>CM073574.1:11048403-16193323 GCA_037074715.1 Magnolia kwangsiensis
ATCCAAACTTGAGATCCTAGTATTCCACCTTTACTTTTTGTGAGGAAAATCGATAACTTACTGTTGCATAATCTTAGGCCAATGGTTTTTTTTGTGCTCGTCTACAAGCATCCACCATTAATGAATAAATTAATAAAGTGGACTTTTTACAATCCAAAGTAGGACGTAACCTTGACTCTTTTGCTAGATGACACGGCTCTTTCGTGTATATCCCTTTGGAGCCCAATGGATTTGCAGACTGATCAGCGATGAGTGCATGTCGATGATCAATGACGTCGCATCTCTGCCTTGATATTGCTTCATGAAAAAATTTCTTTTGGCTATAATTTTTGTGTTATCAATTAATAAATCCAGTAATAATATGCTTCCATCCTCAATTAATATGAAAATGAAAATGGGATAAAAGATTAATAAGGGGACTTGATCAATTCTATAGCATAATCTTCATGGCACTTTCTAATATTCATTTTGTTGCTTGCCCCAGCCAGGCTACCAGGCGGGTTCTCTGCAGTCCAAAATGCATTCCATTTTTGCTGAACAGGGTTGGAGTTGTTTGATACCCATATGAATGGGGAAAAAAAAAAGATTTCAAGGGCCAATGGAGAGGATTGAGTAAGAGTGCCCCTTTCGTGTAGGAGTAAGCCACTCCATGGTCATCTTCATCTAGTGGCTTTCCAGCATGACAAAGAGATATGTATGGTCAAGCATGCATTAATGACTCAACTGACACTATAGCTAGAGATAAAACAAGAGAAAAGGATTTCATCATCATTGTCATCAAACCTTATAACTAGTTGAGAGGTAATTCCATTGAATGCAATTGGAGGACTTGAGGTTTTCTCTTTATTTTTCTTCTTCTTCGTTTGAGATTAAGGCTTCAACGTAGCACACATGTAATAGTTAACTACTAAACAAGGACAAACCGTTGGACATTTTAAAATGTTCCTTTCAAGGTCCTTATGCATGAAGCAACAGCCATTAGAAGAAAAATATAACATTAAAAATCACATGCGTACCTTCCACTAAGTTTAAATTAGAGGGAGAATGGGTGTATAAATTGAGCCTTGGTGCTCAGTGCTCTCTACACAATAGCAACTCGGGGTCTAAGAGTAGAATGAGGATCTTCAGAATCTTTCTGTGTCTGTTCTTCATCTGTGTTTTGTTTGAGGCAGCTGAGCCTCATTATCTGGATCAGTTTCAAGGCAGAAGGGGACTAATGGAATCATTTCGAGGATTACCTGAGGGTGCCAAAGCAATGGTCATGGAAGTACCATGGAAAAAGAAGATGGTGGGAGGAGAATATGAATCCAAGAGAGTGAGTCCTGGAGGACCTGACCCCCAACATCATTCTATGCCTTCCAATTAGCACATCTATGTCCATGGTTGGTGGCATGCTCAAGGGTTTTTGTAGGACCGAGTCCTGGAGGACCTGACCACCAATGTCATTCTATGCCTTCCACTTAGCACATCTAGTTATGCTTGTTGCTTTCTCTTCAGGATAAGATTGTAACAGCATTGAGTGCAAAGGGGTTTTGTAGGGACTAGTTGTGCTTTGTAACAAGATAACATGTAACGGCACACCAACCTTCTGCATGTACTGTTGTATGCCTCTTGTTTTTAAAAAATAATTGTGATTACCTGTTTTCCTAAGATGAACCAACTGTCGCATGCAACACAGCAACCTACAATGTGTTTCAGGGGCTGGAAGGAGTCAAGTTGAAAAATTGGTGTACATAAATGAATGAAACATGAAAGATGAAGGTTTATGTTCACACACCCCCCCCCCCCCCCCCCCCCCCCCCCACCAAACACACACACACACACAAAAAAAAAAAAAAAAGGAATAGAAAGAAAGAAGAAGAGTAAGATTTAAACATACACATTAGAAAGAATAAAACAAAAGTATTAAAATGAAGAAAATTTATGTTATTAAACTCGTCTTTTGAGTTTTTCTTTCTTGACTATCGATTTTCATTAGTGGCAAGTTTAGTAAATGTAACTCCATTAAGAACATGTTTGCTTGAAAACTTAACTCGATGTGATCTTCAATTTGATCCTATCAATATTGCGGAAATACCAATAGTAATATATGTTTGAAAATTTTGATAATGCACAAACCAAATGGTACTCTGATGAAGCTACATGCTGCCTTGATGACCTTCTTATTTGTATTTTGTTACTAACTTATGTGAGGAATTTTCATCAAATGAACACAAGCGTTGTTGAATTTTTTATTAGGCGTAAGTCAATGCTACAATGATGTAACTATGTGCTGCCATGGCAAACTTCTGGATCTTCTCATGGACGTGTATGACACCTTTTTATTAATTTTCTGTTGGCCAGATGAGGCAGCCGAAGGGCAACAAAATTGTACCATTTTTCTAAGAAGAGTCAACTGGACACGTGCAATACATGCGTACATCCATAGATCAGGAAAAAGATAGTGTTATTTAAAAAATGAAATATTTAATTAAAAAAAGGAGATAAATGCATTAGCTTTGGGTGTGTAAGGAAAAAGTAATCACATTTAGACGTACACATGAACAAAATACAGTAGATGAGGTTGCTCTTCCCAAACCACTAGTAAACTTAAAGAGAAGGAAATGATGAGAATGATATAAAACCCAACCCAAATTGCTGAGAGGAAGGCTATAAGTGTATAGACAATGCCGATGATAGAAACAAAAATGTTTGAAAACCATGAGCTTCCTAACATTTTAGAAATAAAAATTAATTGGGTACGCATGAACAATAAAATGGATTAAACACCATGAATTGCTTACAGCAACAAACCCTTCTAATGGTATGTTCCCAACAGGGGCTGTGTGGGTTCTTTCTATTATTTTTCTTTAGAGATAATGGGGCAGCAAGCAGGGGGGAAAAGGATCAGTTTTATTTCCAATTTAAAACGATTAATTAACTAATCACACATTTACTTTTTTCAAGCAGTCCAAAACCTAGGGCTGCTAAAAATTTGTAGATTTAGAGGCACTACTGGTAGTTGGGTTGAGCTTTCGTCCAAATCAATAGCGACAAAATGTAGTTGCTTCAAGTAAGTTGAATAAAACAAAAAGCTAGGTCACCAGGTAATTAAAGAAACTGCCTGAATAATCTTTAGGAGGATTTCGGCCCTTTGTGAGAGAATGTGGGCATACAAGAAGAATGGGTCCTTTTGAGTCTTTGTTTTTACCTATGAATTTTATAGCCAACACACAACATACTACTGTAAAATACAACCCAACAAAATAGCGTGCATTTGGTTGATTCTATAGAAAGGCTTTTGCACTGTAGGACTCTCCAATTAGGTGCATAGAGTGTGATAAGCAAGACTCTTTACAAGCTACCTTTATCTCTGATGGGGAGGGTGAAGGGTCGAAGGAATGGTATTGAAAATCAGATAGGAAGGTATGAGCATGATGTATGAACAAACCAAACAGTGTTTTGCTCTGGCCTGGAATTGTACAGGTGGACCTCACCTTCTGGTGATTCAGACTCTCAGACCATTCATCTGTTGAGGCACATTATGGATGAGCGATGATCTGAAAGTCCTCTCCCTCTGATGATTTTAACAGCTTTCCTCGATCGATGACCTTGGTGATCGCCTGCAGATGGACATGTTAACCAAAGTCCACACTTGGGGAAAATGATCCACCCATTGTGTAGGTAGGATTTTCCCAGGGGGGGATCCCACTTAGAATAGCTAGCTAGGTCTATGCTCGCCAGCATGGCACTTGCTGCTTCACTGTTCCATATAAGATTATAATATGTAATGGCATGCCAACTTTTCTAATAGTGTTGTTACTGGAGACTTGTTTTAGACATTTTAATATTTCTCTTATTTTAAAAGAAAGCATCCAAATTCCAGTGCTACATGCTAATATCTAAGTTTGTTGTCAAGCACTCAATCTCTGTCCACTAGCTTACATGAGATCCAGACTGTTCATATATTATACCCAAGCATGGATGGAGCATATGCCAAAATCACACCAATCAGATGATCCTAGCCACTGGTCCGAGGATTTTGTAATCCACAAGAGCCTACTAATAGCTAGAATCACTTGAGTAATGGGATTTTTTGGGGTAGGCCATATGGACTATGGACAGTAGACCCAATAGATGAAAGGTTTGGATCTTGTAAACATGTGCTAGTTCTGCATCTGGTTGTTACCCCTAAGAAAGATCCTTTGTTATTAGAATCCAAAGTCCACGTGAATCAGTCCAATGGCCCATGTTCAGCTTTGCTATCGCAGCCAGCGGGCAAAGGTAAAATCGGGAAGCAGATTTGTCACTTGTGCATTTTAGCAGGGTAATGGAGCAATTGGTTGGAAACAAATATTCGTTGCTTCAATAATCGAAGAGGTCAATTTATGGAAGTGTTTTATAGGGCAAAATTAAATGTAATGAAATGAGTGCAAGCTTCTAATGTAATAGCTGGTGACTGATTTCCAGCTAGTTGGTTAGAGTTGTGAGGGGCCAGTGTTTATTTTCTTTCTTTTCTTGTATTCTTTGGCTTTGGCCTTTCTTTTAATAAAAATTTGTTTCTATCATTTTAAAAAGAAAAAAGAAAAGCCCTTACCAAATAATTAATGTAAACTAAAATTCAATGAACTCATTTTTAAGTGACAACCAAACAGGGCTTAGATGAATTTATTATCTGAGGTATAAAATTTTGAGAAAAATAGTAAGAAAATAAAAACCAATAAGATCTAAACACATACATTAAATTATAAAACAAATGCTGCTCTTCAAAGCTGACATGACAAAAGAAAATGAAAGAAGTTAAACCCGTGCTTTTTTCTTTTTCTTTCTTAAACAAAAGCGTGTTTTCACTCTTCAAAACGGACGTAACAAATTGAAGAACGTGAAAGAAATTAAATGCTTGTATTTTTAGATTTGCTTCCCTAACATCATCTTTCTTGGGCTCATTTTTGTTTCGCTGTAAATGTAGCTAGAGTCAATCTATCAATACCACAGAAAATGCGAAGATGAACAGTTATATTTGTGCGTGCTTGCTTGCCGGTGAGGGTGAAAGTGGATGGCACCACCTGAATTTTATTAATAGAAAAAAAATACTTCAGGAAAGCCAACACCCTTTGGAGGAAAAACAACTCTTACAAATAAGTCATCTACATCAAATATTTGGAATTCTAGATTTATAAAACTTAGGTGAGGCATTTTAATATCAAATGACCACTAATATGTGTTTGAATTTTTAATTAAGCATAATTGAGTGATACCATGACTTGCCTTTTTATGAGTATATTCTTTTGGATTGACTAAGAATTTTTGTTATTTTTCCTCGTGAATGACAGGGCAGCAATACGGCGACAAATTATAGCTTTTCTAAGAAAAGTCAGCGGGTCATGTGCAATACTTGTGCATGTTCCAAAGAGAAACAAGAGAGTACGTTAAATTTGAAAAAAAAAAAAGTAAAAAACATGAAAATATAAAAAGAAAGCAGTAATAATTAAATATTCACATTCGAACAAAAAACAGCAACACGCCATTGCTCCTTTGGAGCAACTATTGAACTAGAAATTATATATATATATATATATATATATATATATATATATATATATATATATATATATTAAAAAGAGCATTAAAATTTTATGTTCTAGGGTTTTCTTTCTTTGAAACAGTTTTCTTTGTCATATTAAAAGAGGAAAATTGATTCTTTCTATGATGGTCCCACTATTTCAGTGCTTGTACTCCCTTGTCATCTGAACTTACGTGGGTTTTTTCTATCCCTTTATTTAGGGCTAACATGTAACCAGGCATGAAAAAATAATAATAAATACTTATCTTTTTTATTATTAATATTTGTTTCAATTTGAAGTTGATAATGGTTTGATGACTTATCATTCATTTGATTTATTGATAAGTCCAAAACCCAAATTTCCTAAGCATTTGTGGCGTTTGGATTAAATATCCAATTGCACTTGCAATTATTACTTTCGGGCGTTTTTGTTTTACAGCTTTCCAGGGTATTTATTGAAGGTATTTTCACTCAAAACTTTCACCTGTTTGTTTAATCGTGTAATTACCAGTAAAAACCTTTGACGTGATGATTCCATGTTTGGCTATATCTCTAGTTTGAAATTATTCTCCATCAGGAGAACATAACATGTATGCTCTCAGAGGCAGACGCAGACTGCGTGGGGTGCCACACACCACCATCCTCAGTTGTGTGTTGATGTGGCAAAGTTTTGTGCGCCCCACCATGATGTATTGTATATCCACGCCATCAATATATGGACGATGGATGCATGCATGTGGAGTGCCATATCTCTGAACTTTCACATTGCAATTAAAAACAAATCCAGGGAATGTGGTTGGAAACAGGCCGCGTTTCGCTGACGCATGTCCTACCAAAACGTGGTAATTGGCCATGCATTTTCTCCCTCGAACCAAACAACAACAGGTAAGTAATAATTATGTATATCCAGGTAAATGTTATGGGAAGTGGTTAAACAAACATGGCCTACTTATGCCTCACTGGTAGACTCACAAGAGTTTCAACACGTGATCATGGGTTCGAGTACCCATTGTGGTGAAAAACCACTGGTGTGAGTGTGTTGGCGATTTCACCACAATGGATACCCGAACCCATGACTTTGTGTTCAAACTCTTGTAGGTCAACCACTGAGGCATGAGTAAGGACCTATGCATAAGGGAGTGTTTGGTTGCACCAAATATCATGAAATTTCAGTCTAATTTGGCGTAGTATGTCATGATATCTTGTTAAATTTGGTGCAACCAAACACACCCTTAAATGAAGTGGAAATAGCCAATTCGTAATATCATTGCTTGACATTAAGAGGGTATGAGCTGCAAAATGTAATTACATTGCTTTCGAACAAGAGTAGAAAAAAAATTAATAATAAATTGTAATTTGAGGCTTTTCCCATTTCCTCCTGACTAAATTGAATGTTTGTCATTTGGCTTTTGCATCTAATGCAGCCTTTCAGGTGTTTTGGAGGGCCACAATGGATGAGTTTTACACAGTATTAATAACCAAAATGTTTTAACTTTTTATTTTTTATTGTTTTTTATGCTGAGAAAATTCAGGTTTTTATACACATTGCATATATGTACATGCGTGTGTGAGATGGTTAATCTCCACTTGGCTAACCCTATTTAAAAAAGAAAGAAAGAAAGACAAGGACATCAGCTTCCGTGGCAAAAGTCAGCTTCCTCCGATTTAATGAGAAATGAAAATGGGTGGGATCCAAGCACAGATATTTAAGTTAGTTTAAGTGAATCTTCGTCCAAATCAATACAGACAAAAATATAATTGCTTTTGGGTTGAATGAAAGAGGAACCTAAAGTCACGAGGATCTACGGAACTTTTTTTCCGTTAGGAGACTTTGGAGCTTTTAGTGAGCGATTATTCACACCCACGAATTAGATGAACTCCAAGCCTTTTTGTATAAGTGGGGCCCATGCATCTGTAGGGAAGTGCGAAAGGTGAGCCCTTAAGATCTGACGGTCTACACGAGTTTTGGAACCCTCACAAAGTAAAAGATTGACGCTCCAACGGTCCGTCTATCTACTACTGGAGCAGATGGATCTATTCACACATCTGATCCTACGGTATGAGTAGTCCCGGATTGCAATGTATAGATCAGATCATCACAAAGACAAACTAAAATAGATAGACTATAGTGAACACTATCTCTCTCTCTATATACTCTCGGTATTACTTATCATCTATTACGAGAGAGACTCATCCTTTATATAGGAAAAGAATGAGAGATCGGATGAAATAGAATAAGACCTTATTATCTGGTCAAATCCCTATCTCCTATCATATTTCAAATTCAAAGTTGAATTTGAAATCTCAACCGAATAGAAAAGGCCGGAGGAAGCCTAAATGTGTGGGACTCACCCACTAGTGATTGCTCACTAGTGGGCCCCACTGGCATACGTTCAACAGCATCATTGACCCACATGGTAGATCTGATAGGCCCAAACATGGACTGTGAAATGCTCAGAAACATCCTAGTGGAACAAACGAGCTGCCTCTGATCAGTGGCCTGAAAAATAAATGGTTAAAAATACATACAGCAATGGTCAACATTTAGCAGAAGTCCCAAGGTTTCGATGGTTAAGATCTTCCAATCTGGGAGATATTTGGGGTGTCACCCATCCATGTTGGGTCCAATCAGATAAATAACGTGGATCACCATGAAATGGGCCCCACCTGTAGATGCATGCCATGGGCTTAGGATCCTACAATCCCTCTACAACCGTGCAATCTTTCTTCGAATTTTTATAGCCAACACGTGATATAGTGCGGACTACACCCAAACAAAATTAAAGTGCGTTTTGGCTGATTCAATAGAAAAGTTGGGCCGCATGGGACTTTGTAATGTGATGCAATAGATTGATAATCTATGCTTTAAAATGAAGACGTCGAAAGAATGCACAAAGGTGGGGCCCATCTTCAGGCAATTCAAGCCATTCGTCTTGCGATCCCCTCTACGAATGAGTCATGCCCTGAAAAATCCCACCCACCTGATAACCTTAGTTGCTTGCTGCCATCTATAACCCGCAAGTGAACAGGCAAGCCAACGGTCCACATAAGAAACTTCCCATCTTGATGTATAAGAAACTCATTTGCTTGTCTTGCTAAGATAATTTTGTGATGTTTTATTTTAAATTTTTTTATTGCAGACTTTGGTTGATGACACAATAGTCTCTACAAATATCCTCTGAAAAAAAAAAAAAAAACCCTGCAATTTTCTCTCTCTTTGAAGTTGTTATGATTGAAATATTTTAAAACATCTAATATTTCTAACAAAATAGAAATCGAAACCCCACACCTGTAGTGATGAACCGGAGATCGTTTGATAGTAGATGCAGCTGAGACAAGGTGCAGACGATATTAGCTCTTTGAGATAGTTTGCGCCCCTTAGTTGACTTAATCAGTGCAATAGGCTTTAGATGTGCCATCTTTAGAATACAATGCCCAGTGCAGTGTGCATAAATTGTAGTAGAATCAAATACCAGATTCACCGAATCCACTCTTCTTCGATAGCCCGAAGTAAAAAAAAAAAAAATGTTTCGTCTTTTGTTATTCTTGGAGAAAGGAGAAAGGAAGTTTCATTTTTTTTTCTGTTTAACCGTAATGAGAGGAAATACCACAAGTCAAAGTGACGCTGCTCGCAGTAAAAAATGGTAAGTGGGCCTCAATCAAGGCCAGTGGGGCCAGATAGAATGGAAGTATTGACAAAATAAAAAATTTAGTGCGATGAAGCATGATAAATTTCAAAAATGCTCTTCCCAAAAAGCAAGAAGACAAACAAGTTCGTTGTGGCTGGTGTCACTTGCTCCTCCAAAACGACAAGCAAAGTGTGATGAAGTGGGGTCAACTTCTCTTAGAAACAACAAGTTGTCTTGGGTGTGTGGGCCTAAATCTTGATTAATTTCAAATTGAGATCTTGAAAAGTTTTTTGTCCAAACATAGCCTAATCCAACTTAAGTAACTAATTTTTCAATTAACTTCCTGACCTTTTGAATTATAATACAGACAAGCTTGACCAGTAAAGACAATACCAATCATCTGATATCTCCTTTACCGAATGGGAATGCCCCTACATCCAAAGCTATCTGGAACTTCTTATGATGGATGGAGGAAAAAGGTCCACCGGCCTCTACATTTTCTGGTACCACCAAAACCACTATAGGTAAGAACTGCTCGTTCTTTCACCAGCGATTCACCAGCCACTGGTTTCACCAAGTATTTTTCCGAATGAATTGTGGCCAACCTGAGTGTTAGAATGGTCTGCTGTTTTGGATGTCGACTCATCCTAGTCGGATGCATCTTTTGAATGGACTCGATGGAATATACAAAACACAGTGGGTCCCACATACAATCTGGAAGGTGTTTAGTGGTAAGTATCACCCTGCCCTTTGGTATGGCCAGCCTGAATATTGGACCGATCTGATTTTTTTATGCCAAGGAGAGAAACAGCGGGCACAAATGATGGACGGATTGGATGGAATTCAGACATCACAGTGGATCCTACGTGTCGATTTGTATGATAAGCTGAACATAGAAACTGCCTCCTGCCAAATAGGCTATTTGATCAGTGACTTGGTGGCAGTGCATATTCAGTTGGTGAAGACCCAGAAATTAGTTATTGCAAGGCTATTCCAATCTAGCACGATTTTGGGTCATTGTCCATGGTGGATTCTCAGTTCAATGCGACCGGGGCCCATCCTTTAATTATTCTTGCCACATTGGATGGAACGTGCCTCGGAAATTCTCCTGGATGGCAAAATCCTATCCTATCAATTTTTGGCCTCGAATGGACATGAAGAGAGAGAGAGAGAGAGAGAGAAATGGGCCATGTTCAAATGAAAAGTAGGTGCTAACGGGTACCCCTATGGGCCGGATCAGATAAATGGGTCCGGCCTGAAAACTTTTCAGGGCCCATTAAGAAATTGAGTCTGGTCAGGCTTCCCCACCTTTTCGACCACATAAATGCCCTTATTTGACGCAGACTTGATCTAAATCCAACTGGAAAGCTAGGTCCAAAGACCCTTATGGGTACCTTAACCTGTTTGGGGCAGCTATGGGTACCCTATGATAGAGGTGCAACTCAGGTGGGTTGGATCAGATTGAGGGTCAACCTGAGCCCAACATGACTTCAAGAGGATCAAACAAACTTACAACCCCACCTGACGGAAAACCTGAGGATCTTGACGACCTAACCCAACCAGATGAAACCAATTTGTATAAGGTGCTACAAGTGGGCCATCCTGCAGTGATCTAGTCCGTTGGCCTGATATAACCAGCCAGGGATGGACCATGCCCTTAAAATCCCCAAGATTGGGAGATCCTATCCACCAATCCTTTGCTTTTGTTGTTGTACTTTCTTTTTTTTTTTTCCATAAGAATCCATTTTGAAGGCCACAAAGTCAAAGGTCAGGATCGTTTTATCAAGATTAGGGAATGGTTCATCCACGGTGATAAGTGGGGACAGACTCACCAAGGCCTAGATGAGGAGTACAAATTAGTGGGCTAGGATTAGGTTACGTTGAGGTTTGTCCATGACAAAGGCCCCTGAGTCCTGACTCAACTCTTCAAAGGCCGAGACCAGCTTGTTAGATAAGCAACTAGATCAAGGCTCAACAGAGCCCGCTGACCAAGTAGCCAGCCCAATAGCGTGAAATAAGCTAGGTACGGCTTTATTCCTGATCAGGCCCCAAAAGCCATGACTAGGCTCAGAAGGTGGGCCTTTTGATTCTGCACAAATACATCCAAAAAGAGAGTGTAGGGCCAGAGCCCGGCCCAGGCTTACATGGCCCACTTTTCACCCTTGTTTCAAAACTGATCACCCTGCCCGATCACTGTCCAATCTTGGTTATTAATCCCAATAATTCATCCTGACGCAAAACACAAAATTCTTTAATACTCTGGCAGAGTGAAATGGATGATATTCAGGCGCAGTTAGAAATTGCTCGCATGCAAGTAATTCAAATAAAACCTTTCAAATTATGGCTACCAGTTTAAATATACTACGAACCAAAAAAACAATCATGCTTATTTGATCATCTTAGTATCAGATTGGGGAACATTTATTGGACGGTTAAAGTGAAAAAGTACAATGATCTTTTCTCAGCAAACAAGTGGCCACGAATTAGAGGTTAGCAAACAATGGTTTAATTTGGTTAATATATGCTACGTATTGCATTTCTAAGTACCTGCGTATCAAGCGTCATGAGCAGCCAGAGTATCAAATAACTCCGCTTAGCAAGTGAATGACACCTGGACTGCTTTTAAGAATATGGATATGACGGTGATTCTCATCTTAGACGTTCATGCGACAATGACCTGAATGCCCCATTTTTAGAGGATAGGATGGTAGACGACGACCGCACTTTAAGAAACGAAAAAAAAAAAAATTTGTATGACGTACGCCCCATGCAAGACGAAGCAAATCCCATCCCTCTTCACAGCAGACCTTTGGTGGGAGCTGCTAAGCGATTTACACGAGGGACCCAAGACTTCGTTCAAGGCACACGTGTGAAATACCCAGGCCACCCATCTGGTGGGGCCCAAATGAACATGTCTCGTCCAAATGATCACGATGGGTTGATCGCATGCCCGTGCGAAACTGAACGGTTAGAAAGAAAAATGACCAATTTTCGGCATCCAGCATGCACGTGCGACCAGTTTGGCGAGCGAACCAGCCCGATATCCGGGTCCATGGCATGTTCACGGTGGGCCCCACGTGATGAATGACCCGAATCATAGGCATATACGCCACTCCTGCACGTGTCTCCATCAACGAGAATTCGCATAGCATCTCTCTACTAGCGATCTATTTCAGGTATGAGAATGTGCGTGGCGAATCGGTAGGAAACGGCCAGTTTGATAGCTGGACAGATGAGTAGGTGGACATATCTGCATGTTATTTTAGCACCGTCCCCATGCCAAACAAAAATGTGACTAGATGGTCGACTATGCAACCCTATTCCTTGTAAATTAGAGAGACAAAAAAATAAAAAGAAAAAAAGGAACGCACCCCAATAGTCGCCGTACACCAATCTCCCACCATTTGTGAACGGTGGGAGGAGATCCCAACATGCAAATCCCACTTTGAATTGTATTTTGGTCGAGAGCGAATTAGATGTTACCCTTACCGTGTGGGCCCACCTTGATGAATGTGTTGTATATCCATGCTGGGGCCCACCTTGATGAATGTGTTGTATATCCATGCTGGGGCCCACCTTGATGAATGTGTTGTATATCCATGCTGTCCATATGCTTCTCGGCTTATTTTAGGACGTTATTCCAAAACTAAAGCAGATTCAAAATATGCGATGAACATACCAAGTGTGTGTGTGTATATATAACAAAAGTTTTGAATAAGCTGGCTTAGTATTTTAACTTAATTCAGGTATAGTTGACCCCATCTACAGGTTAGATGGCAAATAAACATTACGGATCTACTTATGGTGGGTGTTTGATCACCGCTGTTTCCTGTGATGTGGGTCACACAAGATTTGAATCTTCCTGATTTTTTGGACCACGTTCTAAAATTAGCTGGAAAAAAAAAAAGAAAAAAAAAGATGAACAATATAGATATACAATACATCATCAAGGGTATCGGATCCCCTTTTGATCAAACCAATTGCAAGGCTGGAAGTGATTAATCGTTAAACTGCAGCAGTGAAATTTTTGGCATTATTAAAAATAAAACAATTTAAAAAAGAAGAAGAAGAAGAAGAAGAAGAAGAGGGAGAGAGAACAACTTTCTGCATGTGGATAGTCTCTGCTGATGGCATAGGTAAATACTGTGTCATTGCTTCTCATTGGTCCATGTCACTTCGGGTAAAACACCAGCTTACAAACCACACTTATTTTCTCTCCCCCTTGGATTGCTACTCCACAACATACCTTTTAACATGTAGAATTTCTCTGGGTCTACCATGATTAATTTATATGCTAAATATATGTCGTCCATCATTTTTTTCAAATCATTTTAAAACATGAGCCCAAAAAATAAGCTCAAGTGGAACGCACACCACAAAAGTAGCTGAGATTGAATGGCTACCATGGAAACCTTGCTAGGGTACAATAATGTGAGGTTTATTTGCCATCTAACCTCTTCATAAGGTCATTAAGACCTTCATGAATAAAAGTGTATGTGTGTGTGTGTGTGTGTGTGTGTATATATATATATATAAAAGCTTGATTGGAGTATTACGTGGCTCTAAAAAGCTTTAATGGTAGCGGTCCAATTCCCATTGTTTCTCATAGTGTGGCATACTTGAGCCCTAGATCTACCTCTCTCTCTTCTTTCTTTCTTTTTTTTTTTTTTTCCGTACGCTGGCTTCCTTTTTTTTCCCCATTGGATCCAGAATGCGGATGTAACAATTACATCATGATGAGGCCAATAAAGGTTCTCTATATCAACACTTTCAATTTTGTTGTCCCATGCGCCTCACCACACAGCAAGCAATGAAATTTTTTGGCCCATATAATTTAGGTACGCCTCATGATCTACAATGTCCATTTGTATTTTCAAATCATTTTAGGATATTAGCTCAATAACAAGACGGATTCAAAGCTTAACTACACTACATGAAACAATTGAGGCCACTGAAGACTCTAATCAAGTTGATATTTGTTTTCTCCCTTCATCCAAGTCCATATAACCTTATAAACAAGTTAGATGGCAAAGAAACCTCAGTGTTAGCCCTAAGAAGGTTTCAATCTCCACTATTTTCTATGGTGTGGTTTACTTGATCTTTGGATGTACCTTATTTTTAGGCTCATGCTCTATGATGATCTACCAAATTGATGGACGGTGTAGATCTAGAACATAAATTATATTGAGGCCAATAGAAGTTTCACACATTAAAAGTTTGTTGTATAATACGTAAAGAAAATCGGAATATTTTGTGAACTGGTGTTATCAATAATATAAATCAGTGAGAAATGATGATACAAAATTTTTCAGTACCTTCAGCATGGACAATCCACACTCTTTTTAGGACTAGGCTTAGACAAGAGTTCGGCCCAAGTCTCTAGAGAACTCCACCTAGGTCCTTGTCTCATATGAGCACCAGGGCCGAACATAGTAAGGCCAAAGTTTGATCGGGCCTTACTGTGTTCAGTAAGTCCCTAACCTCACTTAATTTGATCAGATTAGATGAGGCCCAACACAGTAAAGCCCCGGTGTGGCAACGTTTGATTGAGCCATGTGCTCAAAGCATGTTTGGAAGGAACGCTGATTAGTTTAAATATGTGCTCAAAGCATGTTTCCTATGGTATGGTCCACCTGAGCATTGGATTTGTTTCACTTTTTAGATAACCCTAAAATAATATGGAAAAACGGATTACAGAATACATATATCAAGGTGGGCCCACGGTAAGGGCCGCACCGGCTTGGGTGAGTCCAGGTCCCACCTTATCTACCCCTGTTTGAAATTGATTTACTCAAGTTACATGATACGGGCGGGCGTAATCAAACATTGCCACGACCGGGCCTTACCGTTGGAGGGTGAGAATCTGCTCCTCGGGCGTGGTTTGGGTGGATCTTAAGTGTGAGGCCCATTGTGATGTATGTATCTTACATCCACACCGTTCATTAAGTGTGAGGCCCATTGTGATGTATGTATCTTACATCCCAAAAAATGAAGCAGATATAAATCTTGGATGGATCATACCACAAGTAGTAGTGATTGAATCCCCACCACTGAAAACTTTACGAGGCCACCAGAATGTTTATTTATCATCCAACCAGTTGATAAGGTCACAAAGCCAAAGGTGAAGAGAAAGACACAAATATCGGCTTGATTCCAAACTTGGGTGGCCACGAGAAATTTTTAATAATGGATTATCACTGTTTCCTATATTATGATCCCCCTTGTATTTGAATCTACTTCATTTTTGGGATCATGCCCTAAAATGAGCTTTCAAAACGGGCAGGCAGTGGGGATATAATACACATCCATCACAGTGGGCCTGGTCAGGGATCCCATCCCACCAACCTCGGTGGACTCGGGGATCCACCCAATACACTTTCCTGTCTTATCAAATGTCAGTGCATCAGGGATTTATTGCGCTGATGCAGATTGCATACTGCCAACAGTAATTTGATAATGCACGGTGCTCCGTTAGCTGTATCATAGGGTATGTACTTTATTCACACTGTCGGTCTATTATGCCAACTCATTTCAAGGTATGAGCCCAAAAATAAAATAGATCCAAACCTCAAGTGGACCATACATTAGAAAATACTAGTAATTAAACACCCACCATTAAATACTTTATATGGGCATTAAAGTGTTGGATTAAACTGATATTTGTATTTTCCCTTCACTCAGTTTCGTATGACCTTATCAACAGGTTGTATGGCAAGTACATATTACAGAGGGCTCAAAGAAGATTTCAACAGTAGGTGTCATTATCCTCACTGTTTCCTATAGTGTGGTCCACTCTAGCTTCGTATCTACTTCATTTGTTGTTTCATAGGTTAAAATAAGTCTGCAAAACAGATGGATGATGTGGATAACTTAGGGTGGTGTTGGCAACCCCACCTAATCAGCGACCAGTATTGACTCGCGAGTTGACTCTCCCGAGTATCGATCCACCCAAGTCATCAAGATTTTTGCGTACGTAATCTAGTATCTGAGTTTAAACACTTTAGACTCGTCAAGACTCGTCAATTAAGTTGAATCAACACAACTCAACCTCACCTGAAAGAATTTGAGAGAGTGGAGTTTCTGAGTTTAAACACCTTCGAGTTGACCCAATGCAGAAAGATACCGAGTCAAGTTTTTGAAATATGCTATGCATACAGGGAAATCATTACAAGAAGTGGACTCCTCTGAGTTCTTTCGAAAAACGCGAACAGCAGCCTATCTATCCATGGATGTGGACCGATCATGTAACATATATACTTTCGTGGGCTACTACAGAAAAATCACATTGGTGGTATAATTTGATTATCAAATAAAAAGAAGCCCATCTTATAGATGGCTTTGATCAACCAATCGATGTGATCTTCTCAGCGTCGCATATGAAATGTTCGTTGGACCTAATGGACAGCCTGGATTGATCAATGAATAGCCCTAGTATCCCAACCGATCACTCGACTCTACTTGTGATCATTCGGGCGGGAAATATCTTTTGAGAGAGACCTCATGTTTCATGGATTTCCTATACTCCTAGTAATATATATTACATGTTAGGATTGTAGATAGATACAAGTAGTGGCAGCAGCTTTACATAAAGGTTCTACATTTTAGATTATTTCTTAAGATATATAAAGATACAATCCTTTTGGATATGTAAAGATATTATTAATGGAATTAAGTAAACATTCCACAATGTAGTCCCCGTATTATCAATGGCGCAATGAAGTACATGCATGCTAGTTGTTGGAATCTTTATTTTATGTTGTCACTTTCATTTGACTTCAGATTGATCTGCTCCATCTGAACTCATCCTTGCACAGCCCATTCACGTGTAGTCACCCATACTTAGAGCTATACACGAACCGAGCTAGCTCGGTTAGCTTGCTAGAATCGACTCGGAAAAGCTCAACTTGACTCGAATTGAAACTGTGTTCGAACCAAGTTGAGCCAATTTTATTGAGCTCAAAAAATGTTGAGTCGAGTCTGAGCTAGACTAAGCTCGACTCGATCTTGAGCTCCAACCTGACTCGATTCAGCTTTATTCGGCTCGACTCAATTTTTTGACCAGGTATATATATTTCAAAATATTTTGTAAAAAAAAAACCTAATTCACTTGAGTCTTGGCCATTATCTAGCGCCCGACCATAAAAACCCTAACTCACTCCATCCATCCAGCAGCAACGCCTGACTCAGACCCTATCAATCTCTCTCCTCTCATCTCTCTTTTGTCGTTCTCCAACACACGAATGGCGACTGGCAACCACTCTCCTCTCCTCTCTTTCTTGTCATTCTCCAATGCCAGAACGGTGACTGACAACTACTCTCCTATAAACTCTCTCTCTCTCTCTCTCTCTCTCTCTCTCTCTCTCTCTCTCTCTCTCCCCAACGTCCGCCTAGACGACTAACAACTAAAAGGTACTCTCCCCTACTTCTCTCCTCATCTCTCTATTCTCCAACATCTGTTTAATTAGTGGACCCCACCCAACCACTGGCCTGGTGGCTTGGCCCAATCAGACAGTCAAACCCCACCCGAAAACTCGAACTCGGCTCGAATTGGACCAAGTTGCTGACCGAGCCAAATCAAGCCAAGTTTGAACTGAGGTATCTTGTTGGCCAAGTCGAGCCAAGCTGGGCAAAACTCAACTCGGATGGACTCATGTACACCTCTACCCATACCATACTTTAAAGCAGTTTACTTGTCCATGCTACCATGTAAACCACATCTTACTGCCACCTCCATCCTTCATACACTCAGTGCCACTGGATCTTCATCATCTATTAATATCATTCCATGAGGATGCACATCCTAGATCACAATCATACGTATTTTTTGTTGTGCTAACCTTTTGGGGCTATTTCATATGACTTGTTGTTGCACCGAGCATCTATGATTTGAGATTTTTTAATGTTGTTAGTTTAGAATTCGGCCACATGGTGCACATGTGAGCACATGGTACATGTGTGAGGTATGCTGGCGTGTCAGAACTGATTAAGTCCAATTCAAACTGAAACCACTGACTCCTGCATCGAGATAGAGTGGTCGAATAGTCGAAATATCAGTCGTTTATTCGGCTAACTATAGAGTGCATTATCAGACGATTAACGAAAATAGCTAGAGACAATGAGTTCTTTTTTCTCTTGAAAATCAACAACTTTCAAAAGTGCAGCAATTATACGATTGAAAGAAAATAAGTCAAAGATGAATATGAAACGTGAAACTTAGTACTAAAGCAGGATCACCAACCTAGTTAAGAACAGTGGAGAGTTTCATCGAGCAACGTGCTGATGAGCAATGACTAAATAATGTTGAGATTATGACTTACTGTCAACCCAGCATATGAGCGTAGATAGAAGATTCTAATATTAATATGGTCTTCCTTCAAATCTGGCACACGGGTACAACTTGAAGGAAAATATAACTATTGGCTATCACTAAGTCGATCTGATTTATGGTAAGGACTGACTGAGCTAATCCTATAGACCAAGGATTCCATGCTTACTAAGTGATGGAGAAAGGTAAATATCCCAAATGATTGGATAAACAATGTTGCGCAGGAATTAACTTGTTTGTATTAGGTTTAATTGATTGATTGTCGATCATTCTTCTTTTGCTTTTTTCTGCAATTTATAAACTCTCTAATGAAATTGTGAGCATAAGTATCATTGCCTATGTGGTGACGTCGTACTGCCAATTTTAAAGTAATGGTTACCTTCATTTGATTATCCAAGCCCTTTTGTCGAATACTTATCTCATCAATAACCTTTCACATGTTCTTCAGTGCTGACATAGTCCTAATGATTACAAACTCTTATCTCTAAATCATGTGCTTGACATACATCTTTAAGAGTTGCTCATTAATGAGCTGTCTTTTATATATTTAGCATATACCATGAAGATACCATACGTGTCATGTGTCCATATCTACGCCACCCATTTGAAAGTGCCGGATTTTGTCCAAACAAATCCGGCATCTAGATCTTGTCTTTAAATCGTTCGGTTTGAAAAGTTGTGCTTGCCCACTTAAACAATTGCGTGTCTATATAAAGCGGTCGTGAGCTGCTACTTCTAATATTGTCTTGACATATGTCCCAGCTGAAGTCTGATGGTTAATCCCCAGTATTTGAATTTGGTTCGATTGCCTATCTCTGGATTTGATCTTTTAAGATTTAACTTGTTCATCTGGACATGTCCACCACACTTGCCTCTAATGACTCTTATATTATTGGAAACGGTGGTGGATTTGTGCAAATCCAAAACCATGTGAGTATCATATGAGCTAGCTATGCAAGCTGTGAGATTAGATTTTTTTTTTCTAAGATTAGATTGCTAGATGTGTTAAGATAAAGAGTAGATTTCTTTTTAGATTTTTTCTTTCTTTAGCTACCCCTAGGATGAATCTAGACAGGGATAAATGAGTCATTTCATAAAATAAGAAAGCCTATAAAAGGCAGAAGTGTAATACGTTTTCAATTCATTCCAATATAACAGTTCTCTCTTCTTCTTCCAAAAAGTTTCAATTTTTTTTTTGTTTTTCTGTTTTTGTGGTGGCTGCAGCCACTCGTCAGCAAAAGGTGGGGTTTAACAACCCAACAAAGTGGTATCAGAGCTACTGATCCTTAGGCCTCATCAGCAAAAAGGAGGTCCTGCACTACCAGTTTTGGGTCTGCAAATACCCAACAAAAGCAGAAGGCTAAACTGCAATTCTTCATCTTTTTTTGCTATCTAAATTTTGGTTGATAAAATCTGTTTGAAACGTCCAAATTTTGTTTGATGTCCAGTTTGAAACGTCCAAGTTTTGTTTGAAGCGTCAGTTGTGGTGGGTCCACCACGTTGCAAAAAAAAAAAAAAATCTGTTTTAAAAAAAAAATCAGATTGTAGCAAAAAAATCTGTTTTTCAAAAAAAAATCTGTTTTTTGAAAAAAAATCAGTTCGCAAACAAAAAAAAAAAAAAAAATTTAAATATTCAGATTTCTATTTCATCATTTCCCTTCATTTTTCAAAAAAAAAAAAAATCATCAGTCATTTTTTTAAAAAAATAAAAAAGATAGCCAGCACAATCCAGCCGCAGGTTCCTAAGTTGTCAAAGGACAACTATGAAAAATGGTGCATCCAAATGAAAGCATTGTTTGGATCGCAAGAATTATGAGAGATCGTCACTGATGGGTATGAAGAACCCACTATGGAAGAAGAAGCTGCCTTCACCAATGAAGAAAAGATCGCTCTAAAAAATTAAAGGAAAAGAGACAATAAGGCTTTGTTTCTCCTCTATCAAGGGTTGGATGAATCCACCTTCAAAAAGATTGCCGAAGTAATATCAAGCAAGCAATCATGGGATACTTTTTACACCATCTTCAAGGGTGTAGATCGAGTGAAGCGAGTTCGCCTTCAAACATTAAGGTCCGAGTTCGAAGTGACTCACATGAAGGAATGTGAGAATATTACTAATTATTTTTTGCATTTGCTTGTAACTGTCAATAATTTGAAAAGAAATGGTGAAAAGATTGAAGATGTCCAAGTTATTGAAAAGATACTTCGATCCCTCACAATCAAGTTTGAGCATGTGGTTGTGGCGATCGAAGAATCAAAAGATATTGAGAAACTCTCCATTGAGGAGTTGATGGGATCGTTGTAAATTCATGATCAACGAAGGAAGAAGAATGTCAGTTCCATGCCGATGGAACAAGCTTTGGAGTCAAGATTGACTCTGAATGATAACAATAGTGGACGTGAAAGTTCACAACATGGTTGACGTTTTGCTAACAATCGCGCAAGAGGCAGAGGGCACGAATACCAACAAAGTCATGGCCAAAGCCAAAACCAGCAGAAAAATATCAATTTTCGTGGAAGAGGAAATGGTAGAGGTAGATATATGTGTGGACGAAAAAGTACAAAGAATGTCCAATGCTACAATTGCAACAAACTTGGCCACTATGCATCCGATTGCTGGAGCTAGCCGGTGACTCAAGACGAGCTATCCAACTATGCCGAAGCATCAGGCAATGAACAAGAAAGCACCACACTTCTCCTTGCACAAGAGAAAGGTAGTGATCAGCAGGATGTATGGTATCTCGACACAGGTACAAGTAATCACATTGTGGCGAAAAGAAACTCTTTGTGAAACTAACAGAAGGAGTTCATGGTGATGTAACATTTGGAGACTCATCAAAAACACCAGTGAAAGGTAAAGGTAAAATCAAAATTTTTCAGAAGAATGGTGTTCCAAACTATATTTCCAATGTGCACTACGTGACCAACATGAAAAGTAACATACTGAGTCTCGGACAACTCCTCGAAAAAGGGTATGTTATACACATGGAGAACTCTTTTCTTTCCATAAGAGATATGCATGAACGTTTGATTGTTAAAGTCCAGATGGCGAAGAATCGTATGTTTCCTTTCCATATAAATACAATGCTTGAGAAGTATTTTTATGAAAAAGCAAAGACTGATTCCTGGATGTGGCATCCTCGCTTTGGCCATCTAAAATTTAGTGGCATAAAACTTCTATCCTCATCAAGCATGGTGCATGGCTTGCCTGCTATTGAAGCTCCAGACATGTGTATGAGGCGTGCACACTTGAAAAATAACAAAGGAACTCCTTTCCGAGTGGAGTATCCTGAAAAGCAAGAGGACCGTTGCAGTTGGTTCACACTGACATATGTGGACCATTAGAGACAATCTCTCTTGGAGGTAATAAATACTTTATTACCTTCATTGAGGATTTCAGTAGAAAATTGTGGGTGTATGTAATCAAAGAGAAGTCTGCTGCTTTTATTATTTTTAAAAATTTTAAGGCCCTTATTGAAAAAGAAAGTGGTCTTAAAATCAAAATCCTCCGATCTGACAGAGGTGGGGAGTACACCTCAAATGTTTTTCGAGAATATTGTAGGGAACATGACATTAAGCAACAACACACTGCAGCGTATAGGCCACAACAAAATGAAATTACAGAACAGAAGAACCGCACCATCCTTGACATGATGAGGACCATGCTGAAGGAGAAAAATCTGTCAAAAAATTTCTAGGCAGAGGCGGTTACATGTACTGCCTATTTGCTAAATAGGTGTCCAACCAAGAGTGTCAGATTCCAGACACCGCAGGAAGCATGAAGTGGATACAAGCCGAGCGTGGCTCACATTAAGATCTTTGGGTGTGTCGCCTACGCTCAAGTTCCAAAAGCGAGAAGGAAAAAGCTTGATGATCGTGGCGAGAAGTGCATCTTCATCGGCTACAACGAAGAGTCAAAGACATACAAGCTCTACAACTCACTAACCAATAAGCTGGTGGTGAGTAGAGATGTAATATTTTGTGAGGAAGAAGCGTGGAAATGGAACGAGAGAAACTCGGCCAAAGAAAAGTAGGTCAAGGTCGAAGAATATAAAGAAGAGAGACATGAGAAGTCAGATCAGACACCCACATCACCCCCTTCGGATCGCAGAAGTCCAGGAGTACACTCTATATCTCCTGAAAGTACTTTATCAAATCAGATTTCATCCAGCACATCTTCATCCGATTCTCCTTCACCCTTGGCTCCTGTTAAAATGAGAAGCCTCAACGACATCTATGCAGAAACTGAAAAAGTGAACTTACTCTGCCTGTATGAGGACCACGAGCCTCTCACATTTGAGGACATTGTAAATGAAGAATGTTGGAGAAAGGCAATGGAAGAAGAGATTCATGCTATTGAGAAGAATCGAACATGGGAGTTGACCTCACTTCCCAAAAGCCAGAAGACGATTGGTCTCAAATGGGTGTACAAAATCAAGCGAAATGCCGATGGTAAGATCGAACGATATAAAGCAAGGCTCGTAGCAAAAGGTTACAAACAGAAATATGGGGTAAACAATGAAGAAGTTTTCACCCCAGTTGCTCACCTTGACACCATAAGAATGATTATCTCCCTTGTAGCTCATCACAGTTGGATGATTTACCAACCGGATGTGAAATCTATATTCCTAAATGGGGTACTCGAAGAAGAAGTATATGTTGACCAACCTGAAGGCTTTGTCATGCAAGGGGAGGAACATAAGGTGTATCGGCTGAAGAAAGCCCTATATGGGTTAAAGCAAGCTCCTCGTGCTTGGAATGCACATATCGACGGCTATCTTCAAGAGAATGGTTTCGTCAAATGTCTGTATGAGCATGCCGTCTACACAAAGAAGAATGTCCGTGGTGATATGTTTATCGCTTGTTTATATGTTGATGATCTGCTATTCACTGGGAACAATTAAGCGATGTTTGAAGAATTTAAGCAGGTTATATTTAAAGAATTCGAGATGACTGATGGTGGATTAATGTTTTTTTTCCTTGGGCATTGAAGTGAAGCAACAAGTCGACGGTATTTACATATCCCGAAAGAAGTACACAAAAGAACTTCTTGAGAAGTTTCAGATGGTCGACTGTAAAGCCGTAAATACACCCGTTACAATAAGTCTGAAGCTTATAAAAGATGGAGAAGGAAGAAACGTCGACTCAACCCTATTCAAGAGCTTAATCGGGAGCTTAAGGTACCTCACAATCACAAGGCCAGATATATTCTACAGTGTTGGGCTTCTAAGTCGATATATGGAAGCACCAAAAGAATCACACTGGCTAGCTGCAAAACGAATACTAAGGTATATCAAAGGAACCATTGAATTCGGTCTCTTTTATCCATACAATGATGAAGCGATGTTGTATGGATACTCTGATAGTGATTGGGGTGGTGACCAAGATGAAAGAAAAAGCACCACAGGCTATGCTTTCTATCTTGGGTCGACAGCATTCACATGGAATTCAAAGAAGCAGAGTGTGGTCGCCCTGTCCACATGTGAAGCTGAGTATGTAGCAACTTCATCCACTGTATGCGAGGCAATTTAGCTAAGGAATCTGCTAAAGGAGCTGAAGCATCCATAGGAGGAATCTACTGTTATATACGTAGACAACAAGTCGGCGATTGAACTTACCAAACATCCAGTTCAGCATGGAAGGACAAGCACATCGACACAAGATATCATTTTCTTAGAGATCAAGTAAAGCAAAAATTGGTTAAGTTGGAATACTGTCACACCACTGAACAAGTGATGGATATTTTCACCAAAACATTGCCGACTGACACATTCAGGAGACTTAGATCAATGCTTAGAATGAAGCTGATTTTGGTTTGAAGGGAAGTGTTGGAAACGGTGATAGATTTGTGCAAATCCAAAACCGTGTGAGTATCATATGAGCTAGTTGTGCAAGCTGTGAGATTAGATTTTTTTTCTAAGATTAGATTACTAGCCGTGTTAAGATAAAGAGTAGATTTCTTTCTGGATTTTTTCTTTCTTTAACTACCCCTAGGATGAATCTAGACAGGGATAAATGATTCATTTCACAGAATAAGAAAGCCTATAAAAGGCAGAAGTGTAATACGTTTTCAATTCATTCCAATATAGCAGTTCTCTCTTCTTCTTCCAAAAAGTTTCAGTTTTTTTTATTTTTCTACTTTTGTGGTGGCTGCAGCCACTCGTCAGCAAAAGGTGAGGTTTTACAACCCAACATATATGACATCTATCATCATGGATTGTCGATCCAAAGGTGTCTGTGACAAGTTTTTTTCCTCTTGTTGATGGCATTATAGTTGCTTCAAGTTTGTTATCATCAGAATCTAACTATCACAAATTGAAATTTGGATCCTGTTCGTGGCATTTGAAGTTGTTGATCTTAATATCACTAAAAGAACTTTGTCATGAAATATTAAGATATATGGTCCTATTCTATATGTGAGGTTATTGTCAATGGAGTTAAGCAACCATTCCACTACGTAGTCCCTTATATTATTATACATCGTAATTTACAAAGCTCCTAAGTTGACTCTACATCACTCCAACGCCAAAGTATTTTATACAAATAACTAGTGTGACATAGGCGCATCATACAGTGCATGCCTTCATGTCCCTCCGACTCAAGAACTTGGAAAGTCCTATTTACAGTTAATATACTTCCAAGTAGTAAGATACTCCCTTAAGCTACTCCAAATTCACGTGTTGCTAAAATTTGGACGTTACACTCTTCGTCTTAACTTCGGACTTTGGATAATATGTATATTCTTAATTATTTTTATATTTAAACTATCTCTAGTAATCTCTTCAATCATGTCAAACTCATACGTTGCTGAAATTTGGATTTTACACTCTTCGTCCTAACTTTAGACTTTGGATAATGTGTATACTTTTAATTAATTTTTATACTTTATATTTGAACTATCTCTAGTAATCTCTTCATTCGTGTCAAACTCATTCATTGCTGAAATTTGGACTTTACACATCATCTTAACCTCAGACTTTGGATAATATGTGTATTCTTAGTTATTTTTATATTTTATATTTGAACTATGACTAGTAATCTCTTCATTCGTATTAATTTCATGCATTGCTGAAATTTAGACTTTACACTCTGCGTCATAACTTTGGATATAATTTGTATATTCTTATTTTTTTTTTATATTTTTTATCAATTAATTTCTTTATATCCACTTTGACTTTTTTACCTTCACCAACCAAATGTAAGAACTGATCAGTATTGTTCAAGATGGATTTTAATTTTAAAAAATTGCAAAGTTTGTATCTAAAAACTTCAAAAGTTGTGTCATTTAATTTAAGCAAATTTTGTCAAAAATAAACCGTTCATGCTTACTATATATTCATGGAGCCTTTTGAGTTAGGTAAAATATTTCTTTCTATATCTTTCTTTCTTCTATGAAACTCTCTGTAATAAATCCATTGTTACCATTCACCATTATCCCATTAAAATTAATGTGCATAGGACTCAAAAATTCTAACATATGAATTCTAACCTATGATACACATCATTAAGATTTTAGGATTGTGGATGCCGGCCAACTTTCTTTTCTTTAAAATATTTTTCGATTGATGTCTTTGATTCATTTTTAGTTTTTATTTTTAATTTTTACTTGTCCTTAAAAAGAAAAAGAGAATTTTCAATATCAACATCCTGTTCAGACTTTATAAGCTCTTAAATGTTAATTATATTTATGTCACCGTTTTCTCCTTGACTATAACATCGAAAGTGTCATAGGATCATTCACTTTCAACAATGTTCTATTTATTAATCTAATCTTTCTAATCAAGATCAACTTTTTGTCTTCAGAAAATTTATCTACATCAAAATTAGCCTATCTACATCAAAATTAGCCACTGGATACTTCATGAGCACTTGTGAAACAATATTTTTCAAATTTATTTCAAATTTGAGATGGATAAACTAAATTCCCTTACCTCTAAGTGCACTATTTTTCTCAAAAATCGATATTATATTCTTTTATTTTTTTACGAATATCTTTCTTGATTGATCATTCTTTGACATCTCAACCTTGTTTTCGTCGATAACTTTTCAAAGGTTGCAACTTCTAGGATACATGCATACTTTGATAGTCTAGCTAATACATGTCATTAGTAATTAGGATTAACATCTCCACCACTACTGCAGTAAATAGCAGTAAACATCATTAACACTACCATAAGAAATGTTTATTAACTGCAACAAACATCATTAACACTACCGTAAGAAACACTTTTTAAATGTGATCAACATCATTAACACCACACTATACAGGGGGACATGTTTGCTGCCGACCAAGTCCTCTAGAACAGGTGATATGGCCACTAGCTATAGCACCTGATCTCTATGAGGCCCACAGTATTGTGATTGTAACATTCACCCCTTCCATCTGTTGAGACTCCTTATTTTCACCGTACATCCAAAAATTACACCAATCCAAATGTTGGGTTTGCACAACATTTGGAAAGTTTATATGTTGTTTCCATTTTTCGTATTGTTCCCTGCGATGGGGCCACTTGCATCAGATTGAGTTTTGGCCCCAAGATGTAAAGTAGACGACCAAGCCATATGGAAGGATTGGATTTCACATACATGATACGATGGGCCCCAAGGAGATCGAATACTGTAACCACGCTTTTTCACCTGTTGCAGGGGATTCCTGCTTTCATTTAGTCGGCAAGAAAACCAAATGAGGATACAATAGGGAGAACAAAAATAGTAAAGCCACCATTCTTTGGTTCAGGTGGCACGTTTTTTAAATCAATCTGGTCCATCCATATATTGGGCTCTAGCATGGATAACGTACGTACACAGAATTATACCTATTAGACATTCATGTCCATTTAAATATTAGCTACTAAATCAACGGTAGAAGATGAAAAAGGTTAATGGTAAAAAAGAAAGTGATGGATAAGACCGTCTGATAGATTTATATTTAAAAAATGAAGCCGTTCAGACCCAGTAGGTGGACAGACCAATTGATAATTAAGCCTGCCACATGCACCCCTCATGGGCGCGATTACCTTTTAATTAATATTCTAAAGACATGTTAGTACGGGCTTTCAAGAGTCAGATTTACGTAAAGAGTCCAGCACCAAGCTTACGTTGAAAGTTGGATTAACACCAACTTCAAATGTCTCGTACTAAGTAGGTGTTGAGCCACACTAATTTCTATTATCTATTTACTGTACATGGAATGTTTGGTGTATAGTAATCTATTCATAGACATCATCATAACCATGCGCCGGCCATTTGGGGTTGGTTGTTCCTATCCAGTTGGGTTGGTTTTTTTTTCTCTTCACTAATCATTCCTACCTAATGCCCCCCATCCATGGTAGACTAGCCACTGAATGATTATTCTTAATATATTCCTTATTGACTTTTGGAAATGCAATGAATAGCTAATGTACTATATTATCTGTGTATGCACCAAGGTTTGATGACTCGTTGGAGTCGCATCTGACTCGGTAGAGTTGACTCAGTTATGCTCATGAGCGGGTCAGACCGACTCCACCAGTCATATCCCCGATTCACCTCTTATTCAAGGGAGGCAGGTCGAGCTATTTCTGACTAGAGAAGCTGAATGAGTGCAGTTCGTCACCCTTTCTTAATTAGTTCCGACTACTGAGTGACATATCACTAGTTGAAAGAGTACTTCTGATCATCAGCAAATATTTAGATTGCTAATGTGAAAGACTCCCAATTCATATAGGACCCCTGATCTGGTATCGAAACTGTTGATATGATGGGCCTCATCATCCAGAGGGGTCTCTAGGAAATATGGACGATCAGCATTCTTCAGGCCTCAGTCAAAAGCTCATGGTTAAAGAGATAATGATGCAGCTGTGGTCGGTATCCAACTCGAAAATCGGACAAACGTTCAAGGGTTAGAATTTTCGAACGCACGAGATATGCAAAGCATCTTACATCAATGGTGGAGCCCATCAGATCAACAGTTCCTAAGCTTGAGCATTGAATTAATGCTACTAGTAAATCGATCTTGATCCAGCAATATCCAGCTATTGCTAATTACACTGAAGCATTGACTTTCCCTTGCACAAAATATGCAAGAAGTAAACATACATTGCATATATAAAAAAGAATTGAATTTGTTTGTTCCCCCAATTATTCCATTAATATAAAGTAAATGTGTATGTCATCATTATTATTTTACCACCGTGAAATTAAACTCGAAAATCATATCTCAAATGTACATGCATTCAAAAGATAGGTAAAGAAATTTGTAGTCATTTCTTTTTTGCTACATTACCATGAAGATGTTGAATCTAAACAATGGCATTATTGCACTTTGATCATTATTAAATATTAAATGTAAAAATGGCATCATAATGATTTTACTGTTGTTAACAAAATACAGGAATAGGTGGTCAGACGCAAATGTCGTGAAGATGCGGTTAATATAATTTCTAACCATTGCACATTTCCTTTTACATTATCACTGTAATTTGTGAAACAAATAAGCCCACTTGATTCATCAATTTCTCTAATAATGGAAAAGAATAGTGTTAACATTATAATATTATCACCACCATACCAATATAAGAATTAATAGTCCATCACGTGCAAATGCATCCAAGAGATAAGCCAAGAAATATGTCAACATTATACTTTTTTTATGGCATTACCAAGAAAATCTCAAACATATATTGCCGGTGTATTTTGATAATGAATCAACATTAAAATAATATAAAAATGACATCGTTACAATTTTACCAACGATAAATCAAATAAAGAAATGGATCTACGGTTTAATGCAGATATTGTTGGGAGACAAAAATAAAATAAGTTGTAATCATTACGCATTTCCTTTGAATTACTTATTAGTGAAACATAAAGGTTGGCTATATCTTCCATCTCTTCTGCTACAATGTGATAACCTGATTGGCTTCCATGTGCTGATTTTTCTTGCTCTTTTCTCCTGTCTGCCATTTTAGGTCTGAATATAATGTTTTCGTTGAGCTCACTCGGTTAAATGCTGGCCCACTTCAGTTCATGCATGAGAGAGAATGCAACAATGATCCACATTCAACGGAAAGAAAAGGTCTAACGTCGCTCAAATGGTTACGATCTTCCAACATTGGAACTTTTGACGGCATCCCCCATCAGATCAACGGTTTGGATTTCCTTATTTCGGGGACCCCTATAATTGCCTTGATCATCCAATCATAACTAGTGGCAAAAAGAAATTAGTAGACTAATGGAAATGTAAGTGTATATAAGGTGCACTAAGGTAATGGGAAGCGCATAAAATAAACCATTTGTTTAAGGGGGCCACGTAGATACCATTGGTTTTAAGGGGGGCCATGTGGGAGAGAGGACAAGGTGGTCCCCGTTGGATCTGTCCCCGCACGAAACGAAGGTTAGAACAATGCCAAAACGGTGTCATTAGCTTTTTAAAAGCTCCCACTATCCATGCCGTTGCATTCTATCTATAAAGATCTCTTCTCACTGCATCCAAAATTCCCCTTCCTTCACATCTTCCAAGTAGAGAAGAGAGAGAGAGAGAGAGAGAGAGAGAGAGAGAGAGAGAGAGAGAGAGAGAGAGATGGCGAACGTAAAGACTACGTGCATGGTGTTCTTAATCATGTTCTTCGGCTGCATGGCGACGTCGGAAGGGCGCCTGTGTCCTGGGTTTTCGACCCAAAAACGTGTGGCCCACAACATCGACAGTGGGATCTTGTTCGAGAGTAAAAGGTGTGGGACGTCAATGCTGGATGTAGGGTATAACAGGGTAGTGCCAGGAGGACCTGACCCTCAACACCATGACCAGCCTCCAAGGTCGCCCTAATCTACTACGTGGGGGAGCTGAGGAATGCTGGTTCCAGAACCCCCACACAAATGCACACATGTGGCAATATGACACATGCGTGCGGGATCTGATGCGTTCACCGGATGTGCCTTCAGTGCATGAGTTCTATCCTAAAAATCAGGTTATCCCATTCATCAGGTAAGCTGCATGTGTTGAATGTAGACCGTTGGTTATCTTCTTTCGAACGGTTTCCCCTTACAACTATAGCCCGTCTAATGAATAGACTGGCCCGATTTTAGGGTTAAGGAACATTCACCGCGAGGACCACCTTATGAATGCCTTGGATCCCACACACTTGCCAACGTGGTACACGTGTGCAGAATGTTGGCACGTGTGTGCAGGATCTAAGGCGTTCATCAGATTTACCCCCAGTGCATGAGTCCTATACTAAAATCAGACCATTCCCATCATCAGATGAGCGGCTTAAGTTGGATGTTGACCATTGATCTTCTTCTTACCAACTGTTTCTCCATACGACTGTGGCCCACCTGATAAATGGACTGACCCGATTTTTGGGTTAAGGAACAATCACTGCGAGGACCAGCCTATGAATGTCATGGCTCCCACACACGTGCCACGTTGACAGCATTTGAAGAAGTGGTGTATGGTATTAGCATTCCACTGCATGGACAGGACTATGATGATGATGAGATTGAGTACGAACTTTTCTGTACGGCCAGGAACTTTAATGCCAATAAAAATGTTATCTTATCCTTTCTAGATTTTCTTCTTTGGTTGATGGTCTGTCTAGTAATCGATCCTACTTGAAAAACCTTTTTGGATGCAGTGGGTGACATTTCAAACTAGTCCCATCTTATCTTGATCAAAGATGCATGGCCCCCACATTGTGAAAATGTCCCATACAGCAATTCGTTGTGGATGTTCGTGTCGGATCATTCCTAGCCGTCCCTTTCCTTTTACATTTCGATACTCATATTGATATGGACACTCAGAATTTTCTTCTACCTCGTATTGATTGATTGCTGACACAAAATGCATACTTAGGGAAGTGGGTCACCATGGATCAGAATCAATGATGCCCCAGATTCTGTATATGTGATTATATATATGGTTTCAATGATCCAAGCCATTCATATGATGGGCCTCACTGTGGGTGGGGGACCATAGAAACTTTCCAGCGTTTGAAGATTTTAATCCTTTGATCATTGAACTTTTTTCCATTGAATATGGACTGTCCCTTTAACCTTCTTTTTGGGGCCCATTAATGGCAAGGTTAAGATCATCCAATTTTGAAAATTTTCAAGCAGTCCCAAATGAACTGTGAATCTTATGAGATCATCAGTTTGGATAACCGAACTATGGCCCCACATGTACGGAATCATGTCCCTTACCTGATGACCAAGGCCCAATAATTCAATTCCTATTTTAACCCTATCTTTTAGATGGACTAAAGTCTAAAAGCCAAAGGGATTTTGCAAACGACAAGGCATCGTGCGAGACATAGAGCATCGCATATCATGCTTCCTCTCTCAATAGCTGTTTTTTATTTTTTATTCTTAAGGATAACGAAATGACGAGACCATTCGCGCGAAGAGAGACTTAAAACGTGATTTTCGAGTTACCTGCTGATGTGGAGTAAGTGTGTTGGATCCGACCCACTCATTAGGTGGAGGGCAGTATGAAAATGCCCTGGCCATAAAACCATGAAGGCTTACTCATCGGGGGTACACATGTATATTGAAAATTGACTGCTGTTCGTCCTTTTCTAACCGTCCATTCTTCTTGCACTTGCGTGCTGTGTTGGCATGTGTGCCGCGAATGGCCGCAGTGGCCACCTAGTGGACGGGGATTACCTATTGACAGATTTGAGTAGCGATGAAGTGACGTCACCTGTCGGTTCTACCATGATATATGTATTGTATCCGCACTGTGCATCCAGAGGTCACAGAAGTTTTCGATCAAGCTGATATTTGTGATTTCCCTTCGTTCATTTCTGTGGTAACTTATAAATAAGTTAGATCTCAAATAAACAGCCTGGCGGACACTAGGAAGGTTTCAATGGTGTCCGTCACTCTCCCAGCTGTTTTCCGTAGTGGGGTCCACTCGAGCTTTGGATCTGCCTTATTCTTTGGCTAGTGATCTAAAGTGATCTCTCCAAATGAATAGACGGTATGGATACAACACATACATCATGTTGGGGCCTACGTAACTTGGTGACGTCACTTCAGTAGAGAGTCTCTCAACCTGTCCGTAGCTAATCCACATCCCCCTCCACTACGCATGAGAAAATCGCACTTAACCGATTAATACGAGAGAGCGGATTAATCGAGGACTGGAATAGACAAAATCAGACGGTTAAGATAATTCAATCAGCCTCTATTCATAACGGGGACCCACAATCTGGTGTGCGCGTCTTGGGTGAGGCCAGGGTCTCACCTAATACGCGCACACCAGATAGTGGGTCCCTTATGAATAGAGGCTCATTGAATTATCTAAACGTCTGATTAATACCGTCAGCATGATTTCATGCAATGTTTCCTTCAGAAGAGGACTCAAAAGTCAAACCTTAGATGGTCCAGATTAAGTTCACGTATGCCACATGTGGATTAGATGCTTTAAAAACAGGTAAGGACCAGGCCCATGTCTAGCAAAATTTCCTTTCAAGGCCCAACTCGAGCTTGAGAGCAGGCCCGTATGCGAATTTGGGCTGAAATTAAAATCCACCATACAAGCTGGGCATGGGCCTCATGCCCTAAATGATCTAGAAAAATGGATGGACGGTGTGGATAAATCACATATATCACAGTAGGCATCACAGCTTGGGCCACGTCCAGCTCCTGGGAAAAACAGATGGACAGCTTGGATAAAACACATATATCACGGTGGGTCCCACAGAACACTCAAATAGTGTGGTATTTATGGCATGGGCTATTCAAGGTAACGGTCATCAATCGTCCAGTCCAGATTGATGGACATGTGATCTAGATGTGAGATGTAGCAGCCCGTGAGATAGGGTGCCGTGCAGCGCCTCTCATTTGAGCATTTACAGAACTGTCAATAGGTAGAAATACGGTTGCAATCTGATTCCCGTCAACCCGGGCCGACCCAACCCGAATTTGGGTCAGGTTGTAAGAGTCCTCAGGTCGGGCTAGAGTTGGAAAACTCCAACCTGATTTGAAATGGAATAGATTCAGGTAAATTCAGGCTGGGTTAATTAGGTTAGGTTGGGAACAACCACATGTATTTGGGTCAGCTCAGTTCAAGTTGGGTTAAGCCAGTAAAGGGTTGAGCAGAGAGGAATTTGGATTGGGTTAGGGTTGAACTCCTCAAGTTGGCTTGGTTTGATCCTCAACATGACCCAACTCTTGCATTCCTTAGTCAAAATCAATTTTCTGATTAGACCTGACCCAACCCAACCAGCTCAAAATCTGGCTTTAGACCCCTCAACAGAATCCAACTCTTGCATCCCTAGGTCAAAATCAAATTTCTGAAAAAGACCTGTCCCAAACCAACCAGCTCAAAATCTAGCTCCAAACCAACCGGGCCACAGCTTACTGACAACCCTAGATGCACGGTGCGCCAATATGTGGCTTTATGCAAGTGTCCCATATGAACAAGGCATGGTAATATTGGGTGGCAATGTATTTGGTTCGGCTCAGGTGAACCTGACCTATGTACTAAATGGGCCTAGAAATCAGGCCTGAACTCAACCTGTGTGATCCAGTAGTGTCGATCCCAGTTGGCCACTCCATGATTTTGCCAGAGATCCAACCCAGGCAATGTATGCACGCGCCACTGCTCCCACAAATAATCCCATCCATACTCCAGATTTGCTACACCACATGAAGTAAAGGAGAGACGGAACGCCTAAGGAAGATTTATGTTTGGGGTCACCATGTTGTTTACATGCTATCTATCTGATGGAAGAGACTACCTACTGAGTAACACAGCACACTAAACTCTGTGGGTCGTCCACCCATTTTACCGGATCATTTTAGGGCATGATCCCAAAATTGAAGCACATACAAAGCTCAAGTGGACCATACTGCGGGAAACAACAGGGATAATGGCATCCACTGTTGAAGCCTTCCTAGGGCTTACAATGATTTTTATTTGCTAACTTATTTGTATTGTCACATATATAGACATGCATGAAGGGAAAACACATCAACTTGATCTAAAACTTTTGTAACTCATTATTACTTTTCAATAGCACGTCTTCAATTTACACTGTTTTCTGTGATATGGGTCCCTTGAACTTTAGAAATGTTTCAATTTAAAACCATGACTTGGAGGAAAAAAAAAATGAATGGAACGCATAGATAAGATATGAATGGAAAGCATAGATAAGATACATTATAAGAGTCCCACGAATTAAGTTTACTCTTTACGCTAGACTACTGAGTTACTCGATACGCCAGTCCACATCCCTGACTCATCATCCACGGTGGATATGACTGACGTGCGGAACGCGGATATCCTGCAAAAGCCTTTATCAGTAAGCTCCGTGCAAGTATCTAGTTGAGGCCCACTGTGATGTTTTTAAGAAATGCAACTCGTCCATGCACCGATTCTGCGAACTTATTTTGGCTGAGGTCCACCGTGATATTTTTAGGAAATTAATCCAACTCGTCGACTGGTTTTATGAACTTATTTTAGGACATGCAACAAAAGCTAAGGTGGATCCAAAACCCAAGTGGGTCACACGACTCACGTGATTTACGCGAGAGGGAATATTGGGAAAAGAAATTCGTAATAGTAAAATCTTCATGGGCTCCACATTAATATTTATATGCCATCCAAACCGTTTATAAGGTCAGTCCGTTGGGATAAAGTTAAAACAAAAAAATAAAAATAAAATAAAAGCTTCATACAAAACATTTATAGCCATAAGAATGTTTCAACGGTGCTCACTGAATTCCTACTGTTTCCTCTCGTGTGGCCCACTTGAATTTTGGATCCACCTCTCTCGAAACGAATGGACGGGTTGTATTTCTAACAAGCATCAAGGTGGGCCCCACCCAGCATCCTTGCGCAGGAAACTTCGTGGGAAAAGCTTTCGCAGGAAATCCGCGTCCGACAGGGCGCATCTGATCCACAATATGGGTGTCTGACACACATCATCACATGGGCTCGCACCCATTTCTATCCAATACCACTGGATCATTATCCTGTATATGTATCAATACGCGTGTGCGTGCAAGTCAGGTCGAGCAAAACACGAGCCTAACCAGATACCTGCCTTTGAAGCGGAACAGGTTAATTGAACCACAGGTCAAGCCAACCCATTGCCCCATCTGTCCTATTTCCAACGGAAAACACAACAACACCCTTTTGTAATTTCAACACAAAATGAAATTGTAAATCAAAAGAAGAAATACAGTATGTGTGAATTCTAGCAATCTGAGGGAAGTGGGTATTGGCAATACTTACTGTTTTTCATGCAAAAGAAGAATCTCTCGTACGCCGACGCCATCTTAGTCGCGGTGAACATGGACAACGCATACGCCTTGCAAGCCATGCCCTTCTCCCGCAACACCACTGGCCCATCTCGTAAGGCCCACTCCAGCGCCTCTATCAACGACCGCACATTAGGCGCGAATGTATATCCAAGCCCATCATGCACCACCACCGTTCGCTTTATGCTAGGGAAGTTGGTCGTTAGCAATGGCTTCCCACAATGCATCGCCTCAATCAACGTCAGATCAAGCCCTTGCGGCCTCACCGTCGGATTCACGAACACGTCCACCGCGTTGTAGAACTCAGACAACTCCGATGGGCCCAATGCTCCCAGCACCTTAACTTGCGGGTGCAACTCTTCATAGCGCCGGGCCCACGGGCCAGACCCGGCAACCAGTAAGAGTACGCCGGGGTAGCGCTCTCTCATGACGGAGAAAGCCTCGTAGAGAAGCGGATGGCCTTTGTCCCTCACTAAACGCCCAGCGACACCCATCACCAGGCTCACGTTAGTGGGGACCCCGTGCTTTCTTCTAAAGTGCGCACCTGACTCGGGGTCATGCACGAACCTGGTGTGGTCCACCCCGTTGAGGATGACGTGGACATGCCGAGGGTGGAGCTGGTATATGTTGGCTAGGATCTCACCTGCACTGTCACTGATGCATATGTGCTGTGTGTAGCTAGAAAAGAACCTGATCTCGTCGACGAGCCGCGGCATTGCCTCGTGGAGATGTGGGTCTGACCCCGACGGGCCTCGCGGCTCCCATAAGAGGTCCTCGAAGAGGGTCGAATGCATGATCTCGTACCATATGCCGTGCCATGTCGCGGCCACGTTCGGTACGTTCTTAGCGCGCCAGGGTGGCAACGACACGCTCTCCGTGTGGACATAATCGAACGGACGGATGTCATTCTCACGGTGGAATGTCTCGACGGCCAACGAACAATTGAGGGAGCCTGCATCGTTGCTCGCGAAGTGTAGGTGTAGGCTCCCGTGGACGACATCTGGTCGAGCCTGCCGGTCGGATGGCACGGTGAAGACGTGAACCTCATGGCCCCTGGCGGCTAGCTCTGAAAAGAGGGTGTGCGCGTGACGTTCCATTCCGCCAGGGACCGCGCCGATGGGCCATTTCTTTGAGAAGACAGCGAGCTTGAGCTTGTCCGAGATGGGCCCGAAACAGAGCCTGTTCCAGGCGAACCGGGCGTCGCGGAGATCGCCGTAGAACTGGAGGTGGGCCTCTTGGGACCAGGGCTCGGAGAGGCGGTGCGGAGGGTGCGAGAGAAGTAGAAAGAAGGAAGTGATGAGCAGAACTGAGCTGACAATGGTGGTGGGCCTCAGAGATAGACAGGAGTGGGTTTTGCAGGTTTGGTGAGACTTCAAACCCATGATGCTTGTGATTGTGTTAATGGCTGTTTCTGGTTTTTATTCATGTACATAAATTGGAATGTAAGGTTGGATTTAAGTATTGGATATTAATTATTTTTAATTGAATTAAAAATTATTAATTTATTATTATTAACTATTTTTAAATTGTATTCGTGTTGAATTTTTGCTTCCTTTGATGCTAGATCTCCACTTCCCTTCTCGGATTTGGTGTGTGGAAGCTCAGCACATGGGCTTGTGTCAACTTCCATCAATAGAAATGCTCCAGTGTTCTCAGAGTACTATACTTATAGTGCACCTAGTAATATAAATTCACTTGGACAGTCCAATCCATGGATCTGAACTGTCCATTGAGTCTATAACATATTTCATGCACTCTCACACCAAAAAATTGTACTGATCAAATGATCCAATCCATTCATTATTTGGCCTTTTTATCTGCAGCCATCCTTTTTCCAACCCTTGGATGGCTTGGTCATGGTTGCGTTATTAAAGTGATTCCTTAGAATCGTAAGCAATTTATGATGGCTCCCATCATATGCATCGATCAAATTTTTTATTGGACCTATTTTGTTTAAGGATCTTGACCGTTCATATTAAAGGCCATTGATTAAACATTAAATATTTGTTAAAAGCATTCTGATGTTTCCATGGTCGTCCATGAAATATTTCAATATGAGCCCCGAGCTTCCTTCGTAACTCCCATAACGTCTTTGTAGTTGCTCCCGTTCTCAGCCCATAACCTAATATGAGCCCGAAGCTTCCTTCATAACTCCCAAGACTTCTTCATAGGAGCTCCGTTCCACGCCACTTTTCATATGGAAACTCAAAGTGGCTCACAGGAGCATACCTTTTTTTGTTAGTTTGTTAGAACTCCCACTGTCAGTTCACACCTCAGTGTTATCCACCACCACTGGGATTGAATCGATACCAAGACCGTTGAACACTTGAGCTATCGATCAGGGTGTAAGCATTTCCACCTAATCCAGAAGTATTCTGTTTCTTCAGGGTGAGAATTGCATGCTTTCCTAAGTTATACGTGTGAAAAGTAATCAAAACCATTGATGCCGAGTCCCACTTTATATGGATCATTTCCCAAAAATTTCTAGACTAGCATAACAATCTTAAGACTTATTTTTACTGTTGTATTTATCTTTGTAACCTTATATTTGTATAACATAATTCCAAAGGTTAAGATTGTTCAACGGAGGAAATTTTTGAAACATAGGCCAATGCTATGGGATGAAACATACCAATAGTCTGGGTTTTTGAATAATGAGTCCCAGTTGTCAGGATTAAGAATCAGTCGTACACTTTGAAATGAGGTATCTTGCATATAATATGTAAATCCTTTGACTCGACTCGTCCAACAAAGCAGTGATTTTTAATTGATTTCATTGTATGGGAAAAGGAAAGATAATCACGAGGTTAAGTACCCGAGAGAAACTTTGATACTCTGGCAGAGTGTGTGGATGATACGCATGCGCTTGCAAATTACCTAGAAATTGCACACACAGGATAAATTTAGTCAAATTAATTAAACCGTCCATATTATGGTACCAATGTAGATTATCTTAAACCAAAAATTAAGCTTTTTAAGTTTACCTGACTATCATATTGGTGCACATTTATTGGAAAGTTAAAATTGAAAAATATCCTACGGTCCTATTTTTAGGAATGTGACTTGCTTACAGTGGGATACACAATTTAGTCGGATTATTTGAGTCAATGTACGACACATGTACAATTTTTGAGTGCTTGCGTATCATTCATCATACGACAGCCATGAGTATGGAAACGGATTGGCTACTCCCCCTGCCACCAGCCCCGCGGTCGGTGCTTTGTGGGCCTCACCATGATGTATGCGTTTCATCCATTTTTAGGTATCATTTTACCACTTGAAGCCAAAAATGAAAAGGATATATATCTCAGGTAGAACATACCATAGGAAAATAATAGTAATTAGATATCCACCATTAAAATCCTCCTAAGGCTCTCTATACTATTTATTTGACATTTGATTAGGTCATATAGACTTAGATAAAGGGTAAAAAAAAAGGATTAGCTTGATCCAAAACATATGACCCCAGAAAGTTTTTAATGGTCAACATTCATTCAATGTTGTTTACTATAATGTAGTCCATTTGGGATTGATATATACTTTATATTTGGTCTTAAATAATAAAGTGATCTAGAAAAATAGATAGAAAGCATGGTGAAACACATACATCATGGTGGACAGAGCACTGACCATCATCAACCATATGCAGGTGGCAGGGAGATTAGCCAATCCGCTTCCCATGAGTATAACTGTATGAGTCCTCTTGGTGCCTTGGACTCATCCCACAGTAATCGATAACATGGTCTCACGTGGTTTCAGTTTACACCTTAGTGGGTGTTACCCTCACCGTGGGGCTACTTTGATGATGTTTTGTATATCTATGATGTCCATCCATTTATTTTCAGCTCATTTTCAAAACGTGGTTCAAAATTCATGCAGATGCAAATATCACGTGGACCATACCAGGGGGAAACAATGTTGCTTGAACTCCCACCATTACAAACTTCACAAGGCCCACTGTAAGCAGACATGTAATGTTTATTTGCCATTGAACTCATTGATAAACTCAGTCACGTTTGGACGATGGGAAAATACAAAGATCCGATTAATCTAAAACCAAAACTTTTATGACCTACGAAAGGTTTTCAACGGTCGCTCACCACTTTTTTCCAGTGGTGTGGTCAACCTGAGATTTGGATTGCTTAACTTTTGGGACCTCATCCTAAAATGGACTGAAAAAACGGATATATAGCCTGGACATACAACACGTTCATCAATGTAAGCCCCACATGGTAAGGGTAACACCTGGGTGTTACTTGCTGAATTTCTTGCATTGACCATCCATTTGCAGGCCGCCAAATCAAAGGTTAAGATTGCCTGATAGAGGAGTGGACTAGGTATACACCTATTCAGAAGAAAAGCACAGAACTCGAATCTTCCAATGCTGGAAACCTTTGGCGGCACGATCCATCCACAGTGGCCAGAACACTAGAGAAACCCGGTTGTACAAAATAAAAACCCGAGTATGCTGCATGCCTCTCGAGGCACGGGTTTTTCGTGCCTATATGACAGACGTGATCCGAACCATGAATCATGAATTCTAAGCTGTCGATTCTCCGGTTCCAATGAAAAGGTGAGTCATTTGATACTCCAGTTATATATGATGCTTGATACTCAGGCAATTAGAAATGGTACACGTGGCATATATTAACAATATTAAACCAACTAGGTCATGGAACTCCCTGCCGTTCTGTTATAATATAAAAAATCAGGTTGACTAAACAATTCTAACCATTGATTTGTAGACACTTGTTTCTTTAAAATAAGACAGGCAGCATGCATTAGCTCAAACTAAACCATCTAATTTGTGGGACCACTGTAGATAGTCCAACGTCTCAAAGGGCACCATCGTTGAATTTTAACCGTTTATTACTTTCCTTTTCAACTGTCCACTAAATATCCACCAATGTGCCAGTTAAGAAATTAAATTAGTTTAAGTTTTGTATATGACCCATCTAAATGGACCCCAAAGTTTGAATGGTTTAAATTGAGTTATTTATTTTCAATATGTACAACTTCGTTGTGCCTGCGTATCAACCGTCACACCCTGCTAGAGTATCGGTTTCCATTTTCTATCCACGGTGGAGAGCCGACTTCCACTCGTCTAAATGATCCATACCATTGCTTAAAACTTGATAAAGAAAAGAAATCGTATTTTAAGGGCGTTTTATGTAGCTGAGTCTTTTGATTTCGGGTAGACATGCATGCAAAGCCCCCGAATGATTGAGCTTTTGGCCAACGTTTGGAAATTGTACCTTTTCTGCCTGCTTTTGTAGTTATCAAAATACTGCCAAAAATTATATTTTGAAATTGCGCTTGCCACACGTGTGGAAACAAATAGTGGTGTTGATGGGTTGGATGTACATATGGGCATTGGATTCGACTAGGGATTAAACCATTACAGTCTTACATCTAAACTTTATACATGATCGCTTATAAAAATGATATTGCGAATGCCTAAGGTAGAGCTTACTGTATATGTATTTTTAATACAATTGAATTAAAAGAAGTTTAAACAAAAGCAGAAGTTGTAGAATTGGGTTCAGTTCTACATAAAACATAGGACATAATACAACTGGTCTCACTGATGTTAGGTTTTAAAAAATTCGTTCTTAACATGAAAGAAACGTCCTTTAAACTTTTTATTATAAAAGAATTTTAATTTTTGATTCAGACATTGTCAAAAAATGCACAACATATATATTAATTTTAATATAACATGCCTTTGGCTTTAACTAACCAACATAACAAGTCACTAACATTATTTCATAAGAAATGCTCATCTTGAATGTTAAAATTATGATTTTAGAAATTTCTTACTAATTTTAGTAACCATAATATTTTTTTTTCCAATTTTGCCAAAGTAGTATTAGCAAAACCCTTTAAAAAATGGTAACTCAGACCTAACCTATTAAATAAATGAATTGCCTTATTTTGTCTTAGACATAATTCACATCTCAACGAGTGGGTCCAAGGAGAAAATACATAGACTTGATTATTCAATGGACTGGGTCTGGACATTTCCTTATCCCAATGGGATCTCGTAAATCTAAAAACTTGTAATGCATGTCCAACTAGGGGTCGCAATGGGTCAGGTTTAGGCTAGGCCAGGCCAGGCCAGGCTAGGCTGAGCCTTGGCCCAACATTAGAAGCCCAAGGCCTTAGCCCGGCATGGCCTAGCAGAGTAGGCCCAAACTTGGTTTAGGGGAAAATGGCTGGCCCGGGTCCAACTATCTTCAGGCGAGCCTAACTGTGCAGATTCTATGCGAATGAAAGCCGGAACATCAGGTGGGCCATACATACAGCCAGAATTTTACCTTTAGATAGTAACCGTTCATTTATTTTGTACAGTTCTAGTCACCTGGACCTCATGCACATTTACCCAAAGACAAAGGCTGCTCCATTTCTGGGATAACCCCACGAATGGATTTTATTGGTGTTTTCATTCCAGCGAGCCAAGTGCAGCTGCAAAAAGCACACGAGCGAGTGGAGTCAGCGTTCTGCTGAGAAGTCAGAAAGGACAAGTTTCTGTGCTAGTTTACCACCATTTTGGAATTGCGAATGACTCAGCCCCTTCTCACATGTTCACGTACGTACATCTATCCATCCATCCATATTAATGGCACACAGGTTATGAGAGCATATTTCTAAAACCACACCGATCAATCAATCTAACCAACGGATTGACGGGGAGTGGTCCAAAGTCCAACGAAAAATCAGATTGTTGTTATCGAATTTTCTGTTTATTTTTGGGTTATGATCTCTGCATGGTTGGTTCACCAATTTGGCCATGCGTATGGTTGGGATTTTGTTTTTAAAATGGTGGTAAGCTAGAGGCACGATGTTTCGTACTCATCGACCTCAAAGGCAGAGTTGTATTAATGGCGTATGTGTAACTCGAGTTAAGCGTGTAGCAAAATGAGGTTTGTTGAAACAATACGAACCACTGATTGACTGACATCTGTCACGCAACCCCGATTGTTGAACCTGTGGGGGCGGATATTGGAGTGAGGCGCTCACGACTGTCTACCGAGGTGTGACCACTCTCTGAGGCCATCGTGATGTATTTGTATTATCCACACCGTTCATCCGTTTTTCTAGCTCATTTTAAGTCAAATCCTCAGGTATACTACACAACAGAAAACAGAGGGGTTAGTGAAGTCCACCGTTGAAACCCTCCTAAGGCCCACAGTGATGTGTATTTTTCATCCAAACTGCTCATAAGCTCCCACGGACATGGATGAAGGGAAAACACAAATATAAGCTTCATCCAAAAACTTATGCAGTCCCCAAGCAGTTTTCAACCATAGGCATGCAATTCTTACTATTTCATGTGGCCTGGTCCACTTTAGCTTTAGATATGCTTCAATTTTTGTTTTACCATAAGATGAGAGGAAAAAACAGATGAATGGCATGGATTAAACACATACACATGGTCATAGGTAAAACACATACATCGTGGTGGCCTCTCACTATGTCTGTTCATGAGTCGAGCTAGCTCAAAAAACTCGCTCGACTCGGCTCGAGTCAGCTCGGCTTAAATGGCCGATTCCAGCCGAGCCCGGCTAATTATTTGAAGCTTGAGTTGAGTTCAAGCTAAGTTCAATCAGGGGCATTCAACTCGACTCGACTCGACTCGACTCAAACTTGACTTGACTCGAAGCTCGAATTCAAGCTCGACTCGAAGCTCGAATTCGAGCTCGACTCGGCTCGATTAATAAATATATTATATATTATATTAATATAAGTTTTAACTTTTAATTTTTAAAAAAAAAAACAAAACAAAACAAAACAAACAAATCCTAGAGTCTCTATCCGACCGCACGCACCCCCTTTCCCTTTTCCTTTCTTTTATTTCTCTACCTACTGCCAGCCGCACGCCCACCCGGACCACCACCACCAGGTTTCCTCATTTGATTTGAAGCTTTGTTTGATTTTTTTTATCAGGTTTTACTTTGATTCTCTTAAGATTTTTGAATTTTTCATCAATGAAGGAGGATCAAGAACAAAATCTATTATTCTCTCACCCAACAAGCTCGAGGTAAACTCGACTCAACTCAAACCACAAGCTCGACTTGAACTCAACTCGACAGCTTTGGCAAACAAGCCAAGCTTTAATGTTGAGCTCGAAGCCAAGCTCGAACTCGAGTACATCATAGACAAGCCAAGCCAAACTTGGCCCACCTCGACTTGACTCGGCTCAATGCCCACCTCTACCCCTCACCAAAGAGTGGTGAGCCCCTCACTAAGCAATCCGCGTCCTCAATGGGCACATCACGGCTACGGTGGGTCACCGAATCCACTGAGGTGGGTAGGATGCCTGACTGTGGGGCTCACAGTGATGTATATGCCTTGAATCCGCACCGTCGAACCATTTTGACAGATCATTTTAGGGTAGGATTCCAAAAATTAATTTGACCCAAATCCTAAATGGACCACACCATAGGAAAGAGTCATGATTAAATGGCCAGCATTAAAATTTTCATGGATTCCATAGGAATATTTATTTTATTTTATTTTTTAACATATGCACATGAATGTTTATTCGCCATCAAACCTGTTGATAAGGTCACAAAGACCCGGACAAAAAGACTACACAAATATCACTTGTTCCAGAGTTTTTGTGGCCCACAAGAAGTTTTTACCGGCCAATAACAACGGTTTCCTGTACCATGGTCCACCCAAAATAGCTTTCAATACTGATGGTCAGTGTGGATGTAGACACATACATGACGGTGGGCCCCACAGCCAGGGATTCAACCCACCTTGGATCCACCGAATCGCCCGTCCTGTATCCATTGCCTCGGTCTGAAGCCAAAACAACGTACCAGATTGGATTGTAATTCCCGCTGCAGGCAGGACAGGGCGGTTCTCTTTTTGGGAAGTGGGCCCCCAAATTTGTCTCATGCCCGGCTTGATTTTATTATCACATACTAGATCTGCTGGTTAGCCTTACAAATCTATGGCCTTAATCAAACCTATTTAGATAGCCTGGCTTGAGTGATGGAATTGGAAAAGGTCACCTGGCCGGCACACATTGAGACCTATTTGGACAAGGTCTAGACTCTGGGCCAACCCTAGAGGATGAAAGGTTAGCCATGGAGCCATGGAGTTAGCTATCAAGTCCACTAGCTACTTAGCCAGGCTTAGGCTAGGCTTGGGCTGAGTTATCAGGTTCAATAGCTAATCATCCAGGCATAAGGCATGATTATGCAAATGGGTCCAGTAGGTGGCTTGACCTGGCACATCCATTGGCCTAAGAATTTGCTTGTGGGTCTATGACTGGCTGATAGAGGTGTACAAGAGTCGAACTGTATCGAGCTATGCCTAGCTAGACTCGGCTTGACCACTAGCTGACCCAACTCAAACTAGGCTTGGCACGGACCTCGAAATTGACGACCCAGCTCAGCTTGATTCAGTTAATAGCATGGACTAGTTCAAGTTGAGTTCAAGCCAAGATCGAGTTAAGTTCGCTAGTTCAGCATTTTCACAAACACGAGTGCATCTTTAATTTTTCACTGTATGTAAAATAGTAACAACAATTTTACAAATATTTCATTAAACACTCGGTAGTCAACATCAAAATCAAGATACAAGGGTATTTGTTTTATATCTATATCTTCTTCGTAACTAGTCGACACTTTGTCGAGTCATTTCAAAAAACACTTGGTGAGCAATATCAATATCGAAATAATTGAGTCACTGAACTAGCTTTATTTGAGTTGGGGTTCGATCCGAGTTGAGTTAGGTCAAGCTTGGGTAAGCTCACACTCGGTTCAAAATTTTTTCAAACTCAATTCAACTTGAACTCAGTTTCAAACCAAGTTGAATCAAACTTTTTCAAGTCACATTATGCAAGCTAATTGAGCTAACTCAATTCATATACATCCCTACTACTGAAATGGACTAAGGTCAAATGATGGGCAAGGCCTAGAAGATCTGAATTGCCAGATGATCACATCAACCGGGATTTATTTGGCCATCCTATATGGTGGGATTTGTTTTGACTACAAAAAGTTGACCATTGCAATATTATTTCTCACGACGGCAAGTGGCCCCATCAAATCCCACTACCTTGGGTCACCGTGGATATCTCTTGGTGAATTGGGTGTAGCCCTAGCCCATTTCATGTCGTTATCAGAGATGATGCCCCATTATCAAAGATGGAGCTTACATAAAACACGTTTGAAAGTTTATTGATTTATTCATCCATGCATTATTTTTTCACGGTGGCCTGTTGTTCAATTTACCTCTTCGGCTTCTTTGACCTTGTTGGAGCTAATAGACTGACCTAAGCTTCTGCCAGTGAGATCTATCGTAGGATGTGAGATGTTCCTGAGAAATCTAGCTTATTCATCTGCTTTCCGGACATGAGCTAAAAAATGAGGTGAATCTAAAATGCAAGTGGGGCAAACTATATGGAACAATGAAGATTGAATGTTTATTTTTGAGGCCACAAAAGTTTTGGACCAAGTTAACATTTTGTGTTTTCAATTCATCCCCACATGAATGACCTTTGGATGGCAAATATAATCATGACGGTGGACCAAGGAGATTTCAACCATAAGCATTTCCCTGTCCATATTTCACATGGTACGGCCCAATTGATTGGATCTGCTTTTCATTTTCATGTCCTAACATGAGCTTTCAAGAACGACGGACGGGGTGGATGTCTTACAAACATTAAGATAGCCCCACCTAGCCTATCCGAGCAGGAGCTTCTTGCGAACCCAGTGTGCCCTAGCTGGCAGTCCATCCGCGTCCTGTTTCTTTGGCCGAGCTGAAATATAAACAGCGGTGAATCTTAGCCGTACGTCCCGTGGGCCCTGCCATGGATTGCCTAAGGTACAGAAAACTGCTGAGATGAAAATTTTATGCCAGTAAATCCGAACCGCTGACACTTTTTTCGTAAGTGACCATTTGAAGGCCTGAAATATACAGCTAGGATTGCATGTAGGATACGGTTTATATGCGGTTGATGATCAGCCCATGAGACTGATGGAAGCGGATTGGCTAGTGCACCACAAACTAGCTTGACGTCTGCTAGTTCTGTGGGTCCCATCATGAGGTATGTGTTATATCTAAAACGTCTATCCATTTTGCGAACTCGTTGTAAGTTTTGAACTGAAAAATAAGACAGATTTAAAGATCCAGCGTACCAGGCAGTGGAGATTGAACATCTACCATTGAAACCCTTTTAAGGGTCACAAAAGTTTTGAATTAATAAGATATTTGTCTTTCCTCTTCATCAAGGCCTTCCTAACCTTATGAACAGATTGGATGGAAAATAAACATTATGGTGGCCCATGAATGTTTTAACGGTGAAAATCATTACCCCGCTATTATTTATAGTGTGGTCCATTTGAAGCTTAGATATTATTATTTTTTGGCTCATGCTGAAGCCCATGTAACTCTGATCTCCTTTGAATGGTTAGTTGAACTCAGAGTTACTAGCGTCAGCACTCGTCTTCGCACCAGGCGTACCATAGTAGATATGTCGCTGGGGCCGTACACCATCCGATCCACCAGTTATATAGCTATTGAGGATATGCGTCGATGCAAAGACCAGCTTCAACGGTACTCGAGCTCTGAGCTGTGATAACTTTGATCAAAGTTACATGGCCTCACAGTGATGTATATATTATATCTATGTCATTCTTGTATTTTTCAAGATTATTCCTGTGCATTATGCAAAAAATAAATCATATCTAAAGATCAAATGCACCGCACCAAAAATAGTTGCAAGGATAATTATTTCCACTGTTCAAATGGACCACACCAAAAATAGTTGCAAGGGTAATTATTTCCACTGTTAAAAACATTGTAGGGTCTATCATAATATTTATTTTCCATTCAATTTGTTAATAATATTGTAAATACTTGTTGAAGGGGAAAAATAGATTTCATATTCATCCAAAACTTATGTGATCTCAAAAAGATTTCAATGATAGATGTTCAATCCCCTACTTCTTTCAGTGTGGTCTAATTGATGTTTAGATCTGTCTTATTTTTCGAGTCAAGCCTTAATACAAGTTTACCATATGGATGGACGGATCGGATATAACACATAACTCATGATGGAACCTACGAAACTTGCTGACGTAGATAGATGGTCCTCCGTCATCACCGGGTATATAGATTGGTGTATTGACCCAAGGTCTATGGGACTCATCATGTTGAATGTGTTATATCCAAACATTTTATTCATTTTTTGTGCTTTTTGTTGAGCTTGAATTTGAAAATAAAATAAATCTAACCATCAAGTAGATCACGTTGAAAAAAGTAATAGGAATTGAAAGTATGCCCTTAAAACTCTTTTGAGCTTTCAAAAGTTTTGGATCAACATGAAATTGGATTTTCCTTTTAATCTAAGTCAGAGATTGGATGGAAAATAAACGTTATGATGAGCCTATGAAATTTTAAACAGTGAAATTAACTATTTCAGCTGCTATTTGTAGTGTGGTCCATTTGATCTTTGGATACGGTTCATTCTTTTATAACATTCTATAATGATCTCTAAAAATGAATGAACGGTGTGGATATAATAAACACATCATCGTTGGGCCCATGTAACATTGATCTACTTTGAACCGTTCGTACATCTCGAGCTCGAAGAGCGTCAGCTCTCGTATTCGCACGTCACGTACCTACATCAGCTATATAGCTGCTGTGTGGTACACCAGCCATTCCGCTTCCCAAAAGTTCTCTGCACGACAGGTCGGGGTCACCTCAAGTCTTAATTCCTAACCGTCGTGTCTTCAAAAGCGGACTAAGCGAAGCCAACTGGCCGTAGGTGCTGCGTTGTCGGCAGCTTTGCCCATCGTACGCTGCTTTTGAATTCCTCGTAACGGTAAGTATGATTCATCAATCCAGACCATTGGTCTGTTGGGTCTCTCCCTTGGCAAAGAATGTCCTAAACTTCTCCCAAATTGGAAGATCTTAACTCTCAATATGAGCACCTTTTCAGTTGAACGGAGGATATTACTGTATTTCTCTTCTTAGCCGCCTCTTTGTAGGGGAAAATGAGAAAGGATGAGACTGCTACAGTAAGAACATTCTTTTATGCATAGTCCATTCAGGGTGGGCCACAAGATACAGATGGTCTGGATTACCCAAACGTGGGTCCCCCTCTCTAGAATTGCCAACCTGTAGACCTGCAAAGATGCTCGGTGCATCAATAATGACACGCAAAAACCTCCCACCGTAGGATAACATGGGCCCGTCCCGGTGAGAAATGCGCCATTGGACGACGTAGGATTCCAGATAAGGTCACCATTTGTGCGAGTGGCCCATCTCTCCCCGAACGGGATGCAAGCGGATTGGCTGGTGTACCACACACCAGCTATATAGCTGCTGTAGGTACGTGTCGTGCGGAGACCAGCACTGGCGCTCCTTAAGCTCCGAGTTGTACGAACGCTTCAAGAAGACCAAAGTTATATGCCCCATAGTAATGTATTTATTATATATATACTGTTTATCTATTTTTAGAGATAATTACAAAGCATTATCCAAAAAAAAACGATTTATATCCGGAGATCATCTATACCACACCACAATACCAGCAGAGATAACTATTCTCACTGTTAAATAATTTGCAGGGCCCACCATAAGGTTTATTTTTCATCCAATCGGTTCATAAGGTTACAAAGATCTGGAAAATAAATTTCGCACTCATCCAAAAGTTTTATTTTCCTAAAAAGAGTTTCAATGGCAGACATTCAATCCCCCACTTCTTTTTGCAGTGTGGTCCACTTGATAGTTAGATCTATCTTATTTTACGTATAAAGCCTTAATATGAACACGCTAAATGGATGGACGGTTTGGATATAACACATACCTCATGATCAGACCTCCGAAACTTACTGACGTCAATACAACAACTATATATATGATGTGAGGTACACCAGCCAATCCACTTTCGAACAGGACGCACGTGGGTTGCATATTGATGAAGCCAGTATTGACCTTGCTACTAGGGCTGTACACAAACCGAGCTAGCTCGGTTGACTTGCTCGACTCAACTCAAAAAAGCTCGACTCGACTCGGATCGAAGCTAAGTTCGGATCGAGTCGAGCTGATTTTTTGAGTTCGAAAATGATTTCGAGCCAAGTTCGAGCTTGGCCCAGCTCAACTCAAACTCGGCTCAAACATTGCTCAACTTGGTTTTGACTTAGCTTGATTCGGAGGAAGGGTAAATATTATATATACCCTTAAAAAAAATTTATAAGTTACAACCCTAACTCCCACAACCGCTTGTTCCCTTTCACCAAAAAAAAAAAAAAACCCTCTTTCAAAAAAACCCTTTTTTCCCATCCCATTCCAAATCGCACAACCCCATCCCCATACCCCATTACCTTTCCCTCCCTCTCTCAAGCCCCTGCCCTGCAAGGTGCTTGCTGCAACTCGGCATCCCTGCCCTACCCAGTGCCCCTCCCCTTGTCGGCTGCCGCAGCTCGTCACTGTCCTACCCGGTGCCCCTCCACCTGTCGCAACTCGCCCATGCCCTACTTGGTGCCCCTCCACCTACTGCAACTCGTCAGTAAGTGTTTTTTTTATCTTTTTAATAATTTTCTTTTTGAAATATTAGATCACCTATGAATAACTAATTTTTTGTTTATTAATTCATTGTTTTGGACTTTATTACTTATGAATAATTATTGTGTTTTTTTTTTTTTTGGAACCAACTCAAACTCGCCTCAAAAGCTCGAAACTGGCTTAAACTCGGGTTGAACTCGTCCGATTGCTGACAAGCCGAGCCAAGTTGGACATGCTGGCTCGGTCACCGAGCCAAGTTGGGTTTGGCTAGTGACCGAGCCGAGCCGAGCTGAGCCCAGCTCGACTCGGTTCAGCTCGATGTACACCCCTACTTGCTACTCGTCAGTGCTCTGTGGGCCTTCCTATGATGCATCTGTTTTATCCAAACCGTTCATCATTTTTCAGCTAATTTTTAGGATCATGCCTTAAAATGAGACAAATCCAAATCTCAGTTAGACTATATCACAAGAAAAATGGTAATTGAATGTCCATGATTAATAACTTATTGTAGCCACATAAGTTTTTGAGTCGAGCTGATAAAATTGTGTTTTGGCTTGGTTCATGTATGTGTGACCTTATCAACAAGTTGGGTGTTTAATCACCATTGTTTTCTTGTAGTGTGCTCCCACTTGCTTATGCCTAAAATAAGTTAGCAAAATGGGAGAGGGTATGGATAAAACACACTCTCATTACAGTGTAATCCACATAATACCGACAGCAGCAAGGTTGCTACTAGCAGTATCAGCATGCAATCCGCGTCCAACCAGACTTTCATATGATGTATCGATTATGCAGGGGATGCATTGTACACTGCTCGGCATAGAGCTTGTATAGCATAGGCCTCTGTTTTCCGATTTGCATGAGTGGAGAATGGGGCCAGGTTCAATGATCTTCGTTAATTTGTTGTCATGATCGCCGATGACCCATGATTGAAATCCTGTGTATTAGATGATCCGAGCCATCAAGTACATGGCCTTTTATGAGTTATCGACCTCGAAGGATTGGTTATTTTGGAAGATTTTTGGTGCATTTGCCACCTGAAGTGGGTCCAAAGTATCAACGTCTTGGATCACCATGTGATATAATATGATATCATTTATATAACTCTATAAATTGAAAATGCAGGCACACCACTAGGGCCATTTGTCACTTAATATTTGAGGTGAATTTCTTTTGGGGGGAATATGTTTAGAGGTAAACGAAATGATGGTATTTAAATTATACACTTTTCGTGTGTTTTGAAATTTTAAGCTTTAGTTGTGATTCAGGTATAGCCGAAGTGAAACGCCTTTTTGACATTATTTTAAAGACAGGAGATTTACACATGTAACAAAGGTGTTGTTAGGATACTAATATGACATACATATTGTATGATGATTGTTGATGCAAAAATCTGGTCGGCTCTCCCTCCACGTCTTCAATATCCTGCACCGAGAAAACTGGCAAAGGTGACCCTGCCTAAGCCAAGGGACCCTCCGATGCCTAAGTCAGGACAAGGGAATCCGGGTCTAAGTCGAGAGTAGAGGAGAGAGCACTCGATATCGCGTACCTATAGATATGGCATGATGCACTATTTATACTTGCCTGTGGGATGGTTTGGATCCGATAATCTCGGCACGATAGGGGGGATTCCCAGATCGTGGAGATACCGTCCGCAATCTATCGATTCACGTAGCGTATCAGGCGGATTATGCGTATCTGTGCGCGAAGTTATCGGTAACGTTCGATTATGGAAGTTTTCATGTTCGGCGAATAGGACATGCGCATATGTTCGGCTCGGAACGTCTGTTTGGCTCGGCTCAGCGAATGGGACATACAACCAGTCCGATCCACCTGGTTGGCTCCGTTGATTCCTTCATAGTTGGCAGGGTTGACTTCGCTGAACAGTGTGGTCACGACGTAAAGGGTCATCCGATCGGAGTATGGTCCCGAGTTGCATCTCAATCGTGTCGGTTGCTCGGGAGGGTTGTGTCTCGAAACGGGTCGGAAGAATCATGCCTCGGCTCGGATTTCCCATAACAGAAGCCCCCTACTCTTCGAGTTTGCTTGCAGGGAGAAAAAACTTTTGATACTTAACTGGGAGAAGTACCATTTTATGGTTCAAAAGGGAATTGTCCTTGGGCATATCATCTTGTCCAAAGGAATCGAGGTAGATAAGGCAAAAATCGATCTTATCTCTAACCTCCCTCCACCCAAGAATATCAGAGACGTGCGATCCTTCTTAGGACACGCAGGATTTTACCGACGATTCATAAAGGACTTTAGTCTTCTCTCTCGTCCTTTATGTAATCTTCTTCAAAAGGATGCACCATACGAGTGGACTGAGCAGTGCCAAGAAGCTTTCACTAAGCTTAAGGGCATGTTAACCACTGCACCTATCATGCAGCCACCCGAATGGAGTCTTCCTTTTAAACTTATGTGCGACGCCTCTGATTATGCTCTTGGAGCGGTTCTAAGCCAGAGAAAAGATAAGCGGCCTTACGTTATTCACTACGCAAGTAAGACTCTAAATCCTGCCCAAGTGAACTATTCGACTACGGAAAAGGAACTCTTAGCCGTAGTGTTCGCTTTGGACAAATTTAGGTCCTACCTGATCGGATCCAAGATCATCATCTACACAGATCACGCGGCACTTAAGTATCTTCTTTCTAAGAATGATTCTAAGCCCCGCCTGATACAATGGATCCTTCTGCTCCAAGAATTTGATTTGAAAATCAAAGATAAAAAGGGAGTAGAGAACGTAGTGGCCGATCATCTTTCTTGCCTTAATACCTCTGATTCCCTTGAAGCGACCCATATCAATGACATGTTCCCTAATGAACAACTGTTTAGAGTCTCCCGTTTACCTTGGTTCGCTGATATTGCTAATTATCTTGCTACCAGTGCCATACCGACACACTGGACGTCACAAGATAAGAAGAAATTCTTTACCAAGGTGCGTAACTTTTTCTGGGACGATCCATATTTGTTTAAATATTGCCCAGACCAAATCTTAAGGAGATGCGTACCAGACGATGACCATCAGAGTGTCATCTCCTTCTTTCACTCACAGGCCTGTGGTGGTCATTTTTCTGCTAAAAAGACCACGACCAAGATTTTACAGTGTGGCTTCTACTAGCCCACTATGTTCAGGGGTACTCATGAGTTTTGCAAGACTTGTGAGCGTTGTCAGAAATTGAGAGCATTGTCCCGTCGAAATATGATACCCTTGAATCTCATCCTTATTATAGAAGCATTTGATTGTTGGGGCATCGATTTCATGGGACCATTCCCCCAATCATTTGGAAATCTGTATATTTTGCTCGCTGTAGACTATGTTACTGAATGGGTCGAAGCAATTCCGTGCCGCAAAAATGACCATCGCACGGTCATTAAATTTTTGAAAGAAAATATCCTGTCGCGGTTCGGAACGCCTCGAGCCATCATTAGTGACGGGGGCTCACACTTCTGCAATAGACCACTTGAGAGCTTAATGAAGAAATACGGTATCTCTCATAAGGTGAGCACCCCATACCATCCACAGACAAGTGGACAAGCTGAGATTTCCAATAGGGAGATCAAACATATCCTAGAGAAAACGGTTAACCCTGATCGTAAGGACTGGTCAATCCGATTGACCGATGCCTTATGGGTGTACCGTACTGCTTTTAAAACTCCTATTGGAACATCTCTCTTTAGACTTGTCTATGGAAAGGCTTGTCACTTGCCGGTGGAATTGGAACATAAAGCATACTGGGCGATCAAAAATCTAAATTTCAATCTGGACAATGCTGGTTCGCTACGCAAACTTCAATTAAATGAACTGGAAGAAATCTGGAACGATGCATATGAAAACTCGAGAATTTACAAGGACAGGATGAAAGCATTTCATGATCAACATATTCTCCGAAAATCATTCACGCCAGGTCAGAAAGTCCTTTTGTATGACTCTCGACTATATCTCTTTCCGGGTAAGCTTCGATCTCGTTGGACCGGCCCTTACATTGTTGTTACTGCTTATCCTCATGGGGCTGTCAAGATAAGAGATCCCGACAATGGCAAGGAGTTTAAAGTAAATGGACATCGATTAAAGCCATTTGTTGAGACATTTGATTCAGAGGACATGTCCATGCCTTTAATTGCTCCTGTTTATCAGGACTGATCTCCTAGTCTGATGGAGGTATAGGTAGGTTTATCGCTTTCATAGGTTTAGGATAGTCGCTTTCATAGGTTAGTTAGTTCAATGTTTGTGGGTAACATTACTGCAAACTCCCACGAGACTACAACTCGTCCACTAGGGGTAACCTAGGGGTTTAAAGGCTTGTTGCATACGCTAAATCAATCGAGAGCACCTGCGAAAGTGGTATAAGGTAGGATTTTATTTTCGTTATTTTTGTTCTGCTTTCTCTCCTATGCTGACAAGCTTCCATGCCGTGATCTATTGGAAACTCTCTTGATTCGTTATTCAGGTACTATCTTCCCATCACTTCTCATTTACTTTCGTTGTCCCATGTGCATTGCATGCTCATATCTTTTACATTGAGGACAATGTAGATTTTAGGTTGGGAGTGGGAGATTAGGTTTCCTAATCAGTATTTTCTTGGTCTTGAGCAAAAATTGTGATATTTTTTTTAAAAAATTTTTTCTGCAAATTTCTACAAATTCGAAGTGATTTTGACAGATATCCCTAATTTAGATTTTCAAGGTACATAATGGTGGATTTATGACTCTTGGATTCCGTATCTGTTAGATTTCATAGTTAAGTGAATTATCAATCCATGATTAGAGATTTTAAACATTGATTGAATCATCATTTCAGGACACGTCTTGCTTACACATTAAGATTTCAGTTCCATATCGAAGGATTAACTTGGTAATCACTAAGCACGAAAGGAACCAGCCTGAAATATCTTGCTATCATGGTATAAAAATTGAAAAGGTTGGATAATTAATCTTCACCATAGGTTTGCTCCCTATAGGTGTAGAGTTAATTCCCCATGAATGATATGTGAAAAAGAGTCAGGTGTACGATCTTCACCATAGGTTTGCTCCCTATAGGTGAGGATTTGATTCCCTTTCCTTGGCATTACTATTAATAAAATAAATAAATAACTCTGTGAGGCAAGTTTTGGTCATCATGAATTCTCTCGTTGATTACCAATGACATCTTGAAATAGAGAATTGAATCTTGGTATTGATAAGCCGAGAGTACACTATATGCTCATGGATCTTAATGTTTAGAAATTTTCTAATTAGTGGAGTAACATTGTGAACTGGACTAGGAAGTTTACCATGCACTCGAGTCTAGGAGAAAGTAATGTCCAACATTCATGAATCTTGGAATCCTGGTAACTGAATCGTTTTTCAAAAAAAAAATAAAATCACTCGAGTTCATAGAAATTGTCTTGTAATTCTCAACTTATTTTTTGCATATTTTGCTCGGAACTAGCAAAATGCTAGTTGGGGGTTATGTTGAGGGTCAAATAGTTCATATTAGACCCCAAATATTGTCCGAATTTACGATCATAATAGCGTTTAATGGCTGATTTAATCGTGTTGATGCTGCAGGTTGATTTTACAAGCTTGAATCGAAATAGGATACAAAATGCATGGATTTAACGCTCCAAATTCACCAAAGCATGGGACGCACTCCAGGGGACCAAGATCGACTGAAATTACACGCTAGGGATCCGAGAAAATCAAGGAACTGAAGCTCAAGTGGCCTGAAGGACGTCCAGAATGCAAGATCACGAGGTTCCCACCATCCGTTTAGCTCGGAACTTCATACATGGTCTGACGACCATAAATTAACCGTACAAGTCAAATTTCAGCCGTTAGATCTCTCTAGAAGTGGCCCAACGGTCAAATCAGCCCATCAATCTTCAATTTGGGGCCCACCTGCTATCTGGATATGCTTCAAATTTGGTCCCTACGGTTAAAAGGAGATGGTGAAGCAGATGAACGGAGCGAATTTCTCACATACGTCGAAGGGGGACCCACCTTACATCGTGCGTGTGCACAGCACACATACGGAGGCGTGTACCAGAAAATCTGGAAGTCGGTCAGCAGCGCTGACCAACGTTTTTCTTAAAATTGCAGAGACGCAACAGCGTCCCAAGGGCGCTGGCCGTTTTTGATCAGTGGGCCCCACACATTGCCCATACGGGAAATCCAAACCGTCCATACACTCCAGAGGGAGACCAAACCCCTAGCCTAGGCGTCCGTTTTACACCATGCAAGGTATTGGAAGATTCTGGCCGTTGGAAGCAGAATGGACGGGGGAATCAACGATCAAGTGGACCACACCGAAATGGCTCCAAAACTCAGCATTTCTAGACATTTTTTCATCCTGAAGCCAATGGACGGTGTAGATTTTCAAAAAAAAAGCTCAGTGGACCCCACCGATCATCACAGCGGAAGAAGATTCCGCTTACACACCGCGTCATGCACGGCCGCTGGCCGTTTTTGCGATCGACTGTGGGCCCCACACGTGCCCCATAAGCTCAATTCAAACCGTCCACCGTGTAGACAGCCGCGAGCACTACAAAACCATGTTATCACTTTTCACTCATGCGTGCACACGTGTGAGATACAGAGGCCACAAAAGGGCTGCCCGGTAGCATTCAAATATAATCTTTTAGTTATTTCTTCTCTGGGCCACATCAATGGACGTTCAAAGCCACCCATTCTTAACTGAAATTTCATTCTAAATTCAATGGATGGGGTGGATTTTTTAGAAAATGCTTCTGTGGGGCCCACCGATCGCAACAGCGAAATGGTGCGAAAGGTTTCGCACATCCGTGAAAACTGACTTTTCCAGGCGATTTTGGCCCACCATCTTTGATCATATGGCAGATCTGAACCGTCTATCATGTAGAGAACCCAAGAAAGTACTAAGGGACAATGTTTTCTTGGAATTTGAGCGAGGAAAGTGGCGTGTTTCGTGGCACCGAACTTGGCTGTGAAAATTACACTCCGTATCCTGCTACAACTCTGTCACTGACTCCAGCCTTCCAGCAGCTATAAAAGGAGGTTTTTGGACGTGGAGAGATTCATTTAGGTCTAGGAAGGAAGAAAAAGAGAGACGTGGAGGCTCGGGCAGGGACGTGAAGTAGAAGAAAAAAAGAGTATTTTCTTTTTATTTTTTTTAAGTTATTTCAATTGTGGAGATTTAGCCATCCATGTCTGGCTAAACCTCTTAGCTAGGGCTAAGAGGTGAAGCTTGTAGTGAGATGGGAGATTTGATTTTATTTAAATTTTAATGCATGAATTGACGTTGATTTTAGTTAATTATTATGAGAATGTTTTAAGTTTTTAATGGTCTGTTGTGACTGAAATTACAATGGGTCTGCAAGGGCTTTGAATATTTCCGTTCTCTTTAATGTTTATGATGTCAGGAAGCCTTGTTGTTCACCATAGTCTCCTGGGCATGGTTGGATGTCGGTACCCTTCCTAACTTGCATACATGTGATTAGGTGGTAATTAGTTTGATTCTGTTGTTTGTCATAGTCTTTGGGCATGGTTTGGTGATGGAATCCATTCTAATTCATCTTCCTTTCATCTCTTTGAAAACTAGATCAACGGCAGTTCAATAATTTCCATGATTTTTTATGCAAGCATAAGTTCTCCCTGATCTCTACAAGTGGATCCTCTGAATCCCTAGTTTCCTATCTCTGATTTGTTTCCTAAGTTTTAGATTAATTATTCTACAAGTATTCCACCATTGCTAATTGATTTAGAATTCATCTTAACCTAGTTCTAGTTCTAGATAATTTTAGATAACGTACAAGTTTCAGTCCCTTGGGATTCGACTTCGATCTTACCGAGTTATTACTACATCACAACCCTGCACTTGGGGAGTGAACAATCATCTTCAAGTCCAGCTCTGCCTCGTAGGCCGCGCCATCATCTGCAATCACAATAGGGACTGGTGGGTGTCCGAAAACACCATCCCGTAACGTGGGAGTGAGTGATCAACTCAGTGAGATAAGAGAGCAGAGATTAGCATGTTATCAAATCAATCATGCGATAATAGTAAAGCAGTAAATCAAACAATCCTAATACTGTTGTTAATGCAATATGACATGACATGATGGATGCCCTCACCGACGATCTCCCTCATACGGCACCATCTTACGCCCGCGGCATGCAATCATCACACAGTGCTCCACATCTTCCAGGCACATGTAATGTAATGGTGATATGATTACCGAGCTATTATTAGTCCTTTTCATACAGCAATATTAGGAAACTAAGGTACTTCCCTTATATCAATCCCAACACAGATCTTGTCTAGGGTCGTCACTCTTAGTAATCTCATACAATGTATATTTTGTAGGTCGCTGCAAGGGCTGCCAGGGCTGTTGCTCGCACTCGTTGCACCGCTCCCCCATCACCTTATCAATACAGGCCTACTGTACTCTCACTGCTATGGAAGGGTCGTCGCCTCTCGTAGACTCAGAATACGCTCGTGGTCACTACAAAGGACTCGTCGCCTGATCAGTGTAGACCGACAGCAAGAATATAGTGTCCCATACCACCATAATCTTCTCACGAGTCATATGTGCTCACTGGTCACTACGGGGAGGTTTGTGGCCCTAGCGTAGGCTGACAGCTCGACCACGGTGCCCCATACCACCATGCATGGCTCATGAGTCTTCGTGGATCAAGGTACCATGGTTGAAAGGGTTTACAATGGTAAATTCAGTACCCTAGGTTCAAGCAGTTATGACTTATACAGGGTGAACATACAATGGCCAGTCGGGTTACTTGACGGGCTCGACTAGCACGAGCGATCTCAAGTCGAACAACATGAAGTGCATAAAACACCTCGTGTGGCCTAACCACTACCGCCAACTCCAAAACACGGCTCACGTTCATCGACGCGTCGTTCGTGACAAAGATAAGCCAACCAGAAACTTGCTCGGTTGCCGACTGCCTGGACTAGGTATAGTCTCAAACAATTATGAATCCACATCAGCATTCATGTAAGAGTAATGGAAATGAAATACAACCATGTGAGCATGTTAACACATGTTATAACATACAACTTAAGTAAATCTTCCAACGCATACATTTCACACATATAATGAAATCATACATATAGCCAACATGTAGGAAACCATTCACATCAGCATATTAATTGAGAAATCAATCTCAAACTAATTCATAACACCATTTAATTCAATACATACTAATACAAGCATTTATACAAACACTTAAACTACACACTTAAGTCTACATATAGTATGTCGACTCAAAGTACGCATTTAGGCGAATCTCTTCGCCGAACTAATTATGCACGCATTCCTAGTATCCTAATGTGACAAGAAGCCATGTCAATTACATCAGTAAATTATGGATGAAAACAGAATTTCCTACAAATGACTAAAATGCCCTAAATCTTATATTCTTCGTCTGCTTACGAAACAGGAAACGGACAACATGTTGTACATGTCAAACGGCGTTGCCGTCGATAATCTACTATTAAACGACATTGAAAGCGTTGAAAACAGTTAATCAAAGCGTCTAAAATCCGCACCTTTTCTCCTAGAAGCGTATCAATTCGAACGGAGCGTATACGCTTCGTCTACGGCGAACTGGGAATCTAATACACAAGATCCATCAGCTACCATGCTATGGAAATCAAGAAACCTCAAATCAGCAACTATATAAGGTATTTTCTTACCTAAAAATGCGGAGAAATCACCGACAAAGTGATTGGATTGCGTGGCTTAAACACGTGTAGCAAGTAGCACCAGCAGCAGGAAATTTTCTCCCACCTTCTCTCATAATCTCTCACCTTTTCTCTCACTCAACCTAGGGCTTTTTCCAAATTCGGATGGGAGAGATATGAGAGGGTTTCAACCCCTTTTATAAGCCCAAACATGCCCAAAACAGGCTTGGGAACGAAGTTTACTTGATTCCTAACCAAATCGGGGCTGTTTCGGTCCAAAAGGGCATTTCTGGTGGTCCCCTGGCCGAACGCAATCAGACTTAAGTTCATACATGTCAGATGTCGCTCACATCCCATTTTCAGACTAACTGTGTTCGTAGATCGCACGTGGCGGTCCAGTTTCAGTTCAGCGGTCACCGCACATAGATCAGGTCTACAAGTCTCATGATATGAAATAGAAATTTTTCCTGATTCGAGGGTGTAATTTGGCTGAATTCTGATGGTCAGAACGCTTAATACTGATGCGCCAAGTCGTGTGCCAGATTTAAATTTCAAATTCTAAATCTAACCCTATTCTCACTCTCTTTAGTCCAGGCTCAATGAAATAGCCTCTGAACGTCGGTTGGACTTGATTTTTGAAATGATTGTCAGGTCCAGCTAGGCGGTTATAACGGTCTAAGATTGTAGGTATCGAACTTTCGACGTGCGGTCTAGATCCAATACAAAGTTTTAAAGAGGTCCAGAGATCAAACCGGTTTAGAGTTTGATCCGAGGTTTTAGTGTATCATAGCACCATTGATTCTACAAGTTTTGGGTCTTGTAGAACGTATTTAAAGCGATCAGGGACTATTTCACAGCTACTCCAGCGCAGCGCTAGCTAACTTATGCTTAGTTTCTAAATGAATTAATCCTAAGTGATTTCTTTAGCTATGGAATTGGGTTCTGAGCGATTTTTCAGGTGTTTTAGTTGACCCATTGCCTAAGGACGTCTAATCCCAAGTTGGCCAAAATCCGAGGTGTTACAAGAAGACAGCCACCTGAGCCCCCCGAGTTGAGACCACTACCACTACCGAAATGCCCGCGAGTCTGCGCACCTTCGAGGTAGTTCCAGGAGGTTCTGTCATGTCAGAATCTGAGATGGAGTGGATTCGTTCAGAGTTCCAAATCCCTGACTCCGTTCAGATAAGGGCTCTCGGTTCATTGGACGTTGTTGGTGCTCCTACCAAGGGAGAGGTAGGAGCGACCTACCTTGGATTGGCTCCCGGATAGTTTTCTCTGAATGCATGGAGGGTTCCGGCTCCCACTACACCCATTCATCAGGGAGGTTGCGACCTACCTTGGATTGGCTCCCGGACAGTTTTCTCCGAATGCATGGAGGGTGATGATTTCCGCCTACATCATCTGGAGACAAGTTGAAAACTCCGACTTGACCCAGAGGAACTGCTGAGTCTGTACATGGTCAAGCATGACAGCAATGTTCCATGGTACTATTTTGTGACTCGGGAGAGCAAGGGGTCGGGATTGGTGATGCACCTGCCGTCCTCTAACAAGGACTGAAAAAATAAGTGGTTCTGGGCGGCAGGTGAATGGGAGGCACCAGCAGCTGACCTTAGAACTTCAACGGCTCGGGTTCCGACCCATTTTACAAAATCAGGTCGGACTTCATTTTACATCTGGGTTGCTGTTTTAGTTTTTCCTTGTTTTAGTCGAAGTAAAATTTCTTTTTCCTTTTGCAGCTTTTCAAAAGGGGTTGCCGCTCCTCGACTCGGACCAGAAAAACCACATTGCCAAGGCCAGAATGAGATCGAAGATGCTTCGTTCCTGGGCTGATCTGATCACCACAGCCAACCTCCACTGATTCGGGCTCTGCAAGTCACAGCCTTTGCTCACATCCCTCAGTAAGCTGCCCTGATCTCTCCGATGAACTTTCCTTCAGTTATTTAGTAGCTGACATGGTCTTCTTTTTCGCAGGCATGGCCGAGGCGTTCGGGGCTCGGAAGAGAAAAGCAGCTCCGACCGTAGTGGAGTTGCTAAAGGAAGCTCCCCGAGTGAAGATCACTCGAAAGAAGGCGGCTCCCCTTCGTGTGGGGGAATATTCCACTGCGCCGACCTCAGCAGTCCCAACAACGAGACCCGTCGGCTCTTCCTTCGCACTGCCGACTCAGGAGCGCCCTAGCACTGTCGCGGCTCCCTTGGCAGTCTTACGCCCATTGATACATCTTCCACCAGGGCTCGTCCAAATGACCGTGGTCGGCACCCCAGTCGTGCCGAGCTCTTTTGCTCCCCGAGCTCCTACTGTCGCCGTTCCCCCCACCGCGGAGGTGCCTGCCGCAGCTTTCGAGCTCCTCATCGCTTTTCCCTCCTCTTCCGAATGGGAGGAGGCCAATAAAATGGCTGACAATACGCTTTTCCCCCCGAGGTCGGGGAAGAGTGTAACATCCCGAAAATCGGGGGGTCGAGCAAAAACCCAACTCCCGAGTTCCAAAATGTTATTTATGCAACATAGATATGTATGATTGAATGTTGTCTGTGATAACGCATTAAACATGAGTGAGATTAAGCTAAAACAGCATATCATACTCCAGAGACGGTTAAATTAACAAGCGGAAGACTGTGATAATATGTATAACATATATAAACTGTTGTATGCCTCCAGAGTGTGGATATGTTACCAGGTTATATACATACATGTATACTCCAAAAGTAGACAAAACGAATATACATGAGTGCGCTAAAAATATAAAATGACAAGTGTCAAAGTATCTAATCAACCTCCCTGTAATCCCGTCAATCAGAACACGCATGAAGGAGCGATCCTCCTCATCATCATCAAGTCCAGCTCCGCCTCGCAGGCCGCGCCATCATCTGCAATCACAAAAGGGTCTGGTGGGTGTCTAGGAACACCGTCCCGTAACGTGGGAGTGAGTAGCTAACTCAGTGGAATAATAGAGCAAGGATTAACATGTTCTCAAATCAATCATGCGATAATAGTAAAGCAATAAATCAAACATTCCTAATACTGTTGTTAATACAATTATGACATGACTTGATGTATGCCCTCACCGACGATCTCCCTCATACGGCAACATCTTACGACCGCGGCATGCCACACTCCCTAGAGTGCTCCACATCTTCCAGGCACATGCAATGCTATGGTGATATAATTTTCGAGTTATTATTAGTCCATTCAAACAGCAGGATTGGGAAACTAAGGTACTTCCCTTATATCAATCCCAACACAGATCCTGTCTAGGGTCGTCACTCCTAGTAATCTCATACGATGTATATATCGTAGGTCGCTGCAAGGGCTGCCAGAGCTGTTGCACGCACTCGTTGCTCCGCTCCCCCATCACCTTATCAATACAGGCCTACTGTACTCTATTGCTACTGAAGGGTCGTCGCCTCCCGTAGACTTAGAATACGCTCGCGGTCACTACAAAGGACTCGTCGCCTGATCAGTGTAGGCCGACAGCTAGAATATAGTGTCCCATACCACCATAATCTGCTCACGAGACTAGGTGCTCACTAGTCACTACGGGGAGGTTTATGGCCCCAGCGTAGGCCGATAACTCTACCACAGTGTCCCATACCACCATGCCCGGCTCATGAGTCTTTATGGATCAAGGTACCATGGTTAACAGGGTTTACAATGGTAAGTTCAGTACCCTAGGTTCAAGCAGTTATGACTCATACAAGGTGAACATACATCGGCCAGTCGTGTTACTTGACGGGCTCGACTAGCGCGATCGCATCTCAAGTCGAACGACATGAAGTGCGTAAAACACTTCGCGTGGCCTAACCACTGCCGTCAACTCCAAACACGACTCGCGTTCATCGACGCGTCGTTCGTGGCGAAGATAAGCTAACCACGAATTCGCTCGGTTACCGACTGCCTGGACTAGGCATAGTCCCAAACAATCATAAAATCACATCAGCAGTTGTGTAAGGGTAATGGAAATGAAATACAACCATGAGAGCATGTTAACACATGTTATTACATATAACTTAAGCAAATCATCGTATACATGTCTTTCACACATATAATGAAATTAAGCATGTCGCCAACATATAGGAAATCCTCTCCATCAACATATTAATTGAGAATTCAATCTCAAAGTAACTCATAAGGAAATCATCAAGCACATGTTATAACATACAGCTTAAGCGAATCGTCAAGCACATGCATTTCATTCATATCATGAAATCATGCATATGGCTAACATGTAGGAAACCATTCACACCAGCATATTAATTGAGAAATCAATCTCAAACTAATTCATAACACCATTTAATTCAATACATACTAATACAAGCATTTATACAAACACATACACTACACACTTAAGTCTACATATAGTATGTCAACTCGAAGTGCGCATTTAGGCGAATCTCTTCGTCAAACTAATTATGCACGTATTCCTAACATCCTAATGCGACAACATATCATGTCAATCACATCAGCAAAATATGAATGAAATCTATACTTCCTACAAATGACTAAAATGCCCTAAATCTCATATTCTTCGTTAGTTTACGAAACAGGAAACAGACAGCATGTTGTACATGTCAAACGGCGTTGCCGTCAAGAATCTACTATTAAACGACATTGAAAGCTTTGGAAACAGTCAATCAAAGCGTCTAAAATCCGCACCTTTTCCCTTATAGGTGAAGTGATTCGAACGGAGCGTATACGCTTCGTCTACGGCGACTAAGGAACCTGATTTACGAGATTTATCAACTAACAAACTATGGAACTAAAGAAGCATCAAATCAGTAACTTTCTAGGGCGTTTTCTTACCTGCAAATGCGAAGAAATCACCGGCAAAGTGATTGGAATACGCCGCTTAAGCACGTGCAGCAGCAGCAGCAGGAAAAGCTCTCCCACCTTCTCTCACAAACTCTCACCTTTTCTCTCTCCCAATCTAGGATTTTTGCAAATTCGGATGGGAGAGAGGAGTGAGGGTTTCAAGCCCTTTTATAAGCCCAAACTTGCCCGAAATAGACTCGGGAACAAGTTTCACTTGAGGGGTAACCAAATCGGGGCTGTTTCGGTCCAAAAGATGCTTTCTGGTGGTCCCCTGGTCGAATGCGATCGGACTTAAGCTCATGCGTACCAGATCTAGCGCGCATTAAGTTTTCAGTCCGGCAGGGTTCGCAGATCGCACGTGGCGGACCAGTTTCAGTTCAGCGGTCACCGCACGTAGATCAGGGCTGAAAGTCTCATAATAATAAATAGAAATTTTTCCTGATCCGAGGGTGTAATCTGGATGAATTCTGACGGTCAGAACGCTTAATACTGACGTGTCAAGTCGTGTGCCAGATTTGAATTTGAAATTCCAATTCTGTCCCTATTCGCGGTCTCTTCAGTCCGGGCTCAATGAAATAGTCTGTGATTATCGGTTTGACTTGATTTTTGAAATGATTGTCAAGTCCAGCTGGGCGGTTCTAACGGTCTAAGATAGGAAGTAACGGACTTTCGACGCGTGGTCTAAATCCAATACAAGAATTCAAAGTGGTCCAGAGAACAAACCCGCTTAGAGTTTGATCCGAGGTTATAGAGTATTATGGAGTCATACGTTCTACTCGATTTGGGTCTTGTAGAACGTATTTAAAGTGATCAGGGACTGTTTCCTAGCTACTCCAGCGTTGCGCTAGCTAACTTACGCTAAATTTCCATAGGAATTAATCCTAAGTGGTTTCTTTGACTATGAAATTGGGTTCTGAGCGATTTTCCAGGTGTTTTAGTTGACCCATTGCCTAAGGACGTCAAATCCAAGATTGGCCAAAATTCGAGGTGTTACAAAGAGGTCCGTGCCGAGGGTCAAAACTTGGTCGGCAGCAGGGTGGGGGCCGAGGGGGCTGAGGCCTCGGCCCAGGCGGGCACAAGCAGTGGGAGGTTTGAGCCCGGCTATCATATGACGTACTTGGTTCCGTGGGCTGTCAAGCATGCTAAGGAGGAGGATATCGCTCAGAACCTTGAGCGGTCGGAGGGCGGCTTCTTGAACGACTTCGCCTCCGTATGCTACATGGTATATCTCCGAGAAGACTCCTTTTCTTTCATGTCGTTATACATATATTCCATAGATCCTAATCTTTATTTTCTGTTCATGTCGTCCCGGTGCTCCTCTCGATTCGGAAGAGGGGGCAGGAGCATAAGAGGAGGGAGATAGAGCTGGAGGCTCTTCAGGTCAAGGCAGCAGCCTTGAGGTCTTAGCAGACTAATCTGTGCCAATAGCTCACGGGCGAGAGGGCCAGGGTTAGGCGACTGTAGGGAGTCATTGTCGACTTAGAAGTCAGGGAGCTGCATTTGCAGGACAAGGCAGATGACTTTAAGAAGAGTGGCGATGCATCGTCCGCTGAGCTGACCCGCGCCACGGCTCGCGTGGACTCTTTGACCATGGAGACTACTCAGCTCGGTGAAGCCATGGAATGCACTAAGGTTGAGGCAGCTGAAGAACAGTCCTTAGCCATTGCCCAGGCTGTGGAGGCTCAGCAGGTTAAGGATCAAGCTTCCTCGGCTGCGGTAGTTACCGTTGCAATCGAAGACTTCAAAACCTCCAAGGAGAGGGATGCTCAGGCCCGACGTTTTACAATCGCGGCTTCGACGCCTGTATCGAGGCGGTCTTAGGTCTATACCCAGACCTTGACATTAATCTTCTTTTACCCGAGGACCCTGAAGACGCCCCCGCCGAAGCCCCCAGTCGGATCAAGTTCCTGATGCCCAAGCACCTCCATCATGAAGGCCTTATTTTTTTTTTTGGACTGTCATCATTAATTGCGTTGATGTACTTTTTACCCCTCCGAGGGGATTTAATGAGAAAGACTCTTTTAGACTTGTCTATTTTTTACTCGCAATGTCATTTTGTGACTGACTTGACTTCTTTGTGGGTCTAACCCCTTGTTTGTTGCTTAATCCATTTTCGGCCCAAGTCTTAGATGGGTCCAATTTTTGTAGTGCTTGGTTCGTCGTCCATCGGGCGAGAGCTTTTCATTATCGTATGTCGTGCCGAATACTCCACTGAAGAATCGGATTATGATTAGGCTTTTTCTCTCAAAGGGATGCCTTGTTGATCTTTGTGGGATTAGGCTCCGACCCCTTGGGGGTCGGACCATTAGGTCATAGTCGTACTAACCAAGACAGTTGAGTAAACATCCGAGGCCGAATTGGAATTTTCATTAAGAGCCTTAAAGGCTAGTCGCTCGGAGGCATACACTTTATTATGAGCCTTAAAGGCTAGTTTCTCATGAGTAGTAGATCTTCAGATGTTCAGCATTCTAAGGATGAGGGAGCTGGCGGCCTTTGAGATCTTCCACGTAGTACGAGCCCGATTTGGTAGGTCTGACCACACGATATGGTCCTTCCCAGTTGGGTCAGAGTGCTCCTGCCCCCGGCTCAACCGTGTTCTGGAAAACTCGTCAGAGGACTAAGTCCCCTGGTCGGAAGCGCCTGACTTTGACCTTTGAATTGTAGAAGCGCACTACCTATTGGTGTTGAGCCGACGTTCAGAGCTTGGAAACCTCTCTGAGTTCTTCGAGTAAATCCAGATTTGCAGCGATCTGATCGAAGTTCTGATCTTCTTTGAAGCTCCTAACCCGCGCCGTAAGGAGTCCAATTTCCACTAGCACCATTGCCTCCGAGCTATAAGATAACGAAAATGGGGTTTCACCCGTCGAAGTCTGGGTTATGGTCCTGTAGACCCAGAGGACGAGGGAGAGCTCCTCAGCTCAGCTTCCCTTTACTTTTTCGAGCTTTGTCTTGAGGTGATGCTTGATGATTTTGTTGACGGCTTCAACCTGCCCATTTGATTGTGGGTGCTGAGGCGATGAATAGGCGTTCACGATGCCAAGTCTTCTGCACATACCGCGGAACTTATCATTATTAAACTGGCGACCATTGTCAGATACGATGGTATATGGGATTCCGAACCGGCAGATGATATTTTTCCACACAAAGTTAATCACTTTTTGTTCGGTGATCTTGGCGACTGGCTCGGCTTCGGCCCACTTAGTGAAATAGTCGACCGAAACTATGGCAAACTTGACTTGTCCCTTCCCTGTAGGTAAAGGACCGATGATGTCGATCCCCCATTGAGCGAACGGTCAGGGCTTGCTCATGAAAGTCATTTCTTCTACCGATTGCCTTGGCATAGCCACGAAGCGCTGACACTTGTCGCACTTCCGAACAAAATCTTTAAAGTCTTGCTTAAGAGTCGGTCAGAAATACCCTTGACGAAGTATCTTCATGGCCAAGGCGCGACTGCCCGAATGGTTCCCGCAGATTCCCTCATGAATCTCTCGGATTACATAGTCGGCCTCGTCCAGTCGGAGGCATTTAAGGTAAGGTTTAGAATGCCCCTTCTTGTACAACACTTCATCCAATATGACGTACCGAGCTGCCCTGACTCTGAGTCGCCTTTTCTCTAACTTGTCCGAGGGGATTTCGCTAATGACAGGTAATTGAAGATCGGGTCCATCCAACTAGGAATGGACTGGACGGGAATGATTTTCTCCGACTGGTTGATATTTGGGTGTTCAACGAACTCGATCGGGACAAAATGCGGAATCTTTCCCTCGGAGGCCGAGGCGAGTCTTACTAGGGCATCAGCCCAGGAGTTCTCGGCTCTGGGGACCTTCCGGATAGTACAACTCCAAAACTTCTCAATTAATTTCCTTGCTTCTTCGAGGTAAGCAATCATTTTGACATCTTTAGCTTCATATTCCAAGGAGATGTGGTTCGCTACCAGCTACGAGTCGCACCGGACTTGCAGGGTCTGAACACCTAGGCTCGCTGCCAGCCTAAGCCCAGCTAACAATGCTTCATACTCGGCCTCATTGTTTGAAGCTTTGAATCCGAGTTTGACCGCGTATTGGATTACCATTGAATCAGGAGCGACTAGGACAATCTCTGCTCCTGCCCCTTTGATGTTGGAAGACCCATCAACATAAAGGACCCATCCTGGATCCGACGCCGCCTCTTGGTCGCTCAACGGGACGGGTGGCGTCATCTCATCTTCCTTGTTATTCTGTTCCTCACTCGGAGCGGTGAATTCAGCGATGAAATCGACTACCGCTTGACCCCTGATTGCTACCCTAGGGCGCAACTGAATGTCGAACTCTCCGAGCTCCACAGCCCACTTGGTGATCCGACCTGATACTTCAAGCCTCTGGAGGACCTGCCTCAGAGGAGAGTCCGTTAGCACAACTATGAAGTGGGCTTGAAAATATGGTCGCAGTCTTCTGTCCGCTACGACGAGGCAGAGCGCTAGTTTTTCCAATGACTGGTACCATGGCTTTGCTTACGTAGTATACGGGGTACTGCTTACTTTCGACTTCTCTGATCAGAGCAGAATTGACAGCTGAAGTCGAGACTACGAGGTAGAGGAATAGTGGCTCCCCTTATTCAAGCTTGGACAATAGAGGCGGTGAACCCAATTACTGTTTTAATTGTTGAAAGGCTTGCTCGCACTCTGGCATCCACTCCTCCTTCTTATAGCCCTTCAGCTGCTGAAAGAAGGGAAGACATTTATCTGTAACCCTGGATATGAAGCGTCCGAGGGCGGCAACTCTTTATAAGCCCCGTATTCTAGACCGTACCGTTCCATAGACTTCCGCGGTCTTACCGGTCGAATTTCGGTAACCTTCGACTCTTAACCAATATTTGCGTGTGACCCTGATTCGTATGCCGTCAACCTGTATCGACTCAACCCAAGACCTTTACCATAGCCACTGTGTCGTCGCAGCGATTCCGATGCCGCGACTTGCGCATAGAGGCGATACCCTGGTCAAGAGATGTGGACCAACGTTCGATGTGAAGAAAACACCGTGCGTTGCGAAACCCAAGAGAATCTCTACGAGGTGTCACATCAATCCATCAATCCATCAATCCATCGCATGTCAAGTACATGTCAAGTACACATTACCTTTCACCCATTCCCAAGCAACTACAAAAGTCAAGAATCTCTTACAAGCTCATACCTCTCTTACACCAAAAGCCCTCAAAGTCAAAAAGTTCTTACACCACTCATGCTTTTCTTACACAAATGGCCACAAAAGTCAAGATTTTCTTACACCCATCACTCACCACATCCATCACCCATCTCTCTCTCCCTTTACAACTCTCTCTCTCTCTCTTTCTCATTTTCAAACTCAAAAAAAATCTAAGGAGAAAAATCACATACGTATGAGAATTCTCCAAGCCTCTCCCTCTCTTTCAAAACTTCAAGTATGGCCCACTTTCCTACCCCATGATCTCTCATCCTAACCATCAATTCCCCATCTCCTCCATTGGAATCAAAGCTAAGGTGCTAAGGAACTCATAGGAGCAAGAAGATCGAACGGTGGATGCTCCTCTATATGTAAAAAATCTGATTTCTATAGCCTAGATATTTTCTTTCTTTCATGAGGGAAGTGTAGGACCCACCAATCAATGTTGGAGATCCCACACAATCCCATGGTTGTGGCCTAATGGCCTACCTTATGCATGCATGATCCATGCATGGGGCCTTTCTCTATGGGCCCCATCATGGTAGTTTTATTTCATATCATATTATGTTTGGGTCATCTAGACTTTATAACCATGGTGGGGATGACATCCTCACCATTCATTTTAATTATATGCCATGAATGTGCAAGATCCATGTTGTAAATGTAGATCTAAGTATGATGTGCGGGTGTGATTGATCTTGGGAGGGCTCAATAGTGACGGAGTCCCTTTTTATATGGCCGAATTGTCATTCTATCTCTCTTTTCCCTCATTTTATTTCCTGATGTGCATGGCCCATTAATGTATTTCCCTTTTTATTTAACTTATATAATAAATTTTATCTAAGTATATGTCGCTGTCCAGAAATTTTTGGACAGTTTCTGGTTGTTTTTGGACCAGATTTTGGGACTGTTTGGGGGACTATTCATACCTATTAAATATACTTTTCTCAAAGGTGAGGATCTCATCTTAATCTTTCCTAAATTTCAGCCCCAACTGACCTTCATTGAGGTCCCAAAGGTGTGGTCCAAGTGAGGTGGACAGTCTGTATTTTATACACTATTCCAGCAACATTCCACCATGTACAGTTAGATTTTTAAAATTTATTAAAATACCTATGGGTGTTTAAAAATTATAAAAATTTTCAGGGGGGTAACCTACTTATGGTAGGACTCACCTATAAAATTTTGGGGCCAATGGACGCCTGTACACACCATGGTGATGGGGGGACTGGCCCATTATAATATGGTGTCCAGATCAGTCCGATTTTCAGGACAGATTGATTTATGTAAATGAATTAAAATATTTACAGATGTCCAAACATTCTGAAATTTTTTAGTGAGTGTGGTCCACTTATGTTAGAACCCACCTACCAAATTTCAGGGCCAATAGACCCCTGTACACACCATGGTGAGTGCCGGACTGGCCCACCACGTTGGGACATCCAGGTCTGTCCAATTTTTCTAAACAGTCTGTTTTGTTTAAATTAATTAAAATACTTAGAGATATCTAAAAATTATAAAATTTTGTGGAGGTGTGGCCCACCTATGAAGTATTACTCTATGAAATTTCAGCCTCACGTGACCCCGTTTGGGTATCCAAAAGAATGGGCCAAGATGGTTGGACTCCCAGATTTTTTCTGCTATGCAGTCCAGCAATATGCCTTGATAAAAAACCATAATTCAAAAATATTTTTTCTGATGGTGGGCCACCTTTTTGGATTTTCTCTCATTGTACGCATGATGAGGGACCTTGGCCCTCAATTTTCAGAGTTTTAGAGGCCTTGGACCCACTCCAATGGAGTGCCCAAATTTAGGACAGCAACATGTTATAATTATGCTGGCCTTAGGCTGAAATTTTGAGGAGTGGGGCCCACCATATTATAAAGATCTTAGAAAAAATAATTTTTACCTTTAGTTCTTTAAATGTTAGGCTTAATGAATGCACTTTTGAGGCCCACCACAGTTGAATTTAATTGGGTCCATGAATGTAGCTAGTTGTTGAACTATTTAAGGCCCATAGAGTGGACCCATTTGATGTGTTCCAAGGTCCATGGGATTGGACCCATTTGATGTATTTTAAAGCCCATGAGATTTGGCCCATTTGATGTAATTTAAGGCCCATAGAGTGGACCCATTTAATGTGTTCCAAGGTCCATGGGATTAGACCCATTTGATGTATTTTAAAGCCCATGGGATTAGGCCCATTTGATGTAATTTAAGGCCCATAGAGTGGACCCATTTAATGTGTTCCAAGGTCCACGGGATTGAACCCATTTGATGTATTTTAAGGCCCATGGGATTAGGCCCATTTGATATGTATAAGGCCCATGGGTCGAGAACCATTTGATGCAATCTAAGGCCCACGGGTAATGACCCATTGCAATGCACATAAGGCCCATTGGTGCGGCCCATTGATGTGGCCCATTTGATGAGTAAAAGGCCCATATGACATGGCCCATTTGATGTATTTAAGGCCCAATAGGGTGTACCTAAGGTCCATTGCAATGTGTGATCCCAACCTGGTTTACGTAATGTTATTCACTACGGGCTACACCTTGGGAGCAATGTTGGTTTGACGTCCACATTGCGAGTATAATGTTGGTTAAATGTCCGCATTGCGACTCTCCCTAGGGCCCATTGGTAGGCTCGTACTTGTTGTATGCAAGCCGTCTAGGCCAGCTGCGTTGTAAGGATAGGGCATTACTTTATAACATGCTTAGTATAACTCTATGACGCACAGCCCATTTGTATCGGTCTATTTGATCGGCCTGCTCGTATCGGCCATTTGATTGATTTAGCTCATATGATTGATTAGGCCCATCTTGATATATTTGTGGCCTGTTGCTAAGGCCATATATGAGGCCCGTTGTTGAGGCCCAACTTGATGTGTATGAGGCCCGTTGTTGAGGCCCACTTTGATGTGTATGAGGCCCGTTGTTGAGGCCCACCTTGATGTGTATGAGGCCCGTTGTTGAGGCCCACCAAGGTGTATGAGGCCCGTTGTTGAGGCCCACCTTGATGTGTATGAGGCCCGTTGTTGAGGTTCACCTTGATGTGTATGAGCCCCGTTGTTGAGGCCCACCTTAAATATATATGAGGCCCATGTTGCAAGGCCCATTGTGATGTATGCAAGGCCCATGGGTCATGGCCCATTGCAATGTATGTAAGGCCCAATTGGTGCGGCCTATTCGATATATTTATGGGGTCCATGTCATTAGGCCCATCCTGTTGTATTAGTGACCAGTCCATTGAGGCTCGCCCATGGTATATATTTGAGGCCCATGTGTAGGGCTCACCTATTGTGTATTTAAAGCCCATGAGTTGTGGCCATAGTGATGTATATTAGGCCTATGTGATGTAGCCCATACTGATGTGTATTAGACCCGGGTATGTGACTCACCTGCGAAGTATATTTGAGGCCCATTGTGATATATCTGAGGCCCATGGGTGCGACTCATCCAGATGTGTTTGAGGCCTATGGGCAAGGCCCATTGTGATATGTGTTAGGCCCATGACCAGGGCCCACCTGTTTCATATATTTGGCCCTTGTGTGAGGCCATGTGCCTATTATATATTTGATTTTATGTGGATCATTCCTTGGGGGCAATGTTGGTTAAAAGTCCACATTGTCGATGCCGGTTATTGATACCGTTTATGAGTATGTGACATCATAACATCATGATACATGCTCATTCGCATCATCTACATGTTTGTTATGAGATGTGATTGACCATTGCATATGTCATTGAGCAGGATGATGTGAGACTCCCTGATAGGTGAAGATTATCTCACATGAGCGTATGACATGCGCAGGATTGGTGCATGATTGGATTGTATGACTCATGCATCTTGCATTGTGTTGTGATTACTGTACGCCCTAGTGACATCAGGGCCGTAGCCTCCACAGGCATATCGTGGATGGTCAGATAGGACACCGAAAATCTATTCGAGCATCGGGCCGCCATAGATGGCCCTGGGTGAAAATTCCTAAACACCCTCTTGGTTCCATAGGATGCTCCAACGTCTAGACTGAGTGGGTAGATGAGCATTAAGTGCCAATTACCAGATGGCTGCGCTCTCCACTATGTCGTGGTCGGTTGGAAGGGGGTGCAGCCTTACCCACCCGAGGGAGTAGGCATGGCTAGGCTGAGTTTGACCAGCTCGAGGAATGGGTCCGATATCGGTGAGCCGGATAGGTATTGGCAGACTACTGACAGGCGGATAGTGAAGTCTTTTCGACTTACCCAGTTGTGCGCTTGATTGGGGCGGCAGGTGGTGTGAAGTGTAATAGACCCCGATGATTTTCTCAGAGAGGAACCGTACTGATATGAGGACTGACATGATATTATGACACATCTTCACTGTTGTACATGTGGGCAAGCGCACGTGGGCGGACGCTGATGTGGGCGGGGCTGAGGCCTGGGCGAGCTACCACACTGGGCGAACTACCAGCGGTTGGCAGGCTACTATGCTGACAGACTACTGAGTAGAAGTTGCATACTCATTCATTCATCCATTCACTATCCACTGAGGCTGGTGGTACGCAACTAATTGTCGTGTATCTTCATTATGGTAAGAATTTCGGTTGGGCGCGCGACTAACCTGAGATCAGAAATTCACCACGTTGAGTTAGACTATCCAAATTTAGGTATGAGACTAGTTTGGATAGAGGTTCCTTGTGGTAGACCTTGTAGCCTGCGATACTACGTACTATCATCCCAACATCACACTTCAGCATGGTCATTCCATTAGCACCATATACTGCATATTCCATTACATCTTCGGCGTGTGGCATTATGGGTTGTTATGTTTCTGTATTCCTGTGCCTCAGATGAGAGTGATGATATTTGTTAGCTCTTTCGAATTGTGTATTACATTATATCATTGTCATTCGACATTTGATTATCTATGACTCATCATTTGCAAAGCTGTCCTATATTGCGTATTCTAATATTGATTAACTTATGGACTTGTTCATTCTTCCGCTTATTCTGTTATCGCATGATTATAATCTTGTCAGTATTTCTGTTTAAGCTGATAATTCCTGCTCTTATCAGTGTTTCTGCTTATTCAGTCATTGTATGGGTTATGGATTAATTACTTTCCGGTATTGTATGATTATGATATTGTATTGAATACTTGGTACTTATCTCGTGCACACACTTACACCACCCTCTAAGCTTTCTATAAGCTTATGTACGATAGATGCGTGCAGGTGATGTTAGGTTGCAGTAGCATTGAGATTGGAGTGTGCAGCTGTTTTCTGGAGCTTTGATTTTGACATATATATTTCCCTTTCAGCATTGTATTCAAATGATTATATTAGTAGATATGTGATGATGATGTTGCCTTTATAATTTGGGTAAACTTGTGGTTATGCTTATTACTAGTTAAATGTACAAAAAAAAATCCTCCTTGTAGGATCCCAGGATCAAAAATCTAGCATATGAATGATAGGAGCCGAGAATAGGGTACTACGGAGGTTTTCGGCACCAGATTCGGCGATCGAGATTCTTGTGAATCCAATTTTTGGGTTTGGGGTGTGACACTCTTCCCGTGAGACACTGCATCTCCTTAAGAGTCCGAGGCGAGTTCATGTCGAGGAGGGCCTTGATTTTATCCAGATTGGCCTCGATCCTTCGCTGGCTGACTTGAAAGCCAAGAAACTTTCCTAACAACTCCGAACGCACACTTAGCAGGGTTAAGCTTCATTTGATACTCTCGAAGGACGTTGAACGTTTCTTCAAGATCAGCAAGGTGGTCGGAGGCTTTGGTACTATTTACTAGCATGTTGTCCACGTACACCTCCATGGTGCGCCCGATCTGTTTGGCGAACATCTGATTCACCAGCCCCTAATATGTTGTCCCAACATTTTTCAGGCCGAATGGCATGACCCAGTAACAGTAGAGTCCTCTGTCCGTGACAAAAGTCGTCTTCTACCTGTCTGGGGGATATATATCAATCTGATTATAACCAGAATAAGCGTCTAGGAACGAGAGTAGCTCATGCCCGGCTGTGCTGTCCACCAGTTGGTCGATCCGAGGCAACGGGAAGCTATCTTTAGGGCACACTTTATTCAAATTGGAATAGTTTACGCAGACCCGCCACTTCCCATTGGATTTCCTGACGAGAACCACATTCGCTATCCAGTAAGGGTAATATACCTCTTTTACGAAGCCCGCATCGAGCAGGACGGAGACCTCCTCGGCAATGGCTTCATTTCGTTCGGCGTCAAACGGCCTTCTCCTTTGCTTGACCGGTTTATGATCTGGGTCTACGTTCAACCTGTGAACCAGTACGTCAGGAGAGATGCCCGACATATCCCCATGAGACCATACGAAGACATCTCGATGCTGCCTCAAGAAGGCTAGTAGTTCGTTCCTCCGCTCGAAATTCAATGATGACCCGAGCTGGACAGTCTTGCCTGGGTCTGACTCATCGAGGGGAACTTTTTCCAGATCCTCGACTGATGAACTTTTTGCTGGTCCTCGGGGGTCCGACGAGACCCTGTTTAGTGGCTCCTTTCTTAACCGCAATATCATAACATCTTCGGGCCTCACGTTGATCGCCTTGGAGATAGCCGATCCCTCCTTCGGCTGGAAACTTCATCATCAAATGGTAAGTTAAGACGATGGCTCTCATTGCATTGAGGGAGGGTCGGCCCAGGATTACATTGTGGACTGATGGAACATTGACAACTAAAAAGTCCACCAGAAGTGTGACTTGATGTTGCCCTTCTCCCGCTGTTACTAGGAGGGAGATAGCTCCTTCGGAGATTACTCTCTCTCCGGCAAAGCCGTGCAAGGGAGTTTTCACTGGTCGGAGTCAAGACTGTGAAATTCTCATTTTTTTGAACGCCTCGGAATACATAACATCAGCCGAACTCTCGGTGTCGACCAGGATGCGGAACACCTTGTGATTCACTATGGTCATGGTAACCACTAGTGCGTCATCGTGTGGATGCTGGATCCCGCGCGCATCGTCTTCCGTGAAGGTTAGGCTGCACGGAGTGACTCGTAGTTCCTTGCTGAGAGTTCCGTTAGGTGAACGTGATGCTCCAGCTCGAATCTCCGGGAATGAGCTTTTCGAGCCCTGTTTGAATCCCCTCCCCCAGCTGATCCCCCGAAGATGGTACGAATTTCAGTGGGTTCCTCTTGGGGATTGTTTGGCTTTTCTCGTGACTGCTCCTCTCTCCGAGGGAATCTTTCTCTTTTGGTGTAACGACGCAGATGTCCATTACAGGTGAGGGACTCGATCTCATCTTTCAGGTCCACGCAGTCATCCATGTTATGGCCATGATCTCGGTGGAAATGACAGAATTTTCGCTTGTCCCGTTGCTCGGGGTCAGCCCTCATGTAGACCGGCCAATTAAGTAGTCTGTCTCCTCGGATATCTAGCAAAATCCGCTCGACAGATGTTTTGAGAGGAGTATAGGAACGAAATTTCTCCTCTGGCCTACGGCTCGGTCGACGATCGCGGGGAGCGCGGTCATCGGTCCCTTTGTCATTCGGCTGGGAGTCTTCGTTCCTCTGCCTCTTTCCTTTGTTTGCCGAGTCAATGACTTGTATTCCTTTACGGGTGGTCGTGAACTCCTCGGCGTTGGTGTACTTTTGAGCCTTCGCCATGAAGTCCGCTAGCATTTTCGAGAGATTTTTACCGATGGAGAAGGCGAACTTTCCTTCCTTCAGTCCGCTCAGGATGACAACGAGGGCCATCTTGTCATTATAGTCTTCGAAATGTAACGCCTCCTCATTAAAACGGTCAATGTAGTCTTTTAACGACTCCTTCGGAGCCTGCTTGATGGTAATCAGGTGAGTGTTAAGTTTTCAACTTCTCTTACCACTTATAAATTGTGTAAGGAATAGTCGGCTCAGTTCTTCGAAGGAGCCCACGGAGTTTGGCTTGAGCTGGCGATACCAAATCTGAGCGGATCCTGTGAGGGTGATGGAAAATCCCCTATACATCATTGCATCCGTTGCAGTCTGGATTTGCATCCACGATCGGTAGGACTCCAGGTGTTCGGATGGATCCCCAGATCCTGAATACTGGATGATGGGAGGCATCCTAAACCTCTGCGGCATCACTTCAGCCATGATGGCTGAGGTGAAGGGAGGCTCGGTCTCTTCCATCATCGCCTGGATAGTGGTTGGAACTGTCGATTGTTGTTGTTTCTTCTCCAATGTCAGAAATTTGTCCTTCAACTCCGTAAATCGTGCATCCCATGAGTCCCTATTTTCTGCGACGACCTCTGAGGTATCCTCGCCCTCCGGCGTTCTCCCTTCTCTTTTTCGTTCTAACTGATGACGGAGGTTCCTGGGTGGCAGAGCGGACGTAGCGGAATGAACAGTTGTGGGAACCCGAGTAGCGGCATTCCGTGCGGATCCCTCGCCATGCACCGCAGGAGGGTTCTGTCCTGAACGTGGCACTCCTAAATGTTGGGGGGCTTTAGGTCTTACACTCCTTAGCGTAGAGTGGGTCTCCACGAACAGTCCCACCAGTTCGAGAACAGGCTGTTCTTAAACCCGAGGTGACTTTGGTTCCCTCTGCTCCTTCATCTTGTTGATCTCATCGCGCAGGGCCTGGATCTCTTTCTGCATGGCGCGGTATTTACCCGACCGGTTATGAGAACGTTGAGAAGGTCCTGGTGTGGACTCGGCATGAAGTGTTGATGAGGACCGAGCCTGCACGCTTGGTACCGGTTCCACCACTACAGCTTTCTTCTTCCTCGCCATTGCTTAGGTGAATGAGAACATGACTTTTAGTTTCAGATTCCCATAGACGGTGCAAAAAATGTTGATGTAAAAATCTGGTCGGCTCTTCCTCCACGTCTTCAAGATCCTGCACCGAGAAAACTGGCAAAGGTGGCCCTAGCTAAGCCGGGGGACCCTCCGATGCCTAAGTCAGGACAAGAAAATCCAGGTCTAAGTCAAGAGTAGAGGAGAGAGCACTCGATATCGCGTACCTATAGATATGGCGTGATGCACTATTTATACTTACCTGTGAGATGGTCTGGATCCGATAATCTCGGCATGATCGGGGGGATTCCCCGATCGTGGAGATGTCGTCCACAATCTATCGATTCGTGTAGCGTATCAGGTGGATTATGCGTATCTGTGCGCGAAGTTATTGGCCACATTCGATTATGGTAGTTTCCATGTTCGGCGAATAGGATATGCGCATATGTTCGGCTCGGAACGTCTGTTCGGCTCGGCTCAGCGAATGGGACATACAACCGGTCCGACCCACCTGGTCGGCTCCGTTAATTCCTTCATAGTTGGTAGGGCTAACTTCGCTGAATAGTGTGGTCACAGCGTAAAAGGTCATCCGATTGGAGTATGGTCCTGAGTTGCATCTCAACCGTGTCGGCTGCTCGAGAGGGTTGCGTCTCGAAACGGGTCGGAAGAATCATGCCTCGGCTCGGATTTCCCATAACAATGATGATACTCTAAAACAATCCAAATATCGGATATGATACTAAAATCACATGGATAGAATAATCCGAATTATCCAAACTTGGCCATCTAAATGGCTAATTAACAACGTTAATGAATCACTTATTTGTAATCCTTTTGTTTGTGGCCCACCTTGAGGTGTTGTCAATTCCATCAAAATGGGGGGCACACCACGTGTCGGAATTTGAAAAAGAAAATTTAAGATCTTATAGATGAAGGAAAAATAGCTATAGAGGAAGAAGCCGCCCCTATAGCGGGGAATGCTGTGAATCCCAATGAGAGAATGAGAGTCTTTAAGGATCCACTCCCGAATCATCCCCTATTACATGCCACATAAGTATCGGATTTTCCAGCTCCATCTATCCATCAGACGATGTTTGAAGTCATCCGCCTGCCCATTTTTTTATTTTACCAAAGTATATATTTCAATGGGCTTATTTCAATCATTCTGTCAAATATCAAACATGTTTACTAATTTAAAATATTAAAGTTGATTTAATTAATAAAATTCAAGTCTTACGGATATACCAAAGAATTCTAATGCAATCCAAATAGAAGCTCCAAAAAGAAGATTTGGATTCCAGTCTAAATTTCGGTGCATTCCAAACATCACTAAGGTTCCAGAATCACCTTGATTTTAATGAATTGTGATTTAGATTCCTATACATTTCAAATTCTAACTCTTAAAGGAGGCCGAAGCCTAAGCATTGTTTATAGGCTAATAGTAAAATGGAGATGGTTGCATAAAAATTATATCCAATTTCCTTCCTAAAGTACACGTGTCAAACAAGAATGTTGCTTTTGATGGTTGATCTAATGGGCCATGGTTTTGATGGGTTATTTGCACAAGGTCACAGTAATTTGAAGAATCTACCTTTCCATTGCGGGTTCAATTTTATTAGTTGAACATGGACCTCTATACTGAGATTTTATTTCAATTAGGATTGGTTAAATAAAATAATATAAATGTTAGTCTTTGCATATGCACTTTTTCTCTTCTTTTATTTAAAAGTATTTAAATTTTATTTTTTCTTTAAAATTTTATTTGAAAAAGTGAAACTTTTTAAAATCTTTAGTCTTGGATTGCTTAGGGGTGCACACGGTTCGGTTCGATCTGATTTTGAGGTGAAATCGAAACCAAATCATTCCCAACCATTCCAGGAAAACTAGAACCGAAGCCAGCCCATTTGCACCTTAGAACCGAATTGGAACTGTTCTGTAAAAAACTAATTTGGTTCCAGTTCAATTCTACAGTTGTGGGCTTTTTATAATCCACCCCAATTGCATGGTTTATTTTTATAATCAAGCCCAATTGCATGTTTTATATATATATATATATATATATATATAATCCAACCCAAGCTCTTCCATTAAAAAATTTCACAGATAGTAATCTTGTCATGGTTTGTTTTTATGACCCTTTCGTGTTTCCAAAATGATTTTGCTTCTAATGTCTATTCGTGTTGTGATCCATTTAATGAATGGTCTAGTTTTTTATGTTAAAATAAAAAAATAAAAAAAATCTTGACCAAGGGGTCCGGTTCCGGGTTTGATTTGGTTCTAGAGAACCCTAAACCGAGAACTAGGATTGAAAGTTGGGCAAGTTCAACCCGATCGACCCGTGACCGACCCGACATTGGGTTGGGCTCTGGCAGGATAATTTGGGTTGTATCTTAAGCTTGGGCTATACAAACACCAACCCGATAAAACTTGGGTTGGGCTCGGGTTGAGGTCTTGGGTTGCCCGACCCAACTAGAACCCGATCAATATATAAGTTACTTATAAATTATAATTGAGTGTGGATCATTTGTGTCAAAGGCACACTAATGATGTCGATTCTCATTTGTCCACGTCATTTCCAAGGACTCAAGCTAACAAGATATGTCAGATTTTTCTCTCCCAAATAGACTCCATGCTATGCTACCTGACTTTTAAAGGAGTAGTTGTCTTATATTTTAACTTATTTTTTAAAGGAAAAAATGAAGTTTTTTATAATGAATAATCACATATATAATTAATAAAATTATATATACAAAAATAAGTCCTATATTGAAATATAATAAACTAATGTAATAACGAAAATAATAGCATGTATATACCCGACCAACTCGATCAACCCGACCAAGCCCGCTTGGGTTGGGCTTGGGTTGAGAATTCTCAACCCGAGATTGGGTTGGGTTGGGTTAGGGTTGAGGTATAGGAACCTTGGGTTGGGTTAGGGTTGAGCACCAACCCGACCTAACCCGCCCGACTTTCAGCCCTACCGAGAATCGAACCGAACTAACCGGTTCCTTAATTTTTGAAACTGGAACCGGTGCACTTGGGAATCGGTCCAAACCGTGCAGTCTGGTCGATCCCAGTCTGATTTACCACTTCTACCAATTCCGTGTGCACCTCAAGCATTACTCAAAAAGAAAAAGCTAGAAAGGTTTAGAAACTTTGAGTTCTTTAGCATTTTTAGTTGGAGATTGTAGAGAGAAGGCTAGCTTACATTTTCTAGTGCTTTGCTTTGAAACGCATGCTGGTGCTCGCATACATGCACTCACGATGTGGGCAATGAGGCTGTAAAGGTGCTAGTGGTGCACGTTGCGCATGCGCATCATGTCGTGAGTAGCGCTCCCACATGACTTTTAGTGGATCAACGCAATTTGGTGCGACTAGGCTAAGCCGTTGCTAATTTAGCCATAACAAATATAAGTCCATCGCAAGATCGGCTGACAGAAAATTGTCATTGCGTCGTTTGGCTAGTGAAGTTTTGTCTAGTAGAATCGGACTGTTAGATCATTCGGCAATGAGAAATGGCTAGTTCAGCCGATTTAAATAAAGTCACATCGATTCATTAGAAATTAATTGACATAACCATTTTGAACGGTTACAGAACTGTTTCTTTGTGAAAATGCACAACCTTTCTTTCTCTATAAAACCCGATGTAAATCAAGGATTAATTATATCGTGCACTACTCTTTCCATAGATAGAAATCCTCTACTAGAATATCTATCATTTTCTCTTTGTAAGCACGTGAAGTAGATTGTTTGTTCACAAAACACAGTCCGCAAAAATTTTAAAAATGCACACCGAGTTTCTATTGTGATTTGTTCATGATTGTTGCATGCAAAGCCATCAAGCCTTTGTCATATCCTGAAAGTGTTTTGCTAGTAGCTCGAGAACAATCTCACACCAATGAGAAGAAGCAAATAACAATTTAAGGATAGCGTATCTAATCCATGTTTTGAGCCTTGTTTGAACTTTCTTCTCTGTTTTATTTTATTTTGGTTTCCACCTTATTTCCCCACACCCAATTCTAGTCGTCTCCTCTACAGAAGCCATTCAATGATCTCTATCAGTTATGTGTCCACTTGATGAGTGGATCGCTCTGATTCTCGAGTCAAATGATCTTCAGCGGTGTAGCCCACTGTTTACATGGATCCAATCTTCTACATCAATGACAAGTTGGCAAGAAAGATGAGTTGTGCTAAGTTAGGCATACAACCTGTTGTATGTGATCGATTCTTAGTAAAGTGAGAATCATCATGATTTCACTCACCTTTGAGCCATGTAAGCCCTACCCCATTCACTTGCAAATATGTCTAAAATTAAATAACATGTGTACCAGATTTGAACCATGTTGACGGCTACATTGTGCCATTTTTAAGAGCTGACGATGAGAAGCAAGGGGTAGAGAGAGTGAAGAAAAGGAGGAGATAAAGTGGTTGTGAGAAGATGAGGGAGATGTGGAAACGTGAGATGATAGGGCGTAGAAACCCTAAGCACTCTAATCCTTTTATAATGATATTACGTGGGCTTAGGCCCTATGGGCCTTATTATAAAACCTCTCCTCAAGCTGGAGCATTCTAATGATGCCCATCTTAAAATAAGGGCTAACATGATCAAACCTAAGTTAAAGAAAGAAATTCTTCTCTAAAATAATGAAATTCCAAGTCTTGGATGGGCCAAGAGCATAGGATCACATTCAAGTGACTTACCAATGATTTTTATCTATTGATTTACATGGACAATGTTTGAATGGCACAAATTATCCTCTTGAAATAATTTTAGTAATGCAGTTGATAATTTGATTACTTTAGGATATCATTTGTGGGGCATGCGCACAATAAGTTATGACACACATGTTACACATATGACTAATGGGAGGATTTTAAGATGTAATCTTAGCTTTCACCTTGGATTTGAAATCCCTAATTTCACTTGTTTTAGTCCGCGGGATTAAATGGTATGACATTAAATTAGATAAGATTAACACAATTGTTACACAATGATTGCATGTATATGAAATTATAATGGCATTTTGGCCATCTAATCCCCATATATATGAAAAACACTATATTAAGAAAAATTCCATTTGGTGGACCATGGAATTGTAATCAAAGAACCAAATTCATAATGGATGTTGGTCACTTTTTTCATGTATATACCCATAATGTCACATGTAAAAGGCATATATGGATAGACAACATGGATAAACAACACGTATCAATAAGGGGCCCATTGTGTAGTAGATTTTAAAATCTATGAAAATCCTGCATCAGACCAAATGCAATTCTATCCCACATATTCCTAACCCTTCCCATCCTCCCCAAATATCGGATGAAATTTGCATAGGACCAAATGCAATTCCATCCCACATAATACCATCTAATACCATGCGTCAAACGCCCCTTTTGGTGCCAAACAGACAGGGGATCTGAAATCCCCTCAAATTCTCCCAAATCCATGGTGTTAAATGACCCCTTAGGGAGTTTTTAATGGTGGACATTCAATCAACATTGTTTTCTTGTAGTGTGGTCCATGTATGATTTGGGTTTACCTTATTTTTGGGCTCATGCCTTAAACTAAGCTAGAAAAATTGGACGGTGAGAATAAAACACATACATCTATTGACACCCCCACCCCGGGTCGATGAGCTAATTGAGTTTGAACCAATGAATGGTCAACCTAAACCTCGATCTTAGAGGCCGAAACTCTAGAAACCCCGATCGTAAATCCTATACTTAGCCCAACTCAACTCAATCAATCCAGTTGATCTAATCTTAAATGCTAAGACTCTAAACCCCTAGAGCCTTGAGTCAACTTGACAAGTTAACTTACTGAGTCAACTCATCCGGTCAGCTTACCCAGTCCAACAACCTAATTAAACCACCTAGTTAAGCCTAAACAAAAACCAATTCAAAATCAAAGCCTAAAATCAAGCTCAATCGAAGTACAATGCATAATAACAATACATCATCCTTCACAACAAAGCCTCTACAAGAATATAAGAGATTACTTGCCAAAACAAGAAATTCATGTGTGGACTGGCGGCACTCTAGTTACCGCCAGCCACAAGGCATTCCCCCCTTGGGTTGTCACCCCTCAAGCATGTGGAATCTCTCTTCTACGGCCCCTAAATTTATGGCTGGTGTGTATTTACTCTGATGCATATCTCTACATCTAAATTTATCATTTCACCACGTCATCCAACACGAGATGATGTTGTTATGTGACAATTTCAAATCCAAACCATTCAACCATATTTTGCCCTCCTTGACTTTGCAGAAATTATGAGAATAAAAAATTGAGTTTTGAAGCTATAAATATCACATCTCCCTTCTCATTTGAGCATTAAGAAAACACTCAAGCATTTAAGAAATTTCCTTCCATCTCTCTATTAAGGAGAGTGATGGTGAGAAAAAGAGAATCCAATAGTCAGATCATATACTCTTAGACTCTCTGGTATAGCAGGACCAATCTATCAGAAATTCAAAGTGATTAGCTATTGTCATCATTGTATTTTTAATCTTATTCACCGTAAACTAGTTAGATCTTATGAAGTAAAGGCCATCAACTTTTATGCATGCAGTGGGTGCCTAACACCTTCCACCTCTATCACTATGGTCCCTTAAAATTTATAAATTCAACCTCAAAAATTATTTTAAGACTAATAATATTTAAGTTCTCCATCCCAAACGTTTTTACAGGGTCTAAACTAAGGCAAATTTAAAGTAATTAGTCAGTGTCGACAGTGATTAAACGTAACACCCACTCAATTACATTTATGAGGCAAGCGAGCAAATTCCATCCAGATCACAACATCATGGTGAAGCCCGATCCAGCGTCCATAACATCATCGTCGGGCCCACAGGGATTTGACAGCGGCTAGCTGGCTGGCGTGGGGTCATTAGCCGAACCACGTCGTATTACAAACACATCAACGTGGGCCACGGACACTGCTGACCGAACTCTGTGTTACCCGGACCTGACCGAATCCACTCCCGTGGATCTTCAAGCTCCAGAAACATACGCACCAAAAGTAGCATGTGTACGGTCGCTCTCTTCCATTGTGCTGCGTTCCTCAGCCCAAACCCTGGAGTGTCCACTCATCAAGTGGGCCACAGATGTTATAATAAATGGACAGCATATAGAGAGTGTTAGCTGAAAGTCGATATTCAAGGGGACCAACGAGGGAATTTGCCGAACCACACACGTGTCATTCCACGTAGTCACGTGTGGTGCGCTTGAAGGTGGAGGCCCTGTTCTCTACAGCTTTCTTCTCTTCCTCTGGATACTGACAGCTTGTTACCGGTTCAATCCGACTCGCCGCACTGCAAAAGATTCTAAAAATCGCCGACCCAGCGCCGTATTCGAACATCACTCAAAAGGCAGAAGCGATACACGACCGAGTGATTAGTCGAGGAAGACGAAGAAGAGGGAAACCCTAATCCTAAAATTAGGGCTATCGGCTTTTAATTTCAGCACCCTTTTATCATCCTTTCAAAAACCCTAAATCAGAAGGAAAAAAACAATCAAGAAATTACACCTACGGCGTCTCCCTCTCCATGTATGCATGGCATCCGAGCCGTTAATCGCTGGAGGTACGGACGGCCCTCGCGACAAGCACAGATGGGCCGAAAGCAAGGTGGTCTACAGAAGAAAGTCCAACAAAGGCCCAAGGCCCATTACACAACGCTACCAGCCACACTCCCCTCAAACCCTAACTCCCACCGAAGACGCCAACTCGTCTCACCATCAGATCCTCCACTCTGCCGCGTCTGACGATTCCTCGAGCCGCCACGTCACCCGGGACCCACCTCTATCGGCCCACCACAACGGCTTCGACTCGGCCCGCCGTGTCACCATCAGCCTCTCCTCTCGTTCCAGGCAGGACCTGCGCGATCTTCGCCGCAGGCTTGCTCGTGAGCTCGATCAGGTCCGTTCGCTCGTCCGGAAGCTTGAGGCCCGTGAGGCCCACCTGACCGGCTACACGCACTCCCAGCTCTCCGCCAACAACAACAACAACAACCACAATGTCAATGCCGTCAATCAGGTGCATTCCGAGGTCGCGTCGGGCGGCCCTCGCCTACCTCACCAGCTCAGCGTCTCTGTCTTCTCCAACAGCCAGTGTGGCGCCACCAGCGATATTGTCGTAGACAAGGAGAAGCGGACCCCGAAGGCCAACCAGCACTACCGCAATTCGGACTTCCTCCTCGGGAAGGACAGGTTCCCACCCCCAGACAAGAGGCCGAAATCCAACGGCGGCAAGAAGCATGGGGGCGATAATTACAGGGCGGCTGCAACTGACAGGGTCTTCAAGGACTGCAGCGCTTTGCTGTCGAAGCTGATGAAGCACAAGCACGGCTGGGTCTTCAATTCGCCGGTGGATGTCAAAGGTCTCGGCTTGCATGACTACTATAGCATCATCAAGCGCCCGATGGACCTTGGCACTGTGAATGCCCGTCTCAGCAAGAACTGGTACAAGTCTCCAAGAGAGTTTGCGGAGGATGTCAGACTGACGTTCCGGAATGCCATGATGTATAACCCAAAAAACCAGGACGTCCATATCATGGCGGAGCAGCTGCTCAAGATGTTTGAAGATCGGTGGGCCGTTATAGAGTCTGAGCATAATCTCCACCCAAGGAGGTTTGATGTAGAGGACGCAGGTTGCTCCGTCGCCCGCAGGTTTGATGCAGAAGATATGGATCACTCTGCTGCCCATAAGATGAGAAAATCTCCTCCGCCCGAATTGAAACGGATTCTCGATCGGTCGGAGTCGACTACGCTCCCTGTTGATTCGAAACCGGTGGTGTCGGTGAGTTATACGCCGACTGGGAGGGTGGCTGTACCGAAGAAGCCAAAAGCCAAGGACCCCAACAAGCGGGACATGACGTATGAGGAGAAGCAGAAGCTGAGCACAAACCTTGTGAATTTGCCACCAGAGAAGCTGGATAATATCGTTCAGATCATCAAGAAGAGGAATTCAGACCTCAGCCAGCACGATGATGAGATTGAGGTGGACATTGATAGCTTTGATGCAGAGACTCTGTGGGAGCTTGACAGGTTTGTGACCAATTATAAGAAGAGCTTGAGCAAGAACAAGAAGAAGAATGAGATTGTGGTTCTGGCAAGAGAGGAAACTGCACCCAACAATGTTGGAGAAGTGGTGAGTGACCAGTTTGTATTTTTCTGCTTTCCATCCCTGCTGTCCTTCTACTTCCTTTTTCTTTAATTTTATTTATGAAGAGGTTGATTAGCTAATAATATTTTGTTTTGATTTTTATAGGATCCAGTCCCCGAAGCTGTTGAGGCCCCAAAGGAAAGTAGAACAGGTATGAATTCTGTAGACACTGAAGGTTGCCTGCATTTCGGTTTGCAGTGTCATCTGATCCTCCACCGACCAAACAAGGTTTTAGTTTGGACCAGCAAGTGTACTGGCTGGACCCACCTTTTAGTGATCCAACCGTTCATCTGGTGAGCCCCTTTACAGTATGGTCCATCTTTTGAACATCTTCCTTAGATGATCTCAACTATCCTGTTGGTGAGCTGTGAATTGATGGGTGGTTAGAACTTAGAACCATCTGTATTCATCCAGGGAAATTGATCTTCTGATTGTATAGGTACGAGTTCTAATGAGAGATATTTAATATTTTTGGGGCATGACAAGGTCAGGATGTGTCCCACCATGTAATGGTCTGGATCAGATGAATGTGGGGGCCACCTATATCGTTGATGGTCAAATAAGCGACACAGTTTTTATTGGGTTGGGCATTTCGTGTTTCATCTTTTGGTTCAGTTTTCCTGCATTACTCCAGATGATGTTGTTAATTGAAATACTTGGTTTGCAGTAGATGAAAAGAATGTCCTGTCTTCATCACCTGTGCAAGGAGAAAAGAAAGGGGACAATGCTAATAGATCGAGTAGTTCAAGCAGCTCTAGCAGTGAATCTGGATCTTCAAGTGGTAATTTTTTTGACCTTTTAAATTGAGTTAATGGCTGAGGTGTACTATTCCATAAATAGTTTCATTTTTTGATGTTTGCTCAAATACATCCCAACATATTATAACAAGATACTTTGGGACTCTAGCCTTTGGATTTGAGCCTTTTTCAATGCCAAAGACCATTTACTTGATAGGCCTCCCCCTGGATGGAGGATGCCCAAAAGAACTCTCGGATTGAATATTCCAACCCATAATTTTTGTAAAGTTTATAGTGACTGTTCATGTTCACAGCACAAGAATTAAATTATCAAAGGGTTGAAATAATTCAATTGAGAGCTTTTATTTTACGTCTTTCCACCATACAAAGTGAGACTTGCATATGAATGGTTCAGATCACCGCAAGATTACCCAGATTCAAATGTTAAATTCCTGATGAATCGTTTTGAAATATGGTGGGTTGCATTTGAGCAAACCTCAGATTTGTTGATGATGTTTCCTAGAATTCATAATGAGGAAGTAGCCATCTAATTGCCTCTTTCAGATCCCACTTGAAAGTCTCGTAACTCATAATGGCAATTTGGAGATGGGCCTTCAATATTCATGCTAAAGAAGGAAATGAAAATTTGGTTACTTCAACTTTACTAGAATAATAATCAAGCTATTCAAAATCGGTTACGTAATGGTAACGGTCGTAACTGTTACACATTTTTTTTTGAAAGATCACTGAATATATATTGAGAAGAAGAAGGGAGGGGGGAAGAACAAGAAGGAAACAGTTACAGGGGCAAAAAGATATTCTGAGAAGGCAAAACTAAAAATTACACCCCAAGAAAAAGAAAATCTACTTGATTAAAACCTACAACATAAATCAGCCATTCAATCAGGAGACGCTTGGCTTTACTGACGATAAACCATTACACATTACAGGGCTGAAACAACCGTTACAGAAAAAACCAGCCGTAATGGCCCTGTAATGGTCCCATGACGGTCCAAAAACATTTTTTTTTTAAACAAAAAAAAAAGAGGTTGTAACAGCTGTTACGGCCCGTATCTTAATAGTAACAGCGGTGGCCATTTCGGCCACCATTACCATTATGGAACACCTTGATAATAATTGCCATTCAATTTGTACTGCATTGAAATACTCTCTCTCTCTCTCTCTTATTATTATTATTATTATTATTATTATTATTATTTGTCTTTGTTCATAATCAAATTGAGTGCTTATGTAAAAATTTTGATGCACAGATTCTGACAGTGGAAGTTCCTCTGCATCTGGATCTGATGCAGCGCATTCACCAAGGACTTGAATAACTTCAGGTAGGAATAGATTGTCTTGTAGTGGAAGTTTCAATTTGTTTCTTGTTTTTCTTTTTTAGTCCTTGTCATATGGTTTTGAGATCTTGATCAATACACACATGTGCCCACTCACACATGGAGGGAGTATACATGTATGCATGTATGTATATATAAAAAATCTATGTATATGTATGTATGTATCTGTATCTCTGGCAATGAATGGGCAGGGAGTTTGGTAAATTATCATCAGCTTTATATATATATGTGTGTCTACAGAGTACAGATAGTAGTCGTCACAGTCATCCTTAAGTTTCAAGACTGGCCATGAATGAGCCTTGAAAAAAGGAAAAAAGAAAAAAAAAGACAGGCACTGAATGGGAAGGCATGATTTCATCTTTATGATCATCTCAATCCATGTGACTTTCTTAAAGTGGAAGATTTTTTTTTTTCCAAAAGGTAACATGGGTGCTTGAACTCATGACCTCAATGTTGAAACACACTCTGTCTACCTCTGACCTCAAGTGGAAGATTCTTTTTACTATCTTTGCACATCTTAATGTGTTTTCCTAGTTCAACATATTCTTCTAAATGTAGTTTTTAAATAACTATTTCCATTTAGTTGGAAACTTTTTTTTTTAATCCCAGCCTTCCAAAATTGCTAGAAGCTTGATCACCCAGAGTCATGTAACCTCCATTGGAAGTTTATTTGATCATTACCTGTTGCCTCTGTTGATCTTAGGAAATATCCACTATTTGCCTAATATAGTCTATTAGTCCCTTCTATCGTGAATCCCCCGATTCTGTGAAGTGTGATCATTGAACGAGGAAATAAATTTTTTCCTGTTTCCAGCACTGTGCACTGTACTTATCGGCACGGGTAAAATGGAGAGCAAATTAAGAAGATACAAACTTCACTACTGCAAAAAGAGAGACAAAGTGTGTCATGCCAACCTTTTGGCTAGCTTCTCGGTTAACTTTATTTGAACCAATGTTTTAAACCATTTGGCTAGCTTGAAACCATGACCTTTTTTATGGCTGTTTGGTCCAAACAGGCAGACATGTGCTGACCCATCTTGGACTGAAAATTTCTTTATCTAAAATCATTAAGATAATGATTTACTCACATCAATTTTCGAGCATTTGAGGTCATCGGTTTTACCATTGACTGGCAGACTTTTCTTGATCTGAGTTTCTTGTAGTGGTCCGGTCCAGGTTTTAAAATGCTGAGTCAGACCAGGAAATCAATGCATATTTGAACCCTCCAACGCCATAGTGATGAATCCAGCTTGAGATCAGATAACAGAAGGGTTTCTGTTGTCAGGTTGAACTTATTTTACATATGGTATTTTAATTGTGAGAAATTGTTGGGTCCAGATCTTTGTAGATGGGCCCATTCCGTACATGTGGGGCCGTATTTCAGTGACCCAGACAGTTGATATGATGGCCTCACTGTGGATGCAGGGTGACCCAGAAAGCATACAAATCGAAGATTGTAGCCTTTGGTCAGAGGGCTGTAAATATGTACATGGTTAAAAGAATACAGCATTGGTGTGGAAAAGTTGAAAAGATTGGATGGCTAGAAACTTCCTATCTAAAGTTTTCTGAGGTATCCCCATCCACAGTGAAGCCCACCAGAGAAATGATCTGGATAACAGAAGCATTGGTGCTCGTCGGGATGATATTCACATCCTGATGCATCAGAACCTGATAATTCCCGCTTAGCTTAATAGTGTGCCATATGATATATGCTATATGCATATAAGAAAACCTTGAAAGTTTGCGAACAATTTTATTTTTTTTTTGCTCAACGTGTAGTGGCATATTGGACATTTGGTGAACTTGTACAAGATCTGAACTAATCATCGGTAGGCCCAATGTTGTCAAAATCATACAATTTACAATTCAAATAGAATCCTATAGCATATATGTATGATGAAAATTTAGCTGCCCCAAATTTAAAATCTGCATGAATCACATAGAATTACCATATCGAATCGTATGATTATTGTGGACTGTGTAAATCAATTTTTCATTTTTTATACATGTTTTTCTTTTCTTTCTTTTTTTTTTTAAAAAAATTTAAAATTTTAATTATTATTATTTTTTAAAAATCCGGTTGGTTTTAAAACATGCAGAAGGCGTTGAAAAATCCAATTTTTGTGTTTTGAAAGCAGGGAGGGAGGCAGGGAGGGGATGATTGTTGAAATTTTATTTTAATTTATTTTTCTGTGTTATTCATATTTGCAGCTCTTTTCAAATTTTTAGAAAATTGGAAAAATCTTACGATTTATGATAAACTTTACCATTTGATATGATTCGACCCCCTTACGATTTGCAATGTGATTTTGACAACATTTGGTGGGTCTTACATTGGATGGGCTGTATCTCAAAACTTGCATGAATTGGACCATATTCTCCTTGAATTGGGGGATTTTTTATTTTTATTTTTATTTTTTATTTTGGTAGGAAAAAGATGGTTTTTGAAGTAACTGCATTTGTTGGCTGTTCTTATCACCATCCATTGTCTTTTCTCAAGGGTCGAATGGAGTGGTTAGGATTTTTTTCCCCTGAATGGTATACCTTTTTGGGTATGGCCGTCTAAGTTAGAGCATACTGATGTCTGTTTGGATTATATGCATTAGCCATGTGTCCAGAAACCAGGTACCTATTTCATAGTGAAAAGAAAGTGAAACACTGCTATGGGTCTATAGAAATGTGGTGTACACTATATATTGCATTAAACTATACTTTGCATTAGTATTGTAAGTCGCAGATTTTGTAGTATACAACAACAGATATTCCCACATATGCAGTAAACTACAAAATACATCTCCGTTCTTTAGTTTGTGTAATGTTTGATTTTATTTTTATTTTTAAATTATAATTTTTTACATAGTATTGTCATAGTAACACCTAAGTACAACTATTCACTGCAGAGCAGGATAGTTTTTCTCTTTCACTTGGCTAGGAAAATCACCCTAGTACCAATTTGTTCAGTCCTTGAGTGAGGTTTTGAATAGACACTTATTTTGGGGGGGAGTAATTAGCTTGCTTGAGTTTCATTTGAGCCCCACCATGGAATCACTTCTCATCCAATTAATGATGCCATGACTTGTCAAGTCATTTTACACTACAAGTTTGTCAGGCAGGGTGCCCTGTTGAATATGTCCTACCTCATTCTCAGGTCTGCCACTCACCAGAGGAGCCACATAAGTACATTGGATGTAGGCTGCTGGTTATCCATTTTTTTCATACACGTGGCTCACTCGATGAGTGGGACAACCAGGTTATGAACTAAGAAACATTAACAGCATGTCCCCTAATGAATGGCCCTAATCTTGTGCATGTGTGCATCAGTGCATGTCGCCATGTGCAGGACACTTATGCTTGGTGCCCACTGAGCAGCCGCAAATAGTTTTGCAGTGGAAAAGACTGATGCTCTGGTAATAATAATATGAGCAAAAGTGGAATGGCAATCACCCACCCCACTAGGGGTGGCAATGGGCCAGGCTGCCGGGCCCAACCTAAGTAACCCAGCCCTGAAGGGCCAGGGGTTGGGCCACCAAACTTGGCCCGAGGGCTGGGCTGGGGCTTGAAATCTAGTCCCGGTGTTCAGGCTGGGCTGGCTTAGGGCCAGTGATGAATAGCCCGGCCCATTTCCTGGGTGTACACTATATACTACATGGGTGTCAGTAGCCTATAGAATCTGTATACTGGTGTATATGATAATATGAAGAAACTTTGATTCTCTGGTAATGTGGTTGATGATACACATGCACTTATGAACTGTCCAAATTGTGGACCCTACTTTATATTGTGAACTGTATATTGATGCATGTATTTAATTCCATGCATGTGGTGGAGACTCAGTTGGGACATGTACTTGGTTGATGAATATTTGACACAGGTTTGCCATAGAAAAACTTTGATTCTCTGAAGAGCATCCATGGTTCATAAACGTGCACTCACCAGTTGTACATGTAGCATGCAACTTATCTTTAACTTGTAGGGCCGGCCTTGGCCCGTCCTATAAGCCCTGGGGCTTTGGGCTCTAGGGCTGGGTGAGGGCCAACTTCAGTCTGGCCCTAGGCCCGGCCATTGCCACCCCTAATGCCCATCCTTTAGAAGGGTTACTATCATCCAAACACCAAAAGGCAGGGAGAAACCAGAAAGATCATCGTAGCTTTTATTTTTTCTAGTAGATGGTTACTGGAGAAGGTCAATATTTTGATATTGTTGAAGCTTTTCTATTTAAGTAATCAAATCTGTTATGCTATATGAGAAGATTATCAAAGCTTATCAATAAATAATAAATACAAAGATCATGAAATGTGTTTTATGCACTGATTTTGGTAATATCTACAGATCCTTTTATGTACTCCTCCCGTATCCTCTTCTCCCACTTTGATAAGGACCGAGGTGGCTAGTAGTGGTTTATTGTGTGTTGTCTCCTTGGATCGTGGCTCTTGCAAGCACGTGAGCTGAGCATCATGAAGCAACTTGTATGTAAATTTTGGGGTGATCTTTTCCAAATGCTACATCAGTTGTATGAATGAATGTGTTGATAGGCATTAGGCACACCATCAAACTTTTTTATTTGATATAATTGTGTTAGTGTGCATTTGAATGTAATATCCTGCTGGATCAATTTCCTTGAAAATACTGAAAAAACCATAGTCACCAGACATCTTGTTGTACTAGGAGTTGGTTGACAAAAATTGCATTCCGACTCTCTTTGCAAATCCCTGAAAAAGTAGGTAGTAAAAAGGAAAAAGAAAAAGAAATAAAAAACCTCATTCTCACTGTGCCACAACGGGGCATTTTCTGCTACTGTTTATGAATGTATCTATCCATTTGTGTCTGTTGTTCCGACCCTCGAAACTCGGTATGAGGTAACCTTCTATCTTGTATGTGATATATTTCATGGGATCAGGGCCTTTCATGAGACAAAGTGCGCAGCTCTACCATTTGGCCCACATGCTGATGTAGGACTTCTTTTACCATGCAATCAGACTCGATCATCTCGTCACCTGGTCAGCTTCTACCTGTACATTGTTCTTGTACGTCTATATGTAAGAAATGCTGGGGTGATCTGCACAAGGATGATTGAAAAGGTGATTTTCATCACATGTGCCAACCGGCCATATCTGATTGAGATCTAGGCCATTCATCAGCTCGGGGCATTGAACATGCCCTGGCCCAGCTAAAAAAATGAGGCCAGTCCACTGATCCAGTGGGGCACATGTTTCTGATAAAAGAAAAAAAGAAGAATTGTGGTCTATATCTGACGTACATGTGTGGCCCACCTGACAAGTGAAAGGCACCTATTTTTGGGCCAGGGCATTTCATGGGGGACCTACCTGATGAATTGCCTGGATCTTTGCTTACGTGTGCCAATTGGCTGCAAAGTGCTTCTTCTGTCCATTCTGGTGAAAATGGCCTAAGGGCATGTTTGGTAGATTCATTAATCATAATTATGTGTTAGAGATTGTGATTAGTGGGTTTCAAGATTATTTTAATCCTACCAATTAGTCATATGGTCTATAATTCACAATTATGATTAACTAAAATGAGATGAACTCATTTTTAGGCATCTACCAAACAGGCCCACCGCGCATCAAGTTTTTTATTCTGCAATTCCCATCCACATTCTAGCCAAGGATACACATTCATCCAACACCACAGGACACAAAGTAAAGGATGCACTTGCTTTAGTTTAAAATGTTATTGCACTATTTCATTGCATGTTACTGACACCACACTCCCCATGAGCAAGAACATAGCCTAGGTGATGGTGTGTTTGGAAATTACATTGTCTGCGTCCAACCCAATTGCTGGAAATGGCCAGTTACTGGTATTCACTCAGCTGAGCTCACATTTTTTAAGCCAGTTTTTATTGTGAAAAGGTAAGCGTGCTTCCTTATTTTGAATGGCCCTCTCCCATGTGTTTTGATATTTTAGGCATTATTGTAGCAAAATACTTTTGCGAGTGTGTTTGCAAAGTGCCATGCAGCCCTCAGCCAGCAGATCAGACCCCGTCGTAAGTCATGTGGTCAGCGTTAGAATTTCAGTCGTGAGATTTCTTTGATGAGTTGGTAAGATGTAAGTGAAGGGTGGGGGGCAGCTTCTATATCTGCAGTGTAAGATGTAAAATCATGGTGGCGCAACTTCTAGAGCAGCAGTCAGTGCAGCACCGCAATAGCCTAACATTTCTATTTTGCCATTTGCTTGCCCAACTGTGCCAGTTGCTGTGATTTCCTTGTGATGGTGTGATGATAACGAGGTCAATTTTCTTTGTTATGAACAGATTTCTGATGGATGGTAGGAGATATAGCCCATGGTTTGAACCCTCTGGTGATTCTTACATAGACCTGCCTGATCAGGAAGGGTGTGCGGTGGTGATTCAATCCCTGTTTAGAGGCCCTGCAGTGCAAGTGCATGCCAAAATCCAATTAGTAGATAGCTTTGACGGTGACTGGGTTTGTGCGGCCCGCATGGAACACTGTAGTTGTATCGGAAGCCATCAATGGGTGAGGCCCATGTTGATTGTTGTCTTTGTTATGCTTTTCCTATTTTGCCAATCTGTATGTAATTCTAGGGAATGTGATCTGAACAGCATGTGTGTGTGTTTTTCTTTTTCTTTTTTGCAATCACTCCTGCCCAAGTAGCAGTGTACATCATATTCGTTGCTGGCAGGGGAATTGGAAGGTCCTGATGAATTAGAACTGGATGCATCCAAGTGGGACCCATGTGGTGACCCAGACTGTTGATAACATTGGTCCCACCGTGGATGGAGGAAGTTACCGGAATATTTTGGATCAGATGATCCTATACATCTGAATTATGGATGTTATTTTTGGACCATTGCTGTGTTTGTTTCCTTAGCTGTTTGATTTTGAGGCACCTGATTCAAGGGTTGGAATTTTCCGATCTAGGAAATTTTGCAGGCCACCCTTCAGTTGTGTGTTCCTTCAGATGAATGGTTGGGATCCCTGAGCCATGGGCCTTTAGATGTACGAAGTGGTATATGAAGACCTCGATGCAGGGAGAGGCTATAATTCCCCATCGTTACTAATTCCACTATTCCAGTTCAAGGAAAGAAAGACAAAAAAAAAAAAAAAAAAAGTTGGTAGGGCCGCAGATACTTCACACGTGGAAGTTGGCACATGGGAGCACCTTTGTCGCATCGACAGAGCTTGGGGTTATCTAAACTTTTTTGGACCGATGTGGGTCCTCTTAAGCTGGAGACGAGAAGCTACTTCTCTGTCTGGTTCTACCCCCCTGCTTTCACGTGTCAAGGATTAAGAGGGTTAACCTTTTAAAACGAGTGTATCAATCGTGTCAATGCCCTGGTCCGCTAATCAGGTGGGCCGGATGTTGGAGCAAATATGGTTAGAAATAAATATAGGTATTTTTTGTCATTTGAGAAAAGAGTGTCGGAAAGAAATATTACGATAAAGAGTGCATGAAAAACGCAAGGGAAAAAATATAACCCCAAAATATATGGCTGGTTTGGTCTATGTAACCTTTTCAAAAAAAAAAAAAGAAAAAAAGAAAACCTAGGATATATTATCATCAACATATTTTTATTGATCAATTTCTTGGGAAAATTTAATAAAACGTTTATTAAATTTCTATATTCCCTTCTCCCTACGTATGTATAATTGCTTATACATTTAGAAATTTAACAAATTTAATTGATTTTTTTTTTTTAAAACTTTCAAGTCATTTACATATAATATAAACACACGTGCACCCACACATATACAGCACATATGGTTTTTTTATTTTTTTTTGAATTGGAACCATCTTATTAATAATTGGGACCAAATTAAGAACAAACGTTTCTTGTACCATTGTCTTGGCATTGTTGGATAAGATCTAATAGTTTTAGATAAATGGTGGAGATATAGCTACATGGCACATGATATCTTCACGTGATGAGCTGAATATATGGAAGATAATTCATGACTGATCAAATCTCCATAGAAATGTGCCGAGTACATGACTTAGAGATAAAAGGCATGTAACTGTTAAAACTACGTCAGCATGAGAAAGCGCAGAAAGTTATTAATGAGATAAGAAAGCATTCAATAAAAGGCATGCACTGTGTAATTACTAGAAAGCATTCAATAAAAGGCATGCACTGTGTAATTGCTATTTTACAGTCCATAGCATGTGAGAGTGCAATGTAGCAGAAGAATGCATAAAGAGAAGCCTTCACAATTAATCAATCAAACTAAATACAAATAATTAGTTCATCGCAATGTTGTTCCTCCGGATTATTTAGCTTATATTCTTCCACCGCTCAACAGACGTGGAATCCTTAGCCGCTAGGAGTAGTCCAATCCATCCCTATGATCATGTTGGACATACTTAGTGATAAGCAATAGTTGTAATTCTCTTCCATTTGTGCTTACGTGTCAGATTTGAAGGAAGATGATAGCTCTATAAATCATTTGTCTACACTCATATGTTGGGTAAACATAGGGTTGCGAGTTCGATATTGATTAGTCCTTGCTCATAACACCACCTACTCTCAGTTAAGTTGGTGATCCCATTTTAGTGGTGAGTTTTATCTTTTTTTTCTTTTATTTTTTGACTTATTTTCGCTCAAACACATAATTACTGCACTTTCAGAAGTTCTTTCCTAAGGGAAAAAAAAATAAAAAATCACTAGACAAATGTCTCTAACCTCCACAATTCGCCTGGTATCACATTCCATAGATGACTAAGTAGATGGTTGGTTGTATTTTTGACCAAGAGTCACTGTTTCAATTTGGATGGGACCCAATTTATTTGACACGTTCACAAATCCCGGGTACATCGCCTAGTTGAACTATAGGCGAACAGCCATATATCATTTTGCTAACTACTGTCTTAACATTGACCACAGCCTTTGTTGCCCGATCTTCCAAATGCTATCGTCATATGTTCTACGGGTAAAGAACGTATGAAGGGATAGTTGGAGTGGGCTACCCGTATGAAAGAGTTGAAAAGGAGAGATATCCTCGGTGGAAGGACCGCACATCCCAGTTTTAAGTAGTTTAGCCCCATGGTTAATGGTGGGGTAATATCACGCCATAGACGACAGAGATTCAGCAAAAGAGTACCAGTTTGATAGTCAGGTTACTCTGGTTCGTACGAAATTGTGGACGGTGATGAACGGTGACGGTGTGCCACATGTCCTACTGGAGTGGATTGGACCATTCATCATGTGGTGTACAAAAGGTGGAGGGACAGCGTATACAGATTTTGCAGTTAACCCATCTGGGACGTTTTCCCTATCGATTTTAACACTAGCCAAAACTGTCCAAATACTTCTCTGATCGTCCATTTTAGTTACGGATCAAACGGTTAATATTGTCTATCCATTGTGGCATCCCCCCAACGAACGGTATGGATCATGAATCACACTCCACGTATCCGATTTTATTGTTGCAACATGTAAATTAAACATGAAACCCCGGGAAGAAAAGCCGAAAACCCCGGAAAAAATCGAGCGGACCAAAAGACCCGAAACTGAGGAAACCCAGCAATGCTGCTTAAACCCATGCTCGCTCTGACGCCGCTACGGTGCGCCGGGGGCACTCTGCTCCCATCCTGCTTAATAGCCAAAAAGCGCTTTTCGTCTTCTCCCTCCGTACGATGCCGGTGGCCAGGCCTCCAAACGTGGAGAGAGACCTCTCTCAACGAAAACAGGGGATGGGGATCTAACGGCCCACAACCACCCTCATCCGTAAATTGCGGCGACAATCCAAGGGACACCATCCCTTCTCTTGCAGAATGGGGAACCCTAATTCTCTCCACCAGCGATCCTCTCACCAAATCCAGGCTCTCCCATCTCGCCTACACCAGATATCGCCTCGATAATCTCCCCGTCGGCGTTTCTCAACCGCCGGATCGACCCGCCCGCCCTCCCAAACCTCCTTTGGTTCGTCCATTTCTACTTTCCCTCGATAATCTACATTTCTCAGAATTCTGATAATTTCCCTTTTTAAAATTTTCAGTATAAAATATCAATGCATGTGATCTCGTTCCATCACGCAACTCATCCAATTGTCACAGACCTGACATCTCCAAAGAGCTACACAAGGGACTTTGCCATTTTCCACTCATTTTGCACGTTAGAGGAATTGTAAACAGTGTGTAGAGAATTCTAGTGAGGGCTAGAATGGTGTAGACTAGTATAGAGGTTTCTGGAATGTTCTAGACTTCTCTAGTGATGTCCTGTAGAGAGAGTAGTGTAGAATAGTCTAGAAAGTTTCTAGAGTATTCTTGGCCGTTGTTATAGCCGTTTATGTAAAATAGCTAGAAGGCTCTGAGGTTCATGTAAGGAGGGGTCTTCATTTGTAACCAACCCAAGAAAGCTGAAAACTCTCGCTTGATAGTGCATTATAAGGCTTCTTCCTTCAAGTCTCTCTTTTGTGCTCTCTCTTCTTTTCAAAGTAGCTGGGCTACACTTGGGTGTTAGGCTTACTTGTCCTAGATGAGACTGTGAATACGAGTGTGGCACATTCTACACTTGAGGAAGCACTTTGCCTGTGACACACTGAACGCATTGTATACATGCACGCCAATCTAGACCGTTTTGAGTCACGGCCCCTGTTGCCGATGCAACATGGTGTATGCATGCACGCCAATCTAGACGGTTTGAGTCTCATTTCGCTTGTCTGTCAATCTGATTGTCACATATCAGACTACTGTTTGCGTCATCTGATAAGTGTTATTTTCAGCCTTACCTCCATGCACATTGGTCTCATTACATGGTATGGATTCATGTCCATGTATACCATGTTTGTTGTGGATGTCTTGCAGCACTATGGTGAGGTGTGGGTTGCGGGACATCAACTTTCCCCTTCAAATGGAAGATCACAATTTGTAATTTCTGTTAAGATCTCCATTATTTACATCCACCCATTTTGATAAAAGCACCTTTTTCTTTACATTTGATAATTCTAAATAACAAAGTGGTACCTTTTTAAAAAAAATCATCATCATCATTATCTAGGCCTCATACCAATTAATTGTGGATGGTTACTTGAATTCTGTTCTGCCATTCTGCTCTATAAAGGGCCAGACCTTCGGTTAGGCCATTGGTCATTAAATCTCTTCTTACTACCTCCATACACATCCTTTTAGGCCTTCTCCTTACCCTTTTAGAGCCTGCAATGTCTACCAACTCACTCCTATTAGGCACAGTTCTTGTTCTCCGTTGCACATGATCAAACCATCTAAGTCTACTTTCACTCATCTTTAAAAAAGTTGCACTAGTTTTATAAATTTATAATTCATTTCCATTACTTTCAAGCATGCGTTCTTTCGAAGCATCCTTTTTGACCAGTCAGATACTTGGTTTTTAACTTGTGGACCCTTTTATGCAATTCAGGTTTCTCCAAAAGAAATACCTGCTCCCAAAAACTCGGGTTTCCCACTCAATGCATATATGCTTCATAATCTTGCACATGTGGAGCTGAATGCTATAGATTTGGCATGGGATACAGTAGTCCGGTTTTCTCCATTCAGAGAAGCTCTTGGGGATGAATTCTTTTCTGATTTCGCCCATGTTGCTGACGATGAGAGCCGCCATTTTGGTTGGTGCTCACAAAGACTAGCTGAGCTTGGGTTCAAGTAAGAAACGTTTTCTTTTTCTAGTCACAAGTCTGAAAAACTGTTTCTAAGTTTATTTTGTTATTGTTTAGTCTAATACTTGGTGAATATTTTTTATATTTGACCTTTGAATTATAGTTTTTTAATTGTTGTAATTGATTAAATTTATCATAGAAATGTTTTAATGAGAAGGGTTTATTGGGTATTTATATTGCATATGATCTTGTCATTTTTCTTCGAACAGTAGGATTATATCTGATGAAAAAGAAAAGAAGCAAAGTTGCATTTTGGTGGAATTTCTGAAAAACTTGGTACCGTTTAATGTTGGTTAGACTAAAATTTCTTTCTTTCTTTCTTTCTTCTTTCTTCTTTCTTCTTCTTTTCTTCTTCCGTTTTTTTTTTCCCCATCAATAGCTATGGAGATATGCCTGCCCATAATTTGCTCTGGAGGGAGTGCGAAAGATCGTCTGGGAGTGTTGCTGCACGTTTAGCGGTGATTCCGTTGGTTCAGGTAGTTTCCTGCTTCAGGCAGAGACAGCCTATAATAAAATGTGCAACTGTCAACACTCACACGTTGTAGCAACTCATCCACTGTTCCCATGACATGCATGCATCAGCATAGCCTGAATTTACGCTGATCAGATCATCCCACCCATCCAATTTTTTCCCAGCCAATTGCAGGTTCAATGGGTAAAATCTGATGGTTAAGATCTTCTGATCAGTATATTCGCAGCGCATGATCCATCCAGAATAGGGTCCACCTTCTTGATGGTCGTGGTTGGCATACATGTTTTCCATTTTGCAGTCCCTCTGATTGGACTGAAAGGTTCATTTTGCCAGGGTATTTCAATCCTAATGCCCCTCCCGTTCCAATGGTTCTTGTGCATCACATGTGGAGCCGTTGTGCATGAAAAAGAGCTTTGCATTATAAAATATAGTGCAGTTTCTCAAACCCAGTCATTACCTTAATTGACACTGTATATTGATACTGGATGGTTTCTATATATTAATAGTTTCAGTGATCAATTTGAGGAATGATTTAAATGGTTGTTCAAGTCATTCGTATTTACTCGACAAAATGTTTCTTGAGTATTGGTAACCATTATTTGAGTTGATCTCCATAGATTCCTAAATTTGATTTCATTTGTTCCCTATTTCAAATATCTATTCGTTTAATGTAAACTTCTATCTGACAAAAAAATGTGTTATCAATGTGAAAGTTAAGATTGCTGACCAAGTACCAAAAATAACCCTTTATATATATATATATATATATATATATATATATATATATATATATATATATATATATATATATATATATCTTGGGTCAATAATTTGAGAGAGCAGCGAGACTGAAAAGGATATTGCCCGTAGTATTAGAATTGGGTGGATGAAGTGGAGATGTGCTTCTAGAGTTTTATGTGATTACCACATACTAATGAAACTGAAGGTATAAATTTATTGGATGGTTATAAGACCAGCTATGCTTTATGGGACAATGTTGAATAGTCGAGGAACAACATGTTCATAGGATAATTGTAATTGATATGAGGATGTTGAGATAGATGAGTGGCAAGACAATAGAATTAGAACTTAATGAATTGAACAAAATGTTGGAGTAGCACCAATAGGTAATAAGATGAGGGAAAGTAGGCTTAGATGGTTTGGCCATGTGCATTAGAGACCAAGAACTGCACTGGTTGGGAGCTAGTTGGTTCAAGTTGACGGCTTTAAAAGGACAAGGTAAGGCCCAAAAGGACTTGGGTGGAAATTGTAAGAAAAGACTTGATGACCTATGGTTTAATTGAGGATATGGTCCTCAAAAGAGTGGAATGACGGAAAATGATTTGTGTAGTTGACCCCAGTTAGTTGGGATAAGTTTTAGATGATGATGATGATCCCTGTAAAAGTTATTTGATTTTGGTCTTTAAAGCATGTCTGTCCATACGGTCTTCTTTTTCCCTTGAATGCTTTAGCTTTATCATTGAAGCAGCTTGTCAGTGACTTGATTTGTATAAAAGGCTTCAGATACCAATCTCTCCAATGAACCACTGTTTCAGAGAAAAAGAAAGACATGGTTTAACTCAGTTCGGTCCCATACAATCTGCTTAGATTCTGACCCAGTTGCATACATGTTGGATTTTGGTGAATATACCTTTTTATTTCAATTTATCATGATGTTGTTTGTTTTCCATGAGATTTTAGGAGGCCAGAGGGCTTGATGCAGGGCCTAGGCTTGTCCAAAAATTGATTGGCTTTGGAGATCACAGGACATCAGACATTGTTGCTAAGATTGCTGATGAGGAAGTTGCTCATGTGGCAGTTGGTGTGTTTTGGTTCCTCTCAGTCTGCCAGAAAATGGGCCGTGTACCTTGTACTACTTTTAAAGGTAAATATAACCTTGATGCAATATGAACTTTGCTTAACAACATTTATGTGATGTGTTTTGATTACATTTGCCATTGTCCATAGACTTGTTAAAGGAGCTTAATGTGGAGTTGAAGGGCCCGTTCAATTATTCAGCACGAGATGTTGCTGGAATTCCTCGTGACTGGTATGAAAAATGTCTATCATAGTTGCATTCGAAATTAACATGCAGTTTAGTGTTGATTTTGATTATCATATTTCACTTCATATCTAGGTATGATGGATCTTCTGCAGATAAGGGGGATATGAGTAAGCTTTCGGAGGTATGATTTAGGATTGACTATGACATCAATTTCTGTCCTTGCTTGCATTTTTATGCTTCAGACGAGGTCTTGAAAAATGTGGAACTTTTGTGATAGGTCTATGACAGGCTTGCTTGCATCGTTTCAATGGAGAAAGAGAACTCTAGTTTGGATCGTCATCCTCGGTAACTTTTTTATTACTTGTACACATAAGAGCTGAGCCTCAAAGAAGTAATTATTAAAGGGAGCTTTGCTAAACCCATATGCATCTTCACATTTGAACTTGTGTGGGATGTTGGACCATGCATTGAGTGGGCCCTACATGCTGATTACCTGTTTCAAAATTCTGGCCGATCAGCTCAACAGGTGAGCCACTTGTATAGAAACATATGGAGGGCAGTTCAGAAAAGTTGCCATCACTCCCCATTCAACTAACCATCTTATGGGTAGACTTTCCAGACTCTTTTGCTGTGCCATCTGCACAGTTGGGCACACCTGATTTGTGGCTTGTATTTTGCATGTGTGTCTGTGGGTGGGGTTAGTGCAATCTCTTAAATATTTTGGCCAATGTGGCCACTTCATTTTCGTTTGTACAGACTACACAGATCTTAGTAACACAAGGAGCAGTTGCTTTGTATGACTAGTCAATTTGTTTGCCCATTTTGGAAGTTGATGTGTTTCTGATGCTTGTTGAATGTATGGACAATTTGAAGAATGCCCCTAAGAACTAATTAAATATTAAGAAAACTCCTCTTAGACTGAAAATATCAGCAGGGCACTCCCACAACAATACTGACCCTTTGCTAGGAAATATTTTGACATCATTGCCCTTTGTTTTTCATTCTTGTATCAGTGCAGTACCCGTATCATAGCGGGTACCAATAAGTCTGGTTAGTCTGAGTATGTTCAGTGGTAATGACATGGAGTCTGTGCATCAAGCTTGTCATTACTGTTACATACCACGTCAATCACTCACTTAATATGTTGCATGACTTCATCATCCACATAGGCCAAAAGTCAGGGCAAGAGAATTGAAATATGTTCACATCTCTAACGATGGGAACCTCCTTCCAGTGAGCCTACTGCCACTGGTATGCATGATGTTAACTTTTCTTCATTGGTACCCACATGTTTCGGGACTTCAACCAACACAACTGACGAACCAGGGACAAGACGGTCAAAATTGAACTTACAGAAGTGACTGGTATGTGTAAGAGGGTTTTCTTAACTTTTTAATTATTTTTCATGGACATTCTTGAATTCATCCATTGAATTTGTTCCCCTGATGTGGACTGTTGGCTCTTCTATGTTGAGGGTGATTTGAGCATACTTTTAATTTATTCTATATAGTTCTTTTTTTTTTTTTTTTTTGGGTACCAGTGAACATTAATGGAAACTATAGGATGTAAGCAGGTCTAATCCTAACCAATTACCAAACAAGGTTGGAAAAACGTTCTACCTTGAGCTGTAGTTATGGGAGAATGAAGCATGTTTTAAAAGCCTCACCCAATTTTTTTCATACAAGATATTGATAAATTTTGAAGTTAGAATGCCTTGGTTTAGAGAGGAATTATAAGACAAGCGACCCGATGGCTTGACAGTATGCATGGTTTTTCAGTTCTGACAGGTGGGGCCATGCTTTAGTAATCCAGACCACTGCTCTGTTGCATCCCACCTTGGATGGACCATTTCCCAAAATCTCCTCCATAGGAGTAGGAGAATTGTAACCTTTCGATATATGGATGACGAACAAACGATTAGGAAGAGAGGTACAGCAACAGTTTCACATTCAATAGAAGTCCAAAGATCAGTGGCTAAGATGTTTGGGCCATGGTTCATCATGATGGGATGCAACAGAATCATAGGTCCCACTTGTTAGAATTGAACACCCATGTGCAAAGCGCCGGGTTGTGTATCAGATAATTTCCTTTCGAAGTTTTAAAAATGCTAGTGCAGTACTTACCTGACAGGTTTCCTCTTTTCTATTCAGAGAAATGCTATTACGCATCTCTCGTCACACAAATTCCATGCAGCTCCCTCACCATACACATGGCGAACTTGTGTGGTGCTCTGTACCGTTGATCTGGTGGGACATAGCGTAGCTGCGGTATAGATTAAAATATTAATAAAAAAAAAATTCTCTGCAATTGGGCAACTTTGACCATCCAGCTGTTGCGATTTTTGGTGGTTGATTTTAGACTGTTGCTGCCTACCCTTCATTTGCAGTCCACTGATATTATGGGTTATCAAACAATCTCTTTCCTTTTTGGATATAGTATATCATCCAATCAACAGCCCAAATCATCACACACGTTTGCCATATGTGCTGTAAGGAGGATTTACAATGTGATAGACACGACGTCTGCCCTTTGATAATGCCTTCATGATTTGGATTGACGGCCATACTGTAGAGATGCCATAATCTAGAGGTTGCAATCATGGATAATCTTAGCCATCCAATTGGTGATGGACCAATGGTTAAAAGAAGCAAGCAATGGTACACATTCAAGTCCCCTGATCTAGCAATTTTGAATGACCCAAGGGGTGCGACTTTTGGGCTATGGCATCACTACAGGATGTGACCAGGTATCTTGGCCGGGAAGTAATAGGATACGTCTGGACTTGTGCCTTTAGATCTCGTGTCATATTTCATTGATCAAGACTGTTTATCTGATGGGTCTCATCTTGATTTTGGATGGCCAAAATAAGAACACTTGGATTTGAATATTTCACCCTTTCCTTTGATTATGGACGTTATCCTTGAATCATCTAACTGACAAAATATTTCAATCTGAGGGTTCTTTGGGGACACCCATATGTACTGCCCACATCCTAAGCAGTTTAGGACGTTGAAAAGGACAGGATACGACATCCTATTGCAATATGTCGGGATTACAGCTATCATTCCTCTTGCTAAATTCCCTTCCGTTGAAATAGTGGGGCCCACAAGCTGGACGCAGCACGCTCTGTCAATTTTTAGGCGGGGGCCATTGTCTCTTTTCAATGGCAGTGGGGTCAGGAGTTCTTATGGGATCCGTGGTTTGGTCATCCAAACCATTAGTCTACTGGGATCCAATAAAAGTTTGAACATTAGGCTTGTACAAATGGGATTATGTTAAGTAGTCCAAAACCAACGGTGGATGGCCATTTCAGCTACGTTGCGGTAGGTGGGAATGCTTTTCTTTCCGTCCATTATCGTTTACCAGTTGGACGCAGATTGCGTCCTACCCCCGCAGTCTCCAGCTGGGAACGGCAGCAGCTTTGAGTGGCTACTGTAATTTATGGGTCTCATCCACACTGTCCATCCATTTTTTTTCTTATCATTTTAGAGTATAAGCCAAAAATGAGGCAGATCCGAGGCTCAAGTGGACTACAATGGGGATTAAACTCTTACAGTTGAAAACTTGCGGCCAACGGAAGTTTTGGATGGAGCTGATATTTTTATTTTCTCTTCATCAAGGTTTATGTAACTTTACGAATTGGTTGTATGGCAAATGAACATCACAGTGGGCCCTAGAAGTGATTATCATTATCACCGCTGCTTCCTGTGGTGTGGCCCACTTGAGCCTTGGATCTGCCTCATTTTTGGGCTTATAATCTAAAATGATATAAAAAAAATATGGACGGTGTGGATAAGACCCATACGTCACGATGGCCACTCAAAGCTTCTGACCGTTCCCAGCTGGAGACGGGCCGGGAAGCGGATTGGCTGGTGGGCCACATCATGAGGCACGTGTTACCATCAATTTTTCGATCTCGTCTTAAGGCTTGAGACGAAAAATAAGGAAGATATAGATATCAAGTGGACCACACTGAAAAAAGCACTGGAGGATTGAACCTCTACCATTGAAACCCTTTTGGGGTCATGAAAGTTTCTGAACAATATGAAATTTGTTTTTACTCTTCATTCAGGTATTTGTGACCTTATGAAAATATTGGATGGAAAATAAATGTTATAGTGGGCCCTACGAATTTTTTAACGGTGAAAATCATTATCCCGCTGCTATTTTTGGTGTGGTCTATTTAAGCTTTGGATATGATTCATTTTTTAGGTAATGCTCTAAAATAATTTCAAAAAATGAATGAACGATTTGGATATAATAAATACATCATTGTTGGGCCCATTTAACTTTGATATCTTTTGAACCGTTCGTACAACTCAGAGCTCGAGGAGCGTCAGCGCTCGTCTTCACACGACACGTATCTACATCAGCTATATAGCTGGTGTGAGGTACAGCAGCCAATCCGCTTCCCCTTAACGTTTACCGCATCTTTTTACAAGCAGCGCACATTGTTTTTGTGATCAGACGGCTGATGACAGAAATGGTCATACTCGACGTGTGGGCTTAACGTATATGAGTGACACGTGCAGGTTGAATGATTCACGGCCATTTCTGTGAAATCACTAGTGGAGGTCATGATCTTTACGTTCGTGGCTACACATCATTTGAAAGCCTCATCGGTGGGCCAGCCATCATCTTTAGGCTTGTGGCTACAAATAAACGGTTGAAAAGAGAAACATAGCAACGGTCCGCATTAGAATCATCTGAATTTTGTATTGTGTACATTGCCGCGTGTATATTCCATTCCATCCAATCCACTCATCTGATGCGCTATACATAGATTCGTTGAAGGACATTTCAAAGGCTCATGTAATCCACACAATGGGAATCTAGAGATTTAGACATTATTTTGTGGACGTGGATTTGCCTGTGATACCGGATCCCGTTGTCCGAAGCTAGGTGGGACCCATTGTGATCTTTGTGAGAAATTCACCCAGTTAATCCGTTTTTACAACTTATTCCAGAGCAAGAGAAAATAAATGGGGCAGATTCAATACTTAAAGTGGGCCACATGACAGGAAGTAGTAGAGATTAAATGTTTACTGTGGACGTATTCATGGGTCATAGAAGTTTTGTACCAAGCTAATATTTTCATTCTTTTAGTTAATTTCGGTGGAAATAACCTTATGAAGTGGATCTGGGAACATTTCGAGGATAGGCATGGTCCTGCCTTTTGACATTGTTGAGTTTTGGATAGACCTCATTTTCCTTTTCATGCTTTAAATTGGATGTCAAATTAGATGACCGAATAACTTTCTCACAAATAAAGGTGTACAGGAGTCGAGTTAAGCTAAGCTTTGCCCAGCTCGTGCTCGACTCAGACTGCTCGAGCTCAGATCGGCTCGGCCTTCGAGCTCAGAATAGCAGCTCGTGCTCGGCTTGATTGAGTTCGAGTCGAGTTCGAGTTTGAATCTATTTCAAGTCCTTGAGCTAGTGGTCGTTGATCGGAACTGGTCAGACTTAATATACATTCAACAGGTTTGTCTAGTCAATAGTTGCTGGGTGGATAAGTTCCGTTACTCGGACGGCCAGAAAAAATGGAGAAAGTAGAGGTCGGAGGATAGGACTCACTTGAAAAAAAAATGCCGCTGGACAGACGCTGGACAAATGAAATGCCGCCGAATTGACATTGAGCGAATGAAATGTAGCCAGACGGACCACCGATTTGGGACGATTTGGGCATAAGGGAGGGAGAACGGGTAGAACTTGCTGATTTGGGCGTAGAGGTAGGGTCGGGCGACTCAATAAAGTTTTTTAAAAAAACTTTATATATAACTTAAAGTTGAGTCGACCTTAATACCGAGTCGAGCTACATTTAGCTCAAACTCGACTTGAAATATTCCTAGCACCCAAAATATGACTCGACTCGGTTTGAACAGCGTTTGGATCCGAGTTGAGTCAAGCTTTTTCAAGGAGAGTCAATAGGCTGCTCACGTACAGCTCTGTTCACAAACATCACGGTAGATGACACCTAGCTTTCAATGGCAGTATCTTACCGCAACTGGTTGCAGGTGATCTGTATCCTTTATGGTGCGGATTGGGCACTCGCTAGGACCTAACAAGATACATGAAGCCCACCATGATTATATGTTTTATCCATGCCTTCCATTCATTTTGACGGATAATTTTAAACATGAGCTAAACATGAGGCTGATTGAAAGCATAAGTAGACAACACCATACGAGCAGTAGCAGGGATTGGATTCCTGCTGTTGAAAACTTCGTAAAGCCTACTGTAATATATATTTCCTATCCAATCAATTCATACCGCGCATGAACTTCTTTACAGGGAAAACAAAAATATCAACTCAAACTTTTTTGCCTCCATGGAGCTTTTCATCCCTACTTCCTGCGGTGTGGTTCGCTTGAGCCTTTCAGTTAACTCCTTTTCAAGTTTAAAATAGACTAAAAGAATTGATAAAATTAACACACACATGATGATGAGCCTCACAAAGCTCTGATGGGATGGTCATCTCTACCTAGGTCTAGCGGGGGTGATACCCAACTCACGCCCCTTATTTTGCACCGCTTCCTATGATGTGGCTACCTAACTCTTGAATGTGACTGCATTTAGGATCCATGGTTAAAATGTAACAGCTCACTTGATTGACGGGAAGAATCTGACATACGTTGGTCCCACTGGCCATCAATTGGCGCAAGTCAGCCTTCCACGTGCTGAGTGCGGAATAGGTGATGAGGGCAACAGTTGAGTGGGTGAAGCCCTGGCAATGGGGCCACCTCAACATGTGTAGTATATACACGCCGTCCATCCATTTTACCGGCTCATATTAGGGCTAAGGTGGACCACACCATAGAAAAACAGTGGTGATGTAATGCCACAATTAAAAACTTACCGGTACCCATTGTAATTGTTGGAGATTTTGACTTGCAGAATCACACAGATCTAGATCTAGGATAACAATTCAATAGCACCAAGCACACACAAAAGAACTTAGATTTAACGTGGAAAATTCTTATGGAAAAAAACCATCAATCTCCACCAAGTCTTCACCCTTCAACCGTATAGCACATTGACCTCTTCTCTTATTTTTGTATCATATCATAGCATCTTGTGCACACTCCGTCCTTCTTTTACGCCATCACCAAGCTCAGAGAAGTTTCACAGAACTTGAACTTCTCTACAGGAACGATATAGGAGAGCATATCCGTCGAATCAGAATCCACGTGCCCAACCATCCTTGCTCCTATCTTTTCAAAAGGAAAGACGTAGTCTTCTTACCATCTCACCGCTACCCAATATTGCTTATCGGGGTACTTGCTCACAACACTGACAGCCTGTGAAATAACCGGTCTAATCCAGACCCTAACATACACTGCCAACCGTATTCAAATAAGGCTCATGAGATATCCTGCTTTTCCTCATCTGTTTTGGGACAAATTCTGAGGAAAACTCGAAGAGAGATACGTAAGGAATGCTCTCTGGCTTTACCTAGCTCATCACATCCTTGATCAATACCTACACACAAGGTATTCCTCATGTGATTACCAAAGCCTACTCCTTCTTCAGTCTCAATGCAAAGAACCATCTTTGCAGCCCCCCTGATCCTTCATCCTGAATGTCCCACTTAACCGAGTCTTCAGTACATTGATTTCAGGCATGTCATAATTGACGATTTACATGTCATCAATTCTTAACTCACCATGAAGGAATCAAACCACTGCCTATGCGACAGGTCGAACCACGACCTTCTGCAAAGTCTTTTCTCAACCCATTTAACTTCGAACTGCTCTGGTTGCTTCATGTAGGTCTGCTCTTCACTTTTCCTTACAGAAGTGCAGACTCCACATTCATCTTTCCAGCTCAAAATTACGTTGGCTAACCAACGCCAATCACAGATCTAATAAACACCTGTTATACCGTTGACGCGAATATCTCTGAGAAGTCGATCCTCTCTCTCTGAGCATAACCCTTCGCTACCAACATCACCTTGTATCTATGTTGTATCCTCCTGAAGATCCACATGCATCCAACCGCTCTCAGGCCCACTAGAAGCTCCATTCGCTCCCATATGTCAGTCTGGTACAACGAATCCATCACATCGCTCATAGTCACTTTTCGCTTCTCAGCACGAGGCCACATAGAGCCATCTGAATAGAAGATGAATCCCCTACGATATTGGAGTCATGCATGTACCTCATCGATATCCTGCGATCATGCCGTGTGATTCTTCTCACAGGTGGCTGCTCCCACCTGCTCTGTATCCCTGTTCACGCGTCTCAGCCTTCCTGCCCTGCCTGATCATGTGGTCATGCCCAACATGCCACACACATGCAAAAGTGTAATCCGCTACATCCACTGCAGCTCCACCTTTTAAAGTGCTCCCGATTAACCTGTATAAGTTACCGAGTCGTTGCACTTTCATGATTACCCGTGCCCCCTTGGATACTTTAAAAGCACCATCAATACATGTGTACTTGCATCCTTTTACCTCAAGCACACCAAGAGAAATCAAATTCTGCTTTAAATCAGGAACGTGCCTCACATCTGTCAAGATACGCTCCACCCCATCAAACATCCTGATGCGCACAGAACCAACAACCATAACATTACAGATAATGTCATTATCCATAAATACCTGTCCACCATCGCACTCCCTGTATCTGGTGAACCAACTCCGATGAGGAGTCACGTGAAAAGATGCCCCTGTGTCTAACATTCACTCGTCTTTACGATCATCATATAACCGCCTGAGCGAAGACAGATAAAACATCACCATCATATCCATCTGGCGTGACAACGTTGGCCTCCCTGCATGAAGCCTCAGAATCTTCCATCTTCGATTTAGATTTTCACAATCCTTCTTCACATGTCCTTCCTTCCCACAGTTCCAGCACTTTACCTTTCATTTGCCCTTGCCCTTGGATTTGAATCTAGAACCTGAAGAACCTGTACCTTATCCAGAATTTCTATCCACTGTAAACAGTGCATCGAAAGATATCTCCATGTCATTGTTTAGCTGTCTCATAGCCTTCCCTTGAAGGGCTGAGATAACGGTATCGACACTCAAGGTTTTATTCATGCTGCACAAGGTGTCCTTGAATGACTCATAAGACGCCGGAAGAGAATTCAGCAACATACATGCTTATTCTTCTTCTTTCATTACTTCCTCCATATCCAGCAATTTGCAAACTAATTTATTAAAGTTGTTGATGTGAGCCTTTAGATCTCCACCCTCTGCCATCTTAAAGTTATACCATTGCCGCTTCAAGTGCAGGCAATTTTCAGAGAATTTTTTCGCATAAACATCCTCTAACTTCGCCTATAACTTAGCCGTAGTTTTCTCCCTCATTACATTGTAGAGAACCTCATTCGTAAGACATAAATGGATCGATGATAAAGCTTTCTTATCAAGAGTATTCCAATCAGCATCAGTCATAGTAGACTTTCACTTCTCAAGAGCATCATCTTCGCCTTGCTTGATTAAGGAACTCATCATCATGATTTTTCATAACTCAAAATTATTTTTTCCTGAGTACTTCTCAATCTCATATTTAGTGCTCGCTATTATTACTAATCCCTCAGATTCAGATCTGTGCCCCAACGATAGCTCTGATACCAGTTGTTAGGGATTTTGACCTGCGGAATCACACAGATCTAGATTTAGGATAACAATTCAATGACACCAAGCACACACAAGAGAACTCAGATTTAATGTGAAAAATACTTGTGGAAAAAAATCACGGCATAAAGTAATAGATCTCCATTATGAAAATAGAAATTACAAAGAGAGAGGACTTTTCCAATTCGAACAACCTCGAATCTCACCTTTGTTACACTCTTTAATTTTCCTATAACCCTTTTAGAAAGCTTTCTCATACCCTACAAAAATCCTAAGAACACTTATTTATAGTTTAGGCAACTTTCCTTCTGCATCCCAATTGCCAAAGGACTCAGATTTCCGTAATCCGCAACATTGCGGAACGAATCCGCGTAACCTACGACTGGTCGAAGGAAAGCTACGACTGGTCGAACAATCCCTGCGACTGGTTAAAGGATCCCTTCGACCGGTCGTGCAGTCCCTACGACCGGTCGAAGGCAATGAAGACTTTTTTCTCAACAGTAATGATAGATAAAGGAAAAATCAACAATTAAAAACTTATTAGGGCTCATTGTAAGGATAGATAAAATAAAAACATTAATAGCATACCATAAATAGCACCGTCACAGATTATATCAGGGAGGAATGTTAATTCTCCCAAAATTCAAACACTGTACCCTCCATTGTGGGAGGAATGTTAATTCTCCCAAAATTCAAACACCGTACCCTCTGTTGTGATATCATGATAAATCAATACCTTCTTTAAAAGCACAAGCCTTACATGTTAGGCTTTTTAGTGGGCTCCAATAAGCTTTTAACTGTGGACCTTCAATCCGGTCCACATAAATTCAGCTGGCAAAATAGATCCACGACACATACATCATGGTGGGCCCCATAGTGGCGGCAGAAGTTGAATGCGCGGTGTACTACACACCACCAATATGGCTGGTGTAGTTACGTGTCGATCGAAAGATGACAGCCGACAGTGCTCAAGGTATGAGCTGTACCAACTGTTCAAAGGAAATCAAAGTTACGTGGGCAACGCCATGATGTATTTATTATATCTATCCCGTTCATCCATTTGGCGAGATCATTTTGAATCATGAATCCAATCCAAATCTTAAGTGGACCACACCATAAATAGCAGTGGTACAATGATTCTCACTGTTAAAACGTTTGTAGGGCCAACATAACGTGTATTTTACATCCAATTTGTTCAGAATATCACACATATCAGGAAGAAGAGGAAAAACAAATTTAATATTGATCCAAAACTTATGTAACCTCCAAAATGGTTTTAATGATAGACGTTCAATCCCTCGTTACATTTTACAGTGTGGTCCACCCAATATTTGGATCTGTCTTAATTTTCGGCTCCAGCCTTACGGTTTAGATATAACACATAATTCTTGATGGGACCCACGCAACTTAGTGACGTCAGCACATCAGTAATATTGGTTGTGTGTGTTACACTATCCAATCTTCTTTCCTCCAGTACGGTCTTATTACGGTAAAATGGGATTCCCTAGCGATGAGTTAATGAACTTTATAGCATTGAGTAAACTAGGTTAGGCCATTAGCTATCCAAGCCGTCCATTCCTTTCTTTTTTTTTTTTTTTAGCCCATTTAGGGGTTGATGTAGAGCAGGTCAGGGACAATTTCATGGCCAAGATGGATCAGAAAAGGCCCAGTCGATGACAGAAGCGATCTGGACCATCAAACCTTAGATTGGGCGTATCTCGTAATTCAAAATGGATTATCTGACATAAAATATATGATTTTGAGGTAGAACGAGCCACTTTAGCCAACCGGGTGCCGGGTTGCGCAGTCCGGATTTGCAAAAAATCCCTTGATCGATGGTCATTTCTCTATTTTATTTTCATTTTTACTATAAATAGTAAGTTTTAGTTAGATTACAGCTCTTCATCCGTTGGGCTTTAGGAGTTGTGTCCAACATGAAAAGTGCTTAGGATAATTAGAAGAACGGTTTGGTGAAGTCAAATAAGACACTTACTATTTTTCGCTGAAAACCTTGCGCACTAGTAGATATCACGACTGTCTATAAATAGTAAGTTTACTATTTATAGTAAGTCATAGATTCTAGGAGTTTTAGTTGTAGTTTGCTTCTGATTTCTTTCTTATTGCTTGGTACCTTAAAATAAAGGGTTGTGAACACGTTTTTATTCATTAATTAATTAATTTCAAATTTATTAGAAATTCTTTTTATTTTCTACTTTCTTTTCTCATGGATTCGAAAAGTCTATGTGAGGAGTCCAGAGAAGTTCCGTGGATTCGGAATAATTATCCTCTTGAGGGAGACGGTGCTCGACCTCACGTCCTTCCCTCTGTCAAGGGTTAAGCCTAAAATTGAAGCATATGTGAAGGTCAAGTGGACCTCACCACAAGAAATAGCGAGGACAATAATGTCCATCGTAAAAACGCCCAGATTGATATTAATTTGTAATCCAACCTATTTATAATGCCACACAAATACACATACAAAGGAAAAACACAAATATAAGGTTAATCTAAAACCTTTTTTGGCCACCTTAAGATTTCAATGTAGGTGTTCAATTCATAGTTTCAGGTGGTTTCGTCCACTTAATATTTTCATCATGCCCTAAAAGTTGAAAAAATAGATGGATTCGGTAGATAAGACACGACTTATAGTTAGCCTAGTAAAGTTTACCCAGTTACCTAATATGTAATTTGATTTCTAATTTGGTGGCTCTAATCGGCTGGGATTAATGAGTCTATGCTGGCAGTCAGAATTGAAATACGGGGAACATTGTCGGTCAAACATAGAAATCTATTTCTTTGTCCTAAATTCTGACCACGTTCATCTGATTGTCCAATCGATGGGACGCGTATTGCCGGACACCAACCACAGCAGTCGTCCAAAGCTAGAAGCGCCTGTTATAACGTTTGTGAGAAATCCATTTCACCCGTGCGTTTACAACTCATAGGTCATTTGATTAGAAAAAGTGGATGTAAGACTTTTTAGGTGGATCATGAGTGATCATTAATTTTGATTTGGTTGTTGAATTACTTAGATAGAGTGGTTTAGTGAATTTCACTATGACTCAATAATCATTGCAAATAGATTTAGGGTTGAACACTTAAACTGCGATCCATAGTTATTAAGCTTGATATAAAATTTTACTTCTTATGGAGATATTAGGGGGAAGAAGTGTAATAGATAAGGGTAGCCAACTTATATATAAATGTCTCGATGTCTCCACCCAACATAAGAGGAAAAACTCTTATTTTTATTAAGAGTTTTTTATTCTTTTATTTTTATTTAAAAAATTTATTTTATTTTATATGCCATTCAAACGGTTTATAAGATGATTCACAACGGGTTGTATTGAAAACATGAAATATTAGTCTATGTGACCCCATTGCCTACTTATGTTTCTGTTAGAAATGTAAATATTTTTTGTACACAACGGAGGATAAAAGAAAACGATAACGAAACGATTAGATCTATCAGGTTCAAGACTCGACTTGAATAGTCAATTTCTCAAGATAGATTTGCTACCCTTTTTCTAAAAGATCCAGCAAGTGCAAATGAAGGAAATCTACAAATTGTCTTTAGGATATAATGTCATGCCCCAGACTTGGTAACTGGACCTCACAAGGAACCCGATGACCAGTTCTGGCCGCAACAGCCTCCTTAGTACCCCATTCTCGGCTCCTGATGCAGGTTCCGATCCTGGGATCATACAAGGAGGATTTTCACAACAATATAATCATTTTCAATACGAGCATACCCTAAATCACAACAAGTAAATCTGAGAATAACAAAGGCACACATCACAAAATTCACCATGAATTTAAACTTTTACAAGCTTACATCAGGTCCAAAAGGACATACATAAGATAACAGAAGAAAGAAGAAAGAGAATCTGCAACACTGGGTCATCGGCTCGCACACCTATCCAAGCTCTACTGCTAAGACACTAACTTACGATCTCCTGCACGCATCAATCGTGCATAAGCTTATAGAAAGCTTAGAGGGTGGTGAAAGTGTGTGACAATGGTGCTCAGAAGAAGATAGAGAATGTAAAAGGGAGTCACGATCAATACTAATACCACTAGCCTTACTAAGGCGATCATGAACACAAGAAGCTATGCCAAGGTATTATGATAATGTAAGAAGTCATACTAAGGCTATATAGTGCAATGCGTAATGTAATGCAATGAGTACTGGGCGCCATGCCAAGGCGATGCAATATGAGGCTTACACAGCCGATGCAAATGTAATAATGCGAAGTAATGTCAGTGCTCATATCCAATCCACATATCAAGTACATTTCCATCATAAGAAAATCACCGGGGTCCATTACACTACTGGATGACTGCCGCTCTATAGACCCCGCACAGTCAAACGAGCGTAAGAGACCTCACTACCGCCTGTGGACAACCAATCACCAATAAGGCCTGAAGGTAGCGGACCCATTCACGAGCTGGTCAGACTCAGCCTAGCAATGCCCTCTTACATCAGGCGAGTAAGGTCACACCCCTATCCAACCGACTACACGACAGTGGGAGTCGCGGCCTAACGGTATAAGGCCCTCATGCGCTCATATATACCACTCGGTCACGGCGCTGGAGCAGATCCTTAGTACCATGGAAGTTTTGAGAATTTCACCCATGGGCATCCTATGTACCCGGTATGCTCAAGTAATATTTTCGGTATCCAAACATGGCCATCCACGATGTATCTGTGGAGGCTACAACCCTGATGAAGCAAGGGCGATAATGCTCATATGCTATGCAATGCTAGATGCATGAATCACGCAATCAACTATACATCAATCCTAAGCATCCAACGTGCTCAAGAGGGGATACTATGTCTCTCGGGAAAAGTATCATGCAATGCCCAATGACATAATATGACCACACACACATAGTGTCAATCAAGTATACAATGATGTACATGGGCCATGAAGATGGGTCTAGACACATTATTCAGCGATATACAAAGTAGTACACTCCTCCTATCCAAGAAGGGACCAAGACTAGATACTTAGACAATATCTTTAAGGAATCCAACCTCTAGTGAGGGCCCATTTACCTGGGGTAGCCCACGAGACTAAGCATACAAACTATGTGTTTAAGTAATATAGAACTGAGTCTAGCAAGAGTTTAAGATGAGCATCTAATCACATTTAGATATAATTGGGCCTAGAGGGGTCCATAATGAGGACATTTAACCGCCATTCTCCAAAAAGGTATATCAACCATGAACTATATGGATAGAAGGCCCAAGGCCTACATTTAGATAAAAACAAAGGTAACCACATACATATATATTCCTCATAATATGTCATGAGAAAATGATATAATACCACCTTTAACAACATGGGCTCCAAGAGAAAAATCAAGGCCCAAGGCTTAATTTCCAATAGCCATAGAATCCATGCATTAAGTTGGACTTGGTGGGCAACCCGCGTACACAATATACGGCTCGAAAATAAGTTAAGTTTGGAGGAAATGGGCCCAACTACATCAGCCCAATAACTAACAAATTAAGTGGACAACCAAGGGCCCAATACTATCCTTATCTTAGCCCACAAGTCCATCAAAATGGTGGAAGTCGGCCCAATATATGGTTGGGCCAAGCTAGGACGTTCCAACCCACTCTTGGCCAATGGGATACCCCAAAAATCTGATCTAAGATGGGGTCCTCATGTGATCACTAAAGGTGACCCAAAAGAATGCATTGATTAAGCCCAAAGATTATAAGAAAACATAAGCACGTAACACGTACACAAGTTCTCAATATGGTGGGCCCCACAGCCAAACAAAGTTTTAACCATACAATTTTAATTTAAGGCCCTTTAATAAAATTTTGGCCCGTTTGACTTCCTAGACCTGCTAAGGTCCAGAAATTAGTCAAATAATCTCATGAAGGCCAACAATACTCACAGGGGGCCCCACCAGATGGAGGGTGTGCATACATCATGAAAAGGTCAAGTGGGCCTGCTAATGGACTGGGAGTCCAGTAGCAACCCAAGGCAGAGAGTATCTCCATGATCGGGTAATCCAAGGCTTAGACAACCTGGACCAAACATGTGTTGAGGTAGGCTCCACATGCATCCATATTTAGCCTCAAATAAACAGTCAAGGGTCTATGGTGGGCCTTTAACCATCCATAGAGGAACTCATGGGCCTACCTTAGGATCACTCAGGACGACATCCAATCTCAACTGGTTTTCAAGAGATAGCCCGCCACTACTCGTATAATGTAAGGTCTAAAGCCCAAGCAATGCATGACCTAATGGGCCATACACCAAGCCCAACTCATAAGCCATATAGTGGGCCCTCAAGTAAGGTTTGGGCCCAACCACAAAGGCCATAATTTCACATATTGTGGTGGGCTTCATGGGCAGCCCAGTAATTCATTTACATGGCAAGTTTCACATTTAACACAAGTGAGTTGGGTCTCACTTTCGGCCCAAGTACAGGGTCAGTTTAAAGGGCAGTCAATGGCCCGACTTCTTGTGTGTAATTGCCTCTAAGCCCATCACAATAGATAGGAGATTACAGGCCTAAGATCAATGGGCCTATCCAAAAGAATTGAGTTTGGCCTTCTTGCTAATACAAACATGCATATATTATATCACATAATGGGCCCTAAAGAAATGGCCCAAAACAAAAGTCATCCAATTCATACATTATAGTGGACTTGAGGGGAGCCCATAAGTCCAAGAATACATAAGGGCGAGACCTATACCGATAGAGTGGGCCTTGCCTCATCAGATAAAGACTTAACAAGGCCCTCCACAATATGCATTTATGTGGGCTTTGTAAGTCAGCCCATAATTAAACACTTCATGAGGGCATCAAGGCCCATTAATACACATAGTCAGCTTATAGATAGCCCATTGGGTTCGTAAATCAATAAGGTCAGCCCTTACACAATATTGGGCTTAAGAAAGAATCTCCCAGCCCATTGAGCCTATAAAACTATTAAAAATTCTGGTTAAGGCTAGCCCACAAAATCACCATAAAGGTGGCCCTCAAGGGGGTACTCATTAAGCCTAAAATGTTTAAGGGAGGAAAGCAAGGAGTGTGTGCAATACTCTCTCCAATCTAGTGTGCCACAATATTCCTAAACAATCAACCATGTAACAAATTTTGGGCCCCTTATTGGAATTTCAGCCCACCCATTTCCTGGGCCTGCTGGAGTCCAGAAATTTATTTAATTTAGATGGGTTACTGACGCATGGTGATCCATAGTGGGCCTCACTAGATAAAAGAGAGATATACAATACTTACTTCAAGTGAGCCATGTCATTAGAATGCAGGCCCAACAACCCAATGTAAGGGCATGCCTGGGTATTTGGCCCAAAAATGATACAAATTGCAGGCCACACCACGGTCGATACAGAAGCCCGATGGCCCTGAAATTTTATACAGTAGTCCTTCCATGTGTGGGTCACACCCCCATAAAATTTTATAATTTTTTGGACATCTAAAAATATTTTAATTAATTCAAATAAAACAATCTGTCCTAAAACTCGGATTGATCTGGACACCATATAATAGTGGGCCGGTCCAGCCACCACCATAGTGTGTACAGGCATCCAATGGCTCCAAAATTTTGTAGGTAGGTCCTAACTTGAGTTTAAAACATCTCTATAAATTTTTATAATTTTTAAATAATCAAAATTATTTTAATAAATTTTAAGAATGTAATCTGTTTATGATGAACTATTGCTGGAATGTAACTGTTCTAAATTTGGACCACCCAAATGGGTAGATTCTGGGCCTCCAAAATTTCTGAAATTTGGACCCAAGGTCCCTCATTAAGCATAAATTAACATGGAGCTCAGAAATATATCCCACCTTCTAAGAAAATATTTTTAAAATTTTATTTTTATACAACTATACTGCTGGACTGCATAGTAGAATGTTTTTGGCAGTCCATTATGTTGGACCACCCGTTTAGATGCCCAAATGGGGTCCATTAGCCCTAAAATTTTGTAGGTATTTCTTACCAAGGGTGGAACACATCCCTGTAAATTTTTAGAATTTTTAGACACCCAGAAATATTTTAATAAATTTTGAATTGCCAACCTGTGTAGGGTGTAATGTTGCTGGAACAGTGCAGAAAATCCAGACTGTCCACCCCACTTGGACCACACTTTTGGGACCTCTATCAAGATTGGATGAGGTTGAAATGTAGGGCACATGAAGATGAGATCCCCAAATTTCAGAAAAATATATTTGATGGGTACAAAAGGTTTCCTAATCAGTCCCAATTTCAAGCCCAAGTCCAACAAAAAAAATCTGTCCAGAAATTTCTGGACAGCAATGCATGCATGGAATAAAATAAATTTATGGGCTTATTAAGGAAGGGATTGGCCCATAAATTGGGTTTCATGGCCCACCATAGTGGGCCCCACAATTTTTCAAAACAAACCCTCAAATTTTCACCCTTATAAGAACATTTAAGGTGGCAAAAAGAGGCATCTAAACCATGGTGTAGGTTGAGTATAGATGTCCCTTTCTTCCTAGGCTTTTTCTTTTGGGCAATCCAGGCCCACTAAGTGGACCACACATAATATCATCATATTTCTAACTAAGGAAAGAGAAGGAAGAGCATCCGGCCATCAGGGGAGGGCTCCGCCACTATTAAGCCGTCCCCACATAATCACAACCACAAACAATAATATAAACACATTGTACAACTAGATCTTATGATGCATGGATTAGATCTTTGAAATGAGTGGTTGGGATGCCATCCCAGCCACATGCAAGGGCCTAGATGACCCATCATACTTAGAAAAATAAGAGAAATCCACATGCAAGGGGTCCATCAAGGGAAGAATCCCATGCATGGACATGCATGAATAATGTAGGCCTCATGGCCACATCTAGATGGTTGTGTAAGATCTCCACCATTAATTGGTGGGTCCTACACATCCAAATGAGAGAGAGGAAAGAGATTACATGAGGAGAGAAAAGATTTACTTGATGAAGAAAGCACCCACCTAGATAAACCTTGAAATTTACATCACCATCATCTAGAGGCTCAAAGAAACATGGATCAATGGTTGGGATGAGTTTTCAATGGAGGGATTGAGAAGAAAATGGAGGAGAAGGGGCTGGAATGGAGGGAAGAAGTGCTGGATTTTTTGGAGGGGAGTTGCTAAGGAAGAAGAGAAGAGAGAGAGAAATGAGAGGGAAAGAGAGAGAGAGAGAGAGAGAGACTTGTAAGGAGGCAATCATGGCCTCTCTCTCCTTGGTTAGAGAAACCATAATGACCTATGGTGACAATAACAAAGTGCTATGCTTAGTAGGTCTCTTGGTGGTATTTTTGGTTAGTGGCGTTAGTTATGAATATTTGTGTAGTGTGTGGGTAGTGTACCTTAGAACTTGTGCCAAGGGAGGTGGTGGTCCACACATGCACTCCACCTAAGTGAGCCACATGATCAATGGTCATATAATGAAATGTACATAACTTTTGATTTACATATCGGATGGACGCACAAGACGCGGCGTTAGAACCACGACAACGATGCGGTCGCAATGACATATGTTTCAACTCGATCTGAGTTGGGTCTTCATGATTGGACTTATAGATGACTGCAAACACTATCCAAGGTCACGGGTCGCCGGGATTCGACCGGTAGGACCGCGGAACCAAGATGGACGGAATGCATACTTACACACACATGCACACATGCGAACTCGGGTCGGGTCTCACATATAATTAACTCTCAATTCGATTTTCAACACGAAAATTTGTACATTTAAGTGTTGAATAGATCTCTAATTTGGACACCGATATGGCTTAAGACGTTTATAAAAAATTGAGCAAGAGATCAAATCGAGAGTAATTGTACAAAAGATAATATAATCTTAAGGATTAAGAGTATTTCTTATGGATTATAGTACCCAGAATTTATATCAATTGAAAGCTTATAAATTTCTTTTCGAAGATGTACTAAAATGTCTTTTCAAGAAATTCATACTCATTCAAAGTAAATAATTGTCTTCCATGAAAGGACATGACTCTTTGTCATGTTACCCATTTAGACAGAAGCAGTTATTCAACAGAAAAAATTGTATACACATAAGTGACACATGGCATACGTGTCACATGTACAATCATATCACAATTACTCTCAATCAATTAAAAAATAATAATAAAACATCTAGGTACTATAGCCCATAAAATTTGAACCGAGTGCCCCAAAGACTAAGGCTCTCTTAACTCCACGTGCGAAGTGCGCCTAATAAAGCGCTCAAACAGCCCTACAGCCCACGCCGCACAGGCGGACACTACTTGGGGATATTTGAACCTTGGTTGCATAAGCAAAAATCTATTCTATTACTGACTGGATATGCATACTATTTATAAAAATTTAAATAATTAATATATTTATTTACTTTTTAAAAATAAATTTTATTTTTTAAATTTATTTTTATTCTAAAAAATACAACAGTTTCAGCCGTGGGCATTCAATCCCTACCATTTCTCCTGTGGTCCATTTGAGTAATAGATATGCCTCAATTTTAGACCCACGTCCTAATACCAGCCGGCAAAATCAGATGGATGAATGGATTTCTCACAATCATCATGGTGAGCCCACCTAGCTTCTTCCATCCGCCCCCCAGTAGATGTAATATAACGTATGATCCATCTCAACGGGGGCCCACTCGATGAACGCCTCTGGATGGAGGCTTTGTCTGCAAAGTTTCAGGCTGGTATTCTTATCTCTCCTCTATTTCCGTTGCGTGCACGGAGGCTGTAGTTTAGGTGATAAGGCAGTTTACTCGCTCGGCCACGCCAAATCGTAGATCCCCTGATCAAGGACCCACCATGGAAGGGCCACAGTCCACACATCACCCGGCTGGTCGTTTGGTGGGGCCTGCAAAACGTCAATGCCAGACGGATTACCATTTTGGGTGGCCAAGCGAGTCACCAAACCCGTCCTTCGCACTTATCATTGTCCCTTTCCTTTAACGCCGAAAACGTGTCTCTTTGCGTCTGGCTTGGGAGCGGATTAGGTGCGGCCCTGGCTCACCCTAGACGGTGCGGCTCCTACCCTAAGGCCCACCTTAATGTATGTTTTATATATCCACTCCGTCCATCCGTTTTTTTCGAATATTTTAGGACGCCTCAAGATGAATAAGATCCAAATATAAGGTGGACCATACTATAGAAAACAGTAGTGATTGAACGACCTACCATTAAAAACTTCTTATCCCCCACTTTAATGTTATTTTCCAGACAACCAGTTGATAAGTAACAGAAACCTGAATGAACGGAAAAAACGAATATCAGCTCGATCCAAAACTTTTATTGCCCGGTAACAAAATCCACTGTTTCCAATTTTATGGTCCAATTGAGAATTGAATCTGCTTAAGTTTTGGGCTCATACTCTATAATGATCAGAAAAAATAGATGGATGGCATGGATGTAAAATATATATATCAAAGTGGGCCCCACAGTAAGGGCCGCACCGTCTTGGGTGAGGCCGGGGCCGCACCTAATCCGCTCCCTGATGGATTAGCTTACGCGTCCTCCACCATTTCCCAATTGGTGGATTATTAATGTCAATCTGGACCGTAAAAATCGTTTCTCCTTTGTGGATGGAATATATCTACTCGATAAGGCCATGCTTCCCCATCCATCCAACCGGTTGCCATATCTCATCAGCGCGATTTTTGTGTATTTTGTACGCATATGTCATATGAACACCTGGGATCACTATTTCAACAGTTTAGATTAACATCAAATGACGTCATCTTACCTTAGACGTGTCACCACCGTTTCCCATAATCGTCGAGTATACCTCTTGTTTAAGAAAATGTATTATAGGTGTCCCCATAGTTTCATAGTATACATGCGTTCTCAATTCTGTGAATCTTGGCCCATGATTATTTAATCCAGACCATTGAACTACTAAATACCATTGTAGATCGAGAATTTCCTGGAAATATTTTAGATTGGAAGATTACAGTAACTGATAGTAAGACCATTATCAGATGAACGTGCACCCTCGTTATAATCCTCTTCTAGACCGTCTATCTACCAGAATATATATATATATATATATATATATATATATATATATATATATATATATATATATATATATATACCAAAAAATATATCGAAAGGCTAAGATGCTTCAATCAGATTTCACTGAAAATGGGCCGATTATGGACCCCACTTGTCAGGATTGGGAATGCGTGTATACAATTGAAAGATGCATCTACAGTGGTCAATTTCTCATCAATTAAATCCTCCCTCCTTCGGTGCTATCCTCCATTAAGAAATAAGAAACGGGAAAGGAAGAAAAAAGGAAGAAGAAAAACCAAGTCTCACGAAAGCGAAGAGATCTCCCGAAAGAAGGAAAGGAAGAAAAGTGAAACAAGAAGAAGAAGAAGATGTGCGATTGCGAGTGCAGGCCTCTGGGTTTCTTGTTGGGCCTTCCCTTCGCTTTTCTCTCTCTCCTCGTTTCCATCGTCGGCGTCATTATTTGGATCGTCGGGTTCGTCTTTCTCTCTCTCAATTTCTGTTAAAGGGGATATGATTGTAATTTTGATTTTGTTTTTGGGGTGAATTTGACCAGGTTGCTGTTGTCGTGCATATGCCCGTGTTGCCTGTGCGTGACGGTATTGGTGGAGATAGCGTTGGAGCTCATCAAAGCCCCTCTTCACGTCATGGAGTGGTTTACTTCAAAGATCCCTTGTTGATTTTCCTATCTTTTTTATTTTCACATATATAATTAGAATTAGGGTTTTTATTTTAATTTTCTTTGTTTTTTATGTATGAGTTTTTAACGGTTTCATGGTAGGGTTTGAAGTGTGGATGTGATGAAGGTTTTCGTTTTCCCTATCTGGATTTAGTTGCTGCTGTCTATAAAATCCTGATTCTTTTTTCTTCTTGTTTTATTTAATTTAATAAATTGAGTAGTTTTTTTTCTTGGTTGATTGAGAAGGAGAATTCGTGATTAAGGTAAGTGCGGGTGGAAAAGGTGGGAGTAAGGGACACCTGATCGTGTGGTGTACAAGCCCTACCCGAAAGATCCATCCATCTTTGCTGCGAATGACTTCGATCTCTACCTCTCGTCCCCAAGTCCAAACACTAGGTCAGGAATACTTAAAAGATGTGTCCCATGTGCTTGTTAGCTGTGAAGCGTCTTCCGTGGCCCAGATAGCGAGCGGACCAGCTTGATTAATGTACAAAGAGGGACCCACCCGAAGAACAGCTTGGATCACGTTCACTTGTTACAAGTTTCCACGTGTGGGATTAGTCTGCGACTTTCCTATGGTTCTTAGGAAGCGTGCCGAGACATGTACCAGATCGGACAGCTTGTCCGGCTGGTGCATGCTCTGGAATGGAAAGTAGACTCCTCTGCACATGTGCGCACGTGCCTGAGGGTAGGCCTCGTAGATTCCCTTGACAAAAACCATGTTGGTTTGCTCACAGCTCATCTCGCGACCGACGTGCGCTTGTTGCGTGTTTGGTGAATCATTTTAGACCATCCATTCCTTTTATACTTGTATGGCCCATCAGCTGAACGGAGCTGTCAACCCAGGAGATCAGATCATCTGCAGCTAAGGTATGATCCCACCTTTTCGGCCAACATGCTCCTTCCGCTGCACACTAGTACCATTAAAACGGCAGGATCCACCATAAAGATCACTTGGCATGAAAATCAATTTGGCCCACTCATCAGGCGGGCCACACTGTTGGAATGAATGGACATTCGACAAACGGACTCAACATGCAGATGTGACTGACCTAGTTAGCTGATCAACCTGATTATTAAGGAGGGTGATTTCACGGCGAAAGCCTATCCTTTTTATGGTACTGATTTCCTAAACAAGTACCATGTTTGCTGGAAAGATGGTCGAGTACCACAAGTTGTGGGACCGTTGCCCGTGACTGATCGATTCTCATTTTCAAAAGGCAACAAGACTCTAAAAAGTGTACAGTGCTAATTTTTAACTTTTAAAAGAGCTTTAGTTTCTGGATCTTTGCAGAGCCTGCATGTGTCTGCAATAAAGCTCGTGTGTACGGCACAGATGTGCTGGCATGACACATCGAGTCCGACCTTTTACATGTTTTGGCAAAAATTTTATCTGGTCGAACCTGCATGTGGGCCCCAATTTTGAAACAGGTGGATGAGTTAGAAAACTTCACCCAAGTTTTTATAGCCGTACATTTGTTTTGTAAAACGTGGCCCACTTGACCAGCGAATCAACCTGATTCTTAGGCCGAATGCATCAATATATGAGTGTCCTTCTGGTGGATGGCTTAGATCGACCTATCATGCCATTCTGGAACATATGTGGCATCTACATGAACTTTATTGATGGGATGCTGGCGTATAAGTTTTAGCGGTTGTTCTGTTGCTATCGGTTAAGGATAAGGTATGAAGGAAAAGATGGGAGAGATGCTCCAGTGCTCTCAGAGCATTACAAGTTATAGTGCTCCTACTTGCATCCGGCTACTTGGACACTCCAATCGATTGATCTGAACTGTCTATCAAGTCCAGGACATATTTTATGGACTATGAAGACAATTACGGTGATCAGATGAGCCAATCCATTCCTAGTGGCCATCCTTTTTCCCGAGCCATGCGTGTAATGGTTAGGATTGCCTAACAAACGTGACTATTTAGAATCATAAGCAATCTGTGATGGTCCCCAACAAATAGATTGATAAAATTGTCGATTGGACCTATTTTTGTGTAAGCGATCTGGACCATTTATGTTAATGGCTAATGATCAAATAGTTACAATGGTCACATTGCCGTGATGCGCACATGGTTTTCCTTTGAAAACTGTGTTGGACCTAATGGACAGTCTAGATCGAACGATTGGATTTTCTACGTGTCCCAATGCAACTAGGTGCACCGAAAGTTTTAGTTCTATTTGGTTGACTTGTTAGGCGCTGTTTGGTAGACGATCTCATTTTAGTTAACTCTAATTATCTCTAATGCTTAATGAGTACACCTTTTATAGTACATAATTACTTGTAACTAAGATGAGATGGAATCATTTTTAAGTGACTACCAAACGCGGCCTAAATTTTTTAAAAGACTTTCACGGGAAGTCTGAAATCGGTTTGATTCGAGTCCGGATCCTCCGATTGCTACAAGCATGGTTCACATTGCAACAAGCAAGGAAATATGAGGATATGAATTTCTTCGATTCACATTGTAATTTTCTTTTTAAAAAAGTCTTTAATTTGATTGGTTGCAGCATCTCTCTATCAATCATGTGAGGCCCACTTTTAATCAATCATCACTCCCGATAATCACATTAATTGGACCATAACTATTGATCATTGGCCAAAGATGGTTAGTCCCAATTGATTATATATTTGAAAGTATTCAACCATGGATCTAGACCATCCATCATGCATACTTGCTTTGATTGTGTTTTAGAAGCTACTTTGAGCAGATGACTCTTATTGATGTCAAAATTTGGGCGGCTCTCTATCCTGTCTTACTAACTCCGAACCACTTCAACGTCTTGAACCTGCACACTTGGAACAAGCAAAGGAGACCTTGGCTAAGCCGGGGGACCTTTCGATGCCTAAGTCAGGTCAAGAGAATCTGAATCTAAGTTGGAGAGTAGAGGGAGAGTGCAAGATATTATGTACCTGTGCGATAGGGTCTTATTGTATTTATACATGACTGTCAGACGATCTGGATCCGTTAATCTCGGCATGATTCACTTAATCATCGGGATTCTATGATCGTGGAGATACGGCCCGTAATCCAAAGATCGTGTGACACATGTGCGTATCTGCGAGCGTGATAGTCGGTTGTGTCTTCTTAAGTTAGTTTCCTAGCTTGACGCATGATGTTCCCACATTTCACCCTGGCTTCGGCTCGGGACATCTCTTCTCTGAAGGAAGATAAGGATGAGGATGAGGACGAGCTCTCGGCTCAGAGGTCCTTCTTCAAACGAAGCCAGAGACTAAGACGGGGCCTTGCTCAGGCCGTCGTTCATCAGTGGAACCCCTCCTTACCCGACCTGGGGTTCGGCTCGGGCCCGACGTGAAGTTCTCTTTCTTAGACGCGTCTTTTATCATGAATCTAAATCCAAGCTCCGGACCGAGTGGATTGTAACTAGGCTTTACTTATTTGTTAAACACTCTGGAGGTCTTCTTCAGTAGTGTTCACTGTTCTAGATATTCTTGCAGGTTCGATCGGACTAGAACAATGTCAGTCGTCGGGATTGTAAGGGGCTCAAATCTTTCCATTGTTGAGAATGTGGAGCCACATCTAGGCCGCCTTCGACCGGTCGTAGGACGTCTTCGACCGGTCATAGGGGCCTATTCGACCGATCGTGGACCGGTTCGACTCAAAGTCCAGTGTGCTATTTTTTTGGTGGCTAGGTTCTAGGATTGGTCGAAGGGATTTTATGACTAGTCGAAGGGGTCCTTCGACTGGTCATAGCTCTCCTTCGACCAGTCGAAGGTTAGTATTTTACGGACTGTGAATTTTGGTGTCGCCTTTCGTAAGGGTGCGGAAGGGAAGTTACCTAAACTATAAATAGGAGTTCCTAGGGCTTTTCTAGGGTATGAGGAATATTGAAAAATATTTCTAAAGGTGTGGGCTAAGGGTTTTCTATATTCTTCCAAGGGAGAGGTTAGTATTTTGTCTTGTAATCTTTATTTTTCTTCATAGTGGAAGTTTGCATTCATGGTTTTTTATCCTAGTTTGGAGTTTTTTCACGTATATCTTGTCTTGTGGTTTGTTTGGATTGCTTTGATCTGTTTCTAGTTTATATTTTCATCCGTTTATCGTTTGTGGGTGAGGCCTGAGATTGGATCTCGGCTCACTGCATTGTTGGCGTGCTGCACAACAACTGGTATCAGAGCTATTGGTTTAGTTCTATTGGGAGCGATGACGGAAGATGGAAAAACTAGAATTGAAAAGTTTGATGGTTCAAACTTTACCTTCTGGAAGATGCAGATGGAAGATTATCTGTATCAGAAGGACCTTTACATTCCTTTAGAAGGAAAAGAGAAGAAACCAGAAAAGATGACATATGATGAATGATTTTCGCTGGATAGGAAGGCTTTAGGAACGATCCGACTCTCTTTATCTAAGAGCTTCGCTTTCAACATATCTAAGGTAAAAATGATTAAAAAATTGATGGAAGCCCTAGCCACCATGTATGAAAAACCCTCAGTATCCAACAAGGTTCATCTTATGAAATAACTATTCAACATGAAGATGTTAGATGGTGGGAGCGTGGTTGAACATCTAAACGAGTTCAATACAGTCACAAGCCAGTTGGAATCCATTGACATCATTTTTTAGGATGAGGTCAGGGCACTATTGATCTTATCCAGTCTGTCAGACAGTTGGGATGGTTTGGTGATTGTTGTGAGTAATTCTTTAGGGTCGACAAAGCTGAAATTTGATGATGTAGCCGGTCTAATTCTCTACGAATAATCTAGAAGGAAGGCATCAGGAGTTTCAGGGGAGTCAGGGAATGCTTTAAACATTGAAGGAAGAGGAAGATCGCATAACAAACGAGGTAATAAACACGGGCGTTTTAAGTCGAGGAAGAAGTCCAAGGGACCGAAAGATAAAGACGGGTGTTGGCATTGCGGCAAGAAGGGGCACATGAAACGTGATTGCATGGCGCTTAAGAAACAAGATGAAAGCTCTCAAGGCGGGAAGGATTCAATGAATCTGTCTGAGGAGAGCGACACAGAGGTATTGATCTTGTCTCTTGATACGAGGAATGAGTCTTGGGTTATAGACTCAGGTGCTTCATTTCATGCCACTTCATGGAAGGAAGTCCTGCGTGATTATGTGTCAGGTGACTTTGGGAGAGTCTACCTGGGTGATGATGAGCCGTGCAGTATTGTTGGAAGGGGGACGTTCAGGTCAATCAGAAAGACAGAATGGTTTTAAAATTGAAGGATGTCAGACATGTATTGAGTTTGAGAAGGAATCTGATCTCAGTGGGGTAGTTGACCGATACCGGTTATGTGACGACATTCACTAGTGATTCCTGAAAGATCACAAAAGGTGCCTTGGTGATATCTCGAGGCAAAAAGGAAGGTACTTTGTACGTGACTTAAAGATCGTATAGTTCACTCGCAGTCGCATCAACTGGAGTGAATTGACAGTTATGGCATAAGAGGTTGGGACATATGAGTGAGAAATGGATGAAAGTGTTATTGTCAAAGGGGAAGCTACCAGGGCTGAAGTCTATTGACTTGGAATTCTGCGAGGACTGCGTGTATGGCAAGAAGAAGAGGGTAAGCTTCAAGAAGACAGGACGCGCTCCAAAGACGCATCTATTGTAGCTTGTACACACTGACGTGTGGGGACCGGCACAGGTATCATCTCTTGGTGGCTCATGTTATTTTGTTTCCTTTATTGATGATGCTAGTAGAAAACTGTGGATTTATTTCTTAAAGTATAAATCTGATGTATTTGATGCGTTTAAGAAGTGAGAAGTTATAATAGAAAACGATACAGATAAAACAGTAAAGTGTTTCAGATCTGATAATGGAGGAGAGTATTGTGACAAGAGGTTTGAGGAGTATTGTGCAGCAAGTGGAATCAAACATCAAAAAATGATTCCAAGGACACCACAACAGAATGGTGTGGCTGAGCGCATTAACAGGACCATCCTTGAGCGCGCCAGGAGCATGAGGTTACATGCAGGGTTGTCGAAGACCTTTTGGGCAGATGTTGCAAATACTGTCATATATCTTATCAATAGAAGTCCCTCAGCACCATTAGATGGTGGGCTACCAGAAGAAACGTGAACTGAGAAAGAAGTGAACCTTACACATCTCAAAGTGTTTGGTTGCACTTCATATGTTCACATTGATGCAGAGCACAGAAACAAGCTGGATGCGAAGTTCAGGAGGTGCACGTTTATAGGCTATGGGAAGGATGATTTTGGCTACAGGTTTTGGGATGCAGAAAATAGAAAAATCATCAGAAGCAAGGACGTAGTCTTCAACGAAAAAGTGATGCATAAGGACAGTGTGCAGAAAAATAAAGCCGAGGAAAAGGAATTCGTAGATTTGAAAGAGTTACCGGACATGGGTGTTACAGTGCCACAAGATGATCATGCACAGGAGCATTATGAAGCAGAGCCACAGACACCAGTTGTGAGGAAGTTTACTCGGGAGAGAAGACCCACGGTTCGATACTCACCCTCCTTACATTATCTACTGCTAACAGATAATGGTGAGCTAGAATATTTTGAAGAGGCATTACAGTCAAATACACTGGTTAAGTGGGAGCAGGTCATGGATAGGGAGATGGACTCTCTTGAGTCTAATCGTACATGGGAACTAGTTACTCTATCCAAGGGTAAGAAAGCTCTTCATAACAAGTGGGTTTATAGACTGAAGGAAGAGCACGATTGTTCGAAACGGTATAAGGTGAGACTGGTTGTAAAAGGGTTTCAACAAAAGACACGTATCGATTTCACTGAAATATTTTCACCGGTAGTAAAAATGTCTACGATTCGCATAGTCTTGAGTATAGTGGCTACAGAGGACTTACATCTAAAGCAGCTAGATGTTAAGATAGCCTTTCTTCATGGGGACCTTGAAGAAGAAATATATATGCATTAGCCGACAGGATACGTGGCACCAATAATGGGAACAAGGTGTGTAGACTGAAGAAGAGTCTATATGGCCTGAAGCAGGCCCCGAGGCAGTGGTACAAGAAGTTCGATAGTTTCATGTCGGAAAACGGTTTTAGGAGATGTCATGCAGACCACTGTTGTTACTTGAAGAAGTTTGATACGTCGTACATCATCATTCTTCTGTATGTTAATGATATGCTTGTGGCTAGTTCAAGCATGAAGGACATATCAGATCTCAAAAGATAATTGTCTAGAAAATTTACCATGAAGGATTTAGGAGCTGTAAAATAAATTTTAGGCATGAGGATAAAGCGTGATAGGAAAAACAAGAAATTAGTTTTATCACAGGTAGAGTACATAGCCAAGGTACTTGATCGATTAAATATGGGAGGTGTTAAGCCGGTTAGCACTCCATTAGCCAACCACTTTAAGCTATCTAAGAAGCAAGGTATAAAGACGCAGGAAGAATAAGACTACATGGCTAAAGTCCCATACGCGTCAGCTATTGAGAGTCTCATGTATGTTATGGTGAGCACGAGGCCAGACATTGCTCAAGCAATGGGAGTTGTTAGTAGGTTCATGAACAACCCTGGGAAGGAACATTGAGAAGCTATGAAGTGGATCCTCAGATACCTGGTGGGTACTAAGGATGTAGGGCTGTGTTATGGTGAATCAAATATCAAGCTACAAGGCTACGTGGATTCAGATTTGGCAGGAGATATTGACAGCAAAAGAAGCACTATAGGTTATGTCTTTACTCTGGGCAGTGCTGCAGTTAGTTGGGTCTCTCAGTTACAGAAGATTGTATCTATCAGTATGACAGAAGCAGAATATGTTATGGTTACAGAAGCATGCAAGGAGATGGTGTTGATGTAAGGTTTTATGGAAGAGTTAAGTAAGAAGCAAGTATATTGCAAGCTGTACAGTGACAGTCAGAGTGCAATACACTTGGCTAAGAATTCTGCCTTTCATTCAAGGACCAAGCATATTATCATCAGATATCACTTCATACGTTCGTTATTGGAAGATGGATCGATTGTTCTGGAGAAGATTCATACAAGTGAGAATCCTGTAGATATGTTGACCAAGACGGTCACAAGGGAGAAGCTGAAGCTCTGTTCAGCTTTGATTGGTCTTCAGGCTTGAAGACGGGGAGGTGATGCACTCCAGATGAAGAAGACGAAGGTTTTGGCAATGTGTCTCTAAGTGGGAGATTGTTAAGAATGTGGAGCCATATCTAGACCGCCTTCAACTGGTCGTAGGGGCCTATTCGACCGGTCGTGGACCGGTTCGACTCAAAGTCCAGTGTGCTATTTTTTTGGTGTCTAGGTTCTAGGACTGGTCGAAGGGATTCTACGATTGGTCGAAGGGGTCCTTCGACTGGTCGTATCTCTCCTTCGACCAGTCGAAGGTTACGCAAATTCATTTTCGAATCTGATGCGGACTGCGGATTTTGGTGTCGCCTTTCACTAGGGTGCGGAAGGGAAGTTACCTAAACTATAAATAGGGCTTCCTAGGATTTTTTTAGGGTATGAGGAATATTGAAAAATATTTCTAAAGGTGTGGGCTAAGGATTTTCTATATTCTTCCAAGGGAGAGGTTAGTATTTTGCCTTGTAATCTTTATTTTTCTTCATAGTGGAAGTTTGCATCCGTGATTTTTTATCATAATTTGGAGTTTTTTCACATATATCTTATCTTGTAGTTTGTTTGAATTGCTTTAATCTGTTTCTAATTTATATTTTCATCCGTTCATCGTTTGTGGGTGAGGCTTGAGATTGGATCTCGGCTCACTGCGTTGTTGGCGTGCTGCACAACACCCATAACAACTCTAACCCTTTTATCAGTGGCTATGATAATGGATGGTAAATATTAATTAGGATAGAGGTCCTGTCATGGATATGGATTGCCCATCATATGGGGACACCATCGCTTGCCCATCCATCTTAGCAGTCACTGAAAGTGCACCTACTAGTGCCCTAGTTTGTCAATTACGGTGTAAGTTGAGTTAGTTGGACAATAGCGCTTAACAGGAAGATCAACTCAAGTGTCTGCCTCAACTGGATGTGTAAAATTTCATCATAGGTAAATCATAACCTCACATCCCATGTCCTAAAACCAGGTGATTAAAACCCTTAAAAATATGTAGAACATCTTAGAGTTTTTGTGTAAAAATTTTTTTTACAAAATAAGAAAATCTTCAAGTTTTTCTTATACTATTGATTATATCAATTCATATCTCGATATGATCAACCTGCTCTGTCGATGTCCTCGATATCTCAATCGATACAATCGAGTGAGGACAGAAAGCGTCCAACAATCAAACATTCATCTGGACGATTTATCGATATATCGACGGTTTAGTCGATATCATCGATATTCGAATATCGATCCTACGAAAGTGGATTGATAATATCAACAGGCAGTTTTTCGGCGTCCCTGTTTTTCTAAAGAAAGCCACTGTGAGCTTCGATATATCGATGACTGTCCGATTCAATTTGAACTCAAATATTGATCATATCGAAAGTCAGTCGATCATATCGATAGTGAGCGCATGTTTTCTCCAACATAATTTTCAGGATGTTTTTAAACATTGATCGAGATGCCAGTCGAGAAATCGATATTCATACGTCGATCTTATCAAGACCTGGTCGATTGGATCAAAATGGGATACAAACCGTCCAGCAAGCTTATAGGTAAATTTATATGATTTATCGATCCCATCGACACGATCTCCGATATAATCGATATACAAATTTCGATGACATTGACTATTCCCCGATCATATCTTTAGAACCAGAAAATCTTCAAGGCTTGTCTCTCTTACTTTCACCTGTCGATAGATTGATTCATCTTTCGATGGAATAAGAGTTCAAAATCTGATAACATCAATGTGTGTCTCGATTTTATCGACCAGTTGGTAAAAAGTTTTCAAAAGTGAAAATGACATTTGAGTTTGTATCATCGAGAGGACAATCGATACAATCGAGAGTATACGCTCGATCATATCAACATTTGCTCGATCATATCGAACTCTGTCATAAATATGACCGTTTTATACTCGTTGGAACCTTTTGCCTATATATAGAGAAGCTTGCCTTTATTGCTGGTAGAGAAAGAAGAGAGTGCTTTTGAGTGTTTTAACCTTCCTATCATTTACCTTAAGCCCTTTCTCTTAGGGAGTTCATTCTCCAATCCACCCTCATCATTGATATTCAATAGAGTGGATTGGGGAATGAACTTCCGCATTCAAGGATCCTCCGGCTACTACCTTATTGGCAAATCATTAAGCTAGGATGCCTTGAATGCATAGATGATCGAAACCACTCTATCTTCCTAATAAGAAAATCCTTAGAGAGTGGATTTCCATCACAACCTTGACCCAACCTAAAGCCTAGAATAGGTATATCTTTTGTGTTGCGGATCAAGGGAGCTGAAGACTCTTCATCAACAAGAAGAAGATCTTCAACATTGCACTGAATGAGACTCATCAACTTATTTGTAAGTATCTAGAGTCCAGAGGATACTTGTGATCATTCTTTTCTAGGATTGGATCTTAAGTGTTGCTCACCCTTTGAAGTCCTCAAAGGAGGCCTCCGACGGAAGTGTACGTGCGGGGTGCGTTGTGTAGACCCTTGCTCTGTGTGGGTATAAACATCTGGTTAAGAGTACGCCAGCAAAACTCCAGGGTTAGAGGTGAACCGAGTAGAAACCTCCGTGTAAAGGTTGAAGGTGAACCTGATTTAAAACCTTAGGTTTGAGGTGAATTATGGAAAACCTCCTTAGTGAAATTCGGTCACTCAAGGGTTGAGTGTGGAAGCCGGTAGTGGAGTAGACAAGTAGTCGAACCACTATAAAATGACTGTGTTTAAGATTGATACTTGTGTTTGATTTTTTGTGAGATTATATTAACTGCATTTATACTTGCTCACACTTCACACACAGTCACTGTAACACCCCGAACTTTTCAATACCGAGTATTGAAAGTTCTCGAGTGTTACCATAAATTTAACCTATTATGTACACGTGTACAGTACCAATCTACCTAATCTAACCCTACATCCATCCTCCAACGTAAACCTGATTGATTAAGAATGATTTTCATCCATAAAACAAGTCATCTAACCACCCATCCTAATTGGATCGGCCAAATGGGCCATCTGAATATTAGGGTAAATTAGTCATTATGAAGATCTTCGAATTTAAGTTTATACTACCGAGTTGCTCATCAATTTAATATGTACAAATGTTATTTTGAATTTGGAAAAGAATTAGCCATTGAAAAAGTATCTTGGACATTCTCGAGAGATCGAAGCCCAAACTGCGGTGAATGAAAGAGCATGAAAAATAATAAACAATGGTGAAGTTTCGTATTATTTAGATGGTGCAGTTGGGAGTTATATATGATAGAGGGTACAACCATGAAAAAGGACAAATTTGTAAATTATAAATGAAAGCTCATATGTACAGCAGCCTCTCTTACTTCACATGGGTTTTGGCACGTGAATTTCACTCACTCGTTTCGTAAATGTGTGGCCCACCTTGGATTTCGATCTGCTTTATATTTTGGTCCTAGGCCAAACATGATCTTTTAAAGCTGATGGACGGAGTGGATTTCTTACCAAACATCACCGTAGACCCCACCTGATTTTTTTCCCCAGCCGTGCATGGAAGTCAAGAATTCACATGAAATTAATGCACGTAAATGAATTCTTGGTTCAACCTGAATACAGTCCACGTTGATTAAAGTGTGGCCCACCTAGTACATGAATGTGTTCCATACTTTGGCCCCTAGTCTAACATCACCTTACAAAACTGATGGAAAGGATGGATTTTCTGAAAACCATACTGTTGGGCCCCACTTTGAAGATGTGTGTGTGCATAGTGGCCGTGCACTCGAGGTGCATCGGGACTCCTGCACGGTCAGAAAAGCTCTGACGCGTGCCTAGCCAAAAATGGAGATCTCTCTCCAGCTACTCCTGCCTACAAGCATTTTTGAAAATAGAGGGCTTCCGTTTGATGCAAGTGTGGCCCACCATCGGTCACCGTCCCAATGATCCAAACCGTTTATCTAATTTAGGGGGCAGGCTTGACCAAAAACCAACAATCAAAATTGAATTTCATACACGTGTGGGCACACGATAACCAGCGCAAAACAGCCCCAAAAACATTATAAAAAAATTCGAAAACTGAAAACTGTCTGTTGCCATCCGCGTGAAGTTGAGACTCTTAATCTTGGCCATTCATTTCGGACTATCCTAACCGCCCCAAGGTTTTCTTCCCACAGTAAGGAGAAACCGCTGACGGTTTGGTTTTGTCAGCCATACCTGGAAATTGATGTAAACCAAATCAATCCTGACCATTATTTTTCATCAAACGGTCCAAGTAGGACTAGGATTTTTCTATATGAGGAAGAGGATAGGGCAGCAGCAGCAGGAATCCCCTCTCGTTTCTTATGACGGCTCGAAAATGGGTGTTTTCTTCACCTTCCAAACTCACCGATCCATTCTTTCCAAAGCTTCGATGGAGCTTATCTAGGAGCTTCATACGGTCCGTATGGACCATCTGAAGGGAGAGAAAAGAGAGCAAGAAGGAGGAAATAGGGATCGTGAACGTCGGTCCAGCCAGGTAAGCAGTCCGTAAATGTCGTTTCTCTTGTTCCTTTCTTCTTATCAACTCTCCTCCATTTCGTATAATAATAAGCATTGATATGAGCCAAGTTTGGGGCCAAGATCTGTCCATGGCAGAGCTTGAATAAGGCCTGAATACAGCTCCATTTTGAGGCTGAAAGCGGCCTGAGTGCAGGCCCTGTTTGCGGCCGAACGAGGCCTGAGTTCAGGGCCTGTTTGGGGCCGAACAGTAGCATGCAAATAGCCCCAGCCAAGGGCTAAAACATAGCCCAGAATCCACCTGCAAACAAGCTCCGTTTGAGCTGCAACACGCCTCAAAAATCAGGCTGAAACCAGTCCGAAAAACGACCTGGAAACAAGCTCTGTTCGGGCCATTCTTTGGCTGAGGTGACGGCAGTCACCGTACCTCCGATTGAGCGGTGATGCGGGTTGAAAAACAGCCCAGGGATCATCCATGTGTGGGCCTAAGATCAGGGCCGGAATTGGGTTCGAAATGCATGCAGCAGGAAGGCCATTTACGTTGACAGCTCGGTTGCATTGACGTTGGGCTTCACCAAATTGCAAGTGGGCCGCATCTTGCATCCCTTGATGGGCCTCACATTTATGCCAGGTGGGCCACGCACTACAGCAAGCTAGTGGGCCACTCCCACCATGACAGCGTGTGGGGTACACACCCCTGTGCAAAATGCACATCCAGGCCGTCCGTCAGCAGGTCCCCTGGATGTGCGTGTTTTCAAAAAATAAAAATAAAATAAAATAAAAATAAATAATACATAGATAGTAAATAAAATAATATTTTATTTTAAAATATAATACATAGGCAGATATACAACTAGTAGGGTCCACCCACATGCAGTTACATCTAGCAGTCCATCTAGTCCCCACGTGGAGCAGGTGGGACCCATTGATGTGAATAATACATCTCGGTTGTCCACCCATTTTCTTTGGACAGTGGATTCCACTGTTGACTGACGTCAGCCGAATCTGTGGGGTCCACCATTATGAAATATTGTACCCTGACCGTCCAAGGGACGGTGGGCCTTTGCAGCTTGTGCTGCCTTTGTCGACAGCAAGCTGGAATACCATCTCGAGTTGTGTACTGCCTCTCGACCATCTAGATCATGGACCCCTCTTATCATGCACGTGTGGTGCATCCTCACCATCCGACAGGCGAATTCATTTCCCTGGTGGGCCCACCTGATGTATACGAGGTCCATGTAGGAGGCCCAATTCAGGCCTTAGCTGTGGGAAAAACTCCAGGCTCAGTCCAGGCCATGATTATAGAAGTAACCGGGGTCCAACTTGGGCCATTCATTGGACCAAGATCTGGTAAGGCCGGGCACCACAAATTTGGCCCAAATACCTTATTTATAAGCCCACCCAACTCCAAGGCCTTTGAAATCTCTGTCTATGACCATAGGTGATCGTTACGTGAATTAAACCTCAAGGCCTGTGCGGGGACGTGAATCAAGGACAACTAGGTAACTCTTTCAGGTGATGATTCTTCCCCTTAAGCTTTTCATCTTCTCATTAGCTTAAGTTATAGTTTTTATTTAGATTTATAATTGATATTTCTCTCTTATAATCACATGTGTTAGCTGGTGGAGATTGAATTGCTATATTGCCTGCTTAATGATCATCATGTATATTTGTTCATGCTTGTGGATTATTTTTGTATTGCTAATGGACTTTAAACTGGTACATTAGTGAAAAACTCCCACCTATAAATGTACACCCATACTTGGGATGTAACTCGACTAGTTGTGATTAGAATGGACCTTCAACTTAGTGGTTATTGAGTGGTGGTATAAATGGATCATTCATGTGGGCCTACCATTCAGGGTTGTTGTGTCCAATAGTTTTCAAGGATGGTCTTTTATCGCATGGTTTTGATACTCGCCCTATGAGGCCTATTCTGATAATTGTCCTATGTGGTTGTTTGATATCGCCCTATGTAGCTTTGTTCTGATATTTTTCCTGTATGGGTTTAATGTTTTACACCGTGCAACCATGTGATGGTAAGCCCCATATATTATAATATGATTGGTCACTAGTCGATAAGTTTCCATTAAACATCCTAAGATGGTAGTCTCATGAGCCGGGAATGGTGGTATGGGACCTATGCCCGAGCTGTCGGCCTACACTGGGTGATGAACTTCCCGTAATGACCTTGAGCTTATTTAAAGCTGGCTGATTGTAACTGGACAAATAATGGTTTGGCTAATCATGCATGCAAAGTACAGACCAGCATCTATTGCTGTTATACGAAACATACAGATTCGCCTGTCTGAATGTCTTACGCGAGGCACCAACCATCATCTGTTGTTATCGTACATTGCTGTTATACAAAACATACAGATTCGCCTGTCTGGATGTCTTATCCGAGGCACCAACTATTATCTATTGTTATCGTACATATTTTCCTGTCTGGATGTTTTACCCGAGGCACATACCGTCTGGATGTCTTACCCGGGTCGATGATTGCATGGGTGACGACCCCTATGTCCGTCCGGATGTCTTACCCGGGACTGATTACATTCACGCATCCATGCATCTAATAAGACTGCATTTACTCTATTTTGGTTGTCTGGATGTTTTATACTATTTCTTACCTAATGCGGCGGTGTGTAATCTTGAGGAAAATTCATACTGAATTGGCCACTCATCCATCAAATATACAACCGTACAGGTAATACAGGTGGCTTTAGTAATATGTATGTTCAAACTTGATGAGGAGCAGGGTACGATCACCAGGGATGCGCGGCTGTACCTGATTGGAGGAGCTGCATGATCTTGCGGCTTATATGTATATGCTTTCTGTTATTCTTCATGTATTAAATTCTTGTAAATCTTGTACTTGTTAAATTCAGAGACATTGGTTTGTATAAGTCATTATGGGCAGTTTCTTGTATATTTGAATGATAATGAAATTTTCTTTTATGTCGATTTGTCCACACTACGATCATTTGCTTACTCTGATGAAAGGAAGGAAAAAAAATATATATAATCGAATTTGACCATCTTTTAAGATTAACACTCGGCTTTTTGGGGCACGAGTCATATACTCGGGTCTTGAAAAGTCGGGGCGTTACAGTCACATTCATCATATACTATAATTGTACCATAATTATCATTTAAATAGCTTTGTGATTGGATCCTCTACCAGGCTTGGAAGCCAGTAGAGTTAACTTTGACTAATCCTAATCTATACTCTGTGATAGGATTAGTGTGATAGGATTTTTAATAATTCATAAAAATTTTAAAAAGTCCTATTCACCCCCCTTTAGGACATATTGGCGTATTCCAACTTCAACTCAAGCGGTCTTCACCGCTATTTCAGTCACTTGGGATGATCTTAACCAACAAGATATGAAAATGGATAAGCCACATTACATTATATTAGAGAATACGTAATCATTGTTTTGGATTGTTAATGACATGGGGATGCACCTTTAATTGCCCATCATTGATAAACTGCCAGATCTGATCGTCCTAGAAATGGGATCAATGATTAGGAAATGGATACTGTTGTAAAATACTGATTAAATTATTTTACATTAAAAAAATTATATATAAAAGTATAAGTGATTTTTGGCAAAAAAATCATGTTTCGTTGTTTTTCAGAATAGTTCAACATTAAAAAAGAGGTAAGAAAAACTTGACTTTATATGAGAAGTGTGGAGTACCATTATATTTCGTTTGTTAATTCATGGAGTATCGTGGTTTGTGTACACCCGCATGTAAGCTCCATTAGGATGCAGGAGTGTGGGCATGTGAGGCAATGGATGTGCTAGTGGCGTACTTCGCACATGCGCAGATGGGTCGCTCCTTTACAAATCGGTGCAAAACGAATGCGAGTCGAAGTGTAGTAAAGAAATGACATGGGATGGACAGTTGGGATGAGTACTAGTGGTCTAAATGGGACCTGTGTGGCTTTTATAGAGGCTAGAAAAATTAACTATTGAAGTGAGGTGTAACTCATCATGCACATAAATTTTATCCATGCAAAAACTAGTGCACGTGGCTAACCGAACAGTTACAAACGGCTAGCTAGTGAGACTAAACGGCCAACATGCAGTAGGCTATTATTCCACATGCACAAACCATGCAGCAACTGATATTTATTTTACTAGAAAATTCGGATCCAACCGTCCCTCCTATGGGGCCTGCCTTGATTGTTGCTCCCATTAAAAGTTACTTTGATTCAATGTCTTAACCATCTCATGACAAATGCAAATACAGTTGTATTGGCTAAACATAGGTAAAGCTATCTATACCACTCTCATACTTAATCCTATTTGTATACTCTAACCATATTCCAACAAAAATATGCTCATTCCCATTACTTATAAAAGTTATTCTCATTGGATAAGGCTAACAACTCAATCAAGGGCTTCAAAAATAGAAAGCCCATGTTGTTTAAACTAAAAAAAACAGAAGCCAAAATTATTTCTTACATCATGTGGGTTCATATCTATTAGAATATTAGGAAACGTGATCTGTAAATGATTTCATAGCTAGCTTAGTGTATATTTCACAGTTGTAATTTAGCTTCTGGTTTTGTTTTTTTTTGTTTTTTACTTTGATCACAAGTACAGGTCCAATATATATATATATATATATATATATATATATATATATATATATATATATATATATATATATATATATATATATATATATATATATATATTCTTTCCTAACAAAGAAAATACACAAATTGATTCTCTTTCACATTATGGCATCAGGGCATTATGCTGTTTGAGCCTGATCTTTTGCCATATTGGATAACGAGTCAGCGGGAAGTTTTAGAGAAGGGTTTTCTTGCATGAAAGCCAGGCATGGCTCTATGGAATTGTCACAAGGATGAAGGTGATTAGGTCGAGCACCGTCTTCCTCAAGAGAATAACTATTCTGAATTCATGAAACTTCTCTAGACTCCTCACAGATAAGGGTGTACATCGAGCCGAACCGAGTCAAGCCGACCTCAACTTGGCTCGGCTCGGTCACTAGGCACACCCAGCTCGAACTCGGTTCGACTTGGTGACCAAGCTAGCATCTCCATCTCGGCTCGGCTCGGTAAAAATCGGACCAGTTCGAGCTGAGTTCGACCCGAGTTAGCATGCAAATATGCTCAAATCGGCAATGTAGATTTTGGTTCATATAGGGGTAGGAGCTTGTGGCTTACCGGTGGTCGTACTCGGACTGGCGAGTTGCGGCATGGGAAGGGGTGACCAAGCTTGCGGCTTACCGGAGGTCGGACTCGGACTGGTGAGTTGCAGCAATGGTAGGGGCAACTAGGCAGGAGAGTTGTCGTTGGACAGTAGATGTGGCGACTGGAAAGAGGAGTTAGGGACTTAGGGTTTAGGAAAATGGTCGGACGACGATTGTGCGGGTAAGGGAGGACGGAGAGAGTAGAGAGATCGGATGGCGGCTGTGCAAGTAAGGGAGGAGGGGGAGAGAGAGAGAGAGAGAGAGAGAGAGAGAGAGAGAGGGTTAGCCGGTTAGGGTGAGAAAAAGGGAGGAAGGTTAGGGTTCGTGGGGGCGGCCGTGCGGTTAAGAGAGGTTGGGAGGGGTTTTTTTTTTTTTTTTTTTTTTTTTTCTTAAGTAGGTTTTTTTTAAGGGTATATATACCCTACACCGAGTTGATCCGAGTCAAGCCAAGTTTGAGTTGGATTCAATCCGAGTCGAGTCGAGGTGGGGCAAGCCCGAACTCGTCTCAAACTCATTTTTGAGCTCCAAAAATCAGTTCGGCTCGATTCGGACGCAGCTTCAATCCAAACCAAGTCGGGCTTTTCTGAGTCGCGTCGAGCGGGCCAAATGAGCTAGCTCGGTTCGTGTACACCCCAAGACATGGTGCAAGAAATTATGGCAGATGTTCCTTAGTGGTATTCTGCAGAAATGATGACCACGGAAAATTGCGGATAAATAAGCCAGGAATGGTCCCATCCAACTGTTGGATGATAAGTTGCCATCCATCAGCGCATAACCTTCAACCTATCATGTAAGCATGACATCCATCCTGTCTGATAGGTTGGCCCCACAATTACAATGACCTTATGTAAATCCAGCCCCATACATTCATTGGGTTGCGCAACACCATCGAAATAATGTATAGCTGCCAGTAAATAACAAACCATAAGTGCACCCTGACTGATGAGTAGATAGGCTTATTTTACAAAAGACGATCCTCACGGTGGATCCAACCTTTTGGACGGGTTAGATGTTGCACGCACATGATATGTTGGAACTTATTCACTAGGTGAACGGCAGCTTATCATCCAATCGGTTGGATGTGAGTATTGTCACTAAAACCTATTTTCTTTAACACCAAACCCACACCCACCAGCCCCCAAACACTATTTTTGCGGGCTTTCCAAGTCTAGCTCGTGAATGGCCTGTGGGGCCGAAAGTTACGACCACGCCTAATGTCACGTGGGCTCTATGCCCTAATAGCCGATGCGCATGTGCAACCAGACTCTAGTGTATGATGTGGCCTACTTGATGAGTGATTTTCATTTCTCGCTTTTGACCCATGTGGTGAGGAGTGAATTTAGGAGGGCTGGACAGGTGAATTGCCTGAAGGCCAAGTCAATTTGATCATCCCTCCTTCCTCAAATTGAGGGATTTAAGATCTTTTTAGTACATGGTGGAGGACTTGGAATAGTCGACGCAAATCTTATATGTCTCCCGTGTGTCATCATAGGCGTGTGGTAAGCCACATCTTCTACGTTTCTCCCAATGTCCCCGCTGGAGTGTGATAAACATGAGCAACTAGAGTTGGCAATGGGTCGGGAAAACCCATGGGGCTAGCCAACCTGTCTGCTTAAAAGAGTGGCTAGTCGATTGGATCAGGTTTTGGGTCAGGGCTCATGCCAACGATTTTTTAAAAAATTAAAAAAAAAACAAAAAAAAAAAACAATCATTTTGTCAAGTGGAGGAATTCGGTTGACCTGTCCATATATATGATTTATATATAAATAAATATGGATCGCTTAAACACCCTCATCTATAGCTAAAGTGGTAGACTGAGTGAGCGATACTTCATTTAAGCACTGAGGTCTTGGTATCATTCCCTGGTACACAAATGCATGTTTAACCAAGGCTCCACTGAAGCGTGAACTTACACAAATGCATGTGCAACTTGGTTAAACGATTGCTTGGAACTAGGCAGAACTTCCTATGTTTGTATCGCTTGACTTGAAATTAAATTTTATTCTTGTGTTTGTCTTGGCTTGAAATTGTATTTCTTTCCTCGACCGTATCCCAAGTGCCTATATCTTTTTATAGTAAAAGACCCTTCGAACCTACGGTAAACACGCCTATGCCCACGAGATATATATATAGGGAAAAGGTACTATGCGCTCGAGCTCACGATAAGCTTATTGTGAGTTCGAGCTGTGTGGGCCCCCCGTGATGCATGTCAACCATCAACACCGTGTATTTGATGGTTCCCCTTTAAATAATGGGATATCCCAAAAATCAGCCGTATATGGAACTCAGGTGAGCCATACCATCTAAAATCATGTGAAGACACCATTAAAATATATAAAAGCACTTTTTGGGGCCCACCTGAGTTTTGAATGTTACTGAAACTTGGTCTGAACCCTCATACAAGTGGGAGACACATAATGGATGGGCTGGATTTGCAAACCACATCTTTGTGGGCCCCAAAAATGATTATGAATGTTTTAATGGTTGCACGGCCCCTCTCCACTTCTGTATGTGGTGTGGCCCACAAAAGTCACGGATTGACTTGATTTTTGAGACCTAGGTCCACGGTGGAATGGCACATCTGACTGATGGGGTAGATGTTCAAAAGGCATCGCGGTGGGGCCCACACAGCTCGACCACATGAGATGGAGCCCTGAGCTCGAGCGCATTGTACCTTTTCCCAGTAAGTAAGTGTATATATATATATATATATATATATATATATATATATATATATATATATATATATAACAATAGGATGGGACCGTTGGGTTGGACTTAAGTTGAAAATCCTTAACCCAATTCTTCGCTTGGGATGAGTGGGTTGAGTCCTTACTCAACTTAACCCAACCCGAACCAGACCTAACATATATTACACTTTTTTTTTTTTAATGCATTAGGCATACACATGAGTTATGACTAACATAATGCACTGCATGGGAAATAGGGTTAATGCTTGAAACCATCTATGTTGTTGACTTTATATTATATACATTCCTCATTGGCACACAAAATTCATGATCGAAAGTGACACAGGACCCACATGTTGAGTAATTTGATGTCTCTTAAAGAGACATTTGTTTGTTGGTAAGAGACATTTCTATTTTATTTTTTAATTTGAACTAAGGGTATTATTACAATTTAAATCACAATGGTTAATTATAATTGAACTTGACAATTCCCTTCCACATCGTCCTTGTCCAACTACAATTTCAATTGCTACCACTAAACTACTTCTGAAAGTTGTCATGAGGGAGCTCGTGTGACCATTAACTTTTTACTCAATTGGTCTTGGTTGCTACGTACATTGGGTGTGACTCAGATGCAAAATGTATTTTGATTTTTAGTATCACCACTAATCAAATGAAACTCTTAAATCTACGACCGCCTAGAAACTGTAAAATTGCATACGAATTGGAGAACCACAAATTTTTTTGATTCAAATGACTCATACAGTTAATTTGCAACCATAGATATTAGGTAAGAGCCTCAATGAAAGAAGAAGAAGGTATTGACACTTTTTTTCTACCCACATACGTGCAGTCTTTACTTTACAGAGAATTTAGCTTTTAAGGAATTTAATAAAACTTAATACATACTTTACATAACCCATGAGGGGATATGCAAATAAAAATAAAGAGTTCAAATAAAAATGAAGAGTTCTTATTCTTACTTTTTAAAGTTTATGACCTTAGGTAGGTAGATGAAATATAATAAAAGAAATACATACGTGAATAAAATAAAAAACAAAAAATAAAAAGAGAGAGTTGATGTAGCGAATGTGTTGAAAATGTGTGGAGTAGAATATGATCTGAATTTAAATGAGATATGAGTAAGAAAATAGGAGATCGACACCATTTTTGTGTAAAATGGATGGTCGAATATTTCCAATTTCAACTAGTCTTAACTTCGTCAGCTTCTTTTAATGGGTTATTTTTCACATGACCTGACCTCTTAAGTAGGGCAGACCTCGACGTTAATGAGAAAATCTTTGAAGTTTTCGGATGAGAGAGTCTCTGTGAATGCTCAGTGAAACTTTACCCCAGGTTGCCCACTAAGCATCCGGGTCGGATAGTCTGATGTTGGCATTAGCCAAACGATGGATATATGTATACATATTTATATGTGACAATAGATATAAGACTAGAATTTACTCAGATTTCTGATGTGACAAGATCCTGATACCTAGTAAGTTACAAAGCATATGTCTTTTGTAAATGTAGAATAATGTATTCAGTTGATATGGGTGATAACATGTGAAGGCTCAGATCTGAAGTCTATCCAGATGTAATAAACCCATAGCTAAGACCTCCATATCCGAACTTCAAAGAGTGGTTATGAAGATAGGTTAATAATTCTAGGTACTTGTTTAATACGAACAATAGCGTATGAAGGCCTAGATATGAAGTTTATTCAGATCTAATATAACTCATAGTCAAGACACCCACACTTAAAACCATGGTAAGTTAGAATACACGAAATTGCATTGATATCGGAAAAATTGAAGAACTCTCGACTCGAGTGACTCCCGGTTTGATTTGTGCCATAGATTTTATGTAAGGGCCTCCATTATAGAAAAGGAAAATGTTAGACACCCTTTTACCACCCCATGTGAAACATGGTTTTCACTTTGCCAGCCGTATACTTTTAAAGAGGATTTAAATAACTTCCAGTAAAATATTAAGCTTTAGATGTTTAAACTTAATAGATAAGCAAAAAAAAATGAAATGATAACGGTAGAAAAAGGATTTTCTGATATAAGCAAGAAAAAGAAAAAGAACACAAAATTTTTTATTACTCCTTTGAGTGACATATTCTGATATAGAAGATCTTGAAGAGAAGCAAACAACTATAGAGCATATTTTACATGATGTTAGATCATAGCCTAATACCTCATGTGTTTAAAGCAGCGGGGTTGAAATATATAGACTGAAAAAAGGATATATCGAGAATAAAACGTTGGCTTTGAAATTGAAATAGTATAGGAGAGACAGAAGGGATTAAGAGAATGTAAGAGATTAAGAGAGCAGGAGCCTGTGTCTCAGACTCTCTGAGTATCCTCCTTCATTTATGTCTCCTTTTTCACTTTTATAGGCATTTGGAGAGGAACATGTAAGGCTAGATGGTAAGGTTTGGTCGCTCCAAGCAAGAGCTTTAGCATCAATGCCAAGGTCGGGCAGACTGAACCGCTGCTGAGACACAATAATCATTTCTATATTTGTTATGGAAAGTAACTCCCAAATTGGAGTCTTTTATAAATTAAGTTGAAACTATCAATTTTAGTAGACAATAGTTAACTTGTATTTTATTTCAAAAAAATGATATTATGAAAATTTATAATAACTATTTAGTGAAATAATTGTTTTTTATCTTTCCAAATAATCCTAGTGGTCTTGTCAAGAAAAAAAAAATTCCCATGAATTCCACATGTCTAAACATGCACAGGCAAATTATAACATTTATGCTTAAATTCTTATATTTCAACTCATACATAAAAAGTGTGCATTCCAATATTGAGGTCTTGGGTTGGCTCCTGACTTATAAACATGAGAGACTGTAAGGGTAATTGATGGCACACATGTCAAATTTAGCACTAGAGCTGGGTACAAGACGACTCGACTCATCCGGGTCGTTCAGACCTAACTCGTTCCAAACAGAGTAGATTTCATCCAATCCAAACTCAAATTGAGTCGAGTTCGTGTCACCTAGTTATTTGACTTGACCCAAAATCCAACTCAGTACTAACTCATCTTGATTCAAAACCCAACTCGTGTGTGTGCGCGTATGTGTGTATACCCCAAATTTGACGTTTTAGATCTAAAATGCCATGTAGTTGATGGAGAAGTTGCAATTGTAGTATGTGCATGTAGGTTTTGAGTCGTGATTCTGGCCCGTGGATATCTGTTGCGCTCGACCCAACTTGGTGCCGACTTGTTACTTGTGACCAGGGTCGGAGGTAGTTTGGATTAGTCTAGGCCAGACCTGGACTTAGATTGGGTCAGGCATGCCGGACTTGGTACCGAGTTGAGTCGAGTTCAGGGCAAGTTAATTTCAAAACTGGATTGAGTCATGTCATCCCTAACTCGGTTCAACTCGACTCGACTCGATGCCCAAGCTCTACTTAGCACATTTATGTACCGAATGGCAACACGCATGTCAACTTACTCACATCAATATTAGGGATGTCAACGGCCGGGCTTGGAGATGGTCTTGAGTAGGATTTTGAATTGTTTTGGGCTGGGCCATGGGGCCAGCCATATTCAAATTCTGATTTTGTAGGCCCGAGCCCAGCCCATTGACACCCCTAATTAACATATAATACGTATTGTAGAAATATTTCTCCCAATACCAATTTTAAAGATTTGCAAATTTACAACACTATTTATCGTATAGCGAATTTTCTTTTGGATGCATTGTTTTGACTTCTTTCATTAAAATTGAAAAAAAAATAAAATACGTTCGCGTCTTTAGCTGGCAGCTTCTTGGACTTTTTTCTCAAAATAGGAGGCTGACCCTTTCAGGAACACATGTCACGAATGACCCCCAGCAACGAATTTGTGCATGCGAGGACATGCTTTAATTATTCAACCCTTTCCTTCCGACGGATCTCGCATTGGACGGAGGATGCCCAATACAATTTTTTGCATTGATATGTTTTAAGAGCCGCGTCAGCATACCTTGCCATGGGTACCCTGCGCACCTAGAGCCATGTTGGTGGAGCTCTCATGAGATCCACCCCACCCATCAGGCACACTGCCTCATGTTCACCTTCAAAACCAAAGACCATCACCATCTGGAGTTCAGTAGGCCACACTCTAAGAAAAAAGTTGATATGTTATGCTCACCATTAGTTTTTGTGTAGCACCCACTGTGTTGATTATGTTCCATCTGATTCATCCATCCGAACATCACAGTGTTTCAAAATGTAGGTGACTCATATCATGGGATAGAGGTTTTCAGGTCTCTCTCTCTCGTGAGGTTTGAATGGGCCTGAGTCTCTTGGACGTGGATTGCACCCTACCCTGCCCGACTCTAGCCCCCGAACGGGCAGATCCTTGGGAGCCTGCCATAATGTATCTCTTTAGCCCGCTGTCTCTTTTCTCAAATCATTTCACCGTGTGAGCCCAAAAATGAGACAGATCTAACGCTGTATTACAGCACTATTACTCTTGCATTTAATGCTCTGTACATTTAATATTTGATGTGGTTCACTTGGGCGTTGGATCTGCCTCATTTTAAAGGCTCATATCTTAACATAATAAGAGAAAAGGGATGGACAGTGTGGATAAATAAATACATCAATGAAATAATGGCCAGTAAGTACCTCTCTTCCCTGTGAATCATTTATTTAAATTTTTTTTTTTTTCTTTTGGATTACAGCTTTTTTTTTTTTTTTTTTTGAGCTTTTTTCCTTTTTTTTTACACACGCACACACACCCCCACACACTCATGCCACACGCACACCTTGGGATTTCACCACCATGGGTACTCGAACCCTTGACCCGGTGTTGAAACTCCACGGAGTCTACCACCCGGGTAAGACTAAGGACCATGTTTTTTGGGTTACAGTTTGTTAGAACACACTCATATCAGTACACTCCATGTTAGCAACCCTCCGCTAGGGATCGATACCAAGACCTCAAATGTTGAAACGAGGTATCTCTACTCGGTCTGCCAGTTGAGTTATGGATCCGTTTGTCTGTGAATCAGTTGTTGAAGAATGGAATCAATGAAATAAGAACTAAAATCTCGAAGTACCCGATGCTATTTGTACCGTGGACTCATAAGTGTACACAGAATTTGGATCGGTGGATCGAGTTCGATTAACCATTCATGTATTTTGTACTTGTGGTCAACGTGATTATCAGATCAGCCTCAAATTTGTGACATGGCACCAGAACAGCATCAACCGATCCAATCTTTTACATTTGGCACTCTGCAGTACACTTGCAATCCCCTACTGCTGGAATTGCATATACACTTCACGGATGTAGGTCAGCAGTGAGGGATTAACCACCACCAGCAGTGGTGTGGTGACCCAGTGATATGTGATTGGTGGGTCATGTGATGTTACAGATGATCCAAGTGAGGCCCGTGGCTACATATGATTTAGCCACGTGCCGATGTATGACATAAGGCTCATGCAAAGGATGTTTGGAAGTGATTTGGTCGAGTAAGTACATGACCTTAGACATCGTAGTGTAAACACACCCAATTTATGTTTCCATGTTAAGGCTTATCGTGTTGAGTGAGGGCGTGTCTCATCCAATCCGCTCCTTATATACTTGCCAAAAACTAGAGATGTACATGAATCCAGCTAGCTCGACTCAACTCGAAAAAGCTCGATCTGACTCGGTTCGAAGTTGAGTTCGAGCCAAGTCGAGCTGATTTTTTTTGAGCTTGAAAATGAGTTCGAGCTGGCCATAGATTGACTCGACTTGACTCGGATCGAACCCAACTCAAATCAAACCAGTTCGATGACTCGATTACTTTGATATTGATGTTGCTCACTAAGTGTTTAATGAAATGACTCAATGAAGTGTGGTTGACGGCAAGGAAGGTATGTATATGAAGCTAATACCCTTTTTTTTTTTTCTTAATTTTTATGTTGCTTAGAAGGTGTTTGATAAAATACCTATAAAACCATTGTTGCTGTCTCAAACACAGTAAGATTTTGAATGTGCAATTTAGGTGTTTGTGAAAATGTTGTACGGACAAACTCGACTTTATCTTAGCTCGAACTCGGATCGAACTGGCCCGGGCTGTTAACCAAACCAAGCCAAGCTGACCAGTTAGGCTTGAGGACCGAGCCGAGCCGAGTTCAAGCTGAGGTCAGCTAGTGGCAAGCTGAGTTAAGCTCAGGCCAGCTCGATTCGGTTCGACTCGATGTACACCCTTATCGAAAACCTTAAAAAGTCTTGGGTCCAACTCTAAAAATGTATAGCCCACTTATAACGTCGTAATTTTTTTAAAAATAAAATAAATTTAAAATTTTTTAAATTGAATTTTGAGTGAGAGAGATCCACTGATCTCATCTTATTTCTCTTTATTCAAACTCTCCCTTGTATCTCGTAGTCTCTTAATGAACCATCTCTCTTAAAGTGAAGCGTGTGAGAGCGAGAGTCATACTGAAACTCAAAGAAACAAGGAAAGAAATTTATAGAAAAAAAACAAGAGAGAGAGTGGGAGAGATATTTTTAAATTCGTATATTCAGGGTAGTATAATATTTTTTTTCTTTCTTTTCTTTCTGCAGTAGTTTAATTCTGTATTGATTTATACATTGGATGAAATGAATCAAGCATCCATTTTATACATCTAACTCATCTATGTAGAAAGGTACACTGATGCGCATGTCTTTATGACTGTTGTGCAGAAGGTGAGATTTTTCCATGATGGACAACGATCGATATGATCCGTACATTTCATGGGTTTTGTAAGACTCAATCATCTAATAATTTTAACAATTAGACCTCTTCAACACTTCAATAGACCATACCGATCATAAATTTACTAAGGTTCTTCCTTAATTTTTAAGAAAACTAAATTAATATCAGACGTGTAATTCTCTTAGGCTACAACTTGGCATAGAGAATTATATAATTTAATCTGAAACGTGTGATTAAATCATTATCGTTCATCAAATTTTTAAGAACAAAATAAATTAAAATACTAAATTCTATACCGATCGGACCATTGGATGGTCACATCAATCTAAGAAAATGGTATACAATGAATTATATGTTGATTTATTATGTGAAATTATTAGATGGTTGATATCTAACTCAATTTGGACAGACTATTAAAATTCGGATATCAGATGATGATGACATATAAATTTGATAATCAATCTAACCATCTAATGGGCTGCATTGACCAATTAATGTGATCATTAGGAATTGTAATAAATTAAGGTATGGATGGTCGGATCAAGATGATTATCGGTCATCCCTTGAAATTGATCAAGTGATGATCAACGTTTGGCCTTGATTCATCTATTAAATGTAATTTGAACATTTAATTAATAAAGTAGATAAATCCCAAAAAATTGCATGTAAATCATCAAAAAATGCATAAAAATTTGAAATTTTATGGCTAAATTAGAATTTTTCTCAAAGTTGGGGAGTTCTGACATAAAGTTTAAGAATATTATTGAATACCGCCCGAACTTTCAGAAAAATTAACTTTTAGGATTGTTATTGAAAACAACCCAGATCTATAGAAATTCTAGGAGGCTAATTCTAACAACACCTTAATGTTGGCAATATTATTTTCTAATTTATAAATTTGTTTAATTGAGACATCTTATTATTTAAATGGATTTAGATCGATCAAATGTGAGCCCCACCATGTGAACTAGTTAAATTAAAAATTAATTTTCATTTATATGATGTAGGCAATTCTAATTCAAATTAAATCATTGGTTTACGGAATCAGTTCAACCTCATCAAGGTGAGTGATCCCGATGTGTTTCTCCTTCATTAAGTTAAAATACATAGATTGTTTGATATAGTGTATACTTACCCTGATGTAATGGCCATGTACTCTTATTTGATTTAGATGAACGTGTGATTTCTATATTAATATAATAATAATGATATGATTTGATTAAAGTGTTAGTATAATTGATTATCTAATTTACTATATTGATGCAACTTATATACTTAATTACTAATTGAATATAAATTAAATGATGTATTGATATTACTGTATAGTATGGGACTGTGTCGATTCAAATATGAAAATCGGAATGATCTATACAATGCATGATTTACGATTACTTGATATGCTTAGGCATCTATCATTTGTATGCGCAACACATGCTGAATTCTTGAGGGACCTCCCTTGATGATATACATGGTATAATCGTTACCAGAAGTCTATAATAATAGTGGAAACCTACTCAAGGAATATATGTAGGCCGTGTTTATATCTACCCAATGGTATAAGCCTGCCAATGAGCAAATGCAGGTTAATGGGTTTTCAACTCAAGCAAGTGGACAAATTTTTACTTAATTCATTCATATATTCATGCATTGTATAACATTTACATTTTCTTTCTAAACTTATATTATGTATGATTTTTGTTATTTTATTCTAATTTGATATGAAGAATTATATTGGGACTTCTCATTAAGTCTGCCCAGCTTACGTCGTATTAATGGAAAACTGTACAGATGTGATCAGGAGTGAGCTAGTGGCTCAAGAATATGAGTACATGATTGAGTCAGAAAAGAACTTAAGTGACACCTGACCCTATTTGATAGAAGAAGAAGTTGTTGCCCTATATGATTATCATTTTAATTCTATTTGATGTTCTTGGATTATTAATTATATTTCTTTCAAGTTGTTGGACAAAATTTATTTTATTGCATAAGACCCCGAATGGGAGGGTCCTTAACTATATTAATAACTGATGATTGAGATTAATAGTTGATTTCTTAGATGTGCTGAGTATGAATGAAATTTAGATCTAGATTATCACTACTAATTATATGAATTTGTGTAAGCATATCAAATAGTTTAAGTACACTTAACGTACAAGTCATGATGTGAATCTTAGGTCCAAAGTATTCGCCAAGTACCCAAAATTTGAGTAATGACACCACCAATCACATCTCGCCATGTCACCACACCACCATAGAAGATAGTCGTACATGCTATTTAATTTGTGTCCACATTGGTCATCTCATACAAAGAACCTAATTAGTTGGTGGCCCAACACCAACTAGGGCATGACTTTAGTGGATCCCTAGGTCCATTGTGATGTATGAGCATTGCATCCATGTTGTCCATCCGTTTGGACAACTCATTTTAAAGCACGATCTAGAAAATGAGGTAGATCCAAATCTCAAGTGGACCACACCACAAGAATAGTGGTGATTGACCATTAAAAGCTTTTGTGGGCCACCAAAGTTTTGCATCGAGCTTATATTTGCATGGTCTCTTCATCAAAGTCTTTGTGACATTGGCCCCAATATATTTTAAATGGTAAGTATTCAATCAGCTTACGTGAGGCCATGCCGTAAAATGAGCTTTCAAAACAGAAGAACAAGGATGTAGGACAAATACACCACATTGGGCGCCTCTGTAGGGTTCCACCAAAGGGGGGCCCACCAACATATCCCTGGTGGCTTGACTCGATGGGGCCTACTATGATGCATGTGTTTCATCCGTGCTGTTATCCATTTTGCCAACTCATTTTCAGGCATAGCCGAAAATTGAAGCATATCAAAAGCGATGTTTACCGTTCAAACCTTTTAAAGCATATCACAACTCACAAGGAATCAGCTTAAGTGCAATAGAATATATGAAACCATGGGAAAGTGATGTTTACCGTTCAAACCTTTTAAAGCAGCGGCAGTAAGGTTTTAACGGTGGACGCTCAATCTCTACTACTTACTATAGCGTGGTAGACTTAGCGTTAGCACGTAACTTAAAATGAGCCGTCAAAATAGATTAATTGGGGGTGGGAATCGTGTACCACGCACCAAGATGGCTGATGTGCTGATGTCACCAAGTTTCGTGGGTCCCATCGTGAAGTATGTCTTGTATACAAACCGCCAATTCATTTGGCCAGCTTGTCCTAATGCATGAGATGAAAAATAAGACAAATCAAAATATCAAGTGGACTACGCTGCAAAACATAATGGGAATTGAACATCTACCATTGAAACCATCTCAGTTTCACATAAGTGATCAATATAATACTTGTTGTTCCTCTTGGCTCATGCATGTGTGGCCTTATAAATTCATTGGATGGAAAATAAACTATATGGTGGGCCCTACAAATGTTTTAACCTCGGAAATCATGGTCCAACTGCTATTTGTGGTGCGGTCCACTTAAGCTTTGGATATTACTCATTTTTGGGTTCATTAACTAAAATAATTTTGCCAAATGAATGAATGAGTGGATATAATAAATACATCTTTGTGTGGCCGTGTAACTTTGATCTCAACCGTTTGTATAACTTGAGGAATATCAACGCTCATCTTCCCATGACACGTACCCCCATCAGCCATATTGGTGATGTTGGTGGTGCGTGTTACACTAGCTTCGGCAGCGAGGATGAAACACACGTCATGATGGAAGCCGTTTAGCTGGTGTACCACACACCACATCAGCTATATAGCTGGTTAGGTACGTGACGTTTGAAGAGGAGGCTGAGGAGATGTACAAACGGTTCAAAGGAAATTAAAGTTACATGGCCCCACAATGATGTATTTATTATATCTACACTATCCATCTATTTTTTAAAATTATTTTAGAGTATTATCCAAAGATTAATTGGACCACACCACATATAGCAGCCGAGATAATAATTTTCATGGTTAAAAATTTCATATGGCCTACTATAAAGTTTATTTTCCATCTGTTCTTAACGTCACAGAGACCTGGATGAAAATGAAAAACAAATTTCAATGGCATATGTTCATCCCCAGCTACTTTCGTCTCAAGCCCAATAAGGAGTTCGTAAAATGTATGAACGGTTTGGATATAGCACATACCTCATGATAAGACACATGGAACTTGCTGATGCCAATACACCCGTTTCCCATGGATTTCCTGCGAAAGCCTTTATGTAGGAAGTTTCTACTAAAGGATTAGGGGTGGGGCTCATTATGGGGAGATCCGAGCCCATAATAAAACACTCATCTGAGCGTTAGTCCGGGCCGACTCACTGCCATGACATCCAAGGTACTCCCGGTCTGACCAGGTTCGAGCATCACCCGACAATAACGAGCAGGAGGCACGACCCGTCCGAGCCGACCGACTCGACTAAAGTACAGCTCGGAACGGTTCTCACACTCCGATCGGGTGACCTATAATCAACTAGCTGTAGTATGCTTGAAACGGCAAGCCTCGCTGACCACGATGGATCCAACCTGACGTTTGGGTCGGATACCGCTCGACTTAAAAGCTGCATCCTTTGTTCCATGGTCGGATGAGCCGAGCCGAGCAGACTTGTGGTGGCATACGCCATATGCGGAAGTTGTCATTACTGGTCGTGGCTGATAACTTCGCTCGCAGATACGCACTACTTGCCTGATATGCTGCGTGATCAGCAGATTACGGGCAGTATCTCCATGATCCGAGAATTTCCTAGATCGTGCCGAGATTATCGGATCCAAGTCATTCTACAGGCAAGTATAAATAGCACACGATACCATGTATACAAGTACGTAATATCAAGTGCTCTCTCCTCTACTCTCTACTGAGATCCCGATTCCCTTGTCCTGACTTAGGCATCGGAGGGTCTCCCAGCTTAGCAAGGGTCACCTTTGTCTGTTCTCTTGGTGCAGGTTCTAGGGGTGATATATTGAGACGAAGACGATGTGGGAGGGGGGAGAGGGGGGGGCAACCAGATTTTGACATCAACAGGTCTCACTGTAATGTTCTTGAGAAATTAAACCTGTCCATCCATTTTTCTATCTTATCTCAGGGCATGCGATGAAAAATAAGGAGGATTCAAAACTCAAACGTGCCACATAAGAGGAAACACCGGAGATTTAGTGACCACCATTGGAATATTTAAATGCCCACAAAAGTTTGGCACGGTACTAAGTTTTTGATGATTTCACTTCATCCCAATAGAAATGAGCTTATAAACCGTTTGGATGACATATAAACAAAAAGCGGAGCCTAATAAATTTTCAACCATAGGAATTCCTTTCCCCACTGTTTCATATTATATGGCTAAGTTGAGTTTTGAATCTTCCTAATGTTTAGTCACATGCATTAAAATGAGCTCGAAAAATGGATGAACGGGTTGGATTTCTAGTAAACATCACAGCTGACGCCGTCTTGCATCCCAAAACAGCAAGTTCATGGGAAAGGGTATCGCAGGAAATCCGCGTCCCCCTCAGACAAGGAAATTAAAATGAGCCCCACGAGCCCCGTAAACCAACCAAGAAAAGCAGATGGTGGGCCACGGCCCAGACCCATTTCCTTTTCCCGATCAAACGGCGCGAATTGTCTCCGAGTTTCGTATGCCAGAACGTTCCACGAGCTTGACCGACGCCCCCTCCTTTCAAACATATTGAAAATTCCAAGTCATGCAAACGATTTTAATATTCAATTCAGCTTTAAAATCCAAACACCTCAAAAACCAGAATCCAATATGGTTTTATAATCCTCCTGAATTATCAAATCCAAAACCGCCCATAGCTTCCTAAACCGCCTTCCCACGCCCTCCCAATAATATCATAAATCCCTATTCCAACCATCAAAAACCTCAAGCACTTCACAAATTCCAACTCAAAAGCAGAAAGGAAAATGGAAAACGGTATCGGTGCCGCTCCTCAACCACTCGGTACGCCCCTGCCGACCCCACTACAGCCTTGCAAATCGGCCGGCACGCTCGGCCGCCACCTGGCCCGTCGCCTCGTCCAGCTCGGCGTCCACGACGTCTTCTCCGTCCCCGGCGATTTTAACCTGACGCTCCTCGACCACCTCATCGCCGAGCCGGAGCTCAACCTCGTTGGCTGCTGCAACGAGCTCAACGCCGGGTATGCCGCCGACGGCTATGCTCGTGCCAAGGGTGTTGGCGCCTGTGTCGTTACGTTCACTGTCGGTGGCCTCAGCGTTCTCAACGCCATTGCTGGCGCCTACAGCGAGAATCTACCAGTCATCTGCATCGTCGGCGGGCCCAATTCAAATGATTACGGCACCAATCGGATCCTCCATCATACCATCGGATTGCCGGATTTCTCACAAGAGCTCAGATGCTTCCAGACCGTCACCTGTTATCAGGCAAGTTGCTGTTCTACCGTCTTCTCTTCCTGAATTACTAAAAATGCCCTCAGTGAACTGTAGAACTGAATTATATATGCCCCTGTCAAAGGGACTCAACCACATGACAACATGGCATGCTTTTGTGAGGTCCAAGCCACTCATCAGGTGGGCCGCACCATGTTCATGCACTGTCCTAAAATTCTGGCTGATCCACTCGGGTGGTGGATGATGTGTGTATGGAAGAAATGAACAGTTAAAACTGGACCAACGGTTCACATTCATCATTAATGTGTGGCCCACAAGATGAGCAGTGTGGCCTGATCCTGTGATCATGGCATCTACTAGGGTTATCTTGATGGGTGGTTTGGATTGCACGATGGAGGGAAGGACGTGTTGAGGTTGAGCACCGTCTTCCTCAAGGGATAGTTTCTCCGAATCCACAGAGCTTATCTGGAATTGAGAGAGAGAAAAAATAATTCTAATAAAATTAAAAATAAATTGATTGATAGTAAAAAAATGAGTTTACAACCCTTTAAATAATGTTATGAACCCTAGGGAGAAGTTTCGGAATCAAACTACCACTAAAACTCCTAGAAATCGTGACTTACTACGAATAATATTATAGAGGTCATGATTTCCACTAGACCTCATGGTTTTTGGCCAAAAATAGTGTCCTATTTGGCTCAACCATGCTATTCTCCTAATTTTTCTAAGCACTTTTAAAATGAAATTAAAATTAATTTTTGACTGTTGATCAAATGGAATCTCACAAATTCGGCGTGGGCAACCCAGCGTAGCAGGGTTGGGTGGCTAAAGTAGCTTCTCCTACCCCAAAATCATATATGGCATGTCGGATAACTCGTTCGGTTTGCGAGATATGCCCATTTTAAGTTTCTGACAGTCTAAGTCACTTCCACCACAGATCGGGCCTTCTCTGGTCCATCTTGGCCATGAAATTATCCGTGACCTGCTCTACATCATGGTGGCATCATGGTTGGAAAACCCAAAAACTTGACCCAACCCGACATTCAACCAGGTCGGGTTGACTCGAAGACTCGACCTGAGTGGACTCAATGTTTTTTTTATTTTATCTTTAACACTCGCACACACACCCCCACACTCACGCCATACGCAAGTGGACTCAATGTTTAGTAATATGAATTTTAAAAAACATAATGGATTATAGTATGTACTTAACATAGTTAATATAGGTAATATGAAATTCACATTATCATCAAATCACTCAATGGTGTGCTGGTCAGATTCATATTTAATTTTGTAGAGACTGACCAATTGGGTCAGTCTGGGCTACTACGAGTCCTGTTGAGTTGACTGAGTGGCCGAGTCAACTTGACAAGTCGTCCTGAGTTGGGATCGAGTCAGAACCCAGACCAAGTTTTGCAGTGACTTGGTTCATAATCTCACTGAGTCGAATTGACTTGGCTAAGTTTCGAGTTGACCCAGTGAATTTTAGAACTGTGGCTGGCATCTGTCCAGGAGTGCCCGCTTGTGTTGTGTTCATTTATCTCAAATTTTATAAAGGTCAGAATTGTTTGAATTATGTAATCTGTAATGAAACAGGCAGTGGTGAATAATTTGGAAGATGCGCATGAGCTGATTGACACTGCTATCTCGACGGCACTGAAGGAAAGCAAGCCGGTATATATAAGCATCAGTTGTAACTTGCCAGCAATCCCTCATCCAACTTTCAGGCTGGAGCCCATTCCTTTCTTTCTCCCACCAAGGTTGGTTGTCTTCTTTCTTGCTCTCTCTTATTCTTCTCTATTTCATGTAGAAGTCGGTAATATGCTGTTGATAAAGTCAATATTCTGTGGACTTGGATATTTTGTCGTTTGTTTTTCCTGATTGTTACTTTGGAACCATGACTTTATGTATGCCAAGTAGAATTTTTTTGAAAGTTTAATTGGATGAAAGTAGGGAGACCATGTGAGTTGTTTGCTCTGCTATGGCTACTCTCAAGTGTAGGATCTCAATCCTACTCTTCCTGCACGAGCTGTAGCTTACCTGATGACCAGACTAGCCAATTTTTGTTCACATACATGGTGGGCCCCACCTGGTCTTGGATGCACATACCCACATTGGCACGTTTGGGGAGGTAGGACATGGGATCCTACTCTTAAGAGTGGCTGTCACATATCACAAGTTGCATTTGGTCATGATCATAACATGCATTCAGTGGAAAGAGAAATCTGTAACTGTACATCTTGATTCTACTCAAAGTCAACTTGCATTGTTGTAAGAAGATTCCCTACTTTCTCTATCTTATCGACTCTGGTGAATTTGTTGATCTGACAGTTGTTTAGTGATGTAGGACGTGACACCGATACATTCCTAGCATGGTTGGACCAAACGAAGGTGGACCGTAAATTGATTATAACTTTTGATTCGGGTATTGTTACGGGGCGCATAACCTATCAATCTTTACTGAAACGGGCCATCCGAGGTGAATTGACCGATAAAGTGGGTCGTGTCTATCCGTTTCGTAAGAAAACGCGCACTTTCAGCTCAAAACCGAAAATTTGAAGAAAAATTACTATTTTTAGTAATTTCGATTTTTAAATATTATTTATTTTTAGAATTTTAGATTTTTTTTTTCTTTTTTAGAAATAACTTGTAATCATGCTTGGACTCTTCTAGCAAAACTTTATTTGGAATTTTTATGTTTAGAAATTAGGTTTTAGAAGAGTTTTATTAGAATTGGGATTTCATTAGAGTTAGAATTTTGCTATTTTTGGTAATTACGAATTTTGTTTTGTTTTTTGAAAGATGACGATTTATTATATAAAAACGATGGGAATACAGAACAAAGAAAAGAAAAACAAAAGGGAAAAAAAATAGGGGCACAACCCGCTGAGCTAATGACCAGGTCTCCTAAGAACCCGAGAAGAACATGGCATTACAATAGCTGCTAGGCAGCACTACGGAGGCCCATTCGATGACAAGGAAATGGATCCTCTTGATCAGATGCCCCACCTCATGGGATTCCCCTTTGAAGCACCTCCTATTCCTTTCTTCTCATATCGTCCACCACACAACAACTAAGACCATTCTCCAAATGACGTTACCTTGCTTACCAAAATCTGTTCCTTGCCAAGCAGAGAGCAGAGCATCCGAAGAGAAAGGATGGACCCATGTAGTTTTAAACCAGGATAAGACGACAAGCCAAATCTGCTGGGCCAGCGGACAGTGACTGAAAAGGTGATTGGCTGATTCCGCGTCTTCCATGCAGCATAGGCATATATTGGGGATGCACATACCTCTTTTCCTCAGATTGTCAACTGTCAACACCTTTCTAACGCTAACCAACCAGCTAAAAACCACAAACTTGGGGGATATTTTGACCTTCCACAAATAATCCAACCTAGGACCTGTTGGAATGACTGAGTTTCTATATAAAAGGCTGTATAGAGACTTAACTGTGAACAGACCCTTCTCGTCAAGAGACCAAAGAGGACTATCTTGGGCTTGCTGATCTATAGCAGGGCTGCCGATAAGGGAGAGGAGCCTCGTTAGCTGCTCTATCTCGCAATCGTGGAGATTTCTGTAGCCGCGGATGTTCCACGCTGCATTGGAGCCGGAGACGGAGATAGAGTTTGCCACCGAGATGTTCCGATCAGGAGCCAACCTAAAGATGGATGAGAAAGAATCTTTAAGGGGGATACTTCCAATCCAAATATGATGCCAGAACGAGATTTTCGCTCCATTGCCAACCGAGAACCGAATCCCTTCACCACCTCCTGCTTCATATCAAGAATGCCCTTCCAAATCGCTAAAGCTTTACAGGCGGAGGAATTTCTAGTCCACCACCCTTCGACTGCCTTACTGTATTTACATTTAACCAATCGGTTCCACAGGGAGTCAGACTCTGTCGCAAGTCTCCATGTCCATTTTCCTAAGAAGGCCCAATTCATTAACTTCAAATTTTTGACGCCAGCCCCACCATCTCTAGTATGCAACCACATGGTGCTCCAATCCACCAAATGGAAGTTCTTATCTCCCTTGCCAAACCACAAAAAGTCCCTTCTAATTCTTTCGAGCCTGTCGATAATGATTTGCGGACATTTGAATAAATACATATGATAGAGAGGCAAACTGGACAAAACTGCTTTGATCAAAGTGAGACAGCCCCCTATGGAAAGATACTTACATTTCCAGGAAGCAAGATGCTTCTCAAATTTGTCTATGACTCTGTCCCACATGAATTTAGGAGGCTTACCCACAGCCAGGGGGAGACCCACAAACGTGGTCGAAAGGGACCCAGTCACGCAGTTGAAAATGGCTGCAAATTCCGCGAGCTCCTCCTCACCCATATGAATGCCAAAGATTGTGGACTTGGCCAGATTGATTCTGAGGCCCGACACCGCCTCAAAACAGTGGATGATGGTCCGAAGATTGCTGGCCTTCTCCCAGTTAGCTTCACAGAATAACAGGGTATCGTCCGCGTATTGCACATGGGAAATAGGTGCCATCCTGCTAATATGGCATCCACCGATGATGCCATGCTCGCCTTTCAGCAGCATTCTGGGCAGGGCTTCTCCCACGACTAAGAAGAGGAAAGGAGACAGTGGATCTCCCTGGCAAAGACCTCTAGAATTAGCAGCCGTTGATGAGAACCGAGGAAAAGGCTGAACCCACACACGCTTTGATCCACCTGCACCATTTCTCTCCGAAACCCATGCGCTGGAGCATATAGATTAAGAAGTCCCAATCGATGTGGTCATAGGTCTTCTCAATGTCTAGTTTACAAAGAATACTCTTAGACTTAGATTTGTTAATGGAATTGAGACATTCAGACGCGATCAAAGCACTATCAATAATTTGTCTATCTGGAAAAAATGCACTCTGATTATCTGATATAATATGCCTCATCACCCTTCTTAAACAAGATGTGAGAATTTTCACCAGGATCTCGCCACAGCACCCGGGATCTTAGGGATCAGGGCGATGAAAGTTGCTTCGATTTCTTTAGACAGGCAGTTTTTGTCTTGAAATTCCTGGATGAAGGCCATAATGTCACCCTGAAGCACTTCCCAAAAGGATTGGAAAAAGAGCATAGGGAAACCATCTAGCCCTAGGGCTTTGTCCCCTGATAAGGCCCCTATTGCCTCCTTAACTTTAGCAACTGAGATCGGAGATTCTAACCCACTGGCTTCCTTGGCAGAAATTTGTCTGAACTGAAGATTGTCGAGCTTCGGCCTGACCCAATTGTCTTTGGAAAGGAGATTTTTGAAATATTCGATTGCTTCTGCAGAAATGAGCTCCTGATTTTCGATTTTAACCCCATCAACTTCTAAAACTCTGATTTTATTGATCCTCGCTCGAACATTTGCTATGTAATGGAAATACTTCGTATTTTTGTCACCTTCCGCAACCCAAGAGGACCACGATTTCTGCTTCCAGGAGATTTCATCTTCAAGAGTTCTGGAGGATTAACTATGGATAAGGTTGGACCTCTGAATCCAGTCTTCAGCTGACATCGGACCATCTTCAGCTGTTAAATCTATTGCCAATATCTCTTCCAAAATAGTCGAAGAGTCTGACTGTCTTTTGCATAGGACATCTTTCTTCCAATCTTTAATCTTTCCCTTCAGGATCTTTAGCTTCTTAAATAGACTGAACTTGGCGTAACCTTCAACCGAAATACCATTCCACCATTCCGAAACCATTTGATGAAAACCCTCCATTATGCCAAGAAATGTCGAATTTGAAAGGCTTAGGGCCTCGGTTATCCTCCTGCACGCTAAGGAGGAGAGGACTGTGATCGGATGAAGGCCTAGGCAGTAAAGACTGACAGATTTTGGGGAAAGCTTCTAGCCAATCAAAGGAGACTAGAAATATGTCCAGCCTAGCACGAATGGGGAGCACTCTTTTGTTCGACCGAGTATAGCTGGCACCATTGAGAGGGAGATCTATCAATGCCTGCTCATTGATCCACTCCGAGAATCTTCTCATTGTTGACGAAACTATCCCCCCACTCTATTTTTCCTCCGCATAACGGATGATGTTGAAGTCCCCACCAATGCACCACGTCCCACTGAAAAGCATCCTAGCTTGATTAAGCTCATTCTAGAATTCGTCTCTGCTGGCTGCTAAGTTGGGCCCATACACAAAGGTAAAAAGACAGGAAAGATTAGTAGGGAAATCTTTGAGTAGGACAAAAATAGAAAAAACGCCCACCCAACTAAATTGAAGAACCCAAATTGTGGCATTCCAAGCCAAAACGATCCCACCCGAATTGCCGGATGCATCCAAGGCCACCCACTTGACGTCCTTCCCCTTCCAGAGAGATCGCATGAGGGCGTCACTGAAGCTGGGGACCTTGGTTTCCTGCAAGCAGACAATGTTGGCTTTACTTCTATAGCAGATGTCTTTAATCATGCTTCGTTTGTGCTTAGACCCCACCCCTCGAACGTTCCATGAGGGCACTGACATCTATGAAACCGATCTACCCCTTTGGCTTGTGTTAGCCGTACCGAAATCGAGACCTAGGTTGGAGCTAGAATCCATCCTGACCCTGCAACTCTCTGTTAGAGCTATTCTTGAGACGATTCTTTCTTGGGGAATTGGAAGGATGGAAGAGGGCGACAAAATCCTCCGAGTTATCGCCAAAAGTGAGCCCAATAGTCCTTCATATGTGACTCAGGGCATCCCGGAGCCATCTCTTCTTCTGAATGTCATTTGCGGTCTTGATCCTCTAACTTGGCGAGACATGGGGGACGATACTGTTTCTGCCATGTCCGCCGTGGGGCTGCCTACCCGCATCTGCAAAGGTTCAGCGTCAATAATCCCTTCACCATGACCTTCCTGGAAGAGAAGAGCTAAGGCCTGGTCTGCGTCCGGTAAAGAGGACAGATAGGGAGAAGAGATCGCTGAGTTGACGTCTTCCATTTCTTCGGATCTCACTGAGCTCGGAGAGGACGACGTAGAGTTGCCATCGGCTTGTTCTGAAGGGGTGAATGGAGTCTGTCTGGTGGGAGAGAAGCCATCTCTCTCTAATGGGGGAATATTGAGGTTTAGCCTACCTTCCTCCGCAGCTAGGTGTACTGGGTTGGGAGAAGGTTCGGGTCCGAAAATGCCCGCATGGGCCTCTCTGCGCGTGACATGACTAAAATCCGAACGAGACTTTTCACGCACGTCGCTACCTGACGCTGACCACGGAGCTAAAGGGGCCTTGCCTTTGCTATGCGAGGCTTTGCTAGATGGGGGACGTGTCTCTAACCTAACGTCACGGCTCCATCCCGAGTTGACACATATCTAGGCCGCTTGGGGTCGAAATAACTGACAATATAGCCTCAGATGCGTGTCACTCTTTAAGACGGTCGCGTGCCATACTGATCATATCGCACCCGCGCGAAGGTAGATGCGTGTCGAGCACAACCTGCTGGTCTTCAGAGCCCCTATTCTATTGTACCGGCGATAGAGTACACCTGTCAGTAAGAAACTGAGCAGCTACCATCTCGTGTTGCCGCGTGTAGGCGCTGTACTCTGGTAGGACTGCATGATCGAGACCACAGGATGGAGGTGGTCTGTAGAGCATCGAAAAGGGTATCTCGCGCCATTTCGGTGCTCCGACGGAGTTGCGGGAGTATGCTCCTTCTTCCCAACTGCCCTCGAAGCTCCTCTGAAGTTGGCCAGTCTTCCTTTCTTTGTTACTTCAAATGTCTCCCCATCTGGCAATGGGGAGTTGGAGTTTCTTGTTGAATCGACAACAACAAAGTTCTCTTGTCGACGACCATCTCCATCGGAGGAAGGAACCGACAGACCTTTCTTCCTTCTGATGCGAAGCCTAATGACACCCATCTCTTCTCCCGATCTAGTTTTGGGGTATATCTCTATCAGATCACCTAAGCGGGACACTATTTGCAGGAAGAGGTCTTTGTTCCATAGCTTTAGAGGGACCGACCACACCAAAAACTACACCTCCTCGAAACCAAACGCTGAGAACTGATCCCACCTCACGATGCCTTGCACCATGCCTTCCGCATGAAGGGCAGCAGCCATCAGGAGAAAATCAGAGTTAGACCCTGGAGACAACGTGACCCATAGTTCATTGAATCCTATTTGTTTGATGTCGTAGGATCCTGCTGTTAACCTACCGACTTCCTACAGCCAAATTTTGACCTTTGAAATGGAGGATTTAGCTCTGGACACCACCACTACTGTGTCCTTCCCCCGTCCTGTACTTGTCTAACAAGTCTTGACTGATATGGATTGTCTCCCCTTGTTATGCTCCCTTGTTTTTCCCCTCTATATTTTCCTCTCTACTAGTATTGCCTTGGACGCAGCAGGCCTTCTCCTTGTAACAGTCGTTGGTTTGCATTGAGTTTTGGAGGGTCTCCTTGAAAGAGATGGAGCTCACCACCTTGCCAGAGGCAACTTTGGTCTGCTGCTGACGATGCGGCATACACCACTGTTGGACTTGGGACGGAAGAGGCCCCTGCCATAATCATCTACAACTGAGCTCATATCTCGCTTTCTAGACTTGCATTTTATTCCCATCAAAGCTTACGCCATCCAGAGTGTCAATCGGCCTATGCAATTCTTTCATGGATCCCATTCTTACCAAGGCAAACCCGCACATTTCTCCTGTGTCTTTGTTCTTGGGGATCACCATGTCCATCACTTCGCCAGCTCTTCCGAAGACTCTGGCGAAGTTGATGGGTCGCAACCCTTTTGGGAATCCCTTAACATAAAGGGTGGGGTAGCTAGCAATGTCCTTCTTTTGAGAGGATGTTGTCGGACGCTTTTTTTCTATGCTCATCTGGACCCAGCTGAAATCCTCTGCTTCTTCCTCATCCCCACCTTCTATCTCTCCTTCTTCAGTGAGGTCTTTTGCTATAATCTCTCCATCTTCTTGCCCTTTATCGCTCATCTTTGTCCGGGATCTTTCAATACTCTTTCGCTGATCAGAAACACTCATCGCTAATCGCAAACGCTCATCGCTGATTGGAACATGTTTATTGGTGTAACAGGGACACATTAGACACTTTCAATACCCTTTTTTTTTCTTTATATTAATGGTGTAATAGGGACACATTAGACAATTATCAATCAATTTATTACGAATTTCTAAAAATTATTCTATTTTCTTATTTTTCTCATGGATTCGAGGTATCTCTGTGAGGAGTCTAGAGAAGCTCCATGGATTCGGAGTAGTTATCCCTCTGAGGAAGATGTTGCTTGACGTCAACACGTCTTCCCTTGCATCAGTTTAAAAATGTTGTAATATTGATGTTACGCATAGAGGCTGGGATAATGTAATTATATTTATTAAAGACGGTAAAAAGATTATCCTCATCCCTATGGGAACGGAAAACCAACCCAAGACTTCTAAACTGGAGGGACAGTCTCTCATAATTGAACAGAATTTTGTTAAATAATCTGAAGAAATGAGAGATGTAGATGCATTAGTTGAAAAAGAAAAAATATATGGAGCCTATGAACATCATAAAGGATTTGAATCTAGTGTTGAAGGAGTTTTAAGGGTATTATGCTCGATGAACTCTCTAATAAATTGCCTCCCATACGAGATATACAAAACCACATTCATGTTGTCTCGAAGGCAAGTTTACCTAATTGGCCAAATTATCAAAAAGGATGCGAGATTTTGCAGGCACAAGTAAAGGAACTGATCCATACTAGTTAAGTCAAAGAGAGTATGAGTACATGTATTATGTTAGCTCAGGAGCCTATTGCAAAGTACAAGGAAAATGCTAAAAAATATTGGCACAATAAATTATTTAAATACCATGAGTGAAGTCCCTTGAGTAACTCAATGACGAGTTTTTTCCAAGTGGAGGGGTCTGATGTAGGACGTGGCATCAATACATTCCTAGCATGGTTGAACCAAAAAAAGGTGAACCGTAAATTAGCCATAACTTTTGATCTGGGTATCGTTATGGGGCACACAAGTAAATTGGCCATAACTTTTGATCCGGGCATCATTACGGGGAGCATAATCTATCAGCGACAAAAGATTTTTGAAGTAGGCAACCAAGTTATGATCCATCTACTCAAAGGAGAGATTTCCGACTAGGACTTGCAACAAGTTGAAGAACAAGAAGATTGGACAGGTATCGATCCTCTGAAAGATCAATGACAACGCTTATATTGTTGATATTTCAGACGACATGGAGATTTTGCGTACTTTCAACATCGTAAACCTGACCAAGTATCATGAACCAAATCATGACGAGAACTCGAGGACGAGTTCTTTTGAAGTGGAGGGGACTGATGAAGAACAAGTCGTGGACACCTTCATGTCCAAGATGGACCAAAGAAGGCCCGATCGGAGGTAGAGGTGATCCAGATCGTCAGAACCTTACAACAAGTGTATCTCGCAAATAAGAATGAGTTACTCGACGTACCGTATATGATCTTGGGGTAGGAGAAGCTACTTTAGCCAACCAACCCGTCTATGCCATGTTGCCCATGGGTGTGGAGACACACTCGGGGTGGGTGGCCTGTGTGAAGTGGAACCCATGTGAAGTGGGGCCCACAAGGGGGGGTTTGGCTGAGGTCCTAACCTATGCGATGTGGGGCCTAGGCTATGAGATAAAGGGATTGATTCGCCATGCTCTATCAGTTCGAGCTTTTAGAGCAAGTGGCTAGTTGTCCTGCATCACATGGTGTGGAGTGGGTGATTCAAGTTACAAAAGGTGCCAAGGTGATTGTAAGGGGAGATATTGAAGATCTGATTTGCAGCACACATGGCAGCGTAATACACGTATGAAATCTGGGTCCTTCATCGGATGAGGCCTACCATGAACATGCTCTAGCCCAAAAAACAGGGAGGTCTGCTAAATAAGGTGGGAGACATGTATTTGAGAAAAATGGCTGTGTAGAAAAAGTTGACCAACATCCGATGTTCAGTGTACATATATGACTAATCTAATGATGGAATGACCTGATTTATGGGACAGGGCATGTTCATGGTGGCTACACCTGACACTTGGCATGGATCTCTGTTGGAACATGTGCGTGCAGTCTCTTTCAGGTTTTTCTTGGCTATATTGCCTCATCAATTCTCCTCAGGGAGAGCACGTGTGCACTTTCGAGAATACATGGGCACTTTTGAATTTCTTTTCCAAGGCTGTGGCAAACTTTTGACTTCCAATATTACCCATTTGAGTATGGTGCAATCGGATAACTACCTATGGTTAAATTTGGAAGCTAATCCAATCTGATCTATGCCGTTGTGATGGTAAAGGTACATGAGCATTTGGATTGTGTAGTTTTGTCATTGTCTGAAGGGCATGTGCCTTGGTTCATTGTGCATGTTAGGTGTCAAATGGAGAAAATCCAAGATGCAGGTTTTGAGTTCTTTCTGCATCATGTTTGGTTCTTGTAATCTTGCTGCAATGTCTTGTAACTTGGTAATAGTACTGTCATGTTTGCTTTTGCAACTAACCTCATGCTTTGATTTGTTCTGTATCTTGGGTGCCTACTGATTCCTTCCAAGAGATCAGAGCTAGATGTGTTTGGTAACCTGTATTTTTCAGCAAGGCCTAATTCTCCAGTAGATATCTCTTCATTTTTCATGTAATGATCATATCGTTGGATTTCTACTAATATATGGGAGGCATGTGATTTATTGGAATGACCAATCTGCCTTCCTCTACAGGTTGAGCAATCAAATGGGACTAGAAGCTGCAGTGGAGGTCACAGCTGCGTTCCTGAACAAGGCTGTGAAGCCAGTGATTGTGGGCGGCCCTAGGATAAGGGTGGCCAAGGCACAAAAGGCTGTCGTGGAGCTAGCTGATGCATGTGGGTATCCAATAGCTGTTATGCCATCAGCCAAGGGGTTGGTGCCGGAGCACCATCCGCACTTCATTGGAACATACTGGGGTGCTGTCAGCACCAGCTTCTGCGGAGAGATTGTGGAGTCAGCCGATGCATATCTCTTCATTGGTCCCATCTTCAATGACTACAGCTCTGTGGGTTACTCTTTGCTGATCAAAAAGGAGAAGGCAGTGATCGTGCAGCCCAACCGTGTGACTATTGGAAATGGGCCTTCTTTGGGTTGGGTTTTCACGACTGACTTCCTGACTGCATTGGCAAAGAGGCTAAAGAAGAATAGCACTGCCATGGAGAACTATCGCCGGATTTATGTACCTCCTGGTACTCCCCTCAAGCGTGAGCCGAATGAACCTTTGAGAGTCAACATCCTCTTCAAGCACATTCAGGCAAGTTGTGAGAAACATTATCTTTGATTTTGTTTATTCTTCATTTTTATGATGTGTAAAACTACAAGAAACCTGTTTTTGAAATTGAGAACTTTGTGATCTTATTTTGGCATCCCTTACCCAAGGGAAGCCCTACCAAATAAGCATCTCCTATTATCGAAGAATGCAATGGCTAGAGTCCTGATGTATCTTATTGTAATACATCAGGATGCACACAAGGAAAGCTGGATGCTAGAGTCCCAAAGCATCACACGGACTGATTATTTCATTCTTCTTTGTTAGACATATTTCATCTGTTACTCTTTTTTATAATCTAAAACTCATGAATGAAACAGGATCTGTTGAGTGGAGAAACAGCGGTTATTGCAGAGACAGGAGATTCATGGTTCAATTGCCAAAAGCTTCGTTTGCCAGAGAATTGTGGGTAGGCTCTCTCCTGATAATGATTGATGGCTGTGGAGCCATGTCACCTTTATTTATCATATGTTTCATTTTATCTGATAAAAAGAGCAACCCCATTGTAACTTATGATGGCATCATGCAGATATGAATTCCAGATGCAGTTTGGATCTATTGGGTGGTCAGTAGGTGCAACTCTTGGATATGCTCAGGCTGCCAAAGATAAACGTGTGATTGCTTGCATAGGTGATGGGAGCTTCCAGGTCAGTTTTATGACTACCTTATTCCTCTTTATTGCAGAAGATGGCCCACTTGTCTGGAATCTGCAGAGTAAATCAGATATCTGTCACCAGTTTCGAATCATAGTCATTTCATTCTCTGAAAAATCAACAAACATGTGGCCTTCTTAGTTGTCCCAATAAAATGTGTTTCTCCATGCATCGAAAAATCACGCCACACAGTCATGGCACATCAGAATCCATCATAGTGCAAATAGTGGATCCTAGCTATTAGATCCTTGCCATACTTTTGCACAAAGTGCAATATTCAGAACAGATCCTTGCTATACTTCTGCACAAAGTGCAACATTCAGAACAGATCAACAGTCCAACATGAGTCCACGATTGCATTTCGATACTTGTCAATTAGCATGACCACTGTCTACTAGGTTGGTGGACCTAACTGATTAGGTTCAGGTGTTGGTCCACAGATCTGTCTTAACAAGATCAGATGGTTGGTGGATCGCATCAAAGTTCAAAGTGGTGAACTCACCCTGAAAATTCATTTTTGTCAGAACTAATTCTTCCTTGTTCTTCAGGTAACAGCACAGGACATCTCAACAATGATCCGATGTAACCAAAGGAGCATCATATTCCTCATCAACAACGGCGGATACACCATTGAAGTGGAGATCCATGATGGTCCATATAATGTGATCAAGAACTGGAACTACACTGCCTTTGTCGATGCCATTCATAATGGTGAAGGCAAATGTTGGACAGCCAAGGTCAGCATTAACAAATTGTCAAAATGCAATAATCCAAAAGGAGACTATAGTTTTGATGGATTGAATTTGTATCCAACTGCAGGTTCGTACCGAAGAGGAATTGGTGGAAGCACTCATTGCAACCACGGGTGCACAGAAAGAATGCTTGTGTTTCATTGAGGTCTTAGTGCACAAGGACGACACAAGCAAAGAACTGTTGGAGTGGGGATCAAGAGTTTCTGCTGCCAACAGCCGTCCTCCCAATCCTCAGTAGCATTTCAAGTTTGGAGACTTGGAGTGGGTGAAGAGTCACTGGCCAGAGAGGGTAGATGGGATTCTAGAGCTGTTTTTGTATTGTTGTTGTTGTTGTGGTTGACCTTGTTGACCTTGTTGTCTTCGTCGTTGTTGTTGTATAGGAGCTAGAAATAAAAGTGATGACTGAGAGATTGTGAATCTAAATGGAGTTTCTTGTATTTATGAGGCTCATCTAGCAAGGAGATTAACATGATTCTCTGGGAAGAAAATTTGACCAGGCTCTTTGTTTGCTAGAGTGATGTATATGCTCTATGAACTGCTATATTTGTGTTAGGGGGTATTGCTCTTGCAACGCAGGTAGAGAGAGGAAAGGAAAGATCGGAAAGAAAAGGAAAAGGGTGCGGCCAGAGGTGAATGGTTTCATTCTATCGTGTTTGGCTAACTGGTGAAGTGTTTGCCAGTTGAACAGTTTTCTATATTTTAGTAATGGTAAAATGCTATTATTAATTAGGAAGTGTTGTTTTGAATTTGAAAGAAAAGAAAAGGGAGAAAAAAGAAAAGAAAGACCATTGGACTAAAAACTTCATGGATAAACTGAGTATCAGGTCAATCAGCATGCACTGTTTCCCATGGTGTGGTCCACCTGAGATTTAGATCTCTCTCATTTTTTGGGCTCATGCTCTAAAATAAGCTAGTAAAATGGATGGATAGAGTGGATAAAACACATGTCATGGTGGGGCAAACAGCACTGGCTAATACCGAGGTCAGGGGTCACTACCGAGTCCCTGAAAATAGTCTAATTCGAGACTTATGTGGGCCCTACTATACGGAATGGTGTAAAATCACGCCTAAAAACTCTTTAGTCTTGGAATGTCCTACGGAATACATTCATCCAAGTGGACCCTACACACAATCTGGACAAATTTGATGGTGGGAATTCCCATCGCAACTATTCTACGTGCGTGAGTTTTGAATCGGACGCGGATCAGCTACTGAAATCGACAATAGAGAGTCTGGCTAAGAAGTGACATCACTACCATGATGTATTCATCGTATCCACACTGTCCATCCATCTGGAGAGATCATTTTAGGGCATGAGACAAAAAATGAGGCAGATCGAAACTTCAACTATACCACACCAAATAAAACAGTAGGGATTAAACACCTACCATTAAAAACTTCCTTGAGCCACGGAAGTTTTCGATCAAGCTGATATTTGTGTTTTCCCCCGTTCCATGTCTTTGTTAACTTATAAACAGGTTGGATCTCAAATAAACGTCATAGTGGGCTTAGGAAGGTTTCAACAGTGGGCGTCACTTTTCACACTGTTTTCTGTGGTGGGGTCCACTTGAACTTTGAATCTCTCTCATTCCTTGGTTGTTTCCCTAAAATGATCTCTCCAAATGGATGGATGGTGTGGATATAACACATACATCATGTTGGGGCCCACATAATATAGTGACGTCACTTCAGTAGCAAGACTCGCTACTGTCAGGTTGAGTAGCTAATCCGCGTCCGTTTTGAATCAGCGATTTTTTGGCCTTGGGCCATCCATGTGCTTGAAGTAGCAGACCTGATGGACAGGCGTATCTCATGCGCTTGAAGTCCATCCATGTCATTCGAATGGTCACGCCCCCACATATCCGTATGATTAGGGTAGTTTTGTCATTTTTGAATAAGATAATGGACATGCATGCAAAACTTATACAATAAAGTCAAATAAAAAAATATAGCTAACTTGTAAAGGTTATTCTTTTAGATGGTTTTCCTAACATGTAGACAGAAGATGGTTTTTCAAAAAAGTCCTTTAAAAAGGAAAAAAGAAAAACCCTCCTTCGCAAATGAATGGTATATCGTGTACCACGGTAATTGCTTTATCTAGGATGTCGTTGGTTTTGCAAGATTTTTGGTCTAGGTGGTCCCATGAGATGGCGTGGTTTTGACAAGAGCCTAGCATATATGAGAATAATTCTAACACTTGATCCATTTTTTCAATTTTCATATGAAGAAAATGCCCATTAATTACATTGCAGCTATCTCTCATTCAGCAGTGGCCTCGTCTTGAGACGTGAAAAGTCATTTTGAAAATGGGTGTATCTCCATTCAAAATTGAAATTCGGCCAACTTTTTGGTTGATTTGATTTATTTATTTTAATTAGACAGCCTTGAAGTAATAGAAAGTTTTTTCAATTTTATGTTTGAAGCTATCTTTAGTTCACAGCTACATTAATGTTATATAAATTCTCAATTGTTTTGTCTTCCGTGATCCATATTTGATGAGTTTTGCCTTTAAACTTGAACCAGTGATATGAAATTAAAACTTTATATGTGTGAGGGGATGAATTTGCTTTTATATTGCCCAATGGGCCCCACATAATATGTGAATATGTTCAAAACGTGAGGCCATTTCCTTTTTTCCTTCCTTGATTTTATTTTATTTTTTCATGGGAGTGGATGATGATATTTTTTTAGCTTATTTCCTTCTTCCTTCTTTGATTTTCTTTATAATTATTTTTAAGATTATTTAAAGAAAAAAATTGATATAAATGGTGGGAGTTTGTGAAAGAAAATAAGGTATTGAATAATATGGTAATGAATGAATTTTTATAATGGAAGGATGACATAATTGATAAACTTTATAATAGAAAAATGTTATAATGTATGAATTTTATAACGAAAAAATATTATAATAGATGTATGTTGTCATGCCCCGAAATTCGAGTACAGAGTGTGCACCCTCAGACCCGAGTTTAGGCCTATGACACGTACACTGAGTGTACTAATTTCATTCAATTATACAATTATTCATCTACCTAGTAGCTCTATCATAGATCTATATTTCATTCATACTCAACGACATCTCAAAAAATAAGAAACAATCATTTATTCCAATAATCAATCATAAACACAACTAAGGACCCTCCCATTCGGGGTCTTATGAGTGAAATAAGTATGTCTAACAACTTTAAAGAATTGATTAACAATATAAGAAAACCAAATATAATTAAAGTAACAATATTATGATTAGTATAAGGCAGCAACTTCTTCCTCTGTCACATAGGGCCACGTGTCCCTTAAGTTTTTTTTGGCTCGACCACGTATTCCTGTTCTTGAGTCATCGGCCCACCCTCATTCACATTTGTATGGTTTTTTCATCAATAAAAAGGATAAGCTAACCAGGCCTAGTGAGAATTTCCGACATGGTTCTTTACATCAAATTATAATAGATGTCAATAATCATACACAATATAAATTTTTTAAAAAATGCAAATGCAAATGCAATGCATCAATGCATCAAGTGAGAATCCATCCACTTGCTTGAGTTGAAACCCCGTCAACCCGCATCTGCCCCTTGGTAGGCTTCTACCATCTGGTAGGCATAGGCAAGACCCGCATCTACTCCTTGAGTAGGCTTCCATTAGTTTAGTGGTCTGCTGGTAACGATTCTATCAGGGTATACCATTCGGGGAGGTCCCCCAAGAATCCAACACGTGTTGTGCATGAAATTGATAGATGCACCATGTTATCAAAAATTATGTATTGCATAGGTTATTTCGATTATCATATTTGAATCAATATAGTCTAATACATTAATCAAATCATATCATTATTAATACAGAAATCACAGTCCTTTAAATCAATTAAGAGTATATGGCAATTAAATCATGACAATTAAATCAGGATAATAATACAACACATCAACAATCTATCTATTTTAACTTGATGGATGAAAAATATATCGGGATCACTCACGTGTTTAATGTTATTGCATCTAGATCGTATCGGAACTATTTGCACTTCAAATTACTTGATCATCGATTCAACTCACCTCAGACTCTATCAACCAACTCCTTGAACACATTTAACATCAGCAAGGCTCAACCCACGACTTTAACGGCAGTGTACTGATTCACCCTAGTCTATCTCAGGAAAACCGATGCAACTTAACACAAGTTGTTGCACTATTGCAGATAAGCACTAATGATGGAAGAAATTCATGTTCAGATTCCAAACATCCTAGATCACAATTCAACTCGGTTGGGTCGACACAATAATATACATAATATTTTCTCTTAAATCTTACGATTTTATGCATCCTCTCATTTTAGACGGGGAAGATCTTTTATAGAGTCTTTAAACTCTCGCAAGACTTCTGGATAGACCTAAGCGTAATTTGCCTGTGTTGGTTTGATGTGGTTACAAGTAACGAAAAGAGATCTCCTTCGTTTTAAATGTTTAATTGTGAATTGAGGAAATATAGGATGATAGATGGGGTCTATAGAAGGGTTTGGTAAGGGATCCACACCATTCATCAGTTCTCCAGGTCATGCATGAATACAATCCAAAAAAATGAGATAATTTATAGGCTTTGGATGAGCCATACAATGCTAATTTGGACAGGGAATACCTAATGTTAAAAACTTCATTCAAGTCTTGATTTGATTAATGGCTTGAATCTACAAGTAGACCCCTCATGATTAACGGTTCACACGAGATGGGTCCCCACAACAGTCCTGATCGAAGAAGGAAGATAAGTACGAAAAGCTTCCTAGTTTTGGCACGACAGTACTGGACGTTGGAATTTTATTTTATTTTATAATTTTTCTTTTCTTTTGTTAATTTAATGTGGGTGCCACTAAGATGTATACCAGCAATCCCACTTGACCATTCATTTCGTCATATTACATTGGGACACAAATCCAAGATTGAGAAAGATCTACTGCTTAAGTGAGCTGCATGATTTGATGATCTCGAGCAGTCAAGAATCAATTCTTCCAAGTCTGGCCCTAAGTTCTCATTCCACCAATGAGAAAACACACGTAGAAACTACCTCAGTAGTATGTCTATTTAATTGGACTCCAGGGATGATAGAAAACGTCTCATATGGATGGTTGGGATTTGAGGGAGGATTCTCTCTTTGATCATTCATGAGATCCCATATTTGACTGGGAAACAAAGAGGAAAATGGAAACGTGAGTTTACCTTTGAATCACTTGTTCACACGGATGCAGCTTACTATCAGTTGTTAAAGGTTCTACTTCAATATACATTTTCAAAATCACTTTCGTTCATTAGTATCTATGCCTATGGGACCAGATATGGAATAGATCAAAGTCTTAACTGGGCCACATACCATATGGCATGGATGATGTTTTAACACGTAAAGTGTGTTTTCCATTTTTTATTTTTATTTTTTAAAACAACCAAAGTCTCGGTACGTAGAGACGTGTTAGAGAATGGTGGTCTCACTTCCTTCCTTTGGGTAAAACTTCAGTCTTGCATTTCTTTTAGCGACCATCCGAATAAAGTGAAATTTTAGCATGGTCTGTCATTTTGTGTACTCTATCATCCGACTAATTTTGAGCCTTGATCTCACGAGGATGGCTAAGATGAATTTTTAATGGCTTACATCTACCCATAATTCAAAACAACGTTTATCGACATCCTATGTAAAAATTAACCGGTAGTTTTGATATATACCTTATGATCTCCCTAATGAATGGTTCATTTAGACATTTGGATGGCCCAGTTGGCAGATCTGTAAGCTAGGTGGCCTTACTAATGGATAGTTTAGATTGATGGCCGTTAAAGTTTAAATGGTTAAAATTTAAAAATGGTGGATGGATGGTGTAGTTTGGTTAGTTGACAGTTTGATGTGTGGTTAGGACTTTGGGATGGCTAGTGTTGGAAGATTGTCTTTGAGCACATAAATGGGTCCATCTATTGGACGGTCTGGATAATGGGTATTTTAGATCCACCACAAAAACATGGTAGTTTAGATTCACCACAAAATCCGGCATCTTGAAAGCAAGGAAGAATATTAGATAGTATAGGCTTTAAAATAAGCGTGTGTGACAATGTATCTAAATAGGGATTGTGTTTTATTAAAACTTAAATTCCTTTTATCATTATTTTATTAGTTTTATTTTTATGCAAAAGAGGACGTAATTCACTGGAAAAGTGATAGTCTCTAGAGACTTTGAACTCCCAATATATTTTCGAATTTTAGGTCGTTGATAATTGTAGATTGAACTGTTTGATTTGGGCGAAACTTGACATCCTACTTCAGCTTGTCATGCTCTATCTAATGAGCTCAATATTGACCCATAATATTTAATGACGACTAAAATGCATCTTAACGGATCTCACTTAGCCATAGGTGTTAATAAAGTGTGTCAGTCCTATGTATAAATTAAACTAATGGATATATGAGTTTTAAATTTAAAAGTTTACTTTGGTAATTAGGTGAGCCAGTTGACGAATACAAGTGTGATGTGTGGCTGGATGATTTGATACCATTGAAATAATCAAATGATTAGTAATCTAATCTATATAAAAAGTGGTGCATGGTTAGTTTTTTTTTTTTTTCAAACATGCACATAAAAATGTGGATTTTAAGATGGATTTTCACATATATGCCTAAGCTAATGTAAGTGTATACACACACCCAAAACCATGGGTTGTTACAAATTTGATTAATGTTAGAATAGGTAATTGATGAATTTTTATAATGAAAGAATGTTAAGATGGAAGTATGTTATATGGTGAATTATCAATATTTATTGTGAATCGCATATATTTACCATGAAGTTGTTTTCACTAAGGATTGCTGATATTCAATGTAGATAGTCGATATTCACCGTGGACTATTGATATTAAGAGTGGACCACTGATATTCACTGTGAACCGCGTATATTAAGAGTGAACCAATAATATTCACAATGGATCGCTAATATTTTCACTGTGATAGTAAATATTCATTATGGGGTACACGTCCGATGAAAACGGTCATAACTCCTTCATTATATGTTCGATTTAGATGATCTTGCATTAATTGGAAAGGTAATTTGGTGAACTTTGAAATGAATTTAGAATTAGATCATTTGAACACCATTTGATTGTCAAAAGTAAGCTTAAAGTTCATCATGATTATTATGGCCTATTGATCTAACGAAAACGGCCATAACTCCCTCATTACATGTTCAATTTGGATGATATTATGCTAATTGAAAAGGTAATTTAATGAAATTTCAAAGGACTTTAAAATAATCTTTGTTTAATACCATTTTATTGTCCAAAAGTGGACATAAAGTTCATTATTCATTGCGAATATTTGATATCACCGAAGCCCATATTTGGGCTCACTTCTAGGTAGTCAAATAGGGTAAAAATGAGACGATTCTAAAGTCATTTGAAATTTCATCAAATTATATTTTCAACGAGAATATGATCACCCAAATTAGATTTGTAATAAGGGAGTTATGACCGTTTTCGTTAGATCGACGACGCATAATGATCTTGATGAACTTTGGAATCACTTTTGGGCAATCAAATAGTGTATCCAAATAAGTTGATTTCAAATTCATTTGAAAGTTTATTAAATTACCTCTTTAATGAGTACGAGATCGCCTAAATCAAACATATAACAAGAAAGTTATGACCATTTTTATCTAATTGTAGCTCATAGTGAATATTTATGATCATAGTGAAATATTAGTTGTTCATAGTGAATCTCAACGGTCTGCTATTAATATCTGTGGTCCACAATGAATATTAATGGCCCACTCTCAATATTAGGGGTCCCACTAAATATTGACAATTCATAGTAAAAAATATCAGTGATCCACAATGAATATGGGTAATTCACAGTAAATATTGATGATCCACCGTATAAAATTTATTTATTAAAACATATTTTTATCTTATCATTATTTTATTACAAAAATTTATCCATTATAACAGTAATTCATTACAATATTTTTCTATTACAAAATTTATCCATTATAACATCTTTCCATTATAAAAAATCATTCATTACAGTATTCTTCCACACATTATTTCCTTTCATAAACTTCAACCGTTCATACCAAATTAAAAAAAAAACTTAAAAAATATCTATAAAGAAACTAAATAAGGAAAAATGAAGGAAGAAGGAAGAAGGAAAAAAAAAAGAAGGCAGCAAAAAAATACAATCCTCCTCACCCCCGAAAAAAAAATCATGGAAGGAAAAAAAATCGGCCAAATGGTCACGTACAGAAGAGCCCTATGTTTTGAACCTATCTACATCTTATGTGGGACAGATTGGGTTGTTTAGAAGTAAATCCATCATATCCACATATGTGGGGTTTTAATTTCATGTCATGAGTCTAAGTTTGAGAGAAAACTCATCATAAATGGACTACACAAGAGAAAATAATTGAAAATTAACGCAAATTATTAGTGCAGTTGTAGGACACCGATAGCTTAAAACATATAATTGAAAAGATCCTCAGTGGGTTCATGACTATCTAATTAAAATGCACGGATCAAATCTACCAAAAGAGTAGGCCAAATTTCAATTTTAGGTAGGTCCCATGTTCCCTTTTAAATGGACCGTTCACTTCCCTAGGTGAAAGCCTACCGTATGAGAGGTAGTTGGGGTAGTTATGGGAAAGAAACATTTTTATGGTATATAAAAAATGAATAAGTAGACTAAGGTTAGGACTCTTGCTACAACCACCTCACCTTATAGGGCCACATGGACCAAAACACACATTTTGTAAAGAACAGGAGAGTAAAGCTCACTTGGAAAGCATGCTATTTAACCATGTGTCATTCACCCTCAATCATGCCCTAATGGCTTGACATTAAGGACCCGCTGGTTTCATGAATTAAAAAGTAACATAATGGGCTATTTGATTTTTCATTTTTACCGTAAATACTAGGTAAATAGCTCCTTAGTATTCTTTAGGCACGTTTAAAAGTATTTCAGAAATTGGCCGTAGAAAATTAGTTCCAAAAAGTTGCCTTAAATTTGTAGGCTCCATCATTATGTATTAATATATCCACACCATCCATCCATCCATAATTTGTTGGAGTATTTTATGGCATGAGCCAAAAAATGAAGGAAATCTAAAGCTTAAGCAGCCCACACCTTACGAAACAGGTAAAGCTTCTGCCGTTGGAAAGCTTTACTTCGTTGGGATCAAAAGGTTTTCTTATTTTATCATTTTACCTCTTCACATGCATAAGAAGAAAACACAAATATCAACTGGACTCAAAACTTTTAGACTTCGATAAGTTCTTACATAAAGGCATTTAGTCCTGCGCATTTGATCAGCCTTCATTTTAGCTGATGCCTTAAAATCAGTGTGCAAAAAAGTCCGCATGGGTAATAATGTTGGAATTATATTAATAAATTTTCATCACTTATTTACGCAATAACAATGGTTAACTTTTTAGTTTAACTTATTTGCAATAAAATTATAATGATAATGATTTATTATTAATTTAATATTAAATCATCATCAAAATACACTTATAATGATTTTTAGCCCGCATAAAACTCATCTGGATGATCCAAACCTACAAAATCTTTCACCACACATTAATCCATTTGTGCCCATCTTTAAGAACAATGCCAACCAGAATCACAATCTTAACCTTTTGATCAATGGCTCACGCTAATGGACGACCGTTAAAAAAAAAGAAACATGTTCCCCCATTCAACGGGTGAAGGTATTGATCGAAGGTTCACGAAGTCAGTTAACGTGAATAGTGAGTTCGGACAGCTGCGTTTCCCCGCACGAGCCTTCGATAATTACAAGGGTAGGACCCTCGTTCAAGGGCAGTTGAAGGGAAATACAAAAATGTCGGAGACTTCCATGCATCCAGTGCTTTTATTAAATATCTTCCACTTTCCCTTCCCTTCGATCTCGCTTCTACTGCTTTCAACCTTCTTTCCTTCTACCCTGCAAAAATCCCTAAAAGCCAAATCCTCCCTTCCTTTCTACCAAAATGAAATCTTCTATGATCAGATCCATCCAAACAGCCCTCAAAACAAGGACTAGTCCTTCCTCATCTCCATCTCTTTCACACTTCTCTCGCCGTTCCTACTCTTCCGACTCGACACCGGACCGCAAGGTCGCAGTCCTGGGCGCAGCCGGCGGCATTGGCCAGCCCCTCGCCCTCCTCATGAAGCTCAACCCGCTCGTCTCCAGCCTCGCGCTCTACGATATCGCCGGCACCCCTGGCGTTGCCGCCGATGTCAGCCACATCAATACCGGATCCGTGGTAAAACATACCCCTCCCAATTTTCTTTAGTTACTTCCTTATTTTATTCCTTATTCCTTATTATTAAATTTTTTTTTTCTGAATTTTCCTTCCTTCTCTTTTTAGGTTGCCGGCTACATGGGCGATGAACAGTTAGGGAAAGCTCTCGAGGGATCAGATGTCGTCATTATTCCTGCCGGGGTCCCACGCAAGCCGGGAATGACCCGTGATGATCTCTTCAACATCAATGCTGGAATAGTTAAATCCCTCTGCACTGCGATCGCCAAATACTGCCCTAATGTAATACTCAACTGCTGCTGTTGCTTCTATCTTTCTCTTGTCTTTGTTTTATCCTTTTCCTTTGGGGGGATTTTGATTTCTGTGGGGCTTTGTAGGCTATTGTTAATATGATAAGCAACCCGGTGAATTCGACGGTGCCAATTGCTGCTGAAGTTTTCAAGAAGGCAGGGACATACAATGAGAAGAAGCTGTTTGGTGTGACGACGCTCGATGTTGTTAGGGCAAAGACATTCTATGCTGGAAAGGCAAAGGTTCCTGTCACTGGTATGCTTCTTCTCTTATTTAACTCTCTCTCTCTCTCTCTCTCTCTCTCTCTCTCTCTCTCTCTCTCTCTCTCTCTCTCTCTCTCTCTTGGAAATTCGAATTGCATTGAGTGTGAATTTTTTTTTTATTTTTTTATTTTTTTTTAATGCAGAGGTTGATGTCCCTGTGGTTGGAGGGCATGCTGGCATCACTATTCTTCCTCTGTTCTCTCAGGTAGTTGATTTCTATATTTGTATCTGTAGCAGAAAATTTTCAATTTCTAGTTTAGTACTAACGTTGTCATTAATCTTGTATTTCAATTTGGTTTTTTGTTTTAATAGGCGACGCCAAAATCTAATGATTTGCCGGATGAGGAGATCAAGGCACTTACAAAGAGAACACAAGAAGGAGGGACGGAGGTCGTGGAAGCCAAGGCTGGCAAAGGCTCAGCAACGTTATCAATGGCGTAAGTTTGCCAACAAACTGCAAGAATAGTATCAACTGAAGATCTCATTATTTCTCTGCAGATTCATTTATATCTTGATTTTTTTGGAATGATTATTGCTGTTCTATAGTAGCTTATGTAGTTTTAACCCAAGGAGTTCTTTCAATATATGGCTTTAAATTTGCCAGGCTCCGTGCTGAATTCTGAAACGATCATTTGAAATTTGAATCCTAAGTTGGGATGTTGTAGTTTCATTTCCTTGGCTCTTTTCATGCATCTTGAAGTGATTATCTTTGCAATCCTCTTAGTTGAGTGATTGGAATTAATTGTAAACACCTGCAATGGTGAACATCTCTCCTCTGGTTTGGATTATTACAATTACTTTCCCTCTTAAAGACGTTAGGGGAGTCTGTACCAGATGACAAAAATAACCTCACATGTGGAGTTTGTTTTGCTAGTGTGTTGGGCCCACCATTACATATAAATGGTATCTGACCTGTTCATCAGGGTTCCCCCACCATAAATATTGAACGCGCAAAAAGTTAGGCTAATCCAATCATTGGGTGGGCCACACCATAGAAATCAATGTACAACCGCCCAAAAATCTCCAATTCACATGGCGGGCCACCTGATGATTGGATCAGGCTGATTTTTTGGGTTGTCCCATTTTCATGGTGGAGCGACCAAGCGGAATGGATTGGATAAAATACGCTACACTCAGCCCATGCATCTACAACTGGTTGATATGAGATCGGAGTAAAATGGTCAATTGGTCAAAGATATGGTGCTAATAGGCAGTGTGGTGGAATCTGCAATGGATCTGTAACACAGAGGGCAGGTACCTGCAATAACCAAACCAGAGGGGCGGTGTTTACAATTGTCATAAAGCAGAGAAGGCGGTGTTTGCAATTATCCAAGATCATTTTATACCACTAGAATGCTGTTGCAGTTTGATCTTAATTTTAGCATTTATAATTTTAGTGGGGTATGCAGGGCTGTCTGCTTCTAGATCTTTAGATGTGTTAACGGAAGGATTGGGCATGGGATGAGAAAGTTTTTATTTTACTAAGTAGTGTCATAGTTTGAAGCACTTTCTCCCGATAGACAATCAGAGTTCCATTCTTTTCTGTTTTCACCTTTACTTGGACTGTTTAAAAAAATAAGATAATATGATAAATGAACCAAAACAGAGTTATAATACTGAATGATCCATTCTTTTCATCATTTCAACTGCTTGCTATCCTTTACTTCCGTCTTTTTCTTTTTCTTTTTATTTTTAACTGAAACCCAAGTCATGGGAATTTGTTCATTTGTTATAAAATGGGTGGTGAGTAGCTCACAATATTGTTGCTGGGAGTTGCCTAATATTTTGCAAGTGGTGTGTTATTGTCATCCGAGACTAACCTTTCTGATTTCATGCAGATATGCTGGAGCTGTCTTTGCTGATGCTTGCTTGAAGGGTCTTAATGGAGTTCCGGATATTGTGGAGTGTTCCTTTGTACAATCAAGCGTCACAGAACTGCCTTTCTTTGCTTCTAAGGTGATTTGATTGAACCCATTCGTTTGATCTTTTATGCCCCTAGTGACTTTCTAGTTTTATGCAAATTGCAACATCAACTACTAGGAAGACATTTTTGTTGCATGTGAAGTCATTTCTTATACTCCCATGTGATGTGATAATTTGATACATTGTAAAGTGTTTGATGATTGATCCATTGCCTTCATGTGCAGTGTTTCCCTTATTTTCTTTTTGTAAAATTATTGTTGTCAACCAAAGAAAAAAAGAGGATATTTTGATTTATTGGTATAGTTATGTTCTTAAATCTATTTGTTTGCATCCATCTCGTTTGCAGTTTACTATGAATTTAATTGGTTGAACTCACAAGTCAGTGACAGGCTTAGAATATAATCACTACCATTTCCTGTACATGCACACCAAGGATATCAGTATCAGGGATAGTAATCATACCTGAATTACTCATTTATTGAGTCTATAAGTTATTTCTTTCACACCTCCACTCATTAAACTGGCCAGTATGCTGAATTTTTTACGTAATGCATGCAGTGAAGTCTCAAGGACTGGTTAACAGTACCAAAAACATGAGGGAAATTAAAGTAGCAAGGCGAACATTTGTAAATAAAAAAATTGCTCCAAGTGTTCAGTTCTCCTGTTTTTTCTAGGCTGGCTGATCCGTGCAACAGATGTGATTCATGATCGAATGTTCAGACTAAGCCGAGCAAACCTGCTACTATGTAGACTAAGCCGAGCAAACCTGGTACTATGTATGCTACACGCACATACTTCATTTCTGTTATCACATCTGCACCTCTATGACTTGGCATGATACTTTGTTCAGCAGCTCCGTTTTTGCTGAATTATAATTGTTGAGGCTTGAATGGATGATAGAATTGAAACTTACCAATTTTTTTTTATCTAACAGTTTTTTTTTTTTTTAAATTTTATTTTAAAAATATTATAAAATATTACTGTTTTCTCATATGCTATTATCGTTATGTCCATACTTAAGAATGATGGGCTTGTTGGTTGCCTGAGGTGGATGCTCTTTTAACAGTATCTGATGGAGCAATCAAAGGTTTGATTGCCATGTTTTAGAGTATGTGGATGGAAGCCACAAATAAAAATAGCGGTTGTTCTATCAATGTGGTGGGCTGCTCAAACTTCACTTGTAGATACTACCACCTTTATGTTCTCCCTTTCTTGGTAGTTTCTTGTGTTCACAAACTATACCATTTATTTGGTGCTCGCTGGATGTGAGGGGAGTGTTTGGTCATCAACCGTTTGATAATCTTGAAAAATTGTGCCAAAGATGGATTTCTGATGAAAAAGATCTTATATGCATGGAAAGAGCTTTGCTCTCTCTCTCTCTCTCTCTCTCTCTACTGTTTAAATTGATTACATCTTTCTTCCATTTCTTGTTTGGTGGCTAGGGATGAATGAAAATGAATTAAGAGGAGTATACTCACCCTCTCAGATGATAGAATAGGAGAATAAGGCTGCACTTAGGACATGGCTTGGTAATCAACCGTTTGATAATCTTGAACAGTTGTGCCAAAGATGGATATCTGATGAAAAGATCTCATATGTATGGAAAGAGCTTTGCCATCTCTCTCTCTCTCTCTCTCTCTCTCTCTCTCTCTCTCCTGTTTAAATTGATTACATCTTTCTTCCAATTAAGAGGTGTATACTCACCCCTCAGATGATATAATAGGAGAACAAGGCTGCACTTAGGACATGCCTTCCATTAATTGTTGGAGTATATATATTTTGTTAGGATCAATTTAAAAAAATAATGATAGAGCTTTGTCTGCTCACTGCAGATGTGTTTTCATTGGAGATTTAGACAGTTGAATATATTCTGTGAGAGAGACTAATCAAGGTATTCAATAACAGGCACAATGGCCAGCCTTGTGGCTGATACAGTACGGGCCAAAACGGCTGTTAAGGCCCCTATAACCCATAGCAGCTGTTATGGCCCAGTAATGGTATTTTTTTTAAGGAAGAAAATGTATCGGCCCCATATTGGGCTGTTACAGGTCTGTTATGGGCCTTTTTTTTTTTTGCCAGAATGGGCATTACAGATCTGTTCTGCATAATGGGTCCTATCATTACTTTTGTGTAAGCATTTTTAAATACCATCAGGTTAATGCTGCCACTCCAGGTGGAAGCACATGTACTTATTTGTGTCAGAATGCATTTGTCTAAGATAGTGACAACATGGCCTTTGTGACTTGCAACAACTAGTAAATTGATACACCATGTCTGGTTTTCAAAATAGGCATTGACGGCATTGATCTGTACAATTGGATCATTGACCTGATTAGTATGCCTCCATACTTTTATTATGACAAGAACTAGAGGAGGTAAGGCATTTAGCTGAAGCTCTGGTCCTTCAACTGCCTGAGCATTCTCGCCATTGCTTCTGGCTTCCTTACAAGGGCTTCAAAAAGCTTCTTGAAACTTGGCGTGGAGTGTAGCTGTTGTAGACTTGTTTGTGACCAAGGCATAGCTTGCAAAACATAATCTCCACCTTTGGCTTTCTCCCTCTTCTGATTTGTTGAATCGCAGCTTGACGGAAAACATGGTTGATTTCTGCAGCTACCTTGAGTACTTGACAGATTCTTATTACCAGATTTTGATGGATCATAGAATGATGTTGTCAAATAGCAAATAAGAGTTTATGAATGCTGAAATGAGTGCATCATAGTTCTTGATACAACCTAGGGGTTGCACACCACAAGTGCAGGTTTGCGAAGTAGTAATAACTCAGTAAGACTGAGGTCGATCCACAGGGAATGTGAGAACGTAACTAAAGCTAGTGTAAGATTTAGAACTCCAACGGATTGAGGTAGGGTAAAAACAATAATTAAAAAGCACTAAGGATCTAGGGATTCACTTCTAACAATCACAATGTATAGTTCATCGATTCATCTTCCATAACTCAACTAGAACCGAATTCCAATCCATTCTAATCGGAAGATCAAACAGTTAAATTAATCACAAACATCCAACAATGAATGATTTCAATCGAACAATTCTCTCATGAAGCACTTGAACAACAATTGCAGGGAATTCAAAGCATCTATTGTGCTTAGAGCTTACAATAGATAAATGGATTTTCTAGATTGATTCCTTCCTAATCAAGCTAAGCAATTGCACTTCAAAACATCCGATGTCACTAGAGTTCATAACGGATCCAGAAATAAACAACCCAAAAACTTTAAAATAAATTCAAATATAATTCAATTAAATAATCATCATAAAATTCAAAATACGAATAATAAACTAGAATATTGCAATAAACTAGAAAGCTTCACCCCTTAGCCTTAGCTAAGAGATTAGCTAGACATAGCTAACTATAAACAAAAATAAAACACAAAAACAAACTAGGAAGAAGAAGTAACTCAAAATGAACTCCACGGATCTCTCTCTCTCTCTCTCTCTCTCTCTCTCTCTCTCTCTCTCCCTCTCTCTCTCTCTCTCTCTCTCTCCTTGCGTGGACTATCTAAAAGTGAGTCTAGAACCGCCCTTAAATAGCCTTTAGAACCAACTTTGCACTGCCTTAGATGAGTCCCAATCGAAATTAGAAACAAGCTCCGCACTTTCGTAATTTCCTGCAAAATCTTCGATCCAAGCACTCAATCGATCTAGAGGCATCGAGGAATCCTCAATCGATCGAGGAATCCTCAATCGATCTCAGTCGATCGATCGAACATGCACAAAAACGTCCAACAAGAAATCTGCAAAATTCAGGGGATTCTCGATCGATCGAGCCCTAGTTGTCGATCGATCAAAGGTCACAAAAAATGTCCAGTGAAATTGTGGGGTCATTTCTTGAAATTTCTCGATTTTGACTTTCTGGCCCTGCATTTCTGGACTTTGAGTTTTCTGGCCTAAAATTTCGGCCTCCTTTTATGATCTTCGTTTCTTTACTTCTCTTCAAACATGGTTTCATTGATCTTCCTCCTTAATTCCTCCATGTGTTCAGTCATCATCTCTTGGGCTTTAATTCTTTAATCGTTAGTTCCTATTCTTCAATTTTTCAGTTGATCGTCTTTTGGGCTTTAAACCGTCACCTTTAAGCATAGAATTATCTTAGACTCTGAAATTCTCCTGCATGTTGAAAACATATCTAATTAAATCAATTTAGCGTTTGAATTCACGGAAAAGCAATGCATAAATAGGGGACAAATATGCAATATTTAGGCGATATCAGCTCTGATCTCATATTTGACAATTTTGGTAAAATCTGTTTTCACTAAGAGGAAATCATGCGATGCTTGACCTGCATCTTTGCACAGTGTGCATGGATTATTGTTTCTGACAAGTGGTGCCCGTGGTTTGGTAGTTCAGACCATTAACCTGTTGTGTTACACTTTGGATGGACTATTTCTCAAAATCTCCCTGATGGGACAATTTGTGGCCTGTATAGATGGCTGAGAACAGGAGAACAATGGTTCACATTCTTCTGAAAAGGTCTTGATATTGTTTGCTGGAATCTTCCAATCTGGGGAGGTCTTGGGGCATTATCCATCCACAGTGGGACTCAATGGACCCATGGTCTGGATTACTGTAATATGGGTTCCAGACTTCCAGTTGTCAGAAATAGAAGTCCGCCTATACTTTACAGAGCTGTGGGTCATGTATCATATAATTCCTCTTTTACTAACAGGTCTTGTCATATTTGCAAATGTTGTATGAAAAGATAGATAAATTGGTTGGCTTCTACAACCATCTTTTGTAGTATATTGGGGTGTATCATGTGTGGCATCATCCTAAAGGGGGAAACAATGTTCTTTGAGAATGTAAGTGCGTGCCTGGTATACTATATATTCTTGATTGGGAGTTGTACGTTTTGTTTAACATTATATGTACTGTATTACATATTTACATTTGAATGTCTAACATGATTTGTACTGTATTAGATATTTACATTTGAATGTCATACATCGAGGGAGTTACCGTGTCCTGCTCATAAGCAAAGGTACAGTTAGCTGGATGCAAAGAATTCTGCATAATGCGCCGTCTGGTTCATTAATGCAAAGCTTTCATCTGATGGCCCTCATTGTGAATGATGTCTCAGAAACGTCCCAGTTTGAGGGGTCCCAAGCCATGATGACTTTGCTAATGAGTGGGAGACTGTAATTCCTTAATGCACTCATGTGTGCATATTTAAACATAGGACCCTTTAAGAGATCATGTATGGGTCCCTTCTCAAGTTAGAGGATTCATGAAGTTGGATATATCTGGATATTATATTCACAATAAACCATAACTATGTTAAACGAAGCCGTCATATGTGATATGTAGGTATGATATGATATATACATCCAAAATATAGTATTGCCTTTGGATATTTAATGTATGGTATGCTCCATGATGTCTATAATATACCTAACGTTTTTCATGTTAAATGTCACAAGCTTTTTTTTTTTTTTTTTTTGGGTTAGCTTGTTAGTACAACCCACTGTCAAATGTCACAAGGTTGATCTGCATTTTCTCCAGATTTTTCTTTTTTAATTTCCTTTTTCATTTTCGAGAACTGATGACCCATAGGCAATGGTTACTAATGGTACCGAGCTATCTTTCCTGCCAACATGCCACCCGTGTAGGAAAACCTGTACCATGCAAACAATTGACTCCAACATGAAGATCACCATTCTTGAAAATCAAGCTGTTTTGCTTTACAGGTGGGCCACACCTCTATGTTGAGTCAAACTGTTGGGTGTCCATTGACTCCAACAGTTTGTCCCACCTAATGAGTGGATCAGCCTGAATTTTGTGCCAGGCGATCTTCATTGTAGGTCCATGGTGAGGTCCAACAGAAGTCGCTTGTTGGTAGGAAAGATGGTATGGTACGAGTTGTGGTAGCTTGCCTGTAGGCAATTGCTTGTCATTATTTATAGTGAAGGGCCTAGGTGAAGAGAGGGATATCATCCATGGGAGGGGTGAAGTTTTCATTTTGAGTGTATTTTTTTGTCAGTTGTGACGAGGGGAGTGGGAGGAAGCATGTGCCTTGCAGTGACAATTTTTCAGTGTAGAAAGGCAATCCTTAATATGGTGTATGCATGGTCTGTTTGAATGTGGTATTTACATTAACACAATGCGTGTTTGAGTATGGCCATGAACACTTCCCTCTGACCCAAGTTCAGAAGTTAAAAAAACTTCGCCTAATTGTTGTGATTTTTGATGATTGGGTCTCACAATCTGCTAATGGTTGCAGGTGAAGCTGGGGAAGAACGGAGTGGAGGAAGTACTTGGTTTGGGTCCACTTTCTGACTATGAGAAACAAGGTTTGGAGAATCTCAAGGCAGAGCTCAAGTCATCCATTGAAAAGGGGATCAAGTTCGCCAACTCAAATTAATTGCGTTTTTAGGGTTCTAGACACTCCAGTTTTGCATGTGTACTCGTGATTTTATTTTATTTTGGTTGCATTCACTAGAGCTGTGATAATTTGGCTGTTGGAACTTTTTGCCCAATATGCTCTAACGGAGAGGCACTACACTAAACAATAATAATGTTTTCCTAAGCACTGTGTTTTATGTTGTTGCTTTTCAGTATTTTCTTCCAACATGAGTATTCTCAGGTGGAGTAAATAATATATAAGCCTGGTTGACTTTTGATGGGCTGGAGGGATGGACTATGCCCTGAAAATTTCATCGATCCATTGGTGGACTGCAATTAGTTTTGATTAACGAGGGAATTAATACGTGTACGTTCAAACTGGAAACAAGGCCAAAGATGGGATGACTAGAATCATCCGGTCGGGGGAGCCCCCTTATCGATGGTCTGGATGGATTCTGCTTGCACTCACCGAAATCCAAGGACGAATCATATACTGGTTCTTTGTATTACATGATCTTACCCTTAAATGAGGAATTACACTTGTAGGCTTGAAGAAAGTTTACATTCTCTGTCCGCAGTGTCCTGTAAGAAGACTGCCCAATCCTATCAATGCGATTATTTGTCTACAGATGTATTCTTAAACTAAGTTCCGTATTTCAAAGGGAGAAACTTTTGTCCACCTACAGTCCACTTTGGAGCCTATGAATGAACGGTGTGGATGTCTGGACGGAGGACGCACCTATAGGGATTGCAGGTGGAAACTGTTCCCATCATTGCTTCAGATCCCCATGGCACGTGCACCTGCTCTGCCTAGGATTGATTGGTACGAGTGATATGACTCGATGGATGAGTATGACTATCCATCCTCATGCACACTGCTCGTGTAGTACGGAATAAAATAGCACGATGTAAGCCATCAGAATCATGCGATCCATCGGGAAGATTGACAATCCAGAAAATTTCACTGAAAAGATGACTTAACTGCCTACCAGGTGCCTGCAAAAATGAACGGATGAAATGACAAATCTCAAATGCAACAGGCAATTGTCCATTAATCAGATCTCAAGATCATCCGAGCAATCTGATATCTGGATATAACCAGTCTGGGTTAATGTATGCCACGTTTTGTGTGCATGTGTATGATTGCTGAAAAGTTACCAGAGTACCACTTATTTATTTATATTTTTCTCAAGGCAGAGACAGAGTGGCAACACAGCAGAAGGAGAAGAAAAAGGAGTAAACCAAAGAGAGGAAGAGAGAAAATGTTGAAAATACTGATTGAAGGTAAGCAACACTCAGCTTCGATATCTTGGTTGTTCTCTCTCTCTCTCTCTCTCTCTCTCTCTCTCTCTCTCTCTCTCTTTAAATTATAATTTTCAGGTTTTCGATATCTCTGCGATGGTATATTTTAATCTCTGTGTTTATCTCGAGTTAGATATGAAAAATTCTTCGTGTGATTTCGTTTGTTTTTAATTTCGGATCTATATTTAAGGTTAAGGGTGCGTTTGTTTGCACCAAATATGATGATATTTCATGATTAATCAGTCTAATTTCGCGCAAAATATCATGACATTTCATGATATTTAAACGCACCCAAAGCATTAGAATTTTAGAAATTGATTTATTTGGGTTTTAGGTTTCGTATGAGCATTGGTTTCACCTTTCTTTCCTTCTATCCTCTTTTTTTTTTGTTGAAAATTTACCCTTTTGGATTTTTTTCCTTTCCCTTTTGTCACAGTATTTCCTTTGTTGGATTCTTTTCCGTTCTTTCTTCGTGTATGGAAATTCACTTTTTTTTTTTTTTTTTTAGTAGTTTCTGATTTATTTTAAATTTGTAGCTGTGTTTTATGGAGAATGATCTTACTTGACTCGTTTGCATTGGTACGCCCCCCCTATTATAGTAGAGATGGATTGTATTGGATATCTAGAGATTCCGAGATGTTGTTCTGGACTATTCGTAAGGCCCCCATACTATAGTGGAGATGAATTGTATTGGATATATAGAGTCGATGACATCCTGGACTATCATAAGGCCCCCATCATCACACTGATAAGATGATACTAAACATCTGAATGGTGTACTCTTTTGTTATAACCATATCTTTCCGAGTCACTGATTGGATGATTATGATTTTCATAATAAGTGATTCTTGAGATCCATAAGCAATCCACGACGGGGTTTACTAGATGGACGGTCAACTTTGATTGGAGCTTGGGTTCATTTCTCCCTATTGGAGCTTGCTGCAATTCTTGTGGGGCCCATGCACTAGTGGTTGCACAGAGTAGTGTTGTCTCCTGGAAAACCAATATGATCCCTAATCCATTGAGAATGTGATAGGCATGATCTCAACTGCACATCACGATGACCATGTGTTCTTGATGGACAATATGTAATGCTTTAATTAGTATATGGTATTACTTTAAACATATTTGAATACAGATTAAGAAGATGAATGATTCATCTGGTTGTCCTTAGGAACTTGAGATTGGATACGTTGGTTGTTAATTGGGAAGGGTCGTGGTCATGGTTCTTAATACCTTCTCATACTATGATCATCATAGGTTCTAGGACAGACCTGCGGTCATCATATGGTGAGATGTATGGTTGTCTTGTACGAGGGGATTAACTTGGGTAAGGATGAACATTCTCTACATGAGAGTGTGAGTGTGCCATGGACAAAGGATCTTGTTGGACCTTTGGATACTTGCATTGGTGGATCGAGATCAAGTCACTAGACAAGGGGCTTATTAGACTGGACTATGATAAGACTTGGTGTTGCATAGAAAGATGATTAATCTTTAGACCCAAGGACGTGTAAGGGTCATGATCCTGATTGGATGAATTTAGCTCTCTTTATGATGTTATTGTGTGGCTATTAAAAGTGGGTGCATCAATTAGGGTCTGCTGATTCTTACATGGGCTGATAAGGAATTCACTAAGTTTACTTAAAGACGTGTTTATGACTAGATCTATTAGATCATGGACTCATCAAGTGGTTTTATCGCTAGGCCTAACAAACGAAAGTTTTCAACCGTTGAAGTCTTGTTTTAACCTTTAAAACTTTTTTAATTGTACTTGATGAGGATCTGATGACCCAGATATGATGATCCATTATTTGATTAGGATGGGATCTAGATGTTTGATGTATGGCTGTGGCAATGTTGGATCATGAGTACATGTATGGATAAGAGGTTAATTGGTTTCCTTCATAGTATAGTATACAGAAAAAGTTTGTAGAGTGGCGAAGCATTATATGAAGTGCATCCCTAAAACACCTAGCTTCCTCATTATGTATAGATCCTATCTCAAAGAGAGAGATCGCTAGCTTCCTCACTATAGGGAGGGAGGGAGAGAGGATCCTTGTCTCCTCTTCATCTTCTTCTTGTTGTTCTTCTCTTATCCACCGCATGTGCGTATGGAGTTCACTTTGTGGACGACATTGGTCAGCCCTCGTCCCCTAGCAGAGGATTTGATGGTAGCTCTCTACTCTCCTTCATCTAAGATGGATTGGCGAAAGACTTCCTAAGTTGAAGGATTTGCATCGACAAATGGGGAAACTTCACATTGCGGTCTTATTGTGTTAAGGTATGATCTAGATAGTTCATCGTAGGTTTAGATATTTGCAAATCTAAGATTATTGCAGTAGGAGGTCCTAGGCTTTATCTAATTGGATTTTTGGAAAACTCATAAAATTCCACTACTTCTGTAGTTAAAAATCCAATAGGTGGGCCCCATGGTGGCCCATGTCCAATAACTTGAAAGCTATGCGATTGCGATTTGGAACCTAGCTCTTTGAATATGAATGGTAATGTAACTAAAATTTGATCATGTCCTCTTTGTTATATTAACTACTGCAATTGAACTTGATAGCGCATCCAAACACACCCTTCAATTGTTACACTAATCTCTTGAAGATTAATGACAATCACTCAAAGCATTGATAGCGCCAATTTCTACTGCTTGTCACCAAAAGTGTGGTATCTTTCTTTCCATTTTTCCTCTGATAAAAGCTCCAAAATCAGATGGAAATGCTGTAAATTACACAGATGAGCAGATGTTCAAACACCAATTAGCTTGTTAACTTCCATATGGAAGATAATATCCTTTCTGGCCAGTTAGCTACCCTTCCTTTGGTTATGCCATACTGAGCTTGTGAATACCATTATTTGTTGGGTTATGCATCTACTTGGGGTAAGTGTTCTTCTCTTCATGAAAATTCGCAGGCTACAGGAACAATACATTGTCATGGGAAGAGGTAATCGGAGTAATGCATCGATGGAAACTTGTATTGATCCTTCTGCTGGTAAGACTAATGAATTGGCGGGAGGTCCTGTTGGGAACGAGTTAATTTCATCAGAAGAAGCAATGAATTCAGAGCCGTACATGGGAATGCTATTTGAATCCGATGAGGCTGCAAAGAGATGGTATAATGATTATTCCTGGCATGTTGGTTTTAGCATCCGTGTTGGCCGTCACGAATGTTCGCAGCGTACTAGAGAGTTATTTCTAGGCAATATCTATGCTCTAGAGAGGGTTCATGTGATAAGAGATGAGTAGATAGAAAGGAAAGGATTAGGCTAGCACGACCCAACATAAGGGTAGGGTGCAAGGCAATGATCATGGTAAAGAAAAGGGATACTAAGAATGGGTTGTTACAAGGTTGGAGAAAACACATAATCATGAACTAGTGGGTCCAGATAAAGTGATGCTCCTTTGATCACATAGGCGTGGATCTAGTACTCTAGAAAGCCATGTGAGTGTATCTGATAGAAAACACAAACTGTATGATAAGGATGCAGACTTTGAAAGGAGTTGTAGCAGACCGATTGTGAAGACCCAATCACCTATGGAGGAACAGGTAGCCGAAATATACACAAGGTCAATGTTTCTAAAATTCCAGGAGGAATTGTGTGCGAGTCTTTGTTACATTGCAATTAAAATTAAGGAGGATGGGGAACTGAGCACGTATAAGGTGACAAAATTTGGAGAGGAGAATAGGTCATATACCGTGACTTTGAATGTATCCAAAACAAGAGTAAGCTGCACATGCCGAACGTTTGAATTTGTACGCATTCTTTGTAGACGTGCCTTGATAGTCTTCAGAATGGCAAATATTTTGGTTCTTCCATCTCATTATATTGTGGAATGATACAAAAAAAATGGGAAGAGTGGGCCTGCATGCGATGAAAACGACATCACAACACATGATGATTCTCGTGAATCTCTAATGTTGTGTTTTAGTTATTTATGCCATCAAGCCGTTAAGTACGCAGAGGAAGGCTCCACATCTGTAGATGTTTATGTTGTGGCAGTTCGTGCTCTACAAAGGTCTTTGGAAGAGGTTCTGGCTGCAAAAAGAAATGCTGCGATGGATGCACAGTTTCCAAATCCACTGAGTGGCAGTATTCTGGATGACAATCTAGATGGAGGGAATCAAACTGATCATTGTACTAATCAAATAACCTTGCTTAATCAATGCACAAGCTCAAGAGAATGCCCTGCTAGTTGTAGAATGCCACACATTTTGGAGAAACACCCAAACAGGACAAGAACAGGTACCATGTATGGGGTGAATGGTCATGACGACTCTGGTTGCTCCACATTGAGGCGTGTACGGTAATATCCAATAACTCATCTTGATGCTTCTTTCTTTCTTCTTTGATGGGGATTCCTGAAGTTTTCTTTTGGGAATTGATTCTTATATTCTTCATATGCTTGGCATGTTTTGCAGGATTAGCTCTGACACTGAAATTCCGAGTGCTCGCTTTGATATGCATGATCCTCCTCCTGCCTTGGAGTTTTGGTACTTCCATTTCTATACAAATATCTGTCATCATTTATGTTCTCTTTTTATTGATGCTGTTATTACCCCCTCGAAAAAACGAAAAAAAAAAAAAAAAAAAAAAAACCGAAGTCGCAAGCTTTTGCTATTTTTATAGTTTCTCATTTTTTGTTGATCTTTCCTTCCAATATTTGTTTTGTAGGAATATGCGATGGCCTGAGAATAGCAGCCGTCCAAACATTCATAGATTGACATAGTTGGGGACATGATTTAATAAAGCTGTCTTTTATAGGTATGCCATCTCTAACCATGATTTAAGATGTGGTCAATGGTTTGCAAAACCTCCTGTTGTAACAATGCGTATTCCCCCCTTCTACGACCTTTTTTTTTTCCTGCAGGTGTGGTATTTGTTAATGAGATTAACACTGCATTTAGTTGGTCCAGTAGTAAAAGGGCCATAGAGCAAAGACCACATTGTTTGGACAATCTAGCCAACCCCCCCCCAAATATGAAAGTTGTACAAATAGAGAATGAAAAGATGAAAGTAGGCAACACTCACATTCAATGATGAAAAGTTAATTTATTAGATGGTTCGGAATTTAGATTAGTTCAATGAAGTCAAGTTTTGGTTGGTGGCCAGTCTCAGAGGTCGTTGGATGCATGGTTCGGATTATCATATTGACATTCCCTTGCTGTGCTTTGCACGGTCCTTTTCTTATTTTTGTATTGTTTAATTGTGGGGCCCTGTTTTCATACAGTTCATGCGAAAAAACGGTTGGAGAGGTTCTTTTCTTAATTTTCTAGCGATTAACTGGGGGACCTTGTTTATACATACAGTTCATTCAAAGAGAGAGAGCCTCCGGACTACATGCAGAGGGAGAAGCGGACTACATGCAGAGGGAGAAGAGAAGGTGTGAGATACACGCAGGAAAGTGGTAAAAAGGGTGTGGAGTACTCACATGAAAAAAAAGGCAGGAGCGCCTTCCCTACCGCCCGTTGATGGGGAGTGGGTAAAATCTGAGCCATTCATTCATATGCAGGTAGACTTTTAAAACCACCCCTAATGTTTGTGGGAAGTCTCTTCTAATGTTCTATCAAATCTCAAAGTTTACAACATCCCAAGGCAAAATTGTCTGTTTGCTACTGGGGTTATGTATAGTAGAGATTTCTTTCAAATATAAGTTCATCTTGTCCTTTTAATGGTAAAAAGGTTTAAAAAAAGGGTGGTGAAATTCTTTGTAATACCTAAATTGAAGGGAAAAAGATATAGTTTTGTCACCCATCTCCAGCTACAATTTGAGAAGATACTCGGGCCAAACAGAAATCTTTTTGGGATTGAACCTCCATCTCAGGGCCTCAGTTACAGAAATTGCAGGGTGTGTTTGGATGCACTCTCTAAGTGGATTGCAATTATTTACCTAGTAGAAGTTAGAAACATTCACCCTGAGAAATGGGATCCAAATTGCAATTTTTGTTACTTTATATGAAGTGTTTGTGCAGCAGCTGCCATTCGAGGGTGTAGATCGTGAATCAAAACCTTGATACTGTTATGGTTCACATGCATGCGTGTGGCAGTGTCTGGATGGTAGACTTCGCTGTAGGTGGATCATAAACCAATGACTGGTGCCCTCGTTGCCACTGATCAAATGGTCAGGATCCTGGTCAAAGTAATTTTTGTGAGGTACGAGCAAATGAGGATGGCCTTTATTTGTGGACAGTGGACAGTCCACATCACTGATCAGACCTTGTTCTAGTAAAATCAATTTGAATTGTCCATTTTCATTGCCATTGATCCAATGGTCAGGATCATCCAATCAAAGTGATATCTGAAGTTATGGGCAGTCAAAGGACGGTCCATATCATCCATCTGACTTTGCTACTGTAATCATTTTCTACTGTCCATTTTTGTAGCTTGTTATTGATTGGCCAGGAGTTGAGATCATCCAATAAAAGTATTTTTGAGAGCAACAGGCAATAAATATTGTGGGGGTGGACGTATATGATGTATCATGTATGCATTAGATCAATGATCAGACTTTTTCAACTATAATTGTTATGAACTGTCCATTTTCCAAGCCATTGATCAATTTGATTTTTAAGAGAATTGGGAAATCAAATGTTAGTTGCATGATGAGCAGTCTGAATGAATGATCAGATCTTTTCCAATAGGATCAATTTGGACTGTTTGTTTTTTTTTTTGCCATTAATCAATGGGCATGTTGTCCAAACAAAGTAAATGTTGAGTGTCCAGGAAAATTAAAGCTGGGTCCACCAAAATGGTGGACCTTTTATAATATAACCAATATGGATGGTCCATCTTCCTATCTATTAATCAGTTTGTTAAGATAATACAGATCAAAGTGATTTTTTAGAGGGATGGGCAATCAAAGGTTGGACACTGGATGGATGGTCTTGATCGAATGATTAAATCTTTTGTAATATGATTAACTGGGTTTTGGTTCATTTCTTTTGCCATCAATTATTGATTGAGCCATCCAATCGAATCAATTAAGCGTGGGACCAAAAAGAAAAAAAAAAGAAGATTTGATAATCATCATGGGACAAGAAAGTGTGATCAACATGATTATATACTTGTTTTAAATAACAGTGTAAACCTGTCCTGGCCCCACCTACTTACAGAAAATACAAGTTGGGATGGCTCTAACCCAAGACCTGTCCCCACATGTCCCCCGCTACTGACGGTTGTGATTATTCTTCAACGAGGCCGAGTTGTTTGTAAAGAACATGGCACGTCTGCATTATCCATCAAGTTTGCACCGGCTATTGATCAGACCGCACACATTGTAAGCGGCAATGCCCTTGAAATCTCTCAAATTGGAAGAACCTGGCCATCGAATCTTTGGTCTTTCCTCCATCAAAAGCCCACCATTAAAAATTTTCTGGGACCCACCCTAATGTTTTTTTGCCATCCGATCTGCTGATAAGGTGACACATACCTGGATGAAGGGAAAACACAGATATCAACTTGATCCAAAACTTTTGTGGCTCATAAGAACCTTTTAGTGGTCAATGGCCACTGTTTCCCGTGGTGTGGTCCACTTGAGATTTGGATCTGCTTCATTTTTTGGAACATGCCCTAATATGAGCTGGAAAAACTGACGGAGTGGATATATAGCATGTACATCAAGGTGGGCCTCACTGTCAGCTACTCAACTGTTACCCGATTCACCTAACCCCCATCTTTGGCCATCTCTCCTCTCCCCTAGTTTTCTAAGGAGAGGTTTGACTTTTCGTCTTACAATAATTAAAAAAAATAAAATAAAATTATTTTCATAAATCCTTTCTTGCTTGCATTTCCAAACTTACAGATCCTGCAAGTTTTTTTTTTTTTTTGAGGCTGTGAAAGATTCTCATCGGCGTGATGCTACGGCTACTCAGATCAACGCCCTTGAGCAAAACGATACTTGGATGCTCACTTTGTTGCCACTAGGAAAACACTTCATTGGCTGTAAATAAGTTTACAAACTCAAGTCCCATTCTGATTATGTTCTCAAACCATATAAAACCCTTCTCATTCCAAAAGGATATACTTTTGAGGGAAGGCCTTGATTATCATGAGATATTTGATTGCAACCTGCAGACAATGATGGCCTCTCTACTAATTAGATGTCCATAATGCATTCTTACATGATGACCCCGATGAGGCAGTTTATGTCCCACTTTTAAGTTTTTCTTGACAGGGAGTCTTGTGTTTATTGCACTCACATGTCACTTTATCAACTCAGACAAGCCTCTCAACAATTATTTGCAGAATTTTCTGCGACTTTACTTTGTGCAGTATACACTCAGTTTAAAGCTGATTATTCCCTCTTCACTCAGCATTATAGTTCCAAGTTTATTGTAGTATTGTTCGTTGATGATATCATTGTTGCTAACAACAACAATTCAACAATTGTTGTCTTCAAAGATTTCTTGAACAAACAATTTCATACCAAAGACTTTGGACCACTCAAATATTTTCGAGAATTAAAGTCACTCACTGACATCAAGGTTTTTAACTCAACGAGAAGTACACCCGCAATATTTTACCTGATATCAATTTTTTTGGGCCCAAACCCATCCACACACTCACACCAAAGTGGGATTCACTACAATGGGTACTCAAACCCATGACCACGTGTTGAAACTCTTATAAGTCTACCACAAGGCATGATTAAAAACCCTCCTACTGTCTTACCTGTGGATTAGAATTTCGACAATGAGGATATTTTTTCTAATCCCAAATTATATTCTGGGTTGGGTATTTATTTATTTATTTATTTTTTAACACCCACGCACACACACCCCACACACTCACGCTGGTGGAATTTCACCACCTATGGGTACTCTGGGTTGGTTGGCATCTCATTATCTCACTATTTTGGGCTGGATATAGTATACTATATTCACATCCTGAACTAATTTACCAGCAAACCGCGATAACCACATCAGGTTGCAGTCCTTGTGTTCTTCTTCATTGTTATGATTCAAATTCGGCAAGCTGTCCTATGAGACACTGATCTTCCGTGTTATTATACCTCATTTGGCGACCCCAACAACAATGCTATCTGATTCACTCCTGTTTGACTTTGATTACGTCGGATGACGGATTGGCCGGATACTAGGTCACCAAGTATATACGTAATGACCTTACTTTGTGGGGCCACTAAGATGGATGTGTTTTATTAATGCCATCTATCCATTTTGCTAGGTCATTTTAAGATATAAGCCATAAATAAGATATATCCAAAAGCTCAAGCAAACCACGCCACACGAAACAATGGAGTTAATAACATTCACTTATGAAATCTTTCTAGCTCCCACTGTAATGTTTATTTGGCATGAACCCATTTATAAGGTTAGATGTAAGGGAAAACACAAGTATTAGCTTAATTCAAAAGTCATTCCCTGTGAAGTTCTCCACAGAAGGCATTCATCTCCTTCAGTTGATATTTGTGTTTTAGATAGCAAATAAAAATCATGGTCGACCCTAAACCCTAAATAAACATCATGGTCGACCTAATGAAGATTTCAACGGTGGGTGTTATTATCTCCACTGTTTTTTGTGTTGCGATGCACTTCAACTGTTGATCTACCTTATTTTTGGGCTTATGCACTGAAATCATCTGGAAAAATGGATGGATGGTGTGGCTAAGCAAATACATCATGATGGGTCCACCGAACTTTGACGCATCAGCAACGTAGGTTGTGTTATACTCTACTCAAAACCGAATCCGGCGTTGCGTGTCGCTCACGATATCGTCAGCCAATGCGTAGGCGCTCCAAACATTAGAGACGTCCACGCCAGGCTCAAGAAATGATGAGTGCACATGCATTCCGCATGGAATAATGGAAAGGAGTGCTAGATCCAAGCCGTTCATCAGGCGATCCCCCCAGAGTAGATGCCGCTTCCAGAAAGACGTGTCCACCTAATAATCAGGCGGGCGACATGCGTGCATATGAAGACCAATGGTTAACCGAATCTGACAAGAAGAAAGAAAATCGTCAGGACGGACCTAATCATCGGATGACCGCATCAGCCTGATTCGTAGACATAGGGCAACACTACGCGCAAGTTTAAAACTTTTATTTATTTATTATTATTTTTTATTACATGCTGTGTATTCTTCCTCAGCGAAATCAGACCGACTGGTGGTGCAATGCCTCTTCCGCGCGGGCGCGGCTTCAGTGGATCCGGAGTGGGTGGGATTCCCGACTTTGGAGCCCGCCCAACTCTATGTATGTTCCTTAAATCCACGCCGTCCAGCCGTTTTGAAAAATAATTTGAAGGTAATTTTTCATAAAAAGAAGTATATCTAAATTTTAGGTGAAACACGGAATCAGAAACACTGGTAATAGAGCTACCATTATAAACTTCTTGTGTGCCACAAAAGTTTTGGATTAAGTTTGTTGTATGGTTCTAATTTTGGCTTTACATTTCAGGCGTGTTAGAATACAAATTGTGGCTCAATTCAAGCCAAACAATTGTGACCTGAAGCGTCAAGATAGGTAGACACATAGTGTATGACGGAGATTTGATGAGATCGGTCGCTTATTCAACCATTCACTAAAGCGTAAATATGATCCGACGATATTCAGTGGGTGGGGTTTGTCCTCTAGTGATAGGTCATACCTTTTGTCTTCCGTACAAAAAGACCTTTCGATACAAATAAAGTGAAATGGAAAAGTAATTCTTATCGTTCATCGTGAAAAATAACTACAAAATACCTTTCTGAGTGAAAAATTGAATCTAGCGTGCGAGCGTAGACTCAAATTATGCCTAAAAATTATTAGTCACTTGATTAACACTACGGATTACACTACGTAATATAAATAACATGTCGAAGTAAAAAAATTATAGGGAGAAATGTAATTTTCTTGACAAGAAAAGTAAATGATTAAATTACAGAAGGAAAATTAACTGATAGTTGAAAAGATAATTGAAATATATATTTGCTTTGTTTGGGTTAGTATGAGATGGATTTTCTTACTGATTTTCTCTGCTATTTATACTTTTGATCTGACCCTCTAGATCCTTCCTACATTTTGATGATTGTTATAACTGTTCACCACTATGTGACTTCCTTTGTTTCTCTCTTTCCCATTTGTTTTTATAACCGTTTCTTCATAAATGCTTCTTCATCGGCCGCTTAGACATTGACATAGCATTGTCTGATACGTTCCAATTGTTGCTTGCTAAGAAATCTTTTCAAATCTCCAAATACACCACACAGATTTTGTATAAATCACATGTAATATACTCTGATTAAATCTTAAGAGGAATGGTGATAATGGGGATGAACAAAGTTGATATTTATGTGGTCTCTTCATCCAGGTCTTTTTGACCTTATCAACAGGTTGGATGGCAAATAAACTTTCGGGTGGCCCACACGAACATTTTAATGGTTGGGATTTAATAACAAATGCTTCCTATGGTGTAGTCCGCATAAGATTTGGATCAACTTTATTTTTGAAATTATGCCTTATAATAACTTTCGAAATGAATGCACAGTTTGGATTTAAGGCACATATATCATAGTGGGCCTCACATATGGGGATCTACTAAAATCCCACTCCCTTCTCTTAGAAGGGGAAATTAATTAAAATAATCCTTAATTATGATGTAACAAAGGTTCTAACCTTAGTATTTGAAGCTATTATTTATTTAGTTCTTTGGATACTTTTTGTATTTTTGAGGAGGAAAAGCTCTTTTACCACCTGTCTCTTTATACTACGGTAGCTTTTCATAGAAGTCAAGTAAGTCTTTTGAGAATGGTGGTATGTACCCACTAAATTAATGATTGGGGCCACCACTTGATCAATTTGATCCGTTCAGATTACTCGGATAGCAGTGAATCACAATAAGATCATTTCAAATTTTTTTTTGGAGCTATCTGTGGCCCACAATTGTGTTGATGTCGTGAGTTAATTCTGAACTGTTTCCTTCAATGTGGTCCATCCGTGGTGAGTTTTGCCCTTAAACTTAGGCGGATGGTGTAAAATTAAAACCCCTTTCATGTAGATGGCTTGGATATACTACAAGATGATCCAAAGGCCCCCATGCAAGATGTGGGATGGGTTGCGGGTCCCTTGCACAGGAAGATAATTTAGTAGATTTTTTTTCTCTTTGTTCATCATTTTTTTCATGAGAGGGAATCATTTAGCTGTTAGGACTATTGCCACATATGTGGGACCCACTCTAACAACCTTACGACGTCATTCCCTTCATTCTGGTGAGCTTATTAGTGTTTTTTTATTAAAGATTTCCAGCCACACTATTTGACATATAAGCTATGACAACTAAAGGTAGGTTTATGTTAAGATAATAGTGGCTTTTATATGTCGTTGTTTTTTTGTTAGTAGGTATCAATGACGGGAGTTTGTGAAAGGGAGGAGGGTGCGGTGGTTTCTTTTATAATTTTTTATTTTTTTATTTTTATGGGTATGAATGGTGTTAGTTTGTGAAAGGGATAAATTTTATAATGGAAGAATCTTGTAATGGATGAATTTTAAAATTAAAAAAATGTTATAATGGATGAAAATGGTCATAACTCGCTCATTACATATTTGATTTGGATGATCTTATGCTCACTGGAAATGTAATTTGATGAAATTTAAATGGATTTAGAATCACCTCATTTGGATATCATTTGATTGCCCAAAAGTGAGTTTAAAGTTACTATAGATTGCCAGTACTCATTGTGGATCGTTGTTCCTACGAAAATGGTCATAACTCCCTCATTACATGTCTAATTTAGGTAATTTTGTACTCGTTGGAAATGTAATTTGATAAGCTTTCAAATGGATTTGAAATTACCTCATTTGGACACCATTTGATTTCTTAAAAATGAGCCCAAAGTTATTATGGATCACTGATACTCAATATGAATTGCCGAAATTCACTATGGGTCGTCAGTCCCATGAAAACGGTCATAAGTACTCTCTCGTTAGATGTTCGATTTCGATGATATTATACTTGTTGGAAAGGTAATTTAATGAGATTTCAAATGAATTACCTCATTTGGACACCATTTAGTTATCAAAAATGTAACGCCCTGCCCAATCATAATAGCGTCTTGAGGCGTCCATGTGTGAATTGCTGTAGGACCGCACGATTTGATCGCAAGTGCGGGGCTCACCACCGATAAATTAAAACGGATTAAGACGCTAATGCGATCGAGTCTGAATATGTTCGGGTCGAACGTGGGCCGTAGATTCGGTCTGCCCAATTGTACTTGGTGACTATCTATACGGGTCATGCAACGCCCAAGGAGGGGCAGATAAATTCAAAATTATGGGAAGCCATGGGCCTCACTGGGCTTGTGGTACATCGTGGGTAATTGACTCAAATGATGCCTGGAAATGGACAATCTGTGCTACCTAGTGGGCACTTGTAAAACGCAACAATCCCAAGTAATAACGTGAAATCTGAAATTTTAAAATAATTAGCTCTACCACTTAGGACAATGAATTTGGACACTTCAACCGTCGGATTTCACCCAAACTTGCACCGCAGGACGAGAACATTTCCCTGCACTCGTCCATCGAATTTGACTCTTGATCGATGGGCGATGACCATAAATCGTAAAATGGACCCTTGCGATCATTCCCCACATCCGTTTGCCACCAAACCTTGGACAACCCCTCATCATACCATGGGACGCCCATCTTATAACTCAGATGGGCCAGCGAGGCACTAGGACAGCCCCAAAGGGTCACTTGAGGAAGTAATTGGCACTTGGGGCCAACTGGACAAAAGTCCAGGCTATAAAAGCCTTCAAACCCCTCTTTCTATCACTCCCACAACAATTTTCAGCACACACACACACACACACACACACACACACAGAGAGAGAGACAGAGAGAGAGAGAGAGAGAGAGAGAGAGAGAGAGAGAGAGCAAGACGAGCTGGGAATTTGAAATTTTCACTCTCCTACCTCCGTCATTCGTTGGAAACCGTAGCCCTACCGCCATAGAGGCAAAGTGTAGCTGACCATAGGTAACCATTCTATCTCTTCTCCATTTTTCTTAGCTTGGGCCACTTGCATGTGTCTTGACTTGCAATTCCTTTGGCATAGGGCCCCGACATGTTAAATTTACAGACCCAACATCGTTAGAGCAACTCTAAGGAACTCCAATCTACGACAGGTGCAGACCATTACCTCTAAATGGCCTGCTATCATGCCTAGAGCGAACCCTAATGCTTAAGTGTGGAGATTTTGCTTTGCATGTTGCAGCTATAGGATGACATTGCTGAATTTGAACCTGTGCATGAAATTTCCTTAAATTGGGAAAGAAATTCCAATTTTAACTTGCTTGATGCATGTATTATTTGAATTGTTTGGAAATTGTGAAATTGCATTTATGTTATCCCTAATGTTGGTGATTTCACAAGTTGAATTCAGTCTCATGTCCCATGTATGTGTAGATTAGGAAAAATTGCTATTTATATTGTTGATCTGTTGACTATTGTGGAATTCCTAGTTAGGTTGTCCTTAAATTTTACTAAGTTAGCAAGATAAAATTGTGTGCATGACTCTCACATGTGTGGAGTGTGTGAATTAATTGCATGCATTTCGCCATGTAGGCCCAATTCTTCCTATAGTTGGCTATAGTGCCCATTCCCATTTTATGTTCTCTCGAAACCTAGACCTATGTACATGTTTAACTAGGAATGCCCTGAATTAGACCAAACGATAACCTGTGTACTAATAGTGAGTGCAAATTATTATTATACATACCTGATTTCCCTCACAATTACAGGTAGATCGACTTTTACTTCTTTATATTGCATTTATACACTGCGCCCTCTTTGGATCAACCAACAAATTGGAACCTTCTTGGGCAACCCTTTCGGTTAGGCCGCCCACGGGAAAATCTAGCCCGACTAGTCAAACTGTGAGTTATCGGCTGTAGTTGGACTACGCGAGACGTCGCTCTCAAGTGAACAGCCCGTGGTTTGTCTTGTGGGGACAATTTGGCACACTGGTTGGCCGTCCTTATACGTTAACCATGTTTATACACGATTGCTTGAACCTGAGACATCCTGTACCCGTTTGCGCCCACTGACAACCATTAGTTGCGGCTCACAAGACTCATGAGGTGGGAATGGTGGTATAAGACACTATGTCCAAGCTGTCGGCCTATACTAGGGTGACAAGCTTCCCCATAGTGACTAGTGAACAACTAAACTCATGAGCCGAAGATAGTGATATGAGACACTATGCCCGAGCTGTTGGCCTATGCTGGGGTGATGAGCTTCCCTGTAGTGACTGCGAGCAAGACTTTAATTATCTTAAACACCTTCGTATGATTCTAGTTATGGGAATGACGAAACCAAATGGGCTAAGGATTGCGAGAGCCATACAGCCACGCCAGAACCGCGCGATCAGATTAGAGCATTGATCTGTCAAGGTATCTCGGTTTTTCAAAACTGCTAGATGAATTGACTAATTAATTAACTTGGCTAACATTCACATTACACTGCACTGGTTACTTTAGCGATTTAGCAGTCGAGGTCGAATTGAGGGAGTGTTGATCATTCACGAACGTTAGATGTTATCGCTCGAGGGAGTGTTGTGGTGAGGGCATGCATCATATCATTAAATCATGCATTTGCATTAACCAGAATATTTAAGATTCTTTGAATGTATGCTTTTCACTAAATACGTTCTTGTGTTTGATAACCTGTATAACTTATTGTTAATGGTACCACTGAGTTAGGTACTTACTCCCACTATGGGACGGTGTTTTAAAACACCAACCAGAACCTGTCATAGATGCAGGGATGATGAAGCTGGATGCATTGGAGGGTGCCAGCGTAGACGGGGAGGAGCTGACATACTACCAGACCTTTGGCGGCTCCTTTTAGCTTATGTATGGATGATCGTAGGGTATGGGCTAAGGCCCTAGTCGTTTGAGATATTTGTATGGGTGGGACTAGATCCTTGTCCTTGATTTACTTGTGATTGGATTTTGGATATTCTGTGTGTTTAACAACACTTATTACTGTTTGCAATTCATTTATGTTTCATGGCTTGCTAAACTCCCCATTGCTTATGAAATAATTCAAATGAAAGTGAAATTTGAAGCCTATTAGGGCATACATGGCACCTAGGAATTTGGGAGCTGAGTTCCTATTCGGTCCCTGAAATTCGGGGCGTTACACAGAAGTAGGCCCAAAGGTACTGTGGATTTGTCATGCACAAATTTTTTTTAATAGTCATTCAGCAACTTTTCGATTACTGTGGTCCACTGGAGATTTTAATTTACTTACATTTTGGGGTAAAGTTCTAAAATGATCTGAAAAACAGCCCCGGGCACTACCCGCACGTAGAGCTGGGCATTGGATCAAGTCGGATCGGATTGGGTCCCACTTGATTCGGTTTGAAATCTACGTAGGCTAACCCGAACTCGATCCGATCTAGGAATAAGTCCGGGACATTGGACTTGAACCGATCCAATCCGATGCACAATCGGCCTGACCTGAACCAAGTCTGACTCGGTTAGGGAAACCGAGTCGGATTGGGTTGGGTACGGTTCAAATCGGGTTAGGTATGTGGGTTAAACTATGAGGTATATGTTATATCCAAACTGTCCATCCATTTGGATAGTTCGTCTTAAGGCTTGAGCCGAAAAATAAGACAGATCTAAAGATCAATTGGACCACACTGCAAAAAAAAGTGGGAGATTGAACGTTTACCATTGAAACCCTTTTGAAGATCACGAAATTTTCGGATAAATATAAAATTTATTTTTCCTCTTCATCCATGTATTTTTAACCTTATTAACAGATTAGATGGAAAATAAACCTTATGGTAGGCTCTACAATTTTTTTAACGGTGAAAATCATTATGATCGCTGTTATTTTTGGTGTGGTCCATTTGAGCTTTAGATATGATTCTTTTTTTTTTTTTTTCAAATGCTATAAAATGATTACAAAAACTTGTTAAACAGTATGGATATAATAAAAACATCATTGTGGGGCCCATGTAATTTTGATCTCATTTGAGCCGTTCATACAACTCAGAGCTCGAGGGGCGTATCCGCTTGTCTTTGCACGACACGTATCCTACACCAGTTGTAAGCAGCTGTGTTGACGTGCACAACATGAAATGAAATCGGATTGCGTACTGAATTACTCAATATGCTCTTATCATACTAAGTAAACTCTGTTGGCCCCACTATGAATTCATGTTATTTATCCACGCCATCCATCCGTTTATGCAGATCATTTAAGATGCTGAACCAAAAATTGAAGTATATCAAAATCTCAAGTAGACCATGCCAAAGAAAACAACGGAAGTATTGATTTCCACCGTTGAAACCTTTCTAAGGCCCCAATGATGTTTACTTGTCATCCAAATTGTTCATAAGATCACACAGAAATTGATGAAGGGAAAACATAAATATCATCTTGATCTAAAACTTCTGTGGGCCCCCAAGAACTTTTCAATGGTAGACTTCAATTCACGCTGTTTCAGGTGGTGTGGTCCGCTTGAACTTTTTATTTAATGATTTTTTGGTTTAAAGCACTAAAATTATATGATAAAATGGATGGACAGAGTTGAAATAATGCATGAATGATGGTGGGCCCCACAGAGTTTACTCAGTACGCTTAGTGTAGTTACTCGGTACGCAATTTGCTTCCGCAAGAAATTGCATTGTGTCATTTGTGTGTAACTCAGTGGGCTCTTATCATACTGAGTAAACTCTATTGGGGCCCACCATGAATACGTGTTGTTTATCTATGCCATCCATTCGTTTTTTCAGATCATTTTAGTGGTTGAACCCAAAATTGATGCATATCCAAAGCTCGAGTGGACCATACCACAGGAAAAAGTAGAAGTATTAATTTCCCACATTGAAAAATTTATAAACCCCCAGTGATGTTTATTTGTCATCCAATCTGTTCATAAGATAAATATATGTGATAAATATTCATAAGAATCACTCTGGATCGGATCGAATCAGTTCAGATTGACCACGATCTGAACTTGATCTGAAGAACGGTCGAATTTGACTGATCCAACTAGAATCGCACCGATCCAGGTCTTCGGTTCGGTTCAGATCGGGTCGGATCCGTCGGATCGGGTTGGTTTGTGCCCAGCTCTACCTGCACGAGCAATCCATTCCCCTTCATATTGGGAGAAGATTAGGCATTCGTCAGTGTTACCCTTCTAGGGCTGTTTTATTTGTCGCGGATTGGGTGAGCCAGAGGCGAGACCTCAAATTTACTTAAGACTGTGCAACCCTTATCGTGAGGCCTACCTTAGATGTATGAATTCTGTATTCATGCTATCCATCACTTTGTGGTATTTTTCCAAATGTTCATTTTTCTATATTATTTCGAGCCATTATGTAAAAAATGAAGTAGATCCAATTATCAAGTGGACTATACCATAGGAAATAGTGGAGATTGACCATTAATGTGCCATAAAAGTTTATGATCAAGTTGATATTTATTTATTTTTCTTTATCCATGCTTATGTGACCTTATCAACAAATTTAATGGCAAATAAACACTATAGAAACATTAAAGTGTGCCCTAATAATTTTTTAATGGTAGGGCATTCAATCACCATTGTTTCCTATGGTATGGTTCATCTAATAATTGGATCTGTTTCATTTTTTAGATATTACCCTAAAATGATCAAGAAAAACAGATGAACAACATAAATACAAATACATGCATCAAGGTGGCCCCCACAATAAAGGTTGCACCATCTTAGATGAGGCTAGGGTCTCACCTAATCCGCTTTCCATTTTATTTTAGAGAGCTGATCAGTTGTTGCCATGGGCCTACTTTGATGATGTGCTGTATATTCACAATTTCCATCCATTTTTTTTCAGCCCATTTTAGAATGTGCATATGGACAACACCACAAAAACGGTGGTGATTGAACACTACCATTAAAAACATCCCAAAGCTTGATGTAATGTTTTCTTAATGTTTATTTGCCATTCAACCTGTTGATAAGGTCAAGAGGATAAAACGAAAATCAGCTTGATGCAAAACTTTTGTAGCCCATGCAAAGCTTTTAGTGGTCAACCATCACTATTTCTAGCAGTGTGGTCAGCTTGAGATTTGGACATGCTTAAATAAGTTTTCGTGTCAAAGTTGTAAAATAACCTGTTAAAACGAATGGATGGCACGAAAATACAACACCTTCATCAAGGCAGGCGCCACACGGTTAGGGTAACAGCTAATCCGCTCCCTCTTATTTGAGTGCAAAGGTCGTCAGAGAGGGACCCACCAATTTTAAAAAGATCGTCCGGTGGCGCCTAGTCACCCACAAAGATGTCCACTGCTAAGTCAACGAAAGTTGATTTCCAGTAAGGCCTTCGCACGAAATTGTTACACTGGGAAGTTAGGTGTGGCCCACCGTGTTCAGGTGGATCCAAAACTAAGGGCTTATTTGTTAACGTTGAATTTTTGCACTTAACGCGGAACTGAAAAATGTTCCGTGTTTAGTGATGTTTGTTAATACATCATTAACATGGAAGAAGGAAAGCGCGCTAAGACGTTTTTCACCGAATTCTTTTCGTGATATGAGTCTTGCTTAATGGTGAATGTGGAAAGTGCTCCATGAATTTTTCATTAAATAAAAATTTCTGCTTCCAAAATTGACCCTTTTCAAGTTACGATGACAATTTTTTCTCTTGCAATACAAAATCAACTTTTAATCCGTGAAACTTCATTATGCCCCACCATAATGTATGTGTTTCATCCATTCCATTCATTCATTTTTAAAGATCATTTTAGGGCTCGATACAAAAAATGAGAGGAATATAAATCTCAGGTGGACCGTACCACAGGAAAACAATAGTGATTGGATATCCACCATTACAATTCTCCTAAGGCCTAATGTACTGTTTATTTGACATCCAATTTGTTGATTAGGTCATATAGACCTAGATGAATGAAAAAAAACAAAGATCAGATTGATCCAAAATTTTTACGGCCCCCAAAAAGATTTTAATGGTCGACATTCATTCAACACTATTTTCCAATAATATGGTCCACTTGAGATTGGGATATACCTCTTTTTGGTCTCATACCATAAAATGATTTATAAACATAGATGGATGGCATGGATGAAACACACATCATGGTGGGGCACACATAGCATCGACCATCAGCCATTGGCTGGTGGCAGGGGGAGTAGCCAATCTATTTCCACGGACTAGGATTGGTTACTGACAGACAGGTTGCGTAGTGAGACTCCTGCGGAAGTTACATCATAAAGTTATGTGGGCCCCATCATGATGTATGTTTTGTATCCATGTCGTCCATCCATTTGGAAATATAATTTTAGGTAAAAATCCATAGAATGAGTCAAATTCAAACCTCCAGTGGACCTCATCACAGAAAAAAGCAGGGAGAGTGATGCCCACCATTAAAAACTTAAATAGGCCACAAAAATTTTTGATCAAGCTGATATTTGTTTTTTAACTTCTTTCATGTCCGTGTTAACTTGTGAACAGGTTGGATTTGGATTTGGATTTCAAATAAAAATCACAATGAGCCTTAAGAAGGTTTCAAGCAACAATTTTGGGGGGTTTCAACTGGATAAGGATTGGTTGGTGTACCTCACACCAGCTATATAGCCGTTGTATTGATGTAAGCAAGTTGTTTTATTGATGTCAGCAAGTTCTATGGGTCCCATTATGAGGTATGTGTTATATCCAAACCATCCATCCATTTGGCGAGCTCGTATTAAAGCTTAAGACGAAAAATAAGCTACAAAAAATGGTGAGGGATTGAAGGTGTATCATTGAAATTCTTTTTGGGGTCACATAAGTTTTAGATCGATATGATTTTTTTCTTTTACTCTTCATGCAGGTATTTGTGATCTTATGAACATATTGCATGGAAAATAAACTTAAATAGGCCACAAAAGTTTTGGATCAATATGTTTTCACTTCATCCAATTGGGAATGACCTTATAAATAATTTGGATAGCATGTAAATATAAGGTAGGCTTATTTGAGGGTTTTGTTGCTACTGGTGTTTAATCGTATACAACACATGGTGACAATCTTCCCGATAAGAGGAATTGAGGGCCTTATGATAATATTTTAGTTTTTTATTAAATATTTTAGTTTATTTAAATTGAATATAATGATTTTATTTTCATTTAATAAAAAATAATTTATTTATAATGTAAAACATTTTCAAATGAGAGATAGGGACAAATGTATCAAATTAACATATCTTAGACATTTAAAATGTTTGTTAACAAACAATTTGCCTAAGATCCTGTACTTAATTTTTAGACTTCAGCCATAATTACCAAATAATTTTTTATTTTTTTAAATTTAAAATTTTACTACTTTAGATTTTAGATTTAGGCTTCAAATTTTAAATTTAACAAAAGGGGCCTAAGCAGGCCATAGAAGGGAAGCGGAATGGCTGGTGTACCACACACTACCGATCCGGTTGGTGTGTTGATGTCACCAAGTTCTATGGGTCCCATCATGAGGTATGTGTTATATCCCTACCGTTCTTCCATTTTTCGAGCTCTTAGTGAGGATTGGGCCAAAAAATAAAACATAACCAAGGATCAAGTCGACCACACCGTAAAAAGCAGTAGGGATTGAACGCCTCCATTGAAATCCTTTGCTGATGCGTTGTATATTCACAATTTCCGTCCATTTTTTTCAATCCATTTAGAATGTGGTACAAAAAATTAGGTAAATCCAGATCTCATATGGACAACACTCAGAAACTGTGGTGATTGAACACTACCATTAAAAACATCCCAAAGCCTGCTGTAATGTTTTCTTAATGTTTATTTGCCATCCAACCTACTGACAAGGTCAAGAGGATAAAAACGAAAATGCGCTTGCTGCAAAACTTTTGCAGTCCATACAAAGCTTTTAACCGTCAGCCATTACTATTTCCAGCAGTGTAGTCCACCTGAGATTTGGAAACGCTTAAATAAGTTTTCGGGTCAAAGTTCTAAAATAACCTGGAAAAACAGATGGATGGCACGGAATTACAACACATTCATCAAGGTGGGCGCTGCACGATCAGGGTGACAGCTAATCTGCTCCCTCTTATTTGAGTGCAAAGGTCGTCAGAGAGGGACCCACCAATTTTAAAAGGATCGGCCGGTGGCGCCTAGTCGCCCTCAAAGACGTCCACTGCTCGCTGATTTCCAGTAAGGCCTTCGCACGAAATTATTACACTGGGAAGTTAGTGGGGCCCACCGTGTTCAGGTGGATCCAAAACTAAGCAGGCCATAGGAGGGAAGCGGATTGGCTGGTGTACCACACACCACCGATTCGGCTGGTGTGTTGATGTCACCAATTCTGTGGGTCCCATCATGAGCTATGTATTATATTCCAACCGTTCTTCCATTTGTCAAGCTCATACCGAGGATCGAGCCAAAAAATAAAACATATCCAAGGATTAAGTGGACCACACTGTATAAAGCATTAGGGGTTAAAGAAGTTTTAGATCGATATGATATTTGTTTTTCCTCTTCATTCAGGTATATGTCTGACCTTGTGAATATATTGGATGGAAAATAAATGTTCTAGTGGGCCCTACAAATATTTTAACGGTGAGAATCATTGTTGGGACTTCTATCTGTGGTGTGGTCCACTTAAAATATGGATATGAATCAATTTTGGTGTCAGGTTATAAAATGATCTTTAAAAAATGGATGAACGGTGTGATATAATAAATACATCATGTTGGGGCCATGTAGCTTTGATCTCCTTTGAACCGTTGGTAATAACCAGGAGACAACACTCGCCTTCACGACACGTGCCCACCCCAGTCAGATCGGTGGTTTGTGGTACACGAGCCAATCCACTTCCTATAGGAGTAGGAAAACTGGAGAAAGAAATTCTACCATTCAAACCTTCATGAGGTCCACCTTTATATGTATCCAATTCATTTATAAGATTATTTTTATTAGGATGAGCTGAGAGTACAAAAAAGCTGAGCTTGATCCAAAACTTTCACGGCCGTATGAATTTTTTAATGTTTTATGAGTTGTTGCTCAATTCTCACTGTTTCCTCTCACGTGGTACATTTGACTTTCGAGTCCACTTAATTTTTGGTCAAATGTCTTAAACTGACCTGTTAAAATGGATCGACACCTTGGATTTGTTACAAATACCATAGTGACTCCACACAACTTACCAGTGTACAGAGTTCTTTTTGCAGGAAATGCCAAAATTACCTTACAAACACGTGGGAGCAGGTGTTACCCTTACCATGGGGCTCACGTTATACATCCACGCCATCAATCCATTTTACAAGCCCATTTTAGCAGGGGGTTTTAAAAATTAAGCAGATCCAAATCTAAGGTAGGCCATACCCAGGAAACAGTGGTGATTAAAGCCGGCCGTTAAACCAAAGGCCTTCTGTGAGCAGCTCATAAATGTATTTTCCTTCCAACCTCTTGGACAGATCACCCGGACCTGAATAAAGGAAAAATGAAAAAATCAGTTTGAACCGAAACTTGTGTGGCTTAAGAGAAGAATTTTTTTAATAATTATTTATCCTTAAGTTTTCAGCAGTGGGGTCCACAGGATACCTAGACATACAATGTATTCATCACCTTACCAGTACAGGTGTTCCTCGGATAACACCTACCTGAGTAACACCTACTCCTCTCCTAAACAAACGTAAACAAACGTGCATTGGTTTCGAATTCCGATTTTGATAGAGACGTGCTGGCAAATCAAATCTACAGGAAAAATTTATCACTGTACGACCATTTCATGGCCTATTTACTCGCTTATACCCATCCCATTTTACCTGACCAGAGTAAGCCCCAGTTGTACGGATGACCACCTAAGGTTGAAAATGCGCCCCCGCCCCCCGGCGACTTTCAGTTCAAACGGATCCGCGCACCGACGCTCCTCAAACTCCGAGTAGTACAAACAGTTCAAAAGAAATCAAAGTTACGTCGCCCCACAATTATGCATTTATTATATCCACAATATTCATTCATGTTTCAAGATCATTTCAGCGTATTAAAAATAAAAAACAAAATCATGTCCAAAGATCAACTGAACCCCACTACAAAGATTAGTTGAAAATTGATTTTCACCACAAGGTTGAAAATTACTGAAGGGCCATAAGAAGGCGGAGTGGACGCTGGATTGCGAGCAAGACTTCTAGTAGCTGAAACAATACTTGGGATCGCCGCCACTCTTGTCCAAGCCAAAAGAAGGAGAGCCCTTGTTCCTCTACTTAACCGTTTCGACCTCAGCCGTCAGCTCGGCTCTGATCAGAGAAGTTGGAGCCAAGCAGTACCCCGTGTACTACGTAAGTAAAGCCATGACACCGACCGAGACAAGGTACCAGTCCTTGGAGAAGCTGACACTCTGCCTCGTCGTTTCGGCCAGAAGACTCCCCCTGAGGCAGATCCTCCAAAGACCCAAAGTGTCAGGTCGGATGACCAAATGGACTGTAGAACTCGGAGAGTTTGACATTCAGTTCCGGCCCAGGACGACACTCAGGGGACAAGCTGTGACCGACTTCATCGTCGAATTCACAACTCCGGATGAGGAGCAAGTCAGGAAGGAAGTCGAAATGACACCACCCGTCTCGCTGAGCAATCAAGAGCTCGCGTCAGATCCGGGATGGGTCCTTTATGTTGATGGATCTTCCAACATTAAAAGAGCAGGTACCGGTGTCGTCCTGGTTGCACCCGATTCAACAAGGCTCACTATAACATTTATTTTCCATCCAATCTATTTATAAGGTCACAAAGACCTGGACGAAGAAGACAAACAAATTTTATAATGATCCAGAACTTTTATGACTCCTAAAAGGGTTTCAATGATAGACTTTCAAAGTAAAATGGTAATGTCGAATGCTATGGATTATAACTGTAGCCATATATACCATAATCTGTAGTCATAGAGGACTATCCGGGGTAGGCTGGCAGAACTAGCGGCCCCTCGCTAGTTGCTGGCCTGTCCGATGAGGCCATACCGATTTGACGGTACTTATGGCTACAGATTATAACCGTAGCAATAGACGGACTGCCACAACAACAGTCTGTACATTATTTATTTATTTTTCATGGAGAACTTTATTCTACCTACAATTTTCTTTAACACATATTTATATTAATATGTATGTTATGGAGAGATTCGAGCCCGTGGTGAAACATTAACTGGACTTTAAGTCCGAACTGAGGCGCCCAAAGCATGATCCATCTGATTAAGACTACAGCATCGCAACAACAACACGCGAACATCTTCGAAACAAAGCCAGCTCGGAGTTGGTCCTAATTGTCAGATCAGATAACCCGCTACCCCCAACTCTGAGGTGCTTAAGTCAGTCGGATCGGATTTGGTATGACTGGTCGGATGACGTCCTACTCGGAGCGTTCTTCGATATGGCCTGGCAAGCCGAGCCGAGCAGACCTTCTGACGTACGTGTCCCACTCGCTTTATATGGAAACTGCCATAACCAAACGTGGTCAATAACTTCGCTCACAGATGTGCACGATCCGCCAGATACGCAGCGCAATCAGTAGATTGCAGGCAGTATCTCCATGATCCCAGAATCCCTCTAATTGTGTCGAGATCATCGGATCCGGACCGCCCCATAGGTAAGTATAAATAGCCCGCAGTGCTATGTTTACAAGTACGCGAAATCGAGCTCTCTTCTACTCTACATAGACCCTGATTTCCTTGTCCTGACTTAGGCATCGGAGGGTCCCCCGGCTTAGCCAGGGTCACCTTTGCCTTTCCCCTCGGTGCAGGTTTTAGGGACGATATGCAGAGGGTGAAGTGGAGAGAGGGCCGACCAGATTTTGTCATCAACATTTTTTGGCGCCGTCTATGGGAACCTGAAACTAGAAGTCAGGTTCTCATTCACCTAAACAATGGTGAGGAAGAAGAAAGTTGTAGTAGTGGAATCGGTACTGAGCGAGCAGGCTCGGTCATCATCAACGCTTCATGCCGAGTCCGCACCAAGACCTTCTCAACGTTCTCGTAATCGGTCGGGTAAATACCGCGTCATGCAGAACGAGATCCAGGCCCTGCGCGATGAGATCAACAAGATGAAGCAGCAAAGGGAACCAGAGTCACGTCCGGTTCAGGAACAGCTTGTTCTCGAACCGCTGGGACTGTTCGTGGAGACCCGCTCTGTGTCGAGGAGTGTAAAACCTGAGGCCCCCCCAGCATTTAGGGGTGCCACATTCAGGACAGAACCCTCCTACAGTACATGGCGAGGGATCCGCGTGGAATGCCACTACCCGGGTTCCCACAACCGTTCATTTCACTACATCTGCTCTGTCGCCCACGGACCTCCGACATCAGTTAGAACGGAGGAGAGAAGGGAGAACGCCGGAGGGTGAGGATACCCCAGAGGTCGTCGCTGAAATAGGGACCCATGGGAGGCACGATTTGCAGAATTGAAGAACAAGTTCCTGACATTGGAGAAGAAGCAACAACAATCTACAGTCTCAGCAACGATCCAGGCGATGATGGAAGAGACCGAGCCTCCCTTCACCCCAGCTATCATGGCTGAAGTGATGCCGCAGAGGTTTCGGATGCCTCCCATCATCCAGTATTCGAGGTCTGGGGATCCATCCGAACACCTAGAGTCTTACCGATCGTGGATGCAGATTCAGACTAAAACGGACAGGGGATTTTCCATCACCCTTACAGGATCCGCTCAGATTTAGTACCGTCAGCTCAAGCCAAACTCAATGGGCTCCTTCGTAAAGCTAAGCCGACTATTCCTTACGTAATTTATAAGCGGTAAGAGAAGTCGGAAACCTAACACCCACCTGCTTACCATCAAGAAGGCTCCGAAGGAGTCGTTGAAAGACTACATCATCCGTTTCAATGAAGAGGCGTTGCATGTCGAAGATTATGATGACAAGATGGCTCTCGCTGCCATCCTGAGCGGACTGAAGGAAGGAAAATTCACCTTCTCCATCGGCAAAAATTCCCCGAAGACGCTAGCGGACTTCATGGAGAAGGCTTAAAAGTGCACCAACGCCAAGGAGTTCACTAATGCCCGTAAAGGACTACAAGTCACCGATTCAGGGAACAAAGGGAAGAGGCCAAGGAACGAAGACTCCCAGCCGAACGGCAAAGGGGCCGATGACCGCGCTCCCGCGATCGTCGACCGAGCCGTAGGCCGGAGGAAAAATTTTATTCTTATACTCCTCTCAACACATCTGCCGAGCAGATTCTGCTAGATATCCGAGGAGACAAGCTACTTAATTGGCCAGTCTGCATGAGAGCTGACCCCAAGCAACGGGACAAGCAAAAAATTCTGCCGCTTCCACAAAGATCATGGCCATAACACGGATGACTGTGTAGACCTGAAAGACGAGATCGAGTCCCTCATCCGTAAGGGATATCTGCGTCGTTACACCAAAAGAGAAAGATCCGCTCGGAGAGAAGAGTAGCCGCGAAAAAAGCCAAACAACCCCCCAGACAACTCGCCGAAATTCATACCATCTTCGGAGAATCAGCTGGGGGAGGAGATTCAAACAGGGCTCGAAAAGTCCATTCCCGGAGATCCGAGTCGGAGCATCACGTTCACCTGACGGAGCGTTAGTGGTTACCATGACCATAGCGAATCACAAGGTGTTCCGTATCCTGGTCGACACTGCGAGTTCGGCTGATGTCATGTATTCCGAGGCTTTCGAAAGAATGGGAATTCCATGGTCTCGGCTCCGACCCGTGAAGACTTCCTTACATGGCTTTGCCGGAGAGAGAGTAATCTCCGAAGGAGCTATCTGTAAGACCCGTATCTTAGTCCGTACCTTTCCGTAGACTTCCGCGGTCATACCGGTCGAATTCCGGCAACCTTCGACCCTTAACCGATCTCGACGCGCGACCTTGATTCATATGCGGACAAACTGAGATGACTCAACCCAAGACCACTACCATAGCGACCGCGCCGTCGCTGCGGTTCCAATGCCGTGACTCGCGCGTCGAGGCGATACCCTGGTCAAGAGATGTGGGCCAACGTTCGGTGCGAGAAAAAGCCACGTGTTACGAAACCCAAAAGAATCTCTACGATGTGTCACATCAATCACATCAATCCCATCAATCAATCAATCCATCAATCCATCACATGTCAAGTACACATCACTTTCACCCCTTTTTTCAAGCAACCACAAAAGTCTTCACCTCCCATACCTCTCTTACACAAAATGCCTCAAAAGTCAAGCTTTTCTTATACCTCACATACCTCTCTTACACAAAAGGCCACAAAAGTCAAGACCTTCTTACACAACCATCATTCATCCATCCATCCATCTCTCTCTACAACACTCTCTCTCTTTCTCATTTTCTCATCTCAATTCCAAGCAACAAAGCGCCATACGTATGAGCATTCTCCAAGCCTCTCCCTCCCTTTCCAAAACTTCAAGGTGGCCCACCTTCCTACCCCATCATCTCCCATCTCAACCCTCCATTCCTCATCTCATCCATTAGGATTGAAGCTAAGGTGCCAAGGAACCCCTAGGAGCAAGAAGATCGGACGGTGGGTGCTAGATCATACTAGTTTTTCCTGTTTTTGTGATGGACTAAGTGAGGCCAACCGATCAATGGTTTGGATATCACTTGGGACCCTAAGTTGTGCCCGATGGACCACTTTGATCATCATGATCATCCATGGTGGGGCCATTCTCCATGGACCTCATCATGATATTTGTTTCATTGTATTTAAAGGTCATCTAGACCGATCATATCGGTGGGAAACGGATCTCCACCGTTGATTGTCAATTTCGGTGATTCCATGCATAGAGGGATCCATTGATGTATGATTTCATTTAAGGGAGGGCTCATAGTGGCAGAGCCCTCCATCACAAAGTGTGTCCCACTCTCCATGTCTCTCTCTCCTTATTTCTTTCTATTTTATTTTATTTTATTTTATGCAATAGGGTTGTGTGGCCCACTTGAATGGACCCCACCTTGAGATATTATTTTGTTCAAGATTTATTCAAGTGGAGCCCACCATATACGTTGTACCCACGTCACCCATCAGTGGTGGCCCACTTCATCAGGGCCCACCACAATGTATTTTTAAAGGAACCAAACCGTCTAGCGTCTGACGTTTTAAAAAAAAAAGAAGAAAGAGAAAGAAGAAAAGAAGGGACTTTGGGTGGTCCACTTGCTTAGGCCCCACCGTGATGTATTTAAACAATCCAAGCCGTCCATCCTCTTACCTACAGTATTTTAGCCGTTGAGTAGAAGTTTGGAGCTGATTGGAAGACCTGGTAGGCCATAGCATCGAAGAATGCATCATTACCATTCAAGGATCCTTTTCTGATTTTATTTCATTTTCTAATCATAAAAAAATTCAAACTTTGGACTCTTTCCGCCTGTTACGAGCCGTAGAATCCCATGAACGGATTGGATCTACTTGATGAGGGCCCCAGACATGGAAAATTCCAAAAATATGGGTTTTTAATTTTTTCTAAGAAAATTAGCATGAGGCAGAGCCTCTGCACTTCTGACGGGCAGCAGCAGCTGCACGCTGCTGCATGCAGCGACGGTGGGCGTCCCTGCTGGGAACCCACGGCTCCAGCCGTGGGCCCCACCATGATGCTCTTTTGTCATCCAACCGGTCCACATTGTGGGCCATCTCCTGAAGCGGGCCCCTGCCAAAAATCGGCTCCATCCATGACTTGGGTGGCCCACACTACCGTATACAGTGGGATTGAGCGCCTACCATTGAAACCCTTCTATGGGCCACAGAAGTTTCAGATCAGGATGAAATTTGTGTTTTCACTTCATCCAGGTCTGAGTGACCTTATGAACGGGTTGGATTTCAAATAAATATTATGGTGGGCCCCACATGGGACCCACAGTGATGGATGTATTTTATTCACACCGTCCATGATCCGTGGACGGTGACTGTGATTTATGTGGAAGGTCCACCCCGCGTGTGGGGCCTCCCTTGATGCATGTGTATGTCCAGGCTGTCCAGGGCCTAGACGTTGCATTATAATTGATATAATATTAATGTAGTATATTATATTGTATTAATATATGACATAATATTGTATATTATATTTTAATGTCATAGAGTAGTTAAGAAGGGTGGGCCCTACGTGGGACCCACCTCTGTTCCCTTTTAAATGCTTAAAGAGCTGCAGCAACAACTATATATAAATATATATAAATATGTATATTTTATATACATACATGCCCTTAACGTATAAATTGCTATCATAATTATAATGTATGTATATTACTATACATATTATATATGTGGGCTCACGGTCCATATGCCCTTTTGAATATAATGGATTGCAAACAAATATTACAGTGGGTCCTAGGCCATGTGTCCCTATGAATAGTTTGGATGGAAATAAATATTTTGTAAAGCCCATGGGTCGGGGCCCATTTGATACATTTAAAGGCCCATGGGATTGAATCAGAACGATGTATTCCCAGGCTCATGGGATTAGGCTCATTTGATATTTTGGGGGCCCATGGATTAAGGCCTATTGAGATGTAGTAGGGCTGTGGGTTGAGGCCCATTTGATGTTCATATAGGGCCCAATTGGTGTGGCCCAATTGTTACATATAAGACCCATAAGATTAGGCCCATTTGATGCAATCTAAGGCCCATGGGTTATGACCCATTGCAATGCACATAAGGCCCATTGGTGTGGCCCATTTATGTGGCCCATCTGATGAATAAAAGGCCCATAAGATATGACCCATTTGATATATATGCAAGGCCCAATGGGATGAACCTAAAGTCCATTGCAATGTGTAATTCCAATACAGACTAAGTAGCGATGTCTACAAAGATTGTGCCTTGGGAGTAATGTTGGTTTGACGTCCACATTGCGAGTGTAATATTGGTTGGATGTCCACATTACGACTCTCCTTAGGGCCCATTGTTGGGCCGTACTTGCTGTGTATAGGCCGTCTAAGCCCATCTGCGTTGTAAGAATGGTTCATCACTCATTTACATGTTTAGTATAGTTTCATGACTCATGATCATACGCATCATATGTATGCTTGATATGAGGATTGATTGATCATAGCATATGCCTTCGGGCAGGTTGTTTATGGGCTCCTGGTTAGGCGGTATTGCCCTACAGGAGCGCACGATATACGTAGGATTGTTGCATGACTGGACAGTGTGAATCATGCATTTCGCATTTGTGTGACATGGTTATTGTACGCCCTAGCGACATTAGGGTCGTAGCCTCCACAGACGCATCGTGGTTGGTAGGATTAGATACCGAAAATCTTATTCTACATGGGGTGCTATAGATATCCCTGGGTGAAAGTCCCTAAATCCTTATGGTACCAAAAGGTTGCTCCAACGTATAGACCGAGTGGGTAGATGAGCGCTGAGTGCCGATTACCAGATGGCTGTGCTCTCCACTGTGTCGTGGTCGGTTGAAAGGGGGTGCGACCTTACCCACCCGAGAGTAGGGGGCAATGCTACGCTGAGTTTGACCAGCTCAAGGAATGGGTTCGTTATCGACGAGTCGCGCCCGATATTGGCAGACGGATAGTGAGGTCTCTTCCACTTACCTTATTGCGCGCGATGCGGAGGTAATCTGGTTTAGAGTGTACTAGACCCCGGTGATATCCCATATTTGAGCTGTATTGATGTGTGGACATAGATGAGGATATGTATGCTTGAGTTGCATTACACATCGCATGGCCTTGGGATGGCCGATACCATTCATGTCTTGCATCGCATAGCCTTGGTATGGCTCATGATATTATACATCCATCTGCATATTTCGCATTACTCTGATATTGCATGTTCATATTACTACCTTACGCACACACTTTCACCACCCTCTAAGCTTTTTATAAGCTTATGCACGACTGTTGCGTGCAGGTGACGTTGTTTCGCAGCAGCGTTGATGCAGGAGCACGTTGCAGATCGTTTTGAAGTTTTTGTTCTTTAACATTGTATTTCCCTTTATGCTCATTGTACTTATAAAGTTTTTGATCATAGTGGAAATGTAATGGAGTTCTTGGTTGTTGTTTGTGAGTTATGCCTTTTGTTATGCTTATTACAAAAAAAAAAACTGACATTAAAAATCCTCCTCGTAGCATCCTAGGATCGGAACCTGGCGAATGGGAGCTAGGAGCCGAGAATGAGGTTATACGGAGGCTGTCGGCGCCGGATTCGGCGATCGAAAATTTTATGAGCCCGGTTCCCGAGTTTGGGGCGTGACACTATCTCCCTCTAGTAACAGCGGGAGAAGGGCAACATCAAGTCACACTTTTGGTGGACTTTTTGGTTGTCAATGTTCCATCTGTCCACAATGTAATCCTGAGCCGACCCTTCCTCAATGCAATGAGAGCGGTCGTCTCAACTTACCATCTGATGATGAAGTTTTCAGCCGAAGGAGGGATCGGCTATCTTCGAGGCGATCAACGCGAGGCCCGAAGATGTTATGTTATAGCCGTGAGAAAAGGAGCTGCCAAACAAATGCTCGTGGTGGACACATTGGATCCTCGAAGACCAATGGAAAGCTCCTTCGTCGAAGATCTGATGAAAGTACCGCTCAATGAATCAGACCCGAGCAAAACTGTTCAGCTCGGATCATCACTGAATACCGAGCGGAGGAACGAATTACTAGCCTTCTTGAGGCAGCATCGAGATGTTTTCGCATGGTCGCACGTGGATATGCCGGGAATCTCTCCTGATGTACTGGTTCACAAGTTGAACGTGGACCCAAATCATAAGCCGGTCAAGCAAAGGAGAAGGCCGTTCGACACCGAACGATATGAAGCCATTGCCGAGGAGGTCTCCTACTCGATGCGGGCTTCATAGAAGAGGTATTTTACCCTGACTGGATAGTAAATTTTGTACTCGTTAGGAAGTTCAACGGGAAGTGGTGGGTCTGTGTAGACTATTCCGATCTGAATAAGGCGTGTCCCAAAGACAGCTTCCCGTTACCTCGGATCGACCAACTGATGGTCAGCACGGCCAGACACGAGTTACTCTCATTTCTGGATGCTTATTTCAGATACAACAAGATCGCTATGCATCCCCCAGATAGGCAGAAGACTACCTTGGTCACTGAAAGAGGGTTCTACTGCTACTCGGTCATGCCGTTTGGCCTGAAAAACGTTGTGACAACATATCAGAGGCTAGTGAATCAGATGTTCGCCAAACAGATCGGGCGCACCATGGAGGTGTACGTGGACGACATGCTAGTGAAGAGTACTCAAGCCTCCAACTACCTTGCTGACCTTGGAGAAACATTCAGCGTCCTCTGAGAATATCAGATGAAGCTTAACCCTGCTAAGTGTGCATTCGGAGTTGAGTCAGGGAAGTTCCTTGACTTTCAAGTTAGCCAGCGAGGGATCGAGGCCAACCCGGATAAAATCAAGGCCCTCCTCGACATGAACTTACCTTGGACTCTAAAGGAGATACAGCGTCTCACGGGAAGAGTTGCCGCCCTCGGACGGTTCATATTCAGGGATACAGATAAATGTCTTCCCTTCTTTCAGCAGCTGAAGGGCCATAAGAAGGTGGAGTGCACGCCAGAGTGCGAGCAGGCCTTTCAACAATTGAAACAGTACTTGGGTTCTCTGCCCCTATTGTCCAAGCCCGAAGAATAGGAGCCTCTGCTCCTCTACCTCGTGGTCTCGGCTTCAGCTATAAGTTCGGCTCTGATCAGAGAAGTTGGAGGCAAGCAGTACCCCATGTACTATGTAAGCAAAGACATGGTACCAGCTGAAACAAGGTACCAGTCATTGGAGAAACTGGCGCTCTGCCTCGTCGTAGCGGCCAGAAGACTGCGGCTATATTTCCAAACCCACTCCATAGTTGTGCTAACGGACTCTCCTCTAAGGTAGGTCCTCCAGAGACCTGAAGTGTCAGGTCGGATCACCAAGTGGGCCGAGGCCGAGCCAGTTGCGAAGATCACTGAGCAGAAAGTAATCGACTTCGTGTGGAAGAATATCATCTGCAGGTTCGGGGTCCCACGAACCATCGTTTCCGATAACGACCGCCAATTCTATAATGTCAAGTTCCGTAGTGTGTGTTAAGGGCTTGACATTGTGAATGCTTACTCATCGCCTCGGCACCCACAATCAAATGGACAGGTAGATGTGGTCAACAAGGTCATCAAACATCATCTCAAGACAAAGCTGAAAAAAGTAAAGAAAAATTGGGCCGAGGAGCTCCCCTTCGTCCTCTGGGCTTACCGGACCACAACCCAGACCTCGACGGGTGAAATCCCATTTTCGTTATCCTATGGCTCGGAAGCAATGCTACCAGTAGAAATCAGACTCCCTACGGCACGGGTAAGGAGCTTCGAAGAAAATCAAAACTCCGAGCAGATCGCCGCTAATCTGGACTTGCTCGAAGAACTCAGAGAGGTTTCAAAGCTCCGAACGGTGGCTCGGCACCAGCAGGTAGCGCACTTATACAATTCAAAGGTCAAAGCCAGGTGTTTTCGACCAGGAAACTTAGTCCTCCGACAGGTCTTCAAAAACATGGCTAATCCAGTGGCAGGAGTGCTCGGACCCAATTGGGAAGGTCCGTATCACGTGGTCAGATTCGCCAAATCAGGCTCGTACCACCTGAAAGACTTCGAAGGTCATCATCTACCTCACCCTTGGAACGCCGAGCACTTGAAGATCTACTACCCATAAGGAACTAGCCTTTAAGGCTCATAATAAAATATGAAAGTGCACCTATTACGTGCCCTGATTTGTCAATTACGTTGTATGTTGAGTCAGTCGGACGATAGCACGTAACAAGAAGATCAAGTCAAGCGTCTGCCTCATCTGGATGTGTGGAAACTCATCAAAAGGTAAATCATAGCCTCACATCCCATGTCCCAAAACACCAGATGATTAAACCCTTAAAAAGAACTAGAACATCTTAGGGTTTATGTGTAAGAAAACTTTTTATCCAAAAAATTTTTTTCTAAGTTTTTCTTACACTGTCGATTATATCGATTCCCCTTTCGATATGATCGACCAGCTCTGTCGATGTCCTCGGTATATCAATCGATACAATCAAGTAAGGACAAAAAGCGTCCAGCAATCAAACAATCTTCTAGATGATTTATCGATATATCGACCTTCTAGTCGATATCATCGATATTCGAAAATCGATCATATTTAAGGTGGATCGATCGTATCGACAGATTGCTTACGGCGCCCCTATTTTTCTAAAGAAAACTGTCATCAGCTTCGATATATCGATGACTGTCCGATTCAATCTGAACTCAAATATCGATCATATCGGGAGTCAGTCGATCATATCGACTGTGGGGCGCATGTTCTCTCCAGTATGAATTTCAGGTTGCTTTTAATGTTGATTGGGGTGCCTATCGATAAATCGATATTCATATATCGATCATATCGAGACCAAGTCGATTGGATCGAGTCAGGACATAATTCGTCCAGCAAGGTTACATGTAAAATCTATACGATTTTCGATCCCATCGAATGGTCGCCGATATGATCGATGTACAAATTCCGATGACATCGACTGGTTCCCCGATCATATCTGTGATCCTGAAATTCTTCAAGACTTCTCTCTTATTTTTCAACTATCGATAGAATCGAACCATCACTCGATGGAATCGGAGTTCGAAATCTGATAACATCGATGCGTGTCTCCATCCCATCGACTAGTCGACAGAAGGTTTCCAAAAGTGAAATGACAATTGAGTTCTTATCATCGAGAGGTCGGTCGATACAATCGAGAGTATACGCTCGATCATATCGACGACTGATCGATGATATCGAACTCTGTCATAAATATGACCGTTTATATCCGTTGGAACTTTTTGCCTATAAATAGAGAGAGTTGTCTTCATTGCTGGTAGAGAAAGAAGAGAGTGCTTTAGTGTGTTTTAACTTCCTATCATTTACCTAAGCCCTTTCTCTCGGGAAGTTCATCCTCCAATCCACCCTCATCATTGATATCTTATAGAGTGGATTGGGGAATGAACTTTCGCATTCAAGGATCCTTCAGCTACTGCTTTAATGACATATCATTGAGCTGAGATGCCTTGAATGCATAGATGATGGGAACCTCTATATCTTCCTTATAGGAAAATCTTTAGAGAGTGGTAGTCCATCATAACCTTGACCCAACCTAAGCCTAGCATATATACATCTTCATGTTGCGGATCAAGGGAGCTGAAGACTCTTCATCAACAAGTAGAAGGTCTTCATCATTGTGCTGAAAGAGACTCATTAACTTATCTGTAAGTACTAAGAGTTCAGAGGACACTTGCGATCATTCCTTTTTAGGCTTGGATTTTAAGTGTTGCTCACCATTTGATGTCCTCGAAGGAGGCCTCCGACGGGAGTGTACGTGTGGGGTGCGTTGTGTGGACCCTTGCTCTGCGGAGAGCATAAACATCTGGTTAGGAGTACGCTAGTAAAACTCTAGGGTTTGAGGTGAACCGAGTATAAACCTCAGGGTGCGTTGTGTGGACCCTTGTCCTGTGTGGGAATAAACATCTGGTTAGAAGTACGCCAGTAAAACTCCAGGGTTTGAGGTGAACCGAGTAAAAACCTCTGTAAAGGTTGAAGGTGAACCTGATTTAAAACCTTAGGTTTGAGGTGAACCATGGGAAACCTTCTTAGTGAAATCCGGTCACTCAAGGGTTGAGTGTGGAAGCCGGGAGTGGAGTAGACAAGTCGTCGAACCACTATAAAATGACTGTGTTTGAGTTTGATATTATCTTTCATTTATGTGATTACCTTGCATGTCTTTCTATATGATCACATCCTATACACACACAGTCATATCCATCACAATCTCATCTATATATTGTTTGTCTTTTAAATATTTTGTGATTGGATCCTCTATCAGGCTTGGAAGCCAGTAGAGTTAAGGTTGAGTAATCCTAATCAATACTCTATGATAGAATTAGTGTGATAAGGATCTTTGTGATAAGGATCTTTAATAATTATAAAAATTTCAAAAAATCCTATTCACCCCCCTCTAGGATATACTGACCTATTCCTGCTTCAACTAAAGCAGTCTTCACCATAATTTCAATTGGTATTAGAGCCGGTCTCTCTTTAAGGGCTTCACCGCCTAGAGAGTGATCTTGACTGAAGTAGAAATATGACCAAAGGAGAGGGCTCATCTATCACTAGACCTCCAGTATTTGATGGATCAAAGTATGCTTACTGGAAGGCTAGAATGCACTACTTCATGATATCTTTAGATCATGAAGTTTGAGATGTATTTGAAAAAGGATATGTGGTACCATCAGAACAAATTGTACTTGAAAACGAAACCACAATCACTAAATCCAAACCGAATGAGAAGTGGACGGCGTTTGACAAAGAACAGCGAAATGCTGAAGCAAAAGCAATGAACGCCATCTAGTGTGCCGTGTCCCAAGACATTTTCAATCAGATAAGTATGTGTGGGACCTTTAAAGAAGCATGAGATTTATTGAAAACAACCCATGAAGGCACAAGCACTGTGAAGAAATCTAAACTAGAACTCTTAACTTCACAGTTTGAAAATCTCAGGATGGAAGAGCATGAGACATTTATGGAGTTTTTTATAAAATTAAACATCATTTGTAACTCCATGGGTGGATTGGGAGAGAAGGTTCCGGCACCAAAAATATGTAGAAAAATCTTAAAATCCTTACCAGAACACTTCAATCCCAAGGTAACAACAATTGAGGAGTGTAGGAATATTGATGAGATGAAAGTAGAAGAACTGGTTGGTTCCCTACAAACCTTTGAACTACACTTCATACAACCTCAAAAATCCAAAAACACTGTCCTAAAAACTTCTAAGAAATCAAAACATGAGGACAGTGAGAGTGAAAAGGAAGATGAAGATGAGGAAGTGACTCTACTTGCACAAAGATTTAGAAGATTCTTTCAAAGGAATCGTGGCCGCCCATCTAAAGATAAAAAGGTGGATGACAAACCTTCTGCAAGCAAATTTAGAAAAAGAACCAAAGAACCACAATGTTACGCCTGTCATGGGTATGGACACCTATCTACTGAATGCCCAAACAGAAAAATCAAGGGCAAGGCGATGGCTGCCACATGGGATGATACAGAAGAGTCAAAATCAGAAAATAGTGACTCAGATAGTGATGGAGATCAAAAATCCTTGAAAATACTTATGATCTCCACTGCTTCGATCATTCCAACTGAATCTGAGAAAGTAGCCACTGAATCATTTTCATCTGACAATGAGAAAATTGAAGAAGAAGAAGATAAAGAGCAAAATGAATTACAAAACGCTTACAATCAACTTTATATCCATAGCGTTAATATTGTCAAAAGACTTGGAGTAGTTGAAAATAAAAAAGGAACTGTTGCAAATGGATCTGGATAAAGCTTCAAATATTAATACTCATCTAATCACTGATTTGCAACAATGCCACTCAGACAATGATAGACTTAAAAGAACTAACAACTCATTGAAATCTGAGTCAAAGAAATTAGAGGAACAAGTCAAAGAACTAAATGAGAAAAACCTAATTCTTCAAGATAAAAATTATACACTTCAAAATGATCTAGAAGAATCTAGAAAAATTATCAAAATAAACTGTAAATTTTTCTAGAGTGGTGAGAAATTAGAAAAATTATTAGGAATGGAAAAATATGGAGAAGACAAAAGGGGATTAGGTTATGGAAAGGGTAGATCAAAAACTGATGCACAACTGTTTGAAAAATCTATTGCATCTAGTAGTAACACCAAACCTATCACAGCTCATTACAAAAATAAGGAGTCAGTCTATGAGCTAAATAAGAGAAGTGTGCAATCATCACCACTTGAGATAGTTGACAGGATGGAAGAGCAGTTAAGTCATGTGGACAAATCAAATAAGAAGAACAAATCTACTACAAGTAAAACTCCTGTCACAAAGTGGGTGATTAAAGAAAAGACAAATTGCCTTGTTACTCAATCAGATCATTTATCAGGCAATATGGCAAAATGGTACCTAGACAGTGGTTGCTCAAGACACGTCACAGGTGACAAGTCTCTCCTTTCAAACTATAAGGATCTTCACAAAGGGATAGTCACCTACGGAGATGGAACCACTGCTAAAGTAATTGGTCAGGGAATTATAGAAGGAATTAGTCTGTTTAAAGAAGAGAATGCTTTTTGCATAGAAAGATTGACACATAACTTACTGAGCATCTCTCAAATCTACGATAATGGGCATGTGGTAAATTTCAATAAAGAAGAATGCGAGATTCTAGATCAATCAGGGAAGTCAATTATAAAAGGTCTTCGCACAAATAACCACTGCTACATTATTGAAGGAAAAGGAAGTAGTGATATTGAGAAACACTGAGAGTGAAGAAATTAGTCCAGGTTTTGCATCAAAATTTGGAGATTTGCTGAAATGATGTAATTTTGTTGAGCCTTCAAAAGAACATCTAAGGTTGGAAACCTTGAAAGTTTTGTATAAGATCATTATCTCATTTATAGTTATAGAACTGGTATTTTTTTTAATATATATAATAGTATGCTAAAAGTAGGAAACATTTGAGTAGCAAACACTTTCAAAACAAGTGATGGTCTTTTTCGGTTTCATCGACTAAAGATCGATACTATCGATAGCTGTTCAGAATGTGAAAAGTTATGTGACCATGGATAACATCGACAACAGTCTCGATAGCATCGATCGACAATCTCTCGTTACAATCGATAGGTTGGACGATATGATCGATATTTAAGCGTCCAAATAAAAAGACTGATTGAAAATTCTTTTAAAGAGGCCAGCTATCTGCCCTGATCAATTCCTCTGGTTGAAGTGTGTGAAGTCTAGCTGAAATTTTGGCACCTAAGTGATACAATGAAGATGATTAAAGGAAAAGGTAAGGCTCTCTCATCTGTAAAATCTTCCAAGAATAAGAGAGAAATATTCTAGACCCCCTCAAAACCAGTCGGACTGGGAATAAGTCACAATAGTCGATCGTAATATTCTCATGAGTACTGTCAAACTCAATGGGGTGGATCTTATGCTGGAAACTATTGGATGAAAGAATATGTTTAACATGGACGGACCATATCAGTTTGAAATGATCTAGCAGTTCTTCAACTGTTGTCATGTTACCCAAGATTACCCACCTTGTATATGTCTGAAATTCATGCAGCACACCAAGTACATTACTCCATCTGTTCTTGGTCATGTTCTAAACATTGAAGTGACTCAAATCCCTGTCACTAATAGAAATCTAAATGATTCGGGTAGATGGGAGGAAATTACACAAGCACTGTGCCAAGGTAGGACAATTCGTAGAAATAATAGCAATATTCTTCCAGTAAAACACCTAGGAATCTCGTTCAGACTCCTTCACAGTATTTTCAGCACGAATGTGTACTCTTGTGACGTAAATGACACATATCTGAGTTCCATTGCTCTCAATATTCTGTATGATGTCTATCAAGAGATTTCTGTATGCTTACCGACTTTCATATTAGACCAGCTGATCAAGGTAATCAGAAGTGACCATCTTGAATTTCTGCCTTTTCCATCTCTTATCTACAAGCTCGCACACTGGGCAGGTCTGTCGGAAATAACTGATAAGGTATATCCTGAAGAATGGTTTGACTATGAAGCAGTGCAACAAGTGTATGCTTATGTCTCATCGGATCCAAAGATCCTTCCACCTGTTGAAGATATTGGTCCCATACTTAATGAAGAAATTCTTTAAGGATTCAATCGAACTCCTGATTATAGTCCTGCTTCTGTCACAAATCATCAACATCATGTGTTTGAGTGCTAACTTTTAAACAATCTCACTAGAATTGATGAGCGTCTCCAACACTGCGAACAACGACTATCAGGAATAGAAAACAGGATGGAAGCCCTCCAACACTCTGTGGAGCAGATTCATGAGCTACTAACGTCTGGCAGGCCTTCTATGTGTTAGAAAGAGACAGTTTTGGTAGAGCCATGTGTCTAGTCAAAAATATTTGATCTTGCATCCATCTTTGCTTACTTGTTTTGGGTATCCTTACTTTTCTGGACAATGAAATCTTTTTGTTAATATAGCTGAACTTAATTTTCATTTTACTGAGATTTCCATTTATTTATACAATGCTTGTGCTGACTGCTTCAATGGATTTATGTTCTGTGGTATCATTGATGTATGCTTTACAATATTTTTATTTATATACATCTATTTCTCTGTAGTTCTCCCATATGCTTCAATCTTCAGTCAATATCACGTCTTTTACCTTTGCCAATGACTGACAAAAAGGGGGAGAATAATTCAAAACACCCCGAGCGAAAATTGTATATCTTTGTTGCAGGTGTTAGGGGGAGCAGTTGCAACAAGAAAGGGGGAGTTTTTGAATTAAGGGAGAAAATTTTGGTTGTTGTGTACATGGGTGTTTAGAATTTATAAAATTGTATTAATACATGTACACACAATTTAGGATGTATCTGCTTAGATATGTTCCTAGGGTGTTTTGGGGATTTTGTCACGTAATTGACAAAGGGGAAGATTGAAACTGCACCTATTACGTGCCCTGGTTTGTCAATTACGTTGTATGTTGAGTCAGTCGGATGATAGCACCTAACAAGAAGATCAAGTCAAGCGTCTGCCTCATCTGGATGTGTGAAAGCTCACCAAAAGGTAAATCATAGCCTCACATCCCATGTCCCAAAACACCAGGTGATTAAACCTTTAAAAAGAACTAAAACATCTTAGGGTTTATGTGTAAGAAAACTTTTTATCCAAAAGATAATTTTCTAAGTTTTTCTTACATTGTCGATTATATCGATTCCTCTTTCGATATGATCGACCAGCTCTGTCGATGTCCTTGATATATCAATCGATACAATCGAGTGAGGACAAAAAGCGTTCAGTAATCAAACAATCTTCTGGACGATTTATCGATATATCGACCTTCTAGTCGATATCATCGATATTCGAAAATCGATCATATCTAAGGTGGATTGATCGTATCGACAGACTGCTTACGGTGCCCCTATTTTTTTAAAGAAAACTGTCATCAGCTTCGATATATCGATGACTGTCCGATTCAATCTGAACTCAAATATCGATCATATCGGGAGTCAGTCGATCATATCGACTGTGGGGCGCATGTTCTCTCCAGCATGAATTTCAGGTTGCTTTTAATGTTGATCGAGGTGCCTGTCGATAAATCGATATTCATATGTCGATCATATCGAGACCAAGTCGATTGGATCGAGTCAGGACATAATTCGTACAGCAAGCTTACATGTAAAATCTATACGATTTTTGATCCCATCGAATGGTCGCCGATATGATTGATGTACAAATTTCAATGACATCGACTGGTTCCCCGATCATATCTGTGATCCTGAAATTCTTCAAGACTTCTCTCTTATTTTTCAACTGTCGATAGAATCAAACCATCACTCGATGGAATCGGAGTTCGAAATCCGATAACATCGATGCGTGTCTCGATCCCATCGACTAGTCCGCAGAAGGTTTCCAAAAGCGAAATGACAATTGAGTTCTTATCATCGAGAGGTCGGCCGATACAATCGAGAGTATACACTCGATCATATCGACGACTGATCGATGATATCGAACTTTGTCATAAATATGACCGTTTATATCCGTTGAAACTTTTTGCCTATAAATAGAGAGAGTTGTCTTCATTGCTGGTAGAGAAAGAAGAGAGTGCTTTAGTGTGTTTTAACCTTCCTATCATTTACCTAAGCCCTTTCTCTCGGGAAGTTCATTCTCCAATCCACCCTCATCATTGATATCTTATAGAGTGGATTGGGGAATGAACTTCCGCATTCAAGGATCCTTCAGCTACTGCTTTAATGACATATCATTGAGCTGAGATGCCTTGAATGCATAGATGATGGGAACCTCTCTATCTTCCTTATAGGAAAACCTTTAGAGAGTGGTAGTCCATCATAACCTTGACCCAACCTAAGCCTAACATATATACATCTTCATGTTGTGGATCAACGGATCTGAAGACTCTTCATCAACAAGTAGAAGGTCTTCATCATTGTGCTGAAAGAGACTCATTAACTTATCTGTAAGTACTAAGCGTCCAGAGGACACTTGCGATCATTCCTTTTTAGGCTTGGGTTTTAAGTGTTGCTCACCATTTGATGTCCTCGAAGGAGGCCTCCGACGGGAGTGTACGTATGGGGTGCGTTGTGTGGACCCTTACTCTGTGGAGAGCATAAACATCTGGTTAGGAGTACGCCAGTAAAACTCAAGGGTTTGAGGTGAACCAAGTAGAAACCTTAGGGTACGTTGTGTGGACCCTTGTCCTGTGTGGGCATAAACATATAGTTAGGAGTACGTCAGTAAAACTCTAGGGTTTGAGGTGAACCAAGTAGAAACCTCTGTAAAGGTTGAAGGTGAATCTGATTTAAAACCTTAGGTTTGAGGTGAACCATGGGAAACCTCCTTAATGAAATCCGGTCACTCAAGGGTTGACTGTGGAAGCAGGGAGTGGAGTAGACAAGTCGTCGAACTACTATAAAATGACTGTGTTTGAGTTTGATATTATCTTTCATTTATGTGATTGCCTTGCATGTCTTTCTATATGATCACATCCTATGCACACACAGTCATATCCATCACAATCTCATCTATACATTGTTTGTCTTTTAAATAGTTTGTGATTGGATCCTCTATCAGGCTTGGAAGCCAGTAGAGTTAAGGTTGAGTAATCCTAATCAATACTCTATGATAGGATTAGTGTGATAAGGATCTTTAATAATTTATAAAAATTTCAAAAAATCCTATTCACCCCCCTCTAGAATATACTGACCTATTCCTACTTCAACTAAAGCAGTCTTCACCGCAATTTCAAAATGTACGCCTCCGAGTTACTAGCCTTTAAGGCTCTTAATAAAAATTCCAATTCGGCCTCGGATGTTTACTCGACTGTCTTGGTTAGTACGACTATGACCTAATGGTCCGACCTCTAAGGGGTCGGAGCCTAATCCTACAAAGATCGACAAGGCATCCCTTTTGAGAGAGAAAGCCTAATCATAGTTCGATTCTCTGGTGGAGTATTCAGGTCGACATACGACAATGAAAAGCTCTTGCCCTATGTGCAACGAACCGAGCACTCCAAAAGATCGAACCCAACTAAGACTTGGGCCGAAAACAGATTAAGCAACAAACAAGGGACTAGGCCCGTAAAAAGAAATTAGCTCGACAGCATCTCACAGCAAGTTGACACAATGTAAAAAAAAAATGTGCTTTTCATTGAATCCCCTCGGAGGGGCAAAAGTACATTGGTTAAGATACAACGATGGTTTTTTTTTAAAAATAAAATGATAAAGTGTCTTCAGGTCGGAGGAGGAGCTTGGGCGTCGGGGGCTTGGTCCGAGCAGACAACTTCGGCCGGGGCATCTTCGGAGTCGTCGGGCAGGAGGAAATCAAGATTGAGGTCTGGGTATAAATCCAGAACTGCCTCGAAACAAGCATCGAAGCCGCGGTTGTATAACGTTGTAGCTCCAGCGTCCCTCTCCTTGGAGGTCTTGAAACTTTCAACTGCGGTGGCAACCGCTGCGGCCAAAGAAGCCTCGTCCTTAGCCCGCTGAGCTTCCACAGCCTGATTCACGGCCCGTGTCCGTTCTTTAGCCACCTCGGCATTGGTGCGGTTCAGGGCTTCCCCGATCCGAACAGTCTCCATGGCTAAAGAGTCCGCGTGGGCCCTGACACGGGTCAGCTCAGCGGACATTGCATCGCCACTCTTCTTAAAGCCATCTGCCTTGTCCTGCAGATGCAGATCCCTTCAATCATGCATTTCATGGTCAATCCCAACTATTACTTTTCACTTCACGGTCAATTCCACGCATTTCACAGTTAAATTCCTTTACTTCACGGTTAATTCTGTGCATTTCATGGTCAATTCCCTTCATTTCATGGTCAAATTCATGCATTTCATGGTCAATTCTGACGATTCCCCTTCACTTCATGGTCAATTTCATGCATTTCATGGTTAATTTTCTTTACTTCACGGTCAATTCAATGCATTTCATGGTCAATTCTTTTCATTTCATGGTCAATTACATGCATTTCACTGTCAATTCCGGCAATTCCCCTTCACTTCACGGTCAATTCCATGCATTTCACAGTCAATTTCCTTCACTTCACGGTCTATTCAATGCATTTCACAGTTAATTCCCTTCACTTCACGGTCAATTCCATGCATTTCATGGTCAATTCCCTTTACTTTATGCTCAATTCAATGCATTTCACGATCAATTCCATGCATTTCACGGTCAATTCTGGCAATTTCCCTTCACTTCAAGGTTAATTTCATGCATTTCATGGTCAATTCCCTTCACTTCACGGTCAATTCAATGCATTTCACGGTCAATTCCCTTCACTTCACGGTCATTTCCATGCATTTTACAGTCAATTCCAGTGATTCCCCTTCACTTCACGGTCAATTCAATGCATTTCACGGTCAATTCCCTTTACTTCATGGTCAATTCAATGCATTTCACGGTCAATTCCCTTCATTTCACGGTCAATTCCATGCATTTCACTGTCAATTCTGACGATTCCCCTTCACTTCACGGTCAATTCCATGTATTTAACGGTCAATTCCCTTCACTTCACGGTCAATTCAATGCATTTCACGGTCAATTTCCTTCACTTCACGATCATTTCCATGCATTTCACGGTCAATTTCGGCGATTTCCCTTCACTTCATGGTCAATTCAATGCATTTCACGGTCAATTCCTTCTGCTTCATGGTCAATTCAATGCATTTCACAGTCAATTCTTACGATTCCCCTTCACTTCACAGTCAATTCCATGCATTTCACAATCAATTCCCTTCACTTCATGGTCAATTCAATGTATCTCACGGTCAATTCCATGCATTTCATGGTCAATTCCGGCTATTCCCCTTCACTTCACGGTCTATTCCCTTCACTTCATGGTCAATTTCATGCATTTCATGGTCAATTCCATGCATTTCATGGTCAATTCCGGCATTCTCCTTCACTTCACGGTCAATTCCATGCATTTCATGGTCAATTCCCTTTACTTCACGGTCATTTCAATGCATTTCACGGTCAATTCGCTTCACTTCATGATCAATTCCATGCATTTCACGAGGTCGACTGGGTCTAGATGGGGTCGACCCCGTTTGGTTGAAAGCTGTTTAGGCTCCACTTCTTCTTTATATCGAGACCCATTGAAAGAAATTGGCGTGAAGGTTAATACAAAGGATGTATGTGAGATAATTTCGGAGGGTTTAATGATAATTTCGTGGAATCGCCGTATATTAAGAATATATAATTTCGGATCGTGAACTGCATGAAATTGATCGTGAATTGAAGGGGAATCGTTGGAATTGATCATGAAATGCATGAAATTGACCATGAAATGAAGGGAATTGACTGTGAAATGCATTGAATTGACTATAAAGTAAAGGGAATTGACTGTGAAATGCATGGAATTGATCATGAAGTGAAGGGAAATTGCCAGAATTGACACTGAAATGCATTGAATTGATTGTGAAGTAAAGGGAATTGACCGTGAAATGCATGGATTGACTGTGAAGTGAAGGGGAATTGCCGATGAAATGCATGGAAATGATTGTGAAATGAAGGGAATTGATTGTGAAATGCATTGAATTGACCGTGAAGTGAATGGAATTGACCGTGAAATGCATCAAATTGACCGTGAAGTGAAGGGGAATCGCCGAAATTGACCATGAAATGCATGGAATTGACCGTGAAATGAAGGGAATTGACAGTGAAATGAAGGGAATTGATTGTGAAGTGAAGGGGAATCGCCAGAATTGACCGTGAAATGAAACGGAATTGTCGGAATTGACCGTGAAATGCACAGAAATGACCGTGAAGTGAAGGGAAATGACTGTAAAATGCATGAAAATGACCGTGAAATGAAATAGAATCACCGAAATTGACCATGAAATGCATGAAAATATTCATGAAGTGAAGGGAATTGACCATGAAATGCATGGAAATGATCGTGAAGTGAAGGGAATTAATCGTGGAATTCATGGAAATGACCGTGAAATGAAACGGAATCCCCAGAATTGATTGTGAAATGCATGGTAATGACCGTGAAGTGAAGGGAATTGATCGTGAAATGCATGAAAATGATCGTGAAATGAAATAGAATCGCTAGAATTGACCGTGGAATGCATGAAAATGACCTTAAAGTGAAGGGAATTGACCGTAAAATGCATGAAAATGGCCGTGAAGTGAAGGGAAATGACCATGAAATGCATGGAAATGACCATGAAATGAAACAAAATCTCCGAAATTGACTGCGAAATGCATGGTAATGACTGTGAAGTGAAGAGAATTGACCGTGAAATGCATGGAAATGACCGTGAAGTGAAGGGAATTGATCGTGAAATGCATCGAAATGACCGTGAAATGAAATGGAATCCCCGGAGTTGACCGTGAAATGCATGGTAATGACCATGAAGTGAAGCAAATTGATCGTGAAATGCATGAAAATGACCATAAAGTGAAGGGAATTGACTGTAAAATGCATGAAAATGACTGTGAAATGAAACGGAATCACCGAAATTGATCATGAAATGCATCGAATTGACCGTGAAATGCATGGAATTGACAGTGAAGTGAAGGAGAATCGCCGGAATTGACTGTAAAATGCATGAAAATGACTGTGAAGTGGAGGGAATTGACCGTGAAATGAATGGAATTGACCATGAAGTGAAGGCAAATTGACCATGAAATGATTGAGTTGACTGCGAATTCAATGAAATAGATTTTCAACCATCAACCTGATGAAATCTTGAAAAATAACCAACTTGGTTGGCTACAGTAGCTTCTCCTACCCCAAAATCATATATAGTACATCAAGTAACTAATTTTAGTTTAGAAGATATTCTTGTTAAATGAATAAAGAAAGAAATGAAAAAAAGAGAGAAATTTTTTTTATATGCTTATATATATATATTTATATAAATATGTATTAGAGAAAAACATAGGTAGAATAAAGCTTTCCATGTAAAAATTATAAAAGAAAAAAAAGAAAAAAAGTTAATTGTGGTTATGCTACGGTTATAATCCGTAGCTATAGGCCCTGCTTTAACCTGCTCAACACCTACTCGCTGCCCCCTCTTGTGGAGGAAGATTATTGCGGCACTCGGGCTACGGTTATAATCTGTAGCCATAGGATTATAAAAAGCTAAAAAATCAGGTGCATTTTTGACCTTTGGCAAGTCGCCCGTACAACTGGAGCTTATTCTGGTCAGGTAGAATGGGTGGATATAAGCGGGTAATTGGGCCATAAATGAATCGTTCAGTGGTAAATTTCTCCAACTACAGGTTCTGCCTGCGTTCAATTTAATTCGGTGAGGACAAGGGAAAGGCGAATTTAGTGTTGTCAGTGCACTAATGGTTAATAGGCCCGACTTCGCTGAGCGTGGATTCCCGGCGAAAGGCTTTCGCAGGAGCTACCTAAGAGTGGAAGGTGGGTAGGACCCACTGTGATGTTTACGGGAAATCCACTACGTCCATCAGGTTTTCAATATCATTTTAGATGATGGGCCTTAAAATAAACTAAATCCATATTCAGGTGATCCGTACATCAGGTAAACGTGTATAGGTAAATTCTTACCGTTGAAACCTCCCTGGGGTCCACCTTGTTGTTTATATACCATACATACCATTCATAAAGTAATTCCTACTGAGATGAGCTGATAACATAAAAACTATCCTGATTCAAATATTCTGTAGCCCACGCTTGTTTCAACGGTGGACATTCAATCCTCTGTTGTGTGACCCATATGATATTTGGATTTCCGTCAGTTATGAATCCGTTTCATAAAATGATTTTGCAAAACTGATAGACTTGTTGGATTTACCATAAACATCTCAGTGGGCCCCACTTAACTACCCGTTGCAGGAAGTTTATGTGAAAGCCTTTGGCAGGAAATCCGCGTCCCGACTTGGCTGGACCACATGTCAGTACAATAATGCTGAGCAGACATGTCAGTACAATAATGCTAAGCAGGCCCGAACTGGCTGGACCACATGTCAGTACAGTAATGCTAAGCAGGCCCGACTTGGCTGAACCACATGTTACTTTCACATATGTACACTGTTTTTGATAGTATTGGACGCGGATTAGATACCGACAGGTCGAGTAGCCAGACTCACTACCGAAGTGAGGTCACCGGATTCGGTTGGAACACCAGGATGTATGTGTTGTATCTAAACCGTTCATCCATCCAATCGGAGATTATTTTAAGGCTTGGGATAAAGAATGAGACAAATTCAAATATAGAGTACACCCTATCATAGAAAACAGTCTGGAGAGGGACGCCTACTCTCACTCTAATATTTCTCTGAGATTCAACCAGTTTACGAGTTAAGACAGGCATGAAAGAAGGGAAGAAACAAATTTCTGCTTCATCCAAAACTTTTGTGTCCAATAGAAATTTTTAATGGCGGAGATCACTCTCTCTACTGTTTTTTATAGTGGGTCCACCAGAGCTTTGTATATTACTAATTCTTTTTCTCATGCCCTAAAATGATATCTTCAAATGGATGGACAGCGTGGATACATCATGGTGGGCCGCACAGAACTTGGTGACGTCACCTCTGTAGCGAGTCTGGCTACTCAACCTGATCCGCGTCCGGCGGTATTTGAATGAACGTGTTACACGTGGACTGGACCAATCAAATCTTGCCAGCTGTGACACACTGATTTCAGTCTTTCTTTCACCTTACCACACGTGTCCTCTCCATCTCTGGACGAAAAGATAAATAGTTAGTTATTTAAAATAAGTTATTTAAGTATTTAATAACTTATCTTGTTTTTACTTATTAAACAAAAATAATTAAAAATTATAAGTAAAAAATTACTTATGATTTGTTATAAATCAAATTTATTTATACCAAATAAATTACTTATAAATTGGTACAAGTAGAAAAAATAATTCATTTGATAGTATTCAAACGGGCCCTAAATTTATCAATCATCCGAGTCAGTCCAGTCTAAGAAATGAGCCAAAAAAGTACTACCGATTCAAAACTCAAAGTGGGCCACACCGTAGGCAATAGCGGAATTAAGAAATCCATCGTTGAAATCGCCGTGGTCCACGTGATGTTTAAATAGCATCCAACCCATTCATAAGATGAGGTGATGGAAAAAAAAAAAAAAACAAATTCCTACTTCATCCAAGAGCATTGTGGGTTAAATGAAGGTTTGAAAGGCTGGCATGGTGTCCCACTGTTCACTGCAGTATGGTCTACTTAAGCTGAATTTTTGGGGTCAAGTAAACATGATTTGTCTTAAACGTTGAAGTGAGTGGATTTCACACGAACTTTCTTATGGACCCACATGAATTTATGTTGCACACGCGTGGGCATTACTCCGTCGCTGCTACTACACGTAAGATTTCATTTTGCCTCCGTCGCTACTCAGGATCAAGTGTGTGTGACTGTTCACTGGGGCTCACATGCTAAGTAGTCCAATGATCTGAACTATTAACGTTGCGGAACCTATCCTATAAGGGCCACGGTAAGAAACTCATGCTGGGCAGATGATTTTGATTTTAGTTCTCTGTGTTAGAAATTATATTCGGATACACCGAAAATATAAAATTAAATTGAAAATATTTCACTAGGCTGAATCACGTATAAAAATACGTTATTCTTAAAGCATGATTCGCCCCTTTATAAACTGCTGATGGGTTACAGGCGAATTACTTTCAGGATAAGACAAGCCTACTAGACCTAGCGTGCAACAATCACGATCGGTCCACTATGGAACAATTTCAACGCAGTAGATTCGTTCTGGCAGGCTCAAATGATTGAGATGTTCTATAAACTGTATCTGACTTGATTAGAGAGAGAGGAGTGTATTGAGATTCTTAAAATGGACTGGTACGGTCCAGTTTATATATGCATTAGGTAGTGGACCGTTGATAGGCGCCTGTTCACGTAAGGTTGCACCGTTTCGCGCTGGTTCGCGTACGGTCGCACCTTCTCGCACCGGTTTGCATAAGGTTGCACCATGTCGCACCATATCGCACTGGTTCGAGTAAGGTCGCGAGGGAGCGACTACTCTGCCACACGATGCGCATGTGCGAAGTGCAAAGTGCGTCATCTAGCGTCACTACAGCCACACTGCCTCACTGCCCACGCCCATGCCCGAGCCCGAGCCCTAGCCCCCACCCGTGCGTGCGTGTGTTCAGTGCGCAACCCGTAAATCACCTCCTCCAAAAGCTCCAAGTAAGAATACTTTTCACAACATCTCATATAAACCACAAAACGATTTCAATCATTTCCGATGTGGGACAAAGCACACACTGCATTTTTTAAGTCAAAATTTTCAAAAAGAATTTTGGCGAAAAAATTCTGAAATTTTGAAAAATTTAAAATTTTCATTTTTTATTATTTTTGAAAAACCAAAGATTTTCAACAATCCCCCACTAGTTTTTTAAAACAATAAAAATTCTGCCAGAATAATAATAGTTATTATGCCTAAAGAAAAATATCTTGCGATTTGAATCTTTCCTTAGTCTAAATATTTCGAAGTTATTTCGAAATTTCTGGTTGCTGCAACATTGAACCAGCTATTCGTATATGATATAACCGAAAATACCACACACATAATAGCTCCTGCATTAGATGTTCCTTTATAATCTCGCTTAGCACTTTTAATGGCCATGTGCTTTTCCTGTTTTATGAACGATCCCGAGATAACTCTAACTCTCATGAGAAGCGGCACCACTTCTACGTTCACATAGGTGAAATCCTTCCAGTATTTTCGTTTAAAACACTTATCCTGTTTGACTGGACTTCATTAAGATTTTAATACTCATCCCTCTTTTCAAACGGCCAGCACTATCATCTTGGATGAGGTTTATTTATTTAGTGCTGAAACTTTTCACTTATCAGTGAATTGTTGTTACCCATTAAACCTAATATTTAGAGATTTTCTAATTTAGGGTTGAGTTTCTTTCATTGGTAAAACTTTAAGTAAAGAGTTTCAACCACATCCATCTAGATGTTGTCCTTACTACCTCTCTTGTCAGAGGTTTAATAAAAGGATCAGCCAAGTTATTACTTAACTTTACATAAGAGATCGCAATGATTCCATCTTGAATCAATTGCCTTACATAGTCATGTCTCAAATTTATGTGTCTGGACTTTCCATTATAGGTACCGCTATAGGTTCTCGCTAGAGTTTCAACCCCATCCCTCTAGATGTTGTCCTTACTACCTCTCTTGTCAGAGGTTTAGTAAAAGGATCAGCTAAGTTATTACTTGACTTTACATAAGAGATCGCAATGATTCAATCTTGAATCAATTGTCTTATATAGTCATGTCTCAAACTTATGTGTCTGGATTTTCCATTATACGTACCGCTATAGGTTCTCGCTAAAGTAGCTTCACTATCACAATAAAGTGAAACAGCCGGTATAGGCTTCGCATAAAATGGAATTTCTAATAGAAGATCCCTCAACCACTTAGCCTCTTTGCCTGCAGCAGCTAAAGTTATGAACTCAGATTCCATAGTTGAGTGCGTAATGCAAGTTTGTTTCTTGGATCCCCAAGATACAGAGGGTGAATATCCACTCAGTAATGGACTTGTTGCCCCCTGGACTCGATATCCAACTTGCATCGGTATATCCTTCCAATACTGCTGGAAATTCTGAGTAAAATAGCTCTAGTTCTTTGGTTTCTTTAAGATAACTTAGAACTCTACTTACTGTTTTTCAGTGTTCAACACTTGGATTACTCGTAAACCTGCTTAGTTTACTTACATCGTATGCTATATCCGGTCTTGTACATTGCATTGAATACATAAGACTGCCTATAACACTAGCATACTCTAGTTGTGCAACTGATCTTCCAATGTTTTCTTTTAATTTGATACTTGGATCAAACGGAATTTTTGCCTCTTTAATTTTCAAGTGATTAAACTTGTTTATTACTTTCTCAATATAATGAGACTGGCATAATGCGAAACCCCCATTATGTTTTTTAACTTTGATGCCTAATATGGTATCCACTTATCCAAGATCTTTCATTTTGAAAACTAAAGAGAGAAACTTTTTTGTTTCAGTTACACCTTCTATTTTATTACTGATTATTAACATATTATCTACATACAAGCATATGATTACAATATAATCATTACATACTCTTGAATATATACATGGAAATGTCAAAATGATTTAAATCATCATATCAAAGTTATACATAGAAGTAAAATGTAAGAAGAAAATTCATTTGATACCAACCCCAACAAATTCAATCTATCTTTCAAATTATCTTTTTAATTTACTAATCAAATTATATATCGTAGTATAAAATTTTACTTTTCCTACCTTTCAGCATGCTATTTACATTCCATAATATAATTCATAGAGGTAATCTAGTACCTAATAATCTCTAGTTATAGTTTGAGTTTAAGCTCGTGTGCTGGATTCATTTCATCAATTGAAAAATGTGTTCTTCGGCCCATTTTTTCGTAATAGATCCCAATCATATACCATGATGTCTACGTATCTTGGAACGTGGGGTCGTTATTGATCCGTTTAATTTAAAGCCACAATTTCAATTCTAACACGTCTGCACACACGTGGTGCTGGAAACAATAGCAACACATTTAATTTATGGAAATATCTAAAATACGGACAGTTGAAATTATTTGACCATCTTTGCGTGTTCACACTGGGTATAGAAAACGATGGATTGTTAGCCGCAGCTGAGGCAAACAAACTCATGCTATTATTTGTTTGTGTAATTCGATTAAATACAAGGCTACATGTTAATAAAGTTCTGTATTTTATTAACGTGTCACATTAGGATGGTATGGACCTACCAGAGTTTTATACGACTCGGGTATAATTACATGATGATGCTTATTAAGACTGAACTCGTGAACTCGGCCACTCTCTAAAACCACGCGTGTAGTAGTCTTGCCCATACAAACGCAAGCGCTCGTGCCAATATGAGAACGTAATCTTGATCAAATCTTTCCATTAGGTGGGCTGAACCTTTTAGATCTTATTACTCAAAATTCAAACCATTTCACGAATAAAATAAATGGACGGCCACAAAGACAACGGCATACGGAACAAATGCAGGCTTAAAAGCTGGGCCCTGATTTTTGAACCACAAGATCGAAGTATTATTTCCTAGCGGATGGAACTAGGAAATGTCCAGCACGAGGGATCCATATTAGCACGTGTGGCATGGACGGGGCTCGCCACTCGTGTGGAAATTGGAATTACCAAACCAAGTTTTTCTCGTTTAGTCGTAATGGAAAGAAGAAAATTAAAGTTGCTTGCTTTCCTCCAAGAAAGTGAGCATAACGATAAGACTCGAGGTTAAGACCTGTCTTCAGCTGGTCAGTGAGCAAACTGTTCACTGTTGAAAGGCACGTCTTCATTTTGTCAAAGTGGACCCCTGATGGAGTGATGAAAGCAGTAGCATTGCTGGGTTCTGGTGACCGGCATTAGAAGGTTGAGATAGAAAAATATATAGCTATTCACATTCGACCATAAAAATGGACAAAGATCAAGCGGCTATTGTCTTCCATTCTTAAAAATTGGTAGCGCATGGAGCACCACGGTTAGTCACGAAATACCAACTATTTGTATGGGCCCACTGCTAGAAACTTTAACAGTTGAGCGTATGGCAGGGTTATTATCCGATTGTGCATTGTCTGATAAGAAAATTAGCAAGGGCCCAGATCATTAATACGTGCCTAACCGGCTATCTAGATTCTACTTTTGATGATCACGGCCATTCCTCTAAACGGTGGAGGAAGTATATGGATTGATCAAAACGCTTGCACGGAGGAAGTGCGAGGTCCTGATGCATAAGAACATTACACACACTTTGTTAGTGGAACTATAGTGGGGCACACATCACGGATAGTGCAAGCCCATATTTGATCCATAACCTTAACTGGACCCACATGATGGAGCGTCTAGATCCATGATTTTAAAACTTCGTCATAAAGATTTGGACCGTCTACTTTGTTGGGCATTGATTGGATGGTTAGATCGTGGGATCAAAGTTTTTTTGAGATGAAATGGAATTGGAGGTGAGGCCCCGTATATGGATGGCCTACCATGATAGGATATCTTTCATTAATGATCTGGGCCATCCATTTTTCTTTGCCATGGATCAGATTGCTAGGATCGTCCTATCAAAGCCATTCTTCCAAGTGAGGGAGCAAAAGGTGAGGACCCCAAGATCAACGGTCTAGATACATGATCAGATGACTTTTTCGAATAAGCGAGCTATGTTCTTCATTTTACTGGGTATAGATCTGAGGATTAGTATGAGCAGATCGGAGGTGATTCTTAAGAGGAAATGGGATATCAGAGGTGGGGCCCACAGGAAGAATGGTCCAAATCCATGTTGAGGCAAAGGTAGGATATGTCTTGGGGCCGTCGGGATGTAATGGGCCTTTTTTTCTTTTTTTTTTCCCAAAGAGGACCTCATTGATGAGGTAAAATTCACATAATGGGCCGTTACTATAGTTAGGTTAGCTGTTATTGCTCTCTTGGAGAGGTGCCATATCTCAATGGACATATACGATGGTGAGCTTCCTTTCTTTTCGTTGAAACCTGTTTGAATGGATGTATAATTTTTTTCAGTCACTGAATATATATATATATATATATATATATATATATATATATATATATATATATATATATATATATATATATATATATATATGAGGCATGCTCACCTATGCACCTATGCACTGCACACCTTTTCACGCGTGTCATGGGCGCCGAATTCGAACGGTTCATAAGATGCGGAATCCCATGAAACTTTTGAAAGTGAATTTTCACCCTGATCTAAGATTCCGGTGAGCCAAAGAAAAGAGAAATTTAAATCAAGGGAAGAAACTGTTTGCATTTTTCATGGCCCATGGAAGTTTTGGATAAAGGTAAAATTTCGTACCTGGAGGTTTTATGAGGTTCTGCTTAATGTGGACTGTTCAGATTTTCGAGACTCGTCATATATCTAAATTCTCAAAAAAGTATGTATGTAGTGCATACGGACCGGCTCGCAGGTGAGTTTTTTTTTTTTTCATAAACGATCTGGTTATCCGTCTTCATGGCTACTAATCAAATGGCCAAGATTGTGTCAAAGTGATTCATCAGAGTAATGAGGGACTAACTGCCCACGTCGAAATAGATACCTGATCAGGTGATATTTGTACGTAAACGATTTGATTAAATGGCCAAGATCATTATATCAAAATAAAGCACCCAATGAGGGGTTATGAATGGGCCCCACAATGTAGCAGTTGATCAAATCCGTGATAAGACCTTTCTCATCATAAATGGTTTTTTCTATCCGCTTTGTCGGCAATTAATTGTTGGACATGATCACACTAATTATTTAGAGGTGTGCACGTCAGACGTGGGGTGACCTAATGGACGGTCCACATCTATAATCTCGACCGTCCAATTGGTTGGCTGTTTAATCCAATGATAGGATCATCAAATCGAAATGTTTATCAAGAGGTAGCGAGAAAGAAGAGGTGAGACGTAGATGATGGCATTCTAGATTCATGATTTGGATCATCCATTTTGATGACCATTTACGACTGATCAAGATCATTTGATCAAAATAATGGTTATAAGTCATGAACCACCGATGAAGGCCGGTAGAATGCATGATCGTGATTGATAGTTGTACCTTTTTATTGTGGTTAACTTTAGGAGTTACGCCCGTTTGTTTGAATTGAAGTCTAAAGCCTGAGTCTCAAAACTGGAGCCTAGATAAGAAATCTAGAATCTGAAGCCAAAAAACTTGTTCGGTAATTAGAGCCAAAGTCTGAAAATTAAGTATTGTATTTGAGACAACATGTTTACTAACAAACATATGAAAGGTCTAAAATACATTAATTTGGTGCATTTGCCCCTATCTCCTATTTAGAAATATTTTATATTATAAAGAAGTTATTTTTTATTAAATGAAAATAAAATTATTCTATTTAATTTAAATAAACTATAGTAATTAAGAGAATTAAAATATCATTATTCATAAAAAGATAGGCAAATTCCTTATGAGGTGTATCCAAAACTCAATTTAGGACATTAGACCAATATGAGGAGTATCCAATACTCAAGTAGGCTATATAAGATCAAACAATTAGAAAGAAATGCCTAATGTTAAAACCTTCCTAAACTCTACCTTGATGTTTATATTCCATCCACACCGTTTATATGGTCATTTGATTGAGATGAAGTAAAAACACCATGACCTTAAATCGATACAAAACTTTTGTGGCCATATAAATGTTTATATAAATGTTTCGATGGTGGTCACAAAATCTTCATTATTTCCTATCATTTGGCCTATTTAAGTTTTCGGATACATCTTATTTTTGATTGCATGTCCTAAGGTAAGCTCTAAAAATAGATGAAAGGACTGTTTTCTCATGATGTTTATTTGAGATCTAACGTGTTCATATGTTAGGATAGACATTAAAGAAGGTAAAAAATTAAATTTCAGCTTGATATAAAACTTTCGTGACCCTTAGAAAATTTTAAGGGTGGTTGGCACTCTCTCCACTGTTTTTTATTGAGGGGTCCATTCGAGCTTTGGATCTAACTAGATATTGGGCTCATACCTTAAATTTATATCACCAAATGAATGGATGATGTGAATACAACACATACATTATTTTGGGTCTCACGTAACTTGGTGACGTCACTTCAATAGCTGTTAATCAAACTGTGAAATCAGGGTAACGGATTGGGTACTCCCTTGCTGGTCAGTGCTCTGTGGGGCCACTATGATGTATGTTTTTCATCCATTCCGTCCATCTATTTTTACATATCATTTTACCATATGAAACCAAAAATGAGGTGTATCCCAATCTCAATTGGACCATATTACAGGAAACAGTGTTGAATGAGCATCGACGATTAAAAACATTTCGGGAGCCATAAAAGTTTTGGATCAAGCTGATTTTTGTTTTTTCCCTTCGTTTGGGCCTGTATGACCTAATCAACAGATTAAATGTCAAATAAACAGTACAGTGGGCCTTAGGAGGTTTTTAATGGTGGATATTCAATCACCATTGTTTTCATGTGGTGTGGTCCACCTGAGATTTATATTCCTCTCATTTTCGAGATCAATCCCTAAAATGATATTTAAAAATGGATGAACGGAATGGATGAAAAGCACATATCATGGTGGGGCCCACAGAGCACTGACTCGGCGGGTGTCAGCGGAGTAGCCAATCCGTTTACGGAAATCCGCCTCCCCGCGAACGCCTTTCGCAGTAAGTTCCTGCGCTGGTAACTTAGGTGGGGTCCACTGTCACATTTTTGAAAAATCCTCTCCGTCCATCCTTTTGTTGAGTTCATTTTAGAATGTGATGCTAAAAATGAACTGTATCCAATGCTCAAGTAGGTTGAAAAAGTGATAATTGAATGTCTACAGTTAAAATATTCGTGGGGCCAAAAAAGTTTTGAATCATGATATTATTTGTGTTTTCAGTTCATCCCATTACAAATGATGTTATTAATGGTATGGATGGCATTTAAATATCACTGTCGAGCCTAGAACCTAAGGAGATTTCAACGGTAGAAATTTCCCTAACCACCTTTTCCTTTAGCACGGCCCACTTGAGTCTTTTATCCTGCTCAATTTTAGCTTCATCTCCTAAAATGAGCTCACAAAACGGATGAATGGATCGGATTTCTGAAAAACAACACCGTAGACCCATCTAAGTTTCAAGCGCAGGAACGAAAGAGTTTCGCCAAAAATCCTCGTCTGTACGATATGGACGGAAGCGGACTGGATGGTATCCCACACACATATGTAACTATTGATCCTCGTCTGTACGATATGGACGGAAGCGGATTGACTGGTATACCACACACATATGTAACTACTGGTGTATTGACATCAACAAGTTTGGTGGGTCACGTAATGAAGTATGTGTTATATCCAAATCGTCCATCTATTTTTAGAGCTCGTCTTAAGGCTTGAGCAGAAAAATTAGGGCAGATCTAAAGATCAAGTGTACCATGCTGCAAAAAGCAGTGGGGGATTGAACTTCTACCGTTGAAATCCTTTTGAGGGTTTAGGAAGTTTCGGATCAATATGAAATTTGTTTTCCCTCTTCATCCAGATATTTTTGACCTTATGAACATATTGGATGGAAAATAGACATTATGATGGACCCTATGAATTTTTTAACGGTAAAAATCATTATCCTTGTTGCTATTTTTGGTGTGGTCCATTTGAGCTTTGGATATGATTCATTTTTTGGCTAATGCTCTAAAATGATCTCGAAAAATGGATGAACGGTGTGAATATAATAAATACATCATTGTGGGCTCACGTAACTTTGATCTCGTTTGAACCGTTCACACAACTGGAAGCTCAAGGAGCGTAGGCGGTCATCTTCCCACTACACGTACGTACTCCCCCTACCACCTAGGGTCATGCTTTGTGGGCTTATCATGATGTATGTGTTTCATCCATTTCGTTTATCCATTTTTCTTGAGCATTTTAGGGCTTCATACAAAAATTGAGAGGGATATAAATCTCAGGTGGACCACACCACAGGAAAAAGTGGTGATTGGATATCCATCATTAAAATTCTCTTAAGGTTCACTTCACTGTTTATTTGACATTCAATCTGTTGATTAGGTCATACAGGCCTGATGAAGGGAAAAAACAAAAATCATCTTGATCCAAAACTTTTATGGCCCAAGAAGGTTTTTAATGGTCTACTTTTATTCAATTTCCATTAGTTTTTATGGTGTACCCCACTTGAGTTTTACATATACCTTATTTTTGGGCTCATACTCTAGAATGATCTGAAAAAGTTGATGGACGGTGTGGATCAAACACATAAATCATGGTGGGGCATAATGAAGTTCTACATGTTAAAGGTTAATTTTGTATTCCACGAACAATTTAAAAGAAAAAAATTACCGTAGTAACTTGAAAAATGGTACTTTTGGAAGTAAAAAATTTTTGTTTAATAAAAAATCACGAAGCACATTTTGCGTTCACCATCAAGTCAGACTCCTATCACGAAAATAATTTAATGAAAATTACTTAGCGCTTTCCGTCTTCCGCGTTAACAATGCATTAACAAATACCACTAAATATGAAAATTTTTTCCAATTCAGCATTAAATGCAAAAATTAAGCTTTAACAAACACGGCATTAGTTAAAAAAACAAGACCTTTTTTTTTTTTCCTCATCTATTTTTCAATACAGGCCTTTTATAGAATTACCTGGGAATACACGTGTTTCATTTAAAAATATAATGAAAAGACATGTTTATTTAACTGTGAATAATTATTCATGATGGAAATGCGCTGTTATGGTCTCTTGAAGACCATTTCGCCTTTGCTACCAATCATATCTCTATGGTTGGGGTCCAATTTGTTGTGCTTGCTTTATTTTTTGACTTTGCCTTAAAATGAATTTTCAGAATAGACGGACGACGTGGATATAAGTCAAATACATCAAGGTGGGCCCATGGTCAAGGGTCCCACTCACTTCCAGGATCCAACGAAGCTGCGCCGGCTGCTGCTAGCCTGTATTATAGGCTGGCTGACGTTGCGGAGGCCTTTAAACAATGTGACTGCCTCATGGCTGGTGGGGCCAGCATGATATTTGTGAAAATTCCACCCCATCCATCAGTTTTGGCAAGTCATTTTAAGGCGTGAGGTAAAAAATTATCAGGGGGATATGATGTTCACGTGGGCCACACGATGGAAAGCAGTTGGTTACAGTTCAAACCTTTCGGGGCTCCACCTGGTGTTTATATGCATCCCTAACTATGGAGCCCACTATGATGTATGTAACTTACATCCACACTATCCACCCATTTTGATAGCTAATTTTATCACAAGATCTCAATAAGTGAAGCATATAGAATCATCAGGTAGACCATACCATAGGAAAGAGTGGCGATTGAACTTTCAGCCATTAAAAACGTATTATGGAGAATCCTAATGTTTCCATAGTGTTTATTTGCCATCCAATTTGTTGATAAGGGCAGATAAGCCTAGATGAAGGGAGATAACAAATATCGGCTTGGTCCAAAAATTGTGGCCCATTAATGTTCGATCACACCATTTTTGTGGTACAGTCTACTTGATCACCACTAATTTTCTGATACGGTCCCCCTGATGATTAGATGTGCTTCATTTTTTGGACAGTGCTCTGAAATGATCTGGGAAAATAGATAAACGGTGTGGATATGTGATACGTGTATCAAGTTGGAGCCTACGGTGAGGGCCACACGGTATTGGGTGAGTCGGTGGTCTCATCTAGAGACCTAATCTATTCCCTCTCTCTCCCCGCTGCCAACCAGCTTATACAGGCCGGCTGATGTGACGTGAGAAGACTTTTAATGATGTGATTGCTTCGCGACATATGAACTCCACGGTGATGTTATTAAGAAATTCATTCCCCCTTTCATTTCGACAGATAATTGAGACATGAGATAAAAAATAAATAAGATGTGAAAAGATCTTATTTATTTTTTATCTCATGTCTCAAGAAACCCAATCGCGTCACACGATTGGAAATAGGGGAAAGGTTGAAATATTGTTCAAACGGCTCCACCTAATGTTTTTATACAATCCAAACTATTCAAAAAGCGGTCCAACCATTCATAAAGTTATTGCCACTGGGATGACTGAAAGAAAAAAAAACATTAGCTTGATTCAAATCTTTTATGGTTGTAGATACCCTATAATCAAAACATGATCACTTGCCTTGTAACTTCAGTAAACTCTCGATTTGAACGACTAAAACCATTATAGAAAGGCAACTAACGGTCTATAGTGAGCCAGGGTAGAGCCCAACATCATGCTGAGTGCTGACTTTACTGACTGTCTGTTTTTATCCCGGAGGCGGCGGTGGCGCCACTACGGTTACTACCAGAAAAAGGGTCGAAGGATATGAGTAAAAGCCGTATCTAAATACTTATGGCTACGGTTATAGTCCATAGCAAGTCTACTGCCATGGTACCGTAGCTAGTGTTTTACACACAATAGCTATAGATTATATTCGTAGTCAAATAACTAATGGCTATGGATCTAATTCATAGCCAATGCATCTGTAGCAAAATGTACACATAACTACAGATAATATTTATATCTAAAAGTAGAATGAGATCCGTAGTAATAGACTGAAGTTAGAAGCATTTATGGTTTCCAGGTCAAGAGCTACGGTCAATACCGTAGCTAGTACTTATTTTCTTTAAAATATTTTTATATAGTGGAATCTCTTATTAGTATATGCCATATAGATCAACTCATCTAAGCTAATAAAGATAAAGACTTCATGGCTTACAAATCTCTCTACTTATCTAAACTAATATAGATAAAGGATGATAGAAGAAATACGACACCTTAAATTACATACATAATGAGAGAGTATTCTGTCTTACAAGCTCTTATGCGGTTACACAATTCTATTAGAAGGGTATAAAAAGAACCCAGTGGATCAGCCTATTACTTTGGCCACGACATTGATATAGTGGCGCCATTCTGATGGATAGATTTAAGGATCTAATAAACTTAAGCTCAAAGGTGTTTGAATTTTTACGACTCGGCTCGTATACATCAGCTACCATGTCATAACTGACATGCAATTGCATTCAACTTCAAGAATAAACTACTCGCATTGCTCAATTCCCAAAGGGAGTTCAAATTTACATTACCATTTAAGATCAAGCTCAGTCTATCTGCATGAAAAACATTATACTTGCAAAGCTAACCTTCAACCTGCCAACAAAAATAAAAATAAAAAACACTTACACTTCTCTCTTCCGATTCAATATTAGAACCATCAACATGCCAAGATCTCTCAAAATCCTGTTACCTATTTTCAATTAAGATAGAATCATCAGCAGCCAAGATATCATACTTACAAAGACAAACTTGAACATGCTTATCTAATAGAAGTAAAAAATCAATTCTACTCCCATTTGCGTTCAAGCCACATGCACAAAGCGCACTATAAAATCATAATTATCTTACCCACTTTAAATTTAAATCATGCCATAGCATTAACAAGCTCAAATACACTTATCCAACAAAAGAATAACTAAATTTAACATCTTTCCAGTTCAAAATTCAGATTACTGACATGGTTGAATCACAACAAGAAGCAAAAAATCACACTAATCATTTAAAGCTTGGCTCATATGCATTAGATAAATTGAAGTTTTAGAATGTTAAGCACACAACTAAGAACATAGAAGCATGAATAACCTGATCGGCTTCTGCCCATTGAATACAACATCTACTCAAACATAAAGGAGGTCCTTTCTATTTGCAACTTTCCATGATGTAATACAACCTCCAAATAAATAAATCTCAGCTTCACTGCAAATGAAAGATTCAGTCAATGGTAATCCTACAACTCCAGATATTTCTGTACCAACTGTACAAATATCTATAGTTTTCATCAATAGCAAATGTTAGAATTGTGGAAGCTGATTAGTTCAAACTTCAACAAACACGAGAAAGCAATGTTTTCAAATTCAACAAATCAAACATGACCAACAGGGCAACTAGTAAATTTATTAATATTTTTAATTGAAGAACAACATATTAACCACCTATACACAACATAAAAAATGTTTATTGCCAAACACAAATACATTATAAGCAACTACCAAAACCACTGCACAAAAATAAAATAAACTCACTACCAGAAGAATTTTCATAGTTAGTGGATGTGCTGATCCTTCATGAAGAACTCCAACAACCATATGCACCAGTAACTGGAAGCCAACAAAATGCACTGAAGGTTACTACAGATTATGAACACAATATATATTGTTTGTAGTGCTATAAACACCAATAGCTCTATCAAAACATTTGATAATGTCCACAATGGTAAATTGTTGATCATAAATTGCAGGCTACAATTTGCAAACATTTTGTGTAACTAAGCATGATTTACTAGTAAACTTATAAAAGACTACTATTAAAATCCTCATCAAACAAAAAATTAAGTATGTTTCACACGTTCAAACTCAAGTTCAAGAAAATTTTATAGCCAAGAACCAACATACGAAAATGCTTCAAAGATCCATGTGCTCTATTGTGGCTAGTTTTCATGTCATTTACTGAAGGTTATCAACCATAAAAATGCTTCCTTGAACACTGATAGTGTGCAAACTGGTCACCCTTACAAGCAATAAATAGTGGACAAAACTCCCAAACTATCTCATATGAACCAAGAGAAGAAGTAAGAGCATGTCCACAAGCTATAAATCACCCCTGCCCTATATGCAAACACATGAATTTTTTTTCAATGGTGTAAGCAAACATATGATTAGAACATCTTTAAAGCTACAAAATTTGAGGAACCGTAACTGAGCAGCGCAAATCCCTATATCTATCCCATACACAATTCCTAACCAGGTGAGCAAATTTTATTTTATTTTATTTTTTAATTTTTCCCCCTTCAATTGAGACTGTGAGAGAGCAATTATAATAAATAAATAAATAAAACCCAATTGTAGAATGGAAATGCCGCCACTAGAGCTGTACACGAGTCTAGTTAGCTCGTTAGCTAACTCGGATTGACTCGAAAAAGCTCGACTCGACTCGGATCGAAACTATGTTCGAGCCGAGTCGAACCAGTTTTAATGAGCTCAGAACATTTTGAGTCGAGTCCAAGTTGGACCTAGCTCGACTTGACTTGACTCAGTTCGGCTCGGATCGACTCGAATAGAGGTTTGAGTCAAGTATATATATAACTTTAAAAAAAAAAAAAAAACCCTTACCCCATTAGTCATTACTTGTTCGCCTAACCCTAACCCAGCGCCTAAGTCGTCTCGACTCTCCCCCTTTTGCCAAACTCTAACCCGTTCGCCCAAATCCTCTTGCCTCTTGGCCATCCGTTCGCCCAAATTCTCTTGACCATTTGTCCAAATCGTTGCCGTTCGCCCAAATCCTCTTGCCTCTTGGCCATCCGTTCGCCCAAATTCTCTTGACCATTTGTCCAAATCGTTGCCGTTCGCCCAAATCCATCGCCTTTCTCCAGTGCTTGGTGATTACTCTCTTTCCAGCATTTGTCTGGATGACCAACAACTGAAAGTGAGTCTTCTCCTTTCCTCTCTCTCCATTTTTTCAGCGTTTGTCTGGCGAGTAGTGTTCGTCCAATTAGTGGACCCCACCCGACCAACAACCACTAGCTGGGTAGCTCTGGTACAGTCGAGCTGGCGAGAGGATTAAATACCTGTAAAATCAATGTTGTTGTTTTACATACAGCGAGATTTTGAAGGTGCAGTCCATGTGTTTGTGAAAATGCTGTATAGGCGAACCTAGCTCGAATTGGCCCGAGCTGCTGACCAAATCGAGTCAAGCTGTCTAATCAAGCTAGCGGACTGAGCCGAGCCGAGTTCGAGTTGGGGTATCTTGCTGGCCGAGTTGAGCCGAGCTAGGCAAAGCTCGTCTCGGATCGAGTTGTGTACACCTCTAGCCGCCACCATTGCAAAGAGGGCCAGACTACTATGTAAAATTTCCATACCACATAACAGTTATACGTGCATCGATATAGACTGCCCAAAGTGGGGTCCCATTGTAGATGAAGCACACCAAAAATCACATTATTAGTCAATCGCAACCATCAGATTCTGCATGTTGAAGTTGAGACATTGACATAATGACACCACACACGCAATGTGGATACTGACTTGTAAAATAAATGGAGAAAAAAATCGAATGTGATTCAAGAAGAAGGTGAAAAATCAGGAGATAAGATTAGACGGGACTCAAAACCGTAGAATGAAATCGAGTGCGGATATCAACATATCTGAGAAGGGAGAATCCCACCAGATTCGTCTTTTTGGGAAAGAATTTAGGTTCTTAAGATGGTGGGGCTTTGACTCGTTTTCCTCTGTTGGTGGACCCTTTGGAGGGTTGCTTTTGAGATGTTGTGCTGCTCTTCTTTCTTCCTCTTCGATGAGGATGATAATCATCTCTTAGGTTTTCGTATGGTAGCAGTTGGAGAGAGAGAGACGGAGGGTTTTGGAGCGTAGAGAGAACGTGATCAAAAATCAAAATGAAAACAAATCGGTGAGAGAGAGGGATTCAAGCTAGGGCTTTTGGTTGTAGTAGTCTGGAAGATGAGGGATTAAACGAGAGAGAGAGAGAGAGGCATGAGATAGTGGGGTTATGAAGGGTAACATTTTTCTGATCTGGGCGGAAGGCTTTTTTTGGGCACGGGATTGATATGGAAACAGATCAATGGAAGACACTTAATCTCCACTAATTCCTATGATGTGGTCCACTTGAACCTTCGATTTACCTCCTTTTTAAGGCTCATGCCTGAAATGAAGTTTCAAAATGGATGGGCGACTTAGATAAAACACACACATTGTGGTGAGCCCTCTAGGGCCCCTTACAGATCGTCACTCTCTAGCTATGGTTGAAGCTTTTGTCTACGGAGTAAAAGCGTAGCAATATATCTACGATTTACATTCGTAGCCAACAAATCCCATAGTCCATAGCCAAAAACTGATTTTTGGGCATTTTTCGCGGGTTTTAGTCATCCACTTGCTCCCTGACACGTGGCTTGGCTCACACGAGCCTCACACATGCCCTCACCCATATGCCATCATGCATGTCATGACACATGCCATCATCCATAAACCCTTTATGACCCATGTGATAGTTTGGTTCACGCGAGCCTAATATTAAAACTGAGCTTGTGGCTCGTAAGATCCGACCTAGCAATATTTAAATGCCTATAAAAGAGAGGCGAGGGCGTTAGTCAAGAGAGAAGTGAGTCAGGGCGTCCGTCAGAGAGCCTTCAGAGATGGAGAGAGGACAGAATCTAGGAAGCGTCTGGCCAGGGTTGAGATAAAAACAGAGACTATGAGTCTTTGTTCCCTCGACCTCTTCTAATCTTTCAATCCCTTCTATCTCATTTCAATTTTGAAGCCAAGTGTATTTTCAATATATTCTTTTTCAATATGTACATTCCAACTCTCCCGCTTTGAACACATGAGGTTGTATGATATTCCATGACATCGCATAAAATATGCTCTATAATTGTCTCTCTTGAAGATCTTTATATTAGAAAATGTGACTTAATGGATAACCTAGAACTTTGTATTGTTTTTCTTTTCCATACTTTTATAGGAATTTTTTTTTTTTTTTTTAATTTACCGTTTTAATTCCATTTTCAGTTTATCTTTTGTAGTTTAGATATCTAAATCTTAGTAGTTTACTGAAAGTTCCTTAAATCCTATTTAAAGCGTATAGCCTGGCAAAGTAAATACCGCGTTTCATAAGGGCAGTAAAAGGATGCCTAACCTCTTTCTTTTTCCTAATGTTTGAGGCCCTTACCCAGAATTCATAATGCAGATCTATCCAAGAGTCATTAGAGTCGGGAATTATATGATTTTTCTCGATCTCTAGTCGATTCCACAGATTTTAGCCAACCGTGAACTCTAGAGCCTTCATTTAAATTAGTAATAACTTTGATCAATACATGGATACGAGTGGGTTGCATGGGGTATTATGAACGGTATAAGTATAATTATTAGCTTATCTTTTTAACTCCTTTACGATGTTTATGTATGGAGGTCTTAGCTATGTGTTTCACTAGATTTGGATAGACTTTGGGTCTGGGCCTTCAAATGCTACTGTCAGTATCAACTAAACATCTAAAACCATTAACCTTCTCTTCTCAATCCCTTTGCGAGTATCAGGTATGGAGGTCTTAGTTATAAATTTCATTGGATCTGGATAGACTTTGGATATGGGCCTTCACATGTTATTGCCCATATCAAGTGAGCATATAATATTCCTATATATTATAATGCCCCGAAAATCGAGGGTCGAGCAAAGCTCAACTCCCGAGTTCCGACACATCACTTATGTAACATATATAATGATGATTAAATGTTGTTTGTATTAGTGCACTAAACATGAGTGATATTATACCAAAACAACAAGTCATACTTTAAAGAGGATTTAATTTACGCAAGTGGAAGACTGTGATAGATATATAAAACATATAAACTATTGTAGGTCTCCAGAGTGTGACATATTACCAGGTTAAACATATACATGTATACTCCCAAAATGGACAAAATGAATATACATGTGCGTTTCAAAATACAAAATAACAAGTGTAATGGCATCTAGTCAGCATCCTTGTAACCGAGTCGATCAGAACATAGTTTACATAGACCTTCCTGATAGCTGCATGATGAGGGTCGAATATTATATATTAGACCCCGATTATTACTTGATTTTACCAACATGATAATGCTTAACGTTAAAATTTAATCGTGTCTTTGTTGCAGGGTGTAATCAGGAGCTTGGATTGAAAAAGGATACTTACAAGCATGAAATTAACACTCTGAAGTCATTAAAGCAAGGGACAGACTCTAGAGGATCAAGAATGAAGAATTTACATGCCAGGGATCCGAGAAAATCAAGTCGTTCAACTTAAAGAGGCCCAAAAGTTGTCTAAGATTCAAGATCATATGGTTTCCGTCATCCGATTGGCTCAAAACTTTATACATGGCTTTGGGGCCATAAATTAACCGTACATGTAAAATTTCAGCCATTGGATACCTCTGGAAGTGGCCCAACGGATAGATCAGCCCCTAAATTCCTTAAGTGGGGCCCACCTTATATCTAGATATACTTCAATTTTAGACTCGACACCTTAAATGGGATGATGAGATGGATGGACGAAGAGGATTCCCTAGAAACACCACAGTGGGCCTTGTATGTGCACGTGTGCGTACACAGTGTGCACGTGACATGCACCACACTGCAAGACGATCAAACTGATGTTTGACCCATCTTCTTCTCAAAAACGGCAATTACCATTTTGCTAGCTACGTAACGGATGGACTGCGTCCATTTTTCGAAAGATGGTGGGCCACTTCCATCATCTGTACGGATGATCCAAGCCGTCCATCATGTAGAGGGGCTCGAAAGAGTTGAACCCATGCTGACCGTTGGTGCCCATGCATACACACGTGCCAGCCACAACGACCACAGGTAGGCTGCTCTGCAATGTCTAGAAAGCTTAAAGCGTGATTCCTTACCTGGGCCGCATCAACAGATAACCAAAACTGGCCATTCTTGACCAAAATTTCGAGGAGAATCCAATGGATGGAGTGGATTTCTTAAATAGCTCCATTCATGGGCCCCACTGACGCCGAAAGGATCCATTTTCGGATTCCTTATGCGTTACGCACGACCAGAGAGACCCCGACGATCTACGCTGTTATAGGAGCTTGACGGGGATCAGTCTATCCATCTGGATCGTCTAAAATCTTCCCAAGGTGGGACCGAACAACGCCAAGGAGTCTGAATGGAATGGATCTTAAATCAGACTATGATTTTTGCTGAAAATTAAGACCTAATGCATGTGTTGAGTTACTGACTGTGTAAAGTCGGTTCTTCCACCAACTTAAGCCCTTACAAACAGACTCCAGCCCTCCACCGCCCCTGTCATGTATAAAACAAGAGAAGAAGAGCTTGAGAAGGGGGATCTCGGCTTGGAGAAGCAAGAGAGGAGAGAAGAAAGAGAAAAGAGAGAGAGAGGAAGAAAGAAGGGGGAGATTGGAAGGATGTTTTTCTTTTATCATTTATATTTTTCCTTCTTTCTAGTTGAATCCATGAGTTTCTAATCTTTTATCTAGGGCTGAGATGAAGCCCCTAATTTGAATGACTCTTGTTAGTTGTTGATTTCACCTGAATTTGATTGATTTGCTTCTTTCTTTAGTGTGCTTAAATGAAAACTTCGTACTTCTCCATTCTATGAGCTTAATCAAAGTCTAGATGTAGATGCTGTTTGAAATCTTATTTTAGGTGCTTGTGTCTGACCATGAATAGGTTTTTCTACAGAGAAAGAAATAGGAATCTACATTTATTTTATGCCTGACCATGGATGGAAAGATGTGATCCTTATGCTTTAAGGGAATTGTACATTCTGTGTGCCCGACCAATGACACAGAGTGTGTTTTATTTATTAAATTTATATCAATCTAAATTAGGGTGAATCAATAGGTAAAACAAGGGTTATGATAATTAGGGGTGGATTCAAAAGTCTTAGTATTCTCCTTAATTGAATTTTTCTTCTTAGTCTCAATTATTTTCATAGATTTTTGTTAGTTTACTTAATCACTAGCTAAAATATTTGTTGGATTAGTTAAGAGGAATAATAATATTCGAAATGTGACAACCAATCCTCGTGGGAACGATCTCGTAATACGTACCGTATCTACCTCTGATTCGTATACTTGTTAGTTTAAAATCATTTAAATCAGATTGATTTAAATAAAACATCACTGCATATAGGAGAACTCCTCATCATCATAGAAGTCAGGCTCCGTCACGTAGGCTTCATCATCATCTGTAACTACAACAGGGTCTGGTTGGTGTTTTAAAATATCATCCCATAGTGGGAGTGAGTGATCAAGTCAGTGGAGCTATAAAGCAAAGGTTAACATGTTATCAATTCAATCAAGTAGTAATGATAAAGCAATATAATAAGCATTCCAAGATACTCTGGTTAATGCAAAGATGGTACGTCATAATGATGCATGCCCTCACCTAAACTCCCTCTGCGACATTATCTCACGATCATGGCATGTACCCCTTCCTCTGTGCTCAACTCCAATGCCAAAGGCACATGCAAATGCGGTGCATATACGTGATTAGCCAAGTTCTTAATTAGACTTATTCATACAGTAAGTTTTGGAAGCTAAGGTACCTCCCTTTATGTCGTTTACCCAAACAATGATCCATCTAGAGTCGTCAATCCTAGTTAGTCACATACGATAGATAGTTTCAGATTACTACGAAGAGGCTCGTCACCTCAGTGCAGGCCTGTCTTATACTCTAGTTTACTACGAAAAGACTTGTCACCTCAGCACAGACCTACAGTATGCTCGAGGTTACTACGAGAGGCTCGTCACTCGATCGTAGACCGACAACTCGAATACAGTGTTTCATACCACCATATTCAGCTCACGAGTCTGGGTTGATCACTGGACACTACGGGAAGGCTCGTTGCCCTAGCGTAGCCCAACAGCTCGACCACGGTGTCCCATACCACCATGCCCAGCTCATGAGTCTTAGCGGATCAAGGTACCAAGGTTAAACGAGTTTTCATTGGTAAGTGGTACCTTAGGTTCAAACAGTAGTGTCCATACATGGTAAACACACACATAGGCCAATCGGGTTACTTAACAAGCTCGATTGGTACAAACACACGCTAATCTAATCAACATGGAGTGCATACGCACTTTGTATGGTCTACCACTTCGATAGTCGCCGTATGACTCAGATTCATCGAACGTATCTATGTGGCGATGCTAAGTCAGCCACTCGGTCAGATCCTGCTACTGATTTCCTAGACTACGTCGTAGTCCCAAACACACTCAAAATAGTAGCATTTACATGTGATAGTCAAAGACAACATATGACAACCAATTTCAGTATCAATATCATTTAAGCATTTCAACGAACACGTAATACACATGTTATCATACATAGGCATTTCATTCATAAATCGCATAGTAGTAAGTTACATAAAGGAAATTGTTACTATAAATAAGAGAATTGAGAAACCTATATCAACACCCTCATTAAATACATTACTACAAGCATTTTCTCATTTAGGCATTTTATCAAACACTTAGACTACACATCGCATATATGTAATAAATTAGTTAAAATGCGTATTGTAGCAAATCCTTCCACATAGGAGTTGCCACACATACAATAATCATGTATTCTCAAACATTAATTTTATCAAGCACAAATCATAATTCCATATTTATACAAACATTTAAATAAACACATAGAAGGCATTATATTCAACATAGTTTATGTATAAATATAATATATGGAAAACATCGTACCTAAGCACATGTGACAACAATCGAGTCAGTCATAAATCATTACTGACATTGAAGGCCTTGAAAACTATAACCTAAACGTTTATAGTCCACACCTTTTGCCGGTAGACTCGTAACGAGCTTAGTTTCAACTCTATGTCTTTGTCTATGGCACAATGACAACCTATAACATAAAATAGTTAGGTATTTCATCCTTCGCTCTATTTGAATCCCTAAGACAGATTAGCTGTAAGAACCGTATCCTAATCCGTACTGTTCTGTCGCTTCCCAGGATTCTTCCCGTCGAATTTTGGCAATCCACGACCTGTAATCGACGTTGCGCATGACCGTAAGACGTATCCTATATATTTGAGTCGGCTTAATCCGAGACTTGTATCATTGCGACCGCACCGTTGCCGCGGTTTCAACGCCGCAACTCACGCACCGATCCGATACCCAGACAAGGAGATGCGGACCTGTGTTCAGTTCGAGAAAAAACACAGCGCGTTGTAAATCGTAAGAGAATCTCTACAAAATGTCAAATCAATCCCATCAATCACCTCTCATGTCAAGTACAAAGCACCCATGCTTTCTTTCTCCACAAGTCAAGTAAACCCCAAAGTCAACTAACCTCTCACCTCACCCATCACTTACCTCACCCATCACTCACTTCACATCACTCCATCACTCCTTACATCCCATCTCTCTCTCTCTCTCTCTCTCTCTCTCTCTCATTTCTCAACACATCCCAAGCAAGAGAGGCTCCCACGTCCAAGGTTTTCCATAAGAGAAAAATGCATGTGTGAGGCTCACTTCCCACTCCAAAACTCATCATCCTAGCCATCCATTTCCCATCTCCACCATCAAAGTGAAGCCCTAGGAGAGTAGCTTTTCAACGGACCAAGAAGATCTGGTGGTGGGTGCTTCTATAGGTGTACATTTCTTGTTTTGATGATGGGCCAAGTGAGGCCTACCGATCAATGGTATGGATCTCATTTTGGATCCTAAATGTGGCCAATGGCCCACTTTGATTTAAGATCAATCCATGATGGGGCCATTCTCCATGGACCCTATCATGATGTTTAATTTCTTTGCATAAATGGTCATTTAGACCGTCCATTTCAATGGAGAAAGGATCTCCACCGTTGATTTTGATCGGTGGACCCATATGAAATGGGACCCACTTAATGAATATTGTAGATCATGCAATGGAGGGACCATAGTGGTGGGGTCCCTCCACCACACGTTTATCTTTCTCTCTCTCTCTCTCCCTCTCTTTCTTTTTGTATGTGTATGAGATGATATGGCCTTGTGGCCCACCCGGATGGACCCCACCATGAATCGTGTATTTTATCCAAGCCATCCGTTGTTAGGACCCACTTTATATATGCGTTGTGCCCATACCACCCACCATGTGATGGCCCACCGTAGCAAGGGCCCACCTCAAATGTATGCGATATGCAAACCGTCCAAGGACGTTGGACTCCCTGGACGTGTTTTGACAAAACACGAATATTTGCTTGATTTACAAGCTTGGTGCAGGGGCTACTCCTGTAGGCCCCACCTCAACGTATGAGTCTAATCCATGCCATCCATTCTATTCTCAAGCTCATTTTAGGCGTTGATATGAAAAATGAGATCAACCCGACTTTCTAGCAGGCCATACCATAGGAAATAGTGCTAATACCATTAAAAACCTACCTTGATTCTTCTATTCACCAAAAATACATTGCATATTGGTCTCATTTGATCGGTCAGGGGCCATAGAATCTAATGGACGGGTTGGATTTTCCGGATGCGGGCCCTAAGTAGGAAAAATCGTGAGAAAACTCAGTTTTCAAAAAAAAAAAAAAATGAAATACAACAGCAGCTGCTGATGTTGTCAGTGGCGCAGGCCGTGCCAGCAGCGTTGGAGGGCGGACGGGCAGCAGCCCACGGCTTGGAGGGCGGACGGGCAGCAGCCCACGGCTCCAGCCGTGGGCCTCACCTTGATGTTCATTTGTCATTTAACTTGTTCATGAGGTGGGCCACCCCCTGAGGTGGGTCGCCTCCAAATTTCAGCCGCATCTAAAGCTCAGGTGGCCCACACCGCAGAAAACAGTGAGATTGAACGTCTGCCGTTGCAACCCTTTTTGGGTGGGCCAGGAGTTTTGGATTGATACGAAATTTATTTTCCCTCTTCACCAGGGTCTGTGTAACCTTATCAACGGTGTGGATGAAAAAAATAAACCATTATGGTGGGCCCCACATGGGACCCACAATGATGTATGCGTTCTATTAGCACCGTCTACTACCGTGGACAGTGGTTTCCACCGTGTATGTGTTATATCAATGCCGTCCAGGCCTTTGCTGGACGGCCAGTAGGCCCCACCATGTCTGTGTTATATCCAATCGTCCTTCCATGTGGTGGGCTACACATGTGGACCCTACCATTAGGTATGTGACCCACCATGATGCTTGTGTTGCATCCAAACCGTCCACCATTTGGCAAGCTGTCTTACATACTTGAGACAAAAATGAGTCAGATCTAAGGTTTAGGTGAAGCCCACCATGGCATGTGTTTCATTCATGTCAACCATCACGAGGTGGAGCCCACCATGATGTATGTATATATTTTCCATTCATTTGAGATGGCCCATATTGATGTATTTGTGGCCGTTGTTGAGGCCCACCTTGGCAATTATAGGGCCCGATTAGTGTGGCCCATTTAATATATGTAAGGCTATATGATTACGCCCACCTTGATATGAATGTAGGCCCACCTTGGATATGTTATGGCCTGTTGTAGAGGCCCACCTTGGATATGTTTATGGCCCATTGTAGAGGCCCACCTTGGATATGTTTACGGCCCGTTGTTGAGGCCCACCTTTGATATGTTTATGGCCCAATTGGTGTGGCCCATTTGATACATACGAGGCCCAAGTTATGAGGCCCATTCTGATGTATTTTGGGCCCACGGGTTGAGGCCTATTGCGATGTATTAGGGCCTATGGATTGAGGCCCATTATGATGTATTCAAGGCCCACAATTGAGGCCCACCTTGGTATGTGTATGAGGCCCATCTTGCTTTATTTGGGGCTATTGTTGAGGCCCACCTTGATATATATATGAGGCTCATGTGATACGGCCCATTCGATGTATTGGTGGCCCATGGGTCGAGGCCCAATGGGATGTACAAAGGCCCATTGCAATGTGTGATTCCACTATAGTTGTGTAATGATATTTACGGCAGGCCATGCCTTGGGAGCAATGTTGGTTTGACGTCCACATTGTAAGAATAATGTTGGTTAAATGTCCGCATTGTAACTCTCCCTAGGGCCTATTGATAGGCCCATACTTGTTGTGTGTAGGCCGTCTAGGCCCATCTGCGTTGTAAGAATAGTTCATTACTTTATAACATGCCTAGTATAACTCCATGATTCATGACCATACGCATCATATGTATGCTTGATATGAGTAGTGACTGATCATAGCATATGCCATTGAACAGATCATTTGTGGGACTCGTTATGAGACAGAGTGCCCCACATCATCAAGCTGTACGCGCTAGATTGCTGCATGATTTGACGGTGTGATTCATGCATCTCGCATTTGTGTATCATGATCACTGCTCGCCCTAGCGACATCAGGGTTATGGCCTCCACAGGCACATCGTGGATAGCCAGATGGGACACCAGAAATATTTGGTTCTAGCATTATGGGGCACTTAGGATGTCCTTGGGTGAAAATCTCAGAACCTCCGAGGCCAGGAGTAGCCCCAACGTCTAGACTGAGTGGAACATGAGCGCCCGAGTGCCGAATACCAGTAGACCGCGTCTCCCACTATGTCATAGTCGGTTGGGAGGGGGTGTGGCCTTATCCGCCTGAGTGAGGAGGCTATAAGCTAGGCTAAGTATGACCAGCTCGTAAATGGGTCCGCTATCGACGTGCCGGATAGGTATTGACAGACTATTGGCCAGGAAAATAGTGAGGTCTCTTACGCTCGCTGGGCTGTGCAGCTAGGGAGGAGGCAGTCAGAGTGTAGTGTAATAGACCCTAGTGATTCCCCAGAGAGGAACCGTACTGATACGTGGACTTGATATGAGTACTGACATGATAGTATGACACCCCGTCATTGTTGCACATGTGGGCGGGCGCACGTGGGCGGACGCTGATGTGGGTGGGGCTGAGGCATGGGTGAGCTACCACACTGGACGAGCTACCAGCGGTTGGCAGGCTACTGTGCTGACAGGATACTAAGAAAGAGTTACGCACTTATTCATTCATCCATTCACTATCTACTCGGACTGGTGGTGCGTAACTATTTGTTACGTGTACCTTCGCATAGCCAGGATTTCGGTTAGGCGTGCGACTAATCTGAGATTAGGAGTTTATCATATTGTGTCTGACTATTCAAATTTAGGTATGTGACTGGTTTGGATAGAATTCCCTTGTGATAGACCCCATAGCTTGCGATACTTCGTATTATCATCCCGACTTCACATTTCAGCATAGTCATTTCATTCGCATCATATATTACATTGTATTCGCAGTACTTAGTATTATGGGTTATGATGTTTTGTACTTATATGGCCTGGATGAGATTGATGATATTTATGGCTCGTCTGGATTGGTATATTGCATTGCATCCTCTGCATCTGTTATTGTCTTATTAAGTTTTGTATTGCATGGCCTTGGTATGACCGATAGCATTCATGCCTTGTATCACATAGCTTTGGTACAACTAATTGTATTCATGGACTCACCGTATATTTTCGCATCACTCTGATATCGTATGATTCATGATCTTGCTAGTATTTCTGCTTATTCCAATTTTGGTATGATTTATCAGCTTTATGGTATATTTGACACTTATCTTGTACACGCACTTTCACCACCCTCTAAGATTTCTATAAGCTTATGCACGATAGATGCGTGCAGGTAGCGTTAGGTTGTAGCAGCGTTGAGCTTGGAGCATGCAACTGTCTTCTGGAGCTTGATTTCGATATATGTATTTCTCTTTCGGCATTGTATTCAAATGATTATATTAGTGGATATGTGATGATGATGTTGCCTTTGTGAATTGGGTATACTTGCGGTTATGCTCCATTACAAAAAAAAAAATTATACTGAAAATCCTCCTTGTAAGATCCCAAGATCGGAATCTGGCATGCGAGTGCCGAGATCCGAGAATGGGGTACTACGAAGGCTGTCGGCGCCAGATTCGGCGATCGGGATTCCTGTGAATCCGATTTTTGGGTTTGGGGCGTGACATTAGGGTTATGATTTTTTACCCAAGAACGGAGTCAGAATTACCGAAATAACGATACAGGAAGGCTGATTTGGCAAGTGGAGCGATAGGATAGAAGGCCAGCAATGATCTCCCACCTTCTCTCTCACTTTCTCTGTCTTTCCTTCTCTCCTTTCTCTCTTCTCTCTCATAGGGTTTAAAATTCATATGGAATGAGAGAGGGGTGGGTTAAGGCCCTTATATAGGCTCAGAACTGATGAGATTGGCCCCAGGGCCATGGTATACTTAGGTTATAGCCAAAAGTCGGTTGTTTCAGTCCAACAGAGCATATCTGGAGGCCCCTTTTCTGTGACGGTCTGGAGTAAGTCCTCTGACGATGGATCTATGCCAGGTTAAGTTTTCGGTCTAATTGGGTTCGTGGAGTGATCGCGGAGGATCAGTTTCAATTCAACGGTCACCGTTACTCGATTAGGGCCACAATTACATTGACATGTGTTGAAAATTTTTCCTAATCTAAGGGTGAGTTGGGTTAGAATCTGACAGTCTGAATCTTTAGATTTAGCCTACAAGCGAACGACTCAATTCACTTAAGTTTCAGTTCATTTTCTAAAGATATTCGCGCTTCTCGCACACTTCGCTCCAAATACCTTTAGGACTTAATTTCTGAGATCATTGTCAAGCCCAGTAAGGCGGTCATAACCGTATAGTTTTGCGGTAATCAGACTTTCGACGCGTAGTCCAGGTCCGATATAAGCTTTCAACATGCTCGTAGGAGCAACTGGGTTTTGAGATGGATCATAAGTTTTCAAGTAGTGTAGTGTCAGCGATTCTATTGATTTTGGGCCTTGTAGCTCTTATTGAAAGCTATCCAAGCTAATTCGATAGGTGATTTAGTTTAACACTTAATTAATCTTCGTCTAATATTCTAAAGAATTTGGTCCTTAGTGATTTCTGCCTGAGGTGGTACTTAGGTCTTTGTATGAATTTTTTCGAGACGTTACAGTCTTCCCTCCTTAAGAAAAATTTTATCCTCAAAATTAGTACCTTTTCATACTCCTTGAGAATTTGAGGGTAGTTCTTGTGAACCTAGACTTCTGTTTCCTAAGTAGTCTCTTCCTCAGTGTGGTGTGTCCACAAAACCTTCACAAGTGAAATCACTTTACTGCACAGTACTTGTTCCTTCCTATCTAGGTTACGTGTCGGTCGCAGTACATAAGTAGCATCCTTACTCAACTGTACCTACTCCTATCTGATGATGTGTGAAGGATCAGGAATGTATTTCTTCAACATCGACACATGAAATACGTTGTGCACGCCTACGAGTGGTGTGGACAAAGTAAGGTGGTAAGCTACCACACCCACTCGGTCTAGTATCTGAAATGAGACAATGAATCTCGGCGTGAGTTTCCCTTTCTTTCCAAACTAGAGGACTCCCTTCATTGGAAAAACCTTCAGGAATACATGGTCCCCAACCTCAAACTCTAACTGTCGCCGCCTCGTATCGGCGTACACTACCAAAAAATCAAGCAAAGGCTATGGAAGTTGAAAGCATTTAGCTATGGAATAAATCTGTAGCAAATTTGCTACAGATTTATTCCATAGCTAAATCTTAGCTGATCTGTAGCTAAAGTATAACTCCTCACCTAAACCGTATTAAACATAGATGATGCTTATGGGGCTTCATAGGGTCATCTAAGCTGTCCATTAGTTCTGATATATAATTTTAATAGATGAGCTCAAAAATTATATAAATTAAATGCCTAAGTGGACCACACCATAAGAAATAATAAAAATTAAATTTCTACTGTTAATATGTTGTGTGGTTTCCTTACAACTTCGATCTAACTCATTTTTTGCATCAGCATTTAAAATAATAATTGAAAATTAATGGACGGAGTGGATATGTAAAATACATATCCAGTGGGCCCCACGGTCCTAAAAATCAACTCCCAAAGGGGCCGTCCGCCACTTGCCCCTTGGAACCAGGAAATGAGATTGTGTACTGAGCAGTACGCTCTTATGGTACTGAGTAAACTCAATTAAGCCCACCCTAAATGTAATTATATAATCCACTTCTATCCATTTTTTTAGATCATTTTAATCATTGATACCAAAATTGAGGTATATCTAAAACTCAAGTGAATACATTACATAGGAAACCGTGAGAATAATGATTTCCACCGTTGAAACATTTCCATGGCCTGCAGTGATGTTCATTTGTCATCCAACCTGTTCATAATATCACAAAGACATGGAAGAAGTGAAAGCAAAAATATCATATTAATCTAAAACTTCTATGGCCCACCACGAAATTTTCAATGGTAGATGTTGAATTCACACTGTTTCTAGTGGTGTGGTTCATTTGAGCTTTGGATATGCTTCATTTTTAGGCTAAAGACCTAAAATTATCTTCTAAAATGTATGGACGGAGTGGATAAAATTCACGAATGAATGTGGGACCCACAAAGTTTAATCAGTTTACTCAGTAAACAATCCACTTCCAAAAAGCCCTCCCCAAACCACCATTTTCTCCCGCGCGCAGGTAGACGAAAACCCATCTCTCCATCTCTCTCTCACACTCAGCCTCTCTCTTTCCCTTGCCCTCTCTCGATCTCCCGCTCTCCCTCACCCTCTCTCCCTGTCTATTGGCCGCATTCCCCTATCCCTGTTGTCAAAACCCCCTTTCACTGCAAGAAGGGGAAGAAGAAGGAGATGGAGAAGAAAAAGAACGATGGTAAGTTTCTCTCTCTCTCTCTCTCTCTGGTTCTGAAATCTGTGGTGATTTTTTTTTACACACCCCCACACACTCATGCAACACGCACACACACCCTACACACGCACGCCGTGGGATTTCACCACTGTGGTGATTAAATACCTACCATTAAAGATGAATATAGACCACTGTTGCAATGGAAGGGCTTGTATTGAGGGGATTTTTGGGTATGGCCCGTCTGATGGGTTGATGGTTATTACTGAGGCTAAGGCTGCATTGGATGCACAAATGTATTAACCTGTGACCAATCTGATTAAATGAAATGGTAAAATTGAATGATGCATCCTAATATTCATAATGAGGAAGTAGCTTTGCAATTCAATTTCTTTCAACTTGGAAGTAATATGATTGAATTTGGGGTGAGGGTCCTTGGTACGAAGGGAGAAGATATTACATTTTGGTCATTCCCACTTTACCAGATTAATATTGCAAATCAGTTTGATAGTGCTGGTGAGAGAAATCATCAGGGAGAAGATGTTTTTTTTTTAAAAAAAAAAAAAAATTTAAGTTTTTTATTTTTTAAATTTCACAATGATTGATTGCTTTTATTTGGTTGGACGTTAAAAAGGGAACTAATGACCTATAACTGGTTGTAGTTTACCTAACATATATTCTACTTTTACAAGCATTTTTTGCCAGGGTCCAATTGGAAACAAAATTTATGAGGCATGAAAAAATGAGTTGTAGCGTGCAACTGGTTGAAAATGTAAAGATTTTTCTTTTGTGGATTTCTATCAGGTGATCAACTAGCTATAGGAAAGGAAACCGGTTGCTGTCTGGGAATTGGCACCAACATGTACCCGTCATCAGCTTTGTTAGGACAGAACAAGGACGAGTCAATTGCTGCTTTGCCAATCGTTGAGATGATAGAGAAGGCTGATGGTTTTGCTAATGTTTTCCTTGGTATTTGCTCATGGCATCAAGATTGTTCATTCTTTTCTCTGTGCTTTTGTGCGTGTACACATGCACATGTCTAATTACATACGTGGGTGGGTGTGTGCGTTCTGTATTTGTTATCAACTATGTCTGACTGAGCATTTATTGAACGTTTAGAATGCAAAATTGAAGGGGACTAATGGTACTACGAAAGAAAGTTCCAAGGTATGGTAACGAGTATCTCATGTGCTTCTCTTGTTTTGGTCTATATATTTCTTTAATACCATCAGGTCCCAAATAAAATTGTTCTGTTTCAATTCAATAAATCAGTTTAGGTGTTCAGCATTGCTACTTCTTGATGTTGGTAACAAAGGGAATGTGTTATTTGCAGAACATCAACATTGCCAGCATTGTTTGTCTTTGTGGTATTGCAAGTCTGGCAAACAAGAAGACTGTGCTGATTCAGCTAGCAGGGAAAGATCTTTTTGTTGTGCTTGCAACGACGAAGACATAGAACCAAAACCATAATGTAAATTTGTACCATAGGTTAGTCATGAAGAAGGAGTTCCAACAAATGGCAAACGCTGTTGTTAACCAGGTAAAGGATTCTAGAAAACCTTGTTCTATTTTTATTTATTTTTAAATTCCCCCTCACATGGGCATCTATGGCTGATATTTGTGTTGTGATGAGCAGTTAACATGTGAGAAAATATCTTTAGATGGATCTTAACTAAGCCATGTTTTTATAGTTAAATTATTGCTGAGTACACAAACGTTGGATGTGTTTGACTCTAATTTTAATTGTTCTGATTTTATTAGACTGGAGATTTGTGGTTTGAGGGTCGTGAGCGCATTCATCACACACGAGACCGGCTCTTACAACTTAAGGAGGTATGTTGTTGTTTGTTACAAAAACGATTTCTTTGCTTGCATGCTGTTGACATTGAGTTTTTTTATGAGGCTTGTATACTTCTGAGTTATGTTTTTGTTTGTTGCAAAAAATGATTTCTTTGCTTGCATCCTTCTGAGATTGTATTTCTTATGAGGCCTTGCTAAGATACGATTCACTGGTGTTGTTTATTGTGGTGAGAGACGAATGTGTGAAGTAGAAACTGAGACATCTGGCTTGGTGGGAGGAGAAACAATAAGACATGGGAGAACATCATGGAAAATTGCATGGAAATGAAGGAACTTGTTTCCGGTTCATATTTGTGGGAGATGTGTTTCCTGTGTTTCCTTTCTCTATCTCTGAATTTCTCTCACAATCACATGTTTAGGAATTGATATAAATTCATTTACCATTCATTCGAAATCTTTGTGAGGCTGTGAGTGCTAAATTGGTTTGTAAAATCCATGATAATTTTTTTAGGGGAAATGTTTGAAAGCTTCTATTTTTTACTCAAACATAAGAAATCACATGTTTTGTTTTTATTTTGTTTGCATTTATGGACAACTCATGAGTTTTTCCCTTTGGTCTTTATTTTCTGTTTATACTGCTATAGTTATTTATTTTAAGTTAGCATACTCATTTGAGGTTCATCTTATATGCTAATTTGGGATATTTGCTCAGAATCTCCATAACTTTTCCACAAATACTCATTTATAGCTTTCTTTTCTTCCAATATTGTCTCTATAGGTTGGAGATGTTCTTGAAGATATCTTGAAAATCAAACAAGAGATTGAGTCTAAACTTTTTGGCGATGATCAGAGTACAAGCAATTCGAGGACTTCCTCTTCTTTGCCTTCTTTGCAAGGACTCGCTAGAGTGTGTTTCTAAAATTGTGGATGTTCTCGGACAACTCCTCATAGATGGTAATCTGATTATTCAATTTTTCTTCTGAAACTTTTTTTCCTGCCCTTATTTATTACCACATCAGTTCTATTTTCTTCATGCTGTTAGAGGAAAATGTGGAGCGTGATGTAGTGCAAAAAGCCCTTTTGTCTCATTTAAGGCAGGATCCAAAAGGCAAATTGCTATAATGTTAATATATCTTGAAATCTTTGGTTTCTTATTGATTTTTTTACTTCAATAAGATGTTGTGTGTTGCCTATGGGAACATGTTACTATTGCATTTTCATGTAGCTATGATAAACCCATCCTAAGAAACAACTACTAAGGAAAGAAGCATGCTCACCATCTCCTTGTAGCCAGCATAGAGGAAAGGCATATTGGGCATTCCTGAAATCAAACAGAGAACATTAATACTCACAATATATAATATGGAGCTTTGCTAATTCTACACAAGGGCACATATGGAAATATGAAACACAGGTGCGAGATAGCTTTCCATAAGATAGGAAATAATGCTTATACCTTCTGACTAAAAAATCAAACAATTTCACTCTTCAGGTAGGTTACAACATACAAAGTAAATTGATGATTGAACTTGTTTTTCCTCTAGCCATTCAATTATTTTGATATGTTGTGGCAAACCTGAGGTGTAGGATTGCCTGATTTAATCCGGAAGATCTAAACAATGTTTGGTGACTTTTGTCTATTGAATGTGGACCCTTGGCCGGATCTTTTGCAATTGATCATTTGTAACCATTGAAAGTCCTTCAATCCAATGGTTAGGATCATGTGAATGGTGTGTTTTAGCCGTTAAGGCCTGTCCATTTGAGTAAGAGATGACATTGGTTCTTTGCCCATATAACTAGCCTTCTATTTACTATGTTTTGCCATTCATTGTGTGCATGCTAGCTGGGTTATTACTTGATTTATTAAAGAATGCTTACACCATATTGTTCTAGGTTTTGGTTTGTACAATTGGAGCCCATGATTTAGTAATCTGGACTACTGATATATGGCCACACTTTAGATTGGCATGTACCAAAATCTCCAAGATGGAAAGGTCGTGGCCAATAATTACAAAGGGAAGAAAAAAAGTATAACAATGGTTACATTCAACCAAAAATCAATATTCCATTGTATCTTCCATTTTGTTTTATTCAATTCCATGTAAGTATTAGTATCTGAGGATATTGTATCCTTGATTCAAGTCCTTTTAACTCTCTTTTATAAACTTAAATTGCAGATTGAAAAGTATCATACTAACTATACTTGTTTATTTATTATAGCTGCCCAGACCATTTGAAATGTGGGTCCCATTGTGGATGGAGCATATATCTAAAATCACGCTGATCATGTAACCCTAACCATCCAATTAAAGGCTATCAAGCAGATAGTTAACAGTAAATTAATGAGTCATATAAATTCAAAGGGAAATGTGTAGTTAATATTATCTTCATAGTGCAATTTAAAAGTTATGCTCCCTTCTTAGTTCAGCGATTTGGATGGATTGGATTGCCAGACAACTACCTTGTGTGTATATTCAAAGAGTCACCACCTTAAAAATTAAAAAAAAAAAAGAAGAAGAAGAAGAAGAAAAGAAAAGAAGAAAGAAAAAGAAGAAGTGGGGAAAATCTAATGAGCAATCAACTATCTTGTCTTTGTGTGTTTATGCATATATTTGGGTGTAACTCCTTTTTCTGTCAAAACAATGATGACCCAATAGCAGTTTTACAGATCTAAGATATGTCCAGTTGGTCTCAAAGAAAGGGTGTCTGCTCTTTTATGATCCATATTATGACTAAAGGCCCATATGGGTGTTTTTTCCTCTTTCAGCAGATGAGCTGTCTTCCCCCAAATTTCAGTATTTCACCTAAATAGCTTCAAAATCTGAATTATTTGGATGTTAATTTGGGGGTAGAAAAGAGACTTCCTTAGCTAGCTTATTTTAATTTCTCCTTCACCACATACTTGTAATCTTGTAATCTTGTCTTGCAGGCCATATTGAACCAACGCCTTCAATTCTACAATCTGTCATAGATCATCTGGTTCAATGGCACCTAATTCCAGAGAGTAAGAAATCGAACAGTTGTATTATCAGCTTCTTTGATGAGGTAAGTCCTAATCCTCACTTCTTCTTTTTTGGAAGAAGACCTGGATGTGCGTCGGAACTATCCGGAAGAGCGGGGGTCCTTGGAGGGTGGGAACCGCTGTTATGACCATGATGAAGCTGTCCATTTCTCACAGATGGCATTGAAAGGGCCTGGTCATTTGGACAGACCGTGTTTATATTTGTATTTGTAGGTACCATACCTTTAACCTAAACCTGAACCAATTTTCAAATCCAAAAACCTATAACCTAAACCAAAATGAAAACCTATAACCTAAACCCGAACCCATTCTCAAATCCCAAAACCTATAACCTAAACCTAAACCTAAACCTTATCCTAAACCTATAACCTATAACCTAAACCTAAACCTAAACCTTATCCTAAACCTATAACCTATAACTTAAACCAAAACCTATAACCTATACTTATAACCTAAAACTATTCCTAAATCCCAAAACCTAAAACCTAAACCTAACCTTAATCTAAACCTAAACCTATAACCTATAACCTTAACCAAAACCTATAACCAAAACCAAAACCTATAACCTAAACCCGAACCCATTCTCAAATCCCAAAACCTATAACCTAAACCGAAACTGAAACCAAAACTTATAGCGTAAACCCGAACCCATTCTCAAATCCCAAAACCTATAACCTATCCCTAAACCTTAACATATAACCTAACCTAAACCTATACTTATAACCTAAAACTTTTCCCAAATCCCAAAACCTATAACCTAAACCTAACATTTTCCTAAACCTATAACATAAACTCAATTTCCTAAAGTGAAACCTACACCTAATCCTAATCTCAACTCCCTAACCAAAACCAAAACCTATAACCTAAACCCGAACCCATTATCAAATCCCAAAACCTATAACCTAACCTAAACCTATACTTATAACCTAAAACTATTTCCAAATCGTAAAACTTATAACCTAAACCTAAACCTATAACCTATATCCTTAACCAAAACATATAACCTAAACCAAAACCAAAACCTATAACCTAAACCTATAACCTATAACCTAAACCTAAACCTAAACCTTATTCTAAACCTATAACCTATAACCTAAACCAAACCCTATAACCTAAACCTGAACTCATTCTCAAATCCCAAAACCTATAACCTATCCCTAAACCTTAACCTATAACCTAACCTAAACCTATACTTATAACCTAAAACTATTCCCAAATCCCAAAACCTATAACTTAAACCTAACCTTTTTCAAGACCTATAACCTAAACTCAATTCCCTAAAACGAAACCTATACCTAATCCTAATCTCAACTTCCTAACCTAAACCTAAACCTAAACTTAAAAACCCAACCTTAAACTCAATCCCGAACTTGAATCCGATTTCCTAAGCCTAAACCACAACCTATTCTCAAATCCAAAAACCTATAACCTAAACCAAAACCAAAACCAAAACCAAAACCTATAACCTAAACCCGAACCCATTCTCAAATCCCAAAACTTATAACCTAAACCTTAACCTATAACCTTATCCTAAACCTATAACATAAACCAAAACCTAAACCAAAACCAAAACTTATAACTTAAACCCGAACCCATTCTCGAATACCAAAACCTATAACCTATCCCTAAACCTTATCCTATAACCTAACCTAAACCTATACTTATAACCTAAAACTATTCCCGAATCCCAAAACCTATAACCTAAACCTAACCTTTCGCTAAACTTATAACCTAAACTCAATTCCCTAAAGCGAAACCTACACCTAATCCTAATCTCAACTCCCTAACCTAAACTTAAACCTAAACTTAAAAACCCAAACTTAAACTCAATCCCGAACCTGAACCCGATTTTCTAAACCTAAACCATAACCCATTCTTAAATCCAAAAACTTATAACCTAAACTAAAACCAAAACCAAAACCTATAACCTAAACCCAAACCCATTCTCAAATTCCAAAACCTATAACCTAAACCAAAACCAAAACCTATAACCTAAACCCGAACCCATTTTCAAATCCTGTTAAGGGTCAAATATTACATATCAACCCCATTTATTTTCTGGATTTACGAGTATGATACTGTTTAATGGCACGTTTTATTGTGTTTATGTTGCAAGGTGATTTTACGAGCATGAATTGCATAAAGGTATTAAAAGCATGGATTTAAAGCTCCAAATTCACCAAAGCATGAGACGGACCCCAAGGGACCAAGATCGACGAATTTGCACACCCTGTTTTTGGAGCACAGTCGGTGTGGCCCACAAGCTTTTCTACTCCACCGTCTAACGTACGTTTAACGGCTAATTTCCCAAGGTCGGTCAGCGGCTGCTACCGACTCTTTCTTCTCAATTTTGAGTCGGTCACCTTGGGAAAAATGGTGCACGGCCGCCCCATGTGTATACCATGTATACACGGTCACATACAGGGCCACCGTTATGTTTATGAGAAATCCAATCCGTCCATTCACTTTGTCAGCTCAATTAAAACGTTGAGTCCAAAATTGAAGCATATCCTGAGATCAGGTGGGCCCCGATTTGACGATTTGTTGAATTAGAATGGATTCCATCACCAAACCATGCCCAGGAGACTATGGCAAACAACATAATTAAACTAATTACCAACCAATCAACAAATTTTAAAATTTATAACCTAAACCTTAACCTATAACCAAAACCAAAACCAAAACCAAAACCAAAACCAAAACCTATAACCTAAATCCGAATCCATTCTCGAATACCAAAACCTATAAGCTATCCCTAAACCTTAACCTATAACCTAACCTAAACCTATACTTATAACCTAAAACTATTCCCAAATCCCAAAACCTATAACCTAAACCTAACCTTTTCCTAAACCTATAACCTAAACTCGATTCCCTAAAACGAAACCTACACCTAATCCTAATCTCAACTCCCTTACCTAAACTTAAAAATCCAAACTTAAACCCAATCTCGAACCTGAACCCGATTTCCTAAACCTAAATCATAACCCATTCTCAAATCCAAAAACCTATAGCCTAAACCAAAACCAAAACCCGAACCCATTCTCAAATCCCAAAACCTATAACCTAAACCAAAGTCAAAACCTATGACCTAAACCCGAACCCATTCTCAAATCTCAAAACCTATAACCTATCCCTAAACCTTAACCTATAACCTAACCTAAACCTATACTTATTAACCTAAAACTATTCCCAAATCCCAAAACCTATAACCTAAACCTAACCTTTCCCTAAACCTATGACCTAAACTTAATTCCCTAAAGTTAAACCTACACCTAATCCAAATCTCAACTCCCTAACCTAAACCTAAACCTAAACTTGAAAATCCAAACTCAAATCTAATCCCGAACCTAAACCCGATTTCCTAAACCTAGACCATAACCCATTCTTAAATAATAAAACCTATAACCTAAACCAAAACTAAAACCAAAACCTATAACCAGTACCTGAACCCATTCTCAAATCCCAAAACCTATAACCTATCCCTAAACCTTAACCTATAACCTAACCTAAACCTATACTTATAACCTAAAACTATTCCTAAATCCTAAAAGCTATAACCTCAACCTAACTTTTTCCTAAACCTATAACCTAAACTCAATTCCCTAAAGCTAAACCTACACCTAATCCTAATCTTAACTCCTAACCTAAACCTAAACCTAAACTTGAAAACCCAAACTCAAACCCAATCCCGAACCTGAACCCGATTTCCTAAACCTAAACCATAACCCATTCTCAAATCCAAAAGCCTATAACCTAAACCAAAACCAAAACCAAAACCTATAACTTAAACCCAAACCCATTCTCAAATCTTAAAACCTATAACCTAAACCAAAATCAAAACCTGTAACCTAAACCCAAACCCATTCTCATATCCCAAAACCTATAACCTATCCCTAAACCTTAACCTATAACCTAACCTAAACCTATACTTATAACCTAAAACTATTCCCAAATCCCAAAACCTATAACCTAAACCTAACCTTTCCCTAAACGTATAACCTAAACTCAATTACCTAAAGTGAAACCTACACCTAATCCTAATCTCAACTCCCTAACCTAAACGTAAACCTAAACTTAAAAACCCAAACTTAAACCCAATCCCGAACTTGAACCCGATATCCTAAACCTAAACCATAACCCATTCTCAATTCCCTAAAGCTATAACCTATAACCTGTAGCCTAAACCTAAACCTAAACCTATAATCTTTCCCTAAACCTTTAACCTAAACCTAAACTTAAAACCTGAATGTATTCTCAAATCTTTAAACTCAAACCTACACCTAATCCTAATCTCAACTCCTTAACGTAAACCTAAACTTCAAAACCCAAATCTAAACCCAATCTCGAACTCGAACCCGAACCTGATTTTCTAAACATAAACATTAATCTATAATCAAGTTTCCACAAGCTATAACCTATAACATAAACATAAACCTATAACCTAAACATAAACCTATAACCTTAACCTAAACCAAAACTTATAACCTATAACCTAAACTTAATTATAACCTATAGCCTAACCTTAACCTAAACCTTAACATAAACTTATAACATAAACCAAAACTAAAACCTATAATCATATGACGAGACCATTTCTTTTGAGTCAATTTCATTCCTCTTTGAGTTTTTTTATTTTTTTATTTTTTTATTTTTATTTTTTTATTTTTATTTTTTAATTCATTAAGAAAAAAAAAAGTTGTTATACATGATGCACTTCTTTCACTTTATCTTTCTTTTCCCCAATGGGCATTCTAATTTATGTATAACATGACTATTTGTAGGATGATGGAATATACGAAGCTGTTGAAATTTTAGGGTGAAGTCGAGCACATTTCTCTAATAAAGCCAAAGATTTATATTTTTAGCATTATTATAATTGTAATTGTAATTGATTGAATAAATTGGATCGTAATTGATTGTAATTATAATTGATTGAATGAAGGATTGTAATTTGATTGTATTGTAATTTGATTGTAATTGAATGAATGAATGATTGTATAAGTGGTAATTGAATGAACAAATGATTATATATAATTTTGTAATGTACAAAATAGCTACAGATATTGACCGTAGCCATTAATCTGACAGGTGTAGCCTTTTTCAAATTAGGCATATTACTACGGACTTTTAGCTACAAATAATATTCGTAGCCATTAATCTGATAGGTGTAGCCTTTTTAATTTAGGCATATTGCTATGGACTTTAGCTACAAATAATATCCATAGCCATTAATTTGACAGATGTAGCCTTTTCAATTTAGGCATATTACAACGGACTTTTAGTTATAAATAATATTCGTAGCTGTCTGAAGTTTTCGCTACAAATATAATTGCTACAGATTATATCTGTAGCTATTGCACCATATAGCTACGGATTAAATCCGTAGCCATAGGTTCAAGACCTATTGTTATGGCACCTACGGTAATGGTCAAACTATGGACAAAAACTGTAGCCATAGGTCTATGGCTACGGTTTTTATTCGTAGCCTTTGCTCGATTTTTTGGTAGTGGTAGCTCTTCTGTTTGCTCTATGTTGCTAGAAGTCGACGCCTGATAATGTCCATCTTTTCTGAAGTCGCCAAAACTAACTCTGGGCCAATCAAGCTCTTCTCACCAACCTCTGCCTAGTAGTACGGTGCTCAACAGGGACGCCCATACAAGGCCTCATAGGGAGCCATGCCAATACTCGCATGAAAACTGTTGTTATAAGTGAACTTTGCATAAGGAAGACAGTCATCCCAATTATCCTTGAAATCAAGCACACAAGCTCGCAACATATCTTCCAACACCTGATGTAACACCCCGAAAATCGGGGGTCGGATAGAAACTCAACTCCCGAGTTCCAGAACGTCACTTATGCAACATAAATAATGATAAATGCATGTTGTCTATAGAATGGCATTAAACAAGATTGAGAGTAAGCCAAAACAGCATATCATACTCCAGAGACAGTTAAATTAGCAAGCGGAAGACTGTGGTATTACATAAAATATATAATTAATTGTAAGTCTCCAGAGTGTGAACATGATACCAGGTTAATTAAATACATGTATACTCCAAAATGGAAAGAAAAGAATATACATGAGTGCTCTAAAAATATAACAAAATGACAAGTGTCATGGTGTCTAATCAACCTCTCGGTAATTCCGTCGATCAGAACATGCATAAAGGAGGGATCCTCCTCATCACCATCAAGTTCGGCTCCGCCTCGCAGGCCGCGCCATCATCTGTAATTACAAAAAGGTTTGGTGAGTGTCCGGAACACCATCCCGTAACGTGGGAGTGAGTAATTAACTCAGTGGAATCATAAAGCAAAGATTAACATGTTATCAAATCAATCACGCGTTAATAGTAAAATAAACAATCAAACATTCCTAGATATTGTTGTTAATCTAAGCATGAAATGACATGATGGATGCCCTCATCAACATACTCCCTCATGCGGCACCATCTGCGTTCGCGGCATACTTTCTTCCCACAGTGCTCCACATCTTCCAGGCACATGCAATGCGATATGAATAATGATTATCGGGTTGTTATTAGTCCTTTTCATACAGCAGGATTGGAAAACTAGGGTACCTTGCTTATATAAATTTCAACACAGATCCTGTCTAGGGTCGTCACTCCTAGTAATTTCATACGATGTTATATTTGTAGGTCGCTGCAAGGGTTGTCAGGGCTGTTGATCGCACTCGTTGCACCTCTCCCCCATCACCTTATCAATTTATCCTTAAGACCGCATCAGGACTCGTCGCCCCCATGCGGTGTCAGGATAAACTCAAGGTCACTACAAAGAGCTCGTCACCTGATCAGTGTAGGCTGACAGCAAGAATATAGTGTCCCATACCACCATAATCTACTCAGAGTAGGGTACTCACTGGTCACTACGGGGAGGTTTGTGGCCCCAGCGTAGGCCGACAGCTCAACCACGGTGTCCCATACCACCATGCCCAGCTCATGAGTCTTTATGGATCAAGGTACCATGGTTAACAGGGTTTTCAATGGTAAGTTCAGTCCCCTAGGTTCAAGCAGTTATGACTCATACATGGTGAACATACAATGGCCAGTCAAGTTACTTGACGGGCTCGACTAGTACGAGCGCATCTCAAGCTGAACGACATGAAGTGCATGAAACACTTCATGTGGCCTAACCACTGCCGCTAACCTAAAACACGACTCACGTTCATCGACGCGTCCTTCGTGGCAAATAGAAACCAACCACGAATTCGATCCATTACCAACTGCCTGGACTAGGTCATAGCCCCAAACATTTGTGCATCAACATCAGTAAGCATATGTGAGTAACAGAAATGAAATACAACATTGTAAGCATGTTGACACATGTTATAACATACAACTTAAGCAAATCATCCCTCACATGCATTTCATGTATACAATGAAATCAATACATATAGCCAACATGATGGAAATCGTTTACATCAGCATATTACTTGAGAATTTAATCTCAAAACTCATACACAACACCATTTACTCAATACATACTAATACAAACATTTATACAAATACTTAGACTACACACTTTAGTCTACATAGCGTATGTCGACTCAAAGTGCGCTTAAGGGCGAATCTCTTCGCCAAACCAATCATGCACGCATTCATAATATTCTAACACGATAAATAGCCATGGAAAACATTTTATCAAAATATGGACGTAAGCAGTATTTCCTACAAATGACTAAAATACCCTAAATCTCATATTTACGTACGTTTACGAAACGAAAAATGGACAGCATGTTGTACATGTCAAACGGCGTTGCTGTCGACAATCTACTATTAAACGACATTAAAAGCTTTGAAATCAGTCAATCAAAGCATCTAAAATCCTCACCTTTTGCCCTAGACATATATCGATTCGAATCGAACACATACGCTTCGTCAACGGCGTATAGGTAACCTAATGCACAAGATACATAAGCTACATCGCTAATGAATCTAAGAAAACCCCAAAACAGCAAGTAGTTAGGATTTTTCTTACCTATGAGTGCATTAGAATCGCTGGAAAAGTGATTGGAGTGCAGTGCTTTGGCACGTGCAAAAGCTGGAGCAGGTGGCAGGAGAATCTCTCCCACACTCTCTCACAATCTCTCACTTTCTCTCTCTCTTTTCGTAGGGTTTCAAACAAATTCGGATGGGAGGGTTGTGAGAGGGTTTAAAGCCCTTATATAGGCTAAAACCTTTCCAAATTAGGCTTGAAAACAAAGTTCACTTGAGGTATAATCAAATCTGGACTGTTTCGATCCAAAAGAGCATTTCGGGAGGTCCACTGGCCTAACGCGGTCGGACTTAAGCTCATGCATACTGGATCTAGCACACATCAAGTTTTCAGATTGGAAGAGTTCGCAGATCGCACGTGGCGGTCCAATTTCAGTTCAGCGATCATCGCACCTAGATCAGGTCTACAAGTCTCATGATATGAAAGAGAAATTTTTCCTGATCCGAGGGTGTAATTTGGCTGAATTCTGACGGTCAGAACGCCTAATAATAACTCGCTAAGTCACGTGCCAGATTTAGATTAAAATTTCTAAATCTAACTCTTTTCTCACTCTCTTCACTCCAGGCTCAATGAAATAGCCTCTGAACGTCGGTTGGGCTTGATTTTTGAAATGATTGTCAAGTCCATCCAAGCGGTCATAATGGTATAAGATTGTAGGTATCGAACTTTCGATGCGCGGTCTAGATCCAATACAAAGTTTCAAAGGATTCCCGAGAACAAACCGGTTTAGAGTTTGATCCTGGATTTTAGGGTAACGTAACATCAACGATTCTACAAGTTTTGGATTTTGTAGAACGTATTTAAAGCCATCAGGGACAATTTCGCAGCTACTCTAGCGTAGCGCTAGCTAATTTACGCCTAATTTCTAAAGGAATTTATCCTAAGTGATTTCTCTGACTTTGGAATTGGGTTCTGAGCGGTTACCAAGGTGTCTTGGTTGACCTATTGCCTAAGGACGTCTAACCCCAGGTTGACAAAAATTTACGGTGTTACACCTAATTTACCTGTTCTGTTTGCCCATCAGTTTGTGGGTGGAATGCGGTACTAAACTTCAGTTGCACACCCATTGCTTCCTGGATACGAGTCCAGAAAATAGATGTGAATCACGTGTCTCTATCCGACACGATATCCATAGGAATTTCATGTAGACATACAATCTCCTTGATGTGCAACCTGGTCAAATCGTCTGCTGAGTTTGAAACTCTAATAGGGAGAAAATGAGCCGATTTCATCAATCAGTCCGCAATCACCCATATGGAATCATGTCCCTTCCTTATCTTTGGAAGTCCTGAGATAAAATTCATGGAAATGAAATCCCACTTCCATTCAGCTATGGGCATGGGCTGAAGCAGTCCAGGAGGTTGGCGATGCTCTGCCTTGACCTGTTGGCACGTGAGACAACGGAACACATAATTTACTATGTGGGCCTTCATGTTGTCCCACCAGTACGAGCGCTTCATGTCTCGGTACATCTTCGTACTTCTAGAATGCATTGCCATCCTCGAATTGTGAGTAGCTTCGAGAACTTCCTTTCTCAAGTCATGAGGGTTTGGGATACATAGGCGGCCAAGATAACATAAGCCCCCATCCGTACCAACTCTCCATTCCGAGTCTTCATCGTCACTGACCCACTTTCTCGACTCCAACCCTTCATCTTCCTTTTGAGCCACAATGATTCGGTCATCGATAAGTGGCTGAACCTGAATATGTGCAATGCTCTCGAATGGCTCCTTTACTGTAAGTTTCTATTCAAAGTCCCGTACAAACTCTACCATATTCCACTCTGCTATCACCAGTGGAGGCACAAATGCTATCGTCTTCTTGCGGCTCAACGCATCTGCCACAAGGTTAGCCTTGCCAGGATGGTAGGAGACCTCGAACTTGAAGTCTTTTAAGGTTTTCATCCATCGTCGCTGTCTCATATTCAGGTCCCTCTGCGTGAATATGTACCTGAGGCTCTTGTGGTTGTAAAAGAGCTCAAAACCCTCTCCACAGAGGTAATGTCTCTAGAGCTTCAATGTAAAGATGACGATCGCTAACTCCAAGTCGTGCATAGGATAATTTTCCTCGTATTTCCTCAACTGTCGCGATGCATAGGCGATAACACTGTCCTTTTGCATCAGAACCCAACCCAAACCAATATGAGAAGCGTTGGTGTATATCGTATATTTGACCCCTTACTCTGACAATACTAGCACAGGGGCGGACGTCAACTTGTCCTTCAGCTCCTAGAAAGCTGCTTCTACCTTCTCACCCCAGGCAAACTTAAGATCCTTCCTAGTTAGCTAAGACAATGGTCTGACTATCTTGGAAAAGTCTCTAATGAATCTACGGTAGTAACCTGCTAGGCCAAGAAAACTCCTCACTTCAGTAACTGAATTAGGCTGCTTCTAGTCCTAAACTGCGGCTACCTTAGCAAGGTCCACAGCTATCCCTTTCTTAGATACTACATGTCGCAGGAACTTGACTTCTTCCTTTCAGAAGTTGCACTTCTTGTATTGTGCAAACAACTAGTTCTCCCTGAGAGTATTGAAGATTGCTCACAGGTGTTCCTCGTGTTCTCCCCGACTCTTGGAGTATATCAGGATGTCATCTATAAACATGATGACTAATCGAAAAAGATACAACCGAAGCACCCAGTTCATCAAGTCCATGAACACGGCCGGTGCATTTGTGAGTCCAAACGACATCACAAGGAACTCATAGTACCCAAAACTGGTCAAAAGTTGTCTTCTGCATGTCCTCATCCCTGACGTGCAATACCTAGATTGTAAGTTGATCTTCGTGAAATATTGCGCCCCCTTCAACTGATCAAATAGATCATCTATCCTGGGCAAATGGTACTTGTTCTTCACCGTCACTTAGTTCAATCTGTGGTAATTAATACATAAGCAGTCTCAACTCAACCATAGGGCTAGTTTCCAACCCCAGTCACTTGACCGCTGCACATGACACTATAGAGATAATGGACCTGGTGTTCACCAATAAGAAGACTGGTGTACCTTAAACATGAGCCATGACTTCAAAAGCCATCGGTGCTGCAACTGCTGTCTCGGATGTCTCAGCTGCAAGTGAGTGCACTCGAGCCACTTAAAATGGTTCGATTGCGGTACCATAGGTCGTTGAGGTGGCTTAAATCGAGGTGCAGGTAGTCGAAAAGATGGATGTGCTGGTGTTGACCGTAGAGGTGGGGCTTTACTAGTTTGAGGAAGCTGACGGTTGATCCTTTGAGGCAACGAGAAGCCGTTGTCCCTCATATTGGTGAAAAATATGTATCAACGTGGCCAGACCTCTTGCAGTAGGTGCAACACAAGTCTGCTCGCCTCATCGGGGCTTGTGGAGCTGTAAGTTTGGGAGGCGAGTCTGCATAGGGCCTCTCACCGAGGAAATGCTTGTTCGACAAATCTGGTCGCGGCCTAGGAGCCATAGGCACACGTGTATGGGATAGCCTGTCCTCATCCCGCTCAGCTCATAGAGACATGCCTACTAGCTCAACATAGTTGGATATGCTAGCGCAACACATCTTCGAGTGTATCTCAGGTCGTAAACCCTCAGAAAACCACTGCATTCACATTGACTGTCGGCTAATATCAGGGGAGCATATCTAGCCAGCTTCGTAAATCTGTTCTCGTACTCTGCTACTATCATCCTTCCTTGACAGAGGTGAAGAAATTTACTCTCCTTCTCATTATGGTAAGTGAGAGGGAAATACTTCTCGTGAAAGCGCGTCTCAAAGACTTCTCATGTCCACACATACCCTAAGGGAACCGTCCACAGGATGCTATCTCACCATAGGATGGCCTCCTTCTCGAACATATAGGTGACCAACTATACTTGCTCTGCCTCAGTGCAGTGTAGCAGCTTCAGCATCTTAGAGATGCGATCGAGCCAATACTCGGCCTCCTCGGGTCTATGAGCACCCGCAAATATAGGAGGTCGAAAGTGCTGAAATCACTCAAATAGGCCTATAACACCCACGTTTTCAGCAGAGTGCACAAGTGGTGCAGGTGGAACCACACCCATGCTCTAGGCGAGGGCCCCTGTGATGGTGGTAAAAAACTGTTACCACTGCTCCATCAAGAGCATCATTTGCTCCAATCTATCAGGAGGAGGAGCCGACTGAGGTACTTGTGGCATCAAAGTAGACGCATGGTTCTACTCAGGAACCGATGGTGCAACAGGTGTCAGCCCATTTGTGGGGCGAATGGCCAGCTGAGAATCCAGCATAGTATCATGAGTCGGGCCTAAACTGGGGTCCATCTGGCTATCGCTTAGGGGAGGTACCCCGTCGATCAAGTCACCAAGTGTGAGGCATGTCGTACTCTGTGTGACCTTAGGTGGTATTCCCTATATATAACATAGGGCACAACCTGTGAGATTTAGCATAAGATCATACACGCATCCATACATCATTCACATTTCAAATCCAAAGAAGCTTCATGCATTTCATTTACCAAAATTCTTACAATACATGAGATACAGTATTACATGGATCATGATAAAAGATGCATGTGAGCTAATCTAAGTAAGGTTTCATATATTAAAACCTACAAACCACTCTACCACATTACTAAGCCTATCAAGGTTATACATAGAAACAAGAAAACAAGTTACAAAGCAAACCAAAAGACGACTACCGCATAAGACTAATCGTTAGAATTCCGTAATGATGGAGGAGCACCCTTGTCCTGCAGACAACACAAGATAACCCTCAAGGTGTGAGACACTTTACTATACTTCCACTTTACGAAGGCCTAATTCTCTTCAAGCTTTTGCCTCACTTCGGCCTAGGTCTCCTAGATCTCCTGTCTCAAGGCGACTTGACTCTCCTCAATCTGAGCCAAGTAGGCTTCCAAGGAAGCCCAATCACTGTCGTGCCCCTGTGCAGCAGGAGGAGAGCCCACATCAGTGCCTTGGGCCTCCTCTTCTTCTTCCTCATTCTCTCCCTCTTCACTCCCTTCCTCTAACTCATTTTCTTCCTCTAACTCATTACTTTCTTCCTCTACACTTTCGGTCTCATCCCCATACTCGTCAAGTCGGGCTTGACGTTGTCGAGGGCCAATCCCATGTTGTTAAGCATAGTATCATTAATGAAATAGATTGGCGCAAGGTCATCCAAGTTAAGTCTGCAGGCGAACTCTCGAGTAATCTTGTATACAAGTTAGCTAAATGGAAGTGAGACATCATTCCTAACAGAGCGCGTAGTCTAGACTATCTGTAGTAGGGCGAACGTAGGCAGACACAGCTTGTCTCCCTGCCTAGCTCTATATATGAAATCCACCATCAAGCGAGTGCATTCGGTATGGTTGCCCCACTTAGGATACACATTATATGAAAATATGTGGTGAAACAGGCAGAAATTGCCTGTAATGCCGTCGACGGGAGGCATATGTCTCGCTTCCAGTAAGCTAATCGGCCATAAAGGAAATGTGTGTGGCGATCTCTTTCTCGCGCGTTCTTGAGATTCCCTTCACTAGCATGTACCTCTCCATGTGGGATTTCCATGATCCAGGCCACCAAATCTACACCGACTACTGCTTCCCACCTTCCCACGAGAATCTTGAACTAAAGAGGCTTTAGCGATGGGAATCGTATATGGGCGTAGAATGCTCGAACAGTGTTCTCACATGAGTGAGACTTTCTCTCAAATATGGGACCCCACCCAGCGTCCATAAGGTAGTCCATCATTGGATACAACCCAAATAGCTTTTCATCTACATGAGCTTCAAACACAACCCTACACCCACCGAACCAACTGTGTTTGATGCCTGCCGGTAGAACTCTCTCGAGTGGGATTTGGGGATCAAGATCCCGCTTCAACCTTCACTCTTGGGTGATGCTTGTGCTAGCTTCAGTGCCCGTCTTCTTCCTTGGACGGGTAGGGCAGTTAGGCCCAACTTCATTTATGGAGGCCCTCTTCTTCCCCATGAGAGAAAGAAGTGAGCAAAGTGAAAATATGGCCGCCACAAGCTCGAAAAGAGCCATGAAAGGGAAATAAAAATGGAGGAATAGGATGGGTTATTGGACTTGATATTTTTGAGACAAAAAAAGGTTTGTGCACTCAAATAAAAGGAAATGGAGGAGATAGGAGATTGATTTGAAAGGAATAGTGAGAGGTGGGTTTTTAGTGAAGAAGATGAAGAAGATGTGCGAATAGGGGAGAGATTTGAGAGAGAAAGATGGGGTTTTGAGAGATTTAAAAATCTTGGAGGGGTGTAAGAGGAGGAAATGAAGTAAAAGGGAGGGTTATAAGGGTCCCACATGTATTTTGTGGGCCTCACAGCCGTGCACAAGGGTCAGCCCAACCAATCCACTTCAGTTTGACAAGCCCAGATGATCCGGATTGGGGTGCATCCCCCTCCTGGGGTGCCAAATGTGTACGGGGGACCCCTTGGGTCCCATCGATTTGTAAGGTTTGAGCCTCCTCGACCACTTGAGTCGTTTCGGGTCCCCCTTTCGCGTGTATTCACGCCTTTTGGTTTGTTTGAGTGTGGAATAAGCTTGAATCGGGGTCCAAAACCATCGATAGACGGCCTAGAGGAGGATTGAGATCATCTCACATGACCATAGGTGCCTACGGGTTTGATCTCTACAATTAGTTTCGCCTTTACGGTTATATGATCACCGATGAACGAAACTTGGAATCCTACAACTGTTTCTACGTTTCACCGCTCCCTCCAAAGTCAAAGTACGTCAGTGTGAGTCGTGTTACCATAACCTAGGTCTAGTCTAATCATAAAGGATGCCTAACCACTTTCTTTTTCATAATATTTGAGGCCCTTACCAAGAATTCATGATGTAGATCTATCCAAGAGTCATTAGAGTTGGGAATTATATGATTTTTCTCAATCTCTAGTCAATTCCACAGATTTTAGCCAACTGTGAACTCTAAAGCCTTCATTTTAATTAGTGATAACTTTGATCAATACATGGATAAGAGTAGGTTACATAGGGTATTATGAACGGTATAAGTATAATTATTAGCTTATCTTTTTAGCTCCTTTACGATGTTCAGGTATGAAGGTCTTAGCTATGTGTTTCACTGGATTTGGATAGCTATGTATTTCACTAGATTTGGATAGACTTTGGGTCTGGGCCTTCAAATGCTATTGTCAGTATCAACCAAGCATCTAAAATCATTGACCTTCTCTTCTCAATCCCTCTGCGAGTATCAGGTATGGAGGTCTTAGTTATAAATTTCACTAGATCTGGATAGACTTTGGATATGGGCCTTCATATGCTATTTCCCGTATCAAGTGAGCATACAATGTTCCTATATATTGTAATGCCCCAAAAATCGAGGGTTGAACAAAGCTCAACTTCCGAGTTCTGACACATCACTTATGCAACATAGATAATGATGATTAAATGTTGTCTGTATTAGTGCACTAAACATGAGTGAGATTATATCAAAATAACAAGTCATACTTCAAAGACGATTTAATTTACGCAAGTGGAAGACTGATAAATATATAAAACATATAAACTGTTGTAGGTCTCCAAAGTGTGAACATATTACCAGGTTAAACATATACATGTATACTCCCAAAATGGACAAAATGAATATGCATGTGCATTTCAAAATATAAAATAATAAGTGTAATGACATCTAGTCAGCATCCCTGTAACCCCGTCGATCAGAACATGGTTTACATAGACCCGCCTGATAGCTGCATATAGGAGAACTCCTCATCATCATATAAGTCAGGCTCCGTCATGAAGGCCTTGTCATCATTTGTAACTACAACAGAATCTGGTTGGTGTTTTAAAACATCGTCCCATAGTGGGAGTGAGTGATTAATTCAGTGGAGCTATAAAGCAAAGGTTAACATGTTATCAATTTAATCAAGCAGTAATGACAAAGCAATATAACAGGCATTCCTAAGTACTCTAGTTAATGCAAGGATGATATGTCATAATGATGCATGCCCTCGCCTACACTCCCTCCGTGACATCATCTCACGATCACGGCATGCACCCCTTCCTCTATGCTCAACTCCAACGCCAAAGGCACATGCAAATGCTGTGCATGTACGTGATTAGCTAAGTTCTTAATTAGACTTATTCATACAACATGTTTGAGAAGCTAAGGTACCTCCCTTTATATCATTTACCCAAACAATGATCCGTCTAGGTTCGTCAATCCTAGTTAGTCATATGTGATAGATAGTTTCAGGTCACTACGGAGAGACTCGTCACCTCAGTCAGGCCTGACTTATACTCTAGTTTACACGGAAAGACTCATCACTTCGGCGCAGACTTAGAGTATGCTCGAGGTCATTACGAGATGCTCGTCACCCGATCGTAGGCCGACAGCTCGAATACAGTGTCTTATACCACCGTATTTAGCTCACGAGTGTGGGTTGCTCATTGGACACTACGAGGAGGCTCGTTGCCCTAACGTAGCTCGATAGCTCGACCACGGTGTCCCATACTACCATGCCTGGCTCATGAATCTTAGAGGATCGAGGTACCAAGGTTAAACAGCTTTTCATTTGTAAGTGGTATCTTAGGTTCAAATAATAGTGTCCATACATGGAAAACACACATTCAGGCCATCGGGTTACTTGACAAGCTCGATTGGTATGAATACATGCTAATCTAATCGACATGGAGCGCATACGCACTCCGTGTGACGTAACCATCGTCGATAGTCATTATATAACTCGGATTCATTGAACGTGTCCGTGTGGCGAAGCTAAGTCAGCCACTCGGTCAGATCCTGCTACCAATTGCCTGGACTACGTCATAGTCCCAAACACACTTCAAACAATGGCATTTATATGTGATAGTCAAAGACAGCATATGACAACCAATTTCAGTATCAATATCATTTAAGCATTTCAACGAACATGTAATACACATGTTATCATACATAAGCATTTCATCCATAAATCGTGTAGTAGTAAGATAGGTTACATAAAGTAAACTATAACTATAGATAAGAGAATTGAGAAACTTATCTCAACACCCTCATTAACTACATTACTACAAGCACTTTCTCATTCAGGCATTTTATCAAACACTTAGACTACACATCGCATATATGTAATAAATTACTTAAAACACGTATTGTAGCAAATCCTTCCACATAGGAGTTGCCACATGTACAACAATCATGTATTCTCAAACATTTATCATATTTAGCATAAATCATAATCCCATATGCATACAAACATTTAAACAAACACATAGAAGGTATTATATTCAACATAGTTTATGTATATATATAATATATGAAAAATTTTGTATCTAAGCACATGTGACAACAATCTAATCAGTCATAAATTATTACTGATATTGAAGGCCCTGAAAACCATAACCTAAACGTTTATAGTCCGCACCTTTCGCCAGTAGACTCGTAACAAGCTCAGTTTGAACTCTATGTCTTTGACTACGGCACAATGAAAACCTATAGCATGAAATACGTTAGTTATTTCATCATTCACTCTATTTGAATCCCTAAGAAAGATTATGGTTAGGATTTCTTACATAAGAATGGAGTTGGAATCACTAAAATAGCGATACAGGAAGGCTGATTCAGCACGTGGAGCGATGGGATCGAAGACCAGCAACGATCTCCCACATTCTCTCTCACTTTCTCTCTCTTTCCTTCTCTCATTGCTCTCTTCTCTCTCATAGGGTTTGAAATTCGTATGAAATGAGAGAGGGAAAGGTTAAGGCCATTATATAGGTTCAGAACTGATGAGATTAGCCCCAGGGCCATGGTATACTTAGGTTATAGCCAAAAGTTGAATTTTTTGATCCAATGGAGCACATCTGGAGGGCCCTTTTCTGCGTACGGTCTGGAGTAAGTCCCCTGATGATGGATCTATGTCAAGTTAAGTATTTAGTTCGATTGAGTTTGTGGATCGACTGCGGAAGATCAGTTTCAGTTCAACGGTTACCGTTACTCGATCAGGGCCACAAGTACACTGACATGAGTTGAAAATTTTTCCTGATCCGAGGGTGTAGTTGGGTCAAAATCTGACGCTCTGAATTTTTAAATTTGGCCTGCAAGCGAACGACTCAATTCACTTAAGTTTCAGTTCATTTTCTAAAGATATTCGCGTTTCTCACACACTTCGCTCGGGGCTCAAGTTATGTGTTTTTGGATACCTTTAGGACTTGATTTCTGAGATAGTTGTCAAGCCTAGTAAGGCGGTCATAACTGTATAGTTTCACGGTAATTGGACTTTCGACATGCGGTGTAGGTCTGATACGGAGTTTCAACGTGCTCCCGAGAGCAACTGAGTTTTGAGATGGATCCTAGGTTTTTAGGTAGTGTAGCATCAGTAATTACACTGATTTTGGGCCTTGCAGTTTGTATTGAAAGATGTCCAAGATAATTCGACAGGTGATTTAGTTTAACACTTAATTAATCTTCGTCTAATTTTCTAAGGGATTTGGTCCTTAGTGATTTCTACCTGAGGTAGTACTTAGGTCTTTGTACGAATTTTTTTGAGACGTTGCATATATATATCACCACACACATACATCCATCGTTTGACTCATGCAACCATCATACAGTTTGACCTGGACACCTAGTGGGGCAGCATGTATGGGGGAACCTCCCATTAGCAGCCACAGGCTGCATGAATGCTTCAATGGTGAGTGTACAATTTCCAATATTTTCTATTGTGTGGCCCACTTGAGCTTTTGATCTACCTCATTTTTGGGATTATGCCATAAAATGAGCAAAACATATGGATTAGGTGGATTTCTCATAAACACTATGGTGGACCCTATCTAGCTTCGGAACACCAGATGAAAAGTCCTTTATTGTGAAAGGAGGGGTATTTTTGCATTCTAAAAAATTATGTTGTAAAATCGTATATAATACTCATGACATATAATGATAGACAGTTATACCATAATGTTACGGGAAAAATCGAACTGACCTTACTAATATGCCACGTGGCAGAGTAATATCAAAGAAGACTCCTTGAACCACCGAAATGGTAGAGAAGCTGGGCTCAGCAAGAGAACCCAACGACTAAACTGAATCAGTCAATTGAGTTTGATAATAAGGTTCATTGATATTGAGATACCAAGATCGGGGATACCGGCCTTGACCACAGATAGTGACCTTGACCACGAATGCTGACTTCAACCTCGGATACCGACCCCGAGCTCAAGATGGAAATATCTGGAGAGAATCTCGCAATGTATATGATCAAGATTACCTGATGATATCCTAGTTAAAAACCATGTCAATCGAGACATAATTGAAGATATACTTGATAATAGATTCCAACTCCAACATGGGCCACTCTGGCATATCCCGAAATTTGACTTAGATGCATAAGCTGCCTAGAAAACTTATATATAAATACATCACTTCGCCTAAAGGGGAAATGTACGTACAAAGATTCCAACTCTAGCCACATTTACTTTAGGTTCATCTAACTGACTTAAACATCGGAGGATTTTCGACCACAACTGACGCCCCAGTGCTATTCTATTTTCCATTAAAGTACATGTAGTCATCGGCTTATAAGAGGTATTACAAGATCGATCAAATTTGAGCAACAATATATAAAAACACACAAAAGGTAGGCAGATCCCTTAAAATATGCCAAAATTAAAAAAATAGATAAAAAGATAGATTTTCTTAAAAAAGCAAGCCCAGATGCTTGGTGAACTCCGTCCAAACACTTCCCTTTCTGGCCAACCCCATTTGAGAAGACGCCAATTAGAAAATCATTCCATCAAAATTATTTTATGACTTGGAATGTTTACCAAACACACCCTCTTTCATACCAGGTGGACCTCTCGAAAATGCAGGCTCTCTCAAACTCCACCGCACGTATGGAGGCGTGCAATGATAAAAAGCAATTGCTTTTGCTTGTTGGGCTTCGCTGAAAACGTGAGACGAGATGTTATAGTTGCACCAACCGCATAACACAACCGTTTAATGGATTACTTTAAAAAAATGACGATAAAAAAGACTTCTTCCTTTAAACCGTACATTTCTTCGCAACGGATACTATGATCAGCACCGTTCCATAACAGCTACTTTTATTATACTTAAATCAGCACCATTCAGGTAGGGTAGGTGCGCATGTATATCTGTACAACTGTACATAGGCTAATTAGATTATGTTAGATTTACGTTCGTATTAGTTGGACATGCGTATAATTTCCTTACGTGTATATATATATTCGTACATTTAACATTCCACAGTGCAGTTGTCTATATATATATATATATATATATATATATATATATATATATATATATATATATATATATATATATCTTTGATGCCATTTGATAAGCAACCCTTCAGTTTAATGCATTTCATCGGTCTATAATTCTTCGGATAAGACACTATCTCTGCCCTTTGGAATGGCTTCCTTCTCTTCTCCTACCATTTTCGGCCTCATTCACCTTATTACGGTTTTCCTCACATTTTCTGTCTCCCATTCGTTACTAGATTGCTACACGTCCATCATCAGCTTCGGCGACTCGCTTGCCGACACCGGTAACAAGATCCGCCAATCGAATTATGCCTACTACGCGAACCGACTCCCATATGGAGAGACGTACTTCCATCATCCCACCGGTCGGTTCTCCGACGGACGCCTGATCGTCGACTTCATCGGTATGATCTAAGAGATCTTAACATATTTGTGATTCCAACACCTTTTGATATAAGAGATTTAACGTTTTGAGGGTCAAATCTCTTAAATTCAACGGTGATGAATCATGGGACCTCAATATTTTTGATAGAAAATTGAATTTATACATGCATGTATGTGTATCTCTTTCATTCGGTCTTGTTCTTCGTGATATGGTACAACAGCCGAAGAACTCGGACTTCCATATGTGCCTCCGTATCTTGGGGGTTCCAGCGATGGAGATTTCCGTCAAGGAGTGAATTTTGCGTTTGCAGGAGCTACGGCACTCGATGCTGCCTTCTTCCAAGAGAGAGGGATTCCTAACGAGTACACAAACAACTCTTTGGGAATTCAGCTGGGATGGTTCGAAGATCTGTTGCCTTCTCTCTGCTCCAATCCTCCAGGTAACTCTTTTTCTTTATTCTTTTTCTTTCTTTCTTTTTATTTTTTTGAAAGGGCGTTTGGCCATCATTTTTCAGTCTCAGTCGGATTGTCTGTGTTGAAGGTGGGATTCCTGTACCATGATTAGATGGAAACTAGTAATATTTTATAATTTAAAATCTTCAAATTTTCATTAAAATGATTAGATGGAAACTATTCATATTTCTTAATTTAAAATATTCAAATTTTCATTTAAAAATGCGTATGTGGGCCCATCATTAATGGATGATTTGAGATGTGAGTTCCCCAACTCTCGTTGATACGTGGCGTTACAACTTTCCTCATCAAGAATATCAATTACAGAGGAACAGACGCGGACCGTCCGGGCAGGGCTCTGTGGAGACCATCGTGATGTAAGTGTTTCATCAACCCCGTTCAATACTTTTTTCAGATAATTTTAATGTCAGATCCAAAAAATGAGGTAGGTCCAAAGCTTAAGTGGACCACAAAGTAGGGATTGAACGTCAACCATTAAAAACTGATGTAGAGCGGGTCGCAGACAATTTCATGGCCAAGATGGATCAGAAAAGACACGGTCGGCGACAGAAGTGATCCGGACAATCGAACCTTAGATCGGGCGTATCTCACAATCCGGAATGAGTTATCCGACGTAAAATATATGATTTTGGGGTAGAACGAGCTACTTTAGCTAACCAACCCTGCTATGCAGGGTTGCGCAGCCCGGATTTGCGAAAAATCCCCTGATCGATGGTCGTTTCCTCGTTTTAATTTTGTTTTTACTATAAATAGTAAGTTTTAGTTTGAGTATAACTTTTCATCCGTTGGGCTTTAGGAGTTGTGTCCAACATGAAAAGTGCTTAGGATAATTAGGAGAATGGTTTGGTGAAGCCAAATAGGACACTTACTATTTTTGGGCGAAAACCTTGCGCACTAGTAGACATCATGACCGTCTATAAATAGTAAGTTTACTATTTATAGTAAGTTGCGAATTCTAAGAGTTTCAGTTGTAGTTTGAGTCTGATTTCTTTCTTATTGCTTGGTTCTTTTATTTAAAGGGTTGTGAACTCGATTTTAAGAATTCATCAATTAATTTCGAATTTATTAGAATTTATATCTATCTTCCTGCTTTCTTTCCTCGTGGATTCGAGAAGTCTCTGTGAGGAGTCCAGAGAAGCTCCGTGGATTCGGAGTAGTTATCCTTGAGGAAGACGGTGATCGACCTCATCATGTTCATCCCTGCGTCAAAAACTTACCGAGCGCCAGGGAATTTTCGATGATATTCGTGTTTTCGCTTCATCCACGTCTACATCACGTTGGCCCTTGGAGAAGTTTCAACGGTGGGAATCATTATAGTATAGGTTCCTTTAGTGTGGTCTGCTTAAGCTTGGGACTTGCCTCACTTTTTTTGTTCATATATTAAAATTATCTGAAAAAGTGTTGAACAACGTGGATAAAATATTTACATCTCCGTGGGCCCCACAGAGCCCTGCCCGGACAGAGGTACGACGCAATCCAGGACGCAATCCGTGTTACCCCATTTGCCAAAGACAAGCTGACCTTGCGGTGGGCCACGTATCCTGTCCAATCAAAATTTTCACGTAATCCGGGAGCGGATGTGCCTCACACAAGCTATACATCTGCTATGTTGACGTCAGCAAATCCTGTGGGTCCATCCATTTAGCGAGCTTCTCTTATGACTCGAGCAAAAACAGAAGACAGGTCTAGCTATCAAGTAAAGCGCACTTAAAAGACCTGTGGGGACTGATCATCTACCGTTGAAACTCTTTTTGGGATGAAATTTGAGTTTTGGATTAATATGAAATTTATTTTTTTTCTTAATTTAGGTCTTTGTGACCTTATGAATTTCTACAAATTTTTCAATGGTGAAAATATTACCTCCATTGCTATTTGGGTGTGGTCCATATGATCTTTGGATATGAATTTTTTTTTGAATAATGGTCTAAAATAATATTTAAAAATAAATTAATGATGTGTAGATATGATAATTACATTATTATGGGACCATATAACTTTGGTTTCTTTTGAACCGTAGTACAGCTTGGAGCTTGGGTGCTTGTCTTCGCAGGACACGTACCTACAGCAGCTATATAGCTGATGTATGGTTACCAGCCAATCCACTTTCCGATTACTCAAGCCCCGTGAAAATTTTGATTCGACAGGACACGTGGCCCACTGCAAGGTCAGATTGTCTTTGGCAAATGGAATAGTTCCTGTAGATGATATCCTCTATGAAGAGGAAAGTTATAACGCCACGTGTCAACGAGAGTTGGTGAACTCACATCTAAAATCATCCATTAATGATGGGCCCATATACGCATTTACAAAGGAAAATTTGAAGATTTTAAATAATGAAATATTAATAGTTTCCATCTGATCATTTGAAAATTTTAAATTATAAAATATTACTAATTTCCATCTAATCATGTTTACAAGCTGACAGAGGAGGGACGCGGATTGCGTCCTACCCCCGCCCGGTAATCCGTCCGGGCAGGGCTCTGTGAGGCCCACCGTGATGTAAGTGTTTTATCTATGCCGTTATTCTTTTTCTCATATTATTTTAAGATACGAGCCAAAAAATAAGGGAGGCACAGATCTTATGTGGACCGCAAAGTGGGGATTGAATGTCCACCATTAAAAACTTCTTGGGCGCTGGAAAAGTTTTGGATCAAATTGATATTTGTGTTTTCGTTTCATCCGTCTAAATGACTTTATTAATAGGTTGGACGGTAAGAAAAACATCACGGTGGCCCTTAAAAAGGTTTCAACCGTAGATGTCATTATCACTCCAGTTTCCTTTGGTGTGGTCCATTGGAGTTTTGGACCTACTTTATTTTTGCAATAATAAATTAAAATGATTTGAAAAAAGTGATGAATGGCATGAATAAAACAATTACCTCACGGTGGGCCCCAGAGAGCCCTGCCCGGACGGATTACCGTCCGGCCGGGGGTAGGACGCAATCCGCGTCCACAGAGGATGGGCGCACGACTCTGTCTTCTTCTAATCATATACAGAGTATATATTTATATATTCTTATAGTATATAGAGAATATATAGAGAACTGGTCAGCTACATGCCACGAGCATTACAACTTGTAATGCGTCTATCTTTCCCACCAACCGGCTACATGTCACTTGTGACATCCGTGCCACGCAGGCTCATTGTGAAGATCTACTAACAGAAATACCATCCTGATCCGCCCAGAGTGGCCCACATCAGTTAGGTAAATGGACAACCAGTGGCCTGAGTCAGTACACAGGTGTGGCCCATCTGATCAGTGGATCAGCCTCATTTTTTTGGATGAGTGACCTTTGTGATACAGCCTCCTGCCTACGTGATACAGGTACTCCTCAAGTGGTATATTGGCAGAAAAGATAGACCTGCATGACAGGTTGTCGTGCCTGCCTTTGACCGTTGGGATCAGTTATCTAAAATGTTATATAGACTTTGGTGTGATTGTTGCAATACAGTGACAGGATAAACTAACAAGGAGCAACATATATATATATATATATATATATATATATATATATATATATATATATATATATATATATATATATATATATATATATATATATAAAAGAAGCCACCAAACCTTATCTTATTATGACTTTGATGCACTTGTGTAAGATGGGGTTGTTTGGATGTACTCGTAAATAAAACTGCAAATATTTAATTTAATCAAGAAGAAATTAGTTCTCAAATTGCAATTATGTTCCCGGGCTAACATGTAATTAACATAATTGCAATAGTCAGCCCATACCCTATATACTAGAGCTAAGGAGCAAACCACAATTTGGTTATCTCATAAATTTCAATTCAATTCAAATGGTACATCCAAACACAAAAGTCAGCTTCTATTGGTTTTACTAGTCTTATATATGCCAACCACTATAAAGTCCTGTTTGGCTGGCCGGATCAAACGAGATTAAGATGGATGGAAACAATTTTAAGGCAATGATAATGATATCAGTGAATTGGTTTAAGATCCATTGGTTTGCCATATACCCGGATAAGCTCACCAACCAGGTATGTTTGGGACGTTTGACATATCCTAGAATTTTACCTTTCAATCTCTTCCAATCCATCTGTCCAAACACGTCCTAGCTCGATTGAATGAGATTAGATGGGATGGTATCAATTTTAAGGTAATGATGGTGATATTGGCGGATTGGTTTAACATCTATGAGTTTGCTATATCTCGGGACAAGTTGAGTGGATCTGTTTGGCACGTTGGGCATATACGGAGATTTTACCATTCATGTATAAAACGTGTGACTTAATGTTTATGTAAGGAGTTATTGGACTCCTCCACCGGCTCTTGGACTCGAAATTTCAATTGCAGTCTCGCAATAAAAGTCGTGGTGAGGCGTGTCGGAATAGGAGGGATGGGTTATGATGTGATGTGTAATGTGATGTGATGTGGATGTGTATGCCTTGCACTGTTTCAAACCGAAGTGGGCATTGCCACTGGGAACAGTGGGCGTGGAAGAGTATTATTGATACTTTCCTGGGCCCACAAAAATTTTATACCAGGTTAATTAATATTGGTTTTCAACTTAATCACAGTGGGGCTATCCTTATGAATTGCGATGCAAGGATTTAGGACTCTTTGACACGTATGAGCCAGCACGTTGGGTTGGGGTAACTGGTGTGGGTGACTTGTGGTGTCAAGCTGGACGGGGTATCGAGTGATTTTGAGTTGACTTGGACAAGGTCTATCAGACAGCTTGCATTCGAATCCTACTTTCATGGTTGGTGGGAGCAGATTGGGTGAGACTCCGGCCTCACTGCTGACGTTGTGGCCCTTGCCGTTGATTCCACCTTGATGTATCTATTTTGTATCATGCCTTTCATCTATTTTTTTAAGGTATGATTCAAAAAAATGAAAAAGATCCAAAACTCATATGGTCCATACTTTAGGAAACAAGGATGATTGAATGTCTTACCATAAAAAGCTTCTTAGGGCATACATTAATGTTTTTATAGTGTTTATTTGGCATCTAATCTATTGATAAGGTCACATAAGCTTGAATAAAGGGTGAAAAAAATATATCAGCTTGATCTAAAACTTTCGTGGCCCATTAATAGTCAATCGTCACTTTTTCTTATGATATGGTCCACGTGATAATTGGTTCTGCTTTATTTTTAGAACCATGCACTAAAATGATTTGGAAAAAATAAAATAAAATAAAGATGGACAGTGTGGATACAGAATGAATACATCAAGGTGGGCCGATGGTAAGGGCCACCGTCCTAGGTGAGGCTAGGTCTCACCTAATCCGCGCACATGGATGGATAGCGTATAAAACCTATGTGTGGATATAAAAAAAATTTAAATGTCCGCGTGTTCCATCTCCAATCTTGACTTATTTACGTTTTGGATCGGCTTGACTTTTGGACACATATTATAACATAACATGAGCTGGTACTTCTTATGGATAGAAGTGACAGAAGTGGATATAGCACAATCATCATGGTGGACCCATCACATTCTGGGTTAGTCTTAAATTGATTGTTGTTTCCTATTTTGCTAGATTGTGAAGACATTTTCAGGAGGTCACTGTTTCTTGTGGGAGAGATTGGAGGCAACGATTACAACCACCCTTTCTTACAGCGAAGGAGCATGGAAGAGATCCGGACCTTCGTACCTCTCGTCATCAATGCCATTGGATCAACTGTGGATGTGAGTTTAAAACAATATAATAAAAAAGAAAATAAAATAAAAGAATGAGAATGCATAGTCAGTTTACACGTGGATATAGGTAACATTTTAAACCGTCAAAATGGTTTTATAGGCAGCAGGTGTAAATTAAAATGGAATACTCAACGGTCCAATTGATCAATGAAATAAAATCATTAATAAAAGACAAATACTTATGTATTGTATATGATTTTCGGGATATGATGAGCCCCGTAATTTGGACGGTAGCGTGCAGGCATTTGAATGGTCGTACTCTTCCAGCGCATCAAACTACAGCAGAGTTATTTTCATACGCTGGCAGAGTATGACGAGCCAATCCGCCGTAAAACTTTTTCCGCGGAAGCAGACCGCTGGATGTGCATACACCTCCGACCTCCCTTGCGTTTACGTCGCCAAGTTTTGTGGGCCCCGCCATGATATATTTGTCATATCCACACCGTCCATTCATTCGGTGAGATCATTTTAGATCAGACCTTAACCATTAGATAGATTCAAAACTTAAGTAGACCAGTAGAGACAAATATTCCCACCGTGAAATCTTCTTTGGGCCCACCATGATTGTTATTTATCATCTAACATGTTCATTAGGTCATAGAGACATGGGTGAAGGGATAAAAGAAATATCAGATTCATCCACAACTTTTTTAGGCCCCGTAAGCTTTCAATAATAAACATTCATTCCCATTACTTTCCGTGGAGTGGCTTACTTGAACTTCTGATATGCCTGTTTTTGAGCTTATGCTCTAAAATGATATCTTAAAATGGATTTAACGGTGTGGATATAAAATATACATCATGGTGGGCCCACAGAACTTGATGACGTGAACACACCATGGAGGTATATGGTGTGTGGCACACCACGCAATCCGTCTGCGTAGCGTGCACTGGAAGCGGATTGCGTACTGAGTAACTCAGTACGCTAAGCGTACTGAGTAAACTATGTGGGGCCCAACATGATGTATTTATTTTACTTACTCCGTACATACATTTTATAATTTAATTTTAATATATGAGATAAAAAAATAAAGCGTATCAAAAACTCAATTGGACCACGGAACAGTGTGACTTGAACATGTACCGTTAAAAAATTATTTGGGTGGACAGATATTTTGGATCAAGCCGATATTTGTTTTTTCCCCTTCATCCGTGTTCTTGTGATCTTATGAACAGTTCGTATGACAAATAAACGTTACTGTAAGCCTTAGGAAGGTTTCAACGGTAGAAATCATTATTCCCACTGTTTCCTGTGGTATGGCCCACTTGAGCTTTGTATATGTTTCAATTTTCGTTTCAAATGCTAAAATGAGATTAAAAAACGGATGGACGGCGTGGATAAACCACATAAATTTATGGTGCGCCCAACAGAGTTTACTCAGTACACAGCGTACTGAGTAAATCAGTACGCAATCCGATTTCGCGTGCACTGTGAAATGGCATTGCCTACTGAGTTACTCAGTACGCTTTTATCTTCGCCGTCCAACCATTTTTTCAGTCATCTTAGGCGTTGAGCCTAAGTTGAAGCATATCCAAAGCTCATGTGGACCACACCATAGGAAACAATGTGAATGATGACTTTCACCGTTGACACCCTGCTAGGGCCCACAGTGATGATGCTAACCACCATTCAGGGACATTTAATGGTTGAATAGAGACCATTGACTGCATTACATTTAAATCGTCCATTAGATAATCACCAACGATACAGTTTGGGTCATCTATTCAGGGAACTTTCTATTTTGATGTCTATAGTGAGGCGACCATTTGGATGGTTCAAGTTGAGGTCCATGCACCTTTGTCGTTGTGTACCTGGAGATCCAACATTATTCTGATTGGTCCCACAATACATATGCCAGGTCACATGTACATGAGGAAATTGAAAGGCGAAAAAAGACAAGGCGACCCATCTTTGGTGGACACGTGTGCCTTGCCTAAGGACAAGATAGGGCCAACCGATGAATGGCATGGATCTCTCATGTGGACACCTAAGAACCAATATTGAATATTTGAAATTCATTGAACGTTGATCTGTTATTTCAATGGATGTGTTGCATTCCAGACGTTGATCAAATACGGGGCTAGAACACTTGTGGTCCCTGGTAACCTACCGATCGGCTGCTCAGCGGCATACCTAACGGTCTTCGAGAGCCCAAGAAAGGAAGACTATGACCCTCTAACAGGTTGTCTCACGTACTTGAACGAATTCGCCGAGTATCACAATCGCCTACTGCTGAAGGAGCTGGACCGATTGCGGGCACTGTATCCAAACGCTACCATTATCTACGCCGATTATTACAATGCTGCTCTGCGCTTCTACCGCTCTCCACGAGATTTCGGTGCGCTCGCTCTCCTTGTTGCAAATTATCTACGCATGGGAAATATGTCATGTTGGATCACATATATTGGCAGCCCCAATCATGTGGGACCCACTTATGGTTATCCAACTGCTCATGTCACACCTCTTTCCGATGGAACATATGCCAACAATCTGCCCATCTGGGGTTGGCCATCTATCGTGTTCAGGTTGGACCACGGTCCAGTCCAAACCTAGCCTGTTTAGTAAATGGGCCAGGAATTCCGGCCCAAAACTGATGCATAATCCGAATGCACTGTCCCCACCCGACCCAATTAATGGTAATAGGGTTCTCAATGACCCAAGCTGACCTGGCACGGTCCAGCTTGTGAGGGAATATGGTACAAAAGGCATGATACACTACATGTATACATCATATCTATATATCTAAACATACCTTCAGCTGGTTCTGGTTTTGGGCTGGGTCGGATTGGTTTATCTAGCGCAGCGTATCAATAATTACTTACATGGGCAGATTGGATTGGGTAGGGTTCAATCCAACCTGACCCAGTTACGAACACGGTCACATTTCCTAGCCTGAGTACTATTCCCATGGATTATACTACAATGATTGGTCCCTTCCTTGCCTTGGCTGTACTTGTCCATTTGAGAGCCCTTAATTGGATGGTTGGGATCAACTGATAACAAAGGTATTGTTCAATGGACCATCCCATGGTAAGGCCCACCATATGAACGACTCAGACTACGAAAATGTGAGACTTAGAAGTACTATTGTTGGGTCGAAGAGTTTCATAATGTTTCTTTCAATCAAGGATCAAATGATAACCCAGTATGATTTGTACCGTATATAAAAAGCTGATTACCTACAGGTAACAGCACCATGACCTGCGTGCTGGATCATATATATATATATATATATATATATATATATATATATATATATATATATATATAGGAAAAGGTACTATACGCAATCATGTTTTGGTGAAAGAAACCACAATCCAGCGATCTGGACCGTTTATCTAATGGATCATACTGTTAACAGAGCACGGGCAAAATAACAACATGAACGGGAAAGTCTGATCAGTTCTATGAGAGGACTTGTGCAATTTCTTGGTCATTGATAAAAGAAAAAGAAATTTATTATAATCCAAGAAGCAATTTACCAGATTTTGATTAACAAATGAGTTAAATGAAAGGGAAAAGGAGTCACATGACGGTTTCTAGGGCAAAGCAGTCATCAGATTTTTTTCTAAAGCCTGACCGCATGATTGTGGAATCACCAAAACATCTCAATCTGAAAAAAAAAAAAAAAACAACAATAACAAAGAAAATCCCAAAAAATAGAGGCCTTATCTATAAGGCTCAATCCGAGGCTGCACAGCGTGGTGGTAAGGGTCTTACCTGTAATCTGAGGCTGCACAGCGTGGTGGTAGGGAATGAGGGAGAGAGAGGTGGAAGCGGTCACGGCTGGGGGTACCGATTGAGGAAGAGAGAGGTGGAGGCGGCCGCGGCTGGTGGTACTGATTGAGGGAGAGAATGTTGGAAATCTTATACAGATTAATATAATTTCTGTATAATGTGGAAACTGAAAATCGCAAATGCTATAAAAATTTGGACAGGCTGAAGCACGTCTGAAGCGCTGTCCTTATAGCGTTATTTGCCCCTACTCAGGTAAGTTGAGTATGCTGATAGGTTACAGGCAAATAGCTTCTAAGATACGACGAGCCTGATGTGGGTCTGCATTCAGCAAACACGAAGGCCCACTAATGGAACTCTGTTACACAGTCTGAGAGAAATACAATGAATGAAAAAATTTCAGAAGAAAGAAAAGAAGAAGAAAATATTTTAGACCACTGCACTGATCAAGTCTTCAGCTACTGGTTCTGTTGAACCGTTCTAGACCACACAGTTGATCTGTTCTTCTTGCAAAGGGTTTAGCCGTTGCTATCTTGCTGGAATTACTGGAGTATAGAGAGAGGAGTAGTGAGCTGTTTCAAATTCGTATAGTGGTGCTGGATTGGGTTGTGAGATTGTTTGGAAACCCAACCAGGTCCTCCTTTTATAGGCTATGGTGGCTGGGGGTTATGGTCCAGAGAAATAAATCCCATGACCGTTTTCTGGTTGTTGGAGAAAACTAGCCGTTTTATGCCCGTTTTCTGACTATTGTCCATGGGCCATAAAGCTGCTGCATGCTGACTGTTGTGAGACAGCTGCTAGCCGTTTTCTAGCTGTTGGGCTAGTCATGCAGCAGTTACAGCTGGGCCCTCCACTAATGGCACAACTGTTACAGTTTCTGCTGCAACAGCTCTTTTCAGCCTCTTTATATTTACTGGAGGACTTCTCTCTCAGTCCTTTAGTTTTTCTTCACCCAGCCATCTGCCTTAGCCAGTTAGTCGCACACGTCTCGTTCCGGTTCGCGAAGGGAGCGACCCTCTGCGACACGATGCGCACGTGCGAAGTGTAAAGTGTGCCACTAGCGCCTCTACAACCACACTGCCTCACATGCCCACGCCCTCGCACCGAGCCCGTGACCGTGCCCGTGACCGAGACCGAGCCCGTGTCCGTGTCCGAGCTCGAGCTTGAGCCCGAGCACGTGCGAGGTGTTCCATTGCGAAGCACTGGAACACGCAATTCTCATAGTCCACGGACTAGGTAAGCAAATATTATAGTACTCCACCATTATCATTAAAACCATTTTTTCTTCTTCTCTTTTTTCAATGTGGGACTATTCCCAAAAACCTACAAAAAGGTATTTTCCAAACACTTTTTATATATTATATTATATATAAATTTTTTTATTTAAAATATTTTTATAAAATCAATATTTTTACAACAGAGAAGGAGGGAGAGAGAGGTGGAGGCGAATGTTGCTAGTGGTGGGGATTGAGGGAGAGAGAGGGCTGCACGCCGACGTTGCTCGTGGTAGGAATTGAGGGAGAGAGAGGCCTGGAATTGAGTCCGATGGAGGGAAGGTTGCAGGGGTAAGGATGTAATTGTAACCGGTCGTTCTGGTTTCAACACTGAAAATCTCGTTTTGGCTCCAGCCGTAGATTTTTAATTTCAGCATCCGACGGCTAGCGTTATGCCAACGCTCGACCTTACGCAAGCCTACGGTAAGGTCGAGCGTATAGTACCTTTTCCCTATATATATATATATATATATATATATATATATATTCTTTTTCCCATAGCCAACATGCAACTTGTGCAGGACATTGGCACTGTAAAGATCACCTGGCATGAATATCGAGCTGGTTGCATCTTGCTTTTGGAATCAATGGATAACCAACAGCTAGCCTGACTCAATTTGGTCCACCTGATCAGTTGCTTTATTTTCAAAAAGAAAAAGAAAAAGTGATGATCATCCACATACAGGGGTGGCCCACTTGGGGAATTAACTTATTTCTACAAAAGGAAATCTTCATGATGGGGCCTACTGTGTCCGTAGTATGGATGTCCGGTATAAGTGACCTGGAACGGCACCCAAGTTGTATTTCTATTGCTTGTAGGTGATTAGTTCTATGTATAAGTTTCTACCAGTGCAATTCAAGTGGTTCGAATAGGGCTGAGGGTAGCGGAAGCTAACCTCAAGAGGAGCCAGTCCATGGACCGATCCAACTATAGGTCCAAATTGAGCTATTTACAACCACTTTGCCCCCACTTCTCTCCACGTGCATTGCACTTGTCAACCTTACTAGTTTCTATGCTGGCCGTACTTCTGTATTGTGAACATGTGCATGTCTCTGTGTCATGTAAATCTAGGATTCTACGACGGGGCTCTCACAGCATGCTGTGGAGGGGGTGGGCCATACAATTACAACACGTCCGCCAAGTGTGGCTACAATGGGGCTACGTTGTGTGACAACCCGTCATCGCATGTGGCCTGGGATGGAATTCACCTAACGGAAGCAGCGTACAGATGGATCGCTGATGGTTTGATGAGAGGACCATTTTTAACTCCTTCCATCACAACCCCGTGTCTGTCATTGGGCAGCCACGACCAACCTTGTTACGGGCAATAGTATACTGATGTGCAGTCAATTCAAGAAAATGTTTGAATGTTACTTTCAGAATTTGGTGAATGTATACTCTATAGTAGTTTTTCCTCTATCATTGAGTATATGCTGCGAAAGATTGATATCTAATAATAGTGGTATGGTACCCACCCTACTAAGCATTGATTTGTGCACAGGGAATGAAATCTCAAATCTAAACTATTCTAGAAAAGTTTTTTAAAGAAACCCTATCCAGCATTGGCCCATCCATGTCAGTTGATCAGTGTGACTGATAATGTTTCTGATTCGTGCCAAAAAGTTTCCTCAAGACAGGCTTATTTTAAGATGGCCTTTAATGTCAGGTCCATTCACACCCACTGATATCATAAACGGACCGACTCTCAAGCTCAGGTGGGGCTGTCAACAGGATGTGCCAAGGATTGTCTCAGGCGAGAATTTGAACTGTTTGCCTGATCTGTTGGGATAGGACCACTCAAAATTTGGCATTTGATAAGCCTACTCCGGGCCGATTGATAGTCAAAAGCTCAGGACATGCCCTAATAGAAAATTCAGCATTGGGCCTGACACATTAACTACCGGCACTTCGGAAAGTGACGTGGGCTAACCTCTGCCCATATCAGGCAGGGACCTATATGCGTAGAGGCCAGAATAGTCAGTAGCCACCAGCTACCACACTGCACTACAAAAGCAGAAATGAGGTGGGTTCATAATTTTCATATATGGAAAGTTGATTCCCTGTCCGCTTAAACTATATCTACTTGTGCTAGGCCATGATTTTGGTTGCCTGGATAGCTGTACATCAGAAGTGTGTTGGTCACCTCTGTTTTTTTTTTTTTTTTAAAATATATGAAGTCTCACCAAAGCTTCAAGTTAATTGGAATGGTCAGGTCATTATCAAATCAACCCTCAAATAATGTAAGCGGTTCTTATTCATCGCAACAATATGTTGTCCACCATTAAAAAAATTGTAACATGAGTTGGATTTATCGTATAACATCCAATTTATTGAGTGTGCAAAACACCCAAGCTTTATATATAAGGCCTATTATGTTATATATGTAAAATCCATTCCATCCGAAAGTCGTTGATTCACCATTTAATGAATGGCCCACTTGAAGAATTTCGTCTCAGAGATGCATTGCAATGCCACCCTGTGAAGGAATTTCACACCTCTCAAAAGCATACAAAGCTCTTGCGTGCTGCTCTTAGAATTCTATGCCAAGTTTTCAACTGTGGGTTCAGTGTGTGCCAAAATTGCTATTTAGCGACGGACTTGATCCGTCAAAAAAAACTTTCCGATAGACTTTGGCCGTTGCTAATGGAAATTGTCTGTCGCACTCATCTCTTTATTAAAATTTCGGCCATTTAATGAATGGCCCACTTGAAGAATTTCGGCTCAGAGATGCATTGCAATGCCACCCTGTGAAGGAATTTCACACCTCTCAAAAGCATACAAAGCTCTTGCCTGCTGCTCTTAGAATTCTATGCCAAGTTTTCAACCGTGGGTTCAGTGCCAAAATTGCTATTTAGCGACGGAGTTGATCCGTCAAAAAAAAGTTTCCGATAGACTTTGGCCGTCGCTAATGGAAATTGTCCGTCACACATCTCTTTATTAAAATTATGGTGGTTAGTGGCGGGATTTAGCGACGGACCAAAATGTTTTTAAAACGAGATATACAACGAATTTTAGCCGTCACAAAATACCTCCTGGAACAAACTTGAACCATTTAGCAACAGATCTTATTCGCTTTTGCGACGTTTCATGCTCCATTGTAAAATCACTTTTGCCCCCATCCTCTTGTATTTTTTGTAGAATTTAGTGAAAATTTATAATTTATTGTAATCTTAAGTGTTTTTTAATAGAATTTTAGTGGTTTAATTGTATTTATTTTTATCTAAGATTATTTTTGCAACGATTGTTTGAATGTATTGATTGTTGTTTTCTTATATCAATTGAGCGAAAATTATTATTATTATTATTATTATTATTTGCTTTAAAACTGATATTATTTAAATGCTTCTTAATATCACATGAAAAATCACTCTACATCCTTAGTAATTTATTAAAAATTGAGATTTTAGAAAATAAGGTTCGAAAAAAATTGAGATTTTCTATTTTGAAATAATTTTGAAAAGTTCGATTAAAAAATTGAGATTTTGAAAAAGTAAAATAGAATTTGAATAAACAATTGACAAGTTGAAAAAAAAAACATTTTGAGATAGAAATTTTGAAGAAAAAATGAGATTAAAAACTTGAGATTTTGACAAAAAATTGACATTTTGAAATGGAAAATTGAGAACTTAAAAATTTTGAGATTTTGAACAAAAAAAAAAAGTGATTTTAAAAAAACATTGAGATTTTGAATAAAAAATTTATCCTTTTGAAAAAAATAAATGAAAAGTTTTAAAAAAAATGGACAATTTCCATGGCCATTTGATCTCCTTTAAATTCTATGACCAGGCCATCCTAAAGTTAATAGAAGAGCAAAGGAGATGTTGTACTAACGGTTTAAAGGAGATCTGATTTGATAGAAGTGGACAATTAGAAAAATAAATTAAAAGTTGAAAAGGAGATCTTAATAGAAGTGTAATTATAAAAATAACTTTTAATGATGAGATTGATTAAATTCTATGATCAGGCCATCCTAAAGTTAATTTTAATGGTCAGATATATTTGGAATGTGCAAATTAGGATGGAGAACAAAATTCATCCCAATCTAACATGAAACGAATCACATCTATCCAAAACACTTTTTAAAATGGTATGATTAGTTTGTCTAGATATAAATGGATTTTTGGAGCAGATGAACCAGATTGGTATGCATAAAATACATTAATTTGGCTCACATGATTATTTATCACTATTTCTGTTAGTTTGGCCCACTTGTGATTTGGAGTTTCACAATTTTTGGGATCACTTCCTAACATAAGATGGTAAAACATATGGACAGTGTGGATTTATAAAAAAATACATCAAGGTGGGCCCTACACTGTTACAGGGAGAGTGGATTACCTGCGGCCTGACCTCACCCAACAAAGTGCGGCCATGACCGTGGGGCCCGCCTTGATATTGTGTTGTATATTCATACTGTTCATCTATTTCTCTGGCCCAATTTTGGGTGGGGTATCAAAAATTGTATAGATTTAAATCTTAGGTGGACCAGACGACCAGAAAGAGTAGTAATATAGTGCATCACCATTAAAAATTACAAGGGCCCATCATAAGATTTTAGTAGTGTTTATTTGCAATCCAACTTGCTGGTAATGTCAAGAAGATCTAGATAGAGGGAAATTACAAATATCAAATTGATCCAAAACTTGTGTGGCTTGCAAAAGTTTTTAATGATTATTCATTGCTGTTTTGATTGGTATGGCTCACTTGAGATTTGGATCTTTTTATGAATTCGAATCATATGCTAAAATATGATGAGAAAAATATATGGACAGTGTGGATATTCAAAAAATATATCAAGGTGTGCCCTAGACGGTTAAAATAACACCCAGGAAGGAGTTACCAAATAGTCGCTAATCTGCTCCCATTTCTTACCAGGAAGACGTCACCACATTCTTAGGGCCCCTCCATTATGTATAAGTTGTATCCACACCATCCATCCATCTAGAGAGATCATTTTAAGGTATGAGCCAAAGAATGATGCAGATCCAAAGTTCAAGTGGACCCCACCATAGAAAAGAGTGGAATAGAGACACTATTGAAACCTTCTTGGGGCACACCTGATGTTTATTTGAGATCCAACCTGTTTATAAGTTAATACAGACATGGGATAAGGGAAAAAATAAATATTAGCTTGATCCAAAAGTTTTATTGCCCAAAGAAGTTTTTTAGGGTAGGCGTTCAATCACATTTTTTGTGGTGGGGTTCACTTGAGATTTGGATCTGTCTCATACTTTGACTCACTTCCTAAAATTATCTCTCCAAATGGATGGACAGTGTGGATGCAACACATACATCATGGTGGGGCCCACAGAATGTGGTGACGTCACATTAGTATTGACACAAGTGTCGAGGAAGTAGCTAATAAGCGTCGGACGGAAGTGGATTGGCCGGTGTGCCATACACGACCGACCCAGTTGGTGTTGGTACGTGTCATGCGAAGACGAGCGCTGGCGCTCATTCAGATATGAGTTGTACTAACGGTTTAAAGGAGATCAAACTTACATGGCCTTCACGATGATGTGTTTATTATATCCACACCGTTAATCCATTTGAAGAGATCATTTTAAAGCATGAACACAAAAATGATTCTTATCCAAGGCTCAACTGGACCACAAAAAATAGCAGTGGGACAATGATTCTCACTTCGTAGGGCCCACCATAGCATTTACTTTCCATCCAATCTATTAATAATATCACACATACCTGGATGAAGACGAAAAACAAATATCATATTGATCCAAAGCTTCTGTGACCCTCGAAAGGGTTTCAATGGTAGACGTTCATTCTCTCACTGCTTTCTTCAGTGTGGTCTTGGATCTATCTTATTTTTCGCCTTAAGACTTAATATGAGCTCTCCAAATTGACGAATGGTGAGTCATCAGGCATCGGTTAATAAGATTGGGGGAAACTGTCAAACAATACTTTAATAGGGTATTAGATGCAATAACCGAGTTATAGCTTTAGTTCATCAAACTTTCTATATTAAAAACATTGAACGAGATTTCTTCATTTCGTAATTAGAGCACATATTTCTATGTATGTAAATGTGGATTGTATGCTCCTTCAACTTGACCCTTGTTAAGTTGATCTATTGATGAAATTGTTATTAATGACTCTTCGATATAGTATTGTATCATTACAATAGATATGACATATATATTTGTTTGTCCCTATATTGGAAAGTGGAACCTATTGAAATAGGAAATGGGTCATTTCTAAAACATAATGGCCACATGTAACTTTGATATGAAGTTTTGTGTATGCACTCGTTGAACGAAAGAGATCCACTTTTGATGCATGTATCTTAACAATACTTTAACACATCCACGCATGATCAATTCAATATCCCTATGGTACTCCAAGTTATGTACTTCAATATTCATTTTAAATAATTATAAATCTTTGAATTGATATTGATCATTATACATTATTTTTGTAGGTAAAATACTATATAGTAGATGTTGGATATGCACATTCTTTGAGCTTTATAGCTCCTTAATGCGGTTTGTGTTATCACCTCAATGAATATAGCACAGGGCCGTAATCCCTGTAATAAGAAAGAATTATTTAACTATTGATATGATCAATTATGAAATGTCATAGAGTAACTCTTTAGAGTTCTTAAAGCTCGGTTTCTAATCTTAAAGTCGACTCCACCTTATAACATATTTACACAGTTAAAGATTGTGATCGTATGTTGTGTGTAACATAACTTTATCTGGCAGTTTGAGGAAGACAATATGATGGATGAGATCACATCATCAGATGTAGTGGATGATCTTAATCTGTCGCTAGTAGAGATCAATTCTCTTCATGATGGACAAATTGTGGTAAATGTCACCCAATATTGTGAGTGTAACGCCCGTGAAAAATCCGTACTTGGGCTCGAGTACCAACTCGACCCGAAATTGTGTAGAATTTATTCCTTTAGAAAAATATGACTAAGTTAGCTAGTGCAACGTTAGAATAGCTGGGAAATGGTCCCTGATCACTTTAAATACGTTCTACAAGGCTCAAAGCGAGTGGAACCAATGGTGCTATAATGCTCTAAAGCCTCGGATCAAACTATAAACCGGTTTATTCTCGGGACCTCCTTGAAACTTTGTATTGGATCTAGACCGCGCGTCGAAAGTCCGATACCTACCATCTTAGACCGTTATGACCACTTAGCTGGGCTTGGCAATCGTTTTGAAAATCAAGTCCAACTGACATTCAGAGGCTATTTCATTGAGCCTGGAGTGAAGAGAGTGAGAATAGGGTTAGAATTGGAATTTGAAATTCAAATCTGGCACACGATTTGACGCATCAGTATTAAGCGTTCTAACCGTCAGAATTCAGTCAAATTACACCCTTGGATCAGGAAAAATTTCTATTACATATCACGAGACTTATAGGCTGATCTTGGTGCGGTGACCGTTAAACTGAAACTGGACCGCCACGTGCGATCTGGGAACCCTACCAGTCTGAAAACTAGATGTGTGCTAGATCCAGTATGCATGAGCTTAAGTCCGACCGCATTTGGCCAGGGGACGTTCAGAAATGCTCTTTTGGACCGAAACGGCCCCGATTTGGTTAGGCACCAAGTAAACATTGTTCCCAAGCCTATTTTGGGCATGTTTTAGCTTATAAAAGGGGTTGAAACCCTCACTTCTCTCACACATCCGAATTTGCTAGAAATCCTAGCTTGTGTGAGAGAAAAGGTGAGAGATTATGAGAGAAAGTGGGAGAGTTCTTCCTGCCACTTGTGCTACGTGTTGCACGTGCTTAAGCAACGCACCTCTATCGCTTTTCCGGCGATTACACCACGATTCTAGGTAAGAAAATACCCTAAATAGTTGCTGATTTGAGTTTCCTTTGTTTCCATAGCGATATAGCTTATGGATCTCGTGTATTAGGTTCCCTATTCGCCGTAGACGAAGCGTATACGCTCCGTTTCAATTCACGAGTCTACAAGACATAAGGTGAGGATTTTAGATGCTTTGATTGACGGTTTACAACGCTTTCAATGTCGTTTAATAGTAGATTCTTGACGGTATCACCGTTTGACATGTATAAAATGCTCTCCGTTTCCCGTTTCGTAAACTAACGAAGAATATGAGATTTAGGGCATTTTAGTCATTTATAGGAAGTACTGTTTACATTCATATTTTGCTGATGTGATTGATATGGTTTGTTGTCGTATTAGGAAGTTAGGAATACGTGCATAATTAGTTTGGCGAAGAGATTCGCCTAATTGCGCACTTCGGGTCGACATACTATATGTAGACTTAAGTGTGTAGTGTATGTGTTTGTATAAATGCTTGTATTAGTATGTATTGAATTAAATGATGTTATGAGATAGTTTGAGATTGATTTCTCAATTAATATGCTGACCTAAATGATTTTCTACATGTTGATTATATGCATGATTTCATTACATGCATGAAATATATGTGCTTGAAGATTTACTTAAGTTGAATGTTATAACATGTGTTAACATGCTCACATGATTGTATTTCAATTCCAATACTCTTACATAATTTGCTGATGTGATTCCATAAGTGTTTGGGACTAGACTTAGTCCAGGCAGTCGGTAACCGAGCGAATTCGTGGCTGACTGGTCTTAGCCACGAGCGACGCGTCGATGAACGCGAGTCGTGTTTAAAGTTGGCGGCAGTGGTTAGGCCACGCGAAGTGTTTTACGCACTTCATGTCGTTCGACTTGAGATGCGATCGCGCTAGTCGAGCCCGTCAAGTAACCCGACTGGCCGATGTATGTTCACCTTGTATGAGTCATAACTGCTTGAACCTAGGGTACTGAACTTACCATTGTAAACCCTGTTAATCATGGTACCTTGATCCACGAAGACTCATGAGCCGGGCATGGTGGTATGGGACACCGTGGTCAAGCTGTCGGCCTATGCTGGGGCCACAAACCTCCCCGTAGTGACCAGTGAGCACCTAGACTCGTGAGCAGATTATGGTGGTATGGGACACTATATTCTAGCTGTCGGCCTACACTGATCAGGCGACGAGTCCTTTATAGTGACCGCGAGCGTATTCTGAGTCCACGGGAGGCGACGACCCTTCCGTTGCAGTAGAGTACAGTAGGCCTGTATTGATAAGGTGATGGGGGAGCGGTGCAACGAGTGCGAGCAACAGCCCTGACAGCCCTTGCAGTGACCTACGAAATATACATCGTATGAGATTACTAGGAGTGACGACCCTAGATAGGATCTGTGTTGGGATTGATACAAGGGAAGTACCTTAGTTTCCCAATCCTGCTGTTTGAATGGACTAATAACAACTCAAAAATCATATCACCATAGCATTGCATGTGCGTGGAAGATGTGGAGCACTCTAGGGAGTGTGGCATGCCGCGGTCGTAAGATGTTGCCGTATGAGGGAGTTCGTCGGTGAGGGCATACATCACGTCATATCATCTTGCATTAACAACAGTATTAGGATTGTCTGATTTACTGCTTTACTATTATCGCATGATTGAATTGTGAACATGCTAATCCTTGCTATATGATTCCACTGAGTTGATCACTTACTCCCACGGTACGGGATGGTGTTTGCAACACCCACCAGACCCTGTTATAGATGCAGGTGAGGCTGAGATCCAGGAGGTGGAGCCAGACTTTGACGAGGACCAGGACGAGTTCTCGTACATGCAGTGTCACGATGGCTTTGCGTAGGCGACCTGGATCGATGGGACTTCAGTGGGACCATTTTGGATATTTATTTTTGTTCATGTATATGTATATGAGACTCAGAGATGTATTCATACTTTAGAGACAGATGAGGTTTACTTTGTTTTTCCATACAGTGATATATATATTGTTTAGTCTTCTGCTTGCTTTTATCACTGGATCTGAAGTATGAATTACAGTTTTGGTATACTTTTACTCATGTGAATGCTTTAAATCAGACAACATTGAATCATAATCATTTTTGTTGCATAAGTGACGGTCTAGAACTCGGGAGTTGAGTTTATACACGACCCCCGATTTTCAGGGTGTTACAGTGAGAGAAACAAATAGACGACTTTAAGAGACAAAACCACTATTAAGATATGAAATGATTCACATCCCGTAAGCAGTAGGAATTAATATTATAGTAAAAATAATTTTTTTATAGCAGATGAAAGAGATGAAGTTTTACTCAACCATCACTAGGCATATGCAGTTGCCTACTAATACTCTACCTGTAACTTTATGAACATGATTACCATAACTTTCAATATATTTTAAGTTAATTTAGAGTGCGACGTGGATGTTGTTTTGAAAAAGTGTTACAAAATAACTCAATTTATTATAGGTTTTACTTTTCAAAACTTTTAATGTCAATCTTATCACAGATATCTTAAGGGAGTGAAATGAAAATATCATTGAACAGGTAGAATAATCTATTAGCCCCTACAAAAGAAATATAACAAAATCCAAATGTTACCCCATAAAGGACTCCTAAAAAATACACTATCAAATTATTTGACGAAAACACATCCTCCAATTGGATTATGCATTGGACAAATAAAATTAATGATTGCCTTATTGACACTCTTATAAAAGTTGTAGCATCTGGCCAACCAAAAAAGTGCTAATAGCTTTAGGAAGAAAACTTATAAGATAATTGTAAATAATGCCAAACGTATTTTGGGGATATCAATGAACTCCAATAATGTTGAAAATTGTCTATATACTTTAAAAAAACTTTATTTTAAAGTGTGCGACATGCTTAACGCTCATAAATTTAGTTGTGATGATAACCATAAGATTATTATTGCTCCTAATGAGGTTTTGGAGGATTACATAGGGTGAAAAGCGCTTCATATTTTCTTTTCTTAGTTACTTATAATATTAGCTTGCTACTATACAACATCTTAAAATTTTGTTCATACCACTTTTTGTTGCTAATGTCAATAGTCACATGCATATGCACAACATGTACATCGAAACTAGTGAAAATGTATGGCGGCATGACATACCTGTTTAGCAATGACTGAGCTACTGGTCAACGTTATTCCATCAACAACATACTATTGGGTGAAAATGTAAGGATCGGAGCATGTTCACCTCCTATCAAGTAACATAAGATGAGGAACAAATGTTCATGAAAAATGCTCGATCTTCTCCAGTTGTTGGAAAAGAAAATGTTATTCTAAAGCTCACATTAGAAAAGACTTCAATGATAAAGAACGTGTTGGATGTATCTGATATTCATTGCAACTTCATCTCTGATTTACTCCTTAACAAGGCTGGAGTTAAACTAATATTTGATTCTTATATATAAACTTGTAATGACTAAGAATGGAACCTTCATTGAAAATGATTATTATAATGATGGTTTGTTTGTTATAAATGTTTCTCATGATAATAATAAGATGTCATCCAATTCTACTTATATTATTGAATCTTTTTCATTATGGCATAGTAGATTAAGATACGTGAATGAAAAACTCTATGAAAAGAATGAGATAGTACATGAAACTACTACTCCGTATACACTAGAAAAAATAAAATAGCTAAACACAAGAATAGAACATTGAAATAAATGATGAACATTATATTTAATGGTTCTAATTTACCATTTAATATGTGGAGAGAAGGTATACTATCAACATATTATATATAAAATAGAATATCTCATAAGAAAATTGATCAGATACCGTATAAATTGTGAAAAAATCATTTCTAGTTATAAATACCTTAAAGTGTGGGATTGTCTGGCTAAAGTGGGGTTATCTAAAACCAAGAAAAGTAAGCTAGGTCTTAAGATAACTGATTGTGTATTATAAGATATGCAAAAAATATTACAGTATATAGATTAATTAGTTTTGAAATCAAAGGATAGCCTTTTAGATCCAAACATTATTATTGAAGATATAGATGTAGAATTTTTAGAAAATATCTTTCCTCTAAAGACTAGATCTATAAAAATAAAAGAAATTGGTGAGTCTAATGTTGCTTCAACTAGTAGAAGCATAAATGTGAATAGTTAAGTAGAACTAGAATCTATAAGGATCATGAGAGCTTGAAAGGAGACCAACCTATGAGATGTATTTTTCACTTTCTTGTTAGAAGATGATCTTAAGATCTATTCAGAATCCATTAACTCTCCTGATACTTATTTCTGGAGAGAAGCTTTAAACGATGAATTAGGATCGATTATATTGAACAATATTTGAAAACTCATAAAATTTCCTCTGAAAAATACACCTATAAGGTGTAAGTAGGTATTTCAAAATAAACTTAAACTAAATGGGTCTATAAATAAGTTCAAAGCTATATTAGTTGCAAAAGATTTTGTACAAAAGAATGATATGATTATTTTGATACGTATTCTTCTATAACTACAATTATAATTATTAAGGCATTGGTTGCAATAACATCTATATACAAGCTAATAATATATTAAATAAATGTTAAAATAATATTTTTAAATATAGAGTTAGAAGAAGGAATCTACACGGAGCAACCTGAAGGTTATATAATTTTAGTGAAAAAAAATAAAGTATGTAAGTTAGTTAAGTCATTGTAACGTTTAATACAAGCTCTGAAGCAATGAAATGAGAAATTTAACAATATTTTAAAGTTAAATAGATATTTAGTAAATGATGTGGATAAATGTGTATATAATAAAATTTTAATGGTTTTATAATATGCTTATATGTAGAGGATATGCTTAGCTTTGGAACTGTAACGCCCTGGAATAAAAATCCGTACTTGGACTCGAGTACCAACTCGACCAGAAATCGCGTAGGATTAATTCCTTTAGAAAATAAGTGTAAGTTAGCTAGCGCAACGCTAGAGTAGCTGGAAAATAGTCCCTGATCACTTTAAATACATTATACAAGACCTAAAGCGAGTAGAACCAATGACGCTATAATACTCTAAAACCTCGGATCAAACTCTAAGCCGGTTTGTTCTCAAGACCTCTTTGAAACTTTGTATTGGATCTAGACCGCGTGTCGAAAGTCCGATACATACAATCTTAGACCGTTATAACCGCCTATCTGGACTTGACAATCATTTTGAAAATCAAGTCCAACCGACATTCACATGCTATTTCATTGAGCCTGGAGTGAAGAGAGTGAGAATAGGGTTAGATTTGGAATTTGAAATTCAAATCTGACACACGACTTGACGCGTCAGTATTGAGCATTCTGACAGTCAGAATTCAGCCAAATTACACCCTTGGATCAGGAAAAATTTCTATTTCATATCATGAGACTTGTAGGCCTGATCTACGTGTGGTGACCGCTGAACTGAAACTGGACCGCCACGTGCGATCTACGAACACTACTGGTCTGAAAATGGGATGTGAGCGACATCCGACATGCATGAACTTAAGTCCGATCGCGTTCGGACAAGGGACCACCAGAAATGTCTTTTTGGACCGAAGCAACCCCGATTTGGTTAGGTATCAAGTAGACATTGTTCTCAAGCCTGTTTTGGGCAAGATTTAGGTTATAAAAGGGGCTTAAACCCTCACTCCTCTCACCCATCCGAATTTTCTAAAAACCCTAGCAAGAGTGAGAGAGAGAGAGTGAGAGTTTGTGAGAGAGAGTGGAAGAGAATTTCCTGCTGCTTGTGCCACGTATTGCACGTACTTAAGCAACGCGCCTCAATCACTTTCCCGGTGATTTCGCCACGATTCTAGGTAAGCAAATACCCTAAATACTTGCTTATTTGTTGTTCCGTCATTTTCTTAGCATGTTAGCTTATGGATCTTGTGTATTAGGTTGCCTATTCACCGTAGACGAAGCGTATACGCTCCGTTCGAATTGATACGCTTCTAGGAGAAAAGGTGCGGATTTTAGATGCTTTGATTGACTGTTTCCAACGCTTTCAATGTCTTTTAATAGTAGATTATCGACGGCGATGCCTTTTGACATGTACAACATGCCGTCCGTTTCCTATTTCGTAAGCAGACAAAGAATATGAGATTTAGGGCATTTTAGTCATTTGTAGAAAATACTGTTTTCATTCGTATTTTTCTGATGTGATTGACATGGCTTCTTGTCGCATTAGGATACTAGGAATGCGTGCATAATTAGTTTGGTGAAGAGATTTGCCTAAATGCACACTTTGAGTCGACATACTATATGTAGACTTAAGTGTGTAGTTTAAGTGTTTGTATAAATGCTTGTATTAGTATGTATTAAATTAAATGGTGTTATGAATTAGTTTGAGATTGATTTCTCAATTAATATGCTGATGTAAATGATTTCCTACATGTTAGCTATATGCATGATTTCATTATATGTATGAAATGCATGTGCTTGATGATTCACTTAAGTTGTATGTTATAACATGTGTTAAAATGCTCACATTATTGTATTTTATTTCCATTACTCTTACATGATGGCTGATGTGGATTCATAATTGTTTGGAACTGTACCTAGTCTAGGCAGTCGGCAACTGAGTAAATTCGTGGTTGGCTTATCTTTTCCACAAACGACGCGTCGATGAACGCGAGCCGTGTTTTGGAGTTGGCGGCAGTGGTTAGGCCACACGAGGTGTTTTACGCACTTCATGTCGTTCAACTTGAGATGCGCTCGTGCTAGTCAAGCCCGTCAAGTAACCCGACTGGCCGTTATATGTTCACTCTGTATGAGTCATAACTGCTTGAACCTAGAGTACTGAACTTACCATTGTAAACTCTGTCAACCATGGTAGCTTAATCCATAAAGACTCATGAGCCGGGCATGGTGGTATGGGACACCGTGGTCGAGCTGTCGGCCTACGCTGGGGCCATAAACCTCTCCGTAATGACCAGTGAGCACCTATGACTCGTGAGCAGATTATGGTGGTATGGAACACTATATTCTTGCTGTCGGCCTACACTGATCAGGCGACGAGTCCTTTGTAGTGACCGCGAGCGTATTCTGAGTCTACGGGATGCGATGACCCTTCCGTAGCAGTGAGAGTACAGTAGGCCTGTATTGATAAGGTGATGGGGGAGCGGTGCAACGAGTGCGAGCAACAGCCCTGACAGCCCTTGCAGCGACCTACAAAATATACATCGTATGAGATTACTAGGAGTGACGACCCTAGACAGGATCTGTGTTGGGATTGATATAAGGGAAGTACCTTAGTTTCCCAATCCTACTGTTTGAATGGACTAATAATAACTCAGTAATCATATCACCATCACATTGCATGTGCTTGGAAGATGTGGAGCACTGTGGGATAAAAGCATGCCGCGGGCGTAAGATGGTGTCGTATGAGGAAGATCGTCGGTGAGGGCATCCATCATGTCATGTTATATTGCATTAACAACAGTATTAGGATTGTTTGATTTACTGCTTTACTATTATCGCATGATTGATTTAAGAACATGCTAATCCTTGCTCTATTATTCTACTGAGTTAGCTACTCACTCCCACGTTACGGGATGGTGTTTGCAACAACCACAGACCCTGTCTTAGATGCAGGTGAGGCGGCGATTCAGGAGGTAGAGTCAGACTATGATGAGGACCAGGACGAGTTCTCATATATGCAGTACCACGATGGCTTTACTTAGGTGGCCTGGATTGACGGGACTTCTCAGTGAGACTATTTTGACATTTTAATTTCTGTTTATTTACATGTATATGAGACTCAGAGATGTATTCATACTTTGGAGACAGTCGAGATCTACTTTGTTTTCCATACAGTGATATATATATTCTTTAGTCTTTCGCTTGCTTTTATCACTGGATCTGGAGTATGAATTGCAGTTTTGGTATACTTTTACACATGTGAATGCTTTAACTCAGACAACATTGAATCATAATCATTTTTGTTACATAAGTGACGGTCTGAAACTCGGGAGTTGAGTTTATACACGACCCCCGATTTTCAGGGTATTATAAGTTGGTATCAGAGCATGAATGAGATTATACCGGGCCTGGGTTATGGTCACGCGACGTACGCTGTCGCTTCCTTTGACTTAGGTGGGTGAAAGAAAGGTCTAGAAACACTTATAGGATCGCAGATTCGCCAATAGGTAAAGTCTATTCGTATCGATCGCGCGATCGAGTCCGTAACGCATCTAGGGTCGCGTGAAGCGACCTGAATAGCTCCTAGGTTGTAGGTAGGTGGGTTGAGACATTATTTGAACAATTCTAAACCCATAAATATAAATCCTTGGGCTGTGAGACAACTACAACCCTTGCATTCAATCGCTAGGGCTTAAAAACCCCGTTTCACATAAATTCTTCAAAATTCTTCCTCTCACCACTCCATTCTTTAATTATTTATTATTTTTTACATATTAGGCATTGATCCTAATATGAAAATGATATAAAATCATACTTTGATAAAATTTTACACTGAATAGTAAAATTTCATGAAAACTGGCCATAAGGCTATTCTAAGTTTGCAATATTTAGTAACTAATGAGTTAGATAGATGTATTAGCTCCTTCTACCCCAAAATCATATGCTGCATGATAGGAAAATGCATTCAGATTTACAAATTGGCTCCGAAAAGCCCCGAATGGATGTTTGGGCCTCCCTAGGGCAATCTAGAATGAACTAAGGTGGGGCCCATATATTTTTGAGGTCCCTAGGCCAGGGGGACCCGACCCATGTGGTCCCACCGGCCACCTTGTGAGATGGCCGGCGATGCATCGCCGTCCGGTGGGGCCCACTTGATGTGAAACTCGGGCGCACGAGTTATTTTGGGTAGTACACCCCTCCCACGTGTGGTCCGTCCATAGAAAACCCCTAAAAAGGATACTTCCTTCACAACAGCCCCCCTCCCAAGCTCCTTCTCACATTTTCTTGCTGCCCTCTCTCAAATAGTTGCTCCAAATCCTTCTCAAACCCATTTCTTGCTGAAACTGAATCCATTCCATCACTCCATTATAGTTTGCAACTCCTCCTCTTGCAAATCTCATCCGTTGGAGCTCCTACAACCCCCAAAAAGTGTTGAAATCGTGAGGAGCTCCATTCCCCCTTTTCCTTCTCTTTTCTTTTTGAAAATCCATCCTAAGGGAGCTTGAAGCATCCCTCTACAACACCTAGGTCTCCTTTTTTCTGTTTGGGCAGCCATTTCTCTACATTTTTTCCAATTTTCATGGCTTTTGTTGAAGCCATTTTGGATTTTTTCTCTCTCTCCACCATCCTCTCTTTGATGGAAAAGAGAAAGACCGCTGCGGATGAGGCTAGGCCTAGTCGCCCTACGCAATCAAGAAGACCGAGGGGTGGCGCCGCTAGCTCAAGCGCCGCCGCAAGTCCAAGCACAGCCCTAGAGTTCCATACAAAGAGGGATTTGGATCCCCATACTCAACTTGGGCGATTGATATTAGCAGAGATGCCTCACGGTGAATATACTGACCGTAAGGTGTTATTTGAGGTAGACGTGGAAGGATGACTCTTAGGCAAATTCCTGTTATTCGAGCGCATTGAAGCTGCACATTGGGGTCCGCTATTTGAAGCTCATTCTCGTGCTAATGTGAGCATCGTTCGTGCCTTCTACGCTCGTATCCAGAATCCTACACTAGAGCCATTGCAGTTCAAGATTTCTTTTGGTAGAGACCGGATGGCTACGATCGATGTTGGGTTGATAGCGCGACTTCTGAACGTGCCCCTTGGTAATGTTCATCCCAGTGCGAAGAATTTGAGGAGTAGGCGTGAACGAGATTGCCGTACCAGGTTTCTATGTGGTAGACTGGTTCCATGACATCCTAACAATAGCCTCAAGGGGTCTCATATGTCTGATGATTTGCACCTGCTGCACCACATTTACACGTTTAACGTGTATCCCAAGTCGACAAATCGCATTGAGTGTACGCGCCTGATGGTTGATTTCTTGTATCAGGTGGCCCAGGGAGAAAATGTGTGTTGGCTACTTTCGTCTTGCGACAAATTATCCTCATAGTGAAATCAAGAAGAACGTCTGAGTTGCTTCCTTTTAGCCGACTTATATGCAAGATCAAGCTTGAGTTTGCTTACAGATTTGGGCTGGAGTTGCCAGTTCTGATTCACTGCATTGATGAGTCTACCATGGTCAAGATGAAGATCGGGTCTCAGTATCGTAAGACTCAGCTTGAGGAGGATAGCGAGGACGATTTTGATGATGAAGAGGATCCAAGTGAGGGAGAACCTGGAGCAGAAGTTGAGGAAGAAGTCTAGGAAGAGGTAGAAGAGGAGGCTCAGGATACAGATGAGAGCCCTCCTCCTTCTGCTCAGGCTATTGGTGATGATCGCATTGTCTGAATTGAGGAGAGCCAGGTCACCTTGCGAAGGGAAGTTCAGGAACTTCGGGGTAAGGTCGAGGATACCAAGGCCGTTATGAAGAGGAAATTCGGCAAGGTGACTCGCACCTTGAAGGCGATCGTATGCTGCTTGCAGGATAAGGGTGCTCCTCCTCCGTCTCCCGACTCAGACTAGCGATGAGATCTTAGATGTTGTTGTTAGTAGTTAGTCATCTCTTGCTTTAAGTTGTGTAAGCCTGTTAAGGCTAGTAGTTTACTTATGTTGCTGTTGTAACTTTAACTGTCTTAGTTCCCATGTACTTCTTGTCATGATGCTTGTAAGGAGATATCCCTTGTATTGTGACAATTTTGATTAAATGAAATGCATGGAATACCTTTGACTCTTTATGTGAATGATTGCGGTGTGTTTGTGCTATTGAGACTGACAAGGTTGCGCCCTATTTTTAATATAGGGAATGCCGCCGAAGGCTACACGGAGCACAGCTCGGCTTACATTGGGTGATCCTATGGATCAGGCTCCTTTGCAGTCTGATGCTCATGCGGACCCTGCTATGGGCCCGATTCCTGAGACAGTACGTACGTCTCAGCCTACTACTGGTCGTGCAGTTGGACCACCGCGTTTCACACCGCCCGTCAGAGAGCAGTACCGCGCGTCTTCTTCGACGCAGTACATGTCATAGCCTGCTCCACCTCCAGATAGATTTGAGAAGATGATGGCCATGATGCAGCAGCAGCAGCTCCTGACTACTATAGTGGGGGCTCTAGCCCAGGGTGGGAGTGTGCCTCCACCTGCACCACCTACGCATCCAGCTGAGGATGCCGATACATATGCTCAAGATGAGGGCATGGTTCATCCTGTACTACCTGCTTACCCTGCGGGGAATGCTGTAGACACACGGGGCTTGCTAGAGCGATTCCAGTACTTACAGCCTCCCACTTTTACGGGTTCTCATAGACCTGAGGAGGCCGAGTATTGGCTCGACCGTGTGTTAAAGATACTACGGATGTTGCATTGTTCAAGGCTGAGCAGGTCGAGTTGGCTACGTTCTTGTTCGAGCGGGAGGCCAGCTTATGGTGGGACAGTGTGTTGCGGACCGTTGCCGCTGATTACATATGGACCTGGGCAGCGTTCGAGTTCCGCTTCCACGAGAAATACTATCCCCAGACGTACAGGCATGATCAGGAGAACGAGTTTCTGCGCCTCAGACAGGGAGGCATGACGGTCACTGAGTATGAGCATAGGTTCACTGAGTTGGGCAGATACGTCCTGACTATACTGGCAGATGAGCAGATGCGCATACGACGCTTTTCGGAGGGTTTACGACCGGATATTCGGTCGAAGATGTGCTGCGTGAGCATTCCCTCCTATGCAGAGCTGATTCACATGTCCACGTGGGCAGAGCAGGATGTGGATCGACTTACACAATCTCGTGGCCCTATTGCTCCTATGTCACGACCGGAGTTACAGGATAGGCCCTTTGCAGGCAAGAGGCCTCTCGCCGACCCTCCTTCTAGGGCTATAATGCCAGTACCACCGTTGCGTCGCCCCGATTTATCATGTACATATTGTAGAAGATCGGGCCATTTGGCATAGAGTTATTTTGCTCGGATGCGGGACAGTGGGTTCTCGCCACCGCAGAAGATTGACCGTACACGCCCACAGGCTATATCAGCACCGCCTTTACGGTTGGCTCCTCCGCACCCTTCCTTCAGACCTCCCGTATCGCAGTTTAGGCCGCTTTTACGGCCCATGGCACAGCGGCCAAACCGGCCACAGTAGGCACGGGTGTATGCCTTGACAGCTGAGGCAACTGCGACAGAGACTTCTCAGCATTCGGCCTTTGAGGTCACTGCCCACATCGGAGGTATTCCTATTCTTGTGATGGTGGACACAGGGTCCACGATTTCATTGATATCACATGCCATAGTCAGATGCATTGGGCTACCGACTATTAGGATAGATGGGGTGCGAGTTTATACAGTTCACGGGTCCTTTACAGATGTCACCCTGATGTGTGAGGGTTGTTTGGTGGATCTGGGGGGCAAGACGATGGCTCTTGATCTTGTCGTCGACCCCTCTTGTTTATCTCGACGTCATTCTTGGCATGGACTGGTTGAATGCAGCGAGGGCCGAGATTAACTGCGAGACTCGTATAGTGACTGCCTACGAGCCAGAGGGCGCATCCTTCACATTCCCAGTGCGGGTAAATCTCTCCTTCCGCATACTTAGCTACGCTACTTTACTACGGGACGCTGGTGCCCAGATGCTTGAGCAAACGCCAGTCGTTTACGAGTTTGGGGATCTGTTCAGGAAGATCGCTAGTTTGCTGCCTCGACGAGAGATTAATTTCACAATCGATCTGGTGTCTGGTTCCACTCCCGTCTCACTACCGACGTATCGCATGGCACCGTATGAGATAGGGGAGTTGAGGACGCAGATTGATGGTCTGTTGGAGCTTGGCCTTATACGGCCTAGTGTGTCTCCTTGGGGAGCACCAGTCCTGTTTGTACGGAAGAAGGATGGTTCGATGCAATTGTGTATTGATTATCGCAGGCTGAACCAAATCACGGTAAAGAGCGAGTACCCTTTACCCAGGATCGATGACTTATTTGATCAGTTGAGAGGAGCGCAGTACTTCTCGAAGATTGATCTTCAGTCAGGATATCATCAGTTGCGCGTCAGGGATGAGGACGTGCAGAAGACAGCATTCAGGACCAATTTTGGCCACTATAAGTTCCTTGTGATGTCGTTCGGTCTCACAAACGCACCAGCCGTGTTCATAGATCTGATGAACCAGGTATTTCGGCCTTTCCTCTATCGATTCGTCGTTGTGTTCATTGACGACATTTTGGTATACTCCAGGAGTCGAGAGGAGCATGAGGAGCACTTGTGCTTGGTCTTGGATACACTCAGACAGCATCAGTTGTTCGCACAGTACAAGAAGTGCGACTTCTGAAAGCAAGAAGTGAAGTTCCTGGGACACGTGGTGTCCAAGGATGGCATGACAGTTGACCTGTCTAAGGTAACTGCAGTTCAGGACTGGGAGCAGCCTGGTTCTGTCACTGAGGTGAGGAGTTTCTTGGGTCTCGCTGGCTATTATCGACACTTCATTCAGGATTTCTTGAAGATCACGAGACCTCTATCTCAGTTGACACGGAAGGACGTGAAGTTCACTGGGAATGACAAGGCGAAGTCAGCTTTTCAGGAGCTGAAGGACAGGCTTACGTCCGCCCCTGTGCTAGTATTGCCAGAGCAAGGGGTTAGGTACACTATATACACTGACGCGTCTAGCGTTGGTCTGGGTTGTGTCCTTATGCAGAAGGACAGGGTAATTTCGTATGCCTTTAAACAATTACGGAAGCATGAGGAGAATTACCCTACACATGACCTAGAGTTGGCAGCCGTCATATTCGTACTGAGACTCTGGAGATATTACCTCTATGGAGAGGAGTTCGAGCTCTTTTGCGACCACAAGAGCCTCAAGTACATATTCACGTAGCGAGACTTGAATATGAGGCAGCGGCGATGGATGGAGACGTTGAAGGACTTCAAGTTCGAAGTCTCTTACCATCCTCGGAAGGCGAACCTTGTGGCTGACGCGTTGAGCCGCAAGAAGGCGATAGAGTTTGCGGCTCCGCTGATGGTTGCTGAGTGGGATATGGTTGAGTTTTTGCGAGACTTTGAGCAGAAACTCACTGTAGAGGAGCCGTATGAGTTCATCGCACATGTGCAGGTGCGATTTCAGACCGATGACCGGGTCATCGAGGCACAGAGGGATGATGCGCATCTGACTGAGTTTCGAGAGCAGGCCAGTGTTGATGCAGACGCCGAGTGGCGAGTTGGCATGGATGGGGGCTTACGTTATCGTGGCCGCCTATGCGTCCCAGATATCCCTGACTTGAGACGAGAGATTCTCGAGGTTACGCATTGTACCAGACTCGCGATGCATCCAGGCAGTACAAAGATGTATCGCGACGTGAAGAGGACCTATTGGTGGGAAGGTATGAAGACCCACATAGCAGAGTTCGTGTCCTGTTGTCTCACTTGCCAGCAGGTGAAGGCAGAGCATCGCCGACCACCTGGACTCTTGCAGCCTATGCCGATCGCAGAGTGGAAGTGTGATTTCATTTCCATGGATTTCGTTTCAAGGTTGCCGAAGACGAGGAAGGGACATGATTCCATTTGGGTGATCGCCGACCGTCTGACGAAGTCGGCGCACTTCCTACCGATCAGAGTCACGAACTCTGCAGACGAGCTGGCTAGACTATACATCAGAGAGATCGTGCGTCTGCATGGAGTTCCGTTGGAGATCGTGTCGGACAGAGACACGCGGTTCACTTCTATTTTCTGGACTCGCATTCAGGAGGCTATGGGTGTGAAGTTGAAGTTCAGTACTGCCTTCCACCCACAGACAGATGGACAGACAGAGCGGGTGAACCAGATCTTAGAGGATATATTGCGAGCTTGCGCATTGGACTTCAAGGACAGTTGGGATGACTGTCTTGCATATGCGAAGTTCGCGTACAACAACAGTTTTCAGGAGAGTATCGGTATGGCACCTTACGAGGCGTTGTATGGGCGACCTTGTCACGCACCGCATTGCTGGGTAGAGGTCGGTGAGCGTAGCTTGATTGGCCCAGGTTAGTGCAGGCGACGTCGGAGAAGATTGATATTATTAGACGTCGGCTTCTCACGGCGTAGAGCAGACAGAAGAGTTATGCCAATACGAGACGGCGGCCGCTAAAGTTTACAGTTGGGGATCATGTATTTTTGCGAGTTTCCCCTATGAACGGAGTCCTTCGGTTCGGGAAGAAGGGAAAGCTGACACCGCGATTCATTAGTCCATTCCAGATCTTCAATCGTGTGAGAGCAGTGGCATACCGTTTGGCTTTACCCACGCCTCTCGCGAGCGTTCACAACGTATTTCATGTTTCTATGCTGAAGAAGTACGTTTCTGATCCTTCCCATATCATCAAATGGGAGCAGGTGTAGTTAGGAGAGGATGTTACATATATCCTGCGACTGACGCGTATCCTAGACAGGAAGGAGCAGGTACTGCATAGCAAGGTGATTCCCCTTGTGAAGGTATTACAGACGCATCACTCTGAGGAAGAGGCTACCTGGGAGACAGAAGCCGAGATTAGAAAGAACTAACCACAGCTTCTCGAGGAGTACGAAAAGGTACAAATTTCGAGGACAAAATTTTTTGTTAAGGGGGGTAGATTGTAACGCCCTGGAAAAAAAATCCATACTTGGACTCGAGTACCAACTCGACCAGAAATCGCGTAGGATTAATTCCTTTAGAAAATAAGTGTAAGTTAGCTAGCGCAACGCTAGAGTAGCTGGGAAATAGTCCCTGATCACTTTAAATACGTTATACAAGACCCAAAGCGAGTAAAACCAATGACGCTATAATACTTTAAAACCTCGGATCAAACTCTAAGCCGGTTTGTTCTCAGGACCTCTTTGAAACTTTGTATTGGATCTAAACCGTGCGTCGAAAGTTTGATACCTACAATCTTAGACCGTTATAACCGCCTAGCTGGACTTGACAATCATTTCGAAAATCAAGTCCAACCGACATTCACAGGCTATTTCATTGAGCCTGGAGTGAAGAGAGTGAGAATAGGGTTAGATTTGGAATTTGAAATTCAAATCTGGCACACGACTTGACGCGTTAGTATTAAGCGTTCTGACCGTCAGAATTCAGCCAAATTACACCCTTGGATCAGGAAAAATTTCTATTTCATATCATGAGACTTGTAGGCCTGATCTACGTGTGGTGACCGCTGAACTGAAACTGGATCGCCACGTGCGATCTACAAACACTGCTGGTTTGAAAATGAGATGTGAGCGACATCCGACATGCATGAACTTAAGTCCGATCGCGTTCGGCCAGGGGACCACCAGAAATGTCCTTTCGGACCGAAACAACCCCGATTTGGTTAGGTATCAAGTAAACATTGTTCCCAAGCCTGTTTTGGGTAAGATTTAGGTTATAAAAGGGGCTTAAACCCTCACTCCTCTTACCCATCCGAATTTGTTAAAAATCCTAGCAAGAGTGAGTGAGAGAGTGAGAGTTTGTGAGAGAGAGTGGAAGAGAATTTTCTGCTGCTTGTGCCACATATTGCATGTGCTTAAGCAACGCGCCTCAATCACTTTCCCGGTGATTTCGCCGTGATTCTAGGTAAGAAAATACCCTAAATACTTGCTGATTTGTTGTTCCGTCGTTTCCTTAGCATATTAGCTTATGGATCTTGTGTATTAGGTTACCTATTCGCCGTAGACGAAGCGTATACGCTCCGTTCGAATTGATACGCTTCTAGGAGAAAAGGTGCGGATTTTAGACGCTTTGATTGACTGTTTCCAACGCTTTCAATGTCGTTTAATAGTAGATTATCAACGGCGACGCCGTTTGACATGTACAACATGCCGTCCGTTTCCTGTTTCGTAAGTAGACGAAGAATATGAGATTTAGGGCATTTTAGTCATTTGTAGGAAATACTATTTTCATCCGTATTTTGCTGATGTGATTGACATGGCTTCTTGTCATATTAGGATACTAGGAATGCGTGCATAATTAGTTTGGCGAAAAGATTCGCCTAAATGCGCACTTTGAGTCGACATACTATATGTAGACTTAAGTGTGTAGTTTAAGTGTTTGTATAAATGCTTGTATTAGTATGTATTGAATTAAATGGTGTTATGAATTAGTTTGAGATTGATTTCTTAATTAATATGCTGATGTAAATGATTTCCTACATGTTAGCTATATGCATGATTTCATTATATGTATGAAATGCATGTGCTTGATGATTCACTTAAGTTGTATGTTATAACATGTGTTAAAATGCTCACATTGTTGTATTTCATTTTCATTACTCTTACATGATAGCTGATGTGGATTCATAATTGTTTAGGACTGTACCTAGTCCAGGCAGTCGGCAACTGAGTAAATTCGTGGTTGGCTTATCTTTGCCACGAACGACGCGTCGATGAACGCGAGCCGTGTTTTGGAGTTGGCGGCAGTGGTTAGGCCACACGAGGTGTTTTACGCACTTCATGTCGTTCAACTTGAGATGCGCTCGTGCTAGTCAAGCTCGTCAAGTAACCCGACTGGCCGTTATATGTTCACTCTGTATGAGTCATAACTGCTTGAACCTAGAGTACTGAATTTACCATTGTAAACTCTGTCAACCATGGTACCTTAATCCATAAAGACTCATGAGCCGGGCATGGTGGTATGGGACACCGTGGTCGAGCTGTCGGCCTACGCTGGGGCCATAAACCTCTCCGTAGTGACCAGTGAGCACCTATGACTCGTGAGCAGATTATGGTGGTATGGGACACTATATTCTTGCTGTCGGCCTACACTGATCAGGCGACGAGTCCTTTGTAGTGACCGCGAGCGTATTCTGAGTCTACGGGATGCGATGACCCTTCCGTAGCAGTGAGAGTACAGTAGGCCTGTATTGATAAGGTGATGGGGGAGCGGTGCAACGAGTGCGAGCAACAGCCCTGACAGCCCTTGCAGCGACCTACAAAATATACATCGTATGAGATTACTAGGAGTGACGACCCTAGACAGGATCTGTGTTGGGATTGATATAAGGGAAGTACCTTAGTTTTCCAATCCTACTGTTTGAATGGACTAATAATAACTCAGTAATCATATCACCATCACATTGCATGTGCTTGGAAGATGTGAAGCACTGTGGGATAAAAGCATGCCGCGGGCGTAAGATGGTGTCGTATGAGGAAGATCGTCGGTTAGGGCATCAATCATGTCATGTCATATTGCATTAACAACAGTATTAGGTTTGTTTGATTTACTGCTTTACTATTATCGCATGATTGATTTAAGAACATGCTAATCCTTGCTCTATTATTCTACTGAGTTAGCTACTCACTCCCACGTTACGGGATGGTTTTTGCAACACCCTCAGACCCTGTCTTAGATGCAGGTGAGGCGGCGATTCAGGAGGCAGAGTCAGACTATGATGAGGACCAGGACGAGTTCTCATATATGCAGTACCATGACGGCTTTGCTTAGGTGGCCTGGATTGACGGGACTTCTCAGTGAGACTATTTTGACATTTTGATTTCTGTTTATTTACATGTATATGAGACTCAGAGATGTATTCATACTTTGGAGGCAGTCGAGATCTACTTTGTTTTCCATACAGTGATATATATATTCTTTAGTCTTCCGCTTGCTTTTATCACTGGATCTGGAGTATGAATTGCAGTTTTAGTATACTTTTACTCATGTGAATGCTTTAACTCAGACAACATTGAATCATAATCATTTTTGTTGCATAAGTGATGGTCTGAAACTCGGGAGTTGAGTTTATACACGACCCCCGATTTTCAGGGTGTTACAGGAACTAATGTTAAATTGATTAATCTGACTAAGAAACTCTTATCTTATAACTTTGATATGAAAGACTTAGGAGAAGTAACTATAGTATTAGGTAATATAAAAAAATGATAGCATTACTCAGTCTCAATCTCATTACATTGAAAAAATATTAAAAAAATTTGATCACTTTAACTGCTTACCTTTTTGTATAGTTAATGATGATAATGCACATTTCAAGAATAATACAGAGAGTAATATATCTCAAATTGAATATTCTTAAGTAATTGGTAGCCTAATGTATTTATGAATTGCACTAAACCTACTATTGCATTTGCAGTATGTAGGCTAAGTAGATATACACACAATCGTAGATATGATCATTAGAATGCATTAAATAGAATATTGAAACGCTTTAATAGTACTATTGTATATGGTATTCATTATACATATTATCCTACTGTGTTAGAAGGATACAATGATGTCAATTGGATCACTGATTCAAATAAAACAAAATTCACAAGTGAATATGTTTTCGCCTTTGATGGATGTGTAATATCTTAAAAGTCTACTAAATAAACTTGCATTTTTTGGTCGACTATGGAATTTCAATGTGTCGCCTTAGAAATGACAGGATCAGAAGCTGAATGGCTTAGAAATTTGTTACCCAATATACCTTTGTGGTCAAAATGTATGTTTGTCATATCTATTCATTGTGATTATCAAGCAGCTATTGTAAGGGACGAAAGTAAAATATATAATGGTAAAAGTAAACACATTAGACTCTAACATAATATTGTGAAACACCTATTAAATAATGGAGTTATAGCTGTTGATTTTGTACAATTAGAAAAGAAAATGGCAAATCTTATGACCAAATGACCATCTAAAGTGTTAATCAGGGAAACATCGAAGAGAATGGGGCTAGGCTTAAAAGAATGAGCAACCAATGTCAGCAACCCAACATACACAAGTGGAGATTACATATGATATATTCAATAGGTAAACAACAAGACATTAGGAGACTGAGAAGTACTAAAGAGAACTTGCCCATTCTTATAGTGTAGGTGGTTCATGTAAGACCCGTATCCTAGTTCTTACTGTTCCATCGACTCCTGCGATCATTTCTATCGAATTCTGACAACCTGCGACTTATAATTAATGTTTGCGCACAACCCTAAATCATATCATGTAGATTTGAGTCATCTTAATCCGAGACTTGTACCATTGCGGTCGCATCTTCGCCGCGATTCTAACGCCGCGTCTTGCATACCGATTCGATACCTTAGCAGGGAGATGTGGACCCGTGTTCCTTTCTAGAAAATACCGCGCGCTTGCAATCCTAAGAGAATCTCTACAACATGTCCTATTAATCAATCAATCATCTCATATCAAGTACAAGAGCAACCCATGTTTTCTTTCTCCACAAGTCAAGAAATCTACCCCAAAAGTCAACTAGTCTCTCACCTCACATCAACCACCCATTCTCTCTCTCTCTCTCTCTCTTCACATTTTTCAAGCAACAAAGAGCAAGGAAGAAGTGCAAGTCCAAGCTATTTCATACGAGAAAAGTGAGATGTGTGTGGCCCACTTTCCACCTCAAAACCCTTCATCTCTCACCATCTTCCATCAAAGAGAGATATAAGGAGATCGAAATTCCATCGGATCAAGAAGATCGAACAGTGGGTGCTTTATAGGCTAGATTTTCATGTTTTGATGATGGGCTAAGTGAGGCCTACCGATTGATAGTATGAATCTCACTTTGGACCCTAAATGTGGCTAATGACCCACTTTAATTTTCATGATCGTTCCATGATGGGGCCATTCTCCATGGACCCCATCATGATGTTTATTTTTCTAAGATTTAAAGAGGTCATCTAGACCTTTCCTTTTGGTGAAAAAGTAATCTCCACTATTGATTTTGATTTGGTGGGCCCATATGTATTGGGACCCAGTTGATGTATGATTGAATGCTTGAAAGGGAGGGCCCATAGTGTCGGGGTCCCTCCATCACATGTGTGTGTTTATCTCTCTCTCTCTCTCTCTCTCTCTCTCTCTCTCTTTTATTATGGTGTGTGATGATGTGGTCGTGTGGCCCACCTAGATGGACCCCACCATGAAGCATGTATTTTATCCAAGCCATTTGTAGGTGGGGCCCACTTTATATATGTCTTATCCACACCACCGAGCCATTTGGTGGCCCATCCGAGTAGGGCCTACCTTAAATCATGTGTGTGCCCAAACCGTCCAGCGTCCAGGGACGCTGGACGTGAAATGAAAACAGAAATATTAGCTTGATTCAACAAGCTCTTTGGATGGGCCACTCATACAGGCCCCACCTTAATGTATGAACCTTATCAACGCCATCCATTCCATTCCTCAGCTCATTTTAGGCGTTGAGCCGAAAAATGGAGCCGATCCGATTATCTGGCGGGCCATTTCTTAGAAAACAGTATTTTTTACCGTTGAAACTCACTCTGATATTTTTATACACTGAAATATGCTCAATATTGGGCTTGATGGATCTGTTATGGACTGTAGAATCTAATGAGTGGGGTGGATTCTTCTGGTGCGGGCCCCACCTGTGAAAAATCATGTAAATTCAATTTTTTTTAAAATAATAATAAGCAGCAAGTGTTGCTGCTGCAGTAGCGTCCTGCTGCGTATGACGCTGTGGACGGGCAGGCAGGGACCACGGGTCCTATCCGTGGGTCCCACCGTGATGCATGAGAACATCAACACCATGCATTTTAAGGGCTCCCTCCTATTTGTGGGCCACCCCAAAAATTAGCCACATGTGAAGTTCAGGTGGCCCACGTCACAGGAAACAGTGGGATTGAACGGCTGCCAGTGAAACCCTTTTATCACAGAAGTTTTGAATCATTATGAAATTTATTTTTCCTCTGCATCTGAGTCCGTGTGACCATATTAACAGATTGGATGGCAGCTAACGTTGTGGTGGGCCTCACGTGGGACCCACTATGGTGTATGTGTTTTACCCACACCGTCCACACTATTGGACGGTGGGACCCATTATGGCGTATGTGTTTTATCTATGTTGTCTAGCCATTTTGGCTAGGTTGCTAGATGGCAGGGGACGCCACCATGGGGTATATGCTTTATCCATGTTGTCTATTCCTATAGGACCCACCATGATGCATGTGTTGCATCCAAACTGTTCAACCATTTTGACAGATAATTTTAAGGCTTAAGATAAAAAATAAGACAGATCTATGTATCAAGTGGACCACACTGCACAGTGAGGATTGAATGTCTACCATTGAAATCCTTTGGGAGTGCAAAAGTTTTGGATCAATAGGAAATATGTTTTTCCTCTTAATTCAGGTCTGTGTGACCTTATGATTAGGTTGGATGGGAAATATATGTTATGGTGGGCCTTAGGAATTTTAATGGTGGAAATCATTATCACCACTTATATTTGGGTGTGGTCCATCTGATATACATGGGGTCCATTCGTGTGGTCGTCCATTGAGGCCCACCTTGGTATATATATAAAGCTCATGTGATTAGGCCCATCTTGATGTATTTGTGGCCCGTTTGTTGAGGCCCACTTGGTATATATATGAGGCTCATATTATTAAGCCCATCTTGATGTAGTTATGGCCCATTCGTTAAGGTCCACCTTGATATATATGAGACCCATGTTATGAGGCCCATTTGATGTATTGGAGGCCCATGGGTCGAGGACCAATGGGATGTACATAAGATCCATTGTAATGTGATTCCACTGCAGTTTATGTGTTGACCTTTATAGCGGGCTACGCCTTGAGAGCAATGATAGTTTGATGCCCATGTTGTAAATACAATGTTGGTTAAACATCCGCATTGTAACTCTCCTTAGGGCCCATTGATAGGCCCATACTTATTGTGTGTAGGCCATTTAGGCCCATTTGCATTATAAGGATAGTTCATTACTTTATAACATGCTTAGTATAATTCCATGACTCATGCCATACGTATCATATGTATGCTTGATATGAGTAGTGACTAATCATAGCATATGCCATTTGAAAAATTATTTATGAGACTCACTGATAAGAGTTACCCACATGAGCACGTGGTATGCGCAAGATTGTTGCATGAATGGACAGTGTGACTCATGCATTTTACATATGTGTGACATGATCATTGTACGCCCTAGCGACATTAGGGCCGTGGCTCCACAAGCACATCGTGGATGGCTATATCGGATATAAAAAATACTTAGTTTTAACATTGTGGGCACTTAGAATGTCCTTGGGTGAAAGTCTCAGAACCTTGTTGGTACCAGGAGATGCTCTAACATCTAGACTGAGTGGATACATGAGCGCCCGAGTGCCGAATACCAGTAGGCCGTGTCTCCCACTATGTCGTGGTCGGTTAGAAGGGGGTGTGGCCTTATTCGTCTGAGTGAGGGGGTTGTAAGTTAGGCTGAGTTTGAACAACTCGCAAATGAGTCCGCTATCGACGAGCCAAATAGGTATTCGCAGACTACTATTCAGGTGGATAGTGAGCTCTATTCCGCTCACTAGGCTGTGCGGCTAAGGAGGCGGCAGTCAGTGTGGAGTGTATTAGACCCCGTGATATCCTAGGAAGGAACTGTACTGATATATGTACTTGATGAGGCTGACATGCTTGCTTTACATCACGCACATAACATTTGACTACATAGGCCTCGCATCCCATGGTCTTGGTATGGCTGATAACATTCATGACTTGCATCACATAGTCTTGGTACGACTGATAGTATTCATGGACTTACCAGCATATTTCTGCATTACTCTGATATTGTATACTTGGCACTTGTCATGCGCACACACTTACACCACCCTCTAAGCTTTTATAAGCTTATGCACGACCGTTGCGTGTTAGTGTCGTTGGATCGCAACAACACTGAGGCAGGAGCGCATATCAGTCTATTTTGGAGCCTTTTGATTGTCCTGTATTTTCCTTTCCGCATTGTACTTAAAGTTTTTGATATAGTGAATATGTGGTGATGTTGTTTTGTGACTTGGATATGCTTGTGGTTATGTTCCATTACAAAAAAATTATACTGAAAATCCTTCTTATAGGATCCCAGGATCGGAATTTGGCATATGAATGTTGGGAGCCGAAAATGGGACACTACGGAGGCTGTCGGCGCCGGATTCGGCGATCGAGAATTTTGTGAGCTCGTTTTCCGAGTTTGAGGCGTGACAGTTCAAGCAGCAACGTGTGAGATAATGAGTTTTTGAACTCTTAATGAATTTATAACTAAATGTGGTGGTGTATCCAGTTACCGTGTACACTTAATGGAATTCACCTATATGAGTAAGAAAGTGAGATAGCTTCCTATGAGAATATATATGTCATTTTTCTATAACACTCATGAAAATTCATTTAAAGGTGCGTTGTCAAAATACACCAAACTGTGGAACCAACTATAATGAAAAAATTGTTCAAGTGGGATGTAAAGCCATTTATGTTCAAAGGGTTAGGTTAAAGATTGATAGTCACACGATTCTTTTAAGTTTGTCTTGCTTACTCTAAATGTTTATTGAAGTAGAATAAACACTAACACTATTACACAACTGTTCTAATTTATACCGAAGTATTTTAAATTTAAAATATGTGAAGGATTATTTTATTTTTAATATGATTTTAAAATAATATATTTTAAAATTCAAAGTTTTCTCTCCATATTTCTTTTTATAAGTTTTTTGTTTTTAGTGTATTTCTCTTATCCCACATTGAAAAGGGCTAAAGAAAAACTCAACTATATAAGAGAGAAGTTTTGCATGAGGCTTGAACCCCTTTTAAGAGAGTATGTGAATTTGGTCCAATGGGAGGAGGGCAATACTATTAGTCTGAACTTATGCCATTGACCACACATGCATGTGTGCATCGAGCGAAGTTGGGCCAGGCTGAGCTATGGTCGTGGACATGCTTGTGCATGTAGCGCGCCATGCCACGCTGAGCTAGGTCCAGGTTTGGGTTTGGGTCTATGTGAGTACTGAGAGTACACTTGTACTAACAGTTTTATTTCGTACTTCACAAGTATAACCTCACCTGTCAGTTTTGCACGGATTTTAAATCAGGGACGCATGTTCGGGTGCTTGCACCAGTTGGGTTCAAACCCAATGTAATTAACCCATTTGAAACGGTGCTTAAGTACCTAATTGTGGTGTATATATAGATGTACTCATTTTTTCTAAATTTATTCATTCAAATTAATAATTTTTTCTTTGTTTCTTTAAAAATTGGTCTATTGTTTAATTTTATTTTTTCAACTGAGTTCACTGCCCAGTTAACTCACTTCGGTTAAGTTACACCGGCTGATTCAGGCCCATGTACAATGAGTGCACCATTGGAACTGAGTCATAATCATTATATCCTGGAGGCTAACTATCTAAAATTCATGTTACACTTAGGATGCAGTTCAATGAGTACAGATTTGATTTCAAGTCGAGTGACTTAGTCATGCCTTGACTTAAACAAACAAGACATATTTTCTTACTTTTTTTATATTAAATTTTTTATTTTTTCAAATATTATCTACTATTTTTAGTACATTATATCCAAATGTTATTTGTTTGTTTTGAGTTTTATGGTGCATTCATAGTTTGTATGATTGTGCCTGTGGATCATATGCTCGCTAGAGCTCGGTGTGTTTGTGATTGTAGAGCCCACCATGATGTTACAGTACGACCATCCATTGATTTTTCCCTCTCATGTTATGACATGATGCCAAAAATGAGGAAGATTCAAATCTCAGGTGGACCACACCAAAAGAAATAACAGTGATTGAACACCCATCATTACAAACTTCTTAGGCCACAAAAGTTTTGGATTAAACTGATATTTTTGTTTTCCCTTCATCTTTGTCAGTATTACCTAATCAAAATGTTGGATGAAAAATAAACATTATAGTGGGCTTTAGGAAGTTTTTGATGGTGGGCGTTTAATTACTATTGTTTTCCTATGGTGTGGTCCACTTGAGATTTGAATCTGCCTTATTTTTGGGGCCATACCCTAAATTGATCTGGAAAAATGAATGGACGGCAGTGATAAACACATACATCATGGTGGGGCCCAAAGAGCACCAATAAGAATCCACGTGGCGACTTAGTATGCAACCGGCCTCGAGAGAGACATCTCTTGATTTTTGTTTATGAAGAAATTTCTTGATAACATCAACACATCCACCGGATGCCGATTGCCTGTGAAAGCCTTTCGCAAGCACTTCCGGAAAGCGATGGAGCTGGGGCTCACCGTCGTATTTTTCAGAAATCCACTATATGTCCATCCGTTTCTACAGAACATGCGCCGAGAAATAACACAGATTCAAAACTCAAGTGGGCCACAAGATAGAAAAGGGTGAGGATTGAACGTCCACCATTAAAACATTAGTTGAGCCACAAAAGCTTTGGATCAGGCTATTATTTTTGCATTTTCAGTTCATCCCATCAGGAATGAACTCATAAACAGTAGGGATGGCATATAAACATCACGTTAGACCCTAGCCATTTTCCTACCCAATCATCCCTGTTGTGTTGCCCACTTGAGTCTTGAGTCTCCCTTGTTTTATGGCCCGTATTCTAATATAATCTGGAAAAACAGATGGACGGGATGGATATCTCATAAACATCACGTGGGCCCCACCTAACTTCCCGAGTAAGTTCCTGGATAAGGACTTAGGCAATCCGCTTCCGCATGTTACCTAACCCAGTGTGGGCATTTTGCCTGCACATGTTAGCTAACCCAATGTGCGCATTTTTGTCCACATAAAGCATTTTTGGTGCCATGTGGTAAGTAACACTTCAGTTTAATGCATTTTATTGGTCTTTAATTCTTCTTTGCCGTTTGAAATGGCTTCCTTCTCTTCTCCTACCATGTTCAGCCTCATTCACCTTACTACAGTTTTCCTCACATTATCTACTACTCATTCAGTACTCGATTGCTACACGTCCATCTTCAGCTTCGGCGATTCACTTGCCGACACTGGCAACTCAGTCCGCGAATCGATTTACACCAGCTATGTGGGCAAATTCCCCTATGGAGAGACGTACTTCCATCGTCCCACCGGTCGGTACTCAGATGGACGGCTGATCGTCGACTTCATAGGTATTATCTAAGAGATCTCAACATATTTGTGATTCCAACCCCTTTTGATATAAGAGATTCTAACAATTGCAGTTTTTTTTTTTCTGTATTTTTTTAATACACGCGCACGCACCCCACACACACACGCTAGTGGAATTTTACCTCCTATGGGTACTCGAACCCTTGACCGGGAGTTGAAACTCCTGGGAGTCCACCAACCGATTTCAGGTTAAAATCTCTTAAATCCAATGGTGAGGAATGATGGGTCCTTAATATTTGTGATAAAAAAGTTGTATTATACATGTAGGTTATGTGTGTCTCTTTCATTGGGTCTTGTTCTTCGTTACATTGTACAACAGCCGAAGAGCTCGGACTTCCATATCTGCCTCCATATCTTGGGTCTTCTAGCGACAGTAATTTCAGTCAAGGAGTGAATTTTGCGGTTGGAGGAGCTACGGCACTCGATGCTGCCTTCTTCCGGGAGAGAGGGATATCTAACGAGTTGACAAACAACTCTTTGGGAATTCAGCTGGGATGGTTCAAAGATCTGTTGCCTTCTCTCTGCCCCAATCCATCAGGTAACTCTCTCTCTCTCTGTTTTTTTATTTTTTCGAAAATTTAAAACTCAGCCTCTTGATTCGCACGTGTTAGCTCAATTATTTTTCTATTTCACGTTTCCCCATGCGCGAAAATTCTTTAGGTTTCCGACAATATCCCCAGTGCTGTAGTTGACAGCTTGCAGCACCCTACTTGGGATGTATGTGGCGTATCCATGCCGTTCATCCGTTGTGTCAGATGATTTTACAGAATGAGCCTAAAAATAAAGTAGATCCAAATACTTAGCAGCCAACGTCACGGGAAACCTGCTGAAATTGAGCACCATTCTCAGTGCCGTAGTTGATAGCATGCGGTACGCTAAAACCGAGGATAGATGTAAAAAAAAATAATTGTGGGGCGCTATGATGTATGTGTCATATCCATGCCATTCATCTATTATGTCAGTTGAATTTAGAGCATTAATCTAAAATTGAGGTAGATATAAATATTAAGTTGACCACATCTAAGAAAATGGTTGGAATTGAGCACCATCCTTAGTTGACTGCCTCAAGTACGCTAAGACCAGGGAAATATGCGAAAAATCGTGAGGCCCACTGAACTGTATATGGTATACCCACACTGTCTATCTATTATGTCAGCTCGTTTTAGGGCATGAGCCCAAAAATAAAGTAGATCCAAATATTAAGTGGTCCTCATCACAGGAAGCAGATGGAATTAAACACCATTCTCAATGTTGTAGTACCTAAAACCTAAGAAAATTGCAAAAATTGTGGGGCCCACTTTGATGTATGTGGCATATTCACCCCCTCATCTTTTATGTTAGCTGATTTTAGGACATGACCCCAAAAATAAAATAAATTCAAATATTAAGTGGACTGCACGGTAGAAACAGTTAGAATGGAGTACAATGGAGCACCATCTCAACGCTGTAGTTGACAGCCTGCATTACCGCGCTAAAATTGAGGGAAAATGTGAAAAATTGTGGGCGCACTGTGATGTATGTGACATAACCACCCAATCCATCCGATTATATCAGCTGAATTTAAGTTACGAGCTCAAAATTGAAGTAATTTCAAATATTAAGTGACCACACCGCAAGGAAACAGTCGGAATTGAGCACCATACTCAATGTTGTAGTTGACAGACTGCAGTACTATGCTAAAATCGAGAAAATATGCAAAAATAAATAAAAAATTGTGGGGCCCACTGTGATTAATGTTGCATATGCACGTGGTCCATCCATCATATCAGCTGATTTTAGGGTATGAGGCAAAGAATGAGGTAGATCCAAATATTAAGTGGACCATGCCACAGGAAACACCTTCTGTTAAAAGCTTCTTAGGGCTCCAAAAAATTTGAATCAAGATGATACCTATTTTTCCCTTTATTTATTTATTTATGTCTACGTGGCCTTATGAACTTAGTTTGATGACAAATAAACTCGTTGGGAGCCTTAGGAAGGAAATAGCTTTTAAGGTGTATGTTTTAAGACCATTGTTTCCTGTGATGGGAGACACCTGAGCTTTTGATCTTTGGCGCAAGGGAGAATTTCTCCGTGGAAAATGTTCTCTAAGAAGAGAGAAAAGTTGTGGTCGCCACGTGTCAGCGAGAGTTGGTGAAGACATCTCAAACCATTGGGATGGTGGGCCAGAACCTAAAGACACATTTCCAAATGAATTTATGAAAATTTTAAATAATGAAATGTTACTAGATTACATTTAAACATGTTTACACGTCGAGAAAGTTAAGATTGGTTGGATAGCAGGCATCAGTCCATGGTTGGATCATTGTGGGTCCCATTACATTATTCCATGGGCGTTTCCATCTCCATTATTCCATGGGCCCAATAGAGTTTTGGATCATTGTGGGTCCCATTACATTCTGAGTTGTCTTAGATTGATCGTTGTTTTCTATTCTTGCAAGGTTGCCGGGACATTTTAAAAAGGTCGCTGGTTCTTGTGGGAGAGATTGGAGGTAACGATTACAATCACCCTCTCTTACAAGGAAGGAGCTTTGAAGAGGTCCAGACCTTCGTACCTCTGGTCATCAATGCCATCGGATCAGCTGTCGATGTAAGGTGCTTTTTTTTAAAAATAGAAATAAAAATGCCGGTGTGTAACCAGTTTACACGTAGCATTAATTGAACATTGGTTGCTTTACATTTGAACAGTGCATTAATTGACCACTAACGGGACAGTTTGGATCATCTATTCTGGGTAAGCTTTTATTTTGATACGGCTAACTATAATGATGGGCCGAGTTGAGGCACATGCAATTGTGTCGTTGTGTACATGCAGATATCCACCATTTATCTGGTTAGTCCAACCATGCACGCATGAAGAAATTGAACAGTGAAGAAAAGATAAGGCCTGATCCACATTTGGTGTACATGTTAGCCTCACCTAAGGACAAGTCCATCTCAATCAATCTTTAGACCATGACACATGATTGATAGGGCCAAACGATGTATGGCACAGATCTCCCACACGGACATAAGAACCAATGTTGAATATTTGAAATCTATCTAACGTTGACTGTTATTTCAATGGACGTGTTGCATTCCAGATGTTGATCAAGTACGGGGCTAGGACACTTGTGGTCCCTGGTAATTTACCCATGGGCTGCTCGGCATCATGTCTAACGGTCTCTGAGAGCAAAAGAAAGGAAGACTATGACCCTCTTACCGGGTGTCTCACGTATTTGAACGAATTCACCGAGAATCACAATCGCCTATTGCTTCAGGAGCTGGATCGATTGCGGGCACAACATCCACACGCTACCATCATCTATGCCGATTATTACAATGCTGCGATGCGCTTCTACCGCTCTCCATACCATTTTGGTGCGCTTTCTCCCCTTGCAACAGATTATCTATGTTATATTGGATCCATCAATTGCTAGTTCCAAATGTGTAGGGTCACTACTGCTGATCCAACTGCTCATGCCGCGCCTCTTTTCAATAGAACATATACTAACAATCTTCCCATCTTGAGGTGATCGTGTTCAGGTTAGAATTGGGTCCATTCCAAGAGCAGCCCATTTAGGAGACGGTCCAGAATTCTGGCCGAAACCTGTGCATAATCCAACTATCTGGCCCCAACCGACCCAAGTAAATGTAATCTGGTGCTCAATGACCCAAGCTGACCTGTCATATACGGGGTTTGTCCACTTAGTGCATCATCTTATTTTCGTGAAAGGAAATCTTCACGGTAGGGCCTACAGCTTAAATAGTAAGGATGTCCTACACAAGCGACTTGGCACAGCACACAAGTTGGGTTGGCCTGTGTGTGTAGGTGATTAGTTCTATATATAAGCTTTAGGGGTGCAACTCGGGTGGGTTGAGTAGGGTTGAGGCTCAACCCAAGCCTAACCTGGCCTCAAGAGGAGGCAGCCCAAGGACCCATCCAACCTGACCTGCTTACAGCCACTTTGACCTCACCTCGCTCACTTCACTTGCCAATTTTACTAGTGTTTATGCTAGACGCAGGACTTACTGTGTTTATGAACATCTTCATGTCTTTTTGTGATGTAAATCTAGGATTCTACGACGGGGCTCTTACGGCATGCTGTGGAGGGGGTGGGCCATACAATTTCAACATGACTGCCATGTGTGGCTTCCATGGGGCTACGGTGTGCGACAACCCGTCATCGCATGTGGCCTGGGATGGAATTCACCTAACGGAAGCGGCATACAGATGGATCGCTGATGGTTTGATAAGAGGACCATTTTTCAGTCCTTCCATCACAACCCCATGTCTGTCATCAGGCAGCCGTGACCATCCTTATTACGAGTAACCTTTGAATTCGGTGAATGTAGACTGGATGATAGTTTTTCCTTGAAATTGGAAGTTCTTGAGACAAATCTGAGAACAAAACTATTCAAGAAAAGTTCTAATTTTATTTTTTTTTTTCTTTTGAGAAACCCCATAGAACATGGGCTCATCCATGAGGCCAGCCTATCAATTGATCAGTGGGATCGATAATGTTTCTGATTAAAGCCAAAAAGTTACATCAAAGGGCAGCCCCTTTTTATGTGAGCTTAATGTTAGGTTCATTCTTGCCTATTGACACCATCCAATCATTCTCGTTACGTGTGCAAGCTGGGCTGGAATTTTCGATCTATAAATCCATAATTATGGAAATTCATATTAAAAAATAATTGTAAAAGAAAATAAAAATAAAAATAAAAATTCGAGTAAAGAAGAATTTAAAAAACTTATTTGATTCAAGGTACAGCGAAAGTCATTCCGCTTGAGGTTGATTTGCCTTTCTTTGTATGTTATCTGTAATGTAAAAGAAATACCGGACAATCAACTTCTAGGATACCCTCGAATGTTGTTCACGGTGCAACAGAAATACTATACCAAAGACCTTTTAGTTGCCCATAAATATTATTGTTTGACCCTTTTCATAGCTTGTCTTTTGCCAAATGACCCACGGGATATTAATATGGTATTTTAGTGTTTATTTTACATCATACACGGGTCCAGAGATGTGTGCAAGATGTACACCACCCAATCAGTATCGTTATATGTGCAAGCTATGTTGAAATTTTAGATATGTTATTTCGTAATTATAGAAATTTATATTAAAAATAATTGTAAAAGATTTTTTTTTTTTTAAATAGAAATTCAAGTAAGTATTTAAAAAACTCATTTCAATCGAGGCGCAATGAAAGTCACTTGTCTTGAAGTTGATTTGCCATCATTTGGATGTTGTTCGTAGTGCAACAAAAATACCAAATAATCATCTTCCAGGATATTTTTAAATGTTGTCTAGTCACACTAGTGCACTTGATGTACGAAGACCCAAACCAACAACTATGTGTCTAAGGCGTACTTGATGCACGAAGACTCAAACCAACAATTGTGTGTCTAACCCAAAGACACCACAACGAACAAAAGAGAAAATGAAATTTTTACTTTTTTATAAGAAAAGTATAGGGAGAGCTGAATAATGAATTGAATGAAAATTTTGGAACCAAAGTTCTTTTATAAACTTCAAAGGTCACATTGAATGAGTGTGTATGTACCCCTGCCAATAGATATGGTTGTTGAGTTTCCGACTTTGTTCAGAAATTCAAAATATGGAAGTTAGGTTAACCGTTGCAAAACGAAAAATTGAAATTTCAATGAAAATAAAAAAATGTTTAGGCTTGTAAGTATACTTGCACGCACATGCACTATATCATACCACACCACATTACATCATGGCATAGGTTAAAGCTGTTGGCATAGCCCTATCCTAACAACCAAATTCACATACTCCTAAAAGGGCCTAAGTCTTATCCAAAATCCTCTTATAATTTCAAAGTTTTCACTTGCTTTTCTAATGTGTGACTAAACCCACACTACTATAAGACAAAAATCTTTTGTTGCTTTCTGAAATTTTTATAGGAAATTTTATTTTTAAACAAAACAATAATATTTTATTTTAAAACAAAATACTACAATGATCATCCACATATTTTAAAATAACAACTTTTAAGTTAGATATTAATGATTGTACATTATATTGATGTCTAATAAACTTGAATTGACACTTAAAATAGGTAAGTTAGGTTCACAAGAGTCAGGTGAAAAATAATCTTGAACTAGATTTTTATTAATGTAAATAAAATTTTATCTTTTAATACTCAATTGTTTATTTAAAATAATATATCATTTTAAACAAAATAAGATGATTAACTCTAAAGCTTCCAAACTAATAGAAGATGAAATAACATAAATTACAAATTATATGACATTCAAGCAGTTAGCCTATATATGATAGTGTATTGTTTATAATTAAACTAGTTTAAAAAATGTTCAATTTAATCAGCAACACAGGTTAACTCAAATTCGTGGCTTCAAGTTGATCAGGACCAAAAAGGAAGTTTGAAACGAGAGTGCTCAAGTTGATTAAGGCAAAAGTGAACTGAGGAGAGACAGGCGTTTGTTTTTTTTAAAATTATTATTATATAAAAAATATAATTAAATATAATTAAGTTATATTTTGAGTTGAATCAAATCAACTCGATTTGAGCCGAGCTTCGAGCCGAGTTGAGTGATCTCAGGCCAACTCAGACTTGGCCCAAATATTTTTCCAAGGTCAATAAAATAGCTCGGCTCAGTCCGAATCCAATTTTGAGCTGCACGCGCCGAGTCGAGTGTGTTAACTGAACTTGATCAGTTTGTGTCCAGCTCTAACGATCGGTCCGGAAGGTGGTCGTTGATCCTTGGGAAAGATCCATTGAGTTATGGTGCAAGTGAATCCGCTTTTTACCGGTGATGGTCGCTTACGAGAGATGTACATTCTGCATTTTACACATACATATGATACTGCGGCCAGCACATCGTTGATGTGGGGCCCAATACACTCCGCGATGCATAAATTGATAGTATTGACCACCATGAATTATATAAAACCGTGACATCTTGATGTTACATAAATGGATGGCTGTCTTGATCACTATTGTCATTATATTGGTGTCGGCCACCTACCTGTTGTGCCGATTAAGACCTTCCTGTAATTATCCCTTTTTTAGGTAACGGGAAAATCAAACAGGCCATTGTTTGAAAACCTTTTTAGGAAAGGCATAGGATGTAAATATGTGATTTTTTCTAAATTTCAAAGCCAGAAAAATAGGTTGTAGACTATTCCTGTCCCATCCAAAGGCACTGCGCTCTGACTCGTTGCTTTTGGCTCAGATCGATTGAAGCAAGTGGCAGGCAGCTCGGGTCCCATGCGTACCACAGTGCTCACTCATAGCTAATCAATTATTATCTTCTGGAGTAGGTGAGACACTTCCCCTGCATTTGGGGAGAAATTTACGACTGGGGACCCCACCTTTCACTTCGGGAGTAGACGTCCTCATACGGACACCAAATTTGAGTATGAAAATACCCCTCGTTTCACGGAAACGGATTGGCTACTCCCCTGCCTTCAGCCAATGGCTGATGGCCGGTGATCTGTGGGCCCCACCATGATGTATGTTTTTCATGCATGCCGTACATATATTTTTCTATCTCATTTTATAGCATGGGACCAAAAATGAGGTATATCCAAATCTCAAGTGTACCACATTACACGAAACAGTGTTGAATGAGCGTCTACCATTAGAAACCATTAGGGAGCCATAAAAGTTTTGGATGAAGCTGATTTTTTATTTTTCCCTTCATCTGGGCCTGTACGATCTAATCAACAGATTAGATGTCAAATAAACAGTTCTTTTAATTGTCAATATCCAATCAATATTATTTTGTTGTGGTGTGGTCCAACTGAGATTTATATCCCTCTCATTTTTTGGAACAAGCCCTACAATGAACTGTAAAAATGGATGAACGGAATGGATGAAACACATACCTTATGGTGGGGCTCATAGACCACCAACCACCAGCCATTGGCGGGTGGGGGGGGGAGTAGCCAATCCGTTTCCTTTCACTGCGATTTTTACTCCATTCCTTTCACTTCGTTGCTTTCACTCCCTTAACGAAAAAATCTCCCTTCTCAAAATAACCGCCTTTCACTCCCTTTCAACGATAAACTGACATACGAAGGTTTTTCTTCTCATTTTCCTAACTGTAATCTTGGTGAATTATATAGATATCATCATTTTACATTTGTCATTTTCCATCTTGGTTAGTGTTACATGAAATCCCACGAAGTGGCTACAACTGCAATCCTTGAAAAGATTCAAAATATTCTCTCACTCCAAAGCACCTCTCTTCAACTTGCATTTGACCGGTACTACGGTAGTCGGTGGTACAAATATTTTTAAAAAATGCTAGGCTCGTACAATTGCATTGCATGCGAAGTTCGGTCAATTCCATTTGTTAGGCTTACTCAATTTCATGCATTAGGCTTAGTTAATTTTATGCGTTGATCGGTCAAATCCATGTGAAACTCGCTTAATTCCATTTGAAGCTCACTCAATTCCATGTTAGGGCTCACTCGATCTCATGCTATGCTCGCTAAATTTCATGTTTGCCCTGCTCAATTTCATGTTAGGATTGCTCAATTTAATATTTGTTCAGCTTAATTTCATGGTAGATAAAGTCAATTTAATGTTTGTCTTGATAAATTTCATGCTAGGATCGCTCAATTTAATGTTTGCCCAGCTTAATTTCATTGTATATAAGGTCAATTTAATATTTGCCTCGATAAATTTCATGCTAGGATCGCTCAATTTAATGTTTGCCCAGTTTAATTTCATGATAGATAAGGTCAATTTAATGTTTTTCTTGATAAATTTTATGCTAGGATTGCCAAATTTAATGTTTACCTAGATTAATTTCATGGTAGAAAAGGTCAATTTAATGTTTGCCTCGATAATTTTCATGCTAGGATCGCTCAATTTAATGTTTGCCCAGCTTAATTTCATAGTAGATAAAGTCAATTTAATGTTTGTCTCGATAAATTTCATCCTATAATCGCTCAATTTAATGCTTGCCTAGCTTAATATCATTCTATTCTCGCTCGATTAAATGTTTGCCCGGCTTAATATCATGCTATGCCTGCTCGATTTAATGTTTGCCCCACTCAATATTATGCTATGCTCACTCGATTTAATGTTTGCCCCGCTCAATATCATACTATGCTCGTTCGATTTAAAGTTTGTCTAGCTCAGTATCTTGTTATGCTCGCTCGAAATATCGTTTGCCCAACTCAATATCATGCTACGCTTGGTCGATTTAATGTTTGCTTTCATAGATGAATTTATAGTTTGTCCCGCTCAATTTTCAGTTTGCTCTGTTTAATTTCTAGTCTGCCCTGCTGATTTTTCATATTTTCCCGCTGAATTTCATGTTTGCCCCGCTCAATTTCACTTTCTCCCTGCTCAATTTCTAGTTTGTCCCGTTGATTTTCTAGTTTTCCCCGCTGAATTTCATATTTGCCCTACTCAATTTTCAGTTTGTTCTGCTGAATTTCATGTTTGCCCTGCTCAATTTTCAGTTTGCTCAGCTGAATTTCATGTTTGCCCCGCTCAATTTGTAGTTTGCCCCGCTCAATTTTCTAGTTTGCCCCGCTCAATTTTAATGCTTGCCATGCTCAGTTTCTAGATTGGCACGCTAAAATTTCATACTTCCCAAGATCAATTCCTAGTTTGAATTGATCAAGTTTCATGCTTGCCTCGCTCAATATCATGATAGATAGTGTCACAAAATTAAACGAGCACCACATGAAATCATTTTTATCATTGAAGACCCAACCGTATGAGATCTAGTTGTTTATTTGATGCTAGTTCAGTGAATTTCCTAATGGAGTTATTTGATGCTAGATAAGGTCAATTTAATGCAAGTTGATGCGTATGTGTCAGACTTAGTCAATTTTGTGCATTAGACTTAGTTAATTTTATGCGTTGATGGGGATTACAAAGACTTGATTTAATGTTTGCTTGCAAAGCTTAATTTATAATTTGCCCACTCAATTTCATGTTATGCTCGCTGAATTTCATGTTTGTCTCGCTCAACTTTATGTTTGCCCCATTGAATTTCATGCTTACCCCGTTGAATTTCATATTTGCCCTGTTTAATTTCTACGTTGTCTCACTCGTTTTTTCAGTTTGTCCTGCTCAATGTCATGATAGATTGCCTTACTTAATTTAATAAAATACGACTCTGGTTGTTTACTTGAAAATTTAACACGTTGTTTACTCTTTATTTCATTAAGCTTTGTATCATTCTCATCTATAAGGGAATGCAAGTTTTCGGTCTTCTATTATTTAATTGAGTTTTGTCTTATGGCAAGCTTCCGTTGTTTAACGATTTATTGATAATTTGTCATTGTATTGATTTCTAGATAATGGATATAAGAATCATCTGTTGATATGGTAAGGAGTTAGAATGTGAAAACAAGCAATGGATGTACATGAGTGGAAGTACGAAAACTATTTCGCTACGTGTTGATACTACGTACAAGGAACTTCTATCCAGAATGTAAAGGATTATTAAGAGTATACCAACAAATTGTTATATTAGGATGAAAGTTTTATATCCCTTTTCTAATAAATCAATCCCTCCACCGTACTCGAGGACGACAATGACATCAGAGAGTTCCTCGCAACACAGTTGGAGCATTCAAAAAAATTAATCCCTTTAGTTATCAAGACAATCCAACACATTAATATGACAACACACGTGAACAATGTGACAGAGGAGCATAGCGTGCAATTTGAATATAAGCCAAATCCATTAAAGTAGGAGGAACAAACGATCGACAACCCGAGCCGCCCCAAAAATCAAAATTTGTGAGTAGTCAAGTTAGCGGTGCACGTGACCTTGACCTCATTTATGATTACATGGCACCGCCTCTAGCAACAACAGCAGATCTACCGTCATCATCCACCACCCGAAGATACATCAAACCTAAAAGCGACATCCCGCATCCAGACCTTCCCGAAACATCAAACGTCATCAATCGTCAAGTTCCTGCACCGTTTGATGATGCCGCATTCATCAATGCAGTAATGCTGGAATATACGGTTTCGTTGTGTGAACCGATCGATATAGCCGTTAGGCAAACGTTTAAGGATAAGAGTCGGTGCCAGTATGTTTTCAGCCAATTTGCAATTTGTAATAAATTCCAGTACAAGATACTGTACTCAAATTCTAGGAGATTTACGGTTGTGTGCTTCGAAGATTGATGCGAATGGAAGGTTCATGCATCTTGTGTGAATGATGTGAGGATATTCAAGATACAGACTTATATGCCAAACCACACGTGTGGCATGTCATGAATGAAGAGTGATTACCGGCAAGCAAACAATAAGTTGGTGTGTGATCTGATTGTTAGCCGCATTGAGCAACGCTTAGGACTGAGGCCACATGATATTATCTTCGCCATGCAAGAGAAGTATAATATTGTTATCAGTTATAGGAAGGCATGAGCAGCCAGAGAGCTTGCACTTAATCAGGTGATGGGGTCTTATGAAGACTCCTATAATCAACTCCCCTTGCATTTGCATGAGTTGAGGATGGTCAACTCAAGGACAATGACTGCCCTGTTTGTTAACAAAGAAACTTTCAGGTTCGAGAGATGTTTTGTTGTGCTTGGATAATGCGTTAGAAGTTTTCAAAAATCATTGCAGAGGATATTAGCCATTGACGATACACACTTAAAAGGCAAATACAAGGGTGTTCTATTCATCACCACAGCCTTAAATGGGGACAATCATATATTTCTAGTTGCATTTGGCATCTAAATCGGAGAACAGTAGCAGTTGGAATTGATTCTTTACCTATCTTAATGATGCGTTAGGATCTTTGGAGGATCTTTTGATTATTTCTGATTGATATAAAGGTTTACTGAAAAAGGTTCCCAAGCCTTCCCACGTGCAATACATGGCTACTGTGCGTATCATATCTATAGAAACTTGGTGGATACCTTTAAAGATAAGTCATTGGATATGTACTTCTAGTGGGCAGTGAAGACATATAGGAGGGCTGAATTTGAAAATTAATGCATGATATCAAAATGGCCAACCCCGCAGTACATCCATGGCTGACAGAAATCGGATATTAGAGATGGATATATTCTCACTTTTCAGGAAAAAGATTCAACTTGGTCATTATAAACATTTTCGAGTGTGTTAATGCCCTATTCAAAGAAGCACGCGAATACCCTATTACGAAATTGATAGAAAGGGTTAGATTTAAGAAACAGGAATTCTTTTATAAGAGAAGAGAATCTTTGACATCATTTGTAAGGCTGTTGACACCATGGGCGGAGCAACAGTTAAAGGATCTTGTGCAGAAGGCGCGAGATGTTCACTGTCATCCTATTTCTCGAGATGAGTATTATGTTGTGGGAGATTATAATGATACAGTCAAGCTCAGTAAGTTTTCGTGTACATGTCGCGAGTTTGGCACGAAGGGGTACCCTTGTATGCATGTCCTGTCAGCATGTATAAACTACAATCTCTCTCATTACTCATATTGCTCCCCATTCTACACGGCATAAAATTACATGGCCACGTATAGCGAATCGGTGTACTTAGTATGTGACAAGAGTGAGTGGGAAGAAATTTTAATGGGCTTCAAGGAGTATTGTGCGCAGATTAAACCCCCAGGATAGAGGAGGTCAACTAGAAGACCCAAAAAGCTTAGAATTCCATCACGTGGAGAGGAATCGAAAATAATAAAGAGTGGGTGATGCAAACAAACAGAGCATAATCACCGAAAGTGCAAGTTTCCTATACCTAAAAAATAGCATACTTTATAATTTATTTAGTGCTTTGATGTATAGCATACTTTGTAATCTGGGTGGATGATGAAATGAAAATTTTACTTTATCCCACTATATTTTCAGTTTGTCCCGCTATGCTCGTCAAAAAGAAAAATGCACATGGAACTCAATGCTTGGCAATTGCGTAGATCCGAGAACGAGCAAAAACAAAAACATGCCCAATAGACAAGAACTTTACATACATAGAAGAGAAACCCCTTGGATTCGAGGATGTTTGAGATGATGTCTATTCGACATGCTTAGAACCAACCTCCAATTTTAAATCAACCAACATGTACAATGACAAATACCCATCCGCTCAATTTCTAGTTTTCCCTACTGCATTTCTAGTTTGGCCCCACTCAATTTCATGGTTGCCTCACTCAATTTCATGTTTCCCCCGCTGGATTTCATGTTTGCCCTACTCAAATTTCAGTTTGCCCCACTGAATTCCTAGTTTGCACTGCTCAATTTCATGTTTGCCCCATTGAATTCCTAGTTTGCCTAGCTCAATTTAATGTTTGCCCCGCTGAATTTCATGTTTGCCCCGCTCAAATTTCAGATTGCCCCGCTGAATTTCATGTTAACCCCGCTCATTTTCTACGTTTGCCCCGCTCAACTTCAGTCTCAAGGCGGAGATTCTAGAGTAGGAAGCAATCATTAGACCCTCTACATCTCTTGAAAGTTAGGTTTGGCCATGCATATCAAACACAAAACTGTTCCAAGGAGAACTGTTGTAGTATTCCGAATATTAGATACGCAATCAATAAATTACATTCACATAAGCCAAAAAAAGAAATAACCTTCTGAGTCCAAATAACTAATGTTATATTCATCTTATTCAAATCTTCTGATCAAATGTTAAAAACTTAAAAAATAACAAATAACAAAAACAACACTGATGACAACAAGGACTGAAAAAATAAAAGCATCCATATTTAACTAACATATTCATCCACTAGGTTGTTGGCATGCTGCGCAACATCAACTACAAAGTATATCTACTCGTGTTATGAACTCTATACTATCTGGGCTATTTTAAGAAGCACTTGTTGGACTGCTGATTTGTGTATGAAGATGACTATTTAGAGACTCATATTCATATGTATCCAATGTTCAAAGGTCAGGATCTAGAATATACAACAATTTAAAGAATGCATTCCTCAAGAGAAAGCCTGCAACCATACTATACTGTCCTAGAATGAGCAAAAGCAGAAACACACTTGGCAATTGCTCTAGATCCTAGAATGAGCAAAAGATTTAAAAAATAAAAACAAAAACAAAAACAACAATGAAAATGACAACAAGGACTGAAAAAACATAAGCTTCCATATTAACTAATGGCTATATCCAATGAGAGCAAGCAAATGGAGAGTACATCGGCTGGTAAAGAAGATTTTTGTCAAATACAAGAAAAGAAGACTAACTTACAGGAAAGTAATTATATGCATGATAGCGATATCATTAAGATACTATCAAGCAAAACTTGACTTGGGATAAATGAGAACATGCAACATAACATGAAGAGCATAAATAAATATCATCATAAAACCACATACTGTAATCAAAACAACCGCCCCAAGCTTGGGTAGTAAAATCATTAGTCTACTGCATGAATCAGAATTATATTCATGCCACCATCTAAGGAAACAGTTCGAAAATAAGACCCGATAGGCTTGGCATCCCAAAAAGATATTTGATACACAAGAGAACAGTCATGACTAAGTATAGGTTAGCTGGACGAACCCCCATCCGGTGGAGTGACATCATCACGCCGGCAGGTGATTTTGGCGTTAAGGCTATCAATCTTCTGCTCCACCCGCTCTAAACCATTCTTTATAGTTTTAGAAAGTCGCCCCAGTCGCGTAAGTCGTCTGTCCTGCTCATCCATGAGCATAACAATGGATTCTCTGCGGTCACGGTATGACATCCGTCTACTGCTACGACTACATGAGCATCGTGACATCTCACGTTGCTCTCCCTCTATAAGATAGTCGGTGTCGGCTGCCTCTGTCTTAGCGACATCCATCTCTGCAGCCTCTGTCTCCGTTGCCTCTGCTTCTATCTCTCCCTCAAAACCTTCACCGCGCGCTGTTGATGTTGATGCCCCTTTTGACGCCAGTTTCATGCGCTTAATATTGTTGTGTGTAAACTGTTGAGGGTCAAATAGTGCATATTAGACCCCATTTATTACTTGAATTTACGAGTATAATATTGTTTAATGCCCAGTTTTAATCGTGTTTTGTTGCAGGGTGTGATTAGGAGAGTTGACTGAAAAAGGATGCCAAAAGCTTAGATTTAACGTTCGGATGATCACTAGGGCAAGGGACGGACTTCAGAGGACCAAGATTGACGGATATACACGGTCAAAAATTCGAGAAAACTAAGAAACTGAAGCTCAAGTGGCTTGAAACGCATCCAGAATGCAAGATCAAATGGTTCCCGACATCTGATCGGGTCGAAACTTTATACATGAGATAAGGGTCATAAATTAACCGTACATTTCAAATTTCAGCTCTTAAATCACTATAAAAGTGCTCCAACGGATAGATCAGCCCATAAACCGTTGATTCTGGGCCCACCTAATATCTGGAATTGCCTCGAATTTGGTATCAACGCCTTAAATGAGGAGACAATCAGATGGTTGGATCAGATTTTGTAAAAACATCATAGTGGACCCCACTTTAGATTGAGTGTGCATAGTGCACATGTGCACTAGCCGTGCACGTGAATTCCCAAAGTCGGTTAGCGCCGCTGACCGACGTTTCCTTCTCCAATTCAAAAAAAAAAAAAAAAAGGTTACGTGCCGCGTAATGCATGGCCGCTGGCCGTTTTGCGGAAGCTAGTGGGCCCTACACGTGCCCTGTAAGGTCAATCCGAACCGTCCACCGTGTAGACGGCATTGAATACTTCAAAATCATGTTGTCACTTTTCACCCATGCGTGCACACGTGTGAGATACAGAGGCCACAAAAGGGCTACCCTGCAACGTTCAAAACTGATCCTTTTGTAATTTCTTCTCTGGGCTACGTCAATGGACGTTCAAAACCACCCATTCTTGACTGAAATTTCGTCCTGAATCCAATGGATGGGGTGGATTTTCTAGAAAATGCTTCTGTGGGGCCCACCGTCACAACAGCGAAATAGTACAAAAGGTTTCGCACATCCGCGAAAACTGACTTTTTCAGGCGGTTTTGGCCCACCATCTTTGATCGTATGGCAGATCTGAACCAGCTATCATGTAGAGGACCCAATAAAATCCTAAGGGACGGTGTTTCTTTGGAATTTAAGCGAGAAAAGTGGCGTGTTTCAAGGCACCGAACTTGGCTGCGAAAAAGCTTTCAATGGGCATGCATAGCTTTCCAAATCTGATTCAAATCTGATTTTCACCACTCCAGCAGCTATATAAGGAGGTTTTGGATGTGGGGAGCATTCATTCAGGTCTTGGGGGGAAGATTCAGAGCTGGGAAGGAAGGCTCAGGTCGGACGTCTGCAAGAGAGAGAGTTGAGTTTGTTTATTTTTTTTATTTTTATTTTATTTTGAGATATCTAGCCTATTCATGTTGGGCTAAACCTCCTAGCTAGGGCTAGGAGGTGAAGCTTGTAGTGAGATGGGAGAGTTTAATTTATGAATTTTTTTATTTAATTTATGAATTGAATTAATGTTGATGCTAGTTTAATTAATGACATGTTTTAGTCTTTAATGGTCTGTTGTGACTAAAATTACAATGGGTCTGCAATGGATTTGATCATGTCCTTCTACTTTTATGTTTATGACGTCAGGACGTCCTGTTGTTCACCATAGTCTCCTGGGTATGGTTGGATGACGGTACCCTTCCTAACTTTCATACATGTGATTGGGTGGTAATTAGTTTAATTCTATTGTTTGCCATAGTCTTTTGGGCATGGTTTGGTGATGGAATCCATTCTAATTTATATACCTTTCATCTCTTGAAAACTAGATCAATGACAGTTCAGTTAATTTTCATGAAACATGCATAAGATCTCCCTGATCTCTATAAGTGGATCCTCTGAATCCCTAGTTCCCTTCTTCTGATTTTTCTCAAGTTTAGATAATTATTTCACCAGTATTCCTTCAAATTCAATCAGATTAGATTTCATCTTAGCCTAGTTCTAGTTCTAGATAATTTTAGAGAACGTACAAGTTTCAGTCCCTTGGGATTCGACCACGGTCTTACCGAGTTATTACTACATCACAACCCTGCACTTGGGGAGTGAACAAGTTTTTGGCACCGTTGCCGGGGACTGTCGGCTACGTTTTTCTGAAATTAATTAGTTTTAGGATTAGTTTAGGATTAGATTTTCTTTTTAGAAATTTTTAATTCTAGGTTTAGAAGCTTAGTTATTTTCCTTATTAGAAATTTTTCCTAACTTTAAAAACTTGCTATTTTTCATTCTATCTGATTTTTAGAACTAACTCAATTTTTCTGTTTTGTAGGAAGCTTCTAATTTAGTAAGCTCTTTCTAATTCTTCTTTCTTTAGAATTTCTTCTTTTCTCTAGAAATTAGTTTACTTTTAATTAGGACTTTCTATTCTTAGAAACTAACTTTTTCGTTTTGTTTTGCAGATTCTTAACCTAGGCCTCCAAATTTGGTAACTTCTTTCCATCTTTTCCTTTTATTTTCTAGATTTCTTATTCCTTTCTCTTAGGTTTAAATTAGAATTTGAGGGCTAAGTGTGTTTTATGCCCCAGTGGGCACGCGACAACACTCGACGTCTCGTGACTGAAGGAGGATTAGTTGAGGGGTTGACTGTCCATCGCAGGACTAGACACCACTTAAATTCTCCTAAGTTAGAGGACGTTATGGCTGAAAATCAACCTCAAGCACTACCCCAACCTAGGGTTGAGGAAGTACATGATGAGAATGAGGTGCACCACGCACCCCCACCTCGTACTTTACAAGATTATTTACAACCGGCGGGGGTGAGTACGCCCTCATGCATGATTTTTCCTGAGAATACAGGACATATGGACATCAAGCCAGGGATTATCCAACTCCTTCCTAAGTTCTATGGGCTTGAGTCTGAAGAACCATACTTGTATCTGAAAGAGTTCGATGAAATCATAGGCACCTTATACTTTCCTAATGTATCTGAGGATACTATTAGTGTGACACTCTGAAAATCGGGGGTCGTGTATAAACTCAACTCCCGAGTTCCAGACCGTCACTTATGCAACAAAAATGGTTATGATTCAATGTTGTCTGATTTAAAGCATTCACATGAGTAAAAGTATACCAAAACTGCAATTCATACTTCAGATCCAGTGATAAAAGCAAGCGGAAGACTAAACAATGTATATATCACTGTATGGAAAAACAAAGTAATCTCATCTGTCTCCAAAGTATGACTACATCTCTGAGTCTCATATACATATACATAACAAAAGAATAATGTTCAAAAGAAAATCCCACTGATGTCCCCTCGATCCAGGTCGCCTACGGGAAGCCGTCGTGATACTGCATATACGAGAACTCATCCTGGTCCTCATCGATCTCTGGCTCCACCTCCTGGATCTCGACCTCACCTGCATCTACAACAGGGTCTGGTGGGTGTGCAAACACCATCCCGTAACGTGGGAATGAGTGATCAACTCAGTGGAATCATAGAGCAAAGATTAGCATGTTCACAATTCAATCACGCGATAATAGTAAAGCAGTAAATCAGACAATCCTAATACTGTTATTAATGCAAGATGATATGATGTGATGTATGCCCTCACCGGCGATCACCCTCATGCGGCAACATCTTACGACCGCGGCATGCCACACTCCCTAGAGTGCTCCACATCTTCCAGGCACATGCAATGCTATGGTGATATGATTTCCAAGTTGTTATTAGTCCATTCAAACAGCAGGATTGGGAAACTAAGGTACTTCCCTTGTATCAATCCCAACACAGATCCTGTCTAGGGTCGTCACTCCTAGAAATCTCATACGATGTATATTTCGTAGATCACTGCAAGGGCTGCCAGGGCTATTGCTCGCACTCGTTGCACCGCTCCCCCATCACCTTATCAATACAGGCCTACCGTACTCTACTGCAACGGAAGGGTCGTCGCCTCCCGTGGACTCAGAATACGCTCGCGGTCACTACAAAGGGCTCGTCGCCTGATCAGTGTAGGCCGACAGCTAGAATATAGTGTCCTATACCACCATAATCTACTCACGAGTCTAGGTGCTCACTGGTCACTACGGGGAGGTTTGTGGCCCCAGCGTAGGCCGACAGCTCGACCACGGTGTCCCATACCACCATGCCCGGCTCATGAGTCTTCGTGGATCAAGGTACCACGGTTAACAGGGTTTTCAGTGGTAAGTTCAGTACCCTAGGTTCAAGCAGTTATGACTCATACAAGGTGAACATACATCGGCCAGTCGGGTTACTTGACGAGCTCGACTAGCGCGATCGCATCTCAAGTCGAACGACATGAAGTGCGTAAAACACTTCGTGTGGCCTAACCACTGCCGCCAACTCTAAACACGAATCACGTTCATCGACGCGTCGTTCGTGGCTATGACCAGTCAGCCACGAATTCGCTCGGTTACCGACTGCCTGGACTAAGTCAAGTCCCACACATCTATGGAATTACATTAACAATATATGTAAAGGTATTAGAATTGAAATACAATCATGTGAGCATACTAACACATGTTATAACATTCAACTTAAGCAAATCTTCAAGGCATACTTTCCATGCATGTAATGCAATCATGCATAAGGTCAACATGTAGGAAATCATTTAGGTCAGCATATTAATCAAGAAATCAATCTCAAACTACTACGTAACATCATTTAATTCAATATATACTAATACAAGCATTTATACAAACACATACACTACACACTTAAGTCTACATATAGTATGTCGACCCAAAGTGCGCAACTAGGCGAATCTCTTCGCCAAATTGATTATGGAAGCATTCCTAACTCCCTAATGCGACAACAAACCATGTCAATCACGTCAGCAAAATATGCATGTAGACCGTACTTCCTACAAATGACTAAAATGCCCTAAATCTCATATTCTTCGTTAATTTACGAAACAGGAAACGGAGAGCATGTTGTACATGTCAAACGGCGATGCCGTCGATAATCTACTATTAAACAACATTGAAAGCATTGTAAACCGTCAATCAAAGCGTCTAAAATCCTCACCTAGTCTCTTACGGTTGCGGGATTTTGAACGGAGCGTGTACGCTTCGTCTACGGCGGTAGGAGGACCTGATTTATGAAGTACGTTAGCTAACATGCTATGAATCTAGGTAAACCCTAAATCAGCAAGTTTTAGGGTTATTTTATACCTGAAAAAGGGGAGAAATCACCAGCCAGGTGATTGGAAAGAAGTGCTGAAGCAGCAGCTGTCGGTGGCTCGGAAGCAGAAAAAATCCCTTCTTCTCTTTCTCTCAAACTCTCTCTCCTTTTCTCTAGGGTTTGGAATTTTCGGATGGGAGGGAGAAATGAGGGTTTCAACCCCTTTTATAAGCTTAAAAACGCCGAAAATAGGCTCCGGGACGAAGTTTACTTGGTGCCTATCCATTTCGGGGCTGTTTCGGTCCAAAAACTGCTTTCTGGTGGTCCCCTGGTCGATTGCGATCGGACTTAAGCTCATGTGCACCAGATGTAGCTCGTATTAAGTTTTCAGTCTGGCAGGGTTCGCAGATCGCACGTGGCGGACCAGTTTCAGTTCAGCGGTCACCGCACGTAGATCAGGGCTGAAAGTCTCATGATAATAAATAGAAATTTTTCCTGATCCAAGGGTGTAATCTGGATGAATTCTGACGGTCAGAACGCTCAATACTGACGCGTCAAGTCGTGTGCCAGATTTAAATTTGAAATTCCAAATCCGTCCCTATTCGCGGTCGCTTCAGTCCGAGTTCAACGAAATAGTCTGTGATTATCGGTTTGACTTGATTTTCGAGATGATTGTCAAGTCCAGTGGGCGGTTCTAACGGTCTAAGATAGGAGGTATCGGACCTTCGACGCGCGGTCTAAATCCAATACAAAAGTTCAATGTGGTCCAGAGAACAAACCCGCTTAGAGTTTGATCCGAGGTTATAGAGTATTGTAGAGTTGTTTGTTCTACTCGATTTGGGTCTTGTAGAACATATTTAAAGTGATCAGGGACTATTTTCCAGCTACTCTAGCGTTGCGCTAGCTAACTTACGCTTAATTTCCATGGAAATTATTTCTACGCGATTTCGGGTCGAGTTGGTACTCGAGCCCAAGTACGGATTTTTCAAGGGCGTTACAATTAGGCTGAAACTCTTTCCATTTTCCTTGAAAGAAAAAACCAAGATGTGGTTACATTCACTGCGTCCTAGATCCATTGGCACCTGGAATGATATGCAGAGGAAATTTATAAAGAAAATTTTCGCACATCATAAGACAATTACCCTCAAGAGAGAAATCATGAACTTTGCCCAAAAGGAAGATGAAACATTCTTCCAATGTTGGAAAAGGTTCAAGGATCTGGTTAATGCATGCCCACAATATGGCTTTGAAATATGGCGCATTACGAATTTTTTCTATGATGGGCTAACATCTTTCATGCGCCAAATGGTCGAGACAATGTGTAACGAAGAATTCATCAATAAAAATGTCAAAGAGGTATGGGATTACCTCGATAGTCTCGCTGAAAAAATACAATCGTGGGACTATTATCCAAGGATGAACACTACGTCTAGGCCGACTCATTCAAGAGAAAAAGGAGGAATATATCTCCTGAAAGAGGATAATGATCTTAACACTAAGGTGGCCAATCTCACCAGAAAATTTGAGGCCATGGAAGGAAGGAAGGAAAAGGTTAATGAAGCATCTGTGATTGCAACATTCATACTACTGAAAATTATCCTTCAATACCTGCCTTTCGAGAAGTATTGAATGAACAATCTAATGCCGTAAATAACTATCAAAGACCTTTCAATGGAACACCCTCTAATACGTACAATCCTGGCTGGAAAAATTATCCAAATTTTAGTTGGAGGAATGGACAAACTGCTACCCCTCAAGGTTTCTTCAATCAAAATCCAAATCAGGGGAGACCTCAAGAAGAACCTACTTAAAATTCTGTGCAAGAGCTGACGCAGATAATGCGGAATTTTATACAAAAGATAGATTCACGTATAACGGCTATAGAAAAGGGGATGCTTCCTGCACAACCAATCCCCAATCCTAAACCGCAATACGAAACAGGTAATCCCAGCTCTTCAAATCAAATGGGGCATGCTAAATCCATCACCACTCTTAGGAGTGGGAAGGTTATTGATAAAACCCTTCCGGTTAGGTCCGAAAAGCCTCAAGAACTAGAAGAGGACAACAATGATGGATCTAGTGGCGCCCCACAAAAATTTGAACCGGAACCTCTAGAAAAGCCAGTTGCTCCGTTTTCCCAACGGTTGGTTGAACCAAAACGTCTATCTAACTCTCAGGATATCCTAGAGGTGTTGAAACAAGTGAAAGTCAACATTCCTCAGCTTGATGTTGTAAAACAAATTCCTTTATATGCTAAATTTCTAAAGGACTTATGCACTACCAAACGACGGAAAAGTGTTCAAAAGAAGATCTCCTTGACTGAGAAGGTGAGTGTCGTCCTAAAACAAGAGGTGCCGCAAAAATTCAAAGATCCCGGTTGCCCAACCATATCATGTGTAATCGGAAATTATTAAATTGATCACGCACTTCTTGACTTAGAAGCGAGCGTCAATCTGATTCCCTATTCGGTATACCAACAGTTAGGTTTGGGTGAATTAAAACCCACCCGAACCACACTACAACTTGCTGATCGTTCTGTTCGTGTACCAAAAGGGATCATCGAGGATGTGTTGGTCCAGGTTGATAAATTTTACTACCCTGTTGATTTTATCATCTTAGACACCGAACCCATCAACGACTCGAGCACTCAGATTCCCGTCATCCTTGGTCGCCCATTCCTGTCCACTTCAAATGCAATTATCAATTGCAGGAATGGTGTTATGACTATGTCTTTTGAAAATTTGACATTGGAATCGAATATCTTTTTCAATAACGGCAGCAACTCAGAGGATGATGACGATTTCCATGATGTTAACATGATTGATTCTTTTGTGGAAGATAGAACACCTCTCACCTTATCCTCTGATCCTCTAGAGACGTGCCTGGCCCACTCCCATGATCTTGATGATAATATAATTAGGGAGACGTGTACCATGCTGGATACTGCACCGGTACTTGAAGTTAACCGGTGGAGGCCACAAATTGAAGAATTGTCCCAAACTGATGTAGTGCTTCTACCGTCTAACCTCAAGCCACCGAAGCTTGACCTAAAACCTTTGCCCTCTGATTTAAAATATATCTATTTAGGTCAAGATGAGACATATCCGGTGGTGATCTCTGTCCACCTGAAAAAAGAACAGGAGAGTATGCTCATATCTACTCTCATTGAGCATAAGGGAGCTCTTGGATGGACGATAGCAAACCTCAAGGGAATTAACCCATCGCTTTGTACTCACCGCATATATCTTGAGGACAATGCAAAGGCTGTTCGGCAATCACAACGTAGACTGAATCCAAATATGAAGGAAGTGGTTAAGGCCGAGGTTCTCAAACTATCGGAAGTGGAGATCATATACCCCATATCCGATAGTCAATGGGTGAGTCCAACTCAGGTGGTTTCTAAGAAGTCCGGGATCACCAATAATGAACTCGTGCTAACCAGAGTTACTACGGGTTGGAGAATGTGCATTGACTACAGAAATCTGAATACCGTCACAAGAAAAGACCACTTTTCTTTGCCCTTCATTGATCAAATCTTGAAAAGTCTAGCTGGTCATTCCTATTACTGTTTCCTAGACGGGTATTCAGGTTATAATCAGATTGAAATCGCCCCTGAAGATCAGGAAAAGACCACATTTACATGTCCCTATGGCACCTTTGCTTACAGAAGGATGCCATTCGGGTTATGTAATGCCCCTGCCACCTTTCAGCGATGCATGATGAGTATCTCTTCTGACATGCTGGGAAAATATTTAGAGATCTTCATGGACGATTTCTCTGTTTTCGGTTCATCTTTCAGCGAGTGCTTAGCAAGTCTTAAATGTGTGCTGAAAAGATGTGAAGAAAAAAATTTGGTACTTAACTGGGAGAAGTGCCATTTTATGGTTCGAAAGGGAATTGTACTTGGGCATATCATCTCGTCCAAAGGAATCGAGGTAGATAAGGCAAAAATTGATCTTATCTCTAACCTACCTCCACCCAAGAACATCAGAGATGTGCGATCCTTCTTGAGACATGCAGGATTCTACGGACGATTCATAAAGGACTTTAGTCTCCTCTCTCGTCCTTTATGTAATCTTCTTCAAAAGGATGCACCATACGAGTGGACTGAGTAGTGCCAAGAAGCTTTCACTAAGCTTAAGGGTATGTTAACTACTGCACCGATCATGCAGTCACCCGACTGGAGTCTTCCTTTTGAACTTATGTGCAATGCCTCTGATTATGCTCTTGGAGCGGTTCTAAGCCAAAGAAAAGATAAGCGGCCTTACTTCATTCACTACGTAAGTAGGACTCTAAATTCTGCCCAAGTGAACTATTCGAATATGGAAAAGGAACTCTTAGCCGTAGTGTTCGCTTTGAAAAAATTTAGATCCTACCTGATCGGATCTAAGATCATCATTTACACAGACCATTCGACACTTAAGTATCTTCTTTCTAAGAATGATTCTAAGCCCCGCTTGATACGATGGATCCTTCTACTCCAAGAATTTGATTTGGAAATCAAAGATAAAAAAGGAGTAGAAAACGTAGTGGCCGATCATCTTTCTCGCCTTAATACCTCTGATTCCCTTGAGGCGACCCATATCAATGACATGTTTCCTGATGAACAACTGTTTAGAGTCTCCCATTCACCTTAGTTCGCTGATATTGCTAATTATCTTGCTACAGGTGCCATGCCGACACACTGGACGTCACAAGATAAGAAGAAATTCTTTACCAAGGTGCGTAACTTTTTCTGTGATGATCCATATTTGTTTAAATATTGCCCAGACCAAATCTTAAGGAGATGTGTGGTAGACGATGAGAATCAAAGTGTCATCTCTTTCTGTCACTCACAGGCCTGTGGTGGTCACTTTTCTGCTAAAAAGACCACGACCAAGATTCTACAGTGTGGCTTTTACTGGCCCACTATGTTCAGGGACAGTCATGAGTTTTGCAAGGCTTGTGAGCGTTGTCAGAAATTGGGAGCACTGTCCCGTCGAAATATGATGCCCTTGAATCCCATCCTTATCATAGAAGCATTTGATTGTTGGGGCATTGATTTCATGGGACCATTCCCCCAATCATTTGGAAATTTATATATTTTGCTTACCGTAGATTATGTCACTAAATGGGTCGAAGCGATACCGTGTCACAAAAATGACCATCGCACAGTCATTAAATTTTTAAAAGAAAATATCCTGTCGCGGTTCGGAACGCCTCGATCCATCATTAGTGACGGGGGCTCACACTTTTGTAATAGACCATTTGAGAGTTTAATGAAGAAATACAGTATCTCTCATAAGGTGAGCACCCCATACCATGCACAGACAAGTGGACAAGCTGAGATTTCTAATAGGGAGATCAAACATATCATAGAAAAAATGGTTAACCCTGATTGTAAGGACTGGTCAATCCGATTGACCGATGCCTTATGGGCGTACCGTACTGCTTTCAAAACTCCTATTGGAACATCTCCCTTTAGACTTATCTATGGGAAAGCCTGTCACTTGCCTGTGGAATTGGAACATAAAGCATACTGGGCGATCAAAAATCTAAATTTCAATCTGGACAACGCTGGCTCGTTACGCAAACTTCAATTAAATGAACTTGAAGAAATCCGGAACGATGCATATGAGAACTCGAGAATTTCCAAGGACAAGATGAAGGCGTTTCATGATCAACATATTCTACGAAAATCATTCACGTCAGGTCAGAAAGTCCTTTTGTACGATTCTCGACTACATCTCTTTCCGGATAAGCTTCGATCTCGTTGGACCGGCCCTTACATTGTTGTCACTACTTATCCTCATGGGGCCGTCGAGATAAAAGATCCCGAAAATGGCAAGGAGTTTAAAGTAAATGGACATCGATTAAAGCCATTTGTTGAGACATTTGATTCAGAGGACATGTCCATGCCTCTGATTGCTCCTGTTTACCAGGACTGATCTCCTAGTCTGATGGAGGTATAGGTAGGTTTATCGCTTTCATAGGTTTAGGATAGTCGCTTTCATAGGTTAGTTAGTTCAATGTTTGTGGGTAACATTACTGCAAACCCTCACGAGACTACAACTCGTCCACTAGGGGTAACCTAGGGGTTTAAAGGCTTGTTGCATACGCTAAATGCAATCGAGAGTACCTGTGAAAGTGGTATAGGTAGGATTTTATTTTCATCATTTTTATTTTTCTTTTTCTCTCATGCTAACCAGCTTCCATACTATGATCTCGTGGAAAATCTCTCTCGATTCGTTATTCAGGTACTATCTTTCCATCACTTTACTTTCTTTGTCCCATGTGCATTGCATACTCAATTCTTTTACATTGAGGACAATGTAGATTTTTGGTTGGGGGTGGGAGATTAGGTTACCTAATCAGTGTTTTCTTGGTCTTGAGCAAAAATTGTGAAAATTTTTTAAATTTTTTCTGAAAATTCTTGTGAATTCGAAGTGATTTTGATGGATATCCTGGATTTAGAAGTTTAAGATAAGTGATGTTGATACTTTAGGACTCTGGGATTCAGTATCTGTTAAATTTCAAAGTTAAGATCAAGTTATTGATCCATGATTAGAAGTTATAAACAGTGATTGAGTCATGATTTCACATCTCACATCTCACTTTCACATTAAGGTTTCAGTCTGATATTGAAGGGTTAATTTGGTAATCACTAAGGAAGGAACCTGTTTGAAATTTGCCCATTATGATCAATTAAAGAAAAAAAAAAAAAAAAAGAAGATATCTTTGGAAAGATTTGGGCTAATAATCTTCACCGTTGGTTTGCTCTCTATAGGTGTAGATTTAATACCCCTTGAATGATATCTAAAAAGAGTCAGGTGTATGATCTTCACCATAGGTTTGCTCCCTATAGGTGAGGATTTAATTCCCCTTCCTTGGCATTACTTTGAATAGAAAAATCACAAGTTAATAGGTTAATCTATGAGGCAAGTTTTGGATTAGGTTTTGGTTGTCATGAATTTTCTTGTTGGTTACCAATGATATCATGAAATTGACGATTGGATCTCTTAATGATGATAAGCCGAGATTAGACTATACATCCATGGATCTCAATGTTTAAAATTTTTCTAATTGATGGATTAATACTTTACACTTGATTATGAAGTTTACCGTGTGCTTGAGCTCAGGAGAAAACAATTTCTAACATTCATGAATATTAATTTTCTCGTATCTTGTTCAAAATCTCACTCGATTTCATAGAAAGTTCTCCTATAATTCTCAACTTACTTTTCGCATAATTTACCCAGGACTAGCAAAATGCTGGTTGGGGGTTGTGTTGAGGGTCAAATAGTGCATATTAGACCCCATTTATTACTTGGATTTACGAGCATAATATTGTTTAATGCCCAGTTTTAATCGTGTTTTGTTGCAGGGTGTGATTAGGAGAGTTGACTGAAAAAGGATGCCAAAAGCTTAGATTTAACGTTCGGATGATCACTAGGGCAAGGGACGGACTTCAGAGGACCAAGATTGACGGATATACACGGTCAAAAATTCGAGAAAACTAAGAAACTGAAGCTCAAGTGGCTTGAAACGCATCCAGAATGCAAGATCATATGGTTCCCGACATCTGATCGGGTCGAAACTTTATACATGAGATAAGGGTCATAAATTAACCGTACATTTCAAATTTCAGCTCTTAAATCACTATAAAAGTGCTCCAACGGATAGATCAGCCCATAAACCGTTGATTCTGGGCCCACCTAATATCTGGAATTGCCTCGAATTTGGTATCAACGCCTTAAATGAGGAGACAATCAGATGGTTGGATCAGATTTTGTAAAAACATCATAGTGGACCCCACTTTAGATTGAGTGTGCATAGTGTACATGTGCACTAGCCGTGCACGTGAATTTCCAAAGTCAGTCAGCGCCGCTGACCGACGTTTCCTTCTCCAATTCAAAAAAAAAAAAAAAAAAAAGTTACGTGCCGCGTAATGCATGGCCGCTGGCCGTTTTGCGAAAGTTAGTGGCCCCTACACGTGCCCTGTAAGGTCAATCCGAACCGTCTACCGTGTAGACGGCATTGAATACTTAAAAACCATGTTGTCACTTTTCACCCATGCGTGCACACGTGTGAGATACAGAGGCCACAAAAGGGCTGCCCTGCAACGTTCAAAACTGATCCTTTTGTGATTTCTTCTTTGGGCCACGTCAATGGACGTTCAAAACCACCCATTCTTAACTGAAATTTTGTCCTGAATCCAATGGACGGGGTGAATTTTTTAGAAAATACTTCTGTGGGGCCCACCGATCACAACAGCGAAATGGTGCGAAAGGTTTCGCACATTCGCGAAAACTGACTTTTCCAGGCGGTTTTGGCCCACCATCTTTGATCGTATGGCAGATCTGAACCGTCTATCATGTAGAGGACCCAATAAAATTCTAAGGAATGGTGTTTCTTTGGAATTTGAGCAAGGAAAGTGGCGTGTTTCAAAGCACCGAACTTGGCTGCGAAAAAGCTTTCAATGGGCATGCATAGCTTTCCAAATCCGATTCAAATCCGATTTTCACCACTCCAGCAGCTATATAAGGAGGTTTTGGACGTGGAGATCATTCATTCAGGTCTTGGGAGGAAGATTCAGAGCTGGGAAGGAAGGCTCAGGTTGGACGTCTGTAAGAGAGAGAGTTGAGTTTGTTTATTTCTTTTATTTTTATTTTATTTTGAAATATCTAGCCTATTCATGTTGGGCTAAACCTCCTAGCTAGGGCTAGGAGGTGAAACTTATAGTGAGATGAGAGAGTTTAATTTATGAATTTTTTTTATTTAATTTATGAATTGAATTAACGTTGATGCTAGTTTAATTAATGGCATGTTTTAGTCTTTAATGGTCTGTTGTGACTAAAATTATAATGGGTCTGCAATGGCTTTGATCATGTCCTTCTACTTTTATGTTTATGACGTCAGGACGTCCTGTTGTTTACCATAGTCTCCTGGGCATGGTTGGATGACGGTACCCTTCCTAACTTTCATACATGTGATTGGGTAGTAATTAGTTTAATTCTGTTGTTTGCCATAGTCTTTTGGGCATGGTTTGGTGATGGAATCCATTCTAATTCATATACCTTTCATCTCTTAAAAACTAGATCAATGACAGTTCAGTTAATTTTCATGAAACATGCATAAGATCTCCCTGATCTCTATAAGTGGATCCTCTGAATCCCTAGTTCCCTTCTTCTGATTTTTCTCAAGTTTAGATAATTATTTCACCAGTATTCCTTCAAATTCAATCAGATTAGATTTCATCTTAGCCTAGTTCTAGTTCTAGATAATTTTAGAGAACGTACAAGTTTCAGTCCCTTGGGATTCGACCTCGGTCTTACCGAGTTATTACTACATCACAACCCTGCACTTGGGGAGTGAACATAAACATGCAAACGGGTCTAGGTCAGTTAGTGGTGGGCATTAGGCCAACATGACGGGAGAGTAAACATAATATGTATGGGAATGGAATGGCCATGCTTCTCGTTGTCGATATGCAGTGAACAATGATGCTAGGAAGATACAAGGGAATACCCTGACAGATGCTATATAAAATATTTAACATATACTGAGTTATGTCAGACTTATTTGAGTCCCTCAGATAAATATTCAGGAAGAAGATATTTTGGAGCACCTTGTACTTGTCTTCCATATTCGTTGCTCTCAGTGCGTTACCCTAATTCCATGGAACATTCTTTCCCGCACAGAAATACTTGTTGATCTCTATCTATACATTCACGGAATCAAGGTCGTGATTAGTTAACCCTCGATTCATAGCTGGAACCCCTATAAGCGTTGCAATTACCCTAGGATCAATGGTAGTGGAGGTCTCTCCAATGGTGACCACAAAAGAAGAAGGGTCCGACACGGGCGAGTGACAGTATGATAGAAATCTGCTCGGGCGAGTGACAGTATGATAGAAATCTGATCACTTGTTCATTTCTAACCGTCCCTCCAAAATCCAGGATTTTACTCCACCCAAATTTCTCTAAAATTTTCAGTATCTGGCCAGATACACTCTCGATCGACCTTCTTCTCGTACGCTATTTTTTGGAGACAAAATTTTATCATATATGTTTTCAGGAGGAGGAGGAACCGATGGGATCAACTGTTCTGGTTGGGTAGGTGGAGGTGAGCTTGAGTAGGAGTACTCTGTTAAGTATGAGCTCGTCGAGCCGGCGATTTAGTGGGGGAAGTTGGTTCCTTTGCCCATTCCAATCTATGTCTTGATCGGAGTTTAGTATAATCTCCCCTCGAGGACTCTCCAACCATAGTCCTTTTGCCTTTATCCTTCGGAATTATGACTGATGAGATGTTAGGCCCTATATCAGACAAAGGATATGAGATCATAACATTTATAAGCGCATTACTTCGCTGCACCAATTAATTAATGGAAGCAAGGAGAAGTGTTGTTTGCATGAAGAAATCAAGGCATGGAATCTTTGCATTCACTGGTTGTGGTCCAGTGAAAGAGAGTTACTATTAATGGTGTCAAGGAGAAGAGTGTGGTTTGTAAGGAGAATCAATGTAGATGGTGGCATGGAATCTTTGCAAATATTGTGGTTATGGTTGAGTGAAAGAGATCGTTCTAGCAGAGGTTTCATGGGCTGTGTAATGGAGTAAACTGCAAAATACATATTTGAAATGAATAGAGTCCCATTAAAATCATTTTGGGGTTGCATATAGAGGACCATGACTTCTCATTGAATAGTAGAGAAGTGCCTTCATTGCAATGGTTTGGATAACCAGAGAATGGGCTCCATCAATACAGGTTGTTTGCATCAGGACCTTGTTTGGAGAATATGGAGTTTACTCTTATACATGCCCTCTAATTATAGTGCATACAACAAAGTATCATTGAACAAAGAACTGATATATACCAGCTATTTGTCATTCGTATATACCAGTTCATAAGATTTCACAATCATATATACTTGTTCCTCCTTCCCAAAACTCAGAGAGTGGACATTACACATATCAACATGGCACCTGGCTGCTATATCAGAGATGTCCATCAGATGGGTCCCGCTCTGTGGATACTCTAACCCAAACGTATGGTGGGCTTATTGGGAAAGTATGACCAGAAACTCCAGTTTCTTATTCATTGCAATGCAATACACTTCTATCATCTACAAACACAAGACAAATCTCCCATTTTTCATAGCAATACAATCAAAATCAGTACGAGAACTATAGAAGCCTGTACGATTCATAAACACCATACATTCACATTGAAAAATCTCCACCCCACCATCTAATATAAAGTAAAGAAAAGAGAAAGGTAAAATCTTTGTCCATCTGCTTAGAACTATTCATTGCTCAAACCCTCCATAAAATGTATACACAACCACTATTGATGCTCATCAAGAATCATGGATTTGGAGTGAGAAACTTACCCACACAATGTTGATCAATGTGAGGAAGGGTTTGGAAGATTGCCTCCGATACTCCAAATGGCTTCGAAGAAGGCTTGAGAGGATGGCTTCAGGGAAGAAGCAATGCAAAGTGGAGAAGAAGAGGGAAACACAAGAAGTAATGAAGGGTTTGGTGAAAACAATAAACGCAAAAATTACACCTCATTTATGTTAAATCGAGACATCATTCAATATTATTGACCCATTGTCAATATATCGATTTTTAGAAGTGGATATTATCGAGAAATCCACGATATATCAATAAATTTGAGAAATTTCAGGGTTCGCTTGCTGGAAAGATCCTGGCCATATTCGATATAATCGATCCGTACTCGATATATCGAATTTTAAATTTTAATATTATCGATATGTCATTGATATATCGAGACATTGTGGATTTTTCATGGATAGTTACTAGACATTTCAGAGGCATAGTCGATATTAAGAATAAAATATCGATATATCGATATATTTAGTATCGATAATATCGATACATTATCAACATATCATTAAATAATACATTTTTCAGAGTTGCTTGCTGGATAGTTTCTATGCAAATTCAATATTATTGATCCTTCATTGATATATCAATATATTTAGTATCGATATTATCAATGCATGTTCAATATATCGTTAAATAATACATTTTTCAGAGTTGCTTGCTGGACAGTTTGTATGCAAATTCGATAATATCGATATATCGATATATTTAGTATCGATATTATCGATGTATTTTTGATATATGTTGATATGACTTTTTCCAGCAACTCACTAGACATAAATGGTAAGTTATCGATAATATTGATCGATTGTCGATATTATTTATAACTTAAAATTGATAATATCGACCTTACATCGATAATATTGATGGCAAATTTTTTTAGTACAGTGCAATATGTTGAGTCGATATTATCGACAGTATGTCGATATATCATTAAATAATGCAATTTTTAGTGTTGGTTGCTAGACAGTTTGTATGCAATTTTGATATTATCGACCCACTGTCGATATATCGAGATATGTACTTTCGATATTATCAATGTGTGTTCGATACATGTCGATATCATTTTTTCCATCAACCTCATTGGACATAAATGGCAAGTTAACGATATAATCGATCCATTGTCGATATTATCAATAAATTATAATCGATATTATCGACCGTATGTAGATAATATCGAAGGCAAACAATTTCTTTTAGAGTAATTGTAGTTTTTTTTAATTATTTTTTTTTTTCAATCTTAAATTTACACTATTTTTAGGGCCATTACTCCATTTTCATCCCTTCTTTGCCAAGACTAAAGAAGTTGACCAAACCTTGAGCTTCGTTGCCAGGGTATTCCATGTCCCAAAAAAAAAAAAACATTATGTTCTCTGTGTTTGCTTCTTTTTCTTCTCTTTTGTATGTTTGAATTGTTATGACCTTGCTTCCACACCCATTATGGAGTTTCAACACCCAACATCTAACAACGTCTTCTTTCTCTTTAAAAAGATGAGGAATGAGGAACTTTTGTAAGGCATGCAAAGAAATGGCTAGCTTTGGTAGTTCAGTGGACCACTGAAGAATGAAATTCTAACAATATAGGCATGTAGTTCAATATGGTAAATGTCTGAAATCAATGCCCCATCATCTAAAAAATGCTTGAGTTTTTTACTAGTGTATGTTAATTGGCAGGACCCACAAGTTAATTACTTGGATCTTACAAAAGATTTACACAATACATGTTATGCACTCCTTTATTGCGCATTTCCTCCTCGTTTGAAAATAATAGATACCAGCTTGTGAAATTCAGCCCATGTAAAGGCCGACAAGCACCTAAGCAATGTAGCATTCACCACTGATAAAGTTAGTCCTCATGTTCCTTTTTTAGATGGGCAATCAGGTAGAGGCGACAATTGAATTGGCCGCCCAACTTTCTTTGGCTTGTGCTTGGGCTCCTTAATAAAATGGGTTCCCTTATACCAATAAAATGGCTAATATAAAGACTCTTTTGAGTGATTTTCATTTAATGAAGGTGTTGTTTAAAGGCCTCTTGAATCGAGAGGTTTATTACAATATTAAGAGCCTTTTATATGGCTTTACTTATCTTTGAAGGGAATACTCTCAAAATTTTCTTAGATTGGACTAGTTTAAATCTTTAATAATTCACCCTTTACCACAAGGCCTTGTTAGACTACCTAATTAATTAGAACTAAGGCTATGCCAGGGCTAGGGGATAAGGGAATAGGTGTGGCTAGAGGGCTAACTATTGCCACCCCTCCAATAAGACAATGCTCAGGTCATCACTTATCAACCCTCCAACAAATTTTCAATAATGAATATGTGTCACTCACTCATCTTTTAATCATTCTTGATTAGAAGGATACATTAGTCTCATGATTGAGGTGATTCATTTGGGCATGATCATTCTAAGATGGAGGCCATTAAACTAATGGCTTACATCAAAAACTCCACCATTGATGCCAGCTTCAGATTACAAAAAAGCACCTTTAGAACATTCAAGAGAAATTCAGTGGGGCAAATTGAAAGTTGGGCAGGGCAAGTATGAAATTCAGTGAGGCAAATATGAAATTCAGTGGGGCAAACATCGAATTCAACAAGGCAAATTGTAAGTTGAGCGAGGCAAGTATGAAATTCAGTGGGGCAAACATGAAATTCAACGGGGCAAACTATAAGTTAAGCTGGGCAACTATGAAATTCAGCAAGGCAAACATGAAATTCAGTGGGGCAAACATGGAGTTCAGTGGGGCAAACTGAAAGTTGGATGGGGCAAGTATGAAATTTAGCAAGGCAAACATGAAATTGAGTAGGGAAAACATGAAATTAAGCAAGGCAAACTAGAAATTCATTGGGACAAAAATGAAATTCAGCAGGGCAAAATAGAAATTGAGCAGGGAAAACATGAAATTCAGCGGGGCAAACTGAAATTTGAGTGGGGCAAACATGAAATTCAATGGGACAAACTGAAAATTGAGCAGGGTAAACTTAAAATTTAATGGGACAAACTAGAAATTCAAATGAAATTGAGCGGGACAAACATGGAATTGAGCGGGGCAAGCATGGAATTGAGCGGGGTAAGTATGAAATTGCCATTAATGACCTTAGTTCTGATATATGATAGCAGATGAGGCTGAAAAATGTATAGTAGTTAGACATTGAATAATTAAAAGCATTAAACACTTCTACGAGGTTAGTAGAGAAGGACAAGCTCTTTATACCAGATGACCTACAGTTAAAGAAAATTTCTAAGTAAAAGAGTTGATTGCAAAAAGGCTGATTAAAATTATATTGGGTTATCATGATTAGATAAGGCTATCGTGATTAGAGCAGGAACTTGGACTGAAATGCACAGACTTGAAAATTTTCTGCACTCCAAGATTACTGTAAACCTCGTACAATATATATTCAATGATGTATATAATATAATGTATATAACATGAGATGGTACATGAGTGGGACAACACTGTACAATATATATTCAACAATGAAATTAATACTCCGTATAATACAACTTCTTTCTAAAATTCTTCCCATGCTTTAAACAAATATCATCTACAGACTAGAGACATGCAATCATATACTATTGGCTTCCTCCAATCGGCTGTGAATTTTTGTATGTCTGTTCCCACAAGGGTGATACCGCTATACAAAATGTCGTTTCATTATAAATTTGCTGCAGTTATATCCATTGTCCTTCTTCGGCGCATATTTATCAACTCTGATGGTCCACTTCTTTCCTTCAAGCGCAGTGTTGTCTCCAGTGGCATGGAAGAGAATGGGGAGTGCATCAGTCATCTTCTTCATCTTCTACTTGTACTTCGACATTAGATTTATGAATAAGATATCTATAACAACGATTTCTCTTACTTTATGATAGATGATAAGAAAAAATCAATTTAAATTTTTATGATTTATGGCTGTATAGACCTATCCATGATTCACAAAATAATATATTGGTCAAAATATGATAGAACATATAACAGTAAGAGATGATGTTCTGTGACAAGTGCATTACCCGTTCATAACACTAAATCGCTTTGAGAATTGCATAGACCGTGGTCAGCTGGCTTATTAGTGAGGCTCATTTTGCCGCTGATTTGGAGGCCCGGTATGCGATCAAAATCGGCAAACACCCTTCAAGGCTTTGTTGTTACAAACATGATTAAAGTTCAATACATGTAAGAATATAAAGTTTTTGAACAAATTAAGAATAGTTAAAATAAACAGTTACTGTAAAATACGTAGGACAGAACTTGCAATCCTGAGGATATGCTTTTGAAAGGTCGTTATGCCTTTTATTAAGGAACTCGATATATGTGTCGATAGCCTAATCAATAGAATAGTACGATTTAGTCATAGATTAATATAACAATTAATTATATGTCTATCAATGCATATAGAGAATAAATTAGTAATGCTTACCTCGCTATCAACCCACGCATCCTTCGTTCATATCATACTAAACCATTTCCCTACTGCTATGTCCTTATTTGCTTCATACCAGTCCTCTGCCTCTTTCACCTTCTGCGTAGATAGTATCCTGAAATGATCCATCTGTAGAGGAAATGGTATCGGAGAAGTAGCAAAAGTTGTTACTTGCTCGGGTTTGGAAACCACCCCAGGGGTTGTATCGAATGCAGACAGGGACAAGTACAAAGAAATCTTATAATATGACGGCTTCGGTATCCTTCTGGTTCTTCTTTCATAAACGAGATAAAAAGTTGATACATTCAATATATTACCTTTGGCTTTACTATACGATTGCACATCCAGATTTCCATGTCTAGGTTCTTTATCTTCAAAATCATTTACTTCCTCTCTCTTCCTCAACTCCTCACCCTCTTCCTCCATCATAAAATGTCCTCTCTATGTACGACTACCTTCCTTCTTCTTATTAAACTTCTCCCTCTCATTCGTTAACTTTTTCTTGTCCTTAAAAAATAAATCCTTCTCCCTCCTCAATTGTTCTTTCTCTTTCAGTAACGTATCCCTCTCATCAAACATTGCTTCTTTCTTTCTCATCTCTTCCCTCTCTTTTCTTAATTCGTCCCTCCTTCTTCAACTCTTCCCTCTTAATCCGAAATTCCTCCATAAAAATAACATTCTTCATAATACCCCCCTTGGTCCCTCTTCCTCCACACCTTTCTCATCGTTATCATCTGACTCGTCATCATCCTCATGATCAATTTCATTACCCTCTTCATCATCTTCCTGGGTTTCAGTGAGCTATAAAATGTATAGATGGATATGTAAGAGTAAGGATAACTTTACAATGACAGAAAAATATATTTCATTTTTCATAACATCTCACTTGAAAATTGTCACGCACCAAGCGAACGACATTCGTTTCTCATTCACGTAGCGGTGGTTCTAATTTCATTACTACTGATGTCTGTAAAAGAACAAAGAGTACTGTTAAATAAAACATCGATAAGGCTGTCAAGTAAAGTAAAGTAAATATAGAAGATATATATAAACTTATAGCTTTACTCTCGAAAATAGCATGTATTATGTTATACCTCAAACCCTTCCAGCCTCGATATTGAATGAAGCGTGGAATTTGATGGAGAACATACGAAACAACACACTCTTATAGGGCCGGTAATATCTCTACTGTCCATACCTATTAGGATGAAATTGCACCAAGTTAAAAATCTAAAATTTACTATAGAGGGAAAACTATAGAAAATAAAAAGTGTTCTTACTCGTAGAGGAAGGAGGCAACTACATACAGTGTACCAAGGGGAACTCGATGTGACAACGGCAGATTTGATTCCTTGCAACATTGTATAGTATCCTGTGACGCCCCGGTAACTGCTTCATGTGGGCGGGCACATGTGGGCGGGCCCCAAAGCTGGCTGACAGGCTACTGTGTTGGGCGAGCTACTGTTGCAGTTGACTGTAGCGTAACTTATCCCACATCGGAAGAGTTGTCTGAAGTAATGGTGGTTATATGTGGAGTGTCATCCTATACTGTATGAGGCCTTTTAGGAATAACCCCGAGAACAAAACCGTGCAGGCTGTGCCCAAAGCGGACAATATCATACAGTGTGGGCGTGTGCTGTTACAAATGGTATCAGAGCTGAGGACGGCTCTGCCCTCGGTGGGGGATAATGTGACGCCCCGGTAACTGCTTCATGTGGGTGGGCACATGTGGGCGGGCCCCAAAGCTGGCTGGCAGGCTACTGTGTTGGGCGAGCTACTGTTGCAGTTGACTGTAGCGTAACTTGTCCCACATCAGAAGAGTTGTCTGAAGTAATGGTGGTTATATGTGGAGTGTCACCCTATACTGTATGAGGCCTTTTGGGGACAACCCCGAGAACAAAACCGTGCGGGCTGTACTCAAAGCAGACAATATCATACAGTGTGGGCGTGTGCTGTTACATATCCCAAACTACCCCAGGGATACCCATAAAAATCATCTAATGAGTCCACCAGGTGAATATAATACATATTGCACATGGTTTTTCAGTTCGATTCTCCTAAGAAAGCACTCCACAAGTAGTAGGACAACCTTCACGACGTCCTTATATTTATTGGTGTCAATTAATCTCTCAAACACGTCCATTAGGTGTTTCTTTAATATTAGATATTCTTTGAAGTATTTGTTTCTTAGTGTACTCGTAGTGTAACGATTCTTCGGCACAGTAAGATCTCCAGTCTTAAGACCGATAATGAGGGCAAGTCCATCTCGGTAAACTGCAATTGCCTCCCCTTGATCTTAAATACTAGATCACCTTTATATCTTACAAAAAGAAGGTGAAATAGAGCCCCTATAAATCTAAAGGATGTAACATGCAATAGAAACGAGAAAGGGGATTGCCTAAACAAATTTAGCCGACTATCGTGCTTCTTCACTCCACCATTCACCTTGTCAAACCACTATGTCAGTGTAAACCTAGATTTTTGGATAGAGATTATGGCAGAATATTCGTTGCCTACAGAGATGAATTGAAAAACATATCAAACATAAAATTCATAAGATAAATATAATGTACAAAATCAGACATAATTGAAAACAATGTAGCATTTCATTAATTTGAACAAGCTTCAAATGAAATAGAGATAGAAATTGAGTGGGGAAATATCATAAATTGTGCAAGACAAACTATCAACATAAGTGAGACAAACTATAATTTGATATGGCAAACTACAAATTGAGCAGGGAAAACTGGATATTGACCAGGGCAAGGTAGATATTCAGTGGGGCAAACTACCAGAAATTCATTGCGTATCTCAGCATTCAATGTGTTTTCTTGAATAATCTCATTTTTCAATTATTCAACCAATGCATTTTACTAAATAAAACGTTAACAAGATTAGTGAACATTTATATTGATAGTATCAACAAGAAGATGTTATTTGTAACTAGTTTTGTTGGTTGGTTAATTGGTCACATTTTCTTCATGAAATGGGTTGGATTCGTATTATTTTGGATACAGCAAAATAATTATATTACATCTAATGTACTTATTCGATCTAATAAGTACCTTATGTCAGAATTGAGAAAGTCCATACCTCGAGTCTTTAATATTCTTTGTTCGAAAGAAAATCAGAATCCAGACAAACTATATGGGAATCAAGGGTTTCAAGAAAATTGGAAGATGGAAATACTTAAAGAGGATAGAGACCTCTTCTGGATTGAAAAACCTCTTGTGTCTCTTTTTTTCAACTATAAATGATAGAATTGTCCATTATGATCCATAAAAAATGATCGCTTTGAGAAAACATTGAGTGGGGCAAACTAGAAAATTGATCGAGGGAAACATGAAATTTAGTAGGGGAAACATGAAATTCAGCGGGAAAAATATAAAATTCAGTGGGAAAACATGAAATTGAGTAGGGCAAACTTGAATTTCAGTGGGGGAAACATGAAATTGAGCAGGGCAAACTAGAAAATCAGCGGGGCAAACTAGAATATCAGCAGGGCAAACTAAAAAGTTAACAGGGCAGACTAGAAAATCAGCGGTGCAAACAAAAAATTCAGTGGGGCAAACTGAAAAAATCAGTGGGGCAAACATGAAATTGAGTGGGGAAAATTAGAAAATCAGCGAGGCAAACTTGAAAATTAGCGGGGCAAACTAGATATTGAGTGGGGCAAACATGAAATTGAACGAGGTAAACTAGAAAATCAGTGGGGAAAATAAGAAATTGATAGTGGCAAACTTGATATTCAGTGGGGGAAACATGAAATTTATCGGCTTAAATCATGAAATTCAACGGGGCAAATACAAAATTCAGCGGGGAAAACATGAAATTCAGCGGGGAAAACATGAAATTCAGCGGTGCAAACTAAAAAATTCAGCAGGGCAAACTAGACAATTAGCGGGACAAACTCAGTAGATAATTTCATGGCTTGATCCGAAAAATCTAAACATATCCAATGTTCAAATAGACCACACCACATGAAATTTTAAATTGAACTTCTAATGTTGATCATTTCTTAGGGGCCACAGAAGTTTTGGATCAAGCTTTATAATTGTGTTTTCTATTAATCTATGTCTGTATAATCTTATCAATATGTTTGATAACAAACAAACATAATTGTTGGGCCCACTATGGTTTCAACGGTGGAAATAATTATGCCCACTGTTTCCCATGGTATGATCCACTTGATCTTTTGATATGCTTTAATTTGGGGCTAAACCACTTAAATTAGATGGAAAAACAGATGGACGGCGTGGATATACTACATACATTCAATGTGGACCCAATCGAGTTTACTTAGTACAATGGGAGCGTACTAACTAACTCGTTATGTAATCCGATTATAGTTGCTACGCCCCACAATGATATTTTATTTCTAATACATCATGTTCATCGGATTATGTAATACTCCTCCATTTTCATCGAATATGTATACACCAAAACCCCATATATGGGAGAAAACCTGGACATTGAGCGGGGCAAATATGAAATTGAATGGGGCAAACATGAAATTAAGTGGGGAAAACATGAAATTCAGTGGGGGAAACTAGAATATCAGCGGGAAAAATAAGAAATTGATCGGGGCAAACTTGATTTTTAGCGGGGGAAACATGAAATTCATTGGCTCAAATTATGATATTCAACGGGGCAAACATGGAATTGAGCAGGGCAAACTGAAAATTAAGCGAAGTAAACATGAAATTCAGCGGGGGAAACATAAAATTCGGCGGAGCAAACTAAAATATTAGCGGGGCAAACATAAAATTCAGCAGGGCAAACTAGACAATCAGTTGGGCAAACTTAGCAGATAATTTCGCGGCTTGAGCCGAAAAATCTAAACGTATCCAATGTTCAAATAGACCACACCACATGAAATTTTGAATTGAACTTCTAATGTTACTCATTTCTTAGGTGTCATGGAAGTTTTGAATCAATCTTATAATTGTGTTTTCTATTAATCCATGGTTGTATGATCTTATGAATAGGTTTGATAACAAACAAACATAACTGTTGGGCCCACTATGGTTTCAACGGTGGAAATCATTATGCCCACTGTTTCCTGTGGTATGATCCACTTGATCTTTTGATATGCTTCAATTTGGGGCTAAACCGCTCAAATTAGATGGAAAAATGGATGGACAACGTGGATATACTACATACATTCAATGTGGGCCCAACTGAATTTACTTAGTACAATGGGAGCGTACTGACTAACTCAGTACGCAATCCGATTATGCTTGCTACGCCCCACAATGATGTTTTATTTGTAATACATCATTTTTATTGAATTATATAATAACCCTCCGTTTTCATCACATTATGTATACACCAAAATCCAATTGTGGGAGGGAACCTAGACATTGAGCGGAGCAAACATGAAATTGAATGGGGCAAACATGAAATACAGCGGGGGAAACATTCAATTCAACGGGGAAAACATGAACTTCAATGGGAAAAACATAAAATTGATCATGGCAAACTTGATTTTCAGTGGGAGAAACATGAAATTCAGTAGGACAAATCATGAAATTCAACGGGGCGCACAAGGAATTGAATGGGGCAAACTGAAAATTGAGTGGGGAAAACATGAAATTCAGCGGGGGAAGCATGAAATTTAGCGGGAAAAACTAGGAATTCAGCAGGGTAAACAAAAAAAATCAGCTGGGCAAACATAAAATTCAGCGGGACAAACATGAAATTGAGTGGGGCAAACTAGAAAATTAGTGGGACAAACTAGAAATCAGCAGGGTAAACATGAAATTGAGTGGGACAAACTAGAAAATCAGCGGGGCAAATATGAAATTGAGCTGGGGAAACATGAAATCAGCAGGCCAAAATAGAAAATCATTATGCCCACTGCTTCCTATAGTATGATCCACTTGATCTTTTGATATGCTTCAATTTGGGGCTCAACCCTTTAAATTAGATGAAAAAATGGATGAACGGCGTGGATATACTACATACATTCAATGTGGGCCCAACTGAGTTTAAAATATACCTGTGTGCATTTTTTCTACACTGGACCGACCATTTTCAGAAGAAGACAAAATGCTAATAAGGGGGCCTAAAAAATGGATTTTTTTGGTCTTTCTACCATAAATGGAGTGAGGAAAGGGGTGGAATGCAACAGTAGTGAAAGCAGCAGTGGAAAGGGAGAGGAAAAGCCACGGCATTGGAAAGGAGGGGTATTTTCGTCCTGGAAATCGATCTCGTTACGTATAGGTCTAAGTTCGTATAGTAAATTTGTATTTCTTCATAAAAACCGCTGGATAAAAGGTGGGGTTAACAGTCGTAAATTTCCTGCTAAATTTCCTGCATTGGGACATGCCACACCCGTCCGTCCAATAACACAATGCAACGGGGATTAAACACCCACCGTTAAAAAAACCTGCTGAGGCTCACTGTAATGTTTATTTTTCATCCAACCTGTTGGTCAGGTGACATGGATGAAGGGAAAAACAATATCAGCTTGATCCAAAACTTTTGTGGCCCACAACAATTCAATTACCACTGCTTCCTTTGTGTGGTCCATTTTGAGATTTGGATCTGCTCCATTTTACGATCATACACTAAAATAAGATGGGAACACGGATGGACGGTGTGGATATACAACACACAAATCAAAGTGGGCCCCACAGTCGCGGTCTCACCCAAGTCTGTGTTTCCGGGCGTACAGAATCCGTGTTCGTGTTGCACGTGGGTCGTAATGTCGTCAGACAGTGCGTAAGCGCTCAATACGTGAGACGTCGTCCACGCCCACGCTCGAGAAATGATGTGTGCACATGCATTACGCATGGAATAATGGAAAGGCGTGCAAGATCCAAGCCGTTCATCAGGCCATCCCCGCACATTGTAGATGCCACTTGGAGAAAGATACTTCCACCTAATCATCAGGCGGGCGACATGCATGCAAATGAATCGAACGGTTAGCAGAATCTGACCAGCGGAAGAAATTCGTCAGGTGGGATCTGATCATCGGATCACCACATCAGCCTGATTATCAGAAATGGGATCAACAGTCAAGGCCACTAATGAGCAGCTACACTAGTCACCAGTTTTCCTTTTCTTTTTTCTTGTTTTTAAATTATGTTTTTGCAAAGTAGGTGTACGCTTCAACGTGCACTCGAGAGAGTGCACTTAGCAGACGATCCTCGCCCATACGGTACTGAGGAAGCGGAATGCAGGACCAGATCGGGTGTCACATGGGTCTGTTTCCCTGACCATGGGACCCACTTTTGTGTATGTTTTGTATATCCGGAACGTCCATCAGTTTTTCCATCTCATTTTAGGATATATTATAGAAAATGAAGTAGATCCAAATCTCAAATGGACCACACTACAGGAAACAGCCCTCATTGAATCTCATCATTAAAAGCTTTCAAGGGCCCTAATGTTTATCTACCATCCAACCTGTTGATAAGGTCACATAAACTTGGATGGAGGAAAATAAATAAATAAATATCAGCTTAATCGGAAACTTTTAGAGCCCTCGGGAAGTTTTTAATGTTAGACATTCAATACCTACTTTGTGGTTCACTTGAGACATCGATCTACTTTATTTTTAGCACCATGGCTTAAACTGAGCTGAAAGAAGCTGATGAATGGCGTGGATATATAACAAATACATCAAGGTAGGTCTCACGGTCAAAAAAGGACCCATTACAAGTAACACATAATCTGCTCTCACACGGATTGCTCAGTGGTGAATGGTGATCCGCCCGTGGCCCAATCCACTCAGCGTCCATGTCAACCATTCGCATTCGAGAGCGGATTAGGTGAGACACCGTCCTCACTCAAGACGGTTCGGCGCTTAAGGGGGGTTACCGTGGGAGTTGCATCCACACTCTCTATCCATTTTACGAGATTATTCTAGGGCATTATTTCAAAAATGTAGCGGTTCAAATTATCAAGTGGACCATACCATAAGAAAGGGTGTTAATTGACCATTAATGGGTCATAAAAGTTTTGGAGGAAGCTGATATTTATTTTGTTGATGTGAAAAACTGGGTCAACCTCTTCTTACCCTTCCGCCTGCAAATATTTATTTTGTTGATGTGAAAAACTGGATCAACCTCTTCCTGCCCTTCCGCCTGCACCACAATGAGAGAGAAAGTAAACCCTGACTAGGACCGGGACACCTCCGATGCTTAAGTCAGTAGAGATTTAAGAAATGGAGTGTTTTAGGGTTTTCCTTGCGTATCTTAATTCTTGGAGTCCTCTTTTTATAAGAATAAGAGGTCTCAGCGTAAGGGGATTCTCTCTTGATTTTTAGGAGATTTGGTTTAATTGTCATTTGTTTGTAGATACTTTCCGATCCCGAGATTTCTGGGATCGGGTATCTTTTTACAAAATTCTCGAATCAGTATTTAAAATTACACCGTCTCTCCTTTACTTGGCTCGGCCTCAATAGACTATACAAGCTCGGCTGGCTTATAAAGATGAGGTTATTTGCCTATTGTCGGATGAAACAAAATCGATTTAAGATCGATGCTTTTTTTTAATCCGATAACCGATACTACAACCAACCTCATATGGGTCGGTTTTATAGTCGGTCAGGTGGCTTTTAGCTCTAGGGCATTTAATTGATCCTTTCAGACATAGTTGTCCCTTTAACTGAGTCAACTTCATGTTTTACAAATTTCGCCTGTAGCTCTTGACTCTTTTACTCTCGGTCGGGATTAATATCCTGTCGATCCGAGTTAAGTCTCTCCTTTAGGCTTTATCTTCAATCGGCTTTCACAGTTGCTTCGGGTTATGTAAGCAGAGTTAATTCTTCTTACAACTGACCCCCGGACTTATAATATTTTCCCTCAACAGTAAGCCCCCTACTCCTTGTGTTAACCATGTCAATACAAAGGAATAATGAATTACTAGGTCAGTTTATATTGGGAACCGAAGTTATGATGGAGCATTTAATGTTTCTTGTATCGTCCTTAACGTACGACAGTTCGTTACTCGAGGTCGCACGAGCAGATAGCCGTCAGGTCGTTTCGTCCGCTTATGAGCGTCAGACACGTGGCTAGGACGTTACCCGCGTTAGTTGGCGTGTGCCATGCATCGGGTGTGGGAGTCGAAGCAAATGTTGATTCGACTCATCCTTAAATGCGGATGCCATGTGACTCGGCTATAAAAGGGGGTGCGGGAGTGTCACGCCCCAAACTCGGAAACTGGGCTCGCAAAATTTTCGATCGCCGAATCCGGCGCCCACAGCCTCCGTAGAACCCCATTCTCGGCCCCTAACTTCCATTCACCAGGTTCCGATCCTGGGATGCTACGAGGAGGATTTTAAATGTCAGTTTGATTCGTAATAAGCATAACCAAAGGCATAACCCACAAACAACAACCAAGCACTCCATTACATTTCCACTATGATCAAAAACTTTACAAGTACAATGAGCATAAAGGGAAATACAATGGTAAATAACAAAAACTCCAAAATGCTCAGCAACGTGCTCCTGCCTCAGCGCTGCTGCGAACCAACGTCACCTGCACGCAATGGTCGTGCATAAGCTTACAGAGAGCTTAGAGGGTGGTGAAAGTGTGTGCGCAAGGTAGTAATATGAACATACAATGACAGAGTAATGCGGAGAGCACAGCCAACTGGTATTCAGCACTCAGCGCTCATCTACCCACTCGGTCTAAACGTTGGAGCAACCTCTTGGTACCATAAGGGTTTAGGGACTTTCACCTAGGGATATCTATAGTACCCCATGTAGAACAAGATTTTCGGTATCCAATCCTGCCAACCACGATGCGTCTGTGGAGACTACGGCCCTGATGTCGCTAGGGCGTACAATAACCATGTCACACGAGTGCGAGATGCATGATTCACGCTATCCAGTCATGCAACAACTCATGCGCATATCGTGCGCTCATGTAGGGCAATACTGTCTAACCAGGAGCCCATAAACAACCTGCCCGAAGGCATATGCTATGATCAGTCAGTCCTCATATCAAGCATACGTATGATGCGTATGATCATGAGTCATGAAACTATACGAAACATGTTATAATGAAATGAACTATTTTACAATACAGATGGACGTGGACGGCCTATACACAATAAGTACGGCCCAGTAATGGGCCTTAAGGAGAGTCGTAATGTGGACATCCAACCAACATTACACTCGCAATGTGGACATCAAACCAACATTGCTCCCAAGGCACGATCTTTGAAAACCTCAGTACTTAGTCTGTAATGGATTTACACATTGCAATGGACCGTAGGTTGTCCCCATTGGGCCTCACATATATATCAAATGGGCCATATCCTATGGGCCTTTTATTCATCAGATGGGCCACATAAATGGGCCACACCAATGGGTCTTATGTGCATTGCAATGGGTCAAACCCGTGGGCCTTGGATTGCATCAAATGAGCTTAGTCTCATGAGTCTAATATATGACCAATGGGCCACATCAATTGGGCCCCACAAGTAGATCAAGTGGGCCTCAACCCATAGACCTAACATGAGTTCAATGGGCCTAAACCCCTAGGCCTTAATCAAATAAAATGGACCTAACTCATGGGTCTCAAATAAGTCCAATGGGCCTAATCCCATGGACCCTTTTTATAATCAATGGGTTTAGTCTTATGGGCCTTATGTAAGACCCGTATCTTGGTCCGTACCTTTCCGTACACTTCCGCGGTCTTACCGGTCGAATTCCGACAACCTTCGACCCTTAAACGATATCAACACGCGACCCTGATTCATATGCCGACAACCCGAGTCGACTCAACTCGAAACCAATACTATAGCGACCGCACCGTCGCCGCGGTTCCGATACCGCGACTCGCGCGCCGAGGCGATACTCTAGTCAAGAGTTATGGGCCAACGTTCGGTGCGAGAAAATGCCGCGCGTTGCGAAAACCAAGGGAATCTCAACGATGTGTCACATCAATCACATCAATCCCATCAATCAATCACCCATCAAGCCATCACATGTCAAGTACACATCACTCTCACCCATTTTTGCAAGCAACCACAAAAGTCTTCACCACCCATACCTCTCTTACACAAAAAGCCACAAAAGTCTTCATCTCCCATACCTCTCTTACACAAAAGCCTCAAAATTCAATATTTTCTTACACAAACATCACTCACCCCATCCATCCATCACTCTCTCTCTCTCCCTTTACATCACTCTCTCTCTTTCTCTCTTTCTCATTTCAAAAATCCCAAGCAACAAGAGCTCCATATGTATGGAATTTTGCAAGAGCTCCTAAGCTCCAAGTGGCCCACCTTCCTACCCCAAAATCTTCCATCTCAACCCTCCATTCTTCATCTTAACCATTGAAGTTGAAGCTAAGGTGCCAAGGGACCCCTAGGAGCAAGAAGATCGGACGGTGGGTGCCTCTATAGGGTAGTTCTTTCTTATTTTTATGATGGGCCAAGTGAGACCCACCGATCAATGGTGTGGATCTCACTTGGGACCCTAAGTTGTGGCTGATGGACCACTTGGATCATCATGATCATTCCATGATGGGGTCATTCTCCATGGACCCCATCATGATGTTTATTTCATTTAGAAAGGTCATCTAGACCGTCCATATCGGTGGGGAATGGATCTCCACCGTTGATTTGCATTTTTTATGGTCCCATGATTAAAGGGATCCGTTTATTGTATGATTTATTGCAAGGGAGGGCCCATAGTGTCGGGGTCCCTCCATCACAAGGCGTGTCCCACTCTCCTTCTCTTTTTCCCTCTTTCTTTATGATGAATGGCCCACCTATAATGTGTATATTTTACCCATGCCACCCACCTAGTGGGCCACCTTGACTCCGATTCATGACCTGCATGACCGGACGGTTATACCAGCCTGAATGAAGGGGAAATATAAATATCAGTTTGATCTAAGTCTAGTGGCCCACTACGTGGGACCACATTGATGCCTGTACATCATTCAACGGTGGTGGCTGGATGTTGGTCAGGTGAAGGATTTAATGTATAAATTCTTATATGCTTATGTGTATTAAAATATATTATAACATTATGTTATATTGTAGCATTATAATATAAGATATTATGATACGTCATTACCAGAGCTTAATCAGACATCCGGGGCCCTCATGTGGGGCCCACCCCTTTTGAAATCAGACGGTTGCTGTGTGTGTACAGTAACTATAGAGATGTTGTATGTGTGTAGTAGCTTGCCCAGCAACGTGGACCCACCTTAGTATATGTTGTACTATCCATAGCCTAGGACGGTAGGTCTGATCTTGGGGTGTGTGTTATATGCACACCGTCCACCATTTTATGCATCCAAGTCGTCCATCTGCTAGGTGGTGGGGCCCACCTACTGATTAACGTCAGTAAGTCCAGAGGGACCCAGATTCCTTAGCTCGCTGGTAAACTTGGTGGAGATACAGCGGTAGGACCTACCCACGCCTATAGCATAACTGGCGGACTGAATGCAGATACCTCGTTTGAACAGAGGACGGTGGTGTCCATGGGACCCACCCTATTCACGTTGTCCGTCCTTTTGGTGTGGCCCGCACCATGCATGTAGTGGGTCCACCGTCCATCTGACGGTGGGACACACCCCATGTGTGGGGCCCAACTTTGATGTACGTGGACGTCCAGGCCATGGCCTGGACGTTTTACCTTATAATATATATATGTATTTATATATGGTATGGTGGTGGGCTCTACGTGGGACCCACCTTTGTTGTGTTAGGAAGAAAGAGTAAAGAAAAGAAAAGAAAAAGGTAAAGGAAAAGAGTAAGGAGAGGCAGCCACGTGCTGCTCTCTCTCTCTCTCTCTCTCTCTCTCTCTCCCTGTAACTCCAGTAGAATGTAGGCCCCACATGATATTTCCGTTTTGGCAATGCCATCCATCTGTATTGATGGTGGGGCCCACTGCCATCTGGCGACAGCCAGTTCTATGGGTCCCCCTACTAAAGACGCCTCATATAAGTAGATAATATACTATATTATGTTATAATACTATACTATTTAAGAAAATTGGGCCCTACATGGGACCCATCTCTGCCTTACAAAATGGGCAACAAGCTGCACGTGGAGGCCTGCGTGGTGTATGTGTTTTTGCACACGCCGTCCGTCCAACGGTGGAACCCACTCCCTTTGTGTAGACTTTATCTGCACCATTTCCTATTTGAATGGTGGGGCCTACCATGATGCAAGTGTTGTACTCATGCCATCCAACCGTTTGTAAGATCATTTTATAGCATGGAAAAATAGTGGGGAATCATATCTAAAGTTCAAGTGGACCCCACCATTAAATAGTGGATAGTGACATCCACCGTTCAAACTTATAGGGCCGTGGTGGTATCTAAATAAATTGGTATTATGTTCACTTCATTTATCTATATGTTAACTTATGCATAGGTCGGATCTCAGATATACATAAGGTTGGGACCATATGAGACCCATCAGTATGACCCATTCGATGTATTTGTGGCCCATGGTTGAGGCCCACTTTGATACACATATGACCCATGAGATTAGGCCCATTTGATGCAATCTAAGGCCCACGGGTTATGACCCATTGCAATGCACAAAAGGCTCATTGGTGCGGCCCATTTATGTGGCCCATCTGATGAATGAAAGGCCCATAAGATATGGCTCATTTGACATATATGTAAGGTCCAATGGGAACAACCTACGGTCCATTGCAATGTGTAAATCTTTTACAGGCTAAGTACCAATGTTTACAAGATCGTGCCTTGGGAGCAATGTTGATTTGACGTCCACATTGCGAGTGTAATGCTGGTTGGATGTCCACATTACGACTCTCCTTAGGGCCCATTACTGGGCCGTACTTATCGTGTATAGACCGTCCCGGCCCATCTGCATTGTAAGGTAATTTATTTTATTATAACATGTTTAGTATAGTTTCATGACCCATGATCATACGCATCATATGTATGCTTGATATGAGGATTGACTGATCATAGCATTTGCCTTCGGGCAGGTTGTTTATGGGCTCCCGATTAGGCGGTGTTGCCCTACATGAGCGCACGATATGCGCAGGGTTGGTTGCATGACTGGATAGCGTGATTCATGTATTCCGCATTTGTGTGACATGGTTATTGTACCCCTAGCGACATCAGGGCCGTAGCCTCCACAGACGCATCGTGGTTGGCAGGATTGGATACCGAAAATCTTGTTCTACATGGGATACTATAGATATCCCTGGGTGAAAGTCCCTAAACCCTTATGGTACCAAGAGGTTGCTCCAACGTCTAGACCGAGTGGGTAAATGAGCGCTGAGTGCTGATTACCAGACGGTTACGCTCTCCACTGTGTCGTGGTCGGTTGGAAGGGGGTGCGGCCTTATCCGCCCGAGCGTAGGGGGCAATGCTAGGCTGAGTTTGACCAGCTCGAGGAATGGGTCCGCTATCGACGAGTCGCGCCCGATATTGGCAGACGGATAGTGAGGTCTCTTCCACTTATCTTATTGCGCGCGATGTGGCGGCAATCAGGTTTAGAGTGTACTAGACCCCGGTGATATTCCATATTTTGAGCTGTATTGATGCGTGGACATAGATGGAGACCTATATGCTTGAGTTGCATTGCATATAGCATGGCCTTTGGGTGGCCGATACCATTCATGTCTTGCATTGTATAGCCTTGGTACGGCTCATGATATTATGGTTCCATCTGCATATTCTGCATTACTCTGACATTGTATGTTCATATTACTACCTTGCGCACACACTTTTACCTCCCTCTAAGCTTTCTGTAAGCTTATGCACGACCGTTGCGTGCAGGTGACGTTGGTTCGCAGCAGCGCTGAGGCAGGAGCACGTTGATGAGCATTTTGGAGTTTTTATACTTTACCATTGTATTTCCCTTTATGCTCATTGTACTTGTAAAGTTTTTGATCATAGTGGAAATGTAATGGAGTGCTTGGTTGTTGTTTGTGGGTTATGCCTTTGGTTATGCTTATTACGAATCAAACTGATATTGAAAATCCTCCTCGTAGCATCCCAGGATCGGAACCTGGCGAATGGGAGCTAGGAGCCGAGAATGGGGTTCTACGGAGGCTGTTGGCGCCGGATTCGGCGATCGAGAATTTTATGAGCCCGGTTTCCGAGTTTGGGGCGTGACACCTTATAATATATCAACTGGGTCCACTTCCATGCGCTTTAAGAATGCAACAATGGATCCAATTTCATGGGCCTTGAAGTACATCAAATGGGCCTAGTCCCGTGGACTTGCAACACATCACATGGGCCTAAGCTCTTAGGCCTTAAATGAATCCAATGGGCCTAGCCCATAAGCATTTCATAAATCAAATGGGCCTAACCTATAGACCCTTTGCAATTCAAGTGGATCTAGCCCAAACAATACAAATGAGCTCTCAAAGTGGAAGGACGGATTGGACGTAACAATGCATCGTGGTGGGTCCCATGTGGGGCCCACCATAATGTTACCTGCCGTCCAATCGGCTCATAAGGTCACCCTGACCAGGGAAATAAAGAAATAAATGGATAAAATTAAATATTGAACCAAAACTTCTACCAAACCAAAGGGGTTCCAATAGTGGGCTTTAACCAACTCTGTTTTCCTACTGGATGGCCACCCTATCAACGACTGGATGGAATGGATAGGACACATACATCATGAAGTGTCCCACCGTCTAAAGAGTGGACGGTGCGGATCAAACACACAAGCTATGGTGGGAGTCCCCTGGCTGGACGGCGTAAACGATACATGTACATGGGGGTGGACTCCACCGTCCGTACGGACGATGGATTTATTCACAAACATCACTGTGGGTCCCTTGTGGGGCCCACCCTGTAATGTTTATTTGGCATCCAACCCATTGATAAGGTCAAACAGACCTGGTTGAAGGGAAAACACAAATTTCAGCTTGATCCAATACTTCGGTGGGCCCCAGAAAAGATTTCAATGGTAGATGCTCAATCTCACTGTTTCATGTGGTGTGGGCCACCTGAGTTTTGGATCTGGCCAAAATTTGGAGGGGGCCCACCTGAGATGGGGACCCACCAAATGGATGACATAGATAATACATATACATCGTGTGGGGCCCACGACAGCAGCCGTGGGTGACTGCACGGCCGTCCGCCTGCTGACGCTACATGCAGCAGCGTGCAGCTGATGCTCGTCAGAGAAGCAGAGGCAGCGCCTCTTGAAAATTTTGGGGAAAAAACCCGATTTTCAGGGTTTTTCACACATGGAACCCGCTTAAAAGAAATCCGCCCCGGCCACAGCATTCCTCGGCTCGCAACCATTCCAACGGGCCTAATATAGAGTATATTCTATGCTCAGAGAATAAAATAAATCGAAGAAATGATCTTTTATAAGGTAGGAATGCAACCCACAACGTTATGGCCCACCTGACCTCCCAATCAACCCCAAGTCTTGGCTCAACGCCTAAAATTAGATGGGGAATGGGATGGACGGTGTGGATTTCATACATACCTCAAGATGGGGCCTCAGCAAGTGGACCATCCCAAAAAGTGGCTTTTCCCTTCTTCTTTTTTTGGGTTTTTGTTACAGGGACGTCCAGCGTCCCAGACGCTGGACGGTGGGCCTCTTTAAAAAAAGTAAACATTGTGGTGGGCCTTTTGAAGTGGGCCACCACTGATGGATGATGGGAGTGGTACAACGTGCAAGGTGGGCCCCACTTGAAGGATTCTTGGACAAGATTAATACCTCATGGTGAGGTCCATTCAAGTGGGCCACACAATCCTCTTGCATAAAATAAAATAAAATAAAAGAAAAGAGAGAGAGAGAGACATGGAGAGTGGGACACGGCTTGTGATGGAGGGACCCCGACATTATGGGCCCTCCCTTACAACGAATCATACATCAAGTGGGCCTTAAAGCATGTGGGACCACCGAAATTTAAAATCAACGGAGGGGATCCTTTCCCCACCGACATGGACGGTCTAGATGACCTTTGAAGAGAAGATAGACATTATGATGATCCAAGTGGTCCATCGGCCACATTTTAGGGTCCCAAGTGAGATCCACACCATTGATCGGTGGGCCTCACTTGGTCCACCATAAAAGTAAGAAATACTACCCTATAGAGGCACCCACCGTCCGATCTTCTCGCTCCTAGGGGTTCCTTGGCACCTTGGCTTCAACTTCAATGGTTAAGATGAAGAATGGAGGGTTGAGATGAGAGATTTTGGGGTAGGAAGGTGGGCCACTTGAAGCTTAGAGAGACTTGAAAAATTCCATACATATGGAGTTTTTGGAATTCTTTTGTTGCTTGGGATTTTGAAATGAGAAAGAGAGAAAGAGAGAGAGTGATGTAAACGGAGAGAGAGAGAGTGATGGATGGATGGGTGAGTGATGGTTGTGTAAGAAATCTTTGACTTTTGTGGCTTTTGTGTAAGAGAGGTATGGGTGGTGAAGACTTTTGTGGCTTTTTGTGTAAGAAAGGTATGGGTGGTGAAGACTTTTGTGGTTGCTTAGGAAAAGGGATGGAAGTGATGTGTACTTGACATGTGATAGATTGATGGGTGATTGATTGATGGGATTGATGTGATTGATGTGACACATCGTAGAGATTCCCTTGGTTTTCGCAACGCGCGGCGTTTTCTCGCACCGAATGTTGGCCCATAACTCTTGACCAGGGTATCGCCTTGGCGCGCGAGTCGCGGTATCGGAACTGCAACGACGGCGCGGTCGCTATGGTATTGGTCTCGGGCTGAGTCGACTCGGGTTGTCGGCACATGAATTAGGGTCGCGCGTCGATATCGTTTAAGGGTCGAAGGTTGCCGAAATTCGACCGGTAAGACCGCAGAAGTGTACGGAAAGGTACGGACCAAGATACGGGTCTTACAGGGAGGGCTTTTCACACTTTCGCTCTCCCGCTCGAATTTTCTCCTGATTTTTCTTCTTGAATCGACTAAAAAGATACCTGACCTTGAAAATCTCAAGATCGAGAAGTATCTACAAACAAATGACAATTAAACCAAATCTCCTAAAAATCAGGAGAGAATCCCCGTATGCCGAGACCTCTCATTCCTTTAAAAAGAGGGCTCTTTAAGAATTAAGGTATGTAAGGAAAACTATAAAACACTCTCCTTCTTGAATCTCTACTGACTTGAGCATCGGAGGTGTCCCAGCCCTAGCCAGGGTTCACTTTCTCTCTCGTTGTGGTGCAGGCGGAAGGGCACGAAGAGGTTAATCCGGTTTTTCGCATCAACTAATTGGCACCGTCTGTGGGAAGCGATACAAAAAAGTCATTTTCTGCACTCTACCTAAGGGGCTGTTGATTTGTTTTAATGGTAAGAACTCAAAGAACGATTCCAGAAGGACCAAATGCTGCTGCCACAAGACAACCGGGTACAAGCACAGCCCAGGGGGCTCAAAACTAACTTGATAACCGCCAAGGTTCCGCACCTGTTCTCACTACTTCTGTGACAACTAACACCCAGCAGAACCGAAATAATGTGCGATTGGATCGAGAGGTTAAGGAGCTCAGAGCTGATGTAATGTTATGCGACAAATGTTGGAACAGATACACCAATAGCAAATGTAGTAGTTTCAGCAGGGTCAAGCGACGAACGCTCTGCCAAAAGTTGTTGACCCTCAGCCTACTATTCCACGCTCTCTTCGGCAGCTGAGTCAGCCCTATGGCCCTGTCGAGTCAGCACCCGCTCATTCGGCAACCGCCACCCTGTCTCCTACAGATCTCAGGCACGAAATAGATCGGAGGAGGCGTAGCCGACTTTCAGATGAGAGTGTGACAGAAAGTGTCGAGCCCTGGAAAGCTGACTTCCAGGATTTTAAGAAAGAGGTGATAGAAGAAATGGTGGATATGAAACAGGGCTGAGATGCACGCCAAACCAGGATCGAGGCTAAAGCATTCCCTTTCGTTGATGAAGTAATGCGAGCCCGACTACCGAAAAGGTTTCGTTTCCCTCAGATTACTCCTTTTACCGGAAAGACCGACCCAACTGAATACCTCGAATGTTTTCGAACTTACATGAAATTGCAAGATGCATCGGATGCTATGATGTGTCAGAATTTTTCACTTACGTTAGCTGACGTGGCTCGGCTTTAGTTCAAGCAATTGAAACCGAAGTCAATCAGTTCATTCGACGAGCTCAGCAACGCCTTCCTCACCAATTTTATTAGTGGGAAGAAGAAACTAAAGCCCCCTGCGCATTTGAACAACATAATTTAGAAGGAGGGAGAGCTATTGAAAGACTACATCAAGCGTTTCAGCTTTGAATTGCTACAAGTTCGCAAATAATAAGAAGAGATAGCGCTCAACTCCCTCATGCAAAGTGTTAGAGATAAGCTGTTTTTGGCTTCTCTAGACAAGAATCCACCAATGACTCTAGCCGAGTTCATGACTCGATCATATAAATATGCAGATGCCGAAGAAATAAGGATCTTGCGTGAAGCTGCCCAGAACCTAAAAACTTCGGCCAAAAAGTCAGCCAAAAAAGAAGTTGACTCGGCTGGAGGTAAGAAGCGTAAGGACGATCGAACTCGTGATGAGCGTAAGTCGATTAAACGACCCGACCGAAAGTTCTCTACATACACTCCACTCAATAAGCTGTAAGAGCAGGTACTGATGAAAATCAAGAGTGAAGGATTTGTCAACTGGCCAGACAAGCTTCGAAGCAAACCCAATCAGCGGAATAAAAATATTGATTGCCACTATCATCGGGATCATGGGCACAATACAAGCGACTGTATTCATCTGAAGAAAGAGATTGAAAAGCTCATTAGGGAAGGCCGACTGACAAAACATGTCGAAAGGACCGGGACAGCTGAGGAACGCCAATTTTGATAACCGACCCACTGAGGAAATCTGAACTATTTTCATTGGTCCTAGAGGCGGAGGCAATTCTAACAATGCTCGGAAAAATCATGCCAAAAGCCTCAGCCGACCTGAGTCTGAATTGCTCGTTATAGCTTGGCCTTCAAAGGAAAAGAAAAGGGAGAAGTACTGCATCACGTTTACTGATGAAGATGCCCAAGGTATCTATCACCCCCATGATGATGCGCTAGTTGTCACTCTTACCATTGCAAATCGAAAGGTATTTCGAATACTGGTTGACATAGGATCATCGGCCGACGTGTTGTTCACTCAGGCTTTAGACAAAATGGGAGTTGAACGATCGGCATTGCGACTGGTTCATACCCCATTAATCGGATTCTCTGGAGGACAGAGGCTCCCGGAAGGAATCATCTCGCTGCCACTCACAACAGGGAATTTTCTACATCAGGTTACTGTTATGGTTGACTTTCTAATAGTTGATCAATTATCCATCTACAATGCTATGAAATTTTTGACCAGGTCGGGAGTAGGAGTTGTCAAAGGAGATCAGTAAGATGCAAGACGTTGTTACGTAATTTCTGTCAAGATCCTGCCGTGAAACTTCCTCCCAAAGTATTAATGGTCGAGTCACTAGATCCTCGGGTCGAGACACATGAGCGAGGACAACCAGTTGAAGATCTTATCCTGGTGCCATTGGCCGAAATAGATTCCTCCAAAACAGTGCAAATTGGCCTGTCCCTACAATCTCCTTTGAAAGATAATCTGATAACCCTGCTCCGACGGTACGTCGACATATTTGCATAGAGCCATGAAGACATGCCAGTAATTGACCCATCTGTAATCACTCACCAACTCAACATTGATCCAACCTACCGGCCGATTCGACAGAAGCGACGAGTACTCGGCCCTGGAAGGTACGCTATCATTGAAGAAGAGGTCAGCAAGCTCCTCAAGGCAAAATTCATATAAGAGATACTACCCGGAATGGGTAGCTAATGTCGTACTTATAAAAAAAGCTAATGGGAAGTGGCGAGTCTGTATTGAATATACCGACCTGAACAAGGCCTGTCCAAAGGATAGCTTTCCTCTTTTAAGGATAGATCAATTGGTAGATAGTATAGTGGGGCATGAACTCCTTAACTTTATGGACGCATATTCAAGATATAACCAAATTGTAATGCATCAATCTGATAAATCAAAAACTACCTTTGTCACTGATAAGGGTCTTTATTGTTATCGTGCGCTGCCTTTTAGTTTGAAAAATACTGGAGCAACTTATCAAAGATTAGTGAACAAAATCTTCGCTCGGCTGATCGGCCGAACCATGGAAGTGTACATTGACGACATGCTCGTCAAAAGTGTACACGCGGTCGACCACATAACCGACCTAGATGAGATGTTCCTGATTTTACGTAAGTATCAAATAAAGTTAAATTCGAGTAAATGTGCCTTTGGTGTAAGCTCGGAAAAGTTTCTCGGATTCCTAGCCAACCAGCGTGGGAACGAAGTAAACCCAGAGAAGATAAAAGCATTCCTTGATATGGAGTCCCCAAAAATAATTAAAGATATACAATGATTAACTGGAAGAGTATCAGCACTCAACCGCTTTCTATCCCGAGCTACTGATAAATGTCTCCCATTCTTCAAGCAATTGAAGGGATAACAGGTAATGGATTGGACGGAAGAGTGCGAAGCTACATTTTAGCAATTGAAGTCTTATATCGGATCTCAGCCAATCTTATCAAAGCCCGAGCCTGGAGAAGCCCTGCTGCTGTATCTTGCGGTATCCGAGGCAACGGTTAGCTCGGCCTTGATACGAGAACATGAAGGAAAGAAAACTGCCAGTTTACTACGTCAGTAAAGCACTTTTACTGACAGAGACGAGATATCCTCTCCTGAAAAGAGTGACCTTAGTTCTAGTCGTCTCTTCGCATCGACTTCGGCCATATTTCCAAACTCATACCATTATCGTCATGACCGACTTCCCGCTGCGCCAGATTTTGCAGAAATCAGAAGCGTCTGGTCGCGTTTCTAAATGGGCAATTGAGCTTAGCGAATTCGACATTCAATATAAGCCGAGAGCAGCAATTAAGGGACAAGTTGCGACCGACTTCATTTTCGAAGTCACATCGTAAGCCAACATAAATGCTACTGAACTAGTTGAAGCACTGACTATCGCTTCTCCCGAGTCATCAACCGACCTAACCCCTCGGTCTTTATATGTCGATGGCCCCTCCAACTCTAAGGCAAATGGGGCAGGAGTAGTTTTGGAGACTCCTGATTAGACCTATATGCAGTATGCCTTAAGACTTGGATTTCAAGCCTCGAACAATATAACAGAATATGAAGCATTATTACTCGGTCTTCGACTTGTGGCCAACTTAGGTGTTACGCATCTCAACGTTTTCAGCGATTCTCAGTTGGTCGTCAATCAGGTCACAAGTGTGTACCAAACACGAAAAGAACAGTTGAAAGCTTATATGAAAAAAGCTAAAGAGCTAATCGACAGATTTTAGAATTGTATCGTTAGGTAAATCCCTCGAGCGAAAAACTCTAAGGCCAACTAACTATCAAAACTCGCCTCTGCCGATGAAGACGACATTCCCAAGTCGGTCCTAATTTAGTATGTTACTAAACTGAGTATTATTGAACCAGTTAGCTCGACCGTACTTGCGATCGATTCGAGACCTACTTGGCACAACCTGATCGTCCGATATCTCGACAGTTGGGAATTACCTGAAGATAGTCCTGAAGCTCGACGATTGAAAATTCGAGCATCTCGTTACACCATACTCAATAGAATATTGTACAAGAATGGTTATTACACTCCGTTGCTACGGTGCCTACACCCTGACGAAGCCGACTATATGTTGTGGAAAGTCTATGAAGGGATCTGTGAAAATTACTCAGGAGGGTGATCCCTCGCACATAAAGTCTTACGCCAAGAATACTACTGGTCGATCATCCAACATAACGCTCGTAAGCTTGTCCAGAGATGTGATAAGTGTCAGCGATTCGCGGCTATCCCGAAACAACCTCCTGAAGAACTAATTCCTATGACTGGTCCTTGACCCATTGCACAATTGGGAATAGACATTATTGGACCTCTTCCCATGGAGAAGAGACAAACCAAATTCGCAGTCGTGGCAGTAGATTACTTTACGAAGTGGGCCGAGGTAGAACCGTTGACAAAGATAATTAAACAAAAGATCACAAACTTTGTATGTAAAAATATCGTCTGTCAGTTCGACTTACCTCAGACTATAATAACCGATAATGGGAAAGAATTCAATAATAAGAGCTATCGCGAGATGTGGGACAATCTCGGAATCAAGAACGTGTATTCATCGCCTCATCATCCTCAAACGAATGGGCAAGTTGAAGCAGTTAATAAGATCATCAAGCAGCATCTTTGGACTAAGCTTGACCGAGCCAAAGGAGCATGGGCCGAGGAACTTTCGAAGATACTATGGGCTTACCGAGCCACTGCCCGGACCGCTACTGGAGAGACCCCTTTCTCCCTTGCGTATGACTTAGAAGTTATTACTTCAGTTGAGATCGGACTGCCTTCTGCTTGAGTCAGCTCATTTAATGAGGAAGAAAATTAAGAACTCCTAGCTCTCGGACTCGACTATGTGGATGAGCAAAGGGAAAAATCTCTGTTACGTATGGCGGCTTGACAGCAACAAGTGGTTCGGTTCTATAATGCCCGAGTGAAGGTTAGACGTTTTCGAGTCGGAGACATGGTCCTCCGAAAAACATTCCTCAATACCAAGGAAGTTGGCATGAGTACACTGGGACCTAATTGGGAAGGACCCTATGTCGTCTCAAGCACCATCCGACCAGGAACGTAATGATTGGAAGACCTGACCAGACAAATGCTGCCTCATCCATGGAATGTCAAGCATCTAAAAGTCTACTACCCCTGAAGTCGGCATAGCAAAGCAATGAAAAAGATTCAAAAACGGTAAACATATAAACTGAGCCAAAAATAAATAAATCAGTGTATTTGTTACATCGAGTTATATCTTGCCTCAACATTACATTATCTGACAAAAGGAGTTAATAGTAAATGAAAGATCGGTCAAAATGTATGAACTGTTCCCTCGGAAGCAACTATAAACGGGCTTGCTCGGAATTGATGATGGTGCCAAAAGGAGCTGATGATGGTACCAAAATGGAGCTAATGATGGTACCAAAAGCCGAGCTCCGGGGTTATCAAGGATCACTCGGAGTAACCTCTGGAGCTGGGAACATATCAGACTCGACCTCAATACCAGCCGCAGCATCATCGGCCTCGGCCACTTCAGCTGCCATATCCTTGGGAGCCCAATCCTCAAATCTAGAGAGATTAAGATTGAGAAAAAAATGCCTTTATTACTTTGATGCAAGTAGTGTACCCACTTTCATATAAGCGATCCCTCTCATCTTCAAACTCCGAAGACTCGAGGAAATCTTTGACAGCCTTCTCCTCAGCTTTTTCTTGGCCAACTCAAGTCCCATTTTTGTGTCAGCTTTCAATAGAGCCAGCTTCTCCTCAAAGGCGTCACGAGCTAGGCGAATTTGTAGGCCCCGTCATGAGCTTCCTTCAGCAGCTGAGCCGACCGAGCACATTCAACTCTAGCGTCCTCGGTCTCCTTCTAGCTAAGCTCAGCTCACCAGTTAGTTGGCTAACGCAAGATGAGGTGATCTCGGGTTTAGCCTCTGCCTCTGTCGCCTGCTTCCAAGCCTCTTCAGCGTCCGCCATAACTCTCTGAGCCTTCTCAGCCTCGGACAGATCTCCGCTGGCTCGTAGTAGGTAGGGGGCAAGTTGCATAATAAAGGGACGAAGTCAGATCAAAGCCGAAAAAGATAACTAGCAAAGAGATAAGTCCAAACCCTACCTGAAGTAAGATCTTTGCAGCGTGAGAGAGTATCTGACTCCCAGGGGCTTCAAAGATGGAAGCGAACTCCTTCTCGCTCCCGGTTGAAACAGCCTACGGGACCATGTCGGCCACAGCCCGACGGAAGGACAACATCTTCTTTTGAGTCGTCTTCCCCCTTGAGGTCTCCCATCTCTATTCCTCTCTTCGTCTCGAGACCCTTTCTGTAATAGGTCCTTGCTCTGAAGTAGCTCGGGACTCGCTCACACCCTCTGCCCTCTCTTCGGGGTCAGAGAGAACGACAACGGATGGGACGACCGGAGCAGGGGCAACTGGGGCAGGCGACTTCACGGCCGAAGTAGTAGTCTTCGCCTTCTTCGGAGGCCGAGGCTCCGACAGAAGCACTAACCTGGGAGGAGCCTTCAATTTGGATGACGGCTTCAGAAGGGGTCGAACTTCAGCCATATATGTGTTGGACAAAACACAGAGTCAGAAAAATTCTAAAAAGATGTGCCAAAGTAACCTAAAGATACCTGTTACGGATGAATCCAAGCTCGAGAGAAGAAGACGCTCTAGTTGCAAGAGGGACTTTCAGGACTGATCTTCCGGATTTATCGTACACGGATCTTTGATCCGAGCCAAAGCATTGGCTCCTAATTTCGACTTCTTCTTAGAGATTTTTGCAAAGTACAATCTGTCACACTCAGAAAGATCGAGATAAGAAAAGACAAGGAAAAGGGCATGCCGAATCACCTACTTTAGAGAAGGCCCGAGGAACACGAGGTTTGAACAGCCCAGACTTGGCAGTCTCCCAGCGACCACACACCCAGAACCACCTCTCTCTCCGGTGTTTGTTAGATGTAGGAGGGTTGGTTATCAAAGAGCTGCCCTTGTTCCACCAAGCGCTCAAGAAATATCAGCTGGGATGCGAAGTGTTCGGCCGAACTTGATACAGATAGAGGAACTCGTCCATGGTCAGTGGGGGCTATTCTGCTTCAGCCCATAACACTGCATAACCAAATAAGTTCCTTCATCCATTTGAAACTATTTGCCCGAGAGCAATTCTAAGTCTGGAAAGGAAATCCCGAGCAACGGGTTGCAAGGGCAGACGTAAGCCACATTGTATGAAAACTTGAAAAATTGTGACCATCCCAGGAGAGGATGGTCGAGCAACTCATTCGGGAGTGGAAGTCGAAGAATTATTGAGTCGGGATCATGATACTCGACTCAGATTCTATCCAAATTTGCCTCAGTCAAAACTGAGAGAATCGATCTCTTTTGTTCGTTTTCGACCTCCTCACTCTTAGCAGCCTCTCCTTCCTCAGCTGCCGGTTTAGCAAACTGGGCAGACCTTCGGAGGGGGACCGACTCAATGGTCCCCCCAAGATCAGTTCTCGCTGGTCTCCTAGGGAGAGCCGGCTCAACAGTTTCTTCCTCCTCTTCCAAGTTGTCTTCGAAAAAATAAGGAGTAAGCCTCCCAGGGGCATGTCTCAAATTGGAGGGACCTGCTGGAGCAGAGCATTCCGCTGAAGCCCCACTAAACATTCTAGTACTAAGTTGGAAGGCTTCGTTAGCACTCATAGTCATCTCTGCCAGTAGAGAGGGCGATTCTTAGACATTCAAGAGATGCCTCGTTTCGCCCTATCACCAGAAACCCCCTCCCGGGGACTTGAAAGATGCATTATCGTTAGGAGAAAAATAAAAAAAAGGAGGAGAGAACTCACCGAAAAGTCGAAGAGCACACAGATGGAGGAAGAAGGAAAAATGGCGGATTGATTGCAAGAATAGCGGGGTAAAGAAGGAAGAAGAAAAATCGGGAGGAAATTCGAGCGGGAGAGTGAAAGTGTAAAAAGCGCTCCCGCACCCCCTTTTATAGTCAAGCCACGTGGCATTCGTATTTAAGGAGTCGAATTGACATTTACTTTGACTCCCTCACCCGACGCGTGGCGCATGCTGACTGACGCGGGTAACGTCCTCTTCATGTGTCCGACGCTCATAAGCGGATGAAACGACCTGACGGCTATCCACTCGTGCGACCTTGAGTAATGAACCGTCGTACGTTAAGGACGATATAAGAAGCATTAAATGCTCCATCATAACTTTGCTTCCTAATATAAACTGACCTAGCAATTCATTACTCCTTTGTGTTGACGTGGCTAACACAAGGAGTAGGGGGCTTATTGTTGGGGAAAAATATGATGAGTCCGGGGGGTCGGTTGTAAGAAGAATTAACTCTGCTTACATAACCCGAGGTAACTGTGAAAACCGATCAAAGATAAAGCTTAGAGGAGAGACTTAGCTCGGATCTGCAGGATATTAATCCCGACCGAGAGTAAAAGAGTCAAGAGTCACAGGCGAAATTTATAAAATATGAAGTTGACTCAGTTAAAGAGATATTTATGTCTGAAAGAACAAATTAAAAGCCCTAGAACTAAAAGTCACCTGACCGACTATAAAACCGACCCATATGAGGTTAGTTGTAGTGTAGGCTATCGGATTAAAAAAGGGCATCGGTCTTAAATCGATTTTATTTTATTTGACAGTAGGCAAACAACCTCATCTTTGTAAGCTAGCTGAGATTGTATAGTCCATTGAGGCCGAGCCAAGCAAAGGAGAGACGGTGTAATTTTAAACCGATTCAAAAATTTTGTAAAAAGATACCCGACCCCGAAAATCTCGAGATCGGGAAGTATCTACAAACAAATGACAATTGCACCAAATCTCCTAAAAATCAGGAGAGAATCCTCTTACGTCGGGGCCTCTCATTCCTATAAAAAGAGGGCTCTCCCAGAATTAAGGTACGCAAGAAAAACCCTAAAACACTCCCCTTCTTGAATCTCTACTGACTTAAGCATCGGAGGTGTCCCAGCCCTAGCCAGGGTTCACTTTCTCTCTCATTGTGGTGCAGGCGGAAGGGCAGGAAGAGGTTAATCTAATTTTTTGCATCAACAACAGCTATTAAAATTCAACCATAAAAATGGCCAAATATCAAGTAACTATGGTCTTACATCCTAAAAAAATGTTAGCGCATGGCGCATCACTGTTGGTCAAGATATACCAACTATTTGTATGGGCCCCACTGGTGGAAACTTCTAATAGCTGAGCATCTGGCAGGGTTATTATCCGGTTGTGCATGGTATGATGAGAAAATTAGCAAGGGCCAGATGGTTTGTAATACCTCCTTAGATAAACGATTTGCTAATAGCATTGTGGTCTAGGTCCAGATTGATGAGCTTCCATTCCAGGGGACGAGCTCCAAAGAATGCTCTAGAGTCTTATCTAATACGTATATGAAAGAGTCCTTTGGTGAGACCATCTATGTGAACAGTCTGGATTATCTTATGGTTTGGCATGATGGACGAACCTCGCTCCTAACAACTGATAGGGAATTAGAGTTTTTTTTTTCCTTTTTTTTTTTAAAAAAAAAGCTTATTTGGATAGGTGATGTGGGTGGGACCTGACCTGTATGCCTGCCTTATGCATTTTATACACATAGTAGTGTGGCCAAACGAAGGTTTCAACTGTGGCTGATGTGTCCTAGAAAGGTTTCAGCGGTTGGTGTTTGTGTCGCCCTCAGGAGGGTTTCCACCGTGGGTGGTGGTTGTGGCCTCAGGAAGGTTTCAACATGGGTATCATTATCCTCATGTTCCCATTCAGGCACAAGAGAGCCTCCTTACAATTGATAGGGAATTGGATGTGTGAGGTCTAGATTTTATTTCATTTTTTATTAGGTTAGCTGGTGTTGCTCTCTCGGGACACAGTGGCAATTACTTTTGTTAGGTTAGCTGTTGTTACTCTCTTGCTCACTACGCCTAATTTTCTCACGTTATATATATATATATATATATATATATATATATATATATATATATATATATATATATATAGGGAAAAGGTACTATGTGCTCGAGCTCACGGCTCCTTCCCATGCGGTCGAGCTGTGTGGGCCCCACCGTGATGCATTTCGAACATCTACTCCATCAGTCAAATGCACCATTCCATCGTGGACCTAGATCTCAAAAATCAAGTCAATTCGTGACTTTTGTGGGCCACACCACATACGGTAGTGGGGAGGGGGGCGTACACCATTAAAACATTCATAATCATTTTTTGGGTCCCACCAAGATGTGGTTTGCAAATCCAGCCCATCCATTATGTGTGTATCACTAGGATTAGGGGTCATACCAAGTTTTAGTAGCATTCAAGACTTAGGTGGGCCCCACCAAGTGCTTTTATATGTTTTAAGGTGTCTTCAGATGATTTTAGATGGTATGGCCCACCTGAGTTCCGTATACGGCTGATTTTTGGGATATCCCATTATTTAAAGGGGAACCATCAAATACACGGTGTTGATGGTCGACATGCATCACGACGGGGCCCACACAGCTCGACCTCACGATAAGCTTATCGTGAGCTCGAGCGCATAGTACCTTCCCCCCCGCCCCACACACACACACACACACACACACACACACACACACATATATATATATATATATATATATATATATATATATATATATATATATATATATATATATGGAAAAGGTATTATAAGGTTGACCTCATGGGAACTTCCCATAAGGTCGAGCTGTTTGGGTTCCACCATGATTTGGGGCCAACATCAGCACCATGCATTTGATGGGTCCCCTTTAAGTTATGGGATATCTTAAAAATTAACCGTATACAGAATTCAGGTGGGTCATACCATTTAAAACCCTGTGAAGACATGCCTAAAACATATAAAAGTACTTGGTGGGGTCCACCTGAGTTTTGGATGCGGCTAAAACTTAGTCTTGCCCCTCATCCAAGTGGCCGGGACACACAACTGATGGGCTGAATTTGTGAACCACATCTCAGTAGGCTCAATAAATGATTATGAATATTTTAATGGGAGGGTAATGTCACGCCCCAAACTCAGAAATCGGGCTCACAAAATTCTCGATTACCGAATCCGGCGCCGACAACCTCCGTAGAATCCCATTCTCGGCTTCTAGCGCCCATTCGCCAGGTTCCAATCCCGGGATGCTACGAGGAGAATTTTCAACGTTAGTTTGATTCGTAATAAGCATAACCAAAGGCATAACCCACAAACAACAACCAAGAACTCCATTACATTTCCACTATGATAAAAAACTTTACAAGTACAATGAGCATAAAGGAAAATACAATGGTAAGGAACAAAAACTCCAAAATGATCTGCAAAGTGCTCCTGCCTCAACGCTGTTGCGCCCCAACGTCACCTACACGCAACGGTCGTGTATAAACTTATAGAAAGCTTAGAGGGTGGTGAAAGTATGTACGCAGGGTAGTAATATGATCATACAATATCAGAGTAATGCGCAATATGCAGATGGATCCATGAAAACCATTAGCCGTACCAAAGCTATGCGATGCAAGACATGAATGATATCGGTCATCCCAAGGCCATGCGATGTGAAATGTAACTCAAGCATACAGATCCTCATCTATGTCCACACATTAATACAGCTCAAATCTAAAATATCACCGGGGTCTAGTACACTCTAAACCAGATCACCGCCTCATCACGCGTAATAAGGTAAGTGGAAGAGACCTCACTATCCGTTTGCCAATATCGGGCTCGACTTGTTGATAGAGGACCCATTCCTTGAGCTGGTCAGACTCAGCCTAACATTGCCCCCTATACTAGGGCGGGTAAGGCCGCACCCCCTTTCAACCGACCACGACACAGTGGAGAGCGCAACCATCTGGTAATCGGCACTCAACGCTCATCTACCCACTCGGTCTAGACGTTGGAGAAACCTTTTGGTACCATAAGGATTTAGGGACTTTCACCCAGGGATATTTATAGCAACCCATGTAGAACAAGATTTTCGGTATCCAATCCTACCAACCACGATACGTCTGTGGAAGCTACGGCCCCGATGTCGCTAGGGCGTACAATAAACATGTCACAAAATACGAAATGCATGGATCACACTATCCAATCATGCAGCAAATCCTGCGCATATCGTGCGCTCATGCAGGGTAACACCGCCTAATCGGGGTCCCATAAACAATCTGCCCGAAGGCATATGCTATGATCAGTCTCGTCTCATATTAAGCATACATATGATGTGTATGATCATGAGTCATAGAACTATACTAAACATGTAATAAAGTAATAAAATATCCTTACAACGGAGGTGGCCTAAACGGTCGACACACAACAAGTACTGCCTATCAATGGGCCATAGGGAGAGTCGTAATGTGGACATCCAACCAACATTATACTCGCAATGTGGACGTCAAATCAACATTGCTTCCAAGGCACGATCGTGGTAAACATCATTACATAATCCGTATTTAGATCACACATTGCAATGGACTTTAGGTACGTCCCATTGGGCCTTAAATGCATCAAATGGGCCATATCATATGGGCCTTAAATGCATCAAATGGGTCATATCATATGGGCCTTTTATTCATCAAATGGGCCACATAAATGGGCAGCACCAATGGGCCTTATGTGCATTGCAATGGGTCATAACCCGTGGGCATTAGATTGCATCACAATGGTTCTCGACCCATGTGCCTTATATATACAAATGGGCCACACCGACTGGGCCTTACCTATCAAATGGGCCTAATCCTATAGGCCTTGGAATATATCAAAGTGGGTCCAGTCCCATGGGTTTTATACATATCAAATGGGCCTAATCCTATAGGCCTTATATAAATCAAATGGGCCTAAACCCATAGGCCTTATAATCATATCAGATGGGCCACTCCAATGGCCACAAATACCATAATATGAGCCCCATCTCATGGGCTTTATAAATGCCACGGTGGGCCTCAATGGACACCACAATTAACTTAAAATGGGCCCAATCCCGTGAGCCTTAGAATACACCAGTGGATGGATGGTTTGGATGCTGCACATGCACCATGGTGGGGTCCACTGTGGTTGGACAGTGTGAATAAAGCACATGCATCACTGTGGACCCCAGCTCCACCGTCCGCTGGACGGTGAGAGTAGAACACAAATATCATGGTGGGCTTCCACCATCCGCCTGGACGGTGGACATAAAACACATACATCACTGTGGGTCCCATATGGGGCCCACTGTACTGTTTACTTGTCATCCAATCCGTTCATAAGGTCACTTAGACCTGGATGAAGGGAAAACACAAATTTCAGATTGATTCAAAACTTACATGAACCCAGAAATGGGCTTCAATGGTAGAAGTTCAATCCCACTGTTTCCCACAGTGTGGGCCACCTGAGCATTGGATGGGGCCCATTTTTGGAGGTGGGCCCACATCAGAGGGAGCCCATCAAATAAACGGCATGGATATTACATATACATCATGGTGGGGCCCACGGCAGGGAACGTGGGACGTTGTATGCCCGCCTGCTGCAGCGCGTCAGAGATAGAGGTTCTGCCTCTTGCCATTTTTTTTTTAAATAATGGAAACCCATTTTTTTAAGGTTTTTCGTATCTTGGGCCCGCATCAACTAGATCCACGCCGTCCATTGGCTTCCCTAGCTCAAGACAAGCCAAAAGAGTCCAATGTTGAATACTTTTGGCCTGCAGAAAAATTTAAAATAATTTATAAACGATGAGAATTACTGTTTTGAAAAGTATGGCCCGCCCAATGAAGGGATTAGCTTCATTCTTTGGCTCAATGCCTAAAATGATATGAGAAAGAGGATGGACGGCCTGGATCGTACTCATACATCAAGGTGGGGCCTATACAAGTGGCCCACCCAAAAAGGGCTCTCTTTTCTTTCTTTCTTCTTCCTTTTTTTTTCTTCTTCCAGCGTTTAGGGAACGTCCAGCATCCCTGGACCATAACACGTACGTTGAGGTGGGCCTTGCTGAGGTGGGCCACCACTGATGGATGATCACATATAAGGTGAGCCCCACTTATAAATGGCTTGGGTAGGATACAAGCCTCATGGTGGGGTCCATTCAAGTGGCCACACGGCCACATAAATCATCCAAAGAAAAATAAATAAAAATGAGAGGGAGAGAGAGAGAGAAAGATAGAATGGGACATGCATGATGGAGGGTCCCCAACACTATGGGCCCTCCCTTCCATGATCTACAACATAAATCATTGCATATGGGCCCACCTAATCAAAAATCAATGGTGGAGATCCATTCTCCATGAAAATAAACGGTCTAGATGACCTTATTTACAAGCTAGGAAAGGTAAACATCATGATGGGGTCCATGGAGAATGGCCCCATCATGGGATGATCATGATGATCAAATGGGCCATCGGCCACATCTTAGGGTCCCAAGTAAGATCTAAACCATTGATTGATTAGTCTCACTTAGCCCATCTCAAAACATGAAAAACTACTATTATCAAGCACCCACCGTTCGATCTTCTTGCTCCTATAGGTTCCTTAGCACCATAGCTTCGATTTCAATAGAGGAGATAAGAAATGGATGGCTAGGATGGGAGATCTTGGGATGGAGAGGTGGGCCACACTTGGAGTTTTTTGGAAGAGAGGAAGAGGCTCATACGTATGGGGTTTTTTCTTTGAGATATCTTTGAAAATGAGAAAGAGAGAAAGAGTTGTAAAGGGAGAGAGAGTGATGGGTGATGGAGTGATGGATGGGAGAGAGATGGGTGTGTAAGGCTTTATTGACTTTGGTGGCCTTTTGTGTAAGAAAGGCATGGGCTTGTAAGACCTTTTTGACTTTTGTGGTTTCTTGGGTATGGGTGAAAGGTGATGTGTACATGACATGTGATGTGATGGAATTTGATTGATTGATGGGATTGATGTGACACCTCATAGAGATTCTCTTAGATTTCCCAACGCGCGACATTTTTCTCGCACCAAACGTTGGCCCACATCTCTTAACCAGGGTATCGTCTCGGCGCGCAAGTCGGGACATCGAAACTGTAGCAATGGCGCGGTCGCTAAGGTAAAGGTCTTGGGTTGAGTTGATACGGGTTGACCACATATAAATCATGGTTGCGCGTAAATATCGGTTAAGGGTCGAAGGTTGCCGAAATTCGACCGGTAAGACCGCGGAAGTCTACGAAACGGTACAGACTAAGATACGGATCTTACAGGTAACCTTTCTCCACTGTTGTATGTGGTGTGGCCTACCCAAGTCATATAAACTGACTCAATTTTTAAGCCTTTGGCAAACCATGGAATGGTGCATCAGGCTAATAGGGTAGATATTTGACCCACATCATGGTGGGGCCCACATTGCTCGACTTCCCACGAGGTCGACCTCATAGAACCATTTCCTCCCCCCCCCCCCCCCCCCCCACACACACACACCTCATGCGAACTTCCCATGAGGCCAAGTAGTGTGGGCCCATCGTGATGTGTGTGGAGCATCAACACCATCAACCAGATGCACCATTCCAAGAAGTTCCCATGAGGTTGCCTTTATATTACCATTTCCACATATATATATATATATATATATATATATATATATATATATATATATATAGAGAGAGAGAGAGAGAGAGAGAGAGAGAGAGAGAGAGAGACTCATCCGTACATGTAACATTCCACAGTGTGTGATTGGCTGCGACTGTAGATTTTGGTTGGTGGAAACTGTTGAGGTCAAAATCTGGACCACCTTCTACTCAATGCCATGAACCTTCAATGAACCCCAGTCTTACACAAACAAATGAGGAAAGGAGACCCTGGCTCAATCGAGGGACCATTCGATACCTAAGTTAGGCTAGGGAATCTAGGTCTAAGTCGAATGTAGAGAGAGGGTGCGAGATTTTGTGTACATGTGGCAATGAGGTCCCCTAGTATTTATACTTGTGGATTGGACGATTCACGTCCATTAATCTTGGCATAATTCACTCAATTAGTCAGATATTGTGATCATGGAGATATTATCCGCTATCTATGAATTTGTGTAGCGTATCGTGTCTTAAGGGCGCGTATCCTTAGGAGAAATTTTCGGTCACATCCGTATTTAGGTTAGTCTTCAGGCTCGACACACGAAATATCCTCACCAGGGCTTAGCCTTAACCTCAGCATACGAAGCATCCGCATCCGGGCTCGGCCTCAACCTCGGCGTACGGAGTATCCGCGCTCGGGCTCGGCCTCAGACTATGTAGTTTTGAGACCAAGTAATAGTGGTCGGAGTTTGTCGGTAGATCATTGAGGTCAGAGTTCGCTGAATGGAGCTGAGGACGTGGGTCAGATCTCGACTCAGTTGTCCTTTGGATGAAGACAAAGGTTCGAATCGGCTATTAAGGATTGTAGTTCCGAGTAGTGATTCACAAATGAAGAGCTTGTCTCAGTTAGCTTGCGGTCGTCGTTACTTGGGGGTCGGTTCACATTTGACATGGTACCCCTCCTTCCGAGACCTTGTTAACTGGTTCAAATAGCTCAGGCCAACCCCGATTATCCTTCTTTAGATTTCCCCATAATAGAAACCATTGAAAATGTCTTTCCTATTATGTCTCAGGGAAGTAACATTTTAGTTTAATGCATTTTGTTGGTCTATAATTCTTAAGATAAGATACTATCTTTGCCCTTTGAAATGGTTTCCTTCTCTTCTCCTACCATGTTCAGCCTCATTCAGCTTATTATGGTTTTCATCACATTTTCTACTGTTCATTCGGTACTTGAGTGTTACACGTCTGTCTTCAACTTCGGCGACTTGCTTGCTGACACTGGAAACTCAATTCGTGAATCCAATTGGGCGAACGACGTGGGCAAATTCCCATATGGAGTGACGTACTTCCATCGTACGTCCCACTAGCCGGTTCTCAGATAGACGACTGATTATAGGCTTCATTGGTATGATCTAAGACATCTTAACATATTTGTGATTTGACGCAGGGAAGGACGTGAGGTCGAGCACCGTCTTCCTCAAGATGAGAAATATTCTGAATCCATGGAACTTCTCTGGACTCCTTGAATCCACGAGGAAAGAAAGCAGAAAATAGAAAAGAATTTCTAATAAATTCAAAATTGATTAATGAATGAATAAAAATGAGTTTACAACCCTTTAAATAAGGGTACCAAGCAATAGAAAAGAAATCAGAAGCAAACTACAACTAAAACTCCTCGAATCCATGACTTACTATAAATAGTAAACTTACTATTTATAGACGGTCGTGATGTCTACTAGTGCGCAAGGTTTTCGGCCAAAAATAGTAAGTGTCCTATTTAGCTTCACCAAACCGTTCTCCTAATTATCCTAAGCACTTTTCATGTTGGACACAACTCCTAAAGCCCAACGGATGAAGAGCTATAAACAAATTAAAACTTACTATTTATAGTACAAACGAAATTAAAACGGGAAAACGACCATCGATCAGGGGGTTTCTCACAAATTTGGGTGATGCAACCCGGCATAGTGGGGTTGGTTGGCTAAAGTAGCTCGTTCTACCCCAAATTCATATATTTTACGTCAGATAACTCATTCCGGATTGCAAGATATGCCCGATCTAAGGTCCGATGGTCCGGATCACTTCTGTCGCCGACCGTGCCTTTTCTGATCCATCTTGGCCATGAAATTGTTCACGACCCTCTCTACATCAGTCCCCTCTACTTGAAAAGAACTCGTTCTTAAATTCTCCTCCTTCTCTGGTTCATGATACTCGGTCAAATCTGCGACGTTGAAAGTCCATGAGATCGCCATGTCATCGGGAAGATCAACAACATAAGCGTTACCATTGATCTTCCAGATGATTGGTACCGGTCCAATCTTTTTATTCTTCAACTTGTTGTACGTTCCGGTCGAAAATCTTTCTTTTCACAGATGGACCATTACTTGGTAGCCCACCTCGAACACTTTTTGTCGACGATACTTGTCCGCTTGTTCCTTGTACTTTTTGTTCGAGGCATGTACCTTAGTCTGCATGTCCACATGAATACCCATGATCATGTTTGTCCTATGTTCTACTACAATGCTCATGCTTAGGAGCTTGGGCAGAGAGACCAAGTCTAGTGTGTGGCAAGGCACTCGTCCGTAAATAACCTGGAACAGAGATTTTCCTGTCAAGCGATTCACCATGTTGTTGAATGCAAACTCCGCTTGAGATAAGGCCAAATCCTACTGCTTCGGTTTCTCTCCTGAAATACATCGAAGGAGGTTTTTTAAAGTGCGATTCACAACCTCAGTTTGACCATCAGTCTGTGGGTGGTAGGCGCTGCTGAACTGAAGTCGTGTATCGAATCGAGTCCACAAAGTTCACCAAAAGTGGCTTATGAACTTCGTGTCATGGTCAGAAGTAATAGTCTTGGGAACCTCGTGTAGCCGCACAATTTTTCTGAAGAATAGATTCGCCACGTGTGTTGCATCAAGAGTCTTCTTATATGGAATAAAATACACTATCTTGGAGAAATGATCTACTACCACGAACACCGAATCCATGTCGCATTGTGTTCGTGGGAGACCAAGCACGAAGTCCATAGATAAATCCTCCAAGGGCCATCAGGCATGGGCAACGGGGTATAGAGACCCGTATTATGAGATTTTTCCTTGGAGGTCTGACAAATATAACAACGTTGGACTGCCTTGCCCACATCACATACCAATTGCGGCTAGTAATACCATTCTTCCACAAGAGCTCGCGTCTTGTCTCACTCAAGGTGTCCACTAAGGCCACCTCCATTTAGCTCTTGGATTATATGTTCCCTTAGCGAACTGTTGGGGATGCACAATCGATTTTCCTCGAAAAGGAACCCGTCTTACATATGTAAGTCGTCGGAGTGACCTTCTTGGCATATAATCCATGTGTCCTTGAAGTCATCGTCGTCAGCATATATGTCTTTGAGGCACTCGAACCCGACAACTTCACTGCTCATAGTTACTAACAAATTTGCACGGCGACTCAGCTCATCAGCTACCTTGTTCTGTTGTCCTGACTTATGTTTTAGCACAAATGTGAATTTCTACAAAAATAAGATCCATCTAGCATGCACACGATTAATGTTAGTTTGACTATTAATGAATTTGAGAGCTTGATGGTCTGTGTAAAGTATGAATTTTCTTTGAATCAAATAATGTCGCCAATGCCGCAGTGCCTGGACCACCGCGTATAACTTGATCTTGTATGTAGGCCACTACTTGTGTGCATCGATAAGTTTCTCACTGTAGAAGGCTACCGGCCTACCTTCTTGAGACAAAACTCTCCCAATTTCAACATATGAGGCATCACATTTGACTTCAAACAGTTTGTCGAAGTTGGGAAGTATAAGAACCAAGGTCATGGATAATCTGCGCTTGATTTCGACAAAGCTCTTGTCGGCTTCATTAGTCCACTGAAACTGCCCTTTCTTCATGCAATCTATGTTTGGTGATACAATAGTACTGAAATTTCTCACAAACTGATGATAAAATGTAGCCAATCCATGAAAACTTCGCACTTCGTGAATATTTGTGAGAACCGGCCATTCTCTGATTGCCTTCACCTTTTCCTTATCCACCCGAATGCCCGTGGATGTTATGACAAAATCTAGAAACAATAGGCTATTAGTCATGAAGTTTCACTTCTTTAAATTAAGATGCAGTTTATTTTCAGTAAGCATCTGAAGGACCTTTTTGAGGTGCTCCATATGGATAGTTTCGTCTTGACTATATATCAAAATATCATCGAAATAAACCACAATGAACCGCCCAATGAAAGGTTTCAGAACTTGGTTCATCAATCTCATGAATGTACTAGGCGCATTCGAAAGAACGAAGGGCATCACCATCCATTCATATAATCCTTCCTTGGTCTTAAAGACCGTTTTCCACTCATCACCCGGCCGTATTCGAATCTAATGGTAGCCACTCCTTAGATCCAATTTAGAGAATATTTTAGCACCCTCTAACATGTCCAGCATATCGTCCAACCGGGGTATAAGAAACCTGTATTTTATGGTGATTTTTTTAATGGCTCGGCTGTCGACACACATGCGCCAACTCCTATCTTTCTTTGGAGTAAACAGAGCTGGTATAACATATGGACTCATGCTTTCTCGAATAAAACCCTTATAGATCAACTCCTCCACTTGTCCTTGAAGAATCTTGCACTCATTCGGACTCATTCGATAATGAGGCCGATTAGGTAGACCGGACTCAGGGATAAAGTTGATATGGTGTTGGATATCCCGCATGGGGGGTAACCCATCGAGAAGGTCATCGGGCCAGATTTCTTTAAATTCATGTAGCAAGGTCCTTAGTCTTTCAGGGATGATGATAGATTCGAGTTCTTCTCCTTTTACAATTAATGCATAAGCCTGTCCTGTTCTTTAAATTTTTCCATGAAGTCCCGTATGGTTAAGAGAAAATGACCCTATACTTTAGAAGTTTCAAGTGGTCCCTCTGGATCCATAGGGGCCAATATGGTCTTTCGGTCGTCCTTGACGAAGATATATATGTTATCTCATCCTTGACGAAGATATATATGTTATCTCGCCCTTTATGAGTGGGGTCACGGTCAAATTGCTAGGGTCGACTGAGTAGTATGAGACATGCTTCCATGTCAACCACATTGCATACTACTTCATCCTTATAATGTTTACCAATTGAAAAGGATATGGTGCACCGTTCAGTTACCTTTGTTTCGCTAACCTTCTTGATCCAACCGATTGTATATGTAGAGGGATGACGCTCCGTTTTCAATTGTAATTTCTCCACCATGACCTTGGAGACGATGTTCTCGCTGCTGCCACTATCAATAATCATGTCACAAACCTTTCGATTTACCATATACCTAGTGCGGAAGATGTTATGCCTCTATAGATGCACTACTTTTCTTGACGCATATAATAGCCGCCTCACGACAAGTGACTCGCCGTGAACTTTTTGAACCCAACTTGATTCATCTGCCTCGTCCTCGGTGGTATGCTCTTGATCTTCAACATCTGGATCTTCATCGGCGTGATCGGCATTACCATCATTGATGGTGAGGTTCGCCACCTTTCGCTGGGGACAAGTATTTGATAGGTGGCCTGGTTAGCTACAACGATAGCAGTTGTCGGGCTGGGGTCGAGCATAGGGGTTCAGGATTCTACTTGGACCAGCAGCAGTCGATACGACCCTTTGGGGTCTAGCTTGTCCGTTTCCCTGATCTCAGCTCTTAAACGTAGGAGGTTGAGTGTGTGCTCCTATGGGTTCCTTCCCCTTAGACTATGGAGCTCCCTGGGGTGGACCCGCCGCAGTGAACCTTGTGGTAGAATAGGGCCATGTGTTAGAACGTTCAAGTTGCATTTCTTCTCGAGTAGCTAACTTGATCGCATCATTCATCGTCCAGACGGGCTGCATCTAGACCCGATCCTGGATCACCATACGCAGTCCACCGTTGAATCGAGTGACTTGCTGCGATTCAGTCTCGACTAAATCGTTACGTGTCGCCAGGTGGTAAAATTCTTCTGAGTATTCTCTCACCGACCGATTACCTTGTCGACAATTTTAGTATTGTTGAAATAATACCTGATCATAATCGCTAAGGAGGAATCAGGCACGTAGTAGCTGCTTCATCCGCTGCCATATTTCAACTTGTAGGCCACAAGCTTGACCTTCTTTACTTCAAGGATGTCCATATAGTCAAAAAATCGTTCAATTCAGAAAGCCAATCGAGGATATCCTCAATGTGTAGTTGGCCATTAAAGTTAAGAATATCAACCCGCATCTTGAATTCTCGCTCTGTCCGATCCACTCGATCGCCGCCTTATCTAGGGTGTTGAAAGATTATGTAACACCCTGAAAATCGGGGGTCGTGTATAAACCCGACTCTCGAGTTTCAGACCATCACTTATGCAAAAAATATGATTATAATTCAATATTGACTGAGTTAGAGCATTCACATGAGTAAGATTATACCAAAACTGCAATTCATACTCCAGATCCAGTGATAAAACGCAAGCAGAAGACTGAAAGATATATATATCACCGTATAAAAACAAAATAATCTCAAACTGTCTCTAAAGTATGAATACATCTCTGAGTCTCATATACATGTAATAAAATAAAAATCAAAATGTCATAAGGTCCAACTATGAAGTCCCGCCAATCCAGGCCACCTATGCAAAGCCGTCAGCGAACTGCATATACGAGAACTCGTCCTGGTCCTCGTCGTAGTTTGGCTTTGCATCCTAAATCGCCGCATCACCTGCAACTAAGACAGGGTCTAGTGGGTGTCGCAAACACCATCCCGTAATGTGAGAGTGAGTGATCAACTCAGTGAAATAATAGAGCAAAGATTAGCATGTTCTCAAATCAATCACGTGATAATAGTAAAGCAATAAATCAAACATTCCTAGATATTGTTATTAATATATGCATGAAATGACATGATGGATGCTCTCACCGACATACTCCCTCATACGGCACCATCTCACGCCCGCGGCATGCTTTCCTCCCGCAGTGCTCCACATCTTCCAGGCACATGCAATGCGATATGAATAATGATTACCGGGTTATTATTAGTCCTGTTCATACAGCAGGATTGGGAATCTAAGGTCCTTCGCTTATATCAATCCCAACACAGATCCTGTCTAGGGTCATCACTCCTAGAAATCACATACGATGTTATAGTTTGTACGTCGCTGCAAGGGTTGCCAGGGCTGTTTCTCTCACTCGTTGCACCGCTCCCCCATCACCTTATCAATACAGGCCTAATGTACTCTCGTCGCTACAGAAGGGTCGTCGCCTCCCGTAGACTCAGAATACACTCGCGGTCACTACAAAGGGCTCGTCACCTGATCAGTGTAGGCCGACAGCAAGAATATAGTGTCCCATACCACCATAATCTGCTCACGAGTCAAATGTGCTCACTGGTCACTACGGGAAGGTTTGAGGCCCCAGCGTAGGCCGACAGCTCAACCACGGTGTCCCATACCACCATGCTCGACTCATGAGTCTTTATGGATCAAGGTACCATGGTTAACAGGGTTTCCAATGGTAAGCTCAATACCCTAGGTTCAAGATTTCTAAAGGAATTAATCTTAAGCGATTTCTGGTCCAGTTAGTACTCGAGTCTCAGTACGGATTTTTCCAAGGCGTTACAGATTATGTCGTCGATTTTCTCCTCACCGAAGCCCCCTTCCTCAGGAATGACCCGTGGATGCATTGCCGGTACTATCTTGCGATCAGGGCGATTGCGAGTTTCAGCAATCAGCGGTGGAAGATTACCACCAGGAACACGAAGTTGCCCTAGGATTTCCGCTAAGAGATCCGCTATGCGGTCCATGAAAGCCTGTAGCACTTGCATGGCTTGCCGATTCTCTTGCTGCGCTGCTTCAAAAGTTGCCGCCATTAAAGGTAAATTCTCTAGGGCACCGCCCATGCGATTGTTGCCCGACCCATCGTTAGAAGCCATCGATCCGAGGAGAAACCTCGTTCTGATACCAAACTGACGTAGGGAAGGACGAGAGGTCAAGCACCGTCTTCCTCAAGATGATAAATATTCCGAATCCACGGAACTTCTCTGGACTCCTCATAGAGACTCCTCGAATCCACGAGGAAAGAAAGCAGAAAATAGAAAAGAATTTCTAATAAATTCAAAATTGATTAATGAATGAATAAAAATGAGTTTACAACCCTTTAAATAAGGGTACCAAGCAATAGGAAAGAAATCATAAGAAAACTACAACTAAAACTCCTAGAATCCACGACTTACTATAAATAGTAAACTTACTATTTATAGACGGTCGTGATGTCTACTAGTGTGCAAGGTTTTCGGCCGAAAATAGTAAGTGTCCTATTTGGTTTCACCAAACTGTTCTCCTAATTATCCTAAGCACTTTTCATGTTGGACACAACTCCTAAAGCCTAATGGTTGAAGAGCTATAAACAAACTAAAACTTACTATTTATAGTAAAAATGAAATTAAAACGGGGAAACGACCATCGATCAGGGGGTTTCTCACAAATCCGGGCTACGCAACCCAGCATAGCGGGGTTGGTTGGCTAAAGTAGCTCGTTTTATCCCAAATTCATATATTTTATGTCAGATAACTCATTCTGGATTGCGAGATACGCCCGATCTAAGGTCTGATGGTCCGGATCACTTCTATCGCCGACCATGCCTTTTCCATCTTGGCCATGAAATTGTCCATGACCCGCTCTACATCATGATTCCAACACCTTTAGATCTAAGAGATTCTAACATTTTCAGGTTTAAATCTCTTAAATCCAATGTTTATAGAAAAATGAATTTATACATGCATGTAAGTGTATCACTTTCATTCGGTCTTGTTCTTTGTGATATGGTACAACAGCCGAAGAACTCGGACTTCCATATGTGCCTCCGTAACTCGGGGTTCCAGTGATGGAGATTTTCGTTAAGGAGTGAATTTTGCGTTTGCAGGAGCTACGGCACTCGATGCTCCCTTCTTCCCAGAGAGGGATTCCTAACGAGTACACAAACAACTCTCTGGGAATTCAGCTGGGATGGTTCGAAGATCTGTTTGCCTTCTCTCTGCTCCAATCCGCGTCCCACTATAACTAATCCGCTCCCGTCACTTTCGCTGCAGGTCATGCAGGGAATCACTATGTGAACCGTTTCAACACGTTGCTGCACGTGACGGCTGAATTATATAATATACGTGGCCTGCAGCTTTGCCTAGGCAAGCATATTAAATCCTGACAAGTGGTGGTGCCAATTGTCAATTTTAGCCTTTCAATTTGTCGGCCACAAGTAAACAGTAATAGCCAGGCTTTACGGTGAAATTATATAAAAGCACACATGGTGAAGACATGGATGGGACCCCAGTCGTCACCAAACGCAATGAGCCAGCGCACTACCGTCCGATGGGATTGGATTATACCACAGCATATGCTTTTGGTTTTTAAATTTTAAGAATTTAACAAATACCACCTTATCATGATAATATTTACATCCCATACCTTTTTCAAAAGGGTTTTCAAGAAGTTTCCTCATTAATTTAATAATTATCAATTATTATTTTTTGTTAGATTTCTTATCAGTGGAGTGGATGGGGTGCGGCTACCATTATGTTTATATAAAATCTACCCTGATTATATGGTGAGTCACCTAGGGCCCACGGATCAGCCCATACATGGAAAAACCTGCTTCAAAGATTATGTGGGTCAGCCCCATGGCATTCCCGTTCAAATAACACGAGACAACGGTCAATGAACGCTCACCATTAAAATTATTCAAGGGCCACCGTAATGTTTTAGTTACCATCTTTAGTGGGTGTTTGGCGCATGGTATTAGGAAGGATTAGATGAGGTGAGATTCGTAAAACGTAATTGTTACATATAATAGGGATTGCCCCCTGTTACCATGAGATAAGCTTACTTCGATGCTATGTTTGTAATATGGTGGGATTCACTCTTTGGTTTGCTGTACATTGAATAGATATACCCACTATCATTTGAAACTATTAAAAATAACACATATGTGTTATATCCAAATCATTCATCTGTTTTGTAACCTCATTTTATGGCATGGGCCAAAAAATGAGGCAGATCGAAAACTTATGTGGCCCTAAAGAAGTTTACAACAGTAGGTATTCAATCCTTGTTACTTTCTATAGTTACCCGTGAACCGGGCTCACAAAATTATCAATCGCCAAATTCGGTGTTGACAGCCTCCGTAGTATCTCATTTTTGGCTCCCAACGCCCATACTCCAGATTCCGATCCTGGATCCTACAAGGAGAATTTTTAATGAAATTTTCCTTGTAAAGAAGCATAACCACAAGTATACTCAAATCACAAGAACAACATTATCACCACATATCCACTAATATAAATATTAGAATACAGTGTTAAAAGGAAAATACATAAATAACAAAATCTTCAAAACGATCTTCCGCTGGCTCTTGCCTTAACGCCGCTACGACCTAAAGTCACTTGCATGCATAAGCTTACTAAAAAGTTTAGAGGGTGGCACATGTGTGCGCAATACATGTGCCAAACACACAAATATCAGAGTAAATGAAAATACTGTCAATCCATAAATCGTGCAATATCAAAGTAAGCGAAAATACTGGCAATCCATAAATACCGTCAACCTTATCCAGACTATGCGATACAAAGACATAATAAGCTAGATGTCATATGTTAAGGATGCAATATGCAAATCCTGACGGGTCCACTAATAACAACAACCTTATCTAGACCACATAATGCAGAAACATAATAAACCAAATGTCATAAGCAGAAGATGCAATGCATAAGAAATGACAAAGCTGGACTGTGTAGTCGGGATGATAGTACGTGGTGTCGCAAGCTATGGGGTCCATCACAAGGGACTTCTATCCAAATCAGTCACATACCTAAATTTGGATAGACACACTCATTGTAGTAAACTCCTGATCTCAGGTTGGTTGCGCGCCCAACCGAAATCCTAGCCATTACGAAGGTACACATAATGATTTGGTTGGGCACCACCAGCCCGAGTGGATAGTGAATGAATGAATGAATGAGTCAAATGCTGAGTATGCAACTCCTTTTCAGTAAATCTACATATGATCGCCACAGCGCTTCCGATATGAGACAAGGTTCTGCCTCATTGTATGCACAATATCCTGTCATCACGGTAACCTGCCAACTACTAGTAGCTCGCTCAGGTCCTTAGGCCCCGCCTACATCAACATCCGCCCACGTGTGTAACAGTGACGGGGCGTCACAATATCAGTACCGTACATCTTTAGGATATCACTAGGGTTTAGTACACTCCACACCAGACTACCGCCCCATCTAGACGCACAGTCATGCAAGCGAAAAAGACCTCACTACCCACCTACTAACAATATACCAATGCCTACCCAGCTCGTCAATAGCGGACCCATTTGTAAGTTGGTCAAATTCAGCCTAGCTTACAGCCCCCTCACTCAGGTGGATAAGGCCACACCCCATTCCAACCAACTACGACACAGTGGGAGACGCGGTCTACTGGTATTCGGTAAGTAGGTGCTCATAAATCCACTCAGTGTAAACGTTGGAGCATCCTATCTCTATGGAGGCTTATGAATTTTCACCCACGGAGATCCAAAGTACTCATATGCTAAGTCTCAAATATTTTTGATATCCCATCTGGTCATTCACGATATGCCTATGAAAGCCACAACCCTTATGTCGCTAGGGTGTACAGTGATTATATGTAACAAAAAATGCGAGATGCATGACTGATACCATCCAGTCATGCATCAACCTGCACATACTGTGTGATCATATGGGGAAACTCTATCTCACAAGGAGTCTCTTAAATAACTTAGCCCAACAACAACGCTATGATCAAACATTTCTTACAACGGGCATACAAATGATGCGTATAACATGTATCATGATATAATACTAAGCATATTCTCAGTATATCCTACTAGATTAAGTACACTAGCATGATTATTAGATATAACAGGCGATGATCGGCCTTAACCAGTCACTTACAAGAATATGGGCTGAATGATACGCCCCACTAGACATATAAAAGTCTATATAGAATGATCCATGTTAGACTATCATAACCTACTCAAGGTATTAGCATTACATATATCCTAAGACGAGGTCCACTAAAAGGATGGTGGATCTAACCCATGTATCAAGGTAGTCTCCACACAGTGGATATATCAAATCTGATACCACATATTCTTCCACCTACGGCAAGGGGTTATGATGTACTAAATAATGGATATACAAACCTGATACCACATATTCTTTCATCTACAACAAGGGGTGATGATATACTCTCCTCTAGATAACAGATGACCTAGATGGCACACTAATGTCAAGGGTGGACCTCACACTCATCATAATAAGGAGATGGATGGTGTAGATGATATGTACATGTTACGAGGTCCTAACGAATGAGTTACAAAGGTATGACACATTTCTCATGGTGAGTTAAGTGGGTATACAATGAGGTGAGTTCACAGGGTGAACTAAAAGGGTGAACAATTAGGCTTCCTCAACCTCTTATCATGAATAAACTAGGCTTCCTTATGAGGCTTGATACATATACAAAGTGGGCTTGGAGGAGTTCATAAATCTAGGATGATGTGTCCTCTAAAGTGGATTGGGTAGCTCGCTCAACACCTAAGTGGCCCTTAGGTATGGTCACTAAACTTGGGTAGAACATGTATCTAGGTAAGCCACATTCCCTATGAAAGGCCAGGTATAAACACAAGATGGGCTCCAAGGTTTGGGTAGTCCTATAGGGTATGGTGGAGAGCATCACTATCAAATGGGGCCCAACGGCTTGGGATAGTCCAATAAGGTAAGGTGGAAATCGCTACATCGATGTGGGCCCAATGTTTAAGATAGCCCAATAAGAGAAAGATGGGTATCACTAGCATTAATTGGGGGGGGGGGGGGGGGGGGGGGGGGGGGGGAACGATGGGCCCTAGGGAGGTTTATAACATGGACATTTAACCACCATTGTTCCTACGGTGCAGCCCATTTAGGATACAGAATTTAGCTTATAATGGGGGCCCATGGCCCTAATACTATCTAGAAAGTGGATGGACAACGTATGCATATCACTCACACATGGTGGGCCTCACAAGGTAGCCCCTAACATCGACATAAAACATATACATCACTATAGGCCTCTCAAGGTGGCCCATAGCCTAAGGAATGTATGGATGGGATACATATAATCATATAAATCAAGGTGGGCTTCTCCTGACAAAGGGACCCATGGCCCTGAAACAATGAGTGGGCCGCGTGTGCAACATATACATCATGGTGGACCTTACAAGTCAGCCCATGATCCATTAAAATGGATGGGCAACATGTATAACATATACGTCAAGGCGGGCCTCACAGGCCAGCCCTATGGCCTAAAAAATGAGTGGACAGTGTGCTTACAATACACACATCAAAGTGGGCCTCACAACTGCACAATGGGCAACACAACATACAACAAGTGGGGCCCTTGCACATCATAAATGGGCCTCATACATCGAAAAGGGCCTCATCACAATGGGCCTCACTCAATGCAGCTGGGCCTACCGGCAGTCTAGCCAATGGACAGCTTGGATAACATACACATCACAGTGGGTCTCATCACATCGCAGTGGGCCGCACATGTGCAGCAGGTGGGCCACACACGTGCAGCAGATGGGCCCTGCCCATTGGACGACATACATACAAAACATACATCAGGTGGGTCCCGTCCCAGCTAGACGGTACAAATAAAAATATATACATCACGGTAGATCCCACCGTCCCTTGCTAGATAGTGAGGATCAAATACATACATCTGGTGGGTCCCACCGTCCTATGTAGCCCGACAATGAGGACACCACATGTACGATAGATGGTCCCACTGTCCCTAGATGGACGGTAAGGATAAAACCATACATCAGGGTGTCCCACTGTCTCTAGATGGACATTAAGGATAAAACCATACATCAGGGAGTCCCACGTCTAGGGTCTGGATGGTGTGGACACCACACGTATGATGGGTCCCATGGATAGACAGCGTGGATAAAACACTTACATTACGTGGGATCCCCACCATCACAACCTAATGGACGGTGAGGAATACAACACATATATCATGGCAGGTCCCACTATTCCAACCTGTTGGACGGTGGGGATACAACATATACACCAAGGTGGGTCCACATGGGGGCCCACCAGCTTGGATAAAGCTGAGATTTGTGTTTTCCCTTCATCAGGGCCTGTCCAAAACGGATGGCCAAGGTGGGCCGGTCCGCTGGACGTCAGTAAGGTGAGCCCCCCCTCAAATAGGACGGCGTGGATACAACACATAATCATGGTGGGGTCCACGTGTGCGGGCTACTCCACTCCCAAACTAAGATGATATTTGTGTTTTCCCTTCGTCCATGCCGGCCTGAAAATGGACATCAAGATGGGTCGGCCAGACATGACAGCAAGGTGGGGCCCGCTTTGGACATTGGTATGGCCCACTAAATGTACGGTGTGGATCAATTCATGCATCATCAAGGTGGGCCATCAATAGGGAAAGAGAGAAAATCAAGTGGTGAAGGAAGCTCCGCCACTATGAACTCCCTTTTACAAGATACAAAGCATACATCAAATGGGTCCCACCTAATGTGGGCCCTCAAATCATAAAAAAAATCAACGGTGAAAATTTCTTTTCTACCCATAAGATCGAGGTCTAGATGACCTTCTTACAATAGGAAAATAAACATCATGATGGGGTTCTTGGATAATGACCCTATCATGGGATGAATATATGAATCATGGTGGGCTATAGGTCACACGTAAGGTCCAAAGTGAGATCCATACCATCAATCAGAAGGCTCGACTTGGCCCATCATCAAAATTACATATCTAGTCCTATAAACACACACTAATTAAACTTCTTCTTAGTTCATTAAAATGTTAAGCTCTTTGGCTTCTTCTTTGATAGAGGATGAGGAAGATTGAAAGGTTGAGATGAGAGATTAGGGGTAGGAAGTGAGTCACACACTTGGGTTCTTGCTCTCCTTAGAGCTTGGACGTCCCTCTCTTTGGTTGCTTGGAAATGGTAGAGAGAATGAGAGGGAAAGGGGATGGATGGAATGAAAAGGGATGGGTTGTTTAAGAGAGGGATGGGTGTGTGTAAGAGAGAGCTAACTTTGGGGATGACTTGTGTAAGAGAGATGTGATGGAGTGATGGGTGGAGTGATGAGTTGAATGATGGGTTGTACTTGACTTGTACTTAATTGATCGATGTGATAGATTGGGTAGAGATTCTCTATGAATTCACAATGCGCGGCGTTTCCTTGAAATATACGCGGGCCCACTACCCTTAGCCTGGGTATCGCCATCGATGTGTAAGACGAGGCGTTGGAACCGCGGCAAGGGCACAGTCCCTAGGGTACAAATTTCAGGTTGAGTCACCTCAGATTTATGGAATACAACTTAGGGTCACGTGCAAATGTTGTTTACAGGTCACGGGTTGCCAGGATTTGATGGGGAGGATCGCGAGAGTCTAAGGAACGGTACTATAACACCCAACCCAAATAGAACAGTGTTTTAAGGCGTCCGCGTGGGAACTGCCTCAAGAATGTTCGATCAAACCGCTCATGTGAGAGATACCACTAACAAATTAACTTGGGTTATCCCATTAATGCGGTTGAGATTAATTATGTTTGGATTGAGTGCGGGCCGTAAAGCCAGTTCACCTTATTGTACTTGACAACTGCCTGTACGGGTCGTGCAATACCCAAGGAAGGGCAAAAAAAATCTAAAACTTGAGGAGGCAGTGGGCCTCACTGGGCTTGTGGTTCATCACGGACTACGGACTCAGAAGACGCCTGAAAATGAAATATCCACATCGTCCAGTTGGCACTTATCAAGTGCGACTCGCCCCAGCTTTAGCCTAAACTCTAAATTTTAAATCAATGACCTTTTTAGTTGAAATAGAGAAATGAGACATTTCAAACGTCAGATCTCTTCTAAATTTACACCAAACACTGAAAACGTTTCTCTGCGCCCATCCATAAAATCTAAACTCTGATCGTGGAACAGTAACCAATGATCGCAAATCAGCCCCTTGTGATAAAACCCCGCATCCGTTTGCCTTCAAACTTTGCATGGCCCTTCATCAGGCCATGGGGCACCTATCCTACAAATTTCATGGTCAGGGGAGGCATCAAGGTAGCCCCAACAGCTAAAAAGGAGTCTCACAAGGCCATTTGAAGGGAATAATAGAACTCAGGGCCATTTGGCCTAGATCCAGGGTATAAAACCCTTTAACTCTCTGCCTCACACACTCCCAAAATAGATTTCAACAACAAGAGAGAGAGAGAGAAGAGAGAAGAGAGAAAGAAGTGAGAGAAGGAGAGTGTAGTTGGAGGTGGGGCCCAAGAGACTTGGAACCTTAGAGAATCTCCTTCCTCTTCCCCAAAGAATCTCACATTCATAACCACAAAAGCAAATTCCAGCTGATTGAGAGGTAATCACCCATTTTTTCTCCAGAAATTTATTTTATTAAGCTAGACCCTTGCATGTGTCCTAACGTGTGGGTTCAATTAACTTAGGACCTCAGCAAAATGACCCACGAGTTCGACACCCCTAGGACGACTTCACAAGCTCTCAGTGATCCTTAGGTGCAGACCATTATCCTTAGGTGGCCAAGTACCAATTTTTGGATAAATTTAATGATTGTGGAAGCTAGATTGATGTGCATGTGCGACTTAGAAGAAAATCTAATTAAGATCCTGTCTGATAAGTCTACCTAACATGCATGCGCTGATTAATTGATGTTAGATTAGTCTTCAAATTGTTTGGACCAGGAAACCATGTTGTATGTTCATTCTTGCATCTTATTTCCTACATATTCTTCCTTATTACATGCATAATTGTATTTTCCTGCAGTATGGTTTACTTGTGAACTTCTTATCTCTTAAGCAATCCCACACCGCATGCACACATGTCTAATTTTAGCTGCAAAGAGTAGTTTGCATTCATTTTAACATCTTGAAATTTATGCTTTGATTCATTATATGTTTATTTCCATTTGTACTTGAGGATGAATCTTATATGCTTAGAAATGTTATTAAATATAGCTCATTCTCTAGGTTGGTCAGGAATCTGCATTTTGTGAGGGCGGTCCCGTAGGTTGAGTCGTCCCGTGACTAGATTGACTGATTTGGAGCGGACGCGAATGGATGACAGTAGTAGGACTATGTGGGTTGCTTACACCCGATGTCATGTGTTACGTGCTCACCTGAAATTAGACGCTTTAGTCCACCGACTGACCAATCATATTGGCTCACGCCTGTTTGGAACCGGGAACACCCTTCTCCCTCTGATGCCCATTGACAATAGATAGAAATGATCCATAAACTCATGAGTCAGGCATGGTGGAGTGGGACATTATGCCCTAGCTGTCAGCCTATGTTGGGGTGACAAGCCTCCCCTTAGTGACTGTGAGCAATCCTGTTTCCCAGCACTCCTCACATGCTTTCATCGGGGGTGAGGAACCCGATGAGATCAAGGATCGTGAGGCCCTAGCCTCGCAAGTCACTGGCCTTGGCATCACAAATGGATAAGGGCATTGATATTGTCGGGATGTACCAGTTTCTCCAAATCTGCTGGATGAACGCAATTAACTAAACACTCGGCTAACACGTCCATGATCACATCACACTAGTTAAGTTGGTGATTCGGCAGTTGAGGTTATAATGAGGGAGTGTTAGTTATGTGCGAATATTAAACGAAGTCGCTTGAGGGAGTGTTGTTGATGAGGTCATACATCATACCATAATTCATGTATATGCATTAACAAAGATTAGTTAGAGATTTGTAAATCTGTGCCTTTCATTAAATTCATAATGGAATTGTTATTTGATGTAACTTGAGGGAGTGTTGTTGGTGAGGTCATGCATCATACCATAATTCATACATATGTATTAACAAAGATTAGTTAGCGATTTGTGAATCTGTACTTTTCATTAAATTCATCATGAAATTATTATTAGATGTAACTTATGGCTAATGACACCCACTGAGTTAGTTACTTACTCCCACTCTAGGACGGTGTTTTAAAACACCAACCAGACACTTCATTAGATGCAAGTGAGGTGGAGCTTGATGAGCTAAATGGGGCGAGCATAGACAAGGAAGAGGAGCATTGCTACTTCTAGCTTATGGGTGGATGACCGTATACTATGCGGGTTGATTATGGGCTGTTGAGTAAGGAGATATAACACACATTTCTTTGGGACATTTCATATGTGTATTTTGCCAGGCAACGCCTTATGCGACTCGTTTGATATTTCCTCTTGACTCATATCCTCTAGCTGCTTTTATTTCAGTAGACTAGTTGTAGTTATGGTTTATGTTCTGTCAATTCCTTTATTACCCATTTTAATTGAATTATATGTAAAATTACTACAATTAAGATATAAGTAACACCCGAAAACTTGGAAGTCGAGTGTTGCTTGACCCCTAAATTTCAAGGCATTACAAGTTGGTATCAGAGCAATGGTTTGGAATCGATTAGGTTGTGGACCGTAAACTCACTATAACACATCCGCTGACGTAGGAGGGAGCGCAATAGTGATACTGAGACAATAAGACCCACCCCAGGTACCCCGAATCGTCAAATCTTAGATGGAAGATCTAACTTTTGAGGGTTTTAGATTAAGGAAAGAGGGAGTGTGGAGATAGATGGGTGGAGGATGGCCATGATCCTTGCCCCTAGGCCTAATGAGCTAACGCCGGTTTGAACCTAACATTACCAATCCGTTCGAGGACAATGGACGCCCTTAGAAAGGGAATTTCAGGAAAATAGAGAGAGATAGAGGCCGCGAGAACTTGGCCCATGCCCGGGAGGCCAGAGGCGTCTGTGGCCCACTCTCGGGGGACCAGTGCCGCATGTGGCCCACGCCCGGGGCATGTGGCCCCCGCCTGAGCTGTCGAATGGTGGCCCAATTTTGGAGTTCAAATGCAAGTGGGGCTCACTTTCTTTGCTATCTTAAAACCCTATAACCCCTTTCTCCCTCTTTCATTACACTCCATCCCTCCCAAACCCATATAAATCCTCTTCCTCTCCAAAACCTTAAACCCTTTTCTCAGACCCATTTCTCCTTCTTCACATCCACTCTCTCCCAAACCTCCACCTTTAACAACCCACCTCTTCTTCCTCACATCCAACCCATCCTACAACATTCAACATCGAACCCATCCTCCAACATTCAATCCCTAAAACCACCTTTCAACAATCAATCATCTTCTTCCTCCTATTTACATTAACCCATCCCAACTACCCCCACACCACCACTCCATTCCTTATCTCTAACTTCCAAGAGAACCCATCTCTAGCCGAGGAAGATGACTCTCCTTGTGACCATCGCCTCCATCTTTTCCATTCCCGTGGTCCTCTCTCTCATGAGAAATAAAAGACTGGCCCCCGAGGAGGTGGGGCCAAGCTGAGAGAGACAGAGCAAGAAGAATACCAACCCGCGTGAGGTGTTGAGCCAAGAACGGGAACTTACAATACAAGCCGACACCGATCCAAGAGGAAGATCAAATCCTGAAGTTTGATCCAAAAGAAGAAATGATCCCCAAAGGGAGCTTACAATACAAGCCGACTGACCGACCGCTCATTGAGGATTTGGAAAACTTCCGCGAGTGCAAGGTAGCCTTCGAGGCCTCTGTGGAGGAGAAATTGTTCAGTAAGTAAGACCTACTCAACCGACTTATAAAAAAGGATGGGGTTCCATGTTCGATGGAAGCCTACGGGCCAATGCAGGGCAAGCTAGAACATTTTGTACTCAGAATTAGAAACCCCCATACACACCTTTGGGTTTTGATATCATAGTGGATGGCCAGAACATCCACTTTGGAGTGGAGGCCATCTCCCAAATACTTGGAGTGCCACTAGGAGAAGTACATATTGACGAAAGGAATGTTGAAACACATTGAGGTCATGATGAGTGTGCACGCTTTTTATGCGGCTATACGGCCCAGTGGAAACAGGATTTTAGCTTTTACGCGTCAGCCATGACCCCAGAATACCGCTTAATCCACCGCATTTGTACTTATAATATGTATCCAAGGCTGGAAAACTGCATCGAGTGCACCCACTATATGGTAGAATTCCTTTATCAAGTGGGCTGTGGAGTAGATGTGTGCATCCCTAGCATGGTGCTACGCCAGATCGTGAAGGCCACTAGGGCAACTTGGAAGGACACAGGCCTTCCTTTCGGTCGCCTAGTCTGTCAGTTGGCCTGCGAGCATGGGATAAGTGGATCAAATGGAAACCCCGTACTGATGAAATTACTGGATGATGACACAGTAAATCATATGGGAATGGGTCCTAGGCAGCGACAGGCCCATATAGAAGAATTTGGAGATGTAGACGAAGAAGAAGAGGAAGATGATGAAAGTGATGAGGAGGAAGCCGTGGAAGCTAGCTAAGGGCCGCTCGCTACTCTAGACATACGCGAGCGCTTGGATGTATTCGATGCTAGAATGGCTAGGATTGAAGAAAATCAAACAAAATAGGAGAAGTGGAATAAGAAGCTGTATCATGTTATAAAGGCCATGATTTGCGGCAATCAAGGGGATGGAGCACTCCGAACTTCGTCTGACCTGGAAGAATAGTAGTCTAGTTTGGCTGATAATTAGTAGTTTGTTTTGACATAGTTAGAATTACTCCCTTGTATTGAAGGATGGTTAGAACTTTTTACTTTGATTAGGCTGTAGTTTCTTTATGTTTGAAGTATCTAGTTGTCACGCTCCAAACTCGGAAACCGGGCTCACAAAATTCTCGATCGCCGAATCCGGCGCCGACAGCCTCCGTAAAACCCCATTCTCGGCTCCTAGCTCCCATTCGCCAGGTTTCGATCCTCGGATGCTACGAGGAGGATTTAAAATATCAGTTTGATTCGTAATAAGCATAACCAAAGGCATAACCCACAAACAACAACCAAGAACTCCATTACATTTCCACTATGATCAAAAACTTTACAAGTACAATGAGCATAAAGGGAAATACAATGGTAAAGAATCAAAAACTTTAAAATTCTCTGCAACGTGCTCTTGCCTCAGCGCTGCTGCGAACCAACGTCACCTGCACGCAACGGTCGTGCATAAACTTACAGAAAGCTTAGAGGGTGGTGAAAGTGTGTGCGCAAGGTAGTAATATGAACATGCAATATTAGAGTAATGCGAAATATACAGATGGAAGCATAATATCATGAGCCGTACCAAGGCTTATGCGATGCAAGACATGAATGATTTTGGCCATCCCAAGGCCATGCGATGTGCAATGCAACTCAAGCATACGTCACCTGCACGCAACGGTCGTGCAATACAGCTCAAAATATGGAATATCACCGGGGTCTAGTACACTCTAAACCAGATTGCTGCCACATCGCGCACAATCAGGTAAGTGAAAAAGACCACACTATCCAACTGCCAATATCGGGCGCGACTCGTCGATAGCGGACCCATTCCTCGAGCTGGTCAAACTCAGCCTAGCATTGCCCCCTGCACACGGACGGGTAAGGCCGTACCCCCTTCTAACCGATCACGACACAGTGGAGAGCGTAACCGTCTGGTATTCGACACTCAACGCTCATTTACCCACTCGGTCTAGACGTTGAAGCAACCTCTTGGTACCATAAGGGTTTAGGGACTTTCATCCAGGGATATCTATAGTACCCAATGTAGAACAAGATTTTCAGTATCCAATCCTGCCAACCACGATGCGTCTGTAGAGGCTACGGCCCTGATGTCATTAGGGCGTACAATAACCATGTCACACAAATGCGAAATGCATGATTCACGTTATCCAATCATGCAACAAATTCTGCGCATATCGTGCGCTCATGTAGGGCAACACTGCCTAACCAGGAGCCCATAAACAACCTCTCCGAAGGCATATGCTATGATCAGTCAATCCCCATATCAAGCATACATATGATGCGTATGATCATGAGTCATGAAACTATACTAACATGAGTGATGAATCATCCTTACAACACAGATGGGCCTGGACGGCCGAAACACAGCAAGTACGGCCCAGTAATGGGCCCTAAGGAAAGTTGTAACGTGGACATCCAACCAACATTACACTCGCAATATGGACGTCAAACCAACATTGCATCCCAGGTATGATCTTCTTAAACATCACTACGTAATCGGTATGGGATTACACATTTCAATGGACCTTAGGTTCACCCCATTGGGCTTTTCATATATATATCAAATGGCCATATCTTATGGGCCTTTTATTCATCAGATGGGCCACATAAATGGGCCACACCAATGGGTCTTATGTGCATTGCAATGGGTCAAACCCGTGGGCCTAGGATTGCATCAGAGTGGGCCTAAACCCCTAGGCCTTACATATATCAAATGGCCTACCTCCATGGGCTTTAAATTTCAACAAAAGGGTCCAATTACATGGGCCTTGAAGTACATCAAATGGGCCTAGCCCATAAGCATTTTATAAATCAGATGGGCCTAGCCCATGCCCTTTTGAAATTCAAATGGGCCTAGCCCATAGGCCTTAAATAACAAGTGAGCCTAAGCCCATAGGCTTTACATATCAAGTGGGCCCAAATTCTTAGGCCTTAAAGGAAACAAATGGGCCCAGTCCATAAGCATTTTATAAATCAAATGGGCCTAGCCCATAGTCCTTTTGAAATTAAATGGGTCCCGACTCATGGGCCTTACAAAACATTTATTTCCATCCAAACTATTCATAGGGACACATGGTCTAGAGCCCACTACAATTTTCATATTATAAAATATACATTTAAACTATATAACATACATAAATATATATAATGGCGGGTCCCACAGAAAATAATATGGGTAGCTGACAGTGGGCCCCATCTTCAAAGATAGATGGACGGCGTGTGTAAAACACATGCAACAGGGTGAGTCTCACCGTCCATGGGCTGTGGACGGTGAAAATGAAATATAAACATTAACGTGGGTCCCACAAATGTGGCCCACCGTAATATTTATTTGAAATCCAACCCGTTCATAAGGTCACTCAGACCTGTATGAAGTGAGATTACAAATTTCAGATTTATCCGAAACTTCTGTGGGCCCAAAAATCGATTTCAATGGTAGACTTCAATTCCACTGTTTCAAGTGGTGTGGGCCACCTAAGTTTTGGATCTGTTTCATTTTTGGAGGGGGGCCCGCCACTGGGGTGGCCCACCTCATGACCAAGCTGGATGACAAATACACATTATAGTGGGGCCCACACGTAGGGCCGTGGGCCCCTGCTGGACGTCCGCTTGCCGCTGCACGGCTGCACGCAGCAGCGTGCAGCGCTGCACGTTGTCAGGGAGGGGGGCAACCCCCTTTGCAAAAATCTGGAAAAAGTGATTTTCTGGGGTTTTTCACGCGCGGGGCCCGTTGCACCAGGATCCGTCCCGGCCATTGTGATCAGTGGCTCGAGGCCGTCCAAATGAGTCCAGAGTTTGAATTTTTTTGATGCTTAGAAAGTGAAATAAAACAAAATAATGATCTTGAATGGTAGTGATGCATTCTTTGATATTATGGCCCACCAGGTCTTCCAATCAGTCCCAAACTTCTACCCAACGGTTAAAACACCGTAGGTAAGAGGATGGACGACTTGGATTACTCAAATACATCATGGTGGGGCCTATGCAAGGGGACCACCCAAAAAGCCTTATTATTTTTTTTTTTTGTAAAGGAACGTCCAGCGTCCCAGACGCTGGACGATGGTCCCCTTTTTTTTATTATTTAAAAATGCATTGTGGTGGGCCTTTTTAAGTGGGCCACCACTGATGGATGGTGGTGAGGGTACGACATGCAAGGTGGGCCCCACTTGAAGAACCCTTGCACAGAATAAATACCTCAAGGTGAGGTCCATTCAAGTGGGCCAAACAACCCCTTAACATAAAAATGAAATAAAATAAAATAAAATAAAGTAAAAGAAATAAAAGGGAGAGAGAGACATGGAGAGTGGGACACGCCTTGTGATGGAGGGACCCCGACATTATGGGCCCTCCCTTACATGAAATATTACATCAAGTGGATCATTATGCACATGTGACCATCAAAACTGAAGATCAACGGTGGGGATCCTTTCCCCACCAATATGGATGGTCTAGATGACCTTTCTAAAGAAAATAACCATCATGATGGGGTCCATGGAGAATGGCCCATCATGGAATGATCATGATAATCCAAGTGGTCCATCGACCACCTTTTAGGGTCCCAAGTGAGATCCACACCATGGATCGGTGGGCCTCACTTGGTCCACCATAAAAACAAGAAAAACTACCCTATAGAGACACCCACCATCCGATCTTCTTGCTCGTAGGGGTTCCTTGGCACCTTAGCTTCAACTTCAACGGTTAAGATGAGGAATGGAAGATTGAGATGGGAGATGATGGGGTAGGAAGGTGGGCCACTTGGAGTTTAGGGAAGCTTGAGAATTTCCAAACGTATGGAGTTGGAATTTTTCTTGGAGTTTTGAAATGAGAAAGAGAGAGAGTGATGGATGGATGGGTGAGTGATGGTTGTGTAAGAAAAGCTTGACTTTTGAGGCTTTTGTGTAAGAGAGGTATGGGTGGTGAAGACTTTGGTGGCTTTTTGTGTAAGAGAGGTATGGGTTTGAGAGACTTTTGTGGTTGCTAGGGAAAATGGAATAAAGTGATGTGTACTTGACATGTGATGGATTGATTGATTGATGGGATTGATATGATTGATGTGACACATCGTAGAAATTCCCTTGAGTTTTGCAACGCGCGGCGTTTTCTCGCACCAAACGTTGGCCCATATCTCTTGACCAGGGTATCGCCTCGGCGCGCGAGTCGCGGTATCGGAACCGCAATGACGGCGCGGTCGCTATGGTATTGGTCTCGGGTTGAGTCGACTCGGGTTGTCGGCACATGAATCAGGGTCGTGCGTCGATATCGGTTAAGGGTCGAAGGTTGCCGAAATTCGACCGGTAAGACCGCGGAAGTCTACGGAAAGGTACGGACCAAGATACGGGTCTTACACTAGTGACTCATGTAATCCTTGTGTAACTGATGTGACTCACCATGCATGGTAAATGACATTTTGAATCTAATGTGAATGTATGAGATTGCTTGGAATTTTACTATTACTTTATGGTTTCCTTTAAATGTTTGGTCATTAATAATTTTGGATGAAGTCTTTAGGCATGTGATTGGATACGACTCTTATAATAATATTGCTCTAACGCTTAACCCCTTAAGGAACATCCTTCCAAGAAATGTGACTACGAGGAGAGGGCTGCTTTGTTCGCCTACCTCATGGCGGCCTAGTCAAGAGGGATCATTTCATTTTCAATGAACAACAAGGCCACCAAGGGACAGACGACGCCCATAATGCGAGTAGTACTACCCAACAAATAGTCCTAAAAGTGCAGCCAACTCAGGCCACAACATCCATGCCCTAAGTAGCCTCAACTATGGACCAAATGGGACAGATGTTATTTCTTATACAACAACAACAACAAATGCTAGCCACTTTGGCAGGAACTATGGCCCAACACATGAACATGCAACCACCAGAGTAGCTTACCGCACCTACCGCCACAGCCGTCACGAGCAACTTATTTGAGTAGTTTCAGAGACTTAGGTCGCTCACTTTCGCCGGTACCCACCGCCTAGAGGAAGCCGAGTACTGGATGAACCAGGTCATAAAAATGCTTAGGCCTCTCCATTATTCCGAGGCTGAGAAAGTTGAGCTAGTCTCCTACCTCTTCGAGAAGGAGGCCGATTCATGGTGGGAGACCATTCTCAGGACCATTCCAGTGGATCACATATGGACATGGGAAGTGTTTGAGACCCACTTTTATTAGAAATATTTCCCACAGACGTACTGCAACGAGAGGGAGTGTAAGTTTCTTTGCATCCAATAAGGAGGGATGTTCGTGCCGCAATATGAGAACCGTTTTGCTGAATTGTCACGCTACACTTTCCAGATAGTAGCAGATGAGGAGACCAAGATGCGGTACTTTACTGAGGGCCTAAGGAGCAACATTTGCTCCAAGATGTGTTGCGCCAATATCAGGTTATACATCGAACTTGTAGAGATGTCTCTTCGGTCAGAACAAGATGAAGAACAAGTTTCATGAAACTCGACTACAGATGGGCCCGTAGAATAGGATGGAAGGGCAGTCCTTATCCTTCGTTGAAAAAAGCCATGCCCGAGCTCTCTTCCCAGGCCTACAATCCCTCCGGCTCCTTTTACATAGCCAAACCGTGTGTGCGACTACTGCAAGAGGGTATCCCACTCCACACCATTTTATTTTTCAAGAATGAGGGACCACGGTTTCATGCCCCCTCAATGTATCAATAGGCCCCCACAACAAGCCATGTATATTCCTCCTTTATGGGCGATAGGGCATAGCCTGCCGTTCCATTGCCCTCTTGCACCTCAAGTTAGGCCGCCACAACGGCCTATGTTGCTATCGAATCACCTGCAGCAAGCTTGAGTCCACACCTTGACGACAGAGGCGGCCCTGGAAGCAGTCACGCCCACCCCCATAGCTTTCGAGGTGACAGCCCAAAGACGAGGTACCCCATATTTTTTTTTTGATTGACACCAGATCCACTACATCCCTCATGTCAAATGCAATTGTTAAGCATCTAGAGTTACATATCACCCCCATTGTAGGAGTAAGAATCATTGTGGCAGTAGGGACCATCTCAGAAGCAACAAGGATTTGTCATGGTTGCCCCATAGATTTGGGAGGCAAGGTGGTGAACGTAGACCTAATTGCGACAAATATCTTCCTCTATGACATTATAATGGGCATGAATTGGTTGGATAAAATGAAGGCAGAAATTGATTATGATACACGTTCGGTAATGATACACGAAAGCAAAGGCGCCACCTTCACGTTCTCGGTCCAGGTCAGCTACTCACATAGAGTTTTGTGTTGTGCTTCATTGGAGAGATTGTTGGGGATTTGTGCTGTGGAATCACACAGATTTAGATTTAGGATAACAATCCAATGGCACTAAGCACACAAAAGAGAACACAAAGATTTAACGTGAAAAACCCTTGTGGGAAAAAGCCATGACGCAAAGCGACAGAAATCCATTATGAAATAGAAATTACAAAGAGAAAAGACTTACCCGATTCGAACAACCTCGAATCTCACTGTTGCTACACCCTTTAGAAACCCTAAAACCCTTTTAGAAACCCTTGGAAAACCTTTAGAAAGCCTAAACATTCCTTTAAAAAGCTATAGGGACCCCTATTTATAGGTTAAGAAACACCCCTTATGTACTTTCTAAAAAACTGACTCAAATTTATGCAGTTCGTAAAAAATCCGCACAGTATCTACGTAACCCTCGACTATTCGAAGGAGGGCCTTGACTGGTCGAAGGACCCCTTCAACTGGTCGAGCCTGACCCTTGACTAGTTTAACACCACAAGACTCCAAAAAACTTCACCGCTGGACTTCAAGTCGAGCGAGCCTTGACTAGTTGAGCACCACGAGACTCTAAAAAACTTCACTGCTGGACTTCAAGTCGAGTGAGCCTTGACTAGTTAAGCAGCCCCCTTGATCGGTCGAGCAACGCGGTCAAATTAAACAGATTTAAGACATATGTATTACAACAATCTCCACCATATCTTCAATCTTCAACCGTGTAACTTTTTGGCCCCTTCTCTTATCTCTGCATCACATCATAGCTTCTCGTGCATACTCCGTCTTTCTTTTTTGCCATCGCCAAGCCCAGAGAAGTTGTATAGAACTTAAACTTCTCTGCAGGAACGATCTAGGTGAGCATGTTTGCAGGATTAAAATTCACATGCCTAACCAACTTTGATCCTATCTTCCCAAAAGGAAAGACGTAGTCTTCTTATCATCTCATCGCTATCCAATATTGCTTGCTGATGTATTTGCTCACAATACTGATAGCCTGTAAAATAACCGGTCTAGTCAAAACCATGACATGCATTACCAACCGCATTCGAATAAGGCTTATAAGATATATCCTGTTTTTCCTCATCTATTTTGGGACATGTCCTGAGGAAAACTGTAAGGAGAGATGCATAGGGAACGCTCTCCGGCTTTTCCTGGTCTATCACATCCTTGATTAATACCTACCTAAGGTATTCTACCTGAAATAACCAAAGCATACTTCTCTTCTAGTCTTAATGCTGAGAACCATCTTTGCAGCCCCCTGATCCTTCATCCTGAATGTCCCACTTAACCGAGTCTTCAGTACCTTGATTTCAGACATGTCATAATTAACGATTTACATGTTATCAGCATACAATTCCTGACTCACCATAAATGAATCAAACTTTATACTACTGCCTAAGCAACAAGTTGTAACACGACCTCCTGCAAACTCTTTTTCTCAGCCCCTTAAACTTCGAACCGCTCTAGTTGTTTCATGTAGATTTTCTCTTCCAATTTCTCATACAGAAGTACAGACTCCAGACTCCACTTTCAGTTCAAGATCACATTGGCCAACTAACACTAATCACGAATCTAATAGACACCTGCTATACCGTCGGTGTGAATATTTCTAAGAAGTTGATCCGTTCTCTCTGAGCATAATCCTTTGCTAATAACCTCTCCTTGTATCTATGTTTTATCCTCTTGAAGATCCACCTGCATCTAACTGCTTCGAGGCCCACTGGAAGCTCCACCAGCTCTTATGTGTCGATCTGGTATAACAAGTCCATCACATCACCTATAGTCACCTTTCACTTCTCAGCACTAGGCTCACCTAGAGTCGTCTGAATATAAGATGAATTTCCTATGACATTAGAGTCATTCATGTACCTCACTGATATCTTGCGATTATGTTGTGTAATTTTTCTCATAGGTGGTTGCTCCACCTGCTCTATATCCCTGTCTGCGCATTTCAGCCTTCCTGCCCTATCCGCTCATGTGGCCATGCCCAACATGCCACAGACATGAAGAGGTGGAATTCGCTACAACCACTGCAGCTCCACCTTTTGAAGTGCTCCCGATTAACGTGTACATGTTACCGAGTCGTTGTGCTTTCATGATTACCCGTGCCCCCTTAAATACCTTAAAGCACCATCAATACTTATGAACTTGCAGCCCATTGCCTCAAGTATGCCAAGAGAAATTAGATTCTTCTTCACGTCAGGAACGTGCCTCACATCAGTCAGGTACGCTCCACCCCATCAAACATCTTGATGTGCACCATACCAATAGCCATAACACTGCAAGTAATGTTATTCCACATAAACTCTTGTCTACCATCGCACTCCCTGTAACTGATTAACCAACTTTGATGAGGAGTCATGTGAAAAGATGCCTATGTGTCTAGTATCTACTCGTCCTTACGATCATCGTATGAGTGTTTGATCGTAAACACAAACAAAACATCATCATCACATCCACTCGATCCATCTGACATGGAAACAATGACCTCCCTATACGAAGTCTCAGATTCTTCTCTCTTAGATTTAGAATTTGCACAATCATTTTTCACATGTCCTTCCATCTCATAGTTCCAGTACTTTATCTTGCATTTGCTCTTGCTCTTGAATTTTGATCTAGAACCTGAAGAACCTGTACCTTGTTTAAAATTCTTATCCCTTGTAAGTAGTGCATCAAAAGATATCTCCATGTCGACGTTAAGCTTTCTCATAGCCTTCCCTTGAAGGGCTAAGATAATGGTATTGACACTCAGGGTTTTATTCATAGTGCACATTGCGTCCTTTAATGACTCATACGACGCTGGAAGAGAATTCAACAACATACGTGCTTATTTTTCATCTTTCATTACTTCTTCTATATCCAGTAATTTGTAAACTAATTTATTAAAGTTACTGATGTGAGCCTCCAGATCTCCACCCTCTGTCATCCTAAAATTATACCACTGTCGTTTCAAGTGTAGGCGATTTTCAGAGAATTTTTTCACATAAACATCCTCTAACTTTGCCCATAACTTAGCCGCAGTTTTCTCCTTCATGACATTGTACAGAATCTCATCCGTGAGACATAAATAGATCGAAGATAAGACCTTATTGAGAGTATTTCAATCATCATCAGTCATAGTAGACTTTCGCTCCTCAAGAGCACCATCTTTGCCTTACTTGATTAAGGAACTGATCATCTTGATCTTCTATAACTCAAAATTATTTTTCCTTGAGTACTTCTTAATCTCATACCCAGTGTTTCCCATTATTACTAATCCCTCAGATTCAAATGTATGCCCTAACGATTTCTCTGATACAACTTGTTGGGAATTTGTGTTGTGGAATTACACAGATTTGGATCTAGGATATCAATCCAATGACACCAACCACACACAAGAGAACACAAAGATTTAACGTGGAAAACCCTTGTGAAAAAAAATCATGACATAAAGTGACATAAATCCACTATGAAATAGAAATTACCAAGAGAAAAGACTTACCCAATTCGAACAACATCGAATCTTACCCTTGCTACACCCTTTAGAAACTCTAAAACCTTTTTAGGAACCCTTGAAAAAACTTTTAGGAAGTCTAAGCATTCCTTAGAAAGCCCTAGGGACACCTATTTATAGTTTAGGAAACACCTCTTATAAACTTACTAAAAAATCGATTCAAATTTGCACAGTCCACACAAAATCCGCACAGTATTTGTATAACCCTCGACTATTCGAAGGAGGGCATCGACTAGTCGAAGGACCCCTTTGACCGGTCGAGCCTAACTCTCGACTAGTCGAGCACTATAAGACTTCAAAAAACTTTGCCGCTGGACTTCGAGTCGAGCAGCTCCCTCGACCGTTCGAGCATCCCCATCAACTGGTCGAACAACACTAACAGATTTAAGACATATATATTACAACAGAGACATATTTCCATCGTCCTACTGTTCGGTTCTCAAATGTACACCTCATCATTGGCTTCAATGGTATGATCTTATGAGATTTTAACATATTTGTGATTCCAACATCTTTGGATCTAAGAGATTCTAACCTTTTCGGAGTCAAATCTCTTAAATCCAACAGTGAGAAATCATCGGTGCTCAATATTTGTGATAGAAAATTGAATGATATCTCTTTCATTCGGTCTTCTTCTACGTGGATGACACGGTACAACAGCCCAAGGACTCGGACTTCCATATCTGCCTCCATCTCTTCGATGTTCCAGCAACAGAGATGTCGCTCAAGGAGTGAATTTTGCAGTTGGAGAAGATTCGACGCTCGATGCTGACTTCTTCCAAGAGATTGGGATTAACTTGCCAGCAAATAATTCGTTGCAATTTCAGCTGGGATGGTTCAATGAAATGTTCCCTAGATTCTGCCCCAATCTACAAGGTAACCTCTTCTTTTTTTTTCTTTTTTTTAATAAATTTCAAATTTCAGCCTGGTGGATTTGTTTGCAATCCAACCTGTTCATGATTTTTATTTTCTCATAAGGTCACACAGACCTAGATGAAGGAAAACACAAATACCAGCTTGATCCAACACTTCGGTGGACCACTAGCATTTTACAGTAGTAGGCGTTCAATCCCTACCGTTTTATATGTTGTAAACTTTGGATCGGATTCAATTTTTTGGGATTATTCGATAAAAGGATCTCGCAAGATGGTGGACAGTGCAGATATTAAACATATATTACGTTGGGGCTCATGGAGCCATGCCACGTCAACACACGGCCAATGTGCGTCTTTCAGTGATTCCAAAGGATTTGGACAATGGGCTGACGGCCGTCTCATTTATTAATTACAGTGATGTGAGTTTTCCACCGCATTACTGTTATAAGTCAACGATCCAAGCATACCCTCACTACCTTCCTGGCGGAAGCGGATTGGCTGGTGTATCACATACCAGCTATATTGCCGCTGTAGGTACGAGACGCGGATTGCGTCCTACCCTGCCCGGACGGGCTCTGTGGGGACCAGCGTGATGTAAGTGTTTTATCACGCCGTTAATGGCATTTCTCAAATCGTTTTAAGTTATTTATATAAAATTGAAGCAGGTCCACGATTCCAGTTTACAAGCTACAATGATAATGTCACCCATCCTTGAAATCTTTCTAAGGACCACCGTGATATTTTTTATCCTCAACCTATTAATAAGGTCATGCAGACGTGGATGAAGTGAAAAAACAAATACTAGCTGGATCCAAAACATCTCCTACTCCCAGGAAGTTTTTAATAATAAACATTAAATCCCTGCTTCATAGTCCACTTAAGCCTATACCTTACTTTCGGCTCATACCTTAAAATGAGCCGAGAAAAGCGATCAACGGCTTTGATAAAATACTTACATCATAGTGGGCCCCATAGATCCCTACCCGGACGGTACGCACTCCGCATATATACGTGCCGTGAGAAGATCTCAAGTTATACAAACGGTTCAAAGGTGATCAAAGTTCTATAGCCTCACGGTGATGTATTTATCATATTTACACTGTTCTTATATATTTAGAGATCATCATGGAACATTATCCAAAAAATAAATCATATCCAACCATCATTTGGACCGCACCACAAATAGCAGCAGTGATAATAACTTTCACTGTTAAAACATTTGTAAGGTACACCATAACATTTATTTTCCATCTAATCTGTTCATAAGGTCACAAAGACCTGAATTAAGAGAAAAAAACAAATTTCAAATTGATCCAAAACTTTTGTGACCCTAAAAAGGATTTCAATGGTAGGGTTCAATACCCGTTGCTTTTTTCAGTATGGTCCACTTGATGGTTAGATCTGTCTTAATTTTTGTCTCAACACTTAAGACGAGCTTGCCAAATGGATGGACGGTTTGGATATAACACATATTCCATGATTAGACCCACAGAACTTACTAATGCCAGTAGGCGAGCTATATAGCTGGTGTGGGGTACACCCTGCCAACCCGCTTCCCTTCCTGGCAGGTTTATGTGGGCCCGTGAGAAAATGAGTTGGCTGCTCTATGGACCACACCACGATGTTGATGGAAAATCCTTCCTGACCACCAGGCATGTCACCTTATATTAGGCCAAAGGTCCCAAAATCACCTCCATTCCCGATCCAGTTGGACCCAATGATTGAAAACAGTGTATAGGCAACATTTACCCTATTACCCTATGAACTGTTGCCCTTGACATGGTACACCTGAATCACCGATGGGCCTGAAATTTTAGCCCCAGGACAAAATTTTTATCCAATATTTAATAGTTAGATTGGATTTCAAATAATCATCATGCTACTATGTGAGAAATAAGGGTAGAAAGAAGTCTGCCTGCCCAATTGTTTTTTTTCCCACCCAAATCACGAGTCTGTCTAGTTTTTCCACCCCAGGCCTACACTTAGATTAGGCATCTAATGGTTGGAATAGATCTTACATAGACATCACGGTGGGCCCATCAGAAATCAAGTGGAGCCATGCTTACGGACGGTATGTTTTATGGGAAAAAGCAGAGAGAAAAAAATAATAATAATAATTTTGCGGGACACCACTCTTGACTGTATAGGCCCTGATGTTCCCGCAAATGCAACCTCCTTGGGGCCTGCAGTTTAGACTTGTTTATTTATTTATTTTTAAACTTATCTTGGTGTGAATCATGTCAGTAATGGATTGAATTAAATCATATTGGGGTCCACGGAGCTTGGTGGCGTCACGACTGTAGCGAGTCTTGCTACTCAACCTACTCAACCTTTAGTATCGAATCCGTGTCCCCTTTGTGCACTTCACCTCCCTATCCTCTTAGGAACTTACATAGGGTGGCCCTACGTGAAATCTACTCCAACCATTAGGTAACCGTTGGAAATTTAACCATAAGACTAAGATAACAGGTAAACTTATGATTAAGGTGAGCCACACTAAAGAAAACGATGAGAGAATTGATGCATATTGTTGCATTTTTACATGGTTCACTCGAACCATTAACTTCATTGAGAAAAATTATACATGAGGTATAACAATTATATCCATGCTTGATTTATGTGGGCCAAACAAAATGACACAGTTTGGATGGTAAGCATCCCCTGCCTATTCCCTACATAGGGCTCATCATAATTATTGATGTAGCTAATTTTTTAGCCATATAGCTAAACATTTTTTTGCTAACCTTATGGACAGAGTGGATTTCACATACACATCATGGTGGGGCCACCCCCAGCCCATCCTAGTTGGCGAGTCGGTGGATGCTCGAGCAAATCAGGATAGGAAGAGCTTGGATGAGCCCCATAATGATGTGTATTTGAAATCCACTTCAATCACAAGGTGTGTGATGCGAATTTAGATAGAGGGCTAAAATATTAGCCACATTCATAATTCAAGTGGGCCACATCAGAAGAAATAGTGCAGAGAATATCCCTCATTCAATTTTTATTTTTATTTTTTCACTTGGTGTCGCCCATACAAATCAACCATGGGCCTAATTTTCATTCCCACGTATGAATTTTCATGAAAAAGATAATAATTGGATTGGATTTCACATAAACATCACTGTGAGCCATGTAAAAATCCAACAGTAGGCATCCCCTCTCTAATTGTTTCCCTTGGTGTGGCCCACCTGAATCATTAATCCAAATGATTTTTTAACCCTATGGATAAATTTTCATCAATAACATAATAGTTATAGTGGATTTCACTACCATATTATATTACATCCACCTTGACTATGTTCCCAATTCAACTGAGAATTGGACCCCACCGAGGTATCCCCTGGGATGGTTCGCAGGAGACCATTGCTATATATATGGACGTGGATTGCATCCTACCCCCGCCCGAATGGTAATCCGTTCAGGCAGGTCTCTGTGGGTCCCAACGTGATGTAAGTATTTTTATCCACACCGTTAATCATTTTTATATGATAATTTTAAGATATAATATAGAAAATGAAGAAGATTAACAGATCCAGTGGACCACATCAAAGGAAGCTGCCTTGATAATGACACCTACCGTTGAAACATTTCTAAGGGCCATTGTGATGTTTTTTACCACCCAACCTATTAATAAGGTCATGCAGACTTGGATGAAGTGAAAACACAAATTTCCAGCTCCCAAGGAAGTTTTTAATGGTGACAGTTTAATCCACAATTTATGGTCCACTTAAGCCCTGAACCTACCTCAATTTTTGGTTCATATCTTAAAATAATAATATAAAAATAATTAACGGTGTGGATAAAATACTTACATCACGGGGGCCCCACAGAGCCCTGCCCGAACGGATTGTAGGAGGCAATCCGCGTCCTACTATATATATGGTTTATGTGTGTGTGCTTGCACGGGGTGGGAGGGAGGAGCTCATGGGAACTTCCCATAAGGTCGAACTGTGTGGGCCCCACTGTGATGCATGTCAAACATCAACACGTGGCCCACACAGCTCGACCTCATGGGAAGCTCCCATGAGCTCGACCGCATAGAACCATATACACATATATATTAGAAACACACTCACTCATCCGCACATGTAACGTTCCATCGTGTGCGATTGGTTTCGGTTGTAGATTTTGGTTGGTGGAAACCATTGAAAATGTCTTTCCTATTATGTCCTAGGGAAGTAACATTTTAATTTAATGCATTTCGTCGGTCTATAATTCTTAGAATAAGATACTATCTCTGCCCTTTGAAATGGTTTCCTTCTCTTCTCCTAGCATGTTCAGCCTCATTCACCTTTTCATGGTTTTCCTCACATTTTCTGCCGTTCATTCAGTACTTGAGTGTTACACGTCCATCTTCAGCTTCGGCGACTCACTTGCCGACACTGGCAACTCAATTCGTGAATCCAATTGGGCCAGCGACGTGGGCAAATTCCCATATGGAGAGACGTACTTCCATCGACCCACCGGCCGGTTCTCAGATGGACGACTGATCATAGACTTCATTGGTATGATATAAGAGATCATAACATATTTGTGATTCCAACACCTTTTGATCTAAGAGATTCTAACATTTTTCAGGTTTAAATCTCTTAAATCCAACGTTGATAGAAAATTGAATTTATACATGCATGTATGTGCATCTCTTTCATTCGGTCTCGTCGTTCTTCGTGATATGGTACAACAGCCGAAGAACTCGGACTTCCATATGTGCATCCGTATCTTGGGGGTTCCAGCGATGGAGATTTTCGTCAAGGAGTGAATTTTGCGTTTGCGGGAGCTACGGCACTCGATACTGCCTTCTTCCAAGAGAGAGGGATTTCTAACGAGTACACAAACAACTCTTTGGGAATTCAGCTGGGATGGTTCGAAGATCTGTTGCCTACTCTCTGCTCCAATCCACCAGGTAACTCTTTCTCTTCTCTTTTTTTTTTTTTTTTTTTTTTTTAAAGGTAGGGCGTTTGGCCATCATTTTTCAGTCTCAGTCGGATTGTTTGTGTTGAAGGTGGGATTCCTGTACCATACCTTCTCATTGTTCCATGTCATCGCCGATGACATCAACTAACATCAGTTGAGAAAATATAAAGAAAATAATTTAATAAAAGATTACTTCCTCTTTCATACACTAATTTTATCTGGATACACCATGATGTATGTGTTACATCCACACGGTCCATCCATTTTTCCAGATCAGTTTAGTGAATTAGCCCAAAAATGAGGTAGATCTGATCTTCAAGTGGACCATACTACAGGAAGCAGTGGGGATTGGACAATTGCCAATGAAACCTTACTATGGCTCACCATGATGTTTATTTGCCACCTAACCTTTTTATTAGGTCACATAGACTTGGATGAAGGATAAACACAAATATCAGCTTGTGGTAGCTATCAAATTTCTACTATTTTCATATGGTGTAGTCCCAGAGCTTTGGATCCGTCTCATTTTTTTAAAAAAAAATTATTTTTAATCTCATGCACTAAAGTGATCTTGAAAGAGGGAAGAACAGTATAAATCCAATACCAATGAAGTCTATGATCATGGTGGGGCTACCAAAATTCCACCCATCAAAACTTCCAATTTTTTTATTTAATTTTATTTAATTTTCTCTCGGAAGTTATGGCATTTCAACTGTTTTGACCTTTGATGCATTAATGGTGATCGTGTAATCTTTCATATTTTGTAAGCAACTCTTCTTCAATCTTAAAATATTTTTGAATTTGTTCCAACTTGAAGTGTTCTAACTTATAGAGTATCTTCTTCCCGCAATCTCTTCACATTGGAGGTAGTTTGTTGATAACGGTATCAACTTGGAAAGACTAAGATATATCTATCTTTAAAGTCTTAATTTTATTGACAGTTTCCTATAATTCATGCATTTGAGATAACATAAGCTTATTATATACTATAAGAAAATTAAAATACTTGATGATAAGGAATTTATCAATAACTTTTTCTTCAGCCTTGTATTTAAATTTGAGATTATTCTAAATGTCTTTGGTCAAAAATATATTCATATATAAATCATACAGAAAATCAAATAGGGCATTGAGAATATGTCTATGGTGTTCACTCCCCAAGTGTAGGGTTGTGATGTAGTAGTAACTCGGTAAGACCGAGGTCGAATCCCAAGGGACTGAAACTTGTACGTTATCTAAAACTAACTAGAACTAGAACTAGGGTAAGATGAATTCTAAATCAATTAGCAATGATGGAATACTTGTAGAATAATTAATCTAAAACTTAGGAAACAAATCATAGATAGGAAACTAGGGATTCAGAGGATCCACTTGTAGAGATCAGGGAGAACTTATGCTTACATCAAAAATCATGGAAATTACTGAATTGCCGTTGATCTAGTTTTCAAAGAGATGAAAGGTGTATGAATTAGAATGGATTCCATCACCAAACCATGCCCAAGAGACTATGGCAAACAACAGAATTAAACTAATTACCAACCAATCACATGTATGAAGGCTAGGAAGGGTACCGTCATCCGACCATGCCCAGGAGACGATGGTGAACAACAGGGCTTCTTGACGTCATAAACATAAAGAGGAAGAAGGAATACTCAAAGCCATTGCAGACCCATTGTAATTTCAGTCACAACAGACCATTAAAGACTAAAAATATTTCTATACTAATCAAACTAAAATCAACGTCAATTCATATATTAAAATTAAATTAAAAGCATGGAATCTCCCATCTCACTACAAGCTTCACCTCTTAGCCCTAGCTAAGAGGTTTAGCCCGACATGGATGGGCTAGATCTCTCCATAGTCAGGAAAACTAAATAAACAAGAAAAGAAAACTTCTCTAATCTCTCTCTTTCTTCTCTCACACTCCACGTCCCAGCCTCCAAGCTCTGATCTTCCTCCCAAGACCTGAATGAATGCTCCCCACGTCTAAAATCTCTTTATATAACTGCTGGAGTGGTGAAAATCGGATTTGAATCGGATTTGGAAAGCTATGCATGCCTAGTGAAAGCTTTTTCGCAGCCAAGTTCGGTGTCTCGAAACACGTAACTTTTCTCGCTCAAATTCCAAAGAAACATCGTCCCTTAGTACTTTCTTGGGTCCTCTACATGATAGACGGTTCAGATCTGCCATATGATCAAAGATAGTGGGCCAAAACCTCCTGAAAAAGTCAGTTTTCGCTGATGTGCAAAACCTTTCGCACCATTTCGCTGTTGTGATCAGTGGGCCCCATAGAAGCATTTTATGGAAAATCCACCCCGTCCATTGGATTCAGAATGAAATTTCAGTTAAGAATGGGTGGTTTTAACGTCCATTAACGTGGCCCAGAGAAGAAATCACAAAAGGATCAGTTTTAAACGTTGCAGGGCAGCCCTTTTGTGGCCTCTGTATCTCACACGTGTGCACGTATGGGTGAAAAGTGACAACATGGTTTTGATGTATTCAATGCCGCCTACACGGTGGACGGTTCGGATTGAGCTTACAGGGCACGTGTGGGGCCCACTAGCTTCCGTAAAACGGCCAGCGGCCGGTTACGCGGCACGTAAGAATTTTTTTTTTTTTTTTTCTTCACTTGCCGTGCACAGCTAGTGCATATATGCACTATGCACATTCTGTATATGTGGGGTCTACGATGATATGTTTCTGAAATCTGATCCAGTCATTCATCTTCTCATATTATTTAAGCCATCAATACCAAAGTTGAGGCAGTTCTAGATATCAGGTGGGCCCCAAATTGAATATTAATGGGTTGATCTGTCTGTTGGCTCACTTCCCAAGATCTTCAATGGCTGAAATTTTATATGTACGGTTAATTTATGGCCCTCATCACGTGTATAAATTTTTAAGTCAATCGGACAGCGGGAACCATATGATCTTGCATTCTACACCAATTTCAGGCCATTTGCAAGTGAACGGCTGGAATTTCTCGGGTCCCTGGCATGCATATTTGTCGATTTTAGTCCCTGGAGTCCGTCCCTTGCCTTGGTGATTATCAGAACGTTAAATCTAAGCTTTTGGCATCCTTTTTCAGTCAACTCTCCTAATCACACCCTGCAACAAAACACGATTAAAACCGGGCGTTAAATGGTATTATGCTCGTAAATATAAGTAATAAATGGGGTATAATATGCACTATTTGACCCTCAACATAACCCCCAACCAGCATTTTGCTAGTCCCGAGCAAAATATGCGAAAAATAAGTTGAGACTTATATGAAAATTTCTGTAAAGCCGAATGATTTTTGAGAAATAATCCAGGCATTAGAATTCTATGATTCATGAATGTTGGACATTACTTGCTCTTAGACTCAAGCGCATGGTAAACTTCCTAATGAAGTTCAAAGTATTAATCCATAAATCAGACAAATTCTGAACATTATGATCCATGAGTGTATAGTGGAATCTCAGCTAATCACATTAAGATTGAATTTGTTATTTCAGGATCTCATTGGTAACCAGCAAGAGAATTCGTGATAACCAAACTTGCCTCATAAATTCCATCTTTTGATCTTTTCAACTTTTTATTTTTTCATTAATAGTCATGCCAAAAAGAGAAATCAAATCCTTACCAATAGGGAGCAAACCTATGGTGAAGACCGTACTCCTAGACCTTTTTCACATTACATTCATGGGGAATTAACTCTACGCCTATAGGGAGCAAACCTATGGTGAAGATTAATTATCCAACCTTTTCAATTTTTATACCATGATGGCAAGATATTTCAGGCTAGTTCCTTTCATCCTCAGTGATTACCAAGTTAATCCTTCGATAAGGAACTGAAATCTTAATGTGAAAGCGAGATGTGACATGTGAAATCTTGATTCAATCAATGTTTACAACCTCTAATCATGGATTAATAACTTGATCTTAACTGCGAAATTTAATAGATACTGAATCCAAGAGTCCTAAATTATCAACATCACTTATCTTGAACTTCTAAATCAAGGGTATCCATCAAAATCACTTCAAATTCATAAAAATTTTCAGAAAAATTTTAAAAATTTTCACAATTGGCACAATTATTGCTCAAGACCAAGAAAATACGGATTAGGAAGCCTAATCTCTCACCCCCAACCTAAAATCTACGATGTCCTCAATGTAAAAGATATGAGCATGCAATGCACATGGAACAACGAAAGTAAAGTGATGGGAAGATAGTACCTGGATAACGAATCAAGAGAGATTTTCCACGAGATCACAGTATGGAAGCTGGTTAGCACGAGAGAAAAAGAAAAACAACAATAACGAAAATAAAATCCTACCTATACCACTTTCGCAGGTACTCTCGATTGCATTTAGCGTATGCAACAAGCCTTTAAACCCCTAGGTTACCCCCAGAGGACGAGTTGTAGTCTCGTGAGGGTTTGCAGTAATGTTACCCACAAACATTGAATCATCTAACTAGAAAAATGAACTGAAAAGCTGGGTTGCCTCCCATGAGCGCTAAATTTACCGTCTTCAGCCAGACAAATAAAGCAACAATCCTAGTCCTATGAAAGCGATAAACCTACCTATACCTCCATTAGACTAGGAGATCAGTCCTGGTAAACAGGATCAATCAGAGGCATGGACATGTCCTCTGAATCAAATGTCTCAACAAATGGCTTTAATTGATGTCCATTTACTTTAAACTCCTTGCCATTGTCGGGATCTCTTATCTCAACGGCCCCATGAGAATAAGTAGTAACAACAATGTAAGGGCCGGTCCAACGAGATCGAAGCTTACCCGGAAAGAGATGTAGTCGAGAGTCATACAAGAGGACTTTCTGACCTGGCGTGAATGATTTTCGTAGAATATATTGATCATGAAACGCCTTCATCTTGTCCTTGTAAATTCTCGAGTTTTCATATGCATCGTTCGGATTTCTTCAAGTTCATTCAACTGAAGTTTGCGTAACGAGCCAGCCTTTTCCAGATTGAAATTTAGATTTTTGATCGCCCAATATGCTTTATGTTCCAATTCCACAGGCAAGTGACAGGCTTTCCCATAGACAAGTCTAAAGGGAGATGTTCCAATAGGAGTTTTGAAAGCAGTACGGTACGCCCATAAGGCATCGGTCAATCGGATTGACCAATCCTTACGGTTAGGGTTAACCGTTTTCTCCAGGATATGTTTGATCTCTCTATTGGAAATCTCAGCTTGTCCACTTGTCTGTGGGTGGTATGGAGTGCTCACCTTATGAGAGATACCGTATTTCTTCATTAAACTCTCAAATGGTCTATCACAAAAGTGTGAGCCCCCGTCACTAATGATGGCTCGAGGCGTTCCGAACCGCGACAGGATATTTTCTTTCAAAAATTTAATGACCGTTCGATGGTCATTTTTGAAGCACGGAATTGCTTCGACCCATTTAGTGACATAGTTTACGGCGAGCAAAATATACAGATTTCCAAATGATTGGGGGAATGGTCCCATGAAATCAATGCCCCAGCAATCAAATGCTTCAATGATAAGGATGGGATTCAAAAGCATCATATTTCAACGGGACAATGCTCTCAATTTTTGACAACGCTCACAAGCTTTGCAAAACTCATGAGTGTCCCTGAACATAGTAGGCCAGTAAAAGCCACACTGTAGAATCTTGGCCGTGGTCTGTTTAGCAGAAAAGTGACCACCACAGGCCTGTGAGTGACAGAAGGAGATGACACTCTGATGCTCATCGTCTGGCACACATCTCCTTAAGATTTTCTATGGGCAATATTTAAACAAATATGAATCATCCTAGAAAAAGTTACGCACCTTGGTAAAGAATTTCTTCTTATCTTGTGATGTCCAGTGTGTCGGTATGGCACCTGTAGCAAGATAATTAGCAATATCAGCGAACCAAAGTGAATGGGAGACTCTAAACAGTTATTCATCAGGGAACATATCATTAATATGAGTCGTCTCAAGGGAATCAGAGGTATTAAGGCGAGAAAGGTGATCAGCCACTACGTTCTTTACTCTCTTTTTGTCTTTAATTTCCAAATCGAATTCTAGGAGTAGAAGAATCCATCGTATCAGGCGGGGCTTAGAATCATTCTTAGAAAGAAGATACTTAAGTGCCGCGTGATCTGTGTAGATGATGATCTTAGATCCGATCAGGTAGGATCTAAATTTATCCAAAGCGAACACTACGGCTAAGAGTTCCTTTTCCATAGTCGAGTAGTTCACTTAGGCGGGATTTAGAGTCCTACTTGCATAGTGAATAACGTAAGGCCGCTTATCTTTTCTCTGGCCTAGAACCGCTCCAAGAGTATAATCAGAGGCGTCGCACATAAGTTCAAAAGGAAGACTCCAGTTGGGTGGCTGCATGATAGGTGCAGTGGTTAACATACCCTTAAGCTTAGTGAAAGCTTCTTGACACTGCTCAGTCCACTCGTATGGTGTATCCTTTTGAAGAAGATTATATAAAGGACGAGAGAGGAGACTAAAGTCCTTTATGAATCGTCTGTAAAAGCCCGCGTGTCCTAAGAAGGATCGCACGTCTCTGATATTCTTGGGTGGAGGTAGGTTATAGATAAGATCAATTTTTGCCTTATCTACCTCGATTCCTTTGGACGAGATAATATGCCCAAGGACAATTCCCTTTTAAACCATAAAATGACACTTCTCCCAATTAAGTACCAAATTTTTTTCTTCACATCTTTTCAGCACACATTTAAGACTTGCTAAGCACTCGCTAAAAGATGAACCGAAAACAGAGAAATCATCTATGAAGATCTCTAAATATTTTCCCACAATGTCAGAAAAGATACTCATCATGCATCGCTGAAAGGTGGCAGGGGCATTACATAACCCGAATGGCATCCTTCTGTAAGCAAAGGTGCCATAAGGACATGTAAATGTGGTCTTTTCCTGATCTTTAGGGGCGATTTCAATCTGATTATACCCTAAATACCCATCAAGGAAACAGTAATAGGAATGACCAGCTAACCTTTCCAAGATCTAATCTATAAAGGGCAAAGGAAAGTGGTCCTTCCTAGTGACGGTATTCAGCTTCCTTTAGTCAATGTACATTCTCCAACCAGTAGTAACTCTGGTCGGCACGAGTTCGTTATTGGCATTGGCTATGATGGTGATCTCGGACTTCTTAGGAACCACCTGAGTTGGACTCACCCATTGACTATCGGATATGGGGTATATGATCCCCACTTCCAATAGTTTGAGAACCTCGGCCTTAACCACTTCCTTCATGTTTGGATTCAGTCTACGTTGTAATTGCCGAACAGCCTTTGCATTGTCCTCAAGATATATGCGGTGAGTACAAATCGATGGGTTAATTCCTTTGAGGTCCGCTATCGTCCATCCAAGAGCTCCCTTATGCTCAATGAGAGTAGATATCAGCATACTCTCCTGTTCTTTCTCCAGGTGTGCAGAGATCACCACCGGGTATGCCTCATCTTGACCTAAATAAACATATTTTAAATCAGAGGGCAAAGGTTTTAGGTCAAGCTTCGGTGGCTTGAGGTTAGACAGTAGAGACACTACATTAGTTTGGGACAACTCTTCAATTTGTGGCCTCCACTAGTTAACTTCAAGTACCGGTGCAGTATCCAGCATGGCACACGTCTCCCTAATTATATCATCATCAAGATCATAGGAGTGGGCCAGGCACGTCTCTAGAGGATCAGAGGATAAGGTGAGAGGTGTTCTATCTTTCACAAAAGAATCAATCATGTTAACATCGTGGAAATCGTCATCATCCTCTGAGCTGCTGCCGTTATTGAAAAAGATATTTGATTCCAATGTCAAATTTTTAAAAGACATAGTCATAACACCATTCCTGCAATTGATAATTGCATTTGAAGTGGACAGGAATGGGCGACCAAGAATGACGGAAATCTGAGTGCTCATGTCATTGATGGGTTCGGTGTCCAAGATGATAAAATCAACAGGGTAGTAGAATCTATCAACCTGGACCAACACATCCTCGATTATCCCTCTTGGTACACGAACAGAATGATCAGCAAGTTGTAGTGTGGTTCGGGTGGGTTTTAATTCACCCAAACCTAACTGTTGATATACCGAATAGGGAATCAGATTGACGCTTGCTCCTAAGTCAAGAAGTGTGTGATCAATTCGATAGTTCCCGATTACACATGATATGGTTGGGCAACTGGGGTCTTTGAATTTTTGCGGCACATCTTGTTTCAGGATGGCACTCACTTTCTCAGTCAAGGAGATCTTCTTTTGAACACTTTTCCGTCGTTTGGTAGTGCATAAGTCCTTCAGAAATTTAGCATATAAAGGAATCTATTTTACAACATCAAGCAGAGGAATGTTGACCTTCACTTGTTTCAACACCTTTAGGATATCCTGAGAATTAAGAGACGTTTTGGTTCAACCAACCGTTGGGGAAACGGAGCAACTGGCTTTTTTAGAGGTTCCGGTTCAAATTTTTGTGGGGCGCCACCAGATCCATCATTGTTGTCCTCTTCTGGTTCTTGAGGCTTTTCGGGCCTAACCGAAAGGGTTTTATCAATAACCTTCCCACTCCTAAGAGTGGTGATGGATTTAGCGTGCCCCATTTGATTTGAAGAGCTGGGATTACCTGTCTCATATTGCGGTTTAGGATTGAGGATTGGTTGTGCAGGAAGCATCCCCTTTTCTATAGCCGTCATACTTGAATATATCTTTTGCATGAAATCCCGCATTATCTGCGTCAGCTCTTGCACAGAATTTTGAGCCGGTTCTTCTTGAGGTCTCCCCTGATTTGGATTTTGATTGAAGAAACCTTAAGGGGTAGCAGTTTGTCCGTTCTTCCAATTAAAATTCGGATGATTTTTCTAGCCAGGATTGTATGTATTAGAGGGTGGTCCATTGAAAGGTCTTTGATAGTTATTTACGACATTAGATTGTTCATTCAATACTTCTCGAAAGGCAGGTATTGAAGGATAATTTTCAGTAGTATGAATGTTGCAATCACAGATGCCGCAAACACTTTCATTAACCTTTTCCTTCCTTCCTTCCATGGCTTCAGATTTTCTGGTGAGATTGGTCACCTTAGGGTTAAGATCATTATCTTCTTTCAAGAGATATATTCCTCCTTTTTCCCTTGAATGAGTCGGCCTAGACGTAGTGTTCGTCCTTAGGTAATAGTCTCATGATTGTGTTTTTTCAGCGAGACTATCGAGGTAATCCCATACCTCGTCGACATTTTTATTGATGAATTCTCCGTTACACATTGTCTCGACCATTTGGCGCATGGAAGATATTAGCCCATCATAGAAAAAATTCGTAATGCGCCATATTTCAAAGCCATGTTGTGGGCATGCATTAACCAGATCCTTGAACCTTTCCGAACATTGGAAGAATGTTTCATCTTCCTTTTGGGCAAAGTTCATGATTGCTCTCCTGAGGGTAATTATCTTATGATGTGGGAAAATTTTCTTTATAAATTTCCTCTGCATATCATTCCATGTGCCAATGGACCTAGGACGCAGTGAATGTAACCACGTCTTGGCTTTTTCTTTCAAGAAAAATGAAAAGAGTTTCAGCCTAATAGTATCTTCAGATACATTAGGAAAGTATAAGGTGCTTATGATTTCATCGAACTCTTTCAGATGCAAGTATGGTTCTTCAGACTCAAGCCCATGGAACTTAGGAAGGAGTTGGATAACCCCTGGCTTGATGTTCATATGTCTTGTATTCTCAGGAAAAATCATGCATGAGGGCGTACTCACCCCCGCCGATTGTAAATAATCTCGTAAAGTACGAGGTGGGGGTGCCTGATGCACCTCATTCTCATCATGTACTTCCTCAACCCTTGGTTGGGGTAGTGCTTGAGGTTGATTTTCAGCCATAACGTCCTCTAACTCAGGAGAATTCAAGTGGTGTCTAGTCCTGCGATGGATAGTTAACCCCTCAACTAATCCTCCTTCAGTCACGAGACGTCGAGTGTTGTCGCGTGCCCACTGGGGCATAAAATACACTCAGCCCTCAAATTCTAACTTAAACCTAAGAGAAAGGAAGAAGAAATCTAGAAAATAAAAGGGAAAGATGGAAAGAAGTTACCAAATTTGGAGTCCTAGGTTAAGAATCTGCAAAACAAAATAAAATAAGTTAGTTTCTAGGAATAGAAAGTCCTAATTAAGAGTAAACTAATTTCTAGAGAAAAGAAGAAATTCCAAAGAAAGAAGGATTAGAAAGAGCTTACTGAATTAGAAATTTCTATCGTAAAATCCTACAAAAGAAGGGTTAATTCTAAAAATAGAAATAAAAACGTGAAACTAGCTAAACAGGATGACAGATCCTAATCTAGAAAAGGAATTGCCAATTTTAAAAAGTATATATCAGAATCCTACAAAACAAGAGAAATAGATTAGTTTCTAAAAATCAGAAAAAATCTACGGTTAAAATAATCCTAATCTTAAACCAATCCTAAACTAATTAATTTCAGAAAAACGTAGCCGACAGTACCCGGCAACGGCGCCAAAAACTTGTTCACTCCCCAAGTGCAGGGTTGTGATGTAGTAATAACTCGGTAAGACCGAGGTCGAATCCCAAGGAACTGAAACTTGTACGTTATCTAAAACTAACTAGAACTAGAACTAGGCTAAGATAAATTCTAAATCAATTAGCAATGGTGGAATACTTGTAAAATAATTAATCTAAAACTTAGGAAACAAATCAGAGATAGGAAACTAGGGATTCAGAGGATCCACTTATAGAGATCAGGGAGAACTTATGCTTGCATCAAAAATTATGAAAATTACTAAACTGCCGTTGATCTAGTTTTCAAAGAGATGAAAGGTGTATGAATTAGAATGGATTCCATCACCAAACCATGCCCAAGAGACTATGGCAAACAACAGAATTAAACTAATTACCAACCAATCACATGTATGAAGGCTAAGAAGGGTACCGCCATCCGACCATGCCCAGGAGACGATGGTGAACAACAGGGCTTCCTGACGTCATAAATATAAAGAAGAAGAAGGAATACTCAAAGCCATTGCAGACCCATTGTAATTTCAGTCACAACAGACCATTAAAGACTAAAAATATTTCTATACTAATCAAACTAAAATCAACGTCAATTCATATATTAAAATTAAATTAAAAGCATGGAATCTCCCATCTCACTACAAGCTTCACCTCTTAGCCCTAGCTAAGAGGTTTAGCCCAACATGGATGGGCTAGATCTCTCTATAGTCAGGAAAACCAAATAAACAAGAAAAGAAAACTTCTCTAATCTCTCTCTTTCTTCTCTCACACTCCACGTCCCAGCCTCCAAACTCTGATCTTCCTCTCAAGACCTGAATGAATGCTTTCCACGTCCAAAACCTCCTTATATAACTGCTGGAGTGGTGAAAATCGGATTTGAATCGGATTTGGAAAGCTATGCATGCCTAGTGAAAGCTTTTTCACAGTCAAGTTCGGTGTCTCGAAACACGCCACTTTCCTTGCTCAAATTCCAAAGAAACACCGTTTCTTAATACTTTCTTGGGTCCTCTACATGATAGACGGTTCAGATCTGCCATACGATCAAAGATGGTGGGCCAAAACTGCCTGAAAAAGTCAGTTTTCGCGGAAGTGCGAAACCTTTCGCACCATTTCGCTGTTGTGATCGGTGGGCTCCACAGAAGCATTTTATGGAAAATCCACCCCGTCCATTAGATTCAGAATGAAATTTCAGTCAAGAATGGATGGTTTTGAACGTCCATTGACATGGTCCAGAGAAGAAATTACAAAAGAATCAGTTTTAAACGTTGCAGGGCAGCCCTTTTGTGGCCTCTGTATCTCACACGTGTGTACGCATGGGTGAAAAGTGACAACACAGTTTTGAAGTATTCAATGCCGTCTACACGGTGGACGGTTCGGATTGAGCTTACAGGGCACGTGTGGGGCCCACTAGCTTCCACAAAACGGCCAGCGGCCGATTACGCGGCACGTAAGAAATTTTTTTTTTTTTCTTTTTTCTTTCGGTCAGAGACGGTAAGACGATTTGCCGTGCACGGCTAGTGCATATATGCACTATGCACATTCTATATATGTAGGGTCCACGATGATGTGTTTCTGAAATCCGATCCAGTCATTCATCTTCTCATATTATTTAAGCCGTCAATACCAAAGTTGAGGCAGTTCCAGATATCAGGTGGGCCCCAAATTGAATATTAATGGGATGATCTATCTATTGGCCCACTTTCCAAGATCTTCAATGGCTGAAATTTTATATGTACGGTTAATTTATGACCCTCATCACGTGTATAAATTTTGAGTCAATCGGATAGCGGGAACTATGTGATCTTGCATTCTACACCAATTTCAGGCCATTTGCAAGTGAACGGCTGGAATTTCTAGGGTCCCTGGCGTGCATATTTGTCGATTTTAGTCCCTGGAGTCCGTCTCTTGCCCTGGTGATTATCAGAACGTTAAATCTATGCTTTTGGCATCCTTTTTCAGTCAACTCTCTTAATCACACCCTGCAACAAAACACGATTAAAACCGGACGTTAAATGGTATTATGCTCGTAAATCTAAGTAATAAATGAGGTCTAATATGTACTATTTGACCCTCAACATTTGGTAGATTAGTTCATCCTCCCTTCTTTTCTTTCATTCAACAATTCTCTCTTATGAATCTTAGTCAATCGTGGAGGAATTGTAAATAGGTTTGGGCCTATCATATAGAAAAGTTCCTGTGTCATTAGCAAGAACTTAAAGTTTATCTTCTCAACAAGTAAAATTTCTGCCATCAAATCGGTTTGACTCGACCAGATCCCAAGTCATCGACTTGATGAAAGCAATATTAGTTTTAATTTCCATAAAATAGTGCTTTAACATTGTTGAAATTTTAGATAGCAGGTAATGAAATCATACAGAAAATTTGATCGTAATCGGATTGCTACCTAACATCTTCCAGTATATAATAGCATTTATATATGGTTGCGTGTGCAACAATCACGAGAAAAACATGACAGGAACTTTGCTATTTTGCTACGCGGTTTCTCAATTCTAAAGATACCTTACTTCATGTGCTTGTAGAGAGAAACCATAGAGAATCTATAAAAAAATATTGTGATCTTTGGAAAGAACAATGCAAGATGTGTTTAATCCTAGTTTTCATTAAGCTTTATGTAGAATGAAGGGTTGTGCGAATTCACAAAGATGCTTGTAAATATTTATTCATGTAATCAAACAGTTATGACTAATCATTTTGAATGAATAGACAAGCTACTGACCAACCAATTGGCCGAACCGATTATCACAACAACCGTTTCTAACGGCCAAATATCACAACAATCGATTTATGTTGGTCGGTCATTGCAATAATCAATATCTCGATGGAGTTATTCACCATGGCCATTTTTGCAACAGCTTAGCCCAATCACATCGGGTTATGATGGTCTGTGATAATTTGCATGGGAGCATCATTTGTGACATGTTTTGCATGTGTGAAGTGAGCCAATATAGCCTCTATAGCCTCATTGCGCCACTAACACACCTGTAACCTCACTGCCCAAGCCGCACATGCGCTAGCCCGAGCATTCATTCCACATGATACCCTAATCCTCTCTAAACACTCTAAATAAGAATACTAAATAACTTGAAGCTTATAAACCCCAATAGCTTTTCCTCTCCGAGCAATATAGGAGTAGAGTATTTTAAAACGTTTCATTTTTACAAACTGACTTTTGATGGAAAAATAAAATTCAAATATTTTTGATGAGAGAGAGAGAGAGAGAAGATGCAAGTGTGTGGACTATAAAAGAATATTTTTATTATATTAATTTAACCAATCCTAACTGAGATAAAATCTCAACGGTTGCAATAAGAAGAAATTAAGGATAAACTAACAAGACAACATACATAAATGGAAAGCAAGCAAACCTTATCTGTTTTGAACTTTGATGTGCTTGTGCATCAAAATGGGGTTGTTTGGCTGTACTAATAACTGGAGCGCAAATATTGAGTTTAATCAAGAAGAAATTATCCCTCAAATTGCAATTATGTTTCCACTCTAAAGTGTCATTAACATAATTTCAAAAGTATTCCAAACCCTATACACTAAAGCTATGGAAGCAAAACACAATTTGGTTACGAGTTTTAAATCTCATAAATTGCAATGCAATTCAATGGTACATTCAAAAACACAAGTTTTCTTTTGTTTTTTAATAAGTCTTATCTAGGGATGTCAATAGGCCGGGCTCGGGCCTGCTAAAATCAGAATTTTGATTAATTCCATGCGGAAACAGTTCAAAATTCAGGCCAAGACCAACCCCAGGCCCGGCCGTTGAGAGCCTGATCTTATCCATGCAAATCATAAGGACCACTACAGAGTATTATACCCTTTAAGTTCTAAGGAAAACGTAGGACTTAATCAATATGGGTGTGTACGGAAAGAGTCATTGGAGGACTCCTCCCACCAACCCCTTTGGAGCCCATTGCATTCGACACGAATTTCCTACCACACCCGCACAACAAAATTCTCCGTGAAGCTGGTTATGATGTATGTCTGACGTATGCTCCATCTATAATTTGGACCATGTCACTTTAGAATATGAGATTTGGAAATTTTAATTTTATTTTATTTTATTTTATTTTTTATTTTTTTAAAAGCCAATTCAAAACTGAAGTGGCGACACCACAGGGAACAGTGGTCCTGGAAATGCCTGCCGTTTATACTTTCTTGGAGCCTACAATAGTTTTAGACCAGGTCGGGTTTTCCACTAAATCCCAATGGAACTCGATTTATGAATGGCGATGCAAGGATTTAAGACTCATGCCTTGGGCCAACCTGTTTAGTTGGGGTGACTCGTATGGGTGCCTTGTGGAGGACGTAGACAAGTGGGATCAGATCGCTTGCATCCGAATCATCCCAGTCATCAGTCCATTGTTAGATGGCATATATACATCACAGTTTGTAAAATGATTTAAACGGTGGCCATTTCCATTTACATTGTTCCTTACGGTCCATTAGAGTTTTGGATCATCTTGACTTTTAGGCTTAGATCCTGATATAAGCTGGCACACGTGATGGCCAGAGATGGATGTTACACACACGTCACAGGGGGTCCCACGGAGGGTTTTTTTTTTTTTAAAAAAAAAAAAGGGGCCAGAAAAATTGGGATCCCATAACATTCTGAGTTGGTCTGAGATTGATTATTGTTTTCTGTTGTGAAAAGGTTGTGGAGACATTTTTAAAAGGTCGCTGTTTCTTGTGGGAGAGATTGGGGGTAACGATTACAACTACCCCTTTTTACAAGGAAGGAGCTTAGAAGAGATCCGGACCTTCGTACCTCTGGTCATCAATGCCATCGGATCAGCCATCGATGTGAGTTTAAATCAAATAATAACAAATGATAGTATATAAACAGTTTACACGTGGCATATGGGTACCAATCTAAACCATCCAAATAGTTTGATCGGCAACATGTGCAATTGTGTTCATGCATAGATCCTAAATTTATATGGTTAGTCGACCATACATGTGGCTGGTCATCACACGCGCATGAAGAAATTGAACGGTGAAGAAAAGACAAGGCGGTCCACATTTAGTAGACGCGTTCAGACCATGAAACATGAATGATAGGACCAAACGATGAATGACACGGATCTCCCACGTGAACGTAAGAACCAATGTTGAATATTTGAAATCCATTTAATGTTGATATGTTATTTCAATGATGTGTTGCATTCCAGATGTTGATCAAATTCGGGGCTAGGACGCTTGTGGTCCCTGGTAATCTACCCATCGGCTGCTCGGCAGAATATCTAACGGTCCTTGAGAGCCAGAAGAAGGAAGACTATGACCCTCTTACCGGGTGTCTCACGTACTTGAACAAATTCTCTGAGTATCACAATTACCTACTGCTGCAGGAGCTGAATCGATTGCGGGCACACCATCTACACGCTACCATCATCTATGCCGATTATTACAATGCTGCAATGCGCTTCTACCGCTCTTCATACCATTTTGGTGCGCTTTCTCCCCTTGCAACAGATTATCTATGTTATGTTGGATCCATCAATTGCCAGGCCCAAACTTGTGGGGCCCACTACTGGTGACCCAACCATTCATTCGCGCCTCTTTTCGATAGAACATTTGCTACCAATCTTCCCATCTTGAGGTGATCGTGTTCAGGTTAGATTTGGGACCAACCCAGGAGCAGCCCATTTAAGAAACGGGACAGGAATTCTGGCAAAAACCTGATCCATAATCCAAATACCTTCTGGGCCTACCAGACCCTAGTCATTGTAATCTGGTTCTCAACGACCCAAGCTGATCTGTCAACTCAAGCCTGAGAAGAGAATATGGGGCAAAAGACATGATACACTACATACATCATACTCATGAACCCACCAGACATGACTCTTGCATTTAATGCTTAATGTAACCCAAGCTTACTATTTGGTGTCATCCAGTATAGTTATGGATCTGCCTTATTTTCGAGCACAAAACTTAAAATGATCTTAGAAAATAGATGGACAACGTGAATAAACATATACATCACAGTGGGCCCCACAGGAATCTGATCGCTTAAAGTTTGATTGGGATTTGTCGCTTCTCATTTACTCTTGTAAACAATAAAATAAAATAATTTACCTTTTTTAAATGATTCTATTTTTAAAAAGTTTTTTCTTAATGATTCTTAAAGACCCACCAATATGAAAACATAAAATGAAATCCAAGTAAAACTTAAAATAAAATAAAACATATACAATTTGAATCTTAAATCAGAATTTAAATTATAAATCATAGAATAAAATAATAAAATCATAAGATCCATATAAATAGGGATTCAAATATAGGATTCAAATCCTTTTTCTTAAGATTGGACTCAAATAATAAATTTTACGATTTTGACAATACTAATTGCAGCTACTTTCCGTCGCCTCTCTCCACGTGCATTTCACTTGCCAATGTTACTGTGTTTATGCTAGAGGCAGGACTTCTGTGTTTACAAGTGCATCTTTTTGTGATGTAAATCTAGGATTCAATGGCGGGGCTCTTAGGGCATGCTGTGGAGGAGGTGGGCCATACAATTGCAACATGACGATCAAGTGTGGCTACCGTGGGGCTACAGTGTGCGACAATCCCTCATCATATGTGGCCTGGGATGGACTTCACCTAACGGAGGCTGCATACAGATGGATCGCTGATGGTTTGATAAGAGGACCATTTTTCAGTCCTTCCATCACAACCCCATGTCTGTCATTGGGCAGCCATGACCATCCTTATTACGAGTAATAAAACATGGGTGTATAGTCACTTCAAGAAAATGTTAGGATGCTAGCTTCCGAATTTGGTGAATGTATATTGCTTAATGCTTCATGGCTTAGCAGTAAACAGACTCTGTTTTCAACACTGAGATCATAAGATTGAGTGTCCATGAATGTGTGTGGTGTGGGTGGGTGTGTAAAAAATAAAAATTAAAAAAAAAAAAAGAAAAAAAGAAGTAAATGCTGATATGGTACCCACCCAGCAAATCATTAATAAATCTGTGTAGTTGAACTATTGGCATTTCTTGATATCTAATATATAGTGGTATGGTACCCACCTTATCTGTACCGTTGAACTGTTGGCATCCCTTGAATGAAACAGAGTGAAATTGGAAGTTCATGACCTTCCGATCCATGGCACCTTTTTTTTCTTTGGACAAATCTGAAAACAAAACTATTTTAGAGAAGTTTTTTAGAGAAACCCCATTGAGCATTGGCCCATCCATAGGGCCAGCATTTCAGTTGATTAGTGGGACTGATGATGTCTCTGATTCGGGCCAAAAATTTTCATCAAGACCCAGCCCAATTTTAAGTGGGTCTTTAATGTCAGTCCCTTCACGGCCATTGACATCATAAACAGATTGACTCTCCAGCTCAAGTGGGGCTGTCAACAGTCCGTGCCTAGGATTGTCCTAGGCTAGAATTTGAACTGTTAGCCCAGGCTGTTGGGCCAGACTCATTCAAAATTTTGCATTTGATAAACCTAGGCCCAGACGATTGACAGTCCTAAGCTCATGTCATACCATGATAGAAAATTCCATAAAATCTAGGCCTGGGCCTAACATATAAACCAATTGGGCCTTGAAGGCACGTAGGCCTAACCTTTAGGCATATCAGGCCAGGACCCATATGCCTAAGGATCAAAATAGCCAGTTGCCGCCTGCTACCAAACTGCATTAGAAAAATTAAAGGTGACACAAGGTGGGTCATAATTTTCATATATGGAAAATGATCACCTGTCCGCTTGAACTCTACTGCTTGCCCTGGGAGCAGATTAGGTGCAGCCCAGGCATCACCCAAGATGGCAGGGCCCTTATAGCAGGGCCCGCTTAGATGTATGTATTTTAATTCCATGTTGTCCATTCATTTTAACATATCATTTTAGGACATTAAGATAAATGAAAAAAAAAAATTTTAAAAAAAATCGCAATCTCAAGTGGACTATACTACAGGAAACTGTGTTAGGAATTTGTGCTGCGAAATCATACAGATCTAGATCTAAGATAGCAATACAAAGGCACCAAGCAAAAGAACACACAGATTTAACGTGAAAAATCCTTTTAGGAAAAAATTACGGTACAAAGCGACGGAAGTCCACTATGAAAGCATCAATTACAAAGAGAGAAGACTTAGCCGATTCAAACAACCTCGAATCTCACCCTTACTACATCCTTTGATAATCCTAGACTCCTTTAAAATACCTTTAAAAAGCCTTACAATACTTTAAAATAGTTCTAAGAATCATTATTTATAGTTTAGGAAACTTTTCTTTTACATCCTTGTGAAACCGCTTCAAATTTTTACAGTCTGCATAAGATCTGAACTCAAATCTGCGTAACCTCGATTGGTCAAGGGACCCCCTCGAGTAGTTAAGCGGCACAGACACCAAAAATCTGTACTCGCTAGACTTCAAGTCGAGATGGCCTTAACTAGCCTAGCGACCCGCTCGATTGGTCAAACAATCAAGCCGACTAGTCGAGCAACCCAAAAAATTTAAGACATCTTTTTTGACAACAAACTGGTGATTGAACACTCTATTAAAAACTTCTAGAGCTATTATAATGTTTCGATAATATTTATTTGTCATCCCACCTATTGTTGATAAGGCGACAAAAATTAGGATGAAGAGAGAAAAACCAAATATCAACTTATCCAAAACTTTTGTGGCCCATAGAAGATTTTAATGATCAATCACTACTATTTCTTACGATAGGGAGCAACTGAGTTTTGGATCCACTTCAGTTTTGGGCTAATGTCCCGTAATGATGTGAAAAAAAATATAACAACGTGGATATAAAATACATTCGCCAAGGTTCGCCCCAATCTAAGAGCCGCACCATCTTTGAAGAGGCCAGGGCACACCTAATCCGCTCTTGGCTCGACCTCTTTGGTAAATGTGCTGATTATAAAGGGATGCTCCACGTAACCTGCCTCTGTTTTGTTCTATAACTTTAATAACTTTTACTGATAAAGTATTTCTTCCATACAGCCTTTTATTTGTACGGTTAGCTCACAGCCGCCTGCCCTCGACCCTTTGTCAGGAGTACTTTTGCACGATGAAATTACCCTTCTATTTTTCAGGAGGAAACTTCTTCTTTTAAGGCGCTTTACGAAATCCGCGCAATAAGATTCGGTGGACTATTGTCATAATTGGGAGCCATCTATCATTTTAACAATCTCATTCTACAGCATGGCTCCAAAATTTAAAGGATCCAATGTACATTTGGGTCCTATGGGCCGTGGCTTATTGGCTGTTATTGAAACTATCAATGGTCCAATTCTCATGCTTTTAGCCTATTGAAACGGTTGAAATTGCATTCCCAACCGTTTAGAATGTCATTTCTAGTGGTCTGGTCCTGACCGCGGATTTTTGCCCTTCATCTAAAATTTTTGTGACATCATGACATCTTGAAAGGTCTAAGTTTAACATAAACTGTTATCTGCCGTGTAGCCCAACTAACCTCACGATTTAGGTCAGTTTTTAACCCAATCTCTAAAATCACATGACGAAAATGGTGAACTTGGATTTTTGTTTATATTTGACACAAGTCTTCCATGGGTGACATTTTCTTGCCACCATTAATTTTGGTAGGGTCTACCTCCATTATGATTGTCTTAAAGCCCAGTCAGCCACCATCACCCTCTTAAATCTAGGGTGTGGACCCAAAACCCAGGCATATTCAATGCAAAAGTGGGTCCGTCACAAAATTTAGTTCATGTACCCTTTAGTTTGGTGTACCCACTTTTCTAATATTTATTGCAAATCTAAACCGTTCATCATTTTTGCTATCTCAATTTAAGATGTGGAACCAAAATCCAGGTTGATCTGATGCAAAAGTGGATATCCAACAACAGAAAAAGGAGGTCTATGGCCTACCATGTTGAAACTATCAATGGTTCAATTTTGATATTTTCAGGCCATTCAAACCATTGAAATGACATTCTCAATGGTTTAGAATGTCATCCGTGGCACTAATTTTTGCCCCTCTTCTAAAATTTTGTGGCCCCATGATGGTTTGGCAGGCAAAGGTTTAATATTACTGTTACCCGTAGTGTGACCCATCTGAGCTTTGAATATGGATAATTTTTTGGTGCAATTATACATAAATATATATAAGGATCGAAAAATGATGGACACCTCAGATTTTTTGAAAAGAATACAGTGGACCCTAAGATCATGACCTCTCCACTGAATCAACCATGGAGTGTGAACCTTGTTATACTTGCGTCTCATCCTTCCATGAGCCAGGCAGACGGATGGTTTAGATCTAATATAATTATGCCACTTGTGCAATAATGGCACGTAGCTTACCAAACACCCCCGTACACGAAGGACAGTAAACACGTTTAAAAACCTGTGCGAATACGTTGAAATGGGCACCGGAAATAAAATAGGATAAATGTTTGATTATTTACTCGTAAAGAGCACAAATTTGTCATTTTCTTAACAGTATCTTTTTGCTGGTCAAAAGTTATCCGGGCGTTAAAAAGTCTATGCATGGAAACTGTAGGCAGTAAAAGATCCGTGTATGTAAACATTAGGTGGCTCTGGAGATACGGTTTGAAAGTAACAATTTTTCAATCTATGCACCAAAACAGAAAACAGAGGTGGCTTATCAGAAAAACTCCGTTTGTAAATTCTATATTAAGTAGTAAACTGTTCGGGGAAGGGGCATTTTTACATAAGGCCACCTGCCTTTTTTACTATGAACCAAGAACCTCTCAACCAATTCTAAAAATCAGCCACTTATTTCATACCCAAATGCCCCATCGAATCGCCCAGATTATCATTACGTGTGCAAGGCGGCACCACTCAACTGCCATCATCAGGTCTGCAAGCCGTGTGCCATCCAGGTGAAATTAATGTGGGTACACTAGTCAGTCTACCGTGTCCCCACCACCATGGTATTTGTTTTCTCCATGCCGTCCATTTATTTTTGTAGATCATTTTAAGAAATAAGCCCAAAACTAAGACAGATGCTAATATCAAGTAGACCCACAACAGGAAACAGCAGCGATTGAATCCCCACCATTAATAACTCTCTAAGGCCTACAAAAGTTATGGATCAAGCTGATATTTTTGGCTTCCCTTCTTTCATGTTTGTGTAACCTTATCAAGAGATTGGATGGTAAGTAAATACTGAAGTGTGACTTAGGAAGTTTTTAACTGGGACATTAATCACAATTATTTCTTTATGGCGTGGTGTAATTAAAAGAATCGGATAATGCTGAAAAAGTGGATGGAAGGTGTTGATATGAAGAACATACATCAATGAAGGCCCCACAGTCACAGCCTGACCTAACCCGACCTCACCGATTCCGCTCCATGTTTTCGCTGCAGGTCACCGTCTTGGGGTGCCCGTCCTTTCCACCGTTCAGACTCGTTCCTGCACGTGAACCGCTGAATTATATTATACTAAACACATACTCCAACAATTACGGAGGCGGCCTGCATCCTACCCCGCCCGTCTCCAGTAATTCTGTGGGCAGACCTGCCGTGATGTATCTGGACATCGTAAGCGCTTATTTTTTTCTCATATTACCCTGTGCATGTTTGATTTTTTAAAAACAGCGTAAATATACGGTAAATGAGTAATGATTACTCTTTATATCTGTTTGAAAATTCGCGTGTAATTTTGCTTGGAAAACTGATTCAAATGGATTGGTTTAAATTTGTGGGCCCTGTTGTGATATATATGATGTATCTGTGCCGACCATCCAATCTAGCATAACATTTTGAGGCATGAGCCAAAAATTGAGGCCGATCCAACATTCAAGTGACCCACACTAAAGAAAACAGTGGCCTAAAATTTTTTAAAAGTAACTATTTGATCTCCTAAATCCTCTGATGTGGCTCACTTGAGCTTTGAATGTTCCACATCTTTTTGGATGATGCCTTAATTTCAGTTGTAACAGTGGATGGATGGTGTTAATAAGTAACATATATAACTATTGGCCCACATATTTTTCACAGCACCATCTGGCCTTTGTGAAAAAAAAAAAAAAAAAAAAGAAACAGCAGGGTCAAAAGCATCGGTACTACTGCTATAATTACAAGGGAAAAATATTATCATCCATTTTCCCTGTATATACCATTGGTTTGGAAATTCAAACGAGCCTTAAGGCATGAGCCCAAAAACATTACAGATGCAACGCTCAATTTTACCGGGGTATATATGAGTCTTGCATTTAATGATATGCAACCAATTTATTATTAGGTGTGGTCCACTTGAGCGTTGGATCTGATTCATTTTTATGCACATGCCTTAAAATGATATGTGAAAAGGGATGGACGGCTTAGATGTACAAATAAATCACGGTGGGCCCACCCTAAGAACTGCCCATTCGGAGCTAGATACGGCCGGGCATAGGACGCAATCCGCATCCAACTATTACATCCGCTGGCGTCGCTTTCGCTGCAGGTCATGCAGAGGCCATCATGTGAACCTTTTCAACACACGATGCTGCACGTGATGGCTGAATTATATAATATACGTGGCCAACAGCTTTTCCCTTGACGGCTGAATTATATAATATATAAAAGCACACACGGTGAAGACAAAATTCGCGGGTGAGAAATCTACTTATGTAAGGCATGTATGTCCCGCAGTAGATGTCCCGCAGTAGATGAGAACTACTACGAGGTTTGTGAAAAATCCACCCTCATCTACTTGTTTTGCAATATAATTTTAGATTATAAGTTCAAAATAAGACTGATCTAAAGCTTATATTATAGGAAATAGTGAATATTGAATGCCTACTATTGATGATAAAATCTGGTCAGCCCTCTCTCCACTTCACCCTCTGCGTATCGTCCCTAAAACCTGCACCAAGAGAAAAAGTAAAGGTGACCCTGGCTAAGCCGGAGGACCCTCCGATGCCTAAGTCAGGACAAGAGAATCAGGGTTTAGGTATAGTAGAAGAGAGCTCGATTTCGCGTACCTATAGACATAGCACTGCGGGCTATTTATACTTGCCTGTGGGGAGGTCCGGATCCGATGATCTCGGCACGATCTGAGGGATTCTGGGAACATGGAGATACTTCCCGCAATCTATTGATTGCGCTGCGTATCTGGCGGATCGTGCACATCTGCGAGCGAAGTTATCGGCCACGTTTGGTTATGTCAGTTTCCATGTAAAGCGAGTGAGACACGCACGTCAGAAGGTCTGCTCGGCTCGACTTACCAGGCCATATCGAAGAACGCTCCGAGTAGGACGCCATCCGACCAGTCATACTAAATCCGATCCGACTGACTTAAGCGCATCGGAGTTGGGGGTAGCGAGTTATCTAATCTGACAATTAGGACCAACTCCGAGCTGGCTTTGTTTCGAATACGTTCGCGTGTTGTTGTTGCGATGTTGTAGTCTTGATCAGATGGATCATGCCTTGGGCGCCTCAGCTCGGACTTCAAGTCCGGTTAACGTTTTGCCACAGGCTCGGATCTCTCCATAACAGAAGCCCCTCACTCTTCGAACTTGCTTGCGGGCTTGGAGAGTACTTATGCAGAAAATCTCCCGCCATTATCGCAATGATGACAGGTCTCGAATCGCGCGTGCTGGTCGCTTTGGTAACGCGTAGTAACGTTTACGATCCCGTATCTTCTCTCAACCTATGAGAAGTTGTCATGCAGGCTTGAGGTGCGTATTTATGATGGCTCCGACTGCTGGGGAGTCGCTTCGTATCCCGATGTCAGAGTCGTACCGTCGGTTCGATTCTCATCCAATGCGGTGTTACCATGTGTGCTCGGAGATCAGCTCGTGCCGATTCGGCTGCTGCCATCAAAGCTTACCATTAATGCGAAAATCCTTCGCTACCTATATAAGGCGCCCCGGACTTTCGTCTGCCATTTTACATTTTAGTTTATAAGAACACACCGAAGGAGGCGATTTTCGACGAGAGGCGATTCCGACCGAATTCGAAGTTCCCAGCAGAAGGCGATTTTCGACAATCACCCGGTGAGTCTCGCTGACCTTCGTCCTTCTTTCTGTCATGTCTTCCGATCTGAAAGTGGTTCGTGAATACGGCGATGACTCCGAGCCAGGGACCACTGAAAGTGGGAGTGGGTCTTCCAAAGGCCCTTTCGAGACCGCTCTCCTGTATCCCTCGCCTCAAAAATAAAAAAGGTTGGCTTCTAAGACTAAGCAGACCAGTAAGAAGACAGCCCGCCGAGTCGAGACCACTGCCACCACCGAGATGCCTGCGAGTCTGCGTACCGTAGAGGTAGTTTCCGAAGGTTCTGTCATGTCAAAATCTCAGATTGAGTGGATTCGCTCGGAGTTTCAGATCCCTGACTCCGTTCAGATAAGGGCTCCCGGTCCTTTGGACGCTGCTGGCGCTCCGACCGAGGGGAAAGTGGCTATCTTCCTTTGTGTGCTGCAATGCGGGGTCCGGCTCCCTCTACATTCCTTCATCAGGAAGGTTGCAGCTCACCTCGGATTGGCCCCCAGGCAGTTTACTCCGAATGCCTAGAGGGTAATGATTTCTGCCTACATTATCTGGAGGCAAGTTGGTAACTCCGAGCTGACCCCAGAGGAGCTGTTGAGCCTTTACCTGGTCAAGCATGATAGCAACGATCCATGGTACTATTTTGTGACTCGGGGGAGCAAGGGGTCGGGATTAGTGATGCACCTGCCGACTTCCAAAAAGGACTGGAAGAATAAGGGGTTTTGGGAGGTAGGTGACTGGGAGGCACCAGCGGCTGAGCTTAGGGCCTCGACGGCCCGTATTCCGACCCACTTTACGAGACCAGGTTGGACTTCATCTGGCATTCGGGTTGCTGTCTTGGTTTTCACATTTTTTCTTTGAAGTGACATCTCTTTTTTTGTTTTGCAGCTTTCGCAAAGGGGTTGCTGCTCATCAACTCGGTCCAGAAGAATCAGATTGCAAAGGCCAGAGTGCGGTCGGAGGCGCTTCGCTCCTGTGCTGATCTGATCACTGCGGCCAACCTCTACTGGTCTGGGCTCTGCAAATCCCAACCTTCACCTACATCCCTCAGTAAGCTGTCCTGATCTCTTCGATGAACTTTCCTTCAGTTATTTAGTAGTTGACATGATCTGCTTTTTCGCAGGTATGGCTGAGGCGTCCGGGGCTCGGAAGAGGAAAGCCGCTCTGACCGCGATGGAGTTGCTAAAAGAAGCCTCCCGAGTGAAGATCACTTGGAAGAAGGCGGCTTCTTCTCATGTGGGGGAGTCTTCCACTGCGCCGACCCCAGCAGCCCCAACACCGAGGCCAGTTGGCTTGTCCTCCGCACTGCCGACTCCGAAGCGCCCTAGCACTGTCGCGGCTTCCTCGACAGTCTTGCGCCCATTGATACGGCCTCCACCAAGACTCGTCAAAACGACTATGGTCGGCACCCCAATCGTGCCAAGCTCCGTTGCTCCTCAAGCTCCCACCGTCGCCGTTCTCCCCACCGCAGAGGTGCTTTCCGAGGTCCCAGACGCCCCCATCGTTGTTCCTTCCTCCTCCGAATGGGAGGAGACCAATAAAATAGCCGACAATATGCTTCCCCCCCCCCTCGAGGTAGGGGGAGAGGCCCATACCGAAGGTCAAAACTCGGCCGGTAGCAGGGTGGGGGACGAGGGGGCTGAGGCCTCGGCTCAGGCGGGCACAAGAAGTGGGATGTTTGAGCCCGGCTATCATATGGCGTGCTTGGCTCGTTGGACTGCCAAGCATGCAAAGGAGGAGGATATTTCTCAGACCCTTGAGCGGTCGAAGGGCGGCTTCATAAACGACTTCGCCTCCGTATGTTACATGGTATGTCTCTGAGAAGACTCTCTTTCTTTCATGTCGTTATACACATTCTATAGATTCTGATCTTTTTTTCTTATTCAGGCCGTCCCGGTGCTGCTCTCGATTCGGCAGAAGGTGCGGGAGTACGAGAAGAGGGAGGATGAGTTGGAGGCTCTTCAGGCCAAGGCAGCAGCCTTGATGTCTAAACAGACTAATCTACGCCAACAGCTCATGGGTGAGAGGGCCAGGGTTAGGCGACTGCAGGGAGTCGTCGTCGACTTGGAAGCCAAGGAGCTGCATCTGCAGGACAAGGCAGATGGCTTTAAGAAGAGTGGCGATGCAGTGTCCGCTGAACTGACCCGCGCCAGGGCCCACGCAAACTCTTTAGCCATGAAGACTACTCGGCTCGGTGAAGCCCTGAACCGCGCCAATGCCGAGGCGGCTGAAGAACGAACACAGGCAGTGAATCAGGCCGTGGAAGCTCAGCGGGCTAAGGACGAGGCTTCTTTGGTTGCAGCAGTTGCCACCGCAGTTGAAAGTTTTAAGACCTCCAAGGAGAGGAACGCTGAAGCTGTAACATTTTACAACCGCGGCTTCGACGCTTGTCTCGAGGTAGTTTTGGGTTTATACCCAGACCTCGATCTTGATTCCATCATGCCCGACGATTCCGAAGATGCCCCGATCGAGGTCCTCTGCTCGGACCAAGCCCCCGACGCCCAAGCTCCTCCTCTGACCTGAAGACACTTTATCGTTTTTTTTTTTTTTTTAGAAACCATCGTTGTATCTTAACCAATGTACTTTTATCCCTCCGAGGGGATTCAATGAAAAGCATATTTTTTTTACATTGTGTCAACTTGCTGTGAGATGCTATCGAGCTGATTTCTTTTTACGAGCCTAGTCCCTTGTTTGTTGCTTAATCCGTTTTCAGCCCAAGTCTTAGTTGGGTTCGATCTTTTGGAGTGCTCGGTTCGTCGCACATCGGGCGAGAGCTTTTCATTATCGTATGTCGAGCCGACTACTCCACTAGAGAATCGGACTATGATTAGGCTTTCTCCCTCAAAAGGGATGCCTTGTCCATCTTTGTAGGATTAGGCTCCGACCCCTTAGGGGTCAGACCATTAGGTCATAGTCGTACTAACCAAGACAGTCGAGTAAACATCCGAGGCCGAATTGGAATTTTTATTAAGAGCCTTAAAGGCTAGTCGATCAGAAGCGTACATTTTATTATGAGCCTTAAAGGCTAGTTCCTCATGGGTAATAGATCTTCAAGTGTTCGACGTTCCAAGGGTGAGGGAGATGACGACCTTTAAGGTCTTCCAGGTGATACGAGCCTGGTTTGGCGGATCTAACCACGCGATATGGACCTTTCCAATTGGATCCGAGCGCTCCTACCCCTGGCTCAGCCGTGTTCTAGAAGACCCGTCGGAGGATTAAGTTCCCTGGTCGAAAACGCCTGACTTTGACCTTTGAATTGTACAAGCGCGCTACCTGCTGGTGCCGAGCCGCCGTTCGGAGCTTTGAAACCTCTCTGAGTTCTTCGAGCAAGTCCAGATTAGCGGCGATCTGCTCGGAGTTTTGATTTTCTTCGAAGCTCCCTACCCGTGTCGTAGGGAGTCCGATTTCTACTGGTACCATTGCCTCCGAGCCATAGGATAACGAAAATGTGATTTCACCCGTCGAGGTCTGGGCTGTGGTCCGGTAAGCCCAGAGGACGAAGGGGAGCTCCTCGGCCCAATATCCCTTTACTTTTTCCAGCTTTGTCTTGAGATGATGTTCGATGACCTTGTTGACAGCCTCTGCCTGTCCATTTGACTGTGGGTGCCGAGGCGATGAGTAAGCATTCACAATGTCAAGCCCTTGACACACACTACAAAACTTGACATTATCAAATTGGTGGCCGTTATCGGAAACGATGGTTCGTGGGACCCCGAACCGGCAGATGATATTCTTCCACACGAAGTTGATTACTTTCTGCTCAGTTATCTTCACAACTAGCTCGGCCTCGGCCCACTTGGTGAAGTAGTCGACCACAATTATAACGAACTTTACTTGTCCCTTCTTAGTGGGCAAGGGACCGATGATGTCGATCCCCCATTAGGGGAACGGCCACGACCCACTCATGGGAGTCATCTCTTCTGCTGGTTGCCTCGGCACAGTAGCAAAATGCTGACACTTGTCACACTTCCGAACGAAATCTTTGGAATCTTGCTTAAGAGTCGGCCAGAAATACCCTTAACGAAGTATCTTCATGGCCAAGGCGTGACTGCCTGAATGGTTTCCGCAGATTCCCTCGTGAATTTTTCGAATCATGTAGTCGGCTTCATCCGGTCGGAGGCACCTAAGGTAAGGCTGAGAATGCCTCTTCTTGTACAGCACTCCGTCCAATATAGCGTATCGGGCCACTCTGATTCTAAGTCGTCTCGCCTCTAGTTTGTCCGAGGGGGTATCACCGGATGACAGATAATTGAAGATTGGGTCCATCCAACTAGGAATGGACTGGACGGGATTAACTTTCTCCGACTGACTGATGCTTGGGTGTTCAACGAACTCGACCGGGACGAAACGCGGGATCCTTCCATCAGAGGACGAGGCGAGTTTTGCTAACGCATCTGCCCATGAGTTCTCGGCTCTGGGGATCTGTTGGATGGTGCAACTCTAAAATTTCTCGATCAGTTTCCTCGCTTCCTTGAGGTAAGTGATCATTCTAACTTCCTTGACTTCGTACTCCGAGGAGATGTGGTTCACCACCAGCTGTGAGTCGCAACGGACTTTCAGGGTCTGGACGCCCAGGCTTGCTGCCAGCCTGAGCCCAGCTTACAACGCTTCATACTCGGCTTCATTGCTTGAAGCTTTGAATCCGAGTCTGACCGCGTATTGGATCGGCGTTGAATCAGGGTCGACTAGGACAATCCCGGCTCCTACCCCTTTGATATTGGAAGACCCATCAACATAAAGGACCCATCCCAGACCCGACGCTGCCTCTTGGTCGCTCAACGGGACAGGTGGCGTCATCTCAACTTCCTTACTGATCTGTTCCTCACTCAGAGCGGTGAATTCGGTGATGAAATTGGCTACCGCTTGACCTTTGATCGCCACCCTAGGCCGGAACTGAATGTCGAACTCTCTGAGCTCCACGACCCACTTGATGATCTGACCTGACACTTCAGGTCTCTGGAGGACCTGCCTCAAAGGAGAATCCGTTAGCACAACTATGGAGTGGGCTTGGAAATATGGCCGCAGTCTTCTGGCCGCTACGACGAGGAAGAGCGTTAGTTTCTCCAATGACTGGTACCTTGTTTTAGCTGGTACCATGGCTTTGCTTACATAGTACACGGGGTACTGCTTACCTCCGACTTCTCTGATCAGAGCCGAACTGACAGTTGAAGCCAAGACAACGAGGTAGAGGAGCAGAGGCTCCCCTTCTTCGGGCTTGGACAATAGGGGCAGAGAACCCAAGTACTGTTTCAATTACTGAAAGGTCTTCTCGCACTCTGATGTCCACTCCGCCTTCTTTTGGCCCTTCAGCTGCTAGAAGAAGGGAAGACATTTATCTGTAGCCCTGAATATGAAGCGTCCGAGGGCGGCAACTCTTCCCGTGAGACGCTGTATCTCCTTTAGAGTCCGAGGCGAGTTCATGTCGAGGAGGGCCTTGATTTTATCCGGGTTAGCCTCGATCCCTTGCTGGCTAACTTGAAAGCCAAGGAACTTCCCTGACTCAACTCCGAACGCACACTTAGCAGGGTTAAGCTTCATCTGATATTTTCGGAGGACGCTGAATGTTTTTCCGAGGTCAATAAGTGGTTGGAGGCTTGGGTACTCTTCACTAGCATGTCGTCCACGTACACCTCCATGGTGCGCCCGATCTGTTTGGTGAACATTTGATTCACCAGCCTCTGATATGTTGCCCTAACATTTTTCAGGCCAAACAGCATGACCCGATAACAGTAGAGCCCTCTGTCAGTGACAAAGGTAGTCTTCTGCCTATCTGGGGGATGCATAACGATCTGGTTGTATCCGGAATAAGCGTCCAAAAATGAGAGTAACTCAAGTCCGACCGTGCTGTCCACCAGTTAGTCGATCCGAGGTAACGGGAAGCTGTCTTTGGGACACGCTTTATTCAGATCGGAATAGTCTACACAGACCCGCCACTTCCCGTTGGACTTCCTAACAAGTACAACATTTATTATTCAGTCAGGGTAATATACCTCTTCTATGAAGCCCGCATCGAGCAGGAGGGAGACCTCATCGGCAATGACTTCATATCTTTCGACGTCGAACGACCTTCTCCTTTACTTGACCGGCTTATGATTTAGGTCCACGTTCAACCTGTGAACCAGTACATCAGGAGAGATTCCCGGCATATCTGCATGCGACCATGCAAAAACATCTCGATGCTGCCTCAAGAAGGTTAGTAATTCGTTCCTCCGCTTGGTATTCAGTGATGATCCGAGCTGAACAATTTTGCTCAGGTCTGATTCATTGAGCGGTACTTTCATCAGATCTTCGACGGATGAGCTTTCCATCGTCCACCACGAGCGTTTGTTTGGCAGCTCATTTTCTCACGGCTATAGCATAACATCTTCGGGCCTCGCGTTGATCGCCTCAGAGATAGCCGATCTCTCCTTCGGCTGAAAACTTTATCATCAGATGGTAAGTTGAGACAACCGCTCTCATTGCATTGAGGGAGGGTCGGCTCAGGATTACATTGTGGACAGATAGAACATTGACAACCAAAAAGTCCACCAAAAGTGTGACTTGATGTTGCCCTTCTCCCGCTATTACTGGGAGGGAGATAGCTCCTTCGAAGATTACTCTCTCTCCGGCAAAGCCATGCAAGGGAGTCTTCACGGGTCGGAGCCGAGACCGTGAAATTTCCATTCTTTCGAACGCCTCGGAATACATGACATCAGTCGAACTCCCGGTGTCGACCAGGATACGGAACACCTTGTGATTCGCTATGGTCATGGTAACCACTAGCGCGTCATCGTGTGAATGCTGGATCCCTCACGCATCGTCTTCCGTGAAGGTCAAGCTGCACGGAGCGACTCATAGTTCCTTGCTGGGATGCTCCGTCAGGTGAACGTGATGATCCGACTCGGATCTCCGGGAATGGGCTTTTCGAGCCCTATTTGAATCCCCTCCCCTAGCTGATCCCCCGAAGATGGTACGAATTTCAACGGGTTCGTCTGGGGGTTGTTTGGCTTTTCTTGCGGCTGCTCCTCTCTCCGAGCGGATCTTTCTCTTTTGGTGTGACGATGCAGATGTCCCTTACGGATGAGGGACTCGATCTCATCTTTCAGGTCCACGCAATCATCCGTGTTATGAGCATGATCTCTGTGGAAGCGGCAGAATTTTCGCTTGTCTCGTTGCTCGGGGTCAGCCCTCATGCAGACCGACCAATTACGTAGCCTGTCTCCTCGGATATCTAGCAGAATCTGCTTGGCAGATATGTTGAGAGGAGTATAGGAACGAAATTTTCCCTCCGGCGTACGGCTCGGTCGACGATTGCAGGGAGCGCGGTCATCGGCCCCTTTGTCGTTCAGTTGGGAGTCTTCATTCCTTGGCCTCTTCCCTTTGTTCGTCGAGTCGGCGACTTGCAGTCTTTTAGGGGCGTTAGTGAACTCCTCGATGTTGGTGTACTTTTGAGCCTTCGCCATGAAGTTCGCTAGGGTTTTCGGGGGATTTTTGTCGATGGAGAAGGCGAACTTTCCTTCCTTCAGTCTGCTCACGATGGCAGCGAGAGCTATCTTGTCATCATAGTCTTCGACATGCAACGCCTCTTCATTGAAACGTGCGATGTAGTCTTTCAACGACTCCTTCGGAGCCTGCTTGATGGTAAGCAGGTGGGTGTTAGGTTTTCGACTTCTCTTACCACTTATAAATTGCGTAAGGAATAGTCGACTTAGCTCTGCGAAGGAGCCCACGGAGTTTGGCTTGAGCTGGTGGTACCAAATCCGAGCGGATCCTGTGAGGGTGATGGAAAACCCCCTGCACATCATTGCGTCCGTTGCAGTCTGAATCTGCATTCACGATCGGTAAGACTCCAGGTGTTCGGATGGATCCCTAGACCCTGAATACTGAATGATGGGAGGCATCCAAAACCTCTGCAGCATCACTTCAGCCATGATGGCTGGGGTGAAGGGAGGCTCGGTCTCTTCCATCATCGCCTGGATCGTAGCTGTGACTGTAAATTATTGTTGCTTCTTCTCCAATGTCAGGAACTTGTCCTTCAACTCTGTAAATTATGCCTCCCATGGGTCCCTATTTTCCGCAACGACCTCTGGGGTATCCTCGCCCTCCGGCGTTCTCCCTTCTCTCCTCCGTTCTAACTGATATCGGAGGTCCGTGGGCGGCAGAGCGGATGTAGCGGAATGAATGATTGTGGGAACCCGGGTAGTGGCATTCCGCGCGGATCCCTCGCCATGTACTGCAGGAGGGTTCTGTCCTGAACATGGCACCCCTGAATGCTGGGGGGCCTCAGGTCTTACACTCCTCGGCATAGAGCGGGTCTCCACGAACAGTCCCACCGGTTCGAGAACAGACTGTTCTTGAACCGGACGTGACTCTGGTTCCCTCTGCTGCTTCATCTTGTTGATTTCGGCCCGCAGGGCCTGAATCTCATTCTGCATGGCGTGGTATTTACCCGACCGATTACGAGAACGTTGAGAAGGTCATGGTGCGGACTCGGCATGAAGCGTTGATGATGACCAAGCCTGCTCGCTCGGTACCGGTTCCACTACTACAGCTTTCTTCTTCCTCGTCATTGCTTAGGTGAATAAGAACCTAACTTCTAGTTTCAGATTCCCACAGACGGCGCCAAAAAATATTGATGACAAAATCTGGTTGGCCCTCTGTCCACTTCACCCTCTGCGATTGTCCCTAAAACCTGCACCAAGAGGAAAGGCAAAGGTGACCCTGGCTAAGCCGGGGGACCCTCCGATGCCTAAGTCAGGACAAGGGAATCAGGGACTAGGTAGAGTAGAAGAGAGCTCGATTTCACGTACCTGTAGACATAACACTGCGGGCTATTTATACTTGCTTGTGGGGCGGTCCGGATCCGATGATCTCGGCACGATCAGAGGGATTTTGGGATCATGGAGATACTGCCCGCAATCTATTGATTGCGCTGCGTATCTGGCGGATCGTACACATCTGCGAGCGAAGTTATCGGCCACGTTTGGTTATGACAGTTTTCATATAAAGTGAGTGGGACACGCACGTCAGAAGGTCTGCTCGGCTCGGCTTGCCAGGTCATATCGAAGAACTCTCCAAGTAGGACGCCATCCGACCAGTCATATCAAATCCGATCCGACTGACTTAAGCGCCTCGGAGTTGGGGGTAGCGGGTTATCTAATCTGACAATTAGGACCAACTCCGAGCTGGCTTTGTCTCGAAGACGTTCGCGTGTTGTTGTTGCGATGCTGTAGTCTTGATCAGATGGATCATGCCTTGGGCGCCTTAGCTCGGACTTCAAGTCCGGTTAACGTTTCTCCACGAGCTCGGATCTCTCCATAACACCTACGGTTGAGACATTCGTGTAGCCACAAGGGTTTTATGACAAATTCACATTTTAAAAGATGGGCTAAAAAAAAGAGGAGATGCAAAGGTCAAGTAGAAACAATGGAAATTGAATGTTGAAATATTTGTAGGCCCACCTTAATGTATGTCATAAATTTAATTTTTCCATCTATTTTGTCAACTCATTTTAAGGCATGAGCTCAAGAGTCGTTTAAAGCTCAAAGTGCACCACACAATAAGAAACAATGGGATTGAATTCCCACTGTTGAAACAACTGAGGTCATATCAAAGCCCACTTTAAGCTTTGGATTTACTTCATTTTTGACTCATGTGTTGTAAAATGAGATGAAAAAATAGATGAACAGAGTGGATTACTTATAAACATTAATGTGAGCCCCACGTATAGTTCAAAGTTAAGTGGCATGTCAATAATCCAAGTTTTTTTGAAAGTTTTGTGATCCACTGGAATGTGTCTCACATCCAATCCATCCAATTGATGCATACCAACATTATTATTATTATTAAAAGAATTTAAAAAAAAATGGTAGATCCAATCATATGGTGGGCAAATCCATGTAAAGTACACCATTCAAAATATCCTAAGTCAAGCATAGCTCATGTGATGATCTAGTTTACCTCATGTTTTGCTCATGTTATCACTATGGTATGGTGCATGGGTTGGATTTTAGGGGTTGTTTGGCACCATGAATTGGAGGAGATTTGAGGGGATTTCAAATCCCCTGGTTGTTTGGCAATATAAAGTAATTGAGGGTTTCAGGGGTTTCCAATCCTCTCTTTGAGGGGGTTTGTAATCCACTATGAGAGCCTGGATTAAGCCTAAAATCATTTCAATAGTTGCAGTTGTAACATATACAAATCATTGGGCAAATGACCCACTAATGATGATCAACACCGTCCAAACATGGTCCATGTAAATCAGCACCATCTAAACATTGTCCAGCACCGTCCGATCATTGTCCATGTCAATCAGCACCGTCCAAACATTGTCTAGCCCCATCCAAACATTGTCCATGTAATTCTACTGTTAAAAATTGTTGGTTTGTCACTCAGACATGATCTTGTGTTTGTGACCTATTCGAGACTTGGAATTTCATCCTTTTCGGGCAAAGCATATATTTCAGTGGGCTTATCACAACTATTGTGTAAAAAAAATTACATATATCACTAATTAAAGATATTAAAATTGATTTAGTAATTAAATTCAAGCCCCTGTAAATATACCATGGATAGGTACTTTTGGATTAGAATTGATTCACACTCTAGGTGCCAAACACACTGGAGGATTACAAATCCAGGGGGTTTCTAATTATGGGGGTTCTGAATTCAGGTGGTTCCAAGTCAATTCTCCCTAACAAGCCCTTGTACGCATAGCGCATGGGATCCACGGGTCTCAGAATTCACTGCTTAAGAAAAAAAAAAAAATTATTTTTGTAATTTCATCTCTAAAGGCCTTAATAAATATAAATTCCTTATGAATTTTCCCTTAAAATATTAGTAATTTTTAAGTTTCCATGGTTTTATCAAAAAGTATGTAGAAGGTTAACTAACACATTAATAATTATATGTTTAAAATTTTAAAACTATTTATTAATTTACAATAAAGGTCTTTGAAATCTTTTTATTTCTAGTGAGATTTATTAATATCTTTAGAAGACTTCTTATTTTAAAATCTCCCCCTAAACTCCGGCGTAGGAAATTCTGCAGGAGATTTGTTACCATTCCTTGCCTGAGTCCCAACACGTGCAATAAAAAGCTTTATAGCTCATCCTGATGTACGTGGCATCCACAGTCCATCATTTTTGCAAGATAATGTTAGTATTTGAGTCTAAAATCATACGGAACTCAAATGGTCCACACCACAATGAACAGTGAGGATCTGGGTACCAACCCTCCTGGACCCACACAAGCTTTGAAACAGGTTTTTTCATGTATGGGGCTGATCTGTGGGCCCTAGGTGACTCACCATGTTGTCAGGGTAGATTTTATATGAAAATCATGGTGGTCCCACCCCATCCACTCTACTGGTAAGAAATCTAATAAAAAATAATTATTGATAATTATCAAATTAATGAGGCAACTTCTTGAAAATTATTTTGAAAAAGGTATGGGATGTAAATATTATAATGTCAAGGAGGTATTTGTTAAATTCTTAAAATATAAAAACCAAAAGCATGTTCTTTCGGCCTAATCCAATCCCATCCGACGGTAGTGCGCTCACTCATCGCGTATGGTGACGACTGGGGTTCCCATCCATGCTACAGTGCTCACTGAATGCCAAAGTAGGTGAGGCACCTTCCCCACGATCAGCCCCATGGCATTCCCGTTCAAATAACACAAAACAACGGTTATTGGGCCACCGCAATGTGTTAGCCACCATCTTTAGGGCTTGTTTACCATGTGGGTTAGATGGATTTAGGTGGGGGTAAATTGCATTTGCTAATTTCATATGGTGTATGGGTAGGGACGGCTGAACATTTTTGTGAGCCTTAGGCAAGTCATAAAAATGAGGCTTTTAAGAAAAATGAAGTTAGAATTTAATTTATAAGAATTACGTTAGAATTTAATTTTTTAAGAACTTAATTAATAATAAGGTAAGTAGTTATGGTCCTAAGTTTTAAGAGAAGAATTTATTAAAAATGATGCTATTATTTTGAAAAGAGAGATAGAGTTGAACACGGATTTCCTGCTAAAACATTTAACAGGAAGTTCATTCGCTGAGAACTTGGTGGGGCCCACTATGATGTTTGTGAGAAATCTTCTCAGTCCATTTGTTTTGTAAGTTCATTTTAGGACATCCACCTACAAATTTGTCATTTTCTTATTTAACAGGAAATTTTTTTACTAGTCAAAGAATATCCCAGATTAAAAAGTCCATGTATGGAATTTGTGGGCAGTAAAAGGTACATGCATGTAAACAGTAGGTGGCTCTGGAGATATGGTTTAAAAGTAATAATTTCTTAATCTATATAACAAAACAGAAAATAGAAGTGGCTTTTCAGAAAAATCCCGTTTGTAAATTCTATGCTAGGTAGTTAACCGTATGGGAAAAGGATATTTTTACATAAGGCCACCTGCAATTTTTACTATGAACCAAGAACCTCTCAACCATTATTCAAAACCAGCTTATCTGGAATTACTTGCTAACCCTTCTCACGGCTTATCGTTTGCCAAATGACCCATCCAATCGTCATGGTTTTCGTTACGCGTGCAAGACTGGGCCACTTAACTGCCATCATCATTGTAAGCCGTATGCCATCCGCGTGAAAATAATGTGGTTACGCTGGACAGGATACGGTGTCCCATCACCATGAGGGAATAAGCCAAAAACCGAGACAAATGCGAATCTAAAAAACCGACACATGCGAATCTAAAGTAGACCCAGCACCGGAAACAGCAGCGATTGAATGGGAAGCTCCTCGAGCTCCGGGTTGTACGAACGGTTCAAAGGATATCACGCCCCACAATGATGTATTCATAATATCCACACCGTTCGTCTATTTTTTGAGACCATTTTCGATACTGCATAAAAATGACTGGACCACATCACAAATAGCAGCCGAGATAATGATTTTCACCATTAAACATCTTATATGGTCCGCCACAACATTTATTTTCCATTCAATCTGTTAATAATGTCACAAAGACCTGAATGAAAAGGAAAAACAGAATTCTTATTGATCCAAAACTTCTATGAATCTTAAAAGAGTTTCAATGGCAGATATTCAATCCCCCACTGCATTTTTCAGTGTGATCCACTTGATGTTAAATTTGTTTTATTTTTCGTCTCACACCTTATGAAGAGCTAGAAAAATGTATGGACGGTTTGGATATAACACATACCTCTTGATAGGACTCACAGAACTTGCTGATGGACCTACACCAACTATATAGCTGATGTGTGTACATCAGCCAATCCGCTTCTGATTGAATGCCCAGCATTACTAACTCTAGGGCCTACGAAAGTTACGGATTAAGCTGGTATTTGTGGTTTTCCTTTTTTCTTGTTTGTTTGATCTTGCCATGAGGTTAGATGATAAGTAAATATTAAGGTGGGACTTATGAAGCTTACCATCTAGCCCCCGAACGGGCAGTTCTGTGGACGGGCCCACCGTGATGTATCTGTACATATACGCCGTCTACTCCTTTTCTTATATCATTTACAAGGTATGAGCAAAAAAATTACGTGGATACAACGCTTAAATTTACCACGCCACATATAACTCTTGCATTTCATGAAATTGACATTTAATGCTAGGTGCATTTAATGCAACCAGGCTTATTATCTGGTGTGGTCCATTTGAGCTTTGGATGTGCATATTTTTGTGTTCATGTCTTACAGTTATCTCAGAAAAAAAATGGGCAGCTTGGATGTACAGATACATCACGGTGAACCGGCCTACAGAACTGCCCGTTGGGACCTAGAGACGGGCGGAGGTAGGAGGCAATCCGCGTCCAACCATTACCAATCCGCTACCGGCAGTTTCGCTGCAGGTTATGCTGGAGCCCATCATGTGAACCGTTTATGCTGAACGTGACGGCTGAACTATATAATATACGTGGCCTGCAGCTTTGCCTAGGCAGGCGTCTTAAATCCTGACAAGCGGTGCCAATTGTCAATTTTACCATTTCAATTCGTAGGCCACGAGTAAACGGAAATAACTAAGCTTTGCGGTAAAACTCGAACGGTGAAAAATTACTTATGTAAGGAATGTATGTCCCGCAGTAGATGAGAACTATTATGAGGCTTGTGAAAAATTCACCCCATCTATTTGTTTTGTAACTTTATTTTTTATTATGAGCTCAAAATAAGGTAGATCCATAGCTTAAGCAGGCCAAATTATTGGAAATGGTGGAGATTGAATGCCCGTGATTGAGATATACGTGTAGCCACAAGGGTTTTACAAATTTCATCAATTTTCCTATTTCATTTTAAAACATGGGCTAAAAAATTGAGGGATGCCAAGCTAAAGTAGAAACAAAGGGAATTGAACATTAAAACCTTTGTGGGCTCACCTTAATGTATATCATAAATTTATCATATCCATCTACTTTACCAGCTCATTTTATGGTATGAGCCCAAAAGTAAGGCCCACCTCTGAAACTCTAGTGCACCACATAATGAGAAACAATGGGATTGAATTCCCATAGCTGAAACAACTTGAGGCCATATCTAAGCCTACTTTAAGCTTTGGATTTACTTCACATTCGGACTGATGCGCCGCAAAATGAGTTGAAAAACAGATGAACACAATGGATTACTTCTAAACATTAATGTGAGCCCCATGTATTGTACAGTCGAAGTTAAGTGGCATGTCAATAATCCAAGTTTTTTTGAAAGTTGTGGGACCCACTGGGATGTGTCTCACATCCAATGCATCTAACATATGCACACCAATATTATTATTAAAAGATTTTTTTTTTTTATTTAAAAATGGCGGATCCAATCATAAGGTGGGCAAATCCATGTAATGTATACCGTTCAAAATATCTACTGTTCCTCATGCTTTGCTCATGTTATCACTATGGCATGGGGCATGGATCGGATCTTATACATATAGCACAAGGGATCCACGAGTCTCAAGTTTCCCTACTTAAAAAAATTAAATAAAAAAAAAGAAGAAGGTATTTTTGTAATTTCATCTCTCAAAAGGTTTTGATAAATATAGATTCCTTAGGAATTTTTCCTTAAAATATTAGCAATTTTTTAATTTACATGATTTTATAAAAAAAAATGTAGAATATTAACTAATACATTAATAATTATATGTTTAAAATTTTAAAACTATTTATTAATTTACAATAAGGGTCTTTGAAAGCTTTTTATTTTTAGTGAGATTTTTCTATTAATATCTCTAGAAGACCTCATATTTTAAAATCTTCCCCTAAAATCTGGCGTAGGCAATTCCGTAGGAGATTTGTTACTATTCCTTACCTCTGTGTGAACACGTTGCAATAAAAAACTTTATAACTCATCCTCATGTATGTGGCATCCACACTGTCCATCATTTTTACAAGATAATATTAATATTTGAGTCTAAAATTACAGAGAACTCAAATGGTCCACACCACAATGAGCAGTGAAGATCTGGATGCTAACCTTCTTTGACCACACAAGCTTTGAAACAGGTTTTTTACATGTATGGGGCTGATCTATGGGCCCTAGGTGACTCGCCACGCAGTTAGGGTAGATTTTATATAAATATCATGGTGGGCCCCACCACATCCACTCTACTGGTAAGAAATCTAACAAATAATAATAATTGATAATTATCAAATTAGTGGGGTAATTTCTTGAAAACCTTTTTAAGAAAGGTGTGGGATGTAAATATTATAACGATAAGGTGGTATTTGTTAAATTCTTAAAATTTAAAAACCAAAAACGTGCTGCTGTGGTCTCATCCAATCCCATCCGACGGCAGTGCGCTCGCGTTTGGTGAAATCCATGCTACAGTGGTCACTGGATGCCAAAGTAGGTGAGGCACCTTCCCGACAATCAGCCCCATGGCTTTCCTGTTCAAATAACACAAAACAACTGTTATTGAACGCTCACCATTAAAATTATTCCAGGCCCACCGTAATGTTTCAGTCACCATCTTTAGGGCTTGTTTAGTATGTGGGCTTAGATGGATTTAGGTGGGGATAAATTGCATTTGATTCTGTGCTAATTTCATCTGGTGTGTGGGGAATGCAGAAAAGATTGAGATTAGGTGAGACAAAGTTGCATTTGATCCCAACCGGGTTTACAACACCTAGGCCCCATATTGATGCATATGTTTTATCCATGCTGTCCATATGAATATGCATTCTGTTCATCCATATATGCCCTTCACTCTTAAGATTTTAGTTATATATGTTGATGCAAAAATATGGCTCACTCCCTCTGAGCTTCGAACACTCGCGTTAAGCCCTGTATGCTTGCACGAGAGGAAGATAATGCAGACCTTGGCTAGAGCAAGGGACCCTCCGATGCCAAAGCTAGGCTATGAATCTGAGTCTAAGTAGTGTAGATGGGAGTTTAGATGATAGATTTTGCATACCTTCCAATATAGATGGGATTCTTATTTATACTTCTCGGTTGGAGTGACTGTGTCCATCATTCTCGGCACAACTTGTGTCATTAGGTGTGAATGATGCGTGGGCTGATATTGGCGGTTACCCCGTGATCGTGCACCAGAAACCACTGACTTAGTTTACTGGAGTTGATTCCTCAACATGATTATAAACCACGTCCTCATCCGGGCCAACCCTATAGTTTAGGTCTCACCTGCAACAGTCTGAGCCCATGGGTGTACTTATACTGGTAACTCGTCAACAATGGTCTTATCGGAGGCAACGGGTAGAGTGTGTAATGGCTTCTTTCGAGTTCCAAGCTGATGTGAAAAGTTCTACAAAAGAACTTGGAAGCTGAACAAAGATTGTTATGACTAGGCGAGCCACTACTGAGCAGGGACTCGGCTCATTTACTTTTGTCGTTCGACCTGCTATGGCGAACTCGCCCAACTGACTAGGTTGAACTTTCCTCAATTGAGATCGGGATATACCTGTTTTGGCGAGGCCGCCCAATCAACCGAGCCGAGTATACTCCTATTAGGATTAGCTCAGATTTTTCCATAACAATATACATCTGTTATGAATTTTGTAGGACCAAGAATATAGTGCATAGCATAGCAATACTAATACTCACCTACTCGTGTCATTTAAAATAGGTTCATTATTATAAAATAAGTTCAATGCCCAATTATAAAACCCTTGGAAGAAATTAGTGAATTGAAAGCAGTGAGGGATTGAACCTCTACCATTGGACATTGAACGTCTAACGATCAAATGGACCACATTGAAAAAGCAGTGGGAATTGAACGTCTACCATTAAAACCCTTTTAGGGTCATAAAAGTTTTGGATCAATATGAAATTTGTTTTTCCTCTTCATCCAAGCATCTGTGATTGTATGAACGGATTGGATGGAAAATAAACGTTATGGTGGGCCCTATAAATTTTTTAACGGTGAAAATCATTATCTCCGTTGCTATTTGTGGTGTGGTCCAGCTGATCTTTAGATATGATTCATTTTTAAGATAATACTCTAAAATGATCTTAAAAAAATGTAGGAATGGTGTGGATATAATAAATACATCATTATGGGGAACTGTTAGTACAACTCGGAGCTCAAGGAGCATTAGCACCTGTCTTGGCACTACACGTACCTACACCAGCTTTATAGCTAGTGTGTGGTACACCAGCCAATCCAATTCCGAAGTAGTTAGTTCGCAATTATATACTTTCTATTTCCTCCCGTGAGATTTGACGGATAAAGACTCTCAAATGTTCCTTCATCCACACCGTCCATTCTTCTGTTTTTTTCATATCATTTCACTACATGATCAAAAGCTCAATGGACCACATCAAAGGAAGCTGCGGAAATAAGGATGCCCACTGCTGAACCCACCGTTTTCAATGGTGTGGTTCACTTGAATTTTGTGCCTGTCTAATTTTATTTGGCTCATGCTCTACAATGATTTAAAAAAATTAATGAAGGGCTTGATTATAACACATACATCATAATGGGCCTATAGAGTTTTTTGCTTTTACAAGTTTTGAGTTTTGCTCGCGGTTCTAAATGTAATTTAGGATATATTTCAAACATTTTCAAACATGTGCAACTTCTCGTAATTATGATTCATTATTTGACTGTTGCAGCACTGTGAATTGCGTGCTAAATTTATTTATTTCAAAGTAAGGAGCTTTTTGCACGACACTCCGCTGCGAAGATCTCCTAGCTTGACAATATAGGAACGCAAATTGCGTACTACGCCACCCATCCGGGTCCTTTGTGTGCCCAACAAGATTTATAGGTTTTATCCATACCGTTTATTTTATTTTAATTTTTTTTTACCATTTTAGAATATAAGCTCAAGACTGAGGCTGATCCAAGTACAAGTGGATCACACCACCGGAAGCAGATGTGATAATGCTCATTGTTGATACTTTCCTAGGACCAACCGTGATGTTTATTTGCTATCCAAACTACTCATAAAGTCACGTAGGCATGGACAAAGGTAATTTTAACTCGATCCAAAACCTCCGTGGGCCCTAATAAAGTTTCAATATTAAAAATTTAATCTCCACTGTGTGGTCCACTATTGTCTTGGATCAGCCTCAGTTTTGGGTCTATATATGTGAAATGATACTAAAAAAAATGGATCAAAGGTTTGGATAAAACTTTAAAATGATGGTGGCCATTCTGAGCCCCTACCCTTTCCAAGCTCCGGACCGGCGGTTGGACACAATCCATGTTCAAAATCTAGCTAGTTGGCTTGTGCGATGCATCATGCTTTTGGAATCAATGGATAACAGCAGCGTGATTCAATATATGGCCCATCTATTAGTTAATAACCTTGATTTTCAAGGAAAGTGATGTGTATTAACTTACATGGGTGGCCATTTAGTGCATCAGCTTATTTTTGCAGAAGAAAATCTTCACGGTAGGACCCACTGATGCTGAGCTCGAGTGGGCCACGGGACAGGAAACAGTGGCATGGAACGCCCACGTTGAAACATCTTGGTTCATCGAGGTCCCACTTTGAGCTTTGGCACTAGCTGGCTTTTAAACCCTAAAATAAGCTTGTAGAAAAATGGACAGGTGAAATTCTCGCAAACATCAAAGTGAGACCACGTGCGGTAAGGGTTAGGTAAGGTAAGCATGGCACGCTAATTAAGGGAAGAAAAAGAGGTTTGGTGGACATTAAAGTCCGAATTAGAGTTGGGCAATCCTGACCTGATCCGGTAGGTCCGACCCGATCCTATCAGAACCAACCCAATCTGAACCGATCTGACGGCCTGGATCGGTGCGGATCGAGTAGGGTAGTCCAGATCCGAAAACATTTTGGATCAAATTCGAATCCATGCCTACCCAGGCCGATCCAATTGGACCAAATTCGATCCGATCCGACTTGATCTGGAGCGAATGAACCATATGCATTTTCACGGTGGGCCCCACAGAGTTTACTCAGTACTTAACTGGTGTACCACACACCAGCTATATAGCTGCTATAGGTACTGTCGTGTGTGAAGAGGGTACCGCCAGACGGATTGGCTACTCCCCCTGACACTAGCCCGTGGTTGGTGGTCGGTGCTCTATGGGCCCCAACACAATGTATATGTTTCATCCATTCCGTTCATCCATTTTATAGATCATTTTATGGCCTTATGTAAAAAAATGATAGGGATAAAAATCAAGGGTGGACCACACCATAGGAAAACAATAATGATTGGATATCCACCATTATAATCCTCCTAAGGCCCACTTACTATTTATTTGACATCTAATCTGTTGATTAAGTCATAAGGATCCAGATGAAGGGAAATAATAAATATCAGCTTGATCAAAAACTTTTATGGCCTCCAAAATGTTTTTAATGGTTAACGTTCATTCAACACTGTTTCTTATAATGTGGTCCACTTGAGATTTCGATATACCTCATTTTTTTTTAATAATATAAAATGATCTATAAAAATAGATGGAGGGCATGGATGAAACATATACATCATATTGGGGCTCACAGAGCACCGACGACTGGTGGCAAGGAGAGTAACCAGTCCATTTCCAGTACAGCAGTACTGGCGTCTAGCCTCCTCGTGCTCCAGGCACTCCTCGAGCTCCGAGTTGTACGAATGGTTCAAAGTAGATCAAAGTTATATGGGCCCCACAGTGATGTATTTCTTATATCTACTCCATTCATATATTTTTATAGATCATTATAGAGCATTATTCAAAAAACGAATAATATCCAAAGATCATCTGGACCACACCACAAATAGTAGTAGAGAATGATTTTCATTGTTAAACCATTCATGTGGACCACTTGATAGTTAGATCTGTCTTATTTTTTGTCTCAAGCTTTAAGACGAGCTTGCCAAATGGGTGAACGGTTTAGATACAACACCTACCCCATGATCAGACCCACAGAACTCGCTAACGTGAATAAGAATTCAAATTCACTCTGTACTCTATAGGCCGTGCTTGCGTGAAAAGCATGTAACCACGATTTCATGAAGAACAAGTAACATCAAATGTTGGATAAAAATGTGTATATGGTACACGAAAAGTTCTTTCAGAGCCATGTGAGGCCCACCTTAATGTATATATATTATCCAAGCCGTTTATCCATTTTGAAATATTATTTTAGGCATTGAACACAAAAATTTAATATATTAAAGGTTAACGTAGACCACACCACATGAAACAATTTGATTAAATTCATACTATTCGAATCATACCTGATCTAATCTGGCTCGGTTGTCCTGACTGAGTCGGACTCGGTTCGGGTCAGGCTAGCCAGGCATCAGATCAGTCCGAATCAGGCGACCCAGATCCGGCCTCGGATCGGATCAAGTTCGGGTCTGCGAATTGGGATTTCAGATCAAATCGAGTTGAACCTAATCTAATCCGGTCCGGACTGATGCCCAGCTCTAGTCTGAATAGAGGATGAGGGTTGCTCCATCGTGGGTGAGGTGCACCATAATGTTTTTGACAAATCCATCTTGTCCATTGAATTTGTCATTTGATTTTATATCACGGGCCAAAAATAAGCCGATACGAAGCTCTAGTGGGCCAAACAAAACCCCAAAGAGTGGCTATTAAATGTCCACCGTTGAAATATTTGTGGAGCCATAAGAATTTTAAGGACAAATCCACTTCATCTATCTGTTTTTCCAGCTAAGTTTATATAATGAGCTAAAAAACGAGGCACATTCAAAGCTCAAGTGGGCCACACAACATGAAATAATGAGACCGAACGCCCACCATTGAAACATATTATGTCAATAGTGGGGCCCTTTTTTCGATTCCTATCCTATTTTGGTATTGAAAAATTGACGGAGGAGCGGATTTATAATATAAATCTATGTGTGGGACCCGGTGGACTACTTTGGTGGTAGGTTTAATGGTATTTATATATTTCTTGCCATTCGATAAAGTAACACTTCAGTTGAATGCACATCTGTCATGACCCAGATTTCGGGTACCTGGCGTATACTTCGAACCCGAGATCCATGTCATAACTTGTACACTAAGTGTACTTAAACTGTTAAATTGCATACAAAAAAATCTCATATACCCAGTAGATCCACCATAGATCTACATTCCATTCATACTCAACAACATTTCATAAATAAAAAATGACCATTTATTCCAATAATTAATCATAAACATAGTTAAGGACCCTCCCATTCAGAGTCTTATGAAATGAAATAAATATGTCCAACAACTTGAAAGAATATTAATTAACAATATAAGAAAATCAAATATAATTAAAGTAAAAAATCATGGCTACTCTAAGGCAGTAACTTCTTACTCTGTCAAGTAGGGTCACGTATCCCTTAAATCCTCTTCCGGCTTGGCCACGTATTCCTATTCTTAAGCCACCGGCTCACCCTCATTCATATCCGTACGGTTTTATATCAATAAAGGATAAGCTGACCAGGCCTAGTGAGAATTTTCGATATGGTTCTTTACATCAAATTATAATAGAATGTCAATAATTATACATAATATAAATTTGAAAAAAAAAATACAAATGCAATGCATCAATACATCAAGTGAAAATTCATCCACTTGCTTGAGTTGGAAACCCATCAACCTGCATTTGCCCATTGGTAGGCTTCTACTATTTGGTAGGCATAGTCAAGGCACGCATCTACTCCTTGAGTAGGCTTCCACTACTATAGTGCGCTTCTGGTAACGATTCTACCAGGATATACCATCTACGGAGTTTTCCCGAGAATCTAGCACGTATTGTGCATGCAATTGATAAATATACCAAGTAATCATAAATCATGTATTGCTTAGGTTATTTCGATTATCATATTTGAATCAACATAGTCTAACACATTAATCAAATCATATCATTATTATTATATTAATATAGAAATCACACAATTATCTAAATTAACTAAGAGTATATGACAATTAAGTCATGTCAATTAAATTAGGGTAATAATACAATACATCAAATAATCCGTCTATTTTAACTTGATCAATGGGAAACACATCAGGATTACTCATTGTAATACTCCGATTTTCGAAACCCGAGTATACTACTCGTGTTTCAAAAACCCGAGCATTAACCTTTGAAAACACCCAAATTCCATGTGCGTTTTTTTTTCTTTTTATCAGAATTAATAAACTAGCGGAATATGATCAATTCAAATATAAGAGGGAGTTCAAATGTACATAATCAAAATTTCAAATGGTTACCCAAAAACTTATACAAATTAATGTCTTAAGTTTTTATAATGCATAACAGTACAAAGTAAGTACACATGAAGTTAGGAAAGAGAGTCGCAAGGTCCTCTAGCCCCTCCTAATCCACATGAGCACTAGTATATGTATCATCTATATCTCCTGCACACTGAATACGGTTCGATAGAGTCAATAGCTATCTAGTGAGGTATAACCCCCAAGATTTTTCGTGTCATCAAAATAATTATGCATCGTTATCAGAGACAGTGTATAACAAATATTACATAGTAATTATAATGAAAATCAGATAAGGTTAATCAAATATGCATTCATTAAATAAATCACACAAGGTAATCTTGTTTAAATACATGGATGCATGCTCATGCTCATAGACCTGGGGATGCACATCCAGTTGGTAAAAAGTCATCCATGGAGAACTAGCTACCCGAAAAAGTACTCAAAGGTACGCCCAAGGAGAATTAACCACCCGAAAAAGACTATACAATGAAGTTGCCCAAGAAGAACTAGCCACCCGGAAAAGTACTCAAAGATAGACCCAATGAGAAATATTTATCCAAATACGACCATAAAATAAAGATCGCCCAAAGAGAATTAGTCACCCGAAAAAGTACACAAAGGTACGCCCAAGGAGAACTAACCATCCAGAAAAGACCATATGCCATGAAAATGCATGATTAGCTCAATTACTATTATTTCAATTTCAAACAATCATTTTAAGAAAGCTCGAAGGTTACTATGGGGGGTTTGTCACCCAGCATAGGCCGACAGCTTAGGTATAGTGTCCCATTCTACCATCCCTGGCTGATGAGACTAACAAAAAAGATGTTTAAAGGTAACCTACACAACTAGTGGCCAATTATAGTCATACAAGTGGAACTTATCATCACAAGGTTATATGAAGATGGCTCCTTAAAGCTACATAGGGCAATTATTAAATAAAGCCTCATAGGACAACAACCTATCCCAAGGATGTAATAAAAATGGATTATCTTAAAAGTCACTTAGACAACGAACGTTCTATAAGATGATAAGTCCACATCAAATATTTCATTTAATTTATTAGACAGAGTGACCACTAGTTCTAGGACCTCCCATCATTCCATCAAGTAATCATAAATGATAAATTTGCTACCTATAACGTTGATAATACATGCATAGCTAAAGTGTTGCTCTTAAAACAGGATAGAGGTAATTGAAATTCTTCATATATTCAAATATTTAACTTTAAACTTAATTCATCAATTATTCATAAAACTAGAATTCAATATGAGCAACCAACCAAATTAAGCAATCGTTAAGATACATGAACGAAAACAAATAAATAAGCCAACTATCTAGATGTAGAAAAGCTTGAAGGATGATCCTCACTTTTCAAAAGTCGAATTGGCTTCTTATATTATTGAAATTGTTTGCGCAGGACCAAAAAATCCAATTCCAATCATATTTTAAACCGTTTGCTTAGTTAGATCGCAACACCATTCCTAAAGATTAGATAGTATGGGATTTGAGTATGAATCTATTACTAAGGGAAGGTGGTTTGAATTCAGTATAAGAATGGCATAATTAAATGATTGTTATATTGGAATTTAAGCTAAACTCTAAATTTTTTGAGATTTACTTACCTCGTCCAAACTGAGTTAATTTGATTCAGCTTGACTTGAAGTGATGTTATGCTAAGGCCTACTTAGTCCAGCCTTTAAGCCCATTTTCTGAAAAAGCTATCTTCGATCAGACCAGGGACTGATTTCTGTTAATGTTTAAGTCGGTTGGACCAACCGAGTTGACACGGTGGAAAGTGGATCACCAACCGCGACTCACTCACGCCTCTACCTCCTCTTTCTCTTCGCATATCTCCCTTCTTTTCTGTTGTAGTGCTAACCAGACTTGAACTAGGTCTCGGCATAGTTCTAGGTCTCCTAACGAGTCACAACTTAGTTGCAGTTCAGAGGTGTTGACCCGACATGGCCGCAATTAGCTCACCTAGCGGAACCACGTTGCTCTCTCTCTCTCTCTCTCTCTCTCTCTCTCTCTCTCTCTCTCTTCCTCTCTCCCTTCTTCCTTTCTTCTTCAATACCTGCACGAACAAGTGAGTCTGGACTCGAGTCGGATGCTGCCCGGACTTGGCGGATTTAGATCGAGTCGATGCAATATGGCAACAAGAGTCCCTCTCTATCTCTCTCTCCTGACTCTTTCTTCTTTATTGTTTTTCTTCCATTCTTTCGATTATGGCCAGCAAGAGCAGCTCCAATCCAAACAACTCTCACCCTGAATTGAGGCGACTCAATGCAGTTTGGACAGGAAGAAGAAGCTCGACTCTAATGGCGGATTGAAAATAGAGGGGTTTTCTTCAGATCTAATTCTACTGGAGGCTCTGGATTGATGGTAGGGAGCTTCTATAATAGAGAAATCGAAGCTTGAAGAGGGTTTAACAAGTGGTTTCAAAGAAAGAGGGGCTCGGCTAGGTTTCTAGAAAAACTGAGAAGAACGGCAGTAGTTACTGTTTCTCTTTTGAAAGTTAGGGTTTTCAGATTGTAGCAGGATAAATAACCCCATTTGGACGTGCTGGATTGTTTGGGGTGGCTTCTAGAAGCACATGGATGGCTAAGATTAAGTTAAGGTAGCGATGGAAAGATTCATTTTACTTTCCTTTGCAATTCCCTAATAATAAGGAGGTATAAAGGGCTGGGATTGCTTGCAAATGAAGGGATGAGATCAAGGGATTTCCACTCACGCAGATTGCTCACGTGGAAAGAGAGAAAATGGATTTTTTCATTTTAAGCAACAAGTTGTACGCACAACTCCTTTTGTGCTGGAGTTCATGCTCACGTACGTGAGTTTCCACGTGCTAAATCTCTATGCTTCTGATTAGACCGACCTCCCCATCAAGATGGACGGTTCAGATTTGTTGTCAGATGTCTTAATATCTGAAAATTACTACTGCCACGCCCCAAACCCGGGAATCATATTCACAGGAATCCCGATCGCCAAATTCGGCACTGACAGCCTCCATAGTACCCCATTCTTAGATCCCGACACTCGCATGCCAGATTCCGATCCTGGGATCCTACAAGGAGGATTTTCAGTATGATTTTTTTTTTGTAATGGAGCATAACCACAAGTATACTCAATTCACAAAGGCAACATCATCATCACATATCTACTAATATAATCATTTGAATACAATGCTGAAAGAAAAATACATATATCGAAATCAAAGCTCCGGAAGACAGCTGCATGCTCCAAGCTCAACGCTACTGCAACCTAACGTCACCTGCACGCATCTATCGTGCATAAGCTTATAGAAAGCTTAGAGGGTGGTAAAAGTGTGTGCACAAGATATGTGCCAAGTATACCATAAAGCTCATAAATCATACAAAATCGGAATAAGCAGAAATACTAGCAAGATTATGAATCATATGATATCAGAGTAAGCGGAAATAATGATAAGCCCATAAATCATACAATATCGAAAATACTAGTAAGACAAATCAACTATGTAAATGAGGAGTCACAGAGAGCCAAATGTCAGATATCGAGGGTACAATGCAATATGTAAATCCTGATAAGTCCGTCTAGGCTATATACGTGCAGAAACATAATAACTCAAAATGCTAAGTACTACGGATGCAATGTATTATGTGATACAAATGAAACGACCATGCTGGAATGTGAAGTCGGGATGATAGTGCCAAGTATCACAGGCAATGGGGTCTATCACAAGGGACTTCTATCCAAACCAGTCCCATACCTAAATTTGGATAGTCAGATACAATGTGGTAAACTCCTGGTCTCAGGTTAGTCGCGCGCCCAACCGAAATTCTGGTCATACGAAGGTACACGTAACAAACAGTTACGCACCACCAGCCCGAATGGATAATGAATGAATGAATGAATGGATATGTAATTCCTGCTCAATAACTCCACATATCAGTATGGTTCCTCTCTGGGATCATCACCAGGGTCTAGTACACTCCACGCCACCTGCCGCCCCAATCAAGCGCACAACTGGGTAAGTGGAAGAGACCTCACTATCCGCCTGACCAGTAGTCTGCCAATACCTACCTGGCTCGTTGATAGCAGACTCATTCCTCGAGCTGGTCAAACTCAGCCTAGCTATGCCTACTCCCTCGGACGGATAAGGCCGCACCCCCTCCCAACCGACTATCGCACAGTGGGAGACGCGGCCTCCTGGTATTCGACACTCGGGCGCTCATGTGTATCCACTTGGTCTCGACGTTGGGGCGTCATCTGGAACCAAGAGGGTTTTAGAGATTTTCACTCAGGGCCATCTATAGCAGCCCGATGCTTGAACCAAATATTTTTGGTGTCCCATCTGGCCATCCACAATATGCCTGTGGAGGCTACAACCCTGATGTCGCTAGGGCGTATAGTAATCACAACACACAACGCAAGATGCATGAGTCATACAATCCAGTCATGCACCAATCCTGCGTATATCGTACGCTCATATGAGATAACCTCCGCCTATCAGGGAGTCTTATATCATCCTGCCCAATGACATATACAATGGTCAATCACATCTCATAACAAACATGCAGATGATGCGTATGGGCATGTATCATGATGCTATGTTGTCACATACTCATAATCGGTATCCACAATCAGCCTCGACAATATGGACATCTAACCAACATTGCCCTAAGAAATGGTCTACATAGAGCCAAACACATAATGGGCCGACGGCCTCACACAAAGGCCTAATATACAACACAGTGAGCCTTGCCCAAGGATCACATATACACAACAGGTGGGCCCTGCTCATGGGCCTTAAATACATGACATATGGGCCCTACACATGGGTTTCGAGTACATCAAATGGGTCATATAAGGGTTGAATATACATCACAATGGGCCTAATACATGGGCCTAATATACATCACCATGGGCCATGACCCATGGTCCTCAGATACATCATAATGGGCTATGACCCATGGATCTCAATATACATCATAATGGGCTACGACCCATGGACCTTAATATACATCAAGTGGACCGCATTAATGGGTCTCATATACACGACAGGTGGGCCCTGCACAAGCAGCAAGTGGGCCTACTCATAACATACCCATCTACAAGTATATCAGAGTGGGCCTCATAACATGGGCCTCATATATGGCCTCAGCAACAGGCCACAAATATATCAAGATGGGCCTAATCAATCATATGGACTAAATCAATCAAATGACCGATACAAGCAGGCCGATCAAATGGACCGATACAAATGGGTTGTGCGTCATGGAGTTATACTAAGCATGTTATAAAGTAATGAACTATCAACAAGTATGAGCCTATCAATGGGCCCTAGGGAGAGTTATAATACAGACATTTAACCACATTGTACTTATAATGTGGACATTAAACCAACATTGCTCCCAAGGCTCGGCCCGCCATAAATATCATTACATAAACCATGGATGGCACATTGCAATGGACCTTAGGTACACCCCATTGTGCCTTAAATACATTAAATGGGTCATACCATATGGGCCTTATATTCATCAAGTGGGCCACATCAATGGGCTGCACCAATGTACCTTATGTACATTGCAATGGGCCACAACCCATGGTCTTTAGAATGCATCATAATGGGTCTTAACCCATGGGCCCTAATGCATCACAATGGGCCTCAACCCATGGGCTTTATATTTACATCAAAGTGGGCCTCAACACGGCCTCGTACGCATCAAGGTGAGTCTCAACAATAGGCCTTGCATACATCACAATGGGCCTCAACCCATGGGCCCTATACACATCACAAGTGGGCCTCATAAATATCAAGGTGGGCCTCAACAATAGGCCACAAATAACTCAAGATGGGCCCTAATACATATGCCAAGGTGGGCCTCAATAGTGGGCCTTGAATACGTCACAATGGGCCTTAACCCATGGGCCCTAAATACATTACAATGGGTCTTAATCCATGGGCCCTAATACATCACAATGGGCCTCAACCCATGGGCCCCAAATACATCAGAATGGGCCTCATAACTTGGGTCTCATATATATCAAATGGGCCACACCAATTGGGCCATAAACATATCAAAGGTGGGCCTCAACAACGGGCCATAAACATATCCAAGGTGGGCCTCAATGGATGGCCACAATTAAATCAAGATGGGCCTCAATCCATGGGCCCTAATGCATCACAATGGGCCTTAACCCATGGGCCCTAGAACGCATCAAAATGGGCCTAATCACCTGGTCCTCATACATGTCAAGGTGGCCTCAACAACAGGCCTCATACACATGACGGTGGGCCTCAATAATGGGCCATAATTATAACAAAATGGGCCTAATCACATGGCCATTTATAAATATCAAATGGGCCTAGTCCCATGGGCCTTTATAAATATCAAATGGGCCTAGTCCCATGGGTCTTACATCTATCAAATGTGCCTCATCAAATGAACGACACAGATATTTAATACATATATCATGGTGGGCTCCACCTCGTGATGGTAGACATGAATAGAATACATGTCATGGTGGGCTCCACCTAAACCTTAGGTTTGACTCATTTATTTATTTATTTATTTTGTCTCAAGCCCCAAAATGGGCTTTCAAAAATGGTTGGATGGTGGGGATGCAACACATGCATCATAATGGGTCTCACTGTATAAAACACATAAATCATGATGGTCCCCACCGTCCCACGTTGTGGACGGTGGAGTGAGACAAGTACATCACAGTACACATACATCATTGTGGCTCCACATGGGGCCCACCATAATGTATATTTGCAATCCGACCCATCCATAAAATCACACGGACATGAATGAAAGAAAAACAAAAATACCATCTTGATCTGAAACTTTTGTGGCCCATAAAAGGGTTTTAATGGTAGACACTCAATCACACTGTTTCCTATGATGTGGCCACCTGAGTCTTGTATTTGACTGGAAATTGGAGGGGGCCCACTTCAAGGAGTGGCCCACCTCATGAACGGGATAGATGACAAATAAACATCAAGTGGGGCCCACGGCTGGAGCTGTGGGTTCCTGCTGGAACGCCCGCCCGCCGCAGGCAGCAGGCGCTGCCTGTACCATCAGCTTTTAATAATTTTTTTATTTTAAAAATCCTGTGTTCTTAAGGTTTTTCGTATGTGGGTCCCACTCCTGGTGAATCCACCCCATCCATTGCTCCCTATGGCTCAAGACAAATCAAATAAGCCTCATATCCAACATGTTTTGGCGTGTAGACGATTTAAGATGTATTTAAACGGTGAAAAACACTGTTTCCATAGGTACGGCCCACCCGAAAGTTAGATCAGCCTCGTTTTTCGGCTCAACACCTAAGATGAGTTGGGGAAGAGGAAGGACGACTTGGATTGAATACATATATCAAGGTGGGGCCTACATGGGCAGCCCTCCCAAAAATACCTTTTCCCTTTTTCTTTTTCTTTTTTTTTATATTATAAAACAGCGTGTTAACGCTGCCAGTCCAGCGTCCAGGGACGTTGGACGGCTTGTATAAACAAATACATCACGGTGGCTTCCAATGCCAGGAGGATGGATGGGAAAAAAGAAAAACGTTCATTAAAGGTGGGGTCCATGACCACGTCCAGATGGCTGGACGGTCTGGATCAAACGGGTGAACGGCATGGATACAATACATCATGGTGGGGTACATGTGGGTGGGCCACCCCACTTCCAATCAAACTGATCTTTGTGTTCCTTCCCTCAGGGCCTGCTCCAGGCGGTCCAGGCAGCAACCATGTTGTTGGACGTCAGCATGGTGGGGTCCAGTCCATGAGGAACGGCATGGATAGCATGTATGCATGGTGGAGTCCACAGAAGGGTGGGCCACCCCACAGATTAAGTTGATGTTAGTGATTTTCCCTAACCAGACCGGCCCAAAAATCAGACAGCAAGACTGCTAGATGATGGGCAACAAGGTGGACCGATCCCATTAGATGGACGGTCTAGATGTTACATACATCATCAAGTGGGCCACAAATCAAGGAAAAAAAAAGAGAAGGAAAGAGGGAAAAGAGGAGCACCCACCTTGAAATCTCTTCTTCTGCCAATGCATGATAGAGTCACACAGGGATAATTTCAACGGTTGAGATGGGCTTAGGATGGTGGGATCGGGTGGTAGAGGTGGGCCACACTACTCTCCCATGGAGCTTGGACGTGAGTTGCTCTCATAGAGCTTGGGAGAAATGAGAGAGAGAGAGAGAGGTGATAGGTGAGAGATGTGAGTGATGGATAGGTGTACTTGATGGGTGGAGAGAGAGAGAGTGTTGACTTTAGGGGTTTATTGGGGATGGGTGTTTGTACTTGATATGATGGGATGGAGTACTTGACACTTGATGTGATTGATGGAACATTCTCTTGGGATTGCAACGCGTGGCGTTTCTCTCGAACTGAACGAGGGCCCACATCCCCTGGCCCGGGTATCGCCTCGGCGTGCGAGGCATGGCATCGGAACCACAGTGACGGCGCGGTCGCACTGGTACAAGCCTCGGGTTGAGCCGACTCTGATTAGGGGTCACGACTTAGAATTGACACAAACGCCGATTATAGGTCGCGGATCGTCGAAAGTCGATAGGGAGGATCGTAGGAAATTGACAAAATAGTACGGACTATGATACGGGTCTTACAACTGCCGTGCACAACCGGTCGAAGGACTGGATCGATCGGTCGTGGGAGTTTGCACAACCAGTCGTGGCTCGCTCGACTCAAAGTTCAGCGAGCTCACCCTTTGATGTCCGGGCCACTCGACCGGTCGTGGGGATAGCTCAACCGGTCGTAGGGGTCCCTCAACCAGTCGTGGCTACCCTTCGACCGATCGTGGTTACGCAATTTCGTTTCGTGATTTTGCGGATTGCGAAAATCTGAGTCCTTTCGCAACTGAGATGCGAAAGGGAAGTTTCATAAACTATAAATAGGGGTTCCTAAGTCTATTGTAAGGTATTCAAAAGCTTTCTAAAAATTTTCTAATGGTTCCTAAAGGGTTCTAGGGTTATCAAAGGGTAGTAAGGGTGAGATTCAAGGTTGTTCGAATCGGTAAGTCCTCTCTCTTGTAATTTCAATTTCATAGTGAATTTCTATTACTCTGTGCCGTGATTTTTTCCCGCAAGGGTTTTTTCATGTTAAAACTTTGTGTTCTTCTGTGATTGCTTATTACCATTGAATTATTATCCTAGATCTAGATCTGTGTGATTTCACAGCACAAATCCCAACAAGTGATATCAGAGCGATCATTGGGGCACAGATCTGAATCTGCAGGATTAGTAATAATGGGAAACGACAAGTTTGATATTGAGAAGTACTTGGGCAAAAATAATTTTGAGTTATGGAAGGTTAAGATGATTAGTCTATTAACCAAGTAAGGAGAGATTAAGGCTCTAGAGGAGCGAAAATCTACCATGAAAGATGATGAATGAGAAAACCTTGATAGTAATACTTTAGCCTCGATCTGTTTATGTCTCACAGATGAGGTTCTCTATAATGTCTTAAGAGAAAAAACTGCGGCTAGTTTGTGGGCGAAGTTAGAGAACATGTATGCAAAGAAGTCCTCTGAAAATCGCCTACACTTGAAGCTACAGTCTTATATCTTCAGGATGGAGATCTAAAAACACATATCAACAACTTTAATAAATTGATGTGCAAATTGCTGGATATGAAGGAAGTGTTCAAAGATGAGGAACAAGCATATATATTATTGAATTCTCTTCTTACATCATATGAGTTTTTCAAGGACACGATATGCACCGTAAATAAAACCCTAAGTGTTGATACTGTTATTTCAGCCCTTCAAGGGAAGGCTATGAGAAAGTTAAACGACGACATGGGGCATCTTCCGATGCACTGATTACGAGGGACAGAGATTCTGAGCGAGGTACAGGATCCTTAAGACCTAGATCTAAATTCAAGGGCAAGGGTAAAGGAAAATTAAAGTGTTGGAATTGTGGATTGTTTAGACATGTGAAGAAGGATTGTAGAAATCCTAAAGCGAAGAAAGAAAATTCAGCGGATTCTTCCAAGGAGGCAAATGTTGTCACATTTGATGAAGACACAAGTGGTGGTGAAGTTCTGTCTGTGTCCATGATCGGACATGTTCATGCCAATCATGTAGATGAGTGGATCCTAGACACAGGTGTGTCATATCACATGACTCCTCATCGGAGTTGGTTCGCCAGTTATAAAGAATGAGATGGAGGATAGGTTTTTATGGGTAATGACAATGCCTGTAATGTGGTGGCTATTGGCATGGTGAGCATCAAGATGTTTGATGGAATGGAGCATACCTTGACTGGCATCAGGCACGTTCCTGATATGAAGAAAAGTCTAGTTTCTCTCGGTGCACTCGAGGCTATAGGGTGCAAGTTCACCAGTATTGATGATGTCCTTAAAGTTTCAAAAGGGGCACTCGTGGTTATGAGAGCGCAAAGGCATGAAAACCTTTACAGGTTGATTGGGAGCACTTCGGCAAGTGGAGTGGTAGCAGCTATTGCAGACTTCATGTCTCTACGTATGTGGCATGCTCGTCTGGGCCACATGAGCAAGTGAGGCATGAAGATACTTTCTGATCGATGTTTGATTCCAGTTTTTAAAAATTCTGATTTAGATATATGCTAGCATTGTATGTATGGTAAAAAATCTAGACTGTCTTTTAAATCTGGAAAACATGTATGTAAGGGAGTGCTTGATTATGTGCACTCTGACGTATGGGGGTCATCGCCAAAAGTCTCCATTGGGGGGTCGTCATGGTTTGTTTCATTTATTGACGACTACTCTAGGAAAGTTTGGATTTACTTTATGAAACATAAATCTGAAGTTTTCACTATATTCAAGCAATGAAAGACAATGGTGAAAAAATAATCAGGGCGTAAAATAAAAGTTTTAAGGACTGATAATGGTGGAGAATTTATTTTCACTGAATTTAATGATTATTGCAAGGATGAAGGGATCATCAGACACAATATAGTGCGCCACACCCCTGAACAAAACGGTGTGGTTGAGCGGATGAATCAAACTCTCCTGGAGAGGGCCAGATGCATATTAAGAAATGTTGTGTTGGGTAAGGACCTATGGATAGAGGCCGTTAACACGGCTTGTTATTTGGTGAACCATTCTCCGTCAACAGCAATTGAATGTAAAATCCCAGAGAAAGTATGGAATAGTCAGAAAATCGACTACTTAGATCTACCCATATTTGCTTGTGAGGCTTATTCTCATGTACCATCAGTTGAGAGAGACACGCTAGACCATAGGGCTAAAAAGTATAGCTTTGTTGGCTAGACATTGGTATGAAAGGTTACAGGTTATTCGACAAGGTCACACGCAAGGTCATCACTAGCCGTGACGTCAGATTCGATGAAAGTTCCCTATTTCTCAAGAATGATCAAAAGGAGTAAGAGGAACTAGAAAAGGTGATCGTAGACGTCTAGATTGACTCAGATGATACTCAGGTAGAGACAGATGCGAAGACAAAGGTACAGGATCAGGTGGAGCAGCCATCTGTGAGAAGGAATCCACCGCGTGATTGCAGGTTACCGGCAAGATTTAGGGATGACTCTAATATTACATATGCCCTTATTATAGATGAGAGAGACCCGTCTACTATTCAGGAGGCTCTTGATGAGCCTGATGCAGAAAAGTGGAAGGTGATTATGGAAGATGAAATGGACTCATTGCACAAAAATTACACATGGGAGCTAGTGAAGCTTCCTGTGGGCCGAAAAGTGATCGGATGCAAGTGGTTATTCAAAAGGAAACAGGATAGATATAAAGCAAGGTTGGTAGCGAAGGGTTATGATCAAAGAGAAAGAATCGACTTCACAGAGATATTCGCACCGATGGTTAATCAGGTATCTATCAGATTCATGTTGGCGCTAGTTGCCCAATACGATCTTAAGCTAGAACAGATGGATGTGAAGATTACATTCCTGTACGGAGAATTAAAAAAATAAATCTACATGAAGCAACCAGAGGGCTACGAGTTAAAGGGGTCAATAAAAAAGTTTGCAGGTTAATGAGGTCGTTGTATGGCCTGAAACAGTGCCTAGCAGTGGTATAAGAAATTTGATTCTTTCATGGTGAGTCAGAAATTTATTAGGAGTGAATACGATCACTGTGCCTATTATAAGACACTGAGTGGTGAAAAATTCATCATCCTAGTATTGTATAATGATGATATGTTGATCGCCTGTCATGATATTTTAAAATCAATGTACTGAAGACTCAATTATTAGAGACATTCGAGATGAAAGATCTGTGGGCTGGAAAGAGGGTTCTCGGCATAGATATTCATAGAGACGGGAAAAAGAGCAAGCTTTGGTTATCACAGGCAGAATACCTTGAAAAAGTGTTGATCAAGTATGAGATGGACCAAGCAAAGCCGGTGAGCGTTCCCCACGCGGCTCATTTTAAGCTTCCTCAGAATAATGTCCTAAATCAGATGAGGAAAAGTAGGTTATGTCTCATGTGCCTTATTCGAATGCGGTTGGTAGTTTAATGTATGTCGTGGTCTGTAGAAGACCGGATATTTCACAGGCAGTCGGTGTTGTGTGCAGATACATGTCAAACCCTAGTAAGCAACATTGGAAAGTAGTGAAATGGCTACTTCAATACATTCGAGGTATGAAAGACTACGTCTTAACTTTTGAGAAAACAGGGACAAAGTTGATAAGGTCTGTGGATTCTGATTATGCAGGCAATATAGACTCTAGAAAGTCTACTTCAGGATACTCGTTTGTACTAGCGGGTGGAGTTATTAATTGGATGTCAAAGCTTCAGTCTGTGGTGGCTCTTTCCACGATCGAAGCAGAATATATGGCAGTGACGAAAGCGTTTAAAGAAGGTGTTTAGCTTAGAGGCATGATAAATCAGTTGAGACTTCAGTAGAAGGCCATGCCGGTTAACTGTGATAGCGAGAGCGCTATCAATTTGACTAAAAATTCTATTTATCACTCACGTACTAAACACATTGATGTTCGTCACTACTTTATCCGACAGGTGCTTGAGGAAGGAGGTGTCACACTGGAAAAGATTCACACCAGCGTGAATTCAACAGACATGCTCACCAAAGTTGTTCCTACAGAGAAGTTCAAGTTCTGTGCAACTTCTCTGGGCTTGGCAATGACGTAAAAGAAGGACGGAGTGTGCACGAGAAGCGTTGATTGAAGCTATGATGCAATACAGAAATAAGAGAAGAGGTCAAGACGCTATACAGTTAAAGATTGAAGACATAGTGGAGATTGTTGTCAGATGTCTTAAATCTAAAAATTACTACCCTGCACGACCGGTTGAAGGACTGGCTTGACTGATTGTGGGAGTTTGCATGACCAGTCGTAGCTCGTTAGACTTAAAGTCCACCGAGCTCACCTTTTGATGTCCGAGCCACTCGACCAGTTGTGGGGATAGCTCGACCGGTTGTAGGGGTCCCTCGACCAGTCGTGGCTACCCTTCGTCTGGTCGTGGTTACGTAGTTTCGTTTCGTAATTTTACAAATTACGGAAATCTGAATCCTTTCGCAACTGAGATGCGAAAGAGAAGTTTCCTAAACTATATATAGGGATTCCTAGGGCTATTATAAGGTATTCAAAAGCTTCCTAAAAGTTTTTCAAGGGTTCCTAAAGGGTTCTAGGGTTATCAAATGGTGTAGCAAGGGAGAGATTTGAGGTTGTTCGAATCAGGTAAGTCCTCACTCTTGTAATTTCTATTTCATAGTGGATTTCTGTCGCTTTGTGCCATGGTTTTTTCCCGCAAGAGTTTTTCCACATTAAAACTTTACGTTCTTCTGTGATTGCTTGTTACTATTGAATTGCTATCCTAGATCTAGATCTGTGTGATTCCGCAGCACAAATCCCAACAGGATCATGTGCCTAGGTCATGATGGTGGCCCATTGATACCAGCAAATGACATCTGTCCGTTTGAAACGGATGCTGGCCGGAGATCGAAAGGAAAGAAGGAGGTTTCCTTCTTTGGAATTCTTGGTCAAAGCTGCTTTGACCAAGCTATGTTGCCCAGTGCACCGCGGGCGCATACACTCCACGTGTACAGGCACTATAGTGTGGGGTCCACAGTGATGATCCCGAGCAATCCATGCCGACTGTTCCTTTCTAGAGGTCTCAGTAGGGGCCCCTGATCAAAGATCAGGAACATCCAAAGCTTGGTGAGCCATACTAATAGATTTACCACCTTTAAGTGGTGATTACATCAATCCATCCGTCAAATTCGTTCCAATCTGGACATTAACGGTCAAAAGGGCCCACGGGACCACTTAACTAGAGTTCAATGGCTAGATTATAGATCGGATGGCCTAATACGTATGTGTAATATTAAATATCATTTTTATGTTGTTTCTAATATCATTGCTATTATTAAATTTGTTATTATATTTTTAATCATCATTTATTTACATTCGATCTGATGGTTCTCTCTTTTGGCCATGTTTTATAGGTTTATAAAAATAAATTACTTATTTATGTTTATATATATATATATATATATATATATTATCATTATTGTTATTATTATTATTATCTAGATTACTTACATGGATCATACTCTGATCACGCCAATTATTCATTGGGCTTTAATTTAAAGGATTAGATTATTTTAAATATGTAATGTGGGCCACATTACATGGGTCTTAACGTTCAGTCATCGATTTATTTAAATTAACAATTGTATATGAAATTTTTGTTATTCTAATTATTGGAATTAAGTGGTGGGGTTGAGATTTATCAAATGGTGTTGAATAATGTAAGTTATCTGTATCTTCACACAAACATACTAATCTAGTTTATAATAGTAACATCCGAGTACTTCACACAAACATACTAATCTAGTTTACAATAGTAACATTCGAGCACACAAAAGTAGGGGGTGTTATACTCACCTTGATGTGGTGGAGATGATTCCGTGAACCAACGGTTTGAATTGAATTAAGACTTCTTAAAATCATATAAATAAGAATTTTCTTTAATCTTACGATTACACATTATAAATAAAATGTATGATTTATTATCTATTATTTATTCGGATCGATGTTGCCTATCCAATGGTCTGATTGATCTATAATTTAAAATACTAATTTATTTTAATCTTAAGGAACTAATAAATGATGATGATTTATTATGTCATATAATTCTCTATGCCAAGTTGTATCTTGCGTAAAAAATTACTCTTCCATTTTTTTTAATTCAATTTCGTTAGATTAAGGAAGAAAATTTTTATATCTATTATGATTAGTACGGTCCATTAAGGTGTTGAAGTGGTCTGATTCTTAACAATATTACATAATTAAATCTTATAACACTCATGAACAGTACAGATCATATTGATTACTATCCATCATGGAAAAAAAAATCTTACATTCTACATATTAGCCTAATGCCATGCAGATACTTTAAAATCTTACGTTTTATACTTTACCCTTAAAGTCATGCGTATACCTTTTTATATGAATGAATTAAACTTACATAATGGATGTTTGATTGATATAATCCATCCAATGTGTAGATCATGTCAAATTAACTATTGCATAAATAAAATAAAATAAAATACTAACCTTAATAAATAAATTTTAAAAATTCTTATTCCCACTTTTTCTTTCATGTTAATTTTTTTCTACGAGTTTTTCTTTAGATATTTTAGTTTTGATAGAACTCTCACCCTCTTACCTTTTCTTTTTAAGAAAAAAGTTCATTGAGAAACTAATCGGTATTAAATTTTTTGAAAAAAATATTTCAGTTCAGAGCTCTCTCTGCCTATTCCAAAAGGCTTCCTGCTCTTCTCCTGTACCATGTTCAGGCTCATTCACCTTGTTATGGTTTTCTTCACAATTCCTACTGCCCATTCATTAGCAGATTGCTACACCTCCGTATTCAACTTCGGCACCTCGCTTGCTGACACTGGCAACGCGATCCTTCTAGGGAAGGACCTCTACGTGGCCAAATTCCCATATGGAGAGACGTATTTCCATTGTCCTACCGGTCGGTTCTCAGATGGACGCCTCATCATTGACTTCATTGGTATGATCTTAAGAGATTTTAACATATTTGTGATTCCAACATATTTGGATCCAAGAGATTCTAACATTTTCAGAGTCATATCTCTTAAATCCAACGGTGAGGAATCATCGGCCCTCAATATTTTTAATTTGTAATATAAAATTTAATTATATCTCTTTCATTCGCTTTTCTTCTACGTGGATGACACGGTACAACAGCCCAAGGACTCGGACTGCCATATCTGCCTCCATCTCTTCGATGTTCCAGCAACAAAGATGTCGCTCAAGGAGTGAATTTTGCAGTTGGAGGAGCTACGACGCTCGATGCTGACTTCTTCCAAGAGATGGGGATTAACTTGCCAGCAAATAATTCTTTGGAATTTCAGCTCCGATGGTTCAAAGATCTGTTACCTAAACTCTGCCCTAATCCACAAGGTAACTTTTTTTTTCTTTTTTTCTTTTTTATTTATTTATTTATTTTAAAGAAATTTCAAAACTCAGCCTGGTGGATTTGTTTGTAATCCAACCTCTTCATGAATTTTATTTTCCATCCAACCTGTTCACAAGGTCACAAAGACCTAGATGAAGGGAAAACACAAATACCAGCTTTATCCAACACTTCGGTGGACCACTTTAAGTTTTCAGTGGTAGGTGTTCAATCCCTGCTGCTTTCTGTGGTGCGGTCTGCTTGAACTTTGGATTGATTCATTTCATGAGCAGAGTTTTCCACTACATTACTGTTGTAATCAACGATCCCAGCAGGCCCTCCTTCTACTGAGCCATGTGCCCAATAAAATGACTGTGTATATTGACACACATGTTACACCTGCAACTATTAAAATAATTTTATGTGTAATCCGAACTCTTACTGTGGATTGTAAACCCCGCAAACCTCCTGGATTTGAAACCTCCGTTACTCCATGCTGCCAAACAACCAGGGGATTTGAAACCCCGTTAAATCCCCTCTAATCTTCTCCAATCCACGGTGCCAAAAGCCGCTTTTACTGGGCCAAAGGTCCAAAAATCACCTCCATTCCCGGTCCAGGTGGACCCAATGATTGAAAACAGTGCATAGGCAACATTTACCCTACGAACTGTTTCCCTTGATATGGTACACCTGAATCACCAATGGGCCTGAAATTTTGGCCCTAGGCCTAAATTTTGTGCTACATCTAGCAGTTAGAGTGGATTTCAAATAATCCTCATGCTACTATGGGAGAATCAAGGGTAGAGGTCTGTCTGCCCAATTGTTTTTTTTTTTTTTTTTGTCCCACCCAAATCACAAGTTTGTCTAGTTTTTCCACCCCGGGCCTAAACTTTAGATTAGACATCTAATGGTCGGAATAGATCTTATATAGACATCATGGTGGGCCCATCAGAAATCAAACGGAGCCATGCTTACGGACAGTATATTTTATGGGAAAAAAAAAGAAGGGAATTTTGCAGGACACCACTCTTGACTTTGAAGGCCCTGCAGATACTTACCTAAGATCCACTCGGACCATTAGTTATTGAGTACAATATTAGGCACAGGGACAAAAAATAGGCAAACTTGCACCCTTAATTTTTACAGATCACCATGATAATTATATGAAATCCACTTCAATTATTAGGTTGGACACAAACATTTAAGCCTGTATTCTAAAAGTCATATCTATCCTTGATTCACATGGGATACACTAATGTAAACACTTTGGACGCCGAGCATTGCCTGTTTCGAATCACGTGGTCCACATGAATCACTGGTGGAGCTGATTTTTGGCCTCGTCTTAACATCAGGTGGCGGAGGTAAAATTTTAATTAGGTATATTTTTTCTTTTTTCTTTTTGGTTGTAAAATTCCCTTCTTTTTCTCTCTCTTTTGTAAGTAATGCTATGGCAATTCCCTGGTGGGGGTGGCTAACACTGAAGTGTCAACTGACAGTGGGGTGTACTAACAAGCTAACCAAAAAAAAAAATCTTGGTGAATTGCAATTACGGTAGTGTTAATCCTTTTTTCCCTCCTTCCTCAAGGATAAAATATAAAATTTAAATATGCTCTTTCTTTCACAATAGCATCTTCTCTTAATTCTTTCGGGTAAGGTGGATATATTTTCAGAACTGATCACCTATTAGATGCCATTCTCTTTCTTTCACAATAGCGTCTTAGCTTAATTGTTTTAGCTAAGGAGATATATTTTGAGAACTGATCACCTATTAGATACCCGTGTGGGTTTAGTCTCAGGATGCAGTAAAATAAAGTTACTTTGCTAGCCCGGAAGAGTGATGGATGATACAAAGGCAGCTAGAAAATTTTGAGAAACTACATACATGGTATATAAGTATATGTATCATGAACTAAAAATTGCTTTTATTGGGTTACCTGACTATAGGATTTCTTCACATTTATTAGATGGTTAAAAATGAAAAATATCCAATACACTTATTACAAAAATTAGTGTCCAAAAATCAGAGATTAGGACTGTTCAAACATTTAGATTTTGGAGTGTAACTTGGCCATAGATAGTTCGACAATTTAGTCATTTTATTTTTAGTTAATATATGCCACGTACTATTTTTAAGTGCTTGTGTATCAAGTGTCATACGCAGCTAGAGTATCAGATAACTTTACTCTTCATATCTTACTTTCTTTCTTTTTTCTTTTTTCTTTATTTTTATTTTTATTTTATTTTTTTTCCATCTTGTGGCTGAAAATGGTAAAGACAAAAATTGTAAAGTGCCTGTAGGTGATAAGATTCTCACTAGCTGGGGACCATTTAGAAAATTACATTGGCTCATCTCCCTCACATCTTGGTGCTGTAGATATCCAGACAATCCAAATTATGGGTCACATTGTGGATGAAGTACATCTCTGTAACCATAGTGATCTACTAATAGTTACCATCCAATTAATGTCTATTAAATGATGGATTAAGCAAAAGGTAGCCCAATTTCAAGGGAAAAACAAGAAAAGCTCTGATTTCAATAGTTGTAGGGTACCGAACACATTGGGAGGATTGCAAATCCAAGGGGTTTCTAATCCTGGGGGCTCCTAATCCACGCTCCCAAACAGGCCCTGATTGTTTCATCGTCCAGAAAAAAATATCTCCTGGCATCCTTCACACATGCTAGGATCATTTCCATCTCTTAATTGGCAAGTTGAGTATTATAGATCTCTAAGCGCTAACTTGAGAGAGAGTATTAGGTAACTCATTACTCTCCATTGGCTTCTTTGCTTAGTTTCCTTTTCTGTTGATTGTATTTTGATTATTTTTCTTCTTAGTTTCTAAATTAGGAATTTGATTAGGGACTTTCATTCAACCCCCCTTTTAATAAATTTTATTGTACTCTAATACAAAAATATAAGAAAGAGTAGTCAACAATCTTTCCCATATTTATTATTTTGAGTTTATAAATCTCATAAATTGTAATTCAATTCATTGGTGCACCCAAACACACAAGTCAACTTCCTGTTTTTAATATATAAGTCTTACACATGCAAACCAATGAGAACTACTATAGAGTATTATATTCCAAGGTCTAAAGAAAATGTAGGATTTAGTCATTGTGGGTGTGTATGGGAAGAGTTACTCCCACCAATCCCATTTCGGTCCATTGCATCAGACACGGAGTTCCTATTAGACCTGCACAACATATTTCTTTGTGAGGCTGGTCTTAATGTGTGTGTGAGACTTGTTATGGGGAAATCCGACTCGGACAAGTCAGGGTGATTAGCAAAGGCTCAGAGCTCGGAAGGAAAACATGACTTCGGGTCTGAGTAGATCCTTAAGTTACAGAGGTTTGGTTGAACCGAGCTCTCCCTTAATGAGTCATGACTCCAAGCTAGAATCCACATCCGAAGACCTACATCTGTGAATCAGCCGAGGAGAGCTTACCTCTGACCCAGAGGCCGATGACTGAGGCCAAGGATAAACGCATCTGACAAACTCCGATCCCGATACCCCGACTATGAGCTCCGACTACAAAAGTCTAGTTGCAGACTCAGATAGGATGAGTCCGAGCCTGGATGATAGTGTTCCGATTGTGAGCTCCGAGTATCGAGCTAGGAAACTAGCCCAACTACGGACGTGGCCTAAGATCACACCCGGGGATACGCTCCATTAAAGCATGATGTGATACAAGATCCAAAGATTGTGGAGAGTATCTCCATGGTCACCACATCTGCCTAATTGAGTAAATCGTGCCAAGATTGACAGACACGATCCTATCAACCTCCAGGTATAATTACCAAGAGATCCCATTGCTATAGGTACGTAATATCTTGCACCTTCTCTCTATGCAATGCAACGTAGACCTAGATTCTTTAGTCTGAACTAGGCATTAGAGGTCCCCTGATTAAGCCAGGGTCTCCTTTGGTCACCTTTTTTTGAAGGACCAAGGTCCATTTTGAGTTCACAGCATTGAGTGGATGGTGGTCCAAATTTTGACCTCAACAAGACCTATATATGTTCCATCCATCATTTGCATCCAGTCATTTTAAGATACGAGCTAAAGAACCATGTCAATTCAAAATTGGGCGTCACCACATAGAACAGTGGGCCTAACAATGCCTGCGGCTGAGCGGTTGATACGTTCTTAGAGCCTACAAGAGTTTTTAGACCAGGTTAATATCTGGTTTTTCACTTAATCCCAGTGGAACTCACCTTATGAATGGGAATGCAAGGATTTAAGACTAGTGACTCGGGCTAACGTGTTTGGTTGGGGTGACTTGCGGTTGACTCAAACAACTCGCATCAGACCACTTGCAGCATCCGAATCATCTCAGTTATCACCTTCAGCGCATGAAAAGGTTAAGTGGTGGGCATTCCCGTCTTCTTCTTCTATTATTATTATTTTATTTTTTTTTACACGCACACACACCCCATACGGCATCTTGACCCGGTGTTGAAACTCCTGATAGCCTACCACCCGAGTAAGAGTAAGGGCCCAAGTGGGCATTCCCGTCTCTAATGTACCACGTGTTCCGTTTGAGTTTTGATCGGCTTGGCTTCTAGGCTCATATCCTAACATGAGCTGTCATACAGATGCATAGAGGTGAAGGTTGCACGCATCATGGAGGAACCCATAAAGCTCTTTTTGTTTTTTTTTGTTTTTTTTCATTACATTCGGAGTTGGTCTTAGATTGACTGCTGTTTTCTATTCTGGTTAGATTGTGGAGACATTTTTAGAAAGACACTGTTTGTTGTGGGAGAGTTTGGAAGTAACGACTACCACACAATTTTCAACCAAGGAAAGAGCGTGGAAGAGATCCGGACCTTTGTACCTCTCGTCATTAATGTCATCGGATCAACCATCGATGTGAGTTAAAAACAGATAGAGAGAAGAAAATATTGCAAGTGTGTAACAAGTTTACAACCAATCTAAACCGTCCAAATAGTTAGACGGGCAACAGGTGCAAGTTAAAATGGCATAGTCAACGGTCCAATTCAACATTAATGAAATATTTCCATTAACAAAAGGTAAATACATGGCCAATCCATATGATTTAAGTGATATGGTGGGACCCACAATTTTGACGGTAGTATGCAGACATAAGAATGGTCATACTCTTCCTGCGCATCAAACAGTGAATGTATACATGGGAGCAGATTCTGTCAGGCCATGGTAGACCCTCGTCATGAAAGGGCGGCCAACTTTCAAAATGTTGTTTGGTGGAGTTTAGTAAGCCAGTAAAATGGCGCCATGTTAAGGCCTGACGGAACTTGAAATTACCCCATCTTTATTGAATGTGCTCCTTGTCTGTACTGCTAAGCTCAAACATAACATCTGATGCGATGTTGCTTACTGCCTATCCAAGACATTTATTGGTTGAATACAGACCGTTGGCTGCTTTACATTTTAACAGTGCATTAGTTGACCACCAACCGGACAGTTTAGATCACCTACTGAAGGTAACCCTTTATTTTGACACGTCTACATTGGGGCGACGATTTGGATGGTTTGAGTTGAGGCATATACTACTGAGTTGTTGGATACATACAGAGATCCAGCATTTATATGGTTGGTCCCACCAAGCATGTGCCTGGTCACGTGCACCAAGAAAAGATAAGGCCGTCCACATTTGGTGGACAAGTGTGCCTCACCTAAGGACTAGGCCATCTCGATCTTCAGGCCATGACAACATACATGGGATCTCCTACGTGGATATAAGAACCGATCTTGAAACTTTCAAATCCATTTGACGTGAATCTGTTATTCCATTACAGGCGTTGATCAAGTACGGGGCCAGGACACTTGTGGTCCCAGGTATCCTACCCACTGGCTGCACGGTATCATATCTAACGGCCTTCCAAAGCTCGAGATCGGAGGACTATGACCCTCTTACAGGGTGTCTCACGTACTTGAACGAATTCTCCGAGTATCACAATCGCCTACTTTTGCAGGAGCTGGATCGATTGCGCGTATTGCATCCACACGCTACCATCAACTATGCTGATTATTACAATGCTGCCATGCGCTTCTACCGCTCTCCATATGAATTCGGTGCGTTTTCTCCCCTGTTAACAAATTATCTACGTGGAGGAAGTATGTTATGTTGGATCCATCAATTGTCAGGCCCATCTCGGGCTGGCAATAGATTGTGTTCAGGTTGCACTTGGGTCCAGTCCAATCCCTGCCCATTTAGGAAACGGGTCAGGATTCCTGGCGACCCAATTAACTGTAATCAGTTGCTCAACGACCCAAGCAGACCTGGCACAATCCAACGCAATTCTAAGAAGGGAGTACGGGCAAAAGGCATGAGACAGTACATAGATGCATTATATTTATGTCTCTAATATTCTTATCTTCTATTAGTTTGTTTTGGGTTTTAGTCCGTCGGGTCATCTAGCCCCACCCTGTTGATAACGTACATGGGCAGGCCTGATTGGGTAGGGTTGAATCCAACTGGCCGACCCAGTTACGTTTTCTAATCCGAGCTCTATTCCTATTGGATTATCCTACACAAATGATTGATCCCTTCTTAGATATTTGTCGATTTTAGAGCCACTAGTCAGGTGGTTAGGAACGAACTGGTAGGAAAAGTGTTGTTCAATTGACCATCCCATGGTAAGGCCTATCATATGAAAGGCTTAGGTGGGTCGACTAGGGCTGAGTGACCGAACTCACGAACTCGAGGATTAATAACATAAGCTTTAATCATCTCTTCTAGGGCTGCAACTCATGTGGGTCGAGTACGGCTGAGGGTCAACCAAGCTCAACCTGGCCTCAAGAGTAGCCAGCCCAAGGACCAATCCAACTAGAGCTATTTACAACCACTTTGCCCTCACCTCTGTCTACGTGCATTTCACTTGCCAATTTTGCATGTCACAAGTGTTTACGCTAGAGGCAGGACTTCCATGTGTTTGTGAACTTGTACAATCCTTCTTGTCATGTATATGTAGGACTCTACGGCGGGGCACTCATAGCATGCTGTGGAGGGGGTGGGCCATACAATTACAATGCATCCATCGGTTGTGGCCACGATGGGGCCACGGTGTGTGACAACCCATCGTGGTATGCGTCGTGGGATGGAATTCACCTGACGGAAGCAGCTTACAGATTAATCGCTGATGGTTTGTTAAAAGGACCATTTTTAAGTAGTCCCATCACAACCCTATGTCTGTCACTGGGCAGCCGTGACCATCCTCATTACGTGTAATAAAACATAGGTGTGCACTCATTTCAAGAACATGTTAGAATGTTTCTTTGAAATTTGGTGATTGTATACTTTATGGTTATTCCTCGATTGTTAAGTACGTGCTGTGAATGGTTGATATCTGTATGGTAATATGGTATCCGGTAGTACTACCCACCCTACGAACCATTGATATTTGTGTAGAGGGTATGAAATTTGGACTGTTGAGCTGTTGGTATCTCTTCGATGTAACAAAGCACCTAATTGGAAGTTCGTGACCTTCCAATCCCGTGCTTTTTTCTTTTCTTCTCTTTTTTTCTTTTATCTTTACGGGACAAATCTGAGAACAAAACTATTCTAGAAAAGGTTTTTTGGGGGTAGAAATCCCATCGAACATTGGCCTATCCATGAGGCCGGCCAGCATATCAATTGACCGGTGAGACTAACAATGTATCAGATTCGGCCTAAAAAGTTACATCAGAAGGCGGCCTATTTATAAGTGGGCTTTTAGAGGGCATTTGGTGCATGGTATTAGATAGGATTAGGTGAGATGGAATTGCATATGGTCCTATGCAAATTCATTCTGGCATTTGGGGAGGATCGGGAAGTGTTGGGATTAGGTGTGAAGGAATTGCATTTGGTCTCATGCGGGGTTTCTATGGATGTTAAAATTCACTACACATGTGGGCCCCACATTGATGCATGTGTTTTTATTCATGTCGTTCATCTATATACGCCCTTTACACGTAACATTCTGGTTATGAATGACATTTGTTGTGAATCAAATAAAATTCGATTGTCCACCAAATTGGATTTTGTTTAACCCACTGTTTTTCCAATAGAAAGAATTTTATTCCAAACATGGAGATTGGATGGTCTGTCACGCTCCAAACTCGATAACCGGACTCACAAGGAACCTGATGGCTGGTTTTGGCTACAACAGCCTCCGCAGTACTCCATTCTTGGCTCTTGAGGCAGGTTCCGGTCCCGAGATCTTATAAAGAGAATTTTCATAACAATATAATCATTTTCAATACGATCATACCCAAGATCACAATAAGTAAATATGAAAATTACAAAGGCACATATCACAAAATTCACTATGAATTTGAACTTTTACAAGTTTCTATAAGGCCCAAAAGGACATACATAAGATAACAGAAGAAGGAAGGAAAATGATCTGCAACACTATGTCCTCGATTCACACACCTATCCAATTTTCGCTACTAAGACGCCAACTTAGGATCTCCTGCATGTATCAATCGTGCATAAGCTTATAAAAAGCTTAGAAGGTGGTGAAAGTGTGTGACAGTGCTGCTCAAAAGAAGATATAGAATGCAGAAGGGAGACATGATCAATACCAATACCACTAATCTTACCAATGCTATCATGAACGCAAGAAGCTATACCAAGGCAGTACGATAATGCAGGAAGTCATACTAAGGCTATACAGTGCAATGAATAATGTAATGTAATGAGTACTGAGCGTCATGCCAAGGCGATGCAATATAAGGCTTACGCAGCCGATGCAAATGCAATGTGAAGTAATGCCAGTGCTCATATATAATCCACATATCAAGTACATTTTCATCATAAGAAAATCACAAGGGTCCATTACACTGCCGGATGACTGCCGCTCTACAGACCTTGCACAGTCAAACGGGCGTAAGAGACCTCACTACCCGCCTGTGGACAGCCGATCACCAGCAAGGCCTGACGGTAGCAGACCTATTCACGAGCTAGTCAAACTTAGCCTAACAATGCCTCCTTACATCAGGCGAGTAAGGTCATACCTCTATCCAACCGACTACACGATAGTGGGAGTCGCGGCCTAACGGTATGAGGCCCTCGTGCGCTCATATATTTCACCCCGTCACGACACTGGAGCAGATCCTTTGTAGGACCCGTATCTTAGCCCGTACTGTTCCATATGCCTCCGCGGTCCTTCCGATCAAATTTCGGCAACCTTCGACCTTTTCTGACATTTGCGCACGATCCCGAGTCAGATCCCGTATTTCAGAGTCGGCTCAACTCGAGACTTGTACCTTAACGACCGCACCGTCGCCGCGGTTCCGATGCCGCGTCCCGCGCGCCGAGGCGATACCCAGGCTAGGAGTTGTGGGCCCGCGTTCAGTTCAAGGAAAACACCGCGCGTTGCAAATCCTAAGAAAATCCATCACATCAATCACATCATTTGTCAAAAGTACACCCATCCCTAAGTACAACTATCCATACCCAAAAGTCAACTTTCCCATCACCTCACCCATCTCTCTCCCCATCACTCCATCACTCTCTTACCCATCCCTCTCTCTCTCTCTCTTCACATCACATCTCTCATTTCTCTCTTTCATTCTCTCTCTCATTTTTCCTTCCAAGCCACCCACGTCCAAGCTCCCCATGAGAGAGATAGTGTGGCCCACCTTTCTACCATCTAATCCCACCCTATAAAATTGATCTCAACCGTTGAAATTATATCTTTGGAGCTCTATCATGCATTGGCGGAAGAAGGAAGAGGAGATCAAAGGTGGGTGCATCTTTAGGTTAGATTTCTCCATTTTTATGATATGGGTGCCTCTCTCTCTCTCTTTCTACTGTGATGGTGTGGATCCCACCAATACGTGTTATATCTACTCCGTCCATTAACATCAGACGGTGTGGCCCACCCTACTACAGGTGATGATCCCCACCATCCGCTGTTTAGATGGATCCAATACCCCATTCTTTTATATATTATATTTTATATAATATATCTATGTGATATATAATATAGTATATATTATATATATGGAATATAGTATATACATGCATATATGCAAGTGGGCCACGTGCATGTGGGACCCACTGTGATGTGTTTATCCCAGCCAGACGCTGGACGTGAGGCAAGTGCTGCCAACATGGAGTATGTGTACTGACATGGGTGAGTACCACCAAGCTAATTAAAAATAATAATAATAATAATATAATAATTATATTGTACTTTTTTGTGGGCCACTCATGTAAGGCCCACCTTGATGCATGTGGTCAATCCAAGCCGTCCATCCTCTTCCTCAGATCATTTTAGGCGTTGAGCCAAAAAATGAAGTTAATCTAAATGTCCTGTGGGCCATTTTATGAAAACTAGTGGTTTTGAGTGTTATGAATTGTTTGAGCCGTTATGATGTTTCTACACACCGAAACATACTCAAACAGGGCTTGTTAGACTTGTCCCGAGTCCAGGAATCCATCCAACAGAGTGGATTCTCCTGATGACGGCCCCACCTGTGAAAACTGCAAGAAAACAAGAAAATAAAAAACAAAAAAAAAAAATTTAGAGAAGTGACGCTGCCTGCTGCAGCGTCCAGAGGACGCTGACAGCAGCAGTGTCCCGCCCTTTGTAGGAAATGGGCAGGGAGAAGGGCCCCACCTCAGGTCCCCACCGTGGTGCATGTGGAGCATCCACACCGTCCATTTCATGGGACGTTATGGCAGTGGGCCACCCTCCAAATTTCATCTGTATAGGTGGCTCAGGTGGCCCACATCATAGGAAAAAATAGTGATTGAATGGCTGCCATTAAAACTCAAATTTTTTGTTTACAGAAGTTTTGAATCAAGATGATATTTATTTTTCCACTTCACCCAGGTCCAAGCGACCTTATCAGCAGTTGGGTGGTGGACCCCACGTCCCACGTGACTTCATCAACATATTGGACGTTAAATAAACATTATGGTGGACCCTTGGTCCACGTGATCCTATGCATAGATTGGATGCAAATAAACAGTATAGTGGGCCCTGGTGGCCTTATGAACAGTTGGGATGTCATATAACAGTGCAGTGGGCCCTAGGTCTGGATGACTTTATGAACAGTTTGGATGTCATATAAACATTACAGTGGCCCCCTGTACATGTGACCTTACCAACAGGTTTGGATGGAAAAATAAATATTATGGTGGGCCCTGGTCCATATGACCTCATTAACAGGGTTGGATGGAAAGAAAACATTATGGTGGGCCCCAAGTGCGACCCACTGGTGTATGTGATGCAATCCATTATAATACATGTGTTTCATCCAAACAGTCCCAACCATTTTGAAATAAGACTTAAGGCTTGAGATAAAAAATAAGGCAGATCTAGAGTCATGTGGACCACAATATAGAAACAGTGTTGGACTAACCGTCCACCATCAAAACCCTTAGGTCAAAAGGTTGGTCAAGTAGGATATTGCTTTCCTTTAATTCAGGTCTTTGTGACCTTATGTATAGATTGGACGAAAAATAAACGCTATGGTGGGCCTTGAGAATTCAATGGTGGAAACCATTCTTGCCACTGTTACTTGGGTGCGGTCCAGTTGATCTTTGATATGATTCAATTGTGTATATTATATGTACATTTTTATTTATTTGTAGTCATCCATTGAGACCCACCTTGTTATATGTATAAGGCCCATCTTGTCATATTTATGGCCCATTATTGAGGCCCACCTTAATGTGTATGGGGCCGTTGTTGAGGCCCACCTTGATATGAACGTAAGACCTATGTTATTGGGCCCATTTTGATGTATTCTAAGGCCCATGGGTTATGGCCCATTGTGATGTACATAAGGCCTATTAGTGAGGCCCAATAACACAGCCCATTGATGAATGTAAGGCCTATGAGATACGGCCTATTATGATGTATGCAAGACTCATGGGTTATGGTCCATCACAATGTATGTAAGGCCCAATTGGGTGACCCATTCAATGTATATATGAGGCCCATGTTATTAGGCCCACCTTTGATATGTTTATGGCCTATCCATGAGCCCCACCTTTGATGTGTCTGTGGCCCATCTGTCAGACCCACTTTGATATACTTATGGCCCATTAGTGTGCCCATTAATGTGGCCAACTTATTGTATATGAGGCCCATTGGTGTGGCCTAATGATGCAACCCATCGTGATGTGTGTGTTATCCAAGCCGTTCTTTAGCTGGACCTCTGGTAAGCCCAGCTATGATGTGTAGACCACTTGCTATAGGTACAAGGCCCACTTGTTGGATATTGGAGGCCCACCTGTTATGTATTTTCAGCCCATATGGCATGGCTATTGTGATGTTTTGCAATCCATTCATCGAGGCCCATTATGATGTGCATTAGGCCCATGGGTTGTGGTCATGCGATATCTCTGAGGCCTATGTGCAGGGCCCACTTGTTGTATATGTATCCTTTGTATGAGGCCTAATGTGATGTACATTAGGCCTTTACACGAGTCTATGGGCCCACCTTATGTTAGACGCTATATGGGCCACTACTTGGGAGCAATGTTGGTTGAACGTCCACGTTGATGGGCAATGATGGTTAGATGTCCTCATTGTGACCTTCCCTTAGGCCTTGTTAGGTTCATTCTCTTCGTGGGATTAACCCAAACATGTGAGCCCCACTCGTCGTAGACAGATGGCTTCGCACTATCAGATTTGATATAACCACGGCCTAGTGCCGATCTTTATATTATAGTTGATTGGTTGACCATCTATGGACCCCACCTTGTGTCGAGATCAATTTTGACTGCCGACTTACCGATTCTGATGGCCGATTGCCAATTATCGATCGAGGCCGAATACCGACTCTGATTTATCGTGGCCGATTTTCGATTATCGATCGGGGCTGAGTACTGATTCTGATTTGTCATGGCTGATTACCGATTATCGATCGAGGCCGATTATCGATTATCAATCGATGCTAATTATCGATCAAGGCTGATTACCGATTCTGATTTGTCGTGGCCGATTTCTGATTATCGATCGGGGCTGAGTACCGATTCTGATTTGTCATGGCCGATTGCCGATTATCGATCGAGGCCGATTACCGATTATCGATCGAGACTAATTATCGATCAAGGCCGATTACCGATTCTGATTTATCGTGGCCGATTGTCGATTATTGATCGAGGTTGAATACCGATTTTGAATTGTCGTGGTTGATTGCCGATTCTGATTGTCGATGCCGGTTATTGATACCGATTATGAGTATGCGACTGTGTAGCATCATGATCCATGCCCATACGCATCATCTGCATGTTTGTTATGAGATATGATTGACAAATGCATATGTTATAGTGCTGGATGTTATGAGACTCCCTGATAGGCGGAGATTGTCTCACATGAGCGTACGGTTTGCGCAGAATTGATGCATGACTGGATTGTATGACTCATGCATCTTGCATTGTGTGTTGTGATTACTGTATGCCCTAGCGACATCAGGGTCGTAGCCTCCACAGACTTATCGTGGATGGCCAGATGGGACACCGAAAATCTGTTTTACATGGGGTGCTATAGATATCCCTGGGTGAAAGTTTCTAAACCCTCTTGGTTCCAGAGGTTGCTCCAACGTCTAGACCGAGTGGGTAGATGAGCGCCGAATGCCGACTACCAGATGGCTGCGCTCTCCACTGTGTCGTGGTCGGTTGGAAGGGGGTGCGGCCTTACCTGCCCGAGAGGAGGGGTCAAAGATAGGCCGAGTTTGACCAGCTCGAGGAATGGGTTCGCTATCGGCGAGCCGGGCCCAATATTAACAGGCGGATAGTGAGGTCTCTTCCACTCGTCTTGTTGCGCGCGATGGGGCGGCAATCTAGTTTGGAGTGTAATAGACCCCGGTGATTTTTCAGAGAGGAACCGTACTGATATGTGAACTTATTGAGTAGGAGATGCATGCTTATTCATTCATTCACTATCCACTCGGGCTGGTGGTGCGCAACTAATTGTTGTGTACCTTCATTATGGAAAGAATTTCAGTTGGGCGCACGACTAGCCTGAGATCAGGAGTTTACCATAATGAGTCTGACTATCCAAATTTAGGTATGAGACTGGTTTGGATAGAAGTCCCTTGTGGTGGACCCCATAGCCTGCGATACTACGTACTATCATCCGGACTTCACACTCCAGCATAGTTATTTCATTCGCATCGCATATTACATTACGTCCGCAGGCATATGGCATCTTGGGTTGCTATTTCTGCACTTATATGGCCTGGATAGATTTAGCAGGATTTGTATATTGCATTGCATTCTCGACATCTGATATTTAGCTCTTTATGACTCCTTATCGCATAGTTGTTCTATATTGCATATTCTGATATTGATTAACTTATAGAGTTGTCCATACTTCCACTTACTCTGTTATCGTATGATTTACATCTTGTTAGTATTTCCGCTTACTCTGACAATTCTTGCTCTTGTTAGTGTTTCTGCTTATTTAGACATTGTACGGTTTATTGATTATCAATTTTTTCGGTATTGTATGATTATAGCATTGTATTGAATACTTGGTACTTACCTAGTGCACACACTTACACCACCCTCTAAGCTTTCTATAAGCTTATGCACGATAGATGCGTGCAGGTGATGTTAGGTTGCAGCAGTGCTGAGGTTAGAGCGTGCAGTGGTCTTCTGGGGCTTGATTTTTATTTATGTATTTCCCTTTCAGTATTGTACTCAAACGATTATATTAGTGGATATGTGATGATGATGTTGCCCTTGTGAATTGGGTAATCTTGTGGTTATGCTTATTATTAGTTATATGTACAAAAAAAAATAAAAAATCCTCCTTGTAGGATCCTAGGATCGGAATCTGGCATATGAATGATAGGAGCCGAGAATGGGGTACTACGGAGGCTGTCGGTACCAGATTCGGTAATCGAAATTCTTACGAATCCGATTCCGGAGTTTGGGGCGTGACATCCTTGGTACCATGGAAGTTTTGAAAATTTCACTCATAGGCATCCTATGCACCCGGTATGCTCAAGTAACATTTTCGATGGCCAAACATGACCATCTACGATGTATCTGTGGAGGCTACAACCCTGATGAAGCAAGGGCAATAATACTCATATGTTATGCAATGCCAGATGCATGAATCGCACAATCAAATATGCATCAATTCCAAGCATCCAACGTGCTTAAGAGGGGTTACTACGTCCCTCGGAAAGGCATCATGCAATGCCCAATGGCACAATCATAACCTCACACACAATGTCATCCAAGCATATAAAGATGTATATGGCCATGAAGATGGGTTTAGATGCATTATGTGGCAATATACCAAGTAGTATACTTCTCCTATCCAAGAAGGGAACAAGACTAGGTATTTAGACAATATCCATAAGGAATCCCACCTCTAGTCGGGGCCTATTTACCTGGGATAGCCCACGAGACTAAGCATACAAACTACGTGTTTAAGTAATATAAAAGTGAGTCTAGTAAGAGTTTAAGATGATCTCTAATCACATTTAGATACAATCGGGCCTAGAGGGGTCCATAATGGAGACATTTAACCACCATTCCCCCAAGAGGCATCTCAACCACGAACCATATGGATACAAGGCCTAAGGTCCAAATTCAAGATAAAAACATAGGTAACCACATACATATATCCCTCATAATAGGCTATAAGAAAAGGATATAATACCACCTTTAACAACATGGGCCCCAAGAGGGAAGTTAAGGCCTAAGACTCAATTTCCAATGGCCTTAGAATCCATACATTTAGTTGGACTTGGTGGGCAGCCTGCGTGCACAATATACAACCCAAAAAAGTAAGTTTAAGTTTGGATGAAATGGGCTCCACTACATTAGCCCAATAACTAGCAATTTAAGTGGGCAACAAAGGGCCCAATACTGTCCTTATCTTAGCCCACAAGTCCATCAAAATGGTGGAAGATGATCCAATGTATGGTCGGGCCAAGCTAGGACATTCCAACCTACTTTGGGCCCATGGGATGCCCTAAAAATCTGATCTAAGATGGGGTCGGGTCCTTATCTGATCACTAAAGGTGACCCAAAAGAATGCATTGATTAAGCCCAAAGATTATAAGAAAACATAAGCATGTAATACGTAGACAAGTTCTCAATACGGTGGGCCTCACAACCTAATATAGTTTTAACCATACAATTTTACATTTAACGCCCTTTGATAAACTTTTGGCCTGTTTAACTTCCTATACCTACTAAGGTCCAGAATTAGTTAACTATGTGGAAATAATCTCATGAAAGCCAACTATACTTGATGGGGGACCCCACCAGGTGAAGAGTGCGTATATATCATGAAAAGATCAAGTGAGCTTGTTACTTGATTGTGAGTCCAACAGTAACCTAAGGTAGGGAGTGCTTTCATGATCAGGCGATCCAAGGCTTGAATGACCTGGACTAATAAATGTTGAAGTGGGCTCCATATACATCCATATTTAGCCTCAAATAAATGGCCTAGGGTCTATGGTGGACCTTTAATCATCCATAGAGAAACCCATGGGCCTACTTTAGGATCACCCAGGAGGACATTCAACCTCAACTGGTTTCCAAGAGGTAGCCCGCCACTACTCGAGCATGAAATAAGGCTCAAGGCCAAAGTAATCCATGGCCTAGTGGGCCAAACACATAGGCAACCTGGTGAGCCCTTAAGCAAGGTTAGGGCCCAACCATAAATGTCATGGGTTCACTCATTGTGGTGGGCCTAATGGACAGCCCATTATCCCAACATATGAGAAATTCTTATATTTAATATAAGTAAGTTGAGCCTCACATCTCGACCCAAGTATGGATCTATTATAGTGGGCAAGCAAAGGGCCAACTACTTGAGTATTTGGCCCATAAGACCCATCACAATGGCATGGTAAATATAGGACCCAAGGGTCTAACGGGCATATCAAAAGTTCTGGCCCAACTAAGGCTATAAGGCTCATAATTAATTAGGAGACTAGCCTAAGAAGAATCTCATTTGGGATGGGCCTTTAATCATGCACTAATTAAGCCCAAAAAAAATTAAGATGGTAAGACAACTGACTTAAATCCTTCTCGAATCTAGTGGGTCATATTGCCCTAAAAGAACATTTACAGTTAACAACTATTGGGCTCAATGCCAAATTCCAACCCACCCAAATTTCTAGGTTGGTTGGAGTCCAACAATAGAAGTATTTCTTAGTATATTTAATCTCTGATGGCCCACACACATCACTGTGTGCTCCACCAGATGAGAGAGGATATGCAACACATATATCAAGTGGGTCAGGCCATTGGAATGCAGGCCCAGCAGTATCCTAAGGTAGGGATGTCCCATGTGTAGGCAGCACTATGGGCCCGGGGTATCTGGCCTAAAATCCACCCAATGGGCCCCAATTGAATACCAAAAAAGGAAGATGATTAATCCCCTAAGGACCCCACGTGAATGGGTGGTGGGATATACAACACATCAAAGTGGGACCACGAAGTAAGCTGGACAGCCAGCCTGGGCATCCCTGCCTAGTGGACCACTCCCGGCTGCACCACGGCTAGGTCAAATGTCCGTTGGCTCTAAAATTTTGTAGGGTGATACTTACATATGTGGGCCATACCTTCAAAAAATTTCAGAATTTATGGATATTTTTAAGTATTTTAATTAATTTAAACAAAACAATTTGTCCAGAAAATTGGATAGACTTGGACGTCCCAACGTGGTGGGCAAGTCCGGTCCCTGTCACAGTGTGCAAAGGAGTCCATTGGCCTTGAAATTTGGTAAGTGGGTCCTAACATGAGTGGAACACACTTTCAAAAAATTTCAGAATTTTTGGACACTTACAAATATTTTAATTAATTTAGATAAAACAATCTGTCCTTAAAATCGGACTGATCTGGACACTATATTATAGTAGGCCGGTCCAGCCACCACCATGGTATGTAAAGGCGTCCATTGGCCCCAATATTTTGTAGGTGGGTCCTACCATGAGTAGACCACACCTCTACAAAATTTTAGAATTTTTGGACATTTATAAATATTTTAATTAATTTCAAAATTCCAACCTATCTAGGGTGGATTATTGCTAGAATTATATCTATCCCAATGTTTGGGACCACATGGGGTGAGCCTGGACCCACCCAAACCCTTGAAAAATTGAGAAAAATGTGGCCCTACATCTAGAAAATAAGTTGGGTCCACTGGGGTGGCTCACTTATTCTAGAAACTAAGGTAAAAATGTTCATTTCTAACTTGCAGTGTTGCTAAATTGTCCAGAAAGTTCTGAACAATTAGCTCACTTTGGCCCATCGCGTATGTCTCATTCATGGGAGAGATAGTGTGGGCCCCATTCCACATCAAAATGGGGTCCATGCACTACAAAATTCATAAATAATTTTGAAAAAAAAAAAGCATGCAAACAGATCCAAATATTAACTCAAAAGTTATGCTCAAACTGGGCCTGAAATCTGGACAGCAACATACGTTATCCATATTTCAGCCCATATAAGTTAATCAAAGGGTTTATGGCCCTCATTCAACATGTGGGGTCCACCTTGATGGGTTAAAAAAATTCTAGACCTATGAGCTCACTCAGACCTCCATGAAAAAAGTATTTTGGAGGCCACCCAAACCATGCATGCATGGTGGGCTTGGACATCCAGTCAAAGTGGGGTTAGACTTCCCATCTAGCTAAGGATCTGAGAAGTTGCTGACCTCTCCTTGGTGGGCCACACATCACATAATAACGGAAAAAAAATAGAGAGAATGAGAGAAAGAATAAGCAATCGGCCATTGGTGGAAGGTCCTGCCACTAATGGACCTCCCACACCCAAATACACACCGTCCACCTTGTTATGATATATGTATGATATAATACATCAAAGGAACTTGCTGGTGGGTAGGGATCCTTTATCCCACATGCATGCAAGGACTAAATAGCCCATGGGATGTAAGAAATGAGAAGGAGAAAGCATCATGGTCGGTCCATGGAGAATGACCCACCATGGATAGAAATATAGAGGATCTAGGCCCATGGCCTCATCCTAGGAACCATGTAGGACCTCCACCATAGATTGGTGGTCCTACATGCTTCCATGCATGCAAGAAAAAAAAAAAAAGAAGAGAAAAAGCTAAGGAGAGCACCCACTTGTAGAGATGGCCACAAAACTCCACCACTAAGATATAGGCTTGAAGGAGAAGAGGTTTGAAGGTGAGAGATGGATGTCTAGTGGCTAGATTGTGGAGGGAAGAAGGAAGAAGTGTGACTCAAATTTTCAGCAAGGTAGGATGTTTTGGAGGTTCTAGCAATGGGAGATGAGAAAATGAAAAGAAAAAGAGAGAAGGGAGAGAGATGTAGCAGAGAGTAATGATGAATTGCTAGAAAAAATGGAGGTATCCTTGCCTTGGCAAGAGGAACTCATGATGAGTTTGGGAGGAGATTCCTATATGCTAGGGGTCTAGGAGCTAGAGCCTAAGCTAGCTATAGAGGTTAGGTTCTCTAGGTAATGATGTCATAGATTTACATGAGAATTTGTGCAAACCAAGTGGGTCCCACAAAAAAATGCAATCAATAGTCTAAAAATGCACGACCTACAACTTTTGATGGACGCGTCGGATTTACGCACTAGACGTGCCTTGGAACTGCACCGATGATACGAACAAGATGGCATAGGTCTCGGGTTAATCCGATTTGGGTCTATGTGACCGAACTCAAGGATGACTACAAACACTATCTGAGAGTCGCGGGTCACCGAAATTTGACCGGTAGGATCGCGGGACCAAAATGCATGGGATGCATACTCACACACACACATGCACACATGCGAACTCAGGTTGGATCTCACATGGTCAAAATACTATGGCATTTCTAGACATACAATCATTGCAGAATATCATGGCATTTTCAGATATACAATCATTGGATGGCCAAAATACCATGGCATTTCTAGACATAGAATCATTGGATGGCCAAAATACCATGGCATTTCTAGACATATAATCATTGCACAATATCATGACATTTCCATACATGCAATCATTGAATGGCCAAAAAACCATAGCATTTCCATACATACAATCTGTAACACCCCAAATTTTTTGCCAACCTGGGGTTAGATGTCCTTAGGCAATGGGTCAACTATAACACCCTGGTAACCTCTCTGAAACCAATTCAAAAGCCAAAGAACTCATTTAGAACCAAATCCTTTAGAAATTTAACGTGAATTAGCCAGCGCTACTCTAGATTTCCTGTAAAATTAGCATCAACCACTTTAAATACGATCTGTAAGACCCAAAACCTATAAAATTGTTGATGCTACGTTACCCTAAAACTTAGGATCAAACTCTAAACCCGTTTGCTCTCAAGAACCGTTTGAAACTTTGTATTGGATCTAAACCACGCATCGAAAGTCCGATATCTACAATCTCAGACTAGTATGACCGCTTAGTTGGACTTGACAATCGTTTCGAAAATCAAGCTCAATTGATGTTCTGAGGCTATTTCATTGAGCTTAGAGCAAGGAGTGTGAGAAAGAGTGAAATTCATAAAAAATTTAAATATCATTTAAATGAATCTGGCACGTTTCGCTTGCGGGTTCAGTATAAGCATTCAGACCGTTGGAATCTGACCCAAATACACTCTTGGATCAGGGAACATTTCTCACTCAGGTCAGTGTACTTGGAATCCTCGATCGAGTCTTCGTGACCGCTGAACTAAAACTGGTCCGCCACGTGCGATCCGGGAACACTACCGGACTGAAAACTTGATGTGAGCAGGATCCAGTATCCGTGAGCTTAAGTCCAACCGCATTCGGCCAGGAGACCTCCCGAAATGCTCTTTTGGATCGGGAAAGACCCGATTTGGTTATAACCCAAGTATACTTTGGTCCCAAGTCTAAATAGGTGAGTTTCTAACCTATTTAAGAGCCTTAAACCCTCTCATATCTCTCCCATCCGAATTTATAAGAAACCCTAGAAAGAGAAGAGAGAGAAAGAGAGAGATTGTGAGAGAGTTGGGAGAGAAACTTCCTGCCACTTGATCCAGCTTTTGCACGTACCGAATCACCGTATTCTAATCACTCTTCCGGTGATTCCAACTCATTTCTAGGTAAGAAAATCCTAACCTCTACCTGTTTTAAGGATTCCATAGATACAAGTAGCGAAGTAGCTGATTCATCTTGTGATACAGGTCGTCATATCGCCGTTGACGAAGCATAGTGTAAGACCCGTATCCTAAACCGTACTGTTTCATCAACTTCCGTGATCCTCCCCGTCAAATTTCGGCAATCCGCAAACTATAATCGATGTTGCGCACGACCATAATTCGTATCTTATACGTTTGAGTCAACTTAATCTGAGACTTGTACCATTGCGACCGCACTGTCACCGTGGTTCCTACGCCGCGACTCACCCACAGATCCGATAACTTGACGAGGTGATGTGGACCCACGTTCAGTTCGAGCAAAAATACCACACGTTGCAAATTCTAAGAGAATCTCTACAATATGTCAAATCAATCCCATCAATCACCTCTCATGTCAAGTACACACTCATGCTTTCTTTCTCCACAAGTCAAGCAAACCCAAAAGTCAACCAAGCTCTCACTTCACCCATCACTCACATCACTCACCTCATCCTTTCACCCATCACCCATCCCTCTTTCCTTACAACTCTCTCTCTCTCTTTCTCATTTCTCATCTCAAAATCTCAAGCAAGAGAGCATCACACGTCCAAGCTCCTCCAAGTGAGAAAACGTGATTTTTGGTGGCCCACTTTCCCATCCCAAAACCTCCATCCTAGCCATCTAAATCTCATCATCCACCATCAAAGTGAAGCTCTAGGAGAGTAGCTTTCCAACGGACCAAGAAGATCAAGTGGTGGGTGCCTCCATAGTCTAATTTTTTATATTTTTAAGATGGGCCAAGTGAGGCCAACCGACTAATGGTTTAGATCTCACTTGGGACCCTAAGATGTGGCCAATGGCCCATCTTGATCATCAAAATCATTCCATGATGGGGCCATTCTCCATGGACCCCATCATGATGTTTACTTTTCTTCCATTAAGAGGTCATATAGACTGTTCATTTTGGATGACCCATATGCAATGGGACCCATTGATGTATGATTGGATGGTTGAAACGGAGGGCCCATAGTGTAAGCCCCGTATCCTAGACTGTACCGTTCCATAGACTTCCGCGGTCTTACCAGTCGAATTTCGACAACCTTCGACCCTTAACCAATATTTGCATGCAACCCTGATTCGTATGCCATCAACCCGTATCGACTCAACCCAAGACCTTTACCATAGCGACCGCGCCATTACTGCGGTTCCGATGCCGCGACTTGCGCGCCGAGGCGATACCTTGGTCAAGAGATGTAGGCCAACGTTTGGTGTGAAGAAAATGCCGCGCGTTGTGAAATTTAAAAGAATCTCTATGAGGTGTCACATCAATCCCATCAATCCATCAATCCATCATATATCAAGTACATGTCAAGTACACATCACCTTTCACCCATTCTCAAGCAACTATAAAAGTCAAGAATCTCTTACAAGCTTATACCTCTCTTACACCAAAAGCCCTCAAAGTCAAAAAGTTCTTACACCACCTATGCTTTTCTTACACAAATGGCCACAAAAGTCAAGATTTTCTTACACCTATCACTCACCACATCCATCACCCATCTCTCTCTCCCTTTACAACTCTCTCTCTCTCTCTCTCTTTCTCATTTTCAAACTCAAAAAAATCTAAGGAGAGAAATCCCATACGTATGAGAACTCTCCAAGCCTCTCCCTCTCTTTTAAAACTTCAAGTATGGCCCACTTTTCTACCCCATGATCTCCCATCCTAACCATCCATTCCCCATCTCCTCCATTGGAATCAAAGCTAAGGTGTTAAGGAACTCATAGGAGCAAGAAGATCGAACGGTGGGTGCTCCTCTAGATGTAAAAAATCTAATTTTTATAACCTAAATGTTTTCTTTCTTTCATGAGGAAAGTGTAGGAGCCACCAATCAATGGTGGAGATCCCACACAATCCCATGGTTGTGGCCTAATGGCCTACCTTATGCATGCATGATCCATGCATGGGGTCTTTCTCTATGGGCCCCATCATGGTAGTTTTATTTCATATCATATTATGTTTGGGTCATCTAGACCTTATAACCATGGTGGGGATGGCATCCTCACCATGTATTTTAATTATAGGTCATGCATGTGCAAGATCCATGTTGTGAATGTAGATCTGGGTATGATGTGCGAGTGTGATTGATCTTGGGAGGGCTCAATAGTGGCGGAGCCCCTTTCCCTATAGCCGGATTGTCCTTCTATCTCTCTTTTCTCTCATTTTATTTCCTGATGTGTGTGGCTCATTAATGCATTTTCCTTTTTATTTAACTTATATAATAAATTTTATCTAAGTACATGTTGCTGTCCAGAATTTTCTGGACAGTTTCTGGTTATTTTTGGACCAAATTTTGGGACTGTTTGGGGGACTATTCATACCTATTAAATATACTTTTATGAAAGGTGAGGATCTTATCTTGATGTCTCCCAAATTTCAACCCCAACTGACCTTCATTGGGGTCCTAAAGGTGTGGTCCAAGTGAGGTGGATAGTCTGGATTTTATGCACTGTTTCAGCAACATTCTACCATGGACAGTTGGATTTTTGAAATTTATTAAAATACCTATGGGTGTTTAAAAATTATAAAAATTTTCAGGGGGGTGGCCTAGTTATGGTAGGACCGACCTACAAAATTTTGGGGCCAATGGACGCGTAAGACCTACCTACAAAATTTTGGGGCCAATGGACGCCTATACACACCATGGTGATGGCGGGACCAGTCCATTATAATATGGTGTCCAGATCAGTCCAATTTTCAAGACAGATTGATTTATGTAAATGAATTAAAATATTTAAAGATGTCTAAAAATTTTGAATTTTTTTATTAGTATGGTCCACTTATGTTAGAAAGCACCTACCAAATTTCAGGGCCAATGGACCCCTGTACACACCGTGGTGAGGGCCGGACTGGCCCACCACGTTGGGACGTCCAGGTCTGTCCAATTTTTCTGGATAGTCTGTTTGTTTAAATTAATTAAAATACTTAGAGATATTTAAAAATTATGAAATTTTGTGGGGGTGTGGTCTACCTATGGAAGTATCACTTTGTGAAATTTCAGCCTCAAGTGACCCCGTTTGGGTATCCAAAAGAATGAGCCAAGATGGTTGGACTCCCAGATTTTTTCTGCTGTGCAGTCCAGTAATATGCCTTGATAAAAAACCATAATTCAAAAATATTTCTTCTAATGGTGGGCTACCTTTTTGGGTTTCCTCTCATTGTATGCATGATGAGGGACCTTGGCCCTCAATTTTCAGAGTTTTAGAGGCCTTGGACCCACTCCAATGGAGTGGCCAAATTTAGGACAGCAACATGTTATAATTATGCTGGCCTTGGGCTGAAATTTTGAGGAGTGGAGCCCACCATATTATAAAGATCTTAGAGAAAATGATTTATACCTTTAGTTCCTTAAATGTTGGGCTTAATGAATGTACTTTTGAGGCCCACCATAGTTGAATTTAATTGGATCCATGAATGTAGCTAGTTGTTGAACTATTTAAGGCCCATAGAGTGAACCCATTTAATGTGTTCCAAGGCCCATGGGATTAGGCCCATTTGATGTAATTTAAGGCCCATAGAGTGGACCCATTTGATGTGTTCCAAGGCCCATGGGATTAGGCCCATTTGATATAATTTAAGGCCCATAGAGCGGACCCATTTGATGTGTTCCAAGGTCCATGGGATTGGACCCATTTGATGTATTTTAAAGCCCATGGGATTAAGCCATTTGATATGTATAAGGCCCATGGGTCGAGAACCATTTGATGCAATCTAAGGCCCACAGGTTATGACCCATTGCAATGCACATAAGGCCCATTGGTGCGGCCCATTGATGTGGCCCATTTGATGAGTAAAAGGCCCATATGACATGGCCCATTTGATGTATTTAAGGCCCAATGGGGTGTACCTAAGGTCCATTGCAATGTGTGATCCCAACCTGGTTTACGTAATGTTATTCACTACGGGTTACACCTTGGGAGCAATGTTGGTTTGACGTCCACGTTGCGAGTATAATGTTGGTTAAATGTCTACATTGCGACTCTCCCTAGGGCCCATTGGTAGGCCCGTACTTGTTGTATGCAAGCCGTCTAGGCCAGCTGCATTGTAAGGATAGGGCATTACTCTATAACATGCTTAGTATAACTCCATGACACACAGCCCCTTTGTATCGGTCCATTTGATCGGCCTGCTCGTATCGACCATTTGATTAATTTAGTCCATATGATTGATTAGGCCCATCTTGATATATTTGTGGCCTGTTGCTAAGGCCATATATGAGGCCCGTTGTTGAGGCCCACCTTGATGTGTATGAGGCCCGTTGTTGAGGCCCACCTTGATGCGTATGAGGCCCGTTGTTGAGGCCCACCTTGATGTATATAAGGCCCGTTGTTGAGGCCCACCTTGATGTGTATGAGGCCCGTTGTTGAGGCCCACCTTAAATATATATGAGGCCCATGTTGCAAGGCCCATTGTAATGTATGCAAGGTTCATGGGTCATGGCCCATTGTAATGTATGTAAGGCCCAATTGGTGTGGCCTATTCGATATATTTATGGGATCCATGTCATTAGGCCCATCCTGTTGTATTGGTGACCCGTCCATTGAGGCTCACCCGTGGTATATATTTGAGGCCCATGTGTAGGGCCCACTTATTGTGTATTTAAAGCCCATGGGTTGTGGCCATAATGATGTATATTAGGCATATGTGATGTAGCCTATACTGATGTGTATTAGACCCAGGTATGTGACTCACCTGCGAAGTATATTTGAGGCCCATTGTGATATATCTGAGGCCCATGGGTGCGACCCATCCAGATGTATTTGAGGGCTATGGGCAAGGCCCATTGTGATATGTGTTAGGCCCATGACCAAGGCCCACCTGTTTCATATATTTGACCCTTGTATGAGGACATGTGCCCATTATATATTTGATTATATGTGGGTCATTCCTTGGGGGCAATGTTGGTTAAAAGTCCACATTGTCGACCCCGGTTATTGATACCATTTATGAGTATGTGACATCATAACATCATGATATATGCTCATTCGCATCATCTACATATTTGTTATGAGATGTGATTGACCATTGCATATGTCATTGGGCATGATGATGTGAGACTCCCTGATAGGTGGAGATTATCTCACATGAGCGCATGACATGCTCAGGATTGATGCATGATTGGATTGTATGACTCATGCATCTTGCATTGTGTTGTGATTACTGTACGCCCTAGTGACATCAGGGTCGTAGCCTCCACAGGCATATCGTGGATGGCCAGATGGGACACTGAAAATCTGTTCGAGTATCGGGCCGCCATAAATGGCCCTGGGTGAAAATTTCTAAACACCCTCTTGGTTCCAGAGGATGCTCCAATGTCTAGACCGAGTGGGTAGATGAGCGTTGAGTGTCGATTATCAGATGGCTGCGCTTTCCACTATGTCGTGGTCGATTGGAAGGGGGTGCGGCCTTACCCGCCCGAGGGGTAGGCATGGCTAAGTTAAGTTTGACCAGCTCGAGGAATGGGTCCGCTATCGGCGAGCTGGGTAGGTATTGGTAGACTACTGACAGGCGGATAGTGAGGTCTTTTTCACTTATCCAATTGTGCGTTTGATTGGGACGACAGGTGGTGTGAAGTGTAATAGACCCCGGTGATTTTTTCGGAGAGGAACCGTACTGATATGAGGACTAACATGATATTATGACACCCCGTCATTGTTGTGTATGTGGGCGGGCGCACGTGGGCGGACGCTGATGTGAGCGGGTGTGATGTGGGCGGCGCTGAGGCCTAGGCGAGCTACCACACTGGGCGAGCTACCAGCGGTTGGCAGGCTACTATGCTGACAGGCTTCTGAGTAGGAGTTGCATACTCATTCATTCATCCATTCACTATCTACTCGGGCTGGTGGTGCGTAACTAATTGTTGTATATCTTCATTATGGCAAGGATTTCGGTTGGGCGCGTGACTAACCTGAGATCATGAGTTTACCACGTTGAGTCAGACTATCCAAATTTAGGTATGGGACTAGTTTGGATAGAGGTTCCTTGTGGTGGACCCCGTAGTCTGCGATACTATATACTATCATCCCAACATCACACTCCAGCATGGTCATTCCATTAGCACCATATACTGCATATTTCATTACATCTTCGGCGTGTGGCATTATGGGTTGTTATGTTTCTGTATTCCTCTAACTTAGATGAGAGTGATGATATTTATTAGCTCTTTCAAATTGTGTATTACATTATATCCTTGTCATTCGACATTTGATTATCTATGACTCATCATTTGCATAGCTGTCCTATATTGCGTATTCTGATATTGATTAACTTATGGACTTGTTCATACTTCCGCTTATTCTGTTATCGCATGATTATAATCTTATCAGTATTTCTGTTTACGCTGATAATTCCTGTTCTTATCAGTGTTTCTGCTTATTCAGTCATTGTATGGTTTATGGATTAATAGCTTTCCGGTATTATATGATTATGATATTGTATTGAATACTTGGCACTTATCTCGTGCACACACTTACACCACCTTCTAAGCTTTCTATAAGCTTATACACGATAAATGCGTGCAGGTGATGTTAGGTTGCAGCAGCATTGAGCTTGGAGCGTGCAGCTGTTTTCTGGAGCTTTGATTTTGACATATATATTTTTCCTTTCAGCATTGTATTCAAATGATTATATTAGTGGATATGTGATGATGATGTTGCCTTTATGATTTGGGTAAACTTCTGGTTATGCTTATTACTAATTAAATGTATATAAAAAAAAATCCTCCTTACAGGATCCCAGGATTGGAAATCTGGCATATGAACGCTAGGAGCCGAGAATGGGGTACTCGGAGGCTGTCGGCACCGGATTCGGCGATCAAGATTCCTATGAATCTGATTTTCGGGTTTGGGGCATGACACATAGTGCCGGGGTCCCTCCATCACACGTGTGTCCTACTCTCTTTCCTATCTCTCTCTCCCTCTCTTTTTAATTCTTCTTTCATATGGTAATACGATTTTGTGGCCCACTTGATGGGTTGTGGGACATCTAAACCATTCATCCAAAGGGACCTCACCTTGATGTGGGTCTCATGTACTCCACCCATCATTTGGTGGCCCACACCACTCACTATTTAGAGGCCCACGAGGGCAGCCCACTTGAATTAGTCCAACCGTCCAGCGTCCCTGGACGCTGGACGTCAAGTGAAAAACACAAATATGGCTTGTTTCAAAGCCCTTGGAAAGGGGCGCTTGTATAGGCCCCATCTTGATGTATGATTCTAATCCACGCCGTTTATCTCATTCCCTGATTCATTTTAGGCGTTGAGTCGAAAAATGGTGTCGATTCGATATTCAGGCGGGCCATAGCATAGCAAACATCGTCTTTACCGTTAAAAAATTGACTAGGGCCCACCTTGAGTCAAAAAAATACCGTATATTAGACTTATTTGATTTGTATTGAGCCATGGAATGCAATGGCTGGATTAGATTTTTCGAATGTGGCCCTTACATGTGAAAAACCTCAGAAAAATGGTTTCTCAAAAATAATAATAATAATAATAATAACAATAATATAATACACAGCAGCAAACTACTGCTGTGTCAGAGGCCCTGGCCGCGCCAGTAGCGGGCGGGCGGACGGTGGGCAGGGTCCCACGGCCCTGCACGTGGACCCCACCTTGATGTTTATTTGTCATCTAGTCCATTCACGAGGTGGACCACCCCCTGAGGTGGGTCCCCTCCAAATTTCAGCCGCATCTAAAGCTCAGGTGGCCACACCGCAGAAAACAGTGAGATTGAACGTCTGCCGTTGCAACCCTCTTTGGGTGGGCCAAGAGTTTTGGATTGATACAAAATTTATTTTCCCTCTTCACTAGGGTCTGTGTAACCTTATCAACGGTGTGGATGAAGAAAATAAACCATTATGGTGGGCCCCACATGGGATCCACAATGATGTATGTGTTCTATTAGCCGTGGACGGTGGAAACCACCGTGTATGTGTTGTATGTGCCGTCCAGGCCTTTACTGGACGACCAGTAGGCCCCACCATGTCTGTGTTATATCCAATCGTCCTTCCATAAGGTGGGACACATATGTGGACCCTACCATTAGGTATGTGACCCACCATGATGCTTATGTTACATCCAAACCGTCCACCATTTTACAAGTGGTCTTACATACTTGAGATAAAAATGAGTCAGATCTAAGGTTTAGGTGGAGCCCACCATGACATGTGTTTCATTCATGTCAACCATCACGATGTAGAGCCCACCATGATGTATGTATATCTTTGTCGTTCATTTGAGGTGGCCAATATTGATGTATTTGTAGCCGTTGTTGAGGCCCACCTTGGCAATTATAGGGCCCGATTAGTATGACCCATTTAATATATGTAAGGCCATATGATTAGGCCACCTTGATATGAATGTAGGCCCACCTTGGATATGTTTATGACCCGTTGTAGAGGTCCACCTTGGATATGTTTATGGCCCGTTGTTGAGGCCCACCTTTGATATGTTTATGGCCCAATTGGTGTGGCCCATTTGATACATACGAGGCCCAAGTTATGAGGCTCATTCTAATGTATTTCGGGCCCACGGGTTGAGGCCAATTGCGATGTATTAGGGCCTATGGGTTGAGGCCCATTATAATGTATTCAAGGCCCACAATTGAGGCCCACCTTGGTATGTGTATGAGGCCCATCTTGCTTTATCGTGGGCCGTTGTTGAGGCCCACCTTGATATATATATATATATATATATATAAGGCCCATGTGATACGGCCCATTCGATGTATTGGGGGCCCATGGGTCGAGGCCCAATGGGATGTACAAAAGCCCATTGCAATGCGTGATTCCACTATAGTTGTGTAATGATATTTATGGCGGGCTATGCCTTGGGAGAAATGTTGGTTTGACATCCACGTTGTAAGAATAATGTTGGTTAAATGTCCGCATTATAACTCTCCCTAGGGCCCATTGATAGGCCCATACTTGTTGTGTGTAGGCCATCTAGGCTCATCTGCATTGTAAGAATAGTTTATTATTTTATAACATGCCTAGTATAACTCCATGATTCATGACCATACGCATCATATGTATGCTTGATATGAGTAGTGACTGATCATAGCATATGCCATTGGGCAGACCATTTGCGGGACTCGTTATGAGACGGAGTGCCCCACATCATCGCGCTATACGCGCTAGATTGCTGCATGATTTGACGGTGTGATTCATGCATCTCGCATTTGTGTATCATGATCACTGCACGCCCTAGTAACATCAGGGCTATGACCTCCACAGGCACATCGTGGATGACCAGATGGGACACCAAAAATATTTGGTTCTATCACTATGGGGTACTTAAGATGTCCTTGGGTGAAAATTCCAGAACCTCCGAGGCCAGGAGTAGCCCCAACGTCTAGACCGAGTGGAACATAAGCGCCCGAGTGCCGAATACCAGTAGGCCGCGTCTCTCACTGTGTCGTGGTCGGTTGGGAGGGGGTGTGACCTTATCCGCCCGAGTGAGGGGTCTATAAGCTAGGCTGAGTTTGACCAGCTCGCAAATGAGTCCGCTATCGACGAGCCAGGTAGGTATTGGCAGACTACTAATCAGGCGGATAGTTTGGTCTATTCCACTTACTTGGCTGTGCAGCTAGGGAGGAGACAGTCAGAGTAACGTGTATTAGACCCCGGTGATTTTCTCAGAGAGTAACCGTACTGATATGTGGACTTATTGAGCAGGAATTGCACACCCATTCATTCATTCATACACTATCCACTCGGGCTGGCGGTGCGTAACTATTTGTTACGTGTACCTTCGCATGGTCAGGATTTCGGTTGGGCGCGCGACTAACCTGAGATCAGGAGTTTACCACATCGTGTCTGACTATCCAAATTTAGGTATGGGACTGGTTTGGATAGAAGTCCCTTGTGATGGACCCCGTAGCCTGTGATACTTCGTACTATCATCCCGACTTCACATTTCAGCATAGTCATTTCATTCGTACCTCATATTACATTGCATCTTTCGTACTTAGTATTTTGGGTTACGATGTTTTGTACTTATATGGTCTAGATGAGATTGATGGTATTTATGGCTCGTTTGAATTTGTATATTACATTGCATCCTCAGCATCTGTTATTGTCTTATTAAGTTTTGTATTGCATGGCCTTGGTATGGCAAATAGCATTCATGCCTTGCATCACATTGCTTTGGTACAATTGATTGTATTCATGGACTTACCGCATATTTCTGCATCACTCTGATATCGTTTGATTCATAATCTTGTCAGTGTTTCTGCTTATCCCGATAACGTATGATTTATGAGCTTTGTTGTATACTTGGCACTTACCTTACACACACTTACACCACCCTCTAAGATTTTGTAAGCTAATGCACAATAGATGCGTATAGGTGGCGTTAGGTTGCAGCAGCGTTGAGCTTGGAGCATGCAGCGATTTTCAGGAGCTCTGATTTTGATACATATGTATTTCCTTTTCAGCATTGTATTAAACTGTTTATATTAGTGGATATGTGATGATGATGTTGCCTTTATGATTTGGGTAAACTTACGGTTATACTCCATTACAAAAAAAAATTCATACTAAAAATCCTCCTTGTAGGATCTCAGGATCGAAATCTAGCATGCGAGTGCCGAGATCCAAGAATGGGGCACTACGGAGGCTGTCAACGCCTGATCCGACGATCGAGATTCCTGTGAATTCGATTTTCGGGTTTGGAGCGTGACACGTAGACTTTATATTCGAATCAATACGCGTCTACGGCAAAAGGTGAGGATTTTAGATGCCTAGATTAACTATTTTCAAAGCTTTCAATGTCGTTTAATGGTAGATTATCGTCAAGAACGCTGTTTGACATGTAGAACATGCTGTCCGTTTTCCATTTCGACTACGTACGGAAAATATGAGATTTAGGGTATTTTAGGCATTTGTAGGAAATACTGTATTCGCCTGTATTTTGCTGAAATGATTGCCATGTGTTTTTATCGTGTTATGATATTAAATACGGTGTATGATCTGTTTGGCAAAGAGATTCGTCCTAATGCGCACTTTGGGTCGACATACGCTATGTAGACTAAAGTGTGTAGACGAAGTGTTTGTATTAGTATGTATTGAATAAATGTTGTTGTAGATTAGTCTTGAGATTGAATTCTCAATTAATATGATGATGTACATGATTTTTCCTCCATGTTGTGATATTGAATTGATTTCCTTATATATATGGACTACATGTGTTTGGCTGATTTTCTTACGTTGTATGTCATCACATGTTGTTAACATGCTTGGATTGTTGTATTTCATTTCTGTTACTCTTACATAATCACTGTTGTGGAATTATAAGTGCTTGGAGCTATATCTTAGTGCAGGCAGTCGGTAATAGATTCAAACTCGTGGTTGGCTTCTATTTGCCACGAAGGATGCGTCGATGAATGTGAGTCATGCTTTGGGTTGGCGGCAGTGGTTATGCCACACGAGGTGTTTTATGTACTTCATATCGTTCAGCTTGAGGTGCGCTCGTACTAGTCGAGCTCGTCAAGTAACCCAACTGACCGTTGATTGTTCACCTTGTATGAGTCATAACTACTTGAACATATGGTACTGAACTTACCGGTGGAAAGTCCCTCTAACCTTGGTACCTCGATCCCCTAAGACTCATGAGCTGGGCATGGTGGTATAGGACACCATGGTCAAGCTGTCGGCCTACGATGGGGCCACAAACCTCCCCATAGTGAGCAGTGAGCACCCTATTTTGAGCAGATTATGGTGGTATGGGACACTATATTCTTGTTGTCGGCCTACATTGATAAGGTGATGAGGGAGTGGAGCAACAAGTGCGAGCAACAGCCCTGACAGCTCTTTGTAGTGACCTTGAGTTTATCTTTACACCGCATGGGGACGACGAGTCCTGATGCAGTCTTAAGGATATAAACTAGGCCTGTATTAATAAGGTGATGGGGGAGCGGTGCAACGAGTGCGTGCAACAGCCCTTGCAGCGACCTAGATCCGTACTTCGTAGGAGATATGATAGGACTGACGACCCTAGAATGGATCATTGTTTGGGTATTGATATAAGAGAGGTACCCTAGTTTCTCAATCCTGCTGTATGAAAAAGGACTAATAACAACTCGGTAATTATATTCATATCACACTACATGTGCCTGAAAGATGTGGAGCACTGAGGGAAGAAAGCATGTCGTGGACGTAAGATGGTGTCGCATGAGGGAGTATGTCGGTGAGGGCCATCATGTCATTTCATGCTTACATTAATCACAGTGTTTAGGAATGTTTGATTTCTTGCTTTACCATTATCGCGTGATGGATTTGATAACATGTTAACCTTTGCTCTATGATTCCACTAAGTTAGCTACTCACTCCCACGTTACGGGACAGTATTCTGGACACCCACCAGTCCCTATTTTAGTTTCAGATGATGGCGATGCTTGCGAAGCAGATCCGGGCTTAATGATGTTGAGGAGAATTTCTCCTATATGCAGGTTCTGACCAATGGGGTTTACAGGGAGGTTGATTAGACGCCATGACACTTGTCATTTTATATTTTTTTTGGAGCACTCATGTATATTCTTTTTGATCATTTTTTGAGTATACATGTATATATTTAACCTGGTAACATGTTCACACTCTGGATACTTACAATAGTTCATATATTTCATATATCTATCACATCTTTCCGCTTGCTAATTTAACCGTCTCTGGAGTATGATATGCCATTTTGGCTTAGTCTTAATCTTATTTAATGCCATCCTACAGACAACATGCATTCATCATTATCTATGTTGCATAAGTGACGTTTTGGAACTCGGGAGTTGGGTTTCTACTCGACCCCCGATTTTCGGGATGTTACATAATCATTGCGCAATATTAGTGTTAATCCCATCAAATATAAGAGCATCAAATATGAGTGGTTCGGCCATGTGGGGTTACTGTGGGGCCCACCTTAATGTATGTATTATGTATCAACACTGTCCATCCTTTTTTTCAGATCATTTTAGGATATTATCCCAAAAATGAAGCAGATCCAATGTCACGCCCCGAAATTCAATGCCTGAGTTGTCCAGACCTGACTCTAAATCCTAGGTTGTGATTATGTTTTAAAAAAATATTCTCAACTACAAATCTAATAAAAATTACATTACAATAAATCAAATATTCATCCAATACAATGTTTAGACTCACTTTTAATTTTTTCACTGTATTTTTTTTTTCTAACGCATAGAAATGATTACTACGACTAGACGGATGGTTAAATCGTCTCTCCGCTTCACCACTGACTAATCTTTGAGTCCTGAAATACTGTTAATATGGGTGTGAGCATAATAGCTCGTGGGCTCGTATTAAACCCAAATATGAAATTTGTAAAATTATACAAAATGTACAAATAATGAAAAGACTTTGTTTAAAGTTTAAAACATGAATTAAAGTATTGAATTTTAAAAGAAGAGATAAATGTAATACTTGAATTGTAAAAATGCTCCAAATACGAAACTTTCTATGAACTCTATAAATAATAAAGTTAAATAACCATTATCTTTTACAACACTATACTCGAGTGGTTGTTCACGTTACATTAATGCCTACACACCCATTTATATGTTAGCTGGTCAGAGTACTGCTCCAGTTGTACATCTGGCATATGTTCACTTACACAATTTCATTCATAAATCGTACACAAAGGAGACTCTAAATGATCCAGTGGATTCTACGGTCTTGCACCCAAGGGACACAATCGCCCTACTTGTTGCCTTTAAAGTCTTCCACTCAATGGACACCATCGTCACACTTGCTTATGTCTTTTAAGGAGATTCTCAAGGTAGCGCACCCGCATTCAATATTCATTCTTAATTACAAATAAATATATAGATGTTATGAGTAACCACCATCCCTTCAAATCAAGATTATCAAATATGTAACCTACTAAAGGTTAGTTACAAACTATATAGTTATATCGCATATTCTTCGTTATTATCAAATTATGCATATAAGTCGTTGTAAGGTTCGATGGTTATTAATTCAGTAATTATTTTAATTAGATAAATTTATTTTTTATATAAGTTAATAATTAATTGATCAAAATAAAAATTTTATTTAAATTCAAAATAAAATTTCTTTATGAAATTATAAATCAGTAAAGCATGAGAACTCCTAAAAGTAATCCATGTTAAATCTCAAATTTAAATAAATTAATATATTATTTAGATTTAACCATTCTAATTTAATTAATTTAGTAATATATGAATAAAATCTTACTATTTTATAATATTTTCCGCTTCCTTTTAATAGATTGTGAAAAAGATATATTCTAAACATATCAAATGATTTTTTTTAACCCCCAAGAGTTGAATTTCTATTTTATTAAATTTGAGCCTATTAAAGTTTGGTAACTACAAGGATAGAAAATATACATTAATAACTAATTTCTAATATCTAAAATTTAATTTATCAAATATTAATATTTGTATTAATTATTATTTATTTTATTTATTAAGAATTAAATTTGGAATTTAAATTTAACTAATCAAAATTAATTGTATAAATCCAAAATTTTATAACCTGATTAAATTATTAATTGTTGAGGTCAAAATCTGGACAGCTCTCCGCTCAGTCTCCCGAACCTTCTATCACCTCTACGTCTTAAACTTGCACACGGAGAACTGGCAAAGGAAACCCTGGCTAAGCCGAGGGACCCTTCGATGCCTAAGTCAAGTCAAGGGAATCTGGGTCTAAAGTTGGAGAGTAGAGGAAGAGTGTAAAATATTATGTACCTATAGCAATGAGGTCTTATGGTATTTATACTTGACTGTTGGATGGTTTAGGTCCGTTAATCTCGACACGATTCACTTAATCAGTTGGATTCTAGGATCATGGAGATCATGCACGCAATCCACGGATCATGGGCGCATGGTGTGTATTTGTAGGCAAAGTAACCAGTCACGTCCGCTTATGGAAGTTTCCGAATCTAGCAGTCGAAAAGCCTGCCTTAATGTCTGGCCTTGGCTCGGCGCAGTTCCTCCAGTTGATAGGACACTGATCAGCTTTTGCTGTTAACTCGTTGAACCGGGACGGCACTCTAAGTCCAAGCCGAGCTCCGGCCTGTGCTCTTGGACCTAAATTCTCGCTTGTCAAGCACTCCGAAAGCCTTCTTTGCGAGGTCCGAGACGAGGTAACAGAACTATCCCATTGAGTCGGGTTTCCTACAACATGATGTCAGTGGTTGAATCACTCGCTTCCTGTCAGACGGTAGCTGGATAACCTAACATATCCAATCGAAGTTTGACTCTTATCTTAATTTCAAACTGCATCAAGCCGCTTCGATCTGTAGCCCTGGAGTAGGAGGGCTTTCATAGCTTACTAATGAACTTTTCAGTGACGCGCACATTACGGGTTGAACGCGCATTACCTCGAACATCCACACACTCAATTGAATCAGCATATTGATTATCCTTGAAACCACTAAAAGCTCGAATCGTCTCATAACAGAAGCCCCCTACTCTTCGAGGTTGGCTACGGACTCGGAGAGTAATCACATAGAAGATCGATTGCCTCATCTGCCGAATCTCCCACTCATGTTGATATTATCATGATTTTTTAATTCAAAGCGGCGCATCCCCAAGATTTCACGCCTGTGGGCTATTCTCTAGCGGATGCGTGGCGACGGTTACGATTCTGAATATTTGTTGAGCCTATGACAAGTCACCACGTATGCCCGGGGAAACGTCCATGTGACGACTTGTAACGCCCCAAACCCGAAATTCGGATTCACAGGAATCCCGATCGCCGAATCCAGTGCCAACAACCTCCGTAGTGCCCCATTCTTAGCTCCTGGCAAACATATGCCAGATTTCTGATCCTGGGATCCTACAAGGAGGATTTTCAGAATGAAATTTTTTTTGTAATGGAGCATAACCACAAGTATAACCAAGTCACAAAACAACATCACCACATATCCACTATATCAAAAGCTTTAAGTACAATGCGGAAAGAGAAATATAAGGTGATCAAAAGCTCCAAAATAGTCAGATGCACACTCCTACCTCAATGCTGCTGTTGTCCAAAGCTACCTGCATGCAACGGTCCTGCATAAGCTTACAAAGCTTAAAGGGTGGTGTAAGTGTGTGCGCAAGGCAAATGCCAAGTGTACAATATTAGAGTAATGCAGAAGTATACGGTAAGTTCATGAATACAATCAACCATACCAAGGATATGTGATGCAAGGCATGAATGCTATCGGCCATGCCAAGGCCATGCGATGTGAGACATGAATGTCATCGGTGACACCGATACAATGCGAGGCATACATAGCTGAATGTCATATGCGAAATGCAATCCAAGCAAGTCGGTACTCATCAAGTACACATATCAATACAGTTCCTCTCTGGATATCACCGGGGTCTAATACACTTCGTAGTGATTGCCACCTCCCTAGCTGTACAGTCAAGAAAGTGGAATAGACCTCACTATCCGCCTGACCAGTAGTCAGTCAATACCTACCCGGCTCGTCGATAGCAGACTCATTTACGAGCTGGTTAAACTTAGCCTAGCTTATAACCCCCTCACTCTGGCGGATAAGGCCACACCCCCTTTCAACAGACCACGACACAGTGGGAGACACGACCTACTAGTATTCGGCACTAGGGTACTGATGTATCCACTCGGTCTAGAAGTTGGAGCAACTCGTGGTACCAAAAAGGTTCTGAGACTTTCACCCAAGGGCATCCTAAGTGCCCATAGTGCTAGAACCAAGTATTTTTGGTATCCGATACGGCCATCCACAATATACCTGTGGAGCCACGACCCTGATGTCACTAGGGCGTGCAGTGATCAAGTCACACATATGCGAGATGCATGAATCACATCGTCAAATCATGCAACAATCCAGCACATACTGCGTGATCATGTGGGGCACTCTGTCTCATAATGAGTCCCATAAATGGTCTGCCCAATGGCGTATGCTATGATCAGTCACTACTCATATCAAGCATACATATGATGCGTATGACCATGAGTCATGGGATTATACTAAGCATGTTATAAAGCGATAAATATTAACGAGTATGGACCTATCAATGGGCCCTAAGGAGAGTTACAATGCGAACATTTAACCAACATTGTACTTACAATGTAGACATCAAACCATCATTGTTCCCTGGGCACGCCCCGCCATAAATATCATTACATGAATCATGAAAAATCACACATTGCGATGGACTCTAAGGACATCCCGTTGGGCCTTGCATACATTGAATGGGCCATATCACATAGGCCTTACATTCATCAAATGGGCTGCATTAATGGGCCTCACCAGCCAGCCTTATGTACATTGCAATGGTCCATAACCCATGGGCCTTGAAATACATCATAATGGGCCTTACATCCATCAAAGTGAGCCTCAACGGACGACCACGAGTACATCCATAATAAATATATATACATATAAATGAATCATATCAAAAGATCAACTGGACTATACTCCAATTAGCAGTGGTGAAAATGATTTCCACCATTAAAGTTCTCAAGGCCCAATGTACTATTTATTTTCTATATAATCTGGCCATAAGGTCACACAGACTTGGATTAAGAGGAAATGAATTTCCTAGTTATCCAAAACTTCTGTGAAAAAAAAATATCCAAGTGGCAGACGCTCAATTCCCATTGCTTTTGCCACATGGTCCACTTGATCCTAGATATGCCTCATTCTTTGAGCTCAAGCCTTAACATGAGCTTTCCAACTGGCTGGATGGCTTGGATGCAACACATGCATCATGATGGGCCATATAGATGGACTGCATGAATACAACACACGTGAGGGGGGGTCCCACCCCGTCAGTACACACGCTCCATGCAAGCCACCTCCACCAAGGATCGGTGCTAAGACCTCAAGTGTTGAAACGAGGTATCTCCACTCCATCTGCCAGTCCAGCGGCTGGACTAGACGTGGACAGTGGGTCTCACGTGGGGCCCACCATAACATTTACTTTACATCCAAACTGTTGATAGGGTCACACAGACCTGAGTGAGGAGGAAAAACAAATTTCAGATTGATTCAAAACTTCCATGGGCCCAAAAAGGGTTTCAATGATAGAGTTCAATCACCGCTATTTCTTGTGGTGTGGGCCACCTGAGATCTGGATCAAGCTGATCTTTGGGTGGGGCTTGCTTAAGGTAGGGGCCCACCGTATGGACGGTTAGATGGCAAATAAACATCAAAGTGGGGCCCACGACTGGAACCGTGGGGTCCTGCTCTTACGCCCGCCCGCTGTTGAGTTTTTCATGCGTGGGGCTTGCGTCTGATGAATCCACTCCAGCCATTGGATTTCACAGCCCATTACAATCCTATCAAGACCAATATTGGGCCTCTTTCAGCGTGTAAGAAAAATCTGGATAGATTTCAATGGTAATGATATTGTTTTTAAAACCATGGCTCACCAGATATTCGGATCATCCTCATTTTTCGGCTGAACGCCTAAAATGAGTTGGGAAAGAGGATGGACGGCTTGGATTGAATACATACATCAAGGTGGGTCCTATACAAGTAGCCCATCCCATAGGCTTGAAATCAAGCTCATATTTGTGTTTTCTGTCCAGTAACGTCCAGATGTTGGACGTTTTTTAGCTTAACAACTTATTCAAGGTGGGCCCTATTTAGGTGGGCCACCATATGATGGATGGTGTGAGTATAATACTTATAAGATGGGCTCAACTTTTAGATGGCTTGGGTCAATACATACCTAGTGGTGGGGTCCATCCAAGTGGGACACGCGTGTGATGGAGGGACCCCGACACTATGGGCCCTCCGTTCCATGATCTACATCATAAATCAAGTGGGTCCCATAACATGTGGGCCCAAAAAAATTGAAATCTAATGGTGGAGATCCCTTCTCCATGAAAATAGACAGTCTAGATGACCCATATACAAGCTAGGAAGGTAAAGATCATGATGGGGTCCATGAAGAATGGCCTCATCATGGAATGATATTGATGATCAAGATGGGCCGTTGACCACATCTTAGGATCCAAAGTGAGATTCATACCATTGAACGGTAGGCCTCACTTGGCCCATCTTAAAAATATGAAAATCTAACCTGTAGAAGCACCCACCTATCGATCTTCTCAGTCCGTTGGATAGCCTATCTCCTTATGCTTCACTTTGATGGTGGAAGATGAAGAATGGATGGCTAGGATGAGAGATTTGGGATGGGAAGTAGGCCACCAAAATTACACTTTTCTCCCTTAGAAATGCATGGACGTGGGAGCCTCTTTCTTGCTTGGGAATGTGTTGGGAAATGAGAGAGAGAGAGTTGTAAGAGAGATGAGGGATGGGTGTAATGGGTGAAAGGGTGAGGTGAGTGATGGATGTGGTACTTGACATGTAAGGTGGTGTAAGAGAGAGGGTGAGAAAGAGTTGAATTTTGTGGTTGCTTGGGGATTGGGTAAAAGGTGATGTGTACTTAATGGGTTGATTGATTGAATGATGGGTTGATTGATTGATTGATGGATTAATGGGACATACTATAGAGATTCTCTTGGGATTGCAACACGCGACGTTTTCTTCGAAATAAACGTCGACCCACATCTCTTAGTCAGGGTATTAGATCGGTATACAAGTTGCAGCGTTGGAACCGCGGTAACTATGCTGTCGTAATGGTGTAAGTCTCGGATTAAGCCGACTCAAATGTATAGAATATGACTTATGGTCATGCGCAAATGTCGATTATAGGTCGCGGATTGTCGGAATTCGACCGGAAGAATCGCGGCAGTCGACGGAATAGTACGGACTAGGATACGGGTCTTACACGGCTCCACCTGCTCAGGTGTCGCTTTGTATATCAGAGTGCACTATTAAATGTCAGGACCATACTATCTGACAAGGGTTAATCCAACGATAAACAGCCACGTGTATTCGGGAATCGGCTCGTGACGATTCGGCTGCGGCCATCATTCCTTTCCATTAATGCAGAGATTCTCTGTGGCTTATATAAAATCCTTTGGAATCTGCTCACCTTACTTGGATTCAAAATTCGAATGCATGCCGGAGGAGGTAATTTTCGGTGAAGGCAATTCCGGTCAACTTGAAGTTTTTGACAGGCGATTCCGACCAACCAAGCATTTCAGGCAAAGACAATTTTCGGTGATCGTCCAGTGAGTCTCTCTCATTGTTCCTTTTACTTCTCTTCCTAATGTCGTCTGATCTCAAGTTCATTTAGGATTATGATGATGACTCTAAGTAGGGGAGCTCTGATGGCGGGAGAGGGGCCTCTGAAGGCCCCTTTAAAGCTGTACCCATATATCCTCCGCCCCGAAGACAGAAGGAGGAAGGGGCTCGAACTCAATGGGCTGGCAAAAAAAAAGTCGCCTGAGCCCCCCAGACTATCACTACCGAGGCCGCTAAAATTCCCACGAGTGGAAGAGCCTCGGAGGTGTTCTTTGAAGGCTCCGTGCTGTCAGAGCCTCAAATGGAATGGATCAATTCGGAGTTTCAGATCCCAAACTCTGTTCGAATAAGGGCCTTAAAGCTCCTTGACATGGTTGGTGCACCTGTTGAGGGAGAAGTTGCAATCTCTCTGCACGCTGCAATGTGGACTACGGCTCCCTCTGCCTCCTTTCGTCCGAGCTGTAACATCTTACCTCAGACTTGCTCCGGGACAATTTACCCCCAATGCTTGGAGAATGTTAATCTCTTCTTTCATCATCTAACGCCAAGTCTAGAATTCAGAGTTGACACCAGAAGAGTTGATGAGCTTGTACCTAGTTAGACACGACAGCTAAGAACTATGATACTATTTTGTGACCCGAGGCAGCAAAGGGTCGAGGTTGGTGATGAACCTTTCGTCTTCCAACAAGGACTGGAAGAATAAGTGATTCTGAGTTGCAGGTGAGTGGGAGGCGTCAACGGCGGAGCTTTGGGACTCTGATGACTCGGGTCCCCACCTGATTTTCAAAACCCAATCAGGGCTTTAAGCCATTTTTCTCTTTTTTAAAAAAACATCCATCTACTTCAATTAGAATGGAGATTTCTTTATCCTTGTAGATTTCTCAAGGGGCACGCCACTCCTCGACTCGGATCAGTAGAACTACATCGTCAAGGCTAGAGCACGATCAGGAGAGCTCCGCTCCTGGGCAGACCTGATCACAGCTGCCAACCTTCATTGGTCCAGGGTTTACAAGACTCAGCCTCTCCCCACATCCTTCAGTAAGTTTCTCTCACACTACCTTTGGGGAGATCAACTCATTCGTTTGGTTGTTAATCCATTACCTTTGACGCAGGCATCGCCGAAGCATCTGATTCTCGGAGGAGGAAAGCCGCTCCAACGGCAGAGGAGATGTTAAGGCCCGAGTCTTGGACAAAGACCACTGTTCGGAGAAGGCAGGCTGCCCCTCGCTGGGAGGGCCCTTCTGGTCCCATTTCGGTTACTACAGCTCCAGCTGCATTACCTGCTGAGACCCGGGTCCTTGCAATCATTGTTCCGACTCTAACAATCATAACTCATTCCTCAGCAGCAAACATAACTCTTTTCCTTCCACCTATCGGCATTCCCCCCACCACGGAGGCTACTCCCGCAGCCCCCGAGCCCTGCATTAGGGTACCCTCTTCCTCCGAACGAGAAGATGCCATTAGAATGCTTGATGATATGCCCTCTCCTCCCGATGCTTGGAATGATTTCGGGGACGAAGCTCAAACCTCGGCAGGCAGCCGGACCGGGGCTAGGGAAGCAATCGGTTTGGCCCAGGTGGGGACAAGCGGTGGGAGGTTTGAGATGGGTTACCACTTGTCTTTCCTGGTGTATTGGCCTACCGAACATGCCCCCGAGGAAGAGATATCCAAACTTCTCACCAAGTTGGACAGCTCTTTGAATGACATGACTTCCATTTTTTATACGGTATTGTTTGTTGCTTTTCTATTTCTTTCTCATCCGCATGCTCATTTTTTTATTTTTGTTCAGACTGTCTCAAAGCTCCTTTCGACTCGGGAGAGAATACGAGAGCTTGAGAGGAGAGATGCCGAGGTGGAGGCACTCTGGAACGAGGTGGGGATTCGTAGGGATGAGGCTACTCTTTTCCAAGTTGAGTCAAGCAAGCTACGTCAGCAGCTTGAAGATGGGAAGGCGAAAGAGGTCTAACTGCAGAAGGTTGCAGAGGACCTCGAGGTCCGATGTGGAGCGGTGGAGGCTGAGCTGACACGAGCTAGGGCTCATGTGGATTCGTTGGCCAAGGAGGTTACCCGACTGGAAGAAATCCTGGAGTGGACTAGGGCCAAAGCGATAGTAGAACGGAGTCGAGCCGTCTCTTAAGCAATGGAGGCTGAGTGGGTTGAAGATGAGGCTTCCCTGGAGGAAGCAGTAGCTGCAGCAATTGATGCTTTCAAGGCTTCAAAGGAAAAGGATGCCGAAGCCACCAAGTTTTACAACTGTGGCTTCAACGCATGTATTGAAGCGGTTCAAGATTTGTACCCGGACCTTAACCTCAGCCCTTATTGTTTGACAACGCTGGAGAGCAGCCTACTGAAGACGTCCACCCGGACCAAGCCCCCGATTCCCAAGCTCCCCTAACCATAATATATATATATATATATATATATATATATATATATATATATATATATATATATATATATATATATATATATATATATTTGAAATGGATAATTGGATAGTATCTTTTTGATCCTCCGAAGAGGGCGTGTGGATGATAATTTTTTACCCTTTAGGAAGGGCGGTTGGATGATAATTTTTGCTTCATATAAGCTTATTCGTAGTTAACTTTTAATTGTCAAACTGACTTTTTGACAGGTTGGCTTATGCCCGGGCATGCCCGAGCTGACCCTTTTGACAAGTTGGCCCCCTTCAATGCCATCTAGTAGACCTTAAGCCTTTATGACTTGATCATTATTGAGTCTGAACCCCTGAGAGGGTCAGCTTGTCCTACAATTGGCGAGAAACCTCCGCTCTGTTCGTTAGTCAAGTGATGAGCCGACTCCTCTGTTAGGGAGTTGGGTCATCTTCTGGCTTTTTCCCTAACTTAGAGGGGATGTCATATCGAGTTTTCGTGGGATTACGCTCTGACCCCTTCTCTAAGGGATCAGCTCATTTAGTTTGCATTAGAATATAAGGGGCGACTTTTACTTAGTAGATAACCCATTTGAGTGGAAGACTGGACATGAATTTTTATTGAAAGCCTTAAAGGTTGATCGCTTGGAGGCGTACAACTATTCAGGACCTTAAAAGCTAGTCACTCTAAGCATACAATTATTGAGGGCCTTAAAGGTTGGTCGTTCGGAGGCGTTCACTTATTGGAGGCCTTAAAGGACAGTACATTAAGGATAGTAGATCTTCAGGTGCTCAGTGTTACAGGGATGAGGGAGCTGGCGGCTCTCAAGGTCTTCTACGTGATAGGAACCCGGTTTAATCAATCAGACCACGCGGTAAGCCCCTCCCAGTTGGGCCTAAGCGTCCCCGCACCTCGTTCGATGGTGTTCTGGAAGACCCGACGAAGGACTAAGTCTCCAGGGTAGAACCGCCTGGCCTTGACTTTGGAATTGTAGAATCGTGCGACCTGTTAATGTCGTGCAGTGACTCAGAGCCTTGAGACCTCTCTGATCTCTTCAAGTAAATCCAGATTAGCAGCGATCTGCTCGGAATTCTAATCTTCTTGGTAATTTTTCATTCGAGCAATTGGGATGCCAATTTCAACTGGCACCATTACCTTCGAGCCATAAGATAAGGAGAATGGAGTTTCCCCTGTTGAGGACTGAGCTGTGGTCTTGTAGGCCCAGAGGACGAATGGGAGTTCCTCGGCCCAACTGTCTTTTGTTTTCTCCAACTTCGTTTTAAGGTGATGTTTGATAACCTTGTTGACTGCCTCCACCTGTCCATTGGACTAAGGGTGTCGAGGGGAGGAATACGCATTTGTGATGCCGAGCCCTTGACACATAATGTGAAACTTGTCATTATCAAATTGCTGGCCATTGTCCAACACGATGGTTCACGGAATTCTAAACCGGCAGATAACATTTTTCCATATAAAATCGATCACCTTCTGCTCCGTGATCTTCGCAAATGGCTCGGCCTTAGCTCATTTGGTGAAGTAATCAACTGCAACGATGAAAAATTTGACTTGCCCCTTCCTGTGAGCAGAGGGTGGTTGATATCGATTCTCCACTGAGCGAATGGCTACAGACCGCTCATGGGGGTCATCTCTTCAGCGGGTTGTCTTGGTATAGTCGTGTAGCGCTGACACTTGTCGCACTTCTGAACATAGTTTTTGGAATCTTCCTTAATGGTTGGCCAGAAATACCCCTGCTGGAGTATCTTTAAGGCTAAGGCTCAACTGCTAGAATAGTTTCCACAGATTCCTTCGTGAATCTCCTGAATCACGTAGTTAGCTTCGTCGGGTCAGAGGCACCGGAGGTAGGGCTGGGAATATCCCTTCTTATATAGGATACCATCCAGTATGACATATCGAGTCGCTCTAACTCTCAATCATCTTACTTCCAATTTATTTAAGGGGATCTCCCCAGTCGTGAGGTAGTTAAAGATCGGGTCCATCTAGCTCGGAGTAGCATGCACTGGATTGACTTTCTCTGCCTGGCCGATACTCGGATGTTCTATGAATTCAACGGGGATGACTCTCGCGATCTTCCCTTTTGTGGCTGAGGCAAGCCTCACTAGTGCATCAGCCCATGAGTTTTCTGCTCTTAGGATCTGATGAATAATACAACTCCAAAATCTTTCAATCCATTTCCTCGCCTCATCAAGATAAGCGATCATCCTTGTTTCCTTGACTTCGTACTGGGTGGAAATGTGGTTTACCACCAGCTGTGAGTCGCATCGGACCTGGAGAGACTGAACGCCCAGACTTGCTGCCAATCTGAGTCCGGCATCAGAGTCCCATATTCTGCTTTATTGTTCGAGGCCTTAAACCCGAGTCTAATTGCATATTAGATAGTCGTGGAATTGGGTGCAATTAAGACGATTCCGACTCCGATCCCTTTGTTATTAGATGACCCATCTATATAGAGAAGCCTTTTGGTCACCCAAAGGGACAGGCGAAGTCATTTCGCCTTCAATGTTGATCTCTTTCGCACTCGGAGTGGTGAATTCGGCGATGAAGTCAGCCACAACTTAGCCCTTGATTGTTGTCCTTAGACGAAATTGGATGTCGAACTCACCAAGTTTAATGGCCCACTTAGTCATCCGACCTAAAACCTCGGGTCTCTAAAAAACTTGTCTTAGAGGAGAGTTGGTCAATACAATGATGGAATGAGCTTGGAAGTACAGATTTAACCTTTGGGCTGAAACCACGAGGCTGAGTGCTAGCTTTTCTAGAGATGAATATCTCGTTTTTGCAGGTACCATTGTCTTACTCACGTAATATACGGGGTATTGCTTGCTTCCAACTTCTCTGATCAGGACAGAGCTAACGGTCGAAGCCGAGACCGCGAGGTACAGGAACAAGGGCTTACCTTCTTTAAGCTTGGATAGGAGGGGGGTGAGACAAGATACTGCTTCAGTTGCTGGAAGGCTTATTCGCACTCTGTCATCCACTCTGCCTTCTTATGACCCTTCAATTACCAGAAGGGAAGGCATTTATCTGTCGCTTTGGATATAAAACGTCTGAGCGCGGTAATTCTTCCTGTGAGGCATTGTATTTCCTTGACGGTCCGAGATAAACTTATATCAAGGAGTGCCTTAATCTTGTCGGGGTTTGCTTCGATGCCTCTCTGGCTAACCTGGAACCTGAGAAAATTCCCTGACTCGACCCCGAAAATGCACTTTGCGGGGTTCAACTTCATATGATACTCTCGGAGGATATTGAATGTCCCCTCGAGATCTGTTAAGTGATCAGACGCCTAGATACTCTTCACCAGCATGTCATCGACGTATACTTCCATAGTGCGTCCGATCTGTTTGGCAAACATCTGATTTACCAACCTGTGATATGTCGCCTCAACGATTTTCAAGCCAAATGGCATGACCCGGTAACAGTAGAGTCTCTTGTCTGTGATAAAGGTAGTCTTCTGCCTGTCTGAGGGATGCATCGTGATCTGATTGTACTCGGAATGGACGTCCAGGAAGGAGAGTAACTCATGATTAGTCGTACTGTCGACTAGTTGATCGATCTAAGACAATGAGAAGCTATCCTTGGGACATGCCTTATTCAGATCTGAGTAGTCTACACAGACCAACCACTTCCCGTTGAATTTTTTAACAAGCACTACATTTGTAATCCAGTCGAGGTAATATACCTCCTGTATGAAACCAGCATCAAGTAAGATGGAGACCTCGTCAGCAATGGCCTCGTAGCGCTCGGCATGTCTTCTCTTTTGTTTTACCGATTTGTTATCTGGGTCCACGTTCATCCTACGAACCAAGATGTCAGGAGAGATCCCCGGCATGTCTGCATGTGACCATGCGAAGACGTCCCGGTGTTGTTGTAGGAAAGCAAGCATTTCGAACCGCTGTTCGGAACATAATGAGGTTCCGAGCTGAACGGTCTTGCTCGGGTCTTCTTCATCGAGGAGCACTTTCTCCAGATCTTTTACAGACGAGTTCCCTGCGGGTCTTCGGGGATCTAAGATGTTAATAACCAGCATCTACTTAACAGATCCTTTTTTGACTGCTATCGCGTAACATCTCTGAGCCTTGCGCTGGTTGCCTCGGAAGTAACATATTCCGCCTTCAACTGGGAACATCATCAGGTGATAAGTAGAGACGACTGCCCTCATTGTATTAGGGAGGGTCTACCAAGAATAACGTTGTGCACCGATGGCACATTGACGACAAGGAAGTCCACCATAAGGGTGACTTGATGTTGACGTTCTCCCGTAGTTACTGGGAAGAAGATGGCTCCCTCGAAGATCACCCTCTCTTCAGCAAAGTCATACAAGGGGTCTTCGCAAGTCGGAGGCGTGACCGTGGAACCCTCATTCTTTTGAAAGCTTCGGAATAGATCATATTAGCTGAGCTTCCTGTATCAACCAGGATGCGATATACCTTACAGTTTGCTATGGTCATTGTGACCACCAGGGTATCATCATGCAGATACTGGATTCCACGTGCGTCATCTTCCATAAAGGTTAAACTGCATGAGCTGATTTGGAGTTCCTTGCTAGGCCACTCGGTTAAATGGATATAATGTTCTGGATCAGGCTTTCGAGAATAGGCTTTCCGAGCCCTGTTTGAATCTCTCCTACCAAACGAGCTTCCGAAAATGGTGTGGATTTCAGCTGACACCTCCATAGGGTTATTTGGTCGCTCTTGCACCCGTTCTTCCTTCTGAGCAGCTTTTTCTCTTTTAGTGTATTGACGCAGATGTCTCTTCCGATAAGGGACTCAATCTCATCCTTTAGGTCCACACAATCGTCCGTATTATGACCATGGTCCCGGTGGAAGTGGCAAAACTTGTGTTTGTCCCGATGCTCCGGGTCGACCTTCATGCAGACAGGCCAATTCAAAAGTTATTCTCCTCGGATATCTAGCAAGATCTACTCGGCAGATGTATTGAGGGGGGTGTATGAACAGAATTTTCCTTCCGGTCTCCGGCTCGGGCGACGATCGCCAGAAAGGCGGTTATCGGACCCTTTGCCGGTCGACTGAGATTCCTCGTTCCTAGGCCTCTTCCCTTTGCTAGTTGAGTCGGTTACTTGTACACTTTTGCGGGCATTAGTGAACTCCTCGGTATTAGTGTATTTCTGAGCTCTTGCAATGAGATCCGTTAACGTCTTTGACGGGTTCTTTCCAATGGAGAAAGTGAACCTTCCTTTTTTTAGAACACTGAATACTGCAGCGAGCGCCATTTTATCATCGTAGTCTTCTACCTGCAACTCTTCCTCGTTAAAATGAGTAATGTAGTCCTTCAGCGACTCTTTCAACCCTTGCTTGATGGTGAACAAGTGAGTATTGGATTTTTGACTTCTCTTACCGCTTATGAATTGGGTAATGAATAGTCGACTCAACTCTTCAAAGGAACTGATGGAATTGGGTTTGAGCTGACGGTACCAATTCCAAGCGGATCCCGTAAGGGTGATAGAAAATTCTCTACACATCATTGCATTCGTTACTGTCTGGATTTGCATCCATGAACGATAGGCTTCTACTTGCTCGGATGGATCACCGGACCTAGAGTATTGGATGACGGGAGGTATCCAAAACCTCTGCGACATTACCTCGTCCATGATTGTGAAGGTGAAAGGAGGTTCAATTTCTTCCATCATTGCTTGAACCGTAGCAGGAACTGTCGACGACTGCTTCTTCTTTTCCTGGGTTAACAAGTTGTCGTTGAGTTCCGCGAACCGTGCTTCCTAAGGATCTTTGTTCTTAACGATTATCTCTGGGGCATTTTCTATTTATGGGGTCCTCCTTTCCCTTCTCCACTTTAGCTGATGACGGAGGTCTGTAGGTACCAATGTTAAGGTGGTCGAAGCATTGGTCAGAGCTCGAGTGGCGGTATTTTGTGTTGAGACTCTAATTTGGACCAGAAGAGGATTCTGACCCTAAACCGGTGCCCGAGAGTGTTGGGGTGCATCAGGCCTCGTGCTCCTCGTCATAGAATGAGTCTCCATGACCAGACCGACCGGCTCAGGAACCTGATTCTCTTGAATCGGGTGTGGTTGTGGCTCTTGTCGCTGCTTCATCCTGTTTATTTCATCGCATAGGGCCTGTATCTCATTTTGCGTGGCTCGGTACTTATTCACCCGGTTGCGAGAACGCTGGGAAGGCCCCGGGGCTGAGTCGGCATGAAGTAGAGATGAAGAGTGAGTTTGCCTATTTAGTTCTAGTTTCATAGCTACCACTTTCTTCTTTCCTCTTACCATTGTATTTGAAAATAAGAACTTGACCTTTCGTATCAGATTCTCACAGACGGCACCAAAGAATGTTGAGGTCAAAATCTGGACAGTTCTCCCCTCAGTCTCCTGAATCTTCTATCGCCTCTACATCTTAAACATGCACACGGAGAACTGGCAAAGGAAACCCTAGCTAAGCAGGGGGACCTTCCGATGCCTAAGTCAAGTCAAGAGAATTTGGGTGCAGAGGAAGAGTGCAGAATATTGTGTACCTGTAGCAATGGGGTCTTATGGTATTTATACCTAACTTTTGGACAGTCTAGGTCCATTAATCTCGGCACAATTCACTCAATCAATTGGATTCTAGGATCATGGAGATCATGCACGCAATCTGCGGATCATGGGCGCATGGTGCATATCTGTGGACGAAGTAACCGGTCACGTCCGCTTATGGAAGTTTCTAAATCTAGCAGTTGAAAAGCCCACCTTAATGTCTGGCCTCGGCTCGACGCAGTTCCTTTGGTTGACAGGACACTGACCAGCTTTTGTTGTTAACTCGTTGAACCAAGACGACACTCTTAGTCTGAGCCGAGCCCTAGCCTGTGCTATGAGACCTGGCTTCTCGCTTGTCAAGCACTCTGAAAGCCTTCTTCGTGAGGTTCGAGATGGGGCAACAAAACTATCTCATCGAGTCAGGTTTCCTGCAACCTGATGTTAATGGTTGAATCACTCGCTTCATGTCAGATGGTAGCTGGACAACTTAGCATATTCAATTGAAGTGTGACTCTTATCTTGGCTTCAGACTGCGTCAAGCCGCTTCGATCCATAGCCCTGGAGTAGGACTGCTTTCATAGCTTACTAATGAACTTTTTGGTGATGCGCGCATTACGTCGAACGCACATTACCTCAGACATCCGCACGCCCGATTGAATCAACATATTGTTTATCCTTAGAATCACTAGAGGCTCGGATCTTCCCATAACACTAATGTACAAGTAAATTAAATAATGTTTAAGTAAATTTTAATTTAAATTTGTTAATTGTATATCAGTGTTCCTAAACTAAAATTGTACCCAATTTATATTTAATTCCAAAAAGTTACATTAAATTATTAAATTTAGACTTTAATTATTATAAAATTTTACTTTATATTATAAATATAATTATTTAATTAGTATGAATTATTTTGATATATTATTTTTAATTAATATTAAATAAAAAATTATTAAATTATTAACTTGAGACAACTTACATATTTACATCAAAAAAATTAATTTCAAATGCAAAGGAAATTCAAATAAATAAATAAATAAACACGTACTCTAACTATTAGGGAGGCGGATTTCGTCCTATCCGGCCGTCTCTAGCCTTAAACTGTCAGTTTCGTGGGTGGGCCTACCGTGATGTATATGTACATCCAAGCCGTATGTTCCTTTTCATATATCATTTCAAGGCATTAGCACAAAAATGAGGCTCAAACGTGTTTAATGTACCACGCCACAGATGACAAAAAGGCTCAAACGTGTTTAATGTAACTAGCATTTAATGCTTTATGCGTTTAATGCACCCGTGCTTATTATTTGGTGTGGACCACTTGAGCGTTGGATCTCCTCATTTTTGTGTTCGTGCATTAAAATGATTTGAAAAAAAGGGATGGCGGCTTGGATGTACCGATACATCACGATGGGCCCGCTCACAAAACTGCGCATTCAGAGTAGGACGCAATCCGCGTCCAACCAGTACCAATCGGCTACCGTCACTTTCACTGCACGTCATGGTGGGCCTATCATGTGCCCCGTTTAAACACGTTGCTGCACGTGACCGCTGAATTATATGATAACGTGGCCTGCAGCTTTGAGTAGCAATCATAAATTCCTACAGGCAGTGCCAATTGACAATTTTAACCTTTCAAATTGTGGGCCACACGGAGACATTAAGGGCGTGTTTGGCCGGAGCAATCCCAGGGGATTACAAGGGTTAAAATGGATTCTAAGGTAATAATGGCGGTGTCTGTGTTTGTCCCTTGATCCGATGGGTTTAGGATAGCTAATGGGATGTACAGCAGCCTCTTTGAACCGCCAACCATGCATGGGCCAATGTGATGGAATTGGAAGGGATTGGAAGATAGATCCCGAGATTGGCCAGGCATGCTAAGGGCGTGTTTGGGCAGTGGGATTAGAAGGGATCAGGTGGGATGGGATTCAAAAAAATATAATTATTATCCATGGCAGGGATTGTCCCTTATTGCCATGGGATAAGATTAATTTCATGCTTAGTAATTAGGATGATATATTGAATGGATATATTTACTATCATTTGAAATTATTGAGAATAACAAAGATGTGTTATACCTAAACCATTTATTTGTTCTGTAACTTAATTTTACGGCATGGGCCTAAAAATGAGGTACATTCAAAACTTATGTGGCCCCAAAGAAGTTTTCAATGATAAGTATTCAATCCTTGTTGATTTCTATGGTGGGGTCCACTTGAGCTTTAGATTTACATAATTTTTTAGCCCATGCTCTAAAATAATCTTGAAAATGGGTGGACGGTGTGGATATAGCCCACACATCATGGTGGGACCTACACAACTTGCTAACATTGAGTGAAATTGGCATGAGACCCAATGCAATTCCATCTAATCTAATTCCAAGTTTTTTCATTCTTCACACACATGGAGTGAAATTGTCACACGATCAGATGAATCCCATACCACCTAATCCGTTCTGATCCCACTGCCGGCCAAACACACCCTAAGGGTCCGTCTGGCTTGGCAGATTGGAAGGGATTGGATGGTATTGGAAGGGATTGGAAGTTAAATCCTGGGATTGGCTAGGCATGCCAAACAGACTTGGTGATCTGATCCCAATCCCATGGATCTTAAGACAATCCACTCACAACACCACCGTCACCTGTAAATCCCATCCAATCCACCCTAATCCGTTCAAATTTGACTGTGTTTGGTTAGAGGGGTGTTTGGTTAGAGGGTTTGGAAGGGATGGAAAAGTTTAATCCCAAGATTGGCCAGGGGTGCCAAACAAACTCAATATAGCAATCCTAGGATACAACAATCCCATGGATCTTAAGACCATCCACTAGCAACACCATCATTACCTAGAAATCCATGTCATCCACCTTAATACCATTTTATCCCTTCTAATCCACCTGGCCAAACGGGCCCTAAAAGGACACGGATCTTGATCCTGGGATATAACAATTCCATGGATCTTAAGACAATCTACTGACGTCACCATCATTACCTTTAAATCCCATCAAATCCACCCTAATCCCTTTAAAATTGCCCGGGACATGTTTGCTTCGAGGGATTAGAAGGTTTAATCCTAGGATTAGCCGGGCATGCCAAAACGACTGGATATAGCAATCCCATAGATCTTGTATTAATCCACTGACGTAGATATTATTACCTTGGAATCTATTCAATCCACTCTAATATCACACAGGCCCTAAGTTCTGCCGGCGTTACTCAGGCTTTGCAATAAAACTGGAGTGGTGGACTGAGTGAAAGATACCTAGTTTCAGCAACGAAGTCTTGGTATCGGTTCCCAGCAGGGGTGGTTAACAATAGAGTAGTGTGAACCCACACTGGGTGTACTAACAAACTAACCAAAAAGAAAAGAAAAGAAGTGTCAGGCGTAACAATGTGATGATACAGTTTACCTCATGTTTTGCTCATGTTCTCGCGATGGTATGATGCATGGGTCGGATCTTTTTCACATAGCACATGGGATCAAGTCTCAAGTTCCACTACTTTAAAAAAAAAAAAAGTATTTTAATAATTTCATCTCTCAAAAGGCTTTGATAAATATATATTCCTTAGGAATTTTCCCTTAAAATATTAGGAATTTTTAAATTTCCATGATTTAATCAAAAAGTCTGTAGAATGTTAACATATCTGTCGATGTAGCCGTATGTGTCCATGATTTTAAACACATTAATAATTATGTGATTAAAAATTTAAAACTATTTATTAATTTACAATAAGGGTCTCTGAGAGCTTTTTATTTTTAGTGAGATTTTTCTATTAATATCTCTCCCTAAAATCCGGCTTGGGAAATTCCGCAGGAGATTTGATACTATTCCTTCCCTGCGTGCGAACACGTGCGATAAAAAACTTTATACCTCATCCTCATGTATGTTGCATCCACACTGTCCATCATTTTTGCAGGAAAATGTTAGCACATAAGTCTAAAATTATACAGAACTCAAATGGTCCACACCACAATGAGCAGTGAAGACCTGGATACTCACCTTCCTGGACCGACACAAGCTTTGAAACAGGTTTTTTCCATGTATGGGGCTGCTCTGTGGACCCTAGGCTTAAAATGAGCTGACTCACCTTGTAATCAGCGTAGATTTTATATAAACATCATGGTGGGCCCCACCCCATCCACTCTACTGGTAAGAAATCTATCAAAAATTAATAATTGATAATTATCAAATTAATGAGATAACCTCTTGAAAACCTTTTTGTAAAGGTAGGATGTAAATATTATAATAACAAAGTGGTATTTGTTAAATTCTTAAAATTTAACGGCCAAGAGCATTTGCTGTAGTCTAATCCAATCCCATCCGACGCAAATGCGCTGACTCATTGCGTTTGCTGACTACTGGGGTCCCATCTATACTACAGTGCTCATTGAATGCCAAAGTCGGTGAGGTACTTTCCCGTTCAAATAATACAAAACAAGGTACGGTTATTGAAAGCTCACCATTAAATCATTACAGGGCTCACCGTAATACTTCAGTGACCATCTTTGGGGATTGTTTGCTACATTGGCTTTGATAGATTTAAGTGGGGTATATCTTGCATTTAGTTCTTGCTAATTTCATCGGGGTGCGGGGAATGTGGAAAAGATTGGGATTAGGTGATATGGAATTGCATTTGATCCCATACGGGGTTTACAACACTTAGGCCCCACATTGGTGCAAATGGTTTATCCACATTGTCTATCCAAGTATGCATGGTGTTCATCCATATATGCCCTTTACTCTTAAGATTTTAGTTACACACGTGTACAAGTAATTGACATCTGTTACGAATTTGGTAAGACCAAGAATAGCATATGGGTTCATTATTATAAAATAAGTTCAATAAAATGGGTTCTACTCATGTTAAATAAAATGGGTTTATTATTATAAAATAAGTTCAATGTCCAGTCACGAAACCTTTAGAAGAAAATGATGATTTGAAAGCATTGGGGGATTGAACGTCTACCATTGGACATTGAACACCTAACAATCAAGTGGACCACACTGAAAAAAGTAATGGGGGATTGAAAGTCTACCATTGAAAACCTTTTGGGGGTTATAGAAGTTTTGGATCAATATGAAATTTGTTTTTTCTCTTTATCCACGTCTCTTTGACCTTATGAATAGATTGGATGGAAAATAAATGTACTGGTGAGCCCTACAAATTTTTTAATAGTGAAAATCATTATCTCTGTTGCTATTTGTAGTATGGTCTACTTGATCTTTGGATATGATTCTTTTTTTTGGATAATGCTCTAAAATGATCTTGAAAAATGTACGAATGACATCGATATAATAAATACATCATTATGGGCCCCATGTAACTTTGATCTCCTTTGAACCGTTCGTACAACTCAGGGCTCGAGGAGCGTCGACGCTCGTCTTCACATGACACGTACCTACACCGACTATATAGCTGGTGTGTGGTACACCGGCCAATCCGATTCCATAGTAGTCAGTCCACAAGTATATACTTTGGGAAGCAGGTTGGCTGGTGTATATTACACCAGCCATATAGCTGGTGCAGATACTTATCATGTGAAGACAAGTGCCGACACTCCTCAAGCTCCGAGTTGTATGAACGATTCAAAAGAGATTAAACTTACATGGGCCTCACAATTATATATTTATTATATCCACACTATTCATCCATTTTTCAAGATCATTTTAGAGCATTAAACAAAAAATGAATCATATTTAAATTTCAAATGGACCACACCAAAAATAGTAGTAAGGATAATGATTTTCACTGTTAAAAAAATCGTAAGGCCCACCATAATATTTATTTTCCATCCATTTAGTTCATAAGGTCACAAATACATGAATGAAGAGGAAAAACAAATTTTATTGATTTGAAACTTCCATGACTCCCGAAAGGGTTTTAATGGTATATGTTCAATACCCCACTGCCTTTTGCAGTGGGGTCCAATTGATCTTTAGATCGGTCTTATTTTTCGGATCAAGCCTTAAGACGAGCTCGTCAAATAGATGGAAAGTTTTGATATAACACATACCTCATGATGAGACCCATAAAACTTGCTGATGTCAACACACCAATGTGTATACCCTGATCCATAGTTAAAGTGGTAGACTAAGTGAAGATACCTCTTTCAACACTAAGGTCTCAGTATCAATTCCCTTGCAGGGATGGCTAACAATGAAGTGTGAACTGATAGTGGGTTGTGTACTAACAAGCTAACTGCTATATATATATATATATATATATATATATATATATATATATATATATATATAGAGAGAGAGAGAGAGAGAGAGAGAGAGAGGGGAACACTCAGCTATGCACCGGTTTGCATGTCATTACGTTTGAACCTTGATATCAACCGTCAGATAAGGCCGATGGTTTGGATGAAGCGCTTTTAGTGCAAGTTTGAAAGAGCGAGTTTCCTTCCCTCGCACGCATCTTCGTCATATTCTCTACCTCTCCAAAGAATGCGACGGAAGCCTTTTCAAATGAAATTCTTCCGTTGAGATGCCAGTTGGGTCCCACCAAGATGTTAATGATAAATCTACGTCGTCCATACATTTTTAAAAATAATTTTATGGTATGAACCAAAAACTGAGGTAGATCAAAATCTCAAGTGGGCCACACAGTGTTGATTGAACTCTCACCATTAGAAACTTCCTAGGGCTAACAAAATATTGGATCAAGTTAATATTTGTTTTTTCATCATCCAGGTCTGTATGACCTAATCTACAGGTTGGATGTCAAATAAATATCATGGTGGGCTCTAAAAAATATTTAACGATGAGAATCATTAAAACCGCTGCTTCATGTGGTGTGGTCCACTTGAGATTTGGATCTGCCACAGTTTTAGGATAATGCCTTAGAATGATAAGAAAAAATGGATGGACGGGGTAGATTTCTCAAAAAAACATCATGGTGGGCCCCACCTAGGTTTCAAGCACGTGAAAGGCTTTCGAAGGAAATCCGCGTTCGGAAAAATCGCGCTGCAGATTTCCTGTGAAAGCCTTTCGCACGCTAGAAACCTAAGTGGGACTCACCATGATGTTTTTGAGAAATACAATTCGTCCATCCATTTTTTGAGATCATTTTAGGACGTGTACAAAAATGAACCGAATCTAATACTCAAGTGGGTTGAAAACGTGAAGATTCAACCTCCACAGTTGAAATATTCGTATGTCACAAAAGTTTTGAATCAGGATAATATTTGTATTCTCAGCTAATCCCAATAGGAATGATGTTATGAATGGTATAGATGGCATGTAAACATCCATGTCGACCCTAAGGAGGTTTCAACGGTAGGAATTTCCCTACCCCCTTTTCCTTCAGTACGGTTCGATTGAGTACTGTATCCTGCTCACTTTTGGTCTACCGTCCTAAAATGAGATCAAAAAATGGATGGACAGGATAGATTTCTCACAAACGTCATGGTGGGCCCCACCTTGATTTCCAGCGAACTTAGCAAGAATGGCTACTCCCCCGCCAGCGCTTTGTGGTCCCCACCATGATGGCTACTCCCCCGCCAGCTCCATTCATCCGTTTTTACCGATCATTTTAAGGCTTGATCCAAAAAATGATAGGAATATAAATCACAGGTGGAACACACCACCGAAAAACAATAGTAATTGGATATCAACCATTAAAATCCTCCTAAGGCCCATTGTACTGTTTATTTGACATTCAATCTGTTGATTAGGTCATAAATACCAAGATGAAGGGAAAAAAAAACAATGATCAGCTTGATCCAAAACTTTTATGGCTGCAAAAAAGTTTTGAATGGTCAATGTTCATTCAACATTGTTTCTTGTAATGTGGCCCACTTGAAATTGGGATATACCTAAGTTTTGGTCTCATACAATAAAAGGATATATAAAAATATATGGATGGAATGGGTGAAACACATACATCATGATGGGCCCACAGAGCACCAACCAACAGCCATTGGCTGGTGGCAAGGGAGTAGCCAGTCCGTTTTCGTCTCGGAGGCAATTACGTGCATCATCAGGGGACGCGAATTGGATACTGACAGGTTGAGTGGCGAGACTCGTAACTGAAGTGTCGTCGCCAAGTTTTGTGGCCCAACCACGATGTATATGTTGTATCCCCACCGTCCATACATTTGGAGAGATCATTTTAGGATATGGCCCAAAGAACGAGGTAGATCCAAGGCTGGGGTGGACCCCACCACAGAAAATAGTGCTGAGAGTGACGCCCACCGTCGAAACCTTCAAAAGGTCCACCGTGATTTTTATTTGAGATCCAGTCTATTCATGTGTTAACGCAGACATGAAAGAAGTGAAAACACAAATATTAGCTTGATTGAAAACTTTTGTGGCCCTTAGAACTTTTTAATGGTGGGCATCACTCTCCCCACTATTTTCTGTGGTGGGGTCTTCTAGATCTTTGGATCTGACTCATTCTTTGGATCATGCCTTAATATGATCTCACCATGTAATGCCTTGGAATTTGGGGGTCGCGCATACATTCGACTTCAAAATTTTCATGTATCACTTATAACCGATTTTACTGCGATTAATCAAGTTTAAAGGCGCAGCATGAAATTACTTGGAACATGAAGCACAACCACAACTAGTCTACTGAATGAAAGAGACCAAATATATACAAGTCCAAAATAATATAAATGGGTCGCATAAGGCGTTGCCCATCAAAATTACAAAAGAATATGTTTAAAAAGAATGATGAGCTGAGTCCAACACCCAACGATCCAAAATTCGACTGCTAGACCGACGGGGAACCATCCATTAGCTAGAAGTAGGACAGCTCGTCCTCCTCCTCAAGACTCGCATCGCCAGGCTCCTCATACTCTACGTCACCTGCATCTACAGGAGAGTCTGGTTAGTGTTTTAAAACACCGTCCCAGAGTGAGAGTGAGTGATCAACTCAATGGGTTCTATTAGCTCTAAGTTGTAATAAACATCAATTATATTATGAATTTAATGAAAGGCAAGTATTCATAAACACCTAACTAATCTTGTTAATGCAGGTGCATGATAAATGATATGATGCATGACCTCGACACAACACTCTCTCGAGCGACTCCATCTAACGATCACGTATAACCAACACTCCCTCATTGCGACCTCGACTGCCGAGTCGCCAACCTAAATAATGCGATGCGATATGATAATGTTAGCCGAGTTCTTGGTTACTTTCATTCATCCAACAGGTTGGGGAAACTGTTTCACCCCACATGTCAATGCCCTGAACTAGTTGCGATGTCAAGGCTCCTCAACATGTGATGTTAGGGCTCCGCAATCCTTGATCCCGTCGGATTTTCCACCCCGACTTCAAGCACATGGGGAGTGCTGAGCAGAGGGATCGCTCGTGGTCACCACGGGAAGCCTCGTCACCCCAGCATATGCCGACAGCTCGGATACAGTGTCACATTCCACCATGCTCGGCTCACAAGTCGGTAGATCGGTTCCAATTAGTTATTAATGGGCTACAACGGTTAAAGGGTGTTCCAAGTTCCATATATACGTGAGTAGACAAGGTGAACAAACGAGGTAGGTTAGTAAGTAGACTAGACTGCACGAGTTCAGACGAGTACGTGATAGACGACATTAGATACAAGTGACCCATGTAGTCTAACTAGTGTCACCCATACGCACCAGCCCAAATCCACGGGTTTAGCCTCAGGATGGTCCTACCAACGGGACCACTGTTTCTCTCCTTAGATTCGTAACCAACCCAAGGGTTTCGATGGTAATCCACAACATGCCAACAATCAGGGTTATCAACTAGCATAAGCAATATCATACATTCATACTTCTCAACATAAAATTCAGATTTTCTTACAAGGCAAAGCTAATAATATTGTGAAATAAAGGTGTATATGTGTTGTGTGGATTAGTGAGGAAGGTAAGCATTTCATATATATCATAAAACCAAAATGCACAAGCGTTAATGAATCATATATGTTCTAAGGTAATATCATGCAAGAATCAAACAAGACATGAATATGCAATCATCTAATTTATACTCAATCGTGTGAAGGACAACAAACATTTATAACCATTCCATGTTGTTTGAAGGATCAAAGGTAAGGTCATTCCTAGGGTTATTCTAGATTCTCCAAATACATCATCCAAGTAATCAAAATCATTAAACTCATACTAAAATTGGTACTAGGCCACCTAAGGATAATAGTCCGCACCTATGAATTGTTGAGGTCTTGGAAAACGACCTAGAAGCACCGAACTCGGTGTCGATCGGCCGGAATCCTAAGACAATGTTCTTGCATATTAGAATCTCATGCAAATCCTCCCTCAACATGAGGGGTTCCAAAAAGATGAGAGATATACCTTCCCAAATGGCGGAGAGGGTTGTGTATGAGGAATTTCCTTGTGGGAGAGAGAGGTTTGCAAGATGGAACTTCTTTGGGCCCCACTTCGATCTATGGTCCACCTTTTTTCTCACCTTCACTCTCTTTCTTATCTCTTTACTCTATTTGCTCTCTCTTTACTCTCCTTGGTGGTTGTAGTAATGGTGGGAGTTATGAGAGAAGGAGCTAGGGCTTTATTTCCTAGACTCGGGCCAATTGGCCTTAAGTTTTCAACAAATTCCCACAATGGCTCTGTGGGGGCCGCTTTTAGCTTTGGGGCGGCCCTATCACCCCCTAGGCTACCAAATTTGGTGTGTAGGTAACACATGGCCTATTATCACACCCCAAACTCAGAAATTAAATTCACAGGAATCCCGATCACCGAATCCGGTGTTGACAGCCTCCGTAGTACCCCATTCTCGGCTCCCAGCGCAGTATACGCCAGATTTTGATCCTGGGATCTTAGAAGGGGGATTTTTCAACGTATATTTGTCTTGTAATAAGCATAACCACAAGTTTATCCAAATTATAAAGGCAACATCATTATCACATATCGACTAATATAATCACTTGAATACAATGTTGAAAGAAAAATACATATATCAAAATCAGAGCTCCTGAAAACCGCTGCACGCTCCAAGATCAACGCTGCTGCAACCTAACGCCACCTGCACGCATCTATCATGCATAAGCTTATAAAAGCTTAGAGGGTGGTGTAAGTATGTGTAAGGTAAGTGCCGAGTATACAATAGAGTTCATAAATCATATATCATTGAGATAAGCAGGAAAAATGACAAGGTCATGAATCATACGATATCAGAATAAGCGAAAATAATGATAAGCCCATAAATCATACAATATCGAAAATACTAACAAGACAAATCAAATATGTGAACGAGGAGTCATAGAGAGCCAAATGTCAGATGTCGAGGGTACAATGCAATATGTAAATCCTACTAAGTCCATTTAGGCCATATAAGTACAACAACATAGTAACTCAAAATGCTAAGTACTACGGATGCAATGAAATATGTGGTGCAAATGAAATGACCATGCTGGAATGTGAAGTCGGGATAATAGTATGAAGTATCACAGGCTATGGGGTCCATCACAAGGGACTTCTATCCAAACTAGTCCCATACCTAAATTTGGATAGTCAGACACAATGTGGTAAACTCCTGGTCTCAGGTTAGTCGTACGTCCAACCGAAATCCTGGCCATGTAAAAGTACACGTAACAAATAGTTACGCACCACCAGCCTGAGTGGATAATGAATGAATGAATGAATGGATATGCAATTCCTGCTTAATAAGTCCACATATCAGTACAGTTACTCTCTGAAAAAATCATCGGGGTCTATTACACTCGACACCGACTGCCTCCTTCCTAGCTGCACAACCCAGCGAGCGAAATAGACCTCACTATCCGCTTGGCCAGTAGTCTGTCAATACCTATCCGTCTGGTAGATAGCGGACCCATTTACGAGCTGGTCATACTCAGCCTAGCTTATAGCCTCCTCCCTCGAGCAGGTAAGGCCACACCCCCTCCCAACCGATCACGACACAGTAGGAGACGCAGCCTACTGATATTCGGCACTCGGGCGCTCATGTTCGACTCGGTATAGATGTTGGGGCTACTCCTGGCCTCAGAGGTTCTGAGATTTTCACCCAAGGACATCTTAAGTGCCCCATAGTGCTAGAACCAAATATTTTCGGTGTCCCATCTAACCATCCACAATATGGCTATGGAGGCCACGACCCTGATGTCGCTAGGGCATATAATGATCAAGTACACAAATGTGAGATGCATGAATCACACCGTACAGTCATGCAGTAATCCTACGCGTACAGCGTGATAATGTGGGGCACTCGTCTCATAATGAGTTCCACAAATGGTCTGCTCAATGGCTTATGTCATGTTCAGTCACTACTCATATCAAGCATACATATGATGCGTATGGTCATGAATCATGGAGTTATACTAGGCATGTTATAAAATAATGAACCATTCTTACAACGCAGATGGGCTTAGACGACCTACTCACAACAAGTATGGGCCTATCAATGGGCCCTAGGGAGAGTCGTAATAAGGACATTTAACCAACATTACACTTACAATGTGAACGTCAAACCAGCATTGCTCCCAAGGCATAACCCGCCATAAACCATGGAGAAATCGCACATTGCAATGGACCCTAAGGACAACCCATTGGGCCTCTACCTATGGGTCTTAGATATATCAAATGGGCTGCATCATTTGGGCTTTTTATAAATCAAGTGGGCCGCATTAAAGGGGCCTTATGTACATTGCAATGGGCCATATCCCATGGGCCTTTGAATACATCACAATGGGCCTCATAACATGGGCCTTATATATCAAAGTGTGCCCCAACTACGGGCCACGAATGCATCAAATGGGCCTCCTCAAATGGGCCTTATAAATGCCAAGGTGGGCCTCAACAACGGGCCACAAGTACATCAAGTTGGGCCTCAACCCATGGGCCCTATACACACCACAGTGGGTCTCAACCCACGGGCCTTTATACATCACAATGGGTCTCAACCCACGGGCCCCATATACATCACAAGTGGGTCTCAACCCACGGGCCTTTACACATCACAATGGGTCTCAACCCATGAGCCTTATACACATCACAAGTGGGTCTCAACCCATGGGCCCTATACACATCACAAGTGGGTCTCAACCCACAGGCCTTTACACATCACAATGGGTCTCAACCCATGGGCCCTATACACATCATAAGTGGGTCTCAACCCATGGGCCCTATACACATCACAAGTGGGTCTCAACCCACGGGCCTTTATACATCACAATGGGCTTCGACCCATGGGCCTTAGAATACATCAAAATGGGCCTAATTTCATGGGCCTTAATGTAACACCTCAGATTTTGGCTACTCTGGGATTTGACGTCCTTAGGCAGTGGGTCAATTAAAACACCTGAAAAATCGCTTAGAACCCAATTCCATAGCCAAAGAAACCACTTAGGATTAATTCCTTTAGAAACTAAGCATAAGTTAGCTAGCGCAACGCTGGAGTAGCTGGAAAATAGTCCCTGATCACTTTAAATACGTTCTACAAGACCCAAATCGAGTAGAACCAATGACTCTATAATACTCTATAACCTCGGACCAAACTCTAAGCAGGTTTGTTCTCTGGACCACTTTGAATCTTTGTATTGGATCTAGACCGCGCGTCGAAAGTCCGATACTTCCTATCTTAGACCGTTAGAACTGCCTTGTTGGACTTGACACTCATTTCAAAAATCAAGTCAAACCGATAATCACAGGCCATTTCATTGAGCCCGGACCAAAGAGAGTGCGAATAAGGATAAAATTGGAATTTCAAATTCAAATCTGACACACGACTTGACGCGTCAGTATTGAGCGTTCTGACCGTCAGAATTCAGCCAGATTACACCCTCGGATCAGGAAAAATTTCTATTTTATATCATGAGACTTTCAGCCCTGATCTACGTGCGGTGACCGCTGAACTGAAACTGGTTCGTCACGTGCGATCTGCGAACCCTGCCAGACTGAAAACTTAATACGTGCTATATCTGGTACGCATGAGCTTAAGTCCGATCGCATTCGACCAGGGAACCACCAGAAAGCATCTTTTGGACCCAAACAGCCCCGAATTGGATATGCACTAAGTAAACTTCGTTCCGGAGCCTGTTTCCGACGTTTTTAAGCTTATAAAAGGGGTTGAAACCCTCATTCCTCTCTCCCATCCGAAATTGCAAAATCCTAGCTTTGGGAGAGAGAAAAGGTGAGAGTTTGAGAGAAAGAGTAGAAGGGATTTTTCCCACCTTCGTGCCGCTAGTTGCACGTGCTTCAGCAGCTTATCCCAATCACCTGGCCGGTGATTCTTTCACTTTTTCAAGTATGAAACAACCTTAGAAGTTGCTGATTTAGTGTTTACTAGGATTCATAGCGTGTTAGCTAACGTACTTCGTAAAACAAGTTCTCCTACTGCCGTAGACGAAGCGTACACGCTTCGTTCGAAATCACGCATCCGTAAGAGATAAGGTGAGGATTTTAAACGCTTTGATTGACGGTTTACAACGCTTTCAATGTCGTTTAATAGTAGATTAACGACGGCATCGCCGTTTGTCATGTACAACATGCTCTCCGTTTCCTGTTTCGTAAATTAACGAAGAATATGAGATTTAGGGCATTTTAGTCATTTGTAGGAAGTGCTGATTTCATTCATATTTTACTGATGTGATTAACATGATTTGTTGTCGTATTAGGATGTTAGGAATGCGTGCATAATTAGTTTGGCGAAGAGATTCGCCAAATTGCGCACTTCGGGTCGACATACTATATGTAGACTTAAGTGTGTAGTGTATGTGTTTGTATAAATGCTTGTATTAGTATGTATTGAATTAAATGATGTTATGAGATAGTTTGAGATTGATTTCTCAATTAATATGCTGACCTAAATGATTTCCTACATGTTGATTATATGCTTGATTTCATTACATGCATGAAATATATGTGCTTGAAGATTTACTTAAGTTGAATGTTATAACATGTGTTAACATGCTCACATGATTGTATTTCAATTCCAATATTCCAATATAAATTGCTGATGTAATTCCATAATTGTTTGGGACTATACTTAGTCCAGGCAGTCGGTAACCGAGCGAATTCGTGGCTGATTGGTCTTAGCCACGAACGACGCGTCGATGAACGCGAGTCGTATTTGGAGTTGGCGGCAGTGGTTAGGCCACGCGAAGTGTTTTACGCACTTCATGTCGTTCGACTTGAGATGCGATCGCGCTAGTCGAGCCCGTCAAGTAACCCGACTGGCCATTGTATGTTCACCCTGCATGAGTCATAACTGCTTGAACCTAGGGTACTGAACTTACCATTGTAAACCCTGTTAACCATGGTACCTTGATCCACGAAGACTCATGAGCCGGGCATGGTGGTATAGGACACCGTGGTTGAGCTGTCGGCCTACGCTGGGGCCACAAACCTTCCCGTAGTGAACAGTGAGTACCTATGACTCGTGAGCAAATTATGGTGGTATGAGACACTATATTTTTACTGTTGGCCTACATTAATAAGGTGATGGGGGAGCAGAGCAACGAGTGCGTGCAACAGCCCTGGCAGCCCTTGCAGCGACCTACAAAATATACATCGTATGAGATTTCTAGGAGTGACGACCCTAGACAGGATCTGTGCTGGGATTGATATAAGGGAGGTACCTTAGTTTTCCAATCCTGCTGTTTGAATGGACTAATAACAACTCGAAAATCATATCACCATACCATTGCATGTGCCTGGAAGATGTAGAGCACTTGAGGGTCGATTGCATGCCGCGGTCGTAAGATGGTGCCGTATGAGGGAGATCGTCGGTGAGAGCATACATCACGTCATGTCATATTGCATTAATAACAGTATTAGGATTGTTTGATTTACTGCTTTACTATTATCGCATGATTGATTTGAGAACATGCTAATTCTTGCTCTATTATTCCACTGAGTTAGCTACTCACTCCCACGTTACGGGATAGTGTTTCCGGACACCCACCAGACCCTTTTGTTATTGCAGATGATGGCGCGGCCTGCGAGGCGGAGCCGGACTTGATGAAGATGAGGAGGATCTCTCCTTTATGCGTGTTCTGATTGACGGGATTACAGGGAGGTTGATTAGATACCTTGACACTTGTCATTTTATATTTTTAGCGTACTCATGTATATTTGTTTTGTTTACTTTTGGAGCATACATGTATGCATATAACCTGATAACATGTTCACACTCTGGAGACATACAACAATTTATATATGTTATACATACTATCACTGTCTTCCGCTTGCTAATTTAACTGTCTCTGGAGTAGGATATGCTGTTCTGGCTTAATCTCACTCATGTTTAATACATTAATACTGACAACATTCAAGCATACATATCTATGTTGCATAAATAACATTTTGAAACTCGGGAGTTGGGTTTTTGCTCGACCCCCGATTTTTGGGATGTTACAGATGGTATCAGAGCATGATTTGGATTAAACTGGGCCTGGGTTATGGTCACGCGACATACGTTGTTGCTTCCTTTGACTTAGGTGGGTGCGAGAAGGGTCTAGAAACACTTCTAGGATCCCAGATTCGCCAATAGGCGAAGTCTATTCATTTCGATCGCGGGATCGAATCCGTAGCGCATCTAGGGTCGCGTAAAGCAACCCGAATAGCTCCTAGGTTGTAGGTAAGTGGGTTGAGACGCTCTTTGAATGATTCTAAACCCGTAAATGTGAATTTTTGGGCCGTGGGACAACCACGACCCCTGTATTCAATCGTCAGGACTTAGAAACCCCGTTTCATCCAAAATCTTCAAAATTCTTCCTCTCACCACTCCAATCTTCAATTATTTCTTATCTATTTCATGTTAGGCATCAATACTAATGTGAAAATAACATAAAATCATACTTTCATAAAATGTTACAGTGAATAGTAAAATTTCATAAAAAATGGCCATAAGGTCATTCTAACTTCACTTTTTTTAGCAACTAATAGTCTAGATAGATGTACTAGATCCTTCTACCCTAAAATCATATGCTGCATGATAGGAGTTTGTATTCGGGATTACAGATTGGCCCCGAAAAGCCCCGAATGCATCTTTGGACCCATATAGGGCAATCTAGAATGAACCAAGGTGGGGACCATATATTTTTGGGGTCCTTGGACCATGGGGGACCAGACTCATATGGTCCCACTGGCCACCGTGCAAGATGGCCGGCAATGCCATCGCCGGTTCGGCGATGCATCGCTAACCGGTGGGGCCCACTTGAGGTAATCTTTGGGCGCACGCCCTATTTTGGGTGGTGTACCCCTCTTATGTATGGTTCATCCGAAGAAAACCCCAAATATGGGTACTTCCTTCACAAATAGCCCCTTCCCTAGCCCCATTTTCATTTTCAGCTGCCCTATCCCAAAAATTGTGATTTCAAATCACTCCCAAATCCTTCCTTGGCCAAAAACGACCACTCTCCATCACTCCATTGCTGTTTGCAGCCCTCCCTCTTACAAATTTCATCGTTTGGAGCTCTTACGACCTCTAGAACGAGCTGAAATCGTGAGGAGCTCCATTTCCCTTTTTTCTTCTCATTTCTTTTTAAAAATCTAGCCTTTGGGAGCTTGAAGCATCCCTCTACAATGCCTAGATTTCATTCTGTCCATTTGGGCAACCATATCTCCGCATTTTCTTCGCTTTTCATGCCTATTGTTAAGGCTATTTTAGCTTAGCTTTTCCTCCCTTTCCATCGTCCTCTCTCTCAAGTCCCTTTTATTTGATCCTCAAACTCGTGGAAACCTGTTTACCCATCTCATTTCTCCACGTTCTTCGCTGGTTTGATTACTGTTTTGAAATTTCTATGTTTTGTTGTTGTTAGGTAGAAAATGTGTTTGTGTTGAGGTTTGAGCTTAATATAGCTGAAATTTGTTGAATGGAGTGCATGCCGTTCATTTTTTTTGTTAGGTATTGTCCCTAGATTGGGAGTATTGTAACTCCCGGGATTCAGCCTACAAATTAGTTTTATCCCACCCCACCCTCCAACCAAGCATGCCACTCCCAATCCCAACATGGGATTAGGAATGTAGTTTCGTTTCATACAATCGGCCCTTGGCGTTTGGACCTAGTGTTAGCACTCCTAGATTTGAAGGATCTGACGATATAGGAAAGCCAATTTTATTTCGATAATCTTGACCCTAAGCAATAGAATAACTCCCTGTAGTAGAAATGGTATGGAACCATTTAACGTATAAACTTAGGCTTTGGATTATAAGTACTGAGTTACAGACTAGGCTACTAGTTGACTTAGGCAGTGTAAGGCCTATATATGCTAAGGGATAGTAGGTTAGATTTGGTTGGAATGGGACTCCCTTCCTTCGATAGATCCCCTTATGACTTATAGACTTCTGTTGTTGCCCATAGGAAGGAACCATTCACTCTCAGGGAACATTTATAACTCCCTCAGATTGAACTTAGAATGTACTAGCACACCCCCTAGAATTGCCTTCCCCAAGGGCTTATTGCATTCGGGAACGCGGAATAAAGAAAATGCAATTATCAGCGAAGTATTCGCGGTTTGAATCGACTTCTTAATCCTAGTAGTTACCACTAAATCCAATGCTCTGATCAAGCAGAAGATCGGCATCGACTAGGATTGAGGACTGATATAACAACTTTTCTGTCATCGTGGGGCAGAAGGTTTGTGTATCCGGCTCAGACCCATTACACAACTATTCTTCCGTGTTGGCCCGACCACCTACAACCACAAGTTATTGCTTTACCCTTGGTAAATATTAAGGACTTCAAGCCAGTAGAGGATTCGACATCTTGCCACCAACTCATACCTACCCTTGAACTTAACCATAATAAAGATTAGGCTCATCTCTATGATCATAGGTACCAATGCCATAGAACGCATCATTAGTAAGGAAAACCCTGTAGAGAAAGGTTATTTCCATTTTAGGTTAAGGATAGCCCCTAAGTTGCGCCTCGTTTCGATATACGGATCGATGCAACGATTCTTCAACCTTAAGTAAAACCAAGTTCTAAGGGGGGTAGAACGAATTGAGTCCAATCCAGTTAGGTTAGTCAACGCTACCGTTCGATCAGAGTGGCGCAGCACGGTTAGGTTATTAAATAGGATTTGAACCTTCCTTAAAAAAAGCACTCCTTACCCTTCGCTAATTTCAGAGACGAAATTGTGTTTTAAGGGGGGTAGATTGTAACACCCTGGATTTTGGCTAATCTGGGATTTGACGTCCTTAGGCAGTGGGTCAATTAAAACACCTGAAAAATCGCTTAGAACCCAATTCCATAGCCAAAGAAACCACTTAGGATTAATTCCTTTAGAAACTAAGCATAAGTAAGCTAGCGCAACGCTGGAGTAGCTGAAAAATAGTCCCTGATCACTTTAAATACGTTCTACAAGACCCAAATCAAGTAGAACCAATGACTCTATAATACTCTATAACCTCGGACCAAACTCTAAGCAGGTTTGTTCTCTGGACCACTTTGAATCTTTGTATTGGATCTAGACCGCGTGTCGAAAGTCCGATACTTCCTATCTTAGACCGTTAGAACCGCCTTGTTAGACTTGACACTCATTTCGAAAATCAAGTCAAACCGATAACCACAAGCCATTTCATTGAGCCCGGACCGAAGAGAGTGCGAATAGGGACAATTGAAATTTCAAATTCAAATCTGGCACACGACTTGACGCGTCAGTATTGAGCTTTCTGACCGTCAGAATTCAGTCAGATTACACCCTCGGATTAGGAAAAATTTCTATTTTATATCATGAGACTTTCAGCCCTGATCTACGTGCGGTGACCGCTGAACTGAAACTGGTCCGCCACGTGCGATCTGCGAACCCTGCCAGACTGAAAACTTAATACGTGCTATATCTGATACGCATGAGCTTAAGTCCGATCGCAATCGACCAGGGGACCACCAGAAAGTATCTTTTGGACCGAAACAGTCCCGAATTGGATATGCACTAAGTAAACTTCATTCCGGAGCCTGTTTTCGACGTTTTTAAGCTTATAAAAGGGGTTGAAACCCTCATTCCTCTCTCCCATCCGAAATTGCAAAACCCTAGCTTTGGGAGAGAGAAAAGGTGAGAGTTTGAGAGAAAGAGTAGAAGGGATTTTTCCCGCCTTCGTGCTGCTAGTTGCACGTGCTTCAGCAGCTTATCCCAATCACCTGGCCGGTGATTCTTCTGCTTTTTCAGGTATGAAACAACCCTAGAAGTTGCTGATTTAGGGTTTACTAAGATTCATAGCGTGTTAGCTAACGTACTTCATAAAACAGGTTCTCCTACTGCCGTAGACGAAGCGTACACGCTTCGTTCGAAATCACGCATCCGTAAGAGATAAGGTGAGGATTTTAGACGCTTTAATTGATGGTTTACAACGCTTTCAATGTCGTTTAATAGTAGATTAACGACGGCATCGCCATTTGTCATGTACAACATGCTCTCCATTTCCTGTTTCGTAAATTAACGAAGAATATGAGATTTAGGGCATTTTAGTCATTTGTAGGAAGTGCTGATTTCATTCATATTTTGCTGATGTGATTAACATGATTTGTTGTCGTATTAGGATGTTAGGAATGTGTGCATAATTAGTTTGGCGAAGAGATTCGCCAAATTGCGCACTTCGGGTCGACATACTATATGTAGACTTAAGTGTGTAGTGTATGTGTTTGTATAAATGCTTGTATTAGTATGTATTGAATTAAATGATGTTATGAGATAGTTTGAGATTGATTTCTCAATTAATATGCTGACCTAAATGATTTCCTACATGTTGATTATATGCATGATTTCATTACATGCATGAAATATATGTGCTTGAAGATTTACTTAAGTTGAATGTTATAACATGTATTAACATGCTCACATGATTGTATTTCAATTCCAATATTCCAATATAAATTGCTGATGTAATTCCATAATTGTTTGGGACTATACTTAGTCCAAGCAGTCGGTAACCGAGCGAATTCGTGGCTGGTTGGTCTTAGCCACGAACGACGCGTCGATGAACGCGAGTCGTATTTGGAGTTGGCGGCAGTGGTTAGGCCACGCGAAGTGTTTTACGCACTTCATGTCGTTCGACTTGAGATGCGATCGCGCTAGTCGAGCCCGTCAAGTAACCCGACTGACCATTGTATGTTCACCCTGCATGAGTCATAACTGCTTGAACCTAGGGTACTGAACTTACCATTGTAAACCCTGTTAACCATGGTACCTTAATCCATGAAGACTCATGAGCCGGGCATGGTGGTATGGGACACCGTGGTCGAGCTGTCGGCCTACGCTGGGGCCACAAACCTCCCCGTAGTGACCAGTGAGCACTTATGACTCGTGAGCAGATTATGGTGGTATGGGACACTATATTTTTACTGTCGGCCTACATTGATAAGGTGATGGGGGAGCGGAGCAACGAGTGCGTGGAACAGCCCTGGCAGCCCTTTGTAGTGACCGCGAGCGTATTCTGAGTCTACGGGAGGCGACGACCCTTCAGTAGCAGTAGAATAAAGTAGGCCTGTATTGATAAGGTGATGGGGGAGCGGAGCAACGAGTGCGTGCAACAGCCCTAGCAGCCCTTGCAGCGACCTACAAAATATACATCGTATGAGATTTCTAGGAGTGACGACCCTAGACAGGATCTGTGTTGGGATTGATATAAGGGAGGTACCTTAGTTTTCCAATCCTGCTGTTTGAATGGACTAATAACAACTCGAAAATTATATCACCATACCATTGCATGTGCCTGGAAGATGTGGAGCACTTGAGGGTCGATTGCATGCCGCGGTCGTAAGATGGTGCCGTATGAGGGAGATTGTCGGTGAGGGCATACATCACGTCATGTCATATTGCATTAACAACAGTATTAGGATTGTTTGATTTACTGCTTTACTATTATCGCATGATTTATTTGAGAACATGCTAATCCTTGCTCTATTATTCCACTGAGTTAGCTACTCACTCCCACGTTACGGGATGGTGTTTTCGGACACCCACCAGACCCTTTTGTGATTGCAGATGATGGCGCGGCCTGCGAGGCGGAGCCGGACTTGATGATGATGAGGAGGATCTCTCCTTTATGCGTGTTCTGATTGACGGGATTACAGGGAGGTTGATTAGATACCTTGACACTTGTCATTTTATATTTTTAGCGCACTCATGTATATTCGTTTTGTTTACTTTTGGAGTATACATGTATGCATATAACCTGGTAACATGTTCACACTCTGGAGACATACAACAATTTATATATGTTATACATACTATCACTGTCTTCTGCTTGCTAATTTAACTGTCTCTGGAGTAGGATATGTTGTTCTGGCTTAATCTCACTCATGTTTAATACATTAATACTGACAACATTCAATCATACATATCTATGTTGCATAAATAACATTTTGAAACTCGGGAGTTGGGTTTTTGCTCGACCCCCCAATTTTCGGGATGTTATACTTAATACATTACAATAGGCCTCTATAGGCCTCAACCCATGGGTCTTATATTCCTATCAAGGTGGGCCTCGACAGCAGGCCACAAATACATCAAGGTGAGCCTAATCATATGGCCTTACATATATTAAATGGGCCACACTAATCAGGCCTTATAATCTCCAAGGTGGGCCTCAACAACGGCCATAAATACATCAATATGGGCCACCTCAAATGAACGGCAAAGATATACATACATCATGGTGGGCTCCACCTCGTTATGGTTGACATGATTGAAACACATGTCATGGTGGGCTCCACCTAAACCTTAGATCTGACTCATTTTTTTTGTCTCAAGCCATAAAATGAGCTTGCAAAGTGGATGGACAGTTTGGATGCAACACATGTATCATGGTGGGGTCCACACACATGGCCCACCACAGACACCAAGGGTGGGGCCCTACTGGCCATCTAGCAGCCCAGCCAAATGACTGGACAACATCGATAAAACACATACATCTTGGTGGGTGCCACCATCCACAGCAGTGGACGGTGAGAATAAAATACATACATCATTGTGGGTCCCACGTGGGGCTCACCAAAATGTTCATTTGCTACCCAACGTGCTGACGAGGTCACACAGACTGGATGGAGAGTAAAAAAAAATATCTTATTAATCCAAAACTCTTGCACTCAAAAGAGTTTCAATGGTATACGTTCAACCCCACTGTTCCCTCTGATGTGGGCCACCTGAACATTGGATGAGGCTGATTTTTGAAGGGGGACCACCTCAGGAGGTGGCCCACCATATGAACGGATTGGATGGAAAATACACACCATGGTGGGGCCCACATTTGGAGCCGTGAGTCCCTGACCAGCCGTCCACCCACTTGGCACAGGCGTTGCCTGCGCACCTGGCAGCGGCAGCAGCGTCTGCTGCCTCTTATTTTTTATTTTTTATTTTTTTGAAAACGCATTTTTTTCTCGGTTTTTCACACGTAGGTCCCACCTCGGATGAATCCACCCTGCCCACTGGATTCCATGGCCCGATACTGTTCAAAGGAGCCCAATATCCGATATTTTTCGGTGTATAGAAACGACAGGGTAGATTTTCAATGGAAGAAACCATTGTTTTATGTACTGTGGCCCGCAAGAATATCGGACGGACTTCATTTTTCGCCTCAACGCCTAAAATGGGCTGAGGAAAGAAATGGTCAACGTGGATTGAATACATAAATCAAGGTGGGGCCTGCATGAGTGGCCCGCTCTAAGGCTTGAACCAAGCCAATATTTGTGTTTTCCTGGTCTACGTCCAGCGTCCAGGGACGCTGGACGGTGGTGCATTCCAAGTGGGCTGTCAAAGTGGGCCACCAAATGATGGGTAGTGTGGATACAACATATATGAAAAGTGGGCCCCCACCTATAGATGCCTTGGAAAAACTACATACTTCATGGTGGGTCCATTCGATTGGACCACACAACTACATCACCACCACATAAAAAAAATAAAGAGAGAGAGAGAGAGAAAAAAAAGTGAGATACATGGGATGGAAGGCTCAGCCACTATGAGCCCTCCCTTGCAAGCAATCAAACATCAAGTGGGTCCTATTACATGTGGGGCCATCAAATCGAAAATCAACGGTGGAGATCCTTTCTCCACCGAAATAGAAGGTCTAGATGACCCCCTTTTCAAACTAAAAAGTAAACATCATGATGGGGTCCATGAAGAATGGCCCCATCATGGAATGATATTGATAATCAAGGTGGGCCATCAGCCACATCTTAGGGTCCAAAATAAGATCTAAACCATTAATCGGTAGGCCTCACTTGACCCATCATAAAAATATGAAATCTAGGCTATAGAAACACCCACCGTTCGATCTTCTTGGTCCATTGGAAAGCCGGTCTTCTTGTGCTTTTCTTTGATGGAGGAAGATGAGAAATGGATGGCTAGGATGAGAGATCTTGGGATAGAAAGGTGAGCCTCACATATGCACTTTTCTCTCCATGGGAAGGCTTGGACATGTGCATTTTTCTCTCTTGCTTGGGATGTGTTGAGAAATGAGAGAGAGAGATGGGATGTAAGGAGAGAGAGTGATGGATGTGAGTGATGGGTGAGGTGATGGTGTACTTGACATGTATGGTGGTGTAAGAGAGAGAGAGGGAAAGAGTTGACTTTAGGTAAGGGTGATGTAAGAGGGGGATGGTTGCTTGTACTTGACATGAGGTGATTAATTGATGTAGTGATTGATTGATGGGACATATTGTAGAGATTCTCTTGGGATTTGCAACGCGTGATATTTTTTCTCAATCCGTACGCGGGTCTACATCTCCCTGCCAGGGTATCGGATCGGTATGTAAGACGCGGTGCTGGAACCTCGGCGATGGTGCGTCGCAATGGTATAAATCTTGGATTGAACCGACTCAAATCTATGAGATATGACTTAGGGTCGCGTGGAAACGTTGATTATATGTCGCAGGTTGCCGAAATTCGACGGGAAGGATCGTGGGAGTTGACGGAATAGTACCGACTAGGATATAGGTCTTACACTGATGAGGGGCCATGCTAAATTTGAAGACAATTGGACACGAGGTTTCCTCGCACGGCTCTGATCTTTAAATGGCCTTACGAGGTCGATTCTGGTCGTTGAGGCGGTTCTGGTGGCCCTCTAGCCATAAAACTTATTGGATAGGTGCTCCTTAGCTCGATGGAGGGCCGTGCAAATTTGGTAAATAATCGGATGTGGGGTTTTATAGTACGGGTCTAAATTGTAATCAATGGTCACCGTTCCACGATCGGGTCCCAAATTTTGTAGACGGGTGTAGAAAAATACATTAGACCTCCACTGTAAATGTAGAAGAGATCCAACAGCTGGAAGGCCTGGTATCTTAGTTTTATTTACAAGTGCTAGATTTCAATTCTGGCCTTGGGTGAGTTGCATTTGGCAAGCACCACTGGGACGACATGGATAACAAAATTTTGGATGTCCACTGAGTCTGTGGTCTGCGATGGACCATAAGTCGAGTGAAATCTTTGATTTCCTAAATTTGTAGATTTTTCTGACCTTCCCTGACCGCTGCATGGCCCACATGAGCTGTTGTTAAGTGCAAACGGCTATCTAGCTTAACGGCTCGCACTTGGTCCGATCATGACCGGACTGGTCTACTCTAATGGACTAATCCTAGATTAATTTACTTGTGGTACCCCACCACGAGTAGTTTAAACAAACAGTCCTACAGCAAATCCTACGTGGACGACTTAGAACACTGTTCTGGTTGGACAGGACTTTACACTTCAAATGGATGGACGGTGTAGATACAAAACATACATCATGGGTGTGGCCCACAGAACTCAGTGACACCACTTTATTAGGGAGTCTCTGGCTACTTAACTTGTCAGTAGCTAAACCGCGCACGTCGTTGGGGAGGTGAGGGATGTAGATTGCATCCTACCTCCGCCCATCTTTGGGAATAGGCAGGAGCTTTAAGTAGCCACCATGATATAGGGGTCTTATCCACATTGTCCATCCTTTTTTTCATCATTTTAAGCTATTAGCCTAAAAATCTGGCAGATCCAAGACAGATGTGGGCTACACAGTGGGGGTTAAACCCTTACGGTTGAAAAATTCATTGGGCCAAAGAAGTTTTGGATGGAGTTGATATTTGTGTTTTCTCTTCATCCAGATCTATCTAACTTTATGAATAGGTTGGATGGTAAATATAAATCACTATGGGCCCTAGAAAATTTTCAACAGTGAGACGCGGTTTTTACAAACGCGGATTTCCTTTGAAAGCCTATCGCGTTCTGAAAACCTAGGTGGGGCCTACTATAATATTTTTGAGAAATCTACCCCATCCATCTGTTTTTTCTTATCATTCTAGGGCATTATCCCAAAACTAAGGCAGATCCAAATCTCAAGTGGACCACACCACATGAAGCAGCGGTGATAATGATTCTCATCGTTAAATATTTTTTAGAGCCCACCGTGATATTTATTTGACATCTAACCTATAGATTAGGTCATACATACCTGGATGATGGAAAAAAACAAATACTGGCTTGATCCAAAAATTTGATAGCCCTAGGAATTTTTTCAGTGTGAGAGTTCAATCAACACTGTGTGGCCCACTTGAGATTTTGATCCACCTCAGTTCTGGGTTCATACCATAAAATTATTTTTAAAAATGTATGGACAGTGTAGATTTATCATTAATATCTTGGTGGGACCCAACTAGCATCCTAGTGGAAGAATTTCATGTGAAAAGGCTTCCATCGCATTCTTCGGAGAGGTAGAGAATATGGTGAAGAGGCATGCGAGAGAAGGAAACTAGCTTTTCTAAACTCGCACTAAGAGCTCTTTCATCCAGACCATCGGCCTTATCTGACGGTTGATAGCAAGGTTCGTACATAATGACGTGCGAACCAGTGCGTAACTGAGCGTTCCTATATATATATATATGTGTGTGTGTGTGTGTGTGTGTGTGTGTGTGTGCAGAACGCTCACCTGCGAATTAGTTCGCATGGACTACCAACGAACTTTTTTGAGAACTCATCATATCTGATGAGTCTCGAAAATCTGAACGGTCCACATGAAGTAGAACCTCATGAAACCCTCTGGTACCAATTTTTACTTTGAACCAAAACTTCGGTGGGCCATAAAAATGCAAACAGTTTCTTCCCTTGATTTAAATTTCTCTTTGCTATGGCCCATCAAAATCTTAGATCAGGGTGAAAATTCACCCCCTAAAGTTTCATGGGATCCCGTATCCTATGGACCGTTCGGATTCAACACCCATGACATGTGTGCAAATGTGCGCACGTGCGTAGGTGAGCATGCTCTCTCTCTCTCTCTCTCTCTCTCTCTCTCTATATATATATATATATATATATATATATATATATAGCTTGTGTGTGGTACACCAACCAATCCACTTCCTATACTTTGCTATTTCCTTCTCTGAGATTTGACAGACACTCAAATGTTACTTGATTTGTGTGACATGAGTGTTGTTTTTGCTACAAAATTATAAGGGCGGCACCTTCTCTATGTATGTTTTGCATCCACACTATCCATTCATTTTTTCTCATATCATTTTACTACATGATCTCAACAATGGAATAGATTAAAAGCTCAAGTTGACCACATCAATGGAAGCAGCGGAAATAATGATGCCCACTGCTGAACCCACCGTTTTCTATGGTGTGGTCCACTTGAACTTTGTACTTGTCTTATTTTAATTGGCCCATGCTTTAAGATGATTTTAAAAGATTAATGAAGGGCTTGATCATAACACATACATCAAAATGAGGTTATAAGGTTTTTTGCTTTCTCGTAATCCTAAATGTAATTTAGTATGTAGAGAAATTTGTGACTGTGGACCCCACCTTTTATCCAAATATTTTTTTTGGAGCAATACAAACTTAAGTAGCAAACTTAGACCTCCACGTACTGACAGCAAAATTTGGGACAAAAATTCCCCTCCTTTCACGAAAACGGATTGGGTACTCCCCCTGCCACCAGCCGATGGCGGATAGTCAGTGGTCTGTGGGCCCCACCATGATGTATGATTTTCATCCATGCCGTCCATATATTTTTCCATATCATTTTATGGTATGAGACAAAAAATGAGGTATATCCAAATCTCAAGTGTACCACATTACAGGAAACAATGTTGAATGAGCGTCAACCATTAGAAACCTTTAGGGGGCCCACTGTGATGTTTGCGAGAAATTCTCCCCATCTAAGTTCATTCATAGAGTCACAAAGACCTAGATGAAGAGGAAAAATAAATTTCATAATGATCCAAAACTTCTGTAACCTCTAAAAGGGTTTCAATGGTAGACGTTCAATTCCCCACTGCCTTTTACAGTGTGGTCCACTTGATAGTTAGATCTACCTTATTTTCCGTCTCAAGCCTTAATATGAGCTCGCCAAATAGATGGACGGTTTGGATATAACACAGACCTCATGATGGGACCCACAAAAGTATACAGCAAAAAAAAATACCCCTACTTTTTAAAGTATGGTAAGCTGGTCTACGAAGATTTGGCTACGGTTATAGCTATGGTTATAATCCGTAGCCATAGGAAATTGCAGGATTTTTTATGCAAACTCGCTAGACAGTTCTAGACTTTTTCGATAATATCGAAAGACCTTCGATACATATCGAAAGATATATGGAAAAGCAGGGCTATGGTTATTGCTACAGTTATAATCCGTAGCTATAGGGTCCAAAAGACCCTAACTTGCTAGCTTCTTTTTTTTTTTTCATTTCTTTTTTCGTTGTAATCCCCACGTCATTTTGTGGGTTCCATTATGAGGTATGTGTTATATTTAAACCATCCATCTATTTGACGAGCTCGTATTAAGGCTTAAGACGAAAAATAAGACAGATCTAGCTATCAAGTGGACCACACTATAAAAGGCAGTGGAGGATTAAAGGTCTACTATTGAAACCCTTTTAGGGGTCATAGAAGTTTCGGATCATTATAAAATTTGTTTTTCCTCTTCATCTAGGTCTTTGTGACCTTATGAATAGATTGGATGGAAAATATATGTTATGGTGGGTCCTACAAAATTTTTAACAGTGAAAATCAATTTTCCCACTGCTTGTGGTCTGGTCCAATTGATCTTTAGATATGATTCTTTATATATATATATATAATGTTCCCAAATGATCTCGAAATATGGATGAACGTTGTAGATATAATAAATACGTAACTGTGGGGCCCATGTAACTTTGATCTCTTTTGAACAGGGCGAACATGAAATTGAGTAGGACAAACTAGAAATTGAGCAGGGCATACATGAAATTGAGCGGGGCAAACTAGAAATTGAGTGGGGTAAACTACAAATTGAGTGGGGCAAGCTGAAAATTGAGTGGGGCAAACTAGAAATTGAGCAAGACAAGCATGAAATTGAGCAGGGCAAACTAGAAATTCAGCCGGACAAACATGAAATTGAGCGGGGCAAACATGAAATTTAGCAGGGCAAATTGAAAATTGAGTGGGGCAAACTAGAAATTGAGCAGGCCAAACATGAAATTGAGTGAGAAAAACATGAAATTGAGCTGGGCAAAATAGAAATTGAGCAGGGCAAACTAAAAATTGAGCTGGACAAATATGAAATTGAGCAGGGTAAATTAGAAATTGAGCGGGGCAAACTAGAAATTGAGCGAGGCAAAAATGAAATTAAGCAGGGCAAACTAGAAATTGTGTAGGGCAGACATGAAATTGAGCGGGACATGCTTCAAATTGATGGCTCATGTTTGCCCTGCTAAAATGAAATGGATGGCTCATTTTAAGGGATGCTTCAAAAAATGAAGTATATCCAGGCTCAAGTTGCGGAGTCGGAAGTGGTTGCGACAACCTGTGCCGAGGTCGAGACCTTACAGATGACCCTAAGGGTCTCCCTTTCCTCTTTGTTAATTCAAGTTTCTTTATTATTGCTTTGATTTCTTATAGCTCCATGTTATTTCACTTTTTTCCTTCAATTTAAACACTAAAAGAAAACAATTTGTTTGTCTCACATCTGATAAATTTTCAACGTAAGAGAGATATTTAGTTCATAAAATTGGTTCTTCCATTGACTATCGAAAAATGATGTCTGTAAAGTTTCTATTCCCTCACTTATAGGTCAATTAAACATTCATTCCTTGTTAATAATGGCAGTTTGCCCCGCTGAATGCAAACGATTGCACAAGTAGAGAGAATGCAAACGATTTGCTACATCTTATCCTATAAGTGAAAACCCACCCAATTTTCAAGAGTATATTAGGTGCACCCCAGCCTCACCCAGAGTGATGCAGCCCTTACCATGAGGCATTTTCACAAACACCTGAACTGCAACTTTAAAAACGCACTGTTTTACAAACAAAGACAATGGTTTTACAAGTGTTTTATCAAACACCTTTTAAGTAACATAAAAACCAAAAAAAAAAAGAGAGAAAAAAGGTATTTGTTTAATGTACATGTTTGCCCAGCTTAATCGAAATTGAGCGGGCAAACTAGAAACTGAGCGGGGCAAACTGAAAATTCAGTGGGGAAAACTAGAAACTGAGCAGGGCAAACATGAAATTTAGCAGGGAAAACATGAAATTCAGTAGTGCAAAATGGAAATTCAACGCGGCAAACTTAAAATTCAGTGGGGCAATCTAGAAATTAAGTGAGACAAACATGAAATTCAGCCGGGGAAACATGAAATTCAGCGAGGTAAGGTATTTGGCTTTTAGGGCTTGTTTGGATACCCCAAAATAAGTTACTTTGTATACCTACAACAGTAGATAAGTAGCTTATTCGAGATAAGTAAGCTTGGTTTAAGATCAATTATAAGTAACTTTTTTACTTAAATTTACTTAATCACTTCAGCTTAAGAAGTAGGAACCAAGATAAGCTACTTAATGCATAGGTACCTTATATCAAGTTACTTACAATCCAAACTTCCCCATATCGACACTATTTCCCCAAATTTTATCTCATATTAAGGCTAAAGTAGTTGACTTGATGGAATCTTGGAAAATAATCAAGTTGGTTGGCTAAAGTAGCTTCTCCTACACCAAAATCATATATAGTACGTCAAGTAACTAATTTTGGTTTAGAAGATATTCTTGTTAAATGAATAAAGAAATAAATGAAAAAAAAGAGAAAAAAAAATTTATATGCTTATATATACATATTTATTAAATATGTATTAGAGAAAATTGTAGGTAGAATAAATTTCTTCTTGTAAAAAAAAAATCATAGACTTTTACAGACTACAGTTATGGATAGGGCTATAATCCGTAGCTATAGCTTCGATACATATCGAAAACACTTTGATATGTATCGACAATTGTAGGATGTTTTTAGGCAAACTCGTTGGATAGTTCTGGACCTTTTTCAATAATATCGAAAGACCTATGATGCATATTAAAGTACATATCGAAAGACCTTCGATACATAGCAAAGGACATATCGAAAAAGTATGGGCTGCGGTTATGGCTACGGTTATAATCCGTAGCAATAGGTTCCTACCTTTCTTTCTTTCTTTTTTTCTCCTGTTGCAATCCCCATCGCTTTTTATGGATCCTTTTATGAGGTATGTATTATATCCAAACCGTCCATCTATTTGGTGAACTCATATTAAGGCTTGAGATGAAAAATAAGATAGATCTAACTATCAAGTGGACCACACTGTAAAAGGCAGTGGGGAATTGAACATCTACCATTGAAACCCTTTTATGGGTTACAAAAGTTTTGGATTATTATGAAATTTATTTTTCCTCTTCATCCAGGTCTTTGTGACCCTATGAATGAACTTAGACGGGGAGGATTTCTCACAAACATCACAGTGGGCCCCCAAAAAGTTTTTAATGGTCGACGCTCATTCAATACTGTTTCCTGTAATGTGGTACACTTAAGATTTGGATATACCTCATTTTTTGTCTCATACCATAAAATGATCTGGAAAAATATATGAACGGCATGGATGAAAAGCATACATCATGGTGGAGCCCACAGACCACCGACCATCCACCATTGGCCGGTGGCAGGGGGAGTACCCAATCCATTTCCGTGAAAGGAGGGGTATTTTTGTCCTCAAATTTGCTGTCCGTACGAGCAGGTCTAAGTTCCCAAACAAAGTTTGTATTGCTTCATAAAAACTGCTAGATAAAAGGTGGGTTCGACAGTCACAAATTTCTCTAGTATATATTTCAAACATTTCAAACATGTGCAACTTCTCATAATAATGATTCATTGTTTGACTGTAACAGCACTATGAACTAAGTGCAAATTTATTTATTTATTTTAAAGCAAGGAACCTTTTGCACGACACTAGGCCAGGAAGATCTCCTGGCTTGACAATATAGGAACGCAAATTGCGTACTACCCCACCCATCCTGAGCTTGGAATAAAAGGAGCTTTGTGTGCCCCATATGATTTATAGGTTTTATCTATATCGTTCATTCAATTTTTTTCATATTATTTTAGAATATAAGTTCAAAAATGAGGCTGATCAAGTACAAGTGGATCACACCACCAGAAGCAGAGGTGATAGTGCTCGTTGTTGATACTTTACTAGGGCCCACGATGATGTTTATTTGCCATCCAACCTATTCATAATGTCACATAGACATGGATGAATAGAAATAAAAAAAAATTAACTCGATCTAAAACTTCCATGGCCCTGGGAAGTTTTCAATATTAAAAGTCTAATCTCCATTCTGTGGTCCAGTGTCGGTGGTGTGCATTTTTACAAATCCATCCTGTCCATTGAATTTGTCATTTAATTTTATATCATGGGCTAAAAATAAGTCGGTACAAAGCTCTAGTGAGCCAAACAAAACTCCAAAGAGTGGCGATTAAATGTCCACTATTGAAATATTTGTGGAGCTGCAAGAATTTTAACGACAAATTCACTACGTCTGTCTGTTTTTCGAGCTAAGTTTATACAATGGGCTAAAAAATGAGGCACATTCTAAGCTCAAATGGGTTGTTTTCTCTTAACCATAGAAACAGGACTTCGTGGAAGAATCCAAAGAAACAGGACAGTCTTATGCATTAATTGTAAAATGGAAAGAACTCGAGCCACCATCATCTCTGAAAGACTAAAGCCCTTGCTACATGAATTCAAAGAAATCTGGCCCGATGACCTTCCCGATGGGTTATCCCCCATGCGGGATATCCAACACCATATTGACTTTGTCCCTGGGTCCAGTTTACCTAATCGTCTTCATTATCGAATGAGTCCAAATGAGTGTGAGATTCTTTATGGACAAGTAGAGGAGTTGATCCGTAAGGGTCTTATTCGAGAAAGCATGAGTCCATGTGCTATACCAGCTCTATTAACTCCAAAGAAAGATGGGAGTTAGCGCATGTGTGTTGACAGCAAAGCCATTAACAAAATCACCATAAAATACATGTTTCCTATACCACGATTAGACGATATACTGGACATGCTAGAGGGTGCAAAAATATTCTTTAAATTGGACCTAGGGAGCGGCTACCATCAGATTCGAATACGGCCCAGGTGATGAGTGGAAAACGGTCTTTAAGACTAAGGAAAGATTGTATGAATGGATGGTCATGCTCTTTGATCTTTTGAATGCGCCTAACACATTTATGAGATTGATGAACTAAGTTCTAAAACCTTTCATTGGGCGGTTCATTGTGGTTTATTTCGATGATATTTTGATATACAGTTAAGACGAAACCACACATATGGAACACCCCAAAAAGGTCCTTCAAGTGCTTACTAAAAATGAACTGTATCTCAATTTTAAAAAGTGCAGCTTCATGACTAATAGCCTATTGTTTTTAGGTTTTGTCGTAACATCCACGGGCATTCGGGTGGATGAGGAAAATGTGAAGGTAATCAGAGAATGGCTGGTTCCCACCAATATTCACAAAGTGCAAAGTTTTCATGGGCTAGCGACATTCTATCGTCGGTTCATGAAAAATTTTAGTACCATTGTGTCACTAATCATAGATTGCATGAAGAAAGGGCAGTTTCAGTGGACTGACGAAGCCGACAGGAGCTTTGCCGAAATCAAGCACAGATTATCCATGACCCCGGTTCTTGTACTTCCTAACTTCGACAAACTGTTTGAAGTCGAATGTGATGCCTCATATGTCGGAATTCGAAGAGTTTTGTCTCAAGAAGGTAGGACAGTAGCCTTCTACAATGAGAAACTTAGCAATGTATGAAAGAAATGGTTTACATATGAGATTGAGTTATACACGGTGGTCCAGGCACTGCGACACTAGCGAAATTATTTGATTCAAAGGGAATTCATACTTTACACGGACCATCAAGCTCTCAAATTCATTAATAGTCAAGCTAACATTAACCATGTGCATGCTAGATGGATTTCATTTTTATAGGAATTCACGTTCGTGCTAAGACATAAGTCAGGACAACAGAACAAGGTAGCCGATGCACTGAGTCTCCATGCAACTTTGTTAGTCACTATGAGCAATGAAGTTATCGGGTTCGAGCGCCTCAAAGACATGTATGTCAACGACGACGACTTCAAGGACGTATGGGTTAAATGCCAAGAAGGTTACCCTAGCGACTTACATATGCAAGACGAGTTCCTTTTCAAGAGAAATCGATTGTGCATCCCCAACAGTTCACTAAGGGAACAGATAATCCAAGAGCTACATGGAGGTGGCCTTAGTAGACACTTTGGGGGAGATAAGACACAAGCTCTTGTGGAAGAACGGTATTACTAGTTGCAATTGGTACATGATGTGAGAAAGATAGTCCAACATTATTATATTTGTTAGACCTCCAAGGAGCAATCTTATAAAACGGGCATCTATACCTTATTACTTGTGCCTGATGGCCCTTGGGAGGATTTATCTATGGACTTCGTGCTTGGTCTCCCACGAATACAATGCGGCATGGATTCGGTGTTCGTGGTAGTAAATTGTTTCTCTAAGATGACGCACTTTATTCCATGCAAGAAGACTCTAGATGTAACACACGTGACGAATCTATTCTTCAGAAAAATTGTGCGGTTACACGGGGTTCCTAAGACTATTACTTCTGACCGTGAAACGAAGTTCATAAGCCACTTTTAGCGAACTTTGTGGACTCGATTCAATACACGACTTCAGTTCAGCAGCGCCTACCATCCACGGACTGACGATCAAACCAAGGTTGTGAATCGCACTTTGAGAAACCTCCTTCGATGTATTTCAGGAGAAAAATCGAAGCAGTGAGATTTGGCCTTGTCTCAAGCGGAGTTTGCATTTAACAACACAGTGAACCGCTCAACAGGAAAATTCCTGTTCCAGGTTATTTACGGACGAGTACCTTGCCACACACTAGACTTGGTCCCTCTACCCAAGCTCTCAGGCATGAGCATTGCAGCAGAACATATGGTAGACATGATCATGAGCATTCATGCGGAGGTGCAGGCCAAGATACATGCCTCAAACAAAAAGTATAATGAGCAAGCGGACAAGCAACGACAACAAAAGGTGTTCGAGGTGGGCGACCAAGTAATGGTCTATCTACGCAAAGAACGATTTTCAACCAAAACATACAACAAGTTGAAGAATAAAAAGATTAGACTGGTATCAATTATCCGAAAGATCAACGACAACGCTTATGTTATTGATCTTCCAGATGACATGGCGATCTCACGGACTTTCAACGTCGTGGACCTGACCGAGTATCATGAACCAGAGCAAGACGAGAACTCGAGGACGAGTTCTTTTGAGGTAGAAGAGACTGATGTAGAGCGGGTCGCGAACAATTACATAGCCAAGATGGATCAGAAAAGGCTCGGTCGACGACAGAAGTGATCCAGACCATCGGATCTTAAATCAGGCATATCTCACAACCCAAAATGAGTTATCCGACGTAAAATATATGATTTCGGGGTAAAATGAGATACTTTAGCCAACCAACCCTGCTAGGCCGGGTTGCGCAAGTTGGATTTGCGAAGTACTCCTGGATCGACGGTCATTTCTCTGTTTTAATTTCATTTTTATTATAAATAGTAAGTTTTAGTTTGATTATAACTCTTCATTCGTCGGGCTTTAGGAGTTGTGCCCAACGTGAAAGAGCTTAGAATAATTAGGAGAACAGTTTGGTGAAGCCAAATAGGACACTTACTATTTTAGGCCAAAAACCTTGTGTACTAGTAGACATCACGACTGTCTATAAATAGTAAGTTTACTATTTATAGTAAGTCGCGAATTCTAAGAGTTTTAGTTGTAGTTTGATTTTAATTTCTTTCCCATTGCTTGATACCCCTATTTAAAGGGTTGTGAACTCATTTTTAGGCATTCATTAATCAATTTTGAATTTATTAGAATTTATTTCTATTTTCTGCTTTCTTTCCTTGTGTATTCAAGAAGTCTCTGTGAGGAGTCCAGAGAAGTTCCATGGCTTCGGAATAGTTATCCTCTTGAGGAAGATGGTGCTCGACCTCACATCCTCCCCTGCGTCAATTGTGGACCCAAAATCCAGGTTAATCTAATGCAAAAGTGGATATCCAACAACAGAAAAAGTGGGTCTATGGCCTACCATGTTGAAACTATCAATGGTCCAATTTTGATATTTTCAGGCCATTCAAAGCATTGAAATGACATTCTCAACCGTTGAGAATATCATCCGTGGCACTAATTTTTGCCCCTGATCTATTCTGTGGCCCCATGATGGTTTGGAAGGCCTAGGTTTAATATCTACTGTTACCCATAGTGTGACCCATCTGAGCTTTGGATATGGATAATTTTTTGGTGCAGTTATACATAAATATATATAAGGAAAATGATGGACAACTCAGATTTTTTGAAAAGAATACTGTGGGCCCTACGATCATGACCTCTCCGCTGAATCAACCACGGATCGTGAGCCAGGCAGACGGATGGTTTAGATCTAATCTGATTATGCCACTTGTGCAATAATGGCCTGTAGCTTACCAAACACCCCCCACACACAAAGGACAGTAAACACGTTTAAAAACTTGTGCGAATATATTGAAATAGGCACTGGAAATAAAATAGGATCGATGTTTGATTATTTACTTGTAAAGAGCACAAATTTGTCATTTTCTTATTTAAGAGAATCTTTTTACTCGCCAAAAGTTATCCGGGCGTTAAAAAGTCCATGTATGGAAACTGTAGGCGGTAAAAAGATCCGTGTATGTAAACGATAGGTGGCTCTCGAAATATGGTTTTAAAGTAACAATTTTTCAATCTATACACCAAAACAGAAAACAGAGGTGGCTGGTCAGAAAATCCCCGTTTGTAAATCCTATATGAAGTAGTTAACTGGTTGGGGAAGGGGCATTTTTACACAAGGCAACCTGCCTTTTTTTACTATGTACCAAGAACCTCTTAACCATTTCTTTAATTCAGGTCTTTGTGAACTTATGAACAGATTAGATGGAAAATAAACGTTATGGTGGGCCCTATGAATTTTATAACGGTGAAGATCATTATCTCCGCTGCTATTTGTGGTGTGGTCCGGATGATCTCTGGATATGATTCGATTTTTAGATAATGCTCTAAAATAAATTCTAAAAATCGATGAATGGTGTAGATATAATAAATACATCACTGTGGGGCCATGTAACTTTGATCTCCTTTGAACCGTTCGTACAACTCGGAGCTGGAGGAGCGTCAGTGCTCGTCCTCGCAGGACACGTACCTACGGCGGACGCGGATTGGCTACTCCCCCTGACCCCAGCCAATGGCAGGTGGTCGGTGCTCCGTGGAACCCAAAATGATGTATGTGTTTCATCCATGCGGTCCATCTATTTTTACGGATAATTTTACATTATGAGACCAAAAATGAGGTATATCAAAATCTTAAGTGGACCACAATACATGAAACAGTGTTTGATGAGTGTCGACCATTAAAAAACATTTTGTGGCCATAAAAGTTTGGATCAAGATGATTTTTTATTTTTACCTTCATCTGAGCCTGTATGACCTAATCAACATATTAGATGTCAAATAAATAGTACAATGGGCCATAGGAGGATTTTAATGATGGATATCTAACCACTATTGTTTTCATGTGGTGTGGTCCACCTGAAATTTATATACCTCTCGCTTATGGGATCAAGCCATAAAATGATCTGTAAAAATGGATGAACGGAATGGATGAAACACATATATCATGGTGGGACCCACAGATCACCGACCGCTAGCCCCGGGGCTGGTGTGAGGGGGAGTAGCCAATCCGTTTCCACCTACGGCGGCTATATAGCTGGTGTGTGGTACACCACCCAATCCGCTTTCTTCTCGGGGTGCCCGTCCTTTCCACCGTTCAGAAACGTCGCTGCGCGTGAACCACTGAATTATATGATACCAAACACATACTCTTATCCCATGGCAGCAGGGGATAATCCCTGCCATGGGTAATAATTATATTTTTTGAATCACATCCGACGTAGTTCCTTCGAACCCCACCGCCCAAACACGCCCTTAACTATTACGGACGTGGATTGCGTCCTAAGCCGCCCGTCTCTAGCCCTCGAACGGACAGCTCTGTGGGCGGGCCCACCATGATGTATTTGTACATCTACGCTGTCTATTCCTTTTCTCGTATCATTTTAAGGCATGAGCAAAAAATTTATGCACATACAACAATTAAATTTACCACATCATTATGACTCTTGCATTTTATGCTTTATGCATTATGTGACCGAGCTTATTATTTGGTGTGGTCCACTGAGCTTTGAATCTGCCTTATATTTCTGATTATGCCTTAAAATTATTTGAGAAAAGAGATGGACAGCTTAGATGTACGGATAATCACTGTGGGCCCGCCCACAGAACTGCCCCGACGCAATCCGCGTCCAACTATTACCAATCCGCCACCGTCACTTTCGCTGCAGTGGTGAAGACAAAATTCGCTGGTGTGAGATCTACTTATGTAAGGAATATATGTCCCGCAGTAGATGAGAACTACTATGAGGTTTGTGAAAAATCTACCCTCATCTACTTGTTTTGTAATATAATTTTAGATTATAGGTTCAAAATAAGACAGATCCACAGCTTAAATTATAAGAAATAGTGGATATCGAATGCCGGCAGTTGAGACATTCGTGTAGCCACAAGGGTTTTACGACAAATTCACCCTGTTCATCTACTTTTCTATCTCGTTTTAAAAAATGGGCTAAAAAAGAGGAGACGCAGAGCCCAAGTAAAAAACAATAGAAATTGAGCATTGAAACATTTGTAAGCCCACCTTAATGTATAAATTTATCTTGTCCATCTACTTTGTCAGTTTATTTTAGAACATGAGCCCAAAAGTAAAGCTCTACATGGTAAGAAAAAATAGGATTGAATTCTCACAATTGAAACAGCTAAAGGCCATATCTAAGCCCACTTTAAGCTTTGGATTTACTTTATTTTTAGACTCATGCACTGTAACATGAGCTGAAAAAACAGTTGAACACAGTGAATTACTTCTAAACATTAATGTGAGCCCCATGTATCGTACAGTCGAAGTTAAGTGGCACATGAGTAATTCAAGGCTTTTTGAAAGTCGTGGGAACAACATCATTCGGATATATACAGATGTGTCTCACATCCAATGCATCCAACACACCTGTATTATTATTATTAAAAGAATAAAAAAAAATAAAATAGATCCAATCATAAGGTGGGCAAATCCTATAAGACTCCTATTAGGTGGGTCACACTTGATCATCTGATCTGACCGTTAGATTATTCGAATTGAGCGATTCAGTGAGCTCCACTTTAGTTGTGATAATTATAAATAGGTTTGAGGCAGGACGCTTGAACCGATGTCTCTATAATCGGTTATTAAGACAGATATGGAAACCTACGGTGTGAAGACCCTAGAGGGAGAAGTGTGATGATTAAGCTTTTAACCCTCTTTCCTAAATATTGATGTCTTAGTCCCCTCACCAACACAAGGGAGAAACTCTAGTCCCATTGAAGGTTCTTTTAAAGGTGTAAAGTGCAGAAGATCAAGATTCTTGTCAGCAAAATGTCTTTCCAATCAGGTACGCTTTTAAGTTATGGTTTTGAATCTCCATTGTTGATGCATAAATGATTTGTCAATTTCACAATATAGAAAGATAACATTTGATATAAGAGCCACCTATGCATCAATTTTGATGGATTTCTTTTAGCATAATCAGGATCTCTCATGATTCAGATTTCCTGTGATCCATCTGTATCGTCCGCCTGGATGTATCGGCAAACCGTTTTTCTGCGCCTTTGGAATCTAGCAAACCCGAAGCCCTGTCTGCTTTAGATCTGGCGTTGCCGGTGCCGTTTTAGATTGAGGATTTCTTTTGGAAATCCATCATAGCAAACCCATTATCGGATCTTTGATCCTCCCTGGCTGTTTGATTTGAAGCCGATCGCGGCAACGGCTGTGAGAGCCATGGCTATAGCGTCATTCCCGGACGGGTGAATGGACGGTGGAGAAGCAGAAAAGCTCTGCATCATCGTTGCCATTAATGGTTGCCGCACTAAGATACACCCATCTCCATTTTTTTTTTCCCACTCAGAGCCGCCATTAATGGTTGCCGCACCTCCAGACCCACCGTCCTCCTCTTCCACGGTAGCGACGTAAACAGGGGTGGGCGGATTTCAGCTGTGGAGATGGTGAACAGGGTGGTCGGATTCCAAATCACTGCCGTTGATCATGATGTTGACGCCCGGCTCATGGCGTCATAGGTGATTTTGGATTATGGGATTGCAGCTACAATTTTGCCGGATTTTCAGAGATGCAGTTAGGGACGGACAGGATGTTTCCTGTTTTAGATTTTAGGCCTATTTACAGTGTGTGGGGCTAGAAATCTCTGATGGCTGTGATAGATGGCCACGTGTGTGGCCAGGTATTTGGGTCCACGAGCATAGAATGAAAATTCTTTTTGGGGCTGCTGCTTGCAATGTTATATTCACGAGCAGAGAATGAATATTCTTTTGGGGCTAGAAATCTATGATGGCATTGATGTATGTGGAAGTATTGGGCTTGTCTACAGTGGACTAGATTTTGGCCCTTATTAATCAAATCTATAGCTCACTTTCTAGGCCACTTTGTTGGCCATCTTTTAGCCCACTTCAAGGTCTATTTGCTGGACTTAGTTGCCCTTTTTTTTTTTTTTTTTTGGACTAATTGAGCCTAGCTTTTAGCCTCTTTAAGTCTGAATTTAGGTGCCCATTTTATGACTATTGAAGGCCCAACCTAATATGGGACGTTGTTTCTTTCCTTTTATTTTGAGGGACCTACTTTGGTGATCTTGGGCCCATTGTCTAAGAATATCCTAACCATTGAAATAATTACTTGGGCCATTTTAGATCAAATAAAAACTAAATAAGAATAAACAGATGGTTGGTAGGTTATATTTGTTAATCGGCCCTGGTCATTCATAAATATGGTTGGATACATCATTATGTCCTGATTTGACCCCAAATAGTGTCATTACCCATCTGTTTAAGGCTGATATTAAGTTGTTGACCATCAAGAATTTAATCCAACCATCACTTTAGAATATGTTTAGCATATGAGCAGTCAACATCAGTCGTATTTTGGGCTAAGTTAGAACTATTACATAATAGTCCGTTATGGGCAAGACCATGTAGCAATCCTTGTGTCTAAGAGTGGGAATTGGAGCTAATTGTGTTAGCCACCAAAGTGACCTTAATTGGTGAAAATTTTTGCTTTTAGACTTCAGTTTATGGAATTCAGTTACCATCCATATTAGGATTGCATTTAGTTGTGTTTGTTTCCATAGCGGGTGGTGGTCAGAATAAAGAGGTATCATCACTTGACAGGATATGAGCGGGGTGAAGTGATTGGTGATGATTATATAAGTTTGAGAGATTCATTTTGTCCAAAGGTGATGGACGTCTTAAATTTATTTCACTAGCGTTGGTCAGCTTCATGTTTAGTAGAGATTCATGTATGTCGTAATTTCGCCCAAAGGAGAAATCACGATGATACGCCAGGCTCTTGCTAGAATTTGATGACTATGGCCCATCATCATTCTGGGTCATTTGATTGAAGGCCCAAATCAATCGAATGTTTTATACATGCATAATGTTTGTGGTTTACATTCATGTATTATTTTGTAGGACTTGTTCATTTTATTAATGTGAGTGTTATACTTTATTTGTCCAGCCATGATTGTTTTCAATATTCCAAACCAGTTTAATTCCATACATTTGCTTACTGGGTCCAACTTTAAGAAAAAGGAAGCACTATTTAGGAAATCGTTCTTTGGGTCTTACAGAGGATTGCATACAATTTAAAGAATGGATTGTTTCTAAGGAAAAAAAAAATCAAGTTTTAGTGTGTTTTGAATCTAATTTAGCTGATATATCTACAGACTCCTGGTGGATAGACTCTGGTGCAACTATTCACATATGTAATTCCACGCAGGATATGCTCCAAAGTCGGACATCTACCGATACAGAAAGGTCGGTTTATATGGGGAACGACATTAGAGCAGACGTGGAAGCCATTGGAGTCTTTAGGCTTATGTTATCATCAGGACACTTTCTTGATCTAGTAGATACTGTATATGTGCCTTCTATAAGGCGCAATTTGGTTTTCATTTCCCGTTTAGACAAATTTGGTTATGAGTTTAAATTTAGAAATGAAAAATTAAGTATTTCCTATAATACGGTTATGATTGGTTCTGACACTTTAGTCAATAACCTTTATCAACTAGATTTGGATGTTTCACATGTCTACAGTATTGATTCATCACATGGAAACAGTAAAGGCATTAAGCGAATGTTAGATTGTGAAAATTTCTCTATGCTGTGGCACAGGCGATTAGGTTATATCTCTCGTGAGAGATTGGAAAGACTTGTGCGTGAAAGAATTCTTCACTCTCTAGACTTTTCAGACTTTGGAGTCTGCATAGATTGCATTAATGGCAAACAGACTAGAACTAGGAAAAAGGGTGCTACCAGGAGTGTAGGACTCTTGGAGGTGATTCATACAGACATCTGTGGACCGCTCCCTTCAGCATCTTAGATGGACAGAAGTATTTTATCACTTTCATAGATGGCTACTCTCGTTATGAGTACTTATACCTTATTAACGACAAATCAGATGCCCTGGATATATTTAAGATATATAAGGTTGAAGTCGAGAATCAACTCGATAGAAAGATCAAAGTCGTCAGATCCGACCGTGGTGGAGAGTACTACGGAAGGTATGACGAATCTGGGTGTAATCCAGGGCCATTCGCTAGATACCTACAAGATTATGGCATCGTCGCCCAGTATACCATGCTTGGTACTCCAGAGTAAAATGATGTAGCAGAAAGGCGTAATCGCACCCTAAAGGATATGATGCGGTATATGATAAGTTATTCAACGTTGTTAGAATCTTTGTGGGGTGATAAGTTGAAAACAGCTATGCATATCCTTAATAGAGTCCCTAGTAAGGCTATACTGAAAACTCCATATGAATTGTAGATAGGGCGAAAGCCTAGATTACGATACTTTCATGTATGGGATTGTCCTATAGAAACTAAACCATATAACCCTCATGAAAGAAAGCTTGATCCTAGAATGGTTAGTTGCTTCTTCATTGGATACCCAGAAAGATCTAAAGAATTCAGATTCTATTATCCATCATATTCCATGAGAGTCATTGAGACTGCGAATGCTAGGTTTATTGAGAATACTGAAGATAGTGGGAGCACGAACTTAAGAAACATTGTGTTTGAGGAAGAACGGATTGTGATTCCTACCACAATCATTCAAAATAACGTGGTTGTCATCCAGCAGCGGACCCTGAGATCCTTATGAATGACCATGTAGAGTCTCAAAATACAACCCACTGATGAGGAAACAGAAAACCCAATTTAGAATAATGAACCTTTAAAACGATCACATAGAGAGAGAAGATCTGCGATTTCAGACGATTACATCGTCTATCTGCAGGAGCATGACTTTGACATTGGGGTTGAAAAGGATCCCGTATCATTTTCGCAAGTCAAACAAAGTGCTAATTTTTCTCAATGGTTTAATGCCATGAAGGATGAATTGAAATCCATGAAGGACAACAATTTCTGGGACCTTGTTGAATTGCCTAAAGGGATTAGGCCGATTGGTTGTAAGTGGGTATTCAAAACCAAACGGGACTCTAAAGGTAATATCGAAAGGTATAAAGCCAGACTAGTTGCAAAGGGTTTTAGTCAGCGTGAGGGCATTGACTTTAAGGAGACTTTCTCACCTGTATCCAAGAAGGACTCCTTTAGGATCATTATGGCTCTTGTGGCTCATATGGATTTAGAGGTACATCAGATGGACGTGAAAATAACGTTTCTCAATAGAGACCTAAGTGAAAACGTATATATGTTGCTACCAGAATGTTTCAAAGGCAAAGGCTCAGAACATCTGGTCTGCAAGCTTAAGAAGTCCATTTATGGGTTGAAACAGGCATCACGACAGTGGTACCTAAAGTTTCATGAAGTTGTTTCTTCATATGATTTCATTGAAAACACTGCGAATGAGTGTATATACGTGAAAATTAGTGGGAGTAAGTTTATTATTTTAATCTTGTATGTTAACGACATTTTGTTAGCCAATAGTGATATTGGTTTATTACGAGAGATTAAAAAATTTTTATCTCAAAACTTTGAGATGAAAGATCTTGGTGATGCATCATTTGTGATCGGTATTCAGATTAGTGGAGATAGATCACATGGACTGCTTGGCTTGTCGTAAAGGGCCTATATTGATAGGGTTCTTGAAAGGTTCAACATGCAAGGTTGTGCTCCCTGCCAAGCACCTATTGTAAAAGGTGACAGGTTTGGCCAATTTCAGTGTCCTAAGAATGACCTAGAAATGGACAAGATGAAAGATATTCCGTATGCGTCAGCAGTAGGGAGCATCATGTATGCTCAGGTCTGTACACGTCTGGATATTGCTTTTGTGGTTGGAATGTTAGGCAGGTACCTTAGCAATCTAGGGATGAACCATTGGATAGCTGTTAAGAAAGTATTGCGCTACCTGCAAAGGACAAAGAACTTTACACTCACGTATAGGAGATCCGACCAATTGGAGTTGGTTGGATATATAGATGCAGATTTTGCGGGCTGTGTCGACAGCAAGAAGTCCACCTCGGGCTATGTATTCATGATAGGTGGTGGAGCCGTATCATGGAAGAGCGTAAAACAGTCGATTACGGCATCTTCCACCATGGAAGCAGAGTATGTAGCTTCTCATGAAGCCACGAATCAGGAGATCTGGCTTCAGAGTTTTTTCTCTGGTTTACGAGTTGTGCAGATGATCCTGAAACCATTGAAAATCTATTGTGATAGTTCAGCTGCAGTTAACTTCTCTAACGATAACAAGCATTCATCAAGGTTAAAGCATATTGACATTAAGTATCTTGTTGTGAAGGAGAGAGTTCAGAATCGTCAGGTGTTTGTAGAACTCCTCGGCATGAGGCAGATGATAGTGGATCCTCTCATTAAAGGTCTTCCTATTACGCTCTTTAAGGAACATGTGACATCTATGGGAATTGTAGATCCCAATGATGTATTTCAGTAGTGAGAGTTTTCAGTTTAGTCTGATTATGTACAGACATTTCAGAGATTTCTTTATGCATTGATGATTCTGTTATTCAGTTTATATCTTACTTCTTCTTCAGTGTGCACTTTCAGTTTTTTGAGTAAGCAAGAATTTGGTTTGTGTCTTGGTGACACGTTCAGATGGACCACTTGAAGATAGGCACATATGATCGCATTAAATGTACAATCTTCATGCCACAACCCATATCTTTGATCCATGTCGTTATGGCTATTGGTATTCGTGATCGTGATTTGTCTCACTTCGAAATGTATAAATGTTGTGTTGACTACCACGATTCAATATCTGTAGTCATGATGGACCAGATCTGACAAGCGTTGCTCATAATTATCCAACGGTATTGTTTTAAAATTCAGTAGGGCGCAACCTTTCAAAAGAAAATACATTTTTCAAAATTATTTTCACAATTAAAATAAAATGTTTTATTTTCTTTCAGAGATCAGTGTATCCCAAGTGGGATAATGTAAGACTCGTATCAGGTGGGCCACACATGATCATCTGATCTGACCATTGGATTATTCAGATTGAGCGATTCAGTGGACCCCACTTCAGTTGTGAATTATAAATAGGTTTGGGACGGGACGCTTGAACCGATGTCCCTATAATCAGTTATTAAGACAGATATGAAAACCTACGGTATGAAGACCCTAGAGGGAGAAGTGTGATGGGTAAGCTTCTAGCCCTCTTTCCTATATATTGATGTCTTGGTCCCCTCACCAACACAAGCGAGAAACCCTAGTCCCATTGAAGGTTCTCTTAAAGGTGTAAAGTGCGGAAGATCAAGATTCTTGTCGGTGGAATGTCTTCCCAATCAGGTACGCTTTTAAGTTATGATTTTGAATTTCCATTGTTGATGTATAGACGATCCATCAATTCCGCAATATAGAAAGATAATAAATCCATGTAATGTACACCCTCCAAAATATCTTAAGTCAAGCATATCACTGTGGTATGGTGCATGGGTCGGATCTTATACACATAGCACGTAGGATCCCCAAGTTTCAAGTTTCACTATATATATATATATATATATATATATATATATATATATATATATATATATATATATATATATATATGTATTTTTGTAATTTCATCTCTCAAAAAGGCTTCCATAAATATAGATTCCTTAGGAATTTTTTCTTAAAATATTAGCAATTTTTTAATTTCCATGATTTTATCAAAAAGTATGTAGAATGTTAACTAACACATTAATCATTATATGTTTAAAATTTTAAAACTATTTACTAATTTACAATAAGGGTCTTTGAAATCTTTTTATTTTAGTGACATTTTTCTATTAATATCTCTAGAAGACCTTATATTTTAAAATCTCCCCCTAAGATCCGGGGTGAGAAATTCCGTAGGATATTTGTTACTATTCCTTCTTTTTTTGGGGTTAGCTTGTTAGTACACACCCATATCAGTGCACACACTCCATGTTAGCCACCCCTGCTAGGGATCGATACCAAGACCTCAAGTGTTGAAACGAGGTAGCTCCACCCAGTCTACCAGTTGAGTTATGGATCTGGGTGTGTTAATATTCCTTAACTGTGTGTGAACACGTGCAATAAAAAACTTGATAGCTCATCCTATGTACGTGGCATCCACATTGTCCATCATTTTTGTAAGATAATATTAGTATTCAAGTCTAAAATTATACAGAACTCAAATGGTCCACACCACAATGAGCAGTAAAGATTTGGATACTAACCTTCCATGCCCCACACAAGCTTTGAAACAGGTTTTTTCATGTACGGGGCTGATATGTGGGCCCTAGGTGACTCACCATGTGGTCACGGTAGATTTTATATAAACATCATGGGGGGCCCCACCCCATCCACTCTACTGGTAAGAAATGTAACGGAAAATAATAATTGATAATTATCAAATTAATGAGGTAACTTCTTGAAAACCTTTTTGAAAAAGGCATGGGATGTAAATATTATATTGACAAGGTGGTATTTGTTAAATTCTTAAAATTTAAAAACCAAAAGCATGCGCTGTGGTCTAATCCAATCCCATCCGACGATCGTACGCTCACTCATTGAGTTTGGTGACGACTGGGTCCCATTCATGCTACAGTGCTCACCGAATGCCAAAGCAGGTGAGGCACCTTCCCCACAATCAGCCCCATGGCATTCCCGTTCAAATAACACAAAACAACGGTTATTGAACGCTCACCATTAAAATTATTCAAGGGCCCTCCGTAATGTCAATCCTTTTTTCCCTCCTTAAGGATAAAATACAATATTTAAATATGCTCTTTCTTTCACAATAGCATCTTTTCTTAATTCTTTCGGGTAAAGTGGATATATTTTCAGAACTGATCACCTATTAGATGCCATTCTCTTTCTTTCCCAATAGCGTCTTAGCTTAATTGTTTTAGCTAAGGAGATATATTTTGAGAACTGATCACCTATTAGATGCCCGTGTTGGTTTAGTCTCAGGATGCAGTACAATAAAGTTACTTTGCTAGCCTGGAAGAGTGATGGATGATACAAAGGCAGCTAGAAAATTTTGAGAAACTACATACATGTCATGAACTAAAAATTCCTTTTATTGGGTTACCTGACTATAGGATTTCTTCACATTTATTAGGTGGTTAAAAATGAAAAATATCCAATACACTTATTACAAAAATTAGTGTCCAGAAATCAGAGATCAGGACTGTTCAAAGAATTTAGTTTTTGGAGTGTAACTTGGCCATAGGTAGTTCGACAATTTAGTCATTTTATTTTGAGTTAATATATGCCACGTACTATTTTTAAGTGCTTGTGTATCAAGTGTCATACGCAGCTAGAGTATCAGATAACTTTACTCTTCCTATCTTACTTTCTTTCTTTCTTTCCTTTGTTTTTTTTTAAATCTTGTGGCTGAAACTTGTAAAGGCAAAAATTGTAAAGTGCCTGTAGGCGATAAGATTCTCACTAGTTGGGGACCATTTAGAAAATGTCATTGGCTCATCTCCCTCACATCTTGGTGCTATAGATATCCAGACAATCCAAATTATGGGTCACATTGTGGATGAAGTACATCTAGTGATCTACTAATAGTTAACATCCAATTAATGTCTATTAAATGATGGATTAAGCAAAAGGTAGCCCAAATTCAAAGGGAAAAACAAGAAAAGCTCTGATTTCTGATATTGATACTTTCTGACAGCTCCTATAAAGCGCTCTCTCTCTCTCTCTCTCTCTCTCTCTCTCTCTCTCTCTGTCTCTCTCTCTTCTTCTTCCTCTTCTTCTTCTTCTTCTTTTTTGAAACCAGGAATACTTGTTTTAATATTTGAAGTAAACTCCCCAGCCAGCCTAAATAATTAATCTATTTCTGTGAAGGATAAACTTCAGCTTAAGAAGATAGAAAAAGCCTCTCTCTCTCTCTCTCTCTCTCTCTCTCTCTCTCTCTCTCTCTCTCTCTTCTTCTTCTTCTTCTTCTTCTTCTTCTTGTTTTTTTTTTTGAAACCAGGAATACTTGTTTTAATATTTGAAGTAAACTCCCCAGCCAGCCTAAATAATTAATCTATTTCTGTGAAGGATAAACTTCAGCTTAAGAAGATATAAAAAGCCAAATCATATAAATCATGCCTTCCTACTTAAATTTGTAGGGTGTGGCCCTTACTCTGACTTAAAAGGAGGTTAGGCTTTGCAATTGTAACACCAACGAACCTGCCATCAACAAACTTTCCAAACATTCCTTCACAGCTAACTCAGCATCTTCTTCACCAGTAAACCAAACCAAACTTTTCAGACATCTCCTTCACATCAATGAATGGTGGGGCAGAATCGAATTTTTGAAATTTTTTAAAAAGACAACCGTTTCATGGTTGTCCACAGGGGCTAAATATTAGGCCATGGCCAATGCCACATGCGAAGTTGTTTGGCTCAACACTCTTCTTCAAGATCTTGGGATTCAACCTTCTCAACTCATGAGTATTCATTGTGATAATCAAGCTGTTTTTTATATCCCATTGACATTGAGGGGCTGTTTGGCACCGAGGATTGGAGGAGATTTAGAGGGGATTGGAGGGAGTTTCAAATCCCTTGATTGTTTGGCAGCATAAAGTAACTGGGGGCTTCAAATCCAAGGGGTTTCTAATCCCCTCTTCGAGGGGGTTTGTAATCGACAGTGAGAGCTTAAATTACACCTAAAATCATTTTAATAGTTACAGGTGTAACATGTGTGTCACTATACACTATCATTCTATTGGGCACATGGCCCATTAATGATGATCAACACCATCCAAACATTGTCCATCAAGGTGGGCCCCACATGGCTATGAAAGAACTGTATCCACAGTTTCATTGGATGTATACCATATTATAGTGTTGACGTGCAGTGCACGAAAGTGCAATGACGTCCTTTTCACGCAAGTCTTGCTGTATTGACGTTAGTAAGTTGTGGGTCTGATCATGGGGTATATGTTATATCCAAACCGTCCATCCATTTGGTGAGCTCGTCTTAAGGATTAAGACCAAAAATAAGACAGATCTAACTATCAAGTGGACAACACGAATTGTTTAACGGTAAAAATCTTTCTCTGCTGCTATTTGTGTTGTGGTCCAAATGATCTTTGGATATAATTCATTTTTTGGATAATGTTCTATAATGATTTCTAAAAATATATGAACGGTGTAGATATAATAAATACATCACTTTAGGGTCCATATAACTTTGATCTCCTTTGAACCGTTCGTACAACTCAAAGCTCCAGGAGCGTCATTACTCGCTTTCGCATGCCACGTACCTAGCCTGGCTACAAGCCTATAGCAGCTATAGAGTATAGCTGGTGATTGGTGTGTGGTACACTGGTACTAATGGAAATGGATTGGCTACTCCCCCTGCTAGTGTTCAGTGATATGTGGGCCCCACCATGATGTATGTATTTTATCAATGACGTTCATCCATTTTTATAGATCATTTTAAGGCTTTATACAAAATCTTAAGTGGACCACATCACAGGAAAACAATAATGATTGGATATTCTCCATTAAAATCCTCTTAAGGCTCACTATACTATTTATTCAACATCCAATCGGTTGATTAGGTCATACAAACCCAGATGAAGGGAAAAAACAAAGATCACCTTGATCCAAAACTTTTATGACCCCCAAGAAGTTTTCAATGGTCAATTTTCATTCAACACTGTTTCTTATAATGTGGTCCACTTGAGATTGGGATATACCTCATTTTTGGTTTCATACGATAAAATGGTCTAGAAAAATAGATGGACGACATGGATGAAACACATACATCATGGTGGGGCCTACAAAGAACCGACCATCAAACATTCCTCTCCTCTATCTCTGTTTTTCTCTCTCCTCTTTCAAAATCTCTCTCTCATGTTTAGTTTCAAAACCAGGGGAGTAACCGATCCGATTCCAGTACTGAGTACCGAGTAAACTCTGTTGGGGCCTACTATGAATGCATGTGGTTTATCCACTCCGGATTGGGTCGAATCTAATTGGATCGGATCCATTCGGATCGGGTTTCAGATCGGATCTGATCAGATGGGATCCATTCGGATCGGGTTTTAGATCGAATCGGTCCAGATTGACCACAATCCAATCTCGATCCAAGAACCATTCGGATCTGAATTACCTAACTTAATCCGCACCGATCCAGGTCGTCGGTTCGATTAGGATCAAGTTGAATTAGGTTAGATCCATCGGATCAGATCTGTTTTACCCAACTCTAGTGGGGAATGGAAACGGATTGGCTACTCCCCCTGCCACCAGCCCCGTGGCTAGTGATCGGTGCTCTGTGAGCCTCACCATGATGTATATGTTTCATCCATTCCGTTCATCCATTTTAAAAGATCATTTTGGGGCTTGATCCAAAAAATTAGAGGTATATAAATCGTAGGTAGTCCACATCACATGAAAACAAAAGTGATTGGATATCCACCATTAAAATCCTCCTAAGGCCCATTGTATTGTTTTTTTGATATCGAACTTGTTGATTAGGTCATACATGCCCAGATGAAGGGAAAGAAAAACAAAAATCAGCTTGATCCAAAGCTTTTATGGCCCCCAAAATATTTTTAATGGTCAATGCTTATTCAATATTGTTTCCTGTAATGTGGTCCACTTGAGATTGAGATATGCCTCATTTTTGGTCTCATACTATAAAATGATCTATAAAAATAGATGGATAGCATGGATGAAACACATACATCATGGAGGGGCCCACAGAGCACCAACCACCAGCCATTGGCTGCTGTAAGGGGGAGTAGCCAATCCATTTCCGTGGGGAATGTGGAAAAGATTGAGATTAGGCGAGAGTTGCACTTGATCCCATCCGGGGTTTACAACACCCCCACATTGATGCATATGGTTTATCCAAGTTGTCCATCCAGGTATGCATGGTGTTCCTCCATATATGCCCTTTGCTCTTAAGATTTTAGTTACACGTGTACAAGTAACTGACATCTGTTATGAATTTGGTAGGACCAAGAATAGGTATGGCAGAGCAATCCAAATGCTCATCTACTCATGTCAAATAAAATGGGTTCATTACTATAAAATAAGTTCAATGTCCAATCATGAAACCTTTGGAAGAAAATGATGAATTGAAAGCAGTGGGGATTGAACGTCTACCATTGGACATTGAACCTCCAACGAACAAGTAGATCACACTGAAAAAAGCAGTGGGGGATTGAACGTCCCTTTTGGGGGTCACAGAAGTTTTGGATCAATATGAAATTTGTTTTTTCTCTTTATCCAGGTCTTTGTGACCTTATGAATAGATGGGATGAAAAATAAACGTTATGGTGAGCCCTATAAATTTTTTAATAGTGAAAATCATTATCTTCATTGCTATTTGTGGTGTGGTCTAGTTGATCTTTGGATATGATTCATTTTTTGGCTAATGCTCTAAAATGATCTCGAAAAATGTACGAACGGCGTAGATATAATAAATACATCATTGTGGGTCCCATGTAACTTTGATCTCCTTTGAACCATTCGTACAACTCGAGGCTCGAGGAGCATCGACGCTCGACATGTACCTACACCGGCTATATAGGTGTTGTATGGTACACTGGCCAATTCAATTTCGTAGTAATCAGACCGCAATTATATACTTTGGGAAGCAGATTGGCTGGTGTACCATACACCAGCCATATAGCTGGTGCAGATACGTGTCATACGAAGATGAGTACTGACGCTCCTCGAGCTCCGAGTTGTATGAATGGTTCAAAAGCGATCAAAGTTGCATGGGCCCCACAATTATATATTTATTATATCCACATTGTACACCATTTTTTGAGATAATTTTAGAGCATTAAACAAAAAATGAATCATATCTAAATTTCAAATGGACCACACCAAAAATAACAGTGAGGATAATGATTTTCACCATTAAAAAATTCGTAGGGCCCACCATAATATTTATTTTCCATCCAATCTGTTCATAAGGTCACAAATACATGAATGAAGAGGAAAAACAAAATTTATTGACCTGAAACTTCCGTGACTCCCAAAAGGGTTTTAATGGTATACATTTGATACCCCATTGCTTTTTACAGTGTGGTCATCTGTCTTATTTTTCGGATGAAGCCTTAAGACGAGCTCTCCAAATTGATAGACGGTTTTTATATGACACATACCTCATGATGGGACCCATAGAACTTGCTAATGTCAATACACTCGTGTGTACGCCCTGATCCATAGCTAAAGCTGTAGACTGAGTGAAGATACCTCTTTCAACACTGAGGTTCTCGAATCAATTCCCTTGTGGGGGTGGCTAACAATGAAGTGTGAACTTACAGTGGGGTGTGTACTAGCAAGCTTACTACTTATATATATATATATATATATATATATATATATATATATATATATATATATATATATATATATATATATATATATATATATAAAGAGAGAGAGATAGAGAGAGAGAGAGAGAGGCATGCTCACCTACGCACCTATGCACGTGCGCACCTTTGCACATGTGTCATGGGTGTTGAGTTCGAACAGTCCATAAGATGTGGAATCCCATGAAACCTTAGGGGGTAAATTTTTACCCTGATCTAAGATTCTGTTAGGCCATAGCAAAGAGAAATTCAAATTAAGGAAAAAAACTGTTTACATTTTTCATGGCCCACCAAAGTTTTGGATCAAAGTAAAAATTCATACTAGGAGGTTTTATGAGGTTCTGCTTCATGCGGACCGTTCAGATTTTCGAGACTCATCAAATATGATGAGTTCTCAAAAAAGTTCCTATGTATTACGTAAAGCCGGTTAGATGGTGATCGTTTCCAATATATATATATATATAAAGAGAGAGAGAGAGAGTCAGTCATGCTCCCCTATGCACATGCGCACCTTTGCACATGTATCATAGGTGTCTAATCTGAACGGTCCATGTGATGCGGAATCCCATGAAACCTCATATGACAAATTTTCACCCCGATTTATAATTCTGATCGGCCATAGCAAAGAGAAATGCAAATCAAGGGAGGAAACTGTTTTCATTTTTCATGGCCCATCAAAGTTTTAGATCAAAGTAAAACTTGGGCCTAGGGGGTTTCACGAGGTGCTACTTCACATGAACGGTTCATATTTTAGATCCACATCATGTATGATGGGGTCTCAAAAAAGTTCGTACGAACAGGTTCGCAGGTGAGTGTTTCCGTGTGTGTCTATATATATATATGGGAAAAGGTACAATGCGCTCGAGCTCATGGCTCTGTTCCATGCGGTCGAGCTGTGTGGGACCCACTGTGATGCCTTTCAAACATCTACCCCATCAGTCAGATACGCCATTCCACCGTGGATCTAGATCTCAAAAATCAAGTCAATCCGTGACTTTTGTGGGCCACACCACATACAGAAGTGGAGAGGGGCCGTGCAACCATTAAAACATTCATAATCATTTTTGGGGCCCACAAAAGATGTGGTTTGCAAATTCAGCCCATCCATTATGTGTCTCCCACTTGTATGAGGGTTTAGACCAAGTTTCAACAGCATTCAAAACTCAGGTGGGCCCCACCAAGTTCTTTTATATGTTTTAACGGTGTCTTCACATGATTTAGATGGTATGGCCCACGTGAGTTCCGTATACGGTTGATTTTTGGGATATCCCATTATTTAAAGGGGAACCATCAAATGCACGGTGTTGATGGTCGACATGCATCACGGTGGGGCCCACACAGCTCGACATCATAGTAAGCTTATCGTAAGCTCGAGCGCATAGTACCTTTTCCCTATATATATTTGGTGTACGGTACACCAACAACCTGCTTCCCATATTTTGGTATTTCCTGCCGCGAGATTTGACATATACAAACGCTCAAATGTTACTTGATTTAAGTGACATGGGTGCTGTTTTTGCCGTAAAATTATATGAGCGGCACCTTTATGTATGTTTTTCATCCACACCTGCCATTCATTTTTTTCATATCATTTTACTAATGATCTCAACAATGGAGTAGATCAACAGCTCAAGGGGACCACATCAAAGGAAGCAGTGGAAATAATGATGCCCACTGCTGAACCCACCGTTTTCTATGGTGTGGTCCACTTGAACTTTGTACCTGTCTTATTTTATTTGGCCCATGCTTTAAAATGATTAAAAAAAATTAAATAAGGGCTTTATCATAACGCATACATCAAAATGAGGTTATTAAGTTTTTTACTTTTTTGAGTTTTGCTCGTAATCCTAGATGTAATTTAGTATATATTTCAAACATGTGCAACCTCTCGTCATTATGATTCATTGTTTGACTGTAGCAGCACTATGAGCTGCGTGCTGATTTATTTATTTATTATTTATTTTAATGCAAGGAACCTTTTGCACGACGCTAGGCCGCGAAGATCTCCTGTACGCAGATTGCGTACTACCCTATCCACCCCGAGCTCGGAATAAAAGGAGCTTTGTGTGTCCCGTATGATTTATAGGTTTTATCATTCATTTTTTTCGTATCATTTTATAATATAAGCTTAAAATTGAAGTTGATCAAGTACAAGTGGATCTAGTGGAAGCAGAGGTGATAATGCTCGTTGTTGATACTTTACTAGGGCCCACTATGATGTTTATTTGCCATTCAACCTATTCACAACGTCACATAGACACGGATGAGTAGAAATAAATTTTTTTAACTTGGTCCAAAACCTCCGTGGACCCTAGGTAGTTTTCAATATTTAATGTCTAATCTCTATTGTGTGGTCCACTTATGTCTTGGATCGGGCTCGGTTTTGGGCTTATATTCTAAAATGATACAAAAAAATGAATGGAAGGTGTGGATAAAACTTATAAATAATGGTGGCCACTCTGAGCCTCTACCCTTTCCAAGCTCTGGGCCGGCGGGTAGGACGCAACCCGTGTTCAAAATCTAGCCGGTCGGCATGTCGGATGCATCATGCTTTTGGAATCAATGGATAACAGCAGCGTGATTCAATATGGCCCACCTATGGAAAGTGATGTTTATTAACATACACGGGTGGCCACTTAGTGCATCAGCTTATTTTTGCATAAGAAAATCTTCACGGTAGGGCCCACTGATGCTTTGGTCGAGTGGACCACGGGACAGGAAACAGTGGCATGGAGCGCCCACGTTGAAACATCCTGTGGGCCATCCAGGTCCACTTTGAGCTTTTGAACTGCCTCGTTTTTCAACCCTTTTTTCTCTTGCGCCGGTGGTGGACCATCAGGAGTTTTAATACCTGGTAAAGGGTACGAGTACCCATAAGTGACGAAATTCCACTGAGGCGTGAGTGTGTGGGGGAGTATGCGTGCGTGTGTTAAAAAAAAAAACCCTAAAATAAGCTTGTAAAAAACGTGGACGGGTGAACTTCTCGCAAACATCAAAGTGAGCCCACGTGCGATCAGGGTTAGGTAAGATTAGCATCGTACGTCAACCAACGGGAGAATCAGAGGTTTGGTGGACATTAAAGTCCGAATAGAGGAAAGAGGGTTGCTCCACCGTAGGTGAGGTGCATTTTGACAAATCCATCCTGTCCATTGAATTTGTCATTATTTTATATCATGGCCCAAAAATAAGCCGATATAACAAAACTCCAAAGAGTGGCGATTAAATGTCCACCGTTGAAATATCTGTGTAGCCACAAGAATTTTAACGACAAATCCAGTCCGTCTGTCTGTTTTTTGAGCTAAGTTTATACAATAGGCTAAAAAATGAGGCACATTCCAAGCTCAAATGGGCCACACAACATGAAATAATGAGACTGAACGCCCACCATTGAAACATCTTATGTCGATAGTGGGGCCATTTTTCGATTCCTGTCCTATTTTGGAATTTAAAAATATAAATCTATGTGTGGGTCCCGGTGGACTACGTTGGTGGTAGGTTTAGTTCTATTTATATAATTCCTGCAATTCGGTAAAGTAACATTTCAGTTCAGAGCTCTCTCTGCCGATTTCAAAAGGCTTCGTGCTCTTCTCCTCAACCATGTTCAGGCTCATTAACCTTATTACGGTTTTCCTCGCAATTCCTACTGCACATTCATTAGTAGATTGCTACACCTCCATATTCAACTTCGGCACCTCGCTTGCCGACACTGGCAACGCGATCCTCTTAGGGGAGGCGCTCTACGTTACCCATTTCCCATATGGAGAGACGTTTTTCCATCGTCCTACTGGTCGGTTCTCAGATGGACGCCTCATCATTGACTTCATTGGTATGATCTTAAGAGATTTTAACGTATTTGTGATTCTAACATCTTTGGATCTAAGAGATTCTAACCTTTTCAGAGTCAAAATCTCTTAAATCCAACGGTGAGAAATCATCGGTACTCAATATTTGTGATAGAAAATTGAATTATATCTCTTTCATTCGATCTTCTTCTACGTGGATGACACGGTACAACAGCCCAAGGACTTGGACTTCCATATCTGCCTCCATCTCTTCAATGTTCCACCAAGAGAGATGTCGCTCAAGGAGTGAATTTTGCAGTTGGAGGAGCTACGACGCTTGATGCTGACTTCTTCCAAGAGATTGGGATTAACTTGCCAGCAAATAATTCTTTGGAATTTCAGCTCGGATGGTTCAAAGATCTGTTCCCTAAACTCTGCCCCAATCCACAAGGTAACTTTTTTTTTTTTTTTTTTTTTTTTTTTTTTTTTTTTTTTTTTTTTTTGGGGTCCTTATTCTTACCCGGGTGGTAGACTCCTTGTAGTTTCAACACCGGGTCAAGGGTTCGAGTACCCATGGTGTTGAAATCCCACAGTGTGCGTGTGGCGTGAGTGTGTGGGGGTGTGTGTACGTGTGTAAAATAAATAAATAAAAAAAACTCTTTTTTTTTTTTAATAAAAAAAATTTAAAATAAATTTCAAAACTCAGCCTGGTGGATTTGTTTGCAATCTGACCTCTTCATGATTTTTATTTTCCATCCAACCTCTTCGTAAGGTCACAGAGACCTAGATGAAGGGAAAGCACAAATACCAGCTTGATCCAACACTTTGGTGGACCACTAGAATTTTTCAGTGGTGGGCGTTCATTCCCCACTGCTTTATATGGTGTGAACTTCGGATCGGATTCAATTTTTTGGGATTATTCAATAAAAGGATCTCGCAAGCTGGATGGACAGTGTAGATATAACACATATATCGTGTTGGGGCTCATGGAGCCATGCCACGTCAACACACGGCCATTGTTCGCCTACCCATTGATTCCAAAGGGTTAGGACAACGGGGCCTCACTATCTTCCTGGCGGAAGCGGATTGGGTGGTGTAATGATGTGAGTTTTCCACCACATTACTGTTGTAAGTCAACGATCCAAGCATACCCTCACTATCTTCCTGGCGGAAGCGGATTGGGTGGTGTACGACACACCAGCTATACAGCTGCTGTAGGTACGGGACGTGGGTTGCGTCCTACCCCACCCGGACAGTAATTTGTTCGGACAGGGCTCCGTGGGGCCCACCGTGATGTAAGTGTTTTATCCACGCCTTTAATCGCTTTTATCAAAATCATTTTAAGGTACGTATATAAAATTGAAGTAGGTCCACAGCTCCGTGGACCACACCGGAGGAAGCTGCAGTGATTATGACACCTACCGTTGAAACCTTTCTGAGGGACACCGTGATGCTTTTTTTATCATTCCGAAACTTCTCCAGCTCCAGGAAGTTTTGAATGGTGGACATTAAATCCCCACTTTGTGGTCTACTTAAGCTCCGTACTTTGCTCAATTTTGGATAATTCCTTAAAATGATATGAGAAAAGCCATTAATGGCTTGGATAAAACACTTACGTCACGGTGGGCCCCACAGAGCCCTCTGACCGTCCGGGCGGGGTAGGACGCTATCCACGTCCGTAGGTACGTGTCGTGCGAAGACGAGCACTGACGCTCCACAAGCTCCGAGTTGTACGAATGGCTAAAAGGACATTAAAGTTTTATGGCTCTGCAGTGATGTATTTATTATATCTACACCGTTCATACATTTTTACGGATCACCACGGAGCATTATCCAAAAAATGAATGATACCCAGAGATATCTGCACAATACTAAAAATAGCAGTAGAGATAATGATTTTCACTATTAAACAATTTGCAGGGCCCACTATAATGTTTATTTTTCATCCGATCTATTCACAGGGTTACAAAGACCTGAATTAAGAGGAAAAATGATCCGGAACTTCTGTGATCCTAAAAAGGATTTCAATAGTAGACGTTCAATCCCCCACTGTTTTTTTCACTGTAGTCCACTTGATAGTTTGATGTGTCTTATTTTTAGGCTTCAAGACTTAAGACGATCTCGCCAAATGAGTGGACGGTTTGGATATAACACATACCTTATGATCAGAATCACATAACTTGCTGATGTCAGTACAGCAGCTATATAGCTGGTGTGAGGTACACCAGCCAATCTGCTTCCCTTCCCGGCAGGCTTCTGTGGGCCCGTGAGAAGAGTTGGCACCACACCACAATGTTGATGGAAAATCCATCCAGACCACCGGGCATGTCACCTTATATTAGGCCAAAGGTCCAAAAATCACCTCCATTCCCGATTCAGGTGGACCCAATGATTGAAAACAGTGTATAGGCAACATTTACCCTATTACCCTGTGAACTGTTTCCCTTGATATGGTACACCTGAATCACCGATGGGCCTGAAATTTTGGCCCCAGGCCTAATTTTTTATGCAACATCTAATAGTTAGTAGTTAGATTGGATTTCAAATAATCATCATGCTACTATGTGAGAATTAAGGGTAGAAGTCTATCTGCCCAATTGTTTCTTTTATCCCACCCAAATCACGAGTCTGTCTAGTTTTTCCACCCCTGGCCTAAACTTAGATTAGGTATCTAATGGTTGGAATAGATCTTATATAAACATCATGGTGGGCCCATCAGAAATCAAGTGGAGCCATGCTTACGGACAGTATATTTTATGGGAAAAAGCAGAAAAAAAAAAGAAGGAATTTTGCGGGACGCCACTCTTGCCTTTGAAGGCCCTTATGTTCCCACAAATGCAGACTCCTTGGGCCTATAGATTAGACTCTTTTATTTATTTATTTATTTATTTTTAAACTTCATCTTCGTGCGACTCATGTCAGTAATGGATTGAATTACATATAAAAATCACTCCAAGTCCCAAGAAGGCATGGACTGATGATATGTGCACCTAATGGACAAAGTGGGCCACAAACGGGGATTATGATGCCTGCTTTTTGTTGCACCCGCTTCCTTCAACTGTGTATGTTACAAAGGATCCAATCCGCATTAGCGATTGGAGCACCTGTTGAATGGAGAGGGTGGAACGCTCTTGGTGAATTGCAATTGCGGTAGTGTTAATCCTTTTATCCCTCCTTCCTCAAGGATAAGATATAATATTTAAATATTCTCTTTCTTTCACAATAGCATCTTTTCTTAATTCTTTCAACTAAAGTGGATATATTTTGAGAACTGATCACATATTAGATGCCATTCTCTTTGTTACACAATAACGTCTTTCCTTAATTGTTTTAGCTAAGCAGATATATTTTGAGAACTGATCACCTATTAGATGCTGGTGTCGTTTTAGTCTCAGGATGCAATAAAATAGAGTTACTATGATAGCCTGGAGAGTGATGGATGATACAAAGGCAGTTAGAAAATTTTGAGAAACTACATGCATGGTAAATAAGTAGTTGAATCATGAACTAAAAATTGCTTTTATTGGGTTACCTGACTTTAGGATTTCTTCACATTTATTAGATGGTTAAAAATGAAAAATATCCAATGCACTTGTTACCAAAACAAGTATCCAAAAATCAGAGGTCAGGACTGTTAAAACAATTTAGATTTTGGAGTGTAACTTGGCCATAGGTAGTTTGGCAATTTAGTCATTTTATTTCGAGTTAAGATATGCTACATGTACCATTTTTAAGTGCTTGTGTATTGAGTGTCATTTTTAAGTTTACTCTTCATATCTTACTTTCTTTCATTTTTTTTTTCATCTTGTGGCTGAAAATGGTAAAGACAAAAATTGTAAAGTGCCTGTAGGTGATAAGATTCTCACTAGTTGGGGACCAGTTAGAAAATGTCATTGGCTCATCTCCCTCACATCTTGGTGCTATAGATATCCAGACAATCCAAATTATGGGTCACATTGTGGATGAAGTACATCTCTGTAACCATAGTGATCTACTAATAGTTACCATCCAATTAATGTCTATTAAATGATGGATTAAGCAAAAGGTAGCCCAAATTCAAAGGGAAAAACAAGAAAAACTCTGATTTCTGACAGCTCCTATAAAGCTTCTCTTTTTACTTTTTTTTTTTTTTTTTTTTGAAACCAGGAATACTTGTTTTAATATTTGAAGTAAACTCCCGAGCCAGCCTAAATAATTAATCTATTTCTGTGAAGGATAAACTTCAGTTTAAGAAGATAGAAAAAGCCAAATCATAGAAATCATGCCTTCCTACTTAAATTTGTAGGGTGTGGCCCTTACTCTGACTTAAAAGGAGATTAGGCTTTGCAATTGTAACACCAACAAACCCGCCATCAACAAACTTTCCAAACATTCCTTCACAGCCAACTCAGCATCTTCTTCACCAGTAAACCAAACCAAACTTTCCAGACATCTCCTTCACATCCATGGATGGTGTGGCAGAATCGAAATACGCATTTCCAAATGAATTTTTAATTTTTTTTAAAAAAGAAAACCGTTTCATGGTAGTCTGTGGGAGCTGAATATCAGGCCATGGCCAATGCCACATGCAAAATTTTTTGGCTCAATGCCACATGCAAAATTTTTTGGCTCAATGCTCTTCTTCAGGATCTTGGGATTCACCATTCTCAACTCATGAGTATTCATTATGATAATCAAGCTCCTTTTCAAATTGCTAATAATCCCATTGAGATTGATTGTTTCATTGTCCGGAAAAAAAAAATCTTTCGGGATCCTTCACACATGCTAGGATCATTTCCATCTCTTAATTGGCACTTTGAGTGTTATGGATCTCTAAGCACTAACTTGAGGAGGAGCATTAGGTAACTCATTACTCTCCATTGACTTCTTTGCTTACTTTCCTTTTCTGTTGATTATTTATCTGCTTAGTCTCTCAATTAGGAATTTGATTAGGGACTTTCATTCAACCCCTTTTTTTATATATATATATATAAATTTTATTGTACTCTAAATTCAAAAATATAAGAAAGAGTAGTCAACAATCTTTCCCAAATTTATTATTTTGAGTTTATAAATCTCATCAATTGTAATTCAATTCATTGGTGCATCCAAACACATAGGTCAACTTCGGGTTTTTAATATATAAGTCTTACACATGCAAACCAATGGGAACTACTATAGAGTATTATGTTCCTAGGTCTAAAGAAAATGTAGGATTTAATCATTGTGGGTGTGTATGGAAAGAGTGACTCCCATTAGACCTGCACAACAAAATTCTTTGAGAGAGAGAGAGAGAGAGAGAGTGAGAGAGAGAGAGAGAGAGAGAGAGAGAGAGAGAGAGAGAGCATCATGGCGTGTTTTTTTTTTTTTTTTCAATTACATTCCGAGTTGGTCTTTTAGATTGATTGTTGCTTTCTATTCTTGTTAGATTGTGGAGACATTTTTAGAAAGACACTGTTTGTTGTGGGAGAGTTTGGAAGTAACGACTACCACACAAGTTTCTTCCGAGGAAAGAGCATAGCAGAGATCCGGACCTTTGTACCTCTCATCATCAATGTCATCGGATCAACCATCGATGTGAGTTAAAAACAGATAGAGAGAGAAGAAAAGATTGCAAATGCGTAACCAGTTTACAACCAATCTAAACCGTCCAAATAGTTAGACGGGCATCAGGTGCAAAGTTAAAATGGAATAGTCAATGGTCCAATTCAACAATGGAATATTTCCATTAACAAAAGGTAAATACATGGCCAATCCATATGATTTAAGGGATATGGTGGGACCCACAATTTTGATGGTAGTATGCAGGCATAAGAATGGACATATCTTCCTGCGCATCAAACCGTGAATGTATCCATGGGAGCAGATTCTGTCCGGCCAGGGCGGAACTTAGTATTACCCAATCTTGATTGAATGCGCTCCTTGTATGCACTGCTAAGCTCTAACATCTGATGTGATGATGCTTACTATCTATCCACAGACATGTATTGGTTGAATACATACCATTGGCTACTTTACATTTTAACAGTGCATTAGTTGACCACCAACCGGACAGTTTAGATCACGTACTGAGGGTAACCTTCTATTTTGACACGTTTACATTGGGGCAACGATTTGGAGGGTTTGAGTTGAGGCATATACTACCAAGTTGTTGGATACATCCAGAGATCCAACGTTTATATGGTTGGTCCCACCAAGCATGTGCCTGGTCAGGTGCACCAAGAAAAGAAGGCCGTCCACATAAGGACTAGACCGTCTCAATCTTCAGACCACGAAAACATACATGGGATCTCCTGAGTGGACATAAGAACCGATCTTGAAACTTTCATATCCATTTGACGTTAATCTGTTATTTCATTGTAGGTGTTGATCAAGTACGGGGCCAGAACACTCGTGGTCCCTGGTATCCTACCCACTGGTTGCTCGGCAGCATATCTATCGGTCTTCCAAAGCTCCAGATCAGAGGACTATGACCCTCTTACAGGGTGTCTCACTTACTTGAACGAATTCTCTGAGTATCACAATCACCTACTGTTGCAGGAGCTAGATCGATTGCGCGTATTACATCCACATGCTACCATCATCTATGCTGATTATTACAATGCTGCCATGCGCTTCTACCGCTCTCCATATGAATTCGGTGCGTTTTCTCCCCTGTTAACAAATTATCTACGTGGAGGAAGTATGTTATGTTGGATCCATCAATTGTCAGGCCCATCTCGGGCTGGCAATAGATCGTGTTCAGGTTGCACTTGGGTCAGTCCAATCCCTGCCCATTTAGGAAACGGGTCAGGATTCCTGGTGCGTAATCCAAATACCCTGTGGTACCACCCCACCCAATTAACTGTAATCAGGTGCTCAACGACCCAAGCAGACTTGGCATGATCCAACGCAAGTCTAAGAAGAGAATATGGGCAAAAGGCATGAGACAGTACATGCATACATAAATTATATTTATGTGTCTAATATTCTTATCTTCTATTAGTTTGTTTTGGGTTTTGGTCCTGGTCGGGTCATCTAGCTTAGCCTGTTGATAATGTACATGGGCAGGCCTGGTTGGGTAGGGTTGAATCCAACCCGACCTAGTTACATTTTCTAATCTGAGCCCTATTCCTATTGGATTATCCTACACAAATGATTGGTCCCTTCTTAGATATTTGTCCATTTTAGAGCCACTAGTCAGGTGGTTACGAACAAACTGGTAGGAAAAGTGTTGTTTAATTGACCATCCCATGGTAAGGCCTATCATATGAACGGCTTAAGTGGGTCGAGTAGGGCTGAGTGACCGAATTCATCCTGGACTCAAGAGGAGCCAGCCCGTGGACTGAACCAACTCGAGGATTGTATACATGAGCTTTAATCATCTCTTCTAGGGCTGCAACTCATGTGGGTTGAGTACGGCTGAAGGTCAACCAAGCTCAACCTGGCCTCAATTGTAGCCAGCCCAAGGACCAATCCAACTTGAGCTATTTACAACCACTTTGCCCTCACCTCTATTTACGTGCATTTCACTTGCCAATTTTACATTTTACTAGTGTTTATGCTAGATGCAGGACTTCTATGTGTTTGTGAACTTGTGCAACCCTTTTTGTCATGTAAATGTAGGACTCTATGACGGAGCACTCACAGCATGCTGTGGAGGGGGTGGGCCATACAATTACAACGAGTCCAATGGTTGTGGCCACGATGGGGTCAAAGCATGCGACAACCCATCGTGGTATGTGTCATGGGATGGAATTCACCTAACGGAAGCAGCTTACAGATTGATCGCTGATGGTTTGTTAAGAGGTCCATTTCTAAGTAGTCCCATCATAACCCCATGTCTGTCATTGGGCAGCGGTGACCATCCTCATTACGAGTAATAAAACATGGGTGTGCACTCATTTTAAGAATATGTTAGAATGTTTCTTTGGAATTTGGTGAGTGCATACTGTATGGTTTTTCCTCAATTGTTAAGTACGATGCTGTGAATGGTTGATATCTATATGGTAATATGGTACCTGGTACCCAACCTACGATCTCTTGGATGAAACATAGCGCCAAATTGGAAGTTCGTGACCTTCCAATCCTGTGGTGCTTTTTTTTTTCAGAACAAAACTATTCTAGAAAAGTTTTTTATTTTGGGGAGAAATCCCATCGAATATTGGCCCATCCATGAGGCCGGCCAGCATATCAATTGACCAGTGAGACTGATAGTTAATGTTTCTGATTCAGGCTAAAAAGTTAGATCAAAAGGCAGCCTGTTTATAAGTGGGCTTTTAGAGGGGCATTTGGTGCATGGGATTAGGTGGGATGGAAATGCATATGGTCCCATGCAAATTCCATCTGGCATGTGCGGAGGACCAGGAAGTTCTGGGATTAGGTGTGATGGAATTGCATTCGGTCCGCTTCCATGGATGTTAAAATTCACTACATGTGGTCCCCACATTGATGAATGTCTTTTTATCCATGCCATTCATCTATATATGCCCTTTACACGTGACATTATGGTTATGAATGACATTTGTTATGAATCAAATAAAATTCCATTATCCACCAAATTGGATTTTGTTTAATCCTTTGTTCTTCCCGTTAGCAAGAATTTTTTTCCAAACATGGGGATTTGAAGGCCAAAATACCATGGCATTTTCAGACATACAGTCATTGTGCAATAGTGGTGTTAATCCCGTCAAATATGAGAGTGGATTAGGTGAGGCCCCGGCCTCACCCAAGAGAGTTTGGCCATGTGGGGTTACTGTGGGGCCCACCTTGATGTATGTATTATGTATCAATATTGTCCATCCTTTTTTTCAGATCATTTTAGGATATTGTCCCAAAAATGAAGCATATCCAATTATCAAGTGGACCATACCATAAGAAACAGTGGTGATTTACTTTCCTACCATTAAAAACTTCTTAGGCCACACCCTAATGTTTTCATGTTGTTTATTTACCATTCAATTTGTTGATAAGATCGCATAAGCCTGAATGAAGGGAAAAAACAAATATCAGGTAGATCCAAAGCTTTTGTGGCCCGTTAATGGTCAATCACCACTGTTTCTTATGGTCTGGTCCACCTGATAATTAGATATGCTTTATTTTCTGTTTTAATTCATGCTCGAGTTTGAATTAAGTGATGTGAATAATGCTTGGGTTCGGGTTCTTCAACTGTTAGTTAGTAAATGGTATGGGATCAGGCTTAACTTCTTGACCTGTTTACTATAACGATCCGGCCGGCTGATTTTGGTCCAACCCAAACCCAACCTAAAAATCTAAATATAGGTTCACCAAGAGTTGAGAAGCTGTGTCTGTTAAAAACCTATGGGCTGAGTCTCGACCGTAGCATATGGCTGGTGTCAGGACCGAGGGGAGCAGAGGACTCTTTATCCATTTTTGAAGCATGAATTATGGCTATTTCATATCACCTGCAAATATATAGGAATGGTTGACTACAGGGTAGCTTGCTAGGTTGCCTACTTCCATGTGCCCTATCATGACACGCTGCAGGGATTCAAGCATAACCCTCATATGCATCCCATCATAGTAGCCCCAGGCTCAAATTAAACTACGGGGAATCTGTGAATCACATGTTGCGCCCCATTATGTGTTTGAGTGGCCTGATTTTTGAGTGCTTGTCGTCTTGATAAGATGTATAAGGTGAATGAAATAGATAATGTTGTAATTTGAATAGTGAAATAAACAAATTGTTTATATATTAATAATGAAGATTGCAAACCGAAATCTTAAATGCGTAACTCTATGGGAAGACATTGAATAATTGTGTATGAGGACAGCCGTTCAAGTATTCTATCCAAAACTTATTTATATTGATCACGATGGTAGTAGAGTCTATTAGAACCATTAATTTGAATAATTCAATGGTTAAATAAAAATTTATGATCATGTATGACTCATATAATAAAAGTCTTACATTCTTTCACTCGGGCTATATTCATCCATTTAAGAAAATAAAATATTTTATTTTATTTTATGAAAAAATATATTATGAAACATATTTATTTTGAAAGTTCCTAATGGACACTACTAAATTTCAAAATCTTATGATTGAAAAATACGAGCAATGATTGATAGATTGGGTTCATCAGGATCACTGATCTTGGATCATGTTGTGTTGACTATCATTTAATCTTTTCAAAGTAAGATAAATTACGGTCACGGTGACTGAAGAATATAAGGTGTGATATTAGGGTGTTTGTATACCGTATGTGGAGTCCACCATCGCATGCGTAGAATCCACTTTATCCACTAACTTAAGAATTTCATCGAAGATCACGATCAACATCCACCGGTCACAAGGACGATGTCGGAAAAAAATAGTTGATATTGAACTGATACCTTTATACATTATTAGGTTTTGTAGGCCACGTAGATATGGAATGAGCAAAAATTTAACATCTTCTGTATAAATAGATGGTTAGAAAGAAAATGAATGGATTAGATTTAAGTTTTAAAAGCCTAATAACAAATCACATCCAAGTAACTTTCTCGTGTTCTCAGCAAATATATACCGTCGATTTGGCTAATAAACTTTTAAAACGTGTCAGAGGATTATTGGAATTTATATTTGTTTTTCTTGCTTTTCTTGATATTGAGCCCGCCACAAGGCTAGTCAAAATCCCCAATATTTAGTCAAAAGTGGTGTCGCTGGTGTCCTTTGGTAAGTGACGCTTCAGTGTAATGCGTTTCATCGGTCTTTAATTCTTAGGGTAAGAAACTATCTGTGCTCTTTCAAATGGCATCCATCTCTTCTCCTACCATGTTCGGTCTCCTTCACCTTACTGCGGTTTTCCTCACATTTTCTACTGCTCATTCAGTACTAGATTGCTACAAATCCATCTTCAGCTTCGGCGACTCGCTTGCCGACACTGGTAACTCAATCCGTGAATCGAAAAATGCCCAGTACGTGGGCCATTTCCCATATGGAGAGACATACTTCCGTCGTCCCACCGGTCGGTTCTCTGATGGACGCCTGATAGTCGACTTCATCGGTATGATGTAAGAGATCTTAATTTGGATTACAACACCTTTTGATCTAAGAGATTCTAACGTTTTCAGTTTTTTTTTTTTTTTTAAAAAAAAAAATTTAATTTAATTTATTTTACGCACGCACCCACACACTCATGTATGTGTATCTCTTTCATGGTATAACAGCACAAGAACTCGGACTTCCATATCTGCCTCCGTACCTTGGGTCTTCCAGCGATGGAGATTTCCATCAAGGAGTGAATTTTGCAGTTGCAGGAGCTACGGCACTCGATGCTGCCTTCTTCCAGGAGAGGGGGATTCGTAACGAGTTGACAAACAACTCTTTGGGAATTCAGCTGAGATGGTTCAAAGATCTGTTGCCTTCTTTCTGCCCCAATCCACCAGGTAACTCCTCTCTTCATTTGTTTATTTAAGAAATTTCTAAACTCAAGCCTCTTACTTTTCCATTTGTTTTTTTATTTTTATTTTTATTTTTTCTACCCTACACACGCCACCGACTTCCGTAGCGGTTGACGTCACCAAGTTCTGTGGCACCTCCATGATTTATGTGTTATATCCATCCCTTTTATCCATTCCGTGAAATTGTTTTAGGACATAAACCCAGAAAAAATAATCAGATCCAAACATCAAGTGGACCATACCACAAAAAATCAATGGGACAAGGATGCCCACCGTTCAAACTTTCCTAGGGCCAACCATCATGGGGTCACACAGACCTGGATGAAGGTAAACACAATTATCAGCTTGATCTAAAACTTCTGTCTTCAATCTCCATTGCTCCCTGAGGTGTGGTTCAACGGAGGTTTTTGAGCTGCCTATTTTTAGACTCATTTCCTAAAATGATCTTTTAAAATATGGATGGACCATTTGGATATAACACATACAGTATTGCAGGGCTCATATAATTTGATGACGTCAACACACAACATAATCCACTTCCGATCTGATAGTGCTATTTTGATGGACATTGCATACTCTCATTGTCAGCAGCGACATCACTACTGAACGATAAGTGGATTAGTGGTGGTGTGCCACACACCACTGATATCCATGGTGTGTTGGTGTCACCAAGTTTTATGATTCTCACAACGATGCATGTTTTATATAAATAGGGTTTATTTATTTTATGAAATCATTTTAGTACGTGAGACAAAAAATTATATATATCCAAAGCTCAGTTGCACCATACCACATAAAGCACTGGGAATTTGAATACTTATCATTGAAAACTTCTCAAGGTCACGACAGTCTTGGATCAAGCTGATAACATGTTTTTCCCTTTATACTTGGTATGTGTGACCTTATGAAAAAGTTGGATGCAAATAAACATTATAGTAACTGTTGGGAAAAAAATGTGTTAAGTTCGAAAATTCGGATAAGAGTAGGTCGGCTCTGCTGACACTGCCTGAAGAATCCGAGACAACACCGACCGAACGAAGGATAGACCAGGAGACATAAGCAAAGAACGATTAGAGTCACTCTATCAGAGTGATGACCTCGCCTGCAAAAGCCCACTAAAGGCCAAGCGTGTTCAAGCCACTCAGCCGATAGAACAAGACCGACTCAACGAGTTGGTTCTGTCGGTCACGGAACAAGGAATGACGGATAGACACCGAGATTGTTCCGTCCGTGAAAAGGCCGAGAACCTATCCTCCTGCGTCGGCTGAGACTCCCCCAGAGTCGGTAACGACCTGGCCGAGACAACAAGTGGCAAAACGGGAACAGATACTGCTCTACAGAAATCCAGGGATACGGGTAGCGAATCCCGAGATTCTCGGGATTGAGAGCAATCCGTGGAAAGGAGTAAGTTTCCGAATAATCAGGAGAAGAATCCTCTGAGGATGAGGATTAGCAAACTGTATAAATCTCCAAGCTTGGGACGGAAGAAGGTACGCAGTACTGAACTGAGACAAGCTTTTTGCTACTGATCAGATAACTGACTTAAGCATCGGAGGTTCCCCGGCTCTAGCCAGGGTTTCTTTGACATCGTTGATTGTGCAGGTGAAGGAGGGTCCGCCTTAAGGAAGCCATCCCATAAAAACGCAGCAACAGTTTGGCGCCGTCTGTGGGAAACGGACAAAAAGCCGTTTTCTCCAATTTTCCGAATGGCAAGAACCAGAAGGACGAATCCAGATGAAGCGGGGGAAGCCGCTGCCAGCACAGCTCAATGAGCTCTCTCGACAGCACCGCCTGCGATTACAAGCCAGCCTAATCAAGCAAACGCGCACTTGGATCGCGAGGTTCAAGAAATGCGTTCTGAGATGGCTGCCATGAAACACATGCTGGAACAACTGTGTAACTAGCAGATGCAGCGTCAGGAGTCGGCATAAGTTCTCCCACCAGCGTCTGTAGCGCAGCCTCCAGCGCCACAGTCGCCCCGACGACCGAGTCCGCCTCGAGAACCGAGTCAACCAGCCCTTGCCCGTTCAGCAACAGCCATTTTGCCTCCCTCTGATCTGACGCATAGAATAGATCAGAGGAGACGAAGTGGGCTACCTGCAGACGCAGAAGAAACGGAGGAGAGCGCTTAACCCTGAAAGGCTGATATACAGGACTTCAAGAATGAGGTCCGAGAGAAGATGGAAAAGGAGATGGCGGATATAAAGAATGGTCGGAACTCAAATCCGACCAAATCTGAGAAAAAAGCTTCTCCGTTTGTGGACGAGGTAATGCGGGCTCGGTTGCCGGAGAGGTTCCGCTTACCCCAGATAACTCCTTTCTCCGGAAAGACTGACCTGACAGATCATCTTGAATGCTTCAGAACCTACATAGAGTTGCACGACGCCTCAGATGCTGTTATGTGTCGAACCTTCTCTCTAACTCTGACCGACGTAGCCCGACTCTGGTTTAAGCAATTGAAACTCAAGTCGATTAAATCGTTCGCCGAACTCAGTAACGCCTTCCTCAACAATTTTATCGGCGGAAAGAAGAAATTAAAGCCGCCCGCACATCTGAACAACATAGTTTAGAGGGAAGGAGAGCTGTTGAAAACTACATTAAATGTTTCAACTTCGAATCTTTATAAGTTCGAAAGCATTCTGAGGAGACAGCTCTCAACGCTCTCATGCAGGGGGTGAGAGATAAACCTTTTTTGGCATCACTGGATAAGAATCCGCCCGATACTCTTGGCGAGTTTATGGTTCGGTCGGACAAATACGCTGATGCGGAAGAGACGCGACTCCTCCGAGAGAAGATACAGAACACAAAACCATCGGCTAAAGAGTCGGCCAAGAAAGAAGCCGACTCAGCCGGAGGGAAAAAGCGAAAAGAGGACCGGGGACGAGACGACAGCAGGCCAAGAAAGTGACTAGACAGAAGATTCTCCACGTACACCCCCTAAACAAATCTCCTGAACAAGTACTAATGGAGATTAAGAGTGAAGGCTTCATCAACTGGCCCCGGAAACTGCAAGGGAATCCGGATCGTCGGAACAAGAAGAAGTACTGTCACTATCATCGTGACCATGGCCACAACACAAGTGATTGTTATCACTTAAAAGGTGAGATTGAGCGGCTGATTAAAGAAGGCCGACTAAGAGAACATACAGAATGGTCCGGCGTTTTAGCAGGACCGAGCGAAGAGCGGCCCTAAGAAGAAATCCGAACGATCGTCGGAGGTCACCGAGGCGGTGGGGACTCGAATAACGCCCGAAGAAACCACGCTAGAAGCCTCGATCGCCCTGAGTCCGAGGTTCTTCTGCTGTCTAGGCCTCACAAGGAGAAGAAACGAGAAAAATATTGTATCTCGTTCACTGAAGAAGATGCTCGAGGCATTCATCATCCTCATGATGATGCACTCGTGGTCACCCTCACCATCGCCAATAAAAAAGTGTTCCGGATACTAGTGGATACAGGATCATCAGCGGACGTCCTGTTCACCCAAGCATTCGACAAAATGAGCGTGGATCGGTCGGTATTACAACTTGTCCGAACCCCGCTCATCGGGTTCTCGGGTGGACAGGTACTTCCTGAGGGAATCGTCTCACTGTCACTTACCGCTGGAACCGCGCCCCATCAAAGGACCACGATGGTCGACTTCCTGGTCGTGGACCAACCGTCGGTGTATAACGCCATACTCGGCCGACCGTCTCTAAGCCTCCTTCAAGCTGTGGTATCTACCTACCACCTTTCCATGAAATTTCCGACCGAGTCGGGAGTAGGGATTGTAAAAGGAGATCAACAAGATTCTTGGAAATATTACGCCACCGCAGTCAAGGTCCCGACTGAAGTATCGACGATTGAATCGCTGGACCCCCGTATCGGATCTCATGAGCGGGGGGAGCCGATGGAAGAACTCGTCTCGGAGCCGTTAACCGAGACAGACGTCTCGAAAGTAGTCCGAATCGGCTCGTCCCTGAGTCCGTCTCTTAAGGAACGAATGATCACATTGCTTCGACGGTATGCCGATATCTTCACTTGGAGTCATGAAGACATGCCTGGGATCAATTCCTCGGTTATAACACACCGACTCAACATCGACCCAACTTACAGACCCATCCGACAGAAGCGTCGTCCTCTCGGCCCGGAGAGGTACGCTATCATTGAAGAGGAAGTCGGCAAGCTCCTTAAAGCCAAATTCATCGAAGAAATATACTATCCGGAATGGATAGCTAATGTCGTATTCGTTAAGAAAGCCAACGGGAAGTGGCGAGTCTGTATAGACTATACAGATCTAAATAAAGCCTGCCCCAAGGATAGCTTCCCTCTTCCTCGCATTGATCAGCTGGTTGACAGTACCGCGGGTCATGAACTGCTAAGTTTTATGGATGCCTATTCGGGCTATAATCAAATTGTAATGCACGAGAATGATAAATCAAAAACCGCCTTTGTCACTAACAAAGGCCTTTACTGTTACCGAGTGATGCCATTTGGATTAAAGAACGCCGGAGCAACGTATCAGCGGTTAATGAACAAAATGTTCGCTCGGCAGATAGGCCGAAAGATGGAAGTTTATATTGACGATATGCTCGTCAAAAGTAAACGAGCGGCCGACCATGAGGCGGACTTGGAAGAAATGTTCTTGACTCTACGTAAATATAGAATGAAGTTGAATTCCAGCAAGTGCGCGTTTGGCGTGAGCTCGAAAAAATTTCTCGGTTTCCTCGTTAGTCAGCGAGGAATCAAAGCGAATCCCGAGAAAATCAAAGCCTTACTCGAAATGGAGTCTCCTAAAACAATCGAAGACATTCAAAGGTTGACAGGAAGAGTGGCCGCGCTTAATCGTTTCCTGTCCCGAGCCACAGATAAATGTCTCCCGTTCTTCAAGCAATTGAAGAGACGACAGACGATGGAGTAGACAGACGAATGTGAGAAGGTATTTAAAAATCTGAAGGCTTATCTCGTATCCCCACCGCTGTTATCTAAGCCCGAGCCTGGTGAATTTTTGTTATTATATTTGGCCGTATCTGAAGCCGCAGTAAGCTCGGCTTTAATACGAGAGAGTCAAGGAAAGCAGCTGCCAGTCTACTACGTCAGCAAAGCCTTACTACCAGCAGAAACGAGGTATCCTCAGCTCGAGAAAGTAGCCTTAACTCTGTTGGTATCGTCACGATGCCTCCGGCCATACTTTCAGGCCCACACCATTGTCGTTGTGACCGACTTACCACTCCGCCAGATTCTCCAAAAGCCGGAGGCTTCCGGCCGACTTATAAAGTGGGCAGTCGAATTGAGCGAATTTGACATACATTACAGGCCCAGGACAACCTTAAAAGGACAGGCCATTGCCGATTTTCTTGTTGAAGTGACTCCTAATCGTGACAATATGCTCGAGTCAGAGGCAATTATTATACCTGAGGCTTCTTCCTCTCTCGGGCCAGTACCCTGGAAGCTATTTGTCGACGGTTCATCCAATTCGAAGGCAAGCGGGACAGGGGTAATATTAGAAACTCCCGATCAAACCTGTATGCAATATGCCTTGCGACTCGGCTTTCAAGCGTCCAACAATACAGCAGAGTACGAATCCTTATTATTGGGCCTTAGACTCGCCGCGAGTTTAGGCGTGACCCATTTGAACGTTTTCAACGACTCACAATTAGTCGTTAACCAAGTTTCCGGTGTTTATCAAACTTGGAAAGAACAACTGAAGGCGTACATGAAAAAAGCTAAAGAATTGATCGGTGGATTCCAGAGGTGCGAAGTAATTCGAATACCCAGGACCGACAACGCCAAAGCTGACTTGTTAGCAAAGCTTGCCTCAGCTGACGAGGAAGACATACCTCGGTCGGTTCCGATTGAGTACGTCCATAAACCAAGCATAGATGAGCCGACAGTCTCGGCCCTGTTTCCCATCAACACAGCGACTGCTTGGTTTGACCCACTCGTACGCTACCTCAACGATGGTGAACTGCCAGAAGACCGCGCCGAGGCACAAGGGTTAAAAGTTCGAGCCTCGCGCTACACCATCTTGAATGAGATTCTATATAAAAAAGGCTTTCATGCTCCTCTACTAAGGTGCGTCAACTCCAGAAGCCGATTATATCTTATGGGGGATACACGAAGGGATATGTGGAAACCATTCAGGAGGACGCTCGCTCGCCAACAAAGTATTGCGGCAAGGGTATTACTGGCCGACTATACAGTATGATTCTAAATGATTCGTCCAAAGATGCGATAAGTGTCAGCGGTTCGCAGTAATCCCCAGACAACCCCCTGAGGAACTGACTCCGATGTCGGGACCATGTCCCTTTGCATAGTGGGGGATCGACATTATCGGGCCCTTTCCACTGGGGAAGAGTCAGACTAAATTCGCTATGGTTGCGGTAGACTACTTTACGAAGTGGGCTGAAGCAGAACCATTAGCGAAAATCACCGAGCAAAGATCACAAGCTTTGTTTGGAAGAATATCATCTGTCGGTTTGGGATACCTCGGACTATCATCACCGACAACAGAAGACAGTTCGATAACAAACAATTCCGGGAGATGTGTAGCAATCTCGAGATTCGAAACGTATATGCCTCGCCTCATCATCCTCAGACGAACGGACAAGTCGAGGCGGTCAATAAAATTATAAAGCAGCATCTCCGGACGAGGCTCGATGAAGCAAAGGGAGCATGGGCCGAGGAACTTTCGAATATACTGTGGGCCTATCGGACCACAGCACGGACTGCCACGGGAGAAACCCCCTTTTCCCTATACTACGGTGCGGAAGCAGTCGCAGCGGTCGAGATCGGCGTTGGCTCGGCCCGAGTCAACTTGTACAGTGGACAAGAGAATGGCGAACTCCTCTCATTCGAGCTTGATTCATTGGAAGAGAAAAGAGAAAGGGCTCGATTGAGGATGATGGCCCGACAAAGACAGGTGTCTCGGTTTTACAATCGCCGAGTTAAAGTCAGACGATTTCGAGCCGGGGATATAGTCCTCTGAAAGACCTTCCTAAACACTAAGAAAATTGGGTCGGGTACACTAGGGCCCAATTGGGAAGGTCCCTACGTCGTCTCAAGCACCATCCGACTGGTAACCTATCGGCTGGAAGACCTAAATGGACAACTATTGCTTCATCCTTGGAACGCCGAGCATCTCAAGATTTATTATCCGTAAGATGAAATAGAAAGTACTATAATTGAAGTCAACTCAATAAAAAGTTCTATTTTGTCCAAGTACCTGATGTCGGGTCATCAACAACAAAAAAATAAATAAAAAGAAAGTATAATATCCGACTGCCCCATTCAGTCAGCATTCATCTCCTATGCCGCGCCCGAAGGACCGGCCTCATTAGCAGCAGCATCTCCTTCGGTGGCTTTGCCCCCAGCAGTCTCGGCGAACGGACTGTCAACTTCGAAGGCGGAGAGGTCGAGATTAGGGAAGGCCGCCCTCATCTCCAAGACGCAGGCCTTGTAACCACCTTAATAAAGGCGGTCTCTCTCATCTTCAAACTCGAAAGATTCGAGGAAGGCATTTACGGCTCGCTCTTGTTCCTCTTTTGCTCGGCGCGCTTCTTCTTGAGCCTCCTGAACGAGGCCAGCGGCCTCGGCCTTCGCGCGAGCAAGAGCACCCTCGCATCCGCCGTGAACTTGAAGAAGGTGTCACTCCCTCTCCTCGGCCAAGTTAGATGAGCATTGTCGGCCTTAACTCCTTCAAGAGCTGTACGGGTGTCCGCGGCCAGCTTCCGAGCGATCGATAGGTCGCCGGTCATGATACCAATCCGGCTCTCAGCGATCTCTCGGCGCCCCTCAACCTCGGCAGCGACCCTCCTCGCAGTCTCTGTCTCGGATGCGAGTTTCTGGGCGACAGTCAGCTCCGAGCTAGCTTTGAAAAGGCAAGGTGCCAGCTGCGATAAAGAGACAGTGAGCTATGCTGTAAAACTTAGTTAAGGGCGACACAGGATTGAAGAAAAGTTTTACCTCAAAAAGTAACCTCGTCGCATGTCCGAGGGTCTGGGCAGTCGGAGCGTTGTAATAACTGGCGAAGTCTCTTTCGCCCCCGTGGGCAAGCGCCCAAGGAACCATCCCCGCGATGATCTTCATGAAGGGAGACTCCTGTTAAGTCATTTCCCTTCTAAGGGATTCTCATCCCCGCGATGATCTTCGTGAAGGGGGACTCCTGTTGAGTCATCTCCCTTCTAGGGGATTCTTCGCGCGGGGCCTCGCTCGGCCCAGGGACCTCCTTTACAACAGGTCCCGACTCGAGAGTCGCCTGAGTCATTGGAGGAGTTGGCTCCGCTTCCTCGGCCCTCTCATCAGGGTCGGACAGGACGACCACTTGGGGGGCAGCAGGTGCAGGAGCGGATGGATCGGTCGTTTTCTTACCCTTGGCCGCTGTCTTCTGTTGCTTTGAGGGCCGAGACCCAGACAACAGAGCCGATCTCGGGGGGGCCTTCACTTTGGAAATCGGCTTCAAGGCAGGGCGGGACTCGGTCATGCTCTCGGGCGCTGGCCTCAGAATAGGGCGAGCCTCTGGAAGGTCTGCAAGGACGAATAAAAAAGAATAAGGAGGCGAACAGGGAACCGAAAGAACAAAGAAAAGGAGGACGAACTACCTGAGACGAACGAATCTAGACCTGCAAGATGGAGGCGCTCGGGTTGCAGTAGCAACTTCCAAGACCGCTCCCCCGCGCTCAACTTCCTCAGCTCCCTTATCCGAGTCAGAGCCTCATACTCGAGTTTTCCTCTCTTCTTCAAAATATCTGAAAGACATTGTGGAGTCAGGATTAGCAGAAGATGGTATAAAAATAAAGAGTAAGAGAAGGAAAGACCATCGGGCCGAGTCACCTGCTCTACGGAATGTGCGGGATACTTGAGGCTCGTACGGCCACGTGTCGGCCGACTCCCACCGACCGCATGCCCAGAACCACCTTTCCTTCCAGAACTTGTTCGAAGTGGGTGGGTCGGTTATTAAAGACCCCCCCTTTGCCTCTCCACGCGCTCAAGAAATAGAGGCAAAGGAAGTTTGGATTCGGTCGGACTTGATACAGATAGAGGAACTCGTCGACCGTGAGGGAAGGTTGCTCTAACTCGGACCAGAGTACCGCACACCCGATCAAATTTCTCCACGCATTCGGAACAATTTGACCGGGAGCTATTTTGACTCGGGACAGAAAGTCACGAGAAATGGGTTGGAGTGGCAAACGCAAGCCACAGTGTATCGCGACTTGAAAAATTGCGACCATCCCTGCAGGGGGATGGTCGGGCAAATCACACGGACGAGGGAAACAGAGGACGACCGAGTCAGGGACATGATATCCAGCCCTGATCCGGTTTAAGTCGGATTCAGTTAGAATGGAGGCGACGAGACCACTAGGTTCGTCTTCTTCCCCTTTTGAAGACGACTCAGAGGCTTCCGCAGTTTGGTTCGCAGGGCCTAGAATGGCCGCCCCTTCGCCCGTAACTAATTCGTCCTCTCCATCCTCATCCTCCAACTGATCCACCCAAGGGTTAGGTCTCCCTGGGCGAGTCCCACCTCTAGATGGACCGGTCTGGGCAGGACGCCCAGCTGATGAGTCGCCGGTTTCTCTGACAAGCCGGAATGCGGCGTCAGCACCGACGGCAAACTACGTCAATAGTGAAGGAGGTTCCGTAACGTCCCAAAGATACTAAGACACACCCTCATCTACGGACATCTCCTCCCGGGGGCTTTGAGAGCCGTGTGCGGCCATTAAAGCTTATAAAAGAAGGAGGAAATGACTCACCAAAAAAATCGACGACGAATGCAAGAGGAGATTGACGGAGAAAGAAGCGACAGCGGAGGAGGAGGAGAAGAAGCAAAAAATGAACTCGAAATCGGACACAGGCGGGAGAAAGAAGAGCGAAAGCAAAATTCGCACAGTCCTTCCGCCCGGCCCTTTTATAGCCGTGCCACGTGGCAGGGCATTGATGGCAAAAGCGAATCGTCTTTTGCCTTGGCTCCCCCGTTCGACTCGTGGCAACCGCTGGTTGACTGCGGTAACATCGTGGCCATGCGTCCGCATTTCATACGCGGACGAAACGAATCCACGGCTGGTCGCACGTGCGGCCTCGGGAGGCGCAGTGTCGCACGCTAGAGACGACTCGAAGAGCATTAAATGCCTCATCATTGTCTCGGATGCTAATACGAGCCGACCGACAAAATCGTACTCCTTGATGCCGCGGACGACACAAGGAGTAAGGGGGACTCACTGTTGGGGAAAAAATGTGTTAAGTTCGGAGACTCGGATAAGAGTAGGTCGGCTCTGCTGACACTGCCTGAAGAATCCGAGACAACACCGACCGAACGAAGGATAGACCAGGAGGCATAAGCAAAGAACGATTAGAGTCACTTTGTCAGAGTGATGACCTCGCCTGCAAAAGCCCACTAAAGGCCAAGCATGTTCAAGCCACTCAGCCGATAGAATAAGACCGACTCAACGAATTGGTTCTGTCGGTCACGGAACAAGGAATGACGGATAGACACCGAGATTGTTCCGTCCGTGAAAAGGCCGAGAACCTATCCTCCTGCGTCGGCCGAGACTCCCCCAGAGTCGGTAACGACCTGGCCGAGACAACAAGTGGCGGAACGGGAACAGATACTGCTCTACGAAAATCCAGGGATACGGGTAGCGAATCCCGAGATTCTCGGGATTGAGTGCAATCCGTGGAAAGGAGTAAGTTTTCGAATAATTAGGAGAAGAATCCTCTGAGGATGAGGATTAGCAAACTGTATAAATCTCCAAGCTTGGGACGGAAGAAGGTACGCAGTACTGAACTGAGACAAGCTTTTTGCTACTGATCAGATAACTGACTTAAGCATCGAAGGTTCCCCAGCTCTAGCCAGGGTTCCCTTGACATCGTTGATTGTGCAGGTGAAGGAGGGTCCGCCTTAAGGAAGCCATCCCTAAAAAACGCAGCAACAGTAACCCTAGTAAGGTTTCAACATAGGGCATCATTGTTCCCTCTATTTTTTGTAGTGTAGTGCACTTGAGCTTTGAATATACATCATGTTTAAGTTCATGCCCTAAAATTATCTTACAAAAATGAATTGATGGTGCATAGATCATGGTGGAGCCCACGGAACTTGTTAAAGTCAAAGCACCTCCAAAGTTGTCACACCATCAGGCAATCCACATCTTACAAGACATGCTCCGTGCGCCCCGCCATGAAGTACGCAACAATGGTGATTGAACACCTACCATTGAAAACTTCTTGGGGGCACAAAAGCTTTGGATCAAGCTGCAATTTGTTTCCCCTCTGCAACTCAATGTTACCTTATCAACGGATTAAATGACAAATAAACATTACAATGGGACCTGGCAAGCTTTTGCCAGTGGGCATTCAATCAACATCATTTTCATGTAGTGTGGTTCACTTGAGATTCCTATCTTCCTCATTTTAGGGCCATGCCCTAAAATTATCTTACAAAATGAATGGATGGTGTGGATATAACTCACACATCATGGTGAAGCTTAGAGAAGTTGGTGATGTCAACAAACCACCAAGGTTGGCACACCATCACCCAATCCACATCATCATACCAAATGTGCTGTGTGGGCCCCACCATGAAGTATGAATTGTTGAAAATCAGTGATTTTTAAAAATAATAAAAATGAAAATTCAAAATTTTGAGATTTTTTCGCCAAAATACTTTTTAAATTTTTTGAATTAAAAAGTGTAATGTGTATGTTTTGTCCCACATCGGAAATGTAAAAGATAGTTTTGTGGTTTATATGAGATGTTGAGAAGGGTATTCTTACTTGAAGCTTTTTGAAGAAGATGAAACTTAGTTTGTGTGTTCTAGTGCGAAGGGTTTGGGTGAGGGCGTGAGCAGTGAGGTAGTGTGCCTATAGTGGCGCTAGATGACACACTTTACGATGTGAGACGGTGCGATGGGTCTGGTCAGAGCCTTACGACGGCGTGGATCTAAAAAGTTGGAAATGAGCTTGGGTTTTACAGGTGACTGAGAACGGTCGGATCTTAAATTCGAAACGTCCAGCCGTTTGTATAAACAGATAGTTACCTTAAAAGCCACAACGGTCCGAAAACGGATGGGCCAGGATGATCCAACGGTTAGATCTATAGATCTAATGATTAGAAACATCTGGGATTAATGGACAATGGCCAGAAACGTTTTTCAAACGTTCTGGACTATTGAATACCACACAGCAACGGGTCTAAACCTGAGGCATATATAAACTAGACCATTCCAGTCCGATTTCATCATCTCAACACACCATCTGTCCCATCATATCAGATACAGTTCATAACCCCATTTTAGAATACTGTGATCATCTCTACCGTTTAAATCTGTCAGAAGAAATCTACTACATTAAAACTGTTTCATATTGGACCTATCGTGATTGCTACATGCTGGATCCAGACAAAGATTGTCTTATCTTGAAAGCAATTCGCCTGTAACCCATCAGCAGTTGATAAGGGGGCGAATCATGCTTTAAAGACAACGTATTTTATAGGTGATTTAGTCTAGTAAAATTGTTATTTTCAATTATTTATTTTTATATTTTCGGTGTATCCAAAACTTAGATTACAACAGGAAAAAGTGGTGATTGAACACCCACCATTGAATATATCAAGCTGCAACCCTTCTCCGGGTCAATGTCACCTTATCAACAGATTAGGTAGCAAATAAACATTACAGTGGGACCGAGAAAGCTTTCACTGCTCGGCGTTCAATCATCACTTTTTTCATGTAGTGCGGTCCACTTGAGATTTGTATCTTCCTCATTCTCAGGACCATGCTTTAAAATGAGTTGGAAAAATGAGTGGATGCCTTGGATATCCAACACGCCCAATGGTAGGGCCTCACCCTGCCTCACCTAATCTGCGCACGTAGGAGATCAGTTTTATGGACCATTTAGAAAATGATGGCTGCTCATTGTCCTCACATATGGCACCCGTGCATAAGTATCCAAAAGATCTAAATTGTGGATGAAGTATAGCTCTATAATCATAGTGATCTAGCAATCCTAACCGTCCAATTAAAATCTATTAAATGATAGGCAAACTAAAAAAGTGATCCAAATTCAAAAGAAAAAAGAAAGGAAGGACGGTTAGCATTATCTTCTCAGTGTAATATTCAATTACGTTCCATCCATATATGGTTGGAACAGAAATATGGACCGTCTAGATTGCCGTACGACAATGTGTGAATTTTAAGAGTCACTGCCGTTTTCTAAACACAGTAGCTGACCCCGTCTTCAGAGAAGGGAGTTACATGATACGCGGGGGTACGCGCGCGACTCTAATCCTTTTTGTAATCATAGACAGAGTACAGTAATTATATAATCTTGTCATGCGAAGCGGATTTCCTGCGAAAGCCTTCCACTGGAAACTTAGGTGGGGGCAACGTGATGTTTGTGAGAAATCTATCCCGTCCATCCATTGTTTTAGCTTATTTTAGAATCTGAGACAAAAATTGAATAGGATCCAGGACTCAAGTGGGCCACACAAATGGAAAAGGTGGTTAAGAAAATTTCAACCGTTGAAAACTCCCTAGGCTCGACAGTGATGTTTACAGGCCATCCATACGGTTCATAACTTCGTACCTACTAGGATGAACTGAAAAAACAGATATTATGCTGATTCAAAACTTATTTGGCCCACGCATATTTCAACTGTGGACGTTCAATCCTCAAATTTTTAGATCACTTGAGTCTTGGATCATGTTCATTTTTGGCCCCATGTCGTCAAATGAGCTTAAAAAATGAATGAACAAGCTAAATTTATCACAAACATCATGGTGGGCCCCACTTAAATTTCGAGGGCAGCAACTTCATGCAAAAGGCTTTCGCAGGAAATCTGCGTCCCTGTAATGCATGTTATTAGATTGTAATTTCTTTGGCTATTTAATATCCTATATTTAGCACCTAGGATTATATTTAGCCCGTACGATCTTTCTTATAGTTGTGTATATTGCCTGTTAATAGGTTGTAATCATTCTATAAAGATGCTATTTTTCTTCCAATACAAAATACATAGAAATTCTAAACGTATTATCGTACCAGAGCTACTTTGATCAGGACTGTTGATCCAGATTTTGAACGGTCAGGATCTCTCTTGATTGATCAGAGTATACACCGATCTTCAGTGTATAATCTTCCTCAACCCATCTCTACTCCCCACCAACCCCATTAGCACGACGGTTCTCATCATCTGCTGCAATCCATCTCTCCATTGTTGTGGTTTCATCATCTACTCCAATTTCATCTTAAGCCATCCGACATCTGCCAGCACTAGACTCCAGACTGTCCATCTATCTCACTAATCCAGTCGACTGTCCATCTATCCAGCTGATCCAGATCGTCCATCTGTCCAGCGCATCAGATCATCCATCTGACCAGCATCCAACGGTTCGTCCAGATGCACCAAACAGTCTATCAGTTGTTTGGATTTTTATTTTTATTTTTGTCTTCGTAGTATTTTGTGGACCCTTGCATCATCTGTGCACCTTTAACCAAGCAAACCACAACATGGCTACTTCAAAATCTACTGAGTCTGTTATGAGCACTACTCGTTCATCACAGGATTCTTCACATCCACTCTATCTTTGTCATTCGGATCAGCCAGGTATTGTACTTGTTTCTCAACAACTTAATGGAGATAACTATACCACTTGAAGTCGTGTTATGATTCGCTCTTAGAGCGAAAAATAAGTTGTGCTTCATTGGTGATTCCTACCCACAACCACTCGCTACTTCACCTGATTTTGCCTCTTGGACTCAATGCAATTATATGGTTCTCTCTTGGGTTCTCAATGCCCTCACAAAGGAGTTATCATAGTGTTGTTTACACTGACAACGCTAATGATGTTTGGATTGATATACGTGACCGCTTTGCTCTACGTATATTCTAGCTCCAACGCTCCATCTGCTCTCATACACAAAATCAATCCACTGTTGCTTCATATTTTTCTCAGTTGAAATCATACTGGGATGAATTATCTTCTTTCTCTATACTTCCCATGTGTACCTGTGGCGCATCCAAAGATCTTGTTTCTCATCAACAGAAGGAATGTCTCATGCAATTCCTTATGGGACTTAATAAAAGTTATTCCACTATACGAGGACAACTGCTTCTTATGAATCATCTCTCAACGATTAATAAAACATATTTCGTTATTGCTCCAAGAAGAGAAACAACGCAAAGTCACTACGTCTCCCAAACCATTTGACGCTACCATGACACTGGTTGCTGCTAATCATCCATCTCCTATGGTTCCCAGTCGCAATCCTGAATGTAACTCCTAAGTGGCAAGCATTGGTCCAATCTCACATGTGATCATTGTGTTTGGATTGGTCACACAGAAGGCAAATGTCATACCCTTCATGGATATCCACCCGGCTATTGTTTACATGGCTCCACTCCATCAAGACCAATCAGAGCACCATCTTGTGATAATACAAGTGCTTCCACTTCTGTCCCATCCACTCTATCTCTTATTCCAAAGCAGTATCAACGGCTTTTATCTCTACTCAATAAAGATACAACATAGCCTGAGGCACATCTTGTAGGTAATTCATTTTGTCTCTCTGCTTCCTCCTGTCCTTCCACATGGATTATTGACACTGGTGCTACAAGCTATATGTCTCATTCTCCATCTTTATTTCATTCATCCACCCCCCCCCCCCCCCCCTCCCAATATTACCTAATGGTCATCTTGCCCCTGTTACTCATATGGGGACCATTCCTCTCACCCATCCATTTTCCTTACTAATACACTCTGTGTTCTATCTTTTCATTTTAATCTTCTATCTATTAGTCAATTGACTCGTTCATTAAATTGTTTCATTACCTTTTTTTCTTACTTTTACCTTTTTCAGAACCTAGTTACGAAGATGACGATTGGACTGGGTAAGGAGGAAGGCGGTCTTTACCATTTTCTTCCACAAGCTTCTTCCCCTGCTCTATCCACATATTCTCCTTCTTCTCCTTAGTTATGGCATCGATGCCTGAGCCATCCCTCACAAGCTCACATCCACACTTTATCAAACACTTTACCTTTTATTATTTTTTCTAAACAATTTCATTGTGATGTTTGTCCTCTAGCAAAACAGACTCTTCTACCTTTCCCTTCTTATTTTATTTCTATTATTGGTATTTTTTATTTAATTCGTTGTGATATTTAGGGACCCTAGTCAGTTTCATCTCATTCTGGTGCTCGTTATTTTTTAACTATAGTTGATGATTTTTCACAAGCAACTTGGACATATCTTATGCAATCTAAATTTGATACCAATTTTTTTCTTAAATATTTTTTTGCTATGGTTAAAACTTAATTCCAAACACAAGTTAGAAAAATACGCACAGATAATGGAATGAAATTTTTTTCTCATGACATGCACTGATACTTTCAAGACATTGGTGTTATCCAATAACATTCTTGCATTGCCACTCCGTAATAAAATGGCATCGTTGAAAGAAAACATCGCCACCTCTTTGAAGTTGCCCATGCATTACGATTCCATGTACACCTTCCGCTTGAATTTTGGGGAGAATGTATTCTTACTACCACTTATCTTATTAATCGCATTCCAACTCCATTCCTTTCTGGTATTACTACATTCCAAAAACTCACCAAAAAACTCCTTTCATACACACATATCCGGGTTTTTGGTTGTCTTTGCTATGCCTCCACTTTGTCTAGCCATCGTGACAAATTTTAGCCTCGTGCTCAAAAATGTATTTTTTTGGGCTATCCATATGTATAGAAAGGTTATCGGGTTTTTGACCTTTCTTCTTGTAAACTTTTTATCTCTTAGGATGTTGTTTTTCATGAGGATACTTTTCCTATGGTCAATCTTCCCCTCTCTACTCTTCCAATCCTTCCATTTCCCTCTCCAAATATTTGGACACCTCCATCCCTGACAAACCATCATCCAACCCACCCCTTACCTCACTTCCAATGGTACCCTCTCCATCTCCTCTTCCTCCCCTTCATCGCACTGATTGTCCCAGACATCCACCTATTTGACTTCATGATTTTGAGTGCTCTAATGCCGCCATGCTTCTTTCCCAGGCTTCGTCTATTTTCACGAAGGTCCATCCCTTCCCCTTATCTAATTTTCTTTCTTACACTAATTGTTCTTCCTCACATAAATGACGCAGGGAAGGACGTGAGGTTGAGCATCATCTTCCTCAAGAGGATAACTATTCCGAATCCACAGAACTTCTCTGGACTCCTCACAGAGATTCTCGAATCTACGAGGAAAGAAAGCAGAAAATAGAAATAAATTCTAATAAATTCGAAATTGATTAATGAATAAATAAAAACAAGTTCACAACCCTTTAAATAGAGATACCAAACAATGGGAAATAAATCAGAATCAAACTACAACTAAAACTCTTAGAATTCGTGACTTACTATAAAAAAAAAAGAAATTAAAATAAGGAAACGACCTTCAATCTGGCGGTATTTCGCAAATCCAGCTTGGGTAACCTGGCATAGCCGGGTTGGTTGGCTAAAGTAGCTTGTTCTACCCCCAAAATCATATATTTTACGTCAAATAACTCATTCCGAATTGCGAGATACTCAATCTGGCGGTATTTCGCAAATCCAGCTTGGGTAACCTGGCATAGCCGGGTTGGTTGGCTAAAATAGCTTGTTCTACCCCCAAAATCATATATTTTACGTCAAATAACTCATTCCGAATTGCGAGATACACCTGATTTAAGGTCCGATAGTATAGATCACTTTTGTCGTCGACCAAGCCTTTTCTGATCCATCTTGGCCGTGTAACTGTCCGTGACCCACTTTACATCAATAAATCTTTCATTGCTAGTGTTTCTTCTCTTGTCAAACTTACAAGCTATTCTCAGGCTGTGAAAGACCCAAATTGGAGCGAAGCTATGACTACTGAGATAAAAGCTTTTGAACACAATAAGACGTGGACACTCACTTCATTGCCTTTTGCCAAAACTCCAATTGGTTGTAAATGGGTGTATAAACTCAAGTTTCGTTCAGATAGTACTCTTGAAAGGTACAAAGCTCGCCTTGTCGCTAAGGTATTTACTTAACAAGAGGGATTGAATTATCATGAGACATTTGCTTCCGTCGCTAAAATGGTCACCATCTGTTGCCTCCTTGCCATTGCTGCCATTTGCAAATGGCCCCTCTACTAATTGGATGTTCATAATGCTTTCCTACATGGTGACTTGGATGAAGAGGTTTATGTCTCTTCCGCCCTGTCTTTTTCAAAAGGGGGACTCTCGAGTTTGCCTTCTCCACAAGTCTCTTTATGAACTCAAACAGGTATCTTGACAATGGTTTGCTAAATTGTTTACAGCCTTACATACTGCAGGCTATATACAATCCAAGGCTGACTATTTTCTTTTCACATGGTACTATGACAAAATATTTATTGCCATTTTGGTTTATGTTGATGATGTTATTATTACTAGTAACGATATTTCTGCCATCAACGCTCTTAAAACCTTCTTGCGTCGCTAGTTTTAGATTAAAGATCTTGGATCACTTAAATTATTTCTTGGCATTGAGGTATCTCGTTCCCGTCGCGGTATTTATCTCAGCCAACGTAAATATACCCTTGATATCCTTTCTGATTCTAGATTACTTGGTACCCGACCGACTGAGTTACCTATGGATGTTAACACCAAGCTTTTTGATGATATCGACGATCTGCTCTCTGATCCAATCCTCTATCGTCGCTTGGTTGGCCGTCTTATCTACCTTACTATTACTCGACCAGATATTGTTTACTCGGTCCAGAGTCTTAGTCAATTCATGAGCAAGCCACGACGACCACATTGGGATGCAACACTTCGAATTCTTCGTTATCTCAAAGGAATGTCAGGACAAGGCTTGCTTATGTCTTCTTCCAGTCCCTTCACCTTGAAGGCCTACTGTGATTCTGATTGAGCCAGCTGTCCTATGACTCGTTGCTCTCTGACCGGTTATTGCACTTTTCTTGGTGACTTTCCTCTTTCTTGGAAAACAAAGAAGCAATCAACTGTTTCTCATTCTTCTGCAGAGGTTGAGTATCGATCCATGGCCTCTATGAGTTGTGAACTCACTTGGCTCCTTTATTTGCTTCACGATCTTAATGTTCGCAATGTCGGCCCAGCCTTATTATTTTGCGATAATCAAGCTGCTCTTCATATAGCTGCTAATACCGTCTTTCATGAATGAACAAAACACATTGAGCTTGATTGCCATCTTGTTCGTGACAAGATTCAATTAGGATTACTTCAGACATCCTATGTTCCATCATGTCTTCAAATTGTTGATTTATTCATCAAACCTTTGGAAAAAAAACTATTCCACCATTTGAGCTCCAAGTTGGGAGTCTTTAATGCTCACTTTCCAACTTGAGGGGGAGTATTAGATTGTAAATCTCTCCAAGTATGTAATATCCTATATTTAGCACCTAAAATTTTTCTCACAGCTGTATATATTGCCTGTTAATAGGTTGTAATCATACTATAAATAGTGTTTTTCCTCCAATACAAAATAGACAGAAATTCCAAACATATCGGGTCTTTTTCTTTCCCACTAACCGGCTATATGCCGCTTGTGTAAGACATTTATGCCATGCAGCCATCAGGCCCCATCATGTTATTGCCCTGAAAGAAACAACATCTTGATATGCCCAGCAGGTGGGCCACATCAATTGGATAAATGGACAACCAATTGCATGAGTCAGCACACAAGTGTGACCCATCTGAAGAGTGGATCAGCCTCATTTTCGAAATGGTTGACATTTGTGATGTAGCCTACTACCTATCTTGTATGGATGTGCTCCACAATTGGCATATTGGCATAAAAAATCTAGATATGCCAGCAAGACAGGCTGTGGTGCCTTTGATTGATGGTACTGATACATGGAATATAATATGGAGTTTGGTGAGGTCGCTGCAATATAATGAAAACTAATGAGAAATATCATATATTAATGGAAAGCCACCTAATCTTATCTGTTTTGGACTTAAATGACTTGCGCACCAAAATGAGGTTGTTCAGATGTACTTGTAAATAGAGGTGCAAATATTCTGTTTAATCAAAAAGATATTAACCCTCAAATTTCAATTATTATTACTGTCTAACTAGAAATTAACATAATTGCAGTAGGCACCCCAGACCTTGTATACTAAAGCTAACGCAGTAAACTGCAATTTGATTATTTTGAGTTCATAAATCAAATAAATTTCAATTCAATTCAATGGTATATCCAAAAACCCAAGGCAGCTTTTGTTTTTTAACAAGTTTTATATATGTAAATCACTAAGGATTGTTGAGAAATAAATATAAATTTTGTAAAATTATTATAGTGTGGTAAACTAAATAGTGTAAAAATAGAAACTTCAAGAAAGCTACCTAGAAGCTTTATTATTTAAATTCATATGGAAAATGATATAGATAGTTGAAGTAGATAGAATTTCATCAAAACTAAAGAATTGTGTAAAAGGGATCCTAAAAGGCCAATATATCTTCATTTCAACATAATAAGTGAAGAATATTCAATACAAATGAGCTTTTTTTATTTCCAAGTCTTTTCTCTTACTCTACTTCTAAATTGGTTAGAAATTTAAGAGCATTAAAAGACTCTTCACATACAATAAAAAGAATCTGATGTGTGCGCATGAAATCATTGACCGACTCTCATTGACCGACTCCTCCAACTAACCCCATTTGGGTCCATTGCATTGGACACGAATTTCCAACCACACCCGCACAAGAAAAATCTCCAAGGCTCATCATGACCTGTATGTGAGAGACGTATTCTCCATTCATCATTTGCACCAATTCAGTTTAGAATATGAGCTAAAAGAATAGGCAATTCAAAATGGAAATGGAGACACTGCAGAGAAAGTGGGCCTGTTGATACTTTCTTGGATCCTACAGGGAACAGCACGCAAGTCATGGTGGGCTCCACGGAGTTTTTAATTTTTTCCTAAATTTGCACTGGCCAGGAAATAGGCGTCTTAATACATTCTGGGTTTTCTGTTTTAGTAGATTGTGGAGACATCTTCAGAAGGTCGGTGTTTCTTGTGGGAGAGATTGGAGGTAACGATTACAACTACCCTTTCTTACAGCGATGGAGCTTAAAAGAGATCACGTCCTTCGTACCTTTGGTCATCAATTCCATTGGATCAACCGTCGATGTGAGTTAGAAGCCAAACAATAAAAAAATAAAAAAATAAAAAAAATAAAAGAAAAGAAAAGGATGAATGCAAGTGTGTAACTAGTTTACACGTGGCATATAGCTACCAATTTAAACTGTCCAGATAGTTTCATGGTCAACATCTAAAAGTTAATGGAATGGTCAATAGTCCAATTCAACAATGGAGTGTAGCCATTAAAAAGGGAAACGGATGGGCTACTCCCCCTGCCACCAGCCCGGTGGCTGGTGGTCAGTGCTCTGTGGGCCCCACCTTGATATATTTTTTTCATCTACTCCGTTCATCCATATTTTAAGATCATTTTATGTCACGATTCCAAAAAATGAGAGGGATATAAATCTCAGGTCTATCACACCACAGGAAAACAATAATGATTGGATATCCATCATTAAAATTCTCCTAAGGCCCACTGTATTGTTTATTTGACATTCAATCTGTTGATTAGGTCATACAGGCTTAGATGAAGGGAAAAAACAAAGATCAGCTTGATTCAAAACTTTATGGCCCCCAAAAGGTTTTTAATGGTCCACGCTCATTTAACACTGTTTCATTTAATGTGGTCCACTTGAGATTGGGATATACCTAATTTTTGGCCTCTTGATGTAAAATGATATGGAAAAATAGATGGACCGAATGGATGAAACACATACATCATGGTGGGGCCGACAGAGCACTGACCACCCGCCATTGGCTGCTGGCAGGGGGAGTAGTCAATCTTTTCCCATTAAAAAGATTAAAATACATATCCAATTCACTTGATTTTCGGGATATGGCGAGATCCGCAAATTGGACGGTAGTGTTCGGGCATACGTACCACACACCAGCTGTATTGACGTCAGCAAATTATGTGGGTCCCATCATTAGATATGTGTTATATCCAAACCGTCCATCCATTTGGCGATCTCATCCTAAAGCTTGACCCAACCACACTGCAAAAAGCAGTGGGGGATTGAACGTCTACCATTGAAATCCTTTTGGGAGTCATTGAAGTTTTGGATCAACATGAAATTTATTTTTCCTATTCATTCAGCTGTTTGTGACCTTATGAACAAATTAGATGGGAAATAAACGTTTTGGTGGGCCCTGCGAATTTTTTAACCCTGCTGCTATTTCTGGTGTGGTTCATTTGAGTTTTGAATATGATTCATTTTTTGGATAATGCTCTAAAATAATCTCGACAATCTGATGAACGGTGTGGATATAATAAGTAAATCGTTGTAGGGACAATGCAACTTTGATCTCTTTTGAACCGTTCGTGCAACTCAGAGCTCGAGGAGCGCTCGTCCTCGCACGACACGTGTCTACAACAGCTATAGCTGGTGTGTGGTACACATGCAATCCGCTTCTAATGGATGGTCATACTCCTCCACGGAATCAGACTACAGTAGAGTGATTTGATATGCTGGCAGAGTATGCAACCGTAGAGGTGGGACACCATGATCCGTAGCTCAACTTGCATACTGAGCGGAGATGCCTCGTTTCAACACAGGTATTGGTACCGTTCTCTAGAGGGCGTGCTAGCATAGAGTGTGTGTACTGACATGGGTGTATACTAACAAGCTAACCTGAAAAAAAACTATAGGGGTGTGCATCGTGTTGTGTCGGTTCGGATTGGGTCTAACTCTGTTCGGTTTGATATTTTAATCTGCTGATCTGAGCTTAATTTGATCCAAGACTGGGTTCAAGTCCTTGATTTGATCCGTTGCTGCTAACTTGACTTAAAGTGAATCCAACTCAATAAATTAGGAAACGAAGTCAGATCGAGTTGAGTACAGCTAAAGATTTCTTTTAATTAAAAAAATTTCAATTTTGAAAAATTCATAAGACCTACCATACAACTGCATGGATGAAGATGAAAAACAAATTTCATTTTAATTTGAAACTTCTATGACTCTTAAAAGAGTTTCTACAGTAAACTCAACACCACTGCTTTTTGCAATGTGGTCCACTTGGTCTTTAAATTTATCTTATTTTTCAGCTCAAGCTTTAAAACAAGCCCATCAAATGGTTGGACGGTTTGGACATAACATATACCTCATGACAGAACCACAGAACTTGAACTCGTTGACTTCAGCAGCTGGCCAATGCCTGGTTCACCAGCCAATCCCCTTCCTTTCTATCTTCTGAGGCGGTTTCCTGCGAAAGCCTTTTGCAATATGTTATGTGGACCAATTCAATGTATATGAGAAATCTATTCCGTCATCTGTTTTGCGAGTTCATGTTAAGACAAGTCATCAAAATAGGAGAATGATAAATTCAACCGAGCCACACAAGAATAAATAGTAGGAATTCGCTAGCATTATTGAAGCTTTTGTATTGCCTTAAAAGTTTTGTATCAGGCTATCTTTATGGTTTTTTCACTTCATCCAATTGGGAATGACCCTATAAACATATTGGATAGCATATAAACATCAAGGTGAAGCCAAGAAAGTTTCAACGGTACTAATTTCTTTTCCCAATTTTCCCTCTCATGTGACCCACTTTAGTGTTGTATTCATCTCATTTTTGGTGGCACGTCCTTAAATGATCTGGAAAAACAGATGGATGGAATGGATTTCTGATATACATTGAAGTGGGGTCCATATATCATCGTTGCACAGGAACTTCAGTGAAAGGCTTTCTCACGTTACGAATGACTTTCGCACGGAATCCACGTACCGTCAGAAGCTCGGTGTTCTATACACCTGGAGGCGTGTGCGGAGAGGACGGATGAGCTACTCACTTGCCACCGGCAATGGCGGGTGTCGGTGCTACGTGAACCTACCAGGATGTATTTATTTCATCCATGCCGTCCGTCTATTTTTCTAAATTATTTTATGATATTAAAACAAAAATGAGGTATATCCCCCATCTAAAGTAGATAATATTATACGAAGCAATGTTGAATGAATATTGTACTAATCAAATCAGATTGGATCCGTTTGAATTGGCCACTAATTCAAACCTAACTTGATACACAGTCGAATCTAAGTGGGCCCATTCAATTTAACCCGATCCTGACCTTCGATTCGGATAAGATTCGCCGTATCGGGTCGGAATCATTGGCTCGGGTAGAATTCTGCCCAGCTCTTTACAAGCCACCCGCTGTACATTTACCTTTTTCCGTGTGTTGTGCACGTATCCATGTAGGTACCGCCCGGATCAATTATTAAAATTTGACAGATGGGATGATGCTATTAGTTGAATAGAGATCGTTGACTGCTTCATATGTTAACCGTCCATCAGATGACCACCAACCAGACGGTTTGGATCATCTATAGTGAGGCGACCATTTGGATGGTTCAAGTTTGAGGTACATGCAACTGCGTCGGTGTGCACGGAGATCCAACATTTATTTAGTTGGTTTCACCGTAAATGTGCCTGGCCGCACGTGTAGGAAGAGATGGAAAGGTGAAGGAAAGATAAGGCGGTCCACATTTGGCACACACGTGTGCCTTTGGGCCAACCAATGAATGGCATGGATCTCCCATGTGGACACGTAAGAACCAATGTTGAATCATTGAAATCCATTTAAAGCTAATCTATTATTTCAATGGATGTGTTGCATTCCAGACATTAATCAAATACGGGGCTAGGACACTTGTGGTACCTGGTAACTTACCAATCGGATGCTCGGCAGCATATCTAACGGTCCTGGAGAGCCCAAGAAGAGAAGACTACGATCCTCTAACCGGTTGTCTCACGTACTTGAACGAATTCGCCAAGTATCACAATCGCCAACTGCTGCAGGAGCTAGACCGATTGCGGGCACTACATCCAAACGCTACCATCATCTACGCAGATTATTACAATGCTGCAATGGGCTTCTACCGCTCTCCACGCCATTTTGGTGCGCTCTCTTCCCTTTTAACAAATTATCTACCGGGAGGAAATATGTTATGTTGTATCCATCAATCGCCAGCCCAAACCCAGTACATTTAGTAAACGGGCCAGGATTAATTCTGGTCCAAACCTAATGGATAATCCAAATACCCGTAACCCTACCCGACCCAATTAATTCTAAGAGTGTGCTGAATGACCCAAGCTGACCTGGTACGATCCAACTTAATTCGTTTTGGGTTTTGGGCCAGGTCGGGTCATCTAGCCTAGCGTATTGATTACTTACATGAGCAGGTCAGGATGGGTAGGGTTCAATCCCACCCAACCCAGTTCCTTATACGGACCCGAGTCTTATTCCCATTGGATTATCCTACACAAATGACTGGTCCCTTCCTAGACATGGGCCTTGGTTGTATTTGTCCACGTGCATTGCATGCGCTTGCCGATTTAAATTTACTGGTGTTTATGGTAGGGCCAGGACTTTGGCCTTTGTGACTATATGTATATCTTTGTGTCATGTAAATGTAGGATTCTACGGCGGGGCTCTTAGGGCATGCTGTGGAGGAGGTGGGCCATACAATTGCAACATGACGATCAAGTGTGGCTACCGTGGGGCTACAGTGTGCGACAACCCATCGTCACATGTGGCTTGGGATGGAGTTCACCTAACGGAAGCAGCTTACAGATGGATCGCTGATGGTTTGGTAAGAGGACCATTTTTCAGTCCTTCCATCGAAACCCCATGTCTGTCATTGGGCAGCCGTGACCATTCTTATTACGATTAAGAGAATTATGGATGTACGGTCGATTCAAGAAAATGTTAGGATGTTTACCTTCGGAATTTGGTGAATGTATACTCTATAATAGCTTTTCCTCAATTGCTTTTTTTTTTTTGGGGGCTGCGGAAGGTTGATGTCTAATATATGGTGGTTTGGTACCCACCTTACAGACTATTGATTTGTGCACTGGGAATGAAAGCTGGACCATGAACTGTTGGCATCTCTTGGATGAAACTGTGCCAAATTGGAAATTCATGACCTTCCGATCTATGACGGTTTTTTATTCGTTGGACGAATCTGAGAACAAAACTATCCTAGAAAAGGTTTTTACAGAAACCTCATTCAGCATTGGCCCATCTGTGAGGCCAGCGTATTAATTGATCAGTGGGACTGATAATGTTTCTGATTCAGGCTGAAAAGTTAATTAGAGATGCAGCGGGATTTTAAGTGGGGCTTGAGGGGGGATAATAAGTTACTTATGCCTCATGTAGCTTATCTTAGTTTCTACTTATTAAACAGATATGTATATATGTTTATTAAACAATATACTTATTAGCTTCTCATCTCCTGATGCCTCTCTTCCGAAACTAATGAAAAGTAAAAAAGCTAAAAAGAAAAAATATAACTGAAGTTATTAAGTAATTTTAAATATAAAAGAATTATTTATAACTAATCATAAACCAAACTTACTTATCTACTTCTTTAGGTAGAAAAAGTAAGTTATTTGGTGGGATCCAAACGGGCCCTTAATTTAAGGTCCATTAACGGTCATTGCCATTATAAAAATAAATAAGATCAACTCACAAGCTCAGGTGGGGCCATCAACAGGCGTGTGTAGGATTGTGTTAGGCCGGAATTTGAACTATTTTCTGGGCTGTCAAGGTATGCCCACTTAAAATTTTGTATTTGACCAACCAAGGCAGTTCAGGTCATGCCCTAATAGAAAATTCCATAAATTTTAGGCTCGGGCCTGAGACGTTAACTAATTGGGCTTTGAAAAGGCACGTAGGTCTAACCTCTACGCATATCAGGGCGGGACCTATATGGCCAAGGACCAGAATAGCTGCTACCGGCTACCAAACTGCATTAGAAAAAATGGAGGAACGTGGGTTCTTAACTTCCATAATGGAGAATGGATCACCTGTCCGCTTGAACCATACTGCTTACACAAGGCGCCTTCTTGAAAAAGGTGCCCGATTGTAAAATCTATATAAAGTAGGCTGGTTTTTTATTTTTTAATTTCATTTTAGTAAATTAGAAATAGAATGCGTGAATACCTGTGCAGCCTTTCTATACATTAGACACTTTTTATTTTTATTTTTAGATTCCAGATCCATCTCATAGGGCAAAATCCCAGTCCCACATGGTACAAATGAGGTGTGTATATGACGAGTCTCCATCTAGTCGTTCGAGTCTCATTCAAGCTAGTCTCCTCCCGGCCATCTGGGGTACTGCCGTTGTCTTAGATATATAGATTGGGTTGAGGGAATATTAGGATGAGCTGATTAGGGGTGGTTCCTCGCTTGTATAGCTTTCTTTTATGATAGGCAGCCGCCTTCTTTTTAATTTGGTGGGCCATCCGAATGTGGGTCTTTAGCCCTTTTTGTTTCTCTCTCGCCCCCTTTCCTGGGGCTTCTAATGAAAGTTTCTTTCAGAGAGAGAGAGAGAGATGTGTATACGACGAATCAATCCATCATTCATCAGAAATAAGCAAGGGTGGATCATAGAAAAAATTAGTAAACTTTAGTGATCCCGACAATCCAAATTAACCAATTAAAAATTAGTGTACTAAATCACTTAGTACCCCATTTTTATTTTGGTTACTTAGGATTGTCCAATTACTGTCACTTTTGTCCATGATCCACTATGCAGTTGACCCCAATGAATGAACCATCTTGATTCATCATACATATGACACATGTACAGTTTATTCTCTCACTTCTTTTATTTATTTTAAATGAACCATGTCTACATAGACGGCTTAAAATTCAAATGTCTGCACCATCTTTGTCATTGTTGATCGAAATATCATGGCCCATCATTAGATTGCATCATGCCCTATTTCTTCACTGTTGGGACCGTAGAAATACAGAGATAAATTAAGTGAAGTAATCCAATCACACCAATGAAACACAATGCAAACCCATGTGATGGTTAGGGCTGGTCATCAATCAAACCCCAAGTGCAGGTGCCCTGACAATCAGTTGATATTTAACGTACGTGTCTCACAATATATGAGGCAACGATCATGATCGTTGGTTCCCGATTCTTTCCTGATTCGATATTCACTTCTGGGAATTCCACGCACGTGTGGTAAACGTGCATGGTTTTCAGGACCATCGATAAGTCTGGCTATCATGTAAAGCATTGCGACAAGCGTATCCAAGATTTTGAAGATATCATGATATTTCTAAGAAAAATTCATCAAACGATCCAGCTGCAAGAATATCTTGTGACTTTCAAAATCTTGGCGGATTTACCTTTTCCCAATGATTTTGTGATTTTAATGAAATAAGAAATTGAAGCTTTAGATTAATTTAATTTTCTTTGAAATTATTTATTAATTTATAATAACTCATTTTGAACATGTAAAGTTTAAAATACATCCAACCAATCAGGCCTCCCAGAAAAGTATCAAGCCTGTCTAGCCGGCTGGCCGAAAAAACATCATCGACTAAAATCTCAAAGTGGGCCACGCCATAGGCAATGGTTGGAATAAAGAAATCATGAACCATGTGATGTTGGAATAAAGAAGTCACGAACCATGTGATATTTAAGAAACATCCAATCAATCAGTCCATTTTAGTAGGTGTAATAAGAACGTATTACCAATGAACAACTCAAAATGGGCCTCAAAGAAGTTCATTGTTGAAATCCTCGTGAATCATGTTATGTTTAAAAAACATCCAACCCATTCATAAGACAGGTGATGGGCGGTGCTGGCAAACCCACAAGCCTGTAGTAATCATGTCTATCCACATGCAGGCACTCGTGCCAACATGGAATATATGTTCTTGATCAGATCTGTTCACTAGGTGGGTTGTAATTTTTAGATCTTCTTACTCAAAATTCAAGTCCTTTTACAAATAAAATAAATGCACGATCAAAAAGTCAACAGCATGCATAACAAATGTAGGCCTAGAAATTTGGGCCTTAATTTTTGAAGCCCAAGATCGAAGAGATCAAAGAATTATTTCCTAGTAGATGGAAAGGTCTAGTATGCGGGGTCTCTGTTAGCACAATATTTGTCCGAGTATGGATGGACGGCGCTGCAGAGCCGTTGGTTGCTACCCGGAACCATGACGTGGGTGTGACCCTGACCGTAGGGCCCACCTCGATATATGAAATGTATATCCACGCCGGCCATTTGCTTTGGTAAATTATTTTAGGACGTGGTCCCAAAAAAAAAGAAAGAAAAAGAAAAAAGATCTATGTTTCAGATGAAATGTATTATAGAAAATAGTGGTCATTGAACGGCCCACCATTAAAAAACTTCCTAGGGTTCATCATAATGTTTTTTGATCATCTAACCTGGGATGTAGACTTGGATGAAAGGATAAAACCAGCATCAACTTGATCCAAAACTTTTGTATTCCACAATTGGTTTTTAATGGTCATGGTCCACTTGGTAATTGGATTTACTTCATTTATTGGATAATGTCATTAACTTATTTAGGAAAACGGATGGACGACATAGATACAGAAAACATATATCAACGGGCGCCCTACGACAAGGGCACACCATACTGAGTGAGTCTGGACCTCACCTAATATGCTCCTTCTCTTACCACTGCTACGGGGTGCCGTTTAGGTGGATCTCTAACTGTGATGTATGTTCCTTACATCTACACCGTCCATCTATTTTGACATCTCATTTGAGGGTATGATTTCAAAAAATGAAGCATATTCAAATCTTAGATGGACCATAGTTTAGGAAACAATGGTGATTGAAACCTCACCATTAAAAACGTCATGGGCTAACTGGAATGTTTATTTGCTATCTAACTTGTTGGTAAGATTACAAAGACCATACAAATATTAGCTTGTCCCAAAACTTGAAAAGTTTCTGGTGTTTGATTACAATTGTTTCTTGTATTATATTTCACTTAAAATTTGAATCTACTTTATTTATTGGCATTGCCTTAAAATGAGTTTAAAAACAAGGATGAACAATGTGGATGTAAGGCATATGCATCTAGGTGGGCCTTACTCCGGGATCCCGCTGACCTTGGTGGATCCGGAGTACAGTTAAGCCGTACCCCGCTACAGGCTGGCTGGCGTGACACAACAGGCTTTTAATGATACGACTGTCCTATAGCACGTGGGGCTCACTGTAATGTCCGTGAGAAATGTATTCGGTTTATTTATTTTGACAGGTCATTTCCATATGTCAACAGATTCAGCATCCATCCGTGGTCAACTAAGGGTAAGATTGACTTCCATATGTCAACAGATTCACGATCCATTTAGGATCTATTAGTGTGAGCTGCTGGAGGACCTACATAAAATAGGTAGGTGGGTTTTGGTTCATGGTTCAAAGGGTTTTAACTAACTGTACTAGTCTTGTGGTAAAATTTGTTCTCTCGGGTGTATTCTTTAATCGGCCTTGTGATTACTTTTTGGAGAATTAGTAGGCAAAAATACCTATTCTTTAGAACTTGGTTGCTTATGGAACTGTTTTTCTTTTTTTACTTATTGATTTTCTTTGAACGTCTTTTTTTATTATTATTAAATTTCTTTTTTAAACATGTCTTTTAGGAAACTTTCATCAACTGTATTTTTCAGTGTACATTTACTACCATCAGTTTCTCCAATGTATGGGTATCACCAAAAACTTCCAAGGAATGATAAAAAAATTATTTTTTTTCCGACGACCACATTTCTTAAAGATAAAAACCATTAATATGTGGGAGACATTTTAAATGATTTTTTTTTTTTTTTTCATTTTTTATAGAATAACATTTCTTTAAAGATGAAAGCCACTTTTAATTGTGGATAGAGAAGGATGGTCATGGTTGTTATTATTGTGAGAAGAATTGATTTTTAAAAGGGATTCAAGGTAAATAAGGATGAATGTGATTGTTACGTGGAAGATAATTAAGAGGATAAAATTTGAATTTTGTAAAATATTTCCTTGGTTGAAGTGGTTGTCATGTGTTAAGGGTCTGGGTTATCTATTTTAAGGGTTTAGGTTGTCATGTGTTAAGGGTCTGGGTTATCTATTTTAAGGGTTTAGGTTGTCATGTGTTAAGAGTTTAGGTTATCATGTGTTAAGGGTTTGGGTTGAGGATTTCATATGTAATTAAAGGCCGAGTCTAGGTTATCATACGCTAAGGCTTGGGTCGAGGCTGTCATGTGTTATGGGTCAAGGTTCTCATGTGTGAAGGGTTGAGGTTGACACATATATAGTAACTAGACCATTAACACATGACAACCTTGAGGCTTCAAAAGCAATAACTATGATATTAATGGTTACGGACTAAAATATTTTTTCACTACAGATCTAGTTCGTAGCATTTGCTCCATTTTGATAGTGACTGCATGACAATCTCGACCCTGAAAAAGCAATGGATACAGTACTAATGGCTATGAACTAAAATATTCTTTCACTATATATCTAGTCCATAGCCTTTGTTCCATTTTTATAATAAATACATGACAATCTTGACCCTAAAAAAGTAATAACTACGGTACTAATGGCTGTAGACTAAAACTATATATATATATATATATATATATATATATATATTTGCTATGGATTTAGTTTATACCCTTTGTTCTATTTTTTGTAGTGAATACATGACATAATTGACCTTTAACACATGACAACCTCAATCCTTAATGTATGACAACCTTAACTCTCAACATATGACAACCTCCACCTTAACACATGAGCCCCAAAAGGAGGTAGACCAAAGGCTTAAATGGACTACACCACAAGAAACAGTTTTACATTTTACTAGTGTTTACGCTAGAGGCAGGACTTTTATGTGTTTGTGAACTTATGCAATCCTTCTTGTCATGTAAATGTAGGACTCTGCGACGGGGCACTCACAGCGTGTTGTGGAGGGGGATGAGCCATACAATTACAATGCATCCATCGGTTGTGGCCATGATGGGGCCACGGTGTGTGACAACCCATCGTGGCATGTGTCATGGGATGGAATTCACCTAACGGAAGCGGCTTACAAATTGATCGCTGATGGTTTGTTAAGAGAACCATTTTTAAGTAGTCCCATCACAACCCCATGTCTATCATTGGGCAGCCGTGACCGTCCTCATTACGAGTAATAAAACATGGGTGTGCACTCATTTCATCAACTTATATTAGGTGTGCACTCATTTCAAGAATATGTTAGAATGTTTCTTTGGAATTTGGTGAGTGTATACTGTATGGTTTTTCCTCGATCGTTAAGTACATGTTGCGAATGGTTGATATGTATATGGTAATATGGTACGTGGTACCCACCCTATGAACCATTGATTTGTGTAGAGGGGATGAAATTCAGACTGTTGAACGGTTGGCATCTCTTGGATGAAACATAGTGCTAAGTTGAAAGTTCATGACCTTCCAATCTACGGTGCCCTTTTTTTTTCTTCTTCTTCTTTTTGCCTTTTTTCCTTTTTTTCAAAATGTGGCCTTTTCTATTAAAGAGAAAAGACTGTACAAAGCTTCGGGCGGAGCTATCAACCAAAAACAAAAGAACAGCCCTGCCTATCTTAAGATGAACTAGGAGGGTTATCCCTCTCTCAAACTGCTTAAATCTACTCTATCCAAAAATAGTAGCCCTCGAAAGGTAGAGGGGAGATCAGACTGGGACCGATATAATGTAGGCATTTGACAGTTGCTAGCTGTGCGAGCTAGAGCATCGGCTATTGCATTAGCTTCCCTAGGGATGTAAGAAAGCTTGACCTCCAAGATGCCCAGGAGTCCCATTATTCTAGCTTTCCAGTACTAGATGGTCCAAGCAAGAGAGGCGGTGTTGGAAAGGGTCTCGATCATGGACTTAGAGTCACTCTTAATCTCCACCTTGTTGAGACCTAGCTCCACCTTGCGTAAGAGCCCCTCCCAGATGGCTCTAATTTCGGCCTGGGTGTTGGATCTGCCATAACCAGTTGAGAAAGAAAATAGGACATCACCTGTTCAATTTTTGTAGATGCCGCCACCCCTAGAGGGCCTAGGATTCCCAAGAGAAGATTCATTGACGTTGATTTTGGTTCACCCGCTTTTAGGCCTCGCCCATTTGACCACCTGGACTAGTTTCTGGCTCTCTGACCTCCCATGGATCCTTAGAGCTGAAAGGGTTACAGCTGTAGAACAACTAAGGACTTTAGGAAGAGGGAGAGAGGCCGATCAAGGTGAACCAGTGGAAGACCTTGTTGTTGGAGATTTTGACCTGCAGAATCACACAGATCTAAATTTAGGAAAGCAATTCAATGGCACCAAGCACACAAGGGGACACAGAGAACACCCAGATTTAACATGGAAAACCCTTGCGAAAAAAAACTATGGCACAAAGCGATAGATCTCCACTATGAAAACAGAAATTACAAAGAAAGAAGACTAACCCGATTCGAACAACCTTGAATCTCACCCTTACTACACCTTTTAATTTCCCTGGAACCCCTTTAGAAAGCTTTCTCATGCCCTAGAAAAGCCCTAGGAACACCTATTTATAGTTTAAGCAACTTCTCTTTCGCATCCCGGTTATAAAAGGACTCAATTCTTCAGTTTTGCGCAAAATTACGGAACAAACTGCGTAATCTAGGATTAGTCCTGAAAATTGTAGGACTGGTCTTAGCCTCCTTCGACTGGTCGAAGACCGCAGAGAAAAATAGAAAAAACTCACTGGACTTTGAGTCGTGCCAGGGCTCGAACTTATGACCGATCGAGCGCCTCCCACGACCAGTCGAAGCTGTCCCACAACCGGTCGAACGACCTCAAAAACTTCAGATTTAAGACTTTTCTCAACACTTGTAAATCACTTTATTAGCGCAAATCAAGGAGTCTTCAAATCAAGCTAAGTTCTTGGCTAACCACAATTCCCAGAAGATGAGAGCAGGGTGAAGCCCCTCAGAATTTGTAAACCGTGGGAGGGGGCAAATGATGTCAACTATCTATTTGCCAGACGTGGGCCGTCGCATGGGCCAAATAGTGCATGCTGAATATGGGGTGGAAATAATTCCACACCGTAGAGGCTGGGGTGCCGGAGGAGAAGATGTGGTCGATAGATTCGACGTGTGAGGAGAATGGGGAAGGTGACAACAATTGCATTTCGACGCCAAGGAGATGCCTTTGGCTTGGATCCTGCTATCTATGAGAACCGCGTTGTGGATAATTTTTCAAGTGAGGAGAGAAATTTTCGGTTGAAGTTTGTGGTGCCACACCCGTTTGGACCACGAATTCTTCACCTCGACATGTCTTGAAATCTGCCAAGCCAATCTGGTGTCGAATTCACCCGAAGGAGAGTCGATCCAAATCTGCCTATCCTCCGTAGGTGATGTGCAGATAATTGCGTTAGCTATGTGGTCTAGCACCACTTGGGGGAGGACTCAAATTGCTGCGGGGTTGTGCCAGCCCTGTGGCCCGATGTAGCTGCTGAATTGGTGGGTGAGGGGGCCCTAAACCTATAGCCTCCAATCCCTGAGTGGCCCTATGCCCGGCCAGTCATCCTCCCAAAAGTTAGAGCTGCCCCGCCCGATTAGCCAACAAGATCGAGCATCGATAATAGAAAGCACTTACAAATATTTTTCCAAAGGGGGAGGCAAAAGATGCTAGGCTAAAGCCACTGTGAGCGTGAAGGTCGATGGAATATTTGGCCCTCATGAAGGCCACCTAACAACTGTCCTTTCCTCTACGTGTCACTTACCACGTCGTCTTCATCTTGAAGGCTTTCATGATATTGCCCAGGTTTTTTACTCCCAACCCATCTTCATCCTTCGGTAACGTAATAGATTTCCAACTAACCCAGTGACAACGCTTGCGGGAACCCACCCAGCCCCAAAAGAAATTTGAGAAAGCACGCTTCAAGTCCCCAAGTAAGGGCGCAGAGACGTCAGTCGCTGCCATAGTATGGGCATGAATGCTGGATAGTATGTAGTTGATCAGAAGTTGTCCTTTCCTCTGCACGTCACTACCACCTAGCAGTTGTCCTTTCCTCTACGCGTCACTAACCACGCCAACTTTTGGTTGAGTGCGTCTTTTTTTTTTTTTTTAAGTTATTAGATTGTTCCACCCAGCTATAAAAGTTTCTAATATAGGTCAGTTGATTGTTCCAGCCTTGATTTTGTTTAGGTATGCTCTATCCAAAATGTGAATCAACAGGGGAGTGGTCAGGAATATTGTCAAACCAAAGGCTCCGTCTGTCGGAATTTGAAATTCCTGTGGCTTGGCCCAAATTGATCGAGTTACCTCCGACTTGTCAGTACTTAACTAACTCATTGGAGTACTACTCTACTCAGGATCCAATGAGTCACTTAAGTACTTGGGTCTTGTAACTATACATACAGATGTTCATTGTTGGAGTTTTGGCTCTTATCTCCACTATGATATAATCCTAAGCCGCAATAAACATAAATCAATCATAAGTATTAGAAATTCAAATCTACCACTAACGACACCCCATGCGCTTTATAGAAGCACATTCAACGAAAATAGAACAATCACAATAACTAGAATAACGAAACAATCAAGCAGGAAAATACAGAACACGATATTTTCGTGAAAAGAAAAAAAAAAAAACCACAACATAATAAAGGACAAAGATCCACTATAATAAAAACATTAGATTTTACATCACTTACCTTCTTCGATTATAGGATCACCCGATCTCCTCTTGCAATGCGTACTTATAAAAAATCTCAGTCCCTTGAAAAAATTCATTCTCAAGTCCTTATAAGTGTTTAGAACCCTATTACCTCACAAAACCGTTGCTTTTAGAGAAAACCAATTGTATTAACCAAGACTTAATTGAAATTGGACTTAAATATTCCGATTTGCGCTAATTAGCATAAACATTCAATTGAATTGAATGGAAACTTCGATTGGACTGAAAAAAATCAATTCGTACATGTCGGTCAAACTGAAAACATATAAATCTTTACAGCTTCTACACTGAGAATCCATTCCTAATTGGGTTGGACCAATGATACACCGGTTTAATTGAAACATGCTTTTTTATACTACCAGATTGGCAGAATCCAAGGCATCTTTTTTTTTTTTTTTTGGGTTTGCTTGTTAGTACACACGCATGTCAGTACATACACTCCATGTTAGCCACCCCCACTAGGGATCCATACCAAGACCTCAAGTGTTGAAATGAGGTATCTCCACTCAGGCTGCCAGTTAAGCTATGAATCCAAGGCATCTTACAATATAATCATTTCTCTATTTCAAATAAGAAGTTATTCAAATAAATTGCACAAGCATTGCTAAAATAATATAAATTTTGCATCAAATACTTTACTTCATCTCCACGTTCTTTATTTTTATAGTTTGACTAAAATGAGAATGACGTCAATAAGCTAGGTGTCTTTCTATTTCCATTAAAGGAATACATTGAAGACTTGTTTTATAGATTTTTCGTTGGAGGAGTTTTAAAATACACAGAAGATTTGACAGAATACATGCTGATGCATCGCAATAAGATAAGCTGGGATTCTAGCGTGTCTTTTTCAATAACCTAAAATGTTTATTGATTAATTGACTACACCCACCGGAGTAAAATGGGTGAAGATAGTAAGAAACTAACAATGACCTATTATTTAACTGAGAATGTACAGCTCCTAATAGAGTACGGTGACCAAACAGGATTCGACCCCAACTAGTTTGGATGAAGCTTAGATGATGAAGATAATTTTTGAAAGTCTCATTAAAAGATGATGTTTAGATGAATTAGATTACCTACGGTAAGCCATTCAAATCATTTTCCACCTATATCAGGGCCCACAGGATGGTTGGTTTAGATTGCCACATCACCCAAAATGTAAACTAATGATGGCACTGTCACGTTCCAATTCCAGCAAGTGTTAACTTATGGGACCCACCCATGCTCTTGGTCTCCGTGGTAGTTCCATCTCGCCAACTACTACCCGATCCGAATCTCTAAGAACAGAAGTAGCGTGAAGAAGATGATATTAGATTTGGCTTTTTATAATGGGCTAGGTGTTTTCTAAACCACGCCATTATACAGGGGAGTTTATCTACACGCATTTGGGATGCCAGTCATCCATCAGGTGGGTCCCACTGTGTAGATGCCCCTGCCAGAGAATCATCCCAGTCACCAAATATTCAACGCTGTTAGAAACAAAAGGATGACTCGGGAAAGCTTGTCTAACTTTCTCTCCATCCATTTGATTTGCAAATTGTAGCTCAACTGACCAGCATACTGGCCCCATTTTTTGTTAAACTCTCTGAATGGCAGGACTCATCTGATTGACAGCTTGGATCTTGCAGGTGCGTGCTACTTTAGCACATCGGTGAGTACACATGAACCTCTTGAGCACTCGCGTAGGCCCAGCAGAGCTCTTTGGGCTCACTACCTAGTGTTATTGATACCATTAAATTTTAAAAAAAAAACTAAATGTTATCAACTCATCCACTCCGCATGTAGACTGTTGTATGTAAATCAAGGCCATCCAAAATTACGGGTGTTGGGGGCCTTGCACAAAACCTTAGGATCTAGCCCTCTAGAACAAACCAGAATTATGGAATAATAATAACAATGAAAACAATCAAAGCAACAATCACACACCACACAAGAGATTTTTACGTGGAAAACCCTTAGAGAGGTAAAAATCACGGGACCTCGTCCAGATCAACAATCCACTATGAAGTAGAATGTTTACAACCTTCGTCACTCACTCAGGAGCGGATAAACAATAAGAAAATAAAAGAAAACAGAGGGATCTTACCGATCACGAGGACGTAGAAGCGTTGAGACGACGGCTCCCTTACACAAGCTTCCTCTCTCTCTTTTCTCTCACTCTCTCACCCTAAACCCTTTAGCAAAACCCTTGCAAATCCTTTAGAAAACTCTCTTGTGATTTTTGTGTATGAAAAATCCCAAAAAACTCCAATTTATAGTTTTTAAAAACTCCATTCCGCATCCTGGTTGTGAAAGGACTTGCGACACGAAATCCACGCAAAATCGCGGAACGAATTTACGTAGGTTCAACCGGTCTTGGACATCCTATGACCGGTCAAGAACCTCCTTCGACCGGTCGTGGACCACCTACGACCGATCTAGCACCCCTGAAAAGAAATATCCTAAACTCGCTGGAGTTTGAGTCGTGTAACCCACGACCAGTCGAACACGACCCACGACCAGTCGAGCAGGGCTCTCGACCAGTCGAAGACGGGTTAAAAAAACTCATCAAATCTCCCCCTTTTTGACCCAGGAGGGATTCACCTTCTTCAAGTCAACCAGGTTTCTACAAACCTCAAGTTTGCCCTTGAGCAAAGCCTTTGTCATCATGTCTGACCCATTATCGTCCGTGTGGACGTTCTCAAGCTGTAACACTTTCTGTTCCAAAGTATCCCTGATCCAGTGATACAGAATCTCTATGTGCTTCGACTTGGAATGCTGACTTGGATTCTTAATCAAGTGTATAGCACTCTAACTATCGCAATAGACCACGTGCTCCTCCTGCTTCAAGCTAAGTTCCTGTCAGAATCTCTTCATCTAAAGCTTTACATGCCTCTGTGACTGCAATGTACTCGGCCTCTGTCGTTGACAATGCTACGACTTTCTGTAGCTTGCTCTGCCAAGAAACCGCTCTTCCTACAAACATAAACATGAACCCCGATGTAGACTTCCTGGAGTCTATGTCGCCTGTCATATCTACATTTGTCTAGTCCTCTAGCACAGGTTTATCGTCACCATAGTATAGGCTCAACCTGGATGAGCCTCTTAGATACCGCAGTATCCACTTCACAACTGCCCAATGTTCTTTGCCAGGATTAACAAGATACCGGCTAACAACACCAACCGCATATGCTATATCTGGGTATGTACACACCATAGCATACATCAAACTTCCTATAGCTGACGCGTAGGGTATCTTCTACATCTCTTTCACCTCTGCCTTCGTCTTGGGATACTGTCTATCGCTCAATCTGAAGTGACCATCCAGTGGAGTACTGACCGGCTTCACTGCATTCATATTGAACCGCTCTAGGACTTTCTCAATATACCGCTCTTGTGACAGTCAAAGCTTCCTGCTGCTTCTGTCACGGGTTACCTCCATTCCTAGGATCTGTTTAGCCGGGCCCAAGTCTTTCATCGCAAAAGACTTGTCCAACTCTTGTTTCAGCCTGTCGATCTTCTTGATGTCTTTTCCCATGATGAGCATGCCATCAACATATAACAACAGAACTAAGAAATCACCATATGAGAACTTGCACGTGAACACACAGTGGTTCAACTCCGTTCTGTCATACCCATGCTGTAACATGAACGAATCGAACTTCTTGTACTATTGGTGTGGAGCTTGTTTCAGCCCATACAAGATTTTTCTCAGCCTACACACCATATGCTCCTTGCCCTTGACTTTGAATCCTTCTGGTTAGTACATGTAGATCTTTTCTTCCAGGTCACCATGGAGGAAAGCGGTTTTAACGTCCAACTGCTCTATCTCCAGATCTATGCTAGCTGTCAACCCAAGCAACACCAGTATGGATGTCATCTTCACCACTGGTGAGAATATCTCCTCAAAGTGTATGCCTTTTCTCTGACCGAACCCTTTTACCACAAGTCTGGCCTTGAACCTCGTCTGTGAATTCTTCTGCTCAACCTTCTTTCTGAACACTCACTTGTTGCTTAGAGCTTTCTTGCCCTTATGCAGTTTCACCATGTCATACGTGTAGTTCTTATGCAAGGATTTCATCTCTTCTTACATAGCTTTCAACCACTTCTCCTTATGCTCGTTAGTTAAGGCCTCAGAATAATCTTCTGGCTCTCTCCCATCAGTCATCATAATGTACTCATACGGCGAGTACCTCTTGGACGGCTGTCTGTCCCTAAATTACCTCCTCACATGTGGCTCAACAGGTGGATCAAGTGAGGGCTGCTACCCCGGTCCATCTTCTGTAGGAACCCCCTCGTCCTCTACATCTCGCTGTACTCTCCCGTCATCAGGCACCACAGGAGGAATAACCGGATCCATGTCCTCTAGCTCACCTGAACTAGGCTGATTCTTCTCTGGCTTACCAATGTCTTCAATACACTGATCTTCAAAGAAAACCACATCTCTGCTCCTGACGAGCTTCTTCTCGGTCGAATCCCATAATCTGTACCCGAAATTTTCATCACCGTACCCCAGGAACACACACTGCTTGATCTTCATGTTGAGCTCGGACCTCTCGTCCCTTGGTACGTGAACGAATGCCCTACATCCAAACACCCTGAGATGACTGTACGATGGATCATGTCCAGTCCACACCTTCTCAGGTACTTCTCCATTCAATGGGGCTGATGGAGACCTGTTTATCAGATACATCGTCGTGTGTATTGCTTCTCTCCAGAACGTCTTGGGCAACTTCGCATGGGATAACATGCATCTGATTTTCTCAACAATGGTGCGATTCATTCGCTCAGCTACACCATTATGCTGGGGAGTCTTGGGAACCGTCTGTTCATGCCGTATACCCAGGGACTTGCAATACTCATGAAAGTCGCCGATGTATTCACCACCATTATCAGTGCGAATGCACTTCAATGATCTACCTGTCTCTCTCTCAACCATATCATGAAACAACTTAAACACACTAAAGACCTCATCCTTGGATTTCAAAGCATAAGCTCAAACCCTCCTAGATGCATCATCTATAAAAGTAACAAAATACAATGCCCCACCCAAGGTTTTTATCCTCATAGGACCACACACATCAAAATAAACCAAACCTAATGCATGCACTTTATTAACATGAGAAGCAGTTTTAACAAATGAATCTCTATGCTGTTTTCCTGATAAATAATCAAGATAGGTTTTGAGAGGTATACCTGTCACGTCTGGAAGGAGCCGCTTCCTCGCTAGTAGCTGAAGCCCTTTTTCACTCATGTGGCCTAGACGCCTGTGCTACATGTCAATAGCTGAATCTTCCACTGTGTTCAACCCACCTTGCATACACTGATACTTGCCTTGTACAAGGTGCAACACTTCTTTCCTCTGGCTGTGATCAATGAACCCTTGATGAGCTTCCAGCGCCCACTAACAAACCGGCTTTCATAGCCATCATCATCAAACCTTTCCGTCGACATCAAGTTGAGGAGAAGGTCTGGGATATGCCTCACATCCCTGAGAACCAATGTGCAGCCCACATCGGTCTTCATACAAATATCACCGACTCCTACGATCTTCGATACGCCAGAATTTTCCATCTTCACGGTCTCATAGTCACTTGACTTGTAGCTTGTGAAGAAATCCCTATGTGGAGTCGCATAAAAAGAGGCTCCTGAGTCAATCACCCAGTCGGTGTCCTGACTCGTAACCGTGAGACATACATCGTGATCTGCTGAAAGAATAATAACAATGTCAACATCTGAAGAGACCGCAGTAGAATCAGATTCATCTTCCTTCTCCTTTCCTTTTCCTTTCTTGTCATTTTTAGCCTTACAACGTTCATGTTTATAGTGTCTTTTCTTACCACAATTCTAGCATTTAACATCTTTTCTGTTACTCGACTTGGCTTTTGATCTATCTCGAGCCTTCCCGCCCTTCCTGTTCTTTTCTCTCTCCCGTTCCTGTGTCACAAGTGTCTCTTGCTGAGTAGACCCCTGAGACTTCCTCCTTATCTCTTCATTGAAGAGATAGCTAGTAACCTGTTCTATGAATATCTTTCCGTCTGGCGCGGAGTTACTTAGAGACACCAATGAACTAAGCAATAGTAAAGCCTGCAATTCATCATCCAGGACCATCTTTATAGAGGAGAGTTGGTTCACTATATTGCTGACCTCATTCATGTGCTCGACTACAGAACCACCATCCTTGAATTTGAGATTCACAAGTCGTCCTATTAGAAAAATTTTATTATCGGCTGTCTTCCTCTCATATAGCCCTTGTAGTTTCAGCCATAAGCTAGCGGCTGAGGTTTTCGTAAACACATGGTGGAATACAGAATCATCCAGCCATTGTCTAATAAACTCCACCGCCTTTCAGTCCAACTTCTTCCAATCATCATTAGACATATCCTTGGATTTTGCTGATATGCCTAAAATTGGAGAATATAAATCCTTGCAATAAAGCAAGTCCTCCATCTTAGCCTTCCATATGGTCCAGTTAGAACCATTAAGACTGATCATCCTTGATGAGTCACCTTCCATAATTTCAAACCGATCCTACCCGTTCAATGAACTTAGCGCTCTGATACCACTTTGTTGGGGGCCTTGCACAAAACCTTAGGATCTAGCCCTCCAGAACAAACCAGAATTATGGAATAATAATAGCAATGAAAACAATAAAAGTAACAATCACACACCACAAAAAAGATTTTTACGTGAAAAACCTTCAGAGAGGTAAAAACCACGGGACCTCGTCTAGATCAATAATCCACTATGAAGTAAAACGTTTACAACCTTCACCACTCACTCAGGAGCGGATAAACAATAAGAGAATAAAAGAAAATAGAGGGATCTCACTGATCATGAGGACGTAGAAGCGTTGAAACGACAGCTCCCTTCCACAAGCTTCCTCTCTCTCTTTTCTCTCACTCTCTCACCCTAAACCCTTTAGCAAAACCCTTGCAAAGCCTTTAGGAAATCCTCTTGTGATTTTTCTGTATATGAAAAACTCCAGAAAACTCCAATTTATAGTTTTTAAAAACTCCCTTCCGCATCTTGGTTGCAAAAGGACTTGCGACACGAAATCCGCGCAAAATCACAGAATGAATCTGCATAGGTTCGATCGGTCGTGGACCTCCTACGACCGGTCGAGCACCTCCTTTGACCAGTCATGGACCACCTACGACCGGTCGAACACCCCTGAAAAGAAATATCCTAAACTCGCTGGAGTTTGAGTCATGTAACCCACGACCAGTCGAACACGACCCACGACCAGTTGAGCAGGGCTCTCGACCGGTCGAAGACGGGTCAAAAAGACCCATCAATGGGACTTAGTGTAGATAGGTAAATCACATTGCCTAGCTGATGAATGAAGTTGTCCAACTGGTACAGTCAAATGGACGGCTGAATAGTAATTTTCGGAGTTCAAATTCAGGGTGCAAAATTAGATGGGTGGATAAACAAATACATCACCTCGCCCTCACAATTTTACCTTTTGTGGCTGCTTATTAGTCGATGTCTTAAATCTATAAAGCAATTGTTGATGACAAGTTCAACGCTATCATAAAAATTCAAAATTTTTCATATTGGTTGTTGGACACTTTAAGTGTCATGCTCGATGCCATTGTAAGAGGTTCGATGCCATCGAAGGTTGTTTGATGACATCGAAGTACTACTCGATGCCATTAAAAAAATTGATTTTTTTCATGTATAGTTGTTAGAACATTTTGGTGTTATGTTCAATGACATTGACAGTCTATTGAGGCCATCGAAGTCCCATTGAAGGTACTATCAAACTATCGTGCAGAATTATGCAAAGTTGTGTATTTGGGGAATTTGTTTCCTATTTCGATTATGCTTATCACAAAGGTTATGTATATGGGTATAATCGGGAAGAGGGAGTATCTCAGAGCTTTCTAATTCATTCCTAAGGTTTTTAAGGACTTGTAAGAGGAGATTCGATGCTTGTTCGAATCAAATATTCTCTCTATTTCTTATAATTTATGCTTTCATAGTGCATTATTGTTACTTTGTGGAGTGTTTTTTTTTCTTCCAAAAGTACGTTTTTACATGTTAAATTTGAAGTATCAATTGGGCTTGATTGTATGGATTGGTATACTTTGCTTGTTTTATCTTTGTGTGCTTCTACAATCCTCCAACAGATCCAACACTCAATTGGACCACACCAAATAGCATTAAATGCAAGAGTCATCCGTGGTGTAGTCCACTTGAGCATTGAATCTACCTCGTTTTTGGGCTCATATCTTAAAATGATCCGGTAAAAAGGACGGACGACAGATACATCAAAGAGCCCATTCTACTTATAGCTTGAGGTAAATCTCAGTTACGTGGACAAACAAGTCAATGAAAGCTTTGCCACTGGCATTATTCAATGGTCGGCTGGAGGGTTTTATAGTATCTTCGTCTTCAGTTTGTACAACCATGGCTATAGCTCTCAAATCCAAAACGTTAATATGATGGGACCCACCGTGGATGTCTCGTGTAACATGGATCGGCGTTAGGTGATTAGTTAGGGTCAACGTGTTTATGTATCTATAAATGAAGGTCCACGCAAGCATTAGAAGCTCCAACAGCCCTTTAGTGTCATATATGTCGAAGAAGTAGAGCTTCCACCTCCTAATCAAATTCAATGGCTTCTACTAAATCTCTTCTTTCTATAAAGATTCTTCTCTTCTTCCACCTCCTTTGCATTTTCTGCTTCCTACAGACGCATTCCATCTCCGGTTCTTATGCATCGATTTTCAGCTTCGGCAACTCCCTGGCGGACACCGGAAACTTCCTCCTCACTGGCGCAGTCAGATTTCCGTTCATCCGTAGGCTCCCCTATGGTGAGACCTACTTTCACTACCCGACGGGCCGTTGTTCTGATGGGCGTTTGATCGTCGACTTCATTGGTATCAATTCTCTTTTATTCCATGCTCTTTTTAATAAGTTAGTTGGTTTTTTAAAAAAAAAAAAAATTTAATTTTTTTTAATTTTTTAATTCAGAAAGGTGTGAGCATACCATCTGTGACTTCGTTGATATGAAAATTTTAATATACAATTATTCGAGTGGGCACTAAAAAAAAGAGAGGACCTTACCTATCTTATAAACCACAAGGAAAACTGAAAATTTACAAAAGGATTCAAAGCGCAGCATAGACAATTAGGTTGGTAGGTTTGAGAACTGAATTTCAAGTAGTATTTTTTCATGCAGTTTATAGAAAGCATCAAGTTTTCTGTAATTTAGGGTGTTTTCTAACACTTCAGGAATCAATAATTTTTTGAGAATTATTTCTTTCTAGACTCGAAAACATCGCTAGAATTCTATCTCTTGAGAAATAGTTAGGCCATTTTTTGCCCAAAATTAGATCTTTATCACTCAGCAGGCACCTAGGAGCTATGAGACGCACATGCTGGATGGTCCAAGCTAGGGTTGTTCACAAGTCAAGCTAGCTCGAAAAACTCGCCCGACTCGGCTCGAGTCAGCTCGGATTGACTCGGCTTGAACGACCGATTCAAGCCGAGCCAAGCTAATATTTGAAGCTCGAGTTGAGTTCAAGCCAATTTTGACCGGGGGCATTTCAACTCTACTCAACTCGAAGCTCGAACTTGAGCTCCATGCGGCTCGATTAATAAATATTATATATATATATATATATATATATATATATATATATATATATATATATATATATATATATATATATATATATATATATATATATATATATTATTAATATAAATTTTACGTATTAACTTAAAAAAAAAAAAAAAAAAAAAACAAAACAAAACAAACAAACCCTAGAATCTCTACTTGGCCGCATGCATCCCATTTCCCTTACTCTTTCTTCTCTTTTTCTACCCACTACCAGCCGCACGCCCACCAGGACCGCTGCCACCAGGTTTTCTCATCCGATTCGAAGCTTTATTTAGTTTTTTCATCAGTTTTTGCTTTGATTCTCTTAAAATTTTTTAATTGTTCATCAATGGAGGAGGATTAAGAACAGAATCCATTATTCTCTCACCCAACAAGCTCGAGCTCGAGCTCGAGATAAACTCGACTCGACTCGAACTCGACTCGACAACTTTGGCAAACAAGCCAAGCTTTAATGTTAAGCTCGAAGCCAAGCTCGAGCTCAAGCTCGAACTCGAGTACATCATGGACAAGCTGAGGTGAGCTTGGCCCACCTCGACTCGACTTGGCTCAATGCCCACCTCTAGTCCAAGCTCATGTGGGTCCAACCTTTAGTAGTAGCTAAATAAAGAGGAAGAATGGTTTGGATACTTGGATAAAACTTTTTGTCATAAACAGTGCTGATAGGGTCATCATATCAAAGTGATTCTTGAGAGAAAGGGGGAGTCATAAGTGATGTCCATATGCTGGAAAACCCATATCCATGGTTAGATGATTCCATAAATGATCTTGATCATTCATTTTCTTGGCCATTGATCACACGGCAAAGATCATCAGATCAAGATTTTCTGAAGATGAAGCAAGAAAGAAAAGGTGAGCCAGACAATGGATAATCTATATCAATGTTTATATATATATATATATATATATATATATATATATATATATATATATATATATATATATATATATATGCTAAAACTAAAAAGAGAAAAAACCATGCCTACTATTTTTGGTCATTGATTGGATGGCTAAAGATAACCATATCTATATTTAGCTATTGATTAATTGGATGGCTAAAGATAACCATTTGATGTATAGCAGATTGCAGACACTTTCATGAGAAAGATGGACTAGAAAAGACCTGATCAGATGTGGAAATGAGCTGGACTGTCAGAACCTTAAAATAGTCATATCTCGTAAATTAGGATGATTTTTTCAACATATCCTATATGATTTTAGGATAGGTGAAGCTACTTTAGCCAACCAATCCAGCTGTACCAGGTTTCCCATGCTAGATTTATGAGATTCCATCAGATCGATGGTCAAAAGAACATGAAAATGGCTTGGAAAAGTTAGGAGAATTAACGTACAGTTAGGCCAATTTGGACACTCTTATTTTTGGCTGAAAACCATGAAGCCTAATAAGAAAGGAGACCATCTATAAATAGTAAGTTTACTATTTATAGTAAGTCACATTTTAGGGTGTTTAAGTCTTTGAGCTCATTATTTAAAGGGTTGTAATTAATTTCATTTTTATCATCAATCAATTTATTTCAAATTTATTAGAAATTATTTCTATTTTTATCTCTCATGGGTTCGAAGAAGCTCTATGGGGAATCTAAAGAGCTCCGTGGATTTGGAGTAGTTATTACCTAAGGAAGACGGTGATCGACCTCATCACATAAGCAATTCTTGAAAGGGAGGCCAAAATGAGAGGTGGAGCCCACAATATCTATGGTCTAAATCTATTATTATATGGCCTCTTTTCTTAAATGATTTAGATTGTTCATTTTATAGGGCATTGATAGAATGGCTAAAATCATCAAATCAAAGGTGATTCATGAGTGTGACAAGTATATTGAATGTGGGGATTGCAAGATGAGTACTCCAGATTCATGTTGAAACAATTTGTCATAAATGATCTGGACTATTAATGTTGTTGGCTATTGATCAGATGGCTAGGATCATCAGACAGGTCAAATCCACTATCAATGGCAATTTAATAAATAATGATCTAACCTTTTTAATCAATTGGGAAACTGCTAAATCTTTTCTTCCATAGTATTTCGAATAAAACATTATACTCCTTTGAGAATATGATAATGAGAAATGACTTTCTTCACTTCCGTTGTGACTCAAGATCATGCATGTGTTGCAGCCCACTAGCCACATGATGATGTAGGGAAACTATATATACAACTTTTCTTTCTATGTAAAAATTAATGTAATTAATAATATAAAATATTTAGTTGATAAAAATCATTTCTAATACAAACAAGCAAATTATCAACTATGTATGATACAAGAGACACTAAGATTCTTTATGTGAAAAACCCTCTTATATAGAAGGAAAAACCACCGGGACCAAATCCAACATAAATCTACTATAATCAAAATAGTGGAAGTACAATCATTAAGAGATCTCTCTTTGATATTTCAACCACCTCACTTAAAAGTAGATTACAAGCAACTTGAAAAAATTAATTTCTTACCAATTAGGTATTGTAGAAAATCTCCAACACAACCTTTGAAAAAGATATATATATATATATATATATATATATATATATATATATATATATATATATATATATATACACACACACACAGCCTATCTTCTCCTCTTTTTCATCTTTTTCTCTAAAAATGAAAACCTCAAATGTTGCTACAAAATTCCTTCTAGTTTCTCTTATTTTACTTCTTGGGCTAAAAGACCAAAATACTTTTCAACACACATGGTAAAGGAAACACTAATTAAACGAGAATAAAAGGCTGCTTAGGCCCACACTTAAGTCCCATCTCCACATAAGGAGGGACCCCAAAGAGATGAGTACTCCCATAATGAGAACCATCCATGTCATGGATTATATGCCATACGGGCCACTAAAAAATAGTTTCATTGGATGTATGACACGTGACCAACACATCGGTAGAAAAATTTAGAACAATGAAAACGTCACTTGAGATGTATCTCATTCAACACAAAAGACTCAATGTTAGGATTGATTATGGGGGATGCCTTGGGGTCGTTACACTTGTTCGGGTGGTAGACTCTCAGGAGTTTCAACTCCCAGTCAAGGGTCCGAGTACCCATAGGTGGTGAAAATTCCATCAGCGTGAGTGTGTGGGGTGTGTGTGCGTGTGTAAATAAATAAATGAAATTTATAGGGAATGCCTTATGGTGGTAACAATAATGTGAACGGCTCAGATCACAGGCCTATCATGATGTCGGCCCAATGGGAGGCAACACACGGCTAGAGTGGCGATAAAAGCAAAAGGAACGCTTGTCTAAATTAAATATTTGACCAAAATGTCACCAACCGCAACCATAGTTAGCAAGCATCTAATTTCGATGTGTGTGGCACGCATGTACAAGATCTAAATCATTAATTTTTGGGCCATTTGGCCCTACCCTGGATTGTGTATATATAACCGAGAAAGTGACATTTAGTCGAGTAATCGGAACCACTGAATGGATGACTTTTTGAGGATTGGCAAGTGTTGAAGAAGTCCAACTAGTGCCAAGCATCCAACCGGTAGATGTCTACCAATAATAATGTAGCATCATGTAACGAGTGCGGTCTCGGCGTATGGCCTATCCACGGTAGGGCCCAACAGATGAACAGTTTGGATCTGGCATTTGTATCCTTTATTACAAAGATTCATTGCTTGATATCATATAACTTAGAGATTAGGGATTTGCACCGGATCATTGGCATGCTGTTGACTAGAGACCATCCAAACCTACCAAACGATGGGCTGTTTTACGAGGTCAACGGTTCTTAGTTCTTTATTGAATGAGGCCGGTCCCGATGAGACTATTATATAAGAAGCTTATTTTACAATTTTGTGTGGGGGCCACATTGTGATGTTTTGACGCAGAGAGGGACTTGATGAAGTCGATTACGGTCTTCCTCAGGGATAATTGATGCTGGGAGGGATTACCGTCTTACTCAGGGATAACTATTCTGTATTCATGGAGCTCTCTGGATTCTTCATAGAGCTTTTTCTTTCTTTTTTTTTTTTCTTATTTTCTTTTCACAACAATCACCAAAACGACCATTTTGGTTGAAAATAAATTAGAATGGCTTTCTGATGGCCACCCAAACACACCCTCAGAATTCAAATCCAACACTACATCAATTAACACAACAAGAGGACTATAATAATCCCCCAAAAGACCACTTAGTACAAAATGAAAGAAAAAAGAAGAGCTACAAATAAGATTACATCCCACCCATCTGCAAAAATACCTCAAATTTGTATCCCAGAAATCGTAGAAAATACAGCTAAAAAATAACCAGTCCTAAACTAACAAAAAGATTTTAATTAAAGGGGTAGAATAGTTCATCAAAGTTCTCTATTTTGTCTTGACAGGAGGGGGCCCATTTGGTAGATCAGCGGCCGCCTTTCCAGATGGGTTGAGCTCGTCCCAAGCTTCGATCCATGTAAGCATGGCATCAGCAAGCTTGAGGAAGTACGGGTCCACCTTCCCAAGTTTGGCTTTCACCTGTTTGGATAGCTCGATGTAACATTTCTGAACAGTGGTGCATTTCCTTCGGGAGGGTCACTTGCTGGAAGAACGGGATGAGCTCTTCCTGCCAGTAGATCCTATTGTATTCCTTCTTAAGGTGCTGTGCCAGATGTACGGAAGGCCTGTCTTGATCCCTCAACCCAAATGGTCACAGATCAGCTTTGTGCACCAGCTTGCCCACATATCATCGTAGCGTCCAATTGGCTGACCATCACCCATCAGTCTAAAGTACATTGCACGGCCAATCAGCTCACGGTTGAATGCCAAATTCATCCCACACATTGGGAAAAAAGTTCCCCTGGGGATCGTTAGAACCGCATCAACAAACCTGGTATTTCTCTCGAAAGGCTTGACGAGCTGTGTTGGGGCATCATAGTCGGGGATGTTGAGCCAGAGGCCATGAGAAACAGCTTTAGGAACACCTTCCCGAAGACTGAAAGGGTACCCACGAACAAAGTCCGCGCCATCACGGTATGGATATCGTACAATGTTTTGAAGAGCACTGATCTCTTTTCCAGATGGATCTTTAGCAAGGAAGCAATCATCATCGATTGTGTAGATGTACTTCTTCTTGGAGACCATGTAACCAAAGCAACGAGCCGAGTCCTTGAAAGAGATAAACGATGCCTTGGGTCCCAGTATACGGTTGATATCATTCCTGTTGTAGAACTCGTAATCGAAGCCTTCTGGAACCTTGATCGTCTTTGTTGGGTCACCATCTTGGATGATGACCAGATGGTATGGCTAGAAAAAGGGCCTCCACATCTCCAAGAGTTCCAGATTTCTGATGGTTGGGATCGATGACGATGTCCAGCTTATCTTTCAGGATTGGGGTCGAAGGAACGGCTGCCATTGATTCCCTTCGTTACCTGAGAGAGAGAGAGAGAGAGAGAGAGAGAGAGAGAGAGAGAGAGAGAGAGAGAGAGTGGGGGTTTCTCTTTTCACAAAGCTTCCTTGAATTTACGAGGGATAAAAAAATATTAATAATTTCTAATAAATTAGAAATAAGTTGATTGTTGATAAAAATGAAATTAAGGTGTCCTTTAAGTAATGAGTTGAAGCCTATGATGGGAGTTTAAACTCAAACTCCCTAAAAACGTGACCTACTATAAATAGTAAATTTACTGTTTATAGACTGTCAGCATTTCTACTAGGCTACATGGTTTTGGCCAAAATTAGTAAGTATCCAATTTAGCCATGTTAATCTCCTAAGTTTTCTAAGCCCTTTTCATGTTCATGTTGGGCATGACTCATAAAAATCAAAGTTTCAAAAGTTGTTATATAATTAAAACTTATTATTTATAGTAAAAATGAAAATAAAATACAATTTTGACTGATACGATGGAATCTTGCAAATCCAGCGTGGGCAACATGAGGTAGCAGGTTGTTTGGATAAAGTAGCTTCTTCATATGTAATATGTTGAAAAACTCTTTCCAATTTGTGAGATACGACTATTTTAAGGTTTTGATGGTCCAGATCACTTCCGCCTCTAATTGTGCCTTCTCTTGTCCATCTTTGCCATGAAATTGTCATGTCTATAGCTCGCTCTACATCATGTATGGCCCACATCCACTCCATCCATAAGTTGTGGCTATCCAAGTTCACCCTTACTCTAAAGTCGGGCTGACCCAAAACACAGGTGGGTCACCCCAGAAGGAACAGTTGAGATGGGCATGCCTACCATTAAAATCTTTCAGATTTGTGTATGGCCCACCATGTTCCAGATATGCCATCTAATCCATTCATAAGATGCACATGAATCCGGCATCAAGTGTCAAAGACTTCTTTTTCTCTTTTCTTTTTTGGTTGAAAGAGAAATCTGAGAGAGAAAATGTTGATAAACTATGTTGAATGACATGAATCCAGCGGATGCATATGGTCTCCCAAAGCTGCAACCATATCTTTCTCCGGGTGCAGATTTCCGGCGAGGTGTGAACTTTGCAGTCGCGGGAGCTACGGCACTCAATACCATCTTCTTCCAAGAAAGAAATCTTTCTAGTGCAATGTGGACTAACATTTCTCTAAGTATTCAGCTCGACTGGTTCGACCACTTGAAATCTTCCCTTTGTTACTCAACGGAAGGTTTGTAGAGATCTTCCATTTATTCTTACTCTTCTTCATCTCTCCTCTATCTAATCTCAGTTTCACGGATCTCAATTTTTTTTTTTCTTTTTATAGATTGCACTGATTACTTCGGTAAATCTCTTTTTCTCATGGGAGAAATCGGTGGAAATGATTACAACTATGCGTTATTGCAAGGAATGGGCATTGAAGAAGTTCAAACCTTTGTGCCTAAAGTTGTCCAAGCCATCGAATCGGCTACCAGTGTAAGAACTGATCAATAAAAGACTTAAGTGGGACAATGTGAAGCATCCACAGTGGAATCTCAATATGGTTGAATCTTGACATAGTTTTGATCTTTGGTCAGTTAGTGATGGAAAGTTTGTCCCTTTTGATCCTACCCTCTTAAAGACTTAGTGGGCCACACTTAACATTGTTATTTTATCTTGATCCACTGATTGGAATGTTTCACACATGGTCATTTTCCATCTTGTTTTAGTTCATTAATTAGGGTCACGTAATCACATTGCTTGGATGAGTATGACACTGACTAATCAGACGATGGCTAACCATTTTCCAGAGATTGATTGAACAAGGCGCGGTGGCTCTCGTGGTGCCTGGGAATCTACCGATAGGATGTTCCACGATTTATCTGACATTCTTTTTTAGCCCCAACAAGGCAGATTACGACCAATACGGATGCATAAAGGCTCTGAACCGTTTCTCCGAGTACCACAACACACTTCTTCAAAATTCTTTGGAGAAGTTAAGGCAAAAATACCCACGGACTAAAATCATCTACGCTGATTACTACGGTGCAGCCATGCGGTTTTTTCGCTTCCCTCTGCAATTCGGTTAGCTTCCCTTTCTTCTCCTAGTACACTGCCTCAATTTCACCATGGAATGCAAAAAATCATGACGATCCAACACTCAGGTGGGCCACCCCATAGGAAACAATTAGGATGGGACCCCCATAATTAATTTTGCGTAGGGCCCACCGTGGGTTTTATATTCTATCAAATCCATTCATCCCATATGCTAAGGATGAAATAATTACTGAATTTTATAGAGTGGTCCACTAGAGTAATGAATCGGCCTGACTTTTGGGGTGAAGACCAAGTCAGGCCAAACAAGGGGTCGTATTCCTAATGGACCGGGGGGATTTCATGCACGTTATTTCTTTTACTCGGCCATTAGAATGGAAATCACCAAAATGAACAGCTATTGTAAAAAACTACTACCTTGGAAGTATCCAACTTGACTAGAGTCGCTCTAGTCAACCCAACAAGCGGATTTGTACAAGTCTTCAACGTGTATTCACGGGAATTCCTATCCGAATGTCTTCTTACTTGACCTTTTTAAAATCTTCATTACCTTGTGCTTTTATTAGTCAAGATCAGCCTTTGAACAAAATCTTTATCTAACAGCCGTTGGATGAAGTGTCCAATAGGCCACAGTTAGGGCTGTCAACAGGCCGAGTTTGGACTGGTCCGAGATCTGTCCAAACCCGGCCTTCAAAGTAAAACTTACAACTGAGGCCGGTCTAGGCATGTGAGGGGCCAAAACAAACAGGCCCAAGGTCAGCCCATGATGATTATCCATAGTCAGGGCCAGAGACCAAGCTCTGCCACCCTCTTTTGTGCAAGATCTGGGCTGTTCTTAGGTATATCCAACCATGTATGATACTGAAATATGCATTGAAGCCTTTAAATGAGCCGGCTTATATACAGCCACCGTCCACCGGAATAAAGGAGCTTAAATTCTAAATGGGCAGAGCAGGCCCATTTAAAACCCTAGCTATAGTAGTATGTCTAATACTCACCTTTAACTGTTTGCAGGATTCAGTAGTGGGGCCTTATCGGCTTGTTGCGGAGGGGGTGGGCCATACAATTTCAACAATTCAGCACCATGTGGTTCTGCTGGTTCATCGGTGTGCAGTGATCCGTCAACATATGTGAATTGGGACGGCATCCATTTAACTGATGCCGCTTATCGAGTCATTGCCACCGGTTTGTTGTATGGGCCCTACTCTACTCCACCAATGGCGTCCCCTCGCCTCAACTGATTACAACGGATGGAAGGAGAGTGGGATGTAATTGCTTTTTACTTTTCTGTTCCAATAATGAATAAACTTGTTGATTTCTGTATTAACATTTTATCTAATATCTAAGTGCTGTATTTGAATATCTGTCACACATTCACGAGATCCAGACCTCTCATCTGTTGGACCGTCACAGGGATGGTTTACACCCCAAATCACAACGGTTTGATGAACCTAGCCAGCAAATGGGGAATCCTGGTCATGGAACAAGTGATCAGATTGGATTTTCAGAAACAAAGCACGGTGTCATGAGTCCTATCTCATGGGACGAACCACTTCGCTGACGCCCCAATTGAGGTGACGGCGAATTGGGTACTACCCCCAGTAGGACCTAGCTAGAGACGGACGCTCCTGTCAAGGGGTCTGTGGGCCCACTGGGATGTATATGCTTTTTCAGCTTGACTAGAGCATTCTGTTGCCCCATGAAGTTTTCATGGGTAACGTCAATTCCTACTGTTTCCAGTAGTGTATTTGAGCGTTGAATCTACCTTATTCTTTGGACACGTATATATCCTCCAGTGATCTAAAGATAAAAGAAATGGATTTGGATTCTCTGCTTGCCACAAATAAAAAAAAAATATTTTTTTTTAAAATATAATTGGTCCATATCATCACTGACCTTATCAGCATTAATTATAGTTTGTGATGATGTGGCCTAATCACATTATACTTTTCCCTCTTCGTGGCAAATAGAGGATCTGAATGCGAAAGAAGTTCTCATCTAGGCACACATAAATTTCACAGGTCAAGAAATTCTGTTGATGGCTGTTTGGTGCGGCACATTCCGGGTGTGAGAAGAAAACCGGGACGTGGGAAGTCCAGTAATAATGGCAATATCATGATGTATGTGTCAGATTCACATGGTCCATCCATTTTTCCATGCTATTTTGGGGCAGGGGACAAAAAAAAAATGAGACAGATATATAGCTCATATAAAACTCAAGTGGGCCACACAACAGGAAATTTGGGAATTGAATGCATATTGTTGAAAACTTTTTGGGGCCATATAAGGTTGGGATTGATCAAACTAATATTTTTGTTTTCCCTTCATCTAGGTCTATGTAACCTTATAAATATGTTAGATATAAATTAATAAATAAAACCATCATGGTGGACTTTAGAAAGGTTTCAACAGCAGTCATTCAATCCCCACTGCTTTCTATGGTGTGGTTCACTTGAGCTTTAGATGTGCCTAATTTTTGGGCTTATAATCTAGAATGAACTGAAAAAAACTGATGGACAGTGTGGATCTAGCAGGTAAATCATGGTGGGGCAAAAAAGTTCACTCGTTAAGAGTTGTGGTGCAGTAGGAGAGAATATCGGAGCGTTTCATGAGCTATGTCAACTGCAATGACATGGACCAATCAGTAGCCACGGCATACAATTCACGTCACTCAATTCGCCTATCCCTTAAACACAGGTCATCCGGAATTGAGAGGAAGATATCTGGAGAATATAGAGTTGATTTTAGGTTATTTTGCTAGGGGAGTATGTACTCTGCACATTTGCAACCGGTTGCAACTGATCTCTACGTTAAATGTATGAGAATAGATGGGTTAAAGTAAAACGAATGATTTAGTAAATACAACCTTTAAAAGGAATTTTATGGTAAAACTAATATCTGAGTGTGTGTGTGTGTGTATATATATATATATATATATATATATATATATATATATATATATATATATATATATATATATATATATATATATAGTAGAACGCTCACCTGCAAACAAGACTACATACAAACTTTATTGAGAACTCATCATATCTGATGAGTCTCGGAACTCTAAAGGTCCACATGAAGTAGAACCTCTTGAAACCCCTTGGTACCAATTTTTACTTTGAATCAAAACTTCGGTCAGCCATGAAAAATGCAAACAGTTTCTTCCCTTGATTTGCTTTTCTCTTTGCTATGGCTCACCAAAATCTTAGATCAGGATGAAAATTTACTTCCTAGGGTTTCATGGGATTTTGCATCTTATGGACTGTTTGGATTCGACTCCCATGACACGTGTGCAAAGGTGCGCATGTGCGTAGGTGCATAGGTGAGCATGCCTCATATATATATATATATATATATATATATATATATATATATATATATATATATATATATATATATATATATATATATATATATATATATATATATACCACCTAGCAGGTGCGCACCTTTGCACAGGTGTCATGGGTGTCGAATCCGAACGGTCCATAAGATGCGGAATCCCATGAAACCTAAAGGGATTAATTTTCACTCTGATCTAAGATTCTAGTGAACCATAGGAAAAATAATTTCAAATCAAGGGAAGAAATTGTTTGCATTTTTCATGGCCCACTGAAGTTTTGGTTCAAATAGAAGTTAGTACCAAGGGGGTTTCACAAGGCTCTGCTTCATGTGGACCGTTTAGATTTTCGAGAATTATCACGTATGATGAGTTCTCAAAAAAGTGCATAGGTATAATGTGAGAACTAGTTCGCAGGTGAGCGTTCCGCTATATATATATATATATATATATATATATATATATATATATATATATATATATATATATGACCGAATTCGGTTATGTGCAGTCGTCTTACAATCTGAACCTTCTAAAAATGGTGTACAAAATCACAATACAAAAGCTACCCATAAGGTGTAAAAGTGGCAGGACGAGAACAGGTGGACAAGATACCCACCTTCAACTAATATTGCAACTCCTTTCATCTCCTTTTTATTTGATTTTATTTTTTTTTATTTTCCTTAAACAAACAGCAAAACAAATACTCGTAACCCCGTTTATCTTCTTTTCTTCTTTTTCATTTGAATTTTCCCATCTAAAGTAATTTAACGGTATCATTTAAGATTCAAACGTCCACACCATCTTCATCATGGTCCACTAAATGCCATGACCCATCATCAGATTGCACCATGCCCTTATTTTTCTCAATCCACCAAGAAGTGGGCACAAGATACTCATCCTTCAATGCATCAAGCCCTTTATTCACAAGCGCAATATCACGTTTCACTTCAAGATTAAAACCTCCTTTACTCCCTTGTGTCCCTGCAACCCCATGCAAATAAGCCTCCAAGTTATGCCAGCTCGACGCATTGCCCGGACTCTTCAAGTAGTCTGATTTTCGGGTGTCAATCCGCAGCTCAATACCGATGTCGGTGTAACCCAACAATGGGTAGTTGGGAACGATGTCAGGTGCGTTCCTGATGCGTAGCAGCCGTAGATCTTGCATTGCGGAGAAGGCACGCTTGAAGTTTAAGTCCCCGACTCGAGGGCTTGCGAACACGATTGCTGTCACTGGGAAGGGCTTGTCAGGGAAATCGTTGGCCTTGTTGTAGCTGTTTGCAACAATGTCCGCCGCGTTGAGAGTGCTGAGGGCTGCACCCAAGCTGTGGCCTGTTATGGTTATGCTGATTTCTTCGTTCTTGAACTCTTCCACGAGTCTTCTTACCTCGCTCAGGACCTGCAATGATCAACCACTCCCTTAGTTCTTACCACAGCTACACAGCGGTTTCTCATTCAGTGAACCCCAGCACGAATCTTAAATGGGCCAAAAATCAGGACGGCTCAGTGGCCAGCGATCTACATTCAATGCACAGGAATTGCATGCTTGATTCCTGGATCAGGAATCGAAGACTGAAATATTGGAGGTCCACTCATCAGCTGGGAGACAAGTGCCCCAATTGTAGGTTGAATGTTTCTTTTTTCTTTTTTCTTTTTCCTTTTTGAAACCGTTCATGCACGAGCGGCCGACCTAATGAGTGGTCAAAACTGATTTTGGACCAGAGAATATTGCTGGGTGGATAGCTTTGGATCCCATCTGATGGATGTCCTGGATCGCGTAGTGGACTTTCAAACACTGGACTTTGATGCAACTGTCGCAGGAAGTTCCTGTGCTCAGACGCTAGGTGGGGCCCGCCGTGATGTTTGTTAGAAATCCACCCCATCCATCTGTTTTTCCAGATCATTGTAGGTGATCATGATCATGAGGCAGATTCAAAACTCAAGAGGGCCGCGTGACAGGAAAATGTGGGTAAGGAAATGCCTACCGTTTAAGCCTCCCTGGGGTCCACCGTGATGTTTATATGCCATCTATACCGTTCATAAGCTCATTACTACTGGGATGAACTGAAAACACAAAAATATTAGCCTGATACAAAACTTCTGTAGCCTCGTGCATCTTTCAGCGTGAACGTTCAATCCTCCCTTTTTCCTGCGTGCGGCCCACTTGAGTTTTCGATCTGGTTCATTTTTAGATTAATGTCCTAATGTAATCTCAAAAAACGGATCAACGGGGTGGATTTCCCACAAACTTCACGGGTGGACCGCACCTATACTGTGACAGGGAAGCGACTTGGGGATCCACCGCCTGACAGTGGGGGCCATCTTGATGTGTGTGCGTTACATCCATGCTGTCCATCCGTTCTAAAAGCACATTTAGGGCATGATTCTAAAAATGAAGCCGATGGAATTCCTTGTGATTGACAATAGGAAATAGTAGTGATTGACAATTTAAAGTTTCTTGTGGGCCCGACAAAGTTTCCAATCAATCTGCTAAGTGTGTGGTCCCCTTTTCCAGGTCTTTTTGACCTTATTAACCGGTTGGATGAAAAGTAGACGTTCAGGTGGTCCCCACAAAGTTTTTAATGGTGGTTATTCAATCACCACTGTTTCTTATGGTGTGGTCCACCTGAGACTTTTATCTGCTTAATTTTTCACTTATGCCGAAAAAATGATCTATGAAAACGGATGGACGGCGTGGATTTAAATAAAATACATCTCGTGGGCCCACAGTCAGGGTTCCATCGAAGCCGCGTCTCTACGAGACTTCGTCGCAGGCAACCCGTGTCCAGACGAGCAGGTCATGTTTGGGAATTACACTTGCAAAAAAATAAAGGCAAGTACCGCACATTCGCTTGTGGGTTTGCTTCGTGTAGATGAGTAGAATTCAAAAACCGTACACAGCCCGTGCAACAAAGATGCACGCGGGGTCTAATTTTATTGAGGAAGCGGTTGCATGACATCTACTTCATCTATCGTCTACGCCAGTTTTTTTTTTTTTTTTTTTTTGGGGGGGGGGGGGGGTGGTGGGTGGAAACGGTTAGAGCACACAACCTGTATGTATATTGTTTAGGCAGCTCATGTTAGATGTGATCTCCAAAAGAGACCGATACAGAACTCACGGGGAACAGCGGACATGTGTGCGTACACCATTGAAACCTTCCTGGCTTACCCTGATTTCGTTTGTATGCCATCTAAGCTTTTCATAATGTGAGTCCCCCCAAGATGAATATCATCCTGATCCTAAACTTGTGTGGCTTTAAGAAAGTTTCAGTTGTAGGTGTCTCATCTCCATTTTATCCTATGGTGTGGCTCACCTAATATTGAATCCTCGTGATTTTTGTTGTCACGTTATAAAATGATTGGGCTCAAATGATTAGATGGAGTGGATACAGTAAGCCCCAAAGATCATTTTGTTGCGGCTCCCTACAAGAGTTCGCGTTGGCCGTATACATGCAGACATGGCACATGTCAGCAAGATACGAGGGCGTTAGTGTGATCTAAGAACGGTTAATAGTTGAGGATGGTCTCATCCAGATTTTTGTTCGAGTTCGTTTTGCCTACGTTGCATGTGTCGCCCATTGGGGCCCACATGCAGAGATAGCATTCTAGTGGAGACCGTCCATCTACTTGTGCTACCATAAATGAGCGAAGATGAGGCATTGAAGTGATCTTTTCAACGTCATACATCCCGCTACACATCGTGATGATCAAGAAGATGGACCGTTCAGATCGTGAGACCATCACTACATGTGGGCCCCAAGGGGCGACATATGCTGGCGATCCACAGTTGGCCTGTACAACCCGGTAGGAACTGGCTTCCAACTGTTACTGTAAAGATAAGCTCCACCATTGTTTCATGATCTCCCAGGTGGAAAGATTGTAGCGGTTCATCCAGTGTGCTACAAATAGACGGTTAGGATGAAAGATACAGCATAGCTTTTATTGGATCTTTTTATCTGGAATACTTCCAGGGCATCCCATGTCCATGTCAGGATCATAAAATCAACGGTAACCATAAGTGGACCTCACAGCTTTCTGGACACCTGATGCATCGGAACCAATGATTCTTCATTGCTTTTGTCACGCGAACTTTAGATTACTTGATTCCGACTTGGGAATGAGTAATGCTTTTGAAAAAAAAAAAGAGAACTTGATTGACCCGCCATGGAATTCCATAATGCGCATAAGGAAACACCTTGACCCCACATGTGGGATGTGGCACATGCGCATGGTGATTTGGACTGTTAATCCTGGTTGGCCATCATGTGGTGAGCTAAAGTCCAAAAGGCAAGGTAATAGGACGATGGTAGCCATCCAGATGGTGGTATATTAATCACATAGAATCCAAAATCAAGTGAAGAATGATGAACGGACAGGATTTTCTATTCTCTCCAATTAGGCTATAGTCCATCCATATGTTGGCCCAACAGATCAACCATCCAGATCATCCGGTAGATGTCTGCAACATGCATGGCGGGGACCAGTGTTGGTAGAAGTTATATGAAGCGTGCATTTTAATAAATCTCTAATGTATGATTCAAAACTAGCTTAAAACGAGGTATGAGCTCTTGTGGTAGGTGCTTGGTCCATGTCAACAGAAAAGTGCTAGAAATGGTCACAAGCTCTGGTCCTAAGGGCCAACATGTCATGTTAGTACGACATCAAGCCCGTCCAAAAGGTTGGACTTTCCTTGAAGATTCAAGCTCAACCACTCATAAGGTGGACCACACCATAGAAAACAATGTCAATTGGTCCAAAGCACAGTCGTGGTCATCCTGATGAGAGGATTGGGGTGACTTTTTCTTTGGACAGGTTGGGATCGTAGTAACATGAAACATTGGTACATTTAAGGTAGTTGGACCATAACCTACCAGTCCAACTAGTTGTATGTGAACATTTTTCTACTAAAAACATAAAATACTGTATGGGCTGTAGATCACGTCCCCTCGGACAATACAGTGGTCGAAACTCACCTGATCTCTGGCACTGGCTTTATTGAACGGTGATCGTGGATCTTCCGAGGTGTAGATAGAGAACCAGCCCTCGTGCACTTTCGGATCAGTAGCACCATCCCCAGAAGAAGCTTGACCCAATAACTTGGAGGCAGAAATAAAAGAGAAATCAAGATCATTCACCCATTCCAATGCCTGGAGTGTCCCACGCCACGCGATTACAATGTCCCTCCTCCCTAGGGCCACCTTGCCTTCATCAGTGGCTACAGCGACGTATCCCATCCAGTTCGATTCTCGGCTCCATGCTTCCCTCGATAAGGACTTTATGATGAATGCATCTGGAACGCTGATCTTAGACGTTGCATACAAGAACTTGGTTACCTTGTATTTGTATGGATTTCCATTCACTAAGCCCACCTTATTGAAGAAGTCTGCCCTCCCATACCGGCTGCTTCCAGCGTACTTTGATGCCTTCTCCATGTTGAAGGCATCATAGGCAGCTTGGGTCAGCTCACCGTAGTGAATGATGCTTTGCCTTAGATCGATGTCGAGAGGATCAAGGAGGTTCATCCAGTTGTCACGCCCGTTTATCTCCCGCCATCGCCTCGCAATGCTGCGCAGCATTCTTCACAGCTGAAATCAGACGTATGTATGTGGAAAATGTTGTATGTTACACCTTTAGCACTCGTTACAGCCGTACATCTATCTATTTATAAATGCCCAAGCTATCAAAACGAGTTTGGTTGTATAGCATTCCCATCGAATGCTAAAACTATATATATATATATATATATATCAAAGGGGGGGAGTTGTTTGATGCCCTGGCTACACGTAAAGATTGATACTCAGGACCCAGAATGAGTGCGGATAGTCTGCGTTGAAGGCTCTGGAAAATTCAGTGCGGTCGCTTCTCATTGATCCACGTTATCGCCGATGACGCCATCTTACAAAACAGGCGGATTTCGCTTTTCCAATCCAGATGGCCGACTACACAACCCAAAATTTACCGTGTGAAACTTGACTAGTCCCACCGTGATTTATGTATTAGATCCACATCATCCATTATTTTTTTCAGATTATTCTAGAGCATGAACCTCAAAATGAGGCACATCCAAAGCTGCCACACCACAGAAAGCAACAAGATTGAATGACTAACTATTGAAACCTTTTTAGCGTGCACGGTAGGTTTATTTGCCATGTAACAACTTAGATGAAGGGAAAAAATATATATTAGCTTGATCAGAGATTTCTGTGGCTTGGAGAGGTTTTCAACTGTAGGCATCAAATCCCCACTGATTTTTGTAGTGTAGCCCACTTAGGTCTTGGATCTGCCTCGCTTTTGGTCTTATGCCTTAAAATGTATTGAAAAAATGTATGGACGGTGAGGATCTAATGTGTACCTACCTCATGATGGCCTGTGGAAGTTTCACGTGTCAACACTACGTCTTCTTGTCTCTTGCAAGCAACTAATTTATTGAAGTGTGAAATTTACGTGTGCACCCCCACACACTCACGACCGTAGTGGGATTTCACCACCTATGGGACCGGGTGTTGAAATTCTTGAAAGTCTACCGCCAGAGCAAGAGCTAGGATCCATTTAAGTGTGCCTTGTGATGATGTATTTCTTAGATTACACGGCTTATCCATTTTTCAGATTATTTTAGGATATGAGCTTAAAAACAAGGAAAATTCAAATTTCAAGTGGACCAAGAAACAAGAAACATTAGGAATTAATGCAAATAGTAGTAATTGGTGCTACCAATGAAAACTTTTTGGGGCCACAAAAGGCTCTAATCGTGTTGTTGATACTTTTATATTACATTTGTCCATATATAGGTGACCTTATGAACGGATTATAAGCCTCATTGTTGGCCTTGGGAAGGTTTCAAAGACAATTTGTTTGATCCCTATTGGTTTTTGTAGTGTGGTCCCCTTCAGCTTTGGATTTATCTCAAGTTTGAGCTTGTGCTCTAAAATTATCTAAAAATTTTGATGAATGGTGTGGATCTAACACAAAGATCATGGTTGGGGCATAGGGAGGTTCTCCATGTTAAAAGTTGTATTAATGCGTGAACGAGAAAATTGGCCTATTTTGTGAGCGGGAGTCATCAGAAATTACCTGTACCAATGAGAAGCGCTAGCACTGGAATTTCTGATGCTCCTCACACAGGGGATCCGCACTCAACAACAGGAATTATTAGTGCCGATAGTCGCATTGGTACATGTCATTGTTGATCAGACCAGCTCAGAAAGAACAAAAAAAAAAAAAAAAAAACAACGTTAATTTTCTCTTCCCAATAGATTGCGCACTACACATCACAAGTTTTAACGTGCCAAGCTTCCCTATTCTCACCATGATTCATGTTACATGCACACTATCTATCAGTTTTTCCGGGTCATCCAACAACATGAGACAAAAAATGAGGTACATCCAGAGCTCAAGTGCAACACAGCACAGAAAGTAATGGGTAATTAACTAACTACCATTGAAACCGTCCTATGGCCAACCGTGGAATTTATTGGTCATTGAACCTGTTCATGAAGTCACAAAGACCTAGATGAAACCAAAAAACAAATACCAGATTGACCGAAGCTTTCCGTGGCGCCAAAAAGTTTTCAACGGTAGGCTCCGATTCCTATTATTTCATGTGGTGTGGTCCACGTTGAGTTTAGAATCTGCCTTATCTTTGGGGTTATATTATATAATGATCTGAAAAAATGGATGGACAGTATAGATCTAAGAAATACATCATTGTGGGACGCGTATAAGTTTCACACGTCCAAAAAGCATGAAGCGTTGACATATGGAACTTATGAGGGCCCATCATAATGCAGGTGTCGGATCCACATTGTCCATCCCATTTTCCATATCCTTCTAGGGCATAGACAAAAATTGAGGCAAAAAGAAAGCACATGTGGGCCACACTATAGGAAATAGTGTGAATTGAATGCCTATCATTGAAGACTTTTTGGAGCCTCAAACGGCTTTCATGTAGCTAATATTTGTTGTTTTTTTTTATCTTCCTTAGGCCAGTTCTGTATGACCTTATAAAAAAGTTAGATAGCAAATAAATCTCACTGTAGACTCTATTAAGGTTTCAATAGTAGTTGTCCAATTCTCACTATTTTCTACAATGTGGTCCACATATGCTTTCAATGTATTTCATTTTTAGGCTCATTTCTAGAATGAATTGGAAAAAGTAATGGATGATATGGATTGAACACAAATCATTGTGGGGTAGAGAAGTTCCACAGGTTAAAAGTTATAGTTTAGTATGCAATCTATTTGAGCAAGAGAAAATAAGTGCATTTTGTGAGCTGGTGTCATCCGCTATAAGAGCCTAATATTTTCATGTGCCTTTGGCATATATGATCCGCACATCAACCATACATCATCTCAAATTAGAGCAGCAATCTGTGGGAATCTTTTTGGCTAAGTGGCATACCCAAAATCAGATTGATCGGCCAATCTTAACCTTTGACTCTTAGACACTTATTTATTGAAAAGGCCCCATTGGGTATGTTTAATTTCAATTGTCCAGTAAGTAAATTTCCAACAATCCGAGACAGTCATCTAATAAAGTAATAGTAATTTTTGGTTTATGACACATCTACATTTTACCCGCTTTATACACAGTTTAATTAATTGTTTGTACTCCACGTGTGCATTAAATTGCTTGTACTCGGCATTCTATTGCCATTGGAAAAACGAAAATACAATGAAGGGAGCCGGGGAATGGCACTAGGATGTCGACCTCACGAGATCTCCAATGATGTCGTGCTGCTTGGGCCCCACCGTGATGTGTATCAGAAATCCACACCGTGCATTTGGTGGGTCCCATCTAGATTATGGGATTTCTAATAAATAAGCTGTATCCGGAACTCAAGTGAGTCACACCATTTGAAATAGCGTGAAATCATGACTAAAATATCTAAAAGCACTTGTTGGGGCCACCTGAGTTTTGGATTTGTTGGAAACTTGTTTTGACCCGTGATCCAAGTGTAACACATTGGATTTGTTGGAAACTTGTTTTGACCCGTGATCCAAGTGTAACACACAATGGATGGGCTAGATTTCTAAACAACTTCTCACTGGTTCCTATAAAAGATCATGAAGATTTCAACGAGTGAATATCCACTCTCAATTGTTGCCTATGGTGTGTCCCAGCTAAGTCCTGTATTTTCCTTACTTTTAGGCCCGTGGCCTATCAAGAAAGGATGCATCTGATTGATGGGGGTGAATGTCAGTGGCCTACCAAGAAAGGGTGCATCTGATTGATGGGGTGAATGTCCATCACACATCACATCACGGTGGGGCCCACACATCTAAGCTTCTTATTACTTACACTCATAGTACCTTTTTCCGATGGAGCCGTGGACAAAGAACCCTCGTCAAGGCCCAAAGTTTGCAATGTATGTTTATTTTAGGTAGAGAGCTGCATGGTTGCGATGTCTATATCTACCTCCCGTTGGTGATTGCTCGCTTTCTTTTCGTAATTCTCATGCTACATCAGTGTGGTGGTTGATGTCGGAGGCGGATCGCGCCTGTACGATAAGAAATCGGATTGCGTACTGGGTTACTCAGTAAGCTTTAATCACACTGAGTAAACTCAGTTGGGTCTACCGTGAATGTGTGTGGGTTATCCACACCGTATGTCCGTTTTTTCAGCTAATTTTAGTAGTTGAGCCGAAAATCGAAGCATGCCCAAAGCTCGAGTAGACCACACCATAGGAAACAGTGGGAATAATGACTTCCACCATTGAAACCTTGGTAGCCCCACAGTGATGTTTATTTGTCATCCAACCTGTTTATAAGATTACACAGAAATGGATGAAAGGAAAAAGCAAATAATAGATTGATCCAAAACTTCCGTGGCACCTAAGAAATTTTCAATGGTATAATTTCAATTCACACTGACATAGAAATGAACGTGATGAGGTCGATCGCCGTCTTCCTCAAGGATAACTACTTCGAATTCACGGAGCTTCTCTGGACTCCTCACAGAGACTTCTTGAATCCACGACGAAAGAAAGCAGGAAAATAGGAATAAACTCTAATAAAATTCAAAATTAATTGATAAATCATTGATAATTGTCTAATGTGTCTCCTTACACCATTAATATAGAAAAATAAATAAACTAAAATTTGTAATTATCAAAAATAGCAAAATTCTAACTCTAACACAAATCCTAATTCTATTAAATCTCTTCTAAGGCCTAATTTTTAAAAATAAAAATTGCAAATAAACTTTTTCTAAAAAAGTCCTAATATAACTAAAAGTTATTTCCAAAAGGAAAAAAAAATCTAAAACTCTAAAAATATTAAAAAAATCGGAATTACTAAAATTAGTAAATTTTTTCTAAAAATTTATTTTTGAGCTGAAAGCGCACGTTTTCTAATGAAACGGACAGATGCGACCCACTTTATGGGTCAGTTCACCCCAAATGGCCCGTTTCAGTAAAGATTGATAGGTTGTACACCCCGTAACAATACCCGGATCAAAAGTTATGGTCAATTCACGGTCCATCTTCTTGTGACTCAACCATGCTGAGAATATCTCTGTGACACGTTCTACATCAAATCTCTCCACTTGAAAAAAAAAACTCGTCCTCGAGTTTTGCAAGAGACTTGGCACATAAGTCTGAGATAACTCCTGACGCCGATGTTTATTAGCTCCTTTTTTATACTTAGCATTAGGCTTTTGAGCTGACACAATACATGTACTCATACTTTTCTTGACTTAACTAATATTGATTAGTTCCTTCACATCTGCCTTCAAGATCTCATTTTTTCCTGATAATGTGGGCAATTAGGCGGACTTGCTCCTGAGACAGGATCAACGTGATTTTATATATATCTCGTATAGGAGAAATTTATTGGGGGGTTCATCGAGCACAATCTCCTTGAACTCCTGCAATATTAGCTTTAAATTTTTAGGGATATTCATAGGCTCCATATATTCTTTTTTTTCAACTAATGGATATATATCTCTTATTTTCTCAGATTGTTTAACAAAAGTCTGTTCAGTTGTGAGAGACTGTTCTTTAACTTTAGAAGTCTTGGGTTGGTTCTCCCTTCCCATAGGGGCGAGGATAATCTTTTTACCATCTTTAATAAAGACATATAGGTTATCCCGATCCCTATGTGTAGCATTAATATTATTTTCTCAGGGTTGACCAAGTAACATGTAGCAAGCTTCCATGTCAACCACATCACACATTACTTCATCCTTATAATATTTACCAAGGGAAAAAGATATTCGACATCGTTCAGTTACCTCTGTTTTGTTGATCTCTTTGATCCATCCAATTGTGTATAGTGATGGGTGTCTTTCTGTTTTCAGTTGTAGCTTTTCCACCATTATTTTCGACACGAAATTCTCATCGCTCTTGACATCGATGATCACATTGCAGACTTTTTTATATGCAGTGCACCTTGTTCGAAAGATGTTGTCTCGCTGTAATTCTATTTCTATCTTTGGCATGTATAACAGCTTCCTCATAATCGAAGTGGTAGCCTGTGATTTACCATCATCTGACGGTGCTTTGTAAAAAATAGAATTGTGTTGTACAACGGCCATAGACGGTTGAGCATCACGTTGAGCTCAAGGTAGAATTAGTGCATCCGCAATACGGTTGAGGGTTATCTGCAGCCCTTGCATGGTCAACTGACTCTCCCGGTGGAAAGCTTTCATTCTTTCCAAAAGATAACGAATCCCTGTATCACTGTCCACAAGATTTTAATTTAAACCTTCATTATTTGTCATCGGCCCGAGGGGAATCCTTGCTCTGATACCAAATTGATGTAGGGATGAACGTGATGAGGTCGATCACCGTCTTCCTCAAAGATAACTACTCCGAATCCACGGAGCTTCTCTGGACTCCTCACAGAGACTTCTCGAATCCACGAGGAAAGAAAGCAGGAAAATAGGAATAAACTCTGATAAAATTTGAAATTAATTAATGAATCATTGATAATTGTCTAATGTATCTCCTTACACCATTAATATAGAAAAATAAATAAATTAAAATTCGTAATTATCAAAAATAGCAAAATTTTAACTCTAACACAAATCCTAATTCTATTAAAACTCTTCTAAGGCCTAATTTTTAAAAATAAAAATTGCAAATAAACTCTCTCTAGAAGAGTCATAATATGACTAAAAGTTATTTCCAAAAGGAAAAAAAATCTAAAACTTTAAAAATATTTAAAAAATCAGAATTACTAAAAATAGTAAAATTTTTCTAAAAATTCGTTTTTGATCTGAAAGCGCACGTTTTCTGACGAAATGGACAGATGCGAACCATTTAGGGGTCGGTCCACCCCGGATGGCCATTTCAGTAAAGATTGATAGGTTGTATGCCCCGTAACAATACCCGGATCAAAAGTTATGGTCAATTCATGGTCCATCTTCTTGTGGCTCAACCATGCTGGGAATATCTCTGTGACACGTTCTACATCACACACTCTTTCCCGTGGTGAGGTCCACTTGAGATTTGGATATAATTAGTTTTTGGTCTAAAGGTCTCAAATTATCGTTTAAAATAGATGGACGAAGTGGATAAAATATGTAAATCATGATGGATCCGACAGAGTTTACGCAGTAAGCTTAGGTTCCTGAATTACTCAGTAGGCAATCAGCGTCCGTACGATAATCCTTCTAGGAAGGACTCCTAGGGGCACTATAATGTATGTGTTTTATCAATGCAGTATATCCATTTTTCTAAGATAATTTTAGGGAAGGAACCCAAATTTGAGGAAGATCCAAGCCTCAAGTCGACCACACATTGGGGATTAAACTCCGGCTATTATGAGTGGCAAATGTTTTGTGATCAATCGGATATTTTTGTTTTCCCTTCATCCAGGCCATATGACCTTATGAATAGGTTAGATGGCAAATAAACATTACAGTGTTCCCTAGAAAGGTTAGATGCAAATAAACATTACAATGTTCCCTAGAAAGGTTTCAACGGTGCCTTTAGTCAACTTGATGAGAATTGTACCTGCCTAATTTTTAGATTTATATCTTAAAATGATATGAAAAAATGGATAAACTGTATGGATAAACCCATACATCACAGTGGCTGCCTCCGATCCCGTTCCTGGATGTCTTAAGCATATAATGCGCCAAGGGGCGGTATGCAATCCACTTCCGTTGATGTCCAGGGTAAATTTTATTTAAGTCAAATAAAACGAAATTTGGGCCCAATTAATGTAACAGACGTATCAAACTTATGTTAGCTTTGCATCGTTTAAAAAAAAAAAAAAAAAAAAAAACATAACTCTACAAACATACACACGGAAAAGTTGTACCGAAATCCATATGGTCCAAATGACTGACACAACTATGAATGAATCATAGTCGAAATTAAATTGGATCGCCGAGATGATAATAACTTTCTGATTTTCCGTTTAAATTTGTACCTAGAGCTAGGCAAAGGATGACTGGGGTCGTCTGACTCATTCAGACTCAAGTCAACCTGAACGAACGAGTGAGTCGATCCGAATTGGGTTGACATCTTCCAATCCAAACTCAAACCCAGTCGGGTACAGGTTATCTAGTAACTCGATTCGACCTAAAATCTAACTCGGTATTGACTCGGCTCAATCTTTAATCTAACTCGTGCATATTAAAAAAAAAAAAAAACACTCACATACAATGTGGCTCATAGAGAGGATTCCATTCCGGCAGGTGCACTTAAATTCTAAGCTATGATTTCATCCCACGGATACTCACTGCACCCAACTCAACTTGATGCTGACTTGACCTGACCTAGTGCTGAATCGACCCAACTCAGTACCTATGATCAGGTCGGACTCGATCAAGATTAGTGTAGGCTAGAACTGGACTCGAATGGTCAGTCATGCTGGACTTAGTACTGGGTTTCAGGTTAGATCTATTTCAAAACCGGATTAAGACAGTTCAACCCTAACTCGCACCGACTCAACTTATGGCCAGCTCTATCCGTACCCCTCTCTATTTTACTTCAGACCTCTATTTGATAGCTATTACTTAGATGGTTAGGATTGCTTGGTTGGTGTGATTTTAGATATATGTTCTATCGATAATGGGATCAATTTGGATAGTCTCGATAGCTGTACGTCACGTGTGAGGAGAGCCACCACATTTTTTTAGATGGTGCAAAAGTTCAGCTGCCAAGAAAAATCTCATGCTTCTTTCTCGATCTCTTCCCTTATTTGGGCACTTTATCCAAGTGGGTGGATGAGATTACGTGGCCATTAGAACTTCCTGTATTATAATTACATGACGTCCAAACGTACCTCCATGTACTTCATAAATATATTTGTGATTTGATAGAACACACTGCCTTGAATTTTTTGGTTGGGACAGTTAAAATACAGCCCGAGATGGGGTGCAGCTTCCTTGACCGTGGGGCCAACGACGATCCATGTTACTTATATCCATGCCGTCCATCCGTTTTGAAAACTCATTTTAGGGCATGACTCCAAAAATTAAGCAAAATCACAGGTGGACCATAATACAGGAAACAGTGGTAATCAACCATTAAAAACTTCTCTAGCGCCACAAAAGTTTTGGATCAAGCTCATGTCCGTGTGGTCTCTTCATCCAGGTCTTTGTGACCTTATCAGCAGTTTGGATGGCAAGTAAACATTCCAGTGACCCCCATGAAGTTTTTAATGGTGAGGATACAATCACTACTGTTTCCTGTTGTATGGTCCACCTAAGATTTCATTCTGCTTCATTTTTGTGATCGTTCCCAAAAATAAGTTTCAAAATAGATGAACAGTGTAGATGTAATATACACACAGTGGGCCCCACAGTTAGGGATCCACCCAAACCGCACCCATGAGATGGAGGGACCCGTAGACAAAGATCCCCCATCAAGGCCCATGGCTGCCAGTATTTATTTTAGGTAGGCAGTTAGATGATGGCGAAGTTTATGCCATCTGGTAGTTCATTTTGTTTTTTTGTGATTTTGGTGCTCTGTTAGAATGTGATAGTTGATGTACAAGCATTCCCCAGTGTATTATACAAGCACTATACATTTACTCAAACAAAACCGCTGAAATTTGAGCCTAGTTTATGTAAGTCATGTATTAAACTTTTCCTGACATATGATTCATAGGAACTTGTTTGCTTAATATGGACCGTTGGATATTTTCATCTCAACCGTTCATAAAGATTATTAGCAAATTAGATAGTGGCCAACAACAATTAGGACAGTTTTACTTTTTCGACAGGTCTACAATTTCTTAGTTCCTGAGTATCAAGCATATACTCCACCAGAGCATCAATTCTTCTATTTTCTTCTAGAAGTGTCAATCCATAGACAATGCAATCCATAATAGAAAATTAAAATGGCATGTACTTTCATGTGGTTATGGTTGGGGATCTTATATTCAATGGTGTACATTTTCATTCATAAAGTGGAAACCTTGGTGCACTCTACTTTATAATAACTAAAGAGACAAGCCTTTTCTTCCAAGGGAGAGAGATGTGATTAAAGAGGGGTTACGTGCAAGTTTCATTGGCTACATAACTTCTAATACGGGTTGTTTAGAGAATAAAACATAGCAACCGGATGGTGACCATCTGTGTCGGTCGAGTAAATGGACACTTGTCTCTCGATGCCGTCTATATCATGTTCTTGTATCTTGGGCAACGTTGGGTGAAAAACAAGGTGATGGGGTACGTGTTGAACGCCTTGCCTCCACATAGTATAATGTTGAGCCACGTATGCAATGCTAGCAGGCATGGATAGGATTGTGGGGACTCGTGTGATCTAAGGTACAGCAACACTGAGATGAAAGAATAAGTGGAATGGTTGGCCGTGGATTTATTTATTTATTTATTTTGGTGGAAGTTCGTCTATCAAAAGGGGTTTGAATATTGAGAAATTTGGAAGTTCAACTAAGAGGCCATTTGAATGCAAGCAAAGTTATGTTCAGCATGAGCTGTCTAGGCCATATCGTCTTGATCAATAAGCAATGCTGGTCATGCTTTTTTAATTTTTCAAAAAATGATTTTTATTTATTTATTTATTTATTTATTTATGTGTCTTCGTGTGTTTTGTTTGTTGTGTTTTTCTTAATTGCAAAAAATAATAATAATAATAATAAATGTATGATTGAAACAAAAGAAACTCACCAAAAACTTAGCTGCAATCAAACATGGCAGATGGGATATAGCAAATAAGAGCTAGCTAAAGATAGTTGGTAGAACATGTACACATTGACACGAGTGATACATGATCCATACATGATCAGATGAACATGGCAGATTTGGCACACGCTCATGTAGTTGGTGGGCTGTCAATTGGCTGGGTAAGATCCAATTTTCCATCAGGCCTGGCCTAACCAGTTCAAAATCCAGGCCTAGGTGAACCTAGGAAACTGATTCTTCGCAGCACTATCTAGCACTCTACTCGATGATGTGATCATAGCCCTTAAGCCTATCAACAAGAGGATCATAATCCTTCAAACGACAGGTGCTGCGCTAGGAAAACACATGTAAATTAAGTTTTCAAGAGGTAGAAACCATTTTCACATATAGAAGTGGACCCAACTATTTGAAACAGAATCGATTAGCGTGAACCCTTGTCATCCTTCTTATAAACTATTCCAATCTCGTATTAACTAAATCTTCAGGAAATGGATGAATTACAATTCTCTATGATTAATAGAGTATTCTACTTTATTAACTGGGCTAGCTAGGATGAGAAATCATGCAATCAATATATAGGAGTTGAATTAGAGAAAAAGAAAAGAAGGGAGAAGAGGCAAAGCACCAGATATGGTAAGGTCACTGCTATTTTTTATTATAGATTCCAGGTCTACACTCTGCATACGCTTATTCTAATTAAACAAGAAAACATTCAAGAGGACAAAATCCATTCATCCATAGTACACATGACATATGTATATGATGATCCAAATCATTCATTCACCAGAAACAACCAAGAATGGATCATAGACATGGTTTAGTAAATTACATTAATCAAAACCATTTAAAAAATTGGTGTACTAAATCACCTAGTGCACCATTTTTATAATGGTTAGGATTGTTTGAACACCGCATTTTTTGTCCATGATCTATCCCACAGTTGAACACAATGAATGAACGATCTTGAATCATCATACATATGGCACGTATACAGTTTCTTCTCATGTTTCATTTATTTATTGTACATGACCACATCTATTTAGACCACTTAAAATTCAAACGTCTGGGGTGTCTTCCTCACGGTCGTCCAAATGCCAAGTCCCATCATCATGTTGCACCATAGCCTTATTTTTCTCAATCCACCATGAACTAGGGATGCTATAGTCATCCTTCAACGCATCTGTCCCTTTATTCACAAGGTTTATGTCACGATTCACTTCAAGCTCAAACCCTCCTTTACTCCCTTGGGTCCCTGCAACCCCATGCAAATAGACTTCTAAGTTGTGCCAGCTCTTGTCAGTGGACTTGAAGAAGTTCGAATCTCGCGAGTCGAATGATAGTTCCACGCCAACCTCCACGTAACGAATAGGCTTTAACTGGTTGTTATCAACAAACCCAAAAATAGGGAGGCCAGGGACAATGTCAGGGGCATTTCGGACACGTAGCAGCCGTAGATCTTTCATCGAAGAGAAGGCGAGCTCGAAGTCGGAGTCCCCAACTCGAGGGCACGCGAAGACGATGGCGGTGACTAGGCAGGCCTTACCAGAGATATCATTGACCTTGTTAGCACCATTGCCTACAATGTCGGCTGCATTGAGAGTGGCGACCGCTGCACCCATGCTGTGGCCTACCACAGTAATGCTCATCTCTTCATCCTTATATTTTTCCACTAGTCTTCTTACCTCAGTTAAGACCTGCCAGAGATGAAGATGACACATTTCGTTAGTCTGTCAAATCCGGTTATTTTTCCTCTCTTGCAGAACGGGCCAATGTGTAATATGAATGGGGATCACCATTTTTTTTTTTCATTTATGGACCCCGTGGTGAGCATGAGATGGTCGAAAAGTCAGGTTAATGTACGAGGCATGCATTGAAGGAACGCATAATTGAAAAGGTTGGTTGGGTTTACAAGTTTGTGAACCTTTTTAATGGTACCTTAGTAGGTGCGTGTATAAAATAAAATAGTCCATTGTTTTTTTAAGAATAGCCCTTGAATTTATTACAAGAGAACTGGATAAAAATAAGAGATGAAATTGATATGAGTGAAGAAATTCTATTTGTAAAGACTTCTCATATGAGTTATAGAAATTGTAAAACCTAAATCCAAAGCTTTCTGAAAATAATAAACTTTCTAAAATAATAATTTACTATGAATTCTTAAATAACTTTTTAAGCTAAGTCAAGTTCTTCCTCGTGATTCAAATAAAGACTTTAAGCTTTCAATAATTTTATAAATCCTATTATACTTTAAAAATAATAAAAATCATGCTTTACTAGAAATAATAAATTTTAACTTAAAACTTAAAATAAAAATAAAAAATACTTTGAAATAATATATTATTGAAATTTGTTTGGAGCAATTGCCTTTTGCATTGGCTGGCATGTGAAACTCGTTGATGGCTAATATAATATTGAAACTCGTGTCTTCTGCAACTCATGACAGCCCAGAAATTTATAAGCTCCTATCATCATAATATATGAATTAGATCTACACAATGTATTGATTTTTTCGTACCTGTTTTGGGCATGAGACAAAACGTGGCAGATGAAGGCTCAAGTAGGCACACATTATAAGAAACAGTGGAAATTGGATGCTTACCATTGAAATTCTCTTGGGACTATAGAAGACTATGATCAAGTTGATTTTTATGTTTTTCCCTTCATGAGGTATTTGTAACCTTGTCAAGAGGTTAAACGACAAATAAACCTCACTATGGGTCCCTGCTCATGGGTTAGTGGCAGATCACAAGTGTTTCAACACTAAGGTCATAGGTTAGAATACCCATTGAGGTGTGGGTGGGAGTGAAGACCTTTAAATAAATAAATAGAACTCACAGTGGGCCCTAAGATGATTTCAATTTCAACAGTAGTTGTTCAGTCCTCACTGCTTTTTTTGGTGTGGTACACTCGAGCTTTGGATGTCTGTCATTTTTAGGATCACAATCTAGGATGATCTGAAAATTTTAATGGACAGTGTGGATCTAACACAAAAATCATGGTAGAGCAGAGAAATTTTATGATGTTAAAAGTTGTGTGGTGTATTACACATAAAATAGGTTGTTTTGTCAGAATTGTGGTGCGCATTCAACACAGACAATCTTCATTTCTCTGGTTACCTCAAAAGTGGATAATTTATTTCTCATGGTTATCGCAGCCGGACACGTGAACTTAGTTTTTAGGACACGATCGACTTGAGTGGAGCCTGGGGTTAGATCAAATATCGATAACAGTTATGTTTCTGTGTCCATTCATTTCGCCCAGAAAATTATTCCAGAAGATACTTTACTACTATTCCACGAAGAATTCTTCTTCAATGTCGGCTTCGTTGAATTCCATGACGTGTACAGTGTGCACATGCGCATATTCACCACACATGTGCACACGTATGTGGTTGTTAGGACCGTTGATATGGTTGGCTATCATGTCAATGGGGCCATAGCCCAGAACATAAGGAGATCACAATGATCCATCCATGTTGGTACGACAGATCAACCATCCAGATCATGCTAGTGGATACATCGTGGTTGTTTGGATTTTTGGTCCCGTATACTTTGTATGTGGTTTTCGATCCCTAGCCTCGCCAAAACCAATGCACTAGCTCAGGTCACGCCTCAAAAGATCAGGTAAACTAACCAACTCAACTTATGAGCTGGCTGTTTTGCTCACTGTCTCTTGACAGTAAAAGGCCATTGTCACGATTACTAAAATACCCTATGGAATCATTTTAGTGCATCCATGGGCCAACCCACATGTTACGAAATCGGAAGCCAAAAATTCTTGCTTAAAACCTAGATTGGCCATTTCAACGACTTCATGAGGTTGAGCATCGTCTTCCTCATGAATAATTACTCCAAATTCACAGAGTTTCTCCAGTCTCTTAACATAGATTCCTTGAATCCACAAAAAAAGAAAAGAAAAAATAATTTCTAATAATTTCAAAACTAAATTGATAATAAAAACAAATTTACAATCCTTTAAATATTAATGTCAAATCTAATAATAAGTTTCAGAATCAAACTCCAACTCAAACGCCTAAAATTGTAACTTATTATAAAACTTAGGCCAAAAGTGTCCAATTTGACCCAACCACATTATTCCCCTAATTTTTCTAACCTTTCATGTTGGGCGTGACTCCTAAAATTCAATGGATCAAAAGTTATTATCCAACTAAAACTTACTATAAATAGTAAAAATGAAAATAAAATGGATTTTTGACCGTCGATTCGAAGGAATCTCGCATATTCAGCATGGGTAACCTGGCCAGCGTAGTGGGTTGGTTGGATAAAGTAGTTTCTCCTACCCAAAATCATATATGGTATGTGGCATAATTCATTCTGGTTTGGGAGGTATGCTTATTTTAAGGGTCTGATGGTCCGGATCACTTTTACATCCAATCGAGCCTTCTCTGGTCCATCTTGGCCATGAAATTGTCCGCAACCCACTCTACGGCATAAATGGTTAGATGGTACTGATGTTATGTGACCCCATACTGACTATCTTGAAGGTGATAAGGTCACTACAGCAACCTTTGGGTGTAGGTGTTTATACACACTGGAGAATTACTGTGGTTGAAAGCTTACCTGTTCTCTGGCACTAGTCTTGCTGTAGGAGGATTCTGGATCAGTGGAGGTGTAGATTGATAAGAAACCCTTGTGCACTTTGGGGTCTTGTGCGCCACCTCCAGTAGAAGCGTTCCCCAATATTTCAGAAGCCGAAACCATGTTGACAGTGATATCGTTTATCCATTCAGAATTCAGCCGTGTTCCACGCCAGGCTATCACTATGTCCCTCCTCCCCAGCGCTACCTTCCCTTCATCAGTGGCCACTGCAACGTATCCTATCCAGCTCGAGTTACTAACAAAGAGAATTTCAGGGAGATCAATCTGAGACGTTGCGTAGAAGAACTTGGTCACTTCATATTTAAATGGATTTCCTTTCACAAGGCCCACCCTATCAAACAAGTTGGCCTTGGAATACCGGCTAGTGCCGTAGTTCTTCGATATCTTCACGTCGTTGAAAGCATCACCAACTGCTTCATTCAAGTTACCATAGTTGAGTATGCTTCGTCGTAGGTCGAGGTCGAGAGGATCAAGCAAATTGTTCCAGTTATCCTTGCCGCTGATCTCCTCCCATCGTTGAGCGATGGTTCCTGCCATTGATGCTAGCTGAATCAAGTGGCTATGAATAATGAAGTGTGTGGCTTGTGTCCCTCGTTGCTCCCATGCATCTATTTATAGAAAAGGGAAACATGGAAACGAGTTGCCCGATCGTGAAAAACATGTGCCTTGTATCCATCAGCAAAATGATGCCATGAAATGAGTCGGTTGATATTAGCATTCGAGCTGAACGTGATCAGCATGCGTTACACGCTCCCAACTTAGCTCTCGAGCTGAACTTGATCTTTGATTGGAATTTGAATAGCGTGAAAAGCATCCCATGAATTGAGGCTATTGTGTACATACTGACACAATCTCATTCTTGGTAATTTCTTGGCTGAGGAAATTTTCGTATGGTTTTCAGAAAATTTACTTTCTTCTTGTGGATTTTTTGAGAAAATCTAGCTGAAAATAAAACAATAAAAATATTTATTATTAAATTAATAAATAGTTTTAAAATTACAGGTATAAAATGGTGAGAAATGCTCCAATGCCATCAGAGCACGATAGATTAATTGTGTTCCTCCTTGACGGTTAATCCACTGACACTACCAAAAAAAAAAAAAAAAAAACAAAACCTATTATGGGAGTTTTTTTTTTTGTTTTTTTTTTTACCGATGGCCATCTCTAAATGCCAGCAATAATGGAAATTACTGGCAGCCATCAAAATCTGGATCATTTATGAAGTCCACAACACATTCCACGTGATATATCGGCCAGATGTCTAATCAATCTTGATTGGATATTATTTTCTATAGCCATCCTTTTACCTAAGCCAGGGATGGTTAAAATTGGACGGCAAAAGTGACTCATTACCTAAATAGGAATCCTTGATGGATCCTAAGAAATAGATGGTTCAAATTACGGCTCTCAATGTGATGCAGGGATGAACGTGACGAGGTCGATCACCGTCTTCCTCAAGGATAACTACTCCGAATCCACGGAGCTTCCATGGACTCTTCACGGAGACTTCTCGAATCCACGAGGAAAGAAAGCAAGAGAATAGAAATATATTCTAATAAAATTCAAAATTAATTGATAAATGAATAAAAACGAGTTTACATCCCTTTAAATAAGGGAACAAAGCAATAGGAAAGAAATCAGACTCAAACTACAACTAAAACTCCTAGAATTCGCGACTTGCTATAAATAGTAAACTTACTATTTATAGACGGTCGTGATGTCTACTAGTGCGCAAGGTTTTCAGCCAAAAATAGTAAGTGTCCTATTTGGCTTCACCAAACCATTCTCCTAATCATTCTAAGCATTTTTCATGTTGTTGGACACAAATCCTAAAGCCTAATGGATAAAGAGCTATAAGCAAACTAAAACTTACTATTTATAGTAAAAACGAAATTAAAACAAGGAAACAACCATCGATCAGGGGGTTTCTCACAAATCCAGGCTGCATAACCCAGCGTAGCAGGGTTGGTTGGCTAAAGTAGCTCGTTTTACCCTAAAATCATATATTTTACGTCAGATAACTCATTCCGGATTGCGAGATACGCCCGATCTAAGGTTTGAAGGTCCGGATCACTTCTGTCGTCAACCGTGCCTTTTCTGATCCATCTTGGCCATGAAATTGTCTGCAACCCGCTCTACATCAGTCCCCTCCACTTGAAAAGAACTCGTCTTCGAGTTCTCCTCCTGCGCTGGTTCATGATACTCGGTCAGGTCCGCGACGTTGAAAGTCCGTGAGATCGCCATATCATCTAGAAGATCAATAACATAAGCGTTGTCATTGATCTTTCGGATGATCGGTACCTGTCCAATCTTCTTATTTTTCAACTTTTTGTATGTTCCGGTCGAAAATCTCTCTTTACGCAGATGGACCATAACGTGGTCGCCCACCTCAAACACCTTTTGTCGCCGGTGCTTGTTCATTTGTTCCTTATACTTCTCGTTCGAGGTATGTAGTTTGGCCTGCACTTCCGTATGGATGCTCACGATCTTATTTGTCATATGTTCTGCTGCAATGCTCGTGCCTGGGTGCTTGGGCAGAGAGACCAAGTCTAGTGTGTAGTGAGGCACTCGTCCGTAGATAATCTGGAACGACGATTTCTCTGTCGAGCGATTCACCATGTTGTTGAATACAAACTCTGCTTGAGACAAGGCCAAGTCTCACTGCTTCGACTTTTCTCCTGCAATACTATGAAGGAGGTTCCCCAATGTGCGATTCACAACTTCGGTCTGCCCATCATTCTGTGGGTGGTAAGCACTGTTAAATTAAAATCGTGTATCAAATCGAGTCCACAAAGTCTGCCAAAAGTGACTAATGAACTTCGTGTCACGATCAGAAGTAATGGTCTTAGGGACCCCGTGTAGCCGTACAACCTCCTTGAAGAAGAGATTCGCCACGTGTGTTGCGTCGAGGGTCTTCTTGCATGGGATAAAGTGCGTCATCTTGGAGAAACGATCGACCACCACGAACACCGAATCCATGCCGCGCTGTATTCATGGGAGACCAAGCACGAAGTCCATTGATAAATCCTCCCAAGGGCCGTCTGGCACAGGTAACGGGGTGTAGAGGCCCGTATTCTAAGATTGTCCCTTAGAAGTCTAACAAATATGACAACGTTGTACGGTTCTTCCCACATCACGTATAAATTATGGCCAGTAATACCGCTTTTCTACAAGAGATCACGTCTTATCTCGTCTAAGGTGCCCACCGAGGCCACCTCTATATAGCTCCTGAATAATCTGCTCCCTCAGAGAACTTTAAGGGATGCACAATCGATTCCTTTTGAAGAGAAAATCATCATGTATATGAAAGTCACTGGGGTGACCTTCTTGACACTTCATCCAAGAATTTTTGAAGTCCTCATCCTCGGCATACAGTTCCTTGAGACAGTCGAAGCCGACCACCTCGTTGCTCATCGTATCAAGTAGTGATGCACGACAGTTAAGTGCATCAGCCACTTTGTTCTGCTGACCTGACTTGTGCTTCAGAACGAACGTGAATTCTTGTAAAAACGTAACCCATCTAGCATGCACATGATTCACGATAGTCTGACTATTAATACTTTAATGCTTGATAGTTAGTGTATAGAACAAATTCCCTTTGAATCAGATAATGTCGTCAATGTCGCAGCGCCTGAATAACTGCGTACAACTCGAGCTCATAAGTTGACCACTTCTTTCGGGCTTCGCTGAGTTTCTCGCTGTAGAAGGATACCGGCCTGCCTTCTTGTGATAATACTCCCCCAATTCTGACGTATGAAGCGTCACACTCGATCTCAAACAATTTGTCAAAATTAGGAAGCACCAAGACTGGTATAGTAGACAAACGATGCTTGATCTCGTGAAAGCTCTTGTCAGCTTTATCAGTCCAATGGAACGGTCCATTTTTCAAGCAATCTGTTATAGGCGCGACTATGGTGCTAAAATCTCGCACAAATCGACGATAGAAAGTCGTCAAACCGTGAAAACTCCTCACCTCATGAATGTTTGTCAGGATCAGCCATTCTCTAATAGCTCGCACCTTTTCATCGTCCACCCGAATTCCTGTGGACGTTACAACAAATCCTAAAAACAACAGGCTGTCAGTTAAAAAACTATACTTTTTCAAGTTGAGATATAACTTGTTATCTTGTAGGACCTGCAGCACCTACCTAAGATGTTTCTTGTGCTCCGCCTCATCCTGGCTATAATCAATATGTCATCAAAATATACTACCACAAATTGGCCAGTGAACGGTTTTAGAACTTGACTCATTAAGCGCATAAAAGTACTTGGTGTGTTTGATAGGCCAAATGGCATAACTAGTCACTCATATAATCCTTCTTTTATCTTGAATGTCGTTTTCCACTCATCACCAGGTCGGATACGAATCTGATGGTACCTGCTCTTTAGATCTAGTTTAGAGAACACCTTGGCCCCTCCTAGCATATCGAGCATGTCGTCCAACCGTAGTATTGGGAACGATATTTGATGGTAATTTTATTGATTGCTCGGCTATTGACACACACGCACCAGCTTTCATCTTTTTTGGACATTAATAATGCTGGTACAGCACATGGGCTCATGCTCTCTCTCAATAGACCCTTACAGATCAATTCCTCCACTTGCCCCTGAAGTATCTCACACTTCTTCGGACTCATTCGATAATGAGGGCGGTTGGGCAGGCTAGCCCCAGGGACGAGGTCTATGTGATGTTGGATGTCCCTCATGGGGGGCAATCCATTAGAAAAATCTTTAGGACAGACTTCTTTGAATTCATTTAGCAACAGTCTTAAACTTTGAGGGATGTTTGAGGGTTCCTTTTCCTCACCCTTCACCACTACGGTGTATACCTCGCCGGTTTCCTTGGATTCCTCTATGAAATCTGAATGGTAAAGAGAGAACTTTCCTCCACTTTAGAGGCTTCAGGGTGATTCTCTGGTGCTATAGGGGTAAGGATTATTTTTTGACTATCCTTGACGAATATGTAAACATTGTCTCGTCCCCGATGGGTCGCATCACGATCCGATTGTCAGGGTCGATCGAGTAGCATATAACAAGCTTTTATATCGACCACATCACAAAGTATCTGAACCTTATAATGTTTAACAGTTGAAAATGAGATAGTGCATTGTTCAGTTACCTTGGTCTCATTCACCTTTTTTATCTAGCCAATTGAGTACGGGAAAGGATGTCTCATCATTGGTAACCGTAACTTATCTACCATCACCCTTAAGACGATGTTCTCACTGCTACCACTGTCTATAATCACATCACAGACCTTTCTACTAACAGTGCGTCGAGTACAAAATATATTGTGCCACTGTGAATGTAATTCCTTTCGTGGGGTATACAGTAGTCGCCTCACAACGAGAGATTCGCCACGATCCTCGTTTGTCACTTCATCGCCACCTATTATTTCTTCAGTGGTTTGTTCATATTCATCAAAGCCATGATCTTCTTCGTCAGTGCCCCCTTCATTTATAGTCAAGTGTGTTGTCAGACGTTAAGGACAAGTGTTTGATAAGTGGTCTGGTTGGCCACAGCGGTAACAATTATTCGGCCTTGGCCGAGCATAAGGATTCAGAATCTTACTCATGCCCGCTGTTGTGTGCGCTGTCCGTTGAGGTCTGGATGGTCCGCTCCCCATATCACTTTTTGCGGGTGGAGGAGGTTGAGGACGTTCTCCTACCAGATTTTCCTCGAGCCAGCACTGGATCCTGTATGGGACCTATCATAGGGGATCGATTTGAAAGATAGGGACGAGCTGGAGCTCTTGAAAGTTGTGTTTCTGCCCTTCCTGCTAATTGAACTGCTTCATCTACGGTCCCGACTGGGTACATCTGAACTCAGTCCTGAATTGCTAGTCGCAACCCACGTATAAATCGTGCCACCTTCTGTGACTCAGATTCTGACAGATCGTTTCGTGTAGCCAACCGCTGGAATTCTTCAGTGTAATCTGTAACAGTTTGATTTTCTTGTAGGCAATTCTGAAATTGCTGGAATAAAATCTGCTCATAACTACTAGGGAGAAATCATGATCGAAGAAGACATCTCATCCAAGGCCATGATGCGATGAGCGCCTTGTTCTGGCGGGCTTGTGAGAGTTGTAATTATTTCCACCATACAGAAGCACTAGATTTTAATTTAAACGCTATCAATTTCACCTTTTTTATGATCTGGCACATCCATATAATCAAAATATCTCTTTACTTCGGCTAGCCAATCGAGAAAATCTTCGATAAGTAATAAACCATTAAAACTAGGAAGTTCAGCCTTACCTCGATAGCCTCTTTCAGCACAATCTAGACGATCGCCTCCATGGATTGGTCGTCAGTCAAAACTCTCGTTAATGTTCTCGTCGCTGGAACTAGAATCATCTGGTGTAGCCCTATAGTTTGCCACTAGTAGTGCTCTGCGATAATCGGGATCACATCGTACAACAACCACAGGTGATGGAGCGACCATAGGTGGAGGAGCACCGCCTAGGGCTTGGGGCGAAAGTAGCGCATCCGCCAGACGGTCGAGGGTTTCTTGCAGCCCTTACATAGTCAACTGACTCTCCCGATGGAAAGCTTCCATTCTTTCCGAAAGATAACGAATCTCTGGATCACCGTCCACAAGATTTTGATTCATACCTTCGTTGTTTGTCATCGGCCCCAGGGAAAACCTCGCTTAGATACCAAATTGACACAGGGATGAACATGATGAGGTCGATCACCGTCTTCCTCAAGGATAACTACTCCGAATTCACGGAGTTTCTCTGGACTCCTCACAGAGACTTCTCGAATCAACGAGGAAAGAAAGCAAGAGAATAGAAATATATTCTAATAAAATTTGAAATTAATTGATGAATGAATAAAAATGAGTTTACATCCCTTTAAATGAGGGAACCAAGCAATAGGAAAGAAATCAGACTCAAACTACAACTAAAACTCCTAGAATTCGCGACTTACTATATTTATAGACAGTCGTGATGTCTACTAGTGCGCAAGGTTTTCGGCCAAAAATAGTAAGTGTCGTATTTGGCTTCACCAAACCGTTCTTCTAATTATTCTAAGCACTTTTCATGTTGGACACAAATCCTAAAGCCCAACGGATGAAGAGCTATAAGCAAACTAAAACTTACTATTTATAGTAAAAATGAAATTAAAACGGAAAAATAACCTTCGATCAGGGGGTTTCTCGCAAATTCGGGCTACGCAACCCGGCATAGCGGGGTTGGTTGGCTAAAGTAGGTCGTTCTACCCCAAAATCATATATTTTACATTAGATAACTCATTCCGGATTGCGAGATACGCTCGATCTAAGGTCTGATGGTCTGGATCACTTCTGTCGTCGATCATGCCTTTTTTGATACATCTTGGCCATGAATTTGTCTGCGACCCGCTCTACATCACAATGGGTCAGATCTGGATCAGATATGGCTCCAAGTTTGAAAATCTATAACAGGATTTGGATTTAGATTTGGATTCAGAGCGGACTCGAATCTAAAAGGTGTTATACATATCCGATCCACTTATAAATAGCCAAAATATAAATAGTCAGATTCATTTATAATCTAAAAATTCATAGAATTATTGAATTCGAGTTGGATCTAGGTTCCAATACACCATATCATGAATCTAAAAAATATATAAGATAATATATTTAATTTAGCAACAAAATGATGTAATTTGAATCATGCATAAGTATTAAAGTCTGAAGAGCAAAAGTCCAACAGCCACAAAGAATTCATAATTGTGGAAGTCGAAACAATTAAAAGCTTGAAGAATGCAATAGTGGGGATCCGATTAGATCTCACTATTAGATTCGGATCGGACTTGAATATGATTCGGGTTTATTTTTGTGAATTCGAATCCAGTCCATTTGAATATTAATTGGACTTATTTTAATATCAAATTCTGCATTATATGATTTCAAAGCAAATTAGATCTCGGATCCGACGTGCTCCATTAACAGCGCTAAATCAAATCATTCAATGGACCTATTTTCTTTAAATGTCATTGATCAGATGGTTAATTGTCTAGTTGGTGTGATGTTAGCATGGTAATCCATGAAAATTAATTGTGTTCAATTTAATGAACAGTATAGATAATGGACTGGACAGTCTAAGAGATCCAATGCAACTAGGTGCCCTACAACCTACAGTGCTATGAGAGCCCCCGAGCATTACTCTTAAATGATATGTTTTTAAAATTATGATACTTTGCCAGTAAAATCACGAAAATTTAAAAAATATTCATAATTTTGAAAATCTGTCGTTATTATATCAACAATTTTATTTCACCAAAATTTTGTAACAATATTATTATAGGATTTTAGCAAAAGGTGGGCACACCACCTGTGACTTTGTAACTTTAGACCCTTATTTTTTGTAAGATCTGTTTCACGCAGTGGCTCCAAATGTTAAAAAAGGCAATTGATAAACCTAACATGAATAACCAACTCTGTAATTGGGTCCACTCACATTCATTAAGTCAAAGTGTTGGTACACTTGGACCCTACTCCTCTGCAAGACCTGTTTAATGCAGTGGACTAAAACGCAAGCTCTTTGGTGCCCATCACCTTTTATTTGTGAAATCCACTCCTTTATCAAGCTAGCTCATCAATCTGTCTTTAGCACAAAAATCAGCTAGATCCACAACTCAGGTGGGTCACATTACAAGGAATGATGGGGTTGGGATGCTGAATATATGCTTGTGTGTAGCAACCATTATAGTTTTAATCTTTCGTTCAAAGCTGTTCTTCAAGTACGACTGATTAGGATGAATAGAAGGAAAAAAAAATGCTTGATCCAAAATTCTGGCAAGCTGCAAAGCATGGAGTTAGAGATTTTAGGTACAATTTTACATTGTTTCAACCAGTATAGACCCAAATCTCTCGGGCTGATCTCCTGTATTTACACCACGACGGTTCTCACCCGATGGATAGAGTGGATTTCACGTATATAACATGGTGGTACCAAAGAGCATGGGTATTTTACACGCTAGATTGACTCCAACCTCATTGCCAAGTTGGATAGTGCACATGTAAAAGCTCCAGACCATTCATTTGGTAGCTACCTATTATCAAATGCCATAGAAGAAAAAAGGAATTTTATCAAAATATATATATATATATAATTTATCTTCCCTACCATTTTAAAATATAGATAATTTGCAGAAAATGGTCATCCATGTGCAGGCATCTTGGTAGGGGGTTAAAAGTGTGCTGGGCTAATGGATAATGGATGCTTTGGTAAGACTCCGGATTGAAAGACGCCGTCACTTGGAAATGGTGGCAGCACATGGACGGTCATGACGAAGGTACAGATAGTGGACCCTGTTGTTCGACGGTGAATAGGTCAATGTCAAAGAGTTTGAAGAGTTCAAAATTTTCAATGCCGGAGATTTACTATCCATCCCACGATAACAAATGAGGCCCATCAAATGAATGGTTTTAATAATTGAACCATGGACCCATAAGCATGATGTCTTATTCACATATTTCTGCCTATTTAATTTTCATTACACTACTTATGCACCCATTTAGATACCATCAAATAAGTTACTTTTTAACTTATTTTAAGTATTTAAGTACACACACACGTAAGTTACTTTGGTAAGTATTAATGTAAAAGTAACTTACGTGCAAACTTATCTTAATAATGTTAGGAATTTATACAGATTTAGATAATATCTATATAATGTGGAAACCAAAAATCACTATGATCAGAACTTAAGGACGGGTTAAAGCACATCTGAAAACGCTGTCCTTAAAGGGTTATTTGCTCATACTCAAGTGAATTGAGTATGTTGATAGGTTACAGGCAAACAGCTTTTAGGATATGACGAGACTTCTGTCATGCCCCAAACCCGGGAATCGGATTCACAAGAATCCTGATCGCCGAATCCGGTGCCGACAGCCTCCGTAGTATCCCATTCTCAGCTTCTAGCATTCATATGGCAGATTCTGATCTTAAAATCCTACGAAGAGGATTTTTTTTTTTCCAATATACATTTAACTCGTAATAAGCATAACCATAAGATTACCTAATTCACAAAAGTAACATTATCATTACATACCCACTAATATAATCATTTGAGTACAATGTTAAAAGGAAAATGCATCAATCGAAAATCAATCTCCAAAAGACCGCTGCACGCTCCAAACTCAACACTGCTGCAACCTAACATCACTTGCACGCATCTATCGTGCATAAGCTTATAGAAAGCTTAGAGGGTGGTGTAAGTGTGTGCACAAGGTAAGTGTCAAGTATTCAATACAATGTCACAATCATACAATACCAGAAAACTGGTAATCCATAAATCGTACGATGTCTAAATAAACAGAAATACTGATAAAATCATGAATTATCAGAGTAAACAGAAATACTGAGAAAGTCATAAATCACACGATAACAGAGTAAGCGAAAATACTGACAAGTACGTGAGTCATACGATATTAAAATACGCAATAGAGATCAACTATGCAAATGAAGAGTTATAAAGAGCCAAGTATCAGATGCAGAGGATGCAATACAATATATATTTCTGATGGGTAATACAAACAGCGTCAGCCGTACCATATGTCACGGATGTAGTGCAACATGCTGTGCGAATGGAATGACCATGCTGGAAAGTGAAGTCGGGATGATGGTACGTAGTATCACATGCTGTAGGGTCCATCACAAGGGACTTCTATCCAAACCAGTCCCATACCTAAATTTGGATAGTCAGACTCGATGTGATAAACTCCTGATCTCAGGTTAGTCATGTACCCCAATCGAAATTCTGGCCATTACGAAGGTACGCATAACAATTAGTTGCGTACCACCATCCCGAGTGGATAGTGAATGAATGAATGAATGAGTATGCAGCTCCTGCTCAATAAGTCTACATATCAGTACGATTCATCTCTGGGATCATCACCGGGGTTTAGTACACTCCAAATGGCACTGTCGCTCTCCCAGCCGCACAGTCCAAGTGAGCGTAAGAAACCTCACTATCCTCCTGACCAATAGTCTGTCAATACCTATCCGACACGACGATAGCGGACCCATTCACGAGCTGATCAAACTCAGCTTAGTATCGCCCCCTACTCTCGGGCAGGTAAGGCCACACCTTCTCCCAACAGACCACGATACAGTGGTAAACGTTGCTTCTTGGTATTCGGCACTCAGACGCTCATGTATCCACTCGATCTCGACGTTGGGGCGTCTCCTGACCCGAAAATTTAGAAATTTTCACTTAAGGACATCTATGGTGTCCGTATGTTAGAACCAAATATTTTCGGTGTCCCATATGGCCATCCACGATATGCCTGTGGAAGCTATGACCTTGATGTCGCTAGTGCGTACAGTAATCACAACTCACAATGCAAGATGCATGAGTCATACGTCAATCCTGCGCATACCGTGCACTCATGTGAGATAACTTCCGCCTATCAGAGAGTCTCATATCATCCTACCTAATGACATATGCAATGGTCAATCACATCTCATAACATACGGCCTCGATAATCGGTCATCGATAAATCAGGCCTCGATCGATAATCAGCAATCGGCCACAACAAATCGATAATCGATACATGACAAATCAGGATCGGTAATCGGCCACGACAAATCACACCTGCAATCGGCCTCGATCGATAATCGGCAATCGGCCACGACAAATCAGGATCGGTAATCGACCATCAGAATCGGTAATCAACCTGGATCGATAATCAACAATCGGCCACGTCAATCGGAGTCGGTAAGAATGGGCCTAACAAGGCCTAATGAAAGGTCAAAATGTCGTCATTAAACCACTATTGCCATTAATGTGGCCATTTAACTGACATTTCTCCCAAGGAGTGGCCCACATAGCGCCAAACGTATTGTACGCATATGGCCTCATATACATCAAGTGAGCCGTATCAATAGGTCATATCATATGGGTCTCGAATACAACTCGATGGACCATGTCAAAGGTCCATAAATACACAATAGGTGGGCCCTGCACATGGGTCTAATACACATCACATGGGCCGCATCACATCCCAGTGGGCTACGACATACAAGCCGAAAGTACATCACATTGGGCCTCGCGCACAGGCCTCGAATACATCATATTGGGCCTCGCCCACGGGCCTCGAATACATCACATTAGGCCTTGCCCACGGGCCTCGAATACATTATATTAGGCCTCGCCCACGAGCCTCGAATACATCACATTAGGCCTCGCCCATGGGCCTCGAATACATCACATTGGGCCTTGCCCACGGACCAAAATACAAATAGGAGGGCCCCGCACATGGGCCAAAAATACATCATGATGAGCCTTATGGATATGCCGCACCAATGGGCCTCATGTATATCGAATTGGGTCGCACCCATGGGCCTCATGTACATCAAATCAGGTCGCACCAATGGGCCTCATGTATATCAAATTGGGCCCACCCTTATGTGTTTTTTTTTTTTTTTTGAGATCCAACCCATTCATAATGTTAACATAGAGATAGATGAAATGAAAATAATATCAGCTTACTTGGAGACTACTGTGGCCCCTAAGAGTTTGAACGGTGGGTGTCATGGTCCCATTAATTTCCAATGGTGAGGTCCGCTTGAACTTTAAATCTGACCCATTCTTTCTCCCATGCCATAAAATGATATCTCAAAATGGTAGGATAGTATGGATATCACACATGCATCATGGTGGGTCCCACCATCCAAGCTCTGGACGGTGGAGATACATACATCACATGGGTCCCACAAGTACATCTCGTGGGGCCCACAGCTGGGCAGCATGAATGGAATACATATATCATGTTGGTGTCCCACACCACCTGCCCAGATGGACAGTGGATATAACAAATACAACACTGTGATGTCCCACCGTCCAGGTGATGTACGGCAAGGATAAAACATACATATCATGGTGGGCCTCGAAATGATCTGGAAATAGGGTGGATGGTGTGGATACAATACCTACATCATGTAGGTCCATGCTATCCACAGACACACATACATCAGTCCCCACCATCCCAAACCTCTGGACAGTGTAGATACACAATATATACATCAAGTGAGGGTCACACGTCCAATCCTGATGGACGGTGTGAATACATCATATGCCTCAAGGTGGGTCCTAGTAAAATAAATGGATGACATAGATCAAAACATACATCACGGGGGTACCACAGCACCGTCCACGGTGTGGAAGAAACAAATACCTCACAGTCAGTCCCACTGTCCAGATTTGCTGGATGGTGTGGATGAAACTCTATATCATGGTGGACCCCACAGGGATGGACAGTGGATATAACACACATATCATGCGGGTCCCACTGATATGGATAGATGGGCGGAGTGGATAAGGAATAAATACATCAAGGTGTGGCCCACCGTCCAAATCTGCTGGATGATGGATAGCGTGAATATATATATATATATATATATATATATATATATATATATATATATATATATATATATATATATATATATATATATATATATCAATATGGGCCCCACCTCCACACATGCAGCACGTGTGGAGTGGGTCCCACTAGCAGGAAAAATGGACGGACGGTCTTGATATAGCCCATACCTCGTGAGATGGGGCCACAGAACTTGCTGACGTCCATGCACAACAGCACTTTGTTGCTCGTCCATCAAATAGACGGTCTGGACAGAACATATACATCATGGTGTGGGTCCCACCATTTGGTGGACGGCGTGGATACAACAGATGCATCATGACGTGGGTCCCACTGTCCAGCCATCCGGACGGTGGATAAAACACATTGGCCAAGGTGGGTCCCACCGTCCACAGCTATGGACGGTGTAAATAAAACACATGCATCAACTTGGGCTCCACCGTTCACAGCCGTGGATGATGCGAATAAAACACATAATTCATGGTGGGTTCCACGTGGGGCCCACCGCAATGTCTATTTACAATCTAACCCGTTAATAGGATCACACGGCCCTGTATGAAAAGGGAAAAAAAATTTCATATTAATCCAAAACTTCTATAATACCCAAACAGGGTTACAATGGCTGACGTTCAATCCCTCTTTTCCTATGACGTGGGCCATTTGAGCGATGTATATGGCCGATTTTTGGAGAGATCACAGCCCTAAGGGGCCCCATCAAAATGCACGGTGTAGATGATCGAAACACATCATGGTGGAGCCTGAAGTAAGGCCCACTGATCCTACCATTGGGAGCAGCACGCTGCTTGCTGCAGCGTCCTCTAGACGCTGACTCTTCTTCTTTTTTTGAATTTTTATTTTGCTAAGGTTTTTCATAGGTGGGACCCACATTAGGATGATCCAATCCATTGGTTGTGTTTTATGACTCGTGATGGTTCTAATAAGCCTAATATGGGGTGGTTTTAGTGTGTGGAAACATCAGAGCGGGCCTTAACTTTTTAAATTACCATAAACCATTATTTTCTACATTAGGGCCCACCAGAGATCCGGATTGGATTCATTCTTTGGTTCAACGCCTAAAATGAGGTAAGAAAGGGGATGGACGGCTTGGACTGAAAATAAATATCAAGGTGGGGCCTACACAAGTGGTCCACCCAAATCTCTTTAAAAAAAAAAAAATTTAGTGTCATTGCATCCACTGTCAGTCCACACTTTACTGTAAAGCCCGTCCAGCGTCCAGACGCTAGACGGCTGCATATAGTACATTTAAGGTGGGCCCCACCCATAGACATGCTGCTAGGGTGGGCCACCAAATATTTGGCTGGTCTGCATAAGGCACACATCAAGGTGAGGTCCGTTTGATGAACGGTTAGGATATCTCACAACTCATTAAATGGGCCACGCAATCACATCTTCACACACGAAACAAATGAAAAAAAAGAGAGTGAGAGAGAAAGAGAAGCACCCACCTTTGATCTTCTTAGATTTCTTTTTCCATGAACGCCTTTTAAAGCTCCAATGGTTGAGATTCAATGGTCGAGATGGATCATGGATGGTGGAGATGGGAGTTAGAAGGTGGGCCACACAAGGCCTCTCATGGAGGCTTGGACGATTCTTACATGGAGAATGAGAGAGAGAGAGAGAGGGAATGAGAGAGAAGTGATGGGAGAGGGATGGGTGAAAGGTGATGGGTGTACTTGATGTAAGGGAAAGTTAACTTTGGAGAGGGGTGGTTGTACTTGGGGATGGTTGCTTGTACTTGACTTGATTTGATTAATTGATATGACGTTTCGTAGAGATTCTCTCGGAATTGTAACGCGCGGCATTTTTCTCAAACTGAATGTGGGCCCACATCTCCTGGCCCGGGTACCGGGTCGGTGCGTAATACACGGCATCGGAACAGCGGTAACGGCGCGGTCGCAATGATATAAGTTTCGGGTCAAGCCGACTCAGACCGACCGGATCAGGCTCAGGATCGAGCGCAGATACCGTTTACAGATCGCCAGTCACCGAAATTAGACAGGGAGGACCACGGAGGCATATGAAATGGTACGGGTTATGAGACGAGTATGACACCTGGTGTGGGTCTGCGATCAGCAAACACGAAGGTCCACCAAATGGAACTCTATTACACACTTTCTGACAGTATTACAATGGAAGAGAAAAATCCCAAAAGAAAGAAAAAGAAAGAGAAAGAGTTCTTTCGACCACTGCACTGGTCAGTTCAAATCTTCAGCCACTGGTTTAGTTGAACCACTCTAGACCACACCGCTGGTCTATTCTTCAAGCTAAGGTTCAAGCCTTGCTATGTTGCTGAAAACACTAGAATATATGAATGGAGAGGAGCTGGCTATCTTAGTTCGTATGGGTTTGCTGGAGTGAGTTGAGATGGTTTGGAAACCCATCCAGGCTCTCCTTTTATAGGCTAAGGTGGCTAGGGGGTTATGGTCCAAAGATTTAATTTTCATTAAGCCATTTCTGGCTGTTGAAAAACTAGCCATTTTTTACTGTTGTGCATGGCTCATTAATCTGCTGCATGCTGACTGTTGTGAGACAGCAACTAGCTATTTTCTAGCTGTTGGGCTAGTCATGCAGCAGTTACAGCTGGACCCTTCACTTAGTGGCTCAGCTGTTACAGTTTCTACTGCAATAGCTCTATTCAGTCCACTATATATACTGAGAGATCTCTCTCTTAGTCCTCTAGTCTCTCTGCCAACCAGTCACCCACCATAGCCACTTAGTCGCACCGCGACTCGCACACGTCTCGCTCCGGTTCACGAAGGGATCGACCCTCTACGACATGATACGCACATGCGAAGTGCAAAGTGTGTCACTAGCACCTCTACAGCCACACTGCCTCATATGCCCATGCCCTCGCACCGAGCCCGTGACCGAGACTAAGACCGAGCCTAAGCCCGTGCCTAAGCCCGAGCACGAGCGCATGCGCGTGCGTGTGCACGGTGTTCCAGTACTTCGCACTGGAACACGCAAGTCCCATGGTCCTTAGACTATGTGAGCAAATATTAAGGTACTCCCCTCTTTTCATTTAAACCACAAAACTTTCTTCTCCCTTTCCCTCGTGGTACTATTCCCAAAAAACTCAAAAAATAATTTTTCAAACAACTTTTTATATATTATATATTATTTTTATTAAAATATATTTTATTTAAAATTAATATTTTACAACAATTCTCCACTTGATTTTTTATAAAATATATTTTCTCGATTAAACATTCTGCCAGAATAATTAGTTTATATGTATAAAGAAATATATCTTTCAATTTTAATCTTTCTTTAGTGTAAGTATTTCAAAACTCTATCAAAATGACTGGTAGCCGCAGCTTTGAACCAGTTATTCCTAAATAACAGAGTCGGAGAAACCACACACATATTCGCTATGTATTTTTAGAGTTTTCACAATCTTACTCAGCACAATTAATGGCCATCTGCTTATCCTAATTCGTGAATGATCTCGAGAGAAAACTCTTAACTCTCATGAGAGACAGCACCATCTCTACGTTCATATAGGTGAAATCCTTCCAGTGTCTCCGTTACTATAAGACACTTGTCCTAAAGACTGGATTTCATTAAGAGTTCTAAGACTCAACCCTCTTTCGTAACGCTCAGTACTTATCTATTATGGATGAGGTCATATAATTTAGTGTTGAAAACTTTTCACATATCAGTGACTTGTTCTTACCCATTAAACTCAAATTAGAGATTTTCTAATTTTAGGTTGGATTTCCATTACTGGTGGAACTTTGGTTGAAAAGTTTCAACCTCATCCCTCTAAATGTAGCCTTTACTACCTCACTCGGTAGAGGTTTAGTGAAAGGATCTGCTAGGTTATTACTTGATTTCACATAAAAAATGGCAATGATTCCATCTCGAATCAATTGTCTGACATAATCATGTCGAAGACCAATATGTCTAAACTTACCATTATAAGTGTCGTTATAGGCTCTAGCTAATGTAGCTTCACTATCACAATGTAGTGATACAGCCAATATAGGCTTTACACAAAAAAAAAATTCTAATAGAAGATCTCTTAGCCACTCGGCCTCTTTGCCTGTTGCAGCCAGGGCTATAAATTCAGACTCCATAGTCGAGTGCGTTATGCAAGTCTGTTTCTTGGATCCCCAAGATACAGTTGCACCTCCTTGGGTGAATACCAACCCTGTAGTAAACTTGTTGTCCCCTGCACTCCATATCTAGCTCGCATCGGTATATCCTTCCAATACGGCAGGAAACTCTGAATAAAATAGTCCTAAGTCTTTGGTTGCTTTTAAGTAACCAATGACTCTACTGATTGCATTCTAGTGTTCATTACGAGGGTTACTAGTAAACCTACTAAGTTTACTCACAGCATATGCGATATCAGGTCTAGTGCATTGCATAGCATACATAAGACTTCCTATAGCACTCGCATATTCTAATTGTGCAACTATTCTTCCAGTATTTTCTTTTAGCTTGATACTTGGATCAAATAGGATTTTTGCTTCCTTTATATTTAGATGGTTAAACTTGTTTAGTATCTTCTCAATATAATGAGATTGACACAAAGTATAACTCCCACAATATTTTTTAACTTTGATACCTAAGATGGTATCAACTTGTCCAAGATCCTTCATTTTAAATACGGAAGAAAGAAACTTTTTTGTTTCAGTCACACCTTTCATTTTATTACTTATTATTAACATGTCATCAACATACAGATAGATAATAACGATATAATTACCATCTACTTTAGAATATATGCATTTGTCAGCTACATTATGTATAAAACCATGAGATAGTATTTTGGAATCAAACTTTTCATGTCACTGTTTTTGTGCTTATTTTAATCCATATAATGATTTGACTAATCTACATACTTTGTTTTTATTTCCTGGTAGAACGAAACTTTCAGGTTGTTCCATGTATACCTCCTCATTGAGGTCACCATTCAGGAAAGCAGTCTTTACATCCATTTGGTAGATGTGAAGATGATGTATGGAAGCTAGTGCAAATAATATTATAATGGATGTTATCCTAGGTACAGGTGAGTATGTGTCAAAGTAATCTATCCCTTCTTTTTATCTAAAACCCTTAATTACTAGTCGAGCTTTAAAGGTTTGGATAGTCCCATCAGTGTGATATTTCTTCCAAAATACCCACTTACAACCTATGGGTATAGAACCTGGAGGTAAGTTTACTAGTTTTCATGTTTGATTTGATAGTATGGATTCCATTTCATCATTTATAGCTTCTTTCCAAAAAGCTGAGTCTCTAGAGGATACAGCCTCTTTATATGTTTTAGGATCATCTTATATAGTCATTACTATAGGTATTTGTCTTATAACATTTTCTCTATCTGCTTCTACCAGATGGAAAATGATACGTTGTGAGTCTATGTAGTCATCTCCTAGACTCTTTTCTATTCTTGTTTTTTAACTCCTAAAGGATTCAATAGAAGATTCCACTATCTGTGGAGCTGTGCTATCTGATTCTCTATTAGGAGTTTGGATTTCATTATCGTTTGACTCCAAGGATAGTGAATGTTCGAAGAATTCAACATCTCTTGATTCTATTATTGTATTAGACTCCATGTCTAAAAGTCTATAAGCTTTACTATTTTGTGCATACCCTACGAAGGTGCACTTAATAGCACTTGGTCCTAACTTGGTTCTTTTTAGATCAGGGGTTCTGCAGTATGCAAGACACCCCCACACTTTAAGATATCCTAAGTTAGGTTTTCTACCTCTCCATATTTCATATGGAGATATTTTATATATTTTAGATGAAATTTTATTTATTATATGGCATGTTGTAAGCAGTGCCTCACCCCATATACTTAGTTACAACTTTGCTCTTATTAGCATTGAGTTGACCATCTCTATTAATGTTCTATTCTTTCTTTCAGCTATTCTGTTTTGTTGAGGTGTGTATGGAATTGTACATTGATGTATCAGTACATGTTCTTCACATAAGTTATCGAATTCATTGGAGAAGTATTCTCCTCCTCTATCGCTATGGAGAATTTTTATTTTCTTACTTAGTTGATTCTCTACTTCTTCTTTATATATCTTAAACATGTTCAATGTTTCATCTTTGCTCTTTAATAGATAAACATACACATATCTAGAGCAATCATATATAAAGATTATAAAGTACCATTTACCTCCACGAGTAAGAATGCCGTTTAACTCACAAATATCACTATGCACAAGATCCAATATTTAAGACGATCTTTCAACACTTGGAAAAAAAAATTTCATCATTTTGGATCGTATGCACACTTCACATTTATCGGTTTCATTATCTATGTATGATATTAAACCATTCTTAGCCATGAACTTCAAGGTACTATACCCTATATGGGATAGTCTATCATGCCACAGTCCAGCGGATTCAACAATATACGCAGAAATGCTACTTTCATTCAGAGAAAACTTAACCATTCCGTTACAAGTATATCATTTTCCCACAAAATTCTTATTTTTAGACAGAATCAGTTTTCCTGACTCGTACACCACTCTTATACCTGGTTTTCCCAGAAGATCCCTAGAAACTAAGTTTCGCCTCATGTCTAGGACGTGTAGTACATTAATCAGAATCACTTTCTTTCCAGAGGTGAATATCAGTTCGACAGTTCCTTTACCGACGACCTTCGATCGGACTTCATTACCCATTTGGACTTCTTGACCATCGGTCAATTTCTCATAGGTTTTGAAGACTGATTTGTCATAACACAAATGTACTGTAGCGGCAGTATTATACCACCAGCCTGAAACTTTGCCTTAGATGGTATTCACCTCAGTGATCATAGCCACAATATCGCCTTCTTCTACTATACTTACCTCTTTTTTAGATTTGCGATAACGGCATACTCGAGCATAGTGTCCAGTTTTTCCACAGACATGGCATGGGCCTTTGAACTTTTCGTTCTTCTTTTGGGCATTTTTCTTGAATTTCTCTTTATTGGGTTTAAGGGAATCGTCATTCTCGGGATTCTTGTTATTGCTGTTCTCTACTGCATGTACCTTGGACGAGGCATTTCCGTTATCATTCTTTTTGTCACGGTTACGGGATTCTTCCTCAATCTTGAGGTGTTTCTGGATTTGTTCCAATGTGTAATCATCGATTTTATATAGCAACTTCTTTCTATAGTCTTTCCACATTAGTGGCAATTTAGTAATTATAGCCCCGACTTAAAATGATTCAGGAAGATCAATCTTTATCGCTTTGATTTTGTTAACTATTAGCTACAGTTCTTGGATTTGGGGCAGCAGCAGTTTATTATCTACCATGCTGAAGTCAAAATACCTGGCGATAAGAAATTTGTTGGTCCCTTCTTCTTCAACCTTGTACTTAAACTCCAGTGCGGCCCAGATCTCCTTTGTTGATGATGTCTGTTAGTACAGATCGTACAGGCGGTCGGAGAGCGCGTTCAGAATGTGTCCATGACACATGAGTTCGTGTTTGGCTCTTTTAGCGCGGGCAGCCACCTGTTCAGGTGTGTCGTTGTCGGTTGCTTCAGGTAGCGCTTGCAGATTTGGATGTAGTATGTAGTAGATCTTCAGCGTCGTCAGGAGAAATTTCGGCTTGTCTTGCCATCATTTAAAATTGGTTCCATCGAACCGATCAAGACGTATCAAGTCCTGATTCATCAACTTGATGGATGAAATGTTGTTGGCTTCCATCTGAAAAATAACGCTTTAAGATTGTTAGGAATTTATACAAATTTAAATAATATCTATAAAATGTGGAAACCAAAAATCACTATGATCAGAACTTAAGGACAGGCTGAAGCACGTCTGAAAACGTTGTCCTTAAAGCGTTATTTGCCCCTACTCAAGTGAATTGAGTATGCTGATAGGTTACAGGCAAACAGCTTCTAGGATACGACGAGCCTGGTGTGGGTCTGCGTTCAGCAAACATGAAGGCCCACCAAATGGAACTCTATTACACACTTTCTGGCAGTATTACAATGTAAGAGAAAATTCTTAAAAGAAAGAAAAAATAAAGAGAAAGAGTGGTTTCGACCACTGCACTGGTCAGTTCAAATCTTCAGCCACTAGTTCAGTTGAACCGTTCTAGACCACACCGCTGGTCTATTCTTCAAGCTAAGGTTCAAGCCTTACTATGTTGCTAGAAATACTAGAATATATGAGTGGAGAGGGGCTGGCTATCTTAGTTCGTATGTGTTTACCGGAGTGAGTTGAGATGGTTTGGAAACCCATCCAGGCTCTCCTTTTATATGCTAAGGTGACTAAGGGATTATGGTCCAGAGACTTAATTTCCATTAAGTCATTTCTGGTTGTTGAAAAACTAGCCGTTTTTTACTGTTGTGCATGGGCCATTAATCTGCTGCATACTGACTGTTGTGAGACAGCAGCTAGCCGTTTTCTATCTGTTGGACTAGTCATACAGCAATTACAGTAGGACCCTGCACTTAATGGCTCAGCTGTTACAGTTTCTGCTGCAACAGCTCTATTCAGTCTATCTATATATACTGAGAGATCTCTCTCTTAGTCCTCTAGTTTCTCTACCAACCAGTCACCCGCTATAGCCACTTAGCACGTACGAAGTGCAAAGTGCGCCACTAGCGCCTTTACAGCAACACTGCCTCACATGCCCACACCCTCGCACCGAGTCCGAGACCGTGCTCGAGCCCGAGCGCAAGCGTGGTGTTCCAGTGAGAAACACTGGAACACTGGAACACACAAGTCTCATGATCCTTAGACTATATGAGCAAATATTAAGGTACTCCCCTCTTTTCATTTAAACCACAAAACTTTCTTCTCCCTTTTCCACGTGGGACTATTCCCAAAAAACTCAAAAAATAATTTTTCAAACAACTTTTTATATATTATATATTATTTTTATTAAAATATATTTTATTTAAAATTAATAGTTTACAACAAATAAGTAATTTTATTATTACTTTTATATTTTTTTCTCCTGCGGTACATGTTAAAGGAGGTTCTCTCTGGCCAAGCCAGGGCCTTCAGGGGGTTGGTGGCCTCTGCAGAGATGGTCTCGGCAACGTGGTTTTTGCGTTTATCTCCGGATATGGTCACACTGCCAACAACAAGGCAGAGATGCGGGCTCTATTTGATGGGATGTTTTTTGTATCAATAGTCGGGTTGTAAGTGTGGATGTGGAATCTGACTCCTAATGGCTGATTGGTTGTATTCAGGGCAAAGTCAACCCTGCCTGGATTTGGAGATACTGGTTGGACAGGATTAAGAGGCTCGAGAGGAGGGTTCCTTTCATTTCTTTTGCATGCCGAGAGAGGTGAATGCCCTCGCTGATGGGCTGGCCAAAGTTGGCAGCAAGACACAAACGAACAGTTTCTTCCGTGACATCTCCTCTCTCTCTCTCATCCCGTGAAGGGCCAGATCCTTCTCGATAAAGTCAGCTTAGGCACAATTAGGAAGATGCATTGATTTCCTATGTATAGAATATGATAAGTGGGACCTTCCACTTTTCGTATTGGGTCCACCCGAAAGGCCGTTTTGTATCCCTATTTCATGGAATGAACTCTTCATTTTGAAAAAAAATAATAATAATAAAAGGTCCTCTCTCACGGTACATATGAAAGGAGGCCCCGTGTGATAGACTGTCCACATTGAAGGTATCCCCCCCACATAATGGATAACCTATATTATTGTGGGCTCACATATGGATGATCCACATCAAAGGTCAGCCCATTATGATAAAAAACCCACATCCAAAGCGGGCCATTATGATGGATAACCTACTTCAAAGGTGAGGCCTATATGATGGACGGTCCATATCAAAGGTGGGCTCCATACCTGAAAAACATTGCCACAAAAATAACGAATTCATTGATACACCTACAAAGAAAACCAGCATTTTACAAACACTCCAAATGCAACTCTACGTTAGGCATGAAAAGCGCGCTCATAAAAAGGCTATTAATGCAACTTTTTATTTCTCCTTTCTAAATATGTGAACGGTACAACTTAGACATGTATATATTATTAGGATGCCAGGCGTAACAAAACAAAGATAAAAGGCAACAATAATCTCATCCGGTGGTTTCCATTAGAAGACCCGTCCATATGACGTGTTTACCTGCCTTGTGGACAGGAGATCCATCTGACGACCGTGATTAACTTTCTGGCCGTCAGCTAACCTAAAAGCAATAAAATAAAATAAGGGCTGCTGAATGATATTCCTTCCTGTGATTATGTGTTACGTTCTCCGGCGCTATTTCATTGGCACTGAAAAGCTGTCAGAGTAGGACCATCAATTTTCATGGGTAGCATAGGTGGGAGCTGATTAGGTGTCACCCAGGTAATTGCTTATACCCCACCTTGTTGATGCATTGTATATGCATGCTGTCCATCCATTTCTCCGTCCCATATTAGGACGGGATATAAAAAGTAATAGAGATCTAAATTTCAGGTGGACCATACCGTAGGAAATAGTGGCGATTGAGTGTCGTCTCACCATTAAAACTTCCAAAGGACCCATCATAAGGTTTTGGTAATATTTCTTTGCAATCCAACCTGTTGATAATGTCAATGAGATTGGATGAATGGAGAATAGGAACATCATATTAATCCAAACTAAGTTAAATTAAGATAAGATAAGCGTCCTAAGACAAAAAAAAATAATAATAAATAAAACAGATAATATTGTACTAAATAAGAAATTGATTTGATTGGATTAGCGAGGGTCCGGAGCTCTTTGTTATCTGCAACTTTTATAAACTTTGATAGGTGAAAATTAATTAAAAGTCTCAGCCTACTACTATTCTAATTCAGGATGAGGCTATCTAATTAGTGTATTATCGGATCTACTTATGTTTTTATTTCTCGATGGCTTTTTTTTATTCACCGCGTCGCAGATACATGTGTGGCCAATCATATCTAGTCACGTGTCAGCACGTTATCGTCTTAGCATAATTACACATGGTTCGTATCCTTTAGTTATATGTTACTGGAAGAATTACCACCTCTTAAGGCTTTTGTCTTGCGTGCATCTCCAGGTGCTATAAGACCCTAAGTGAGACATTTGTCCATGATGGTGTCCTTCATACATATAATCTCACTTTGATTCCATGAATACCTCTTCTAATGTTCTGTACGAGGGTACCAACATGTACCCATTTGTTTGATCTGACTCTGATAGGTTTGGTTTAAATAGGACCTACCTTATGAATAGCACAAATCCCTTCCAAACTGGCCACATTAGACTCTCTCTCTCCTTTTTTAAGGCATAAAGCGATACAGGACTGTGACTACGAGTAATCCCTATCTTCTCTTATGAGATGGAGAGAGTATGGCATGGTATGGAGAAGGCTAGAGAGCTAGAGAGAGAGAACAGTGTAAGGTCTGGGCAGAGAGAGGCTACTATGCATAGGGTTTAAGTAGAGAGATCAGAGGGTTTGTAGTAAGCAGAGGAGTTATAGAGTATTTATGGCCTGCGCCTAATAATTTTGAAGATACCCAGATTTGGTGAGTTTTAGAAACTATATTCGATGAATATTTGCATAAAATAGAAGAAGCTTTTTCATTTTTTTTCGAAAATATATCAATTTCTCACAACATAAACACCTGGTGTGATATTTTATGACGAACTGCGAAAAAAGAAAGAGCTAAATCCATAAATACAAGGGAGTGGATTTTATGGATATAAGACAAAAAACAGGGATTATATATGTAAATACCTAAATATGAAAAGCATATATAAGGTTTTTTTTTTTGTTTTTTTTAAAAAGCGAATACATACACTCTTAAACCATGTACCCACATGGGTTCGAACCTCAGGGTGGAAACACACAATGAGTACCTCTGAGCCACGAGGAGAGACCCATGTGTCTGAGTTTTCTTTCATAGGAATGCTTTAGATTGTATTGGAGCACGCCTCCACCCAAGCGCATGGCACTAAAATGCGTTCTAGTCTAGTCTATATATCTAAATGATGAGACCATTCAATCCAATCAGTTGCTCCAGCAGTAAGTGTCCTATGAAGAAGATGCTCACCATTTAATATTGACATTTTGCACATGGACTTTTCATGACTTTTTTTTCTCAACGCAGACATTTATGGTCACCAACAACACTAAAGGGATTATCTTATAATTGTACTTTTGGGCCATGTCATATACACAGAAGAACCTGCAATTTTGAGCTTCTAGATTTGACCTAGTTAGGGCTGTCAATGGGCCGGGTAGTCCCAACGTGCCTTCGGGCTTGGCTGGTATTGGCCAGGTTTGGGGTGGTGTATCAGGCCCGAAGGTCAGGCTCAGGCTTAAATCATGAGCCCAATTGTAAATTGGGCTGGATAGGGCTTAGCACCCCAAAACCCCGTAAACCCACCAGACCCGATAGATCTTTTCTAAACCTAATTATTCCCCTTTTCGTTCATTCTCTTCCTCTCTCACAAACACAAGAGGCACACCAAAATATCATTTATCCATAGAGATATTCACGGCTCTGGCTCAGGCGGACTTAGGTCAGGCTTTGTGTAAGTGTCCCGGGACAGACTATTTGAGCCCATCATGGGTCCAGGCTGGATTTGGACTTTTGTTTAGAATTGCAGGCCGGGCTTGGACAGAGTTCGGCCCAAACCGAACCCGGCCCATTGATAGCCCTAGACCTAGTGAGCGCCGTGCATATGGTGGATATGTTGGTGAGTAAGATCTACCGAACACATGTACACATGCACCGCACACTTAATACAAGGAAACATCAATTTTCAGCCCGTTCGATTTCCAAGTGTCTCTGTCTGGAGCAGATCCCAAAGCTCACATTGAATAGACGTTGGTCTCAGTTAGAGATGTCTATTTGCCCATTTAATGTAGTTATTTCATCTCTACGGTGATCTATGATCTAGGAATTGATTTGGGTGAGAGTAGGGAATCTTGGTCGCTTAGGGTCACTGAGACGAGGCCAAAAGAGGGTTTCAGGCTTGAAGACTTGTAGAATGCATCCAATGTATTGCAATATGATATCTAGGACTTTAGCCTTTGATTTGGGTCATCTTCTGATTATACAAATTATTTCTATGATAAGTCCGTTTTCGTATAGGGGAAAGACAGCAAGTAAAAGCTCTCAATTAAATTACTTCAATCATTAAACGATGACGTGCTTTTGCTTGGAATGTGATTGGTCACCATAACTTTTATATAATCAAAGAGTTGAATAACTTGTGAGAGCTATGTACCCTAATCCATAGCTCAGGAAGTAGCCATATTGATGGTATCTCGTTTCAACAGTGAGGTCATAGGATTGATTCCTTGGTGGGGATGGTTAACAGTAGAGTGTCTACTAACCGTGGCTTATGTACCTACACACTGACTTCGAAAAAATATATAATAAATAAACTTGTGGGAGCTATAACTTCTCGGAAGCAGATTGGCTGTATGGCGCGACTTGCTTGGTGTGGGTACCAGTTGTGTAAGACCAAAGAATGTCAAAGTTATATGGACCCCACAACGATGTATTTATTACATCCACATGTTCATCCGTTTAACAAGATCATTTTTGGGCTCAACTCAAGTGGACCACACCAAAAATAGCAGTGGGGACAATGATTCTCCCCATCAAAACATTTATAGGGCCAACTATAATGTTTATTTTTCATCCAATCTATTAATAAGGTCACACGTATCATATTGATCCAAAACTTTTGTGATCCCCCAAAAGGGTTTCAATGGTAGACATTCATTACCCCATAGCATTTGCAGTGTGGTCCACTTGATCTTTGGATCTATCTTAATTTTGTACTCAAGTCATAAGATGAGCTCACCAAATGGACAAATGGTTTGAATATAACACATACCTCATCATGGGACCCACAAGACTTGGTGATGTCAACATACCAATTATGCCGGTGGTGTGTGGTACACCAGCCAATCCAAAAGGACGGATGTCACAAACGGATTGGCTAGTGACCTTCCCATTAGCCACTAAGTGGTCAATGCTCTGTGGGCCCTATCATAATGCATGTTGTTGCAGTGTTTTTATGGAACGGTTTCCCTTGGCGACGGACCCTCCTTCACCTGCACAGAAACAATATCAAGGGAACCCTGGCTAGGGCCGGGGAACCTCCGATGCTTGAGTCAGTAATCTCGTCTATGACTCAGAGCTTCTCTCAGTTAGTATTTTTCGTACCTTTTACTGTTCCAAGCTTCGAGATTTATATAATCTGTCAATCCTTATCCTCGGAGGATTCTTCTCCTGCGATCGCTCAGGATCCCGAGAATCTCGGGATCCGCTATCAATATCCCTGGATTTTCGTAGATCAGTATTTGTCCTCGCTCCGCCACTACCTGTCTCGGTTGGATCTCGACCGACTCCGGGAGAGTCTCGGCCGATGCAGGAGGACGGGTTCTGAGCCGTGCCCGACAGAATTAACTCCCTGAAGGGATTTTTACTCTATCGGTTGAATGGCTTTCACACGCCCGGCCTTCAGTGGGGTGATGCAGGCGAGGTTATCACACTGACAGAGCGACTTTACTCGTCTTTGCTTACACCTGACGGCCCGCCATCTGCCCTGTCAGTGTTGTCTCGGTTTCTTCAGGCAGTGTCGGCAAAGCCGACCTACTCTTCTACGAACCTCGGGACTTTACCCGAGCCCGACACATTTTTCCCCAACGGTGAGCCCCCCTGCTCCTGGTGCCGTCTATGGCAGCAAGGAGCACGATTTTATCGGTCGGTTGGCGTTAGCATCCGAGACAATCATGAGGCATTTAATGTTCTTTGAGTCGTTCTTAGCGTGCGTCGTTGCGCCTTCTAAGGTCGCACGTGCGGTCAGCCATCAACTCGCTCCGTCCGCGTATAAGTGGCGGACGCGTGGCCACGATTTCAGCGCAATTAATCAACAGTCGCCATGCGTCGGAAGGGGGAGCCGAGGCGAACGTCGCTTCGCCTCCGCCATAATGACCCGTCTACGTGGCAAGGCTATAAAAAGCCCGGGCGGGAGGACGGTTCGAACTTTGTTTTCGTCCTCCTTCCTCCCGTCCGTGTCTGAATTTTCGCTCTCTTCTTCCTCTCCTCCGCTGTCGCGTCTTTCCTCGTCAGCCATTCCTTGCAATCACCGTCGATCCCTTCGGTGAGTCTTTAGTCTTTCCCTTCTCCTTTAATTAGCTTTAATGGCCGCACACGGCTCTCAAAGCCCTCGGGAGGAAATGTCAGTAGATGAGGGCGTGTCCCGACACCTCTGGGATATTACAGACCCACCATCTCTGTTGACGGAGTTCACCGTCGGAGCTGACGCCGCATTTCGGCTTGTCAGAGAATCCGGCAGCCCTTCGGCTGAGCATCCCGCCCAGACAGGTCCATCAAGCGGTGGGACATCTCTGGTGACTCGTCCAGGGAGACCTAACTCGTGGGCGGACCAGATGGAAGACGAGGAGGGAGAGGGAGAGGACGATTTAGTCACAGGTGAGGGAATGGCCGTTCCATACCCTGTGACGCGAACTGCGGAGGCTTCTGGATCGTCTTCAAAAGGAGAAGGAGACGAGCCCAGCGGTCTCGTAGCTTCTACCCTCACCGAATCCAATTTAAACCGAATCAGGGCTGGTTACCATGTACCTGATTCGGTCATCCTTCATCTCCCTCGTCCGGGTGATTTGCCCGACCATCCCCCCGCAGGGATGGTAGCAATTTTCCAAGTCTCGATGCAGTGCGGCCTGCACCTGCCACTCCAACCTATCGCCCGTGACTTCCTTTCTCGAGTCAAAATAGCCCCCGGCCAAATCGTCCCAAACGCGTGGAGGAACTTGTTCGGGTGTGCCATGCTTTGGTCCGAGCTAGAGCAGCCTTCTCTTATGGTCGACGAGTTCCTCTACCTGTATCAAGTCCGACCAAACCCCAACTTCCCTGGCCTCTACTTTCTAAGTGCGTGGAGAGGCAAGGGGGGATCTCTAATAACTGACCCACCTACTTCGAACAAGTTCTGGAAGGAGAGGTGGTTTTGGGCGTGCGGTCGGTGGGAGTCGGCCTACTCGTGGTCGTACGAGCCTCAAGTATCCCGCACATTCCGTAGAGCAGGTGACTCGGCGCCTCGGCTCACTGATCTTCCCTTTTCTTATCCTCCTTTTATATATTCTCTTCCACTGATCTGGACTCTACCGTGTCTTGCAGATATCTTAAAGAGTAGGGGGAAGCTCGAGTCCGGGGCTTTGACTCGGATAAGAGAGTTGAAGAAGCTGAGCGCGGCGGAGCGATCTTGGAAGTTGCTCCTGCAACCCGAGCGTCTTCACCTCGCCGGTCTTGACTCGTTCGTCTCAGGTATTTCGCTCTTCCTTATGTTTGTCTCCTTGGTTTTCAGTTTGCTCGCTTAACCTTTACACTCGTTGTTACAGATCTCCCCGAAGCTCGTCCAATTTTGAGACCTACCCCAGAGAGCATGGCCGAGCCCCGACCCGCCTTGAAGCCTGTTTCCAAGGTGAAGGCTCCCCCAAGATCGACTCTGCTGTCTGGGTCCCGACCCTCAAAACAGCAGAAGATCGCGGGCAAGGGGAAGGACACGGTCGCTCCACCTACTGCCGCGCCCGCCGTTCCCCAGGTGGTCGTCCTCTCTGACCCTGATGAGAGGGCCAAGGAGACGGGGCCAATCCATCCAATCACTCAGGCGACACCTGAGTCGGGGCCCGCCGCAGTGGAGGTCTCAGGGCCGAGGGAGGCCCTTCGTGAAGAGTCCCCGAGAAGGGAGATGACTCAGGCGGATTCCCCCTTCTCGAAGATTATTGCGGGGATGGTGCCTTGGGCGCTTGCCCACGGGAGCGAGAGAGACTTTGCCAACTACTACAACGCTCCGACGGCCCAGACCCTCGGGCATGCAGCGAGGCTGCTTTTTGAGGTAAAATCTTCTTCATTCTCGTGTTGCTTTTTGTCTAGGTTTTCCAAGACAACTTACCGTCTCTGTATTGCAGCTGGTGCCTTGCCTCGTTAAGGCAAGCTCGGAGCTGGTCGCCTCTCAGAAACTCGCGTCCGAGGCAGAGACTGCGAAGAAGGTCGCGGCCGAGGCTGAGGGCCGTAGGGAGATCGCCGAGGGCCGAATCGGCATCATGACCAGTGATCTTTCTATCGCCCGGAAGATGCCCGCTGACGCCCGCGCAGCTCTCGAAGGCACGAAGGCCGAAAATGCTCGCCTTACTCTGCTCCTTCAAGAGGCCGAGGAGAGGGAGCGGCTTCTTCGCCAGGTTCACGGGGAGTGCGATGGCGCCCTCGCTCGCGGGAAGGCCGAGGCCGCCGAGCTTGTTCGGGAGGCCCAGGGAGAGACACGTCGAGCCCAGGAGGAGCGAGACCGAGCGGTAGAGGCCTTCCTCGAGTCTACCGAATTTGAGGAAGAGAGGGACCACCTTTACCAAGGCGGCTACAAGGCCTGCGTTCTGGAGATGAGGGCGGCCTTCCCTGAACTCGATCTCTCCGCTTTCGAGGTCGACAGTCCGTCCGCCGAGGCTGCCGAGGGCGACGCCGCTGAAGGAGACGCTGCCGTTGCTGTTGCCGACGAAGCCGGTCCCTCGGGCACCTCCTAGGATTGTATTTTTCTTTTTGTAATCAAAATTTTTGTAACTGACTTTCTGTAACTAACCCGACATTGGGTACTTGCTTGAAATAGAGCTTTTATTGAGTCGACTTCAATTACAGTAAGAATGATCGTAGGGAGGTTCCCCGGCCCATGCTCCCTTTGCCTCGTCAAGTCTTGTCCGAAGATGCTGCTTTATGATTTTGTTGATCGCCTCGACCTGTCCATTCGTCTGAGGGTGATGAGGCGAGGCGTATACATTACGAATCCCGAGGTTGCCGCACATCTCCCGGAATTGTCTGTTATCGAACTGCCCACTTTGTAAGTCAGCCAGAGGCTTCCGGCTTTTGGAGAACCTGGCGGAGTGGTAGGTCGGTCACAACGGCGATAGTGTGGGCCTGAAAATATGGCCGAAGGCGTCGTGATGAAACTACTAAGGTGAAGGCTACTTTCTCAAGCTGAGGATACCTTGTCTCGGTGGGCAGCAAGGCTTTGCTAACGTAGTAGACTGGCAGCTGCTTCCCTTGACTCTCGTGTATTAACGCTGAGCTTACTGCGGCTTCAGACACGGCCAAATACAGCAATAACACTTCACCAGGCTCGGGCTTAGATAACAGCGGTGGAGATCCGAGGTAAACCTTCAATTCTTGAAACGCTCTTTCACATTCCTCCGTCCACATCATAGTCTGTCGTCCCTTCAATTGCTTGAAGAACGGGAGACACTTGTCTGTGGCTCGGGAAAGGAAGCGATTGAGCGCGGCCACTCTTCCAGTTAACCGTTAAATGTCTTTGATAGTTTTGGGAGACTCCATTTCGAGTAAGGCTTTGATCTTCTCTGGGTTTGCTTCGATTCCTCGCTGACTAACGAGGAAACCGAGGAACTTTCCCGAGCTCACGCCGAACGCGCACTTGCTAGGGTTCAGCTTCATCTTATACTTACGCAGAATTAAAAACATTTCTTCCAAGTCCTTCTCATGGTCGGATGCCTGTTTACTTTTGACGAGCATATCATCAATATAAACTTCCATCGTTCGGCCAATTTGCCTGGAGAACATTTTGTTCACCAACCGCTGATAAGTCGCTCCGGCATTCTTTAACCCAAATGGCATTACTCGGTAACAATAAAGGCCTTTGTCAGTGACAAAGGCAGTTTTTGATTTATCATTTTCATGCATTACAATTTGATTATAGCCTAAATAGGCATCCATAAAGCTGAGCAATTCATGACCCGCCGTACTATCAAACAACTGATCGATACGAGGAAGAGGGAAGCTATCCTTGGGGCAGGCTTTGTTTAGGTCCGTATAGTCTATACAGACTCGCCACTTCCCATTAGCTTTCTTCACTAATACGACATTAACTACCCATTCCGGATAGTATACTTCTTCAATAAACTTAGCTTTAAGAAGCTTGCCGACCTCCTCTCCTATGATAGTGTACCTTTCCGGGCCGAGAGGTCAACGTTTCTGCCGGATGGGCCTGTAGGTCGGGTCGATGTTGAGTCGGTGCGTCATGACTGAGGAATCAATCCCAGGCATGTCTTCATGACTCCAAGCGAAGACATCGGCATACCTCCGAAGTAAAGTAATTATTCGTTCTCTAAGAGGCAGGCTCAAGGATGAGCCAATTCGGACTACTTTTGAAACGTCCGTCTCGGTTAACGGCACCGAGATGAGCTCTTCCATCGGTTCTCCCCGCTCGTGCAACCCGACACGCAGGTCCAGTGATTCGATCATCGAAATTTCTGCCGGGGCTTTTACTGCGGTGGCGTAGCACTTCCTAGACTCTTGCTGGTCTCCTTTCACTACCCCTACTCCCAACTCAGTCGGAAATTTCATGGATAGGTGGTAGGTAGACACTATGGCCTGAAGGAGGCTAAGGGACGGTCGGCCGAGGATGGCGTTGTACACTGAAGGTTGGTCCACGACCAGGAAGTCGACCATCCCGGTCCTTTGGTGGGGCGCAGTTCCCGCGGTGAGCGGCAGCGAGACGATTCCTTCTGGGAGTACCTGTCCGCCCGAGAAACCAATGAGCGGCGTCCGGACAGGCCGTAGTACCGACCGACCTATGTCCATTTTATTGAATGCTGTGGTGAATAGGACGTCCGCTGATGACCCTGTATCCACCAGTATCCGGAACACCTTTCTGTTCGCGATGGTGAGGGTGACTACTAGCGCATCATCGTGAGGATGATGAATGCCTCGAGCATCTTCTTCAGTGAACGAGATGCAATACTTCTCTCGTTTCTTCTCTTTGGGAGGTCGGGATAGCAGGAGAACCTCGGACTCGGGGCGGTCGAGGCTTCTGGCGTGGTTTTTTCGGGCGTTATTCGAGTCCCCGCCGCCTCGATGACCCCCGACAATCATTCGAATTTCTTCCTGGGGCCGCTCTACACTCGGTCCAGCGGCGGCGTCGGTCTCATCCGTATGTTTCCTTAGCCGGCCTTCTTTAATCAGCCGCTCAATCTCGTCCTTCAGATGATAGCGGTCACTGGTGTTGTGACCGTGATCGCGATGGTAGTGGCAATACTTGTCCTTGTTCCGACGACCAGGATTCCCTCGCATTTTTCGAGGCCAGTTGACGAAGCCCTCGGTTTTGATCTCCATCAGTACTTGTTCAGGAGATTTGTTCAGCGGGGTATATGCAGAGAATTTCCTGTCGGGTCGCTTCCCTGACCTGCTGTCGTCTCGGCCCCGGTCGTCTTTTTGCTTCTTCCCTCCGGCCGAGTCGGCTTCCTTTTTGGCCGACTCTTTTGCCGATGGCTTCGTATTCTGGTTCCTCTCTCTTAGGAGTCGCGTCTCCTCCGCATCGGCGTATTTGTCTGATCAAACCATAAACTCGCCCAAAGTATCAGGCGGGTTTTTATCCAGTGACGCCAAAAAAGGCTTGTCTCTGACTCCCTGCATGAGAGCGTTGAGTGCTGTTTCCTCAAAATGTTTTCGAACCTGGAAAGACTCGAAATTGAAGCCTTTAATGTAGTCTTTGAGTAATTCTCCTTCCCTCTGAACTATGTTGTTCAGATGCGCGGGAGGCTTCAGTTTCTTCTTTCCGCCAATGAAATTGCTGAGGAAGGCGTCGCTGAGTTCGGCGAACGACTTGATTGACCTGGGTTTCAGTTGCTTAAACCAAAGTCGGGCAACGTCCGTCAAGGTCAGAGAAAACGCTCGGCACATAACAGCATCGGAAGCGTCGTGCAATTCCATGTAAGTCCTGAAGCATTCAAGATGCTCTGTAGGATCGGTCTTCCCAGAAAATGGAGTAATCTGGGGTAAGCGGAACCTTTCCGGCAACCGGGCCCGCATTACCTCGTCCACGAATGGAGAGGCTTTTTCTTCGTGTTTGGTCGGATCTGAGTTCCGACCGTGCTTTATATCTGCCATTTCCTTCGCCATCTTCTCCCGGACTTCGTTTTTGAAGTCTTGCATGTCAGCCTTCCAGGGTTCGGCGCTCTCTACCGTTTCTTCAGCGTCTGCAGGTAGCCGACTGCGCCTCCTCTGATCTATTCTATGCCTCAGGTCAGAGGGAGGCAGAACGGCTGTTGCCGAACGAGTAGGTGCCGGATGACTTGATTCTCGGGGCGGACTCGGTCGTCTAGGAGACAGTGGCGCGGGCGGCTGCGCTACAGATGCTGGTGGATGAGCTGGCGTCGACTCTTGTCGCTGCATCTGCTGGTTGCACAGTTGTTCCAGCATGTGTTTCATGGTGGCCATCTCGGAACGCATTTCCTGAACCTCACGATCCAGGTATGCGTTCCCTTGGTTGGGCTGGCTTGTAGTCGCAGGCGGCGCTGCCGGGGGAGCTCCCTGAGCGACGCTAGCGGCGGCCTCCCTTACTTCATCTGGGTCCGTCCTTCTTGTTCTTGCCATTTGAATGGTTGGAGAAAGCGGCTTTTTGTCTGTTTCCCACAGACGGCGCCAAACTGTTGCAGTGTTTTTATGGAACGGTTTCCCTTGGCGACGGACCCTCCTTCACCTGCACAGAAACAATGTCAAGGGAACCCTGGCTAGGGCCGGGGAACCTCCGATGCTTAAGTCAGTAATCTCGTCTATGACTCAGAGCTTCTCTCAGTTAGTATTTTTCGTACCTTTTACTGTTCCAAGCTTCGAGATTTATATAATCTGTCAATCCTTATCCTCGGAGGATTCTTCTCCTGCGATCGCTCAGGATCCCGAGAATCTCGGGATCCGCTATCAATATCCCTGGATTTTCGTAGATCAGCATTTGTCCTCGCTCCGCCACTACCTGTCTCGGTTGGATCTCGACCGACTCCGGGGGAGTCTCGGCCGATGCAGGAGGACGGGTTCTGAGCCGTGCCCGACAGAATTAACTCCCTGAAGGGATCTTTACTCTATCGGTTGAATGGCTTTCACACGCTCGGCCTTCAGTGGGGTGATGCAGGCGAGGTTATCACACTGACAGAGCGACTTTACTCGTCTTTGCTAACACCTAACGGCCCGCCATCTGCCCTGTTAGTGTTGTCTCGGTTTCTTCAGGCAGTGTCGGCAAAGCCGACCTACTCTTCTACGAACCTCGGGACTTTACCCGAGCCCGACACATTTTTTCCCAACACATGTATTTTATCCATGCTATCCATCTATTTTTTTCATTTCATTTTATGATATGGGCCTAAAAATGAAATAGATTCAAATCTCAAGTAGACCACACAGCATTGATTGGCGGCCACTAAAATTTTGGATTAAGCTGATACTTATTTTCCTCAAATAAACATTACCTAAGCCCCAAGAGGTTTTTAACTGTAGACAATTAATCACTAACATTTCCCCCTGGTATGATCCACTTGGAAATTTGATCTACCTTATTTTTGGGATCAAGCCCTAAAATGATCAGTAAAAATAGACTGACAGCGTGGATAAAACACACACTGTAAAGGGGCCACAATCACTAGCCATCTGACTAGTGGCAGCGTCACTGGCCATACCACATCCGCCAAGCCGCATCAGGATGTCTCAGACGCATCAGGGTAGGCCCGAAGGAGCTTTTTGTTTCACGGGTTCGCTACAGGGACATTTCCTCTCTGGCAGGGAGAATGTTGCCGATGGAGCCACTTTCCACGCGGCACATTTCGGTGCTGACAGATTGGTGAGGAATTTGTTGGTGTTTACAAAGTGACAGGAATTCCAAGTGAGAACCTCTTCTTTTCTTTTTTCTTTTTTTCTTTTTTTTTATAAATTTACATTGAGAATTTCTTCTTTTTTCTCTTTTTTTTTCTAAGCTTCACAGTGCACTCCACTGTCAGTTCACACATTACTGTTAGCCACCCCTGTTAGGTAATCGATGCGAAGCCTTGAAACGAGGTAACTTTCGCAGTGAGAACCTTGCTTTAGGCATCACGTGCGGAAAACACTCAAGCACTGTAGGACCCACCAGTTTTATATATAAAATTCATTCCGCACGACGGGTTCTATCCTTGATTCTATTTTGTATTGATAAATATAAACTAGATTTGAAACTCAGGTGGACCATAATAAAGGGGGAAAATGGGAATAAGATGCCAACCATAGGTTTTCTACATAAGGTGACCATGGTGTGTATCTTTCATCAAACCTGGTTTGATTAATCAGGCAGAAATCACAAGGATAAAGTGAACTTGAAGGTTTTAAGAGTAATTTTACATCTTTTATTAGTGTGGTCCATCGTGATCTTTTATCATGCTGATATTTTGTATATACAGTTCAAATAAGGCTTCCCCCTTATACATGGAGAGGATTTGTATATACAACATGATGGGCTCACAAAGCTTAAGCGCTTTATGCATCTCCGTAAAACAGGTGTTGTACACAATTTCCGTCCATTTCAAATGGGACGTACATTTTGTAGTCTCTGTTCTGTTGGACGCGGATTATCTACTGTCTGTTAAATAGCTAATCCGGATACGCTGCTGAAGTAACATCACCAGGTCTTATGGGCCATGTCATGATGTATGTGTTGTATCCACATCATCTATTCATTTGAAGAGACTATTTTAGAACATGAACCAAAGAATGAGTCAAATACAAAGCTCAAGTTAACCCCACCATAGAAAACAGCGGGACAATGACACCAACCATTGAAACCTTCTGAGAACTTGTGATTAGAGCTAGGCAGAATCCAACCTAATCCAGCGGATCCGACCCGATTCAAATGGAACCGAAGGCCTGAATCGGTACAATTCGAGTAGGACCACTTAGATCCGATCGTACATTGGATCGAATTCAAATCGTAGTCAATCCGAATCGATTTGATCCAAAATCTGATCTCATTCAATTGAATACTATATAAGTAATACTTTTTATTTTCATTTTTTAATTACCCGGCTGACCCGAACCATGTTGGACGTAGACCAGTAGGGCCCACTTATGAGCAATCATTAGTGGGTACGATTACTTTCAATTAAATTTCAAATTTAAATATGAATTTGATTTTTAATTAAAGATAGGGATATGAGCGGATTATGTGGCCTTATCCCAATCTCACCCCAACTCTCCTTCCTTGTTAGGATGTGATCGGCTGTGGCCGTATCTCAATCTCACCCAAACTCACTTTCCTCTGTTATAAAAAGGAGTGTGCTTCTCTCATGTAACGCATCGAATTATACAAAACACGAGAGTATATAGAGAGAAATAGAGTGCATTATAGTCTGTCTATTTTGGCTTGTCCTTGGAATGATCTGATCCATAGATGACAATCCAAAGCCACTATATACCATAGGATCGGAGGTGTGAATAGTTCAATCTGCTCCAGTAGTAGATACGCGGGTCATTGAAACATCATTTTTCTATTTTGTGAGAGTCTCGAACTTCGTGTAGACCGTCAGATCTTGAGAGCTCATCTTTCGCGCTTCCCTACAGTGGTATAAGAGCGAATTTAACGGCGGATCTCCGATTTATCATCTAGAAAGGTAAGTGGTCCATCCTTTCTTTTATGATAGGAATCCATAGCCTGTCAATTAGAATGATCTTAATACCATACATGTAAAATCATGTGTACGGTGGATTAGATTTGTGTTTTAAATATGCGTACTTCATACCATTTTAATGGTTTATAGAATGGTACACATGTTGTACCCCATGCCTGTATATCATATCCACCAATAGTTGTTATATTGAAATAAACCACATGTTATTGCACACATGTATTCTATTAGATCCATGGATTCTCTTCACGTATCACACATATAGTGACATGTTGTACTGTAACTAGATAACAAGTCATATGTTACATGTATTACAGTGCATGATAGGCAACATGTCAACCAATGTGTTATAATGCATATACGACACGTGTAATGATCTATAATGTGAACTAATATACATGGGATGATGTACACACGCTGGATGTGCACACGCTGGATATAACACACGCTGATGTACATGGCTGATGTACATGTACATGTGTTGTACACTCGTTTTACGTGTGACGTGATGCACCGTAACCTAATGTACTGGGACAGGACGTTACTGTTTCCTTACTGTACACGTTACTGTTTCATTAACGTTACTGTACACGTGTTATACACATGTGGGTTGTACATGTGTTATGTACATATGATGTACACGTGTCCAATAAGAAGACCACAAACGTGCTGGCTGTGTACACGTGCTGGCTGTTGTACACGTGTTGTACATTGCAGGAGTACACACATGCTGGCTGTTGTATGTGTACACGTGCTGGCTATTTACACGTGATGAATTGTATCCATGTGTCGTGATATGTTGTATACGTGTGTACAATTGTACTAGTGTTGTATATATATGTACATATGTTGGGCTATAGACGTGTTGTATTGAAATATATACACGTATTGTACTTGTGTGATATCTCTCAACAGCATATACACTTGTACTAGGAGACGTCTCCCCAAATTCACGTGATATGGTGCTGTGCTTCGCATATATAAAAATAATAATAATAATTTTAAAAAAAAAAAAGAGAGAAAAAAAAATGTACACGTAATCTGCTGTACGCGTGATCTGCTCTACGCGTGATCTATTGTACACGTGTATTCATATGCTGGCTGATCTGCAACTGTACACCTGTTGATGGCTATATATCAGATGTACACATGTGCATATGTGCAGATTACACATGTTGATGGCTAATCTGCAGATTTCACATATTCCCTGATTACACATCTTCCCAGATTACACATGTTGGCAAATTACACAAGTTGGCAGGCTACAACAGGTCATATGTATATTTGAATAAATACATCTGTATAGATCTACATGTGACGTATTGCACCATGATTGTTATATGTACATCTGTTGAATAATGGTACACATGTACAAATCACGTGATTAGCTAACGTACACGTGTTGGCTAATGTCCACGTGCAGTAATTATGTTTTAGTTTTGTTAATTCCACATATGTAGATCTGTTGAAAGATAAAAACAGATATTTGTTGAATTCATGCTTAATCTACAAATCAATAGTGTGGCTCACATTTAGATATGTTGCAACTTTAATATGTTATTTTGATTTTTTGGATTTGATCATATATATGAGATGATGTTGTTTCCTTCATGATATTGTCTTCACTATTGATCTAAAGCTCATTAGTGATTGAAATGATCATCAACCATGATGATCAATGTTGATGAACGGATCCATCATCAACAATGATCATTAAAGGTAATGATCGGATCCATCACTAATGGTCATGATCACAGGTGAAGATTATACTCTTTTGATATCTTTGCACTTGATTTTTTCTTTCTGATGATGATGTAAGTATGCATGAATAAATTCGGCTTGATGTGTTTAGATCTTAGCCCCTTACATTTTTCATTAGAAATTACAAAACTTAGTACTTAGATGCTCCCTAAAACATAAAGATTGTGCATAACCTGAGTGGGAGTTTATTCTTCCGCACCAAATGATGCATGCAACCAAGTAATGGAAGGTTGCATGTTATACAATTGTAATTTTATAAAAGTATCAATTTCATCTCAATTTGAGAACTTGATTGTTTTACACCATCCATTCGGGTATGTGGACTTTCAGATCTCATTAAGAAGTGTTGATTACTTTTATACTCTGACAATTCGTATAACACGAAGAAATGCTGATGATTAGTTTCAATACCTTAGATCTTAGCTAAGTAGTGATACTCATGTAATGTAGAGATGGTCACCAAAGCGTTAATTGCTGAACAGCTGAAAGGACAACATTTCGATGGCAACAACTATGAAGACTGGTCCCGCGCGATGCGATGCCTTTTGAACGAGGACGACATTTCTCACACACTCGATGTAGTTCAAGAGGAACCCATCTTTGCTGAAAATGAGAATTTACAAGAACATAGGGTTGCAATGACTCGTTACAATAAGTGGCAAAAATAAAATCGTTCAGCCCGTAATGTCCTTCTTAGCACTATGCACAAAGAACTCATACCTACGTATGAAGTGCATGAAACCACTAAGAAAATCTGGGAAGCATTGACAAATGCTTATGCGCAGAAATCAGATGTGAGAATTAGGGCAATGGAATTATAATTTAAGAAGGACAAGAAGCCTGTCAGTTGCCCCATCAAAGATCATATTCGTAAGATGGAGCAAATGATAGATGCCCTTAGGAATGTTGGGTGTAAATTGACTAAAAATTAAAAGATTATAGCCATACACTGTTCCTTACCTGAACTTTAGGCCCAAATCAAAAGAATTCTAAACCATACTGATTTTATCACTACGTTTAGAGATTTTTGTGGCCACTTGGTACGTGAAGTTGAAATGAATGCAATTCAGCCAGGTTCGGTCAGGGCCTTTGTAGCAGAGACCTATAAGCGGAAAACTAACAATAAACGGTCCAAAGCTCACAAGAAGGCGAAGAAGAATAACCAAGAACAGAAGACCACAACACCTGCTCCAAATCTCAAGAAGGGGAATGGACAAAAGAAGCAGAAAAAGACAAATGTAGTCTGCTTTGTCGGTGAAAATTTCGATCATTATACTCGACAGTGCGCCCATAAAAAGAAGGTAATTTCTCAGTCACTAGATACTTTGTATGTAGGCGTTTGTTCTGAAATCCTTTCCGTAGATACAATATCTAATGAGTGGATTTTGGATTCAGGCGCAACAAAGCACGTGACACAGAGTCGTCGAGGACTCGCGAAATTCCGGCCTGTAGCCAAGGGAAGTTACAAGCTATACATGGGCAATAACGTTTTTGAAGACGTACTAGGGATAGGCGTCCTCCATCTTCATACGCACATAGGGCGGACAATAATCCTCCGTGATACTCTTTATGCACCAGGGATGCGTTGGAATTTAATTTCTGTTTTTAGGTTATTATTTGATGGTTTTGATATTCGATTTTTCAGGATAAGAGTTTTTTTGAGATTGAATAACTTCATCGTTGCATGGAAAAATTTAATTTCAGATTTATTTATTCTTGACGTAGATTGTGATAATGCTCCTCTTGCTTTATCTGATATATCGAATGAAACTGTAGTATCTGAATCTCAAAAATGGCACGCGAGGTTAGGTCACATATGAAAGGATCATATGACAAGACTAGTACGTTCTTGTTTGTTAGACTCCTTATCCAAAGTTGATTTGTCATTTTGTGAACATTGTGTGTCCAGGAAGACTTCGAAGAAATCATTTCCCAAAGTGGCTAGGTCCAAGGGCACACTAGAGATAATCAATTCAGATATCTCTGGACCCTTTAATGTACATACCAGAAACGGATGTCAATTCTTTGTCACATTCATTGATGATTACTCGCGCTATGGATATGTGTATCTCATCTCACACAAATTTGAGGCTTTTGATTGTTTTCTTAAATATAAAGCTGAGGTGAAAAATTAGCTTGAGAAAAAGATTAAAATCCTTTGATCTGATAGAGGTGGCGAGTATATATTTGAAACGTTTAAATCATATTGTGAAAATGTTGGAATTGTTCAGCAAAACACAATAGCTAACACACCACAAAAAAATAGTATTGCAGAGAGAAGGAATAGGACATTATTGGACATGGTTAGATCGATGATGGCACAAGCCAATCTCTCTACCACATTCTGGGGAGATGCATTGTTAACAGCCGTCTACGTCCTTAATAGAGTCTCGTCCAAATCCATTCCTAAGACCCCATATGAGATGTCGTCTGGAAGGACTCCTTCTCTAGCCAACCTACGCCTTTAGGGATCTTTGAGATATGTTTTGCTGCCTACTCCGCATAGAGGTAAACTTGATAGTAAAATCATTGAATGCGTATTCATAAGATACTCTATGCATTCAAAGGGATACGTTCTAGTTTATGAGGACCATGAACGATGGATTGAGATATAATCCCAAGACATGACCTTCGTTAAAGATAGATACCCAAACCAAATGAAGCAAAAGGTTCCATTAAAATTTTTTGAAATACCTGATGTATCTCAAGAGAGTGGGAGTTCTGCTTCTCACGATGATGATACTCTTATAGTTCGTCAGGATAGTGGGAGGACATCTCAGTAGGCTCCTGAGTTACGTCGAAGTGAAAGAGGAATGATTTCACGAAGATACTTCAATATTGAGGGGCAAACATTCTCTTTTATTGCGGTTGATGATGATAAACCTGATTCATATCAGGATGCATTATTATCTTCTAATTCGGCCGATTGGGTGAATTCTATGGACGAAGAGATCACTTCCATGGAGAAGAATAAAGTCTGGAAACTTGTTGATCTGTCTTCCAATCGTAAAAAGATAGGTAATAAATGGGTACTAAAGATTAAAAGAAAGGCAAATGGTACAGTAGACAAGTACAAAGCACGATTAGTTGCTAAAGGTTTTACACAATAAAAAGGCATTGATTACGAGGAGACCTTTTCACCTGTTGCAAAGTTCTCCTCAATCGGCATGATCTTGTCCATTGTCGCAACTTTAGACTTAAAGTTATATCAGATGGATGTAAAGACCGCATTCTTAAATGGTGACTTGGATGAAGAAATATACATGCAACAACCCATGGGTTATGTGGACAAAAAGTATTCAAAGAAAGTCTACAAATTGTTGAAATTTATCTATGGGCTGAAGCAATCTTCAAGACAGTGGTGCATGAGGTTTCACTTGGTCATCACCACTTTAGAATTCACGATGAGTGAAGAAGATTATTGTGTATACCTGAAATGGTCTGGAAGATCTTTTCTTATACTATCTCTACATATAGACGATATCTTGTTAGCTGGTAATGACATGCAATTGTTGATATTGACTAAAGATTGGATATCCTCGAACTTTGATATAAAAGACCTCGGTGAAGCCAACTTTATTCTTGGGGTAAAAATCATCAGGGATCGCCCTAAGAAATTTTTAAGATTGTCTCAAGAAACCTATATACAAAAGATCTTAGAGCGGCTCAGGATGAAAAATTCAAAAGCTGTTGAACCCCCTATGGATAAAGCTACCAAGCTAGACAGGAAATCGTGTCCCCAGACTAAAGTCGAGAAATTGGATATATCCTCAGTACCTTATGCAAGCGTATTAGGGAGCTTAATGTATGTTATACTTTGCACAAGACCGGATATTAGCTATGCAGTTGGCATAGTCAGCCGTTATTAGAGTAACTCGGGACAATCTCACTGGCAAGCCATCAAACATATATTCCGCTATCTTAGAGGAACAAAAGACCTAATATTGTGTTATGAAGGCACAAGCCTCGAGCTCCAAGGATATTCTGATGCTGCTTAGGGTAATGACGCCGATGAGGGAAAGTCTACTTCAGGCTATGTATTCTTACTCGGAGGTGGAGCTATCTCACGGTTGAGTAAGAAACAGACATCCACAGCTCTTTCATCTATGGAGGTCGAGTACATTGCATGTTGTGATATAGTTCAGGAGTATGTATGGGTTCGCAGATTTCTATTGAGTCTGGGTATTGTACCGAGTGTTCGTTAGCCTATATCGCTGAAGATAGACAATACTTCCGCTATTGACTTGGCAAAGGACCCTAAACACTACCAGAAATATAAGCACATTGAGATCAAGTATCATTACGTCCATGATCAAGTGAGAGAGAAGAAGGTCGCCCTCAGCTACATTCCTACCAAGGAGATGGTGGCTGATCCGATGATGAAACCCATAACTAGAGATCTATTTCAGGTTCATGTCAGGCAGATGGGATTGAGAAAAGCTTGACTGATATACTTTTTTTGTAATACCTTTGATCTTTCATTAATGAATAATACATTTCATTTATTCAGTATTGAATACTAATATAACTAGGTATGAAGATCATCAGCATTTACCTTGAGATCATGTAGGATTTCTATTTTTGTCAGCAGGCCGGTCAGGCCGGTCACCTACTCTCACGGGTTGACCAATCTTGAATGTATAAGAGAGGTACATTTGAGACCATGTTTATACATCGAGGTATGAACTTCTCCTTATTTTGAATAATAAGGGATATGGATATGAGTGAGTCGTATTCGCCTACAATCTTATAAAGATTGTAGATGAGACTGATAAAGTCGAATAGCATAATCGCACCATTCATTTACATGTGATCAATGTTATGGCCTGAATTTAAAGTCAGGTTATAAGATTATGAGATGACTCGTACCTCATGTAGAGTAACCCGCGTACTGTAGACCCAACATACACCTAGTATTGTCTACTTTACGACGTAAATTGTAGCCACGTGCTGGGACCTATTACCTACAGATTGCTTTGATTCGATTTAATCATTACAACGTGCGAGTAGCCAGTCCCGTGGGTGACTCTTTGTGTCCTTAGCTATCCTCCTCTTGTGTATATGAGGATGAGATTGAGTGTCGCTACTTTAGTGTACAATGACGAAATGTCCTTAATTGGCCAGACTCGGTTACGCTTGGAAAGCGGCTTGATTAATTTCAAATTACACATCTGCGTGGGGAAGATCCCGTGATAGCTACACCAAGTTTATAGAACTATAAATACGCACTTGAAGACTTATCCACCGGCAATATCGAGTTGTTTTTATTAGACTTTTGCAAATAATATTTTTCTTAAAAAGCATATATATAAGCATTGCTTTAAATTAGTTTTAATCGAAGTTTGTGAAAAATCAAGTTTTCATAATAACTCGATAAGTTGGATAAGTATGTATGTTGGCCGAGTACTCTAGATCGGGAGTTAACTCCATCCGGTGTGGTCATGCGGACTAGGACAGGCATTGCAAAGCTTGTGTTATTGAGTACTAGTTAGGATATGAGCGGATTATGTGGTCTTATCCCAATCCCACCCAAACTCTCCTTCCTCTATTAGGATGTGATCGGCTTATGTGGCCGTATCCCAATCTCACCCAAACTCTCTTTCTTCTATTATAAAAAGGAGTACGCTTCTCTCATGTAACGCATCGAATCATACGAAACACGAGAGTATATAGAGAGAAATAGAGTGCATTATAGTCTGTCTATTTTGGCTTGTCTTTGGGATGATCTGATCCATATATCACAATTCGGAGCCACTAGGATCAAAGGTGTGAATAGATCTGCTCCAGTAGTAAATAGGTGGGCCATTGGAACACCGTTCTTCTGCTTTGTGAGGGTCCCGAACTTCGTGTAGACCGTCAGATCTTGAGGGCTCATCTTTCATGCTTCCCTACAGTGGTATCAGAGTGAATTTAACGGCAGATCTCCGATTTATCATATAAAAAGGTAAGTGGCCAATCCTTTCTTTTAGGATAGGAATCCATGGCCTGTCAATTAAAATGATCTTGATATCATACATGTAAAATCATGTGTATGGTGGATTAGATTTTGGTTTTGAATATACATACTTCATACCATTTTAATGGTTTATGGAATGGTACACATGTTGTACCCCATGCCTGTATATCATATCCACCAATAGTTGTTATATTGAAATAAACCACATGTTATTGCACACATGTATTCTATCAGATCCATGGATTATCTGCAAGTATCACACATATAGTGATGTGTTGTACTATAACTAGAAAACAAGCCATATGCTACACGTGTTATAGTGCATGATAGGCAACACGTAAACCAATGTGTTATAATGCATGTAGGGCACGTCTAATGATCTATAATGTGAACTAATATACGCGGGATGATGTACACACGTTGGATGTGCACATGCTGGATATAACATACGCTGATGTACATGGCTGATGTACATGTACATGTGTTGTACACCCATTTTACGTGTGACATGATGCACCATAACCTAATGTACTGGAACGGGACCTCACTGTACACGTTACTGTTTGTACATGTGTTATACACATGTGAGCTGTGCATTCATTTAGAGAGACCATTTTAGGGCATGAGCCAAAGAATAAGGCAGATCCAAAATTCAAGTGTACTCCACCGCGTAAAAAGCTGGGAACAGTGACGCCCATGGTTGAAACCTTCCTAAGCCCCCCATGGTATGTTTATTTGAGATCGAATATGTTTATTAGTTAACAAAGACAGGAAATAAGAGAAAACACAAATACCAAACTTATTGAAATCTTATGCGGCGTAGAGAAGTTTTTAATGGTAGCCTTTCAATTCCCACTGTTTTTGGTGGTGGGTCCACTTGAGGTTTGAATATGCTTCATTCTTAGTCTCATGCCCTGTGATATTCTTTACAAATGGATGGGAGGTGTGCATACAACACATATTTCATGGTGGGGACCACAGAATATAGTGACGTGACTTCAGTAGCGAGACTCGCTACTGTGCTACTGTAGAGTTCAGCAGCTAATCCGCGTCCCTGTTAGCTACTGTAGAGTTGGGTAGCCAATCCGAGTCCCTGTTAGGACGCGTCGCATTCAAATCCGGAAGCGCTGTGTCGAGAACGTCAAGCCAAAAAGTTCACGAGGAAAGCGAGGGGAGACGATCGCCATCCACCTCGATATCGCTCCAATCTTTGGTCTCGGTTTGGCTAGGACCCTAACACCAGCAGCTAGCTGGTGTCAAAGCTCTGTGGCTCCACTATGATGTATCTGTTTTATCTAAGCCGCCCATCCATCTTTTCAATTCATTTTATATTATTGGCCCAAAAAATGAGGCAAATGTAAATCTCAGATGTACCGCACCACAGAAACAGTAGGGATTCAAAGCTACGTTGGAAACTTTTTGGTGGCCACGGAAGTTTTTGATCAAGCTAATATTTGTGTTTTCCATTAAGAGGTTCGTGTGACCTTATCAATTTGTTAGATGGAAAATAAACATTACATTGAACCTTAGGAAGTTTTGAATGGTAGTCATTCAGTCAACACTGTTTTCCTGTGGTGTGGTCCACACGAGAATTGGAACTGCCTCTTTTTTGGGCTCATGCTTAAAATTAGCTGAAAAAATGTATGGACGGCACGGATAAAAATGATACATCATGGTGAGGCCCACGGAGCTTTGACAGAAGCTAGCTGATGTTGGGTACCCAGACAAACCGCGTCCCCTATTAATCATCTCACCGTCAAACAACCATCGAATCGATGATGATGTAATTAATGAAACTCAAAACAAATGGTCTTACACGGGACTCATGACAGATGGGGTGGTAGAACCAGAACGTCCATCTGACGCGAGCCTTATGCAATGAGTAGGCTTTTCTGGCGATATGGATAGTAGCCTTCAAATGGATGATACATAGGGCGACGGCTAACGCCCACATTAAATAGAGTTAGTTGCTGGCAAGGTTTTTTCATGTAGAGATCCGTGGAAGTTTTGGGGCCATGGCCCATTGGTCGGATGGGTTTTGCTTTTCTTTTAATTTTTTTAAGTTGTTCCATATGGCAGGATTTTGAACCATTGACGTCTGCAGATGTGACCCACTAGATGGACTCACTAGATTTATCACCTTCATGAATTGCACCCCATTGAGTGTCAAGTGCACTAGAAATGGGACGGGAATTATCTACAACATCCATTTTATTTCTTGCTTAAAGCACCCTAGTTATGTGAGGCCACCATATTGTATATGTATATATTCATTCCCTCCATTAGATGAGAACTTTTTATTTAAACTGTAGATGCAAAAAATTATGATGATAAAATGGACAACAATGTGCCTGACCACTGGAAACTATGTAAAATTTCTCACACAAGCATCACAGTGGGCTTCAAAGATCAGTCTTCCTAATTGATGTAGAATGGGTCGTAGACAATTTCAAGGCCAAGACGGATCAGAAAAGGCTCGGTCAATAATAAAAGTGATCCAAACCGTCAGACATTAGATTGAGCGTATCTCACAATCTAGAACGAATTAGTAGGCGTAAAATATATGATTTTAGGTAAAACGAGCTACTTTAGCCAACCAACTCTGCTAAGCTGGGTTGCGTAAGCCGAATTTGCCAAACACCCTTGGATCAATGGTAGTTTTCTTATTTTAAATCCATTTTCATTATAAATAGTAAGTTTTAGTTTGATTATAACTCTTCACTCATTGAGCTTTAGGAGTTGCGCCCAACATGAAAAGAGCTTCGAATAATTAGGAGAACAATTTTGGTGAAGCCAAATAGAACACTATTTTTGGTTGAAAACCTTGCGCACTAGTAGACATCACGGCCATCTATAAATAGTAAGTTTACTATTTATAGTAAGTTGTAAATTCTAAGAGTTTTAGTTGTTGTTTGTTTCTGATTTCTCTTTCATTGCTTGGTATCCTTATTTAAAGGGTTATGAACTCGTTTATTTTAGTTATTAATCAATTTTGAATTTTGTAGAATTTATTTTTTATTTTACTTGTTTTCTTTCTTGTGAATTCAAGAAACCTCTGTGAGGAGTCTAAATTCGGAACAAGGAATAGTTTTCTTCTTGAGGGAGACGGTGCTCGGCCTCATTACATTCATCCCTATGTCACTAATACTTTTACTAAGACATGAGCTACACACAAAAGAAAGAGAAGTGAAAGCAGGCTAATAGCATAACTGAAGTGAAAAAAAAAAAAAAACATAACATCCTCGGTTAAAGAGCTAGCATCGTCCCAAAATTAGTAGTAAGCGCCTCACCTAGGGCTAATTGCCAAGGGTAAAATTGGCCAAAGGCTAACCGTGTTACATGAGTATAGATACAGACATCGATATATAGATGGTGTATTTTTATCCTATCCTCTGCGTAAAGTGGTGGCTTTTCCCTTTTTGTTCCCAACTCTCGAAGCCATTGCTTTTGTGAGTGAGCGAGACAGATGAGGCCTCGAATCATATCTCATGGATTAGCATTCTTACACCGATATCTGACCCATTTCATGCTATCTCGGCAGTTCTGCGGTACAAAACAAACGCATGTAGTGTTTAGGATACAAACACCAATTAGGTGGCTTTTTCATCGCTTGAGGATCGATTGCTTAGATGGGCCATGATGAGGCCTACTCGGGTGCACCGTCAGATGACCAATGGTTGGGCCTAATAGTCAATGGGACCATGGTACAAAAATCATAACAATGGAGAAAATACTGGCAAACTCGGTTTCTTTGTACAATAATTTTCTTTTCAACCATCTTTTTTGGAGATGCCGCGACCGTCAATGGATTGGATCTTTCAGATGATGCAATGTGGACGATGTTTGGTCATCCATTGCAAGACCCATTAGATGGACGGTGTCGATTATCCGTTCAGGCAGCTATGTGGCCTCCATCATGGAAAGGCCAGGCAACAGGCGCCTCAAGCACGAGGGACCAAAATCGCCCAAATGCCAATGTGCCTGCTTTTCTTGCGTTGAAAGAGCCCTACACGTTAACCTAGACCGCTACATGTAACATCATCAACGTGTGGAAAAGATCAATCTTTTTGTCCTAGTCTCTTGCATGGAAAACCGTGTTTGCATGCTCTTCCGTCGCATTCCGTGCATTGACAACTTCAGCGACTGATGGCCCCTCGTTGTCTCATTAATTCACCATGTCCTGTTCCTGTCATCTAATAACAAACAGACACTGCAGGTAAACACTTGCTATTGTACCGTAGATAGAACATCAGAGCCATTCAAAAGATGGGTCAAAATAACTAGAAGAGAATATTAGACTAAATCATTGTGTCAGGCCATTGGCTGTCCATTAATTTTTACGTTGATTTGATTTAGAAGTGGAAATCCTAGTGTGACCCACTTTTTTGCGTGGATTTCCATCTCTAGATAAAACCAGCAGAGAGGGCAGTGGAAGTGGATTGCATCCGGCCCCTCCTGGAAGATAATCCATCCTGGAAAGACTTTATGGAGCCATTGTGATGTATATATTTTACCAAAGTAGTCTGTCCACTTTTTTAGGTTAGAACTCAAAAATAGGCCGATCCAAGTGGACTACACTATCAGAATTTAATACCTACTAAAACTACTCTGGAGCCACATAGGAGGATCCAATGTTCAAGTGGACTACACTATCAGAATTTACTGCCCACTAATAAAAACTTTTCTGGAGCCACATAGGTTTTAAATAATGATAATATTTGTGTGTTCCCTCTATCCAGGCATATATAACCTTATTAACAGGTTGGATGGAAAATAAACATTTATCATTGTTGCTTCAAGTCGTGTCATCCATTTGAACATTGAATTTTCCTTATTTTTGGATAATAGTCTAAAATAATCTTAAGAAATGAATGGACAACATAAATAAACCCATACATCATGGTGAACCCTGAGCCCCGCATTGTTAGATTATTGTCCAACGACAGGCACTTCCAAGAGGACAAGTATGCCCATCCAGAAGAGAAATGCATCCGAGTGGTACTGAGACCACCATAAGCTTATTGATGTACCCAACAGATGTGTGGCTTATGTAATGTATTAAATCCATCCATCAGCGATTACTTCATATAACCCTTGAGTGAGTGTTAATTGTGAGCCCGAACCAGCATTCAAGTAAGCCACAACACTGGGAACAATGTGAGAGAGGACTCCCACCCTTGATGTACAAATTAGGAGCCCAACTGAAATTTAACAAAGTTTGGTTTCATCCTATTATATCTTACTTCTAACAATTTTGTAAGAGCTAAAATGACATGTGGCAATGCATGAGTAATACGAAGTAGATAAGGAAAAGATATTCAAAGATTTGAAATGTTTTTGGAGGTTTAATTACAACTGGCATAAGTTTACCTTTACACGTCAGATAATGGTTGGCAGATTATTGCCGTCGATATGCGAGAAGCATGGTCAAATTGTTTAAGGACACAAAGGGTGACCAATGACAACTAAAATAGAACTTCGGCCAATGAAAAGCGTGTGTTTGGGGGGTGGGGCTAGAAGGGAATAGGTGGGATGGGATTCAAAAAACATAATTATTACCCATGGTAGGGATTGTCCCGGTTGCCATGGGATAAGATTAATGTCATGCTTTGTTGGTAATATGGTGGTACATTGAATGGATATACCCACCATCATTTGAAATTACTAAGAATAACATACATCTATTATATCTAAACCGTTCATTTATTTTGTAATCTCATTTTATGGCATGGACCTAAAAATGAGGTAGATCCAAAACTTATGTGGCCCTAAAGAAGTTTTCAATGGTAAGTATTCAATCCCCGTTACTTTCTATGGTGGGTTTTACTTGAGCTTTAAATTTACCTGATTTTTTGACCCATGCTCTAAAATAATCTTAAAAATAGGTGGACGGTGTGAATATAGCCCACACATTATGGTGGGACCTACACAAATTGCTAACATTGAGTGAAATTAACACAAGAGCCAATACAATTTCATATAATCTAATTTCAAGATTTTTCATTCTTCTCAAACATGGAGTGAACTTAGCACAAGACAGAAAGAAATATCTAGAGAGAAGCTTTTGATTGCTATAATTGTTGCAATAACGAAAGAAGGATATGAAAAAATAAATTGTACAATAGCAATCTACAAATAAGAGAAGAATTGAATAAAATAGACATCTCAAATATCAAAATCAACAATCAAATTTATCATATCATTTTTTTGTATCTCAGCTTATCCTAAGAAAAGCGATAATCCAATAACACTAATCTTAGTTACAATCCAAGCTTATGCTCAATCGCTAGATTCACTGTTTATCTAATATTAATAAAATTATTTCAAGAGATGCATTCTTGCCGTCACTTTAAATGACTGATTGTAATTTTTTATTTTTATTTTATTTGCATAAGTATTTTGAAAATCCTTTCTTAGGCAAGGCATAAATTAACTTATCTTCGGAGGAATAACTCCACTATCCGATTATCACTTGATTATTATCAAATTCTATAAGTGACTGAGTAAGTGATTGATCTGGTCATAAACATTTAGATTGGACGCATTTACTTATTTTGACATGTACGATCAAAGTTAATCAGTTTAGATCGAGGCGCTATATCGATTCTAACATGCCAGCATAATTATAAACAAATTGAGCACCCAACACGTCCTTAGCCTTCATCCAAATCACATGAAGGGTTTGGATGGATTGAATTCCATATATACAACATGGTGAACCCTCCAAGCTGATCAAAGGTGGACATTCCCTCCCAACCTACTCCCTGTAATGTGGCCCACCTAATTAATGGCTTAGCCTGATTTTATGGCCTGGGAGCTCACATGCGCTGATGCATATGATGAAAGGGTTGGATTTCATACGTGCATTACATAGGCCCTACATCTTCTCAGCACCAGTACCCCAGGACCATGATCCATCCAAAATAATGTACAGGTATTAAAATCCAAAAAAAAAAAGGGGTGGTCCTAAGAAGCTTATTCGTGGCATTGATAGAGTTATATGATACTTAGGCAATGTGCAATGCTTGATACACGAATGTAACAACCCACTTTTTGTGGGAAATAGTTCCACCGTCCGCTTCCGTATGGCCCACCTAAGTTTTAGATCGGCCTCATTTTTTGCCTTATATCTTCTCTTGGCCTGGCCAAGATGATGGATGGAGTAGATTTATATGGGACCCACCGCATCTTTAAAAAAATAAATAAAAATAAAATAAAATAAAATAAATAAAAACTAATCTTTCGCATGACTAAACCACTTCTCCACTTTCCTTCCTTTTTGTACGGTAATGGCCGCCGAAACCTCCCACGAAACAAAACTTCACATGTCCCCCACTCTTCCGCCTCATTTCCCACATCCATTAAAAATGAAGGAAAGGTATGAACAAAGTTTTCATCGTATCAAAAAAAAAAAGAGAGAAAGAAACGGAGGATCAATCAAATCCAAATTTGAGAGAGGGAGAGAGAAAGCTCTGTAGATCAAGAGAGAAAGATTAGAACGAGGTCAGATCATCGGAATTTTAAGGTAGGTGATCTTATCTTGAGATTTAGCATTTTCAGTTAATTATTATGCTAATTGTCAGTTGATTATTTATTTATCAATTTTCATTTTTATATATTTATGATATTTATGTTGAAATAATATTATATATATATATATATATATATATATATATATATATATATATATATATATATATATATATATATATATATATATATATATATATATATATATATATATATTTATATAAATAAAATTTCTAATATTTAATGTTAAAATAATTTACATACATATATATATAAAAATAAAATAAAATAAATTTATAGAATAAAATAAACAATTTATTTGGATTTATATTTTAATTTATAAACTCTAGATATAAAAATATTTGTGTTATCATATGCCACATTTGTAAATTTCAGAGTGCCTATCATCATACTCTGGCAGAGTATTAAATAACTCATCATGAGAAGCCAGAAGATACACCGTAAGGAATTACTATAATGAAGAAGGTTTCAAGTCCATCAAGCTGCATCACAAGTTAAGGTCCACCCAACAATAGATTTATGACTTAATAAGTTCATACAAAATCCCACCCTTCTAATACGTTTATAACCACATGAAGATCACTTTAATGAAAAATCATTCCTATGTACTAGTCAGGATATCCACAAAAATATAAAAATAACTTATAACTGTTAATAAATAATATTATCCATTTAATTAGTGATTTTAAGTGTTTCTTGTAAGTGATCTTAATATTATAATAGACCTATTGAATGGGTTAGATTTTTACACTTATATTAAAGATTAGAAGTTATTTACTTAGTGAACCGTAATGTTTTCAACTAGTTGAACTGGACACTTTTTTTTTAGGATTCTACTAGTGTGAGAAATGCGAGTATGACTATAATCTTACTCGTCTTCACATGCGGAATATAACACACGTGTGTAAGTCTGGGAATCTACCATACAATCCACACTTTCAACATATCCAGATAAAATAATAATAATAATAAATAATTTTACTGAGTTTATATTCTAATTTTAAAAGTTTTAAAATTTCTCTTGTCAAGATCAAATTAAATCATTATAAGTCTAATTTAAGCATTTAAAAATTAATATGATCTAATTTGGATGATTATTTAAATTATTTAAATTAAATTTTAACTCAATGTTAAATTAAACCTTCACTTCATACTAATTTAAACTCTGATAAAAAAAAATCTGAATATAAGGTCCATATAATTATTTTTATAAATTATGAAAATTAGAACTTAGAATGAAATAATTAGGTTATATCCGTACATAATCAGATAGATAAATGAATTATAATTTTAGGATATACATGGTATTTCAACGGTATCTACAAAAATAAATAAATAAATAAAAATTTACAACACTGTTATAGGAAGCAACTTGATGTTTCAGTAAATTTCAAGAATTTAATTTTAATGACATCGGGTTGCTACATGTTTTGTATGAAAATTTGAACAATAAATCGTTTGTTATTGATTTCAGAATAACTCATGACATGCATTCATCTATTCTGATTATGGAATTATGGAAAAAGAAAAGAAAATAAATGAATGATAATGGTATCAGCAAGTAGGGCAATTGTGTCCCTTGGGTGAGAGACTCTAAAGCCAGTAAGTAGGGCAATTGTGTCCCTTGGGTGAAAGACCCTAGAACCCACAGGATCCTTTGGAGTTTCCTTTGTGTACGGCGTATGAGTACAATTGTGTGCACGGACATACGTCAGATGTACAACTAGAGCAGTAGTCTGACCAGCTAATGTATAAATGGGTCCATCACCATGAGGTACCATGAGGTACCACCTCAGCCATATCCACAGAGGTCGCTATAGTCGTACCCGAGGCCACCACAGCAAGGACCTTCATTGGTATATCAGAGACCACCTCAGCAAACGCCATCACAGGTTAGACCTTAGCAATACAAGCAGTTGAGGCAGGGAGTTCAGACATCACGACCACAAGCTCAAGGCCAAGTCTACGCCCTAGTACAGTTAGGAGACGACACAGTGCAGCCGTACGAGAACTTGGCGCAACAATACGATGGCTCAATTCAAAGTTATGATGTTCCAGTATAATCTGGGGATGGAACAACCCAGACTTATGATGATGTCGCACCCTTATATGAGGATTCAGCACCGCCAACAGATGACATTATTCAGCCTGACATTGAGGCTAGCAGCGATGTAGTCGAAGGTACCATCGTCATTTATTCATCCTTAGCTAGAGTGTTATTTGACTCTGGAGTATCGCATTCATTTATTTCTTACTGTCTTCTCTACTCGCTTGGGTTATTTCCTACTCCCTTAGATAAGAAGTTAACGGTAGCAAACCCCCTTGGTAATTCAGTGAACATAAGTCAAATTTGTAAATCTTGTCCGATTATGATTGAGAATGTAAATTTATCAGCTAATCTTATAGTTATGCCGATGCGAGAATACGATATTATATTGGGGATGGATTGATTATCTTTATATCGGGCAAAAATCGATTGTTTTAGGAATATAGTCATATTAAATATCGATGGGCGAGCACCGTTACAATTCCATGGGATGCGAAGGAATGAAGCATCGGTTAGTTTGTCAGTCATCTCGGAAGTTGAACCTCAAGGAGTAGAACAAATTTTGATTGTTAATGAATTTCCAGAAGTATTTCAAGATATTCCTGAATTACCGCCAAAGAGAGATATTGATTTCACAATCGATCTGGTACTTAGGACTGCACCAATCTCCAGAGCACCATATCGTATGGCTCCTGTTGAATTGATAGAATTAAGGGAGCAACTTCAGCAGCTCCAAGATCAAGGCTTCATTAGGGCTAGTACGTCGTCATGGGGTGCATCAGTGTTATTTGTAAGAAAGAAGGATGGGTCATTGAGGCTATGCATCGATTACCGTCAACTTAATAAGGCGACTATCAAGAACAAGTACCCACTGCCGAAGATAAACGATTTATTCGATCAGTTGAAGGAAGCTAAATATTTTTCAAAGATAAACCTACGGTCTGGATATCATCAATTGAGGATTAGAGATGAAGATGTACCCAAGACTGCCTTTAGGACTCGATACGACCATTATGAATTTCTAGTGATGCCCTTCGGACTAACGAACGCTCCAGCAGTAGTTATGGACCTCATGAACAGGGTCTTCAAATCGTATTGGACCGATTCGTGATAGTGTTCATAGATGATATTCTAATTTACTCCAAGACGCAAGAGGATCATGCTGATCACCTACAAATAGCTCTTCAAACTCTAAAGAATAATCAATTGTATGCCAAAGCTTCAAAATGTGACTTTTAGAAGAATGAAGTAAAGTTTTTGGGGGCACGTGGTATCGGAAAAAGGAGTGTCTATAGATCCATCGAAAGTCGAAGCGATGTTAAATTGGGAGCAGCCCACCAATGTGACATAAGTGCGCAGTTTTCTCGGATTAGCTGGTTATTATAGAAGGTTCATTGAGGGATTCTCTAAGTTAGCAAGGCCATTGACTAACTTGACCAAGAAAGGCACTTCTTTTAAATGGAATGAAAATTGCGAGCTGGCTTTCTCTGAATTAAAGAAGCGATTAACGGAAGCCCCGGTACTTTCTTTACCAGCAGAAGGGGAAAGATTTGTGGTATATACTGATGCATCTTATCAAGGGTTGAGATACGTGCTGATGTAAAGTGGTAAAGCAATAGCATTTGCGTCAAGGCAGTTGAAACCTCATGAGCAGAATTATCCCACTCACGACTTAGAGCTTACAGCTGTAGTGTTTGCCTTATAAATTTGGAGGCATTATCTTTATGGTGAGCAGTTTGAACTGTACTCGGATCATAAGAGTTTAAAGTATCTTTTTGATCAAAAGGACCTAAATATGCGGCAAAGGAGATGGATGAAATTCTTGAAGGATTATCATTTTGATATCTGCTATCATTCATGTAAGGCGAATGTTGTAGCCGACGCATTAAGCAAGAAGACGCGCAAGCTGGTGGCGAGTCTAATGATTAAAGAATGGGAGATGCTTGATGTAAATAAAGATTTTGAAGTCAGACTACGCATCAATGAACCTCGGGCTTATATCGGTAATTTAGTAGTGCAACCCACTCTGGTAAGTAATTTCTTAATTATCCATTTAGATTAACCCTTTCATTCTTATATTAGGATATAGTTATTCAGGATTTTCTTTTATAGGTGCGATGAATAATAGAAGCGCAGAAGAATGATGCATGGCTACGAGAGAAAATATCAGAAGAATCGGAAAAAGACAACTCAGAGTGGTGAGTAGGATCTGATGATGGGGTCAGATTTCAAGGGAGGTTATGTGTTCCAGACATATCTGAATTAAAGCAAGAAGTCTTAGATGAGGCGTACCGCACAAAATTCACCATCCACTTAGGAGGAACCAAGATGTACCGTGATGTACGACGTCAATATTGGTGGAGTAATATGAAAAGGGAGATAGCCAACTATGTTGCAAGGTGTCTTACTTGTCAGCAGGTTAAAGCGGAGCATAAGAAGCTGTCGGGACTTTTACAACCGTTACAGGTCACCGAATGAAAGTGGGAGCACATATCAATGGATTTTATTGTCGGACTACCGAAAACAAGTCGTCATCATGATGCGATATGGGTGATCGTGGATAGGCTAACAAAGTCAGCACACTTCCTTCCTATACGTATTTCTTCCTCCCTAGACGAGTTAAGAAAACAGTATATCAAGGAGATCATTAGGCTTCACGGTATTCCTGTGTCCATAGTATCCGATCGAGACCCCAGGTTTACATCACGCTTTTAGATGAGTCTTCAGAAGGCATTGGGAACAGCGCTAAACTATAACACGGCTTTTCATCCGCAGACTGATGGACAAACGGAACGGGTAAATCAAATCATAGAAGACATGCTTCGCAGCTGCATTCTTGACTTCAAGGGGAATTGGGACGACCACCTCTATTTAGTAGAATTCGCCTACAACAATAGTTTTCAGTCCAGTATTGGCATGGCGCCATTCGAAGTTTTATACGGAAGACCCTGCAGATCACCAAGTTGTTGGGCCGAAGTGGGTGAAAGGACATTGTTGGGACCAGAACTAGTGCAAGAGACATCCGAGAAGATTGTCATCATCAAAGAACGTCTACGTACTGCTCAGAATCGCCAGAAGAGCTACGCCGACAATCGCCGAAAGAACTTGGAGTTCGCCATAGGAGATCATGTGTTTCTGAAGGTATCCCCGATGAAAGGAGTTATGTAATTTGGGAAGAAAGAAAAATTGGCACCACGCTACATTGGACCATTCGAGATCTTGCAGAGAGTAGGCCTCGTAGCTTACAGACTAGCCTTACCTCCTCAACTTTTTGGCGTTCACGACGTATTCCATATATCTATGCTTCGAAAGTATGAGAGAGATACATCGCATGTCATTGACTAGGAGCCGCTGGAAATTCGAGAGGACTTTTCATACATAGAGCAACCGATTCGCATTATCGACAGGAAGGAGCAAGTACTTCGAACAAGATCAATACCACTCGTGAAGGTTTAATGGGGGCATCATGGCGAGGACGAAGCTTCGTGGGATCGAGAGGATGAAATCCGAGAGAAGTACCCTCATCTCTTCATATAATAGGTATATTAAATTTCGGGGATGAAATTTTTGTTAAGGGGGGTAGAATGTAACAACCCACTTTTTGTGAAAAATAGTTCCACCGTCCACTTCCGTGTGGCCCACCTAAGTTTTAGATCGGCCTCATTTTTTGCCTTATATCTTCTCTTGGCCTGGCCAAGATGATGGACGAAGTAGATTTATATGGGACCTACCGCATCTTTAAAAAAAAAAATAAAAAAAATAAAGTAAAAAAAATAAAAACTAATCTTCCGCACGACTAAACCACTTCTCCACTTTCCTTCATTTTTATACGGTAATGGCCGCCGAAACCTTCCACGAAACAAAACTTTCCACGTCCCCCACTCTTCCGCCTCGTTTCCCACATCCATTAAAAAGGAAGGAAATGTATGAACAAAGTTTTCATCGTATCAAAAAAAAAAAGGAGAAAGAAACGGAGGATCAATCAAATCCAAATTTGAGAGAGGGAGAGAGAAAGCTCTGTAGATCAAGAGAAAAATATTAGAACAAGGCCAGATCATCAAAATTTTAAGGTAGGTGATCTTATCTTGAGATTTAGCATTTTCAGTTAATTATTATGCTAATTGTCAATTGATTATTTATTCATCAATTTTTATTTTTATATATTTATGATATTTATGTTGAAATAATTATATATATATATATATTTATTTATATATAAATAAAATTTCTAATATTTAATGTTAAAATAATTTACATACATATATATATAAATAAAATAAAATAAATTTATAGAATAAAATAAATAATTTATTTGGGTTTATATTTTAATTTATAAACTCTAGATATAAAAATATTTGTGTTATCATATGCCACATTTGTAAATTTCAGAGTGCCTACCATCATACTTTGGCAGAGTATTAAATAACTCATCATGAGAAGCTAGAAGATGCACCGTAAGAAATTACTATAATGAAAAAGGTTTCAAGTCCATCAAGCTGGACCACAAGTTAAGGTCCACCCAGCAATAGATTTATGACTTAATAAGTTTATACAAAATCCCACCCTTCTAATACGTTTATAACCACATGAAGATCATTTTAATGAAAAATCATTCCTATATACTAGTCAGGATATCCACAAAATATAAAAATAACTTATAACTGTTGATAAATAATATTATCTATTTAATTAGTGATTTTAAGTGTTTCTTGTAAGTGATCCTAATATTATAATAGACCTATTGAATGGGTTAGATTTTTACACTTATATTAAAGATTAGAAGTTATTTACTTGGTGGACCGTAATGTTTCCAACTAGTTGAACTGGACACTTTTTTTTTTGGATTCTTCTAGCGTGAGAAATGTGAGTATGACTACAATCTTACTCGTCTCCACATGCGGAATATAACACACGTGTGTAAGTCTGGGAATCTACCATACAATCCACACTTTCAACATATCCAGATAAAATAATAATAATAATAAATAATTTTACTGAGTTTATATTCTAATTTTAAAAGTTTTAAAATCCCTCTTGTCAAGATCAAATTAAATCATTATAAGTCTAATTTAAGCATTTAAAAATTAATATGATCTAATTTGAATGATTATTTAAATTATTTAAATCAATTTTTAACCCAATGTTAAATTAAACCTTCAATTCATACTAATTTAAACTCTGATAAAAAAAAAAAAAATCTGAATATAAGGTCCATATAATTATTTTTGTAAATTATGAAAATTAGAATTTAGAATGAAATAATTAGGTTATATTCGTACATAATTAGATAAATAAATGAATTATGATTTTAGGATATACATGGTATTTCAACGGTATCTACAAAAATAAATAAATAAATAAAAATTTACAACACTGTTATAGGAAGCAACTTGATGTTTCAGTAAATTTCAAGAATTTAATTTTAATGACATCGGGTTACTACATGTTTTGTATGAAAATTTGAACAATAAATCGTTTGCTATTAATTTCAGAATAACTCATGACATGCATTCATCTATTCTGATTATGAAATTATGAAAAAAGGAAAGGAAATAAATGAATAATAATGGTATCAGCAAGTAGGGCAATTGTGTCCCTTGGGTGAGAGACCCTTAAGCCAACAAGTAGGGCAATTGTGTTCCTTGGGTGAAAGACCCTATAACCAACAGGATCCTTTGGAGTCTCCTTTGTGTACGACGTATGAGTACAATTGTGTACGCGGACATACGTCAGATGCACAACTGGAGCAGTAGTCTGACCAGCTAACGTATAAATGGGTCCATCACCATGAGGTATCAATGCGTGGGCGTTAATGCAACGTGACCATCTACTTGGGTACGGTGATGTAAGAAATGATATATTTATTATGAGAATTTATAAAAATATTACGTGCATCGCATTTTCATAATTCTGTTGTTAAATTTCATTATCTGTATTTTATTTTCTTTCATTATTATAAAATTGATATTATCTGAACATGTTAAATTTTGGGTAAGAGATGACCCTACTGGGCTGTTATACTCATCCTACTAAACAAATGCATAGGTGCAGAGCTAGAATACTATGAGCAGGCGGGCATCTACTATTAGTGTTATTTGTAAAAAAATTTGATTTAGTTTTAATTCAATTCAGATTTATTTTATTTTATATTTATATTTATATTTATATATTTTTTTTTGTTATTTAGGTATAGTTTATGTTCATATTTCCATGTACGAAGGGAAAACTATCAAAAAGTTAAATTTAATAAATATCAGTTGTATTTCTTTTAGATGACGTTGATTATTATTGAGATTAATTGAATCATCTAGTCTGTAATAAATGAGAGCATATTATAACTCACACCCTGAGATTCGGGTCCCGACTACCTTATTCGGGTACCTAAATTTCGGGGCATGACAACCATTCAGAATCCTTGCATATACTAATTCAAACTGATCAATATGTAGAGCTAGCTCTCTGTCAGAAGTCATCATCCAAAAATCTGCTTGGCTAAACAATGCTAACCTCTGATTTGTGGATGTACACATTCGTTGAGACAGGATCATTAAATATTTTTCATTTTTAATCGTTAAATGAATATTAACTAATCTAATAATCAGGCAATCAAATAAGCATAGTTTCAGTTCGTGAAATGTCTAAACCTCTCTTCCATGAACACTAGATTAAAGATCACTGTTATTACCTTCCACCAATCCGATAATAAAATAATTTTAATTTTTAGATCATAATATGTATAGAATGGGTCCCGTAATCTGGAGACTGTGTATCATTCACGAGGCTAGGACAGAGTATCAAAGTTCTTCTCTTTCAAACGGTAGTAAATAATGAGCGTAAAAGGCATTTTGATTGGCTTTACGCCCACCCACATTCAATGTGGAGAGCCATCTCGCTCCCCTTCAAACTCATAAATTGAACGTTGCAACGGTTACCTATCACTTCTCCCCTCCAGATTCATAAATTGAACGGTTGCAGTGCAACGATTACCTTTCACCTCCTAATTAACAATAGCAACGAATAAACGAGGGCTTCTTTAAAACAATCCCTTGAGTTCGTCATTGCAGTTTTCTGTAGTCACGCGACTCACGAGAAATTGTCAGTGTACTCATGGACGCGGAATGCCTGTGGTGGGAAGCTGTGTGGGGTCCATAGAAATGCCTTTAAAAAATCCACTCCGTCCATTAGTTTTGCAAGAACACATTAGGATAGAAAAATCAAGCAGATCCAAAACTCATGAGGGCCACACCTAGGAAAAATTGGAACAGAAATATACACCGTTGAAACCTTCCTGGAGTCGACCATGATGTTTATATGTCATCCAAACCATTCATAAGGTTATTACCACTCAGATAAATTGTAAGAACAAATATTCTCCTGATAAAAAATTTCAGGAGGTCCTACAAAGTTTCCAATGCTGGGTGTTTAATCGGTGCTATTTCCTGCAGCGTGTTCAACAGGAGTATTGTATTGGCTTGATTTTTAGCCTCATGGCCTATTGTTGTCTTGCAAAATTGATGGATGGAGTGGATTTTCACAAGAATTATTGTGGACCCAATATGCTTTCACAACAGGAACTTCCTCCACGGGCGCGCATGCAGTCCAAATCCCGTAGACGTCCTCTGGCTGGATACTGTTATCATGACTCGTTCACGGACATCACTTATATGGAAACCCAAAACCTTATTATAAGTCCCAATTTGAATAAAATAGGAATTACTTGTAACAGTAAAGTTTCTCTAAAATAGAAATCTTAATTCAAATAGAATATAAATTATAAGAATATTATCAATTTAATTATTGGCAACACAAGAATAACGAAACACATTAAAAATGAAAATTTCTAAAAACATATGCTTTTTTCTTAATATAATAGTGTTCATGCCACAGGAGTGTGTTTTCTTGCAAAATGGATGACTTCAGCTAGCACACTAGTAGGCCGGTTAATCCCAAAAATATCAATACATAAAGATTGATAAGTCTTATGTTTTGTAATTATAGTGGAATCAAAGTTATAACTAATTTATGGTTTACTCTTAGAATGCCAATTTCTCCTTATCTTGAATGAATTTTTATAATTTAGATATGTTTTAAGCATCAAGCCCAATGTAGGATTAGGCTTGGATTTGACGGACTACTTCCCCTTCCATTCAAGTTTCTCTCAGTTCAATTATGTTAAGAATGTCCTGCAGTGGGCTCTACATCAAGTTCTGTCTAATTTTACTGAAAAAGGAGGATGCGAATGGAATTCCCTTTTTGAGGTAATGCATAGCCGATATGTGGTGGGTCCATTTCCTGTCCAGAAGATCATCTGATGATATGGAAGTTGACCTTTTCCCATTCAATGGCCACACTCGCCAAAATGTTTTCTGGACATATGTTATTTTGTACATGGCAACTCATCTGATCCCATCCTCATTGTGGGCCACATCCATTTCAGTGGGCCCACTGTGAACGTGTCCCGGAAGAAACGGGTTCATCCTTCAGTCGGCTCGCACCTTCATAAGAAAGATGGGGTACGGACCAACATCCATGATGAATTTACGCGTCCCATCAACCAATGGCTACTATCTCATGCACCTGTGCCATGTACGCTGATTGACTCACGCATAGAAATATGCATACATGTGAGAGATCGGAACTACTTATCATGTGATCCTCACAGCCTAGATCTTGTGTTAAAAAAATCAGGCCATTAAGATAGTCAAGTCGTCCACATGTAATTTATCATTTATTTCTGTAGAAGTATGGCCCCCTGATGATCAATCGCATCAGCCAGTTATTCGGTCATGAAATCTACAAAGTGGGCCTGTTGCATACGTTATATCGTCAATGTGGAATTACGCCGTAAATCCTGACGAAGCCACCGTCAATGCATTCCATGGAAACGCTCGTAGCATTCCTTCGTATCAAATAATTCGTGCCTGTGAAAAAGACGAAGGCAGATGAAATGTCAATCCCTAGGGGGGACGGTCTGGTTCGCTTGGCCAGAGAGGTGACCGTACGTACGTGTTTTGATAGAACGGTGTCCCTGCAACCCTGCACAGACACCATCCAGGGCGTAATTACCACTTATGGATGGCACGCTTGTCAGACGCTTACTATAGCCTACTATAATGTTTCTTTGCAAACCAACCTATTGATAAGGTCACAGACGAAGGGAACAACAAATATCAGGTTATCCGAACATAAGCTTATGTGGTCCATTAATGGCCAATCACTACTGTTTCCTATGGTATGGTCCACTTGAGAATTAGGTCTGCTTCATTTTTGGGGTCATGCCCTAACATGATCCGGCAAAACAGATGGACGGCATCAATATATAAATCAAGGTGGGCCCATGGTAATGGCTACACCTAATCTGCTACTTTCCACGATGAGCTGAGCGTCCGATCTAACGTTGGTTTGACATCAAATCCTTCCATCATATGGGCCACCACCGTGTTTGACATTCAATCCATCCATCACATGCGCCCCTTAATTATCTCTCCATCCATCTAAAAGTAAGGTCGGCCAAGCTAAAGGGAATAATTAGGTTGGGGACGCTTACCATTGAAAACCTTTTAAATTGTGGGGGTTTTTTATTTTATTTTTAACGTACACCCATCCACACACACTCCACTCAAACTTCTAATCTTATTATTAAAATACAATGCGTCTACCACTAAGCCATGCAGTGAGATCCTTGTGTACAGGACCCGTATTTCCAATGTGTAATCTATTCCATTTAAAAATGCATCGGATGCAGATGAATGAAGATCCAAAAGATCAAGGCATTACAAAATTCAGTAGACCCACTACACTATTTTCATTTTTAGACTGATTTTACAGTGTGGCTCAACTGAATTACGGATCAAGGAAAATAGGAGATGTTGCATATGATGGGCAGATTAGATGTCATTAAATTATAATGGTGAGCTCCACGCATTGATTCATACATTAAGCTTATCATAGAAAAGTCTGTATAGGATCCAACTCAGGACAAAAAACTAATACGCATGACTGAGTAGGAATAAAATGGGGGAGATAGAACAAGGGTTATATATATATATATATATATATATATATATATAGACACACACAGTATACGCAGACTGCTCCGCGTTGATTATTTTACATGGCATGTGACCGGTGGGATTACCAAATGAATATACAAACTCCACCGCACGTATGCCATATGATGGGGCTAATCAGCACAGGAGGTTCCTGTAGTAAGAAACTGTGTGGGGCTCAGATATGACCCTGATGAATCCAATCTGTTCATCAGTTTCGCAAGACCATAATAGGACAGAAATATGAAAATTGGGCAGATCCAAAACTTATGCGGGCCACACTACACGAAATAGTGGGGATTGAGCGCCCACCACTGGACGTGGTTTGGCTAGTGAGGCTGCTACAAGAGGTGTACATGAACCAAGCTAGCTCGATTAGCTCGCTCGACTCAACTTGAAAAAGTTTGATTCGACTTGGTTCGAAGATGAGTTCAAGACGAGTCAAGTTGATTTTTTTAGGTCAAAAATGAGTTCGAGCCAAGTTCGAATTGGCCCTACCGTGACTTGACCTGAATCGATCCAGTTTGATAACTCGGTTACTTTGATATTGATGTTGCCAAGTGTTTGATGAAATGACTTCAAAAAGTGTAGTTGGTGGCAAGGAAGGTATGTATATAAAACCAACACTATTTTTTTCTTGATTTTTATGTTGCTTATAATGTGTTTGATAAAATACTTATAAAACTATTGTTGTTGTCTTAAATACCGTGAGATTTTAAAGGTGCGGTACAAGTATTTGTGAAAATACTGCAATGGTGAACTCAACTCGATCTTGGCTCAAACTTGACTCGAATTAGCTTGAGCTGCTAATCGAATTAAGCTGAGCTGGCCAATCAAGCTCGAAGACCAAACCAAGTTGAGTTCGAGATGAGGTCAGCTAGTGGCCGAGCCGAGTCAAGCTTAGGCCAGCTCGACTTGGTTCAACTTGATGTACACCCCTAGCTACCACCAACCATGTGGCTAGTAGTCGATGCTATATGGACCCCACCATGATGTATGTGTTTTATCCATGTTGTTAACACATTTTAAAAGATAATTTTGAAGCTTGATCCCAAAAATTAGATATATCTAAATCTCAGGTTGACCACACCATAGGAAAATAGTAATGATTGAATGTCCTCTATTGAAAACTTCCTAGGGCCCACTATAATGGTTATTTGGCATCTAACCTGTTAATTAGGTCATACAAACTTAGATGAAGGGAAAAAAAATATATCAACTTGATTCAAAACTTTTGTAGCCTTAAGAAGTTTTTAATTGTGTGCGTTCCATCAATACTGTACAGTTCACTTGAGATTTAGATCAACTTCATTTTTGGTTCATTCCATAAAATGATCTCCAAGAGTGGGTGGACGCATGGATGAAACACATACATCATGGTGAGGCCCACAGAGCCACCGACTACTAGCCGTTTGTCAGCGACTAGGTTGTTAGCCAATCCGTTTCCCTACCATCGGAAACTGTTTAGGATTCACGGAAGTTTTATGTTAGGATGATATTTGTACCTACGGTGAATCTGAGTAGTGATAACCCTACATGGTCGGCTCCATCAAGGTTTCAACGGTGAATGTTTCCGTTCCTGCTGCTTCATGTTATGTGGCCTACATGAGTATTGGATCTGCCTGATTTTTATATTTCGGTTATATTGTGGTCTTTCAAAGCGGATGGACGGATTTGATGTATCACGAGAATTTCTATCGGCCAACACAGCTTCCGACTACGGGAACTTCCAAGGGAACGACCAGTCCACGCCTCCGGTTCGCTGAGAGGTGCAGGCCGCCCGTGGGTGATTGGTTCTCGTGGTTGGTAGAATGTATCCTAAGGGGGAGTTTGGACGGACGGATTGGATGATAATATCCTGGGGTATGCTAAACGTGCCAAACAGACCCGTGAACTTATCCTGGGATATAGCAAACCCATGGATCTTAAATCAATCCACTGACTTCACATCATTACTTTAAAATTGATCCCATCCCTCCTAATCCTGTTCAATGGGGCACGGATTGGAAGGAATTAGAATGTAATGCCAAACGTGCCAAACAGACCCGGAGAACTTGTCCCGGAGATAGCAGACCCATGGATCTTGAACCAATCCATTGACATCACCATCGTTACCTTGAAATTGATCCCATCCATCTTAATCCAGTTCAATCCGGCCAGCCAAACAGGCCCTAAGGTATATCGCAATAGGATACGTTGAGGCTTCAACCGTTGGATCAGAGTCCTTTCAATGGCCCATTGGAACACCTAAGGAATATAGTATATTGAAACATTTCAACCCTTCAGATGATTGGAAGATCACGAAGACTGTACATGTCCAAAGAAAAGACAACAATGATCAAATGGTTAGAACACTTCAGTATAAGAGTTAATAATCTCTATCCCTCATCAAGGTAAGGCCCACCGAATGAACGGTTTGATCATAAAATATTACTTAAGGTTTAAATGAGAAAACACCATAGAGAAATACGCCCGAATGTATCCTACCAAACTCATTGGTTCCAATTTTTCCCTCCTTCCAGATTTTAATATGGGCGGTGCTATTTACACCCGCTTAGACAGATAATTGCTCCCATACTTCCACTTTTGGTAAGAAAAAGTAAAAATGGTGTATTTCATCCATTACAAAAACTAGAAAAGAGAGGGTACATTTAATAGGCAGGTGGGTATTGATATCAATCCACTTTAATCTTTCTTCACTCATCTTTTCTTCAAACAGGATCCAAGAAGGACGACCGTTCCTCGACTCCTGCGTAGCCCCTTAACTCCTGGTGCTTCCTCTTGTCTGTTTGGTAGAGGTGGATTTGTAGCTATTTTTCGCGGAGGATAGGAGAAAAGAAGGCAAGAAAAGGAGAGTTCTTTTGCTCTCGGTTTTCAGCCATGGTTTCTGGCAAGGTAAAAGCCGTCATGGGATTTCAGAAAACCCCACCAAGTTCAAAACCAGAGACTCCCAAGTATTTCTCCTCCTCTCCCAGCTCTCAGAAATCTCTTCCTCTTCCTCCTCCTCCTACCAAGACTGTCTTCTCTCGCTCCTTTGGCGTCTACTTCCCTCGCTCTACTCAAGTCCAGCCCCGCCCGCCCGACGCTATTGACCTCGTTCGACTCGTCGAAGAACTTCAGGAGAAGGAGTCTCACCTCAAAACAGAGCTCCTTGAGCAGAAGCTCCTCAAAGAGACGGTCAAGATCGTCCCTTTCCTCGAGAACGAGATCGCTTCCAAGGATGCCGAGATCGAGCGGTCGGCGCGGAGGATTGGTAGTTTGGAAGCTGAGAATGGGATGCTGAGGCGAGAGGTGGAGAGATTGAAGGATAGGATTGTAAGAGAAGGGGTGGAGAATGAGAAGAAGTTGAAGGAGATGGAGGATGAGATTGCAGAGCTAAAGAGAGGGATAGAATCGAAGGTGTTTTGTACTGAAACGCGGGAGATTGCCGAGATTGATGACTGCGCGTCGTCGCCGCAGAGGTTCCAGGGCCTGATCGACGCATCGGCGAGGTCTAATCTGATAAGAAGCTCGACGAAAGGGGCGAAATCGAACGGTGTGGATTCTAATCCAGAGAAAGAGAAGCTCGAGATTACAGATCTGAACGGAAAAGATGTGGAGGCCGAAGTAATGCAGCAATCTTGCTGTAGTCGAGAGATTTCAGAATCGAAACCAAAACCGCCGAGAGTTCCTAAACCTCCTCCAAGACCTTTCTTTTCTTCTTCTTCTTCTACAGCGGATACGCTTGGGATTGCGAAAAGCAGAGCGTCTTTGGAAAGTGCGAGCCTGACGGAGATGCCGCTGATTCCGCCGCCGTTTCCGGTGGTTTCTGGCGCAAAAGCGCCGATTCCTCCCCCTCCGCCTCCGCCTCTTCCGCCGGCGAGGGTGAAGAATGCCGGTGCAGCGAAGGTGAGGCGAGTGCCAGAGGTCGTGGAGTTTTACCGTTCTCTAATGCGGAGGGATTCGAAGAGAGAGTCCGGTGCTGGAGTGCCTGACCTCCCGCCGCCGGCGAACGCGAGGGACATGATCGGAGAAATTGAGAATCGTTCCGCTCACCTACTCGCTGTAAGTCCAGCCTGTTACCTTCTCTTCCCTAAATCTACGAAACTGCCACCGCGTTCATGTCAGTAGTCTGACAGCCGTAACTGGTTCAGTAAGGCTTGTGTCAGTGGTCTCACTCACAGGAACTGGTTCAAAACTGAATGACTAAACTACCCCTTGCGTGCCTGTCTCGCTCGCGTCAGATAGGGCATTCACATACCAATGTGGCAGTCCTTACCGTTCGCCATTGAACCCAGATTCAGCAGGTTCGCCGATTATGTGGGCCACATATTTACTTGGACCGCAGTCTAGAAAACGTTGCTAACCGTCTGTTTTTCCTACACTGGGCTGTCCCACCTGTTGTGGACCAGCCTAATTTTTGGGTCAACGCACATTCACATCTGCCTCACTTGATGGACGGGCTAGACCGTGCACGCTAGGCTCGAGCTGGTAGGAAACCCTCAAATCTCACATGAGCATGTCCGGTTAGTGGGCCCAGTACACTTTTTACCAAAACCCATTAAACTGCTTTTGTTTTTTTAAGTTACGCGTCGCCGTGAAATCCGCGGATTTTGTGGTCACTAGTTGCCGTTTTCTAATGTGGCTACGATTGTAAGTGCCTCGAGCCGTCCACTCTCGAATTATGTCGGGCCTCAAATCGTTTCTTGATTTTTTTCACTCGCACTCACACACAGCAGACGCCCGCCCCCGAACCCATGACCTCGCGTTGAAACACTGGTGAATCTGTCACTGAGCTATAGGGTTGCAGGCCTATGTCAGGCCTCAATCTTCACCGTACACTTTTGTTTTTTATACACACGCACACACACCCCCACGCACTCACGCCACACGCGCACACACCGTGGGATTTCACCACCATGGGTACTCGAACCCTTGAGACCCGGTGTTGAAACTCCAAGGAGTCTACCACCCGGGTAAGAGCAAGGACCCTTTACCGTACACTTATACGGTGGAGATGGACGGTTACACGAGGGAGATGATTGCGACTGTTCACTCTGCTACATTCCGCCGTCGATGGCCTAGAAATCGCCATGGTCGCTACCAAAGTTAACGTTGGGTCCTGTACCTCTTCCATTGGATTGTGCTGTGGCCTGCCTTCGATGGACTGTGCTGTGTGTATGGTTTCCATCATCATTCAGATTTCAAAACGTTCATGCTAAGATGGCCCCATGATATGAACTTGTCCATCATCTCCTCCTCGGAACTATCAATGCTTTAGTGATGATACTCTCCTCCGATTTGTAAAGTTGAATGTGGACCATTGAAAATCTTCATTTTAATGTTTTGAAGCCATCTCAGTTCACGGTTAAGTTTCTTAATATGGCTAGTAAACGTAGATCATCGAGCCTTCCCAGCATTTGGGCCCCAGTGGCTCTGGCCATCAGAGTCCCGCAGTTGCAAAATGCGAACGGATAATCGTAACTAGCCCCTCTAATTTTTTTTTTTTGTTTAAAATTATTTATTATTATTTTTTTTATGACAATTGTAGACGCCTAATCCCTGGCTGCTTAAGTTTTAAATAGATAATTGTAACCACCTCCCCATGGGTTCCAAATATTTTAAACACCTCTTTGATTTGGGGAGTCGCTGAATATTCTCCCACTAGAAAAAAAATATATTTCTGGCTATCATTTTATAAAAGACCATTTTGCTTCTTAAGGTTGAAGTTATGTTGCTCGTGGGGTCAAGGTGAGGCACACATGTGGCTGTGAGGGTAAGGTGGGCCCACACATGGCTGTGCAGCAGAGGTGGACCATCTTCGGTGAATCCAAATTATCTTAATATTGGAAAGCAGGAGTTTTGACCACGGTGCCGAAACACCGGTCAACATTGATGACATGGCTTGACTAATTGGGCAGAGCCCGAACTGATCAATTGAGCTCCTATGAGTCCAAATGTTATAGGAGAAGTGAAGCCTTCCTAAGAATTGTGCTGTGTAAAAGGTAGCTGCTCATCACTTGCTCTTATGCCTCACATGCACAAGGAAGATGGGCCCACCATGTATACACAGAGGCCACATGTATACGCAAGATGGGTCCACCATCTGCATGTTCATACCACGTATACTACCAAGGAAAGCCCATCATTTGAGCTTACTTGCAATGTGTACAAGCAAGACAAGGCAACCATTTGGACTTACATAGCTCATGTATGTGCATTCTGTGCCTCATGTATATGCACAATGTGCATTCACACGTGCATGCCATGTGTAAGTAAGATGGACCCATCATTTACAGTCTCATGCCATGTGTATTAGCAAATAGGCCCACCAATTATAGTCACAAGCCTTGCCACATGTATAAGCCAAGGCCCGTCACATGCACTTAGATGCCGTGTATAAGGTGGGACCATCTTTTGCACTTGCATGCCATGTGTACAATAAAGGTGGATCCATATTTTGTACACACTTACCATCATTCCTTTAAAATTTCAAAAACTGGAGAGATCCCAATTGCACACACTTTCCCTCTCTGTTGGTAACCAACTGTGAGAGGTGTTAGGAACCTTTTTCTTTGGCAAATGATCAGCATATCTTTAAATTACAAACTTCCCAAACTCAAAACAAAACAAATGTGAGCCCCCTTTGCTTGTAGACATGCATTCGGTATAAATTGTGGGCCTGGCGTTTACATGTGAAATGGTATATGAGCACGAATGGTGGACCCTTGCATTTACCCGTGGCATGGTATATGAGTGTAAGTGGTGGACCCTTGCATGGACACGTTGCATGGTATATCAATACAAATGGTGGACTCTCTTTGCTAGTACATATGACATGTGAGTGTAGATGGTGGGCTCGCCATGCTTGTACACCTGTCATGGACATGGTACATATATGTAGATGTGGACCATGATGCTCGTATAGATGGTAAGTGCACTCGGGGGGCCTAATTTGTACGCTGGTTGCCTTGCTTGTACATGTGGCACAAAGCATTTCTTAGAGAAGTTCTACTTCTCTTAGTCACATGCATTTGGGATTCTAGTGAATCCAATTAATCAAATCCCAACTGCTCATTTGCTTTCAATTCTTTTATCAATGTCTGCCATTGTAATTTTGAGGATATTGCTAGTTTGTACAATATAGTCATTTATGGAAAAAAGAAAAAAGATAATGGTTAATACAGAGGTTAATTTTTTTAGCAGATAAATAAATAATAAATCTCTAAACTAGGAGGCAGTTGTTTACAGTATTTGAAACTAGAGAGACGGTGTTTACAATATGTAAAAGTGGAGGGGGATGTGCTCACAACTATCAGAACCAATGAGGAGGTGCTTGTAGTTATCCTTACCATGAATGCATCTTCTCAATATGGCAATTCTGTCATTTCTTTCCATCCGGACTTCGGGAGATCCCACTATGGCAATTCTGTCATTTCTTTCCATCCGGACTTCAGAAGAACAGGATCTCCCGCCGAGGTTCTAACATTTTTCTTCCTTTTTCTTTTCGTGATCAATCGAGTTAAATGAATCCAAAGGTCAGATCAGCCTTTTACGCTGTTAGAAACTAAGTAAACCTGATTTCCAAGTCTTAGTATAAATAGGACTAGAATTAGTTACTTTATAAGTGTTTATTTTGAGTCATTGGCTTTCTATTTTCAAGTGTAAGTTGTGTTACTTCATAAATATTATAATTGGAGAGAGAGAGAGAGATGAAAAATAAAAAAAAAGTATTATTATTATTTTTTAGTCTCTTTTTCATCTCTTTTATGTGTGTTGTGAAGGCCAGTTCTGTTAGAACTAGACGCATGACTCGTTGATTCAAGTTGCCATAGTAACAGGAGTGGGGTTCTATGTCATTTTCTACATACAATTTATACAATTCATTTTCTAATAATTTCACCTTTCCCCTTTCATTCTACCAGATCAAAACAGACGTAGAAACCCAAGGGGATTTCATTCGTTTCCTGATAAAGGAAGTGCAGAATGCAGCCTTCACTGACATCGAGGACCTAGTTGCATTTGTCAAATGGCTCGATGACGAGCTCTCTTTTCTGGTATTCTTTCCAAACACCTTCAAAACAGGTCGAAAATTCCTACACTTTCCCTTACCATGCTTACAAAGATGGCCACATAAACTCTTCCAGGTGGATGAGCGAGCAGTGCTGAAGCACTTTGACTGGCCTGAGCACAAGGCCGACGCAATGCGAGAAGCTGCATTTGGCTACTGTGACCTAAAGAAGCTCGAGTCTGAAGCCACCTCTTTCCACGATGACATACGCCAGCCATGTGGTCCCGCTCTCAAGAAGATGCAGGCCTTGTTGGAGAAGTAAAATACCATTTTCTTGGCTCCTTCCATCTTCATGAAACACTTATATAATAACAGCCACAGCAAAATCTTGCTATGGGTTTTCTAATTTAAGATTTGACTAAACCAATAAATTACTAACATTGTGGGGCCTTATGTCGTTTTTGATGTGGTTGAAATAGATTGGAGCATGGTGTGTACAATCTCTCCCGTATGAGAGAAGGTGCAACGGCACGATACAAAGGATTTCAAATCCCTTGGGAATGGATGCTCGAAACTGGATATGTAAGCCAGGTACGTTCATGTTCAAGTTACGAGATTGCCCTTCTTTTCATTGTGTTCTTCCCTAACTAATCTTTCCTCTTTCCACTATCGAGTGCTTCTTTATGATTAAAGAAAGCAGAAGTAGATTCCTTTGACTTTGGTAAGGGATTAAATAAGCTTTGGACAGAAACGACAAGTTACTAATGCACGCGAGCACGCTGGACCCTTTGCTTTCCCATTTCTCTAGGTTAAAGCGGTCCACGAGGTCTTCTCTTGCGTTGTTCAGTCTCACTACCATAGTGAAAAATCGTTGTTCGGCAGTTTCTCGGCGCATATATTTCTGTGGAGATTTTCAGATTTTGAGGTTTTACTCGGGATATCATCAATCAGACAATTCTTGCTAAATTTTTAAATTTTTAAAATTTATATTTATTTTAAATATATATATTTAGAAAACAAATTTCTTAATTTTTCTAATATTTTTTGAGTTAATAACGCCATAAGAACATTATATTTTAAAATCTACTGAGATTTTGAAAGATCCGTGACAATATGGTCTAATGTACTTCTCGTAATATTATAGCCATATTTTCAAAATCTCAGCGATATTTGTCACACTGCTCACTTCCAGCCCCTCGTGTGAAGGGGTAGAGCATGTGTCAGAGGTTTGGCCAGATGACAACTATCAGAAGCCCAAAGTCACTCTTCGGGCTGTGCACACTGGAAATGGATTGGCCATTCACCCTGCCACTAGCCAATGGCTAGTGGTCGGTGCTCCATGGTCCGAAATGATGTATGTTTCTCATCCATGCTGTCCATTCATTTTTTCAGATAATTTTATGTTATGAACCAAAACTGAGGTTGATCAAAATCTCAAGTGGGCCACACTGTTGATTGAAATCTCACCATTAAAAACTTCCTAGGGCTATAAAAGTTTTAGATCAAGCTGATTTGTTTTTTTACCTTCATCCAGGTTTGTCTCACCTAATCTACAGGTTTGGATGTCAAATAAACATTACAGTGGGCTCGTAGGAGGTTTTTAATGGTAGACATTCAATCACTACTGTTTTCCTATGATGTGCTTCACTAAAGATTTTGATCTGCCTCATTTATGGGATAAAGTATTAAAATGATGTGTAAAAATGGATGGACAGTGTAAATAAAACACATAGATCATGTCGGGGCTTACACATAAATCATGTTGGGGCTTACGGTGCTCCGGCCACTAGCCACCTGACCGAGGTCAGGGTCACTAGCCAAACCCCGTCTGTGTGCACTGTGAAGATAAAAATCGTTACATTCATGATAAACTGAGCTGCACATCCACGGACTGCTGGATTTCTTTAACTGTACATCACACCTGCCTTATTATTATTTCGACAATAATTTATCCATGGCCATATTCTTGGTCCTCTAGCTGATTAGTTGCCTGGATTTCTAACACGTGTGATGGACGTGCAGATATTTGACACGCATTGCATGGGTGCTCTTTACCAAAATCCGGGAAGAAAGTATTTTCAAAAGTTGCTAAACGCCACACACAATCGAAATTTCATCTATTTCATATGCACGGATTCATTCACAGGCAGCTGGAACTGTCGATCATTGATGGGAATTTGCTACAAGAGCACAACACTTGTTGTAGGGGGTCCTTCCAACAAAAAGTTGTGGTGCTCACCATGATCTCTATCTGACTTGCATTCCAACAATCAATTGCACCAACATATGTTAAGACATGAGTCGCATTGAAGTTTTTGGGTCCCGCTGGCGAGTAAGAGACCAGAGGGCATAAAACATCAAGGTCGCCGTTGGGAAATTTTCAATTGTGCCATACACATCTCCACTGCTTCTAGTGGTTTGGTATGCTTGAGTGGGATCTGCCTAATTTTTGGCCTGGCATCCTAAATGGATGTCAAACAGCCATCATGGTGGGCCCTATAACTTTATATTTTATTTCTCAAGCTCCTTACAACAAGCACCATAGGAAATTTGTGTCCATCAAGCATTGATAGTTAACGAGGTGAGATTGGACCTAGATTTTGAATCAACGAATTCATATCGGTGACAATGGCCATAACGATCCTCATAGTTGTCAATATGGGTATCGGGTCATCGGCCATAATGACCAATACATGGGTGTAATAACCATTACAACCACTGTATCGTAACACTTGTTTTTTTATTTTGTCTAAAAAATTTCTAGAAAAAATATATATAATATAAAATAATGTAAATATTCTAAATATGTATTCATTTTTTTAAAAACATGTCATGGTAGCATAACGGTCCCCTCTTCTGTGAGAGTGTTGCATCTGATTATCTAGTGAATTTATAAACATGGTTATATGTCTCTAATGTTTACACATCACAATTAAGTATTAGAACTAGAAATTAAAAAAAGAAGGCATAGATATTATATTTTTTAATTTTTTTTTTGAAAAAATAGTTCTGGGATCTTCTATTCGCCTAACTCGCTTCGATTTGTGATTTTAATCATAAAAAAAGACTATAGTAAGAGTGGTTGAAATTTGTTATCGAATGATCTATAAAAGTTTTTGAAATAAGAAAAGTGAAAAAATGAAGAGAAGATTGAGTTAAATGGAAAAAAATTGGTCATTTTTCGACTGTTACGAGGATAACAGTCCTTACGCCCTTGTAATGGTTGTTATGGCTTTATAACAGCCAATACGATCCCAAAAAACCAATTGTCCCGTTCATAAAAAAAAACTATAGTAAGAGTGGTCGAAATCTGTTATCAAATGATTAATAAAAGTTTTTGAAATAAGAAAAGTGAAAAAACGAAGAGAAGATTGAGTTAAATAGAAAAAAATTGGTCATTTTTCGTTTGTTACGAGGATAACGACCCTTACGCCCCTGTAATGGTCGTTATGGCTTTATAACAGCCAATACGATCCCATCCCCCCCCCATATCGCGTAGTGTATGACTATTACCGATACATATCGGCTTTTATGGTTGTATTATAACAAATACAGAACACCTTGTTTTGGATTGATAAGGATGAGGCTGAATACCGATTTAAACAGGCCAAAGCCAACCTAGGTAAAAGTTTTCAAGCGTCACTGCCCTTGTAAGTGATACATAACACATACACCCTACACGTCATTAATATGCATTGTTGTTACCATCACATGAGCCCAGTTTGAGGAATGGTATTAAGTTGATTCCTGATCAAGGTGAAACTTCCGCCTGACCTGACCTAATGTACTTGGGAATTTAGGCACAAACCCAAGCAACCAATTGTTTAGCCACTCAAAATAACTCAAGCAACATTGAGGATTTTGATTGTCTGATGACTGCTTATATGTAGTATGTGTTGATGACCTCAAGTTTTCTTTTTGATCACCTGCTAACGAGGTATTCCGTATTGATAACGCCGATATGGGTATCGACCATGACAACCGATATGGGGCAAGGTGTCCTATATCGGTATCGGTTGGCGTAACGGTGACCTCTAAAACCGATACAGATACGGGGGTGTAACGGCGATACGGGGGCGTAACGGCCCGTAACGGTGCAAATTTTTTTTTTTGTAAAAAAAAAATGAAAAAATATGGATTAAATTCGGAATATTCTAAGCATTCCAAATATGCATTCATTTATAAAATGGAACATGTTTATGGGGGCGTAACGGTCCACTCTTTGGTGAGAAGTTGTATCGGACTGTCTGATGAATTTATGAACCAGATAACCTGAATTTGACTACAAAATTCATATATTTAATTTTCTAACTATCTACTACCAATGATAGATATATTAGAATGAATGTAATATGTAAATATCTTACATTAGGTGTGTTTGCAATTATTTTTGAGGAATTTCTCGAACATACCTGTGCAGTGTGCAGGTGACTGTGATTCATGTCTATGACCTGTCATCCTCAAGTCAAGAATATTAAAAAAAATAAAATTAGTAGTGTCTGATATACTCCCCTGCAACTTGATTAAGGATTACTTGATTGGTTGTCAGGGGAGCTATTTTAAATACAAGTTCGGCAGTGTCAAGTGTGTGCATAATTGCATGGCTTCTTGCAATAATACTTGTGAGCTATCTGCTGCAAAATGCAAATACTTACCTTAATACAAATATATATTCACAATCACAAGTCACCACCAAAATGAAAATCTGCTTTTTTGTGGTTGCTCGACCTCCACATCATCGTCATCATCACCATCAGGCTGAGGTTGTCCAATAGGTGTAGGTTCTGCATATTCATAATATCCAGTGCCAGAAGGAAATACTAGATCAACGAAACCAGAGGATGACTGATCCTGACTAGGTAACGACTCTGACCCTGAGTAAGGATATCCACCAGTGCCCGTCGAATGGCCATACTGGTAACCATACTCAGGCTGTTGAGAATCTTGAGATTGAGAGTGCGTCTGCTGTGATGAGTAACTTGGATTTGGATCTGGATATCTATAATCATATGGATATTGATCGGGAGGGCAACTCCAACATGAATGTGATGGAACGGGCTCAGTATAACCATCATAATTATAATCCAATTGACCATAAGAATATCCATCATAGTAACTAAGATCATGAGCCTGCTGATGTTCCGGACCTCCCGGATGCGGTGCACCACTAGATGTACCCTCCTACTGGCTGTATCGTGACTCGGTACACTCATAGGTTTGACCTCGTGTACCACCTCGTCGATGTTCATCGGCATCGCGATCTGTACACGGCTGAATAGGGCGTTGAGCAACACCAGAAGTGCCAGCACCAGAGGCAGGGGGGTCATCGTCACCATCATCCGACACGGACACGCTACCACTACTCGTATTCTTTTGTTGATCTCGAGCCGTTTCTGTACGTGGCATAAACGCTGCCCCTCTTATTGGGTCCAAGACATCTGCACGACTCTCTTGTTGTGCTTTGTGTATTTCTGGGTCATCAATTCCCAATTCTTCACTATCCTCTTCAATTTGCTTTTCCCTTGTTTCCAACCAAGGTAGAAGTGGGTCATCCTCATCATAAATATTGTCCAAGTTTATTGGACAGTAGTCTGCGTCATCGGCAGCTGTAATGCTCTTATGATGTCGTCGCATTCTTAGTTTTATATTGTAATGCATGAAAACAAGTCTATCTAATGTTCTAGTCTGCAATCTATTCCTATTCTTTGAATGAATGAGCGCAAAACAACTCCAATTCTTTTCGCAGCTAGAGGAAGATGTTGTCTGTCTCAAAACTTTTACTGTAATTTTTTGGAGAGCCTTCGTACTCTCTCCGAAATTAATTCATCATTCGGCCGGTTGCAACCTAGATACTGCATGCTGTGCAAGAGCATCTCCAAAACTACCAAGACAATTTTCAAATGTATCTAATTTATTCAACGCCTTTATTTGCAGATCTAAGTCAGGTTCTAATCTCTTTATCACATTTTTTAGCCCGACACGAACTTCATCATCCGCAACAAATGATTGGGTATATCTATACCTAAGATTTAAGTAATAACCTGCTGCATGAAGATCGTGATGGAGTTGTTTTGTCCATCTCCTGTCGATCATCTTCCAATAAGTCTCACAGCTTCTACTATCACGTTGAATTGCAAGCTTTGCCTTATCCATGACATCATATAGGAAGCCCATGGTAGGTGCTTCATCGGTTTCAATAAGACGGAGTACCTTCATTAGTGGCTCCATCACCTTTAGGATCGTCTTAACCTTCTTCCAATATTTGTTGTCCCGTATGGTGTTCACAACGTCGACCGGTGTCCCTGATGTCTTCTTTCCATGTTTTGTGTTGAGTCATTGTTGGGAAGCGAATATTTCACTCAAATCTCCCCTATGCTGGAATAAACTCTCTAATGTTATAAAGTTTGTTGCGAATCTAGTTGCCGCAGGCCTCAACAATTCTCGTCCTTTCGTGAACTTTCTCATTATTGCGACTACTTGATTATGGTTGTAAATAAACGTCGTTACTTCCCTTGCCCTTTCGATCATTTCCTTAACATTCTTCTTCTTCTCAATTTCTTCCAGTATAAGATCAATACAATGGGCAACACATGATGATCAAAAAAGATATTTTCTCTTATTCATTAACATATGTCCTGCAAGTTTATATGATGCTTCATTATCTGTCACAATCTGCACTATGTTCTCCTCTCCAATCTCATCCACAACTTTATCCATTAGTCCAGTAATATAATTAGAATTTTTTGTTACTTCTGAGGCATCAACTGACTTGTGATATATAGTTCCCAAGTGGCAGTCCACCATGAAGTTGATCATGCTGCGTCTGGTTGGGCCAGTCCAACCATCGCACATGATCGTGCATCCTCTGGCTTGCCATAAAGGTTTAAAGGTAACCACGTATGTTTTCACATCCACATACTCTCCATCTGTTCATTTTTCCCTAATCTCCTTAGCCGTGGGAGCTTTTATTCCTTCACCTGTTTCTGCTGCTGCATCAATTACCACCTGCCAATATGGAGAATTGACCGCGTTAGGAGGTATGTTGGCATGTATAAATAACTTTGCTGCTGCTCTACCTAATTTCTCAACGGAAGTTCTACTCCACATTTGTTTTATTTTCTTTTGTTTAGTTGATTCTTTCCTAAACAGGATTGGATCAATAGAGGGTCTCCTAGGCTCATTTACTTCTTCATCCAAATGTATAGGGACATCACGTGAAGATGTCTGTCGTCGGCTCTCAAATACACATCGTAACCCGATAAACCTACCCCCCTACCCTCAGTCCCAGTTGCAGAAGCAGTTGCACTTCCAGTTGTACTCCCTGTCCCACTCCCACTCCCACTGCCCCCTCCTGTATCACGCACTGATCCATGCGTGCCAAACATGCGGTGACATTCTTCCTCTTCACGAGCTAGACGCACGCTCTCTCTCCTAGCTATGGTTAATTCCCGATTTGAATCTTCGCAGAATTAATAATATCTTCATCACGAACGCCCATATATTTAGGACCAAACACCTCCTGTCGAACTGCTTATAAAATATCATATTTATTCTTTTGTACAGCAGCTTGTTTATCCTTCGACTCATCCAGACTAGCTTGCATTAATAGCATTATCTCTCTTGGTACTCTGACACATGGCGCAACTTGACCCTTTTGATGTGCCAAATGTTGTTTGAGACGGGTAATTCCATCAGACACTATTCTATCACAATACTTGTACTTTATTTGGTGCCTAGTACCACCAACCCTCTCACAATGTTGCCATCCAATATCCTCACTTATTGTTGGCCAGACCCAGACATTTCTTTAGGTTTATGATATGAGTATGAGTGTATGACCTATGTTATGTTCTAACTAAACCCTAAGAAGCTCCAAAACCTGTTCAATATAAGCAAATAAAAATATAAAGTCATTAATTCGAAAATACAAAGAAAAATTTATAAAATGACACCCCAAATATATAAAATGCACATTAACATATTCTACTATGATTAACACATCATATGGCATGATTAAAACAGCAAAACAACCATTAAAAATTGATTTTTCAAATTTTAAAAAAGGGGCCAAAATTCATGCGTAAATAGAAAAAAATATAAAAAAAATATAAAATGGTACCCCAAATATGTAAAATGCACATTAAAATGTTCTACTATGATTAACACATCATATGGCATGATTTAAAAATTATTTTTTCGAATTTTAAAAAAAGGGGCTAAAATTCATGCGTAAATAGAAAAAAATATAAAAAAAATATAAAATGGCACCCCAAATATGTAAAATGCACATTAACATGTTCTACTATGATTAACACATCATATGCAATCATTAAAATAGCAAAACAACCATTAAAAATTGTTTTTCGAATTTTCAAAAAAAGGCCAAAATAAATACGTAAATAAAAAAAATATAAAATGGCACTCCAAATCTGTAAAATGCACATTAAGCTGTTCTATTATGATTAACACATCATGTGGCATCATTAAAACAGCAAAATAACTATTTAAAATTGATTTTTTGAATTTTAAAAAAAGGGCCCAAAATTCATGCGTAAATAGAAAAAAAATATTAAAAAAATATTAAATGGCATCCCAAATCTGTAAAATGCACATTAACATGTTCTATTATGATTAGCATATCATATGGCATCATTAAAACAGCAAAACAACCATTAAAAATTGATTTTTCGAATTTTAAAAAAAGGGCCCAAAATTCATGCGTAAATAGAAAAAAATATAAAAAAAAATATAAAATGGCACCCCAAATCTGTAAAATGCACATTAAGCTGTTCTACTATGATTAACACATCATATGGCATCATTAAAACAACAAAACAACTATTAAAAATTGATTTTTCGAATTTTAAAAAAGGGCCCAAAATTCATGCGTAAATAGAAAAAAATATAAAAAAAATATTAAATGGGACTCCAAATCTGTAAAATGCACATTATCATGTTCTAATATGATTAACACATCATATGGCATGATTAAAACAGTAAAACATATTAAAGAAAGTAAATACCTATTTTTGAAGAATTTCTGAAAAATGGCCTACCAAGCTTTGATTTAACCAAATCCGTAATATAATGTGTTTTTGTCCCAAATAACCAGCCAAGGTTGGTCGAAATTACTATTAGAAGGAGTGAAAAACAGTTTGGAAGCAAGAAGTTTGGAAAAAACAGCAAAAAAAACGTTTAAAAAGAAAAAAAAAAAAGCCGTTATCGGACCGTTACGGGTGACCGTTACGCCCCCGTAACGGCCCGATACGCCCCGTATCGGCCAATACGGTTACAAAAATCGGTAACGGCTGATACGGAGCCGAAACGCGTATCGGCCCTTACCGATTCCGTTATGTATCGGCCGATACGGCCGATACGTAACTGATACGGGACACCTTGATATGGGGGTGTAACGACCTTTATGACCCCTATAACATTTGAAAAAAAAAATTGCCTGAAAATTTTTGAAAAAATATTTAGAAAGTTTAGAATAATATAGATATTCCAAATATGTATTCATTTTTGTTTTGAACATATTTATAGTAGAGTAACTGTCCACTTTTTGGTGAGAGTGTTGTATGTGGTTGTCTGGTGAATTTATGAATATGATTATGTGTCTCTAATATTTACACATCACAATCAAGCATTAGAACTAGAAATTGAGAAAAAAAAAAGTATAAATACTACCTTTTTCATTTTTTTGAAAATATGACCCTCAAAGCTTCTATTTACTTAAATTGTTTCCACCTTTGGTTTTAATTCTAAAAACTATTGTAAGAGTGGTTGAAATCTGCTATAGGATGTTCTAAGAAAGTTTTTAGAATGAGAAAAGTGAAAAAAATGATAAGAAAAATGGATTTAAATAGAAAAAAGTAGTCATTTACTATTACAGGAATAACGGTTGATAAGGCCCCTGGGCGATGCGGTCTAAAAAAAAAAAACTTTATTTCACCTTCGTATTGCATAACGGTCACGACCATAACCTATACACATCGACTTTTGCAGCCGTTTCGTAATGGATACACCGATACAGAACACTTGCTAACCCTAAGTTACAGGATAAACAAAACGGACTCTTCTAACTGCACTCATGAAAATATCGTACTATAGGCAGTACACAGATAGGTTTTACCTATAACAATCTTAGGTACTTGTCATGAGGACATCCAATTGTCTCATTGAACCTTGAGCCTATGCAAGTGGGTCTTGTGTGGGCCAAGATAGCCTTAGTGGACCTTGGTTTCATAGTCTAATCTGGTTTGAATTATTACGAAGTCCTAATTTAATTACCTATTTAATTATCAAGCATGATTTGGTTGAGTCAAATAAGGAAAGTAGTTAGTAAATTTCATAAGAGTTGTCTTCTATATAGAGGCTTAACCTAATGCTTACACCACTAGATATAAAAGCGCTCTCATCTTTTCTCTCTTACCTTTTTATTACAGTAATTTTTAGTTTTTTAATCTTTTTAGTCTCACTTTTTCACTACTGACTCTCTTTTATTTTTTTCATTCTTCTTTTCTATGGATGCTAAGATTCTCCTCTTCATAAATTATTATTATTATATATAGTAATAATAATAATAATAATTTTTTGTTATTAAGAAAGTCTAAAGGCAGAAAAAACATAGAAAAGAATCCACAACGAACCAAAGACCACCCCCCTAAATCAAAGGAGCCCATTTCCTTGAACATTAGGACCCCCCGGGGGTAATCAGAAGAGATCCACCACAATTTCTGAAATAGAAATTGTTCCTCTTGGTTCAAAGAATCCGAAGAACAGCGACTGCCATCTCGAGTTTTGTTTCCTGCCAGAGATGCCTTCATGCAAAGTCGGGAATAACACTTATATGGAACCTGGCATCACCCAAGGGTTTTTGTTTCCTCTCCATGATTTGCTTGTATGATTCTAGTAAATTTGTTTTGCCCACATTCCAACTGTTGATCATCAGCCGCAACTGCTGCCTAGAAATTGTCGCCGGAAGGAAGTCATACCTGGGTGGTAGGATGAATGTTACCATTTGTTTATGGAGTTGAATGTGGAGCTTGAAGACTTTATTTGCTCACATCACCATTCTAGACAGTCTCAATCATCCTTCGTTTCTTGTTTTACTGGGCATTCCTATAATTGGACAAGGCTTATACGTTGAGCCGCGCACGTAATATGACCCCACAAAACATAGTCAGGACAACGTGGGCATCATGAAAGAATCTCTTATGGGTGATATTATCAGTTGGCCCCACCACAAATGATAGGCATATCACGATCAGCTACTCCCCAATCCTTGCAAACATTCCTAAAAACATTCCCTAAATCTAACGTGCACTTCTCATGGTATGTATTATCAACCATCTGTTTGTGGCCCCACCATAAATGACAAGCATATCAAGATTAGCTACTCCGCAACCCTTGCAAACATGACCTAAATCCAACGTGGACTTCTGATGCTCTCTATTATCAACCATCTATTTTTGGAGCCAATGATCTCATGGATAAGGTTCTCCCATAAAGGAGATTTCGGGGGCATGGTCATTCAACCATGCGTCCATCATATTATGGGTCGTCTATTGCCTGTCCATGAGATTTTTCTTCTCTTTCATTTTGCTACTTCGGGTTTTCTATTGCGGGTCCATATGATTTTTCTGTTGAAGGATAAACTTGTTGTAACAAATCAGTCCGACTAATGAGTTAGTCATTGCTAACTAAGTATTTCAACCGTTGCTGAAAGAGTCTTTAAGTTGCTATTTAGTTGAGAAAAAAGTGCAAGAAAAGTGGAGTTAGTTTTTATTTTTAGCTATTTATGTGTTGCATCATTTCGTAACCTGTAAGGAGTGGAAGTACAATAAAAGTTTCAGAGAAAGTGTTGTTTATTCTTTTAATTGAATCTGCCAGAGGTGCTTCACCAGTGACCTCAGCTACCCACTTCTACTATCAGCCTACTCTGCTATCAGAGCTTTGTATATCAATGCCTGCCTCAGGGTATTCGGTAAATGTTCCTCGGCCCTTATAACATGTGAGATGTTCATGGTAGCATCATCTACCGTGACACAGAAGTTGTATACAGGCTGGCCATTGCTTCTCAAATTCACAAAGTCTCCAAGTGTGTCTAAGCTCCAACTGACTTCACCCCGGATTAGGTCATCAATTTTCAATGTCCCTTCCTTCGGCACCCGAAATCAGTATGTATAAGGTGTCCCCTTCTCTAGCTCCTTATGTATTTCTCTCTCCGTGGCAGTGGCCCACTTTCCTGTATATACTGGTGGAAGCTGCTTTAACTTTGCTATCTCCTTTATTTTTTCTAGTTCCTCATTAGAACAAAAACACCTATAAACATCACCAGAGTTCAAAAGCTTCTCAGCATACTGCTTGTACAAATCATTCCGCTCAGATTGCTGATAAGGACCAAATTCTCCACCAACACCAGGGCCTTCATCCCAATCAAGACTGAAACTTTTATTATACTTCGACTCTGTATAGGTTTCGAAATGATGCAACACATAAATAGCTAAAAATAAAACTAACTCCACTTTTCATGCACTTTTTTCTCAACTAAACAACAACTTAAAGACTCTTTCAGCAACGACTGAAATACTTAAGTCAGCAACGACTAGCTCATTAGTCGGACTAATTCATTACAACAAGTTTATCCTTCAACATTCCCCCTTAAACTCGTCTCTTCAAACTTCATCATCCCGAGCATTGCCTTCAATCTTGTAAACACATTGTGTTTGAGCGGTTTTGTAAAAATATCAGCAATCTGGTCATGCGTCCTGCAAGAAACTAATTCAACTTCTTTGTTCTTCACATGCTCTCTGATGAAATGATATCGAGTATCCATATGCTTGCTTCGTTCATGAAACACTGGATTCTTTGCCAGTGCAATTGCTGAACGATTATCAATGTAGATCTCTGTAGGATGATTCTGTGGAAATCCCAAATACTTCATAACATTCCTTAGCCATATACCATGGCAGATAACTGAGCTAGCAGCAACATACTTAGCTTCACATGATGACAATGTTACAATTGATTGCTTCTTTGATGTCCATGTGAATGCTGTATCTCCCATTTAGAACATAAATCCTGTTGTGCTCTTTCTTTCATCCAAATATCTTCCCCAATCACTATTAGAATAACCAACAAGTTTGCAAGCTTCACTGGAAGTATAGAACATACCATCATTGATGGTACCCTTGATGTAACGAAGTATCCTTTTAGCTGCATTCAATTCTGATTGGTCAGGAGTCTCCATGTACCTACTGACTAATCCGACTCCATAAAGTATATCTGGTCTAGTACATGTCAGGTATCTTAAACTTCCAACCAGACTCTTGAAATAAGTTGAATCAACATCTCCTTGCTCATTCTTTCTCAACTCTAATCCCATTTCTACTTGAGTAGTGACAGGATTACAGTTCTCCTTGCATAATTGCTTTGGGAGATGAAGATTCCTTTTTCACTTTTCACAACCTCGATCCTGAGAAAATGTGCCATTAGGCCAATGTCAGTCATTTCAAACTCTTTGACCATGTTCCTTGCCGGTGAAGATCAGATCATCAACATATAGACATGCGTATAACAAGCTTCCGTACAACTCCTTCATATATAGTGCATGCTCGTAGGGATACTTTTCAAATCCATTCCTTTGGAAGTAATCATCAATCATTGTATTCCATGCACGAGGCGCTTGCTTTAAACCATACAATGCCTTCTTCAGCTTGTATACCTTATCTTCTTGGCCTTTATTCATATATCCAGGTGGTTGATCCACAGAGATTTCTTCTTCAAGATTTTCTTCTCGCTGTTTTGTGGCTTTTGCCAATGTTGTGATGATGCAGAAGCCCATTAAATAAAACCACCCATAGTCAGCTATTTTGGGATCACCTATGGTCTAGTGTTGGATCGTATATTATCCTGTAATCGTGCTGTATGAAGGATGACCCTGACTATTGATTTATGCACTCACATGTTGGGCAACTGTACATAATGATGGCGATGTCATGGAACCACAACATGGATGGCTCCTACTGTTGGACCATATAAACATATGGTGGCACATGATGGTTTGTTATTATGATTGTTATTGTTGTAATGAAAGTTCAATCAATGTTATTTGTTGTTGTTGTTATGGAAGTTCAATCAATGTTGCAAACGTATATGCAGATAAAGCTAGCATCTGTTAAGCTGGCGATGAAGTACATGAAGAGAGTGTCTGCTGAGCTGGAAGCTGTTGGTTGTGGCACTGAAGAAGAGGAACTGATGCTGCAGGGCGTCAGGTTTGCCTTTCGAGTGCATCAGGTGATTCTCCTCTCCTATCAAATATCCAGTAACAGATTTTTTGTTTCCCTAGCATCTATCATCTTGACGGGTGTTTTAGCAATCTCGTAGACAGTTCCTAAGTGTTTTTTCCTTGGTCACTGCCAGTTTGCAGGAGGTTTTGATGTGGAAACAATGAGGGCATTTCAGGAGCTAAGAAACAATGCCCGTTCCTGTCATCTTCAGTGCCAAAACCAGCAGCAACACAAGCTCATTTGCAGGTCTACATCCTGCTAACCTTTGACAAAAAAATGCTTCTACCAACAGTAGATTTCATTGTAAAGATCCATCACGTTTTTTGATGAAATGCACCATCCATTTCATTTTCATGACCATCCCTAATGCAAAAATACAAACAGTAGCATACATCTAATATATTATACACAGTTCTCCATTTCTCCGAGAACCCGAGCATGTTTGTAGATTTCTAATCCTTCCGGTTGGTGCCTGGGTGGATGGCTAGATATTTAGCTGTCTGTACTATCTCAATCACTGTCTCGCCCACGGCTTCAAGTAAGCCTTCTTTCTTCACTACATCTGTCTTGACTTTGACACACTCCACCGAACCAATTTCATCTTCCTTCAATCTCTCCTTTCCTGATTTCTGTAGCTCATCTTCTGCACCCTTCCCATGTTGAACACCTACACCATCATGCGCCTCTTGGGCAGCAGCTGCATCTCCATTTATCTCCTCTTTTCCTTTGGTCGGAATGTTGTATGGCTCCTCTTGAGTGGCTTGTCCCTGCTCTCCAAGCTTTTGCTGTATATAGCCCCACCATTCGAGGTGATGAAAGATGCGAGCACATCTTAATTACCCCATGGCCACACCTAACAATGCAGGGGATTCCTAATAGGGCGTTGTGCCACCTACCACTGGTCTGCCGGTGGAGTGAATCTGTAGGTTGATCTGAATTATTTGTGTTCTCATTACTACCGTATAGAAGCTGATGGACTTGTTTGTGCTTCGTTAATGACCCTGACTTTTGAATCTTGGATTTAGGTATAAGCCATTAAATATTCATCTTCATGTACAATCACTTGCTCTACAAATGTTTCTTCCTATAGACAGGGTAGCATGGAATCCAAACCATGTCACGTACGAAAAAAAAATTAGTGTAACACCTCCATCGAGGCTAGCATATACTTGAATGTGGATTGGATTTCCTTTTTAACATTTCGTTTTGCTCGTACGAGTACGATCAACCTGATCAACAGATTAGCTTTTTATATTTATATTTTGGTCAAGGGCAGTTTCACAGTGACTAAACCTGATGATTGGCTAGCATATCTCTTACATGTATGCCGTGGGACCATGGGAACCAGGCCTCACATGGTAACTTTAATCCGTGCCATTCTATCATATTCCCTGGAAAGTAGTTTGTCCATGTCACTAGGACACGTGTGGAAACATCTGATGTCGAAGATCGATCTAGCTTCCACATAGGATGCGGCAGCTGGATCTCTCAGATAAAAACAATGTTTCCACTAAATGAATGGCCCGGATCTGACATGCGGGTGACGCATTGGCATACATGGTTGCCGTAGTATATCCGAGGGGACAAATGATACAGTGGAGCCGTAAGAACAGATATATGGTTGTGTTATCTCTCCACATTACAAGTTTCCTGGCTATCCCCCAATTAGAACTGTCCAACTAGTGGGGCCTCATTATGGTTGGACGATGTTACAAAAATCATAGTTTATCAAATGGCCATATATCCATTACTTAATCTTTATCGGCCCTTCTTAAATCACAAGGTCAGGCTCAGATCATGCTTTGCATTTATAGTTAAACTTGGGCTGATCTGGCCCGGCCCAAGCCTGATCCATTAACACTTTGGCCAGTCACTTGGTCTTCATGCACACATGATTTGTAGCCAAATCCGCTTATCTCGCTTGAGAGCAGCCACGTGAAACTATGGACCTTATTAGAAAAATTTGTAGAACGTAATCAAAGGCCTGACCCATTAGTTAATTGAGCCTTTAAAAACAAGGTTAGGCCCAAATATGGACCTTTATTACAGGCTTAAGCCCGGCATTTATCGAGCTCAAACTACCCAGCCGGTTTGCCGGTCTCTGTTGGGAATTACTGCTTATATTAGATGAAGGGGACAGTGCTTTTGATTATCCTTGTGTAACATCATTTGCAATTTCAACTGGGTTTTATACAGGAATGGCCGACTCAGATCGAGCCCACTCCCACTTTGGGTTAGGTTTGATGTGATCATTCAGAGTCAAGGGCATGACTGGCTCAGGCCAGCTGTTTTAACACTCTTAAGGCTTGTTTTTTCTTTTGGTGGACACTGACTTGGATTGATTGACGCTTTCCCACCTTTTTCACTGAGGATTATGTCGTAATTAAGATTGTGATGGGTTATGTCCGAAAAGATGAGAAGACCTCTATTTGTTAAGATAACGTAGAAAGAGGGTCGAAGGGATGTGCGAAATATGCCTTTAACACATGCAAACAGAATCAGTGTGCTTTCAACCTGGAACGATAAAGATAGCAATCATCACACAAAGCACTGATCATGAAAACTCCTTGGGTGCAATAATTGAAAGGTCAGGGTTGTTTTCGTTACTGCCCCATCTTTTCATCTTATCCTAGCCCTTGTTTTCTATTAACTTGATAAAATATGCAATAGAAGAGGAGAATCTGATTAGTCTTTACTGAGATGCTAACATCATATCAATATTTTATCCATTTAATTAGTCTTAGGGCCTGTTTGGAATCCTGGACCCTTTTTTTTTTTTTTTGGAGGAAGATTGTGTTGTTAGGAAACAATATTTTTAGTAACAAAGAGATATGAAAAGCCATTTGCGTTGAATGTTTTTCAACAAGATTCAAAAAAAAAAAAGAAAAGAAGAAGAAGAAGAAGAAGAAGACGAAAAGCAATCATTCTTTATTTTCAATTCTATTGTTTGAAAAGAAGATTTAAAAAATAAAATATTCTTTATGTTCAAATATATTGTTTGGAGAGAATTTTCATAATATTTTACTTAAAAATAGAAAATGAAGCATGACACATTGTCACATGTAATAAATTAGACATACAAGACACCGTCACACATGCAATGCCTAGAGATGAATGATGACACATGCTACAGCCACGTGTAGCTCATTGGTATACTTGACAATGGGTGATTTTACATATCAAACACATGACTTGTTGGCATTTGCATGGTACTTTAAACAAGGGTGTAGCTCATGTGGGATATTTGAATAGAGGTTTACATATAGGCAAGATATGAAGGTAGTTGGTGGCACATGTTGCATATGTCACACATTGGCACATGTCATGCATATGAAATGCATAAAGATGGACAAATGGTAATGTAACACGTGGCTCAATAGAACATGTGGTGCTTATATAGCATTTGAAGATGAATGTGACACATATTGCAGATGGGTATTATAGTATTGCAGATTGAAAATGGATCATGAAAAGATGGGAGATGACACATGCTATACATGTGGCACAATAGCACATGCATAGCTTTTTAAAATGGATGGTGGTATACGCTAGTCGTGTAGCACATTAGCACATGTGAGCTACTTAAAGGCAAATAGTCACACATGTGAGCACTTAAAAGATGAACGGTCATTCATGTAGCTGCTTTATAAAAAGTGGTCATTTTCACATAGTTCCCTCTCTTTTTTAGAAATGACGTTTTCGAAGGAAACAGAATAAGAAGAATAATAATGGTTATTTAGGGATGCAAATCGGTTGGGTTGACCTGTCTTGATGATTAGTAGGCCAGGGTCCAAAATTTAGACCCGTGAGGCAGGTATTTATCCAAAAAGTTGGACCTAAATTTGTAAATGTCATGATTTTGGGTTCTTTGAGAAACAATCAAACTTGGACCTGCTTTAAATAGTTCAAATTGAGGTATGCTAAGTTGGACTAGATGCCAATACAGCCTGAGAAAAGTAGTTAAGTGAACATGTGAGTTTTCTTTGGTATCATTCACATTAATGGTCCACCACCTTTTTTTTAATTAAAACATGGTTACCCATTCAGTAGTTGTGACAACCTGGACAATGCAATCGTGGGTTATTATATATCAATTGAGAAGATATAAAAAAGCCACACTAATTGGACAACAACAACCATCTTGCTTGTTGAGTTTGGATTACTTGGATTACTGGCCTTTTTATTCTTTACTAATAAAATTGAAAGCTGTTAACAATTGGATATCCTGGAGCTTTATTTGTGTGAAAACTCGAATTGTTATTTCTCTATACTTGATCCATAAAATACAACCTACAGCATGTGATAAAGGGTTCGTTTGGGTACTCTCATACCAGCTCTGATCCATTTAATAAATGGGTTGGCTATTTTTACCTAATCCTGCTCTCTAGAAGATGAGTTGATTCTGACCCAAAATCTTACTCGACTGTTTACACACAGGGCTATTCCATATGTTGGGGATTTTGACCTGCGGAATCACACAGATTTAGATCTAGGATAGCAATTCAATGATACCAAGCACACACAAGAGAACACAAATTTAACGTGAAAAATCTTTGCGGGAAAAAAACCACGGCACAAAGCGATAGATCTCCACTATAAAAATAGAAATTACAAAGAGAGGACTTACCCGATTCAAACAACCTCGAATCTCACCCTTGCTACACCCTTTAGAAACCCTTGGAATCCCTTTAGAAAGTCTTAGCATACCATTTCCTATCCCTAGAAAAGCCCTAGGAACACCTATTTATAATTTAGGCAACTTCCCTTCCGCATCCCAGTTGCGAAAGGACTTAAAATTCACAAAATCTGCGTTTCTACAATAGCATCTGCGGAACTCTTCGATGATATCAAATGACTCTTGATAACAACGTCGATATGATCTGAAGGTCTCTCGATCATATCGACAGGACCAAGAAAATTGTCCAGCGACTAATGGTGAAAATTCTGTGAATTACCGATGTCATCGAGCAACTCTCGATAACAACCTCGATTCCATCTGAAACCCTGTCGATATCATCGACAGACCGGCAGACAGATTTAAGACATCCGTACATAACAATCTCCACCATATCTTCAATCTTCATCCATGTAGATTCTTATCATTTTCTCTTATTTTTATATCACATCATAGCTTCTCTTGCACACTCTGTCTTCCTTTTACGCCATCGACAAGCTTAGAGAAGTTGCACAGAATTTGAACTTCTCTATAGGAATGATATAGGTGAGCATGTCTGCCGGATCAAAATCCACATGCCCAACCACCTTTGCTCCTTTCTTCCCAAAAGAAAAGACGTAGTCTTCTTACCATCTCACCACTACCTGCTTGTCGGGGTATTTGTTCACAACATTGATAGCCTGTGAAATAACTACTCTAATTCATACCTTGGCATACATTGCCAACCGCATTTGAATAAGGCTCATTAGATATCTTGCTTTTCCTCATCTGTTTTGGGACACGTCCTGAGAAAAACTTGAGGAGAGACGCGTAGGGAACGCTCTCCGGCTTTACTTGTCCCATCACATCATTGATCAATACCTACACACAAGGTATTCCTCTTGTAATTACCAAAGCCTACTCCTCCTTCAGTCTCAATACCGAGAACCATCTTTGTAGCCCCTCAATCCTTCATCCTGAATGTCCCACTTAACCGAGTCTTCAGTACATTGATTTCAGACATGTCATAATTAGCGATATACATGTCATCAATTCCTGACTCAACATGAAGGAATCAAATCACTGCCTAGGCGACAGGTCGAACCACGAGCTCCTGCAAATTCTTTTCTCAGCCCCTTTAACTTTGAACTGCTCTAGTTGCTTCATGTAGATCTGCTCTTTACTTTATCTTACAGAAATGCAGACTCCACATCCATCTTTCCAGCTCAAGATCACATTGGCCAATTAGCGTCAATCACAGATCCAATAGACACCTGCTATACCGTCGGCGCAAATATCTCTGAGAAGCCGATCCTTTTTCTCTGAGCATAACCCTTCGCTACCAACCTCGCTTTGCATCTATGCTGTATCTTCCTTAAGATCCACTTGCATCCAACCGATTTCCTGCCCACTGGAAGCTCCACCCACTCCCATATGTCGGTCTGGTACAACGAATCCATCACATCGCCCATAGTCAATTTTCACTTCTCAGCACCAGGATCATCTAGAGCCATTTGAATAGAAGATGAATCCTCCTGCAATATTCGAGTCGTTCATGTACCTCACTGATATCCTGCTATCATGTTGTGTAATTCTTCTCACAGGTTGCTGCTCCACCTGCTCTGTATCCCTGTCCGCGTATTTCAGGCTTCCTGCCCTGCTTGCTCATATGGTCATGCCCAACATGCCACACACGTGCAGAGGTGGAATCCGCTACATCCACTGTAGCTCTACCTTTTGAAGTGCTCCCGATCAACCTGTACAAGTTACCGAGTCGTTGTGCTTTCATGATCACCCGTGCCCCCTTGGATACATTAAGAGCACCATCAATACCTGTGTGCTTGCATCCTTTTGACTCAAGCACACCAAGAGAAATCAGATTCCGCTTTAAATCAGGAACGTGCCTCACATCTATCAAGGTACGCTCCACCCCATCAAACATCCCGATGCATACCGAACCAACAGCCATAACATTACAGGCAATATCATTACCCATAAATACTTGTCCAACATCGCACTCCCTGTAACTGGTGAACTAACTCCGATGAGGAGTCATGTAAAAAGATGCCCCTGTGTCTAGCATCCACTCGTCCTTACGATCATTGTATGACCGTTTGAGTGAAGACACAGATAAAACATTACCATCACATCCATCTGACGTGGCAATGTTGGCTTCTTTGTATGAAGCCTCAGAATCTTCCCTCTTCGACTTAGGATTTTCACAATCCTTCACACGTCCTTCCTTCCCACAGTTCCAGCACTTTACCTTTCCTTTTCCCTTGCCCTTTGATTTGGATCTAGAACCTGTACCTTATTCAGAATTCCTACCCACTGTAAACAGTGCATCAGAAGATGTCTCCATGTCACAATTCAGTTGTCTCATAGCCTTCTCTTGAAGGACTGAGATAACAGTATTGACACTTAAGGTTTTATTCATGCTGCACATAGTGTCCTTGAATGACTCATAAGACGCTGGAAGAGAATTCAGCAACATACATGCTTGTTCTTCATCTTTCATTACTTCCTCCATATCCAGTAATTTGTAAACTAATTTATTAAAGTTGCTAATGTGAGCTTCCAGATCTCCACCCTTTGCCATCTTGAAGTTATACCACTGACGCTTCAAGTGCAGACGATTTTTAGAGAATTTTTTCGCATAAACATCCTCCAACTTCGCCCATAACTTAGCCGCAGTTTTCTCCCTCATGACGTTGTAGAGAACCTCATCCGTGAGACATAAACGGATCGATGATAAAGCCTTCTTATTAAGAGTATTCCACTCAGCATCAGTCATAGTAGACTTCCGCTCCTCAAGAGCACCATCTTCGCCTTGTTTGATTAAGGAACTCATCATCTTGATTTTTCATAACTCAAAATTATTTTTTCTTGAGTACTTCTCAATATCATACCTGATGCTCGCCATTATTACTAATCCCTCAGAATCAAATCTTTGCCCCAACTGCTCTGATACCACTTGTTGGGGATTTTGACCTGCGGAATCACACAGATCTAGATCTAGGATAACAATTCAATGACACCAAGCACACACAAGAGAACATAGATTTAATGTGGAAAACCCTTACAGAAAAAAAAACCACGGCACAAAGTGACAGATCTCCACTATGAAAATAGAAATTATAAAGAGAGAGGACTTACCCGATTCGAATAACCTCGAATCTCACCCTTGCTACGCCCTTTAGAAACCCTTGGAACCCTTTTAGAAAGCCTTAACATACCATCTCTCATCCCTAGAAAAGCCCTCGGAACACATATTTATAGTTTAGGCAACTTCCTTTCCGCATCCCAGTTGCGAAAGGACTCAAAATCCGCAACATCTGTGTTTCCGCAATCGCATCTGCGGAACTCTTCGATGATATCGAAGGACTCTCGATAACAGCGTCGATATGTTCTAAAAGTCTCTCGATCATATCGACAGGACCAAGAAAACTGTCCAGCGACCAATGGTGAAAATTCTGTGAATTATTGATGTCATCGAGCCACTCACGATAACAACCTCGATTCCATCTGAAACCTTGTCGATAGTATCGACAGACCACCAGACAGATTTAAGACATCCGTCCATAACACCATATAGTGGTAACTTTTCAACCATACACATGACATTTATACCATAATCCAGATAGACATAAAATGCACTGAGAAGGTGATATTACCAATCTCATTTTTCCATTCAAATTTAAACTACTCATTATTTTCTTGTACCTTCCATTTGATACCCATTAGCGGGTATAGTTGGGCCAGGGTCAGACCCATTAGCGGGTATAGTTGGGCCAGGGTCAGACCCAGCCAACTCGAAAATTGATGAAAGAAAGAAAAAATCCCTAATCCTGCTTAAATGTTCGTATGCACAAAATAGGTAAACATTTCATTGGAATAAAACCAACGGCCTACATTCCTATTAACTAAGGATTGGAATGGCATATTCTTAGGACGTAACATGTAGATATTAAATTGGGCCCGCCCAGGCTTAGTCTGTTTAAAGGAACTTAGCCCAATCTATACCCGAAAATTGATTGGGCTATCCATCCAATGCCGGACTAGCCCACAGTCCAAGCCCAGGCCAAAGCCCGGTGGGGATAGTCCCCGGCTAGGGACGTGGATTAGCTACTGGACTCGCTATGAAGTGACGTCACCACATTTTGTGGGCCCCACTATGATGCATGTGTTGTATCCACACCGGCCATCCATTTATGGAGATCATTTTAGGGCATGAAACAAGGAATGAGTTAGATCCAATCTTAGGTGAACCCTACCATAGAAAACAGTTGGGATTGAACCACTCCTCTTAAAAACTTCTTCGGGTCACAGAAGTTTTCGATCAAGCTGATATTTGTGTTTTTCCCTTATTCCATGTCTTTGTTAATATATAAACAGGTTGGATCTCAAATAAACATCATGACGGACCTTAGGAAAGTTTCAACGGTAGACCTCATTGTCCCCAATGTTTTCTGTGCTGGGGTCCACTTGAGCTTTGAATCTGACTTATTCTTTTGTTCATGCCCTAAAATGGTATCTCCAATTGGATGGACGGCGTGGATATAACACATACATCATGGTGAGACCCACAAAACGTGGTGACGTCATTTCAGTCGGACTTCGCTAATGTCGGGTTCACCAGCTAATCCGCGTCCCCTGGTTACAGTGTGAGTCAGCAAAACTCCCGAGAAAGAGAGACAAACTATATACAATGGCAACGTAAAACAGAGAGCCGATCAAGTGCAGTTGGAGGGATGGCTTTGTCGTACCTCAATGATACCATACATGTGTCTCATCCCAACCATTCATCCGAGGGATGGCTTCACTGATTACCGTTACCACAACTTGCTTTGATTGGACCAAATGAAGCTTTTTTCATTAGACGTCAGCCGTTGATAGTGTTGTGTCTTTTACATTCTACTTTTATACCACAGAGTAAAAGGTTATGCTCGTTCTCAACATTCATTTTTTGCCAACGGTCCATTGGAGTTGGACCCATCGAATGAACGGTTTTGATCTTATCGACACATGCCAAGTGTGCAGTAAAGACCTGAAGGCACTGTGCCTCCGATGATCCCTATTGCGCAAGAGATGTCAATGTTTTCATTGGAAGCGGGTTGGCCGCTGTACCACACACCACCGATCTTGGTGTGTTGAAGTCACCAAGTTTTATGGGTCCCATTATGAGCTGTGTTATATCTCAACCGTCCTTCCATTTGGCAAGCTCATAGTAAACCTTGAGCCAAAAAATAAGACAGATCCAAAGATCAAGTAGACCACAGTACAAAAAGCAGTGGGGATTGAACGTCTACCATTGAAACCCTTTCGGGATCAATGTGATTGTTTTTTCCTCTTTATCAATGTCTATGTGACATTAATAACAGATTGGATGGAAAATAAACAGCATGGTAGGCCATATGAATGTTTTCACAGTGAGAATCATTGTTCCCACTGTTATTTGTGTAGTCCACTTGAGATTTGGATGTGAATCATTTTGGACCAAGATCTGAATTGATATTATTTGAATAGTTTGGATATAAAAATATATTACTCCGGGGCCATGTAAATTTGATCTCCTTTCAATTGGGCCGTAGATTTCTGTTTCTAGAATTTGTAATTAATAGTATAAAGGAATGTTCCAATGCCCTTAAAGGACCTATAATTTATAGTACTTAGTTGCTTAATTTCGGTTAGACAATCCAATTAGTAGATCTGAACTGCCCATTAAATCAAGAATAACTTTCTCTGGTCACTATGCAGAAAAACGAAGCATTGATTGGATGATCCAATTTAGCATTGATTTGGACTTATTTTCCATAGCTATCCTTTTTCCAGGCCACGGATTGGATAGCCACGGTTAAAATCTATGATGATCTCTAACTGGATGATGGATCAAATGGTTTATTGGACCTATTTTTATGTAAATTATTTTAACCGTTCATATTAATGATCATTGATCTAATGGTTACTATTAGTCATATTCTGTGATTATGTCCTGATAGAGCAATGGATATGTTTTGCACGTAATGAACGGTCTAGATCTACAAATTGGACGGCACAAGTGCCCTATGCAACTAAATGCAACTAGGAACACTAAGGGCCCATTTGGCTGCCTATATTAAGTGGGAGTAGCTGGGATTGTATTCGTCGGCCTGCCATATCCAGCGTCCAATCCTGTTTGGAGACAAATTTGTAACCTGGGATAATGAGCTCTGTTAAAAGGTTGGATTCAATAATCCCACCTAATCATGGTCGTGACTCGCTTCGACTTCAACACCGGTTAAATTGTTCATGGATTTCCTGCGAAAGCCTTTCGCAAGAAGTTCTTGTGCAAGTGTTTTGGGTGGGCCCATTGCAATGTCCACAAGAAATCCAACCCGTTCATCCATTTTTTGAGCTAATTTTAGGACATAAGAACCAAAATAAGGTGAATCCAAAATACAATTGGCCCACACGAGAGGAAATAGTGAGGATTTAGTGACCATCGTTGAAATATTTAATATGGCCACAAAAGTTTTGTATCGGCCAAAGTTTTTGGTGTTTTCCCTCCTCCCAGTGAAATGACCTTATAAACAGTTTGGATGCCTTATAAACGTTAAGGTGAAGCCTAGGAAGATTTCAATGGTAGGAATTTTTTTTCCCACTGTTTCATCTTGTATGGCCTAGTTGAGTTTTTTATACTCATAATTTTTGGTCGCATGCCCTAAAATCATCTCTAAATATGGATGAACGGGTTGGATTTCTCATATACATAACGGCGGACCCCACCTTGCATCCTAGCACAGGAAGTTCCTGCGAAAGGCTTTCACAAGAAATCTATGTCCGGGTAAACCGCTTCCTCTTCTCTGTGTTTGAGTGGCGTCCACATGAATGAAGCCATTTGGGTATGACACTTAACCGTGGGCCCCTTGTGCTGTATGTGATTACATCTACTTCATCCATACATTTTAGAAGATAAGTTTTTATCGTTAATCTAAAACTGAAAATTTTTCAAAGCCTCGATCGACCATACCACCGGAAACAGTGTGAATTGAACATTTACCATTGATAATTTCTTAGGGACTGCAGAAGTATAGTATCAATCTGATATTTTTGTTTTCAGTTAATCAGTGTCTTTATGATATTATCAACAGGTTTGATGAAAAAAACTTACATGTAGGGCATAAAAAGGTTTCAACGGTGGAAATCATTATTCCCTATGGTATGGTCCATTTGAGATTTATATATATATATATCTTCTTTTTTTTTTTGTCTCAACCATTAAAATGCTCTGAAAAAAAGGATGGACGGAGTGGATACGACAATACACTGACGGTGGGTTCAATTGAGTGTACTCAGTACGGTGGAAATCATTATTCTCTATGCTAGTACTGTAGCTTGTTTAATAATTGACCAGCTTGATTTTCGTAATCCTTTCTTTTTCAAACAGGATTTGGCTCAAATCCCATCGGATAGAATTTATTCGCGTGTCTTTCAAACATACCATTAAAAAGCATGAGATACATGCATTTAATGCTACTTTTTCAATTCCAACTTAATCCCACCTAATGCAGGCCAAACGGGCCTTAACACTGCTATCACAGTACCGGAGCATTTCCTAATAGAACAAAATGTACGTTAAGGCATTAATCAAGATTTAAGCATGAAATGTCGGTGTTTTTTAAGGCGTAATAAAAATGAGCCGCGCTAGCCTAACTCGCGTTAGGTACCTCGCTCTTGAAAGCCAAGTGGGTGGAATTTGCATGAGATCCACTCCGTCCATCATGTACACAGCATAATTTTTACTTTGGAATCCATAAATAATGACCATCCAGAAGCCAGGTAGACTCCATCCTAGGAAAACGTTGGGATTGGATGACGACCATTAGTTTTGTTTAGGCCTTACCGTAGTTTTTACATGCCATCAAATCCATTCATCTAATGTACCTCATCGAATGTAAAGAATCACCCACAAAATCACGTTATTCAGTAATCATCTGGCCCATAACACGTGAATCTAGAGGTTTTTAGGAATATTCTATTTGGTGGCCCATCTGAGTGTTCGATCATCCTGAATTTTGGTATTAAAAATAAAATATAGGTGATACACATGATGGACGGAGTGGATTTCATGAATATCAAGTCCTTTTTACCAACTTATGACCCCGGTAGGTGCGGAAGAAAATGGGTATTGAATGAAAGCATTGGCGGTGATGCGATGCGAGTCACGGGCCCTGCTCGAGGCGAGGGTGCACCACAATCACGGGGCCGACGCACATGCATTAACATTGACTCTTGTCTCTTCTTTGCTGATTGTGACAGCACGCATGGGGTCTGTGGAGAGAGAGAGAGAGAGAGACACTGACAATCAATTGCTATTCTGGGACCGTCCAAAAGGTTCCTTGTGCATAGTTCATGTTGCGGCGTCCTGGGTTCAATGCATAAGGGCCATGATCCAGAAAATCGAAACCGTTAATCTGGTGGATCTCACAGTGGATGATGGACTTCCAAAAAATCCCTCATATTGGACGGTCACAACCTTTGATATTTAACTTAATACTCAACGTCTCACAACGACTTTACTCTATTTTTTAAATATTCCAATACGTGTAAAAGAAAAATAATGGCAAATTACATTTAAAATATGATGAACTCATAGATCCGTAATTTATTATAACAATTTACGGCTTTAGCTACTGAACAGATTTCCAAGAGTTGACATCAATTGATTTTAAAAGTGGGGCCACTGATTATTCAAATCCTAGATTCTTGTGACAAAAACCCTTCTACTTATCACTAATCGAAATTTTTATTTTTTATAAAGTTTTCATATATTTATTTAACTTCTTAAAATAAAATATTTTATTGTTAAAATTTATTTTTCCTTAAAAACATAACATATAATTCGAGAATTATTTATGTTATCCCCCCTACACATTGAGGGCCATCACAACATGGCCTCACATTCAGGGACTCACTTGTAGCATGTAAAATACATACATGAAGTATGCTATTTATGATTTTAAACAAAGCCTTGCAATTTACGCTAATAAGCAAGAAATCAATATATTCGCAATTAAAAATACAATTCCTTTCAAATCATACATTCATGGACCCTTTGGGCCCTCTACAATACATGTCCCACCTTTGTTATTACAGCATCCCAAATAAGAAGAAAATAAAAAGTTAGAAAATAAAAAAATGAAAAAGAAAACGAAGGGGGGGATAGCGTTATAAAATATTGATAAATAATGGCGATTTGCATAATGAATTGCTTTTAGAAATTTGCAATAAATCTCCACCCATTTTGAAATCACGATTAAAGGGCCGCATATAGGAGCTGATTCCATGTATCGGGAAGGCCGGCGATGCACCAGTGACTACAGTCCATGCCTGAGTGGTCCCCACTATATGCAGACGGGTGCGCGTCTTTACGAAGCTGAGATAGCAACGTTACATCAAGCAAGAATACCGGTTTCGACATCCTGCTTAGGACCGCCTTTACGATGCGGTCTTCCTGAAGAGTACCGCCCGGGTAGAACGATCCACTCACCGGCTGCGTCTGCCCCCTGCAGTCCCTTGCCTTGGGCTGGTTCCAATCCCCTCCACTGATTTTCAACACAAAATGTAAGTCAGATAAAGGGTCACCTGATCAGAAGGTTAGGATCATCCCGCATGTACGTGATCCACACCATTGGTCTATTGGGTTCCATCGTGGATGGACTAAGCCACATAAAGCATTACGGCCGACGAAGGTTATTTTCTTAAGAAGAAAGGTCTCAACGGACCACTGTCCGAAAGTCACCTCGTGTCATTCCACAGGTCAGTAACACAAACAAAGAAGACAAAAAGGCAGAGGGAGATGATTTGGCCAGTTGTATCTTTATTTCTGACGGTAAAATCGAAATAGATGGACACGGATTGCCTAGTGACCCAGTCATCGGGGGCCACCATGATTTATGTGTTTTATCCATGCTGCCCATCCATCTTGGTGCCTCATTTTAAGGCATGATCCAAAAAATGAGCCAGATGCAAAGTGTTGAGGAAAAATATGTTAAATCAAGAGACTCGGATTCCAAGTAGATCAGCTCCGCTAGCACTGCCCGAAGAATCCGAGACAACGGTTAGAGCCGAGAGAATAAGGGATAGACTAAGAGGCATAAGTAAAAGACGATTGAAGTTACTCTGGCGGAGAAATAGCCTCGTCTGCATAAGCCTACAGAAGGCCGGGCATGTTATAAGCCACCCGACCGATAAAATAAAATCGACTTAACAAGTTGGTTCTATCGGCCACGGAGTAAGGAAGGACGACGGATAATCACCGAGACTGTTCCATCCGTGAGAAGGCAGAAAACTTATGTTCCTGACTCGGCCGAGACTCCCATAGAGTCGGTAGCGATCGAGCCGAGACAACAGAAGGCGGTATGAATGCAAATACCGTTCCAAAAATTCAGAAATACGGGTATCCGATCCAGAGATTTTCGGGATCGGGAGCAATCAGTGAAGAGGAGTAAATCTCCGGATAGTCAGGAGAAGAATCCTCATACGATGAGGATTCGTAAAATCTATAAATATCCAAGCTTTTTACAGAAGCAGGTACGTAATACGGAACTCAAGAAACCCTTTGCCATTGATCAGACGACTGACTTAAGCATCGGAGGTTCCCCGGCTCTAGCCAGGGTCCCCTTGATATTGTTGATTGTGCAGATGAAAGAAGATCCGACTCGGGGAAGCCATCGCATAAAATAACCTTAACAGTTTGGCGCCGTCTGTGGGAACGGATAAAAAGCCGTTTTCTACGATTTGTTGAATGACAAGAACTAGGAGGACGGATCCAGATGAAGCGGGGGAGGCCACTGCCAGCACAGCTTAGAGAGCTCCCCCAACAATACCCTCGACAACACTGCCTGTAACTACCAGCCAACCGAACCGAGGGAACACGCACTTGGATCGAGAGGTTCAAGAGATGCGTTCCGAGATGGCTGTTATGAAACACATGTTGGAGCGACTGTGTAATCAGCAGACGCAGCAGCGTCATGAGTCAGCGTAGGTTCTCCCGCCAACATCTGTGGTGCAGCCTGCTGTTCCACAGTCGCCTCGACAGCCGAGTCAGCCTCAAGGACCGAGTCAGCATCAAGGACCGAGTCAACCAGCGCCGGCTCGCTCTGCAACGGCCGTTTTGCCTCCCTCTGATCTGCAACATAGAATAGATCAGTGGAGGCGAAGTCGGCTCCCTGTAGAAGAAACGACGGAGAGTGCGGAACCCTATAAAGTCGATATGCAAGACTTCAAAAATGAGGTCCGGGAAAAGATGGAAAGAGAGATGGCAGACATAAAGCACGGTCGGAACTCAAATCCGACCAAATCTGAGAAAAAAGCTTCTCCATTTGTGGACGAAGTAATGCAGGCGCGGTTGCCGGAGAGGTTCCGCTTACCTCAGATAACTTCCTTCTCTGGAAAAACCGATCCTACAGAGCATCTTAAATGCTTCAGAACCTATATGAAGTTGCATGATGCCTCGGATGCTGTTATGTGTCGAGCCTTCTCTCTCACACTGACTGACGTAGACCGGATTTGGTTTAAACAATTAAAACCGAAGTCGATTAAGTCATTCGCTGACCTCAGTAACGCTTTCCTCAACAACTTCATTGGTGGGAAGAAGAAGCTAAAGCCGCCCGCACATCTAAACAACATAGTTCAGAAGGAAGGAGAGCTGCTGAAGGATTACATCAAGCGTTTCAACTTCAAATCTCTGCAGGTTCGGAGACACTCGGAGGAGACAGCTCTTAATGCTCTCATGCAAGGGGTGAGGGATAAACCTTTTTTAGCATCCCTGGACAAGAATCCGCCCGAGACTTTGGGCGAATTTATGGTTTGTTCGGATAAATACACCGACGGTGAAAAAACCCGACTCTTGCGCGAGAAGGTCCAGAACACAAAACCCTCAGCTAAAGAGCCGGCCAAGAAAGAAGCTGACTCAGCCGGAGGAAAGAAGCAAAAAGATAACCAGGCACGAGACGAAGGCAGGTCGAACAAATGACCCGACAGAAGATTTTCCATATACATCGATCAGAACAAGTCTCACGAACAGGTGTTGATGGAAATCAAGAACGAAAGTTTCGTCAACTAGCTCGGAAAGCTCCGAGGGAACCCGAATCGACGGAATAAGAACAAGTACTGCCACTATCATCGTGATCACGGTCACAATACGAGTGATTGTTACCACTTGAAGGATGAGGTTGAGCGGCTAATTAAAGAAGGCCGACTCAGAGAACATACAGAAGGATCCGGTGCTCTAGCAGGACCGAGTGAAGATCGGCTCACAGAAGAGATCCGGACGATTAACGGAGGGCATCAAGGAGGTGGAGATTCCAACAATGCACAGAAGAATCACGCCAGGAGTATCAATCGCCCAGAATCCAAGATTCTTCTGTTGTCCCAGCCTTCCAAAGAAAAGAAAAGAGATAAATATTGCATCTCATTCACTGAGGAAGACGCTCGAGGCATTCATCATCCTCATGATGATGCACTCGTAATCGCCCTCACTATCGCCAATAGAAAAGTATTCCGAATATTAGTTGACACGGGATCATCGACGGATGTACTGTTCACCCAAGCATTCGATAAAATGGGCATAGGATGATCGGCCTTACGACCGGTATGAACCCCACTCATAGGATTCTCGGGTGGATAGGTACTTTCTGAGGGAATCACTTCACTACCACTCACTGCAGGGACCACACCTCATCAGACAACGGCGATGGTCGACTTCCAGGTCGTGGACCAACCATCGGTGTAGAATGCTATACTTGGTCGACCATCCCTAGGCCTACTCCAAACTGTGGTGTCTACATACCACCTTTCCATGAAATTTCTGACTGAGTCGGGAGTAGGAATTGTAAAAGGAGATCAACAAGACTCTCGGAGATGCTATGCGACAGCAGTCAAAGCGCCGACGGAAGTATCGATGATCGAATCGTTAGACCCTCGAATCGGGTCTCACGAATGGGAGCAGCCAATGGAAGAACTCGTCTCGCAACCCTTAACCAAGACAGATGAGTCAAAAGTAGTGCAAATCGGCTTGTCTCTGAGTCCACCTCTTAAAGAGGAACTGATCGCCTTACTTCATCGGTATGCCGATATATTCGCTTGGAGCCACGAAGATATGCCCAGGATCGATCCTTCGGTCATAACGCACCGACTCAATATCGACCCGACTTACAGGCCCATCTGACAGAAGAGGCGTCCTCTCGGCCCAGAAAGGTACGCTATCATTGAAGAGGAAGTCGGCAAGCTCCTTAAAGCCAAATTCGTCGAGGAGATATACTATCCAGAGTGGATAACCAATGTTGTGTTCGTGAGAAAAGCTAATGGGAAGTGGCGTGTCTATATAGATTATACAGATTTGAACAAAACCTACCCCAAGGACAGCTTCCCTCTTCCTCGCATTGATCGGTTGGTAGACAGTACTGCAGGTCATGAATTACTTAGTTTTATGGATGTCTATTCAGGCTACAATCAAATTATAATGCATGAAACTGATAAATAAAAAATCACCTTTGTCACTGACAAAGGCCTTTACTGTTATCGAGTGATGCCGTTTGGTCTGAAGAATGCCGGGGCAACGTATCAAAGATTAGTTAACAAAATGTTCGCTCGGCAGATCGGCTGGACTATGAAAGTATATATAGACGATATGCTCGTCAAAAGTGTACATGCAGCCGACCATGTGGCGGACCTAGAAGAAATGTTCCTGACTTTACGTGAGTACAAAATGAAGTTGAATCTTAGCAAATATGCTTTTGGTGTAAGCTCGAGAAAATTTCTCGTTTCCTCGTTAGTCAGCGAGGAATCGAAGTGAATCCCAAAAAAATCAAAGCTTTGCTCGATATGGAGTCTCTGAAAATGATTAAGGACATTCAAAGGCTGACAGGGAGAGTAGCCGGGCTTAACCGCTTCCTGTCCCGAGCCATAGATAAATGTCTCCCGTTCTTCAAGCAATTGAAAGGACTACAGACGATGGATTGGACGATAGAGTGTGAAAAAGCATTTCAAGAACTGAAGTCTTATCTCGGGTCTCCACCGCTATTGTCTAAGCCCTAGCCAGGAGAAGCTTTATTGTTATATCTGGATGTATCTGATGCAGTAGTCAGTTCGGCCTTAATACTAGAGAGCGAAGGGAGGCAACTACCAGTGTACTATGTAAGCAAAGCCTTACTACCGGCAGAGATAAGGTATCCTCAGCTCGAGAAAGTAGCCTTAACTCTGATAGTATCCTCGCGATGACTCCGGCCATACTTTCAAGTTCACACCATCATTGTTATGACCGATTTACTATTGCGCCAAATTCTTCAAAAGCTAGAAGCTTCCGGCCGACTTACAAAGTGGGCTGTCGAATTAAGCGAATTCGACATATAGTATAGGTCGAGGACGGCCATAAAAGAACAGGCTGTCGCTGATTTCCTTGTCGAAGTGACTTCCAAACATAACACAATGCCTGACTCTGAAGAAATTACGGGCCCAGCGGCTTCTTCGTCTGTCAGCCCATCACCTGACTTGGCTCTTTGAAAATTATTCATCGACGACTCATCCAACTCTAAGGCAAGCGGGGCCAGGGTAGTATTGGAGACTCTTGATCAAACTTGTATGCAATCTGCCTTACGACTTGGATTCCAAGCGTCGAACAATACAGCAAAATACGAGGCCTTGTTACTCGGCTTTCGACTCACCGCAAGTTTAGGCGTAACGCATCTTAATGTTTTCAGTGACTCGCAACTAGTCGTTAACCAAGTTTCTGGTGTTTATCAAACTCGAAAAGAGCAACTGAAGGCATACATGGAAAAGGCTAAAGAATTAATCAGCGGTTTTCGAAAATGTGAAGTAATTCGGATACTCATGACCGACAATGCCAAAGCTGACTTGTTAGCAAAGCTTGCCTCAGCCGACGAAGACGATATACCTCGGTCGGTCCCGATCGAATATGTAGCTGAACCGAGTATAAATGAGCCGATAGACTCGGCTATACTTTCTATAAACTCGAAATCTACTTGGTTCGATCCAATCATCCGTTATCTCAACGATGGAGAACTACCGGAAGATCACACCGAGGCGTGGCGGCTAAAGGTTCGGGTGTCGCGTTACACCATCTTGAATGGGGTACTATACAAGAAAGGATTTTACACTTCCTTACCAAGATGTGTGGATTCCCATGAAGCTTACGGGAGATACAGGAATATGTGGAAACCACTCAGGAGGACGTTCGCTCTCCAATAAAGTCTTACGACAGGGGTATTACTGGCCGACTATACAACATGATTTTAAGCAATTCGTCCAAAGGTGCGACAAGTGTCAGCGATTTACGGTTATCCTGAGACAACCCCCTGAGGAACTAACTCCGATGTCTGGACCGTGGCCCTTTGCACAGTGGGGGATTGACAGCATCGGGCCCTTCCCTCTGGGGAAGGGTCAGACCAAATTCGCTATGGTTGCAGTATATTATTTCACGAAGTGGGCCGAAGCCGAGCCATTGGCGAAAATTACCGAGCAAAGAATCACAGGCTTTGTTTGGAAAAATATCGTCTGTCGGTTCGAGATACCTCGGACTATCATTACCGATAATGGAAGGCAGTTCAATAACAAACAATTCCGTGAGATGTGCGGCAATCTCGAGATCCGAAACATGTACGCCTCACCTCATCATCTTCAGACGAATGGACAGGTCGAGGCTATTAATAAAATTATAAAGCAGCATTTCCGAACGAAGCTCGATGAAGCAAAGGGAGCATGGGCCGAGGAACTTTCAAATATATTGTGGGTCTATCGAACTACAGTACAGACTGCCACGGGAGAAACTCTCTTCTCCCTTTGTTATGGCTCGGAAGCAGTTGCCCCAGTTGAGATCGGTATTAGCTTGACCCAAGTTAACACGTTCAGTGAAGAAGAGAATAACGAACTCCTTTCATTCGGGCTCGATTTGTTGGAAAAGAAAAGAGAAAGAGCTCGATTGAGAATGATGGCTCGACAGAGGCAAGTGCTTTGGTTTTACAACCGCCGAGTCAAAGTCAGACGATTCCGAGCCGGAGATATGGTCCTCCGAAAGACGTTTCCAAACACAAAGAAAGTTGGGGTGGACACATTGGGACCCAATTGGGAAGGTCCCTATGTCGTCTCGAGCACCATCCGCCTAGGAACGTATCTGCTGGAAGACCTAAATGGGCAACTGTTACCTCACCCTTGGAATACCGAATATCTTAAGATCTATTACCCGTAAGACAGAATAGAAAGTGCTAAAGAATAATGGAAGAGAGATTTAATTCAAGTCAACTCAATAAAACTAAAGTTTCATTTTTTTAAAGTACTTAACGTCGGATTACAACCAATGTCAAAATTACAAAAAAAAGGATAACACAATCTCTAACAGAGTAAATGTTCCTCTCAGTCAGGAACTACCCCCTATACAGTGCCCGACGGACTAGCCTCGTCAGCAGCTGCCTCCGCAGCAGGAGCTTCTCTGTCGACAGCATTGACACCAGCAGCCTCAGCCCCCGGACTATCGGCTTTGAATGTGGAGAGATCGAGGTCGGAGAAGGCAGCCCTCATCTCCAAGACACAGGCCCTATAATCACCTTGATAAAGGTGGTCCCTTTCTTCTTCGAACTTTGAGGATTCAAGGAAGGCGTCCACGGCTCGTTCTTGTTCTTCCTTGGCTCGGCGCGCCTCCTCTTGAGCCTCCTGGATAAGAGCTGCAGCGTCGGCCCTCGCCCGAGCGAGAGTGCTCTCGCACGCGCTGTGAACTTGAAGAAGGTGCTGATGCCTTTCCTCAGCCTCCTTTAGAAGTGAGGTCAGATGGGCATTATCAGCTTTAGCTCATTCAAGAACCACCCGTGCATCCTCAGTCGCCTTCCTGGCATCCTCGGCCGCCTTCCAGGCGATTGACAAATCGCCAGTCATGATGCCGATGCGACCCTCGGCAATCTCTTTGCGACCCTCCGCCTCGGCCGCAATCCTCCTCGCAGTCTCTGTCTCGGCCGTGAATTTTTGAGCAGCAGTCAGCTCCGAGCAGGCTTTAACAATGCAAGGTGCCAGCTGCGAACATGAGATAATAAGTTATGACCAAGGACTTAGTCGAAAATAACGGAGAAGTAGAAAGAAAGGATTTTACCTCAAAAAGTATCCTCGCCGTATGCCCGAGGGTCTACACAGTCGGGGCATTATAGAAGCCGGCGAAGTCCTTCTCGCCCCCGTGAGCGAGAGCCCAAGGGATCATCCCCGAGATGACCTTGGAGAAGGGAGACTCCTGTTGAGTCATCTCCCCTCTTGAGGATTCCCCGCTCGGGACCTCTCTCGGCCTGGGGACTTCTTCTACAACGGGTCCCGGCTCGGGAACCGACTGAGACACCGAGAGTCTCAGTTCCACTTCTTCCACCCTCTCATCAGGGTCGGAAAGCACGACCACTTGGGGGGCAGAAGGGACAAGAGCAGACGTAGCCTTTTCAGCAGTTTTCTGCTGCTTCGAAGGCCGAGACCCCGACAACAGAGCCGATCTCGGAGGGGCCTTCACTTTGAATATTGGCTTCAGGGATGGGCGAGACTCGGCCATGCTATCGAAAGCCGACTTGAGATAGAGGCGAACCTCGGGAAGGTCTTAAAAGAAGAATGAAGATAAGTTAGAAAGGAAACCGAAAGAATGAAACAGAGCAGGACGAGTTACCTGAGACGAATGAGTCTAGACCCCCGAGATGAAGGCGCTCAGGTTGCAGCAGCAACTTCTAAGACCGGTCCTCTGCGCTCAGCTTCCTCAGCTCTCTGATCCGAGCTAGAGCACCGGACCCGAGCTTCCCCCTCTTCTTCAAAATATCTGCAAGGCATTATGAGGTCAGGATTAACACAAGACATGAGGAAGAAAAAAGATTATCGGGGCAAGTCACCGAGTCACCTGCTTTACGAAACGAACGAGAGACTCGAGGTTCGTACGGCCACGTATCGGCCGACTCCCATTGTCAGCAAGCCCAAAACCATCTCTCCTTCCAGTATTTGTTAGAAGTGGGTGGGTGGGTTATCAAAGACCCCCCTTTGCCACTCCATGCACTCAGGAAGTATAGGCCGGAAAAATTTAGATTGGGTCTAACTTGATAGAGGTAGAGGAACTCGTCAACTGTTAGTGAGGGCTGTTTTAACTCGGCCCATAGTACGGTACACACAAACAAATTTCTCCACGCATTGGGAACAATTTGACAGGGAGCTAGTTTGACTCGAGATAAGAAATCACGCGCAATGGGCTGAAGTGGCAAGCGCAAGCCACATTGCATTGCGACTTGGAAAATTACGACTATCCCCGCAGGGGGATGGTCGGGCAAATCTCCCGAACGAGGGAGACGAAGTACGACCGAGTCAGGGACATGAAATCCATCCCGGATTCGATTAAGGTCAGACTCAGTCAGAATTGAGGTGACAAGACCGCTCAGATCGTCTTCACCTCCTTCCCCCTTGGAAGAGGATTTAGAGACTTCGACGGTTTGGTTTACAGGATCCGGGACAGCCACCCCTTCGGCTATAATTATTTCATCTTCTCCCTCTTCCTCCTCCAACTGATCCATCCCGAGGTTAGGTCTTCCTGGACGGGTCACCAGAGACACTCCACTACTGGACAGACCGGCTTGAGCGGGGCGCTCAACCGATGAGTCGTCGGCCCCCCTTACAAGCCGGAATGCGACATCAGTGCCGACGGCAAACTCCGTCAGTAGGGAGGGTGGTTCCGCAATATTCCAGAGATGTTGGGACACACCCTCATCTCCGGACATCCCCTCTCGGAGACTTTGGGAGCCAAGCGCAGCCATTAACGACTATAGGAGTGGAGGAAAAGAACTCACCGAGGAAGATGACAGCGGATGCAAAAGAAGTTGATGGAGGAGGAAACGACAGCGAAGGGAAGGAAGAAAATGAAGAAAGAAAGTTCGGAAGAGGATACAGGGGCGGGAGGAAGGAAGGCGAAAATAAAATTCATACGCTCCTCCCGCCCGGCTTTTTTATAGCTGTGCCAGGTGCCTATGCATTTAATGAAAAAGAGAAACAGTACTCGTCTCGACTCCCCCGCTCGACTAGTGGCGCACGCCGACTGACAGCGGTAACGCCATTGCCACGCGTCTAACTCCCATAAGCGGACGAAACGACCTGACCGCTGGCCGCACGTGTGACCTCGGGAGATGTATCGTCATACGCTAGGGACGACGCAAAGGGCTTTAAAAGCCTCATCATAACCTCGGACTCTTGTACGAACCGGCTTAAAAACTCATTAGTCCTTGGTGCCATGAACGACACAAGGAGTAAAGGGGGCTTACTGTTGTAGAAAAATATGTTAAGTCCGGAGACTCGGATTCCAAGTAGGTCGGCTCCGCTGGCACTGCCCGAAGAGTCCGAGACAATGGTCAGAGCCTAGAGAATAAGGGATAGGCCAAGAGGCATAAGTAAAAGATGATTAAAATTATTCTATCGGAGAGATAACCTCGTCTGTATAAGCCTACAGAAGGCCGAACATATTATAAGTCACCCAACCGATAGAATAAAATCGACCTAACGAGTTGGTTCTGTCGGCCACGGAGTAAGGAAGGACGACGGATAATTACTGAGACTGTTCCATTCGTGAGAAGGCAGAAAACTTATGTTTTCGACTTGGCCGAGACTCCCTAGAGTCGGTAGCGACCGAGCCGAGACAACAGAAGGCGGTGTGAATGCAAATACCGCTCTGAAAATTCAGGAATACGGGTATCCGATCCCGAGATTCTCGGGATCGGGAGCAATCAGTGAAGAGGAGTAAATCTCCGGATAGTCAGGAGAAGAATCCTCGTACGATGAGGATTCCTAAGATCTATAAATATCCAAGCTTTTTACAGAAGCAGGTACGCAATACAGAACTCAAGAAACCCTTTGCCATTGATCAGACGATTGACTTAAGCATCGGAGGTTCCCCGGCTCTAGCCAGGGTCCCCTTAATATTGTTGATTGTGCAGGTGAAAGAAGATCCGACTCGGGGAAGCCATCGCATAAAAATACCTCAATACAAAGTACCCAAGTGAACCACATCCTAGTAACAGTAGAAATTGGCCATGAAATTTGGATGAAACTGACATTTGTATTTTTCTTCATCAAGATTAGATGTGACCTTATGAACAGGTTGAATGGTAAATAAACAATAGTATTTAAGCAATGGGTGTTCAAACTCGCTATTTAGTACTGTATGGATCTTCTTAGTTTTGGGGCTAATGCTGTAAAATTAGCCGGTGAAATGGATGAATGACGACATGGGTAAAACACATATATCATAGTGGGCTCCACAAGGTAGGGTAAGGGGTTATCTACCACTACTGGTAGGATTTGACTGAGCCAAGTGGTGTTTAAAAGGTGGGCCAAAGCAAAGTTGTCTAGTGAGGCATGTCCTAATCAAATCCCACTTGGATGGCTGGCAGTCTTGAAAAGAGCACACACAAGAGTCGTTAGGTTCTCAACTCAGCCCTCTCTTACAAGAACCTCCCTTCCAATTAAATCGGACTATGCCTAGTTGAAATAAATGTCCTTCCATTGGTGCTGTATAGCCGATGAAGGAGCTCCCCCCACGGCATAAAGACATATGGGGCTCCATCCATTAGTTTCGCCAGCACATGTTACAATGCAAGGATGTGGATTGCGTACTACCCTTGCCTGTTCTGGGCTCAGGTTACAGCGAAAAGACTCTTGGGGTCCACCATTGAAAACTATTTTAAACACACGTAAGTTTGGGATCAAACTGAGATTTGTGTTTTACCTTCATATTAGTAGGAATCACTTCATGAACGAGTTGGATCACCATTTAACATTATGGTGAACCCCGGCAAGCTTTCCAAAGGTTTTATTTTTATCTCTAATTGTTTCTGTATTGTGGCCTACTCAAAGTCCTAGAGTCTTAGATTTACCTTATAGGTTCTCATCCAAAAATTAGCTGAGGAAACTGATGTACAGTTAGGGGTGTACACAAACCAGGTTAGTCCGGTTAGCTCGCTCGACCCGGACTAGTTGCTGCAGCCCGAAATTGAGTTCAGGCCAAGTTCGGATATGTCCAAGTTCGGCCTGACTCGGCCCGAAACCCGACTCGGCCCGACCTGTCTCGACTCGGCATAAGTATATATACCCCTTAAAAAAAAAAAGCCCCAGTCGCTTTCTCCTTTTCCTTTTGAGAAAACGCCCGACCCTAGCCGTCCCCACCAAACCCACTCCCCTGCTCGCTCTCTCCATGCCCGACCCCACCAAATCTCTCTCTCTCTCTCTCTCTCTCTCTCTCTCTCGTCCGACCAGCAGAGGCCGTCTGTTCAACTACCAATGAGTATGATTTCTCTCTCTCTCTCTCTCTCTCTCTCTCTCTCTCTCGCTCAATTTGAATTTCAAATCTCTCTATTTTTGGTGTTTATGCTCTAAACATTAAACATGTCTCTCTTTTTTATTTTTATTGATTTGTTTTTACTTGATATTTTTTTTTCCTGATTTGGATCGGATCATGATTTTGGACGGACTAAGGAAGCAGTGGTGGCCCCATGTGGGACCCACCTTGATAGAGATATTCCCTATCCTCACCATCCAGATTATTGAACGGTGGGTATGTTTTGTCCCAGCCGTCCACTGTCTGGACGGCGTGCCAGCGTGCCACTATAGTAGCAGCAGTTGCTGCATCCGCGTCAGCAACTTTGTGGCAGCAAACTTCTGTGGCAGCAAAAAATAGAGATATCAACTTGATCCAAAACTTCTGTGGCCCCAAAATTTTTTCAATGGCAGACATTCAATTTGCACTGTTTCGTGCGGTGTGTTCCACTTAAGCTTTGGACATACTTCATTTTGGGCTTAAACTCTAAAATTATCAAGTAAAATAGATAAACGGAGAGGATAAAATACATTAATCAAGATGAGCCCCACGGAGTTTACTTCGTACGCAATCAGCTTCGGCACCCTACCTGATGAATGACCCTTTTATACAGGGGGAGTGGATGATACTCAGACAAGGTATGACGGTTGATGCGCAGGGCGCCAAGAGATTGGTTGTCTGCTTTGTTTGTTGAAACAGGACCATTGGATATTTTGGTTCTAAACTGTCCAATAAATGTCTCCCAATCCGATGGTTAGACGGTGAAATAAGCGTAACTTTTGGGTCGTGATATACCTGGACAGGGGGTCATACTTTGGACAACTTAATTTGACTTGTACGCTACATGTGCAATTTGTAAGTGCCACCAAGCAGATTAACTGGTGTAGGCAACTGCCCAGCAACAAACTGTTGGTGCTGTGAGTGACATCACATCAGCAAGTTTTGTGGAGCCCACCTGATTCATGTGTTTCATCTTAATGGTAATAGCTTTCTTTTCCACCTTCTGAAGAGTGAGGGGTGAATGAGTATGTATATGAAGATTTATATAGCAGCTCGGGCTCAAATCATGTTTGACTTTATTCAGTTTGTATAAAATGTTTTATTTTATGTTTTGTCAAATATATGTAAATGTAGTAAAATTATAATACATCTTCTCTCTCTCATGAACTTATAAATTATAATGAGATGCGGATTACCTGCCAAAGCCCATCCCATAAACTTGTCATAAGGTTTGAAATTGACCCGAACTTAGATTCGAAACTGGCCCGAACTCGAAGATTCGAAACTGGTTCGAACTCGGCCCAAACTCGCCCAAGTTCAACTCAGCCAGGTTCGGGCCAGACATGTTGGCCCGGTGACCAGGCTGGTCGAGTTCGGACCTGGTTTGACTGTTGAACGGGCGTGAACGGGCCGAGGCAAGTTCGACTCGGCCCGACCCGTGTACTGTACACTTGGTGTTGCACTCCAAATGAAACGATACAATAGGACGTGGCGTACCGGTACAGCGTGACTTACTTTATACGGATGTGAGAGCCTGCAGTACGGTGCCAACCGAATTTATTTATTTGTTTTAATTGTTATACTTATTATTATTATTTATGCCATATTCGGTGGGGAGCGGATGCGGTGAGGATGAAACTTTCCACTGTTAGCTTAGCTTTGCTGTGAAACGCGACACATCTAAGCAGTGCATCACAATTGGGTCCCATTATATCGTTGACATGGCCCGAAATTAAACCCAATAACTCATGAGGTGGGTCATATACCTACAAAAACATTGGACGGCTGCAACACAAGAAAATAGAAAAAGAACAACACTGGACGGTTGACCTCGTGTGTGCCCCGCTTGTTCAGATCATCGTATTGATTCTTGCGCAATATGATCTTCTCAAAGTGACACACTGGCTAGGTGGATCAGATATCAAAACACGTGCTGATCATGGGTGTCCACATGAATAGATCCATGTGTGCCGTCAAAGACTCTGAAATTAATCTGAGCCGTAGAAAAGCGAAAACAAAACAGAGGTGTGGAGCAGAGCATACTTGTAATGCGTTGGAGAAATCCCCTGGAAGAAGACTTTGGTTCTGGTGGGGTCCACGTTGTAGTCAACCCATCCAGCCCAAGTAGAAAGACCCCTCTGGAACGCAACCAAACGGTCCATGTCCTTGTAATACCTGTTCCCTTCTTCTATGTAGTCCCATCTGCACCAATCAAAACCGTCCATTTTACACTCTCCGGTTAACGTCAGACTCATCTCAAACAGAAAATAAATAAATAAAATTCATAGACTTCTAGGTGGACCATCCTCATGTCCAATCGGAACCGTTCAAGAGGTAGGTCCAACCGTCGATAAGGTTGGGACAGATAAAATCCTAGAATGTTCAACGCTTTGACACCGAACTTCATTCTTTTAGGCCGGATCCACTAAAGGCTTTAAAAGTTGGTGCAACGTGGTGTGTGGAGCCTAATATGAGTATGCATCACATAGACTCCGTCCGTTGTGTGCTTCCCCTAATTTTCTCATCAGGCCGATCCAAAGCTCAGATGGGCCACACCATATAAAATAATGCCTAAAACCTTTAAACTCATTTGGTGTGGCCTACAGCCACCATGTGTTTTGGAATTGCTTGATTTTTGAGATGTCTATTCATCGTGGTGGGGCACATCTCCTGAATGCATTGGATGGAATAAAAAAGAACATGGCGGCCTCCACACACGATCTCGAAGGTTTTTAGTGGGTGGCTGTCACCATCTCAATTGTTCCCTTCTGTGTGGCCCACCTGTTAGCGTTGCAGGTTAAGCTGAACCTACAAAGTTTCCTTGTGGGTCCGGCCTTTTTTCTTTTACAAAATGCGAGGATCATCTTGCAGGAAAGATTAAAGGACAGCCATCCATGGTCGGGCCTACAATCCGAAGTGGGTCTTGCACTGATCCGAATGGCCCAGCTAGAAGACAACTATTTCATTTCGGCCCTTTTAGCCCTGTGATTTATAAGCAAGCATATGAGTTTGGAGAGTTCTCACGGTTGACTTTTTCCTCTATGGGTCCACCAATGCCACGTGTTGAATATCAACATGTCCATGCCCTTCCATGCATTTCCACTCGTGATTGAGTCGAGTCGGAGGACTCGGCCGATTTTCGTGCTCACCAGGTCGACCAGATAGGTACTCCGAAAGTACATCACCGACACTTTGTAGTCCTGAGATATTTTCGTTAGTCAATGTAAGAAACATGATACATGTCGATGTGTGCACATGCTTCCATGCACTAAAAACACACCCACCACCGTCTTTTTGTGACCAAGGGTTTTGGTGTCGATTCCCTGTCGTGTGGTCCACATGGCTGCATGATCCGTTGATCTCAATCGTCCTTTTAGTGGGCCTTGGATGAACGTACGCAACCCATACTGTCGGGTACTGTTCAAGTGATGATAAGGCTTTGAAAGGCACCGGTGGGTGAGAGACAGCAGCCGGTATTGGACAACTGATGTGATTTCTTATAGCTAACCCAAATATGGTAGGGCCCACCACGTGGACGTTCTAGTTTCTTCAAATTGCAGCGACATGGGACCCATACAGATACGCACAGGGATCGAACTCGAGCGTGATTAGTGCAAACGTCCTCTTTTGCATATAAAAATAAAGAAGAAAGATGGAGTATAATCAGTGGCTGGAGACTTGAGAGTAGAGAAGGGGCCACCACTATAACATGCTGGCCCCCCCCTTCCTTTCAAATGGGGTCTCCACGTAAGAACCGTCCAATCAAGATCCAATGGTTCTTAATAATCCCTCCAATAGCGAATGCGCCTAACCATTCCTTTTTTTTTTAAAAAAAACAGAAAAAAAAGAAAAAAAAAGAAAAGAGATGGCGGCTGGACTGAGAGAGCATTGAGATTTACTAAACCCACACGCGTGTACCAGGGATCCTACCAACAATTCCCATGTGCCCAATTGGCACAATCCAATCCGTCCATCAGATGGGTCCCACGATGCAGATACCCTCGGCCAGAAATTTTGCCTCTCCACTGATAAGGTGAGTTTGGTTGCACCAACTATCATGAAACATGCACCAACTTAGACATCAATGATGAAATCTAATGATATAATTTATTGCAACCAAACTCAACCTCAGTTAAGTCTTTTTTATATTCCAGTCTGTTTTGTTTTTTGGACAGGAATATCTACATGTTCTCTTCTAACTGATGGACGGCTTGGATCTTGAACACGTTGTACAAGTGGTCACTTGATATGGCGGGTGGTTGGTTGTTTTGTACATGCGTGTGGGTTTAGTAAACCTCTGAAAATCAAACACCCAGGCAGCGGCACCAACCACAACAAACATAAAAACATTAAAAAAAAAAAAAAGAAAGAAAAGAAAAACAGCTCAATTACTCGGGAGCATATGGTAGTGATTATGCATGCATGCTCTATAAAATGGACATTTGTTTTCGGTTGTATACATCATCGTTTGTATTCTCATCATCTCCTAAATGGTGGTGACTCACTCGTCCAACAATAGGCATGGATGTCCGTCAATCCACACCGTCCAAACCTCAGGCCCCATTGTGCGGGTTACACAAATCAAAAGACGAGCTTAACCATTTGATATTGGCCAATCAATCCGGACCATAAAAAATCTCTTTCAAGCAGCCCATTTGATAGCCATCAAATGGATAGTTAGGATAACCTGATTAGTGTGATTTTTGGGCCATGTTCCATCCACAGCAGAACCCAAGGAATGGATAGTATGGATCAAGATACACTCACACTGCGTGTGAATGGGGTAGCCACCATCATCTATTTAGATGACGGTTGTAGAAGATACTTATATAGTTATATTAATCTAGCCCCGATTTCAATTATAAAAATCTCATGGATGGGCCCCACGAAAAAAAAAACCAGGAGAATAAGAAAAAGAGGCACATCAACCGGTGGTTTGACGTTTGCACCCATTCCATAGAATTCCCAAAAGCAAAAGGCACCGCGAAGAGAGAGAGAGAGAGAGAGAGAGAGAGAGATATGCACAGATAGTGATAAAAGGAGAGAGGCAGTAACAAGCAGAAAAGAAAGACATACCATGAATGTCAATGAGGAGAGGTCGTCTTTTCTCACAAAGGTGGTTCGGGCCTGTGGCACTGCTGCATGAAGCAGGCATGTCAGTGACTGCCACTGGTTCAAGCTTAGAGAATCCCCCACAAACATGATCTTCTTGCCCCTAATCTTCCACAAGAAATCCTTGCCGTCGAATCTTAAATCATCAATTCAAGAAACCCATATCATTATCATTAAAAAAGACGAATGAATCTTATCATTAAGCGAATGGAATAGGATCCAAAAGTCACCCATTACGCATTAAAAGTTGGGGTTTTTTATGTGCATGTTTTTGTCGGTGGGATTCTGTTTTATCCAAATTCTCAGTGGTGGGCGGGAATCCCTATACAATTCAAATTCCATTAATGAATAGTGGAGATCCAATAAGCTCCAAATCATACAAAGAATCCACGACCCAAAACATAAAACTCAAAAGAAAACAAAAAGTACAAAAAGAAAAGAAAAAGTGCCACACAAAAACCTAAACTCTGACAGAAACAGTTGATACACGGGCATTAAAAAATTGCACACGTAGAATTAAATAACTCAAATTAAACTGTCCGAATAATGTACCTTTAAATAGATTATAAGCAAAAAATTACTCTAATTATTTAAATAATAAATTTATAGAAATTTATTATGCAGTCGAATGGAAACTTGTTTCTTCATATCTACCTAGACCAGCTCATATAAATTGGACAAGTTACTCCATGACATATACACAATTTCTAAATGCCCCTCATCAACCGTCATATAAATTGAATGGCAGAGTATGGCGGTTGATACAGGGGCACTTAGAAATTGTATATATATGTCATAGATTAACTTAAATTAAACCGTCCAACTTATATATATATATAAGAGTAACAAAAGGCGTAGGTAGGTAGTAATTCACAGGTATAGAACAGACCAATTTATTATCCTCATTAGGAAAGTTGAAAAATCACCATTTGAGGCTAAGATATGAATCACGTGGCTCCCTTAAACTACTGGCGGGAATATCTCAAAATAGATGTCTTGAAAGCAAAATTCAGAGTTATCTTGAGAACTAATCAAGCTGAATTGAAAATTTGGAAATTGCAAAGTCTCAACAAACGTAATTTTAAATTTCCTAAAGCATTTCCTTTTCGTGGTGGATTTTCTAGGAAAGAGAAAAACCATGAAAAAGGAAAAGCAAGAGAGGGAAGAAAAAGAAAACAGTACCTGGGCAATACACAAGAACTAGGCTGCCATCGATATTTCAAGTAGAGGGTATCAGGTCTACCATACTTCTGGCAATTGAATTCTGGATCAATGTTAGGACAGGACGAAGAATCATAGAGAGGATATGAAGCATCGTAAACCCAACTTCCTTGAAATAAATTACAGCCACGCACTTGCTTTCCTTCCCTCAATGCCGTCTCATTGTAAAAATGGTCGGCATTGGTTCCGTGGAGAAGCGCTAGTAGCGAGAGAGTGGCGAGAAAACAAGTAGAAAAGACGGGAAATCCGGAACCCATCTTGGATTCCGGTCCCTCAAAAAGAGAGAAAAGACTGAGAGATTAGGGAAAGACGGTGTCTGTGCTGCAAAGGGAGGAAAGGAGGGAATTTAAAGGGAGTGAGGTGAGCGAGACAGGCTCGGGTATTCACATGGTTCGGGCCCATAAACCCTATTTCTTTTTTTTGTTTTTTAAATATGAGTTGGGTTTTGAGTGGAATCTTGGATAGATTCGTGTAGAGAGGGAGAGAGAGAGAGAGTTTTGACAGATCTTAATGGGAACGTGTGAAGCAAGGATGCTGGTGGGTGTTGGTTAGTGCTCGGGCCAAGCACATGTGGTGGTGGGATCCACTTCCCACGTGTCATGGCCTAGTTTTGTTTGTAAGGTAACCTTCTTTGTCTGGGACTTATTTTCTAGGTACGTTCTATCTCCTTCTGATAGCTGTCGTCCACAAGCCGTTGAATGTGGGTAACATGACTCAGCCCAGCTATTGTAAACCCTTTCCTAATTGAAAATAAACCCAGTTCGAAGAAAGGATTTTGTAATGGCCAGTAATTCAAATTTCCCTACGGAAAAATAGTAATTTTCTGGAATAGATAAACAAGAACCTTTGAAGTGATGTGCGTAATTGATGGAATGGATGACATACAGCTTGCAAGTTACCACAACTTGTGGCATGGTGCTCTCTGTCCAGCCTTGTGCAGGATATCAGTACGATGAAAATGGTCGGTACGGACAAAATTAGGCCGTTCTATTCAATAGATGGGCCACAACTTTTAAATCAATGAACAATTGATGTTTTGGATTGATTAATTGATCAATCTAATTTCCGAGAAGGTGATTTCAGGGTGGGAGTGTTTATTGCATGCCGATTAGGCATTGTAAGATCAGACGGCTATAAAGCCAATTTGTGGCGGTACCTCGTATAGAAAATCGGGACAAAATCCTTGCGCGGATATGACCGGTAGAAAGAGAATGCGAGAAGCCAGGTAAAAGACGAAGTCAAGCTAGCTATAACCATATATGCATGCATGGACACTTGTCGCACCATTGAAGAAATAAGAGAGAATAATCAGCTTACCGCCGATATGACTAGTGGTAGGAAGGAGATTGTGAGAAGCCAGGTAAAAGACAAAGTCTAGCTAGCCGTGGCCATGGACACTTGTGACACGATTGGAAAAATAAGAGAGGACATTAATTACCATTTATAGACGTGGTAAGATACAAATGATCACAATGGTGTAATGGTTTGAAAAAGGCACGATCGAGCGGCTAGCTGGTAATAACAGTTAGTTACACTTGTCAAAATGTACTTGGTCACAACTATTTAGTAGCCAAAATGATTGCTCAGATGACATAAGGAGTGGTTAAGAAGATAAATCTTCCACGATTATCCCACATATATATCTATAAATAAGGTTAGGAGAGGAGATCAGGGCGCTCATTATTATAGAGGTGTACATGAGTGGATCGGAGTTGAGCTTGGCACAACTCAACTTGGCTTGGCCACTAGCTGACCTTACCTCAAAACAGCTTGGCTCGGCTTAGTCAGTGGCTCAGGCCAGTTCGAGCCGAGTTTGAGCTAACATCGAGCCGAGTTCATCTATGCATTGTTTTTACAAACATATGGACCGCACCTTCAAATTCTCACTGTTTGTAAAACACTAGCAGCAGTTATATAGGTATTTAATCAAACATCTTATAGGCAATATCAAAATCAAGGAAAAATGATATTTGTTTGATGAAACGTACATTCCTTGTTACTAGCTGATACTTGCTTTCAGCAAATACTCGGTGAGCAACATCAATAACAAAGTAACCGAGTCATTGAACTGGTTTGATCCGAGTTCAATTCGAGTTGGGTTCGATCCGAGTTGAGTCGATTTTGCCCGAGGTCAAACTCAGTTCAAAATTTTTTCAAGCTAAAAAAATTAGCTTGACTCGGCTCGAACTCAATTTCAAATCAAGCCAAATCGAGCTTTTTCGAGTTAAGTCGAGCAAGCTAACCGAGCTAACTCAATTCATGTACAGCCCTATTCATTAGCCTAACCAAATCTAACATGATGCTACTTATCTCATGTTCCTCATGAATGCATTTTCTTTTAGTTTATTATAAACATATATTACTTGCATGCTCTTATGTTGCATCATAACAAAGGTCGTGTTCTTTAATCTATCTCTCCACCTCATTTCTACGACACTTTCATTTTATAGTTAGGAAGATTGCTCAACTAAAGACTGTGGGGCTTTCCTGCCACGTGATATATGATTCTTATTGACTTCCTCGTCATGTGCCCTACACTTGCTGATTTTTTACGCAAGCAGCCGACTTACCATCGTCTCGCCATGAGCTTGGCCCTATCAAGGTCTTTAATAGACCTCCTGCTACGTGCTTGGCTCTTGATATGTCTTCAAACAGAAGGTTGAGGATCCACCTGCTATTGATCATATCTCTACGGGCTCGACTTTGGTCACAATCACCCTTTCCACATCCACAACCATCTTGCATAACGCTTAGCTTATGTTAGGTGAAGAACAAGCTATTATAACTTGCATAATCACTATCACTCAATTGAAATCTTTTTAATAAAAAGATGAAAAAGCTATTTAAAGGAAGAATCCTTCTCTTTGCAAATTACTTGATCTCTTCTAGTTGATGAATGAATATGCAGCTGATTAATAAGAAACTGAGTCTACAATCCATTCTAATGCCCGGGGTTATTACATTTGGTTGGATTTGAACTGCTTTGGACTGACCTGCGATGCTTGACCGACTTTGAGGCAAACAGGGGATACTTTTTTCAAGCATTGATGTCCCGCACAAGTGGCATGTGAGTGAAAAAGATGCAGACAGCATCACCAATTTCCATACGGTTGCCAGCATGTGATCAGTTTTTACAATGGTAAGCTACGTTCAAGGATTTCTATAGAAGTGAACCCCATGTTTCAGTGATTCTACCCGTTAGTATGATGGGACTCACGAACCGCCAATGGTTGAATATATATACGTGTGTGCGTATCTGCGCACGCATGCACTATTCAAACTGGGCTTATAGTATCAACGGTTTGGATCTGTGAAAAATGGGCCAACAAAGTCCAAATGGTACCGTACAATCGCTCAGCAGGAGCATTGTATAGCATACTTAGGTAAGAAAATCATAGTTTTGCCTCTTGGCGATGGCTAATGTTGACTGGGATAGCGACTATTCGGCCGAGCACAGGATCGGTTGGCTTATTCAGCCATCACCATTGTACTTGATGGAGAATACAATAAATTTGGCGGTGCAAGGAGCTAAAATTGGACACGTGGCACCACCGGCCCTTGATCGGCACGATTCACTGATTGGATCTCGCTATGGATGGATTACTATCCACAAATGACAGAGATAAGGTCATCCTGCTTGTCCAATTGGTGGACCTTTCACAATCAATGCAGATTGGTATCAGATGTTACCCAAACTGGATATATATATATATATATATATATATATATATATATATATATATATATATATATATATATATATATATATATATATATATATATATATATAGACACACACACGCATGGGCTCCTGCTCACGATATCGCATGAAATATTTTGTACACCAACCAACACAAGTGAAAAAGAGAGGGCTGAGATTAGGCCCCATCATGATGCGCTCATGAAATCTATCCCGATCATTAGCCTTGTGATAGAAATTTAGTGGAATGTATTAAAAAGTAGGTAGATTTGTGATTCATAGGGGTCACACCAAATGAAACCATTTGAATAGTGGCATCCCTTACATTATTTTTATCCATGTGGCCCACATACATTATTAATATGCATGATCTTTTATCCCTGCGACTAAATTATTGTCACACACCTAATGGATGAAACGGATTTCAAATAAACATCAAGTTTGGCTAACCCCTAGCTGACTCACTAGTGGTAGGGATGCCTAGGGACGTGGATTGCATGCCCGTCCCTCTCAGTAACCAGCTTCCTTATATTTAATCCAAGCTGTTCATCTATTTTTCTAGCTCAATTTATGGCATGATCCCAAAAACGCATAAAATTCAAATTTAAAGTGGACCATTTCTTTGATGGATATCTATGTGGATAACGTGGATATGGATCATTTCTTTGATGGATATCTATGTGGATATGGATCATTTCTTTGATGGATATCTCTGTGGATGGACAACCTTCCGCATATGGCAGGAACTGGACCGTCCATCCCATTGGTGGTCCTTTTTCCAAATCCATGCAGATTGTTATCAAATTCAACGCAAGGCACAAATGGTCCTTGATCTGAACCGTTCACTTAGCGGATCTCACTGTGGATGGATCACTGCCCGTAAATAGAACGAGTTGGACAATCCTACCTGGACAGGTACAAAAATTATTAACTCTCTAGCTATTATTAGATTAGCTCTCAATCGATTAGATAAGAAATGCCAAATGGGCCTTCATGGGTATAAGATTTTTTTTCTTGTTCAGAGCTCTCTCTCTCTCTCTCTCTCACACAGCATAACATGATGGTGCATATCAAAGGTACCTAGTATAATGAATTGTCCACATCAAAGGTAGGCTAACATAATGGACAGTTCATATTAAAAGTCGACCCCTAATGATGAATGATCCACATTAAAATTAAAAGAGGAGAAATTAATGCAAGAAATTTAAAAAATATTTATGTGATGTCTTTTTTACTTGTTTGCTAATAAGTATATTGTCTATCAAACAAATTTTTCTATTGGATAAGATAAGCTATTTTAGGCATAAATAGTTTAAACAAAACCACTTACAATCTAAATAGGCCTTAAATAATCTCACGAAGATTAGATAATCTCCAATCTCGGAAAACACTCGAGGGGACTTAAACCCTTCACCTCAAAAAGATGATTATGGCAAGGCTTAGTGGATGCAAGGATAATTAAATCGTCTCTTGTGACAGAGGCCTAAAATTATAGTACTGAAATGATGCAAAACATACCTGACTAATTAAACTGCCTATGAAACAAGCCCATGATAAGAAGTTTCTTATATATTATCCGCGAAGATTTGGTTGAAAAAACATGTAAGGTAGAAGTGGGAAAACTTAATAAGAACCTTGAAAAATATACAAAAAAAAAAAAAAAAACTCTCCATAAATTCCTTATTATATTATGATATTCTACTAACTCTTTACTTTGATGTCATGATAAATTGAGAAAAATACTAAATAGATGTGTTTGGACAAGATCTGGTAGTTCTATATTTATAGTGCAGATATGGCCACATGACATTATGACATCTTCATGACATGCGTCAAATATTTGGAAGACAACTCATAGTTGAGAAAATTGTCAAAGAATCATGCGGCTTACATAATTTGGAGATAATGTTGTAATTGTTAAAACTATGCCAGCACTAAAACACATGAGAGACTCTTGATGAGATAAGAATGCCTTTGAGAAGAGGGCGGGCATGATCAAGTGGAAGTAACCGTCAACTTATAGTTAGCAATACATTGAGTTGGCATATAAGTAGTGGCTAGTCTCATGACTTTATCAAGTAGTTTACAAATAACCAGCAAGAAAAGTATCATAGCACCAACCCAAAGCATAACAACTAAACAATCAATCCAACACAACATTGTTTATCCAACCCTTTGTTGCATTTAGTTTTTTCTACCACTTAGTAGCATTGGAACACTTACTCCATAGGATTAGCTCAGTCCGTCATTGCCTTAAGCTGGAGCAACTTAGTGATAGTAAGTATCTATAATTCTCTTCTATTTACGCTTGTGTGCTAGATATAAAGAAAGATCGTAACTTTAGGAATTGTTCACCTACGCTTATACGTTAGGTTGACAGTAACTTATAAGTCTTGGTATTACATTTTAATAGCTTATCAACGCACTGCTCGATGAAGCTCCCTGATGTTCTCAGCCAGGTCGATAAGCCTGTTTTAATATTAGGTCTCACTTTTTCACATCCATCTTCAACTTTTTCCTGCTTAATTATCTAATTGTTTCATTTAAAAGTCTTTGGTTTTCAAGAGGGAAAAAAAATAAATCATTGAAGGAACCATCCCAACCTCCACAAATTGTTTGATTAGTATAGTTAGTAGTTGGTTGAATAGATGATTAGTCTCCCTACTATTTGATCAAGCACCGCTTTATTTTGATGTAAGGAGTCCGTAGGATTTGGTTTGGAACCGACCATAAATCAGATCTGACATGCCCACAAATCTCGCACACATACCACATGGCTAAATTCTAGACCAATGAGATTAAAAATAAAATAAAAAAATGCGTCAACTGATTAGGATGCTAACATCGGCTAATCTACCAGTAACATATGCATGTATCAAACATTTGTAATATGCCACTGCTTTCATCTAGTCATCTATTGACAGTGCCATAATTGGACGCGCCCTCATGTAGCATCAGAGAGACGACGTTTGAGCTGCATTTCGAACATCCATGTGATCATCTTTCTTTTGGCCCGTGTATGTTTCAGCGAAGTGACCAAAGCGCTATTAATTAAAATCCTCAATTTGCAAGCAATATCCAAACTGTGCAACTGTAAGCATGCCAATGCAATAAATGGCAATGCAAGGGCCCCACCTCAAATGGACAGGTGTGGTAGGAGACAATCCTAACAAATTGACATGGCCGGCAAAAGGCTACCTACACTTTAATAGCGATGTGCACATGTTAACTACCTTGGCAAGGCCAAATATTAGAGATATTAATACATTGAATAACTCAGAAATAAATTTGTAACCACTGTTGATTGAATAGGTATATGGCACGCTCGAAGTGACATGAACGACTATGAAGAAGACAACGTCATTGCCTTTTATGTGGCCAAGGGCCCAACGGGTCCACGCCTAAAGGGACTGGACATATATATGGGTGCACTCCTTTAACACATGATTGAAGGTTTGTAATTATTCAATCATGGAAATTTCTTATCCCATAATAGATTGTAATTGCAGGTGGGCCTACCTGCCCTGCCCACCAAGAATTAAAATGGCCCATTTGGGATGAAAAAATATATAAATTAGCTCGTATCATTTTGAAGATGTGACAAAGTAAAGGCATGCCATAAATATACAAGTGGTCCATCATTTTATTTTGTCAAAAGAGATTTTTTTCTTAATCATGTAGTAAGTATATACTTAATTTCTAAAATATTTTTAAAGGTCTATTTAAAAGCACCCTAAAAATAGGCATTTGACACCTAAATGCCTCTTTGAGCCCAACCCAATTTTGTTTCATGCAATTTGGATATACTTTGACGATCCCCATTTGATCCTCCTTTCATTAAAATAAGCCCTGTAATGTTCAATTACTAACTTAAATTAAACTGTCCTTATTATGGTCCTAGTTTTGATGTATCAATAAAAATTTACATGAATTTAATTGTCCTACCATCAGATTGGAGGAGATTTATTGAATGGTTAAAAATAAAAAATAAAAAAAATCCAATGGTCCGATTTCAACAAACAAATATCTAATTAAATCAGAGGTTCTGATTGTTCAACCAATAGCCAATATGATTTTGGGGGTGTACACCACGTGTAGAATTTCTTAGGGGCTGCATATCAAGTCTTAATCTGCAGCCAGAGTATGAAATCACACCCGTAAAAAAGTTTCCTAGCTCATTGGTGGACATCTAGATGTGGATTAAAATGACAATTAGTCAATGGATTGAATTCGTCGAACAAATGTCTATTTAAAAAAGGTAGGGCCTTTTAACCAATTTGAATTTTGGGTTTCGACCTACCAATGGTGGGCCCAATTATTTGCAAGGCGCCCAAGTGGATGAATTGAATGAATGACTCGAGATCAATCAGGGATATACAGCTGTCTTTAAAGAGAGTATATCATAGATATTGCAATACGTCCAAATAGACGGCTATCTTCTAATCTAATAGAATTTTGAGTTTGTTAAAGAAAAGATGAAGGAGACTTATAAAGCAACGGTTCACCGTTAATGTAACGAAGACTACAGATTTGATGGGTTGCGATCTTCTAATCTGGGAGGCTTCTATGGCACCTAGATCCATGGTTGATGGGTCTAGATCTTAAAACCATGGGCCCCACATGAATGAAAAGGAAGATACCATTTTCAGGGTTCTGTATGGTACGGTGGCCCCACCACAGTACTCCTCATCCCCATTTTAGATGGATCTGAACCGTTCATGTTGTCATTACTACGGTCTTAAGTCATGCTTCAATAATGATCCTGACCTATGATTCTTGAATTTGAATATGAGCCATCAAATCTATATCTTCAGACACAGTCATACGTTCAACAAACGTTTCTTCCTGTGGCGCGGGTACCATACAGTTTAGATGACGAACGGTTCAGATCATTGTTTAAGATCCACAAGGGTGGAAACCGCGCCCCGGCCTCATCAAAACCCCCATTTTCAGCTGGAGTGCACAAGACTTCAGCAAAAATCTATCAATAACAAGCCGTCATCGGTAGGAAAGTTGAAGATTCTAATATAAAATTATTTTTGACCTCATCATTGAGATAGGTGGACCCCATCGTCTTGTTCCTTGTGTCATCCACGTAGCCGTTCTTTTTTTTTTTTTTTTTAAATGTGAATTGCACCGGATCAGATGTGGACGCGGCTACGGTGGATACCCGGATCCACACACCTTGGTGTATCTCCGACTGTTGGGCCCATTATCATGCATGTGTCTTATATCTACGCCATCCATAAGTTTCACCACATCAATGATCCCCAAAATTCAGTAGATCCAAATTTCAGGTGGACCACACCACAGGAAATACTGGTAATTGAACGCCCACCATTAAATTTTTTTTAAGGCTCACCCGAATGTTTATCTTCCATCTAGACTGTTGATAAGGTCACAAAAACCTTGGATGAATGGGCCAAAAAAATAAATATCATATTTATCCATAACTTCTGTGGCCACCGATAAGTTTTAATGGTCAATCACCGCTCTTTCCTGTAGTATTCTCCACCTGAGATTTTAATCTGCTGCGTTTTTAGTCTCATTTATAAAAATGATATCGAGAAACGGATAGACGGTGTGGATATAATACACATACATCAAGGTGGGCCCCACAGTCGGAGATTCACCGAACCAGATGGATCCCGACCGAAGCCGCGTCCGGTGGGTTCACTTTCTGGGTGTGCTGGCCGCCAGAGTGCCACAATATCCAAAGGCGACAATATAGAATTTCTGGGTACGTTCATATAGAGGGCCATGAAGACGTTGAATCTGGAATGCATGTGCCGACGTAATGAGTAGACCAGACTCAGGTATCTTCTCGCACGTTGGTCGGTAGAGTAGCAATGGTACCAGCACGAGTGCACTGAACTAGGCCCATCGTACTTTAGAAACCACGCCATCAAAGATTCAAAAGGTGTCAGAAGCTGTCTCATGGTCAAATTAGAGATCATGCATGTGCACCACCGTAACCGAAATATACACTTAAGAATTGCCTTATTTCCACACGTGTCAATGATAAGAGCCATTCATCAGATGGGCACAATGTGAACATGAATTGCCTAGTGAGATGCATCTTTTGAATGGAGTGGATGGCATATACAAATCAAGTTGGCCCCACAATTCAATGGCCAGTAGCTCTATCTCAAGTTTTTTTTTAAAAGAATATATATATATATATATATATATATATATATATATATATATATATATATAGCTGTGTGGGTCCCACCGTGATGTGTGTCAAACATCTACCACATAATTCAGATGCACTATTCCATGGTGGGACATGGGATTAAAAATCAATTTAATCCATGACTTGGGTGGGCCACAACACATACAAGAGTTGAGAGTGTTACCTTCCCATTAAAACATTCATAATCATTTATTGGGCCCAACTAGATGTGATTCACAAATCTAGACCATACATTGTGTGTGTCCTATAAAAATGAGATGTAAAACCAAGTTTTGGCCTCAGGTGGTCCCCATAAAGTGATTTTATATGTTTTAGGAATGTCTTCATATGGTTTTAGATGGTATGGCCCACCCGAGTTCCTTATAATGCTGTTTTTGGGATATCCCATAAACTAAAGGTGACCCATCAAACGCACGATGTTGATATTTGATATACATCACGGTGACCCCACACAACTCGACCTCATGGGAGGTTGGCACGTGATCGACCTTATCGTTTGTGTGTGTGTGTGTATTTCGATAAGATGCTTTTACTGGTCAAATGTAATAGGCTGACCAACACTGTACGATATTGTCCGCTCTGATTCCTATTAGACCTGCACGGTTTTGTTATCGGAATTGCCTCCGAAAGGCCTCATACAAGAAAAGTCTGAACCATACATATAACCACCATTACTTCGGACAACTCTTTCGATATGAGACAAGTTACGCTACAGTTAATTACAACAGTAGCTCGCCCAGCGCGGTAGCTCGCCCACGCATCTAGCCCTGCCCACATCGCGCCCTCTTACATTGAAGCAGTGACCGGGGCGTCACATCAAAGCTAATAACAAAACAATCTCAAATATAAGGATCTGTTCTGTGACATGAAAATCATGGAGTTGAGGTGGGGCTCATATGAAGACAAGGATCCATTCATCGTGATCGTCCATCCCCTCCTTTGGATTGTCCCGATCCTAATTATGTGTAACTTACTATAGACCCCTAAAAAGAAATTTTTGATTGCTCACACTTAGAGTTGGGTAATCGTGACCCAATTCGACCAGATACGATCCGATGGCCTAGATCGGTGCGGATCGAGTAGGGCAATACAGATCCGAAATATTTTTAAGTCGAGTTCCGATCAATACCAATCCGGACCGATCTGATCCAGTTTTCCTACTTTCTGTCATCATATTGAGATTGCTACAAACTCCGCTTTGAAGGTCCACCGATTGTTTTCTTCTTCCAATCTATTAGATGGTTTAAGAGAGAGTTTCTCCATCACCATCCCACATATGCATTGTAATGCATTAGTGGATCATCCAGAAGAGATTTTTCCACCGGATATTCCATCTAGAAGGAGATCTCACCAAAGAAGCTTCAACAGTTACAGAATCCAAGTCCGATGAGTTGTCTGGAATCAGATTCCATTAGATATACATTGGGGTATATCTCGTGCATTGCCAAAATTGCACCAAAAACCCTAAATGTTACTGAATCTATGTCAAGAAGCCCTAAAGGTTACTCGATCAGTGTTAGATCCCACTCCCTCATCGGATACCATAATCCATTTCTTTCATCGAATCTACATTGAGAATCTTTCAGTGTCATCAATTTCTCCCTCTAAAGCCACTTGCATTGCCAGATTCAACTCCTGTTGTTCTTGCTGTCACCGAAAGTCTCAGTGCCCAATCCTTTTTCATCCTTATGTGGACCGATCCGAACCATGCCCAATTCGATCCAACTCGGTTTTCCTAACCGAGTCAAACTTAGATAGGATCATGCAATGTACATTTCGGATCGGTCCGAGTCAGGTGACACAGACTCGGTCCCGGATCGGATTGAGTTCGGGGCAGGCCAGGCTCAATTCAATCCGATTCGGTCCGATGCCTAGCTCTACTCACACTTAACACCTCATAATCAGGATCATTCCTTCAAAGAGTTAATTGGACCACACGCGAAACAAAATAGTGCCTGTAGGATGGACGGCTCCGATTATCTGATCATCTCTAAATCCAGCCCGTGGAGCAATACGTAATGGTGATCCTGAAATACCAAACCAAATTCAAATGAGATAAGCTAGGTTTTTGTAATAACCTGAAGCCACACGATTATTTGATCCTGATTGAATGGTGATTAGGCAACAGGCCCACCACTGACTAGTGTAGGCCTAAGACCTTATCAAGCGTGGCTGGGTGGTGGGTCCCATCCAAGACGCCTGTCTGTTCTAGAATGACGTAGGCTTACAACAAATTTCGATGTGACTGACACATCGCTTCATATCACTACTTTTAATTTAAAAATTAAACACAGCAAAACTTTCATATATCAAAGGTGGGCCCAAATGCATACATGGCTCCTTTGTAAATAGAAGGCAAGGAATATTCTAACCCAAGCCAAGTCTCCTTCAATTCGGCCAAAACAAGGGGCCGACTCCATGTTTTTTTTTGGACGTTCGCTTATTAGGCAAGTAACATTCATTGATGTGCCATGGATTGGGATATGCATCTTTATCTCTAATTATGGCAATGAAACCCTTTCTCCTTTCACCATAACAACCGTCCGTTGAATTAATGGCCGCTTTTCATTTCCATCCGGCCGCCGGGTCCATTGCAAAGCATTGGAGGTTAAGCTTAACCTACAGAGCGACCTGTAAGGCCCATCTTGATGTATGCATGACATCCAATCCGTTTATCATGTGAACCCCCTCATTTTAACATTGGAAAATAAAAATCAGGCGGATCCAAGACTCAGGTGGCTACACTATTTATAATCATGCATGAAACCTATGTAATTATGAGTTATGGCCCACCTGAGCTTTGAAATGGTTTGAATTTATGGTGTCCGTTCATCCTCATGAGGCACATCTTCTGAATGGATTGGATATCATGTACAAAACACCGTGACCCCAATACAAAATCTGAAATGTTTTTAATAGTGAGCATCCCCATCCCAACTTTTCCTATGGCGTGGCCCACCCGAGTTCAGATTAATCTCTTTTTTTGTGACATCGAATAAAAGTAGAGAGCACACATGATAAACGGAGGTGATCTCATGGAAACATCACGGTGGGACTCTTCCACAGCATAGTAGGCAAAGCTCACAAAGCTTTGCAATGATCCGACCTCTATCAGCAATAGTGGCGGGCCTAACTCCAAATTTTAAGGCGAATCATTTGATACCCCATGGTAGATTATCATGACCTCAGGAATCGTACACATGGCACCTTGTAATTCAAGTTAAACCGTCCTGATCGTGGGACACGCAGTAGATAGTCTAAAACCATGAGATCAGATTGATTGGATGCACTTAACGGATAATTTTGTTTATTGAATTTGGACTGTTGACTGCTTCTCACTTTAAGAAGATAGATATCAACAAATTGTCTAGTTCGTTTATTTTTTTGTTTAATTTTTTGTCCATGAACCATCCAAGGTGGATCCGACACTTTGGACGGTCAGATTCGAATTACATTTGTGCCTGGCGTACAGTTTCTAAGTGCATGTGTATGAACCATTACGTTCTCCAGATTGTCTATCTTTTGTCGAATTAAAAGGCACTTATGGCCCGTAGCTAACCCAGTTCATGTAATTAGCAATGTATTTGTTTTTTTGTATTGATGTCTTTGTAACGGAGTGTCCAAATCGGTGTAGAAATAAGGTGCTGTGGACCTACGCCCGGAATTTTAATCTCATGTTCATGCCATAGATGTGCCAACATGGAATATTTTATCATAGATCCAATCCATCCATCAGAACCGCACCGCTGTATTGATTCCCTGGACAAAGAACTAGGTAGATCTAATCATCAGGTAGCCTATAGTTTGAAAAACAAATGTACGGATCTGACAAACTTGGCTGAAATTTTCTAGCCCGTCCATCTGTTTCCATTGCTGGGGCTTATATGTTGAGAGAAGAGGGAAGAAATGTATAAGGGCTTACCAACTTGATGGATTATTTGGATCTTGCGCCTATGTGCCATGCTGGCACATGTGCGTCCTGCACTTACACACGCGTGTGTACTTGGTAAAGCTCGTACTAGTGGAGTGGTTGAACTTGAAATGATTGGGGTGTTGTTCTCGAAGAATTAGACCATACTCAAAGTAAGAAGTGCCCAACATACTCGAGTTTGCAGTTTGTAGAAGAGGGGTTTATGGTTTAGCTATCAGGAAAAGTGGTCTGTTGGGCCCTGCTTGGATGGACCGTGCTTAAAAAAACATTCCATCATAGAACAACTGGTTGTCCCAGTTTTCCCTGAGAAGGGACGGTTGAAAAGTAAATACAACAACAGTCCAAATTCAACCAAAAAAGAATTAGAGATGGTTATTAAAATCATCTAATTATGAAGATTTTCAACATATAGTACATCTGTGATGGTTTGCATCAGACCAGCGGTCTGGATCACTATATCATGGGCCCACTCGTACTAACTTCTTTTTTTTTTTTTTTAATTAATTTTTAAAAAGAGTACTGTGTATATCCCAGTGGTATTTGCATCTTTTAGTTCCTCCATTCTCAATGGGTGGTTGGGACACATGGAGGTAAAATATCTAATTGGGACTTTTTCCACCGCCTGTAAGTTTTAGTGTGATACAGTAATGACTGGGCGAGGTGTGGCATGTGGAGGTTTGGTTTTGCAAGCCTGGCGAGCATGCCCATGTGTTGCTTTCCGGGCCCCACATGAAATGACGGTGGGATGACCGAAGATGTTCCTATGCTCGGCACGAGTGTGGGTGGTCCCTCATCCCATGATCACACTCGGAAATATGTTTATGACCGTCGATTGCGCCCGTTGGAGTTTTATGCTTTCATTGCCCGTACTTGTGTCTGGTAGTACACCATCAACGCTAGAATGGATTTGTGATCTGTATGAAATGGCGCTGAATCTACGGTGGATGATGGTATATCAGGTTGAATGTGGACAGGTTGGTTATTTTGTTTTAAAGCTGTTGGTCTGATTGCCACTGACGGTTAGGATCATCCTTTCATTTACTGTTGCCATGTGCAATCCATTCAGAACAATTGACCGACCTTCTGGGCCTGGATTTGGGCTGAGACTCAGGAGTTTGCTAAGGGGCCCAGCTGGGACAAGTGTCGTGCTGGCCCATTTGTATCTCTAACAATATAATAATATAATAGCCTTGTTAAGCCACGTCCACATCTGCACGACAATCAGGTTCCCATATTTTTCGCCCATGTCATCTATGGGTAGGCCCCACCTTAGACAAAGATGGGACATCCCGCACGTGACAGGGATACCTCTGAGTTTTACCCCCAACTTCCCAACTATATCGGTGAAAATATAAGAAGCCGCAATTGGTGAAATGGCCCAGCTTCATGGGTCCAGCCTGCTCGATTTGGTGGGACCTGCCTTCGGGGTGCAAAATGGGCCTGCAAAATGGGCCGAGCTGCTAACTAGCGCTAGGGGTGCACATTGAGTCGAGCTGGCCTCAGCTCGACTCGGCTTGGCCACTAGCTGGCCTCAACTTAGCTCGGTTCTCTAGTCTAACTGGTCAGCTCGGCTCGGTTCAGTCAGCAGCTTGGGCTAGCTCGGGCTAAGTTTGATCCAACATCAAGTTGAGTTCACCATTGCAACATTTTCACAAACACCCAGACTGCACCTTCAAAATCTCATTGTGTTTGAGATAACAGTAATGGTTTTACAGGTATTTTATTAAACACCTTCTAAGCAACATAAAAATTAAGAAAAAAAATGTTATTATAGAGGTGGAAAAATAGAAAATGAATCACTTAAAGATATACTTAAGGCGCATTACGATGTCCCTATCTTTAAGGCTATATTCGTACTCTACTGGTGATTAAACCAATTTGCAAGAGGGTTACAACAAATTCGCCTTCAGAATACAATAAGTCTCTTCTCCAAGACCGGAGAAATGTGGGTTTAGCCTGCAAAATTGAAAAACGGCATCCCAAACACACTTTTACAGCGTACAACATTGAATTCTGTGTTATTACAATTTATCCCCTGAAAACTATTTGTAATTTACTGCCTGAAAATTATTTACAGTTTAGTGCCTGAAAACTGTATCTTTCTAAAAACCTTTCAAAAAATGAAAATAGGGAAGAAGAAGAAGATGGAGAGGAGATTGTTGGAATTGTGAATTCGAATTGACTCAAAATGGATTTATATAGAATCACAAGAAATACTTAAAGCCATTTTTATGAAAAGACATCTTCTTCCATAATGTCTTTTCATCAATAGTGGTGTCTTTCCAACAATGACATCCCTCCATTTCAAATTCAAAAGATACTCTATTTACCAAGAGGCATCACCATTCACACCAACAATCACCAAAGCCATAACCATTCTTTTCTCAAAATAAAATTTATTTTTTTCTTATTTTGAAAAAACCTAACAAAAAAGGATGTTAGTTTCATATACATACCTTCGTTACCACCGATCATACTTTTTTGAGTCATTTCATCAAACACTTGGTGAGAAACATCAATATCAAAGTAATAGAGTCACCGAACTCGTTTGATCCGAGTTTAATTTAAGCCGGGTTCGATCCGAGTCGAGTTGAGCTGGGGCCAGCTTGAACTCATTTTTGAGCTCAAAAAATCAGCTCGACTCGGCTTGAACTCAGCTTCGAACAGAGTCAAATTGAGCTTTTTCGAGTCAAGTTGACCATGCTAATGGAGCTAACGCTACTTCATTTTTGGATTTTCCAGTGAAGGTATGGCTGTAAATAGGCAAGGCCCAGGTCTAGCTGAAGTCTAACTAGACCTAGCCTGATAATAAATTATAGGCTCAAGCCCAACCTAGTCCTTGACGGACCAAAACAAACATCAGAGCTTGGCCCAAATTTTTGATTGATTTGGTGTGCCCCATCATGCATTATGTTTTTCGAAATGCTAAACGAGCTGTGCTGGGACTTGGCTTGGTCTATCCAAGCTTGTTTAAATTTTAGGCCTATGCCTGACCTTAGTCTTACTATTTGAGCCCAAACCCAGCCCAAATAGGCCATGCCCGAAAGTTTGGCCAGCCTACCGGGACCATTGATGGCCCTATTCGATGAGTTTCGGCTGTACAGGACCGTGAGATGGCTTAAACTAACTTATTTAGAGGCTTTTACAAAAAAAAAAATAAAATAAAATATTTACTTAATATGGAATTTATATTCTGATACTTTTTTCTAGTACCTCTCATAGAATGAGCGATTTAGATGGAAGTAAATGGAGATAAATGAAGAGAATTAGAAGTAAATGGAGATAATTGAGTTTTGAATTTGTGTAACTTTTTGCAATCTCATGATTTGCTCACATTTCATTTCCCAAATTAGGAGTAAATATTCATTTGCAAGCTTATTCACTCCAATTTCATTTCATTTAATTTCATGGAGGTAAATGTGAGTTTATTATAATTAGTATATTAAATGTTACATATGTACAATAATTTGCTATATTAAAGCTAATTTAGAGTATCATATGCATTCTCGGAATATATTGAAAAATTCCACTACATTTTAATTTCTCCCATGTACTCCTATCTATAGAATATTTAGATTTCAAATGCATTTTATTTACTCTCATTTAAACACAACTCAGTAAGTCATTTAATCCTAATTTATTTACCTCCAATTCTATTTCCCATTTACCCCATTTATAACCTCCCTTCTTAGGATGAGGTCCACGGTGAGAGCAAAGGGGTCCGCAGCTAGGGTGGGGCCACGGCCGGTGATGTTTAGGTGAAGTCTTTCTCTTGTTACCAGGTGGATCACCCCAAGTTAGCATCAGTGCCCAAAAATCAACCCCACCTCGATTCAAGTGGATCTCATGATTGGAACCAATGTGCAGGCACAACGCTGACCTTCAAACTGTTTTCCCTTGGTGTGGTCTGCCTCAATCACAGTAGGCCTGAAATTTGGAAGCCAAGCTTAGATTTTGGCCTGACAACTTTTGATTTCATATGATAATTAGGGTGTAACCTGTCAAAATCAAGGGTGAATGTCACTCTCCCAACTATTTCATATGGTGTGGCTCACCTGAATCGCAGTTCAACGTGATTTTTTAGCCGTGGTGGGATTACTCAGCTAATGATGGGAGTGGATTTCACGTACACATCACCACGGGCCCTTTAAAAATCAAGGATGGGCATCCTCTCCCAACTGTTCCATATCTCCGCTGATATATTCAAAGGGTATTATCGGGATGCTCATCCCTCATTTTTGGTGGGCCCCACAGTGATGTGTATGTGAGATCCACCACACTATAGGAAATTAACATTAAGAAGAGAGACGTGGGCCTTGATTTTTTCCTAGCCTACCATCATGATTATACAAAATTCACTTCTTGTCACATCAAACTTTAGGCTTGGGCTCAAATATAAGGCCTATGAGTAAATCATGTGTGCCGCACAAAGATAAACAACTTGCAGGGGTAGATGTGCATTGTACACTTTCTAATCATGTGGTCCACCTGAATCAGTCCCTCACATGTTTTATGCCGTTGGATAAGAAGCCTCCGTGGTGATGCCACACCGGCTTCCTTAGCATCAACATCTCGTTCCATCCTTATGTATCCTTCTTCACCCCACCCAGTGCCCATGAGTTCTTTACCAACCAGTACTAGATCCCATCCTCAGCTGTCCCATATCCAATGGTGGTCACACCATGTTCTAGATCAGTACCACAATCGCTCATAAAGACACCACTTGAGTAGAATTGGAAGGCGAATCCGCCTGCATAAATGGCGACAGAAATTGGCTGGTTGGCCACAGCCTTCAGGAGCGCATTATATTCTCGCTGTTGGCTGGTACATATTCCTGACTGTCGATCTTGGCCACATGGTTGGAAGCCTTCTTGGAGTTGCACGTGCCATCAACTCCCTCGTATGGGTAGTTGGCTTCTGTTGTAAGTCCGCCGTTGAGTTGAATGAAGTCGAAGACGTCATCCATGAGGCGACCATTGCAGCCTTGATCCATACCTTTGGTGTCGCAGTCCACTTGCTCTTGCACGGATAGTGAAAGCAACTTACCCGTTTTAAGTTGTGTAATTCCTTCTGTGGCTGCAACGGCTGAGAATGCCCAACAACACCCTATTTTGGAACATTTGAGCTACAATTAGTAAAATGACTATATAACAATGTCATCTTCCCTTTTCTTATTTGATAAGTGCGTGTATTAACAATGTTACGGATAATTGTTTGGGTTTTCTTATTCTTCATGGGGTTCGAGAGCTGGCCATCACTTGATTTACTCATTGCTCCTGGCCATTCATTAGACTTGCCACCTCTTCCTCTTGGATAGGCCATTTCCCAAAAATCATATTCATTTTACGGTATTAACTGTTATGAGAAAATATAGCCCGACCACCTTCAAGGATAGCTTGGCCCGACCACCTTCAAAGTCAGTTCGGCCCAACGAATGCTTGTCCCTGAAATACTTCACCTAGAAAAACTGGCACGAAGCCGAGGCCCCCTCCCACGAACATAGCCCTCAGCAGGATGTGGTCCTAAGTTCCTATTCACTTGCAGTCACCAGAAATTGGATGACCTAATAGGGCTAAGGGGCCATCGAGAACAACCAGATCTGACGAGAGATTAGGTCTGAGCCATAGTTTGGACTGATTTAGTCGTGATTGGATCAGCTCGAGTTATCTTTGATCGGACAATAGAGCCCGACTCTGATAAGCTTGGTCTAAGTTGTCCTTGGTCGCTCGACAGAGCTTGGCTTAGATGAGCTTGGCTCAGATCATCTTCGGTCAAGCAAAGGAGCTCAACTAGATTAGCTTGGCGCAAGGCCCCCTCCCAGTAACGCACGACGAAAGTAATTGCCCAACGCACAATTCCAGTGTAACCACCAACATTCACCACTAGTGCACATCTTGCCTAACGGCTAAGATAGTGCCTGAAATTACTGTCCATGCGACCCTACGAGCACTATAAACATAGGAATCGTTGATAAGGAAATCTTCTGCCGAAAACCCCTTGAATACGACTAGACCCAGATTGCAAGCTTGACTTTGGCATCGGAGGGTCCCATACTATAAACGGGGTCTCCTTTGTTTCTGTCTTGTGTAGGTGCTTGGAGTGTTAGGGGCCGTTGCATAAAACCTTAGGATCTAACCTCCTAAAAACACCAGATTATGGGATAATAAAGCAATGAAATAAATCAAAGCACAAACCACAAGACACAAGAAATTTTTACATGAAAAACCCTCAACGAGGTAAAAATCAAAGGACCTAGTGTAGATCAATAATCCACTATGAAGTAGAATGTCACAACCGATCACAAGCACACACCGCTTGGAACAAATCTTCTTCGCTCATGTAGGAGTGGATAAACAATAAGAAAATAGAGAAAAATGCAGAGATCTCACTGATCACGAGGACATAGAAGTGCTAAGATGTTGATTGCATAGTAGATCACCTTCACGAGTATAACCTCCCTTCCACAAGCTTCGGCTCTCTCTCTCTCTCTCTCTCTCTTATACACCTTTGATAGCTCTAAACTCTTTAGCAAACCCTTGTAAAGCTTTAGAAAAATCTTTTGCATCAACTAGAAAAGCCATAGGAATCCCTATTTATAGTTTAGACAACTCTCTTTCGCACCTCTTGCGAAACCGCTTCTAATTTACGCAGTCCGCATAAAATTCGGAATGAATTTGCGCAACCTCGACTAGTCGAGCAGAGTCCTCGACTGGTCAAGCACTGTTCAATCAACTGGTCGAGTACTGTTCACTGAGCTTGTTGGACTTTGAGTCGAATGACCCTTGACTGGTCGAGTAGTGCTCTCGACTGGTCTAGTAGCATGGTGATTCCACTGTTTGTGGCATCCGAACCGCACCATATCTCCTTTGACCCGAGGAGAAAAATCCCATCATGGAGGTCGGAGGAGGGCATCCCAGATTTGTGCATTAACCATGCAAAAAAATAAAAGTGGCCTACAATGCTCCCGTTAATTCAATGGCTAATACAATGTTATCCTATTATTATTATTATTATTTTTAAGATAGACTTAGTATTGCCCATTCATTTTAGTAAAATTGTTGGCTACTCCTTGTATGGTTAAAAATTGGAGTTTGGCCATGGCCCATCCAGAGGTGGCCATTCTGATGGATGGTCCAGAATGACGAGGTCAGTCACCGTTGAGGGTTAGTAGAGGGCAGGTGAAGGTTAATGGTCTACTTAGTACGTACCACGTTGTCCCTGATCCTTGATGAGAGTCGCAGCACCTTTCTTTCTCCAGTCCATTGTAGATGGTGCAGTAACATTCTCATACATGAAGGATGTGGCTTATGATGCCCTTGCTTGGGTGGGCCTAAATCCGTTACGAGCAGCCCTAAACTCATAGTTGGTCAGATCAGGAAATGCGTTGACGCTTAACTTGTATGATCGGTCCCCTGCGCTGTTAAAAGATTCTATCAACTCCACATTGCTCTTGAATATCTTGAAACGTTGTTCCTTTTCAGCCACATTCTTGTACATACGTCCATATGGAGCCATCCATTGCTCATGGAGATCGGACATGGATGAGTCATGGAGAGTGCGGGCCATGGCTTGAGAAGCCCAAGCTCCCAAGATGAACAAAGCCACAAAGAAACGATGGTACATGGAAGCCATTATACAACGTAAGAGGGCGTGATGGATGGGCTGAGGATGTATGGAGGGATGCATACAATCAGAGGAGGCTTTGCTTTTATATAGACATTGCATTGCACCACACAGAAGTCGTTACTCTCCCGTGCTTTTTTGTTATTGAGAGAGAGAGAGAGAGAGAGAGAGAGAGAGAGAGATCCTACGTGCCGGGGCAAATGTAATGGGGTGGATGGGTACAGGGACAGGCTTCCCATCGTCTACGTTCTCCTTTGTTTACACATACTGTATCAATGGCACTATCAAAGTTTATTTACCGTCCGTCTTGTCCACATGTAATTTTGTGGCAAGCATCCACTTTCCTTGGAAAAAAAAAAAGGAGGCAGGGACATAAACATCACCATGATGTGATCCACCTGATTGGCAGAACAAACTATTGTTTGTGTCAGGTGATGCGAATGGCGGGGTCTACCTTCTGGATGGCTTGGATATCATACACACGCAAAGATTTAGATATACTTCATTTATCAGATCACCTGAAATGAGTTTTCAAAACGGATGGACGGCGTGGTTATAAGGCATATACATCAAATTGGCCCCACGGTCAGTGATGCCACCCACCCTGGTGGATCCGGCGATCCACCGAAGCCGCGCTCATTGCCTTCTACGGTTTGACCCACCTGATTGTCAGATCAGCTTGATTTTGGACGTCTGACCATCATCATGGGGCGCACCTGTTGGATGTGTCAGATGCACACACAAAAAACTTGTGGGCCCCGCAACAGCTTAATACCTTGGTACACGTGTGTAAGGCAATGTAGGTTCCCCTCTGGTTTAATTATCAGGTGGGTTTTGAAACAATCGAACGGTTAAGAGTTGTTTTTATCATTTAATATCTGCCATTGTTACTCATTAGGTGGGCCACAATGTAAGAAACAAATGAAAAGACTAGGAAAAAAAAAAAAAAACCTTGTTTTATTTATCCAATTATTTCATAGACTGTAGCCCATTTGCTGATTGGAATGGCTTGATTTTTGGAGCCCACTTGATGGACTACTCAGATCTGGCACATATTTATCATTTTGGAACATGTGCTGACGTGTACAGTTGTTTTTATCTATTAATTGACGTGTTTCTTAATCACTTGATGATTGATTAGAACATTGGCTTTATTTTCGCAGCCCACTTGGTGGACTACTCAGACGGCAGGAAATAGCGAGGATTGAGCGTCTACCGTTGATACATTCACGGGCCACAGGTATTTTGTTTTTTCAGTTCATCCGAGTGGGAATAACTTTATGAATGGTTTGGATGTGATATAAACATCACGGTGGATCATGGGAAGATTTCAATGGTAGGCATTTCCCTCCCCACTTTTTCCTACTGTGTGGCCCGACTAAGTTTTGGATATAACTCAATTCTGGGAATACATTCTAAAATGAGCTGGAGAATCAGATGGACGGGGTGGATTTCGTACAAACATCACGATGAGCCCCATCTAGTTGGACTGCATACAACTAGAACGTTCCTCACTCATCAGTCCTAACAAATGGGTTTAGTGATCCAGACCGTTGATATTTCAGAAACAATTATAGATCGAAGGGTTCCGAATTCCAGATCGGAGGTTGGCTGACCCTTCCTCACATCCATTGAATAGACAAGTTAACATAAACATACAACAACGATCTACGAAGTAGGGTAAATATTCAATGGCCGTTATCATCCAATTACGAGGTGTTGTTCGTCACTCTCTCACATGCAGTGGTTCCTATAATATCAACTGTCTGGATCAACGAACCATGGGCCCTACTCGTATAAAACGGGGGCGCATCAGGAGCGTACTCACGTTTGTTGGAGGAGACCTGTTTAGTTCCTCTGTCTCTCTTTTTCTTTTTCCATTTTGTGTTTTTTTTTTTTTGTATTTTTTATTTCCCTCATTTTCCGGAGGATATTTTGAAGTGTTTCCGGTCCCGCTCACGCTCCCTTCAATTTAAAACGAGCAGTGCAGGCATGGGAACTAAAAAAAGAGTTCATTTCACATTGGACCGTGCACCTCGTTGCACATGCCCCATCCAGCAAAGATCGTCTAATGGGACCCACCTACAGCTAGTGGTGGAGATCAGATCCAGCGAATTTTGTGAGAAAAATACCTCTTTTTTTTTTTTTTTTCTCTTTTACCATCCATTTGCAGGCTACAGATCCAGCGATCAGTATGACCATAAAACTCTTGGGGTGTATGACAGCTTATAAAGTGGGGCCGACCAGATAACTGTGCACCTCACAAATCACATTCATGGGAACTCATACCATCATTCTCCTTAAAAATGTACATGGACCAGAACTTTCTTTATTGCCAACGTGTCAGCCAGTGCATTACAGCCAGGTCTTTCAAAAGGTGGGGCAAACCTAGTACATCACCATTAGCGAAAAAACAGAATGTTATAGAATGTTAGTATAGAGAAGCGCAACGTACACGAAATTCAAGTATAAGTTGGGTTAGATTAGAAAATGTACGTCATTTTAGCCGTCGAAATCAATACACTTGATCAGGCACGTATATCAACTCTTAATCTTCACCACAGTAACAATAAAGCAATGGAGATTAGTGAATCATGTGGGGCCCAATATCCCGTATATAAACTCAGCTTAGTGTAAGTGTATACATCCACCTCCATAATCACATCATCAGATCATCCATACAGTACTCCTCACCTAACACCATGGCTTCCTTAACCAAACCTTTCTTCTTAGCCTTGTTCATATTGGGAGTCTGGGCTTCTCAAGCCATGGGCCGCACTCTACAGGAAGTGTCTATGTCTGACAGGCACGAGCAATGGATGGCTCAATATGGTCGCACATACAAGGATGCAGCTGAGAAAGAGCTTCGTTTCAAGATATTCAAGGACAATGTGGGATTCATAGAATCCTTCAACAATGCTGGGGACCGATCTTACAAGCTAAGTGTAAATGAATTTGCAGACCAAACCAACGAGGAGTTCAAGTCCACCCATAACGGATTTAGGCCCTCTCAAACAAGAGCATCGAGAGCCACGTCATTCATGTATGAGAACGTGACTGTGCCAGCTAGTATGGATTGGAGAAAGAAAGGCACTGTAACCCCAATCAAAGACCAAGGACAATGTGGTAAGCTTTGTAACCTACTCATGAATTTAGCTGATTTTCTTCAATTAGCGTAACTTTGTTCTAGAAAGGGACATGAAATTGTTACCTACTGTTAGCTAACTTGCTATCGGATGTCGCCAAATAGGATGCTGCTGGGCATTCTCAGCGGTAGCAGCCATGGAAGGAATTACGCAACTCAAGACAGGGAAGTTGGTTTCTCTATCCGAGCAAGAGGTGGTGGATTGTGATACCAATGGAGAGGATCAAGGCTGTGAAGGTGGTCTTATGGACGATGCCTTTGATTTCATCCGACACAATGGAGGACTTACAACCGAAGCCAACTACCCCTACGAGGGAATTGATGGCACTTGCAACTCGAAGAAGGCAGCCAACCATGTGGCTATGATCAACGGTTACGAAGATGTTACGGCCAACAGTGAGAAAGCTCTATTGAAGGCAGTGGCCAACCAACCTGTTTCTGTCGCAATTGACGCTAGCGGATCTGACTTCCAGTTTTACTCGAGCGGTGTCTTTACAGGAGATTGTGGTACCGAACTAGATCATGGAGTGACAGCTGTTGGATATGGGACGACAGATGATGGGACGAAGTATTGGATAGTGAAGAATTCATGGGGAACTTCTTGGGGTGAAGATGGATATATAATGATGGAAAGGGATGTTGATGCTGAAGAAGGGATATGTGGTATTGCCATGCAAGCTTCTTATCCTACAGCCGCTTAATCCTCATTAGTTGCATGTCTCATGCTTGTTTATCCTAATGCTTTGATCACAAAAGTATTATGAAGAAATGTAGAAATGTGTAGCTTCTTTGTGTAATTCTCATACATGTAATAGGTTACTTCCATTATAACTCATAGTATCCAAATATCTATTTTTCTATGGGCTCATGACATGAATCAACTGGGCTCATCAATGTCTAGTCATGCGGGCATCGACTCCAAGACTGGGATGAATATTTACTTCATTTGGCTTGATATTTAATAGCTAAATTAATATGCTTGAAGATGCAGTGGTGGGTTAGGTCTGACGTGCTGGGTGGTCCGTCCCCTACGTTTTTTTTATCCTTGGGGCTATTCTTTCGGTCGAGCATATGTTGTTTATTCACACTACAAGAAAGTAGGCCTTTAGCCTCGGTTCAAAAAAAGGAGGCTAAATATGATTTTTAGCCTCAGTTGTAAAGGAATTGATGTTAAAAATTCACTTTTTGCCTCGGTTGATGAGAAATTGAGGCCAAAAGTCTGCCCTTTTACCTCAGTTGGTGAGCAACTGCAGCTAAAAGTCTTCTTTTTTGTCTCAGTTGTTGAGAAACTGATGCTAAAAGTCTTCCCTTTTACCTCGGTTGGTGAGAAACTAAGGCTAAAAGTCTGCCCTTTTGCCTCAGTTGGTGAGCAACTGAGGCCAAAAGTCTGCCCTTTTGCCTCGGTTATTGAAAACTGAGACTAAAAGTCTGCCCTTTTGCCTTCGTTGGTGAGAAACTGAGGCTAAAAGTTTGTCCTTTTGCCTCGGTTGGTGAGAAACTTAGGCTAAAAGTCTGCCCTTTTACCTCGGTTGGTGAGCAACTGAAGCTAAAAGTCCGCCCTTTTTTCTTGGTTGTTGAAAACTGAGGCTAAAAGTGTGTCCTTTTGCCTCGGTTGGTGAGCAATTGAAGCCAAAAGTCTGCCTTTTTTGCCTCGGTTGTTGAGAAACTGAGGCTAGAAGTCTACCCTTTTTCCTCGGTTGGTGAGAAACTGAGGCCGAAAGTCTACCCTTTTGCCTCGGTTGGTGAGCAAGTGAGGCTAAAAGTATGCCCTTTTGTCTCGGTTGGTGAGTAACTGAGGCTAAAAGTCTATCCTTTTGCCTCGGTTGTTGAAAACTGAGGCTAAAAGCCTATTCTTTTGCCTCGGTTGGTGAGAAACTGAGGCTAAAAGCCTGCCCTTTTGCCTCAATTAGTAAGCAACTGAGGCCAAAAGTCTGCCATTTTGCCTCGGTTGTTGAAAACTGAGGCCAAAAGTCTACTCTTTTGCCTCTGTTGGTGAGAAACCAAGGCCAAAAGTCTACCCTTTTGCCTCGGTTGGTGAGCAACTTAGGCTAAAAGTCTGCCCTTTTTTCTCGGTTGGTGAGCAACTAAGGCTAAAAGTCTACCCTTTTGCCTCGGTTGGTTAGCAACTGAGGCTAAAAGTCTATCCTTTTGCCTCGGTTAGTGAGCAACTGAGGCTAAAAGTCTACCTTTTTACCTCGGTTAGTGAGCAACTGAGGCTAAAAGTCTACCCTTTTGCCTCAATTATTGAAAAGAGTATTTAGCTTAATCTACTTGATCATCTTATTAATAAGAACATGATCAACGACTGTCCCTGTCTTATTTTAGGAAATGTTCTTCAAGGGCCTTATGATGGGATTGTCTTCATGATTCAAAATCTGCACATGCGTACATGAGAAAACGTGTTAGCAAAACCTACTGTTTATGTCCATAATAACATGAGAAATGTTCGCATACAATGTTCACCAAATTGTAAGAGCATTGTTTGGAAAAATGCAAATTCTTAAAATTTTTTACTAAAAAATAAGAATTATTTATGATGGTTTTCTTGGGTATTCATTTTGTACAAGTGGGGTGTGTGGTCCAGCAATCAAGACCATTTGTGTGATTTGGAAACCCGTGAATGGATCATGCCCAAAAAATCCCACATAGGAAAATCCTAACCACCAATCTGTCCTTTCCCTTTGAATGCGGATCATTACTATGCTTCTTTTCTTAACCGTCTATTCTCAAATCAAATTAAGATTAGGACTGTCCCATCAAAGATAATTTTGAATCATGTTCCATCCATAGTAGATCTCACCAGATCAACGGTTTAGATCACTAAAAAGGAATACCCAAGCAAGCTTTTCACACCGTCAAGTAGAGGATATTATATATATAAAAGAAGTGAAAAAAGTCAAAAGAAAAGGGAGGGCTTCGATAACTCGAAAATGAACTCTACTTTTTAGCCTCAATTACATGAGAATTGTGGCTAGAAGTCTACTTTTTAGCCTCTGTTGCATAAGAACTGAGGCCAAAAGTCTACAATTAAGAATATTAAAAAAAATTGAGAATATTGAAAGAATTAATAATTTTAAAAATTTTTGACAATTGTGAAAAAATTGAGAATTTTGGAAAAAAAAATGGAGACAATTGGGAAAAAATTGAGAATTTTGAAAAAAAAAATTTGAGAGTTTTGAAAAAGATTTGAATTTTGAATTTTTTAAGAACTAAGAATTTTTTAAAATTTTGAGAACTTTTAAAAAATTAAGAACTTTTTTTTTTTTGAAAAATTAAGAATAAAAAAATGATAATTATGAAAAAGTATGATTTTTTTTTTAATTGAGAATTTTTTAAAAATTAAGAATTTTGAAAATTTTTGAATTTTTTTTTAAAAGAATTTTAAATTTAAAAATCTTGAAAAAAATTGAAATTTTTTAAAAAATTAAGAAATTTTAAATAATTGAAAATTTCGAAAAAAAATAAGAAATTTCTGTTCTTATCAATGACTTCTCCAATACTCGCCTAGTCTTCGCCCCACTGCGGTGAGTTCAAATTTTATGTTCTTAAGAGCAAGGTTCTGATTCCCTATTTTATGAGTTTCTCACCAGTGGAAAATTAAGATTTGCTGGTTGCTGGTTCTGATAGTCCTGGACTCGTTGTCCTACTTGTCCATTCTTTTCAGTAATGGATGGCCCTCTTTTCCATTGGGAATGGCTCTTTGCTTTTGTATTCAACTAAAAGAATCACAAATATTTGTTATCCTGGGTCATGGAATATTTCTGTTAACTTTGACTTGCTAGTTGCTAGTTCTGATAGTCCTGCACTTGTCATCCTACTTGTCCATTCTTTTCAGTAATGGACGGCCCATTGGGAGTGGCTCTTTGCCTTTGTATTCAACTAAAAGAATCTCAAATATTTGTTATCCTGGGTGATGGAATATTTCCATTAACTTTGTTTATTGTGTTTTGGGGCTTGTTTGGGTGTTCATTGCCATGTGGTGTGGGCTGGATACTTTTACTGTGCAAATTGATATTAGATAATTTTTTTTGGTCTGGCCTGAGATGCATCTGATACCCTAATTGGGATAAAAAAGAGGAAAAATGAAACCCACATGATGGTGTTTCTGTTTTCTGCACCAACTTAGATAACATGTGCAGACAATGGTTGATTATTTGTTTTGCTAGCTCATGTGGAACATCTGAATTTAGCTTTAGTTTTTGTTGCAATTCTCAGTTTGTTGCTAATCCAATTCATAGAGTTGGGTTGGTGGCTGTTGTATAACTCACAACTTGGTTTATGGTGTCATATTTTGTTGTTCTATTGTAATATATCAAATTCTGATTTTCATTTCTTTTTTCCTCCTGCTGTCCTGTTTAAGTGATAGAGGTTATGGAATTTTCAAGTAGAGCTGCTGCTGTCATTAACTGAAAAGAGCAGAGTTGAGAGAGGCACTTTGCGTGTAGACATCTTGGGGTCATTTCATCTATATGGCCTTTTTCTTTTCTCCTTTTATGGGAGTTGTTATTGATACAGACAATATGTTGTTTGGCGGTTAGACTTCTATTGTATTGTTTGAGTCTGTTTCAGCATCTTCCTTTGACTGATGTTGACTAATTGAAAGCAAATAGTAAAAGCTTTGGTGATCTTCCATCTTTGTTGTTTCCAAAGGATATCGGGCAGACATTGCCTTAACTGGTATTGTCCATAATCTGAAAGTAGATCCTTCTTTTGAAGCCATTGATTCCAATGTGGTGTGTGGTTTATTAGTGTTTTATAGTTTTGATTTCTCTTTAGTGATATACTTTCACTTTATATGGTGAGCTAGACTCAATCTTTATCGGCTTTTACTTTAGGCAGAATGATATTAAAAATTGAATTTAGCTTCAGTTGATGCCAACAAAGGATAAATTTATCTTTAGTCTCAGTTTTGCCTCAGTTACCTAAATTGAGAATACAACTCCCGTGGCTAAAGGGTTTAGCCTCGGTTGTTGAGAACTAAGGTTAAAAATAGATTTAGCTTCGGTTGGAGGCAATTGAGGGTAAAATTTGAATTTAGTCTCAATTGAAAATAATGGAGGCTAAAATTTTGATTTAGCCTCATTTTGAGAAAATTGAAGCAAAAAAAGTTTTTAGCCTCACTTGACGAACCGAGGCTATAAAAGTCATTTTAGCCTCGATTGCTAAAACTGAGGCTAAAGCCTTTAGCCACAGTGGTTTCAACCTCGGTTTGGATAATTGAGGCAAAACTGAGGCTAAAGGCTTTAGCCTCAGTTTTTAACCTTTTTAGCCACCGTTTTGAACCGAGGCTAAAACCCCCTTTTCTTGTAGTGATCAGCCCTTGGTCTCTTTAAACAGGAGTAGTACTGTTGTGGTGTCTTTGGCGGGCCTAGACTAAACAAGGCCGGCTTGTTCATGAAGTGTGCCAGTGTCCTAAAGCCCCCGTTTGTTAGTATGTGGACTAGAATTCAACGTAGATTTGTAGCCACACCCTGATCTATAGCTCAAGTGGTAGATTGAGTGAAAAATAACTCGCTTCAACACTGAGGTCTTGGCATCGATCCCTAGTGGGGGTGGGTAACAATGAAGCGTGAACTAACAGTGTTGTGTACTTAAAAAAAAACAAAAACGTAGATCCGTGGCCTCTGGATTAGCACACTGACTTAGACCGGGGCAAATAGTAGGGTTCCTCGCTCCCGTTGACTAATGAAAACGTGATTGAAGCGATATAGTGGTGGGCCGCTGTGTGTTCCAAACGGCCAATGATGTATGGTTGAAATTAAAACTAGCCTACAGTCCTAATCAGCAAACGAGTCTCCACTAATCAGAGGTCGGGATCATCATTCAGCCAAATTGACCTCAGGGCTAACAAAGCAGCAACATAACAGTGGCTAATTTACTATTTAATTTGAGTTAATGAATGATGCACGCTTGATTTTCGAGTACCCGCGTATCACCATCACACTCTGTCAGACTATCAAATGTTGCCATTGAAACGAACATGCCACGGTTAGCATTTAATACACCCATGCCGCCCTGCTGGGTGAGATGGACCAACCAAATTCTTGCGTATGGCCATCTTTAAGGTGGGGGCACCTTATCAGTATACCTCGTTGGTACACTACCAAGAAAGGGAGAAAGGTTACAAAGCACATTATTTTGTTAGCTACGGATATAAACCGTAGCTATTTTTACTACGGTTTTAATTTGTAGCTAAAATGTGCCACACCATTAATAATTAATGGTGGTGTAAGGGGCTCTATAGGGCCTACAAGAATATATGTGTTATATCTAAGTCATCCATTTATTTTGAAATATTATTATAGGTCATGAAACTAAAAATTAGCTATATTAAATGTTAAAGTGGACCACATGGTAGGAAACATGGAGATTAAATCACATGTGCTTCCTATGGTGTGATTCACTTGGGCCTTCAATATTCTTTATTTTTAAAATTCTACACTAAAATTATTTATTAAAATTAATGGATGGAATGGATAAATAAAATACATCATGGTGGGCCCCATTGAGCCCCTGACAGGACTGTCCATGGTCCTTGGTACACTACCAAAAATGGGCGCACGCTCAAAATAGAGCCGCACCCAAAAAATCCCTCTCTCTCTCTCTCTCTCTCTTTCTCTCTCTCCCCGTTCCCTAACCCTATCTCTCTCCATCTCTTGCTCCATCTCCCTCTCCCTGTCTTGTGCTCCCTCTCCCTCTCCCTCTCCCTCTCAGCTCGTCTCCATTGCCACCATCATTGTCTCCAGATCTAGTGCAGCCAGCAGCTCCCGCCCTTCACATCTTCCCCGATAGGTACTCATTTCTCTCAAATGGAGATTTAGGTTTTGTTGTTTATAGATCTACAAATTCGCAGATTATAGAGAAACAATATTAGAATTAGGGGTTTCCTAAAATCTGTAATCGGAAAAGGATTAGGGCTTTCCCAAAAAAATTGTTGGAGAGCTTGTGTTAATTATCTTTATAATGACATGGTAAAATGTTCTATTTGTAAATAAACCTCGACGGTAGTTTTTTATTTATGTGAATTTGTTTTGTTTTTTGTTTCTCATTTTTTATCCTCATATTAAGAGAGAATTGTATTGCTTGGAAATAGCCATTTTTTCTTACTGTAGTTTGATGATACATCATGAAAACAGGATAATATGTTTAGAAAGTAAATTTTCTTTTCTCATTGGATTCTAGTGATGTTATGTTAAATGATTTACTTCTTCTGATTGATGCAATAGATTCGTATGAAGTGGTTTTGTGATTTTTTTTTTCTGCTAATTAATGAGAATTGAATGGTTTTAGCCTTTTTTTCCAATTTTTATAATATTTATCTTTATGTATTCTAACCTAAAGAGGGTGATGTGTAGGAACTTTGGTATTTTGGAGAACGATGAACTTATGATGTTGATACTTAAGCTGTTCTTATAGATACGGTGCAGTTAATTTTCTTGCACTTGTCAATTGTTCCGACATCAAAAGGTTTATTTGTGGTTTTTGTTTTCTTTTTCATTCAGTGGAGGGAGGTGGGTTTGGTTTTTGCACTGTGGGTTTTAACTTCATTGAATAGTCTGATGTCCAGAGGCTTATGTATAGGACTCCAATTCTTGACTCTGAGAATTGTTTATATTGCTTTCTATCGGTTATTTTCAGCATAAACATCATATTTTCAGGAATTTATGTTTTATGGATAGTTTGGTTTCGAACTAATTATCTGATTTATTATGGGTTTTATCTTTCATGTATGTACTTATTCATTCCATGATTTAATCTCCAAATGGGTTTAATATTTAAAGGGATGGCTTGTAGGAACCTTTTTTTCCATTTTGAGAAACGGTTATTTTCTTTTGTGGCATTAGCACTTTGCTGAGATAAGCTATTTTTCTGTTAATTATCCATCTTGTGTTCTCCTAACTACTTAGTTAGCAGAATGCTGACCTTTAGGAACACATGATTGTAGGGAAGCTAGTTTTTTGAGAAATGAAGGGTGATCAGAGTGATGGAGAGGAAACTTCCTCCCGTGGGAATGATTGAGAAGTTGCGTCACTGACTGCATCAACATATGCTGCTGCACCTAGGCCAAAAGGATCCAAGTTGTTCTATGATTACAAGAATGAGGTAGTTAACAATGATGAGGAGAAATCCTCTCCTGCAATGTTCATGTCCAGTCGCTTTGTATATCCACCACAACAGCATGAAAATTTTCCAATGGAGCCTGATAACAATGAAATTCATATTGGACTTGGAGGAGAAGGTTTGCAGTAATAGCTGTCACAAATGGTTGTACAGGTGCCTAATTAGAGTTCTTGTGACTAGACAACCTCTACTAGGGGAGCCACTGATTTGGAGTGGCTCAACAAAAGTGCAGAAGAGTGCTCCAAAAAACCATGCATATGGTTTTGTGGGCCCCAGATGATGTCTAAATGACAAAAAATTGGTCCCGTTTGAAAGCCTATTGATATAGCCCTCAAACAATCAAATATCATGGACTTTTTATGTCATTTTTCTTACATGTGTCATTGATATCATTTAAATGAAATATGATGGAATTATGTAAGAGTTGTATGATGGAATTTAGATAATTTGTCATTTTTTAAATATTTTGTTAAAATGGATGATCCTAATTAGAATAAAGAATGTTTAATACTAAATCAGGGTTTGCTTGGGAAAAAGTATATATGCATGACTCTTTTATGACTAAATGATGAATGGAATTTTAGTTTACTTTTCCCAACCCATTTTGTTTCCGTTTCATTTTAGTCTACTGACTTTTTTTTTTCAGTCTACTGACTTGTTTTGTTGCTAGATGACAAGACAACTATGGCTGTACTTCAATCTTGAAATCTGATTCACTAGTCTTAGAATGTATTTACACAATTTCCAGCACAATGCCATGGAAATCTAAGCTCGGCAGACCATAACATAAATGCTTACTATCAAAAGCATAAACGGCTTATGTGATAAATTGTAGAAATTATTATGATAAAAAAAAGCAGCATTTTGACCCAACCCAAGCTATTACAAATTAAAGAATAAGAGTATGACTAGAATAAAGCCTTTTTTTTTTTTCTTTTTTTTTCACCTTTAGAGTGTTTGTCCAAGCAAATGGGTCATGGATTTTTGAACAGTTCAATAAGTTCTGCAAGCTCTGCAACTGGAAACATTTGAATTTAAGAAAAAATAAAATAAAATTATATCATAACAATGCTGAAAATGATATAATTAGTAAAAAGTATGAATCTAAAAATTATAATCAGTAAAGAATCTGGTAACATTTAGTTAAAGGTATCAATCAAAAAAATCAAATTGATAAAGAATCCGGTGAAAATCAGGTCAGATATTATCAATCTCATGTCTCACATAATTGTTTCATGTGTCCATCAATCTAGACCAACCAATTCATAGGCCACCTCAAGGATGGGTTGCTACACAAGAATTGCAATGACCAGATGCTTCTAAGCATTTTAACCATGGGAGAAATATTGTATGATCCTCAAGTGAAATAGCTATGATATGGACCTGGTTGACCTGTTTGGCTTCAATGTGGATAGATCATGCCCCTAAAATCTCCCAGATTAGAAGCTATATCAAATCTTTCATCCCTTCTCTTATACTTGAATATGGTCCATTTCTGGATTTGATTCTCATCAATCTGTTGTCTGGAGAATGTTAGAATGGTCTTATAAGTTTGATTGTTTTGAGGAATCTCTAGTCAACAGTAGGGTCCATCTGGTCATGTCTGGATCATATAGGTCCCACTTCTCAAACTTAAAGACTTGAGGATGATGCAGTTCTTCCCTGAATGAGGGAACATTACACCCAACTTGTATGGAATGGGTATATTTTGATACTAATCCACCCAAGAAAGGGTTGTCTCGTATCTCATGGTCTCAAAAGTAAATGGACTATGTCTCAACCACTTTTCTTGATTGGAAGATTCAAGTTATCCAATCTTTAACAATGTTTGGTGCTGAATATGAAGTTAAGAACTGCTATTTTCTTTTCTTAACTATAAGTTTGATTTATTCTCCATCAGATGGCCAAGGTTCCATGGATGGCCTACGTTCTATGGATAAGAAGAGAAGCTTGCATTCAATGGTCACACTAGTCACCATTATAGGGAGTTTTTGCTTGGGTCTATTCATCTATTCTTTGTGGAGAGCAGTCTCAACACAAAAATCAGAAACCAATTCGCTGATATTATTTCTAAGAGAAATCTATTTCTTTTAATTAATGAATTAGGAAACAGGGAAAAAAAAAGTTGACAATGTCACTGTCGAGTTTCAATGCAGCTGGGTCATCTGCAAAAGACTTCCTGGATTCTAGTTTCTTTCAAATAGAGGGGAACAAAGGTCTAGATATACCATATTTTTTGATTTTAGAAGTATAGCAACCACAACATCAAATTTCTCAGATTCAAACAAGCTTGGACATGGGGGTTTTGGGCCAGTATACAAGGTAATCTTGCAATACTTAAAAAACAAATTTCATAGAAATTGAAAATGGTGTAAATGTGTTTATTCTGACAATTATTATTATTATTATTATTATTTAATGTTTCACTTGCATCTTTCTGCAAAACATATTTGGTTGCAATGAATGAAACTTGAAAAAAAGTTTTTTTTTTTTCCTTTCTCTCAGGGGAAGCTACCGGGACGATAAGAAATAGCTGTGAAATGACTTTCTAGGAATTCCAGACAAGGCCTAGAAGAGTTCAAGAATGAAGTTATATTGATTACAAAACTTCAACACAGGAGTCTGGTCAAGCTCTTAGGTTATTGCATTCAAGGGGAAGAAAAGATGCTTCTTTATGAGTACATGCCCAACAAAAGCTTAGACTCCTTTCTATTTGGTCTACTTTCACAGCCCAAATCTCTTCTTTGTGTGCTTCATGTTTCATTAGAAACAAATTATTTAATATTTAATGTTTTATGATGACATTTTCTTTATATTTTCAGTATTATTGTAATTGTAATTGTAATTGATTGAATGAATGATTATGCAGGTGGTAATTGATTGAATGATTATAATGTTTTTCCATGTAGGAAATAGCTACGGATATTGACCGTAGCTAATATTACATGTAGCTACAGATCCAAGACAGCTTTAGCTACAAATACTCTCCGTAGCGGTAGGTTCTTTTTGCTAGAGAAATATTTGCTACAGATTATATCTGTAGCTATTGTACTCTATGGCTATGGATTAACTCCCTAGCTATATATTTTAGACCTATTGTTATGACATTTACGACAACGGTCGTGCTACGAATTAAACTATAGCTATAGTTACTTAGCTACGGTTTTATCCGTAGCATTTTCCTAGTTTTTTGGTAGTGGTAGTAAGGTGACGCAGGGATGAACATGATGAGGTTGATCGCCATCTTCCTCAAGGATAACTACTTCGAATCCACGAAGCTTCTCTATACTCCTCAAAGAGACTTCTAGAATACACGAGGAAAAAAAATAGAAATAATTTTAAGATATATGAAAGAAACATTTTGAATGATTAATAGATAAAATAAACGAGTCTACAACCCTTTAAATTGGGATACCAAGACTAGGAAGAAGTTTAAGAATTAAATTATAAATAAAACTCCATAAAATTCGTAACTTATTATAGATAGTAAATTTATGTTTTATAGTAAGTGTGGTTTAACCACATTATTCTCCTAATTTTTCTAAACACTTTTCATGTTGGGCGCAACTCCTAAAGTCCAACGGATGAAGAGTTATAATCAAAATAAAACTTACTATTTATAGAAAAAGTGAAATTAAACATGAAATTCAATTGCTGATATGATGAAATCTCGCAAATTCAGCATAGGCAACCTGGCATAGCCGGGTTGGTTGGCTAAAGTAGCTCGTCCTACCCCAAAATACTTCGAGTAACTCTTTTCGGTTTGCGATATATGCCAGTTTTAAGGTTTTGACAGTCTTAATGACTTCTGCCTCCGATCGGGCCTTCTCTAATCCATCTTGGACATGAAAGTGTTCGCGACCCACTCTACATCATAAGGGTACTAATTTGAGAAAAACTTGATTACTCTATGACTCAAGGAAAGATGTGATGAGGTCGATCGTCGTCTTCTTCAAGGATAACTACTATGAATTCACAGAGTTTATTTGGACTCCTGACAAAGATTCCTTGAATCCATGAGAGATAAAAATAGAAATAATTTCTAATAATTCAAAAATAAATTAATTGGTGATAAAAAAACATGAAATTACAATCCTTTAAATAGTGAACTCAAACCTATGATGTAGTTTTAAACTCAAACTCAAACTCGATAAAAATATGACTTATTATGAATAGTAAATTTAAATATTATAGACGATCATAATTCCTACTACGCTTCATAATTTTTAGCTAAAAATAGTAAGTATCCAATTTGGCCTAACCACGTTATTCTCCTAATTTTTCTAACTACTTTTCATATTGGGCACAACTCCTAAAACTAAAATGATGAAAAGTTATGATCACATTAAAAATTACTATTTATAGTAAAAATAGAAATAAAATGGACTTTTGACCATCGATATGATGGAATCTCACAAATCCAGCATGGACAATCTGGCGTAGCTGGGTTGGTTGGCTAAAGTAGCTTCTCCTATCCCAAAATCATATATGATACGTTGAAAAACTCACAACTTGTCCAGTGCAGAAGCAACCTCAGAAAGATCCAAAAACACAGTAGGGAAAGAAAATTCCAAACAATCACAGTGAACACATGAATTTTACACTACACCAAAAAATCAATTCTGGAACGAAATACTATTTTGGTTCTGGAATGGCTTAACGTTTTAAGCCGTTTCAGATTTCGAACCGTACGGGAACCGGGCGCTGGCAACGGGTCTATATAAAAGTATACAAAAAAAAAACCCTGTTATCTCATTCCACCCGTTTCTTCTACCCACCACCGACTCTCTTTGCGCCTCTCTCTCCCTCTCTCTCTGCACCTCTCCCTCTCTGCTCGATCTACCTGTCAGCCTCTCCCTCTCCGCTCGATCTCTCTCCCCCTCTTCACTCTCTTACCCTCCCCTCTCCCTCTCCGCTCGATCTACCTCTCCCTCTCCTTTTCTCTCCCTCTTTTATTTCTTCTTTTCTTTAGTCCAGCACATTAAGGATCATTATGCAATATCATTATGCCGATTCGAGAAGATTAGAGGTTTCTTCCCAATCCAGTTTGGAGGAATTAGGGTTTCGATTTGATCTGGGCTCAGAAATCCTAATTCCTCATCGTCCGGAGGTTCAATCCCATGAATTTCTTCTTTCTAGGGTTTGTGGTTCGATTCAGAACGCCGTTTCCTTGTAATCCAGATCGGAATATCGAAGGAGTTAGGGTTTCTGATGGATTCAAGTAGAAGAGCTATGGAATGTTACTGGAGATCTCGGATGATTGATGACATGACATCAGATGAGGACAAGGTCGCTCCTGTTTACAAAGCTTCTGCGATCTTCGCATGTTAGCATCGTGAAAGAAGTTTCTGAGTTTATCTTCAAATGGCTTAATCATAAAAGTCCGATGTTCAAGCAAAAGGTAAAATCTCCTGTTATTCTGTTTTTCCTTGGAAAATTTCCTGCTTATTATTTGGTCTTATCCTTAGGCCTTTTCATGTTAAAAAATTACATATCAAATGATTTGTAGTTGATGCTGTTCCCTTGTAGATCAGTAATTGAATTTTCAATTTGATTAATTAAAGCAGCAAATTTCAGATTTTCCTTTTGACCTTTTTGCATTATGCATTTAGTTTTCCGACAGTTAGGCTGAATCTGGAAATGATTTGGTACAAAACAATGAAATATATGATGCTTGGCCTGAACTAGTAATTTTTCAGCTCAGGGTGGCATTGGGGTGGGGCCCACCTTTCATTTAATCCAGGCATTATACCTAATATATTCAATATCAGGTACAGCACTTGTGGTGCGTTACACCCTATGCTTCAAATTAAACATAAGCCATTTATCTGTCTATGGCTGCATACTGTTGGGCTGGCTTTTGCAAGAAGGCCTATGTTTTGGCGTGGTGTACAGGTCTTCTATGCATCTAGCGGGTGAGTAGAGTAGTGGTTGTTTGCTACACATCATTCGAGGTTTTTTTTGTTTTTTTGCTTCCAAGTGGGTGACGGAGCTCGGTTAAAAAAGATTGTGATTGAATGTCCACCATTAAAAACTTCTTTAGGGCCACAAAAGTTCTGAATTAACTTGATATTTGTGTTTTCCCTACACTCAAGTGTGTGTGACCTAATCAACAAGTTGGATATCAAATAAACATTACAGTAGGTTCTAAGAAGTTTTTAATGATGAGTGTTCAGTCACCACTGTTTTTACAGATCCCCTCCTAATGCAATTTATTCTTCTTTTAGCTTGATCTGCATGTTTTGGACTCAAAGACTTGACCGAGTCTTTATTTGGTTTGACTCTAGATTTAATTAAGTGATATTTAAGATGACAATGAGCATTTAAAACAGAGACAAGTATTTCAAATGGCCAAATGAAAGCAACTTGTAAGATTTGGCCCATTGGTGGTGTGGCATGATACTCTTATTTGAGGTTTGAGGGTTCAAATCTCAGCCCTCTTGCATTTATTTTTAGTCAAAATGATACCTTGTCCGGTGAATGACTTGGTCAAGTCGCACCAAGTCGGCCGAGTTTTCGAGCCAACTCAACAAGTCTTGTCGAGACTTGACCAAGTCACTCTATTCAGTGAGTTTCCATGAAATTTGGCTTAAAATCTAGCCAGGTTGAGTTGACTTGAGTTGACCTGCCAAGTTTTAGAACTTCGTTTCCTTGGTAATTTTTCCAACTTGTGTGTCAGGTTTTTAACCAGTGGGGTTTTGTATCTTAAGAAGAGGGTTCTTTAAACACTACATGGTTTGTTATCATTCTTACCATCAGACCTGAACTTTTCTAATGGATGGTTAATTGACTACTAAAGAATTCAATAATGCCATAGAAGTAATCTATGCAATCTAATTTATTCTCTTGCTTATCTGGCATCTTCCTTCAAGGAAGAGTTGGTGTGAGTTATAATCTCAAGACATGCCCTTTGTTTGTATGCACCTTTGCTGGTGGGTATCAGATAAAATTTAGCTGTGGTATATTAAGAATGGCCAATAGGATTCGAGTCTTTCAGGTTATTAATATTTTAGAAAAAATATTTACAGATCTTTAAATGGCATGAAAAATGAATTTGTGCTGGTATAACTGTTTTAGAGCTTGTCAACAACTTTCCATTAGTTCCTTGTCTACAGCTATATCTGTTTCAGTATGCACAATATTTATTATGGAGCAATGATATGGAAAGTCTTGCAGGGGAGCTTATTTATCTGGTTGCAGGTGATTGACCTGTCAGGGTCATGTGCTGCATCAGACATTTGGAGTGTGGGTTGCACTGTGATTGAGCTTCTCACATGTTTCCCTCCTTACCATGACCTCCCGCATTATGCAGCCCTTTACTGGATTGTTAAGGTTTTTTAATCAATCTTTTCCATGGATATCACTTTAATTGGGGTCATTTGATTCACAACATGGTGCTTGATTTCTTCAAGAAGTGATGCTACTAGGGGCTTTTGTCTTCTTGGATTTTGTTTTTGTTCCTTTTTCCCATTTTTTCTTGTTTAAGTTGTTCGTCATTATTTCTGTTCTTTGGAGTGATGTTCAGATAGTATGTGGTAGTTTTATATGCAGAAGCTGTATCACTTTTTAACATCTTCAGTTGTCAGAACCTAATAAGTTTATCTGTTTATGGCTGCATGTTGTTGGGCTGGCTTTTGCAGGAAGGCCTATGCTTTCCCTACACGTGTATGACCTAATCAACAAATTGGATATCAAATAAACATTACAATAGGTTCTTAGAAGTTTTTAATGATGAGTGTTCAGTCACCACTATTTTTACGGATCCCCTTTCTTCCTAATGCAATTTGTTCTTCTTTTAGCTTGATCTGCATGTTTTGGATGAGATCTAATAGCTGAAAGGCATAATTGGGACTTGTATCTTTGTCACTACCCTTGATCATGAAAATTCTACCAATCTATCTGTTTTGATGTAAGAACCAGATATTGGTTCTGTTTGACCACCAAACTAATTGAATGTAATTTTTTTCTACGAATAATGTATTCTTCAAATCCACTATTACGGTGGGGCCCACACAACTCGACCTCATGGGAAGTTCCCATGAGCTCAACTGCATAGAACCTTTTCCCATATATATATATATATATATATATATATATATATATATATATATATATATATATATATATATAGAACCTTCTCTGCATGGTAAGTTACGTTTGGAAGGGAAGTTAGTCAAGGTACCTGAATTCCCAGAAAACCTCACTAAGCTAACCTTGGTATACTCCTATTTAGAGAAAGACCCACTACCGAAGTTGAAGAAGCTGTCAAACCTTCGCATTCTCAGATTGCTTTGGTCTTCTTATCGGGGAAAGGAAATGGTTTTTGCTTCACAAGGGTTTTTTGAACTCGAATCCTTACATATTGAAGGGTTACATAAATTAGAGGAGTGTGAAGTGAAGGAAAGAGCTCTGCTAAGTCTTTTACATTTATGGATCAATTATTGCCAGCAATTGAAGAAGCTTCTAAAAGGACTACATTACTTGAAGACCCTCAAGAAATTGGAGTTGTAGAATATGCCTTCATTATTCAAAGCAAGTCTCCAACCAGACAAGGGAGTGGATTGGTCTATAAGACTCTGCGCCTACCCTCCGTCGACATAAACTATATGGCGTAATTCTTAGCACTCACACGCACTTCCTCTCTTTGGGAGAGCTACATTAGTGAGATTTCTTTCCCCTTTTCATTTTTATTTACATGTTAATCTGTACTTGAAGTTAGTATAATCATATGAATTTTTTCTTTTTTAACTAAGAAAAATAGTCTCATGAATTTTAAATTCTAATTATATTCTTGAAGTAATTTATTTTTTTAAATGCTTTAAATTCTTGCTATGAAAATCTACTGCTAGCTACTCCATTCCTTTTGTGGTTTGTATATGTCAAGGAAGATAGTATTTTATATAGAACTCTACACGCCAACCGTTTGAAGAAATGCTTAACCAAGACCCTTTTTTGGAGAAACCGTGCTAGCAGTGGTCCAGTTTGATCTACACAAGTCGCTGTATGGCTTGACTTTTGCATGTGGCTCTTCTAATGGAAATCTTGGATCTTTTATGCATGCATGGCTCATCTAATGGAAAGCTGGATCCCACACACATGTTTCACATTAGCATGTTCGGCTGCCAGTGGATGGTCACAAATCTAATGTCCAAAGCTGCCAGAGATGCCATGCTTTCTGGGTATTACAGTGGATTTAAAACTTGAGATCTGGAACTCTAGTACATCATTTTGAAGGTTCCTTGTGACAATCTTCATTTTTTTTTTATCAGTCATTCTACGTTTAGTTCTACCCCATTGTCATGAATATTGTCAGCACATCCTTTCAATCGATCTGCTATGGTGTAGAAAGCTAAGGATAAGGGATTTCTTTTTAGGAAAAAGCTATGACTGGAGTCTTGACATCCCTTGATGTGTGCTTTTTCATTACTCTTATGTGGATTGCAAACAAATGTTCCACAGAAACAATTGAGACCTGAACTTTTTCTGTTAATTGCTTTTTCCTTCCTGCTTGGTAGCTGTAAGTCATATACCAAAAATTACAAGGAGACCATTTTCCCACTTGATTCCCTTCCCTTTCATTTATGTTCTTTACAACTTACTGTTATCACGTCTCTATGAAACCTTTGCACAAGTTCTTGGATGAAAATTTTTACATTCTTTGTTCCACACCATCATATATTATTACTTAATCAGTGATATCGTAAAGATCGCAGAATTTGATCATGGATCTGAACATAAAAAACCACCAGAACAGTTGCCTATCGTTCTTCAGGTGAGGCATTTATTTGATCTTGCATTTATTTTTATTTATTTATTTTTAATTTTTTACGGGATATTTTTCTGCCTTAAAGGGTGTTGTTGTTTGCCCTTCAAGATTGCACTGTATGTTATTTTTATTGTGTTTTGACTATTTCCTCTTTTGGATTGGGAACCAGTCTAGAAATGTTACCATCATATGGAGACAGTCTTTTGCTCATTGAGATTGTCGTGGATACCTAATGACAGGACTCTTCTACCAAGGTTTCTGCTCCTACAGTATCATCAAATGCTCCCCCTTTAAATTCCTCCCCCCTCTTTCGTGCCCCCTGCCATTCCGCCACTAGCTATTAATATCGAAAGCCCTTCAGATACACCTTTAAGGCTTCCGATGTACTTTTACTTGTATGCTTTTATTGGTTCCTGATTGGTACTGTGAGTTCTAACAATATCTTTCTATGGAGGTGCCAAAAGTCCTCCAAGGTGGCAGTGATCTGTTTGGTAACCCTTGATTCTCAATCTTTACATGTTCTCTAGATGCTTGAACATGATTCAATCAAATTGGCTAGGATTTAAGGTTAGGAATTTACTTTTCTAGTTCCAAGTAGTTGAACAGGTCCAGGATATGGTGTTTTCAACTCATTTGTGTTGATTTGTGGGGGTATTTGTGCTATTTAATATTTTTGCTGCTCGGTCTAAATTTACAGTGTTTCAGTTTAGAACTGCATTCCATACAGGGATTTTGATTGATCTAGACGATTCAACCGCCATCTGACAACCTATCCTTTTGTATTGGCTTGCAAGTGGATGGCTAAAAAACAAATATTGCCAATTGTCCACATGCAACTGGAAAAGCCTATCCATTTATGACTGAGATTTTTTATTTTTATTTTTGCATTCATGTGTCCATTATTTATGCACAATTAGCTTGTCAGATTAACAATCTAGATTTTTTATGGATTCTGAGGTATTAATTATAATTCAAGATTGGGTTTCTCTTTATGAATAATTTAGTATTGATTGGCTTGTTAGATTTTCCATGCTAAATTGGTAGATTTAATTAGTACAGTTTCTGGCTGATCAGCTGTGTTTGGGAAGAAGTAGTTTGGATGTGTTCGATGAATTTATAAAGGACAAGCTATTTATTTTGTTCTTTAGTTTGAATCGCAAGTTGTAAATTGTTTAAGCTGAAATCTGTTTATAACAAAAATTCAAAATTCTAGCTATTAGGCTGAAGTTTAGTCGCAGGTAAATAAAATCAGTTTTTTTGTTTCCATGCCTATTTTAATTAGTGGGGGATCAAAAAGGGGTTTATGGAAGTGCACAACATGAACTGTCATTTGGTTCAAAATGGTTTAGGCCTCAAAAGCCCCTTTTGAGGGTGTGTCCAAATGAGATCTTAGCATTCATAATAGGGAAGTAGCCCTCTAGTTGCAGTTACGTTTCTTTCAAATCCATCTTGAAAGCATTCATAATGAGTCCAGGCAGATACTTGTATACTCATATCCTATATTATTCTTTCACAAAATTTCTATTGTTGACTAGTTTCATTTTCTTTTTAAAAAAAACCATTACCTTATATTGTTTATGAATGTGGATTGCATTTTTTTCTTATGAAGTAAATAGAAGTTTATCTTATTGGCATTTCAAAACTACTTGATGCTGGGAGCTTTGATTTTGTGGTGCTGACTAGTGTTAGTGCCAAGCTTCTCAGCCTCTTGTGTGTGTTTCCAATAAGCATGGATGTGAATGAGAAGTGGTACCCAAAGTTTAAATTGATGTGCTGAATTAGTTTCCCTCTTTAATATGAAGTCCAGTGTCGAATCCATGAGACGATACATAACCACAAACATTAAAAAAGAAAAATATCCAAGTATAGGATTTCTATATTTTCTTACAATAGGCTTTGCCCTTTTGCTGGTCAGAGGGAAAATTTAAAAGTATGAATACTATGAACTACAATAAGTAGAAAAAATAAAGGTCAATCTATTCAAAATGGTAGTTTCAAATTAGATTTGAGAAGAGCATCCAAACAAGCCAAGAACAAAGCAAAATTATCAGAAACAACTCAAACTACTGTCAGTTGAAATTCAACAGTACAACTTTGTATGGAATTGCAGTAGATTTAGTCATTAGACTGAAAATGCTTGTTTGACGTGCGGTATTAGGTGGTATGGAATTGCATTTGGTCCCATGCAAATTCCATCTAGATATATGGAATTGCAGTAGATTATGTGGTACATCAAATGCTTCTATAGAATGTTAAATGCCTCTTTAATTAAATGAACCATATATCTGTTTTGTTTTAATATTGGTTGAATTGAAAGATGGTGCTTGTTTTGTTTCAGGAATATAATCATATTTGTTAAAGTCCACTTCTCTTGTTGTAGATAAGAACTTGCTGAATCAGGTATAATTGTGTGCTTACCTAAAGTCTTGGTTAATTTATATTTTTATTGCTTCATGTAAACATATTTGTAGCTATACATTACTGTCGTTCATCCCTTTGAAATTGGTATCAGATCCTTGTTTATGGTTCTATTATTTAGTTTAAATTTATTTAGAACAAAAGCCCATTTGGTAGAAGAGGTAACACCATTTACTTCTTGAGAGTCCTAGCCTTTGGTTTTTAGACTAAGTAATGAAGATATCACCGTTTACTCTATATGCTTTGTTTGTTCAGCTGTTTATTCTCATGACTTAATTTAATGTTCATCAATCAAATTGGGTCTTCCGCAAAAGGCTTCTTTGGCTTTTGAGTAAGCACGACCCTGTTTCTCTGTTTGCAGGTTCTACTGCTTGGGAGATTACATCACAAAAACCCTGTGAATTTGGTGGGCTATTGTGCAAAAAAGGCCAGCACATGCTTGTATATGTCTACATGTGTAACGACAGTCTCGCTTCTCATTTGTATAGTTAGTACCCCATCAACTCTTTTTGTGGTAGTAAAGGAAAAATACTAGGGATTTGAGTAACTTGTCAAAATCATCCTTGGCTTATCTCATGTCTTGAACTCATGTGTCATGCACTCACATATGACAAAAAGAATCTGGCTGTGTGACTATTCATAGACATGCACATGGCCTGTACACGTGGTGCACATGTATGGCTGTCCCAAGTCCAAATCACGGGCCTAGTTGCAATCAACTCAACATTTATTCAGATTAGTAAACACACCTTTTCTTCTTCTTTAAAGTTCTTTTGGTATGTGACAGTGCAGAGATGTGAATATGCTGTTGTTCATGCACATGGTTTATTTATTTATTATTATTAATAACACCACTAGACGTGACATGTTCTTCAATGATCGGTTATGTAGGTGAAACACATGAGCCACTGAGTTGGGATTTGAGGGTTCATATAGCACTAGATGTTGCAAGGGGTTTGGAATATCTTCATGATGGGGTACGATTTCATTTTATTTGCCACTACACCAAAATCGCTAGACCGGTACGGTTGGCATTTTGGTTCAGAAACGGTTTTAAGCCGTTTTTGATTTGAAACGGTAGTAAACCGTACTGGAATAGTTGATGTTATACGTTCTTACTTTCGCTGTTTTGTTGGTGTGTGTCGATTGAGTGTTGGATCTTCTTATTTCTTATTATTATGGTTTATTGTATTATTTTGAAATAGATAGACGGAATGGATTCTATTAGAACCCTCTAAGTGGACCCCACATGGCCCGAGAGTCACATTCATGTAAATCTGCCAGACTATAGGATCATTTTCATCGTCAAAACACCCTAAACCCTCCAAAATGCCCAAAACGCTGAAACGCGATCTCCCTCTCCCTCTCCCTCTCACGATCTCCATCTCCCTTTCTCCATCTCCCTCTCCCTCTCATTTGATCTCCCTCTCCCGATCTCAACTCTCTCTCTCGATCTCGCTCTCACTCTCCCTCCCTCTCTCGATCTCCCTCTCCCTGTAACATCCATCGAGGAACTACCTGCTTCAAGTTCACCATTGAGGAGCTTCCATCGAATCGAAATCGCTATTTCCTTTGAACGTTGATTGCCTCGAAGGGTTTGAGAAATCGTTCCGCATCAACGGTAGCAATCCCAATGTGATCGTGAGGGCCCTTGTAGGTGGGCCCAATTGGCAAGATGACTACGTCGATCAACGGTGGAACTACGAACAGACAGAGCCGTCCATCGCCTGCAATGCTCCTCTTGTGGGCCTTTTTTCTAAGCTGAAGGGCATTTTGGGAAGTTCAGGTGAGTGTCCGTACGGTCTACTTAGTGGGAGGAAGATTTCTGGGGGGTAAAACGGTCATTTTTGTTAGGGACGAAATGACCATTTTGCCTGTACAGTTTTATTTTGATTCCAGAAGCAGCAGGGGCAAAATAGTCTTTTAACTCGTCAAATTGTCAAAGTCAACGAACTTTCATCCATGCATTTCTTGGAAGTGCTCTATGTTAGCATGCAGCTCCCTCCATCCAAGGGGTCACTTGTACAAGAGATCCAGGAGTAATGCTATAGCAATGCGATGCGTTGTCTGAAACATCTGCACTGTACACGTGGAGCGTGATGCAGTGGTTAGGATATGGATTATTTGGTGGGCCATAGCTGATGGCGTTAACTCAAAATGATTCATGGCAAACCTCTTCGGGAAGAGTTTTACAAGGTTGTCATTGATATCATTATTAAAGGAGACCAAATTGCCCAAGCCGGATATCATTCGACTTTAGGCGAAGTTGGAATTGGCTCATTTGTTGCATGACATTCTTGCTGTACTGAGTTCATCGATTAGGGACAATAGTCTAACACTTTTTTGGACAATTCACCTTTTTGGACTGTATGTTTTGATTGTTTTTGTGGACTGTCCCAAGTACATCTTGTATAGCTTACATGATTAGTTGTTTCTATAGACTGGACATGATAGATGTAATGAAGGTTTGTGACAAATCCAGGATTTCCTAGAAGAGGGATTTTCAGGTATCTGTATAGGCGAGATTTACTTCTGTTGTGGTGCAATTTCAAGCATATATTCAGCTGAACTGCGGTAGGTGCAGCCCCAGAACTGCAGCAGGTGGAATCCCCTATTGTAGTGAAGGTCAGGAAAAACCTTATTTGAACCATATTCACGAAATAGGTGTCTATATCTATCTTAAAGTGATTGATTTCGAGTATGATATTGTTTCCCATTTACGTATTATCATGATTTAATTCATTTTTCACCTGTGGATCTCCCTGCTATCACATCTTCTTCACTACAGCAAAATTCCATGCATCAACAGTCTGCTCAGCATGCATTGATGTCAGCTGGAGCGAAAGATGCAAGTGCTCATGACATCACTATTCAGCATGTACCCTTCCTACATTCCAAGTTTATTGATATTTAGTTCCTCTCTTTGTTCTCGAAATTAAAATTTGTTATTATTTGTAATGCAGATGCTGGCCAGGTGAAAGCAGAAGCCCAACAGCAACAACAAAATTCATCTAATGATTTGAACATGGAACCTGCTACTAATTTTGAAGTAAATAAGAGTCTCATGAATGAGGTTGTGTCCTTTTCTTCCATAATAATTCATTCTCCCATTTTTTCTTCAAATCATCAAGATAATTATCTTGATGATCAGAAAAAATGCAATCTTCTTTCATAAATAAAAACTTTGTTTTAGTGTCTTACCTTATCAGGATTTAGCCAGCTGCTTCCATGTATTTTCTTATTAGTAACTTTGCATATGCTCCAGATTTCAAAATATAGTGTGGATGGTCTTGTTTCGATAAGTACTGTTAAGTTAAAGCTACGGAAGCAGAAGCTATATGCTTTCTTGCAAGGTGCACCTATTTTACATTTTTTCCCAACTCCAATGTGATGTTTTCTGTGCATCCTCAAACTGACAGTGTTCCTTATAAAGGAACCCTTGTAAAACAGGGTTCCTATTATACGGATTACATTTTTTTTCCCAACTCTGATGTGATGTTATATTATAAAGGAAGAAGAAGAAGATGAGTGTGGATCCAATCCCTTCTTCAAACTCCCATAGCCAGCTCGATGGGCAGATTTCTCAGCTCATGCAGCGCAAGCCCCTCTCCGAGCAAGAGGTCTCTCTCTCTCTCTCTCTCTCTCTCTCTCTCTCTCTATTGATCAGTTTGAAAATCTCTCTTTTTTTTTTTTCAAAAATTAATATCACTGTTCTCCAGGTAGAGACGGCAGAGACTGTAACGTGCATGAATGAACCAGGTTGGATCCCTAGATGTCTTACTCTTGCCTTGTAAAACCTCACTTGGTAATTTTTAAAAAAGAAAAAAAAAAGAAAAAGAAAAAGAAAAGTGCTCATCTTGTTCAGGCCAAGGCTCTTAAGTGGGATTTGGAATGGGTTAGGTCCATCTCAGCTTGGAAGGTGGGCAGGTAGCTGAAAACCCTACCAACTGTCATCCATGATTTGCCAGTAAACTCTAAATGCTACCTAAAAAACAGAAGAATAGTTCTCTTATATGTTTGAATATTTTCAAATATTTCATGATTCCACAAGCAATTATTCATCCAGAAGCAATCGTTTTTAAATATTTGATTTGTTAGCTAGTATAGGCAACCTTTATTGGGGAATGTAATGCATCATGAATGCCATGAAGTTGGAAGTTGCTATTGCTTGTACATTCTGGATTTCTTTTTTAAAATGAATTAGCAATAACTGATAACGAACACTAATTTCTGAACTAAATATTACACGAGTCAGTTCTTATGAAGATTCCATCAAAGAGCCATCTTTATGTACCAGTTTCTGCATATCTCGACCTAAGTATTTCAGAGGCACCGGCCTGGATAATTCAGCAAGTTCATTGACAGTACTTAGCTTTCAAGCATTTTAAGATATTTCAAGTAATTACTTTAATACTGGACTGTGTTACATGAACTGCATATGCTTTCTTATTACAAGTCTCTACTTGGGGTTTATATCTCTTGTTGACTCATATTCTCCATGTTCTTTCATGATCCTTTGTTATGGAGCTTCATTTTTAAAAATAAAAAATAAAAAATTATGCTGGTAAGATCAATTAGTGGTGACTTCAACTTGCCTGAATGTCAAAGCTTTTATCCAAAAAAAATTAATTTACATAGCACAAAAGTAGTTAAAAACTTCTCAGGTTGGAAGCGATATTTGCAATTTTCTTTTAGCTTTTAGCATTTAGCAACATAGCATGCACCAACATTTACTCCATGCTTTCAGTAGGTATATTGTAGTTCACCAATCTGTTTCTTTTTAATTGAGCATCTTGACTTGGATTGATTTTTATGTTCCAGGGAGCCTCCCATGTATATTTGGAAGCCAAGCATGTTCATGCTTTTAAAGACATCATGCAATAGAAACTCCCATGTATATTCAGAATTTTTTTCTTGGAAAGGCCATAGTTCTAATCATTTAAATTTTGTGTTCAGGGACATTCGTGTTTTTCCATTGTATGATGACCATCCCACCTAACATACAATCGTATTTCTTACATGGATATTTTTTTTCATGCAAAATATTCTTTTTCCCTTGATTGTTCCTTTACATCAACTCTAGTATTTTGCATAAACTTCAGTTTTAATTATCTTTTCTGAACTTTGGTATGAGTTTGGATTTGAGCATGTAGTTCAATGGTAGAAAATCTGCATTACAACATTGAGCCTCCCATGTATATTTGGAAGCTAAGCATGTTCATGCTTTTAAAGACATCATGCAATAGAAACTCCCATGTATATTCAGAATTTTTTTCTTGGAAAGGCCATAGTTCTAATCATTCAAATTTTGTGTTCAGGGACATTCGTGTTTTTCCATTGTATGATGACCATCCCACCTAACATACAATCATATTTCTTACATGGATATTTTTTTTCATGCAAAATATTCTTTTTCCCTTGATTGTTCCTTTACATCAACTCTAGTATTTTGCATAAACTTCAGTTTTAATTATCTTTTCTGAACTTTGGTATGAGTTTGGATTTGAGCATGTAGTTCAATGGTAGAAAATCTGCATTACAACATTGAAACCTATGGTAGTCTAGCTCACCTGGATTGAATGGGAGCTGCTAACAAAGGTCTTTAAACCATGCATTCTTTTCTTTCTTATAAGCATGGCCCACTTAGAGATTAGATCAGGCTAATTGGCTAGGCTGGGCCATTCATCATTGGCCCGAGCATGGCTTGGCCATTAATTGAGCTCCACTATTAAGATGCATTTTCTGAAAATAATGTTGGCTCGCTGATCCATATCAAACTTGGTTGAGAAAAAATAACAATAAAGAGAAGTCCAACAGCCTAGATTCAACAAATATATGTCAAATATATGTGGCTTACTTGATAAGAGTGCCACCTTAAATTTTAGAATATAGCATGTTCATAATACTTGCAAGCTAAAATGCTTATTGTATTGCGCAAAAACAGTTTCTTATAGCCTACCTCAATGTACTTATCCCAAAGAACCAGCTCTATGATGATACACGAACAATCCTTGGTGCAGGTGAACAAGTTCCCTTTCTTTTTTAAATAATATTTGGAACTTCTACACCTGTTTATTTCCAAATCAAAATCTTCTATGCTTCTCCTTCTTTCTAAGTCAGAACATTCTCTCTGTTTTTTTTTTTTCTTAATGAGCCCACAACTTCTTATTCTCAAACTATTCAAGGTTAGATCAGTATAAGAATTCAGATCCAACACAAACCTATACTTCTATACAGGTTGCTAAAAGTATGTTATCAATATGGTGTTTCAGAGGTACAAGGCTTATAGCCATGACACCATTGTCCTGGTTGGAGCTGAGTATGGAAGCGGAAGCTCTCAAGATTGGGTTGTCAAGGTTCCAATGTTGTTGGTGAGTTTTCTTGTTTGCTTAATCTTTCCACCACCTTGCATTCTGCATGCTAGTAATGCTTTATTCTATCGTTTAGATAGTGAAACCAACTTTAGATGGTTCAGAAAAAAACAGCAGCCCTTTTTGGAATGATGCTGTAACTAGTTGATTAATTGATATTTAATGAGTAGTCATTCCTCTTGTCATTTTATACACAATTTTGTTTTCATCATCTACTGAAAAACAAGTCAAACATATAAAATGTTTAAATAGTCCACCCAATGTTTATTTCCCATCCAACCTGTTCATAGGAAAATACAAATATCAGCTTATCCAACACTTCCATGGCCCTCGAGAAGTTTTCAAAAGCGAGCCTTCAATCCCCACTGTGTTTGCTATGGTGTCATCCACTTAAGATTTGGATCTGCCTCATTTTTGTGTTCATGCTGTGTTTCATTTTTCTGTTGTTTTCTATCAACAGATGCCATTAATGCAATAAATGGAACAATCATTACTTATGGACAATTTTTCTGTTGTTTTCTATCAACAGTTGCCATTAATGCAATAAATGGAACAATCATTACTTATGGACAGGTAAGCTGCAATTTGATAGAAATTACTTGAAATGATGCTTGCTCTGGTTGTCAACATTTTCTTTTTATGTTTCTGTCATTAACTGAAGTTTTTCAGATTCTAAATGCATGAATTCATGAATGCAAACATGCATGCACTGTGGTACACATGTATGCAAGTGCGAAGATACATCCTTGAATTGCCTGTTCTGTTTGAGGCCAGGATACAAAATATGCATCCAGTGAGCAATATGTAGCTTTCATATTCATATTGACAAAAAAACAAAACTGATAGATGTTGTGTTTTGTTTGTTTCAGCAAGTAATGTAAAGCTTTCATATCATACTAACAAATTGTAACCTTCAAATAATGCATTTGGAACAGACTGGAGCTGGGAAGACATACAGCATGAAGGTGAAGTGATTAAATTGTATTCATGAATGGGTTGTTTAATGAGTCATTCTAAAAAATAGTGGTGTATTTTGAACCGTTTTGCTTTCAATTCAGATGATATCTAGTAACATCCTCATGTTGAAGCAGGGCCCAAGTATGTCAGAGTGTGATGGACAGAAAAAAGGAATACTTTCGTGAGTTGTAAATGGGCTTTTTGACTGCATAACATCTGCCAATGAAGGATCCAAGTAATAGTCAAATTGTCAATGGTATTATAAGTACTGATGTTCATGATTTTTCAAAATTGCCAATTTTACTCAAACTTCTCAAATTTTTTAACGTCTTAAATTTCTTTTTCAAAATGTTTATTTATGGGTCAAAATCTTGAGGCTTTTTAAAATTTTATTATGTTGTGTTCGTGTATTCTGCAATTCTTCTCTTTGGGAAAATAAAAGACTATTACTTAAAAGAGGAGATTTAAAGAAACCTAGAAAACTGTAATAAAACTAAGAGTCAATAGTACTTCTGTAGAGGCTATAGAAGGGAGACAGTATTTGCACCCTCTCTATTATGATAGATGCACCCTTTTTTTCTACTCTTGGAAATGCAATAGTACAAAGCCGTGCAGGAAGTAAAAAAAAGGGTGTACCCATGAGTAGAGTGGCGGTACGAGATTAAAATTTCAGTTGAAGTATTACCATTCCAGAGTAACCAAATTGAAAGCAGATTCCTCAACTTTGGAGTCACAAAATAAATAAATAAATTTGATTGATCTAGGCACTGAACTAAACAAGGTAGTTGGAAGCTTATTAGTTGATATGACCTGGTGAAAAAATCAGGGTTGGTACACCATCAGGAGGCCACGTGTATGTTTAATGTGGACTGATGGCTATTGTTTAAGAACTGCCTTTGTTTTCATACACGTTTGGTCCACCTGATGAGCTGTGCTTCCTGAGTTTGAAGCAGGCCACCTAGAACACAATGGGGCCCTCCAGCTGCACACCACTTGGATGTTGTCCCACATGCTTGTCAGTTTGGCACTTGCGATATAGATGCACAAGGGCTTGACAAAGCTCTATATATTAATATAGTTTTGTTCAACATTTCTTTGTTTTATCTCCTGTCGATCCATTCACAGACTGGAGAATTGAAGGAGAAGCTTAAGGATATCACTGTCGAAGCCAAGCCATGAAAAAGGCAGGAGAAAGCTCTCTACTAAAATAGAAATAGTATTGACTTTTATGTGGGAGGTCAGACCTTTTTCCTTTTTCTGTGGCAAGATGCAGTGTAAGGGTGAAATCAGCATCTGGGTTGAGTTTGAAAAGGTCAAGGATCTTTGCTCTCGGTTCATCCACATTGAGTTTTAAATGGCAAAATTAGAGGGAAAAAAGGTTTCCCAAAGAAAATTGCAACTGAATTAATGAAAAGTGCAAAGGTAAAGCACTTTCCTTTCATAGTTTCTGTAGGAAAACAAACAGGTGCAAGGGATTTCCTTCCGCTAGTGCTGATGTCAATTTATTAAATACTAATGTCACAATTTCACTTTCCCTTGCATTCCCCTAGTTCACACTGAATCCAAACAGGCAGCAAAGGAAAAGATAGGATGAGAGAAGAAATATCTTTATTGAAACCAAAGCAAAATACCCGCACTCATGTAAACACTCCAAAGTAATCAAACCAATGATAAACGATACAGGATTACGAGCAGGGAAAAAAATGATGTTGAAATTCTATGAAAAGGCTCTTGAAAACTACAGGTTAACTGAACTCATGTTTTCATGATCCATGGTCTTCAGGTTTTTCAGTTCATTTACTTTTGTTCTGCAATTTTGTTTTCCTTGCAAGTTGCAACCCATTGCCATTTTGTTGATTGTTCCACTTCAAGTGCTTTCTCATATGGCTTTTGGATTTTACCTAATCTCTTTTTGTTTTTGTCATTGCTGTAGAGAATTTTCGAGCACTTTGCACAGGTAAGCCAACACTGTGTGTCATTTTAAGTGTTAGGTTATTCCTTAAGTTTATGTTACACTGATGCAAATACTCAGATTTGGACTTCTTTTCTCATTACAAGAGGTTTGTACTGAAAGTATTGTTGATATTGAAAATAGTCAGTTGTAGTCAGGGTTCAAATTATCATTTGAACACCATACAATTTTTTTTTGCAACACATTACCAATACCAGCACAATTCAATTCTATCCACTGTAAATCTCATGTTCTTGATAGCCTAAATGTGAAGTTTGAGCAGTAAGAGTAATAGTAGGAGTAACAACTCCACCAGAGATTTCTGAGTAAAGCCCTTCTCTACATGTGCTAGTGCTAGTGCTAAAGCCCATCTCTACATGTTCTAGTCCTAGTGCTAAAGGCCTGCTAGTTTGATTGAAATTCTGAATTTTATCTTTTTGTCATGTCATGTCAGAGCCCTTGTTGTCCTAGCATTCGAACTTGGAACTGTTTTGTCTTTTTGTCTATCATCGGTAGTGGTATATGATTACTTGAGAGCATTTTTTTCCTCTTTATCACGATGTAGATACGTCAATGGAAACATTGGGAGGATTCTATTAAGAAAGATAAATATGATCAAGACAAGGGTAATGATTTTGGATTCTGAAAACTCCTTTGAAGCTGAATTGCTGGACAGCTAAGGAACTGGAGAGAGCCATCTTTGTTTCTTTTTTGTTTGATTTTTCTTACTAGGTGGCAATATTTGTGCAGTTGTGAATAAGAAGGTGATTCATGTGCATCAGCGTGCTTTTTGTCAGGGAACATTTTCTTGGAATTGGGTTTTGTTCAACCATTCTGAGTTGGCTGGTAAGTTATTTAATCATGGGGTGTAAATTGCCATCCATCCCTATTCTTAAATGGTTCTTCAACATGAATTAAAGAACTTTGCATTGGTGGGTTACTTTGTTCTCTTTTGTAGGAAATAGATCTTTTCTACCATTGCAAAATCAGGAATACGCTAATCCAATGAAAGAAATTGAGAACAGAGGAACTTTGGGGGTTTACTTTTATTCTCTGTTTCTTTAATCAATAAATGTGGGAATGACCAAGAGTCAAAAGGAATATTTATGGAACAAAATGTAGAAGAAAGATTATCCTCACTAACTCAAACTAGTAGGACATCATGCATCCTCACTAACTAAGAACTGTATGAACATTTTCTTCTTTTCTTCTTTTGAATCAACATTTATGGAATATCCTTGTTATTTTCATGAAAGACTACATTGAAATGTCTATGGAATTTTGGATATTTTGGAGATAAAGAAAACCCCTTGCTATTTCTTATATAACATACGTTTGGATTCTCAATTGAAGTGAAGTACAAATATATTTCAATTTTTCCACCAAATATTTTTTTTCAGATTTGCAATTCAGGTAAATAATGTTTCAAATTACATCATGGTTGTTTTTACTATCTTTTGATTCTTAAATGAATATGGCTTAAATATATTTTATTTTATTTTATACAGCAGATTTTTATTATTTATTTTTTATTATTATTTTTAAAAAAATCGTTCCGAAATAAGAAAAAAAATGCCATTCCCAAATATGACCGTTGGCACCAGAACGGTTTAAAACCGTTCCTAAAAAACGGTACCCCAAAACGGTTCTAAACCGTTCCTGATTTTCTGCGACGCCTCATTTAGGAACGGTGTGAAACCGTTCCTGAAGAATTTAGGAACGGTTTAAAACCGTTTCTAAATGACGATTTTGGTGTAGTGTTACAATTAAAATAAAGAAAAAAAAAAAAACCTCTTGCTTAGAAAAAAGACCACGGTACCAAGTGGCAAACAATCTGTTATATCATAAAGTTACAAGATTCGGAAACCCTAGTTTCCTCCCTTCAAAATCATCGACTCTCAAGTTCTCTCATGTTCTAAAACATCTTGTATTAACCCTAATCTACACTTACAAGGGGCTTATATACTCTCCATACGTAATTAGAAACAAAATCGGTACTTACGCATTAAGTCCAATCGAACCGAATGAATTTTCGGTCGAACCAGATCAAACCGAAGTGTAAATTTGAATTGAACTGAAATCAGGCAAAACATCACAGCGAGCAACAATACAAATCCAGAATTTTGAGTTGAAATGAGAAAAGGTTCGGTGGAACCGAAAATTACCGTCTGGGTAGATAAAGGGCACTGGATCAACATCCATACCCTTTGTAAAAGTGCGACTCATGGTTTAGTGATCCAGACCATTTGATCTTATCGTCCATTGGGGAGATTTTAGGCAAGGATCAATTGGCAATTATTAGATTGTTGAAAAGAAAAATGTAAAGTCATCCTTGTTTCGAAAGCAGGATTGTTTAGTGTTCCAAAATTTAGGCGGTTTAAATTTTAAGGCGTGATTAGTTGGGCAGTTTCAACAGATCCATGGAATCCACTGGTTTTCGCCAGATAATTTTAGGGCGTGAGCCCAAAATTATAAGCGGGCCAGATTATAATTTTTTTAAAAAACTTGCTCATATTATCTGCCATTTTTAGTCACAATTTAAGGAACAAAATTGTACGTGGAATAGGAATAAACTTTTTTTTTTATTTTAGGAAAAATTTATATTCATATATATAAGTGGACCAGGAATAAACTTGTTTGGTTTTATCCAATGGTTTTTAAACTGTGGGCAACCTGAGGATTCGAATGGTTTGATTTTTACAACTCACTTTATGGACTGCTAAGATCTTGCACAAGTTTACCATATTGGAACATGTGTTGACGTGTACGTGGAACAGAACTTTCTTTACCGTCAACATGTTAGCAAAAGCATTAGAGTTCAGTCGTTCGAAAGGTGGGACCCAGCTTGTAGATCACCAAGAGCAAAAAAATTAGGATGGTCCACTCATCTGGCAGGTTTCACCACCGAAATCAATGGGGTCTGACTCTGCATCAATGTAGGCCGTCGGCCATCGAAAGAGTAGAGTGGTCATTGGTCCGATTTTCACAACAGGTGATCTTTATGTTGTAACCCCACCTTTTTCACGGGTTGGATGTTCTACAAAAGTGGCACACTCTCCAAAAAAGAAAAGCATTGTATTTGAAAGCTCACACACCAAGTTGTGTGAGAACATGTCTCTTAAAACGGCGATAAGATCAAAATGCCCCCGTCAAGTGTGCTAGAAATATAGAATGTTAGAATAGAGAAGCACAACGTACACGAAATTTAAGTATAAGATATGTTAGATTAGAAACTGCCATTTTACCCATCTTAATCAATACACTTGATCGGGGCACGTATATCAAGTCTCCATCTTCACCAAAGTAATAATAAAGTAATAGAGACTAATGAATCATGTGGGGTCCGATATCACGTATATAAACTCAGCTTAGTGTACCCACTTCCATAATCACATCATCAGATCATCCATATACACTCCGCAGCTAACACCATGGCTTCCTTAACCAAATCTTTCTTCGTAGCCTTGTTCATATTGGGAGTCTGGGCTTCTCAAGCCATGGGCCGCACTCTACAGGAAGTGTCTATGTCTGACAGGCACGAGCAATGGATGGCTCAATATGGTCGCACATACAAGGATGCAGCTGAGAAAAAGCTTCGTTTCAAGATATTCAACGACAATGTGGAATTTATAGAATCCTTCAACAATGCTGGGGACCGATCTTACAAGCTAGGTGTAAACGAATTTGCAGACCAAACCAACGAGGAGTTCAAGGCCAGCCGTAACGGATTTAGGCCCACTCAAACAAGAGTATCGAGAGCCACGTCGTTCATGTATGAGAACGTGACTGTGCCAGCTAGTATGGATTGGAGAAAGAAAGGTGCTGTAACCCCAATCAAAGACCAAGGACAATGCGGTAAACTTTATAACCTTCTTATGAATTTTGTCGATTTTCTTGGATTACTGTAACTTTGTTCTAAAAAGGAGCTTGCCATTGTTATCTTGTGTAATCTAACGTGCTATCTGGTGTTGCCAAATAGGATGTTGCTGGGCATTCTCAGCGGTAGCATCTACGGAAGGGATTACACAACTCAAGACAGGGAAGTTGCTTTCTTTATCTGAGCAAGAGGTGGTGGATTGTGATACCAAAGGTGAGGATCAAGGTTGTGCAGGAGGTTTCATGGACGGTGCCTTCGATTTCATTCAACACAACAAAGGACTTACAACAGAAGCCAAGTACCCCTACATGGCAGTTGATGGCACTTGCAACTCCAAGAAGGAAGCCAACCCTGTGGCCAAGATCAACGGTCACGAAGATGTTACGGCCAACAGTGAGAAAGCTCTGTTGAGGGCCGTGGCCAACCAACCCGTTTCTGTCGCAATCGATGCTAGTGGATCTGCATTCCAGTTTTACTCGAGCGGTGTATTTACAGGAGATTGTGGTACTGAACTGGACCATGGAGTGACGGCTGTTGGATATGGGACGACAGATGATGGGACAAAGTATTGGGTAGTGAAGAATTCATGGGGAACTTCATGGGGTGAAGATGGATACATAATGATGAAGAGGGATGTTGGTGCTAAAGAAGGGTTATGTGGTATTGCCATGATGGCTTCTTATCCCACCGCTGCTTAATCCTCACTGGCTGCATTTATCATGCTTGTATTGTTGGCTTTACAAAGCCTTAGAACCGTACACACCACAAAGATAAAAATAGTTTTACTTGCTTTTCACTTGCTGCAATACAATGTGCCTTTTATAGGCTTTTGCACCAATTGTGAAATGACTACAATGCCCTCACTAGACTCTTCCATTATTTAATATTCCTAGAAACTGACATTGCCCATTCATCTTCCAAAACAACTCCTTTAGAGCTTCAACTATTATGCATGGGGAGTTCAATGGTCACTGGCTGTTGTTGGAAATGTCTGTTTGGATTTGCTGTTTCCAACACTCCCCTTCAAACCAAAACAGGTTTCATTCTAAGCATCGATCTAAATTTCTTGAATGTATTAGTCGACAATGCTTTGGTGAAAATATTTGCCACTTGTTCAGTAGTATGACAGTACTCTAGCATCACTGATTTCTACTTCACTTGATCTCTTAAGAAGTGATACCTAGTATCAATGTGCTTGCTCCTTCCATGCTGCATCGGATTTTTGACAAGTTCGATTGCCGACTTGTTATCCACATATATAACGGTGGATTCCTCTTATGGATGTTTAAGCTCTTTTAGCATGTTCTTTAACCATATTGCTTCACAGACTGTGGACGATGCTGCCACATCCTCTGCTTCACATGTGGACAAAGGAACAACACTTTGCTTCTTTGAGTTCCATGTGAAAGCAGTTGATCCAAGATAGAATACATATCCTGTGGTGCTTTTCCTTTCATCTTGGTCACCTCTCCAATCACTGTCTGAGTATCCATACAGTATTACTTCATTTTCGTATAGATAGAAAAGACCAAATTCCATTGTTCCTTTGACGTATCTGAGGATTCTTTTTGCAGCTAGCCAGTGTGATTCTTTTGGCGCTTCCATGTACCTACTTAGAAGTCCAACACTGTAGACGATATCTGGCCTTGTGATTATGAGATACCTTAGGCTTCCAATCAGACTCTTGAATAGAGTCGAGTCCACGCTTCTTCCTTCTCCTTCTTTTGTCAGCTTCAGGCCCATTGCTACAGGCATGTTCACGGCATTACAGTCTGCCATCTTGAACTTTTTAAGCAACTCCTTAGCATACTTTTTCTGTGATATATAAATGTCGTCAACTTGTTGTTTTACTTCGATGCCCAAGAAGAAGGACATCAATCCACCATCAGTCATCTCGAATTCATTGAACATATCATGCTTGAATTCTTCAAACATCGTCTGACTATTTCCTGTGAACAGCAGATCATCAACATATAGGCATGCTATGAGGATGTTGCCATGAGCATTTTTCTTGATGTAAACATCATGCTCATATGGATATTGGGCGAAGCCGTTCTCTTGAAGATAGTTGTCGATGTGTGCATTCCATGCACGAGGAGCTTGCTTCAACCCATAAAGGGCTTTCTTTAGTCGATACACTTTGTGTTCCTCCCCTTGAACAATAAAACCTTCAGGCTGGTCAACATAGACATCTTCTTCCAGAATTCCATTTAGGAATGCAGATTTCACATCTATGTGGTAGATCATCCAATTGTGATGGGCAGGAAGGGAGATAATCATCCTCACAGTGTCAAGGCGAGCAACAAGAGCGAAGACTTCATTATAGTCCACCCCGTACTTCCATTCGTAGCCCTTTGCTATGAGCCTTGCCTTGTAGTGATCGATCTCACCATCAGCATTTCGCTTGATCTTGTACACCCATTTGAGACCAATGGTCCTCTGGCCTTTAGGGAGTGAGATCAGCTCCCATGTGTGATTCTTCTCGATAGCATGGATCTCTTCTTCCATAAACTTTCTCCAACATTCTTCATTCACGGCCTCTTCAAATGTTAGAGGCTCGTGATCAGCATACAGACATAATAAATTTACTTCCTCAGTTTTTGCATATATGTCATTGAGGCTTCTCATTTTAATCGGAGACATGGGTGAGGGAGAACTAGAGGAAGACGTGCTGGCTGAATTTTGATTTGATGAAGTACTTCCATGGGAGATGGAACGTATTCCTGGACTTCTGCGTGCAGACGGTTAGGCGGAAGAGGGTGTTGTAGGTGTCTGTTCCTGGTTCTCATGCTTATCCTCTTCATGTTCTTCAACCTCGATTTGATTTTTTTTGGCCAAATCTTCCTCGTTCCATTTCCAAGCTTCTTCCTCGCAGAATGCTACATCTCTACTTACCACCACCTTGTTAGTTGGTGGGTTGTAGAGCTTGTATGCCTTTGATACTTTACTGTAACCGATGAAGATGCACTTCTCGCCACGATCATCAAGATTTTTCCTTCTCACTTCTGGAACTTGAGCATAAGTGACACACCCAAAGATCCTTAGGTGTGCCATGCTTGGCTTGTATCCACTCCATGCCTCTTGTGGTGTCATGTTTCTTACGCTCTTGGTTGGACACCGATTGCAGTAAGTACGCAGTACATGCAACTGCCTCTGCCCAGAAGCTCTTTGGCAGGCCTTTCTCTTTGAGCATGATTCTTGTCATGTCGAGGATGGTGTCGTTCTTTCGTTCTGCAATGCCATTCTACTATGGCGTGTATGCTGCAGTATGTTGTTGCTTAATTCCTTGATCCCTGCAATACTCTCGAAAGTCATTTGAGGTGTACTCTCCACCCCTGTCAGATCTAAGGGTTTTGATTTTAAGACCACCTTCTTTTTCAACAAGGGCCTTAAAATTTTTAAAAATAGTAAAAGCAGCAGACTTTTCTTTGATTACATACACCCACAATTTTCTACTGAAATCGTCAATGAAGGTAATAAAGTATTTATTACCTCCTTGAGAGATTGGCTCTAATGGTCCACAGATGTCAGTGTGAACCAACTACAACGGTTCTCTTTCTCTTCGGGATACTCCACTCGAAAAAGAGTTCCTTTGTTGCTTGTCGAGTGTGCATGCGTCACACACATATTCTGGAGCTTCAATAACCAGCAAGCCATGCACCATACTTGATGAGGATAAGAGTTTAAGGCCACTGAAATGGAGATGCCCAAAGCGAAGATGCCATCTCCATGAATCATTCTTCATGAGTCCATAGAGGCACTTTTCAGCCTTTGTGTTAATATTGAGCGGAAACATGCGATTCTTTGCCATTTGAACTTGCGCCACAAGTCTCCCGTGTGCATCTCTTATAGAGAGAGAATGGTTTTCCATGTGTATGACATATCCCTTCTTAAGGAGTTAGTCGATACTGAGGATGTTACTTTTAATGTTTGGTACGTAATACACATTAGAGATAAAATTCGGCACACCATTCTTCTGATAGATTTTAACTTTTCCTTTACCTTTCACAACGACTTAATTTTGATGAGTCTCCTAGACTCACATTTCCACGAGCATTTTCTGCCAGTTCCACGAACAACTCCTTTCCACACATGTGGTTACTCGCACCAGAGTCGAGATACCACACGTCATGTTGATCACATGCTTCTTCTTGTGCAAGAAGAAGTGTTGAGTCTTCTTTTTCATGATTTGATGCTTTTGCATAATTAGAATGCTCATCTTGATCTACTGGTTTGCTCTAGCAGTCTGAAGCATAATGGCCGAACTTGTTGCAATTGTAACATTGAATATTTTTTATATTTCCACGTCCACGCATGCATCAACCTCTACCATTTCCTATTCTATGAAAATTGGTAATCTTTTGGTGATTTTGTGATTGGCTTGGATAATATCCACGCCCTCTACCTCTTACACAATTGCTAGTGCCACGGCCCCCTTGTTGTGTAGGACTATTTTTTAGAGTTAACGTAGACTCTAAGGCATGTTCAAGCATTGAACCTGTGTTCTTTTGCAGTCGTTGCTCATGTACTTGCAACGAGCCCATCAATTTTTCAATGGATAGATTTTTCAAGTCCTTTGATTCTTCTATGGCAACAACCACATGCTTAAATTTGGTTGTGAGGGATCGAAGTACTTTTTCAATAACCCGTACGTCTTCGATCTTTTCACCATTTCTTTTCAAGTTGTTAACAATAACAAGTAACCTTGAAAAAAAATCAGAAATGGTCTCACCTTCTTTCATGTGTGAGGTCTCAAATTCAGCTCTAAAAGTTTGGAGACGAACCTTCTTCACATGATCAACTCCTTTAAAGATTGTGCTAAGAATCTCCTATGCTTGCTTGCATGTTGTCGCTGCAGCGATCCGTTCAAAGGTGGACTCATCCAACCCTTAATAGACAAGAAATAGAGCCTTCTTGTCCTTCTTTCTTTGATCTTTAAGGACCGTCCTTTGATCAGCGGTGTAGAGAGCTTCTTCTTCTGTTGTGGGTTCTACATACCCAACGGTAACAATCTCCCATAGATCCTGAGATCCAAACAAAGCCTTCATCTGGATGCACCAGTTTTCATAGTTATACTTAAATAACTTTGGAATCTCCGCCTGGATCGAGGACGCCATCACTTCTTCAAACCACGGATCAACAACACCTTTTTCTTAACATAGCAATGGCAACACCTTGATCACACGATCTGAACCTTCAAGCTATACATGGTCCCACGGGATTGTCTCGCTCTGATACCAATTTGTTGGCTTTACAAAGCCTTAGAACCGTACACACCACAAAGATAAAAATAATTTTACTTGCTTTTCACTTGCTGCACTGATGCTGTAATCGGATATACAATGTGCCTTTTATAGGCTTTTGCACCAACTGTGAAATGACTACAATACCCTCACTAGACTCTTCCATTATTTAATATTCCTAAAAACTGACATTGCCCATTCATCTTCCAAAACAGCTCCTTTAGAGCTTCAACTGGTATGCATGGGAAGTTCAATGGTCACTGGTTGTTGTTGGAAACGTGTGTTTGGGTTTGCTGTTTTCAACATGTATATCCCATGCTTTGATATAAACGTGTTATGGAGAAATGTCAATGTAGAAATGTTTAACTTCTTTACATAATTCTCATATATGTAATGAGTTACTTCCATTATCGCTTATAGTACCCAAGCTAGCTTCCTTTTTTTTTTTTTTTTCAAAAAAGGAGAACTTTCCATTTCTGAGAGCTGACTATATAAAAAAATGGGAGGCACTCAGGCTAACAAAAAGCACCCTGAGCCCCAACATACCAACACATTTACATTCGGGAGTGTGACATCCCAAGCTTTTTAGTACCCGGGTGTTACTATGGATACCCAACTTGGTGTAAACATAAATCTAGCCTACTTAAGCATTCAACTTCATGTTAGATTGAATCCAACTATCAAGTATAATTGTCATCTACATATTAAAAAATTCATCCATTAAATTCCAAGTAGGACCATCATGTCATCTGGAAAATTCATTTATGAGATCTCGATCTTCTTGATAGGTAGAACATGTTGTCCATTGTTAATATGGAAATCCAGATCATCAAACCTGCCGTTTATCAAACCATGATAATCCACACTCAATCATCATGTAAATACATAAATAAACCATCTAATTAACTATGAAATCTAACCCAAATTAAACTAGGAAACTATGAGACCACCCAACTATTGGATCAATTAACATCACTATTTAAAACCCAAATTCCATATGATAGGAACCCTTGAATGAATATAGTCAAACATTAGTCGTGGAATTATTGGTATATATCACTAGATCCATCTATTGTTAGGCTCACATCACTCAATATATATGCGGCCCACATGATTTACCCCACTCTTCATCCAGTAACCTAATAGAACCTGAAAAAGCTGATGAATGGATTAGATCTCATTCATATTCATCAGGATGGTCCCACCGCAACTGCGTGTGCACAAGTGTGAATGTACACCCGACACACCGCTTCGCAACCCGGTCAATGCAGGATCTGACCCGATAAGTCCAAAAAGGAGAGGTTTCCCCTCTCATTCCCGCCCGAATCCGATTTAAACGTGTCCTGTCCGTGCACGTCGATTGTGGGCGACCATCAAGAGCCGTTTTACCAATCCGAACCGTCCATTTACTTCAGACGGGAAATTCAACCGGACCCTAGCCACTTCTTCCGTAAAAAATCGTGTGTTGCACACGATTTTTGGTGTAAGACGACAGTGGTGCGGTGCGTTGCCGAAAGCAGAAACTGTCTGCGATTGCTGGCAGCGCACGCGCTTCTTCATCTGTAAATCTTGACCATCCAGGTAAAAGGATCCCAACCCTCCGTTGTCACCCCGTTATTAGGGCTTCCACTGTAATGAGAAACCCGCCGCAACTTAGAAACTTACAGCCGATTGAGCTTTCGTGGCCGTCCATCCAAATGGGGGTCCCACAAGGTCCTTATGACCTATCTGAACCTTCCAAACACATCAGATTATAGGACCATACACCCCTTGAAGAATTGCCATTGATGGTGGGGTTATCTTCCCCGTTTGGCCGACAAACGCACCATCTAACCATGGACCCCATTCCTGGATCCAAAACGATCATTTAGTGGGCCACTGACTCAGAAATCCATCCCTACGGTCCAATCACAACTGCTATTAAAATACCAGCATGTCGACTCCAATCTTGTCGAGTTAGGCGACCGAATCGGTAACTAATTCGTGATTAGTTGCCGGTCCTTCTAGACGTCTAAGAGACTATAAATAGCCTCTTTCCTTTTAGGGCAAGAGATTCAAAAAGGGAGAAAAGAGAAAAAAAATAAAGAGAGAGAGAGTGCTGGAGAGAAATCGGGCAGCCGCACCCGCAACCGAGTCGGACTACGCCCTGGGTCGAGTCGAATCCAGTTACTGGACTTTCACAACAGAGAAGCAGGAGGAGGAAAGGAAGGGAGAAGAAGAGGGGAGGAATGATGCTGGTCCATTCCTCGAGTCAAGCTGAATTCACTCGGCTACCCAGTGAACTCAGTCACGAATCGGGTCGTGTTCGTGTAATCAGCGTCCTGATTTGGTCAGGCACGTAGTGAGACTTACTCCGCGCGACCTCTCTACACCTTCAATTAGAGCCAAACTTAGCTCAGGTATTATCGACAGATCCCATTCCTTTCAAATGGTTTACACTCAGCTCGTTAGTGAGTCGACTCGGTAAATACCCAACTGAGTCGGATCTGTCTTACTTTCAAACCAGGGCCTAGAGCTATCTAAAGAAGATTTGTAGAGTTACTACCAAACTCATGGGCTGAATAACCCAGGGACAAACAACAGGTGCTATCTCTCATTCATACCACCTTAAAATCTAGGAACTAGACTGAGTCAACTCAGTAATAACTCATTAAATCGGTACATCCAGGAGATACCTATTGCTGCCTACCTTGAAGAACGACTTAAACTGCAATCAAATCAAATCAAGATATATAAATTCGTAAGCATACTCAACAAGGAAAATATCTAACCAAGGTGAGGAATTACCCTCATTGCTTCTTACATTCAATAATTTTCATCTTAGTTTAAAATTAAAGTACAGAGAATGCTAGAATTTTGTGAATATCGATTAAACTCTTTCATTCCTAATTAGTGTTGATGATCTTAATGCCTATTGCTCAAATCTTACATTAATTAACCACGTATGTAGGATTTAGATTTGCATTTTTATATTACATTAGTGATTGCTTGATTTGAGCTTACTTCTAACAACCATGTCATGAACCTTGAGATTTTATTTCATTTTATCCTGTAAATTGCATGGTGGAAAATATATGAGAATGTCTTTATTTGTAAGAAAGGTAGAATGTACGTTTAATTATTCCTATTGGTTTAATCATACTTGATCTTGATATGCCACGTTTATGGGCCTTTAATTGAGCTTATAGAATTTATAAAGACCCATGTTGAACTCATGGTTGGATGTTTAAATATTTGTTAAGAATCTGAAGATTTGATTATGTTTACAATTTAAGGAGCAATCTTGTCGGAGTGTACATGGATACCATGGTGCATAACATCCACACATGACATATGAGGCTTTTCTGAGATTTTAGAACCTCCTCGGGTGTACCCCGTATATTTTTCTAGGGGGTTAGACATCCTTGGGCGCACTCACCTACATGGCCTTTTTCAGGTAGTTAATCTACCGTGGGTGGTCTATATGGCTTTTTTTCAGGTAGTTAATCTACTGCGGGTGGTCTACATGGCCTTTTCTAGGTAGTTAATCTACCACGGGCGGTCTATATATATGACCTTTTAAAGGTAGTTAATCTACCGCGGGCGATCTGCATGGTCTTTTTTGGGTGGCTAGTTCTCTTTGGGGGACCCTTTATTTTGACAGCTGGATGTGCATCCCCGGATCTGTGACTTGAGCCTATATTCATATATCCATTCATTTACATACAAGTTCATATTATTCTGGTTATGAATCGACATGTTGGTTTAAACTATGTTGGAACTATTTGATATGTATGAATCTTGAGGAAAATTTTCACTGAGTTTTCATTCATCCAATCGTGTGGTTGCACCAAATAAATGCAGGTTTGATGACAGGTGGAGACCCCTATGACGGGATTTCAGATTTAACTGAGGAGGAGTTCGATGGGGAGGACTCGTATGTGGATGAAGTCAAGCCATTGGAGCTCCACTGAAATTTTAGGATTTACTTGCTTTTATATTTCAGATTTTATATTTTTCTTATATTTGAGGATTATAGTTAAAATCCTCTACTGAGGGATTTCACTTTGCTTCCCTTTACTTGTATTAAGCCTCTTTGTTATTACTCTTGATATTTTTAGTTTATATAGTGGTTGCTTTACTTTGTGTTATGAAATCTACTGTTAATTAGATGTATGATGGTCCATTTTATAAGGTAATACTAGGTTCTCAATGAGGGGTGACTATCCTCGGGTTTTGAGAATCAGGGTGTTATAGGGAAGGCCCAGGAAACAAGCGGGGCCCACCTATCGTAAGGAAATGAAAACAAAATTGACAAAAATTTGTAGGAAAGCCGCATCGAACCTAAACTGGTCATATCTAAAACCAGCTCCCGACGGGTGAGGAAAGGGAGACCTGAGACTTCATCAAAAGTTCTGGATAGCTGGTTGGGGCTTGCCCAATGGGCTAGGCTGTCAACAACCTTGTTTGCTTCTCTTGGGGAGTGCTTGATGGAAATACCACCTGTTGATCGAAGCGAGATAAAATGACTTTTCCAGTAATAAGTGCTCCAGGGGGCATCTTCTGGGCTGGATAGCATGTCAACAACTACACGCGAGTCACTTTCCACCTCCATTGAGAAGAGCCCTTTATGTTTACAAATGAAAAGCCCATGGATGACAGCTTTAGCTTCAATGAGAAAGCTCGAACCCAGCCCGTAAGCTTTACAGAAAGCGAGTATAAACTCGCCCTTATCCCCATGACAAACTCCTCCACCGCCAGATGGCCCTGGATTACCCCTAGAAGACCCGTCTACGTTTAACTTTACTCTCCCCTGATTAGGCCTTGACCACTTCACAAAAGACACTAATTGCTGATGGGAAGTGTCCTTGGGGAGATGGAGATTTAACAGGGCATCTCTATTAGCCTGATTTTTACTCGCTGGAAGGGGAAACACAGATGAGAGGAGAAATAACCAAGCAAGGACTTGGGGGGATGGCCTGTTGGGCAGAAGACCTGACCCCATCAAAGTGATGGGCGTTCTTGGACATCCATGTCTCACAGAGAATCAGGGCTAGGACCAGCCCTCTATGGATGCCCAAGGGAGAAGAGGCGTTTGCCATGACCCACCATTACGAAGCTCTCCCCTCGGTGGATTGGTTAGGGGGGAATGAAATTGAAAGAATGGGGGAGAAGTGGCTCCAAATGGCTGAAGCTATATAGCTCCCCTTCAACAAAAAGATGATCAAGGGATTCCTCCCTGAGGCTGGGTGACTTGCAGCAAACGCAGGAGGAGGCCATGTGGATCCCCTTCTTCTTTACATTTAAGTTGATTGGGATGGCGTTATATAAAATTTTCTAAACAAAAGTAATAATTTTTGGAGGAAGGTGGGGGTGCCACATCCACTTGGTCCATAACCGATTTTGGCCTTGGCCATGGGAGAGCTGCCATGTTGATTTAATGGTAAACTTTCCTAACTTATCTCTAGCCCAAACAACACTATCTTTGCCCTGGTTAAGCTTCAGACCTTCCGCTATAATATGGAGACGCAAAGAGTCAGGAAGAGTGGCTGGCAGCAGAGCTATTAGACCCTCTGGCCTTATAATGTCCTTAATCTTCAGGTTGCGGGAAAGATGAGGGATGTTGCCTAGAATCCGTGTCTTTAGAGGGCCCAGCCCCATCTAGTTATCCTCCCAAAAATTGTTGTTTCCATCCTCCCAGAAGTAAGCGAGAGTTAGCGACTAGGAGGTCACAAAGCTTTAATACCTTGTTCCATGATAGGGAATCTAACTGCTACTGAATGGAGGCGATTCGGGCCTCATTGATTCTGTACTTAGAGCGCATGAAAGACTCCCATGACTGCTTTCTTAGCTGAAGAAGATAGACCAAGCCCTTTTCAGTCGCAAGGCTGCCGAAACATCCTTCAAGACTCTAATTCCCAGCCCTCCCTCTATGGTTGGGGATGAGATTTTCCTCCAACTGATTCAATGGAGGTTCTTCTTACCTTCATACCACCCCTAAAAGCAGTTTGCAAAAGCAGATTGAAAGGCCGCAAGAGTTTTCTTTGGGACTTCTATCGCTGCTAGAGTGTGAATTGGGATGCTCGAAAGAACATGTTTAATGAGGGTAATTCTGATGGCCTAGTTAAGGAATCGGGCCTTCCAACCCCAAATGCGGGACACTATCTTCTCATCCAGGGGCTTGTACAAGGATGCTCTGATTTTTCCTTTGGCCAACAACACTCCAAGATATGAGAATATTGACGACGATCTTATTATGTCGGAAAGCCTCTCTGTTGCCCAGATCCTGCTCATGGGTATTTTGGAGGACGCCACGAAGCTACTTTTGGCAAAGTTGATCTTCAGGCCCGAGACACTATTGAAATTTTACAGAAATGACATAAGATTTATGATAGAAGTCCTGTTTCCGTTGATGAAGATTGTTGTATCATCCGCGAAAAGTAGGTGAGAAATTGTCTAGGCATCTCTTCTAGTATGGAATGGTTGACATAAATTGGTTTCAATTAGATTTTTAATGCCTCGGCTGACACATCCATTATGACTAAAATGAAGAGGCTGGGAGAGAGGGGGGTCTCCTTGGCAGAGCCCTCTTCCTGATTTGAAGAAGCCCGCTGACTTGCCATTGAAAAGTACTGAGAACCAGGGGCCTGCCCAGCACTTCTTAACCAGCGAGATCCACAACTGGTTGAAGTCGAAACTTTGGAAAACTTCCTTAAGGAAAGACCAACTCACTCGGTCGTAAGCCTTTTCGAGATCAATTTTGAATATCATGTTGCTGCCCCTGGTTTTCTTATCTATGTCCCGAAGAAGCTCTTGAGCCAAAGCAATAGTATCCACTATCGATCTCGCTTGAACAAATGCCATTTGCTCAAAGGAAATTAGCTTGGGCAGGATTGAATTTAGCCTAGCTGCAATCACCTTAGAGAAAATCTTGTATACACAATTACATAGACTGATTGGATGAAAATCAGAAAAGGACTTTGGAGCCACACATTTGGGGATTAAATAAAGGAGAGTTGCAGAAAAGGCTCTAGGTAACGTACCTCCCTGGAAGAGGAAGTTTACTGCTCTGAGGATGTCTGATGCGACAATGTTCCAGCACAATACAAAGAAAGCGCTAGAGAACCCATTAGGGCCAGGGGCTCCGCCCACTAGCAGTGTAGAAATAGCTAATTTCACTTCATCAATTGAGGCAGGGGCTAAGAGGAAATCGTTGTTGGATTGAGAGACTAATGCTGGGATGATGTTGGTGGAATCACCAATTTGCGCCGTTGATTCTGCTGAGTAAAGGGCCTTGAAGAAATCTGCAGCTGCGTCTCTCATCTAGGGCATATCTATAAAGACAGATCCATTCTGTAACACAACCTGACTGATATGGGCTCTTCTAAAACGATCCGTTGTAGATGTATGGAAGAACTTGGAGTTCCTATCACCCTCTTTTAACCACATGTTTCTGAATTTTTACTTTCAGAAAATCTCTTCCAGGAGCTCTACGCGAGACAAAATATTGGTTCTTAATTTCCTTTTCTAGGTTTGACAAGATAAGAGGAGAAGGAGATGAGATCGTCGCATGCTCAAGCATGTCCACCTTCCCTGTAGTTATCTTGATCTGCGAGAAAATGTTGCCAAAAGATTCCTGATTCCAGTGTTTCAGCGCCTCTTTTGTATTCCTCATCTTTATAAGGAGATGAATCATTGGGTTGGTAAAGATATCTGATTTCTAAGCTTTAGAAACTACTCCCTGGAAGCCATCGTGCTGGACCCACATTCTTTGAAGACGGAACGACTTCGGGGAGGTTGTGGTGGCTGATGGAGAAAAGAGAAGGAGAGGGGAATGGTCCGAGTTGACTCGGGTCAGATGCCGCACGCAGAAGGATGGGAATGTCTGGAGCCAGCTTGGGGAGAAGAGGGCACAGTCGAGTCTGGTCCATTTTCTGTTGGGCCCTGAGCGGTTGTTACACCAGGTGTAGGCGCTCCTTGAGAAACCTGCATCGATCAGATTAGCTTAATTGATAGCCTCAATAAACTCATTAGAACTGGGACCTGCCAACGAGTTTCCACCAATTCTCTCTGATTGGGTAGTGACTGCATTAAAGTCCCCACAAATAATCCAGGGACCTATGAGGGTGTTAGACTGATTAACCAAATCAGCCCATAAATCCCTCCTGTGAAGATAAGAGCACTTAGCGTAAACGCATGTCACTTGCAAAGGCTGAAGTAGATTCGGCATCCTGACCCTGAATGCGATGAATTGGTTTGACAAAGATAGCGAGTCAACTGAGATTTATGTGTGGTGAAAGATCATGATTTTACCCCCTGATGCTGCATTAGAGATAGAGTAGTGGAAGAAGAGCTTAAGGCCGGTGGACACTCGCCTGGAGTCTGGTAATATGGGCTCTCTGAGTATTACAATGACTGGGTTATGGGTGGAGATAAGCTTTTTCACATTCCTAACCGAGGGAGAATTGCCTATTCCCCTCACATTCCAAAGAAGGAAACTATCCATCAGAAACGTTTCCTGAATTGATGGCCCTGTTGTTGTTACTCCTCTTTTTGCCTTGCTAGGTTTTGAGGTAGTTGTTCTGACACACTATCTGGGATTTCAGGCTCATCCTTGTCGAACTCCTTGTCCCCATCCGTATCAGGTTGGTAAACGAAAGCATCTTGATTACTCTACAGGCTGCCTGCTTCTGAATTGGGGTTTGACTGATAATTTGTGACATTGGGAAGGCTATTGCTGGTTGGTTGGTTGACACCCTTTGACAGGGAGAGGATCAACTTACGGATGGGGATGGAATGATTAGGAGTGAGGTTGGGGTGAAGGGAAGCATGTTGGAAGTCAGCAACCTGACTTACGGGAATTGGCAAGGGAGGTTGTAGCTGAGATGACTGTCTGATTTGCTGCTGGGAGGGACTCTGGATGGTGGCCTCTGTAGCTTGGATTGGAGGAACCGGCACAGGAATGAGGCTCTGGTGGAGTTTGTTTTTATCTTTCAGTCTGGAAGGGAGCTCTAGCTAAGGGACTGGAGAGCTTTTGAGCAGAGAGGTCGGCTGACGAAAATGTTTAAGAACTTTGGACGGGAAAGCAATGGCCAGATGTTTTGCTGAATTTGGCGTGGCTGGGATGACAGAGCCATGGGGACTCCCCTCTATGAGGGATCTAATTTTCTCACTAGTCGAGGAGGTAGGAATTAATTCTATCTGCTGGGCAATATGTCAAACGGGTGGTGGGCAACCGGGCAACTCTCCCCCAATTTGTCGAACAGGTGGTGGGCGACCGGAAAAATCTCCCCTGTTCTGGTCGAAGGACACAAGAACCTAGTCTCTTATGTTTTGTTTTGAATTGGGGGGGGGGGGGGGGGGGGGGGGCTGAGGGATTGGAGAGCTTTTGAGCTGAGAGGTCGGCTGATGAAAATGTTCAAGAACTCTGGATGGGAAAGCGATGGCCAAAGGTTCTGCTGAATTTAGCGTGGATGGGATGACAGAGCCATGGGGACTCCCCTCTACAAGGGATCTGATTTTCTCACTAGTCGAGGAGGTAGGAATTGATTCTATCTACGGGGCAATATGTCAAACGAGTGGTGGGCAATCGGGCAACTCTCCCCCAATTTGTTGAATAAGTGGTGGGCGACCGGGAAAATCTCCCCTGTTCTAGTAGAAGGACACAAGAACCCAGTCTCTTGTGTTCTGTTTTGAATGGGGGGGGGGGGGGGGGGGGGGGGGGGGGGTTAGTAAGAGGAAGTGCGGAGTTCACCTCCTGGGTCTTCTAATTTGGAAAAAATCGGATAGGCTTCCAGTCCCACTTTCAAGTTTACAACCTTGAATAAATGTCTCCCTGGCCTCATGGTGATCTTCACCCTAGCAAAAACTTGAAAAATCCCATATCTAGCCATCGAATCCACCTGAATAACCTTCCCAAAGTGCTGAGCGATGTCGATGATCATTGATTCGAACCAGGCATGGGCGAGTATACCATACAATTTCACCCAAGACCCATCGTGCCCCATCACTGAGTTTGGATTCCAGACTTCCAGTCTATCTAGCTCCATGGTAGAATGTAGGGACGAATCTGAGGAGAAATAATTCATTTCCTCCATAGTTTTAAACTGTAAGAGGAAAGCATTTGAAGATAACTGTTCACACCCCAAGTAAAGGGTTGTGATGTAGTAATAACTCGATAAGACCGAGGTCGATTCCACAAGGATTGAAACCTGTACGTAATCTGAAATTAACCAGGATCAAAACTACAATAAGATGAAATCTAAATCAAGGAAAATTAGGGAATAATAGTGAAAATACTAATATAAAAACTAGTAAAAATCAGAGGTAGGGAACTAGGGTGCCAAGGATACACTTGTAGATATTAAGGAGATCTACGCTTGATTCATGAACTCAACTGGACTTCGAGTCACATCTTCATCCAGTTGAAAGATATAATCTGAAAATCAAATCTGAACTTATTTTGATCTAGATTTCAAGAGATAAGATGGATGTAAATTAGAATGGATTCCATCACAAAACCATGCCCATGAGATAAAGTAAACAGCAAAATTAAACCAATACACAGCCAATCAGAGCGATGTATGAATGTTAGGAAGGATTCCGTCACTCAACCATATTTAAGGGGCGATGGTGAACAATAGGGCTTCATGACTGCATAATCATAATAATGGAAAGGAAATACTCAAAGCCATCACAAATCTATTGTAATTTCTGTCACAACAAACCATTTAAAACTAGAGACATTTCTTACAATAAAACTAAAATTAAAAAGAGTTTAGAACACGAATTAGAGCCGTTGGATCAGTCCCATCACTCCACAAGCTCCACCTCTTAGCCCTAGCCATGAGGCTAGCTAACCATAGACATGATTAACTAAATCTTAAAGAAAACAAGAAATAAAGAAAACCAAAAAGAAAGAAAAAATCTAAAATACACCCTCTTTCTCTCCCTCTTGTATCCACACTCAAGCCCAAACCGAGATGATTTGCTCTCTCTCTTTCTCCTTCTTTTATAGGCAATGAAGGTGGTGGAAAGTTGTCGGTGGAGAACCGACCTTGATGGAGTCGGTGGAGTGCGTGAACGCACTCCTTTCGCAGGTCGTCAGCAGCAGCAACAAAAAAAAAAGTGGATTCGATTTGCATTATTGCAGCTTTGTCGGCTCATGGTCATCTCCTATGCAAAATCTGAACCATTCAGGCTCCTTGAGAGTGTTCGGTCCCACCTTGGGAGGCTTTTGAACGGCTAGGATCGTTGGACTGATCCTACCACGGCTGCCAAATGGCCCGCAGCGTCCGAGTCTCGGACGCGCTATAGATAGGGCCTGTGGAAGGGGTCAACGTCCGAGTCTGAGGCTTTTCGAATTTATTAGAAGGGGTTAGCTTGGTTGGGCACAAAAGCAGCGTCGAAGGAGAAATCCACTCCGTCCATTGGATTCACATCGAAAAAAAGGACATAAATGGATGGTTTTGGATCGATTTATATGTGGCCTACAGAATCCTTCTTGGCGTCCTCCATCCCGTGTTTGGACGGTTGAAATCCACTCTTCATTGTCCTTATTCAATTTTATCTCCACGTTTGGATCATATGGGCCACGGGATGCGAATGGACGGTCAGGATCGAACTTTCAGTGCATGATGGTGGCCCACAAAGAGCCGTCCGCAAGCTCTGTTTGAGCGAGCAACGGTTTTTAGAAATTGTTGTATTGAGTCGGTCAACCTTCTGTTGACCGACTTCACTGGTTCGGTGCACAGTGGCTGCACACTGACTGTGCACTCATACTCCTTGAATGTGGGGTCCACCTTGATTTTTACGAGCAATCCAATCCATCCATTAATTTTTTATCTCAATTTAAGGGGTTGAGACCAAAATTTAAGCATATTCAAATATCAAGTGGGCCTGAAATCATCAGTTTATGGGCTTATTTATCCATTAGGCCACTTTTGCAGGGATCTAATGGCTGAAATTTTACTTGTATGGTTACTTTATAGTCCTCAGGCCATATGTGAAGTCTTTAGCTGAATGTATAGTGGGAACACTGTGATCTTGCATTTTGGATACTTTTCGGGCTTCTTAAACGTGAACGGCTTGACTTTCTTGGATCCCCAGCATGTAAACTCTTCAATCTCAGTCCCTTGGAGTCCCGTCTATTGCCTTGGTGATTCCTAAGTGTTAAATTCATACTTTTAGAATCCTTTTCGGTCCAGTCTCCTAACTTCACCTTGCACCACAGACACGATTAAAATAGATCGTTAAGCAGTATCATGTTCGTAAATCTAGGTAGTAATTAGGGTTTAATATGTAATATTTGACCCTCAACAATAACCTGAATACATCTACCGTTGAAGCTATGAATCTGGAATTTCTGAGGGCCCTGATGAGCTAAATGATTGGGGTATTTGGATTGGTTGGGAATCCCACGTACTAGAGCTTTCTCCAAACTTCTTCTCCGGACGGCTACCGCTGCATCATCCACTATGGTCATAAACACCCACTATCAATATGTTTCAGAGGTTGAGGCAGGGTTCTTTTAAGAACTTCATTGAAGGCGTTGGGTTTTTGGGGGTTCAAATTTGGGATGTGTTGATGGGCAGGTTTTGTCTGCCTTCTCGGCTGAGAGATCGCTGCTTGGACTGAGACCACTCTCCCGTCGTTCCGTTTCTGACGCAGGGATGAACGTGATGAGGTCGATCACCGTCTTCCTCAAGGATAACTACTCCGAATCCACGGAGCTTCTCTGAACTCCTCACAGAGACTTCTCGAATCCACGAGGAAAGAAAGCAGGAAAGTAGAAATAAATTCTAATAAATTCGAAATTAATTGATGAAAAATGAATAAAAATGAGTTTACACCCCTTTAAATAAGGGAACCAAGTAACAGGAAAGAAATCAGACTCAAACTACAACTAAAACTCCTAGAATCAGCGACTTACTATAAATAGTAAACTTACTATTTATAGACGGTCTTGATGTCTACTAGTGCGCAAGGTTTTCGGCTAAAAAAAAGTAAGTGTCCTATTTGGCTTCACCAAACCGTTCTCCTAATTATCCTAAGCACTTTTCATGTTGGACACAACTCCTAAAGCCCAACGGATGAAGAACTATAAGCAAACTAAAATTTACTATTTATAGTAAAAATGAAATTAAAATGGAAAAAAGACCGTCGATCGAGGGGTTTCTTACAAATCAGATAAGCTTGAAAATCAGAGAAGACGGAAAGATTGCTAATTTGGGAGGGAACTGTCTTTGCATCACGATCTACTCTCAGATGCACCGGTGCCTCGATGGGAGGGATATCCCTGCTGCCTGTGTAGCCGGAAATCTGCTCGGGATCGTACCCAACCTACCTTTCCAGTATCTGTATTGTACACAGAACTTTCTATGTTGGTGAACCCAGAATTGGGAAGGCCGAGGGAATTTCCAAGGGTTGCCTTTGGGATGCAAATGGCCCCTATAGCTTATGTAGCACCCCCTTCATTTCTGTTAGCACCATAGAAATTTTGCCTTTTTATCATTATGCTATATCTGAGTAAATTTATTTTATTTTTTTGGATTTTTTTTTCCCTATAAGTTAATACCAAAGGGGAGAAGGAAATCATCCCAATTATTCCGTGAATATATTATTACATGATATCATAGCAGTGAATCAGTGATTAAGTTTCATTGAGCATCACCTGTCGGGAATCCAATCCCAAATCGACCCACATTCCTATTTCTGCTAAACCCACATCGAGCAACCCCAGATCCCATCCATCCGTGAAGACCACTAATACACTCTTAACAATTTTTGGATTTGGCAACATAATAGATGGTCCACATCCAAGGTGAGCCCTGCATGATGGATGACCCCACATTGAAGGTGTGGCCCACGTGATGGACAGCCACATCAATGGTAGGTTCCATGTTATGGGCAATGGATATTGAAAGTCTGACTCACATGATGGATAGCCCACGTGAAGGTAGTCCCATATAATGGATGATCTACATCAAAGGTTGGTCCCTAATGATGAATGAGCCACATCCAAGGCAAGGCCTGGATGATGGACAACCAACTTCCAAGGTGGGGCTGACACGATGGATGGTTCACATCAAAGGTTGACCCTCAATGATGAATGGCCCACATCTAAGGCAAGCCTTGCATTATCGACGGCCTACATTGAAGGTGGGACCCACACGATGGACTGTCCACAGCAAAGGTGTGGTCTGTAGTGATGAATGACACATCCAAAGTGAACCCCACAGAATGGACAATCATATCCAAAGTGACCCCACATAATAGATGGGCCACTCAATGTGAATGGTCCACATTGAAGGTTAGTCTGACATGATGGACGGTTCCCATTAAAGATAGGATGAAGGTAGGCTTAGCATAATCAATGGTCTACATCAAAGGTTAGCCCCACATGATGGATGGTGGATATTAAGAGTAGGCCAAACAAAATTAAGAAATAATTACTTATGTGATGATGGAAAACAAACATACTTTTATCTTTTTGGTTAATAAGTAAGTTGTTTGAACATGCTTATATGTTGAATAAGTAGAAAGCTTAATGAGCTAGTTGAGGCATAAATATCTCATGGCTTGTTTGGAAAGATGTGTTGCATTACATCCATTAGACGGAATTAAAGCCATTATTATACAATGATAAATTATGTCTGAAAATACCATGGTATTTTAACCAACCAATTTCACGTTAGGGATTGAATTTTTCGACACTATATTTTGTGAAACCAATATTTAGTGGATGGTGAAATTGTAATGAGTGGACCAGATTTTACAATTGATGTCAGTTATGTATATTCTCGTGCAACTCAAGTGTCACATGTAAAGAGTGCATGTTGATGGAGAGACTGGATGAAAAATATGTATTAAGGTGGGGGCCTTATGAATGTAGTGGATTTTGAAATTAACTAGAAATCCAATTACATCTCTTGCTAGGATTGGGATGTCAAATTCCAGAATTAATCTAACCTTTCCTGTCAATTCCAGACGCCAAATATAATATATATCCCAACCGAAGCAATGCAATACCACCTAATCTCAGGTCACGAGCAGGCTCTTAGGTAAAGTAACTTACTATTCAAATATTTTAATCCCTAAACAGGCGGTGTTGGGACTTCAAACCACCAAGCCAATCAAACCATTAATAAGCGGGCCTAAATTTTGGTATGTCCAAGCACAACCCAAACGAGGAAGGCCCAAAAGTTCAGTGGGCATGCCCGGACCATTGATTTCCCTGTGGCTGGTTCCACAGGCAATCTACTTCTGAGAGGGATTAATGGTACCAGGGAAAATGTAATAGTTTGGACCGGTTTCCTTTTGTTATAGCAATCTTTTCATCCACGTTCTCCCCTGATTTCAGAAACTATCAAAGCGGGCCCATATAATGGTCGGTCCACATCAAATTTAGGTTGGTCACTAATCATGAATGGCCCGTGTCTAAGGTGGGCCCTGCGCGATGGACGACCCACATTGAAAGTGTGGGCCATATGATGGACAATCCACATCAAAGGTGCGCTCCACTTGACAAGTTATGGATATTGAAGGTGGGGCCCACATGATGGATGGTTCACATGGGCCGACCCCATATAATGAAGAATCAATATCAAAGGTTCGCTCATAATGATGAATGGCCCACATCCAAGGCAAGCCCCGCATGATGGATGACCCACATCCAAGGTGAGGCCGACATGATGGATGGTCCACATCAAAGGTTGCCCCTAATGATGAATGGCCCCATCCAAGGCAGGCCTTACATTATGGACAACCCACATTGAAGGTGGGACCCACACAATGGACAGTCCACATCAAAGGTGGGCGCCACATGATAGATTGTGGATATTAAAGGTGGCCCCTACATGATGGACACTAACATTGATGATGGGCACATGTGAGTAGTTTTCATGAAGGTCGCCCGTAGTGACAAATGACCCACATCTAAGGTGAACCCCCACATAGTGGTCAACCTACATCCAAGGTGACCCCACATAACAGATAACCCACATCGAAGATGGGCCCCTTACGGTGAATGGTCCACATTGAAGGTTAGTCCCAAATGATGAATAGTTCCCATTAAAGATAGGGTCAAGGTATGCACAACATAATGAATGGTCCACAACAAAGGTTGGCCCCCCATGATGGATGATATTATGGGTAGACTGATGTATAGCGGGTCGCAGGCACTTTCATGGCAAAGATGGACCACAGAATGCCCGATCGGAGGAGGAAATGATCCGAACCGTCGTAACTTTAAAACAATCGTATCTCACAAACTGGGATGAGTTTTTTGACATATTATATATGATTTTGGAATAGGAAAACCTACTTAAGTGCCATATGTGAGATTCCATCATATCAACAGGCAAAGGTCCCATTTATTTTCATTTTATTATAAATATTAAGTTTTAATTCGATTATAACTTTTGATTATTTGAAATGTAGAAGTCGTGCCCAACATAAAAAGGGTTTAGAAAAGTTGGGAGAATAATATGGTTAGGTCAAATTGGACATTTACTATTTTTTGTCAAAAACCATGACGTCTAATAGGAATAGAGGCCATCTATAAATAGTAAGTTTATTATTTATAACTATTTATAATAAATTATGTTTTTAGGGTATTTGAGTTGGAGCCTAAGTCTAAAACTCCATCCTAGGTTTGAGCTCATTATTGAAAGTGTTGTAATTTACTTTTTATCATCAATCAAATTATTTGGAATTTATTAAGAATTATTATCACTTTTATCCCCTGTAAATTCAAGAAATCTCTACGAGGAGTCCAGAGATCAGCTATGTTGATTTAGAGTAGTTATTTCCTAAGGAAGACCGTGATCGACCTCATCACGTCCCTCCCTGTGCCAGCCTGCCCCCAAGAAGTTTTCAATGGCGGGAGTCATTGGCAATGTGGCCCCCAAAAAGTTTTCTATGGTAAGTGTTTAATCCCCACTCTGTGGTCCACTTGAGCCATGAATCTTCCTATTTTTGAGCTTATAACCTAAAATTGTCAAGCAAAACATGGGCGGTGTGGATAAAACCCATACATCACGGTGACCCATCAAGGCCACAGCCTGTCCAGAGCTCGGGACAGACGGGTAGTACCCAAACCGCGTCCCTGTCAAAGTGTACTGGAAATATACAATGTTAGCATAGAGAAGCGCAGCGTACACGAAATTTGAGTATAAGATGAGTTAGATTAAAAGATGTCATTTTAGCCATCAAAATCGATACACCTGATCGGGCACTTATATCAAGTCTCCATCTTCACCACAGTAACAATTGTAAAGCAATGGAGATTAATGAATCATGTGGGGCCCAATATCCCGTATATAAACTCAGCTTAGAGTAAGTGTATGAACCCAGCTCCATAATCACATCATCAGATCGTCCATACACTCCTCAGTTAACACCATGGCTTCCTCAACCAAATCTTTCTTCGTAGCCTTGTTCATACTGGGAGTGTGGGCTTCTCATGCCAAGGGCCGCACTCTACAGGAAGTGTCTATGTCCAACAGGCACGAGCAATGGATGGCTCAATATGGTCGCACATACAAGGATGCAGCTGAGAAAGAGCTTCGTTTCAAGATATTCAAGGACAATGTGGAATTTATAGAATCCTTCAACAATGCTGGGGACCGATCTTACAAGCTAGGTGTAAACGAATTTGCAGACCAAACCAACGAGGACTTCAAGGCCAGCCGTAACGGATTTAGGCCCACTCAAACAAGAGTATCGAGAGCCACGTCGTTCATGTATGAGAACGTGACTGTGCCCGCTAGTATGGATTGGAGAAAGAAAGGTGCTGTAACCCCCATCAAAGACCAAGGACAATGCGGTAAGCTTTATAACCTTCTTATGAATTTTGTTGACTTTTTTGGATTACTGTAACTTTGTCCTAAAAAGGAGCGTGACATTGTTATCTAGTATCAGCTAACTTGCTTTTTGGTGTGGCTAAATAGGATGTTGCTGGGCATTCTCAGCGGTAGCAGCTACGGAAGGGATTACGCAACTCAAGACAGGGAAGTTGCTTTCTTTATCAGAGCAAGAGGTGGTGGATTGCGATACCAAAGGTGAGGATCAAGGCTGTGCAGGAGGTTTCATGGATGGCGCCTTCGATTTCATTCAACACAACAGAGGACTTACAACAGAAGCCAAGTACCCCTACATGGCAGTTGATGGCACTTGCAATTCCAAGAAGGAAGCCAACCCTGTGGCCAAGATCAACGGTCACGAAGATGTTACGGCCAACAGTGAGAAAGCTCTGCTGAAGGCTGTGGCCAACCAACCCGTTTCTGTCGCAATTGATGCTAGTGGATCTGCCTTCCAGTTTTACTCAAGCGGTGTGTTTACAGGAGATTGTGGTACCGAACTAGACCATGGAGTGACTGCTGTTGGATATGGGACGACAGATGATGGAACAAAGTATTGGATAGTGAAGAATTCATGGGGAACTTCATGGGGTGAAGATGGATACATAATGATGGAGAGGGATGTTGCTGCTAAAGAAGGGATATGTGGTATTGCCATGATGGCTTCTTATCCCACCGCTGCTTAATCCTCACTAGCTGCATGTCTCATGCCTGTTTATCCTATGCTTTGATTTTTTTTTTTTTAAAAAAAAAAAAAAAAAAAAAAAAAAAAAAAAAACCAGAAGTGTTATGGAGATATGTCAATCTAGAAATGTTTAGCTTCTTTATGTAATTCTCATATATGTAATGAGTTACTTCCATTATCACTACAGTATCCAAACAGCTACGTTTCCAGTGCCTGTATCGTACACAAAGAACTTTCCGTTGATGAACCCGAAATTGGTCAAATACCCTCAGCTTCAAGGCCGAGGGCATTTCCAGGCCCGGCCTGCCTGATATTAAGGGGTTGACTTTGGGATGCAAATGGGCCCCGATTGCTTAACCAACGGCGCTGCATTTCTGTTAGCACCATAGAAAAATTTGCCTTTTGTCATTAATTTACAGTTGTACATGACTCGAGTTAGCTGGGTCAGCTCGGTCGGCTCGGCTTGAAAAGCTCGACTCTCCTTGCTCAAAATTGAATTTGGACCAAGCTGAGCAGGTTTTTGACATTCAAAGAAAATTTGAGCTGAGTTCGAGCTTGCCCGAGCACGACTCTACTTGGTTCGAACCTCAGCTCGAATTGGCTCGGTGACTCAGTTCTTTTGATTTGATGCTGCTCGCCAAGTGTTTGATGAAATGACTCAACGAAGTATTGTTTCAGGTGCATACATTCTCCGTGGAATTGGTTGGTGGCGAGGACGTTATGGATATGAAACAGTTTAATATAAAAAGATTTAAAAAAAAAAAAAACTTTACATTATAAGACTGCCCTCACATCTTGATTTTGATGCTGCTTGTCGAGTGTTTGAATAAATACATGTAAAGTGTTATTACTGCTTTGCATTTTATGAGAAATTGAAGATGAACTCTATGTGTTTGAGAAATTGCCTCATAGGCTCGAACTCTGATGTAGGGAAGGATGTGAGGTCGAGCACCGTCATCCTTAGGGGGGTAACTGTTCCAAATCTATAGAACTTGTCTAGACTCCTCACAGAGAAACCTCGAATCCATGAGAAAAAGAAAATAAAAATAATTCTAAAATATTCAAAATAATTTTATTGATGATGAAAAACGAGTTTACAACTTTTTAAATAAGGTTACGAACCCTAGAGAGAAGTTTCAGACTCATACTATAACTAAAACTCCCCAAAATTGTGACTTACTATAAATAGTACTATTTATAGATGGCTATGATTTCCACTAGTGCTCATGGTTTTCGGCAAAAAATAGTGTCCTATTTGGCTTAACCATGTTGTTCTCCTAATTATTCTAAGCACTTTCATGTTTGACGCAGCTCCTAAAGCCCAATGGATGAAGAATTATACTCAACCTAAAACTTACTATAAGTAGTAAAAACAAAATTAAAATGCGGATTTGACCGTCAATCTGGTGGTATTTCACAAATTAGGCATGCGCAACCCAGCTATCTCGTTCTGGTTTGCGAGATACGTTCGTTTTAAGTTCTGACAACCCGAATCATCTCCATCTCTGATCAGGCCTTTCTGATCCATCTTGGAAATGAAAGTGTTTGCAACTTACTCTACATCAAACTCAACTCGAAGTAACTCGAGTTGCTGACAGAACCAAGCCAAGTCGTGCCAAGCTCACTCAGTTCGACACGTGCATAGCTCTAGTTATTATACCATATGTGCACAAATTTCATTTTTGTTTGTATTTTTTTTTTTTTCATATTAGTTAATATCAAAGGGGAGAAGGAAATCGTCCCAATTATTTTGTGAATATATTATTACATGATATCATAGTGGTGATTAAGTTTCATTGATCATCGCTCGTCGGGAATCCAATCCCAAATCAACCCACATTACCTTTGCCATGTACTAACCACACATCGAGTAACACCAAATTTGATCCATCCGTCAATACCACTAATATACACTATAAATTTCTGAATTTGGCAACATAATAGATGGTCCACATCCAAGGTGAGCCCCGCATGATAGATGAACCCACATTGATGGTGGGGCCTACATGGTGGGCTCCATAATATGGTAAGTGGACATTGAACGTGGGCCCCACGTGATGGATGACCCACATCAAGGTGTGCCCATATCATGGTCAATCCACTTCAAAGGTTGGCCTCTCATGATGAATAGCAAACATCCAAGGCTGGCCTTGAATGATGGATGGCCCAAATTGGAGGTGTGGCCCATGTGATGGACAAGCCATATCAAAGGTGGGCTCCACATGATGGGCAATGGATGTTGAAGGTGGGACCAACATGATGGATGGCCCATGTCAAGGTAGGCCTCATATAATGGATGGTCTCTAATAATGAATGACTCACATCCAAGGCAGGCCCGAATGATGGGCGACCTACATCCAAGGTGAGGCTGATACGATGGACGGTCCACATCAAAAGTTGGCCCTTAATGATGAATGGCCCACATCTAAGGTAACTCTCGCATTATGGACGACCCACATTAAAGGTAGGACCCACACGATGGACGGTCAACATCAAAGGTGGGCTCCACGTGATAGATTGTGGGTATTGAAGATATGGGCCCCACATGATGGACATTGACATTGATGATGAGCCCCACATGTGGTAAGTTTCCATTGAAGGTCGGCCCTCAGTGATGAATGACCCACATCCAAGGCGAGTCCCTACATAATGGACAACCCACATGGAAGATGGGGCTCTCAAGGTGAATGGTTCACATTGAAGGTTAGTCCCACATGATGAATTTTTCCCATTGAAGATAGGGCTAAGGTAGCCTAGCATAATGAATGGTCTACATCAAAGGTTAGCCCCACATGATGGATGGTGGATATTAAGGGTAGGCCAAACAAATTCAGAGATAATTGCTAATGTGATGTTGGAAAACAAATATACTTTTTAGCTTTTTGATTGATAAGTAAATTGTTTAACGAACATGTTTATCTATTGAATGAGTAGAAACCTTGATAAGCTACTTGAGGCATAAGTAGCTCATATCTTATTTAAAGAGTTGTATTGCATTACATTAGATGAAATTAAAATCATTATTAAACAATAATTACATGTCGAAAAATGTTGTGGTATTTTGATAATCCAATTTCTTGTTTGGGATTGAATTCTTCAACTTTATTATGTGTAATCAATATTTAGTGGATGGTGAAATTGTAGTCAATGGACTAGATTTCACAATTGATGCCAGTCACTTACATTTATATGCGACTCGAGTGTCATGTATAAAGGGCGCATGTGGATAGACGAGGTGGATAAAACATATGTATTCATGTGGGGCTTTATAAATGTAGTGGATTTTGAAATCCGCTAGAAATCCCGCTGCATCTCCTATCATGACTGGAAAGTCATATTCCTGAATTAATCTAATCTCTCCTATCAATTCCTGGCGCCAAATATAACTTATATCCCACCTGATGCAATGTAATACCACCTCATCTCGTGTTCTAAGCAAGCTCTTAGGTAAAGTAAATTACTATCCAAACGATCCCTAAGTAGTCGGTGCTGGGACTTGAAACCACCAAGCTAATCAAAACAATAAGTGGACTTATTATTATTATTTTTTTATGTCTTAAATCTATTAGTAACAGGGTCTATCAATGTCATCAACAAACCACTCGATGCCATCGAGAAGATGTTGATCCCATCGACAAATGCTCGATCCTATCGAAAAAATCCAGAAAATCTATATTAGTTATTGATGAAGGGGGATTCATCTACTTTTCAAGAAGCTCTTGATGAACCAGAGCCGAGAAGTGGAAAGCAGTGATGAATGATGAGATGGACTCATTGTACAAGAATAAGGCATGAGAGCTGGTGGAGCTTTCTATCTGCCAAAAAGCGATCGGATACAAGTGGTTCTTCAAGAAGAAACATGATAGATACAAGGCAAAGTTGGTAGCGAAGGGATATACTCAGAGAGAATGTGTGAACTTCACTGAGATATTTGCGCCGGTAGTGAAGTATCTATTAGATTCGTATTGTGCTGGTTGCCTAATACGATCTCGAGTTAGAACAAATAGATGTGAAGACTGCTTTTCTGCATGGAGAATTAGAAGAACAGATTTACATAAAGCAATCAAAAGGTTTCAAAATACAAGAGATATATAACAAGATTTGTAGGTTGAAGAGGTCATTGTACTGCTTGAAACAGTCGCCTAGACAGTGGCATAAGAAATTTGATTCTTTCATGATAAATCAGAGGTTTACTAAGAGTAAGTATGATTATTGTGTCTATTACAAAACACTAAGTGATGAAAAATTCATTATCTTAATTTTGTACGTCGATGACATGCTCATCGCTAGTCATAACATGCCTGAGATCAACATACTAAAGACTCAACTATCAGGGACATTCCAAATGAAAGATTTGATGGCTATAAAGAGGATTTTTAACATTCACATACAGAGAGATATGAAGATGAGCAAATTATATTATCTCAAGTAGAATACTTGAGAAGGTATTGATGAAGTATGTGATAGACAAGGAAAATCTGGTTAGCATTCCCTATGCAACTTATTTTAAGATATCTTTTTAACAGTGTCTTAAAATAAATGAAAAAAAAAAAACGAGGATATGTCTTGTGTGCTTTATTTGAGTATAGTTGGCAAGTTGATGTATGTCATGATCCGTACAAGAATGGATATTTCACATGTAGTAGGTGTTGTTAGCAGATACATGTCTAACCCTGACAAGCAATATTAGGAGGCAGTGAAATGACTATTCTGATATATTCGACGTACGAAGAATTACGTCTTAACATTTGAAAATCAGGGGCCAAGGTAGTAGGTTATGTGGATTTAAATTCTGCAGATGGTATGGATAATAGAAGGTCGACCTCTGGTTACTCGTTTGTGCTAGTGGGTGGAATAATCAGTTGAATTTCTAAGTTTTAGTTTATAGTAACTTTTTCATAATCGAATTTGTGTATATGGTAGTTACAGAAGTATTCAAGGAAGATGTTTGGTTGATGGGAATGATTAATTAGTTGAGACTTTAATAAGAGGTTGTCCTAGTCAATTTTGATAGCGAAAGTACGATCAATTTAGCTAAAAACTTTGTTTATCACTCATGTACGTACTAAATATATTGATGTATGTTATCATTTTATCCAACATGTGCTTAAGGAAGTTGGTATGTCTCTAGAAAAGATCCACACAAGAGTGAATCCGTCCGACATGCTTAATAAGGTGGTTCCCATAGAGAAGTTTAAGTTATGTGCAATTATGTACTTAGCAAAAACATAAATGAAAGACAAAGTGTGCACGAGAAGTAATAGTGGAACTATAATGGAAGGTTGGATTAGAGATGAGGATTGATAAGGAGTTATGATAAATGAAGATTAAAGATATGGTGGAGATTGTTGCTGATGTTCTAAATATGTTAGTAACAGGGTTTGTCGACGCTATCGAACAGATGTCAATGCTATTGATAGATGCTCTGTCCCATCAAGAAAATCTGAAAAATTCATATTGGTTGCTAGAACGTTTTAGTGTTGCTACCTGATGGCATCGAAGGAGTTCGATATCATCGACTGTTCCTCAATGGGATGTCGATGCCATCGAAGATGTGCACGAAATTGCTTAGGTGCATAAGTTGTTTCATATTTCGGTTGTAACACTAGTATATATAACAAGTGTAATCCGGATTTGGGAGAAAGATGTGTATTAGGGTTTTCTAAATCATTCCCAAGGGTTCAAGGGTATAGCTAGGGCTTGTGGAAAGATATTCGAGGCTCGTTCAAATCAGTAAGACTCGATTTCTTATAATTTTTATTTTCATACTGCATTACTTGTCACTTTGTGCTATAGTTTTTTCATACAAAGGTTTTTACATGTGAAATTCATATTGTTCCTGTCTGGATTAGGTTATGCAATTGCATGTACTTTGCTTGATTTATCTTTGAGTGTTTCCGTAGTTTCCAACAAAATTTTTGTATGCCCAAGCCCAACTCAAATGAGGAAGGCCCAAAAGTTCAGCGGGCATGCTTGGACCTTTGATTGCCCTATGGCAAATTCCACAGGCAATCCGCTTATGAGAGGGAGCAATCGCATCAGGGGCAAATGTAATAGTTTGGACCGTTTCTCCCCCTATTTTCGCAAACTATCAATGGTGCTATTAAAGTTTATTTACTGTCCATCTCGTGCACATATGATTATTTATGACAGCTGAGCTGTTCCAGAAGGAGACAAGTACATGAACATCTCCTGGTGGAAAAATTAGTAGGATCACATCATGCTAACCAATGGCATGATTCACCTAATGGGCAGAACCGCTTGTTTTTTTGCCGGTTTATGCTAAATTTTGCGCCTATCAAAGGGATGATGATTGGGTACTTCCCCTGCCTGTCTGAGGGGCCACTGTGATGTATGGCTTTTATCCACACCATCCATCCATTTTGCCATATCATTTAAGGCTTGGAACCCAAAAATGAGGCAGAGATTAATGGGTCAAGTGGACCACACAGTTGATATTTGTGTTTTCTCTCAATCCGGGTATATATGACCTTATGATCAGGTTGGATGGCAAATAAACATCACAGTGGACCCCAGGAAGTTTTCAATGGTGGAACCATTGACAAGGTGGCCCCAAGAAGTTTTCCACCCTAGGCGTTTAATCCTTACTGTGTGGTCCACTTGAGCCCTGGATCTGCCTCATTTTTTAGATTATAACCTAAAATTGTCTAGAAAAATATGGAGGGTGTGGATAAAACCCATATATCACGGTAGCCCATTATAGTCGCAGCCAGTCCGAAGCTCGGGACAGGCAGGCCAGGGGTAGTCCTAAAATTTGATATACGATGCATGTTAGCATAGAGAAGCGGAACGTAAACGAAATTTGAGTATAAGATGGATTAGATTAAAAAAGGTCATTTTAGCCATCCAAATCAATACACTTGATCGGGCACGTATATCTAGTCTCCATCTTCACCACAGCAACAATAAAGCAATAGAGACTAATGAATCATGTGGGGTCCGATATCACCTATATAAACTCAGTTTAGAGTAAGTGTATGCACCCACCTCCATAATCACATCATCAGATCATCCATACACTCCTCAGCTAACAACATGGCTTCCTTAACCAAATCTTTCTTCTTAGCCTTGTTCATATTGGGAGTCTGGGCTTCTCAAGCCGTGGGCCGCACTCTACAGGAAGTGTCTATGTCTGACAGGCACGAGCAATGGATGGCTCAATATAGTCGCACATACAAGGATGCAGCTGAGAAAGAGCTACGTTTCAAGATATTCAAGGACAATGTGGAATTCATAGAATCCTTCGATAATGCTGGGGACCGATCTTACAAGCTAAGTGTAAAAGAATTTGCAGACCAAACCAACGAGGAGTTCAAGTCCACCCATAATGGATTTAGGCCCTCTCAAACAAGAGCGCATCGAGAGCCACATCGTTCATGTATGAGAACGCGACTGTGCCTGCTAGTATGGATTGGAGAAAGAAAGGCGCCGTAACCCAATCAAAGACCAAGGACAATGTGGTAATTAAGCTTTATAACCTACTCATGAATTTAGCCTATTTTCTTCAATTAGTGTAACTTTGTTCTAAAAAGGAACATAACATTGTTAAATAGTGTTAGCTAACTTGCTATCTGGTGTTGCCAAATAGGATGTTGCTGGGCATTCTCAGCGGCAGCGGCCACAGAAGGGATTACGCAACTCAAGACAGGGAAGTTGCTTTCCTTATCCAAGCAAGAAGTGGTCGATTGTGATACCAACGGTGAGGATCATGGCTATGCAGGACGTTTCATGGATGGCGCCTTCGATTTCATTCAACACAAAGGAGGACTTACAACAGAAGCCAAGTACCCCTACATGGCAGTTGATGGTACTTGCAACTCCAAGAAGGAAGCCAACCCTGTGGCCAAGATCAACGGTCACGAAGATGTTACGGCCAACAGTGAGAAAGCTCTGCTGAAGGGCCAACCAACCCGTTTCTGTCGCAATCGACGCTAGTGGATCTGCCTTCCAGTTTTACTCGAGCGGTGTATTTACAGGAGATTGTGGTACCGAACTAGACCATGGAGTGACGGCTATTGGATATGGGACGACAGATGATGGGACAAAGTATTGGTTAGTGAAGAATTCATGGGGAACTTCATGGGGTGAATATGGATACATAATGATGGAGAGGGATGTTGCTGCTAAAGAAGGGATATGTGGTATTGCCATGATGGCTTCTTATCCGACCGCTGCTTAATCCTCACTAGCTGCATACATCATGCTTGTTTATCCTATGCTTTGATCAAAAAGTTTTGTGGAGAAATGTCAATGTAGAAATGTTTAGCTTCTTTATGTAATTCTCATATATGTAATGAGTTACTTCCATTATCACTTCCTAGTATACAAACAGCTACGTTTCCAGTCTGTTTTGTACACACACAACTTTCGACTATGTTGATGAACCCGAAATTGGTCAAATACCCTCAGCTTCAAGGCCGAGGGCATTTCCAGGCCCAGCCTGCCTGAAATTAACGGTTTGCCTTTGGGATGCAAATGGCCCGGATTGCTTAACTAACCCCCCTTCATTTCTGTTAGCACCATAGAAGTTTTTACCTTTTTGTCATTATACCATGTGTACAATTTTCTCTGTGTTTGTCCCTATAAGTTAATATCAAATGGGAGAAGGAAATCATCCCTAGTATTAGGTGAATATATTATTAATTACATGATATCATATTGGTGATTAAGTTTCATTGATCATCACCTGTCGGGAATCCAATCCCAAATCAACCCACATTACCATTGCTGCTAACCCCACATCGAGCCACCCCAAATCTGATCCATCCGTCAGGACCACTAATATACACTAACAATTTCTGGATTTGGCAACATAATAGATGGTCCACAACATAATAGATGGTTCACATCCAAGGAGAGCCCCACATGATGGATGACCCCACATTGAAGGTGGGGAGCACACGATGTACGGTCCACATCAAAGGTGGGCTCCATGAGATGGTCAATGGACATTGAAGGTGGGCCCCACATGATGGATGACCCACGTCAAGGTGGGCCCATATAATGGTCAGTCCACTTCAAAGGTTAGCCACTAATGATGAATAGCACATATCCAAGGCAGGCCTTGCATGATGGATGGCTCACATTGGAGGTGTGGCATATGTGATGGACAAGCCACATCAAAGGTGGGCTCCACGTGATGGGTGATGGATATTGAAGGTGGGACCAACTTGATGGATGGACCTTGTCATGGCAAGCCCCATATAATGGATGATCCACATTAAACGTTGGTCCCTAAAAAGATGAATGTCCTGCATCCAATGCAGGCCCCAAATGATGGACGACCTATAACCAAGGTGGGGTCAACAAGATGGACGGTCCACATCAAAGGTTGCCCCTTAATGATGAATGGCCCACATCGAAGGCAAGCCTTGCATTGTGGACTACGCACATTGAAGGTGGGACCCACACGATGGACAATCCACATAAAAGGTGGGCTCCATGTGATGGGTGATGGATATTGAAGGTGGGCCCCACATGATGGACAATAAAATAGATGATAAGCCCATATGTGGACAATTTCCATTGAAGGTTAGCTAATGGTGAGGAATGACTCACATCCAAGGTAAGCCCCACATCTAAGGTAACCCCACATAATGGATAACCCACATCAAGATGGGCCTCTCAAGTTGAATAGTCTATATTAAGGGTGTGAGACCCGTGTCTTAGACCGTACTGTTCCGTAGGCTTCCGCGATCCTTCTGGTCGAATTCCGGTGACCCGCGACGCGTATGCACCCAACATCCATGGCTTCCATGGAGAAGCTAGTGTGGCCCACCTTTCTACCTCCCATCTCCACCATCTAAGCTTCATCTCGACCCTTGGAGTGCATTCCATGGAACTTTAGGATGCATCGGTGGAAGAAGAAGTCCAAGAAGACGATTAGTGGGTGTTTTTTTTTTTTGTTTTGTTTTGTTTTGTTTGTGTGGATTTGATTATTTGAGGGCCTACATGTGGTGGGACCCATCTTGATGTATATTTTGACTCTAAGAGGGTCCCATAGTGGCGGGGTCCCTCCCATTTTTCACCGTTCTCTCTCCTTCTTTCTCTCCCTTTTTTTATGGTAAAGATGATAATGGGTGTGGCCCACTTGATCCACACCGTACGACCATGAGGACCCACCTTAATGTATGTATGCATCTGGCCGTCCATCTGTTGGACTAGCTTGGATGGTGCTAGGCCACCGTGATGTATATATATTCCTCACCGTCCATTTGCAGGTCCCACCTTGCATGTGTGAAAATCTCACACTGTCCATTTGTAGGACGTCAGCAAGATGTGTGGACCTCACCTTGAATTATATACATAATATATATTATATACACCTTTCATCCACTGCAGGCAGCAGTGCTGCTGACACCGTGAATGAAGAGAAAACACAAATAGCAGCTTGGTCCTGTGGACCCCACCACGATTTATGTGTTTCATCTATGCATGTGGGGTGGCCACGTGTGGACCCCACCTTGATGTGCTGCCTCCATCGTCCAGACCTTGGACGGTGGAGCATGTATTTCATGGTCTGGACGGTGGAACCCATCAGACCGTCCAAACGGTGGGAAACCACCTTAAATGTATGTATTTCACCCACCGTCCACATGGGACGGTGGGGCCTGCTTAAGGACATGAGTTGTCCAGACGGTCTAGATTAGTGGGACCCACATGGAGTATGTGTTTTATACACATTGTCCAGCGTCCAAGGTCTGGACGCTGGACCTCTTTCAAAATAAAAATATATAAAATATTATAATATATTATATGTATGTATATATATATATATATATATATATATATATATATATATATATATATATATATATATATATATATATATATATATATATATGGTGGGCCCCATGTGGGACCCACCTACTGGACGGATGTGCAGAGGTACCTCACACCAGCTATATAGCTGTGAAATGACGTTAGTAGGTTTTGTGGGTCCCACCTTGATATATTCATTTCATCCACACCGTCCGCTGGATTCGGACGGTGGGACTCACCTTGGATATATGTGTTCTATATAAGTCGTCCATCTGTTTTGCCAGCATGGGACCCACCTTGATGTATTTATCCTGTATTCACTCCATCCATCTATCCAGGGATGTGGGACCCAACCTACCTACTATGAGCAGATTGACTGGGTACCTCACTCTAGCTGTGTAGCTGTTGTACCACATCAACAAGTTCTGTGGGCCACCGTGATGTATTTGTTTCATCCACACTATCCAGATAGTGCTGGACGGTGCTGGACATGTTTGGATGGTGTTGTCCAATGTTTGGATGGTATTGTCCAATGTTTGGACAATGCTGATTTACACAGACAATGTTTGAGTGGTGCTGATCATCATTAGAGTACCATGTGTCCATAGAATGATAGTGTACAGCGATACACGTGTTAGACCTGCAACCATTGAAATGATTTTGGTGTGGTCCAAGTCCACTTGAGGCCCATTGGTGCAGCCCATCTATGAGGCCCATCATGATGTATTTGAGGCCCATGTATAGGGCCCACTTGCCTTGTATTTGAAGGCTCACGTGATAGGGCCCACTTGCCTTGTATTTTGAGGCCCATGTGATAGGGCCCACTTACCTTGTATTTTGAGGCCCATGTGATAGGGCCCACCTACCTTGTATTTAAGGCCCATATGGTGGGGCCCACCTGCTTGAATCTAAGGCCCATGGGCAAGGCCCATTGTGATGTATTCATGGCCTATGGGCAAGACCCATTATGATATGTATTAGGCCCATGATGCATGGCTTTTTTGATGTATTCGAGGCTAGCTCAGATACGTAGCCCATTTGATGCATATGAGACCCATGTGTAGGGCCCACATGTTATGTATTTGAGGCCCATGGGTTGCGACCCATTATGATGTACTAAGGCCCATGGGTCGTGACCCATTGAGATGTATTTTCAGCCCATATGACGTGACAAATTGTGATGTATTTTCAGCCCATTTGTTAAGGACCATTGTGATGTATTTTCGTCCCATTTGTAAGGCCCATTGTGATGTATTTCCGGCTCATTTGGTAAGGCCCAATGAGATGTATTTTTCGGCCCATATATTACGACCCATTTGACATACATGGGGCCCATGTATTGCAGCCCATCATGATGTGTTTTAGGCCCTTGAGAGAGGCCCATGGTGATGTATATTGGGCCATTGTGTGAGGCAATGGCCCACTATATGTTTAGTTCTATGTGGGCCACTCCTTGGGAGCAATGTTGGTTAAATGTCTACATTGATGGGCAATGATGGTTAAATGTCCTCATTGTAACTTTTCCTTAGGCACTTTGTTAGGCCGATTACCGATTCTGATTATCGAGGCCGATTCCAATTGTCGATGCTGATTCCGATTGTCGAGGCCGATTCCGATTGTTGAGGCAAATTTCGATTGTTGAGGCCGATTTGGATTGTTGAGGCCAATTCCAATTGCCGATACGGATTTCGATTATCGAGGCCAATTTTGATTGTCGAGATTGATTTTGATTGTCGAGGTTGATTCTCATTATTGAGGTCAATTCCAATTGTATAGGCCAATTGTCTAGGTCAATTATCGAGGCTGATTCCGATTGTTGAAGCTAGATATCGAGGCCTAATGTGATGTATATGAGACTCGTATTTGAGGCTTATTGTGATGTGCATTCAGCTCGTATTTGAGGCTCAATGTGATATATATGCGGCCCGTCGTGATGTGTATTCAACCCGTGTTTAAGGTCCAATGTGATGTTTATGAGGCCTATGTGATGAGGCCCATTGTGATGCTGTAACACCCTGAAAATCGGGGGTCGAGCATAAGCTCCACTCCCGAGTTTCAACGCATCACTTATGCAACATAGATAATGATGATTGAATGTTGTTCATATTAGTGCATTACACATGAGTTGGATAATATCAAAACAGCATATCATACTCCAGATACAGTTAATTTACTTAGGCGGAAGACTATGTTAAGTATGTAAATATATATGTAATGGTACGTCTCCTAAGTATGATCATGTTACCAGGTCAATTGATTACACGTATACTCCAAAAATGAACAAAATGAAGATAAGTGTTCCAAAGGTGCAAACTAACAAGTGTAATGGCATCTAATCAGTGTTCCTGTAACCTCGTCGATCAGGACATGGTCTAGATGGACCTGTTTGATACCTGCATATATGAGAAACCCTCCTCATCATCATAGAAGTCCGGCTTCACTTCACAAGCATTGCCATCATCTGAAACTAAAACAGAGTTTGGTTGGTGTTTAAAACACTTGAGTGATCAACTCAATGGAATAATAAAGTAAAGCTTAACATATTATCAATTCAGTCAAGCAGTAATGATAAAGCAGTACAACAAATAAGTCTTCAGTACTCTGATTAATGCAAGAATGGGATGTAGTAATGATGCATGCCCTTGCCTACACTCCCTCTGCGATCTTCATCTCACGGTCGCACATGTTAGTCACTTCCTCAGTGCTCTGCCCAACGCCAAACGACACTTGCAATGCGGTGCATGAACGTGATTACCAAGCTCTTATTAGTCCTTTTCATACAACAGGATTGGGAAGCTAAGGTGCCTCCCTTATGTCAATTCCCAAACAATGATCCATTATAGGGTCGTCAATCCTAGTAAATCTCATACGATGTTATGGTTCTAAGTCACTGCAAAGGGCTCATCCCCTGATCAATGCAGGCCTAGTTATAGCTTAGTTACTATGAAAAGGCTCGTCGCCTCAACGTAGTTTCAGGGTATGCTCGAGGTCACTACAAAAGGCTCGTCACCTGATCAGTGTAGGCCGACAGCTCGAATACAGTGTCCCATACCACTGTATTCAGCTCACGAGTCTGGTTTGCTCACTAGTCACTACGGGTGGGCTCGTCACCTCGGCGTAGGCCGACAACTCGACCACAGTGTCTCATACCACCATGCCCGGCTCATGAGTCTTAGCGGATCGAAGTACTAAGGTTAAAGGAGCTTTTCACTGGTAAGTATGGTACCTTAGGTTCAAGTAGTAACGTCCATACATGGTGAACATACATTGGGCCAATCGGTTTGTTAGACGAGTTTGACTAGTACGAGCGTACACTGAATTAATCGACAAGATACCATTGTCGACGTTCCTCGTACGACTCGGATTCACTGAATGCATTAATTGTGACGAGATTAGCTTGCCCACTCAAACAGGAATTGTTACCGATTTCCTGGACTACGTCGTAGTCCTAATCATATTCAAAGGCAACATATGAAGACATGCGATAATCATATAGGCATTTGACAACAATTCAAGTACAACACTCATTTGAGTATTTTATCAAACACGTAGGGCACATGTTAACCTACAAAAGCATTTCATTCATAAACCACGAAATAGCGAGATAGGTTACATGAAGGAAATTGTAACTATAGATAAGGTAATTGAGAATCCTATCTCAACAGCCTTACAACTCAACAAACCTTTCCTCATTCAGGCATTTTATCAAACACATACGCTACACATTTCAACATATATGTATTAGACTAGTTATAACATATACCTTGGCAAGCCCTTTTTCAAAGGAGTTGCCACATATACAACAAGCATAGATTTATAGTTAATAATCATAATAAGCACATATCCAAATACCATATTCATTCAGATATTTTTATAAGCACTTAGACTACACACTTCAACATATGTGACATATGTTGATTATAACAGGTGATAGGGTAAATCTTTTCACCAAGGAGTTGTCACACATATAACGACCATATATCCACACCAAATAATCATGGCAAGTACGATTCCAAATTCCATACTCATTCAATCATATCAACAAACATATGGAATACACTATATTTAGCATAGTTCATATATATGTATAAAGCGCGAGAAACATCGTATCTAAGCATGTGGTAGCAATTAAGTCAGTCATAAATCATTAACTGACATTGAAAGCCTTGAAAACCATAACCTAAACATCTATAGTCCGCACCTTTCACCGGTAGACTTGTAATAAACTCAGTTTTAACACTAAGTCTTCGTCTATGGCACGACGACTACCTATAACATGAAATAAGTTAGCTATTTCATCACTTACACTATTTAAATATCTAAACCAAATTAGGGTTAGGATTTCTTACCCAATTTCAGAATCAGAATCGCCAGAACAACGATGCAGAAGTGGTAGCTAAGCACGTGAAATAACAGGGATCGAATCCCAGAAGAAAACCCCAACTCTCTCTCTCACTTTCTCTTTCTTTCCTCTCTCTTTGCTCTTTTCTCTCTCCTAGGTTTTCAAATTAGTATGGAATGAAAGAGAGAGGGTTTAAGCCCTTTATATAGGCTCAGAAGTGATGGGAATGGCCTTAGGGCCAAGGTATACTTAGGTTATAGCCAAATACTGGCCGTTTCGGTCCAACGGAGCACTTCTGGAGGCCCCTTTTCTAAATGCGGTCAGACTTAAGCTCCCTGACATTAGATCCAGGTCAAGCTATATTTTCAGTCCGATCGGATTCACAGATCGCCCGTGGCAGACTAGTTTCAGTTCAACGGTCACTGGCATTTGATCAGGGCCACAAGTGTACTAACATGTGTGGGAAATTTCTCCTGATCCGAGGGTATAATTATGTTAGATTTTGACGGTCTGAATCCTTATATTTGGCCCGTAAGCGACACAACTCAGTTTACTTAAGTTTGAATTTTATTTTTGAAAATACTCCCGTTTCTCACACACTTCGTCTGAGCTCAAGTAAATAGTCCTAGGACACCATCTGGACTTGATTTTCGAGGTAGTTGTTAAGTCCAGCAAGGCGGTCATAATCGTATAGTTTCGTAGTTGTTGCACTTCCGACGCATGGTCTAGGTCCGATACGGAGTTTTCAGATGCTCCCGAGAGCAATCGGGTTTAGAGATTGATCCTAGGTTTTAGGATAATGTAGCGTTAGGGGTTCTACTCATTTTGGGTCTTGTAGTTCGTATTTAAAGTAGATCAAGCGAATTCTACTGAGTATTCAGTTTAATACTTAACTAAATTCTGCCCTAATTATGATAGAATAAGGTCTTAGGGCAGTTCTACGCCCCCTTTTTGGTACTTTTAGTTAGTATATTATTTTAATTATTTTTTTAGTAGTTCATTATCAAGTTTACTTCGTCTCCACTAAGTTTTATGAGATTTCGTGTTGTAAAAAAATTCCAAAACTTCTAGAAGCAGCACCTATCCAAACTAATAATTTTTAAATAGTTGTCACCATGACCTATATTTAACTATATTAAGTATTTTATTATATTTTTTACATATTTTTATATGAAACTATACTTATCAATATTTAATCTGATTTTTGAATCACCTAAATCGGATATATAACGAGGGAGATATGACTTTTCAAAGTCGGATGAAAATTACAGAAAAATTATGAAAAACGGGCCGCATGGCTTGCTGTGGCTCGACAGGCCCGGACGAACCGCGGTGTACCGCGGTTGGCGTGGCACCACCTTGGTCCGCTGTCCTATTTGGTGGTGGTTCTGCCATTCATTTTTTGGAATGGCTGTATCTTTCAATCCGAAATGAGTTATGTGAAGTGCCATATATGATTTTGGGGTAGGAGAAGCCGATCTATCCAAATAATGTATTTATTTCATCAGATTCCATAATGTTAATAGTCAAAACCTATTTTATTTATTTATTTATTATTTATAGTAAATTTTAATTTCATTATTGCTATTCATCACCTAAACCGTAGAATTTATGTATAATATGAACGTTCTTAAAAAAATTTAAAGAATAAGGTGGTGAAAGGTGAGATTTTGAAGGAAATGAGTTGAAAAACGATTTTAGACTATAGGATTGAGTTTTGAGAGGTTAATAAGGTGCTAGGATTGATTCATTGCCTAAATACGTCTAACTCCAAGTTGGCAAAAAAATCGCGGTGTTACAGATGCATTTGAGGACCAAGCGATGGAGTCCATTATGATGTGTGTTAGGCCCATGTGAAAGCCCCATCATGATGTGTATTAAGCTCTTGAGTAAGGCCCATGGTGTTTTATATTTAACCCTTGTATGAGGCTATGAGTCTAATATATGTTAAGCTCTATGTGGACCATTCCTTGGGAGCAATGTTGGTTAAATGTTTACATTGTCAAAGTCAATTGTCGATTATTCATACCGATTATGAGTATGTGCAGCATAGCATCATGACACATGCCCATACGTATCATCTGTATGTTTGTTATGAGATATGATTGACCATTGCATATGTCATTGAGCAGGTTGCCATGAGACTCCCTGATAGGCGGAGATTATCTCACAGGAGCGCATGGTATGCGCAGGATTGATGCATAACTGGATTATATGACTCATGTATCTTACACTGTATGTTGTTATTACTATACGCCTAAACGACATCAGGGCCGTATCCTCCACAGGCATGTCGTGGATGACCAGATGAGACATTGAAAATCTATTACTAGAATTGGCCCGCCATAGATGACCCTGAGTGAAAATCTTTAAACCCTCTTGGTACTAGAGAATGCCCCAATGTCGAAACCAAGTAGATATATATGAGCGCATGAGGGCCGTATACCAGTGAGCCGCGTTTCCCATTGTGTCGTGGTTAGTTGGTGTGGCCTTACTCGCTTAAGGGAGTAGGCATAGCTAGGCTGAGTCTGACTAGCTTGATGAATGGGTCTGCTATTGACGAGCCGGGCCCGATATTGTAGGCGAATAGTGAGGTCTCTTCCACTTACCTAGTTGTGCACTTGAAGGGGCGACAGTTGATGTAGAGTGTACTAGACCCTGGTGATGATCCCAGATATGTACAGTACTGATTTGTGGAGTAGGAGTTACATATTCAACATTATATTCATTCATTCACTATCCACTTGGGCTAGTGGTGCGTAACTAATTGTTATGTGTACTTTCACAATAACCAGTGTCACAACCCAAACCCAGAAATCAAACTCATAAGAATCCCGATCGCCAAATCCAGTGCCGACAGGCTCCGTAGTACCTCATTCTCGGCTCCCAGCACCCATACGCCAAATTTTGATCCTGGGTTCCTACAATAAGAATTTTTCAATGTACATTTATCTCATAAGAAGCATAACCACAAGTTTACCCAAATCACAAAGGCAACATCATCATCACATATCCACTAATGTGAACATTTGAATACAATGCTGAAAGGAAAATACATATATCGATAATTAAACTTCAGAAGTCCGTTGCATACTTTAAGCTCAACGTTGCTGCGACCTAACGCCACTTGCACGCATGTATCGTGCATAAGCCTATAAAAAGCTTAGAGGATCGTGTAAGTGTGTGCGCAAGATAAGTGTCAAGTATGCAATATAAAGCCACAAATCATACAACATTAGAAATACTGACAAGATCATGAATCATACGATATCAGAGTAAGCGAAAATACTGACAAGTTTATAAATCATACGATATCATAATATGCAATGCAGATCAACTTCATAAATGTGGAATCATATAGAGTCAAATATCAGATGTCGAGGATGCAATACAATGTACAAATCCTGATGAGTCCACGAATACCGTCAGCTGTATCTAGGTCATATAAATGCGGAACATAGTAATCCAAAATCTCATATGCCACGAATGTAATGCAATATGCAGTGTGAATCGAATGATCAAAGCTGGAGTGTGAAGTTGGGATCATAGTACGTAATATTGTAGGCTATGGGGTCCATCACAAGGGACTTCTATCCAAACCAGTCTCATACATAAATTTGGATAGTCATGCTCAAAGTGGTAGACTCCTGACCTCAAGTTAGTCGCGTGCCTAACTGAAATCCTGGCCATTACAAAGGTACACATATCAAATTAGTTGCGTACCACCAGCCCGAGTGGATAGTGAATGAATGAATGAATGAGTAAGTTGCTGAGTATACAACTCTCGCTCAATAAGTCCACATATTAACACCATATACGAGTAAGATGCTGAGTATACAAATCTCGCTCAATAAGTCCACATATTAACACCGTATATCTCTGGGATCATCACAGGGGTTTAGTACACTCCAAGCTGACTGCCGCCCCTACCGGCCGCATAGCCCAGCGAGTGGAAAGGACCTCACTATCCGTCTGCCAGAAGTATACCAATGCCTACCCAGCTCGTCAATAGCGGACCCATTTGTGAGCTGATCAAACTCAGCCTAGCTTACAACCCCCTTACTCGAGCGGATAAGGCCACACCTCCTTCCAACTGACTATGACACAGTGGGAGACACGTCTTACTAGTATTCGACACTCAAGTGCTCATGTATATCCACTCGGTCTAGACATTAGAGCTCCCTTGACCACAGGAGTTTTGGAACTTTCCCGCATGGATATCCAAAGTGCCCGTATGCTCAAATCAAACATTTTCGGTGTTCCATCTGACCATCCACGATATGCCTGTGGAGGCCGCAACCTTGATGTAGCTAGGGCGTCAAATGATTATGTCATAAAGCGAGATGCATGAGCCATACCATCCAGTCATGCATCAAACTTGCGCGTACTGCGCGCTCATGTAGGATAACTCCACCAATCAGGGAGTCCCATAAACAACCTGTCCTATGACATATGCAATGACCAACCACATCTCATAACAAACATGTAGATGATGCGTATGTGCATGTATCATGATGCTGTCACATACTCATAATCGATATTGACAACTGACACTGATAATCGACATCGATAATCGGAATCGGCCTCGACAAACATCCTCGACAATTGAAATAGGTCTCGACAATCGGAATCGGCCTCGGTAATAGGCCTAACAAAGAGCCTAAGAGAAGGTCACAATGTGGACATTTAACCATCATTGCCTGTCAATGTGGACATGTAACCATCATTACTCCCAAGGAGTGACCTTCATAGGGCCAAATATATATATATATATATATATATATATATATATATATATATATATATATATATATATATATATATATATATATATATATAGTAGGCCTATGGCCTCACACAAAGGCCTAATATACATCGTAATGGGCCTTAAATATACATCACAGGTGGGCCTTGCTAAATGGGCCACAAATACATCGCAATAGCTGATCACATGGACTTGATATTTATCATAATGGGCCACATCATATATGCCGCACCAATGAGCCTCATATACAACAAGTGGGCCGCACCAATGGGCCTCATATATGTCACATTGGGCCTCATATCTTGGGCCGCATATACATCAAGTGGGCCGCATTACACGGGTCACACATACATCACATTGGGCTTGCATATCGGCCAGAAATATATCACAATGGGCGACGTCATATGGGCCGAAAATATATCACAATGGGCCACATCTATGGGCTTCAAATACACAATAGGTGGGCCCTACACATGGGTCTCAAATACATTGCAACGGGCCCCATCTCATGGGCCTATTATATATCATAATGGGCCGCATGACTTGGGCCTAATATACTTCACGATGGGCCGCATGGCATGGGCCTAATATACATCACAACAGGCACATGACATGGGCCTAATACACTTCACATTGGGCCTCACTTGATTAACACCATATTTAGACCTCATAAATCTAGCCCAAATGCTGTTTTTCTAGCTAAAAAAGACTGTCCAGGCCTTCGTTAATCTAAGGGCCTCGATGACCTCCCTTAGGTTTCTGATACCCAATCCACCCTCCTTGGATGGAGCTGAAATTTTCCTCCAGTTAGCCCAATGCAGATTTTTCCTCTCTTCCTTCCAACCCCAAAAAATGTTCGCAAAACCTTTTTAGAGGGTTGACAACGTCTTCCTTGGGACTTCAATCGCTGTTAAGGTATGGACAGGGATACTTGAGAGAACATGCTTGATGAGAGTAATCCTTGTAGCCTGGTTTAATGATTAAATAAATTAAACTAAAGTTTAAAAAATGGATGGATGAATAAATGTTCACATACCTTATACGACGAAAGAATGCGTGAGTTTAGTGTGTGATCCATAGCTAGATTTGATCTAGTTAATGTATGAACAGATGGTTTTAAGCGTACAAGTGAAGGGAGTGCACATACACATGTACATATATATACACACCAAAATAAAACAATTTAATTCAGTGGTTTATGATGACAAATCGATCCATATCAATGGTCATATCTTGAATAAATTGAAGGATGCAAGTATGCATGCATGCGTGGATGGATGCATATATGCTAAGATGAATGCATGTGTATGTACATGCACAAGTACCAAAATCTCAGGTCATTACATCAATTGTGAGGCAAATACAATGCAGTGGATTTGGAAATCCACTAAAAACACCCTTACATCTCGTGCTAGGATTGGAAGGTCAAATTCCTGAATTAATCTAATCCTTTCTATCAATTCCCAGCGCCAAACAGAATTTATATCCCTCCTGATGCAATGCAATACCATTACCACCTAATCCCAGGTTCCAAGCATGCTGTTATGTAAAGTATCATACAATCCATGGTGAGCCTAGGAAGTTTTCAATGGTGGGCCTCATTCACAAGGTGGCCCCAAGAAGTTTTCCACGATATGCGTTTAATCCTCACTGTGTGGTCCACTTGAGCCCTGGAACTGCCTCATTTTTGGGCTTATAACTACAAATTGTCTGGAAAAATATGGAGGGTGTGGATAAAACCCATACATCACGGTGGCCCATTAGAGCCACAGGCAGTTTGGATCTCGGAACAGGCGGGCCAGGCGTAGTACCCAAACCACGTCCTTGTCAAAATGTGTTAGAAATATACGATGTTAGCAGAGAGAAGCGGAACGTAAACGAAATTTGAGTATACGATGGGTTAGATTAAAAAATGTCATTTTAGCTATCCAAATCAATACACTTGATCGGGCACGTATATCTAGTCTCCATCTTCACCACAGTAACAATAAAGCAATGGAGATTAATGAATCATGTGGGGGCCAATATCACCTATATAAACTCAGTTTAGAGTAAGTGTATGCACCCACCTCCATAATCACATCATCAGATCATCCATACACTCCTCAGCTAACACCATGGCTTCCTTAACCAAATCTTTCTTCTTAGCCTTGTTCATATTGGGAGTCTGGGCCTCTCAAGCCATGGGGCCCACTCTACAGGAAGTGTCTATGTCTGACAGGCACGAGCAATGGATGGCTCAATATGGTCGCACATACAAGGATGCAGCTGAGAAAGAGCTACGTTTCAAGATATTCAAGGACAATGTGGAATTCATAGAATTCTTCAACAACGCTGGGGGACGATCTTACAAGCTAAGTGTAAATGAATTTGCAGACCAAACCAACGAGGAGTTCAGGGCTACCCGTAACGGATTTAGGCCCGCTCAAACAAGTGCATCGTGAGCCACATCATTCATGTATGAGAACGTAACTGTGCCAACTAGTATGGATTGGAGAAAGAAAGGAGCTGTAACTCCAATCAAAGACCAAGGACAATGTGGTAAGCTTTATAACCCACTCATGAATTTATCTGATTTTCTTCAATTAGTGTAACTTTCTTCTAGAAAGGGACATGAAATTGTTACCTACTGTTAGCTAACTTGCTATCTGGTGTTGCCAAATAGGATGTTGCTGGCCATTCTCGGCGGTAGCAGCCACGGAAGGGATTACGCAACTCGAGACAGGGAAGTTGCTTTCCTTATCCGAGCAAGAAGTGGTGGATTGTGATACCAAAGGTGAGGATCAAGGCTGTGCAGGAGGTTTCATGGACGGCGCCTTCGATTTCATTCAACACAACAGAGGACTTACAATAGAAGCCAAGCACCCCTACATGGCAGTTGATGGCACTTGCAACTCCAAGAAGGAAGCCAACCCTGAGGCCAAGATCAACGGTCACGAAGATGTTACGGCCAACAGTGAGAAAGCTCTATTAAAGGCTGTGGCCAACCAACCCGTTTCTGTGGCAATCGACGCTAGTGGATCTGCCTTCCAGTTTTACTCGAGCGGTGTCTTTACAGGAGATTGTGGTACCGAACCAGACCATGGAGTGACGGCTGTGGGATATGGGATGACAGATGATGGGACAAAGTATTGGATAGTGAAGAATTCATGGGGAACTTCATGGGGTGAAGATGGATACATAATGATGGAGAGGGATGTTAGTGCTAAAGAAGGGATATGTGGTATTGCCATGATGGCTTCTTATCCCACAGCCGCATAATCCTCAGTAGTTGCATGTCATCTCATGCTTGTTTATCCTATGCTTTGATCACAAAAGTGTTATGAAGAAATGTAGAAATGTGTAGCTTCTTTTATGTAATTCTCATATATGTAATGGGTTACTTCCATTACATATGAATGGAACTTTGCTGTTCATATGAATGGAATCCCCTTTTTGAAAAAAAAAAAATAATAATAATAAAAAAATGGGTTACTTCCATTATCACTTATAGTATCCAAACAGCTACCTTTCCATTACCCATTATCCACAATCCGTATATAGGTGAAAGTATAAGAACCCGGAATTGGTCAAATGGCCCAGCTTCAAGGGGCCGAGGGAATTTCAGGCCCAGCCTGCCGGATGTCAAGGGGCCTGCCTTTCGAGTGCAAGTGGACCTTGATAGCTTAAGTAGCACCCCTTCATTTCTGGATTTCACAGGCCCGCCAAAATCGATTGATCCTAACCCTTCAGTTAGTGGTGTATCAATAAATAATTGACAAAGATTGGATACACAGGATCACATCAAATAATGAGGCACATCAAATCAATGGTTTTGGTCATGGAACCATGGGCACCGGAAGCATTGGATCTGGTCCCTATGAAATATTCAACAGTGGTCAACGGTTTAGATAATCAATAACCTTAGCCATCTAATCCTCGACTTATTTTTTCTGTAAAAAATCAGAGGTAGCATACGACTCGGGTGAAACAACATTTTATCTTCCTAATTAGATTATCCTAGCCATCTAATGTTAATGGACGATAGCAACAAATCGTCCACTTTTAATGGGTCCAAATTAGATGGTGGTGATCATCTGAAAGAGTAGACTTCGGGGATCTTCCACTCATCATGGGGTCCACCGTATAAATAAGCTGGGTTAGCAGAAGAGGGCCTCACATGTAAAGATTGTTGGACCAAACAACACCACGATCAAGAATTGAATATTCCTCTAAACCTGGACCTCTGAATTTCATGTTTGGCAGTGCGGGTATTTAGCGCTTCCCGAGGCCTCCATCTCATTGTTATGCATGTAGCATCATTGAATTGAGAAGACGAAATATAGAAGATAAGGACATGAAAATATCAACTTATTAATTCCATTAATGCTATAAAAAAAAGTTACATTAATGAATGCTAAATGACGAATAAAAAATCACATTATTGCTAGAAGCTTCTAAATCTAACATTAAGGAAGCGGACAATTGAAATTAGAACATCTATGTCTTATGCAGTTGGATATGAGGCTTCCATGGCAATGCCACATAGTCCTTCCTTGGCATCAACATCCCTTTTCATCCTTATGTATCCGTCTTCACCCCACCAAATGCCCCATGAATTCTTCACCAACCAGTAATTGGTCCCATCATCATCTGCCCCATAACCAACGGCTGTCACCCCATGATCCAGATCAGTGCCGCAATCACCGGTGAAGACTCCACTCGAGTAGAATTGGAAGGTGTAGTCACTAGCATCAATGGCAACGGAAACTGGCTGGTTGGCTACTGCATTCAGTAGTGCCATCTCGCTGTTGGCCGGTACATCTTCGTGGCCGCTGATTGTGGCCGCATGGTTCGAAGCCTTCGTAGTGTTGCAAGTGCCACGATCAGTTCCCATGTATGGGTAGTTATCTTCAGTTGTAAGGCCATGGTTGCTTTGAATGAAATCAAAGGCGTCGTCCATGAGGCCACCCTCACAGCCTTGATCCTCACCATTCCTGTCGCAGTCCACTAACTCTTGCTCAGATAGTGAAAGCAACTTACCAGTTTTAAGTCGTGTAATTCCTTCCATGGCTGCGACTGCTGAGAATGCCCAACAAGACCCTATTTTGGAACATTTGAGTAACAATTTAGTAAAAACATTAAATAGCAATCTCATATTCCCTTTTTTTCTTATTTGAGAAGTTTGTGTATTAACAAAGTTAACAGATACTTGTTTGGATCCTCTTATCTTTCATTGGGTTTGAGAAGAGGCCATCACTTGATTTACCCATTGATCCTGGCCATTCATTAGACCTGCCTCCTATTGGATAGAGCATTGCCCAAAAATTATATTTGATTTTGTTGTATTAACCATCCAAAAGAAGTGGCCTGCAATGCCCATTAATTCAATGGCAGATATAATGTTATCCTAAAAAATTGAAAATGATATGAATGATATTGTTGGCTACTTTTGAATGCTTCAAAATTGGGACTTTGGGCTGTGGCCAATTCAGTGGTCGTTCCGATCGATGGTCCAGATAGACAAGATCAATCACCAATGAGGGTTAATGGAGCGCACGTGAAGGTTAATGGTATACTTAGTACTTACCACATTGTCCCTGATCCTTGATGGGAGTCACAGCGCCTTCCTTTCTCCAGTCAATGCTAGGGGGTGCAGTAACATTCTCATACATGAAGGACGTGGCTTTTGATGCCCTTGCTCGGGTGGGCCTAAATCCGTTATGATTGGCTCTGAACTCATCGTTGGTCAGATCAGCAAATGCATTGACACTCAACTTGTATGACCGGTTCCCTGCACTGTTAAAAGATTCTATCAACTCCACATTGCTCTTGAATATCTTGAAACGTTGTTCCTTTTCGGCTGCATCCTTGTAGGTGCGTCCGTATTGAGACATCCATTGCTCATGGCGATCGGACATGGATGAATCATGGAGACTGCGAGCCATGGCTTGAGAAGCCCAAGCTCCTAAGATGAACAAGGCCACAAAGAAACAATCGTATATGGAAGCCATTATAGAAAGTAAGAGGGTGTGGTGGATGAGCTGAGGATGTGAATATGGAGAAGGGATGAATACATTCAAAGAAGGCTTTCCTTTATATAGACATTGCATTGCACCCCGAGAGAGAGAGAGAGAGAGAGAGAGAGAGAGAGAGAACACGTAACGCGGCAAATGTAAAGGTTGGTTTGGATGGTTATAGTGACAGTTTGCCTTTTGTTGTGGCAAGCTTTTCGTCTGCAAACTTCCAAAATTCATGCTTATTCGATTATGTGGCTACCGGATTGGTGATGGACGGCTAAAAATGAATATATCCGATGGTACTATTTGGACAAACAAATGGCCACGAATCAACGGTTAGGGCTTAGTGTTTTTCGTTCAACCAGTCTTAATTTTGGGGTTGTAGCTTGAAGACATTATTTCTAAAATTTAGTCAATTTAATTTGAGTTAAAGTTTTCCACTTGCATTCTTCTGAGTGCCTGAGCATCGTGTTGTTAGGCTTCTGGAGTATTAAAAAACTTGCCCATTTGAATTCCCAGTTCCAATATTCAACGCAATGCATGTTATGCGCGTTTCCTCTTTTTTTTTTTTTTTTTTTTTTTTATGTTTCGTGAATTTTGAATTGTTCAATTCCTTTGACAGAGGATTTCGGTCTTCTCTCGTGCACACAACAGGGCGGAGAACTTGGATACTCTTAACAGGATGTGATGGGCAATACTCAGTTTCTTTGACTTCTTCCGGTTTAGATGTGTGAAGAACCAAAGAATATACTCATTTCATCATATGGCTGTTGGCACGTAGCTTGTTTTCTGTCATGCATAATGTGTGTTGGGTACCAGAATTATATTTTCTGTCACGTATAATGTGTTTTGAGTACCAGAATTGATATATTGAGTGATTCAAACCAATCAACTTTAAAGATCCCAACTGCTCGTGAAATAGACAAATATGTCTAACTTGATGATACGTGACCATAATATGAGGATATTTGTTATCTACCGAACTGTTCGTAAAATATTTATATAGATCAGGTGATAATTGGAGGGTTGGGTTCTTCCTCCAAAGATGAATTGTGCCTTGACTTTTCTAATAAAGGACTGAAGTTCTTTCTTTTAGGATAGGTTGTGCCTTACCTTTCACAAGAAATGACTTTTTAGTGTAACGGTGCAATCAAATAATAATAATAAATACTTATAATCGGTTACAAAAGAGTGACTCAAAAATCTTTCTTCTAAAATAATTGTTTGCATTGGATAAGGATCAAGTCCAGCGTATGAGCATAACTTGAATTACAACTAAAGATTATCACTAATATAGCTACTTGATTATGCTAAAAAAAGATTTGTTTGATGTGTTTGTTAGATTTGATTGTATTCTACTAATTCTCTAACTATTTAGAGATCTCTATTGTAGCTATTCCTTTGAATGCTTCTCTTCTTTATTGGACAATTATGACAATCAAAGAGTCATCATCTAGATCATTCTCTTATTATGTTTATATTTTTTTACTATTCCTTTTCTCTCGGCTAAGATTTGTTCCTCTCGGTCACAGCTTACAACACGATCACATCTTGTAGCTCAGCTGCATCTTGCAGCCAACTACTCGCATTATATTTGTAATGATCAAGTGACAGTCAGAGGGTAGAGTTCTCCATCTAAAGATGAGTTGCGCCTTGCCTTTCACATGAAAAGACTTACAGTATACCGATGTAATCAAACAAAAGGAAATACTTATAATCAGTCATAAAAGAGTGATTGCAAGAATGCTTCTTCCAAAAGAAATGCTTGTATTGAATAAAGATCAAGTTCAACATATGAGCATAGACTTAGATTACAACTAAAGATTATTACTACTGAATTATCACTACTCCTAAGGTATAGTTTCTTGATTATGCTAAAATAAGAAGATTTTGATTTGTTTGATGTGTTTATTAGATTTTGATTGTTGTGTGTTCTACTAATCCTTTGACTATTTATAAATCTATGTTGTAGCTATTCCTTTGGACTTTTTTCTTCTTTATTAGATAGTTGTGGTAATTGAAGAGTCGTCATCTAGATCCTTCTCTTGTTATGTTTCTCTCTTTTTTACTATTCCTCTTCTCTCGGCCAAGCTCGTTCCTTTCAGTCACAACTTGCAAATCGATCACATCTTGTAGCTTAGCTGGATCTTGTAGTTATCTTCTCGGCCATGTCTTGCTTCTGGCTTCTCGGTCGCATCCTACTTATGGATTCATGACCAAGCATCGATCAGCGCCAGTTGCGATTCCATGAAAAGTGCTCTCAATATCTAAAGATATTTTGCATGATATATCTTTCCCTACAATGCTACATGCTCATTCCTGATTGACTATTCCAACAATGGTAGAGAATAAGGTACAACAATGGCTATCTAATTGATGGATATTCATTAAACAGATAAAAAATATAATAATAATAATAATAATAATAATAATAATAATAATAATAATAATAATAATAATAATAATAATAATAATAATAATAATAATAATAATAATAATAGATCTAATGGTTATATTTCAACAGATAAGTGTCCTTGGATGAGAGATTGGGATTATACAACCATATTGATTATGAAAATGTGATTAAGGAACAATGTTCTACAATTTAATCAATTTATTTTGAGTGAACATATGCCACATGTGCAATTTTTGAGTACCTGCTTATCAAGGGCTATATATTGTAAATAATTTGACTCCAACAAGCCCTCCCTCTCATGCAGATATGACACAGGGGAGGACGTGGTGAGGTCAATCAACGTCTTCCTTATGGGATATCTACTCTAAATCTATGGAGCTCTCTAGACTCTTCCTCAAATCCACAAGGGATAAAAGTAGAAATAATTTCTAATAAATTTGAAATAAATTGATGGATGATTTTTAAAAAATGAAATTATAATATTTAAATAATGAACTCAAACCTAGGACAAGAGTTTTAGACTCAAAGACCCTAAATGTGACTTACTATTTATAGACGACCTCCATTCCTACTAAACTTCATGGTTTTCGGCCAAAAATAACAAGTGTCCAATTTGGCCCAATCACATTATTCTACTAATTTTTCTAAGCCATTTTCATGTTGGGCACGACTTCTACAACTCAAAGGATCAAAAGTTATACTTGAGCTAAAACTTATTATTTATAGTAAAAATGAAAATAAATTGGACTTTTGATTGTCAATCTGATAGAATCTCGCAAATCTGGTATGGGCAACCCGACATAGTGGGTTCATTGGCTAAAGTAGCTTCTCTTACCCAAAATCATATATGATATGTTGAAAAACTTATCCCGGTTTGCAAGATGCAAGGGTTTTAAGGTTCTGACAGTTCGGATCATTTTCGTCTCTGATCAGGCCTTCTTTATTCCATCTTTGCCATGAAAGTGTTCACAACCCGCTCTACATCAATTCCCTTCACTTCAAAAGAACTCGACCTCAAGTTCTCATCCAGCTTTCAAAAGAACTCGACCTCAAGTTCTCATCCAGCTTTCATTCATGATACTCAATCAGGTCCACAACATTAAAAGTAAATGAGATCTCCATGTCATCCGTAAGATTAACAACCTAAGTGTTGTCATTGATCTTTTGAAGGATTGAAAGGGCCTAGCTATATGCCCTAGAGGGGGGGGGGGGGGGGGGGGGGGGGGGGTGGTGAATAGGGCTATGCCAAATAAAACTTATAACAACGGAATAATAAAATAAAACAATCCACAATGCTGAATTAAAAAAGCAACCTCAATAAACTAGTATTGAGAGCTTGATACTAATTTAGTTCTAAGGACAACCTTACACCAAAAATCAAAGGCTTATGATAGGACAACTTTATTTCTAGAACGTCCTTTGTATCAAAAACTCAAACCGAGAGGAATAAAAAAATACAAGAAAATAACTTGCAGGAAATTAAACTTAAGTTATTACAACATTCCCCACACTGGCTTGAAATAAAATGATTACAACATTCAACCACAAATACAATCCACAAAACTGAATGAATAAAGGAATGAAGAAATAAAGCACATCCACAACACAAAGATATATAGTGGTTCGCCTGTGTGTACACCAACTGTTATCCAACAGCCACACAGAATGCTACTCCACTTCTAATATCCTCACACAGGGGATTTAGCATGCACTATCAAAATAGGTTTCACAGGTTCACCTAAAACCTTCACAATTGTGTCTTTTTATCTCGGGCTTACACAATCCAAAAACCCACACAATCTGAGTTTTCTGGCTCTCCTCAGATAACCAAAACAATGAGATTTTTCTGAAAAATCTCAAATAAAACCAAAGAATGTAAATTACACAAATGTAAAATACCTGAATCTCCTTTTGAAGTAGCCCGGTAGAACCAATCGGAGTAGAAGTTCGATTCAACGTTCAAAGTCTAATACTCACTTTATGAATGGTTTTAAGTCTACTTGCTTGTAAATTAAAAGGCCTAGTTCTATTTGATTTTGAATCCAAGAAGAAGGAATATCAAAAATTCCTCTTTTCTAATTAGATTGGAATGTAGATCAAAATCAAATACAAAACAAGCTAGCAAAAGAATATTAAATGAGCACAAAGTATCTTAAAAACAAACACGAACTTATCTCAGAGTATGGCCTTAAGATTGCTTGAATTGAAAAATTCTGAAATTCATGCTCTATTTATAGCCTGAAAAATTCCATCTACGACTGGTCTTAGGATCCCAGGACTGGTCGTAGCTTCAATAGATTTTCAAAGATTTCTGCGGGATAAGGATTAACTATTCCACGACTGGTCCTGAGTAGCCTACAACCGGTCGTGGGCCACCTATGACTGGTCGTGGGTCACCTACGACTGGTCGTAGGACCCCTAGATTAGTTACTGAAGTTTGAGTCGTAGGGCTAAGACTGGTCGAAGGACGAGTCGTATAGCTCACAGGACTGGTCATAGGATGTCCAAGACTGGTTGTAGGATAACTAGAAAAATTTAAAAATCTTCAACAACCTAGGACTGGTCTTGAAAAACTTAAGATTGGTCGTAGCAGAGCTAAGACTGGTCTTGAAGTCCCTAGGAATCGTCTTAGAACAGCCTGTACAAGCATATTTAAAATATACGAATTATGTATCCAGAATGACCTACAATAAAGCCCAATCTAAGTTCAATCTAAGGTCAAACAAACCTTAAATGTGAGATGAACATTGATAGTCTATACTCTCAGATGACCCTTAAGAGAAGCTTGAGAATTTACGAATCTTGTTGTAGGCTTTCTTGAGCTTGAACCTTTCTTGACTTGATAAAGTCTTCTTCTATTCTTGTACTTGTTAGAATCTTGAACATGCATACTTGAAGACTTCTATTCTTGTATACTTCATCCATGACTAGACTTGAAACATTCTTCATTTAAGTTCTTGACTTGAAATACGATGTCTTGAAGCAATGAATAGTATAGTCTCAAACATGAAACACAAGATATATAAGATATAGATATAAGTTTTAGCATCACAAAATTTGACAACCAAAGGGATATGAAATCATAGCACTTACAAGGATTGATACCAATCTAATTTTATTTTTCTTCAACTTGTTGTAGGTTCCGGTCAGAAATCTCTCCTTGTGTAGATACACTATAACATGGTCGCCCACTTCGAATACCTTTTGTTACTAATGCTTGTCGGCTTGCTCCTTGTAGTTGTTGTTCGAAGCTCATAACTTTTTTTTTTATAACCAAAACAAGACTGATATATTCATTTCGAACAAAATTACAATGCTTCAAGTCTTCCTAGGAAAAAAGGACCTAAGGAAGACCTATCATAAGAAAAAAATCGGGACATGTAGGCTGAAAGAAAAACACCAAAAAGAAAATCCCCAAGGAGAAGACAAGTTTTAAGTCTTCCTCTCCCTTAACGCTCCAAGACCAACCTTGTCCAGGAAAAGGACACCCCTCACCTACTAAGGTAGATATGCCCTATAGGAAGTATAGAGTCGAGCTTCAGACACGCTAGCCGCTCGAGCAAGAGCGTCAATCGTTCCGCTGCTCTCCTTGAAAATGTGCATGAATTTCACTGTTGTAAGACCCCGAAGCCTATCGTTAGATATCTCCATCCCTTTCATCTCCAGCCGATGTTTGCTCCCTCCTTGAAAACCTTAATCACCAATTATGAGTCCGACTCAATTATAATTTGAGAAAAACCTTTCTCCAAGCACATAAAAATCCCATCATGAGCCGCCCTGAACTCAGCGCCAATATTTGACATCGTTCCATAACCAAAAGTGAAACCACAAATAAACTCCCCCTTGTCATTTCTACAAACTCCGTTGCCCCCTGTCAACCCCGGGTTTCCTCTTAAGGACTCATCAACATTTACTTTCACCCAACCTGCAAGGGGTTTCTACCAAAAGACTACAGACTGCCACGTTTTCTTTGGATGGGTATATCTATTGTTCAACAAGCCGCCCAAGGATGGGTTTTGTTGGACATACCTATTTCTGAAAACGTCATCACTGGCGCTAGAGAGGCACCAGGAGACTTTTACAATGACCGATTGGGAATTCATAGACCTGTCATCATACACCGCCCCATTCCTGGATCTCCATAGCTCCCAAAGAATGTATGCCGGAGTGTAAAGGTAACTAGCCCCCTGATTTCTCCTGACCGTACTTGCTCTCCTCCATTGCATAATCCTTGTTTCAACTGTTAATGCCGGCATGGTGGAGATCTCAGCTTGCACTCCAAAATAACCCCAAACTGCTTTAGCAAGCTGGCCGTCCATAAAGGGATGAGAGCATGATTCTTTGGATAGGCCCTGCTCGGAACCGTTTCTACAACACACACACACTTTAAAGCGAGGGACACTCCTCTTACTTGGACTACTTTCTCTACTAAAACAGCATTTTGAAGGACCCTCCAAACTAATAGGGATATTTTTGGTGGAATTTTGCTGTGTCATACCCACCGCACCCAACCCTTTCTAGGACCGATCAACATGCTAACGTCCCAGGAAGACTTCACAGAGAACGAGCTTGAAGAGGTGAAGGGCCATAGGGGGAATCAGGCTCAGCTGAGACGCAAAAACCGTGGTGAAAAATAAAATCAAACACCTCATTGGGGAGCAAGGATAGGGCTATCGATGGCGAGAGAGGACCACTCGAGCCCAGCACCTAATTTACCTTCAAGGAAGGAACAACGGCTGCAATATCTTACATCAAAAAATTCTGAAGAGGCCCAAGGCCTGTCCAATTTACTTTTCAGAAACTGCACTCACCTGCTCCAACACTCCATTGGATCTAATCATCAAGGAACGAAAACGTGTTCATGATCTTCTTCAAAAAAGGGGAAGCTCTTCTAGTGTTGATTTCAGCCCTCATCAGTTCCTGATTTAAGTTGTATTTTGCTGCCATAAAAGAGGTCCATAAGCTGGATTCTGTGTGAAACTGTAGCACCCAAGCCATTTTAATTCAGAAGGCTCACATCACTTCAGCTAGCTTCTTGATGCCAAGGCCACCTTCTTCTTTTGGCATTGTGACAAGCTTCCAATTCTTCCAATGTAGCTTGCTTTTACCCTCAGCCCACCCCCAAAAGAAAGAGGCAAATCTTCTCTCAAGCTCGGACAGGACCTTCTTTAGGATGAAAAAGGTTGCCAAAGACTGAATGGAAATACTACCCAACACATGCTTAATAAGGACCGTTCTCCCTACTTGTGAGAAAAATCTGGATCTCCAACCACTTATACGACCTCCCACGTTGTCCACCAATGGCTGAAAAGCAGAGGATTTCAGCCTTCCAACAGCCAGGGGAACTCCTATGTAGCGAAACGGGCCTTTGGATCTGTCGATGCCTAATAAACTGGTGATAGCACGAATCCTAGAGGCTAGGATCTTATCGGAGCAAAAGAAAGAGCTTTTACTTTTGTTAATGCATTGCCCCGAGGCTTTTTGGTACTCCTCCAGCAAAACCACGATCCTGCGCATCGAGGCCATACCTCCGTTAAGAAAAAGGAGGGTATCATCCGCATAGAGTAGGTGAGAAATTTGCATGCAACCCCTCCCGAGAGAGAATGGAACACAACTGTCATTTGACACCATATGATGAAGGCTACGACTCAAAACATCTGCCCCCAAAATGAAGAGACTTGGCGATAGCAGGTCACCTTGCCTTAGCCCACAAGAGGACTTAAAAAATCCAACTGCTTCCCCATTAATCAACATGGAGAACCAGCAGGTAGCCCATCAATTTTTTACAATGTTTATCCATTTGGGACAAAAGCCGAAGTGCAACAATACTTGCTTTAGAAAGGTCCAATCCACCTTATAGTACGCTTTTTTCATATCTAACTTTAGCGCCACATTTCCTCCTCTGGTCTTCCTATTGACCTCCTTAAACAATTCCTAGGACAGTGCAATATTTTCCAAGATAGCCCAACATTTAATGAAAGCACCCTGCTCTGGTGATATCAAGGCATGGAGGAAACTGCTTAGTCCGACGGCTATGATCTTAGAAAAGATTTTATATGGACAATTGCATAAACTTATAGGTCATAAATCAGCTCATTTCCTAGGCGCAGCCCCTTTGGGGATCAAATAAATTAGCGTTGAGTTAACTGCCCGAGGTAGCTTTCCTCCCTGGAAGAAATATGTTGTTACCTTATGGATGTCCAGCCCAATGATGTCCCAACAGACAGAGTAAAACACTCTTAAGAAACTGTCTGGACTAGATGCACTGTTTATCGGGATGACTTAAATAGCTGATTTTACCTCTTGGATGGAAAGATGTGTGATGAGAAAACCATTCATATCTTGCGTCAGTAGCTGCGGCACCAAATCTAGCAAGTCCGAATTGACCGGGCTGGTTCTTCCATTAAAGAGTTCCTCAAAATAACTAATGGCTTCCCTCTTTATTTCCTCATTTTCCATCACAACCGCCCTTGACTGTAGTTGAATACTTGAGATCCTGGCTCTTCTCTGTCTCTCAGTAGTTGTTGCATGAAAAACTTTGTGCTACCCTTCGTCTAGCCAGCTTACCCTGGATTTCTATTTCCAAAAGATCTCGTGTTTTATTTCCCACTGGTTTAGCCGTTCTGATGCTTCTTGAAATCTATTTTACAAGGACTTGAAATCTCCCTGACTCACATCTGACTGCTGTAGTTGCAGCTCTATCTCTGCTACGTCAGATTCTGCTACCTTTAGCTTCACAAAAATATCACCAAAATGCTCTTTGTTCCAGGTTTTCAGTTGTGCTTTCACACTTTTCATCTTGGTGAGGACATTGAAAACCAGATGATAAGAATCCACCATGTTCGAAGCCTCTTTAACTACCTACAAGACAGAGTTCTCCCTCGTCCACATCATCTGAAATCTAAACGGCTTCGGCACGCTTGAGGAGGAGGAAAGGACAGAAGGAGAGGGCTGTGGTCTGAGTTAGTCCATGGAAGATGTTCTACTTGGAACCTTAGGAAAGTGGAGACCCAGGCTATGTTGATGAGCATTCTATCCATCCTGGCCAAATCCTTAATGTGCCAGACTGGTTGTTGCACCATGTGAACCGTGGCCCCGTGAAACCTATATCAAACAGACTAGCATTCTCGATCACCTTACAAAAGTTCCTGGCACTCTGTCTATCAAAAACTCCTCTGCTATGTCTTTCTACTGCTTTAGTGATAGCATTGAAATCACTACAAACACCCCATGGCCCCTGTAACAAGTTATACATATCCTCCAGTTCATCCCAAAGAAGCCTCCTGGTTAGCCTAGAGCAGCTAGCATAGATACAAGTTAGGTTGATGGAGATCTACATGTTTTGAATATACATATTGACAGATAGGAGCTGGTTAGTTTCCTTAATAACAGAACAAGAAACAGAGTTTTTGTAAAAGAACAAGATTTTTCCCCCCTCCTCATCATTTGAAAAGGAGAGGTGAAAGCCCAGCGAAAGACCAATTCCTACTCTACATGCATCCCTAATCATCGGTTCAAGGATCACCACTATCCAGGGCTTATGAGTCCTCATCATTCGTTTCAGCATTCTAATTGTTCTTCGATTACCGACTCCCCGGGCATTCCAAACGAGAATCTTATCCATCCGTGATACAACCTGTGTTCACGGTCCTGTGTTTGAGTCGTCTTAGTATAGACTCCCAATCGCCTCTACTGTAAAAAATCCACGGCTTTCTCTTTGAGACCTTGCTTAGATTATTTAACAGCTTCCCCTAGAGATTTCCTTTCTAGGTAGCCATATTGTTCAGGTTAAGATGTTTGAGATGGGACTGCTCTGAGTTCTGCTTCATGCCTACTTGTTTTTGTTGAAATTCTGCATCTTCCTCTGCCTGATCACCCTCCTGCTGTTGAGACTTCTAGGAAGATCTGTGCTCCTTCCTGACTGTTGTTTCTGCTATCTCATTTGCCATGTCGTGGTTTGAAAAGAATGGAGATAAATCAATCTCCAAGTGATGGTTGAGCAACAAGTTCACTCTCCCTGGAGAGTGATAACCATCAGACAATTGTGATCCTTCTTGAGAATCATATGGATTTGGAGAGCATTGTTTCTCTTTCATTTCGTCTGTTGAATTTGCACCAGTCTTCAGCTGATGAATGTTCACTTTCCTCCCTTTGTTGGGTCTTTTCCCCAAACCTGTATGGAGAATTTCCAGCCGATCTTACTCCACGACTTCCATACTTTCCCACCATCTTGCTGCTATTTTTTTACCCCATTTCCACACCTTGCTAATTGCCCTAAAAATCAACTGAGAGTGGGGCAATGTCCCTGCAGAATAACTCTCTGGATATATCAACCATATCCCTCTACTGCTGGTGATTAGGTTGCTGGATTGGACTAGGCGGCTGACACTGAATGATTGACAGGTTGGGACAGATAGACCCACTATCATCTGCCTTAGAACGAATATTTCCTTCAGTTCTTCTGCCTATAGACTGATGTTGTTGAGCATCAGCGAACTAATCTGATCCCACTTCCTGATGAGCTCTATTCATAACATGTGGAGTTTTGTTTCTTGGCCTGATCTGATAATCAGCAAAAGGAGCTGATCCCAATTCCTGATTTGAATCAGGAGTTGAACCCATTTCCTGAACTGTCCCATTCACTATGATCATAGTTTTTCTTCCCAGACATTGATCTGCTACTTGAAGAATCGCATCATCCCTTTCTATTAGTACCCCTTCCTTTTCCATCTCCTTCTCATTTGGATGTGTTAAATTTTTCCCTGTGCTTTTTTGTTTATGAAATCCACTTTGAGAATTGTAGTTCTGCAAGCCCAGCATGTCAGTTGCTATGTCAACCGCCACTCTGGCTTCTTCACAAACATATGGCTGACGAGTAATTGTGGCTGTCTGTTTGGTGCTGAAGCTTCTTTCCACCCATTCCTTTGTGCTTTCCTTTGTTACCTAATCAGTTTTAGGCGAGTTGGCTCTGATGGTGGGTTTCAATTCAAACATAACACTACAAGAAATCCCACCTTTAGCAACAAAAATTTTCATCGCTAAAAGATAAATTTTTGTAGCTAAAAAGTTTTAGTGATGAAAATTTTCATCGCTAAAAGAACTTTAGCGAAGAAAATTTTCATTGCAAAAAACTTTTGCAAAACTTTTAACAACGAATAATTTCGTTGCTAAAAAATATTTGTAAAACTTTTAGCTACGAAAATTTTTGTCGCTAAAAATAATTTTAAAACTTATAGCGACGAATATTTTCATCGCTAAAAAATATTTGTAAAACTTTTAGCTACAAAAATTTTTGTCACTAGAAATAATTTCAAAACTTTTAGTTATGAAAATTTTCGTCATTAGAAATATTTTCCAAAACTTTTAGCTACGAAAATTTTCGTAGCTAAAAATAATTTCAAAACTTTTAGCTATGAAAATTTTCGTTGCTAAAAAATATTTGCATAACTTTTAGCTACAAAATTTTTCGCTGCTAAAAATATTTTGCAAAACTTTTAGCTATGAAAATTTTCGTTGCTAAAAAATATTTGCATAAGTTTTAGCTACGAAAATTGTTGTCGCTAAAAATATTTTACAAAACTTTTAACTACGAAAATTTTCGTTGCTAAAAAATATTTGCATAACTTTTAGCTACGAAAATTGTCGTTGCTAAAAGTCTCTTTTTTTTTTAAAAAAATATTTCAGCACAAAATTCCTGATATACACATGTTATAATATATTTTCTCATATTCATCCTAATATGCAACTGTTATATAATATATTTCATCATATTCACATTCACATCCATCTATACCCAAACTAGTAAATCCATCCAAACATAAACTACATTCATCTAAACACAAAAAATCTTATCCGCATCACATTCATTCACCTATAAATACATATGAGCTTAACATCATAAATAAAAATACTCTAAACGTAAACCTTAACCTAAACCTAAAACCTATAACCTATAACCTAAACCTAAACCTAAAACTTAAACCTAAACCTAAACTATAACTTATAAGTTTAGGTTTAGGAAATCGGGTTCAGGTTCAGAATCGGGTTTAGGTTTGGGTTTTCAAGTTTAGGTTATTGGTTTTGAGATTTGAGAATAGGTTTAGGTTAAGGTTATAAGTTTTGGTTTAGGAAATCGAGTTTGGGTTCGAGATTGGGTTTAAGTTTGGGTTTTCAATTTTAGGTTTAGGTTTAGGTTAGGAAGTTGAGATTAGGCTTAGATGTAGGTTTAGGTTTAGGAATTTGAGAATACGTTAAGGTTTAGGTTTAGGAAATCGGGTTCAGGTTATAGGTTTAGGTTTAGGTTAGGTTATAAGTTAAGGTTTAGGAAATTGAGTTTAGTTTATAGGTTTAGGTTATAAGTTAAGGTTATAGGTTAAGTTTAAGGTTTAGGTTAAGGTTATATAGGTTTAGGTTTAGGTTATAGGTTTTGGGATTTGAGAATAGGTTTAGGTTAAGGTGGTCAAATGATCCTTCTAACAAACTTAAATTTACTCCTGACCATTTTGGATGATTTATGATTCATTGGAAAGGTGGTCAAATGATCTTCCTAACAAACTTAAATTTACTCCAATCCGAGTCATGATGAGGAAGATCTATCCCGTTTATCAAAACCATGCATTACCGATTGACCAAAATCAAGAAAAACTTTGGATGCGCTCTAAACTAGTCAAACGGGATCTGATCGAGTTGATTTCAGTTACAATGAAAAGCTCATTAGACGACGTTTCCAAAAATTCTAATATCATCAAAGGCAGACCATTGGTCAAGTTACGAGCAACCAATTTCATATATTGGACAGACATATTTTCGGCGCATCAAACGAGGTCTGATTGAAGTGATCCTAGTCTTGTTAGAAAGCTTACCTGATTATCTTTCCAACAAGATAAAAATTACCCAAAACAGACAAGTAACGAAGAAGATGTGAGTATGTGAACATTTACAATAAAAAAATAAAAAAATAATAATGACTTTTTATATTTTATATATATATATATATAATATACTAAACACATGCAGCGTCCGTCCCATGGAGAGCCCACGTGTAATATAATATCTCACACATGCAACGTCTCAGACAGGGCCCACATAATAGTGTTGCGCCAAAAATTATGGTAGGCGCCTGTAGTAATATGCAGGGCTCATCAGTTAGGGCGGACGCCCACAACAGGACCCTATACATTGGTCATCCGTAACATGGGCCACTGCTTATATAGGGCATCCAGGGACATGAGAAAAAAGGAAACTAATTGTAAGGAAAAATCAAAAGAAACGACGGATAGAAAGAAACAATTAAAGGAAAGAACAAACAAAAAGAAAAATATCAACAGAGAGAGGAAAGAGAGTTCAAGTCGAAAGAGAGAAAATAGAAAGCAGAAAGAGAGAGATACAGAGAGTTTATGAGGTTTGGAGTCTGCCTGGAGGTGCTACCCAAAGTACCTTAAATATTTCCATTGTGCCGACATGCTGCCCAACACAGGAGGCAAAAATGGTCATCAAAGGAGTCAAAAAAGCTCAGAATCTGTCCATTTCTATTTAATTCACATTCTACTCCACACATTTCTATTGCATTAATCACTTTCACATTTTATTCTGCAGCATTATCCATCTTCCATTTTTTACTTTATTTGCCTGCCCAGGACCTTAAATCCTGCAAAGTAAGGCTAGTTAGCGTTTATTTCCATTAATTATTTTTACTTTATTTTTCCTACCCAGGGCCACTTAGCTCTGTGACGTAAGGGTAGATAACTCATTTTTCTTATCTCTGCCTGCCCGACCCACTTGGGTTATGTGAAGCATGGCCAAGTATAAAATGTCAAAATTTCATTAAATCTCTAAAAATTGAAAATCTTGTGAAGTAGAGATAGCACATTATGCAGGCGGAAAAGGGCGCTTAAAACCTTCCTTTTTCATCACCGAGGCCCTTACTCAGAATCTAAAGTTGCAGACCAACGGCGAGAGTCACTTGAGTTGAAAAATTGTGAGGTTGCCTAACTCCTAAGTGATTCTATGGTTCCTAGTCGCTCGTAGATTTTATGCTTTATTTGGCTAGTGGCAACTTCAAATCAAATACATTTTTACACCTGAGTCAATAGCACACATCGCCCACAATAGCAAAAATCAATTCGAAAGCTAACCAAGCGATGGCACCGCAATGCACGTGAGCGCGTGCGGGGAGAGGCATTCATAGAATGGCGACTCCACTAGGGATTGTCCTAATTACCAGCCTAGGCCCAACTTGAAACATATGATTTGTTCAATTTATGGGGATTTTATAAATTTGACATATTTACTTTCCAGTGAATACTAGTCTTATTTGCTCTCTGTATCATGCTTTTTAACATTCCACTAAATACTGGTCTCCTACTAATGCATTAATTCTCTAATTTGTCTAGTGTATACTGGTCTATTTACTTTTTTGCCTGCATCTTGCATTCCAGTCTATACTGGTCCACTTTACTTTCTTGCCTGCATCCTGCATTCTAGTCTATACGGGTCTCGTTTACTTTCTTGCAAGCATACTACAATCCAGTTCTCACTAGTCCATTTACTCTTTTGTTAATCCAATTTGTACTGGTCCTCCTATATTTTCCTGACATTCACATTTTCCTTTATAAAAAGAAAAGAAAATACCAAAAAAAAGGGAGGTGATCGCAAGGTATATCCATTACAAGGAAGTAGCGGGCCATTCTATAACCATTGCACCTAGAAATCGATTACTGGTTTGTCATCCTGCACAATCATCCCGTACCTACCAAAGTATCATTCGAACCCATGCACAAGCAACCATGTCAGCTCAAGGTAACAATCCTCCAACTCCTCCAGAATCGCCAAGACCACAAGCCTCTCAACCATTCGCATCCACTCCCTCGACAATCGAGCTCGCCCACGGCTTAAACAGGTTAGATAATATTGTAAATCGCATTCACGCAGAAATGGTGCCACTCATTCATAACATGCATCCACCGAGCATCCATGTAGGTCTATCAGACCCAACTGTCAATCAATTTCAAACCATTCCTCTTAGCGAAAATCGGGTTCACTTTCAAAACCCACCAATCACAGCAACTCAAACACCAGCACCTCCTACCCCTGATGGGAGTCAACCAGCACATTCTAGTCAATCATATTCTGGTCAATTCTAACAACCTTCTCCCAGTGAAAATTTATTTCAATTTTCACCCAGTCAACCACATCAAATACATACTATGCATGGACATCCACCCATCCAAGCTTGCCCTCTCAGCGGGACCGCATCCCAATTCCCACACCACACCATGCACTCAATCCATCTGACCGAGGAGCACAAGAACATCGAAGAAGTCGACCATTATGAAGAAGAGGCCAACCGAATGCCAGAAGGAGCACGACCTCCTTTGTCCCAACCAAATGAATTTTATTGACTTCGGGAAGACTTCAAGAACCAGCTAAGGGTGAAATGACCTTCAAAAACAACATGGGGTGGAACTCCTATCCACAAAATTCAGGGATCTTTGCACATTCCCCGATGCTAGGGTACCTGCAAACTTCGAGGTACCCAAGTTTCAACGATACGATGGTACGGGATGCCCAACTGCACATTTAAAGGCTTTTTATGGTGAACTAGATGCCATGGTAGAAGATGATGAAGCATTGATCCCTCTTTTTCAAAAATTCTTAAGGGGTGATGCATTAGATTGGTACACGTCTTTGGACTATCACAAGATTAGAACATGGAAACAATTGTCCTAAACTTTTGTAAATCGTTTCGCGTATAATCTAAATGCAGCACCCCGAAGGTCAGACTTGGTAGCCCTTAGGCAAAGGAGCGACGAAATGCTGTCTGCATACGTGGGACGATGGAGAGCCGTGGTCGCACGAATGAAAACACCTATCGACAAAGAAGAACTTATCTCTATGATCATCCATTCGGCCAATCCAAATATATCAGGATATCTGATTTCATACTTATATGCCAATTTTACTTAGCTAATCCATGTGGGGGAACAGGTGGAGGCCAGAATAAGAACCGGTACAATTGCGCCATGGCCCCACCAGTCTACCTCAGTACAAAAGGCAAATCTTGAAGAAAAGACAGGTAAATACGGAGTAAGAAATAGGGATATGGCTCCTCGTCCAGAAAAAACTAACAATGTTTTGCCTCCGCACAAGGAATGCTAAGAAATCCCCCACAGGAATAACAATACTACCCTTAGTAGCAGCAACCTAGCTAGAATGCACGATACCAGAACCGGCAAATGGGTGCGGCACAGGTGTCTAGGCAATTTACACCATTGGCCCAATCACACACAGACATGCTCGCCACACTCATCCAAAGGCAGCTCTTGGCACCTCTCCAGCCTAGACCACCGCCAAACCCATTGCCTCTAAATTATAAAGAAAATGAGTATTGCGCATTCCATCAAAGGCAGGGTCATACCACAGAACGTTATTTCTCCTTGAAACATGCAGTTCAAAATTTGATTGATTAAAATCAGATCACGGTCACACCCCCTAAAACAGCTGCTGCTATTAGTAATAACATACTCTAAAATCCTCTGCTGCAGCATCAAGAATGCCCTAACACTTCCAACACTCCCACTGTCAATGCCATCCAAGGAGAATATCCTCCCCATGTTTGCTAAGCATTATCAGCCAAAATCTATGACATGGAGATTCCTCCATTCATTTTGTAAGGGGCATTACTATCTCCTCTGTTAGTCCTTCAAGGGAAGGCCCATGAACCTCATCACAGTCCTCCTCATCATGTAGAACAAACATAGGATCAAGCATTGGTCCTACAAAGAAGAGCCCCTACGTCAACACAAACCAACAACTTCCACCAGTCAGGACACTACCAAAAAATCGAGCAAAGGATACAGATAAAAACCGTAGCCATAGACCTATGGCTACGGTTTTTATCCATAACGTGACCATTGCGGTAGGTGCCATAACAATAAGTCCAAAACCTATGGCTACGGATTTAATCCGTAGCTATAGAGTACAATAGCTACAGTTAAATTCCGTAGCAATTTTATCTGAAGCAAACACTTCAAACTGCTACGGATATTATTTGTAGCTAAAAGTCTGTTGCAATATGCCTAAATTGAAAAGGCTACACCTGTCAGATTCATGGCTATGGATATTATTCGTAGCTAAAGTCCGTAGCAATATGCCTCAATTGAAAAGGCTACACCTGTCAGATTAATGGCTACGGATATTATTTGTAACTGAATGTCCGTAGCAATATGCCTAAATTAAAAAGGCTACACCTGTCAGATTAATGGCTACGGTCAATAGCCGTAGCTATTTTGTACCTTACAAAATTATATATAATCATTTGTTCATTCAATTACCACCTGTACAACCATTTATTCATTCAATCACAATCACTCATTCATTCATTCAGTTACAATCAAATTACAATCCTTCATTCAATCAATTACAATCCAATTCATTCAATCAATTATAATTACAATAATGCTGAAAATACAAATCTTTGGCTTCATTAGAGAAATGTGCTCGACTTCACCCTGAAATTTCAACAGCTTCTTATATTCCATCATCCTACAAATAGTCATGTTATACATAAATTAGAAAGTTCATTGGAAAAAAGAAAGACAAAGTGAAAGAAGTGCATCATGTAAAGACAAAGAAAGACAAGGTTTTGGTTTTGGTTTAGGTTATAGGTTTTGGGATTAGAGAATGGGTTCGGGTTTAGGTCTTAGGTTTTGATTTTGGTTTAGGTTATAAGTTTTGGTTTAGGTTATAGGTTATAGGTTTAGGATAAGATTTAGGTTTAGGTTATAGGTTTTTGGATTTGAGAATGGGTTCGGGTTTAGGTTATAGGTTTTAGTTTAGGTTATAGGTTTTAGGATTTGAGAATCAGTTCGGGTTTAGGTTATACGTTTTGGTTTTGGTTTTGGTTTAGGTTATAGGTTTTGGGATTGGAGAATGGGTTCGAGTTTAGGTCTTAGGTTTTGGTTTTGGTTTTGGTTTAACTTATAGGTTACAGGTTTAGGATAAGGTTTAGGTTTAGGTTTAGGTTATAGGTTTTGGGATTTGAGAATGGGTTCGGGTTTAGGTTATAGGTTATAGGTTTTGGTTTTGGTATTAGTTTAGGTTATAGGTTTTGGGATTTGGTTTAGGTTATAGGTTTTGGTTTTGGTTTTGGTTATAGGTTATAGGTTTAGGATAAGGTTTAGGTTTAGGTTATAGGTTTTAGGATTTGAGAATGGGTTCGGGTTTAGGTTATAGGTTTTGGTTTAGATTATAGGTTTTGAGATTTGAGAATGGGTTTGGGTTTAGGTCATAGGTTATGGTTTTGGTTTAGGTTATAGGTTTTGGTTTAGGTTATAGGTTATAGGTTTAGGATAAGGTTTAGGTTTAGGTTTAGGTTTAGGTTTAGGTTATAGGTTTTGGGATTTGAGAATGGGTTCGGGTTTAGGTTATAAGTTATAGGTTTTGGTTTTGGTTTTAGTTTAGGTTATAGGTTTTGGGATTTGGTTTAGGTTATAGGTTTTAGTTTCGGTTTAGGTTATAGGTTTTGCTTTAGGTTATAGGTTATAGGTTTAGGATAAGGTTTAGGTTTAGGTTATAGGTTTTAGAATTTGAGAATGGGTTCAGGTTTAGGTTATAGGTTTTGGTTTTGGTTTAGGTTATAGGTTTTGAGATTTGAGAATGGGTTCGGGTTTAGGTCATAGGTTTTGGTTTAGGTAATAGGTTTTGGGATTGGAGAATGGGTTCGAGTTTAGGTCTTAGGTTTTGGTTTAGGTTATAGGTTATAGGTTTCGGATAAGGTTTAGGTTTAGGTTTAGGTTATAGGTTTTGGGATTTGAGAATGGGTTCGGGTTTAGGTTATAGGTTATAGGTTTTGGTTTTGGTTTTAGTTTAGGTTATAGGTTTTGGGATTTGGTTTAGGTTATAGGTTTTGTTTTTGGTTTAGGTTATAAGTTTTTCTTTAGGTTATAGGTTATACGTTTAGGATAAGGTTTAGGTTTAGGTTATAGGTTTTAGGATTTGAGAATGGGTTCGGGTTTAAGTTATAGGTTTTGGTTTAGGTTATAGGTTTTGGGATTGGAGAATGGGTTCGGGTTTAGGTCTTAGGTTTTGGTTTTGGTTTAGGTTATAAGTTTTGGTTTAAGTTATAGGTTATAGGTTTAGGATAAGGTTTAGGTTTAGGTTTAGGTTTAGGTTATAGGTTTTGGGATTTGAGAATGGGTTCGAGTTTAGGTTATAGGTTATAGGTTTTGGTTTTGGTTGTAGTTTAGGTTATAGGTTTTGGGATTTGGTTTAGGTTATAGGTTTTGGTTTTGGTTTAGGTTATAGGCTTTGCTTTAGGTTATAGGTTATAGGTTTAGGATAAGGTTTAGGTTTAGGTTATAGGTTTTAGGATTTGAGAATTAGTTCGGGTTTAGGTTATAGGTTTTGGTTTTGGTTTTAGTTTAGGTTATAGGTTTTGAGATTTGAGAATGGGTTCGGGTTTAGGTCATAGGTTGGATTTGAGAATGGGTTCGGGTTTAGGTCATAGGCTTTGGTTTAGGTTTTAGGTTTTAAGATTTGAGAATCGGCTCAGGTTTAGGTTATAGGTTTTGGTTTTACTTTTGGTTTAGGTCATAGGTTTTGGGATTGGAGAATGGGTTCGGGTTTAGGTCTTAGGTTTTGGTTTTGGTTTTGGTTTTGGTTTAAGTTATAGGTTTTGGTTTAGGTTATAGGTTATAGGTTTGGGATAAGGTTTAGGTTTAGGTTATAGGTTTTTGGATTTGAGAATGGGTTCGGGTTTAGGTTATAGGTTTAGGATAAGGTTTAGGTTTAGGTTTAGGTTATAGGTTTTGGGATTTGAGAATAGGTTCGGGTTTAGGTTATAGGTTTTGGTTTAGGTTTAGGTTATAGGTTTTAGGATTTGAGAATGGGTTCGGGTTTAGTTCATAAGTTTTGGTTTTGGTTTAGGTTATAGGTTTTGGGATTTGAGAATGGGTTCGGGTTTAGGTCATAGGTTTGGGATTTGAGAATGGGTTCGGGTTTAGGTCATAGGTTTTGGTTTTGGTTTAGGTTATAGGTTTTGGGATTTGAGAATGGGTTCGGGTTTAGGTCTTAGGTTTTGGTTTTGGTTTTGGTTTTGGTTTAGGTTATAGGTTTTGGTTTAGGTTATAGGTTATAGGTTTAGGATAAGGTTTAGGTTTAGGTTTAGGTTATAGGTTTTTGGATTTGAGAATGGGTTCGGGTTTAGGTTATAGGTTATAGGTTTTGGTTTTGGTTTTAGTTTAGGTTATAAGTTTTGGGATTTGGTTTAAGTTATAGGTTTTGGTTTTGGTTTAGGTTATAGGTTTTACTTTAGGTTATAGGTTATAGGTTTAGGTTTAGGCTATAGGTTTTAGGATTTGAGAATGGGTTCGGGTTTAGGTTATAGGTTTTGGTTTAAGTTATCGGTTTTGGGATTGGAGAATGGGTTTGAGTTTAGGTCTTAGGTTTTGGTTTTGGTTTTGGTTATAGGTTTTGGTTTAGGTTATAGGTTATAGGTTTAGGATAAGGTTTAGGTTTAGGTTTAGGTTATAGGTTTTGGGATTTGAGAATGAGTTCGGGTTTAGGTTATAGGTTATAGGTTTTGGTTTTGGTTTTAGTTTAGGTTATAGGTTTTGGGATTTGGTTTAGGTTATAGGTTTTGGTTTTGGTTTTAGTTTAGGTTATAGGTTTTGGGATTTGGTTTAGGTTATAGGTTTTGGTTTTGGTTTAGGTTATAGGTTTTGCTTTAGGTTATAGGTTATAGGTTTAGGATAAGGTTTAGGTTTAGGTTTTAGGTTTTAGGATTTGAGAATGGGTTTGGGTTTAGGTTATAGGTTTTGGTTTTGGTTTTGGTTTAGGTTATAGGTTTTGAGATTTGAGAATGGGTTTGGGTTTAGGTCATAGGTTTTGGGATTTGAGAATGGGTTTGGGTTTAGGTCATAGGTTTTGGTTTAGGTTTTAGGTTTTAGGATTTAAAAATCGGCTCGGGGTTAGGTTTTAGGTTTTGGTTTTGGTTTAGGTTATAAGTTTTGGGATTGGAGAATGGGTTCAGGTTTAGGTCTTAGGTTTTGGTTTTGGTTTTGGTTTTGGTTTAAGTTATAGGTTTTGGTTTAGGTTATAGGTTATAGGTTTAGTATAAGGTTTAGGTTTAGGTTATAGGTTTTTGGATTTGAGAATGGGTTCGGGTTTAGGTTATAGGTTTAGGATACGGTTTAGGTTTAGGTTTAGGTTATAGGTTTTAGGATTTGAGAATGGGTTCGGGTTTTGGTTATAGGTTTTGGTTTAGGTTTAGGTTATAGGTTTTAGGATTTGAGAATGGGTTCGGGTTTAGTTCATAAGTTTTGGTTTTGGTTTAGGTTATAGGTTTTGAGATTTGAGAATGGGTTCGGGTTTATGTTTAGGTTATAGGTTTTAGGATTTGAGAATGGGTTCGGGTTTAGGTCATAGGTTTTGGTTTTGGTTTAGGTTATAGGTTTTGGTATTGGAGAATGGGTTCGGGTTTAGGTCTTAGGTTTTGGTTTTGGTTTTGGTTTTGGTTTAGGTTATAGGTTTTGGTTTAGGTTATAGGTTATAGGTTTAGGATAAGGTTTAAGTTTAGGTTATAGGTTTTGGAATTTGAGAATGGGTTCGGGTTTAGGTCATAGGTTTTGGGATTTGAGAATGGGTTCAGGTTTAGGTCTTAGGTTTTAGTTTTGGTTTTGGTTTTGGTTTAAGTTATAGGTTTTGGTTTAGGTTATAGGTTATAGGTTTAGGATAAGGTTTAGGTTTAGGTTATAGGTTTTTAAATTTGAGAATGGGTTTGGGTTTAGGTTATAGGTTTAGGTTTAGGTTTAGGTTATAGGTTTTAGGATTTGAGAATGGGTTCGGGTTTAGGTTATAAGTTTTGGTTTAGGTTTAGGTTATAGGTTTTAGAATTTGAGAATGGGTTCGGGTTTAGTTCATAGGTTTTAGTTTTGGTTTAGTTTATAGGTTTCGGGATTTGATAATGGGTTCAGGTTTAGGTCATAGGTTTTGAGATTTGAGAATGGGTTTGGGTTTAGGTTATAGGTTTTGGTTTTAGTTTAGGTTATAGGTTTTTGGGTTTGAATCGGTTCGAGTTTAGGTTAAGAGTATGGTACCTGCAAATACAAATATAAACATGGCTTGTCTAAATGGCCAGCCCATTCCAATGTCGTCTATAGGAAATGGACAGCTTCATCATGGTCATAACAGCGGTTCCCACCTTCCAGGGACCCCCGCTCTTCCGGATAGTTCCTACGCACATCCGAGTCTGCTCCATTAATCTCGAGCAATTATATAAACACAGCCTGTCCAAATGGCCAGGCCCCTCCAATGCTGTCCATAGGAAATGGACAACTTCATCATGGTTATAATAGCGGTTCCCACCTTCCAAGGACCCCCACTCTTCCGGATAGCTCCGACGCATATCCAGGTTTGCTCCATTAATCTCGAGCAAATACATAAACACGGCCTGTCCAAATGGGCAGGCCCTTCCAATGCTGTCCATAGGAAATGAATAACTTCATCATGGTCATAACAGCGGTTCCCACCTTCCAGGGACCCCCACTCTTCCAGATAGCTCCGACTGACATCCAGGTCTTCTCCATCAATTTTAAGCAAATACATAAACACGGTCTGTCCAAATGGCCAGATCACTCCAACCATGTGCATTCTTGAGTCAAGAGACGTACCGGATGCTTAAATATGAAATATGCATTTAAACATAAAATGACATTGAGAATCGCTTCTCAAAATCATAGACTGTTTTCTTTTGAAACTCGTTCATTTCACTTGAAAACCTATCACATAATGAATAACTATAACCACAATGATAACTACACATGTGCGTTCTTGACAAGAGACTTACCAGATGCTTGAATCTGAAATACGCAGCTCCAATCCTCCCACATGCAATATCCACCTGAAAGAATGCGCATAACCGTCATGCTTGAGTAATCAATACAGAAATGTACAAGTAAAACTATAAAACCAGAGATACTATATTTTCAGGATCTCCTCCATAGTTAACGATCTCATTCTAAAGCCCTTCTCCCTCCTCCTTTACCCGGGCTTGGGACCGGCAATGCAAGGAGTTGCATTGGCGGAGTTAAAAAAGGGCTTAGGCTCCATTTAGTTTTTTTTAAAAAATATATTTTCATAAATACTAATGTGATGACCAAATGGAGCCTAAGACTATAAATACGTTCAAATATAGAGTACAAAATTCATTCAATATATATGTTTTTTTAAAAAAATAAGTGCCAAATTAGTTCATAATCAGTTCAAAATGCACACTACATGCTCAAAATTAATTCAAAATGTACACATTACACATGTTTAATTATAGAGTACCAACATTGTTCAAATTATAGGATTCTCAAAGTCTCTTTCTCCCATTGTACAAATGATCCTAGACCAGCCTCTCCAAGTGTAGATGCGAACCCATCTTCTTTCCACAAAGGAGCATGAGGTTGTATAACCTCAGTCAGGACAACAACAAAAGCTCCATCCTCCAATGGTTGGCAATGGACAGTTGCATTTGGATTAACTTCGTGTACTTCACCACGAGCAACTACACCACAATTTTCAAAACCAAGCAAGTCGCATCTCTTACCGATATATATAATATCTGGCTACATTTACACATAAAATGACATTGGTATTGTTAGCATTTATAATATAATTGTAAGCTCAATATAGTAAAAAATTTATATTTGCATACCGACGATGCCTGAGTAGATTTAACGACTGTTGGTGATGAGAGATTTCGAGTACAGTGTCCCTCTTTCTCCATATTGCCCAATGTTTTCTTCATCTCAACTATATCTTGAGTCATATCATCCAATTTTTTCTTCACCTGAAATAACTCTTGAGTTACGCTCTTTTTTCTTTTGTCACATGCTCTACCTTTGAACGAGCAGGGGCTGACTTCTTCAGTCTTAGTTTGCTTATTGAGCAACTTAGACCCCGTATTCGCCCTCTATTGTCAGAACTAACCAACTGTAAAACATTATAAATCAAGTTATTAGGATATTCATAATTACCATAAAACTTAAGTAATTTTTAAATTTTATTAGTACCTCTGTATGGGCATCATCCATGCCAGTCATCCTAGAAGTAAGATTGCTACTATAGAGCTCATCTAATTTTTCCTGTGAAAAAATACAAATGAATGCAATATAATTCAAAGTTATACATAGGCTTTTCATAAGGGTACTAGTTAGTGGTACGAGGGATGCACTTACAGCAAGGTCAGGATACTGGACAACTTTGTCCTTTCGGGTATGGGCTCTTAAGAAGACTTTACATCTACTTATCTCGACATCAGAGGTAAGATTCTTCTCCATCGCCTTTGCCACATTACATATCATTCAAATACACATCAATAATAGATTTAGATGAATGATAATTCAAATTTTAAATTATAATATCTATTTTTAAATATATACCATCTTATGGCGAGTAACAGTCATGTTGTGCCTCCCAAGACACGCAGGTCCTTTTAGCTTGGATCGATTGACTTTATTCCTTGCGCTTACCCTCTTGAATTCCTCAGTGCTACGTTAATCCACGAAGACCCTCCAATCCTCCATAGGGATACCTGGGGGGGCAGAACCATCTCTCACAGCAATAGGATCCTTGTTGTTAATATATTTTACATTCAATCTTCTCTTGTAATTCCTCCACGCTTCATTGATGCATTTTGTAACGTAATCAAGACTTATATCCCAACTTTGACCCTCAAACTCATAAAGCTGTGACAATCTTTTTGTGACCATATGAATTTGTTCATGAGGCACTTGGCGAAAGTCTGAGTATATGATCGGGATATGAGAATGGGTGAGGACACCGATATGCGATGCAAAGTCTCTGTGATCGAAACAGTCCTCATTTGGTTGCCCGAATTCATTCATCTTTAGGACTTTTTTCCTATCAAGTTGCACAAGTAAAGAGACCCCCCTAGTAATGCCTCTCTTTTTGGATGAAGAAGAAGCTGACACAATTACATAAAAAGAATAACAGTTATATATACACATCATTGATTACCGCCAATATATAAGAAAAAGAAAACTTACATATCTAATTAAGGAGAAATATCTTATTACCTTTGATGTTGCTTGAATCTGTACTCCCAAGCACCTGCGCCCCCATTACCTCTGGTTGTGAATCCATGTGCCTATTTCTTCCCTAATATGAAAAGGAAAAAAAAAAAAGCTAATGGTTAAGAAATTATTTAGATCACAGATAATGTACAAAAAATTCACTATATTATCCAAACCTTGATTAGATTTCCTCCAATAAATATCATTTTGTTACATGCTTAGAAAATACAAACAAATCAGTAGATTCTCTTTGATCATTTTCTTTTCTTTGTTTTCTCGACCACAACACTGACATCTTCAGATTCATTCAATATCAACTCATCAACCATTGCTAATGAGGTGAGATCAGGTCCTGGATCGGCATTACTTACAGCCTTTAATCGTTCCGATAGAACGCACGTCTCTTCTTCGATAAAAAAATTTTTCGGAACCTCCAAGACCACATGCCAGTCAGGATTTTTTGGATCTCTGAAGTAAAAAACTTGCGTGACATGCTCTGCAAGAATGAAGGGCTCGTCACTGACTTTGTCTGAACTGTAAAGACTAGATAAATTTACTAATCTCAAATTCGCTTCGACATTAAAAGAAACACCATGATGTGTTACTTTCACCCAATCACACTTAAATAGGACGGGCTTGTACCCTGTTTGGTACTCCAATTGGATAATTCTACGAAGGACTCCGTAGTAAGGTTGATTTTCATCCACTGTATTGATATCCTTAGCACTTGATCGGAAGGTTGTCATGCCCTCTGTCCTAACCCCACTATTTTGGTTCGTTTTATTCTCCTCATAGTCCTTAGTGACAAAGAGGAAACCATTAATACAATATTTATTAAATTGCATAGAAAAAGCTAGAGGTCCTCTCACTATATCTTTAAATTCATTATCGTCAGATTCAATAAACTCTAGTTGCCTCTTCAACCAAGATATGACTTCGTCCTTGCTAGGCACCCTGTTGGTCCTCTTATAGCATCGCTGCAAGAAATCTTTATGTTTCCTGTGCGATATTCGATAACATTGTTATATTGAAATTGCATAAAATAAGGAAGATATTCTTGGTGTTTCCTGTGCAATATTCGATAACATTGTTATATTGAAATTGTATAAAATAAGGAAGATATATATATATATATATATATATATATATATATATATATATATATATATATATATATATATATATATATATAAAAGCTTATTGTACATACCCTTCCCACTCGTCGTAGCTAGGATGACTCTTCAGTACCCATGTATGAGCTTATTCGTATTCGATACCCACTAGGATAACACTTTGACCCGAACCTACTGGACTAACGTCGTCATCATTAAGGTTATCATCAACGATATCTTCTAACTTACGTAGTCCTAGAATGAGTCCATTAATCCATTTTTTCAGCTTTTCTAGTAGGCTTGTTTTCTGTTTTCCTTTATATTGGTTGCAGAATATAACTGTCTCCTCTTGGATGTACTACTCTGCAATACAAGCCTCAGGTCGTGTCTTTTTCTGGACATAGGCCTTGAATGTCTTCATGAACCTGACAAAGTTAATGATATATTATATATACATGCAAATGTAGATGGTAAGCCGATTTATTCTTATTAAGATCACAGCGTACCGTTCGAATGGATACATCCATCGATAGTATATAGGACCACGTATGCGAGCCTCATAAGCCAAATGGATCGATAAATGCATCATAATGACAAATATCGATGGTGGGCATATAGTTTCAAGTTGAAATAACATCCTCGCCATGCCCCTCTCGAGAGTAAGGAGTGTTTGAAGGTCTACAGTTGTCGAGCACAAGGCATTAAAAAATGTACAAAAGCTTGTAATTATAGGACGAATGACCTTCCTATCCCTGAATGCATGCTGGATGAGAACTGGAAGCAGATGTTGCATCAACACATGGTAAGAATGAGACTTCATTCCCTTTAAATCCATGCAATCTTCCTTTACAATGGTCTTCCAATTCGCACTAAAACCGATCGGAACACGTAGCTCATGCAAAGTCTGGATGAAAAGTTTTTTCTCTTCTTTTCTTAGACAAAAAGGACCTTATTTCTGAATCACCTTGCCATTGTTCTTTTTCAGCCATAGACGCTTCTTAATTCCCAATTGTTTCACGTCCTTGCGTGCATTAGCATCATCCTTGGTTTTGCCAGGCGTGTTCAACATCAAGGCAAGAAGGATTTCACATATATTTTTCTCAATATGCATGACATCAAGGTTGTGACGCATGGGAATATCTTTCCAATACTCCAGATCAAATAATATAGACCGTTTGAAGAACCACGGTGATTCAACATCATCCGCTAGCTCTTGTCAGCCTCCATCAGTACCCCTTATATTATTCTTCCCAGTCTTCCCCCACAGCATATTCAAGTTTGCAGTTTGTCTTTTAACCTCAATCCCATCCAGAAGAATCGGTTGATGTCATATCTCCACCTTCTTGTTGAACATGCCAGCACTTGTGTCCTTCCTAGCCTGTTCTGACATTGGCAACCATCGTCTGTGGTCCATATAAACATGTTTCTTTCCATATTTGAGTCGCAAAGAATCTATGTTGGGACCACATACACGACAATCATACTTACCCCCTACAACCAAAAATATTACCATATGCTGGAAAGTCATGGATTGTCCAAAGAAGAACAACACGCATGTTGAATTTATTTTCATGATATGCATCAAACGTCGTGACCCCTTCTCGCCATAACTTTTGTAATTCATCAATCAATGGTTGTAAATAAATATCAATATCCTTTCCTGGTTGTCGCGGTCCCTCAATGAGCAAAGTCAACATAGTAAACTGAGGTTTCATGCAAAGCTTTGGTAGAAGGTTGTACGTCACACACATAACGGGCCATGAACTATGCGACATACTGAAAGTGCCGAATGGGTTAAACCCATCTGTAGACAAACCCAATCGAACATTGTGAGGCTCAGATGAAAAATCTGTATACTTGTCATCAATATTCTTCCATGCAATAGAGTCGGCCGGATGCTCCATCTTTTTATGTTGAAATTTCCTGTTTGAGTGCCAAGACATTTCTTTCGCCAACCATGGCACACTGAACATTCTTTGTAGCCTTGGTGTTAATGGAAAATACCTTAACACCTTCTTAGGTATTTGAGATCATTTTTTCTCAGAATCCATTTCAGTCTTGTACCTAAAAGTTTTACAATTTGGACAAATGGTTTTCATCTCGTTCTCTCTCCAGTATAAGATGCAGTCATTTGGACAAGCATGAATTTTCACATAATCAAGACCCAACTTTCTAATGATCTTCTTCGCTTGGTAGGTATTAGTTGGGGCCTTGTTACCGGAAGGTAACACCTTCTTTAGTAGTTGAAGGAGCTCTGTAAATCTTTTTTCACTCCATCCATGATTCACCTTTAATTTGAAAAGTTGTACAATGAAAGTCAGCATGGTGAAATCTTGGGCCCCAGGGTATAGCTCAGTCATTGTGTCTCGTATATTTGCTTCAAAATCATTGGTTTCATTTTCTCCAAAGACACCTTCAACTACAGGGGTCACATTCGACTCATCCTATATAACTTCATCTAGGTTATTACCACCAAGTTCTTGAACGATCATGTTGTGAACCTCATTTAAGTTCGGGACACTATGGTGTTGTTGCAAACTTGATTCACATATGGTACACTTAGGTGATACATGCTCCCCATGCATGTTCCAAACCATATAGCTTGGGTTGAATCCATTTTTCATTAGATGTATTTCCATATCATCATAAGAAATCAAAAAACGTGCACATCTGCAAGTGGTGCATGGACAAGGAACGGATTCTCTACCAGGAAGGTTTTCTTGTGCAAACTTTGAGAAACTTCTTATTCCAGAAATAAAACATGGGTCTAGGAAACTTAGTGTCATCCACTCCCTATTCATTATAGTCGAATCTTGATTAACCAAGGGGTCCATTTTCAACCTGCACCTTATCAAAAATTAAAGTTGAAAATTAGCCTAATGCACCATCCAATTCAAAGTTGGAAATGAGGGAAGTACTATCAGATGATTGGACCCATACAGATATTATCTACCAAATACAATGTATTAAGGAGTTTGCAATCATTGTATTTTTACAATAAATTAATAATGTAATTTATAAGTAAAATCTTAAACCACTTGCATAGATGAAAAGTCTCACATGCATTTCTAATATATCAAGCTAAATGATGGATTGTACCAGTTAAAGACTTCACCACACAAGGGACATAGATTGTACCATCTTCCTTTCACTTTTTCTAATGTGTGTATCCCACACTGACTTTTTCACTTCTCATTGTAACCCACGTGAAGCATCTCATTAAAGAGACCATGCAAGAAACGCTCTGTGGGTCCACAGTGATGGATGTGACATTTGCTCCATACATCCATTGTGTGACCTTTTCTTTCTCTATTCCTTGGTCCATGTGCATTGCACATGCCATACCCTTGGTTTCACATCATGCAACCTTTTAGTAGCAGCTTTCATGGATGAGACTCATGCAATAAACCTTGAACATTTTGAAGTACAATGACTAAGTGCTTGTTTGTCTCCCTTACTTGCACAGAAGATACATATGCCTAGCAAAGGTCCACTAGTCCACTCCTCATCTCCATGCGACACATGTGCCAACCTAGCTATTTCATGGGTCCCACCATGAAAATGAAAGTACACCCATCAAGATTAGTGTATGCAGCTGTATGCATGCTTAGACTAGATATGTAGATATCTGTCAGGGAACACCCATATGCATATTCTATTATGTGTATCACAGTTATTTACATATGTAATACTTATATATAGATACAGTTGCATACATGATGCACCTAACAACATGAAAATTAGGCTGATCCATTCATCAAGTTGGCCACCCCAAGAATAGAATGGACAATTTTGGAGAAAAAAAATGCCAAAATTCTTCAATCGGCATACCCAAGTGGCCACTCCTGATGGATAAACCAGCCTGATTTTTGTTTTTGGTCTTCTTCATGGCGCACACCACCATTATGCACTGCTTAGATGTTTCACACACTTTTCTTGTTGACATGTGTTCTAGAAAAAAATAAAAAACCCTCGAGGATCTCAGAAGATTGGTTGTAGGGGTTGAAACTTCTCACCAACTTCCCCTTAAAAGTGAATCCTCCCCGACTTTTTGAGTCTAGAAAGTACTCTATATTGAAGGATAATCCCCCACTGATCAGTTTTTTACCCCCTCTCGTCCACCAATAGTATTTGGGGGCAGGCATAGGATTGCCTTTAAGTTCAAAGATTAGTGTCCTTTCTCTACCACTCGTAGGGTGCGTTTGGATGCACTATCAAACTGATTTGCAATATTAATCTTTTTTTTTTCTATAAACATGAAACAATATCTATAGTCACAAAAAAAAAATTTACAATGAAAAAAAGAAAATTAAAAAAAAAATAATTTTCGTATATTTACAGGGTCACCTTGCACGCTATCTTCTTCGCCATGGTTTTCCTAGAGTATACCTTAAGGAGGATTGTATATTAATGTGAATAGTTTGTGGAGTCACACTGGTTAGTGGTGGAAGAGACTATGATGCCGTGAAGAGCATGCTCCTTGTAGGTTTAAGCCAATTCATTGATGTGGACAGCATTGTCAGAATTTACCTTGCTTCACTAAGCAATTCGGGGCAAACTCGGTTGCAGCTTTTTCAGAAGCAGGTTGAGATCACCAAAAATTTCCGTGGAAATGCAAATGTTCTCTATGCTTGGCTTGGTGCTTCAAAAGAAGCTTTAACAGGGATCATGCTTAATGGGTTTGGGCACAATGTAAAGCCAAAATTCAAGCCCGTCTATGGCACTGACATTCATCTTACCCCGGTGAATTGCTCCAATGTCAGGTATTCTGATGTTGACGAAAATGGTATACGACATATGGTGTTGTGTCGTGTTATAATGGGGAACATGAAACTTGTTCATCCTGGATTTGAACAATTTCAGCCCAGCAGTGAAAACTTTGATAGTGGTGTAGATAATCTTTAAAACCCAAAGCATTACATAATATGAAAAACTTTGTAACATCCCGTCTAACCAGCACCGCATCCTGGGGCATCCACGTAAGACTGGCCACAGGACCGTTCGATTAAAGCCACTTGTGGTGGGTTACCACACCTAAAATAATCTAGGATTAGTCCTACAGCGTAGTGCAAGTAGGTCATGATAAAATCTAACGCGGGCTGCCAAGGCAGATGACCGATTGTACTTGGCAACAGCCGTGCGGGCCATACCGCGACGCAGGAATGTCAGAAAATTACAAAACTTTAGAAAACACTAGATCTCACTGGGCTTGAGGTCCACCACAGACCTCAGACCCTATGGACACCCAGAACTGGGATCTGGCATGGGCCATATGCACCTCACCAATGCCAGAAATTAAATCTGGCACTTGCAAATGAAATCGAGAATTTGGGCTTTTCAGCCGTCAGTTTTTTTCTAAATTTACGGTGATGGTCTAATGTGCGGGCCTACACCCGTCAACAAAACCTGGGCCCCAATCGTGGCACGGTAACCGTTGATCGCACATCGGACCCATACGATCGAACCAGATATCCGATCGACCCCAAAATTTGTATGAGCCTTCATCTGACCATGGACCACCTACCCTAGAAATTTCATGGCCAGGGGACCACCAGAACTACCCCAACGATCGAAATGGACCCTACAGGGCCATTTACAGATCGGGATCGCCTACTCAGATCCCATATCCGTTCATCCGATTGTTTCTAAATTTTATATGGCCCCTCATTGGGCCATGAGGCACGTGCACACCAAATTTGGTGGTCACAGGAGTCTTGGGGCCACCTCAATACCAAAAGTAGCTCTAAGAGTCTATTTTTGAAAATTATAGAAACATAAGGCCAAGGGGCCCAACTCTAGGGAAATAAACCCTAACTCTCTCCCATAACTTCTCCATTCTTCCAACAACAACTTTCTCTCCCCCATAACCTTCTTCAATTCTCAACAAATCCCTCTCTCCTTCATAACTTCCTTCAACCTTCCAAAATCAATCTCTCTTTCCTCATAACTTTCACCACCATCCTACTACAACCTTCTCTTCGTAATTTCCACCTCTCCAATGACCAAGGATAGCTAAATGTGGAGGTGAGGGTGGAGAGGTGCATGTGTGGACCTAAATCAAGGTGGGACCAAGGGCATTAACCCACCCAACTCTCAATTTCTTCTCCAAGGAGGCAATCTCCGCCTCAATCCTCTAAAACCGTCCGTTGAGCATCTAGGTAAGCACTTCTCCCCATTTCTTCTTAAGATTCAAGCATTAAGAGGGGATTGGCATGAGATTTCTTACATGCAAGGGTTTGGTTTTAGGAATTCCGGCCGGTCAACCCTCAAACCCCATTTCTAGGTCGCATCCGAGCCTCCAACAAATTCAAGGTGCGGACTATTAATCCTAGGTGGCCTAGCACCAATCATAACATGAGTTTAATGATTTTGCTTGTTTGGGTGAAGCATGTATGAAATCTAGAGAGAACCTAGGATTTGAGTGTTGGTGAAAAAGTATGAAATTGCATGTTTGTTAGTTCCTCTTTTTTATGATTGTATTTATGCTTCTCATATGTTTGATGATATAACTGATACTCATATGCTCATATGTGGTGTGATTCCTTCTTGTGATGATGCCTATGACATGTATGATGTTTTGTCCTTGCATATTTTAATTCCTAGGAGCGTAGGAGACGTTTCGTTTTCCTCGCCCACTCACACACTTCACATGCACTCTAAATATGGTATAGTAACATGCTTGTTAGGAGTATTGAAATGTATGATAGGATGAATGCATCATGATACCATATGTTGGATAATAACCTCGATGTCCACATGCTAAGAATCATCGTTGAACCGTGGATTTGTCAGGAGCCTGGAGTTAGACGGTAGTCCCGTTGGTTGAACTACCCTGGGACTAAATCCACGAATTGGGCGGATGCGTTTGGGCGGCAGTAGTTTGACTACATGGGGCTATAATACCTGATGTTGTTCATCCCGTATTCGCCTGACTCATGCGGTTTAGCCTACACACTGGAAAATCATGATTGTTAACCATGTTTGCTCACACCTGTATGAAACGTGGAACACCCTGCTACCGTTGTAGCCACCGACAACCACTTAAAATTTTGATCCACTGTCTCGTGAGCCAGGCATGGTGGAATGGGACACTGTGTCCGAGCTGTCGGCCTATGCTGGGGTGACGTGCCTCCCCGTAGTGACCGTGAGCGATCCCAGTTCTCAGCACTCCCCATGTGCTTGAAGTCGGGGATGGAGAACCCGACGAGATCAAGGATCGCGGGGACTTGGCCTCACATGTTAGGGGGTCTTGGCCTCGCAACTAGTTTAGGGTAATTGATTTGTGGGGTGTATTAGATTCCCAAATCTGGTGGATGAATGGACCTAACTAACAACTCAGCTAATACGATCGCACTGCATTCATTAGTTAGGGTGGCGACTCGGAAGTCGAGGTCGCAATGAGGGAGTGTTGACATATGCGATCGTTAGACGGAGTCGCTCGAGGGAGCGTTGTAGCGAGGGCATGTATCATATCATCTCGCATCCATGCATTTAATTAAGAGTTTCTAGAAATTGATGAATGTCTGTGTTTCATTAAATTCATATTATAATTGTTGCCTGTTGTAACTTAAGACTAATAGCACCAACTGAGTTGATCACTTAAGACTCTATCATAGATGCAGGAGATGAGGAGCAGAGAGAGCAGGGAGATACTACTTTCGACGAGGAGGAGTTGTCATATTTCCAATTGATGGACGATTCTCCGCCAGCTTGAGTGGCGGGATTAAATTACTGAGAGCGGACTCAGCCTCATATTCTTTTGGACTTATGTATTCTTTTATTATTTTGACTGGGTGATGCCACGTGCAATCCCCTTATTCTTTTGGACATGTATATATACGTATGTTGATTTTCTTTCATTTCAGTCGACTTGTGGTTGTGTTCCATGATTTCAGAAAATTCCTCTTTGTGCAATTTAACCAGATCAAATGCTTAATGATGAAAACGGTTATAAGTGACTCTCGGGAACTCGAGAGTTAAGCGTATGAGCGACCCCCGATTTTTAGGGTGTTACAAGTTGGTATCAGAGCAATAGTTTGAAATTCCTTGGGCCATGGGTCATGAACTTACTAACGCGTCCGCTGACGTGAGAGGATACGTATTAGGTAACGTAACAAGGACTTAGAACGCTAGGAATTTCCCTAGACCCTGAACCAACGATCATTGATGAATAGTAGGACTTCCAGATGTTGGAAATGTGTAGTGAGAATAAGTAATGGTGCTAGGAAATAGGCATGAGAGTCCTATAGCGCTCTTACCGCTCTCGGGCCAGGAGTTAGGAACTTGACGGTAAGACTCGATTCATCTAGTTGGGAAGGTTGGTTATTCCAATCCACCAGATTCCTAGGGCCCATGGGGCCAACTGAAGTAGGAGGGATAGGGTGAAATGAGTGTTAGATTAATGACTAACGAGAGATTAAAGTATTATCTATGGGATGCGTGCATCCCATGTACTAAGACGCCGGTTGGATTACATTCGGCTAAAGGTAGATTACAAGTGCTCTTCCAGAAACTAACTGGGAGGTTCGCTGTCACGGGATCTAGAAATCCCACATCACGCCCCTCAACACCAAGTTCATCTAGCAAGCTTAGGAAGTCAATAAGTAATCCCATCCCACACTCATCCCAGACATGCCATTCCAACGCGAGATGGGACTAGTATTGTAATCCTCTTTCGTATAGCACGATCTCCCTAGCCATGTAGGCCTAAATCTATATTTAGCTGCCCAACCTATCACTCTAAGACCTTCACCTACCTACGCTCATTCTCTATTTCCTTGGAACGTTGAGAGGACCGAGCAGGGGATTGGATGATTAGACGATCAAGGCCATCGTCCAAGTTCAAAGGAGTAAAATTTTGACCAATGTGTTAATTTCGACCCATACAAGGGTGGTTAGGCGAGGACGAATGAATTTATGCAGGGAATTGAAGGGCCATGGAAAAGGGGGATTTTAGCCCCAAACTAGGAGTAATCTCGTGAGATGGATAGGCCCAATGCGTAGACCGGCTTCTCCTACCCCAATTCATATATGGAACGTCGAGTGGGTCTTCCCGAAAGGAGAGTTACGGCTGATGCAAGGTGGGATGTCAGTGGGTTGGTGCTGCCAGCGCCCAGCCCCGGTGCCGCCGGCGCTCGACGTCCAGAGACCTGGCGCTGTAGCGCCCGAGCCCGACGTTGTAACGCCCGATGTCCAGAGACCCGGCGCCGCCGGCGCCGGCGTCCAAAATTTTGGGTTTTTTCCCCTCCCCCCTACACACGTGTGGGACCCACATTTCTTGCTATTTAGGGAGGTTTAGACCCTATTTCCTCCATTCCAACCCTATTCTCCAAGTTCATCACCCTCAAATCCCTTATTTTGGCAATTTCTACCTTTTCTTCTTCACCTCAAAACCCATCATCCTCTTCAAATCTCATCCTCCTCCCACTACCATCTTTCATCTTCCTAACTTATCTTTATTCTTTCTTTTTCCTAAGACCCCAACCTCACTTCTCTTCTTCCAAATCTTACCTTCCAACCCCACTTTCAAATCTACCATCTTCCTTAAGCTTCAAATCCACAACCCTTTCCAAAGCTACCATTTTCTTCAATCCCACTCCCTTCCAAGCACACTATCTATCCTTCCCAAAATTTCACTCTCATTTCCATCCTCCCATACCCAACTCCAACCCATTCACACAAAACCCACTTCTTCTTCTTCAAAAAAAAAAAATTTCACCAAAACTCGTCTCAACTCTTTTCCTAAACCCACTCTCAAGCCAATCTCAAACCCAATCCTTCAACAATATTCCTCAATTGTAACCCTCCCACTACTTGACCAAGGAGATGGCCTTTCTTTCCACCATTGTCTCCTTCTTCTGAGGCGGTGATTCTCTCACTCATGGGGAAGAAGATATTGGCAACCGCTGAGGCGGGACAGAGCCAGGAAAGGCGAAGCAAGCAGAAAGCCGATCAGAAAGGGAAAGCGGTCACGGGAGCCCGATCCAAGGGTCGGAAGGTTTCCCAACAAGGGCTCTCTCCCCAACCACCAGTGGAGGATATGGGAAACTTTCGCGTCCGCAGTGTCGCATTTGAAGCCTCCGTGGAGGAGCACTTCTTCGACGAGTATGATGTACTCGGCCAGCTTATGGATAAGGAGTGGGGTCCAGCCTTCTACGGAACGTATCAAGCGGATTTAGGGCTAGTCAGGGCCTTCTATACACTGATCAGGAACCCACGATTCGAGCCATTGGGCTTTGACCTTATCGTGGGGAACGAGAGGACTCCCGTTGTGGTGGCAGACATTTTCGACGTGCTCGGTGTGCAACAGGGCGATGTACAGATTAATGAAGGAAATCTGGATTCGAGCCAAGCCCGCGATGTGCGTACCCGTTTCCTATGCAGCTGGGTAGCTCCATGGAAGTGTGGGGAGCTGAGTCAAGGTCTGAGCGTGACCCACTTGACACCCGAGTATCGGGTACTCCACCGCATCTGCACCCATAATGTGTACCCAAGACTGATCAACCGTAGCGAGTGCTCCCGTTATATGGTGGAATTCTTATACCAGGTGGGGCGTAGGGAGGATGTGTGCCTCCCCAGCGTGATATTTTACCAGATTGTGCAAGCCGCTCGATCTATGAGGAAGAACGTATGCCTTCCATTCGGCCATCTGGTTTGTAAGATGGATGAGGAATACGGGATTCATGGGTCGGACGGGAACTTCATACCGACATAGTTGCTAGGCAATGAGATGGTGAACAGCCTTAAGGCAGGTCCCAAGCATCGACAGGCCCATATTGATCAATATGGGGAACCGGCCGAAGAAGAAGAGGGAAGCGAGGAAGGTGAAGAAGGCGAAGAGAATGAAAACAAGAACGAGAATGTGGAAGGGGCCAAGGAAGCTGAACAAGCACAGGAAACTGGAGAAGTTGGCGATGAAACACATGTTGCTCCTGATGTACGTGACCGCTTGAACACGCTCGACTCTAGGATGGCTAGAATTGAGGAGAACCAAGAAAGAATCGAGGCGAATCAAGTGAAACAGGAGAAGTGGAACAAGAAGATGTACAAGGCCATAAAGGCCCTGATCTGCTGCAGTAAGGCGGAGGAAGCACCTCCACTTTCGCCCGTCTCAAACTAGTAGCACCACGGGTCGGCTATTGACCAAGTAGTTTGCTTGAGTTAATTAGGTTTAAATTTCATGTAATGCAGTAGTTAGGACCTTTGCTTACGCAGTTTGTATTTTCCTTTCGTCTATCATATCTAGTAGTGCTGTAATCCATGTTGTAGCATGTAACTAGCCATCTTCTTGGCATTTTTTAAATCAATGCTAATATATGGATCGGCTTTAAATCCTTTTTACTTGAAAGGTGCCTTATTTGCGTTGTGTTTATGATCATGAATTACTGGCTACGGGTCTAACTTGCCTAGTGTGCGATGAATACTCTAAGAGACAAACACTCTAAGAATTTTTCAGGAGATGCCTCCACGACCGGACGGTCGATATGTCCGCCTACCTCATGGCAGCTTAGTTGAAGGGAACCATGTTCCCGAGGATGATCAAGGTCCCTAAGCAACGGCCCCAAATCCACCGTCGCCACAAGTCGCGGCTCCAGCACCACCCCCGGCACTGGTCATGGAACAAATGGGTCAAATGTTACATTTTATGTAACAACAGCAACAAATGATGGCTGCTACCATGCAACAACAACAACAGATGATGACAACCATGATGGGGGCCATGGCTCAAAACTTTAGTTTTCAACAATCGGACTCTCCCAACGTGGCCCCAAACTTCCGTTTCCCGTAATCAGGACCTCCTGCCGTGGCCGAGCAAGCGGCCAGCTCGAGCACATGTTTGAGCGATTTCAGAGGCATAGATCGCCTACCTTTGCTGGCACTCACCGCCCAAAGGAAGCAGAATACTGGCTCAATCGAGTCGCCAAGCTGCTTCAACCTCTCCACTGTTCCGAGGCGAAAAACGTTGAGCTCATCTCCTACCTCTTTGAGAAGGAGGCGGACTTATGGTGGGAAAGTGTCCTCCGGTCTATTCCTCAGGACCATGTATGGATGTGGGAGGCGTTCGAGGCCCGCTTCAATGAGAAATATATCCCTCAGTCATACCAGCATGAGAGAGAAATGAATTCCTCTGCCTCCAACAAGGGAGAATGAGCGTGGCGCAATATGAGAACCGGTTTATAGAACTATCTCGCTACGCATTTGAGATGATCGCCAATGAAGCCATTAAGATGAGGCGATTCACAGCGAGGTTGAGGAGCGGCATCCACTCTAAGATGTGTTATGCGAATATTAGGACGTATGCCGAGCTTGTCGAGATGTCGACTCGGGCAGAGCAGGATGAAGAGTGCGTCTCATGGGCCCGCTCACAGCTAGGGGTAAGCAATAGGATAGAAGGGTCGTCCTCTTCTTTTTCAGGCAAACGGCCGTGCCCAAGCTCTCTGACTAGGTCTGCAGTGGCACCAGCTCCCTCCACCTGACCTCCACAAACTTGCAGCTATTGCAGGAAGCTTGGATACTCCGAGCTCTACTATTTTTTGAGGATGAGGGATCTTGGCTTCACGCCACCCCAACACAACTACAGGCCCTCACAGCAGGCATTGCAGATTCTGCCTCTACGGATGATGGGGCCTAGCCAGTAGTTCCGTCATCCCCCTCCACCACAGGTTAGACCGCCACAACGGCCTATGCAGCGGCCAAACTTTTAACAACAGGCCCGAGTACATGCCTTGGTGACAGAGGGCCAGGATGCTACCGTTCCCACTCCTACAGCTTTCGAGGTGACGGGCCACATAGAAGGTACTCCTATCTATTTGTTGATAGACACGGGATCCACCACTTCTCTCATAACCCATGCTATTATCAAGGCGTCTAGGACTGCATGCTACTCCTTCTGATGGGGTGAAGATTATCGCCGCCGCTGGTACGGTATCGGAAGCGACAAAGATATGTCGTGATTGTTCCATTGATTTGGGATGTAAGGTGGCATTGGTGGACCTGATTGTGATAAAGATTTTTCACTATGACGTCATCCTGGGCATGGACTGGTTGTGCATGATGAAAGCAGAGCTTGACTGTGACACTTTGACAGTGAAGATATTCGAGGACGACGACACTTCCCTCACATTTCCAGTCCAGGTTAGCTTTAACCACAGGATCTTGTGTTTTGCTTCATTAGAGGACGGGTATGATGGCCCTTCGCTAACATGCACTCCCGTAGTCCGAGACTTCGGTGATGTGTTTTGCACCATACCAGGGCTGCCCCCTCGACGTGAGATTGACTTCACCATCAATCTGACGCCGGATGCTAAGCCTATCTCCTTGCCTACTTATCACATGCCCCCATGTGAGATGGAGCTTCGGTCTCAGATTGACAACTTGTTAAAGAAAGGCTTCATCCGACCTAGTGTCTCGCCTTGGGGAGCCCCAGTCCTATTTGTGAGGAAGAAAGACGGCTCATTACGTCTATGTGTAGATTACAGAAGATTGAACCAAGTGACGGTTCGAAACAAATACCCATTGCCCAGAATTGACGATTTATTCGACCAGTTGAGGGGTGCTCAGTACTTCTCGTAGATCGATCTACAATCAGGGTATCATCAGCTGCGGGTCAGGGACGAGGATATTCAGAAGACGGTATTCAGAACCTGTTTTGGCCACTATGAGTTCCTACTTATGTCGTTCGAACTCACCAATGCCCCAGCGGTATTCATGGACCTCATGAACAGAGTCTGTAGACCGTTTTTATACAAATTCGTCATCGTGTTCAAACGACATATTGATTTATTCAAAGAACCGTAAGAAAACATGAAGAACACCTAAGGGCGGTCCTTGAAACCCTTAAGAAAAATTGGTTGTATGCACAATTTGGGAAGTGCGCCTTTTGGAAGGAAGAGGTCAAATTTTTAGGACATGTTGTGTCCAAGGAGGGTATATCTGTCGACCTCTCCAAGGTCGCGGCCGTGCAGGATTGGAAACAACCGAAGTCGGTTACGGAAGTGAGGAGTTTTCTCTGGTTGACAGGTTATTATCGGAGGTTTATTAAAGATTTCTCAAAAATAGCTCGACCCCTATCCCAGCTTACACGGAAGGACCTTAAGTTTGCCTGGAATGAGAAGGCGGAGGTGACCTTCCAAGAGTTGAAGGACAAACTGACGTCGGCACATGTACTCATGCTACCGGACCAAGGAGCCAAGTATACTGTCTATACTGACGCTTCTCATGTGGGTCTGGGTTGTGTGCTTATGCAGAAGGACAAGGCAATTGCGTATGCGTCTCGACAACTAAGGAAGCATGAGAAGAATTATCCGGCGCATGACCTCGAGCTTGCGGCGGTGGTTTTCGCATTAAAGATATGGAGACATTACCTTTATGGTGAAGAGTTTGAGCTCTTTTCTGATCATAAGAGCCTCAAATACATCTTCACCCAAAGGGACTTAAACATAAGACAGCGCCGTTGGATGGAAACGCTAAAGGACTTCAAGTTCGATGTCTCATACCACCCTGGTAAGGCCAATTTGGTGGCAGATGCCTTGAGTCGCAAGAAGACAATTGAATTCGCGGCACCGCTAATGGTGAGAGAGTGGGACATGGTTGAATTTGTATGTGATTTAGACACGAAGCTAACCGTGGAGGAACCGTATGACTTCATAGCCCACGTACAGGCCTAACCACTTGTTGATAATAAAATTATTGAAGCCCAGGAGGGTGATGAGCTACTAAAGAAGATGAAGGGAAGAGAAAGGGATGATGGGAAGTCCGAGTGGAGAGTCGACACCGACGGGGGATTGCGGTACTGAGGCTGCCTTTGTGTCCCAAACCATCAAGGACTACGAGAAGAAGTCTTGAAGGCTGCCCACCAGTCCAAGCTAGCAATGCACCCTGGTAGTACCAAGATGTACCAGGATTTGAAGCGAACTTATTAGTGGGACAACATGAAGAAGGAGATAGCGAAGTACGTGTCCCGATGCCTCACCTGTCAACAAGTCAAGGTCGAACACCGACGACCACCGGGCCTTCTACAACCAATGCCCATAGAAAAATGGAAATGGGACTTCATATCCATGGACTTTATCTCTGGCTTGCTTAAGACCAGGAAGGGGCATGACTCGATATGGGTGATCGTGGATAGGTTAACCAAAACGGCCCATTTTTTGCCAATCAAAACTACTAGCTCCGCCGATGATTTGGCCAAGCTGTATATCAAGGAAATCGTGCAGCTCCATGGCATCCCGTTGGAGATTGTGTCAGACCGGGATACTTGGTTTACTTCGATCTTCTGGACTCGTATTCAAGAGGCCATGGGAGTGAAGTTGAAGTTTAGCACCGCCTTTCACTCACAGACAGATGGGCAAACCGAGCGGGTGAACCAGATATTGGAGGACATGTTGCGGGCCTGTGTCCTAGACTTTCAGGAGAGTTAGGATGATTGTCTTGCATATGCCGAGTTCGGCTACAACAATAGCTTCCAGGCTAGCATCGGTATGTCACCTTACGAGGCTCTATATGGGCGTCCATGTCGAGCCCCGCATTATTGGGAGGAAATTGGTGAGAAAAGCTTGCTATGGCCGGATTTGGTACGGATCACTACTGAGAAGATTGGAATTATTCGGCGCTGCCTCGTGACGGCTCAAAGTAGACAAAAGAGTTATGTCGAGACAAGGCGGCGAGACCTGGAATTTGAAGATGGGGATCACGTATTTCTCAAAATCTCCCCAATGAAGGGCGTTTTACGCTTCGGCAAGAAGGGAAAGCTCACACCACGATTTATTGGGCCCTTCCAGATATTGGACCGGGTACGTGCGGTCGCCTATCGCTTGGCCTTACCTACGCCACTCGCAGGAGTGCATAATGTCTTTCATGTGTCTATGTTGAAGAAGTGCGTCCCCGATCCTTCGCATATCATCAAGTGGAAAAATATGAAACTTAAGGAAAATGCCACATACGTTCTCCGACCCACTCGAATATTGGAAAGGAAGGAGCAGGTTCTATGCAACAAGGTCATCCCATTAGTCAAGGTTCTATGGACTCACCACGATGAAGAAGAGGCCACTTGGGAGACAGAAGTTGAAGTCCGCACGCACTACCTAACCCTGCTTCAGTAATACGAGTAGGTACAAATTTCGAGGATGAAATTTATTTGTAAGGGGGGTAGATTGTAACATCCCGTCTAATCAGCACCGCGTCCTGTGGCATCCACGTAGGACTGGCCGCAGGACCGTTCGATTAAAGCCACTTGTGGTGGGTTACCACACCTAAAATAATCTAGGATTAGTCCTACAGTGTAGTTTAGGTAGGTCATGATAAAATCTAACGTGGGCTGCCAAGGAAGATGACCGATTGTACTTGGCAACAGCCGTGCGGGCCATACCGCGACGCAGGAATGTCAGAAAATTACAAAACTTTACGGAACACTAGATCTCACTGGGCTTGAGGTCTATCACGGACCTCAGACCCTATGGACACCCAGAACTGGGATCTGGCATGGGCCATATGCACCTCACCAATGCTAGAAATTAAATCTGGCACTTGCAAATGAAATCGAGAATCCAGACTTTTCAGCCGTCAGTTTTCTTCTAAATTTATGGTGATGGTCTAATGTGCGGGCCTACGCCCGTCAACAAAACCTGGGCCCAGATCGTAGCACGGTAACCGTTGATCACACATCGGACCCATACGATTGAACCAGATATCCGATCGACCCCAAAATTTGTATGAGCCTTCATCTGACTATGGACCACCTATCTTACAAATTTCAAGGCCAGGGGACCACCAGAACTACCCCAACGACCAAAATTGACCCTAAAGGGCCATTTATAGATCGGGATCGCCTATCAGATCCCATATCCGTTCATCCGATTATTTTTAAATTTTATATGGCCCCTCATTGGGCCATGAGGCAGGTGTACACCAAATTTGGTGGTCACAGGAGTCATAGGGCCACCTCAACACCAAAAGTAGCTCTAAGAGTCTATTTTTAGAAATTATAGAAACATAACGCCAAGGGGCCCAACTCTAGGGAAATAAACCCTAGCTCTCTCCCATAACTTCTCCATTCTTCCAAAAACAAATTTCTCTCCCCCATAACCTTCTTCAATTCTCAACAAACCCCCTCTCTCCTTCATAACTTCCTTCAACCTTCCAAAATCAATATCTCTTTCCTCATAACTTCCACCACCATCCTACTACAACCTTCTCTTCATAGTTTTCACCTCTCTCCAACGACCAAGGATAGATAAAGGTGGAGGTGAGGGTGGAGAGGTGCATGTGTGGACCTTAATCAAGGTGGGACCAAGGGCATTAACCCACCCAACTCTCAATTTCTTCTCCAAGGAGGGAATATCCGCCTCAATCCTCCAAAACCGTCCGTTGAGCATCTAGGTAAGCACCTCTCTCCATTTCTTCTTGAGATTCAAGCATTAAGAGGGGATTGGCATGAGATTTCTTACATGCAAGGGTTTGGTTTTAGAAATTTTGGCCGGTCAACCCTCAAACCCAATTTCTAGGTCGCATCCGAGCCTCCAACGAATTCAAGGTGCGGCTATTAATCCTAGGTGGCCTAACACCAATCATAACATGAGTTTAATGATTTTTCTTGCTTGGGTGAAGCATGTATGAAATCTAGAGAGACCCTAGGATTTGAGTGTTGGTGGAAAAGTATGGAATTGCATATTTGTTAGTTTCCCTTTTTCATGATTGTATTTATGCTTCTCATATGTTTGATGATATAACCGATGCTCATATGCTCATATGTGGTGTGATTCCTTCTTGTGATGATGCCTATGACATGTATGATCTTTTGTCCTTGCATATTTTAATTCCTAGGAGCGTAGGAGACGTTTCGTTTTCCTCGTCCACTCACACACTTCACATGCACTCTAAATATGGTATAGTAACATGCTTGTTAGGAGTATTGAAATGTATAATAGGATGAATGCATTATGATACCATATGTTGGATAATAACCTTGATGTCCGCATGCTAAGAATCATCGTTGAACCGTGGATTTGTTAGGAGCCTGAAGTTAGACGGTAGTCCCGTTGGTTGAACTACCCTGGGACTAAATCTGTGAATTGGGCGGATGCGTTTGGGCGGTAGTAGTTTGACTACATGGGGCTATTGTACCCGATGTTGTTCATCCCGTATTCGCCTGACTCGTGCGGTTTAGCCTACACAGTGGAAAATTCTGATTGTTAACCATGTTTGCTCACACCTGTATGGAACCTGGAACACCCTGCTACCGTTGTAGCCACCAACAATCACTTGAAATTTTGATCCACTGTCTCGTGAGCCAGGCATGGTGAAATGGGACACTGTATCCTAGTTGTCAGCTTACGCTGGGGTGACGTGCCTCCCCGTAGTGACCGCGAGCGATCCCAGTTCTCAGCACTCCTCATGTGCTTGAAGTCGGGGATAGAAAACTCGACGAGATCAAGGATCGCGGGGACTTGGCCTCACATGTTGGGGGGTCTTGGCCTCATAACTAGTTTAGGACAATTGATTTGTGTGGTGTATTAGATTTCCAAATCTGCTGGATGAATGAACCTAACTAACAACTCATCTAACACGATCGCACTACATTCATTAGTTACGGTGGTGACTCGGAAGTTGAGGTCGCAATGAGGGAGTATTGACATATGCGATCGTTAGACGGAGTCGCTCGAGGGAGCGTTGTAGTGAGGGAATGCATCATATCATCTCGCATCCATGCATTTAATTAAGAGTTTTTAAGAATTAATGAATGTCTGTATTTCATTAAATTCATATTATAATTATTTCCTGTTGTAACTTAAGACTAATAGCACCCACTGAGTTGATCACTCACTTCCACTCTAGGACGGTGTTTTAAAACACCAACCAGACTTTATCATAGATGCAGGAGATGCGGAGCAGGGGGAGCAGGGCGATACTACTTTCGATGAGGAGGAGCTGTCATATTTCCAGTTGATGGACGATTCTCCGCCAGCTTGAGTGGCGGGATTGGATTGCTGAGAGTGGACTCGGCCTCATATTCTTTTGGACTTATGTATTCTTTTGTTATTTTGACTGGGTGATGCCATGTGCAATCCCCTTATTCTTTTGGACATGTATATATACGTATGTTGATTCTCTTTCATTTCAATGGACTTGTGGTTGTGTTCCATGATTTCAAAAAATTCCTCTTTGCGCAATTTAACCAGATCAGATGCTTAATGATGAAATCGGTTATAAGTGACTCTCGGAACTCGGGAGTTGAGCGTATGCGCGACCCCCGATTTTCAAGGTGTTACAAACTTATATGAATATACACATATATCCAGAATATACTGTCAGTTCAAGAGCACCCAAGACTTCTAAATCACCTTGGATGCCTTTCCCTATGTTTTTTTCTGCAATCTCAAGAAAAATTCCTCCTAAAGATATGAACTCGGTCAATCTTCACTATGATGAATTTAAGAGGAGAAAGATAAGCCGTGATGAGTTTATTAGGAAGCTAAGACAGATTATTGGGGACAAGCTATTGAGGTTTGCGATAGAGTCTTTAGTGTAAGGTAAGGTAGCTGAATATTAGGTTTACAATACTCTGTATTTGCATTACTAAGGTCTAACAATGTATAGTTACCATACCTCTTTCCAGCTTCTTCTGCATTGGTTTCTTTTAATTTTGGTTTTCTATTTTCTAAACATGATCATGGGGGTTATGGGTTGGGATATTTTGTGTATTGGCTTCCATATAATCTAACCATCTGTTAGACTATCAGAATCTTCGGCAGAAAATCCAGGAGCATCTGCACCAATTCTTCACTCCATCCATGTTGTTACTAATTCAAAATAATCCAGCTGTTGGCGTAACTTTCTCCTACAAACGTGTAATTGATTGTATTTGTTTGTTTCCTTATTATACACTTGACAGTTCTCAGTTGTATAGCTATAAATATAACGGAAAACTACACGGCTCCGGTGTGTTAGCCAAACCAAAGATATCCTCTGTATTCATCTTTCTATTGAATTGTTAGTATTTTACATGGTATCAGAGCCTAACATCATATAAGCTCACGCTTTTCCAACCGATCCTTTCTTTAGCTTCTGCATCCTCCAAATGGCCAACACCAATGACACTTCCATCCCCGAACCTATACGTCCACCATCTACCCTTCTACCCTCTTCCACTACTATTTCCGTTAAGCTAGATGGCTCCCACAATTATTTGGCCTGGAAAATGCAATTCCTTAATCTCCTCCGAGGACACGACTTAGTTGGCTTCATTGATGGTACTGAAACCTGTCCTCCAAAAAATCCTACCTATGTTGTTTGGCAGAAGAAAGACGGTTATCTCCTTGGATGGATCCTCGCATCTCTTTCGGAAAAACTTGTTTTCACATTGTATGGATTGGAAACGTCTAAGAAAGTCTAGACTGCCCTGCAGACTCATTTCTCTTCTCAGTCTCGTTCCCGCATTTCCCATCTTAAACGTCAACTTCAAACATTGACCCGAGGTAGCAAATCCTATTCCGAGTATCTTGAAAATGCCAAGAATCTTACCGATCAATTAACAGCAGCTGGTAAGCCTGTGGACGATCAAGACTTGATCTCCTTTCTTCTTGGAGGCCTGCAATCATCATACACACCGTTTGTCACCTCTTTTAATTTTGCTTCCCGTGAAACTGACTTCACCTTTGAAGACTTTCAAGCTGAATTGCTGGGCTATGAAAATCTTCTGGATGTCAATCGATCTGTTCCTGGTACAGATAATACTCACTTTGCTTTTACTGCAAACAAATCTAAGGCCCCTACTTATGTGAAAAAAGAAAGGACCTCCACTCCCTCCCATAAAAATGCCGAATGCAATTTCCTCTAATTATCGGCCACACCAGCAGACCAGATCTACTCCTCCACAGCTTCCAAACAACAGCCCGATTTGTCAAATTTGTGGTAAAGCTGGCCATACTGCTATTGATTATTTTCACCGCTTCGATTATTCATATCAAGGTCGATTCCCTCCTCAAGATCTCGCCGCAATGGTGGCTGAGACTAATTCCACCTTTGAAAATCAAGTTTGGTACATGGACAGTGGCGCCAATGCCCATATTACATCAGATGCAACTAATCTCACTCATCAGCAGCCCTTTCGTGAATCAGAAACTGTAACTGTTGGAAATGGTTCAGGTTTGCAAGTTCTAAATACTGGTTCTATCACCTTTCACTTCGGCCAATCCAATTTTCGTCTAAACAAAATTCTCCATTGTCCCTAAGAAGCTACCAATCTTATCTCTATCAATCAATTTTGTTTAGATAATAATTGTTACTTTATATTAACTGCTAATGCTTTTATTGTGAAGGAGAACCTGACAGGCAGAATTCTACTTCAAGGTGTGGTTGAAAACGGCCTATATCCACTAGCTGGGTGCAAGACTTTTTATAAGAGCCTCACCTGTCTTTCGGTAACCATAGGGGTTCGAACTATTGCAGACACTTAGCACTCAAGACTAGGACATCCCTCTAGTTTCATTTTAGATAGTTTGTTTCATTCAAATAAACTCTCTGTCAAAGGTGCTTCAAATAAAATAGAGTTTTGCTTAGCTTGTCAACTTAGTAAAGCTAAGAAACTACCTTTCCCAGAGTCTAGTCGTCAGTCTTCTGTTCCTCTTGCTTTAATCCACTCTGATGTATGGGTTTCCCCTGTACAATCAACTGGTGGTTGTTCCTACTATGTTTTGTTTATTGATGATTATTCAAGATATTCTTGGCTATATCCTTTGCACAGAAAATCTGATGTGTTTGCAACTTTTGTTAAATTTAAAACCATTGCAGAATTTTTTTTTTCAACATCAATATGTTATGCCTTGCACCAGTGAGTTGTTGGTTATCTATCACCTGTAACAAGAGTATCACATCCCTCCAATGTTCCAAATATCAAAATCTAAAAATTAAAAAAAAAAAAAAAAATCACCACAGGTTTAATGGTGGGCATTCAATCACCACAGTAGTGAAATCCCACGGCGTGCGTGTGTAGGGTGTGTGCGCGTGTGGCATGAGTGTGCGTGCGTGTATAAATTAAAAAAAAATCACCATAGATTTCAGAAACAGAGAGAGAGAAAGAGAGAGAAACTTACCGTCGTTCTTCTCCTTCTCCTTCTCCTTCTTCTTCCCCTTCTTGCGGTGAAAGGGGGTTTTAACAACAGAGATGGGGGAATGCGGCCAATAGACAAGGAAAGAGGGTAAGGGAGAGCGGGAGATCGAGAGAGGGCAAGGGAAAGAGAGTGGCTGACTGCGAGAGAGAGAGATCGAGAGAGAGATTGAGAGAGAGATGGATTTCGAGCGCCGCGCGAGAGAAAATGGTGGACGCTCGGTTTGGGGAGGGAGTTTTGAAGCGGATTGCATACGTACTAACTTAATACACTTAGCGTACTGACTAAACTCTGTGGGTCCCACAGTATTTCTTGAATTTTATCCACTCCGTCCATACACTTTAGAAGATAATTTTAGATCTTTATCTTAAAAATGAAGCATATCTAAAGCTTAAATGTACCACACCACCGGAAACAGTGTGAATTCAACATCTACCATTGAAAATCTTGTGGTGGGCCATAGAAGTTTTAGTTCAATATGATATTTGTGCTTTCACTTCTTCCATGTCTTTGTGATATTATGAATAGGTTGGATGACAAATAAACATCAGGAGGGCCATAGAAATGTTTCCACGGTAGAAATCATTATTCCCACGATTTCCTATGGTATGTATTCACTTGAGTTTTATATATATCTCAATTTTGGTATCAACGGCTAAAATGATCTGAAAAAATGGGTGGGCGGAGTGGATTACATAATTACATTCACGGTGGGCCTAATTGACTTTAATCAGTACTTTAAGTGTGTACTACATTGTATGTACGTTCCAAAACCCATTTCCCATGGGGTGCTAACGGACGGCCCCCCTGGGACTTGAATTTTAGGACCGTGGGGCCCACTGGATATGTATTTTATATATCCACTCCGTCGATTAATTTTAAATTATTATTTTAAATGTTGGTACAAAAAATGAGTCAGATCAAATTTGTAAGAAAACCACACAATATATTAACAGTAGATATTTAATTTTTATTGTTTCTTATGGTGTGGTCCACTTAGACATTTAATTTATATAATTTTTGAGCTCATCTGCTAAAATTATATGTCAAAACTAATGGACGGCTTAGATGACCCCATGGAGCCCCATAAGTATCATCTATGTTTAATACGGTATAGGTGAGGAGTTATGATTTAGCTACGGATCAGCTAGGATTTAGCTATGGAAAAAATCTGTAGTAAATTTGCTATGGATTTATTCCATAGCTAAATGCTTTCAACTTTCATAGCCTTTGCTCAATTTTTTGGTAGTGGGAGTCCACCAGTCAGTCGTCCTTATGGGAAAGGCTCCATCGCCCATGCCCAGTCATGTACCAAACCATCTACCCATTGATGCATAAGAACGACGTCCTCTCCTGTTGAGCATGCCACACGAACTCGCAAGATCTGGACAGACAATCCAGGAAGGCCCTCCTTCATAACCCTTAGTATCTTAGAGGCACCGTTGGCTTCGCCAACACACATCTATTATCGCCAACCCTCTACCTTCTCTAGAATCTTCACCTCCTCTGTCTTTTCAAGGAAAGATGGAATTGGTCTTAGATAATAAGGCAGTCCCCTGGCATTACCCAAAATGCTCTGAGGTAGGAAACATGCTTCCTAATGGGAGATGTTTTCGAAAAGAAGGGCTCAGAGGAGATCCCAAGGGACCTTTGGCCGGAACGACACATAAGGCTAACACTATGTACGATGTAGCGGCCCAGCTTAAAACCATCCCAGCCCAAATATCCGTTTGGGAACTCCTTTGTACATTGAAGGCACACCGGGAGATTTTTGTTAAAAATCTGTGTAAGTGCTATAGTGAATAGCCCCTTGTGGTTGTTAAATTTGTGGTGACAAAGACACTGCTTTGAAGGTTGTTTATGTGATGAACAAAAGATCTATTCAAGATGCAAGATTGGCTTCGAGTAAACAAGCACAACTATTCAAGTTGAAGATCTCGAAGGTGAAGATTTTAGAAGCTTTCAAGTTCTCGTAAGCTATTCAAGTTGAAGATCTCAAAAGCTTTTAAGTTCAAGTTCTCAAAAGTTTTTCAAGTTGAAGATCTCAAGGTAAAGAACTCAATCTTCATGATTCTCAAGGTTACTGGTATTCAAGTTTCAATGTCTTTACTTCACTATTGAGGTATGACTGACCTTAGGTTGACTTTTAGAGTAGGTCACTTTGGATACATAATCCATATATATTTTATAAGTGACTTTGATCTGTTCTAAGGCTAGTCTTGGACCTTGTTCGACTAGTCTTAGTACTGGTTCGACCAGTCCAAGAAATTCCTCAACCAGTCCTAAGTTGTTGCGGATTTTTAAAATTTTCTGGTTATTCTTCGACCAGTTCCGGAGATTGTTCGACCAGTCCTGTGAACAGTGTCTACTGGTACTTCGACCGGTCGTGGTTCTTTGACTCAAAGTACAGCATTAAGATTGGGCCATCTTCGACCAGTCATATGGAACCTACGACCAGTCGAAGGGAACCTTCGACTAGTCGTAGGGTACCCATGACCAGTCGTGCAACTGAAAATCTTATCGCGCCCGATTTTTTTAAAATTCTGTTGGTTCTTCGACCAGTCATAGAAGTCTTAAGACCAGTCGAAGACTTATTTTGATCAACTATAAATAGAGCACGAATCTCAGATTAATCTTATATAGAAAAAGTAATTAATCCGGCCTTCTGAGAGATAAGTCTGTGCTTCATTTTAAGCTAAGTGTGCTTATTTAATATTCTTTTTCTTTAGCTTTATTTAATTGATTTTATTTTTTATATTCCAATCTAATTTGAAAAGAGGAATTGTTATTTTCCTTTCTTTGGAATCAAAATCAATTAAGGCTAGCCCTATGTTGGTTTAATTTTAAAATCAATTAGAACTAGAACCGTTATAATCGAGTACTGGACATTGAACTTGGACATTCCATCATCTACTCTGACTTGGTTCTTCTGGGCTGCTACATCGAAGGAGAAAATCAGGTATTTTACATTTAATTATAAATTCCTTTCTTTTTTGGTTTCTTTTGGGATTTGCCAAAAAAATCTCGTTGCTTTGGTTATCTGAGGAGAGCCAACAAAACTCATAAGTGAGATTTTTTAATTGTGTAAGCCCACAGACAAAGACACAATTGTAAAATTTTTGGTGAACCTGTGAAAACCTACATTGTTAGTGAACGCTAATATTCCCTGTGTGAGGATATTAGGAATGAAGTAGCATTCTGTGTGGCTGTTGTATAACAGTTGGTGAACACACAGGCGAACCACTATAATCCCTTGTGTTGTGGTTGAATGGTTTATATTTCATATCTTTATTTATTCATTTGAGGGATGTATATGTGGTTGTGAATGTTGTAATCTTTTATTTCAAGCATTGTGGGAAATGTTGTAATAGTTTAGAATTTATTTCTTGCTATTCATTTATCAGCTTGATATTAAATTGTTCCAGTAAGGTTGCCCTACCATTCTTATGGTGCATGGTTGTCCCTAGAACAATACACATTTTTTATTATAAGTTATTCTTCAGTGCAGTTTGTATTTATTTTTTATTCCTCCTCGGTTTGAGACTTGATACAAAGACCTTTTTAGAAATCAGGTTGTCCTGTCATAAACTCTGATTTTTAGTGTAAGATTGTCCTTAGAACAACATTTGTATCAACCTCTCAAGATCTGAATTTTGAGGTTGCTTTACAATCTTGCATTGTGGTTTATTTAGTTATCTTATTGGCTATCATATTCCTTTAATTTCCACTGTTATAAATTTTTATTTGGCATAGTCCTATTCACCCTCTCCCCCTCCCCCCTCTAGGACATATAGCTAGGTCTTTTCAAGTGGTATCAGTGCCTAATAGCTCATTTTTTTCTTAATTCTTGGATTTAATTCCTTAGCTAACGATTTAAGCTATTTAAGATGTTAAATTTTGATAGCCTATCAGTCACTAGGCCTCCACCCTTTGATGGCTCCAATTATGCCTACTGGAAAGCCAGGATGAGGATCTTCCTCAAATCAATGGATGAGAGTGTGTGGCAAGCTATAGTGACTGAATGGAAACCTCCTGACACTGAAATGACTGGAGTCGATGGTTCAAAATCAATGAGAGTAACTCCTTATTTCTCTTGGATCACCCTTCAGAAAAATGAGAGTAGTGCCAATGCATAGGCACTAAATGTAATCACTTGCGCACTATCACCGGATGAGTTTAAAAGAATCATATCCTATGATACTGCAAAGTAAGCCTGAGATATATTAGAAATGACACATGAGAGTACTGCAATTGTTAAAAAATCTACAGTCCAACTCCTCACAACCAAATTTGAAAAAATTCATATGGAGGAAAATGAAACATTTATGGACTTTTGTACAAAATTAAATGACATTGTAAACTCTATGTGGGGTCTTGGCGATACAATCCCAAAAAGTAAAGTGTGTGTAAAGATACTACGCTCTCTTCCTGAACGGTTCAACTCCAAAGTAACCGCAATTCAGGAACTTCGTGATACGGATAATATGAGGGTAAAAGAACTAATTGGCTCTTTACAAACCTATGAGTTAAACTTTAAAGCTCCTAAAGGTAAATCTATCGCTCTAAAATCTTATAAATGTAATTCTGAAGAAAATTCTGATTCTGAAGATAATATGGCTCTTTTAGTAAAAAAGTTTTACAAAATATTCAAAAGCAAGAAAAGGATAGATTTTCAAAAATCAGATGAGAAGAAAAGATCTAAACCTAAATCTAAAACTTGGAAGTCTTTGAAAGATAGTCAATGTTACAACTGCCAAGAATATGGGCATTTAGCAAACAAATGTCCTAAAAAGGACAAACCCAAGAAGAAGGGTATGTTGGCTACATGGGATGAATCATCTGATTCTGAAGCTTCTTTTAAATCAGAAGATACTGAAACCGAGTCGGGTAATGAAACAAAAGCTCTTATGACTCTAGCCAAGTTCACTTTTTCAGATCATGATGATTTAACTAGTGAGGAAAATCTGAACAGTGAATGTGAAAATGAAGATGATCTTCAAGATGCTTACAATGCCCTATACAAGGAAAGCTGTAAAATTGCTGTCAAACTTAAACTTCAAAAAGAAAAGTTTTTTAAACTTAAAGAATGTTTTAAGTGATCACTTGTTTTACAAAAATCCCAAATTTCAGATTGTTTTGAAAAATCAAAATGCGATTTAGAATTCAAAACGTCCCAGATTGAAAATCTGAAATCTGAAAATGAGAAACTTAAAAATGAAGTATTTTCTCTTTTGAGTTTAAAGGACACATGGAGATATGCCCAAGGTGGTCCTAAGTTAGAGAAACTATTAACCGAATCAAGAAAATGTGGCGATAGATTTGGGTTGGGCTATGATAAGAACATACCTCCTAAACAGAAGAATACTCCTCCTAAGTTTGTGAAAGGAGAGTTCTCAAACTCAAAAGGAAAAAGTACTTATCAAGGTTTTTCTAAAAATTTAAAAACTTTTCAAAAACCTAAAAGCAGCCATGTTAACTTTAATCAGAAACGAAATCCACTAGCTGAAAAGATAGTTGATTTACTCAAGGAGCTCTTAAAATCTAACTCTATAGGTCATTCTTAGAATAACAGATATAAGAAGACCAACTATCCTCCTAAACCCAAAACTCTATAGGTCATTCTATAGGTCATTCTTAGAATAACAAATATAAGAAGACCAACTCTATAGGTTATTCTTACACACCAGTCTCAAATTCAGATAATGATGAAGTTCTAGTAATTGATAAATCCAATACTTCATCTAATCAGAATGATTTTGAATTAAGGACTATTAAAGATCATCCAACCATACAAATTCTTAGAAACCCTCTCACTGGTATTCGCACCCGTAGACAACTTGAGGATATATGTAAATATGTGTGTTTTACATCCCAAATAGAACCATCTAATATAGAAAAAGTTCTTGCTGATGAAAACTGGATAGTTGCGATGCAAGAAGAACTTAACCAATTCGTAAGAAATGATGTTTGGTATCTCGTACCAAGACCTAAAGATAAACACATCATTGGAACAAAATGGATCTTCAAAAATAAGTCTGACGAGCTTAGAAATATAATTAGAAACAAGGCCAGACTAGTGGTACAAGGTTATACTCAAATTGAAGGTATTGATTTTGATGAAACCTTTGCACCAGTAGCACGTCTTGAATCAATCAAACTATTTATATCCATTGCGTGTTTTAGAAAGATTAAGATTTATCAAATGGATGTGAAAAGTGAATTTCTAAATGACGATTTGCATGAGGAAGTTTATGTGGAACAACTGATGGGTTTTGAATATCCCAAGAATACTGATCATGTGTATAGGCTTAAAAAGGCACTTTATGGATTAAAATAAGCGCTTAGGGCATGGTATGAGAAACTAACAAATTTTCTATTAAGTCATAATTTTTAAATGGGATCTGTTGATAAAATTCTGTTTGTTAAAAAATATAATGATCATATTTTGATGGTACAGATTTATGTTGATGACATCATTTATGGATCTACTTGTACTAACATGACTATTGAGTTTGCAGATTTGATGAAATCATAGTTTGAAATGACTATGGTTGGGGAATTAAATTATTTCCTAGGGTTACAAGTAAAGCAGCAACCTGATGCAATATTCATTTCTCAATCTAAATGTCTTGAATTTAATTAAGAGATTTGGATTTGGGAATGGTAAGAACTTTGATACTCCTATGAGTACTACCCTGAAACTTTTAAAAGACTCTAAAGGTAAAAATGTTGATCCGAAACTTTATCAGAGTATGATTAGTAGTCTATTGTATTTAACTGCTAGTAGACCTGATATCGCGCTAAGTGTTGGTATTTGCACTAGATATCAGTGTAGTCGTAAAGAATCGCACATGATTGCTGTCAAGCGGATTATGCGATATGTTGCAAGTACTATGAATCTCGGTCTCTGGTATCCTTATAAGACTAGCATTCAATTAGTTGGGTACTCAGATACTGACTGGGATGGTAATCTTGATGATAGAAAATCAACGAGTGGTAGTTGCTTTTATATCGAAAGCTGTTTAGTTTCTTGGTTTAGCAAGAAACAAAGTTCTATATCACTTTCAACAGCTGAAGCTGAATATATCGCAGCTGGTAATGCATGTACGTAGCTTGTTTGGATGAAGTGAATGCTATTTCAGTGCCATTAATATTTCAAAAAATCCTATTCAGTATTCTCATACTGAGCACATTGACATTAGATTCACTAAAAGAAATAGAATTTTTACCTATGATTTTTTTCGTAGGTAAGGACTTTTACCAACGAAAATAATTTTCCTTGGTAAAAGTAAACTTGTATCAACGAAATTTTAATTTCGTAGGTAAAAGTCTACTTTTACCAACAAAAACTGTAATTTCGTAGGTAAAAGTACTTTTACCAACGTCAATTTTCATTGGAAATGGTTATTTTTATTTTTACGAAGAAAATTTTTTCAAAAAAATTACTTTTACCAGCGAAATTTCCTTATGCGTAGTTAAGTATTTTTCCCGACGGCCATGAACCGTCGGCAAAAATCTAGTATGATATAATTACCGACTAAATCTATCTTCGTTGGCAAGTGTTCTTCCCAACGGACATTACACATCCACACAAATCTGGTACTATGTTAGTACCGATGAAATATAGTTTCCTTAGTAAATATGTTTTTACCGACGGACATCAACCGTCGGAAAAAATCCAATACAATGTTATTACTGATGAAAACCACTTGTCATGGGTATAAGTGCTTTCCATGACAGACTTGAATTGTCGGAAAAAATCTGGTAGGATGTTAATACCAACAAAAACCATTGTCATTGGTAAAATTGTTTTCTCGACGGACATCAACTGTCGGCGTAAATCTTGTACAATTTAATTACCAACGAAAACTAGGTTCATCGTCAAGTGTTTGTAATATTGCTTTTTACCAATGAACTAAAACCTTCGGAAAAGGTTCCTGCTATTGACCAAATATTCGTAGGACTGGAAGCACGACAGTTTTACCGACGAACTAAAACCGTCGATAAAGGGCTCCCGCCAGTACTAAACCCGTCAAGAAAAGGTTCCTGCCAAAGCATGTCAGTTTTTCTGATGAACTAAAACTGTTGGGAAAATGTTCCCGCCAGGGATGAAAGATTCCCGCCGTGATCGAAAGCATGACAGTTTTTCCGACGAACTAAAACCGTCGGGAAAAGGTTCCCACAAGGTTTGCCAACAAACTGAAACCGTTGGGAAAGGTTCCCGCCAGGTACTAAAAATTCTTGCTACGCCTGAAAACACTTTTACCAAAAAGTGTTTCTACCGATGATTAATTTCGCAGGTAAAAATAAATAGAAAACTTTTTCCCACAGCAGATAACCGTCGCTAATTGTTTTTACCGACGAACAAGAGTCGTCGGTAATAATCGTCTATTTTTCTATTTATATATGTAGTTTTTATATCATATGAGTGAAAAAAATTTTATTTTTTGTAATTAAAAAGAAATATTTTAATGATTTGTAATATCACATGAAAAAGAATATTGAGAAGTTTAAAATTTTAATAATGTTTGAGAAAATTTTTGAAAATAAAATAATGCTTTTGAAGAAAGAAAATCGGTAGTTTGAAATTATTGATAAAAAATTTAAAATATGAGAAAATATTTGGAAATTTTAAAAATAAAAATTCAGAATTTGTATTTTTTTTTTTAGAAATAATTTATAATAAAAATGTTATTTTATTAAAATGTTTTCAAAAATATACATTTTATAAAAGAATTTTATTTTTAAATGAAAATTAAAATTTATGTTTGATAAAAAAAATACTAAATTATTAGGCACATCCACTAATTATACCATTAACCATTTTTAAACAATCTAATCAGTCCAGATTGAAGAGTAAATAACTTCAAATGTTTAAATCAAATTTCACTAAAATTGTTAATTAATCTTGTATGCACAATATCTTTTTCATATGTAACTTGATCGGGACGAATAACTAGTGAAATTGAGTATTGATCAGAAAAATAGAGTGAATGGACCAAACAGGTAAAATGAGGCAAATATTTTGGTCAAAATTGTGACCCAACTTTATTGACCTCGTGAGAACCTAAGTGTTGATGTAAGTTTTGTAGACCCCATTATAATGTGTGTCGAACATTAACACCGTGAATTTAATATCTCCCCTTCAGGTTATGAGATATGTAAAAAATCATCCATATACAAAACTCAGGTGGGCTATGCCATCTAAAACCATGTGAAGACATCCTAAAAAACATAAAAGAACTTGGTGGGGCCCACGTGAGTTTTAGATACGGCTGAAACTTGGTCTGACCCCTCATCCAAGCGGGATGCACATAATGAGTGGGTTAGATATCTGAATCACATTTAGGCAAACCTAATATATGATTATGAAAGGAAACCCCTCTCCACTTCATTTAGGTGATTTACTAATTACCCTGAGTTAACTTTGTGTGGTCTACCATTAATTATTTATTTTATCCACTCCATTCATCCATGTTAACAGATGATTTGGGGTCTAAAAAACAAAAAGGAATCATGTCCAAAGCTCAAGTGGACCACACCACAAGAAATAGTGTGATTGAACCTCTACCATTGAAAAATTCTTGGAGGCCATAGAAGTTTTGGATCAAGCCGATGTTTGTGTTTTCTCTTCATTCATATCTTTTTAATATTATGAACAGGTGGATGACAAATAAACATTATTGTGGGCCTAAGGAAAGTATCAACGGTGATTTCGTGTGGCATGGTCCACTTGAGTTTTGGATTTATCAAAAATTTGGGATCAACCCACACCGTTCATCCATTTTTTGAGATCATATTTAAGAATTATCCAAAAAATGAATCATATCCAAAGATTAAATGGACCGCACCACAAATAAGGGGAACAGATTGGTTACTTCTCCTGACACTAGCCAATGGCTAATGGTTGGTGTTACGTGGGCCCCACCATGATGTATGTGTTTAATCCATGTCGTCCATCTATTTTTAAAGATCATCTCACGGCTTGAGACAAAAAATGAGGTATATCCCAATCTAAAATGGACCACATTATAGGAAATAATGTTGAATGAGCATCAACTATTAAAAACATTTCGGGGGCCATAAAAGTTATGGATCGAGATGATTTTTGTTTTTCCTCTTCATCTAGGCCTGTATGACCTAATAAACAGATTGGATGCCAAATAAAATGATACAGTGTGCCTTATGAGGATTTTAACGATGGATATCCAATTACTATTGTTTTCATGTGGTGTGGTCCACCTGATATTTATATACCTCTCATTTTTGGACCCCACCATGATGTATGTTTTATATCCACACCTTCCATCCATTTGTAGAGATCATTTTAGGGCAATATCCAAAGAAAGAGTTAAATCCAAAGCTCTAGTGGACCACAAAACAGAAAACAGTGGAACAGTGATGCCCACCATTAAAAACTTCTAAAGGCAATAAAAGTTTTATATGAAGATGATATTTGTGTTTTCTCATATTTCATGTATTTTTTAACTTTTGAACAAGTTGGATTTCAAATAAACATTACGATGGGCCTTAAGATAGTTTCAACGGTGGAAATCACTATCCCCGCTATGGTGGGTTACACTAGAGATTTTTATCTGCCTCATGCTTTGGCTCATGACTTAAAATGATATCTCAAAATGGATGGACGGTTTGGATATAACAAATACATCATAGTGGGGCCCACAAAACTTGGTGATGTCACTGACAGTAGGGTGTCCAAGAGAAACCCTATGTCAGCGACAGAAACGGATTGACTACTCTCCCTACCACCAGCAATTGCCTGGTTGTCAGTGATCTGTGGGACCCACCATGACTTATGTATTTCATCCATTCCGTCCATCTATTTTTATAGATCATTTTATGGCATGAAAGAAAAAATGAGGTATATCTCAATCTCAAGTGGACCACGTTACAGGAAACGGTGTTGAATGAACGTTGAACATTAAAAATGTCCTAGGCCCCATAAAAGTTTTGGATGAAGCCGATATTTATTGTTTCCCTTCATCTAGGTCTGTACGACCTAATCAACATATTAGATGTCAAATAAACAGTACAGTGGGCCTTAAGAGGATTTTATTGGTGGATATCCAATCATTATTTTTTTCCTATGGTGTGGTCCACTAAGATTTGCATCCCTATCATTTTTTATATAAAACCCTTAAATTCTCTGTAAAAATGGATGAACGGAATGGATGAAACACGTACATCATGGTGGGACCCATGGAGCACCGACCATCGGTCACGGGGTTGGTGTCAGCGGGAGTAGCCAATCCGTCTAAGACGCAGATTTCCTGCAAAGCCTTTCGCATGAAGTTTCGGTGCAAGGATTTTAGGTGGTGCCTGTTGTGATGTTTGTGAGAAATCAAAGCCGTCCATCCATTTTTTGACCTCATTTTAAGAGTCTACCAAAAATGAGTAGGATTCAAAACTCAAGTGGGCAATAGGAGATGAAACAGTGGGGAAAGGAATGCCTACCGTTGAAACCTTCCTAGGCTCTACCTTGATGTTTATATGCCATCTAAACGGTTTATAAGGTCATTTTTACTTAGATAAAGTGAAAAAACCAAAAAAAAAATATCATCAAAAACTTTTATGGACATGTAAATATTTCAACGGTGGTCACTAAATCTCCACTTTTTCCTCTCGTGTGGCCCATTTGAGTTTTTGATTCTCCTCGATTTTGGTCCCATGTCATAAAATGAGCTTAAAAAATGGATAGAGGAGTTAGATTTCACCCAAACAACAAAGTAGGACCCACACAAAATCTTGCGCAGAACTTCCTGCAAAAGTCTTCCGCAGGAAATCCGCGTCCGTCCGTCTCCACTCCTCGCATCCTCTCTCTCTCTCTCTCTCTCTCTCTCTCTCTCTGTATCTCTCGGTCCTATCTCTCTTGCGCATCCTCTATCTCTCTTTGTCTCTCTCGGCCCTGTCTCTCTCATGCATCCTCTCCCTCCTCTATCTCTCTGTATCTCTCTTCCTCTCTCTCGGAACTCTCTCAGGCGGACCATTGCCAAACGCCCTACCCACGCCGTGAGGGGTAGGGATTTGGGGACCATGAGATATCTCTCTCTCTCTCTCTCTCTCTCTCTCTCTCTCTCTCTCTCAATCTTTCTCAATCTCAATACCAATTTAGGGATTTAGGGATTTGAGGATTTGAGGATTTAGGGATTTGGGGATTTAGGGGTTTAGGGATTAGGGGAATCCCGTTCTGAAAATTTTCCCATTTTATGATTCTCATATTTAAGATGGGTTGAAAGATTTTTGGAACTACATTCTCTTCCAACCGTTATATTGTTGAAAAGGATGAAAAAGCCTCTGCTCTCCTAATAACTCTTTCCCAGTATCCAAACAAAAGAACTAGATTTCTAAGAACTTTTTCAGTACCAAAACATGTAGACAGAATCCCTTTCATTTGGAAATTCCAGACACATATTCATGACTCCTAAGATTCGAGAAATCCATACAACCTCTTATATATTAAACGTCGTAGGCATGTCTGATCAAAATGCATAATTCTCTATATGGAAAGTTTGTTGTTTGTTGAAAACTTGGAATGTTTATGTTCATGTGTATATTTTTAGAGGAATATTAATATGCAGGTCACTGCCTATTAATTTTATATTTGGCTCCCTCCTCACAGCGATCAGATCTATTGTTATTGTGCGCCACCACATGGACAGGCCATATCTAGTAGTGCTTTTGAAGGTATACTGCGGACGTATGCCCCATACACAACTACTAACATATTAAGGACATTTCTAAAAAAGATATGTCAATTCTGAATTCTTTGTAGTCTAATATATGCATGGTATGGTTGTCCTGGATTCTGAATCATTATAACAATTGGTGGCAACATAGTCCTGGATTCTTATGTAGTCCAGTCTACTGCCATAAGAACCATAATTTCTTATATCCATCACAAATGCATCTGTAAGAGGTATATCATATCTCTCTATGCAGTGGAATCATCAAGCTATATATGTTTCATCTATAGTAGGCCCATTATTTGGACAGCATGGATTGATAGAACTATCTAATGGATGATGTAAAAATAGCAATAATGGCAGTATTGTGTTAAAATAGTCCCATCTTGTGTGATGAACCAGTACATTAGTATACAATGAGTTTATGAACTTTTTCCAAGCAATCATGAAAACCTGAATCTTGATTGGAAAAAATAAATAATTCACAAAGGATTAGAGGAATGAGATCAGAGCACAACTGTAAATGAGGCTATGCCTAGATGTTGGTAGCAGTTATTTATACTCTACTGATGTGTGATAGACATAGACATAAGTATGGCTATTGAGAACTTTTAACAATCCATTTTTTTGAGCTTGAAATGTGGCATATCCTTGGAGAATTGGTTCTAATTGTAAGCACTCTATCCTAGCTCAATTCTTCAAGTTTTCCTACATCACTTCTCTAATCAAAGTTGTGGCACATTATAGTTTGACTTTGTTTGATTAATAATAGCAGATTGAAGCGATCATCGTTTGTCTACAGGATCAAGGGAAGTTACGACCCTTGGACGTGTTGTTTGCCACTTGTGTTTGAAGCTGATAGATGGGCACTCACTACTCACTAGTTAGATTCACAATCCTATCCAGATGCAGCTCCTGCTTCCAGTAGCACTTGAGACTGTTGCTTCCGCTTCCATTTCTGAGTTGTTTACCTGCTAACATTTTCGAATAGACAATTCCCCTCCCGCACCCGAATTTGTTGCCACACTTCATGCTTTATGCAACCATATATTTTGTTTTCTTTCATTGTTTTCTTTCTTCTCCAATAGAAGGGAAAGAAAAGCATGAATTCGGTGTGACAGTTTACCTCTTTATTCCTACGAATTCGGTATGTCTCGAGAACTTTCAAATTTCAGATTACCTCTTTATTTCTATGGATTGGTTATGAAAAATGTATGACCCAAAAAATGGTGTATAAATTTTGGTTATGATCATCCATTAGAGATTGAATTTTAGAAAATGGTGTTTTGGTGTATGCATTGACCTTTTACAAGGCATCCAAACACACCTTAAACCCACTTGTCAATTTGTAAGTGTTAAAATGGAAAAGCGAGTCACTGGAAATGGAGCAGTACAAAGTACTTGAGCAGATTGGGAAAGGAGCTTTCAGTTCCGCTCTTCTTGTGAGGCATAAGCATGAAAACAAAAGTGAGAGTATAGCCATCTGATTTTCATTATCTTTTCTTCCCACCCTCTCAGTTGTGACAGTTTATGTCGATCTTGAGAATGTTTCCTTTTGTTTAGTTATGATTTAACTGGTTTTTCTCTCAATTTTTTATTCTCTTTTAAGGTATGTCTTGAAGAAGATTCGGTTTGCCCGTCAAACTGATAGGTGCCGCAGGTCTGCTCATCAGGAGGTGAGTTCTCTTTCTATTTGTGTCATTCATTTATATTTTGAGCGAGATGGTCCCTTCGTTCAAAGTCACGAAAATCATTCTGTTATGAGCTCGTTTTATGTTTTTCCATGTTGAGTTCGTTGATGGAATTATGTTGTCGGCCTTAAGGTAAAGGTTGCCCATTCATGAGATCCCTAGGAGTGCATAGATTGAGAAATACAAGATTTTGAGTGTAACTATAGAGAAATTATGACATGAATACATGAATCATTCACTTATGCATGTAGGGAACATTGACAATTTCTGTAGGTAGAAAAACTAGACAGCTAAATGTTTGGGTTTGGGTGTGGGTCTTTGAATCACTGAAGTACAAAATGACTTGAAACTCATTGCCTTTTGTGGTAAATGGTGATTGGTCTACAACTTGAATGGTTTTCCTTTAGAGAATATTTGAATTTTTCTTGCTTCGATTGTATGTTGGAAATATGAGGGCTGAAGTTGATCTTACATGCCACATGCAGTCTTTAAGATGCTAATGGTTCTTCTAACCGTGTAGATGGAGCTTATTTCCAAAGTGCGCAATCCATATATTGTGGAGTACAAAGATTCTTGGGTAGAGAAGGTCCATTTTCTTATTTTCTAAATCACCATGCAATCATTGACATTTAAGTAAAAAATAAGGGAAAATCAGTTGAAAGTGACAGAACAAAGCGTGTTTTTCAACTTATCTACTACAAATTTACAATTTCTATATTCAATTAGGGGCTGTTTGGATTGGTGGAAATGGAAAATAAAAAAGTAGCCAAGGAAAACATCCATCTTTTTTGTGTTAAAATAAGCTCTGTGGATTAAAACACTCGATTTGGGCGACTTGGATGAATCAAAGTTCTCTAGGCCATTTTGGAGAAAATTTGAAAAATATGCAAGTCTTCAATTTCTTTTCTTTCTAGTTTCTTGCTGGAATAGATATAGGATGAATTTTAATCGATGCAGTAGATTAGGTCCTTTAATCCAATTTTCATTGCAGGGATTTTTTTTAAATCCATGCAGTAGATTCCAATCTTGCTAGAATTTTTTTTTTTGTTTGATTTGAACTGTTTATGTTCTTACCACTACCATATAGACATGGCTCATATGCATAGCAATCACTATCTTTGGATTGTTGTTCTCTTACAGGTGGTTTCTTGTAGGTGCTTTTTCTCAATTTCGTGTTGTTTTGCTGATGGTTGCTTGCTAACTTTTAGGACTTGATCAGGAACAAAATCAAGAGTTGGCCACCTAACGGTATGTATTTGTTTTATGAAGCTTAAGTTGTATGATGAAATGTATATCATTGCACACCATGTATATTTGTAAGTATTTTTCATCTACCTGGCCATTTTAATGAGATGCTTCCATCTGTAATTGTTTAAAATAAAAAGGAACCTATTGTTGGTATATTTATTTCCAGCAGAACGTTGGTGTCGGTGGTGTCTCCTTAAGGCCTGCATATTCGAGGGTGTGTCTAGTAGTGCTTGCGTGTTGGTGTCACTTTGTGTCTCCTTAAGGCCCTTTAACAATGATTTACTATCAATGAAATGGCAACTGTTTTCCATTTTATTCTCCTCCAATAGCAACAGTTGTCAGTGATTACACTGGATCACTGTGCCATGGGCCCCACTTGTACAAGCTGAAACCCAGATTGTATTCTACATACTTTCAGTGGAGTATTATATGGTTGGTCTTTTTTCTTTTTTTTTTTTCCTTTTCCAAATCTCTTCTAGATTATTCAGATACACCCAACATCACAACAGAGAAATTTCAGGTCCTTACTATGGAGGCAACAATTATGCCAAGTGTCTTTCCACCTGCACAAACACGTATTCGAGGAGCTCCAACGCAAATTATGTAACACTTCAGGATGCCACCAGTAAAATTTTCAACAAGTCCATTGCTACAAAACACTTGGTAAAAAAGAGGCAAGAGCTAGCAACCTTTTTTATTCTTTACTCAGGAAGCCTATCCTGTTTTTCTTGATTTTATTTTATTTTTGTGCAACTATTTCTAATTTACAACACCTATAAGGGGCCCGCATTTTACACCCTCCCCTTTTGATACCTACAATTGTATTACCAACTGTAGAAAAAAGGTGGGTGCATGTGTTAAACAGGGTGGGCATGAATATTGCTTACCTGGTTAAATTCATTCATGTTTTTTGAGAAATGAGATTTTGTTGATGCATTGCATGCCCTCACCCTGTAAGTTGTTCATTTTGCTACTTCTTCAGAACAGGTGTATGGAGATGTGCGACCATGGAAGAAATAGAAGCTGAAAAATCGTTGATTAAAAAAGATGTAGTAAGTGCCTGTGTCTTGTTATAACAACTTTTTAACTCCAGCATGGTCAGCTGGAGCAGAGCAGTTCCCTACAGTTCCCATCATGAAACGCATCTAGTTGCATTGATTATTCAATTATTTTGTTAACAAGAAGTTTTCATTTTGGTTTTTCAAAGCATTTTGCTTGATGGTGCCTTTCATGACTTTGGTTGGCTTCCAGAAAGAAAGAATGGAAAAGACCATTGAAACAATTCGCACAAATTTCAATGCAGTAAGAACAGGAAGAGAAAATCCTACCATACTTGACCGGGTTGAGGTATGCAGAGATTTATTTCATTGCTTTCATAGCATCAGTGAATGTATCTGTATTGAAATAATGAATAATCAATCTGTCTGAATATTGCTTTCGTTTAGATCTATTACTTTCATTAAATGGACTATCAGGAGATAGCTACTCACGTATACATGAGAACACATAAATCAAGCAAACAAAAGGGTGTTTTGCAAAACGTTTTTTACATTTCAAAGCCTTTTGGATTTGATAGGATCGAAGGAGATGCTAGACCATTATAAGGTCCTAGGAAAAAAATTGAAGCTTAAACGACCTAAATTGGTTCTTGCAAACAATCCGACTTGGCACATTTTGTGTGGATTGATTAAATCCTAGTTTACATTTTTCACTTTCTAACAAGGGGATCAGCATGCCTGTGGGTTCTTTTATATTAGTTATTAGTTCATATTTCAGCATTCATGAAATTGTGCAAAGACATGCAATTAAGATGAAAAGTTAATGGTGACTTCTCTTCTGGTATATGTGTTTTTCTTTTCTTTTTTTTTTCTTTTTTTATTTACAAAATACTTATGGTGACTAGTGAGGTATTATACCATGCTTGCCTTGCTCGCTGTTGTTTAAGATGTTAATCATGTTATATAGGATGCTTGCTCGAAACTAATAATACATTAACATTCCAGGTTGAGTATTATGGAAGTCTGGTGAGCTTGAAGAGCATTGCGCAAATTAGTGCCCCAGATGGAAGCTCTCTCCTTGTCCAGCCATATGACAAATCTAGGTAGGACTTCTGCATTGATTTAATTTTTGGGTTTGTCAAAGCTTTCAAAAATCTTTAATGCTTTTGAATGCATCCAATTTAAAAGTTATCGAGAAGGCCATAGTTAGTTCTGATCTTGATTTAACTCCAAACAACGATGGCGAAGTGATCCGATTGACTATCCCACAGTTGACAACTGAAAGAAGGAAGGTATGTGTCTTTTCACATCCTATTTTCTTATGGAAAAGGGGTATTTTGTGAATCACATTTTGTTGCACCTATCATAGTGAATAAAATGTACATGTAAAATGTCATAGTTAAAAGTTACAACTAACCACTTATACTACAGATATTGTCCAAGGAATCAATCTATTATCTTACTTTCTTCTTCTATACTTTTTCTTGTGAATGCAGGAGTTATCAAAAGTTGTGTCTAAACAGGCTGAGGAAGGGAAGGTATGCTTATGCTTCTTAGGCTTCTTCAAGTACCATCCTTTATGATGAGGGTTTTAAATTAGTGTCTCTGGGATTGTATCGTTTACCACCAATACAGCCCTATGTAGCCCCTTATTGCTCTTGTAATGGGCTGCTTACCATGTGGGGGTGATGAGAGGGTTACTTTTTTTGCTTAATACTGAAGGCTGATTTCCTCACTCCTATGGGGGTGATGAGAGGATCACTTGTTTTACTTAGTAAGTTTGTCATTGAGAGGGAGGGAGGCTTCGCACTTGATAATCAAACCTATGTTCCCACTGGCAAATTTCTTCCGGGTGGAGTTCTGGTAACTATAACAATATCCGCATCGATTACAAGTTCTTTTAAAACGTTAGTTGTGAAGCGGGAGCTGGGTGAGAAGTGGTGTTAGTCAAATGTAGGAGGTAGATAAAGTTAACTACTATAACTTTTCTTCTTCTTCTTTTTCTTCTGTATTTATTTATTTTTATTTTTAAATATTAATACTTGAATGGAAGATCAAGATTTGTGCAGACAACCCCAATTATTTAGAATGAGGCTTAGATGATTATGATTATTGAAAAATTAATTACTAGAAATATTCACTTCAAATTTGTATTCTCTGTGATGTCTCCTCTATACAAGATAATACTAAAAAGTTTAATGTGTACGATTCAAGAGAACATGGAAATTTATTTATTTGGTGATTGTATTTATATAAACTATTAGATCTAGAAATTGAAAGCAACTATAGAGAAAATTAAGTTACTCAAGCTAAAAGCGATCTTGAGAATATCATGGTCGTAGTAGTAGCTGGTTGGAGGGGGTTCTAAAGTAAGATTCAGAGGGTAGAGTAATAACCTGAAGTGATGGTGGAACCTAGGTGGACAGTTCTTGGTGGGTTGCTACAGGGATCTGAAATGAAAGAACTTTCGGCAGCTCAAATTCTAAGTATTTATCTAAACAACACTAGTAGTGAATGTTTGGTAGATAACCTTTCCAAAAAAAAAAAAAGAAACTAATGTTTGTTGGGTAAGTATCTGTCTTTCGCCTGCTTTACTTGCTAGTTATATGAACAATACCAAACACCCATAGGGGCTAATGTAATCTAGGGAGAAAGCTAATGAGATGGTACATAATACCACTGTACACATTAGCTGGTCACTAGTGTTATTTCTGTAAATGCTCAGATTCCTCCAATAGAGATCTGGGATGTTGCATTTTTTGTATCATTGGTAATGATTTCATAGCTGTTCAGATCAACCATAGCAAGTCTGAAGTTGAAGGAAGTTCATATTTTTCTCATAGCTATGCTTGTAAAGTCCTCAGGAATCAATGACTCATGTTGAACATATCATGCATTTTATCTCAATGAGTCATTTATTGAAGGAAATTATCTTTCTATCAATTGTAGTGGTACTGGAGCTTTGGCCATTTTTCTATGAAAATCGTTTGGGGTCGACATCATAACTTTGGCCATTTGAGTAGTGTGGTTGCTACAATAATTTCCCCTTTTCCCCTACCATAAACTGAACTTCAAAATTTTCACCTTAGAGTTAATTTTCTTTCAATTTTATTTTATTTATTTATTTATTATTATTATTATTATTATTTATTTTTCCTGCAACAAGTGCACTGTCAAGAAAATGTGCCATAGCATGGTATACATATTATTCCCTTCCTAAATATAAAAAATTATAAGGTGAACTCAGAAAACTAGTTGAGATTTAGAGACAAATATTCAAGTCACGGTAAATTTTTTTTTAAAAAAGAAGAAGCTTAAGGGTCCATTTGTTGTGATTTAGGTTATGATCATGAATGGAATACTTAGACTTGAGGTTGCTAAATCACATTAAGACATGGCATGTGTAACACCCTGAAAATCGGGGGTCGTGTATAAACTCATCTCCTGAGATCCAGACCGTCACTTATGCAACAAAAATGATTATGGTTCAATGATGTCTGATTTAAAGCATTCACATGAGTAAAAGTATACCAAAACTGCAATTCATACTTCAGATCCAGTGATAAAAGCAAGCGGAAGACTAAACAATATATATATATCACTGTATGGAAAAACAAGGTAAATCTCATCTGTCTCCAAAGTATGACTACATCTCTGAGTCTCATATACATGTACATAAACAAAAGAATAATGTTCAAAATAGTCCCACTGAAGTGCCCTCGATCCAGGTCGCCTACGGGAAGCCGTCGTGATACTGCATATACGAGAACTCGTCCTGGTCCTCGTCAATCTCTGGCTCCACCTCCTGGATCTCGTCCTCACCTGCATCTACAACAGGGTCTGGTGGGTGTTGCAAACACCATCCCGTAACGTGGGAATGAGTGATCAACTCAGTGCAATCATAGAGCAAAGATTAGCATGTTCACAATTCAATCATGCGATAATAGTAAAGCAGTAAATCAGACAATCCTAATCTGTTATTAATGCAAGATGATATGACATGATGTATGCCCTCACCGACGATCACCCTCATGCGGCAACATCTTACGACCGCGGCATGCCACACTCCCTAGAGTGCTCCACATCTTCCAGGCACATGCAATGCTATAGTGATATGATTTCCAAGTTGTTATTAGTCCATTCAAACAGCAGGATTGGGAAACTAAGGTACTTTCCTTGTATCAATCCCAACACAGATCCTGTCTAGGGTCGTCACTCCTAGTAATCTCATACGATGTGTATTTCGTAGGTCACTGCAAGGGCTGCCAGGGCTGTTGCTCGCACTCGTTGCACCGCTCTCCCATCACCTTATCAATATAGGCCTACTGTACTCTACTGCAACGGAAGGGTTGTCGCCTCCCGTGGACTCAGAATACGCTCGCGGTCACTACAAAGGGCTCGTCGCCTGATCAGTGTAGGCCGACAGCTAGAATATAGTGTCCCATACCACCATAATCTGCTCACGAGTCTAGGTGCTCACTAGTCACTACGGGGAGGTTTGTGGCCCCAGCGTAGGCCGACAGCTCGACCACGGTGTCCCATACCACCATGCCCGGCTCATGAGTCTTCGTGGATCAAGATACCATGGTTAACAGGGTTTACAATGGTGAGTTCAGTACCCTAGGTTCAAGCAGTTATGACACATACAAGGTGAACATACATCGGCCAGTCGGGTTACTTGACGGGCTCGACTAGCGCGATCGCATCTCAAGTCGAACGACATGAAGTGCGTAAAACACTTCGCGTGGCCTAACCACTTCCGCCAACTCTAAACACAAATCACGTTCATCGATGCGTCGTTCGTGGCTATGACCAGTCAACCACGAATTCGCTCGGTTACCGACTGCCTGGACTAAGTCAAGTCCCACACATCTATGGAATCACATTAGCAATATATGCAAAGGTATTGGAATTGAAATATGATCATGTGAGCATGTTAACACATGTTATAATATTCAACTTAAGCAAATCTTCAACCACATACATTCCATGCATGTAATGCAATCATGCATAAGGTCAACATGTAGGAAATCATTTAGGTCAGCATATTAATCAAGAAATCAATCTCAAACTACTACATAACATCATTTAATTCAATACATACTAATACAAGCATTTATACAAACACATACACTACACACTTAAGTCTACATATAGTATGTCGACCCAAAGTGTGCAACTAGGCGAATCTCTTCGCCAAACCAATTATGCAAGCATTCCTAACTCCCTAATGCGACAATAAACCATGTCAATCACGTCAGCAAAATATGCATGTAGACCGTACTTCCTACAAATGACTAAAATGCCCTAAATCTCACATTCTTCGTTAATTTACGAAACAGGAAACGGAGAGCATGTTGTACATGTCAAACGGCGATGCCGTCGATAATCTACTATTAAACGACATTGAAAGCGTTGTAAACCATCAATCAAAGCGTCTAAAATCCTCACCTAGTCTCTTACGGTTGCGGGATTTTGAACGGAGCGTGTACGCTTCGTTTACGGCAGTAGGAGAACCTGATTTATGGAATACGTTAGCTAACATACTATGAATCTAGGTAAGCCCTAAATCAGCAAGTTCTAGGGTTATTTTATACCTGAAAAAGTGGAGAAATCACCAGCCAGGTGATTGGGAAGAAGTGCTGAAGCAGCAGCAATCGGCGGCTCGGAAGCGGGAAAAATCCCTTCCAATCTCTCTCTCAAACTCTCTCTCCTTTTCTCCTAGGGTTGCAATTTTCGGATGGGAGAGGGAAATGAGGGTTTCAACCCCTTTTATAAGCTTAAAAATGTCGGAAATAGGCTCCGGAACGAAGTTTACTTAGTGCCTATCCATTTCGGGACTGTTTCGGTTCAAAAACTGTTTTCTGGTGGTCCCCTGGTCGATTGCGATCGGACTTTAGCTCATGTGTACCAGATGTAGCTCGTATTAAGTTTTCAGTCTGGCAGGGTTCGCAGATCGTACGTGGCGGACCAGTTTCAGTTCAGTGGTCACCGCACGTAGATTAGGGCTGAAAGTCTCATGATAATAAATAAAAAATTTTCCTGATCCAAGGGTGTAATCTAGATGGATTCTGACGGTCAGAACGCTTAATACTGACGCGTCAAGTCGTGTGCCAGATTTGAATTTGAAATTTCAAATCCGTCCCTATTCGCGGTCGCTTCAGTCCGGGTTCAACGAAATAGTCTGTGATTATCGGTTTGACTTGATTTTCGAGATGATTGTCAAGTCCAGCTGGGCGGTTCTAACGGTCTAAGATAGGAGGTATCGGACCTTCGACGCGCGGTCTAAATCCAATACAAAAGTTCAACGTGGTCCAGAGGACAAACCCGCTTAGAGTTTGATCCGAGGTTATACAGTATTGTAGAGTTGTTTGTTCTACTCGATTTGGGTCTTGCAGAACGTATTTAAAGTGATCAGGGACTATTTCCCAGCTGCTCTAGCGTTGCGCTAGCTAACTTACGCTTAATTTCCATGAAAATTATTTCTACGCGATTTCGGGTCGAGTTGGTACTCGAGCCCAAGTACGAATTTTTCACGGGCGTTACAATCTACCCCCCTTAACAAATAATTTCGTCCTCGAAATTTGTACCTGTTCGAACTCCTCGAGAAGCTGTGGGTAGTTCTTTCTGATCTCGGCTTCTGTCTCCCAAGTAGCCTCCTCCTCAGAGTGATGCGTCCATAGTACCTTCACAAGGGGAATCACCTTGCTACGCAGTACCTGCTCCTTCCTATCTAAGATGCGTGTCGGTCGTAGGATATAAGTAACATCCTCTCCTAACTGCACCTGCTCCCATCTGATGATATGGGAAGGATCAGCAACGTACTTCTTCAGTATAGAAACATGAAATACGTTGTGGACGCTCGCGAGGGGCGTGGGTAAAGCCAATCGGTAAGCCACTGCTCCCACACGATCGAGGATCTGGAATGGACCAATGAATCGCGGTGCCAGCTTCCCCTTCTTCCCGAACCGAAGGACTCCCTTCATAGGAAAAACTCACAAAAACACCTGATCCCCAACTGTGAACTCTAGTGGCCTCCGTCTCGTATCGGCGTAGCTCTTCTGTCTGCTCTGCGCTGTAAGAAGCCGACGTCGAATAATATCAATCGTCTCTGACGTCGCCTGCACCAACTCTGGGCCAATCAAGCTACGCTCACCGACCTCTAACCAGCAATGCGGTGCGCGACAAGGTCGCCCATACAGCGCCTCATAAGGTGCCATGCCGATACTCTCCTGGAAGCTATTGTTGTACGCAAACTCCGCATATGCAAGACAGTCATCCCAACTGTCCTTGAAGTCCAATGCGCAGGCTCGCAACATGTCCTCCAGGATCTGGTTCACTCGCTCCGTCTGTCCGTCCGTCTGTGGGTGGAAGGCAGTACTGAACTTCAACTTCACACCCATAGCCTCCTGAATGCGAGTCCAGAAAATAGAAGTGAACCGCGTGTCTCTGTCCGACACGATCTCCAACGGAACTCCATGCAGACGCACGATCTCTCTGATGTACAATCTAGCCAGCTCGTCTGCAGAGTTCGTAACTCTGATCGGTAGGAAGTGCGCCGACTTCGTCAATCGGTCGACGATCACCCAAATGGAATCATGTCCCTTCCTCATCTTCGGCAACCCAGAAATGAAGTCCATGGAAATGAAATCCCACTTCCACTCTGCAATCGGCATAGGCTGCAAAAGTCCAGGTGGTCGGCGATGCTCTGCCTTCACCTGCTGACAAGTGAGACAACGGGACACGAACTCAGCTATGTGGGTCTTCATACCTTCCCACCAATACGTCCTCTTCACGTCACGATACATCTTCGTACTGCCTGGATGCATCGCGAGTCTAGTAGAATGCGCAGCCTCGAGAATCTCTCGTCTCAAGTCAGGGACATCTGGGACGCATAGGCGGTCACGGTAACGTAAGCCCCCATCCATACCAACTCGCCAGTCGGCGTCGGCATCATCACTGGCCTGCTCTCGAAGCTCAGTAAGATGCACATCGTCCCTCTGCGCCTCGATGACTCGGTCATCGATCTGAGATCGCACCTGTACGTGTGCGATGAACTCAAATGGTTCCTCTACGGTGAGTTTCTGCTCAAAGTCTCGCAAAAACTCAACCATATCCCACTCGGCAACCATCAGCGGAGCCGCAAACTCTATCGCCTTCTTGCGGCTCAACGCATTAGCCACAAGGTTCGCCTTCCCAGGATGGTAAGAGACTTCAAACTTGAAGTCCTTCAGCGTCTCCATCCATCTCCGCTGTCTCATATTCAAGTCTCGGTCCGTGAATATGTACTTGAGGCTCTTGTGGTCGCAAAAGAACTCGAACTCCTCTCCGTAGAGGTAATGTCTCCAGAGTCTCAGTGCGAATATAACGGCTGCCAACTCTAGGTCGTGTGTAGGGTAATTCTCCTCGTGCTTCCTTAATTGTCTCGAGGCATACGAAATTACCCTGTCCCTCTGCATAAGGACACAACCCAAACCAACGCTAGACGCGTCAATGTATATAGTGTATCTAATCCCTTGCTCTGGCAATACTAGCACAGGGGCGGACGTAAGTCTGTCCTTCAGCTCCTGAAAAACTGACTCCGCCTTATCATTCCAGGCGAACTTCACGTCCTTCCGTGTCAACTGAGATAAGGGTCTCGCGATCTTCGAGAAGTCCTGAATGAAGCGCCAATAGTAGCCAGCGAGTCCCAAGAAACTCCTCACCTCAGTGACAAAACCAGGCTGCTCCCAGTCCTGCACCGCAGCTACCTTAGATAGGTCAACTGCCATGCCATCCTTGGACACCACGTGTCCCAGAAACTTCACCTCCTGCTTCCAGAAGTCGCACTTCTTATACTGTACGAACAACTGATGCCGTCTGAGCGTATCAAGGACCAAACGCAAGTGCTCCTCATGCTCCTCTCGACTCCTAGAGTATACCAAAATGTCGTCGATGAAGACAACGATGAATCGATAAAGGAAAGGCCGAAATACTCGGTTCATCAGATCTATGAACACGGCCGGTGCGTTCGTGAGACCGAACGACATCACGAGGAACTCATAGTGGCCAAAACTGGTCCTGAATGCTGTCTTCTGCACGTCCTCATCTCTGACGCGCAGCTGATGATAACCTGACTGAAGATCAATCTTCGAGAAGTACTGCGCTCCTCTCAACTGATCAAACAAGTCATCGATCCTGGGCAAAGGGTACTTGTTTTTCACCGTGAGCTGGTTCAGCCTGCGATAATCAATACACAATCGCATCGAACCATCCTTCTTCTTCACGAACAAGACCGGTGCTCCCCAAGGAGACACGCTAGGCCGTATAAGGCCAAGCTCTAGCAGACCATCAATCTGCGTCCTCAACTCCTCCATCTCACATGGTGTCATGCGATACGTCGGCAGTGAGATGGGTGTAGAACCAGGAACCAGATCGATAGTGAATTCGATCTCACGTCGGGGCGGCAAACCAGGGATCTTCCTGAACAGATCCCCGAACTCAGAAACAACTGGCGTCAGCTCAAGTACCTGGGCACCAGCGTCGCGCAATAGAGTGGCGTAGCTAAGAATGCGGAAAGGAAGATTTACCCACACTAGAAATGTGAAGGATGCACCCTCAGGCTCGTACGCTGTGACTATACGAGTCTCGCAGTCAATCTCGACTCTCGCTGTAGTCAACCAGTCCATGCCAAGAATGACGTCGAGATAAATAAGCGAGGGATCGACGACCAGATCAAGAGTCATCGTCCTGCCTCCCAGATCAACCAAACAACCCTCACATATCTGGGTAACATCTGAATAATCTCCATGAGCTGCAAAGACTCGCACGCTATCCATAGTGATAGTCTGTAACCCAAGACGTCTGACTACGGCACGCGATATCAAAGAAATCGTGGAACCAGTGTCCACCATGACAAGAACGGGAGTACCTCCGATATGGGTCGTGACCTCAAAGGCTGAATGCTGGAAAGTCAGCGTCGCAGCTGCCTCAGCTGTCAATGCATGAACCCGAGCCTGCTGTGGCCGGTTCGGCCGCTGTGTCAAGGGCCATGGAGGCTGTCGGATCTGTGATACCGTAGGTCTGAAAGAAGGATGCGCAGGAGCTGACCGTATAGGCGGTGCTGATATCGCCTGCGGACGTACACGGTCAATCTTCTGCGGTGGCGAGAACCCACTGTCCCGCATCCTCGAAAAGCAGCTCTGCGCCAAGTGGCCCATCCTCCCACAGTATGTACTGTCAAATCAGGGCGCCGAAACGGTGGTACAAGCACCGTAGTCCTAGTAGGAGGATCAATGCGAGGCCTCTTGCCTGCGAAGGGCCTGTCTGGCAAATTCGGTTGTGGCCTAGAAGCAGCCGGGCCTCGAGATCGCGCAAGTCGATCCACGTCCTGCTCTGCCCGCATAGACATGTGAATCAACTCCGCATAGGAGGGAAAACTAACACAGCACATCTTCGACCGAATATCCGGTCGCAAGCCCTCCAAAAAGCATCGTATGCGCATCTGCTCATCAGCTAGGATCGTCGGGACGTACCTGCCCAACTCTGTGAACCGATGCTCATACTCGGTAACTGTCATCGCTGCCTGTCTGAGACGGAGAAACTCATTCTCCCTGTCGTGCCTGTAGGTCTGGGGATAATACTTCTCATGGAAGCGGAACTCAAATGCTGCCCACGTCCATACAAAGTCTGCGACAACGGTCCGCAGTACGCTATCCCACCACATGCTGGCCTCTTTCTCAAACAGGAAGGTAGCCAGCTCTACCTGCTCAGCCTCGGTGCAGTGCAACATCCGCAAGATCTTCGACACCCGGTCGAGCCAGTACTCAGCCTCCTCGGGTCTGTGAGAACCCGTGAAAGTAGGAGGCCGCAAGCGCTGAAATCGCTCCAAAAGGCCCCGTGTGTCGGCAGGATTCCCCGCAGGGAAAGCAGGCGACGCAGGATGAGCCATGCCCTCATCCTGGGCATATGTATAGGCATCCTCAGCTGGATGCGCAGGTGGTGCAGGTGGAGTAGATGTAGTCGCACCCCCACCCTGGGCTAATGTCCCCACTATGGTGGTCAGAAGCTGCTGCTACTGTAGCATCATAGCCATCATCTGCTCGAATCTGTCAGGGGGTGGAGCAGGCTGTGGCGGATGCGGTGTGGAAGTAGATGCGCGATGTGGCTCTCTGACTGATGGCGTAAATGGCGGTGGTCCATCTGTAGGACCAGCGGTAGGCTGAGACGATCGAACCGCCTCAGGAATCGGGCCCACAGCAGGGTCCGCATGGGTGCCAGACTGCGAAGGAGTCTGATCCATATGTTCTGACAATGCAAGCCGAACCGTGCTCCGTGTAGTCTTAGGTGGCATTCCCTATATTCAAAATAGGGCGCAACCTTGTCAGTCTCAATTGCACAAATACACCACAATCATTCACATAGAGAGTCAAAGGCATTCCATGCATTTCAATTAATCAAAATTATCACAATACAAGGGATATATCCTTACAAGCATCATGACTAGAATTACATGGAAATTAAGACAATTAGGCAACAGTAACATAAGCAAAGCAGTAGCCCTAATAGGCTTACACACATAAAACAGGAAATGACTAACTACTGATAACAACATCAAAGATCGCATCACTAGTCGGAGTCTGGTGACGGAGGAGGAGCACCCTTATCCTGTAAGCAACACAGGATTGCCTTCAAGGTGCGAGTCACCTTGCCAAATTTCTTCTTTGTAACGGCCTTAGCATCAGCGACTTCTGCTCGAAGTTCTTGGACTTCCCTACGCAAAGCGGTCTGACTCTCCTCCATCCGAGCAATGCGATCGTCGATAGTAGCCTGCGCAGAAGGAGGAGGGCTCTCATCAGTATCCTGAGCCTCCTCTTCTGCTTCTTCCTGAGCTTCTTCCTGAACCTCTGCTCTAGGTTCTTCTTCACTTTGATCTTCCTCATCATCAAAGTCATCCCTACTATCCCTTTCAAGTTGATTTTCACGGTATTGCGACCCAATCTTCATCTAGACCATTGTCGACTCATCGATGGTATGAATCGATACGGGCAATTCCGGCCCAAGTCTATAGGCAAACTCAAGCGCAATCTTGCAAATAAGTTGGCCAAAGGGAAGCGATTCGGATGTTCTTCTCGACCTGGCTATGAGAACTATCTGCCGTAAGATGAAAGTGGCCATACATACGTTCTCTCCCTGGGCCACCAGAAATAAGAAATCGACCATAAGACGTGTACATTCAATGCGGTTCGTCGACCTGGGATAGACATTGAACGTGCAGATATGGTGCAGCAGGCGCAAATCCTCAGACATGTACGTCGCCTTGAGGCTATTATTAGGCTGCCATGGAACCAACTTACCGCACAGAAACCTGGTGCGGCGATCTCGTTCACGTCTAGTCCTCAAATTCTTCTCACTAGGATGCACATCACCTAGAGGCACGTTGAGAAGTCGCGCAATCAACCGAACGTCGATTGTAGCCATCCGATCTCTACCAAAAGGGATTTTGAACTGCAAAGGTTCCAAGGTAGGATTCTGGATGCTAGCATAGAAGGCACGAACGGTGCTCACATTAGCACGAGTGCGAGCTTCAAAGATCGGACCCCAGTGTGCATCTTCAATGCGTTCGAACAACAGATACTCGTCGAACAATCGTCCATCTACGTCCGCCTCAAATAACACTTTACGATCAGTGTATTGGCCATGAGGCATCTCTGATAAAATTATTCGTCCAAGGTGTGCATGGGGATCCAAATCCCGCTTTGTACGGCACTCCAGGACTACAGCTGGACCTGCGGCGGTGCTTGAACTTGGGCACCACCCCGCGGTCTTCTCGATCGAGCAGGGCGGCTCAGCCCAGCCTCGTCTGTTGTGGTTTTCCTCTTACCCATCAAAGATATGATGGATGAGAGTGACAAAAGGCCCAAAATGGCTTCCACGAAAGCCATGGAAAACGGTAAAAATGCGAAGAAGCGGCTGCCTGATCTGAGAAAAGGAAATCTAGGCATCGTAGAGGGATGCTTCAAGCTTCCCAAGGCTGTACTTTCAGGAAGAAATACAAACAAAAAGATAGAATGGAGCACCTCACGATTTCAGCTCTATTTGGGAGATTTTGGAGCTCCAAATGGTGAGATCTTCAAGAAGAGGGGCTGCTAACACCCAATAAGTGATGGGTGGTGGTCATTTTTGGCCAAGGAGGGACCTAGAAGTGCTTTGGGACGTCGAAGTTTGGAGATGGTTGCTGAAAATCGAAAATAGGGCTATGGAGAGGGCTGTTTGTGAAGGAGGGGTATGATTTGGGGGTTTTCATGAGATGAAAGCTACCTAGGGAGGTTGTACATCCCATTTAAGGGCGTGCGCCCGAAATTTGGGACCAATGGACCCCACCGGTCGGCGATGCATCACCCGACTGGCGATGGCATCGCCGGCCAACTTCCAAGTTAGCCGGTGGGACCACATGGGTCTGGTCCCCCATGGTCCAGGGGTTCCAAAAATGTATGTCCCACCCACTAGTTCATCGTACTTTGATCTGTATGGGCCCAAATATGTGTTCGGGGCTTTCCGGGTCCACATCACAATCCCGAATACCAAACCATATGATGCAGCATATGAATTTGGGGTATAAGGAGCCAGTACATCTATCTAGATCCTTAGTTGCTAAAGGAAGTGAAGTTAGAATGGCCTTATAGCCATTTTTCATGAAATTTTACTATTCACTGTAAAATTTTATGAAAGTACTAATTTGTGTTATTTTCATATTAGGTTTGATACCTAACATGAAATAGATAAGAAATAAATGAAGGTCGGAGTGTTTAGAGGAGGAATTTTGAAGATTTTTGGCGAAACAGGGTTTTTAAGCCCTGACGATTGATTACAGGAGTCGTGGTCATCCCACGGCCCAAGGATTCACTTTTGCGGTTTAAAACCGCTCATAGGACGTCTCCACCCGACTTCCTACAGCTTAGAAGTGATTCGGGTTGCTTTACGCGACCCGAGATACGTTATAGACTCGATCTTGCGATCGATCCTAATAGACTTCGCCTATCGGCGAATCTGCGATCCTAGAAGTGTTTCTAGACCCTTCTCTCACCCACCTAAGTCAAAGGAAGCGACAGCGTACGTCGCAAGACCATAACCCAGGCCCAGTATACTCTTATTCATGCTCTGATACCAACTTGTAACACCCTGAAAATCGGGGGTCGTGTATAAACTCAACTCCCGAGTTCCAGACCGTCACTTATGCAACAAAAATTATTATGGTTCAATGATGTCTGATTTAAAGCATTCACATGAGTAAAAGTATACCAAAACTGCAATTCATACTTCAGATCCAGTGATAAAAGCAAGCGGAAGACTAAACAATATATATATATCACTGTATGAAAAAACAAGGTAAATCTCATCTGTCTCCAAAGTATGACTACATCTCTGAGTCTCATATACATGTACATAAACAAAAGAATAATGTTCAAAATAGTCCCACTGAAGTGCCCTCGATCCAGGTCGCCTACGGGAAGCCGTCGTGATACTGCATATACGAGAACTCGTCCTGGTCCTCGTCAATCTCTGGCTCCACCTCCTGGATCTCGTCCTTACCTGCATCTACAACAGGGTCTGGTGGGTGTTGCAAACACCATCCCGTAACGTGGGAATGAGTGATCAACTCAGTGCAATCATAGAGCAAAGATTAGCATGTTCACAATTCAATCATGCGATAATAGTAAAGCAGTAAATCAGACAATCCTAATACTGTTATTAATGCAAGATGATATGACGTGATGTATGCCCTCACCGACGATCACCCTCATGCGGCAACATCTTACGACCGCAGCATGCCACACTCCCTAGAGTGCTCCACATCTTCCAGGCACATGCAATACTATAGTGATATGATTTCCAAGTTGTTATTAGTCCATTCAAACAGCAGGATTGGAAAACTAAGGTACTTTCCTTGTATCAATCCCAACACAAATCCTGTCTAGGGTCGTCACTCCTAGTAATCTCATACGATGTGTATTTCGTAGGTCACTGCAAGGGCTGCCAGGGCTGTTGCTCGCACTCGTTGCACCGCTCCCCCATCACCTTATCAATATAGGCCTACTGTACTCTACTGCAACGGAAGGGTTGTCGCCTCCCGTGGACTCAGAATACGCTCGCGGTCACTACAAAGGGCTCGTCGCCTGATCAGTGTAGGTCGACAGCTAGAATATAGTGTCCCATACCACCATAATCTGCTCACGAGTCTAGGTGCTCACTGGTCACTACAGGGAGGTTTGTGGCCCCAGCGTAGGCCGACAGCTCGACCACGGTGTCCCATACCACCATGCCCAGCTCATGAGTCTTCGTGGATCAAGATACCATGGTTAACAGGGTTTACAATGGTGAGTTCAGTACCCTAGGTTCAAGCAGTTATGACACATACAAGGTGAACATACATCGGCCAGTCGGGTTACTTGACGGGCTCGACTAGCGCGATCGCATCTCAAGTCGAACGACATGAAGTGCGTAAAACACTTCGCGTGGCCTAACCACTGCCGCCAACTCTAAACACAAATCACGTTCATCGATGCGTCGTTCGTGGCTATGACCAGTCAACCACGAATTCGCTCGGTTACCGACTGCCTGGACTAAGTCAAGTCCCACACATCTATAGAATCACATTAGCAATATATGCAAAGGTATTGGAATTGAAATATGATCATGTGAGCATGTTAACACATGTTATAATATTCAACTTAAGCAAATCTTCAACCACATACATTCCATGCATGTAATGCAATCATGCATAAGGTCAACATGTAGGAAATCATTTAGGTCAGCATATTAATCAAGAAATCAATCTCAAACTACTACATAACATCATTTAATTCAATACATACTAATACAAGCATTTATACAAACACATACACTACACACTTAAGTCTACATATAGTATGTCGACCCAAAGTGCGCAACTAGGCGAATCTCTTCGCCAAACCAATTATGCAAGCATTCCTAACTCCCTAATGCGACAATAAACCATGTCAATCACGTCAGCAAAATATGCATGTAGACCGTACTTCCTACAAATGACTAAAATGCCCTAAATCTCATATTCTTCGTTAATTTACGAAACAGGAAACGGAGAGCATGTTGTACATGTCAAACGGCGATGCCGTCGATAATCTACTATTAAACGACATTGAAAGCGTTGTAAACCGTCAATCAAAGCGTCTAAAATCCTCACCTAGTCTTTTACGGTTGCGGGATTTTGAACGGAGCGTGTACGCTTCGTTTACGGCAGTAGGAGAACCTGATTTATGGAATACGTTAGCTAACATGCTATGAATCTAGGTAAGCCCTAAATCAGCAAGTTCTAGGGTTATTTTATACCTGAAAAAGTGGAGAAATCACCAGCCAGGTGATTGGGAAGAAGTGCTGAAGCAGCAGCAATCGGCGGCTCGGAAGCGGGAAAAATCCCTTCCAATCTCTCTCTCAAACTCTCTCTCCTTTTCTCCTAGGGTTGCAATTTTCGGATGGGAGAGGGAAATGAGGGTTTCAACCCCTTTTATAAGCTTAAAAACGCCGGAAATAGGCTCCGGAACGAAGTTTACTTAGTGCTTATCCATTTCGGGGCTGTTTCGGTTCAAAAACTGTTTTCTGGTGGTCCCCTGGTCGATTGCGATCGGACTTAAGCTCATGTGTACCAGATGTAGCTCGTATTAAGTTTTCAGTCTGGCAGGGTTCGCAGATCGCACGTGGCGGACCAGTTTCAGTTCAGCGGTCACCGCACGTAGATCAGGGCTGAAAGTCTCATGATAATAAATAGAAATTTTTCCTGATCCGAGGGTGTAATATGGATGGATTCTGACAGTCAGAAGGCTTAATACTGACGCGTCAAGTCGTGTGCCAGATTTGAATTTGAAATTCCAAATCCGTCCCTATTCGCGGTCGCTTCAGTCCGGGTTCAACGAAATAGTCTGTAATTATCGGTTTGACTTAATTTTCGAGATGATTGTCAAGTCCAGCTGGGCGGTTCTAACGGTCTAAGATAGGAGGTATCGGACCTTCGACGTGCGGTCTAAATCCAATACAAAAGTTCAACGTGGTCCAGAGGACAAACCCGCTTAGAGTTTGATCCGAGGTTATACAGTATTGTAGAGTTGTTTGTTCTACTTGATTTGGGTCTTGAAGAATGTATTTAAAGTGATCAGGGACTATTTTCCAGCTACTCTAGCGTTGCGCTAGCTAACTTACGCTTAATTTTCATGGAAATTATTTCTACGCGATTTCGGGTCGAGTTGGTACTCGAGCCCAAGTACGGATTTTTCACGGGTGTTACAGCATGCCCATCAAAACCATCTTAATTCATCATCATCTAAGTCCATATCCCGATTAATTAAGGCTGGCTACTTCTGTTCCGCCATTCCCCTTTATCAAGGAAATGCCTAGCATGAGCTTTGAATGTCATATTGACAGGATTCATGAGAAAAAGTTGTGGCCAGAAATTTGGATGCCTACTGCCAAGCTGACGCAACTCTCCTTTTTCGAGGCTTCCTTAATTATGAAACAGAAACTTCAAGACCCACATGGGTGTTCAAAATGAGATCTGAATATTTGTTGAACTTTAGGGCCTCACTCTCTGTCAATGCATCTTACCACGATTTTTGCACAAGTTGTTGGATTCATTTCCATTTTAGTGAACTCTCTCTCCATTGTGTCAGACCATTGTTAAAGTAGGGGAAGCCTAACATTTGTGCTGGAAATGCCTATTTTACAATTTGCAATGCAAGAAAGCAGACACGGAATACCATTGAGTCTTCTAGACCGTTCATCTGGTGTCCCCTACCATGGATGGGCCATGATCCAAAAATTGCATAAGTCAGAAAGTTCAGCCATCAGTTTGGTCAACTTTTCCTGTTCAATGTGGACAAGAGATCGTTCCTGTATAAACTGTCATTTGTTGCCCTGCCAATCAAATGGCTATGGCTATCTTATCAATGTAGTTTTAGAGCTGCCCTTGAGCTCACAACTGAAGGGCTTGGATGCAATATCTTGCCTTGCACACCTGAGATACTTTACATATTTATATATTTACGATATCTTAAGGTAACAATTAAATTCGCAATTAATAATAATGTATTATGAATAATGTGTTCAGAAGAGGAGTAAAATAAATTCTGCGAATAGGGAAAAGTTAAAAGTAAACCACATAGCTGATTCAAAGTCATTCGTATAACTTTTTTGTGACTTGGTAAGAAGTTACTGGTGATTATTAAGTTAATATATACTTTTTTCATGCATTTATATTAGCTCTATTTTTATTTCGATTGTGCAACTAGATTTTGTCACTGGCCAATAGCCTGTACCAGTAGACTTCTATAGAGAGACTCATTGTCGATAAGCGACGGGATCTTAGGTACATCCTACAGCCAGTGAGAATTGGATAAAAATCGTTACATTGTAAAATTTAATTACATTAAATTATAATAATATTATTTGTTATGAAAATTCATGTTTTCATTGTAGGCGGCAATGGACACCATATGCAGTCAGCCCACTCCTGATGATACTCAGCGGAGTGAGCCAGAGATCCTGAGTGAGGTGCTTAACACTCGTTTTGGATATGTATGTGGGTTTGGCCATGGTGCCAAGCTCATGGCACCCGCTAGAGTTGCTTCCAGCCGATCCGCCATATGCCAAGCTGATATCGCAGAGAAAGAGATTCAACATCTACGGGGCGCCGTCGACGAGATCAAAGATCAGCTGGCGAGGTACAGGGAGGAGCAGGAGAGGCAGAAGAAGCAGGAGAAGAAGAGGGAGGAGCAGGAGAGGAGGATGAAGGATATGCAGGTGGAGCATGAGCAACGGATGCATGAGATATTACAGGTTCTCACTGCACGCTTACCCATCGATGCCCCACCACCTCCACTTTCATCTTTGTGATTTGTCATATTTTATTTATGATTTATTTTATATACGAATGTTAAACTTATATGTATTTGTGAGTGGATGAATGTAATGTGGATATGACTATTTGTGTATGTATGGATGTGGTTCGTGTTTAGATGGATGTAGTTTGTGTTTGTTTAGATAAATGGGAATATGAATATAATGAAATATATTGTAACAGGTGTATAACAGAAAAATTTCATCGTAGGTAAAAGTTTCATTAACATTTTACCTATGAAAATTTTCGTAGGTAAAATTTTCATCAACATTTTTACCTACGAAATTTTTCGCAGGTAAAGGTTCTTTCACATTTTATTACCTACGTATCATTTCGTAGGTAAAAGTTTCATTAACAGTTTTTACCTATGTCAAATTTCATAGGTAAAAAGTTTTAACACAGTTTGTACCAACAAAACGTTTCGTAGGTAAAAGTTTTATCACCATTTCTACCTACACAAAATTTCATAGGTAAAAGTATTAACACAGTTATTAGCTACGAGTTTATAGGTAAAAGTCTTAACATAGTTTGTACCTAAGAAAAAAGTCATTGGTAAAAGTTTTAACAAAGTTTTTAGCTACGAAAACTTTCGTAGGTAAAAGTCTTAACAATGTTTTGAATTTCGTTGGTAAAAGTCTTACTATTGCCGACGATGACATTTTTTGTTGGTAAAAGTCTTTAGCCATGGCTTTTTACCAACAAATTTACCAACGAAATTTTTCGTAGGTAAAACTCTTTGCCTACGAAATAATATCATTTACCTACGAAAGTTTTCATAGGTAAAAGTGAAATTTCTTGTAGTGATTTCATTATATCCGTGAATTAGTAGAAGAAAAGGTTATATCTCTGGAATATATACCTACTGGGAATCAACGTGCTTATATTTTCACGAAACCGGTTGACAAAATTCAGTTTAATCAAATGAAATTTGATCTTGGCATGTGCATTATAAGATGATGTTTTATGCATTTTTGTATCATATTGTATATGCTTGATAGGTTAGACAAAAGTCAATTTTTACAAAATATTCTAAAAAATATTAAAAAATTTTTTATGAAAATGCATTTTTGGCTTGTACTCGATCGATCGTGGAAATACATGACCAGTCATATACATCCAGGACCAGTCGAGGAACTCGTGAAACCCTTTTAATTTGAAAAAATCCTTCATCTTCCTCATTTCTATTTCTCTCTCTAACCGGTTGAACCTCGACTAGTCGAAGCTATCTTTCAAAATCTTCATTGTAAGTGCTCCATTTGCATTTCTCTTCTAGATTTGAGTCTAGAATACTTCTCTTTTTCTCTCGAAGCTATTTATTTTAGATTTTCATTGTGATTTGGGGAAGTTATTCTGAAAAATCTGATATTAGAAAATCCCAGTTTCTTTCGTTTGCAACTTCTTTTATTCTTGAACTCTTTGTTGCAAATGGCTTCTAGAGGAAGGAAATCGACTTCTCGTGGTCCATCATCTTCCTCCAGATCCGCCCCTCTCACTAAACGTCATCTTAGGAATTTTACGGATGATCCATCATATGTTCGTGACATCCGTATGTGAAATGTAATCGTTGAACATCTTGTTGATCTTAATCATGCAGCTCTGTTTGATATCTTTCTCATGCTACAAGCTGTAGGTTGGGATAACTTACTACATTGGTGTCATGCCCTAAACCCAGAAATCTAATTCACAGGAATCCTGATCATCGAATCCGGTGCAGACAGCCTTCGTAGTACCCCATTCTCGGCTCCCAGCATTCATATACCAGATTCCAATCCTGGGATCCTATAAGGAGAATTTTTTTTTTGTACATTTAACTAGTAATATGTATAACCACAAGATTACCCAATTCACAAAGGCAACATCATCATCACATATCCACTAATCTAATCATTTGAGTACAACACTGAAAGAGAAATATATAAATAGAAAATCAAGCTCCAGAAGACCACTACACGCTCCAAGCTCAACACTGCTGCAACCTAACATCACCTGCACACATCTATCGTGCATAAGCTTATAGAAAGCTTAGAGGGTGGTGTAAGTGTGTGCACAAGGTAAGTGTCAAGTATTCAATACAATGTCATAATCATATAATACCGAAAAACCTGTAATCCATAAACCATACAATGTCTGAATAAGCAAAAACACTAATAAGATCATGAATTATCAGAGTAAACAGAAGTATGGACAAATCCATAGGTCAATCAATATCAAAATACGCAATATAAAACAGTTATGTAATAAGGAGTCATAAAGAGCCAAATATCAGATGCTAAAGATGCAATGCAATATACAAATCTTGCTAAGTCTGTCTAGGCTATATAAGTGTGGAAACATAGTAACCCAAAATGTCATATACCTACAGATGTAATGCAATATGCGATGCGAATGAAATGATCATACTGGAGTGTGAAGTTGGGATGATAGTGCGTAGTATTGCAGGCTACGAGGTCCACTACAAGGGACTTCTATCCAAATCAGTCTCATACCTAAATTTAGATAGTCAGACTCAACGTGGTAAACTCTTGATCTCAGGTTAGTCGCGCGCCCAACCTAAATCATTGCCATAACGAAGGTACACAACACTTAGTTGCACACCACCAGCCCGAGTGAATAGTGAATAAATGAATGAATGAATATGTACTCCTACTCAATAAGTCCACATATCAGTACGGTTCCTCTCTGGGAAATCACCGGGATCTATTACGCTCCAAACCGAATTGCCGCCCCATAGCGCGCAACAAGGCAAGTGGAAGAGACCTCACTATTTGCCTGCCAATATCAGGCCCGGCTCATCGATAGCGGACCCATTCCTCAAGCTGGTTAGACTCAGCCTAGCATTGCCCCCTCCTCTCGGACAAGTAAGGCCGCACCTCCTTCCAACCGACCACAACACAGTGGGAGACGCGGCCTAAGGTATACGACCCTCATGCGCTCATGCATCTACTCGGTCTAGACATTGGATCAACCTTTAGAATCAAGAGAGTTTAGAAACTTTCACCTATGGATATCTATAGCACCCCATGTAGAACAGATTTTCAGTGTCCCATCTAGCCATCCACGATATGCCTGTGGAGGTTATGGCCCTGATGTCACTAGGGCATATAGTAATCACAATACACAATGCAAGATGCATGAGTCATACAATCCAGTCATGCATCAATCATGCGCATACCGTGCGCTCATATGAGATAATCTCCGCCTATCAGGGAGTCTTATAACAACCGACACTATGACATATGCAATGGACGATCACATTTCATAACAAACATGCAGATGATGCGTATGTATTATGATGTTATACTGTCACATACTCATAATCAGCATCAATAACCAGCATCAACAATCGGCCTCAACAATGTGGACATCTAACCAACATTACCCCAAGGAATGACCCCCACAGGGCCAAACACATAATGGGCTGACGGCTTCACACAAAGGCCTAATATACAACACAGTGGGCCTCGCCCAAGGACCACAAATATATCACAATAGGTCTCAACTATGGGTCGTATATACATCATATAGGTCTCGGCAATCGGGCTTAGCAATCGAAATCGAAATCGGAGTAGGCCTCAGTAATCGGGATCGGTCATGATAATCAGAATCATCAATCGGCCACGACAATCGGAATTGATCGATAATCGGAATCGACAATCGGTCACAATAATCGGAATCAATCGATAATAAGAATCAGCAAATTGGTCATGTCAATCAGAATTAACAATCGGTCATAATAATTAGAATCGATCGGTAATTAGAGTCGGTAAATTGGTCACGTCAATCGGAATCGGCAATCGGTCACATCAATCGGAATTGATCGGTAATCAGAGTGGGCAAATTAGTCACGTCGATCAGAATCGACAATCGGTCGTGGTAATCGAAATCGATTGATAGTCAGAGTCGGCAAATCGATCACGTCAATCGAAATCGACAATCGGTCACAGTAATCAGAATCGATTAGAGTCGGCAAATCGATCACACATCGATCAAAATCGACAATCGGTCACGTCAATCAGAATCGATCGGTAATCAGAGTGGGAAAATCGGTCACGTCGATCGAAAGCCATGGATGATTCATCTCTTGGGGTTGCTTGGGAGAATGAGAGAGAGAATGAGAGAGATGATGGGAGAGGAGTGATGGGAGAGAGGGAGGAGTGGTATGTAAGAGATAAGGCATGAGAAGTATGGGTCTCTTTGACTTTTGGGATAAGAGGAATAGGCTAAGCATGGGTTGCTTTAATTAGTTGGTGGGAGAGGTATGGGTGAGTGATTTGATTAATGTGATTGATGTGATGTTGTAAGACCCGTATCTTGGTCCGTATCTTTCCGTAGACTTCCACGGTCTTACCGGTCGAATTCTGACAACCTTCGACCCTTAACCGATATCGACGCACGACCCTGATTCATATACCGACAACCCGAGTTGACTCAACCCGAGATCAATACCATAGCGACCGCACCATCGTTGCGGTTTCGATGCCGCAACTCACGTGCCAAGGCGATACCCTGGTAGAGAGTTGTAGGCCAACGTTCGGTGCGAGGAAATGTCGAGCGTTGCGAAACCCAAGGAAATCTCTACGATGTGTCACATCAACCACATCAATCCCATCAATCAATCATCCATCAATCCATCACTTGTCAAGTACATGTCAAGTACACATCACTTTCACCCATTTTTTCAAGCAACTGCAAAAGTCTTCACCTCCCATACCTCTCTTACACAAAAGGCTATAAAAGTAAAAGATTTCTTACACAACCATCACTCACCACATCCATCCATCACTCTCTCTCTCTCCCTTTACAACTCTCTCTCTCTCTCTTTCTCATTTCAAATCTCCAAGCAACCAAAAATTCTCAAGCTCCATACGTATGGAATTTCTCCAAGCTTCCTAAACTCCAAGTGTGGCCCACCTCTTCACCCGATGATCTCCCCATCTCAACCCTTTATTCCTCATCTTACCCATTGAAGTTGAAGCTAAGGTGCCAAGGAACCCTTAGGAGCAAGAAGATCGGACGGTGGGTGCCTCTATAGGGTAGTTTCTCTTTTATTTTTATGATGGGCCAAGTGAGACCCACCGATCAATGGTATGGATCTCGCTTGGGACCCTAAGATTAGGCCGATGGCCCACTTGGATCATCATGATCATCCATGATGGGGCCATTCTCCATGGACCCCATCATGATGTTTATTTCATTACAAAAGGTCATCTAGACCGTCCATTTTGGTGGAGAGAGGATCTCCACCGTTGATTCTCGATCTAGGTGGTCCCATGTGTTGAGGGACCCCTTTTGATTGTATGATTTACTTTTAAGGGAGGGCCCATAATGTCGGGGTTCCTCCATCACAAAGCGTGTCCCACTCTCCATGTCTCTCTCTCTCTTTTATTTCTTTTTATTTTGTTTTAATTTTATTTTATGTGATAAGTTTGTGTGGCCCACTTGAATGGACCCCACCCTGAGATTTATTTTGTTCAAATTTTTATTCAAGTGGGGCCCACCTTATATGTTGTACCCACATCAAACATCAGTGGTGGCCCACCACAATATATTTTAAGAGAACCAAACCGTCCAGCGTCTGGGACGCTAGACGTCCCTGTGCAAACAAAAAAAAAAGAGAGAGAAAAAGAGAAGCTTTGGGGGTGGGCCCTTGTGTAGGCCCCACCTTGATGTATGAGTGTAATCCAAGCCGCCCATCCGTCTCCCATAACATTTTAGGCTTTGAGCCAAGGGATGAAGTTAATCCGTTCATTGGGCGGGCCATACCACTCAAAACAGTGACACTCATCGTTTAAATTAAATCTTAATTTTTCTACATGCCTAGATATGCTCAATAGCGGACTCATTGGATTGGTCTTGAGCCGGGGAAGCTAGTGAGCGGAGCAGATTCATGTGATGTGGGCCCCACACTTGAAAAACCCCAAAAATCAGTTTTTTTCCCAAAATTTGTAAGAGGGCTGCCTCCTCTCTGACATGAGTGCAGCAGCTGCATGCTGCTGCGTGCAGCGTCAGCGTGCGGGCGGGCGTCCAGCAGGGACCCACGGCTCCAGCCGTGGGCCCCACCGTAATGCTTGTTTGTCATCCAATCTGTTCATGAGGCGGGTCCCATCCTCAGGTGGGCCCCCTCCAAATTACGGCTCGATCAAGAACTCAGGTGGCCCACACCACAAGGAACAGTAGGATTGAATATCTACCATTGAAATCTGTTTGGGGCCCACAGAAGTTTTGAACCAAGCTGAAATTTGTCCTTTTCCTTCAAACAGGTCTGTTTGACCTTATCATTAGGATGAATGCCAAATAAATATTACAGTGGGCCCCACATGGGACCCACAATGATTTATGATTTATAAGCCCACTGTCCAGGCAGATGGTGGCACCCACCTTAATGTATTCGTACTCCCACCGTCCAGCGGACGGTGGGGCCCTTGGTGAAATCATTTTAAAAAAAAAAAGCATGAGCTGTTGGTTGGGTGGGCCACTCATATATAGGTTAGGCCCATTTGATTTATGAAATGCTTATGGGTTAGGTCCATTTGATTCATATAAGGCCTATGAACTTGGGCCCACTTGATATGTAAAGCCTATGGGCTTAGGCTCACTTGATATTTAAGGCCTATGGGTTTAGGCCCACTTGATATGTTTCAAGTCCATGGGACTAGGCCCATTTGATGTACTTCAAGGCCCATGAAATTGGACCCATGTGATGCATTTTTAAAGCCCATGGAAGTAGGTCCATTGGATATATGTAAGGTCTAGGAGTTAAGGCCCATTTGGCGTACATATGGAGTTCAATTGGTGTGCCCCATTCGTTACCTTTAAGACCCATGAGTTAAGCTCATTTGATGCAATCCAAGGCCCACGGGTTTTGACCCATTGCAATGCACATAAGACCCATTGGTGTGACCCATTTATGCGGCCCCTCTGATGAATAAAAGGCCCATAAGATATGGCCCATTTGATATATATGTAAGGCCTAATGGGATGAACTTACGGTCCATTGCAATGTGTAATTCCAATACAGACTAAGTAGTGATGTTTACAAAGATCGTGCCTTGGGAGCAATGTTGGTTTGACGTCCACATTGCGAGTGTAATGTTGGTTGGATGTCCACATTGCGACTCTCCTTAGGGCCCATTACTAGGCCGTACTTACTGTGTATAGGCCGTCTAGGCCCATCTGCGTTGTAAGAATGGTTCATTACTCATTTACAAGTTTAGTATAGCTTCATGACCCATGATCATACGCATCATATGTATGCTTGATATGAGGATTGACTTATCATAGCATACGCCTTCGGACAGGTTGTTTATGGGCTCCTGGTTAGGCGGTGTTACCCTACATAAGCGCACGATATGCGCAGGATTTTTTACATGATTGGATAGCGTGAATCATGCATTTCGCATTTGTGTGACATGGTTATTGTACGCCCTATCGACATCAGGGTCGTAGCCTCCATAGACGCATCATGGTTGGCAGGATTGGATACCGAAAATCTTATTCTACATGGGGTGCTATAGATATCCCTGGGTGAAAGTCCCTAAATCCTTATGGTACCAAGAGGTTCCTCCAACATCTAGACCGAGTGGGTAGATGAGCGTTGAGTGCCGATTACCAGACGGTTACGCTCTCCACTATGTCGTGGTCGGTTGGAAGGGGTTGCAGCCTTACCCGCTCGAGTGTAGGGGGCAATCCTAGGCTAAGTCTGACCAGCTCGAGGAATGGGTCCGCTATCGACGAGTCGCGTCCGATATTGGCAAACGAATAGTGTGGTCTCTTCCACTTACCTTATTGAGCGTGATGTGGCGACAATCTGGTTTAGAGTGTACTAGACCCCGGTGATATCCCATATTTGAGCTGTATTAATGTGTGGACATAGATGAAGATCTTTATGCTTAAGTTGCATTGCACATTGCATGGCCTTAGGGTGGCCGATACCATTCATGTCTTACATCGCATAAGCCTTGGTACGGCTCATGATATTATGGATTCATCTGCATATTTCGTATTACTCTGATACTGCATGTTCATATTACTACCTTGCACACACACTTTCACCACCCTCTAAGCTTTCTATAAGCTTATGCACGACCGTTGCGTGCAGGTGACGTTGGTTCGCAGCAGCGCTGAGGCAGGAGTACGTTGAAGATCGTTTTTAGAGTTTTTGTTCTTTACCATTATATTTCCCTTTATGCTCATTGTACTTGTAAAGTTTTTTATCATAGTGGAAATGTTATAGAATTCTTGGTTGTTGTTTGTGGGTTATGCCATTGGTTATGCTTATTACGATTCAAACTGACGTGAAAAATCCTCCTCGTAGCATCCCAGGATCGGAACCTGGCGAATGGGAGCTAGGAGCCGATAATGGGATTCTACGGAGGCTGTCCGCACCGGATTCGACGATCAGGAATTTTTTGAGCCTGGTTTCTGAGTTTGGGGCATGACAGATGTTGGGTAGAGATTCTTTTCTCAGGATTTGTAACTCGTGGCGTCTTTCCTTGAACTAAATGCAGGCCCACATCTCCTGGCCAGGGTATCACCTCAGTGTGCGAGACGAGGCATCGGAACCGCGGTGACGGCGCAATCGCACTGGTATAAATCTCGAGTTAAGTCGACTCAGATATGCAAGACTTGGCTCAGGATACCGCGCAAACGTCGGTAACAGATCGCGGGTTACCAGAATTCTACCGGGAGGACCGCGGAAGCCTACGGAATGGTACGGGCTAGGATACGGGTCTTACAATTGGGGTGGGCCTGCATACCGGTCCATTGCTCAATCCATGTTTGCATTATGTGATTATTCACTTGAAAATCTGACATTTAAAATTTTCACAAGAAAAGGACCATTTGATGTTGATCGTCACTTGATTTCTGCTCTTATGAAAATTTCAGTTAATAATGAGGGAGTTCTCATCCATACATTGACTGAAAAACCCTTTCAAACTGAAAAACTCATGCTTTCTAAGGATTTATCCAATTTGGATGCTCCATGGATACCTAAAGGAAATGCGCTCCCCTTAAGGTATCTGTTACCCAAATATAGAGTGTTGCACAGGATTTTTATATCTAATCTGTATCCTCGGTCGGGCAATAAGACTGAGTTAATGACTTTTATGGTTCGTATTCTTCATAATGTAGCCCGAGGTGCTCATCTCTGCCTACCTTCCTTGATTTGTCATTTTATCATTCAGTTTCGACTCCATCCTAGTCATAGTGATATTCCATTTGGATATTTGATGACCGTATTTACTTCTCATATGTTAGTCGATATGCCGGTCATAGAAGCCCCTATCCATCACTTATTTAATAATTCTAATCTTAACAAGATGAAGCTGGAATTTCTTTCTGGCCAAGTTGATGGTGGTTGTGCAGCTGAAGCTGTACATGAGGAAGAAGCTCGTGATCTTCCTCCAGATGATATTAACATGGATGATATCTTTGAAGAGCTTGTTTCTGACTCTGCAGATGATCCAGATATCCTCCTTCTTCTTTTGATGCACACTTTGTTGCATTGAAACCTAAGGTTGAATCTTTAAATGCTAGGATGGAAAACATGTCTGTTGCCAATGATTTACAATTCAAATATATACGCAAATATCTTAAGAGCTTGAAGAAAGGCATGCACAAACTTGATCCCTCCATCCCTACTCCTTCATCTGGGTCAGATTAGTTCATTTTCTATTTTCTGGTCTGTAATAACTTTCTTTAGATCACGTTCACTTGACTGGATTTTCTATTGTCACTATCACTGTTTGTGGTTCAGTTTATCTATTATATGTGTTACTTATGCTATGGGTTCAATTTTTATTTACTAACCTCTTCTTTCCCTCCTTGATTATTACTCCTTTCCAATCTGCTTTGTTCTTTCTTTATCATATTGTGACAAAAAGGGGGAGTAGATATATACTTTTGCTTCTTAAAAGTTAGATTGGTGAAATATGTATCCTATCTCAGGGAGAGTATGTACTAAAGGGGAGTATGTACAGTGGTGGTCTGTATGCACATAAGTATATTGGTTGAATATTGATTTGCAGGTTCATGAATGTATGTCGGTTTAACAAGTGGTGCATGATTCTTTAATCAAATATTCTGTGATATTTATCCTATCTTGGAAGTGTGTTTGGTCACTAATTTGACAAAGGGGGAGATTATAAGTGTTATAGTGAATAGCCCCTTATGATTGTCAAATTTGTTGTGACAAAGACACTACTTTGAAGCTTGTTTATATAATGAACAAAAGATCTATATAAGACACAAGATTGACTTCGAGTAAACAAGTACAACTATTCAAGTTGAAGATCTCAAAAGCGTTTAAGTTCAAGTTCTCAGAAGTTTTTCAAGCTGAAGATCTCAAGGTCAAGAACTCAATCTTCATGATTCTCAAGGTTACTAGTATTCAAGTTTCAATGTCCTTACTTCACTATTGAGGTATGACTGACCTTAGGTTGACCTTTAGAGTAGGTCACTTTGGATACATAATCCATATATCTTTTATAAGTGACTTTGATCTGTTCTAAGGCTAGTCCTGGACCTTGTTCGACTAGTCCTAGCACTGGTTCGACCAGTCCAGAAAATTCCTCGACCAGTCCTAAGTTGTTGCGAATTTTTGAAATTTTTTGGTTATTCTTCGACCAGTCCTGTGAACAATGTCGACTGATTCTTCGACCAATCGTGGTTCTTTGACTCAAAGTACAGCGTTTAGATTGGGCCATCTTTGACCAGTCGTATGGAACCTACGACCACTCGAAGGGGACCTTCGACCAGTCGTAGGGTACCCACGACCAGTCGTACAACTGAAAATCTTATCGCGCCCAATTTTTTTAAAATTTTGTTGGTTCTTCGACCAGTCGTAGAAGTCTTAAGACCAGTCGAAGATGTGTTTTGCTCAACTATAAATAGAGCACGAATCTCAAATTAATCACATATAGAAAAAGTAATTAATCCGTCCTTCTGAGAGATAAGTCTGTGCTCCATTTTAAGCTAAGTGTGCTTATTTAATATTCTCTTTCTTTAGCTTTATTTAATTAATTTTTTTTCTTGTATTTTAATCTAATCTGAAAAGAGAAATTGTTATTTCCCTTTCTTTGGAATCAAAATCAAATAAGGCTAGCCCTATGTTAGTTTAATTTTAAAATCAATTAGAACTAGAACCTTTGTAATCGAGTACTGGACATTGAACTTGGACATTCAATCGTCTACTCTGACTTGGTTCTTCTGGGCTGCTACATTGAAGGAGAAAATCAGGTATTTTACATTTAATTGTAAATTCCTTTCTGTTTTGGTTTCTTTCGGGATTTACCAGAAAAATATCGTTGCTTTGGTTATCTGAGGAGAGCCAGTAAAACTCAGAAGCGGGATTTTTTAATTCTGTAAGCCCACAAACAAAGACACAATTGTAAAGATTTTTGGTGAACCTATGAAAACCTACATTGTTAGTGAACGCTAATATCCCCTGTGTGAGGATATTAGGAGTGGAGTAGCATTCTGTGTGGCTGTTGTATAACAGTTGGTAAACACACAGGCAAACCACTATAATTTCATATCTTTATTTATTCATTTGAAGGATGTATATGTGGTTGTGAATGTTGTAATCTTTTATTTCAAGCATTGTGGGGAATGTTTAATAGTTTAGAATTTATTTCTTTCTATTCATTTATTAGCTTGATATTAAATTGTTCTAGTAAGGTTGCCCTGTCATTCTTATGGTGCATGGTTGTCCCTAGAACAATACACATTTTGTGATTACAAGTTATTTTTCAATGCAGTTTGTATTTATTTTTTATTCCTCTTCTGTTTAAGACTTGATACAAAGACCTTTCTAGAAATCAGGTGGTCCTACCATAAACTCTTGCTTTTGGTGTAAGGTTGTCCTTAGAACAACATTTGTATTAACCTCTCGAGATCTGAATTTTGAGGTTTCTTTACAATCTTGCATTGTGGTTTATTTAGTTATCTTATTGGCTATCATATTCCTTTAATTTTCGTTGTTATAAATTTTTATTTTTATTTGGCATAGTCCTATTTACCCCCCCTCTAGGACATATAGCTAGGCCAGTCCTATTTACCCCCCCTCTAGGACATATAGCTAGGCCTTTTCACTCTGAACGGTGAGCATATTTTCCGAGAAGCTGCACCTGAAATGGTCGCACACATGATAGGGAAACTCCTGGCGCCCCGAGCCATAACTTTTTCAGATGATGAATTGCCACTAGAAGGCCGCGACCATGCCAGCTCATTAAATGTAACTGTTCGTCATAAGGACAAAAGCATCCCACTGGTATTGATTAATAATGGTTTAAGTTTGAATGTTTACCCACTTCGGACTGCCTTATATTTGGGACTAAATCCATCTATGTTCAGGCCAAGCAATATGAATGTGAGAGCATTCGATAATTCCCAAAGACAAGCACAAGGAGAAATTGATCTTGATATATAAATTGGCCCTGATACGTCCACTATTTCCTTTCAGGTTTTAAACGTCCCTTCATTATTCAATCTTCTCCTTAGTCGGCCCTGGCTTCACGAAGTTGGGGCCGTACCATCAACGCTTCACCAGAGGGTCAAGTACATCCATGGGAATAAAGTGTTATGCATTATGGCAGATCCTAAACACTTTTTCCCGCTGAAACAAGTCTTCAGGGGGAGCCTAACATCCCAGTTATTGATGCATGGAAATCGGACAAAGACAAACCATATTATAGCTTCCAATTTGAAGCAGTGAATCACGTCCCGTCAGTATGTCCTTTAAAATCAAATTGTATTTTCACTCCAGCCAAGTGTCAAATCTTGAACTACCCCCTTGAACACCAAGATACTACCAAGATAATTGAGGTTCAAGAACAAGTAGGAAGGGCAGGACTGGGATATGAGTCTCCTCCACCAGAAAAACCAGAGAAGGCAAATACCAAGAGGAGGTGGAAGGGCCAAGAGATGAGCCATCCTTCCCATTTCACACAGTCCAATTCATTAGCACCAACATCATCCATCCAAGTTAAAATCTAGATTTCGATCCACCAGGTCATGATAATGGTCTCACTCTCACTAAGTTGCCCAAGCAACAACTGGGCAAGGGGCAAGAGCTACCATCTCTTGATTGGACCACAATGATGGTCCCACTAGAGCTACAACAATCTGAAGAGCTTCACAACACAGGGAATGAAGGAAGGTCTGACGAATCTGACACCGAGTCAGAACCCAGCTCTCAATACATCATGATGATTGAGCACAATAGAGAAAATCAGCCCACTACATCCCAAAACCCTGCCTCTCGAGGGGAGAGAGCGGAGGGCTCCACCTGGTTCACTGCCTCCATGACGCTTGAATCGACCGATCAGTCTTCTCAGAGTGCCGGTCTGAAAAAAAATGTCCTTGTAAATAGACATTTGCACCCCGGGCAAAACCATGATAAACACTGGTTTGAAACTCCAACTTGCTTGGTGTTCGATAAAATTAAAACACCAACAAATCTAGAAAATCTTTAAAAACATGAAAAAATAGAAAACCCTCAAAAACAACATATAATAGAAAACCCTCAAAAATAAAAATAAAAACAATAGAAAATCCCCAAAACTCAAAAACAGAAGAAAATTTACAAAAACCAAAAACATCAAAAAAATTTCAAAATACCAAAAAATTAGAAAACTTTTCAAAAGCCACCAGCAATAAAGTGTTAGACTCATCTAAAGAGCTACATGAAGTTGAAGTTGACATCTATGACTTTGACATAGAGCTAGACTTCGAACTCATGGCTTTAGAAGAGGTCAAGGAAAAGGGAAATGATGATCCGACTCCCAAGCTTGAGGATCTACTCAATAAGTTCGATTCAAAAGCCAACTTTGTACCTGACAATTTCGAGGTGGTTAATCTCAGAACCCCCGAGAATCCTCGGGAAGTACGGATTGAAAAATCTTTATCTCCGAGTAACAGGAAGATGATGATCAGGTTTTTGAAACCACGACTGTCAAACTTTGCCTTCTCTTACGAAAATATGCCTGGACTCGATGAAGATCTGATGGTATATCATCTACCCACAAAGTCCGAAATCAAGTTGATCAAGCAGAAGTTAAGGAGAATGTGACTAGAGTGGTTCCTAAAAATACGGGAAGAAGTAATCAAGCAATACAATGTCGGTTTCCTGGTAGTATTTACCAATCCGAAATGGCTAGCCAACATCGTTCCCATTCCCAAGAAAGATGACATGGTTCGGATGTGCATCGACTTCTGTGACCTCAATAAAGCTAATCTAAAAAATGACTTCCCACTATCCCACATCGACAATTTGGTCAACAATACGACAGGTTACAAAATCTTTTCTTTTATGGATGGTTTCTCTGGCTACAACCAAATCAAAATGGCCGTAGAAGACCATGAAAAGACGTCATTCATTACGCCGTGGGGAACGATTTGCTACCAAGTCATGTCATTCAGTTTGAAAAATGCCGGAGCTACGTACCCATGAGCCATGACGGCATTATTCCATGACATGATGAATAAAGAGCTGGAAGTCTATGTGGATGATATGATCGTCAAGTCTCAAAGTATCGAGGGGCATTTCAAAGACCTTAAAAAACTCTTCGACCGATTATAAAAGTTTAAGCTCTGTCTCAATCCACAAAAGTGTGTCTTTGGGGCAACCAGTGTCTTCGGGGCAACCAGTGGCAAGTTGCTCCATTTCATCATCAGTGAAGATGGCATCTGAGTTAACGAATCAAAGACAAAAGCAATCCTAAAGATGCCACCTTCCAAAAATGAGAAAGAAATTTAGGGTTTCTTGGGCAAAATCCAGTATATCAATCGTTTCATTGCCCAGCTTACGCCCATATGCGAGCCCATATTTAAGCTGGTCCGCAAGAACACGCCAAAAGAATGGAACGAAGATTATCAAGAAGCCTTTGACAGAATCAAGAAATATTTGCTAGATCCACCAGTGTTAGTCCCACCGGTGCTCAGACGATCCCTACTACTTTATATCTTAGTCACCGTAAACGCCATCAGGTGCGTCCTCGGCCAACACAATGGCACAAGAAGAAATTAAGGAGTGAACAATCCACTATCTTAGCCATCGATTCACTGATTATGAGTCCTGATACTCGTTAATCGAAAAGACATGCCTCACCCTTTTATGGGCCACCCAACACCTTCGCCAATACATGGTCGCTTATTCAATCCTCCTACTCGCATGAATGGATCCACTGAAGTACTTGTTCGAGAAACCGGCTCTAACTAGAAGGATCGTAAAATGACAATTGTTACTTTCCGAGTTTGACATCACCTATGTCACTCAGAAAGTAATTAAGGGGCAAGCTTTGGTCGACCATCTTGCAACACACTCTCTGCCTGACTATTAGCCACTGAAGTCTTTCTTCTCTAATGAGGATATCCTATTCCTTAAGGGAGAAGAAGGACCAGAGGCAGATGAATGTACCTTATATTTCGACGGTGCAGCTAACGCTAAAGGAAGCGGAATAGGGGCAATCCTTTACTCTCTGGACGACATCCTCATCCTTATTTCGAGAAGGCTATCCTTCGGGTGCACGAATAACATAGCCGAGTATGAAGCATGTATAGCATACTTAAAGGAAGCAATCATTTTGGGGGTGAAAAAACTAAGGGTCTTTAGTGACTCTCAACTCATCATCAATCAAACGAACGGTGACTGGAAGACGAAGGATGAGAAACTGATTCTGTACCATGTTTATCTCAAGAATCTCATCGATGAATTTCATAAAGTCACTTTTACATACATGTCACGTGCCAAGAATCAATTTGCTAATGCCTTGGCCACATTAGCATCTATGTTAAACATTCCTAATGGAGCAGCACAATGGGAACTTACAGTCGAATTACAAGAAGATCCAGCGTTTTGCTTGCAAATCGAACAAATCAAAACACCACTTGACAAGCACCCTTGGTATACTAATATCAAGAAATACATAGAAGATCGGGTATACCCGGAAAGCACCACGCCAACAAACCATCGTACGATCCAACAATTAGCTACACAGTTTACTATTAACGGTAGCATCTTATACAAATGATCCTTCAATCAGGTCTTATTGCGATGTGTGGATGAGGTAAAAGCTGTGAAAATCATGTCCGAGGTCCACGACGGAATCTGCGGCCCACACATGAACGGACACATGATGGCCAAGAAAATCCTACGATTAGGATACTACTGGCTAACTATGAAGATCGACTGCTGCCAACACGTCAGGACATGCTTTAAATGCCAAGAACATGCAAATCGGATCAATGCGCCTGCTTCCGAGTTATATAACCTGACCATACCCTGGCCATTTTCAATGTGGGGCATCGACATCATCGGTAAAAATTATCCCCAAAGCTTCCAATGGCCATGAATATATCCTGGTAGCAGTTGATTATTTCACCAAGTGGGTGGAAGCAGTATCTTTTACCACCATCAATGCTTCTCATGCGGTACGGTTCCTAAAAAATAACATCATCAGTCGATATGGAATCCCACACGCCATCATCACCAATAACGGGACGCCTTTTGTGAACCGAAAGATAGACAACTTCCTCGAGCAATTTAAAGTCAAAAGGCATCGATCCAACCCCTATTGGCCTCAAATGAATGGAGGGGTAGAAGCAGCTAACAAAACACTCGTTTATATCCTCAAAAAAATGGTGAAAACATATCGCGACTGGTTCGAAATGCTCCCATACGTGCTTTGGGCTTATCAAACATCCATACGCACCACAACAGGTGCCACTCCATACGAGCTCACATATGGAATAGAGGCAGTTCTACCGGTTGAAGTTGAAATTCCCTCATTACGCATTCTGTTAGAAAGTGAAGTGGAAGAGGGAGAAAGGTTACAAGATCGCTACGATCAACTGCATCTGACAGATGAAAAGCACATGCAAGCTTTATGTCATTACCAAGCCTATCAAAGAAGGATTGCACGAGCTTACAACAAGCAGGTCCGTACAAGAACATTCAGAATAGGAGACGTAGTAATGAAGAAGATCTTACCTCCTCATCTACCTGACCCAAGGGGAAAATTCAAACCCACCTGGGAAGGCCCGTTCGTTATACATGAAGTGCTCCCTGGAGGTGCACTCCACCTCACCAACATGGAGAGACAGGATCTACCAGAGCCCATCAACGTCGATCACGTCAACATACACTACGGATAACAAGTAAGCTAAGAAAATTTTCCTAAGATCAAATCTTACAATTCCTTTTTTTTTGGATTAATTGTTATTGTATTGCATTAAAAGGGAGCTATACAAAAACCAGGGGGGCACCACAAAAGACACGGGCCTCACCCCTAAAAGATCTGCATTCGGGTTGCCACAAGATCCTATACTGGCCGCCTATCATATCCACTAAGCACTTACACGCTGACAAAATCTCCCCTTAAAAAACTGCCGAAGAACCTACCAAGAAAAGGAGAAACAACTATGTGCGACAATATAAAACACCGATCACCCTTAGCAACAAAGTAGGACACAAATAAAAGACATGTATATATGACAATTCAAAATTTCTAAAAATCCAAAAAAAAGAGCAAAAAAAAAGAAAAAGAGAGAGAGAGAGAGAAGAAAAGAAAACACAAAAAAAAAAAAAGAAAAGAGAAAGGAATGAAGAACTAAATAGAAAATCTAGGATTCACATCCATCAGCCTTACCCCCTTGTTTTCAAAAAAAAAAATCGATCTTGGAAAGCATTTTGAAGCCTCTCGTTACCCTAGAAATCATTATCGGCCAACATGGAGAAAGTTTTCAAAAAAAAAAGAAGTGTGTCTAAGCAAAACGAGCGAGGTGAAAACCTGCAAAGGCACCTTAGGTAAAAACAGCGGATACACAGCGGACCTGGTGAAAACTTACAAGGGCGCCAAGGGCAAAAAGGCACAGCTGCCAAGGGGCAGGCAAGAGCAAATACCTGGGACGTAGTGAAAACCTGAAAGGGCACCACGGGCAAAAATAACGGGCTAAGCCAGACGTAACGAAAACTCGTAAGAGCGATATAGATAACAACGGCAAGAAAAAAAAAACAAGAACAACAAAACACTTCAGTCACGGCAACAAATTCGTATCCAAAGTCAAAGAAGTGAAGACCGCGATGTTTCAAGAATTATCAAGCATAGCCTAAGCCAAGAGACATTGATTCTCACTGCGTTCTCTCGAAGATAATTTCAAAAATCTTTACAAAAAAAAGGAAAAGTCGAGTGTCTAATCCCTACCGACCAAAATATAAATCATGCTCATAAGACAAGTCTAGCCATAAAAGAGAGAGAGAGAGAGAGAGAGAGAGAGAGAGAGAATTTCTATTTTATTCATTTTCTTTATTTACGTGCATCGAAAAAAAAAACTCTTGCAGGTTGCAACATGAAGTTATGATCGCCTCTTTAAAACACCTGGCCCGACAACCTCTGTTGGCTACTCAGGTTAGTTTCGCTCCCTTAGCACCAAGCTCTTCGATCAATCTATTAAGCTCTCCATTTTTTTATAGGAATCAAGGCTCCCTCAACAACACACTAACATGAGCAACACACTTGGAGTTAGACACTGAGCAGAGAATTGGTTCAATAAGAGCCGACTTCGATAAGGACCATCGAAATCCCCAGCAGAAGTGATCAGTTAGACCTTGAAAAAAAAAAGGGGGTTGAAAAAAAAATCGCCTGACGATGCCCCCTTGCGAGATCAAGCGGATCTTTTCAAAATAAATGGCCTGGAAAAAAAATCTTTCAAAAAAAAAACACGACGCACATGGTATCTGAGGCACTAGAAGTCCTCCATGCTTTCCGATGGGTACCAACGCAACAGCAATAATTGGTTTTAGTTTTATCTGAATCTTCGGTTTTCTCTAAAATCAAAGTGGAACATGAGACGGCCGGACTGAACTTTCAGTGTCACTTCGATCATCTCGGAATGCGAATTGAATATATTCAAGTTAGCATAACCATACTTTAAGTCATGGAAAAACTATCACAACTATAGTGTCAGACTCAAAAAATCGAATGGCGAAGAAATAACTCAAGGTGACTGTAGTCCGAGACACTTGTTAGCCTAGTATATTGTAATGTCGGAGATCTGTAAAGCTGCAAAAAGCGCAGGCAATTGCCCATTACAATAACTAACCTTATAGGTGGTCCTAGGGGATTAGACGGCGTCGAGAATTACTCTTCAAAATCAAACATGTTAGGTGGATCCCCGTAAGGCCGCGAAAAGCACAGGGGCACTAACAACTCAAAAATTCATACTTACAAACATCTATCAATGCAAACCGTCAATCACGACATGAAAAAGTTATGATTTGATGCTCCGTAAAGCCACAAAATGTGCAAGGACAAATCACAATGTTTTCCTCAACCCCCATAAGACACCTGAATTACTCTTTAAGTAGACAAATCTTTCAATAATGACACTTCGGTAAAAATAGATTATACATACAGAAGACGGGGTATCTACTTACTTTGGCATTCGGTTGCCCACAACCTTTGCCAAAGAGGGGCATCTGTAGACACCCCACCTAAAACAAGGATACGACATTCTTTGAGCTTTAACCAGACTTCAATTAATTATCTCCTGTGGACTGAAAAATCATGAAAAACTCAAACAGATCACGATGGAAGTATACTCGACACGCGCCGAAAATAACCAACGGACCAGATTGGCTGACACCAAATCTAGTAGCGATTCAGTCACCTCCAACCCTCCAAACTCCAAAACCCCTGAAACTCTCTGTATGACGCAATCGACAGGCAAAAATAGATAAAACAAATACTCTCTACTCACGAATCACTCTTTGTATCATTCAGTCTTTTCGAGTAGTGTTGTGGCAAGGTTAAAAGGTCATATCTTTGAAATCAAGGAAAAATACGGTCGTCCCGATATATGAAATGGTCATGATATTATTTACGGCAAATCCTGACCATTTAGGATGATTTATGATTCATTGGAAAGGTGGTCAAATGATCTCTCTAACAAACTTAAATTTACTCCAATCTGAGTCATGATGAGGAAAATTCATCCCGTTTATGAAAACCATGTATTACTGATTGATCAAAATCGAGAAAACCTTTGGCTGAGCTCTAAACTAGTCAAACAGGATCTGATCGAGTTAATTTCAGTTACAATGAAAAGATTATTAGATGACATTTCCAAAAATCCTAATATCATCAAAGGCGGACCATTGGTCAAGTTGCGAGCAATCGATTTCATATATTGGATGGACATATTTTCGGTGTATCAAACGAGGTCCGATTGAAGTGATCCTAGTCTTGTTAGAAAACTTACCTGATTATCTTTCTAATAAGATAAAAATTACCCAAAACGGACAAGTAACGAAGAAGATGTGAGTATTTGACATTTACAATAAAAAAATAAAAAAGTAATAATGACTTTTTATACTATACATAATATATATATATTTATAAATTTAAATAAAAACAGGTAATCATTATCTTTTAAACTTATATATATATTAATCATTACCTTATATATATATATATATATATATATATATATATTAATATAATATATTAAACACATACAACGTTCGTCCCATGCAGGGCCCACGTGTAATATAATATCTCACACATGCAACGTCTCAGACAGGGCCCACATAATAGGGTTGAAAGTTGGGCGGGTTCAACCCGACCGACCTGTGACCGACTCGACATTGGGTTGGGCTCCGGCAGGATATTTCGGGTCCGCTATACAAACACCAACTCGATAAAACTTGGATTGGGCTCGGGTTGAGGTCTCGGGTTGCCCGACCCAACCCGAACCCGATCAATATATAAGTTACTTATAAATTATAATTGAGTATGGATCATTTGTGTCGAAGGCACACTAGTGATGTCTAGTCTCATTTGTCCACGTCATTTCCAAGGACTCAAGCTAACAAGATATGCCATATTTCTCTCCCAAATAGCCTTCATTGTATGCTACATGACTTTTAAAAGAGTAGTAGTTTTATATTTTAGCTTCTTTTTTAAAAGAAAAAAATGAATTTCTTTATAATGAATAATCACATATATAATTAACAAAATTATAAATACAGAAAATAAATCCTATATTGAAATAAAATAAACTAATGTAATAACAAAAATATTAGCATGTATATACCCGACCAACCCGACCGAGTCCGCTTGGGTTGGGCTTAGGTTGAGAATTCCCAACCTGAGATTGGGTTGGGTTGGGTTAGGGTTGAGGTATAAGAACCTTGGGTTGAGTTAGGGTTGAGCACCAACCCGACCCAACCCGCCCGACTTTCAGCCCTACCACATAATAGTGTTGCGCCACAAATTATGGTAGGCGCCTGCAATAATATGCAGGGCCCCATCAGTCAGGGCGGACGCCCACAGCAGGACCCTGTACATTGGTCATCCATAACATGGGCCGCTGCCTATATAAGGCATCTAAGGACATGAGAAAAAAGGGAACTAACAGTACAGAAAAGTCAAAAGAAAGGACGGATAGAAAGAAACAATCAAAGGAAAGAACAAACAGAAAGAAAAATATCAACAAAGAGAGGAAAGAGAGTTCAAGCCGAGAGAGAGAAAATAAAAAGCAGAAAGAGAGAGATACAGAGTGTCTGAGGTTTGGAGTCTGCCTGGAGGTGCTACCCAAAGTACCTTAAATATTTCCATCGTGTTGACATGCTCCCCAACACAGGAGGCAAAAATGGTCATCAAAGGAGTCAACAAAGCTCAGAATCTGTCCGTTTCTATTTAATTCACATTCTAGTCCACAAATTTCTATTGCATTAATCACTTTCACATTTTATTCTACAGCATTCTCCATCTTCCATTTTTTACTTTATTTGCTTGCCCAGGACCTTAAATCCTGCGAAGTAAGGCTAGTTAGCGTTTATTTTCATTAACTGTTTTTGCTTTATTTTGCCTACCCAGGGCCACTTGGCTCTGTGACGTAAGGCTAGATAACTCATTTTTCTTATCTCTGCCTGCCCGACCCACCTGGGTTATGTGAAGCATGGCCAAGTATAAAATGTTAAAATTTCATTAAATCTCCAAAAATTACAAATCTTATGAAATAGAGACCACACATTGTGTGGGCAAAAAAGGGCACTTAAAACCTTTATTTTTCATCACCGAGGTCCTTACTCGAAATCTACGGCTGCAGACCAACCACAGGAGTCACTTGAGTTGGAAAATTGTGAGATTGCCTAACTCCTAAGTGATTTTACGGTTCCTAGCCGGCCGTAGATTTTATGTTTTATTTGGCTAGTGGTGACTCCAAATCAAATACATTTTTACACCTGAGTCAATAGCACACACCGCCCACAATAGTTAAAATCAATACGAAAGCCAACCAAGCAATAGCACCGCCACGCACGTGCGCATGTGCGGGGAGAGGCATTCACAAATACGTTAAGGTTTAGGTTTAGGAAATCGGGTTCAGGTTATAGGTTTAGGTTTAGGTTAGGTTGTAGGTTAAGGTTTAGGAAATTGAGTTTAGGTTATAGGTTTAGGTTATAAGTTAAGGTTTTATGTTAAGGTTTAGGTTATAGGTAAAGTTTTAGGTTTAGGTTAAGGTTATATAGGTTTAGGTTCTAGGTTTTGGGATTTGAGAATAGGTTTAAATTAAGGTTATAAGTTTAGGTTTAGGAAATTGGGTTCGGGTTCAAGATCGGGTTTAGGTTTAGGTTTTCAAGTTTAGGTTTAGGTTTAGGTTAAGGAGTTGAGATTAGGATTAGGTGTAAGTTTAGGTTTAGGGATTTGAGAATACGTTAAGGTTTAGGTTTAGGAAATCCGGTTCGGGTTATCGGTTTAGGTTTACGTTAGGTTATAGGTTAAGGTTTAGGAAATTGAGTTTAGGTTATAGGTTTAGGTTATAAGTTAAGGTTATAGTTTAAGGTTATAGGTTTTGGGATTTGAGAATAAGTTTAGGTTAAGGTTGTAAGTTTAGGTTTAGGAAATCGGGTTTAGGTTTAGGTTTTCAAGTTTAGGTTTAGGTTTAGGTTAGGGAGTTCAGATTAGGATTAGGTGTAGGTTTAGGTTTAGGAATTTGAGAATACGTTAAGGTTTAGGTTTAGGAAATCGGGTTTAGGTTTACATCTGGGTTTTAGGTTTAGATTTAGGCTATAAGTTTAGGCTATATATTATAAGTGTAGATTTAGGTTTAGGTTTTAACTTATAAGTGTTAGGTTATAGGTTTAGGTTATAGGTTAAGGTTTAGGTTATAAGTGTAAGTTATAGGTTTAGGTTTAGGTTAGGTTATAGGTTACGTTTTAGGGAACTGAGTTTAGGTTATAGGTTTAAGTTATAGGTTAAGGTTTAGGTTATAGGTTTTGGGATTTGAGAATAGGTTTAGGTTAAGGTTATAAGTTTAGGTTTAGGAAATCGGGTTCGGGTTCGGGTTTAGGATCAGGTTTAGGTTTGGGTTTTCAAGTTTTGGTTAGGGAGTTGAGATTAAGATTACATGTAGGTTTAGGTTTAGGGATTTAAGAATATGTTAAGGTTTAGGTTTAGGAAATCGGGTTCGAGTTATAGGTTTAGGTTTAGGTTAGGTTATAGGTTAAGGTTTAGGAAATTGAGTTTAGGTTATAGGTTTAGGTTATAAGTTAAGGTTATAAATTAAGGTTATAGGTTTTGGGATTTGAGAATAGGTTTAGGTTAAGGTTATAAGTTTAGGTTTAGGAAATCGGGTTCAGGTTTGGGATTGGGTTTAGGTTTGGGTTTGGGTTTTCAAGTTTAGGTTTAGGTTTAGGTTAGGGAGTTGAGATTAGGATTAGGTGTAGGTTTAGGTTTAGGGATTTGAGAATACGTTTAGGTTTAGGTTTAGGAAATTGGGTTCGGGTTTACATCTAGGTTTTAGGTTTAGATTTAGGCTATAGGTTTAGGTTATATGTTATAAGTGTAGGTTTAGGTTTAGGTTTTAAGTTATAAGTGTTAGGTTATAGGTTAAGGTTTAGGTTATAAGTGTAAGTTATAGGTTTAGGTTTAGGTTAGGTTATAGGTTACATTTTAGGGAATTAAGTTTAGGTTATAGGTTAAGGTTTAGGCTATAGGTTTTGGGATTTGAGAATAGGTTTAGGTTAAGGTTATAAGTTTAGGTTTAGGAAATTAGGTTCGGATTTAGGATCGGGTTTAGGTTTGGGTTTGGATTTTCAAGTTTAGGTTTAGGTTTAGGTTAGGGAGTTGAGATTAGGATTACGTGTAGGTTTATGTTTAGGGATTTGAGAATATGTTAAGGTTTAGGTTTAGGAAATTGGGTTCGGGTTATAGGTTTAGGTTTAGGTTAGGTTATAGGTTAAGGTTTAGGAAATTGAGTTTAGGTTATAAGTTTAGGTTATAAGTTAAGGTTATAAGTTAAGGTTTAGGTTATAGGTTAAGTTTTCGGTTTAGGTTAAGGTTATATGTTTAGGTTTAGGTTATAGGATTTGGGATTTGAGAATAGGTTTAGGTTAAGGTTATAAGTTTAGGTTTAGGTAATCGGGTTCGGGTTCGGGATCGGGTTTAGGTTTTGGGTTTTCAAGTTTATGTTTAGGTTTATGTTAGGGAGTTGAGATTAGGATTATATGTAGGTTTAGGTTTGAGGATTTGAGAATACGTTAAGGTTTAGGTTTAGGAAATCAGGTTCGGGTTTGAGTTCGGGTTTACGTTTGGGTTTTGGGTTTAAATATAGGCTATAGGTTTAGGTTAAAGGTTATAAGTGTAGGTTTAGGTTTAGGTTTTAGGTTTAGGTTATAGGTTATAAGTTTAGGTTATAGGTTTAGGTTTAGGTTATAGGTTTTAAGATTTGAGAATAGGTCTAGGTTATAAGTATAGGTTTAAGTTTAGATTTTATGTTTAGATTAAGGTTATAGGCTTAGGTTTAGGTTATAAGTGTAGGTTATAGGTTTAGGTTTAGGTTAGGTTATAGGTTGCGGTTTAGGGAATTGAGTTTAAGTTATAAGTTAAGGTTTAGGTTTAGGTTAAGGTTTAGGTTATAGGTTTTGGGATTTGAGAATAGGTTTAGGTTAAGGTTATAAGTTTAGGTTTAAGAAATCGGGTTCGGGTTCAGGATCGGGTTTAGGTTTGGGTTTTCAAGTTTAGGTTTAGGTTTAGGTTAGGGAGTTGAGATTAGGATTAGGTGTAGGTTTAGGTTTAGGTTTAGGTTTAGGGATTTGAGAATACATTAAGGTTTAGGTTTAGAAAATCGGGTTCGGGTTATAGGTTCAGGTTTAGGTTAGATTATAGGTTAAGGTTTAGGAAATTGAGTTTAGGTTATAACTTAAGGTTTTAGGTTAAGGTTTAGATTATAGGTTAAGTTCTAGGTTTAGGTTTAGGTTATAGGTTTTGGGATTTGAGAATAGGTTTAGGTTAAAGTAATAAGTTTAGGTTTAGGAAATCGGGTTTGGGTTCGAGATCGGGTTTAGGTTTGGGTTTTTAATTTTATGTTTAGGTTTAGGTTAGAGAGTTGAGATTAGTATTAGATATAGGTTTAGGTTTAGGGATTTAAGAATACGTTAAGGTTTATGTTTAGGAAATCGGGTTCGGGTTATAGGTTAAGGTTTAGGTTAAGGTTTAGGAAATTGAGTTTAGGTTATAGGTTTAGGTTATAAGTTAAGGTTATAGGTTAAGGTTTAGGTTATAGGTTAAGTTTTAGGTTTAGGTTAAGGTTATAGGTTTAGGTTTAGGTTATAGGTTTGGGGATTTGAGAATAGGTTTAGGTTAAGGTTATAAGTTTAGGTTTAGAAAATCGGGTTCAGGTTCGGGATTGGGTTTAGGTTTGGGTTTTCAAGTTTATGTTTAGGTTTAGATTAGGGAGTTGAATTTAGGATTAGATATAGGTTTAGGTTTAGAGATTTGAAAGTACGTTAAGGTTTAGGTTTAGAAAATCGGGTTCGGGTTCGAGATCGGGTTTACGTTTGGGTTTTAGGTTTAGATTTAGGCTATAGGTTTAGGTTATAGGTTATAAGTGTAGGTTTAGTTATAGGTTATAGGTTTAGGTTTAAGTTATAGGTTTTGGGATTTGAGAATAGGTCTAGGTTATAAGTATAGGTTTAGGTTGTAAGTATAGGTTTAGGTTTAAGTTTTATGTTTAGGTTAAGGTTATATGTTTAGGTTTAGGTTATAAGTGTAGGTTATAGGTTTAGGTTTTGGTTATATTATAGGTTACAGTTTAGGGAATTGAGTTTAGGTTATAGGTTAAGGTTTAGGTTTAGGTTATAGGTTTTGTGATTTGAGAATAGGTTTAGGTTAAGTTTATAAGTTTAGGTTTAGGAAATCGGGTTCGGGTTCAGGATAGGGTTTAGGTTTGGGTTTTCAAGTTTAGGTTTAGGTTTAGGTTAGGGAGTTAAGATTATGATTAGGTGTAGGTTTAGGTTTAGGTTTAGGAATTTGAGAATACGTTAAGGTTTAGGTTTAGGAAATTGGGTTCGGGTTCAAGATCGGGTTTACGTTTTGGTTTTAGGTTTAGGTTTAGGCTATAGGTTTAGGTTATAGGCTATAAGTGTAGGTTTAGGTTTAGGTTTTAGGTTATAAGTGTTAGGTTATAGGTTTAGTTTATAGGTTTAGGGATTTGAGAATAGGTTTAGGTTATAAGAATAGGTTTAGGTTATAAGTGTAGGTTATAGGTTTATGTTTAGGTTAGGTTATAGGTTAAGGTTTAGGTAATTGAGTTTAGGTTATAGGTTTAGGTTTAGGTTAGGTTATAGGTTAAGGTTTAGGGAATTGAGTTTAGGTTATAGGTTTAGGTTATAGGTTAAGGTTTAGGTTTAGGTTTAGGTTTAGGTTATAGGTTTTAGGATTTGAGAATAAGTTTAGGTTAAGATTATAAGTTTAGGCTTAGGAAATCAGGTTCGGGTTCGGGATCGGGGTTAGGTTTGGGTTTTCAGGTTTAGGTTTAGGTTTAAGTTAGGGAGTTGAGATTAGGATTAGGTGTAGGTTTAGGTTTAGGGTTAGGGATTTGAGAATACGTTAAGGTTTAGGTTTAGGAAATTGGGTTCGGGTTCGAGATCGGGTTTACGTTTGGATTTTAGGTTTAGGTTTACGTTATAGGTTATAAGTGTAGGTTTAGGTTTAGGTTTAGGTTTTAAGTTTAGGTTATAGGTTATAACATTAGATTATAGGTTTAGGTTTAGGTTATAGGTTTTCGGATTTGAGAATAGGTTTAGGTTATAAGTATAGGTTTAGGTTAGGGTGTAGGTTAAGGTTTAGGGAATTGAGTTTAGGTTTAGGCTATAGGTTTAGGTCATAGGTTTAGGTTTAGGTTTAGGTTTAGGTTATAGGTTTAAGTTTAGGTTTAGGGAATCAAGTTCGGTTTCGGGTTCAGATCGGGTTTAGGTATTCTCTAGTAATATCTACTTTTGAACCTAATATTATCTACTACATACTAGTAACATACAACCAATATTGGGGCACCATAACATAAGCCCCAAGAATTTCGTGTTCCCCTAAACAAGGTATCCTCCATTGATAACACACACACACACACATATATATATATATATATATATATATATATATATATATATATATATATATATATATATATATATATATATATATATATATATATATATATATATTATAAGTTCTTTATTTTCATTTATATTCGCAAATACATTCATCATCCATCCAAGAAAATTGAAACAAGTACTGTCACTTTATGACTAACATTTGAAAAGGAAAATATTTACCTGAGAATGCATATATTTTCAGTAAGCAAGTGATATTGAGAAGAAATCTTTACCTGAGAATACATATAGCTCATTCCTTGAGTAAAAGAACCCTAAACCCTGATGAGCAATCTAACAAATTCATTTACCACCGAAACAATCAGAAGACATTATGATAAGATCATGCAAATAACACTCAAATATACTATAGCCATGTGATGTGAACATCATAAAAAATAAATAATAATAATAATAATAATAAATCATAAGGGTTTATTAAATTCCACCCGGTTGCTAGGGCCAAGTTGCACTGCAACCACATCCTTTTTGCCAAATCCATCACCAGCCTTGGTAGGTCCTTTAGTATCACCCTATCAAAAGTTCCACTTAAAGAATATATATATATATATATATATATATATATATATATATATATATATATATATATATATATATATATATATATATATATATATATAAACCTAAAGCATATACCCAAACCTGTGTATAACCAAAAAAGAAGAAGATGTAAATTTTGGTTACCTCCAGCTGCAATGGCAAATCCATCCCCAAAATCCAATACAAAAGAAAACAAAAGGGTGTCAGTTTAAACTCCTAAAACCTCAAAATGCATGTAACTTTTACCAATTAAAAAAATGAAGACCAATATTACTGCTCTTCTCCATTAAAAAATAAAATTGGACTTCTTCCCATTGCACACAGGACCATTGGCTATATATTAATTGCAATCGATCATCAACAGGACAATCAACAAAAAGAAAAAAAATAATAATATAGAGACTAAATGTAAAAGAGTATGGACAAACAGCCATTTGTTGTGTCACTAGAGCATGGACATGGAAACCATGGAGCCCAAGTTTAAGACCATAGAGGCTTCCGGTCAATGTAGTTGGGCCATGTCCTTCCTAAGTGAAGTACACAGTGCCACTAACTCCCTCCTTGCTATTAAGAATAGCAACAGCCTTCACCATTGTTATATGTGTTCTCAAAAATCTTAATCCTTGATATACTTTCCCTAACTGCATATTCTTCATCTGATGACCAAACAAATTCCAATGCTGAACCAAAGGATCTATCTCTCCAGGCCAAAGCCGTATATATAATGTATTCTCCATCCCCATAAACCACAACAAACCTCCCATTTGGGTTGTGTTTTAAGCTCTGGATAAGAAATATATAATCAGAATAACAACACCCAGTCACCCAATCAATATAGATTGTCTAGAAACCATAGACGTACTACAATCTAAAAAGTATTAACAAGCATTTAGATCAGTTACAAAACCAGAAAGCAAAGATAAGTTGACATGTAGCCTTTCTGGCAGCTAGAGTATTTCTATTCTACCAACTAGGAGTAATTCCAACAGCTTTTGTCATGATGATGGAAAAAAAAGACCCCATGCTATGGTTTTAGTTATCTAGGGGTAAGGCTAGTAGCTTGTGTGAGTGCTAACTCTTTCATTGACAACAAATATGATAAAAACATATATTAAAAACATTCAAGTCAATGGCACTTTACAAAAATTGTATGTCAAAGTCAATGGACTAGGATCTAGTGTTTCCTATAGACCATTAATGGCATACAAGTCATCAGTCACTCAACAGAAGTATGTTTACAGATTGGAAATGCCACACTTTCATTCCTTGTTAACTTCAGCTATGTCAAATAAAAAAAAAAATCCCGGCAATTAATTTGATTCCTGAGTTCTCATCTGAATCCAAATGCACTTTGGTGCATGCTGTGATAGTTCAGCCACAATGATCAACTAGATCTCAGCCGGTGCAATTTAAATGTTAGGTGGGATTGTAAGATGATGGTTAAAAAGATGAGAAAGGCATCAAACAAGACTAGGCAAACATCTTGAAAATCACTCTCAAGAGAAAATTAAAGTCCCTTTCTCATCAACAACATTCGTAAGTTACAGTTGACATAGACCCAAAACACATCTCCATCTTCTATGGTTCTAACACAAATTTTCCAAACCATCTAATATAATCTCAACCCTTTTTTTATTAGGGATATCTAAACTCAACTCTTGAAAGGACTGTTAAAACAATCTCTCTCTTTTTTCTTACAATAAACCAAGAATAAACTGATTTTCACAGTTAAAAGGCACTACCAAAAAACTGGGCAAAGGCCTGCCGTACAGTTACTCCTCCATGGGCCTAAAACCACAAGTTCGGTAGAGGTGGGATATCTTCACACCAACAGCTTTTGCTATATATGACATATCCAATGCTGATGAATTAAGGTTCCTGTGGTTACCTCTCTTGGGACAAATCAATCCATTTTTGTAGTTTGGATAGGCAAAACTACTACATATTTCATCTTAGCAACTTCTTAATGATCTATATAAGGTTATTTCTTAGCTCTGAAAAATATCAATGAGAAAGGAGCTGCAACTTTTATAATGAATGATGTACAACCACCGACTTTTGGCCTAAAATCCATCATGTAGTGACCCAGTTGATCAACAATGCCAATCACCTTGCACACATGTGAGAAGGTGATGGCACTTCATAAAACTTAAATACATGGGTAGTATTTAAAAATGTTTACTTGGAGAACTTGCTGAGTCAAGTCAATTTAAAGATGGTAATTCATTTTCTACTAGACACCTAAAAGCTTGATTAAAGTTCAGCGAGATCTTCAAATTTTATAAGGACCAACAAAATAAGAAGAAAACATGTTGTGGAGTAAGATTTTTTAAAATTGATACAGTACCTGTTGAAAGAACTTACTTTGAATAAGCAGAACCTAAAATAGAAAAAGGAAAAAATGTATTGATTCATGGGAAGATGAAGTTGTAACAACCTAGAACCAAATGGATTGCAATTCAGTTTTATACTCTTGTAGAGAACACACCACAAAGTCTTTGATAGAGCCATCTTCATCTATCACTTGCTGCACAGACTTAACTGAAGGTCGATTTATGACTAGTTGCATTACATACATATGTTCATAGAAACAAAGACATGCAATATATGAACGACATGACAACAAAATGTTATAGCTTTCTAAGTTAAGAAATGGCCCTCATGTTAATGGAAAGCATCAATTCCCTAAAATCTAAAATAATAATAAATAAATAAATCCAAAGACACCCATCTCTCCAAATCTAACAAAACACACATTCATAAAAGGAGAAGAAAAATCCAAAGAAAAAAAATATATCAGAAGAATCAGAAGGGAAAACCCAATCAAATGAACAGATCCAAGGAAGTTAATTTATTCAATTGAGAATCCAAAGCTAACCATCTCAACAAAATTTAAGGGAAAAAAAATAAAAATGAATGAAATACCAACAACTAATCAAATCACATACGCAGATCTGAAGAGAAATATCACAAAATGGATCTAAGATTGAAGAAATGAAGAGAGATAGTAATCGAAATCGATGAAATCTGAAACCTTGTGAAAATTTCAATGCTCTTTCTAGAAAAATACATAAAAATCCCATGGGATATGATCAGAGGTTGTTGAAATCGGAGAAGCGTAATGCTTGCCTCTGCTTCTATGTACAAAAATAGGGTCGTTGATAAGGCATCAGAAAACCTGAAATGAGAAGAGAAAAAGAAATCAATTTGGGCATAAAAAAACCTGAAATGAGAAGAGAAAAAGAAAAAATTAAAGAAAAAAATTGAAGATAGATGGACACAATAGGAAGCAAGGGTTGTTACTAGGATTAGAGAGAAAGGGAGAGGCAGGAGAGAGATTAAGAGGTAGGAAGAGGCTGAGAGAGATTAAGATGGAGGAAAAGACGTGAGAAAGAGATTGAGAGGGAGGAAAAGGCGTGAGAGAGAGGGCATTCGGAGGTTAGGGTTTCTTTGATTTGGGCATGGGGGGCTGTTTTTTTGGGTGTGGGCATCTCTCTTTTGTGCGCGAGATGAAGTTGGAGACGGACAGTGCTAGGAGGCACTCCGTGTGGCCCATCATGATGTATGTGGTTTATCCACGCCATCCATTCATTTTACGAGTTATTTTTAGGGCATAATACCAAAAATAAGGGAGATCAAAAGCCCAAGTAGACCACACCATAGATCAACGACAGGCGTTTAGTCGGTGCTCTGTGAGCCCCACCATGATGTATGTGTTTCATCCCTGCCGTCCATCTATTTTTTCATTTCATTTTATGGTATGAGACAAAAAATGAGATATATCCCAATCTCAACTGGACCACATTATATGAAACAGTGTTGAACAAGCGTCAACCATTAAAAACCTTTAGGAGGCCATATAAAGTTTTGGATCAATCTGATATTTTTTTTCTCTTCATCTTGCCCACTGTATTGTGGCAGTGGAGAAATTATACTCATGAGTATATGCACGGTTGAAGCAGATTGACAAGTTTCCTTTACAGAAAGTCACATCTCCGTAAGGTGCCTAAGGTGGGGAAGCACCATATCAGTTGCACTCCTGAAATCCTAACCGTACGAGAAGTTCCCATGAGCTCAACTGCATGGAACCTTTTCCCATATATATATATATATATATATATATATATATATATATATATATATATATATATATATATATATATATATATCCATCATTAAAATCCTCCTAAGGCCCACTGTATTGTTTATTTGACATTCAATAGGTTGATTAGGTCATACAGGGCCAGATGAAGGGGAAAAACAAAAATCAGTTTGATCCAAAACTTTTATGGCCTCAAAGTGTTTTTTAACGGTTGACTCTCATTCAACACTATTTCCTTAAATGTGGTCCACTTAAGATTTGGATATTTCTCATTTTTGGTCTCATACCGTAAGACGATCTTTAAAAATAGATAAATGACATGGATTAAACACATACATCATGGTAGGCCTCACAGAGCACCAACCACCAGCCATTAGATGATGTTGGGGGGAGTAGTCAATCTGTTCCCCTTATTTGCGGTGTGGTCCATTTAATCTTTGGATATGATTCATTTTTTGGATAATTCTTTAAAATTATCTCGAAAATTGGATGAACAGTGTGGGTTGATCTCAAATTTTTGGTAAATCCAAAACTCAAGTGTACCATGCCAAGCGAAACAATGTGGAATAATGATTTCCACCGCTAATACCTTCCTTGGGCCCACAATAATGTTTATTTGACATCCAACATGTTCATAATATCAAAAAGATATAAATGAAGAGAAAATACAAACATCAGCTTAATCCAAAACTTTTATGAATGTTATTTTTAATGGTGGACATTCAGTCCCTACTTTGTAGTCCACTTAAGCTTTGGACTCACCCCATTTTTTTGGTTAATATCTTAAAATGATCCGAGAAAGGCGTTAAACGGTATGGAGAAAGTCAATCCATGACTTAAGTGGGCTAAGAGCTTAAAAATAAAGTCAATCCATGACTTGGGTGGGCCACACCACATAATATAATGGAGAGGGGTTTCCTTAAAACATTCGTAATCATATATTGGGTCTGCCTAAATGTGATTCACATATCCAACCCACTCATTATGTGTGTCCCACTTAGATGAGGGGTCAGACCAATTTTCAGCCGCATCCAAAACTCATGTGGGCCCCACCAAGTGCTTTTATATTTTTAAGATATCTTCAAATAGTTTTAGATGGTTGGCCCACTTGAGTTTCGTATACAGATGATTTTTGAGATATCTCATAACCTAAAGGGGACACATCAAATCCACAGTGTTAATGTTTGACACATATCATGATGAGGCCCACAAAACTTACTAACATCAATTCTTAGGTTCTCACGAGGTCAGTAAGTTGGGTCACAATTTTGACTAGAATATTTAGCCCATTTTACATATCTGGTCCATTCACTCTATTTTATTGATCAATACTCTCAATTTGACCAGTTACTCGCCTCAATCAAGCTACATATGAGAAAGATATTGAGCATACAAGATTGATCAACAATTTCAGTGAAATTTGATTTAAACATCTGAAGTTGTTTACTCTTCAATTTGAACTGATTAGATTGTCCAAAAACGATTAAAGGTTCAATTAATAGATGTGCCTAATAATTTAGTAATTTTATTTTCCACAGATAAATTTCAATTTCCTTTTAAAAATAACATTTTTTTTTTTCAAAATGTATATTTTTTCTCTTTTAACAAAATATCATTTTTATTAAAAAAAATATTTAAAATACAAATTCTGAATTTCTTATTTTCAAAATCTCAAAAATTTTCTCATATTTTAATTTTTTTCTCAAAAATTTCAAATTGCCAATTTTTTTTCTTCAAAAGCATCATTTTGTTCTCAAAATTTTCCTCAAACATTGTTAAAATTTCTAAACTTCTCAATATTCTTTTTCATGTGATATAATACACACACACACACACACACACATTTTTACCAACAAAAATTTTAAAAAATTAAAACATTTTTACATTATTACTGACGGTTTTCAACCGTTGGGAAAATGATTTAGGAAAAACACTTTTACCGACGAAACTTTTTGTCGCTAAAAGTCCTACCGCAAACAATTCCAAGACCGCACAATTTTTTTTGTAAAAATTCAAAACAGCCTTTAGCAACGAAAATTTTTGTCACTAAAAGTCTCATCTACGTTTTTTAGCTACGAAAATTTTCGTAGCTAAAAGTAAACCTTTGGACTTGTTCAAAGCCTTTAGCGACGAAAATTTTCGTCGCTAAAATCCCTTCCACGTTTTTTAGCTACGAAAATATTCGTAGCTACAAGTAAACCTTAGGATTTTTTTTTTCAAAAATTGTTTACAGCCTTTAACAACGAACATTTTCATCACTAAAAGTCCCATCCTCATTTTTTAGCTACGCGTAGCTAAAAGTAAACCTTTGGATTTTTTTTTTTCAAAAATTTTTTACAACCTTTAACAACACAATTTTTTTACAACCTTTAGCGACAAAAATTTTCATAGTTAAAAGTAAACCTTTGAATTTTTTTCAAAAATTGTTTACAACCTTTAGCGATGAAAATTTTCGTTGCTAAACGTCTCATCCACGTTTTTTAGCTATAAACATTTTCGTAGCTAAAAGTAAACCTTTGGATTTTTTTAAAAAATTGTTTACAGCCTTTAGCGACGAATTCATTGCTAAAAGTGACTTTTAGCTATGAATTTACAATTTTGTCGCTAAAAACTCTCTTTCTTGTAGTGTAATCGGGGAGCATTTTCCCATAACCAGAAGGGACAGGGCCTTCTATAGATTTGTTCCTGGGTGAATGACCACTCTGATTCAAGCAAAGCTCTAGAAGATCCCGTACGCACTATCGGATCAACGTGGGTCACCGTACCCAGCTGATTTCCCAAATCCAACAGGACAGACTTCATCCAAGCGTGAGCTGGTATGCCGAATAACCTCAACCAAACTCCTTCCCCTCCAAGCACTTCCTCTGGAGGGACCATTTAACCACAACTTTAGTCTGCTCGAAGCTCATAACTTGGCTTGCACATCTGCATGAGTTCCAAGCAGACTAAAGTTGTGAGTCGCAGGTGGGCATTCATTCTTGTAAAAATGTGACTCACCTAGTATGCATATGATTCATGTTAGCCTTACTATTAATAAACTTTAAGGTTTGATGGTCAACGTACAGAACAAACTCTCTATGAATCAGATAATGTCACCGATGTCACAGTGCTTAAACTACTACATACTGCTCAAGCTCATATGTTGACCACTAATTTCAGGCTTTGATGAGCTTTTCGTAATATAAGGCTACTATCCTACCTTCCTATGATAAGACTCCTCCAATTTCGACATATAAGGCATCACACTCAACATCAAACAGCTTATTAAAACTGAGAAGAACTAAGACCGGTGTTGTAGACAATTGATGCTTGATTTTAGCAAAGCTCTTATTAGCCTCATCGATTCATTGAAACAGGCCCTTTTTCATACAATCTGTAATGGGTGCGACTATAGTCTTGACATGTCGCACAAATCGACAATAAAATGTCGTCAACCCATGGAAACTCCTCACTTTATGAATGTTAGTCAGAATCGATCATTCCTTGATGGCTCACACATTTTCATCGTCCACACGAATGCTTATGAACATCATAACAAATCCTTAGAACAACAAGCTATTCATTAAATAAAAACCGCATTTCTTCAAGTTGAGTTACAAATTGTTACCTATCAGGACCCGTAGCACATGCTTGAGATCTTTCATGTGCTCCATCTCACCCTCGTTATATATTAAGATATCATCAAAATATACTACTATAAATTGGCCAATGAAAGGCTTTAACACTTGATTCACCAGACACTTTTTTTAAAGAAGAGGTGGAAACATTCCACCTGAGCTTTATTGCAGAAGCAAGAAAGTTACAACCGAACATTAAAACCATTCGGGCTGGTCCCAACAAAAAGGGTTCGTACCCAGCCTATCATTTAGACCAAATGCACAAAAGAAAACAGAGGCACAGATAAACAGCCCTAAAAAAACACTGCACGGGGGGGTCGGGTGCACTACAGCCTGAATGCACCTATCCCAGCGTTATCAAGGGCCAGCAGTCCCCTAACCGATCTCAGCAACTCTGGGCGAGATCTGTAAATGAAGTCTGAGTGACCGTCACTGGCCAGTCTCACCAGAGCATCAGCAATCGAGTTCCCTTCCCTAAATATATGATTAAAGATGATTTGTATAGACTGTCGAATGAGCTGAATGGCCCCTATTCGATACCAGATTCTCCAAGGGTTAGGACCCTGCGGGTTGTTGGCGGAGTTCGCAATGAGATTTGAGTCCGTTTCCACCATTATATTTGACAACCCAAGAGACGAACATATGTTTAGCCCGTCTAAAATAGCCTGAGCTTCCGCAATAGTGTTGGAAGAGATACCATAATGCCTGTGGAAGGCAAAAATCATCCTGCCCAGATGGTCTCGCCAGACTCCTCCACCTCCACTCTCACCTGGGTTTCCTCTTTAAGACCCATCAGTGTTGAGTTTCAAGCACCCTTGGGGAGGTTTGGACCATTTCACTAGCTTAGGGAAGCTTACAGGAGGGGCGGAGGGCACTTTAAGTTGCAGCGACTTGAGACCGATGGACTCAGACATAGAGTTTCGGTCAGGCACTGGGATAGCAGAACCCACTACCCTGAGCCATCAGGAAACAGAGAAGATAATTCGGTTGACAAACATTCTGTGACCCTTAAATCTCGCCGAGTTACGGCTGAGCCATATTTCCCAAGAGATGATGCTGGGGGCTAAACCAATCAAGCAGTGGAATCTGGATTTTCTGCTCACCTTAAAAGCCCACTGCTAAACCCGTTAACAAAGAGATTGATGGAGAATGATGGGTATATCAAAAATTCTACTGAAGTGGCACAAAACCGTAGACGTAACCTTCTCATGGCAAAAAAGATGATCTAGGCTTTCTACAGCTACGTGGCAAGGGGGACTGATGGGGGACTAGGGATTTGAGATGGGCGGGCTGAGCAAGGGGCTGATCATAGGATTAGTTGTCCCCTGAGCGAGGGATCGGCTCCATTTAGAGAACAACACTCATATTTAGAAGCGAGGATAACCCCAAACCGCTGAACAGCAGCGTCAACAGGGACTACCCTGTTCATGGCTTTCCAAGCAAAGAAACCATTTTTTGGTGGTAGAAAGTCGTTCCACAGCCACCTCATCGAAGGGAGGGTAAGTTTCTGACACCAGATCCCATTCCACACAAACCTTAAAGAGAAATTGCCCGATGAGGAGAAATCCCAAATCAGCCTATCCGATCTGTTGGAGAGAGATACTCCGCTGGTCATAATGGACTGAAGAGCAGAGGAAGGAATAAAGGCCTGAATATCGGCCAGAGCCCAGGCGCTAAAGGGGGGGCTAAAATCTTTCACCTTATCATTCAAAAGGTAGGTCGGGATGCTCCCCATCGAAGCTGTTGCAAGAAAATCGCCACCAGACCAGTTCTGGCTCCAAAAATTGATATCTCCCTCACCCACAAGCCATCTCGAGTGCTACAAAGTAAAAGGCAATGCTCTGAATATATCCTTCCAATCTTGAGACACCGTTGTTCCTATTAGGCCTTTGTTGAATATAGTCTTCTGAAAATATTTGGCATTCATAAACTCAGCCCACAGGGATGTTCCGAGGACTAGCAGCCATCCCATCTTCACTCTGAAAGCTCTCATGATGTCTCCGAAACTTCTAATGCCTAGGCCCCCCTCCTGGGTGGGAGAACAAAGCTTGGACCAACTGACCCAGTGTCTTTTGTTGCCGTTATCTGTGCTACCCTAAAAGAAATTGGCCATGGCTCTCTCCACCTGCCTAATGACCAACCTGGGAACATTGATGGCTGATAGAATGTGGATGGGAATGTTGGTCAGCACATGGTTAATCAGCACCAATTTTGCAGGTGGGTTTAGGAGCCTGGCCTTCCAACCTGCAATATTCCCCATGATCTTCTGGATTATAGGCTAAAGGAGGGAGCTGCTGATGCGCCCTTTGGTCAAGGGGACCCCAAGGTACATCATTGGCATGGAAGATTGATTGAAACCCATCAGAATACTCAACCGCTGGACCTTGTTGGAAGCTGATTTCGTAGGGAGGATGAAGGAGGATTTGGATGAGTTTACTTTCTAACCGGAGGCCCTCTCGTACTTACGGATGAAGCGGAGAAGAGCGCTCACGTTAGACATCCTGCCATTAAGAAATAGAATTACATCATCAGCATAAAACACATGCAAAATCCTGGGACATGAACGTGGAAGTTTAAATGGGTGGCATTCCCCTGAAGTGAACAACTTTTGCACTCCACGGCTGAACGCTTCCACTACAATGATGAATATGGAAGGAGAAAGCAGGTCCCCTTATCTTAAACCTCTGCTAGATTGGAAGAACCAAAAACTTCTTCCATTGATAAGAATGGAGAACCATACATCTCGCTAACAATGCTGGATTTGGCTGATCCAAAGGGGATCAAAACCAAATTTGTCAAGGACCTGGGCTATGAAATTCTATTCCATGTGGTCATATTTCTTCTCCATATCGAGCTTGATTATTAGGTTCCCTCCGAAGACTTTCCGATCAATCTCATGAGCCATTTCCCTAGCGATGGTGATGGTTTCAGCTATAGACCTCCCTTTAACAAAAGCCTCCTATTCCTTGAAAATCAGCTGCGGGAGGATGAGAGAAAGCCTAGATGCCATAATTTTAAAAAAAATCTTCATGATGCAATTACATAGACTAATTGACCTATAGTCTGTAATGCATTCAACATTCCCCTTCTTTGGAATAAGACAAAGAAAAGTGCTTTGGAAAGCTCTAGGGATCACCCTCCCTTGAAAAAATCATTGACAACTGCAAATAGATCATCCCTTATGATGTCCTAACATGAAGAGTAAAATGCACCTCCAAAACCGTCCAATCCAGGCACACTATCTGGCAGGATAGAGGATGTAGCATCTTTGACTTCTTCCTTGGAGATGGGCCTCAAAAGGCCGTCATTCACCTGGGGGCTGACCAATCTCGGGATGCACGTCAGGAGATCTGCTGCATTAGAGGACCCTTCTGAGGAGAAGAGGACCTTGAAGTAGTTTTCAGCCTCTCTCCTGATGTCATCAATCTGATCTATTGTATCAACCATGGCCATCTTTAGCTTCCGGATTAAGAGTCTCCTATGATCTTCGAATATAGAATCATGGAAAAACTTGGTATTTCGATCTCCCTCTTTTAGTCAATTATTCCTAGACCGCTGCTTCCAAAAAATCTCCTCCTGAAGATAAGACTTTTTCAGCTTCGCCTAAGCACAGTTTAGCATGATGGAGTCTGCAGCCGATTGCAAATTGATTAAATTAAAATTCAGCCCTTTGGACTTCATCCTCAGCTTTCTAGACATTGGTATGGACATCACCAAATACCTCCTTGTTCCAACGTTTGAACATAACTTTCAGATATTTTAGCTTAAAGAAAAACTTACACATCAGAGTGGCCACCACCTCTTAACCCCAACTTTGTTTAACCACTCGCACAAAGTCGTCATGGATTGTCCACATTCGCTGAAATTTGAATGGGCGAGGGGCTTTCGGCACAGCGTCTTGGAAAATGAGAAGCATGGGAGAGTGGTAGGAGAAGGCCCTCGTGAGGTGGTCAACTTTGACAGCCAGCAGATTTCTCACCCAATCAGAATTGAGAAGCATCCTGTCCAATCTAGCCCATCGGCCGCTACTACCATTTCTACTGTTAGACTAGGTGAAAGGAGAGCCGGAGAATCCCACATCAATGAAGCTCGTGTCATTGATCATATCCTTGAAATCTGTCATAGCCCGGGTTAGGTTGGTAGGGCCGCCAAGTCTTTCCCCTGGGCTAATTTTGGAGTTAAAATCTCCGTAAACCAACCACGGACCAGCTATAACAGAAGAAAGTCTCCTCATCTCCTCCCAAAGAAGCCTCCTCTGATCGCTAAAGTAGCTAACGTAGACTGTGGTAATGAAAATTGAGCATGGAAGGCTATCCGAGGTAACTTCGATGGTGATGCATTGTCCAATGGCCCAGCAGGTTTGGAGATGAATATGGTCCTTAGCTAGGATCCAAATTCTGTTCTCCGCAATATCTTCTACTATCTGCTTGGCAAAGCCCAGCTTGGCTGCATCGACCACTCTTCTAGAGCCCCTGATCATGGGCTCCTGGAGCAAGACGATCGCTATACTGTGCTTGCGGATCAGACACCTCAAGAACTGGGTAGTTTAAGCATTACGTACCCCCCTCACATTCTAGGAAAGAAGGCTAGTCATCGGTAACCCAGCCCTTGTGCACAGCCCTTCTCTGTAAGCTCTTTAGTCTTTGAATTTTCCTATTAATGGAGCTGAATTTAGGAGAAATTTTTCGTTGATTCTTCTCCACTACTCCGAGGGAGCCCTCATCTTGAGAGCTGCAGCTAGTGCTTGATGCACTAGGGGACTGTGTTGGCTTGCCTTGGATGTCTACCACAGAGTTAAGGCCTGACCTTGCTGCTTGGATTGCCTTCTGCTGTTGTCCTGACAATCCTGATTCCTCATAGGTTGGACAATGCTTAGGTTTTAGTGTGGTGTCCGTGGGGGATGGCTGAAGGTCTCCATCCATAGGGACAGGGGTGGCAAGGGACTGTTCAGCCAGAGCTGAGTGGGGCTTTGATAGAGCATTGGAAGTGATGAGGCTTGCTTTGTCTATTCCTTCTCTGAATAACTATTGCACCCCTAAAAGCCAATCTTCCTAGGCGACCCTCAATTTTGGAGAGGGAGGAATCCAATGGCCCATTAGTGGTTGTTTGGGTGGCATCTGGAAGGGACTGGCCAGATCCTGAAGTTGTGTTTGGCATTGGTCCTGAATCTCTCTGCCTTGTTGAAGGGTGTGGTGCTGGACTGGCTAACTGTTTAAGTTTTCCAAAATCTACAATTGGTTCTTGCTATCAACTACATCAGGTTACTAAATCAGAGGATATTCCAGAGCAGGATTGGTGGACATTGCACTGAGTTGAGGCTGACCGATTTGATGTTATGCCTGCCGAGATAACAGAGTAGGGGGAGGAAGCATATCCAAAGTTTAGGGATCCAAGGCTTGTGGGGGTAAAGGGGCTTCAATAGCCATAGGACCTGGTAACAACTAAGGTGGACAGACCTCACGCTCGTTGAGGTCCTAATGAGGATGGGCTATTGGCAAAATGGGTGAGACATTTGATCGAGCGGGGGGAGGGCTTTTATACTGACCATCTGGGGTTGGATCGTTGTTGGACGTAGGATCTGTTATGACTTCCATATTAGCAACCTGGGGATAGGCAAAAGATCTGGCTACCCATTGTTTAGTGGTTTCGTTAGCGATGGTGGAAATGGCTTCCCCTGAGTCTACCAATAATCCTGACTGCCCACCTAGTTCAAAATAGGCGTGAATGGGGAATGATCTCCCATCGACCAATAGGTTGGTCAATTTGAGGAGAGGGGTATCAGGATGGGGAATGATTTTGGCTCTAGTGAACTAACGGTTTGGGCTTTCCATCTGGTTACAATCAAGTTCAACAACTGAACCCAATCTTTCAGCGATGCTACCAATGATGTGTTCGATCCAAGCGTGGATGGGGATTCCCTCAATGCAAATCTAGGATCCTCGTCCCGGCACCATTAGGGCAGGGCTCCAAGACCTTACATTTTGTAGACCCATTTTTTATGCAGGGTCCTATCTCTAGAGAAGGAAAGCATCTCTTCCCTAGATTTAAAGGTCAAGATGTATGCTATGAGGGATATTTTGAAAATCTCCACTTGGGAGAGGCGGTAGGGAGAAGAGCTTGGGAGGGCTTTAATGGTGGTGGTAGCGTCACACGGCCCCGGGATTTCCCCTACCAGGGCGGAGGAAAGAGCTGCCCTGCCCTGATCTGAGATCCATTTAGGGACTATGATAGAATGGGAGGGAGAGAGGGGACAAGGCGGGTGAAGCACCTCCTTAAACTAGGTTGGGAGGTTGGATGAGATGAGGGGTTACAGAGTTCTATGCTCTTGTGAGCTCTGGGTTCTTACTTTCGCCAAATTTATCTTTGGCCGGCTGGCGGCGTTGCCTATTTTGAGTTGGGAACCATACCTTTGGGGCACCTTGTTTCCTGTCGCTGGGAGGGTGGGCGCTGGTCTCGGATTGGCTTCTTTAACTACCATTCTTCTTCTGGACAGGACCCGATCATTTAGCATATGCTTGGCCGAGGCCGCATCCTCCTTGAAGCTAAATCTCACGAAAGCGAAACCTCTGCCTCTTCCTGATGTCGAAAATGTCAGGATGTGTACGTCTGTGATTTCCCCAAATTGACCGAAACGGGTTTTCAGATCGTTGATTGAAATGTTGAATGACAGGTTACCAATAAACAAGTCGTAACCTCGCTGCTAATGGCGATTGCTCCGAACTCTCTGCTAGTCGCCATCCATGGTCGGTCGCCTCACGGCTCTCCGGTCGTCCGTTAGTTTTCAAAAATCCTCTCCACTAGTTTTCAGAAACCCTCTCCGCTTGTCGGATCATATATATATATATAGGAAAAGGTATTATGCCCTCGAGCTCATGATAACGTCCCATGAGGTTGAGCTGTGTGGGCCCCACCGTGATGCGTGTCGACCATCTACCCCATTAGTCAGATGCACCATTCCATCGTGGGCCTAGGTCTCAAAAATCAAGTCAATCCGTGGCTTGTGTGGGCCACACCACATACAGAAGTTGAGAGGGGCTACTCTCCATTAAAACATTCATAATCATTTTTTGGGCCCACCGAGATGTGGTTTGCAAATCCAGCCCATCCATTATGTGTGTCCCACTTGAATGAGGGTTCAGACCAAGTTTCAGATGCATCCAAATTTCAAGTGGGCCCCACCAATTGCTTTTATATATTTTTGGCATGTCTTCACATGATTTTAGATGGTATGGCCCACCGGAGTTCCGTATACGGGTGATTTTTGGGATATCCCATAATTTAAAGGGGACCCATCAAATGCACGGTGTTGATGGTCGACATGCATCACGGTGGGGCCCACACAGCTCGACCTCATGGGACATTATCATGAGCTCGAGCGCATAATACCTTTTCCCTATATATATATATATATATATATATATATATATATATATATATATATATATATATATATATATATATATATATATATATATATATATATATAAATTCATCGGACACATATAAGTGCTTGGTATATTCGATAGATTAAAGGGCATGACCAACCACTCATACAACCTTTCCTTGGTCATGAATGTCGTTTTTCACTCATCATCAGGCCGAATACAAATTTGATGATATTTGCTCCTCAAATCTAGTTTAAAGAACACTTTAACACCTTCTACCATATCAAGCACGTCATCCAACTATATTATCGAGAATCGATATTTAATGGTAATCTTATTAATTGTCCAATTATTAACACGCATGTGTCAGGTCTCATCTTCTTCGACATTAATAAAGTTGGCACGGCTCATGTGCTCATTCTCTCTCTCTTAAAAGACCCTTATGGATAAATTCTTCTACCTGCCACCGCAATATCTCATACTCTTTTGGACTCATCCGAGAGTGAGGGCAGTTGGGCAAGCTAGCCATAGGGACGAGGTTTATGTGGTGTTAGATGTCCCGTATGGTAGGGCAATCCATTAGGTAACTCCTCGGCCCAGAACTGCATAAGTGTATGATTTGTTTCCTATTCTAGTTACATTAGTATGTGTGTGTGTGTGTGTATATATATATATATATATATATATATATATATATATATATATATTTATATATCGGGTGTAATTGAGATTAGGGTAAGGGTTAAGGTTCTCTAAAAGTGCTTAAGGGTTTAAGAAGGTTTTAAAGGGTAAAGGCTAGGGCTTTTCTTCTTAGGGCTTTGACCGATAAGGTTTTATCTCTTGTAACTTGGTTTTTCATAGTACATTCTCACTTTGTGCCATGATTTTTTTCCGTATGAATTTTTCCACATAAATTTGAATTCTTCTCTAATTGAATTTGTTTGTTTGATTGTGATTATCTTGTTTAATTTCTCTCCGTGTGCTTTTGCAAGTCCCATGCTACTAGGAATAGAAGTTTAATCCAAAAACAAATAATTGGATTGAGGTGATAAATATCATACATTAGCGATCACATAATAGCAAAGAGTGATAGAGAAAAGATTTCCCTTCTTTTAGTTTTATTATCCCTTATATAATTACAATACATTGTCTCACAGCATTACATAAGAATCAGAGACAACTGGGCCATAGCCAATAAAATATAAGCCCAAATACCCACAAAAGCTAACAGAACATAGCATTTATAAGCTAAACGGATGTAAAGGGGGCGGTTGGACCATGTGGCCGGGGCCTTCTTTGACATAGACCATCCATCACGGAAGAAGGAAAGTGAAAAAGTTGAAAAGAATAAAAACAACAACTTTACGGGGATAGTAACTTTCAACACATAAGTTACTTTCAACATCCATCGTCTGTGGATTATCTATTACGCGGTTGGGTAAGAAGGAAACATGGCAATGCCACACACTCCTTCCTTAGCATCGACGTCTCTTTTCATCCTCATGTATCCGTCTTCACCCCAGTTAGTGCCCCATGAATTCTTCACCAACCAGTACTTGGTCCCATCATCAGTGGTCCCATAACCAACGGCCGTCACGACATGGTCTAGATCGGTTCTGCAAGGACCTGTAAAGACACCGCCGGAGTAGAATTGGAAGGCAGATCCGCTGCCTTCAACGTAGACGGAAACTGGCTGGTTGGCCACGGCCTTCAGTAGTGCCTTCTCGCTGTTGGGTGGGACATCTTCGTAACCGTTGATCATGGCCGCAAGGTTAGAAGCTTTCTTGGTGTTGCAACTGCCATTAACTCCCTTGTATGGGTAGTTAGTTTCAGCGGTGAGGCCACGGTTGCGTTTTATGAAATTGAAGGCGATGTGTAAGTAACCACCATTACAGCCATAATTCTCAGTGTTGCAGTCCACTAGCTCTTGCACGGATAGCGATTGTAATTTACCCGTTTTAAGTTTTGTAATCCCTTCTATAGCCGCAACGGTGGAGAAGGCCCAGCAACAAGCTGTCAATGACAAGTTAGAAAGAATAAGAACAACTACATCATCTCTCTCTCTCTCTCTCTCTCTCTCTCTCTCTCTCTCTCTCTCTCTCTCTCTCTCTCTCTCTCTCTTATTTGACATGGATGTATTTGGATGCTTAACTAAAATGAATTGCAGTAAGTGACATAAATATTCCAATGCTTTGAAGCTTGACCTTGAATGGATTGGATCTCAATTCAGTTAAGCATCCAAATGGAACATAATACATTAGTACAAAGCAGTAAATCAGGGGAAACTATAGCAAGGTATGTTTGCTCACCGCAATCTCCTTGGTCCTTGACAGGAGTTACGACGTCTTTCTCTCTCCAGTCCATGTAAGAGGGTGCAGTAACATTCTCATACATGAAGGGCGTTGCTGCCGACACGCTTGCTTTTGCAGGCCAAAAGCTGTTGTGTGCGGCCCTGAACTCTTCATTGGTCTGGTCTGCAAATTCATTTACGCTGAGTCGGTAGGATTGGTTGCCATCATTGTTGAATGATTCTATAAATTTCACATTGTCTTTGAATATCTTGAAACGTCGTTCCTTCTCGATTGCATCAATGTACGCACGCCCATGGCGGACCATCCATTGCTCGTGCCACTCCAACATGGATGGTTCAAGGAGTGGGCGAGACATGGCATGGGATGCACAAACACCCAAAACAGATAAGGCTACGTAGAAAATTTGGTATGTTGAGGCCATGTTTCATGGGCTAAGAGAGTTGTGTATGATTAGATCAGATAAGGATGTGATTATGGCAATGTGTTTATATAGGCGAGAGGATTCATTACACCTCTGAGACAGAGGTTAGTCATGAGTGGTAGGCATTGAAAACGATTGCGTGGACGTTATATTCTATATGAGTCGCTGGATAATGTTTTTGACCATTGACCTACCTAGACTATAAAAGGGCGCGTTTTGGGTACGACAACCCGACGGAGCTAGAGACGGACGGTCCTGTCAGGGGCTCCGTGGGGCCCACCGTGATGTATATTTTTTAACCAGGCCGTCCATCCAATTTTGAAGATCATTTTATTGAATGATAAAAAATAGTAGACATATTTTAGGCTAAGTGCACTACACCACAAGAAGCGGTGATGATTGAAAGCCTACCATCGAAAATTTATTGGGGGCTACGGTAGTTTTGTATCAAGCTGATAATTATTTTTCCCTTCATATAGGTGTACGTGAGCTTCTTCTTTTTTCTTTTTGTCTTTTTCTTCTTCGAAACGAGTATATTTCAATTACAATTAATCCCTCAAAACTGAAAAGAGATGAGGGACGAATGAGATATGGGGAAAGGGGCTATGTTCTCTCTAACTATGCCAAGCCTGTTCGACCAGCTCCCCTCAGGGCAAGAGGGAGAGGTCAGCAGCGAGGGTGAAGTCTTTGTCCTGTTGCTCAATGCTGCCTAGACGAGCCAACCATCGGTCATTCTACTCACCTATCAAAAAGCGTGGATGAAATGAACCGAGATTAATCCCTGGATGTGGTCTATCCTTTTCATCCAATAGAAAACGTTCCAAAGGACAACAGTGGACCACAACTGCTTTCGAGTCACTTTCTACTATAATCATGTTTAGGCTCTGATCCACACATAGGTGGAGGCCGTCCACCACTGCCTTAGCTTAAGCCTGAAAGTTGGATAACACTCCGTATACTCTAGAGAAAGCGAAGATGAGATTCCTTTGTAGTCACCGCAGGTGTATGTAAGCTTATGAACAGGTTAGATGGAAAGTAAACATCAAAGTGGGGGCCCTAGAAAGTTTTCAACCCTAGGAGTCCAGTCCCCACTATTATCTGTGGTGTGGTCCACTTGAGCCTTCAATCTGCCTCATTTTTGAATTTATGCCCTACAATGATGAGTTAAAACATATGAATCGCATGGATAAAACATAAACATGCATCATGGTAAACCCCACAAAGGCCCATGACGGTCTGTCTCTAGCTAGGTCGTGGTGGGGGTAGTACCCAATCCGCGCCTGCCATAAAACCCGACTCCACGTCGATACTGGTCGGTGCTGCAAATGCTTCGTGGTCCCACCACGATATATGTGTTTCATCCACGCCGTCCATCCAATTTTCCAGCTCATTTTAGGGTATGAACTCAAAAATGAGGCACATCCAAATCTCAAGTGGACCACACCAAAGGGAAAATTGATGATTGAACGCCCACTGTTAAAAAGTTCTTGGGGGGCACTGCTTGATAAGGTCACTCAAACCTCGATGAAGGTAAAAAACAAAACATCGTTAGTAGTCGAAGCCGTATGACAGGGCGTGGATCATAGCCATGGTGCACACTAGGGTTGTACACGAACCGGGCTAGCCCAGTTAACTCGCTCAACTCGACCCAAAAAAGCTCGACTTGGCCCGACCCGGAACAGAGTTTGGTCCGGAACAGACCATTTTCATCAGCTCGAAACTGAGTTCGGGCCGAGTTCGAACAAGTCCTAGTTTGACCCGACTCGGTCCAAAACTCGACATGACCTACCCCAACCTAGCCCGACTCGGCCGTGTATATATATATGGGAAAAGGTACTATGCGCTCGACCTCACGGGTCAGTCCCACAAGGTCTAGCTGTGTGGGCCCCAACATGATGCGTTTCGAACATCTACCCCATCAGTCAGATGCACCATTCCATCGTGGACCTAGATCTCAAAAATCAAGTCAATCCATGACTTGTGTGGGCCACACCACATACAGAAGTGGAGAGGAGCCATGCACCATTAAAACATTCATAATCGTTTTTTGGTTCCCACCGAGATGTGGTTTACAAATCCAGCCCATCCATTATGTGTGTCCCACTAGGATTAGGGGTCATACCAAGTTTCAGTAGCATTCAAAAATCAGGTGGGCCCCACCAAGTGCTTCTATATATTTTAACGGTGTCTTCACATGATTTTAGATGGTATGGCCCACCTGAGTTCCGTATACGACTGATTTTTGGGATATCTCATAATTTAAAGGGGACCCATCAAATGCACGGTGTTGATGGTCGACATGCATCACGGTGAGGCCCACACAGCTCGACCTCACGATATCGTGAGGTCGAGCGCATAGTACCTTTTCCCTATATATATCTATCGTGAGGTCGAGCGCATAGTACTTTTTCCCTATATATATCCTAAATTCTTACCCTAACCATTTATAGCAATACAAGCCATCCAAATCGTGGGTTACTTTGTAGATGGAGAAAAGTCCCAAAAATCTATGACAAAAGTCCTTTCTAAAAATCAAGGTCATTCAAGTTACCTGCCAAAGTTCTTCCCATGGAGTATATGGAGCAGAGTCAAAAAATCAAAGTCATCCAAATCGTGGGTTCGAAATTGGCCTGAACTCGCCTGATTGTTGACTGGGCCAAGTTCGGGCTGGACATGTTGGACTGGTGACCAAGCCGGGTCGGGTTCGGGCTGGGTTTAGCTGGTGACCGGGTCAGGCCGGGTTGAGCCTAGTTCAACTTGGTTCGGCCCGATTTACACCCCTAGTGCACGCGAGTTCTTCCAGATCACATATGATTCTCAATGGAAGGGCATGCACGGTACACTCCGGTTCTCGTTTTGTACAAGTGGGCTATGTTTTACTGATCCAAACCATTGATCTTCTGGGTCCCACTGTGGACGGTCTGTACGCCGAAAATCACTCTGACTAAAAGATTCTAGCACCAAACTTGGGCCTTTTGAGTAGAACGCGGACCATTGTTGGGTTACCTTCTCAACCATCCATTTGAAGGCTACAAATGGAAAGGTTGTCGTCTCCCATAAAGGATCTTTTGATGAAATAGTCGACCCAAAGAGGGTCCCATCAGACCAACGGTAGAGATCACTTAACTGTGGGCACCAGTTGTGTGAACTGCCGAAGTTGTCGCAGCTTTAAAAAATAATAATAAATAAATATATAAAAAACTGCCGAAGCTAGTGCTCTATCCATATATCCGGCTGAGAATCATGTATTAAGTGAAAATAATTTATTTTTTTCAAAAGGCTGATCCATTAGACGCGATTTTTCTCCCACTCGCAAACGGTTCTTATTCGCTTATCCCTTTTATGGTCCAAGTCAGCATAAGTCTCGTGTGATGTTGGCGAATGACAGGTCGTGGACCCTAGCCGTGTTGCACGCGGGTTCTTCTAGAGTTACAGATATAATTCCCAATCAAAGGACACGCATGGTGCACTCGGGTTTTCATTTTGTACAAGTGGGCTATGATTTAATGATCCCACTATGGACAGTATGTCACCCGAAAATCACTTGCACTAGAAGATTCTACCACCAAACTAGTGTCTCTTGAATATAACACAGACCATTGTTGTGTTAGGGTTCTTAACCATCCATTCGAAGGCTACAAATGTAAAGGTTAGTATGTCAAATAGAGGAGATTTTAGGGAAATAGTCCACCGAAATAGGATCCCAACAGACCAACGGTCCAGATCATGAAGCAAGTGTTGTATGCATATATACGGGTGGAGGATCATGTATAATTCATGTTGAAATATTAGACCTCTTTTTCAGAGCGAAGATTCATTGGCAAGGCATTTTCGGTGGTCTAAGTCACTTTCAACGTGGGGCACGTCTGGATACATCGAAATCGTTTGTTTCGTGCTTCTAACAGTGATTTTGGTCCATGGTCCAAAACTTAGTGCGCAGAAAAGTCGTGGACACTAAAAGACAAATTAACAAAGGATCTTATTAAGTGAAGAAAAGGCCAATTGATTAGTTGGTCAAGATATTTCTTTGGCTGGCTGTCAATCAACAGCCGAATTCATAGAATATATGGTATAGATCATATGCATGTGTGCAACGTTTGTGGTGCACAGCCTGGAGGAACTAAAATGCCGCTCTATCATTGGTAGTCGTCTGTTTGGATGGCATATAAACGTCGTGGTCAGTTCCAGAAGGTTTCAATGGTGGACGTTTTTGTTCCCGCTATTTCGTATGGTATGGCCCACGTGAGTTTTGGATCTGCCTGATTTTCAGAAGGACCTCCTATCGTGGTGTTTAAAAACAGATGGATGGAGTGGAGGCAATCCGCTCCCGTTTTTGCATGTTCCATTTCCGGGAGCGGATTAGATGCGGCCCTGCCACACCCAAGACGATGCAAACTTTTCTGTGGGTCCCACGTTGATGCATGTATTCTATATCCATTCCGTCCATCCATTTTTACAGATTATTTTATGGTATGATCCAAAAAAATAAATAGATTCAATTTTCAAGTGGACCAGATCATAAGAAACAGTAGTGATTGATCATTAATGGGCCACAAAGGTTTTGGATCAAGCTTATAGTTTTTTTTTCAATTCATCTAAGTTTATGTGACCTTATCAACAGGTTGGATGGAAAATAAAAATTACGAAAATATTACAGTTATCCGTAGGAAGTTTTTAATGGTAGGGCATTCATCACCACTGTTTTCTATAGTATGGTCCACCTGAGATCTGTATCTCCTTCGTTTTTGGGATCATATCCTCAAATGATCTGAAAAAACGTATGGACAGCATGGATATAGAATAAATACATCAAGGTGGACCCCTGGGTAAGGGCTGCACCGTCTCCCGTGTGGCCGGAGACGCACCTAATCCACTACCTCCATTTCCCATCTCATTCGAAAAAGGCACCATATCGGGTCCATGACCCAAGGATCTGGGGAGGTTACTTAGGTTTTCACTTGTGTCAACGGAGCTAATGGTCTGATAATCCAGGCCATTGGTTCTTCCATCCTACCTGACAATGGACTTCCCCAAAAAGATATCACCCGTAAAATGATCTTAACCTTTTTAATTGTGGCCCACTAATTGATGGTTGAGATTAGACTTAGTCCATATGCAACTAGATAAAGTACCCAAATAAGAATCTAAGATTTTCCAATTCCAAACATCTTTCTGACTTTCGCAGCACGTGGCAAGTGGGTTGTGAGAGCTCACACTCCACTTTTATTCTCTTTTTGACCAAAGCGTTCGGCACAACACGTGATTTTGCCATCGGTAGGCCCTGCTACGGGAAGCCCATGTAACTCTATGTTACGTGTGTTGGGGTCATGCACAAAACCTTACGATATGATCTTTAAAAATAAATCAGAATTATGGGATAATAACGTAATGAAATAAATCAAAGCATAAATTACATGACCTCAGGAAATTTTACATAGAAAACCTTCAAAAAGGTAAAAATTATAGGACCTCGTTCAGATCAACAATTCACTATAAAACAGAACGTTACAACCAATTACAATCATACACCATTTAGATCAAACCTTCTTCACTCACACAGGAGCGGATAAACAATAAGAGAATAGAGAAAAACGGAGAGATTTCACTGATCACGAGGACGTAGAAGCACTGAGACATGCACTATGAAGTAGATCACCTCTACGAGCAGAATCTCCCTTCCACAAGCTCTCTCTCTCTCTCTCTCTCTCTCTCTCTCTCTCTCTCTCTCTCTCTCTCTCTCTCTCTCTCACCTTTGATAGCACTATGCCCTCTTATCCACCCCAATCTCGTATACACCCTTTTATACAAGAATAGAAAGAGGTATAATCAAAATAGTAAACAATTTTCGCAGAATCTGCGTTTCCGCAATCGCATCTCTATAACTCTTCGATGATATCGAAGGTCTCTCGATGACAGCCTTCGATATCATTTAAGGTCCTTTGATGATATCGATAGAACCAAAAACTGTCCAGCGACCAAGGGTGAAAATTTTCAACAATTATCGATGTCATCGAGCAGCCTTCGATGACAGCCTTCGATATCATCTTAAGTCCTTCGATGATATTGAAATAGGACAAAAACTGTCCAGCGACCAGCAATAAAAAATCCAACAATTGTCGATGATATTAAAACTGGTTCAATTTCATCAAACCTAGCAATGATGAAAAAATTTTCATCAAATCTCTCTCTTTTTGACTCATGAGGAATTTACCTTCTTTAAACCAGCCTAGTTTCTAAAAATCTTAAACTTGCCCTTAAGCAAAGCCTTGGTCATCATATCTAACCCATTATCATTTGTGTGAACCTTCTTAAGCTGTAGCACCTTCTATTCCAAAGTATTTATGATGCAATGATACTGAATCTCTATGTGCTTCGACTTGGAGTACTGACTTAAATTCTTGCTCAAGTGTATAACACTTTAACTATCACAATAGACCACGTGCTGCTCCTGTTTCAGGCTAAGTTCTTATAGGAACTTCTTCATCCAAAGCATGTTTTTAGATGCCTCTGTGACTGCAATGTACTCAGACTCTGTCGTCGACAATGCTACAACCTTTTGTAGCTTGCTCTTCTAAGAAATCGCTCTCCCTGCAAATGTGAACATGAACCCCGATGTAGACTTCCTTGAGTCTATATCACCTACCATATCTGCATCTGTCTATCCCTCTAATATAGTTTTCCATCACCATAGTATAGGCTCAACCTGGATGAGCATCTTAGATATCGCAGTATCCATTTCACTGCTGCCTAATGCTCTTTGCTAGGATTGGCAAGATATCAGCTAACAACACCAACCGCATATGTTATGTCTGGGCATTTACACACCACAACATACATCAAACTTTCTACTGCTGACACGCAGGGTATCTTTTGCATCTCTTCCACCTCTGCCTTCGTCTTGGGACACTGTCTGTCGCTCAATTTGAAGTGACCATCCAATGGAGTACTGACCAGTTTTGCTGCATTCAAATTGAACCGCTCTAGGACTTTCTCAATATAACGCTCTTATGACAGCCTTCTGTCATGGGTTATCTTCGTTCATGGGATCTATTTAGTCAGACCCAAGTCTTTCATCGCAAATGACTTGCCCAACTCCTGTTTAGTCTGTCGATCTTCTTGATGTCTTTTTCCATGATGAGTATGTCACCAACATATAACAGCAAAAATAAGAAATCACTATCTGAGAACTTGTGCATGAACACACAGTGGTCCGACTCTGTTTTGTTATACCCATGCTATAACATAAATGAGTCGAACTTCTTGTACCATTGTTGTGGACCTTGTTTCAGATCATACAAGCTCTTCCTCAGCCTACACACCATATGCTCCTTGCCCTTGATTTCGAACCCTTCTGGCTGATGCATGTAGGTCTCTTCTTCCATGTCACCATGGAGAAAGACAGTTTTAACATCTAACTGCTCTATCTCCAGATCCATACTAGCCGCCAACCCAAGCAACACTCATATAGATGTCATCTTCCCCATTGGTGAGAATATCTCCTCGAAATGTATACCTTTTCTCTAACCGAACCCTTTTACCACAAGTCTGGCCTTGAACCTCGTCTGTGAATTCTTCTACTTAATCTTCTTTCTGAACACCCACTTGTTGCTCAGAGTTTTCTTACCCTTAGGCAGTTTCACCATATCATAGGTGTGGTTCTTATGCAAAGATTTCATTTCCTCTTGCATAGCTTTCAACCACTCCTCCTTACGCTCATCGGCTAAGGCCTCATAATAATCTTTTGGCCCTCCCCCATCAGTCACCATAATGTACTCATGCGGCGAGTACCTATTGGACGGCTGTCTGTCCCTAGATGACCTCCTCACCTGCGGCTCAATAGGTGGATGAAGTGGGAGCTGCTCCCCTTGTCCATCTTCTGAAGGAACTCCCTCGTCCTCTGCACCTAACTATACTCCTCCGTCATCAGGCACCACGAGAGAAATAACTGGATCTATATCCTCTAGCTCACCTGAACTAGGTTGGTTATTCTCTTGCTTACCAATATCTTTTATACACTGATCTTCAAAGAAAACCATATCTCTCCTCCTGACGAGCTTCTTCTCGGTCGAATCCCGCAATCTATAACTGAACTTTTCATCACTAACCCCAAGAACACACACTACCTGATCTTCATATCGAGCTTGTACCTCTCATCCTTTGGTACGTGAACAAATGCCCTGCATCCAAATGCCCTGAGATGACTGTACGATGAATTCTATCTAGTCCACACCTTCTCAGGCATTTCTCCATTCAACGGGGCTGATTGAGACCTATTTATCAGATACACTACTGTGTGCATTGCTTCTCCCTAGAACATCTTAGGCAATTTCGCATGGGATAACATGCGTCTGATTCTCTCAACAATTGTGTAATTCATTCGCTCAGCTACACCATTATACTGGGGAATTTTGGGAACTGTCTGTTCATGTCGTATACCCAGGGACTTGCAGTACTCATGAAAGTTGGCAATGTATTCACCACCATTGTCAGTGCGGATGCACTTCAATGAGCTACTGTCTCTCTCTCGACCTTAGCATGAAACAATTTAAACACACCAAAGACCTCGTCCTTGAATTTCAAAGCATAAACCCAAACCCTCCTAGATGCATTGTTTATAAAAGTGATAAAATAAAATGCCCCACCCAAGGTTTTTATCCTTATAAGACCACAAACATCAAATTAACATGAGAAGCAGTTTTAACTATATTATTTCCCTGATAAATAATCAAGACAGGTTTTAAGAGGTGTACCTGTCACGTTTGGAAGGAGCTGCTTCCTCGCTAGTAGTTGAAGCCCTTTTTCACTCATTTGGGCTAAACGTATAATTGAATCTTTCGCTGCGTTCAACCCACCCTTGCACACACTGACACTTGCCTTGTAAAGGGTGAAACACTTCTTTCCTCTGGCTGCAATCAATAAACCCTTGATACGCTTCCAGCGTCCACCAGCAAACCGATTTTCATAGCCATCATCATTCAACCTTCCCATCGACATTAAGTTAAGTCGAAGGTCTGGGATATGCCTCACACCCTGAGAACCAATGTGCAACCTACATCGGTTTTTACACAAATATCACCGACCCCTACGATTTTCGATACGTCAAAATTTTTCATCTTCATAGTCCCATAGTCACTTAACTTATAGTTTGTGAAGAATTCCCTACGTGGAGTGGCATGAAAAGAAACTCCTGAGTCAATCACCCAGACGGTGTCCTGACTCGTAGTTGTAAGACATACATCATGATCTGCTGAAAGAATAACTACAATGTCGTCATCTTAAGCGACCGTAGTGGAATCTAATTCATCTTCCTTCTCCTTTCCTTTTCCTTTCTTGTCGTTCTTATTCTTACTACATTCATGCTTATAGTGGCCCTTTTTCCCACAATTCCATCATTCAACATCTTTCCTGATACTCGACTTACCTCTTGATTTATTTCGGACCTTCCTGCTCTTCCTGTTCTTTCCTCTCCCCCGTTCCTGTGTCACAAGGGCCTCTTACTGAGTAGACCCCTGAGACTTCCTCCTTATCTCCTCAATGAAGAAAACCGATTACCTGTTCCATGGATACCTTTCCGTCTGGCATGGAGTTACTTAGATATACCACCAATGTCTCCCAATTATCAAGCAATGAAGTAAGCAATAGCAAAGCCTACAATTCATCATCTAGGACTATCTTTATAGCGGAGGGCTAGTTCACTATATTGCTGACCTCATTCATGTGCTCGGCCACAGAACCACCATCTTTGAACTTGAGATTCATAAGTCGTCTTATCAGGAAGATTTTATTACAGGATGTCTTGCTCTCATACAGCCCTTTCAATTTCAGCCATTGGCTAGCGGCTGAGGTCTCTGTAAACACATGGTGGAATAGAATCATCCAGCCATTGTCTAATAAACCCCACCGCCTTCCGGTTTAACTTCTTCCAATTATCATCAGACATATCCTTAAATTTTGTTGATATGTCTAAAATTGGAGAATATAAGTCCTTGCAATAAAGCAAGTCCTTCATCTTAGCCTTCTATATGATCCAGTTAGAACCATTGAGGCTGATCATCCTTGATGAGCCACCTTCCATAATTTAGAACCGATCCCACTCCATTCAATGAACTTGCCTTTGATACCACTTTGTTAGGGGCCTTGCAAAAACCTTAGGATCTAACCTCTCAAAACAAACCAAAATTATGGGATAATAAAGCAATGAAATAAATCAAAGAATAAACCACATGACACTAGAAAATTTTACGTGAAAAATCCTCAAAGAGGTAAAAACCACAGGACCTCGTTCAGATCAATAATCCACTATAAAGCAGAACATTATAACTAATCACAAGTACACATCACTTGGATCAAACCTTCTTTACTCACGCAGGAGAGAATAAACAATAAGATAATAGAGAAAAACGAAAAGATCTCACCGATCACGAGGACGTAGAAGTGTTAAGATGTGCACTGTGAAGTAGATCACCTCTACGAGCAGAATCTCCCTTCAACAAGCCCTCCTAGAATACCTATAAGAAACCTTAGAATACCTTGAAATCTACCCCAATCCCGCATACACCCTTTATATAAGAATAGAAAGAGGTATAATCAAAATATGAAACAATTTCCATAGAATCTGCGTTTCCGTAATCGCTTCTGCGTAACTCTTCAATGATATCGAACGTCTCTCGATCACAACCTTCAATATCATTTAAGGTCCTTCGATGATATCAAAACAGGACCAAAAACTGTCCAGCAACCAGGGGTGAAAATTTTTGACAATTATCGATGTCATCGAGCAGCTTTCGATATCATCTACAGTCTTTCGATGATATCGAAATAGGACAAAAACTGTCCAACGACCAGCAGTGAAAAATCTGACAATTATCGATGATATCAAAATTGGTTCAATTTCATTGAACCCAGCAATAAGGAGAAAATTCCCATCACTGTGAGGCTTACTATGAATGTCTACATGAAATCCAGTCCACACATCAATTTTTCCACGTCATTTTAGAATGCGAGCCCAATACAAATTCAAATCGTAGTGGGCCACATCATTGGATACAATGTCATATGGAATGGGTCGCCGGCACTTTCATGGTAAAGATATACTAGAGAAGGCTCGACTAGAGGCTAAAATGATCTAGACCATCAAAACTTTAAATCAATTGTATTCTACATCTGGTATGACTTTTTTGACATATTATATAAGATTTTGAGTAGGATAAGCTACTTAACCCAACCAACCTTGTTATGCCGGGTTGCCCGTGTCTTATTTGTGAGATTTCATCATATTGAGTCAGAAGTCTCATTAAATTTATTGAGTCAGAAGCCTCATTTAATTTTATTTTTTTTAAAAATACTAAGTTTTATTTGGAATATAACTTCTAATCTTTGAGTTGGCAATCTGTCCCCACTACATGAAAAATGGAAAAAAAAAATGACGGATTTAGAGACGGTTCTGGGCCCTCTCTAAAATTGCTTGGTTTAAAGACGCTTTAGAGACGGCCGTAAACCGTCTCTAAGCTTTTAGACTGCCCTTGACCGTCTTTAATAGTCTTAAAAATTTGAACGTCCACAAATCATTTAAGACGGTCAAAAACCATCATTAACTGCGGATAAAAGACTGCCATTGACCGTCTGGAATAAGAGACGGTCTCTGACCGTATTATATGTGGCCATTTAAGACGGTCAAAGACCGTCCGTATTAGAGACGGTCATTGGCCGTCTCTTACTAGTAATCTGAGACTGTCAAAGACTGTCTCAATTAGAGACGGTCATTGGCCATCTTTTCCTGTAATCTGAGACTGTCAAAATAGTCTATATTAGGGATGGTCCTTAACTGTCTCCATTTGAGACTGTCAAAGACCGTCTCTATTAGAGACGGTCTTTGACCGTCTCATATGCGGTCATTTGAGACGATCAAAGACCTTCCGTATTAAAGACAGTCATTTCCATCTTTTATTGGTAATCTGAAACTGTCAAAGACTGTAAGCCTCGTATCCTAAACCGTACTGTTCCATAGACTTCTGCGGTCTTCCCAGTCGAATTCCGGCAACCTTCGACGCTTAACCGATATTTGCACACAACCCTCATTCACACGCCGTCAACCCAAGTCGACTCAACCTAAGACATGTGCCATGGTAACCGCGGCGTCACCGCGGATCCGATGTCGTAACTCACGCGTCGAGGCAATACCTTGGTCAGGAGATGTGGGCCAGCGTTCGGTGCGAGAAAAACTCTGCGCTTTGTAAAACCCAAGAGAATCTCTACAACATGTCACCTTAATCCATCAATCAATCCCATCAAGGGTCAAGTACATGTCAAGTACACATCACCTTTCACCCATTCCCAAGCAAACCCAAAGTCAAAATTTTCTTACATAAGCTCATACCTTTCTTACACCAAAAACCACAAAAGTTAAAAAGTCTCTTACACCCATCACTCACCATATCCATCACTCCATCACCCATCACTTTCTCTTTCCCTTTACAACTCTCTCTCTCCTTCATTCTCAAACCACTCTCCCAAGCAAGAGAAAATCTACACATCCCAAGCCTCTCCAACTCTTCCAAGCAACAAGTGTGGCCCACCTTTCCTACCCTTTCATCTCTCATCTCAACCATCCAAACCTCATCTCCTCCATTAGGATTGAAGCTAACGAGCAAAGGAAGCCAAGGGAGCAAGAATATCGAACGGTGGGTGCTTCTATAAGCTTAGATTTTATTTTTTATGATGGGCCAAGTGAGGCCTACCGATTAATAGTGTGGATCTCACTTGGGACCCTAAGATGTGGCATATGACCCACCTTTATTATCAATATCATTCCATGATGGGGCCATTCTCCATGGACCCCATCATAATGTTTATTTTTCTTGCATGAAAGAGGTCATCTAGACCATCCATTTTGGGTGAAGTAGGGATCTCCACCATTGATCCTTGTTTTGGTGGGCCCACATGTATTGGGACCCATTTAATGTATGATTTCTTGTAAGGGAGGGCTCATAGTGGTGGAGCCCTCCATCACATGCGTGTCCCACTCTCTTTCTCTCTCTCTCCCTCTCTTTTTCATTTTCATTTTATGAGATGGTGATGTGGTTGTATGGCCCATCAGGATGGACCCCACCATGAAGTATGTAGTTTATCCAAGTAATCTATAAGTGGGGCCCACTTTAAATGTGTTGTACCCATGTCATCCATCATTTGGTGGCCCACCTAAGCAGGGCCCATCTCATGGCTTGTGCAACGTCAAACCGTCCAGCGTCCAGCGACGCTGGACAAAGGGGAAAACACAAATATTAGCTTGTTTCCAAGCTTATGAGGTGGCCCACTCATATAGGCCCCACCTTGATGTATGTATTCAATCCACGTCATTCATCTCATTCCCTGGATCATTTTAGGCGTTGAGCTGAAGAATGAGGCTGATCTGAGCATCTAGTGGGCCATAGCATAGGAAGCTGCGGTGGTTACCGTTGAAAAATTGTCTATTGTTTCTATTCACCAAAATATATTCAATATTGGGCTTGTTGGGCTTGTTGGGCTTGTATTGAGCCATAGGACCCAATGGTTAGGTCGGATTCATCTGATGCGGGCCCCACTAAGGAAAAACCTCAGAAACCCCCTAAAACTATATATATATATATATATATATATATATATATATATATATATATATATATATATATATATATATATATATTATATAAGTAGCAGGTCGCTGCTGTTGCCAGAGGCGCAGGCAGCACCTGCTGCGCACGGGCGTGCGGGCCGACAGGAACCCACGGCCCCAGCCATGGCCCCACCATGATGCTTATTTTTCATCCAAATCGTGCATCTTGTGGGCCCCTTCCAGGGTGGTGGGACCTCCAAAAATCAGCCTCATCCAAGGCTCTGGTGGCCCATATCATGAGAAACAGCGGTGATTAAGTGTCTGCCATTGAAACCTTTTGTGGCCCAGAAGTTTTGGATTCAATATGAAATTTGTTTTTACCCTTCGTCCAGGCCTCTGTGGCCATATGAACAGATTGGATGGCAGCAAACATTACAGTGGGATCCATAATGATGTATGTGTTTTATTCACACCGTCCACCATGGACGGTGGAACCCACCATTGTTGCATGTGTTTCCACCACACCGTCCAGCCGTCCATTTATACGAGACCCACCATGATGCGTGGGTTGCATCCAAGTCCATCCATCCATTTTAAAAGCTCATTTTATAGTATGAGTTAAAGAATGAGCCAGATCCATAGTCCAAGTGGACCCCACCTTGGCATGTTATGAGGCCCATCTTAATGTATCTGTAGTAGTCCATTGGGGCCCATTTTGATGTGGATGTAAGGCCCATTTTAGGAGGCTCATTCGATGTATTTGTGGCCCATGGTTGAGGCCCACTTTGATATATATCTAAGGCCCATGGGTTGAGGCCCATTTGATGTATTAGGGGCCCATGGGTTAGGGCCCATTGAGATGTATTGGGGCCTATGGGTTGAGGCCCATTTGATGTACATATAGGGCCCAATAGGTGTGGCCCATTTGATATACATAAGGCCCATTTGATGTGTTCAAGACCCAAGGGGTTATGGCCCATTGTAATGTACAAAAGGCCCATTGATGTGGCCCACTTGACGAAATAAGGCCCATGTGATGTGGCCCATTTGATGTAACTAAGACCCAATGGGATATATGTACAAGGTCCAATGCATCGTGTGATTCCCCATGCTTGTGTAATGATATTTATGGTGGACCGTGCCTTGGGAGCAATGTTGGTTTGACGTCCACATTGTAAGAATAATGTTGGTTAAATGTCCGCATTATAACTCTCCCTAGGGCCCGCTAGTAGGCCCGTACTTGTTGTGTGTAGGCCTTTTAGGCTCATCTGCATTGTAAGGATAGTTTATTACTTTATAACATGCTTAGTATAATTCCATGACTCATGCCCATACGCATCAAATATATGCTTGATATGAGGATGTTTGATCATAGCATATGCCTTCGGGCAGATTGTTTAGGGGCTCCCGAATAGGTGGTGTTACCCCACATGAGAGCACGATACCCGCAGGATGACTGCATGACTGAATAGTGTGACTCATGCATTTCGCATTGTGTGACATGGTTACTGTATGCCCTAGCGACATCAGGGCCATAGCCTCCACAGGCGTATCGCGGTTGACAGGATTGGATACCGAAAATCTTATTCTACATGGGGTGCTATAGATATCCCTAGGTGAAACCCTTATAGTATCAAGAGGTTACTCCAACGTCTAGACCGAGTGGGTACAGGAGCGCCGAGTGCCGATTATCAGGAGGCTGTGCTTTCTACTGTGTCGTGGTCGATTGGAAGGGGGTGCGGCCTTACTCACCCAAGACTAGGGGGCAAAGCTAGGCTGAGTTTGACCAGCTCAAGAAATGGGTCCACTATCGACGAGTCGAGCCCGATATTAGCAGACGGATAGTGAGGTCTCTTCCACTTACCTTATTGCGCGCGATGGGGCGACAATCTAGTTTAGAGTGTACTAGACCCCAGTGATATCCCAAGTTTAAACTGTATTGATATGTGGACTTAGATGAGGATTTGTATGCTTGACTTGCATCTTGCATTGGATAGCCTTGGTATGGCCGACATCATTCATGCCTTGCATCGCATAGCCTTGGTACGGCTAATGGTATTCATGGATTCATCAGCATGTTCCGCATTACTCTGATATTGCATTATTACCTTATGCACACACTTTCACCACCCTCTAAGTTTTCCATAAGCTTATGCACGACTGTTGCGTGCAGGTGACGTTGGATCGCAGCAGCGCTGAGGCAGGATCGCATATCAGTTTATTTTGGAGCTTTTGTCTATCGTCATTGTATTTTCTTTTATGCTCATTGTACTTATAAAGTTTTTTATCATAGTGAAAATGTAATGGAGTTTTTGGTTGTTATTGGTAGGTTATGTCTTTGGTTATGCTTATTACGAATCAAACTAATGTTGAAAATCCTCCTCGTAGCATCCCAGGATCGAAACATGACGAATGGGGCACTGGAAGCCAAGAATGGAGTTCTACGGAGGCTATCAGCGCCAGATTCAGCGATCAAAAATTTTGTGAGCCTGATTTCCGTGTTTGGGGTGTGACAAAGACCGTCTCAATTAGAGACAATCATCGGCCGTCTTTTAGTGGTTATCTGAGACTGTTAAAAATAGTCTGTATTAGGGACGGTCCTGAACAGTCTCCATTTGAGACTGTCAAAGACTGTCTCTATTAGAGACGATCCTTAGCCGTCTTATAGTGGTTATTTGAGACTGTCGAAGACCGCCTACATTAGAGACGGTCCTAAACCGTCTCTAATGCTCAGGTCAAAAATTAAGAACAAAAAAAATTATGAAATTTGAAAAAAAAAAAAAAAAAAAGGGTTAAAAAGCTTAGAAAAATAATTAACAATGTTTAAGAAAAAAATTTAGATTTTGAAAAAAAAAAAAAAAAAAAGATTTCGATAAAGAAATGATATTTTGAAAAAGAAAATTTATAAAATTAAACAAAAATGTGAAAAATTTGACAAATTGTACAAAATATATATTTTTTTAAAAAAAGAAAACTATATTTTGTATTTTGACAAGAAAAATTTAAAAGTTATATAACAAAAGTGAGATTTAAAAAATGATATTTTTAAAAAGAAAATTTAAAAAATTAAACAAAATTGTAAAAAAATTGACAAATTGTAAAAAGACATATATTTTAAAAAAGAAAACTAGATTTTGTATTTTGACAAGAAAAATTAAAAGTTATATAACAAAAGTGAGATTTAAAAAATGATATTTTTAAAAAGAAAATTTAAAAAATTAAACAAAATTGTGAAAAAATTGACAAATTGTAAAAAACTATATTTTTTAAAAAGGAAAACTAGTTTTGTATTTTGACAAGAAAACTTAAAAATTTATAAAACAAAAGTGAGATTTTTAAAAAAATGATATTTTGAAAAAGAAAATTTTAAAAATTAAACAAAATTGTGCAAAATGGACAAATTGTATAAAAAAAATATTTTTTAAAAAAGAAAACTAAATTATGTATTTTGATAAGAAAAATTGAAAAGTTAGATAACAAAAGTGAGATTTCGATGATGTATTGTATATCCTTGTCGCCCATATGTTTCTCCAACCCAATTTTGGACTGGGTATAAAAAATTGTGTAGATGTAAATCTTAAGTGGACCACACCATTGGAAAGAATGATAATATAATATCACGCCATTAAAAATTATAAAGATCCCATCGTAAGGTTTTAGTAATGTTTATTTGCAATCCAACTTGTTGATAATGTAAAGAAGATATAAATGAAGGTAAACCACAAAGATCGAATTGATCCAAAACTTTTGTGGTCTTCAAAAGGTTTTTAATAGTTATTCATCATTGTTTTGATTGGCATGACCTGTCTGAGATTATTAAGTTCTTATGATTTGAAATCACATCCTAAAATATGATGGAAAAATATATGGACGGTGTCGATATACATAAAATGTCGGATCAGATTTCTCGGAATCATCACCGTGGACCCCACCTGTGTTGAGTGTACATAGTGCACTCTTGCACTAGCTATGCACTGGTCCTAAACTTGTGGTCCAAGTCGGGTTTGACCGACTCAATTCAAAAACGGCAACAGCCGTTTCCAGCGAGAAAACGCACCGATCGTCGGTTACTATCGTGGGCCCTACCCATTGTCCATATGAACAATCCAAACCATTCATCAGATTCCTAAAGGCCCAGTCACCTTCGCCTAGGTGGAAAAATTACGAAAGACGGTGAGGATCAGATCTTAACCGTTCAAACACCAGACGAACGGTCGGGTGAGATCTCTGGTGTACCACACTTGAATCAACCCAATCTTGGCATGCCTGAACGGTTTTTCGGCCTGATGCCAATGGACGGAGTGGATTTCCCAACCGAAGTTAATCATGGGCCTCGCCAGAAGCACAGCGGAAGAAATCCGCTTTTCTCTGTTTACGCAAGCAACGGACGCTGATTCGCGTAGAGGGTCTACACCGTCCATCACATGGAAGATCAGGACCGTCTATTTGATCCAGAGGTCGGGCTTGACCCTCGCCTAGGTGGGCTTTTGGCCCCATGCACGTGTATATACGAAAATCGTGATCAAATGCGGATTGAACGGTGAAAGAAAAACATCATTGGACCGCACCAAAATTTGACCAAATATACTCTTTTTCGACCAAGTTTTCATCCTGAACACAATGGACGGTGCGGATTTTCAAAAATACGTTGATCAAGGATCCCACGAACATCACAGCGTAACGGCGTTACGCACTCTGCTTTGCGTCGGGAGAAATCCAGATTTTTTGGGCGGTCGTGGCTCATTATCCTTCATAATATGGATGATCTAAACCGTCCATCGTATAGGGTGCTCAAAAAATTCCCAGGGGACGCTCTCCTTTTCAACAGAAACTGGTGGAAGTTGGGGGTATTTGCCTCTGTTTTCGGTGTAAAAATAGTTTGCTGTGCAAACTGACTGATTCCTGCGTACGTGGCTGCGAAATTTTCACTGACTCCCATCCAACGTCTTTTGCTGCTATAAAAGAGGGAGAGAGAAAGGGGGCTGAGGGAGGATCGGAGGCTAGACGTGAAGCACAGCACAGGCAGACGGCTAGGAGTATTTTATTTGTTTTCTTTATTTTTTATTTTCTTCTTTAATGCTTTTGAGAGACTTTTAGCCTCACCATGTGTTGCTAAACCTCTTAGATAGGGCTAAGAGGTGAAGCCTGTAGTGAGATGGGTGATTCTAAGCTTTAATTCATCCTTTTGAAATGAATTTGATATTGGTTTTAGTTTAATTGATGAAATATTTTGTCTTTAATGGTCAGTTGTGACTGAAATTACAATGGGTCTACAATGGCTTTGAGCATGTTCTACTCCTTTTGATGTTTATGATGTCAGGAAGCCCTGTTGTTCATCATAGTCTCCTGAGCATGGTCGGATGACGGTACCCTTCCTAACCTTCATGCATTGTTGATTGGTTGGTAATTAGTTTAATTCTGTTATTTTTCAAAGTCTCTTGGGCATGGTTTGGTGATGGAATCCATTCTAATTCATATACCTTTCATCTCTCGAAAACCAGATCAATGACAGTTCAGTAAATTTCATGATTCATGAAACAGGCATAAGATCTCCCTGATCTCTACAAGTGGATCCTCTGAATCCCTAGTTTCCTTTTCTCTGATTTCTATAAATTTTAGATTAATATTCCTCAAATTACATTCGGTTTAGATTTCATCTTAGCCTAGTTCTAGTTCTAGTTAGTTTTAGATAACATACGAGTTTCAGTCCCTTGGGATTCGACCTCGGTCTTACCGAGTTTATTACTACATCACAACCCTGCACTTGGGGAGTGAACAAGTTTTTGACGCCGTTGCCGGGGACTGACGGCTACGTTCTTCTGAAATTAATTAGTTTTAGGATTAGTTTAAGATTAGATTTTCTTTTTAGAACTTTCTAATTAGAGGTTTAGAAGCTTAGTTATTCCCCTTTTTAGAAACTTTTCCTAACTTTAGAAATTTTATATGTTTCTTTAGTTTTGGATTCTTCTTTCTATCTGATTTTTAGAACTAACCTAATTTTTCTGTTTTGTAAGCTTCTGAGATAGTTTTTAAATTGGTAACTTCTTTCTTAACTTCTTTTTCCTTTCTACTTGTAGATTAGAATTTGTCTTCCTTTTTAACTAGTTTCTATTTCTTTTAGAATTCTAACTTTTGTTTCTTATTTTTTTTCTTCTATTTGTAGACTTTCTGTTTAGAAACTAACCTTACTGTTTTATAGGCTTTTAAGATAGAAACTTCTAATTCGGTAAAATCTTTCTCATTCTACTTTCTATTTTTCATATCTCTTTTAACTTGCCTTCTAGTTTAGGACTTTCCTACTTCGTTTTAGAAATTTTCTACATTCTTTCTTTTTTTTTAGGAATTTCTTCTTTTTATTTAAAAAGTAGTTTATTTCTAATTAGGAATTTTTTATTATTAGACTTTCTATTTATAGAAACTAACTTATTTTGTTTTGTTTTGTACGTTGTTAACTTAGGAATCTCTAACCTGATAACTACGTTCTAACTTCTTCTTTTAGTTTCCATATTGTTATAGGACTTTTCTTTTATTCTAGGATTAGACTCAGAGTCAGGGTTCTACCATGGAAGTGTGGGTACGTGCATATGCTGAGATGGATAAGAGATATTGGGGAATGCCCGAGGGTTGTGGAATTCAACGTATACCTCAAGATTTTTCTCTATCACAAACAGACATTGAGAATCGACTAGAACGTTATGTTCCATCGATTAATAGGGCTGTGTACGATCGTAATTATGGGAATGAGGATTATTATCAGCCATCATATTCTTCCATGTATGATCAGTATGATTATAACCAGTGAAAACATCAAAGCTAGGAAGATAGAACCAACAACATGTTATAGTGATTATTCTCTTGGACCCTCTACCTTTGAGATTCAACCAGAAACGATCCAGGAAAATTCAATTCAGCATAACATAGAGTGGTTTGCGAAATTCAGAAAAGTAATGGAAGGACTCAATGTGCGCCTCGATAGGATAGAGGAGGCTCAGTCATCCCAGCCACGACCCAATCCAGAAACACAATGCAAGGAAAGTGATCCGCATTCACTCTTGAAAGAATCTAAAATTTGGAATGAGGAGTTGGATTCTGTTAATGAGCATACGGTTCAATTTCCTGATGAATCAATCTCGATAACTGTTCGAAAGAATGGTGAAGATACATGGGTGCCTTTTAAATACATTGATGATGACACACCTTCCTTACATGACACACATGATTTTAATGATGAAGAGGTTAGTTTATTCGAACCTCAACTGAATTTCGGAATAGAATGTGAGGAAGGCGATCCCATCCCAACTGTGCACTATACGGAACTGGATGATGATGCGTATTGGGATGATGATCCTGAATGTGCAGCCACAGTTCCACTGAAATCCATCCCAAGTTTGGTCCAGGTTAATGATCAAGACGTACACGAAGTGATCGGTCATAATAAGCCACTCCCCTCACCTGACATGTCTGATTCAAAGGTGAAGGATGAGCCTCTTATGACCGACCCTTCTAACTCTTATGAAACACGTTTGGACACTCCCCTGAATTGAATGATGATATGATTCGGGAGAAAGAGGAGTTACCCGTTACGACTCTGGAATTTGAAACAACTCAGTTGAGGCCACCATCTGAGCTGCACACATTTGATAATTCAATGCCTCAATTGAGTAATTTCAATGAACAGAGTGGTTACATCAATGCTTCACTTACTGATTTTCAATCCGTCTGTGCAGGACTGGAGCAAGAGAGCATACCTCCATCCACTTTCAAGGATGATGGATTCTTTGCGCAGATCATCACAAGCTACAATAAGTCACACTCAGCTGAACTTCCCAACTCTTAGGATTGCTTGGCACACTTTGTAGTTTCAAATGATCCCATGTTAAGAGACAAAGTGGATGCCTTGCAAGACAACATCTCAGTAGTCATCACTGACCAAGAGAACCCTTATTCTAAAATCCTCTCTTCCCTTGATCCTAAATGTCTATTAGTAAAGGAAGAGGAGCTGAAAATTGAACCGAAGTTTGGAGCTTCGGAATGTGTTGAGACTGCATCACTTCTTAGGAAGTTTTCTACACTTTATTTATTTATAGTCTCTGATTCATCATGCGATACTAACATTGAAACTTCTTCTGTCATAGGTGAATCGTATATATTACGGATACCTCAAGAAATTCAATGGAAGATTTCTTATGAGGTACATAAGTCTCTCTGGAAAGTCATGCTCCAGGGCGCCCAAGCCTATTGCAAAAAAGGCTTTTAGATGATCCTGTTGAGGAACTTACTGAGAAACTTATCAAGATATTGGCCGGAAGGGGAACCTTGCGGCATGATCGATTCAATGTTTGTGGGTAACATTACTGCAAACCCTCACGAGACTACAACTCGTCCACTAGGGGCAACCTAGGGGTTTAAAGGCTTGTTGCATACGCTAAATGCAATTGAGAGCACCTGTGAAAGTGGTATAGGTAGGTTTTCATTTTTGTTATTTTATTTTTCTCTCTCTCGTACTAACCTGCTCTCTCCCAGTGATCTCTTGAAAAATCTCTCTCGATTCGTTATCCAAGTACATCTTCCCAACACTTCTCATTTACCTTCGTTGTCTCATGTGCATTACATGCTCATATCTTTTATATTGAGGACAATGTAGATTTTTAGTTGGAGGTGGGAGATTAGGTAACCCAATCAGTATTTTCTTGATCTTGAGCAAAAATTGTGAAAAATTTTAAAATTTTCTGGGAATTTTTATGAATTCAAAGTGATTTTGATAGATATCCTAGATTTAGAAGTTCAAGATAAGTGATGTTAATAATTTCAGACTCTGGGATTCAGTATCTGTTAAATTTCGTAGTTAAGATCGAGTTATTAATCCATGATTAGAAGTTGTAAACATTGATTGAGTCATGATTTCACATGTTATATCTCGCTTTCACATTAAGGTTTCAATCTGATATTGAAGGGTTAACTTAATAATCACTAAGCATGTAAGGAAATCGCTTGAAATTTACCCGTCATGATCAATTAAAGAAAAAAAAGGAAAAAAATAGATACCTTAGGAAGGGTTGGGAGAGTAATCTTCACCATTGGTTTGCTCCCTATAGGTGAGGATTTGATTTCCCGTGAATAATATGAGTTGGGTGTACAATCTTTGCTGTAGGTTTGCTCCCTATAGGTGAGGATTTAATTCCCAGTCTTGGCATTTCTTTTAATAGAAAAATTAAAAGATGATCTTTGAAGCAAGTTTTGGTTTTTACGAATTCCCTTGTTGATTACCAATAATAACCTGAAATAGAGAAGTTAATTTTAATGATGGTAAGCCGGGTTTACTCTATGCACTCATGGAACTCAATGTTTAGAAGATTCTCTAATTGATGGATTAATACTTTGACTTAATTATGTGGTTTACTATGTGATTGAGTCTATGAGAGAATAATGTCCAACACTCATGAATCTTAGATTTCTCGTATCTGAATTGTCTTTCATAAATCACTCGAGTTCATAGAAATCGTCCTATAATTTTCAACTTACTTTTCGCATACCTTGCTTAGGACTAGCAAGATGCTGGTTAGGGGTTGTGTTGCGGGTCAAATATTTTATATTAGACCCCATTTATTATATGATTTTATTAACATGATACTGTTTAACGCCTGATTTTAATCGTGTTTATGATACAAGGTGAATCTAGGGGCATGAACTGGAAAGGAGGTTAAAAGTGTAGATTTAACACTCTGGCATCACCAAGGCATTAGACGGGACTACATGGGACCAAGATCGAGGATTCACACGCCGGAGATCAGAGAAATTCCAGCCGTTCACCTTTAAATGGCCTGAAATTGGTGTAGAATGCAAGATCACAAGGTTGCCGCCATCAAATTGACATGAAACTTCATACATGTCTTGGGGACCATAAATGAACCGTACATGTTGAATTGTACCCCCTGGAGCCTTGTGAAAGTGGCCCAATTTACAGATCAGCCCATAAAATCATAATTTGGGGCCCACCTGAGATCTGCATATGCTTCAATTTTGGTCCCAACCGTTAAAATGATATAAGAAAACAGATGGTCGGATCAGATTTCTCAGAATCATCACCGTGGACCCCACCTGTGTTGAGTGTACATAGTGCACTCTTGCACTAGCTGTGCACCAGTCCTAAACTTGTGGTCCAAGTCGGGTTTGACCGACTCAATTCAAAAACGGCAACAGCCGTTTCCAGCGAGAAAACGCACCGATCGTCGGTTACTGTCGTGGGCCCTACCCATTGTCCATATGAACAATCCAAACCATTCATCAGATTCCTAAAGACCCAGTCACCTTCGCCTAGGTGGAAAAATTGCAAAAGACAGTGAGGATCAGATCTTAACCGTTCAAACACCAGACGAACGGTCGGGTGAGATCTCTAGTGTACCACACTTGAATCAACCCAATCTTGGCATGCCCGAACGGTTTTTCGGCCTGATGCCAATGGACGGAGTGGATTTCCCAACCGAAGTTAATCATGGGCCTCGCCAGAAGCACAGCGGAAGAAATCCGCTTTTCTCTGTTTACGCAAGCAACGGACGCTGATTCGCTTAGAGGGTCTACACCGTCCATCACATGGAAGATCAGGACCGTCTATTTGATCCAGAGGTCGGGCTTGACCCTCGCCTAGGTGGGCTTTTGGCCCCATGCACGTGTATATGTGAAAATCGTGATCAAATGCAGATTGAACGGCGAAAGGAAAACATCATTAGACCGCACCAAAATTCGACCAAATGTACTCTTTTCCAACCAAGTTTTCATCCTGAACACAATGGACGGTGCGGATTTTCAAAAATACGTTGATCAGGGGTCCCACGAACATCACAGCGTAACGGCGTTACGCACTCTGCTTTGCGTCGAGGGAAACCCGGATTTTTCGGGCGGTCGTGGCCCATTATCCTTCATCATATGGATGATCCAAACCTTCCATCGTATAGGGTGCTCAAAAAAGTCCCAGGGGATGCTCTCCTTTTCAACAGAAACCGGTGGAAGTTGGGGGTATTTGCCTCTGTTTTCAGTGCGAAAATAGTTTGCTGCGCAAACTGACTGATTCCTGCATACGTGGCTGCGAAAACTTCACTGACTCTCATCCACCGTCTTTTGCTGCTATAAAAGAGGGAGAGAGAAAGGGGGCTGAGGGAGGATCGGAGGCTGGACGTGAAGCACAGCATAGGCAGACGGCTGGGAGTATTTTATTTATTTTCTTTATTTTTTATTTTCTTCTTTAATGCTTTTGAGAGACTTTTAGCCTCACCATGTGTTGTTAAACCGCTTAGATAGGGCTAAGAGGTGAAGCTTGTAGTGAGATGGGAGATTCTAAGCTTTGATTTATCCTTTTGAACTGAATTTGATGTTGGTTTTAGTTTAATTGATGAAATATTTTTAGTCTTTAATGATCAGTTGTGACTGAAATTACAATGGGTCTACAATGGCTTTGAGCATGTTCTACTCCTTTTGATGTTTATGATGTCAGGAAGCCCTGTTGTTCACCATAGTCTCATGGGCATGGTCGGATGACGGTACCCTTCCTAACATTCATGCATTGTTGATTGGTTGGTAATTAGTTTAATTCTGTTGTTTTCCATAGTCTCTTGGGCATGGTTTGGTGATGGAATCCATTCTAATTCATATACCTTTCATCTCTTAAAAACTAGATCAATGACAGTTCAGTAAATTCCATGATTCATGAAACAGGCATAAGATCTCCCTGATCTCTACAAGTGGATCCTCTGAATCCCTAGTTTCCTTTTCTCTGATTTCTATAAATTTTAGATTAATATTTTCACCATTATTCCTCAAATTACATTCGGTTTAGATTTCATCTTAGCCTAGTTCTAGTTCTAGTTAGTTTTAGATAACATACGAGTTTCAGTCCCTTGGGATTCGACCTCGGTCTTACCGAGTTTATTACTACATCACAACCCTGCACTTGGGGAGTGAACATATATCAGGAAGAATACGATGTTGTAACAGGTGTATATAACAGGTGTATATTAGAAAGAATATAATATTGTAACAGGTGTATATTGTTTATGTTTGGATGGATGTAGTTTATGTTTGGATGAATGTAGTTTTTGTTTGGATAGATTTACGTAGTTTGGGTTTAGATGGATGTGAATGTGAATATGATGAAATATATTATATAACAGGTGTATATCAGAAAGAATATGATGTTATAACAGGTGTATATCAGGAAGAATATGATATGAACATGTGTATATGCAAATATGAGACGGCTGAAGACCGTCCTTTTAAAGGACAGTTTACGACTGTCCTTTTCAGGTTTATAAGAGACGGTCCATGACCGTCCTTTTCAGACTCATAATAGAGTTCATGACCGTCCTTCTAAAGGACGGTCATAGACCGTCCTTTTTATTGACGGTCATGGGTCATCCTTTTTACGAACGGTTTAGGACCATCCTTTTTACGGACTGTCTAGGACCGTCCTTTTTAGAGACGGTCCATGACCGTTCTTTAGAGACGGTTTTTGGCCGTCCTTTAAAGAATACAAATCAAAATTTGACAGTCGTTGCGACGGTCCAGGACCGTCCTTTTTCACCTTTTGAGACAATTTTCAACCGTCCTTTTTTTGTTGTTTTGGCATAGTGCCCCAACACCAAAAGGCTTAGAAAAGTTAGGAGAATAACGTGGTGCCAAATTGGATACTTACTATTTTTGGTGAAAAATATTACACAAATTGGATACTCACTATTTTTGGTGGAAAACATGAAGTGTGATAAGAATAGAGACTATAAATAGTACGTTCACTATTTATAGCAAGTCATGTATTAAGGGTGTTTGAGTTGGAGATAAGTCTAAAACTTCCTCACCCCTTTTTTATACTTTTTAAAGAAAAAAAAGTCTAAAATTTCCTCCTAAGCCTATTATTTAAAGAATTATTATCTATAATTTTATTTTTTATTATCAATCAAATTCTTATAAATTTATTAAGAATTATTCTTGCATTTATCTCTCATGGGTTCCAAGAAGCTTTGTGAAAAGTCTAGAGAACGAAGATTCGTCAGAGTAGTTATTCCTTGAGGAAGAACATGATCGACCTCATCATGTCTCTCCCTGCGCCACATTGGGGATTGAACACCCACCATGAAAACCTTCCTAGGGACCCCCACAGCAGTTTTGTATCTGTGTTTTCCCGTGGGCACATTGGAATCACCTTATGAAGGGGTTAGATGGCATATACACATCACAGTGAGCTCTTGGAAAGTTTCTGTGGCAGGTGTTTTCATCCCACTTTTTTCAGTGGTATAAGCCCACTTGAATTGTAGTTCTACCAGTATTTTAGCTCATGACCTAACCTGAGCTGAAGAAACTGATACTGGGAGTAGATGCCACCTAGACATGGCAATAGCCCCATAGAACTTAGGGTTACAGGATTATCTGTAAAGGTACTTTTGATCAAGGAAACTGAAACAACAACAACAAAAATAAATAAATAAATAAATAAATCAAGAACTGAGAAGATCAGATTGCAGTTGGACTTTGATAATTTTGAATGGCTACGTACACTTGTCACTACAGCAAATCGAACTTTAGCGGCGCTCACAAGCGCCGAGGAAATCTCCTAAAACGCCGGTGAATCTATCAGCGGCGCTTGATCGCTACGTCGCTAAAAGTATTAACGGCGCTAGGTAACTTTTCGTGGCGCTTTTCTGAGCGCCGCACATTGTAGGATTTTGCGACGCGAATAAGCGCCGGTATATCACTCAGAGCGCCGCTAAAAACCTTTGTATGGATTTAAGAGGCCTTAGCATGCCAGTAATCTTTATTAGTATATATGATTCAATCAAAACCTATATTTTTTAAATATTTAAAACATAAAAATGATGCAATATAAATAAAACAAATATTAAACAAAATTTATATTAATACACAATAAATTTTTTTTATTACAATTATGAAGAGAAGGAAACTGTCACACAGCACAATTACAAGTTTAACCATCTCTCAAAAAACTAAAAAGTATTAAACAAATATATATATATATATATGTATAAAATAAGTTGTTTATTGTCATTCCCAATCACAAGTATCATTCATCATCCAACTAACCAAATTCTATGAGATGATAGATAACGAAAGTCCCATTTGTTGTAGTGTTTCGCTGGATGCTAGATGGGGCCACCATAATGTTTCTCCAAATCTGATCTGTCCATCCATTTTGAAACATAAAAATGATCCACCTTCATTGTCTGAGTGTTCTGAAGAGCCACGATTGGAAAGCTGCAAGAATCCAATAACCAAATTCTGTGAGATGGTAGATAACGAAAATCTCATTAAGAAAATTGACTTCACTACATGACAAATTATTACAGAACCAATAGATAATAGGAACTTTAAATACTTGGCATTGGCAGGACATGGAATATAATATGGATTTATGGACATTGCATGAGACACACAAACTGAGAATTCTAAATTCTATAGACCACACCTGTTTTGATTACATATTAAGGGGCTCAAAAGGATGAAGTCTCCAATTGCCAAATATGAGTGGAACTGCAACTGCTTGACACTAAACAACCAACCTAACAAAACCAAAAACTGGATGGGATTTGCATTTTGAGAGAAAAAATATAGCAGCATCAACAGATCATGTGGCGTATTGTAGATCACAAAAAAGTCACCAGCTTAACATGTTCTCACTCTCTGAACTTAACAACTCCTTACATTGGGAAAAGGAACAAATATACTAGCACGAACTTTTAGAAATAATCAACCTAACAAAACCAAAAACTGGATGGGATTTACATTTTGAGAACAAAAATATAGCAGCATCAACAGATCATGTGGCATATTGCAGATCACAAAAAAGTCACCAACTTAACATGTCCTCACTCTCCGAACTTAACAACTCCTTACATTGGGAAAAGGAACAAATATACTAGCACGAACTTTTAGAAATAATCAATACCAAACAGGTAATTAGTAAAAAAATAAAAAAAAAAGCGTAACCACATAATGAAATGGATATGTAGAAACAAGCACCAACACTTAAAATCTCAGGGAAGAAAATTGAGATAACTAAGTACAGTTATCTAAGGAGTTGATCCGCACATAAATAAGTTCAGCATATACCTCTCGTGTTTTTCTTTTAAACTAAGTCCAGTTATCTAAGGAGTCGATCGCTAACATATTTTCCTTTTAAATATCATTCTAAACTATGATTCTGCCACAATGAAGATGTGAAAGGATGGCACTAGTGGACCATTAATTATTCCTAAGATTAGAATTATTCCTACAGAATTGGAAATGAAAATGCAATTTACATTTGTGCATGTGGACCATCCTAGCATTATTAATCTAGATAGTCCATTCCATATGGGCCATGATGAAATATCTCACTTATTGGATAATCTTAACCATAAGGGTAACAAAATGAGTTCAATCATCAATCATAGCCATCATTTTCAGTGGGCATCACCTGGAATTTCTTATGGTTCTCAAGAAAACAATCTTAACCAAGATCGAATGGTAGTGATCAAACGGTGCAATCTTTTCAATGTGACTTGAGAAGATTGGACTGCCAGTCCTTTTTCACCTTTAGAGCGTTTGTCCAAGCAAGTGGGTCATGGATTTTAGAACACTTAAATAAGTTCTGCAAGCTCTGCAACTGGAAACATCTAAATTTAAGAAAAAATAAAATAAAATTATATCATAGCAATGCTGAAAATGATATAATTAGTAAAGGGTATCAATCCAAAAATTATAATTAGAGAGAGAGAGGAGAAAATGCAGAAGATTGACGAAGAGATAGCACACTCTTTTATTTTGCGCTGAAGATTTTGGAAGATCTGGTGGTCATTGTGCCTCTTCTTAAAGCTCCTAAATAAAAATCATAAGAGCCTCAAGTTTCCAAATTCAAAATGAACCAGGAGAATTTCGAAGTAGAATTAATGGAGAAGTGCCTCTTTCAAGCCAACTACGGTAATCTGTCACGAATAATTGTACAAATGCCTCTACTAGGTGACCCACTGATTTAGAGTGGCCACACAAAAGTGCAGTAAAGTGTGGCCAGTTGTTGTTGTTTCATTTTGGTCTAGTCTCATTTTGTTGATCTTTTTCTTTTTCTAGATGACAATACATTCAACTATGGCTATATTTCAATCCCATTCCACAAATCCTGCAATCTCCTTGTAGCTTCCCAATTTTCTAACTGCCCAAACACAAAGGCCATGATCAATATCTTCAAGGAAGAAAGAAAAGACCAACAAAAAGATAGAAAACTCTGTAAGCAGGAAGTGGACCCACATAAATCACAGTTCCGCAGGAAAAAAAAAAAAAAACAGTAGTTGTTCCTAATAAATGATTTTGGTGTAGTGCCACTTACCACACATCAACAGGAGTAGAGAAATGTCGGGATCCAAGGAGGATTTTTAGTGCCTGGTACTATAGCGTAATCACCTGAAAAGAGTGCAACTAACCACACAAACTCACCTACAATGAAGAAAAGTACCAATGTGGGTGTGGCCCCATTTTAAACCAATGATGGTCAAAGCTATTAATGATGTTCCATGTTTGGTGGCTAGCCCAGCATGGGTTATTCCTCTTTATTGAACCAGGTGGTGGCACATGTGCCACAAATTGCCTTTCCATCTATACTTGAGAAAACAGTCTTGGAAATCCTCTATTACAAATCATACATAAAAAATAAAAACAAAAACAGAAAAATGGCCTAAAAACTACAGACACCCTTTACACTAATACAAAACATGCAATTACACTATTTACACCACCTTACAGATAGATGCACCCTTTCCTCCAAGTTTCAGTAATATAACAACAAAAAGCTATACTACCATAATACCAGAAGTAGAAAGAAAGGAGTCATCTAACAAACAGGTTGTGTTCAGAAATTAGTTACCATTCTCAATTTTTTCGAACCCATCAAAGAAAAGGTCAAGTTACTTGAGATTTTCTTCGCCTATGATTCCGTGAGTGTGGCAGAAAATCCCGAAAAGCCATGCTTGCAACTGTACAGCATCGACTCTACAGCTGCCTCCTTGCTGCATTATCCATAGTCATCCCAACAGGTAAGCATGTAGCTTAAATCATTCAGAGGATCACTGGTTTTCAGTTATGATAACTGGGGCCCATGGATGGACAGTCCAGATTATTGTTCTCTTAAATACCACACTGGATAGTCCATGCTCCCACATTGAAAAATTCCCAATGGGTCGAACAAAGATATATGGGTAAAGGTTTTTCATGGAGTGTGCCTTTGACAGACACAATACCATATGTGGGACCCAACAAATCAATCAGATACATTTCTGAACCAGCATTATGAGCCATTATTCTAATTCCTCTCAATGGGGTAATGAAATTTCAGCTTAACTAGCTTAACTACCTTCATAACCGAGGCTTCCCACACTATAGTTGTCAATTCTCACAAGTGGAGCATATGGTATGGTAATCCAGATCATTGGTCTATTGGGTTCCGAAATGGATGACTCATGTCCTAAGATCAAGAAATCCATGCCACCAATTCAGGGGCCCTTTTTTTCCCAATTTCTCTTTCGAACCATCTATTTGAGGAATATAGATGAAAATGTAACTTCCACCCAACAAGGTGATTTTCTGGAACATGATCATCCAACATATATAGTGGGACCCAACAAGCCAATTTTTACATATTATCTAACCATGGGTCGTACTTGTTAGATTTAGAAACCAGAGTGCCCTGTGCAAAGTCTCGGGTGGAGGATCCTAATCCATTTAGAGAACACACCTTCCTAGCACCGAAGCAAGCATATCATGGAGAACATACCTTCCTAGCACCGAAGCAAACATGTCATGGTGTGAATCTGTAACCAGGTTGGGATCTTCATGTTGCCTTGCTCCCATGTACACTACATACACCTGTATAATATACACACACCAAGATTGCATGCATCTAACTTTATTTTCTATTACCAAGTAGCTTTGAAGACTGAAGAGGCCACACATGCAAGATATGGAGTTTCTCAACACAAAAATTCCTTATCCCAAAGATCGAATATAGATAGGCTGTTGGTGGTCTTCTCAACCAACTGTCCAAGGCCAGGACATGTTCACAGTTATGAGTGTGAACATGTAGTGCTTCTTTAGCTCGACCCACGTATTTCCACAAGGAGGGAAACATGTTCTATCTAAATGGACAGTTCAGATAATGGTGGATAAATAAAACATATATATATATATATATATATATATATATATATATATATATATATATATATATATATATATATATATAATCAATGCTTCTATTACTTACATTTCCTTTCCCTCCAAAGCCTTTTTTGATTTTAACTTTTGAAAGGCTTCTAGCTGTCTAATCAATGCACCTCCCAGATGTACCAAATGTGTCTCTTGGCACATGCTCAATCTGTAGAGATGCCTTGGGGTTGGTGAACAAAAGCCCAGAAGATATGAAAACTAGATTAAGAAACCCAGATTAATTTGATATATGAGTAAGAGTTTATCTATTAATGATTACAGAGAGTTTATCTTACAGGTGTGCTGGCATGTTGGAACTTTTAGGGTCTCCATGTTTGACACTCCATGTCTGACACTTACGCATGCATTCGTTTCCAATTTACATAGGTCTTCTTGCCTCATTTTCTTATCATTATAACCCATTTAAAATGCATTAAAAGTGGTAACTCTGTTAAGTAGGTGTATTAGGCAATGAACTTATTTTGAAGTCAACAAGATTACCTAAAATTCGTAGAAAACTTTCTTGACATGTTTCATCTTGTCAGTGAAACAGAAATTCAATGCCTTGTAGCCATGACAGCAGGTTGGTTTCCCTTTACATTTGTAAAACTCAATGAAATGAATTCCCCTGTTGTAAATAAATAGTAAAAAATGTGAGCACTGAAAGCATAAAGCAATTAGAGATTACACTGTCAACAGAATTTTGGATCAACCCAAGTTGGGGGAGCCCCCATACTTAGTGATGTACTCAATTTTGGATGCCCTTGGTTTGCTGCGATGCCCATTACAATTGCAGGATCCCCCTTAACCACCTCCTTTTTCCATTTCTCTTCCTCTTTGGCTTTTCTATCCATATAAACAAGCCAGTTGTACCTCTTCACTCCAAATTCTTTAGCAATTATATCCATTCCTTCATCATTGGTGTCGTCACTACTAAACTCCTTCTCATCATCGTCATCATCATCGTCGTCGTCGTCGTCATCGTCATCAATTTCCAAAAGATAGGATTCATCCTTTCCATCTCCTCCATAGGAAAATCCCACTTGTGAGTATGAACCCTTGCTTGTTGGAGGCTGCGATTGATGTGGTCTATACCAGGCAAACAACAGAATAAACATTAAGCTACAAAAATATAGAGGCATACAGGAAATGCCAGACATATCTCATACCCAATAATAAAAAAAGGGAGCGTGATGAAACAAATCTTTTCAAGATACGGTCAACAAGATAAATGTTACTGAAACATCACACAATCGAGGCATAAATACATGATTAACATAAATGTAAGTCTAAAATGCAAAAAACTCAACAAGATAGGAGGAGGTGCTTTATACTTCACAGAGAACAGAAGTAATATCATGAATGACCATGTCTATATATAAAAGGGTCAGAAGAACTTGATCACCCACTGTTGGCAGCCACAATATAACTTTTCCTAAGGGTACCATGTTGAATAAATAAACAAACACACACACACACACTCACACACACACACACATGACAAATGCTTAAGACACACAAAGAAAAAACCCAAAAGACAATGTGGACCTATTCCACAATGAAGAACAATGACAGCATATTATCCCAAATATGTCACAAGTGTCTACAAGCCACTACTAGGTCACAGTAATCCATCTTCTATCCAGTCAGCATCCCCAAATAATTAACAGTTTACCACAACAAATACAATAAGCAGGAACTACTGATCATGATTCCACAAAACACAAGGCAACATTATCATCTCACTTGACTTTTACATGCAAACACTAGAGGTTAGAATTGTATGTAAAATGAACCTTCTCAAGTATAACAAGAACATGCAATCTATATCACTTGTGGAGCCCTGTAATAATGCAAGGCCAGCACCAGCACGAAAATGGGAGGTATACAATGTGATTTCATGGGAAATCTGAGACGTAGTAAAGGTATGGTTCTTGATATTGTGGCATACTGATGCAGGGAAGGACGTGAGGTCGAGCACCGTCTTCCTCAAGATGATAAATATTCCGAATTCACGGAACTTCTCTGGACTCCTCACAGAGACTTCTCGAATCCACGAGGAAAGGAAGTAGAAAATAAGAATAATTTCTAATAAATCAAAATTGAACAATGAATCCCTAAAATCGAGTTCACAACCCTTTAAATAAGGGAACCAAGCAATAAGAAAGAAATCAGACTCAAACTACAACTAAAACTCCTAGAATTCACAACTTACTATAAATAGTAAACTTACTATTTATAGATGGTCATGATGTCTACTAGTGCGCAAGGTTTTCAGCCAAAAATAATAAGTGTCCTATTTGGCTTCACCAAACCGTTCTCCTAATTACCCTAAGCACTTTTCATGTTGGACACAACTCCTAAAGCCCAACGGATGAAAAGTTATACTCAAACTAAAACTTACTATTTATAGTAAAAACAAAATTAAAACGAGGAAACGACTGTCGATCAGGGGGTTTCTCACAAATCCGGGCTGCGCAACCCGGCATAGCAGGGTTGGTTGGATAAAGTAGCTCGTTCTACCCCAAAATCATATATTTTACGTCGGATAACTCATTCCGGATTGTGAGATACGCCCGATCTAAGGTCCGATGGTCCGAATCACTTCTGTCGCCAACCGTGCCTTTTCTGATTTATCTTGGCCATGAAATTGTCCGCGACCCGCTCTACATCAGTCCCCTCCACTTGAAAAGAACTCGTCCTCGAGTTCTCCTCCTGCGCTGGTTCATGATACTCGGTCAGGTCCGCAACGTTGAAAGTCCGTGAGATCGCCATGTCATCTGGAAGATCAACAACATAAGCATTGTCATTGATCTTTCGGATGATCGGTACCGGTCCAATCTTCTTATTCTTCAGCTTGTTGTAAGTCCCGGTCGAAAATCTTTCTTTTCGCAAATGGACCATTACCTGGTCGCCCACCTCGAACACCTTTTGTCGACGATGCTTGTCCGCTTGTTCCTTGTACTTTTCGTTTAAGGCATGTAGCTTAATCTGCACCTCCGCATGAATACCCATGATCCTGTCTGCCATATGTTCTGTTGCAATACTCATGCCTGGGAGCTTGGGCAGAGGGACCAAGTCTAGTGTGTGGCGAGGTACTCGTCCGTAAATAACCTGGAGCGAGGATTTCCCTGTCGAGCGGTTCACCATGTTGTTGAATGCAAACTCCGCTTGAGACAAGGCCAAATCTCACTGCTTCGGTTTCTCTCCTGAAATACATCGAAGGAGGTTTCCCAAAGTGCGATTCACAACCTCAGTTTGACCGTCAGTCTGTGGGTGATAGGCGCTGTTGAGCTGAAGTCGTGTATCGAATCGAGTCCACAAAGTTCGCCAAAAGTGGCTTATGAACTTCGTGTCACGGTCAAAAGTAATAGTCTTGGGAACCCCGTGTAGCCGCACAATTTCTCTGAAGAATAGATTCGCCACGTGTGTTGCATCGAGAGTTTTCTTACATGAAATAAAGTGCGTCATCTTGGAGAAACGATCTACTACCACGAATACCGAATCCATGCCACGTTGTGTTCGTGGGAGACCAAGCACGAAGTCCATAGATAAATCCTCCCAAGGGCCATCAGGCACGGGCAACGGGGTATAGAGGCCTGTATTATGAGATTGTCCCTTGGAGGTTTGACAAATGTAACAACGTTGGACTGCCCTTCCCACATCACGTACCAACTGCGGCCAGTAATACCGTTCTTCCACAAGAGCTCGCGTCTTGTCTCGCCTAAGGTGTCCACTGAGGCCACCTCCATGTAGCTCTTGGATTATCTGCTCCCTTAGCGAACTGTTCGGGATGCACAATCGATTTCTCTTGAAAAGGAACCCGTCTTGCATATGTAAGTCGTCAGAGTGTCCTTCTTGGCATCTAACCCATGCGTCTCTGAAGTCGTCGTCATCGGCATATATGTCTTTGAGGCACTCGAACCCGACGACTGCGTTACTCATGGTTACTAACAAATTTGCACAGCTACTCAACGCATCGGATACCTTGTTCTGTTGTCCTGACTTATGTTTTAGCACGAACGTGAATTCTTGTAAAAATGAGATCCATCTAACATGCATACGGTTAATGTTAGCTTGACTATTAATAAATTTGAGAGCTTGATAGTCCGTGTAAAGTATGAATTCCCTTTGAATCAAATAATGTCGCCAATGTCGCAATGCCTGGACCACCGCGTATAACTCGATCTCGTATGTAGACCACTTCTTGCGTGCATCGCTAAGTTTCTCACTGTAGAAGGCTACCGGCCTACCTTCTTGAGACAAAACTCCTCCAATTCCGACATATAAGGCATCACATTCGACTTCAAACAGTTTGTCGAAGTTGGGAAGTACAAGAACCGGGGTCGTAGATAATCTGCGCTTGATTTCGGCAAAGCTCTTGTTGGCTTCATCGGTCCACTGAAACTGCCCTTTCTTCATGCAATCTGTGATTGGTGACACAATAGTACTGAAATTTCTCACGAACCGATGATAGAATGTCGCCAGTCCATGAAAACTTCGCACTTCGTGAATATTTGTGAGAACTGGTCATTCTTTGATTGCCTTCACCTTTTCCTCATCCACTCGAATGCCCGTGGACGTTACGAAAAAACTCAGAAACAATAGGCTATTAGTTATGAAGTTGCACTTCTTTAAATTGAGATACAGTTTATTTTCAGTAAGCACCTGAAGGACCTTCTTGAGTTGTTCCATATGGGTAGTTTCATCTTGACTGTATATCAAAATATCATCGAAATAAACCACAACGAATCGTCCAATGAAAGGTTTCAGAACTTGGTTCATCAATCTCATGAACGTGCTAGGCGCATTCGAAAGACCGAAGGGCATCACCATCCATTCGTACAATCCTTCCTTGGTCTTAAAGGCCGTTTTCCACTCATCACCCGATCGTATTCGAATTTGATGATAGCCACTCCTTATATCCAATTTAGAAAATATTTTAGCACCCTCTAACATGTCCAGCATATCGTCTAACCGGGGTATAGGAAACCTGTACTTTATGGTGATTTTGTTGATGGCTCGACTGTCGACACACATGCGCCAACTCCCATCTTTCTTTAGAGTTAACAGAGCTGGTACAACACATGGACTCATGCTTTCTCGAATAAGACCCTTACGGATAAACTCTTCCACTTGCCCTTGAAGAATCTCGCACTCATTCGGACTCATTCGGTAATGAGGCCGATTGGGTAGACTGGATCCGGGGATAAAGTCGATATAGTGTTGGATATCTCGCATGGGAAGTAACTCATCGGGAAGGTCATCGGGCCAGATTTCTTTGAATTCATGTAGCAAGGGCTTTAGTCTTTCAGGAATGATGGTAGGCTCGAGTTCTTTCCCTTTTACAATTAATGCATAAGCCTGTCCTGTTTCTTTGGATTCCTCCACGAAGTCCCGTATGGTTAAGAGAAAACGACCCTCCACTTTAGAAGTTTCAGGTGGTCCCTCTGGATCCATAGGGGCCAATATGGTCTTCCGGCCATCCTTGACAAAGATATATATGTTATCTCGCCCTTTATGAGTGGCATCACGGTCAGATTGTCAGGGTCGACCGAGTAGTATGTGACATGCTTCCATGTCAACTATATCGCATACTACTTCATCCTTATAATGTTTACCAATTGAAAAGGATATGGTGCACCGTTCAGTTACCTTTGTTTCACTGACCTTCTTGATCCAACCGATTGTATATGGAGAGGGATGCCGCTCTGTTTTCAATTGTAATTTCTCCACCATGACCTTGGAGACGATATTCTCGCTGCTGCCACTATCAATAATCACGTCACAAACCTTTCGATTCACCGTACACCTAGTGCGGAAGATGTTATGCCTCTGTGGATGCACTTCTTTTCTTGGCGCATATAAGAGCCGCCTCACGACGAGTGACTCGCCGCGATCTTGTTGAACCCAACTTGATTCATCTACCTCATCCTTGGTAGTATGCTCCTGCTCTTCATCATCTGGATCTTCATCGGCGTTATCAGCACTACCATCATTGATGGTGAGGTTCGCCACCTTTTGCTGGGGACAAGTATTTGATAGGTGGCCCGGTTGGCCACAACGATAACAGTTGTCAGGCCGGGGTCGAGCGTAAGGGTTCGGGATTCTACTTGGACCAGCAGCAGTCGATACGCCCCTTAGCCTATGGAGCTCCCTGTGGCGGACCAGCCGTAGTGATCCTTGCGATAGAATAAGGCCGTGTGGTAGAACGTTCAAGTTGTGCTTCTGCCCGAGTAGCCAACTTGATCGCATCATTCATCGTCCAAACGGGCTGCATCTGGACCCAATCCTGTATCGTCATACGCAGTCCACCGTTGAATCGGGCGACTTGCTGCGATTCAGTCTCGACTAAATCGTTACGCGCCGCCAGACAGTAAAATTCTTCTGCGTATTCTCTCACCGACCGACTACCCTGTCGACAATTTTGGTATTGTTGAAATAATACCTGATCGTAATCGCTAGGGAGGAATCGGGCACGTAATAGCTGCTTCATCCGCTGCCATGTTCGGATTGGTGCTTTCGTCTGTCTAGTTCGTGCAAGTTGCAGTTGTTCACACCAAGCCGAAGCTCCTCCTTTCAACTTGTAGGCCACAAGCTTGACCTTCTTTGCTTCAGGGATATCCATATAGTCGAAAAATCGCTCAACTTCAGAAAGCCAATCGAGGAAATCCTCAATGTGTAGTTGGCCATTGAAGTTAGGAATATCAACCCGCATCTTAAATTCTCGATCTGTCCGATCTACTCAATCGCCGCCTTGTCTGGGGTGTTGAAAGATTATGTCATCCATTTCCTCCTCACTGGAGCCCCCTTCTTCAGGAATGACCCGTGGATGCATCGCTGGTACTATTCTGCGATCAGGGCAATTGCGAGTTTCAACAATCGGCGGTGGAAGATTACCACCAGGAACACGGAGTTGCCCTAGGGTTTCCGCCAAGAGATTCGCTATGCAGTCCATAAAAGCCTACAACCCTTGCATGGCTTGTCGATTCTCTTGTATGGTTGCTTCGAAAACTGCCGCCATTAAAGGTAAATTTCCTGGGGCACCGCCCATGAGATTGTTGCTCGACCCGTCGTTAGAAGCCAGATCCGAGGAGAAACCTCGCTCTGATACCAAACTGACGCAGGGAAGGACGTGAGGTCGAGCACCGTCTTCCTCAAGATGATAAATATTCCGAATCCACGGAACTTCTCTAGACTCCTCACAGAGACTTCTCGAATCCACGAGGAAAGGAAGTAGAAAATAAGAATAATTTCTAATAAATTCGAAATTGATCAATGAATCCCTAAAATCGAGTTCACAACCCTTTAAATAAGGGACCCAAGCAATAAGAAAGAAATCAGACTCAAACTACAACTAAAACTCCTAGAATTCACAACTTACTATAAATAGTAAACTTACTATTTATAGACGGTCATGATGTCTACTAGTGCGCAAGGTTTTCGGCCAAAAATAGTAAGTGTCCTATTTGGCTTCACCAAACCGTTCTCCTAATTACTCTAAGCACTTTTCATGTTGGACACAACTCCTAAAGCCCAACGGATGAAAAGTTATACTCAAACTAAAACTTACTATTTATAGTAAAAACAAAATTACAACGAAGAAACGACCGTCGATCAGGGGGTTTCTCGCAAATCCAGGCTGCACAACCCGGCGTAGCGGGGTTGGTTGGCTAAAGTAGCTCGCTCTACCCCAAAATCATATATTTTACGTCGGATAACTCATTCCGGATTGTGAGATACGCCCGATCTAAGGTCCGATGGTCCAGATCACTTCTGTCGCCGACCGTGCCTTTTCTGATCCATCTTGGCCATGAAATTGTCCGCGACCCACTCTACATCACATACAGTCCATGGAAATAATACAATTGCATGAATTATGGCATATAGTCAAGCTATGTTGTATATAATGCAAGCAGCAGGTGACAATTTTACCCCTGCAAGGCTGCAATTAGTTTTACAAGAACAGGGAACCTTCGACAATATTCAAAGGACGTGGAAGGGATTTGAAAGAAAAAAAAAAAAAAAAAGATAGGGATATTTTGGTGATTTAAAGGTGTATTTTGGTTATATAAAATCTTGGCTGCTTACCAATGTACAATAGGGATTTCACCTGCAAAAAGCCCTCGATGGCTATATTTTTACCCACAAAAAGCTCTCGCCACCGACTCTCTCTCTCTCTTTACGTGCATGTGCCATGCACCTGGTTAACAATGTACATGACCATGCACCACATGTATTTTATATCTATATATGCATCCAGAATTATAACTCTGTTAAGTAACTTCTTAAGGTGAAAGCACAGTCAAGCAACTGGCCAGCAAAACAGTGAACACCATGCAAAAAAGGCAAAAAATCACAGACTCTTAGATAATACTATATTGGTCTAATTTAGACACTCCACCTTACAGACATGTCCACCCAAGCAGCAATTACTAGCTTATTACAGACGTAGCAACAAGACAATAAATAATGAACTTTGAGAACCCTCATCAATAAATCTAGAAAAACGTAAAAACATGCAATTGATGGGAGCAAAGGGTAAATATCAAACCTGTCAGATGCAAAAGGAGCGATGATCTTTGCCTCCAGTTCTTCGTTAGTATGTTTCAAACCCTCTTCATCGGTAACTGTTTAATAGACACTGTTAGCTGGTGAAACTGACCACAGTTGAAGTAATGTAGTGGCATAAAATCAATTCCTAAGGAAGAGTGACAATCATCGACATGGATAATTTTATCATCAAGAATAAAAGAAAGGTGGACAATCAGGCCAATAAAAAAAAAAAAAAGCTTTGCATGAAAATTACAAAAACTAAATGTGTTCAAGAATGTCAACACGACTAAAAAATCAAAAAGTACCGACATCCTCTACGGCGATGCTTAATTAAATCCCAATAACGCTCAAAATTAACAAACTCTTCTAGTTCTTCCTCTTCCTCTGTTTTCTCTTGGACCCGAAAATCTCGTGAATCAGAATCACGAATGAAATCAAGGAGAGCACGACCATCGAATCTGCTCAACAAAAAAGAAGCATTTGATTGAGAAGGCAATGTCTGTGACGAATGCATATATGAAAATGAGTGTGCAATTCACCTGTCAATCAATATATTCTGTTTTCCATTCCAAGGTATCCTGTAATAGAAAATAAAAGCATGGAAACATTTAAAAAAAGAGGAAGAAGGTGAATTTCCAAACAGAGTGCTGAAACACATTGAATATAACCAAATCAAAGAACCCAATTAAAATTTTTGGATCCCATTTGCAATTTGAGGCATTATGCAGTGTGACCCACTTTTTCAGGATTCAAGATTCCAGACCATTGATCTGGTGAGCAATCCCACAAAAAAGCAACTGGGCTAGTTAGGAAACCAACAAGTAAAAAAGTAAAAACTAACAAAAGGGAAAGAGTCAAGACTTGAGACTCAAACAGGAGAGAAATACAACAAAAAACAAAGTCCTAGTGGCCACTGCCAAATTATGATTTAGAAGAGTTTAAATACATGTTTGCAATGGAAACACAGTGCACATCAAAAGTAAATATATTATGATCAAAAGTGAGGCATATATTGCATATCAAAAATTACACAGCCACTACCAGATCTCTAACACGTGCGTGGCAGAAGCATCAAATAATAGAATTTTCTTTCAGATAATTTGGCAACACACATGACCTCAATGTGAGAAAGAAAAACAGCAAGGAGCCACCTTGGGCGAGGGCGACTACCACTCCATTGTCAATTTTGGTCACCCTCCCCATGGAAGGGAGATCACAGTGAGCATAGGTCCTGTTTTTCGGGTTTTGATTCCACCTAAATCAGCAGGAAATTGGTACCTCAAAGAAGTAAATAAATAAAAATTCACGTAGGATACAGTGACAATAAAAGGTTCATGAATGATGCAGTGATGCGACAGTCTTTGGAAATAATCCTGACATTGTTTTTTAATGAAGGGGGTTAGGTGGCTGCTTGTTTTTTGTGACTAGTTTAGCAGCTAGTTCTTCAAAGAAATAGACAGCCACTGTTTTTTCCTAATTTGGTTTGTTTATGGTTTTAGGTGAAATGCTTTCATGGTTTCAGAGAAAGGGAAGTCATTGTCCATGTTTATTGGGTTGTCTCTTGTCTAAGATACTTGACTTCTGATTTTCCCTTCCCTTGTCCTGATATAGCTGTGATGAGTTTTTGGCTGGGATATTTATTTGGGGTTCTCTATGTTTGATGCAGACTTGAAGAGTTTCATAGGAGTTTCAAATTTGGAAAATTGGTCTCCAAAATACAGTGATATCTGTTGTATAATATACATACATATAATCTCACATTAGAATTCTCTTTTGGTTTTCCTTTCATGTCCTTTATTTCTTGGAGTTCAAAATTTTTATTTGTTTTCTTTCCTGGAAAGTGGGTTTTTTTTTTGTTTTTCAAAACCATAGAACTGTGTTTTTGCCATACAGTACTTTTGAGGGTTTAGTGGTCGCGCCTGTTTGTAGTTTTGCTGTGGATTTCAGCTTCTTATTTGATGAGCTAGAAAGCTATATTCTAGCAAATTGATGCTTGGATCTGAAAATTGCAGGTGCTGGTTTTTTCTTTAGGGGAAGGTCACTGAATAATAAAGGTTCCATCACATGGGATATGGCAATCATAGAGATACTGTTAATCATGCTTTGATGCACCACTGGCTTTGGGAACGGTCCTGACATTTCTTGTTCAACGAAGGGGTTCCACAGCTAGAGCATTTATTATTTTTTATTTTAAATACTTTTGCAGCTGCGCTGTTTCTTCTCTAATAGGCTTGATTTATGATTTCTCTAATAGTCAGCATAGGTCCTGTTTTCCGGGTTTCGATTCCACCTAAATCAGCAGGAAATTGGTACCCCAAAGAAGTAAATAAATAAAAATTAAAAATAAAACTAAGAAAGAACCATCTCAACGTCATAATGGGGTTGATTTAGAAGTTAGCCAAATCAAGGAGACAGCAGCAATCCTTAGCTAATTGACTCCCTTCCCGATTCTTCATCTTGGGCTCCATTGTGTGATGGAAAAAACTCCTAATGTGATTTCGGATGAATGGTCTAGAGACTTGAAATGTCACTTGTTATCTTAGGAGGCCAGTTTGCGATCATTTAGGTGGCTCTGGTTATATCTCAATCCATAGGATGTCCATTTTCAGATGTCCTAGAATGTAACTGATAGGCTTGAATCTCTCCAGAAAAAAATTTCAATGGAATGATCAGGATCACTGACATAAATATTACTTAGTTGTGTTGTATGCAAATCAATTAGATGAAGATTGCCCTTCTCAGAAAGTGGTGGCTTTGAACTGATGGCTTACCATGCAGGATACATTGTACAGCAGAGGAGTAAACCCTAATTTGCAACAGCAGCAACATTGAAATTTTCAGCAAGTAGTAGACAAGGGAAAAGGAAAAGAAAAAGATTCCAGAAATTACCTAGTTGGGTTATGTGATGGGGCCAAAAGGATACATATTGCAACGACTATGCAAGGATGTTCCAAAAAGCTGGGATGATCCAAGCTCTTTCCTACAGCTCGCTCAAGGGATCTGATGCATTGAAGTACAGCTGCATTTTCACAAGTACAAGAAGCTAGGATCATTAGCACTCATGAATATTAAAAATAATAACAAAACAGAATCTAAAACCCCAGATCTCGTCGAAAATCTGTTGTAGCTTGAGAGAAAAATCCAAATCTGTTTTAGAAAGATCGAGAGAGAAAAACCTAGATCTGGTCTGTAAAAGACACGCATAGAGAGAGAGAGAGAGAGAAACCCTAGAGTAGTAGAGATGGATTGAGAAAGGGGAAACAAAGAGAGATGGTCAATTGAGAGAGGGAAATGGGGAAATAGAGAGAGAGGGTCGATTGAGAAAGGGGAAATAGGTGGAGATGGCGATGGCTGTCGCTGCATCGGGAGCGAGGGAGGGAGAGACTCGGGACGGCGAGAGAGAGAGTGAGAGAGAGAGACCGTCGGGGGCGGTGAGAGAGAGAATCGGGAGAGGAGAGCAAAAGAATCAAAAGAAGAAAAGGGCTTTTCGTACGTTATTTATACCCGATTGCAAACCGACGCCGCATTTTAATTAGCGCCACTGATTATCCAAATATATCGTCGTATAATCCTCCTTTTGTTGTAGTGTGTGTATACACATGCATGAATATAAATATACGAATATAATTGATTAAAATTTGATGCCGTATTAAAATCTCACTTGGCCACTCGTGAATTATGCCACGTTGTCCCTGTAAGGGATTGGAATTCTCTACAACACCTATTTTAAGCAGTGAATAAAACAACCAAGCCTATAGGGCCTACTATCTTGTAAAATTGAAATCCATTCCATCCATAAGGTCCTAATGTTAGGAAGTGAGATCAAAATTCAACTAGATGCACAACTCATACGAGCCAAACCACATGGAACAGTGAAAATGGGATGCCAATCATAGGTTTGTGTGTGGAGCCACCATTTGGCCTGTCTTTTATCAATTCCATTAATCAGGTCTAACTCACCATGGTAAAGAGAATATACGTAGATCAGCCTCATAATGGGAGTTACCCTTGGTACATATGGTCCTCGTAGTGGTCCCCACCTGATGGAGAGAGTGGATTTTATACGTGTGTGTGTGTGTATGGAACCCCAGGAGTCCGTCCCATGAAGTCGAGCTGTGTGGGCCCCACCATGATGCGTTTCGAACATCTACCCCATCAGTCAAATGCACCATTCCATCGTGGGCCTAGGGCTCAAAAATCAAGTCAATCTGTGACTGTTGTGGGCCACACCACATACAGAAGTTGAGACGGGTCATGCACCATTAAAACTTTCATAATCATTTTTTAGGCCCACCGATATGTGGTTTGCAAATCCAGCCCATCCATTATGTGTGTCTCACTAGGATGAGGGATCATACCAAGTTTCAACAGCATTCAAAACTCAGGTGGGCCCCACCAAGTGCTTTTATATGTTTTGGCATGTCTTCACATGATTTTAGATGGTATGGCCCACCTGAGTTCCGTATACGAGTGATTTTTAGGATATCCCATAATTTAAAGGGGACCCATCAAATGCACGGTATTGATGGTCGCAACGCATCATGGTGGGGCCCATATAGCTCGACCTCACAGGAGCTTATCTTGAGGTTGAGTGCATAGTACCTTTCCCATATGGGAAAAGGTAATATGTGCTCGACCTCACGAGTCCGTCCCATGAGGTTGAGCTGTGTGGGCCCCACCATGATGCGTTTCGAACATTTACCCCATCAGTCAGATACACCATTCCATCGTGGGCCTAGATCTCAAAAATCAAGTCAATCCGTGACTTTTGTGGTCCACACCACATACAGAAGTTGAGAGGGGTTGTGCAACATTAAAATATTTATAATCATTTTTTGGGCCCACCGAGATGTGGTTTGCAAATCCAGCCCATCCATTATGTGTGTCCCACTAGGATGAGGGGTCATACCAACTTTCAGTAGCATTCAAAACTCAGGTGGGCCCCACCAAGTGCTTTTATATATTTTTGGCATGTCTTCACATGATTTTAGATGGTATGGCCCACCTGAGTTCCATATACGGCTGATTTTTAGGATATCCCATAATTTAAAGGGGACCCATCAAATGTACGGTGTTGATGGTCGACACACATCACAGTGGGGCCCACACAGCTCGACCTCATAGGACTTTTCCATATTTGGAAAAGGTACTATGCGCTCGACCTCACGAGTCCGTCCCATGAGGTCGAGCTGTGTGGGTCCCACTGGGATGCATTTTGAACATCTACCCCATCAGTTAGATGCACCATTCCATCGTGGGCCTAGGTCTCAATAATCAAGTCAATCCGTGACTTTTGTGGGTCACACCACATACAGAAGTTGAGAGGGGCCGTGCAACATTAAAACATTCATAATCATTTTTTGGGCCCACCGAGATGTGGTTTGCAAATCCAGCCCATCCATTATGTGTGTCTCGCTAGGATGAGGGGTCATACCAAGTTTCAGCAGCATTCAAAACTTAGGTTGGCCCCTCCAAGTGCCTTTATATGTTTTTGGCATGTCTTCACATGATTTTATATGGTATGGCCCACCTGAGTTCCGTATACGGCTGATTTTTTGGATAACCCATAATTTAAAGGGGACCCATCAAATGCACGGTGTTAATGGTCAACATGCATCGCGGTGGGGCCCACACAGCTCACCTCACGGGAGCTAATTGTGAGGTCGAGCGCATAGTACCTTTTCTGGCTAATTGTGAGGTCGAGCACATAGTACCTTTTCCCATAAAAGGTACTATGCGCTCGACCTCACGAGTCTGTCCCATGAGGTCGAGCTGTGTGGGCCCCACCGTGATGTGTTTCGAACATCTACCCCATCAGTCAGATGCACCATTCCATCGTGGGCCTAGGTCTCAAAAATCAAGTCAATCTGTGAACTTTGTGGGCCACACCACATACAGAAGTTGAGAGGGGTCGTGCACCATTAAAACATTCATAATCATTGAAGGCCATTCTGTTTCCTAACAATTAGGACCAGAACAACACATATTTGAAAGCTCAGGTACGCCACCTTCAATGCGCAGGTCTAGGGCATCCCAGGGGATCCCTAGACCAACAGATTTCTCCATCTTCATTGGCAATCTGCCGTATGACTGCTCCAGGGAGGACCTCTTCACCATCTGTGGAAAATATGGAATAGTATTGGCCGTCTCAATCCCTACCTTCCTAGGAACGCGAAAACCGAAGGGCTATGCATTTGTGAGTTATCGGTATGAGGAAGACGCCCGGGCAGCCATTGGCGTATTGAATGGAAGGAGAATCGATGGACGAGTGGTCTCCATCCAAATAGCGAAGTCGAAGCCATTCCGGAATAAGTACAAGTCCATTCCGCAGCAACACCTCCCTCCTCACATTCAGCCCAACCGGGACCCCTATTCCTACAGCGAGGCCCTCAAGAAGCCACGACGGATTCCTCTGTTGGTGGATTCGCTCGTGGTGACTGCGGACGAAGCTGCAGTCACGCTTCGTAGACGTCGGCTGGCAAACGCCCTAGTTGGTTTTACCTCTCAGCCCTACTCCCCCATCACCCAGATTCTCCAATCTCTAAGAACGTCTAGATTCAAATCGTCTGCTGTAGATGTGATTAGATTATCCCCATATGTGTTTCCTCTACAGTTCAAATCCCAGGAGGAACTAGCGGACTTCTCCTCAGACCCAACACTACTCGCTGAAATGGGCCTGGACGGTCTTCAACCCCGGGACCACTGCTCTGTGATGGGCCATGGTGGTAGATGGATTCGGCTCTACGGTATTCCTGCCCACGCATGGTTTGAATCGGTGATTGTGGATTTAGGGCAGCACTTCGGTTAGGTAATCCAAGTGGATTCTTTGGCTAGTTTTAGTATGTTCCAGGTTTTTGCTATAGTGAAAATCCATTTAAGATCTGAGTCTGACTTATCCAAGGTAGTTGAGTTGAAAGTGGGGAAAGACTCTTTTCCTATTGTTGTAGTATTAGAAGATCCGGGGAGTGCATTTCGCCCTAAACCAAGATCTCACACCCCCAAGGAGCCCTCAGGGAGAGCGCAATCTACTAGGGAGTGGGTGTTAGCTTCCTTCGTCATCAACAGGGAAGGTCTAGCTGACCACCCATAACCTGTTCGACGGTTGGCCCCCAATGCTGCCCTTCTAAAAGGACCTATGCACAGCCCGGGAACTAGCTCTACCAAGGATGACAGCCTTAATAGTTCCTTTATCCCAGCCACTCATGCGTCAGTAAACCCTTTGGCAGTTGTGCCCCCCTCCTCGGGGACTCTAAGTCAGGGTGAAGCAGAGCACCCTATTCAGACCCCCCAAGTAGCAATGCTCGTAGCGGGAGCGGATCTCAATGATCTAGATGATCCATTGCTGCATCCCACCTCAATATCTCTCCCACCCCAACGTCAGCATCCTAACACAGAAGTTCCAATTGCCAATAGAGAAACTATGAATGGAGGGACGCAGGACTCAGATCCTCACCACAGGGCTGGTCAGAGGGATGCATGGGCCAGCGGGCTGCATCCCACTACCCATCATCCTGGCCGCAGTCGTATTCAGTCCCTCTCTGAGGGAGCCCAACTGAGACACACATCCGCTTCATCTGAGAATTCTGTTGCGGGTTCCTCTTCCAATGACCGGTCCTTGCCTCAAGCTAACTCCCCGACTCCGGAGGTCGGCCAATTCCATATTGATTTATCGCCCTTCTTTCGTTCAGACCCAAACCTGCAACCGGCGAACGTTGTATCAGCTGACGAGCCTCTTCTGAATACAGGCTCGAACTCTCAGCATCTGAAACTATCAGTAGTCTGTCTGCACTGTCATCAGGACTTTCCAGTTGTTCGGGAGGTTCCAGTTACTCAGGTTAAACTGAGTCTGAATGAGACTCCCAAGGGAGTCAGGGACAACATCAAGGTTGGGACAGATAGTTCGGCATCAGTTTACTTGCACTCACTGCTCAAATCCTGGTGGGGCAAGAAGAGAAGTAAAGGTAACAGGGCCATTGTTTCAGGTAGTGTTTCTCATGGATAAGGTCCTCCTTTGGAATGTGAGGGGAATAGGAAACTCCTCCTCGATCAGGCATGTCAAAAGTCTCCTTTCCTCCTATAAACCAGCTATCTTGATCCTGATTGATCCCATGGTACATGACTCAATGTTGAGGGTCAAATATTGCATATCAGACCCCATTTATTACCTGGATTTACGAGCATGATATTGTTTAATGGCCCGTTTTAATCGTGTTTGTGTCGCAAGGTGACTTTACGAGCATAAACTGAAAAAGAGAGCTTAAAGTATGGATTTAACGCTCTGATGACAGCAAAGGCAAGGGATGGACTCCAGGGAACCAAGATTGACGGATTTACATGGTCAGAAATCCAAGAAAACTAAGAAACTGAAGCTCAAGTGGCTTGAAACGTATCCAGAATGTAAGATCACATGGTTCCCGCCATCTGATTGACTCGAAACTCCATACATGTGATGGGGGCCATAAATTAACCATACATTTTAAATTTAAGCCATTGAAGATCTCAAAAAGTGGGCCAACGGACAGATCAGCCCCTTAATTCATTAAGTGGGACCCACATGCTATCTGGATATGCTTTCAAATTATCCTTGACGGCTTAAAGAATATGAGAAAAAGGATGGACGGTGCAGATTTCTGATAAGCATCATAGTAGGTCCTGCATATGGTGCATGTACATCACATACATTGTATGTACCTCGAGCACCAAGACCGCCTTCCAAATTAAACAGAGCCTGCCCGTGCATGAAACGGCACTTGCCGTTTTCACTGCGCAACGAGCGACCGCTGGCCATTTTTGAGGACCTCTGTGGGACCCACACGTCACTCGTATGGAAAATCTGACCCGTTCATCTTGTAGAGGGCATCAAATACTACAAAAATATGCTAATATTTCACATCCATGCATGCACACGTGTATGATACAGGGGCCACAACTGGACCGCCCTGCAGCGTTAAAATCTGATTTTGTTGTAATTTATTCTCTGGACCGCGTCAATAGACATTCAAAACTACCTATTCTTGACTAAAATTTCATTCTGAATGCAATGGATGGGGTGGATTTCTTAGAAAATGCTTCTGTGGGGTCCACCGATCACAACAGCAAAACGGTGCGAAAGGTTTCGCACATTCGCAAAAATCGACTTTTCCAGGCAGTTGTGGCCCACTATCTTTGATCGTATGATAGATCTGAACCGTCTATCATATAGAGGACCCAAGAAAGTCCTAAGGAATGATATTTCTTTGGAATTTGAGGAAGGAAAGTTGTGATTTTTGAGGCACTGAACTTGGCTACGAAAAGGCTTTCACTACGCATGCGATAGCTTTCCAAATCCGATTCAAGTCCGATTTTCACCACTCCAGCAACTATATGAGGAGGTTTTAGACATGGGGAGCAATTATTCAGACCTTGGGAGGAAGATCCAGATCTTGGCTGGGTTGGAACGTCAGGAGAAAGAGAGAGAGAGAAGAGCTTTGATTTTTTTCTTTCCCTTTTCTTTTTCTTTTCTTTTTCTCTTTATTTATTTGGATCTAGCCCACATCATGTCTGGCTAAACCTCTTAGCTAGGGCTAAGAGGTGAAGCTTGTAGTGAGATGGGAGATTTTTATGCATGTTTTCAATTTAATTTTAATTCATGAATTGACTTGATGTTAGTTGATTATTATGGGAATATTTTTAGTTCTTAATGGTCTGTTGTGACTGAAATTACAATGGATCTGCAATGGTTTTGAGCATGTCTCTTCTCTTTTATGTTTATGACATTAGAGAGCCCTGTTGTTCACCATAGTCTCCTGGGCATGGTCGGATGACGGTACTCTTTCTAACCTCCATACATGTGATTGGTTGGTAATTAGTTTAATTCTGTTGTTTGCCATAGTCTCTTGGGCATGGTTTGGTGATGGAATCCATTCTAATTCATATACCTTTCATCTCTTTGAAAACTAGATCAATGGTAAATTCCATAATTCTTGAAGCAGGCATAAGATCTCCCTCATCTCTACAAGTGGATCCTCTGAATCCCTAGTTACCCTTCTCTGATATCTCCTTAGTTTTAGATTAATTAACCTAAAATTATTTCACAATTGCTACTTGATTTAGAATTCATCTTATTCTAGTTCAAATCCTACTTAATTTTAGATTACGTACAGTTTCAGTCCCTTGGGATTCGACCTCGGTCTTACCGAGTTATTACTACATCACAACCTTGCACTTGGGGAGTGAACACTCAAGGCGAGTTCGAATGAGGCTGAAGCTTGGGTTTGATAATTCTAGCTCAAATGCAGCTGCAGAAGGGAAAATCTAGGTTTTTCACCACTCTTCTATCACTGTAGAATTTATTTCTGCCTCCGACCAATTTCTTTCCTTCAGGGCCAAAGTGTCACATCTACTCCACCCGCGTCTCTTCACGTGCGTATATGCCAAATGCTCCTATGTGCGGAGGAGGGAGCTATGGGCAGACTTGGCTGCTCAGTCCACAGTGTTCTCAGATCCTTAGATTGTTTGCGGTGACTTTAATGCGGTTACCTCTACCTCAGAAAGAATTGGGGGCAACGTTTTGGCCTCAACCAGCTCTAAGAAATTCGTGGATGCTATTGACCAAGCCAACTTACTGGATGCAGGTTTTTCAGGGAATGCTTTTACTTGGTGTAACAACCGATCGGGTCCAAACAGAAAATGGGCCAAACTAGATCGGGTCTTGTGCTCTTCTTCGTGGCCGTAGGCATTCCCATCCTTCTTCGTGCAACACCTACCCAGGCTCCAATCTGACCATTCTCCCCTCCTTCTTTCAGCCCCTAAGGGTCCTAGTCTACCTCCAAGGCCATTCCGTTTCCTAACAATGTGGACGCAACATGATGGTTTCCAGACTCTGGTTGAATCTGCATGGCACACTGACACTTTCATCAACGCGATGATTCACCTCCTCTCCAAATTGAAGAATACTAAGTTGGCACTGAAAAAGTGGAACAAGGAGGTTTTTGGCAACATATTCTCCAGAATCAGGCTCGCCAATTCGAGAGTGGAGAAGCTGGAACAAGAGGCGATTCTCTACCCCTCTTCCCAAGTCTTGTCAAATTTGGACAAGGAAAAGCGGAACTTGGATAGATTAGAGCTGCTCGAAGAAATATTCTGGAAACAGAAATCACGAAACAGGTGGCTTAGAGAAGGTGACAGGAACTCCAAATTCTTCCATGCCTCAACTGCTAATCGAATCAGGCGAGCGCAAATTAGGCAGATCAATCTCCCTAACGGCACCTCCGTTTCAGACCCGACCCTCATGCAGGAAGCTGCAACAGAATTTTTCCAGTCACTTTTCATTGCAGAGCATACTGACCCTATTGGGGACTTCCTCAACATGATCCCACCTCTTCTATCCCAGGCAGATAATGACGCCCTGCTTGCCCCTCCTTCAATCGACGAAGTGAAACAGGCTGTGGAAGCTCAACCGCCGGATGGCGCGCCTGGTCCTGATGGGTTTTCAGCTGCTTTTTTCTCCAAATGTTGGCCCATTGTCGGGGAGGACATTCACAGAGCCGTCAGATTCCTTTTCCAGGGAGGTACGATCCCTAGGGCCTTTGCTTCTTCTCTGTTTTGTTTAATCCCGAAATGTAAAGCACCCAAAAGCCTTTTTGATTTCCGTCCTATCAGTTTATGTAACTGTGTCTACAAGATTTTTTCCAAGGTGATCGCAGCTAGGTTGAACTCCATTCTTCCCAAGATTATCTCCCCCGAGCAAATGGCCTTTGTTCAAGGTCGCTCCATTATGGACAACATCGCCTTGGCCCAGGAGCTTATGCGTGACATTGATAGGAAGGTCAGAGGCTGTAATATCATCTACAAAATCGATCTGGAGAAAGCGTACGATCGTGTCAGCTGACTGTTCCTCAAGAATGTTCTCCTAAGTTTGGCTTTAGTCAAGCGTGGATTTAGGTGGCCGAACAATGCTGGTCGACTCCCTGGTTCTCGGTGTTTTTTAACGGCGAGGCCATAGGTTTCTTCAAGTCGGAAAGGGGCCTCCGTCAAGGGGACCCCCTATCTCCCAGCCTCTTCATCATCATCATGGAGGTGCTCAGTAGGGTCATATCTGGGCTGATTGAGTCTAATTCATGCCAGCCCTACTTAACAAGAAGAGGCTCCCAGATAATCTCTCATCTTCTGTTCGCCGATGACACCACTATCTTCATGAATGGCGGAGCTAAGTCTGTTAGATGTTTGAGGACATTTCTTAACAAGTTCACGAGTGTGTCGGGCCTCAAGATTAACAGTGCCAAGAGCAGTTTCATGGCTCCTGTGAAGGGTCCGGTTGGCAGAATTAAGAGAATTGAATCTCTTTCTGGTTTTGCTCGATCAGGCCCCATTTTCCATTACTTGGGAGTTCCCCTGGCTAAAGGTAGGGTCCGCTCCTCAATATTCCAGCCTTTGATTGACAGAATCTTATCCCGTACGGCGGGTTGGAAGGCCCGCCTCCTAAACCAGGGAGCGAGAAGCGTCCTCATCAGGCATGTGCTTTCTGCCATGCCCATCCACACCCTTGCTGCCATTGATGTCCTGAAGAAGACGTTGGCCTTGCTGGAATCGGGGTGGGCAGACTTCTTCTGGGGATGGACTGACGCGAAGAAGAATCTTCATTGGGTGCGTTGGAGCAGAATCGCCACCCCTACAGTGGAAGGTGGGCTAGGATTCAAGCGTTTAAAGGATGTTGCGTTGGCCCTGAGATGGAAAAGAGCCTGGACCACCTTCTTCGACTATGGGGCAGTTTGTGGGTTAAATATGTAAGACCCGTATCCTAATTCGCACTGTTCCGTTGATTCTCGCGACCCTTCTCGTCGAATTTCGGCAATCCGCGACTTATGGTTGACGTTGCGCACGACCGTAAGTCGTATCCTATTCATTTGAGCCGGCTTAATCCGAGACTTGTATCATTGCGACCGCACCGTCGCTGCAGTTCCAACGCCGCAACTCACGCACCGATCCGATACCCAGACGATGAGATACGGACCCACGTTCAGTTCGAGTAAAAACACCGCGCGTTGCAAATCCCAAGGAATCTCTACAAAGTGTCCCATCAATCACATCAATCAATCCCATCAATCACCTCTCATGTCAAGTACAAGCACCCATACTTCCTTTCTCCACAAGTCAAGCAACCACCCAAGTCAACTAACACATCACCTCACCCATCACTCACATCCATCAACCATGACCCCTTCACATCACTCCATCTCTCATTAATCACCTCTCTCTCTCTCTCTCTCATTTCTCAACACTTCAAACCCGAGCAAGGGAGAGCATCCAACGTCCAAGCCTTCCCATGGAGAGAAGTGCATATGTGAGGCCCACTTTCCATCTCCAAATCCCATCATCCTAGCCATCCATTTTCCATCTCCACCATCAAAGTGAAGCTTTAGGAGACCGGCTATCCAACGGACCAAGAAGATCAAGAGGTGGGTGCTTTGATGGAGTAGTTTTCATATTTTTAAGGTGGGCCAAGTGAGGCCAACCGATCAATGGTTTGGATCTCACTTGGGACCCTAAGATGTGGTCAATGGCTCATCTTGATCATCAAGATCATTCCATGATGGGGCCATTCTCCATGGACCCCATCATGATGTTTACTTTCCTTGTATTGAGGAGGTCATCTAGACCGTCCATTTCTTGTGGAGTGGGATCTCCACCGTTGATCTTTTATTGATGGTCCATATGCAAGAGGACCTTTGATGTATGATTGGATGATTGAAACGGAGGGCCCATAGTGCCGGGGTCCCTCCATCACGCGTGTCTCACTCTATTTCTCTCTCCCTCTCTTTCCATTTACTTACTTGTATGCGATGAAATGGCCGTATGGCCCACTTGGATGGACCCCACCTTGGAGTAAGTATTTTATCCAAGTCATCCATGAGTGGGCCCACCTTATATGCCTTGTACCCTCACCATCTGGTATGTGGTGGCCCACCCAGGTAAGGCCCACTTAAAAATTTGCATTTAGTTAAGGGGAGTCTAGTGACGTCTGGACGTCCCTGGATGAAAACATGATAAAGGCTTATTACTAAGCCTTTGGGGAAGACCATCCATATAGGCCCCACCTTGAGGTATGTATTCAATCCAAGCCGTCTATCTTTTTCCCCATCCCATTTTAGGCGTTGAGCCGAAAAATGAGGATAATCCGACTCTCAGGTGAGCCATAGGATAGCAAACAGTGTGTTTGCCATTAAAATTCACCCTGACAGTTTGATTCGCCAAAAAAAAATATGCAATATCGGACTCGTTTGGCTTGTCTTGGGTCATAGAGGCCATTGAGCGGGGTGGATCCATCATAGGCGGGCCCCACAGGTGAAAAACTGCGGAAAAACCGTTTTTCCAAAATTTTTTTTTTAAACAAGCAGCAGAGGCGCTGCTGCCTCTGACTTCACGCAGGACGCCAGGCGTCCTGCGCTCTCCAGCGGGCGGGCGAACGAGGCCGACCCACGGCCCTAGCCGTGGGCCCCACCTTGATGTCTATTTCATCATCCAACCCATTCATTAGGTGGGCCAGCCTCCTGACGTGCCCCCCTCCAAAGATCAGACTGATCTGACGCTCAGGTGGCCCACACCATAAGAAACAGTATTGATTGAGTACCTACCATTGAAACTTTTTGGTGGGCCACAGAAGTTTTGGATCACGATGATATTTGTTTTTCTTCCATTCATCCAGGCCTTTGTGACCTTACCGACAGGCTGGATGGAAAATAAACATTATGGTGGGCCCTACGTGGGACCCACTATCCACGCCAGTCCCTTGCACTGGCGGACTGAGTGAGATACCTCGTTTCAACAGGTCTTGGTATCGACCCCTGGTGGTGGCTAACGTGTAGTGTGTGCTGGCGTGGGTGGGACCCACCAATGATGTATTTGTTTTATTCACACCCCCCCCCCCCCCCCCCCCCCCCCATGATGCATGTGATGCATCCAAGCAATTCAGCCCCTTTTGAAAACTCATTTTTGGTGGCATGGGCTAAAGAATTAGTCAGATACATAGTCCAAGCGGACCTCACCACTTAAGTAGTGGACAATGACGTCCACCGTTCAAGATTCTAAGGGCCATAGTATTTCACTATTAAGCTGATACCTATTTCCCTTCATCTATTACTATGTTAATGTATGAGCAGGTTGGATGGGAAATATATGTTATGGTGAGCCTAAAGAATTTTAATGGTGGGAGTCATCATCACCATTTATAGTTGGGTGTGGCCCATTTGATATATTTAAATCCCAAATGATTAGGCTCACCTTGGTGCACGTCTAAGGCCGTGGGATCAAGCTCATTTGGCATATGCAATGCCCATGAGATCCGGCCCACTTATTCTACATAAGGTCCATGGGATTCAAGCCCATTTGATACATATTAAAGCCCATGGGATCAAGCCCATTTGATGTGCATGGGGCACAAATGGAGTGGCCTAGTTGATATATTTGTGTATGGGCCCATCTAACATATTTAAGGCCCAAGTAGTGAGGCCATTTTGAGGTATTTCGAGGCCCACGGATCATGGACCATTGTAATGTACATAAGGCTCATTAGGGAGGCCCATTAATGCAAACCATTTGGTGAATGTGAGGCCCATGTATTACGACCCATTTGATATATCTAAGGCCCAGGGATCGAGGCCTAACGGATGTCCTTAAGGTCCATTGCAATGTACGTTTATCGTGGTTCGTGAAATGATATTTATGGCAAGCCGTGCCTAGGAAACAATGGTGGTTTGACGTCCACATTGTATGTACAATGTTGGTTAAATGTCCGCATTGTAACTTTCTTTAGGGCCCATTGATAGGTCCATAACCGTTGCTATTCATTGCCTTATAACATGCTTAGAATAATCTCATGACTCATGCCCATACGCATCATATGTATGCTTGATATGAGTAATGACTGATCATAGCATACGCCATTGGGCAGACCATCTATGGGGCTCGTTATGTGACTGAGCGCCCCACATGATCGCGCAGTACGCGCTGGATTGCTGCATGTTTTGACAGCGTGATTCATGCATCTCGCTTACGTATGACTTGATCACTGCACGCCCTAGCGACATCAGGGCCATGGCTCCACAGGTACATCGTGGATGGTCGTTTTGGATACCGAAAATATATATTCTAGCACTGTGGGCACTTAGGATGTCCTTGGGTGAGAGTCCCAGAACCTTTTTGGTACCAGGAGATGCTCCAACGTCTAGACCGAGTGGATACACGAGCGCCCGAGTGCCAAATACCAGTAGGCCGCATCTCCCACTGTGTCGTGGTCGGTTGGAAGGGGGTGTGGCCTTATCCGCCTGAGTGAGAGGGCTATAAGCTAGGCTGAGTTTGACTAGCTCGCAAATGAGTCCGCTATCGACGAGCAGGGTAGGTATTGGCATACTACTGGTCAGGCGGATAGTGAGGTCTTATCCGCTTGCTTGACTGTGCAGCTAGGGAGGTGGCAGTCTCTGCGAAGTGTATTAGACCCCGGTGATATCCAGAGAGGAACTGTACTGATATATGCATTTGAGGAGTACCGACTTTCTTGGATTGCATTTCGCATATGACATTTGGCTATGTAGGCCTTGCATTGCATCGGTGTGGCCGATGGCATTCATATCTCGCATCATGCCTTGCATTACATAGCCTTGGTATATTCATGGACTTATCACATACTTCCGCATTGTTCTGATACTGTACACTTGGCGTTTGCCTTACGCACACACTTACACCACCCTCTAAGCTTTTGTAAGCTTATGCACGATAGTTGCGTGCAGGTAGCATTGGACGACAGCAGCGCTGAGACAGGAGTGCACATCAGGACCATTTGGAGCTTTTTGATCACTTTGTATTTCCCTTTCTGCTTTGTACTTGAAATTTTGTTATAGTGGATATGTGGTGATGTCGTTTTGTGACCTGGTTATGCTTGTGGTTATGCTCCATTACAAAAAAAAATTTCATTCTGAAAATCCTCCTCGCAGAACCCCAGGATCGGAATCTGGCATTTGATTGTCAGGGGCCGAGAATGAGGCACTACGGAGGCTGTCGGCACCGGATTCGACAATCGGGATTCATGTGAATCCGATTTTCGGATTTGGGGCGTGGCAAAATACATGAGGTCAAAGTATGCGGTTTCGGGTAGCCACCCTCCATCCACCTTCAGGAAGTCCGACTCTCCTGCCTGGAAGTCGATGTGCAAGATCATGAGTACCCTTACGGTCCACTCTCGGCTCGTAGTGGGGAACGGAACCAGCAATTTCTGGGACGTCAACTGGTCGGGCCTAGGCCCTCTCTCTAGATGGAATGTTGGGAGCATTTCCCCTCATTCCCAGCATCTGCAGATTAGGGAGTTCATTGGCCCAGATGGTCCCCTCCCCAATGTACCTTTCCCAGCCTCCCTCCCTCCCTCGGTGCGTCAACATGTGAGTGAGGAGGGGATTTCTTTGAACCAGCAAGAAGACCGCCTTATCTAGATGGATGAGACGTCAGGAAAATTTATAGTCAGATCAGCCTGGCGTCTTGCCCGTACCAAAGGCCAGCCCGTCAGCTGGGCCACGTGGGTGTGGCACCAATTCCTCCCGCCCAAGATTGGGACTTTCGTTTGGAAGACTTTTCACAAGGCCATTCCAGTTGATTGTTCGGCCCAAAGAAAGGGTATCCATTTGGCCTCCGTTTGCGTTTGCTGTGACCAGGAAGATAGAAAGGTAGAATCCATAGACCATCTCTTCACTTCAGGGGCGCTGGCTTCGGCTGTGTGGGCCCATTTCTCCCGCATTATGTCGATGGACCTCATAGCCAACCAAGCAACGCTAACCCAGGTAACACAATGGTGGGAAGCTGCTAGCAGAAGTTCTCTAGTGGGCGTCCTTAGAGGTTTGCTCCCTGCCCTCATCCTCTGGGAAGTGTGGAAAAGTAGAAACATCAGGCAGTTTGATGGTATCCACGCCTCAGCCGACGAGGTCATTCAGTATATCAGGAAATGGTTTTCTCCTAGCATCTGCATTCTCCTTTCCATGTTGCAGAAACAGGGACGATAGGGAGGCCCTCTTCGACCTCCAGCTCCCTTTTCTGGTGAGACCGTGCCCCTCTATCTCAGTGGTGAAGTGGCTTTCCCCAAGCCCGGGCCGAGTCAAGCTGAATGTTGACGGCTCTTCCAGAGGTAACCCCGGCCCTTCGGGTGGGGGAGGCGTCTGCTGGGACGACAAGGGCACCATGAAGTTCGCCTTCACTAGAGGCTATGGTCAGGGTTCTAGTTTCCTAGCGGAGGTGAAGGCTGTTGTGGATGGCCTGGCCATTTGTTTTGAGAAAGGCTTCAGATCTGTTGACGTGAAAAGCGACTCCAAATCAGTAGTTGATTTGTTCTCCAGGCCGGGAGATGTGCCTTGGCGGGTGTTTTACTGGAAGAGTAAGTTTGATTCGTTTCGTGCTGGCGGTTTGGTTTCAATTAAGTATATTTCGAGAGAAGACAATCGAGCTGCGGATTGTCTTGCCCATTGGGCCAGCGCCAACGAACAGTGCTGCAACTTCACCTGTCCTGCTGAAATTCCTCACCTCGCGCGCGGTGAATTGGTGCTTGATAGAGTAGGCTTGGGTGGAGTGCGGTTCTCTTAACTTTCGTTGCGTTGTATATTCCTTACGATAGACGAGTCGTTTCTTTTTTTGGAGGGCCTACCCGAATGTGTAGCTTTTTGCCCAGGGGGACAGGTCTAGTCTGTTAGCCTGCCTTCCCTTTACTGTACAGTTCCCTTCTATATCAATGAATGGTAGGGGCCTCGTTGCCCCTGTTTTTTGAAAAAAAAAAAAAAACATTCATAATCAGTTTTTGGGCCCACCGAGATGTGGGTTGCAAATCCAACCCATCCATTATGTGTGTCCCACTAGGATAAGGAGTCATACCAAGTTTCAACATCATTAAAAACTCAGATGGACCCCACCAAGTACTTTTATATGTTTTTAGCATGTCTTCACATGATTCTAGATGGTATGGCCCACCTGAGTTCCATATACAGCTGATTTTTGGGATATCCCATAATTTAAAGGGGATCCATCAAATGCACGGTGTTGATGGTCGACACGCATCACGGTGGAGCCCACACAGCTCGACCTCACAAGAGCTTATCGTGAGGTCGAGCTGTGTGGGCCCCACCGTGATGCGTGTCGACCATCAACACCATGCATTTGATGGGTCCCCTTTAAATTATGGGATATCCCAAAAATCAGCCGTATACGGAACTCAGGTGGGCCATACCATCTAAAATCATGTTAAACACCGTTAAAACATATAAAAGCACTTGGTGGGGCCCACCTGAGTTTTGAATGCTGTTGAAACTTGGTTTGAACCCTCATACAAGTGGGACACACATAATGGATGTGCTGGATTTACAAACCACATCTTTTGTGGGCCCCAAAAATGATTATGAATGTTTTAATGGTGCATGGCCCCTCTCCACTTCTGTAAGTGGTGTGGCCCACGAAAGTCACGAATTGACTTGATTTTTGAGACTTAGGCCCACGATGGAATGGCACATCTGACTGATGGGGTAGATGTTAGAAAGGCATCACGGTGGAGCCCACACAGCTCGACCACATGGGACGAAGCCGTGAGATCGAGCGCATTGTACCTTTTCCCATATACATATATATATATATATGTATATATATATATATATATATATATATATATATATGGTGGGATCCGGCCCTCTATTAGAATATTGCCAATGGTCCACAATCAGCATAGATGCATGGCCCTCAGATTAGCATACCGTCTCATCTTTGGACCACCGCAGGTAAAGAATGGCCTTCTCTGCCCCCATTGGCTAGTGAGTGTGGGACCTTGCAATAAAGATGGGCCATCATTTCCCCCAATGATTAGGAAGCCGTTTGCATGTGCAATATACAGTGGACCCCACACATATAGAAGGATTTTAATGGGGGTGCGTCCAATCACAGATGTTCCCTGTGGTGTAGCCCGCATTAGTTTTGGATCTGCTTGAATTTTGGGCACCAAGGAGAAGCTGAGGCTACATTATGGACTAATTGGATTTCATTCTAATATGGGCACTAATGTTCCTACTCTTTATCAAAGAGACATTCTACCATGTTCGACCTAAGTATAGTTGCATCTTACTTGAATAAGTCTGCAATCCATGTATACCATGGGGCATTTCCATCGAGAAAGTCCATGCAGAAGAGTCAGCCCTCAAGATCGGAAGGGAAAATGCATATAGAATAATTCGAGTGTCTTCACTTTTTTTTTTTAACAAACATACTCACCCCCACAAACCACAGTAGGTACTCCTACCATGACCTCTGTGCGGAGACTCTTTTGAGTCCTCACTTTCCATCGAAGGGTTATAGGATTTTAAACCATATGGACTATCACTACACTAGAAATTGAAATTGTATTACTTTATATGAGAATGGTATAAATATATAAAGGAGATATAAGATTGAAGAGATTGGGAGAGATCCTCATAGATACTCTATTTAAATAAATATTAAAATATCATTAATTTAATCTAATATTCAAATTTAATTCTAATATACTCTAATACAAGAAAACACATTAAAGCTTGATAAGCTCATTTCACTACAACCCATGGTTTTGCATGGAATGATGGAACACGTGTTTCTCATTCATTTGGCCTGCACTGTCATGGGGGGCCACCCTAGGCGGCCCATACCATGATGGGTCTTTTTCGGCCATTGTTGTGTATTCAGTGGTGCCATTGGTGTGTATTCAGTGACACAGATTCGAGTAACGTGCATTCATGATTTCATACCATTTAAGTCACCTCTCCATTGCCCCTCATTTTTTAGACTGAAAGAATTGCAGGTTTGATGTCAGGAGAACTTCGGTACGCTGTGAGAGTAAAACCATGCATGCACAAGAAAATGAAACTGGCCCACTGTACACGTGGCATACTTGCACTCTAAACAAATGATTCTAAATAGCGTGTCTGGTTGTACATTGTCCTATTAAGACTATTACAACCGGAAAAAAAAAATCCATAAAGAGGATGCCAGATTCATCCGGTTGACCTGATTTGGCCAATATGCCACATCAACAGTAGACCCACGATCTTAACGGTTTGGATTGCGCCAAGTGCATCACATGTACACAGCAGCCATGTCATCAGGCCCTTTTTTTTTTTTGATGGGGTACAAATTTCAAATAACAGTATGACATTAATTCCTCATTGATTTTCGTGTCAAAAATGCATTAAGTCAAAAATAATTATTACATATTTTGACCGTATTTCCAAATTGAAAAATAAAACAAGCCCACTGTGATAGCCATTGCCTATCTGCATCATCCTTCCCTGTCCCTGTCATTTAATCGTGTCCTTTTTTGGAATGCGTGGATTAAAGTAGTCAACGGACAGTTGTTTTTCTTCCCAAGTGTGTAGAGGTCCTCACATGGCCTGTTGTTTCTCACAAACCCATGTCATCTTAACCGTTAGAGCGTGAACATCCATACAAAGTTATGCACGAGAGATTTGCAAAAGAGAAAAGACGGGAGTTGAGTGTGCACGCTGTGCATCGAGTATTCAAGTGTCAGTGCGCACGTGTCTGCCACCATCCAGTGGTGATGATAGCAGCTTAGGGAGAGAATTTGAATCACTCCTAATGTTCTCTTGACTTCCAAAAGTCAGATTTATGGGGCCCACCTTGGTGCTTGTGTTATATATCCCACTCCATTCGGCCGTTTTGAGAGATCATTTCGAGGCATGAGCCTAAAACTGAAAAAGATTCAAATCGTGGGTGGACCATACCATAGGAAACAGTAGTGATTGAACGTCACCCCATTAAAAACTTCTTAAGGCCCAGTTTAGTGTTTCCATGATGTTTATTTATGATCCACATAAACTTGAATGAAGGAAAAAAACAAATGTCATCTATATTGAAGTTTTTGTTGTCCATTATAGGTTATTAATAGGTAGAATCAAATTTTTGTGGTCTATTATAAGTTATTAATAGGTATACATGTGGATAGAGATAAAGATAGGAATCCATCTAGATTTTTAGAAATTGAGTTATAAGGCCCAGCTTAATGTTTCCATGTTGAAAAAAATGTATTGAAAATACTGAAAATAAAAATATAATAAAGCTAATTACTTTTCGTTTCACCTTGTTGAATCACGTAAAATTTATGTTGTCCTTAAAGTGTGATTCGCCCACTTATCAATTGTTGATAGGTTACAGGTGAATTGCTTCTAGAATAAGAGAAGCCTATTTGAATTTTGCGTACAACAATAACAAAGGGTTCACTTGAGAGCAATTCAACGCAGCAGATCTTCTAGTAGACTTAAACAGTAAACGTGTTTGCAATATTTTACAATAGAAATGATTTCCGGAGGATCTTATGGATGAGGAGAGATCTGTTAGAGTTGATCGGGATTTGGATAGGAATGGTCCAGTTTATATAGCCACCAGGGAGTGAACCATTGTTATATAGCCATCAATGGTTTAGAATGTTTGAAAAATGTTTCTAATTATTTATCATTAATTTGAGTCGTTTCATGTCGTTAAATCGAAAGATCTGACCGTTGGATCATTATAACATAATTCGACCGTTTTCAGTAGTCTATAAAACTCCGGCTTATTTTAGACCCCTTGCACCTGGGCTCATATCAGACCACTTACACCAACATTGTGACACGATGTACATGTGCAAAATGCAAAGCGCACCAACTAGCGCTACTATTGTCACACGCCCACACCCTCACTCATGCTCGAGCGCCTCAATCTCCAAAACTCTAAGTAAGAATATTATACACACCTTCACATATAAACCATGAGATTTCTCTTCTCATTTCCAACGTGGGACAAAAACACATACTGCACTTTTCATTTGAAATTTTTCAAAAAGCATTTTGCCTACAAAACTAAAACCTTGAAATTTTTTCAAATATTTTTTATTTTTAAAACCAAATTTCAACATTCCATGATGCTTATTTGTAATCCAACCTGTTCATAAGATCACATAAACTTAGGTCCTTACTCATGGCTTAGCGGTAAACTTTCATGGGTTTGAGTACCCATTGTGATATGTGTGGGAGTGAAGGTGTGTGCATAGGGAAAAAAAAAAATCACTTAAAGCTGGACAAAGGGAAAAAACAAATATCATTTTGATCCAAAAAAAAAAATTGGCCCACTATAAGTTGTTAATGATAAAATCACCACTATTTCCTATATGGAATGGTCCACTTGAGATTTGGATCTACGTACTTCATTTTTGGGCTCATGCCTTTAAACGATCTGTAAAATGGATGAACAATGTCAATATATAACACATTCATCAATGTGGGCACAACAATAAGGCTGCACCCTCTTGGGTGAGGCCGGAGATCTTAACCCATATTTTCAAATGGGCTTTTAGATTTTACTTTTTCAAATGCATTCTAGATTACCGCCAACTGAAAGACAATTGAAAACACACAACCTATATGAGATTGTTGGCCCAACTGAAAGACAATTGAAAACACACAAACCTACAAGGCCCACAAAGCCCCTTATTGAGTAAAAAACTTCCTAAAGACTCACTGTATACAAACCTTAATGAATAAAAAATACAAATGTCAGCTTGGCCGAAAAACTTTTATAGCCCACAAGGCCCCTTATTTTGATTCTTAGCTTCTTAGCTTAGGCTTGCCTTTTCTTCATCCTACCTTTTCTTAGCTTTGGTAGTTAATCACCTACTAAAAATATAGTTGGCTAGGACTAGAGTTGTACACGAGCAGACTTAGCCAGGTAACTCGCTCGACTCGGCTTGGCTCGGATCGAAATGTTGTTCGAAACGAGTCGAGTCTTTTTCTGAGAGCTTGGAACAGTTCGAGTCGAGTCTGAGCTGGACCTATCTCGACTCGGTATTGAGCTCGACTCGAATCGAGTTTAAGTGAGTATATAAGGGTTGATTTTTTTGAAAAATCCTCATTCGCCCGACTCATTTCGCCCTACCCTACCCAGCGAGCAGCAACCCAGCCCTTAACCCATTTCTTCGCCCAAATCGCCCTACCCTAACCCAAATTGGTCGTCCATTCTCCACTGCCTGGCCAAATCCCTTCTTCCAACATCTGTTCAGATGATCTCCTCTCTTTGAGTGAGTCATCTCCTCCACTCTTTCCATTTTTTCCTGCGAAAACTCAGCTCGAACTCGGCTCAGGCTAGACTGAGCTGCTAGCTGAGACTTGTGCTGTCCGAGTTGAGCACGAGCTTGGCAAAGCTCAGCTCGGCTCAACTCGTGTACACCTCTAGCTAGGACGCCTCTTTAATTAGGGGAAAGAAAAAAGGGTGGCAGGCAGTGAACTCTTTAACCAGGGAATTAAAGAAGGGGTGAAAGTTTGTAACGGTCAATCCCCACTGTTTAGGATGCGGATTGCGTCCTAACCCCGCCCGTCTCTAGCCCCGAACGGGCAATTTTATGGGTGGGCCCACCGTGATATATCTGTAGATCCAAGCCATCAATCCCATTTCTCAGATCATTTGAAGGCATGAACTCAAAAGCGAGGCAGATCTAACGCTCAAGTGGACCACACCAAGTAATAAGCTCGGTTGCATTAAGTGTAAAAAGCATTAAATGCCACTTGCAGTAAATGCAAGAGTCATCGGTGGTGTGGTCCATTAGAGAGTTGGATCTGCTTCATTTTTGTGTTCATGCCTTGAAATGATCTAAGAAAAGGGATGGATGGCTTGGATATAAAGATACAACACGGTGGGCCCACCCACAAAACTGCCCGTTCGGGGCTAGAGACGGGCAGGGGTAGGACGCAATCCGCATCCCCGTTGCTTCATGCGGTGTGGCCCACCTGATATCTAGATATACTTCTTTTTACGGCTCATGCCTTAAAATGAGCTGGAAAAAAAAAAAAAAAAAAAAAACAGATGGATGGCACAGATATATATCAACTACATCAAGTTGGCCCCTCTGTCAGGGGTCTCATCTAGCAAACCATTACCCCTGACCTCACATAAGCCTCGCCTAATCCAGAAGGATTTTAATTGTGGGTCCACATCCCAACTGTTCCTTGAAGTGTGACCCACCAGAGTTTCGGTTCAGCCTGATTTTTGGACCCAAAGAGAACGTACGTACGTAAGTGAGCATAAAGGATGGATTGGTTGTCATTTACACATCACATTGGGCCCCACAAAAAGGTTTTTAGATTAAGTCTGACCTACAAACCATTCTAGTGATCCCCCTTCATGGCATTATCAATCGGTAACATAATGTTGGGGATTTTGACCTGCGGAATCACACAGATCTAGATCTAGGATAGCAATCCAATGGCACCAAGCACACAAGAGAACACAGAGAACACCCAGATTTAACGTGGAAAACCCTTTCGAGAAAAACCCACGGCACAAAGCGACAGATCTCCACTATGAAAGCATCAATTACAAAGAGAAATGACTTACCCGATTCGAACAACCTCGAATCTCACCCTTGCTACACCCTTTGATAATCCTAGAACTCTTTAAAAAACTTTCTCATACCTAGAAAAGCCCTAGGAACACCTATTTATAGTTTAGGCAACTTCCCTTCCGCATCCCAGTTGCGAAAGGACTCAAATCTGCAGTTTCGCGCAAAATCGCGGAACAAACTGCGTAACCTACGACCGGTCCTAGCCCTCTTACGACCGGTCGTAGCACTCCTACGACCGGTCCTAGACCCCTAAGACTGGTCCTGAAAATTCCAGGACTGGTCCCAGACTGGAAAAAAAATAGTACGACTCAGTGGACTTCGAGTCATGCCAGGGCTCGAACCTACGACCGGTCGAGCACTTCCCACGACCGGTCGTGGCTCCCCCACGACCGGTCGAGTAATATGAAAACTTGAAGATTGAAGGCTTCTCCTCAACAATCTCCACCAAGTCTTCATTCTTCAACCGTGCAGCTACGTGACGTCTTCTCTTATTTCTGCATCTCATCATAGCTCCTTGTGCACACTGTCTTTCTTTTCCGTCATCACCAAGCCCAAATAAGTTACACAAAACTTGAACTTCTCTATAAGAACGATTTAGGAGAGTATGTCCGTCGGATCAGAATCCACGTGTCCAACCATCCTTGCTCCTGTCTTCTCAAAAGAAAAAACGTAGTCTTCTTACCATCTCACCGCTACCCAATATTTCTTGCTGGGGTACTTGCTCATAACACTGATAGCCTGTGAAATAACCGGTCTAAAAAAGACCATGGCATACACTGCCCAGTGCATTCGAATAAGGCTCATGAGATATCCTACTTTTTCTCATCTTTTTTAGGACAAATCCAGAGAAAAACTTGAGGAGAGAAACGTAGGGAACGCTCTCCAGCTTTACATGGCCCATCACATACTGGATCAATACCTACACACAAGGTATTCCTCCTGTGATTACCAAAGCCTACTCCTCCTTCAGTCTCAATGCCGAGAACCATCTTTACAGACCCCCCGATCCTTCATCCTAGATGTCCCGAGTCTTCAGTACATTGATTTCAAACATGTCACAATTGACGATCCACATGTCATCAACATACAATACCTGACTCACCATGAAGGAATCAAACCACTGCCTAGGCGATAGGCCGAACAACGACCTCCTGCAAAGTCTTTTCTCAGCCCCTTTAACTTCGAACCGCTTTGGTTGCTTCATGTAGATCTGCTTTTCCAATTTCCCTTACAGAAGTACAGACTCCACATCCATCTTCCAGCTCAAGATCACATTGGCCAACCAACACCAATCACTGATCTAATAGATACCTGTTATACTGTCGGCGCGAATATCTCTGAGAAGTCGATCCCTTCTCTCTGAGTATAACCCATCGCCACCAACCTCGCTCTGTATCTATGCTGTAACATCCTGAAGATCCACCTACATCCAACCGCTTTCCAGTCCACTGGAAGCTCCACCCGCTCCTAGATGTCGGTCTGGTACAACGAATCCATCACATCACCCACAGTCACCTTTCACTTTTCAGCAACAGGCTCACCTAGAGCCATCTGAATAGAAGATGAATATCCTGTAATATTGGAGTCGTCCATGTACCTCGCCAATGTCCTGCGATCATGTCGTGTGATTCTTCACACAGGTGGATGCTCCACCTGCTCCGTATCCCTGTCCGCACGATTCAGCCTTCCTACCCTGCCCACTCATGTAGACATGCCCAACATGCAATACACGTGCAGAGGTGAAATCCGCTACAGCCACCGTAGCTCCACCTTTTGAAGTGCTTCTCATCCGTGAGACATAAACGGATCGATGAAAAAGCTTTCTATCAAGAGTATTCCAATCAGCATCATTCATAGTAGACTTCCGCTCCTCAAGAGCACCATCTTCGCCTTACTTGGTTAACAGGTTAATCATCTTAACCTTCTATAACTCAAAATTATTTTTCCTGAGTACTTCTCAATCTCATACTTAGCGCTCGCCATTATTACTAATCTCTCAGATTCAGATCTGTGCCCCAACGATAGCTCTGATACCAATTGTTGGGAATTTTGACCTGCGGAATCACACAGATCTAGATCTAGGATAGCAATCCAATGGTACCAAGCACACAAGAGAACACAGAGAACACCCAGATTTAACGTGGAAAATCCTTTCGAAAAAAAATCATGGCACAAAGCGACAGATCTCCACTATGAAAGCATCAATTACAAAGAGAAATGACTTACCCGATTCGAACAACCTCGAATCTCACCCTTGCTACACCCTTTGATAACCCTAGAACTCTTTAGAAAATTTTCTCATACCTAGAAAAGTCCTAGGAATACCTATATATAGTTTAGGCAACTTCCCTTCCGCATCCCAGTTGTAAAAGGACTCAAATCCGCAGTTTCGCGCAAAATCACGGAATAAACTGCGTAACCTACAACCAGTCCTACCTATCCTACGACCGGTCCTAGCCCTCCTACGACCGGTTCTAGACCCCTAAGACTGGTCCTGGAAATTCCAGGACTGGTCCTAAACTAGAAAAAAAAAACAGCACAACTCGCTGAACTTCGAGTCGTGCCAGGGCTCGAACCTACGACTGGTCGAGCACCTCCCACGACCGGTCGTGGCTCCCCCACGACCGGTCAAGCAACATGAAAACTTGAAGATTGAAGGCTTCTTCTCAACACATAACACCACTGTGGTTGATAGAATTAATTTTATACACGATGTACGGCCCTTATTTAACAGCTTTTTTTTTTTTTCATCACATAAAAAAGTAGAGGACCTCTCCCATTAATAACGACGGTTACAAATACGGCGGGTGTTATGATAGTTTTTGGGAAGCTGGTAATTGATATTATGAAAGTTGCAGACATATCGACTCATTAGAGAATGGACCAATATCATTTTGATCCGGAGCTGATCAATTTCTGTCATGTTTCACTTTCAATGTAGATTCGAGGTTATTTTCCTTCCATTGTATTAAGAATTACACTTGAACAGGAGAAATTTTTATAAAGAGGATGTTTGGATGAAAGAAATCTAAAATGTGTATACAAAAGTATGGGCCATCTATCATGGGGTCTACTATACGGAAGGTCTCGATTGACAAATTAGCTTGCCACGTGTACTGCAGAAAGATAGGTATACCATGTACCGGTTCTTCTCATCTCACTAATCACCCTAAGGCACGAAATCATGTAATTTCCTTTCAATTGACCATAATAACCTCCATCATCAGCTTTCTCAAAGAAGCAACAAATAAAATCAAGATATTTAAAACTACCCCATCAGGTATATGAATTCAAAAACCTGGTAAAAGTAGCCAAGGTGACATTTTCAAACCTGGTGTACTTTGGGTGTTTCCGAAAAATGGCAGTGTAATAAAAGCAGGCTGCAATGAGATGATAATGGTTACTCTTCCCACATGTGCCAACGCCTCGCTTGTGTGAGGAGATTTGGGCTGTTCATCAGGTGGGCCTCACTTGGTGCGTTCCATTTCCTGAAGGCTAAGTCACTTGGTGGACCACGCATTTACAGGCGAATGTGAGTACTCGGTCAATTTCTTTTGACCCTCCCTTGTTTTCAGTATGCTTGAGACTCAACCAGGCAATGACCTGACCAACCTGATTTTTTTGCCACAACACGTATGCAGTGGGGCCAACAGCTGAACAACCTAGATTTCACACACTTGCTTCGTTGGCACGTTTGTAGGTAGTAGGATTCTGGAATTTCTCGACTATTATATATTTGTAGGGCTTCAAGATTGCCACGGTGACAAAAATTGCTCAGTGACCACATCTCTACCATCTTATAAACTAACCTCTCACCATCTCTCGCTCTCTCTCACCACATCTCTACCATCCCATAAACCAATCTCTCTCTCTCTCTCTCTCTCTCTCTCTCTCTCTCTCTCTCTCTAACACAACCATGGACACCTCTCTCATCAACAAGAAATGGATAATTTGCACCTTCATGAGCTTCCCCGGCTTCCTTTTCCTCATCTTGTGTCTCAAGCATGGCAGCTGTGGGCCATGTGGCGCAGGCCTTATGTCTTTCCCGGACCTAAAGATGCCATCTGAGAACATTAACATCAGCATCAACGGCACCGGGGAGTCGATGAAATCCAACATGAAGTTATCCCAAACACGACATGGAATCTATGATGATGCGTCAACTAGTGGGCCACATGGGATGTGTGACATCTTTGATGGGAGGTGGGTCTATGATCCAACGGCTTATCCTCTTTACCAAGCAACGCAATGCCCGTTCCTCAGCGATCAAGTGAGTTGTCAGAAGAACGGACGGCCAGATTCCGACTACGAGAATTGGAAGTGGGAAGCCAGGGAGTGTAGGTAACAGGTTGAACATAAAAACGAGGGCTTAGTTTTCAAATGATTTCAACCACATTTTGAAAACCTTGATGAATCGATTCGGCTGAGTTAACTCAACTCAGTTGATTTTACCTCGATTTTTTATAAATATGAGAAAATTAGAACAAGTTTTCAGTAGTACCGACATGATCAAAAACCAAGGATCATCCCTTTGATAACCTTACCATGTGCCATGTGTACAATTTATCTAGTAAGATGAGATTGGCCAAGTCCAAACTCGTGTATAGTCGTGCCCATCTACATAATGGTACGTGTCCATCAGGTGGGCCACACTACCTTTGCTGAAAATTTAGGCTCGTTTGTCAAGTAGACCACGGAGAAAATAAATGAACAGAGCAAAAAAAATTAAAAAACATTTTGGGCTTCCATTTGTTTGTAGACTGTGGCGCACCTTATGGTGTAGCTGCCTGATTTTGGGGCCAGAACATCTATATGGTGTGACCCAGTTAATGGACTGATCTGTTCATTAAATCATGTGTCGTTGTGTATATTGATTGGGCTCTCCATCGTGGGCGTGCCTGATTTTGGACCGGAACATCTATCCAGTGTGACCCACTTGATGGACTGATCTGATCGTGTATTCATGTGTGGTTGTCTATATGGGTCGGGCTCTCCATGGGTGGGGACTTCGCCATCTGATGATATGGACCGGTTGAATGGAGAAACATAGGCCACAAACAAAAAGCTAGTGTATGTCGAATCCAGACGGTGGGCGATTTTCATCCTTTCCATTTACTGTGACCTACTTGATGAGTGGATTTGCCTGATATATTATCCAGAATATGCTTAAGTCCATCCCTATCTAATGAATGGCCCGGATCTCTCACACGTGTTGTTAGTGGTGTAGATTGGTTATGTTGCGATGAAAGGTTTGATGGGAGGGACATGCTACAGAGATGGAGAGGAAAGCGTATAATCATCGTAGGAGACTCGCTCAACAGGAACCAATGGGAATCTCTCTCTTGCCTCCTCTACTCCGTACTCCCTCCCACACGTGTCTACGTCAACGTGCGACGAGCTGTATACAAGGTCTTCCAAGCCAGGGTAATTCTCTACAATCCTTAGCATCATTGATTAAAGATAAACGTATGTTATATGAGAAAAATATGCTATCCATACCATTGATCTGGTGGGCCCCACAGTGGATTAGGCATCATTAGAAGATTTCCCCTTTCGATCAATGGCGCACAGAAGACAAGAAAAAAATAAAGAAAACACTTAGAAGAGAAGGTCAAATGATGGATGCCCAGGATCTTCCAACCAAGATGAGCTTTGAAACATCCCCAATCCATGGTGGAGCCTATCAGGGCAACGGTTGGGATTAGGAAGCGGATTGCGTACTGAGTAACTCATTACCATAAGCGTATTGAGTAAACTCTGTGGGGTCAGCTCAAAACCGAAGCACAACAAAGCCAAAATGCACCACACCACAGGAAACAGTGTGAATTGAATTTCCACCGTTCAAGAATTCTTAAGGGCCACATAAGTTTTGGATCAAGATTATATTTGTTTGCTTCCTTCATTCATGGTTTTTTAAATTTTATGAACAGTTTGGATGAAAAATAAACATCACTGTGGGGCCTAGAAAGGTTTCAACGGTGGAAATCATTATTTCCACTGCTTCCTATGGTATGGTCCACTTGAGATTTGTATAAGCTTCAACTTTCGGATCAACGACTGAAATTAGATGGAAAAACGGATGGAAGGTGTTGATAAACAATATAAATTCACGGTGGGTTGAGTTTACTCATTACAATAAGAGCTTAGTAAGTAGCTCAGCAACATTCACTGCAGGCTAAACGATTATAATTAGAGCGCAAGAACTGTCGTGGAGTTTACAGTCAAATTCTCTGAAGAGATACAAACTTTCAAACATTCCGAAGGTAACCTTCTAACAAGCTTCGGAAGATCTTCTGAACCAAAATGTCATTGTAGTTGCGTGGTTTTTAAATGAATAGAAAGTTACATCATATTTTATGTTGAGAAAGTGACGTGAACGAAAACCTTTATTGGGTGTGGGCAAGGCCCAACTCTTGGGGCCCACATTGATGTATGTGTATAATCCATGCCGCTTGCACTTTTTAACGTGTTATTTTAGGGTTAGGGCTTAAAAATCAGCCTAATTCAGAGCTCATGTGGGCCACATAATAAAAAATAATGGTAACAGTGGCACCTACTATTAAAACTTTTCAGGCTCATTGTGATGTATGTTAGAAGTGAACACTACCCAAGTTAGAACTTTTTAGGCCCTACGACGAGTTGGCCAAAAAGGTGAATGGAACAAATAATCTCATTATAAGCCTTAGGATATGGTACAAATGGCTAGCATTTCATTTGATAGTAAAGGAAGTGAACACATAACATGACAAGTACTACGATCCATATAACAGGACAACTACAACCCATATAACTGAACAACTACGACCCATGACAACCACGACTCATATAACATGACAAGTACAACCCATATAACATGACAACTATAACCCATATAATAGGACAACTATAACCCATACAACTACAACCCACATAACAGGACAACTGTGATTCATATAACAAGACAATTGTGACCCATATAATATGACAACGACAACCCATACAACTACAACCCATATAACAAGACAATTGCGACCCATCCAACTATGACCCATATAACATAACAACTACGACCCAACAACTACTACCCATACAATTATGACCCGTATAACAATACAACTGCGACCTATATAACAAGATAATTATGACCCATCTAACATAATAATCACGACCCACATAACATGGCACTTTCTTTCCTTTTTCTTTTTCTTTCTTCTTGTATATGTTTTTATTTTCTGTTATGTGGGGTCCATGAGTGGATAATTCTTTCCATCTATTATGTTGGCTAACTCTTTGTAAACCAAAGGAGGCCAATGTTGGGTATAGTTCCATCACGTACACACACTACATTAGGCCTTAGAAAGTTCCAACAATGGGACTTTGTTTCTCTTAGTGCAATCCACTCGGGACTCGGATCTATCTCATTTATTGGGTCATGGCCTAAAATAATATGGAGAAGGTGGTGGATGGCATGGATTAAACATATACATCAATGTGGGATTCACGTCACATGGCAACTTCAACCTTTATGAACTCCACACGTCATATTACAACCACGACCCATGTAACATAATAAGTACTACCAATATAACATGATAACCACAACCCATGACAGTCATGACCCATATAATAGAACAAGCGCGACCCATATAACAGGACAACTGCGACTCATATGACATGGTAAGGGTCATGTTTGTAATGTGGTAAGGGTCGTGGTTGTAATGTAGTAAGGGTCGTGGTCGTTAGGTTGATGTAATTAATAACTTGATTATTTTTAAATAATATGAGTCGAGGTCCACAATGAGGTAATTTTTTCGTCCACCTTGTCAGTTAGCTCCCCATGGGGCCAAAAAGTCCTGACTTGAGCAGTGTCCACTTCTAATAAACATCACAGTGAGCTGAGAAAGTTTTAACAATAGGTGTCACTATCACCATTATTTTCTATTATGTGGCCCATGCAACCTTTGAATCATGCTAAGATTTGGGCCCTAGCCCTTAAATGACACGGCAAAAAGGATGGGCGGCATGGATTATACACATACATCAATGTGGGCCCCAAGAGTTGGGCCTTGTCCACGCCCAAAAAAGGTTTCCATCTACATCACTTTCTCGACATTAAATATGATGTAACTTTTTATTTATTCCAAAAATCGTACAACTATGAACCAAGAACAAGGGCAATTTGGTCCAAAAAATTTTCCAAACCTTGTCAGAAGGCCACTTTTGGAATATTTGGATACTTGAATCTCTTTAGGGAATTTGACTATACATCGGGGCCAGTACGGTCAAATTCCCAACCCAAAAAGGTAGAGCCATCAGCCAAGTACACGTGGCAAAAAGATGTATCAATCTGATCCATCCATATAGTTAACCCTACTGTGCATGATAAACCGTTAAAAACAAACATGTATTGGATGATCTTATCCATCTGATCGGTGATACCCAAAGTAAGGGTAGGAAATGAAAATGGTTAAAGGTCAAATATACAGTTGGCGACGCGGATTGCCTGCCACACCCGTCCTGCGGTCGAAAACTAGGTGGGGCCCACCGTGATGTTTGTAAAAAATCCACCCCGTCCATCTGTATTGCCAGGTCATGTTTGAATATGAGGCCAAAATTGAGGTGGATCCAAAACTCAAGTGCGTCACAGGAAAGGAAACAGTAGAGATTGAAAGCCTACCGTTGAAACATTCTTGGGGCCACAGAAGTTTTCTATTATGCTAATATTTTTTTTGTTTTTAGTTCATACAAGTGGTAATGACCTTATGAACGGTTAGGATGACACAAACGTCTGGCCCACCTGATGAGTCCATGACCACTGTGAGTGGCATGACTATTGCCACATGTTATAAGTTGGCACATGTACTGCTAAGTCAGAAGTAGTCCATTGATGAGATGAACGTGTAGATCGGCTTGTGTGTGGACAGGACTACAATTGTACGGTTGAGTTTTTTTGGAGCCCATTTCTTGTCCAAATGGAGGAATTGAAACAGAAAGTGATGAAGCTGGACACTATTTCAGCCTCGGCCCAGCAATGGCGAGGGGCAGATATCATGATTTTCAACACCGGTCATTGGTGGGTCCACCGTGGGAAGCTGAAAGCGTAAGTCATCGTACATCCAATCCAGACCATCTAAATTGCTGGCCCATTTGTGAATGAAGCAGAACCCCATAATGCCTACTAATCAGATGGTAGTGAGCATCTGATTTTGCCAGTTGGATTCGGACCACTCATTATTTTACATTTAGCCATCCATTACATTGCCGCCAATTGGATGGTTACCATTGCTTGATGAGTGTGATTTTCGAGCGACGCTTCATCCACAAGGTGTCTTACAGTTTGGACGGTCTGGATAGTCGTATACGGATACCACATGTAAGAAGATGAGTCGTGAATAAAAGAGAGAGATATTGCAGGTGGGATTTCTTCGAGAATGAAGGGAAGCTGGTGGAGAATATGGAGGTGGAAACGGCGTACGAGATAGCCATGAAAACGTGGGCCCACTGGATTGATCACAACGTGGACCCTGCTAATACAACTGTCTTTTTCAGAAGCATCTCACCTGAGCATAAAAGGTAGAGGTAATTTTACATTATCTGCCGTTGATCAATCACTTCAGGGGCCATAGAAACACATATGTATCACATGGGCCCGACAAAAACCAATCCATTCCACGGACGAGATAGGGCGTGGGGTACCAAACTTTAAAAGGACGAGGAGTGTCTGATATATGTAATTGAATCATTTTGGACTGATGATACTCCCAATTGATATGGCTCAGGCCCCAAATATGAGCAGGGCTATCCACGGGTCAGGTTCAGTTCAGGTACCATACTCGCGTTATCCATGTGGCCAGGTTTTAGTTTTTAATACTCAGATACCAACGGGCATCATCATATAAATTTCAACTTGGGTTTAGGAAAAATAAGAGCATTTACATGGTTGGGACTATCCACCGGATGGATTAGATTGCACACAGATGGGCAACTTTGAAACATGTACCTGTTTGTAAAGCAGATTCCACTTGGACCAGGCTAGGACCGAGCCCAAGTTGGCCAGGATGCGGTTTTAGAGCCCTAAGCCATGGCTTGGTCCTTGGCTTGGTCTAAACCCTAACAGGCTAAAGAGTCCCCAGCGGCGCTGGTCCTCAATCTAGATGGCTGAGCTGCGCTATGACTCGTCTAAGGGTGTGCCGGATCACAGCCGAGCTAGGTCCGGTCTTACAAGTTAGAGATTATTTGCATATATGCTACTAGACAATTAGTTTTGATTTACAAATAACTAGTGTTCATGACCATCATACTTTCCAGAGTAGAAAAGTCTTTTTGTGGCACACCTGTGTCAAATAATATCATTCATTCGGCAAACACATGCCCCACTTAATTATCCACTATATGCACAAACTTAAATAAGTGCATCAATGTATAATTTTGGATAGCTTATAAGTCCTTGTACACCTTTCGCATGGGACAGAACTTACCTGACAAGGAATTTCGCTACCTAAAGACTTATAATTATGGCAGCCATTCACCAGGGCTTCAGTCGCGGGCTCCCCCATCTTCAGGTCACCAACCATCCCCTATACCTTACTAGTGTACAAAAGCTCTTATTTTATTATATATACATTAGTATATGACCCTAGCCTACATTACCAATAAATATATACTATAGAGTAGACACTAGGGCACCGGGCAGGGTCTGGGCAATGTCTAATTGGCCTTAGCTCAGATTAGTTATCTAGCCCTAGATCTCAAGGCCAAGCCTAAGCCCAGTCTTGTAGCAAAGTTAAACAGGAGCCCTGGCCCTTCTAGGTCAGGTCACCTAGGCAGCCCGGCCTATTGCCACCCCTAGATTTAAATGACTATTTTGGAAGGAAAAAGGTGTAGGACTGCAATCTAACAGGACTTTTCTTTAGTTGCGAAGACTTAGACTTTCCAACTCCCATTGGATGGAGGCATGACCCACAATAAAAAGTGACAAGGCCCAATTGAGAGAACTAATCCAGGCCTGTTTTGTTATACTTGCAGGGGGAAGCAATGGTGCTACAACCAAACGCAACCAATCTTGGACAAATCCTATGTGAACCACTATCCCAAGCGCATGATAGGAATAGCTGAGAGTATACTTGGAGAGATGAAAATACCAGTCAAGTACTTGAACATCACAAAGCTATCCGAGTACCGAAAAGATGCCCATGCCGCAGTGTACACGGCAATGCAAGGAAAGCCACTGACGAAGGAGCAGAAAAGAGAGCCCAAGGCCCATGCCGACTGCAGCCACTGGTGCCTGCCTGGCCTGCCGGATACATGGAACACACTAATGTACGCCTCTACTGTCCGTGAAAAATCTGAAGAGGTTTCATAATCTCTCCCTCTTATGAAACCACCCACCATCCATTTATTTTGGTGGGGTTACCCTGTTTGCTAATCATTTTTCTTTGTTCATATGAAGTCATGACACATGCAATATAGAATATAGCTAGAAATATTTGATTAAATATATGATCAATGGATTCCCTGTTGAATGTGGACCATCAGCTAAAGCATTCATTGGCAGACCACCAAATGGACAGTTAATATAGCCTGATAGGGGCAATACTCATAAATAATGATGTCCATCAGATGGATGGTCCGGATCATCCAAATGTAGGTTCAACCGGGTGTCCATGTAAACCCAGGAAACTCCACCAAATGGCAGAATCAGACCAGCAAGTCCTCCATTTTGTGTTATTACCCTACAACGCTAGCACTAAATTAGACTAGCAAGAGCTCAAGGATAGTAGTAGCAATTCCAAGTAGAATGCAGAATGTATCTAGCAAAATCTACAATGTTTGATCAGTTCAATGCCGCCGCCACCCATTGATGATCCATATCATTCATATGTTGAGTCCCCATGGATTGGAGATAACCCAAAAATCTCTCCCGATCACATGATCCTACGCATCCTGTCAGGCGCACCTTTTTCCACATCTTAAATGCACCAATCTACCTCTCTGTTTACAAACTAAAATGGCCCAGATAATCCAATTGGGAGAGATGATGGGGCATGATCCACTACCATCCATGATGGGGGAGTGTTTGGAAGAAGGTTGCAATTGTTGGGTCGAAAGAAAAACACCATTTCTTTCACTCTGAATCTGCCCATGGTGACATCTAAGAACCAACAAAAATCCAGTTCCAAGTCCAACCCACTCCGGTGAGAGAAGGTTTCGACATATCAACAGTAGCTAGTGCATCAACTAAAGGCAATAGAAAAACAGATTTCTACACTGAAAGACTTGATAAAACAAACTCTCCAGCGAACATCCACAAGTGGAATATGATAATATTAACAATGGTGTCTGAGTTGTGTGGTCGTGGAAGTAAAATATCTAAGAGAAACAGTCATTTCACCTCTTTGTAAAGACTATTCCACCAACCATTAACCTTATATTAAAGAGTCCGTTGTTCTCTTAATCTCTAAACAATTTATTTATCTGCACATTAAAAGGTTATGCAGCATCACTGTCATATGAACGATGGCTGAATAACCAGTTGGGTAGAGCTCAGTTATTTATAGACTGCTTGCCTTTTTATTTACAAAAGCTCCCATTCAGATTCATATGAATCATGTGTTCCCGATTTCTTTGGATCCAAATCAACAATGACAGTGGAAGATGTGGAAATTAACCCCTTCTGTTTGGTTCCTGTATTGAACTCACCAGTCCAAGTTGCCATTTGCCTGTCGTAGTCGCGTTTCTTCGCAAACCGTAGTTTCGAAGAAAGAGCGTCCCGGAGTTTTTTCTAATAAAGAACATTGATAGTCAAGACAGGTTATATCTGTTGTGAAAAACATTCTGTGGTTGCATGCGTGTGAACAAGAGATTACCTTATATGATCCTTTTTTGCAATTCTGACGAGATATTGAATGCACTCCGTCCTTCACTTCTGCATCGACAGAGTCATCTTCGAATTTCACATCCTCAAATTCTTCTTCACTTTCGGTGCTTGGCTCAAGAGCATCAGTAGTCTTGGATGCTTCTTCCCAATCAAAATCAATCGATCTTCCTGTAACAGCTGCACTAGTATCAGTTAACGAATTCTAAATTTAAAGTCCCTATGCATATTTCAGCATCAAGGTCTTAGGTTTGAGCCCAGCTTTAAATAAAATTTTAAAAGAAGAAGAAGAAGGGGACCTACCCCATGTTTGTAATTGGATGATAATTTCCATTTATTTGATTTTTTTTTTCTTTTGTTCTTTTTTTTTTTTTCAAAAGATTATTTCCAAAGTATCTCTTCCACACATTCCTAAAAGATACAGCACATTCTGAGGAACACAATTTGTTGTGAGCTCAAATCAGATAATACATCACATCAATGTTAAACATAATTAGGAGCAAAGCCCTAAAAGAGCATAACCCTATAGATTTGAATATTAGGAACACAATTTGATCTATAAGAGCATTAACATGGTCGGGCCCACCCAACAGATGGATTATATTGCATAGACGTGTCACTTTGATACATGCGTGGTGTATAAACGGGCTCTCTTTAATGCTTGTCTCTTAGAAAACCTCATTTTGTTGTTAGAATTATCGAACATAAATTTTATATATACAAAAGTGCTATTAAAACTAACTGGACCCGACCTGGACCGACTTGACCTGACCAAATTTTAACTAGGCCCATGTAGATGCACCCAACCCGAATCCAATTGAACGACTTTTAAGAGGTCCAAAAGGCATGAACTTGAACCCTGATTTCTTATTGGGTCCGAGAAACGATACCCAGACCTGTTAAAGTCGTTCAGGCCCAACAGGTACCCATGGGTCCAGGTACTGATTGATTTTGGGGTTTTAAAAAGTGAAAGTTGGAATCCTATTCCAACAAAAGGCCCATGTTTTAATTCTCAGGCAGAGGGTGGTTTGCAAATTGCAGGCTTACCAAATCCAGCCAGCTGTCACATTTTTCAATCGTTTACCTATTCCAAGCCCATTTCCCAGCATCCAACCGCCGTTTCTGGATTCCAGGCCCATTTCTCATAATCAAATTCCAGGTTGCCAAACATAACTGACAGGATCCAATTCTCATGGAATCCAATTCCTGAAATTGAATTCTTAAGTAATTCCCAAATTCCAGGTTGCCAAACAACACCAAGTTATGAATTGTGCAACGTGTATACCTATTTCAGGAGATGCCAAAACAGTGTCTAGTACAGCAGATTCACTTTGTTGATCATGTCCATTTCCTGAAGGTTCCACCATAGACCTTGTCCTTTGTAATTTCTCATGTCCCTTTCCAGAAGACTCCACCAGAGACAATGTCTTGAGTGATTTCCCAGTGCCTGGCATAACATCAGTTAAAGGCAACCAAGCAACACAAGCACTGGAAGCAGACGAAGAAATAAAGAAAAAAGACAAGGTAGTAAAATTGGGAAGGGAAAATGAATACCAATGACATCAGTTGACATGACATGGCCCAATGGTACCGGCCCATTTTCCACAACTTCGTTTCCATGGGATGCAATTAGAACGACTGATGCAGATGGGTGGACACTTGAAAGATAAGCAATATCTGCAACTACCTCTGAATCATTAATATGCATGCATTCCACATTTTTTGGGTAATTTTGTGTTGTCACATCAATTGGAATCGAAATGGATTTCTCAGTCAGAGCACCACATTCATCTCTGTGATTCATTTCTTGTGGTTCTGCCAGGAATGGTACAGGACTCAAATCTTTTCCAGAAAAAACCACTTCAGATTCAGTATGTAGCATTGTCTTCTCATTTACAGGACATTCTTCGAAACCTTCCTTTGTCTTTTTATACATCCCAACATCAACGTCGTAAATTAATGATAAGTCAGAAACTGGTACTTTAACAGAAGAGGCAGGCGGGAGAAGCAAGTCTTGCACTACTTCTGCACAGAACTTACGAACATTTTCACAGCTTGTTTGAACCTGGCTTTCAACATACTTAGCTTTTTCCTGTCCAAATAATCATTTTAATTATTACAGAGAAATAACAAACAACCAGTTTTTTCTTCTTCTTTTTGTTTTTTTTAAAGACCATTGCCATGTTGTTTTATTAACTGCCTATAAGTAGGCCATTGATCCAAGGACGCAGATTGCCTACAACCAGAGACTGCAGGAAGCCTTGACATAGCCTAATGAAAAAATGTCATGTGCACGTGTCAGCCGCGGGCCTTGCAGTGAAAAGCACATATTCCCATATGTGAAATGACCTTTTTGCGCTTTTCACTGCAGGGCCTGCATTGACATGCATGCATTGCATTTTCATGGGCCATATCAAAGCTGCAGGAAGATTCCTGCAGTCCCTTGTTGCAAGCAATCCACGTCCCTGATAGAAGGGCTAGGATATTCCAATATAGAAGACTTTTGGGGCATCCTCCATCAGGCTGCACCCATCAGATCAGGGTCCATCGCACACCATGGAGCCCACTGAGAGGGCCAAATTCTGGGTCCTATAATTCCACATTATCACTGCATCCCATAAAAATGGCATGCTATCAGGAACAATTAAGAGAAGGCAAAACTCTGTAAGTAACAAGTGGACTAAAGAAGAACCACCTCTCCATGCTGCCCCGAAAAAGGGTATTGAACAGAAAGATGAATATACCTGAATCATAATACCATCCACCTCCTGGTACACATCCTGGCATATAGCTTCAAACTTCTGGTATATGTTTCCAACCCAAGTTATCCCTTTAGATGTTAAATCCATCTCGAACATATATAAGCTTCCCTTAAACGGATTGTAATCTTCCTCCAGTCTCGAGGGAATATAAACAGAGTACACCTTCACTAATTTGTCTCAAGATGTCACTCCACACCTGTGCACATCAGATGACAATTCAATCAGACTAAACATGAACTAGGACTACATGAACTGAGAGAGAGAGAGAAGCAACCAATCAAAAAAAGATGTCAGCATCCCACTTCAATAACATGAGAAAGAGAGAGAGAGAGAGAGAGTAAATTCGCCATTGTAATTAGCGCACAATAATTGTGCTGGACATCAACCGTTCGCAAACTTCCCTTTGTACGTAATGCAAAGGTCTAGAAAGGGGTCAGGCCGTTCTAGTATGTGAGTAGTGTTGATAATCATGCATTGGCCAGTTCCCTTCAACTTTGAGCAGCCAACAACTCAGGCATGACGTTTGATGTGTTTGGTTGTTTTGTGCTTGGCAGTTTGCCCTGCAACTGCCAACTGCCCCTTCATGACCCTACTTTGCTTGCTCGCACGTAATAGCCTAGGCTTGGGGTTAATATTAGGAGGGACCATGTTAGCATGTGAGTGGTATCAATGTGAGACTCTACCATCGCTGGTTCCAAGAGCCTGAGTAATAGAGGGAGGTTGATGTCTGATGGAAGCTGATTTTAAAGCTTTTGCCGATCTACAATTTAAAAAACAACCTCAAATTGTTGGGAAAAATGCCGAAGATAAAGATGATGATAAGGATTATGATGAGAATTTAAAAGAAGAAAAAAGTACATAAAAGATGTCAAGTGCAACATGGGAAGAACCAAAGCCAGATGAACAAGCAGAAGGAAAACAAGGTTATAAAACACAGCTCATCGATCTTGTTTCCTCGAACTACAGCTGTGGAAATATTTGAACTATGCTTCCAATCCATCCCCCTTCGTAACCTTATGATTCTTAGATGCATCTCCCCATAAAATCGCTTTCACCACTTTTACTGTTGGCCTATTTCATGTTGCCTCAACTAAGCCTCGAAAAAGTAGGTGGTAACCTTACCAAGAAGCATGAATCACCACCAGTTACCTCACTTGCAGACATCCTCCCTTTTATCAAGGAGAGCTGCAGAGTGGTCATAAAGACTACTTTCAGGTGGAGTTTTGGAAAAACAAGACACAACCCCCTAACAGTATCGTAGACAACAATTAGTCCAGCTAGATGGGTGGAGCAACCATTTCACCATAAGAAGAACATGAACTCGTTAAGGATGCTTTACACTTTTACGATGGGAATTCCATTGATACAGCCCAGTTTATAATCCAGGACTAAAAATAAAATACTCTATGAGGAGATTTGAAATTCCATGAAGATGGCAATGATTTTCATAGCATAACTTCATAGTAAAGTAGGGACTTTGAATGTAAACAGAAATTGGGAAAAGAGAAGGTGATGGGGTGTTCCTCAAGTCCTCTTGCATGTGACAGGTGGACATGGCAATCTTGGATTGGAAAGAAGCTCCTAACATGAAAACAAAATGCCATGTGAGCCCCAATTTGAAATATTCAATATTGGAAGTCCTCTTCCTTTTCTTTCTGTTTGCTTTTCTGATACTATAGCTACCCCTCTTTTCTCTACTCTCATTCACACTTACGATGGCAAACCTCATATGACAATATTCAAGGAAAGGAAAAAACACAAACTGTCAAACCTTCATTGTTAAGTTTTTTTTTTTTCCAACAAAAACCTACTCTGGTCTAGTTTACTTTAAGCGGCTACACCAAAAACCCTCTTCTTCATTAAGAGTATCTGTAAGCCCAGCTCTGAGTTTAAATGCTGTGACTTGTGCATGAAACAACCACATGTAGTTATGTTACAGGGATATTTACCATTTAAAAACAAAGTTACAGGTATATTTCCTCAGTTCTAGGCCTGGCAGTAAAATATTTCTAATAATCATTGGACACACAAGGAACTTGTATATTTGTTTGTGGAAGCACATGCTACATTTTTCACATGATTTATGTACCTCCCAAGCAGTTCTGAATGTCGATAGCATATCGGCCGATACATCCGTATTGTATCGGTATCAGGCTGGTATGATACGTGATATAGGATCATATCGGCCTGACCCCAAAAAATTGTACAATATCAGCCTGCATTGACCAATACAGCCTGTATCAATACCGATATTTCGTATGTGCATCGGTCGGACCAATACAAGTATATCTCTTCACACGCTCCTCAAAAATCCCCTTTTTCCTTCTTTTTCAAGTTTTACCTTCCACCCAACTATTGTAGGGCCATTTCCAACCAAATCCCTTTAAGAATTGAAGATCAAAACATCTTATTTTCAATCAAACTGAAGAATAAAAGTGTCGGATGCAATTTTGAGGAATCGAAAAAAGAGGCAAAAATCATTAATTTTTTTCAAAAAATCCAACTGTAAATGATGCGGACATCAGTGGTGCACCCTTTAGAGTACCAGATAAAGAGGCGCCGCCAACAGAGTACCGGAGCAGAGGAGTTAATGTGGATGGATGTTGGGTCCATCGGACCCATTTTCTGACGCACTTCGAGTGCAAGAGCAGCATAATCGCACCCTGACCATAGATCCATGAGTCGAATTTCACACGCTACCACACAAGCGTTCTAGTTTTAGGGGTTTTTGTTCTTTTTTCTTCTTTTAGGGGCTTTATTGCACTTTCTTTATTTTTCATCTTTTTGTTATTTTTCTTATTCTCAGAGGCTTTGGTGCACTTTTACTTTTTTCATAGCTTATATATACGTTGTGAGAAACCCTATTCTCATTATTATTGAATGAATAGAAATTTGTATTCTTTCTTCCTCTTTATTCAAGATATTAAGGTTTCAGGATTGGCCCTTGGCAGTTGAGGATTTCACCCCGATTTCAGGTTTCCTTCTTTTTAGACCTTTGAGGTGCAGAAAAAAGGTAATAATCATCCTTCTCATTTCCTTTTGACGACAAAAGAACCTGTACTTTCTTCATCTCAAACGCTCCATTCTTCACACCTTTCGTTCCTCTCTAAATATCCCCTTTCTAGTTTGATGTAGAGCGGGTCGCGAACAGTTTCATGGCCAAGGTGGATCAGAAAAGGCCCAGTCGACGACAGAAGTGATCCGGACTGTTGGACCTTAGATCGGGCATATCTCGCAATCAAGAATGAGTTATCTGACGTAAAATATATAACTATAGGGTAGAACAAGCTACTTTAGCCAACCAACCTGGCTATGCCGGGTTGCGCAAGCCGGATTTGCGAAAAACCCCTGGATCGACGGTCGTATCTCTGTTTTAATTTCGTTTTTACTATAAATAGTAAGTTTTAGTTTGATTATAACTCTTCATCCGTTGGGCTTTAGGAGTTGTGTCCAACATGAAAAGTGCTTAGAATAATTCGGAGAACGGTTTGGTGAAGCCAAATAGGACACTTATTATTTTTGGCCGAAAACCTTGCACACTAGCAGACATCAAGACCGTCTATAAACAGTAAGTTTACTATTTATAGTAAGTTGCGGATTCTAGGAGTTTTAGTTGTAGTTTGCTTCTGATTTCTTTTCTATTGCTTGGTACACTTATTTAAAGGGTTGTGAACTCGTTTTTATGCATTCATTAATCAATTTCGAATTTATTAGAATTTATTTCTATTTTCTGCTTTCTTTCCTTGTGGATTCGAGAAGTCTCTGTGAGGAGTCCAGAGAAGTTCTGTGGATTCGGAATAGTTATCCTCTTGAGGAAGACGGTGCTTGACCTCACGTCCTCCCCTGCGTCAGTTTGATATCAAAGAGAGGTTTCTCTTCGAGTCGATGGCTTCTAACGACGGGCCGAGCAACAATCCTATGGGCGGTGCTCCAAAGAATTTACCTTTAATGGCGGCAGCTTTCAAAGCAGCACAACAAGAGAATAGGCAAGCCATGCAAGGGTTGCAGGCTTCCATTAACCGCATGGCGGATCTCTTGGTGGAAAACCTTAGGCAACTCCGTGTTCCTGGTGGTAATCCTCCACCACCAATTGCTGAAACTCGTAATCACCCTGATCACGGGATAGTAACAGCAGTGCATCCAAGGGTCATTCCTGAAGAAGGAGGCTCCAGTGAGGAGGAAATCGACTACATAATCTTCTAACACCCCAGACAAGGCGGCAATCGAGTAGATCGAACGGATCGAGAATTCAAGATGCAGGTTGATATTCCTATCTTCAATGGCCAACTACACATTGAGGATTTCCTCGATTGGTTTTCTGAAGTTGAGCGATTTTTCGACTATATGGACATCCCTAAAGCAAAGAAGGTCAAGCTTGTGGCCTACAAGTTCAAAGGAGGAGCTTCAGCTTGTTAGGAACAATTGCAACTCATGCGAACCAAGCAGATGAAAGCACCACTCTGCATCTGGCAGCAGATGAAGCAGCTACTACGTACCCGATTCCTCCTTAGCAATTACGATCAGGTATTATTCCAATAATACCAAAATTATCGACAGGGTAGTCAGTCGGTGAGAGAATACGTAGAAGAATTTTACAGTCTGGTGGCGCGTAACGATTTGGTCGAGACTGAATCGCAGCAAGTCGCCCGATTCAATGGTGGATTGCGTATGGCTATCCAGGATCGGGTCCAGATGCAATCCGTTTAGACAATGAATGATGCGATCAAGTTGGCTACTAGGGCGAAAGCACAACTTGAACGTCCTAACACACGGACCTATCCTACTGCAAGGATCCCTGTGGCAAGTCCACCCCAGGGAGCTCCACAGCCCAAGGGGAAGGAGCCCGTAGGAGCACGCACTCAACGTCCTACGTCTGAGAACTGAGATCAGGAAAGCGGGCAAGCTAGACCCCAAAGGGGCATATCGACTGTTACTGATCCAAGTAGAATCCCGAACCCCTATGCTTGGCCAAGGCCCGACAACTACTATCATCGTGACCAACCGGGCTACCTATCAAATACTTGTCCCGAGCGAAAAGTGGCAAACCTCGCCATCAATGATGGTAGTGCTGATAACGCTTATGAAGATCCAGATATTGAAGAACAGGAGCATACCACCGAGGATAAAGTAAATGATTCAGTTTGGGATCAGCAAGATCACGGCGAGTCGCTCGTCGTGAGGTGACTATTATATGCACTAAGAAAAGAAGTGCATCCACAGCGGCATAACATCTTCCGCACTAGGTGTACGGTAAATCGAAAGGTCTGTGATGTGATCATTGACAGTGGGAGCAGCGAGAACATCGTCTCCAAGGTCATGGTGAAAAAATTACAATTGAAAATGAAACATCATCCCTCTCCATATACAATCGGTTGGATCAAGAAGGTCGGCGAGCCAAAGGTAACTAAACAGTGCATCATATCCTTTTCAATTGGCAAACATTATAAGGATGAAGTAGTATGCGATGTGGTTAACATGGAAGCATGTCACATACTACTCGATCGACCCTGACAACTGACCGTGACACCACTCATAAAGGGCGAGATAACACATATATCTTCGTCAAGGACGGCCGGAAGACCATATTGGCCCCTATGGATCCAGAGGGACCACCTGAAACTTATAAAGTGGAAGGACATTTTCTCTTAACTATACGGGACTTCATGGAAGAATTCAAAGAAACAGGACAGGCTTATGCATTAATTGTAAAAGGGGAAGAACTCGAGCCTACCATCATCCTTGAAAGACTAAGGCCCTTGCTACATGAATTCAAAAAAATCTAGCCCGATGACCTTTCCGATGGGTTACCCCCCATGCGGGATATCGAACACCATATCGACTGTCCCTGGGTCCAGTTTACCTAATCGTCCTCATTATCGAATGAGTCCGAATGAGTGCGAGATTTTATAGGGACAAGTAGAGTTAATCTGTAAGGGTCTTATTCGAGAAAACATGAGTCCATGTGTTGTATCAGCTCTATTAACTCTAAAGAAAGATGGGAGTTGGCGCATGTGTGTCGACAGTTGAGCCATCAACAAAATCACCATAAAATACAGGTTTTCTATACCACGGTTGGACGATATGCTGAACATGCTAGAGGGTACAAAAATATTCTCTAAATTGGACCTAAGGAGTGGTTATCATCAGATTCGAATACGGCGGGGTGATGAGTAGAAAACGGCCTTTGAAACCAAGGGTTATACGAATGGATGGTCATGCCCTTCAGTCTTTCGAATGCGCCTAGCACATTTATGAGATTGATGAACCAAATTCTAAAACCTTTCATTGGGCGGTTCATTGTGGTTTATTTCGATGATATTTTGATATACAGTTAAGACTTCCACCCATATGGAACACCTCAAGAAGGTCCTTCAAGTGCTCACTAAAAATAAACTGTATCTCAATTTAAAAAAGTGCAGTTTCATGAATGATAACATATTGTTTCTGAGTTTTGTCGTAACATCCACGAGCATTCGAATGGATGAGAAAAATGTGAAGGCAATCAGAGAATAGCCGGTTCCCACAAATATTCACAAAATGCGAAGTTTTTATGGACTGACGACATTCTATCATCGATTCATAAAAAAATCAGTACTATTGTGTCACCAATCACAGATTGTGTAAAAAAATGGCAATTTCAGTGGACTGACGAAGCCGACAGGAGCTTTGTCGAAATCAGGTGCAGATTATCCACGACCCTGATTCTTATACTTCCCAACTTCAACAAACTGTTTGAAGTCGAATGTGATGCCTCATATGTCGGAATTAGGAGAATTTTGTCTCAAGAAGGTAGGTCGGTAGCCTTTTACAATAAGAAACTTAGCGATGCACGCAAAAAATGGTCTACATATGAGATCGAGTTATACGCAGTGGTCTAAGCACTGTGACACTGGCAACATTATTTGATTCAAAGGGAATTCATACTTTACACAGACCATCAAGCTCTCAAATTCATTAATAGTCAAGCTAACATTAACCGTATGCATGTTAGATGGATCTCGTTTTTGCAGGAATTCACGTTTGTACTAAAACATAAATCAGGACAACAGAACAAGGTAACCGATGCACTGAGTCGTCGTGCGACTTTGCTAGTCACTATGAGCAATGAAGTTGTCGGGTTCGAGCACCTCAAAGACATATGCCGACGACGACAACTTCAAGAACGCATAAGTTAGATGCCAAGAAGGTCACTCTGGTGACTTACACATGCAAAACGGGTTCCTTTTCAAAGGAAATCGATTGTACATCCCCAACAGTTCGCTAAGGGAACAGATAATCCAAGAGCTACATGAAGGTGGCCTTAGTGGACACCTTGAGCAAGACAAGAGGCAAGCTCTTGTGGAAGAAAGGTATTACTGGCCGCAATTGTTACGTCATATGCGAAAGGCAGTCCAACGTTATTATATTTGTCAGACCTCCAAGGGACAATCTCATAATACGGGCCTTTATACCCCGTTACCCTTGTCTGATGACCCTTGGGAGGATTTATCTATGGATTTCATACTTGATCTCCCACGAACACAACGCGGCATGGATTCGGTGTTCATGGTAGTAGATCGTTTCTCCAAGATGGCACACTTTATTCCATGCAAGAAGACTCGATGCAACACGTGACGAATCTATTCTTCAGAGAAATTGTGCAGCTACACGGGGTTTCCAAGACTATTACTTCTAACCGTTACACAAAGTTTACAAGCCACTTTTGGCGGACTTTGTGGACTCGATTCGATACACGACTTTATTTTAGCAACGCTTATCACCCATAGATTGATAGTCAAACTGAGGTTGTGAATCGCACGTTGGGAAACCTCCTTCGATGTATTTCAAAAGAAAAACTGAAACAGTAGGATTTGGCTTTGTCTCAAGCGGAGTTTGCATTCAACAACATGGTGAACTGCTCAACAGGGAAATCCTTATTCCATGTTATTTATGGACGAGTACCTCACCACACACTAGACTTGGTCCCTCTGCCCAAGCTCCCAGGCATAAGCATTGCAACAAAATATATAGCTGACAAGATCATGGGCATTCACGTGGAGGTATAAACCAAGTTACATACCTCGAACGAAAAGTACAAGGAGCAAGCGGACAAGCATCAGCGACAAAAAGTGTTCGAGGTGGGCGACCAAGTAATGGTCCATCTGCGCAAAGAACGATTTCCGACCGAAACGTACAACAAGTTGAAGACTAAAAAGATTGGACTGGTACCAATCATCCGAAAGATCAATGACAACGCTTATGTTGTTGATCTTCCAAATGACATGGCGATCTCACGGACTTTCAACATCGCGGACCTGACCAAGTATCATGAACCAGCGCAGGATGAGAACTCGAGGACGAGTTCTTTTGAAGTGAAGGGGACTGATGTAGAGCGGGTCGCGGACAATTTCATGGCCAAGATGGATCAGAAAAGGCCCAGTCGACAACAGAAGTGATCCGGACCGCCGGACCTTAGATCGGGCGTATCTCACAATCTAGAATGAGTTATCTGACACAAAATATATGATTTTGGGGTAGAACGAGCTACTTTAGTCAACCAACCTAGCTATGTCAGGTTACGCAAGCTGGTTTTGCGAAAAACCCCTGGATTGACGGTCATTTCTCTGTTTTAATTTCGTTTTTATTATAAATAGTAAGTTTTTGTTTGATTATAACTCTTCATCCATTGGCCTTTAGGAGTTGTGTCCAACATGAAAAGTGCTTAGAATAATTCGGAGAACGGTTTGGTGAAGCCAAATAGGACACTATTTTTGGTCAAAAACCTTGCACACAAGTAGACATCACGACCGTCTATAAATAGTAAGTTTACTATTTATAGTAAGTTGTAGATTCTAGGAGTTTTAGTTGTAGTTTGCTTCTGATTTCTTTCCTATTGCTTGGTACCCTTATTTAAAGGGTTGTGAACTCGTTTTTATGCATTCATTAATCAATTTCGAATTTATTAGAATTTATTTCTATTTTCTGCTTTCTTTCCTCGTGGATTCGAAAAGTCTCTGTGAGGAGTCCAAAAAAGTTCCGTGGATTCGGAACAGTTATCCTCTTGAGGATGACGGTGCTCGACCTCACGTCCTCCCCTGCCTCATAGTTTGAACGGATAAGAGAGATGGTTAATCAGTAGAATTAGATCCAAACTTAACCGTGGATTGACTTATGCTAGATCTGGGATATCCTCATATCCCTAGGTCTTCCATTTTTAATGTTTACATGATTTTATGCTTAGGGGCATGATCCTGACAAAATAACCTCATCTTTGTATTAAAATTTACATAATCCCTTTGATTGGAAACAGTTAGTTGATTCATATATTTATTTGAACATTCTTTAACTTGATTATACATGATGTAGGATTAGGTCATCACATGTCCCTGCATCAGTAAAGGTGTTGAATCAAGCTCTTAACCCCAAATCAACCAGTTCTTGTTTGATTTGGGGTTTTTTCATTTTTTTAAATACATTTTTTCAAATTTTCAGCAATTTGCTTAATTCTTGTAAATTTTCTTCAAATCCTTTTCTAAATCAAACATGAATAACCATGTTCCAAGTCTAGATGTACAGATTCATGTGTAGGAAAAGTAGTTTGGGGCAAAAAAAAAAAAACTTATTTTTCTATATTTTCGGGCTATTTTTTGCCCTTTATGATAATTTTATATTGTTTGAACTTAGATTTATTTTCTTTGAACATTAGATTTATTTTCTTTGAACATGAATCTACCATCATAAGTGATGCAAATTTTAAAATGTATTTTAGGCTATCATCTAGAAATTTTCAAAAAAAAATAAAAAATTCAATATTTAATTTGGGACAATGAAACATCAACAATTTATAGGCAAAAGACTCGACATCATAGCTTACAACAGGTCAATTCGACAAACAACTTTCTTACCAAAGAATGGTCCAATACACCATTGAATACATGTTCAAACCACAAGTGTGTGTGTGTTAGATTCTTGGATGTCTCTTTTTTTTTTTCCTTTTTTTCTAAATATTTTTCCTGTATTTATTATTATTATTATTATTATTTTGCTCAACAAAAAATTGTTCAATACGGGCTGATATTAACATGCGACATCATATCATATCGGTCGTTGGCTTGGCCGATATGCTTGCCGATACTGATATTCAAAACCATGCTCCCATGGCTGCATTGAGAGTATGAATGGCATAAATGTATCAATGATGAAGAATCAAACTATAAAGTACTCAATTACTCATCATATCAAATGTCAAAATAGTGCCATATAAGACTTTTGTCACTGCTTACCAAAATGCCATATTTCTAGTTAGCAACATAGAAGTTTTTTCAAGAAATACAAGATATGATTTTAAACCATGGTTGCATTTTGATTTACTGGAAAATAAAGGGCCAGTGCAAAAGCTTCCAACTTAAAAGCTTTAGAACCTATACCAATCAAAATCAAGATTCTATGGGAACCACATATGACCCCTAGAATGTCTTCTTGTTGAAACTCAAACAGACACCAGACATACAAATTATCATAAAATAACCAGCATTAATGCTTCTCACATTAGTTTATTGCTACTACTGCATGAAAAGGAACAATGATTACTAGTACCACGATCGCCAACCACGTTACCTGAGTACAGCATGGCAATGGTACAAACATGACTTTGGTCCAGCTTTTGCATTCGAGCAAAAGTGCAGCACCAATTTTATTTTATTTTTAAAACATTCATTTAATATTGGAGCCCGGCTATGGACCCAAGCTCAGGTAGTACAACAAAATATCCCTAAATTAGAAAGACAAGATGATGGTATGGTCTTATATCGTGTAATATATAACATATTGATATAATATACATAAGCATTATGGTGTATGATAAATGCACCAATTCTAAGTGTTCCATACTTGAAAACCTTTTATGATATATTTACTTCATGTCTCTTACAGATGGCATACCCAATATGTGTATATGATAAATACGTATAACCTAATTGTTTTTAGGTTATGCCCCATCCCAACAAGGTACCCAATGTCATGTTGACAGGTGTAGAGTTGGCATGTGTTGTTCTACAAAGATGCGACAGCATAGAAAGCTGCAAAAGTAGAATATCTGCAGTAAGATAGAAAACATGCAAAACAAGACACGAGCAATTAGTTCAAACAGCATATCTAAAAATCATATACAAGCAAAGCTAACCTCAAATGTGAGATTATAGTGAAAGAAGGCATTCCAGAGCTAAGTAGATTTAGGGGAATCCTTTTCTCTTTTGCAATGAGAGCATTGGGCAAGCTTTTGTTATGGGTAAGCTTTGGGCAAAGCTTTTCTAATAGGTAAGCTTTGGGCAAGCTTTCTTAATAGGTAACCTTTGGGCAAGCTTTTCTAATAGGTAAGCTTCTTCTTCTTCTTCTTTCCTTTAATATATAGGTAAACTTTGGAGAAGCTTTTTTTTATATATAGGTTAGTTTGGGCAAAGATTTGTTGTAGGATTTATTTATCTAGGTAAGCTTTGGGCAAAGCTTTCTTGGAATGATTTATTTCTCTTTCTAATGCTTCAACTATTCTTGATTGAAAATTTTTTACATCAAAAAAAAAAAAAACAGAGAGAGAGAGAGAGACAGCCACAGATTCCTATCCATGACCAGTCATGCCACAGCACTGTTCATCAAAAACCATAAGTGAATCCATATGATGAAACTCATCATGCTTTTCTTGTGAAGATCAATTATACACTATCGATTAAACAAAAAACCAAAAAAAAAAAAAAAAGTTTCTAAAACAACAATATATGACTAAATTCATTTCTCCAAAAGGTGTAACATTCCCCCAAGTGAACAGAACAAAACCACCTACCTGCCGAGTGGAATAAACAAGTACTGCAAGACCAGCTGCCCAACTGCCTAAAACCCATGTCTGCAACATTTTAGCCATTTTTACTAATACTTCTATGCTCAAGGGAAAAACAGGGTTAACCCAGGAACAGATGTTGATAGCACAAAAAGTTGAACTGAAATGTGTTTTCCCACATCCTGCCATGATCAAACCACAGGTGGGCTAACTGTCATCGAGTTAATCACCCAACTCAAAGTTTCACACATCTCTGCATGGGTGAGTAGTGGTGTGGTTCCAGTTTCCAGCCCCTGGCAACTCGCACTCCCAAACTGGTATTTAAATCAATGTTATACATAGCATGTGCTAACCTGGTACATGTGCCGGACATCTGGACAGCACATAAGGTGGCCCCACCGTGCAGATGACCTTGTAAAAAAATCAGGCCAGTTCTCTACAAAAACCAAAGGGCATAATTTTTATTTTTTTTCCAAAAGCCCACATTCACATGCAGATGTGAGACCTGATAAGTGGAACTCCCTAATTTTGCACCAGGACATCTGCACAGTGGGCCCACCGGATGCACAGTTGAGATGCCCCCCACACGTCCAAGGTTACATATGTCTGTCTAACTGACATCTAACAACACAATCGAGCCCTATGCACCAGAACCAATACTATTATCATGTATCATTACTATTCTCTAGACCATAGTCACTCGCACATGGTTGGTTCAATCCACAGTGTTCACGATCAGCTACAATCTGAGTCAAATTAAGATAGAAATAGCTTAAAAACTCACTAATTAGTCCACATCATTCAGTTTGCACTTCAAAGGGGGTTTGTCGAACATGGGAATTACTACGTTTCAAAGCTTAAAACATACAAATTACGCAATTCAGTCCATTTCCTTAGATATCGCAGAACAAAGGTCCTACCCAAATTTAATTTTTTTTTTTTAAAAAAAAAAGGATAAAAAAGAGGTTTCTTCAATAACTAGCCATTACAAGGTGCAGCGAACCTTCGTACCAACACAATTTATGGGTTTTAGTGATTCTTTTACCTCAAAGCTAAACAGTTTATATAATTCAGCAGCTATAATTTACATTGAAAAACATCCCAAAATTCTAGGGTTTTATGATCAATTTACAAACAATCGCATGGGATTCATTTAATGTTTTTGCTCTATATTTTTACTCAGATATTCATAGGTTAAGCACAGCAACAAGTACCTCAACAAACAATTTCAGGCACAAAAAACAGCCTTCTCTCTATAAAATCATGAGGAAAAAAAAAACACAAAATCGAGAACTTGATCAAAGATATACAGTAGTGGATCATCAAACGAAAAACCCCAAATCAGAAACACCAAAACAGAGAAAGAAACACAAAGAAACAGAGAACAAAAAAGTTAGAATCGAGAAGAACATGCACCCGTAGAAGATAATACAGTGCTTTTCAGGTTGTGGACTTACGGATTCTCTAGATAACGAAAATCCCAGATAAATATATACAATTGAAGAGAAAGGGAACCCAAATCAGATGAAGAAAACCCACCAGAAAAAGAAGAAGACTGAAAATAGCCCAGAAATTTCACAGCTTGTAGCTGTAGAAATAAAAAAAATAAAACAAAAAGAAAAGAACGGACAGGAGAGGAGAGGAAGAAGAAGCGAGAAGAAAAAGAAATCCTTTATAGTATCGGATATTAGAAGATGTTTGCTCCCACACGCGGGTTCCCATCCACACGCACTGAAACACGTGTCGAAGATCTGAGCTGCCCATCAGGTGGGATAAACGATTTAGAAACTCTGGACTAAAAGTAAGCCGGATCGCGCCTTAGGTGGGCCACAGAATACAAAACTATTGGACGTCCAAAAAAATTTTGTATAAACTTCTGTTTACTTTATGGCACGGCTTTCATATCAAAAGATCTAAATAGTGTAGCCCATCTGATGGAAGGTTCAGATCTTTTGCACCGGTTCCGTACTAGCACGTGGATGGCAGTGCTCCCATAAGCGTGTGAAAATAGCAAACCTCGTCGGTGAGGATTTAAAAGCAAAGGTTGGTTTTTTTTTTGCGGCCAATGAAATATGCGAGGAAAAACTTTCATGCTCTGGCTGAGTGGGATGCATGATGCGCAGCCCAAATTTTTCCTGGAAAATTGCAAACGTGGCATGTAAACAATCACCAATCCAACACTCCAAATTATGGTTTCCCGGACGCGGATTGTGTCCTACCCCCGCCCGGACGGATTACCGTCCGGGCGGGGCTCTATGGGGTCCACCGTGATATAAGTGTTTTATCCACACCGTTCAATAATTTTTTTTCAAATAATTTTAATATATAACCAAAAAATGAGCAGGTCAAGGCTTAGATGGACTACAAAGTCGGGATTGAACGTCCACCATTAAAAACTTCTTGGGAGCCAGAGAAGCTTCAGATCAAGCTGATGTTTGTGTTTTCACTTCATCCACGTCTACGTGACCACATGAATAGGTTGATGGTAAAAAAACAACACGTTGGCCCTAAGAAAGATTTCAACTGTAGTTGTCATTACCAGTGCAGGTTCCTTCGGTGTGGTCTACTTAAGCCTTGGACTTGGCTCACTTTTTGATTTAATTATTAAAATTATCTGAAAAAATCATTGGAGGGCGTGGATAAAACACTTACATCACGGTGGGTCCCACAGAGCCCTGTCCGGACGGATTACCGTCCGGGTGGGGGTAGGACGCAATCCACGTCCCTTAAAATTTGTACACATGGCATGTTTGAACTACAAATTGTACACGACTCCTTTTATCATTTGAATCGTCCAATAAAATTTAAATAATCCGATATTTAGATAATAAAATAAGGTTATTTTTGTTCATGATACATGTAAACCGGGAAACCATGGACGCGGATTGCGTCCTACCCCGGGTTCTGTGGGGTCCATCGATGTATATGTTTAATCCACGCCGTTGAACATTTTTTGCAGATAATTTTAATATGCAAAGAAAAAAATGAGGTAGATCTAAGGCTTAAGTAGACCATAAAGTGGGGATTGAACGTCCACCATTAAAAACTTCTTGGGAAACGGAGAAGTTTTGGATGAAGCTGAGATTTTTGTTTTCACTTCATCCACGCCTACATGACCCTATAAATAGGTTGTATGGTTAAAAAAACATCACGTTGGCCTTTGGAAAGGTTTCAACGGTGGGTGTCATTATCAGTGTAGGTTCCTTTGGTGTGGTCCACTTAAGCTTTGGATCTACATCATTTTTTGTTCCGCATATTAAAATTATCTGTAAAAAACATTAAACGATGTGGATAAAACACTTACATTACGGTGGGCGCCACAGAGCCCTGCCCGGACGGATTACCGTACCGGCGGGGGTAGGACGCAATCCGCGTCCATCACGGGCATGGATTCTTTAGGCTTTTTCGGTTGAATGTAAGCGATTGTTGTACCTTCTTTTTTAACTCTGTGGGCCATCTATCTAAAGTTTGAGATTGTTCACCTGGAAGATTTTTGGTGCATGGGCCATCAACAGTGGGGCGCATCATATCAATGGATTGGATCAATGAGACTGATTCACGAAACCGTGGCAAGTAATCTACGGTAAACGGTGTAGAGTAGGCAATTCAGACATGGACCCCATGCGAGGTAAATCCATCTAACCTAAAGATCATGACCATCCATCTGGAGGAACTCCATTTAAAGGTTAGAAAGGGACGGCTGTGGTCCAAATTCAGTGGGCTCAATCAGATGGTTGGGATCATACGGACAGTCGTGATTCTCGGATTATATTACGGGGCGTTAATGATTCCTATGTTACAAATAGTTTGGTATGATTTTCGGATAAAGCAGATTGCGTGGTGGGCCACACACCCACCAACCTCGGTGGTGTATATATATGGGTGTGAGGGAAATGGTACGCGGTCGAGCTCCAGAAGATTTTAATGAAGGCAAAAAATAACCATTGCTTTACGTAGTGTCGTCCACTTGAGCTTGGGATCTAACTCATGCCCTAAAATAACATGAAAATAGATAAACAGGGTGGATATATTACATATATGATGATGAGGCCCACAAAGTCAGTGGTGCGTGCCACATCAGGCAATTCACTTCCTTTTCAGATCATGCCGAAGGGACCCACAAATTTGAGCGTGCATACACACTGCTCGGTTTTGTACAGTTCTGGATTCAAGGGATGCACGTGATTCAATGATCCAAACCGTTCATATTGGTTTTGCCCGGAGATGGCTGATAAACCAAAGCTCTCCCAAGGCAGAGAGACATGAGAGAAATTGAGCAACTCTTCTCATTCGGCCCAAAAAAAACAAAGAAAAAAAGGGTAGAGTTTTACAATTTCTGGGAATTTCTGTGCGTGGACCAGTTGTGGTGAATCCCATCGTAACTTTCTTGAACGCTGCATAAAGGGCACGGCAAGGATAAAGTGCAAACCCAAAATTAATGGAGGAAAACTTTGATACACTAGCACAATGCAATGGATGATATACAGACACTTTAGAAATTGCATATGTTGCGTCCAAATGATTTAAATTAAACTATGCGAATAGATGTATCATGAACTCTTTGATTATCTGAATATGTGGTTGGTGGACATTTATTGGACGGTTAAAAATGAAAGTATCCAACTGTCATATTTCAACATTGGATTCCTCAATTTTGCCGATTTAATTTAAGGTAACATATATATGCCACGTGTAAAATTTTATAAGTGCATGTGTATCAATTTCATACTTACCAAAGTACCAAACCATTTCAAGTGTCTAGGTGGCCTTCTAAGATGACGTGGTCGTTGCAGAGCCTATATGATGAGATTTGAGGAATTATAGCTTTGGAACTATTTTTTTCAGATTTTGGATGATGAGAGTGTCACTTTGCTGTAACTATCACAGGTATGGTATGTTCTCATCTCTATAGGTGAAAGTTCATTTTTAAAAGGAATACGACTCTTATTAAAAATTAAAATTCAACTTACACCGGGGTTGATCTAATTTGTTCAGTTTAATCCATTAATCATGAAACCAGGGAGGATTTTTTCAATTTTATGTTTAAAGATATTTATGACCCATAACTATACTAATGATATGCATTAATTCTAAACTCTTTTCCTTTAGCGTGATTTATTTGTGATGAATTTTGCCTTCAAACTTAAGTCGCTGATATGAAATTAAAATCCATTACTTATGGTGAGTTGGATTTGCATCAAGAAAGCGTAATAATCTTCACAATAGATATGAATAAGTTATGTTGATGCCAAAATCTGGTCAGCTCTCCCTCCTCGTCGATCACCACGTATGATCCCTAGAACCTGCACCAGGAAAGCAAGCAAAGGTGACCCTGGCTAAGTCGGGGTACCTTCCGATGCCTAAGTCAGGACAAGGGAATCAGAGTCTGAGTAGAGTGTAGAGGAGAGCTCGATTTTGTATATCTGTAGATATAGTGTGATGTAGTATTTATACTTGGCTGTTGAGTGGCCCGGATCCGATAATCTCGACACGAACAGGGGGATTCCCGGATCGTGGAGATACCCCCGCAATCTATCGATCATGTAGCGTATCTGGCGGATTATGCATATCTGCGAGCGAGGTTATTGGCCACGTTTGGTTATGGCAGTTTCCACGTTCAGCGAGTGGGATATGCGCATCTGAACATGCGTTCGGCTTAGAACGTTCGCTCTGTTCGGACTGTATGCTCGGCTCAGAACGTCGTTCGCCTCGAAATGCAAGCTAGAGCAGAGCGGCTATAACGTAGACGATCATCTGATCGGATCATAATCCGGAGTCCGACCTCAACCAAGTCGGCTGCTCGGATGGGTCGCGTCTTGAAACAGGTCGGGAGGGTCAGGACTCGGCTCGAACTTGCCCTCGGAGCAGCGTTGTATTGTGAGCTCAAATTTCCCATAACAGAAGCCCCCTACTCTTCGAGTTTACTTGTCAGCTCGGAGAGTACTTAGGTAAGAAATCTCCCGTCCTCGCCGCAATGATGACGGATCTCGAATCACGCGCGCTAGCCGCCTTGGCCAACACGTGGCGACGGTTACGATCCCGAATCTCCTCCCATCCTATGAGAAGTCGCGATGCAGGCAAGAGGCGTGCGCCAGACGGCTCAGAGTGCCGGGGTGTCGCTTCACCTGTCAAGGTACGCAGCCCGATGTTAGAGTCATACGATCGGTTCGTATCCTGCCAATGCGACGTTGGCGGGTGTACTTGGAGATCGGCTCGTGCCGATTCGGCTGCTGCAATTAAAGCTTGCCATCAATGCAAGAATCGTTCGCTGCCTATATAAGGCGCTTCGGGTGTTGGTTAGTCATTTTGACTTCCTGATTTGCGAGAGCACACCGGAGAGGCGATTTTAGACGAGAGGCGATTCCGGCCAAACTCGAGGTTTCCGGCAGAAAGGCGATTTCCGGCCATCATCCGGTGAGTCTCACTCACCTCCATCCTTGTTTCCTCAATGTCTTCTAATTTGGAGATGGTCCGCGAGTATGGCGACGACTCCGAGTCGGGGAGTACTGGGAGCGAAAGCGGGTCTTCCTAAGGCCTTTTTGAAGCCACTCTCCCGTACTCCCGCCTCGGAAGTAAAAGACACTAGGTGCTAGGACAAAGCAACCCAGTAAGAAGGCTGCTCCCCGAGCGCGCCGAGTCAAAACTCGTACCGCCACTGATATGCCTGCGAATCTACGGACCGTAGAGGTTGTCCCTAGGGGTTCTGTCATATCAGAATCTCAAATGGAATGGATCCGCTCGGAGTTCCAGGTCCCCGACTCCGTGCAGATAAGGGCTCCTGGCCCTTTGGACGTTGCTGGCGCTCCAGCTCAGGGTGAGGTGGCCATTTTTCTCTGCGTGCTGCAGTGCGGGGTCCGTCTCCCACTACATCCCTTCATCCGGAAGGTGGCAACCTACCTCGGGCTGGCACCTGGACAGTTTGCTCCGAACGTATGGAGGGTGATGATCTCAGCCTATATAATTTGGAAGCAAGTTGGGAACCCCGAGCTAACCCCAGAGGAGCTGCTGAGCCTGTACATGGTCAAGCATGATAGCAACGACACATGGTACTATTTGGAGACTCGGGGGAGCAAAAGGTCGGGGTTGGTGATGCACCTGCCGTCTTCCAACAAGGACTGGAAGAAGAAATAGTTCTGGGCTGCAGGTGATTAGGAGGCCCCGACGGCTGAGCTTAGGATCTTGACAACTCGGGTTCCAACCCATTTTACAAAGCCAGGTCGGACTTCATTTTACATCCGAGTCACTATTTTGATTTTCGTCTGTTTTCATGGAAGTGATATTTTTTTATTTTGCAACTTTTGCGAAGGGGTTGTCGTTCCTAGACTCGGACCAGAAGAATTAGGTCGCAAAGGCTAGAGCGCGGTGGGAGTCGCTTCGTTCCTGGGCCGATCTGATAACTGCGGTCAACCTTCACCGGTCTGAGCTCTACAAATCCCAACCTCTGGCCACCTCTCTGAGTAAGCTGTCTTGATCTCTTCAATAATCTTTCCTTCACTTATTTAGTAGCTGACAGTTTTCTTTCGCAGGCATGGCTGAGGCGTCCGGGGCGCGTAAGAGGAAGGCAGCTCCGAGCAAAGCGGAGCTACTCAAAGAAGTCCCCCGAGTGAAGATCACTTGGAAGAAGCCGGCTCCCCCTTGCGTGGAGGAATCTTCTGCTGCACCAAATCTATCAAGTCCGGCACAGAGGCCGGCCGGCACTCCCTCCGCGCTTCCTGCCCCGAAGGGCCCGAGCACTACCGCGGCTCCTTCGGTAATGCTTCGGCCAGCGGTACGCCTTCCTCCGGGGGTTGTCCGAGTGACCGAGGCTGACACCCCGGCTGCGCCGAGCTCTGTTGCTCGGGCTCCCTCCGAAGCCGTTCCTCCCGCCACAGTTCTCGCCACAGCCCCCGAGCCCCCCATCGTCGTTCCCTCATCTTCTGAGAGAGAGGGAGCCAACAGGGTGGCTGAAAATGTGCCTTCCTCCCCCTAGGTTGAAGGGGAGGTTCGCGTCGAGGGTCAAAACTCGGCCGGCAGTCGGGTAGGGGCCGAAGGGGCTGAGACATCGGTCCAAGCGGGCACGAGCAGGGGGAGGTTCGAACCCGGCTATCACATGGCGTGCCTGGTTTCGTGGGCCGCCAAGTATGCTAAGGCGGAAGACATCGCCTAGACCCTTGAGCGATCGGAGGGAGGCTTCCTGAACGACTTCGCCTTCGTATGTTACATGGTAAGTCTCCGAGAAGACCTTCTTTCTTTGATGTTGTTATACACACTCCGTAGGTACTGATCTTTATTTTCTGTTCAGGCCGTCCCAGTGCTGCTCTCCATTCGGCAGAGAGTGCGAGAGTACAAGGGAAAGGAGGTGGAGTCGGAGGCTCTCCGGGCCGAGATGGCGGGTTTAAGGTCTGAGGAGACTGGCCTCCGCCAACAGATTACGGGCGAGAGAGCCAGGGTTAGGCGACTGCAGGAGTCGTCATGGACTTGGAAGCCAGGGAGCTACATCTGCAGGATAAGGCAGATGATTTTAAAAAGAGCGGTGACGCAGTGACTGCTAAGCTGATCCGTGTCAGGGCCCACACGGACTCCTTGGCCGTGGAGACAGTTTGGCTTGGGGAAGCTCTGAATCATGCCAAGGCCAAGGCGACTGAGGAGCGGACTCGAGCCGTGAATCAAGCCGTGGAGGCCTAGAGAGTGAAGGACGAGGCCTCTTTGACCGCAGCGGTTGTTGCTGCAGTCGAAAGCTTCAAGACTTCTAAAGAGAGGGATGCTGAGGCTGCAACGTTCTACAATCGCGACTTCGACACATGCCTCGAGGCGGTTCTGGATTTGTACCCGGACCTAGATTTCGATTCCCTTTTGTCCGATGACTCCGAAGATACCTCGGCTGACATCGTCCGCTCGGAACTAGCTCCCGACGCCTAGGTTCCTGATGACCAAGCTCCTCCGGCCTGAAGACTTCTCTTTCTTTCTTTTTTTCCAGCTATCAATGTACCTATGTACTTTTGCCCCTCCGAGGGGATTTAATGGAAAATATTTTTATCACATTATTGATTTGCTTGAGATGTTGAGCTGATGAGCTTAGTCCGCTGTCGTTTAGTTGGTTTTTAGAGTCGGTTATCCGAGCCTCCTCGGCCCAAGCCTTAGTTGGGTCCGACCCCTTAGGATACTTGGCTCGTCGCCTCTGTTTTGTTGTACGCCGAGCTGAACACTTAATCGGGGGATCGGATCGTTATTAGGCTTTTTTCCCTTGAAGGGATACCCTGTCGATCTTTCGTAGGGTTAGGTTCTGATCCTTAGAGGATCGGACCATTTATTAGGTTTTTTCCTTTTGAGGGATGCCTCGTCGATCTCTCGTGAGGTTGGGTTCTGATTCCTTAAGGGATCGGACCATTTATCTCGTACTTGTGTAGATAGGGCAATCGAACAAGCGTTCAAAGGTAGAACCGATCTTTTATTAAGAGCCTTAAAGGCCAGTCGCTCAGAGGCATACATTGCATCATGAGCCTTAAAGGCTATTTCCTCATGGGTAGTAGATCTTCAAGTGCTCGGCGTTTCAGGGATGAGGGAGATGACAGCCTTCTAGATTTTTCAGGTGGTACGAGCCCAGTTTGGCAGATCTGACCACACAGTATGGACCTTCCTAATTGGGTCCGAGCGCTCCTGCCCCTGACTCGGCCGTGTTTTGAAAAACCCGTCGGAGGACTAAGTCTCCTGGTCGGAAGCGCCTGACTTTAACTTTGAAATTGTAAAAGCGCGCTACCTGCTGGTGTCGAGCCGCTGTTCGGAGCTTAAAAACTTCTCAGAGTTCCTCGAGTAAATCCAGATTAGTCGCTATCTTCTCGGAGTTTTAACTTTCTTCAAAACCCCTAACCCACGCCGTAGGGAGTCTGACTTCCACAGGCACCATTGCATCCGAGCCGTAGGATAACGAAAATGGGATTTCGCCCGTCGAAGTCTGAGTTGTAGTCCTGTAGGCCCAGAGGACGAAGAGGAGCTCTTCGGCCCAGTTTCCTTTTACTTTTTCCAGCTTCGTCTTGAGATGATGCTTGATGACCTTGTTGACCGCCTCTACTTGTCCGTTCGATTGCGGGTGCCGAGGCGATGAGTAAGTATTCACGATGTCAAGCCCTCGACACATGCTACGGAACTTGTCATTATCGAATTGGCGGCCGTTATCAGAAACGATGGTTCTCGGAATCTCGAACTGGCAGATGATATTTTTCCACACGAAATCGATCACTTTCTGCTCAATGATCTTTACGACTGACTCGGCCTCAGCCCACTTGGTGAAGTAGTCGACCGCGACTATAGCAAACTTGACTTGTCCCTTCCCAATGGGCAAGGGACCGATGATGTCGATCTCCCATTGAGCGAACGGCCATGGCCCACTCATGGGGGTCATTTCTTCTGCCGGTTGCCTCGACACAGTAGCAAAACGCTGGCACTTGTCACACTTCCGGACAAAATCCTTAGAGTCTTGCTTGAGAGTTGGACAGAAATACCCTTGACGAAGTATCTTCATGGCCTAGGCACGGCTGCCCGAGTGATTTCCGCAGATTCCCTCGTGAATCTCCCGAATCACGTAATCGGCTTCATCCAGTCGGAGACATCTGAGGTAAGGCTGAGAATGCCCCTTCTTGTACAGCACTCCATCCAATATGGCGTACCGAGCCGCTCGGACCCTAAGTCGCCTCGCCTCTAACTTATCCGAGGGGGTCTCACCGGTTGATAGGTAATTGAAAATCGGGTCCATCCAACTAGGAATGGAGTGGACGGGGTTAACTTTCTCTGATTGGCCGATGCTTGGGTGTTCAACGAACTCGACCGGTACAAGACGTGGGATCTTACCCTCGGAGGCCGAGGCGAGCCTTGCTAACGCGTCGGCCCATGAGTTCTCGGCTCTGGGGACCTGCCAGACAGTGCAGCTCCAGAATTTCTCGATCAACTTCCTCGCCTCTTCGAGGTAGGCGATCATTCTGACTTCCTTATCTTCGTACTCCGAGGAGATATGGTTCACCACCAACTGTGAGTCGCTGCGGACTTATAAGGTCTGAACACCCAGGCTCGCTGCTAGTCTGAGCCTAGCTAGCAGCGCTTCGTACTCGGCCTCATTGTTTGAAGCTTTGAACCTGAGCCTGATGGCATATTGGATCGTCATTGAATCAGTCGCAACCAGGACGACACCGGCTCCTGCTCCTTTAACGTTGGAGGATCCATCAACATAAAGGACCCACCCTGGATCTGATGCCTCTTGATTGCTCAGAGGGGCGGGCGGTGTCATCTCGACTTCCGTCCTGGCTTACTCTTCGTCCGGAGTTGTAAACTCGGTGATGAAGTCGGCTACGGCTTGCCCCTTGAGTGCCGTCCTGGGCCGGAACTGAATGTCGAACTCTCCGAGCTTTACAGCCCATTTGGTCATCCGGCCTGACACTTATGGTCTCTGGAGGATCTGCCTCAGAGGGGAGTCCGATAGCACGATTATGGAGTGGGCCTGAAAGTACGGCCGTAGTCTTCTGGCCGAGACGACAAGGCAGAGCGTCAATTTCTCTAAGGAATGTTATCTCGTTTCTACTGGTACTATGACTTTGCTTACATAATAAACGGGATACTGCTTGGTTCCGATTTCTTGGATCAGAGCCGATCTGACAGTTGAGGTCGAAACGACGAGATAGAGGAATAAGGGCTCTCCTTCTTCCGGCTTGGACAAGAGAGGCGGTGATCCTAAGTACTGTTTCAACTGCTGGAAGGCTTGCTCGCACTCCGGCGTCCATTCCGCCCTCTTGTGGCCTTTCAGTTGCTGGAAGAAAGGAAGGCATTTGTCTGTAACCCTAGATATGAAACGTCCGAGGGCTGCTCTTCCCTGAGACACTGTATTTCCTTAAGAGTCCGAGGTGAGTTCATGTCCAGGAGGGCTTTGATCTTGTCTGGGTTCGCCTCGATACCTCGCTGGCTGACTTGAAAGCCCAGGAATTTCCATGACTCAACCCCGAACACGCACTTGGCGGGGTTAAGCTTCATCTGATATTCACAGAGGACATTAAATGTTTCTTCGAGATCAGCGAGGTGGTCGGAGGCTTTGACACTTTTCACCAGCATGTCGTCCACATACACCTCCATATTGTGTCCGATCTGTTTGGCGAACATCTGATTCACCAGTTTCTGATACGTTGTCCTAGCATTTTTCAGGCTAAATGGCATGACCCGGTAACAATAGAGTCCCCTGTTCGTGACAAAGGTGATCTTCTGTCTATCTGGGGGATGCATGGTGATCTGGTTGTAACCGGAGTAGGCGTCCAGAAACGAGAGTAACTCGTGTCCGGCCATGCTGTCCACCAGTTGGTTGATCCGAGGTAGTGGGAAGCTGTCTTTGGGACACGCCTTATTCAGATCGGAGTAGTATACGCGGACCCGCCACTTCCCGTTTGACTTCCTGACGAGCACGACATTTGCTATCCAGTTAGGGTAGTATACTTCTTCTATGAAGCCCGCGTCGAGCAGGACGGAAACCTCCTCGGTAATGGCTTCATATTGTTCGGCATCGAACGGCCTTCTTTTTTGCTTAACTGGCCGGTGGTCTGGGTCCACGTTCAGCCTATGGACTAGCACGTCGGGAGAGATCCCCGGCATGTCTGCGTGCGACCACGCGAAGATTTCCCGGTGTTGCCTTAAGAAGGTCAGTAACTCGTCTCTCCGCTCGAGATTTAGGGATGCTCCGAGCTGAACGGTTTTGCTCGGGTCTGATTCATCGAATGGTATTCTTGCTAGATCTTCGACGGGGGAACTCTCCGTCGCTCCGCGAGGGTCCAAGGCGTCGACTACGAGTGTTTTTCTAGCAGTCCCTTTTCTCAGCTACCGCATAACATCTCCGGGCCTCGCGTTGGTCGCCTCGGAGATAACCGATCCCACCTTCGACTGGAAACTTCATCATCAGATGATAAGTTGAGACGACTGCTCTCATTGCATTGAGGGAGGGTCAGCCAAGATCACGTTGTGGACTGATGGAACATTGACAACTAAAAAGTCAACCAAAAGCGTGACTTGATATTGCCCTTTTTTCACTGTCACTGGGAGGGAGTTGGCTCCTTCAGAGATGACTCTCTCTGGCAAAGCTGTGCAAGGGAGTCTTCACAGGTCGGAGCTTTGACCATGAAATTCTCATCTTCTCAAACGACTCGGAATACATTACGTTAGCTGAACTCCCGGTGTCGACCAAGATGCGGTATACTTTGTGATTGGCTATGGTCATAGTGACCACTAGCGCGTCGTCGTGCGGATGCTGGATCCCTCGTGCATCATCTTCTGTGAAGGTCAGGATGCACGGAGTGACACGGAGTTCCTTGCTGGGACGTTCCGTCAGGTGAATGTGGTGCTCCGACTCAAAGCTCCTGCAATGGGCTTTCCATGCCCTGTTCGAATCTCCTCCCCCAGCTGAGCCCCCGAAGATGGTACGAATTTCAGCGGGCTCCTCTGGGGGGTTGTTCGACTGCTCTTGCCGTCGTTCTTCTCTCTGAGAGAATTTCTCCTTTCTGGCGTAACGACGTATATGTCCTTTGCGGATGAGGGACTCAATCTCATCCTTCAGATCTACGCAATCGTCCGTGTTATGACCGTGGTCTCGGTAGAAACGGCAGTATTTCCATTTGTCCTGATGCTCGGGATCGGCTCTCATACATACTGGTCAATTGAGCAGTCTATCTCCTCGGATGTCTAGCAGGATCTGCTCGGCGGATGTATTGAGTGGAGTATAGGAACGGAATTTTTCTTCCGGCCTACGTCTCGGACGACGATCGCGAGAAGCGCGGTCATCCGTTCCTTTGCTAGCCGGCTGGGAGTCTTCGTTCCGGGGTCTCTTCCCCTTGTTCGTCGAGTCAGACGCCTGTATGCCCTTTTGGGCGTTGGTGAATTCTTCTGCATTAGTGTACTTCTGAGCTTTCCCCATGAAGTTCGCTAGCGTCTTCGGTGGATTCTTGCCAATGGAGAAGGCAAACTTTTCTTCTTTCAGTCCGCTCAGAATGGCGGCGAGGGCTATCTTATCATCGTAGTCCTCGACATACAATGCTTCTTCGTTGAAGCGGGCGATGTAATCCTTCAACGACTCCTTAGGGGTCTGCTTAATGGTAAGTAGGTGAGTGTTGGGCTTCCGAATTCTCTTACCGCTTATGAACTGCGTACGGAATAGTCGGCTCAGTTCCGCAAATGAACTCACGGAACCAGGCTTCAGTTGGCGATACCAGATCCGAGCGGACCCTGTGAGGGTGATAGAGAACCCCCTACACATCATTGCATCCATTGCTGTCTGGATCTGCATCCAGGATCGATAGGACTCCAAGTGTTCGGATGGATCCCCAGATTCCGAATACTAGATGATGGAAGGCATTCGAAACCTCTGCGGCATCACTTCAGACATGATGGCAGAGTTGAAGGGAGGCTCGGTCTCTTCCATCATCGCCTGGATCGCAGTCGGAACTGTCAATTGTTCTTACTTTTTCTCCAATATCAGGAACTTATCCTTCAGTTCCGTAAAGCGCGCTTTCCAAGGGTCCTTGTTTTCAGCGACGACCTCTGGCGTATGTTCAGCCTCCGATATTCTGCCTTCTCTCCTCCGTTCTAACCGATGACGGAGGTCTGTGGGAGGCAGGACGGATGTGACTGAGTGGACGGTTGTCGGAGCCCGAGCAGGCTCGTTCCGTGCGGATGCCTCGCCACGTGCCACAGGAAGATTTTGACCCGACTGCGGTACCCCCAAACGTTGGGGAACTTCGGGCCTCATACTCCTCGTCACGGAGCGAGTTTCCACAAACAGTCCCACCGGCTCGAGAACGGGTTGTTCTTGAGCCGGGCGTAGTTCTGGCTCCCGCTGCTGTTTCATCTGGTTTATCTCGTCACGCAGGGACTGAATCTCGTTCTGCATGGCGCGATACTTGTTCGACCAATTACGCGAACGCTGAGAAGGCCCTGGAGCGGACTCGGCATTAAACGGTGATGACGACCGAGTCTGCTCATCAGGTTGCGGCTGCACTGCTGTAGCTTTCTTCTTCCTCGCCATTGCTTAGGGGAAATGAGAACCTGACTTCTAGTTTCAGGTTCCCACAGACGGCGCCAAAAAATGTTGATGCCAAAATCTGGTCAGCCCTCCCTCCTCGTCGATCACCACGTATGATCCCTGGAACCTGCACCAGGAAAGCAAGCAAAGGTGACCCTGGTTAAGCCGAGGGACCCTCCGATGCCTAAGTCAGGATAAGGGAATCAGGGTCTGAGTAGAGTGTAGAGGAGAGCTCGATTTTACGTACCTGTAGATATAGTGTGATATAGTATTTATACTTGGTTGTTGAGTGGTCCGAATCCGATAATCTCGGCACGATCAGGGGGATTCCCGGATCGTGGAGATACCCCCCGCAATCTATCGATCATGTAGCGTATCTAGCGGATTATGCGTATCTACGGGCGAGGTTATCAGCCACGTTTGGTTATGACAGTTTCCACGTTCAGCGAGTGAGATATGCGCATCTGAACATGCGTTCGGCTTGGAACGTTCACTCTGTTCGGACTGTATGCTCGGCTTGGAAAGTCGTTCGCCTCAGAATGCAGGCTAGAGCAGAGCGGCTATAACGTAAAAGATCATCTGATCGGATCATAATCCGGAGTCCGACCTCAACCAAGTCGGCTGCTCGGATGGGTCGTGTCTTGAAACAGGTCGGGAGGGTCAGGACTCGGTTCGGACTTGCCCTTAGAGCAACGTTGTATTGTGAGCTCAGATTTCCCATAATAAGTTAAAAATGTGGGACCTTTACTGCACGAGACTATTTGATCATTTCTTTCTTCCATTAGTTTTTATCTTCTTCTTCTTCTTTTTTTCAATTGATGGGACCACATGAAACCAAAAAACTTCTTCAATAGTTGGTAGTTGTGCCATCATAGTCTGCACTCTCTTGAGAATGACAAAAAAAACTTTAGTCAAGCTCCAGCGAAATTCAGACAATTCTTTGATTAAAAAAATATATTTTTTTTTTAAGTTTTTCGACCACAATCTCTAAAGTAAAAGCTATGATGAGCAAAAATAAGTTTTTTGTGCTTCTTTGTTTTATCTTTATTGATGGGCATAAATGGTGAGAATTGGTGAACGAGATGAGGGTGTGGTGAGAGTTGGTGAAATGAAGGAGGATGTAGTGGGAGTTTGTGAAATGAAAGATGGTATGGCGGTTCCTTTATAGGTGTTGTGGGTTTTTCTTATTATGTGAATGGTGAGAGTTTGTAAAATGGAGGAGACTGTGTGTCAACGGTTAACAGTAAATATCCCTCAGTGGTCATCATTATTGGGTTACACCGACGAGATCATCATTAAGCTTAATTCATATGGATCTCTATTGGGTTACACAGACGAGATCTCTATTGTAATGGATCAATTTTAATTGATAAGAAACACATCCAATATATGTTATACTTATCTTTGTGTCGATGTTACCTAAGAAATGATATCATGAGGGTGGGATCCACGAAATGTACAATTGTTATGAGAGAGTATACCTCTTTTCACAAAAAATATAAATTGAATAAGGCACGAGAAACTCAACAAAATGAATGGAATGATGCCGGTTGCTCGTCGGAGTAGGTCACACGAGGTGGCACAACAATCTTAACTACCATTAAGGTTGGTGCTCCCCACTCTCCAACATAACCAACAAAAATAAATTTGAATGCGAACAATATTAGTCTTTTTGGAGTTCATGTATCTTTTGAACCATTCCTTTGGGATTCATAGTATATCTCCTTTGAAATCTACTACAACCATTAGCTATGGGAAAGAATTTTAGGGCATGGCCCCAAAAGTGAGGGGAGAAGACATCGGAGGTAGGCCACACTAGAGGAAACTACTTTAAGAGGAAAGACCATTGTCATTTCTATTGATAGCCACACCAGTCTTAGACGAAGATAAAATCAATGCCCCCGATGACTCAAGGAGCCCCAAATCACATGAACAGATGAATTGGCCAAGGGACAGATCTTCTTCTTATTTTTGCAGAACCAAGAACTTTCTTCTAAACCCTTTTTCTCATTGTGCGATAAGTAATGCCATATGCGGAGCAGTGGCCGCAAAGGCTCCAAAAGATAAAAAGGTGCCCTAAGGTTATTGCGGAGACTATTAGGTTTTTTAAAAGGAAAAATCCAACTCATTCACAAATTAGTGGTTTTAATTTCATGTTATCAACATAAGTTTGAACGGAAAAACTCTTTACAGATAGACCACACTAAATGAAAAGGTTTAGAATTAATGAACAAAATTAGTGTAGCTGCGAGCCACAAACATCTTCAAACATAAAATTGGAAAAACCATTTCATAAGTTTATGACTATCCAATTAAAATAAACGGATTAAATTGACCAATAATAAGCTAAATTTTAATTTTAAGGGAGTCGTGTCTCTTTTCAATTGGACATTTCACCGAGGGACACTTTCATCATCTAAAATATGAAAAATTGAATTCAGTGTTAGAATTTCTTAAGTCTTGTTCATACAAGGTCCATGCCACCTTATGAGGCCACCAGGACAAATAACCCATGAGCCAAGCCTTTGATTGAAGGGCGCTGATTAGGCGTTACTTTGATGACACCATGACAAGTGTTACCCTTATCGCGTGGGATCCACCTTGATGAAGTTTTTGTATATCCATGTTGTTGTACATCCGTTTTCCCATATCCTATCATTTTAGGAGGTGATCCAAGAACCTAACAAGTCCAAATCTCAAGTGGACCATACCTCTAAAAACCGAAAAACCGTTATTTTCCTATTTCCCCTTCATTTCTGGCTGACCTTATAAACAGGTTGAATGGAAAGGAAACATTCCGGTGGGCATTACTATGGCCCTTAGAAAGTTTTAATGATAGGCATTCAACCAAACATGGTTTCCTGTGCTGTGGTCCATTTGAGATTTTTTATCTTTTTTTAATTTTTTTTTTAAGGATAACATCCTAAAATGACATGGGAAAACGGATGGATGACGTGGATATATAAAAAAATTTTAAAAAAATTCATCAAGGTGGCGCCACCGTAAGTTAACACCCAATCTGCTGCCTTGACGGAATGCCCAATTTGAATGGCTCATGTACCGAAATTCTCCCCTAGAAAAAGAAGAAGAAGATGAAGAAACTGTATCTTTAAACGGGCGGTCACAAAGAAATACAGGGTTAGTTCCCATTCAACCAATAAAGGGTCTATGCAATCTACGGCTAGGATCTTCGAATGCAGATGATTTTTGGTCCGTGGACTCTCCGCATTGCCGTCCATCGGATAAACGTTTTGGATCAGTAAACCTTGGTCCATGGACCATTCTGCCCTGCAGCGAACTTCGTTCCCGGACTTGTAGCAGGCAGGCCAAATCGTGGGGACGCGGCTTCGGTGGATCCCGGACTGTGGGGCCCACCTTGATGTATGTGACTTACATCCACACCGTCCATCCCGTTTTGACAGCTTATATTAGGGCCTGTACAAAAAATGAGGCAGATCCAAATCTCAGGTGGGCCATATCACAGGAAACAGTAGTGATTGATAATTAAAAACTTCTTGTGGGCCACAAGTTTTGTATCAAAATGATATTTGTGATCCCTTCATCCAGGTCTTTGTGACCATATCAACAGGTTGGATGGCAAATAAACATTCCGGTGGCTCCCAAGAAGTTTTTAATGGTGGTATCTAATCAACACTATTTCTTGTGGTTTGGTCCACTTGAGATTTCTATCTACCTCAATATTTTCTTTGTTATAACTTAAAATGAGATGTCAAAACGGATGGACGGCATGGATGTAAGGCACATACATCATGGTGGGCCCACAGTCAGGGATCCACCGAAGCCGCGTCCAAATCGTGGGCCTTATCGTGAATGGAGAAATATCTCAAAGATCAAAGTGATCCGATGATTTTTCCCACATGATCTCGACCGTCGAAGTAGGTATATAATTTGGTGTAGCCGCCCACTCGATTGCCGCAAATCAGATGGTCGGGATTGTTCCATTGGAGGAATTTTCGGTATGTGCTACATCCCACTTAGAATTAACGATTTTGGATGCCTCCATTGGGCTGTAAGTGGCCCACGCGTACAGTCATTCGGTAACCACAAACCTTGTCTACTCTTCTTCTTTTTCTTTTTTTTCTCGGCTCAACGACAAAAGCCAAAGGGGCCGTGATGGAAAACTGTGGAGGGAAGAAGGGGTTTTTGATAGCATACATTGCCACCTACCATAGTACGGTGCAAAGATGGAACAGATTCCATCTTAGATGATAATCTGAACCGTTGAAGATCTCATTATAGTCTTATGGAAGCTATGAACATAAAATCATGCTTATGAACTAAACCATGGAATATTCTATGTGAACATGAACCGTTCAAACCATTCATCTTTTAAATAATCATCCTCTTAACAAATATTCTACAGTATGGAACCTGTAACATAAAATCAAGAATATAAACAGTTTAGATCTTCCTTTAAAATGCATGCGCCCCGGTGTGATATATGTGGTACGGCGGGCACCGTATCCTATCAAAACCTAAAGTCAGAATCGCACCTGCGACGTCATTGCTTCGATTCGAGAAAGAACGCGCCTTTTGCGTCTCACGCGCAAACAAATGACATTTGTCTGATATCGGAACCGCTGGTTCCTGCAGTTTGGATGCCATTCGTTAAAAATGGGTCTCATCTGATCATGAGATGGACCACGTCTATTCACTAAATCGAACCGTTGGTTAATGACTGTCAAATCTTTGTATTGTACACATATAGCCCACCTGATCACTGTCTTGAGCCCAGTTTTCAGATTTGGCATCTGTAGAGTGACGATAGCCTGATGGACGGGTCGGATATCACACAAGCGTACATCGCTGTCATATGTGCCCGTGCACTTGCTATTTCTGAGCCTCCAATGCTTACTTATGAGTTGGGTCATTCTTGGTAGGGTCGGGTCACGTGAGCCTGACTCAAGTACGATAAAATGGAGATGGCTCAGGTCAGCCTGGCTCAAGCACATTAAAATGGAGATGGGACAGGTTTGGGCCAGTATGCTTTTCTGAATTTTATTTGTTGCATCCAGACAATGAATGGATAGTGGTCGGTGCTCTGACCTACCATTATGTGTTTTAGTGCACAATTAAACTACTTTGTGGATCATTTTATGCTATGAGTTCATAATGAGATAAATCCAAATCTCAAGTGAACAAAAAATTAGGTTGGTTGAACATCCACTATTAAAAACTTAAGTTTGGGTTTAAGCTAGTATTTATTTATTTTTTCTTTTTATCTAGATATGAATCACTTAATTATGATATGAATCATCTAATTAACAAGTTAATGTCAAATAAATATTACAGTAAGCCTTAGGAGGTTTTTGATAGTGAAAATTCAATCACTGCTGCATTCGTATGGTATGGTTCACTTCAGATTTAAATCTGTCTCATTTTTTGGATCCAGGCTTATAATAATCTAAAAAATTAGATGACCAATGTGAATAAAACATATATATTATTATGGGGCCCATAGAACACCCACCACTAGCTACCTGACTGGTGGCAGCCTCACTAATTAACCAGACTGCGTCCATGGACCGGCCTCATGCTGACCAAAGCCCGATCCGAAGGGGACTGTTGCCAACCTACTTGCCTACCAACACGGTGGTTGAAATGTTTGCCAGTTGCATCTCTATTCTAAAACCTCATTAAGATTTTTCAAATATTTGTCTATATTTTCCTAACACTATTCGTAATGTCAGTGGCCATGTGACAATGGACATTTTTTATTCCTATTTATATTTTCTTATCCCTTATCCGGCCCGTTAATTTTTTTAACAACGATGTAATTATTTTTCTTATAATCATGCCATAGTAAACATGTATATTTAATCTAAATCTTCCTAATTTAATTGTTAGATTTTTAGTGGATTTCAATCGGGTCATTGGGTACACCAAACCCATCTGATCACCAAAGTTTTCAGGTTTTTGAAATATGCATGCTACCAGCCGTCCTGTCAGAGAATGAATCGGTGGTAGTTGACCACCATTTTCAAAATGGTGGTGACTTATCTACCTTACACGTGGCAGAAATGTATGGACATTCATCCAAACTGTAGTGCAAACCGTGGCGGAGAATATTATAAATTCACACCGCGAGAATCCTAACCATCCAATTGGTGGATACAAAATGGATGGTTAAAACTAAAGTGTTAAGTGGTCCAAATTTAACACGTACGCAAAGATCAGATGTATACGGTGGATGAGTCATAATCTGCCTATTGCTCTACAATGACCCCATGACTGCGGTGGCTGAGTCATCACCATTTTAATGGTGGCTATGGAGTATCGAGCCTACGTTGTTGTTGCTGCTGCTGCTGCTGCAGCAGCAAAACTCCGGCTAACCCTTCCTAGAACCTCGAGCGTCGGCGCAAAGAACAAACAAGAAGACAGGCTAGAGGAGAGTACTCTCCAGTGCTAAAGTCACGGACTAAGTCTAGTAGTGTATCAGGGTTTAGGCCTAAAAATTGTGCGTACCCATATCCTCCGAGGATCATCTTATTTATAGGTGGGAAGAGGCCTTAGCATAGGGTGTGATTATTCTTATTTTGGCACAGACAGAATCCTATTTGATTTATGAGTTTATGTGCATGGAGATCTTTCTAGATATGCAGCAAGGAGAACCATGTTGGAGATACTTTCTGTGATCTTCGGTGTGGATTGCGAGCCGATTGGGTGTCAGTTAGGTCGAGCTCGGGCTGACGTTGGGGTTGGGCACAACTTATCCGTAGAGGTTGGGTACGACCCATCCACTGAGGTTGAGCTCATCCAAACGTTGGGGGTGAGTTTGGCCTAATGCTGAGGGATCGAGCTCCTCAGTCAGGCTCTGGTCCGTTGAGGTTGGGCTCGGCCTAAAGCCAAGAGATGAATCTCTTCCTAGTCAGAAAAGGGTTGAACCTATTGCTTGTTAGGGCACTTGACCTGGCCAGTTGCTAGTAAGTCCGTGTATTTTTCCATGACAATTATTATTATTATTATTATTATTATTAGTAGTAGTAGTAGTAGTAGTAGTAGTATAGTAGTTGTATGGGTTGGAGAAAGAAAGGCACCTTAACTCCAATAAAGGACAAAGGACAGTGTGGTAAGATAAAATACACCCATGAGGGTGTGTTTTATGCAATATCTGTTGGAGGCTTTGCACAAAACCTTAAGATCTAGCCCTTTAGAACAAACCAGAATTATGAGATAATAATAGCAATGAAATAAATCAAAGTATCAATCACACACCACACAAGAGATTTTTATGTGAAAAACCCTCAAAAAGGTAAAAACCATGAGACCTCATCCAGATCAACAATTCACTATGAAGTAAAACATTGTAACCTTCTTCACTCACGTAGAAGCGAATAAACAGTAAGAGAATAAAAGAAAAACTGAGAAATCTAACTGATTACGAGGACGTAAGAGCACTGAGATATAGATTTCACCGTAGATCACCTCCACGAACATAACCTCCCTTCTACAAGTTTTCTCTCTCTCTTTCTCTCTCTCTTACACCTTTTGATAACCCTCTTATATTTTTTTTTATCACTCTTCATACCCTAGAAAAAATCTAGGGACCCATTTTTATAGTTTTAGGAAACTCCCTTCCGCATCTCAGTTGCGAAAGAACCTGCGACACGAAATTCTCGTAAAATCGTGAAATGAATCTGCGTAGGTTCGATCGGTCGTGGACCTCCTACGACCAGTCGAGCACCTCCTATGACCGGTCGTAGGCCACCTACGACCGGTCAAACACCCCCAAAAAAAAACAGTCCGCACCGCTAGACTTTGAGTCGTGTAACCTACGACCGGTCGAGCAACGACCCACGACCGGTCGAGCAAGGCTCTCGACCGGTCGAAGACGGGTCAAAAAAATCCATCAAATCTCTCCCTTTTTGACCCAGGAGGGATTCACCTTCTTCAAGCCTGTCTGGTTTCTACAAACTTCAAATTTTCCCTTGAGTAAAGCCTTGGTCATCATGTCTGACCCATTATCGTCCTTGTGGACCTTCTCAAGTTGTAACACCTTCTGTTCCAAAGTATCCCTAATCCAGTAATACCGAATCTCTATGTGCTTCGACTTAAAATGTTGACTTGGATTCTTGCTCAAGTGTATAGCACTCTGACTATCGCAATAGACCACGTGCTCCTCCTGCTTCAGGGTAAGTTCCTGTAGGAACCTCTTCATTCAAAGCATCTCTTACATGCTTTTGTGACTGCAATGTACTCGGCCTCTGTCGTCGACAATGCTACGACCCTCTGTAGCTTGCTCTGCAAAGAAACCGCTCTCCCTTCAAACGTGAACATGAACCCTGATGTATATTTTCTAAAGTCTATGTCACCTGTCATATTTGCATCTGTATAACCCTCTATCACAAGTTTACCGTCACCATAGTATAGACTCAACCTGGATGAACCTCTTAGATGCCGCAGTATCCACTTCACCGTTGCCCAATATTTTTTGTCAGGACTGGAAAGATACCGGCTGACAACACCAACCACATATGCAATGTTTGGACGTGTACACACCATAGCATACATCAATCTTCCTACAGCTGACGTGTAGGGTATCTTCTGCATCTCTTCCACTTCTGCCTTCGTCTTGGGATACTGTCTGTCGCTCAATCTGAAGTGACCATCCAGTGGAGTACTAAGTGGCTTCGCTGCATTCATATTAAACCGCTCTAGGACTTTCTCAATATACTGCTCTTGTGACAGCCAAAGCTTCCTACTACTTTTATCACGGGTTATCTCCATTACTAGGATCTGTTTAGCCGGGCCCAAGTCTTTCATCGTAAAAGACTTGCCCAACTCTTGTTTCAGCCTGTTGATATTCTTGATGTCTTTTTCCATGATGAGCATGTCATCAACATATAAGAGCAGAACTAAGAAATCACCATCTGAGAACTTGCGCGTGAACACGCAGTGGTCTGACTCCGTTCTGTCATACCCATGCTGTAATATGAACGAATCGAACTTCTTGTACCATTACCATGGAGCTTGTTTCAGCCCATACAAGCTCTTCCTCAGCCTGCACACCATATGTTCCTTTCCCTTGACTTCGAACCCCTCTGGCTGGTGCATGTAGATCTCTTCTTCCAGGTCATCATTGAGAAAGACAGTTTTAACATCTAACTGCTCTATATCGAGATTCATGCTAGCTGCTAACCCAAGCAACACCCGTATGGATGTCATCTTCACCACTGGCGAGAATATCTCATCGAAGTTTATGCCTTTTCTCTGACCGAACCCTTTTACCATAAGTCTGGCCTTGAACCTCATATGTGAATTCTTCTGCTCAACCTTCTTCCTGAATACCCGCTTGTTGCTTAGAGCTTTCTTGCCCTTAGGCAGTTTCACCATGTCATAGGTGTAATTCTTATGCAAGGATTCCATCTCCTCTTGCATAGCTTTCAACCACTCCTCCTTATGCTTATCGGCTAGGGCCTCCGAATAATCTTCTAGCTCTCCCCCATCAGTCAGCATAATATACTCATACGGTAAGTACCTCTTGGACGGCTGCGTGTCCCTAGATGACCTCCTCACTTGTGGCTCAACAAGTGAATCAAGTGGAGGCTGCTCCTCCGATCTATCTTTTGAAAGAACTCTCTCGTCCTCTGCACCTTACTATACTCCCTCATTATCAGGCACCACGGGAGGAATAATCGGATCCATGTCTTCTAGCTCACCTGAACTAGGTTGGTTATTCTCTGGCTTATCAATGTCTTCTATACACTGATCTTCAAAGAAAACCACATCTCTGCTCCTGACGAGCTTCTTCTCAATCGGATCCCACAATCTGTACATGAACTTTTCATCACCGTACCTTAAGAACACGCACTACTTGATCTTCATATCGAGCTTGGACCTCTCGTCCTTCGGTACGTGAACGGATGCCCTGCATCCAAACACCCTAAGATGACTGTACGATGGATCCTGTCCAGTCCACACCTTCTCAGGTACTTCTCTATTCAACGGGGTTGATGAAGACCTGTTATCAGATACACCGCCATGTACATTGCTTCTCTCCAGAACGTCTTGGACAATTTCACATGGGATAACATGCCTTTGATTTTCACTACAATGGTGCGATTCATTTGCTCAGCTACACCATTATGCTGAGGGGTCTTGGGAACTGTCTGTTCATGCCGTATACCTAGGGACTTGCAGTACTCATGAAAGTCGTCAATGTATTCACCACCATTGTCAGTACAGATGCACTTCAATGATCTACCTGTCTCTCTCTCGACCATAACATGAAATAATTTAAACACACCAAAGACCTCGTTCTTGGATTTCAAAGTATAAGCCCAAACCCTCTTAGATGCATCATCTATAAAAGTAACAAAATACAATGCCCTACCCAAGGTTTTTGTCCTCATAGGAGCACAAACATCAGAATAAATCAAATATAATGCATGCACTTTATTAACATGAGAAGCAGTTTTAACAAATGAAACTCTATGTTGTTTTCCTAATAAACAATCAAGATAGATTTTGAGAGGTGTACCTGTCACGTCTGGAAGGAGCCGCTTCCTCGATAGTAGTTGAAGCCCCTTTTCACCCATGTGGCCTAGACGCCTGTGCCACATGTCTATAGCTAAATCTTCACGTTCAACCCACCCTTTCATACACTGATACTTACCTTGTACAGGATGCAATACTTTTTTCCTTTGACTGCGATCCACGAACCCTTGATGAGCTTCCAGCGACCACCAGCAAACCGGCTTTCATAGTCATCATCATCCAACCTTCCCGTCGATATCAGGTTGAGGCAAACGTTTGGGATATCCTCACATTCTTGAGAACTAATGTGCAACCCACATCGGTCTTCACACAAATATTACCGACTCCTACAATCTTCGATATGCCAAAATTTTTCATCTTCATAGTCTCATGTCACCTGACTTATAGCTTGTGAAGAAATCCTTGTGTGGAGTCGCATGAAAAGAAGCCCCCGATTCTATCACTCAGTCGGTGTCCTGACTCGTAGCCGTGAGACATATATCATGATCTGCAGAAAGAATAACTATAACGTCGCCATCTGAAGCGACCACAGTGGAATTTGATTCATCTTCTTTCTCCTTTCCTTTTCCTTTATTGTCGTTTTTAGCCTTACGACATTCATGCTTATAGTGGCCCTTCTTGCCACAATTCTAGCATTCAACATCTTTTCTGTTACTCGACTTGCCTCTTGATTTATCTTGGGCCTTTCCGCCCTTCCTGTTCTTTCCTCTCCCCCGTTCCTGTGTCACAAGTGTCTCTTGCTGAGTAGACCCCTGAGACTTCCTCCTTGTCTCTTCATTAAAGAGATAGCTAGTAACATATTCCATGGATATCTTTCCGTCTGGCGCGGAGTTACTTAGAAACACCACCAATGTCTCCCAACTGTCAGGTAACAAACTAAGTAATAGTAAAGCCTCCAATTCATCATCCAAGACCATCTTCATAGAGAAGAGTTGGTTTACTATATTGCTGACCTTATTCATGTGCTCAACCACAGAACCACCATCCTTGAACTTGAGATTCACAAGTCGTCTTATCAGAAAATTTTTATTACCGGCTGTCTTTCTCTCATACAGCCCTTGTAGTTTCAGCCATAGGTTAGCGGCTGAGGTTTCTGTAGACATATGGTGAAATACAGAATCATCCAGCCATTTTCTAATAAACTCCACTGTTTTCCGGTCCAACTTCTTTTAATCTTCATCAGTCATATCCTTGGATTTTGCTGATATGCCTAAAATTGGAGAATATAGATCTTTGCAATAAAGCAAGTCCTCCATCTTAGCCTTTCATATAGTCCAGTTAGAACCATTGAGGCTGATCATCCTTGATGAGCCACCTTCCATAATTCCAAACCGATCCTACCTGCTCAATGAACTTAGCGCTTTGATACCACTTTGTTGGGGGCCTTGCACAAAACTTTAGGATCTAGCCCTCCAGAACAAACCAGAATTATGGGATAATAATAGCAATGAAATAAATCAAAGCATCAATCACACACCACACAAGAGATTTTTACGTGAAAAACCCTCAAAGAGTTTAAAACCACGAGACCTCGTCCAGATCAACAATCCACTATGAAGTAGAACGTTCCAACCTTCTTCACTCACGCAGGATCGGATAAACAGTAAGAGAATAAAAGAAAAAAAAATGAGAAATCGAACCGATTATGAAGACGTAAGAGCGCTGAGATATAGATTGCACCGTAGATCACCTCCACGAGCATAACATCCCTTCTACAAGCTTCCTCTCTCACTTTCTCTCACACCTTTTGATAACTCTCTTGTGTTTTTCTATTATTCTTCATGCCCTAGAAAAACCCTAGGGACTCCTTTTTATAGTTTTAGGAAACTCTCTTCCGCATCCCAGTTGCGAAAGGACTTGCGACACGAAATCCGCGTAAAATCGTGGAATGAATCTGCCTAGGTTTGACAGGTCGTAAACTTCTTACGATCGGTCAAGCACCCCCTACGACCGGTCATGGGCCACTTACGACCAGTCGAACACCTCACAAAAAAAACAGTCCGCACCGTTGGACTTTGAGTCGTGCAACCCACGACTGGTCGAGCAACAATCCATGACCGGTCGAGTAGGGCTCTCAACCGGTCAAAGACGGGTCAAAAAAACCCATCAATATCGAATTGAATTGTGATCATTAGTCTAACAAAGTGAAAATAACCCAATTGTAATTTGCTTCCTCGGCATTCATATTGAGTGAGTGTCTAGGCTCCAAATTGCATTTTAAGGGTTACTTCCTCGTTACGAATTCTCAGTCCATTTCCTCTCAATGTACTGAATTTTCACAACTCATTTCGCTTGAGCATCCGAATGCAGCCTTACTCCCAAAAAAAATTCCGATTTCCTCCAATAACTAGCAAATCTATTTATTGAATTCATCATAAAAAAACAATAGTAAGGACATGGAATTTTCAACTGTTTAACAAACTAGTTAACAAATGTGCCAAACAGGATGTTGCTGGGCATTCTCAGCAGCCGCAGCCTAGAAAGGCTTTACCCAACTCAAGAGAGGAAAGTTGCTTTCTCTATTGGAGCAAGAGCGAGTAGACTGCAACACCAACGGTTGCAATGGTGGCCTCATGGATGATGTCTTCGATTTCATTCAACACAACCAGGGACTTATATAACAGAAACTAACTACCCCTACAAGGAAGTTGATGGCACCTGCAACCCCAAGAAGGCTTCCAACCATGCTGCCAAGATCAACAGTCACGAAGATGTACCAGCCAACAGCGAGAAGGCATTCCTGAAGGCTGTGGCCGACCAGCCAGTTTCTGTCGCCATTGATGCAGGCAGATTCGCCTTCCAATTCTACTCGAGTGGTGCCTTCACGGGCGATTGTGGTACTGATCTAGACCACGGTGTGACCGTGGGACAGCTGATAACGGGACAAAATACTGGTTGGTCAAGAATTCTTGGGGAACTGGGTGGGGTGAAGACATTCATAAGGATGGAGAGAGACATCGATTCCAAGGAAGGCCTGTGTGGGATACAAAGGGAGGCTTCTCACCCCAACGGCATAAGATATACTCTATCATCAGCAACGTTAATTTACAGCTTTCAGCTTATAAATGCTCTGTTATATGTAAAGATCTCTAGCCAGAAAGTGTTCAGAAGTTCTATCATCTAGTTCTGGATTTAACCTCTGCTCTAACTTATAAGAATTTGGGAAACAACCATCTTGATAGATGGCTTGGATGGGTGGGCCTGCAAGATCCGATGACCTTCACAATTTTTAGACCTTCGCAGAAGTTGAGGATGGACGATGCACATCAAGTAGTCTGCCTAACCATTACAGATGTATATATTATCTCTCTATTTTTTCTTTGATAAGTCACAACTTTAGAATTGGATTAATAAGAAAATCCCTCTATTTCTACATGGAAGGGTTGGTGAGTTTGAATGAGACTGGAAATTACTCGATCTCATTCAATTTCAATGGATCAATTTTGAAATTGAATTTTAACCTTAAATATTTGAAATTCAACTTCAAACTTGGAAAAGAAATTAGAAAGGATAAATGAGAGAGAAAAATTGTGGGTCCCAACCATTAGTTTTTGGCCACAAGTGGGTCACATGGGCCATAATCAACAGATCTCACATTGATACGATGGCAATGTGGACGGAAAGTATTCAATATTCATGACCCCGTCAAGCAATGCATCATTTGATAATGAGCACCAACAATTTTAATCCTTTCTAATTACAGAGAGGATCAGTGCTGAATTTTAATATCTAAGTCATTATTCATTCAATTCAAGTATACATGGCTGACATGTAAAAGATTCAGTCCACTAAGCACAAACTTCATGATCTTGATTTTCTTCTTTCCCTATGCGGGTCTATTTTTTTCGTTCCGCCTTCTATCTCTACTTGGGGGATAGATTACCTCTGCTTCCATACTTTCAGTGATAGATCTCTTTCTCTCACCCATTGAATTTCAATTGGAGTTCAATCCTTGGCAAGAGCCAGGCAAAAGAAGAAAATAAGGCAAGCAAATGCTTAAAGTCGGAATCGCAATTCCCATTGCTAGATTACCTTTAGTTGCCATTCAATTCAAGTAAATTGCTCACTCACATTGCTATATTACTGTTGATTGCAATTCCATTGACTTGCGCATCCAAACTCAGCTTGTAAGTTGAAAAGAATCCTGTTATGATGCAGGTTTTATTGATTTGCATGAAGTGCACACCAAAACCCGTTCAAATGGTTCTTTGCAAAGTGATAAAGGCCATCATATGGATGGGCCATAGTCCAAAGATCAAGAGGATTATCATGCTATGCTAGTCGCAATGACAGTTTCTTAGTGCCCGTGTATCAATCGCCATTATCTGCTAGAGTAACCAAGTTTTTCTCAAATTACTACCCTGTCAACTCACAAGGCATACAGATACCTAAGAATTGGCTGGTCCATCTCACCCAGGGGGCGGCATGGGTGTATTGAATGCTGACCGTGGTATGTTTGTTTCAATGACAGCATTTGATAGTCTGACAGATTGTGATGGTGATACGCGGGTACTCAGAAATCAAGCATGCATCATTCATTAACTCAAATTAAACAGTAAAAGTGCATTGACCACTTTTATGTCGCTGGGTCGTCAGCCCCAAGGTCAATTTGGCTGAATGATGATTCTGACCTCTGATTAGTGGAGACTCGTTTGCTGAATTAGGACTGTAGGCTGTTTTTAGTTTCATCCATACATCATTGGCCGTTTGGAACACAACACAGCCTACCACTATATCGCTTCAGTCACGTTTTCATTAGTCAACAGGAGCAAGGAACCCTTCAGTTTGCCCTGGTATAAGTCAGTGTGCTAATCCAGAGGCCATAGATATTCGTTGAATCACGTACTAACAAACGGGGGCTTTAGGACCACGGCACACTTCGTGAACGGGCGGGCCTTGTTTAGTCTAGGCCTGCCAAAGACACCACAACAGCACTACTCCTGTATAGAGAGGGCTGAATAAACAACATAAGCTCGACCGAGAGAAGATCCCCGGGGATATTTTAAAAAAAAAAAAAAACACAGGGGACGGACCACCTAGTACGTCAGGCCTAGCCCACGAGTCCACCACTGCATCTTCAAGCATATTAATTTAGTTATTAAATATCAAGCCGAGTGAAGTAAATATTCATCCTAGTCTTGGACTCGATCCCGGCATGACTAGACATTGATGAGCCCAGTCGATTTCATGTCATGAGCCCATAGAAAAGTAGATATTTGGATACTATGAGTTATAATGGAAGTAACCTATTACATGTATGAGAATTACATAAAGAAGCTACACATTTCTACATTTCTTCGTAATACTTTTGTGATCAAAGCATTGGATAAACAAGCATGAGACATACAACTACCGAGGATTAAGCGGCGGTGGGATAAGAAGCTTGCATGGCAATACCACATATCCCTTCTTCAGCATCAACATCCCTTTCCATCATTATATATCCATCATCACCCCAAGAAGTGCCCCATGAATTCTTCACTAGCCAATACTTGGTCCCATCGCCTGTGGTCCCATATCCAACGGCTGTCACTCCATGGTCTAGTTCGGTACCACAATCTCCTGTAAAGACCCCGCTCGAGTAAAACTGGAAGTCAGATCCGCTAGCATCAATTGCGACGGAAACAGGTTGGTTGGCCACTGCCTTCAATAGAGCTTTCTCACTGTTGGCCGTAACATCTTCGTAACCGTTGATCTTAGCCACATGGTTGGCTGCCTTCTTCGAGTTGCAAGTGCCATCAATTCCCTCGTAGGGGTAGTTGGCTTCGGTTGTAAGTCCTCCATTGTGTCGGATGAAATCAAAGGCATCATCCATAAGACCACCTTCACAGCCTTGATCCTCTCCATTGGTATCACAATCCACCACCTCTTGCTCGGATAGAGAAACCAACTTCCCTGTCTTGAGTTGCGTAATCCCTTCCATGGCTGCTACCGCTGAGAATGCCCAGCAGCATCCTATTTGGCGACATCCGATAGCAAGTTAGCTAACAGTATGTAACAATTTCATGTCCCTTTCTAGAACAAAGTTGCAGTAATGAAAGAAAATCAGCTAAATTCATGAGTAGGTTATAAAGCTTACCACATCGTCCTTGGTCTTTGATTGGGGTTACAGCGCCTTTCTTTCTCCAATCCATACTAGCTGGCACCGTCACGTTCTCATACATGAATGACGTGGCTCTCGATGCTCTTGTTTGAGTTGGCCTAAATCCGTTATGGGTGGACTTGAACTCGTCGTTGGTTTGGTCTGCAAATTTATTTACACTTAGCTTGTAAGATCGGTCCCCGGCATTGTTGAAGGATTCTATGAATTCCACATTGTCCTTGAATATCTTGAAACGTAGCTCTTTCTCAGCTGCATCCTTGTAAGTGCGACCATACTGAGCCATCCATTGCTCGTGCCTGACGGACATAGACACTTCCTGTAGAGTGCGGCCCTTGGCATGAAAAGCCCAAACTCCCAGGATGAACAAGGCTAGGAAGAAAGATTTGGTCGAGGAAGCCATGGTGTTAGCTGTGGAGTGTATGGACGATCTGATGATGTGATTATGGAGGTGGGTTCATACACTTACTCTAAGCTGAGTTTATATACGGGATACATGGGCCCCACATGATTCACTAAACTCCATTGGTTTATTGTTACTGTGGTGAAGATTAAGACTTGATATACGTGCCTGATCAAGTGTTTTGATTTCGATGACTAAAATGACGTACATTTTCTAATCTAACCCATATTAAACTTAAATTTCGTGTACGTTGCGCTTCTCTATACTAACATTCTATAATTCTATAGTAATAATTGGTTAAAGGTGTGTGAGCTTTCACATACAGTGCTTCTGATTTTGCAGGAATGGGTCAGTTGTGTAGAACATCCAACCCGTGAAAAAGGGTGGATCACATCATAAGTATCAGCTGTTGTTAAAATCGGAGCAATGACCACATACTCTTTCGGTGGCCCACAGCCTACATTGATTCAGAGTCAGACCATCGGTTACCGATTGATTTTCGTGTTTTAACCTGCCTGATGATTAGCCCATCCTGTTTATTTTGGCTCCTGGAGATCTGCAGGGAGCGCCCCACCGTTTGAACGACCGGACTCTATTGCTCTGGCTAACACGTTGGCGGTAAAGGAAGTTCTGGTCCATGTACACGTCAGCACATGTTCCAATATGCTAAACATGTGCCAGATCTGAGTAGTCCATCAAGTGGGCTCCGAAAATCAAGCCATTCCAATCATTAAATGGGGTAAGAAACAATTGGATAAATAAAACAAGTTTTTTTAAAAATATATATATTTTTTATTCTAGTCTTTTAATTTGTTTCTTACATTATGACCCACCTGATGAGTAAAAATGACAGATATTAATAGATAAAAACAGCTCTTAACCGTTTGATTGTTTCAAAACCCACCTGATAATTAAACGAGACGGAAACTTGGGCCAGGGAACCTACATTGCCTTACACACGTGTACCAAGGTATTTGGCTGTTGCCGTCCAACAGGTGCGTGCCCCATCATGATGGTCAGACGCTCCAAATTAGGCTGATCTGACAATCAGGTTGGTCAAACCGTAGAAGTGATGTAGAGCGGGTCACAGGCACTTTAATGTCCAAGATAGATTGGAGAAGGCCCGGTTATAAGCAGAAGTCATCAAGACCTTCGGAACCTTAAAACATGTATATTTAGCAATGAGTTACTCGACGTACCATATAAGATTTTGGGGTAAGATAAGATACTTTAGCCAACCAACCCGGCATAGCCCAGTTACCTATGTCAAATTTACAAAATTTCATCATATCGACAGTCAAATTCTAGGTTTATTTCCATTTTTACTATTTTTAATAAGTTTTAGTTTGATTATAACTCGTTATCCATTGGGCTTATTTAGAAAAATTGGTAGAATAATGTGGTTAAGCACATACCACACTTACTATAATAAATTTCAAGTTGTGAATTTTAGAATGTTATAGTTATAGTTTAATTCCTATACTTATTCCAAATCACTGTATCCCTATTTAAAGGGTTGTAAACTCATTTACTTCATCCATCAATATTCAATCAATTTATTTTGACTTTGTAGAATTATTTTTAATTTTTACTTTTAACTATGTAGAATTATTCCAAGTGTAGGTATCCCTAGCTTCATGGATTCCAAGTAGTTATGGTTGAGTAAGATGGCGATCGACCTCATCACGATCATTCCCTGAGTCAGGAAGGCAATGAGCCGTGGATCGCCGGATCCACCAGGGTGGGTGGCATCACTGACCGTGGGGCCCACTTTGATGTATATGCCTTATATCCACGCCGTCCATCCGTTTTGAAAACTCATTTTAGGGCACGATCTGATAAATGAAGCAGATCTAAATCTTCGCATCACCTGGCACAAAAAATAGGTTGTTCTGCCAATCAGGTGGATCACATCATGGCGATGTTTATGTCCCTGCCTCCTAAACAGCTCAGATGTCGTACACGGTAACTAAACCTTGATAGTGCCATTGATATGGTATGTGTAAACAAAGGAGAACGTAGACGAAAGGAATTCTGTCCCTGTACCCATCCACCCCATTATATTTGCCCCGGCACGTAGGATCTCTCTCTCTCTCTCTCTCTCTCTCTCTCTCTCTCTCTCTCAATAACAAGAAAGCAAGGGAGTGTAACGACTTCTGCGTGGTGCAATGCAATGTCTATATAAAGCAAAGCCTCTTTTGATTGTATGCATCCTTCCTCCATACATCCTCACCCCATCCATCACACCGTCTTACTTTGTACATTAATGGCTTCCATGTACCATTGTTTCTTTGTGGCCTTGTTCATCTTGGGAGCTTGGGCTTCTCAAGCCATGGCCCGCACTCTCCATGACTCATCCATGTCCGATCTCCATAAGCAATGGATGGCTCAATATGGACGCACTTACAAGGATGTGGCTGAAAAGGAACAACGTTTCAAGATATTCAAGAGCAATGTGGAGTTAATAGAATCTTTTAACAGCATAGGGGACCGATCATACAAGTTAAGCGTCAATGCATTTGCCGATCTGACCAACGATGAGTTCAGGGCCGCTCATAACGGATATAGGACCCAAGAAAGGGCATCAGAAGCCACATCCTTCATGTATGAGAATGTTACTGCACCATCTACAATGGACTGGAGAAAGAAAGGTGCTGTGACTCCCATCAAGGATCAGGGACAATGCGGTAAGTACTAATTAAGTAGACCATGAACCTTCACCTGCCCTCTACTAACCCTCATTGGTGACTGAGCTAGTCAATCTGGACCATCCATCAGAATGGCCAGCTCTGGATGGGCCATGGCCAAAGTCCAATTTTGAACCATACAAAGAGTAGCCAACAATTTCATTCGAATGAATGGGCAATACAAGTCTATCTTTTTTAAACTTTCTAGGATAACATTACATTCGCCATTGACTTAATGGGGGCATTGCAGGCCACTTTTTAATGCATGACTAATACCATAAAATCAATATGATTTTTGGGCAATGGTCTATCCAAGAGGTGGAAAATCTAATGAATGGCCAGGTTCAATTAATAAATAAAGTGATGATCTCTTCTTGAACTGATGAAGAATAAGAAAACCCAAACAAGTATCTGTAACATTGTTAATACACACACTTATCAAATAAGAAAAGGGCAGATGAGATTGTTATTTAGTGTTTTTACTAATCGTGGCTCAAATGTTCCACAATAGGGTGTTGTTGGGCATTCTCAGCCGTTGCAGCCACAGAAGGAATTACACAGCTTAAAACAGGTAAGTTGCTTTCACTATCCGAGCAAGAGCTAGTGGACTGTGACACCAAAGGTGTGGATCAAGGCTGCAATGGTGGCCTCATGGATGACGCCTTTGATTTCATTCAACACAACCGTGGACTTACAACAGAAGCTAACTATCCATACGAGGGAGTTGATGGCACGTGCAACCCCAAGAAGTCTTCCAACCATGCGGCGGAGATCAACAGTCATGAAGATGTACCAGCCAACAGTGAGAGTGCACTATTGAAGGCAGTGGCCAATCAGCCAATTTCAGTGGCCATTGATGCTGGAGGATTTGCCTTCCAATTCTACTCAAGTGGTGTATTCACAGGTGCTTGTGGTACTGACTTAGACCATGGTGTGACAGCCGTTGGATATGGGACTGCTGATGATGGGACCAAGTATTGGTTGGTAAAGAATTCATGGGGCATTGGGTGGGGTGAAGAAGGATATATAAGGATGGAAAGAGATGTTGATGCTAAGGAAGGCCTGTGTGGTATTGCCATGGAGGCTTCTTACCCAACAGCATAGTAGATAATACATCATACTTGATGTTTACAACCTTTCATCTTATAAATGCTCTGTTTCATACTGCTCTAATATGTAATTATATTGCAATGTATGATCTTATTACCTCAATATAATCATCTGGCTTTAGATTAGATCTTCCAACTTAGTTCAACCATCTGACCACGGGAGGCACGATATGGACGGTTAAGGATCCATTCCCATGATCACGTGGGCAGCAGTGACACATTGCCCATTTCATGGATGTCTACAAACAAAACGACCATTCTTATAAGGCTGTGTTTGGATGTACAAGGGTCCTTGCTCTTGCTCGGGTGGTAGACTCTCAGGAGTTTCGACTCCCGGTCAAGGGTTCGAGTACCCATAGGTGGTGAAATTCCACCAGCGTGAGTGTGTGGGGTGTGTGCGTGTGTTTAAAATTTTAAAAAAAAAAATAAAAAAACAAAAATACAAAATTTCTTCTCAATTTTAACCAGTAAACAAATTTCAGAGCATTTAGTAGTCTGCCAAGACGATAGTCCTCCCATTGTACGGCAACTAACCTATTGGCTGCTGAAAGTGGGCCACTGATCTGGTATAGCCAACAGAATGCTAAGTTCTCGACCTAACCAGGCCATTCCCACAAACATGCTAGCTATGCAGGTAGTCCGCACCATGGAAACAGTAGGCCTCACCATAAAGATCAAATGGAGAATCAGGCTAGTCCGTTCATCAGGTGAGCTGCACCGGTTGAATAAGTGGACAACCGATGGTCTGAATCAACATTTAGGCAAGGCCCACCCAATTAGCAGCCGGCCTTTTTTTTTTCCCAGGTGATCTCCATGGTGGGCCTTCCGATTGCATGGTACAAAGGTGTCCTGCAGAGCTGGAATTTTCTGTGGGAAAGTTGCGATTGGACGCATGACTTTGGTTGTACTAATCATTTCTTCCCCTCGACAGCTACACTTGATCTCCTTCATATATAGTTTCGTTCAATGACTCTTACGTAATGCTTCACGGAAGATTGTGGAACTGTCAAGGTTTTTTTTATTTTTGCTTGTTTGGCAACACTCTCATCAGTACCTTTGCTTGCTTATGAAATAAAAAAGTTATTTTTTTAGTTAGATTGGAAAGCATCTTTTGAAAAGTAAGTTAAAATATTAACGTTGCTTATAATCTTATGGAATTTTGATCAAAGTAGAATAGCAGAATAGTCAAAAGCCTAAAAAATTGGGACCTTTACAAAAAATGCCCTACTTGGACATGTGGATCGTCTTTTTCTTCTTTTGTTGTTTTCCTAAAGACTCTTCTTCCTCCTTTTCAAGTATGTCTTACGGGGACCCACCACCACCTCCTTTAATAATATTTTTCGGCATATAGTCACCACCATTAACTTCTCTGGCGTATGGGCACCACTAACAACTTCTACATCCCTAAAAATGAGTGTTAGTTTTGCTCTGATAACCACATTTCTTAGAAATGGAGATTACTAGTAGGTGGAAGACATTTTGAATGAATTTTTTAATTTATTTTTTTTACAAAATAGTATTTTCTTTGAGATGAAAACCCCGTTTGGTTGTGGATAGAGAGGGATGGATGTAGTTGCTGGCATAATGAGACGTGATTATCAGAAGGAATTTGTGGTGAAGATGGATGGTGGTATTTGTCATGTTGAAAATAACGAAGGAAAAAGAAATTGAATTTTATAATGTATTGGGCTTAAAGAAATAAATATATATCATTCGTTAAAGGTTGAGATTGTTAGGTGTTAATGGTTTGGATCGTGGTTGTCATGTATTAAGGGTTGACCTTGTCAAGACTGAGTCAGGGTGGTCATGTGTTAAGGGTTGAGGTTCTCATGTGCTAAGGGTTGAGGTTGTCATGTGTTAAGGATTTGGGTTGTGGTTGCCATGTATTAAGGGTTGATGTTATCATGTATAAAGGATCTAGGTTGTCATGTGTTAATGGTTGTGAGCTTGGATATGTGTCGAATCCAACATTTGTTGGATTCAAAATTTAATTTCTTGCCATGGGCCAAAGAATAAATTACATCCAAAAATCATGTCCTAAGAAGTTTTCAATAGTAGGTTTTTAATCTCACTACTTTCGGTGGTGTGGTCCAATTGAGCCTTTGATATGCGTCAATTTTTGGCTCATGCCTTAAAATGATTTTTCAAAATGGCTAGATGGCAAGGATAAAATACAACATCACAATGGGCCCCATAGGAACATTCATCTCTAATTAGGCAATCCATGTCAGATCTCATCACATCCCACTAGAATTCGAGCAAAAGCCTTTTGCAACAACTTTCTACCATCAGAAGCTATGTTGGGCCAACCGTTATGTTTGTGGGAAATCCACTCTATTCATTCATTTTGGAACATCATGTTAAGACATGAGACCACAAATTAGACAAATCTAAAACTCAAGAGGGTCACATGATCAGAAATAGTGGAAAGGAGTTGCCTCCCATTCAAACCTTTTTCGGCTCCACTGCGAAGTTCATAAAGTAGTCCAAATGCTTATATGTTCCTTATCATGAGAATGAACCAAAGGAATAAAAATATTATCTTGATGCAAAGCCTCAGCAATCCCATGAATGTTTCAACCATGGGCATTTGATCTCCATTGTTTTCTGTTGTGTGGCCCACTTGAGCTTTGGATTTACCTCATTTTTGGGCTCATGTTATAAAATGATTTGGCAAAACACATCACCAATGTGGATTTCTCACAAACACCATAGTAGGCCCCACAGTGTTTACCCGGTCCAAAGTCGTCCCCCATCAGGTGTTGGGCTCAACATAGAAGGTATTCCCAAGTAATTTTGTCCCAAAGATTTTGAAAAAGCTATCAAGGGTTATGCCTGAAATTATTTTAAAGGTCACTATATTTGGGTATTTGGCATTACCACAATGCTACTTTGGTCAATCCAAACATACTTAAAATGTCATTCACCTCCATTTACTCCCAATTATTCCTATTTACCTCCATTTACTTCCGTCCCATCAGACCATAAGTTTTCTAAACAGAGTCTAATTAGCAAGTGCGACCGTTCCTTGAGGCCAGCGCCTCGCCTACAAGGCCATCCCCGTAAAAATTTAAACCTACCTAGACAAAGGTCATCAAACAGCTCAAAGCCCGCAAAAGATGCCACGACAGCACTATCCCTGTCTAGAGAGCCCAGTGGCTGAATACACGTACAACAATGGAAGCTCGCCCGAAAGAAGATATCCGGGGAGAGAAAAAACACAGCAGACGAATTCACCTATAGGGGACTTGTAGTAGTGAGATACAAGAGGCTTCCAACGATACTTTTGTACAATGATTCATCCACCTTTTTTGAACCATCATCTTTTATCAGCTTCTCATTTACTACAAGAGGAGTAATAACTGGGTTGCATCCTTCCATGTTAAATTTTGCAAGAATAGATTCAGCATACCTTTTTTTAAAAATGAAGATTCCATTTTCGTCTTGAGAAACTTTTATTCCCAAAAAATAATGCATCATGCCAAGATCATTCATCTCATATGTCTTCATCATATCGAGTTTGAACTGATGGAGCATACTATGATCATTTCCCATGAGTATCAAATCGTCAACATACAATGATACGATGAGAATAGATGTACCTTCAGTCTTGACATATAAGGTAGGCTCACACTTGCTCCGATGAAATTGATTCTTGACAAAATAACCATCGATTTGGCTATACCAAGCACGCGGCGCTTGCTTTAGTTCATATAACGCTTTCTTCAACCGATAGACTTTATCTTCTTTGCCCTCCACCACAAATCCTTGTGGTTGAGCAACATAAATTTCTTCATCGAGGACACCATTCAAGAAGGCTGATTTGACATCAAGCTAAAAAATGGACCACTTCCTTTGAGCTGCAAGTGCAATGAGAGTTCGTATAGTCTCCAATCGAGCAACCGGTGCAAATGTTTCATTATAATCGATGCCAGGTTGTTGTGTAAAACCTTTTGCAACGAGCCTTGCCTTATATTTTTGGATTGACCCATTTGTATTGAGCTTAGACTTGTAAACCCATTTTACTCCAACAACATCTTTGCCACTTGGAAGATTAACTAACTCCCAAGTAGAGTTCTTCTCGATCATGCAAATTTTCTCTTCCATAGCTTTCATCCAATTGTCTTCTCGAGCTGCAACTTCAAAGCTTTCCGGTTCTACAACCGAAAAATTGCAACGCTCATAGATGTCTCTCAGACTCTTCATTTTTCTCGGGGGTGATTCGGATGAAATACTTGAACTTGTTGATGGAGAACTTGATGATGCGGATGGAGTAGCTTCTGGTGAAGAGAATGGAGTTGTGGGTCCATAATCTTCTTCATCATTTTCTACTTCTGTTTCTTCTTCCACATCTTGAGTGCTTTTTGGTTCATCTTCTTGTATAAGAATGGCTTGTTCTTGTATATTTTTCTTTTTTCAATCCCATCCTGTACTTTCACTGAACAAAACATCTCGACTAATCATTAGCTTCCCCGTGTCAAGGTTATATACTCAATAACCTTTCGACGAAGTACTATAACCAATGAAAATACAATTTTCAGATTTTTCATCAAGTTTTTGACGCTTTTGAGATGGAATATGAACATAACAAATGCAACTGAAAATTTTGAGATGTTTTACAAATGGCTTGTGACCTGACCATGCTTCAATCGGTGTTTTGCCATCCACAGCTTTTGTAGGACTCCGATTAAGCAAGTAAACAGCTGTAGACACAGCTTCAACCCAAAAAGTATTTGGGATACCTTTCTCCTTCAATATAGAACGAGCCATTTCGACAATTGTTCTATTCTTCCGTTCTGCGACGCCATTTTGCTGAGGTGTATAAGCAACAGTTAGTTGCCTCTCGATTCCTTTTTCTTCACAATATGTCTCAAATTCCTTAGAGACATACTCGCCGCCACGATCACTTCTCAGTGTCTTGATTTTGAGACCACTTTGTCTCTCAACTTGTGATTTGAATCCCTTGAAGATCGAAAGAGCTTCTGACTTTTGCTTTATGAAGTACACCCACATCATTCTTGTATAATCATCAACAAAGATGATAAAATACAATCTTCCACTAAGTGATGGAGTTTGCATTTTTCCACAAATATAAGTGTGGATCAACTCCAAGGGCGCCTTTGCTCTCCATATGCTTTTTGAGAAAGTGCACGATGATGTTTTCCCAATGCACAACCCGAGCAAATGTCATTTTTAATTTTGATAGATGGTAAACCATCTACCAGATTCTTCTGATCTATCAACTTCAATCCATGAAAGCTCAAATGCCCCAATCTTTTATGCCAAAGCCAAGATTCATCAAGTGTCTCGAATTTCCATGCACAATCGATCGAATATCGCAACTTAATAGGAAAATTACGATTTTTCTCCATATTCACCTTAGCAATCACTTGATTTGTGCCATTCTTGTAATAGATAATGCAAGAATCATTTTCGAAGAATATAGAGTGCCCATTTTGAACAAGTTACCCAACACTTAGTAAGTTTTGATACAGGTCAGGAACAAGTAAAACATCTTTTATATACTTGACCCCTTTCTTGGTTTCATTGGCAATTGTTCCCTTTCCATTTGCTTCCACAATAGCACCATTTCCCATACGAACTTGAGATCTGACGGATGAGTCGATATTTATGAATATCCGATCATCACCTGTCATATGATTGCTGCATCCACTGTCTAAGTACCATATGTCTTCAGTTTGAGTGAGTGAGTACTGACATGCCAAAAACATGTTTTCTTCAACTTTTTCTTCAGAGAAGTTTGCAGCATGCTGATTGTCCTTGAAACGACAATCCTTCTTTACGTGTCCAAACTTTTTACAGTTAAAACACTAAGGTTTGCCTCGATTCCAACATTCACTTTCAATATGGCCAGACTTTTTGTAAAAATCGCAGGTAAGATTTGAATTTTTACCTTTGTTTTGATTTTGCCATTTCCCTTGCATCAATTTTCCACCTTTCTTATAATTGCCTTTATTCTTTCTGGGACCAGCTTGTGTCTTCTCAGAAGAACTTTGTGAACCAATTGAAAGTTTTGTTTGAAACGCACTTTCAACTGATTTTTCTTCACGCCTCAACAATATTTATTCATGTGATTCTAAAGAGCCCATCAACTCAACTAATGATAAGGTTGAAATGTCCTTAGATTCCTCTATTGCATCAACGACTGCATCATATTTTGCAGAGAGGCTTATTAAAAGCTTCTGAACCACCTTTTCATCAGAAATAGAATCTCCATATATCCTAATCTGATTCACCACTTCAATCACTCGTGAAAGATAATCTTTCATCTTTTCCGAGTCTTTCATTTTCAGATTTTCATACTCCCTCTGCAGAGTTTGTAACTTGATGGTAATCACTTTAGACGTACCTTTGAACTCCTGTCGTAAAGTGTCCCAAGCTTGCTTTGAAGTTTCAGAAGGAATGATTCTAGAGAAGATAGAATCAGAGACACTTTGTTGGATGAAGAAGAGGGCCTTCGCATCTTTCTTCGTATTCTCCTTCAGTTGTTCTTGTTGTATGGCTAAGAGAGATGTGAGATCAGTTGTACTTGGATAACCGGTTTCAACAATCTCCCATAGCCCTTGAGATTGGAATAAGGTCTTCATTTTGATGCTCCAATGATCAAAGTTCTCCCCTCCAAAAATGGGAATTGCTGGATGAATCGTTGCACCATTCGTTGCCATCGATTCTACTTCTTTAGAAGTTTCTAACACTCAGTCAAGACCCAAAACGTGGCTCTGATACCACTTTGTAAGCTATTGTAGCCTTTTTACTTAGTAAAAAAAACTTAGAAAGGAATAGGAGAAAACTAATTTTTGTTGTAGTATTTCTTCATATAAAAATGAAATCGATACACATATTTATAGCATAAAAATTAATGGACATGACTCTTCAACAAAGAGACATGAACCTTTTCAACCAAGGGACATGACTCTCTAACAAAGAGACATGAACCTTTTCAACTAAGGGACATGTAACTCTACAACAAAGAAATATGAACCTTTTCACAAAAGTGCCTTTTCACAAAAGTGCATTAATTCAACACGGACCACCCACCACCTCAGGCCTACCCCCACCACCGCATCTTCCACCATATTAGTTTAGTTATTAAATATCAGGCCCAGTGAAGTAAATAGTCTTGCAGTCAATGCTGACACAACTAGACATTGAGCCAAGTCGAGTAACCATGTCATATATGGCCTACAGAAAAGTAGCCATTTGGATATTGTAAGTGATAATGGAAGTAATTCATTACATATATGAGAATTACATAAAGAAGCTAAACATTTCTCCTTTGATATTTCTCCTTAACACTATTATTTCAAAGCATAGGATAAACAAGCATGATATATGCAGCTAGTGAGGATTAAGCAGCGCTGGGATAAGAAGCCATCATGGCAATACCACATATCCCTTCTTTAGCACCAGCATCCCTCTCCATCATTATGTATCCATCTTCACCCCATGAAGTTCCCCATGAATTCTTCACTATCCAATACTTGGTCCCATCATCCGTCGTCCCATATCCAACAGCCGTCACTCCATGGTCTAGTTCAGTACCACAATCTCCTGTAAATACCCCGCTCGAGTAAAACTGGAATGCAGATCCACTAGCGTCGATTGCGACAGAAACGGGTTGGTTGGCCACAGCCTTCAGCAGAGCTTTCTCACTGTTGGCCGTAACATCTTCGTGACCGTTGATCTTGGCCACAGGGTTGGCTTCCTTCTTGGAGTTGCAAGTGCCATCAACTGCCATGTAGGGGTACTTGGCTTCTGTTGTAAGTCCTCTGTTGTGTTGAATGAAATCGAAGGCACCGTCCATGAAACCTCCTGCACAACCTTGATCCTCACCTTTGGTATCACAATCCACCACCTCTTGCTCAGATAAAGAAAGCAACTTCCCTGTCTTGAGTTGTGTAATCCCTTCCGTAGCTGCTACCGCTGAGAATGCCCAGCAACATCCTATTTGGCAACACCAGATAGCAAGTTAGATTACACAAGATAACAATGTCATGTTCCTTTTTGGAACAAAGTTAAAGTAATCCAAGAAAATCGACAAAATTCATAAGAAGGTTATAAAGCTTACCGCATTGTCCTTGGTCTTTGATTGGGGTTACAGCACCTTTCTTTCTCCAATCCATACTAGCTGGCACAGTCACGTTCTCATACATGAACGACGTGGCTCTCGATACTCTTGTTTGAGTGGGCCTAAATCCGTTACGGCTGACCTTGAACTCCTCGTTGGTTTGGTCTGCAAATTCATTTACACCTAGCTTGTAAGATCGGTCCCCAGCATTGTTGAAGGATTCTATGAATTCCACATTGTCCTTGAATATCTTGAAACGTAGCTCTTTCTCAGCTGCATCCTTGTACGTGCGACCATATCGAGCCATCCATTGCTCGTACCTGTCGGACATGGACACTTCCTGTATAGTGCGGCCCATGGCTTGAGAAGCCCACACTCCCAAGATGAACAAGGCTATGAAGAAAGATTTGGTTAAGGAAACCATGGTGGTAAGGGAGGAGTGTATGGATGATCTGGTGATGTGATTATGGAAGTGGGTGCATACACTTACTCTTAAGTTGAGTTTATATACGGGATATTAGGGCCCACATGATTCATTAATCTCCATTGCTTTATTGTTAGTGTGGTGAAGATGGAGACTTGATATAAGTGCCCGATCAAGTGTATTGATTTGGATGGCTAAAATGACATTTATTAATCAAACACTTCTTATACTGAAATTTCGTGTACGTTGCGCTTCTCTATTCTAACATTCTATATTTGACAGTGCCAGTTTTTAAGCAACAACCGGCACAGGAATAAAATAAAATAAAAAAACAAGAAGAGGCAATTCTGCCCATCAGGTGGATCACACTGTTAGCATCCTTGATGGTCGGATCGTCCTAATTTTTTGAACGAGGTGATGTTTATGTCCCTGCCTCCTTCTGAACAGGTCAGATATCATACATAATCACATGTGCAATAGATGGACAGTTACTAAACTTTAACAGCACCATTGATAGTATGTGAAAAAAGAGGAGAATGTGGACGAAAAGACTGTTATAACAAAAGAAAACCCGTCCAAACCATTACATTTGCCCCGGCACGTAGGCTCCCTCTCGGAAGTGGATTGCTGTTGTCCAGGCATGCATGCCTACCGATCTTTCGGGTCTTTATCAGTCAAAAAAGAAGAAAAGTAAGTTTGGTTTCCAATATCACAATAGTAATCATCCCTTGGTTTTGTTTGGTCCAGCCTTAACATCCATCATCCACCATGTGGGCCAACCTTTAATGTGAATCGTTCATTATGTCAGACCTACCTTAGCCCTGTCTTCAATGTGAACCATCCATCATGTGGGGCTAACCTTCAATATGGAACATCCAACTTGAGTGGCCCATCTTTGATATGGGCTATCCATCGTGCAGTGTCACCTTGGATGTGGGCCATCCATCATGTCAGGCCTGCCTTGGAAGGGGGTCATTCATCATTATGGGCCGACCTTCGATGTGAACTGTTCTCATGTGGGGGCCACCTTAATATGGGTCATCTATCATGTGGAGCCCACCATCAATGTTAGTGTCCGTCATGCGGGGCCCACCTTAAATATCCACCACCCATCATGTGGAGCCCACCTTTGATGTGGACCATTCTTCGTATGGGCTCCACTTCAATGTGGGTCACCCATCATGCGGAACCCATTTTGGATGTGGGCCAATGATCCTTAGTGGCCAACCTTTGATGTGGACCATCCATTATATAGAGTCTGACTTAATGTGAGTCATTCATCATTTGGAACCTACTTTCAATATCCCCTGCCCATCACAATGAAGCCCACCTTTGATTTGGACCGTCTACCATGTGGGACACACATTCAATGTGGGCCTTGGATGTGGGCCATTCATCAATAGGGGTCAACCTTTGACATGGACTAACCATTTTAGCTATTGGCCTGTGTGATGTGGGTCATCCATCATGTGGGGCCCACCATCAATGTTCATCGCCCATCCTATGGGGCCCACCTATGATGTGGGCCTTCCATTGTGTGGGCCCCACCTTCAATGTGGAGTTGTCCATCATGGATGAATCGGGCCCATCTCCCCTCCTTGTAGACGTTGATTGCCTGCTGGTGTTGTCTACTGGATGATGCTCCGTGGGCACCACCATGATGTATGGGTTCTATCCATACCGTTCATCTATTTTTACAAGCCATTTTAAGACATGATCCCAAAAATAAGGCAATTCCAAATCTCATGTGGACCCACCGACAGGAAACAGTGGTGATTGAATGCCCCATCTTTAAAAACTTCTCGGGGGCTACAAAAGTTTTGGATGAATTAAGCTTATATTTGTGTTTTCCCTTCATCCACGTTTGTGTGGTATAATCAAGAGGTTGGATGGAAAATTGACATTATAGTTGACCCTAGGAAGTTTTCAATGCTGAGCGTTCAATCACCACTGTTTTCTGTTGGTGTGATCCACTTGAGATTTGGATCCGTCTCATTTTTGGCTCATACCTTAGAATGATATGAAAAAATAGACGGACGGCGTGGATAAAACAGGCCTACTTAGCATTGTCCAGTAACCACCTCGTTGGGGCTCTTGATTTTCCATGACACCAGTAAATACATTTACAAGGGTAATAATTATTTACTTAAATAATTACCTCACAGTTCCCCCAAAAATTCAGGCACATCAAAGCTCAAGTGGACCACACTATAGGAAAAACTGAGAATTAAACACCTACTGTTAGAAACTTCTCTTCTTGGGGCCTCAAAAGCTTGGGATCTTGTCTTTTCCCCTAATCAACGTTTGTGTGGCCTTGTGAACAGGTTACATGACAAATAAACATTAATATGAGCTAAGGAAGGAAACAACTTTCAATGGTGGTGGACGTAGTAAGTAGAGCTTGGCACGAGAGGACTCAACTTGGCAAACTCGACTCATCTGACTCATTTAGATTCAACTCAATCCGAATCAAGTTGACTTCGTCCATTACGAACTCAAACCGAGTCGAGTTTGAATCACCTAGTAACTTGACTTACCCGAAAACCAACTTAGTACTAACTTAACTCGATCTAAAACTCAACTCATACATATATATTTTTTTAAAAAATAAAAAATAAAAAAATCATGTATATGACTGAGAGGCTACAATTCTGGCAAGTGAATCTAAGTTTTGAGTTGTGATTTCAGCCCGTGGATACCTGCTACACTCAATCCGACTTGGTGTAGGCTCGACCTGACTTGGTACTTGTGATCGGATCAAACTCAATCCGAATTAGCCCAGGCTAGACCTGTGATTTAAGTGGGGCCATGCCAAAGGAAATAGTAGGTAGAGAGACGTCCATCTTTGATTTTTACAAGGCCCACCGCATTGATTTTATAAAATCCACTCTTAACCATTGGATGTCATACCAAAATTTAGGCATACAAGCCTTATACATGATTGGATGCACCACATAAGGGAAGTAATTCAAGGGATTAGCATGGCCTGTACACTTTTTCTAAGGATTAGCATGGCTTGTACACTTTTTCCAATTGTATGGTAACTTGTATAACAAATGGGACTGATTTATGATACTAGAACTAACTCCAGGTGTGTTGAAAATATAATTTAAAAATGAAATTATTTTAGAAATATCTAGAATGTTTCTAGAAAGTGTCTAGAAAGTATCTAGAATGTGTCTACGAAGAATCTAGAATGTGTCTTTTGAGTTTCCTGAGTGATTAATGCTTATTGTAGAAAATTGTAATGCATTTACTCTTGTGTGTAGATTATTCGTCGAGAGTCTATAAAAAGAAACTTGATGTACATAAAAATAAACAAATAAAAACAAGAAGATAAATCCTCCCTTCAAACCATTCAAAGCATTACTCCAAGTCCAAGAAAATCTCTTCTTCCTCTCTTCTCCAACAAGGTGGTTGGGTAAGTTTCACATAAACATCACGCATGTACCCATGATGTTTAAGGGAGATCCACTCCTACCAGTAGATGTGTAATCCCCTTAGGCTGGAGGTCCAAAAATCACACTGACCAGTGATTCAGGTAGTTCACACCAAAGGAAACCGTAGGGAGAAGACATACACCTTTGATTTTTTGTTATCCGGGTCATTTGCATCACAGAGTCAACACCTGGAAATTCCCTCGGCCTTGAAGCTGGGGGCATTTTACCAATTCCGGGTTCAACAACATAGAAAGTTCCTTGTATACTATACAGATACTGGAAAGTTAGTTTGGATACTATTAAGTGATAATGGAAGTAGCTCATTATACATATATGAGAATTACATAAAAGAAGCTACACATTTCTACATTGACATTCCTCCATAACACTTTTTGATCAAAGCATAGGATAAACAAGCATGATATATGCAGCTAGTGAGGATTAAGCAGCGGTGGGATAAGAAGCCATCATGGCAATACCACATATCCCTTCTTTAGCACTAACATCCCTCTCCATCATTATGTATCCATCTTCACCCCATGAAGTTCCCCATGAATTCTTCACTATCCAATACTTTGTCCCATCATCTGTCATCCCATATCCCACAGCCGTCACTCCATGGTCTAGTTCGGTACCACAATCTCCTGTAAAGACACCGCTCGAGTAAAACTGGAAGGCAGATCCACTAGCGTCGATTGCCACAGAAACGGGTTGGTTGGCCACAGCCTTCAACAGAGCTTTCTCACTGTTGGCCGTAACATCTTCGTGACCGTTGATCTTGGCCACAGGGTTGGCTTCCTTCTTGGAGTTGCAAGTGCCATCAACTGCCATGTAGGGGTACTTGGCTTCTGTTGTAAGTCCTCTGTTGTGTTGAATGAAATCGAAGGCGCCGTCCATGAAACCTCCTGCACATCCTTGATCCTCACCTTTGGTATCACAATCCACCACCTCTTGCTCAGATAAAGAAAGCAACTTCCCTGTCTTGAGTTGTGTAATCCCTTCCGTAGCTGCTACCGCTGAGAATGCCCAGCAACATCCTATTTGGCAACACCAGATAGCAAGTTAGATTACACAAGATAACAATGTCATGTTCCTTTTTGGAACAAAGTTAAAGTAATCCAAGAAAATCGACAAAATTCATAAGAAGGTTATAAAGCTTACCGCATTGTCCTTGGTCTTTGATTGGGGTTACAGCACCTTTCTTTCTCCAATCCATACTAGCTGGCACAGTCACGTTCTCATACATGAACGACGTGGCTCTCGATACTCTTGTTTGAGTGGGCCTAAATCCGTTACGGCTGGCCTTGAACTCCTCGTTGGTTTGGTCTGCAAATTCGTTTACACCTAGCTTGTAAGATCGGTCCCCAGCATTGTTGAAGGATTCTATAAATTCCATGTTGTCCTTGAATATCTTGAAACGTTGCTCTTTCTCAGCTGCATCCTTGTATGTGCGACCATATTGAGCCATCCATTGCTCGTGCCTGTCAGACAAAGACACTTCCTGTAGAGTGCGGCCCATGGCTTGAGATGCCCAGACGCCCAAGATGAACAAGGCTACAAAGAAAGATTTGGCTAAGGAAGCCATGGTGTTAGCTGAGTAGTTTATGGATGATATGGTGATGTGATTTTGGAAGTGGGTGCATACACTTACTCTAAGTTGAGTTTATATACGGAATACTGGGGCCCACATGATTCATTAATCTCCTTTGCTTTATTGTTAGTGTGGTGAAGATGGAGACTTGATATAAGTGCCCGATCAAGTGTATTGATTTGGATGGCTAAAATGACATTTATTAATCGAACACTTCTTATACTGAAATTTCGTGTACGTTGCGCTTCTCGATTCTAACATTCTATATTTGACAGTGCCAGTTTTTAAGCAACAACCGGCACAGGAAAAAAAAAAAGGCAATTCTGCCCATCAGGTGGATCACACCGTTAGCATCCTTGATGGTCGGATCGTCCTAATTTTTTGAACGAGGTGATGTTTATGTCCCTGCCTCCTTCTGAACAGGTCAGATATCATACATAATCACATGTGCAATAGATGGACAGTTACTAAACTTTAATAGCACCATGGATAGTATGTGAAAAAAGAGGAGAATGTAGGCGAAAAGACTCTTTTTTTTTTTTTTAACTGCCATATCATTGAAAACGAAAAGACTCTTATAACAAAAGAAAACCTGTCCAAACCATTACATTTGCCCCGGCACGTAGGCTCCCTCTTGGAAGTGGATTGCTGTTGTCCATGCATGCATGCCTACCGATCTTTCGGGCCTGGCTCGGTTTGGGGGCTTGACCCCAAAATTTAAACCCGCTTATTATTATTATTGTTATTTTGCCAAGGTTGGTGCTTTCAAGTCCCATCATGGACCGTTTAGGGCTTGTTTGGATCATAAGTTACTTAATATAAGCTATTTAAACTACAAGCAGCTCATCTTTGTTTCTACTCGATTAGCAAATTAGTATCTTTGGTAAACAAGTTACTTATCAGTCAAAAAAAGAAGAAAAGCAAGTTTGGTTTCCAATATCACACAAGTAATCATCCCTCAGTTTTGTGGATGTGGGCCCATCCATCATGTCGGGCCTGCCTTGGAAGGGGGTCATTCATCATTATGGGTCGACCTTCGATGTGAACTGTTCTCATGTGGGGGCCACCTTAATATGGTTCATCTATCATGTGGAGCCCACCATCAATGTTAGTGTCCGTCATGAGGGGCCCACCTTAAATATCCACCACCCATCATGTGGAGCCCACCTTTGATGTGGACCATTCTTCGTATGGGCTACACTTCAACGTGGGTCACCCATCATGTGGAAACCATTTTGGATGTGGGCCAATGATCGTTAGTGGCCAACCTTTGATGTGGACCGTCCATTACATAGAGCTTGACTTGATGTGAGTCATCCATCATTTGGAGCCTACTTTCAATATCCCCTGCCCATCACGTGGAGCCCACCTTTGATTTGGACCATCTACCATGTGGGGTCCACCTTGGATGTGGGCCATTCATCAGTAGGGGTCAACCTTTGACATGGACCAACCATTCTATTGGCCTGTGTGATGTGGGTCATCCATCATGTGGGGCCCACCATCAATGTTCATTGCCCATCCTATGGAGCCCACCTATGATGTGGGCCTTCCATTGTGTGGGCCCCACCTTCAATGTGGAGTTGTCCATCATGGATGAATCGGGCCCATCTCCCCTCCTTGTGGACGTTGATTGCCCGCTGGTGTTGTCTACCGGAGGATGCTCCGTGGGCACCACCTTGATGTATGGGTTCTATCCATACCGTTCATCTATTTTTACAAGCCATTTTAAGGCACGATCCCAAAAATAAGGCAGTTCCAAATCTCATGTGGACCCACCGACAGGAAACAGTGGTGATTGAACGCCCCATCTTTAAAAACTTCTCGAGGGGTACAAAAGTTTTGGATGAATTAAGCTTATATTTGTGTTTTCCCTTCCTCTACGTTTGTGTGGTCTAATCAAGAGGTTGGATGGAAAATAAACATTATAGTTGACCCTAGGAAGTTTTCAATGGTGAGCATTCAATCACCACTGCTTTCTATTGGTGTGATCCACTTGAGATTTGGATCTGTCTCATTTTTGGTTTGTACCCTAAAATGATATGAAAAAATAGATGGACAGCGTGGATAAAACAGGCCTACTTAGCATTGTCCGGTAACCACCACGTTAGGGCCTCTTGATTTTCCATGTCACCAGTAAATACATTCACAAGGGTAATAACTATTTACTTAAATAATTACCTCACAGTTCCCCCCAAAATTCAGGCAGATCAAAGCTCAAGTGGACCACACTATAGGAAAAACTGGGAATTAAACACCTACTGTTAGAAACTTATTGCGGCCTCAAAAGTTTGGGATCTTGTCTTTTCCCCTTATCAATGTTTGTAATGTTTGTGTGACCTTGTGAACAGGTTACGTGACCAATAAACATTAATATGAGAGCTAGCGAAGGAAACAACTTTCAATGGTGGTGGACATAGTAAGTAGAGCTCGGCATGAGAGGACTCAACTTGGAAAACTCGACTCATCTGACTCGTTTAGATTCGACTCGATCCAAACTTAGTGGGTGAGCCGATCCGAATCAAGTTGACTTCGTCCATTATGGAATCAAACTGAGTCGAGTTCGAGTTACCTCGTAACTTGACTTGACCCGAAAACCAACTTAGTACTGACTTGACTCGATCTAAAACTCAACTCGTGTATATATATATATATATATAAACATCTATATGACTGAGAGGCTACAATTTGGCAAGTGAATCTAGGTTTCGAGTTGTGATTTCAGCCCGTGGGTACCTGCTACACTCAATCCGACTTGGTGTAGATTTGACCCGACTCGGTACTTGTGATCGGGTCAGACTCAGTCCGGATTAGCCCAGGCCAGACCTGTGATTTAGGTGGGGCCATGCCAAAGGAAATAATAGGTAGAGAGATGTCCATACTTGATTTTTACAAGGCCCACCGCATTGATTTTACAAAATCCACTCTAAACATTGGATGTCGTACCAAAATTTAGGCCAGGGTCCACAATTCAAGCCTATACATGATTGGGTGCGCCACATAAGGTAAATAATTTGAAGGATTAGCATGGCCTGTACACGTTTTCTAAGGGTTAGTTTGGGCGGACGGATTAGACGGGATTCAGTGGGATAGGATTCAAAAAACATCACTGATACCCATGGCAGGGATTATCCTCTGTTGCCATGGGATTAAATTAATGCCATGTTTTGTTGATATTACGGTGGTATATTGAATGGATAACCCACCATCATTTAAAATTATTGAGAATAACGCGTGTTGTATCTAAACCGTTCATTTATTTTGTAACCTCATTTTATGGCATGGGCCTAAAAATTAGGTAGATCCAAAACTGATGTAGCCCCAAAGAAGTTTTCAACGGTAAGTATTCAATCCCTGTTACTTTCTATGGTGGAGTCCACTTGAGCTTTAGATTTACCTGATTTTTTGGTCCATGCTCTAAAATAATCTTGATAAATGGGTGGACGGTGTGGATATAGCCCACACATTATGTTGGGACCTACACAACTTCCCCAACATTGAGTGAAATTGGCACGAGAATGAATGCAATTCCATTGATTGTAATTCAAAGCTTTCCCGTTCATTCCAAACATGGAATGGAATTGGCACAGGATTAGATGAATCCCATCCCACCTAATCCCTTCAAATTCCACCGCCTAAACTGACGCTAAGGATTAGCATGGCTTGTATCCTTTTTCCAATTGTATGGTAAACTTGAATAACAAATGGGACTGATTTATGATACTAGAACTAACTCGAGGTGTGTTGAAAATATAATTTAAAAATAAAAAATATTTTAAAAATATCTAGAATGTTTCTAGAAAGTGTCTAAAAAGTATCTAGAATGTGTCTAGGAAGAATTTAGAACGTGTCTTTTAAGTTTCCTAAGTAATTAATGCTTATTGTAGAAAATTGTAATGCATTTACGCTTGTGTGTACGTAGATTATTCCTCATGGCTCTATAAAAAAAAAAACTTGATGTACATAAAAATAAACAAATAAAAACAAGAAGATGAATCTTCCCTTCCAACCATTCAAAGCATATCCACTTCTTCCTCTCCTCTTCTCCAACAAGGTGGTCGGGTAAGTTTCACATAAACATCACGCATGTACCCATGACGTTTATGGGAGATCCACTCCTACCAGTAGACGTGTAATCCCCTTAGGCTGGAGGTCCAAAAATCACACTGACCAGTGATTCACGTAGTTCACACCAAAGGAAACCGTAGGGAGAAGACATACACTTTTGATTTTTTTAACTGGATCATTTGCATCACAAAGTCAACACCTGGAAATTCCCTCGGCCTTGAAGCTGGGGGCATTTTACCAATTCTGGGTTCAACAACATAGAAAGTTCCTCGTATACTATACAGATACTGAAAAGGTAGTTTGGATACTATAAGTGATAATGGAAGTAACTCATTATACATATATGAGAATTACATAAAAGAAGCTACACATTTCTACATTGACATTCCTCCGTAACACTTTTTGATCAAAGCATGGGATAAACAAGCATGATATATGCAGCTAGTGAGGATTAAGCAGCGGTGGGATAAGAAGCCATCATGGCAATACCACATATCCCTTCTTTAGCAGCAACATCCCTCTCCATCATTATGTATCCATCTTCACCCCATGAAGTTCCCCATGAATTCTTCACTATCCAATACTTTGTTCCATCATCTGTCGTCCCATATCCAACAGCAGTCACTCCATGGTCTAGTTCGGTACCACAATCTCCTGTAAACACACCGCTTGAGTAAAACTGGAAGGCAGATCCACTAGCATCAATTGCGACAGAAACGGGTTGGTTGGCCACAGCCTTCAGCAGAGCTTTCTCACTGTTGGCCGTAACATCTTCGTGACCGTTGATCTTGGCCACAGGGTTGGCTTCCTTCTTGGAATTGCAAGTGCCATCAACTGCCATGTAGGGGTACTTGGCTTCTGTTGTAAGTCCTCTGTTGTGTTGAATGAAATCGAAGGCGCCATCCATGAAACCTCCTGCACAGCCTTGATCCTCACCTTTGGTATCGCAATCCACCACCTCTTGCTCTGATAAAGAAAGCAACTTCCCTGTCTTGAGTTGCGTAATCCCTTCCGTAGCTGCTACCGCTGAGAATGCCCAGCAACATCCTATTTAGCCACACCAAAAAGCAAGTTAGCTGATACTAGATAACAATGTCACGCTCCTTTTTAGGACAAAGTTACAGTAATCCAAAAAAGTCAACAAAATTCATAAGAAGGTTATAAAGCTTACCGCATTGTCCTTGGTCTTTGATGGGGTTACAGCACCTTTCTTTCTCCAATCCATACTAGCTGGCACAGTCACGTTCTCATACATGAACGACGTGGCTCTCGATACTCTTGTTTGAGTGGGCCTAAATCCGTTACGGCTGACCTTGAACTCCTCGTTGGTTTGGTCTGCAAATTCATTTACACCTAGCTTGTAAGATCGGTCCCCAGCATTGTTGAAGGATTCTATGAATTCCACATTGTCCTTGAATATCTTGAAACGTAGCTCTTTCTCAGCTGCATCCTTGTACGTGCGACCATATCGAGCCATCCATTGCTCGTACCTGTCGGACATGGACACTTCCTGTATAGTGCGGCCCATGGCTTGAGATGCCCAGACGCCCAAGATGAACAAGGCTACGAAGAAGGATTTGGCTAAGGAAGCCATGGTGTTAGCTGAGTAATTTATGGATGATATGGTGATGTGATTTTGGAAGTGGGTGCATACACTTACTCTAAGTTGAGTTTATATACGGAATACTGGGGCCCACATGATTCATTAATCTCCTTTGCTTTATTGTTAGTGTGGTGAAGATGGAGACTTGATATAAGTGCCCGATCAAGTGTATTGATTTGGATGGCTAAAATGACATTTATTAATCGAACACTTCTTATACTGAAATTTCGTGTACGTTGCGCTTCTCTATTCTAACATTCTATATTTGACAGTGCCAGTTTTTAAGCAACAACCGGCACAGGAAAAAAAAAAAAGGCAATTCTGCCCATCAGGTGGATCACACCGTTAGCATCCTTGATGGTCGGATCGTCCTAATTTTTTGAACGAGGTGATGTTTATGTCCCTGCCTCCTTCTGAACAGGTCAGATATCATACATAATCACATGTGCAATAGATGAACAGTTACTAAACTTTAATAGCACCATGGATATTATGTGAAAAAAGAGGAGAATGTAGGCGAAAAGACTTCTTTTTTTTTTTTTTTAACTGCCATATCATTGAAAACGAAAAGACTCTTATAACAAAAGAAAACCTGTCCAAACCATTACATTTGCCCCGGCACGTAGGCTCCCTCTTGGAAGTGGATTGCTGTTGTCCAGGCATGCATGCCTACCGATCTTTCGGGCCTGGATCGGTTTGGGGGCTTGACCCCAAAATTTAAACCCGCTTATTATTATTATTGTTATTTTGCCAAGGTTGGTGCTTTCAAGTCCCATCATGGACTGTTTAGGGCTTGTTTGGATCATAAGTTACTTAATATAAGCTATTTAAACTACAAGCAGCTCATCTTTGTTTCTACTCGATTAGCAAATTAGTATCTTTGGTAAACAAGTTACTTATCAGTCAAAAAAAGAAGAAAAGCAAGTTTGGTTTTCAATATCACACAAGTAATCATCCCTCAGTTTTGTTTGGTCCAGCCTTAACATCCATCATCCACCATGTGGGCCAACCTTTAATGTGAATCGTTCATTATGTCGGGCCTACCTTAGCCCTCTCTTCAATGTGAACCATCCATCATGTGGGGCTAACCTTCAATATGGACCATCCAACTTGAGTGACCCATCTTTGATATGGGCTATCCATCATGCAGTGTCACCTTGGATGTGGGCCCATCCATCATGTCGGGCCTGCCTTGGAAGGGGGTCATTCATCATTATGGGCCGACCTTCGATGTGAACTGTTCTCATGTGGGGGCCACCTTAATATGGTTCATCTATCATGTGGAGCCCACCATCAATGTTAGTGTCCGTCATGAGGGGCCCACCTTAAATATCCACCACCCATCATGTGGAGCCCACCTTTGATGTGGACCATTCTTCGTATGGGCTCCACTTCAATGTGGGTCACCCATCATGTGGAACCCATTTTGGATGTGGGCCAATGATTGTTAGTGGCCAACCTTTGATGTGGACCGTCCATTACATAGAGCCTGACTTGATGTGAGTCATCCATCATTTGGAGCCTACTTTCAATATCCCATGCCCATCACGTGGAGCCCACCTTTGATTTGGACCATCTACCATGTGGGGTCCACCTTGGATGTGGGCCATTCATCAGTAGGGGTCAACCTTTGACATGGACCAACCATTCTATTGGCCTGTGTGATGTGGGTCATCCATCATGTGGGGCCCACCATCAATGTTCATTGCCCATCCTATGGAGCCCACCTATGATGTGGGCCTTCCATTGTGTGGGTCCCACCTTCAATGTGGAGTTGTCCATCATGGATGAATCGGGCCCATCTCCCCTCCTTGTGGACGTTGATTGCCCGCTGGTGTTGTCTACCGGAGGATGCTCCGTGGGCACCACCTTGATGTATGGGTTCTATCCATACCGTTCATCTATTTTTACAAGCCATTTTAAGGAATGATCCCAAAAATAAGGCAGTTCCAAATCTCATGTGGACCCACCGACAGGAAACAGTGGTGATTGAACGCCCCATCTTTAAAAACTTCTCGGGGGCTACAAAAGTTTTGGATGAATTAAGCTTATATTTGTGTTTTCCCTTCATCTACGTTTGTGTGGTCTAATCAAGAGGTTGGATGGAAAATAAACATTATAGTTGACCCTAGGAAGTTTTCAATGGTGAGCATTCAATCACCACTGTTTTCTGTTGGTGTGATCCACTTGAGATTTGGATCTGTCTCATTTTTGGCTTGTACCCTAAAATGATATGAAAAAATAGATGGACGGCATGGATAAAACAGGCCTACTTAGCATTGTCCGGTAACCACCACGTTGGGGCCTCTTGATTTTCCATGTCACCAGTAAATACATTCACAAGGGTAATAATTATTTACTTAAATAATTACCTCACAGTTCCCCCAAAAATTCAGGCAGATCAAAGCTCAAGTGAACCACACTATAGGAAAAACTGGGAATTAAACACCTGCTGTTAGAAACTTATTGCGGCCTCAAAAGTTTGGGATCTTGTCTTTTCCCCTCATCAATGTTTGTAATGTTTGTGTGACCTTGTGAACAGGTTACATGACCAATAAACATTAATATGAGAGCTAGCGAAGGAAACAACTTTCAATGGTGGTGGACGTAGTAAGTAGAGCTCGGCATGAGAGGACTCAACTTGGAAAACTCGACTCATCTAACTCGTTTAGATTCGCCTCAATCCAAACTTAGTGGGTGAGCCGATCCGAATCGAGTTGATTTCGTCCATTATGGACTCAAACTAAGTCGAGTTCGAGTTACCTCGTAACTTGACTTGACCCGAAAACCAACTTAGTACTGACTTGACTCGATCTAAAACTCAACTCGTGTATATATATATATATATATATATATATATATATATATATATATATATATATATATATATATATATATATATATATATATATATATATATATATATTAAAAAAAACATCTATATGACTGAGAGGCTACAATTCGGCTAGTGAAACTAGGTTTTGAGTTGTGACTTCAGCCCGTGGATACCTGCTACACTCAATCCAACTTAGTGTAGACTTGACCCGACTCGGTATTTGTGATCGGGTCAGACTCAGTCCGGATTAGCCCAGGCCAGACCTGTGATTTAGGTGGGGCCATGCCAAAGGAAATAGTAGGTAGAGAGACATCCATATTTGATTTTTACAAGGCCCACCGCATTGATTTTACAAAATCCACTCTAACCATTGGATGTCATACCAAAATTTAGGCCAGGGTCCACAATTCAAGCGTATACATGATTGGGTGCGCCACATAAGGTAAATAATTTGAAGGATTAGCATGGCCTGTACACGTTTTCTAAGGATTAGCATGGCTTGTATCCTTTTTCCAATTGTATGGTAAACTTGAATAACAAATGGGACTGATTTATGATACTAGAACTAACTCCAGGTGTGTTGAAAATATAATTTAAAAATAAAAAATATTTTAGAAATATCTAGAATGTTTCTAGAATGTGTCTAGGAAGAATCTAGAATGTGTCTTTTAAGTTTCCTAAGTAATTAATGCTTATTGTAGAAAATTGTAATGCATTTACGCACTTGTGTGTACGTAGATTATTCCTCATGACTATAAATAAAAAACTTGATGTACATAAAAATAAACAAATAAAAACAAGAAGATGAATCCTCCCCTCCAACCATTCGAAGCATATCCACTTTCATAATACAAAATATACAAAAGCATTCTACTTGCAATACTCCAGTCCAAGAAAATCTCTTCTTCCTCTCCTCTTCTCCAACAAGGTGGTCGGGTAAGTTTCACATAAACATCACGCATGTACCCATGATGTTTATGGGAGATCCACTCCTACCAGTAGACGTGTAATCCCCTTAGGCTGGAGGTCCAAAAATCACACTGACCAGTGATTCACGTAGTTCACACCAAAGGAAACCGTAGGGAGAAGACATACACTTTTGATTTTTTTATCTGGATCATTTGCATCACAAAGTCAACACCTGGAAATTCCCCCGGGCATTTTACCAATTCCGGGTTCAACAACATAGAAAGTTCCTCGTATACTATACAGATACTGAAAAGGTAGTTTGGATACTATAAGTGATAATGGAAGTAACTCATTATACATATATGAGAATTACATAAAAGAAGCTACACATTTCTACATTGACATTCCTCCATAACACTTTTTGATCAAAGCATAGGATAAACAAGCATGATATATGCAGCTAGCGAGGATTAAGCAGCGGTGGGATAAGAAGCCATCATGGCAATACCACATATCCCTTCTTTAGCACCAATATCCCTCTCCATCATTATGTATCCATCTTCACCCCATGAAGTTCCCCATGAATTCTTCACTATCCAATACTTGGTCCCATCATCCGTCGTCCCATATCCAACAGCCGTCACTCCATGGTCTAGTTCGGTACCACAATCTCCTGTAAATACACCGCTCGAGTAAAACTGGAATGCAGATCCACTAGCATCAATTGCGACAGAAACGGGCTGGTTGGCCACAGCCTTCAACAGAGCTTTCTCACTGTTGGCCGTAACATCTTCGTGACCGTTGATCTTGGCCACAGGGTTGGCTTCCTTCTTGGAGTTGCAAGTGCCATCAACTGCCATGTAGGGGTACTTGGCTTCTGTTGTAAGTCCTCTGTTGTGTTGAATGAAATCGAAGGCGCCATCCATGAAACCTCCTGCACAGCCTTGATCCTCACCTTTGGTATCGCAATCCACCACCTCTTGCTCTGATAAAGAAAGCAACTTCCCTGTCTTGAGTTGCGTAATCCCTTCCGTAGCTGCTACCGCTGAGAATGCCCAGCAACATCCTATTTGGCCACACCAAAAAGCAAGTTAGCTGATACCAGATAACAATGTCACGTTCCTTTTTAGGACAAAGTTGCAGTAATCCAAGAAAATCAACTAAATTCATGGGAAGGTTATAAAGCTTACCGCATTGTCCTTGGTCTTTGATGGGGGTTACAGCACCTTTCTTTCTCCAATCCATACTAGCTGGCACAGTCACGTTCTCATACATGAACGACGTGGCTCTCGATACTCTTGTTTGAGTGGGCCTAAATCCGTTACGGCTGACCTTGAACTCCTCGTTGGTTTGGTCTGCAAATTCATTTACACCTAGCTTGTAAGATCGGTCCCCAGCATTGTTGAAGGATTCTATGAATTCCACATTGTCCTTGAATATCTTGAAACGTAGCTCTTTCTCAGCTGCATCCTTGTACGTGCGACCATATCGAGCCATCCATTGCTCGTACCTGTCGGACATGGACACTTCCTGTATAGTGCGGCCCATGGCTTGAGAAGCCCACACTCCCAAGATGAACAAGGCTATGAAGAAAGATTTGGTTAAGGAAGCCATGGTGTTAGCTGAGTAGTGCATGGATGATCTGGTGATGTGATTATGGAAGTGGGTGCATACACTTACTCTAAGCTGAGTTTATATACGTGATACCGGACCCCACATGATTCATTAGTCTCTATTACTTTATTGTTACTTTGGTGAGGATGGAGACTTGATATACGTGCCCGATCAAGTGTATTGATTAAGATGGCTAAAATGGCATTTCCTAATCTAACATATCTTATACTTAAATTTCGTGTACGTTGCGCTTCTCTATCCTAACATTCTATATTTCTAGCACACTTGACAGGGGCATTTTTCTTATGGCCGTTTTAAGAGAAATGTTCACACACAACTTGGTGTGTGAGCTTTCAAATACAATGCTTTTCTTTTTGGAGAATGTGCCACTTTTGTAGAACATCCAACCCGTGAAAAAGGTGGGGTTGCAACATACAGATCACCTGTTGTGAAAATTGGACCAATGACCACTCGACTCTTTCGATGGCCGACAGCCTACATTGATGCAGAGTCAGACCCCATTGATTTCGGTGGTGTAACCTGCTAGATGAGTGGTCCATCCTAATTTTTTGCTCTTGGTGATCTACAAGCTGCGTCCTATGCACCTTTCGAACGACTGAACTCTAGTGCTCTTGCTAACATGTTGACGGTAAAGAAATTAAGTTCTGTTCCACGTACACGTCAACACATGTTCCAAGATGGTAAACTTGTGCACGATCTTAGCAGTCCATCAAATGAGTTGTGAAAATTAGGCCATTCCAATCCTCAGGTTGGCCACAGTTTAAAAACCAAACAAGTTTATTCCTGGTCTTACATTTGTTCCTTAAATTGTGAGTAAAAATGGTAGATAATGAGAACGAGTTTTTCTTAAATTATAATCTGGCCTACTTATAATTTTGGGCTCACGCCTTAAAATTATCTGGCGAAAACCAGTGGATTCCATGGATCTGTTGAAACTGCCCAACTTATCACGCCTTAAAATTTAAACCGCCTAAATTTTGGAACAGTAAACAATCCGGCTTTCGGAAGAAGGATGACTTTATATTTTTCATTTCAACAATCTAATAATTGCCAATTGATCCTTTCCTAAAATCTCCCAAATGGACCATAAGATCAAATGGTCTGGATCACTGAACCATGAGTCGCACTGTTACAAAGGGTATGGATGTTGGCCAGTGCCCTTAATCTAACCAGACGGTAATTTTCGGTTCCACCGAACCTTTTCTCGGTTCAACCCAAAATTCTGGATTTGTATTGTTGCTCGCTGTGATGTTTTGCCTGATTTCAGTTCAATTCAAATTTACACTTCGGTTCGATCCAGTTCGGCCGAAAATTCATTCGGTTCGATTGGACTTAATCGTGTAAGTACAGATTTTGTTTCCAATAACGTACGGAGAGTATATAAGCCTCTTGTAAGTGTAGATTAGGGTTAATTCAAGACGTTTGAGAATATAAGAGAACTTGAGAGCCAATGATTTTGAAGGGAGGAAACTAGAGTTTCCAATTCCTGTAACTTTATGATATAATAGATTGTTTGCCGCTTGATGCCATATTTTTTTTCTTTTTTTTCTTTTTCTAAACGTAAAATTTATGTATTCTCTGTGATTGTTTGAATTTTCTTTTCATACCCGTTGTATGGATTGTTTTGAGGTTGCTTCTATACTAAACTAAGTTGTAAGTTTTTTTAAGTGAGTTTTTCTACGTATCATATATGATTTTGGGATAATAGAAGCAACTTTAGCCGGCCAACCCAGCTATGCCGGATTGTCCACATTGGATTTGTTGTTGGGGGCCTTGTACAAAACCTTATGATCTAGCCTCCCAAAACAAATCAGAATTATGGAATAATAATGCAATGAAGTAAATCAAAACATAAACCACACCACACAGAGATTTTTACGTAGAAAACCCTCAAAGAAGTTAAAACCACGGGACCTCGTCCAGATCAACAATCCACTATAAAGTAGAACGTTACAACCGATCACAAGCACACATCGCTTGGATCAAACCTTCATCACTCACGCAGGAGTGGATAAACAGTAAGAGAAACAAAGAAAACGGAGAGATCTCACCGATTACAATGACGTGGAAGCGTTGAGATATGGTAGATCACCTTTACGAGCATAGCCTCCCTTCCACAAGCTTCCTCTCTCTCTCTCTCACACACCTTTGATAACCCAAAATCCTTTAGCAAACCCTTGCAAAGCTTTAGAAAATCCTTGAATATCCTAGAATACACCCCAATTCTGGATATACATCTTTATAAAAGAATAGAAAGAGGTAAAACCCAAATAGAAAATAAAATCTGCAGAATCTGAATTTTCGCAATCGCATCTGCAGAACTCTTTGATGATATCGAAGGTCTCTCGATAACAGCTTCGATATCATCGACGGTCCTTCAATGATATCGAAACAGGACCAAAAAACTGTCCAGCAATTAGGGGTGAAAATTTCAACAATTATCGATGTCATCGAAGGTTTATCGATAACAGCGTCGATATCATCTAGACTCCTATCGATGATATCGACAGGACATAAAACTGTCCAGCAACCAGTAGAAAAAATTCTGCCAATTATCAATGATATTGAAACTGGTTCGATTTCATCGATTCCACCAATGAGGAGAAAATCCCTATCATTTGTGAGATCCCATCATATCAATGGTCAAAGGTCTATTTTATTTCTGTTTTTACTATAAATAATAAGTTTTAATATGATCATTTGAGTTTTAGGAGTTGTGCCTAATATGAAAAGGATTTAGAAAAATTAAGAGAATAACATGGTTGGCCCAAATTGGACACTATTTTTAGCTGAAAATCATGAAGCCCAGTAGGAATTATGATAGTCTATAAATAGTCTAACTCATTTATTTCATGCCAAATTGGGTGGCATGGGTGTATTGAATGCTGACCGTGGCATGTTCATTTCAATGGCAGCATTTGATAGTCTGAAAGAGTGTGATGGTGATACGCGGGTACTCGGAAATCAAGCATGCATCATTCATTAACTCAAATTAAATAGTAACCGTGCATTGGCCACTGTTATGTTGCTGGGTCGTTAACCCTAAGGTCAATTAGGACTGTAGGCTAGCTTTAATTTCAACCATACATCATTGGCCGCTTGGAACATAACGGCCCAGCAATAATCGCTTCAGTCACGTTTTCATTAGTCAACAGGAGCGAGGAACCCTACTGTTTGCCCTTGCCCAAGTCAGTGTGCTAATCCAGAGGCCATAGATCTACGTTGAATTCTAGTCCACGTACTAACAAACGGGGGCTTTAGGACCACGGCACAGTTAATGAATAAGCCGGCCTTGTTTAGTCTACTGCTGTATAGAGAGCCCAAGGGCTAAATAAACAACATAAGCTCGACCTAAAGAAGATCCCCGGGGATATAAAATAATAAAATAAAAAATAAAAAAACAGGGTGCGGACCACCCAGTACGTCAGGCCTAACCCACGAGTCCACCACTGCATCTTCAAGCATATTAATTTAGTTATTAAATATCAAGCCGAGTGAAGTAAATATTCATCCTAGTCTTGGACTCGATCCCGGCATGACTAGACATTGATGAGCCCAGTCGATTTCATGTCATGAGCCCATAGAAAAGTAGATATTTGGATACTATGAGTTATAATGGAAGTAACCTATTACATGTATGAGAATTACATAAAGAAGCTACACATTTCTACATTTCTTCATAATACTTTTGTGATCAAAGCATAGGATAAACAAGCATGAGACATGCAACTATACTGAGGATTAAGCGGCGGTGGGATAAGAAGCTTGCATGGCAATACCACATATCCCTTCTTCAGCATCAACATCCCTTTCCATCATTATATATCCATCATCACCCCAAGAAGTGCCCCATGAATTCTTCACTAGCCAATACTTGGTCCCATCGCCTGTGGTCCCATATCCAACGGCTGTCACTCCATGGTCTAGTTCGGTACCACAATCTCCTGTAAAGACCCCGCTCGAGTAAAACTGGAAGTCAGATCCGCTAGCATCAATTGCGACGGAAACAGGTTGGTTGGCCACTGCCTTCAATAGAGCTTTCTCACTGTTGGCCGTAACATCTTCGTAACCGTTGATCTTAGCCACATGGTTGGCTGCCTTCTTCGAGTTGCAAGTGCCATCAATTCCCTCGTAGGGGTAGTTGGCTTCGGTTGTAAGTCCTCCATTGTGTCGGATGAAATCAAAGGCATCATCCATAAGACCACCTTCACAGCCTTGATCCTCTCCATTGGTATCACAATCCACCACCTCTTGCTCGGATAGAGAAACCAACTTCCCTGTCTTGAGTTGCGTAATCCCTTCCATGGCTGCTACCGCTGAGAATGCCCAGCAGCATCCTATTTGGCGACATCCGATAGCAAGTTAGCTAACAGTATGTAACAATTTCATGTCCCTTTCTAGAACAAAGTTGCAGTAATGAAAGAAAATCAGCTAAATTCATGAGTAGGTTATAAAGCTTACCACATTGTCCTTGGTCTTTGATTGGGGTTACAGCGCCTTTCTTTCTCCAATCCATACTAGCTGGCACCGTCACGTTCTCATACATGAATGACGTGGCTCTCGATGCTCTTGTTTGAGTTGGCCTAAATCCGTTATGGGTGGACTTGAACTCGTCGTTGGTTTGGTCTGCAAATTTATTTACACTTAGCTTGTAAGATCGGTCCCCGGCATTGTTGAAGGATTCTATGAATTCCACATTGTCCTTGAATATCTTGAAACGTAGCTCTTTCTCAGCTGCATCCTTGTAAGTGCGACCATACTGAGCCATCCATTGCTCGTGCCTGACGGACATAGACACTTCCTGTAGAGTGCGGCCCTTGGCATGAAAAGCCCAAACTCCCAGGATGAACAAGGCTAGGAAGAAAGATTTGGTCGAGGAAGCCATGGTGTTAGCTGTGGAGTGTATGGACGATCTGATGATGTGATTATGGAGGTGGGTTCATACACTTACTCTAAGCTGAGTTTATATACGGGATACATGGGCCCCACATGATTCACTAAACTCCATTGGTTTATTGTTACTGTGGTGAAGATTAAGACTTGATATACGTGCCTGATCAAGTGTTTTGATTTCGATGACTAAAATGACGTACATTTTCTAATCTAACCCATATTAAACTTAAATTTCGTGTACGTTGCGCTTCTCTATACTAACATTCTATAATTCTATAGTAATAATTGGTTAAAGGTGTGTGAGCTTTCACATACAGTGCTTCTGATTTTGCAGGAATGGGTCAGTTGTGTAGAACATCCAACCCGTGAAAAAGGGTGGATCACATCATAAGTATCAGCTGTTGTTAAAATCGGAGCAATGACCACATACTCTTTCGGTGGCCCACAGCCTACATTGATTCAGAGTCAGACCATCGGTTACCGATTGATTTTCGTGTTTTAACCTGCCTGATGATTAGCCCATCCTGTTTATTTTGGCTCCTGGAGATCTGCAGGGAGCGCCCCACCGTTTGAACGACCGGACTCTATTGCTCTGGCTAACACGTTGGCGGTAAAGGAAGTTCTGGTCCATGTACACGTCAGCACATGTTCCAATATGCTAAACATGTGCCAGATCTGAGTAGTCCATCAAGTGGGCTCCGAAAATCAAGCCATTCCAATCATTAAATGGGGTAAGAAACAATTGGATAAATAAAACAAGTTTTTTTAAAAATATATATATTTTTTATTCTAGTCTTTTAATTTGTTTCTTACATTATGACCCACCTGATGAGTAAAAATGACAGATATTAATAGATAAAAACAGCTCTTAACCGTTTGATTGTTTCAAAACCCACCTGATAATTAAACGAGACGGAAACTTGGGCCAGGGAACCTACATTGCCTTACACACGTGTACCAAGGTATTTGGCTGTTGCCGTCCAACAGGTGCGCGCCCCATCATGATGGTCAGACGCTCCAAATTAGGCTGATCTGACAATCAGGTTGGTCAAACCGTAGAAGTGATGTAGAGCGGGTCACAGGCACTTTAATGTCCAAGATAGATTGGAGAAGGCCCGGTTATAAGCAGAAGTCATCAAGACCTTCGGAACCTTAAAACATGTATATTTAGCAATGAGTTACTCGACGTACCATATAAGATTTTGGGGTAAGATAAGATACTTTAGCCAACCAACCCGGCATAGCCCAGTTACCTATGTCAAATTTACAAAATTTCATCATATCGACAGTCAAATTCTAGGTTTATTTCCATTTTTACTATTTTTAATAAGTTTTAGTTTGATTATAACTCGTTATCCATTGGGCTTATTTAGAAAAATTGGTAGAATAATGTGGTTAAGCACATACCACACTTACTATAATAAATTTCAAGTTGTGAATTTTAGAATGTTATAGTTATAGTTTAATTCCTATACTTATTCCAAATCACTGTATCCCTATTTAAAGGGTTGTAAACTCATTTACTTCATCCATCAATATTCAATCAATTTATTTTGACTTTGTAGAATTATTTTTAATTTTTACTTTTAACTATGTAGAATTATTCCAAGTGTAGGTATCCCTAGCTTCATGGATTCCAAGTAGTTATGGTTGAGTAAGATGGCGATCGACCTCATCACGATCATTCCCTGAGTCAGGAAGGCAATGAGCCGTGGATCGCCGGATCCACCAGGGTGGGTGGCATCACTGACCGTGGGGCCCACTTTGATGTATATGCCTTATATCCACGCCGTCCATCCGTTTTGAAAACTCATTTTAGGGCACGATCTGATAAATGAAGCAGATCTAAATCTTCGCATCACCTGGCACAAAAAATAGGCTGTTCTGCCAATCAGGTGGATCACATCATGGCGATGTTTATGTCCCTGCCTCCTAAACAGCTCAGATGTCGTACACGGTAACTAAACCTTGATAGTGCCATTGATATGGTATGTGTAAACAAAGGAGAACGTAGACGAAAGGAATTCTGTCCCTGTACCCATCCACCCCATTATATTTGCCCCGGCACGTAGGATCTCTCTCTCTCTCTCTCTCTCTCTCTCTCTCAATAACAAGAAAGCAAGGGAGTGTAACGACTTCTGCGTGGTGCAATGCAATGTCTATATAAAGCAAAGCCTCTTTTGATTGTATGCATCCTTCCTCCATACATCCTCACCCCATCCATCACACCGTCTTACTTTGTACATTAATGGCTTCCATGTACCATTGTTTCTTTGTGGCCTTGTTCATCTTGGGAGCTTGGGCTTCTCAAGCCATGGCCCGCACTCTCCATGACTCATCCATGTCCGATCTCCATAAGCAATGGATGGCTCAATATGGACGCACTTACAAGGATGTGGCTGAAAAGGAACAACGTTTCAAGATATTCAAGAGCAATGCGGAGTTAATAGAATCTTTTAACAGCATAGGGGACCGATCATACAAGTTAAGCGTCAATGCATTTGCCGATCTGACCAACGATGAGTTCAGGGCCGCTCATAACGGATATAGGACCCAAGAAAGGGCATCAGAAGCCACATCCTTCATGTATGAGAATGTTACTGCACCATCTACAATGGACTGGAGAAAGAAAGGTGCTGTGACTCCCATCAAGGATCAGGAACAATGCGGTAAGTACTAATTAAGTAGACCATGAACCTTCACCTGCCCTCTACTAACCCTCATTGGTGACTGAGCTAGTCAATCTGGACCATCCATCAGAATGGCCAGCTCTGGATGGGCCATGGCCAAAGTCCAATTTTGAACCATACAAAGAGTAGCCAACAATTTCATTCGAATGAATGGGGCAATACAAGTCTATCTTTTTTAAACTTTCTAGTATAACATTACATTCGCCATTGACTTAATGGGGGCATTGCAGGCCACTTTTTAATGCATGGTTAATACCATAAAATTAATATTAATTTTTGGGCAATGGTCTATCCAAGAGGTGGCAAGTCTAATGAATAGGCAGGATCAATGAGTAAATCAAGTGATGATCTCTTCTCCAACCGATAAAGAATAAGAAAACCCAAACAAGTTTCTGTAACATTGTTAATACACACACTTATCAAATAAGAAAAGGGAAGATGAGATTGTTATTTTGTGTTTTTATTAATTGTGGCTCAAATGTTTCAAAATAGGTTGTTGTTGGGCATTCTCAGCCGTTGCAGCCACAGAAGGAATTACACAAATTAAAACTGGTAAGTTGCTTTCACTATCGGAGCAAGAGCTAGTGGACTGTGACACCAAAGGTGTGGATCAAGGCTGCAATGGTGGCCTCATGGATGACGCCTTTGATTTCATTCAACACAACCGCGGACTTACAACAGAAGCTAACTATCCATACGAGGGAGTTGATGGCACGTGCAACCCCAAGAAGTCTTCCAACCATGCGGCGGAGATCAACAGTCATGAAGATGTACCAGCCAACAGTGAGAGTGCACTATTGAAGGCAGTGGCCAACCAGCCAATTTCAGTGGCCATTGATGCTGGAGGATTTGCCTTCCAATTCTACTCAAGTGGTGTATTCACGGGTGCTTGTGGTACTGACTTAGACCATGGTGTGACAGCCGTTGGATATGGGACTGCTGATGATGGGACCAAGTATTGGTTAGTAAAGAATTCATGGGGCATTGGGTGGGGTGAAGAAGGATATATAAGGATGGAAAGAGATGTTGATGCTAAGGAAGGCCTGTGTGGCATTGCCATGGAGGCTTCTTACCCAACAGTATAGGAGATAATACATCATCCTCTACGTATACAAAATTTCAGCTTATAAATGCCCTGGTCTATTATGTAATGTTCTTTAGCTAGAAAGTGTTCAGACTGTTCTAATATGTAATTACATTGCAATGTATGATCTTATTACCTCAATACAACCATCTGGCTTCAGATTAGATCTCTGATCTTCTAACTTGGTTCAACCATCTGACCACGGGTGGCACGATATGGATATGGACGGTGAGGATCCATTCCCATGATCACATGGGACACAGTGACACATTGCCAGTTTCAAGGATGTCAACAAACATAACGACCGTTCTTATAAAGCTGTGTTTGGATGGACAAGTGATCAATCAAATTACAAATTTTCATCTCAATTTTAACCAGGAAACAAATTTCATAGCATTTAATAAGTAGTCTGCCAAGACGATAGTCCTCACATTGTACGGCAACTACGTATAAGAGAGAGAGGGGGGGGGAGGGGGGGGGGGGGGGGGGGGCTTAAGGCCATGGCCAACCAACTAGTTTCCATCGCCATTGATGCTGGTGGATACACCTTCCAATTCTTCCAAAGCAGTGTCTTCACAGGTGATTGCACCACCGATCTAGACAATGGTTTGACGACATATATATGGGACAGCTGATGATGGTACCAAATATTGGCTGATGTAGAATTCATGAGGCACACAGGATGGAGTGAAGATGTATACATATGGATGGAGAGGGGTGTTGATGTTAAGGACTGTGTAGCATTAACATGGAAGCCGCTTACCCAACTGTATAAATCATCAAATATCCCATTTCATGAAGTTCACATCGCATGTGTGTTATTTTATACGTAGTAACTCATAATATTCATTTAATCCTTTACATGTACTTACTATAGATAGTTAAGATCCTTGAATCTTATTTTTACACTAGCCTTGAGTTGGGAATCGGGACCAATGGACCCATGGATGAGTTTAGACCATTGATCCGATGGATGCTGATGTTGATAGACCACAACCCGTAAGATATCCCTTTTTTTTCTGGAAAAGGAACTTAGAATCCTATTTCTTTTCTAAAATCCCACTTCAGCATTCCTCAAGGTAGTAATAACGGGTAGTCACACGTGTCAAGCTGCAACAATATGGGATCGAGATTGTTGCATGTGTAAGGGTCAAAGCATGGGATAAACAAGCATGATTGCTATATGCGCTCAAGCAAGCATGTAGAAGTTGGAATTACAGATGTCGTACAAGCTGTAATAGATGGACAAGGTATGCAAGCTCCATAGATTGCTATATGGGCTCAAGCAAGCATGCTGAAGTTGGAATTACATATTCAACAAGGCAGTGCGCGCTTATAGCTTTGTGAAAATCATGTGTCTACCTCAAATCCATTAAAGTTGTGCTTGTTCTTTATGTGAATAACAACCTATTAATCGGAAATGATATTGGATATATGAGGGAGGTGAAGGTTTAGCTATCAACCACTTTTGACATGAGGACTTAAAAGAGGTGTCTTACATCCTTGCACTAGGCTCTAACGAAATTGAGCTGCAATGACCCTGCTCCTAAGTAGTTTACATAGGCAAGATTTTTGGGAAATTCTCCATCTATGGCCATTGCCAAGAACGCTAACATGCCTTTCAAGCACAACATTAGCCTATATGGAAATAACATTCCCAACATTCCTAAGAAGAGGCAGTCAATAGAGAATATTCTCTTTAAATCCATCATTGAGAGCCTTATATAAGTGATGTTGTATAAAAGGCAGGATATTGCCTTCTTAGTGGGAATGGTGAACCAATACCAAAGCAATCCCGATATGAATCATTGAACAGTTGTGAAACATATCATAAAACCTATGGGCATGGGGATCTATCTATCATTGGGTACACTGATGACTTTCAAACAGATCTGGATGAGTCGTGTGTGGCAATCCATAGCAGGTGGTGTTGTCACATGGGACAGGCAAAAGTGCATCATGATCTAACAATAGAAACAGAGTATGCAGCGTCCAAGAATGCAATTTAGCTTGGGAAGTTTGACTTTGAGGAGTGTTGGTCATTGCTTATTTATTGTGACAACACGAGAGCAGTTGCATAGTACAAAGAGCCCCGTTTATAACGACAAGGCCAAGCACATCTATGAGGCCTCACCAATTGAGAACACAAGCTTCACGGCTTGGAAATACATATGGCCTTTTTCAACATGTTTCAAAAATGCTCTAACTAGGAGAAGCAGCTACCTCTTTCGTTGGTTACAAGACCATTACTTCACACTAAGCCTATACCTGTCATTTATTTGGTTGATTCACCATTTTGCAGTGAAACTAACGGCCAACAAAACCTAGCATTATTCAACGTTCCTCGCTTTCACTTCATTTTCCCAAGAGGCGACTACTTCCACCTAGAGGTGTACACGAGTCAATCTAAGCTGAGTTTTCACCAGCTTGGCTTGACTCAGCCAGCTAGAGTCCTCAGCTCGAGCTCGGCTCGGCTCAGTCATCAAGCTTGGATTGGTAGCTCGGCTCGGCTGGGCTCAGTCCAGTTCAAGTGTCGAGCCGAGTTCGAGTTCAAGTGGGGTCTAACTATCCAATTGAGCCATAGCCACCGAGCCAATGGTCAGGTGAGGCCTGCTAATCGGATAAACACTGTTTGCCACTCGCCACACCCCAGCCGAAGGGCGAAGGCAACGTGGCTAATGAGATGAGGAGAGGAAGAGACTCACCTTTCAATTGCTGAAAAATGGAGAGAAAGAAGAAGAAGAGTAGTCGCCAATCGGGCACTGGAGAATGGCGAGAAAGAGAGGAGATGAGAGTAGTCGCCTGTCGTCATTCGGGCACTAAAGAACGACAAGAGAGAGATGAGTGAGGTTAGGGTTTTAAGGTTGGACGAACAGCCGAGGCGAGAGTGGGTGTTGGGGTTAGGTTTTTTTTTTTTTTTAAACCTGTTTTGAGCAACTGGGTAAATATTATATATATCTAGTCAAACAATTGATCCAAGCTAAATCAAGTTCGAGCTCAAGACCAAGTCAAGTCGAGTCAAGCTAAGTCCAACTTGGACTCAGACTCAAAATGTTTTGAGCTCAATAAAACTGGCTCGACTCGGCTCGAACACTGTTTCAATCCGAGTGAGCTAACAAGCTTCTTTTTTTTTCCTTTTCTATAAGGGGCCGTGCGAATGCATACCCCCTCTACGACAAATTATGATCACGGATCAACCCCTTCCAGGTACATATCGAGCTAACAAGCTAATTCTACTTCCACCCTTCGCTTGGCATTTTATTACCTAACAAGCTAACTCTACTTCCACCCTTCGCTTGGCATTTTATTACCTACGCTACCCCACTCGTTGAGTTGGGAGTTACCTTGTATGTATACCAGACTAATCGAGGGGGAAATGGGACGTAGCTTCTAACCTTTCAATCTTGTGAACAGAAGCAGAAAAGAAATCACATGTTACATTCCACTAAAAAGTGGCCAAGAATGGTCGGGTCAAAGCTTTCTATACGCGTGGTTTTAAGTGACAGTCCAACCATGGTAGGTCCCACCAGACCAACGGTACAGATCATGAGAACATGCACACAGCAAAAAAGAAATGCGTGTGTAGCTTGCAAAACGTCAGTGGCATTCTAATTCCACACTACAATCTCAAGTGCCAAACACAGATCCCTTGCCCTTAACATTGCTATGCTGTGTCCCACTTTCCGCAGCCACAAATATTCACTTCAAAAGGAGTCTTAAACTTCTAAAATAATGATCCGTCTAAACCTTATACATAATGAACTACGTGTGGACAATTAATAAGAAAAATATGGTAACCATATAAATTTTAATGGCAGCAATTTTCCTCAATCTAAGGGATTACTTTTCTTCCGCAGGCTCAACTAAATTATTCTTCAATATGTCCTAATTACTGGAAATACGGGCCATACTTGCCAAAGTGGACAGCAAGAGTAGAGTTTTTTATTGATGGAAAGCAAATGGTAAAACAAAGAAATCATCGGTATAAGGAAAACTATTTTAAAAAATGGTCAACCACGGAGAAAAAAAAAAATCCTCAAATGCTTTGTTAATTTTAGTGTACATGATTTCCACATAAATGTGAATAGGTCAATGGTTTAAAAAGTGAGAATTTGTCTTTTAAACAGGGTAGAAATCTCAATTTCAGGTCAATGGTTTAAAAAGTGAGAATTGTCTTTCAAAAGGGGTAGAAATCTCAATTTCTCAAGTTCTAGATGAAAAATGATGTCATTTCCTATGAAAATCTGATAAAAAGGAAATTGATTTCCCCAATCATTCGCAAATGAGGAAAACCATCACATCTAAGGAAATCAATTTCCTTTTTCTCATTTACTTTTTCATTTACAACAATCCAAACAGCTCTTAAGGGCACTTCCATCTACTAGCAAAAAAAGTTTCACCAAGTACAAATAATTCTGATGTTCCCCAATTCCCCATCAGATGGTCAGGGTATGGCCTACCCGTGACAGCTTTGGTGGGTCCCACCATTGGATAACAGGCTCAGACATAAAGATCCCACTTTCCTTGATCTGTATAATAGCACCCCCCATATTTAAGAGAACAGGTAAGGATTGGATGGTTCTTCTGGTTTGAGAACTAGAAAATTTTTAAAAATAAAAAAAATAAAATAAAAATGGCCCATGAATCAAACGCCCTTCAAACTAAAATAAAATTCAAAGCTGCATAAAGACGTCAATACAGCAAGGAGATCTTTTACATTCTCCCTTCCCCTCCATTCAATTCCAATAAGCTCTAATAAGTGGCTTTCATACTTTTCCCTCCACTATTATATTCCAACAAACTGTAGTCTGCAGTCTCCCTTCTTCAGTGAGTACTTTGATTCAAATCCAAGACATCAATCTGAAGGAGAACCTTCTAATGAGCTACGGCTCCAACTGGGCTCATACCCATTGTCAATCAATCTCATTATCAATCTCATTATCAAAGTGGTAAATTTCAACCTGATTTAAATGGCAATTTGACATTCTTGCCCCTGCCACCTGACACAGGTAGCCAACCAATCACTTGTATGACTGCAAGTATACTGTTTTGGGTAATACATGAAGAAAGTTGACCACAGCGAGAGAAGCACCACAATGATAAGGTAAATGGAGTTTTAAGTTGAGGATACCCAAGTGCAAGACATCACAGTAGAGAAACCAATCATGCGAGCACTACCACTCTTATCAATCATTCCATTGGAGCCGTCTCAAGTGTAGCAACAAGGTAAGATACATAGGGCCGTCCTAAGGCAAACCCGTGTAGTATAGAGTCACTGATGGCACATGATTTTAACGTGTACAAGACATGTTGCGCTTTGCCAATCACCTGTCATCTTTTTCTTTTTTGCTTTTTCCCTCCTGAAGAAACAATGTCATCTTTTTCTTTTTCTTTTTTTCTTCTTTCCGCCTTTAGTCTGAAGAAACAATGTCATCTTTTTCTTTTTCTTTTTCTTTTTTTCTTTTATACTCCTTTCTTCTGAAGAACCAATCTCCCTGGTGAGATGCAGAAGTAAATGAACGGAGTCCACCCCTTGCGATCCTCATAAATCTATTAAGCATGTCTACCATTAAGAAAATGCAGAGTATCCAACACTGACTGTCATCCCAACCACACTTGGCTTGTTGTCTGGTTTGCTGTAGTAGTTTTAGAAAGCTGATGAATAGTAGATAACAGCTTCCATATTTTTCTCACCAGTTGCAACCAGTCTTCTCCAAGCCATGGCTCAAATGCAATCAACATAAACAGCTACTGTGTCCCAGCCAGTGTTGCAGGATCGGTGTCAATGCATGTATCACACCCGTGGGATATAGAAGCATATCGGTATCACAAGAGAAATATCGCATGTATCGTACATTGTATAGCTGTTTAAGGGAATGATTGGGAAAATGAAAGAATTTTTCAATGAAACTTGAGGAGATGTTAAAAGAGTCATGGTTACACAGTTAAAACACCACAGAAAACAGTTATGGAAAGGAAGTTTCCTTTCACAGGGTCCTAAATTAAGCACTATATGATAGAAGTGATGTATTTATATCCAAAATGAGCTCATCTAATTCAAATACCCCACAACTAATTCATATTAAACCATTCAAATAACGTGTCCTGATTTAGATCTATGATGAACCAAAAGTAGCACTTATTTATCTGACTATCAGATTGGTGGGCCAACAATTTGGATGGTATGGATAGTCATACAATATGCAATGCATATGATCAAAGAGTCACCACCATTTTTTATATGGTGTTAGACTGACATAGTTTATTCCAAATGAGAAACAAGACTGATACTCTGGGAGCATGATGGATTTAATGCAGGCACTCGGAAATTGCACACATGGCATACATCATCATCATCATCATCATCATCTACGCCTTATCCCAATTAATTGGGGTCAGCTACACGAATCCTGTTCCTGTTTGGATTCATGATGGAACTTGTGGCATAAGTTTGATGCCAGCTACCAACCTGATGCAACCCTACTTTATCCAAGCTTGGGACAGGCAATGAAAGCACAAAACTCCCACAGGCGCAATGTAATAGACTATTACATAGGTTGATTACAATCAAGCACAATCTATTAATCCAGTACCAATAGTCAAATTAAACCGTCCAAATTATGGTAACCAGTGTAGATGTTTCATCAACCAAAAATTAAGCTTTTTGATTATCTGAACGTCAGATTAGTGGCATTTATTGGACGATTAACAATGAAACTATTCAACAACCCTGTTTCCACAAACTAATGAATAAGAGGATAGGATTGTTCAACCGATATGATATTTGGACTGTGTTTTGGCAACAGTGTGCTGCACAATATAGTCAGTTTATTTAGTGACATTATTGAACAGTTAACAATGAAATATCCAACAGTCACTATTTCCACAAACAAGTGTCAACAAATCAGAGGTTGGGATTGTTCAACCAGTCTGATCTTTGGACTGTTTTGGCAAGACACTGCTGCACAATTTAATCAGTTTTATTCGAGATAATATATGCAGAGGCTACTAGTTTTGTGTGCATGTGTATCAAGTGTCATGGGCAGCCTGAGTACCATATAACAAATAAGAGGTGCCATGGATGACACAGCCATTTAGAAATTATTTCAAATTGCAAACGTGGCATGCAAGTAATTCAAATCAAACTGTCCAGATTATCTTTTGCATCTTAGATGATCATAACCTTAAAATTAGGCTTATTTCATCATCTGACAGTCAAATTGGTTGACATTTACTGGACAGTGAAGAATGAAAGTATCCAATGCTTCTGTATTAAGAAACAAGTGTCTACGAATCAGAGGTTAGGATTGTTCAAACAATCTGATTTTGGGACTGGGACTTAGTGATGAGCATTCCACAAGTTAATGGGTTTAGTTTGAGTAAATATATATATATGCAACGTATACAATTTCTGAGAACCAGTGTATCAAGCATCACACACTGCCTGAGTATCATAAAACTCCCCTTTCTAATGAGAGAGAGAGAGAGAGAGAGTATCAATGATATCATCTCAAGAAAAAAGGACTTCAGTTTTTATTTTCCATTATTCTGGAATTTTCAGAGGGTATCAGTGTATCATCTCTGTCAAGTATACACCCAGATCCATAGCTCAACTGGTAGACTGAGTGGAGATACCTCGTTTCAACACTTGAGGTCTTGGTATCGATCCCTAGTGGGGGTGGCTAACATGGAGTGTGTGTACTGACACGGGTGTATACTAACAAGCTAACCTTAGAAATAAAAAATAAAAAATCTCTGTCAAGTATCGCACATATCAATGATACAAAGGAACTCTATAAAGAGATTTTGGTAATACGTTGATATTGTGATATATCATGCGATACCGTCAACATATTGTGCAACACCATGTTTACCGTATAGGAGACATGCTAATGCATAGGCATTTTCACACCAGGCTCGAGTAGGGTGGCCTGTGGGATGCAAGGGCATACTCGGGATAGGCAGACCGTGCGAGGCAGGCCCCATTTGATGTGGGGCCCATGAGGGGGTTTCAGCCAAGGACCTAACCCTATGAGATAAAAGGATTGATTCAATTCGCCACACTCTATCAGTTCAGGCTTTTAGAGCAAGTGGTTAGTTGTCTTACATCAAAGTGGTATCAAAGCGGGAGGTCTAGTGTTCAAGACTCCTCACTGGGACACGCGTGTGAGGCGGCGGAACCCATGTGATGTGGGGGCCACGAGGGGGGTTTGGCCAAAGACCTAACCAATGGGATGTGGGGCCTACGATATGAGATAAATAATTGATTCCCTGAGATGCAGGGGCAACCCACCCATGCAAGGTGGAACCCATGTGATGTGGGGCCCATGAGGGAGGTTCGGCTGAGTACCTAACCCATGGGGTATTGGGACTGGCCTATGAGATAAAGGGACTGATTCGGCATGCTCTATCAGTTTGAGCTTTTAGAGCAAGTGGTTAGTTGTCCTACATCACATACGCTACCGATAATATCGGGCAATATATTGGCCGATATTTTCAATACTATCAACACTGGTCCCAACCCACGCATGTACATAGTTTCTTCAGACACGGCCCTGTGTTCTATTTGGCTTTTTGTAATTGCATACAACTAACAAAAATTCTCCTATGAGAAAAACATTTAAGTGAATTCAAAGATCCTTTACATTCAAATTAGCAACGTTTCCTAACATGGGGCATTAACTATCCATTTACAAATTACATACGCACCAATCAAAATCAACAAATTTTTACTAAATTTTCGTTAGGGGAAACCTCTTTCCAGAATTCAAGATGTTAAGAACAAGAAAGACTATTTGATCCCCACTGCAAGGCTCAGAGTCACCCATAAATCTCGTTAATTTTCACATTTTCCAAAATTAAGCGGAGGTTATAAACAATAGTTCAATATTGTAGGATCCACCCATTGAACATACTAATGTACTTATTGCCTTCCCAGAGTAATTGAAAAGTTAAAAAAGCTGCAGTATCAAACACCTAACCGCCTCCATACATTCAACATAATAACATTCTTCCCCAACTCACAACAAATAGAATTTTATAAAAGAAACTTGAGAGAAAAACAAAAGGAAGAAAGACAACCCCAAGATGAGACCACGAAGCTGATGACAAGCAGTCGGAGCCTACAAAATTCAGTCATCTACATTCCACAAATCTTTCTTACCCTTCCAAATCGCATCTTGCAAAATACGGGAATAACACCTTTAGCCCAAGCCATAGCATTACTACAAGCATGAAGAATAACCTGTTCTGCTAGCTTAGATTTGATATGACAACCTCCATTTTGCCCCTTTTATACTGCCCACAAACCCACTAACAAAGCTAACTTCCATAAAGGTTTCCTCCTATCAAATCACTCATCACTCCATGTTTCAGAAAAGGCCCCAAATCAAACATGGATTCATTCCCACATTCCTGCTCCAAGTGTGATTCATTGTCGGAAAATTATCCTGCCCCACGAGCCACCTGAATGCAATACCCTAGGACCACACGATCGCCAAATCGCAGCAGTGGAAGCCACTTTTTCCCCCCCTTTTATTTACTTTCTTTCTTCTTCTTTTTATGATGAATGGGAGATTTTAGTAAAGTAGGCCTAAAAAAGACAGCTGCACGCCAAAACAAGAGCCACAATGGCCAAAGAAACCTACAGAAACACACTTACACATAAACAGGCAAGCCCCAAGCCCAGATACAGGATATACAGCAGCCAAATTTGGGTACTGCTACCTATTGAGGGAACCTGGCAGAGACTCGGGAATTATAAGTTCCCTAAGATCAACCCCTTCTCTGGCAAACAAATCAGCTGGATTGTTGGCTGAACAATAAACAGAACTTGCATATAAGGAAACCTTGCGTCTCTGAGTTCTTCAAGCATGTTAGCCGCTCTCCAATAATATTGCCCCAATTTATGCAGAGGCAGTGGGGATGCTGGGGACCACTTCCCCCTACTAGTTTCTCCTTTTTACAAGTTACAGAATGATTTTACAGAGAACCTACGTGCCTATAATAATAGAATGAGATAACCAGTATAATCTAACAATCTTCAAGTCTAAGACAAGTTTAAAATATTCTTACTCCGCAGTTCCAATACTTCATCACAGTGTCTACCAGATGACAAAGGTGCTGATCGTAGGGAAGTCAAATAAAATACAGAACACCTATTATAAAGTTGCAGGATATATGCACCAGGGTATAGAAAACTTTTTCTAAAGCAAGTATAGAAAACTTAAGTATCAAAAATAAAGTACAAAAACAACTGATAATATTTATTAAATAATCACCTCATATAAATAGATGTACAGGATGCACACTTATACAGTAACTATACTATTTGTGCATATGTACAATATATATACACTTAGTAATTCCATGTGCACTACACCAATCTGTACATAGTATATACCCTAATGTAAACATCACTGGTCACGCTGCCGAAAGCAACACAATTCATCCAAGAAACGTGAGCCGTATATATCCTAGAACAACACATTGACTTCATATCAGTTGCATTTTTCTTCTTTTAGACCATTAACTTGAACAAGGACTCCGTGTACCTTCTTAATGAGTCTGCCTCATGCAAAAAAAAAAAACAACATTGGACAGTTCATCTTAGCAAACAGCATGATTGCACTGAAACTTGAGTGTCTATATCCTGAATGTAGGATTGAGCGGCCAATGTCACATTTATTCAACATTGCTCAAGTATTTCTGACACTAACCATAGCAGACACAACACACAAGTAGATTGTCAACTACCAAGCACATAGAAACAGTAAGGACTCTTTTAACTAATTGTGGATAACCAAAAGTAAAAGCAGAGCTGTCCATCATACATCCGTGAACCAGATGGCCCTGTGGCAAGAGAATCTAGGATGGAGGATTCATAGTATCTCTCTAGATCTGGCAAAAGCCACACCATACAACTCCGTCCAGGAATCTGGAGCTTCCCTTTGACCAACAGCTCCTCAAAATCATAACCAGAGGTCCAGAGCTATATTCACCTTCTTTTCCTTCCTTTTTCTTTGTTCTTCTTTTTTTTTAGAGTATATTTTACCTGAATGTTAGGTAGTCTCATCACTACACACAAGTGACGAGCTAGCTTGCATTGAGAATGAGGGGCCCTCCAAAGGACTTTTTAATATCCAATGAGGATGACATAATCATGGCCAATGCACAACATGCATATCCCAATAAAATGTAGAGGAGAACCAAAGCATGGTGAAACACAAAACATGCACAGAGGTAGAAGAAACAAAGAACAAAAGGCATAACCACACATGGAAAATCATGCAAAAGTCAAAACAAATATGCATGTGCAAAGTAGATAAGTTGGAATTTATATAAGTACTAATGGATGGCTCCTGCACTATCAAAGAAGTTAATAACTTCTATATACTAAACTACTTTCCTCATGTTCCACAACCAACCATCACAAACAAACCGCATCGTAAAGGCAGAGCATAGAACCAGCCAGAAAAGTTTGGTAAACGATTCATCAAAGTAGACTACATGTCTGATTCACCACAACCATTTAAAGCATTCGCGCCGAAGAGCTGTGTCATAAACCTGAATCACACACCCATCATAACTCAATCCATCATTCTACATTTTACAAACAAAATAAAGTTCAAGCATCTGCGCAGTACAATCATTAAGCAACACAACTAGACCTATGCTACGGTAACAAAGTAACATACAAAAATCCACCCAAATACCAACAATGAGCAGAGATAGAAAACACAGGGAAAAGCAAAACAGATTTTATAACCACGGAAAAAAAAAAAAAAAAAAGGAAGATGCTAGAGAAAAGCATTTAAATAAGATGACTAATTCAGGCTGAAAAAATAATAATCATTCCTAAATATAATCATAAATCACATGAAGTATTACAACAAGCATCCCGACACTCAAAGAATAAAATCATGAATCACCAATAAACAAGCAAGTATCTCCACCTTTAATGGTGATAAGGTTTAGAGTGAAAAGCTTATAAACCAAACCACCCCCGTGGTCCAGGAACCGGGATGAACGATGCAAATCCTTGCATGGGTTGTCAAAGACTTCCCTTCCCAATTCAATCCCTTGCTCAATGAGATTGAATTTTCACAAAGGGTTAGCATTGAGTTTTATCTTTTTGCATTCATTGCAAACGACTTAACTAGTCATTTAGAACAAAAGATCCCATGGTGTATATTATTTGCAGATTAATTTTGAGTAATGAAACAAGGGGAAGGATTAAATGTATGGATGGATGGATGCTTTTTAGTGCTTTAGAATATAGGCAGTTTAAAATTACTCAGACAAAAACAAAGCATATGAAATGCAATTTCAATAATAATGGGAGTGGAAACAAGGACTTGGTCAAGATTGATGACCAAGAAGTACCCCAATATGACCACTTCAAGATCTTAGATCGATAATTCATGAGAACAAAAGATATTAAGAGGATGTTGCTCACAGCCTCTCGAGTTTCCCGTCTCATAACAATCAAATTGAAGGGGAGATTTTAAAGGACAGCTATAAGACAAGCCATGCTTTATGGATTATAACATTGGGTAGTCATGCAGCAACATATTCATTGAATGAATGTAGCTGAAATGAGGATGATAAGATGGATCAGTGGCAAGAGGACGAAGGTTAAAACTAGAAATGAACACATTTGAGGGAGCTTAGGAGTAGCCCCAATATGCAAGGACTTGCCCCAATCATCTATGTAAGACCCGTAACCTCGCGAGACCTTCCATACACTTCTACTTAAACTACGGCATGTTCCCCACGGACCAGATCAACAAGTTTTGATCATTACCCTACTTCTGTACCGTGATACCTCGAGACTTGTACCTTAGCCACCGCGCGGGCGCTACGATTCCAACGACACGCGGCACACCCCATTTTGACCCTTAGATTAGAAGTTACAATTTTGGCACAATCCAAGGTGAGCCGCACAATGCACGCGGACCCCACTTGCACAAATCTCCATGTTGTTAAATCAATCAATTCATCAATCAAGCCACATCCATCACGCATGTCACTCACTCCCCATTAATCAAACAAACCCATTCCATTCTCATGCAACCCATACCTTACCTATGCTAGCCATGATTCCTTTCTTCTTTTTCTCCCCATTTTGCCCCTCCATCTTTCCCTTATTCCCTCCCTATCCTAAAATCTCTACCACAAAAACACTCTAACTCCCTCTCATTTTTACCATTTCCTAGTAAGAGTAGAGAGGGATTAAGAGAGAGAAAAATATTAGAAAGGTTAGGGAGAAATTAAGAGATAAAGAGAGAAAAGAAAGAAAGATTGGGGAGAGATTAAGAGAAAAGAAAGAGAGCTTGTGAAAGTATTAGAATAGATCAAGAGAGTAAGAGAATAGAAAAAAGTGAGATTAAAGAAGATTAGGGGTAAAGAGGAGCTTGGTGGGCAATCCAATCGCCGATCCAAGACGATCCAACCGTCCATCCTCCTAAGTAAGTGGACGCTCCCATTCTTTGTGATCTCTCTATTTTGGTGGGCCCATAAGGGTGGGACCCACCTTGATCATGTATTGAGTATGTGGTGGACCCCTGCCCACCACAGAGTGGCAGGATTTATTTCCTTTTCTTTTCTTATTCTCACAGTGTTGTGGGACCCATAAGTGGGCCACGCTATTGGAGAGCATGTCCCGCATGCTATCATAGCGTGGACTACCTTGTGTGGCCCACTATGAAATTTATTTTCCTTTTAAACCAATTGACTGTGTAAGCACACTTGGATGGTGAAAATACACCAAAAATTGATGTAATCCAAAGCTTCTTGGCCCCACCATGAGTTGGACATTCAAATGGATGGAGTGGATTTCCTAGGCTGGCCCTACCTCACCCTTAAAATACGAGAGAGAGAGAGAGAGGTAGTGGAACCATGTCCTTGGACACAACAATGTCCAGAGACATGTCTCTGTCTATGCCACCATTCACATTCCTAAGCCACCATGTGGGCTTATCTTGTGGGCCCCATCATGATGTGTATATATATATATATATCATCCATACCGTTCATCTGATTTCCCTTCTCATTTTAGGCGTTAAGCTCAAAAATGAAGTTAATCTGAATCCTAGGTGGGCCATACCACAAATGCTAAGGGGTTGGATTACACGTCAATTCTTACTTTTTTTGCATGTGAGGTTTAGAGTGAGTTTTCACTCGTGGGACCCATATTGATGTATTTATTAGATCCATACCATCTATCCATATGCTGGCTCATTTTAGCCGTGGAGCCCAAAAATCTACCCGATCCAACCATCAGGTGGACCACACCACAACTGATGGTGGTAGTGCAAGCACCTCCTCACGTCAACCATGCGGACGTGGGGTGGGGGCGTCCCAACCATGGACCCCACCTTGATGTATTTGTTTAATCCATGTCGTCCACCACTTTCCCCATGTCGATTTAGGCTATGCGTCAAAAAATTGAGACAAATCTGAGTTCTTAGTAGACCACACCGAGAGAAACAAAGTCCCACTGTTAGAACTTTCTAAGGCCTACTATTGTGTGTATAAGTGGTGGACCTACCCATCATTGGACTCCTTCGATCCATATAGAACTGGCCAATATAATGGACGGAATGGATTATCCACTAGTGGACCCCATATGGTAGAATAAAGTAAAAATTAAAGGAAGAAAGAGAAGAACAAAAAAAAAGTAAGTCACTGGACGTTATTGTCCAGTGACGGTGAGGGTGGAAGCCTCATTGGGCTACCACCACACGTGGACCCCACCATGACGGATTTGTTTAATCCACACCGTCCACCATCTTTTCCATATAATTTTAAGCCATGTGCCAAATTTTGATGCAAATCTGAGTTTCGAGTGGGCCGTACTAAGGGGAACAGTGTCCATCTGTCAAAACCTTCTAAGGGCCACTTTGGAGTCGTTGATCATCCAAACCAGTCCTAGTCAGAGTCTATTTGACCTCATTCGAGGTAGCCATGACAGTAAACGGATTAGATCATCCACTTGGGGCCCACATTAATAGTGTATACAAAACGTACAACGAACATACTAATAACATGAAAAATACGTGAATGCCATGCAAGTGGGAGTTAACCAATTCTTGGCCAATTTTGGGTCTCACAAATGGGACCCTATTCGGATGTTTATATTGAATCCACACCATCTACCATCTTTTCAAGAACATTTTAGGCATTGGACCAAAAGATGAGACAGGTTCGGGTCTCAAGCGAGCCATAATGAGGGAAACAAACCGTTGTTGCTGTAATCTTCCAAGGCCCACTGTGGAGTCCCTGTTCGTCCAAATCAACCCAAATCTAAGCCCCCTTTTTTTTTGAAAGATAACTTACATTAAGAGAAAAAGAAAAACAGAACAAACAAAGAACACTGCTGAGATAGCAGAAGAAAATCAGAGCCCATTAAACCTGCTCGAGATGGAATACCTAGTGAACGGAGCATAAAATCCACGTGGGGCCTGCACTGATGGTACATAAATAAAAAAGAGAAACAAAGGAAAATGGAAGTGTCACTGGGCATTATTGCCCAGTGACGTGAGGGAGGGAAACTCCTTGGGCTACACCCCACACGTGGGACCCTACATGATGTATTTATTATATCCACTCCGTTCATCTGTCTTATCATATTGTGTTAGGCCATGGGTCCAAAATTCAGGTTGATCCATATCTCAGGTGGGTCGTACCATAGGATAATGTGGGGGTAGAAACCTCTTAGAGTTGAGATTTCTTGGTTTTGGGATCCCTTAGACTTGGGAATCCCTAGTTTTGGGATCCCTTGGACTTGGGAATCCCTGAAATCGAAATCCCTTAAGTCTTTGGTTATATTTGGCATCTGTAATTCAAATCCTTAAATTAATTGACATGTGAATTTTGAAACTATGTTTTTATTAAAATCCATTTAGGCATATACTTTGCCCAAACTAATGAAGTCTCAAGACTCAGATGAGCTATGAGCATATGATCACATCCTAGTAACTAACCAATGATCTGTAACCATCAATTTACATTATCAATGATTAGACGGTGCAGATCATCCTATTAAAGTAATTATAGTGATGTCATTGATAATCTGATTATTTTGGGACATCATTAGTGAGTCGTGTGCCCAAATGGATTGGTACCATAGTGACACACATGTTGTACATGTGGGCATCCATCCAGGTCACTCCCAGTGGACCCCGCCTTGTTATACATATTCTATTCATGCCTTGCAGGCTACATGAGAAGCTGACGTTAGTCTAACGTGGGTCATACCACATGGACTTCTATATTTTTAGTGGGGCATGTCGTTTGGTTCCCACTCTCTGTATATGATGTGCCGACTAAGGCCGCCGATTATTGTCTGATATGCCTGATAACATGCTAGTGTACTTGGCCTGGTAGAAGATACTAAGAACATGCTTAGTATAATGACATTATGTCTAAACATATGCTCATACACATCATTTGTATGCATGTTGTGGGTGGTGATTGATCATAGCATATGTCACTGGACTGAGACACTTAGGGGACTCCATATGAGACAGGGTTGCCCCAACATGATCGCACTATACGCACAGGTTTGATGCATGACTTGGATGGTATGACTCATGCATTTTGCATCTTGTATGTCACAATCACTTTACGCCCTAGCGACATCAGAGTTATGGCCTCCACAAGCATATCGTAGATAGCTAGATTAGATACCGGAAATATCTGTTTTAGCATTAGGGCGCTATGAATGTCCTTGGGTGAAAGTCCCTAAACCCTTGTGGTACCAGTAGGATGCTTAAACGTCGAGACCAAGTAGATAACATGAGTGCCCGAGTGTCGAATACCAGTAAGCCGCATCTCCCACTGTGTCGTGGTCGATTGAAAAGGAGTGTGACCTTATCCGCCCGAGAGTAGGGGGCTATAAGCTAGGTTGAGTTTAACCAGCTCGTAAATGAGTCTGTTATCGACGAGCCGGGTGGGCATTGGCATACCACTGGCAAGGCGAATAGTCAAGTCTCTTCCACTCACTTGGCCATGCGTGCGATAGGGCGCCAGCCAATGTTGGAGTATGCTAGACCCCGGTAATGTTTCTAATGACGAATCGTACTTATACGTGGACTAGTTGAGGATTGGCATGCTTGCATTGCATCTCTAGCATTGACATTCGGCCATGTAGGCCTTGTGTTACATAGCCTTAGTATGACTAACATCATTTATGGACTTGTCAGTTTAGCCTTCCATCATTTCTGCTTACTCTGACATTTGTATACTTGGCACATGCATTACGCACACGCACACTCTCTAAGCGTCGTATTAAGCTTATGCACATTCATTATGTGCAGGTTATGCTAGACGCAGCAGCATTGAGGCAGGAGCATGTGCCTAATCCTTTTGAAATTTTGTTATATGATATATTTCCCTTTCAGCACTGTACTCAAATATTATATTAGTGGATATGTGGTGATGATGTTTTGGTGACTTGGGTACACTTGTGATTATGCTCATTTACAAAAAAAAAAAAAAAAAAAAAATCTAAAAATATTCCTTATACGATCCCAAGATCGAAACCTGGCGCATGGAAGCTAGAAGCCGAGAATGGAATACTACAGAGGCTGTCGGCACCGGATTCGACGGCCTAAAATTTTGTGAGCCCTTTTCCCGAGTTTGGGGCGTGACAATCTAGTGGTTCAGGAATCCTCTCTTTCAAGGCAATAGAGGTTTGATTTCCCTAGGGGTAGGGTAGGGTATTACAAAAGGAAGTCAATAGGCCTAGAATTGATTCTTCCTAGGTCGATGCCAGAGCGGTTAGTGGGGATGGCCTATAAATTGGATGGCAATACATCTATGCTGGTTCAAATCCAGCTCTGCCCAATAATTCATTAATCCATGGGGATGATACAACTAATTTGTCCTCCAAAAATGCTTGCTATAGAGGAATAAACAGTCATTTTTTTCTGATAACGATCAATGAATTTATTTTGATTCTACATATACATGTGTTGAATCTTAGCAACAGCCTAGTCCATAGATATTTGGGTTGGAATTGACAAACAATCTATTCCATAAATATTTGGGCTAGAATTGACGAACAACCAATACTCATGTTAGTGTTATTAGTGTTACATGGAAATCTCAATGGAGCATGGCCGAGTGATAAGGCAACAGGTTTTTGTCCCATTACTCAAGAGGTTCGAATCCTCCCAACCCAGACCGATTGTATTAAAACAAAGATATTTCCCTTTTCTTTAACATTACACTCTTTGTGAGGAAAGTAGACTTAGTAGATTGAAGACCAGGAACTACACTAAACCACCGGTTAGAAGGGGAGCTGGTTAAGTTGAAGACAATAGAGGGGCAAAGGGAAGGCCCAAAAGGATAAGTGGAGTAAGTAAAGAAATGATGACCTGTGATTTGAGTAAGGATATTGTCCTTGACAAATGGACTACAAAATAAGATTCGCATAGCCAACCCCAATTAGTTGGGATAAGGATTAGATAATCTTCATCATCTAGCCTAATCCCAATTGCTTGAGGTTCGTTACACGAAACTCAGCCATTCCACCATATCATTGAAATCAGATTGTCATGACTCATGACAAAGTAGTGGCGAAATTGATACTAGCTACCAACCTAATGCAACCCTCCTCCATTTGGGCTTGAGACTAGCAATGAGAGCACAAAACTCTCAATGGTGGAGTTTAGGATGAGGTTTAGATGACGATCATAAAAAAAATTGACGTTAACAAGGAGGCATTAGCAATTATATATGACAATGATCTAGGTGTCATAGTTACTCATCCAAGCCGACCCCAATAAGTCAGGATAAGGCTTAGGGCTGAAAGTTAGACAGGTTCAACCAGACCGACCCAAGATCGACACAACATTGGGTTGGGCTTGGGCAGGATGTATCAGGTTTGGTCTCAAGCTTGGGCCATACAAACACCAACCCGATAAAACTTGGGTTGGGCTTGGGTTGAGGTTTTGGGTTGCCCGACCCAACCCGAACTCGATCAATATATAAGTTCTTTATAAATTAATTATAATTGAGTGTGGATCGTCTATGTTGAAGGCATTGGAAACTCCAATGCTATCGGGTTTCATTGGTCTACATCATTTCCGATGACTCAAGCTAACAAGAAACATCAGATTTCTCACCCGAATAGATTGCTTGATACGCAATATGCCTTTTAAAGGAGTAATTGTCCTATATTTTAGCTTGTTTGTTTAGAAGAAATGATCTTCTTTACTATAAATAACTACATATATAATAAATAAAATTATAGGTACAAAAAATAAGACATGTATTGAAAATATAATAGACAAATGTAATAACGAAAATATCAGCATATATCTACCCGACCGAGCCCGCTCGGGTTGGACTTGGGTTGAGAATACCCAACCCGAGGTTGGGTTGGGTTGGGTTGGGTTGGGTTATGGTTGAGGTATAGGAACCTTGGGTTGGGCTAGGGTTGAGCACTAACCCGACCCAACCCAACACAACCCAACCCAACCCGCCCCGCCCGACTTTCAGCCCTAACAAGGTTTAGATGGTAATGATGAGTTACTCATCAAAACATAATTTGGGGACGGGCAAAAGAGCAGTCTGAAACATTTGGGTAGAGAGGTTCAAAGGTCATAAACCGAACTATAGAATGATATCTACAAGGTAATGGGGATAAGACTGTCCTATATCTAAAACTGCAATGTAAATCAAGTGTATAAAGAACAGCTTGAAAGCTTAACTTCCATAGTTCTGAATTAATTCATTTTGTAGCTTAGAAAAGCATGTACAACAGCATATATTAAATAATACTGAATGCAAAGAACATTACACACCACACACTAGCATTGAAGTGAGGTTGTGCTCTACCTTGACAAAACACATCTACTGTACCCATCACATGTATACGAGTGGTGAGGGTGCATGAAGTGCATTGTTCAAGTCAAATACGAGAAAAATACTGCACAAAATATCACACGTGATAAAAATAATACGCAATACTCTACTTTTTATTATAGTACTCTTAACATTCCATTCTCTGCATTCTATCAGTCAACGCATGATATCATGCATATTTCTACAACAATCACACATTTAGAACAAACACGATAAGCAATTGTAGAGGTGCAAGATTGCCAAACATAATAGCACAACACCATATCATGGGGGCCTTGAAGTCTACAAACGAAGAACCAAGGTTGGGGTGGGACCCATGAGTCCTCTCCAGGCTCCACAGGTCAACCAGCCACTTACAATCCAACTAGGTGATGCAGTTGGGCCCCCTTGAGCCCAACAAGCACACATGTGCTTTTTGTTGAGAAAAGTCTTTTGCAAGGGGTATCTTTGTAACAAGTCTTTTGAAAGGGGGTTTTTGTAATATGTTTCTTAAGTTAATCGGGTAGCCTTATATAGGGTTTTCTTGGGGAAAAATAAAGACATTGTAAGCTGATTTTCTTTGGAAGAAAGAACTTTTCCTTAGTAGAGGTGCCGACTCCTCTTCCTCCTCTTGGTGCTGACTCCAAGACCACCACCGATGCTGACTCCAGTGAGATCTATCCCTACCCCTACTCTAATCTCCTATTCTAATCTCCCACATCCTTCTTCTTCTCTACTAACCTTCACATATTCGCTTAAAACCCTTGAATTTCCATTCTCTCTCTTTATTTTCTTTATTCTTGTTGCCCGCCCGCTATCACCATATTTCACGATAAAGGGCACATAACCAAATCCCAGCAAAAAAGGGAAAAAAAAAAAAAAAAAAAAAAACAACGTTTGGAGTTCCCATTTAGAAACAATCTCTGTATAGCAGAAACGAAAGGCAGATGCTCCCAACAAAAATAAGGAACAGAAAAAGGCTACATGGACATGCAAATTGGAACAAAATTCTTGAGTCCTTGACCGAGTCTTCAACCCGACTCAACAAACTCTTGGCTCTTTGTAAGTTGTCAGCTTCTTATATCACGTATGGATATGCTGAAATGAGAGGTTTTCCTTGCACAAATTGTTAATTGTAACCCAACAATATGAAGCAAAAGTGTTCAACCAAGGTTCCATACAAACATGACATGTGACAAAAAACAGTCCATCGGCAATTGTAGTGCAATAACAAGGATATAGGCTAACGATTTGCTATATAAGCTACAGCATAAGGTGGACAACGCTCCCTATTCAATTATGTGGCTGAGTTGAGGTAACTTGGTTAAAGTCAAATCTTTTTGTTTAATCACTTTCCAAATTGCAAAGAGAATTCAGGGATGAGATTCATGAGAACTGTTGGGATTCCCTTTCTAATGAATATGGTCCCAAATTATATGGCTCTACAATAAGGAAGACATGCTGTCCATCAAGGCTAACATGTACAATCAGGCAAGACATAATCGCAATATTGCGAGTAGAATTAAACTAATCTGTTGAATCCATCAAAATCAAAACATAGACTGTACCAGCAAAAATAGCATACAAGAAAAGAAGCAACAAACATGTAGAACACAGTTATAGGATGCAAAACAAGCAAAGTTATATTTGACAGTATCAATTCCTCCTAATTCAAGGGGAGTGATGTAGCCCAAGACCCCAGGCAAGCCAATGTAGAAGTCTTAATGAACATACAAAAGGTCACATTAGGCATCATTACTCAAGAGAAAATGGACAGAAGAAGACTAAAAGAAGAATATTATACTTATGGGTCTTTTTGAGATGATAGGATTAGCTGGAGTTTATGGTATTGAATTTGTAGGGAATTCTAGGTTATGGACCATACTATTTAAAGTAGAATGATACTGTAAACTTGAGGCTTTTTGGAAGAAAGAAGGCGATTTTCAGGCTAAGAGTGTGAGTCTCAATGTTGAGTCTCAAGCAAGGTTTTGAATAACAGTATTGGCTGGGTATGTCAGCCGAGCACAAAAAACCACATGACACAGTTATGAGACACATGACAACAGACCAAACATATTCTCTTATCCCAACTCCAAGCAGAAAGTTCAACCCATGTAGCACCGATATCTCAACTCTATACAAAAGATACACTAAAACCACAAGATAAACAACACCAGGTGGCAAGTCACATATTTAACAAGAACAACTCAGGACATGTCACAACTTCATCGAAGTCATGAGACATGCATGGATGCACCACATGCCGTAGCTACAATGATACAGAAACAGAAAGGCATATAATGATCACATAGAACCTACAGAACAATGAAACAAGCAAAAGCAAACAGAACGCATGCATTAAAAAATAATAATAATAATAATAATAAATGGGACTCATTGCAAGAAAGATCAGCAAACATATATCTAAGTACCACAAAAGAACATAATACTAAAATATCCAATGTAATGTCCACATTCAAGTTGACACATGCCACCATATGCATTAATTTACACCCTCAAAAAGTAATATCATGTAATTAGTAACAAAAACAAGAATTCCAATAGTCAAGCAAGCCAGAGACAAAAACATAACATGCGTACCATCACAAAATGAAAGAACAATCACATGACGAAAACACATGTAACAAAAAGCAAGCTCGTGGCATCACACAACCCAAATCCATTACCAAGATTTCAAGACTCACAAATAAGCAGTTGAAATAATACATAACACCTAACAGATGCAAAAGCAAGCGCCAATTACATCTCAAAAGAGCAATATACCCATCCAATAGCAAAGTCTACAAGCTTAAAATTAACATCTGAAAATGCCAAGCATCCATTAAAAGTCAAGGCAATCAAACAATACAAAGAAACGTATGGTGATGCGGAACATGAATACTCTATAAAAGAATTAGAATTATCAAGACATTGGACCAAATTCAAGTATCTAAAGCAGAATCATGTCAAAAATAATTATAATAATAACAGAAGAAAAATATATATATATAGAGAGAGAGAGAGAGAATCAATGGATATGCTAACAGTTAACATAATAACAAGCACGGAAATGACGACCAAAAGTAAAAGCACTATACCTTAGTAATACGGGTGCATGCCCTGGTACATCCCTCCAGAAGGGACCCTAGGAGCTGGTGATGAACCTGACTGCTGATTGTGCTGGCTCTGGAACACTGCCGACGATGAAAGCCCATAATGTCCACTCTCTGGATAACCACCAGATGGCATCCCAGCTGAACTTGGGGGCACCCGGTACAAGGATGAACTGCTGCCCATCCCACCATACCCACCTGCAGCGGGCCCACCATACTGTGAAGACCCATAGGGACCAGCTGCCAAGCCACCACCACCATACCCCGTGGCACCACTGCCCAACGAAGACGGAACCTGACTCCCGACCAACGACAGCCCCGGCCCACCCAGGCCACCTGTTGATGACTGCAGTGTCGAGCTCAGATGCTGATGAGTCAAGCCAGGGCCCTGACTCCCACCTGGAAAACCCAAACCGCCAAACAAAGAAAACCCTCCAGGCCCGCCATACTGAGAAGGCAGAGAACTCGGCATGGAAGAAGGCTGCGGCAATCCAACCCCATCGCCGATGATATCACCCGCCCCCACTTGTGGAGCCTGAATCCCTCCGGGCCCTGGCAGGGGCCCACCAGGCTTCCCCTTCTTTCCATCAATCGCCAGCTTACATACCAAGTGATGCCCGTCGATGGTCTTCGTGGGGTCAACAAGTGATGCCTGTGCAGCCTCGGGCGTCTTGTAGACAAACAGCGTGAACCCCCTAGACTTGCCCGTCTGCTTATCAAACCCCAGTGGGCCCTCCTCAATCTCTCCATAGGACGAGAAGTGCGAAAGGAGACGGTCTGCCGGCATGTCGGGCGGCACATTTCCTACAAAGATCTTCCGCATGGACACGTCGGCAGCGGGAGCGTTCGCAGTGGGGCCAGACGATCCAGACGCAGCGAGCTGCGTGACGGTCATCCGTCCGTCGATCTTCTTGCTGGGCTCCTTAAGGGCGAGGAGGGCGCCATCGATGTGCTTGAAGGTGACGAAGCCGTAGCCCTTGCTCTTGCCGGTGGCCTTGTCGAGGATAACGACGGCCTCTTCGAGCTCGCCGTAGGTAGAGAAGAGGGAACGGAGGCCGTCGGTGGTGGTGTCCCAACCAAGGCCGCGGATGAAGAGCTTGCGCTGGGACAGGTCGCGGTCCGCGATGGATCGGACGGCGTCAAGGACGTCCGTGTGGCGGGAGACAGCGTCCTGGAGGATGTCGAGGAGCTGGTCGGTGGAGAAGGGCTCGATGATCTTGCGGGCGTCCTCGGGCGTGAGCTTTGAAGGGGAGACAGCGTCTGCGATGCCGTTCTCGTCGGCCTTCCGCTTCTTCGATGAAAGATCCATGGACGAGAAGAAGACGGAGAATGTTTACAGAGAAACACTAGATGGAAAGGAAGGAAGGAAGGAAGGAAGGAGATGGCTTCAGGCAAAAACCCTAACCCTAGCTGAGGCGAAGAGTCTGAAGTTCGAATGGTCGATTTGTGGGAGGGAGAACTTCGGGCGTGTGTATAGGGGGGCGGCTTAGGTGTATCCGGGGTCGGTGATACCTTACTGTGGGGCCCACCGTGACGTATGTTCCTTAAATCCACGCCGTCCATCCGTTTTGAAGGCTTATATTAATGCATGATCCGAATAATGAAGCAGATTACATTCTTCGGTCGACCACACCACAGCAAACAGAAGTAACTGAATTCCCACCGTTAAAAGTTCTTTGGGTCCACCGAAATGTTTATTCTCCATCCAACCTGTCGATAAGTTCACGAAGAGCATACAAATATCAGCTTGATTTAAAACCTGTGTGACTCACAGGAAGCTTCCAATGGTCAATCTCTACGGTTTCCTACGGTGTGGTTCCCCTGAGATTTGGATTTACTTTAATTTTGAAATCTCTATTTAAAATAATCTTTCAAAACAGATGAACGGCATGGATACAAGTAACATACATCACGGTGAGTCCATGGATAGGAATCGACCGACCTCTATGGATCCCCGGATCCACTGGAGCGGTGCACGAGATGATACGTCGATCGGGCAGAACCTTGGAATATATGGTACGGCTGGCCACAAAAATTACAGAGTGAAGAATCTCAACCGTCCAACCAGTGGGCCTCGTTACGACGGACAATCTTTCTAGAATTACCCGCATCGAGAGTCCGTAGCCATTACTTATCTTTACTCTCCACTTACCATTAGCTATTTGTTAGCTAGAAGGCCACTGTCAAGGTAGACGTAATCAAAACCGTCCACCTTACGAGTATCTTGAATCAATTTTAATGGGTCTAGCTGGAAGGACAATCTGATGGAAGGATAATCCTGCCACGTGTAAGGTAATAATATAATTTTGCCATATGATTGTGGGGCTCTACGGTATCACCTCTATAGGTCTTTTTGTGGGACGTGCATGGGTGACCGGATGCAGTGGAATTTGATTGCCTACGTATCCTGATTTATTTGTCCCATCTTTAAGAAACGTACATATTTAATTAAACTTTGTGACATTAAACCTATTCAAATAGGGTTCATAGAAATGAAAAGTTTCATGTATCAGGCGACTTATGGCTGTCAAGGAGCTTAGCTTGGAGTTGGCTACGGCCTAAATTTATAACTGCTCAAGCTGGGGCTATTCAAAATTTTGATTTTGTCAGCTCAAGCAGGAACGATTGACAGCCGTACACTGACCCAATCTTGAAGTGAGCCACACAAAAAAAACGATAGTCAACATACCCAAGAAGCCTCCACATTTCCTTGGTGATCCAGCTTGTTAGATAGATTGATTGGCCTATTTTTGGGCTGGTCCATGGGCAACATCGCTTTTAGGCCCATTTCTCATTGTTGGGCCTGGGTTTGTATATGTCAAGGGCCAACAACTATGATGCCCGGAACCGGCTGACTAAGCTAAGGTTGTCAAAGGCCTGTTAGTAGCCCACAGGATATCTGACCTTCCATGCACCCAATTAAGGCTTGTTTTGTTACCATCAAAGTTCTGTTTGGATAGGCTAACCACATCCATCCAACCAAAGGCCTGTCCAAATTAGTCTACGGTCATGCTTAGCAGGTTCACCTAGCTTTGGTAAATCATAGCATTACCGTGCAACGAGCTTTTTTCAGAATGGCCGAAGCCCTCGTCAGCGGGACTTAACAAATCCAACTCAACTCTCCACTTAGATGCTCACCATCCATGGATCAGGCTGATTATCACATTCATGATCTCAACCTTCTGATTTCACACTTTGATAGCTAATAATTCTTGATTAGATGACTAAGAACGTATGATTTCTATAAGATGAGGCCCGTGATTGGACTGTCCAACTGCAGAGAATATATATATATATATATATATATATATATATATATATATATATATATATATATATATATGATGTCAAATGGTGATAAATTGCCACAATGTAGTCTTTGGTGTATTGATGTAAAGCAGGTTGCGGACACTTCTATGTCCAAGATGTGATAGGATTTCCTCCTAGGCTCGACCGGTCGTGAGCCTCACTTGACCGTCGTGGGTGGCGCTCGACCGATCGAGTGAGGCTCGACTCAAAGTTCAGCGACCATCCAATATTTTCTCAGAAGTGCTCGACGGGTCAAGTGGGCCGCTTGACTGGTCAAGGACCCTTCTCGACTAGTCGAGGTTGCGCAGATTCTAGTATGATTTTGTGTAAGATTTGAATTTCTGAGGCCTTTAGCAACAGGGTGTAAAAGAGAGTTTCCTAAACTATAAATAGGGGTGTCTAGGGCTTTTCTAGGTAATGTAAGAGGGTTTCCTAAAGTTTTACAAGGGTTTGTTAAAAGGTTTACGACTATCAAAGGTGAGAGAGAGAGAGAGAAAGCTTGTGAAATAAGAGGTTCTACTCATAGATGCGATCTATTGTGCACTTGATATCTCAGCGCTTCTACATCCTCGTAATCGGTTAGATCTCTCCGTTTTTTTATTCTCTTACTGTTTATCCACTCTTGCGTGAGTGAAAAAAGTTGTAACGTTCTACTTCATAGTGGATTGTTAATCTGGACAAAGTCTCATAGTTTTTATCTCTTTGAGGATTTTTCACGTAAAAATCTCTTATGTGGTGTACTTTGATTTATTTCATTGCTTTATTATCCCATAATTCTGCTTTGTTTTGGGAGGATAGATCCTAAGGTTTTGTGCAATGCCCCCAACAAAGTGGTATCAAAGCTAAGTTCATTAAACGGAGTGGGATCGGTTTTAAATTATGGAAGGCGGCTCATCAAGGATGATCAGCTTCAATGGTTCTAATTGGACCATATGGAAGGCTAAGATGGAGGACTTGCTTTATTGCAAGGACTTATATTCTTCAATTTTAGGCGTATCAGCAAAATCCAATGAAATATCTGATAATGATTAGAAGAAGTTGGACCAGAAGGTGGTGGGGTTTATTAGACAATGGCTGGATGATTCTGTATTCCACTATGTGTCTACGAAGGCCTCAGCCGCTAGCCTGTGACTGAAATTGGAAGGGCTGTATGAGAAGAAGACGACCGGTAATAAAATCTTCCTAATAAGACGACTTGTGAATCTCAAGTTCAAAGATGGTGGTTTTATGGCCAAGCACATGAATGAGGTCAGCAATATAGTGAACCAACTCTCCGCTATGAAGATGGTCCTGGATAATGAATACAGGCTTTTCTATTGCTTAGCTCATTGTTTGATAGTTGGGAGATATTGGTGGTGTCTATAAGTAACTCTGTGCCAGACGGAAAGATGTCCATGGAACAGTTAATTAGTTGTCTCTTCAATGGGGAGATAAGGAAGAAGTCTCAGGGGTCTACTCAGCAAGAGGCCCTTATGACACAGGAACAGGTAAGAGGAAAGAACAGGAAGGGCGAGAAGGCCCGAGATAAATTAAGAGGAAAGTCGAGTACCGGAAAGAATGTTGAATGCTGGAATTATGACAAGAAGGGCTACTATAAGTATGAATGTCGTAAGACTAAAAACGATAAGAAATGAAAAGGAAAAGAGAAGGAAGATGAATTAGACTCCACTGTGGTTGTTTTAGATGGCGATATTGTAGCTATTCTTTCAGCAGATCATGATGTTTATCTCACGGCTACGAGTCAGGACACTGATTGGGTGATAGACTCAAGAGCCTCTTTTCATGCGACTCCATGCAAGGACTTTTTCACAAGCTATAAGTCAGGTGACTATGGGACTGTGAAGATGAAGAATTCTGGTGTATCGAAGATAGTAGGGGTCGGTGATATTTGTGTGAAGACCGATGTAGGCTCCATATTGGTTCTCAGGGATGTAACGCATATCCCAGACCTTCGCCTCAACTTGATGTCGACGGGAAGATTGGATGATGATGGCTATGAAAATCGATTTGTTGGTAGGCGTTGGAAGTTCATCAAGGATTTGTTAATCACAGTTAAAGGAAAGAAGTATTGCACCCTTTACAAGGCAAATATTAGTGTATGCAAGGGTAGGTCGAACGCAGCGAAAGATTCAGCTATTAATATGTGACACTGACATCTAAGTCACATGAGTGAAAAAGGGCTTCAAGTACTAACGATGAAGCGACTTCTTGCAGACGTGATCAGTATACCTCTCAATACTTGTATTGATTATTTATCAGAGAAACAACATAGAGTTTCATTTATTAAATCCGTTTCTCATATTAATAAAGTCCATACATTAGATTTGGTTTATTCTGATGTTTGTGGTCCTATAAGGATAAAAACTTTGAGTGGGGCATTGTATTTTATTACTTTTATAAATGATACATCTAGGAGGATTTGAGTTTATGCTTTTAAATCCAAGGACGATACCTTTGGTGTGTTTAAATTGTTTCATGCTATGGTCGAGAGAGAGATAAGTAGATCATTAAAGTGCATATGTACTAACAATAGTGGAGAATACATTGGTGACTTTCATGAGTATTGTAAGTCCCTGGGTATACGACATGAATGTACGGTTCCCAAAACCTCTCAGCATAATAGTGTAGTTTAGCGAATGAATCGCACCATTGTAGAGAGAATCAGATGCATGTTATCCCATGCAAAGTTGCCCAAGATGTTTTAGGGAGAAGCAATGCACACAGCAGTGTATCTAATAAACAGGTCTTCATCAGCCCCGTTGAATAGAGAAGTGCCTGAGAAGGTGTGGAATGGACAGGATCCATCGGATAGTCATCTTAGGGTATTTGGATGCAGAACATCCGTTCACGTACTAAAGGACGAGAGGTCCAAGCTCGATATAAAGATTAAATAGTGTGTGTTCTTGGGGTACGATGATGAAAAGTTTGGCTACAGATTATGAGATCCGACCGAGAATAAGCTCGTCAAGAGTAGAGATGTAGTTTCTTTGATGATCAGTGTATAAAAGACATCGGTAAGCTAGAGAAAAACCAACCTAATTCAGGTGAGCTAGAGGATATGGATCCGGTTATTCCTCTTATGGTGCCTGATGACGGGGGAAACAATAAGGTGCAGAGGATGATGGAGTTCTTACAGAAGATGGACCAGGGAAGCAGCTCCTATTTGATCCATCTGTTAAGCCATAGGTGAGGAGGTCATCTAGGGATAGACAGTTGTCCAAGAGGTACTCGCCGCATGAGTACATTATGCTAACTGATGGGGGAGATTCAGAAGATTATTCTGAGGCCCTAGCCGACGAGCATAATGAGGAGTGGTTAAAAGCTATGCAAGAGGAGATAGAATCCTTGTATAAGAACTACACCTATGATATGATGAAATTGCCTAAGGGCAAGAAAGCTTTGAGCAACAAGTGGGTGTTCAGAAAGAAGGTTGAGCAGAAGAATTCACAAACGAGATTCAAGGCTAGACTTGTGGTGAAAGGGTTTAGTCAGAGGAAAAGTATAAACTTCGAGGAGATATTCTCAACAGTGGTGAAGATGACATCTATACGGGTGTTACTTGGGTTAATGGCTAGCATGGATCTGGAAATATAGTAATTAGATATTAAAACTGTTTTCTTCCATGATGATTTGGAAGAAGAGATCTACATGACCAATCAAAGGGGTTCGAAGTCAAGGGTAAAGAGCATATAGTGTATAGGCTGAGAAAGAGCTTGTATGGGTTGAAACAAGCTCCCCGGCTATGGTACAAGAAGTTCGACTCGTTTATGTTGAAGCATGGTATGACAGAATAGAGTCGGACCACTGTGTATTCACGCATAAGTTCTCAAATGATGATTTCTTAGTTCTGCTATTATATGTTGATGATATGATCATCATGAGAAAAGACATCAAGAAGATCAACAGGCTGAAACAGGAATTGGGCAAGCCATTTGCGATGAAAGATTTAGACCTGGCTAAACAGATCCTATAAATGAAGATAACCCGTGACAGAAGCAGCAGGAAGCTTTTGCTGTCACAAGAGCGGTATATTGAGAAAGTTCTAGAGCAGTTCTATATAAATGCAGCGAAGCCGGTTAGTACTCCACTGGATGGTCACTTCAGATTGAGTGAGAGACAGTGTCTTAAGACAAAGGCAAATGTGAATGAGATGCAGAAGATACCCTACGCATCAGCTATAGGAAGTTTGACGTATACTATGATGTGTACACGTCTAAACATAACATATGCGGTTAGTGTTGTCAGCCAGTATCTTATTAATCTTGCCAAAGAGCATTGGACAGCGGTGAAATGGATACTGCGGTATCTAAGAGGCTCATTCAGGTTGAACCTATGCTATGGTGATGGAAAACTTATGTTAGAGGGTTACACAGATACAGATATGACAGGTAATATAGACTCTAGGAAGTTTATGTCAGGGTTCATGTTTACATTTACAGGGGGATCGGTTTCTTGGCAAAGAAAGCTATAGAAGGTCGTAACATTGTCGACGAAAGAGGCCAAGTACATTACAGTCATATAAGCATGTAAAGATATGCTTTGGATGAAGAAGTTCCTACATAAATGCAGCCTAAAGCAGGAGCAGCACGTGGTCTATTGCGATAGTCAAAGTACTATACACTTAAGGAAAAATTCAAGTCAGCACTCCAAGTTAAAGCACATAGAGATTCGGTATCACTGGATTAGAGATACTTTGGAACAGAAGGTGTTACAACTTGAGAAGGTCCACACGGACGATAATGGGTCAAACATGATGACCAAGGCTTTACTCAAGGGTAAGTTTGTGGTTTGTAGAAACCTGGTTGGCTTGAAGAAGTTCAATGCCTCTTGGGTCAGAAAGGAGGAGTTTTGATGGGATTTCCTCCGAGGCTCGACCGTTCATGAGCCTCGTTCGACTAGTTGTGGGTAGTGTTCGACCGGTCGAGTGGGGCTCGACTCAAAGTCCAGTGACCATCCAATGTTTTTTCTCAGAGGTGCTCGACCGGTCGAGTGAGCCACTCGATCGGTTAAGGACCCTGCTTGACCAGTCAAGGTTACGCAAATTCTAGTCCGATTTTATGTAAGATTCGAATTTCTGAGGCCTTTCGCAACAGGGTGCAGAAGAGAGTTTCCAAACTATAAATAGGGGTGCCTAGGGCTTTTCTAGGGAATGCAAGAGAGTTTTCTAAAGCTTTATAAGGGTTTGGTAAAGAGTTTAGGGCTATCAAAGGTGTGAGAGAGAGAAAGAGAGAGATGAAGCTTATGGAAGGGAGGTTCTGATCGTAGAGGTGATCTATTGTGCACTTGATATCTTAGCGCTTTTACATCCTCGTAATTGGTTAGATCTCTCCGTTTGTCTTTTTTATTCTCTTAATGTTTATTCACTCCTGTGTGAGTGAAGAAGATTATAACGTTCTACTTCATAGTAGATTGTTGATCTGGACGAGGTCCCCTGGTTTTTACCTCTTTGAGGGTTTTTCACGTAAAAATCTTGTGTGATATGCTTTGATTTATTTCATTGCTTTATTATCCCATAATTCTAGTTTGTTTCGGGAGGCTAAATCCTAAGGTTTTGTGGAAGGCCCCCAACAAGATGGACTAGGGAAGGCTCGATCGGAGGCAAAAGTGATCCAAACCATCAGAATTTTAAAATAATCGTATCTCGCAAACCGGAATTAGTTATTTGGTATATCATATATGATTTTGGTGTAGGAGAAGCTACTTTAGCCATCCAATCCTGCTACGCTAGGTTATCCACACTGAATTTGTGAGATTCTATCATATCAACAGTCGAAAGCTCATTTTATTTTCATTTTTATTATTTATAATAAGTTTTAGTTTGATAATAGCTTTTGATCTATTAAGTTTTACGAGTTGTGTCCAACATGAAAAGTGATTATCAAAATTAAGAGAATAACATGGTTAAGCTAAATAGGACACTTATTATTTTTGGCCAAAAATCAATTAATTTATTTCTATTCTCTCTCCATGTAGATTCCAAGAATCTTTGCCAGTCGTCCAAAAAAGCTCCATAGATTTGGAGTAATTATCCCATTAGGAAGAGGGTAATCAACCTCATCACACCCATCCCTACGTCACATATGTATCTGGTTCTCCCTTTTTCTTTTCAGATGGTCTGGATTTTGTGATTGATTCCCATTGGAGCCTCCCTCAAATACCGTAGATAGCTGTGCAATCAAGCTCAAAAGCACACATCCAAACCTGCAATGCTCTGTCACGGGGGCTCCACCACTAACAAACATGTCCTGGACCAGTAAAAAGAATCCAAGCTGGTCGGCTCATCATGTGGGCCACAAGTACATTGAAGGTGGATCACCGGTTCAATAATGCTATAAAACCAGCTCGTGCACCTACCTGTACTGCATGTCTGGGTACGGCTTAAAAATGAATTCATCTCATTTTATTCCCTTAGTAATTATGTATTATAGAGATATTTTTTTAAAAAAGATCTCTAATACACAATTACAAAAGAATAAAATGAAATGAACTCATTATTAGGTGGCACGTCTTCATCATCTAAATTCCAAGGCTATAAATCGCCATAGGCACGAGTTCATGTTCACCCGATTGGTATTAATGGTGCTAGGCAAAAGGTAAAAAAAACATCCGGCAGCCTGTGATCTTTTGCAAGAGAGCATGTTATTTATCTCATTGCCTCATATTTTATTTTCCAAGAATTTACAACCTCCATGTGCCATTCAAGGTACAATTTCAATGGAAATTTCAACAAATTGAGAGAAATTGCATTGATAGGGACCTTACACCTTAATAAGGCAAGCTCTTAGAGCTCGAGCTCACAACTAGACCCTTGAGCTTAGAGCAATGGCTAGGAGCATTAGCTCTCTTCATAATCAATTCCATATTTTTATTAAGGCTTTGTTTGACCATCTTTTTAATGGCTATCTTTCCTTCAAGTGCGTCCTTCTCATTTACAGGCGAACCGATCATGAGCCTGCCTGTTTGTGGCCCGGAGTGGGCCCCTACTTTCATCTGCCGCTCGTCTTTGAACAATTGCAATATCTTGACTGCCCTCTTCTGAGCCAAGGGGCTCCCTAACAAGGCCACTTCAAGGAGGACTGGAACCACTCCCAATTGCGCCATCTTTTCTCTCTGGGCCCGACTCCTGTGTGATAGAATCATGAGCATGTACGCGGCCAGTTCTTGGCATCGCGGCTTCTCTTCCCATGTCATTGTTTCAATCAAGACTTTTGGGACCATTGGATCAGTTTCCATGGCCTTCTTTCCTGCCATGGTCACCACCAAGTTCCCCAGAGTCATAAGAGCTCTCTCTGAAGACTCTTTCTCCGACACCAATCTGAGGAGAGTGCCGACCGCACCACTCGATACTAGAGCTCCCGCATGGTCAAGTATAGTTGAGAAGTTGTAAACAGTAGCCAGGCACGCTGCCCTCGTTTCATCGTTGACATCTGAATCAAGGACCTCGACGAGGAATGGAAGGAATTCCAAAGATGGAAATGGGAATTGAGTACTTGCGAGAGAGGACAGAGAGAGGAGGAGGATCGCCAGCTCTTGTTTGCTAGATGGGTCTGGCGTGCTAATGAGCTGCGGCAATTTTGCAAGGATTCCTGCCTCTACCATGAGAGCCTTGTTCCTGAAAAAAAAAATGAAAGGAAAAGCTGAGATCAGACAAGGATCAAAGAAAAACAATTGCAAAACGATTGAAAGCTGATGTGGATGTTGTTCTATTTCAACGTTGTTGAAAACTTGCATCGTAAGTGTTTTTGTTTGCAAGCAAAAGGTCAATGGTTTTGAGCATTCAAGGGTCATTTCTTTGAATCGTTTTAGTATAAAAATCCTATAGTGGATCTGTCCTTTAGAATGACATAAACTAAGTAGAAAGTCGGCACTTTCTTTTGACTATGCATAGTTTGGTTTTAAGTCATTTGGCAGTTTGTCCTCTAAATTTGGTGGGTTCTTAAGTTGGACTCTCAAAATTGTAATCTGCATAATCTATACCTTCAGCGATCAGGAGTGGTTCGTTTAGTGGGGCCACTGAAAAATGCTGTTGATTGGATGGTCCTGAGTATCCAATTGGCTCTCTCTGCGATTGGATTATCAAAACAAAATGGCCAAAATTGCGTCATTAGTCCGATTGCAAGTCACCGCCTGTTGGCCCATCCATGATGGGGCCCATCCGATGAATAATAATTGATCAGGCCGGGCATCGTCCAACAGAATCGTGGCTGGTCAGAGATTATCTTCCCCTAACATCCCTTTACATTTTATACCATGTCTTCCAAAATTGTCGCCGAGCTAATACACACCCCGCGTACTTTGTATTTAATCCCTTCCCCATAACTAAAGTAGGTTGAAGTATGTATCGCACCTATGGTGGCAAATGGGTCTGACCGAGCCGGGGCTGAAGAGTGCCCAGGCCTATCTCATAAGAATGAGCAGAGTCCAGGTCATGGTTTTCCAACTCCGCAGTTCTTACCGTCGAGGATTAACTAATCTTAATGGGCCTGATCAAACCGGATTGGCCTCGACCTCACTACTAGTCGGGTTGGGCGAGGCGCAACAGACTCAAACCAGGGCGGCGGCCCAGGTCCAGCCAGTCCAAATCATGGCCTGCCAGACCAGGCAAGCCTAACCCATTTGCTACCTTAACCGCAGGTGTGTCGTGCATAACCCGATCAGAAATTTGGAACGCATGGACCCCTCCGGAATGTATATGTAACATCAATCCGTCCATTTTTTGCACCAGATCATATTACAGCGTGAACCCAAAATTAAGGCCGATCCAAAAATGAAGTGGACCAAACCATAGGGAAATGTGGGGATGGGACGCCTACCATTGAAACTTCCCTGGGAGCCACTGAAGTTATGGATCAATTTGATATTTAATTTTTACCCTTCATCCCACCTCATGAACGGTTTGGATTGAATATAAACATCAAAGTGGACCCCAAGAATGTTTCAATGGTGGATGTCCCAATCCCTATTTGTACTTATGGCGTGGCCCACTTGAGTTAGAGAGTGGCCTGATTTTTTGGATTATACCATAACATGAGCCGGAGAAAATGATGGACGGCCTGGATGGTGTCACACATACATCGAGGTGGGCCAAACAGAATTTTTGTTGAACGGGCTTCCTACAGCAACTGTAGGAAGACATTTTCTCCCAAATTCCCCAATAATTCTGTAATCTAATCCGGCAAGGTTATTTTCGTCATTTGGACACTCCCCAGTCTGTAAACTGTTTTGACCCTCGATAAGTATAAAATATCCGGCCAAAATCAACCCCTCACGGGAAAAAGGCCGCGTTATATCCCAACATCCGACGGTGTGCGTCAGACTCCGGGCGCCACAACAGAAGGCTCTCAGACTCAGTCTTTCTTCTTAACAGAAGCATGGTGCGTACTACGCACAGCTGGTCTCCGTGCTTCTCCTTTGGAAGCACGAGCAAGGACATGCGCATCTTAGCATCCCAAACCAAACAAAAATCAAAACAATCAACAAAGAAATTGAGAATCAACGGCCGATCGAACTTACGTGTAAGTCCCGTTAGCAAGCTCGATCAACACCTGAACTGCCAATCTCCGTTGCTCGGAAACCTCCAAATCGAGCATCGATACAAGCGTTGGTATGACACCGAGCGCCGCGAGCGATTTCCTCGTTCTCAAATCCTCTTTCGCGAATCTCTTAATCTCTCTCGCTGCGGCATCTTTATCTTTCAAATCTCCGAAATGAAGCAGCTTCACCGATCTCTGCAATACAATACACCCGTCTTCGATTCCTCCATCCATCCCTTCTTCCTTCCTTTCTTCCATTTCTTCCTCTGGTTTCGCCTTCTCAAATCGATCCAATACGACGCAGCTCTTTCGGGCAGTCTTGAATCGAAGCAGGCGTCGGATTCTGGAGAAGAAGAGGAGATTTTTGGAGAAGGAGAAGAAGCGGGGCGATGAGTCGCCCATCTTTCTCTGGATGAGACGGTTAGACATTGAGAAACCGTTGTTTTTTGCTTGCTTTAAAGCGATCTATGTATTTATGAGAGAGGGAGAGAGATAGAGAGAGAGAGAGAGAGAGAGAGAAACAGGGCTTTCCCGCTTGCAAGGAAACAGAGATCTCAGGCATCACATGCAGGAACGCTGTTTTTAAAGGCAGCGAATCCTACTGAACTAATATATTAGTTCATTGAAGTATATAAAACCTGAGGAGGTTTTGGTTTCGACTCGCTGCCTGGTGGATCCAGACCGTCCATTGGGTCCTGTTAATGGATGGGCCTACAGTTTAAAATAACTTGATGACCTAACGACTCCCCTTTCCACAATGACGGCAGCCGTTTGAGTTGGATGGTCAGAATGTAAATGGACTCAGAAGAAAATATTGATGGCTAAGATCTTCAGTTGGGTCTATTTTGACCATTGCGAGCTGGACCCACTAGTTGGACGCTGGATCCAAATCTCCACCTGCCACATGCCAGCTTTAAGAACGTTTAACAGTATTTATCGTAACAGGGATGGAGATTCCTCGTCTGCTGTTTCAGGTATATTTACTGACATGCCACTGCCTTTCTGCGGTCAGTTTTCGGTGTGGGCTACTTGTTGGGCGCGATTAGGTGAGGTAGGCTAACAGCTTAGTGGGTGAGGCCCCGACCGTGGTCCCACCTCGATGTATGTGTTGTATATCCACGCGGTCTATTCGTTTTCAAGATTATTTTAAGGCATAATCCTAAAAATGAGGCAGATGAAAATCTCACGTGGGCCACACAATGTGGATTGAATTCCCACAAAAGTTTAGGATCAAGCTGCTAGTTTTGTTTTCCCTTCATTTAGTTCTATGTTACCTCATCAACAGGTTTGATGGGTAACAGGAAGTTTTGAATGGTGGGAGTTCAATCACCATTGTTTCCTATAGTATTGTCCATCTAAGATTTGGATCTGCCTCATTTAGGGGGACCAAGGGAAGTTCCTGCCTAAGGATGCTGGGTGGAGCCCACTGCACTGCAACGTACATGAGAAATCCACCCGTCCATGCATTTTGCGATATTATTTTAGGACGTGCCGGGAAAATGAGGTGTATCCAACACTTAAGTTTACCACACAAGTGTACTCTTGAAGTATTCTAATGGCCTTAAAGTTTTGTATCATGCTATTATATTGGTACCACATCATCTAATTGAGAATGACCTTACAAAAGTTTTCGATAACATATAAATATCAAGGTGGAGATCAAGAAGGTTTCAAAGGTAGGAATTTTTTTTCTCAAATTCTTCTATAGAATGACCCACTTGAGTTTTGTATCCCTTTCATTTCTGATTGCTAGTCTTAAAATGAGGTTGAAAAATGGATAGACAGAATGAATTTCTCACATATATTTAAGGGCCCTACCCAACATCGCGTAGGAACTTTCTGCTAGACGCTTTAGCAAGAAATCGGCATCCTCGAATGAGTCAGTAAAATGGAGGGGCCGTCGGACATACAACACACACATTGAGAGGATCCCCGCGATCAGAGCCTCACCAACTAAAGTGTCATCTGCCTCCCTCTTCATAGGGGGACATGATGACGAGGTGGGGGATCCGAATACTGCTCTTTGAGGCCTGCCATGTTGGAGATGTCAAATCCACTCCGTCCATCAGGTTATAAACCCATATCCTCACCATATGAACGAAAAGATCAATCTGACAAAAATTCGCATGGGCAACACTAATGTTATCAATGTAAAATTGTGACTAGAACCTCTAAATTCATGCATCGTGGCCGCCTGAGTTTGGATGAGGATGATTTTTACATGTTCCAGCTTTGTCCTCCCGAGTCACACTTGATCAATGGATTGGATGAAAGACACACACCATGGTGGCCTCACATATAGACCTATAATTAGTGTCCCATCTCCGTCATTCCATTCGCCCCACCCGAGCTGTGGATCAGAATGATTTACGGTTCCTGGGCCTAGAATTGAGGAGCACATCTGATGTACGGAGTAAATTCCACATATACAACAGAGTGGGCCCTAAAGTACTTTGCGTGTTTTGGCCGCTGCCTAAAAGAGGTGCTGCAAAGATTCCGGGTTGGGACCAACAGACACTCTTGGCATTGTTGAATTCAAGGATGGTGGGCCAGCTTCATATAATTGCCTAAGATCTGATGTCATGGTCTTGCAGCAATTGCTACATCTTTCTGTCAATTAGAACATATGCCACCCCATCGATTTGTATGAGTTACGGGAAACATGCACAAAAATACTTAAGTGTCTTGGATATTTTATCGAATGTGGTTTTTTTTTTTCTTTTAATACGGTGAATGACAATGGCCCACCTAATGATATGATAAGTGGGCCATTACATTAGATGACAGGAGTGTAGATGGATTGGGTCATCTGGATCGATGAACATGCATCTCTAAGGCATCGGGGAAATGATATATGTACCAAAATTGAAAAATATCCAACTGCACGACTACTATATGGCCCATTCCCGAGACGAAGCCCAACCCTTTTTCCTTTCCAATAATACTCTCCGAGTGTACGGACGCCTTGCAAAAGGTCGAAAATGCCCCCCACTTTTTCCTTCAAGCGTTGACGCTCCTCAAACTCCCAATTGTATAGACGGTTAAAAGGAGATTAACGTTACATGGCCCATCAGCTACGTATTTATTATATCCACACGTTCGTCCATATTTTGAGATCATTTCGGAGCATTATCCAAAAAAAAAAAAAGCATATCTAAAGATCAACTGGACCACACCACAAAGAGCAGCAGAAAATTGATTTTCGCTGTTGAAACTTTTGTAGGGCCCACCATAACATTTATTTTCCATTCAATCTATTCACGACGTCACAAAGACCTGGATGAGTAGGAAAAATAAATTTTATAATGATCCAAAACTTCCGTGACCCCTGAAAAGGTTTCAACGGTGGACGTTTAAAGCAGAATAGCGATGTCAATTGCTACGGTTAGACTTATGGATACGAATTATAACCGTATCCATAGATAAAATAATTCATAGAAATAGATTCCATTCAGGGTGGGCGCGCCGAACTAGCGGCATCCCGCACCACTTGCTCGCCCGTCCCACGCCCACAGGGTGGTCCCTATTGCTACGGATAATAACCGTAGCTAAAATCCGTAGCAATAGGTTCTTTATTTTTTTGTGTTTTTTTTTTTTTTTTTAAATTTTTATTGGGGAGAACTTTTTCTCCCTTGCATTTTTCTCAAATACATAATTATGTATATATAAGTACATAAAAATATTTTTATATCTCTTAATTCATTTCTTTGTTTATTTATTTAACAAGCATATCTCCTAAACTAGAATGAGTTACATAACGTACATATATGATTTTGGGGTAGGAGAAGCTAATTTAGCCAACTAACATAGTAATTTTTATAGATTCCATCGGATTGATGGTTAAAAATACACTTCACGGTCAATTCACTTCACTTCACGGCCATTTCCACGCACTTCGCGGTCATTTCACTTCACTTCACCATCACTTTTATGCATTTCACGGTCATTCCTAGTGATTTCGTGTTCATTCACGGTCAATTCGACGCACTTCATGGTCAATTCACTTCACTTCACGGCCACTTCCACGCACTTCGCGGTCATTTCACTTCGCTTCACCGTCATTTCCATCCATTTCACGGTCATTCCTAGGGATTCCGTGTTCATTCACGGTCAATTTGACGCACTTCATGGTCAATTCACTTCACTTCACGGCCATTTCCACGCACTTCGCAGTCAATTCACTTCACTTCACCGTCATTTTCATGCATTTCACGATCATTCCTAGCGATTCCGTGTTCATTCACGGTCAATTCGACGCACTTCACGGTCAATTCACTTCACTTCACGGCCATTTCCACGCACTTCGCGGTCATTTCACTTCACTTCACGGCCATTTCCACGCACTTCGCGGTCATTTCACTTCACTTCACGGCCATTTCCACGCACTTCGCGGTCATTCCTAGCGATTCCGTGTTGATTCACGGTCAATTCGACACACTTCATGGTCAATTCACTTCACTTCACGCCCATTTCCATGCACTTCACGGTCATTTCACTTCAGTTCACCATCATTTCCATGCATTTCACGGTCATTTCTAGTAATTTCGTGTTCATTCACGGTCAATTCGACGCACTTCACAATCAATTCACTTCACTTCATGGCCATTTCCACGCTCTTTGCGGTCATTTCACTTCACTTCACCTTCATTTCATGTATTTCACGGTCATTCCTAGCTATTTTGTGCTCATCTACGGTCAATTCGACGCACTTCACGGTCAATTCACTTCACTTCACGGCCATTTCCACGCACTTCGCGGTCATTTCACTTCACTTCACCATCATTTCTATGCATTTCACGGTCATTCCTAGTGATTTCGTGTTCATTCACGGTCAATTCAATGCACTTCACGGCCATTTCCAAGCACTTCGCGGTCATTTCACTTCACTTCACCGTCATTTCCATGCATTTCACGGTCATTCCTAGGGATTCTGTGTTCATTCACGGTCAATTTGACGCACTTCACGGTCAATTCACTTCACTTCACGGCTATTTCCACGCACTTCACAGTCAATTCACTTCACTTCATCGTCATTTTCATGCATTTCACGATCATTCCTAGCGATTCCGTGTTCATTCACGGTCAATTAGACGCACTTCACGGTCAATTCACTTCACTTCACGGCCATTTTCACACACTGCGCGGTCATTTCACTTCACTTCACCGTCATTTCCATGCATTTCACGGTCATTCCTAGCGATTCCGTGTTGATTCACGGTCAATTCGACGCACTTCACAGTCAATTCACTTCACTTCACGGCCATTTCCATGCACTTCGCGGTCATTTTACTTCAGTTCACCGTCATTTCCATGCATTTCATGGTCATTCCTAGCGATTCCGTGTTCATTCACGGTCAATTCGACGCACTTCACGGTCAATTCACTTCACTTCACGGCTATTTTCACGCACTTCGTGGTCAAATCACTTCACTTCACCATCATTTCCATGCATTTCATGGTCATTCCTAGTGATTCCGTGTTCATTCACGGTTAATTCGATGCACTTCACGGTCAATTCACTTCACTTCACGACCATTTCCATGCACTTCGCGGTCATTTCACTTCACTCCACCGTCATTTCCATGCATTTCACGGTCATTCCCGGCGATTCCATGTTCATTCATGATCAATTTCTAAGCTATTGTACCATCGCCTGCAGGTGATCAGTTCACAGTTGAAAAGAGAAATTTCCAACTGTACGACCACTATATGGCCCATTCCTTGATTCACGGTCATTTCGAGGCATTTCACGGTCAAACTTTTTCACTTCACGGTCATTTGCATGCATTTCACGGCCATTTCGCTTCAATTCATCATCACTTCCATGCATTTCACGGTCATTCGAAACAATTTCGTGTTGATTCACGGTCATTTCGAGGCATTTCATGGTCAAACTCCTTCACTTCACGGTCATTTCGAGGCATTTCATGGTCATTTTGCTTCAATTCATTATCACTTCCATGCATTTCACGATCATCCGAAACAATTCCGTGTTGATTCACAGTCATTTTGAGGCATTTCATGGTCAAACTCCTTCACTTCACGGTCATTTGCATGCATTACACGGTCATTTCGCTTCAATTCATCATCACTTCCATGCATTTCACGGTCATCCGAAACAATTCCATGTTGATTCACGGTCATTTTGAGGCATTTCACGGTCAAACTCCTTCACTTCACGGTCATTTGTATGCATTTCAGGGTCATTTTGCTTCAATTCATCATCACTTCCACGCATTTCACGGTCATCTGAAACACTTCCGTGTTGATTCACGGTCATTTCGAGGCATTTCACGGTTAAACTTCTTCACTTTACGGTCATTTGCATGCATTTCACAGTCATTTTGCTATAATTCATCATCACTTCCATGCATTTCACGGTCATCCGAAACAATTCCGTGTTGATTCACGGTCATTTCGAGGCATTTCACGGTCAAACTCTTTCACTTCACGGTCATTTGCATGCATTTCACGGTCATTTCGCTTCAATTCATCATCACTTCCATGCATTTCACGGTCATCTGAAACACTTTCGTGTTGATTCACGATCATTTTGAGGCATTTTAAGGTCAAACTCCTTCACTTTACGGTCATTTTCATGCATTTCAGGGTCATTTCGCTTCAATTCATTATCACTTCCATGCATTTCACGGTCATCCAAAACAGTTCCGTGTTGATTCACGGTCATTTCGAGGTATTTCATGGTCAAACTCCTTCACTTCACGGTCATTTGCATGTATTTCACGGTCATTTCGCTTCAATTCATCATCACTTCCATGCATTTCACGGTCATCCGAAACACTTCCGTGTTGATTCACGGTCATTTCAAGGCATTTCACGGTCAAACTCCTTCACTTCACGGTCATTTGCATGCATTTCAGGGTCATTTCGCTTCAATTCATTATCACTTCCATGCATTTCACGGTCATCCAAAACAGTTCCGTGTTGATTCACGGTCATTTCGAGGCATTTCACGGTCAAACTCCTTCACTTCACACCGTCATTTCCATGCATTTCACAGTCATTCCTAGCGATTCCTTGTTCATTCATGGTCAATTCACTTCACTTCACTTCACGGCCATTTCCACGCACTTCGCGGTCATTTCACTTCACTTCACCGTCATTTCCACGCACTTCGCGGTCATTTCACTTCACTTCACCATCATTTCCATGCATTTCACGGTCATTCCCAGCGATTCTGTGTTCATTTACGATCATTTTGACGCACTTCACAATTTTGGTTTAGGTTATAGGTTTTGGGATTTGAGAATGGGTTTGGGTTTAGGTTATAGGTTTTGATTTTGGTTTAGGTTATATGTTATAGGTTTAGGTTAAGGTTTTGGTTTAGGTTTAGGTTATAGGTTTAGGTTATAGGTTTTGGGATTTGAGAATGGGTTCGGGTTTAGGTTATAGGTTTTGGTTTTGAGAATGGGTTCGGGTTTAGGCTATAGGTTTTGGTTTTAGTTTAGGTTATAGGTTTTGGGATTTGAGAATGGGTTCGGGTTTAGGTTATAGGTTTTTATTTTGGTTTAGGTTATAGGTTTTGGTTTAGGTTATAGGTTATAGGTTTAGGTTTTGGTTTAGGTTTTGGATTTATAGGTTTTGGTCTTAAATCCCAAAACCTATAACTTAAACCTAAACCTAAACCAAAACCCGAACCCATTCTCAAATCCCAAAACCTATAACTTAAACCTATAACCTAAACCCGAACCCATTCTCAAATCTCAAAACCTCTAACCTAAACCTAAACCTTAACCTAAACCAAAACCTATAACCTAAACCAAAATCAAAACCTATAACCTAAACCAAAACCAAAACCTATAACCTAACCCGAACCCATTATCAAATCCCAAAACCTATAACCTAAACCTAAACCAAAACCTTAACCTAAACCTATAACCTATAACTTAAACCAAAACCTATAACCAAAACTTTTAACCTAAACCATAACCCATTCTTAAATCCGAAAACCTATAACCAAAACCAAAACCAAAACCAAAACCTATAATCTAAACCCGAACCCATTATCAAATCTTAAAACGTATAACCTAAAGCAAAACCAAAACCTATAACCTAAACACGAACCCATTCTCAAATCCCAAAATCTCTAACCTTAACCTAAACGTAAACCAAAACCTATAACCTAACCCAAAGCCATTCTCAAATCTCAAAACCTATAACCTAAACCAAAACCAAAACCTTAACCTAAACCTATAACCTATAACCAAAACCAAAACCAAAACCTTTAACCTAAACCCGAACCCATTCTCAAATTCCAAAACCTAAACCTAAACCTTAATATAAACCTATAACTTATAACCAAAACCAAAATCAAAACCTATAACCTAAACCCGAACCCATTTCCAAATCTCAAAAGCTATAACCTAAACCAAAACCTATAACCTAAACCAAAACCAAAAGCTATAGCCTAAATCTGAACCCATTCTCAAATCCTAAAACCTATAACCTAAACCAAAACCTATAACCTAAACTAAAACCAAAACCTATAGCCTAAACCCGAACCCATTCTCAAATCCAAAAACCTATAACCTAAACCTAAACCTTGACCTAAACCGTTAACCTATAACCTAAACCGAAACCAAAACTTATAACCTAAACCCGAACCCATTCTCAAATTCCAAAACCTAAACCTAAACCTTAACCTAAACCTATAACCTATAACCTAAACCAAAACCTATAACCTTTGGGATTTGAGAATAGGTTTAGGTTATAGGTTATAGGTTAAGGTTAAGGTGTAGGTTAAGGTCATTTGCTATAGATTATAGGTTTATGTTAAGGTTTAGGTTTAGGTTTAAGTTATAGGTTTTGGGATTTGAGAATAGGTTTAGGTTATAAGTATAGGTTTAGGTTAGGGTATAGGTTAATGTTTAGAGAAATGACCATGAATCAACACGAAATTGCCGGGAATGATCGTGAAATGCATGGAAATGACCGTGAAGTGAAGTGATTGGACCGTGAAATGCATGGAAATGACCATGAAATGCATGCAAATGACCATGAAGTGAAGGAATTTGACAGTGAAATGCCTCGAAATGACCGTGAATTAACATGAAATTGTTTCAAACGATGGTGAAATGCATGGAAGTGATCATGAATTGAAGCGAAATGACCATGAAATGCATGCAAATGACTGTGAATTGAAGGAGTTTGACCGTGAAATGCCTCGAAATGATCGTGAATCAAAACGAAATTGTTTCGGATGATCGTGAAATGCCTAGAAGTGATGATGAATTGAAGCAAAATTACCATGAAATGCATGCAAATGACCGTGAGGTGAAGGAGTTTGACCGTGAAATGCCTCGAAATGACCGTGAACCAACACGAAACTGTTTCGGATGACCGTGAAATGCATGGAAGTGATAATGAATTGAAGCGAAATGACCTTGAAATGCATGCAAATGACCGTGAAGTGAAGGAGTTTGACCGTGAAATGCCTCGAAATGACCGTGAATCAACATGGAATTGTTTCGGATGACCGTGAAATGCATGGAAGTGATGATGAATTGAAGTGAAATGACCATGAAATGCATGTAAATGAAATGAACGAAATTGACCGCTAAGTGAATGAAATGGATTTTTGATCATCGAGCTGATGAAATCTTAGAAAATAACCAAGTTGGTTGGTTAAAGTAGCTTCTCCTACCCCAAAATCATATAGGGTACATCAAGTAACTAATTTTAGTTTAGAAGATATTCTTGTTAAATGAATAAAGAAAGAAATGAAAAAAAAAAGAGAAAAAAAAATTTTATATGCTTATATATACATATTTATATAGATATGTGTTAGAAAAAATTATAGGTAGAATAAAGTTCTCGATTAAAAAAAAAAAAAAGCACAAAAAAATATAAAAAAACTAAAAAAAATCTATTGCTACGGACTTTAGCTACGGTTATTATCCGTAGCCATAGGACCCACATTCATCCCCATCTATCTTTTACAATTGGCTTCACTCTAAGTCCTAAAACAAGCTGACTTGATTGCTTTCTAAGTTTTAATATTGTCTCATCCCTATGGGCCTGTTTGGTAATAGTATACAAAATATCTTTTGGAGGGACATCTACTGAAAAAATGCAATAACTGCATCTTCGTACAGTTTGTTTGGCTTCTAGCAATAACACCTTAGCATTAAGATGAGTAGCAGGGTATTGTTATAAGAGCAAGAACAACTTGTGTAAGATGAGTTCCTTGTAGGAGTGCATTTTCATCTAGGTGTAGTATTAAGAAAATGCTTCGAAAGCTTTGATTATAATTGAGTTGATTGCAAGTGTTTAACAATAAGTTTCTTGGGGTATGTTGTTTGCAGTTACGAGGTTCTGGTTGACTAGACTAGAGAGGGTAAGAATGCTAAATTGAAGGCCCTAGAATCTAGAGTTTTAAAAATGAGAACGAAGTGAAGAGTATTTGGTGCAAGTTCATTACAAATATTATAGAGACAAGCCTTTGGTTAGAATTGGACATGAAATTCCTCATTTTGAGGCATCTTTTATTGGAAGGATGGACTGATCATGAGAGCGGCTCAAAGGGTATTAGAGCCGGGTGAATGAAAGAGCTCAATGAATAAGTAGGGATATGCTTTTTAGTGTATGCCAATGAAGTTCAAGTGAAATTTCATTAGACTGCTATTTGACAAGCTATACTATGTGGGGTAGACATTGGTTCAAGGCAACATGAGTAGATAACCATTTCATAGTGAAATTTGTATTTCACATTCATCCAGGTCCTTGTGACCTTATGAATATATTAGATGGAAAATAAATACATTTTAATTGCCCTCTAAGGGCCTGTTTAGTATGTTATGGTTTGAAGTGAATATAACGAAAACCAAAACCAAAACTTTAACATAAACCTATAACCTATAACCTAAACTAAAACCAAAACCTATAACCTAAACCCGAACCCATTCTCAAATCCCAAAACCTATAACATAAACTTAAACCTTAACCTTAACCAAAACATTTAACCTAAACCAGAACCAAAACCTATAATTTAAACCCGAACCCATTCTCAAATCCCAAAACCTATAACCAAAACCAAAACCAAAACCTTATCCTAAACCTATAACCTATAACCTAAACCAACACCTATAACCTAAACTTAAACCTTAACCTAAACCAAAACCTATAACCTATCCGAACCCATTCTCAAATCCCAAAACCTATAACCTAAACTAAAACCAAAACCTATAGCTTAAACCCGAACCCATTTTCAAATCCCAAAACCTATAACCTAAACTAAAACTAAAACTTATAGCCTAAACTCGAACCCATTCTCAAATCCCAAAACCTATAACCTAAACTAAAACCAAAGCCTATAGCCTAAACCCGAACCCATTCTCAAAACCAAAACCTATAACCTAAACCCGAACCTCTTCTCAAATCTCAAAACCTATAACCTAAACCGAAACCTATAACCTAAACTAAAACCAAAACCTATAGCCTAAACCCGAACCCATTCTCAAATCCCAAAACTTATAACTTAAATCAAAACCAAAACCAAAACCTATAACTTAAACCCGATCCCATTCTCAAATTCCAAAACCCTAAATCTAAACCTTAACCTAAACCTATAACCTATAACCTAAACCAAAACCAAAACCTATAACCTAAATCCGAACCCATTCTCAAATCCCAAAACCTATAACCTAAACTAAAACCAAAACCTATAGCCTAAACCCGAACCCATTCTCAAATTCCAAAACCTATAACCTAAACTAAAACCAAAACCTATAGCCTAAACCCGAACCCATTCTCAAATCCCAAAACCTATAGCCTAAACTAAAACCAAAGCCTATAGCCTAAACCCAAACCCATTCTCAAAATCAAAACCTGTAACCTAAACCCGAACCTATTCTCAAATCCCAAAACCTATAACCTAAACCAAAACCTATAACCTAAACTAAAACCAAAACCTATAGCCTAAACCCGAACCCATTCTCAAAACCAAAACCTATAACCTAAACCCGAACCTATTCTCAAATCCCAAAACCTATAACCTAAACTTAAACCTTAACCTAAACTAAAACCTTTAACCTAGACCAGAACTAAAACCTATAACCTAAACCCGAACCCATTCTCAAATCCCAAAACCTATAACCTAGACCTAAACCAAAACCTTAACCTAAAACTATAACCTATAACCTAAACCAATACCTATAACCTAAACTTAAACCTTAACCTAAACCAAAACCTTTGACCCCCGAACCCATTCTCAAATCCCAAAACCTATAGCCTAAACTAAAACCAAAACCTATAGCCTAAACCCGAACCCATTCTCAAAACCAAAACCTATAACCAAAACCCGAACCCATTCTCAAAACCAATGACCGTGAAGTGAAGGAGTTTGACTGTGAAATGCCTCGAAATGACCATGAATCAACATAGAATTGTTTCGAACGACCGTGAATCAACATAGAATTGTTTCGAACGACCGTGAAATGCACGAGAATGATCATGGTTTGAAGAAAATTGACCGCGAAATGCATGCAAATGACCGTGAAGTGAAGGAGTTTGACTGTGAAATGCCTCGAAATGACCGTGAATCAACATAAAATTGTTTCGGACGACCGTGAAATGCATGGGAATGATCATGGTTTGAAGCCAATTGACCGCGAAATGCATGCAAATGACTGTGAAGTGAAGGAGTTTGACTGTGAAATGCCTCGAAATGACCGTGAATCAACACGGAATTGTTTCGGACGACGGTGAAATGCATGAGAATGATCATGGTTTGAAGCGAATTGACCACAAAATGCATGCAAATGACTGTGAAGTGAAGGAGTTTGACTGTGAAATGCATCGAAATGACCGTGAATCAACACGGAACTGTTTCGGACGACCGTGAAATGCATGGGAATTGATCATGGTTTGAAGCGAATTGACCGCGAAATGCATGCAAATGACCGTGAGGTGAAGGAGTTTGACTGTGAAATGCCTCGAAATGACCGTGAATCAACACGGAATTGTTTCGGACGACGGTGAAATGCATGAGAATGATCATGGTTTGAAGCGAATTGACCGTGAAATGCATGCAAATGACTGTGAAGTGAAGGAGTTTGACTGTGAAATGCCTCGAAATGACCGTGAATCAACACGGAATTGTTTCGGACGACCGTGAAATGCATGGGAATGATAATGGTTTGAAGTGAATTGACCGCGAAATGCATGTAAATGACCGTGAAGTGAAGGAGTTTGACTGTGAAATGCCTCAAATTGACCGTGAATCAACACGAAATTGTTTTGGACGATCGTGAAGTGCATGAGAATAATCATGATTTGAAGCGAATTGACCACGAAATGCTTGCAAATGACCGTGAAGTGAAGGGAATTGACCGAGAAAAGCCTCGAAATGACCGTGAATCAACACAAAAATGTTTTGGATGACTATGAAATGCATGGAAGTGATCATGAATTGAAGCGAAATGATCGTGAAATGCATGTAAATGAAATGAACAAAATTGACCGCTAAGTGAATGAAATGGATTTTCGATCATCGAGCTGGTGAAATCTTGAAAAATAACTAGATTGGTTGGTTAAAGTAGCTTCTCCTACCCCAAAATCATATAGGGTACATCAAGTAACTAATTTTAATTTAGAAGATATTCTTGTTAAATGAATAAAGAAAGAAATGGAAAAAAAGAGAAAAAAATTTATATGCTTATATATACATATTTATATAAATATGTGTTAGAGAAAATTATAGGTAGAAAAAAGCTCTCCATGTAAATAAAAAAAAAAAAAAATCACAAATAAAAACAAAAAATCTATTGCTACGAATTTTAGCTACGGTTAATATCCATAGCCATAGGGAGCACCCTCTGGGCATGGCCACGCCAGGGCCGCGCCGGACAAGCCAGCAAGTGGTGCGGGGGGCTCCAGTTCGGCTCGCCCACCCCGGGTGAGCTCTTTTACTACGGATTATGGTATCTATAGCTACGGTTATAATTCGTAGGCATAGGTTAGACCGTAGCAAATGTCGTTATCATTCTGCTTTTAACGTCTACCGTTGAAACCCTTTCAGGAGTCATGAAAGTTTTGGATCATCATGAAATTTATTTTTCCTATTCATCTAGGTCTTTGTGACCTCATGAATAGATTGGATGGAAAATAAATGTAATGGTGGGCCCTACAAAAGTTTCAACAGTGAAAATCAATTTTCTGCTGCTCTTTGTGGTGTGGTCCAGTTGATCTTTGGATATGATTTTTTTTTTGGGATAATGCTCCGAAATGATCTCGAAATATGGATGAACGTTGTGGATAGAATAAATACATAACTGTGGGGCCCATGTAACGTTGATCTCTTTTGAACCGTTCGTATAACTCGGAGTTCGATGAGCGTCAGCGCTCGCTTCGAGCAGCGCCTGATCCCCTTGAAGGAAAATGCAGAGGCATTTTCGACCTTTGGGAAGGCGTCCGTACGCCTGGGGAGTATTCGTGGAAAGTAAAAAGGGGTGGGCTTTATCTCGGAAATGGGCCATATACTGGTCGTACAGCTGGAAATTTCTCACCAAAATTCCATTGGATTGTGTAGATTCTATTTCTTCTCTCATACGCCACGCATGTAGTACATCCGTATGATGATCCGAACTAGGAAATCGTTGGACTCAGCCGTCCATCGACCCCTAATCGGAATTGGATTTGATTTGATTATCTTGACCATCCAATAAATCGGCCTCTTCGGCAGTTAATGACATCTGTAGCTGATTTTGTTTATTTATGCCAACAATTAAAAGGATAGGATCATCTAAACGACGAGTTTTTTGGACCATGGTCCATTCACTACTGGAAACAGAAAATTGACTGTTTAGATCGCATCAATTGATGCCACTTGTTCAGAAATTACGTGGAGACAAAAAATACGGATACTAGTCGACGATGTGATTTTCTACCAGACGAGAGGGGTATTCATTATTTTTTAAACACGGGAGCCGATTAGGTGCGTCCCGGCCTCACCCAAGACGGTGCGGGCCCGTGGGAACCCATCCTTGATGTATGTATTCTATATCCACACCGTCCATACGTTTTTTCAGACTAGTTCATGGTGTGATGCCAAAAATGAAGGAGATCCTGTGCTCAAGTGGACCATAACATAGGAAGCAGTTGTGATAGACTATTAATGGACCACGTAAGTTTTGGACCAAGTTGATATTTGTTTTTCCCTTCATCCTAATTTACATGACCATACCAACAGGTTGGATGGAAAATATAAACTACGGAAACATTATGGTGGGCCCAAGGCAGTTTTTTATGGTAGAGTGTTCAGTCACCACTGTTTCCTATGATATGGTCCACCTAAGTTTTGGATCATAATCTAAAATTATCTGTAAAAAATGACGGACAATGTGGATTTATGACGCAGGGATTAACGTGATGAGGTCAATCACTATCTTCCTCAAGGATAACTACTCCAAATTCACGGAACTTCTCTGGACTCCTTACAGAGACTTCTCGAACTCACAAGGAAAGAAAATAAGAAAATATAAATAAATTTTAATAATATTCAAAATTAATTAATGAATGAATAAAAATAAATTCACAACACTTTAAATAAGAGTACCAAGCAACAAGAAAGAAATCAGTATCAAACTACAACTAAAACTCTTAGAATCCGCGACTTACTATAAATAGTAAACTTACTATTTATGGTCATGATGTCCAATAGTGTGCAAGGTTTTTGGCAAAAAATACTAAGTGTCCTATTTGGCTTCACCAAACCATTCCCCTAATTATTTTAAGCACTTTTCATTTTGGACACAACTCCTAAAACCCAACGGATGAAGAGTTATAATCAAATTAAAACTTACTATTTATAGTAAAAACGAAAATAAAACAGAGAAACGACTGTCGATCAGGAGGTTTCTCGCAAATCCAGGCTGCGTAACCCGACATAGCAGGGTTGGTTGGCTAAAATAGCTCGTTCTACCCCAAAATCATATATTTTACGTTAGATAACTCATTATGGATTGCGAGATATGCTCGATTTAAGGTCCGATGGTTCGGATCACTTCTGCCTTCAACCGGGCCTTTTCTGATTAATCTTGGCCATGAAATTGTCCGCGACCCGCTCTACATCAATTTAGCATATGTACATAAAGTAGGCTCCACAGCAAGGGGTCGCACCTACAGGTGCACATCGAACCGTTGGATCCGTGTAACCGGATCGAAACCGTTGGATTGGTCCGGTTTGGTTCGGTTCCAGGAAGCTAACGGTCCGGTTCCAGTTCCAAAAATTCCAAAACCGTTGATTACGATTTGGTTCCGGTTTAGGGCCCTATGGAACCGATTCGAATCGTTGACTCGAACCGTGCGATGAACCGTAAATCCGAACCCTACCACGGACCATAGATCCGAACCGTGGATCCGAGCATTCCTTTAAAAAAAAATCCTAAAGTTTACCCTTAAAAAAAAAAAAAACCTTTTATATGCCTTTAGCTTTAGCGCCCACCTGCCACAGAACCGTGTGCACCCCTGATTCCATTTTCTCTCTATATCTGCATCTATCTGTTTGAATTCTTGGGTCAAAAACAGGAGCTTAGGAAGAAGCCATTTCAACTGTAACTACTCTCATTTGACCATTTTCGTATCAGAATGATTAACATATATTGGACAATCAAAAATGAAAAATATCCAATGGCCTTACTTCGACAAACAAGTTTGGCTGAATCAAAGGCTAGGATGTTCCAATCCATCTTACCTACACCTAATTCCAGAATTTATTCGATTGGATTGGAGTTTATGTATGCTACATGTGCCATCTCTAAGGGTCTGCGTATAAAGCGTCACAGGTAGCTAGAGTATCAATCAATGCCCCATTTGTACATATACACTCGCGTGTTCTTCCAATCTCTCTTTCACATAAGCAAAAGAAAATGGATTTGGAAGAGAAACTGAAATTCGACCTACGCGAACTGGATCGTAGAGAGAGAGCCATGGATATTCTTTCCCAAGTTTATCCCTTCTTTCTTTATTTTTTGTCCTTTTCAAGAAAAGCAAGTAGCTTGTGTTCGGTGACTGGAGCTGTTCATCTGGTGTGCCCTGCTTTTGAATGAGAATGGCTTTCCATGTTTGTTTAAAGGGATAGGTTTCGTCTGACTTTCGCAGGTGGTTCCCACCAGATGAATGGTTCTGATCCCTGTGAGAGGCCACATTTGTATTGTAGATTGGGCTGACGCAAATTGGTGACGGGAGCTTTTTCTTCTTTTAGTTTTTTTTCTCTTTCTTTCATTCCATTTTGGGTTGCGCTTTAAAAAGTCTAGAACCGTGGAACTGATCCGGAACCAAACCGATTTTCACAGTCTGGTTCTGATTCGGTTCTAAGGTGTTAACGGTCCGGTTCCAATTCTAAAAGTCCTAGAACCGTAGGGAATGGTTCGGTTCCGGTTTCACCCCAAAACCGGACCAAACCGAACCATGTGCACCCCTAGTCGCACCATCTTGGGTGAGGCCATGGTGCACCTAATCGGCTCCCATTTAGCTAGGCTCGTGGATCGAGTACTACCCCACCTAGAGATGGACGGCTCATAAGGGGTTGTGTGGGGCCACCATCATGTATATGTTTTATCCACGCTGTTCATTTATTTTGACAGACCATTTAATTGCATGATCCTGAAAAGGAGGAAGATTGAAGGCTGAAGTTGACCTCACCAAAGAAAGCAATAGGTATTGAACTAAGGCCCACCGTGATGCTTATTTGGCATCCAAGCTATTCACAAGGTCACATAGGTCCATAAGAAAGGAAAATATAAATACAAGCTTGATCCAAAACCTCTTTAACTCCCCAAAAGCGTTCAATAATAGGATTTCAATCCCGAGTGCTTGGTGTAATGTCCTTCAATGGACTTAAATGACATTATGAGAAGGCTGTATAGCAAATAAGCATCTGTGGGCCTTCGAAAGTTTTCAACGAAGAAGTTCAATTCCTCCTTGCCATTGTTTCCTGTGGTTAGTCCACTTTAGCCTTCAATCCACTTCATTTTTTGGCTCATACACTAAAATAGTATATGAAAATAGATGAACCACATGAATAAAATATTTACGTCACGGTGGGCCCTACAGGCCCTGACATGACCGTCCGTCTCTAGCAAAATCCTGGTGAGGGTAGTAGTACCTAATCCGCGCCCGTTAACTACGCGCATTTCACAGAAACGACAGCATTTCAGCTACCATGTTCCAAACACATCTTCGCCGGCTGTGTGTCATCTTCAGCGTCAACCCTGCCCGGACTTTGTGTTTGCTTCTGTTACGGGAGGCACTTGGGTCAGATCTCAGATGACGGGATCTCAACAGACACCCCGGAAATCGTTCCATGTCCTGTCGTTCAAGTGTGCCACACTGCGATGCTACATGAGCCGTCCATTTTCTATCCAACATTATTTTGGGGAATGCTAAGGGCATTTACTCCCGTGAGTCAGATGTGACTCACGGCCGAGTCATTACAACATGTCTCTTATCTTTTTAGTTCGTTGTCCTGCTTTGTACATGTCCACTCATCAGGGGGCCACACTACGGAGGAAATAGACAAAGAAAAACCAACTCGGCTATTCATGGTGTACTTGTGGTCCATCTGAGGATAGAACATAAGCACCGTGAGCTCCATCTGATAAATGGACACGATGTCTCACATGCGTTCACGTGGCTACGTGTTACTCGGAGCCTGACAGTGAAAAGAACCTTTCTGATTCCTAGAAGATAAGTTATTTGATACTCGGGTGTGATTATTGATATGCGGGCACTAATAAACTATTCACACCGGACTAGTAAATTGTTCACAACAAAAGTAACGACTCAGATCAAATGGTCAAACTGGAAGTGGCACTGTAGATAGGTCGTCGTGCAAAATTTAGATTGATTGAGCGATCCCGACCTCTTATTAGTAACCTTGTTTGTTGAGTTTGGAACTCCTTGACTTTTCCATTTTGATATGAATAAAATCAGTGCAACGACCCATCTAAATTAGTGTCCATGATTTGGACGGTTTAATCTGATTTACTTGAATACTACGTGTACGGTTTCTAATACCGGAGTATCAACCATCATACTCAGCCAGAGTATCACGTTTTACTTTTCCTTATTTTCCCTTCATCGAAACCATGATAGCAACCTAGATTTCCGGTGTTTCTCGAAATCATCTCTCACCGTTTTCAAAAAAATAATATAATTACATCTTTGGCATCCATTCCGTAACTTTCTTGTTATTATTAAAATTTTTTGGCATGGTATAGATTCATGCACACGGACCAAGCAGCTGTATACGTAAACGAGGTTAAACCGCTCAAATCATGGGACCCACTAAAGGTATTTGATAACTCCACATTGGACAATTCCAGCTTCTGATAATCGACAATTTTTTATTTTTTTTATATATTAAATTGAGACCTTCAACTTCTTTTCATCTTAAACGTCCAATTTTATGTCCTTCGATCCGGACATTCAGAACCCCGAGTCAGGTTAATTGCCTTTGGTAAGCCATCCAAGATAGTGCCCACCTTTTTAGACGGTTTATTTTGAATGAAACCTAATCCAGGTGTACATTTTCTAACTACACCATCACACTCTTCTGGAGCGTCACTATTTCTTTTTCCCTTAATTTCCATTTTCTCGAGTGACAAATGACTTACGGTGAATCTGAGTGCGCACTTAAACGCCAACGTTGACCTGTGAAACGTATGGACCGTGGCTGCTTTGGTGGGAGTGCATTTAGAGTCCATGCCAACGTGGAGATGCAACGTCAAATCGCACTACCTCGACCGTTCACCTCCCATGGCATTGTTTGGGTCCTAGACGAGTGATATTTTTTTAAAAGGGTTTTTGAAGTTGTATTTATACTCTGGCAGAATGGGATGGATGATACACAGGTACTTGAACTTGTATACGTGTCACATATCATGAAACCCACTGTAGATAGGTTACAACCTAAAATAATATTAGTTGGATGATTGTAGTCTCAGATCTATGAGAAATTCTTCCTTGAATTAGATGCATTGATTTTCTTTTTCCATGTTAACTATCCATTAGATATCAGCTAATCGTATTAGCTCTATATAAACTTTTTTATATAAAACATTTAAAATGGGGTCTACCATCTGGACGGTTTGATTTGAGTTACATAGATAGGAAGTGTATAATTTCTAAGTGCCTGTGTATCAGTTATCACACTCAGCCAGAGTATCAAATTATTTCCGTCTCTGCCCACATGTGCAACAGTCGTCACATTGCTTGGCTTGTTCGGTTGATAAACAAGGGAGTAAAACGACGGAAGTGGTGATGTGAGGTGTACCACAAAGGCATCTCCGGTAACACGTGCATGCAATAGTAAGTTGCGCTTATCCTCTCCGCCACTACACGTGTCATGCTGGGTGACGTGCCACGTGCGCATCGTGATCGATATTTGATTTCCGGTTTGAAGCTACCGAATCAAGGCTACAAATGGCAGTTGGATGATACAAAGGCCGATTCTTAAGTGGATGAATCGGACTAACACGCTTAAACCGACCAGTTAGTAAGCCATCTCTTTCCTCGTCTTCTTAAGTTCGAATTTCGAAAGGTCCAAAACGAATAATGGATCTGAATTGTAAATTTTCAAGTGACAAGGTTCACGGGTGATGACTCTCTGAAGATGTGGCCCACTGAATCGGCGGCTGTCGTCTTGTGAATCATGTTTTGAATAGTGATTTAGAACTTGGAAAGCAGGCCCAAAACAGCCAAGGCAAGGTGACTGTTATGTTGATAGAAGGGCAGCTTATGCACTGCGTACTAGTATCATTTACTGTACATGTTGCACGTATTTAAGGCATCACGATGCAAAAATCATGCAGAATAGGTGATCCTAACCTTTGAAATGTTAATCTAACAGAACCGTACGTTCTTACCAGCCAGAGAGGAGTCAATGGCTATCATCATCTAACCAAAGTCCCGTGGGCGACAATCTCACCGAGTAGACATCTGCGGAGGACTTGACCTCCGTCTATGAGATTCCTTTTGACTATTAATACTCCTACTGTTGATTGGACAATGAAGATCGTTTCAATGTTTATACCATGACTTAGTATTAAAAGTGGTATTGACTATAAAGGATGATTCTGTATCAGTCGCCTGTATCATGTAGGGCCTGTTTGGATACTAAGTAAGTTTGGTTTATGATTGGTTATAACTAACTTTTTTACTTAAAATCACTAAATCACTTTGGTTAACTTTTTTAGCTTTTATAATTTTATAATTCTTTGAAGAGAGATACAAGGAAAGATGAAAGAGAGGAAAAGCAGATAAGTATATTGTTTATACTAAACATACTACCTAATAAGTTGAAACTAAGAAAAGTGACTTGAGCATGGTATAGCTTAAGTAACTTATGATCCAAATATCCCCTTAGGGGCCATTTGGATACCTCCAAATAAGTTACTATTTCTCCTTACAATAGTAGATAAGTAACTTATTTGACATAAAGTTTGCTTTGTGATTACTTAGTAATTTTTTTATTTGAAGTTACTTAATCACTTCAATTTAATACATAGATATTAATTAGTTTATTTTAAGTGACTAATGATCTAAAATGCCCCCTTAAAATCTTTATTGAGATTTGTAAACATTTTCTGTAAGTGTCACAAAATATTTTATTGATACACAACAAAAGCAAAGTGGGAGCTGCCAAAACACACCAGATGTGATGTATTAGGAATCATTTGAATGTTGGTAAAATTTCAAGTCATAAAAACTTTATACATGAAAAGAAATTATATATCTTGTTCTATTTTATTTTAAATGAAAAACGATCATACATAATTTTTGTGTTTAGCTAACTTGTAAAGTACATACTATGTGTAAAATAGATATTTCCATCATATAACTTGGACTATAAACTCTACCAAAATCTTCAAATAACATAAAATGAGCCTAATTTTTTAGTCTCTCAGAACATCAAGAGACGCTAGATGGATTACATGTCTTTCAACAATCACAGTAGCCCACACTCACTCTCAAGAGTTTTTAATATTGGGGGTTTCATCCCAGCTGTTCCATGTCGTGTGGCCCACCTGATGAATTAATAGACCTATTCTTTTGGGGCTTAGGAAGCATCAAGGGACACACATGATAGCTGGAGTAGACATACATTACATACCACGGTAGGCCCCACAAACAATACGTGTATACCAATCATCAGGCTTTGTCATGTATAATTAGTATCTATGAAAGCATATTTTCTTTAACTATAATTAAAACTATAAGATTTTTTCAAGGAGAAAATGGATTGCTTATCTTAAAAATATTTACAACCTTTATTCTTTTCTCTTTTCTCTTTTTGTCAAATGCAAGTTTTCCATACAATTTTATCAGTAAACCATTTATGACTAAGCGGTCATTTGGAGGTCCTCAACACCTGTTTTACGCTGCACATGAAACACCTTCTCTGATAGGTCCACCATGTTGCATATTTAAATCCACTGTCCGTCAGAGAAGAACTCTTAACTTTAACTGCATATGCAAAATATCAGCCCAATACAAAACTCTCGTGGGCAATGCCAATGAGAACAATGTAAATTACTCCTAATTAATGCTTCTTTATTAATATACTGTGTGGTGCGCCCGAGTTGTGGATCAGGCTAATTTTTGTACTTCACTTCATCCCGATGAATTACACTTGATTAACGAGTTTGATGAAAGACAAATGCTATAGAACACAAATCAATGGTTGACATCTGTCTCCATTGTTTTCGATGTGTGGCGCCCCACCTGAATTCTAAATCTGCCAGATTGTTTCCCGGTGCCTGGAATTGAGGACGAATCCTGATGGTTTGAGTGAATTTGACGTATCAAACATAGTGGGCTCCACAGCGCTTGGATGTTTTACGCCCATTTTCTGCAGAGAGTTGCGGTCCGGGACCACCGGCAGGTAGCAGTGGACGTTTTTTTGATGGTACGAACTATACCTTTTGATCCTTAAGTGGGCCACTTTGAAGCAGTGCCACGTGGCATTCCTGATAGCGAACTAGTGGCTCCCGTGGTTGTAAGGTGCTGGATGCCGTAATATAAAACGTGGGTTAGGGCAAAAGGCAGTTTAATGGACTTTCCACTATACTCGCATACGGTTAGGTAGGAAATGGTCTAAGTCCCACTGGTTGGACTACAGGTTACAGTCCATACATTAGATAACTTCCGACGTATTAAGTGAATGTAACATCCGAACCTTCCAATATGTTAGTCCCACCATGAGGATTATCTAGAAAGAAAATGAGGCTATTTATTCATCACAGAATCACCAATGAATAAAATCATTTATACCCATTGATAAATAGAAAAATACAAGTATCATAGATTCAATAAGTGGATGTGACTGATGTTTTTCATAATAAAATATTCATGTGGGAATAACCTATTGGACGTATTAGATGTGGCAAATACATGAAAAGTTGGATGTACCAGATGGAAGGACTACATGTGGTCTAACCGGTTGGACTGGAGACCATCTCTTTAGGTAGGGAGAAACTTTGCTCCTCTGGAATAGCGTGATGGTTGATGAGCAGACTATGGTTTACTGCACATATGGTATACAAGTAATTCAACCTATCCAAATTGTGGGTCCCGATTTTGATTGTTAGTAAACTGAAAATTACAAAGATCTGATTCAAATGGTTGGTGATCAATGGTAGACGTTGAAGGGACGGTCTACAAATTAAACCCATTAAATTGGAGGTTAGGTTCATTCAATTAATTTGAATTTTGGAAAATGAACTATTTCCATAGGTTCCCGCGATTTGCACGGTTTATTTTGAATTAGTATGGATCACATGTATGATTGCTGAGCGAATCTGAGCATCATCCATCATGCTCTGCCAGAGTATCAAACGAATCCCCATTTAGGTATGGGTGCTCGTAATCAGATCTAGAGGAACCTTCTTCGACCAATGGGCGGAATGGAATAGCTTGTGTTTGATGAAATAATCACTAGAAGAGGCTTCCAACTTGCAGAGGATGTGATTGGATAAGCAGCAAACGCGTAATGGGGCCTTCTCTGCTGAGATTTGCTAATTCCACAAGCCGGTGTGCCCATCCATACGCGGGCACGCGTGCTCAAATTTGAGCTTTAAATCAGGTGAGCTAGACCATTTAGATCAAGACATATCATATGTCAAGTGGTCCACATCATACAAAATAAATGGACGGTCAGATAATGTTTTACCCGTCATTTTATTTTGCACATTGTGGTCCACCTGGGGAATCACACGGCCCCGAAGTTTTGAGTCAGAAGATCTAACTGTTTCCAACCAGATGAAAAGTTCAGATCTCTCACAGCCTTTCATATTGCCACGTGTCTGGCGTGTGGGTGGCCACGCTTGTTGATTAGTTCAAAGGAGTTCATTTGCCTACGTGGCACCTATGATCCAGAGTATGTAGCCACCCAACGGGGGACACATGCTGAGATGCCACAGTAATCAGTTCAGCAAAAGTTTCTGAAGATGGACCCAGTTGCGTAGACTTCACAATATGCACGGTTCTGATCATTGGGCTCGTTGTCTGTATGTCTTCGATCCGTTCATAAAATATGGGATTGATTAGACTTTGGATTGAATGGATTGATCTCTAGACAGATTCAATCAATCGACTTGGAAGGTTCAGGTGATTAATAAAATTTAAAAAATTCATATAAATTTTTTGAACACTTTTGAAAATGTACGATTAATTGAACACAGCAGGTTTGAGATGTTGATTGATCAATACTTATGTTGATGGTGTATGCATTTATATATATATATATATATATATATATATATATATATATATATATATATATATATATATATATATATATAATTGCAAGATTAGGGTAAGAACAAGAAAAGTTAAATCGATATTAAGGTTTAGAAGGCAAAAAACAAGGGTTTTCTTTCATATATGTAAGTGATTTCATCTCTTGTACTTTTATTTTTATAATGGATTTAGTTTGTCGTTTTATACCATGGTATTTTTCTTCAAGGATTTTTTATTTTTTGGTAAAGTTATGTGTTCTTATACATGTTTTGTTTGTATTTGTTTCTCGTTGTATGATTTGAATTCAGGGTTTGCTTTCATAGTTCCCCAACAAATGATATCAGAGTTATACGATGTATACGATGTGATTTGAATTTGAATCTGTAATATGACGATGAAATGATCTAATATGAGTATGAGACAAAGAAATTTATTAGGAAAAATAATTTTGAACCATAGAAGGTGAAAATGGGAGGCGTTCTAGTTTAACAATGATTGCAATTGTCACTTATTAGTATAATGAAGCATCTTACGACTATGAGTGATGAATAGTAGAAAGAACTGAATAAGAGGGTAAAAACCTTGATCTAATTATGTTTTGTGGATGACATCCTTTATAATGTCCTTGATAGGAAGACCACCACAGGGCTTTAGATGAAGTTAAAAAGCTTGTACGTAATGAAATCTCTATCAAATCATATGTATCTACAAAAAATAATTCTATGATATGAAGATAATAGAATGGTTTAATCTTAATAAATACATCAATGCGTTCAATTAGTTACTTTGCAAGTTGATGAGTGTGGAGGTGTAGATGGATGAGAAAAACTAAGCCCTAATTATATTGAATTCTCTTATAGAGTCGTATAAGAGTCTCGTATATACTATGTGTCATGATAGAGAGACCACTGATGTCGAAACTATTATCTCGGTCATTCATTCGAAGCAATTGAGAAATAATGAGAGTGACGAAGGTTCCTCCATGGATGCGTTGGTAGCTAGGAAAATAAATTCTAAGCAAAAGAATGGAAATTAGCAATTTAAGTCCAAGTTTAAGAGAAAATGGAAGATGAAGTGCTGGAATTGTGAAAGAATGAGACATTTGAAGAAGGATTGTTAGAATCCTAAAGCCCAAAAAGTAGATAAATCAGAAGATTCATCAAAGGAGCAGTGAGGAGGCGAGTGGTTGTAATGTTGTGACCACATCTAAATACAAGTATCTCAGTAACGAGTGGATTTTGGATTCGGGGGCTTTATACCACATGACCTCTCATTGGAGTTAGTTCATCAGTTACAGTGAGTACGATTGTGGCCAGGTGTCTATAAGCAATAAGGTTGTTGATGTCAGAATAGTGCGTATCAAGATGTTTGATGTAATGGAGCGTATACTAACGAATATGAAACATGTTCCTGATATAAGGAAGAATCTGATATCCTTGACGGCTCTCGAGGCACTTGAATGCAAATTCACTAAGTTTGATCTTGTCTTAAAAGTGTCAAAATAGGCATTAATTATGATGAAAACGCAATGGAACGGTAACCTTTATAAGCTGATCTGGATTACTATTTTAGGTGGAGCTACAATATTTATAGTGGAGTCCACATCAGTATGTTTGTGGCAAGTGTGCTTACATTACATAAAGAGCGTGACATGAAGGTGCTTTTTTTAATCATTGTTTGATTTCTGTATTTAAAAGTATTAATTTTAATATATGTGAGCATTGTGTATATAGTAAATAATCATAGTTATCTTTTAAATCTATAAAACATGTAAGTAGATGTGTGCTTGATTATGTACATTCGAATGTATATGGACCATCTCTAGTGATTTTTGGGAGAGGATCATCGTTCTTTATCACATTCATTGACAATTTTTTAAGAAATATGTGGATTTATTTTTTAAAAAATAAATTCGATGTTTTTGCCACCTTTAAGATGTGGAGGACAATGAAAAAAAAATAATCAAGGCGAAAGTTGAAAGTGTTGAGGATAGACAATGGTCGTGAATATATTTGTTAGGAATTTAATCAATTTTATAAATATGAGGGAATTATAAGGCATAATGCAGTAATGTATACACCAGAGTAAAATGGTGTGGCTGAATGAATGAATTGGACTCTCTTAGAGAGAGTCTAAAACATATTGAGTAATGCTACATTAGGTAACGATTTATAGACTGAGGTTCTCAATACGGCTTGTTACTTAGTGAATCGATCATTTTCTATACCAATTGACTGTAAAATTTCAGAATAAGTGTGGAGTGATCATGATGTAAATTACTCAAGACTGCGAGCATTTGGTTGTGATGCTTACTCTCATGTACCATCAGTTGAGAGAGATAAATTAGATCAAATGGCAAAGAAGTGTACCTTTGTGGGATATGGTGATGGTGTGAAGTAATACATGTTGTATGACTAGATCACACGGAAGATTATGATGAGCCGTGACATCAAGTTTGATGAGAATTCCTTATTCCGCAAGGATGAACACAAGGAAATAAATAAATAAATGACACTTGATATTGAAATTAAAAAAAAAAAGGGTGAGACACAGCTAGAAACCGTGTTGTAAAAAGAGGTATAGGAGTAGGTGAAGTAGTCGCTCATGAGGAGAAGTCCACCAGGAGACTGCAAATTACTGATGAGATATAGAGATGACTCGAATGTTCTATTCACTCTTATTACAGATGATTGATGATCCATCTACCTTACAAGAAGCATTAGAAAATAAACACGCTTAGAAGTGTATGACAGTGATGCAAGACAAGATGAACTCTTTATACAAGAATGAAACATGGGAGTTGGTGGAGATTCCCGTTGGGCGTAAAACGATTGGTTGTAAGTGAATCTATTGGAAGAAATATGATAGATACAAGGCCAAATTGGTAGCGAAGGGTTATATGAATGAGTGTATCAACTTCAATGAGACTTTTACACATGTGGTTAAGCAAGTATCTATCAGATTTGTGATGGTACTGGTTGCCTAATACAATTTAGAACTCGAACAAATGGATGTAAAGAATTATTTTATATATGGAGAATCGGAAGAACAGATATACATGAAGCAACCAAAATGATTTAAGATACATGAGTTTAGAGAATAAGATTTACAAGTTGAGAAGGTCGTTGTATAGTCTAAAATAGTCACCTAGGTAGTAGTATAAGAAGTTTAATGCTTTCATGGTGAGTTAGGTTTATCAGAAGTGAATATAATCATTATGTTTACTTCATGATATTAAGTAATAGATTATTCATTGTATTTTTATAATATATTGATGTCATACTTGTCGCCAGTCATAACATGTCTGAGATCAATAAATTGAAGACTCAATTATCATGGACATTCGAAGTGAAAGATCTGTGGACTACAAAGAGGATTCTCGGCATTGATATACATAAAGATAGAGAAATGAGCATGTTACAGTTATTTCAAGTAGAATACCTTTAAAAGGTGTTGATAAAGTTTGGAATGGATAAGGCTAAACTAATTAGCACACCCCATGCTGCTCACTTTCAGCTTTTTTCAAAGCAATTTTATTACAGTTGAAAAAAAGTAGTTTATATTCTGTGTCCTATTCCAGTGCAGTTGGTGGTTTGGTGTATGTCATAGTTTCTACGACACTGGATATTTCACATGCAATCGGTATTGTGAGTAGATACATGTCAAACTCCGACAAGTAACACTGAGAAACAGTGAAATTGTTACTTCAATATATACAAGGTATAGTGGACTACGTCTTGACATTTGAAAAATTAGAGGAAAAATTTATACGCTATGTTGATTCGGACTACACAAAGAATGTCGACAACAAAATGTCAACTTCTAATTACTTATTTGTATTAGTAGATGTAGCAATTAATTATTTGTCAAAACTTTAATATATGATTATTTTTTTCGTAAGGAAAACTGAATATATAGTAGCGACAGAGGTATTCAAGGAAAGTGTTTGGTTGAGAGGAATGATGAATGAATCGATGCTTCAACAAGAGGTCATGCTAGTTAATTGTGACAACAAAAAGTGATCAATTTGGCAAATAATTCAATATATTATTCTTGTACTAAATATATTGATGTTCGTCACTATTTTTTTCGGCACGTGCTTGAGAAAGACATTGTTACTCTTGAGAAGATTTATACGAGCGTGAATTCGACGGATATACTTACTATGGTGGTTCCCACAGAGAAGTTTAAATTTTGTTTGACTTCTTTAAGTCTAGCAAAGGTTTGATAAAATAGAGTGTTCATGAGAAGCGACAACAGTGAAACTATGATGAATACGATTAGAGATGATCTTGGAATTGTGGATCATGATGATTGAAATTATTATGGAGATTGTTATATAGATGTCTTCAATCTGTGTAGAAATATATGAGTTCAATCGATCGAATAGGTTACTCGATCGATCGAGTGAACCCTAAATTAGACATAATGATTTTTAGACAGTTTTGGATAGGTTTGATTGATCGACCTTGGAGGTTCGAGTGATCGATAAAATTCAGAAAATTTATATAAACTCTCTGGACACTTTTGAGCATGGTCAATTGATCGAACATAGTAAGCTCAATCAATTGAGGGTTGGTCGTTCGATCAATGCTTAAATCGATGACATGTGCAGTTTTACGTAATTGCATGATTTATTTTCTATTCCAGATGTAACACTATATATATAAATGTAATTGTGGGATTATAGTAAGAAAGTGAGAGCTAAATTGATTATAGGGATCGGAAGGGAGAAACATGGGTTTTCACATCTGTAAGTGATTCAATTTCTTGTACTTTCATTTTCATAGTGTATTAAAAATTGCAAACAATTTTCACGAAAAACCATGTGTTCCTATACATACTTTGTTTGCGTTAATTTTTTAATATGTGATCCAAATTTAAGATTTACTTTCGTAGATCTTGAGAGGGTTGCTTGGGCTTGAATTGCCTCCTAACACAACCAATTTCTAACTTTGGAAATTGAAAAGGAGCTAAAGATCTTTTAGAGGACTTTAGCGCTTGAAGGGGCACGACTTACCTCCATTTGTGAGTGCTTGACCTTTGATTTTCAACATTTCTATAAAGAGATACGATGACTACTGGTACCGCATTCCAAAGCCTAGTTGCTGCACACATCCCATGGTTGAGATCTTGATCGTTCATCTAGTGGGCCTCACCATGTATGCATGGTGGCGCATCAGTATCAGGTTGGTCCACTCTGAAAGTACACGCGTGGCCCACTTAATAACTTAACTTTGTTGTGGTGCGTACCAAGTGGGACCACTTGATAAACAACCAGGATCTCCTACGCGCGTGCCATATTTGCATGCCTCCCGGCATCTTCCGAAGTAGTTAGCCGCAGAAATCTGTACTTCTTAGTCAAGACTTTCCGGTCATCTTTGTTAGGCTGCCCTAACTTCATTTGCCCTTTAGTCAATTGATATCGGCCTAAAAGTAGCTACAATGGATTGTTATATTTGGACGACGACCGACCTTTAATTTTATATTTTGCACAGACAACTATATTAGTACACAATTAATATATACCCTGGGCTGATATGTATCATTCCACTGAATACTATTATATTGTCACCTTTTCCTATTTAAATGAGGAGAAATGACACGTGCAACACACGTACAAAAGATGGAGAAAAGAGATAATGGGAAATAAATGAGGAAGGGGGTGAACAAATAGAAGAAATCTTGAAGGGGAGAGAGAAATGATAGGTCATGATTTTAATGGCCTATTCCAGTTTTAGATTTATCTTTATTTATTTATTTATTTTTAATTTTTTAGTTAAAAATCTACCCAATGCATTGCAAAGGGCTGGCACGGTGGATGTGCACTGTTCATTTCACACAAGCCTTTATTACATTGTCTCCTTACTTATTACTCCTAGCGTGCTGCATGCAAAGGTAAGAAATATGAGCAGGCTACTAACATTTAAAAATGATGGAATAACTAGTCAATGCCTAGGGGTGCCAATGGACCTAGTCTTAATTGCCCTAAAGCTCTCTTAGCCCAGGCCAAATGCAAGCCATAAAGATAATTCATTAACTAAGCATATGATCCAATCAAACCCAAGCCCAGCCCTTAAGCCATCAGTAGCCTAAACCCTTGGGTATTCGGGCTGTCAATAACCGAAGTTAGCTGGAGCCCTGCGGTTAGATACTTTGGGCCTGAAATTTAGGCCCAGATCTGGCCATAATCCTGAAACTGATTCCCAAGCCCAGCCTTCAGCAGATTTTTTCATGAATTGAAGTTGAGCTCGGCCTCCACATTAAGTGAGGAAAAAAAAAAAAAAAAAAAAAAAAGCCGATTCTGATCCACGGGCCTAAAGCCTAGAGCTAATCGTAACCTACGAAGCTAATGGGCCCCGGAGAGTAGACCGGTCAGCATCCATCGTTCAAGTGGTTGCCATATATCAACCGTCTGGATCATCTAACTTTGGAAGACACTTGTAACAACTCAGCACATGCCATTGATTTCTAGAGCATCAGCACCCTTGATTCCTCCCCATATGGATAATTTGATCGTGGCACGCCAAGGAAATCTGACTATTAAAATATATAAGTTTTTAGTCAATTAAAACACCAATATGCACCAGTGGTCTAGTGGTAGAATAGTACCCTGCCACGGTACAGACCCGGGTTCGATTCCCGGCTGGTGCAATTTTTGTCATTTTTTGGGTGAATTAACGCACGCGACACATGCTAGCGAGGCACGTTCGTTTGAGAGATTCCTTCCATTCTTTTGGCTGGCTTGATGATTGGACTACCCTGATTTTTGGCATTTTGTATATTCACAGTGCGCCCTTCCTGATGAATGGCCCTGATCGATGACACGTATGCCTTACGGACGGATTCATGCTACGTATTCCTCCCTACATGAGGAGCCATACCCGGAATCACGACCCTGTTTCTTCTTGGAAAAAACCTGCCGCAGCACTACAGTCATCAAACGCCTTGCGAAGTCAGCAACGAATATTCGGATTTTCTATTTATGGATCAATGCAAAGTGCACGCGTGCGAGTTAACACGCTCAATCATGGAACACGAGTATTATATCTGAACCGCTTGCCAGTTAGGACGCACGGTGTAGATCAATTCGTACATAATCTCGACTGTCAGCGCATCTAATCTAATCACTCATATACAAAGCAAATGGCCCCTTAAAAGAAGTGTCTGATAGTCAGTATTCAACGACTATGCGTGGCGCATTTTATTGAATTTATGCCTGAATTTTTATTTTTATAAATATGATCGGTGGGGCTCTTCAGATGAACGGATTGGATCTTACACATATATGATAATTTCGTACCGCTCAGCAGCCAAAATTGCACGTTGGGGGAGTCGCATTTCTATTAGTTACATGAACATGTTTACCATATGGTACATGCTGCCGTATGTTATGTATGCGCGCTCCCACAAGAAATGCGATATGTGAGAGATTATCCGGTGATCCAGACCATTAATATGATGGAAACGTTAATTAATATATCATAAATTAGTATTTTTAGATCTAATTAGCCCATTCATCTAATATGGGAAAAGAAAAATTAAAAGAAATAATTGTAGCATTGATCATTCAACATAGGATCTAAAAAGCAGTAGTCCAGGAATTTTCAACTAGGATATTGTCATATGTTAACTATCCAAAAGTGATAAAACATGATGAACGGTTAGGATAATCTATAAAGTCACTACTTGAACGGTGCACAAAACAGATAAAATCGTTCCTCATTGTACAAGTCATTTCCAGAAATTCTTGAAATGTTTATATACAACGTTATACATTAACTTTACCATACGCTGCTTCTATTTTATTCTGATTTTTTATCTAGATATAAAATCCTATCCGTTGAAATGGTATAAAAAAACAAGATACTGATTTGAGACAAAAAAAATAGAATAATCCACTTTTAAGGTGGGCCACAAAATGAGTTGAGTCAGATCATTAAATGTGGATTTATTTCGACAGAATATCCTACATAATGAACGGACCATTCTGGTTTCCATCCAAGACGATCTTCCCAATGCGCCCCACCTTTTCCACGGCCACGATGTTATACACAACTCACACAACTCAGCGGAAACAAAAACAAACGTTGTAGGTGAACAGCTCTCAGCAGTAATTTTAGAACGGTGGTCTTCGATTCCATACACCGGCGCGAACTCGCAGATTTCCTCTCACCCAAACCTTTCTCTGCTTTCTCTGTTCTAGATTATATCCAGATCTGCCTTTCTCCTCCTACTTTCTCATCGAAATCTCTGAAAATGGAGAAAGAAGAGCAGAAATCCCCAGAGTCGGAAGTTGACGGAAATGAGAAGGTAGAAGAAGCGGAGGCAGTTGAATTCGTGCTCTTCCAAGTCGCAGAATGCTATGTCTATCTGGTACGTTGTTGAATTCCTTAATTGTTGAATTCTTTAATTTGCTTTTCCCTGCAATCCTTGGAAATTCGAATCCTTGAAAACATGCTTCAATTTAATCTTGAATTAGTCACGTGATCCAATGGGTCAGTTACAAATTCCTACCTCAATTTCATGCAAGCCGTTAGGAATTTCTAAGATCTGGATCGAGATTCCGGACTTTTCACCTATCGCCGTTGATTCGGATGTGTTCTTTTATAGAATTGGTTTCAGTATTTCTTGAATTGACTATGATTGTGAATGGACTAGCAAGAAAGCTAGGGCTGGCGATGGACTGGCTTGGTCTGTTGGGCAGGTCTGATGTTCGGAAGGCCCGTCGATTTTGAATGGGCTGACCTTGGGCCCAATCGGGGCGAATTCTCCGTTGAGCCACGGACCGATCTTGATCACGTTGGGGTTGAATTCTCAACCTGATGGATGAATGTCCTGGGCCTGAATTCCAGGCCCAATACGTAAACTGGCCGGGCTATTCGGCTGGTTTTTGTTGCGGCATTGTGCAGATTTCATTGAGTTTGCTTCAATCTTAAAAGACTTGTTGGTTTTAAGCCTTGTGGATGGTATTCGATATTGATATGTGCATGGGTCTGAAAGGAAATTTTGGTAGAAAGTGTTATTGGTGTAATTTAGTTCTGTTGGATTGGCAGTGAACTTAAATTTATGCTATTAGGGTTGGATATGATGAGCTAAGTTGTTTACATTAGCAAATGAGTGATTGGAAAAAGTTTATGAACCCATGGGTTCATGTAAGTAGGTTCGGAATGTTGCGGTTGAAGTTGTGCATAACTACATTTAGTGGAGCAGAGGGCAATATTGCTGTGACACAAACGAGGATGGATTATTCTATGACATTCTTCAAAAAATGATGATGATGTTATATTTAGACCAAAAGATGCGAAGATCCTTGCCAGGAAATTGCTAATTTCTTTGCCTTCTCGCTAATGCAGCACTCACCCAACACCACAATTCTACTCTAGTTAAGTCTCGCTTTGACTAGAGCTTGGTTAGTATGGATGACGAGCATAAGATTGAGTGTGTAAGAAAACTTTTATTGCAAGAAGAAAATATCATGAATTGGGTCCAAAAATTAGGTATCTCACCTATCAATGTACTCTGAAAAAAAAAAAAAAAGTTTAGAAAACTTGGCGTGAAAATTATGTGCCAGCTGGTTCCTATCCTTGGTAGAAGAGGGCTGATGTCAGGAGGGTAGTCTCTTGTTTACAAAATTGTCTCATTTTTTATTCAGTTTGATTAGAAGAGTAAGATCAAATATTATTTGCCCCCAAAAGTACCTTGTTGAAAGGCCCTCGTGGGCCCTAAATCCATGGGTTCCGCCTCACACGAGCCACCCGCCTCACACGGGCCCCAAATTCATTAGTTCTGCGGGCCGCCCACCCTGAGTGTGCCCTTGCATCCCACAAGCCACCCCACTCGAGCCCGGTATGAAAATGCCCCCGCATTAATCACCCCCGATGAGGAGTCTCGAACACGAGACCTCTTGCTTTGATACCAATTTGATGCAGGACAATTAACCATGGGTTAGGTTCTCGGCTAAACCCTTCTCGTGGGCCCCAAATCCATGAGTTCCACCTCACATGAGCCATCCGCCTCACACGGGCCCCAAATCCATGGGTTCTGTGGGCTGCTCACCTTGAGTGTGCCCCTGCATCCCACATACTACCCCACTCGAGCCCGGTATGAAAATGCCCCCGCATTACAATGGCTTAAGATAGTCATGTACTTAGCGAGGTATCAGATAGCTAATGTGGTCGGATCAGGATAATAGCATAGAGCGTCTTTGTATCCTTATTAGCCGATCAAAGCATAGATAGCCATTATCCATAAGACATGCTAGTTGCGAGAGACATGGAGCTTCTTGGTTGTTTACCCCGTTGGATAGTTTCTTACAACGCTGTTGAAGTTTGGAGTTTCGTGTTCCAGCATTGCCATGGGTCTCACGTGTTTTTTTTTTCTCAAACGGATGTTGTTGGATGCACTAATTGAAAAATATATAGTGTTGCTCATGGTGAGTCTGGTGATAGTTCAATTTTGGTTAATGATGTTGCAAAACCAATTAACAAAGTAGGTTTAATTAATTCTCCACCTGAGTGGTATGCCTTGGAGGCTTGTACCTATTCTAATATTGGAGGCATGAAGTTGTTCCAATGAGTTAAATGATATTGTATGCCTCACTTAGTGATAAACTAGATCCAATCAGTTGGTCTCCATTATTTATCAAGAATTATGATGGCAATTTTGCATTATGTGTGTGCATGCGTGTGTATGTGATGTAGTTTCTTTACTTTAGCTGCCCCCTAACAGCTGGGACAAGGCTATAATGACGATGATGATGTTCAATCTTTTCTTTGGAAGTTTGTCCTCATCATTTTCGCCATTCTTGCATGAATAGCTAACTAATTCTGTACCTTTTATTTGTAATCTAACCATCTGATACAAATTCATTATGCTAACTTTTTTGAGTTGGGCAGATACCGCCAAGGAAAAGTGCAGCTTCTTACAGGTTATGATCTTTTCTATCTTTTTTATTTGCATTTGTATGAATATTTCCGCAACTCGAGATGATTGATATGCTTGAGATGGGATATGAGTTATCAAAATTATGACTTGATGGTCACATTGTTTTTTGCTCTCGATTGTAGATGTTTGTGCAAGTATGTGCGTGCGTGCGTGCGTGCGCGCGTGTGTGTGTGTGTATGTGTGTGTGTGTGTGATCTTCCGGCACTGTACGACAATGAGGTAACAAAATAGTCTTTCCTTCACACAAAATACTCTCCTATTTCATATTCATAGTTAAATCATGACCAAAATAAGCTGGAAATCTTTCGGCAAGAGAAACCTCACCATACCAAATATACGTCCCATACTTGATCTAAATCCTGTGCAGGGTATACCAAATTATTATAATAGGCTTCAATGTACTTTTTTCACAACAATCATTCTGTTGTTTAATGTGCCCTCGTACATACATATGCATCCATAGACAAATTGTAATTATGCAGATACACATGAATGTTGGAACAATACCATTTGTAAAGAAAGGTTGTTGGAACAATAGCATGCAATGGCATGTTCAGTGGGTACCAATTGGAGGTGTGCTTTGCTAATTCAACTGTTGTTTCATTTCCTCAATGATGAAAATATCTACTCTTTCCCATGTTGATCTGTTAGTGCACATTGGGGTGCATGTCTCCAAAATATCTACTCTTTCCCATGTTGAAGGAGAAGAATCTACTTGTAGTAAAAGGTGTGGTTGTTCCAATAGGTGCATTGCCAATGCTGCTAGATTATATCTTGGTCCCATAGATGTCTCTATGAAGCAGTCTGTATTGATGAAAGGGAGTTAGCACAGTTAATTCAACAAACTACAAAGGAAAAGTTTTGAGCTTTACAGAAAGCCAAATGTAGAGGAACCTAGATACAACCTCTTTGTTCACCTACCTAACAATCTTGAGATTCCAGGTGATACAATCAAATGAGTCTCTAACAGAACACTGGAGAACAGGGGTGACAAATATCGCTAGTGGAGAGAAGCAAGCATTGATCATAATCACTAATCACTGTTGAAATGGGGTTTTGAAACACTTTGTAAATATCTTCCATCTCCATCAATAGCAGAAATTGATCTGTTTCTGCAAGAGTAGGAGTTTGACTATTATTCAAGTGCATCTTTTTCTTCTACTGGAAAATGGAGGGTTGAAAAAACTCAGAGATGCAACCTAAGTCAAACATCTTCAACTTAGTCTGGAGATATAATTTATGCTTGTGGCAATTTTAGCCTGCCATCCAACGATGTTAGTTCACCTCCAAAGAACCAAATTCCAGTAAACATATATCTAAGCTTAGAGAGCAAATCAGGAGTCGTATTTTTTTCTTCAGAATATTGCACGTTCAATGCTTGTACAAACCATGAAAATGTTTCATGTAATGATGACTACTGAAACTGAAGACACTTCACCCCATGACCTCTTGAAATTTTGTTCTCTCTTCTGCATCTTTATGTTCAATCTGATGGTGGTTAGGCAATGCAATGTTTCTGCCCATTCAGTTCTATTGCTATGGTCAAAGGAAATATCACAAGGGATGAAAATGCAACCTAAAAGCTTTGAGAATTGTGATGGATACTGCTGAGAATGTGCCATGTGTGTGCGAGAGACCTAGGGCATTCCTCAGGTGGGCCTGCCATGTATGTGCCAAAGCCCAAATTTCAGGTATGTATGGTCATCAGATGGACCATGTGTACAAAGAAAGGATGGTTGGGTGATTTGATCAGTGGTCCACATTCAATGTACGCGTGGTGCACTTGATGACTGGATTGGTGTGATTTTCAGGTGATAGAAGATATGGTAGGTCCAGCACCTCTTGAGGAATCACTTGGATCTGTCACCCATGGTGCATTTTAGGAAGTTGGATTGAGATCCTACTTTCATGGGTTGCCATAGGAGCACTTAAAAGCATTGCACTTAATGGAGACAGTTTCTAAATAATTATGTTTGTGCCAGGGCTGATGAATGGAATGTCAACAAATGGGCATGGGAAGGGGCATTAAAAGTAATCAGCAAAGGGGAGGAGTGCATTATCAAGCTTGAAGATAAGACCACAGGTTCAATAATCTTTTAGTTACAATTAAGAGGAAAAGAAATTGATGCAGTCTTAGACAATACCATTATTTCTATTAAGCACATGGAATGTTTTAAGCAGGAGAGCTTTATGCTCGAGCATTTCTGAGAAACGGGGAGCCACATCCGGTGGAGCCTGTGATTGACAGCAGCAGGTTTGGTTCCGTTTGTTATTGGAACTAGGGTTAGTCTATGATATCTCGATACTCAATCAGATGGGAAAATTACAGTTTCCTCAATTATGTGTTTGCCTTAAGTTTAAATTACTGATATTGTAATAGGGTATGAGTTTTCATCTCTGAATTTTTATCCCATGCTTACGCAGATACTTCGTTCTTCGGGTGGAAGAGAATATAGGTACATTGCTATTATCTTTTTGCCACTGATTTATTCCTTGACATGCAAAGGCTTTCTTTTTTATTTTTATTTTTAAACTTGAAGTTATGGCCCTTGATAGAGTGGAATGGCAGAACAGGATTCATGTAGCCAACTCTAATTAGTTGGGAGAAGTCTTAGATGACGATGATGGTGTTCTTTTTTAAAGTGTGCTCAGTGGGCTCATCTGGCACTACATGCTCTAGACATCAGTTGTTGCAAACTTCCTTTTGTGGATAATGTACAATAGTTGTGCTAAAGTGTGCATGGGCCTGACCATGTTGGCATGTGAGTCATGTTGGTGATCACGTGTTGGCTTCCTTGCTATTTTGAGCAGCGAACTACTTGAGCCTGACCTTTCATGCATGTGGGTGCTTCATGCTTAGGACACATAGTTGTGCTGAGGTTTGTGCTGGCTCTAACCGTGTTGGCATGTGTGCTGTGTTGGTAATCATGTATCGGTAGGTTGCTTGCTATATTGTGCAGCCAACTACTTGAGCCCGACCTTTCATGTGTATTGGTGCGTCATGCTTCGTGTTTGCCTGGAAACTGCCCCTCCATGAACATACATTGCTTCCTCACCCTTGAGGCATGTATGTGATGGTCTATTAAATTGTGCCTATGGGAGTCTTGCGCTCCCATTGCCGGTCCCAAGCCCAGATAAAGGAGGGTTGCATCAGGTTGGCAGATGTCGCCATAACTTCCTGCTTAGAGTGGTATGGCAGAAAATGATTCATGTAGCTGTCCCCAATTAGTTGGGATGAGGCTTAGATGATGATGTAACAATGTTATCATATTGTCTGAATCAGTAGATAGCAATAACTGATCACCTTTGTCTGTCTTCGTCATTCTTGCTCTTGAACAATTGCAGGCCTTTATGGATGGATCTAGGAAATCAAATCATTGGGTTTTTATTATTATTATTTTTTTCCTTCTTTTAATGTGCAACCTGCATTATTATTTTGGTAATTATCATAAATGAAAAAAACTGTGTAGACAGGTTTAGTTATCCGCAAGAACCCTGGAGCGTACACAGAGGGTACCATCACTTTTCAGTCATCTCCTCTGCCTTCTGCCAATGGCAGAAGACTACAGTTCTCCCGAACTACCAAACTTCAAAGTGCCCATTATTATTTGAATGTAGCCGAACACTGTTCTCCTCTGAGTTTAGAATTGAGAATGTGGAAACTTGCCTTTGTGATTCACGAAATCAGGGAACTTTTCTTGACATTAAACATTTTATTTTTTTTCATTGCTGGGATTGTTATTGTGGTGCATATTCCCTTGCTAAGGAAAGCGCTTATTGGACGCCATTCCTCTTTACAGTGGTCCACTTTTTCTTTGATGCTCATGGGGTTGAAACGTGTGCAGGTGGTCGTCTACGGCATGCTTTCATTGGTATAGGTTTTCGAGAAAGAACCCAAGCTTATGACTTCCAAGCTGCCCTTCATGACCATATGAAGTATCCTTTTGTGAATTCTCGTTTTCTCCCTTTATGAAGTATCCTTTTGTGAATTCTCGTTTTCTCCTTTTGTTTGAAGAACTGCTATTTCAAACTGTTTCGTATGGTTGAACCTTTTGTTCATGGGCTTCGTGGACCAAATCACAATTTTGTCTATCAAGATTGAACTAGTAAATGCGACCATGTGAAATTGTTCCTCCTGCATGATCCAAAAGATACCTAAACAAAAAGAAGACTGCTGAAGAGATGGAGCAGCATTATCAGAAGACGTCCTCAGTTGATTACAGTCTAAAAGAAGGGGAAACACTGGTGTTGCAAATAAAGAATGTAGGATTTCTTGCATCGAGGAAACTATAGGTTCCTGAGCTGCGGCAAATGTACAGTTTGCTGTCATTCCCAATCATGCACGTGACCCTTTGGTGATTCAAACTGTTAATATGATGGGCCCCAACCTTGGGGGGGATGCCCCAAATAACTCCCAGAATGGAAATTTTTGATCTGTCCTTTTTCAGTTGAATTGGTGGACCATATCTTTTTTTTTTTTTTTTTTTTTTTAACACTCTACATGTTTTAGGTCACCGGTCAAAGGCTTAGGATTTCTAATCTGAGAATCATTTGGGGCTCCCTCCAATTACAGGGCCATCAAATTATTGGTCTGGATCACCAAATATGGGGTCCACATGTACGGAATTGGGAACATCGAAGGCTAGGAACCTTACAAGTCCTCTTCTTGCTTCATTGACTACCTACTGCATTAGAAATGACAAGTATATTGATTGGAGCAAGGTTGTGATAATCACATGACTCATTGTAACTGCAGAAGGGATCTCGCAGTTCCAAGTCTACATTTTTTGAGCAGGGTCTCAACAATCTCTCATTGGAAGAAAAGGCAAATATGAAAGAGCCCACAATCTGTCTCAAACCACCACCGCCCCCACCAGCTCCACTTTCACCTGTTGGCACTGCTCAGAAAACACCAGCAAACTTTCCATCTAATTTCAGTCTTCAGGGGACTACTGATGATTCTGACCCACGTGGTACGAAAGAATGTCAATCCAAAGAACCTTCTTCACAAGAAGATAAGAACTCTCAAGATACCGTGGAAGATGACTTTGGAGATTTTCAGGCGGCAGATTAACTTTGTTTTATGAATCTCAAATTTTCTTTGCTTGAATGCTTGAAATGGTTGCATGCTTCTATTGGGAAGTATGTCTTGGTTTTGGTCAATGCACCGATTTTATACCCGTTAGTTTGGTTGAGAGGTTCTACACTTTCGGAGATTGATGATCTCGATTTACTCAGAAAATAGAATTTGTATAAAATTATTATAATGCGTTTTTTTACCATTTCTCGGAATGCAGCTTGATTCATTGTTTTCTGGTGGTAGAAGCATTTTTTTTTTTTGTTTGGATGAATGTTAAAAGTAATGGTGGAGCATAAGCCTACCTGCAGTTATGCATTCACCTGGCATGTGTGTGCAAATCCTGGACATGCAGCAGATGGGCCCCATAGTGCAGATTACTTGGCCTAAAATCAGGCTAGTCGGCTCATCAGGCAGGTTGTACCCATATGTTGAATTTGTTGCACCATTATTGAACCATCCGTTGTTCTAATACATGCTTTGCTGATGCACGTGTTCCACTGGACGTTCCACATGCATGCTGGTGTGGGCATGTGGCCTGAGCAAACTCTGGAAGTTGGTTTCATATTTCTCAGATGAGGTTATGGGTCTCGGACGTGGAGAATGGGTGAAGAGGTTGACAAGTTTGTGGTGGTCGCATGCAGCCCTGTTCAAATGTTTTTTCGTTTGGTGAGGGCTCAAGCCGTTGAGAGGGCATCTACACAGTAGGACCTTCCTGATAGACGGCCTGGATGCTGCACATTTACGTATCCTGTTGTGTCATGTGCAGGCATGGGCTACACGAGCTAGGATAGCAAAATTTTCAGCACTGGATGATGATTTTGTAACATTCTCGGATCCAGTTATTTTCCAATCTGTTTAGAGTAAAAGTTTGATAACAAATAACGAATATATTGGAGAAGCTTCCAACTCTAATGACAGTTGCAAATTCTCAAAAGCAACAACTGAGGTTTCTACAAGCATTGCGAGCATTTTGTTCCGATAACCATGGATGGTTTCTGACGATGATGAATGCTTATCAAGGTCATGTGGCAATAAATCAGAAAGAAGCGTTTATGCTGCGTTAAGGGGAAAAAATAATTTGAAACTTGGGCATGCAAGCAAACCGCATTAAAAAACTGGCTGATGATTTGAAACTTGGGAATGGGAACAAGCTGAGTAAAAAAATAGCGGAAAGATATTAATAAATGCGGAAGCAATTGGGTTGGAAAGAAATTTGATTCATTACAAATTGGGATTGTGCGGAGCTAAATTGGTTTTTTAATTTAGCCGGTATAATTTCAATTAATTTATAGAGCATGTCCAACTTCTGAATACGTTGTGTCATAGCTCTGTAGTAGTATCTAATATCTAAGGGTGGCAGTGGACCAAGCTAGCAAGCCCAACCTGTCTTTGTAACCAGGCTTGGAGCTATATTACCTTGGCGCATGATATAGGCTTGATTAATTTTCAGGCCAGGCATGGGGCTCAAGTCATTTTCGCTGAACCCAACTTCATATGGCCCTGTTCTTTCCTACAAAATAGCCATTATTCCAATACTCGATTAGGCAGCCCATGCATCATGAATGTAGAATCTTGGGATTTTTCCAAAGTGCCTATTTCATTGTGCGTATGAGGCCCACTTTCTCAACGGGGATATTATCAAATTACGGGTAAGGCCTGATTGGGTTGGGCCCATCCATCCAACCAATTTTGAGCTTGAGGCTGACTATGCTAGGTCCACGTGGTGCTCAGGACGTGATGGCCAGGTCTAGTTGCCACCCCTACACATAAATCCACGTCCTCCTTTTGCCTCTACCAAACGGGTTAACAAGCGGAGAATGTGCACAAGTGCGAGATATATATAGGTCATTTGTCAGTTGGTCCCAATATAGAAATTCCAATGATGAAGGGGTGGTGGGCCACATTTGTAAATTGAACAAGTTTCGCTGAAAAGGAAAGCATCAAGAAACCAAAATATGAATATGAAAAATCAATTGTCCCATCAGACAAGATAATTCCCTTAATAAAAATTCCATATTAACCTGTTTGTTGTAGCAAAAGTGATTTCCATACAAATGTTAAAAGATCAAATGATTAACATGTATTGTAAGCACAGGAACCTAGAATTATCAGTTCCATTTCCCATAGATATGGAAATAGATTTCCATTCCACATTTTTCCATTGTTTCCACCAATCCAAACAAGGAACCATGGCACACTTCATGTAGTAAATGAATCCTAATCACACAAAGATAAACAAACAACCTTGTTAACAGTTAGAAGGGAAGCAGCACAAACAATTACAGAACTCCAACGAGGAATATACAACAGGATGCACTATATGCTCAGGGCATTGCAGTATAAACTTTTAATAGCTATAACGAGGCAATAATAATGTCACAGTTGGGAATTCTTAACTAACAGAATTTCATAATTATTGTGCTGCATAAAATCAAAATATACAAAATCAGGTGAATAAGCAAGAGTAACAATTCTAAGTGAAAACGGGAAGGGTGCCAATCATAAGTCATCCATGTAATTGCTTCCCAACCATCATTGCAAAATGTAATGGTTAGTTTTCGTTGATTAAAGAAGTTGTAACTCATCGCCTTTTCTTGCAAAATGGTTGGTTTTCATTTATTAAAGAGCTTTTGCTAACTCGACACCTTTTTTGACTGGTTCAAACTCAGAGAGGCATTTGGACCCATACATCCAAGTTGGACGCCCTTGATTTTTATGCCAGAAGATTCAAACAGCATTACTCATCTAACGGATACCTCGTACATCAAACATGTCACATTATGACACGTGTGCACGTGGAATTAGCAAAATCTCTTAGATAATAATTTTACAGGAGTATATAAACTGATGCAACAAAAGGGTTTGAAAAAACTCGTTGGGATATAACCAACATCCAATACTTCTCTTCACAAAAACCAACTTACTTGATAAGCACCATCACTCAGCATGCTCCCCGTATCAGACCTACTTATAGTCTCTGTTTTGCATTGGGGGCAAATCTCTCCCTGGCGTACCTCTTCCATGATAAGCATTGCCACTTGGAATGTTTCCCGCATCTCTGTTTGGCATGTAGTTGTTCTGGTACTCTCTGTTTGGTATCTCCCTGCTTTGTTGAAAATCCTTTTTAGGCATATATCTAGGGCCACTGTTCGAAAATCCCCAGCTCGGCCCACCGCTGTTGGGCATGTTAGAATAACCCCCGCTTGGCCCGCTCCTGTTGGGCATGTTTGAGTATCCCTCACCTGGACTACCACTGTTGGGCATGTTTGAGTATCCTCCACCTGGTTCGCTGCTGTTGGGCAAGTTTGAGTACCCTCCGCCCGGTCCAGCGTCTCTATTAGGCATGCCTCCGGCAACATTCTCTCTAGGAGGCATTGAGCTCTGCACGTCCCGGTTCTGGAAATCCCGATTGGGCATTGGAGGTGCATCTCTGCTTTGAAAATCACGGTTCTGCATATTCTCTCTTCTTCTCTCAAAGTTCCTTGATCGATCGAAATTGCGAGGCCTATCAATGCGCCTAGACCTCTCATTGGCACGTGCATTGTTTCGAACCAATTCCTCATGGTATTTAGGATCATATGGAACAGCTTTTCCATCTATGAAAGGTTCCCCTGCCAGAACACATCCATATAATACAAGAACAAATCAAAACTATATTAGAAAAAGGAATGGCACCTCAAATTCTCAACCAATAACTAGCCATAAATAGTGTTAGGAGACAACAAGAGTTCATTAGGGCTTGGAACAATCAAATTCTCAACCAATAACTAGCCATAAATATAGCTAGGAGACAATAAGAGTTCATTAGGACTTAGAAGAATAAGTTACTGCTTTGAATAGGATCCCACAACGCCTGGAAAACTTTTTGAATAAATTACCAAAAATGTCCATAATATATTAATTATATTGACCTCTTATATGCTCTCTCGCTGGAAGTTCTCCAAAAGTATGAAAAGCTGGAGGACTTTGTACCATCCATTGCAGTGCCACAAATTTGGAAGAGTCAACCGCATTGGCTCTCTCTCTCTCTCTCTCTCTCTCTCTCTCTCTCTCCCCATAATGGCTGTTATAGGACCATAAGGGGGGAAATGTGTATTTTCCCTTTGTCGGCCCATTATGGGGTCTTTTCTTTTCTTTTTCTTCTTTCAAATTGGGTGATACAACCCCATATTAGGTAACAAACACCTTGTGTATGGAGCAACTGAAGTGCGCATCTGGTGGCTCCCCTCAACATGGGATGCCCCAAAATTAGCCATATTCAGAACACTAGAGAGCTACGCAATCTAGAGCAGTGTGAAATCATGCATAGAACATGTAAAATCACACTTTTTAAAAAAAGTAAAATCACTTCACGCTTGGAGCAGTGTGAAATCTTGCATAGAACATGTAAAATCACTCATTGAGAGAGAGAGAGAGAGAGAGAGAGAGAGAGAGAGAGAGAGAGAGAGAGAGAGAGAGAGAGAGAGAGAGAGAGAGAGAGAGAGAGAGAGAGAGAGAGAGAGAGAGAGAGAGAGAGAGAGAGAGAGAGAGAGAGAGTAATGGCTAGAAATTTTGGTGAATCCTCTCATCCCTGTGCAATGAGAGGACAGGCCAAGCGTCTGAACCACATCATTGTTGGTTTCACACACAAACCTATGGTGGGCGTCCCACTCTCAATTGCTTCCTTCGGTCTGGCTGACCTAAGTCATGGATTGGTCTGAATTTTGCGCATCTAGTGGAAGGCGTGGATGTCCAACACATCATGGTTGTCTGATATACCTACTAAACTCCAGTAAGGTTGACCTTATTGGAACATATTCTGTATGTGTGCGTGTGTGGATAGGTTCATCTACCAGTGGATATAGTTAGATAATCCATAAAATAGTCATACATACTGCAAAGAACGTAGAACAACATACAAATGTGTCTATACAATTCAAAAAGCATTCATGTATGGATGTATTAATTATGTAAACTTAAAATGATGCACCATGCATGAGATCCGTCCAAACCGAACTCAGAGAAAGGAGAGTACTTAGCAAGTAAATAGATTCTATCATTACCTCCATAATCTTTATTCTTGACATCCAAGTAAGAATCAGGAAGAACCCACCGAACTCTTGGCAAAGCTGCATTTAAAATAAAAATCAATACAAATTGCATTCTCAAATCTAAACCGAAAAAACAGTTATGAGGTAACTGTGTCTGGGCATACACTTAATCTTGTAAGAAAGTTCCTCCAAGACAAGGCATCCGAAAGCAAAGTAGTGCCTAGTTGATACTGAGTAAATTGGCTTTTTGCTTCTTCTTCACTGCAGAGACAAACAAGGAAAAGAAAAACAACAACTTAGAATCAACTCACTTCATACCCAATAATATTTCTAAAATGCAAACACACGTATTGTTAAAATAGAAAGTGTCATGCCCCAGAATCCGGGTACAGAGTGTGCACCCTTAGACCCGAGTTTTGGTTTTTAACTCGTACACAAAGTGTACTAACTTCATATATTAATCAGTTTAATCAGAGGGGAGAATTACATTCATTCTAAGTTGGAAGAGTGAGCATTGAAATAACAAGTTGGATTCTCTTAATATTCTTCTCTTGGAACTGTAAACGCAAGGCACTCCAAATATTAAGTATTGTAGCAATGTTGTTGGAAGAGTGATTTTTCATGTTTTGACCAATTTTTGGGATGCAATTTTAGCTTTTCGGAGCATTTGGGGATGTAGAGCTGATGCATCTCATTTTATTTTCTTTTTGCCTACATTCTTCTTGCTGATCTTGCCAATCTTATGAATGACAAGACGTTGGCCCAAATGGTACTTCAAACTGTTGGTGCATAAGGTCTTGTAAGTTATTGCCCCTCAATACCATATTACATAATCTAGGTGCAAGGGTGACAATGGGTACAGTTAGGGGTCGTTTGGCACCATGGATTTGGGGGGATTTCAAATCCCCTGGTTGTTTTGAAATCCACAGAGATTTGTTTTGAGTGGATTGGGGCTCATTCTACGTAGTTAATTTCACTGAAAATGATTTGAGATATTGCAATTCATTTTATTTAAGCAACCAAACAAACCATAACGATGGGATTGTAAGTTATCAAATTTTCTTGTCTATAAATAATTCCTATCAAACTAGATAATCATGATGGTTTCATTGCAGGAAAAAGCTTGCTTGTAGGCTGTTGTTTGACGGGGCACGAATGTTGACCATGAACAAAGCCTTTTAACTATGCTGAAGCAACAATGGGGTGGCCAACTTACTTTGTAGATGGAAGGAATGGTCTGTCATATACTAACTACTTGCCCAAGCTAGTTGCATGCGTGCGTGTATTTTCTTCTTCTTTCTCAAAGGGATTTCTTGGTGTTGTTCTTTCATGTTTTGAACATTCCTATCTTTGTGGTTTGATCCAACTGAGAACTTCCACACCTATTCCATTCTTTGGAACAACCACCAAATAATGTAAGTACAGCCATTTGTTTTCAAGGTTGCTAGAAACGCCCATGGTCAGCAATCGGGGCCCACTCATATGTTGGGGCATGTTTATAAGTCCGTCCGATTCGGGTCGATTATGGTTTAATGTGGATCCATTATGCCGGTGGAAATTGTTTATATCAGAAGTGAATTAGACAGCTCCCTACTTGTAATTTGAGCAGTGTGTGTGCTGTTTGTTGTAAATTGCTGAGCTTCCAAATGAGAAGCCAATGTACATGTACTCTAGCATATGGAATGTTGTTGTGCTCCCTGTTGCTAGTACATTTTTTATTGATATATTTGGTCTCTCACCATTTAAAATAATAATAATAAGAGAACCATCTGTTAGTTTCATTCTCTCATAATTTTCATAATATTTTGACGAATCCATCCATAGCCCTGTACATGCCTTCTATTTTCAAAAGGACAGTCGATAGCTTCCGTACCTGCTAAATGAATCATAGAACCTGTTAAAATCATGTGCCTGAATTCCTCTACTTTTTAATATTGATAATAATGCCCCAAATTTTGTTTTAAATGTCCTCCACTTACACTAGGTGTCCTGCATTAGCGGATAGATGGTGTGTTTATGTTTCACGGGTATCCATATGGTCATGAGGAACTTGCTGTTTGTGAGGACATTGGTCAGGTAATTTTCTGTAGAAATTGCATGAAATTTTGAGAGGCTGTTGAGATCTTATCATGGTTCCATGATATCTGTATATTCTAGAGGAATTTCAATCTTTGCTGAAATCATCTGCAAATTGTTGTGGTCTTGTATCATGGATAGAATTTGTTTCCACAAAAGCAGATTTTGGATCTGAACTAGCTATAAGTACTATAAGCAGATTTTGACATTTTGCTTGTAATGTAGTAAAATGCACCATTACTCAACTTGCATTTGTGTATTGTATGTTAATATCCCATTACTCTCCCCTGCATTTATGTATTGTATTTTAAGGCATGTTTAGATGTATTCCAGAATGAGAATGAAATCGAGTATGCATCAGCTGGTGCACATTCACTGGATTGGATCTGTTTGGTGCATCTAGAAAAATATTAGTAGTTGGATGTGCTAATGCTCGTCTGCAAAATGTGCCACAAAAAACATTTCTGTTAGAGGTTCATTATCTATCATTGTGCTTTCTCCATGCAGAGACCTCAGCTTTAACAGCCTGACTGGCGATATTCCAAGCTTTTTTTTTTTTTTTTGGTTTTTGCACATGCTATACCCATTAGCATTTAGTTCCGTTATGCTAATTGTAGTAGATGATTTAGCCGCAAACCACAATGTTATGCGGATAGTAGAGGTACCAATTAAGAAGATTTATCTTTTTAAAACTAGTTTATTGCAATTATTGTGATCTATCCTAGATGTTTATTTGTGTGCTCTATGGCTGTGGTGCAGAATTGTTGAGTTTCTTGGAATTTTGAATTGAGAAGCTTTTTAGGAGTCTGAAACTGAATTGAACTGTGATTAGCATGAATTGTGAACAACTCATCTACTGATTATTTTTGGTTCTTTCATGGTTTCAAAGAAATATGCCACTGAATCTTTTATGCTTTTAGAGAACTAGGCTGTTATATCCATAACTCACTTTCTTAAAAAGACAAAGAAAAAGAAAAAAAAAAGAAGATGAACAAAAGGTGATGGCGAGGGGAACCTTTGCTAATATTCGCATTGTTAACAAGCTCTTGAAGGGAGAAGCCAAAGACAGTTCACATTGTAATAGGCGAGAAGCTCTATGTTTTTTATGCGGCGATTGTGAGTTCATTGATATCAAATTATGCTATTCTTTTCACTTAGCTACATTTTTTCTTCATTGCTTCCTTTCACTTTTTACAATGACTGATCCCCTGAAACTGCTGTAGTTTACGAGTATTTTGCCTTGAAAATTGTTTTTAAGGGAAAAAATGGAAGTAGATTCTTTAGGCAAGAAAAGGTTGTAGCATACAACCGCCTAGAGGTGATTGGTTCTCTTTAAAATTTAGTCCTATTAGGACCTCTATCTGTTACTTATGGTCTATGAATGTAGAGGAGTATCAAGAGGCATTCCCCTATAGTTTGATATGTTATAAACTAAAAGCATGTTATCAATATGGTGTTTCAGAGGTACAAGGATTACAGCCATGACACCATTGTCCTGGCTGGAGCTGAGTATGGAAGTGGAAGCTCTCAAGATTGGGTTGCCAAGGTTCCAATGTTGTTGGTGAGTTTTCTTGTTTGCTTAATCTTTCCACCACCTTGCATTCTGCATGCTTGTAATGCTTTATTCTATCATTTAGATAGTGAAACCAACTTTAGATGGTTCAGAAAAAAACAGCAGCCCTTTTTGGAATGATGCTCTACCTAGTTGATTAATTGATATTTAATGAGTAGTCATGCCTCTTGTCATTTTATACACAATTTTGTTTTCATCATCTACTGAAAAACAAGTCAAACATATAAAATGTTTATATAGTCCACCCAATGTTTATTTCCCATCCAACCTGTTCATAGGATAATACAAATATCAGCTTATCCAACACTTCTATGGCCCTCGAGAAGTTTTCAAAAGCGAGCCTTCAATCCCCACTGTGTTTGCTATGGTGTCATCCACTTGAGATTTGGATCTGCCTCATTTTTGTGTTCACGCTCTGTGTTTCATTTTTCTGTTGTTTTCTATCAAAACCATATGACACATTCCCTTTAACAGAAGTGATTTTCATCCTAGGGCCATATAAAGGCAAGATTATTAGATGAACTAAAACGCCACTAATCCGGTCTAACATTATGTACGTATTTCTTTTGTAAAATCCATTATAGCAGTACTTCGCATCTGTAAATCGAAGCCATTGCATAACTAATCTGTTACTTTCCAAGCAATAGTAAAATTGTGACAATGTAACTACATGATGAAAATAAGGAGTGGTTTTTCTGGTAAAAGATTCCCACTCTGGTATATTTAAGCTAGGTTTTGCATTTATGCACATTCTGTTAGTTGTCAATCTGTTGTTAATTTGCTTTAAAGACAGAGAAGTTCAAGATACACTTTTGGATGCATCCACAACTTGTTACCAGTTTCCATTGAATAGATGAAGTTGTAATGCATCCACAATCATGGACCACAATCATGGAGACGAAGAGTGCCTGATGATTCTCAACAGGTGCAAGGAAGCAATGCCTAAAAATGGAGGGAAGCTTATTTATCTTGGAACTGGTTCTCCTGTCTATTTGGCTGCTGTTCTCGAGTACTTGGCAGCTGAGGTTTTGGAGCTGGCTGGGAATGCTGCTAGAGACAATAAGAAGTCCAGCGGCAAGATACTTATATGCTTAGAAGTTCATATGATTCGTAGAAGTGTCACCTTTTCCTTCTCCATTCATTCTGCTTTCTGTATTCTGATGGCTTACCATTAGTATTTAACATCTTTAGGTGCCATTTGAAGTTCTTGTCTAAAGACAGATAGCTCGTTTTTTGGATCCAAGCCTTCAGTGTGCAAGGTTATGAAGAGGTTAAAATTGTTTTAATCTCTAAAATGGATTGCACACCTCCTATGTGACATCTAAAAGCATTGAAGTAGATGTGCTCATCTATGATTGGAACTACTGTGAATCCTGATTTTTCTTATTTATTATTTTCTAAATGTAAACCTCTATTAGAGACATCCTGGAATGGATATCTTGCAGCGATTTCAGCATCAAGATATTCCCGTGTCATTGTTCAAGCATTTCATTCCAACATCTATATTTGTATGTATGTGCAGTCAACTTACCATCTAAACATGTGGTCCATGTAATGGTGCAGGTGGTGCATCAATTTCTCTCACATACATTGCTGCTGAAAGGATCATTCCTGGGTAACTTGATTTACACACCCTGTGATTTTAGCAGCCCATATAAATAAGAAGCATCTATCTCTATCCACACATACGAGTGGAAATGGCCATGGAAATGTCAGATATCTTGTCAGATCTTGCATTTTCCTGAAATGAGAAAATTTACAAAGATCCCACACTTGGGACTATCATTTAGTGTTGTTCAATTTAGATTGTCCTACTTAGTGACATTGATAATTAGTGGAGCAATTAGCTACTTTGCTGGTGAGTTTTTGTTTTGGAGAAGATAAGTTCAATTTATGTAGTCCTACTTAGTAACATTGATAATTCATGTTAATTGCACTTCTCTTGTTTCAGGATGGAAAAATCGGTACCTTGGAAGACAAGCAGGTGAGCTGTGGCCTGGACTCTGTACTTTGTATAAAATGATAGGATGAAACCAAAATCTTATTTGGTGCTTTATCTACAATGTGATATATTGCTTATTCTGTTTGCTTATACCAGTTGATGTTTATGAAGAAAATATGATCATTCACTGTTTGATACATGTATGGGTTCTAATCATGCATTTGCAAATGTGAATGCATGTATTGTGATTTCTTTGTGGATTCAAAGTGTGAAAACTTGCTAAATGAAATTGTCTGCTAATTACAAATTACAATTTAAAAGTATACATAGAGAATGATTTATGGCTGGACAAATTTGTTTCCCATGTGTAACTGTGTGGTAGCATCAATCTGTATATTTGTCTATCCTTCTTGATAATTTTGGTTCCTTGTGATATTTGAATGCATAATGTTATGGTTTTGCCTCTGTTTTGATTAGACTGTACCGTGGTTCTAGGGCCAGTTTATTTTTATGTCCAATCTCGCATTTAAGTGGTCCACCTGAGAATTGTATATGATTCATTTTTGGGCTCATACTCTAAAATAATCTGGCAAAACTGATGGACAGCTTGGATATAAAATATATTCCTCAAGGTGGGCCCCACGGTGTGGGCCGCATCGTCTTGGGTGAGTTCGGGGTCTCACCTAATCCACTCCTATCCAGCAGCCTAGTTAGTTAAATATGAAGTTTGAAGGCTGAATCTGAAATTTGAATATGAAGTCTTGAACACCTGTTTGGTAATTGTTATTGAAGTTTGAATATTAAGTACTGAATCTGAAATTACCTTTGTTAACAAATTAGTTAAAATGTCTAAAATTTGTTAATTTAATACATTTGTCCTTGTCTCTTTAGCTAGGTTCTAGTACAGGTTGTAGGCTAGTTTCTTTCAGCATTGCATTTGGATATGTGGATTGGGTATGCTGAAAGTTCATCTAAGCAACAAAGTAATCCTTATTTTTAATCAATTTGCACCTTCTTGTTGTTTCAGTTTTCTGAATCCCATGTTCCTGAAACATTTCAAATCCAGCCAAAGCAGGCTGGACAATAGCTGGGCCTGGTCAGCCCAGCCCACTTTCACCTGTATACCTAGCTCTCCAGCAAGTTTGGTATGAAGAATGAGTTTTTAGTTCATTGAGTGTTCCTTACCATTTTTATCTTATATTTTATTGTTATTATGTAGTTCTATCTCAGATTCTCATTCTCACTGCTGGATTTGGAGATGATTAGTTATATATACTCTGCTTCTCACATTCTGTTTCCTCATAGGGTAGTGAAGGCGCTGGCAATCTGAAGATTTTGCCCATTACATCCAGATTGATGATGGGCCTCTTTTAAATGATCTTGACCTTCCATTTTGCATGTTATTAATCGTATCATATGTTTAGGATCATAATTCTGTTATGACAAGCATTTTGTTTCTACAGATCTCTCGATTGTTTCTACAAACACTCTTCAACTTCACAGCTAAGGAGGTGATCGACATTCTTTGTTATTAGTGTAAGTTACTTGGTATCAATGGCTTTACTACTTTGGATGTGGCATGGGCTACAGATTGTCTATTTATCCATTTTGTTAGTAATCCTTTTTTCTTTTATTGTTTTCCTTTTCTTTTCCCCAAAATGTCTTTTCCTGCCACTAATGCATGCATCCTCCAAACCCCACTGAGCATTGAATGTGGTTAATTGAATTGAGCATATGTTACTATGATATCTCAGTAGTGAATTGGGATACTATGTTTTCTTTTTCGTTATCAGTTTTATTTCATTGTTTTTGTTCAATGACAATGGAAGAAGGGAAAGAAGGAGCAGTTTATGCATGCATGTATTTATTAGAAACCCTCACATTTATGATACTAGTAGAAAAATGCAACATTATGAGATGAACTAGTTTTCTTGCATGGTTGGTATATTCAGGTTTTTGCATCCCTTAACGTACAGTGAATATCCAAATAGCATGAGATCTAATGTATGAAATTGGCTCCCAAAATATTGAAATCTTTTCAGTTATTTGCAACAAGAATGACAAAATTCTGAAAATAAGATTAAGATTGTGCTTTGTTGACCATCAGGAGTATACATGTGTTGGTGTGTTTTATATAGTCCTGTTGCTTCTTATATTCTCTTATGATTCCTTGCCTAATGTTGCAGCTGTATGGATCTCTTGACTTGCAATTCTGCAGAAATCATTTAGAAGGCTGGATCACAAGATTAATGCAAAATCTGTTTCCGATGAAAGGTAGAGATATATTTAATCGCTAACCCAAGAGGCATGCTACTTGCAGGCATGCATCTGCAGACACCCAATACAATTGTCACACAGAAAGTCAAAACCTTGTGAGTGGTAAGAATTTCCTGATGCTGATGGATTCTTGCTTGGAAGGCCACTTCTCGAATGATGATGGAACTGAGTTGGTGTGATTGGCTTCTCGTTGCTTGCAATATGAACCTCGTGAGAGGCCAAATGCAAAGATTCTTGTGACTGCTCTTACTTCTCTTATCATGCAACATTTCCACAGGTTCTTGCTCATGTTAACCTTTTCTTTTTCTTTTTTTCTTTTTTTTTGTTTTTTGCGACTTTGTCATATTTACATTTTCTTAACAATGTGCTTGTGTTGTACCATGCTTCCTTTTTTCACATTAATAAATGTGGACAACATGATGTTGGTGATTCTCAAATAAACAGGGATATAATGGACTCATTATCCAACATTGGAGAGTTTGTTAAAGCTACCCAGTTCGTTGGTCAAGGATCAAGTTTGTTGGTCTTCACCTACTTGTTTGTCTACTGTCAAGCGGACATTCTTTATGAGGAGCTATTATTTTTCTGTGAATGCTAAATTCTGTAAATTATTAGTCTCAACTCTCAATGGCAGACATTCAGCCACCTTATCTTTATGTTCTTTCTGAGGTACAGTTACATGCTCTGAGATCTAAACTATTGCTTCCGATTGCCACTACCCATATGCATGTGGGGGCCTCTAGAATATGCCATATCCTGTGCAGCCAATAACTCGTTTGCTTCTCTCGCATTCTGCAAGGAAAGCTTGGTGACTTCACCTGCCAATTTTTTTAGTTCAACAGCAGCAGCAGACCAAATTGAAAGAGCATATCAACCTATTTTTTGCACAGGAAGATCTAATCATTGTTGCCTCTTAGTAGAAAGCTCAGCTAAAATAATTTTTACCAACCTCCATATGTTTCGTAGGTAGATTCCATTATGGTATTATGGTACGTAATAACTTGACTTTTAGGCCATGAGTTCTAAACAACATCGCACACTTGACAGAAATGAAACTGGAGTTGTTTGGAATACATGGGAGACATGCGATCTCAAGGTTGAGGTAATGATATCAAAACCTCTGTACCCAGCACTACTTTAAGCATTTACTTCAAACATATAACTAGTTTTAGTTGTTGAATAGTTACTCTTTCGCGTGTTTAGTTTATGAATCTTTATGTTGTTTTTTGGCTAATCAAATTGCTTACGGTCTTTATTTTTATTTTAATAGTTGCAATGTAAGCCCAAAAAGAAGCTTCACCTGATATGTAATGCAAAGACAAGTTCCTCCTTCAGAGTGTCATTTCAAGTTATGGTGCAATCACAAAGGACATAACCCCATAAATGGTGGGACCTCGTGTTTTCTCTAGGAGTGGAGCACATCATGGAGGATTATTTATTTATTTTTTATGTATTCGGACCACTATAAATATATATAATTTTTATTATAAAGTTGTACTATATTTGGTTAATATTAATTTTTAATTGTACTTAATATTCATTGGGTTTTAAATATAAAAACAAATGTACATATTTTATTGGCCATTTCTAAATAATGAAAAATACCGTTCCTAAAATAAGGCAGCATTAAGAAACGTTCCTAAAATTTAGAATTTGACTGATTGCAACCTTAGGAACGGTTTAAAACCGTTCCTAAAAGTCCCATCTCTAAAATTTGAAATGATACCCAAAACGGTTCTGAACCGTTCCTATTTTTCTGCGATGCCTCATTTAGGAATGATTTAAAACCACTCCTAAATGACGATTTTGGTGTGTGTATATTTATATATAAAGTTGGATGATAAATAAACATTTCGATTTTGCAGGCTGAAGTCTATATTTTTCTGGTCTTGGAGAAGAGACTTATTGTATCATAAAGACGGATTTGTTGCAACCCTCCTACAAATTAGTTTAATCACCAGTGGAGGGGGAATATCAACTTAAAGATAGCAACATCGTAACGCATGCTAAGCTTACCTTTAGGTGATTAATTTTCTATCTTTTTGCCTCAACCCTAATAGGTTGTAATATTTTCCACTGTTTCTTATAGTGCAGTTCAACGTAGCTTTAGATATGATTCAATTTTGGTATCATACCATGAAATGATTCAGAAAAACAGTTTTATTGCATGGATAAGACACATATCCATAGTGAGTCCCACAGAATTTACTCGGTGTGCAATTCTCTTCAGGTGGCCCTCCTGCCCCAAGCTCAGGCTAGCTTTGGCACCGGGCCTGGATCAATTAGTATTTTCAGCCAAGCTTGGATTGAAGTCCCCAACCTATCAGCCCAGCCCAGCCTGGCCGAGTTCAAATACACGCATTCTTTCGCGGTCACATGCAGCTTACCTGCTGACCATGAGTTTTATTTTCCAGAAGAGATGCTTGACACAATTAGTTGTGTGTTTACTCAGTTGTGGGTGGGGCCTAACATAATGTCTATATAACATCTCACCCATCCAGCAAGGTTTCTCCACCATGAAAATGGGACATCTCAAAAATCAAGTCTATACAACCATCATATAGGCCACACTACAGAAAATAATGAACAAAAAAAACAAAAAAAAAAAAACCTCCGCATGCATCTTCGGCCATATGATGATTGGATCAACCTCATTTTTGGAGTGTTCTGCTTTCATGATGGGAAACCCATTTCTAAATATCTATTTCCTAATCAATGGATGGATCAGGACAGTTCTCCTGAGAAAAAGAGCCAGAGGTAAATTAAAAATATTCACTTAAAACAAAAAAAGAAGACAATTAGTCAATTTTATGGGAGCGGATTAAGTGAGATCCGTATCCACCCACATGGGTGACACCCTGACTCTGGGGCCGACTGTGATGTATGTGACTACATCTACACAGTTCATCCATATTGTAAGGTCATTTTAGGGCATGATCTAAAAAATGAAACAGTTTGAAATTCCTGATGGACCATAGTACAGGAAACAGTGTTGATTGACCATTAAAAACTTCTTGTGAGCTAAAAAAAAAAAGCTTTGGATGAAGATGATATTCGTGTTGTCCCTTCATCTATGTGTTTGTGATCTTATCAACAGGTTGGATGGCAAATAAACATTCTGGTGAAATCCGTGAAGTTTTTAATGGTGAGGATTTTATCATGACTGTTTCCTGGTGTGGTCCACCTAAGATTTGAGTCAGCTTCATATTTTTGGATTATGCTCTAAAATGAGCTTTCAAAATGGTTGGATGGTGTGGATTTAAGGCACATACATCACTATGAGGCCCACCAGCAAGGGTCCCACCCACGTCCGTGCATTCGGGCTCTCACCTAATCCGCTCCCCCATTTTTATTAGTTGGCAGGAAAGAGGCCCAGCCAACTCATCCTTTTCAGGTTCGGGTTTCAGCTTGCTAAGTCAGGCCTTGGACTTTATAGATCGGATTAGGCCCACTGGGCCCAACCCTTCCCCGTTGCCAGTCCTGGCTGCAGGGTGCGGGTAGCTTGATCTCAGCACGTGTCACATCAACTCGTGTGGGCCGTGGATACACTGGATGGTGCTTGAGAGAGCTAAAGTTACAGGTGGAGTCCACCATTGTACACATGGCTTGCAACTTAGATCCGAACTCCCGGGAGCAAATATAGATCGGGTCCTTACTCTTGCTCCAGTGGTAGACTCAAAGGAGTTTCAACACCCTGACAAGGGTTCAAGTACCCATAGGTGATGAAATCCCACTACAGCCTGAGTCTGTAGGGGTGTTTGTGTGTTAAAAATAAATAAATAACTGGTCAATTGTTAAATAGATAATAAATGATCCAGATTTGATTAAAAAAAAAATTCATCAAGTAGAGGTTTGGATTCTTTGGACAATCCGGTTTTGGGTACATGAGCAATCAACAGTGGTTCCACTGTTTGTGGCGGTTGGATTTGAGTTACTTGCTACCTGTTAAGGATCATCACCTGATCTTGGCTAGGGGTGTCAACGGGCCGTGTTGGGGCCGCGCCAACCTCTGTCCAAGCCCAACGGTTCAATTCTTGTATGGGTCCGGGGCAAACCTGCTGTAATGCTTTGGTATATTTGAAAACTGCCCTTGCAAAGCCTAATGGGCCTGGCTGGGCCAAGTTTAGGCCAGCAGATAGGCTATTGTATTTTTTCCAAACCCAATCTAATTAAAAACACGGACATGAATTTAAGCTCGACCCTGGCCCTCAGGCTCAATACTCCAGCCCAAGTCAAGCCAGGCCCAAAAGACTGATGGACCAATCCATCGCATTGAAAGCCTTAGGGCCTGTTTGGCCGGGCAGATTGGAAGGGATTGGATGGTATTAGGGTAGATTGCACGGAATTCAAGGTAATGATGGCTGCGTCAGTGGATTGGTGCAAGATGCATGGGATTTGCTATATCGGTTCCGTTTGGCATGCCCGGCCAATCCCGGGATTAAACCTTCCAATCCCTTCTAATCCCTCAAGCCAAACACGTCCCAACAAATTTGAATGGATTAGGGTGGATTGGATGGGATTCAAAGGTAATGATGGTGATGTCAGTGGATTGTCTTAAGATTCATGGGATTATTATATCCCGGGATCAGAATCCCATGTTTGTTTGGCACACCTGGCCAATCCTGGGATCTATCTTCAATCCTTTCCAATCCCTTCCAATCCCATCCAATCTGCCTGGCCAAACAGGCCCTTAAGCTCTTGGTTACACTGCTTCCGCCGCACTCCACGACTTTTATGGCCAGACTCTCCGCAACTCAAACTAAGGGCCTGTCTAGGCAGGTACCACCAAATAAGTTACTTTTCTACTTAAAAGTACTTAATCCCTTCAATTAAATTTTTAGCTTTTCTACTTTTCATAAATTGCTAAAGAGAAGCACCGTGAGAAAAGAAAGAGGAAGAGAAGCTGATAAGAATGTCGTGTCCCAAACATACTTATCTTCTTAATAGGTAGGCATAAGTAGCTTATCTTAAGCAACTAACGATCCAAACACCACCTAAGGGCATATTTGTATACTAACAAATAAATTACTTTTTCTATTTACAATGATAGATAAGTAACTTATTTGAGATAAGTAAATTTGGTTTAAAATCAATTATAAATAAAGTTTTTATTTAAAATTACTTAAACACTTTTGCTTAATAAGTAGAAACCAAAATAAGTTAATTGAGGCATAAGTAGCTCATCTTAAGTAACTTATGATCCAAACACCACCTAAAAGAGTGTAGTTACATCATATATTCCACAAATCAAACTATCTAGACTTTGCATTGATGAAATATAACGGCTGAGTTGGCTACTTTTCACTTTAACCAACCATTTGGGTCCACCACTGGGTCTATTAGAACATCAGTGCAATGCAACTTTTGGTTTACGATCTATTAAAAACGTGAGCCGTGAATGGGTAGCTTAATCGAGCTAGAGTATGTCAGCTGTATAGGACTGTCAACTAGTCGGGCCGTACCCAGGCTTACTCAGTTTGGGCATTGCTGGGTCCAGATCCGTTCAGGTCCCAGATCTGATAGGGTTTGGTATTCATCTGATCTTTCGGGTCTAGGATCTGAGTCCGATTGGGAACAATAATAGCATCTATATGGTTGGGCCCATCCATTAATTACACATATGCTACTTTGACATGTGTACGGTGTGTAAATAGGCTCTCTTACATTACATGTACTGAAATGCTCAGCTGGGCACCGGTTCTCATAGAACTTTTTGAAACGCAATGTGAACATAAAATCTGAACCGTTCATGTGATGAAACACTCCAAAAAACTCACAAGATCAAACTTTCAACCTGATACAAAACTTTGATGGGCCATGAAAGAAGGAAACAAGTACCTCCCTTGATTTTGCCTTTCTTTTTTAATGGCCCACTAAAGTTTTGGATCAGGTTGAAAGTTAGGCCCTAGAAGTTTCATGGGGTACCACATCACATGGTCGGTTCGGATTTTATACCCATGACACATGTGCAAAGGTTAGCATTGATGCTCACGTAAAAAGGTGCACAGGTGAACATGACTGCTTACATGTATATGGCTTTGAAAACCTCTTTTGATTTCGAAACTCATCAATATGTTAAATATATGTAATTATACTTATAAAAACTTGGCAAGACCCAACTAGCCCTGACCCTACGTTAATTGGGTTAACTGGGCCATCACATGGACCGGACTTGATTTTTAACCGTATCGGAAAGGTGAGAGAAATTGTTAACGGTTCCAACAGATGGGACCCAGATAAAAAATCAGCCCTGGGCTAAAAAATTCAACGGATAAAACTCGGCACTATGCCCAGGGCTAATAAATCATCCAAATCAACAGCTTGGGCGGGCCGCACCACAAGAATAGTGGGAGCGGGTTAGCTACTGATGGCTTCAGTAGCTATCTCGCCACCGAAGTGACATCATCAAGATGTACCCACACTATCCATCCATTTGCAGAGATCATTGTAGGGTATCTGCCAAAGAACGAGGCAGATATAAACCTCAAATGGACCCACCACAGAAATCTGTGGGGATTGAACCCCTACCATTAAAATCTTCTCCGGTGGGGGGGGGGGGGGGGGGGGGGGGGGGGGGGGGCTGTTCATCATGGGGGGCGAAGGGGTCACAGAAGTTTTCGATTAAGCCAATATTTGTGTTTTCCCTTCATACATGTCCGTGTCATACATGTATGTTTGACCTGATGAACAGGTTGGATCTCAAATAAACATCATGGTGGGCCCTAGGAAGGTTTCAAAGTGTGACTATCCCCACTGTTTTCTATAATGGGTCCACTTGAGCTTCGAATGTGCTTCATTTTTGAGTCATGCCGTAAAATGATCTCATCAAATGGATATATAACGTGGATACAACTAGAGGTGGGCAGGATACGACTCGATTGAATAGGTGCGATTCGACTCAACCTAAACTGAAAGCTAGGGTTGAGTCGGATCGAGTAAACCCACTTGGATTCGACATCCGACCGAGTTGAGTTCGGGTCATATAGCATATCGATCCGATCCGATCCGGACCAGAATTGGGTAGTATAAAGTCAGATTTTCCTTTAAAAAAAAATATTTACCCTTCTTCTACCTGAACCCTAACCCTACTCGAGCCAGCGCTGCACCGAACTTGATCGGAATTCAGGCCACTCAGCAACCCAACACCTTATCTTCACCGGTCATCCTCATCCATTCATCAAGTAGGTTCCATTTATATGTTTTTTTTTTTTCTGTGTATTTTCGAGCTCCTGCCCTGGCTTGGGACGTCGGGTGCAATCGTGTGGCTTGCCCTGGCTCGGGACATCAGGTAGGTTCCATATTATTTGATTTTTTTAAATTTTTCAAAAAATAAAAATAAAATAAAAACATAAGACTCAATCTGAATCGTACCCAACTCAATCTGACTCGGTTTTCCTAACCGAGTCAGACTTGGTTTGGGTCAGGCTAGCAAAAAATCAGTTCGAATCAAGTGAGCCCCGCTGGACTCGGTCCCGAATCAAATCGAGTTCGGGTTAGATACTTGCAAAAACCGAATCGAGTCGAGTTGGACCTAAACTTGTCTGACTCGACTCGATGCCCACCTCTAGATGCAACACATTCATCATGGTGGAGCCCACAGAACTCTATGATGTCACTTCAATGCTAGCGAGATCTCGCTAGTGAAGCTGTTAGTAGCTAATCCCTTTATAAGAACAATGTAGATGGATGACAACCATAAGTTTGTATGTAGACCCATTCACCAAGTTTCCAGACTCAAGTGAACCACAACATGTGAACTTAAAGGTTTTAAGTGTATTGATTAAATGATTCTAACTCCTAGGCAAGAATAGCCTTATGCAGAATAGAGTGGTCCTTCCATCCCTATAATCACCGAGAAAAGAAGAGGATTGAATGGTTGGCTAGTCGGCTTATGCGAACAAATTAGTATACCTGGTTTGCTAGGCCAATGGTGAAAGTAGGTCTTATGCCAAATCCCCAAACTAGTTTAGGATACGAGAATGAATCCTGCTACAAAATTTCTATTGGCGTGACCCATGTGAATTTTATTGGCTAATCTTTTGTATACATGATGAACATAAAGATTATCACCTGATGGACAAATTAAAATTTCATACACCCATGGTGCGCCCCAAAGGGTTTTGTCTCTTTGACACATTGGGTAAAGCAAATGCCGTGGATACAAGTTATTTACAACACTTGGGCTTGCATAGAGCATAAAATCTCAAGTTCTATGGGGCCCACCATGTTGTATGTGTGAAATTCAATCCATACAATAGGTGAAAATCCTTATTTTCATGCATAAGGAAGATCTAATCAATAAAAGAATAGATGACCCATTTGAGTTTCAGATCAGGTAGACTTTTTGTACTTTCTTTTTATATTGGTGAGTCACATTATTGTTTTTGATGTATTAAATCAATTCAGAAATAGGGCCTTTCGATGTCATTGATAAACTGTTCAATGCCATCTTCGATGCATTGAACAATGCTCAATCCCATCGAGATTTTTTGAATTTTCTCTAGTTGGTCATTGGATTAACTGGGTATTTTTTTTATGCCATCGATGAGTATTCGATGTCATCGAAGATCAGTTCGATGCCATTGAAAATGACTAGATGCAATCAGAAAAAAATAAAATAAATTTTCATGTTTTTTCTCTAGACAATTTAGGTGTTAGGATTTGGAGTCAGAGAAGCTACTTTAGTCAATCAACCCATTATGCTGGGTTGCCCCCGCCGATTTGTGAGATTCCATTGGATCGGCGGTCGAAAATTCACTTTAATTTTGTTTTTACTATTTATAATAAGTTTAGTTCAATCATAACCTCTGATCCTTTAAGTTTTAAGAGTTATGCCCAACATAAAAAGGCTTAGAGAAAATTAGAGAATAATGTGGTTAAGCCAAATTGGACACTAACTGTTTTTGGCTGAAAACTATGAAGCCTGGTAGAAATCATGACCATTTATAAATAATAAGTTTATTATTTATAGTTAGTCACGCTTTTAGGGAATTTGAGTTGGAGTTTGATAATGAAACTTCTTCCTGGTTTAATATCATTATTTAAAGGATTGTAAATTCATTTTTATTATCAACTAATTTTTTTTAGAATTTTTTAATTCTCTCATGGATTCAAAGAATCTTTGTGAAGAGTTTAGAGAACTCTGCCCCGGGGAAGACGATGATCAACCTCATGGCATCCTTTCCTATGTCGTGGTGATAGCAGGAAGTGTTGAGCTAGGCATCATCTGTCCTACGATAGAGGTGATGTGCGCACTGGAGGCGAGTAAATAGTTCACGAATGCCATCTCTACTTTCAACAATGGAGAAGATAAAAGCACCCGTTGCTAATGCGATTCCAAGGACGTGGTAAGTGTATCAAGTCCTTGGATGCACCCTGCTTATTTAGAAGTAAATATTTCCATTCATGAAATGATGATATTTACCTTTTTATAAACTTATACCCACTCCCTAATTAAATCATTGATCTTTAATGTCATTCGAACTTGACTACTTGACTTTGATGTCAATCCAATAAATCTGTTCATCCTAAATATTAGTCTGATTAGACTATTAATCACTAATTTTACCTAATCAAATCATTCATCTCCAATTTTGATCCAATCCCCAGGCGCTTCATACTAACCATTGATTTTCAACATCAATCCATTTAGACCGTTGATCTTGAGTATAGGAATCTATTCGTCTACGCTCATACACTAGGCTGACCATAATTATAATTATTGACATTGTGTCTACTTCACTCACCAGCACGCTGCTCTTGGAAGCAGTTTATTATTCTCAGCTAGGCAAGTGACCCTGTTATAATGGTAAAATATTCACTCTTTTCCCTACATCCATCTCTTTTCTTTTTTCATTTCAAGTATATATTTGATGCACTTTTAAAAGCCCTTAAATTTTTAAGCAAAAAAGAACTTATCCAGAGGAAGAGTCCCAACCTCTGCGAGTCCCCTTAGTAACTAAGGAGGGCATGACGGTTGGTTGAATACAGGAACGGTAGAGCCACAACCGAGGCTCGCCCTATCTCAAAGCCAAGGACGACAGTCACTGTGTAAATCAAAACTAATCAATTCTGGCACGCAAACAACCTTGGCACATGTTCCGCGCAGCCACATTTGAGAACCAAAAAACAAAGAAAGGCTCTGAATTTTGACAGGTAAGATTTTGCAATCCAAACCGTTGATCTGTTGCATCCTTACAGTGGATGGACTAAAAACAACTTGAACAGACAATATGAACTTTTCTTTTACTAACTAATGCTGGACCGTGTCGATTAAATGGCCTTGATTAGCAAATGATTGGTCCCACTTGGTATAAACATCTAGGCCGCTTATCTATTAATTGTTATTTTTAGAAGTAAAATTAGAAACTTTTAAGTTACCGGATCAATGGACGGGTTGAAGGAGAGCGAACGCTAGTTGACAATGGGCCCCACCTTAATGTATGCACTGTATATCCACACCATCCATCTGTTTTGCCGGCTTATTTTAGGGCATGGTTCCAAAAATAAAGCAATGCAAATATTAAGTGGACCATATGATAGGCAACAATGATCATTGACCATTAAAAACTTTTTGTGGGCTTGGATCAACCTGGTAAGCCTTTGTGACCTAATCAACCGATTGAATGGCAAATAAACATTACAGTGGACCCTAGAAAGCTTTTAATGATGTGGGTTTAATGATCACTGCTTCATGAGGTGTTGTCCACTCGGGGTTGGTATCCGTTTCATTTTTGGTACCATGCCTTGAGCTGCACAACACATCAATGTGGACACACTGTCAAGGTTCCGCCACATCGTTGGCTCTGGTTCACAGCAAAGTCGCCTACAAGAGATCGGATTGAGTGCTATAATAAGGATTTGATTGGGCCAGCCACGTCTAATATCAGACATGGCTTGGGTAGCTCAGGCATAGTATTCGGTGCATCTCCCGCTAATTATATGGTCCACTGTGATGTATGTACCTTAAATCCATGCGGTTCATATGTTTTGACAGCTCATCTTAAGGTATGATCCCAAAAAAGTGAAGTAGAGGTAAATCTCAAGTGGACCACATCACAAGAAATAATGGTGATTGACCATTAATAACTTCTTATGGGCCACAAAAGTTTAGAATCAAGCTCATATTTGTGTGGTCACTTCATCCCACTATTTGTGACCTCATCAATAGGTCGGATGGCAAAAAAACAATCTGGTGGCTCAAAAAAGTTTGTTTGTTTGTTTTTTTTTTCCTATAGTGCGGTCAACCTAAGATTTGGATGTGAGGTGTACACAAGTCAAACTGTGTAGAGCTTGGCACAGCTCGACTCAGTCATCGAGCTTGACTGGCCAACTTGGCTTGGTTCGATTAGTAGCTTGGGCTAGTTGGAGCTGAGTTCGAGCAAAGATCGAGCTAAGTTCGCCTATGCAACAGTTTCGCAAACATACGAACTACACCTTCAAATTTCCAAGTTGGCCAGTCATCGAGCTTAATTGGCCAACTTGGCTCGGTTCGGTCAGTAGCTTGGGTCAGTTGGAGCCGAGTTCGAGCAAAGATCGAGCTTAGTTCGCTCGTGCAACAGTTTTGCAAACATACGAACTACACCTTCAAATTTTCATTGTATGTAAAACACTAACAATGGTTTTACAGGTATTTCATACCTTATAGGCAACATTACAATCAAGAAAAAAGAGCATTTGTTTGATGAAACATACCTTCCTTGCCACCAGCAAATACTTTGTAGAGTCATTTCATCAAACACTTAGTGAGCAACATCAATACTAAAGTAATTGAGTTACCGAACTTGTTTGATTCAAGTTGCATTCGATCTGAGTCGAGTCGAGCTCAAGAAAGCTCAAACTCGGTTCAAAATTTTTTCGAGTTAAAAAAATCAGCTCAACTCAATTCGAATTCAGTTTCAAACCGAGTCGAATCGAGTTGAGCAAACTAACTGAGCTAACTCAGTTCATGTATAGCCCTAGATGTGCTTCATTTTTAGAACAATTTTTCCATGCAGTGTGATCAACCTAAGATTTGGATGAGCTTCTTTTTTGGGATAATGCCTTAAAAAGAGAATTAAAAAGAGATAGAAAGAGTTTGCGCATAAAGTTTGAAAATATATTTTTAAACATACTCATCCTATAAGGCAACTGCATAAAGTTTGTGCTCCACAATAAGGGATCTGCATAGCGATGTAGCTCATCTGGCATTTGCCCCAATCAAATTCGTCTAGGATGAGTACGCCACCGTTCTTGTTAGGTGAGGCGAACTTATGATGAAGGTGAGGCTGCAACGAGAAGTTTGAAAATATTATTTCACTGAGGGGAATTGTTTTTCACTGCAACCTCACATGTGATGGTCACACTAATCTTAGGCCTGTTTGGGAGCGTGGATTTGGAACCCCTTGGATTCTGAATTGCCAAGATTAGAAACCCCCTGGATTTACAATTCTCCCCGTGTGTTTGACGCCGAGAGTGAATCAACTTTAATCCAAAAGTACTTATCCATGGTATATTTATGGGGGTTTGAATTTAATTATTAAATCAACTTTAATATATTTAATTAGTGAGATATGTAATTTTTGACACAATCGTTGTGATAAGTCTACTGAAATATACGCTTTGCTTGAAAATGATGAAATTTCAAGTCTTAGATGGGCCACAAGCACAAGATCATGTTAAGTGACTAACCAATGATTTTTAATCATTGATTTATATGGACAATGTTTGGACGGTGCTGGACAATGTATAATAACACATGTTCCACTGCAACTATTGAAATGATTTTAGGTATAATTCATGTTCTCCAAAACCCCCCTAAATTTGAAACCCCATTTATTTTATGCTGCCGAACCACCCGGAGATTTGAAACCCATCAAATCCCACCCAATCCATGGTGCCAAACCACCCCTTATTATGCCAAGACGAGCACCGACACTCCTCGAGCTTCAAGTTGTACCAACAGTTCAAAGGAGGTCAAAGTTTTATGAGTCCTACTGTAATGTATTTATTATATATACATCTTCTATCTATTTTTATAAAATTATTCAAAAAAAAAATCATATGGAAAGATCATCTGGAGCACACCATAAGTAGCCGTGGAGATAATGATTTTCACAGTTACAAAACTTGTAGGGCCCACCATAACGTTTATTTTCTATCTAATCTGTTCATAGGGTCATAAAGACTAGAACGAAGAGGAAAAACAAATTTAATATTAATCCAAAACTTTTGTGACCCAAAAGGGGTTTCAATGGTAGACTTTCAATCCCCTGCTTTATTCAGTATGGTCTACTTGATAATTAAATCTGTTTTATTTTTTGTCAGAAGACTTACAATGAGCTCGCCAAATGGATGGACGGTTTGGATCTAACACATACCTGGTGATCAGACCTATAGAGATTGCTGACGTCAATACAGCAGCTGGATAGCTGGTGTGAGGTAGCCAATCCGCTTCCACCGTGACTGGTGGTATGGCATAATAGCATTTAGATTAGAAATGGAACACTTGCCAATACCTGAAAAGCCTCCTCATGTTGCCTGAGAACGTGTACGGTTGATTGGGTTACGCGGATAACATTTCATCCTGAGGCGTAGATAAGGCGACGGATGATGTGGTCATGAGTCGCGACAAACGACAGCTAATCAATCGGTGTAGAGGTCAAATAACGCCATCCAGTCACATTGGGTGTGGGTTGTGATGCTGTGGGGCCCACCGCGTCTCTTTCCTGGGTTGGAGAGACGGCATCCATGAAATATTCATCCGGAGAGACGGCATCCATGAAATCTTCATCCGACTCGAGTGCGCTCATCACCTCCGGCGCAAGACAGATCTCCATGTCAGCGCTTCCTCCCCCTTCTCTACCAGGGAATGCTATCACCCTCCCATCAAACTTGTTATCCTGACCGCTCCTAACCGCTATAGCCTTTCCCCATCCGAAATCCACACCGTACACGTCAAACCTTGGCGAGCTCCGTATCACCACCGCCCCAACATCCAATATCCTGAGACTGTAAACGAATGGCGCTTCGATCCAAGCTCGGTACGCCTGGCGAGCGGTAGCGTCGCTGTGGCTCACCACGCTATCGTGCAACAGCCACGCTGCCCATCCGAGGCCGTTGGCAAGCAACTCCCCCACGGTGGCCGTCACAGGTTTCGATTGGATGCAATTACCAAAGTAGTCACGTGACAGAGGCGGATCCAACCTCGATCTATTGTCGATAGCGTACCTGCAGCATGTAGTCAGATCATCAGGCAATCTTCGGGCCCGCGTCATCGATCTCCATAGGTGGGCCATAAGGGCCTGGAAGGATGAGATCTTGTTACCCGTCTTCTGTTCTTCGTTGGCCTTAGCTTTCAGCCTAGCTATCGACTCAGCTGCGAAATGGAAGAACCTCTCCCGGAGTGGTGGGGGCGAAAATCTATCGATGAATTCGTCAGGGTGGGAGAAATGTAGTCGGACGGGAGATTTGTTGACGTCGTGGATAAAGTCACGTGCGATGACTGGTGGCCGTGTGATCTCGACATGGTCACTTTCTAATGGTATCGATTTTCTAGAGATCTCGGACCATGAATTGAAGAAATGCCAGAAAGAAGAGCCGTCGCCAACGACGTGGTTGAACGAGCATGCTAAAAAGAAGCCATCGATGGGCTCCGTAAGCTGCACCGCGAACAATGGAAGGGAGTGGCCATCGTGATTGACCGCTCCGGTGAGAGGGAAGAAAGAACGGACGATGGGAGGCACGTCTGGAGGGGAGAGGACGTTAGCAACAGTCATATCAGCGGCGGCGTGAATGAACTCACCTCATGCGCCGTTGCAGTCTATGAAGATGTGAATTAAGGAAGAGGAGGGATCTCTCTCCGTCACGAGGCGGCCGGCGAGGGGGTAGAAGTGAGCGAGCGCGTGAGAGAGGGAGTGCTTGAGTCGTTCGATGATGGTGGTGATTGTGAGCCCTTCTTGTTCTTGGCCGTCTGATGAGTTGGGTCTGTAGAAGAGGAGGCCCTTTTGAATGTAGTGAACGGACAGGATGGAGAGATCCCAAGGCGTTAGGTTGCACCGCTGCGGTGGTTGGTAGTGTCGTGAGAAGCATGGTTTGACGGTGGAAGTTGAGATGAGATAGACGGCCGGCGGAGGCATCTCCGGGTGGGAAGATAGTTTGCCTGAGAAGATAGAGACGTCCGAAAAGGTGTTGTGGCGCGGGCCGTATACACTCCAAACCTCCCCAGAAACAGCTGCGGATTTTGTTTTTTATTTTATTTTTTAATACCGTGCCAGCCTCGTGCAAAAATCTGACGTCTCGAGTATATTTCTTGTGGACTGCATATGGAGGAGCGTCAGTCCTAGTCTTGCACTATGCATGCTCACATCAGCCAGGTCGGTGGTGTGTGATACAGCAGCCAATCCGCTTCAGCCCGTGTCCTACTACGAATGGAGGCAACAACGTGGGGGAACGGATTGGCTACTCCCGATGACACCAGCCCTGGGCTGGTGGTCGGTGTGTTATGGGCCCCACTATGATGTATATGTTTCATTCCTTCTATTCATTCATTTTAGGGCTTTATTTCAAAAATGAGAGGTATATACATCTCAGATGGACCACACCACATAAAAATAATAGAGATTGGATATCCACCATTAAAATCCTTCCAAGGCCCACTGTATTGTTTATTTGACATCCAATCCGTTGAATAGGCTATACAGGCCCAGATGAAGGGAAAAAATAAAAATTAACTTGATCCAAAACTTTTATAGCCCTCAAAATATTTTTAATGGTCAGCACTCATTTAACACTATTTCTTGTAATGTGTTCCAATTGAGATTGAGATATACCTTATTTTTTGTCTCATACTATAAAAATAAATGGACGGAATGAATGAAACACATACATCATGAAGGGGTCCACAGAGCACCGACTACTGGCCATTGGCTGGTGTAAGGGGGAGTAGCCAATCCGTTTCCAACAACGTCGATGAGCTGGAATCTGAAACATAAGCGGGAGACGGATTGGCTACTCGCCCTGACACGAGCCAATGGCTGATGGTAAGTGTTATGTGACCCCCACTATGGCATATGTTTTCATCCATTCCGTCCATTTATTTTTACACATCATTTTAAGGTATGATTCCAAAAATGATATATATCCAAATCTCAAACGGACCGTATTATAGGAAACAGTGTTGAATGATGGTCGACCAGTAAAAACATTTCGGGGCATAAAAGTTTTAGATAAAGTTGATCTTTGTTTTTTCTCTTCATCTGGACCATATGACTTAATGAACATATTGGATTTCAAATAAACAGTATAGTGGGCCTTAGGAGGATCTTAATGGTGAATATCCAATCAATATTGTTTTCATGTGTTGTGGTCCACCTGATATTCATATCCATCGCATTTTTTGTGTATAGCCATCAAATGACCTGTAAAAATGGATGAATGGAATGGATGAAACAAATACATCATGGTGGGGCTCACAGAGCACCACACCAACCACAGAGCTGATGGCAGGGGGAGAAGCCAATCCGTGTCCACATAAGCCCTACTTTTTCGGAGTTGAGAATCCACGTCCACTGATTAAAGATACATGGGGCCATGCTATAATTTCTCTGGCCCGTGGAAAGGGACAGTGAAAGCATCACCCAGTCTGTAGCTCTTTAGTTGAGCTGGCGGAGACCGTCCACTGTGTAGGTAGTTTAAAATAAAGGCAGGGAGAGAGAGTCGTAGAGAAAGACGGTGTTGTTTGATTTTCCAAATCCTGCGTAAATACTAAATAATCAATTATTACTTTTTGCACCTGTTTGAAAAGTAATAGTATGTATTTATACTTCGAAAACCGATTCAAATGGACTTGTTTAAATGTGTGGGCCACCATGATATATATATATATATATCCCTCCGTCCATCTGTTTTAATGGAACATTTTGAGGGATCAATAGAAAAATGTGGCAGATTCAACGCTCAAGTGGCCCACACCAAGGGAAATAGTGGCCTCCAGAAGTTTTTAACCTAGGTGTCCGATTCACTTTTTCCTGTTGTCCACTTTGAATAAGGGGCAGAGGTTGTGAAACACGGTCGCTGAGTTACTTTTCCAGGATGAGATTCGTTGGACAAACCTCACTGTCTCCGGACATTTGTTAGCAGAAACACGACTGTTGGATTTTTAATTTTTAATCGTGGAATAATTGCCCACCTACCTGACAGAAAGATGACAAAAATGAATCCGGATCCCTTATTATGCAGTAAGGATTTCCTGCTTATAATGTGATTAGGACACATCATCACAGGCTATATTTAATGGGGTGCAGATTTGGTACTTCCCCCACCAGATAGAGACTGGCTAAGGCTATGAGGGCCACTATAATGTACGGATTTTATCTGCTGTTCATGCATTTTCTATGTCATTAATTTTAGGTCGGGGCACAAAAATAAGGTAGATCCAATGCCCTAGTGGACTGCAAAATGGGAATTAAATGCTTATTGTTGAAACTTTTTAGTTTTACCCTCATCCACATGTCTACCACGATATATACGGATTTGATGTAAAATAAATTTCACTGTAGGTCCTAGAAAGGCTTCAAGTGTAGGTGTCATTAAACACTGTACCGGGTGACTATAATTTCCAAGATGAGATTGGTCTAACAATCCTGGCTCTGGTGTTCGAACATTGGTTTGCAGAAACAGGTCCATTGGATTTTTAAATTTTAATTGTGGAATAAGCGCCTACCTAGCTGACACTAAGACGATAAAAATGAATCGGGATCCCCCATTTGCAATAAGTATGGATTTCTTACTGATTGGATACTTCCCACGGTGACAAGGAATAGTTCTAACGATTCAAAGGAGATCAAAGTTACATGCCCCCACGATGATGTATTTATTATATCTAAATTGTTTATCAATTTGATGAGTTCATTGTAAAGCATGACATAAAAAATGAGTCATATCCAAAATTTAAGTGGACCAAATAACAAATAACAGTGGGTACAATAATTCTTACCATTAAAACATTCATAGGGCCACCATAACAGTTATTCTCCATACAATTGGTTCATTAGGTTGCTGTATAAAGATGGGAAACAAATATTATATTAATTCAGAACTTAGTTACCTTGGGTGCATAGGTGAGCTACCCCATGATTATAGGGTTTTTGTTTGGTTGTTAATTATTTTCTACTATTTGATTTATCTAATGACTGGGTAAACCTAATTTTGGAGCATCTCATTATCATGGACAGGCACACTGAATGGGCGGGTTGAATGGAATACACATGATAAGGTGGGCCCATGCAAATATAAACATGCAATAGGCCAGGGTGAACGAGATCTAAAAAACACTTTGTTGAATAACTTGTACAATAGGGTTTGTCTGATTTTCCAATTTTGCAGATGAATTGCTGAGTAAATGGTTTATCATTATCATTTTCAGGCATATATTTATATATGAATTATAGCCCGCGCCGCCGGTTAGATACACTTGTAAAACAAAAGTGGTAAAGTAAAATGTAATTATTACATTTTTCGCATCATAAGCTATTATTGTTATCTCACAGTGTAACAAACGATGTAATACAATTATTACTGGAGTCTAATGCATGTGATGCGACTGTACAATTTAGAAAGTAACTAATTATGACTCGTTTATAATCGTTTACTATGGTGATTGAAAAACTTCAAAACAGAAAGTCTTTTGTATGATTTACCTCGATGTATGTGTTGCATAGGAAGTTCAGATACCACACCAATGGTGCAAAAGTATATTAAAAATATTTCTCAACTAAGTTATAAAAGTTCTAGATTAAGCTAATATTTATAATTTTCTTTGATTATTACTGTCTATTGCATGGAATTTTTAATGTTGGGAGTCAAATATATTTCATTTCCTTCTGTAGTCTACCTAGATTTCGATTTGTATTACTTTTAGGCTCACGTAAGCTGAAGAGATTAGGATTTGGTGTAGGTTTAGGTTTAGGGATTTGAGAATACATTTAGGTTATAGGTTTAGGTTTAGGTTATAGGTTTAGGTTTATGTTTCGATTATAAGCTATAGGTTTAGAGAATTGAGAATAGGTTAAGGTTTAGGTTTAGGAAATCGGGTTCGGATTCGGTATTGGGTTTAGGTTTGAGATTTCAAGTTTAGGTTTAGGTTTAGGTTAGAGAGTTGAGATTAGGATTATGTGTAGGTTTAGGTTTAGGGATTTGAGAATACATTTAGGTTTTAGGTTTAGAAAATCGGGTTCGGGTTCAGGATCGGGTTTTATGTTTTGGTTTTCAAGTTTAGCTTTAGGTTTAGGTTAGGGAGTTGAGATTAGGATTAGGTGTAGGTTTAGGTTTAGAGATTTGAGAATACATTTAGGTTTTAGGTCATAGGTTTTGGTTTAGGTTAAGGTTATAGGTTTAGGTTAAGGTTTAGGTTTAGGTTATAAGTTGTAGGTTTAGAGAACTGAGAATAGGTTAAGGTTTAGGTTTAGAAAATCAGGTTCGAGTTCGGGATCAGGTTTAGTTTTGGGTTTTCAAGTTTAGGTTAGGGAGTTGAGATTAGGATTTGGTGTAGGTTTAGGTTTAGGGATTTAAGAATATATTTAGGTTTTAGGTTTAGGTTTAGGTTTAGTTTATAGGTTATAGGTTTAGGTTTAGGTTTAGGTTTAGGTTATAAGCTAGGTTTAGGGAATTGAGAAAAGGTTAAAGGTTTAGGTTTAGGAAATCGGGTTCGGGTTCGGGATCGGGTTAAGGTTTAGGTTTTCATGTTTAAGTTTAGGTTTAGGTTAGACAGTTGAGATTAGGATTAAGTGTAGGTTTAAGTTTAGGGATTTGAGAATACATTTAGGTTTTAGGTTTAGGTTATGGTTAGGTTATAAGTTATAAGTTTAGGTTATAGGTTATAGGTTAATGTTTTAGGTCATAGGTTTAGGTTTAGGTTTAGGTTAAGGTTTAGGTTAAGGTTTAGGTTTAGGTTTAGGTTATAAGCTATAGGTTTAGGGAAATGAGAATAGGTTAAGGTTTAGGTTTAGGAAATAGGGTTCGGATTTCGGATTGAGTTTAAGTTTGGGTTTTCAAGTTTAGGTTTAGGTTAAGGAGTTGAGATTAGGATTAGGTGTAAGTTTAGGTTTAAAGATTTGAGAATACATTTAGGTTTTAGGTTATAGTTTAGGTTTAAGTTAGGTTATAGGTTATAGGTTTAGGGAATTGAGTTTTAGGTTATAGGTTTTGAGATTTGAGAATAGGTTTAGGTTAAGGATATAAGTTTAGGTTTAGGAAATCGGGTTCGGGTTTAGTTTTGGGTTTTCAAGTTTAAGTTTAGGTTTAGGTTTAGGTTTAGGTTAGGGAGTTGAGATTAGGATTAGGTGTAGGTTCATGTTTAGGGATTTGAGAATACGTTAAGGTTTAGGTTTAGAAAATCAGGTTCGGGTTCAAGATCGGGTTTACGTTTGGGTTTTAGGTTTAGGTTTAGGTTTTAGGTTTAGGTTATAGGTTATAAGTGTAGGTTTAGGTTTAGGTTTTAGGTTTAGGTTATAAGTTTAGGTTTAGGTTAAGGTTATAGGTTTTAGGATTTGAGAATAGGTTTAGGTTTAGTTTTTATGTTTAGGTTAAGGTTATAGGTTTAGGTTTAGGTTTAGGTTAGGTTATAGGTTAACGTTTAGGGAATTGAGTTATGGTTATAAGTTTAGGTTAGAGGTTAAGGTTTAGGTTTAGGTTATAGATTTTGGGATTTGAGAATAGGTTTAGGTTAAGGTTATAAGTTTAGGTTTATGTTGTAGGTTTAGGTTAAGGATTAGGGATTTGAGTTTAGGTTTAAGTTATAGGTTTAGGTTTAGCTTTAGGTTTTAGGTTATAGGTTTTGGGATTTGAGAATAGTTTTAAGTTATAAGTATAGGTTTAGGTTAAGTTATAAGTTAAGGTTTAGGGATTTGAGAATAGTTTTAAGTTATAAGTATAGGTTTAGGTTAAGTTATAAGTTTAGGTTTAGGGATTTGAGTTAAGGTTATAAGTTTAGGTTTAGGGAATTGAGTTTAGGTTATAGGTTTAGGGAAAGGTTAGGTTAAGGTTATAGGTTTTGGCATTTCAGAATAGTTTTATGTTATAAGTATAAGTTTAGGTTAGGTTATAGGTTAAGGTTTAAGGATTTGAGAATAGTTTTAGGTTATAAGTAAGGTTTTAGGTTTAGGTATAGGCTTAAGTTATATGTTTAGGTTAAGGTTTAGGAATTCGAGTTCGGGTTCGGGTTTGGGTTCGGGTTTAGGTTATAGGTTTTAGTTTAGGTTATAGGTATTGGTTTAGGTTATAGGTTACAGGTTTAGGTTTAGCTTTAGTTTTTAGGTTTAGGTATAGGCTTAGGTTATAGGTTATAGGTTATAGGTTATATGTTTAGATTAAGGTTTAAGAATTTGGATTCGAGTTCGGGTTCGGATTCAGGTTTAGGTTATAAGTTTTGGGATTTGAGAATAGTTTTAGGTTATAAGTATAGGTTTAGGTTAGGTTATAGGTTAAGGTTTAAGGATTTGAGTATAGTTTTAGGTTATAAGTAAGGTTTTTGGTTTAGGTATAAGCTTAAGTTATAGGTTATAGGTTATATGTTTAGGTTAAAGTTTAGAAATTCGGGTTCGGGTTTGGGTTCGGGTTTAGGTTATAGGTTTTGGTTTTGGTTTAGGTCATAGGTTTTGGTTTAGGTTTAGGTTATAGATTTTGGGATTTAAGAATGGGTTCGGGTTTAGGTTATAGGTTTTGGTTTAGGTTTAGGTTTAGGTTATAGGTTTTGGTTTTGGTTATAGGTTATAGGTTTTGAGATTTGAGAATAGGTTTAGGTTAAGGTCATAAGTTTAGGTTTAGGAAATCGGGATCGGGTTTGGGTTCGGGTTTAGTTTTGGGTTTTCAAGTTTAGGTTTAAGTTTAAGTTAGGGAGTTGAGATTATGATTAGGTGTAGGTTTAGGTTTAGGGATTTGAGAATACGTTAAGGTTTAGGTATAGGAAATTGGGTTCGGGTTCGAGATCAGGTTTACGTTTGGGTTTTAGGTTTAAGCTAAGCGTTTAGGGATTCAGATTCGGGTTCGGGATCGGGTTTAGGTTTGGGTTTTCAAGTTTAGGTCTAGGTTTATGTTAAGGGGTTGAGATTAGGATTAGGTGTAGGTTTAAGTTTAGGGATTTGAGAATATGTTAAGGTTTAGGTACAGGAAATTAGGTTCGGGTTCGAGATTGGGTTTACGTTTGGATTTTAGGTTTAGGCTAAGGGTTTAGGGATTCAGATTTGGGTTCGGAATTGGGTTTGGGTTTAGGTTTAGGTTTAGGTTTTACATTTAGGTTAAGGTTACAGGTTTAGGTTATAGGTTTAGGTTTAGGTTATAAGTGTAGGTTATAGGTTTAGGGAATTGAGAATAGGTTAAGGTTTAGGTTTAGGAAAATGGGTTCGGGTGCGGGTTTGTGTACGGATTTAGGTTTGGATTTTCAAGTTTAGGTTTAAGTTAAGGAGTGGATTAGGATTAGGTGTAGGTTTAGGTTTAGGGATTCTCTAGCATTATCTACTATTGAACCTAGTATTATCTACTACATACTAGTAACATTCAACCAATATTGGGGCACCATACCATAAGCTATAAGAATTTCATGTCCCCCTAAACACGGTATCCTTCATTGATAACACACACACACACACACACACACACACACACACACACACACACACATATATATATATATATATATATATATATATATATATATATATTAAGTTTTTTATTTTCATTTACATTTCCAAACACATTCATCATCCATCCAAGAAAATTGAAATAAGTACTGTCAATCTATGACTAACAGTTGAAAAGAAAAATCATGCATCTTATCTTACCGACCGCTTTATGTTTCTTTTCACTTTTGTAACTCTCATATTTATTGCAGCCGCTAGTTCACAATCAGTAGTCTCCCTAACCAAAACTTTGTGCAGTCCCTTCATTTAAAGCAGTGGCTAAAGTTACAAGAAGTAGGACTGATTAGTCTTTCCTTGTTTTGAAAAAAATATAGTAATGGTTCATATTCAACTGGAAAAAAAGGTCAAAAAACTTATTGCTATGATTTTCCAATCTGACGAATTTAGTGCATCGACCATTCAAGGTAAGGTTCGTCATGTCTATGGTTTCAGTGGTTTGGGCTTTGGATCATTGAACCATGGCCCCACTTGTACAAACTGTAATTCTCATAATGAATTTGAATAATTGCAATATGGTTCAATAAAGCATTCAAAGAGATCCTAAAAGAAGCAAAACTAACAAACGAAAAGGACAGCAGATGATCAGAGTCTTCAGAAACAAATGTGGATGGCAACTTTTAGACAAAAAAATCACAACAGTTATGCAAAAGAATAAAAACTGATAAATAACAAGACATCCATTTTCAAATAGATATCTCAATGACAATATATGTGAAGAGAGGCCATGAAGCAAAATGATAATAATAATAGAAAAGGTGGGGGCAAACTGCCTAAATTCAAACTAGAAATTTTAACTAGTAAGTAAATGAAGTAGCTCAGAAATCAATAACCCAATAAAGAAAGGATATAGACCTTAAGAGAGTGATCTACCATCCCTGACATTCAATAAAAAATAAAAACAAAAACATGTGAATAGATTGAAAGAACAACAATCCACTATCAAAATAGTGTGAAAAGTATACTAAGAAGCAAAGGAATGAGAATGCCCATTCCACCGTATATTCATATGATATCAACCAAAAACTAGAAATTAAGAAGAATCAAGTTCTTATGCTCAATCAGATTTCTTTCAAAGTCAACAAAAGAATCCTCATTCTCAGAAGTCAACAAATATAAAAGAAAATCCACACTATTTTACCATCACACATTCAACCAAAAAGAAAAAGAAAAAAAACTTGATCCAAATATAGCTCAGCACAAACGATTAAACAACTCTGTTTAAGTTTTAAGTTTTTATAAGTCGAGCCCATGGTTCACTAAATTCAAATAGGTGGATGTCATCATCCTTTCATGGGGGTCATCAAATAGGTGGATGTCATCATCCTTTCATGGGGGTCACCAAATAGATGTCTAAGAAAGAAAAATAGCAAGAGTTCATACCATGATACCATTCACACATCTCTATCAAGGAAGTGCGCCATGGATGAGACATTAATTACCTTCACTTTAGACCCATACTTCATTCTTGAGCATGTCCCAACTATGGAATGTTCAACACTGCATTCCCTTAAGAAGCATCCATGTGAAATTATAGAGTCCAAAATCTATAGTAATAATAAGTAAGCACAGGTAAATATTTGTATCAAAGAGTTAAAGGCTCATAAGCAAGAATAGTAAATACACATCATACCTAGCATTTTTCTATCTTCGTTGGTGGTAGAAACCTAGGAGACGTGAAGATTGGCTTCGGTAGATCATAAAATTGAAACTTGGGAGGCTTCACCAAACATTAGACAGCTTTAGTTTGAAAAAAAAAATTATTGTCAAACTAAAAAATAAACTATACACAGACAAGTAGTTCACGAGAGATTTACCTAATATGTGAGAGCCAAGTTAGCATCAAAAAAGGTCTTAACGGTCCCAATATCTTCCCAGTAGCCATTAAGTAGATATGCCTGCCAAGGTATGAATGTGAAAACCTTGTTAGAGACTTCTACTTCTATGGTTTAAATGCAACTTTTGTCCATTTACAGAATTCTCAACTTGACTAATTCAAATGCAGCAGGTGCATGGAGAAATAAAAATAAAATAAAGTAGGATATTATGCACCAAAAGAATTGGGAGTTTTAACTTAACGTACCTACAGAGACCCCATTTTTGGTTGAACACATCAATTTAAGCAAAAATACAAATAATATAACATCCATCTGCTTTGGATTTTATAATGGTCTATCAAATGGAACCCATATCAATAGTATTTTGCAAAACAAACAGATAAATGAAGAAAGAGAAAAACTCTTAGTCCGACAGCGTATGATGGATGATGTGCAGGCACTTTGAAATTACTCAAGACAACATACATAACATATCATAACTCAACAAAACACCAGTTCTTCTATTGACACATATTAATGCTTCGGTTTCCTTACTAGGCTCTCTAATTGCAGGCCACATGTTGAATGGTTAGGATTACCAGGGAGGTTTGTGGATCATGGACCACCATAAGATTAAAGCCCTAAATCACCAAATTTCTAGCGTATTCTTAGCTGAGAATCATGGGCACTAAGTTCCTCCAGGTGGAGCCCGCAATTTGGTGATCTTGGTAGTTGATCTGATGATGCCTAAAGGTCATCCATATAGAAAGATCCCAACCATCTTTCACCTTTACCAATTGAATATTGAATGTGGATCATTGCCTTATCTGACAATACATGTTTTGCTTGCATTGAATTGAAGGAATTATTTAAAAATAATAATAAAAAAGAGAACGATTTTAGATTATTACAGATTTTTGCAATGATATGCAGAGAAAGAGATCTGTGATTTTCTGCTTTCGAATGCAAGTACGAATCAAACAAATCAGAATCTGTTTCAGATCTAGAATTTAGAAAAGCCAGGTTTAAAAACCCAAACGTACTGCAGAAAATTTAGGAACATTTGAAAATCCAATAAAAGATAAAATAGAAAATCGATTTTAAGATGAAATTACAGAGAGAGAGAGAGAGAGAGAGAGAGAGAGAGAGAGAGAGAGAGAGAGAGATTCACCGATCTCTGAGATGGAAATGAAGAATTCAGAAGTGCAGACCTAAATCGAAAATCCCCAAATTTGTAAGCCCTAAAATCCCTAAAATCTGTAAGCCCTAAAATTCCCAAATCTGGAAGCCCTAAAATCCCCAAATCTGTAAGACCTAAAATCCCCAAATCAAAAAGGGAAGTGAGATAGACAGAGATGAAGGAAGAGAGATCGAGAGAGAGTACCTTCAATTTGACGGTAGCTGTTGTTGATGGAGGTTGGGCGGCCATACATTGGGACTTGATCCGCTGCTACCGCTAATGGGGAAGACTATGAACGTTGTCGGTGGATGGTGGGTTAGGGTTTGGAGTAGAAAGAGGAGGTGAGAGAGAGAGAGGAGAGGGGGACACGGGAGGGAGAAGAGGAGGGCGAGAGAGAGAGAGAGGAGAGGGGGACGCGGGAGGGAGAAGAGGAGGGTGAGAGAGAGAGGTGAGGAGGATGCGGATTAGCTACCGACGAGAGAGAGAGAGAGAGAGAGAGAGAGAGAGAGAGAGAGAGAGCGGATTGCAAAGAGAGGGAGGGAGAGCAGATTGCAGAGAGAGAGGGAGAGGGAGAGGGATTTGGGGCTGTGGGCGTGTGCAGGATTCTTTTGGGGTGGAACGGATTGGGTACTCCCCCTGAAATTAAACCGGGCCTGTGGCTGGTGTTCGGTGGTCTGTGGGCCCCACCATGATGTATGTGTTTCATCCAATCCGTTCATCCATTTTTAAAGATCATTTTAGGCCTTCGTCCTAAAAATAAGAGAGAGAAAAATCTTAGGTGGACCACACCATAGGAAAATAATAGTGATTGAATATCCATCATTTAAATCCTCTTAAGGCCCACTGTACTGTTTATCTGACATCCAATCTGTTGATTTGGTCATAAAGGCCCAGATGAAGGGAAAAAACAAAGATCAGCTTGATCCAATACTTTTATGGCTCCCAAAAAGTTTTTAATGGTCGACATTCATTCAACACTTTTTCCTGTAATGTGGTCCACTCGAGATTGGGATATAACTCATTTTTTTTAATATCATAAAATGATCTATAAAAATAGATGGATGGCATGGATGAAACACATACATCATGGTGGGGCCCAAAGACCATTGAACACAAAAGTTGAGAGGGGTTACCCTCCATTAAAACATTCTTAATTATTTTTTGGGCTCACAGAGATGTGGTTCACAAATCTAGCCCATCCATTATGTGTGTGTCACTTGGATGAGGGGTCATACCAAGTTTCAGACGCATCCAAATTTCAGGTGGGCCCCACCAAGTGCTTTTATATGTTTTAGGCATGTCTTCACATGATTTTAGATGGTATGGCCCACCAGAGTTCTGTATACAGTTGATTTTTGGGATATCCCATAATTTGAAGGGGACCCATCAAATGCACGCTGTTGATTTATGACACATGTCATGGTGGGGCTCACACAGCTCGACCTCATGGGGAGTTCCCATGAGCTCGACTTATAGAACCTTCTCCATATATAAATATATATACATATATATATATATATATATATATATATATATATATATATATATATATATATATATATATATATATATAATATTTTAAAAATATAAAAACTTATGATGTATTTGTTATATCCACACCATTCATCCATTTTGAGATATCATTTTAAGTCACGAGCCAAAGAATGAGACAGATAAAAATCAGTAGTGGACCCCACCATAGAAAACAACGGGAGGGTGATTGCCACCGTTGAAACTATCCTAAGGCCCATCGTAACGTTTATTCAAAATCTAACTGGTTCAAAAGTTTTTTTTTTTTTTTAAATGGTCGTGGGGCCATAAATCATGGTGGGGCCCACACTTCACCAACCACTAGCCATTGGATGGTGTATGGAGAGTAGCCAATCTGTTCCCCTTATTTGTGATGTGGTCCATTTAATCTTTGAATACGATTCATTTTTTAGATAATTCTATAAAATGATCTTGAAAAATGGATGAACGGTGTGTGTTGATCCCAAATTTTTGATAAATTCAAAACTCAAGTGGACCATGCCACACAAAACAATGTGGAATAATGATTTCCACTGTTGATACCTTCCTTGGGTCCACAGTAATGTTTGTCATCCAACATGTTCATAATATCAAAAAGATATGAATGAAGGGAAAACACAAACATCAGCTTGATCCAAAACTTCTATCAAATGTACGGTGTTGATGTTCGACACACATCATGATGAGCCCTACAAAACTTACTAACATTAATTCTTAGGGTCTCAGGGTGTCAATAAGTTGGGTCACAATTTTGACTAGAATATTTAACCCATTTTACATGTCTGGTCCATTCACTCTATTTTACTAATCATTATGGTTACTCGCCCCAATCATGCTACATATGAGAATGATATTGGGCAAACAAAATTGATCAACAATTTGAGTGAATTTTGATTTAAACATCTGAAGTTATTTACTCTTCAATCTGGACTGATCAGATTGTCCAAAAACAGTTAAAGGTTGTTCATAATATCAAAAATATATGAATGAATAGAAAACACAAACATCAGCTTGATCCAAAACTTCTATGGCCTCCAAGAAATTTTAAACGGTAAAGGTTCTATCACACTATTTCCTGTGGTGTGGTCCACCTGAGCTTTGGATATGCTTCCTTTTTTCTCTTTAGATGTCAAATTATCTGTTAACATGGATGAATGGAGTGGATAAAATAAATAAATAACAGTGGACCCCACAGAGTTTAATTACTCTGGTAAGGGTAATGAGTAACTCACCTAAATGTAGTAGAGAAGGGTTTCCTTAAAACATTCATAATCATATATTAGGCCTGCCTAAATGTGATTCACATATCCTGTGTCCCACTTGGATGAGGGGGCAGACCAAGTTTCAACCGCATCCATGTCTATATTAACTTATAAACATTGCGGTGGGCCCTAAGAAGGTTTCAATAGTGGGTGTCACTATCCCACTCTTTTCTATGGTGTGGGTCCACTTGAACTTTAGATCTGCCCCGTCAGTCAGATGCACCATTCCATGGTAGGCCACAAGCTTAAAAAGAAAGTCAATCCATGACTTGGGTGGGCCACACCACATACTAAAGTTGAGAGGGTTACCCTCCCATTGAAACATTCATAATCATTTATTAGGCCCACCTAGATGTGGTTCATAGATCCAGCCCATTCATTATGTGTGTCCCACTTGGATGAGGAGTTAGCCCAAGTTTCATACACATCCAAAACTCATGTGGGCCCCACCAATTAAATGCTTTTATATGTTTCAGAGATGTCTTCACATAGTTTTAGATGCTATGACCCACCTGAATTTCGTATACGACTAATTTTTGAACTTAAAGAGGACACATCAAATGCATTGTGTTGATGTTCTAAATACATCATGGTGGGGCGCACACAGATTAACCTCATGGGAAGTTCCCATGAGGTGACCTTTTAGTACCATTTCACTATTTAGGTAACTGCTTCATGGGTGTTACTCTAACCGTGTAGGGCCCACCTTGATTATTTTATGTATATCGACACCATCCATATATTTTTCCATCATATTTTAGGATGTGATTTCAAATCATAAGAACTCAATAATCTCAAGCGGGTCGTACCAATAAAAACAATGATGAATAACAATTAAAAACCTTGAAGGCCACAAAAGTTTTGGATCAATTTGATCTTTGTGGTTTACCTTCATCTAGATCTTCTTTACATTATCAACAAGTTGGATTGTAAATAAACATTACTAAAACCTTACGATGGGCTCTTTATAATTTTTAATGGCGAGGTACTATATTATCATTCTTTCCAGTGGTGTAATCCACTTAAGATTTAAATCTACACAATTTTTTTATACCCGGCCCAAAAATGGGTTGGATAAACATAGGAGCGACAAGGATATACAATACATCATCAAAATCTCACTTTTATTATCTAACTTTTCAATTTTTCTTGTCAAAATAAAAAATTTAGTTTTCTTTTTTAAAAAATATATATTTTTATAATTTGTCAATTTTTTCACAATTTTGTTTAATTTTTTAAATTTTCTTTTTCCAAATATCATTTTTTTAAATTTCACTTTTGTTATATAACTTTTTAAGTTTTCTTGTCAAAATACAAAATCTAGTTTTCTTTTTAAAAAAATATATTTTTTTACAATTTGTCAATTTTTTCACAATTTTGTTTAATTTTTTAAATTTTCTTTTTTAAAATATCATTTTTTAAATCTCGCTTTTGTTATATAAATTTTAAATTTTTCTTGTCAAAATACAAAATCTAGTTTTCTTTTTTAAAAAATATATTTTTTTTACATTTTGTCAATTTTTTCACAATTTTGTTTAATTTTTTAAATTTTCTTTTTCAAAATATCATTTTTTTATCGAAATCTTTTTTTTTTTCAAAATTATCAACATTATTCAAAGTTCTTAATTTTTTTTTTTCGAAATCTAAATTTTTTTTTTAAACATTGTTAATTATTTTTCTTAGCTTTTTAACTTCTTTTTTTTTCAAAATTCATAATTTTTTTTGTTCTTAATTTTTGACCTGAGCACCGTCTCTAATGCAGACGTTCTTTGACAGTCTTAAATGACCACAATAAGACGGCTAAGGACCATCTCTAATAGAGACGATCTTTGACAGTCTCAAATGGAGACTACTAAGGACCGTCCCTAATACAGACTATTTTTTACGGTCTCAAATAACTACTAAAAGACGGCTGATGACCGTCTCTAATTGAGATGGTCTTTGACAGTCTCAGATTACCAATAAAAGACGGCCAATGATCGTATATAATATGGACAGTCTTTGACCGTCTCAAATGAGACGGTCAAAGACCATCTCTAATAGAGACAGTCTTTGACAGTCTCAAATGGAGACAGCTAAGGACCGTCCCTAATACAAACTATTTTTGACAGTCTCAGATTACAGGACGACCAATGATCGTCTCTATTTGAGACGGTCTTTGACAATCTCAGATTACCAATAAGAGACGGCCAATGACCATCTCTAATACGGACGGTCTTTGATCGTCTCAAATGGCCGCATATAAGACGGTCAGAGACCGTCTCTTATTCCAGACCTGACCGTCTCTTATTCTAGATGGTCAATGGCCGTCTTTTATCCACAATTAATGACGTCTTTTATCCGCAATTAATGACGATTTTTGACCGTCTTAAATGTTTGTGGACGTTTAAATTTTTAAGACAATATTAAGGACGGTCAAGGGCTGTCTAAAAGTTTAGAGACAGTTTACGGCCGTCTCTAAAGCGTCTTTAAACCAATCAATTTTACAGATGGTCCAGAACTGTCTCTAAATTCGTAATTTTTTTCCATTTTTCACGTAGTGCTACCACTCATATGTGGTCGAATTTGTTAGTTTGGGCAATCCTACCTCTCGGATTCACTTCAAACACGACCCATTTGTGCATTTTTGCTGAACAAAGGTGCAATTTGGTGTTATTTTGCGAATTACATTGCGTAAAGAAAGCTGGTTTTGCAAGTCTCCAAGCCGACCGACCTTAGTGGTGTTATAAAAGAAAGAGAAGAAATAAAGAGAGGGCATCTTCGGCTGAATGGGAAGTACAGAATGAGGGAGAGAGAGTAGAGTTGTTTTTCTTTTTCTTTTTCTTTTTCTTTTTGTTTGTTTTATTTTTGTTTAAGGAATTTAGCCTAATCATGTTGCTAGGCTAAACCTCTTAGCTACAACTAAGAGGTGAAGCTTGTAGCATGATGAGGAGACTTTTTGTTTGTGCCTTTTGTTTGGACTGAATTAATCTTGATACTAGTTTGATTATGGGAATGCTTTCAGTTTTTAATGGTCTGTTGTGACTGAAATTACAATGAGTCTGCGATAGCTTTGAGCATGTTCCTTTCCTTTTGATGATTATGATATCAGGAAGCCCTGTTGTTCACCATCGTCTCCTGGGCATGGTCGGATGATCGTACCCTTCCTAACCTTCATACATCGATGATTGGTTGCCAATTAGTTTAATTCTATTGTTTGCTTTCTCTCATGGGCATGGTTTCGTGATGGAATCCTTTCTAATTCTTATACCTTTCATCTCTTGAAAACTATATCAAAGGAAGTTCAGTTTTAATTTTCATGGTTACACCCTTCAACTCGATGAAGATGGGACTCTAGGTCCAGTTGAGTTCTTAAAGCAGGCATAAGATCTCCCTGATCTCTACAAGTGGATCCTCGGAATCCCTAGTTTTCAACCTCTGATCTCTCTAAATTTTAGATAAATATTTCACCATTATTCCTTAAATTTATTCAATTTAGATTTCGTCTTAGTCTAATTCTAATTCTACTTAGTTTCAGATAACGTACATGTTTCAGTCCTTTGGGATTTGACCTTAGTCTCACTGAGTTTATTACTACATCACAACCCTATACTTGGGGAGTGAACACCTCTTTGAGGGGATTTGAAACCCCCAGTTACTTTATGGTGCCATATAACCCCTTTTAAGGGTAATTTTTGAAAAAAAGTTATTTCTTGATGCACCCACCATACCAATTAATAGTAGGACTACCACACCGATTAATATCAAAGTAGAACCTTTCATCAAGTCCATGACTTCAAATAGCTGATTAGGGGTAGTGATAATCGATCCGATAGACAGATCCTTAGAATTAACCAGTGATTAAAGAAGAGCTCACACCCTTGCAATGAACATGCAAGTGGTGTAAGCAATGATTGTTTAATTAACTAAGGTCATGGATAAAAAATATAATCACTGTAATGAATGGCCAATGACAAATGAATAGAGATGTACATGAGTTGAACCGAGTCGAGCTTGGCCACTAGCTGACCTTAAGCTTGAACTCGGCTCAACTCGGTCCTCAAGCCTAACTGGCTAGCTTGGCTTGGTTCGATCAATAACTCGGGCCAATTCGAGCCGAGTTCAAGCATGTGTAGCATTTTCTCAAACACATGGAGTGCACCTTTAGTTTCTCACGGTATGTAAAACAACAACAGCGGTTTACAGGTATTTAATCAAACACTCAGTAAGCATCATCAAAATCAAGATGCAAGGGTATTTATTTCATATCCATACATTCCTTGCCACCTGCCGACACTTCTTTTAGTCATTTCATTAAATGCTCGATGAGCAACATCAATATTAAAACAACCGAGTCACCGAACTGATTCGATCCGAGTTCAATTCGAGTTGAGGTTCAATCTGAGTCGATTCGAGTTCGGACAAGCTTGAACTCTAAATATCAACTTGAACTCGTCTGGAACTCAGTTTCAAACTGAATCGAATCAAGCTTTTTCAAATCAATTCGAGTAAGCTAACCTAGCTAACTCAGTTCATGTACAGCTCTATGGTTGAATGAGTTCATGGTTAGCTATTTTAAGGTCCAATAAATATACCTGTTGATGCAAAAATATGGTGACTCCAATCGTCCTTAATGGTCAGCTCTGTCCTGTAGACCTGCATAAGGATATGACAAAGGAGACCTTGGCTATGTACAGGGGACCCTCCGATGCCTAAGGCTAAGAATATGGGTTTAAGTTGTGTAGCTGGGAGTTTAGAGTGTCAAATGTTGCGTACCTGTAGACACTGATAATCGGTGCCCATGCGAATTTGTATGTCTTGTTTTTGGTGGTGGGGGTGATTAGGCTGATTTGTGAATGTTGGAGTCACCACTAGCCGAATAATCTCAAAATCCCGCAGTCGACTAGAACCATGAAATACGTAAGGTGAGGAAAATCTGGAGACTTCCCTACCTTAAATTGACTCTTGGTCTGCGATCCAGAATTTCAAGGGACCTCAGTTATAGAGAGGGAAGGTGTTAGGCACCCTCTCTGCCCATACAAACGTACGTTCTCTACTTTGTATGGTAAAATAATCTCAAGGGATGAATAGTGTGATTGAGATAGGACTAGGCACACATGTGGATTTCTGATGTGACAAGAGCCTAGATTTCGACAAGCCACAGAGCATACATCTAACGGCGTGTCTAGAAGGCGGGTGTAATGATGCTTATGCAAAAAAGTAAGAAAAATGGATTAGATCACTAGAAATTTCTGATGTGACAGGATCCGATGTACGACAAGTCACAGAGCATACGTTCAATAGAGATCTTGAGAAGCAGGGGGGTTAAGAAGGGAGTAAATGTCATGATGAAATGCTTGTAAGACAAATGGATCTTTATCTTGATCTTAAGTAGGTTAAAACATGAATTGAACCATGACCAATCCAGATTAAGCTTTAGACAAGGTTGAGAGGAAAGCTAGGGGATAACTAACAAAATCTGGACTTGAAGGCTTAGGAGCTCCTTCCCACCTTCACTCTCTTTCTCTCTTCTTCTCCCTTGGATGAGAAGTGGCTCTCTTGGTTGTTGAGGCTTGTTGAAATGAGAAGAGGAGAGGGCTATTTATAACCTTCTCCAATAGTTAAATGGTAAATAGGTGGTAGGTAAGGGTTAAAATGTTGGAATGGAGGCTTGTGATTGGCTAGGGAGAGTGGAGCGCCATGTAGCGCACTCTCATAAACAGTGAAGGTTGGGGGGTAAATCCAGGGTAAAGTTGACTTTTGGACGCTGGGATAGCTGTCCACACGCGAGTCGCGAGCAGCGGCACTTGAAGTACTGTAGACGGTAGTCAGACTACCGCCCGGGCTCCGTTCAGGCCGGGCTCACATGTGCGGGCATTATTCTTTATGCGAGTTCACCTGGAGGTCTTCTTTTGGGGTTTTCGGCTCAAAAAAATGAGTTTAGGCTTGGGTAAAGGGGGTCTTGGTTAGGATATACGGTATAAGCAGGGTTACATGTGTAATGAATGGTTTGGATTACGGTTTCGAGTTACAGATTGGGGGCTTTTGGTCAAGGTTTGGTTTGGGCTGTGATTCTGGTTCAAGGTATGATCATGGTTTCTGAATAGTCTTAGTCTTCTCAAGATGTAGCCTGGGTAGGGTGTCTATAGATACCCCTCTTTGACCGAGGTTGTGAGCAATCGAAGGTCAAAACGAGTGGACACCCCACCCTTCTGGTTAGAAAAGAGGGTAGTGACTCGAATATGTTGTCTGCCATTGTATCATTGCCAGTTGACTGTTTGGAAAAGAGATGAGTTGCATATATCACGAGGGTCGAGGAAAATGTTATGATTACCTCCTGCGCATTCCTCGCGGCTTTACGGATCACCAATCATAACTATTTCATATCAGATTGTTAATAGCATTGGAGGGTAAGTCTGAAAAGTGAGGGCACTATGCCAAAATAGTGAAAAAAATATGGTCGAAAACCGTCTGAAAAGGGTAAAAAGGATTGTCCTGGACCGTCGCAACGGCTGTCAAATTTTGATGAGTCGTATTTTTTAAAGGACGACCATAAACCGTCTTTAAATAAAGACGATCATGAACCGTATCTAAAGAAGGATGGTCATATACCGTCTATAATGATACGTAATTGGACTTATATGAAGCTGAAAAGGACGGTCTATGATCGTCTGTAAAAAGGAAGGTCCTAGACCGTCCGTAAAAAGGACGGCCCATGACCGCCAATAAAAGGTATGGTTATAGACTGTCTCGTATGACCTACAAAAAGATGGTCATAACTATCTCTTATGAACTGGAAAAGGACGATCATGAACCGTCTCTTATGAATTTGAAAAGGACGATCATGGACTGTCTCTTATGAACCCGAAAAGGATGGTCATGAACCGTCTCTTATTAACCTAAAAAGGACGGTCATGAACCGTCTCTTATGAACCTGAAAAGTCTTTTAAAAGGATGGTCGTGAACCGTCTTTTAAAAGAATGGTCTTCAACTGTCTCATATATCCTTATACACCTGTTACAACATCGTATTCTTCCTGATATACACCTGTTATATAATATATTTCATCATTCACATTCACATCCATCTAAAGCCAAACTACATAAATCCATCCAAACATAAACTACATCCATCCAAACACAAACAATCTTATCCACATTACATTCATCCACGCATAAATACACTCACACCAACCCTGCAAAACTCCAAATCATGAGCCAAAATACCAAACAGTTTCTCATCTAACAAAAACCAAAAACTAAATCATAATATTCATACTCTATAGAGACTCTTAAGGTGAAGAATTACCTATAGAATATGATGCGATGAGGCTTCTGTTCCGTTGCTTGCCTGAATGCAATCAGTTGTTCTCTGCCAAATACCATAGATATTCTTTAAACACTGAATTCAAACACTTGCACCAAAGATTATATAAAAACAGAGGAGAAAAAGACTTACCGGATCATCCCTTTGTTCATAGAACCTCTTTGAGGATCCTGCACAACTTGAAAAAGATCTCTTATCAGCTCTTGCCGTTGCGTTAAGGTTAAAGTTATAGGTTATAGTATATAGATTTAGGTTTAGGTTTAGGTTTAGGTTATAGGTTTAGGTTAAGGTTTATGTTATAGGTTATAGGTTATAGTATATAGGTTATAGCTTTAGGGAATTGGGAATAGGTTAAGGTTTAGGTTTAGGAAATCGGGTTTGGGTTCGGGATGGGGTTTAGGTTTGGGTTTTCAAGTTTAGGTTTAAGTTTAGGTTAGGGAATTGAGATTAGGATTAGGTGTAAGTATAGGTTTAAGGATTTGAGAATACATTTCGGTTTTAGGTTTAAGTTTAGGTTTTAGGCTTCGGTTTAGGTTATAGGTTTAGGTTATAAGTGCAGGTTATAGGTTTAGGTTTAGGTTAGGTTATAGGTTAAGGTTTAGGAAATTGAGAATAGGTTAAGGTTTAGGTTTAAAAAATCGGTTTCGGGTTCAGGATCGGGTTTAGGTTTGGGTTTTCAAGTTTAGGTTTAGGTTAGGGAGTTGAGATTAGGATTAGGTGTAGGTCTAGGTTTAGAGATTTGAGAATACATTTAAGTTTTAGGTTTAGGAAATCGGGTTCGGGTTCGGGATCGGGTTTTAGGTTTCGGTTTTCAAGTTTAGGTTTAGGTTTAGGTTAGGGAGTTGAGATTAGGATTAGGTGTAGGTTTAGGTTTAGAGATTTGAGAATATATATAGGTTTTAGGTCATAGGTTTTGGTTTAGGTCAAGGTTATAGGTTTAGGTTACGGTCATAAGCTATAGGTTTAGGGAATTGAGAATAGGTTAAGGTTTAGGTTTAGAAAATCGGGTTCAGGTTCGGGATCGGGTTTAGTTCTGGGTTTTCAAGTTTAGGTTTAGGTTTAGGTTAGGGAGTTGAGATTAGGATTAGGTGTAGGTTTAGGTTTAGGGAGTTGAGAATACATTTAGGTTTTAGGTTTAGGTTTAGGTTATAGGTTATAGGTTAAGGTATAGGTTTTAGGTTTAGGTTAAGGTTAGGTTATAGGTTTTAGGTTTAGGTTAAGGTTAGGTTATAGGTTTAGGTTTAGGTTTTAGGTTTAGGTTAAGGTTAGGTTATAGGTTATATGATAAGGTTTTAGGTCATAGGTTTTGGTTTATGTTAAGTTTATAGGTTTAGGTTTAGGTTTAGGTTATAAGATATAGGTTTAGGGAATTGAGAATAGGTCGGGTTCGAGTTCGGAATTGGGTTTAGGTCTGGGTTTTCAAGTTTAGGTTTAGGTTTAGGTTAGGGAGTTGAGATTAGGATTAGGTATACGTTTAAGTTTAGGGATTTGAGAATACATTTAAGTTTTAGGTTTAGGTTTAGGTTATAGGTTAAAGTTTAGGTTTCAATTATAAGTTATAGGTTTAGGGAATTGAGAATAGGCTAAGGTTTAGATTTAGGAAATCGGGTTCAGATTTGGGATTGGGTTTAAGCTTGGGTTTTCAAGTTTAGGTATAGGTTTAGGTTAGGGAGTTGAGATTATGATTAGGTGTAGGTTTAGGTTTAGGGAGTTAAGGATACATTTAGGTTTTAGGTTTAGGTTTAGGTTTAGGATTCGGTTATAAGCTATAGGTTTAGGAAATTGAGAATAGATTAAGGTTAGGTTTAGGAAATCGGGTTCGGGTTTTGGATCGAGTTTAGGTTTGGGTTTTCAAGTTTAGGTTTAGGTTTAGGTTAGGGAGTTGAGATTAGGATTAGGTGTAGGTGTAGGTTTAGGGATTTGAGAATACATTTAGGTTTTAGGTCATAGGTTTAGGTTTTAGGCTTAGGTTTAGGTTATAAGTGTAGGTTCTAGGTTTAGGTTTAGGTTAGGTTATAGGTTTATGTTTAGGGAGTTGAGAATGCATTTAGGTTTTAGGTTTAGGTTTAGGTTTTAGGTTTTAGGTTAAGGTTTAGGTTTTATTTTTAGGTTAAGATTATGTTATATGTTATAGGTTAAGGTTTTAGGTCATAGGTTTTGGTTTAGGTTAAGTTTATAGGTTTAGGTTTAGGTTATGGTTTAGGTTTAGGTTATAAGCAATAGGTTTAGGTTATTGAAAATAGGTTAAGGTTTAGGTTTAAAAAATCGGGTTCAGGTTCAGGATCGGGTTTAGGTTTGGGTTTTCAAGTGTAGGTTTAGGTTTAGGTTAGGGAGTTGAGATTAGGATTAGGTGTAGGTTTAGGTTTAGGGATTTGAGAATACATTTAGGTTTTAGGTCATAGGTTTAGGTTTTGGGCTTAGGTTTAGGTTATAGGTTTAGGTTTATGTTATAAGTGTAGGTTCTAGGTTTAGGTTTAGGTTAGGTTATAGGTCTATGTTTATGGAGTTGAGAATACATTTGGGTTTTAGGTTTAGGTTTAGGTTATAGGTTATAGGTTAAGGTTTAGGTTTTATGTTTAGGTTAAGGTTAGGTTATAGGTTATAGGTTAAGGTTTTAGGTCATAAGTTTTAGTTTGGGTTTAAGTTTATAGGTTTAGGTTTAGGTTTAGGTTAAGGTTTAGATTTAGGTTATAAGCTCTAGGTTTAGGGAATTGAAAATAGGTTAAGGTTTAGGTTTAGGAAATCGGGTTCGGGTTCGGGATCGGGTTTAGGTTTGGGTTTTCAAGTTTAGGTTTAAGTTTAGGTTAGGGAGTTGAGATTAGGATTAGGTGTAGGTTTAGATTTAGAGATTGGAGAATACATTTAGGTTTTAGGTCATAGGTTTTGGTTTAGGTTAAGGTTATAGGTTTAGGTTTAGGTTATAAACTATAGGTTTAGGGAATTGAGAATAGGTTAAGGTTTATGTTTAGAAAATCGGGATCGGGTTTAGGTTTGGGTTTTCAAGTTTAGGTTTAGGTTAGGGAGTTGAGATTAGGATTAGGTGTAGGTCTAAGTTTAGGAATTTGAGAATACATTTAGGTTTTAGGTTTAGGTTTAGGTTTAGGTTTTATGTTATAGGTTTAGGTTAAGGTTAGGTAATAGGTTATAAGTTTAGGTTATAGGTTATAGGTTTAGGTTTAAGTTATAGGTTTTGGTTTAGGTTTAGGTTAAGGTTTAGGTTATTGGTTTAGATTATAGGTTATAATATATAGGTTATATCTTTAGGGAATTGAGAATAGGTTAAGGTCAAGGTTTAGGTTTAAGAAATCGAGTTCGGGTTCGGGATCCGGTTTAAGTTTGAGTTTTCAAGTTTAGGTTTAAGTTTAAGTTAGGGAGTTGAGATTAGGATTAGGTTTAGGTTTTAAGGATTTGATAATACATTTCGATTTTAGGTTTAGGTTTAGGTTTAGGTTTTAGGCTTAGGTTTAGGTTATAAGTGCAGGTTATAAGTTTAGGTATAGGTTTGGTTATAGGTTAAGGTTTAGGGAATTGAGAATAGGTTAAGGTTTAGGTTTTGGAAATCGGGTTTGGGTTCGGGATCGGGTTTAGGTTTGGGTTTTCAACTTTAGGTTTAGGTTTAGGTTAGGGAGTTGAGATTAAGATTGGATGTAGGTTTAGGTTTAGGTTAGGGAGTTGAGATTAAGATTGGATGTAGGTTTAGGTTTAGGGATTTGAGAATACATTTAGGTTTTAGGTTTAGGATTTAGGTTATAGGTTAAGGTTTAGGTTAAGGTTAGGTTATAGGATATAAGTTTAGGTTATAGGTTATAGGTTAAGGTTTTAGGTCATAGGTTTTGTTTTAGGTTAAGGTTATAGGTTTAAGTTTAGGTTTAGGTTTAAGTTATAAGCTTTAGTTTTAGGGAATTGAGAATAGGTTAAGGTTTAGGTTTAGGAAATTGGGTTCGAGTTCGGGATCGAGTTTAGGTTTAGGTTTTCAAGTTTAGGTTTAGGTTAGGGAGTTGAGATTAGGATTAGGTGTAGGTCTAAGTTTAGGGATTTGAGAATACATTTAGGTTTTAGGTTTAGGTTTAGGTTTTAGGTTTAGGTTAAGGTTAGGTAATAGGTTATAAGTTTAGGTTATAGATTAAGGTTTAGGTGATAGGTTTTGGTTTAGGTTTAGGTTAAGGTTTAGGTTATAGGTTATAGCTTTAGGGAATTAAGAATAGGTCAAGGTCAAGGTTTAGGTTTAGGAAATCGGGTTCGGGTTCGGGATCGGGTTTAGGTTTGGGTTTTCAAGTTTAGGTTAGGGAGTTGAGATTAGGATTAGGTTTAGGTTTTAAGGATTTGAGAATACATTTTGGTTTTAGGTTTAGGTTTTAGGCTTAGGTTTAGTTTATAGGTTTAGGTATAGGTTAGGTTATAGGTTAAGCTTTAGGTTTAGGAAATTAGGTTTGGGTTCGGGATCGGGATTGGGTTTGGGTTTCAAGTTTAGGTTTAGGTTTAGGTTAGGGAGTTGAGATTAGGATTAGACGTAGGTTTAGTTTTAGGGATTTGAGAATACATTTAGGTTTTAGGTTTAGGCTTAGGTTAAGGTTTAGGTTAAGGTTAGGTTATATGATATAAGTTTAGGTTATAGGTTATAGGTTATAGTTTTAGGTCATAGGTTTTGTTTTAGGTTAAGGTTATAGGTTTAAGTTTAGGTTTAGCTCTAAGTTATAAGCTATAGGTTTAGGGAATTGAGAATAGGTTAAGATTTAGGTTTAAGAAATCGGGTTCGGGTTCGGGATTGGGTTTAGGTTTCGGTTTTCAAGTTTAAGTTAGGGAGTTGAGATTAAGATTAGGTGTAGGTTTAGGTTTAGGGATTTGAGAATAGGTTAAGGTTTAGGTTTAGGAATTCGGGTTCGGGTTCGGGTTCGGGATCGGGTTTAGGTTTGAGTTTTCAAGTTTAGGTTTATGTTTAAGTTAGAGAGTTAAGATTAGGATTAGGTGTAGGTTTAGGTTTAGGGATTTGACAATGCATTTAGGTTTTAGGTCATAGGTTTAGGTTTTTGGCTTAGGTTTAGGTTATATGTTTAGGTTTAGGTTATAAGTATAGGTTATAGGTTTAGGTTCAAGTTAGGTTATAGGTTAAGGTTTAGGGAATTGAGAATAGGTGAAAGTTTAGGTTTAGGAAATCGGGTTCGGGTTCAGGATCAGGTTTAGGTTTAGGTTTTCAAGTTTAGCCTTAGGTTTACGTTAGAGAGTTGAGATTAGGATTAAGTGTAGGTTTAGGTTTAGGGATTTGAGAATACATTAAGGTTTAGGTTTAGAAAATCGGGTTCAAGTTCGAGATCGGGTTTACATTTAGGTTTTAGGTTTAGGTTTAGGTTATAATTTTAGGTTATAGGTTATAAGTGTAGGTTTAGGTTTAGGTTTTAGGTTTAGGTTATAAGTTTAGGTTTAGGTTAAGGTTTAAGTTTAGGTTATAGGTTTTGGGATTTGAGAATAGGTTTAGGTTTGGGATCAGGTTTAGGTTTGGGTTTTCAGGTTTAGGTTAGGGAGTTGAGATTAGGATTAGGTGTAGCTTTAGGTTTAGGGATTTGAGAATACATTTAGGTTTTAGGTTTAGGTTTAGGTTATAAGCTATAGGTTTAGGGAATTGAGAATAGGTTAAGGTTTAGGTTTAGGAAATCGAGTTCGGGTTCGGGTTTAGGTTTGAAATTTGAGAATAGGTTTAGGTTAAGGTTATACATTAAGGTTATAGGTTTAGGTTAAGGTTGCAAGTATAAGTTATAGGTTTAGGTTAAGGTTTAGGTTTAGGTTATAAGTATAGCTTTTAGGATTTGAGAATAGGTTTAGGTTAAGGTTATAAGTATAGGTTTAAGTTTAGGTTATAAGTATAGCTTTTGGGATTTAAGAATAGGTTTAGGTTTAGGTTATAGGTTATAAGTTTAGATAATTGAGAATAGGTTTAGGTTATAGGTTTAGGGTGTGGTTTAGGTTAAGGGTGTGGTCCCTACAAATATATATATATATAAACACGGCCTGTCTAAATGGTCAGGCCCTTCCAATATTGTCCATAGGAAATGAACAGCTTTATCATGGTCATAACAGCGGTTCGCACCTTCCAGGGACCCCCGCTCATCCGGATAGCTTCGACACACATCGGGGTCTGCTCCATTAATTTCGAGCAGATACATAAACACGGCCTGTCCAAATGGCCAGGCCCCTCCAATGTTGTCCATAGAAAATGGACAGCTTTATCATGATCATAATAACGGTTTTCACCTTCCAGGGACCCCCGCTCATACGGATAGCTCCGACGCACATCCGGGTCTGCTCATTTAAATAAAATGATTATCAAGATCATTTAAATAAAATCAGGTCCAATCAACAATCTGACCTGGAGGATTCTGTTAGTATTGTTGACGGCACCTCGAACCTTGTTTAAATCCAGGTTGCAATCTATGGCCACTGATGCTATTTGTCTTTCTGTGAAGTTGGCGACGATTTCTGCATCAAACCCGGTGAAAGCAGCCCTAATGATAAAGAACATTTCTTTTCATGAATTCATGATCTCTCTCTTTTAATTTTTTAACTTTCCATTAAATAATAACTACCTGAAATCATGGCGTTTTCTCAAGATAGAAGTCCAATCCATCCCAACTTGTGCACCTGTTAGGACAAGTAATTCAAACAACATCCTGCAACACATTTAAATACCTAATTAGTCTCACTCCAGTCTTATATATTGAATGCTTAATGTACAGTCTCTTGAATTGGTGCAAACCATACCTTAATTGAGTGTAATGAATCTACATCTCTTCTGCTATTAAGTGTAATGAATCTACTTGAAGAACCCCATTCAGGAGCTCTGGTCGGTCGATAGAAATCAAGCTTGTGCTCTATTTTCTTTCCAACTGCTGTCATCTGAAGACTTCTTAATAGGGGAAGAACTCCAAATAGGAGATCTTGTTGGTTGATTCAACTCATCTTGTCCTCTGTCTTCATTCCAACCACCAATATCTGAAGATCTCTCCGTATGGGTACCCTTTGGGTTCTGACTACCCCAGACAAAATTAGATTGACCATGCATCTTGTCCTTATCCCAAACATGTGGTTTGGCAGATGAATCATTCGGTTGGTTCCAACAATTTACATCTTAGGATTTAGTATCTTGAACCCTCTCATTTCCTGCATCATTTGATTTCCAACTCAATACAACTCATATCAAGCAAAACATCAAAATCCCAACAACAATCAAATAAAGGAGGAAAACATACCACAACACATACTAGAAATTCATTAAAGAAACAAAAAAAAAAAAAAAAAAAAAGAAGAAGAAGAAGAAGAAGAAGAAGCCATCACCATCATAGGCTAGGCCAATTGAACCAAACAACTCTTTTGCTACATTCTGTTTCTTTACAGGCATTGATTCTATATTAAGCACATCCATCTGTTTTAAGAGGTAATCAGAGAGTTGCTCAACCCCTGCTAATTGTGAATCTAGAGCAATTTTGAACTCTGAAAGTGTTACATTCTTATTTTAAGTTACCAACAACCATTATTTATCTAAACCTAAACAAGACTTCAGGGAAGGAAATATCCAAGATACACTTCAAAGTTGAGAAAAGAAGCAAGCCAATGGAGACATTCAGATCTCTGGTGGACTACAAAATAAGAAACCATGGTGAATGAATGCCCACCATTAAAAACTTACTAGGGGTATTGTTTATTTTCCATTCAACCTGTTGATTACAGGTCACACAGACATGGATGAAGGGAAAACATAGGTACATCATGATCTAAAACTTTTATGGCCTCCAAAGAAGTTTTTAATGGTTGGCGTTGATTGTTGAATCACCAATATTTCTTATGGTGTGAAGCATTGCATCATTTTCAGCTCATGCCATAAGATATCATAAGATGACCAGGCAAAATGAATGATCAGCATGGACAAAACACATACATCATGGTGGGCCTACAAAGCTCTGTATGCCAACGGCATTCGAGTTAAATTCAAGTTAAAGGCTACACTACTGCATTAGACGCAGATTGGGTATTGGTGGGAACGTGGCTAGAGACGGCCGGTCTTACCACAGCCTTTGGAGGGTCCACCTTATAGTATATGTTTTATCATTTTATGTCACCAAGTCCATATATCACAGCAAAGTAGTGGGGATTGAGCTTCTACCATTGAAAGCTTGGTAATGCCTCATCTTGATGCACCTCTTGTATATCAATATTGTTCACCTATTTCTCCAGCTAGTTTTAGAGCATGAACCCTGAAATGATGTACATTCAAATCTCAGGTGGACCACGCTGCAGTAAATAGTGTTGATTAAATGTCCACCATTAAAAACTTCTCATGGGCTATAAAAGTGTTGGGTCAAGCTGATATTTGCTTTTGTACTTTATCTAGGTCTACTGTCCTTGTTAACATGTTAGATGGCACTATAGTGGACATTAGGGTGTGTTGTATAAGTTTTTAATGGTGGGGTTCAATCAGCACTATTCCCTATGGTATAGTTGGATCTGCTCAATTTTTTGCTCATGCCCTAAAAGGAGCTGACAAAATGGATGGACAGCATGGATACACTGTCAGGGCGGCCCATGTTGTGTGAGGGAAGGTCCCTGCGTATTCCATCCGGCAGACTGCGGCATCATAGCCTTTAATTTGGATGCGGTTTGCATGCGGTGATTTGTGGGCTCCACCATGACGTTTATGTTTTATACGTGCCATCCATCCATTTTGCTAGATCATCTTATGTCATGAGCCAAAAATGACAAATATGCAAATCTCCAGTGGACCACACAATAAAAAACAATGGTGATTCAACCCCCTCCCAACCATTAAGTGCATAAACGTTTTGGATGAAGCGATACTTATGTTTTCCATTCATCTTGGTATGTGTGATCTAATCAATACGTTCTATTGAAGATAAACATTACAGGGGGCTTTAGTAAGTTTTTAACGGTGGGCATTCAATTATCACTGTTTCCTATGATGTGGTCCACCTGAGATTTGGATATGCCTCATTTTTGAGCTTATGCCCTAAAGTGATCTCAAAAAATGGATGGATGTCATGGATAAAACACATGCATCATGGTGGGCCCACATAGCACCAACCAATAGCCACGTTCCAATGCAATCAGTGTCCGATGAAAATTATAGGATTTTTCTCTTTTTAAGGCATTTTTTATATATAATTACACCTCATTAATGATAATTACATCCAGCTATGTAAAGGATGCAGATTGCGTCCTTCACGGCAAAATCAGTCCAAGCAAGGCTCTGTGGGACCCACTGTTGTGAATGACTTTTATCCAAACTGTTCATCCATTTTTTTCATATCATTTTAGGGTACGAGTCCTAAAAATGAAGCAGATCCAAGGGTCAAGTGGTCCATACCATGGGGATTGAACACCCACAGTTTAAAAACTTGGTGGCCATAGAAGTTATTTATCAAGCTGGAAGTTGTTTTATCCATTCATCCAAGTTTGTGTGACCTTACAAATATGTTGCATGGAAAGTAAACGTTATAACGGGCCTTATGAAGGTTTCAACAGTCAACATCATATCACCGCTGCATCCTATGGTGTGGTCCACCTGATCTTGCAATTGCCTCACTTTTTGGCTTATTTTATAAAATGATTTGAGAAATTGGATGAATGATATAGATCAAGCCCTTTTTCATTTCCTTACCTAATATTGTGGGCATTTTTGTCTTTTAAAACAAAATTATAATGGAAGCTAGGAAATCAAACAGAAGCTACCCTTTTTACATTAACTTGATTAATGAGGTATTTTGATAAGAACATAATTTAAAAAGATACTGGGATGTAACTTTTGTATTAATGAGGTACTATTTTATAAAAATCCCTTTATTTTATGAATATTTAATATTTAGAAGAGATTCGAGATTTAGAGATTTCATCAAATACTCTTCTTAATAAATAACAAAGTATCACAATCTAATAGAATTACCGGCCTAACCCTCTAACAAACTTAAATTTTACCAATGCTCAAACTTTTCATCCCCAGCTTATTCGGACTAGGAACTGACCCAAATCTAACCTATACACTGGTAGATTGGGCCCGGGTTTGAAACTCAGACCGCTTATCAAAGGGAACTGATCGCCTATACCAGCCTGCACCACACGCAATCGTACAATGCGTTTTCGGTCATCCAAAGGGGGGGGGGGGGGAAGAATATTTAATACAACCAATTGCTAAAAATGACCTATGCAACAATGAGTGGTGCTGATGCCTGCAGGTAATCAGTTCTGATAATTAGTTGGGTCAGCTCAGGAACTCTAACTCATTCTGACACAACTCGTCTAACTTGCATACCTTATAAGAATGCTTTTGCGGAAATTCAATCCAGTCATGATGGAAAATATATTAAAACGAGAAAAGAGAAATTTCAATAGATTCACATACCTGAAGTTTGGCTCCTCTGTTTCTCTCCAGTAGTAACTCGAAATAAAATTAACAGGGCATCAACTGCTGCAGTAAGCCTGAAAGCTTAATTCTACATGTTTATATAAGCAGAATTGTGGTAGATTTGAATACGTGTGATGGATAATTGGATGCTTGCTTGCATAAAACGGAAAGGAAAAGAGAAAAGTTGATGATTCCTTCCATGGGAGAGAAAGGGATTTCCTATGGAAGAGAGGAATCTCTTTCACAGTAAAAAGCAATTTTGTTACTCTTTACCGTAGAAGAGGCTACAGTTTTGTGTCTTTTGAGAGAGTTCCCTTTTTGGAATTAGTTTATAGATGTGGGGTTCATGGTTGATTTATGCAAGCCATTGATCTGTTGGCCCCATCATGGATGGATGATTCACTTAAAATCTCCTGAATTGGAAGATCCTAGCCATCAAATCTTTGGTCTTTCCTCTAGTGAATGTGGTTTTTTCATTCATTTCTTTATGACTATGTATGTGCATGCTAACAACAAAAAGGTTACGGTTGACCGATTGAGAGGAGATACTGCAAATGTCCATCCATGATCAGAGACGTCAGATCAATGGCTTGGATAGACTAGCCATGGGCCCCACACTTACCAATCAGGTTTGGAAACCAATAGGGAACTTGGCCTGTGCATTCGGATTTAAAGGAATGGTTCCTTCCACGTACTGAGATGTGAGTAGCTCTTACCTGTTGCCCTTCTTGCCATGGTAAGCTAGGTGGGGCCCACCGTGATATTTGTGAGAAATCCACCCAGTCCCTGATGGGTGCACCAGATGTTCGAACAATATATTGCTCATTAGCATTTGCAATTTCGATTGCTTCAGCATGTGAAATTTCATCTTGCCGGAAGTGAACATTCATTTCATCCCCATCAAAATCAGCATTGTAAGTGCTGACTTTTACCTACAAATATAATTGCACCCTTATACTGGCAAAACAGTGAGCTTAAAAAATACATATGACAAAAACCTGCAATTAGCATAATGCATGCGAAGTGTTTTCTCCCCTTTAAGAACACGAACAACATGTGCCATCATACTTTACTTGTGAAGTGTAGGCTGTCATAAAGGAAACAACAACACCATTTAATCAATATGAAATTAAATACTTGATCATCCTACATCAAACCGACCACAAACTTGACAAATTAAGGGAATTTAACTGATTCAGGATTCATATCACATTGCTTTTTCTTTCTACCATGGGAGTGTATAAGAAAAGGTCACCCATGCATAGACGCAAAAAGAAGCATGCATAGATGCACAACAGCAGGTGTGAATGCACAAAAATCATGCTGAAGCTGGTAAATACCAGTCAACCATGAAACCAACATTGTTCAAAGATGTAAACAATCAAGAACCGCCCCAATAAAAAGATGCAATTGTGGATCTGTTAAAGAACACTGCATGTATTGTTGATTGTATGTGCATGCATGTAAAGACTTGAGATGGATCCCACAGTCCATCCACAACAGAAACAACTCATGTATAGAATGATATAACAAAAATGAAAAGGATATACTAATAATAGATTGACAATGCAGGCACATTGTTGTGCCCAAGGCTTACAATTGATGAATAAGCCTATACCCTAGAGAGCACAAAACCCATGCTAAAAAGAAAGTGCAAGGCTGAAGAAAAAGCGGACATAGAAGGACAATAAAATAACCTCGGCTCCACCTAGCAAATTCAAACTACAAGGCTGCAAAAGAGAGGGAATAAACAGTGACCAAAAAACAACCTATTGACTTAGCGAAACTGCAATAATGCAAACAAAGAAATCAAAGCAAGAACATAGCATAGCAACAATGGGAAAGCCATTAATTGCATTATTTTGCAATAGTCCACTAGATATTTTAATATAGTCATATTGATCAAACGATATGACAAAGATGTGAACTTGCAACATTCAACAAGGGTAGAACGTTGCAGTATTCCACCTTTCACCCAAACATGTTTCACTCCAACAAGCTTTTATTGCACATATGACACAGAATGGTTGCCGAATTTTCCAGCAAATACAGTGCATGCCCTTTTTGTGTGCACTTGTCTCTCAAATTGGTTGTTTTGAATAGCACAAATCCATCAGCTTGTGCAAATTTCCAATCTAAAGTGGAAAGATTCTCATTTCCATCAGCTGGCTTTGGTATTTAGTTTCAATTCCATAATAGCAGATTGCTTACCAAAGAGAGTTCAAAACTGCTCCAGATTAACAAATTGTGCTAATTGTGTTATATAGATTATGCAAAGACTGAATTTGTCAATATATAAAGTTTGAAAAAGTCAATATCATAGCCCCTTGTCCAACAATGCAACCTGCAGCATACAAAAGAAAAAAAAAAAAGACCACCTGATTGCATAAAATATGAAAATTGCAGGCAATGCTGACAGATGGTGATTGAAAATCTCATATCCACATAACACTTCCATGTCCGAATGATACACTTCAGCCTGCATCATCAAACACTCATCTCCCAAAACAAATCTCAGAATATGGGTTGTTACTGCTCTTAAGAATAATTGTTAGTATCCTCCAATTTGGCAAATTTTTCGTGCATCTCCCATCTACAGGGAGTCCATCATATCAACAGATTGGACTATAGAGAAAAATAGTAGCATGCTTTTAATAAAGTAACAAGTAAAGAAAAATGAATCTGACTTCTAGCATAAGATGTTTATCCTCGGCTTGCATTAAAATAATGTATGTGAAGTCAGATTTTGGCTTAATTAGTAAATATGTTAGATTCTAGCTGACCTTGACATGGCCCAAACCTGGCCCATAACCACCCCTAAATGATTATCCAGTCAATTTACTTTCATTCAACATAAACATAGTAATAAGCCTGCTGGAAAAGCATTTGAACACAATTCAAAAGCATTTAAAAAGTATGCATCAACAATACCTAAAACTATTCTTACCATAGGAACTACCATATCTTCCTTCCAAGTACTCTTAAAAAATGTGCTGGATAGCATTCCAATACTCTGTGTAGGTCTAAAGACCAGGGTACAAGAAATATTCAGTTACTTTCAATGGTAAAACAAAGTAAAACATAACAAAGAAAATGCAATCAATAAGAAGACAGATTAAAAGTACAAGACAGATCAAAATGTTCCAACCCCGAATCTGATTGCTCCAATTCAGTTCGTTCAAACACCCAAACATGCCCTTAACCACATACATCAAATGCAAAATTTTTCAATTCTCGTATGGGAAAATAAGTTCTATTTTTATTCCAATTCACCACCCAATTAAAAATTAAGAGAAAAAACATAAAAAAATATTCAACTCCACCGACCATACAGAATCTTCTATAAATAAATAAAAACTTCCAGGTTAAAAAATTATATAATAATAAAAAAAAAATTGAAAAATACACTCAAAACCCATATAAAATGAAAAGAAAAAACAAAAAACAAAATCCTAAAAACCCAACAAATCTCACGTCCGATTTAACAAAACCCATATCCCCAAATCCAACAAAAATCAAAACATATATACTAAAATCCCACAAAAACCCTTCCAGACCCTAAAAACCCCAGTCTGGAGAAAAAATGGAGAGGGAGAGAGAGTACCGTTCCGCAAACCAATGCTTGATTCATCGGTGTTGATGTTGTAGAGGACGCCTTCGTATCTGATTTTGCACTTGCATGTCAAGCTAATCACGCTGCCGATGTAGGAATCTGCGGATCCTCCTCCACCGCTAGATCCTGAAGAAGCTTCAGTTGTTGCTGTTGCTGCTGCCGCTGCCATGGCTTTTCACAGTAGAGAGAGAGAGAGAGGCTTTCTCGTCGATGGAAGATGAGGAAAAGAGGGAAAATAAGAAAAGAGGAGCGGGCGGGCGTTTGATGGTTTTTGTTTTTAAAGAAGATAAAAATTTCAAATCCGTATATTGTGAGTTTAAAATTATTTAGAACACTAACTCTATTAATGGTCGTACATGCATGGGACCATTTTCTGGATGGTTAAGATCGTTTTACAAAATAAAATTATAAATATTTACTATTTACAACTAGACTGATTATTTCGATGGTCTGGATAAATCTATATCTTAGCCACTATTGTTATGGATGAGTCAACACCATTTTACATAAAATGTAAGAGTCACAATGAAAACCACTAGATTGGAAACGTTAACTTGAACTTTGGACCTGGTATCGCTCTATGGGCCCCACCATGATCGATTTGTTTCATCCACGCCATCCATACATTTTATAACATCATTTTGTGTATGATCCAAAAAAATAAACCTGAAATAAATCTTGGGTGGACCACACAATCAGAAAACACTATTGAGTGTCGACCATTAAAAATATTTTGAGGGCCATAGAAGTTTTAGAACAAGCTGATTTTTGTTTTTCCCCTTAATCTAGGCCTGTATGACCTAATCAACAAATTGGATGTCAAATAAACAGTACAGTGTGCCTTAGGAGGATTTTAATGGTGGATATCCAATCACTATTGTTTTCATGTGGTGTGGTCCACCTGAGATTTCTATCCCTCTAATTTTTGGGATCAAGCCCTAAATTATCAGTAAAAATGGATGAACGGAATGGGTGAAATACATACATCATGGTGGGGCCCACAAATGGCTAGTGGTAGGGGGAGTAGCCAATCTATTTTCTATGCTGGGGTCCACTAGGACTTTGGATTTATCTCTTTCTTTGGACATTGCCCTAAAATGATCTTTCCAAATGGATGGAAGGTGTGGATACAAAACATACATCATGGTGGGGCTAAAAAATGAGAGGTATATAAATCTCAGGTGGACCACACCACATGAAAACAATAGTAATTGGATATCCATCATTAAAATCCTCCTAAGGCCCACTTTACTATTTATTTGACATCCAATCTGTTTATTAGGTCATACATGCCCCAACAGAGCTCTTTGTTGCCCAGCTCCTTTGGCCTAACCTCAGCCAACCTGATGTCAGACTTGACCTTGGGCCTACTTTGATTTATATATTATATATCCATATGGTCCATTTGTTTTGCCAACTCATTGTAGGATATGAGCCCAAAAATGAATATCGACTTCATCCAAAATGTGGTGTGGTCCTAAATTGAGAGGTATATAAAGATCATTTTATGACTTGATCTCAAAATTGAGAAGTATATAAATCGATATCTTAGGTGCACCACAACACATGAAAACAATATGTTGATTAGGTCATACAGGGCCAAATGAAGGGGGAAAACAAAAATCAGTTTGATCCAAAAATTTTATGGCCCCAAAATGTTTTTTAATGGTTGACGCTCATTCAACACTGTTTCCTGGAATGTGGTCCACTTAAGATTTGGATATATCTCATTTTTGGTCTCATATTGTAAAATTACCTGTAAAAATATATGGACGGCATAGATGAAACACATACATCATAGTGGGGGCCACAGAGCACCAACCACCAGCCATTGGCTGGTGTCAGGGGAGTAGTCAATCCGTTCCCAAGCGTACTGAGTAAATCCTATGGGACCCACCATGATTTATTCATTTTATCCACTCCATCCATCCATTTTAACATATATTTTTATTACGTAAGCTCAAAAATGAAGCTTATAAAAATCTGAAGTGGACTACATCATAGGAAACAATATAAATTGAATGTTTACCATTGAAAAATTTTGGGAGGCCACTGAAGTTTTGGATCAAGTTGATATTTTAGTTTTCCCTTCATCCATGTATTTGTAATCTATTGAACAGGTTGGATGACAAATAAAAATCACTGTAGGCCATAAGAAGATTTCAACGGTGAAAATCATTATTCCCACTGTTTCCTGTGGTATGGTCCACTTGAGCTTTGGATGTGCATTAATTGTGGACTCAACCACTAAAATGATCTGAAAAAATGGATTGACGGTGTGGATAAACCATGACTTTGGGCCACAAGCTTAAAAATAAAGTTAATCCATGACTTGGATGGGCCACACCACATACTATAGTTGAGAGGGTTGCCCTCTCATTAAAACATTCGTAATCATATATTGGGCCTGCCTAAATGTGATTCACATATCCAACCCACTCATTATGTGTATCCCACTTGGATGAGAGGTTAGACCAAGTTTCAACTGCATCCAAAACTCATGTGGGCCCCACCAAGTGCTTTTATATTTTTTAGAATGTCTTCACATAGTTTTAAATGGTATGGCCCACTTGAGTTTCGTTTACCGATGATTTTTGAGATATCTCATAACCTAAAGGGGACACATCAAATCCATGGTGTTGATGTTCTACACACATCATGATGGGGCCCACAAAACTTATTAACATCAATTCTTACGTTCTCACGAGGTCAGTAAGTTGGGTCACAATTTTAACCCGAATATTTGGGCCGTAGAAGTTTTCAACCAAGCTAATATATATGTTTTTCCTTATTCCATTTCTGTATTAACTTATAAACAGGTTGGATCTCAAATAAACATCACGGCGGGCCCTAAGAAGGTTTCAACAGTAGGTGTCACTATCCCACTCTTTTTTATTGTGGGTCCACTTGAACTTAATTTGAATCTGCCCCATCAGTCAGATGCACCACTCCATGGTGGGCCACGAGCTTAAAAATAAAGTCAATCCATGACTTGGGTGGGCCACACCACATACTATATATAGTTGAGAGGGTTACCCTCCCATTAAAACATTCATAATCATTTTTTGGGCCCACCTAGATGTGGTTCATAGATCCAACCCATTCATTATGTGTGTCCCACTTGGATGAGGAGTCATCCCAAGTTTCATACACATCCAAAACTCATGTGGGCCCCACCAATTAAATGCTTTTATATGTTTTAAGGATGTCTTCACATAGTTTTAGATGTTATGGCCCACTTGAGTTTCGTATACGAGTGATTTTTGGACTTAAAGGGGACACATCAAATGCATCGTGTTGATGTTCTACACACATCATGGTGGGGTGCACACAGATTAACCTCATTGAAAGTTCCCATGAGGTGACCTTATAGTACCATATTTCACTATTTAGGTAACTACTTCATGGGTGTTGCTCTAACCATGTAGGGCCCACCTTGATATATTTTATGTATATCAACACCGTCCATATATTTTTCCATCATATTTTAGGATGTGATTTCAAATCACAAGAACTCAATAATCTCAGGTGGGCCATACCAATCAAAACAATGATGAATAACTATTAAAAACCTTTTGAAGGCCATAAAAGTTTTGGATCAATTTAATCTTTGTGGTTTACCTTCATCTAGATCTTCTTTACATTATCAACAAGTTGGATTGCAAATAAACATTGCTAAAACCTTACGATGAGCTCTTTATAATTTTTAATGGCGAGGTACTATATTATCATTCTTTCCAGTGGTGTGGTCAACTTAAGATTTAAATCTACACAATTTTTTATACCCGGCCCAAAAATGGGTTGGAGAAGCATAGGGGCAACATCATCAAAATCTCACTTTTGGTATCTAATTTTTCAATTTTTCTTATCAAAATATAAAATTTACTATTCTTTTTTAAAATATATATATTTTTACAATTTGTCAATTTTTTCATAATTTTGTTTAATTTTTTAAATTTTCTTTTTCAAAATATCATTTTTTTTTAAATCTCACTTTTGCTATATAACTTTTTAAGTTTTCTTGTCAAAATATAAAATCTAGTTTTCTTTTTTTAAAAATATAATTTTTTAACAATTTGTAAATTTTTTCACAATTTTGTTTAATTTTTAAAATTTTCTTTTTCAAAATATCATTTTTTTTTTTAAATCTCACTTTTGTTATATAACTTTTTAAGTTTTCTTGTCAAAATACAAAATCTAGTTTTCTTTTTTTAAAAATATATTTTTTTACAATTTGTCAATTTTTTCACAATTTTGTTTAATTTTAAAATTTTTTTTTTCAAAATATCATTTTTTAAATCTCAGTTTTGTTATATAACTTTTTAATTTTTTTTGTCAAAATACAAAATCTAGTTTTCATTTTTAAAAAATATATATTTTTTTATAATTTGTCAATTTCTTTACAATTTTGTTTAATTTTTTATATTTTCTTTTTCAAAATATCATTTTTTTATTGAAATCTTTTTTTTTTCAAAGTTATCAACATTATTCAAAGTTCTTAATTTTTTTTTTCAAAATGTAGATTTTTATAAAATCATAGTTTTTTTATATATATATATATATATATAAATATTGTTAATTATTTTTTCTAAGCTCCTTAACTATTTTCTATTGCAGGTCAGAGATGGTTAAGGACCATCTCTAATACAGACGGTCTACCACGGTCCTAGAAGATGGCTAAGGATCGTCCATAATAGAGAAGGTCAGTAACAGTCTCTAATAGAGACGGTCATTGACAGTCTCTAGTAGAGACGGTCTTTGACAGGGCAATAAGACGGCTAAGGACCGTCTCTAATAGAGATGGTCAGTAACAGTCTTTAATAGAGATGGTCATTGACAGTCTATAATAGAGACAGTTTTTTACAGGGCAATAAGACGGCTAAGGACCGTCTCTAATAGAAATGGTCTTTGACAGTCACAGATTACAAGTAAAAGACGGTCAATGACTATCTCTAATACAAACGGTCAGTGACCGTTTCAGATGACCACATATAAGACGGTCGAAGACTATCTCTAAAGCGGATGGTCTTTGATAATCTCAGATGAGGTATATAAGACGGTCAAAGACCGTCTTAAATTATTTGCGGACGCAGAACATTTAAAGACAATATTAGGGACGATCAGGAGCCATCCCTAATTTTAGAGACGGTTTTCGGCCGTCTCTAAAGTGTCTTTAAACCAAGTAATTTTAGAGATGGTCCAGAACTGTCTCTAAATCCGTCATTTTTTCCCATTTTTCACGTAGTGGGGCCTCTGCGCATTCGTCGCAGCTTTACGAGTCTTTCCATAGATTTGGTTTGTCATTACTTTGCTATGTAATCACCCTAGGAGTATTCAGTCTATTTGATTGTCAAAGTGGTTAGTTGTCCTGTGCGTTAGTGTGGCCTTACGGGGAACTCACCACACCGACTTGGACTCAATCAAATTTTTTGAACATCCCAGACTAGGTATGTGCAGGTGATCTTTTGTCATGCAGTCTACTGATTCTGATACTTTGGTTACAATGGATTGTTGTCACTTCGAGTTTGATTGTTCTTTCTCGAGATAAATCCTCTCATTCGTACTAGCATTTGTACGACTGTCTAGATATAGAGATCGGACCAATTGTACATGTATCATGTATGGATTCGATCATCCTTCGAGAAAATCGGAAGAGATCAAATCTTATTTAACTGTTTGCACTGACCTCAACCAAAGAATATGGAAGATTCCTCAATGTACTGCGCGTCACGTGCGTTATTTTAAAGTTTTTTTTATTTTGAAAGTTATTCCCTTCAGAACTAAACTCGAGGATTTTATTTGAAAATATTTTTAAATTTTTTTTAAAAAAATATCCGTTCGATCTCGCAGGTGGGCGTCGTCGTTCGATTTTTATTTGTATAAAAGTCAGATGGCCTCCACTAATAAATTAATGGGGCTAATGGTTTGGAGTATTTTTGAATTTTTGAAAGATCCGTTCGATCTTGTTAGAGGGCATCGTCGTTTGATTTTTATTGTACAAGTTAAGTAAACAGTCGCATTGCCTCCACTGATGAGCTGGCAGGGCTAACAGTTTTTATTTGAGGTATTTTTTAAATTTTTGAAACATTTGTCCGATCTCGCGGGAGGGCGTTATTGTCGGGTTTTTATTGTACAGTCTGGATCGAATAGTCAGATGGCCTCCACTAATGAATTAATAGGGCAATTGGGGAACATGGGCCTAATTTGGACATGTGGGCCTAGGACCATGGGCCTTAAAATAGGGCTTGTGAAGTGGGCCTTACTTTGAATATATGGGCCTAGAAAATGGGCTAGAAAACATGGGCCTTTGAACAATGGGCTTGGTGGGCTTTTGACATGTGAGACTTGTGGACTTTGAACTCGTGGGTCTTGTAGGTTTTGAAATGTGGGCCTCTGGGGCTTTGAACTTATAGGACTTGTGGGCTTTGTGAGCTTTAAAATGTGGGCCTTTGGGGGCTTTGAACTTGTGGACCTTGTGGGTTTTGAAATGTAAGCCTCTAGGGCTTTGAACTATGGGCTCTGTGGATTTTGAAATGTAGGGCTTTAGGGATTTGACTTTGACTTTGTGAATCCCCGACTTTGTTGGCTGCTTGTCCTGTATATACATAAATGCTTTTTTTTTAAATTTTTTTTGTAAAGAAAGGAAAGCGATGTATAAAAAGACTTTTTTGAAAGGAATGAAAGTTTTTGTTTGTGCCAAATTTATCGGTGTTTGCTTGTGTTTGGATTTGTGCTTTGGATGGCGGAATCAGAACATTGAACTTAGCCCATGTCGAATCCGGTATTCTGAGTTGTTTACCAGGGATTTCTATTCCCTGAGAGTATCGCATATTAGGATCATGTCCCTTAGATTTGGGTAGAGTCTAACAGAATTCTAATTCAGGACTTTTCTTTTCTCTATACTTCTTCGCGTTGCTTGTTGCCTTAGCTTCTCCTGTTCCTTCACTTTTTATTTTTTTAGCTATTTTTGCCCGTAACGCCTTTTCAGGTTTTCACCACAACTGACTTTCTCATCATTCTTGCCCATGGCGACCTTTCAGATTTTCACCATGTCCTGAGTTTTTGATCTTATCTGCCCCTTAGCAGCTGTGCCTTTTTTTACTCTTGGTGCCTTTTCAGGTTTTCACCAAGTCCGCTACATGCCTACTGTTTTTACTCGAAGCGCCCTTTCGAATTTTCACCTCGCCTGTTTTGCTTAGGCACGTTACTTTTCTTTTAATTTCTTTTTTTCTTATACAAAAGCGGGAGGCTAGACTGCATTCATTGCCAGCCGACTAGTGAGCTTCCTGACTTTGTCTTCAATCACGATCGTAAAGCTGTTGACATTGGGTTAAACTATCTTGAGGGAAAATGGGTTGGTGAATTGTGTTCTCACTCATTGGGTTTAACTCTTTTTTTTTTCTCTTTTTTTTTTTTCTTTTTTTTAGACTGCACGCTTTATTCGTCCATTTTTTTTCTTTTTTTTGATCTCTTTATTTTTTAAGACACTTATTGGAGGGAAGGAATGATGATGGAATGTACCTCAGGATGTTAACTTTTTTATCGTTTGACTTTAGCTTTCCAATTGTGGTTGTTGACATAGGTAGGATTATCCATGATAAATATTCACTTTGTCGACGTTGATGGGCTCTGGAAGATCTTTGTCCCTAATGATGTTGAGACGAAGGGTACCTCCGGGAAGAACCTCGCGTATGATCAGTGGACCGTCTTGGGATGGCCCAGAGTTGCCCCTTGGATCTAGTAGGTGCAATGATAAGATGTGCATTGTTACCATGTTGCTAATCTTTCTCTCAGACTTGTTTATCGTTGGTCTTGGCGATAGTTGTGTGTTTTACGTCTGCAAGATGTAGTTAGTTGCATGGATATTACCACCAATCATTTTCCTTGACTTCTCTTTTTTCATTCGTACTGATGATGTAAGATGTTGTCAGCGCTCGCTTTTGTCTGACACAAGAATGTACTCATGACTATTGGATGCCTTTGGGCTCATTCTTTCGATGATGTCCACACCCCATAATGAAGAAGGGCTAGGGTGTTGTCAGGTTATAAAGACTCGAAGCATGCACATGGATCCGTTATGCGAGCTTCGAATACTTGAAGCACTTCCCGACATACTGCAATAGTGTATCTCCATCGTTCATCGGTAGGACTCCATCATGATCTTAACAGCTTTGTTTGATGGGCTTGACTTCAGGCTTCATAGAATATGGTGTATGACTAGCTCTTCATTCGATCTATGTAAGGCTTCATAGGATAACCCAAAGTTAAATAGCCCCGGGTCTCAGGAAGTTTGTCATTGTCTACTTGTATTCAGGAGGTAAGAATCTCTTGATGCGTACTGTTCTAGGGAGCTCAAGGGATCCCAAGTTCACAATTTCAAAATCATCTATGACGACATTGGCCTTTGTTTCAAGCTTTCGAAGGGAATCCTTTAGCTCGAGAGTCGGATCATCATTTTTCTCATCCTAGGCTTCGTCCAAATTCATGAGTTTGAAGTCTAACTCTAGATCGAAATCATATGAGTCGACTTCAAACTTGGGTGTTATAACAGACGCATTTGGCACATTATTACTTGTGAGTTTTAAAAGATTTTCTATTGTTTTTATGTTTTGAAAAATTTCTGTTGTTTTTTGTATTTTAGCAAATATATGATTTTTTTGGTATCTTGACAAGTATCTGAATGTTTTTTGGCATTTCGAAAATATTTAATGTTTTTGGCTTTTTGAAATTTTTTAATTCTTTTTATTTTTTTAGAATGACGGCAATATGAACCAGGGATTGTCTGATTCGGGTTTGAGGAGCCAAACGTTACTTTTATTGTATTGTCTTGGGGACTGCGAATCAGCTATTGCCCTGCACTCCCTCCCCTCAGGAGGCAAGGCCAAACGAATTAGTAAGTGGGCCCTCATTGTTGTACCCAAATGTCATGATGAGTTTGGAATTGGGCTCTGAGTTAGTGTTAGATGTCACTTTCTCAGCTCATTCTCGACGCATTGTGAGTCTTTGCATTCTTCCTGCTCAGGTGGGACCTAGACTGTGATTCATTCAATTAGAGAAAATTCTTGCCCCTTGCATGAGTCGTTTCCAAACAGTCTAGTTGGACTCATTCCGCTCACTTGATACTCCATGGTGAATCTTGGCCTGCCAACCGGAAAGATGATCCCTTCTCCGATGGATTTGATTGATGCATGGATGAAGGGATCATCCTCCTTTTGCCGATCTTACCCTCCTCTGATACATTTGTGCTTTGCTATCTCATCCTTAGGAGGCTGATATCACAGTCCTGTCATGCCTACATTTTATTGATATTCGAGCTGATAAAAAAAATGTCAGTGCTCGACTGGAGGGAAGACAGTTTGATTCAATGAGACATGCAAGAGGCATGCAATTCACAGTCTCGAGTTCGAGACCATGGTATGGGATATCCTCATCAAAGCATTGTATGTTTATGATCGGGATATCTAGCTCTTTATGGTTGACTGCTTCTATCGGAAAGATTTGTTCAGGATCATCCAAAACGATTAACGTCATGTCTTCGAAAATGTATTTAGCCTTTTGATGAAGAGTCAAAGAGAGAGCCTTGACTCTATGGATCAAAGACCGATCAGAGAGGAGATGAAATGAAGCTGTAAATTTAGAGACCTGAAAAGTGATGATTGATGTCTTGGGGCTAATTAAGATCTCGACGTTAATCTCTTCCTCGACCTTTCTCCTAGAGGTGGGAACTATTCTTCCTAGACTCTTCTCTTGAAGGATTGAAGATTAAGTAGAGTTAAGCAAATTCCTTTTGAGTACTAAAATGTCTTTCCTGAAAAGTTATCGCATGAGTGAAGTTGGGCCCTAATTTTGCTAGGGCATGTGGTATGTTGATCGGGGAAGGATCATTTTTTTGAATCACGAGGGTTGGAGTAGGGGCTGAATAGGCAGGTGATGCCCATTGTGAGATAAAGGATGTATGGACTAGATTGATCGGTGGTGGCTCCTGTAGACTTGGAGGCATGGAGATTGGACTGGATGGATATGCCCCTTACATATTTAACAGTGAAGAGATTGGACTGGTAGGGTGTGCCCCTTGTAGACTTAGGGAAATGGAGACTGGACCGACTAGAGATCCCCCTTGCGTATTTGAGAGCGAATAGATTGGACTGGTAGGGTGTGTCCCTTGTAGACTTAGGGATATTGTTGTTGGGCTGGCAATGATTGAATGGATGCATTGGACTGGATTAACCGAGGGTGGGGAGATATTGTTAGTAGGGGTTCCTGATAAACTGGAACATACTTAAAACGATGAGAGGGGATTCTGGAGGGTGTAATTGGTAGCGGCAACAGTAGGAGGGGTAACCACAATCGTTTGGTTGTCAATCAGATCTTGGACCATATGTTTCAGGGTGAAACAACAGTCTATTGTGTGGCCTCGGGATTGATGGTATGCACAGTACTCATTCTCATTATAATTTGGTGACAGAGGGTTTGGGGGGAGCCTAGGCAGTAGCAGTGTAAGTGTTTGCCTTTGGACTAACTTGACTAGTACCTCACTGTAAGTTTTTACTATCGGTGTAAACTGCCTAGGTTCCCGGGTCATCCTCATCTGCTAACCATGATTGGGGTACTGAGGAATCTCTATTTGCTGTTGTTGTTGCCATTATCCTTCTTGAAGAGTGAATTGAGTACCTTGAGTAGAGTCGACGGGATTGTCTTCTTCTGTTAGATGGAGGTCAGGAATACTTCTGTTACTGTTCTCGTATCCAGTAGGACTTCCTTCCATTGTCCGCTGTACTGGAGAGGCCTGATGAGGCCACTAAGGGGAGATAGTTCCAGCCCTTATTCCGGCTTCGACTCGTTCCCCAGCACAGATGAGTTGGGTGAAGTTAGCATATGGATATGATACGAGATATCCGGACATACTCGGGTTTGTCGAGTGGATGATAATGTAGATTTGCTCCTCGTCATCAATGAGTGTTTTCATTCTAGCGGTCATGGCCCGCCACCGTCCAACATAAGCTGATAATGACTCATCATTCATCTGCCTTAAGGCAGCAAGATCTGCCCTTTTGGACGCCACATTAAGATTGTACACAAAACGATCAATGAAAGCTTGGAAAAGTTGTTCCCAAGTTTTGATTTGATGGTAGTCTAATGACGTGTAGCAATCTAGCGCATCGCCTTTCAAGAATTTTTGAAACAACCGGATCAACGCTTCGTTATTACCTGCCAAAGTATTAAGCTCTCCACAAAATACTCTTAAATGGTCCATAAGACACCCTGTACCATCATACCGTTTGAATTTTGGTACCTCAAAGTTTAGAAGTACCATTGCATCAAGGAAGGGACAAAAATCCCTAAATTTGGTAGATGGGAGATCCACCCTTTACTGCCTTTTTAGTTTCCTCTGCACCTCTTGCAATTGCTCCCAGAGCTCTTCGATTTCGAAGAGACCGTTCAAGGGGAATTTTGTCTCCAAGAATTGATTAGATCTCCTATTAAGAGGAAGATATTGGAACTGGCTGGGATTCCTGACTGTGGGAAATTGTATTTGATAGCGGTTCTCATCAGTGAGAGGCTGTTGGAAAGGATTCTCAGTTGTAGAAAATTGGCCTTGAAGGTGACTTCCATTATGGGGAGGATGCTGAAAAGTTAAGATGACTGAGGCACTAGGTGATGACACTTGCATGGTTTGGACAGTCTCTTTTTGAACACATTGGGCAAGAAGGGCCTGTAGAGCCTTAAAATTTTGGGCTATTTCGTCCATGGTTGAAGTGAATGCAGTATTATCAGCCATGATTTCAGGCTATATGGGCGTTCCTTTTAGGCGTAATGATTTCTTCTTTTTAGTTTGTCATGGCAACTTTGGATTGGATAAGGATGGGGTGAGTAAAAGTCTTGAATAGGTGTAAGCCAAAGATCGATCCTCATTTTTTTTAATGCAAGGTATGAATGCAAATGTAGAGTATCCCCTAAGATTATATTACCACACTATTTTGAGTCGAGTCTCAGCTAGTACGAGCTAACAAGTTCCCTAATGAAGTCACCATTCTGTAGACACTGAAAATCGACGCCCACGCAGATTTATTTGTCTTGTTGTTGGTGGTGGGGTGATTAGGCTGATTTGTGGATGTTGGAGTTGCCACTATCCGAATAATTTCAAAATCCCGCGGTCAGCTAGAACTACGAAATACTTAAGGTGAGAAAAATCCGGAGACTTCCTTACCTTAAATTGACTCCTGGTCTGCGATTCAGGATTTCAGGTAAGAGACCTCGGTTACAAAGAGGAAAGGTGTTAGGCACTCTCTCTACTCGTACAAATATATGGTCTCTACTTTGTGTGGTAAAACAATCTCAAGGGATGAATGGTGTGGTCGAGATAGGACTAGGCACACATGTGGATTTCAGCTGCAGCAAGATTCGAGATTTCAGCAAGCCAAAGAGCTTACGTCCAACGGCGTGTCTAAAAGGCAGATTTTATGATGCTTATGCAAAGAGGTAAGAAAAATGAATTAGATCACTAGGAATTTCTGATGTGACAAAATTCGATGTACGGTAAGTCACAGATCATACGTTCAATAGAGATCTAGAGAAGCAGAGGGGTTGAGAAGGGAGTAAATGTCGTGATAAAATGCTTATAAGACAAATGGATCTTTGACTTGATCTTGAGTAGTTTAAAACATGAATTGAACCATGACCAATCCAGATTAGGCTTTAGACAAGGTTGAGAGGAAAGCTAGGGGATAACTAAGAAAATCTGGACTTGAAAACTTAGGAGCTCCTTCTCACCTTCACTCTCTTCCTCACTCTCTCTTTTCTTCTCCCTTGGATGAGAAGTGGCTCTCTTGGTTGTTGAGGTTTGTTGAAATGAGAAAAGGAGAGGGCTATTTATAGCCTTCTTTAATGGTTGAATGGTAAATAGGTGGTAGGTAAGGGTTAAAATGTTGGAATGAAGGCTTGTAATTGGCTAGGGAGAGAGGAGCGCCACATGGCGCACTCTCATTGGCTTATGAGGCTGGTAAAACGGTAAATAGTGAAGGTTGGGGGGGTAAATCCTGAAAAAAGTTGACTTTTGGACGCTGGGACAGCTGGCCACACACAAACCGCGAGCGGCGGCACTTGAAGTACCGCAGGCAGTAATCAGACTACCGCCTAGGCTCCGTTCGGGCCCGGCTCCCACGTGCGGGCATTGTTCGTTGTGCGGGTTCACCTAGAGGTCTTCTTTTGGGGTTTTCGGCTCAGAAAAGTAGGTTTAGGCTTGGGTAAAGGGGGTCTTTGTTAGGATATAGGATATAGGCAGGGTTACATGTGTGCTGAATGGTTTGGATTACGGTTTCGGGTTACGGATTGGGGGCTTTTGGTCAGGGTTTGGTTTGGGCTGCGATTCCGGTTCAAGGTATGATCATGTATTCTCGGATAGTCTTAGCCTTCTCAAGATGTAGCCTGGGTGGGGTGTCTATAGTACATGTTGCAATAAACTCCCCTCTTACTTATACCTATGGGTTGAAGGAGTAATTACCATTAATTTTGGCACGATCTCCTCCATCACGCGGGCGTTACAAGTGCACCGATGTCGGCCGTTATCCTTAAATCATGCACCGGAGAAATCTCTTGCACGTTTCATTGGGATTGATCTCTAGGTGTGGTCTCTAGCCACGTATATGTTTGAACCGACTCCATCTCATGGCCCTTCGAGCATAGCACTCTCAGCCTTCGGCTTATTGATCCGAGCCGACCTCGACATAAGGCTCCTCGAGCATACTCTGGTGCCCTTCGTGCCCTAGCTCAAGCCTTGGGTAATGTACGTCGGTGCCGAGTCCTCGACCCTCGACTCCATTTCTTCGCAAGGGCTGAACCTTGCCTACGATCTTCTATGCCCATGGTTGAAGATCAGACTCGGGGCTCGATTTAGGGCCGTAGTTTTTTGGATGAGAGTTTTATACGTCCGATCCAGGGCCGTAATTCTTCGGATGAGAGTTTCAGACGTTGGCGTGGCCCAATCTGTCCCTCTTCTACAACCCTAGTTTTGGAATCGTAGTTCGAAAGCACGGTCGATTTTTTAGAGTCGTCGCTATTACGCCGAGGCCCTACGTCTAATTCCTCCAAGTCGGCTTTAATTTGACTCGGCTCATATTTTCTCATAACAATACCCATTCCAAACCATAGGCAACAATCCTATAAAGTGAGAGATTAACTAAGAAAGCCTGATGCTTTTCAGCCAATCAAAATGGTGAAGGAGAAGAAGAGTGGACTTATGCAGCTAAGGGACTATTTGATTTTCCAGTGCACTGGTAAATACCAGGTAAAAGAGTAATAATTATTTCCTTGTGTATTTACAACATACCGATTTGACTACTTATTTTTTTGACACGAAAACTGAAAACATTACAAAATATATATGAGTCCCACTGTGATGCATTTCGCTTATCCACACCGTTTATCCATTATGTCTTTGAATTTATAGCATGAGCAAAAAAATAATGTATATCCAAAACTTAAGTGGACTACACCATACGAAAAAGGGAATCGAATATTTACCAAAATTGTGGAGCCACTATTTCTTTTGGTGTGGGCCACTCGAGTGTTATATCTGCTTCATTTTGTCTCATGATTCAAAATATTATAATAAAATAGATGGATGGAACGAATATATCATATACCTTAACCATTCAAAAATTAAAATTATCTTGTTTGAATTAGTTTCAATGGCACAAATACCTATAATTTTTTAAACAGGTGAACCGTAATACGTACCTATTTACAGTGCATTTACAATGGCTTTGAACAAACACAGTGGCCTTATAATTACTTATTTATAGTGCATTTACAATGGCCATGAACAAACAAACAGCCCCTGAATGAGTTAGTGTATTTACAATGGCTATGAACAAACAAACAGGCCCTGAATGAGTGACGCTCGAGGAAATCCACCACCAAAAACGAGCAGACATAATCAGATGGAGAAAATTAAAAAATTTAAAAATAAATAACGGTCTAAATTAATTAATTAGACCATATAGTTCTTCGTTTAAATATTGCTAAAATTTTACAATAATCTAGAAACACATAATCTAGATTTAATTATATCTTTTGATTACAAGTTGGAATGCTGATGCATGGCGTTTAAAGACTAAGAAAGGAAGAACTGTGAAGCAAGGCTACTGCCATACCAAGAGAGACAGATGCACGGTATCCACACGTGTGAACATGGACACTGAAAGGGAGAGGAGTGAAGCAATCTCTCTCTCTCTCTCTCTCTCTCTCTCTCTCACCTTGAAATCTTCCCATCACGAAGGAGAGACGGCATCCATGAAATCTTCATCCGACTCAAGTGCGCACATCACCTCCGGCGCAAGACAGATCTCCAGATCAGTGCTTCCTCCCCCTTCTCTACCAGGGGATGCTATCACCCTCCCATCAAACTTGTTTTTCTGACCAGTCCTAGTCGCTACAGCCTTTCCCCATCCGAAATCCGCGCCGTACACGTCGAACTTTGGCGAGCTCCCTATCATCACCGTCCCACCATCCAACTTCCTGACACTGGAAAAGAAAGGTGCTTCGATCCAAGCTCGGTACGCCTGGCGCACGGTAGCGTCGCTGTGCCTCGCCACGCTATCGTGCACCAGCCACGATGCCCATCCGAGGCCGTCGGTGAGCAACTCCCCGGCGGTGGCCGTCACAGCTTTCACTTGGAAGCAATTACCAAAGTAATCACGTGACAGAGGCGGATCCAACCTCGATCTATTGTCGATAGCGAAACTCAAACATGTAGTCCGATCATTGGGGAATCTCCGGGCCCGCGTTATCGATCTCCATAGGTGGGCCATTAGTGATTGGAAGGATGAGATCTTGTTACCCGTTTTCTGTTCTTCGTTGGCCTTAGTTTTCAGCCTCGCTATCGACTCAGCTGCGAAATGGAAGAATCTCTCCTGGAGTGGTGGAGGCAAAAATCTGTCGATGAATTCCTCAGGGTGGAAGAAAGGTAGTCGGATTGGAGATTTTTCGACGTCGTGGATAAAGACACGTGAGATGACTGGTGGGCGTGTGATCTCGACATAGTCACTTTCTAATGGCATCGAATTTCTAGAGATCTCAGACCATGAATTGAAGAAATTCCAGAAAGAAGTACCGTCGCCGACAACGTGGTTGAAAGCGCATGCTAGAAAGAAGCCGTCTACGAGCTCCGTCAGCTGAACTGAGAGTAATGGTATTGAGTGGCCTTCATGATTGACGGCTTTGGTGAGAGGGAAGAATGATCGGACGATGAGCGGCACGTCGGGAGGGGAGAGGACGTGGGCCACAGTCATATCAGCGGCGGCATGAATGAATTCAGCTCCTGCGCCGTTGCAGTCTATGAAGATGTGAATGAAGGAAGAGGAAGGATCTCTTTCCGTCGCGAGACGGCCGGCGATGGGGTAGAAGTGGGCGAGCGCGTGAGAGAGGGAGTGTTTGAGTCGTTCGATGATGGTGGTGATTGTGGACCCTTGTTGTTTTTGGCCGTCTGATGGGTGGGGTTTGTAGAAAAGGAGGCCTCTATTGATGTATTGAAGTGGGAGCATGGAGAGATCCCAAGGCGTTAGGTTGCACAGCTGCGGTGGATGGTATTGAGGTGAGGAGCATGGTTTGACTGTGGAAGTCGAGATAAGATGGAAGACTGGCGGAGGCATCTCCTTGTGGGAAGCTTTCTTGGATGAGAAGGCAAGTCACAAGTCTAAAAGGTATCGTGGAGACACTACAAAGCTCCGGGACACGTCAGCATACACTGCATTTAACGCAGGAGTATACTCGTTTTAAAAACGGGAGCTGTTCGGGCTGATTGGCTGGCGTACCGCACACCACCAACCTAGCTGCTGTAGGTACGTGTCTTGCGAAAGGAGCGCATACGCTCTCGAGCTCTGATTTGTACGAACGGTTTAAATGAGATTAAAGTTTCATGGTCATAGAATAATGTATTTATCATATTTATACAATTCTTCCATTCGAAAAGACCATTTTAAATATTAATCTCCAAATTGAGTAATTTCTAAGCTTAAGTGGATCATGTTGATACCGAAATTCGGTCAGCCCTCCCTCTTTGTCGACTACCGCGTATGATCCCTATAACCTACACCAGGAAAGCAGGTAAAGGTGACCCTGGCTAAGTCGGGAGACCCTCCGATGCCTAAGTCAGAACAAGAAAATCAGGGTCTGACTAGGGTGTGAAGAAGAACTCGATTTTACGTACCTGTAGATATAGTGTGATGTAGTATTTATACTTGGCTGTCGAGTGGTCCGGATCCGATAATCTCGGCACGATCAGAGGAATTCCCGGATCGTGGAGATACCCCCGCAATCTATCGATCATATAGCATATCCAACAGATCATGCGTATCTGCGAGCGAGGTTATCGACAACGTTATGTTATGGTAGTTTCCACGTTCAACGAGTGGGATATGCGCATCTTAACATGCATTCGACTTGGAACGTTCGCTCTGTTCGGACTGTATGCTCGGCTCGAAACGTCGTTCACCTCGAAATGCAGGATAGAGCAGAGCGGATATAACGTGAAGGATCATCCGATCGGATCATAATTCGGAGTCCGACCTCAACTAAGCCGGCTGCTCGGACGAGTCGCGTCTTGAAACAGGTCGGGAGGGTCACGACTCGGCTCGAACTTGCCATCGGAGCAGCGTTGTATTGTGAGCTCAGATTTTCCATAAGAGGTCACATAACAAATAAGGGACAATGATTTCCAATGGTAAAACATTTATAGGCTCACCGTAACGTTTACTTTCCATCCGATCTATTTAGAAAGTTACAAAGACAAGGAAGAGTAGAAAATACAAATATAATATTAATGGAAAATTTCTATGAACTCCGAAAGTGTTTCAATGATCCGCTCGATCCTCCACTGCATTTTACACCGTGGTTGACTTTATTTCTGGATCTATCTTATTTTTGAACTCAATCCTTAAAACCAGCTAACTGAGTTGGCCGACGGTTTGAATCTAACTCATAACTTAAGATGGACCTCACAGAACTTGGTGACGGCAACACATCAGCCACATCGGTGGTGTATGGTACACCATCTCAACTGCTTAAAAAAATGGAAAATGGATTGGATACTCCCCCTGCCACCGGCCCCATGGCTGATGGTCTTTGATCTATGTGCCCCACCATGATGTATGTGTTTCATCCATCACGTTCATTCATATTTACATATTATTTTAGTGCTTGGTCCAAAAAATGAAAGGGATATAAATGTCAAGTGGACCACACCACAGGAAAACAATAGTGATTGGATATCCACCATTAAAATCCTCCTAACGCCTACTGTACTGTTTATTTGACATCCAATCTTTTGATTCGGTCATACAGGCCCAAATGAAGGGAATATATATATATATATATATATATATATATATATATATATATATATATATATATATATATATATATATATATATGGTAAAAGGTACTATGCGCTCGACTTCACGATAAGCTCCTGTGAGGTCGAGCTGTGTGGACCCCACCGTGATGTGTGTCGACCATCAACACCGTGCATTTGATGGGTCCCCTTTAAATTATGGGATATCCCAAAAATCAGCCGTATACGGAACTAAGGTGGGCCATACCATCTAAAATCATGTAAAGACACCGTTAAAACATATAAAAGTACTTGGTGGGGCTCACCTGAGTTTTGAATGCTACTGAAACTTGGTTTGAACTCTCATCCAAGTGGGACACACATAATGGATGGGCTGGATTTGCAAACCACATCTCAGTGGGCCCAAAAAATGATTATGAAATTTTTAATGGTGCACAGCCCCTCTCCACTTCTGTATGTGGTGTGGCCCACACAAGTCACAGATTGACTTGATTTTTGAGATCTAGGCCCACGATGGAATGGTGCATCTGACTGATGGAGTAGATGTTCGAAAGGCATCACGGTGGGGCCCACACAGCTCGACCTCATGGGATAGACTCATGAGTTCGAGCGCATGGTACCTTTTCCATATATATATATATATATATATATATATATATATATATATATATATATATATATATATAGAGAGAGAGAGAGAGAGAGAGAGAGAGAGAGAGAGAGGCTTGATCCAAAACTTTTATGACCCCCAAAAAATTTTTAATGGTCGACACTCATTCAACCATGTTTACTGTAATGTGGTCCACTTGAGATTGGGATACACCTCATTTTTTGTCTCATATCATAAAATGATATATAAAAATAGATGGACAACCTGGATGAAACACATACATCATGGTAGGGCACACAGAGCATTGACCACCATGGCTGGTGGCAGGGGGAGTAGTCCATCTGTTTCCAAAAAATGCTACTTAATAATTATTGTACGGAAAGTGGATTGGTTAGCGTACCTTATGCCATATATATAGCTGCTGTACTAACGTAAGAAAGTTTGGATCCGATCATGAGGCATGTTTTATATCCAAACCAATCCATTCATTTGACCAGCTCATCTGAAGGCATGAGACAAAAAATAAGACGGATCAAACCATCAAGTTGACCACACTACAAGAAGCAGTGGGGGATTCAACGTTTACCATTGAAACCCTTTTTGAGGTTACAAAAGTTTTGAATCAATACTAAATTTGTTTTTCCTCTTTATTCATGTCTTTGTGACCTTATAAACAAATTGGATGGAAAATAAACGTTATGGTGAGCCCTATGAAGTTTTTAATAGTGAAAATCATTATCTCCATTGCTATTTGTAGTGTGGTCCATATGATTTTTAGATATGATTCATTTTTTACATAATGTTCTAAAATGATCTTTAAAAATATACGAACGGTGTAGATATAATAAAGACATCATTGTGGGGCCCATGTAACTTTGATCTTCTTTGAACCGTTCGTACAACTCGGAGCTTGAGGAGCGTTAGTGCTCATCTTCGCACAACACGTACCTGCAGCAGCTATATAGCTGGTGTGTGGTACACCAGCCAATCTGCTTCCGCACGGGCACGGATTAGGTATTAGGTGTGCACACGGGTCGGTTTGGTCCGGTTTTGGGATGAAACCGAAACTAAACCGTTCCTAACGGTTCTACAATTTTTGGAACCGAAACCGGACCGTTAGCGCCCTAGAACCGAGCCAGAACCAGACTGTGAAGGTTCGATTCCACAGTTTTGGGATACTCTGAGAACTCCATCTGAGAAGAAAGAGAAGAGAGATTGCTTACCCCAGAATCCTAAACAACAGCATCATTGCATGCCAAAAATAAGATTCTTAAAAAACAGAGCAGTTGCATGAACATATATTCCTATCAAACTCCAACAAATAGCATATGAAAGAAATGCAGTCAAAGAAACCCTAGCAATTGAAAATTGAAAGATGAAGAAAAACACTAACATATGAATAAGGAACAAAGGGACAAAAAAAAAGCTAGAAATCAAATGATCCGAAATGAAAGGAGAAAGAACTTAAATGGAAGGAGAGATTGCTTACCCTAGAACTCCATCTGAGGAGAGAGAGAGAGAGAGAGAGAGAGAGAGAGAGAGAGAGAGAGAGAGGGCAAAGGGAGGGCGGCAGTCCGCAGTCGGCGAGAGGGCAGGGGTAGGGCACTAAAGGAGTTAAGTTTTTTTTTTTTTTTTTTTTTTTTTTTTTTTTTTTTTTTTTATAAAAAAAAAAGAAGCTCGGATCGATGGTTCGGATCCACGGTTTGTGTCACAGTTTGGATATACGGTTCGGATCAATGGATCGGTTCAGTTCTACATGGCCCTAAACCGAAACCGATCCGTAATCAACGGTTTTTGAAATTTTGGAACCAGAACCGGACCGTTAGCGCCCTAGAACCAGACTGATCCAATGGTTCTGGTCCTGTTGCATGGTTCCACCGGTTTGATGTGCGCCCCTATTAGGTACTTCCTCGTTAGCTCGAAATTGGATTACGTACTGTGTAACTCGGTACGATCTTATCGCACCGTGTAAACTCTGTTGAGCCCATAGTGAATGTATGTGATTTATACACACCGTTCATCCTGTTTTTCCCCTCCTTCCAGGGGTTGAGCCAAAAATCGAAGCTTATACAAAGCTCAGGTGGACCATACGACATGAAACATTGTAAATAATGATATATATCCACCGTTGAAACCTTGCTAAGCTCCACAGTGATGTTTATTTGTCATTAATGGAAAATACAAATATAAGATTGATCCAAAACTTCTATGACCTCAAGAAATTTTCAACGGTAGACATTTAATTAATCACACTGTTTCTTGTGATGTGGTCCATTTTAGCTTTTTATGTGCTTTAATTTTGGGATAAGGCCTTAAAATCATCTGGTAAAATGTATGGACAGATGAGATAAAATACATTAATTATGGTGGACCCCATGGAGTTTACTTAGTACTATTAACATGCTAAGTTACTCGGTACACAATTATCCTCCCGCTTGTTTGGAGCTCGGGATAGGTAAAGGATCAGATAGCCACTGAGGGGTCACCATGATATATAAATCTTATCCACATTAATCCATCATTTTTTTTTCATGTCGTTCTGGAGTACTGAATAAAAAATAAGGCATATCCAAGGCTCAAATGAACCACACAATAGGAACCAGTTGTACTAAGGACGCCCATTGTTGAAACTTTCCTAGGACCCACTGTCTTTTACTTTCCATCCAACCCCTTGATACGGTAATATGCACCTGGATGGAGTGCAAAAAATAAATACCATCTTAATCTAAAACTTTTGATCTAAAATTTTTGTAGTTTTAAGGAATTTTCAACGATAAGAATCACCACCGTGTTGCCTTTTTGAGACTTCAATCTTCACAAATTTTGAGATAATATTTTAAAATAATAAAAATAAAATAAATGTACAGTGTGTACAAAGTTCATACATCACGATGGCCCATGGTGGCCATCGGAGCCGAGCTCCGAACAAGCCTGGATAGTACCCATTCCACGCCTTGGTGAGGCCCTCATTCCCTACCTTGATGTAAGTATAGAATTTCCATGCCATCCATTCGTTTTGCCAACTTATTTTATAGTACACACTAAAAAATGAAACAGACCTAAATCTCAAGTGGCCCACACAATAATAATCAATGATGATTGAACATCTACTGTTAAAAATCCAAAAGGCCCATTTTAATATTTCTATAATTTTTATTTGCTATCCAGCCCATTGTTAAGATCACAAAAACCCTGATGAAAGGAAGACACATATATCAGCTCGATTCAAAACTTTTGCGCCCCGTGGAGTAATTAGTGACGGTGTTCAATCAACACTATTTCTTATGATGTGGTGTACTTGAGATTTGGATCATGATAAAATGATCCGGAAAAAAAAAAAAAAAAAAGCGCATGGATGAAACATACACATCATAGTCAGGCCCACATAGCACCAACTGGAGTCTCCTTAATGTCTCCTTGGTGTAATAATTATAATTAACGTTTGGATGCTTTTCTTTCTTTTATTTTTTTAATCCTTTTTTATTTTAATTTTTTTTCTTATATTAATTTTTCGACGGTCATCAGCGCCACCCAGCGAGGTATGACGATGTGTTGGGAGTTATTCCCAAGGATTCCCAACGTTATTAATGTGCCTTATATCCATATTGTAAATCTGTTTTCTAAGATCATTTTATGGAAAATAAAGAGGATCCAAAAATTTCAAGAGACCACCTCGTAAAAAATTAGTAAGAAAAATGTCACCCATCATTAAAACCTTTTCAAGGCTTACTGTAATTTTTATTTTTTATCCAGCCTGATCATAAATTGTCTCAGACCTCGGTGAGCGAAAAACACAAAATACTCTTGTGGCGGTCAAAAAGCTTTAACCGCGGAAATTCATTAATTGCCACCGTCTCATTTATTATAGCAATTATTAATTACCACCAGTACAGTACTGAAAAGTAATAAGCAATAAATATGCATGTAACCCCGATGTGCTGTCGTCCATACATCGACAAAAGCAGGCAGCGACGTGACAATGAACAGGAATATGAGACAGGCCCAACTTTTCAGAGTTGAAAAATCACGACCACGTATTAAAGGTGATTGGGGGCATTTCTCTGGCCGGATCACTGGAGCGCGGATTGGATACTGACAAGGTCAGTTGCCAAATCGATAATAAAGTGACGTCACTAGGCTATGTGGGCCCACCATGATGTTTGTGTTGTATTCGTACCGTCCGATTGTTTGATGGCATTACGAAGAGAACTAGATAGATATAAAGTTCAACTGGATCCCACCATAGAAAAGGGTGGGACAGTGACATCCACCGTTCAAAACTTCATAAGAGGCACAGTAGTTTTCGATGAAGCTGATATTTTTATTTTCATTTTATTTATCTCTCTATGTTGGCTTAAGGATTGATCTCAAAAAACATCACTGCAAGCTTATAAATGTTTCAACGGTGGGTGTGACGGCTCCCACGGTTTTCTGTGGTGGGTCAACTTCAAATTTAGATCTACATCATTCTCTTTTTAATACCATAAAACGATCTCAAAAATGGTTGGACGGCAGGAATATAACAAATGCATCATGGTGGAGTTCACAGAGCTTGGTGACGTGCGATTTGGCTACTGACCTTGTCAGTATCCAATCCTCGCCCGGATCACTGGTTCTCTGGCTAGCTGTGCAGTTGAGTAAAGACAGTCAACTGTTTGGTGTGAGTAGTTCAAAAGCTCAACAATTAAGGGGGCATCTTTGCTGACGTAGGAGCTGATGCAGGGATGAAACGGTGATCAACCGTCTTCATCCAGGGGATAACGAATTTACAGCCATTTAAACAGTGATACCAGGCATAAGAAGAATTTTTGGAATTAAACTACAACTCAATCTCCCTAGAATTCATAAATACTAAAAGTAATAAAATTTTAACTTTCTTAAAACTCTTAAAAAATATAATTTCAAAAAAATAAAAATTTTAAATAAATTTTTGTTAAAAGAGTTTTTAGTATAATTATAAGTTATTTCTAAAAACAAAGAAAATCAAAAGCCCTAAGATTAGTAAGTTTTTTCTTAAAATTTTATTTTTGAGATGAAAGTATGTGTTTTTTTAACAAAATGAACAGAAATGACTCACTGTCGTCAGTTTACCTCAAAAGGTTCCGTTTCAATAAAGATTAATAGGTTACCTTCCCGTTAATAATTCCAGAATAAAAAGTTATAACTAATTTACAGTTCACTTTCCTTTGACCTAACCATGCTGAAATGTATCCGTGCCATGCTCTACATTACGAGTGTCTTCTTCATGCTGGGTGGAGACTCGTTTAAAACTCTCATGCAGAAGCGTCTACGTAAGACGGATGATCACCGTAACTGTTTTTTTGGATGTACGGTCTCTTGAACAGACAGCGTCTTAATCCACTATCATAAATTGCGGTCTTCGTACGTGGACTAATGTATGGCTACGGGGCAACATAATCTCCGTTCATCTTGGTGTGGATTTCGGTATCTGCTGTTTGATGTGCACTGGGAAGGAGTCAGGTAAGTTGATTGTGTGAAACAAGCATACGGGGCCTGTCGGAAACCGATTGGCTACTTCCTTCCCCTTCCAATTGCTTACTTCCTTCCACCTGGCAATGGCCAGTGGTTGGTGCTCCGTGAGCCCTACCATGATGTATGTGTTGCATTCATGTCATATATTTATTTTTCTAAATCATTTTATAGCTTGAGACTAAAAACGAGCTGCATCCCTGTATCAATTGGACCACATTCAGAAAAAGTTTTGAATAGTCTTTAACTATTCAAAACTTTAGAAGGATATAAAAGTTTTGGATAATTCTGATATTTGTTATTTCATTTCATCTGAGTGTCTGTGTGACGTAATTAATAAATTGAATACCAAATAACAGTACATTGGGCCTTAGGAGGATTTGATTGGTGGATGTCTAATCACTATTGTTTTCCTATGGTGTGGTCCACCTGAGAATTATATTCATATAATTTCTAGAATCATGCACTGAAATAATCTTAAAAAATGGATGAACGGATGAACGTAATGGATGAAACACATACATCATGGTGGGGCCCACAACGCACGGACTACCGGCCAAAGGGCTGGTAGCAGGGAGAGCAGCCAATCCGTTTTCGGGCTTGTCAGCGTGACTTGACGCGGATTTCCTGCGAAAGACTTGCGCAGGAAGCTCTAGAGGTGGAATGCAAGGTGGGATGTAATGTTTATTAGAAATCCAACCCGTCCATCTACTTTTGGAGCTCATTTTAAGACATGCAGTAAAAAAAATGAGAGGGTCTAAAACTCAAGTGAGCCATTCAAGATGAAATAGTAGGGAAAGGACTGCCTACCATTAAAATTTTTCAAAGCTCCACCTTGATGTTTACATTCCATCCAAACCCTTTATAAGGTCATTTTCACTGGGATGAAGTGAAAATACTAAAAATTAGAGTGATAAAAAACTTTTGTGGCCATATAAACGTGTTTCAACGGTGGTCACTAAATCCCCCCTGTTTCCTCTAGTGTGATCCATTTTAGGTTGGGATACACCTTTTTTTTTCGCCGCATATCCTAAAATGAGCTCTAAAATCGGAAAGACGGAGTAGTTTTCTCCCAAACATTGGAGTGGCACCACCCATATTCAAATTTTTAGCGTGACTCTGCTGTATTTACAGCTAATCTCACGACAGGACTCATGAGTGCCTTCAAATAACTAGATATTATAATGGCAGTGTTTCTTATACTATTTAACTCTGCGTCGTGGGCCTCGTGGTAATCAAGTAGCCCAAAAATAAAAAATAACTCTATGTCGTGGCTATCAAGTAGCCCAAAAAATAAAAAATAAAAAGCATGATACGTAAGGACTCAAAAATTGCATAAGAGACAGAGATTCTGAAAACCATTGTCGCTGGTGATGGAGTTTTCCTCAGTTCAGAGGAGAGATGGCGCAGCGGGTGAAAAATTCAAAGTAGTTTACCGCACTGCACGATAGGTCGTGGGTGGTGCTCGACCAGTCGTAGGTTCAAGTCGTGATACCACTTAAAGTCCAGCGACTTTAGGTATTATTTTCTCCAGGGTGCTCGACCGGTCGTACGTGGCTCACGATCGGTCATGGACTCGGTACGACCGGTCTTAGTTACACAGATTCGTTTCACGATTTTGCACGAATTTTGTATCGCAAGTCCTTTCGCAACTGGATGCGGAAATGAGTTTTCTAAAACTATAAAAGGGGGTGCCTAAGATTTTTCTAGTGTATGATATGTGAAGAAAAATACAAGAGAGCTATCAAAGGGGTGAGAGAGAGAGAAAGAGAGAGAAGAAACTTGTAGAAGGGAGGTTATGTAGCCCGGCCTCACCTAATTAGATAATGTTAGATAGTGTGATCCTTACTATGGGGCCTACTTTGATGTATGTGCATTCTATATCCACATTGTCCAACCATTTTGCAAGGTCATTTTAGGCAGTGAGCCCAAAAATGAAGCTGAATCTCAAGTGGACCATACCATATATAGGAAACAATGGTGATTGAACTCACCACCATTAAAACTTCCTAAGGCATTTAAAATGTTTCCCTAATGTTTCTCATCAAACCTATTAATAAGGTTACATTAACCTAAATGAAGGGAAAACAAAATATCAACTTGATCCAAAACTTTTATGACCCATAATAGGTGATTTTTAACACTTAATCACCACTGTTTCTATGGTATGGTCCACCTGAGATTGGGATCTGCTTCATTTTTAGGCTCGTTCCTTAAAATGATCCAGAATAATGGAAAAATGAGCTGGATATAGGAAACATGCATCAAGGTGGGCCCCATGGTAAGGGCCACACCATCACCTAATCCACTCCCATACATAGGACTCTAAACTACCGACCTGCATCACATGGGGGTGAAACTTTTATGCTCCAACAGCGAGGGATGGTAGTACCGAGGCATTTAGAAATTACACACATATATGTCATATATGTAATTAAAACAAAACCATCCAAATCATGAGTCCTAATCCAATTACTCAGTTGTTGGATATCTGTTTGAACAGTTAAAAATGGAAATATCCAATTGTGTTGTTTTAACAATGAAGCGTTTGAGGACAGAGGTTTTGTTTGGCTCAAAATTCAATCATAGATACGTGTGTATTGTGTCAAGCGTGCTAGAGCCTTTTATAACTCTATTAAAATTATAAACTCAACGCTGATGACCCCAAGTGTTGAGACAAACTAAGAGACTTGATCATCTATTAAGCTATATGTAAATAAAATCAAACAATTTGATAAGGGGAGACTTTGTCCTTTTAATAAGTTCTTTTTTTGCCTTTCAGTCAAAATAATTTTTTCTTATCCTGAAAGTAAATATAACCTGTACTCAGGCAATGGGAGAGTTGAAAGAACTTAATTGTATTGAATTAAAATTAAAATAAAAGCCTATAATAACATCACTTGGCTATTCAACATCTATGGTGTAGATGGTAAGATTGTAGATCTAAATCTTCCTTAGCTTAGCAATTTGGGCGTAGAAAAGAAAAGAAAATTTCTTTTTTGCAATCCGGAGCTTGGCATAAATAGAAGGAAATTACATTACTCTTATCTTTCTTACAATCCACTACTCGGCGTAACTAGAAGGAAATTAATAACATTGCTCTTACTCTAGGCTAGCCTAATTTAATAGCATGGACAGACCGGATCATACTACTTTGATGTTAAAGCTAGTTTAGCGTTGTAGCGTAGACGATAAATTTTCCCTAGTCATGATTCGATGTGATAGGTTTGGCGAGGGATTTGAGCTCTTTGATATTCCTCATATTGATAGAATTTTAGGACAATTGCATGGAGATGGATCTTTATAGTCACTAATTATCATGTCGGCTGATGTAGAGATAACCGTTTAGACATGAAGACAGTCGTTGCCCATCAGATAATACGTATGCTGGTTGTTTTTCTTGGGTTGGTTGTCGCACGTTTTCTTCTATTACATGGACATGAGTTTCTCTTGAGTCACCACATGTTAGTAATAGACATTGTGTTCTATATGCATGAATGTACATGATGTGTCGTAAAATTAGGCTAACTTAGCATAGTCATTACTTTGCTCGTAAAATATTTTTGTTCATGGTTGCTGTAGTATTGGTTGAACTTAATTATCACCTATCGTGACTGCATTTTAGTGGAGACCCAACTTCGGCCATGAGGCCACTATAGTAGTTAGTTAGCTTTGCCACATGGATGTGATATATTGTACGTGTATTTTTAGGATGGCTAGCTAGGCTTTTTTTTTTTGGACTTCTCATTATTTAAGGATTTTGATTTCATTGGAATAATAGAGCTATAGAAAATATCTTTCTTCTATCTCTTGCTGAGATTTCATTACCATGTTCAGTCATATGAGTCATTGGGACTGAGTCAATTAATCTCGCCCTGGGACTGAGTCAGAGCCTGCGAGTTTCACAATTTAGTAAGTTTATTTTAAGTACAGGCATCTCGCCTATACAATTTTCAGGCCACGGTGCATCAAATGTTTCATTCTTCCATGGTGTTAAATAACTCCTGACACTGAATTGGTAATAAGATGAGACCTGCGTCTGGTTGTTCAAGGACGGTATCAAGCTGATGGACTGGAATACTCTGAAAAACGTTTTCAGTGTGTGCGTGGATTGCTATGACTTTTAAGGATTAGAGATGGAACACCGGCCAGCATGGTATTTATCTTTCATCAAACACATTAATCCGGTGTGGCTTATAAAGACAATAAAAAATAAGCCTGGAAAAATTTTTACATTGTTTCCGAGGCTGTGGCCCATCATGATGGATGGAGTGGATTACCATATAGAATATGATGGGTCCCACAGAGCTTGTGTATATTCTATTGACGCTGCGTGAAAGCAAAAAACATGGGAATGGTAGCCTGCGGTAGACTCAAGTACTCGTAAATAAGTTAACCCTATGACACACCAACTTGGAGTGGATTAATTACGTGTGGCCCAGTCTCACCCAAGACGGTGCGGCCCTTGTAATTGGGCCCACTTGAGATGTATGTATTCTATATCCAGACCGTCCATTCATTTTTTTCATATTATTTTAAGGCATGAGGACAAAATTGAAGCAGACCTAATTCTCAGGTGAGTTATACTAAAGGAAACAGTGGTGATTGACCATGAATAAGCCACAAATGTATTGGATCAAGATTATATTTGTTTTTTTACCCCTTCATCTATGTTTACGTGATCTTATGAGAAATTTGCAAGTGTACGACCCATTTATGGCCCATTTACGAGACGAAGCCCACCTCACAAGAATAAGCCCCAGCTGTACGGACGCTTTCCCAAAAGTCGAAAATGCCCCTGCTTTTTTCCTTCAAGCGGATCGGCCGCTGCTCGAAAACGAGCGCTGACGCTCCTCGAACTCCCGAGTTATACGAGCGGTTCAAAAGAGATCAACGTTACATGGGCCCCACAGTTATGTATTTATTATATCCACAACGTTCATCCATATTTCGAGATCATTTCGGAGAATTATTCAAAAAAAAATTATATCAAAAAATCAACTGGACCACACCACAAAGAGCAGCAGAAAATTAACATTCACTGTTCAAACTTTTATAAGGCCCACCATAGCATTTATTTTCCATCCAATCTATTCATAATGTCACAAAGACCTGGATGAATAGGAAAAATAAATTACGTAGTGATCCAAAACTTCCGTAACCCCTGAAAGGGCTTCAACGTTAGACGTTCAAAGTAGAATGGTAAAGACATTTGTTACGGTTGGACTTATAGCTACGGATCATAACCGTAGCTATAGATACACTAATACATAATAATAAGATCTATCCGGAATAGGTGCGCCGAACTAGCGGCCTCATGCGTCACTTGCTGACCTGTCCGGCGGGGTCACGCCCATATGGTAGTCCCTTTGACTACGGATAATAACTGTATGTAAAATCTGTAGATATAATTTTTATTTATTTTATTATTATTTTTTACATGGAGAAATTTATTCTACCTATAATTTTCTCTAACACATATTTATATAAATATGTATATATAAACATACAAATTATTTTTTTTCTCTTTTTTCATTTCTTTTTTTATTCATTTAACAAGAATATATTCTAAACTAAAATTAGTTACTTGATGTACCCTATATGATTTTAGGGTAGGAGAAGCTAGTTTTACCAACTAACTTGGTTATTTTCCAAGATTCTATCAGGTTGAAGATCGAAAATCCATTTCATTCACTTAGCGGTCAATTTCATTCATTTCATTTACTTCGTGATTAATTTCATATATTTCATAGTCAATCCCGACGATTCCATTTTGATTCACGGTCATTTTCATGCATTTCACGGTCAATTCTCTTCACTTCACGGTCATTCCTGGCGATTTCGTTTTGATTCACGGTCATTTTCATGCATTTCACGGTCAATTCCCTTCACTTCACGATCATTTCCACACATTTCACGGTCAATTTGCTTCACTTCACTGTCATTTCCATGCATTTTACGGTCATTCCCGGCGATTTCATGTTGATTCACGGTCATTTTCGCGCATTTCACGGTCAAATCGCCTCACTTCACGGTCATTTCCATGCATATCACGGTCATTTCCGCCTATTTCGTGTTGATTCCCAGTCATTTCGGCGCATTTCATGGTCATGCCCCTTCACTTCACGGTCATTCCGCGCATTTCATTGTCCAATCGCTACACTTCACCATGAAATGCGTCGAAATGACCGTGAATCAACACGGAATAGGCGTGAATGACCATGAAATGCATGGAAATGACCATGAAGTGAAGCTAATTAACCGTGAAATGCGCAAAAATGACTGTGAAGTGAAGGGGCATGACCGTGAAATGTGTCGAAATGATCGCGAATTAACACGGAATAGGCGGGAATGACCGTGATATGCATGGAAATCACAGTCATTCCTGTCTATTCTGTGTTGATTCACGGTCATTTCAACGCACTTCATGGCCAATTCCCTTCGCTTCATGGTCATTTCCATGCATTTCATGGTCAATTCGCTTCACTTCACGGTCATTTTCATGCATTTTACGGTCATTTCTGCCTATTTCGTGTTGATTCACAGTCATTTCGGTGCATTTCACGGTGATGCCTCTTCACTTCACGGTCATTTCCGCGCATTTCACTGTCCAATCGCTACACTTCACCGTGAAATGCGTTGAAATGACCGTGAATTAACACGGAATAGGCGGGAATGACCGTGAAATGTATGGAAATGACCGTGAAGTGAAGGGGCATGACCGTGAAATGCGTCGAAATGACCATGAATAAACACGGAATAGGCGAGAATGACAGTGATATGCATGGAAATGACCGTGAAGTGCAGTGATTGGACCATGAAATGCATGAAAATGATCGTGAAGTGACGGGACATGACCGTGAAATGCGCCGAAATGACAGTAAATCAACACGGAATAGACGAGAATGACCGTGATTTCCATGCATATCACCGTCATTCCCGCCTAGTTGATTTACGATCATTTCGACACATTTCACGATCATGCTCCTTCACTTCACGGTCATTTCGGCGTATTTCATGGTCAATTCGCTTCACTTCACGGTCATTTCCATGCATTTCACGGTCATTCCCGCCTATTCCGTGTTGATTCATGGTTATTTCGACACATTTCACGGTGAAGTGTAGTGATTGGACCGTGAAATGCGTGAAAATGACCGTGAAGTGAATGGGCATGACTGTGAAATGTGCCGAAATAACCGTGAATCAATACGAAATAAGCGGGAATGACCTTGATATGCATGGAAATGACCATGAAGTGAGACTATTGGACTGCGAAATGCGCAGAAATGACCGTAAAGTCAAGGGGCAAGACCATGAAATGCGCCGGAATGACCATGAATCAACACGGAATAGGAGAAAATGACCGTGATATGCATGAAAATGATCGTGAAGTGAAGCGATTAGACCGCAAAAATGTGCTAAAATAACCGTGAAGTGAAGGGGCATGATTGTGAAATGGGCCAAAATGACTGTGAATCAACACGGAATAGGCGAAAATGATTGTGATATGCATGGAAATGACTGTGAAGTGAGGCGATTGGACCACGAAATGCGTGAAAATGACCGTGATGTGAAGGGGCAAGACCGTGAAATGCTCCGAAATGACCATGAATCAATACTTCACGGTCATTTCCATGCATATCACAGTCATTCCCCCCTATTCCATATTGATTCACGGTCATTTTGACTTATTTCACGGTCTTGCCCCTTCACTTCACGATCATTTTCACGCATTTCACAGTCATTTTGGCGCATTTCATAGTCACGTCCTTTCACTTTATGGTCATGTTCGCGCATTTAGCGGTCCAATCGCTTCACTTCACGGTCATTTTCATGCATACCACGGTCATTTCTGCTAATTTCATGTTGATTCACGGTCATTTCGACGCATTTCACGGTCATGCCCGATCACTTCATGGTAATTTTCGCGCATTTCATGGTCCAATCGTTGCACTTCACGGTCATTTTCATGCATATCATGGTCATTCCCACGTATTCTGTGTTGATTCACGGTCATTTCAGCACATTTCACGGTCATGCCCCTTCACTTCACTGTCATTTCTGTGCATTTTGTGGTCCAATCACTTCACTTCACGGTCATTTCCATGTATACCACGGTCATTCTAGCCAATTCCGTGTTGATTCACGGTCATTTCGATGCATTTCACGGTCATGCCCCATCACTTCACGGTCATTTCCACACATTTCACGGTCTAATCGTTGCACTTCACGGTCATTTCCATGCATATCACGGTCATTCCCGCCTATTTCGTGTTGATTTATGGTCAGTTCGGTACATTTCACAGTCATGCCCCTTCACTTCACGGTCATTTCTGCACATTTTGCGGTCCAATCGCTTCACTTCACGGTCATTTCCATGCATACCATGGTCATTCCCACCTATTCCGTGTTGATTCACGTTCATTTCGGCGCATTTCACGGTCATGTCCCTTCACTTCACGGTTATTTATGTGCATTTCAAGGTCCAATCGCCTCACTTCACGGTCATTTTCATGCATATCACAGTCATTCCTGCTTATTCCGTGTTGATTCATGGTCATTTCGGCGCATTTCATGGTCATGCCCCTTCACTTCACGATCATTTCTACGCATTTCGCGGTCCATTCGCTTCACTTCACGGTCATTTTCATGCATACCACAGTCATTCCTGCCAATTTTGTGTTGATTCATGGTCATTTTGGCACATTTTACGGTCATGCCCCTTCACTTCACGGTCATTTCTGCGCTTTTGGCAGTCCAATCGCTTCACTTCACGGTCATTTCCATGCATACCACGGTCATTTCCGCCTATTCTGTATTGATTCACGGTCATTTCGGCGCATTTCACGGTCATGTCCCTTCACTTCATGGTCATTTACGTGCATTTCAAGGTCCAATCGCCTCACTTCACGGTCATTTTCATGCATATCACAGTCATTCCTGCTTATTCCGTATTGATTCACGGTCATTTCGGTGCATTTCACGGTCACGCCCCTTCACTTCACAATCATTTCTGTGCATTTCGCGGTTCAATTGCTTCACTTCACGATCATTTTCATGCATACCACGGTCATTCCCGCCAATTCCGTGTTGATTCACGGTCATTTCGACACATTTCACGGTTATGCCCCATCACTTTACGGTCATTTTCGCTCATTTTCCGGTCCAATCGCTGCACTTCACGGTCATTTCCATGCATATCACGGTCATTCCCGCCTATTCCGTGTTGATTCACGGTCATTTTGACGCATTTCACGGTATTTACCCGCATTTCAAGGTCCAATCGCTTCACTTCACCGTCATTTCCATGCATATCATGGTCATTCCCGGTGATTCCGTGTTGATTCACGGTCATTTCGCCACATTTCACGGTCATACCGCCTCACTTCACGGTCATTTTCGCTCATTTTACGGTCCAATCGCCTCACTTCACGGTCATTTCAATGCCTAGCGCAGTCATTTTCGATGATTTCGTGTTGATTTACGGTCATTTTGGCACATTTCACGGTCATGCCCCTTCACTTCACGGTCATTTATGCGCATTTCAAGGTCCAATCACCTCACTTCGTGGTCATTTCCATGCATATCACAGTCATTCCCGCCTATTCCGTGTTGATTCACGATCATTTCGACCCATTTTACAATCATGCTCCTTCACTTCACGGTCATTTTTGCATATTTCACGGTCCAATCGCTGCACTTCCCGGTCATTTCCATGCATATCACGGTCATTTCCGCCTATTCTGTGTTGATTCACGATTATTTCGATGCATTTCACGGTTATGCCCCTTCACTTTACGGTCATTTTCGCGCATTTCACGGTCTATTCGCCAAGATTTACGGTCATTTCCATGCATATCACGGTCATTCCCGGCAATTCCGTGTTGATTCACGGTCATTTCGCCGCATTTAATGGTCATGCCCCTTCACTTCATGGTCATTTCCGTGCATTTCACGGTCCATTCGCCTCACTTCATGGTCATTTCCATAGAAATCATGGTCATTCCCGCCTATTCCATGTTGATTCATGGTCATTTCGGAGCATTTTACGGTCATGCCCCTTCACTTCACGGTCATTTCCGCGCATTTCACAATCCATTCACCAAGATTCACGGTCATTTCACGGTTGATTCACTTCACTTCACTGTCATTTCCAGACATTTCACGGTCAATTCTGTGTTGATTCACGGTCATTTTCACGCATTTCACGGCGATTTTGTGTTAATTCATGGTCATTTTCATGCATTTCATGGTCAATTCCATTCACTTTATGGTCATTTTCACGCATTTCATGGTCATTTTCATGCATTTCACAGTCATTCCCGACGATTCCGTGTTGCTTCACGGGCATTTCCATGCATTTCACGGTCACTTTCCTTCACTTCACGGTCATTTCCACGCATTTCACGGTCAATTCGCTTCACTTCACGGTCATTTCCATGCATTTCATGGTCATTATCGGCGATTCCGTATTGACTCACGGTCATTTCTATGCATTTCATGTTCAATTCCCTTCACTTCACGACCATTTCCACGTATTTCACGATCAATTCGCTTCACTACATGGTCATTTTCATGCACTTCATGGTCAATCCCTGTGATTCCGTGTTGATTCACGATTATTTCCATGCATTTCACCATTATTTCCACTTTACGGTCATTTCTATGCATTTCATGGTCATCGACCTGATGGAATCTTGGTAAATAACCAAGTTAGTTGGCTAAAGTAGCTTCTCCTACCATAAAATCATATAGGATTTATCAAGTAATTAATTTTAGCTTAGAAAATATACTTTTTAAATAAATAAACAAAGAAATGAAAAAAAGAGAGGAGAAAAAATTTAAATGCTTATATATACATATTTATATAAATATGTGTTTGAGAAAATTGTAGGTAGAATAAAGTTCTCCATATAAAAAATAAAATAAATTAAAAAAATTTGCACTGCCGTGTATGGCTGTGGTTATAATCTGTAGCCATAGGGCGCCAAGATGGGCGTGGCCCTGCTGGACAAGTCAGCAACTGGTGCGAGGGCCGTCAGTTCGGCGCGCCCACCCCCGCTAGTTCACTATGGCTACGGATTGTGTGCATATGGTTACAGTTATAATCCGTAGCTAAAGCTCCTTGTGTATAAAAAAAAATAAAAATCTACTTTTTTTTTTCACTTCGAATCTTTGTTGTTTTTGTGGTCCCATCATGAGGTCTATGTTATATCCAAACCGTCCATCTATTTTCCGAACTCATATTAAGGTTTAAGACGAAAAATAAGACGGATCTAACTATCAAGTGGACCACACTTTAAACGGCAGTGGGGAATTGAACGTCTACCATTGAAACCCTTTTAGGGGTTATAGAAGTTTTGGATCACTATGAAATTTGTTTTTCCTCTTCATCCAGGTCTTTGTGACCTTATAAATAGATTTGATGGAAAATATATGTTATAGTGGGCCCCACAAAATTTTTAACGGTGAAAATTAATTTTCCCGCTGCTCGTTGTGGTGTGGTCCAGTTGATCTTTGGGTATGATTTGTTTTTTGATAATGCTCCCAAATGATCTCGAAATATGGATGACCGTTGTGGATATAATAAATACACAACTATGGGGCCCATGTAACTTTGATATCTTTTGAACCGTTCGTACAATTCGGAGTACGAGGAGCGTCACCGGCCGATCCTCCTGCGGAAGGAAAAGCAGGGGCATTTACGACCTTAGGAAGGCGTCCGTACAGCTGGGGCTTAGTTTTGCAAGGTAAAATAAGGTGGGCTTGATCTCGTAAATGAGCCCCAAATGGGTCGTACAGCCGCAAATTTCCCTATCTTACGTAAAATAAGGTGGGCTTGATCTCGTAAATGAGCCCTAAATGGGTCGTACAGCCGCAAATTTCCCTATCTTATCCATGGATTGGATGGTAAGTAAAAATTAGCAAAATATTACAGTGAGCCTAGAAAGGTTTTTAATGGTAGAGTGTTCAATCACCGAACGGTCCACCTGAGATTTGGATCTTCTTCATGATCTGGTAAAAACGGATGGACGGCATGGATGCAAAATACATGCATCAAGGTGTCCCCCAGTACACCCAGATACATAGCTCAAGTGATAGACCGAGTGAAAGATAACTAGTCCTTACTCTTGTTCGGGTGGTAGACTCCCAGGTGTTTTAACTACCGGTGGCAAATTTCCACCAGCGTGAGGTGCGTGGGGGTGTGTGCGGGTGTATTAAAAAAAGAAAAAGGAAAAAGTGAAAGATACCTCGTATCAAGATGAGGTCGCTAGCAGTGAAGCGTGAAATGAAAGTGGGTGTACTAACCAAGGGTATAGTATTGTATAATATTGTAAAAATATCCCATCAAGGTATTAGTGCCCCTGCAGCCGTGATACATATGCAAATGGCATTTCTTTACCAATGTTTGGATAAGAGTGCACTCGTATTGGACAGTAATGCATATGCAAATGGCATTTCTCTAACAATGTTTGGATAAGAGTGCACTCGTATTGTACTCACCATGGTTTATGAAATCAGAGTTTGGGAATGGAGTGGTCACCCGCTGCACTGCTTTCCAATCATGAAATATGTCTGGCATTAATGTGGGCCGTGAGAGGAAAATTGTATATAGACATCCAACCCTCGAATGATGTATTTACATTCCAAAGTCAATGTGAGCCCCACCATATATTGAGTAAGTAAAACCCCAACAGTACACTTGATTTATATATCCTGGATATAATCAGTATAATCAGTTACATCGGTATCAAGCCACGTACGACAATCCATATTTTAACAGTTCAGATATTGATTATGCCTTCAGGCCACAATTGTTATGGTTCATCAGTAACCAACCATATCTCAAATGTGGCCACATGAAGTGGGACCATTATGACATATAATAATGCCCTCAATAAAAGAACATGTAAAATTGTACATTCGATGATTGGGATGTGAAACCTAGGTGGTGGTGGAGAGCAGAGAACAGAAAGACACAAATATGTACCATGATTCTTGTTCACAGCCAATATATATATATATATATATATATATATATATATATATATATATATATATATATAAAGGAAGAAAAAGGGAGCGTCTATATTTAAAAAAAAAAACATAAACAATATGACTGGAACTAACAGAAAATACTACAGCTGCTGCCATCCAACTCAGATGGTGGATGAAACAAAATGCAAGGTGGCTAGATAAAAATAGCAGACATAGTTTCACTTGAAGAAAGGTTTGCAACGAATATGGACATAGCCCTATGCAACTATATGTTTAGCCCTTCAACAATATGTTTAATATATGATAGCAGAAACGATCAAGGAAATGGCCACATAAATCAGCAAAACCCTAATCACAACTTTTATTAGCGCATTCATCATCCCATTTTCTTGATGTTCTCTTATCGTGTATGCGATTCCCATAGAGATTGCATCCCACCAAAATTCGATTGCCGATGATCCGAGACCTAAGGAGGAGAACCTTCAGTCTGAAATCTCCTGGTGTGCCCATCATAATGTTGGCATGTGGTGGGTCTTTCATGAATCTGGTGTGTGCTCTGACAGACAGGTAAAAACACAATATTCAACAAGATTATATTTGAGATGGTATACAAATCGATGAAATAGAGTAAGGCTGGAATGTTCGATTCCATCTGAACATAAGTTTCTTTTTCGCACCTGAAAATCCTGCCAAGCTCTCACAGCCTCCTCGTATGACTTGTACGATTGGTGCAAACGTCCACTGTATCGATCGACCTGTGCTTGTGCATCCTCCCACTTGTAATATAATCCAGGATGTCTACGAACAAATACCACGTAGTATTTCCCCATACGTTGCTGAAAAAACAATTCATACAAGAGTCATTACTAAAATGAAGTGAATACAGCATGTGCCAGCACTGTGGAATCAATGGAAACTGATATTAGAAGAATCAGATAACATTGATCAGTACAACTGCTTCCATCCACGACCAATCTTGGGTCTTACCTTGCAAGAAAATGAAATCCTTGCAAGAAAATGAAATATACATATCCTGATTCATATCAGGTGGTACTGCAACAATGATAAAGTGAATACTGTTTCTAGCATCAGTTAAGAAAACAGATAATGTACATATATGAAAAGAATAGATGTCATTTTCATCTGCAAGGAAACAGAACAGACAGTCCACATATAAGAACATATATAACATAGAAATTTTTCCTAATGCAATATATGCAAACATACATACTCAGTTGACTGTTCCTGCGTTCTGAGGCAGATAAGCAGTTTTACCTGCACTCATGCATTTCACTCTCATTGCTAACAGATATTAGAAGTAATCCTACCATCAAGGATCAATTTACAGAGTTAAAGCTAGTAAACCATTATCAATAAGATCCATCCCGTTGGGTGCTGGTACCCATGTAGTACCCTAATCATCCAGCCCACCCAAAAACAGAAATCCAAAAAACCACCTGTTTAAATTACAAAAAACCAAAAGAAAATATTTCAATAATAGTTGTTTAAGAGTTTCAGAAATCGCCAGGGTAGAGATGTCTCAAACATCTGGGTGGCGGTCGAGGAGATTTTGTACCCACTCCTTCCGCCTTTCATGTCCTATCTTGATGAAGAAATCGGTACTAACAATATCATTCTGCATCAACCTAGCAGCTCGGACCTGGTCCTCATGGTTGAGACCATCGACATCCTTTAAAATGCCAAGTATTTTTTATAGTCGGGTCATTATTTTTCCCGTTGCCATAGTAATTGTTAGGGACCTGACAGCCTCAGCCACTTCACCCATCTTGTCTCCAATATGGTCACTCGGTTTAACCCTTCGTTGACGGGTCGTGGCAGTACCAGTGCTCTGACTGTTTCTAGACCCAAAGGAAGTCTCCATAGGGCCTGTATGAACCCTCTTTGATTGCTTGTGTGACCTCTCATTGGGACATCGTGCCGAACCACTATCATTTTCATCATCATCGTTTGAAGAAAGACGTACTATGAAATTTTCATCCTCTTCAAACTCATCGAAAGAGTCAACTTCATCTCTTGGGTGGCGGTGTCCAGAAATGAGGGATGAGTATGCGGTACTAGCGTAAGATCCTTGGGCACAGTCATTACCAAATATAAAAGTCAGGTTATCGTACCTATCTATATGTTTTCCTCGTATCCTTTCCGCATATGGGTGAGACTGCAAGAAACAAAAAATACAAGTTAGCAACCCAACAACTGTTCAATTAGATATGACCACCCAAAGAAAAGGAGGTTGAACACATAATTTAATTTCAGAGATGTCCATTAGATATCCCCAATGTCGATAACCATTTTTAAATCAGATATGGGGTCTACAAAATCATTAGCAACAACCATTTTCTCTTATCAGATATGCATAACTGAAACATATATATCCGATGAGACCACTTAAATAGAATAACACTCCGTTCAGTCCATGGAATTGCAGATATGCGTTGCTGAAATTTGGGCAATGTATAAAAAATGCATACAGATATGCATATGACTGATATTATCGGCAGAAACTTCAGTTTCTTATTCATAGATGTGCATATATTAGTTGTTCAACATTATATATAGAATGCATGTATCTTACCACAATATAGGACTCCCACACATCATCGGTTGCAATGACCATTTTAGATACGGGATCCCAACCAAAACCACTTGCGTTTAACATATCATTCACGGCCCGGTAGAATTTTTTCAAAGTCCTAAGATGGTTGGATATATGTTTATTCTCGAGCTCAACTCCACATTTGATGCTGATTTCAGTTATAGTTGCTTTGAACGCTTCCGGGTTGAAACTGATGTCGCTTTTCCTACCCAGATTTACCTGTTCAACTAGTGCATCAACCAATGTGTTATCCATGATATCAGTCCATTGTATGCGAACAGTTTTCTTAGGGCATATAGATCTTCGATTTTTCCCGATTGGCGACACATGTGATGTTGCTGTCAGTAGTGCTATTGAGCTGGTTGTAGCTGGTGTTCCAAATATTTTGCTGGGTGATGTCAAGGGGCTGTTAGTAGAGCCTTTGCATTTTGACGGAGATGCTAATACATTCTTATCTTTGCCTATCTTGTTGGAACTCCGTAGGAAGTTCATATTACCTACGAAGCATTAACAATTAATGAAAAATAGTTTGAAACAAACAAGCATGTGGACAACAGATATGAGTATGAGACATTCTAAGATTATACAATGCAAACTGACAATATTAATCGATTATTCTGTCATACATCACAAAGTCCTTCCAAATCCAAAATGAAAAGGAAACTTGTCGTAAGTTTCCAGAAGCACACCAAATGCATTATGAAAATAGGTAAATCTGTTGTTACAAAAAACAGCTTAATATATGATATAAAAAAGGGAAGATTAATACCGCCGTTGGGTACGAGGAAGGCTGTCATTCCACATCCTCTCCGCAATTTGATCCCTTTTTTTGATCCACTCATCTCTCGTGCGGTCAGTTAGACATGACAGCGCGCGATCTTCATCAGCATTATTGACCTCGATAGTGGAAGGCAAGATTTGCTCTGAACCGTCTCCAACATCATCCACTGCTTCATAAAAACCGTCTTCACCAGAAACACGGATGAAATTATGCAGCATACAGCAAGCTATAACAATTTTTACTTATGTTATAAACTTCAACTATGGTGTTATCCGCAATATAGGGAATCGGCCCTTTAAAAGACCGAAACACCGTTCGATAACATTTCTCAACTGGGCATGACGATAATTGAATAGTTCTTTCATATTTACAGGTTTCCTTCCTGTATGAAATTCATTCAAATGATATCGGACACCTCGATAAGGTGCCATAAAACCCGGAGAGTGGGCATATCACACATCTACAATATAATATTTTCCTACACAAAGCAATATATGAGAATTCAACTTGTGAACAATCGCATCCTACATATGTACATGTATTAGTAAGTGTCATTGATTACCATGAGGGGTAAGGAATAATCAGGGCGATGAGTTAATGCATTTTACAATACACAAGCATCGGAGGCTGAACCATCCCAACCCGCTAGCACATATACAAATTTTATATCGAACGTACATGCTGCGATTATGTTTTGTGACAGAAAACCTTTTCGATTACGAAAAGTTACACTTTTGCCTTTTAACAAATAAGCTGGAATGTGGGTGCCATCGAGTGCCCCTATGCAATCCTATAAACAACATTCATCTTACATTTAGGTCGTTACAACACAAACAATAATATAACTGTATTATTATTTTAATACTATGAGATCGTATTACCTGAAAAAAAAGGTTCCAAATTGGATTATCGGATATCTCTTTCGGAGTATGTAAGCCTGAGAACTTGACATATTTCAAATAAAGACCAATTATAGCTTGAAGAACCATATTAAAGTGTCGACTCACTATCTCTCCAGACCTCAAAAATCAATTACTGATGACCTGGTTTCGTACATTGTGGCCAATTGTATGCAGGAACATGACAATTTGTTCCTCTAAACTGCACCTTTTAGTATCACACAGCAAATTCCTATCTTTTAATAAAGAACATAACTCGAAAAATTTTTCACAACCCATACGTAGTTGTGAAAGGTAGTCTGCATCACTTTTCCTTATGATTCCATTCACAAATCTATTTCTAGCTACATGACAATCTCGAGAGGATGACTTCAAACAATAATGATGATAATATTCTGCAGCTCCCATGACACATGCAGAGGCCGTAATTGCAGTCAATGCAGCTGCTACCTCATTTTCATTCCAGTCACTATTGGATGAATCCTCGTTACTAGAGACACTACTACCAGACCCCATGAGACGGCGTGTTTCTGACTTGTTACTAGGTCTAAGTTACTTTGAATAAATAGATGGAAATGTCATGAAAATGCCAAATGTACAGCAACATTATGATATCTTTTTCAGAGTTTGTCTGTTAAACATCAGTTCGATTATCAACATAATTGCGAATATCACATACATCTATTTTGTCTACAAAATGAAAACCATTTTCATTCATCCGAGCCAACACAGGATTCTGACATTGTTCAAGCAACCAACAAGCATGTCTCGAAACAAAGTTTGGGAATAGATATTAGTAATAGAAACGACATCAATTAGGATATGTTGACAATATATCCACATATTTTTTCATGCCTGACCAATGGAGAAATTTTCATAAAACATACATACACCGATCGCCTTTTCAAAAATTGATCAACCATTCATCTTACATGTGAAATGAGAAGAAGCATGTTCAATATTTTAGAAAAGATTGCTGACACAGATAAGGAGGTAATACCTGGCCTAATACAGAAGACTTGGAGTCAATGCAGTAGTTCACTATTTAAGGATGACGTTGAATGAGAGAAGAAGGAAGATACAGAGACCCGTATATAGATTACCAAACAAATGGTTATGAGGTACTTCACAGATCACTACGCCCTGTTCATTGACATGCACAGGTCAAGTCGCATGTCGCGGTGTAGTGAATTCATCGACCGGATACACTGCAGATTCACAGTAAAAACAAAAGATTCATCTGCCAGGCATACCTTTTGAACGATAGCCTTCACACAAGGTCCATCGTCTTAGCATGAATCCCCACTGTGGTCTTTACTCAACCTAGACATGCATATCCAAATGGTATAAAAATTTGGGCGTTTGGGGAGTAAATAGAGAGATGGCGAAATATGTAGCATGATAACATCGTACTACATCAAACGGAAAATCCCTCCCAGAGATTCGAGCAATTAGGTTGTATATTACCTGTAAGGGTGAAATCACCCACCCGTAATGTCTGCAGGGAGGAAGGCAAGTGGAACGGTGGCAGTAAGGATGTTCCTCAACTCATATTCAATCCGATTCACTCGAAGGCGATGGTGCAGCTATTTGGAGAGATGCACGATAGGACGAGTGAGGGGAGGAGGATGGGAATCGCCTGAGACAAACAGATGAATGAGAAGAAGAGTAGATGAGGCTAAGGATTTTTTACTTATTTTTTTAAAACTCTCGAAGCGCTATGGCGGTGCAGTTCTTTCATTACACTGGACAGACGCCTGCGTTGTAGCAGTCTTTTACAAGACGCGTCGTTTCAAATAACTGGGTTGGCGTCGTACTCGGGTAGCGAACGTACCACGTGACGCTGTTTGGATGGGAACAATTTTGACGTTGTATTTTACGACCATATACGATACATTACCATATGAGCCCGGCATCCAAACACGCCCTAACAAAAAAAATAAAAGAAAAAAGTGGCTCATTGGCCTCATGTGGGGTTGGCTGCACCAACTCTGCTCCCACCTGGCTTTAACTACTCTGCAGGTGTTGTGCACTCTTTATTGTGGGGCCGAATTAGGTGAATTTATTCTATATCCACTCTATTCATCTATTTTTTAATATCATTTTAAGGCTTAATCCTAAAAAATTAGATAAAAATCTCAGGTGGACTATAATATAAGAAACAGTGGTGATTGAACGCTCCACAATTAAATTCTTCCTAAGTCTTACCTTTATGTTTCATAAATATTTACCTGCCATCTAACCTACTGATAAGGTGAGACAAAAATGGTTGAAGGTAAATACCAAATATCAGCTCCATACAAAACTTTTGTAGCCCACATGAAGCTTTTAATGGTCAATTATCACTGTTTACTACCAGATGGTTCGCCTTAGATTTGAATTTGGTAAAATTTTCGGTGCGTACTAAATGATATGTAAAAAATTGATGGAGAGCATGGATTTAAAATATGAACATCAAGATGAGCCTCACGGTAATGGTGCATGCACCATCTTAGGTGAGGCCGGTACCAAACGTAATCCGCATACGAAGGCGCCACAAAGATGGATCCTTGGATCCACCGACATGGGCGGATACCTGACTGTGGGGCCCACTGTGATGTATTTGTCTTATAGCTACACCATCTATCCATTTCACTTGCTCGTACTAGGGCTAGAGCCCAAAAATGCAGCAGATCCAAATCTGGAGTGGACGGCACCACATAAAGCATTAGTGATTGACAAATATTTAAACACAGAAGTTTTGGATCAAGTTGATATCTATGTTTTCCTTCCGCCCAAGTCTTTATGATTTTATCAACAGTTTGGTGGCCCTCATGATGTTTTTAACGGTGGGTGTTCAATTACCATTGTTTATGCGGTGTTGTCCCCCTGAAATTTGGATGTGCTGCATTTTAATTTGGGCTCATGCCCTAAAATGAGCAAGAAATTAAATAGATGAATGGCATGGTTATAAGACAATTACATCACGGTGGGCCCCACATTCAGGGATCCATTGGCCTCAGTAGAGATCCGCCCAAGCCATGTCTACATCTGAGCTATGCATAAAGTTACCATGAGTGGACATCCACTGAAGTTGGTGGATCTTTGATTGTGCGGCCCGCCATGATGTATGTGTCTTACATCTACGTTGTCCATTCATTTTGACAGCTTATTTTAGGGCATGATCCAAAAGAAGAAAACATCTTATGAACTAGACGTGATTGCATACCCGTTATTAAAAACTTTTCGAGGGCACCTGAATGTTTATTTGCCATCCAAATTGCAGCAAGACATGGGTGAAGGGACCACACAAATATAACTTTGATCCAAAACTCTATCTTTAATGGTCAATCACCATTGTTTCCTGTGGCATGGTCCACCTGAGCTTTTGATTTGCTTCATTTTTAAGATCATGCCTTAAAAATGAACTATCAAAATGGATGGACAGTATGGATGTAAAGCACATACATCATCGTGGGCCCCACAGTTAGGGATCCATCACGGTGGAAAACCATACCCTAAAGCATTTGGTCGGTGCAATGTTTTGCAACTTTTTAAATTGTCCAATCTTGGTATGGGTGTAATCCATTTAATAAATGGGTTATGTTCAGCATATATTAATCTTCATGATGGGGCACCTTATGAGCAGATACATGTCCTGTTCACCTTTCAACTGGGCACACGTGCTGTGCATTAGGCAGTGGCACATTTGCCATTCAGTAGTTGACAAGATGCGGCTGTTGCTCCATTAATAGGCAAGCACCCAAGTAGGAAAATGTCAAGGACAATAGCATAAATGGATGGATAGAACCAAAAGAAATTAGGTTAAAATGTTTGATCCAAGGGTTTACCATGAACAACCCTACACGCATGACATATATATCTTTAGCAAACTATTGACAAGTCTTACATGCAGGTTGATCACAAAGGTTATTAGTCTCTAAATGATTTTTTAAAAACAAGTCATTTTATGAGTTCAAAATTAAAATTTATTATTTTTAATAAGTTAGTATTTTGACCATTTTAAAAATTAGAAGTCTTGAAACAAATTAATGTCATTGTTCCAATTATGAGAAACAATTTGAATTAGTATAGAAGTCATTTGCTGTTTTTAATATATTATTATTTTAGCAAAGTTTACATTTAAAAAAGTTACAAATTTAGAATTTAAAAGCTTATTATATAAGTCATCTTTAGAGCTTTGTAAATATACTTTAGTCAAACTTTCCTCAATAACATAAATATCTCTTGGTTTTTTAGATTTCTTTATTCTTGTGGGTTTAAGGATTATTCCATGGAAAAAGACAATAATCTTCTCTTTTTTTATGCACCCGCTATGCCAATCAGTATTATAACTGCCACACTAATTATTTTAAAGTGAATCCTTTCATCAAGTCCATTATTTCAAATAGCGGATTGGGCAGTGATAATCCTATAGACAGTTCCTTGGAATCAACTAATGAGTAGGGAAGAGCTGTGCGCTTGCAGCAAACAATGCGATTGGTGCAAGTCTCGATTGTTAAATTAACTAAAGTCATAGATGACAAACATAATTGTGGTAATTATTAGCACAACTTAGACCCAGCAGGAAAAATCTACGATGGATGGTGTCAGATTTGTCCTATTGGGTCTAAGTTGTGCTAATAGTAATGAATGGCCAAGACTACTAAAGAAGCTCTGAGGTCTAATAAGTATATACTCATACCAGACCATAGGCAACAACCCTATATAGGCGAGATTAATTAAGAGAGCCAGATTTTATTATTTTAGCCAATTAAATGTTGAAGAAGAGTGGACATATGCAGCTTAATATATATCTCTTGGGGAAACCAAGAAGAAGAAGAGAATATCTATACAGATGATGGAGTGTGTCTTAATGAGTTTGTTGTGAAATTGCTTGGTAGATTTATGAATTTATCAACTGATGGATTGGTGGATGACCTAGAAAAGGTTGTAATTAAAAGGATATTAGAATTTTAGAAATGTAGGAATTTATTTTTAAAAAAAATAGTACATCCAAATTAATTGATTAGGGCATAAAGTTCTCCATTTAGATATTGCTAAATTTTTACAATAAGCTAAAAATACAAGGTCTAGATTTAACCATATCTTTTAAATCCCATTGGATTGCTGATGCAAGATCTTTAAAGAAGAAGTTTCCTTTCTAGATATATTCTAAATGAGGAGATGAGAAAAACCGGGCTATTGCCGTGTGACATGTGGATATAGTGAGAAAGGGAGAGAATTGAAGCAATCTTTTTCATTAAATTGAGGTATTAATAATTGGCTTTACAAGAAACACAACACTAACAAATGGATGGGTGGATCAATATTTAAGGATACTTGATGGCCAAGATAGATAATTCTATGGTCGTCATCCTTTAGTGTATTTTATTTGTTAGTTCTTAAAATATTATTCCTTTCTTATTTTTATAAATAAATGAGAGGAGAGGGGAGAGGTGGGGAATACCCTTCTCTATTTTTTTTTTTATTTTTTTATTTTTTTAATTTCAAAACACCATCTACAAGTCTTTATAGATTGGTGTGGCATGCATTACTATGCAAAGATCCTAGCCCTCTGTCAGATGTTTTTGACCATGCACAGGATCTGGCATGAAAATCAATCTTTTCTAACATTCAAGTGGGCCACAATGCTCGAAACAGGCTGATGGCCTAGTAAATTTTGCAATGCTTTCTTTAAGCCATTTGTTTGCTGATAAACCGTGTCACCCTGGGAAATTAACTTGTCAGTTTTTGGATGGAATACTCACAGTGTGAACCACTTGATGGACGGCTTGGATTTGCTGCACTACGCTTTAGTTACACACCCACGCATGTATGTGTGCATGGTTATCCGTAGAACAATTAGAGCCATGTCATCATTGCACCTCAACGCAGATTGGCTGGACTCAGATTAAGCTAAGTGGGTGCAACCATGAATGTGTGGCCCACCTCGGTGTATGTGTTGCATCTCAGCTTATTTTAGGGCATTGTCCAAATAATGAAGCATATACAAATCTATGGTGGATCACATAGTTAAGGTTGAATTCTCACCATTAAAAGCTCCCTGAGAAAACTAAAGTTTTGGATCAAGATGTTGTGTGTTTTTCCTTCATCCAAGTCTGTGTAACCTTATCAATTAGTTGGATGATAAATAAATATTACGGTGGACCCTGGGAGGTTTATAGTGGTGGACATTTAATGGCCACTGTTTCCTTTGATGTGGTCCACCTGAGATTCATATTTGCTTCATTTATAACACCATAACCTAAAATAAGCTAGCAAAAGGGATAGACGGCATGGATATACAACAGATACATCGAAACTGTTTCCTTTGATGTGGTCCACCTGAGATTTATAACTGCTTCATTTTTGGGACATACCTGAGATGGCAAAAGGATGGACAGCGTCGACATACAATGGATACAGTGGTGGGCCCATAGTCAGGGTCGCACCTACTGGCTGGGTCGGGTCGCAGCTAATTCGCATGCCTGAAAAGCTCTGCACAAGTTCTATTGCATCTTCCCATTCGCTCAAGTAGCCTAAACGAGGCCGTGGACTGCGTCCTACCCTCGCCCGTCTCCAGCTGAGAACGGGCAGTAGCTTTGAGTGGCCACCATACTGTATGGATCTTATCCACACCGTCCATCCATTTTTTCGTATCATTTGAGTGACCCACACACGCTTAGTTACTAACACCGGGGCTTACACACTGATTGAACCAGATTTATTTTTAGGATTGTCCAACACCGACCCAACATGATGGATGGATTAGATTCTCGTACCTCTGTGACATGCTGGCAAGTTTGTGGCATGTAGACGAGACTCAGGGCAGTGCAATTGGCAAAGGTGTAACTAATGGAAGCTGCCCACTGTCATGTATGTTTCTTATCTATGTTCTCCATCCATTTTAGCAACTCATTTTAGGGCACTAGCCAAATAAAATTATATCCAAAGCATATAATTAAACTACATCATAGGAAATAGGAGTTTAATATATAACATCATTGAAACCTTCCAAAGGACCTAGGTGGTATTTATTTGTCATCTAACTTATTATTAACATCACGCAGACATACAGAGATGAACGAAGGAAAACACAAATATCAGCTTATAAAACTTCTCTAGATTCAAGGATATCTGAACGTTGGATCTTCAATTCACACCGTTTCCTTTAGTGCGGTTCACTTAAGATTTGATTATGCTTTGAACTCATGTAATAAAATGAGCCGGTAAAACGGATGGACTGCGTATGCAGTACAAACACATCAAGGTGCGTGGATCCTTACTCTTGCCCCGGGTGGTAGACTCTCGGGAGATGCAGCACCCGGTCAGGGGTTCGAATATCCATAGGTGGTGAAATTCCACTAGCGCGAGTGTGTGGGGGGTGTGTGTGCGTGTGTTAAAAATATATATATAAAAAAAGGGGGCGTGGGCCCACGTAGTTCACTGAGTACTCAATCCGCTTCCGTATCTCGTAATGGTGCTTTAGTGTGAATTTCGCAACTAGGAACCACCAACAGGTGGTGCACCACATGGACGGTCCCCATCCATCGTACGACCGCAAACCAAAGGCAGGTTTATTGGAGATGACAGGTGTGAACCATTTTACAACTAAAATAAGCGAGCAGGGAAAGAAACCGTATCCATGAACTCCTCATCGTGCTCGAGTGCGCACATCACCGCCGGCGCAAGGCAAAGCTCCAGGTCCACGCTCCCTCCTCCTTCCTTTCCTGAAAACAACGTTATCTTCCCATCCACCTTCTTTTCTCCGCCGCTCCTTACCGACACCGGCTTTCCCCACCCGAAATCCACACCGTACACGTCAAACCTCGGGGAGCCCCCGATCACCATGCTGAAGTTGTCAACCTTGTTCAAGTAGACGAAGAATGGTGCTTTCGCCCACGAGTCATACGTGCTGCGGACTACTGCATCATTGTGCTCCACCACAGTGCGGTGCACGAGCCACGCGGCCCAACCCAAATCGTGGGCCGCCAGGTCCCCTGCTCTGGCCGTTGCTCTTATCCCTTGAACACAGTTGCCAAAATAGTCACGTGACAGAGGCGGTTCTAGTCTCAATCTGTTATCAATTGAAAACCCACAGCTTGTAATCTGATCAGCTGGCAAGTTCCTCGCACGTGTCACAGATCTCCACACTTGCGCGGACAAGGCCTGGAAAGCTGAGATCTTGTTCGTCTTGCATTCTTCATTGGCTTTTGCTTTCAATCGTGCGATTGACTTGGGTGTGAAGTGGAAGAAGCGATCGCGAAGAAGCGGACGGGATAATCTGTCTGTGAATTCATGTAGGCGAGAAAATGGAAGGGAGAGAGGACATGGTTTTCCAGAAGGAAACCAGCGCTGTACGACTGGGTGTCGTGAGATATTGACGAGAGGTTCATTTTCTCCCGAAACATTGGATCTACAAATCTCTGACCAGGAACTGAAGAAATGCCAAAACGATGTGCCGTCACCGACCACGTGGTTGAAAAAGCAGCCTACGAAGAAGCCGTCCGTCAATTCCGTTAACTGCACTGCAAGCACAGGCAGTGAGTTTCCGTCACAGTTGACGGCTCCGTTAAGTGGGAAGAATGACTCGACGATGGGGTGCACGTCGATCGAGGCAAGTACGTGGGCCACACATATATCAGCAACGGCGTGGATGAATTCGGCTCCTGCATTGTTACAGTCTAGGAAGATATGGGAAGAAGAGGCGTTGTTTTCGAATACGAGGCGGCCGGCGAGCGGTGAAAAGTGGGCAAGCACGTGAGAAAGTGAGTGTTTCAATCGGTCTATGATGATGGTGATGGACTTTTCATCTTGACCATCGGATGGGTGGGGTTTGTAGAAGAGTAGACCCCTTTGGTTGTAGCGGAGGAAGAGTAAAGAAACATCCCAAGGTGTCAGCTCGCAACGTCGTGGGGATGTTTGTTCTAGAAAGCGCCGTGGGTGGATGGTGGAGGTGGAGAGCTGATGGACTGCAGATGCGGTCATGGCTGCGGGTGAGCAAATTGCGATGACTGGTAGGCTGAGATTTTGCCACGTTGGGATACGACTAATTACTTTCAAACTGCTATATTTATAATGTTTTATGGCACCTGACACAGATAGGAAGGGAGGAGAAAATGCAGCGATTAACAACCGGAGAATGAAAGGAGTAGATGACGTATGGTGAGCTGCTGCCAGAGATGGGGACGCAAACCGGAAGCGGATTGGCTGGTGTACCAGGAGCCACCAACGCAGCTGGTGGGGGTACGTGTCGTGCAAAGACGTACGCTGACACAATCGAGCTTTGAGTTGTACGAACGGATCAAACGAGATCAAAGTTACATAAGCCCTGCGGTAAGGGCTTGTTTGGACGGGTACGCTGAATTGGATTAGATGGTGTTGATTGTATGGATTCCAAGGCAATGAAGGTGTTGTCAGTTGATTGTCTTTAAGATCTATGGGATTGCTATATCCCGGGTATTATACCCGGTCTGTTTAGGCAACCTTAAAGTATTTATCGTGTTCACACCGTTCATTTTATATCTTAATCCAAAATTGAGTAATTTCTAAAGTTAAAGTATACCAAAACACAAATAACAGACAATGATTCACCCTTAAAATATTAGCAGGGCACCGTAATATTTAGTTTTCATCCAATCTATTTAAGGTTACACAAACCCTACTGGATGAAGAGGAAAAAACAAATACCATACTGAGCCAGAATTTAGGTAACCTCAGAAGAGTTTCAATGGCAGGGGTTCAATACCCCATTGCCTTTTAGATTCATATTATTATTTTTATTTAGCTCAAGCCTTCCATGAGCTTACCAAGTGGATGGATGGTTTTGATATAACTCATACCTCATGATGAGACCCACATCTTGGCCACGTCGAAACACTAGCCACGTCGGTGCTGTTTGTACACCATCCAATATGTTTCCCAACCGGAAGCGGATTTTGTGGCTTATCAAACACACGTAAGGGCTTGTTGGGGGCAAGGGATTAGAGTGTATTGGATTGATTTAGATGCTGTGAAATTTGAAAAAGGTAATTATTACATATGGATTGCCTAGTAGTACCATTATTTTTCAAAATTCTACTTGAGCGCAGTCGGGAGTACATCGGATGTACAATGTTCGGAAGTGTGTTCTGCAACAAGGAATGATCTTTCTATTTAAGATTGCTACAAAGCTTGGCCCACTATCAAAAAAGGATCAATGGCAGTGGCAGTATTTTTATCGATGGCTTTTAGCCGTCGGCAAAACCAACTAGATTATTTAGTACTACAACAAAAAAAAAAAAGTGCAGAGTAACACTCATCATGATATTTGTATTTTATCTAAGCCGTCCATCCATTTTGAAAGCTCATTTTAGAGCATGATCCAAAAAATGAATTAAATTGAAGACCTAAGTGGACCACACTGGGAAATAATATATATTGAGCATCTACCATTGATACGTGGTGTTCCACTAGGCAATTCTATATGCCTCCTTTTTGGGATGGTGCTATAAAATAAACTGTACAAATGGATGGATGGAGTGGATAAACAACATACGTCACCGTGGGCTCCACAAGGCCCTGATTGGACCGTCCCTCTCTAACTCTCCGTACAGTACGGAAACGAATTGGCAAGTGTATCACACAGCAGCAGCCTATTTTGGTGTGTTGACGTCACTAAGTTCTGTGGATCCCACCGTGAGGCATAAGTTATATCCAAACCGTCTGTCCACTTGGTGAGTTAGCCATAAGGCTTGATCCAAAAACTAAGACAGATCCAAACATCAAGTGGACCACAACATAAAAAGCAATGAGGGATTGAACGCATGTCATTGAAACCCTTTTGGGGTCACCGAAAATTTGATCAATATGATATCTGATATTTGGCGTGTGGTCCACTTGAATCTGAAATTACTCATCCAATTAGGACATACAATGGATGGGCTGAATTTGTGAACCACATCTCGGGGGGCAATAAATGATTATGAATGTTTTAATGGCAGTCAACTGTGGCTGTGGTATACGGTGTCCTCCCCCCCCCCCCCCACAACACACAGCTGGAGAATGGCAGGAACGTATCATTTATCATACAATGGTGTAGTGCTGTAAAACTTCTCTGGACCTACAATAATACGTGTTTTATCCACAGCACACGTGCAATTTTCTAGATCGTTATGGGGAAGAGTCTAAAATTGAAGAATATCCATGTTCAAGTGGACTACACCGTGGAAAAGAGTCATTATTGCATGCCCACCGGTAAAAACTTATTGGGTGCTATAAAATTTTGGAGCAAGTTGATATTTGTGTTTTCATTTCAAAACTTATTGGGTGCTATAAAGTTTTGGAGCAAGTTGATATTTGTGTTTTTCTTTTGTCAACATTTGTGAGACCTAATCAACAAGTTAGATGGAAAATAAATATTACAGTGAGCTTAGGAAAGTTTTAATGGTGGGTGTTCAATCACTACTTTTCATGTGGCATGGCTCACCTGAGATTTGGATCTACTTTATTTTTAGGCTCATGCCATATAATGATCTAAAAAATGGATGGATGGCGTAGATAAAACACAAATCATGGTGGGCCCACATGGCTTTTCCAGCACCAAAGTAGCTACCTCGGCACACTACGAAGTGATGTTCATAGAGGCACCCCTGCCATTTTTGGTGGGGCCAACCATAATGAGTATGTGAAATCTATCTGGACCAGAAGATTTGTAATCACATGTTAGCATATAGCCGAAATCTCAGACTGACATGTGGCTCAGATAAGTCATACCAGGAGAAAAGATGTTGGGAAAGAGACATCTACTGGTGATTTCTCACCGAGGCTATTGTGATGATTATGCAAAATCCACCTGAAACACTACATGCGATGCAAATATTTAGTCATGGGCCTAAAAGTTGGGGCAATCCGTGATTTAGGTGGGCTACATTAAGGAAAATAGTTTAGAGGGTAGGCATCGCCTATGTACCTTAGGTAATTATTTGATCCATCTGAATAGCGGATGGAGATGGTTTTTGAGTCCTACATTTTAAATTGCATCATGCAGCCCTTGGTTAATGTGGATTTTAGAAATACATTATGGTAGGCGGACATAACTTCACACCGAACATGTAATCTACGGGAGCCATAGTTTTTGGTTATACATGATTAAATTAGACTTTTTACCTCTTAATCGTGTAAGAACTCTATTTAGTGGGCCTCACTGATCAAGAATCTGGATTGTCATGCAGTTGGACTAGATGATTGAGTAGACCAGTGGGCCCCACTTCAGGTGATGCGCCGTACAGTCTATCTGCGCAGCTCTGCGTACTGGGGATGGAATGCTATAATTGTCTTACGCAGACAACAGTTTGAGTTGAACTGGGATACTACAACGTGAAGCGTGGGAGGGAGAGTTTTGATGGGTTTCAAACTCTCTCTCCATAGTCTTTATAAAAGAGAGTTGGGTCCCCGATCCAACACCACGGAAAAATTCGAGTCCCATTTATTGTATTGCAGAAAGGGTATGAAGGAGAGAAAGATCATAAGCTCTACAAGAATTCTGGTTTTCTTATCCGACTTACATGGCAGCATTTCAGCTAAGTACATTATCTGACCCCTGATCGCCATATCTCATACACAGACAGATCTGTGGGCCTATTATGCATTTAGATTAAGTCCCACAGTTGGTATCAGAGCAATCTGTGCATAGGTATGGATGATCACACCAGTTATATCTGAATTTAGGGCTTTCAGATTTGAATCCCCAAATTGAGAGAATTAGGGATTTTGAAGCCCAAATCCCAAATTGGGAATTTCGAAACTGAAACCCTAATCCAGTTAATTAGAGATTTCTAAATTCTTCAATCCAGAAACATTTAATTAGGGTATCTCGTCCAGATTCGAATTAGGGATTTCAAATCTCAAATTTGAATATTGGGGATCCAGATCTCAAAACCCTAAATCGGGGAAAATTAGGAAATTCGGAATCTAAAAAACCCCAAATCCACTTACCTTGACTTGTTGGACAGGTAGCCATTACCAGCGTCTCGAGATTTCGCATTCGTCAATGACAACCGATACCCCAGTCGTAGCTGATGCTTCCGATGATGTTTATAGAGATGAAAGAAACCCAATCTCTTCTCGTTGCATGAGGCAGACGTCGAGAATAGCTGAAACTTCGTCTCTCTCCCTCCCTCTTTCTAGACGTTGCTTCCATTAGGGATTTTTTCTCTCCCTCTTTCAGACGTTGTTGCATTAAGTCGTAAATGACTTGGTTTCTTGTGGTTCCAGCATCCGAACGATGGCAGAGAGAGAGAGAGAGAGAGAGAGAGAGAGAGAGAGAGAGAGAGAGAGAGAGAGAGAGAGAGAAATCGGGATTTGAGATTTTTTCTCTCAACTCAGGCGCTCGATGTTTTAATCCATCAGGTCAGCGGACATGATTGATGACTTTCAGACCTGTTATCGACCATTGATTAATAATGGTGGGCCCTGGCCTATTATATGAGCCCATTGATCAAATTTTTTTAGATCGTTGGATTTATTTCTATACTTAATCGTTGATCTGGGCACTGTATTTGTTCCATCATGAGCATATAGTCTGACTCATTCAGGAGGATATGGACCATCTAATTACTTTGATTGTGAATTTTCATACATATTAAGACTTTGAACTTAATTGTTCAACTTATGGACAACAATACATGGATCTGCTCGTCAAGTTACATAGTCCATTCTATCTGTCTATCATGAGAATGACAGGAGCTGAATTTAGTTATGCTCATTTGAACCAATACAGATCACATAAGAGTTCTGATTTGGCCCTATTATAGGCCCATCACTCATCCTTAAGAGTTGATATAGATCATCAGAATATATGGTATGAAACCTATCCGCATGTATCACTTTAAGGTTCATATATTTTTCAATGATCAATACCGACCATCTTGTGGGCCGCATCGGACTAATTAAGATATAATCCATAGAGAGGCAAGATTATAATTGCAATCCTAAAGTCTATATTTGTAGTTTTGAATTCGGTTGTGTTAGCCACCATAGTGATCTTAATTGATGAAAACTTTACAAGTACAGACTTGTAACATTGGGATCAGGAGGATTGCATACAGTTGCATCTACGTTTTTATGTGTACGGTAACGAAAACACAAATGATTACTGTTTGGCAGACACGTAAACGGGTAAAGTAAATGGTGTTGCTAATGTAAAGCTGAAAGACTCATCTCACCCACAGGTGTTGAGTGTCTTAGATTTACATGACTTATATCACTTAGTTTCATATTCAGGAGGATCACTAACATATTGTCATTACCGCCCACAGGAGGAATGATGATGATATAACAGATTCTCACCAGGATGAGATGGTTGGGCCCATCATCATCCTAGATGATTCAGTTGATGCCTCCCTTAGCAACTGAATAGATTAACTTTGCCTGATATTTGTTTACATTCACTAAACTACTTTGTGAAATTATGAAGCTAGTGCTAGTATAAATGCATATCTTTTATTTCAATCTTAATTCTAACTAATCAGCATCAAGTCCCTACCCAAAATGGGTCTAACTATGCTCAATGGAAGAACGCCATTGAAGTTGTATTGAGGTGTCTACAATTAGATCTTGCCCTGATAACACCAGAACCGCCAGAACCATTTGATAATGCCACTGAAGCTGAATATAATCGATGAGTTGCATGGTTTAGGTCAAATGATACATGCCTGAAAGTCATTAAGTATTCGATTTTTGAATCTATGAAGGGCATCATGCCTGAAACAGATAAGGCTAAAGTTTTCCTGACTAAAATGGAAAAAAGGTTCAAGAAATATGATAAGTCTGAGGTGGGCATTCTTCTGAATAAGTTGACTCGCTCGTCCTACGATAGAAAAGGCAACATCCGTGAATACATTATAGAGCAGATCGAGGTTGTTTCTAAGATTCGTGCTCTAGGGCTTTTACTCACTGATGATCAGTTCGTTCATATGATCATGAATAACCTACCTCCTCAATTCGGTACCATCCTGTGAACTATAACACTCTGAAAAACATGTGGACATTGGATGAACTTATCACTCAGTGTGTCCAAGAAGAAGACAGAATCAGGTAAACGTTTAAAGTTTAAAATGTTAATATGGTGACCTCAGGTCATGTGCAAGGACAAGGGAATAAAGGTAAAAGGAAAAGGAAACAAGGTTCTATTAATGGATTCTCTGGTCCTCCATCTGAAAAACCTGAGAATCAATCTGGAAATGGATCTAAACGCAAATGGGTTAAGGGTAAACCGTGCTTCTTTTGAAATAAGGAGGGACATTTCAAGAAACACTACAAAGATTTTAAGAATTGGCTCATAAGGAAAGGTAATCATTCTGTTCTTATCTGTTTTGAATCTAATCAAACTGATGTGTCAGCGGATTGTTGGTGGATAGATTCAGGAACTACTATTTACATATGCACTTCTATGCAGGAATTACTATAGGCTGGGCCACCAACTGATGGGGAGCGCTTAGTATACGTAGGCAATAGTGTCAAGGTTGACGTGGAGGCAATAAGAGTCTATAGGCTTAAGTTGAAGTCTGGTCATTTTTTAAATTTACTAGATACATTTTGTATGCCGTCCATAAAGCGCAATTTAGTTTCAATTTTCTGTTTCGATAAGTTGGGATATTCATTACACTTTTGAAATAAAAGTTTTAGTATTTACTTTAATTTGATTAAAGTTGGAACCAGCTTTATAGTAAACAACTTATACCAATTAGACTTGATTGTCTCTCACGTATATAACATCAATTCCTTGCATGGAAATATAGTAGGATCCAAGCGAAGACTAGACTATGAGAATTTCTTCATGTTATGGCACAGGCGGCTATGCCATATATATCGTGAGAGATTAGACAAGTTTGTGTGAGAAGAAATTTTATATTCTCTAGACTTCTTTGACTATAAAGTATGCATTGATTGCATAAAAGGGAAACAGAATAGAATGAGAAAGAAATGTGCAACCAGGAGTGTAGGTTTATCAGAGGTTATACATACAGATATCTGTGGACCATTCTCTACAGCCTCATGGAGTGGCCATAAATATTTCATTACCTTTGTAGATGACTACTCTCGCTTCGGGTACCTATACCTTATCAGTGAGAAATCAGATGCCCTGGATGCTTTTAAAATCTATAAGGTCGAAGTTGAAAATTAACTCGATAAGAGAATTAAAGTTGTCAGATTTAACCATGGTGGTGAATACTATGACAGATATGACGAATCAGGACGTAATTCAGGGTCATTCACTAAATACCTATAGGATTGTGGCATTATCGCTCAATACACTATACCTGGTACTCCAGAGCAGAATGGTGTGGCTGAGAGACGTAATCGCACCCTTATGGATATGGTGCGAAGCCTGGTCAGCAATTCGACATTGCTAGAATCTCTGTGGGGTGATGCGATCAAAACCACAGTTCATATACTAAACAGGGTTCCCAGCAAAGCAGTAAGCAAAACTCCTTTTGAGTTATGAAATGAGAGAAAACCAAGTCTCCGATATCTACATGTTTGAGGTTGTCCTACTGAGGCCAAAGTTTATAACCCGCATGAAAAGAAGCTTGATCCTAGAACCGTAAGTTTTTTCTTCATTGGATACCCGAAAAGATCAAAAGGCTATCGATTCTACTATCCTTCCCACTCTATCAGGATTGTTGAGACTGAGAATTTCAGATTCATTGAGGACACTGAAAACAGTGGGAGCACGAACATAAGAAATTTTATATTTGAGGAACAAAGGACTGTGACTCCTGTCATATTCAATCCAGATCACGTGGACATTAATAATGCAGTTGATTCTACAGTTACCGTAGAGCGCCATGTAGAACCTCATATACAAACCACTGATGAGGAAAATTAAGATCAGACCGAACAAACTGAACCATTGAGAAGATCTGAAAGAGAGAGAATTCCTGTAAATCGAGACAATTATATCGTATACTTACAGGAGCACAACTTTGACATAGGGGTGGAAAAGGATCCTGAATCCTTTACACAATTCAAATAAATTGTTGATCCTTCTCGTTGGTTTGATGCCATGAAAGATGAGTTGAAATCCATGCAGGACAATAAAGTATGAGATCTTGTAGAGTTACTTACTGGAATAAGGCCGATTGGTTCTAAATGGATATTTAAAACCAAAAGGGACTCCAAGGGTAATGTCGAAAGGTATAAAGCCTGACTTGTTGCCAAGGATTTTAACTAACGTGAGGACGTTGACTTTAAGGAGACTTTCTCAACAGTATCCAAGAAAGACTCATTTAGGATCATAATGACTCTTGTAGCTCATATGGATTTAGAGTTACATCAAATGGATGTAAAGACCGCATTTCTAAATGGAGATCTGAATAAGAATGTGTACATGTTGCAGCCTGAAGGTTTTGTATCTACTGGCTCAAAACATTTGGTTTGTAAACTTAAGAAGTCCATCTATGAGTTGAAACAGGCATCGCGATAGTGGTACCTTAAGTTTCGTGAAGTAATTTCCTCATATGGATTTGTAGAAAATACTGCAGATGAATGCATTTATATTAAAACCAGTGGGAGTAAGTTTGTTATGATGATTTTGTATGTTGATGACATTCTATTAGCTAGCAGTGATACCAGGATGTTGAGCAACACCAAAAAATTCTTATCTCAAAAGTTTGAAATGAAAGACCTTGGTGAAGCTTCTTACGTCATCAACATTGAGATTCGCTGTGACAGAACACTTGGACTGCTCAGCCTGTCACTGAGGGCCTATATTACTAGGGTACTCGAAAGGTATGGCATGCAAAATTATACTTCAGGAAAGTCACCCATTGTGAAGGGTGAAAAATTTGGTCTATTTCAGTGTCCAAAGAATGATTTAGAAAAGAATCGAATGAAAGAATTTTTGTACGCATCAGTAGTAGGAAGCATCATGTATGCTCAAATTTGTACACGACAGGACATTGCCCTTGTCACTGGAATGTTGGGAAGATATCTATCTAATCTAGGAATACAACATTGGATAGCTGCAAAGAAAGTGTTACGGTATTTTCAGAGAACAAAAGACTTCGGACTCACATACAGAAGATCTGATCAGTTGGAGTTGGTCGGATATTCAGACGTAGATCTCACAGGCTGGGTTGACACTAAGAAGTCTACTTCAGGATACATCTCCATGATGGTGGGAGGAGCTGTGTCATGGAAAAGCGTGGAATAGTCTATCATAGCCTCATCCACTATGAAAACTGAATTTATTACTTGTCATGAGGCATCTAATCAAGAACTATTGTTACAGAGTTTCTTCTCAGGTTTGCGGGTACTGGAGCATATCCCGAAACCATTGAGAATATTTTACGATAATTCGGCTGCTATTTCCTTCTCTAGTAACAACAAGCATTCGTTAAGGTTGAGGCATATCGACATCAAGTACCTTATTGTAAAGGAAAGGGTTCAGAATCATCAAGTGTTCGTGGAATTCATCGACACTAAGCAGATGATTGCAGATCCGCTCACTAAAGGACTCCCTATCATGCCATTTCAGGAGCATGTAACAATCATGGGAGTTATTGATCCCATAGATGTTTTCAGTTAGTGGGGGTTGAGCATATTTTAATTTTCACAGACACTTAGAGATCTCAATTTATGCAGTTTATTTTTGAGATGATTTTGATATAAAGATTTATTTCTGCTTCTCTATATATATGCACAAATTTTGAGTAAGTAGAACTGCAGTCGTGTCTCGTTGGAGATATGTAAAAGCTTCAGGACCTCTTAAAGATAGACACATATCATCATACTAAAGTGTGTAATCCTTATACCTCATTTTTTAGTTCGTGATTTATGTCATTAAGATTGAAAGTATTTGTGATCGCGCTTAGACTCACTTCGCCTAAATTAAATGTTATGATGACTACCGCGTTTCGATACTGACTGTCTTGATGGACCAAATTGAATAACATTACTCATATTGTCCAACTATTTTTATTAGTTAACCATTTGAATATTTTCTTAAAAGATCAAAACTTGTTTTCAAAATAATTATATATGACCATTATTGACGTTGCTCAATGAGGCCCAAGTGGGAGAATGTAAGAACTTTATTTAGTGGGCCTCACTGATCAATGGTCTGGATTGTCATGCAGTTGGACTAGATGATTGAGTAGACCAGTGGGCCCCACTTTAGGTGATGCGCTACGCAGTCTATCTGTGCAGCTCTGCGTACTGGGGCTGGAATGTTATAGCTGTCTTACGCAAACAACAATTTGAGTTGAACTGGGATACTACAATGTAGAGCGTGGGAGGGAGAGTTTTGATGGGTTTCAAACTCTCTCTCCACAGTCTCTATAAAAGAGAGCTGGGTCCCCGATCCTACACCATGGCAAAATTCGAGTCTCATCTATTGTATTGCAGAAAAGGTGTGAAGGAGAGGAAGATCCTAAGCTCTACAAGAATTATGATTTTCTTATCCGGCTTACATAGTGACATCTCAGCTAGGTAAGCTATCCGACCCCTGATTGCCATGTCCCATGCATAGACAGATCTGTGGGCCTATTCCGCATGTAGATTAAGTCCTATAAACCGCACCGTTATATATTGATATAACGTAGTAGGAGGAATTTTCATATAAAATCTCTCTCTCTCTCTCTCTCTCTCTCTCTCTCTCTCTCTCTCTCTTTCTCTCTCTCTCTCTCTCACTCTCCTTTTTTTTTTTTTTTTCATTTTTTTGGCCCTCATTGACTTTAGGGTATGTTTGTTCCATTTTCACCAATGTTTTCCCCAATTTCATAAAACTGGTATAAATTTTCGGACACGGATTAGTTGAGTGGCGAGACTCACTACTGAAGTGATGTCACCTGGTTACGTGTGTCCCACAATGATGTATTTTTTGTATCCCCACCGTCCATTCATTTTGAGAGATCATTTTAGGGCATGAGACAAAGAATGAATTAGATCCAAATCTCGAGCGAACCCCACCACAAAAAATTGTAGAGATAGTCATGCCCACCATCAAAAACTACTAAGGACCATAAAAGCTTTTGATTAAGTTGATATTTGTGTTTCCCCTTTTTTAATGTCTATATTAACTTATGAAGAATAGGTTGGATCTCAAATAAACATCACAATGGACCTTAGGAAGGTTTCAACCATGGGCTTTGCTCTCCCCACTATTTTCTTCAGAGGTGGGGTCTACTCAAGCTTTGGATCTACCTCATTCTCATGTTCTGAAATGGATAGACAATGTCGATATAATAGATACATCAAGGTGGGCCCCACATAACTTGGTGATGTTACTTTAGTAGAGTCTCGCTACTCAACTTGTAGAGGTGTACACGAGTCAAGCTTTGCCCAACTCGGCTCGACTTGGCCAGCAAGATACCCCAGCTCGAACTCAACTCGGCTCAGTTCTTGAGCTTGATTGGCCAGCTTGGCTTGATTCGGTTAGCAGCTCGGGCTAGTTCGAGCCAAGTTCATCTGTGTAGCACTTTCACAAACACATGGACTGCACCTTCAAAATCTCACTATACGTAAAATAACATTAGTGGTTTTACAGGTATTTCATCTAACACCTTATAAGCAACATAAAAATCAAGAAAAAAAGATATTCATTTCATATACATACTTTCCTTACCACCAGCCACACTTTTTTGAGTCATTTCATTAAACACTTGGTGAGCAACATCAATATTAAAGTAACCGAGTCACCGAACTGGTTTGATTTGAGACGAGTCGAGCTCGGGAAAGCTCAAACTCGGTTCGAAATTCTTTCAAGCTCAAAAAATCAGCTCAACTCGGCTCGAGCTCAATTTCAAATCGAGCTTTTTCGAGTCGTGTTGAGTGAGCTAACCGAGCTAACTCGGTTCACGTATAGCCCTATCAACCTGTCAGTAGCTTATGTGCGTCGTAAATTTTCTCACTAAATTAGACTGATTAACAGACGCTGATTACATAGGGTGGCACACAGCACTGACTTCTTTATTGTGTGGTGCTGGAAAAGCTTTATGTACCCCACCATGATATATGTTGTTTTATTCACCCTGTCCATCCATTTAGCTAGATCTTTTGAAGGCATGATCCAAGAAATGAGGCTGATCCAAATCACAGGTGAACCACGCCACAGGATACAAATGCAACCTTAAAAGGAATGAGCATCGTGCCCATGGTTCTAAGGTTTGCAAAAAGCGTCTTCTTACTTAGGAGTCATTAATGGGCCAAGGTTCATCAACAAAGGAAGCAACATATATAACAATCAGTCATGCACACTACATTTCAGAGTTGAAAATCTTTGATCGTCTTTTCTTAGTCAAAAAAGAAGGAAAAAAAAAAAAACCATATGACATGTAATGTAATGCACAGTAGTTCAAAAATTGCACACGAGGCAGAGATTGAAATCCACGGTTCCGGGTGACATTTCCAATGTGAGATTGGCTGATCAATCCTAGCTCTAGTTTCTCTTTGTAGGAAAAGGATCATTGGATACGTTTATTTTTTAACCGTGTAATTAAAGTTGGGCACGGGATCACTCAACTTACGGGATGACTCAACTTAAATTGAGTGGGTGAGTCCATCTGAGCCGAGTAGGCTTCATTCAATCCAAACTCAAATTGAGTTTCTTTTTTAAAATTATTTATTTATTTATTTATTTTACACATGCACACACACCCCACACACTCACGCTAGCGTGGAATTTCACCACCTATGGATACTCGAACCCTCACCGGGTGTTGAAACTCCTGAGAGTCTACCACCTGAGCAAGAGTAAGGATCCACCAAGTCAAGTAACAGTGTGATCAACGCAACACTCCACAAAACTATCAAAGTTTCTCAACAATAAAATGGCCAGCCAAACGGATGCGCAGGCTAGGGCTGTCAATGGGCTGGCCCTACAGTAGGTCTTGGAATGATTTTGAACTGTTCGGGCCAGCCATTGGGCCCCCTGTTCAAAATTCAAATTTTGAGGCCTGAGCCCGGCCCATACTCCTAACCGCTATCATGTTGAGAAGCTCACTCCATTCATTCGTTTTGCCATCCCATATTAAGACAGGAGAGAAAAAATGAGGTGAATTCAAAAACACTAGTAAGCCATGTAGGAGGAAAAAGTGAAAGGAAATGTATAATGTGGAAATCTTTTTGAGGCGCACCTGATGTTTATACGCCATTCAAACCATTCGTAAGGTCATTTCCAATCCTAACGAACTGATAGATAAGAAACATCGCTTGGTACAAAAACTTCTATAACCCCCCACGAATGTTTCAATGATGGATGTTTGATCCCTCCATTTCCTCACATTACCCTTGAGTTTTAAATCTGCCTCAATTTTTGTAACATATTCTAAAATAATTTAGGATAATAGATGGATGGGATGTATTTCTCATAAAAATCATAATAGGCCCTAACTTGCTTAATCCACCTATTTTTATTTTTATTTTTATTTTTTTTTATCTCAATGGCCTAAAATAATATTGGAAAACAGATAATTTGAGTGGATTTGTTACAAAAATCATGGTAGGCCCGACCAGCTCGGTGCTCAATAAGGAACTTTTCTGACAGGGTTTCATGGCCTAATAGCAGTCCAGGACGGCCCGACCAATGAACCAACGAAAAGCAGCAGGCGGAGATCTGGTAGCGAGGATTGTTGGTGCGGGGCACTTAGAAATTATACACGTGCTATATAGGTAATCAAAACAAAACCATTCAAATAATGGGCCCTTGTTCAATTACTTCAGCGATAAATTAGACTGATTAACCACAAAATCGTGATGTTTCCTGAAATTAATTTGGTGAAACCAAATGCAACCTCGTCCTTATGACCTATGGAATATAGCTATGTGCACGTGACGCTAAAAGTTACTCGCTGGTGTCTTCTTATATGAGGGACTTGAATGGACTAGGGTACATCAACGAATGGAGACAGCGTAAGAATGAGCTGGAATATGAGAATCTTGAGACCTAGTACTAGTCCTATTAGGACGGGTACTAGTCCTGTTAGGACGGACTCGGTCTAGGCAAGGGTTCGGTAGGGTATATAGTGATGCATGTGTATTATCTCCCGGTCTATTCATTTTAACGGATCGTTTAAAGGTAAAAATGAGGCATATCCAATGATCGAGTAGGCTAGCTATACCATAAGAAGCACTGGTATTGATGATGATATTGTTGGGGGATCACATGGAAGTAAACTCAAATTCACTAAAAAAGGGTTAAATTAAACATAAGCAAAACTACATAACACACTAATTTTACACGGAAAAAAATGTGGTAATAAGAAATAAGTAATCTATTACGAAACGATTTTATACGAGATGGATGGACTTACCGATCTGAACACCAAAACATTCACTTAGAATATCTTAATCTTGATTTTTTGGCTTTTGCTTGTTGGATAATTTCTAAGTCCAAATCAATATGATCGAAGGTGGCTTTGATACTATTGACAAAAGTCGATGGCACCCGATATGATCGAAGCTCCCATCGATCAACTTACGTAGTTTAGTGAAATTGTTAGTTTTGTTTCCTATTTCGATTTTTAACCTATTAAAGGGTTTGTAATCAGGGATTATGGTATAAAAATGTGTCAAGGGCTTTTGGATAGCAAATGTATTTCAACGTTAGGGTTTTTGTGATATTCGGGGTGTATTCTCGATCAGTAAGCTCTTCAATCTCTTGTAAATATTGATTTCGTAGTTGATTCTCTATCGCTTTGTGCTGTTGTTCACTCCTCAAGTGCAGGGTTGTGATGTAGTAATAAACTCGGTAAGACCGAGATCGAATCCCAAGGGACTGATACCTGTACGTTATCTGAAATTAAGTAAAAATAGAACTATCCTATGATGAAATCTAAATCGAATATAAATTGATGAATAATGAGAGATTAATCTAAAACTTAAGAGAAAACAGAGATAAAAATCTAGAGATTCAGATGATCCATTTGTAGAGATCAGGGAGATCTTATGCCTGCATCAAAAACTCAACCAGACTCAGAGTCCATCTTCATCCAGTTGAAGGGTGTAACCATGAAAATTAATCGAACTTCATTTGATATAGTTTTCAAGAGATGAAGGTATATGAATTAAAATGGATTACATCACCAAACCATGCCCAGGAGATAAAGAAAACAATATAATTAAACTAATTACCAACCAATCAACAATGTATGAAGGTTAGGAATGGTACCATCATCCGACCATGCCCAAGAGACGATGGTGAACAACAGGGCTTCCTAACGTCATAAAAATAAAAGGAATAAGAACATGCTTAAATCTATCACAGACCCATTGTAATTTTAGTCACAACAGACCTTTAAAAACTAATAACATTCCCTTAATTAACTAAAATCAACATCAGCTCAATATAAATAAAAGGCATAAAATAGAGTCTCCCCATCACGCTACAAGCTTCACCTCTTAGCCCTAGCTAAGAGGCTTAGCCACACATAATCATGATTTGGCTAGACATCTTAAAATAAAGTAAACACTAAAAAGAAATAGAAAATTCTAAAATACTTCTCTCTCTGCTCCACATCCAAAACCAAAAAGATCCCTCTGGTGTCTCAACCGTAGCCCCCAAGCCGAGCTCCCCTCACTCTGGCTCTCCCTCCTTAATTTTTATATGGAAAACAGTCGACTAGCATGGAGTTTCCACCCTCCTACGTATGAATTTTCTTTTCATAAGGAGGTTACGCAACTGAGAGTCGGACGGAACCTTCTTTACGCATCAAGTCGGGTACATCTTTGAGCATCCTTTCTTCCTTTTTCTTTAAAAAGACTTCGTCCCCTAGGACGTTTTTGGGTGATGTATAAGCTAGATGGCCCGGATCAGCCATCTGATTAACAATGGTGGCCCACTTAGATCGACCGCAACTTTGTTTACGAACAGAGCTTGCGCAGCCTCTTCACTGTGACGTTGGTGGACCCCATGCTCGATGTCATCGGTGAAATCCAACCCGTCCATTGAATTTCTAGCAAAAAACCAGTCAGGAATGGGTGGTTTTGGTAAGTTCTAGCATGGTCCACTGTATCTACTCAAACTACCATTCATTCTGCGTTTGACGATGAAAATCCTATGATCGCGTGTATGAGGCCAAAAGGACATCTAGGCGTGGGTTACACCCACCCTCTAGGTGCATTGGACGGTCTGGATCATTCGTTTGAATGATGCATGGGGCCCACTAAGCAAAATCGACGGACGTCGTTCATTCGCTGTTTCCTTACGCAAGAAGGAGACGGGTCTCCTTCCTTTGACCGGTTGTCCCAGTACAGGCCACTTCCACAAGGATCCAATGGCTCAAATTTGACATGTACGGTTGAATTATTGTCCTCAGGCCATGTATGAGGTTTTGAGCTGAACAGATGTTAAGAACCTTGTGATCTTGCATTCTAACTGACTTTTCGGCCACTTGTGCTTTAGTTTCTCAATTTTCTCGGATCTTTGGCATGTAAATCCGTTGATCTTGGTCCCCTGGAGTCCGTCCCTTACCTTGGTGTCTTCAGAGCGTTAAATCTATGCTTTTTGTATCCTTTTTCAATCCGAGCTCGTAATTATACTCTGCATAAAAAACACGATTAAATCAGGCCATTAAATGGTATCATGTCTATAAATTCAGGTAATAACTAGGGTATGATGTACAATATTTGACCCTCAATACAACCCTGAACCAACATCTTGTTAATCTCGAGCAAAGTATGCAAAAAATAAGTTGAGAACTACAGGATAATTTCTATGTACTCGAGTGAATTTTGCAAAATAATCCAGATACGAGAATTCTACGATTCATGAATGTTGGGCATTACTATCTCCTAGACTCGAGTGCACGATCAATTCCATAGTCAAGTTCAATGTATTAATCTATCAATTAGAAAAATTCTAAATATTGAGTTTCATGGGTGTATAGTCTAATCTCGACTTATCATCATTAAAATTCACTTCTCTATTTTAGGATATCATTGATAATCAACAAGAGAATTCATGATAACCAAAACTTGCCTCACAGATCATCTTTTCATTCTTTCAACTTTTAATTTTTTCATTAACAGTAACGCCGAGAAGGGGAATCAAATCCTTACCTATAGGGAGTGATGTTTTAATTTAAACCAATCTGATTTAAATGATTTTAACTCACAAGTATACGAATCAGATGTAGATATGGTACGTATTACGAGATCGTTCCCATGAGGACTGATTATCACAATTCAAAATTTAAGACTCTTCTTAACTAATCCAACGAATGGTTTAACAAACTATTAAGTAAACTAGCATAAATCTATGAAAAATAACTACGAGCAATAACGAGGAAGATTCAATCGATGAGAAGACTAAGACTTTCGAATTCACCCCTAATTATCCTAACTCTTGTTTTATCTGCTGATTCACCCTAATTCAGATTGATATCAAAATAAACAAAGCACACTCTATGTCCTTGGTCGGGCACATATGGATCACATCTTTCCATCCATGGTCAGGCATGGAGAGATGTAAATCCTGTTTCTTCCTCTATAGGAGACCTGTTCATGGTCAGACACAAGCACCTAGAATAATATTCCAAACAACATCCATATCTAGACTTTGGTCGAGCTCATGGAATGGAGAAGTACGGAAATCTCAGGAAAGCACACTAGAAAAAGAAACAAATCAATGCAATTAAAATAAATTCAACATAAACAAGAGTCAATCAAATTAGGGGCTTCATCTCAGCCCTAGCTAAGAAGAATTAGCTATCCATAAAATTAATTAGGAAAAAAGAAATATAAAATAAAAATATTAAAAACATCTCCCTTATCTCTCTTCTTCCTTCTTCTCTCTCTCATCTCTTTCTTCTCCTTGGCTCTAGATCTTCCTTTCTAAGGTCTGAATCCCTGCTCCTCACGTCCAAAACCTCCTTAAATAGCTGCTGGAGTGGTGAAAATCAGATTTGAATCGGATTTGGAAAGCTATGCATGCTTAGTGAAAGTTTTTTCGCAGCCAAGTTCAATGCCTCCAAATACACCACTTTTCTCGATCAGATTCCAAATAAACACCGTCCCTTAGGACTTTCTTGGGTCCTCTACATGATAGACGGTTCAGATCTACCATATGATCAAAGATGGTGGGCCAAAACTGCCTGAAAAAGTCAGTTTTTGCGGATGTGCGAAACCTTTCGCACCATTTCGCTGTTGTGATCGGTGGGCCCCACAGAAACATTTTCTGAAAAATCTACCCCATCCTTTGGATTCAGAATGAAATTTCAGTTAAGAATGGGTGGTTTTGAACGTCCATTGAGGTGGTCCAGAGAAGAAATCACAAAAGGAGCAGTTTTGAACGTTGCAGGACAGTCCTTTTGCGGCCTCTGTATCTCACACATGTGCACGCATGGGTGAAAAGTCAAAACATGGTTTTGAAGTATTCAATGCCGTCTACACGGTGGACGGTTCGGATTGAGCTTACAGGGCACGTGTGGGGCCTACTGGCTTCCGCAAAACGGCCAGCGGCTGTGCGTTACGCTGGACGAAAACGGAAATTTTCATTTTTTTGAAGACGGTAGCTGGCGAAGTGCTTTGGAAGGCGCTGACACGGTCAGCGCTTTTAGTGCACGTCGGCTTTGTATATGCAAGGTGTACATGCACCATGTATGGGACCCACTGTGATGATTTTCAGAAATCTTCACCATCCATATTATTTCTCATCTCATTTAAACCGTCAATAATAATTTTGAGGCAGTTCCAGATATCAGGTGGGCTCAGAATCAACGGTTTATGGGCTGATTTGTCAGTTGGGGTACTTCCATAGTGATCCAATGGATGAAATTTTACGTGTACGTTTAATTTATGGCCCTCATCCCATGTATGAATTTTCAGGTCAAGCGGATGGTGAGAACCCTACGATCTTGAATTTTGGATCAGTTTCGGGCCTTTTTAACGGTGAACGACTTTATTTTCTTGGATCCATGGCATGTAAATCCATTGATCTTGGTCCTATGGAGTGCGTCCCTTGCTCTGGTGACTTTGTAATGTCAAATCCACGCTGTTAATATCACTTTTTAATCCACGCTCTTAATTTCCTCCTGCAATCAAAATATAATTAAAATATGGCATTAAACATTATCTTGTAAGTAAAATTCGGCAATAATCAGCGTCTGATATGCAATATTTGACCCTCATCAGGGAGTAAACCTATGGTGAAGACCGTACACCCAACCTTTTTTTCACATATCATCGATGGGGAATTAAATCTACACCTATAGGGAGCAAACCTATGGTGAAGATTATTCGCCAACCATTTGTTTATTTTTTTCTAGGTATTTTCTTTTTCTTCAATTGATCATGACGAGCATATTTTCCAGCTGGTTCCTTACATGGTTAGTGATAACCAACTTAACCCTTCAATATCAAACTAAAACCTTAATGTGAAAGTGAGATGTGACACGTGAAATCATGACTCAATCAATATTTACAACTTCTAATTCTGGATTAACAATTCAAACTTAACTGTGAAATCTAACAGCCACTGAATCCAAGAGCCATAAATTACTAACATCACGTATCTTGAAATTCTAAGTGCTCTACATGGCTATTAAAATCACTTCGAATTCATAAGAAATTCTAGAAAAATTTAAATTTTTTTACAATTTTTGCTCAAGACTAAGAAAATACTGATTAAGTAATCTAATTTTCCACCCCAACCTAAAATTTACATTGTCCTCAATGTAAAAGATGTAAGTATGCAATGCACATGGGACAACAAAAGTAAAGTGATGGGAAGATAGTACCTGGATAACGAATCGAGAGAGAGACTTTCCAAGAGATCGCAGCAAAGAAGCCGGTCAGCATGAGAGGGAAAGCAAAATAAAAATAACAAAATAAAAATCCTACCTATACCACTTTCGCAGGTGCTATCGATTGCATTTAACATATACAACAAGCTTTTAAACTCCTAGGTTGCCCCTAGTGGACGAGTTGTAGTCTCGTGAGGGTTTGTAGCAATGTTACCGTGGTAAAGAATTTCTTCTTATCTTGTGCAGTCCAATGTGTCGGTATGAAACTTGTAACAAGATAATTATCAATATCAGTAAACCAAGGTGAATGGGAGACTCTAAACAGTTGTTCATCAGGGAACGTGTCATTGATATGGGTCCCCTCAAGGGAATCAAAGGTATTAAGGCGAGAAAGGTGATTGGCCACTACGTTCTCTACTCCCTTTTTATCTTTAAATTTTAAATCAAATTCTTGCAGTAGAAGAATCCATCGTATCAGGCGGGACTTAGAATCATTCTTAGACGGAAGATACTTAAGTGTCATATGATCTATGTAGATAATGATCTTGGATTCGATCAGGTAGGACCTAAATTTGTCCAAGGCGAACACTACGGCTAAGAGTTCCTTTTCCGTAGTCGAGTAGTTCACTTGGACAGGATTTAAAGTTCTACTTGCGTTATGAATGACATTGGGCCTCTTATCTTTTCTTTGGCTTAGAACCGCTCCAAGAGCATAATCAGAAGCGTCGCACATAAGCTCAAAAGGAAGGCTCCAGTCGGGTGGCTACATGATAGGTGCAGTGGTTAACAAACCCTTAAGCTTGGTGAAAGCTTCCTGACATTGCTTAGTCCACTCATATGGTACATCCTTTTGCAGAAGATTACATAAAGGATGAGAGAGGAGACTAAAGTCCTTTATGAATCTCCTGTAAAATCCTGCGTGTCCTAAGAAGGATCGCACGTCTCTGATGTTCTTGGGTGGAGGTAGGTTAAAGATAAGATCGATTTTTACCTTATCTACCTCAATTCCCTTAGACGAGATGATATGCCTAAGGACAATTCCCTTCTGAACCATAAAATGACACTTCTCCCAATTAAGTACCAAATTTTTATCTTCACATCTGTTCAACACACATTTAAGACTCTCTAAGTACTCGCTGAAAGATGAACCGAAAACAGAGAAATCGTCCATAAAGACCTCTAGATATTTTCCCATCATATCAGAAAAGATACTCATCATACATTGTAGAAAGGTGGCGAGGGCATTACATAACCCAAATGACATTCTTCTGTAGGCAAAGGTGCCATAGGGACATGTAAATGTGGTCTTTTCCTGGTCCTCAGGGGCGATTTCAATCTGATTGTAGTCCGAATACCCGACAAGAAAACAATAATAGGAATGAGCAGCTAACCTTTCTAGGATTTGATCAATGAAGGGTAAAGGAAAGTGATCCTTCCTTGTGACGGTATTTAACTTTTTGTAGTCAATGTACATTCTCCAACCCGTAGTAACTCTAGTTGGTACGAGTTCATTATTGACATTGACTACGATGGTGATCCCAGATTTCTTAGGAACTACCTGAGTTGGACTCACCCATTTATTATCAGATATGGGGCATATGATACCCACATCCAATGGTTTAAGAACCTCGGCCTTAACCACTTCCTTCATGTTTAGATTTAGTTTCCGTTGTAATTGTCGAGTAGTCTTTGCATTATCCTCAAGATATATGCGGTGAGTACAAATCGATAGGTCGATTCCCTTGAGGTCCGCTATCGTCCATCTAAGAGCTCCTTTATGCTTAATGAGAGTAGATATGAGCATACTCTCTTATTCTTTCTCCAAGTGGGCAGAGATCACCACCGGGTATGTCTCATCTTGACCTAAATAGACATATTTCAAATCAGAGGGTAAAGATTTTAGGTCAAGCTTCGGTGGCTTAAGGTTAAACGGTAGAGGCACTACATCAGTTTAAGGTAATTCTTCAAATTGTGGCCTTCACCGGTTAACTTCAAGTACCGGTGTAGTATCAAGCATGACACACGTCTCCCTAATCATGTCATCATCAAAATTATGGGAGTGGGGCAGACACGTCTCTAGAGGATCAAAGGATAAGGTAAGAGGCATTCTATCTTCCACGAAAGAATCAATCATGTTAATGTCGTAGAAATCATCATCATCTTTTGAGTTGCTTCCATTATTGAAAAAAATATTTGACTCCAATGTTAAATTTTCAAAAGACATAGTCATGACACCATTCCTGCAATTGATAATTGCATTTGAAGTGGCAAGGAATGGGTGACTAAGAATGACAGGAATCTGAGTGCAATGTTATTGATGGGTATAGTATCTAGGATGATAAAATCTATTGACCTGGACCAACACATCCTCGATTATCCCTCCTGGTATATGAATAATGCGATCAGCAAGTTGTAGTATGGTTCGGGTGAGTTTTAATTCACCCAAACCTAACTATTTGTATACTGAGTAAGGAATCAGATTGACGCTCGCTCCTAAGTTAAGAAGTGCGTGATCAATTCAATAGTTTCCAATTACACATGATATGGTTGGGCTACCGGGATCTTTGAATTTCTGCGGAACATCTTATTTTAGGATGGCACTCACTCTCAAGAAAATCTTCTTATGAATACTTTGCCGTCATCTGGTCGTGCATAAGTCCTTCAAGAATTTAACATATGAAGGTATCTGTTTTACAACATCAAGTAGAGAAATATTGACTTTCACTTATTTCAATACCTCTAGGATATTCTGAGAGTTAGAGAGAGGTTTTGGTGTAACCAACCATTGGAGAAATGGAGCAATTGACTTTTCTAGAAGTTCCGGTTCTAATTTTTGTAGGGCATCACTAGATCCATCATTGTTGTCCTCTTCTAGTTCTTAAGGCTTTTTGGGCCTAACCGGAAGAGTTTTATCAATAGTCTTCTCACTCTTAAGAGTAGTGATGGATTTAGCGTGCTCTATTTAATTTGAAGAGCTGAGATCACTTATCTCGTATTACAGTTTAGGATTGGAGAGTGGTTATGCAGGAAGCATTCCCTTTTCTATAACCATTATACGTGAATCCATTTTTTTTTTGCATAAAATCTGTAAATCCTCGCATTGCCTGAGCCACCTCTTGTATGGAATTTTGAACCGATTCTTCTTGAGGGTTCCCCTAATTTGAATTTTGATTGCAATTTGTCCATTCCTCCAACTAAATTTGGAATGATTTTTCTAACCAGGATTATACGTGTTAGAGGTCAGTCCATTGAAAGGTCTTTGATAGTTATTTACAGTATTGGAGTGTTCATTCAACACTTCTCAAAAGGCAGGTATTGTAGGATAATTTTTAGTTGTATAAATGTTGCAATCACAGATGCTACAAACACTTTCATTAACCTTATCTTTCTTCCCTTCCATGGCCTCGAATTTTCTTATGAGCGTCGTGACTTTATACTTGAGGTCATCCTCTTCTCTCAAGAGATACAAACCTCCTTTCTCCTTAGATTGAGTCGGCATAAACATGGTGTTCGATTTTGGGTAATAGTCCCAAGATTGTATTTTTTCAGCAAGACTATCGAGGTAATCCCATACCTCGTCAACATTTTTATTAATGAATTCTCCATTACACATTGTCTTGACCGTTTGGCACATGGAAGATGTCAGTCCATCGTAGAAAAAATTTATAATGCGCCACGTTTCAAAGCCGTGTTGTGGGCATGAACTGACCAAATCCTTAAACCTTTTCCAACTTTGAAAGAATGTTTCATCTTCATTTTGGGCAAAGTTCATGATTGCTTTTCTGAGGGTAATCATTTTATGATGTGGGCAAATTTTCTTTATGAATTCCCTCTGCATATCATTCCATGTGCCAATGAATTTAGGACACAGTGAATGTGAGTAACCATGTCTTAGCCTTCTCTTTCAAGGAAAATGAAAAGAGTTTCAGTCTGATTGTATCCTTAGATACATTAGGAAAGTATAAGGTGGCTATAATCTCGTCGAACTCTTTCAAATGTAGATACGGTTCTTTAGACTCAAGCCCATGGAAGTTAGGAAGTAGTTGGATAACCACTGGCTTGATGTCCATATATCCTATATTCTCAGGAAAAATCATGCATGAGAGCGTACTCACTCCCGCTGGTTGTAAATAATCTCATAAAGTACGAGGCGAGAGTGTTTGATGCACCTTATTCTCATCATGTACTTCCTCAACCCTAGGTACGGGTAGTGCTTGAGGTTGATTTGCAGCCTTAACCTCAATTAACTCAAAAAAATTCGAGCGGTGTCTCGCCCTATGATGAATAATCAACCCCTCAACTAATCCTCCTTCGGTCAAGAGACATCGAGTATTGTCACAGGCCCACTTGGGCATGAAACACTCGCAGCCCTTAATTTAAATTCTAAACTTAGACCTGAGAGAAAGGAAGAAGTAAAAATCTAGAAAATAAAAAGGAAAGATGGAAAGAAGATACCAGTTTCGAAGTCTTAAGTTAACAACCTACAAAACAGAACAAAATAAGTTCGTTTCTAAAAATAGAAAGTCTAAGATTAGAAAATTCCTAATTAGAAGTAAACTACTTTCTAAATAAAAAGAAGAAATTCTTAAAAAAAAAAGTAGAAAACAAATTAGGAAAGTCTTAAACTAGAAAGGAAGTTAATAAAAGAGATATGAAAGATGGAAAGTAGAATTTAGAAAGATCTTACCAAATTAGAAGTTCCTATCTTAAAGCCTACAAAAAGAAAAATTCTAAAATAGGAAACAAAGTTGGGATTAAAATTAGAAACTTACTAAAAAGAAGAAATAAATCCTAATCTAGAATAGAAAGGAAGAATTTAAGAAAGAATTTACCAATTTAGAAACCATCTCAAAAACCTACAAAACAGGAAAGTTGGGTTAGTTTCTAAAAAGAGAAAAGATATCTAAGACTAAAGAAAAATAGAAATTTCCTAAAATATAAAGAGTTTCTAAAAAAGGAAATAACTAACTTAGTTTCTAAACCTAGAATTAGAAAGTTCTAAAATGAAAAACCTAATCATAAACTAATCCTAAAATTAATTAGTTTCAGAGAATCGTACCCGTCAGTCCTCGGCAATGGCGCCAAAAACTTGTTCACTCCCCAAGTGCAGGGTTGTAATATAGTAATAAACTCGGTAAGACTGAGGTCGAATCCCAAGGGACTGATACCTGTACGTTATCTGAAACTAAGTAAAAATAGAACTATCCTATGATGAAATATAAATTGAATATAAATTGATGAATAATGAGAGATTAATCTAAAACTTAAGAGAAATCAAAGATAGGAAACTAGGGATTCAAAGGATCTACTTGTAGAGACCAGGGAGATCTTATGCTTGCATCAAAAACTCAACCAGACTCAGAGTCCATCTTCATCAAGTTGAAGGGTGTAACCAAGAAAATTAACCGAACTTCATTTAATATAGTTTTCAAGAGATGAAAGGTATATGAATTAGAATAGATTCCATCACCAAACCATGCGCAGGAGACAAAGAAAACAACAGAATTAAACTAATTACCAACCAATCAACAATGTATGAAGGTTAGGAATGGTACCGTCATCCGACTATGCCCAGGAGACGATGGTGAACAACAGGGCTTCCTAACGTCATAAACATAAAAGGAATAGGAACATGCTCAAAGCTATCACAGACCCATTGTAATTTCAGTGACAACAAACTATTAAAAACTAAAAAAATTCCTTAATTAACTAAAATCAACATCAGTTTAGTATAAATAAAAGGCATAAAATAGAGTCTCCCCATCATTCTACAAGCTTCACATCTTAGCCCTAACTAAGAGGCTTAGCCACACATAATCATGACTTGGCTAGACATCTTAAAATAAAGTAAATACTAAAAAAAAATAGAAAATTCTAAAATACTTCTCTCTCTGCTCCACGTCCAAAACCAAAAAGATCCCTCTGGTGTCTCAACCATAGTCCCCAAGCCGAGCTCACCTCTCTCTAGCTCTCCCTCCTTTTTATATGGAAAACAGTTAGCTAGCCTAGAGTTTCCACCCTCCTGTGTACGAATTTTCTTTTCACAAGGAGGTTACGCAACTGAGAGTCGGATGGAACCTTCTTTACACATCAAGTTGGGTACATCTTTGAGCATCCTTTCTTCCTTTTTCTTTAAAAAGACTTGTCCCTTGGGACGTTTTTGGGTGATGTATAAGCTGGATGGCCTGGATCATCCATCTAATCAACAATGGTGGCCCACTTGGATCGGCTACAACTCTGTTTGTGAATAGAGCTTGCGCAGCCTCTTCACTGTGACGTTGGTGGACCCCATGCTTGATGTCATTGGTGAAATCCACCCCGTCCATTAAATTTCTAGCAAAAACCCAGTCAGGAATGGGTGGTTTTGGTAAGTTCTAGCATGGCCCACTGTATCAACTCAAACTACCATTCATTCTGCATTTGACGGTGAAAATCCTATGATTGCGTGTATGAGGCCAAAAGGACATCTAGGCGTGGGTTACACCCACCCTCTGGGTGCAATGGATGGTCTGGATCATTCGTTTGAATGATGCATGGGGCCCACTAAGAAAAACTGACAGATGTCGTTCATCCGTTGTTTCCTTACCCAAGAAGGAGACGGGTCTCCTTCCTTTGACCAGTTGTCCCAGTTTGGTACACGTCGAGTACACTTGTACACTATGCACTGGCACTGCTAGTGGGGTCCACTCATGATGTATGTAGGAAATTCACTCTGTCCATCTGTTTTAGAACCTCATTTAAGGAGTTGAGACTAAAACTGAAGTATATCCAGATTTTAGGCGGGCCCTAAATCATGATTTTAGGAGCTGAACTGTCCGTCAGGCCACTTCCATAGGGATCCAATGGCTCAAATTTGACGTGTACGGTTAAATTATGGTCCTCATGCCATGTATGAGGTTTTGAGCCGAACAGATGTTGAGAACCTTATGATCTTGCATTCTGGCTGACTTTTCGACCACTTAAGCTTTAGTTTCTCAATTTTCTCAGATCTCTGACATGTAAATCCATTGATCTTGGTCCCCTGGAGTCCGTCCCTTGCCTTGGTGTCTTCAGAGCATTAAATCTATACTTTTTGTATCCTTTTTCAGTTCGATCTTGTAATTATACCCTGCATCATAAACACGATTAAATCGGGCCATTAAACGATATCATGTCCGTAAATCCAGGTAATAACTGGCGTCTGATGTACAATATTTGACCCTCAACAGCTGTGATTTTTTTTTGAGAGTTTTTCTGTGTAAAACCTTGTGTTCCACGTGTGCTTGGTTTGATTAATATCTTATTGTTTGATTATAAGTCGAGATTGCATCCATGTGTCCCCCCAACAAGTGGTATCAAATCTAACGTCGAGGCTTTTACCTTTATTGAATCTAAAAATATGTTTTATAAGAGATCAAACATTAAGTATGAAATGGAGAAGTTTACTATGAGAAATAACTTTAAATTATGAAAGGTTAAGATGAGATGCCTACTAATTTAGCAAGGATTGTAAGAAGCTTTCCTTGGGAAGGTGAAGTGTACTACATCTTTGACAAATAAAGAGTGAGATGAACTAGATGAGAGTGCTACAACCTCAATTCAATTATGTCTAGTGGTTAATGTCCTGAATCAAAATATCGTCATAAGAGAATAGATGAAACTAGATAATTTGTACATGAAGAAATTCCTGTGCAATCATTTGTATCTTAAGAAACAGTTCTACAATCTTAAAGAGATAAATGGATTTGATGTCAACAAATATATGAACAAATTCAATAAATTGTTGTATAAACCGATGAATGCGGAGGTTAAGATCGAAGATGAAGATTAAGCCTAAATTATATTAAATTCACTTCCACCGTCTTATGAGAATCTCGTAGACACTTTAATCCATGGTAGGGATACCAATGATGTGAAAACTATCATATCAACCCTTCATGAGAACAGCTGAGAAAGAAAGACCATCACAAAGGTACCTTTACAGATACTTTGGTTGCTACGAGAAGGAATTATGAATAGGAGAAGGGTAATTCTCGATTGTGGTCCAAATCAAAAGGGATTGACAAGATGAAGTGTTGGAATTGTGTGATGACATGGCATATGAAGAATGACTGTAAGAATCCTAAGACACAAAAGAGAGAAAAATCTGGTAATGTGCCAAAGAGGCGAACACAACGCAATCATGCGAGGAAGTGGATGGTGATGATGTCCAGACCATATTTAAATCTTATTACCTTAGTAATGACTGAATTTTTGATTTGGGGGCCTTATGCCACATGACTTCTTATAGAAATTGGTTCGCTATTTATAGCGAGTACGAAGGTAAACAAGTTTTTATGGGCAAAAACATTGCTTATAAGGTGATTAATATAATTTTAGTGAGTATCAGAATGTTTGATGGAATGGAGCATGTCCCAACGGATGTGAGACACGTTCTTCACCTTAGGAAAATTCTGATCTCCCTTGGGGCTCTTTAAGCAGTTGGTTGTAAATTCACTGGTTATGACAAGGTACTTAAAGTTTTAAAAAGGACACTTGTAGTAATGAAAGCGCAACAGAATAACAATCTCTATAAGTTAATCGAGACTATCGTATCGGGTGAAGCTACAACATTTATAATAAAGTCCACATTAACATGTTTGTGGCATGTTCAACCGGGCAGCGAGCACGGTATGAAGGTACTTTCTTATCATAGCTTGATTTCTATATTTAAAAATGTTGATTTTCATATATGTGAACATTGTATATATGATAAATAATCTTGAATAACTTTTATGACTAGAAACCATGTATGAAAGGGGGTACTGGAATATATGCATTCAGATGTATAGGGCCCATTGTCGTTGTTTCAAGTGGGAGGTCATCATTTTTTATCTCATTCATAGATGACTGCTCCATAAAAGTGTGTGTTTATTTCTTGGAAATAAATCCAATGAATTCACCACATTCAAGGTGTGGAAGACAAGGGTTGAGAAGCAGACATGGCAATAGCTGAAGGTTTTAAGGATAAATAGTGGTGGTGAATTCACTTCAAAGGAATTCAATCAGTTTTGTAAAGATAATAAAATTATATGACATAATACAGTTAAGCACACATCATATTGTAATGGTGTGACAGAATAAATGAATCAGACCCTCTTGGAGAGAGCTTGAAGCATATTGAGCAATGCCAAATTAAGCATGAAATTATGAACTAAGGCCATTAACACAGCTTGTTACCTTGTTAATCGATCCCCGTCTACGCTAATAGACTGTAAGATTCTAGAGGAAGTTTGGAGTGGTCACGAGGTAGGCTACTTATAGTTGTAGGTATTTGGTTATGACGCTTACTCTCATGTACCATCAATTGATGAAGAGTCCTTATTTTGCAAGAAAAAATGTAAGGAATCGGAGAAATCAATGGTCATTGATGTCGAGATTGAAAAAGGTGATACACAGGCAAAGCTTGAGCCACATGCAGAGGTAAAAGATCTACTGGAGAAGCCACCACTTAAAAGAAAATCAATCGAGAGATCGTAAATTGCTAGTCAGTTATAGGGATGACTTAAATGTAGTATTCGCTCTCATTACAAATAAGGGGGATCCTTTTACCTTCTTTGAAGTATTAGATGGTTTTGATGCTGAGAAGTGGATGGCGGTCACGCATGACGAGATCAACTCTTTATATAATAATGAGACAGGGAAGCTAGTGGATTTTCCAATAGGGTGAAAATCGATCAGTTGTAAATGAACTTACAAGAAAAGGCAGGATAGATACAAGGTGAGATTGGTCAAGAAAGGATATGTGCAGAAGAAGGATGTCGATTTCAGTGAGATTAAACACAACAGTATTGAGATATTGGCTTTTTTATCTAACTTGTTTCATTCTTCTTCTTTCATTGTTTTTAATTACTTTTCAAGGTGTGTATCTTTTAATCTTTATTGAACTAGGATGTTATTCATCTTAACTTTTCATAGTTTAAAATTATTTTTACTAGAATACTTGTAAGACCCATATCCTAGCCCGTACCGTTCCATAGGCCCTGTGGTCCTCCTGGTTGAATTCCAGCGACCCACGATCTGTTATCGGTATTTGTGTATGATCCTGAGTCATGTCTCATATATCAAAGTTGGCTAGACTCAAAACTTGTACCCTTGCGACCGCACCATCACTGCGGTTCTGATGTCGCGTCTCGCGCACCGAGGCGATACCCGAGTCAGGAGATGTGGGCCCGCGTTCAGTTTAAGAGAAACGCCACGCGTTGTGAATACCGAGAAAATTTCTACAACACATTACATCAATCCATCAATCAATGTTAAGTACTACATCCCATCCTCAAGTACAAACAACCCTTACCTCTCTCTTACACAAGTACTCTAAAGTCAACTCTCCCCATCACCCATCACTCACTCAATTCCTCTCTCTTACATCCCATCCTCTCTCTCTCTCATTTTAAACTCATTCTCCCAAGCAACCATGGGAGGTGGACGTCCAAGCTCTTCATGAGAAAGCGCTAGGTGTGGCCCACCTTCCTACCATCCAATCCCACCCTTCATGATCGATCTCAACCGTTGAAGTCCATCCATTGGACCTCTAACATACATTGGCAGAAGAAGGAAGAGGAGATATAACGGTGGGTTGTAAGACCAGTATCCTAATCCATACTGTTTCGTCACTTTCCGCGATCCTTCTCGTCAAATTCTGACAACCCGCGACCTGTAGTCGATGTTGCGCCCGACCGTAAGACGTATCCTATATATTTGAGTCGGCTTAATCCAAGACTTGTATCATTGCGACCGTACCATCGCCGCGGTTCCAACGCTGTGACTCACGCACCGATCCGATCCCCAGACGAAGAGATGTGGGTCGGCGTTTATTTCAAGAAAATGTCGCGCGTTTACATTTTTAAGAGAATCTCTACAATGTGTCAAATCAATCCCACCAATCAATCACTTCATATCAAGTACAAAGCAACCATGCTTTTTTTCTCCATAAGCCAAGCAACCACCAAGTCAACTCTCATGTCAAGTACACCATCACCTCACCCATCACTCACATCCATCACCCATCTTTCATATCTCCTTACAACCCTCTCTCTCTCCCTCATTTTCCAACACCACTTCCAAGCAAGGGAGAGCATCCCACGTCCATGCATTCCCATGAGAGAAAAGTGCATGTTGGTGGCCCACTTCCCATCCCAAATCTCCCATCCTAGCCATCCATCTTCTATCTTCCACCATCAAAGTAAAGTGTAAGGAGATAGACTATCCAACGGACCGAGAAGATCGATAGGTGGGTGCTTTAATAGGGTAGTTTTTCATATTTTTTTTAGATGGGCCAAATGAGACCTACCGATCAATGGTATGGATCTCATTTTGGACCCTAAATGTAGCCAATGGCCCACTTTGATTTCAAGATCAATCCATGATGGGGCCATTCTCCATGGACCCCATCATGATGTTTAATTTCTTTACAGAAATGGTCATTTAAATCGTCCATTTCGGTGGAGAAAGGATCTTCACCGTTGATTTCGATCGGTGGGCCCATATGAAATGGGACCCACTTAATGTATGTTGTAGATCATGCAACGGAGGGCCTATAATGCCGAGGTCCCTCCATTACACGTGTCCCTCTCAATCTCTCTCTCTCTCTCTCTCTCTCTCTCTCTCTCTCTCTCTCTCTCTCTTTTTCTTTTTTGTTTGTGTGATGATGTAGTCGTGTGGCCCACTAAGATGGACCCCACTTTGATGTATGTATTACTATGCCATCCAACCCCTTTTTGGGTGGCCCACGTCCATGGGTGGGGCCCACTTAACTCTAAGTGTTGAAACCAGATCGTCCAGCGTCCAGGGACGCTAGACGTTGGAAATGGTAAATACAAATATTAGCTTAGTAGGAAGCAATGGGGTGGGCCATTTGTATAGGCCCCACATTGATACATATAGTGAATCCACGCTGTCTATTTTGTTCCTAAGCCCATTTTAGCCATTGAGCAGAAAAAAAAAAGTCAATCCAACTTTCTGGCGGGTCATACTTAAGAAAACAGTGATTTTCACCTTTTAAATGCACCTACATTTTTTTAACAGGTCGAAAGATGTCCAATATTGGACTTGATGGATTTGTTACGGACTGTAGAATCCATTGGACGGGGTGGATTTGGTTGATACGGGCCCCACGCCGAGAAACCTTAGAAAAATTCATTTTTTTCAAAAAAAAAAAAATAAAATATCAAACACAATAGCATTTGCTGTTGTGTCAGAGACGCAGGCAACACCTGCTGTTGGCGGGCGGATAGGCAGCAGACCCACGGCCTGGCCGTGGGCCCCACTGTGATGTTCATTTGTCATCCAACACGTTCATGAGGTGAGTCACCTCTTGAAGTGGGCCCCCTCCAAGTTTCAGTCAAATCCAATGCTTAAGTGGCCCACGTGAGAGGAAATAGTGTGAATTGAACTCTACCATTGAAGCCCTTTCTAAGGCCTACGGAGGTCTTGAATCAATATGATATTTATTTTTCCCTTTCGTCCAGGTCTGTATGACCTTCTCAATAGTTTGGATGGCATACAACCATTATGGTGGGCCCTCACGTGGAGCCCACATTGATGTATGTGTTCCATCCCACCGTTCAGGCGGACGGTGGGAACCCACTATAATGTACGTGTTTTATCATGCCGTCCAGCGGCTGACGGGCGGACAGAGGCAGACCCACGGCTCCAGCCGTGGGCCCCACTCTGATGTTTATTCCCCATCTAAACCGTTCATATGGTGGGTCTCCTTCTCAAGTGGGTCCGCTCCAAGTTTCAGCCACGTCTGAGACTCAGGTGGTCCACACCATTTGAAACAGTGTGATTGAATGTCTACCCTTGAAAACTTTGTGGGGCCCACAGAAGTTTTGGAATCAATATGAAAATTGTTTTTACTCTTCATTCAGGTCTGTGGACCTTATCAACGGGTTGGATGTCTTATAAACATTATGGTGGGCCCCACGTGGGGCCCACAATGATATGTGTGTTTTATATACACCGTCCAGGGGACGGTGGGAGCCCAGCATGGTGTATGTGTTTAACCACACTGTCCACTATTGTGGACGATGGAACCCCCCCCCCCCCCCCTTGATTTATGTGTTTTACCACACTGTCCATTGTTTGGATAGTGGGACCCACCATGATGCATGTGTTGCATCCAAACCATCCATTTATTTTATGAATTCATGTTTGAGCTAATAAATGAGTCAGATCTATGATTCAAGTAGGATCCACCTTGGCATGTGTATAGGGCCCATATTGATTTAACGGTGGCCATTTATTGAGGCCTATCTTGGTATACATCTAATGCCTATGGGATTAAGCCCATTTGGCATGTATAAGGGCCATGGGATTAAGCCCATTTGGCATGTATAAGGCCTATGGGAATAAGCCCATTTGACATATATAAGGCCTATGGGATTAGGCCCATTTGATAAGCCATAAGATTAAGCCCATTTGATGCATATAAGGCTCAAGTTATGAGGCCCACTTTGATGTATTTCAAGGCCCATGGGTCATGGACCATTACAATGTACATAAGGCTCATTGGTGAGGCCCATTAATGCAGCCCATTGATTTATATAAGGCCCATGTGATGGTGTCCGTATGGATGTACTTATGGTCATCCGTGGGGGCCCATCTTGATGCATTTGTAGCCTATATTTATAGCCCATTGTTGAGGTCCACCTTGAGGTGTATGAGGCCGTTGTTGAGGCCCACTTTTCTATGAATGTCAGGCCCATACTATGAGGCCCATTGTGATGTGTTTAGAGCCTATGGATTAGTCCCATTTTAATGTATTCTAAGGCCCATGGGTTATGACCCATTGCAATGTACATAAGGCCCATTGATGCGGCCCACTTGATTTATATAAGTCCCATACGAGACGGCCCATTTGATGTATTCGAGGCCTATGGGCCGAGGCCCAATGGGACTTCCTTAGGGTCCATTGCATTGTGTGATCCATTCATGGTTTGTGTAATGAGGTTTTATGACGGGCCATGCCTTAGGAGCAATATTGGTTTGACGTCCACATTGTAAGAGTAATGTCAGTTAGATGTCTGCATTATAACTCTCCCTAGGACCCATTGATAGGCCCATACTTGTTACTATTTCATCACTTTATAACATGCTTAGTATAGCCCCATGATTCATGCTCATACGCATCATATGTATGCTTGATATGAGGAATGTTTGATCATAGCATAAGCCATTGGGCTGAGACACTTACGGGACTCCTTATGAGACGGAGTGCCCCACATGATCGCGCAGTACGCGCTGGATTGCTACATGATTTGACGGTGTGATTCATGCATCTCGCATATGTGTGACTTGATCACTGCACGCCCTAGCGACATCAGGGTCGTGGCTCTACAGGTACATCATGGATAGCCGTATCGGATACTGAAAATACTTGGTTCTAGCACTGTGGGCACTTAGGATGTCCTTGGGTGAAAGTCTCAGAACCTTTTTGGTACTAGGAGATGCTCCAACATCTAGACCGAGTGGATATATGAGCGCCCGAGTGTCGAATACCAGTAGGTCGCATCTCCCACTATATTGTGCTCGGTTGGAAGGGAGTGTGGCCTTATCCGCCTGAGTGAGGGGGCTATAAGCTAGGCTGATTTTGACTAGCTCAAAAATGAGTCCGCTATCGACGAGCCGGGTAAGTATTGGCAGACTACTGGTCAGGCGGATAGTGAGGTCTATTCTGCTTTCTTGACTGTGCAGCTAGGGAGGTGGCAGTCACTGTGAAGTGTATTAGACCCCGGTGATATCTAGAGAGGAACTGTACTGATATGTGTACTAGATGAGTACCGACTTGCTTAGATTGCATTTCGCATATGACATTCAGCTATATAGGCCTCACATTGCATCGGTATGGCCGATGACATTCATGACTTACATCATATAGCATTGGTATGGTTAGTTTTATTCATGGACTTACCCCATGCTTCCGCATTACCCTGATATTATACACTCGGCGTTTGCCTTACGCACCCACTTACACCACCCTCTAAGCTTTTATAAGCTTATGCACGATAGTTGCATGTAGGTAACGTTGGACAGCAGCAGCGCTGAGGCAGGAGCGCGTATCAGACCATTTTGGGGCTTTTGATCACCTTATATTTTCTTCCTGCATTGTACTTAAAGTTTTTGGTATAGTGGATATGTGGTGATGTTGTTTTGTGACTTACTTATACTTATGGTTATGCTCCATTACAAAAAAAAAATCATTCTGAAAATCCTCCTTGTAGGATCCCAGGATCGGAATCTGGCATTTGATTATCAAGAGCCGAGAATGGGGCACTACGGAGGCTGTCGGCATCAAATTCGACAATCGAGATTCATGTGAATCCGATTTTCGGGTTTGGAGCGTGACATGGGTGATCTTTTAATTTATCTTTTTATGATTTAAGGGCCCACATTGGTGGGACCCATCTTGATGTATGCATTATTTAAAGAGGGACCCATAGGGGCGGGGTCCCTCCGCTACTCATGTTCCTCTCTCTTTCTCTCTCGCTCTCTTTTCCTATTTTATGGCCCACCTTGACGTTGATCCACACTGTCCAGATAGTCTGGACAGTGTTGGACTATTTGGGCGATGATGTTATGGGCCACCTTGATGTCTCTGTTAGTCCAGACCATCCATCTATGTGGACCCCACCTCTTATGTAACGCCCTGAAATTTGGGGGTCGAGCAAGAGCTCAACTCCCGAGTCCCAGCATATCACTTATGCAACATAGATAATGATGATTAAATGTCGTCTGTATTAGTGCCTTAAATATGAGTGAGATTATACCAAACAACATATTATACTCTAGAGACAGTTAAATTTTACAAGCAGAAGACTGTAATAGATATATAATGTACATAGATGTGTTTCCTAACCTCCAGAGTATGATGACATTACTAAGCTGAATAAATACATATTTGTTTCAAAAAAATATAAAATAATAAAATGTGACTGTCCAACTAATCATATATCCCTATAATCCCGTCAATCAGAGCAGCTTACGTAAATCCGCCTGATAACTGCATATATGAGAACTCCTCCTCATCGTCGTACAAGTCTGGCTCAGCCTCATACATCACGTCAGAATCTGCATCTAAGACAAAGTTTGGTTGGTGTTTAAAACACCGTCCCAGAACGTGGGAGTGAGTGATCAACTTAGTGGAACTATGAAGCAAAGGTTAACATGTTATCAATTCAGTCAAGCAGTAATGATAAAGCAGTACAACAATAAGGTCCTAAGTGCTCTTATTAATGCAAGGATGGTATGTGTTAATGATGCATGCCCTTGCCTACACTTCCTCTTGCGACAACATCTTATGATCGTGGCATGCACCCCTTCCTCTGTACACTTCCTTGCCAAAGCACCGTGCAATGCGATGCATAGTCATGTTAGTCAAGTTCTTAATTAGACATTCATACAGCAGATTTGGAAAGCTAAGGCACCTCCCTTTTTTATCATAACCCAAACATTGATCCGTCTAGGGTCGTCAATCCTAGTAGTCACATACGATAGATGGTTTCTAGGTCACTCCGGAAAGGCTCGTCACCGTTAGCATAGGCCTGGTTTATACATTAGTTTACTATGGAAAGACTCGTCACCTCGACATAGTTTCTAGTGTATGCTCGAGGTCACTATGGGCTCGTCACCTGATCATACGCTGATAGCTTGAATACAGTGTCTCATACCACCGTATTCGGCTCACGAGTCTATGTTACTCACTGGACACTATAGGGAGGCTCGTCACCCAAGCATAGGCCGACGGCACGACCACGATGTCCCATATTACCATGCCCGGCTCATGAGTCTTAGTAGATCGAGGTAGCAAGGTTAAACGAGTTTTGCACTGGTAAGTTGGTACCTTAGATTCAAATAGTAGCGTTCATACATGGTGAACATACATCGAGTCAATCGGGTTGCTTGACAAACTCGATTGGTATGAGCATACGTCAAGCCAATCGACATGGAGCACGTAAGCACTCCACGTGGCCTGCCACTGCCAACAAATAGCATACGACTCGAATTCATCAGCGGTGTCCGTCATGGTTAAGCAGTTCCACCACCGTTCACAGACATTTATTGATTGCCTATACTACATCGTAGCCCCAATCACATTTCAAATAATAGCAATCACATATAGTAATCCAAAACAGCATGTGATAACTAAAATCAGATATAAATCTTGAGCAATTTAACAAACACATACTACACATATTATCATATATAGGCATTCCACCAATACAACACATAGTACTAAGATAGGTTATATAAAGGATACTATAACCATAGTTAAGGAAATTGAGAATCCTATCTCAACACCCTCATTACATGCATTTAAACAAGCATTTTCACATTCAGGCATTTTATCAAACACTTAAGCTACACATATCATATACATGTAGTAAGGTGGTTATAACAGTTATTATAGTGAATTCCTTTACAAGGGTTCACCATACATACAACAATCATGAATTCTCAGTTGATAAACATGACAAGCATTTATCACAATTTCATACTCATTCACACATTTTAACAAACACATGGAATGCATTATAAATCAACATAATTTATATATATGCATAATACACAGAAACCCTCGTAACTAAGCACATGTGATAGCAATCAAGCTAGGCATAAATCATTATTGGCATTGAAAGCCTTGAAAACCATAAGCTAAATATTACTCCAGTAAACATGTAACGAACTCGTCGTCTACGGCACAACTGTAACCTATAGTATGAAATAGATTAGCTATTTCATCCTTTACTCTATTTGAAATCCTAAAATAGGTTAGGTTTAGAATTTCTTACCCCAAAATGGAACCCGAATCACTGGTATAGCGATACGGTAGCGGTGATACGATACGTAGAGCGGCAAGAAAGAATATCTGCAGCAAACCCTAGCTTTCCCTCACACTTTCTCTCTCTTTCCTTCTCTTTCCTTTTCTCTTCACTCACTTAGGGTTAGAAATTCGTATGTGAAGGGTGAGAAAGGGTTTTAGGCCTTTATATAAGCCCATGACTGATGGAAATGGCCCTAGGGCCATGATATACTTAGGTTATAGCCAAAAGTTGGTTGTTTCGGCTTAACGGAGTTGTTCTAGAGGTTTCTTTTCTGCATGCGGTCGGACTTAAGTTTTCTAACATTAGACCTAGGTCGAGATAAGGTTTCGGTCCGATCAGGTTTACAGATTGACCGTGGTGGACCGGTTTCAATTCAACGGTCACTGGCACTCGATCAGGGCCACAAGTGCACTGACATGTGTTGGACATTTTTCCTGATCCAAGAGTGTAACGCCCTGAAAATTGGAGGTCGAGTATAACTCAGCTCCCAAGTTTTAGAACATCACTTTGCAACATTTTCAATGATAGATGAGTGTTGGCTGCATTAATGCATAAAACATGAAGTAGATTAAGCCAAAATAACAAAACATAATCCAGGCACAGTTGTAATACGCTAGCGGAAGACTGAAATGAATATATAAACTAGTATAAATCCTCAAAATATGTCTGCAATGTCAGGTCAATAATTACAAGTGTTGTGTCAAAAAAAATATAAAATGTTAAAAGAATGTAATAGTCCTCTACATGTATAATCCTTGAAGCTCCATCGATCCGGACTCGACTCATGTGAATCCGTCCAAAAACTGTATGAAAGAGAATGCATCCTTGTCATCCTCACAATCCGGCTCTGCCTCATAGGCGTCACTATCACCTGCAGCTAAGACAGAGTCTGGTTGGTGTTTAAACACCGTCCCGTAATGTGAGAGTGAGTGATCAATTCAGTGAAACCATACAACAGAAGTTAACATGTTATCAATTCAATCAAGCAATAATGATAAAGCAGTACAATCAAACATGTCCTAGATATTCTTGTTAATGCAAGGATGAAATGTTTTCATGATGCATGCCCTCGCCTATACTCCCTCGTACGACACCATCTTACGGTCGCGGCATACTTTTTTCCCTTTGTGCTCTTCAACTCAAGGCACATGCGGTGCAATGTTATGAGTGTAATTACCGAGTTATTATTAGTCCTTTTTCATACAGCAAGATTGGGAAGCTAAGGTGCCTCCCTTATATCAATACTCAAACAATGATCCATTCTAAGGTCGCCAGTCCTGGTAAATCTCATACAATATTACTGTTCTAGGTCACTGTAAAGGGTTCGTCACCAATCAATACAGGTCTAGTTATATCCTATATACTACAATAACGCTCATCGCCCCAATGCAGTTTCAGAATATACTCGAGGTCACTACAAAGAGCTCATCACCAATCAGAGTAGGCTAACAGCTCGAATATAGTGTCCCATACCACCATAATCGGCTCACGAGTCTAGGTTACTCACTGGTCACTATAGGGAGGCTCGTTGCCCCAGTGTAGGCCGACAGCTCGACCACGGTGTCCCATACCACCATGCCCGGCTCATGAGTCTTAGCGGATCGAGGTACCATAGTTAATAACGTTTCATTAGTGAGTTTGGTACGTTATATTCAAACAATAACATCCAAACATGGTGAACATGTATCGGTCAATCGAGTTAATTGACGAGTTCAACTAAGACAAGTGCACGTTGAGTTGATCAACATGAAATGCATAAGCACTCCGTGTGGCCTAACCATTGTCGAACATTCCAAGTACGGCTCGGATTCATCGAACACATCCTGCGTGGTGTAAATAACTTCAACCACCAGTTTAAGAACAATTATCGATTACCTGGACTGTAATATAGTCTTAATCACGTGCAAGCTCAATAATAGACAATTGATTCAAATCCTATATTCATATGAACATGTTATGAAATATAACTTAAACATGACTACAGTACATGGAGGACAAGTAAGGTAATTAAGATATATATCTTAACTCCCTTATAAATCACACTTTACTAACTACGAACTCATTCAAGCATTTTTACAAACACTTAGACTACACTATTCAACATACATCATGTATGTCGATCATATTGCATATTAGGGCAAATCCTTTAGCCAAGGAGTTGTCGCATACATAACAATCATGTAATAACAACAATTAATCATGACAAGCACAGCATCAGATTTCATATATACACAGACATTTTAACAAACATATGAAATACTCTATTTACAACATAGGTTATACATATACGTACAATAAAATAGATAGTGCATTTGGGGTGTGTAATAGCGTCCACATCAATAATAAATCATTATCAGACATTGAAAGTCTTGAAAACTATAAACTAAACGTATATAGTCCGCACCTTACGCCGATAGACTTGTAACGAATTCAGTTTAAACCATAAGTCTTTATCTACGACACAATGGCAACCTACAACATAAAATAGTTTAGCTATTTCACCCTACACTCTATGTAAATCCCTAAAATCAATTAGGGTTAGGATTCCTTACCAGAAAATGAATCTAGAATTGCTGAAACGGTGACATGGTAGCATGGATTTGACACTTAGAACAGTAGGAAGGAATCCCTGTAGCAACACCCTAAATTCCCTAACATTTTCTCTCTCTCTTCTTCTCTTCCTTTTCTTTTCTCTGTCCCTAGGATTTTTCAAATTCATATGAGATGAGAGAGTGAAGCTTTAAGGCCCTTATATAGGCCTAGAACTAACGAAAATAGCCCCAAAGCCATGGTATACTTAGGTTATATCCAAATCGGGCTTGTTCCGATCCAACGGAGCATTTCTGGAGGTCCCTTTACTGAATGCGATCGGACTTAAGATCACAGATACTGGATCTTGATCAAGTTAAGTTTTCAGTCCGATCGAATTTTCAGATCGACCGTGGCGGACCAGTTTCAGTTTAATAGTCATCGAAACTCAATCCGAGCCACAAGTAGATTGACATGTGTGAGCCATCTTTCCTGATCCGAGGGTGTATTTGAATTAGAATCCAACAGTCAGAACGCTTATAATTGGTCCGTAAGCGACACGACTCAGATTACTTAAATTCATATTTAATTTTATAAAAACCTTCACTTTCTCACACTCTTCACTCTGGACTCAAGAAAATAGCCTCAGGACATCATCTGAACTTAATTTTTGAGGTGACAGTCAAGTCCAACTAGGCAGTCATAACTGTCTAAGTTTATCGCTATCGGACTTTTGACGTGTGGTCCAGGTCCGATACGAAGTTTCTAAATGCTCCCGAGAGCAACTGGGTTTAAAGATTGATCATAGGTTTCTAGATAACGTAGAATTAGTGGTCCTACTCATTTTGAGTCTTGTAGTTTGTATTTAAAGTGGTTCAAGCTAATTCTACTAAGTATTCAGTTTAGTACTTAACCAAATTCTACCCTAATTATGGCAGAATACTGTCTTTGGGCCATTCTATGCCCAGTTTTTTACACTTTTAGTTATTATATTATTTTAATTATTTTTTAATATTTTATCATCAATTTTATCCCATCTTCACCAAATTTTATGAGATTTGGTGTTGTAGAAAAATTCTAAAAATTCCAGAAGCAGCAGCTGTCCAACGAGTGATTTTCGGACAGTTGTCCCAACGACCTACTTTAAATTATATTAAATATTTTATTATACTTTTCACATATTTTTATATAAAATGAGACTCATTTATCTTCAATATGGTTTTTGAAACCTAAATCGGAGTTATAACGAGCGATATATAATTTTTTAAAGTTGGACAAAATGCGTAGAAAAATGCAGAAAATGTGCTGCCTAATCCACTGTACGGACGAGGCCTCGCCAAACTGGCGAGCCCCTCGCTGGTCATTGGATAGTTGGGCGAGGGCTCACCCCAAGGGCGATGTCCTCACCCCCCGGGGATGCCAAAAACATGTGGGACCCACCACGGGTCCCCCCAAATTGAGTCGTTTGGGCTCACGAGTCCTTCGAGGCATTATCGGGTCTCATTTATAAACTGAAATGAGTTACGCGATGTACAATATATGATTTTGGGATATGAGAATCTAATATATCTAAATAAATTATCTATATCATGAGACTCCAAAAATTCAATAGTCAAAATCCCATTTTATTCATGTATTTACCATTTACAATAAGTTTTAGTTTAAGTATAGTTCTTCACCATTTAAACTTTAGGATTTGTATTTAATATGAAATTACTTGGAGAAATTTGAAGAATGAGGTGGTGAAAGGTGAGATTTTGAAGGAAATGGGTTGAAAAATGATTTCTTTGGCTTTGGAATTGAGTTATGAGAAGTTACCAAGGTGTTATAGTTGACTCATTGCCTAAGGACGTCTAATTCCATGTTGGTAAAAATCTGGGGTGTTACAGAGAGTGTAATTGGATCAAAATCTAATGGTCTGAATCCTTATGATTGGCCTATAAGCGAATGACTCAATGCACTTAAGTTTCGTTTATTTTCGAAAGATATTCGCATTTCTCACACACTTCGCTTCGGGCTCAAGTTGTGCGTTTCTGGGTACTATTAGGACTTGATTTCTGAGGTGGCTGTCAAATACAACAAGACGGTCATAACCGTATGGTTTCGGGGTAATCGGACTTTCGACGCGCGGTCCAGGTCCGATACGGAGTTTCGTGATGCTCCTGAGAGTAACTGGGTTTTGAGATAAATTCTAAGTTTTTAGGTAATGTAGCATTAATGATTCTACACGTTTTGGGTCATACAGATCGTATTTAAAGTGATTGGTGTTAATTTCATAGATAATCTAGTCTAGTACTTAGTTATTTTACGTTTAATTTCTAAAGGATTTGACCCTTAGTGATTTTAGCCTGAGTTGGTACTCGAGTCTTTGTACAGATTTTTTCGAGATGTTACATCTTAGATGATATGTTAACGTCAGTAGCTGGGGTCTCATCATCCAGACGTGGTGTGTGGAGTGGATCCCACCTTAATGTATTTATTCTATATCCCAGCCATCCAGCAGTTGTTGGACGGTGGGTACCCACCATTTGATGTATGTGTTAAATCCTAACCGTCCATCTATTGGACGTGGACCCCCACCATGGCAGCATGTGGGGCCCATCTTGTACAATGTGTTGCATCCACCTTGTCCAGATCTGCTAGACGGTGGATGTAGATTGATTGGAGTACCGCATACCAGCAACGTAGTTGCTGGGAGTACGTCAGCAAGTGTGGGTCACACATGAGGTCTGTATTTCATGTAGACTGTCCGTCCATCTCTAGACAAGCAACCCTAGCTGCTATAGTGATGTCCCAAATTCTGTGAGTCCTAGCTGTCCCGCTGCAGTACATCAGTGAGTTTTGTCAGCCTGACCTGGATGCATGTTTCAGATCCACATTGTCCATCCATTTTCAGATCATGGGACGTGTGAACCCCACTGCAATGCATGGGTTTCACCAGGACCGCCCACATGGGGCCCACCATTGATGGATGTTCTGATCCACATAGCCCATTAATGGTGGGACCCACCTTTGCTATGCGTTTATATACACCGTCCACCTGGGACCCACGTACAGCATAACTACTTTACCACGTCAACAAGATCCGTAGGTCCCACAATGATGTATGTGTTTTATATACATCGTCCATCCAATTGGCAAGCTTGTCTTAAGGCTTGAGAAGAAAAATGAGGCAGATCTATCAAGTGGACCACCCTTCGGAAAACAGTGGAGATTGAACGTCCACCATTGAAAACCCTTTTGGGGTTACAGAAGCTTTAGATTAATATGAAATTTACTTTCGCTCTTAATCCAGGTCTTTGTGACCTTATGACCAGATTGGATGGAGAATATGGTGGGCCCTACCCTGATGTAATTATGACCCATCCATTGGGCCCGCCTGGATCTATTTGTGGCCCATTGATGTGGCCCACTTGTAGATGGTGCGACCCATTGGTGTTGTCCGTATATGCGACCCACCTTGATGTCTGTATGACCCATTTAGTAAGGCCCATTGAGATGTATTTCGGGCCCATATATCATGGCCTATTTGATATATTTTCGGCCCATTTGGTAAGGCTCACTTGATGTGTATATAGGCCCATATGATGCGGCCCACTGTGATGTGTATTAGGCCCATGGGACATGGCCCATTATGATGCATCTCCGGCCCATTTGATGAGGCCCATTGTGATGAGTTTGCAGCCTATGCTTGAGGCCCAATGTGATGTATTTATGGCCTATGTGTCGAGGCCCATTGAGATGTATTTTCGGCTCATGTGCAGGGCACACTTGTTGTGTATATGAGGCCCATGAGTGAGGCCAAGTGTGATGTATGTGTGGTCCATATGTGAGGCCCATCATGTTATGTATTAGGACCATGTGATGCGGCCCATAGTGATGTGTATGTAGTCCTTGTATGAGGCCCTTTGTGATGTATATTAGGCCCGGGTCAGAGGCCCATTGTGATGTATATGTGGCCCGTATGATGCAGCTCACCTGATGTATGAGAGACACATAGTTGTGACCCATCGTGATGTAGGCCCTTGTGTGAGGCCATGGGCCCACTATATGTTTGGCTCTATATGGGCTACTCCTTGGGAGCAATGTTGGTTAAATGTCCACATTGATAGATAATGATGGTTAAATGTCTTCATTGTGACCTTCCCTTAGGTCCTTTATTAGGCCGATTGTTGAGGCCAATTCCGATTATCGAGGCCGATTCTAATTATCGAGGCCGATTCTAATTATCGAGGCCGATTGTTGAGGCTGATTCCGATTCTGATTGTCGAGGCCGATTCTGATTATCGAGACCGATTTCGATTGTTGAGGTCGATTCCGATTGCTGAGATCGATTCCGATTGCCGAGATCAATTCCTATTGTTAAGGCCGTTATCGAGACCGATTCCGATTATCTAAGACGATTATCGAGATCGATTGTCGAGGTTGATTCCGATTGTCGAGGCCATTTTCAATTGTTGAGGACTCATTCTGATTATCGAGGTCGATTTCGATTGTTGTGGCTGATTGTATAGGGCGATTATTGAGGCCGATTATCGGTGTCAGTTGTCAATACCGATTATGAGTATGTGACAGCATGACATCATAATACATGCCCATACGCATCATTTATATGCTTGATATGAGATGTGATTCACCATTACATAAGTCATTGGGCAGGTTGCTATGAGACTCTTTGATAGGCGAAGATTGTATCACATGAGTGAATGATATGCACAAGATTAATACATGACTGGATTGTATGACTCATGCATCTTACATTGTGTGTTGTGATTACTGTACGCCCTAGCGACATCAGGGTCATAGCATCCACAAACATGTCATGGATGGCCAGATGAGACACCGAAAATCTGTTACTAGCATCGGGCCGATATAGATGACCCTGGGTGAAAATCCCTACCTAATGTCGAAACCGAGTGGATTTATATGAGCGCATAAGGGCCGTATACAACTAGACCGCGTCTCCCACTATGTCATGGTCAGTTGGGAGGGGGTGTGACCTTACCCGCCTGAGGAAATAGGAAATACTAGGCTGAGTCTGACCAGCTTGAGGAATGGGTCCGCTATCGATGAGTCGGGCCTGATATTGGCAGGCGGATAGTAAGGTCTCTTCCACTTACCCAGTTGTGCGCTTGATGGGTTGGCAAGTAACGTAGAGTGTACTAGACCTTGGTGATGATCCCAAAGATGTACAATACTTATTTGTGGAGCAGGAGTTGCATACTCATTCATTCATTCATTTACTATCCACTCGGGCTGATGATGCATAATTATTTGTTACGTGTACTTTCGCGATGGCCAGGATTTTGGTCGGGGCGCACGACTAACCTGAGATTAGGAGCTCACCAAATTGAGTCTATCTATCCAAATTTATGTATGGAATTGGTTTGGATAGAAGTCTTATATGATAGGCCCCATAGCTTGCGATACCACGTACTATCATCCTTACTTCACATTATAGCTTGGTCATTTCATTCGCAACGCATATTGCTTTACATTTACGGTATATGATATATAGGCTTGCTATGTCTTTTCTTCGCGTATCTTGGATGAGGTTCAGTATATGATATTTAACTCATTATGATCTATATTACGTACTCTGATATTGTATGACCCATGGACTTGCCAGTATGTTTCCTCTTACTCTGATATCGTATGATTTATGATCTTGACAGTATTTTCGACATTGTATGATTATGACATTGTATTGAATACTTGACACTTACCTTGTGCACACACTTTCACAACCATCTAAGTTTTCTATAAGCTTATGCACGATATGTAACAACTCACTTTTTGTGGGAACTAATTCTACCATCCGCTTGCATGTGGCCCACCTGAGTTTTGGATCAGCCTCATTTTTGGCCTTATATCTTCTCTTGGCTAGGCCGAGATGATGGACGAAGTAGATTTATGTCATTGTTAGTAGGACCCACCACATCTAAAAATTTAAAATTTTAAAATAAAAAATAAAGAAAAATCTTCCACACGACTAAACCACTTTCTCCACTTTCCTTCCTTTTTGTACGATAATGGCCGCCGAACCCTCTCACGAAATGAAACTGCCCACATTTCCCACTCTTCCGCCTCATTCCTCACATCCATTAAAAAGGAAGGAAAGATATAAACAAAGTTTCAATTGTATCATAAAGGGAGAGAGAGAACCGGGTAGATCAAGAGAGAGAGGGAAAGAGAGAGCCCTGTAGATCAAGAGAGAGAGAGAGAGAGAGAGAGAGAGAGAGAGAGAGAGATTAGAGCGGAGGCAAATCATCAGACTTTTAAGGTAGGTGATTTATCTTGAATTTATCATTTTCAGATATTTATTATGAAATTTATTCCTAATTTTTTTATAGAAATATTATTGCAGTTGATTATTATGTGGGTGATTTTCCTCCACTTATGAACTTTCTGATTTTATATACTTTCTGAAATTTATTTATAATGATTTTAATAAATATTTCTAAATTCATTTATACATGATATCTGCTTTTCTAAATTTTAGTAATTACTAAATCTATTTAACTTGTAAATTAGATCATAATATCTTTTATTTCTGAAAATAAGTGTTAAGATTTATACCATAAATCTGAGTTAAAGTAATTAATCTAAATTAGTTGGTTTACAATAAATACTAACTAAATTTATTTCTAAATTTAAGAAATATGTAATAATAATAATAATAATAATAATAATAATAATAATAAAAAATAGATAAAAATAATTTTACTAATTTTGTATTATAATTTAGAAGTTTTAGAATCCCTCTTGTCAAATTAAATAGTTATAAGTCTAAATTTTAAGTATTTAGGAATTTAGATGATTATTTAAATTATTTAAATCAAAATCTTAACCCGATGTTAAATTAAACTTTTAATTCATCCTAATTTAAAGTCTGATTTAAATATATATATATATATATATATATATATAAGGTCCATATAATTATTTGTAAATTATGAAATTAGAATTCAGAATGAAATAATTAGCTTATATCCATGCATAATTACATAAATAAATAAATTATGATTTTAGGATATATATGGTATTCAACATTCTTCAGCGGTGTCTACAAAATAAATAAATAATAAAATCCTGAATTTATATTTATAATAATTAGATAAATTTTTAGATTAACTTAAATTATTAAATAATAATTTAATTACATTATTAATGTTAAATTATAGAAATCTGTATAATATTTGTTTCTATAAATATTAAAATCCAAATTTTAATTCTAAAATTTTAAAGAATTAATTAAATTTAATTTAAATGAACTTAAGCTTAAGAAATATTTTCAAATTTTCAGAATTCAAACTAAAATTTATTGTACATTATTTCACAGAAATTCTTAAATTAAATAATAGTAAAATAATATTTGAATTATTAAAATTGTAACAAAATTTAAATTTAGAATTATTAATTAGAATTATATTGTTGATATTTTTTTTATTATGAAATAATCATTCATCTTACATGTACGTTTACCATTCATTGAGTATAAATTTTAATATGTTAGATGTAACGTAAGCAAGTAGGGTAATCGTGTCCCTTGGGTGAAAGACCCTAAATTAGTAAGTAGGGTAATCGTGTCCCTTGAGTGGGAGACCCTAAAGCCAACAAGTAGGGCAATTATGTCCCTTGGGTGAAAGACCCTAGAACTCACTGGATCCATTGGAGTCTCCTTTATGTACGGCGTATGAGTACAATTATGTGTATGGATATACTTCAGAGGTACAACTGGAGCAGTAGTCTGACCAGCTAACATATAAATGATTTCATCACCATGGAGTACCAGTGCGTGGGCGTTAATGCAACGTGACCATCCGCTTGGGTATAGTGTTGTAAAAAATAATATAAATGTTATGAGTATTCATATAAATATCACATGCATTGCATTTTCACAATTCTATTCTTAAATTCCAATATCTGTATTCTATTTTCTTCATTGTTATAAAATTTATATTCTCTGAACATGTTAAATTTTGGGTAAGAAATGACCCTACTGGGCTGTTATGCTCATCCTACTAAACAAATGCACAGGTGCAGAGCGGAATACTATGAGCAGGCGGGCCTCTATTATTAGTTTTATTTTTAGGAAAATTAAGTTTAGCTTTAATTCAATTCAGTTTTTTTTTCATTATTTAGGTTTAGTTTATGTTCATATTTCGATGTAGAAATGAAAAACTATCAAAAGAGTTGAATTTAATAAATATTTCAGCTGTATTTTCTTTTAGATGACATTGAATATTATTGAACTTGATTGAATCAACTAGATTGTAATTAATGAGATTATATTATAACTTACACCTTGGGATTCGGGTCCCGAATACCTTATTCGGGTATTCAAATTTCAGAGCGTGACACGATAAATGCATGTAGGTGGCATTAGGTTGTAACAGCATGGAGCTTGGAGCATGTAGCTGACTTCTGGAGCTTTGATTTCGATATATGTATTTCTCTTTTAATATTGTATTTAAATGCTTATATTAGTGAATATGTGATGATGATGTTGCCTTTGAGATTTCGGTATACTTGTGGTTATGCTTCTTATGAGATAAATTCATGTTGAAAATCCTCTTTGTAGGATTTTAGGATTGGAATCTGGTGTATGGATACTATGAGCTGAGAATAGGGTACTATGGAGGCTGTCGGCATCGGATTCGACGATCGAAAATTTTATAAGCCCGATTTCTGAGTTTGAGGCTTGACGATACTTATTTACATTGAACTTCATATTAGATGTCATTGATATATTACTTCAAATTTGATTTGTTTCTCAACGTTCGCTTTGATACCACTTATTGGAACTCATAGAAGCACATAGAGAAGAATCAAGCAAAGTAATTACAATCGCACAAACAAACTCAATAAGAAGGCAATTTGAATTTTAAATGAATAACCTTTTTGGGAAAAGAAACCATAACACAAAGTGACGAATAATGCACTATGAAAGCAATATTACAAGAGATGGAGATCTTATTGATTCGAACAACTCTTGAATCTCCTTTGAAACCCTATCTATGCTCTTGAACCATTTAAAACACTTTAGAAACCCCTAATCATCTCCCTAATTCCAATTACACCATATATATATATATATATATATATATATATATATATATATATATATATATATATATAGAGAGAGAGAGAGAGAGAGAGAGAGAGAGGGGGGGGGGGGGGGGGGGGGGGGGGTGCTTGCTTACCTACGCACATGCGCACCTTTGAACATATGCCATGGTGTTAAATCCGAACGGTCCATAAGATGCGGAATCCCATGGAACCTTAGGGGGTGAATTTTCACCCTGATCTAAGATTCTGGTGGGCCATAACAAAGAGAAATTCAAATCAAGGGAAGAAACTGTTTGCATTTTTTATGGCCCACCGAAGTTTTGGATCAAAGTAAAATTTTGTACTAGGGAGTTTCATGAGGTTCTGCTTCAAGTGGACCATTCAGATTTTCGAGACTCATCAAATATAATGAGTTATCAAAAAATTTCGTATATAGTACGTACGAACTGATTCGTAGGTGAGCATTTCCGTATGTGTGTGTGTGTGTGTGTGTGTGTGTGTGTGTGTATATATATATATATATATATATATATATATATATGGGAAAAGGTACTATGCACTCGACCTCACAATAAGCCCCCGTGAGGTCGAGCTCTGTGGGCCCCACCGTGATGCGTTTCGACCATCAACACCGTTCATTTGATGGGTCCCCTTGAAATTATGGGATATCCCAAAAATCAGCCGTATACAGAACTCAGGTGGGCCATACCATCTAAAATCATGTGAAGACACCGTTAAAACATATAAAAGAACTTGGTGGAGCCCACCCGAGTTTTGAATGTTGTTGAAACTTGGTATGACACCTCATCCTAGTGGGACACACATAATGGATGGGTTGGATTTGCAAACCACATCTCGGTGGGCCATTAAAATGATTATGAATGTTTTAATGGTGCATGGCCCCTCTCCACTTCTGTATGTGGTGTGGCCCACACAAGTCACGGATTGACTTGATTTTTGAGACCTAGGCCCACGATGGAATGGTGCATCTGACTGATGGGGTAGATGTTTGAAACGCATCATGATGGGGACCAGACAACTCAACCTCATGGGATGGCCCCGTGAGGTCGAGCGCATAGTACCTTTTCCCTCTCTCTCTCTCTCTCTCTCTCTCTCTCTATATATATATATATATATATATATATATATATATATATAGACATACACTATTCAATTGGAATAGAAAATAAATTATGCATTTACAAAAAATTGTGCGTGCCTTCAAAATATCCTTTGGGCATTGAAGAATATCAAAGAGACCAGTCGATGACATTGAAGATCCTCCTATGTCATTGAATAGCGACTTTCAATGTCTAACAATCAACTAATTTTTTTTTCCAAATTTTTTGGATTGGATTAAGCACTCTACCAATAGCATCCACAACCCTGATTTAAGGCATCATGCAACATGATGAATAAAACTAGCCCATAGTTCAAAATCTGGCCCTAAGCCACGTGTCCGCGAACATTCCACGAACATTCGAGCTGCGTTTATTTGCCGCGGCACCAGTTTCAGCCTCAATCACGAGGCGTCCACGTGCTGAGATGGTTTCATGGTTTGATTTATCATTATTTTATAATATAATTAATACAATCAAAGCTAATAACTCACGTAGCTTTGATAAGCCCACATGTATATATTAAAGTTCATGTACATGCCACACGTGTGCTAGCATATCCAATCCAATTCATCAGAATTGCACCAGCATATCATGCCCTATATCAGAAACCGAATCGATCCACCAACAGGTGGGCCGCAGTTTGCAGGAAAAAAATGGCTTTTAACAGCTTGGCTGATGCTTTCCAATCCCCAGTTACTAATATTAGGTCCACACGCAGGTTGGATCAAATTTATCTGCGGTAACGTGCGCAAGACCAGACCAACCTAATGGATGGATGAGATCTCGACCATGCTGGCACGCGTGTAGCGGATACACGAGCTTTACTCGAACGCACTTACCAAAGTTCCATCTCATAATCGTACTTTTGTGTGAATTTCACGACAAGGAATTAAAAATTAAAAAAAATCACAACAATGGCCCACCAACTGCTGGTGCACCACATGGACAGTCCTGATCCAACGTACTACCGCAAACCAAAGGCAGGCAGGTTGTATTTGAGACGACACGTGTGGATCATTTTGCAACTAGAGTATGCGCGGAGGGGAAGAAACCGTGTCCATGAACTCATCGTCGGACTCGAGTGCGCACATCACCCCCAGCGCAAGGCAAAGCTCGAGGTCTACGCTCCCTCCTCCTTCCCTTCCTGGAAACAAGGATATCTTCCCATCCAGCTTATTTTCTCCGCCGGTCCTTACCGACACCGGCCTTCCCCAACCGAAATCCACACCGTAGACGTCAAACCTCGGGGATCCCCCGATCACCACACTGACGTTGTCCATCTTGCTCAAGTAGATAAAGAACGGTGCTTTCGCCCACTCGTCATACGTGCTGCGGACTACTGCATCGTTATGCTCCACCACAGTCCGGTGCACAAGCCACGCGGCCCATCCTAAATCGTGGGCCAGCAGCTCCCCTGCTCTAACCGTCGCTCTTTTCCCTTGAACACAGTCGCCAAAATAGTCACGTGACAGAGGCGGTTCCAGTCTCGGTCTGTTATCAATCGAAAACCCACAGCTTATAATCTGATCTGCCGGCAAGTTCCTCGCACGTGTCACCGATCTCCACACGTGCGCGGACAAAGCTTGGAAAGCCGAGATCTTGTTCGTCCTGCCTTCCTCGTTTGCTTTTGCTTTCAATCGTGCGATTGACTTGGGTGTGAAATGGAAGAACCGATCGCGGAGAAGCGGACGGGAAACTGTCTCTGTGAATTCGTGTGGGTTAGAAAACGGGAGTGAGACAGGAGATAGTTTTCCTGAAGGAAACCATCGCTGGACGACTGGAGGTCGTGAGATATTGACGAGAGGTTCCATTTCTCTCGAGATATTGATTCTGCAAATCTCGGACCAGGAGCCGAGGAAATGCCAAAAGGAGGTGCCGTCAGCGACGGCGTGGTTGAAAGAGCAGCCCACGAAGAATCCGTCCGTCAATTCCGTTAACTGCACTGCAAACAAAGGCAGTGAGAATCCGTCACAGTTGACGGCTCCGTTAAGAGGGAAGAACGACTCAACGATAGGGTGCACGTCGATTGTGGTAAGTACGTGGGCCACACCTATATCAGCAACCGCGTGGATGAACTCAGCTCCTGCATCGTTACAGTCTATGAAGACATTGCAAGAAGAAGAAGACGAAGCGTTGCTTTCGAATACGAGGCGGCCGGCGAGCGGTGAGAAGTGGGCAAGAACGTGAGAGAGGGAATGTTTCAGTCGGTCTATAATGATGGTGATGGGCTTTTCATCTTGACCGTCTGATGGGTGGGGAGTAGACCCCTTTGGTTGTAGCGGAACAAGAGTAAAGAAACATCCCAAGGTGTCAGCTCGCAACGTTGTGTGGGTGCTTGTTCTAGCTTGCGCAGTGGGCGTATGGTGGAAGTGGAGAGCCGACGGACTGCAGATACCGTCATGACTGCGGGTGAGTAAATGAGATGGCTTGTAAGGTGAGATCTTTTCCCGTTTGTCCACGACTAATTGCTTTCAAGCTCCTATATTTATGATGCATGGCACCTGAGACGAATAAAGAGAAAAGAGATTTCAGCGAGTAAAACGAGGAGAGAGAAATGGAGATATTAGGGCTAACGTGGAGAGATTTGATTAGGTGACAACTGCTTTTAAAGATAATCGTGTGACCCACCTCAGATTTGATGCGCCTATTTTTGCGGATGTGTCCTTAAAATAATTATACAAAACGCATTTGTGATCGTTCCCTTAAATAATGATCCAAAACACATTGCTTTCAAACATGCTTTGGGCGTGGATTCAGTCAAGTCGGCACTTAAACCTAGTTCCGAAGAGTCTTTTATGTGGGGTCACACCTATCGTATATCATATCAGGCTGTCTATCCGTTTTGCCATTTCATGAGCCTAAATTTGAAGCGGCTCCAAATATCAGGGCGACCACGCCATAGATAGTGATTTTTTTTATGAGCTACGATCATCTTCACATGGTTAGACGAAAGGAAAACACAAATATTATCTGATTGCAAAACTTTTTGGTAGCTTGGGAAAAGTTTTTAATGTTGGTCCAATTTTATTTATGGGCTCATATTCTAAAATGAGTAAGCAAGATGGATGAGCTAGCAAGATGCGGATAGATAGCATGGATAAAACACATGCCTCACGTTGAATTGCATGCAGGTAATGCCTGAATACTAATAACGACATTTTATTTTTTTTAATGTTTTATTTATTTTTAAGGCAAAATTCATTGATGAAGAAGATAGTTATATTTGGGCTTCCTCAGGAGAAAAAGGACCAGGGGAAGCCTATCATAGGCCTCACGAAGACTACACTACTGAAAACAATAAAAAGACGCTATCAAGAAGGGGGACCAAATCGAGCAGATTCCCTGATCGCCCCTATGCCCACCTTATCAAGGAAGCGGAGGCCCTCGACCTGAGGGGGAAGATCTGAAAGAAGGCCAAAAAACAAGGAAGTTTGGTTTGCGCTACCCAAGCGCACCAAGGAATCCGCTGGAGCATTCCCTTCTCTGAAAATATAGGAAAAGACAACATGTCCTCTTCTCTTAACCATGCCAATCCTGTTTGTCCAATATGTACACTTGCAACCCGGATTCGCTTCTCCATTTAACACCTTCACCACCAGTTGCGAGTCAGACTCAACAACAACTTTGAGAAGCCCCCAACGAGACAGTAGAAGATCCCATCATGCACTGCCCGAATCTCCGTATAACTATTTGAATTGACATCGTAGCCCGTCGAGAACGTGAAGAGGAAGGCTCCCCTATCATCTCTGCAAACACCTCTGCCCCTCGACCTCCCTGGGTTTCATCTGGAAGACCCGTCCACATTAATCTTTATCCACCCAGCTGTGGGCTTGCACCATTTAACCATCAAGGGTTGGCTAGACTGGCAACCCCTAACTGGTCTATCAGGCGGCGCTACAGGGGCTTGGGGATCAATAGTGGTAGCGGAGAGGTTACAACCACTTATGGAGGATATCCACCATGAAACTCGCGCTATCACCGACACATCAGATGGAAATTTACCTTTGAACACAATAACGTTTCTCTCCTTCCAAACTTCCCACAACAACAAACAAAGGGCCAACTTGTGAATCAATGACACCTTGGGGCCGACAGTCGGAGTTCCCCAGCACTGTGCCAATCTGGACTCGACTGAGAGAGTTGGCATAACTCTGATGCTAAAAACAACCCCCAGGAATTTCCAGGCAGCAACTGCGAGGTTGCTGGCCAGGAAGAGGTGGTGGCTGGATTCAGTTGAGTGAATGTCATCAGACTGAGTGGTGAGACTGCAGCAGACACACTTCGATGCGATCTTAATACCCCTGAATTAGACGGCTTCATCGATAGACAGTGCACTATGGGCCCCACCATGATGTATGTGTTTTATCCATGCCATCCATCCATCTTGGATAATTATTTTAGGGCATGAGCCAAAAGAAAAATGAGGTATATTCAATTCTCAAGTGGATCACACCAAAGGGAAACAATGGTGATTGAATGTCCACCATTTTAGACTTCTTACGAGCCACAAAAGTTGTCATTGACGCCCACACCATTAAAAACCTCCCATGGCCTGATGGAATGTTTATTTGCTATCCAACCCGCTGATTACATAATATGGGCCTAGATAAAGGGAAAACACAAACATAAGCCTATCTAAAAAATTTATGGCTCAAGAAGTTTTTAATAGCGGGCACTCAATCACTAATCTTTGGTGGGATGCCGTCCACCTCAAATTTAGATATACCTTTTATTTTCTTTTATTCCTTTTTTTCTACCGTGCCATAAAATGAGCTTGCAAAATAGATGAAAGCAATGAATAAAACACATACATCACCACGGGTGCATGCAATTCTTGTCACGTTCAAAAGTGATAAAGTGATGTGCATGACCAATTGACGTGTAAGGTCAGTCCAATCAAATCTCGTCACATTAGGGCATACCGGATGCCTGAGGATAAGATCTCACCTTAAAAATATGGGGAACAAGGAGAGGCAAGTTTTTCAAAAACAGGGATGTTAAATTACAAATGTGACCTCTTTTTGTAAGTGCCTTCCCCGGTGTTTTTTTAAGACGTGGGTAAATTTTAAGTTCTTCTCAAATTTTCTTGTTGCGGAAAATATTCCAACTCTACTTAAAAGTCTTCCCCCCTTGCGTATTCTCCAACCCATGAAAACTAATATCTTAAATAAAACTGATGAAACACTACTTGTATTATATAGCATAAGTAGATAATGCATTAAATTTCAAATACATTATAGATTGTTTGGTAATCATATTTAAGATTTAAATCTGTACTTTTAAATCTTTTTTTCTTGTCTAGTTATTCGTGGAGGTGAGCATCGGTCCGGATCGAAGCAGATTGGATTCAACCGGATCAGATCTGAAATGACAATGGTTTGACCCGAACTCGATTAGATCCGGAATCAAATCCGGGTCACCTGACCCGAATAGATCTGATACATGATTTTCCTTACCCAAACCAAGTCCGACTCAGTCAGATAAACCGAGTCGGATTGAGTTAGGTATGATTCGGACATGTGTGAATTTAACTTTTCATATAATGTGGTCCACTTTAACCTTTAATATATACTATTTTTTTGCTCAAGGCCTAAATTAATATATCAAAACGGATGAATGGCTTAGATAAAACATATACATCAAGGTGGGCCCCACATGGCTCTGAAAAACTACCGTTACTGTATTTATGTTTTTACCGAACATATATATTAAAGCAGTTTGACTCTTTTTTTTAATATACAGTGAGTGGAGACTTGCTATAACGACCTTAGCAAGTTATGTGGGTCTTATCATGAGGTATGTGTTATATCTAAACTGTCCGTCCATTTGGCGAGCTCGTCATAAAGCTTACAATGGAAAATAAGACAGATCTAACTATCAAGTGGACCACACGAAATATTTAATGATTAAAATCATTCGCTACTGCTACTTGTGGTGTGGTTCAGATGATCTTTGGATATTAATAATTTTTTAGGTAATTCTCTATGATGATCTCTAAAAATATATGAACGGTGTAGATATAATAAATACATCACTATGGGGCCATGTAACTTTGATATCCTTTGAATCGTTTGTACAATTCAGAGTTCGAGTGCCCATGGTTTTACTTAAAACTGCTTTCCAACCCATTGTTTTGCTCGAAATTGCCATGGAGCTTGAATTGGAAACGGAACTGCATAACTCAGTAGGCTCAGTGTACTGAGTAAACTCTTCGAGGTTCACCATGATTTATATATTAAATCCACTCCGTCCATCCATTTTACCTGATAATTTTAGTGCTATATACAAAATATGAATTATATCCGAGTCTTGAATTGACTACACTATTGGAAACAGTGTGAACTGAGCATCCACTGTTGAAAATATTCTTGTGAGCCACAGAAGTTTTTTATCAAGATTATATTTGTGTTTTCCTTTCATCCATGTCTGTAAGATCTTATGAACAGGTTGGATGGCAAGTAAACATCACCGTGGGGCACATAAAGGTTTCAACAGTGAAAAATCATTACTACCACTGTTTCCTGTGGTATGATACATTTGAGGTTTGGATATTCTTAAATTTTGGGTTTATCCCCTTAAATGAGCTAAAAAATCGTATGGACGGCGTGGATTAAACACATATATTCACCATGGGCCCAACTAAGTTTACAAAGTACGATAAGGTTACTCAGTACGCAATCTGAATTCGCCTGAATTGCAGTTATGTGAAAATTTAATGCTCTGGTGGAGTGCGATGGATCATACACAGGCACTTAGAAATTGCAAATGTGTCATATGAGTAGTCCAATTAAACCTACCAAATTATTGTACATAGGGAAGATTTATTATGAACCAGAGATTAAGCTTATTTGATTATCTTATGAGGAATGGTGGAGACATCTGTGGGACGGTTATAAAATCCAACGGTCTTATTTCCACAAATAAGTTTGTACGGATCAGATGATAGGATTGTCCAACCAATCTGATCTCGGGTTTTCTCATGGAGGTAGTACAGTGCATGGTCTACTCAAAATTTTTAGTTAATATAAATCGAGTGAATAATTCTGAGTTCACGCATATCAAGTGCCATACCTAGCCGAGTATCATATATGTAGAAAAGGAGCTAATAACCCATGTGACCCACACGTCTGAGATACCTTCTTAATCATGGAGGATTGAAACCGTGCATGGCATGGGGCCCATCCGAGTCACGAATAGCTTTGATTTGGAGAGGGATTGGATATTGATGCTACTGGAGGGGACCGACTTCTGTACAGTTCTCTGTGGGCCCCATCATGATGAAAGAAAGAAAAGAAATATGTTAGACATGATATTGGGCAGTGGAGAGGAAGAAGAGAGTGCTGAAGAAGTAGAAGGACATGAGAAATAGGGTAAGAGATTTAGGGGTATAAAAAATATATTTATACTACCCGATTATCCGCTCCGGGTTGGGTCGGGTCGGGTCGGTCCGGGTCATTTCGGTTCGGGTTATCGGATCGGATCTGTCCGGATACACCATTATCCGACCCCAACCTGAAAAACGATCGGATCTGAATGGATAGACTCGATCAGACCCGATTTTGACCGTTGGTTCTGTTCAAAATGGGTCGAGTCGAGTCGGATCCATTGGATCAGGTCCAATATGCTCACCTCTAGACTTATTCGTTATTTTTAAAATTTGGTACAGTAAAACTATAGGATCCTTCAATCTAAGAAATTTGGACTTGCCATGACAAGAGAATGCCTGTTGAGTGTCATTCTTCCCACCAATAATTAGATGGTTAAAGATTATCATATCAAAAAAGTAATTATTTTCGAGATTAAAAGGTACACATGGTGGATGGTAGAAACCAATAACTGCTAAATTGGAAATGAACAGTCTGATTTAGTTGTTATTTGAGATCAATGGTTTGATTTAGTCGACATTGAAGATTAACGGTTAGAATGAATTGACATCAAAGCGGAACAATTTGATTGGGCCAAAAAATGGAGATAAAATATATATTTTGGCTAATAATGATGATCAATGGCCGGATTGGGCCAATATTGAAGATGAATATATGTTTTGAGTAGGCTAAAAATGAAGATGAACAATCTAGTTGGATTGATGTTCAATTTGAGTAGTTTGAGTGAATAATATTGTAAATCCACAGTTTAATTAGGCTAAAATAGAAGATCGATGGTATGATGGACCAAAATTAATTATCAATTATTTCATTGGGCTGATATTAGCGATGACTAAAAGAAGCTCAAACGAAAGTGAAAGTAGTTGACGCAGGGAAGGACGTGAGGTCGAGCACCGTCTTCCTCAAGATGATAAATATTCCGAATCCACGGAACTTCTCTGGACTCCTCACAGAGACTCCTCGAATCCACGAGGAAAGAAAGCAGAAAATAGAAAATAATTTTTAATAAATTCGAAATTAATTGATGAATGCAATAAAACGAGTTCACACCCCTTTAAATAAGGGAACCAAGCAATAGAAAAGAAATCAGACTCAAACTACAACTAAAACTCCTAGAATCCGCGACTTACTATAAATAGTAAACTTACTATTTATAGACGGTCGTGATGTCTACTAGTGCGCAAGGGTTTTGGCCAAAAATAATAAGTGTCCTATTTGGCTTCACCAAACTGTTCTCCCAATTATCCTAAGCACTTTTCATGTTGGACACAACTCCTAAAGCCCAACGGATGAAGAGCTATAAGCAAACTAAAACTTACTATTTATAGTAAAAATGAAATTAGAACGAGAAAACGACCGTCGATTAGGGAGTTTCTTGTAAATTCAGGCTGCGCAACCCAATTTAGCGGGGTTGGTTGGCTAAAGTAGCTCGTTCTACCCCAAATTCATATATTTTACGTCAGATAACTCATTCCAGATTGCGAGATACACCGGATCTAAGGTAACGGGCCATTCGAAGTGAGCCAAGTCTCATAACGAGTCACGTTACTCTGTTTCATCATAAATGCTTCATTTCAATTCAAAATTACAACCTTATAAAAAACTTGTTATTTTAATTAATTTCTACTTTAGAGGTATCTCTATCATTTTAGAATTTTAGTATGTTGAGTCTTCTTAGAAATTGCTCCTGAACACCTTAGGAATCATCTAGCACATTTGATTTAGATCTTTTTATTTTTAGCAAACTTTATTATTTCAAATAAATTTTATTTTAATTGAATTAGGATTCCTAATTAAAATTTTGCTTTTTCTTTGTTAGTGATGCAATCTGAAAGTTTGAAGATTTTTGAATAACAAAATTTTAAAATTTTCATTTTGTCTTATGAATTTAAGGTTTTACCTATTCGAGGAAAACAAGGATCTTTCTCCTCACCACGTTTCTTGCGTCGTGCCAAGAAGTATATGTAGTTAGAAACTAGTTAAGGCCACCATGTTGTTTGTGAGAGAACAACTTCGTTTATCCATTCTGCCAGCTCATGTTTAGACAGAAAAAAATAAAAATAAATGCAGATCCAAAACCCAAGTAGGCGACATAGGATGGCTACTATAGCACTATGGATGTTTCAATAGGGGTCACCCAAAAAATTTAGCCAGAAACAAAACTTCTATGGATGTTTCAGTAGTGGTCACCCAATCTCCACTATTTCCTTGTGTGCCTCACTTAGAGTTCTATATCTGCCTAGTTCTTTTTTCTTATCTTCTAAAAGGATAGGGAAAAAAATGGATGTAAGGGATAAATTTCTCTCAGACACCCTGGTGTCGCAATCCGTGCGGTCGGCAGCAGGAACCACTGAACAGCAGCACATGGAGAGAAACTTTTATGCCCTGACAGCCGGTGGTACGTTATTAATTAGAAATTACACAGGTGCCATATTTGTAATTCAAACAAAACCATCCAAATCATGGGTCCTTATCTAATTACTCCATTGTCGGATATCTGTTTGAACGGTTAAAAATGAAAATATCCAAATACCTAATAAATGGAGGTAACCCTACTTTTCAGATATGAGAATCCATGCACTGAATAAAGATCACCGGTGCCCATCATTATAGCTTCCTGTCAAATTCGAAAGCGGATTAGGTGAGAACCGGACTCAGAGGTGGGTGGGACCCCTGACTGTGACGCCCACTTTGATGCATGTGATTACTTGCCATCCATCTGTATTAAAAGCTTATTTTAAGACATAGTTCAAACAATAAAGCACATCTAAATATCAAGTCAACTATAATGCAGATAATAATAGTAATCCATCATTAAAAACTTCTCACATGCAACAAAAGTTTTGGATCTAAGTTTATATTTGTGAATCTTTGTAACCTCATCAACAACTTCAATGAAAAATAAATATTCCAGAAAAAAAAAATGAAGTCTTTGTCTAAAGAAATACATTGAGAAATGTCAAATTTGGCCCCAAAAAGTTTTTAATGGTGGGGATTCAATCATTATTGTTTCCTTCAATATGGTCCACATAAATTTGAACCTGCTTCATTTTTTGGATCATGACCTACAGGGGTCCAACCCACCTTAGAAGGGACCTCGGGTGCTACCTAATTTGCTCCCAGCAAACTGATAAAGTATTACTAGGTTTCCAACTCTTTAGCTGAGCTAGTAATTAGCATAGATATCCAAGTATGTAGTTTGATCCTCGATTGCCTTGGCACATGAGAAATTGGTTCACATTTTCAGGATGAGATTGATTGGCCATCCTTAGTCTAATTTTTCAACATTTGTTTCTAGAAATATGTCTGCATTGTACGGATGGCTCTTTTTAATTAGGTTGTTTCAAAGGTAAAATATTATTTTAAAAAAGTTTACTATTTTTGAAAAGTTACAAGCTTAAAGTTTAAAACTTCTATAAATCATATTTAAGGCTTCGTAAATAAATTTTATTCTAACTCTTTATAATAATATTAATTTATCTCTTATTTTAGAAATTTCTTATGCGGTGGTTTGAAGGGTCATTTTTTTAAATGAAGGTAATGATATTTCTTTTTCTCCATGCACCAGGTGCATCAAGTGATATAATAGATACATTCTTATTCATGCATCAACTATAGAGTTATTAACGTTTTAACATAAAATCATGGGTTCAAGTATCCATTGTGATGAAAAACTATGGTAGTTTGAGTGCAAGGGTATTAGGAAATCGGATTGCATACTGAGTATCTTACTGAGTAAGAAAATTCTCATGCATATCCACGGTGTCCATTCATTTTAGGGGTTGAATCCAAAATTGATGTATATCATATTGATTTTCACCACTGAAAACATTCTAAGGCCCTCAGTGATGTTTATTTGTCATCTAACCTCTTCGTAAGATAAACAGACATGGATGAAGGGAAAACACAAATATTAGCTTGATCTAAAACTTCTTTAGCCCCCAATAATTCTCCAGTAAATGTTCGATTCACATGGTTTTCGGTGGTGTGCTCCACTTGAGGATTGGATACATTCCATTTTTGGAATTAAGTCTTAAAATTATTTGTTAAAAGAGATGGATAGGGCGGATAAAATGCATGAAGGACAATTGGTCCCACATAGTTTACTCAGTACACAATCCACTTCTGTATGTAAGTGTATTTAAATAAAATGAATAAATAAATAAAAACCAGTAGTTTGATATGAATGGGGGTGTTTTCTTTGGTATATGAGTGCGTGTATTTTTTTTAAATTTTTTTTTCTTTAATGGTGGTTTGATAACAATGCACATCAGTAGATATCAATGTAGGTCTTTTCTTGGGTATACAGGCCACATCAGTTGATTTCAATGCGGGTCTTTTTTGGGTATATAGCTTCCAATAGAAAGTTGGGTGATGTAGTCTTATGGACGGTGTTTCTTAGAATTAATCATGCCCAAGAAAGAGATCGTGCCCATCTAGTAAACAATCTAAGAGGTGCAAGCAACGGTTGAAATCATGGATTGCAAATATAATTGTCGTAATGAATGGCTCACGGCTGTCAAAAAGAAGCATATTCAACTACTTTAAGGTCTAAGATGTATAATACCCATGCTAAACCATAGAGCCAAATGCTTTTCAGTCGATTAGATGTTGAAGTGTAGATTTATGCGGAGCAAGGAGAACCTGTTGAGGAACCCATGGCAAAGGAGAGTGGTCCGTTTATATGAAAAAGAGTGCCTCTTAATGAGTTAACGTCAAATAGCTTGATGGATCTGCAAATGTACCAAGTGATGGATTGGTGGATGATCCAGAAAATGTTTGAGAAATTTACATCTGTACGACCCATTTATGGCCCAATTACATTTTTAGCCCACTTCCTTTTACCTCTCAAGAATAAGCCCCATGCATACGGATGGCTTCCCAAAGGTCGAAAATGCCCCTTCTTTTCCTTCAGCAAGAGGATCGGCTGGTGCTTGAAGACGAGCGTTGATGCTCGACTCCAAGTTGTACAAACGGTTCAAAAGAGATCAAACTTACATGGGCCCCACAGTTATGTATTTATTATATCCATAATGTTCATCCATATTTCGAGATCATTATCAATAATAATAAAAAAAAAAAAATTCATGTCCAAAGATCAACTGGATCACACCACAAAGAGCAGTGGGAAAATTGATTTTCATAGTTAAAAACTTTGTAGGGCCCACCATAACATTTATTTTCCATCCAATTTATTCATAAGGTCACAAAGACCTAGATGATGAGGAAAAACAAATTTAATAATGATCCAAAACTTCTGTAACCCCTAAAAGGGTATCAATGCTAGACGTTCAATCTTCCATTGCCTTTTACAGTGTGGTCCACTTGATAGCTAGATCCGTCTTATTTTTGTCTCAAGCCTTAATACAATTTCGCCAAATAGATGGACGGTTTGGCTATAATACATACCTCATAATAGAACCCACAAAAAGCAGTGGGGATTTTTTATTTTTTATTTTAAAAGGGGGAACCTATGGCTATGGGGTTTTCTACTTTTTCAATATGTCCTTTGATATGTATCGAAGGTCTTTCGATATGTACTTCGACATGTATCAAAGGTCTTTAGATATGATCGAAAAAGGTTCAGAAATGTCCAGCAAGTTTACCTCAAAAATCCTACAATTTTCGATACATATCGAAGAGTATTCGATATGTATCGAAGGTATTTTCCCTATGGCTATGGATTATAACCGTAGCCATCACGGTAGTCCGGGGTAGTCTATGCAATTTATTATTATTATCATTATTTTTACATGGAGAATTTTATTCTACCTACAATTTTCTCTGATACATATTTTTATAAATATGTATATATAAGCATATAAAATTTGTTTCTCTCTTCTTCTTTTTTTTTTCATTTCTTTTTTTTCATTTAACAATAATATTTTTTAAACTAAAATTAGTTGCTTGACGTACCGTATATGATTTTGGGGTAGGAGAAGCTACTTTAGCCAACCAACCTAGTCATTTTCATAGATTCCATCAGGTCGATGGTCAAAAATCCATTTCATTCACTCTGTGGTCAATTTCAATTAGTTCGCGGTCAATTTCATTCATTTTTTTCACTTCGTGGTTAATTTCATTCACTTCGCGGTCAATTTTAATCAGTTTGCAGTGAATTTCATTAACTTCATGGTCAATTTCATTCACTTTGCGGTTAATTTCAAAAACTTCACAGTCTATTCCCTTCATTTCATGGTCAATTTCATGCATTACACGATCAATCCCGGCGGTTCCCCTTCATTTCACAGTCAATTCCCTTCACTTCACGGTTAATTCCCTTCACTTCACGGTCAATTCCGTGCATTTCACGGTCAATTCCCTTCATTTTATGGTCAATTCCATGCATTTCACGATCAATTTCGGCGACTCCCCTTCACTTCACAATCAATTCCCTTTACTTATTGTCAATTTAATGTAGTTCACGGTCAATTTCTTTCATTTCACGGTCAATTTTGGCGATTCCCCTTCACTTCATGGTCAATTCCATGCATTTCACAGTCAATTTCCTTTATTTCACGGTCAATTCAATGCATTTCACGGTCAATTTCATGCATTTCACGGTCGATTCCGGCGATTCCCCTTCACGGTCAATTCTATGCATTTCATGGTCAATTCCCTTTACTTCACGGTCAATTCCTTTCATTTCACGGTCAATTCCATGCATTTCATGGTCAATTTCGATGATTCTCCTTCACTTCACAGTCAATTCAATTCATTTCACGGTCAATTTTCTTCATTTCATAGTCAATTCCATGCATTTCATGGTCAATTCCATGCATTTCACAGTCAATTCCAGCGATTCCCCTTCACTTCATGATCAATTCAATTCATTTCACAGTCAATTCCCTTCATTTCATAGTCAATTTCGTGCATTTCACGGTCAATTCACTTCACGGTCAATTCCATGCATTTCACTCCATTCACTCCCTTACAATCAAATACACGTCTGAACTCATCTTTGTCATCCTTATGGAGATTTAATAAAGAAAATGGGTGAAAGGAAGGAATAAGGATAGCAGAGATGAGTTTGGACATGTATTTGAGTATAAGGGAGTGAATGAAGTGAAATTGATAAAGCAACCTGAAATGCATGAAAATGACCATGAAGTGAAGCGAATTAATCGTGAAATGCATTGAAATGACCGTGAAGTAAAGGGAATTGACAGTGAAATGCATTGAATTGACCATGAAGTAAAGGGAATTAACCGTGAAATACATGGAATTGACCGTGAAGTAAAGGGGAATCGCTAGAATTGATCTTGAAATAAAGGAAATTGGCTGTGAAATGCATTGAATTGACCATGAAGTAAAAGGAATTGACCATGAAGTGAAGGGGAATCACCATAATTGATCGTGAAAATGCATGGAAATGACCATGAAGTAAAGGGAATTGACCGTGAAATGCATTGAATTGACCATGAAGTAAAGGGAATTGACCGTGAAGGGGAATCGCCGAAATTGACGGTGAAATGCATGGAATTGACCGTGAAATGAAGAGAATTGACCGTGAAATGCATTGAACTGACCATGAAGTAAAGGGAATTGACCGTGAAGTAAAGGGGAATCGCAAGAATTAACCGTAAAATGAAAGAAATTGACCATGAAATACATTGAATTGACCATAAAGTAGAGGGAATTGACCGCGAAATGCATGAAATTGATCTTGTAATGAAGGGGAATCGCTGGAATTGATCACGAAATGCATGAAATTGACCATGAAATGAAGGGAATTGACTGTGAAATGCACAAAATTGACCGTGAAGTGAAGGGAATTGACTGTGAAATGCATGGAATTGACCGTGAAGTGAAGGGGAATCGTCGGGGTTGACCGTGAAATGCATGAAATTGATCACGAAGTAAATGTAATGAATGAAATTGACCGTGAAGTGAATGAAATGAATTTTCGACCATCGACCTGATGGAATCTTGAAAAATAACCAGGTTAGTTGGCTAAAGTAGCTTCTGCTACCCCAAAATCATATAGGGTACATCAAGTAACTAATTTTGGTTTAGAAGATATTATTGTAAAATGAAAAAAGAAAGAAATGAAAAAAGAGAGAAAAAATTTTTATATACTTATATATATATATATTTTTATAAATATGTATTAGATAAAATTGTAGATAGAATAAAGTTCTCCATGTAAAAAAAAATTCCATAGACTGCCACGGACTACAGTTGTGGCTACGGTTATAATTCGTAGCCATAGTGAAAATACCTTCGATACATATCGAATACTCCTCGATATGCATAAAAAATTACAGGATTTTTGAAGCAAATTCACTAGACAGTTCTGTACCTTTTTCAATCATATCGAAAGACCTTTGATATATATCAAATTACATATCGAAAGACCTTCAATACATAACAAATGACATATCGAAAAGTAGGGGCTATGGCTATAGCTACTGTTATAATCCATAGCCATAGAAACCCCCAACTTTCAAAAATCACATTTCTGAAAAAGTAGGGGTATTTCTGACCTTTGGGAAGTCATCCGTACATATGGGGCTTATTTTTGAGAGGTAAAAAGAAGTGGGCATAAAAATTTTAATGGGCCATAAATGGGTCATACAGTTGTAAATTTCTCAAAATGTTTTAATTAAAAGAGGGTTAGAGAAGACAATTCTACAATGAAGATTGTCACCCTTTTGCGTATTTTATGTGGTGGTCCTTGTAATACAATTCCTTTCTCATTTACCCTTTATAAATAATCGAGAGGGAAAAGAAAGAGAAAATTAACACTGTAAATCCCACCTTTTATCCAGCGTCTTTTATAAAGGATCCAAAACTCACCTTCCTAACTTAGACTTGCACGTGTGGACTCAGCGTTTGAGGATGAAAATATCCCTGCTTTTCAAAGTGTTTTTTCGTTTCAATATACCTATAGCTACGGATTATAACCGCAGCTGTAGGTGACACCACGGTAAACCGAGGGTCTACCTTGCTGATTTTCTCAGGAAGAAAACCCCGACTCTATTTTCTATTTCGAAAAATTCAGCCCCACGTCTTTATAGGTTGGTGTAGCATTACTGTGCAAAGATCCCAGCCCTCCATTAGATGTATCTGACAATGTAGACGATCTGGCATGAAAATCAATCGTCTAACATTCAAGTGGACCACAGTGCTCAAAACAGCCTGATGGCTCAGTAAATTTTGCAGAGTTTCTTTAAGCGATTGTTTGTTTCATAAACTGTTTCCCTGAGAAATTGACTAGTGGGAGTTTTTGCGACGAATATATAGAGCGCGAGCCACTTGATGGATGGCTTGGATTTTCTACGCACTTGGTGGCGAGCGGTTTGGATGGCCTATACAAGACTGCGCATGTGTGTGCAAAACAAAGCTCTCTTCCTAAAAAAATATTCATGGAACAATTGGAGCCATCCAAATTGTGTATCATCTTTCAAGATTTCTAGTGCATGGTCCATCAACGGTGGATTCCAACAGATCAATGGTGTGGATTATAGGAAAATTGGCCACCGCCATTTACCTTCCATGTCAATATTTCACCTCACTGAAAATTTCTGCACCAGATCCATTGCATTTTCCTATTCTCCAAAGTCGCCCAAGGAGGAATGCCAGTAGCCAACTCTCCCCAAAATAAGACAGATCCATTCATGAAGTGGACCGCACTGTAAAAAGCAGTATAGGACCGAACGTCTACCATTGAAACCCTTTTGGGTTGAAGTTTTGGATCAATAATGTTTGTTTTTCCTCTTCATCCATGCCTTTGTTACGTTATGAACAGATTGGATGGAAAATAAGCTTTATGGTAGCCCTAAGGATGTTTTAACGTAAGTATCATTGACCCAATACTATTTGTGGTGTGGTCCACTTGAACTTTGTACATGACTCATTCTTGAGCTCATGCTCTATATATAATAATCCCATCAAATGCATTAACAGTTTGGATATGATAAATACAACACCATAGGGCTTATATAACTTTGATCTCCTTTGAGCCATTTGTACAATTCAGATCTCGAGGAGTGTTAGCTCTTTTCTTGGCATGACATAGGGGCTGTACATGAACTAGGCTAGCCCGGTTAACTCGCTCGACTCAGCCCTACCGAGAACTGAATTTGAGTCGGGACAGGCCATTTTCTTTAGCCCGAAACTGAGTTTGGGCTGAGTTCGGATAGGTCCCAGTTCGGCCCAATTCGGTCCGAAACCCGACTCAACCTAGCCTGACTCGGCTCGACTCGGTCGAGTGGTGTGTATATGTGTATTTCAAAACCCTACCCATTCCTTTCCTATTTACCTTTCTGGGATAGTTCACCGCCCATCAACACTCATATCCTTTGAAAAACCAGCAATTGGTGATTTCAAAGAAATCAACTTTCGGTATATTTCCTTGTTCATTTTTCCTTTTTTCCAATTTTTTCCCATTACCTTAAGGGGTGAAGGCGTTCCTACCATTATCGACACCCACGTCCTATGCGAAACTAGCAACCGGTAGTTTCCTGGAAACCTAAATTCTTGGTTTCTAAGAAACCTATATATTGAAACTTTTCCTTGTTCCTTTTTTTTTTTTTTTTTTTTTCCATTTTTTCCCTTTTTGTTATGCTTCATCTTTTTCCCCTCTTTAGCAAAAGAGGTCAGAGCAACATGGAGGGCATCAAATTGCGTCACATGTCTGTGTATCTCTTAAAAACAATTTCTATCTTTTACCTAGAGGAATCAACATCGGGAACAAGAGAAAGTAGATCATGTAATTCAATGAAGTCACCGTATAGAATCGCAAGATTGATTGGCTCATCGATCACATCATCGACGCCATCACAAGTAAGCCCATTAGAGAATTTCACTTGTAAGGTCTGACACTGGCCCGATCTCAGCTCAAACTTGCCTGATTGCTGACCGAGCCGGGTTCGATCCGGACATGTTGGCCTGGTGACCTGGTCGGGCCAAGTTCGGGCTGAGTTTGGCTGGTGACCGGGCCGGGCCAAGTTCGAGTTGAGTTTGGCTGGTGACTCACGTCTTATCCACGGATATCCTACTGAGTAAACTCTATGAGGTCCACCATGATTTATGTATTTTATCCGCTCTGTCCATCCATTTTCCCAAATAATTTTAAGGATTGAGCCCAAAAATGATGTATATACAATAGTGGAATGGACCACACCACAGGAAAAAGTTATTGAACTTCTGAAAATTTCTTAGGGGCTATAGAAGTTTTGGATCAAGCTTATATTTATTTTTTTTCCATTCATATGTTTGTATGATCTTATGAACAGGTTGGATGACAAATAAACACCATTATATGGCCTAGAAAGGTTTCAATGGTTGAAATCATTATCCCCACGGTTTCTTGTGGTATGATCCACTTGATCTTTGGGATATGCTTCAGTTTTAGGCTCAACCCCTTAAATTAGATGGAAAAACGGATGGACGGCGTGGATAGACAACATACATTCAAGGTGGCCCAACTGAGTTTACTCGGTACGATAACAGCATACTGAGTAACTCAGTACGCGGATTAGCTACCGAGAGGTTGAGTAGCGAGTCTCCCACTGAAGTGACGTCACCAAGTTAGGTCGGTTCCATCGTTACGTGGTTTTTTGTATCCATACCGTCCATCCATTTGGAGAGATCATTTTAGGGTATGATGCAAAGAATGAGTAAGATCCAAAGCTAGAGTGGACCCTACCACAGAAAACAGTGGGAAGAGGGACGCCCACCATTAAAAACTTCTATTCCACCGGCCTTTCCCATGGTGCCCACCTTGATGATGTGTTGTATATCCACACCGTCCATCCGTTTCTCTAGCCCATTTTAACACAGAATACCAACAAAAATTCAGATCAAAATCCCAGGTGGACCACACCACCGGAAAAGTGATGATTGAGTACATCGTCGTTAAAAATTCAAGAGAGCCCACTGTAAGGCTTTCATAATGTTTATTTGCAATCCGACTTTTGATAATGCCAAGAAGATATAGATGAAGGGAATATAAAAAGATTAGATTGATCCGATTAGGTGGGCCAAATGAATACACGGTAAAGGATGGGGACACGGATTTGTTACTACCCCACAGGCTATGTAATCTTCACCCATGACATATTGGGTTTCATCTGGACTGTCCGTCTATTTGTAGGTATTATTTTAGGATATAAGATAAAAGTAACGAGGCAGATCCCAGTCTCAAGTAAAGCAGAGGTGATAATGACATCCGTCGTTGAAACCTTCTTAGGCCCACCCCAATGGTTAATTGGCATCCTACGTCCGCTTAAGATCGCATAGAACTAGATGAAAGAAAAACACAAATATCAATTTGATCTAAAACTCCTGCAGCCTCTAGGAAGTTTTCAACTGTATGGGTTTAATCCCGACTGTGTGGTCCACTTGAGCCTTATATCATTCTCGTTTTTGGTCTTAAATCCTAGAATTATATGAAAAAAAATGTATGGACGGTGCGGATAAAACCCATACTTCACAAATGAAACCTACATGGCCGGCCTGCTGCTAGCAAGGTCCTTATGAGAGCGGATCAGCTGTTACCGGGTATTAGCTCAGTGGGTGTTACCCTTACCGTGTAGGGGCCACCTTGGTGAATTTGTTTCTTATCCATGCCGTCCATCCGTTTTTTCAGTTTACTTAATTACGCTATCCGAAAGTTGAAATAGATCCAAACCTACGGTTGGCCACACCACTGTAAAATTAGGTGAATGACCATTCAAAGCTTTATTGTAGGCCAAAAAGTTATTGATTAAACTAATATTTGTATTTTCCTTTCATTCAGTTTTGGTTTACCTTTTCAATGGCTTGGATAGAAAATAAACATTACGGATCTTCTTAAGGTGGGCCTTTGGAAATTTGTAATGGTAACCCATCAGTCATCACTGTTTCTAGTGGTGTGGTCCACCTGAGATTTGGATATGCTTAATTATTGGAAATTGTTCTAAAATGGTCTGTAAAAACGGATGAAGGGAGTGGATATACAACATATGATCGAAGTGGGCCCTACAGTAAGGGTAATACCCATTTAGCCGTCACCCGGGTAACACCTAACCTAATCCGTCCTGATAGGTAGTACCAAATCGGCGTCCAAAAGATGGGTCGAATGAATGGACGAGGTCCAATTCCATTCCATAGTCTCCCGCCGTAGGAAACCCAACACCCAAATCAATCAAGGCCTAAAAAGTGTCAGCGAACATTCAGCGCATCGGGTGAGACTCGGCCCAAGACTCTGCTGCTCCTACCGTGGGGCCCACCTTGATGTATTATTATTATGTGTCCACGCTGTGCATCCGTTTTTTCAAATCATTTTAGGGCATTATTTCAAAAATAAAGCAGATTCAATTATCATGTGGACCATATCATAAGAAACAGTGGCAATTGGCCATTAATGAGTCCAATTGACCATTAATGAGCCACAAATGTTTTGAATCCAGCTGATATTTGTGTCTTCCCTTCGTCAAGGCCGATTTGACCTTATCAATATATTGGATGGTAAATAAACATTATTGAAATATTAAGGCACGTACTAAGAATTTTTTTAATGGTCAATCACCACTGTTTTTAATAACATGGCCCACCTAATAGTTGGATCCGCTTCATTTTTTGAGAAATGCCCGAAAATGATATGAAAATACAGGTGGACGGTATGAATATATAATACATACATCGTGGGTCCCACGGTAAGTGCCGCACAGCCTTGGGTGAGGCCGGGGTCGCCCTCTTCACCGGTCACCTAATCCGCTCTCGAACATTCGAGGCTGTGTTTATTTGCCGCGGCACACGTTTCAGCTTCTGTTACGAGGCGCCCACATGCAGGTATCTTCTGAATTTTATCATATCTACGTTACAACCTTCAATTAGCTATTATCGTACGGAGCTTTGCTAAGCCCACACGCATGCGTATTAAAGCTCATGTATATGCCACACGTGTGCTAACATATCCAATCCATTCATCAGAATTGCACTACCAGATCATTCCCTATCCCAGGAATCAAGTTGATCCACCCCACTAATCAAGTGGGCCGCAGTTTGTAGAACAAATTGACTTTTAAAAACTTGGATGATGCCGTCTAATCCATTCACATGATTGGATCAGATTTATTTTTGGTAACCTTCCCAAGACCGGACCAACCTGATGAATGGATGAGATCTCGCAACTATGGACCATGCGGGCATATGTGTGGGGTGTACACGAGCTTCATTGGGTGCACTTTGCAAAGCTATGTATCAGAATCATGCTTTAATGTGAATTTCACAACAAGAGGGCACCAACAGCTGGTGCACCACATGGACGGTCCCGATCCATCGTACTACCATATACCAAGGGCAGGTTGTACTTGAGACGACACGTGTGAACCATTTCACAACTAGAGTAAGAGCGGAGGGGAGGAAACCGTGTCCATGAACTCGTCGTCGGACTCGAGTGCGCACATCACCCCCGGCGCAAGGCAAAGCTCCAGCTCCACGCTTCCTCCTCCTTCCCGTCCTGGAAACGCCGTTATCTTCCCGTCCAGCTTATTTTCACGGCCGCACCTTGCAGACACCGGCTTTCCCCAGCCGAAATCCACACCGTACACGTCGAACCTCGGGGAACTCCCGATCACGATGCTGAAGTTGTCAACCTTGCTCAAATAGATAAAGAACGGTACTCTAGCCCACGCATCATATGTGTTGCGGGCTACAGCATCGTTGTGCTCCACCACAGTTTGGTGCACGAGCCACGCGGCCCATCCCAAATCGTGGGCCGCCAGGTCCCCTGCTTTGGCCGTCGCTCTAATCCCTTGAACACAGTTGCCAAAATAGTCACGTGACAGAGGGGGTTTCAGTCTCGATCTGTTATCAATTGAAAACCCACAGCTTGTAATCTGATCTGCTGGCAAGTTCCTCGCACGTGTTACCGATCTCCACACGTGTGCGGACAATGCCTGGAAAGTCGAGATGTTATCCGTCTTGCATTCCTCGTTGGCTTTTGCTTTCAATCGCGCGATTGACTTGGATGTGAAGTGGAAGAATCTTTCGCGGAGAAGCGGACGGGAAACTCTCTCGATGAATTCATGTGGGCGAGAAAATGGAAGGGAAATAGGAGATGCTTTTTCCGAAGGAAACCAGCGCTGGACGACTGGTGGTCGTGAGATATTGACGAGAGGTTCATTTTCTCTCGAGATATTGGATCTGCAAATCTCGGACCAGGAGCTGAAGAGATGCCAAAAGGAGGTGCCGTCACCGACCACGTGGTTGAAAGAGCAGCCCACGAAGAAGCCGTCCGTCAATTCCGTTAACTGCACTGCAAGCAAAGGCAATGAAATTCCGTCACAGTTGACGGCTCCGTTAAGAGGGAAGAACGACTCGACGATGGGATGCACGTCGATCGTGGCAAGTACGTTGGCCACACCTATATCAGCAACCGCGTGGATGAACTCAGCTCCTGCATCGTTACAGTCTATGAAGACATGGGAAGAAGAAGGAGAAGACGAGGCGTTGTTTTCAAATACGAGGCGGCCGGCGAGCTGTGAGAAGTGGGCAAGAGCGTGAGAGAGAGAATGTTTAAGTCGGTCTATAATGATGGTGATGGGCTTTTCATCTTGACCGTCGGATGGGTGGGCTTTGTGGAAGAGTAGACCCCTTTGGTTGTAGCGGAGGAAGAGTAAAGAAACATCCCAAGGTGTCAGTTCGCAACGTTGTGGGAGTGCTTGTTCTAGCATGCGCCGTGGGTGTATGGTGCAGGTGGAGAGTTGACGGACTGAAGATGCGATCATGGCTGCGGGTGAGTAAATGATATGGCGACTGGGCTGTACAAGGAGATTTTTCCTCGTTTCGACAGGACTTCTCACTTGCCATCGGCCATATTTATGATGTATCGCACGTGAGACGCCCGTGTAGAGAGAGGAGGAGAGATGCTGCATGGCTGCCAAGTGGTGGGCCTGGGCCGGTTCTATTCAAAGTTTTGTTCTTGCTCGGCGAAATGACAGCCCTAATGGCAGGGAGCATATACCGTGACACATGTGGAGAGAAGGAGGAGGAGAGACGAGAAAAAGAGAGAAAAGTAGTGAGCTGAGAGTGAAATGTGTTTTAAAAAGCAGCGTAGTTGGCATGGTAAAATTGTTCCAACTGATGGTTTTTTTTTTTTTTTTCCAAAAGTTAAATTTAAGCTATTCTTAGGCGTTTTGTAAGTGAAATCTAAACCTTACATTATACAACATTCACATTTAAAGATATCTGGAAATCCTTTGAGTATTCAATAACTAAGGAAACTAATTTTAGGTGTTAAATTGCTGATGCGCATTATTTGACATAGGTAATTAGATGATACATTAGATTTCAAATATCTTATATATGATTTGATTATTCTGCTTAAGATTGTAATTTATAGTTATTTTTTGCTCAAATTTACTTGTGTGTGCAGGTTTGGTGTCCAAGAGCCGGATGCTGCCTTTCGAATTGAACCGAACTCCTTGTGACCAAGGTGTTGAGATATACCGATTAAGGGTGGATTTATGAAGATCGGTTGTCTTCTTAGCCACCGATCATAATGAGATCAAGCGGTTTGCGAATGGGATGATTTGTCCTCCAAATGAATTCTTTTACTTATTTTTCAGTCGAAAGGATTTCAATATCCATTTGATTGCAATCATATTTTAATAATAGAATAATAGATAAAGAAGATAAAAACCGAAAGTATTTTATTTTATATATATATATATATATATATATATATATATATATATATATATATATATATATATATATCAATATTAATGTATACAATTGACTTGAGGGATGATGATTCATCCGTTGCCTAACGTGTAGTAAGCTTCATAGTAAGATGATCATGATATGCAGGATGATCATCTCTGTTAGTTGATCGATTGAAAATTAAGCTTCATGAAGAGATAACTAATGAATGACATATCTTTTGATGTTCTCCAAAGAGTACCACTAATTATATAGGCTTTTGGGAGTCAATGGCCCTCCATTGTAAAAGATTTGGATAATCAGCCATTCAATTATCCTTGATTCTCAACATAAGTATAACATATCCCAGACGGCCATGTATACAAGTGAGAGACTCTCAGGTCAAGGACTCCTACTTAAGGAAACTTGTTTAAGTTATTTTTAGTAGGACTCTAGTGTTAAATGCTTAATAGATATTTGTGAATGTAGATTGTGTCCTACTTGCACACGTCACTAGCTTGGAACGGGCAAGGGCTTTGAGTGTCATGGTGGCCACTCAGGACCTGTGCCCATTCCTCGCTTAGGACAGGGAATGATAAGATACAATTCGAGTTTGATATTTACTTTTGATATAATTTTATTTTATTTTATTATTATTATTTTTTTACATTTAATGCTTGTAAAGGTACTTGCTTTAATGGAACTGTTGTTTTATATAGAGTTGTTTTGGACATAATTCTAGTATTTAATGCTTCACATGTACACATCTCTAATTCTTTCTGAAGTTTATCAACACCATGTGTTTCATAATTGTCACCTGTCACTTTTTAAACCATTTGATTTAACTGTAATTGGCTCAGGTGTAACAAGTTATAAATTACTTTCTTGTTTGTTAAGCTATTATCTTCAGAAATCGTTACAGTAAAATCACACACGCATTAGATTCTCCAATTTGAAAATTTTGGACCAGTTACTGGTATTGGTATCGGAAATGCCCATGATTGACATTCTTTCATTGGTTAGACGGAAAACGATCATCGTATCGAAAAGTGATTTGTTTTGGGGGTCAAAGGTTAGGTGCACACAATGGATAGTATGAATTGATAATTGGGTAAATTAGAGATGAATGGTCCGATTGGGTTGATCAATGGTTTGATCTAGATGATATTGAGGATTAATGGTTAGAACAGACTGACATCAAAAGAGGAATGGTCTAATTTAGCAAAAAATGGAGATAAACAATACATTTTGGCCAATATTGATGATCAACGGTTGGATTGGGCCAATATTAAAGATGAATGGTTTATGCAGTTAATAATGAAGATGAACGATTTTATTGGATTTATGTTGAATTTGAATGGTCTGATTTGGATAATATTGAAGATTAATAGTCTAATTAGGCCAAAATTGAAGATCCATGGTCTAATAGGCCAAAATCATTAATCAACAATTTGATCGGGCTAAAATTGGAATAATCAACTGTTTGATTGGACTAAAATTGGAAATGCCGGAGTAGATTTGGCTGATATTTAACATCAATGGTCTGATTAGGTCAATATTAAAGATCGGTGGTTATAAAGTACCAATATCAATGATTAAAGATAAATCGTCTAATTGGGCATAAGTTGGAGATAAATGGTTTGATTGGGCCAATATTAATGATCAATGGTCCGGTTGTTGATCTTCAATATAGACCCAAATGGACCATTCCTCTTCGTTTCTTGCCTAATCAAATCCTTCATCTTTGATATTGGTCCAATTGTATTATGTTCATCTTTAAAATCTACTCAATTGGACAATTGATCTTCAATATGTGATCAACTAAGCCATTCATCTCCAAATATTACCAAATTAGTGTTTCATCTTTGATATTGGTTCTCTCGTTTAAAATCATTGGAAATAGACCATTCATCTTCAACCTTCCTCATCTCTTTCCTCTCTAGGGAAGATGCGGTGGCATTTGAGCGAGATACCTTGCTCCACCATACCATAGGACTCTGTTCCGTTTCTCCTTGGATTAGATCATCCATTGAACAGATAGTAGGCACCCTCAGATCTGTGGTGGACATTGACCCTATATATCTTTCAGCCTCCTTCTTCATGTTCGCTAGAGTTAAAATCCTACCCCATCCTGGCGCGGCTCTTTCATTGGCACTAGATCTAGACGTAGAAGGCCTCTCATTTCCGATTATCATGGCAGTAAAATCTGTTACTCTACCCCAAGTTGCAGCACGATCTTCACTTCAACACCCTATTTCTAACCACATTCATACCCAACCTGAGCCCAGTGTAATTTCAACCGCCCCAACCATGAGGGAGAGAGCTGATCACCCACAACAGCTTAGGTCAGGAGCTTCAAGTATCCTATCTGGAAGCCAGGATACTATGATTCATCATCTTCAGATCCCTCTAATCTCTGCCCTACAGGTGTTCGACACATTGCCTCAACCACTCGTCCATAGAGGTGTATACGAGTTGAGCCGAGCCGAGCTTTGCCCATCTCATGCTCAACTCGAAATGCTCGAGTTTCAGCTTGTGCTCGGCTAGGCTCGGCCTTTAAGCTCGAAACAACAGCTCGTGCTCAGCTCGACTAAGTTTGAGCAGAGTTTTTGAGTCGAGTACTTTGTTGTTGCTGGCGAGCTGTAGTGGCAGGGGCGGTCATGCGGCGGTGCGAGTAAGGGAGGAGGGAGAGAGACGAGTAGACAGGGTCATGCAGGTAAGGGAGGAGGGAGAGAGTAGGGAGATCGGACGGCCGTGCATCAGTGCAGCTGTGTGGGTAAGGGAGGATGAGGGAGAGAGTAGAGAGAGAGGGAGGAGCTTCACCGGACTAAGAGAAAGGGAGGAGCTTCGCCGGACTGAGAGAGAGGGAGGAAGAGGGGGTTAGGGTCTAGGGTTCATGCGGGCGCTAGGAGGGATGTTATTTGAAAATGGGTAGGGTAGGGGTTTTTCTTAAAGGGTATATATACCCTGTACTGAGTCGAGCTGAGTTCGAGAAATATTCGAGTCGAGTCGAGTCGAGCTGGAGTAAGATCGAACTCGTTTCGAGCTCCAAAAATCAACTCGACTCGGTTCGAACTCAGCTTCGATCGAAGTCGAGTCGAGTTTTTTCGATTCAAGTCGAGTGAGCTACCGAGCTAACTCTGCTCGTGTATAGATCTACTCACCCAAGCCATAACATCACACACGCCCCACAACCTAGCACTGAGCCTCATCACAACACCCCAAACTCCACAGCTATTGATCAACTTCCTTGCATAAATCCCTCTCCAACCATACACGGTGCTAAGCCTCAACCTAACACCCCACATCTTACAACCACACACCAATTACCCTACACCATCCCCTGTCCCACTGAACCCAACTCCTCAACCAATCCCACTTTCAACCACCCCATTACCTCCTCTCAGGTCCTTCCTCACCCCTATCTGCCACATCTGAACCCACCCCAATGCCTTAATCCCATCTCCCTTCTGCGGCCTGCTACTTCATTATAGCCTGTTGACACTCTCAGGCCATCTCCAAGCCAACCAACCAATTGCCCACATCACCCAAACCACACCAACCATGACCCCAATCACTTGTGCTTAACCCCACCTCTTCCACCCATCTACCTAACCTAAGGCAAACCCTTGCTCAAACACAATCTGGCCCTAGATCAGACATTCATCATCATCCCTCCCCCAATCTCCAACAACAGATACACCTTACAGCCTTCACCATCAACTCTTTAACCACCTGCCATTCCAAATCCATTCACCTAACCATCCAACTCCTAACAACCTCAGCAGACTCGCCTCAGCACAACGACGAAATTCTAACCTAGATAATCCTAACTAGAGACAACCATGCTGACAGCCTTATGAGATGGAACTGGCCTGAAGCAAACCCGATAGCCGTAGGTAGGAATTGTCATTCTGACGAGGATGTTACTACATCTAGCTACGATTCAGACTCTCAACCTGATTTACCCGGGCCCGCAATTGCCCTAATAAGCCCTGCAACAGCAATTGATCTTTGGGTTGATATCAGGGAACAACAGACCAGAGATACTTCCACCAACCAGCTATCCTCTTTAGCATCGCTTACAGACATCCACCATCACTCCGCGCATGCTCGAAAGATTATTAAGGCACCAATAAAAAGAAACTTCAGACTTGTAAGACCAAGGAAAAGGTCCGAGATAGAAAGATGAGACTCCGATGCCTAGCATTCTCTCATAGAACGCGCGTGGGGTTGGAAACAAATCAACCCTTAAGTACTTGAAAAGACTCATTCGATCTTGAAGGATTGACATCCTAATCCTACAAGAGCCAATGGTCAAATCCTCTAAGAGGAGAGCTGTTGCAGCTACACTGGGTTTCTCTCAAACCATCGAGGAAGAATCAGTAGAAGGAAAGATATGGATCCTCTCTAAACCTCCTTTCTTTATCCGTTCAGTTGCAACTGCCAAGCAGAGCATAACCTTCCAAGTTTCAGCCTAGGAGAAGAACATTTCAACTCTCATTACAGCGGTATATGCAGCTTGTAATAGGCATGATAGAGAATCCCTTTGGGAAGGCATTTCAACCTCCTCTAGATCAGTGTCCGTCCCTTGGTTACTTTGTGGGGATTTCAACACCACCGTCGACCCAAATGAGAGAATTGGGTCCAGTCCAAACAACATCAGGAGCATGGAAGACTTTAGTTCCACTATCCATGACACGGGCCTCTTAGATGCTGGTTTCGTGGGATCTAAGTTCACATAGTGCAACAACAGATCAGGGCAGAGTAGAAGATGGGCTAGACTGGATAGAATGTTGTATAACTCTGATTGGCTTCAATCATTTCCTTCAACCAGAGTCGAATACCTTCCCCACCTGTTCTCAGATCACTCTCCTCTCCTACTCTCGCTTGATCAAACAGTAGCCTCAGGGCCAACTCCATTCAGATTCAAAAATATGTGGACCACCCATAATAATTTCCTCCCCTAGGTCAGTGAATCATGGGCACAAGCAGTTCAGGACACCCCCATGCTTTGACTTTTTCTGAAGATGAAAAGACTCAAGGCCTCTTTAAAAAATATGGAACAACATAGTTTTCATAAATATATTTCAATCAGTTAAACGCGCTGAAGATGATGTGAGCAAAGCAGAATTTTGCCTCACGCAATCAAGATCGGAGGAAGACAGAACTCAACTGAACGTAGCTCAAGCAGTCCTCAAGAAAGCCGTTCTCCATGAAGAATTTTTTTAGAAACAGAAGTTAAGAGTATCGTGGCTGAAAGAAGGAGACAGGAACACTGGATTTTTTCATGCCTTTATGATGGACAGAAGAAGAAAAGCTACAATTTCATCCGTTCAGCTCCCTCAGGTACCGCCATCTACTCAGACCAGGAAATAGGAGCTGAAGCCATCAGGTATTTTTCCAATCTTTTCTCATCTAAGACCTCTTCCATCCAACCAGGCCTTCTTGACTACATTTCATTCCTCATAACCAACCAAATGCGTCCCCTAAGCATCAAAGAGGTCAAAGCAGCGATTTTTTCCATTCTAGCTGAAAGTGCGCTTGGCCCAGACTGTTTCTCTAGAGGCTTCTACACAACCTGTTGGAACATTATCAAAGTTGACATCCTCTAAACGGCTTGTGAATTCTTCGAGGAAGGTCATATCCCCAGAGCCTTCTGCTGCACATCAATTTTCCTCGCCCCAAGAAGCCTAATACAACCACTTTCACATATTACAGGCCCATTAGCCTTTGCAACTGCGACCATAAGATCTTCTCTAAGATCATCTCCTCTAGGCTCAACAACATCCTTCCAGCAATCATCTCCATTGAGTAGAGTGACTTCGTGAAGGACAGATTCATAGCCGAGAGTATATCTATTGCCTCAGAGATGGCCTGCAACATTGATAGGAAATATTTTGGAGTCAATATCATATTCAAGCTGGACATTGAGAAAGCCTACGATAGATTGGAGTGGTCCTTTATTAAGGAGGTCCTTATCTCCTTTAGTTTCAGGCCGAATTGGATCCGATTGGCTCAACAATGTTGGGAGATTGCTAGTTTTCCATAATTATCAATGGTAGGCCCCATGGCTTCTTCCAATCGTCGAGGAGTCTTCGCCAAGGAGATCCCCTCTCTCCGGCCATTTTCATTATCGCGGTGGAAGTCTTGAGTAGAGGACTCAACTGCCTATTCTTGTTAGGGACCTGCCTCCCCTACAAACTTCTCAGGAACAGCCCCACCATATCCCACATTTTGATCGCTGACGATACAATTATTTTTCTTAATGGCAAGATTTCCTCAATTCACTCCCTTCTCACTTTTCTCCAGTTATACGGGGTAGGATCGAGACAAAAAGTCAACCAGTAGAAAAGTTATTTTCTCCTACATAAAAGAGCTCCCCCGAGGAGGGCAAGACTTATCTATAACATCACCGACTTTCAATAAGCTTCCTTTCCCATCACATATCTGAGAGCCCCACTTGTTAAAGGGAAAGTTCGATATCGTCACCTTCTTCCTCTTATTTACAAGATCAAACTCCAGATCACAGGTTGGAAAGCCAAACTTCTCAATCACGTGGCTAAGCTTGTACTAATCAAGCATGTCCTTAGGAGCATTCCAGTGCACATTCTATCAGCTCTCAACATTCCAAAGAGAGCATGTTACCAGATTGAGTCGACGCTAGCTTCATTCTTTTGGGGCAACTCAGATAACGGGAAATGTAGGCACTGGGTTAAATAGAGCGAAGTATGCTTTCCTCTGAGAGAGGGAGGGCTATGCATAAGAAAGCTGGTGGATGTCATGCAGGCCTTCCGTTACAAGATGGCCTGGTGACTCCTCAAAGGGAAATCTTTATGGGCAAAACTCTTCTCTCCCAAGTATCTATCCAAATTCATTTCTAGCTCCTCCTAATGCCTCATAGGAGGATCCAACATTTGGAAAGAGGTCAAATCCAACCTTCCTTTCTGTATCCTCAACTCAAGGTGGTTGATAGGCGAGGTAAATGTTAAATTCTGGACCCACAACTGGTTAGGAAGCGGGCCGCTCATTGCTGCTTCTTCTTCGCCTCCTCAAGGCCTAGCCGAAGATGCCTTGGTCAAGGATTTCTTAAGCCCCCATGGTAGATGGAACATTCCACAGTCGAAACTATGATCCTTACTTCCTCCATTAAAGACATCAAAGATAGCAGGATATCGCTCTTAATCAGGAAAGATAAGCTCATATGGAACCTATCTCCTTCAGGGAAATTCACAACCAAATTAGCCCGAGACTCCATCCGAGCCTCCTGCCCCAAACAATCCTGGACCCCATGGGCTTGGAATAAGCACCTGCCTCACAAGATCACTATCTTCTTATGGAAGGTGATGCACAAAGCCATTCCAGTGGACTCGGCTATCCAGAAATTAGGCATCAATTTAGTATCAAGATGCGTCTATTGTGAGAACCCACCTCCCATCATCTCCTCACTTATCATTGGCAGTCACCAACCTCTTCAAGCCTTCCAACCACCTCCCTCTCAGCCTTGCACACCCTCTACTATTAGACCTGCTGCCCATACCCAGCAACAATCGTATCTCCTGCCTCTGCAATCCCAACATATCTCAGCTAATACTGCATATGCTCTTACTTCCTCCACCCCTCCATTCAACCTAACATTCTTTCCCCACTTCACCCTGATCAGCTCCCCTTCCACTCTCCTCTCTCCCATCAACCCTGAGCTATTAGCCTAGCCTCCTATCCATGTCCATGTCCATGTTCATCCCCAGCCTACACCACAGTCCTCCCACAACACAGAAGATTTAGACCACCTCCTATGTTATGGGCTAGTTGCCTCCCAAGTCTGGAACTTCTTCGCTCATCTTTTCTAAGTCCAAGGTACCTAGGGCCAATCTATAATCCAAAGAATTCAGCAATGGGTAGCGTCAACCAAAAAATCTCTATCATGCAAAGTGCTTCAGGGCTTCATCCCCTCTCTCATCATTTGGAAATTACGGATTAGCAGGAATGCTGCCAGATTTGACAACCGCTCATTTTCATCAGGCCCAACTATCCTTAATATAATTAAATGGCTCCATTAGCTAATTATTCAGCTACCTTCCTTCAGTACTTCCACATTCCAAGGCACATTCATCATGCAATTGTTGGGACTGAATATGAGCACCCCTTCTACCCTTGATAGGACTCAAGTCATTTCTTGGAAAAATCCCCAACCTGGTTGGGTTAAGCTCAATGTTGACAACTCTGCAAGAGGGAATCCAAGTGAAGGGGGTGGTGGTGGAGTTTATAGAGACTACCAGGAAAACCTTATCTTCGCCTTCCATAATAATTACAGCCCCATTTCCAACACAGTCGCAGAAGCCCAAGCTTTGACTAATGGCTTGCACTTATACAAAGATAGAGACCTTTCAAACATCATAAAAGAAACAGATTCTCGAACGATCTTCGATGCGGTGGCCAAAACCACTTTCACAGCTAGAACATCTGGTATCTCCTAGGAGACATCCAACAACTATTTCGGGCCCTCAACATCTATTTCTCGCACACCCTTCGGGAAGGCAACTCGGTGGCAGATGGTCTAGCTAAATGTGCCAGCAGCGGCATTCCAAATAAGATCTTCCTTGCGCTGAATGATCTCCCCAAACTCGTCAGAGGCAACCTCCTCCCAGACAAGGCCAACATTGACCAAATCAAGATCTCCAGACCCAAGAAGGGGATTGGTTGATCGTCAGCTCCTCTCTGCTCCCCTTCGATTCTCCGTTGGGGCAGTATCCTTCTCAGTGCACTGCAGTTTGGTCGGTTTTATGTCAGTTTTGCTGCTTCTGATAGCTCTTTCTCTTTCCTTTTCTCAATCGTTCTCTGAGCCTTGCCTCCCCTGCTTCGCCCTGCTCCCTGTCAGCCCGAGTTTCTCCTCTCTTACCACTTTTTGGGGTTCAAATAGGCTCTATTTTTAGTGGGTTGCCTCTAGTTTCTTTTCTTCTTCTCTATGCTAGTCCTTTAGGCTATATGAGTCGGTTTTTTTGTGGTGCCCACCTGAAATTCTATTATGTTTTCCCCTGTTCATATTTTCAATGAAATTTCTCTTTCTTTAATATATAAAAAAAAATCTTTTAAATCCATCTAATTAAACTGTTGATCTTAACCATTCATCTCCGTCTTCAGCTAGCTAAAATATTGGACCATTGATTAGGATGTTGATCTTCAACTTTTACCTAATCAAAACCATTTTTAGATTATTCTAATTAGACAAGGCTTGGGCCTAACAAATTTTAAAATTTGATGTGTACAGCCTAAAGGCCAGGCTTGATCAGTTCAACCCATTACCATGCTTAAACACATATAAAAGATTGGCCCAATAGGAGAAAAACTCAGATGGGCTACGACAATTGGAACAGTGTAATTTTTTAAACCTCTAAATTCATGTAATGTGGTCTACCTCGATTAGCTTGATTTTTGTTTTAATCCTTCACTTAGGAAAGTTACATCTGATTAACAGTTTTGATGAAAGATCCCCTCCATGTTCCTCCCACACACAGACATGGTTAGTGTTATGGGGAAATCTGGACAGGGTCAAACAGGGTCAACCCGAGTTATCCGAACCAATTAATAGGGCCTCGGAACGAGAACCTCATGTCGAGCGCAAACGGACCTCTGGATTATGACTCTATTACGGTCAAGACGAGCTCTTGTCCTCGTCCTCATCCTTATCCTCATTCGAAGAAGGTTGGCCGAGCCGAGCTCTCGTCCTCATTCTCATCCTCATCCTCATCCGAAGAAGGTTAGTCAAGACGAGTTCTCGTCCTCATCCTTGTATTCATCCAAAAAGTTACGGTCCCGGATCAGCCAACTCATTCTTGACCCAAAGGCCAAGAGCTAAGCTCCGAATAAGCACGCCTAACAGACTTTGACTCCGATGACTCGACTATGAATTCCAACCACAGGTACTCAGTCACGGACTCAGATAGGACAAGGTCCGAGCCCGGATGAAGATACTCAGAATACCGAGCTAGGAAACCAATCCTAATGTGGACTTGGCCGAAGATCACACCTAGAGATATGCTCCATTAAGACACGATGCACTACACGATCCAAATATTGTGAAGTATCTCCACGATTGCAATATTTGCTTGATTGAATAGTTCATGCCGAGATTGACGGACACGATCTACCCGACCCACAGGTATAAATACCAGGGGACCCCATTGTAACATATATTCAATATCTTGCACCCTCTCTCTATATTACACGACTTGGAATCAGATTTTCTAGCCTGACTTAAGCATCGGAGGGTCCCCTGTTTAATCCAGGGTCTCCTTTGCTTACCTTTCTGTGCAAGACTAGGGTCCGTTTCCAGTTCGCATCATTGAGTGGAGGGTGGTCCAGATTTCGACCTCAACAGTTAGCACCTATTTACGTTAGCTCCTTATGGTGTGGCCCAATTGAGTTGTAGATCTGTCTGATTCTTTACCTTAGTTCCTTATGGTGTGGCCCACCTGAGCTGCAGATCCTGGCTGATTCTTGTACCCAGGACCTAGTTTGGAGGAGAGCACCTGACATGATTCCTCAGTCTATCAATAACTCTATGCATTGCACGATGGCTGTGAAGAAGTAGACGGTTGTCTCGGCAATAATGATATAAGCTAGTATTTGCAGTGAATCTCCCGTTAAGTGGTCATGGATTATGATACGAAGTCCCAAATCCTCGACGAAAGGACGAAGTAGATTTTACAAATAGCACATGGTGGGTCCCACAAAGCTCGGGTGTTTATCGCACTATCTAAAACAGGTGTTGCAGAGGATTCCGGTTCCATATTTTTCTGACGTGTATACAGTACTGGAGGAGATGCATAGTAGCACAAGCAACTCTTTGGTAAGGGTGGCAATGTGCTGCATGTTTCAACATTACGGACTCAGGGCCATGCCTGGTACGGTCCAAGTGTAGTAGGTCCAAGCCTGAGTCTGAAAAATTTAGTGTTAAGTTCATCTGTTATACATTGATACACCATCTTCCGACTGCTCCAGCTTTTAGATAAAGTGGTTGTTTGATATGATGCCAGAGTAGTTGCAAAACAGTTTGGAATTTCGACGTGACACTTCCTCTAGACTGGATGATATATATATATACACACACACAAATACACAATACGCTGCCCCTCACACTAATCACCAGCGGGCATGCCTTCTTAATATGTTCCCTATGCTATGGCTCATCTGAGTTTATGGTTGGTCTTATTTTGGGGCCACGGAGGTTTGTTGAGCTGCCACATCTTCTAGACGGGTTGATTCAGTGACCGCATCACTGGAGCCCACTTCTTCCTGCTGCCACTGGAGTGCACCATGCAGGCATGCCTGAAACGTTATTTTCTTGATAAATTACTGGCCTTAATACAGTAAAACGTGCCGAGCATCTTTCAATATCAAGAGCAATATTATGCATCCAAAGTGTTTGTATGCGTGCACGCAGAGAGGATATATAGATAAGGCCTGGATTCCCTTTCAATCAGAATGAGGTGTTTAGATTTATCGCCATGCTTTCAACGCGGAAGTGGAAGCTAGAGCCGTGTAAGGTAGGGCAAAGAAACGCTAGATTTTCAGACTGTCTAATGTTTATATTGAAAATGACTTAAAGGTAGTAGTTGCTTGCATGAATAGAAGAGCTGGTGCATTTTGCTACTTTTGTAGGTGACATCTCCAATCAGGAGGCGTCCATTAATCTCCTTTTGAGTTTGTATATATGCTAGTAAGTATAGCTATGAAGCGTAGTTCTTCTAAGATTTTGACTCATGCACTCTTTTGTGATCATTTGATCTATATTAGTGGTACATAAATAGAGAGAGGCATTATCATCTTTTAAAAATTTTCGATGAGAGTTTTTTTTATATATATATAAAAAGTATATGAGAGAGATAAGTCTTGTATTTTAGTTTCTCTTATTTTAATAAAAGAAGATGTGTTATTGTCCAATATACATAAGTATATTATTTATGTCATATTATCAAACATATGTAAATACATGCACCTCTTCTTTTTGTCTTTTTTTCTTCTTCTTTTTTCCTTCTCTTTATCTTTTAGGTATTGGTTTGACATTTTATTTTTTTTGGTAGTTTGGCTTGTTTTATATTATTGTTGTGCATTTATTTTTCCATAACACATGCATTAACATATATCACTCCATTTCTCACACTTATAAAAAAAATAACACTATAGTTGATGGATTAACCCTAGTTAGGATTGACAAAATGAAGAGAGAATTATTCATCACTTCAATATATTGGTTGAATGGAAAGGGCTCTGAGGATATTCTAGTTAGGAGATTTTAAGTTAGTTTGCTTCTTTTTGTGCAAGGATTTTGTAAGTATGTTGGTTGAGAAATGTAAAAGGAAAAAAGAAAAAAAAAAAAAACCACAGAAAAAGAGGTGATTGTATATATTTATACTAACCAAAATAACATGGGCATATGATGGTATGGAGGAGCGGTGAGGCTACTTTTGTTAGTCATCAAAGTCCTGTCTTTCCCATGTGTATCCAAAAATACAGTATTGTGCCCAACATCAAGGCTATTTAACAGCTTGGCCTTACTTGGGAAGTGTTTTGGCTCAATAGTTGAGCTCTTAATGGTTGGTGAATTAATTTTTTTCAGTCCTGCTGATGGATGGCATTGTGAAAAATCTCTCTAAAAATAAAAATGTTAATATTAATAAATAATTTTAAAATTTTACATATATAAAGGAATTAGCTGAAATTTTATATGACTTTTCAGTAAATATCAAGATATTTCTGTAATAAAATCACAAAAATTAAACAAATTTTTTTGATGATATTTCCAGATAGTATCCTGATAATATCATTTCATTACTTTGCTTGATAATGTTGCAACATTTTCAAATTCTCGGTGATACTTCTCATAGTGGTAAATGAACTGGTTTGATTTTTTTATTTTTTTTATTTTTTCCACCAAAATACACGAGTGTGGCTCCCAGAACGTATGAACTTGCAGGGAGCGACGTATTATTTGGCTACTGGCTCTCTCTTCGTGGTTAGCAAATATACGAATTCACCATTTTTCTTCTTTAGAAAAAGTTGATGAACAAGATTGTCTCGTCAGATTTATTTTTAAAACGTAAGTCATCCATCTTAGTGCTAGTATATGAGTAACCTACAATATATGCTAATTAAGAGATGACTCTAACATGTCATGGTTCTTTTGGCTCCACGGAATCATCGAGGTGAAGAGAGTAGTGGACGACTTGGATCTTCTATGCCGATGCCATTATGGCACATCCGGTGGCGTGTAGTTGGGCTGCCCTGTAAACACATGTGCCAAGCAAAGCTCTGTTCCAGCTTCCTAAATGACGTTGAAATCCGGAAAATCACATGAAAACACATTGACGGGAAAAGACGCAGTGCTCTCAGTGATCCTAGAATTGGGATGTTAGGACAGTCCATTTGGTTTAATCCCAACTGTCCATTAGGTTCAGTTCGCGGGCCACGGTCTAAAAGCCAGCTGACTGATTAGATGATCTATTCCCAACTGTACATTATGTATAGCGCTTGTCGGGCGAGCCCTAAGCTTAGCTTGAGGGTCGGTTCCGGGCTTGAAATCTAGGCACAGGGCCAGTGATGAACAGCCCAACAAGGCCAGTGGGCTTGACTGTATCGTGTATATTATATTTGTCACGGTAAGTTAATGTGTGGCTGTCGTATTTGGGCAAGAAGGGCAATGGCCCAGGCAAACTTTCTTGGGCAGCCCGGCCCATGTTGGGCCATGTGAGGGTCAGGCCTGGGCTTGAAATCTAGGTCGTTGTCTAGGCGGGGCTAAGTCCGGCTGATGATGAATGGTTTGACCGACCCGATTGGTCCTGTCCAATCATCAAGTGTGCCACTGTTATTAAAAACCCAAAAAAATAAAAAAATAAAAAAATAAAAAAAATAAGAAGAAGAAAAAGAGAGGTATAAAGATACTTGTGAATAGTTCACATTTAACAGAGACGTACAAACTCTTATCTATCTATGAAAGATATTCAAAGGGAGGCAAAGGCAATGATTCTGGCACATAAAATTGGTTTGTCATACTTTCAGGGTGTCCTATGATCAAAGATGTTCAAAGGGAAGCAAATGGAATGATTCTCGTGGATAAAACTGGTTTGTTATTCTTTCAGGGAGTTCTATGAAAGATACTCAAATGGAGGTAAAGGGAATGATTCTGGTAGATAAAACAAGTTTGTCATACTTTCAGCTTGTTTGAACAGGGAGGTTTCATTCGAAGGCTGACTGAATACATTACACATTTATCACAAATTCATGCCAATCAACGTAATAGTTCAAATTTTGATATAAAATATTTATCGATAAGTTAATTATTGAAAGCTATGGAAGCAACTCTCAAATTCGAATCACACATATGAAATATAAAAGCAAAACAAAGAATATATGATTTTACGTGAAAAAACATTTACAAGAAAAGATCACGGCACAAAGTGACAAGCAATTCATTATGAAAACAGAAGTACAAGATATGCATCAATTTACATATACAAAAACCCAAGTTTTCTCCATTCAAAACCTTGAAAATGATTAAGCACTCTTTGTTCTATCCTAATCTCATATTACACCCATATATATATAGCGTTACATCCGGAATAGAAAATAAATCAACGTAATTATACAAAACCGCATATGCCATCAATCTAAGCATTGATCAATTGACATTGATCGAGTAACCCTCAATTGATAGAGCCCACATGTTCGATTGAGCCCCATGTTAACTCAAAAGTATCCAGAGAGTTAACACCAATTTTTTGAATTATATCGATTGCTCTAACCTCCAAAGTCGATTGGTCAAACCTGTCCCAAATTGTCTAGAGACCAATTTATTTAATCTGGAGTTCACTTGATTGATTAAACGGTCTATTCAATTGATCAAAATTCTCTATGTTTACATACATTGAAGACAACAATCTACACCATGACTTCAATTATCATAAAACCACAACTCCGAGCTTCATCTCCAATCATCTTCATCATAACTTCACCGTCATTACTTCTCATGTATACTCTATATTCATCAAACTTTTGTCTGCCTAAAGAAGTATAACAAAATCTAAACTTCTTTGCAGGAACCACATTTGTAAGCATATTCATCGGATTCACACTCATATGGATTTTCTCAAGAGTAACATCGTCTTCCTTAAAGCACATGTCGGATAAAATGATGACGAACACCAATATGCTTAGTACGAGCTCAAAGTACATGGCAGATAAAATAATGGTGAACATCAATATGCTTAGTATGAGAATGATATACTGAATTCTTAATTAACAAATTAATCACACTTTCACTGTCGCAACTAACTGGCATAGCCTCCTATTGAAGCCCAAACTCGTTCATCATTCTTATAAATAAAACAACTTGTTTGAATGCCTTCGTCATTGCCATATGCTCAACTTCAGTTGTAGAAAGAATAATCCTAGACTGAAGCTTCAACATTCAACCGATCACTCCACCCGATAGCATAAAAGAGTAGCAAGAATCGACTTTCTATTATCAATATTCCCTGCATATTCTGAATCAATATAGCGTATAAGTTTTTCCTCTTATTTTTTAAATTCCAAAACATAGTCTGTTGTACCTTATAGATATCTAAGTAGCTTTTTCATTGCTTTCCAATATTGCTTGTCCAGATTTAACATGTATTTGTTCACACTCCAAGTATAGGGTTGTGATGTAGTAATAAACTTGATAAGACCGAGGTCATATCCACAGGGACTGAACCTTGTACGTAATCTAAAAGTAAGTTGAACTAGAACTAGGCGAAAAAGTAATCTAAATCAGAGAAGATTAAGGAAATAATTGTGAATTTATTTAACTAAAACTTGTGAAATTCAAAGGTGGAAAACTAGGGTGCCAATGATCCACTTGTAGAGATCAGAAAAATCTACGTTTGATTTAATAATACAACTGGACTTAGAGTCTCATCTTTATCCAGTTGGAAGGTATAACATTGAAATCAATTATGAACGTCCTTTGATCTAGTCATCAATGGATAAAAGGTATTAGAATTAGACTTGATTCCATTACAAGCTCATGCCCATGAGACAAAGAAAACAACAGAATTTAATCAATCCACATCCATCTAAGAGAGTTACGAACATTATGAAGGGTTTCATCATTCAACCATGCCCAAGAGACGATAGCGAACAACAGGTCCTCCTAAATTCATAATCTCATAATGAAAAGAACATATTCAAAGCTATTACAGATCTACTGTAATTTAAGTTAAACCATTAAAAACTAAAAGTATATTTCATAATCAAATTAGAATCAAAAGAGAGTTCAATAAACATAAATCAAAACTATAGAAAATCACCCGCCACACAACAAGCTTAACCTCTTAGCCCTAGTTAAGAGGTTTATTCAATCATAGGCAAAACTCTTAGGAAAAAAAAAAAAACTAGAAGAAAGAGGGAGAAAACTCCCTAGCCGGTCAGCTCTCTCTCTCCTTCTCTTGCTTTCACTTCGTGTACCAGCTCCACACCTTGATGATGCCTCCACATCTAATATGATGCTCCGATACCTGGCCTTCATGGCTGCCCTCCGATTTTTAAAAGATCTCTCTTTTCTCTCCTTTTATAAGCTTCTGACGTCGGTGGATTTTTGTTTTTAGAAGCTGCTGCGAAAGCTTTTTATGCAGCTAAGAAAAAATCCTGCGTAAGTCTGCGCAGCGAAAGCCGGAAGTCGGTTTCGTTTAGATTGATTTTTTCAGCAAAAGGAGCACCCGAAAAAAATAGTTTTTCTCCATGGATTTAGTCTTCCTTAGCTGGGCTCAGATCGTCGAAACAATCGATGATCGTGGTCCACATCTCCCCCGAATTTTTCGGATGCGCGTAAGGCTTACGTGAGTTGCGCTGGGCTCTCGGTGGGGCCCATCTTTTTAAAAATCTATGCCGTCCACCGGATTCCTCTCGGAATTTCGATTGGGAAGGGGTGGTTTTGGCTGTCCATTGATGTGGCCTACAGGTTCTTTTACTCCAGCGTTCATCTTTCGTTTAGACGGTTTGGAAATCATTCTTCATTGTCTTCTGGAGTTCTGTCACCTAGGCTTTGGACAGTGAGCCTGTGGAATTCCAATGGACGGTCCGGATCATACCTTTGCATCATGATGGTGGTCCACAAAGATCCGTACGCAAGCTCTGTTTGAGCGTTCGCAAAGGCGGGAGAGAAGGATTCAAAATCCTTTTAGAAAAAGGATCGGTCAAAGCTCGGTTGACCGATTCCTCTGATTCGGTGCTCATCCAATGCATGTGTGTTGTGCACACGCACCATGTAAGGTGGGTCCCACCTTGATGTATATGAGACATCCACTCCGACCATTCATTTTTTCATCTTATTTAAGAAGTTAAAACAAAAATAAAAGTGTAACCGGATATCAAGTGAGCCCTAGGTTGATGATTTGTGGGCTGATCTGTTTGTTGGGTCACTTTCACTGGGATCCAAAAGCTAAAATTCAACGTGTACGGTTAATTTATGGTCCTCAGGACAAATATAAAGTTTCGAGCCAAACGTATGGTTGGAACCCTGTGATCTTGCATTATGAACGACTTTAAAGCCCGTTCAAACCCAATCACTTGATTTTTTCGAATCTTTGGCGTGTAAATTTTTTGATTTCAGTCCCTTGGGGTCTGTCCCTTGCCTTGGTAATGTCAGAGCATTAAATCCACGCTTTTAGTATCTATTTTCATTTTAAGCCCTTAAATGCACCTTGCAACACAATACAATTAAAATAGACTGTCAAACAGTATCATGTTCGTAAAATCAGGTAATAACTGGGGTCTAATATGCAACATTTGACCCTCAATAGTATCTTCTCACAACACTGACTGCATGTGAAATATTCACTCTCGTAGAGACCATGACATACGTTAACCTGTCAATCGCATTCGAATAGGGCACACAAGACATAAAATTTTTTTTCTTCGTTTGTAGTGAAACATTGATCTGAAGAAAGATGAAAAGTGAGTAGCATGGGGTTTGCTAATTAGTTAATTTAGCCTTGTCCATCCCAAACTTAGCCAACATCTTCTTAAGGTATTATGCTTGAGACAATTATAACATACTCATCTCTGTATCTTTGTGTATATCAATGCTGAGAATTCTCTTTGTAGCCCTCATGTATTTCATTTTAAATGTCTCTGATATTAGTGTACTTATTTGTGCATCTATTTATCAATCACGTGAGTTTGTGTGTCAGTGAGTCGGTTGAGCCCTTAGAAGCTGAAGACTGAAACACATGAAGACATGAAGCATTAATGAGTGAAAAATAGGTACATTAAGGTGCTTTGATGACCATAATTTTAAATCTAAAACAACATTAATCTCTATATAATTATACCTTAATAGGTAAACATTTGATTGATCATCCCATAGCCTTAAAAGAATTAATTGGAATATTAAAAATATAAGTTAAAAGATGTGTGAAGCTTATATAAATCAAACAACTCAAAACAACAATTTTCGAATGGTCATCGATCCTATCAATAGGCTTTTGATGGGTCTCAATAGAATTAAAGATCAGCTCGATACGATCAAAGAAACAATCCAACAACTAAAAAAAAAATTGAAAGTTTTTCAATGAGATCAATCTTATTGAAAGAACCATTATAACTAATTGTTTATAGTCGTTGCAATACTTCTTCTATAAAATGGGCATACAGTTCTTGGGTAAGGTGATGATTTTTCAGTTAATTGGAAACCCTAGTGTCTCAATACTTCCTGACACTTTTAAACTCTCACCCAAAATGATTCAAGTCATTTTGTATGTGATTAATTACTTTTATGAATATTCCAATGTCTTCGTGAAGGTAATATTTGTTTCTTACATTCTTTAGAGGATAAACACCAATTTAATAAATGAATGAGTTATCATGATTATGACTGCCACTATCCATAGGTGAATTAAATAATGAAAACTGCTTGCATTCAACTCTAAAAATTAATTAAAGGTCAAGTTCATCTTTAAAAATTAAAGGTTAAGTTCATCTTTAAAGATTGATTGTGGTATGCAGTAATGAGAATCTGATGGCTCAAATAAGAGGATCATCTCAGCATAAATCCAATAAGTGGCAGCGCACTGTAAATTTGGCATCACCACGTAGATAAATGGAACTCTTTCAAAAAGACTTTAGTTGTTGCTGAGAGGAACCACGAGCTAATCTAACTTTTCTTTTGCGTGCCTTGAATCTTATTTATGGTTATTCAGAAGTGAGACCGTGGTGGAAATCAAAGAGTTGTATATGATGACTCAAATGCAACATTTTTTTTTTGGGGGAGTTTTCACTTTCAAATATAGGTTTCGGTAGGACAAAATGGCAATAGTACCAAACAGTTTTGGCGGTGGAGACAGGAGGACGTCTCCTAGTGAGAAACGCTCTCTCTCTATACCTCTTGCATGAGTACGGATGTGTGAGGCCCATTATGATGTGGTCACTGAATCCAACCCGTCCATAAAATGCATCACCTCGTAAAACGCTTAGGTAATAAAATTCAGACGAATCCAAAAGTAAGATAGTCCACATAGAAGAGAACGAGATGGAAGGCAATGCCCACCCTTTTTTTTTTTTTTTTTTAACTCACGCACACCACACGCACACACACCCCACACACGCACACCGTAGGATTTCACCACCATGGGTACTCCAACCCTTGACCCGGTGTTGAAACTCCAAGGAGTCTACCACTCGGGTGAGGGTAAGGACCCGCAATGCTCACCCTTGCGTCACAAAACACGCTGAATTTAGTCCAACCCTTCATTTGGACTGTCTAAAGGGTATGGACAGCATTTGATTAGATATACAAAACGAGGTGGGCCCCACTCTAATTAACAGTGGGATTTCCCTCTCAATATGTGCCATGTGTTGAGGAGGCCCATCTGAATTCTTGACAGAGTTGATTTTTAGGGCTTAGGAAGCTTTTTGAGGTGACAAATCTCATGGATGGTTTGGATGCCAATAACACATAATTGGACCCCACATCTTCTAGAATCCCCATCCAAGTAAGCGGATTGGCTGGTCTACCACACACCAGCCGTATAGCTGATGTAGATACGTGCCGTGCGAAGACGAGCGCCGACGTACCTCGAGCTCCGAGTTGTACGAACGGTTCAAAGGAGATCAAAGTTACCTGCCCCACAATGATGTATTTATCATATCCACACTTTTCGTAAAATTTTAGAGATCATTTTAGAACATTAGCCAAAAAATTAATTATATCCAAAACTCAAATGGACCACACTAAAAATATGGAGATAATGATTTTCACCGTTAAAAAATTCGCAAGGCCCACCATAACGTTTATTTTCCATCTAATCTGTTCATAAGGTCACAAATACTTAGATGAAGAGGAAAAACAAACTTCAATATTGATACAAAACTTCTGTGACCCTAGGAGGGTTTCAATGGTAGACATTCAATCCCTCGCTGCTTTTGGCAGCGTGGTCCACTCAAGTCTTACGACGAGCTCGCCAAATGGATGGACGGTTTGGATATAACATATACCTCATGATGGGACCCCCAACTTACTAAGGTCAATACACCAGCTATATAGCTCGTGTGTGGTACACCTGCCGATCCGCTTCCCCCATCCAACACTCAGTTGGCAAAAGGTCTGGAAAACCCCAAGGCATGTAAATCTACTCTTTCAGAAGAAAGGGAGAAACGAGATTCATGAACTCCTTGTCCGACTCAAGCGCGCACATCACCACATCCCACAAACACACGCACACACACCCCCACACACTCACTCCCTACACTGTGGGAATTTCGCCCCCTGTAGATACTCGAACCCTGGACTGGGCGTTGAAACTCCCAGGAGCCTACCACCCGACTCAAGCGCGCACATCACCTCTGGCGCAAGACACAGCTCAAGGTCAATGCTCCCTCCACCTTCCCTCCCTGAAAAAAACAACAGCATACCATCGAACTTATTATCCCAGCCGATCCGTACGGCCACTGCCTTCTTCCAAACGAAATCAACACCGTACAGGTCGAACCTGGGGGAGCTCGACGCACCAACATTGCGGTTGTCAAGCTTGCTCGGCAATACAAATTCTCTCCCCAACCCCTCATACGTGCTGCGGATCACATCATCGGTGTGCTCCGCCACGCACTGGTGCAGCTGCCACGCGGCCCATCCCAAACCGTTGGCCAGCAGATCGCCTGCATTTACTATCGCTACTACGATCTGAGTACAGTTGCCCAGATAGTCACGTGACAGGGGCGGTTGCAATCTAGATCTGTTATCAATGGGACACCCAAATACTGTAATCTGATCTGCGGGCAAGGCCCTCGCACGTGTTATGGATATCCACACGTGTGCAGATAAGGCCTGGAAGGACGAGATTCGGTCCGTCTTGTACTCCTCGTTGGCTTTTGCTTTCAATCTCGCGATCGACTCTCTCGTGAGATGGAAGAACCTCTGACGGATACGCGGGAACGAATGTCTCTCGATAAATTTATCCACGCCGGAAAATGGAAGGGATACGGGAGGTGGGTTTCTCGAAGGAAACCAGCGGTGGATGACTGGAGGGCGTGAGATATCGACGAGAGGTTCATTTTCTCCCGAGATATTCAATTTGTAAATCTCAGACCAGGATTTGAAGAAATGCCAGAAGGAACTGCCGTCGCCAAACGCGTGGTTGAAGGAGCAGGCAAGGAAGAAGCCGTCCGTCAGCTCCGTTAGCTGCAATGCAACCAAAGGCAGCGAGCTTCCGTCGCAGTTGACGGCGCCGTTTAGGGGGAAGAAGGATTGGAGAATGGGGAGGACGTCAACTGGGGCAAGGACGTCGGTCACGCTGATGTCAGCAACGGCGTGGATGAATTCGGCCCCAGCATCGTTACAGTCTATATAAACATGGGAAGAAGAAGAAGAAGAAGAAGAGGCGTCGTTTTCGAAAACGAAGCGACCGGCGAGCGGGTAGAAGTGGACCAGCACGTGAGAAAGGGAGTGTTTGAGCCGTTCAATGATGTTGGAGATGGTCTCTTCTTCCTGACCGTCTGGTGAGTGGGGTCTGTGGAAGAGGAGGCCCTTCTGACTGTAACAGAGGAAGAGTAAACGGACATCCCACGGCGTCAGGTCGCAGCGTTGTAGGGGTGCTTGTGCTAGCTTGCGCCGTGGGTAGATGGTGTAGGAAGAGATCTCGCGGACTGCTAGGGGATCCATGTTAGTGTCTGGAGATTATAGAACTGGTATTTATGGTGTTCGCTGTTTCATTTCGGGAGCGGATCCCGGGTAACACCTTCCCTTGCCGTAGGGCCCACCTTGATGATCTGTTTTATATCCAGGCCGTCCATACGATTTTTCAGACCATTTTAGTAGGTTGTCCAAAAAATTAAGCAGATTCAAATCTCAGGTGGACCACACTTAAAGAAAAAGTGGTGATTGAATGCCAACAATTAAAAACTTCTCGGCCCACCGCAAGCAGTTCTGTAATGTTTATTTACCATCCAATCGGTTGATGAGCTGAAACGGACCTAGATGAAGAGAAAATATAAAGATTAGTTTGATCCAAAACTTGTGGCCTACAAGAAGCTTTTAATGGAAATTTAACACTTTGATCCGTTGATATGGTCCACTGGAGGTTTGAATCTGTTCAATTTTTGGGATATATAATATGAAATAACGAATGGGCGGCGTGGATCTACAACACATTCATCAAGGTGGACCCCACACGGTAAGGGTTAACACCTAATCCTCTCTACTTCATCCCTGCATGCTCGACCACGTCTTCGCTGAAGACGTGTTCAAATGCAAAATCCCCATCATTGTATGGGGCTTAAAACCGGTCCAACGTGCGCGCAATTTCCTCCTATTACGTTGCCGTGCGCGTGTGGTTGCACGGGCAATGTAAGAAGAAGAAGTGAACATGTGTTGGCCCCACCATAAAAGTGCACGTGGCATTCAACCCTTCCAACTTGTTGGCCCCACCATAAAGAAAACCTATGCAAAACTCAGCCCTTTGCACTCATCAGGTGGGCCACACCATAGGTAATAATTTCTAATAAATAACGTAAGTATAAAGTTTTAATTTACCCAACGGGTGATGTGGCTGTGGCTGAGGCTGATTTTGCGCTGGGTGACTGTTATGCATTCCAGAGGAATAAGTCCTTGTGGATTTTGACCTACCTATAGGAGTTCCTGGAAGCTTGAGGCTTTGATTTATCTATCGTGAGCAGCTGGATCCAAAATTTGAGTGCTCGAGTATCAACCATCCCCCTCAATTTTGGTATCAAGTCGTAAAATGTTCTTTAAAAATGGATGAATAATATGAATGAAACACATACATTTACATTATGGTGGGGCTCATAGAGCACCGACCACCAGCCACCGGGCTAGTGGCAGGGGGCATAGCTAATCCGTTTCCGTGAGCGGGAGGGTGCTGCGCGCAATCCACGTCCTGTTCATAATCTAAGAAACCTAGTGAATAGTCCATATTTGACAGGTGTTGTAAAATATTGATTTTAATAAAAATATTTTAATAATAAAATATATGAAAAGTTGTTTTTTGAAAAAAAAATTTGGAGCTTTGGGAATAGTCTCACATGGGAAAGAGAAGAAAAAGAAAAGTGGTTTAAATGATAATAGTGGAGTACTATAATATTTGCTTACCTAGTCCGTGGACCATGGGTTCGCACTGAAACACCACGCACGTGCACGTGCTCGCGCTCGGGCTCGATCTCGGTCACGGTCTCGGGCATGGGTCGGTGCGAGGGCGTGGGCATGTGAGGCAGTGTGGCTGTAGAGGCGCTAGTGGCGCACTTTGCATGTGCGCATCGTGTCGTAGAGGGTCGCGAGATGGTTGGTTGGACGAAAATCTAAAGGACTGAATGAGAGTCCCTCAGAATATATAGAGGGTTGAAAAAGAGCTGTTGCAGAAAATCTGTAACAGCTGTGCAATAAGTGAAGGGTCCAGCTAAAACTGCTGTATGGCTAACCCCAACAGCTATAAAACAGCTAGCTGCTGTCTCACAACAGTCAGCATGCAGCAGCTTAATGGCTCATGCACAACAGTCAGAAAACGGCCATAAAACGGCTAGTTTTCTCAACAGCCAGAAAACGGTCATGGGATTTATTTTCCTGGACCATAACCCCCAGCCACCATAGCCTATAAAAGGAGGGCCTGGATGGGTTTCAAAATCATCTCAACTCACTCCAGCAACTCCATACGAATTCTAGAAAAATAGCCTCTCCGCTCATATATGTTATCCAGCAACATAGCAAGGTGTCAAATTTAGCTTGAAGGACAGACCAGCGGTGTGGTCTAGGACGGTTCAACCGAACCAGCGGCTGAAGATTAGAACTTAATTGAGCAGAATTCTAAATCACTTTTCTATTTTCTTTTTTTATTCTTTTGGAATTTTTCTTTATATTGTAATACTGCCAGAAATAGTGAAATTGAGTTCCATTTGGTGGGCCTTCGTGTTTGCTGAATGCAAACCCACACCAGGCTCGTCATATCCTAGAAGCAATTTGCCTGTAACCTATCAGCATACTCAATTTACTTGAGTTGGGATAAATAACGCTTTAAGGACAGCGTTTTCAGACGTGCTTCAGCCTGTACATATTATTTTCGGTTTCCATATTATACAGAGACTACATTAATCTGTATAAATTTTCCAACAATCTTAAAGTGTTATTTTATGGAAACCGACAGTGTTTCATCCATCAAGTTGATGAATCAAGACTTGATCCGTCTTGATCGGTTCGATGGAACCAATTTTACAAGATGGCAAGACAAGCTGAAATTTCTTCTGACGGCGCTGAAGATTTACTACATACTAGATCCAAATCTGCAAGCGCTACCTGAAGCAACCGACAAAGACACACCTGAGCAGGTGGCTGCCCGCGCTAAAAGAGCCGAAGACGAACTCTTGTGTCATGGACATATTCTGAACGCACTCTCCGACCGCCTGTACGATCTGTACCAACAGACATCATCAGCAAAGGAGATCTGGGCCGCACTGGAATTCAAGTACAAGGCTGAAGAAGAAGGGACCAATAAATTTCTCATCACCAGATACTTTGACTTCAGCATGGTAGATAATAAACCGTTGCTGCCCCAAATTCAAGAACTGTAACTAATAGTAAACAAAATCAAAGCGATCAAAATTGATCTTCCTGAATCATTCCAAGTCGGGGCTATAATAGCTAAATTGCCACCGATGTGGAAAGACTATAAAAAGAAGTTGCTGCATAAAACCGGAGACTACACACTGGAACAAATCCAGAAACACCTAAGGATTGAGGAAGAATCCCGTAACCGCGACAAAAAGAATGATAACGGGAATGCCTCGTCCAAGGTACATGTAGTAGAAAACACCAATAACAAGAATCCCGAGAAGGATGATTCCCTAAAACCCAATAAAGAAAAATTCAAGAAAAACGCCCAAAAGAAGAACGGAAAGTTCAAAAGCCCATGCCATGTCTGTGGAAAAATCGGGCACTATGCTCGAGTATGCCGATATCGCAAATCTAAAAAAGAGGCAAGTGCAGTAGAAGAAGGCGATATCGTGGCTATGATCACTGAAGTGAATACCATCCAAGGCAAAGTTTTAGGCTGGTGGTATGATACTGCCGCTACAGTACATGTGTGCTACGACAAATCAGCCTTCAAAACGTATGAGGAATTGACCGATGGTCAAGAAGTCCAAATGGGTAATGAAGTCCGATCGAAGGTCATCGGCAAAGGAACTGTCGAACTGATATTCACTTCTGGAAAAAAAGTGATTCTGACTAATGTACTGCACGTCCCAGACATGAGGCGAAACTTAGTTTCTGGGAATCTTTTGGGAAAACCAGGTATAAGGGTGGTATACGAGTCAGGAAAACTGATTCTATCTAATAATGAGAATTTTGTTGGAAAGGGATATTCTTGTAACGGAATGGTTAAGTTTTCTCTGAATGAAAGTAGCACTTCTGCGTATATGGTTGAATCTGCTGGACTGTGGCATGATAGACTAACCCATATAGGATATAGTACCTTGAAGTTCATGGCTAAGAATGGTTTAATCTCATACACAGATAATGAAACCAATAAATGTGAAGTGTAAATACGATCTAAAATGATGAAAAAATCTTTTCCAAGTGTTGAAAGATCGTCTCAAATTTTGGATCTTGTGCACAGTGATATCTGTGAGTTAAACGGCATTCTTACTCGTGGAGGTAAAAGGTACTTCATAACTTTTATAGATGATTGCTCTAGATATATGTATACTTATCTATTAAAGAGCAAAGATAAAGCATTGACATGTTTAAGATATATAAAGCAGAAGTAGAGAATCGACTAAGTAAGAAGATAAAAATTCTCCGTAGCAATAGAGGAGGAGAATACTTCTCGAATGAATTCGATTACTTCTGTGAAGAACATGGACTGGTACATCAATGTACAGCTCTATACACACCTCAACAAAATGGAATAGCTGAAAGGAAGAATACAACATTAGTAGAAATGGTCAACTCAATGCTAATAAAAGCAAAGTTGTCACTAAGTCTGTAGGTTGAGACACTGCTTGCAGCATGCCATATAATAAACAGACTTCCATCTAAAAAATATAAAGTATCTCCATATGAAATATGGAGAGGTAGAAAACCTAACCTAAGATATCTTAAAGTGTGGGGGTGTCTTGCATACTGCAGAACCCCTGACCCAAAAAGAACCAAGTTAAAACCAAAAGCTATTAAGCGCGCCTTCGTAGGGTTGCACAAAATAGTAAAGCTTATAAACTTCTAGACATGGAGTCTAATACAATTATAGAATCAAGAGATGTTGAATTCTTTGAGAACTCACTATCCTTAGAGTCAAAGGATAATGAAATCCAAACTCCTAATAGAGAACCAAATAGCACAGCTCCACATATAGTGGAAGCTCCTATTGAACCCCGTAGGAGTCAAAGAACAAGAATAGAGAAGAGTCTTGGAGATGACTACATAGACTCACAACACATCATTTTTCATCTGGTAGAAGCAGATAAAGAAAATGTTATAAGACAAATACCTATAGTAATTACTATAGAAGATGATCCTAAAACATATAAGGAAGCTGTATCCTCTAGAGACTCAGCTTTTTGGAAAGAAGCTATAAATGATGAAATGGAATCCATACTATCAAATCAAACATGGGAACTAGTAAACTTACCTCTAGGTTCTAGACCCATAGGTTGTAAGTGGGTATTTAGGAAAAAAATATCACACTGATGGGACTATCTAAACATTTAAAGATCAACTAGTAGCTAAGGGTTTTAGACAAAAAGAAGGGATAGACTACTTTGATACATACTCACCTGTAGCTAGAATAACATCCATTAGGATATTATTTGCGCTAGCTTCCATACATCATCTTTACATCCACCAAATGGATGTAAAGACCGCATTCCTAAATGGTGACCTCAATGAGGAGGTATACATGGAACAACCTGAAGTTTCATTCTACCAGGAAATGAAAACAAAGTATGTAGATTAGTCAAATCATTATATGGATTAAAACAAGCACTAAAACAGTGGCATGAGAAGTTTGATTATAAAATACTATCTCATGGTTTTATGTATAATGTAGCTGACAAATGCATATATTCTAAAATAGATGGTAATTATATTGTTATTGTCTGTCTGTATGTTGATGATATGTTAATAATAAGTAATAAAATGGAAGGTGTGACTGAAACAAAGAAGTTTCTTTCTTCCGTATTTAAAATGAAAGATCTTGGACAAGTGATACCATCTTAGGTGTCAAAGTTAAAAAACATTGTGGGGTTTATACTTTGTGTCAATCTCATTATATTGAGAAAATACTAAACAAGTTTAACCATCTAAATATAAAGGAAGCAAAAACCTCATTTGATCCAAGTATCAAACTAAAAGAAAACACTGGAAGAACAGTTGCACAATTAGAATATACGAGTGCGATAGGAAGTCTTATGTATGTTATGCAATACACTAGACCTGATATCGCATATGCTGTGAGTAAATTTAGTAGGTTTACTAGTAACCCCAGTAATGAACACTGGAATGCAATCAGTAGAGTCCTTGGTTACTTAAAAGCAACCAAAGACTTAGGACTATTTTATTCAGAGTTTCTTGTCGTATTGGAAGGATATACCGATGCAAGCTGGATATCGAGTTCAGGGGACAACAAGTCTACTACAGGGTGGGTATTCACCCTAGGAGGTGCTGTTATATCTTAGGGATCTAAGAAACAAACTTGCATATCGCACTCGACTATGGAGTCTGAATTTATAGCCCTAGCTGCAACAGGCAAAGAGGCTGAGTGGCTAAGGGATCTTCTATTAAAAATTCCTTTTTGTGTAAAGCCTATATCGACTGTATCACTACATTATGATAGTGTAGCCACATTAGCTAGAGCCTATAGCGGCACTTATAATGGTAAGTCTAGACATATTAGTCTTCGATATGATTATGTCAGACAATTGATTCAAGATGGAATCATTGTTATTTCCTATGTGAAATCAAGCAATAACCTGGCAAATCCTTTCACTAAACCTCTACCGAGAGAGGTAGTAAAGGCTACATATAGAGGGATGGGGTTGAAACTCTTCAACCAAAGTTCCACCAGTGATGGTAACCTAACCTAAAATCAAAAAATCTCTAATCTTGGGTTTAATGGGTAAGAACAAGTCACTGATAAGTGAAAAGTTTTCAGCACTAAATTATATAACCTCATCCATAATAGATAAGTGTTGAGCGTTACGAAAGAGGGTTGAATCTTAGAACTCTTAATGAATTCCAGTCTTTAGGACAAGTGTCTTATAGTAACGGAGACACTGGAAGGATTTCACCTATATGAACGTAGAGATGGTGTCGTCTCTCATGAGAGTTAAGAGTTTTCTCTCAGGATCGTTCACGAATTAGGATAAGCACATGGCCATTAATTGTGCTGAGCAAGATTGTGGAAACTCTAACAACACATAGCGAATATGTGTGTGATTTTTTCGATTCTATTATCTAGGAATAACTGGTTCAAAGCTGCGGCTACCAGTCATTTCGATAGAGTTTTGAGATACTTACACTAAGGGAAGATTAAAATCAAAAGATATCTTTCTTTATGCATATAAGCTAATTATTCTGCCAGTATGTTTAACCGAGAAAATATTTTTGTAAAAAATCAAGTGGGGGATTGTTGTAAAATATTGATTTTAATAAAAATATTTTAATAATAAAATATATGAAAAGTTATTTTTTGAAAAAACTTTTTGGGGCTTTGGGAATAGTCCCACATGAAAAAGAGAAGAGAAAGAAAAGTAGTTTAAATGATAATAGTGGAGTACTATAATATTTGCTTACCTAGTCCGTGGACCATGGGACTTGCGTGTTCCAGTGCAAAGCACTGGAACATCGCGCATGCGCTCGGGCTCGGGCTCGGTCTCGGTCTCGGTCACGGTCTCGGGAACGGGCTCGGTGCGAGGGCGTGGGCATGTGAGGCAGTGTGGCTGTAGAGACGCTAGTGGCGCACTTTGTACTTCGCACGTGCGCATCGTGTCGTAGAGGGTCGCTTCCTTCGCGAACCGGAGCGAGACGTGTGTGAGTCGCGGTGCGACTAGTGGCTAAGGCAAATGGTTGGTTGGACGAAAATCTAAAGGACTGAATAAGAGTCCCTTAGAATATATAGAGGGCTGAAAAAGAGTTGTTGGAGAAACTCTGTAACAGTTATGCAATAAGTACAGGGTCTAGCTGAAACTGCTGCATGGCTAGTCCCAACAGCTATAAAACGGCTAGCTGCTGTCTCACAACAGTCAGCATGCAGCAGCTTAATGGCCCATGCACAACAGTCAGAAAATGGCCATAAAACGGTCATGGGATTTATTTCCCTGGACCATAACCCCCAGCCACCATAGCCTATAAAAGGAGGGCCTGGATGGGTTTCAAAATCATCTCAACTCACTCCAGCAACTCTATACGAATTCTAGAAAAACAGCCTCTCCACTCATATATGTTATCCAGTAACATAGCAAGGTGTCAACCTTAGCTTGAAGGACAGACCAGCGGTGTGGTTTAGGACAGTTCAACCGAACCAGCAGCTGAAGATTAGAACTTAATTGAGCAGAATTCTAAACCACTTTTCTATTTTCCTCTTTTCTTCTTTTGGGATTTTCCTTTATATTGTAATACTGTCAGAAATAGTGAAATTGAGTTCCATTTGGTGGGCCTTCGTGTTTGCTGAACGCAGACCCACACCAGGCTCGTCGTATCCTAGAAGCAATTTGCCTGTAACCTATCAGCATACTCAATTTACTTGAGTTGGGGCAAATAACGCTTTAAGGACAGCGTTTTCAGACGTGCTTCAGCCTGTCCATATTATTTTCTGTTTTTATATTATACATAAACTACATTAATTTGTATAAATTTCCCAACAACAGGTGCGGCTGAGCTTTGTATGGGAGTTGCTAATGCGGGCTTCTGATTATCTCAAGACCGCTCCATATTATCTAAAAGAGAGGCGCACGGTGTCTCTTCTTGCTTCTCAGGTTTAGAGTCCATATGGTTGCAGAGATCAATGGTCCAAATTATGCCATGTTCGCTTCTTCCACATAGAGTAACCCCTTCCCTTACGACAGCTATTTATACGTGAAATTTTGAGGTCACAGCCATCTAATGTGGATGTAGGATAGAGCGTGCAATAACAACACATATAACTCAAAACATGGATGGCTTTGAATTCCTGATAAGCAGGACATCTGTAACAATCTTAAATTTTGGTGTATTAAAAAAAAATTAAAATAAATATTTAAAGATTTTATTTTTAAATAAAAATAAAAAACAAGTTAATAGTTGAATTGGTAGAAACATTTTTAGTTGAGATACATGTTTAGGGATCGATTCTTAGGTTTATTCTTAATAGAAAAAAATGGAAAGCTTGGAGAATAAGAGAGAAGAGATTCTAAGAAAGCTTGATCAGGTAAGTTCTAATCGTTAGATCTTTTTAATTTTTTATTATGGTGTTAATTTCTTTTTCATCTATACAATAGATGGTGTGGATCATCCACACAATCATTGTATAGGTGTGCAGAGTTAATTTTAATAAAGTGATATTTTTATGATTTCAGATCTAGCTAATAATATTTTAGGAATAAATTGAATGGATGGAATCTTATTGTGTTAAGATAGATCTGTACGGATCATATGATCCCTAAGGCCAAAATATACAAGGATCCTTATTTTCAGATCAATTTGATCATCGAATGGGCCACATTAGTCAGATGTAGAAGTGTTTAATAAAGAAATTTTAGATTTTTGCACAAGTGTTGATATCACTTGACGTAAAAGGTCGAGATGGGTCATCAGTGTATGTGTTGTTAAATTCACACCATTCATCTAATGTGTAGATTCAAAATATAATAATACCTTAAGAATCTGGATGATCCAATCATCCGGTGGGCCACCCCAATTAATTATTTGACATTTAATTTCAAGATCTTAAAAAGAAAATCTAAATCTTGATAATTAAATTTAAATAAATATATAATTTTAGTTATTTGATCATTTAAGGTTTGACCACTTAGAATGTATATCAAGGTCGACCCCACCATGTAAAATAAATAGATGGATAATAATGTTGTTGATATAACTGATAGGATCTTTGAATTCAAATCAACCTAATTATCTTATAGATTCTGCACTACCAGACTCAGGTGAGTAACTCAATTTGTTAAATGATTCATTAAAATTAAAATAAATCGTTTGTGATTATTTGATTGATTGATATATTGATTTAAGTATTTTGTTATAATAATTGTTGAGGGTCAAATATTGCATATTAGACCCCAGATATTGTCTGGATTTACGAATATAATGTTGTCTAATGGCTCGTTTTCGCATTCTTGTGTTGCAAGGTGATTTTATTAGCATGGATGAAAATGGGTGTTAAAAACATGGTTTTAGCGCTCAAGATGCACCAAAGCAAGGGACACACTCCAGGGGACCAAGATCGACTGAAATTACACGCCAAGGATCTGAGAAAATCAAAGAACTGAAGCTCAAATGGCCTAAAACTCATCTAGAATGCAAGATCACATGTTTCCCACCATCCGTTCGGTTTGAAACTTCATACGTAGCCTGAGGACAAGAAATTAACCGTACAAGTCAATTTTCAGCCACTGGATCCCTCTGCAAGTAGCCCAATGGGCAGATCAGCCCCTTAAATTCTGACGTAGAGCCCACCTGATTTCTGGACGCACCTCAATTTCGGAATCGACGGTTTAAATAAGGTTAGAAACAGGATGGATGGATTGGATTTCAAATAACCATTGTAGTGGGCCCCACATTGCATCATGTGTACATGGCGTACACTTACGCTGGACGTGCACTGCGTCGACGAGCTCAGTCAGCAAGCACGCTGACCAACTCCTAAATTCAAAAAAAAAAAAAAATGAAAACGGACGCTGTCCGTCCATTCGTTGGTAATGGACCCCACTCATCATCCTTTCGGATGATCCGAACCATCCATTCACTAAGAGGTGCGACGATAACCCCCGCCAAGCTCTTCTTTTGGGTCCCATGCATGCACGCACAGGTAAATCGAGACCAAACGGAGAATGAACGGTGATATAGAAAGTGTTGTGGACCACACCAAAATGGCTCAAAAACTCAGCATTCCTGGACGATTTTTTGTCCTGAAGCCAATGGACGGTGTGGATTTTCGAAAAGAAAGCTAAGTGGACCCCACCGATCATCACAGCGGAAGAAAATTTCGCTTTCGCACCGCGTAATGCACGGCCGCTGGCCCTTTTTGCGATCGACTGTGGGCCCCACACGTGCCCCATAAGCTCAATCCAAACCGTCCACCGTGTAGACAGCTGCGAGCACTATAAAATCATGTTGTCACTTTTCATCCATGCGTGCACACGTGTGAGATACAGAGGCCACAAAAGGGCTGCCCTGCAACGTTCAAAACTGATTCTTCTGTGATTTCTTCTTTGGGCCACGTCAATGGACGTTCAAAACCACCCATTCTTTACTGAAATTTCATTCTGAATTCAATGGATAGGGTGAATTTTTTAGAAAATGCTTCTGTGGGGCCCACCGATCACAACAGCGAAATGGTGCGAAAGGTTTCGCACATCCGCGGAAACTGACTTTTTCAGGCAGTTTTGGCCCACCATCTTTGATCATATGACAGATCTGAACCGTCTATCATGTAGAGAACCCAAGAAAGTACTAAGGGACGGTGTTTCTTTGGAATTTGAGTGAGGAAAGTGGCGTGTTTCGAGGCATCGAACTTGACTACGAAAATTACACTCCGTGTCCTGCTACAACTCTGTCACTGACTCCAGCCTTCCAGAAGCTATAAAAGGAGATTTTTGGATGTGGGGAGCATTCATTCAGGTCTTTAGAGGAAGAACAGAGGGCTCGAGCTTGGACGTGGAGCAAAGAAGGAGAGAGAGAGAGAAAGAGAGAGAGAGAGAGAGAAATTCTTAATTTTTTTCACTTTTCTTTTCCTTTTCTTTTTCTCTTTATTTAGTTGGATTTAGCCTGACCATGTGTGGCTGAACCTCCTAGCTAGGGCTAGGAGGTGAAGCTTGTAGTGAGATGGGAGGTTTTGATTTATGTTTTTATTTATTTATTTATTCATGAATCGACGTTGATTTTAGTTGATTATTATGGGAATATTTTTAGTTCTTAATGGTCTGTTGTGACTGAAATTACAATGGGTCTGCGATGCTTTGAATATTTCTATTTCCTTTTCATGTTTATGACGTCAGGACGTCCTGTTGTTCACCATAGTCCCCTGGGCATGGTTGGATGACGGTACCCTTCCTAACTTTCATACATGTAATTGGGTAGTAATTAGTTTAATTCTGTTGTTTGCCATAGTCTTTTGGGCATGGTTTGGTGATGGAATCCATTCTAATTCATACACCTTTCATCTCTTTAAAAACTAGATCAACGACAGTTCAGTAATTTTCATAATTTTTGATGCAAGCATAAGTTCTCCCTGATCTCTACAAGTGGATCCTCTGAATCCCTAGTTTCCTATCTCTGATTTGTTTCCTAAGTTTTAGATTAATTATTCTACAAGTATTGCACCATTGCTAATTGATTTAGAATTCATCTTAGCCTAGTTCTAGTTCTAGATAATTTTATATAACGTACAAGTTTCAGTCCCTTGGGATTCGACCTTGGTCTTACCGAGTTATTACTACATCACAACCCTGCACTTGGGGAGTGAACAATAATTGTATGCTAAATTCATATACGAATATTCTGATCAAGAAAACTATGCTCAATATAAAAAATACGCATTTACATATCATCCATCATTCATTATATTTACATAATGCATAGTCGACCCTAGGGGCCCTCTCTGGAAGAAATGTCGATCCTGGTAGAGCGTTACCAGATGCAGGCTATGCCCAAGCCTACCGAAAGGTGGAAGCCTACCCAACGGGTGGATGCGAGTTGAGGACCTCCAACCCAAGCAGATGGACGATCATCCTATCTGATACATTCATACATCATTTGCATTCATATTATTGTACATCTATTTTATATTATTTTAATTGTTATGATTATGAACCATGCTGGGCTATTTCACCAAGTCTAACCAGCTTATATTTTTATTGATGGAAAAACCGTACAAAGAAGCTATTATCAGATGATGTGGCGTAAGAACCAAAAGGATGCACCGTAGCTGAATACAATCCATGTGAAACATGACCATATTTATCTAAAGATGAAGCGGCGGCAGTAGATAATTTCTGATTATATGTTTTATTTATTAGCATAGTTTAATTAACATATAATGCATACTGGTATTGATTTTGAGACTTTAAGAAATTATTTAAATTTATTTCTTTAAAACAATGTTAGCATGAAATAAACATAATTATAGTACGATGATATAATAAATGAATGATTTTAAGGTTTATTTTATTTTAAGGGTTGTCAAGATTTATATATGCCTAGTTGATTGGTGCTAAGTGTTATGTATGTGTGATTGAAATTATAGTGGAACTTATACTGAATATAATTATCATATCTAATTAAACAGATTAAGAAATTAAATTAGTACACTTTGTGTACGAGTTACGAATTAAAACTTGGATCTAAAGGTACACACTCTATACTCGAATTTTGGGGCGTGACAACATCTTGAAATATAACCAGGGTGACAATGTCCGGGATATAGTGAGCCTAAGGCCTAGCCTGACATTGGACTTACGGTTGAAAGTTGGGTGGGTTCAACCCGACCAACCCTTCATCAACCTGACAATGGGTTGGGTTTAGGTTGTGTAGGGTTTGGTCTCGGGCTTGGGCCATACAAATGCCAACTTGATAAACTTAGGTTAGGCTCGGGTTGCCCGACCCAACTCGAACCCAATAAATATATAAGTTCCTTATAAATTAATTATAATTGAGTGTGGACTGTGGATCGTCTATGTTGAAGGCACAATAAATTCCAATGTCGTTAGGTTTCATTAGTCCATGTCATTTTCAATGACTCAATCTAACAAGATACACTGGATTTCTCTCTCCGAAATAGATTGCTTGATATACAATACGACTTTTAAAGGAGCAGTTGTCCTATATTTTAACTTGTTTGTTTAGAAAAAATATTCCTTATAACAAATAAGTATATATATAATTAATACAATTATAAGTATAAAAAGTAAAACTTGTATTGAAAATATAATACACTAATGTAATAATGAAAATATTAGCATATATTTACCCAGCCAACCCGACCGAACCCACTTGGATTAGGCTTGGGTTGAGAATTCCCAACCCGAGCTTGGGTTGGGTTGAGGTATAAGAACCTTGGGTTGGGCTCGGGTTGAGCACCAACCCCACCCAACCCGACCGACTTTCAGCCCTAATTGGACTAGAACAACAGGCCCAACCCCAAGATTGAATTTTTTTCATTGGGCCCATGCCCGGCCCATTGACCCACTTGCAGCCGTCATCTTCCTACCATTTTAAGAATGGAATATGAGGCTAAAGATATGCCCAGCCCACCTTAATTAGTGAACACATAGCCATCTATATTATTGTCTATTTGCCGAATTAGGTCATCTAGTTCAGCCCATTGATAAGATATATGGGCAGATCGTGGTTATGTTTGATCTCTCGCGCCCAATCTAATTACTTAAACAGGCCACATTTCTAACACAAGCCCAACCCACTACTCATTCTATAAGTGGCCAATTCTGCCTCAGAAACGGCTCGGACCAGTTAACCTGTGGACCTTCCTGACCCATCAAAACCCATATGTACTGCTGAGAGATGACTCTACCATATTCGGCTTCTTCCAGATCCACTCACTCATCGAATAGCCCCACACATAGTCGCAGTCTACTATTGAATGGTTTTGATTGTAGAGAGGTGGCCCACTAGCACAATCATTTGGCCAGAATAACACTGTTTCTTCATCAGAGCAATGTATAAATACCTCACAATACCTGATTTTCTAGCCCGCATGCACGTGCCAATAGGTTAGTTACATGTTTGCAGGATTAGAGCTTTTTCCGTATTAATTATATCTTCTGGACAAAAAATCCAAGGCCGTTTCACTACCAAAGCAGACCATATTGTAGGTAATAAACGTCAGCCAGAACCATTTTCATCCAGCCGTCCGTTTGTTTAGTTGACTGTCGTCCACCAGAGGAGTGAAACAGCTTGAATTTTAGGGTAGGAGGACTAAACAGTTCAAACAAGATCCTGCACATGTATGATATATTGGCATGCATGCTTGCATGCGACGGGCATGGCATTGCACGTGTGTGCCACGAGCAATGTCATTATGTTGCAACCTTGGGCTTGGGAGAATGGACTATTGCAACTTTGTGGTTGCAGCTGCTTTCTTAGTTTTTATCTGGAAGTGAAAGAATTGTCACGGTACACGTGGCAGCATTGGACTTGCTCCCCACTAGGAATACAAGCAGTTGGACATGTGGCTTCCGAACAGAAAGTGAAAACGAAAAGCAAGCAGCCTACGGTCAACTTTTCGAAGGAAACCACCCATGAACCAAACGTATGTGATCATCCAACATTTTGTGCACTTGCCAGAGGGGCCCATGTCTGGGGTGATCCCACTTCGCAAACGGTGTACTATGTAATATGTATGCATTGATGAGCCATGATAAACCATACACACGAGAGGGAGAAATGATAGCTAATTCCAAATAAAAAAGTGTGGGCTACACAGGAGAAAGAGAATGGATATTTTTAAGCGAAAAGGTTTGTTACATACAAAAATAAAATGTGGGGTAGGGTAAGAGAGAGAATAGACAATTCCAAGTGAAAGGGTGTGGGCTATACATAAAAGGGTATAGATTATAGAGGGTGAGTTTTTTCTAATTGAAGAGACGGCGATATTCAGATTATCTATCTTTTATTCCTTTTGAAAATCTTTTTCAACGACTTTTAGAATGATGTCTTAATCATCATTTCCCACCTAGTGGGATCGATTATGTACGAGTTATGTTAAAGAAAAAAAGTATAACTCAACGCATGGACATCCATATTATCAAATTAACGTTTTCCATAATAAAAATCCTAAACAATATCCTTTTCAAACCCAAAGTTTAGAACTCTCCAAAGTCTACTTGTGTTGGTAAAATTTTCCTTTGCTGCTCACATTATTGATAGTAGAGACGTAAAATTTAATAAGGAAATAAAAAGAAAGAGATAAAAATATACAACTTCATCATGGGCCAAAGGAAATAAAGGTTGTTTTTAATAAAGAACATTTCATAAACCACACACTCGTGGAACAACATTTTAATTGTCATGTTCCATCTGGCAATGTTAAAGTCTCTGGATATACATTGATATACCATTTTAACACCCGAGCTTTTAGAGAAATTGGTTATTTGACATGATATTAAAATGAAAGGTCTTGTGTTTGAATCTTAATAACAGCAAATATGTATCTCTAATATATTCTCTCGGAGGCCCTCCACTTGCATGTGAGTTGTTGTGAGTGTCCTTTGATATACATTGATATACCAACTTCTAACGGTTTTAGCTTTTAAAGAAAGTGGTTGTTTGACAAACAAACTCTATCATATATGTATTAGGTTTCAAATGAAAAGGCAAATAATTATTATTATTATTATTGAGCAATTCTATCTATCATTTTCTTTTTCCAATTTCTCCATCATTGTCTGGCCGTTAACTATTTTTATTTTTCACCGTGCTGATTTGAAATGTCATCCTGATCAAAATTGTCTTCCATCATCAATATTTGAAAGGGCCTCCTTAAAATGCCTTTTTGTCTTTCCCATAAATCACGTGCCTTCCTTTTCCATATTTAAATCCTTTCATCTAACATCCCTCTGTAATATGACAATTAACATGATATTTTTCAATTTTGCAAATATTTTCCCTATGCTACCCTCTATTGAAAAGCATTAGATAAATCCGCATCAAATGATTAAAGTATTCCCCTCTCAGTTCACAAACAAACGACAATAGCAACTGATAAAAAGGTCAGATTATTCAACCAATCTGATTTTAGAGTTATGTGCCATTTAAGGTAGGAGGTCCACGCTTAAATAGGTTAAAAAGCCATGAGCAGGCCACATGTACAGTGGATTTGTCTGAGTTAGTTTTGTCCGATATTAAGTTGAAAATAATGGGTTCTATTCATGGCTTGGTGGTAGATTCACAGGAGTTTTCCACGCTAATGTTTTGGGTTTGAGTACCCATTGTAGCGTATGGGTGTGAGTGTCTACTTAAAAAAAATAGTTGAAAATAACAAAAAAGAGTAAAAAAGTCATTTGCTCGAAGATAACGAGTCCAATAGATGGACTCCACGTGCCACCAATAGACGGACTGCAGATTGCTTGGTGTTGGGTTTCCCTGCCCCTTAGTACATGGCAGTTTCTTGTACAGGGAATCCGTAAGAAACTCATGATAAATGAAGCAGATTGGGTGGGTGAGGAGACTGGTGAGATATGATTGGTGGGGTGTATGCTGTTAGAGATGGGCTGCGTACATACTCAATTAAAAAAATCATAAAAAGGCTGGGTAATCAATGACAGCATGCGACCTTACTGTAGGGAAACGCCGAAGATGAGCCCTCAAGATTTGACGGTCTACACGAAGTTTGGGACCCTCAAAAAGAAGAAGAATGGTGTTCCAATGGCCTGCCTATCTACTACTGGAGGAGATTGAACTATTCACACATTTGATCTTACAGTATATAGTGGCCCCGGATTGTGATATATGGATCAGATCGTCCTAAGGACAAGTCAAAATAAACATACTATAATGCACTCTATTTCTCTCTGTATACTCTCGTATTTCGTATGATTCAATGTGTTACATGAGAGAAGCGCACTCTTTTTTATAATAAAGGAAGGAGAGTTTGGGTGGGTTTGGAATACGGCGATCACATCCTAATAGAGGAAAGAGAGTTTGAATGGGATTGGAATAAGGCCACATAATCCGCTTACATCTTTATCTTCAATTAAAAATCAAATTCATATTTAAATTTGAAATTTAATTGAAAGTTATCGTACCCACTAGTGATTGCTCACAAGTGAGCCCCACTAGTCTACGTCCAACACTTACCAGTCATATCTCACCACGTCTCCTCACCACCGTCCTTACCACCTAATCTGTGGTCCATGGGAAAGGTTGTATGTTAGAAATTAAAAACAAAGGGGAGGTACATCACATTCTAATGTAAGAGTGGAAGATTGAAAAAACAAAAGATAAGAAACAAAAAAAACAGAAAAAGTAAGGTTAAAGTCTGCGCGCATAAATAATAATACTAATAAGAAGCTTTACTACCTCTTGATCATGGCTCTTTTAGGTTAGAAAAATACATGAGTACCTTGGGTTATGCATGAAATCCACGCCCTCCATCACGTACACGTACACCATTCGTTGGGCATTCATCCTAAAAATCAGGATGGTTGGACCCTCAGGTGGACCACCCAAAACTTTACTCCTAAAATCTCTAAATTCAAATCATACCGCCCACCCGAGTTTTAAAATACTGTAATTCTTGGATGATGCTTTCATCCATAGAGCCACTTTGGATGAATGGACTGGATGGCATATAAATACCACAGTAGGTCCTACACAAAATTAACATTGGACTTTCCATCCCAACTGTTTCATGTGGCATGGCCTACCCGAGTTTTGGATGACCACCATTTCTGAGTTTAATGGGTTAAAATGAGGCAGCGGACCTAATGGACGGGTGGATCTCATGAAAGTTCCACTCACGTGGCTCTTGGTTTCGAAGTATCCACAGAGGCTCAAAGTTATCAGTTGGTGATTTTTTCAAAAACATAATACATATATGATGAGAAATGCTCACAAGGAGACAGGCTCTCACAAGAACTCGTGAAAACTTTTTGACACATTCATGGCACAAAATCTAATCTATGAGATCAGTCACTTTATGAAACTCTCAAGGAAACTTAAAAATCTTATGGGACATAGCACAATGCGAGGTAAATGATCAAGGGAAGGAATTCTCATCCAATTTGCTATGACCTACTAGATTTTTGGATCAGGTCAACTTTTAGGCCCTAGGGTTTCATGAAGTGATTTATCTAGTGGACCATTCAAATTTTGTGCCTACATCACATGTCAAAAAGTGCTCACTTTTTTCCATAAGAACCAATTGCCATGTGAGCATTTCACTATATAGAGCCCTTTAGGGAATTTGGAAGCTTGTATAAATATACAACCCCTCGAGGAACTTATATTTCAAATACCTGAATTTTGAATCAAGGTGATTCCAAATAAGTGGTGATTTCCAATCCTTCCATTTGTTTGGTAGCTTATATTAAGAATGCATTCGAATCCAAAAATAACAATCATTGAAATTATTCATTATATTTATAAGAGCTTAAATTTGATTACTCAATCAATTTTAATATTCCTACTTACTGTATATACCTCATGTTTGACACAATGATTGCCATAAGCTTACTGAAATATATACTCCAGTAACAAAAAATGATGAAATTCTAAGCCTTGGATGGGATATAAGCATAGGATCACAACCAAGCCACTAACCAAAGTTTTTGGTACGTTAATTTACATGGCCCCGTGTTTGTACCCCTCAGATCATTCTATTGATGTAATTTTGTGATGCAGCTGATAATCTCATTATTTTGTACCAATGGGCTACACGTACAATGAATTAGTAGCAAAGCAACACCTATGTCACACATGCCTTTAAAAATGAGCAAAATAGGGAGAGCAGTAGCAATCTCAGTAAAAGGAAGAGGATTCCAAATACTCCTGAATCCATGTTGCCAAACGACCCCTATCCACAGGGCCTAGCGACCGAGATTATGTTTGGATAAAAGGCAAATCCTACCTTCTGTGGAGTTGAAGGATTCAATTGCAAGGGTTAGCTAAGAGCACATTGCTGCTTTACTCAGCTGCACATGAATAAGTGTCACATAAAGGGGTGAACGTACGTCTGTACATTGCTGTTCATGCTTTTCAGTGTGTACAAATGGCAAGCACATGGTCTCACTTTCACGAACTAAAATCCAAACCATACCATACATCGACTCGGCCCGATCATTGTACAATCCTTTCGAATGATAATTACCATTAGCATGGATGGGCCACTAGAAAGCCTTGCTTTCTATTGGCTCCACTATCTCCTTCCTGCCGTTGCCCTGTCCTCTTCCTTCTTATCCCCATCTGTTTCCGTTCCACTCAAAACCATACCCCTTAGCCAATAGGTGTACTATCCTCTCTGACTCTTATCATTTGAGAATTGATCACATACAGGCATCTGCACCACTCTTTGTGACACAAGGTGTTTTTAGCTATTTGATGCATTAATTATTATTATTTTTATTTCAACAGGTTGGTAATGAAAGGTAATGTACTGAGAAAGCGCAACTCTTTTGGGCCGAGCAAGAAATAGACATGAAAAGCTAGTAAACAGGGCTTCCAGTAACCTTGGTGTTGTCCAATGAACAAGCGTCAACTATAAACGACTCAAACATGGACCCATAGCGAAGAGGGAATCATCAATGTTTCATATGAAATATTTGATTTTGACTCTAAGTCTCACATGTGTGTAGCGCTTTTTCATTACACCATGTAAGGCCCCGTAACCATAATTACAGGCAATTCATGTCTACAAAACCGCCAGATTGCCATTTTTCGGTTGACATCAATCTAATGCAGTACATATGGCACTTAGCATACAAGATCCAAACTCTTGGCCTGGTGGGCCCCACCATAGATGGTCCATTCATCAAAATCTTGGAAGAATATTTCATTCCCTGCCACAACCATAACTAATGCAGTACTTTTTCCTCCTTAAAAAAATAATAAAATAATTAAATAATTAAAAAAATAAACTGATCTAAATTGAAAAAATGAGTTCATCTTATTTTAGTTAACAGTAATTGTGTATTAGAGATGTTGATCTCCAAGACATAATGAGTTCATGTTAACAGTAATCATGTATTAGAGATCAAGATCTCTATTACAGAATTCCTTTTAACTAAAATGAGATGGGACTCATCTTAGTTGGTAACCAACCAGGAATTCTCATAAATTAGAACAGATGCACTACACAGGAAATTATATACACAAAACAAGAGATGCAAGATTTTTACTGACAGAAAATGCTACCAAAGATGTACCACAAGTTCAAATTACACATAAGAGAAATACAAGCAGATAGCTTATAGATCCTTCTCACCTCTTTTCCACAAGAACTACCCCATTTTATTTTCTCTGTGGAGGTAAGCTCTGCAGACGCTGGGAAGACTTCACACCGCACTAGCTCTCCACACTTTTAAATCAGAAGTGGCTACAGACCTTCTCAATGACACTGTATGGAATTGAAATGAAACAAGTTTTTACTAGTTTACAAGTACGCGCCTGCATTCTTTTACAGCTTCAAATGCAGACATTCCGGAACAGGACTCTACGACCGTCATGGCATGTGTATATATCAGATTGCCTATACATTATATAAGGATTTATATGATCCCTCAACCCAAGGACATGAAGAGTATACTCAGATATTCAGTTTCTACAAGTGGGCTCAATTGTTCAATGATTCAGAGCATCGGTCTATTGTGCCCCACTGCAAATGGACCATGCCCAGAAAATCTTCGGTATCAAAGAACCTAGCCAACAATCTTGGGCCTTTAAAGTTCAGGGTAGAGTACTGCTGCATTTCTCTAACTTCAGCATCCATAGAAAGACTTCCAGAGAACAGTCCATCAAGTGTGGGGATTAACAGACCAATGGTACAGATCATTGACAATGGACCCCACTTGGACAAAGTGAAACTAACTGTGATCATATAATTCCACAAACATAATGTGGAAATACTACAACAGCATGCATCTCAGCAATAAAGAAGACAGCTGCTCTCATGAAGAGGAACTCGAAAAATCAAACAGTGACATCCTCCGTCTTTTGTTAGAAGGCGGTGTCCTTGGAGAGAATTCTGGTGACGAAACTCTATCTAGAACTGCCTTCAAGGCCTGGTGAATGGAATTTGCAAACATTCGCCGTTGGATGTCGTTGGCATTCCCTTCAAATCTCATCACAAAAACATTCTTTACCCTGCCTCCCAGGGTTGAAATCTCTGCCTTCACCGTCTTCAGACGAAGGGCCTGTAGTGTTTGTTTCAAGTCAGATAAAAGTTCCGGTCGATCTTCGCAACATAGAGATGCCCTTATGGAAAAGCTTCCTTCATTGATTCCATCCCCATCAGGTTCTACTCTCACTTCATCAACATCCATTGGGACGACGTGCCCTTTACTACAGTCAGTAGCATGCCTTTTCAGTTCCTTCACGTGGTTGATCACTTCAGCAAGCAATGAAGCTTTGTCCATCTGCATTAGATAGCTAGTTCAGCTGTTTCTACTCTATTTTATTTTGGAAATATTGAAGTAAAGAGTTTGTAACAATTTGTAAGGAATGAAATCTACTTGAAAGATCACCACACAACCAGCATGTAAGACTTCATTCTGAACAAATGGGAAACAAGTGATTTCAAGCATATCAGCCATTCATGGAGTAGCAATAGTTAAAATACAAAGGCCTGCATAAAGAAGGCAAAATTATAAAAGATATGGTTCAACTATTCTGCAAGCAAAAACATGGTTTTTTATTATTATTATTTATTTATTTTATGTTCTCTCTTCATCCAAGGAAACAGAATGGAGGAAAGTCTTATCCATTTTCAAAGGATTAGACCACAAACAAGCAATGTTATACATGAACTAATGGAATGTAACAGACTTATAAATAAACCAACCCAATGTGCGTTTGCTCATGAGAACACAATGTTATTCATGAACTGGTGCAATGGAAAACAGTGCAAATCCATGAAACTATGCTTTCCCAAGAACGTCTAACTGGGTCCTGGCAGAGTTTGGTTTTGAAGTGGAGGCATTAAAAATCTGAAAATTAAGGGCATATTTATTTTTGTTTTAACCATTTCAAGGGCACAGGAAATGGGCATGGAATCACAGGGAATGGAAAACTGTTTATTCCATGGGGAAATCTGTATGTTCGGTTTGCAATGCAGGCTCCGTGGATTCATGTAGAGACATGAAAAAGTGAACAGTCAAATGGTCATTTCATTTCCTTTAAGGAGTTGTAAATCTATCTATTGACTTTTTTGAGAGACGTTGACTTCCCCCTTTTCTGCGAATTAGCTTTGAAATGGAAAATGGATTCCACACCGTCTTTTTGTATTGGAAATGGCATCGAAGTAGGATTCTGCGGATACTGTTTTCATTACAAAGGTATTGCACAGAAACAAACATGCCTTAACTGGAAAATGAATCATTGTCAAAGGAGCAGCCAAACTGAGGAAACATGTCAAAAATATAATAATAAAAATAATAACAATCGTAAGTCTGATAGGGTACATTTGGTAATATGACTAAAGGTGGCTGATGGGGTGAATTCTGCCCAATCGCGGCTGATGTAAGATCGGGTTTGTCACTTGAGATTTGATGCAGATAATGCAGGAAATGGAAACTGGCACCCAAACTAATATGGTTTCTCTCTTCCAGGCCACCCAAACGTGAGAGGGTTGGCTCTGCCAGACAAATGAAACAAATCCCGATTTGGGGATACATCTTAACAGGACCATAGCACAGAAAATGAAGAGATCTACTTTCCAGGCCCATGATACCATTTTCTCAAACATTAAATCATTTTTTATTTTTTTAAAGTAAAAGAATCAGTAAACCAAATAATAGGAATAATATAAGACTATTTAAACAAAGTCAAAGATCCAGAATTAGAAAAATGTGTTATTTTCCAATTATGGCTAGATTCTGTCACATTTGCATCATAGCCAATCATGGTATATTGACACAAATCTCCATCTTATGCAATTCCCAATCTCATGAAGGATTATTATCTGTTCACAATACTACCATAAATGCAGAGGGGGCTCAACAACCAATTCAATTCATTGACTAAATAAGTCGAAATTGTCAAGGACAAGAAAAACAGGAAAAAAAAGGGGGACATCCACAGCAGTTAACAATTTCCTATTTTCAATTTCATATGTTTTATGCCTAGTTCATATAGCTAAGGTTCATGCTGCAAACAAAGAGGCGAACACCTCATTTATTTCCTCAAAAAAAACATAAACCAAAGAGTGAATTGAAGTCAATAGATCTTTTGCAGATATTCAATTTCATCGAATCGATCGTTCTTCAGAGAATTACATATTCATGTCATCAGTTAAAGTGCATAGAAAATTCAAATAAAAATAACTTAATCATTCCAAACCAATTCAATTTAATAAAACTTCTAAGAAAAAATGATTCATTAGAATAAAAATGGAAAGAAATTAGAAAAGAAAAATCAGCCATGGAACAAGGACAGAAGAATTCAATAACCTGAACCTTATCAGTGCTTGGCACAAGGCTCCTCAGCGTCGCGAGATGAGCATTGATCCTCTCTCTCCGTCTCCTCTCTGCCTCGCTATGGCTTTTCAAAGCTGCCTTTGCCTTTGCCTCTGCAATCCCTTTCTGCATCAAATTCGCCGGAGCTTTCACTAGTTCCCCCCTCTCACCATCCAAAATTAATGAGGAGGATGATGATGAAAGCCCACCTCGCCCCGTACTCCGAAACCCAACATTCTGTGGAAACCCACTGAAATATCTTGAAAGTTCGTTGCTGTAAACAATCCCAAAATCACCAGGATAAGAACACATCTCTGCAATCAATCTTTTAAGAACCGCAACAGAAAAATCTCAAACGAGGATCGAAACCAGGAGGGCGATTTGTGGGGGCGGGCCAGAACGAGAATCTTCGGCGACGCAGCTTCTCTTCTTCTGTACCGATCAATCCCTTCCTCACTCCGCTTTTCTCTTCCATTCCGCAGAAAACAAGCGATTTATGACTGCGATCAATTAGAAAACCTTTTCATTTTCTTACGCGGGGTTCTGAATTCATGCATTTCGAGCTAGATTTCAAACAGTTTGTAGATATTTCAAAAACCCACTTGCTGAAACCTCGAATCTACAAGACCCAACTTCAGAATCGACGTAAATTGAAAAACCAAGAAATCAGTTCAAAAATCTGTTCGATTTTAACCAGGAAATCAGTTCAAAATTCTGTTCGATTTTCACCGAGCTCGATTTCGAACAGTGCTAGGAGATTTCAAGGACCCAATTGCAAAATCTGTAAATCTTCAAAACCCAGTTGCAGATTTTAGCAGAGACATCAATGGACGAATCTATTCATTTCTTCCACCTGGGTCTGAATTGTCGAGACTTTCGAGCTGGATTCCGAACGGTTTGAGTAGATTTTGAAAAACCACTCGCAGAACCCGTGAATCTACAAGATCCAGTTACAAAATCCAAGGATATTCAAAACCCTCGAATCTGACAAGCCACACACATACAGAGAGAGAGAGAGAGAGAGAGAGAGAGATGTGAGAGCGAGGAAGGCTTTTCAAAAGAGAGCAGGTCGCATGCCGGTTAGATCCGACACACGACATTTAAGGAGCGCAAACAAACAGCCTCGCGGGGGTGACTCTCGCCAGGATCCTACCAGAGCTACTTTCACGAAGCGAGAGCCGCTTGCAACTTTAATAAGATCCACTCCGTCCATCAGCTACGTTGCCTCGTTTCAACCATTCAACCTAAAAATTGTGATCATACAAAAATCATACAGGCCACAACCCAGGAATCTGTTGGGTGTAACGCCCCACGTTAGTTTTGTGTAGGACCCACACCATCTAATCCATTCGTCTGATGTGTCTCATCAAGATTAAATTACCCAAAAATTATAAAATTAATAATTAGGTGGATGGTACTTGCACATCATAGTCGCCCTTGCCTTTGGAATTCACTTCCTTTATCTATCTATTTACACTAATCACATTATTAATAACATCAATGCTAATTTAATTATCATAACTATTTCAAACATGCATAATCACTGAAGTACTATTTAATGTGAAAAAAATAACAGCTTAAGATCCACAGTGCCCATCAAGTTAAATTGGTCCAAGAAAGCTACAAAGAGAGGAAGAGTTGGATGGGACCAGCCGACTATAGTTTGGGATCGTTTGGCACCGTGGATTGGAGGGGATTCGAGAGGGTTTCCAATCGCCTGATTGTTTGGTAGCATAAAGTACCCAGGGGTTTCAAATCTAGGGATTTCCAATCCTCCACTTTGAGAGGGTTTGCAATCCACAATTAGAGCTTGGATTACATCTAAAATCATTTCAATAATTGCAAGTGTATCATGTGTATCACTATAAATTATTATTTTATTGGGCATATGGCTCACTAATAATGATCAGCACCAGCACCGTTCAAACATTGTCAATGTAAATCAGCATTGTCCAAATATTGTCCATGGAAATCAACGATTAAAAGTCGTTGGTTAGTCACTCAAACATGATCTTATGCTTGTGGCCCAACCAAGACTTGGAATTTCATCATTTTCGAGCAAAGCATATATTTCAGCAGGCTTATCACAACCATTGTATCGAAAATTACATATCTCACTAATTAGATATATTAAAGTTAATTTAGTAATTAAAATAAATCCTTGTAAATATACTATGGATAGGTATTTTTGGATTAAAGTTGATTCACACTCTAGGGTGCCAAAACACTGTGAGGATTGAGAATCCAAGGGGTTTCTAATCCAGGAGGTTCTGAATCCAGGAGGTTACAAATCCATGCTCCCAAATAGGCCCAAAATGTTGAAACTCAAGTAGCATGTATAATGTGAATTTAGAAGTTTTAAGGGTCATTTGGATGCCTATAATTTTTTTAGTGGTAAATACATTATATTTAAAAAGATTTTAAGATGTAATCAGTTTACATGTTATTTTGTTTATTTTTTAATATGTAATTTTTTTACATATAAATAGATGGTTTGTTTGGCTAGAACGTAAAATGTTTACAATAAATAAAGTAGATATTCATTCCATAAAACTTAGAGGTAAACTTTCCAAAATCTACAAATCATATAAGAACTTTGATTTTATTTTATTTTTCTTTAAAACTTAAAGAGAGTATTAGAGCATGCACACAGTAACAGGATCAGATGTCTTCCACCCATTACGGTGGCTCTAAATACAATCTAAAAGTTTTTAACAACGGGCATCCCATCCTTCTCTTGTGTGGTTCATTTGGTAATGGACGAGTTGTTTTTTTAATTATTATTATTCTAATGGGAGCATCAAGGGAAGAACATGATAGATGTATTAGATGTACCATACACATCGATGAGCCCCACATATCTTAAGTGTATGTTAACTCTTATGTTATGTTCTAACATGTATAATACATTTTAATTGTACAGAATTTATAAGTCATTAATTTGAAATATAACTTTTATCAATTTTCAAATTTACAATTTAAAAAGCTTTTACAGGCAAATACATACATCCAAATAGTTCTTATGACCTTACACGTTTTTTCTTTACAACTTAAGGACTCTACGAGCATCCAAATGACCCCTTTGATCATATTTAGTTTTTTCCTATGATTAGGCCCACTTGAATTTTAGATCAATGTAATGTTCAGGATTAATGCCTAACTTAAGATGGCCACCTAATGGACGGGGTAGATCCCATCCACGTGAATGCATGCAAGCATTTTTGCCTCACTGTAAGCGACGTGGGTGGAACTCTCCTGATATCCACTGCTACTCCCTCATAAGTTTTGTCTCTAATCGATTCATGTGAGGTGTCTCATCAGGATTTGAGAATTGCCCAAAAATCATAGCATTCCAACACTCAAGTGGGTTTAGGTGTGGCCCACCTGAGGGTTGAATCAGCCTTATTTTTTAGTATGATGTGCCGGATGCTTGGGATTGAAGCAACGGACCATTTCTCCTTCATATATACCGGTTTAATTCAGTCATTTTTCATAAGGTTAAAAAAATTTGCAAGAGCGAAGATATCGATATCCTTGAAAACTAAAATCTTCCCTCGATGGATGTGCAGACTCTTCAACTCATTTCGTAATTGGTCTCGAAATCTTATAATCCCAACATTTACTAATGGAAATTTGAAAATGTCTTCTCAAGTTAGGATAAGGACAAAACACCCTCTTTGAATGAAGAGCCAACACCCGTCCCAGCATCGACGAGACGACGACCTTCCACCCGATAGGACACAACAGGAACTTTGATACTCAGGTAGAGTGATGCATGATACTCAGGCGCTTGGAAGTAGCATGCGTTTGCATACAGGTTAATTCAAGTTAAACTGTCCGAGGCCTTAGGTGCACCATGAACCAAAAATTATTCCTTTCTCAACAAACAAGGGTCCACCGTTCAGAAGTTAGGATTACTAAACGAGTCTGATTCTCTGACTGTAACTTGCCGACGGTTGGTGGTGTACACAATCTTCCAGTGTCTGCGTATTAAGAGTCATACTCTGCCAGAGTATTAAAAAAAACCCTTCCCAAACCCCACCCCAATCCCTAGTTGACATTGTTTTATAGAATTTTAATACGTCCCCAATAAATAAATAAATAAATAAAAACAAAATAAAATAATAAAATAGAGAAAGAAAATCCCATACTCTTGTAGAATGTAACACTACATACTCACATTACATGAAGCAACTTGAGGCCCACTTTGGATGGGCCTGAGTATATGATCTTAATTTGCTGAGTAGTAGACATTCAGTAAGTTGTTCAAATAGAAGAAGTTGATTGTCTAGATTCAACAAACAATGGTCCACTAATTAAAGGTCAGATCATTTAACAAATTGATTTTAGTGTTGTATGGCCCATGTAAACTACTGGGTCCCACTATTTGAACGGTTTAATTTGTGGAAAATGCATACAACGCTTGAAAATATTTCTGTGCATGCATATTGGGAGCACCAAAGTCCACCAGACTATCAAATGACACCTCAATGCAATGGCCTTATCTGGAATCCTGGATCCTCTGTTTGCCACACCAACATGGATTTCTTGTTTGTCACCTTATCTCGGAAGTGGGTTGCTGGTGTGCCTCTTCTTTTTTGTTCCCTTGTTTTGGAGGGATAGTTTGTTAGTACACACCCATGGCAGTACACACACTTCATGTCAGCCACCTCCACTAGGGATCGATGCCAAGACCTCAAGTGTTGAAAAGGTATCTCCACTCAGCCTGTCATTTGAGATATGGATCTAAGTGTAATTTGCTGGTGTAACTCACACCAGTTATATAACGACTGTATTTATGTTTGTAAGTTCTTTATATTTGATCATGAGATATGTGTTATATTCAAATTGTCCACTCTTTAGGTGAGATTTGAAACGAGAAATAAGAGGTATATAACTATCAAGTAGATCAAACCACACTGCAAAAAGCAGTGGGGATTAAATGTCTACCATTAAAATCTTTTTTAGCTTACATAAGTTCCGGATCAATATTAAATTTACTTTTCCCCTTCAACTATATACTTATTATCTTTCGAAGAGATTGAATGGAAAATAAATGTTACAGTGTGCCTATGAAAATTTTAACCGTAAGATTTATTATCTCTCCTATTATTTGTGGTGTGATCTACGTCATCTTTGGATAATGCTTTAAAATAATTTCAAAATATAGATGAGCGGTGAGGTATAATAAATACATCACCAAGGGCCTGCGTAACTTTCATCTCCTTTTAACCGTTCGTAAAACTCGGGAGTGTCAGTGCTCGTACTCGCTCGACACGCACCTACAGTAGCTATATAGCCAATCCGCTTTTCCTTATCTCCTACTGTTGCATTAAATGCGGGACGTAGCCCAATCACCAATGCCGGTAAACAGGAAATCTCTGTTCGGGATTAAGGCAGGATCGAGACTCAAGGTTCTTTAATAGGTTGTCTGTTGCTTGCGTTCGTGAGCTTCCAACTTTTTTTTCAAACACGAGTTAAATGTTACGGTAGAAGAGAACCGGAATATTGTAGAGTCATCTGTCCGCAATGCATCAGTCAGGCTCACTCATCTATGAATCTTGGAATGGATAGCTTATGTTTGAAAACTCAAACCTACTAGACAGTCCTATACATCAGTTTTCTTCAAATTTACTCTCTTAATATTGGATGCCGTTAATTATTTTTGGTTATTTTACATTGCTTGTTTTATCTCCTCCGATCAAATGAATATTAGTCTTATAGGTGTAATTTTAGAAACATAACCCATCTATGCTAGAATCCATAATATGAATGGACCCGATTGACAATTCACTCTGCCAGGTGTACCCTGGAAAGATGGCTCTACCGTAGTCAAGTTCATCCAGCTCTACCATATCAGCTCCGGGGTCACCCACCCACCAAGTGGAGCAGGTTAGGTGCAGCCCTGGCCTCACCCAAGACGGTGCAGCCCTTACCGTGCGGACCACCTTGATGCATGTACTCTATATCCACTCCGTCCATCCGTTTTTTCAAATCATTTCAGAGCATTATACAAAAAACTGAAGAAAAAATCCAATTCTCAGGTGGACCATATCATAAGAAATAGTAGTGATTGACCATTAATGGGCCAAATAAGTTTTTGATCAAGCTGATATTTTTTTCCATCCTTCATCCAGGTTTATTTGACCTTATTAACAGGTTGGATAGAAAATAAATATCATATAAACATTACAGTGGGCCTTAAGAAGTTTTTAATGGTTGGGCGTTCAATCACCACTGATTCCTATGGTATGGTCCACCTGAGAATTATATCTGCTTCATTTTAAACTTATACTCTAAAATGGTATGAAAAAACGGATAGACAACATGAATATAGAAAACATCCATCAAGGTGGGCCCTACGGTAAGAGATGCACCGTCTTGGGTGAGGCCGGTGTTGCACCTAATCTACTCCCCCCACAGAGACGGAAGCCATTTTTTATACTATATTTATTATTTATATTTGTAATTGTGTCTAGATACAATTTATTAAGATAAGATACCAGTATTTTTAATGACACCCAAGACCTGTCTATTTTCTTCATACATCACCTACTAATATTGTCAAAACGCAAGTCTCAATCGCAATGTTTGGCCCACCACACAAACTAAACGTAGGGTTGAGAATTTTCCATTGGAAACAATTGACAAGAAAGGATATCTACTTTGATATTACTTTAGTTGAGGCAGATGCACTTTGTGAAAGGAATGTCAAGGCTGCAAATAAAGTAAAATAGCGATACACCGTCCGTTTGGTTAATAAAGTCACTACTGTTGCTCTTCAGAGCAGCTACAGTGACAAATCTCGCTCTCAGCCGCAAAATTTCACAAGAGATTTTTAAAATTTGAGGTTTTTTAAATATATTATTAGCAAAAATCTCATTAAAAATAATTCTGTATTCTGTATTATTAATTTAAATATACATTTATTAACAAATTCCTCAATATTTTTATTATTTTTGAGTTACTGTCATGATATTATCTTAATAAAAGCATAATAAATAAAAATCTGCTTAGATTTTGAAAGTCTCGTGTGATATATTTATGGCCGTATTTTCAACTCTTTTAGGAAAATTGAAACTGAACCATTTGCACCCTAGAACCAAACCCGAACTGAATCGTAAAAATCAGTTCACTTTGGGATTGAATCTACAGTTTTGATCTTTTTATAATCCAGTCCGATTGTATGTTTTTTTTAAAAAAAATCCAGCATATGGTCATTCGTCTTGTGATCCATTTGATGAATGGTCTAGATATTATGTAAGGTATGCAACAATACATTTATTGAAATAATCAAAAAATTATTGTAAACCATAAATCATGAGTTAAATAGACAACTAAAATATATTGTAAACTCAAAAAATAGGTTTAAGATAAGTTTAATTAAGATATTATGTTTTTTTTATTTTTTAAATAATTATTACTTAGGATAGTCTGATTAAATTTGTTTTTAAGGCTGGTTTTACAGTTTGGTTCACAGTTCAATTTGGCTCTATATAACTCCAAACTAAGAACTGATCTAAACTATCTTTATTTATTTTTTCACACACGCACACACAGCCCCCCACACACTCACGCCACACCCACACACACACCCCCACACGCACGCACACCCCCACACACTAAACGCTTCTTTGAATTTCAAAATTGAAACCGAAACCGGTGCCCTTTAGAACCTAACCAAAATGTGCATTTTGGTAGGTTCCAGTTTGATTTACCAGTTCTAGGAACCAAGAGAAAAGTGAATATCTATGCACCAAGAATATATCATATAACTCCAACAGTAAATAGCAAGAACTTTGCTACACCGAACTTTTGCCATAAATTAGCAACCATCTGGTGGTGATCGTAACCATCCATTGGGTGGCCATCAAATGGATGGCTCTAAAGAGATTAAAAAAACTGATTACCTATGGAATATTGTATTATATATAACTTGTGTTACTGTACCATTTTTAATGCAAAATGGCACCTGTTTAGAAAATCAGTACCACAAAAACAACAGACTTTCCTGCAAACATCGCCCTTCTTGAAAATCATGTTCATCTTATCACTACGTGGGTTAATTCTATATCTTGAGTCACACCGTCGACTGTACATTGATTCCAATGTCATGGCCCACCTGATCCTGACTTTTATGCTAGGTGATCTTCTTGGCGGGGGCTTGCTGCTTTGATGTTACCCATGTGTCCTACCAAGTGCGTGTTGGCGGGAAAGATGATAAGGTATCACAAGTACTTGTTCTACAGTGCCTCCAGATGATCAGTCGAAAGAAAGAAAAAAGAAAAAAGAAAAAAGCTCAACGGTAAGAATTCACGGGACAAATTAGATGGTTGAGATTGCCTAATAGTTGTGACTTTTGGGTACAGGGTTTAAAGACTTGAATGTTCTCGATTGGCTTGCATGAATGCTACCTGTAAGGTTAATGACCGGTCACAGTGTAATAGGGTAAAACGGATATAACTGTAGATGATACATGAGAGATGCTACAGTAGGCGTGCTTCAAAAAAATCCTGAGAAAGTCGAAATTGTGGTGATTGGAACCATCAATGTGGTGGACCAGCACATCATCGGGTTTGGAAGCGGATTGGCTGGTGTAGATACGTCTCGTGCGAAGACGAGCCCCGACGCTCCTCGAGCTCTGAGATGTAAGAAGATCAAAGTTACATGGCCCCACAATGATGTATTTATTATATCCACACCGTTCATCCATTTTTCGAGATCATTTTAGAGCATCAGACAAAAAATTAATTATAAACAAAGCTCAAATGGACCACACCAAAAAAAGCGGCGAGGATAATGATTTTCACCGTTAAAAATTACGTAGGCCCGTAACGTTTATTTTCCATCCAATCTGTTCATAAGGTCACAAATACATGGATGATCTGTTCATAAGGTCACAAATACATGGATGAAGAGGAAAAAAAATTTCATATTAATCCGAAACTTCGGTGACCCCCAAAAGGATCTCAATGGTAGACGTTCAATCCCTTACTTCTTTTTGCAGTGTGGTCCAATTGATCTTTATATCTGTTTAATTTTTCATCTCAAGCCTTCAGACAAGCTCACTAAATGGATGGACGGTTTGGATATAACACATACCTCGTGATGGGACCCACAGAACTTGCTGACGTTATAGATGGTGTGTGGTACACCAGCCAATCCGCTTCCCTCTTTAACCGACCTGCATGGATGCCACGTACAGTAACCATGTTTCGGTGCGCATTAGTGTCTGTATCATACGATCCTAAACTCTGATTAGCATATAGGGTCATTTTTTGGTTGATTTAGGACTGCTGACTATTTTTCATTTCACCGTTAGTTCAATGACCACAAATCACCCAATTAGGAAATCAAATCAGTGTAATTTTCGTTTTAAAGGTCACCGAAGTCGACAACCTCCACGTTTTAATTAAAGTTGCTATATTCCACGTGTGTAATTTCTTTTTATATGTTAGCCATCGTACTCTCGCAGAGTCTCAAAGTTTCATTGAGTCCCAACGGCTTGGCCCATCACCTACTGCCATCTGATCACCATCACACCGTGATCCGACGTTCAGTATTCGACTACACCTAGATGACTCAAATGCATGCTAGTGAAATTGTGATACAGGAAGGGACATCGACAACTAGGAGGGATGGTACGTGTGCATGTGAAGAGTATAGGGTAGAGAGATTGAAGATGGAAGGGAAAGTGCGGACACATGTGCATACAAGAGAGAGAGATGACCAATTCATCGCGTAGCCTATTTGAGTTTTAGATTTGCCTCACTTTTGAGTTAATATTCGAATATGAGATGGCACAACATATATATATAAAGCAGTAGTCAACACAAGAACCTATAATGCCTCTCTTACATGGCCTTATCAACACTACAGTACCTGTGTGAGCCATATATAGGCAAGATGAGATGTGGAGTGGTCCTAACTTATTGAAAGCATATTGACATGTGACAAAAGTGGACTTTGTTAATTAAAAGGCAAGGCTCATCTCATTCACACCCACATACATAGCTCAACTGATAGGATGAGTGGACATAACCTGATTTCAACACTTGAGGTCTCGGTATCAATCCCTAGTAGGGATGGCTGACATGGAGTGTGTGTATTGACATGGGTATGTACTAGCAACCTAACTCACAAAAAAAAAAAAGGAAACAAAAAGACTTATATCATACACTCAAGGCACATGAGTCTACATTGTTGAAATCGCAACTTTTTCAAAAAAAATAAAGTAATAATAAGTAAAATATATAGAAGTTTTGGAAGGTTTATAGACATTTGAAAGACTTTAATAAATACACATCTTAACAATTATAAAAGATTCCTAATATAAGATGGTCATGTTTATTTATTCTAACATTTCTCTTTGGACTCAATGTGCTTTAAAAGAGTAATTTATTTTTAAATGGTATAATGAACATTTATTTAAAAAAAAAAAAAAAAAAATCGATGATAATCATTGATGCCACTTTCTATAACTAGTTTGGCTAAACAACACTCGCATTGCATTCAATAGAGTACGTAAGGCAAAACTAAATTGGATATAACTAAGGTCACAAGAATCCATTATAACCTCTGACATAGTAATATGCGCGTGTCAAAAGTGAACCATGCAGTTAAAAAACAAAATGTAAAAGTCATTGTTTCACATAGAAAAATCTCATCCCTTTACTGAAGGCCATGTCAGGGAAGGCAATTTTCTGGGAAAGAATTTAAAATGGGTTTTCGTGTTGAATCTTCCTATATTACCTCCCATTAGGGTGCTATGGAGGCGAACACGGTTGTATTGTTTATGGATGAAACCAATTCAAACAAGGTGATACTTGTTTAATACACTACTTTTAAAACCTTGAACTGAGCATGCATCTGAAAGCACATAGTTTATTCCATTGGCACAGGTTGAGCCAACCGTGTCATGTTCCTAGCCGTCGATTGGATGGGCCCTAGAATGTTGCCCGTGAAACATTTCGGGTATGAAGATCTTAACCTTTCAATAGTTTGCCTTCTTAAGTTAAATGTTAACTATTGTAATACAAGAATCGATTGTAACCCTTAACACGGGCCATGCATGCGTATCAAAAGTGAATCGTGCAATAAAAAGGAAAAATCATCATTTCACACGTAAAAATCTCCTCCCTTTACTATGGGCGCCAGGTCATTTCACACATAAAAATCTCCTCCCTTTATTATGGGCGTCGGTACCGGCATGTCACTTTTTTCATTAAGCCACGTCAAGAATGACAATTTACTTCAATTTAAAGTTAGTAAATAATTAAAAATTAGTTTTCATGTTGAATCTTTCTATATCACCTCCTATTAGAGTGCTCTGGAGGCAAATATAGCTGTATTGTTTATGAATGAAACCAATAATTCAAATCAGGTGATACTTACTGGTTTAATACACTACTTTAAAACCTGATACAACCCAAGTATCTATTTAGTTTCCATGCACCAGAGAGCACATAGCTTGCTCTATTGGCATGAGCTGACAGTGCCACGGTCGCAGCCGTCCATCAGATGGGCTCTAGAGCATTTTGTCCGTGATACTTCCCGAGCAGGAAGATCCTATCCTTTCGATAGTTTTCCATGGTGGGACCCATAGATCAACAGTTTGGATGGCAGAACATCGCGATGCATCAGATCCTCCTCGCCTCAATAGAGTATACATTTGCCGATAGGCTGGACCCCATGACCTATCATTAATTAATGGTAGGTCAGTATGTGGGCTTCCCATATTGAAATGGCCCACTGTTAAAAATAAAAATAAAAAACAAGAAGAAGAAGAGGTAATTTGTTCACCATGCATGCAGCATAGATATTAACGGTAGACTGTTGGTTATCATTAATCTAATTGTCCATTTGTTTACATGTATGGTCCACCCAATAAATAAATCATATGAAATTAGCATTTCTCTTCTTCTTTTTAAAATATGGAAGTTGAATATCATATTCAACTGTTTATATAGTTATTTATTTATTGTTAGGTAAGGGATCAGTGCGACCACCTCAACGTTGGGACACAGAGCACCGTCCAGCTGAGCTAAGGCTGACCCCATTGTCTGACTGCGATGAAAATGATTGCTTGTCGTGTGATTGATGGCCCAGTAGTCAACAAGCCAAACAGAACCAAAGGTTTGCCTAACGTTACAATGACCACAACAACACCCAAAACAAAATAAAAATAAATAAATAAAGGATCTGAAAAGCCAAAAGATCAAGTGATTTTAGGGAACAATTCCTTAATTTAATTTTACCAAACAATGCATCTACTTTGTAAAAGTTCAAAAAAATGCTTCTTGGAGTGTGTGATGACAAACCTACCCTCATCTTTTTTTCTTTTTTTTTTGTTGTTTTAGAATCCGATGTTCTGCTTGCCACAAGTAGGAAAATCCTGTTTGTTGCAATCTAATAGGACCACATCATCATATACTGCAGTTAATGCAATAGTGCTAACAATGTTAGTGATGATGTGGATCAATTACGATGCAAGAAAGTGAAATTTTTCTGCTTGTGGCAAGTATAGGATCTAGATTATTATTATTATTATTATTATTATTATTATTATTATTATTATTATTATTATTATTATTAAGGGTGAATCCAATATGAAGCTTAACCGTTGATTCGATACCTTGATACGCACTTACTCAAAAACAGTAGATGTGTCATGCATAACCTAAACTGACCAAATTTTATGTAACTCACCATCTCTAATTCAGTCCCAAAATCATACTGGTCGAGCAATCCTAGCTCTGATTCATGCACATTCGTTTGTTGAAATAGAACCATGCATTGGACATTTTTTCATTTCTAGCTGTCCAAAAAATGCATGTCAATCCACGACTTGGTCAAATAAGTGCCACTTCTGGTTCATGCCACATTTCAACTTGGGCCCATAGTTTGAACCATTTAAGTATATGTATTTCACATATGCCTTGGTGACTTCTAAGTGCATGTGTATCAGCCATCATGCTTTGTCAGAGTATTGAAGATTTTCTCAAATCCAATAACACGGTTCCTACCTTAAGATTAAATTAGAAATCTATCCGTGGGGCCATTGTATTTTTCAATGACATCTAATCTATCTATCATGTCATTGCGCCCGAAAATCAGGCAGGTCCACAAAGTCAGGTGGGTCACATCTCAAGGTACAGTTAGGATGGGGATGCAAAGCTAATGTAGAAAGGGCCACAGTCTTATTCCTAACTTGAATGGATGGAAAAAGGCCCAAATGGTCGGAAGCGAAAGTAATCCATCAGATTTGGGAAGTAGTACATGGGGTATGATGTAAGTGGGCCCCAAGCGTGTATGAATTAGAGAAATTTATTTTAGATTGAAAAAAATTATTGTTCAAAGCATAAATCATAATCAACCATAACTTTTGATCTGTGATGAGTTATGGGACGCACGACTTATGAATTTCGACTGAAAGTTTGTTATGGAGTCAACCGATAGCCATAAGTATGTCGCATCACTTCGTTTCAAGAGAAATCGACTCATTCCTACTAAAGTTTTCCATTTTTTAAAAAATCTTACTAAAAACACTTATTATTTTCAATTAGTTTTAGGACAAACGTAACTTTTTATTCTAAAATTTTAGTATTTGATGTTTTTTTAGGGTTTGCTTTTTATCATGCTAAGAATCATCATGCGTAGTTAAATTAAAAAAATTTATTTTTAGTAAGTTTTACTATTTTAGAAAATGTTATATTTATTTGTATTAAGACTCTTAATTAGGATTTTGTTTTATTATTTAAATCTTTATAATTTTGTTTGAAAGATAGATTTCAATAAAATATTTTTGAATTTTCTTAACTCTTATATATTCGATTAACTCTTATAGATTCGAGAGCCATTACATCCTGTGGATTCAAGGTCTTATTCACTTAAGGAAAACAATGATCTCTTGTTTACCCCTTCACACCTTTATGTGTTAGAAACTGTAATCCTAACATACAAATTGACTTGTAGAACCCACCATAATGTTTTAATGACATCCCATCCTTCTTTCATAAGTGTTCCTATTTTTCTTCTTAGCACAAAAATCAGGTTATTCTAGAATTTAGATGGGCCATACCACAAAGAATGGTTAGGATGGAGATGCCCACCATTAAAAAACCTTCTAGATAATATGTGGGGCTGTTGTGTTTAGTATATTCCATTTAAACCATTCAAAAGGTGCATATCGTAGCATGGATGTATAAAAGAAAGGCCATTCAACAACTCAGGTTGCCACATGATTTTAAAGGTTTTAGGCATGATTTTACATAGTGTAACCCACCTAAAATTTGGATCAACTTGATTTTTATGATCCAATGAGATTAGGAGGGAGTACACATGATGGATGGATTGGATGTCATCAAAACAATAGTGGGGCCCACACATCAATTTGTTAACTTAACGTAGAAATGTCTATATTGACGGGCCCAACCTAGAGGTCTTTAAGAGTGCGATGGATGATACATAATTCAATTGACATTTAATTGGATCCTTCATCTTCAATAGTGAGGTAATTAAGCTACTTAACTTTTAATTGGACAAAGTTCAATGGACACAATTGCACTTATATGCATAGAAATGTATTTTGTTTTGAATTTGGTGCAATTAAATAGCATTTTGATGGACTCCAACGTACTTCGGCATACTTCAATGAACTTTAGTAGAATTCAATGAACTTTGGCTCACTTCGGTGGAGTTTCGCTCACTTTGATGGACTTAAGCAGACTTCAACTTGGCACACTTCAGCAGGCATTGACAATCTTTGCGGGACTTTAGTAGACTTCGGTGGACTACGATAGACTTTGGATGACTTTAGTGAACTTCATCATACTTCACTAAACTTCGCTAGGTCAAATTCTGTCAAAGACAACCAAAGTTTGTGAAAGTATATCTTAAAAGTCCACCAAAGTCTGCCAAAGTTCATCAAAGCTATTGAATTTCGCCAAAATCTGCTTAAATATGCCAAAGTCCACTGAAATCCTTCTAAGTGTGTCTGAATGTTGTTTTAAAGATCACCAACTTCCACCAAGTGGAACAAAGTCCCTCAAGGTGCATCTACATGTTGTTTAGGTACATCGACGTCTATCCAAGTCCATTTAAGTGTGTTAAAGTTTGCTTAAGTTCATGCATTTGCACTGATTTGAAGATGAACTATTCAGTTATGCCGATATTAAATGTGAGAGTTTCCATTCAATTGATAGTAATGATGGATGATTAGCTAAGCACATGTTAAATATCAAATGTATAATCCGACTGATAAGACATGCTGTTTAATGAAGGTCAGCAATCTAATTAGACGCCAAGAAGAATGAGAGGGGTGCACACATACACTTCAGAAGATGCACCTGACAAGATAAATATGACTTTTCATCTTGAACATTGGCCTAATGAAATACTTGGGTTGAACATATCATAGGGAATGCTGTGAAATCTTATCCAAAAGCTGTAAATTTATGTGGTTTGTGTCACATGAGCCTTGGATTGTCCTAATTTTTGAGGAATTCATTCATCCTAGTCTAATGAATCATTTGAGTAAATGGTATGGCATATACACACCATAGTAAATCACACATAATTTGGACGATTTTAATTTTAATGGTCTGACTTTCAATCTCAACTATTTCCTATAGTGTGGATCGTGTGAGCTTTGAATCAGCTTGATTTTTGAGACTTAGGCCAAACATTGGGTGGCAAATCTTACAAATAAGTTGAATTTCATGTGCATGAAGTTTAAGAACTTCCATACACTTTGTGAAATTTTGAAATACTCAAGTACTTTGATAAACTTCTACATATTTTAATGGGCTTCGACATATTTTGACGGACTTTAATAAACTTTAACACTCCCAATTGTACTTATGTGCATTGAGATCCAGTTAAAATCCATTAAAGGAAAGTCCTTCAAATTTTGTCTAAGCGCTTATATATAAGTGAAGCGGCAAGTACCCTTTTTCTTTGGGTCCGTTAGGCAGGCTGCCGATGATGAAAGGATTACCTCTCAGTGTTCTAAAACTGAGGTGGGTTATACCACATGAATTTAGAGGTTTTTGGTGTTTTTTTTTTTTTTTCAAGGATGGCCCACCTGAGATTTGAATGATCCTGGATCAAGGCCAAACAAGGAACAGTGTACCGGATGGACAGCGAGATTCCATGCACGCTATGTAGTGTCCCCTACGTTAGAGGTACCAGGCACGAGGTACGCAAGCTCTCTCCACAGGAAAACGCTTGTGCAACCTTCCGTTTGGCCTGGGGCCCAAAATCAGGTGGGCTACACTGCATGAAACAGTTGATACGGGAAATCCCACTATTAAAATCGTCCAAATTGTGTGGGGTCTACCGTAGTGTGCATAATCCCGTTCGTCTGACACACCAAACTATTGTGAATTGATTCCAAGACTCATGTGGGCTACACCATATGAATTTAGATTTCGTAAAAATGATTTTACACCGTTATCTATGGTGTGACCCACATGAATATTGGATGGACGGGTAGATCTGATGCACGTTCTCTCCACGTGGTCCTCCCTTAGTTTTAGGTACGCCCTCCATATGACCTACTGCATATTCCAAAACCAACTACACAGGTAATGTGCTACACAGAGACTCAAAAACGGAATGGCCTATGGGCCCCAAATAGGTGAAACATCCACTCCGTCCATCATTTCTACAAACGCAAGTTAGAACTTGAATCCAGAAAATAGGTAGATCCGAAGTTCAAATGGGCCACATCAAAGGGAACGGTGTGGCTTGAGACTCCAGCCATTGAAAATCATATGGGGCCCACCCTAATGTTTACTGGCCATCCAATCCTTTCATAACGTGAGTCCCAACAGCAGGGGGAAAAAACCTCAGCTAAGACATTCATCGCTACTAAGAAAGTTTCAATTGCAACATCCCAAAGGATCGTTACTCTTGCCCGGGTGGTAGACTATCGGGAGTTTCAACATCCGGCTAAGGGTTCCAGCATCCATAGGTGGTGAAATCCCGCTACGGCGTGAGTGAACGGGGGTTTGTTGTGTGCGTGTGCTAAAAATAAAATAAAATTTTGCAGCCATACCAAAATCACTTTTGCCTATCGTGTGGCGTACATTAACTTTTAATAACCTGAATTTTTTGCCTCAAGTGCTAAGATAACCTAAAGAAAATGATGAACGGATTGGATTTCATAAAAACACATCAAGATGGCCCGATAAAGTTTTTATAGTTGGATCAGTGCCCTTCCTCTAGGTGTGAGTGCGGGCTACATGCAGTGGGAGCAAGCTACTCGCACCAATAATTTCAAATACCCCTTATGACAGTTTTTTATTTATACAAAGCGCTGTATTGGATCGGGCCTCCTCTCTCTATAAAAACCAGTTATGGTTGGGCATGCCCATGTGGCGTGTGTATGGTATCTAACCCTTCGAAGAGGTACAGCCCAACGTGATGATCAGACAAACAAGAAATAGGTCGATCTAATCTTCAGGTGGGCCGTGTATAGAAAACAATCTGTACCATTTAAAAAAAAACCACCAAATTCACGTGTGGTCTACCTAATGATTGGAATGGCTTGACTTTCAGTTTGTATGATCATCAAGATGAGATGCACCTGTTGTGCGGCTTGGATGTCTTGGATGTCATTCATACACGAAATGGTCCATATATATATATATATATATATATATATAGAGAGAGAGAGAGAGAGAGACAGTGACATTTCGATTATGTCGCACTGAGAGACGCACATTTTAAGACATTAAAAAAGTTTAAGCTTGGTTCGGTAAAATCAGAAATTTGAGGCACTTCCGGAGGAAGCTTCCTAAGACGAATAAATCAAAACAAAATGCGTAAGAGAAAGATGCATTGCGTATGTTATTCAGAAAGAAGAACTATAGAATAGGTGGGTTCTCATCATGACGCATGAAGGACATATTGATCCCAATCAGTGTTTTGTTGCACCCAATGGATGGAGTAGGATCCTTCAAGATTGGTTGAATTCTAGCCACAAAAATAATAAATTTGCATATATATATATATATATATATATATATATATATATATATATATATATATATATATATATATATCTGGTATTATAAGTGAACATTGAATTATGCCAGTATCATACACATATTAGATCCCTAATTAGTGTGTGTGTGTGTGTGTGTGTGTGTATATATATATATATATATATATATATCCGGTATTATAAGTGAACATTGAATTATGCCAGTATCATACACATATTAGATCCCTAACGTGTTCTTACTCTTGCTTAGGTGGTAAACTCTCAAGATTTTGAACACCTCGTCAAGGGTTCGTGTACCCATTGGTGGTGAAATCCCACTACGGCATGAGTGCGTGGAGGTGTGCATGTGTGTGTAAAAACAATAAAATATAATAAAAATAAATAAATTATGCCAATATCATACACATATTAGGTCCCTACTTATGGCTAAATGGTAGACTTTATGAGCTTCAACGCTATGATTGATGAATACAAGTGGCCATTCTAACGTAAGCATGTGTGTAAAAAATTAAAAATAAAATATCATACAAATATTATACATACATGTTAAAACGGTCAATGGGTTCACCCTTTTTTTTTCTATTCAAATCCATTCCTCTGGCATATAATTCAAAATATTCAATCCCATTTTTCCTCTATATTAAACTTTTACGTCCTCTATTTTAAAGGTATAGTTTTGAAGTTTAAATCACCCCTTCTACTTACGTATAAGACACTTCATAGTCTCCAGCTAATTCTACAAATAGCTTATATTTTTTGTTTCAAACTTTTCAAATAAAACCATATTATATCTGAATGTCTTTGACTTTCCAAGGTCTTCATTATTATTGTCAAACTTATAATTGTATTTTTCATTACCTACGCCAAATGATTCCAAACACTTATGTTAAATTGCTAACTATGGTCATAGATCCTTAGCCATTATTGAGTTGAATGCCGACCAACCTCGTCTCGTAGGGATAATTTCAGGCATGGTCAATCTACCGCTCTATCAAACAGGCAATGAATTTAATTTCCAAAGCATGCATGAGCCTGAAAACTATCATAAGATCCTTGCCGGATGCTATCCACAGCATTGTCCGGCTCTCAATTCTTACTACCATGATAAAAATTATCAGGATTTTAAAAATCTCATAATATTTTCACGAAAAATCAATTACACGTTATTATTATGATGATATTGTGAATAAGACTAGGTTTTAAATTGGTAGTTTTATTACAAAATTACCCAAATATTAATATGAGATTTTTTTGAAAATTTAACCAACTCAGCATATTCATTGGGTTTTGCCATCGCCCCACCTTCATGAGAGGTGAGCTTTGGCCTATTGTTGATCCAAACCATTCATTTATTCACATAACTAAAAGCAATTCATGGTGCAAAAATTATACAAATTGGGTCACTCTGAGCTTCAAACAAATAATAATAAAAAATTGACAGTTTTAACAGTAGAAACACAATAACTCCAATCATGATCTTGAAACATTTATCAGGTGGATGATATTTTATATTTCTTATAATTCTAAAGTAACACTTTAATTTGATAATTCTAATGATATGATTTATAGATCATAAATAATAGATCGGCGTAACAAATTGGTCCAATTTAAAGGGTTAGCATCACTTGATTGGCTGTTTTTTTTTTTTTTACATCACTTGATTGGCTTGATTCTTGCACCATATCTTGTTTATGTTGTGTGGATGAATGAATGATTCGATTCTAAAGTCTCTAAAGAAACTCACTATAGCTCTGACAAGTTAGGCCTACAGAATAGCAAATCAAGACCTAGATCTGCTGCATCCCACCGCCCACACATAATGCGACGAAATTTCCGTGGCTGGACAATCTTCACTTTCCATTGTGGAGTTATTGGATACACCAGCTGCATATGATGCTTGATACACAGGCACTTAGAAATTGTAAGGATGGCTCACATTAAATCAAATTGAACTGATTAAATAGTGGAAATCACTATTTCTAAGTCAAATTTGGAAGATTATATTGGCTGAAAAATATTAGCCTAGCTCTAATTCATGGACGTTTATTGGTTGATAAAAGGCCATTGGACATTTTTCATTCTTAACCGTCCAATAAATGTCCACCAATCTATTAGTTAGATACTCAAATAAGCATAACCTTTTGGGTAATGATATATCCAGACTGGGAACTATAATTTGGATAGTTTAATCAAATAGCTAGTATCATAGATATGCAAAATTTTAAGGAAAATTTATGTGGCTGAGTATCATCCATCACACTCTTCCAGAGTATCGACATCCTTTCCTTTTTTATGTCCAATTGACCACTGTAAATTCCATCTTTTATCCAGCGCCTTTTCCAAACTCTCTCAAACTTACTTTCTCAGTATAAACCTTTCACGTACGGATAGACTACCTGAGTACGAAAACATCCTTACTTTTCAAAACTATTTCGGTGAAAAGCAGGGGTATATTCGTCCTCAATCAGTCTGTCCGTACGTGAGAAGTTTAAACTGGGAAAGTAATCTTGAAATGGTACAGAAAAGACGCTGGTTAAAAGGTGCGATTATATTGGTCAATTTCTCCTTTTTTATTTGGGGTATGAGGCTACCTAAAATTTCCTTTGATGAGACAAGACAGCGTATCCTTTTATCATATGTGAGGTGAAATATGTGGCTAAGAAGAGAAAATACACCAACCGTCCACATTCATCCGGAAGAAGTTCAAAAGCTGTAAAAGGGAAGAAACAAAATAACAGTCTTTAGAGATTCAAATCTCGTTGGATAGCAAATAATTCAAAGAAGTTGTGATCCACCCTTCTTACAAACGCGGCCTTGATTATTGTCCGGAAATATGTTGGACCACAAGTTGTGGTTTCGATCAACATGCCTCTTGTGTAAGACATGATCAGTACCATGAATATGTTCGGTCCCACCATGAAGGTCACCTGGTGGGAAAAGAATAGGCTGTTCTGCACATCAGGTGGGCCACACCATTGTAATCAATTCACAACCAAGCGATGGGCATTCTAACTCAACATACAAATCTCAACAGCCGAGAAAGGTGAACTTCATGGTGGAGACTACCATTTTCATGGTGCTGATGTCGAAGATGAAACAGTACCTGTCAGCCATTACTTCTGTACCATTCTCAATCAGGACCGTTTCATCTAGTTTCCTGTACTGTGGTTGTAAGATGTTCCAAAATGTACGTTCTTCAGATGATCCTAGCCATTAGATCAATAACATTCAATTCTTCAAAAGTGAGGGCAGCAAATAACAGAAGGTATGGTTGCCTGATACATGTGATTTTTGTTACAAATCCCGTCACCAATAGATGGAAGGCACGGGTTGATGCATCGCTGACATAGGGGTGTACATGATGAGGTTGATCACCGTCTTCCTTGAGAGATAATGAGATTCCTCAAATCCATTAGAAAAAATAAGATAATATAAATAAATTTTAATAAATTTGAAAATAAATTAATTGCTAATAAATACGAATTTACGATCTTCTAAATAGTGATATCAAACTTAGGAAAAGTTTCAAAATCAAACTTCAACACAAATTCTTTAAATAACAAAAATGTGACTTATTATAAATAGTGAACTTATCAACTCTAAATGGTCATAAATTCTACTAGACTTCATAATTTTCGGTCAAAAATTGTGTCCAATTTGGCCTAACCATGTTATTCTCTGTATTTTTCTAAGCCCTTTTTCATGTTAGGCACCACTCCTATAGCTCAAAAGATCAAGAGTAATAATTGAACTAAAACTTGCTATGAATAGTAAAAATGAAATTAAAATGGGCTTTTAACTGTTGACTTGATAGAATCTCACAAATTCGGCATGAAAAATCTGACGTAATGGGTTGGTTGGCTAAAGTAGCTTCTCCTACCCAAGAATCATATATGGTACATCAAATAATTCATTCTAGTTTGTAAGATAAGCCTGTTTTAGAGTTATGACGGTCCTGATCACTATCGTCTCTGATTAGAGTTGTACACGAGCAAAGTAAGCTTGGTTACTCGCTCGACTCGACTCGGCATGAGTTTGAGCTGAGCATGAGCATGAGTTTGATACTCGTTTTGATTACGAGTAGAGTACGAGCTAGGCAATACTCGACTCATGTGCTCGACTCGTACTCGACTTGTACTATGCGTTGTTGATTTGTTATTATTAGTTTTTTGTATAAATTGTTAATATATTTCAAAAATCAATATCATTTGTTAATATAACTAATATATGTTAATATATAAATTATTAATATATTGGTATAGAAATTGTTAATAGGTTAATATATGTCCTAAATTGTTAATATGTTAATATATGTTAATATAGCTAATATATGTTAAAATTGTTAAATATGTTAACACAGTTAATATGTGTTAAATTTGTTGCTCGAAAACTTGCTCGAATTAGGCTCACATTCAAACTCGAACTCGAACTCGACTTGAAAACTCGGATTCGACTCGGCTCGATTTCTGCCCGTACTTGGCTCGTACTTGGACGAGTAGAGCATGAGCAGGGAATCCATGCTTGATGCTCGAGCAGAGCCGAGTACGAGGACTTGGGCAGTGCAAGCCGAGCATTAGCTGGGCAATACTTGGCTCTGCTTGGCTCGACTCGTGTACAGCTCTACCTCTGATCAGGCCTTCTCTGGTCCATCTTGGCCATGAAAGTGTCTGCACCCGCTCTACATCAATCACGTATCCACATGTGATGTGGTGTGTAGACATGATTCTACCATCTTTGGTTTCTCCAGCCCTACCATGTCATCTTCCTACAATAATTGATTGAATGTGGTCTGGGGACCAAGAGCGAGAGCCACTACAAAAGTTCAGTAGCCTTATCAGCATCATCGGTGATAAGACGCAGGACCAACTCCATTTTGCACTTGTGTAGATGACCGTGGATTGAGTGCGGCCCACTAATTGATGTCCCATCTTGATTTGATGGGTTTCAGCATTGCTGGAGACCCATTAGTTATTGGTGCCCCTAGGCCAAACATCTACCTAAAGATATTGACATTGCATCAGATGAAAGGTTACAGTTACATTCATGCAAAGCAAAGGTTCAATGATTTTTTTAATGCAATGCAAACAAATCAATAAGTGGAAGGGTGGGGAATGCTAATGTCCAGTTCACAAGGAGTCTATATAGCTACTTCCCCATAATACACGTGGCAGACGAGAGGTGATCAGCACTAGTTATCAGGTGGGCCACCAAGTAAAAGAAAAATCAACATCCGATTGGCTAAAATCACAACTCGATTAATGGCCTGAGCTGTCCAAGTCATGAGGTGGACAGGGCAATATTCATAGCACTGCCCATCTCAGCTAATAGAAAAGGATCTCACAATCATCGTCATATCTTACCTACAGCTCAAAACGAAAGCTCGAGGAAACTGCAAAGAAACACCTCTATACCATTATAGCAGGCAATGCAAAACCATAAAAACTAATACACAAAGGACAAGAAATAAAAATTAAAAATAAGAGCCACAATAATTTATATGATTAGGCAATATACCTATTCCACGAGGTAGTACCACATAATTTTCTTCTTAACTAAAAGGCTTATTTGGTACAGGTAATTAAATGGTATGGAATTGCATTATATAAAATTAACATCATTATTACATAATGATTACATGTTTGGAAAGTATTTTGACCATCTAATCCCACTTATGAGATCAAATTCTTCCTTTGTGAGAAATACATTGCATTAAGTGAAGCGTCCATATGGTGAACCATGGGATTTTAATAATAAACTAAATTTCACAATTGATGCTAATCACTTATACACATGTGCAACTCAAATGTCATGTATAAAGGGCATATATAGATGAACGGCGTGGATAAAACACATGCATCAACATAAGGCCCACAAATGTAGCAAATTTCAAAATCTGTAGGTATCTACTATTGGCACTAGATGATATGATACTAGGATTAATGCAATCCTTCTTATCATTTCCAAACAGTACCATATCGAATTTGCATGGGATCGAATGCAATTTCATACCACCTAATACCATGCACCGAACAGGCCTAAAACAAGATAAACAAATTAGGTATTATTTTCACTCTTTTTCTCTGTGGTTTTCTATTGCTTACATCGATTGTGTGTGGTGTTTTTCCATAACAAAGATGATCTAATTGTACAAATTTATTATTAATTTCTCCTATGAAATACCAATGCGCTTTAGTTTCCCAATCAATGGCTGATATCACATGGCCTTCTGCATTCATAGAATCATGGCCACAGGACGGTGACAAGAACCCCATCGGTTCTTGTCAAGACTTCACCAGGTTACATGACCTGCAGCATCAGTACAAACAATACATATGTTGTAGCTTACAAGTGTTCATCAGGTTACAGTAAACCTTTGTTCTAGTAGCAAAGAGCATCATCCAGATAACACAATTTTAGGTGAGGAAATCGGTTGCTGACTGCATCATCAATGGCTCTTTAGATTGACGAACTAATAGAAGATTGAGGATAACCTAATGCGTCTGAGGTTAGTAAAATGAATTGCTATGTGGTTAAATATCAATGGTTCCGATAGGCATTCTTGAACATAAACAAGGATCTTTTATGACCATCTACACTAGATTCCGCTTATCCTATGTGCATTAGTTCTTTAGACGGGACTCTTCAATAGAACTGACCAAATGCCGTTCTAAATGAATTTATTAAGAGGCCCATTACTTTATAAGTCCTTGAACAATATACTACTATTAGTACGAAATAACGTTGATAGCCTCTACTCATGTCCTAGCTCGTCTGAGAGCTAGATTTGCCTCAATTGCTTGTCTCTTGCCTTCAGCTCTACTAGTACTCAAGTTAGCTTCAGCTATTTCAAGATGTTACAAGTTATTCGCCTGGCCTATCCATATGCATAGACACCTGCTTATATACTATTTCCTACGGGGGGCCACTGTGTAGTGGGTATGCCATCCAGTCCAAACATTAAGTGAGCCCCACCATGATGATGGGATGCTCCAAAGATCAAACTTATTAAATCATTAGGTAGGTCACACAATATATATATATAGTCCAAACATTAAGTGAGCCCCACCATGATGATGGGATGCTCCAAAGATCAAACTTATTAAATCATTAGGTAGGTCACATAATATATATATATATATATATATATATATATATATATATATATATAAAACAATTAACAACCATCCAAAAACTTTTAAATTCACATGGTATCCCACATGATGGTTAAATCAGCTTCATTTTTAGGGTATCTAACTTTCACTGTGGGGCAACCCTGCTGAAGATGTTGGGGGCCATACATACACCACTGTGCAAGCTAATATCTACAAGGATTTGTAAAAGAAACTGGCTCATTAATTAAGTAATAAAATACAAAGTGCATGCAACTAAACAAAAGCTTTCAGAGAGGGAGAAAAAATTAAAAGAGAAGTGATATTATCATGACATGGGTTATGATCATATTCCACCAACTAAAGTTCACTTATCACGGCAGTCGTTGATAAGAAGTGATAAGAAGCATGCCCACTTGGAGTTTTTTAGGTGAGTGGGTGACGTGGATAAAAGGGAAAGAAGATACTAAAAGAAAAGAAAATCATAAGTACACGGAGCAAAGAGAGAAGGTTTCACTTCATAAATTTCCATCCAATACTAGGGTAATTATAAAAAAGCCATGCTCACCAAAAACACAAATTTGTTAGTATAAAAAGAGAACTGAATTTCCCTCATCCCTTATATAAGACTATCCAAAAAGGCTAATTTACATGATTATAGTCCCCATGAAGCATGCCTATATTCAAAACTTATCATGGACCACATGAAATTATATCAAAACCATATACATTTAAAGCAAAACAGACCTAGACTCCCACAAAATCTCCCACTATTAAAATTCCTAAGAAAATGCTTTTTTGCCATGATAACTAAAGTTTCTATACTTCTCTTTCTTTCCTAATAGACTCTTTCCCGTGCATGCTAGTAAAGGAATATTATTTATTGGCAACTTCTTAAATGTGAATTGATTTGACCTTCTTTTCTCCATTCAAATGGCCCACCCACATGGGCCCACCAAATCTTCCACGTGTCCTACTTTATGTATGCCACTATCACGCGCTATATCAGTGGGGCCCACTTATAACCATCCTGATATGACGGGACCACAAATACAGATGTTTCACTAGTGGTGTCTGATGTGGGATCATTTACCACAAGATATTTATATCCATAGAAATCCAACGGTCGCATTCACGTTTAAACAATAATACAATAATTACGGAATGATTTCTACATTTCAACGCCAAACAGTAGGATGAATAGAAGAGGGAAAAAGGCAATGATCACCACGACAAGATAATCCCAATGGCAATACTAAGAAGATGATCTCAACGGCAAGATAATCTCATTGTATGAGTGCTGACCATGGTTTTAAGACTCCAATGATTGGCGTGTGTTCAACTCATCTGAGTCGACTCAGACTCAGTAGCACTGAACCCATTCCATACCACGAGTCACCCCAACTCAAGCGAGTCAGGCCAACGTCTTAACCTGACTCTGGACAGACTGAGTCATTCTGAGTTGCCGAGTCTTTAAACCCGGTGGTGGCTGCGTCACCAGAACGTAGCTAGCCCATCTTTTCTTTTTCTTTCTTCTTTTATCTTTCTAGTTTTTCCTTCAGATGGTTGATATCCACACAGCATGACAGCCCAACAAGAACAAAAGGCCTCGTAGACATTTCGAACACGTCAGCTCCCACTCACTTACCCGAGGGATGGCGATTGAAGTGCATGCCAGTTGATAGCAAGGTTCAACGAATCATCCAATACCAGTACATATTGCTGGTATCGTCCATGAACGATACAAACACAAAGGTGATACAGGGTTATATGATTCTGTACTGGTGGTGAAGGATACCATATGCAAAATGATTTTCAAACCATGGTCTATAGCCCTGCCTAAATGGGATGGCTCCTTACACGGAGAACATAGATAATGTCGTAAAGTTAAAAATAAAATAAATAAATAACAGAGAGGGAGCTTTAAGAGCTTTAGACAACCTTATTTCTTGAAAGAGAGGAAGGGTTGTAGCAACAAAATTGAGCGTCGGATAGCCTATCTAGGATCATGCTGTCTTGGACTAATTATTCTCATATTATTTGTCTAGTATTTAAAATAAAGATTATTTGCACACATGTAGTGCGTGTATATGTTAAAAATTTTGATCCGTGGCTCTTAAAATCAATGAACTAAGAGAGGTAAATGGCTACCTAATGCTCGAGAGGATGGTTTAAAAATTAATTTGACAAGTCTTATCATTTACCACCAATACATTATCATGTTGCCTGAATCACATCGTATTGGTTGTTTCATGCATGTTAACAATCCTAGCTTATCTGTGAGATCTAATTCATTGTGTTGAACTCTAACATTGCATTTCTATGTGGTATCAGAAGTCCTAAACAGAATATTACTCCTATTCTTTGATCTTGCACGTCTGCTTCTTTTCATTTATGCATCTTGACTGTCCGCCCCTGGTACCAAAAGTGCGACCTCGGCCATGCAACATGGATTACAATGCGGTCAGATTGTAGCGGTCACAACAGATGTATACTTTGAATAAACGAGGAATCCATCATTGAATAAACAAGGGAATAATAGGGAACTCAAGCCTCTGATGAGGGTTTCTTTGTCCTTCTTGCTCTGCTTATCCTATTTGAATACTTATCAAGAGGAATGATCACATGCATCTGAAGGTTAGTAGTTATTATAAATTAAGCTGTGTGTGGCCCACATGTTATGCGTATGTGGAATCCAAACCATGCATCTGGTGCACATCCAAATCTTCACCATACATCACTAGTATCATCTTGATCCAAAAGTCAGGTGGGAGACTGCAGGGAACAACGTGCTATCACCCCTAAAACCTACATATTTACTCTTTGTACACACCCAAGTTTTGGAATAGCTTGTGTCTTGGCTTCCCTTCATCTCGATGGTTGGATTGGATGACTTGCACACGACTTGTGTCTGTTCTTCTCTTTGGTATGGCCCACCTAAACTGTGATTAGGCTAGAGTTTTGGATATTGGCCTAAGATGAACAGTAATGGACAGGTTAGGTGGCACTGACACATCACGTTGGGTCCCACAGCTCGTAATCACCATATTATTTACGTTTGAACTTGCATGATCAGTTTCCACTTATCAAAACAAGACTCTTGAACAGATTATCAAATACATGTTTTTTATTAATTACATTATTAAATATTAACCTTATTGAGTAAGTAAATATAAAGGTAAGCAAACAAAAGCTTTCAGAGAAAAAATATGTGTGTGTGTGTGTGTTTTTTTATATTAAGGATCAATTACTGTGATTACAGAGATAGTGACATTATAAAGGTAAGGGTGATTATCAGTGTCCACCAACTAAAGTTCACTTATCACAACGCACATTGACTTTATTAGGGAATGGGCACCACAAAACTGTCCTGTTTTGATAAGAGAGGACGACAAATGCCAAAGTTTGGTTTTAGTGGTGTCTGACGCCCCATGCATTTACCTAAGATATTGACAATCCAGCAACTTGAAAGGTCACGGTATCACCGATTAAACAATAACAAAATTATCTATTAGATAATGCGTTTTTATTATTATTATTTTTTTTTTCAATTCAACGGAAACAGTATCATGACCAACAGGTGAAATAAAATAATAGTAATAATAATAAAAGAAAAGACAATAGCAAGCAACAGAACTTACAGCAAGATAGTGCAACCACGGCTTACAATAATCACCCGGTCCTAAGTGCTGGACACACAAGAATTTCAGCGCTAAGGTCATAGGTTCGATTACCCTTTGTGGGGTGTGTGGGTGCGAGGGTGGGTCACGCATTGTGGTGTGTGTGGGTGTTTGCGTGTTAGGGTGTGAACGAGTTGAGCTTGGCATAACTCAGCTCGGTTCGGCCAACAGCCTATCCTAGCTCAGGTCAGCTCATATTACATATAATATAAAATATAATATGTTAATTCAGTTTTATATATATATATATATATAAAAACTAGTGCCGAGCCGAGCTGAGTCAAGTTCAGGCTGAGCTTTGAGCCTACTCGAGTCGAACTCAGGCCAGCTCGAGCTTGGCTTGAAATTCTTTCAAGCTAAAAAATCGAGCTCGTCTCAAAATTCTTTCAAGGTATTTGCCATCATAAGACCACATAGACGTGGAGCATCAGCTTATCCAAAACCTTTGTGGCCCCAAAAAGTTTGTATATGTTTAATCCCCATTGTGTGGTCCACTTGAGCCTTGGAGCTACCAATTTTTGGGCCTGTACCTTAAAATGATAGGGAAAAATGATAGAATGTACCAATAAAACCCATACATGATGGAGGCCCCTCTGAGCCCCTGTCCGTTCCTAGCCAGGGACAGGCGGGATCCGCGTCCATTTAAATCTGCACCAGTGGACTCTTCATTCTCGGTGGCCGAAATGGCGGTGACATCGCCCACATGAGATTGTGACCCTGAGTAATGGTGCGAATGGAGGCCACGTCGCCAGAAAGGTTTCTCATGTCCCATCTAATCATTTTTTTTCCTTTAGATGGTTGACGTCCACCACAACCTAAAGAGAAAAGTGCCCGCACGACCTTTATAAACAAATTAGCACCCACTTTATCGAAGAACAGTGACCATACGGCAGGACACTCCATGTGCAATGGTTAGCTCCCCATCACATGCGAGCCGTGCATAGACAACGGGACGAACTTAAAAGAGTTTTAGATGCCTTGGGTCACAAGGGACAGTTTATTTAGACACACACAAAGTTATCCATGGTCAATAACTTGTCTATGGTTAGATAAATCAACATTTCACAGGGACCAAGAAAATAGGGACAACATACTTAAATTTTATTGATTACAATCATATTTTTGGAAGAACAAAATATGCACACACACACACAAATAAAACCTGAATAAAGATGAGGAAAGCCCATCTCTAATTCATTGCATGTAAGAATACACTATCCATGTAAATGCATCATAAGGTCAAATGTACCATATGTGGACCATCCATGTTCAAGCACTCCACCTTTGTCATGTTTCACCATTAGTGCTCCAAGCCCTTTATATAAGTGTCACCATGCACATTCATCATCAATGCTACATGTGCTACCATTTTGATGTAGAGCGGGTCGTGGACAATTTCATGGCCAAGATGGATCAGAAAAGGCACAGTCGGCGACAGAAGTGATCCGGACCATCGGACCTTAGATCGGGCGTATCTCACAATCCGGAATGAGTTATCCGATGTAAAATATATGATTTTGGGGTAAAACGAGCTACTTTAGCCAACCAATCCCGCTACGCCGGGTTGCACAGCCCGGATTTGCGAGAAACCCCCTGATCAACGGTCGTTTCCTCGTTTTAATTTTATTTTTACTATAAATAGTAAGTTTTAGTTTGAGTATAATTTTTCATCCGTTGGGCTTTAGGAGTTGTGTCCAACATGAAAAGTGCTTAGGATAATTAGGAGAACGGTTTGGTGAAGCCAAATAGGACACTTACTATTTTTGGCCGAAAACCTTGCGCACTAGTAGACATCATGACCGTCTATAAATAGTAAGTTTACTATTTATAGTAAGTTGCGAATTCTAGGAGTTTTAGTTGTAGTTTGAGTCTGATTTCTTTCTTATTGCTTGGTTCCCTTATTTAAAGGGTTGTGAACTCGATTTTGAGAATTCATTAATCAATTTCGAATTTATTAGAAATTATTCTTATTTTCTACTTTCTTTCCTCGTGGATTCGAGAAGTCTCTGTGAGGAGTCCAGAGAAGTTCTGTGGATTCGGAATATTTATCATCTTGAGGAAGACGGTGCTCGACCTCACGTCCTTCCCTGCGTCAATTTGGTATCAGAGCGAGGTTTTTTCTCGGACCGATGGCAAACAACGAAGGTATGAATCAAAATCCTATAAACGGTGATCCAGGGATTCGTTATCTTTCGGAAAGAATGGAAGCTTTCCATCGGGAGAGTCAGTTGACCATGCAAGGGCTGCAGGCAACCCTCGACCGTCTTGTGGATGCGCTATTTCCACCCCGAGCCCTAGGCGGTGCTCCACCACCTATGGTCGCTCCACCACCCATGGTTGTTATACGACGTGACCCTGATTATCGCAAAGTACTACCAGCGGCAAACCATAGGGCTACACCAGATGACTCTAGTTCCAGCGATGAGGACATTAATGAGGGTTTTGACCGACGGCCAATCCATGGAGGCGATCGTCTATATCGTGCTGAAAGAGACTACCGAGGTAAGGCTGAACTTCCTAGTTTTAACGGTTTATTACGTATCGAAGATTTTCTCGATTGGCTAGCCGAAGTAGAGAGATATTTCGATTATATGGATGTGCCAGATCATAAAAGGGTGAAGTTGGTAGCGTTTAAATTAAAATCTGGTGCTTCTGCATGGTGGGAACAATTGCAACTCTCACGAGCCCGCCAGAACAAGGCGCCCATCGCATCATAGCCTCGGATGAGACATGTTCTTCGTTCACGATTTCTCCCCAGTGATTATGAGCAGATATTATTCCAACAATACCAGAATTGCCGACAAGAAAATCGAACTGTTACAGATTACACTGAAGAATTTCAGCGGTTGGCTATACGAAACGATTTGTCAGAATCTGAGTCACAGAAAGTGGCACGATTTATAGGTGGGTTGCGACCGGTAATTCAGGATCGAGTTCAGATGTACCCAGTCGGGACCGTAGATGAAGCGGTTCAATTGGCAGGAAGGGCAGAAACACAGCTTGCAAGAGCTCCTGCTCGTCCCTATCCTTCAAATTGACCCCCTATGACAGCTCCCACACAGGATCCAGTGCTGGCTCGAGGAAAAGATCCGGTAGGAGAACGTCCTCAACCTCCTCCACCCGCGAACCGTGATACGGGGAGCGGACCATCCAGACCTCAACGGGTGTCACGCCCCAAATCCGAAAATCGGATTCACATGAATCCCGATTGTCGAATCCGGTGCCGACAGCCTCCGTAGTGCCCCATTCTCGGCTCCTGACAATTAAATGCCAGATTCCGATCCTGGGATCCTGAAAGGAGGATTTTCAGAATGAATTTTTTTTTTGTAATGGAGCATAACCACAAGCATAACCAAGTCACAAAACGACATCACCACATATCCACTATAACAAAATTTTAAGTACAATGCAGAAAGGAAAATACAAAGTGATCAAAAAGCTCCAAAAGGTCCTGATGTGCACTCCTGTCTCAGCGCTGCTGTCGTCCAATGCTACCTGCACGCAACTATCGTGCATAAGCTTACAAAAGCTTAGAGGGTGGTGTAAGTGTGTGCGTAAGGCAAACGCCAAGTGTACAGTATCAGAACAATGCAGAAATATGTGGTAAGTCCATAGAATCAACCATGCCAAAGCTATGCGATGAGATATGAATGTCATCGGCCACACCGATACAATGCAAGGCCTATATAGCTGAGTGTCATATGCGAAATGCAATCCAAGCAAGTCGGTACTTCTCAAGTACGTATATCAGTACAGTTCCTCTCTGGATATCACCGGGGGGGTCTAATACACTTCGCAGAGACTGCCACCTCCCTAGCTGCACAGTCAAGCAAGCGAATAAGACCTCACTATCCGCCTGACCAGTAGTATGCCAATACCTACCCGGCTCGTCGATAGCGGACTCATTTTCGAGCTAGTCAAACTCAGTCTAGCTTATAGCCCTCTCACTCAGGCGGATAAGGCCACACCCCCTTCCAACCGACCACGACACAGTGGGAGACGCGGCCTACTGGTATTCGGCACTCGGGCGCTCATGTATCCACTCGGTCTAGACGCTGGAGCATCTCCTGGTACCAAAAAGGTTCTGGGACTTTCACCCAAGGACATCCTAAGTGTCCATAGTGCTAGAATAAGTATTTTCGGTATCCAATACGGTCATCCACGATGTACCTGTAGAGCCACGGCTCTGATGTCGCTAGGGCGTGCAGTGATCAAGTCATACGTATGCGAGATGCATGAATCACGCTGTCAAAACATGCAGCAATCTAGCGCGTACTGCGCGATCATGTGGGGCACTCAGTCACATTACGAGCCCCATAAATGGTCTGCCCAATGGCGTATGTTATGATCAGTCATTACTCATATCAAGCATACATATGATGCATATGGTCATGAGTCATGAGATTATTCTAAGCATGTTATAAGGTAATGAATAGCAACAGGTATGGACCTATCAACGGGCCCTAAAGAGAGTTACAATGCGGACATTTAACCAACATTGTACATACAATGTGGACGTCAAACCAACATTATTTTCTAGGTACGGCTTGCCATAAATATCATTTCAAGAACCATGATAAACGTACATTGCAATGGACCCTAAGGACATCCGTTAGGCCTCGATCCCTGGGCCTTAGATATAGCAAATGGGTCGTATTACATGGGCCTCACATTCACCAAATGGGTTACATTGATGGGCCTCACCAACGAGCCCTATGTACATTGCAATGGTCCATGATCCATGGGCCTTGAAATACCTCAAAGTGGCCTCACAACTTGAGCCTTAAATATGTCAGATGGGCCCATATACAAGAGCTTTAAATATATCAACTAGGACACTACATTTGTGCCCCATGCACATCAAATGGCTTAATCTCATGGACTTTAATATGTATCAAATGGGCTTGAATCCCGTGGGCCTTATATAAAATAAGTGGGCCGGATTCTATGGGCATTGCATATGCCAAATGGGCCGAAACCCATGGGCATTACACATGCCAAATGGGCTTAATCCCATGGACATTGCACATGCCAAATGGGCTTAATCCCATGGCCCTAGATGTGTACCAAGGTGGGCCTGAATGAATGGCCATAAATGGATCAACATGGGCCCTATATACGTGCCAAAAATGGGCCCATTTGGACCATGGATCTACCTCATTTTAATTGATAAATGGATGGACGGTTAGGATGCAACTCATGCATCATGGCGGGGGTCACAGGAAGGCCCACCATCATAATCATATTAATACATTATATAATTTATATACAGTATGTGTGTATATATATATATATATATATATATATATATATATATATATATATATATATATATATATATATATATATATATATATATATATATATATATATCTACATACACGCACACATACAAACGCACTCACGCACGCACACACACAAATGCACTCACACACGCACACATACTTGGTAACAGTGGGCTCCACCGTCCGTGCGGACGGTGGACTAGCCACATACATCACTGTGGGTCCCATGTGGGGCCCACCATAATATTTATTTTCAATCCAACACGTTAATAAGGTCATGCAGACCTGAATGAATAGGAAAAATAAATTCCAGCTTGATCCAAAACTTGTGTGGACCCAAAAAGAGTTCCAATGGTAAGGTTCAATTCTCACTGTTTCATCTCACGTGGTTCACCTATACCTTGGATGGGCCTGATTTTTGGACGGTGGCCCATTGCACTGAGGGTCCACCGTTTGGACGGATTGGATGACAAATAAACACCAAGGTGGGGCCCACGGCAGGGGCCGTGGATCTGCTTCTTCCGCCCGCCCGCTGACGACGCTGGACGCCTGGCGTCCTGCACGGCAGAGGCAGCAGCGCCTCTGCTGCTTATATTTTTTTATTTTTTTTTTTGAAATCCATAATTCCTGAGGATTTTCAGGTGTGCGGACCACCCCAAGTAAATCCACTCCGTCCATCGCATTCCCAAGTCCAAAACAGACCTATCAAGACCAATAATGGACATCTTCCAGTGCGTAGCAAAAATCTAAATAGATGGCAACGGTACTGATATTGTTTTCAACACTATGGCCCACTAGATACCCCGATCAACCTCATTTTTCTGCTCAACGCCTAAAATGGGATGGGAAAAAAGATAGACGGCTTGGATTGAATACATACCTCAAGGTGGGGCCTATATGGGTGGTCTTCCCCAAAGGCTTAGTAATAAGCCTTTATTGGTTTTCACCCAGGGACGTCCAGACGTCACTGGACTCCTCTTTGACTAAATGCAAATTTTTTTTTTAGTGGGCCTTACCTGGGTGGGCCACCACATACTAGGTGGTGAGGGTACAATACATATAAGGTGGGCCCACTCGTGGATGACTTGGACAAAATACTTACTTAAAGGTGGGGTCATCCAAGTGGGCCATACGGCCATTTCATCACATACAAGGAAGTAAATGGAAAGAAAGGGAGAGAGAAATAGAGTGAGACACGCGTGATGGAGGGACCCCAGCACTATGGGCTCTCCGTTTCAATCATTCAATCATACATCAAAGGTCCCCTTGCATATGGACCATCAACAAAAGATCGACGGTGAAGATCCCACCCCACTAGAAATGGACGGTCTAGATGACCTCCTCGTAAACATCATGATGGGGTCCATGGAGAATGGCCCCATCATGGAGTGATCTTGATGATCAAGATGAGCCATTGGCCACATCTTAGGGTCCCAAGTGAGATCCAAACCATTGATCGGTTGGCCTCACTTGGCCCATCTTAACACATAATAAGTAGTCTAAGGAAACACCCACCACTTGATCTTCTTGGTCCGTTGAGATGCTGGTCTCCTAAAGCTTCACTTTGATGGTGGAGATGGGCAATAGATGGCTAGGATGTGAGATTTGGGAGTGGAAAGTGGGCCACCAAAATCACACCTCTTCCATGGGGAGCCTTGGACGTGGGAGGCTCTCTTGGTTGCTTGGGTTTGGTGTGAGAAAAGAGAGAGAGAGGGAGAGATGAGATGTAGAGAGATGGAGTGATGTGATGTGAGTGATGGGTGAAGTGAGTGATGGGTGAAGTGAGAGGTTAGTTGACTTAGGTGGTTGCTTGACTTGTGGAGAAAGGAAGCATGGGTGGGTGTACTTGACATGAGAGGTGATTGATGGGATTGATTGATGGGATTGATGGGACATATTGTAGAGATTCCTTGGGATTTGCAACGCGCGGTGTTTTTGCTCGAACTGAACGTGGGCCCGTATCTCATCATCTGGGTATCGGATCAGTGCGTGAGTTGCGGCGTTGGAACCGCGGCGACGGTGCGGTCACAATGATATAAGTCTCGGATTAAGCCGGCTCAAATGAATAGGATACGACTTACGGTCGTACGCAACGTCAACTATAAGTCGCGGATTGTCGGAATTTGACGAGAAGGGTCGCGAGAATCAACAGAACAGTGCGGATTAGGATACGGGTCTTACAACGGGCAGCACCCACAACAGCGGGCCCGAGTAGGATTCCGAATCCTTATGCTCGGCCAAGGCCGAACAATTGTTACCGCTGTGGCCAACCAGGCCACTTATCAAACACTTGTCCTCAACGTCCGGCAGCACACTTGACTATAAACGAAGGGGGCACTGAAGATGAGGCCACAGAAGAAGATCATAGCTTTAATGAATATGAACAAACCACTGAAGAAATAACAGGTGGCGATGAAGTGACAGGCGAGGATCGTGGCGAATCTCTCGTTATGAGGCAACTACTGTATACACCACGAAAGGAATTACATCCACAGCGGCAAAATATATTTCGTACTCGGTGCACTGTCAACGGAAAGGTCTGTGATTTGATCATAGACAGTGGTAGCAGCGAGAACATCGTCTCAAGAGTGATGGTGGATAAGTTGTAGCTACCAACGACGAAACATCCTTCCCCGTACTCAATTGGCTGGATAAAAAAAGTGAACGAGACCAAGGTAACTGAACAATGCACTATCTCATTTTCAATTGGTAAACATTATAAGGATCAGATACTTTGTGACGTGGTTGACATGGAAGCCTACCATATGCTGCTCAGTCGACCCTGGCAGTCGGACTGTGATGCGACCCATCGCGGGTGAGACAATGTCTACATATTTGTCAAGGATAGTCGAAAAATAATCATTGCTCCTATGACACCAGAGAACCACCCTGAAGCCTCTAAAGTAGAGGGGAGTTCTCTCTTGACCATTCGGGATTTCATGGAGGAGTCCAAGGAAACCGGCGAGGTATATGCCGTAGTGGTGAAGGGCGAGAAAGAGGAACCCTCAAACATCCCTCCAATCTTAAGACTGTTACTAAACGAATTCAAAGAAGTCTGGCCTGAAGATTTACCTGATGGATTGTCCCCCATGAGAGACATCCAACATCACATAAACCTCGTCCCTGGGGCTAGCCTGCCCAATCGCCCTCATTATCGGATGAGTCCGAAGGAGTGTAAGATACTTCAGGGGCAAGTGGAGGAATTGATCCGTAAGGGTTTATTGAGAGAGAGCATGAGCCCATGTGCTGTACCAGCATTATTAACGCCAAAAAAAGATGGAAGCTGGCGCATGTGTGTCGACAGCCGAGCAATTAACAAAATTACTATTAAATATCGGTTTCCAATACCACGGTTGGACGACTTGCTCGATATGTTAGGAGGGGCTAAAGTGTTCTCTAAACTCGATCTAAAGAGCGGGTACCATCAGATTCGTATTCGACCCGGTGATGAATGAAAAACGGCATTCAAGACAAAGGAAGGGTTGTATGAGTGGCTGGTCATGCCTTTCGGCCTATCGAACGCACCAAGTACTTTTATGCGTTTGATGAATCAAGTTCTAAAACCGTTCACTGGCCGATTTGTGGTAGTATATTTTGATGACATATTGATATATAGCCAGGATGAGGCAGAGCACAAGAAACATCTCAGGCAGGTGCTGCAGGTCCTACAAGATAACAAGTTATACCTCAACTTGAAAAAGTATAGCTTTTTAACTGACAGCCTGTTGTTTTTAGGATTTGTTGTAACGTCCACAGGCATTCGGGTGGACGATGAAAAGGTGCGATCTATTAGGGAATGGCCGATCCCGACAAACATTCATGAGGTGAGGAGTTTTCATGGATTGGCAACTTTCTATCGTCGATTTGTGCGAGATTTTAGCACCATAGTCGCGCCAATAACAGACTGCATGAAAAAAGGGCCGTTCCAATGGACCGATAAAGCTGACAAGAGCTTTCATGAGATCAAGCATCGTTTGTCTACAACACCAGTCTTGGTGCTTCCTAATTTCGATAAATTGTTTGAGGTGGAGTGTGACGCTTCATATGTCGGAATAGGAAGAGTATTATCACAGGAAAGCAGGCCGGTAGCCTTCTATAGCGAGAAGCTCAGTGAAGCCCGAAAGAAGTGGTCGACTTACGAGCTTGAGTTGTACGCAGTTGTTCAGGCGCTGCGACATTGGCGGCATTATCTGATTCAAAGGGAGTTTGTTATGTACACTGACCATCAGGCATTAAAGTTTATTAATAGTCAGACGAACGTGAATCGTATGCATGCTAGATGGGTTGCGTTTTTACAGGAATTTACGTTTGTTCTGAAGCATAAGTCAGGTCAGCAGAATAAGGTGGCTGATGCACTTAGCCGTCGTGCGTCACTACTTGTTACGATGAGCAATGAGGTGGTCGGCTTTGACTGTCTCAAGGAGCTATATGCCGAGGATGAAGACTTCAAAGATTCTTGGTTGAGGTGACCTTACCCAAGTGACTTTCATATACAGGATGATTTTCTCTTCAAAGGGAATCGATTGTGCATCCCCCAAAGTTCTCTAAGGGAGCAGATTATTCAGAAACTACATGGAGGTGGCCTCGGTGGACACCTTGGGCGAGACAAGACGCGAGCTCTTGTGGAAGAGCGGTATTACTGGCCGCAATTAGTACGTGATGTGGGAAGAGTCGTACAACGTTGTCATATTTGTCAGACCTCCAAGGGACAATCTCAGAATACGGGCCTCTATACCCTGTTACCTGTGCCTGACGGTCCTTGGGAGGATTTATCAATGGACTTCGTGCTTGGTCTTCCACGAACACAACGCGGCATGGATTCGGTGTTCGTAGTGGTCGATCGTTTCTCCAAGATGGCGCACTTTATCCCATGCAAGAAGACCCTTGATGCAACACATGTGACGAATTTATTCTTCAGGGAGGTCGTACAGCTACACGGGGTCCCTAAGACCATTACTTCTGATCGTGACACGAAGTTCATTAGCCACTTTTGGCAGACTTTGTGGACTCGATTCGATACACGACTTCAATTTAGCAGTGCTTACCACCCACAGACTAATGGGCAGACCGAAGTTGTGAATCGCACTTTGGAAAACCTCCTTCGATGTATTTCAGGAGAGAAACCGAAGCAGTGAGATTTGGCCTTGTCTCAAGCAGAGTTTGCATTCAACAACATGGTGAACCGCTCGACAGGGAAATCCCTGTTCCAGGTTATTTACAGACGAGTACCTCGCCACACACTAGACTTGGTCCCTCTGCCCAAGCTCCCAGGCATGAGTATTGCAGCAGAACATATGACAGACAGGATCATGGGTATTCATGCGGAGGTACAGACTAAGCTACATGCCTCGAACGAAAAGTACAAGGAACAAGCGGACAAGCATCGTCGACAAAAGGTGTTCGAGGTGGGCGACCAGGTAATGGTCCATTTGCGAAAAGAAAGATTTTCGACCGGGACGTACAACAAGCTGAAGAATAAGAAGATTGGACCGGTACCGATCATCCGAAAGATCAATGACAATGCTTATGTTGTTGATCTTCCAGATGACATGGCGATCTCACGGACTTTCAACGTTGCGGACCTGACCGAGTATCATGAACCAGCGCAGGAAGAGAACTCGAGGACGAGTTCTTTTCAAGTGGAGGGGACTGATGTAGAGCGGGTCGCAGACAATTTCATGGCCAAGATGGATCAGAAAAGGCACGGTCGGCGACAGAAGTGATCCGGACCATCGAACCTTAGATCGGGCATATCTCACAATCCGGAATGAGTTATCCGACGTAAAATATGTGATTTTAGGGTAGAACGAGCTACTTTAGCCAACCAACCCCGCTACGCAGGGTTGTGCGGGCCGGATTTGTGAGAAACCCCCTGATCGACGGTCGTTTCCTCGTTTTAATTTTGTTTTTACTATAAATAGTAAGTTTTAGTTTGAGTATAACTTTTCATTCGTTGGGCTTTAGGAGTTGTGACCAACATGAAAAGTGCTTCGGATAATTAGGAGAACGGTTTGGTGAAGCCAAATAGGACACTTACTATTTTTGGCCGAAAACCTTGCGCACTAGTAGACATCATGACCGTCTATAAATAGTAAGTTTACTATTTATAGTAAGTTGCGAATTCTAAGAGTTTTAGTTGTAGTTTGAGTCTGATTTCTTTCTTATTGCTTGGTTCCCTTATTTAAAGGGTTGTGAACTCGATTTTGGGAATTCATTAATCAATTTCGAATTTATTAAAAATTATTCTTATTTTATACTTTCTTTCCTCGTGGATTCGAGAAGTCTCTGTGAGGAGTCCAGAGAAGTTCCGTGGATTCGGAATATTTATCATCTTGAGGAAGACGGTGCTCGACCTCACGTCCTTCCCTGCGTCACATTTACATGTCAATTCATCTTTACTTCATGTTTTAAAGTATTTGACAAATAAATAATAAAATAGCTAGTCCAAAACAACATAAATAGACAGCATGACCACCTTGATAGCTTGTCTTGATGGCCCATCAGGAAAAGACAGGACAGAAAATAGGGAGAATGGCCTTTTCCACGTTGCTTGTTAGAAGTGGATGGCTACATTTTAGGGTTAGTAAGGGGAAACTGATGCTTATCATAAGATTCGGGCACTCCAGTTGAGGAACTGCCTAGAAGATTTCACGAGGACTATTCAATTGCAACAGGCATAACTTGTGAGTCAGCACCAGGTGATGACTACTTACAACTTCCTGTGGCCACTTGTCGACTACAAGCACATACTACTTGTCAGTGGTTTGGAAGATGTTAGTGGGACAAAAACCATTTGGTACCTGCATGAAATCACCTCAAGCATCAAATACCTTCCTTGACACAACCTACCAACGTGCCAAATTTGAGGCAAACATTCCAACCCATTGGCAAATTACAAAAGTTATATCCCCATGCAGTGTTCAAAATATCAATATCGCATTACATATAGCACACCCTTAAAATACAAATACATACTAGTTATCGCATGAAATATATCAGTTGCATCGCGTAATGTATCTTTGTTGTTGGAAACATAGAAAAACACTAGGAAATTTGTCGAAACTTTCAATAAAATTTTAGTGATTTTTAAAAAAGGCATCAATACACATTTATAAATCAAAACGTAACAAAAAACGTAATAAGCTTTCTTTATATGGGATCCTAATCTATATTTTGTCTAATTGAATTAGTGCAAGTATAATCAAAATCTATTCATATAATTTATAAATGCAAGAAAATGTGGAAACATAAGCAATATATTCAAAAGCAAAAAAATAATCACTAGATAAGGTTACATATATGTTTGATTTTATGTTTGGATATAAAGATTGTAACCGATTTAGAGAAAATTTAAAAATAAAAAATAAATAAATAAATTATTTTTTTAATTTTCCACAACTTGGCCCATCTCCTCCAGATCTCAAAATCGAAGCTCACAATGCATGATTTTTCATACAAAAAATGAAAAATTATGGTAATAATTTGACACTGATTTAAGATGATTTAAATAAATAAATTTTTTGAAAAAAAAAAAAAAACATGTGGGATACGTCTCACTACCTGTATTTCATATTGCATTGGTGGGATGCAAGATATACCATGGAATACACTGGCTGATATCGTTGATACTCACAACACTAAATGAGGGTTCACTCAACATTATTCTTATTAATAGATTTGTTATGTACATTGTTGCAGATCTAATATCCATTCTAATATGCATTTGATTGTCTACCTGTGTCCACACAAAGCTATCATATTCACGGTCAAAACCATTCACGAGCTCAGGTTGCCATACAAGTAGGTTTCATGAGAACTTTTAGGTTGGTTGATGAGATAGTAGTTATATTCTCAATGCATGACGATAAGCTTCACTACGGATATGTGAAAACCATGACTTTCGCAAGATCCAATGCCTTCTCACGGCCAAATAGCTTCTCGACAATCGCAAGCGAGAACTCCATGGACGTCCCTGGGCCTCTGCTGGTTATCAGTTTGCCATCAACCAACACCCTATTCTCAGCTTCACTTTGATCCGAAAGCTTGCTGCACATGGCTGGGAATGCTGTCGCCTTCTTCCCCTGTATTAAGAAAAACATATTTTAATATAAGCGTGTATGCAGGCGAAACAACAAGAAAAGAAATGAGAGAAATAGCACAGCAAACATGCCTCGAGTAACCCATGGGGTTCTAGGACTAATGCAGGGGATGCACATATTGCTCCATAAGGTTTATTAGACTCTCTCTGCTTTTTCAGTAGATTTATCAGCTTTTCTGAACTTGAAAATGCTTGAGCACCACCAAGTCCACCCTGTAAACACTCAGATATGCCAGAGAATGAATATGTGGGAGTACTCAAACCCTCCTAAAACCAAGCAAGCACTGGATATGAAAGAATGCAAGCCTTACTAATAGAATACCCAATAGTTTCCACTCCTTGAAAGTGTGGATATGCAATATATCTCAAACTGTATGGTCTTCATGACTTACCGGCAAAACAATAAGGTCATATTGCAGCTTCTCAGCCTCCTCGAAGAGCATATCAGCCACTAGTTTCACTTTTCTAGATGCCACTATTTCTAATTTATCTTGGACAGATGCTACCACCACATTTGCCTTTGCTCTCCGCAGAATATCAATTATTATAACAGCTTCCATCTCCTCCGAGCCATTGGCAATTGGTACCAAAATCTGCAAGAAAGCGCCAACTGTTCAGAACACAGCAAATCTGTGAATCCATCAAACCACAAGTACAAAGAGATGACATATGAGTAGCAGCTGCAGATGAAATCATAGTTCTAAAATTTGCTGACTCAACCCGAAACTCAGCCGAGTCAACTTGACTCGGCAAAATTTCTAGCCAAGTCATCAGGAAACCCAGTACTAGAAGCAACTCAATGCGACTTGTTGTGGTTGGCTGTTCGGATTTATGAAAAATTAATAAGCAACAAGCAAGAATTGAACCCCATCCTCCCTCTAGCTACGCAAAACTCCTAACCAGCAAAGCACATCCTCAATTGTTGTTACACGTTATGTTTTATACTACTTATACTATATTAATCTATTTTATATATTTATTAAATTGTCTGATAATCATTTATAAAAATTAACTATTGAATTGAGTCAGGTCGAGTCTTCGAATCAACCCGACCCAACTGAATATCGAATCAAGTTCTCGAATTTTTTAACTATGGATGAAATACCAAACTCCAACGCAAGAATTGCAAGAGCAAGCACTAAAATTATATGAAGGTAATTGCTGATCACAATAAATAAGCTATCAATTCACCAGCCAGGATGATGATCTTGGAAATATCAGGATTGCAGATTCAGACCACATCATGTGTCCGGATTAATCTTATGAAATATCAGGATCTTATCAATGATCCTGATAAGTGTTTTAAAATGGATCAATGGTTTGATTGACCTGTGGCACCCACAGTCAATCGTATTACTGAAACCATATAATGAACTTTCTTTATTGTGGAGTCCCTATACCCACAGAATCCTCACAGGTTCGGAAGTGAACACCCTCCTCCGGATCTCTTATGAGTGCATAAGCTCTCACGAGAGACAACAGGAGGATTTATGGAACTGTGTGATGCCTAAGCATAGAAATTCAACAAGCAGTCCGAAAGAATAAATAAATAGAGAATCCCACCTCAAACAGAGGAGCATTAATAATTTAATACCATAATAGGATGGTAAGCATAAGTTCACTTCACCCACACTAGAGGCTAGAGGCCTACAATATATATATATATATATATATATATATATATATATATATATATATATATATGAAAATGGACAAAAGTTCAAAGCATCACCATCACCAAGATGACCAGTGTGACATAAAAACACTCGGAACCATGTATCAAGACTCCATATCCTCACCTGTGGAGTGTTGTTGCATTTCCAGTCCAGTGAATTAAGCTCAGTCAAAGTAAACTCACCACCGTGGTTGGCACGCATCACCTGAACAGAAAACAATGCAAATGTGTCAGTCAAAGGGAAATGAAAATTGTATTATACACCCAGCTACCAGGAGTATTATCAACTCAGTAAACAGGTAACAATATTGACACTAACATGATACAAATCACAACTATTACATGTTTTTGTGCACTGTTCAAGGGAATGTTTCACTTCTCAAATGGAGCTTTTAAGACTGATACTAATAAAATCCCCATAGACACAATAGCATCTTGCATATTGGAAAAATGATTAATGAAAAAAAAAAAAGTCCTCTGTATGGATGGCCAAAAGCTACAGATTTAGTCAGCTTTATGTAATGATAAGATTGATCATCTATCATTCATGATTTAAATTCATGTTAAAACTATATGAATAGATAACTAGCTTTGTTTAAGGAAAACAATAAAGTTTTGGGTCAAATAAAGTTATGAGAGTTGTAATTTTGAACATGCATGTAAAATATAATCATGGGAATTGAACTTACCCCCCTACCTTTCGAAAACCTTGATATTGGTTTCAACCAAGCTGACACAGTCAACATTGATGGGTGTATGGTCCTTTTGAGTAGATTGCATGAGCTATTTTAGGAGTGTTTCAGTTTGGACTTTCTAGATGTTGGTAGGAATATACTTAGCACATTAATCTTGAAAGTGATGGAGGTGGGTCTTTTCAGATGTTTCTTGATTGGATCTCAGAATATCACAATCTCACACCTTCAGTTTGCCAATGACACATTTCTTCTCTGCAACGCTGCTTCGGAACAAAGGAATCCTTCGCTATTCCGAAGCTCTTTCTGGGTTGCAGGAATCAATTTTTGTAGTAGTGGGTTGGCTGGGATAGAATTGGAACCATCTCATGTGTAAGCTTTTGTAGTTCTCTTAGGGAATGTTTGGTTTTCCAATTTCCTATGAAAGGCAAAGTAAATGAGGCATCAGAATCATTTCCAGGTGTTTGTTTAAACAGGAATTAAGGCTTGTAAATCAAAAGTCAAATAAACCTGTAAAAGAAACAGGTAAAGTAAATTGTAATCATTACATTTTTCACATTATAAAACTAACAATTTTACCGTGATTTCTAGGTGAAACAAACAATGTAGCAAAATCATCATTGTAGCCAAATGTAAGTGACGTCACCACACACTTAACAAGAGTAAATAATCATTACAGATTTACAGCCATTTACCGTTGTAATTGGAAAACCAAACACGTCCTTAGGGTTTGAGGAAACGACATTGCCTTTCGCATACTTCGGCCTTCCCCTTGAGTGGACCCAAGGGTGAAGACAGCATGGAGATGGTGATCAAAAGGTTCAAGAAGAAGCTAGCAGCATGAAAGAGATTTTATTTATTTATCCTTATTCCTTAGATGGCCACATAACTCTTATAAAAGCCTCTCTCACCAACCTTACAACATATTACCTCTCTCTTTTCAAGATGCTAGCCAAGCTAGAAGATTGATAAGATCCAAAGATATTTTTAACAGGAAGGAAAGGAGAATCACAAATTTCATCTCATTAATTGGGATGAGGTGCAAAAACCTAGGAAGAAGGGGCAACTGCGAGAATCACAAATTTCATCTCATTAATTGTTCTATCTCTAGAACCTTGCCAACTAGAGGTTTGGCAATGAAACATGAAGCCCTCTAGAAGAAAGGTCATCACTAGCAAATATGGTTATTCAAAAGGGGGATGGAATCACAGCAGAGCTTCAAGCAGGAGTGGTTCTTTTGATTTGACGGCAATTTCCAAATAATAAGACAAGTCGAGACAAGGTGAGTTTTCTTGCTTAAGGGCTCAGATTTGTCATTCATTCTAGAGATAGAACAAGATTTGGGACTTGTGGGTGGGTGAAGTCGCGCTTGCAAGCGGTTTCCTCACCTCTATTAAATCTCGAAATAAATATCCTTGTCAAAACACCTTATGAAGTTTTAGGAGGCTAGTTTGGGTTGCTCCTCTTAGGAGAGATCTGCAGGACTTTGAGGTGGAGCATAGTCCTTGAGATGTTCATCTGCCTAGGAAAATGGAAGGTCCTTAACATGTAGAAGTCTATTGTTCGACAACAGTGGCTAACAAGTGTGAAAATCCAGCAATGGGAGAGGATTAGCATCCGTGCAAGCTGATGAGAATAAGAGAAACAAGAAGAAGAAAGATGAGTGTAGGAGAGAGAACAGAGAGCATTGGAAAGAGAGGGAGATGGAGAGAGTGGGGGTGTCATGCTAGGGTTCCAGGCTTCCTCCCTTTTATTAATAATATGACAGTAATTACGGAAAGGTCCCTGGGCCGTAGATTGGCCTAAATACAATTCAGCTCAATAAACCTTTAACACTCTCCCTCAAGCTAAAGTATAAATGTCAATCATGCCTAGCTTGCTACTGAGAAGTAAGAACTGCATGTAAGGTAAGGACTTGTTCAAGTGTCTGCCAACTGAGCATTAGAATGCACGTGCTCTATGGTGATCTCCTTGGAAACGACTTTCTCTTTAATGATGTGGCAGTCAACCTCTATGTGTTTTGTCCTCTCGTGGAAAACTGGATTGCAAGCAATGTGGGCTGCTGCTTAGTAATCACAGTAAAGAGTTAATAGTTCCCACATCAAACAGTTGAAGCCCTTGAAGTAGAGACCGGACCCGGAGTAACTTGCAAATAGCATGACCCATGGTCCTGTACCCGGCCCCAACACTAGATCGGGCAATGACACCTTGCTTCTTACTTTTCTGAGTAACCAAGTTTCCTCTAACAAAGGTGCAATTGGTGTTCGAAGTATTGGCATCGCTACAAGTTTAGTTGGCCGGCCACACGGAAACAATATCGATATCATAGGCATGGTGTGCCATTAAGGCCATTACGTAAAGGTAATGGTGGCAACCGTTATACATTATGGGGTCGTAACGGCCGTAACAGCCCTTATGAAATGACAGTTAATCGCCACTAACAGGTAACAGCCCATTACACCCCATGCAAAGGCCATAACAGCCCAGTAATGGTCTGTTACGGGGTAGATATAGATTTTTCAGACTTTTTTTATAAACATTACTAGGCATATACAGCTTTTTCGGGGTTTTTTTAATTAAGAGAGAGAGAGAGAGAGAGAGACCGTAACGGCCGTTACGGGAACCATAATAGCCATTTTAACCCATATCGTAAAGGTAACTATGGTGGCCGTTATGGCCACTATTACCGTTACGGAATACCTTGATCACAGATAATATCGCTGATAATTGGAAATGCAGGGAGACATAGGGAAAACGGTGGAATTTTTCAATGAAACTTTAGGAGATGCTAAAGTGCATATATTTACATGTTTAGGAATAAAAATTTGCAAAAAGAATGCATACCTAATAAGTTTTTATTTAATGGGGACTCAAAAGCATGTGCTATCATAAGAAATCAGCCCAACCATCCGATCAATCCCCATCCATCCATCCAACCATCCAACCTTCGATCCAAACATCCATCGATATTTCAGAATATAGACAACACGTGATATTTTACAAAGAAATCATCATCAATTTGAAAGGAAAAGGAAAGATTGTGGCCTCGATATCCCCCATGTTGCGATAACGATAATATTGCAATATTATCAATATTATCATCAACAACTTGAGCATTGCATACAACCATGCGCCCATAAAAAATCGAAATGGAAATTTTTTTAATAAACATTTTTTTGGCGATATCAATACATTAGCAATATTATCTAAATATTGACAATACATTGGCAATAGAAGCGACACCTAGAATTTACACGGTCAAAAATATTGGTAATACATTTGTGATATCGATACCATTTTTCAAAGTGTCCCCGATATTATCCATACCTCTAGCTCAGCAACACTAATAACACGAGTCGTGATACCGATAACATTGGTAGTATTTTTTTTATTTTTTTTTTTAAAGTATCAATGATATATCGCTACTTATCGCCAATGTATCGATATCATCAATATTTTCGACTATAAAAACTCAAGGTGTCGCTCGTATCACCAGTTTATTGATATTTGATATCGCTAATGTATTGTTAATGTTTGTTATTGTATAAATTCCAGGTGTTGCTTGTATCACCATTGTATCGACAATATTTCAATAATATCACTAATGTATAAATATCGCAAAAATTTTGTTTATTAATAAATGTTTGGATGGATGGGATGGTTGGATGGATATATGGGATGGATGGGATGGATGGTTGGATAGTTTGATTATCATGCATGTGTATTGTGTTTGTATGCTCATTTATGCATAGATGTACAATGTATGATTGCATTATGCACGTTTATTTGCTTGTTAATTGGTTTAATGAGATTTAACTGATTGTTATGCTACTGTTGAACTAATTTCTTGGTTTAATGAGATTTAACAGATTGTTATGCTACTGTTGAACTAATTTCTTGGTTTAATGAGATTTAACTGATCGTTATGCTACTGTTGAACTAATTTCTTACGACAACACATACTTTTAGGCCCCATTAAATGAAAACTTATTATGGATGCATTCTTTTTGCATTCTTTTTTTAATATCTAAATATGCAAATGTGTATTTTAGCATCTCTTGAAGTTTCATTGCAAAATTCCATCGCTTTCCCCATGTTTCCCCACATTTCCGAAAATCGACGATATTGATATTGTTTCCGTATCCTCAACTACCAAAACTTGTGGCAATAGCAATACTTCAAACACTAATTAATACACTGGTGATACAAATGACACTTGGAATTTACATAGTCGAAAATATTGACAATACATTAGCGATATCGATAAATTGGCGATAGTTAGTGATACATCACCAATACCTAGAATTTCCGATACTACCAGCGTTATCGGTATCGCTACCAGTGTTATCAGTATCGCCGAGCTAGGGATACGGATAATATCGGGGGTGAGGACGCAACTAGTTCTCTATATGAAAAGGAGAGAAAACATGAGCAAGTTTACCCGATTAGAAGCATAGATTTGCAATTCCCTCTAGCCTAACAAGATTTGACACTCTCGAGTAATGCAAGATCCCTGATCTAGATCAGAGCTCCGATACCATGTGAAAATCCAGCAATGGGAGAGGATTAGCGTGCGTGCAAGCTGATGATAATAAGAGAAACAAGAAGAAGAAAGAGAGATGAATGTGGGAGAGAGGATAAAGAGTGTTGGAGAGAGAGAGAGAGAGAGAGAGAGAGAGTGAGTTGTCGTGCTAGGGTTCCAGGCTTCCCCCTTCGCTCATTAATAATGAAACAGAAATTACAGATAGGTCCTGGGCCCTAGATTGTCCCAAAGACAATTCAGCCCAATAAACCTTTAACAACAAGATCCTTGATATGGAGAATCTGGAGAAGAGGTCACTCATCCTTCCCAATACATGTGTTAGGTGCCACCTAGACATGGAATTAGTTTACCACTTCTTCCTTTAGTGCAAAGCAGCTTTGAAATATCGCCTTCTTTTTAGTCTCTTCTAAACTTTATGGGTTCTCCCCTTTTCCGTGGAAAAGAGCGTCATTAGGTGGCTTAGTGGCCACTTTAAGAAAGTGATTAGGAAGGTATTGCACATTGTAGTCATGTGGGACATTTGGCATAGAAGATAAAAGAGACCCTTTGATGATTGAGCTATAATCCTATACCTTTGGTGGGGTAGAAAAAAAAAAAAAAAAAAAGAATCGTTCTTGCAAATTGATCTAGTAATTCAAAGGGAGTGTTAAGCACCAATCTCCTAGGTAACTAGGAAGTGGTTATTTAGAGCACAACTTCCGAAGTGGCGCAATTGGATTATCAAATCAATGAAAATTTTATATCCAATACACTAGAAAGGAAAAAATAACAATAGATCACACAACACATGAAAGTATTTGAGTATAGAGCAAACCACACACACACACGCATACAGGTGTACGCACGCACACGCCCACACATGTATTCAAGTATCAAAGTCTTGCACTAGTTACAACTACTTGAATGAAAACTTCAAAAAACTCAAAAAGGTCTAATGCATCTAACTTCAAGAATCCTTATTAAATCTTTCATAACTAATGCATCTACCTCCAAGAAACCTTATTAAAATCTTCCATAAATTTCCCAACTATTGATTGATTTCACATCAATCAAATCAATTAGTATTAACCAAATCTATCCAAAATAACAACAAACGAAATCTACCATGCCAAAATGTGATGGATTTTATATATATATATATATATATATATATATATATATATATATATATATATATATATATAAACCTCCCAAAAATCCTTAAATAATCAGCAAAATATTCAAGTAGAATCCTCTGGAAATTAAACCCTGAAATTTAGGCCAAAAAAGTCACCAAAAACTTCCCACAAATTCAACACATGTTGGACCTAATTGTGAGCCTTGGGCCTACAACACGAAGCCTACATCATCTTCTTCATGGTCTCCACTGCCAGATGGTGGGCATTTAGCACCAATGGCAGTTCTTTGGGAACCAATGTTTGGCCGATGTTCATAGGGGATCATCTCAACAAAATCAAGTTGGCTTTTTCACGGCTAAATAGTAATTTAGGGGCATTTTCACACCGGGCTTGAGTAAGGTAGCATGTGCGATGCGGGGAATGGATACACTTGAGGTGGGTGAACCCATGTGAAGTGCGGTCCACAAGGAGGTTCGGTCGAGGTCTTAACCCATGCGATGTGGGGCCTAAGCTATGAGATAAAGGGATTGATTCACTACTCTCTATCAGTTCGAGCTTTGAGAGCTAGTGGCTAATTGTACTGCATCAAAGTGGTATCGGAGTGGGATGTCTCGTGCTTGAGACTCTTCACCGGGGGTGATTAATGTAGGGGCATTTTTATACCGTGCTCGAGTGGGGTAGCCTCTGGGATGCAGGATTACACTGGGTATAGGTGACTTGTGTGAAGCGAAACCCATGTGAAGTGAGGCCCACGAGTAGGTTTAGCCGAGGTCCTAACCTATGTGATGTGGGGCCTGGGCTATGAGATAAAGGGATTGATTTGCCTTATGATCGAATTTTAACTCCATCAAACCCTAATTCTTTACATTTCTCTCTCAATCATGGTGTACCGTAAAGGCCGTTATGTAAAGGTAATGGTGGCAACCGTTATGTAAAGGTAATGGTGGCACGTTACAGGGTCATAACGGCCATAACAGCCGTTATGGGAAAAAAAAAAAAAATTTACTCGTAATTGTCATTAACGGCACGTTACATCCCCTATAAAGGCTATAACAACCCCGTAATTGTCTGTTATGGGGCAAATACAGGTTTTCCATACTTTTTAATAACATTACAAAGCAAATACATGTTTTTAAGGATCTTTTTTCAATTTAGAAAAAAAAAAAAGACCGTAACAACCGTTACGGGGGCTGAAACAACCGTGACAACCCGTATCATAAAGGTAACGATGGTGGCCACTACGGCCACCATTACCATTACAGAACCTTGCTCTCAATTGCTCCCAAAACTGATGCATTGACAACCCCATTTTTTCATGCATCATTCTAGGAATACGAAAGTGTCAAGGAAAATCCCTTTCAAGTTTCAATAGACACTGAGTCTGATAGAGGGTCATTCATACGTGGCAATTTCGGCCACCGCATGTGTTGTGCACCCCATCCATGTTATTTAGGTCCCCACCCAGCCATTGGAAAGCTTTCAAGAACTATCTTTTACTTAAAAATGATAACAAATACACTAGCCATGTTGGTCGGATCGCAAGGCACTTGCCAGAACAAAGTAAAACATCTTTCATTGCAACGAGACACGTAAACGTCATTCGAGTGAATTCAACACAAATGAGTTTAATTTAACAACAAATTGACCTATTACGCCTATACAAAGGTGACGAGACAGAGGAGACATTGGTTACAAAGAAAATACTGAATGATGTACAATTTCAACACTGGACCATAAAATATACAACAGTGACATAATACGCTACCCCATCATCCATATCCCGAAACGCATCCCATATGATCATCTATATCTCAACATGATAGCTAATATCATCATTCACATGATTCTCAGATGCAGTGAAGGCTAGAGTTTGCTATGACTTCTGAACCTATAAATAATGGCCATCAGTGGCATAGTTTGTCTCGTGATTGTGGTAACAATGAAGTGAGGTGCCCAGAGTTGTCTTCAAGTAATTGACTTTTGGTCACTCAATCAATTCATACCATATTGAGCTTCCAAATGACATGGAATTTTTGACAAATTTCAACAAGGCTAACTTGCACGAATACCATGAGATTGTTATAAACAACAAAGATGAAAATTTAATCATGAGTTGACTATTGAGTTCTTCCGTACTAGGCGAGGACAATGCAAAGAAAGTTGACTCAGTCAAGCATATTGCATGAAACTTCTAACACTTCTAAATTAGGGAAATAGAATGAGTCATTTCGGGAATATGATTTAATTTGGCTTAAATTAATTCTTTAGGTAATTTGGTAGGTAGTTGGTTAAAATAAGAGCTTGGTTTGATTAAGAAATCCTTTTTTTTTTTTCCTTTTTTTTCTTTTTCTAGATCATCTCTTATACAGCACTAAGGTTTGATGCAGAGCACTTAGGTTCAATGCAAAAGAAAATCATGAGATTTTACTTCCATATATTAAAGATGATGTTTGAGTTTCAAGCAAGCAATCAAAACTCGGTTCCATAGTGCAAGTCGCTAGGTGCCAAAGGCCCAAATTCCAAAGCCAACAGATTTGTTCCAACTCGGCCAGAAACATACATGTCTCAAGTAGTTGACTAAGAACGATGACCGGCAAAACTGAGTAAAGCTCCATTTCAGCTGAATTTCGAGTCTATAGTTTGAATAGAAGAGATCCACCAAGCCCTAAGTTTACATTGGTTCACTCACTTCTCTTACTTAAATTGCATGGCCATGAATTGCTTAAACCAAAAATCTTCATCGGCATATACACAAATATAATTTTAAGGGGTCGTTTGGATGCCTGTTAGATCTGTAAAATGCGACTTACTTGTCACTTACAGGTGGTGTTTTGGGGAGGAAACTTACTTATAAGTTTGTTTCAACATATATGTTTCAGGCATAAGTTACGAAAAACTTACATGGCTTGAGGTCAACAGTCTGATTTTTGAAAAGAAGGGAAGAGAGGGGAAACGCACCTCCACTACCTACCACTGAAGAAGTTCCAAGCTCTATCTCCCTCTCTCTCTCTCTCCCTCTCTGCAATCGGCTCTCTCTCCTTCTCTCCCTCTTTGCAGTCGGCTAGTCCTGGTAGGGTATTTTGTTTTCTTTTTTTTTCTTTTTAGTCTGATCCAATGTCTGTTCTTGCATTTGAATCAGCCCTGATTTGTTGATGCTGTGACAGTGGAGCCCACAAAGCATATATCTACGCTATCCATCAGATTTGCCGACTCATTTTAGGGCATGGGCCCAAAAAATGAAGTAGATCCAAATTTCAGGTGGGCCACACCATAAGAAATAGTGTTGATTGAACACTCACCATTAAAACTTCCAAGGGCCCACCATAATATTTATTTGCCATCCAACCTATTGATAAGCTCACATAGACCTGGACGAAGGGAAAACACAAATATCAGCTTGATACAAAACTTTTGTGGTCCACAAGAAGTTTGTTAGTGGGCATTCGTCACCACTGTTTCTTGTGGTGTAGGCTACCTGAGATTCGGATCTTCTTCGTTTCCGGACACATGCCCTAAAATGAGCTGGCAAAACTAATGAACAGCGTGGATATATAAAATATACATCAAGGTGGACCCATAATCAGGACCATTGCTCTTTCTATTTTTTATTATTTTTATTTCTTTCCATCCATCAAGCTGTTGGAAATATGGGCCCCACTATGGGTGAACTATAGGCCATAAGCAATCAGGATTCTAACTTTTGTGTACATATGAGATTTTTATTGTACAAGAATGCTCATGTTCTCTTAGACATAGAACTGCATCTTCTCTTTATTTCTCAAGTGTTAAGATCATTTCCAACTTGCTGGAAATTAATTTCTAACTGTCCAGCTGCATCTTCTCCTTATCTCTCAAGTGCTGAGATCATTTCCAACAGAGTGTCCCGTATCCGTTACGATACGTCCGTATCGGCCGATACGTAACGGTAACGGTTGACACCGTTACGCGATACGGGGTCGAAACGGCCTTTACGAAATTATGTAACCGTAACGGCCGTTACGGGGCCGTTACGGGGCATAACGGCCGTTACCCGTAACGGCTGTTACAGGCCTTTAAAAAAAAAAAAAAAAAAAAAAAAAAAAAAAAAAAAAACTTACCTGTTTCGTTTTCTTCTTCTTCTTCTTCCTCTTCTTCCTTTTCTTCTTCTTCTTCTTCTTCCTTTTCTTCTTCTTCTCCGGCAGCTGCGGCTGCGGCTGCGGCATCCTCCTCCTCCTCCTTCTTCTTCCTCTCTCTCTCTCTCTCTCCCCTTTTCCCTCTTTCCCTCTTTTTTCTTTTCTCTCTTTTTTCTTTTTCTTTTTTCTTTCCAGTTTCCCTCGCGCTCCCTTTTTTTTTTTTTTTTTTCAGTGTACCACGCAGCAGCTAGGTGTTGTAGGTACGTGTCACGCTAAGACGAGCGCTGACACTCCTCGAGCTTCGAGTTGTACGAACGGTTCAAAGGAGATCAAAGTTACGTGGGCTCCACAGTGATGTATTTATTATATCTACACCGTTCATCTATTTTCAGATATCATTTTAGAGCACTACCAAAAAATTGAATTATATCCAAAGATAATCTGGACCACACCAAAAATAGCAGCGGAGATAATGATTTTCATTGTTAAACAATTCGTACTCGTAGGGCCCACCGTAACGTTTATTTTCCATTCAATCTGGTCAGACCCGAGTGGGCCCCACCATGATGTATATATTTTATCCATGTCGTCCATCCATTTTGCCACGTCATTTTATGTCAAGATCCAAAACATTAGTAATATCCAAATCTCAGGTGGACCACACCATACTCACCATTAAAAAAATTTTAAAGTCCACTTTAATGTTTATTTTCAATCTAACCTATAAGGTCACATTGATGTGAATGAAGGGAAAACACACATGTCAGTTTGATCTAAAACTTTTGTAGCCCTCAATAAATTTTTAACGGTGAATGTTTAATTATTATTGTTTCTTATGGTGCAGTCCACCTGAGCTTTGGATGTGCCTCATTTTTGGGCTCATGCCCTAAAATTATTTGGCAAAATAGATGGACAGTGTGGATATAACACATCATGGGTGGGGCCCAAAAAACTTTGACACGTGTGCTACACTTCACAATCCGAGTCCTGCCAAATTCGGGCCTTAAAAAATGGTACATGAGACATATTAACTTAAAATTTAGCAATTAAATTATGGACTGTAATTGCTAACTCATAATGCCAAAATCAAATTGTTTGAATAGTTTTAATTGTTAATTTGTGGACATTTATTTTTTAAAATAGAGCCTTTTGAAATTTTTCATGATTCACTATCCAATAAATGTCCACCAATTCATAAGTAGGATAATGGCAATAAATTGCATGAATTTGAGGCTGATTTGGAGCATAGATTGGTCCTTCAAGTCAGCCCCAAATTGGCAACGCCATCTACCTAAATTTAATTTCATTTTTTTAAAGAGCTATTGGGAGAAATGATATCAAGTTGTTAAATATATAAATTATATTTAGAAAGTTAAATATATGAATTTTGTAATCAAATTCAGGTTACCTGGTTCAAAAATTAATCAGACAGTCCGATACAACTTCTCACCAAAGATTAGACCGTTACACCATCATAAACATGTTTCAATTTATAAATGAATGCATATTTGGAATGCTTAGAATATTCCGGATTTAATCCATATTTTTTCTTCTTTTTTTTGGCAAAAAAAAAAAAAATTTGCACCGTTACGGGCCGTTACGCGCCCGTATCGCCGTTACGCCCCCGTATCCGTATCGGTTTCGGATGGCACCGTTACGCCAACCGATACCGATATGGGACACCTTGTTTCCAACTTGCTGAAAATTTTCAGCTATTTGTTGGAAATCAATTTCTAACCGTCCAGCTATTTGATCCCCACTTGCTGAATAGTTGCCAAATTTTTAGTTCGAAGGCATATTCCTAAAATGGGTTTTTTGTTGATGTATTTCGTTTATATGTTTCTCTCCCTTGCAGTATTGTAAACATATTTTGGATTGAAAATAAGAATTTTCGGTTTCCTTGTTGCTTACCTTAAGTTACCATTCCATATTACAAGGTATTTTGAATATGTGGGCCCCACTTTTATGGCCTACCTGATTATTACTTTAGCCTAAGAATTGACTCACCTATTCATCTAGATGGACTTAACAAAATGGCATACTTTGTGCCAATTAGATTTTAAAACGATCCCCTACTCCAAGCTCTACTTGGTGTGAATATACAGCTTCTTACCTGTAACTACCTACGAGCAACTCAAACACAAAAACCCAACTTACAGCTTACAGCTTACATCCAAATGGGGTTACCTATAAGTTATTTTCACAACTTAAAGAACTTACAAGCATCCAAACACACCCTAAGTAACAGGGAAACGCCAGAAAGGAGTATAGAAGCAAACAGACATACCATGGGTCCAGCAACTTTATCAGCTTTTTCCTTCCCACATAACTGCTCAACCAACACCAAAGAGTACTCCATAGCTGTGCCTGGCCCCCTACTCGTCACAGCCTGCCTGTCCTGTTGGACCCGCGACTCGACCAATGTTGCATCAGCAGACGACAGTTTGTCCATAAATGACGGATAGCAAGTTGCCTGCCAAAGATCAGAACCCCAATTATAAACATGAAAAGCCAATCTAATAATCTGTGCAACACCACAAGAACTGGAACTTTAAATTGCTATAAATCAAATCTCACTTTCAGTCCCTTGAGCAAACCCCACGGCCCAAGTGCAACCGCAGGGGCCGCACAAATCGCTCCATAAAGCCGTCCATCTGCGACGTGCTTTTTCACCATACTTTCCAAGACTCCACTATCCCTGAGATTCGAAGAACCGGGCATTCCTCCCTAACCCAATAGAGAGAATTAGAATACAATACAAGACCCTAATTCGCCAAAACGGTCGAAAATTCAACAGAGAGAGAGTGAGAGAGAGTACAGGGAGAGAGATGAGATCGAAGGTTCTTTCAGCGCAATCGGATATTAGGGCATCGGCGACGAGCTTCAGCCCCCAGCTGGCATCAATCGGAAGCTCCTTCTCGACGGACGCGACGGTGACGTCGGCCCCGGCTCTCCGTAGGACGTCGATCATGATCACTGCTTCCATTGGCTCCGTACCGTTGGCGACCGGAACCAAAACCTAATCGAGAACTCATTTTCTTCAGACACACAAGGAAATCAAGAATCGTCGCGTTGGATGGATATGAAAGATTGTTGTTACCTTTTGTGGAGAAGACGCCATTGCTGCCTGTGTGGAGGAGTTTGGGGAAGAGAGTGGTAGTGGTGGTGTTCTCGTTCTTCGCGCGAATCTTATGAAGGGAGATGCGAAGGGGCACAGAATGGAATAGGCGGAGAGATGGGTTAGATGACGCGTGGCCATTTCCTCGCGTCAGCTGCTACCTACTAGAGAGACGCTGCTAGCGGCTGGATGGTCGAGCCAGACGCGGATTGTGTAGTAAGGCGCGTACCATACTTTTCCGTGGTGTGAAGACTCTGTAGGGCCCACCGTGACTTATTTATTTTATCCACTCCGTCCATACGTTTTTCTGGATCATTTTTGGTCATTAATCCAAAATTGAAGCATGTCCAGGAATCAAGTACACCACACCACAGAAAACAGTATATCTACTGTTGAAACATTCCCAGGGTCTACAGTGATGTTTATTTGTCATCCAACCTGTTCATTAGGTCATAAAGACATGGATGAAGGGAAAAAAATATCACGTTGATTCAAAAATTCTGTGGTCCTGGAGGAGTTTTCAATGGTAAGCACTCAATTCTTACTGTTTCTTGTGGTGTGGTCCACTTGTGCTTAGGATATATTTTAATTTTTTTCTCATGTCATAAAATGTTCTGGAAAAACTTATAGACGGAGTGGATAAAAAATATGTAACACAGTGGGTCCCACAGATTCTTCGCACCACGGTAAATGGGGTGAGCGCCTTACTACACAATCGGCGTATTAGAGCCATGGTTACGGATAATTAGAATTGATGGAGGGACCCGCGCGACTGATAGAGAGAAGGGGCTTTCCATACCTGACGATCTTTGGAGAGATCGAGAGATCGAGACCGTTAATCGGGTCCATCCAACCAAAACATCCTGATATTCTTATTTTCCGGCGCTTCTTATTAGAGTAAGGTGAACGTTAAGTAAAAAGATGACCAGTGGTTCATATTCCGTGTACGCTTGAGCTCACTTGTTCATCAACCTACGTTCTGTTCAAAAGACTCAGGAAATTCTCACGGTAGGATCCACCTGATGGACGACCGTGTTATGGAATGGATTTGACATCGCCCGCGCAGTATATTGCTACTATCTAAAGCGCGCGAGTCACATGCGATCTTTCACGCGGATATCGCTTGGATATTTCCTAGGCATTAGCCAAATTCAGGCACCCTCCGATGCACTGTTTGCTAGCAGCAAGAGTAATGCCCTGTATAGGTCACTCCAGATGGAGAAACACTTTCTTACTCTGGCATGGTTGAAGGGATGATACGCCGGCGATTAGAATTTACAAAGAATTTGCATTGTAAAGTAATTCAAATTAAACTGTCCGAATTATGACACCAGTTTAAATGTAAATGTATTGTGAACCAAAAGTTACTCTTGCTAGCTAAATATTGTTGAGGGTCAAATATTGCATGTTAGACCCCAGATATTGTCTGGATTTACGAATATAATGCTGTCTAATGGCTCGTTTTCTCATTCTTATGTGGCAAAGTGATTTTATGAGCATGGATGGAAAAAGAACGTTAAAAGTTGAGATTTAACTATCTGATGACGCCAAAGGCAAGGGACACACTCCAGGGGATCAAGATTGACAAATATACACGGTCAGAAATCCAAGAAAAGTTAGAAATTGAAGCTCAAGTGGCCTGAAGGACGTCCAGAATGCAAGATCACGAGGTTCCCACCATCTGTTGGGCTCGAAACTTCATACGTCGCCTGAGGACCATAAATTAACCGTACATATAAAATTTCAGCCATTGAAGATCTCGGAAAGTGCCCCAACTGACAGATCAGCCCATAAACTGTTGATTCTGGGCCCACCTGATATCTGGAACTGTCTCAAAATTATTATTGACGCCTTAAATAAGGAGTCAAAACAGATGGACGGTGCAGATTTCTCTAAAACATTGCAATGGGCCCCATATGAAATGAGTGTGTACAGTACACATGTGCACTCGCCGTGCACCAAAATTTCCAAAAGTCGGTCAGCGACGTTTCCGTCTTTAAAAAAAAAAAAAAAAAAAAAAAAAAAAAACAACGTGCAGCGGACGCACGGCGCTGGCCATTTTTGCGATCAGTTGTGGGCCCCACACGTGCCTCATAAGCTCAATCCGATCCGTCCACCGTGTAGAGGGCTTCGAGCACTACAAAACCATGTTATCACTTTTTACCCATGCGTGCACACGTGTGAGATACAGAGGCCATAAAAGGGCTGCTCGGTAGCGTTCAAAACTGATTCTTCTGTGATTTCTTCTCTGGGCCACGTCAATGGACGTTCAAAACCACCCATTCTTGACTGAAATTTCGTTCTGAATCCAATGGACGGGGTGGATTTTCCAGAAAATGCTTCTGTGGGGCCCACCGACCACAACAGCGAAATGGTGCGAAAGGTTTCGCACATCCGCGAAAACTGACTTTTTCGGACGGTTTTGGCCCACCATCTTTGATCATATGGCAGATCTGAACCGTCTATCATGTAGAGGACCCAAGAAAGTACTAAAGGACGGTGTTTTTTTGAAATTTGAGCAAGGAAAGTGGCGTGTTTCGAGGCACCAAACTTGGCTGCGAAAAAGCTTTCAATGGGCATGCATAGCTTTCCAAATCCGATTCAAATCCGATTTTCACCACTCCAGCAGCTATATAAAGAGGTTTTGGACGTGGGGAGCATTCATTCAAGGTCTTGGGAGGAAGAACAGAGGGCTTGAGCTTGGGTTTGAACGTGGTCAGAGGAGAGAGAGAGGAGCTTGGTTTTTTTCTTTCCCTTTTCTTTTCCTTTTCTTTTTCTCTTTATTTATTTGGATTGAGCCCATCCATGGCAGGCTAAAACCTCCTAGCTAGGGCTAGGAGGTGAAGCTTGTAGTGAGATGGGAGATTTGATTTTATTTAAATTTTAATTTTTGAATTGAAGTTGGTTTTAGTTTGATTTTAATGGAAATATTTTTGGTCTTTAATGGTCTGTTGTGACTGAAATTACAATGGGTCTGCAATGCTTTGAATATTTTCTTATCCCTTTTATGTTTATGACGTTAGGACGTCCCGTTGTTCACCATAGTCTCCTGGGCATGGTTGGATGACGGTACCCTTCTTAACCTTCATACATATGATTGGTTGGTAATGAGTTTAATTCTGTTGTTTGCCATAGTCTGTGGGCATGGTTTGATGATGGAATCCATTCTAATTCATACACCTTTCATCTCTTTGAAAACTAGATCAACGGCAGTTCAGTAATTTTCATAATTTTTGATGCAAGCATAAATTCTCCCTGATCTCTACAAGTGGATCCTCTGAATCCCTAGTTTTCTATCTCTGATTTGTTTCCTAAGTTTTAGATTAATTATTCTGCAAGTATTCCACCATTGCTAATTGATTTAGAATTCATCTTAGCCTAGTTCTAGTTCTAGTTAGTTTTAGATAACGTACTAGTTTCAGTCCCTTGGGATTCGACCTCGGTCTTACCGAGTTATTACTACATCACAACCCTGCACTTGGGGAGTGAACAAGTTTTTGGCGCCGTTGCCGGGGACTATCGGCTACGTTTTTCTGAAATTAATTAGTTTTGGGATTAGTTTAAGATTAGATTTTCTTTAGAATTTTTAATTCTAGGTTTAGAAGTAGTTATTTTCCTTGTTAGAAATTTTTCCTAACGTTAGAAACTTACTATTCTTCATTCTATCTGATTTTTAGAACTAACCTAATTTTTTTTCTGTTTTGTAGGAAACTTCTAATTTAGTAAGCTCTTTCTAATTTCTCTTTCTTTAAAATTTCTTCTTTTTTTTCTAGAAATTAGTTTACTCTTAATTAGGACTTTCTATTCTTAGAAACTAACTTATTTTGTTTTGTTTTGCAGATTCTTAACCTAGGACTCCAAATTTGGTAACTTCTTTCCATCTTTCCCTTTTATTTTCTAGATTTCTTCTTCCTCTCTTAGGTTTAAGTTAGAAATTGAGGGCTGAGTGTGTTTTATGCCCCAGTGGGCACGCGACAACACTCGACGTCTCGGGACTGAAGGAGGATTAGTTGAGGGGTTGACTGTCCATCGCAGGACTAGACACCACTTGAATTCTCCTGAGTTAGAGGACGTTATGGCTGAAAATCAACCTCAAGCACTACCCCAACCAGGGGTTGAGGAAGTACATGATGAGAATGAGGTGCATCAGGCACCCCCGCCTCGTACTTTACGAGATTATTTACAACCGGCGGGGGTGAGTACGCCCTCATGCATAATTTTTCCTGAGAATACAGGACATATGGACATCAAGCCAGGGGTTATCCAACTCCTTCCTAAGTTCCATGGGCTTGAGTCTGAAGAACCATACTTGCATCTGAAAGAGTTCGATGAAATCATAGGCACCTTATACTTTCCTAATGTATCTGAGGATACTATTAGGCTGAAACTCTTTCCATTTTCCTTGAAAGAAAAAGCCAAAACGTGGTTACATTCACTGCGTCCTAGATCCATTGGCACATGGAATGATATGCAGAGGGAATTTATAAAGAAATTTTTCCCACATCATAAGACAATTACCCTCAGGAGAGCAATCATGAACTTTGCCCAAAAGGAAGATGAAACATACTTCCAATGTTGGGAAAGGTTCAAGGATCTAGTTAATGCATGTCCACAACATGGCTTTGAAATATGGCGCATTACAAATTTTTTCTATGATGGGCTAACATCTTCCATGCGCCAAATGGTCGAGACAATGTGTAACGGAGAATTCATAAATAAAAATGTCGACGAGGTATGGGATTACCTCGATAGTCTCGCTGAAAAAACACAATCATGGGACTATTACCCAAGGACGAACACTACGTCTAGGCCGACTCATTCAAGGGAAAAAGGAGGAATATATCTCCTGAAAGAGGATAATGATCTAAATGCTAAGGTGGCCAATCTCACCAGAAAATTTGAGGCCATGGAAGGAAGGAAGGAAAAGGTTAATGAAAGTATTTGCGGCATCTGTGATTGCAACATTCATACTACTAAAAATTGTCCTTCAATACCTGCCTTTCGAGAAGTATTGAATGAACAATCTAATGCCGTAAATAACTATCAAAGACCTTTCAATGGACCACCCTCTAATACGTACAACCCTGGTTGGAAAAATCATCCAAATTTCAGTTGGAGGAATGGACCAACGGCTACACCTCAAGGTTTCTTAAACCAAAATCCAACTCAAGAGAAACCTCAAGAGGATTTGGTTCTAAAACATTTTCAAAAGCAAGAGCTTTTCAATCAGGGTATGATGCAAGCCTTTCAAGACCTTACGAAAGCAATACTTGAACTTAAGGCTGAAAATACGATTGGAAACAAGGGGAGCTTCCCAGCTCAACCTCTTCCCAATCCTAAACCGCATTATGGAGATAGTGATCCCAGCTCTTCAAATCAAATGGGGCACGCTAAATCCATCACCACTCTTAGGAGTGGGGAGGTTATTGATAAAACCCTTCCGGTTAGGCCCGAAAAGCCTCAAGAACCAGAAGAGGACAACAATGATGGATCTAGTGGCGCCCCACAAAAATTTAAACCGGAACCTCTAGAGAAGCCAGTTGCTCCGTTTCCCCAACGGTTGGTTGAACCAAAACGTCTATCTAACTCTCAGGATATCCTAGAGGTGTTGAAACAAGTAAAAGTCAATATTCCTCTGCTTGATGTTGTAAAACAGATACCTTTATATGCTAAATTTCTAAAGGACTTATGTACTACCAAACGACGGAAAAGTGTTCAAAAGAAAATCTCCTTGACTGAGAAAGTGAGTGCCATCCTAAAACAAGATGTGCCACAAAAATTCAAAGATCCCGGTTGCCCAACCATATCATGCGTAATCGGGAACTATCGAATTGATCACGCACTTCTTGACTTAGGAGCGAGCGTAAATCTGATTCCCTATTCGGTATACCAACAGTTAGGTTTGGGTGAATTAAAACCCACTCGAACCACACTACAACTTGCTGATCGTTCTGTTCGTATACCAAGAGGGATCATCGAGGATGTGTTGGTCCAGGTGGATAGATTCTACTACCCTGTTGATTTTATCATCTTGGACACCGAACCCATCAATGACACGAGCACTCAGATTCCCGTCATTCTTGGTCGCCCATTCCTATCCACTTCAAATGCAATTATCAATTGCAGGAATGGTGTCATGACTATGTCCTTTGGAAATTTGACATTGGAATCGAATATCTTTTTCAATAACGGCAGCAACTCAGAGGATGATGACGATTTCCACGATGTTAACATGATTGATTCTTTTGTGGAAGATAGAACATCTCTCACCTTATCCTCTGATCCTCTAGAGACGTGCCTGGCCCACTCCCATGATCTTGATGATGATATAATTAGGGAGACGTGTGCCATGCTTGATACTGCACCGGTACTTGAAGTTAACCGGTGGAGGCCACACATTGAAGAATTGCCCCAAACTTATGTAGTGCCTCTACCGTCTAACCTCAAGCCACCGAAGCTTGACCTAAAACCTTTGCCCTCTGATTTAAAATATGTCTATTTAGGTCAAGATGAGACATATCCGGTGGTGATCTCTGCCCACCTGGAAAAAGAACAGGAGAGTATGCTGATATCTACTCTCATTGAGCATAAGGGAGCTCTTGGATGGACGATAGCGGACCTCAAAGGAATTAACCCATCGATTTGTACTCACCGCATATATCTTGAGGACAATGCAAAGGCTGTTCGGCAATCACAACGTAGACTAAATCCAAACATGAAGGAAGTGGTTAAGGCCGAGGTTCTCAAACTATTGGAAGTGGGGATCATTTACCCCATATCCGATAGTCAATGGGTGAGTCCAACTCAGGTGGTTCCTAAGAAGTCCAGGATAACCATCGTAGCCAATGCCAATAATGAACTCGTACCAACCAGAGTTACTACTGGTTGGAGAATGTGCATTGACTACAGGAAGCTGAATACCGTCACAAGGAAAGACCACTTTCCTTTGCCCTTCATTGATCAAATCTTAGAAAGGCTAGCTGGTCATTCCTATTATTGTTTCCTTGACGGGTATTCAGGTTATAATCAGATTGAAATCGCCCCTGAAGATCAGGAAAAGACCACATTTACATGTCCCTATGGCACCTTTGCTTACAGAAGGATGCCATTCGGGCTATGTAATGCCCCTGCCACCTTTCAGCGATGCATGACGAGTATCTTTTCTGACATGGTGGGGAAATATCTAGAGGTCTTCATGGACGATTTCTCTGTTTTTGGTTCATCTTTCAGCGAATGCTTAGCAAGTCTTAAATGTGTGCTGAAAAGATGTGAAGAAAAAAATTTGGTACTTAACTGGGAGAAGTGCCATTTTATGGTTCAAAAGGGAATTGTCCTTGGGCATATCATCTCGTCCAAAGGAATCGAGGTAGATAAGGCAAAAATCGATCTTATCTCTAACCTACCTCCACCCAAAAACATCAGAGATGTGCGATCCTTCTTAGGACACGCAGGCTTTTACAGACGATTCATAAAGGATTTTAGTCTCCTCTCTCGTCCTTTATGTAATCTTCTTCAAAAGGATACACCATACGAGTGGACTGAGCAGTGCCAAGAAGCTTTCACTAAGCTTAAGGGCATGTTAACCACTGCACCTATCATGCAGCCACCCGACTGGAGTCTTCCTTTTGAACTTATGTGCGACGCCTCTGATTATGCTCTTGGAGCGGTTCTAGGCCAGAGAAAAGATAAGCGGCCTTACGTTATTCACTACGCAAGTAGGACTCTAAATCCTGCCCAAGTGAACTACTCGACTACGGAAAAGGAACTCTTAGCCGTAGTGTTCGCTTTGGACAAATTTAGGTCCTACCTGATCGAATCCAAGATCATCATCTACACACATCACGCGGCACTTAAGTATCTTCTTTCTAAGAATGATTCTAAGCCCCGCCTGATACGATGGATACTTCTACTCCAAGAATTTGATTTGGAAATTAAAGATAAAAAGGGAGTAGAGAACGTAGTGGCCGATCATCTTTCTCGCCTTAATACCTCTGATTCCCTTGAGGCGACCCATATTAATGACATGTTCCCTGATGAACAACTGTTTAGAGTCTCTCATTCACCTTGGTTCGCTGATATTGCTAATTATCTTGCTACAGGTGCCATACCGACACACTGGACGTCACAAGATAAGAAGAAATTCTTTACCAAGGTGCGTAACTTTTTCTGGGACGATCCATATTTGTTTAAATATTGCCCAGACCAAATCTTAAGGAGATGCGTACCAGACGATGAGCATCAGAGTGTCATCTCCTTCTGTCATTCACAAGCCTGTGGTGGTCACTTTTCTGCTAAAAAGACCACGGCCAAGATTCTACAGTGTGGCTTTTACTGGCCCACTATGTTCAGGGACACTCATGAGTTTTGCAAAACTTGTGAGCGTTGTCAGAAATTGGGAGCATTGTCCCGTCGAAATATGATGCCTTTGAATCTCATCCTTATTATAGAAGCATTTGATTGTTGGGGCATTGATTTCATGGGACCATTCCCCCAATCATTTGAAAATCTGTATATTTTGCTCGCCGTAGACTATGTCACTAAATGGGTCGAAGCAATTCCGTGCCGCAAAAATGACCATCGCACGGTCATTAAATTTTTGAAAGAAAATATCCTATCGCGGTTCGGAACACCTCGAGCCATCATTAGTGACGGGGGCTCACACTTCTGCAATAAACCATTTGAGAGCTTAATGAAGAAATACGGTATCTCTCATAAGGTGAGCACTCCATACCATCCACAGACAAGTGGACAAGCTGAGATTTCCAATAGAGAGATCAAACATATCCTAGAGAAAACGGTTAACCCTGATCGTAAGGACTGGTCAATCCGATTGACCGATGCCTTATGGGCGTACCGTACTGCTTTCAAAACTCCTATTGGAACATCTCCCTTTAGACTTGTCTATGGGAAAGCCTGTCACTTGCCGGTGGAATTGGAACATAAAGCATACTGGGCGATCAAAAATCTGAATTTCAATCTGGACAACGCTGGCTCGCTACGCAAACTTCAGTTAAATGAACTTGAAGAAATCCGGAACGATGCGTACGAAAACTCGAGAATTTACAAGGACAAGATGAAGGCGTTTCATGATCATCATATTCTACGAAAATCATTCACGCCAGGTCAGAAAGTCCTCTTGTATGACTCTCGACTACATCTCTTTCCGGGTAAGCTTCGATGTCGTTGGACCGGCCCTTACATTGTTGTTACTGCTTATCCTCATGGGGCCGTCGAGATAAGAGATCCCAACAATGGCAAGGAGTTTAAAGTTAATGGACATCGATTAAAGCCATTTGTTGAGACATTTGATTCAGAGGACATGTCCATGCCTCTGATTGCTCCTGTTTACCAGGACTGATCTCCTAGTCTGATGGAGGTATAGGTAGGTTTATCGCTTTCATAGGTTTAGGATAGTCGCTTTCATAGGTTAGTTAGTTCAATGTTTGTGGGTAACATTACTGCAAACCCTCACGAGACTACAACTCGTCCACTAGGGGTAACCTAGGGGTTTAAAGGCTTGTTGCATACGCTAAATGCAATCGAGAGCACCTGCGAAAGTGGTATAAGTAGGATTTTATTTTTGTTATTTTTGTTCTGCTTTCTCTCTCATGTTAACAAGCTTTCATGCCGTGATCTATTGGAAACTCTCTTGCTTCGTTATTCAGGTACTATCTTCCCATCACTTCTCATTTACTTTCATTGTCCCATGTGCATTGCATGCTCATATCTTTTACATTGAGGACAATGTAGATTTTAGGTTGGGGGTGGGAAATTAGGTAACCTAATCAGTATTTTCTTGGTCTTGAGCAACAATTGTGAAAAAAATTTTGAATTTTTCTGAAAATTTTTATGAATTCGAAGTGATTTTGACAGATATCCCTAATTTAAATTTTCAAGGTACATAATGGTGGATTTATGACTCTTGGATTCCGTATCTGTTAGATTTCATAGTTAAGTGAATTATTAATCCATAATTAGAAGTTGTAAACATTGATTGAATCATGATTTCAGGACACGTCTTGCTTACACATTAAGATTTCAGTTCCATATCGAAGGATTAACTTGGTAATCACTAAGCACGAAGGGAACCAGTCTGAAATATCTTGCCATCAGGGTATAAAAATTGAACAGGTTGGGCAATTAATCTTCACCATGGGTTTGCTCCATACAGGTGAAGGTTTGATTCCCCAAGGTTAAACATTCAAAAAAAAAAAAAAAAAAAATTTTTAGGTAATTGGTCTTTTGCCATAGGTTTGCTCCCTATTGGTAAGGATTTGATTCCTCTTTTTGGCATGACTATTAATGAAAAAATAAAAAGTTGAAAAGATCAAAAGATGAAATTTATGAGGCAAGTTTGGTTATCATGAATTCTCTTGCTAGTTACCAATGAGATCCTGAAATAACAAATTCAATCTTAATATGATTAGCTGAGATTACACTATACATCCATGGATCTCAATGTTTAAAATTTTTCTAATTGAAGGATTAATGCTTTACACTTGATTATGAAGTCTACGGTGCGCTTGAGCTCAGGAGAATACAATTTCTAACATTCATGAATATTAAATTTCTCGTATTTTGTTCAAAATCTCACTTGATTTCATAGAAAGTTCTCCTATAATTCTCAACTTATTTTTCGCATACTTTGCTCGGGACTAGCAAAATGCTGGTTGGGGGTTGTGTTGAGGGTCAAATATTGCATGTTAGACCCCAGATATTGTCTGGATTTACGAATATAATGCTGTCTAATGGCTCGTTTTCTCATTCTTATGTGGCAAAGTGATTTTATGAGCATGGATGGAAAAAGAACGTTAAAAGTTGAGATTTAACGATCTGATGACGCCAAAGGCAAGGGACACACTCCAGGGGATCAAGATTGACAAATATACACGGTCAGAAATCCGAGAAAAGTTAGAAATTGAAGCTCAAGTGGCCTGAAGGACGTCCAGAATGCAAGATCACGAGGTTCCCACCATCCGTTCGGCTCGAAACTTCATATGTCGCCTGAGGACCATAAATTAACCGTACATATAAAATTTCAGCCATTGAAGATCTCGGAAAGTGCCCCAACTGACAGATCAGCCCATAAACTGTTGATTCTGGGCCCACCTGATATCTGGAACTGTCTCAAAATTATTATTGACGCCTTAAATAAGGAGTCAAAACAGATGGACGGTGCAGATTTCTCTAAAACATTGCAATGGGCCCCATATGAAATGAGTGTGTACAGTACACATGTGCACTCGCCGTGCACCAAAATTTTCAAAAGTCGGTTAGCTGCGCTGACCGACGTTTCCGTCTTTAAAAAAAAAAAAAAAAAAAAAAAAAAAACGTGCAGCGGACGCACGGCGCTGGCCATTTTTGCGATCAGTTGTGGGCCCCACACGTGCCCCATAAGCTCAATCCGATCCGTCCACCGTGTAGAGGGCTTCGAGCACTACAAAACCATGTTATCACTTTTTACCCATGCGTGCACACGTGTGAGATACAGAGGCCACAAAAGGGCTGCTCGGTAACGTTCAAAACTGATTCTTCTGTGATTTCTTCTCTGGGCCACGTCAATGGACGTTCAAAACCACCCATTCTTAACTGAAATTTCGTTCTGAATCCAATGGACGGGGTGGATTTTCCAGAAAATGCTTCTGTGGGGCCCACCGACCACAACAGCGAAATGGTGCGAAAGGTTTCGCACATCCGCGAAAACCGACTTTTCCGGACGGTTTTGGCCCACCATCTTTGATCATATGGCAGATCTGAACCGTCTATCATGTAGAGGACCCAAGAAAGTACTAAGGGACGGTGTTTTTTTGAAATTTGAGCAAGGAAAGTGGCGTGTTTCGAGGCACCGAACTTGGCTGCGAAAAAGCTTTCAATGGGCATGCATAGCTTTCCAAATCCGATTCAAATCCGATTTTCACTACTCCAGCAGCTATATAAAGAGGTTTTGGACGTGGGGAGCATTCATTCAAGGTCTTGGGAGGAAGAACAGAGGGCTTGAGCTTGGGTTTGAACGTGGTCAGAGGAGAGAGAGAGGAGCTTGGTTTTTTTCTTTCCCTTTTCTTTTCCTTTTCTTTTTCTCTTTATTTATTTGGATTGAGCCCATCCATGGCAGGCTAAAACCTCCTAGCTAGGGCTAGGAGGTGAAGCTTGTAGTGAGATGGGAGATTTGATTTTATTTAAATTTTAATTTTTGAATTGAAGTTGGTTTTAGTTTGATTTTAATGGAAATATTTTTGGTCTTTAATGGTCTGTTGTGACTGAAATTACAATGGGTCTGCAATGCTTTGAATATTTTCTTATCCCTTTTATGTTTATGACGTTAGGACGTCCCGTTGTTCACCATAGTCTCCTGGGCATGGTTGGATGACGGTACCCTTCTTAACCTTCATACATATGATTGGTTGGTAATTAGTTTAATTCTGTTGTTTGCCATAGTCTGTGGGCATGGTTTGGTGATGGAATCCATTCTAATTCATACACCTTTCATCTCTTTGAAAACTAGATCAACGGCAGTTCAGTAATTTTCATAATTTTTGATGCAAGCATAAATTCTCCCTGATCTCTACAAGTGGATCCTCTGAATCCCTAGTTTTCTATCTCTGATTTGTTTCCTAAGTTTTAGATTAATTATTCTGCAAGTATTCCACCATTGCTAATTGATTTAGAATTCATCTTAGCCTAGTTCTAGTTCTAGTTAGTTTTAGATAACGTACAAGTTTCAGTCCCTTGGGATTCGACCTCGGTCTTATCAAGTTATTACTACATCACAACCCTGCACTTGGGGAGTGAACAAATATTATATTGTTGGACATTTATAGAACGGCTAAAAATGAAAATTATCTAATTGAACTATTTCAAAAAACAAACTGTCCATGAGTTAAAAGGTTAGGATTGTTCAACTAATTTGAACTCTAGGCCATCAACTTAAAAACAGTGCGTCCCGCAATCTCTTTATTCTCCGATTAAGGTACGCCACCTTTCAACTTTTATGTGCCAGCCAGCCAAAGTACATTAAATGTGGGCTCCGACTCTGCAGCGCGCCACACACCACTGACATTAGTGGTGTGTTTACATGACAAAGTTCTGCAAGCCCTACCATAGTGTATGTGTTATACCAAAATCATCCTTCCATTTTGCGGAATCATTTTAAGACATGAACCAAAAAATGAGAGAGATTCAAGGCTTAAGTAGATCACACTACAAATAGAAATTGGGATCAAGACTAAGTTTATTTTTATATTTTTCCTTCATCCGAGTTCTACGTGACTTTATAAGTAGGTTGTATAGCAAATAAACATAGAAGAGCCCTATGAAGATACCTACTACTTTTTGTAGCGGGGCCCACTTGATATTTACCTTGTTTTGGGGCTTATGCCCTAAAATGATCTAGCAATATGCATCGACGGTATAGATACAACACACATCATAGTGCGGCTTATAGAACTTTGCCAAATGGCCACCCTACGTAATCTAAGTCCATGGACATCTTCCCATCCTAGTTGCTAGTTCCAAACTCCACCTTACCTATAGAGGTGCACATATTCGTATGCATGTGTATTTGTAAATATGGAATGCAAGTGGACATCTAATCTTTTTCGTAAGGCTGGAAATAATTTATGAGAAATTCCACCTTGAAGAATAGATAAATTTAAAAGTTGTTTGGCATCTTCACGAATGAGAGCTTTAATTGATTATTTCTAAAAAATTAAATCTTTTTTAATAAAAAAATTTAAGTCTAATTTTATATCTTAACTTTTAAAAACAAGAAAATAAGCTCCAACTTAATTAGAAATAGTCCCTTTATGGATGGTTAACATCAAAAATGGGCCCGATGTGATAGATGGCCCACATCAAAACGTGGCCCCACATATGATAGACGGTCTAGACCAAGTAGACCTCACCTAATGGATGTTCCACATCAAAGGTGGGACCCACATGATAGATGGTAGACATGGAAGATGGCCTCACATGTTGAACGACCCATATTGAAGGTGGAGCCCCATGTGATAAATGGTCCACATTAAGGTGGGCCCACATAATTGATGGTTGACATCAAAGGTGGGCCTCACATGATGGATGACTCACATCAAAGTGTGACCTAGCACGATTGACTATCCACATTCAGTGAGCCCACCTAATGGACAATCCACACCAAAGGTGGGACCCATGTGATGGATGTTGGACATTGAAGGTAGGCCCACATGATGAACAACCTATGTTGAAGGTGGGGCCTGTATGATGAATGGTCCCATCATAGTGTGTCCACATAATGCATGGTTCATGTTTAAGGTGAGCCGTGCAGGGTCGATGGCCCAGATCAGAGCATGAACTTGTATGATGGATGATCCAAGTCAAGTGGGCCCCATATAATGGACGGTCACATCAAAGGTGAGACCCACATGATGGATGGTGGACATTGAAGGTGGGCTCACGTGATGCACGGGCCACATCAAGTGGGTCTCACCTGATGGATGACCCACATCAAGGCGGGCCCATATAATGGACAATCCACGTTAAAGGTCTATCCCTAATGATGAATGGCTGTCATCCAAAGTGCGCATCGCACGATGGACAACCCACTTTGAAGGTGGGGCTCACGTAATGGACACATCAAATGTGGGCTCCACGTGATGCATAGTGGACATTGAAGGAGGACAATTAACATTGATCGTGGGCCCACATGATGGATCACCTACATCAAGGTGGGCAGTTTACATCAAAGGTGGGCTCCATGTGATGGACTATCCACATTTAATATAAGACATGATGGATATATAGCCCACATCTAATGTACAACATGACGGACAACCCACATCCAAGGTGAGAGATACGAAGAGGCATGCTTGTTTAAGATAAAATTACTATAATATTTAAAAATAGTAGCAACCACCTCTAAAAGTAAGCTTTTGAATGTTTTACCAAGTGTGTTTATTTTAATAAGAACAATTTTTTGTTCTGAAAAAAATACTTTTATCAAACAAGCTTATTATAAAACAAGAGCTAAAACAAAATGTCATATAATTCTTTAACTTTGTTAGGGTAGTTTTTTATTGGATTAGATAAGAGATGTATAATAGGCCTTTGGTCTCCTCATGCGCCACACTGTACAAAGTAAATAGATCAGATAAAAAATCTTCTTGCCATTAATTTTTCTAATATATTCTTGGCCTCATTCTTGGTGTGGTGAATTAAATGAGTGGATAAGATGGCACATACACACCACATCAGACCCACACATAATTTAGAAGATCCGAAGAACACAGGTGTCACTTTGTAGACAGGCAATTGATGCAACTTTCCCATGATGGGAGTTTTGTACAGAAACTCTGTAGGGACCACTGGAATGTAAGGTAGATATTCACTCTATTTATTAGTTTCTCTAGCTTTGACTACGGTTACAATAAGATAAAAGAATGGACATATCCATGTATATTAATGTAAGTGTATGTACTCCCAAATATCGGATTATTACATTTGTTGTGTGTCAAACATCTGGTAGTTATACTTCTTCTAAGTGAGAATGGAATTATTACATTTGTTGTGTGTCAAACATCTGGTAGTTATACTTCTTCTAAGTGAGAATGGAAATGTAAATAAATATATAGAATTAGTCAATAACTTGGATGACTTTAATAGTTATTCCTGGTGTACTATTTTCAATGTGAACCGTCCATTGTGTGAGGCCTACCTTTAATATGGACCATCCACCTTGTGAGGCCCACATTAGATGTAGGATGACCATCATGTGGGGCCCACCTTGGATGTGGGTTGTCCATTATGTCGGGCATTGGATTTGGGTCGTCCATCATGTGGGGCCCACTTTGGATGTGGGATATCGATCGTGTCGGGCATTGGATTTAGGTCATTTATCATGCGGGGCCCACTTGGATGTGGGTCATTCATCATATCAGACATTGGATTTGGGCCATACTTCATGTCAGGCCCACCTTTAATGTGGACCATCCACATGCAAAGCCCTATAAAGTGGGTTGTCCGTTATGCAGAGCCTGCCTTGGATGTGGACCATTCATCCTTAAGGGCCCACATTCCATGTGGGGCCCACCTTGATATGGGTCATATATCACATGGGGCTGCTATCGATGTTACTGTCCACCATGTGGGCCACCTTCAATATACACTATCCATCATGTTGGGGCCACCTTTGATGTGGACTATATCCATTGTGTGCGTCCCACCTTGGATGTGGGTTTTCCATCATGCGGGGCCCGCCTTGGATGTTGGCCATTCATCATTATGGGCCGATATTCAATGTGGACTATCCATTATGTGAGGCCCACATTCAATGTCTAAGGCCCATCATGTGGAGCATATCTTTGGTGTGGACTCACATGTGGGCCCCACCTTCCTTGTGGGCTATCCATCATGTAGGGCCCACCTTCAATGTGGGCCATTCATCATTAGGGGCGGATCATAGATGTGGACTGCTAATTATGTGGGTCTCACCTTGATGACCAACAACGTTAAGTGTATCATGTGGATCTCATCTTTGATATAATCATATAGATAGTCCATTGTATGGGCCCACCTTCGATGTGGCCAGTCCATCATGTGGGGCCACCTGGATTGTCTAGTATACAGAGAGATGAGAAAGATAGCAAAGAAAAGTAGAAAAGAAAGTAAAAAATCGAAAGAAAAAGAATAGATTATAAGCAATTTTAAGTAAACCTACTTTTCAAGAGGTCTTTCCAAATTAACTTTAAAAATTAATTTTCTTATTTAATAAGCAAGCAAAGCTGCAAAGGTACTACTAATTAGAGTGTTGCCAAATAGGCAAAAAGACCCAAACTGTTCCACATTCTTCGGTGAAGCATTATATAACAGTCATCCAATGAAACTATGAAAGAGATTCAGTGTAGCTGTCCGGGGGACGAAATTATTAGTACAGCCAAAGGGACACTAACATGGTGTCTAATCCCCCACAAAAAAATCCAGCTTGGCAGGACACCTTTGTTCCATGCAATTGGCAGGCCCACCATGTAGATTACCCGGCAAAGAAAAAAAAAAGCCGGCTGCTCATTGGGTGGGTCTTGCCTAAATGTTAATTCAGATCAGTTGTCTACTGATTCAAACGGTGTAAATAACTTTACGAACGGACTGCCTGATTCTCCATTAGATCTTGATGGTGAGGCCTACTGTTTGCATGGTACGGATTGTTACGGATGTCTTAAATTTGAACGTGTTTCGACCGGTCGTGGGGACATTCGACCGGTCGTAGGAGCGGCTCGACTAGTCATAGCCTGCTCAACTCAAAGTCCAACGAGCATAAAGTTTTGTGGTCCGAGGTGCTCGACCGGTCATGGGCCATGCTCGACCGGTCGTGGGTGACGCTCGACCGGTCGTGCAGTCCGCTCGACCGGTCGTAGGTTACGCAGATTCGTTCCGCGATTTTGTGCGGATTGCGGATTTTAAGTCCTTTCACAACCGGGATGCGGAAGGGAAGTTGCCTAAACTATAAATAGGTGTTCCTAGGGTTCTTTAGGGTATGGAAAAACTTTCTAAAGGGGTTCTAAGAAAATTAAAGGGTTTAGCAAGGGTGAGATTCGAGGTTGTTCGAATCGGGTAAGTCATCTCTCCTTGTAATTTCTGTTTTTATAGTGGAGATATGTCGCTTTGTGTCGTGGTTTTTTCCCACAAGGGTTTTCCACGTTAAATTTGTGTGTTCTCTTGTGTGCTTGGTGTCATTGGATTGCTATCCTATATCTAGATCTGTGTGATTCCGCAGGTCAAAATCCCCAACAAGTGGTATCAGAGCTATAGTTGGGGCACAGATCTGAATCTAAGGGATTAGTAATAATGGCGAGTGCCAAGTATGAGTTTGAGAAGTACTCGAGAAAAAATAATTTTGAGTTATGGAAGGTTAAGATAATTTTCCTGTTAACCAAGCAAGGCGAGGATGGTGCTCTTGAGAAGCGGAAGTCTACTATGACTGATGCTAATTGAAATACTCTTGATAAGAAAGTTTTATCATCGATCCGTTTATATCTCACGGATGAGGTTCTCTACAACGTCATGAGGGAGAAAACTGCGGCTGGTTTGTGGGCGAAGTTAGAGGATGTCTACGCGAAGAAATCCTCGAAAAATCGCCTACACTTGAAGCGGCAGTGGTATAACTTGAAGATGGCAGAGGGTGGAGATCTGGAGGCTCACATCTGCAACTTTAATAAATTGGTTTGCAAATTGTTGGATATGGAGGAAGTGATGAAAGATGAAGAACAAGCATGTATGTTGCTGAATTCTCTCCCGACGTCATATGAGGCATTCAAGGACACTATGTATAGTATGAATAAAACCCTGAGTGTCGACACCGTTATCTCAGCCATTCAAGGGAAGGCTATGAGACAACTGAATAACGACATGGGAACGTCTTCTGATGCACTGTTTACAGTGGGTAGGAATTCTTGACAAGGTACAGGTTCTTCTGGTTCTAGATCCAAATCCAGGGGCAAGGGCAAAGGAAAGGTAAAGTGATGGAATTGTGGGAAGGAAGGACATGTGAAGAGAGATTGTGAAAATCTTAAATCGAAGAGGGAAGATTCTGAGGCTTCATGTAGGGAGGCCAATGTTGCCACGTCAGATAGATCGAGTGGATGTGATGGTGATGTTTTATCTGTGTTTTCGCTCAGACAATCATACGATGAATGTGTAAGGATGAGTGGATGCTAGACACAGGGGCATCTTTTCACATGACTCCTCATCGGAGTTGGTTCACCAGGTAAAGGGAGTGCGATAGTGGACAGGTATTTATGGGCAATGACATTGTCTGTAATATTGTGGTTGTTGGTTCTGTGCGCATTAGGATGTTTGATGGGGTGGATCGTGCCTTGACAGATGTGAGGCACGTTCCTGATTTGAAGCAGAATCTGATTTCTCTTGGTGTGCTTGAGGCAAAAGGATGCAAGTAAACAGGTATTGATGGTGCTCTTAAAGTATCCAAGGGGGCACGGGTAATTATGAAAGTATAACGACTCAGTAACTTGTACAAGTTGATCGGGAGCACTTCAAAAGGTGGAGCTACGATGGATGTAGCGGATTCCACCTCTGCACGTGTGTGGCATGTTGGGCATGGTCACATGAGCGGGCAGGGTAGGAAGGCTAAGACGCGCGGACAGGGATACAGAGCAGGTGGAGCAGCCACCAGTGAGAAGAAACACTCGGCATGATCGCGGGATATCGCGAGGTACATGGATGACTCCAATATCGCAGGAGTATTCATCTTCTATTCAGATGGCTCTATGTGAGCCTGGTGCTGAGAAGTGAAAGGTGACTATGTGCGATATGATAGATTCATTGTACCAGACCGACATATGGGAAAGGGTGGAGTTTCCAGTGGGCCGGAAAGCGGTTGGATGCAGGTGAATCTTCAGGAGGATATAGCATACATACAGAGTGAGGTTAGTGGCGATGGGTTATGCTCAGGGAGAAGGGATCGACTTCTCAGAGATATTCGCGCCGACGGTATAATAGGTGTCTATTAGATCAGTGATTGGTGTTGGTTGGCCAATGTGTTCTTAAGCTAGAAGGAAGAATGTGGAGTCTGCACTTCTGTAAAGGAAAGTGATGAGCAGATCTACATGAAGCAATCAGGGCGGTTCGAAGTGAAAAGGGCTGAGATTGTAGGAGGTCGTTGTTCGGCCTGTCGCCTAGGCAGTGGTTTGATTCCTTCATGGTGGGTCAGGTATTGTATGTTGATAACGTGTGGATCGCCAATTATAACATGTCTGAAATCAATGTATTGAAGACTCAGTCAATTAGAACATTGAGAATGAAGGATCGGGGGATTGCAAAGATGGTTATCGGCGTTGAGACTGAAGGAGGAGTAGGCTTTGGTAATCACAGGAGGAATACCTTGTGTGTAGGTATTGATTCAGGATGTGATGGGCCAGGTAAAGATGGAGAGCGTTCCCTACGTTTCTCTCCTCAAGTTTTTCTCTGAATTTGTCCCAAAACAGATGAGGAAAAGCAGGATATCTCATGAGCCCTATTCGAATGCGTTGGGCAGTGTATGTCATGGTCTGGTTTTAGACCGGTTATTTCACAGGCTATCAGTGTTGTGAGCAAGTACCTCGGCAAACAATATTGGGTAGCGGTGAGAAGGTAAGAAGACTACGTCTTTTCTTTTGAAAAGACAGGAGCAAAGGTGGTTGAGCACGTGGATTTTGATCCGGCAGACATGCTCACCTAGGTCATTCCTGCAGAGAAGTTTAAGTTATATGTAACTTCTCTGGGCTTGGCGATGGCGAAAAAGAAGGGCGGAGTGTGTACAAGATGCTATGATGTGATACAGAAATAAGAGAAGAGGTCAAGAAGCTACACGGTTCAAGATTGAAGACATGGTGGAGATTGTTACGAATGTCTTAAATTTGAACGCGTACGACCAGTCGTGGGGACCTTCGACTGGTCATGGGAGTGGCTCGACTAGTCGTAGCCTGCTCGACTCAAAGTCCAGCGAGCATAAAGTTTTGTGGTCCAAAGTGCTCGACCGGACGTGGGTGATGCTCGACCGGTCGTACAGTCCACTTGACCGGTCGTAGGTTACACAGATTCGTTCCATGATTTTGTGCAGATTGTGAATTTTGAGTCCTTTCGCAACCGGGATGCGGAAGGGAAGTTGCCTAAACTATAAATAGGTGTTCTTAGGGTTCTTTAGGGTATGGAAAAACTTTTACAGGGGTTCAAGGAAAATTAAAGGGTGTAGCAAGGGTGAGATTCGATGTTGTTTGAATCGGGTAAGTCCTCTCCCTTTGTAATTTATGTTTTCATAGTGGAGATCTGTCGCTTTGTGTCGTGGTTTTTCCCCGCAAAGGTTTTTCACGTTAAATCTGTGTGTTGTCTTGTGTGCTTAGTGCCATTGGATTGTTATCCTAGATCTAGATCTGTGTGATTTCGCAGGTCAAAATCTCCAACATGGATTACCTGCATAGCTGTCATGTTCGTTGGAAAGGCCTGGTTGGTGGACAATCTAGCATTCTGCTAGCTATACTTGATCAGTGGCCCACTTTTTCAGCAGCCAATAGGTTAGTTGCCGTACAATGTGAGGACTATCATCTTGGCAGGCTACTAAATGCTATGAAATTTGTTTCCTGGTTAAGATTGAGCTGCATATTTGTAATTTGATTCACTTGTACATCCAAACACAGCCTTATAAGAATGGTCGTTATGTTTGTTGACATCCTTCAAACTAGTAATGTGTCACTGTGTCCCACGTGATCATGGGAATGGATCCCTATCGTCCATATCGTGCCTCCCGTGGTCAGATGGTTGAACTAAGTTAGAAGATCAGAGATCTAATCTGAAGCCAGATGGTTGTATTGAGGTAATAAGATCATACATTGCAATGTAATTACATATATAGAGCAGTCTGAACACGTTCTAGCTAGAGAACATCACATAATAAACAGAGCATTTATAAGCTGAAAGGTTGAAAACATCGAGTGTGATGTATTATCTACTATGCTGTTGGGTAAGAAGCTTCCATGGCAATGCCACACAGGCCTTCCTTAGCATCGACATCTCGTTCCATCCTTATATATCCTTCTTCACCCCACCCAATGCCCCATGAATTCTTTACCAACCAATACTTGGTCCCATCATCAGCAGTCCCATATCCAACGGCAGTCACACCATGGTCGAGGTCGGTACCACAAGCACCCGTGAATACACCACTTGAGTAGAATTGGAAGGCAAATCCGCCAGCATCAATGGCAACTGAAATTGGCTGATTGGCCACTGCCTTCAATAGTGCATTCTCACTGTTGGCTGGTACATCTTCATGACTGTTGATCTCCGCCGCATGGTTGGAAGACTTCTTGGAGTTGCATGTACCATCAACTCCCTCGTATGGGTAGTTAGCTTCTGTTGTAAGTCCACGGTTGTGTTGAATGAAATCGAAGGCATCATCCATGAGGCCACCATTGCAGCCTTGATCCACACCTTTGGTGTCACAGTCCACTAGCTCTTGCTCCGATAATGAAAGCAACTTACCCGTTTTAAGTTGGGTAATTCCTTCTGTAGCTGCAACGGCTGAGAATGCCCAACAACACCCTGTTCTTGGAACATTTGAGCTACAATTAGTAAAAACACTAAATAACAATCTCATCTGCCCTTTTCTTATTTGATAAGTGTGTGTATTAACAATGTTACAGATACTTGTTTGGGTTTTCTTATTCTTCATTAGTTCAAGAAGAGATCATCACTTTATTTACTAATTGAACCTGGCCATTCATTAGATTTTCCACCTCTTGGATAGACCATTGCCCAAAAATCATATTGATTTTATGGTATTAGTCATGCATTAAAAAGTGGCCTGCAATGCCCCCATTAAGTCAATGGCGAATGTAATGTTATCCTAGAAAGTTTAAAAAGATAGACTTGTATTTCCCATTCATTCGAATGAAATTGTTGGCTACTCTCTGTATGGTTCAAAATTGGACTTTGGCCATGGCCCATCCAGAGCTGGCCATTCTGATGGATGGTCCAGATTGACTAGCTCAGTCACCAATGAGGGTTAGTAGAGGGTAGGTGAAGGTTCATGGTCTACTTAATACTTACCGCATTGTCCCTGATCCTTGATGGGAGTCACAGCACCTTTCGTTCTCCAGTCTATTGTAGATGGTGCAGTAACATTCTCATACATGAAGGATGTGGCTTCTGATGCCCTTGCTCGGGTGGGCCTATATCCATTACGAGCGGCCCTGAACTCATCGTTGGTCATATCAGCAAATGCATTGACACTTAATTTGTATGATCGGTCCCCTGCTCTGTTAAAAGATTCTATCGACTCCACATTGCTCTTGAATATCTTGAAACGCTGTTCCTTTTCGGCCGCATCCTTGTACGTGCGTCCATATTGAGCCATCCATTGTTCATGGAGATCGGACATGGATGAGTCATGGAGAGTGCGGGCCACGGCTCGAGAAGCCCAAGATCCCAAGATGAAGAAGGCCACAAAGAAACAATGGTACATGTTAGCCATTGTACAAAGTAAGAAGGTGTGATGGATGGGGTGACGATGTATGGAGGAGGGATGCTTACAATCAAAGGGGGGTTTGCTTTAAATAGACATTGCATGGCACCCCACAAAAGTCATTACTCCCTTGCTTTCTTGTTATTGAGAGAGAGAGAGAGAGAGAGAGAGAGAGAGAGAGAGATCCTACGGGCCGGGGCAAATGTAATGGTGTGGATGGGTACAGGGACAGGCTTCCTTTTGTTATAGCAATCTTTTCGTCTACGTTCTCCTTTGTTTACACATACTATCAATGGCGCTATCAAGGTTTAGTTACCGTCCATCTTGTGCACATCTGATTGTGTACGACATCTACATCATCTGATGTGAGGTTCATTGTTTTCTACGGTTTGACCCACCTGATTGTCAGATCAGCTTGATTTTGCAGCGTCTGACCATCATGATGGGGCGAACTTGTTGGACGGGTCAGATGCGCACACACACAAAACATGTGGACCCCGCAACAGCTTAATACGTTGGTGCACGTATATGTATATATTTCGTATGTGTACACTGAAATGGGCAGTATAAGCAATCCATCAGATGGGGCCAATGTAGGTTCCCTGGCCCAAATGTATATGAGTGCAAATGATAGGTGGGACCCTTGCCTTTTGGTGGGGCCCTACCCGAATGTCTGTGGTTTTCTCCGTTTAATAATATTTTTCCTTTTGAAAAAAAAAAAAAGTTTAAATTATCAGGTGGGTACGAATGGTTAATAGCTGTTTTTATCTATTAATATCTGCCATTTTTACTCATTAGGTGGCCACAATGTAAAAATAAATGAAAAGACTAGAAAATAACTTGTTTTATTTATCCAATTGTTTCTTATACCGTGGCCCACTTGATGATTGGAATGGCTTGATTTTCACAGCCCTCTTGATGGACTACTCAGATCTTGCACAAGTTTACCATATTGGCACGTGTCGACGTGTACATCGACCATAACTTTCTTTACCGCCTACGTGTCAGCCAGAGCATTAGAGCCCAGTCGTTCAAAAGGTGGGACGCACCTTTTAGATCAGCAGGAACCAGAAAACCAGGATGGTCTACTCATAGGTTGCCAATATGGTCCGACTATACATCAATGTAGGCTGTGGGCCTTCGAGACAGCAGAGTAGTCAATGGTCTGAATTTCACAACAGGTGATTCTTATTATGCGCCCATTCTTTCATGGGTTGGATGATCTACACAAGTGACACATTCCTGGAAAATAAAAGCATTGTATGTGAAAGCTCACAACCGAAAGTCGTGTGTGAAATGTAGAATATTCTTAGGATGGAAGCGCAACGTACACGAAATTTCAGTATAAGAAAGTGTTAGATTAATAAATGTCATTTTAGCCGCATCCAAATCAATACACTTGATCGGGCACGTATATCAAGTCTCCATCTTCACCACAGTAACAATAAAGCAATGGAGATTTGTGAATCATGTGGGGCCCAATATCCCGTATATAAACTCAGCTTAGAGTAAGTGTATGCACCCACTTCCATAATCAAATCATCAGATCATCCATACACTCCTCAGCTGACACCATGGCTTCCTCAACCAAATCTTTCTTCGTGGCCTTTTTCATCCTTGTGTGGGCTTCTGACACCATGGGCCGTACTCTGCAGGAAGTGTCCATGTCGGACAGGCACGAGCAATGGATGGCTCAGTATGGTCGCACTTACAAGGATGCAGCTGAGAAAGAGCTACGTTTCAAGATATTCAAGGATAATGTGGAATTCATAGAATCGTTCAATAATGCTGGGGACCGATCTTACAAGCTAAGTGTAAATGAATTTGCAGACCAAACCAACGATGAGTTCAGGACTACCCGTAATGGATTTAGGCCCACTCAAACAAGAGTATTGACAGCCACGTCGTTCATGTATGAGAACGTAACTGTCCCAGCTAGTATGGATTGGAGAAAGAAAGGTGCTGTGACCCCAATCAAAGACCAAGGACAATGTGGTAGGCTTTATAACCTACTCAAGAATTTAGCTGATTTTCTTCAATTAGTGTAACTTTGTTCTAGAAAGGGACATGAAATTGTTACCTATTATTAGCTAACTTGCTATCTGGTGTTGCCAAATAGGATGTTGCTGGGCATTCTCAGCGGTAGCAGCTACGGAAGGGATTACACAACTCAAGACAGGGAAGTTGCTTTCTTTATCAGAGCAAGAGGTGGTGGATTGTGATACCAAAGGTGAGGATCAAGGCTGTGCAGGAGGTTTCATGGACGGCGCCTTCGATTTCATTCAACACAACAGAGGACTTACAACAGAAGCCAAGTACCCCTACATGGCAGTTGATGGCACTTGCAACTCCAAGAAGGAAGCCAACCCTGTGGCCAAGATCAATGGTCACGAAGATGTTACGGCCAACAGTGAGAAAGCTCTGTTGAAGGCTGTGGCCAACCAACCCGTTTCTGTCGCAATCGACGCTAGTGGATCTGCATTCCAGTTTTACTCGAGCGGTGTATTTACAGGAGATTGTGGTACTGAACTAGACCATGGAGTGACGGCTGTTGGATATGGGACGACAGATGATGGGACAAAGTATTGGTTAGTGAAGAATTCATGGGGAACTTCATGGGGTGAAGATGGATACATAATGATGGAGAGGGATGTTGCTGCTAAAGAAGGGATGTGTGGTATTGCCATGATGGCTTCTTATCCCACAGCTGCTTAATCCCCACTAGCTGCATATATCATGCTTGTTTATCCCATGCTTTGATATAAAAGAGTGTTATGGAGAAATGTCAATGTAGAAATGTTTAGCTTCTTTATGTAATTCTCATATATATGTAATGAGTTACTTCCATTATCACTTATAATATCCAAATAGATACTTTTATGTAGGCCCTATGACATGGTTACTTGACTCGACTCAATGTGCATCGACTCCAAGACTATTTACTTCACTGGGCTTGATATTTAATAACCAAATTAATATGGTCGAAGATGCGGTGTTGTGGGGTAGGCATGAGGTGGTGGGTGGTCCGTCCCCTGTAGGTGAATTCGTCCGCTGTTTTTTTTTTATTTCTTCCCGGAGATCTTCTTTCGGGCGAGCTTCTGTTGTTGTACGTGTAGTCAGCCTCTGGGCTCTCTAGACAGGGATAGTGCTGTCGTGGCATCTTTTGCGGGCTTTGAGCTGTTTGATAATCTTTGTGGTTTAAATTTTTAAGGGGATGGCCCTGTAGGCGAGGCGCTGGCTTCAAGGAAAGGTCGCACTCGCTAATTGGACTCCTTTTACAAAACTTAAGTCAGTTTAGACCGGAGTAAATGGAGGTAAATGGGAATAATTGGGAGTAAACTGAAGTAAATGACATTTGAAGTTTAGATATACCAAAGTAGCATTGTGGTAATGCCAAATGCACAAAATATGGAGACCTTTTAAAAATTTCCAGGGATAGCTCTTGATAGCTTTTTCAAAATCTTTGAGACAGAATTGCCGGTGAATACCTTTTACGTTTAGATGAAACACCGTGGGGCCTGTTATGGTGTTTGTGAGAAATCCACATTAGTCATATGTTTTGCCAAATCATTTAATAACATGAGCCCAAAAATGAGGTTGATCCAAAGCTCAAGAGGGACACAACAGAAAAGAAAACAATGGAGATCATATGCCCATGGTTGAAACATTCATGGGGTTGCAGAAGCTTTGCATCAAGCTAATATTTTTATTCTTTTAGTTCATTCCCATGATAAGGAACATATAAGCGTCTAGACTACTTTATGAACAATTTGAATTGCATATAAACATCACAATGGAGCCTAAAAAGGTTTGAATGAGAGGTAACCCCTTTTCGCTGTTTCCAATCGTGTGGCCCACTTGAGTTTCAAATATGTCTAAATTTTGATCTCATGTCTTAATATGACGTTCCAAAATGAATAGATAGAGTGGATTTCCCATAAACATCAGGGTTGGCCAAACACAGCTCCAAGTGTTAGAAACTTGTTGCAAAAGGCTTTTGCTCGATTTCCACATCACTAGAGATGAATGATCCTTTGGGGCCCACTGTGATGTATGTATTTTATACATGCCGTCTATCCATTTTGAAAAATCATTTTAGGAAATGAGCCAAAAATTGAATATATCAAAGGCTTAAGTGGACCACACCACAAAAAGTAGTGAGATTGAAAACTTCTTAGGTCAGAGGGTTTTTGGATGTAATTTATTCTTTAGCCATGGCATGAATTAAATTTTGAATCAAACAAATAGTGGATTTGACACTTATCCCATGGTGAGCCTCACAACCATTAACACATGACAGCCTATACCCTTAACACATGATAACATTGACCCTTAATACATAGCGACCACGACTTAAACCCTTAACACATGAAAAATCTCAACCCTTTGCACATGACAACCTCGACCCTTAACAAGTGACAACCATGGACCAATCCGCGACAAGCTCAACCTTTAATACATGACAACTACGACTCAAACCATTAACACATGACAACCACGACCTACAGGCTTAACACATGACAACCTTGACCTTTAACAAATGATATATATTTATTTATATAAGGCAATACATTATAAAATTCAAGTTCTTTTTCCTTCATTATTTTCCACATGACAAATACCACCATCCAACTTCACCACAAATCCTATTCGCTTCTCCTTATGCCAACAACTACATCCATCCCTCTCTATCTACAACCAAGCGTGGGTTTCATCTCAAAAAATACTAATTTGTAAAAAAATAAAATAAAATAGTATCTCTTCATTTCTACAAGTATTTCTTCATTTTTACAAAATAGTATTTTTTGAGGCAAATTGAATCGAATCGCAGCTTACCCAACAGCATAGTAGATAATACATCATACTCGATATTTACAACCTTTCAGCTTATAAATGCTCTGTTCTATTTCAGACTGCTCTAATATGTAATTATATTGCAATGTATGAACTTATTACCTCAATACAATCATCTGGCTTCAGATTAGATCTTCTAAATTAGTTCAACCATCTGACCACGGGAGGCACGATATGGAAGGTAATGATCCATTCCCATGATCATTTGGGCAGCAGTGACACATTGCTCATTTCAAGGATGTCTACAGGCATAACAACCAGGATGTCTACAGGCATAACAACCATGATCTTCTTATAAGGCTGTGTTTGGATGTACAAGTGATCGATCAAATTACAAAATTTCATCTCAATTTTAACCAGGAAACAAATTTCAGAGCATTTAGTAGTCTGCCAAGACGATAGTCCTCACATTGGACGGCAACTAACCTATTGGCTGCTGAAAAAGTGGGCAACTGATCAGCTATAGCCAACAGAATGCTAAGTTCTCGACCTAACCAGGCCATTCCCCCAAACATGCTAGCTATGCAGGTAATCCGCACCATGGAAACAGTAGGCCTCACCATAAAGATCAAATGGAGAATCACGCTGGTCCGTTCATCAGGCGAGCTACACTGGTTGAATCAGTGGACAACCGATGGTCTGAATCAACATTCATGCAAGGCCCACCCAATAAGCAGCCGATGGCCTTTTTTTTTTTTTTACAAGTGATCTCCATGGTGGGCCTACCGATTGCATGGTACGAAGGTGTCCTGCAAAATTTTCTGTGGGAAGGTCGCAATTGGACGCATGTCTTTGGCTGTACTAATCATTTCTTCCCCTCGACCGCTGCACTTGATCTCTTTCATAGTTTCGTTTGATGACTGTTATGTAATGCTTCTCGGAAGATTGTGGAACCGCTAAGGTTTTTTTTTTTCCCTGTTTGGTAACCCTCTCATCAGTGCCTTTGCTTGCTTATGAAATAAAAAAGTTATTTTTTTAGTTAGTTTGGAAAGCATCTTTTGAAAAGTAAGTTAACATATTAAAGTTGCTTATAATCTTACGGAATTTTGATCAAGTACAATAGTAGAATAGCCAACAACCTAAAAAATTAGGGAAATTGACTATACTAAACTCGATGTATGGTCGAATTCCCTAAAGAAATTTAACTATTTAAATATTCCAAGGACGGCCTTCTGACAAGCTTCTGAAAATTACTTGAACCAAAATGCCCTTTGTCCTCGATTCAAAAGTTGTCCGTTTTTTAATAAGATGTAACGTTGTATTTAATGACGTGTACGGAGTCCTTTTTGGGACGTGGGCAAGGCCTAACTTGTGAGGCCCACACCGATATATGTGTATAATCCATGCTGCCCATCCTTGCCATGTCATTTTAGGGCTAGGGCTTAAATATCAGCCTGATCCAGTGCTCGTGTGGCCCACATAATAGAAAATAATGGTGACTCTTGAAACATTCTAAGCTTACTATGATGTTTGTTAAAAGTGGACATTGCTCAAGTTAAGACTTTTTGGACCTATGTCTAGCTGGTTGAGAAGGTGGATGAATCGGATCACCCCATTGTGGACCTTATTCTATGGTACCAATAGTTAGGTAGTAAAGGAAGTGAACATGTGAAAACAGGTTCCATACACATTATTAAATACAACGTAACTTCTTATTCACAGAAAAACTGTATAACTATTGAATCGAGGACAAAGGGCATTTTGGTTAAGTAATTTTCAGAAGCTTGTTAGAAGGTCACCCTCAGAATATTTAAATGGTTGAATTTCTTTAGGAAATTTGACCATACAACGAGATCAATACAGTCAATTTTCTAAAAAATTGGGACCTTCACAAAAAATGCCCTACTTGGCCTCAGGCACCTTTTTCAAAAAATTTAAAACAAAATTGTCCATATGGATCATCTTTTCTTCTTTTGTTGTTTTCTTAAGACTTTTCTTCCCCCTTTTCAAGTATGAACCCACCACCACCTCCTTCGATAATATTTTTTGGCATATGGTCACCACCATTAACTTCTCCAGCGTATGGGCACCACTAACAACTTTTACAATCCTAAAAATGAGTGTTGATTTTGCTTTGACGACCACATTTTTTAGAAATGAAGAGATACCAGTAGGTGGAAGACAAATTGAAACCCACGCTTGGTTGTAGATAGAGAGGGATGGATGTACAACCAAGCGTGGGTTTCATTCAATTTGTCACTGTTCAATTTCTACAAGTATCTCTTCATTTTTACATAATCTACAACCAAGCGTGGGTTTCATTCAATTTGTCTTCCACCTACTAGTATCTCTTCATTTCTAAAAAATGTGGTCGTCGAAGCAAAATCAACACTCATTTTTAAGATTGTAGAAGTTGTTAGTGGGGCCCATACGCTGGAGAAGTTAATGGTGGTGACCATATGCCAAAAAATATTATCGGAGGACGTGCTGGTGGGTTCATACTTGAAAAGGAGGAAGAAAAGTCTTAAGCAAACAACAAAAGAAGAAAAGATGATCCATATGGGCAATTTTGTTCTAAATTTTTTGAAAAAGGTGCCTGGCCAAGTAGGGCATTTTTTGTGAAGGTCCCAATTTTTTGGGAAATTGACTGTACTGATCTCGATGTTTGGACAAATTTCCTAAAGAAATTCAACCATTTAAATATTCTGAGGGTGGCCTTCTAACAAGCTTCTGAAAATTACTTAACCAAAATACCCTTTGTCCTCGATTCAATAGTTGTACGGTTTTTCAGTGAATAAGAAGTTACGTCGTATTTAATAACGTGTATGGAACTTGTTTCACATGTTCACTTCCTTTACTACGTAACTACTGGTACCATAGAATAAGGCCCACAATGGGGTGATCCAATTCATCCACCTTCTCAACCAGCTAGACATAAGTCCAAAAAATCTTAACTTGAGCAATGTCCACTTCTAACAAACATCATAGTGAGCTTAGAATGTTTCAACATTCACCATTATTTTCTATTATGTGGGCCACACGAGCACTGGATCAGGCTGATATTTAAGCCCTAGCCGTAAAATGGCATGGCAAGGATGGACAGCATGGATTATACACATATATTGGTGTGGGCCTCACAAGTTGGGCCTTGCCCACGTCCCAAAAAGAGCTCCTTACACGTCATTAAATACAACGTAACTTCTTATTAAAAACTGGACAACTTTTGAACCGAGGACAAAGGGCATTTTGGTTCAAGTAATTTTCGGAAGCTTGTCAGAAGGCCGCCCTTGGAATATTTGAATAGTTGAATTTCTTTAGGAAATTCGACCATACATCGAGGTTAGTATAGTCAATTTCCCTAATTTTTTAGGCTTTTGGCTATTCTACTATTGTACTTGATCAAAATTCCATAAGATTATAAGCAACTTTAATATGTTAACTTACTTTTCAAAAGATGCTTTCCAAACTAACTAAAAAAATTAACTTTTTTATTTCATAAGCAAGCAAAGGCACTGATGAGAGGGTTGCCAAACACGGAAAAAAAAAAAACCTTAGCAGTTCCACAATCTTTCGTGAAGCATTACATAACAGTCATCAAACGAAACTATGAAAGAGATCAAGTGCAGCGGTTGAGGGGAAGAAATAATTAGTACATGTTGAGGGTCAAATATTGCATATCAGACCCCATTTATTACCTGGATTTATGAACACAATGCCGTTTAACGCTCAGTTTTAATTGTGTTTTGTTGCAGGATGAAATAAAGAGCGTTGATTGAAAAAACATATTAAAAGCATGGATTTAATGCTCCGAGGATACCAGAGTAGGGAACGGACTCCAAAGGACTAAGATTGAAGAAATTACATGCCAGGGATCCGAGAAAATCAATCTGTTTGCATTAAATGGGCCCGAAAATCAGCCAGAATGCAAAATCACAGGGTTTCCACCATTTGATCAGTTCGAAACTTTATACATGAGATAAGGGCCATAAATTAACCGTACATTTCAAATTTTAGCTCTCGGATCACTATAGAAGTGCTCCAACTGACAGATCAGCCTATTAACCGTCGATTCTGGGCCCACCTGATATCTGGAATTACCTCGAATTTGGTATCAACGACTTAAATGAGGAAACCAATCAGATGGTCGGATCAGATTTTGCAAAAACATCACACTGGACCCTACATGTATAACATGTGCATAAAGCACATGTACACTAGCCGTGTACCGGACCGGATGCATATTTTAAATTGGGTTTCACCAACCTACTTCAGCAGCAGAAAACGCGTTTTCAACAATGTTAACGCTATTCGTTTTTGTGATCGATAGTGGGCCCCACTCATGTCCCGTACGGACGATCTAAACCGTCCATCTTATAGACGGCTGTGAATACTACAAAACCTAAGTGATATTTTTCAGCCATGCATACACATGTGTGCGATACAAGGACCACAATAGGATTGCCCTGCAACGTTCAAACGTGATCTTTTTGTGATTTCTTCTCTGGGCCACGTCAATGGACATTCAAAACCACCCATTCTTTACTAAAATTTCGCTCTGAATCCAATGGACGGGGTGGATTTTTCAAAAAATGCTTCTGTGAGGCCCACGGATCACGACAGCGAAAGAGTACGAAAGGTTTCGCACATCCGCGAAAACCGACTTTTTCAGGCTGTTGTGGCCCACCATCTTTGATTATATGGCAGATCTGAACCGTCTATCATGTAGAGGACCCAAAAACGTCCTAAGAGACGGTATTTCTTTGGAAATTAAGCAAGGAAAGTGGCGATTTTTGAGGCACCGAACTTGGCTGCGAAAAAGTTTTCATTGGGCATGCATAGCTTTCCAAATCCGATTCAAATCCGATTTTCACCACTCCAACAGCTATATAAGGAGGTTTTGGACGTGGGGAGCATTCATTCAACAGAGGGCTCGAGCTTGGACATAGGAGGGAGGAGAGAGAGATTTTTTTTCTTTTTCTTTTCTTTTTCTTTCTTTTCTTCTTCTTTTTCTTTTAGTTTATTTTGGATTTTAGCCACATCATGTCAGGCTAAAACCCTTTAGCTAGGGCTAAGGGGTGAAGCTTGTAGTGAGATGAGAGATTTTAATGTATGTTTTCAATTTAATTTTAATTCATGAATTGACTTGATTTTAGTTGATTATTATAGGAATGTTTTTAGTCATTAATGGTCTGTTGTGACTGAAATTACAATGGGTCTGCAATAGCTTTGAGCATGTCTCTTCTCTTTTATGTTTATGACGTTAGAGAGCCCTGTTGTTCACCATAGTCTCCTGGGCATGGTCGGATGATGGTACCCTTCCTAACCTTCATACATGTGATGGGTTGGTAATTAGTTTAATTCTGATAGTCCCTTAGGCATGGTTTGGTGATGGAATCCATTCTAATTCATACATCTTTCATCTCTTTGAAAACTAGATCAACGGCAGTTCAGTAATTTTCATGATTTTTGATGCAAGCATAAGTTCTCCCTGATCTCTACAAGTGGATCCTCTAAATCTCTAGTTTCTTATTCCTGATTTTTCTTAAGTTTTAGATAATAATCTCACAATTCTTCATTAAATTTTATTTGATTTAGATTTCATCTCATTCTAGTTCTAGTTCTAGTTAGTTTTAGATAACGTACAGTTTCAGTCCCTTGGGATTCGACCTCAGTCTTACCGAGTTTATTACTACATCACAACCCTGCACTTGGGGAGTGAACAGTACAGCCAAAGACATGCGTCCAATTGCGACCTTCCCACAGAAAATTTTGCAGGACACCTTCGTACCATGCAATCAGTAGGCCCACCATGGAGATCACTTGTTAAAAAAAAAAAAAAAAAAGGCCGCCGGCTGCTTATTGGGTGGGCCTTGCATGAATGTTGATTCAGACCATCGGTTGTCCACTGATTCAACCGGTGTAGCTCGCCTGATGAACGGACCAGCGCGATTCTCCATTTGATCTTTATGGTGAGGCCTACTGTTTCCATGGTGCGGAGTACCTGCATAGCTAGCATGTTTGGGGGAATGGCCTGGTTAGGTCGAGAACTTAGCATTCTGTTGGCTATAGCTGATCAGTTGCCCACTTTTTCAGCAGCCAATAGGTTAGTTGCCGTCCAATGTGAGGACTATCGTCTTGGCAGACTACTAAATGCTCTGAAATTTGTTTCCTGGTTAAAATTGAGATGAAATTTTGTAATTTGATCGATCACTTGTACATCCAAACACAGCCTTATAAGAATGGTTGTTATGCTTGTAGACATCCGTGAAATGAGCAATGTGTCACTGCTGCCCACGTGATCATGGGAATGGATCATTACCTTCCATATCGTGCCTCCCGTGGTCAGATGGTTGAACTAATTTAGAAGATCTAATCTGAAGCCAGATGATTGTATTGAGGTAATAAGTTCATACATTGCAATATAATTACATATTAGAGCAGTCTGAAATAGAACAGAGCATTTATAAGCTGAAAGGTTGTAAATATCGAGTATGATGTGTTATCTACTATGCTGTTGGGTAAGAAGCCTCCATGGCAATACCACACAGGCCTTCCTTAGCATCAACATCTCGTTCCATCCTTATATATCCTTCTTCACCCCACCCAATGCCCCATGAATTCTTTACCAACCAATACTTAGTCCCATCATCAGCAGTCCCATATCCAACGGCTGTCACACCATGGTCTAAGTCAGTACCACAAGCACCTGTGAATACACCACTTGAGTAGAATTGGAAGGCAAATCCTCCAGCATCAATGGCAACTGAAATTGGTTGATTGGCCACTGCCTTCAATAGTGCATTCTCACTGTTGGCTGGTACATCTTCATGACTGTTGATCTTGGCCGCATGGTCGGAAGACTTCTTGGGGTTGCAAGTGCCATCAACTCCCTCGTATGGATAGTTAGCTTCTGTTGTAAGTCCGCGGTTGTGTTGAATGAAATCGAAGGCATCATCCATGAGGCCACCATTGCAGCCTTGATCCACACCTTTGGTGTCACAGTCCACTAGCTCTTGCTCGGATAATGAAAGCAACTTACCCGTTTTAAGTTGTGTAATTCCTTCTGTAGCTGCAACGGCTGAGAATGCCCAACAACACCCTGTTTTGGAACATTTGAGCTACAATTAGTAAAAACACAAAATCACAATCTCATCTTTCCTTTTCTTATTTGATAAGTGTGTATGAACAATGTTACAGAAACTTGTTTGGGTTTTCTTATTCTTCATCGGTTGGAGAAGAGATCATCACTTGATTTACTCATTGATCCTGCTCATTCATTAGACTTGCCACCTCTTGGATAGACCATTGCCGAAAAATCATATTGATTTTATGGTATTAACCATGCATTAAAAAGTTGCCTGCAATGCCCCCATTAAGTCAATGGCGAATGTAATGTTATCCTAGAAAGTTTAAAAAAGATAGACATTGTATTGCCCATTCATTCGAATGAAATTGCTGGCTGCTCTGTATGGTTCAAAATTGGACTTTGGCCATGGCCCATCCAGAGCTGGCCATTCTGATGGATGGTCCAGATTGACTAGCTCAGTCACCAATGAGGGTTGGTAGAGGGCAGGTGAAGGTTCATGGTCTACTTAATTAGTACTTACCGCATTGTCCCTGATCCTTGATGGGAGTCACAGCACCTTTCTTTCTCCAGTCCATTGTAGATGGTGCAGTAACATTCTCATACATGAAGGATGTGGCTTCTGATGCCCTTGCTCGGGTGGGCCTATATCCATTACGAGCGGCCCTGAACTCATCGTTGGTCAGATCAGCAAATGCATTGACGCTTAACTTGTATGATCGGTCCCCTATGATGTTAAAAGATTCTATCAACTCCACATTGCTCTTGAATATCTTGAAACGTTGTTCCTTTTCAGCCACATCCTTGTACGTGCGTCCATATTGAGCCATCCATTGCTTATGGAGATCGGACATGGATGAGTCATGGAGAGTGCGCCGGGCCATGGCTTGAGAAGCCGAAGCTCCCAAGATGAAGAAGACCACAAAGAAACAGTGGTACATGGAAGCCATTGTACAAAGTAAGAGGATGTGATGGATGGGGTGAGGATGTATGGAGGAGGGATGCATACAATCAAAAGAGGCTTCGCTTTATATAGACATTGCATTGTACTCCACAGAAGTCATTACTCTCCCTTGCTTTCTTGTTATTGAGATAAAGAGAGGAGGGAGGGAGGGAGAGAAAAAGAGAGAGAGAGAGAGATATACGTGCCGGGGCAAATGTAATGGTGTGGATGGGTACAGGGACAGGCTTCCTAATTTTGTTTGTTGCAATCTTTTCGTCTACGTTCTCCTCTGTTTACACGTACTATCAATGGCACTATCAAGGTTTAGTCACCATATATCTTGTGAACATCTGATTGTGTACGACATCTGAATTGTTTAGAAGGAGATAGGAACATAAACATCTTCTGATGTGATCCACCTGATAGGCAGAAACACCCTATTTTTTGTGCCTGGTGATGTTAACAGCAGGGCCTACCTTCTGAATGACTTGGATAGCATACACACGCGACAAGTTGGCACTTACACGCAAAGATATACACCCAACCAGAAAATCACTCCATTCATCAATACACCCTAGAAACCCATATACAACATCCTAAAGACCGATGTGGGGCTCACGTGGTATGTGTAAAGAATCCAGTCCGTCCAACGGGGTCTCCCAGCCATAATGGTTAGAAGACCCAGAAATCTGGCCAATCCACTTATTAGGTGGGCCCTGCTTCTTGAATTTGGACATTTTTATGAGGTTAATTTGAAATTGTTTTCTGCGGTTTGACCCATCTGATTGTCAGATCAGCCTGGTTTTGGAGGGTCTGACCATCATGATGGGCGCAACTGTTGGACGGGTCAGATGCACACACAAAACATGTGGGTCCCACAACAGTTTATTTTCGCAGCCCACTTGATGGACTACTCAGATCTTGTACATGTTGACCATATTGGCACATTTGTTGACGTGTACATGGACCATAACTTTCTTTACTGCCGACGTGTCAGCCAGTGCATTAGAGCCTGGTCGTTCAAAAGGTGGGGCAAACCTTGTAGATCACCACCAGCGAAAAAAACAGAATGTTAGTATAGAGAAGTGCAACGTACACGAAATTTAAGTATAAGATGGGTTAGATTAGAAAACGTCATTTTAGCTAGCCATCGAAATCAATACACTTGATCAAGCACGTATATCAAGTCTTAATCTTCACCACAGTAACAATAAAGCCATGGAGATCAGTGAATCATGTGGGGCCCAATATCCCGTATATAAACTCAGCTTAGTGTAAGTGTATGAACCCACCTCCATAATCACATCATCAGATCGTCCATACACTCCACAGCTAACACCATGGCTTCCTCGACCAAATCTTTCTTCCTAGCCTTGTTCATCCTGGGAGTGTGGGCTTTTCATGCCAAGGGCCGCACTCTACAGGAAGTGTCTATGTCCGACAGGCACGAGCAATGGATGGCTCAGTATGGTCGCACTTACAAGGATGCAGCTGAGAAAGAGCTACGTTTCAAGATATTCAAGGACAATGTGGAATTCATAGAATCCTTCAACAATGCCAGGGACCGATCTTACAAGCTAAGTGTAAATAAATTTGCAGACCAAACCAACGACGAGTTCAAGTCCACCCATAACGGATTTAGGCCAACTCAAACAAGAGCATCGAGAGCCACGTCATTCATGTATGAGAACGTGACGGTGCCAGCTAGTATGGATTGGAGAAAGAAAGGCGCTGTAACCCCAATCAAAGACCAAGGACAATGCGGTAAGCTTTATAACCTACTCATGAATTTAGCTGATTTTCTTCCATTACTGCAACTTTGTTCTAGAAAGGGACATGAAATTGTTACCTACTGTTAGCTAACTTGCTATCGGATGTCGCCAAATAGGATGCTGCTGGGCATTCTCAGCGGTAGCAGCCATGGAAGGGATTACGCAACTCAAGACAGGGAAGTTGGTTTCTCTATCCGAGCAAGAGGTGGTGGATTGTGATACCAATGGAGAGGATCAAGGCTGTGAAGGTGGTCTTATGGATGATGCCTTTGATTTCATCCGACACAATGGAGGACTTACAACCGAAGCCAACTACCCCTACAAGGGAATTGATGGCACTTGCAACTCGAAGAAGGCAGCCAACCATGTGGCTAAGATCAACGGTTACGAAGATGTTACGGCCAACAGTGAGAAAGCTCTATTGAAGGCAGTGGCCAACCAACCTGTTTCTGTCGCAATTGATGCTAGTGGATCTGACTTCCAGTTTTACTCGAGCGGTGTCTTTACAGGAGACTGTGGCACTGAACTAGACCATGGAGTGACAGCGGTTGGATATGGGGCCACAGACGATGGGACCAAGTATTGGCTAGTGAAGAATTCATGGGGCACTTCTTGGGGTGAAGATGGATATATAATGATGGAAAGGGATGTTGATGCTGAAGAAGGGATATGTGGTATTGCCATGCAAGCTTCTTATCCCATCGCCGCTTAATCCTCCGTATGGTTGCATGTCTCATGCTTGTTTTTCCTATGGTTTGATCACAAAAGTGTTATGCAGAAATGTAGAAATGTGTAGTTTCTTTATGTAATGGATTACTTCCATTATCACTCATATAGTTTCCAAACATTTACTTTTCTTTGGGCTCATGACATGGTTCAGAACCTTGAAAAAACTCACCCCGGCTCAATGTCCAGTCATGTTGGGATTGACTCCAAGACTAGGATGAGTCTTTACTTCACTCGGCTTGATATATAATAACTAAATTAATATGCTCGAAGATGTGGTGGTAGGGTAGGCCTGACCTTTTGGGTGGTCCGTACCCTTTAAGTGGAATTTGCTTTGTTTTCTCTCCCTGGGTATCTTCTTTTCCGGGGGGGGGGGCTCCTGTTGTTGTGTAGTCAACCATTGGGCTCTCTAGACATGGGTAGTGCTGTTGTGGTGTCTTTGGCAGGCTTTGTCCTCCAATTCCGAAGTGTTAGAAGGAGAATCTAACAAACCCTCTGCGAAGACATGATGTCTATATACGCAAAATAATAATCAAAGAAAAAACTTATTCACTGCTTTCAATATGTAGGTTGTCCCATTATTATAGGATCACCTAGTGGGAAAAAAAATAAAAATCGACTCTATTAATTCAACTGGACAACTAACACAATATCAGCACAAATTCTATTGTTTGATACATATAAAATTACAAGTGTAGCCATGAATGGAAATTTTTTGGATGAGTTTTAAGTTATAGAGCATCAGTCCTAAAGGATTAAATTATTGTTTACCAAACTTTCTATATCCAACGAGAGATGCCCATATACTTATTATTGCAATAAGATTTTATCAATGTAGTTGATAATCATGTAATCTTGATTCCAACTTATTTTATTTTTCCTACTTTGGTGTATAACTCAATTGATTTGATTGCATGGCAGAGATCTTCTAATAGTTTGGTTCTTATGTAACTCACTAACAGAAGATCTCTACCATGTAGTCAAAAATATATCAGTTAAGCTCTACACCAAAGCAGATAAAAAAAATAGAATCAATTGAAATATAAGTTATATGATGAATCTCTTTTTATAACACAACAATGAAAAAACGACAGACTGAGTCCGTCGTAAAATGCAGTTAATGACAGGCTTCAACCGTCATATGGTCCATCAAATTTGTCCTAAAACATAAACAACGGATAAGAGTCCAAAAAAAAAACGATGTATCTAATCCATCAAGAAAAAACGACGAATCATATCGGCCAGGTGATCAATTTAGTCTTGCAAAACTCTAAAAAACTTCATTTAGTGATGGACTTTGTTCATCGTATTACAATAGATCAGATCCATCGCTTCTCTTTGAATAGGCAGCAGACTGAAATCCAATTATGATTTCAAAGCAGCAACGGATTTAGTCCGTCGTTAAAATTTCTGCAAAATTATTTTTTGAATCTATTGCACTTGATAGCATATCTATGCATATCTAATTCATAATATGAAGGAATATATGACCATTCAAATGTATGGATTGTAAAAACTCGAAAGAATATGTATACACATAAAAATTGAAAGATAATGCCAAGAAAGCATATCTGAATCAATGTGTTGTACACTTGCGCAGTCCATTAAAATTTCTGTCAAACAAAAACACAGCAATATGTTTGCCATTGTCAAATAAGATAAGAGCTTTTGAGTCTTAAAGAAGGAAAAAGATGCAAACTTCTCAAGATTAATTCAATGAGGAATTATAGGATCCTTGGCAACTTTGCACCATCGACTCTTCGATACTGATAAGTGGGCCAGACGGCTTACTAATCCAGATCATTTTCTCGTGTCCCACACATGGATGCACCATACCCCAAAATACTACTGGGTTTAAAGATCCTAGACACCAATCTTGGCCCTTTCTCCATTGAATGTGAACCTTTGTTGTATTACTCTTCCTAAAAGTCCAATAGTTAACCACAAATCATAAGGTTAGGATTGTCCTATCCAGGAGATTTGCAGGGCATAGTCCATCCATCACAGGGCCAATAGACCAATGGTCTAGAACACTGGCCCATGGATCCCATTTGTCATAATCGAAACCCCCTCAGATTAAGGATCCTCCAATCCATCCAATTTCATTAAGTTCCTCATCATCTGTAGGACAAACAACTGAAAGCTCCCTACTGGCCAATTCATGGTTCAGTAACCATATACCCCTAAATTCATGTGTAAATAAAATGTGCATTTGGTTGTACTATCAATTTGAATTACAATAATTAGTCCAAGTGGAAGTAACCAAGTTGAAATGCCATCCTTGAACTTGAGCATTTCGGCCAACAGGCTGGACTCCAAATTGCAATTACATCACTCTCAAGTGGGGCATGAATGCCCAAGCTGAGTTGGGGAATTGTAACTCTTGAGGGCTGCTAATTAATATGGAAGGGCATGTTTGGATGCACTGTTCTCTTCGATTGCAATAATAGTTTACAGATCTGAAAGCAACCATATTGTTATTACCTTCCTCAACATTGATATTGAGGGATTCGCCTCAAAATTGCAATTACATTTCTTTGAAGTTGGACTTGGAAGGAATATGACTGCTATTGGATGGCTGTTCTTCAGTATTAGTACGAGGAAGAGGCCACTTCCTCTATGACATTTATAGAATAAGCTTATTCTACAATGCAGTGTGTGGGACCCATGTTATATATGGACCACATCCAATACATCCTTAAGGTATGCCGCTGAAGCTTCACCCTGTATGCCAAAACTCAGGCCAATCCACGTCACAGGTGGGTCAAGGAACGGCTGGGATGAGAATGCCCACAATTAAAACCTTCTATATTGTTTCATGCTCAACTTGCTGTGTATGCCATCCAATCCATTCAAAAGATGCACACCACCATGATGAATGGAAACCCAAAAATCCAGATATGCGAAAACTCAGGCAGGCCATATCATGTTATTTTAAAGGTTTTAGGCATGATTATACATGGTGTAGCTGACCTGAGTTTTGGATTAGCCTGATTTTTGGGATCCAAGGAAAAGATGAGAGACCGCAGGGGGATGGACAGGACGTCATGCAAACTTCATGGTGGGCCCCACAGAGTTGTAGAATAATCTCATTCTACAATCATTGTATAAGAACAGGCATGTACTAGGAAATGTCATTCTAATATGGTCATTTCCTCTTTATTAAACAGAATGTCCATTCTTCAATTCACATGTGCATCCAAACACAGCCCTGAAACATCTTATTTCTTCATGATTCAAATGATAGTCTGCGATTCGATTCATCTGTGCATCCAAACACAACCTGAACATGGAATGAAGCTTACCCACTAAATCATATACAACATTGCATTTCTCGGACATCTCTTTGAAGTTCTCGTGTAGTTGATTGCCAAATCGGCTCCCAAGCTACTATATAGTTCCAATTTTCTCGTGCTGGCAGTAGCCTGAAAACCTGCTTCGCTAGCTGTCCACAAAATAATGGAGTGTTTCAGGCTCATTCAGCTAAGAGAAAGGCTTGATTCATATAAGATGAAGAGGTAGTGTTGAGTGTCTCCAAGAAATTCAATGTGAGTGCCAGTGAAAGAGAAGAATTATATGGTCCTTGATACAAGGATGTCGATCTAATGGACCCCACAATTGAATGCGGCAAGCAATCCTAACCCTTCAATTGGTGGCCAGAACCAAGTTAGAACAGAGATCTAATCTGAAGCCAGATGGTTGTATTGAGGTAAAAAGATCATACATTGCAATGTACTTACATATTACAGCAGTCTGAACACTTTCTAGCTAAAGAACATCACCTAATAGAACAGAGCATTTATAAGCTGAAAGGTTGTGAACGTAGAGGATGATGTATTATCTCCTATACTGTTGGGTAAGAAGCCTCCATGGCAATGCCACACAGGCCTTCCTTAGCATCAACATCTCTTTCCATCCTTATATATCCTTCTTCACCCCACCCAATGCCCCATGAATTCTTTACCAACCAATACTTGGTGCCATCATCAGCAGTCCCATATCCAACAGCTGTCACACCATGGTCTAAGTCAGTACCACAAGCACCTGTGAATACACCACTTGAGTAGAATTGGAAGGCAAATCCTCCAGCATCAATGGCCACTGAAATTGGCTGATTGGCCACTGCCTTCAATAGTGCACTCTCACTGTTGGCTGGTACATCTTCATGACTGTTGATCTCCGCCGCATGGTTGGAAGACTTCTTGGGGTTGCACGTGCCATCAACTCCCTCGTATGGATAGTTAGCTTCTGTTGTAAGTCCACGGTTGTGTTGAATGAAATCAAAGCCGTCATCCATGAGGCCACCATTGCAGCCTTGATCCACACCTTTGGTGTCACAGTCCACTAGTTCTTGCTCCGATAGTGAAAGCAACTTACCTGTTTTAAGTTGTGTAATTCCTTCTGTAGCTGCAACGGCTGAGAATGCCCAACAACAGCCTATTTTGGAACATTTGAGCCACAATTAGTAAAAACACAAAATTAACAATCTCATCTTCCCTTTTCTTATTTGATAAGTGTGTGTATTAACAATGTTACAGAAACTTGTTTGGGTTTTTGATTTACTCATTTATCCTGGCCATTCATTAGACCTGCCACCTCTTGGATAGACCATTGCCGAAAAATCATTTTGATTTTATGGAATTAACCATGTTAAAAAAGTGGCCTACAATACTCCCATTAATTCAATTGCTAATATAATGTTATCCTAGAAAGTTAAAAAAAGAAGAAGATAGCCTTACATTGCCCATTCATTTGAGTGAAACTGTTGGCTACTCTTTGAATGGTTCAAAATTGGACTTTGGCCATAGCCCATCCAGAGCTGGCCATTCTGATGGATGGTCCAGATTGACTAGCTCAGTCACCAATGAGGGTTAGTAGAGGGCAGGTGAAGGTTCATGGTCTACTTAATTAGTACTTACCGCATTGTCCCTGATCCTTGATGGGAGTCACAGCACCTTTCTTTCTCCAGTCCATTGAAGATGGTGCAGTAACATTCTCATACATGAAGGATGTGGCTTCTGATGCCCTTGCTCGGGTGGGCCTATATCCATTACGAGCGGCCCTGAACTCGTCATTGGTCAGATCAGCAAATGCATTAACACTTAATTTATATGATCGGTCCCCTACGCTGTTAAAAGATTCTATCAACTCCACATTACTCTTGAATATCTTGAAACGTTGTTCCTTTTCGGCCACATCCATGTAGGTGCGCCCGTATTGAGCCATCCATTGCTCATGGAGATTGGACATGGATGAATCATGGAGAGTGCGCCGGGCCATGGCTTGAGAAGCCGAAGCTCCCAAGATGAAAGAAGGCCACAAAGAAACAATGGTACATGCAAGCCATTGTACAACGTAGGAGGGTGTGATGGATGGGGTGAGGATGTATGGAGGAGGGATGCATACAATCAAAAGAGGCTTTGCTTTATATAGACATTGCATTGCACCCCCACAGAAGTCATTACTCTCCCTTGCGTTCTTGTTATTGAGAGAGAGAGAGCCTACGTACGTGCCGGGGCAATTGTAATGGTGTGGATGGGTACAGGGACAGGCTTCCTTATTGTTATAGCAATCTTTTCGTCTACGTTCTCCTCTGTTTACACATACTATCAATGGCGCTATCAAGGGCGCGGATTGGATACTACCTCCACCAGGGCAGAGATAGAGGGTCATGTCAGGGGCTCTGTGGGACCTACTCTGATCTACATGTTTTATCCTCACAGTCCATCTATTTGGACATATCATTTTAGGGCATGAACCCAAAAAGGAGTCAGATCAAAGGCTTAAGTAGACCACACCATATGAATCAGTGGGAATTTAAAGCCTACCGTTGAAAATTTTTTGGGTGCCACAAAAGTTTTGGATCAAGTTGATATTTATGTTTCTGTTCATATGGGCCCATGTGATCTTAATTGTGAACAGTCTGGATGGCAAAAAAACATCAGGGTGGGTCCTGGGAGGTTTACAACCACAAGAGTTCAATAGCTACTGTTTTACGTGCGTAGGTCCCGAGTTCTACTACCAATGCTTCTTGTGTTGTGTTCACTCATATGAATAGGCTAAAATGATTTGTCAAAATGAACAGACTATACCAGTGAAATATATATCATTGAAAATTACTTCATTCATCGAGGGAGATATATACACACACACACACGGAAATGACACACACACGGAATAAGGTCACCTGCGAACTAGTTTGTACGAGAACCCATCATACGTGACGTGGATCCAAAATCTGAACCGTTCATGTAAAGCATCACCTCGTGAAACCCTCTGGGCCCAAGTTTTACTTTGATATAAAACTTTGATGGGCCATGAAAAATGAAAACATTTTTCTCCCTTAATTTGCATTTCTCTTTTCTATGGCCCACCATAATTTTATATTGGAGTGAAAATTTTCCACATGAGGTTTTATGGGATTCCGCGTCACATGGACCGTTCAGATTAGACACCCATGGCACGTGTTTAAAAGTGCATTATGTGCTAAGTGCGTAGGGGAGCATGACTCTCTCTCTCTCTCTATATATATATATAAACATATCATTTCACATTTCACTTTAATACCATGTCAAATTACTATACCTAATCTAAAAGCCGGGAAAAGTGATGTCAAATGACCATTTTCTCTGAATGCTCGAGCCATAACAAATGTATTTCAAAGAACCTTAACACTATAATATGGATCAGCAGGAGCAAAAAGAAAACAAGATGGTCTACTCATCAGGCAGGATACACCACCATAAGTAATGGGTAGCTGATGGTGTGACACTGCATCAGTACTGTAGGTTGTGCATCATTACTGTAGGTTGTGGGGGCACCAAAAGAGGTGATCTTTATGATGAGACCCACCCTTTTTCACGGGTTGAATCTTCTACGAAAGTGACATATTCCCTAAAATAAAAGCATTGTACGTGAAAGCTCACACCCCAATTTGTATGTGAACATTTCTCTTAAACCACTTACAATAATAATAATAATAATAATAAATGCCCGTCAGAATGTGCTAGAAACATAAAATGTTAGTACAGAGAAGCGCAACGTGCACGGAATTCAAGTATAAGATGGGTTAGATTAGAAAACGTCATTTTAGCCATCGAAATCAATACACTTGATCAAGCACGTATATCAAGTCTCCATCTTCATCACCACAGTAACAATAAAGCAATGGAGATTAGTGAATCATGTGGGGCCCAATACCCTTTATATAAACTCAGCTTAGAGCAAGTGTATGCACCCACCTCCATAATCACATCATCAGATCATCCATACACTCCTTAGCTAACACCATGGCTTCCTTAACCAAATCTTTCGTCTTAGCCTTGTTCATATTGGGAGTCTGGGCTTCTCAAGCCATGGGCCGCACTCTACAGGAAGCGTCCATGTCTGATAGGCATGAGCAATGGATGGCTCGATATGGTCGCACCTACAAGGATGCAGCTGAGAAAGAGCTACGTTTCAAGATATTCAAGGACAATGTGGAATTCATAGAATCCTTGAACAATGTTGGGGACCGATCTTACAAGCTAGGTGTAAATGAATTTGCAGACCAAACCAACGAGGAGTTCAAGGCCAGCCGTAATGGATTTAGGCCCACTCAAACAAGAGTATCGACAGCCACGTCGTTCATGTATGAGAACGTGACTGTGCCAGCTAGTATGGATTGGAGAAAGAAAGGTGCTGTGACCCCAATCAAAGACCAAGGACAATGTGGTAAGCTTTATAACCTACTCATGAATTTAGCTGATTTTCTTCCATTACTGCAACTTTGTTCTAGAAAGGGACATGAAATTGTTACCTACTGTTAGCTAACTTGCTATCGGATGTCGCCAAATAGGATGCTGCTGGGCATTCTCAGCGGTAGCAGCCATGGAAGGGGTTACGCAACTCAAGACAGGGAAGTTGGTTTCTCTATCAGAGCAAGAGGTGGTGGATTGTGATACCAGTGGAGAGGATCAAGGCTGTGAAGGTGGTCTTATGGATGATGCCTTTGATTTCATCCGACACAACGGAGGACTTACAACCGAAGCCAACTACCCCTACGAGGGAATTGATGGCACTTGCAACTCGAAGAAGGCAGCCAACCATGTGGCTAAGATCAACGGTTACGAAGATGTAACGGCCAACAGTGAGAAAGCTCTATTGAAGGCTGTGGCCAACCAACCTGTTTCTGTTGCAATCGACGCTAGTGGATCTGACTTCCAGTTTTACTCGAGCGGTGTCTTTACAGGAGATTGTGGCACCGAACTAGACCATGGAGTGACAGCCGTTGGATATGGGACCACAGGCGATGGGACCAAGTATTGGCTAGTGAAGAATTCATGGGGCACTTCTTGGGGTGAAGATGGATATATAATGATGGAAAGGGATGTTGATGCTGAAGAAGGGATATGTGGTATTGCCATGCAAGCTTCTTATCCCACCGCCGCTTAATCCTCGGTAGTTGTATGTCTCATGCTTGTTTATCCTATGCTTTGATCACAAAAGTGTTATGAAGAAATGTAGAAATGTGTAGCTTCTTTTATGTAATTCTCATATATGTAATGGGTTACTTGGATTATTATCAAAACAGCTACTTTTTTTTTGGGTTCAGGAGTCCTGACATGGTTAAAAAACTAGAAAACTCGACTCCCTTCGATGTCTAAGTCGTGTGAGATTTACTCCAAGACTCGGTTGAGTGACTCGAGTCTTTACTTTACTCGGCTTGATAACTAAATTAATATGCCCGTGATGCCGTGGTGGGGTAGGCCTGACGGTTGCCGATTCCGCCCTTCTTTAACCAGGAACAGGCAGATCTGTTTGGGGCCCACAGTAATGTATCGGTTTATCCAAGTCATCCATCTCATTTGTTAAATCATTTTAATGTATGAGCTCAAAAATGAAGCAGATCCAACGCAAGTGGATTCGACCACACTAAATAGTAAGCTTGGGTTACATTAAATGCATAAAGTCCTCTGGCTTTGCATTAAATTAAATGCAAGAGTCATTTGTGTGTGGTTCGTTTAAGCCTGTGATATGCCTCATTTTTGGGCTCGTACCTTAAAATGATTTAAGAAAATGGATGGAGAGCATGGATTAATAGATACATCGAGGTCACCTTATATAGATCTGCGCACTTGTGGCTAGAGATGATTGGGATAGGACGCAATCCGCTTCCAGGCCTGACGTGCTGGGTAGTCCTTTCGCTGTTGGTGAAATGTGCTGTGTTTTTTCTCTCCCCAGGAAAGAATCCAGCGAGCTTATGTTATTGTGTAGTCAGCCATTGGGCTCTCTAGACAGGGATAGTTCTGTTGTGGCTTCTCTGGCGGGCTTTGAGCTATTTGACAATCTTTCTCCGGGTAGGTTTAAATTTAAGAAGTTCTTGGGGCTTTATGGAGATGGCCCTGTAGGCCAGGCGCTGGCTGGTTTTGAGGGCGTTTTTGGGCTTGGTATTGTTGCTGGTGCTTGCTCATTTGTTTTGTTCTTGGCGTTCGTTATGGTCAACTTGGAGTTTAATCTTATTTAATTCAGGGAGTTGCAGTGGGATAGTGGCTTCAGCAGTGAAGTCTTTTTTTCTCCTAATTGTTTGGTGCATGTTGGAATCCTCTGCTTGCAGTGTGATGATATGGCTTAATTATATTACAACAAGCAGCATTTTTCTGCTTGTGGAAAGCAGAGGATCCCAATTCTGTATGCATAGTTTTGTTTTTTGGTGCTTTAATGATAGGCATGGCCCTTTCTTTTTTAAGCCTGCTTAAAGTTGTCAAGTGTTTGGGTTAATATGACAAAGTCATAGGAGGTGCGCTACCCTTTGGGTATGTCTGAAAATGAAACTGTTAGAATATTGACAAGGGTCCACATTCAGTGCAGATTTTGGGCCCCCAAATTAGTCTCCTGTCTAATAAAAAATAAATATAATTTTTGTAAAATTATCATAATGTGATAAACTAATAGTGTGAGAATAGAAGTTTTAAGAGATAGACTCGAAAACGTCATGAATTAAATTCATAAGGAAAATGACATATGTAGTTGAGATAGGTGGAATCTCAATAAGTGTAAAGAAATGTGCAAAAAGATCCCAATGGCCTATATACGCATGTGCATGGGGTCTTCATTGTAATGCAACAGGTGAATAATATCTAATACAAGTGAGATTTTTCCCACCTCTAAGTCTTTCCTCTTATCCCACTTCTAAATTGTGTAGAAATCCAAGAGTGTCAAAGGCATCTTCACATAAAACATAGTGGTATCAAAGCTAAATGTTCGTAGATGGCGAATGGGATTATATTGTTTCCAGTTCCTCAACTCATCAAAGACAACTATGAAAATTGATGTATCCAAATGAAGGCGTTGCTTGGCTTTCAAGATATAAGGGCGTGTTTGGACGGGCACGCTGGATGGGATTAGGTTGTATTAGGGTGGATTGCACGCCTTCCAATGCAATGTCAGTGGATTACATGCAATCCCACTGGATTGCTGTATCCAGCGTCCAACCCATGGCCTGTTTGGACGGGTGGCTTGGATGGGATTGGGTCGAGTGCGTGCGTGTTTGGACAGGGGTGGGATTGTAAGCCACCGATTGGATTCAACCACAGCATGTGATAAGTCAGGTGCAAAGGACGGTTATAAAATCGTCCCCCGCCACCAAGTTTACGGATTGGGTACTCCACCTGACAACAACCTTTAGCTGGTGGTCGCTGCTCCGTGGGACCCACCATGATGCACATGTCTCATCCATGCTGTCTATCTAATTTAAAAGATCATTTTAAGATGGTGTGAAGTTAAATATTCCTATATCCCAATTTTAAATGGACCAAATTACAGGAAGCAGTTTTGAGAGAGCGTCGACCGTTAAAATACAAGTTGATCTGTAGATAGTTTTTGATCAAGCTCATTTTTTTCCCATTCATCTGGGGCTGTAGGACCTAATCAACCTATTGGACGTCAAATAAACAGTACAGTGGGCCTTCCGAGGACTTTAATGATGCATGTCCAATCATTATATTTTTCATATGGTGTGGTCCACCAGAAATGTATATACCTCTCATTTCTGGGATCAAGCCATAAAATGATCGGTAAAAATGTATGAACGGAAAGGATGAAACACATACATCATGGTTTCCAAAGAGCACTGACCCACAAGTATTGAAACTGGTGTCCAGGAGAGTAGCCAATCCGTATTAGAAAACATAATGAGAAACGCATCAGAAAGGTCATAAATTCATGTGGGCCCCACCGATGTATGTCTCATGAAATTGGCAATATCTAGTAAATTCAATCAACATTACTATCAGCTGGGGACATGTCCACATATCTACATAGACCACATCATGTGGCAGTGGTGTGATAGTGATAGATCCCAAAAAATATGCAGACGGCTAGAATAACAATGTATGAAAACATGAGAGGGAACGTTCTGGAAAAAAGAGAGAAAAAGTATCAAGTGAAACAATAAGAGTGACAGTCATCCGGATAAGGCTAGAATTTAAAAATCACAAGGAAGGCAAGAAAAAGGACTACAACGCCAACTAGAAGAGCACAAAATATCTCTCCATCTGATCGGAGTGATGGGGGAAGATCATCAGTCGACACGGCCCTAGAAACCATGGCCATCTACGCCTGTGCCGTCGACATCGTCTATCGGCTGGAGTGTGACGAAGAATGGCGGATGTCCCGGTCATTAGAAAATCCAGCGTCCTGAACCGCATGAGATGTCGTGCAAGGTCTCGACGTTGCACATGCCTTACTGAAGTACTCGTCCCAACATGTCATTGCCTCTTTCCAGTTCCTGAATACGCGGTGTCTCGCTCCACTAAACCCCTCCACCTCCACCTGAGCATCATCCCAAGATACGTATATGCCAGGCCTATGCCCCACCAAGACGACGTAATACTTATCATTTCCCATCTGCAATAACATGAACATAATTGGCACAAGATACGTGTGTTGGAATAAGAATCCGCACACTAAGTGGACATGCGGTATTCTCCTATTGAATAGCATCTGAATGTACAAAATGAAAACAAAAATTCATCGTATATACGTACCCTTCCAAGCAAGCAGATTGTATGGTCTTCGAGTGTCTTAAGTAAATAAACTAATCAATGGATGCATGTGAAATCATAAAAAATATGTTAATTACATAAAAGTCATGGCCATAGCATAATCGTCATATTCATATATACTACCATGTGTCGGTCCCAAAAATTAAAGCAAGTGATCAAATCATCCAAGAAAAACATGTAATTTGAAATTATTACAAACCAACAACTAATAGCCAAAACAACAAACCCAGAAGTGCAGCATCCTCAGATGGTTCCAACACCTCGAACACCAAAGTAGTCATGAAGTGTTTTCTTCAACCAGTCAATGCGACGCTCAGGTCGCAAACTCACAAAAAATGGTGTCAAATCCTGGTCTTTACTCAAGAGCTGACCAACCTCAAAGAACTCTGAGTAGGCCAGGCCTTGGACCTCTTCTAGTATATCAAGTACTTTAGAAGTGCGATTCACCGACTTGCCGAGGCCAAATTTAAGCATTGAGTCGACAACGGTCGGTAGAGAGGCCCTGAATACTTCACAAGGACGAGTAGGGCGCGATCATTTCTTGCCTGCGCTCCCACTTTGAGTGGCTTTGGAATTAAACGTGTGAGTGGGAGTGCTACGTGAGCAGTGTTGTCCAATCGAAGGACTGTCTGGCGAAAAATGGATGGTCCTGGCAAAGTCTGTGGCAAAATCATATGACAAGTCAATTGTATCGTCGAGGTCATCATCCACCTCTCTCAATGCATCATTGAGTTCTTGTTAAAGACGAGATGATGATGCTGATGCGGCTATACTCTTACTGCCTTGGACAAAACATCTCGATGCCTAGTCTGAACCGACAATAGTTGCAAGATCATTCATTCTCTCAATCCGTTTACCGCGGAGTTTCTCCGCACGCGTGTGAGACTACAGCCGTACATTAATGAGTACTAAGTACAGCCAGAAGTGCATACTAATGCGAATATTTTCACTTTATATTGAAAAAATTATACCTTGAGATATTCCTCCCGGACTTCATTAGGAGTCGTCACCACCATCCGCTCGTTGTCCCATCCGAACCTGCTCGCGGCCAGCATATCCTTCATTGTAGTGTACTCCCTCTTGTAATATCTTAGTCGGTTAGAGACATTCTGCCACTTGAGGACTACATTAGTATGCTTTGTAACGGCGTCGGTGATAATTTGGTATGCCTCACGTTTAAAACCATTATTGCCCTTGCGTCCTAATGCCACTTGTTTCAAAAATATGTCTGTAACACCCCAGATTTTTGTCAACCTGGAATTAGACGTCCTTAGGCAATGGGTCAACTATAGCACCTTGGTAGTTTCTCAAAATTCGATTCCAAAGCCAAAGAAATCATTTAGAACCTAATTCTTTAGAATTTAACGTGAATTAGCTAGCCTTACACTAGATTTCCTGCAAAATCATCACCAACCACTTTAAATACGATCTGTAAGACCCAAAACCTCTAAAATTGTTACCGCTACGTTACCCTAAAATCTAGGATCAAACTCTAAACTCGTTTTCCCTCAGGAACACTTTGTAACTTTGTATTGGATCTAGACCGCACGTCGAAAGTCTGATATCTACAATCTTAGACCATTACGACCGCCTAGTTGGACTTGACAATCGTTTCAAAAATCAAGCCCAACTGATGTTCTGAGGCTATTTCATTGAGCCTTGAGCAAGGAGCGTGAGAAAGAGTGAAATTCATTAAAAATTAAATGTCATTTAAATAAATCTGGCACGTTTCGCTTGCGGGTTAAGTATAAGCATTCAGACCGTCGAAATCTAAACCAAATACACCCTCGGATCAAGGAACATTTCTCACCCAGGTCAGTGTACTTGAAATCCTCGATCGAGTCTCCGTGACCGCTGAACTGAAACCGGTCCGCCACGTGCGATCTGGGAACACTACCGGACTGAAAACTTGGTGTGAGAAGGATCCAATATCCATGAGCTTAAATCCGACCGCATTCGGCCAAGGGACCTCCCGAAATACTCTTTTGGATCGAAAAAGACCCGATTTGGCTATAACTCAAGTATACCTTGACTTGGAGTCTGTTTTGGTTATGTTTGGGCTTATAAAAGGGGCTTAAACCCTTAGCTTTCTAACCCATATGAATTTGGGAAAAATCCTACGAGAGAGAAGAGAGAAAAGAGAGAAAACTGAGGGAGAAGCTGGTGATTTCTCCTGGGATTCTTCCTTGCTGCTCCACGTGCCAAAACCACCTACCTGCATCGTTATTCCGGCGATTCTGGTTTCTTTCTAGGTAAGAAAACCCTAACCTTAACCTGTTTTAGGGATTCTATCAATACAAGTAGCGAAGTAGCTGATGTATCTTGTGAATTAGGTCGTCATATTGCCGTTGACGAAGCGTAGACTTCCCGTTCGATTCGTTACACTTCTACGGCGAAATGTGCGGATTTTAGACGCTTAGATTACCTGTTTTCAAAGCTTTCAATGTCGTTTAATGGTAGATTGCTGATAAGGATGCTTTTTGACATGTAGAACATACTGTCCATTTTTCATTTCTAATACGTACGAAGAATATGAGATTTAGGATATTTTAGGTATTTGTAGGAAATACCGTATACGTATGTATTTCGTCGATATGATTGCCATGAGTATTTGTCGTGTACCTATAGTAGTTATGCGTGTATGATCTATTTGGCGAAGAGATTCGCCCTAATGCACATATTGGCCGACATATGCAATGTAGACTAATGTGTGTAGACTAAGTGTTTGTTGAAATGCCTAAATCAATATGATTTATGCCTGCCATATGTTTTGAATGTAAGAACATGATTGTGTGTACTAGACAACTCCTTGATATAAGGATCTGTCATATTACGTCAAGTACGTTGGAATTGTGTGGACTAAGTGTTTGTATAAATGTTTGTAGTAGTAAGTATTGAGTAAGTGGTGTTGTTGATTAGCGTTGAGAATGGATTCTCAACTAATTTGATAATGTACATGAATTCCTCCATGTTTGTTGTATTGAATTGATTACCTTATGTGTGAAATACTCATGTATGGTTAACTGCTTCTGATGTATGTTATAATATGCTGATAACATGCTTGGATTACTTGTTATTTCAATTTTATTTATCTCATATGATTACTAATTCACATCTTTGTGCTTGGGGCTATACTCTAGTCCAGGCAGTCGGTAACAGTTTAGAATTCGTGGTTAGATTATATTTGCCACGAAGGATGTGTATGACGAACTCGAGTCGTACTAGAGTCATTGGCAGTGGGTAGGCCACACAAAGTGCTTGTGCACTTCATGTCGGTCGATTCAATATGCGCTCGTGCTAGTCGGACTCATCAAGTAACCCGACTGACCATTGTATGTTCACCTTGTATTCATCATAACTGCTTGAACCTAGGGTACAAAACTTACCATTGGAAAGCCCCTCTAACCTTGGTATCTCGATCTCCTAAGACTCATGAGCCGGGCATGGTGGTATGGGACACCGTGGTCGAGCTGTCGGCCTACGCTGGGGCCACAAACCTCCTCATAGTGACCAGTGAGCACCCTACTCTGAGCAGATTATGGTGGTATGGGACACTATATTCTTTTTGTTGGCCTACATTAATAAGGTGATAGAGGAGTGGAGTAACAAGTACGAGCAACAGCCCTGGCAGCCCTTTGTAGTGACCTTGAGTTTATCCTGACACCGCATGGGGGTGACGAGTCCTGATGCAGTATTAAGGATATAAACTAGGCCTGTATTGATAAGGTGATGGGGGAGCGGTGCAACGAGTGCTTGCAACAGCCCTGGCAGCCCTTGCAGTGACCTAGAAATATATCATCGTATGAGATTACTAGGAGTGACGATCCTAGACAGGATCATTGTTTGGGTATTGATATAAGGGAGGTACCTTAGTTTCTAAATTCTGCTGTATGAAAAGGACTAATAACAACTCGATAATCATTATCCATATCGCACTGCATGTGCCTGGAAGATGTGGAGCACTGAGGAACGCAAGCATGCCGCGGACGCAGATGGTGTCGCATGAGGGAGTATGTCGGTGAGGGCATCCATCATGTCGTTTCATCCATGCATTAATCACAGTATTTAGGAATGTCTATTTTGCTTGCTTTATCATTATCGCGTGATGGATTTGATAACATGATAATCTTTGCTCTATGATTCTACTGAGTTAGCTACTCACTCCCACGTTACGGGATGGTGTTCCGAACACCCACCAGTCCCTATTTTAGTTTCAAATGATGGCGATGCTTGCGAAGCAGAGCCGGACTTGATAATGATGAGGAGGATCCCTCCTATATGCAGGTTCTGATTGACGGGGTTACAGGGTTACTGATTAGCTGCCAGCACACGTGGTATTTTGCCCTTTATTTTTGTACTCATGTATATTCTTTTCTTTCTATTTTTAGAGTATACATGTATATGTTTAACCTGGTAACATGTTCACACTCTGGAGACTTACAATCAATTATCTGTTTTACGTATTTATCACAGTCTTCCGCTTGCTAATTTAACTGTCTCTAGAGTATGATATGCTGTTTTGCCTTAATCCACCTCATGTTTTATGCACTATTAAAGCCTACATTCATTTATCGTTGAAAATGTTGCATAAGTGATGTTTTGAAACTCGGGAGTTGGATTTCTACCTGACTCCCGATTTTCGGGGTGTTACAATGTCGATCATAACCTGATCCATATCGGGAGTCCATTTTATTTACAAGGCTCGAGACGCAGGCTCGGCCAAGGATTTCACCGTCTTCATGCGTGGGGAAGATCGTGTGGGAACCACTGGTCTCTTGGCCGGTGAATGTGTTGGTGTCGATGGATCAGTAGACATCTTGTTTGTTATATCACCTGAATATCAAGTACATATGATGATTTACATAAAGTCAGCCATAATCATAAGAATATGATCCATATTTAAAAAGATCGATCATCAAAAACATTATCTGGTATCTCCATATGATGACTCTACCATCTCAGAGATTGGAAGATTGCAATTCCATTGATAGATACGTAACATGATTTAGAAAGTAAATACAGCAAGTCATGAAATTTGTAACAAATAGCGATTAATTATCTAGTCTTACTATTTTGTTGCGCATCTGCCCACAATCTGGTTGCTATAGCATCGCGCACGCGATTCTAATCATCTTTTTCACGCTGAGATGATCACAATAACCATGGTCACTCGTCGTTCGTTGAAACCTCGTGAAGCGTTGGGTTACTCTCCCCATCAGTGGCAGATACTCCAGCGTGGCTCATCTCTTCTTGAGATTCTGGTCTAGTACATATGAAATTGTGTAAGACACAACAGGCTATCACAATTTAGATTTGTGTGTGGAATTCATACTGCATGGCGGTCTTCAGGATGGGGAATCTGCCTTTCATAACACCAAAACAACGCTCAATTGCATTGCGCAACTGTGCATGCCAATAATTAAACAGCTCCTTCATGTTGGCAGGTGCTCTCCCGGTTCGATATTCCTGTAAGTGGTATCGAATGCCCTGGTATGGAGCCATAAAACCGTATGAATGTGCATATCCGGCATCGACAACGTAATATTTTTCTACACAATTGAATCAAAGTCTCATTGAGTTTACAATAACATAAATCAAGGTAATGAAATAGATTAGCAATCTCTTAAAAGATAACCAAATACCATGTGGGACAAGTAAGGGATCATCTGATCGACTCAATGTGTTGTGTAAGACCCTCGCATCCGAAGCAGAACCCTCCCAACCGGCCAATATGTAAATGAAGTTCATATCAAATGAACACACCGCCAGTACGTTTTGGGAGAGGACCCCCTTCCGATTGCGGAAGCTTGCATGGTCACTGGCAGGCACATGAGCAGGAATGTGTGTACCATCAATTGCCCCAACGCAATCCTAGATACATTGGATAAAGGTATGAATGAAGAGTAGTATACAGTATGTATATAGAAATAGACCCACCATAATTAATACCTGAAAGTAAGCAGCCAAATTTGTGTTTGTCTAAATCTCAGATGGAGTCGCTGGTCCAGCTTGTTTAACAAAAATTGGGTACAACGACACAATTGCATCTAATACACTATGATAGTGGCGACTCACAATTTCACCCAATCGAATGAATCTATGACCAATTACGCGATTCCAAACATTATGTCCTAATGTGTGTAGGAACATTACTAACTGTTCTTCAAGACTCACACACCGAGTATCACGCAGCACTGTCTTCTCGCGTAGCTGGGTACATAGATCGAAGAACGTCAATCGATTCATCCTAAGTTGCATGACACAATCCCGATCACTGGCCTTAACGATAAAGTTGATGAACCTGGCATGCTCATCCTCTCCATAACGAGCCGGCTGTTTGAACATGTATTCACGACAATATTCCCCAACAGCCGCCACACAAGCCATCATCGCCCTTGCAACCATGACACTATCTATATCTTCTCCCGATTCTTCACACTTCATCGCCAACTGATAACCAACACCATCAGGTTCGTATAGTCAGAAGTCCTACCATCTACTCTTCGAGAAAAGGTTGAATAATTTATATGGTGGGATAAGTTCACATATGATTACATGTTAAGAAGTTCACATTTCACAACCCATTATTTTCTGACAAATTCTGAAGAGATGGATTCCAATTCAAAATCTTGACCCATGTCTAGAATCTGGTTCAAGTGTTAAAATAATTAAGATTATACAACAAAATTCTGAAAACCTAGCTGAATAGGAGGCAGAGAGTTAAATTTAAATGATATAATATGCAGTGAATAATGCAAATGTCAGTTTTCCAAAATGATACAATGGTGTAGAAATGTACCTCCTAAACGTCTCTGTAATGAACAAGGACGGTGTGCTCAACACTGTTTCCTGAAAAATGGAACAACATGTAATGGAAATATTCCTTCAGTTAAGACATCACATGACTATAATATGGAAGTCCCGTCATACACTATTGCATATACAACAAATACAGTTGGGTAGATAAAGGTCATTGGCTTTTCAAAGATGAATGGAGTGTGCAATATTAACTACTAGATAAAGAGCCAAAAATATATACAATTAAGAAAGAACCTTGTAGCATTGGAATTAGTTTACCTTTTGAATGAACACAAATGTATAGTATGTATAGGCTTTTCAAGTATCTACAGAAACCTATCCACAAAGATTGTAGAGATCTTCTCAAGCTTATCAAAGTGATTATCTTTCTGCATACAAGAATGCCTGCATAGAAACTAACCCTCCACAAATGCGCGTACACAATAAAAGAAACTATGAGCATTCTTATTGATCTCTATTCTGTGTTCACTTCAGTGCAAATGATTTAGCATGTGTTATAGATATACATATTTTATTGGTAAATGAATACACCTAGAAATTAGTTACCCTTCAATGCTAATCAGTCTGCCACTAAACAAACAAAGCTCAAGCTATTGGAGAAGGAGTTTAAATCTTTGACCAAAGATATTCAAGGTTTGAACAAAGAGAAAGAGGCGATGGAGAAGCAGCGAACTGAAAGGATAAAAACGTATGCAAAGATTGAATTTGATGTCAAAGATTTGGGAGCGAAAATTTCTGGGGATATCCTGACAGTCATCTAGTGACTAGGGTTGCCTCCTTACTTATCTAGTGAAAATCCATGTTTTCATGCAATTGCAACAGTTGACTATGTTGATTACCAAATATAGTGTTCATACATGTAAGAGTTGAAATAACATGATTTTGATGATTTCTTCACATATGGTACACTGAATGTGAGCCAGCCCAACTTTATGGCCATAGATTACAGTAAATGATTACCATTCATGAGTCACTGGCAAGGAAACATATCAACAGGAAAACCATCTGAAATATGCTGTAAATAACACTCCAACATGATACAATAAACTTGGCAAACACATCCATAAGATAACAGGAAACTGATGCAAATGAATAGTGAAACAGATGGAAATATATGGGCATACATTATGCCAAGAACCTGGGTTTGCTGGAAACCAACAATAGGCAATCCATACAAAATATACCAATGTACCACTGAAACTAGATGAATAGAATTTCTCATATATACAAATATATTGCAAAAAAGCCTACAAATATCCCCTGTATGTATCAATCCAGGTGAAAGATAAATTTTTTAACAATTTCCAATCAAAGTCTCAACTTCAATTACCAAACTAACAACCAATATCCACTTTATGCAATTCAAAGACACCAAACGAGGACAATTAAAAGACGTTAACCATTGTCGATCAGAGTATGATCCTGGAATTTTTTGAATACCTGATTTCTAGGCATTAGTTTCATGAAAGTATAATTGCGTGGACAGAAAAAAAAAAAAAAAAAAAAATTGCCTACATTTTTGTCATTATCCATGGTACATATGGCAGCTTGTTTTTTTTTCTTTTTTTTTCTTTTTTTTAGTAGCAGCCAAACAGGGCCTTATCCATTAAAACAGGCATGGCATATGGCAAATTGTAATTTTATTTATTTTGTTTTTTTTTTTGTTTGGTATGAAATTCCACCGATTAGATTATCTTAAACACTCAATCAATTGCCTACATTTTGGTCATTATCCAAGGTACATAGAAAATGTATACATTGATAGAACTGTCATTTAGTCCATGTACTAAGAGACACAAAAAATAAATCCACTGGAGCACAAGGCATACAGTCCATTCCCTGAACAAGCCATGAAAATCCATATGACTCATTTATACACTGATGAGACTATCATACATGTACAATTGGAAAGAATGACCTAATTATTCAAAACAGGATTATGATGTCCAAGTGAAAAATCCAGCAACAGCAAATCCAGATGAGATATAGCAACAACTCTTAAATTATGCAATTGATATACGAACAGTACAAACCATCTGATGTAATCCTGGGAATTCCATATGACATGCAGCAGAAATCTATCTGGTATATATCAGGAAATTCGGTACTTAGAAGAGGAAAATACATATATACTCAATCTATTGACTTGAAGAGAAGGAAAAGATTAAAAGGAAATGATAAAAACCAACAGTCAACAATAACACTATAGGTTTTCACGGCAGATACAGAAGATCGAAAAATGGAGGAAAAATGCACATTTTGCAAAGAGTTAGCTATCCAGATATAAAAATTACATAAATGAGGAGGTTGCAACTCCAGTCACAATTGACTTTTCAAAAAGTCTAAAAATATACACTGTATGCAACCCAAACAGACACCACTGGAAGAGGGTTCACAGAATAATTCCATTGTAACATTGAAGGTGATCCCAGAAATTCCACAGATCATGATTTCCAGCCATCTATTTGGCCGAGAAAGGAAGCCATAAAATTCATAACGGCCTTTCAAAACAGATATCAACAGTTCATATATACATGTACTTTATATGGGAAAAATTCATCTGCAGAACATAATTATAAATAGCATGTATATAATATACAAGTGTAAAATCCTGCAACGGAAAATCCATCTCAGCAACAGAGAAATCCCACGGTTGATCTACCAACACAGCAAACAATTTGAGATAATCCAGGTAAACTCAAGGAGACAGATACCAGAAAACCATCTCACAGATCCCAAATCACCATCTCGTTATGAAAGCAGAAGATACCATAGACTCAATCCAAAAAAATAATAGGAAACTGAAGCAAATAAATAGTGAAACAGATGGAAATGTATGGGCATACATTACGCCAAGAACCTGGGTTTGCTAGATACCAACAACAGGCAATCCATACAAAATATACCAATGTATCACTGAAACTAGATGAATAGAATTTCTCATATATACAAATATATTGCAACAAAGTCCACAAATATCCCTTGTATGTATCAATCCAAGTGAAAGATAAATTTTTTAACAATTTCCAATCAAAGTCTCAACTTCAATTACCAAACTAACAACCAATATCCACTTTATCCAATTCAACAGACACCAAATGAGGACAGTTAAAAGATGTTAACCATTGTCGATCAGAGTATGATCCTGGTAATTTTTGAAAACCTGATTTCCAGGAATTGGTTTCATGAAAGTATAATTGTGTAGACAGAAAAAAAAAAAAAAAATTGCCTACATTTTGGTCATTATCCATGGTACATATGGCAGCTTGTTTTTTTTTTCTTTTTTTTTAGTAGCAGCTAAACAGGGCCTTATCCATTAAAACAAGCATGGCATATGGCAAATTTTAATTTTGGTTTTTTATTTTATTTTTTTTGTTTGGCATGAAATTCCACCAATTGGATTATCTTAAACACTCAATCAAATGCCTACATTTTGGTCATTATCCAAGGTACATAGAAAATGTATATTTCACAATCGTTATAGTTAAAACAATCTCATTTCAGTAATGCTATAAGAGGATTACCAAATATAACACTGGTTTTAGAAGAGAAATATAAAGAACAGTTAATCTGTATACATGCATACATTGATAGAAGTATCATGTATACATGTATTTTCAAAGCTTGAAAAATTCATCACTGGAATCCAAGGAGAACAGTGCATTAACAGATGAATAGTGTCAAATTAAACAGCTTGCATGTATACATTGATAGAACTGTCATTTAATCCATGTACTAAGAGCCACAAAAAATCAATCCACAAGATCACAAGGCATACAGTCCATTCCCTGAACAAGCCATGAAAATCCATATGACTCATTTATACGCTGATGAAACTATCATACATGTACAATTAGAAAGAAGAACCTGATTATTCAAAACAGGATTATGATGTCCAAGTGAAAAATCCAACAACAACAAGTCCAGATGAGATATAGCAACAACTCTTAAATCATGCAATTGATATACGAACAGAACAAACCATCTGATGTAATCCTGGGAATTCCATGTGACATGTAGCAGAAATCTATCTGATATATATCAGGAAATTCAGTACTTAGAAGAAGAAAATACATATATACTCAATCAATTGACTTGAAGAGAAGGAAAAGATTGAAAGGAAATGATAAAAACCAACAGTCAACAATAACTCCAACATAAGGACTTGTAACATATATTTTTCATGGCAGATACAGGAGATCGAAAAATGGAGAAAAAATGCGCATTTTGCAAGGAGTTAGCTATCCAGATATGAAAATTATATAAATGAGGAGGCTTCAACTGCAGTCACAATTGACTTCTCAAAGTGTCTAAAAATATACATTGTATGCAACCCAAACAGACACCACTGGAAGAGGGTTCACAAAATAATTCCATTGTAACACTGAAGGTGATCCCAAAAATTCCACAGATCATGATTTCCAGCCATTTGTTTGGCCGAGAAAGGAAGTCATAAAAAATCATAACTGCCTTATAAAACAGATATCAATAGTTCATATATAAATGTACTTTATATGAGAAAAATTCATCTGCAAAACATGATTATAAATAGCAGGTATATAATGTGCAAGTGTAAAATCCTGCAACGGAAAATCCATCTCATATATAGTAGCAACAAAGATCCCGCGGTTGATCTACCAACACAGCAAACAATCTGAGATAATCCTGGTAAACTCAATGAGACAAATACCAGAAAACCATCTCATAGATCCCAGATCACCATCTCATTATGAAAGCAGAAGATAACATAGACTCAATCCAAAAAATTAACAGGAAACTGATGCAAATGAATAGTGAAACAGATGGAAATGTATGGGCATACATTACGCCAAGAACCTAGGTTTGCTGGAAACCAACAACAGGCAATCCATACAAAATATACCAATGTACCACTGAAACTAGATGAATAGAATTTTTCATATATACAAATATATTGCAACAAAGTCCACAAATATCCCCTGTATGTATCAATCCAGATGAAAGATAAATTTTTTAACAATTTCCAATCAAAGGCTCAACTTCAATAACCAAACTAACAACCAATATCCACTTTATCCAATTCAACAGACACCAAATGAGGACAGTTAAAAGATGTTAACCATTGTTGATCAGAGTATGATCCTGGTAATTTTTGAAAACCATATTTTCAAGAATTAGTTTCATGAAAGTATAATTGGGTGGACCGAAAAAAAAAAATTGCCTACATTTTGGTCATTATCCATGGTACATATGGCAGCTTGTTTTTTTTTTTTCTTTTTGTTAGTAGCAGCTAAACAAGGCCTTATCCATTAAAACAAGCATGGCATATGGCAAATTTTAATTTTAGTTTTTTATTTTATTTTTTTTGTTTGGCATGAAATTCCACCGATTGGATTATCTTAAACACTCAATCAAATGCCTACATTTTGGTCATTATCCAAGGTAAATAGAAAATGTATATTTCACAATCGTTATAGCTAAAACAATCTCATTTCAGTAATGCTACATGAGGATTACCAAATACAACACTGGTTTTAGAGGAGAAATATAAAGAACAGTTAATCTGTATACATGCATACATTGATAGAAGTATCATGTATACATGTATTTTCAAAGCTTGAAAAATTCATCACTGGAATCCAAGGAGAACAGTGCATTAACAGATGAATAGTGTCAAATTAAACAGCTTGCATGTATACATTGATAGAACTGTCATTTAATCCATGTACTAAGAGCCACAAAAAAACAATCCACAGGATCACAAGGCATACAGTCCATTCCCTGAACAAGCCATGAAAATCCATATGACTCATTTATACACTGATGAGACTATCATACATGTACAATTGGAAAGAAGAACCTGATTATTCAAAACGAGATTATGATGTCCAAGTGAAAAACCCAGCAACAACAAATCCAGATGAGATATAGCAACAACTCTTAAATCATGCAATTGATATACGAACAGAACAAACCATCAGATGTAATCCTGGGAATTCCATTTGACTTGTAGCAGAAATCTATCTGGTATATATCAGGAAATTCAGTACTTAGAAGAAGAAAATACATATATACTCAATCAATTGACTTGAAGAGAAGGAAAAGAATGAAAGGAAATGATAAAAACCAACAGTCAACAATAACACCAACATAAGGACTTATAACATATATTTTTCATGGTAGATACGGGAGATCGAAAAATGGAGAAAAAATGCGCATTTTGCAAGGAGTTAGCTATCCAGATATGAAAATTACATAAATGAGGAGGCTTCAGCTGCAGTCACAATTGACTTGTCAAAGAGTCTAAAAATATACACTGTATACAACCCAAACAGACACCACTGGAAGAGGGTTCACAGAATAATTCCATTGTAACACTGAAGGTGATCCCAAAAATTCCATGGATCATGATTTCCAGCCAAGAAAGGAAGCCATAAAAATTATAACTGCCTTATAAAACAGATATCAACAGTTCATATATAAATATACTTTATATGGGAAAAATTCATCTGCAGAACATGATTATAAATAGCAGGTATATAATGTGCAAGTGTAAAATCCTGCAACGAAAAATCCATCTCATATATAGCAGCAACAGAGAAATCCAGCAGTTGATCTACCAACACAGCAAACAATCTGAGATAATCCTAATAAACTCAATGAGACAGATACCAGAAAACCATCTCATAGATCCCATATCACCATCTCATTATGAAAGCAGAAGATACCATAGACTCAATTCAAAAAAAAATAACAGGAAACTGATGCAAATGAATAGTGAAACAGATGGAAATGTATGGGCATACATTACGCCAAGAACCTGGGTTTGCTAGAAACCAACAACAGGCAATCCATACAAAATATATCAATGTATCACTGAAACTAGATGAATAGAATTTCTCATATATACAAATATATTGCAACAAAGTCCACAAATATCCCCTCTATGTATCAATCCAAGTGAAAGATAAATTTTTTAACAATTTCCAATCAAAGTCTCAACTTCAATTACCAAACTAACAACCAATATCCACTTTATCCAATTCAACAGACACCAAATGAGGACAGTTAAAAGATGTTAACCATTGTCGATCAGAGTATGATCCTGGTAATTTTAAAAAACCTGATTTCCATGAATTAGTTTCATGAAAGTATAATTGCGTGGACAGAAAAAAATAAAATAAAATTTGCCTACATTTTGGTCATTATCCATGGTACATATGGCAGCTTGTTTTTTTTTTTTTCTTTTTTTTTTTGTAGCAGCTAAACAGAGCCTTATCCATTAAAACAAGCATGACATATGGCAAATTTTAATTTTAATTTTTAATTTATTTTTTTTTGTTTGCCATGAAATTCCACCGATTGGATTATCTTAAACACTCAATCAAATGCTTACATTTTGGTCATTATCCAAGGTAAATAGAAAATGTATATTTCATAATCGTTATAGCTAAAACAATCTCATTTCAGTAATGCTACATGAGGATTACCATATACAACACTGGTTTTAAAAGAGAAATATAAAGAACAGTTAATCTGTATACATGCATACATTGAAAGAAGTATCATGTATACATGTATTTTCAAAGTTTGAAAAATTCATCACTGGAATCCAAGGAGAGCAATGCATTAACAGATGAATAATGTCAAATTAAACAGCTTGCATGTATACATTGATAGAACTGTCATTTAATCCATGTACTAAGAGCCACAAAAAATCAATCCACTAGATCACAAGGCATACAGTTCATTCCCTGAACAAGCCATGAAAATCCATATGACTCATTTATACACTGATGAGACTATCATACATGTACAATTGGAAAGAAGAACTTGATTATTCAAAACAGGATTATGATGTCCAAGTGAAAAACCCAGCAACAGCAAATCCAGATGAGATATAGCAACAACTCTTAAATCATGCAATTGATATATAAACAGAACAAACCATCTAATGTAATCCTGGGAATTCCATGTGACATGTAGCAGAAATATATCTGGTATATATCAGGAAATTCAGTACTTAGAAGAAGAAAATACATATATACTCAATCAATTAACTCGAAGAGAAGGAAAAGATTGAAAGAAAATGATAAAAACCAACAGTCAACAATAACACCAACATAAGGACTTATAACATATATTTTTCATGGCAGATACAGGAGATCGAAAAATGGAGAAAAAATGCGCATTTTGCGAGTTAGCTATCCAAATATGAAAATTACATAAATGAGGAGGCTTCAACTGCAGTCATAATTGACTAGTCAAAGAGTCTAAAAATATACAGTGTATGCAACCCAAACAGACACCACTGGAAGAGGGTTCACAAAATAATTCCATTGTAACACTGAAGGTGATCCCAGAAATTCCACAGATCATGATTTCCAGCTAAGAAAGGAAGCCATAAAAATTCATAACTGCCTTATAAAACAGATATCAACAATTCAAATATAAATGTACTTTATATGGGAAAAATTCATCTGCAGAACATGATTATAAATAGCAGGTATATAATGTGCAAGTGTAAAATCCTGCAACGGAAAATCCATCTCATATATAGTAGCAACAGGAAAATCCCGCGGTTGATCTACCAACAGAGCAAACAATCCGACTCAAGGAGACAGATACCAGAAAACCATCTCATAGATCCCAAATCACCATCTCATTATGAAAGCAGAAGATACCATAGACTCAATCCAAAAAAATAATAGAAAAAGCATGATAGGAATCACGTTTGAAAACAAAAGATGAAAATCCACTCCCGTATAAATCGGTATGTGAAACAATGTCGTCGGAGCGAACAACACAGGCTGACTCCATATCGGAGGGCCTATCTCACCTGTGACGAAGCCTCATACAAGACAAGCATGAAAAACCACCTCATCCCACATCTCAGCCGCAACACAGATTAGGCTAAGATCCAACATGCAATTCAAATGGGGGTTTACTCATAGCATTTGGGCGAGGAAGAGGACCTACCTCCACTGGAGAAGACCGTCAGTTCACGATAGCGGCGCCGGCTCGACTGGTGACGACCATCGCAACCTAATACGGCTTCTTATAAACCCATTTTCACGTCATACTTCATCATCTCCTGTCACCATCTCTTCCTAACCCTCCCGCCAAATCCCAGCCCATGAAACCTCGAATATGAGATTTCAACGGAAAAGACTGACATCGAGAAGGAGGAAGGCAGGGAGAATGAAAATAGAGAAATTAAGTGTCGAATCCCACGGGATTGCACCGTACGGGCAAAAACCCGTCGAATCCAGCGATGAAATCCGCCTCAATCCAGCAGATTTTCTCTCCAACTTCCAATCCACCGCCCGTCCAAACAGGCAACTGCTCTGATGACATAGGATTGGAGTACCCTATCCAGCCTAATACACGCTACTTCAACATAACGTGTCTGTCCAAACACGCCCTAAGGGGAATTATTGAAAAATGGTACTTTGAGCCACAAGATGAAGCCATGTTGCCTCAAAATCAAACAGAGACTCAACGAGATGCAAGAAGGATAGACAAAAATGATCTTTTCATCATCTATCAAGGAGTGGATGAGACCACTTTTGAAAAGATAGCATGTGCCACCAACTCAAAGTAAGGATGAAATATCTTACAAAATTCATTCAAATGGGTTAATAAAGTGAAGAAAGTACGTCTCCAAACTCTAGAGGTGAGTTTGAAGCTTTGCATATGAAGGAGTCGAAATTAATTTCATATTACTTTTCAAGAGTATTAGCTAATGCAAATCAATTACGTAGAAATGGTCAAACTTTGGAAGAAATTCGTGTGGTTGTGAAAATCTTATAATCTTTAAATCCAAAGTTTGATCATGTTATTGTAGCTATTGAAGAATCAAAACATGTGAATTCCATAGCCATTTATTATGGAGAAAATCACTACAGCAGTTCACAGCAGCAAATCAGGTGTAACTGCGCCTTGATTCACGGCCACAAAGTTCTCTCTTTTCCATGTATATCTTCCTGATTGTAGATTGCTGTAAATAGGATTCTATACAGCTGTAAACAAATCCTCACAACTGTACAGTTACTGATTTATATATACACCATCTCTCGTTGTATCAATGGCAGAGTTTTCCAGCATTTCTTGTTTTTCCTTTCATGGTATTAGAGCTATAACATAACCTTCGTTTCTTTTCCGCTCCACCAATATGGCCTCATCTCCTTCAAACTCGGTTACTCCCACAAACATCCATAACCTCGTCACAGTTAAGCTCACCAAGGACAATTACCTTCTCTAGAAAACTCAGATTGTCCCCTACCTACGTGGTCAGCGCCTGTTTGGGTTTGTTGATGGAACCATCTCTAGTCCTAGCCCCACTATTCCCAATCCTGAAGCAGCAACCTCCCAAACCGCTCCCACTGAAATACCAAATCCCAAATACGTTACCTGGTATGATCAAGATCAGGTTGTTCTAAGTGCCCCGGTTTCCTCCTTATACGAGAATATCCTGGCCCATATGGTCGGCCTCTCCACTTCTAGAGAAGTCTGGGTCACCCTTGAGAGAATGTTCGCCTCTCACTCTTCCGCTCGTGCCATACAGACTCGACAATTTTTGGCCTTCACCAAGAAAGGAAACTTGTCAATTTCCGATTACTTTCAAAAAATGAAATCATTCTCGGACAACTTGGCTACCATCGGATAGCCCCTTCAACACCATGAATTTATAGCTTATCTTCTTGGTGGTCTCAATACTTCTTATGATGCTATTGTCACGTTCATTTCCACTCAAATTGACAAAATGACTTCAAAAGATATGTTTAATCATCTTCTTGCGTTTGAGTTACGCCTTGAGCAGCAACAAACTGTCATTAATACCTCTGTTGGCTCAGTGAACATGACCACTTAGAATGACTCCAGGTCGCACGGTGGAAAACATCCACAACAACAACGCTCTTCTCCGCACCAATCCTATGGTTCCAACTCCATCAACAGAGGAAGGGGACGTAGAAATAGAGGAAGAGGTGGTCCGCCTTAAAACTACTCCTCTAACCCGAGACCACAATGCCAAGTTTGTGGAAGAAATGGTCACACAGCCATCCAATGTTATTACAGGTTCGATCATGCCTACTAAGGCACTCCTCCTAATATGGCGGCTTATGTGGCATCTCTCTCACTACAACATGATACCAACTGGTATCCGGATACTGGCTCCACAAACCATCTCACCAATGACTTTCACAACTTGACTGTGCAATCAGAACCTTATCTTGGCAACGACCAGATTCATGTCAGCGATGGGGCAGGTTTACCTATCAAAAACATTGGTTCCACTACCCTTTCAACCCCCACAAATTCATTTATTTTGAATAAGTTACTGCATGTACCTCAAATTAAGAAAAAATTGATTTCTGTGAGCCAGTTTACAAGAGATAATAATGTTTATCTTGAATTTCACTCTTCTTCCTTTTTGGTGAAGGACGAGGCAACGGGGAGAGTTCTTCTGCGCGGCAAACCTAAAGACGGGCTCTACATTTTTTCGACCTCCATGTCACCCACAATTCATCCTCAAACATACCTATCTCAATGGGCGCCTCTTGATGTTTGGCATTGTCGAATGGGACATCCTTCCTATCAAACTGTCCGCCATCTTGTTTCCAAGTTCTTTTTACCTACTTCGTCTAATAAAATTTCGGGTGTGTATACGGCTTGTCAACAAGGAAAGAGCCATCGCCTTCCTTTTTCTACTTCTCAATCCATTTCTACTCATCCTCTTCAATTAATTTTCTCAGATGTTTGGAGTCCTTCTCCTATTATGTCAACCAACGAAAATAAATACTATGTTTCGTTTATTGATTATTTTAGCAAATTTACATGGCTATTTCCACTCCCAAGCAAATCTAATGTCATACAAATTTTTTGCTCATTTCAAAGACTTGTTGAACGCCAATTTAATTGTAAGATTAAATCTGTGCAAACTGATTGGGGTGGAGAGTATCGCTTTCTTCACACCTATTTTGCAAATATTGGCATTCAACACCGAATCACATGCCCCCATACATCCCAACAAAATGGGTCCGTTGAACGAAAACACTGTCACATCGTTGAAACGGGTCTCTCACTCTTATCCCATGGTCATGTTCCTCACACCTATTGGGATGACGCTTTTCTCATGGCTACATATCTCATTAATCGGCTTCCATCCACTCCTCTTGGCATTTCCCCATTTGAAAAACTTTACAAACATGCTCCAGATTTTTCTTCACTAAAAATATTTGGGTGTGCTTGTTTTCCTTTTCTTTGCCCATTCAATCACCACAAACTTGACTTCAGATCAAAACACTGCGTTTTCATTGGCTACAGCAACTCACACCGTTGGTTCAAGTGCCTTAATACTTCCACTGGCAAGGTATTTGTTTCCCGGCATGTGATCTTCGATGAAGGGTCATTCCCTTTTGCAAGCTCAGACGCCAACCCAGCCCGGCCTCCATCATCCAACCCACATACAGCTCTCCCATCTTCTCTCTTCAGACACGTCATTACTCACACCCCCCCTCTACTGCTGTCACCACAAACCGACCTGTCCCATGCCACAAACTCATTTACCCCACCCACACCATTTCCTAATACTCACCCGTATCATCATCTTCCTCGTTACCTCCTCCTCCTTCTTCAAACGTTTCACCACCCAAAATAAATTCCTCTACTCCACCCAACGACTTTGCTCTCACCACCCAACCAACCCAACCACCATCTACTGCTGAAGAACTCCCTGCACACCGTCCTCATCAAATGGTCACACGGTCTCAGAACAATATCATGAAACCAAAGCTTCTCAAGGATGGAACCGTTCGGTATCCACTGCCACAAACATTTCTTGTTTCTGGTAAAGTTCCAGAATTGCCGACCTGTTATACAGAAACTCCCAAACACAGTGAATGGCGTGCAGCCATGGATGATGAATTCACTGCACTAATGAGGAATGGTACGTGGACCTTAGTTCCTGCCAAACCCGGTCTCAATGTCGTCGGATCCATGTGGATTTTCAAATCCAAGCACAAGTCCAATGGTTCTCTTGAACGGAGAAAGGCGAGGTTGGTTGGCAAAGGCTATCACCAACAACAAGGAATTGACTTCGATGACACGTTTAGCCCCGTGGTAAAACCCACCACCATTCTGATCATGCTCAGCTATGTTATCTCAAATAAGTAGCCGATCCATCAAATTGATATAAAAAAATGCATTCCTTCACGGCAACTTGACTAAAGAGGTTTACATGCAACAACATCTTGGCTATGTGCATCCCAGCTTCCCAAATCATATTTGTCGACTACACAAAGCCTTATACGGACTGAAACAGGCTCCACGAGCCTGGTACCATCGCCTACAAGAGCATCTACTCTCTCTTGGATTTGTGAACTCATGCTCTGATACATCTCTTTTCATTTGCAGATAGGGGTCGACTTCATTATTTCTCCTTGTATATGTCGATGATATACTGATCACTGGGTTAAGTCCACTAGCCATCTCACAACTGATCAAAGACCTAAATCATGAATTTACCGTAAAAGACCTCGGGCACCTAAAATATTTTCTGGGCATTGAAGCACATCAAATAGTCGACAGTCTTATCCTTTCGCAAAGCTAGTACATCTATAATCTTCTTCAACGAACAAATATGCTAGATGCCAAACCCGTTTCTTCTCCAATGTCCTTTTCTCAAAAATTATCATTGTTCTCGGGTGCCAATTATTCAAATCCTTCACATTACCGCAGTGTAATGGGAGCGTTACAATATCTGTCACTGACTCGGCCAGATATCTCTTTTGCAGTCAATAAAGTCTACTAATTCATGCACAAACCCACCGAAGAACACTGGACAACAGTCAAACAAATCCTTCGGTATCTAAAGTTTTCAATCAATTTTGTACTTTTTATTCGGCCAAGCAAGTCCACCCAGCTATCTATCTACTCTGATGCCGACTGGGCAGGGTGCCCAGATGATCAAAAGTCCACCTCGGGTTTCTGCATTTATTTTGGTGCCAACTTAATCTCATGGAGCTCTAAGAAACAACCAACTGTGGCACGTTCAAGCACTGAAGCCGAGTACGTACCGTGCAGTTGCTCATGCCACAGCCGAGTCACTTTGGATACAATCCTTGATGCGTGAAATTGGTATTGTTTTAGCCCAACGTCCAATCCTATGGTGTGACAAAATCGACGCTACATATCTCATGGCAAATCCGGTGTTCCACGCACGGACTAAACACGTAGAGATTGACTACCATTTTGTTTGGGAAAAGGTTCAACAACATACTCTGGAAGTTTGCTTCATCTCCAGTAAAGACCAGCTCGCTGATAGTCTCACTAAACCGATCATGTCCACAATATTTGCCTTCCTACGCGACAAGCTCAGCGTGCATTCATCCCCGTTGAACTTGAAGGGGCATATTACGGAGAAAATCACTACAGCAGATCACAACAGCAAATCAGGTGTAACTGCACCTTGATTCACGGCCACAAAGTTCTCTCTTTTCCATGTATATCTCCCTGATTGTAGATTGTTGTAAATAGGATTCTATATAGCTGTAAACAAAATCCTCACAACTGTACAGTTACTGATTTATATATACACCATCTGTCACTGTATCAAGGTGATGTAGAGCGGGTCGCGGACAATTTCATGGCCAGGATGGATCAGAAAAGGCACGGTCGGCGACAGAAGTGATCTGGACCATCAGACCTTAGATCGAGCGTATCTCACAATCCGGAATGAGTCATCCGACGTAAAATATATGAATTTGGGGTAGAACGAGCTACTTTAGCCAACCAACCCGCTATGCCGGGTTGCGCAGCCCAGATTTGCGATAAACCTGATCGACGGTCGTTTCCCCGTTTTAATTTCATTTTTACTATTTATAGTAAGTTTTAGTCTGCTTATAGCTCTTCATCCGTTGGGCTTTAGGAGTTGTGTCCAACATGAAAAGTGCTTAGCATAATTAGGAGAACGGTTTGGTGAAGCCAAATAGGACACTTACTATTTTTGGCCAAAAACCTTGCGCACTAGTAGACATCACGATCGTCTATAAATAGTAAGATTACTATTTATAGTAAGTTGCGAATTTTAGGAGTTTTAGTTGTAGTTTGAGTCTGATTTCTTTCCTGTTGCTTGGTTCCCTTATTTAAAGGGGTGTAAACTCGTTTTTATTCATTCAGCAAATAATATCGAATTTTATTAGAGTTTATTCATATTCTCTTGCTTTCTTTCCTCGTGGATTCGAGAAGTCTCTGTGAGGAGTCCAGAGAAGCTCCGTGGATTCGGAGTAGTTATCCTTGAGGAAGACGGTGATCGACCTCATCACGTTCATCCCTGCATCAATTTGGTATCAGAGCGAGGTTTTCCCTCGAGCCGATGGTAAACAACGAAGGTATGAATCAAAATCTTGTGGACGGTGATCCAGGGATTCGTTATCTTTTGAAAAAAATGAAAGCTTTCCATCGGGAGAGTCAGTTGACCATGCAAGGGCTGCAGGCAACCCTCGACCGTCTTGCAGATGTGCTACTTCCGCCCCGAGCCCTAGGCGATGCTCCACCACCTATGGTCGCTCCACCACCCGTTGTTGCTGTACGACGTGACCCTGACTATCGCAGAGCACTACCAGCTGCAAATCGTAGGGCTACACTAGATGATTCTAGTTCCAGTGACGAGGACATTAATGAGGGTTTTGACCGACGACCCATCCATGGAGACGATCGTCTAGATCGTGTTGAAAGAGACTATCGAGGTAAGGCTGAACTTTCTAATTTTAATGGTTTATTACGTATCGAAGATTTCCTCGATTGGTTAGCCGAAGTAGAGAGATATTTCGATTATATGGATGTACCAGATCATAAAAGGGTGAAATTGGTAGCGTTTAAATTAAAATCTGGTGCTTCTTCATGGTGGGAACAATTACAACTCTCACGAGCCCGCCAGAACAAAGCGCCCAGCACATCATGGCCTCGGATGAGACGTCTTCTTCAATCACGATTTCTCCCCAGTGATTATGAGCAGATCTTATTCCAGCAATACCAAAATTACCGACAAGGAAATCGAACTGTTACAGATTATACTGAAGAATTCTAACGGTTGGCTACACGAAACGATCTGTCAGAATCTGAGTCACAGAATGTGGCACGATTTATAGGTGGGTTGCGCCGGTAATTCAGGACCGAGTTCAGATGTACCCAGTCGGGACATTAGATGAAGCAGTTCAATTGGCAGGAAGGGTAGAAACACAACTTGCAAGAGCTCCTGCTCGTCCCTATCCTTCAAATCGACCCCCTATAACGGGTCCCACACAAGATCCAGTGCTGGCTCGAGGAAAAGATCCGGTAGAAGAACGTTCTCAACTTTCTCCGCCCGTGAACCGTGATATAGGGAGTGGACCATCCAGACCTCAACGGGCAACACCCACAACAGCAGAGCCGAGTAGGATTCCGAATCCTTATGCTCGGCCAAGGCCGAACAATTGTTACCGCTGTGGCCAACCAGGCCACTTATTAAACATTTTTCATCAACGTCTGACTGCACACTTAACTATAAACGAAGGGGGCACTGAAGATGAGGCCGCAGAAGAAAATCATGGCTTTGATGAATATGAACAAACCACTGAATAAATAGCAGGTGGCGGTGAAGTGACAGGCAAGGATCGTGGTGAATCTCTTGTTATGAGGAGACTACTATATACCCCGCGAAAGGAATTACATCCACAGCGGCATAATATATTTCGTACTCGATGCACTGTCAGCGGAAAGGTCTGTGATGTGATCATAGATAGTGGTAGCAGCGAGAACATCGTCTCAAGAGTTATGGTGGACAAGCTGCAGCTACCAACGACGAGACATCCTTCCCCGTACTCAATTGGCTGGATAAAAAAAGTGAACGAGACCAAGGTAACTGAACAATGCACTATCTCGTTTTCAATTGGTAAATATTATAAGGATCAGATACTTTGTGACGTGGTTGATATGGAAGCCTGCCATATGCTACTCGGTCGACCCTGGCAGTCGGACCGTGATGCGACCCATCGAGGACGAGACAATGTTTACATATTCGTCAAGGATAGTCGAAAAATAATTCTTGCCCCTATGGCACCAGAGAACCACCCTGAAGCCTCTAAAGCGGAGGGGAGTTCTCTCTTGACCATTCGGGATTTTATAGAGGAATCTAAGGAAATCGGCGAGGTATACGCCGTAGTGGTAAAGGGCGAGGAAGAGGAACCCTCAAACATCCCTCCAAGCTTAAGACTATTGTTAAACGAATTCAAAGAAGTCTGGCCTGAAGATTTACCTGATAGATTGCCCCCCATGAGGGACATCCAACATCACATAGACCTCGTCCCTGGGGCTAGCCTGCCCAATCGCCCTCATTATCGGATGAGTCCAAAAGAGTGTGAGATACTTCAGGAGCAAGTGGAGGAATTAATCCGTAAGGGTCTATTAAGAGAGAGCATGAGCCCATGTGCTGTACCAGCATTATTAACGCCAAAAAAAGATGGAAGCTGGCGCATGTGTGTTGACAGCCGAGCAATCAACAAAATTACCATCAAATATCAGTTTCTAATACCACGGTTGGATGACATGCTCGATATGCTGGAAGGGGCCAAGGTGTTCTCTAAACTAAATCTAAAGAGCGGGTACCATCAGATTCGTATCCGACCCGGTGATGAGTGGAAAACAGCATTCAAGACAAAGGAAGGATTGTATGAGTAGCTGGTCATGCCCTTCGGCATATCGAACGCACCAAGTACTTTTATGCGTTTGATGAATCAAGTTCTAAAACCGTTCATTAGTCGATTTGTGGTAGTATATTTTGATGACATATTAATATATAGTCAGGATGAGGTGGAGCACAAGAAACATCTCAGGCAGGTGCTGCAGGTCCTACAAGATAACAAGTTGTACCTCAACTTGAAAAAGTGTAGCTTTTTAACTGACAGCCTGTTGTTTCTAGGATTTGTTGTAACGTCCACAGGCATTCGAGTGGACGATGAAAAGGTGCGAGCTATTAAGGAATGACCGATCCCGACAAACATTCATGAGGTGAGGAGTTTTCATGGATTGACGACTTTTTATCGTCGATTTGTGCGAGACTTTAGCACCATAGTCGCTCCTATAACAGATTGCATGAAGAAGGGACCGTTCCAGTGGACTGATAAAGCTGACAAGTGCTTTCATGAGATCAAGCATCGTTTGTCTACAACATCAGTTTTGGTGCTTCCTAATTTTGACAAATTGTTTGGGGTGGAGTGTGACGCTTCATACATCGGAATTGGGGGAGTATTATCACAAGAAGGTAGGCCGGTAGCCTTCTACAACGAGAAGCTCAGCGAAACATGAAAGAAGTGGTCGACTTATGAGCTCGAATTGTACGCCGTTGTTCAGGCACTGCGACATTGGCGACATTATCTTATTCAAAGGGAGTTTGTTCTATGCACTGACCATCAAGCATTAAAGTTTATTAATAGTCAGACTAACGTGAATCGCGTGCATGCTAGATGAGTTGCATTTTTACAAGAATTCACGTTTGTTCTGAAGCATAAGTCAGGTCAGCAGAACAAGGTGGCTGATGCACTTAGCCGTCGTGCGTCACTATTTGTTACAATGAGCAACGAGGTGGTCGGCTTTGACTGTCTCAAGGAGCTGTATGTCGAGGATGAGGATTTCAAAGATTCTTGGTTGAAGTGCCAAGAAGGTCACCCGAGTGACTTTCATATACAGGATGGTTTTCTCTTCAAAAGGAATCGATTGTGCATCCCCTAAAGTTCTCTAAGGGAGCAGATTATTCAGGAACTACATGGAGGTGGCCTTGGTGGACACCTTGGGCGAGACAAGACGCGAGCTCTTGTGGAAGAGCTGTATTACTGGCCGCAATTAGTATGTGATGTGGGAAGAGCCGTACAACGTTGTCATATTTGTCTGACCTCCAAGGGGCAATCTCAGAATACGGGCCTCTACACCCCGTTACATGTGCCTGATGGTCCTTGGGAGGATTTATCAATGGACTTCGTGCTTGGTCTTCCACGAACACAACGTGATATAGATTCGGTGTTCGTAGTGGTCGATCGTTTCTCCAAGATGGCGCACTTTATCCCATGCAAAAAGACCCTTGATGCAACACATGTGGCTAATTTATTCTTCAGGGAGGTCGTACGACTACATGGGGTCCCTAAGACCATTACTTCTGATCGTGACACGAAGTTCATCAGCCACTTTTGGTGGACTTTGTAGACTCGATTCGATACACGACTTCAATTCAGCAGTGCTTACCACCCACAGACTGATAGCAGATCGAAGTTGTGAATCACATATTGGGGAACCTCCTTCGCAGTATTGCAGGAGAAAAGCCGAAGTAGTGAGACTTGGCCTTGTCTCAAGCAGAGTTTGCGTTCAACAACATGGTAAACCGCTTGACAGGGAGATCGCCGTTTCAAATTATCTACGGACGAGTGCCTCGCCACACACTTGACTTGGTCCCTTTGCCCAAGCATCCAAGCACGAGCGTTGCAGCAGAACATATGGCAGATAAGATCAGGGGCATCCATGCAGAAGTGTAGGCCAAGTTACATGCCTCGAACGAGAAGTACAAGGAACAAGCGGACAAGCACCGGTGACAAAAAGTGTTCGAGGTGCCCGACCGCATTATGGTCCATCTGCGTAAAGAGAGATTTCTGACCGGGACGTACAATAAGTTGAAAAATAAAAAGATTGGACCGGTACCGATCATCCGAAAGATCAATAACAATACTTATGTTATTGATCTTCCAGATGACATGGCGATCTCACGGACTTTCAACGTCGCAGACCTGACCGAGTATCATGAACCAGCGCAAGAGGAGAACTCGTGGACAAGTTCTTTTCAAGTGGAGGGGACTGATGTAGAGCGGGTCGCGGACAATTTCATGGCCAGGATGGATCAGAAAAGGCACGATCGGCGATAGAAGTGATCCGGACCATCAGACCTTAGATCGGGCGTATCTCACAATCCGGAATGAGTCATCTGACATAATATATATGAATTTAGGGTAGAACGAGCTACTTTAGCCAACCAACCCGCTACGCCGAGGTTGCGCAGCCCGGATTTGTGAGAAACCCCCTGATCGACGGTCGTTTCCCCGTTTTAATTTCGTTTTGACTATTTATTGTAAGTTTTAGTCTGCTTATAGCTCTTCATCCGTTGGGCTTTAGAAGTTGTGTCCAACATGAAAAGTGCTTAGAATAATTAGGGGAATGGTTTGGTGAAGCCAAATAGGACACTTAATATTTTTGGTCGAAAACCTTGCGCACTAGTAGACATCACGACCGTCTATAAATAGTAAGATAGTAAGTTGCGAATTTTAGGAGTTTTAGTTGTAGTTTGAGTCTGATTTCTTTCATGTTGCTTGGTTTCTTTATTTAAAGGGGTGTAAACTCATTTTTATTCATTTAACAAATAATTTCGAATTTTATTAGAATTTGTTCATATTTTTTTGCTTTCTTTCCTCGTGAATTCGAGAAGTCTCTGTGAGAAGTCCAGAGAAGTTCCGTGGATTCGGAGTAGTTATCCTTGAGAAAGACGGTGATCAACCTCATCACGTTCATCCCTGCGTCACAATGGTAGAGTTTTTCAGCATTTCTTATTTTTCCTTTCATCATTGATCAACTCATGAGATCCTTACAAAATCATGAAGAAAGAATTAACTAGATGAGGCAGGAGCCATTGGAGAAATTACTTCAAATAAAGCTTATACGGAAGGATGACCAGGAATATTTTAAAGGCCAACAAGGCTGAGGATGAAGCCGTGATTGGGGAAAAGGAAGATGATGACACGTGTACAACTACAAAAAAAAAAAAGAAGCCAAAATGCTCATCGTACAATTCAATGGCTCACGGGAAGTTTTCAACTGCAAATATTGAATTCATACTATTTTACCTGATGTAGTCCATGCGATCTTTAGATCTAACACATTTTTTTATAACCCAAGTCCTTGAAATAAGCCGGCAAAACAGAAGCATTACAGTGAGTTCACACAGTGGTGCCACGAGGAATATCCACGACCCGGGATCTGCGCCCCACATTTTTGGCCCTGTAGGATCAGCAACTCAGCATTACTATCCAGCCGAAGATCGTAAGCACGCATCACCAACTCGTGTACACGTGGCTAGTTGAACAGATCGTGCTGGGCCCAGTGACCACACGTGTATTGTAATTGTTCCATTGGTCATGTTCTCGCTTCTGATCTCTTAAGTCGTAGAGAGTTTGGACACACTTGATGAACGGCTTAGATCTTAGTCGGTGGTTTGATAAACGGCTTCGATCTTAATCGGCGGTCTGAATTGCAGGGTTGTCTCAGTGTATACCAAAAACTACACTCGCTATAGTCCGTCGGCAGTCACATCTGTCATCCGCCCGCCCGGAAGAAGAGCTTTGATACTCTGAAAGTGCTTGTTGCTTGATACTCAAGCACTAAAAATGTTCCCCATGTTGAATTAAATTAAATAATTTTAACCTACAAATCGTGGGATAAATTTCTTATGAATTAGATTATCGAAATTTACAGTGATTTACCTTCTTTTCTATCAGATTTATGGGTATATAATGGACAGCTGAAACAAAAATAGTTGACGGCCTAGATTGAACAAACAAGTGTCCGTTAACCATAGAATATGATCATTCAATTAATCTTATTTTCGCAATATAAAACATCTACGCTGTGTAGGAAGATTTTGAGGGTTTTCTTTGAGTTATTGTAGATTCTATTTTCAAATTTTGAGTGCATGGGTATCAACCACGATGCTCTGCCAGAGTATATAATTACTCCCCCTGGAACCGAAGAAGCCCTAGCTGGACGCATGCGCATTCCGCACCGCGGCGTATCTTATCATGCCAGAATAGTAGGTTTTCACCCTCCATATCGGAACTCTCACACGCTCCGCACATGAAAGTCACTCGATTAGTGGGAAATCTGGATGGCTCATAAGGTGTAACTCCAGGAATTCATTGCGGTAGTCCGTGAACATGATCATATGAAAAGGTTAGGTGGGCCAACTATGCATGAAAATAACAGAAGCTCTAAAAAATTCTGACCGTCCAAATTCAATGTGAGCAAGTGATGAATGGAATGAATCATCAGACTGATTCTTGTTCAGTGGTCATCTTTTCGCATGGTTGTCAGATTTTAGAAACACTTGGCAGATTGACACGTGTAAAGGCGCGCGTGTTGATGGTGCACGTAGGGTAGCAAACCATCGTCATTTCAGCCTATAAAGCTGCCACATCTCCACCTTCGTTTCATCTCTCTGTCGCCTCACTTTGAAGCTGCTCATCCATCGGCCGCCGGTCTTTAGTAATGGCAGCGTCTGCCTCTTTCACTCCGTCCGTCACGCCCTCTCCCTCCAAAACCCTAAAACCTGCTCCAAAATCACTAGGGCTGGGGTTAGGGTTTCTCTCCTCCTCTTCCAAAACCCTAAAACCTCTCGGCTCCCGCATCTCGACGATCGCCCACTCCACCAAGGCAGGCGCCGCCGGCGCTCGGATGGTCTCCATGCCGGCGACCAAGGCGCCGACGCTGATTGATTTCGAGACCTCCGTCTTCAAGAAGGAGAAGGTCACTCTCGCCGGCCACGACGAGGTGAGTCTCCTTTTTATTTTACTTTTTTGCTATTTTTCACCATTTTCTTCGATTTTTTCTACTCTTGAGTTCGACCTCTGGCAGATCTCGGCTTCTCGATCTTATCTTCTCTTTCTGGGGATTTTTTTTGCAGTACATCGTTAGAGGAGGAAGGGATCTGTTTGGTTTGCTTCCAGATGCATTCAAGGGGATTAACCAGATTGGCGTGGTTGGGTGGGGTTCTCAGGTAAATTCTCGACTGTTGATTCGTATGTTCATGCTTTTCTGTTCATTTTGGTACTGAATTATGTGAGATTCTTGTTTGTGTAGAACCATTTCTTTCTGTTTGAATGTGTTCATAGTTAACAGCAGTAGTTCAATTTACTTACTAGAAAAAAAACATGTACATCTATGCGAATGACAATATTCATATAAAATTAATCAAATAGCTTACTTCCTTGAATGAATGCGTGTATGTATATTGGAAAATGCACTGACCTGTCCGCTTTGGACTGGGTTTGGTCTGAGTATCAAGGCCTGCTAGATGGAGCTGAGCTCGAGTTAACACCCAGTAATTGGGCTGGATCTGAGCTTGCATCTGCATGAAGGCCCAAGAAGTCATCCCAGCTCAGACCAACTTCTTTGATATGATGGGATGATTATTTGGATCATGCACCTGGCCTTGCCCTGCCTCCTCGTTCATGGCTGGGTTTGTATTCAAATCCTTAGCTCATGGGCTGGGGGTAAAGATGCATTGGCCCAACTTGTGCAAGTGGAAGTGCCAAAAAATACCAATTTTAAAATTTTCGTGAACAAAATTACCTTGAATGCGTAACCACGATCATCTTCTTCACCACATGGAAACAAGCTTGGAGATGAAGGAAAGCTTACCAAAGATGATAATTCCCAACCACGAGGGAAGAGAACACTTCATATTATGAGATCTTTAGATTTGGTGTTCTAGGATTTCTAGTAGGGAAGGAATTTCTCAAGGGCTAGGGCTTGAGAGTAGGGGTGTCAATGAGCTAGGTTATGGCAGGGCCAAGCTCTATTCAAGCCCGGTCCACGTTCTTTAAGCTAAGCCTAAACTTAGCCCGGGCCCATGATGGGCCAAAAAAGTCCAACTTGAGCTTGGCCCGGAAGGTTTATATAGTGCTTGGCCCAAACACGAGCCCAATAGACTTCCCAAACAACACTGCCATGGCATTGCCTGATAAACATTGCAGAGAGAGAGAGAGAGAGGCGTTGGATTTACCATCAGGGTTTGGTTGAAGAGAGTGGAGATCGTAAAGGCAGGGTGGGAGAAAGTATTTGAAAAGCAATGAACTTTGGAGAGTTTGTGGGCGCTATGTCCAGATAATCCATCTCGATTGTTCATTCCATCCATCCAACTTCTCAAGTGTCTTGTAGAAATCTCGTCAATTAGATGATACTCCCCATCCAAACATAAAGAAAATGAACTGATAGAGCAGGCTCTACCATAATGTCATAGATCTCTACGAGGTGCTAGCCGTATTTTGGGAACAAAAAAAGGAGAGGCATTTGCCTTATAGAGAGGGAAGAAGAAGCCATTATAGAGAGAGATGAGGGCAGTGTGGTTGGAGCCTTAGAATGGTGAGAGAGAGAGAGAGAGAGAGAGAGAGAGAGAGAGAGAGAGAGAGAGAGAGAGAGGGAGTTTGGAACCCTAATGGGTCAAGCCAGACCAGGTGGGCTTTTGAACAACCAAGTCCAATCCTGACCTACTTGAGAAACAGGCTCGACTTTTTTGCATGAACCTAGCCTTTAGGCCTAATATTCTAGCCCAAGCCCAGAAACATATTGGGCTAGCTTGGCCTGTTGATAGCCTACTTGAGAGGAGAGAGAAGTATCTCGAGCTAAAACCCTACACCTATGTTTATAGACTTCTATTACAAAGAAATCCCAATTAGAGACAACTCCAATTTTCTTATTATGTGTTGGTAATGTGGTGTACTGAATTATCATGCTCCCGCACGATAAGATGACTCAATCTACACCCTCCAATGGAGTTGATCCAGTGTGAGATTTCTAAAACGATAATCTTTCCTAGGGGATGACCTTACACCAAGTACACAAGTGGACCGGAAATAGTCTGTCCCAATTTCCAATAACGTGTCCTAGACCATGTGCTTTTTAAGTACAATGGCCTTAGGTTATGACGAGAGCAAGGGTTTGGCCTCTCCTCCATAAACCGTAGTTTTTTTTTCCTTGAGGGCACTTTTTGTTTCTTCTTTTTTCAGGACAAAAATGTCTCCTTGTCAGCTGCTCCCTCATACAATAGTAGCTTGCATTAGAAGATGAAAGAATTTTTTTAAAAGGGGATTGTGGGTCCTACTAAACCATGAATAGGCCCACTCTTTGGTTGATCTGATCCGTTTATTTTAATCGAACAACCATGAACCACATAATGGTATTTTTCGATTTTCAAAGAGAAGCAATGTGGCCCACAGTGGCATTAACATTATTCGTTGATTCTGAATTGTTTCCTCCGATGTAGTCCATTTGTGATGAGTTGTCTTCAAATTTTGGCTGATGATATGAAATTAAAATCCATTTCATGTGGACAGATTTAATTTGCTTCACGACAAGTTGATGGGTTCCACATAAGATCTCAAATGGGTTCTTATGGTGTGGCCTTGCTGCAGGAAGGTCATTTGGCCTTTTCATTTTCATTTTTATTTTTTTGATTTTACGGGACGAGACCACACAGAGCCAAAGCTCTGTCAAAGTGAAGCTTCGATGAAATTCCATCAAAGCTCCAGTGAAGCTTAGTACAATCTCCGGGTCGAGAACAAGGGTTTTTTTAATTCTTCAACCACACTCTCCGACATAAAAGCTATGATGGCCAAAGGTCAGATGTTGTGAAAGGGAGGAGGGTAAGGTAGTTCCCTTTGTAGTTGTTGTTGTTGTTTTTTTTAAAAATTTGGTTGGGTATGAATGGTGAGAGTTTGTGAAAGGGAGGAGGGCGTGAAATAATAATATAATGGATGAATTTTGTAATAGAAGAATGTGATGAATGTGATGATTGCTATAATGGATGGATTTTGTAATAGGAGAATGTTGTACTGTTGATTGTCGATACTCATTGCAGATTGTTGATATTCGTTGTAGATCGCCTATAATCATTATGGGTCACCAATCCCATGAAAACGACCATAACTCCCTCATTACATATCCGATTGGGGTGATCTTGTGCTCGTGGGAAACATAATTCGATAAACTTTCAAATGGCTTTGAAATCATCTCATTTGGACACCATTAGATAGCCTAAAAGTGGGCTCAAAGTTCTTTACGGTTATGGGCTGCTGATCCCACGAAAGCGATCATAACTCCTTGGTTACATGTTTATTATTCATAGTGAGTATTGGCAATCCACGGTGAACATGAGTGACCAACAACCATGATGACATGGAGTTGGGACCAGGGTGTCCCGTATCCGTTACGATGCGGGCGTATCGACCGATATGTATCAATCAACCCCCCCGGCGGATTTTGTAGCCGTAACGGCTGTTACAGGGCGTAACGGCCGTTACAGGGCATAACTGTCAAAACATAACATTTTTTTTTGCTTTTTAAGGTATTTTTTTCACTTTTTTAAAAACTTCTTTCTTCTAAACTCTTCCTATATCATTCTGTTGTTATTTTCAACCACTCTTAACTTGATATTACAAATAAAAATAACTTATATTAAGGATTTTCTTGATTCGAAGCTCTGTGGGCCATTTTCTAGAAATTCCTCAAAAATAGGTGTTTATACTTTTTATTCAATGCTTTGTTGTTTTAATGGTAGAATATGATGTGTTAATCATAATAGAAGATATTAATATCCATTTTATAGATTTTTGTTATCATTTTATATTTTTTATAATTTTTTTCTATTTACGCACTATTTTTGCCTTTTTTAAAAATTTGAAAAATTATTTTTTATTGAATGTTTTGATGTTTTAATGGTAAAATATGATGTGTTAATCATAGTAGAACATGTTAATGTTTATTTTACAGATTGTTATTGTCATTTTATTTTTTTTATGAATTATGAAAAATAATTGCAAACACCTATACATGTAAGATATTTTCATATTACATTCATTTTAATATATCTATCATTGATAGTAGATAGTTAGAAAATTAAATATATGAATTTTGTAGTCAAATCCAGGTTATCTAGTACATAAATTCATCAGACAGTCCGATACAACTTCTCACTAAAGAGTGGACTGTTACACCACTATAAACATGTTCCATTTTATAATTGAATGCATATTTGGAATGCTTAGAATATTTCAGATTTAATCCATATTTTTTTGGCATTTTTTTTTTTTGCACCGTTACAGGCTGTTACGCCCCCGTAACTATATCGGTATCGAAGAGCACCGTTACACCAACCGATACCGATACGGGATACCTTGGTTAGGATTATTTTCGTGGGTTCAGACATGTAATCAGGGAGTTATGATATTTTCATGGGATTGGCAACCTGTGATGATTATCAGCGATCCATAGCGATGACATGGAGTGGGCCCAAAGTTCATCCCACAGTGAATGTCTGATATTCACACCAATTGGACATTTAATGAGGGAGTTATGACCGTTTTTGTAGGATCGACGACCCAGAGTCATGTCAAACGTTGGGCCCACTTTTGGGCTATCAAATGGTATCCAAATGAGATGATTCTAAAGTCATTTGAAAGTTCATTGAATTATCTTTCCAACAAACATAAGATCACCCCAATCGCACATGTAACTAGGGAGTTGTGACCGTTTTCGTAGGATCGGCAGCCCATAGTGATTATTGGCAATCCGCATCACAATGAATTTCAACGATTCACAGTATAGGTGATCCATAATGAGCATCAACGATCCATAGTGAATATCAGCGATCCACGGTGAGTATCGATGATGCACAGTACAACACTATTACAAAAATTCATCCATTACAACAATCATCTATTATAACATTCATCACATTCTTCCATACTCTCCTCCCTTTCACAAGCTCTCACCATTCATACCCAACCAAAAAAATTTAAAAAAAAAGAAAGAAAAAGAAACTACAAATAGAATCACTACACCCTATTTCCTTTTACAAACTCCGACCTTTGGCCGCTATAACTTCTACGTCGGAGAGTGTGGCCAGAGAACTAAAAAAAACCATGTTTTCGGCCCATATAGTATGCTAAGCTTCACTATCGATTTGACAAAGCTTCAACTCTTCGTGTGGTCCCCTCCCACGAAAAAAAAAAAATGAAGAAGAAAAGAAGGAAAATGCCAAATGGCCTTCCTGCTGCAGGGCTCCACCATAAGAATCCATCTGAGATCTTATATGTGGCCCAATGGCTTGTCGATGGCTTGTCGTGAAATAAATCTAATCCATCCACATGAAAGAGGTTTTAATTTCATTTCATCTGTCAAAGTTTGAAGGTAAAACTCATCACAAATGGATTACATTAGGGGAAATAGTTTAGAATTAATGAATAACGTTAATGCCATTGTGGACCAAAGAGAGCTTTTTAAAAATGAAAAAATGTCATTTTGTAGTTCATGGCTGTCCAATTAGAATGAACAAATCAGATCGACTAAGGAGAGCTTATTCATAGTTTAGTGGGACCCACAATCCCCTTTTGGAAAGGTCTTTTTATCTTTCGAGGCAAGCTACTACAGTACGAGGGAGCATCTTGCAGAGGGACATTTTTGTCATGAAAAAAGAGAGCAAAAAGTGTCACGACTGTCCAATTAAAATGAACAGATCAGATCGACTAAGGAGTGAGCTTATTCATAGTTTAATGGGACCCACAATCCCCTTTTCGAAAAGTCTTTTTATCTTTCGAGGCAAGCTAGTATAGTACGAGGGAGCACCTTGCAGAGGGACGTTTTTGTCCTGAAAAAAGAGAGCAAAAAGTGCCCTTGGGGAGAGCAAACCCCTTCCGTCACACCCTGAGGCCATTGTACTAAAAAAAAAAACCTAAACTGTTAATCATACATGTTTGATTCTATATGTACATGTGAACAAATTCTAACATTATCATGGTATCCCAAATTGGTTATGTATCGGCCGTAACGGCCGATACGTAACGGTAACGGTGGGACCCGTTACGTGATATGGGGTCGAAACGGCTGTTATGAAATTCTGTGACCATAACGGCCGTTAGAGGGCCATAACGGCTGTTACGGGTCTTGAAAGAGAAAAAAGAAAAAGAAAAAAAGTCACCTTACCTTTTTCCCTTTCTTTTCTTCTTCTCTTTCTTCTTCTTCTTCTTCTCGAGCAGATGCGGCTGCGGTTGCGGCCTTCTTCCTCTTCTTCTTCTTCTCCGCAGCCTTCTTCCCCCCATCTCTCTCTCTCTCTCTCTCTCTCTCTCTCTCTCTCTCTTCTTTCCCTCTTTCCCTCTTTTTTCTTCTTTTCTTCCCCTTTGTTTTCTTTTCGGTTTCCCTCTCTCGCCCTCTTTTTTTTTTTTTTTTCAGCGATAGCTGCTGTAGGTATGTGTCACGCTAAGACGAGCGCTGACACTCCTCGAGTTCCGAGTTGTACGAACGGTTCAAAGGAGATCAAAGTTATATGGCCCCCACAGTGATGTATTTATTACATCTACACCGTTCATTTATTTTCAGAGATCATTTTAGAGCACCACCTAAAAAATGAATTATATCTAGAGATCATTTTAGAGCACCACCTAAAAAATGAATTATATCTAGAGATCATCTGAACCACACCAAAAATAACAACGGAGATAATGATTTTCATGGTTAAACAATTCGTAGGGCGCACGGTAACGTTTATTTTCCATCCAATCTGATTAGACTCAAGTGGGCCCCACCATGATGTATATATTTTATCCATGTCATCCATCCATTTTGCCACGTCATTTTAGGTCAGGATACAAAAAATTAGTAATATCCAAATCTCAGGTGGACCACACCATAGGAAATAGTGGTTATAGAATGCTCACCATTAAAAATTTCTCAAGGTCCACTGTAATGTTTATTTTCAATCTAACCTATTAATTGGGTCACACTAACGTGGATGAAGGGAAAACACACATGTCAGTTGATCTAAAACTTTTCTAGCCCTCAATAAAATTTTAATGGTGAACGTTTAATTATTATTGTTTCTTATGGTGCAGTCCACCTGAGCTTTGGATGTGTCTCATTTTTGGGCTCATGCCCTAAAATTATTTGGCAAAATAGATGGACGGCGTGGATATAACACATTCATCTCGGGTGGGGCGTAAAAAACTTTGACACATGTGTTGCACTTCACAATCCGAGTCCCGCCTAATTCAAGCCTTAAAAATTTGTACACGAGATATATATTAACTTAAAATTTAACAATTAAATTATGGATTGCAATTGCTAACTCACAATGCCAAAATCAAATTGTTTGAATAGTTTTAATTGGTAATTTGTGGACTTTTATTTTTTAAAATAGGGCCTTTTGATTTAATTTTTTTATGATTCACTATCCAATAAATGTCCACCAATTTATAAGTGGAATAGTGACAATAAATGGCATGAATTTGAGGCTGATTTAGAGCATAGATTGGTCCTCCAAGTTGGCTCCAAATTGGCAACGCCATCTACCTGGACTTAATTTCATTTTTTTAAAGAACTATTGAGAGAAATGATATCAAGTTGTTAAGTATATAAATTACATATGTAGAAAATTAAATATATGAATTTTGTAGTCAAATTTAAATTACCTTGTTAAAAATTAATCAGACAGTCCGATACAACTTCTCACCAAAGAGCGGACCGTTACACCACCATAAACATGTTCTAATTTACAAATGAATGCATATTTGGAATGCTTAGAATATTCCGGATTTAATCCATATTTTTTAAATATTTTTTTGGCAAAAAAAAATATTGTTCTGTTACGGGACGTTACGCCCCCGTATCGCCGTTATGCCCCCGTATCCGTATCGGTTTCGGAGGGCACCGTTACGCCAACCGATATTGATACGGGACACCTTGAACATTATGATCATTATGCACACTTGTCTACTTTAGAGACGGATTTTTCTTTAAAAACGTGATTGATGAAAACCTATTAAAAATATTAATATATAAATATTTTTTCAAAAATCTAGGCAATAAATTTCGACTGTCCATTCGATCTGGTGCCTTAACTCTTATGTACATCTTCACCGCTATGTAGTCATCAATCAACCAATGACCCAACCTTGCTGCAATATATAAGCTTACACTATTTGACCAGATACAAAGTAGATCATGCTAATCGGCATAAGAACTCATCATAAATCAAGACAGCGGTACATCTCATGTGTACATGCGTCCCAACATGCATCACTCTTGTGCATACCTACGCATTGGTCTATGATGTGAAAGAAGTGAACTAAGCCATTAAACTATGAATGTTGGCCACACCTCATTGTGAAGGCCGATTTGAATGCCTATGTACATACATCGTCATGAAAGAGCACATCCACACTCAAACATCAGAAAATCTCAATATGATCCAATGAATAAATATTACACGTGTCAATAACAGTCTAATGGGCCACACAAAGCAAGGTGTTCCAAATCGGTTACGTATCGGCCTACGGCAACGGCCCAGGCCGTTACGCGATACGGGTATGAATCGGTTGGGTTAGAAAAAGAGATACATAACGACCATTACGGGGCCCGCAACAGCCGTTACAGGGTGTAACGTTCGTTACCCTGTAACATTCCAACAAAAGGGGTCTTCAAGGAGAGGAAAAAAAAGAGGAGAAGAGGAGAAGATAAAGGTCGAAGGCGTACCTAATCCTTCTTCTTTCTTTTCCTCTTCTTCTTCTCAACTCCATCAACCGATCAGCATCTCTGTGACTCCATCTTTGTAAGGGTTTCAAATTCGGAGAACTATCTCTCTCTACTAGGGTTTCGAGCACAAAGCCATGCGCATCTCTCCCTGCTAGGGCTTCGTGCACAGAGCCCTCGCATCTCTCTTCATTTGAAATCGCAGCGAAGTCAAAGAGCCCTTACATCTCTCTCCATTTGAAATCGCAGCGAAGTTAAAGAGCCCTTACATCTCTCCATTTGAAATCGCAGCGAAGTCACAGAGCCCTCTCTCGCTCTCTTTTCATTCCAAAGGAAATCAGACTACATACGAGTTACTCAACACGCTTTTATCGTATTGAGTAAATTCTGTTGGACCCATCGTGAATGTATGTGGTTTATCCACACCGTCCATCTGTTTTTCCAGCTCATTTAAGGGTTTGATACCAAAATTAAAACATATACAGAGCTCAAGTGGACAATACCACAGGAAACTGTGGGAATAATGATTTCCACCGTTGAAACCTTGCTAGGATCCACAGTGATATTTATTTGTCATCTAACTTGTTCATTAGATCACAAAAACATGGATGAAGGGCAAACATAAATATAAGCTTTATCCAAAACTTCAGTGGCCCTCAATAAATTTTCAACGGTAGAAATTCAATTCACACTATTTCCCGTGGTGTGGCCCATTTGAGATTTGGATATGCTTCATTTTTGGGCTCAAGCACTAAAATTGTCTGGTAAAATGGATGGTAGGAGTGGATAACTCTATAGGGTCCACGTGATTTACTCGGTATGCAATCAGCTTCCATTTCAAAGAGGCTACGTGGCTCAAATCCGCCGAGTTTTCTTTTTAATAAAAGGTCCACGTGCCGCGTGGGCCCCACCATGATGTATGTATTTTATCCATGCCATCCATCCATTTTGCAACATCATTTTAGATCATGATCCAAAAAATTAGTAAGATCCAAATCTTAAGTGGACCACACCATAGGAAACAATGGTTATAGCAAGCTCACCATTAAAATTTTCATAAGGTCTGCTATAATGTTTATTTTCCATCTAACCTGTTTATTGGGTCACACTGACGTGGATGAAGGGAAAACACACATGTCAGCATGATCTAAAACTTTTGTAGCCCCCAATAAATTTTTAATGGTGGACGTTTAATCATTGTTGTTTCTTATGGTGTGGTCCACCTGAGCTTTGGATCTGCCTCATTTTTGGGCTCATGCCCTAAAATTATTTGGCAAAATGAATGGACGATGTGGATATAACACATTCATCACGATGGGGCCCAAAAAACTTTGTCACAATGCCAAAATCAAATTGTTTGAATAGTTTTAATTGTTAATTTGTGGACGCTTATTTTTTAAAATAGGGCCTTCTGATTTTATTTTTTTTTTCATGATTCACTATCCAATAAATGTCCACCAAATCATAAGTGGGATAATGCCAATAAATCAGCCTTGGAATGGTGCTCCAAGTCAGCCGCAAATTGGCAACACCATCTACCTGAATTTAATTTCATTTTTTTAAAGAACTATTGGGAGAAATGATATCAAATTGTTAAGTATATAAATTAGATATTTAGAAAATTAAATATATGAATTTTGTAGTCAAATCCAGGTTACCTGGTTCATAAATTCATCAAACAGTCCGATACAACTTCTCACCAAAGAGCGGACCGTTACACCACCATAAATATGTTCCAAATTATAAACGAATGCATATTTGGAATATTTAGAATATTCCGGATTTAATGGATATTTTTTCATAATTTTTTGACCCAAAAAAAAATTAATTTTGCACCGTTACACACCCCGTATCGGCCGATACGGGGCCTATCGATAACGGTGGGCACCGTTACGCCCACCGATTCCGATACCGAACACCTTGACACAAAGTCTTATCATTTGCCACCCTACTTGTAAGTTGACTGGTTTCTAGGCTAGGATATTCTATGGGATCCACTACTGTAGAAATTAAATCAGTTATTGTTGATAAGAATTAAAAGGGTTCCAAATCATATCTTTTTGGGCTCGTAGAATATAACAAAGTGTCTGTACCATTGATATAACAAAGATGGCAAACCGAAGGGCCGTGGTACTTGGAGCAGTCTTATTGATCCTCTTCTCCTTTGTAGGTAAGGATAAAGCTAACATGTCCATTAATATCTATCTATGCATGAGAATGTTCTGTATGTGCATGTTTTCATTCCATCTGCTTATGTATGCATGTATCAGCAGAGATTTTCCCCTAGGAACCGGTTCTCATGAGAACACTTTGAGAACTCATTTCATGTGATGTGTATATGCAATCTAGGCCATACAGGTCCATCTAGCTTAAATGAAGGGTTGGGCAAAAAATCACGTTGTTTTGCAACTCAGGTGGGCCCTATATGCAGTCTAGGCCATACAGGTCCATCTAGCTTAAATGAAGGGTTGGGCAAAAAATCACATTGTTTTGCAACTCAGGTGGGCCCTAGTGAAAATCAAGGGTGGGAATTCCCTCCCACTTTGTTATGGCCCACCTGATTTTTGGATCAGGCTGACTTTTGGGCTATAGGGGTTTCATGAGGGTGGCTCATCTAGTGGATGGTTCGGATTTTGTGCACACATCAGGTGAGATGAGTTCTCAAAGGGTTCTCATGAGAACTGGTTTCTAGGAGAAGATTTCTCTGTATCAGCATATGTGCGAGTGTGTTTATGTGATTGCGTGTGCAGGTTTGGGTGTGATTGTGTTCATGTGGGTGGCCATGTAGTGCATGTGCACTGGTCTCCATGTGTATATGTATGTATGTCTCATCATCATCACCACCCCCACCATCATCATCATTAAGCCTTATCTCAATTAATTGGGTCAGCTACATGTCTCCTGTTCTGCCATTCGACTCAAGGGCCAGACATTCAGTTAGATCATAGGTCATCAAGTCTTTTAGTCTGGCGATAGAAAGAACCACACACACTTTCAAATGCAATAAGTTCAGTCTTGCTACCTCCATACACATCCTTTTCAGCCTTCCCCTTGCCTTTTTAGAGCCTTCAACTTGTACCAACTCACTCCATAACTGGTGCAGTTCTTGGTCTCTGTCGCACATGACCAAACCATCTAAGTCTACTTTCCCTCATCTTATTACGTATTTTGACTACTCCTAAGCTCCATCAAGTGCATCTAATTCTAATTCTATCTTGCCACTCATCCATCTCAACATCCTCATTCAGTGACGTTTTATCCTATGAACATGTTCTTTAACTGCCCAATGTTCTGTCCTATAAAACATGGCTGGTCTTATAGCTATCGTATAAAATTTCCCTTTCAGGTTGAGCTGTACACGATGATCACATCTCCATTTCTCCATAGGTACATCTCCATTTCCCTTTCAGTCTGAGTGTATGTATGCATGTCTGTATGTAAATATTGCATAGAGGAATTATATGATCATCAGTGCTGAATGATATGTATCCTCTTGAGCCCTTAATTCCTATGAGAGGGACCCATAATTTGGTGATCCAGACTGTTGACCTTATAGGCCCCACAGTGGATGGTCATTGTTGCCATCATCATCATCATCTAAGCCGTTGCAGTAATGTATTTGATTATATCGGAAGTACCAATGAGTTGGGATATACCTATTGGGCCAGGTCCTCTCACGGCAACTTGGTCATTTATTATAAAGAGGATGAGATGGAATTAAGTGTTACCATCTATATTTCATGTCGCTTATGATACGCTTCTTTCTTGTCTTTTCTCTAAATAGTATATAAGGTCATATTATTGTTAACTCTTCTATCTTGTATTCTTTCTTTATATTTGAATTTTTATTCAGTGTTTTAGCACCCAATATCCTTATCCATAGCTTTGTTGTTTTTGTATTTTAGAAGAAATAGCCCCTCTACTTATTAACTGTATTTGATTTGGTATCTCTTATGTATTTTTTAATGGTTATGGGCATCGGATTTAAGCTAAAGACATTACTGTTTCCATACAGGGTCCTGCTCAAGCGCAGAATTTGAGAGATTCACTTGCAGTGGCAGGGTCCAACATTGTGGTCAAGGTCAGGTTCTCTCAGCCTATTTTGACCATCCAGTTGATGAGCATGTTTAATCGTCGCTATCATTTTTGTTCTTCATTTTTATCTTTTCATTGAGGAATTTAAATCTTTTGGTGTATTTAGCTGTGCAATGTCCAATACCAAGGAAGATTTCTCACATCTCATGTTTATATGTGGAGGTTTGTCAAGCCCACACCTGCCTGCAAGGCACACCATCTGCATGGTACCACCTGTGCAATATATGAGGACTATCCATTACATGATCTGAGTCTGATAGTCTAGATGTTCTTACCAAAACAAAGGTTGGTCTACTAATTAGGTGGGCCATAATGTAAGAAAAAGGTGGGTGGCTTAGAAAGCTTCACTATTTTTTTCTGATGTACATTTGTTTTGTAAACTGTGTTCTGCGGGCCACCTTATTATTTGACCAACTTGATTCTTGGACCATGACATTGAATTTAGCGGGATCCTCATGATGGATGGTTGGATCTTGTAGCCATGTGCATGGGTGTAGCAAAACTCATATATGATATTCACACTTATTTTCTGTGTTTGATAGCTTGAGTATTATTTGTAGTGTTATTTTATGTATTTAACCATATATTTTAATATAGAAGTCCTCACCATGCAAAATTCGTAAAAATTCATTATGTTTGCTTTCGTGCAGGTTGGGCTGAGGAAAGGCTCTCACTCTTTTGCCGAAGCGCGTGCTGCTGGATTTAGTGAGGAGAATGGAACTCTGGGTGACATCTGGGAAACTGTTTCAGGCAGTGATCTTTTGTTGCTATTGATTTCTGATGCCGCACAGGTTAGAACCCTATGGGCTTGAGAATCAGATTCCTACCTGTATTGGGAACTCCTTCCTTTTATCTGAGTAATTCTAATATGGCATTCAAAAAAACGAAGAAGAAGAAGAAAAATTCTTAGGCCCTGTTTGGTAGACACGTAAAAATGAGCTCAATCTCAGTAAAGTTAACAATAATTATGTGGTAGAGATCTTGATCTTCAATGCACAATTACTGTTAATATGAACTCATCATGTATTAGATATTAAGATCTCTAATATGTTATTACTGTTAAATAAACTCATTTTCAGGCGTCTACCAAACAAGGCCTTAATTTTAACATAATCTACTGCTGCTTAACCATGCTGCTCCTGGCTTACTTGTTTGCTGTTTTGGCATATGTTGTCCTGTACTTGTCCTCTGTCCAGGTACAATTTGTATCCTGCTGTTTGACTAACTTGTGAAATATCTGGAATTTTTATTTTTATTTTTGTCAAAATTGTGATTTTGGTTGCTTCCAATCAAATAATAACCCATTGCAACTCTGCAGCAGTGAAAGTTTCTTTATATCAGGAGATGCTGCGTGTATATAATCATTAACCTGTCTCATATAGCTGAATGAATTTTTGAAGCTATGCACCTTTGTGCTAACATCTTTATATATGAATATTAATCTCTCTAATCATTTGCATTTGATTCAAGCTTTGAAGTGTAGTATTTCTTGAAAGTTGTTTTTAATAATGCACCTGAAATTTATTAAATATGCTTGATTTGGATTTCAGATGCATTTTGTGCATGACGTGTGCTCATCCACAACCTTATGAAGCTTAAAAACTGAATGTTTGTGGAATTTTTTCTAATTCTGGGCCTTTGTTGCAGGCGGATAATTACGAGAAAATCTTTTCTTACATGAAACCAAACAGCATCCTTGGGCTTTCTCATGGCTTTCTTCTTGGACATCTTCAGTCTTCGGGGCTTGATTTCCCCAAGAACATTAGTGTGATTGCTGTATGCCCCAAGGGAATGGGTCCATCTGTGAGGAGATTGTACGTTCAGGGCAAGGAGATAAATGGTGCAGGAATCAATTCTAGTTTTGCCGTCCACCAGGTCTGGTTTTTAAGATTTCTGTGCATCACCTTGCTTATTCATAGCTGGCTCTATTTCTTAATTATCATCCCTAGAAGCATTGGTAACTAGATATTACACTTCACAGAGCCTACTGTCATGAAACTGTCATCCAGTTTCATACGTGGTGTTAACCTGAGTATTATTTTAGCAGCATGTTGTCTGACATCTTGTATCTTGTTGTGCAGGATGTTGATGGTAAAGCTACAGACGTGGCCCTTGGATGGTCGGTTGCTCTTGGTTCTCCATTTACATTTGCCACTACATTGGAGCAAGAGTACAAGAGCGACATTTTTGGGGAGCGTGGTGAGCTCATGCTTCTTCTTTCTTCTTCTTTTTTTTTTTTTCCCTTGGAAAGGATAACAAAAATTCATTGAAAGTGCTATCTATCTGATTTTGCCATTTTACTACAATATCGATCTGATTCCTGATCTATAGGCAGCAAGACATTCCTGTTGCTTGTTTGATAAGAATGGTGTCTGGCTGTCTGGCTGATCTTGTAGGCATTTTACTTGGAGCTGTGCATGGAATGGTGGAGGCTTTGTTTAGGAGGTATACTGAAAATGGAATGAGTGAAGATCTGGCTTACAAGAACACTGTGGAGTGCATAACTGGAATTATATCAAAGACCATTTCAACAAAGGTCTTAACCCGTATCATATTGATTTTGAAACTCTTCTAAAATCTCTTACCTTTATTTATTTATTTATTTACTTTGGTGCACATTGGTGCTCATTTGTTTATTCCAGGGCATGGTTTCTGTGTACAACTCACTGTCTGAGGATGGCAAAAAGGAATTCCAAGCTGCATACAGTGCATCATACTATCCTTGCATGGACATTCTCTATGAGTGCTATGAGGATGTTGCCTGCGGAAGTGAGATCCGAAGTGTTGTCTTGGCTGGACGCCGCTTCTATGTATGCTTTCCTTCTATCCATCTAACTTTGTTTTCATGACCTTAACTCGACCAGAGCTGTTGTAAGGCTGGTTATAAAAAATTTAAGATTTTCCATGGCTATAGACTTCATGTTTCCTTTCTAGAAACATAGAAGTTGGCAAATGAAGTTGGCAACTGATTCTGGTTATGCAACTGCTTGACAGGAGAAGGAAGGGCTACCAGCTTTTCCGATGGGTAAGATCGATCAGACACGAATGTGGAAAGTTGGTGAGCGAGTCCGAGCAACTCGGCCAGAAGGAGACTTGGGCCCCTTGCACCCTTTCACAGCAGGTGTTTATGTGGCACTAATGATGGCTCAGGTAAGATTGATCTTGACACCTCAAAGCTTCTATCTGTGGATCCAAGACGCCATACGGTTATTACAATGTATCTAATTTTTTCGGTGCAGATTGAGGTGTTGAGGAAGAAGGGACATTCATACTCGGAGATCATCAATGAAAGTGTGATCGAGTCGGTGGATTCTCTGAACCCCTTCATGCATGCTCGTGGGGTCTCATTCATGGTTGATAACTGCTCCACGACAGCACGATTGGGGTCTAGGAAGTGGGCTCCTCGCTTCGACTACATTATGACTCAACAAGCTTTTGTGTCCGTTGACAATGCTTCCTCCATCAACCAGGACCTTCTCAGCAACTTCTTCTCAGACCCTGTACACAGCGCCATTGAGGTCTGTGCACAGCTGAGGCCAACAGTTGACATATCGGTTCCTGCAAATGCAGATTTTGTTCGTCCAGAGCTACGCCAGTCTAGCAATTAGGTAGAGGATATTTAGGACCCACTCGGAGACCTGCCTTCCATTGGCAGGAGAAGCTCGTTGATTTCCTCTCCTGCTCTAAATCATTCGTCTATGCATCATGGCAGGAACACTTCAAGATGGATCCTTGAGCCAGCAGTGTCCACAGTGATGACCACAGCATGAAAGTTATATCGATGTTAGGGTTTTGTGAGTAGAGGCATTCTTGCAGTGCACCGTAAGTTATCTAGTTTTATGTTTGTTTGTTTTTTTTTTGGCTGCTATGGTTGTGAGCGTGAAGCAAAACATCATCGTGCATTATTTTATATCATTGGAAGCTTTCAATATAGACTGTATTAGTGATATACAGTGTATCCATGGGAATAGTGTCATATTGAGGCCCGTAGCAACTATTCCATTCTTCGGTGGCCACCAACAACTATAGGTGAATTCCACCCCGTGATCCATTTTCTTCAAGCACTTGCCCTGAAAATATATGGGAAATTTGCAAAAAAAAAAAAAAAAAAGGCTAGAGGCATGGAAAAATGGTTTGGATCCTTGTATTTGGTCAATCCAAGATTGGGAGACAATGGATGCATTTTCAGACTAATTTTTCTGCTAATCCAGTTTAAATTGCATGTATTGACTAATCCTGGGTTGATGAATTAGGTGATCTAAGCAAGGCACTGAATGTACAGGCAAATAGAGTAATGTGCACCGTCTACTAGTGTACAAAGCTTCAAATGGTTGGCAGGTAGACTTTATGCACACAAAATTACAAATGGTTGGTAGGTAGGCTTCATACACGTCCCATGGTAGGATGTTAAGGATTGTTTGGATGCCTGTAAAATCTTTATGGATAGATTCCATGTTGAAGTGTTTTTTACCGATAGGGATTGGGTGGAGAAAAGTCAGGTAAACACAGAGATTAAACCTGTAAAGGAAGTCAGGTTAATACCCCATTTATTCTTTTATAGGGATCAAAACCTGTAAAGACATTATACACGGGAGAGCATGATACTTGATACAAACACTTTGTGGAGCTCACCATGAACTGTACCGTACATCCTAATAGTCCATATGTGTCCCTTATGCTCTCCTTTAAAAATATAAAAATAAATACATAAAAATTGATGGGTGCAAGACATCCAATTGGGCCAAAAGGCATTGATTTGTGTTTGGGCCTGCTATGATGGGTCAACTGTCTTGCGACTCCTTTTTATATAATTTGAAGTTTTTGGTTTGCTGTACCACAGAAAACAGTGGGAAGGAAGTTGATATTTGTGCTTTACCTTCATCCATGTACGTGTGACCTTTGAATAGGTTGATCTCAAATTGGCATTATGGTATCCCTACGTAGGTTTCAATGGTGGGTGTCATCATTATCGATTTTGGGCTCATGCGTTAAAATCATCTGGTAAAATGAACGGACAGCATGGATAAAACATATGGAGGCCACATGGTCAGACCTATCCAAAAGGTGTAGGTCTCACGGTCATCCAGCCTTCATTCCAATGTAACTTTTTGGTAACAATTAGAGGTGAAATTCACATCAATTACAGTGAATCAAACAGGGCGATTAGCTACTTAACCTGACGGTGACGTCACCACGTTGTGGGCCCCACCCCACCGTCCATCCATTTGGAGAAATCATTTTAGGGGATGATCCAAAGAATGAAGCAGATCTCAAGTAGACCACACCACATAAAACAGTGGGGACAGTGATGCCAACCGTTGAAGCCTTCCTAGGGCCCACCATCATGTTTATTTGAGATCCAACCTGTTTTTAAGTAACACGGACATGAAATAAGGGAAAACACGAATATCGGCTCAGATGGAAAACTTCTATGGCCCCAAAAAGTTTTTAATGGTGGGCGTTCAATCCCCACTGTTTTCTGTCGTGGGGTCAACTTGAGCTTTGGATCTGCCTAATTCTTTGGCTCATGCCCTAAAATGATCTTCCAAATGGTTGGACCATGTAGATACAACATATACATCATGGTGGGGCCTACAACATGGTGACATCACTTCAGTAGCAAGGCTCGCTACTGTCAGGTTCAGTAGCTAATCCCCGTCCATCAAACAGGTATCATGCACTAATTCATATGGCTTTCTTTCTATAGATAATCCCCGTCCATCAAACAGGTATCATGCACTAATTCATATGGCTTTCTTTCTATAGATAATCCCCGTCCATCAAACAGGTATCATGCACTAATTCATATGGCTTTCTTTCGATCTGTTTATGTGGAGGCAGGTTCCCCTACAACTTTGCGTCAAACAAACTAATACAAAATGTTTGCGTGGAGCCCATCATGGAGTGTGTATGCTATCCAACTTGTTTATTAAGATCACCCCACCATCAAAGTCAGACGGACCAAAAATAAGGCTGACCCAACCATCATTTGAGACACCACATGACCTGAAGTTTTTTGGGGGGTGGTCCATGTCTAAAGTGTAGCCCACCTAATGATTGGAAGCAAGATTTTCCTTGCATCCATGTTAGAGTTTCCGAAAGCATGTTAGAAAATAAAAAATTTCAAAGGATAAAATTAATCAATTAAGCATTAAGGATCATCATTAAGAAATCAACAAGTTTTTGGTCGAGAAAGCCCTTTTGATTGCCTTTGTAAAAAACCATTTGATTTTCAGTACCATACCTTTGGAGTAGAATACCCTCTCCTATGTATATCCCCAACGAAGAAAGGAGAAAAGCCAATTCCCTGACCTAGAGTATAAATGGGAGCAAGAGGAAAGAAGCAAAGTCTCATTGATTTATCTCACTATTCAGTTTGCCTATGTGGTGACGCCCTAAGAGACAGAATTCATAGCTCTCTTTCTGTCTACTTTTTTTTTGGGGGGATAAGATCCTATTTATGAGTAATTACAGTGAAGATATTCTTAAAATCATTTAAAGCATTTTGAGATATGGGTACCAACAAAAAATGATGTGATGGATGATTTAATCTACATAATCTTAGCAATAAAAGTGTCCTTAGGCGATCCATGGGTCATAAGAACCTAAACCATATCCTAATGGATAAACCCAACAACACCCCATAAGAACCATTGCAATTGACTTATTGAGTTTCACAAAAGCACATCACATCAAGAGCTTGAACTCCTCAAAAGTTTTCAGGTCTAAATATTTGTCAAAGCTAGTGCAAGAGTCAATCTTGACCAAGCATTATGGGTCAGTCAATCTAGAGACTTGAATTGATCCTCCAATATAAGTGTCCAACAAGTCCAATACCAAAAGCCTATTCCCAAGACACACTTAGGGCCTATTTGTTTCACCAACTTCCATTGTAAAATAATGTGAATAAATCATCATTAATATTTCACAACGTTTGTTTAAGTATTATGCCACATATTTTGAGAGTCGAATGCAAATGTAATATGAGATAGGTACAAACATTTGTAATCATTAATAAATTTGCATTGCATTGTAGTGGAAATTCTAATCCAAATATCAACATCAGTTTATTTTAGTGTTAATTTAACATTAAAAGTAATGTAAATTGCCATCATTGCATTTTTACCACAATAGACCAAACAATGTAATAGATGTCATTATTGTGGTTACATGCAATTGATATTACGAGATAAGTAATTTGTAATCATTGTCCATTTCATTTACTTTACTGTCATAATTGATAAAATAAATAGGCCTTTACTCTCTTATGTACGGTAGAGCACAAGCACACTGGCTTGTCATCAAATACGATGTTGGAGACCTACCATCTCAATTCACCACCAATCCCTTCACACAGGATGGCTACATGAGAATTATAGCAACCACCTGTTTGTCCTATAACCTATTAAGTGGTCATGGCACAACAGGATACTGACATCCATGGAATACAACTCTCCTTTGATGGATGCCCATTGTGACCAATTTCAAGTTTCCAAAGGCAACCAAAGGAATCTCTCTCCTTTAACCCACATACTTGTATGTTTCAAGATATACCCGCATATCAGTAATGGGATTAATGACATATCCATATACAGCCCATGGTCATCATGATCTACTGTCAAGATCATCAAATCAACTATTAACATTAACACATTAGCTTTGCAGCGCACACAACACTAACAATCCCATTATCACGGTGGGACTCCACATAGGCCAGATGGTGCACAGAAAATGGTGGGCTTCCAATAGACAATAGTCAATAAACAAGCAAAAAAGCAAATGAATGAGCAGGTGAATACTTGTGGGATAAGCCCCATCCTACAAGGACTTTCAGAGCAACGTCCCTCAGTTTATGTTTTAGTTATCCAAATGTTTTTAAATTTTTTGCTTCTGAATTGGGAAGAAAAAACAGAGATGGAAAAAGACACAACTGCAACAAGAACTCCAACAAATAATTGAATGCAACATCAAAAGCTAGCATAGCAAGGAGCAGATTATAACACTGGAAAACGATACTTCTAAGATTAACTGCCAGGAATGGGCACTCCATCTTGTGTAAATACCAGCATCAAGCAGATTGAAATACAGTGGTCACCAGGACAGAGGAAAAACCTGGTTTAACCGGAATAAAGCGGATTGTCTGGTGGCGCCAGGTAAGGAAGAAAGCACATGTTCGTTACACAGGCTGCCTGTTTGTTTCACCTGAACTAAGGAGATGGGAGAGGCTATCCATTGGAAACCAAAGTTGGATTGCTTGAGCAGATGTCCCTTTGATGGAGGGTTACCAACTTCTCTTCCGGGTTACAGAGCCCTGCTTGAAAGAGAGAGAGAAGCTTAGAGCTGGTAAGTACCTGTTGGGCTAGTTTCCAACTGGAATCCCACTAGATAATAAATATGCATTAAAAATAAAATAAAAAAATAAAAAAGATGCTATTTGGTACTCCCAATTGTAGGCCTTGAAGCCTACAGCTATCCATTCTGTTGGAATGGTGGGCCCCACACCCATCGCTTTTCAGGGCTGGTTGGGGCCTTTCCATCTAATTGGCGACCATTGTCCCTTCGCAACTACAGTTTGCAAGGCCTACCAACATTGTACGCCTCCCAAAAACCTCTCATCGAGATGAGGTTTGAATCAATAGGGAAGAAGTAACCTCAAAGGAATCTAAAAATTATAACCAATGTTCGAAATATCGGTATCACATTACGTATCGCATCCTTCAGATACAGATATGTATCGGTTATCGCACAAGATATATCGTTTGTATTGGGTAATTTATCGCACTTTTTGGGAAACATGGGAAAACATTGGGAAAATAGTTGAATTTTTCAATGAAACTTCAGGGATTGTTAAAAACGACCTTGATACACACTTTTAAATCATAACATCTCAAAAAAGAATTGCAAATAATAGGTTTTCTTTGTATAGTCCTAAGCTATGCACTGCCTGATTGAACTAATGCAACTATATTCAAATTGAATGCATAACATTTAAAGAGTACGTGATGATCATTTCAGCAAACACTCCTAAATACTTCGAAATTAGTCTCAATTGACAGCTGGTTGAAGGGAAAATTCAAAAAAAAAATAAAAAAATTTAATTAATTAAAAACGATTTTTGTTTTTCGAAAATTGACAAGGAGTTCACGAATCAGTAGATCATCTCTCATGCATGCTTGATTTCATGTTTGGAGTGCAACATTGCAAGCAATTTGGGAAAAACTAGGGAACTTTCGATTTTTTCTCAAATCGGACCACCTACACTCAAATTTCAAAATTAGAGTGTATGTGATGATCATTTTATCAAATATTAAATACTGCGAAATTAGTCTTAATTGATAGCTGGTTGAAGAAAAATTTTGAAAAAAACATGTAGAACTTGAAGAACCAATGGATATCAAAATCAAAGCTCCAACTCCATGATTTTTAATGCAAAACATGAAGAACTAATGGATTTAAAACCATTAGACATTGATTTAACAAAATTTTAACAAAAAAAAAAAAAAAATGGATTGGAAATTGAAAATTTTCACCCGATCGAACATGTGGGATATATTGGCACTACCTATGCGTTTCGTATCGCATATGTGGGATACAAGATATACCATGGGATATATCAGCCAATTTCGTCGATATTTAAAACATCGATTATAACGGATCAAACCACTGATTTTCTTAGTTGCAATTCACACACTTTTCTTATCAATTATGACTTTTCTACATGTTGATCTATGATGGTGATTAAATGTTTCTGGGCCTAAATGCCTGAGAAGAGTTTCTCAGGGGCCAGCAACAGAAACAGTAAGCTTGTTTCAACATGGACCTGCGGAACCCAGCTGTCCGCTGAGAAATTCTTCTCGGTGATCTCCACGCAAATGCAGCCAAATAGATTAAGACTTCATAAATATAAGGGGGGGGGGGGGGGGGGGGGGGCAAAAAAGGCAAACTGCTGACATGCATAACAAAGCATGTTGAAAAATAACCCACCTGAACACGCTGGAATATCCCACACAGCAATGGATGATTCTGAGCAGTCTGGAGCACAAAGTGCTCGGTTGTCTTCATGGTTGACGTTCATTGCAAGCATCCATGAACCAATTGTAACATCCTCATTGCTAAACATTCGGAAACTGTAATGTCAAATGGAATACAGTTTGTTACAAGGAAATAGCTTGTTCTAGAATGCATCACATGAAGTTGAGCAGTGTCTCAACTCTACTGAATGGTCAACACAACAGCATCTTACAGAATGGAGATGGATCATAGAAAAATTTTAAGACCCAAGACATTTCATATGGCATTACAAATTGCTTAATCGTATTTTTCTATAAGGCAAAAAAATGAAAGAGTTGTTAGAGACTCCTTGGAATCTTTAGACATGTGAAGATTACGATTGATGAGTGGATCATGACAGTGCCTACTCATTGAAAGGATAAGGTTACTTCGTCGCTGAAAGAGACAATGGGCATATGACTCCAGTAGATGTTGTTTCCTCGTAAGAAAAATGTAAACTTCCTCGGTTGAAAGAGATGCATATGGCTCCAGCAGATGCTAGAAGTAGTTCCACACATCTATTTCTGCCAAAAGGCAACAGAAATAGCCAATGTGTATTTTTGAATGTCTTAAAAGGAATTTGTCTGAAATTATTTATCAAAAATTTGTTTTCCCTAGTTTCTGACATTTCGAGCAAGCATGGACAAATTTTCCATAATTTAGTGGAGATTCTGCTTTCAAACAAGAGGCATTTTGCAAGTTGAAATGGGAGACAGGCTTTCTACAAGGCTTTTGGAATTAAAAGGGAGAAAAGGATTTGATAAGACACTTTGGGTTTCATGTTGAGACCAAGGGTAAGGGAGAAAAACTGTTAGAAAATAAAACAGTAAACATAAAGCTTTCACTAACCCACAGAACAGTATGTGCCCCGTCTATCAATGTGCTTTAGGGAAAGAAAGAAAGAAGGAAACGTCCCATCATGAGATTGGAGAGCACAGATGATAGAGACACTTCATTACTTTGATTTCCATATATGGCTTCAACCTAGATAGGAATCATCTGCAGGGATTTGATTGTCGTGGCTAGGTTTTTTGGTACAGCTTAGATCCCGTCATAGATAGATTGAGTAAAATTGGCGGCTTTCTAGATTTACTGAGAATAAAAATACCAATAAAGGGGAACACTGGGATAAGGGATTTATCATCTCTTTTTTTTCCCTTTTTAGAGAATTTAAATATAGAGCAACCTGGTTCATACAAACACCCTCTTCTTTCTACTTCAGTAATATAATGCTGGAAAGTTATACATTGTACTACTATAATTAAAAGAAAGTGTTTATCCAAAGAAAGTGTTTATCCATCCACACGGGTGTAAATAGCCACTCCCTTTCTTTCACCAATAATATATTCATCGAAAAGAGTAAAGGATGTGGGAGAAAGCAAGCTCTTTATACGAGTAAGGACTACTGGGATACAATAAAATTTGAGGGAAATCTGTTCTGTCCACAAAAGCAGCCTAATATGCAACCTAGCAATTAACATAAACCTCAAGACCCAAATGAGGGGCATTCAACCTACCTTTCCATTGAAGCTCCCTCCCTATTTGAACCCACATAACAACCACAACAAACAAGCTCTCCCCGTGAAAATTATCTCTGCAGACCATGTGACCAAGGTTGTCGCTGCCACAATGTCACAATTGAATCTCATTTACCTAGCTTACCATGGGTAATGCAGTCTAAATAGCAAGTTTGTGCAATTGCAGGAGATCCTAGGGATTGAACATCCATTGTTGGGTGGTCCAAGATGAGGTCATATGGATCAAAGAGTTCTCATGGGGCATCCAGTCATTTAGGTCCTGTGCCACGTAGTGTGTACGTAGACACAGAAATGACGATGTGTCAGCTACGGATACCATAGAACCTGACATGTTGATGTCTGCAACAGTAATATTTGAATGACCTTAGGGCACAATCTCAGTCCACGGATATCAGTTTTAATCAAGTCCTAGATGGGTTACTATATCACCAGCACCTTAGAAAAGGAAGGAATCTATATATCATCTTGTTTTATAGAGGATTGTTATCCATTATTTCCTTGATGGAACTTTTTTTTTTGATGATTGCCTTGATGGATTTTGTATCTTTTCTTCCTTAGCTTGTCACAGATTCTTTTGTTATCGAACAAAAGTTACGAACTTACTGCCATTGATTTAAATATCAATATCAATGCACGTATCGCACCTTTGGGACATGAAAACATATCAGTACGCGTGAGAAATATCACACATGGTGAATGTATCGCTGTTTGAGGGAAATATTGGGAAAGGATGAATTTTTTTTAATAGAACTTCAGGATATGTTGAAAGAGACATGATCACACACTTAGAACTCAAAAGATCACAGACAACAAGTATGCACAATGAGTTTCTTTTGTACAGGGTCCCAAGCAATGTGTTTTCTTACAAAAATGATGCAATTATATCCAAAATTAATTCAAATAAATTCCCCCAAACAAATTTGGGAGAAATAGATTTTTGTTGGGTTTTTCGCGAATGCATTTTCGATGGGGGAATGTATCACAAATCATGTATTGACGATAGAGGGGAAATTTATGAAGGGTTTTTCACAAAATATCCCAATATGTTGATATATCACAAATTCACAATATATCGGCAATACATTGCAATATACTGTATATCATATTAACTACATACAAAATCGATAGCATTGACCGATGTATCAGCCGATGTTATTGATATTTAAATCACTGCTTATAATATATATTTGTTCATGTAAGTGTATAACATAGAAAGCATATCTAGATAAATAAAAAATTACTTCAGTAAAAAAATCATAGGTAATAAGACAAGGGAGAGTAGACTTAGATGGTCTGGTCATCTTCAACCAAGACCGAGAACTACACCGATTGGGAGGAGCGAATTGGTACAAGTAAAGGCTCTAAAAGGGCAATGGGAAGGCCCAAAAGGATGTAGGTGGGGTAGTAAGAAAAGACTTGATGACCTACGGTCATATTGAAGTTATGGCCCTTGATAGAGTGGAATGCTGGAAAATGACACATGTAGCCGACCCCAATTAGTTGGGATAAGGCTTAGATGATGATGGCTTTAGTATTTTTTTTTAAATTAAAAAAAAAAAAAAAAGTGTACAACTAATAGCAAAAGTCATTGATTGAGGGTCGTTCCAAAGAGACATGTCACTTTTACATGTTTGATGCTAAAATGTGCTTTGCATGGTGACCTTTTAAATAAGTGGAGTGTACTTGTTATATAGCCCCTATCAGTTTATCCAAGTAGCCTATTGATGCAGGGGCATCTTGGTGTGACTCCAAGGATGCACCGTATCTCCACAGTGAGGGTGGGTGGCCCACAAGGTGGGGCCTATGTGGGACCAATTGTGGGACAGTGCGATTCAGAGACCTGTGCAATGCGGGGGTTGCCCACGGGAAGGACTCGCTTGGGTTTGCCTGGGAGAGCCAAAATATAGGGATAAATTGGTGCTCTCTCAATAGCTTTGAAGCTTTTAGTGCATTGGTCAGTTGTTCGCTATCAAAGTGGTATCAGAGTTGGAGCCCATGGATTGAGTTTCCTCACTGGTGTGGGTGGATGATGCGGGGGCATCTTGATACAACTCCAAGGATGCACTGTATCTCACACTGGGGGTGGGGTAGCGCACGAAGTGGGGCCTGTGAGATGCAGGATGGCCATGAGGTGAGACCCATTATGGGACCATGTGATTCAGGGACCCGTGCGACGCGGTGGTTACCCACAGGGAAGACTCGCCTGGGTTTTCCTGAGAAAGCCAAAATATAGAGATAAATCAGTGCTCCCCCAATGGCTCTGGAGCTCAGGAACCTATAAAGATTAAGGCAGTTTCATCCCTAACTTGCTGGTTTGTGTTTTGATGGCTACCCAGACCATGCCTGACAAACTTCTGAAAACCAGAATCCCACACCCAACGTTATGGCCTTCCTATGAATTGATTAAGGAGAACTTCATCTGTCGGCGAGTGAAGTATTCCCTCACAAAAGATTGGGATGAGCTTACTATCTTATGAAAGAGAGAGAGGTTTTTAGTTATTTGCATGTGAACTTTGGCTTCATTATTGATTCTCTAGACTCTATGGTGTCATCAAGGTCAAGCATACCTTGGAGTCATTTATGAAGCACACCTTCAAAGTCAACATAGTCATTTGACCAAACCTAATTAGGAAGGATCCCACTTTCCTACTCTCATCTCTAGCAAGATCATAGGAACCTAACCATAGAGCCAACCCAACACCCATACCCTTCCACAATAAATGATGTATGAGCAGAGTGTTAATGTGCCAACTCATGTGGGTTGAGTATGTAGCATGCCGACACGAGGGAATCCGATCCCCGCTTTCCGCATGATGTCATTGCAACATCATAGAAACTCTCCCTTGTCCTTTTTCCCATACCTATTTACCAATATACCCTTACTGCATCACCTTAATAACTACCACCACCTCACCCTTTTCCATGATTCCTAAACTACCCCTCTCATTTATAAATAAGGCCACACCCCCTCACTCAATATAATCAAACATGCACATGGGGGGGGGAGAGAGAGAGAGAGAGAGAGAGAGACCCTCTCCTCTTCTTTTCCTTTCCCTCACTCAAGCCTTGGCCACCTCTTAACCACCAATATGAGCCACCATCTCTACACCACATCAACTTTAGCCACCATCTCTACACCACCACCAATCTTAGCCACCATCTCTACAACACCATTTGCCTCCCTTCCACCACCATTGCTAGCTCCACTACCACTTGCCCATTCTCCATACCATCACTTCGTCACCACTAGCCCATTCTCTGCAACATCCCTTTGTCACCCACTTGCCCCATTCTCTACACCATCCATCCCTCAAAACTAGCCCCGGTCTCTACACAATCCATCCACCACCACTAGTCTCATTCTCTACACTACCCTTCCACCACCACTAGCACCATTCTCTACCCATCTCTCCACCACCACTAGCTGCATACTCTTCACCACCCTTGCACAACCACTAGCCCCATTCTCTACACCATCCCTCCACCACAATTTGGCCCCATCCACCACCACTAGCCTCATTCTCTACCCTACCCTTCCACCACCACTAGCACCATTCTCTACCCATCTCTCCACCACCACTAGCTGCATACTCTTCACCACCCTTGCACAACCAGTAGCCCCATTCTCTACACCATCCCTCCACCACCATTTGGCCCCATTCCTTTACACCACCCTTCTCTATACCACCTCTCCACCACCACTAGCACCATTCTCATCACCATCTCTCCACCACCACTAGCCCCATTCTCTACACCATTCCTCTACCACATTCTAGCCTCCACCAGATTCAAGTCTCCACCATATCCTACACCTCACACCCGTTAGTCACCACATCCTAGCCAACACAATATCCTAGCACATCCCAAGCCTCAAATCCATTAGCCTCTACAACACCCCAAACCTCATGCACATACTCAACCATCACACCCATCCTATCAATCACCCATCCAGGGGAGAGAAAGCATTTAAGAAGAGTAGGCCAAGGTCCCTCCGCGGGAATCATCAAACACGGTAAGGCGCAATTTTTCTTTACCTTTCGCCACATCTCAATCACTTCTACACCCCCTTGCTCATTTGCATCATCATCTACATCATTTCTTTAGCCTTATTTGCATCATCCCTGTATTCTTTCCATTTTTTTATTCTACCATTAATATTATCATGGGAGATTTTTGCACGAGTGCTCTGATCCCAAAATTTTGAATCCCACAAAGTAAGGACCATAGATGTGTGGGCAAAGAAGGTGCCTCACAGCATCCTCCGTAATTGAGGCCCTTGCCAGAATCTCTGGAACCTATACTTTACATGGAGTTAAGTATTTCAAGTCAAACTTTGACCCTTGGATCACATGGTGTGGATCCAAGATTTGTCAGCTAGTGGCAACTCCTCTCTTTTACTCATCTTTGCCGATGAGACCAATTGGTCTGTTCGCACATAATCAAACCAAAAATCTACTAGACTAAAGATCCTCTAGCCTAACCATCAGAGAAAACCTTTTTAAAACATTTTTTTTTTTTTGCATATATTGGTTCATCTATGATTCAACCACATCAAGGCACAAGGTTCACAAAGATCATGTCACGTAAGGCTCGCCGGCAAACCACAGGCCACGTTTAAAGGATCAACGTTGAGACTCTTGACCATGTTTCCCATTGCCGTTTAATTAGCAAGAAGTTAAATTGAAAATAAACCTAGACATTCAAACAAGACCATTGCTGATTTCCTACAAGTTCTACCCAAGAAGAACCACGCACTGAATCAAAAGTGCTACAATAAAAATAAATAAATAAATAACAAAGGCTCTTCTCTATGAAAAGATTCACCCACGATAAACATAGCTTGAATTAAATGAATAACAGCAGTAAGATAAGAAAGCAAGCTCAACATAGCCCGATTGAAGGATAATGAATAGAGAAGAAACTCTCCAGGTAATGATGAAGGGGACTTTGGGAGATTCCAATAGCCTTATAGTGTTATCCATCCACAAAAGGAAAAAAGGAAAAAGGAAAAAAAAAAAAAAAAAAAACATTCTAGTGTTAAAAACCATTAGAATAACACAAGAAGAGAAACTCTTCTTCTCCATATATAGAAGAGTTTAATAAAGAACACGAAAGAATTCAAATCCTATTCGAGGTTCAACTGTATGCCTTTATAAGCTATATAGCTGTACCCAAAGTAATGCTACCATTTATATATACACCCTAGGGAACGTACACAGCTGGACTAGTGGATCCCACAGTCCAACAGGTTGATAATCTAGGCCATCTGATTGGATACATGGGTTCCATAGTCCAATTAGACAATTGATATCTCGTCCAGATATTCAATCAGGCCAATGTGGACCCTTAATATAGTCCAGATATTCAAAATGGGTTGTTGGATGAGCTTCTTATTCAATCTGGACAGCTGATGTTGCCGATAGACCATATCTTCAGTTGGACCCTTCAATAGGCCTGATCTTCAATATGGACCCTAAAATGGGCTTAATCTCTGAGTCCAATCTGCAATTTGAAGCCTCCGAAGGACCTGACCATTCAATCAGCTGTCGATAAAGACCACTATTGGCCTAGATGGCCTGGATGCATTACAGACTTAAATGCAATACCTATCACTACACGCACAGTGTAGGAACAAAAAGGTGATGATGATATAGGCACGAAAAGGTCCCATGAGTACATGTATGAGAAGAGTCTTGCTCTGTGTCAGAAGAGTTTTGCTCTAAGTGTCAGAAGAGTTTTTAACTTGCCTGTTGTTTCTTAAAGCAACCAAGCTTGCAACAACATCCGCAGAAAGAGCGTATATAGGACCATAGGCATGGATAAAATACTCCCGCCCTAGCAAATAAGAATGAGGTTCATACCTGCAAATGCACAAGCTGTGGTCACTTTATTTATAAAAAGGCTGACAGCCACAACAGGCAACAGCTAAAATATGGTAATACCATGAAACTGTAAAACACAGAGCCCAAGAGAGATTGAACCATGTCAGGTAATTAAACAAAAATCGTGGAGGCTATATTCCCCATTCAACAAACTAAGACTAACCATTTGAGCTTTGGATCAGTGAAAACTGGACCCTTTTTCATGCATCCAAGATAAGTTATAGGGTGAGAACGCTCCTTTGCCAGAAGTAATGAAAGGCGATCTGACATTAGAATAAGCTGGAAATCAAACATAAGACACAATCGCATGAAATAGTAGATGTAAAAAAGAAACTTGAGGAAGAAAGACATGAATTAGTGAGAAAGCATGTGAAAGTGCTCCTGAGGTAATTTACCTGGCCTCAGATAAATGTCATCGTCAGCTTTAACATAGAATTCAGAATCAAAGAGTCGATAAGCAGCCTTGAAGAAAGCTAACCTACATACCAAGATTAGATGAGAGTTTCTTCTGTAATAAAACAACATAAGCACAGTAGAATTGATTGTGTAATATATTGCATGCTCACGTTTTATGTGGAAGGTTGCTGTACTCTTCCTCAATGTCTAAGAGCATAAAGTCATCATATTCTGCAACCTCCTTTCTGAGCTCCGACATTTTTGATTGATCACTGGTTCTCCCAATCACAAATCTGAAAGCCAAACCAGTTGCTTCTTCCAAACTGCAGGGACACTTGCACAGTTCAAGTCCGCAATAAGAGCAATACTTCCATAAAATATCCTTGAGATAGTGGATATCAATCACAACCAGATTCTAAACACACGTCGATTCCAAAATCCACGAATTATGGGTATCCCTCATCCTTCAACATTGCTCAACACAAAGAGGAGTGTTGAGCTAGTCTTCTTATGGCTAAATGACCATTACATGGGGCCCACTTGGCCCAATTCGCATTCCTAGTCATGTTAAAGACCCCACGTGCACATTCGTGCATTTTTTAGGACCCCACACTGAGAAGATGCACGTGGTCTGCATATAAGAGCTTGATGGACACATCAGACCGTTGGATCAAATGGACAATATGATCGGACTTCTTGGTCGTGAACCCCCATGGGCCACGAAATAATTTGGTTGTCTAGTTTGTTTACATGTTTCGTTATTTTTTGTATAGCTTATATTTGTGTTGAGATTAGGGAGTTACGAATAACTTTTAATTCATTAAGCGTCTTTATATGGAGAATCTTATCTGAGAGCGCCTTTTTGTAAAATCTCTTTCTGATACTATAAAGAGTTGGACGTCCCCACCCTAGCCAATATGCGAGTTATGAATGAAAGAGATTTCTCTCCTTTTGCTTTGAGATTGAGCAAAATTTCATCCTATGATTGGATTGGTGGTGCGAAACCACGGGAGCGATTCCTTAGTTATATTTTCTACTTTTCGCTCTTCTTGCAAGGTATCATCTTCTCTCATCTTCTTTTCTTTTCTTCCTTCATCTCTTTTTATTTTTTCATTCTTCTTTCTTACCGTCCAAAACCAAAGCAACCATAGTCAGCGATCCCTTACTGTCCATATAGATGTACAGACTGGCGCATGTACAGCTGTCAGTGCGGACGGCCTTGTACAATAGCCCCCTTGTTTTGTCATGAATGCTCTTCCCTTGCCTTAGCTTCCCTCTTCAAAATCCCCTAAACTAATTTCACCAAACCCTAACCCTAAAATATCCAAATCCCCAAAATCCAAAAATTCATTAACCAAACCATAAATCCCTAATTCCCATAACCTGGAACCCATATTCCTAATTCTAGAAACCCTAAATCATAAATCCCTTAAACCCAAAATCTGAAATCGTAACCCAAAACCTTAACCCTAATGTTCCAAACCCTAATTCATCTAAGCCTAGATACCCCAAACTCATTTCCCACATTCCCTAGCCTTTAAACAGCCATAACACATCAAAACTCTTACAAGACATGATTTCCATTGAATTCGGATTTAATCCTACGCCAGGATGGGGGTTCTATCTCCCATAGGTCCCGGTTAATCGGTAAATTATAAGATTCGCATTGCAGGACTGTCATAGGCTTGAATTTGAACATGTCATGAATCTGAAAATTTTGGATTTATGATAAATTAGCTTTATTTTATCATTCCATTGCTCTAGTTGATCTGTCTTTTAATTGCATGGCATCATATTAGGTTAGATCAACAATTCCATACCATGTAGATGCAGTTTTCTCCATGTCATGGCTAAATACATTCTCAAAGGATAACAAACAGTGTAATGAAAAAAGAAAACAAATAAGTTAATGATTCCATATCCAATTAAAACATGTGCATGCAGGGAACAAAGTATATGTGTTGAAGCTGATCCTTTCCATGTAGTCAAAACAATGACTTTCTTTTGGTAGTGATAGGTAGAGAACCCGAATCAACTCTTTTTGGTCATTACATGCTAGAGTCACCAATATAAAAAATGCTCCTTCCCTTTCATCTCTCCACCACTCGCCTCCCTCTCATTCTTTTTAAGGTACCAGGGATAAATTCCGCTTGAAAACTTAATAGATCTCTATGTAGATCCTTAAAACCACTTAAGTCTGCTTTTCAAAATCTGGAAGACGGGTCCAACAATTCTTTCTAAACAAATCATATGATACTCTGGAAGACTACAAAGGATCAAATATACAAATCCACATCCATGTACACATGGGGGACTCATATGTCAGTCTAGCCCATTCAAACTGCCAGACCCACGGATGATTGATACATAACCCAAAATCACACTAACTAGATGATCTTGTTTGATTTTTCCCATAGGATTTGGACATTGTCATTTTCTCTCCAACAGTCCATTTGATGGACACCAATTAGGCAAGACAAGTGCACTTTTTATGATATGTCATCAGCATTGTTACCCACAATTTGGATGGCCTAGATTGGCATACATGGCGGATGTGTGTGTAAGATCCACCATACTCTTCCAAAATCTCAAATCTAATCTATATATACACATCAACAATGTTATCATGAAGACTTTGCATTTTCTCAATGAAAGTGGAAATAGAATATAAATTTCCCTTTGTAGACTTCCCTTTTAACTGAACAACCTACCTAAACCTCTAAAACTTTACTTTTCATTTCTAAACGTTGGAGCTTTTTTTAGACAAAAATACCCTTATTATATCACGCATTACAAGTATAATCATTTTGGATAAATTTCCCTCTATATACTTAACTTTTAACCAGTCATCCTAACAAAACCTTCAAAACTTTAGTTTCCATTTCTAAACGTAGGTTGTATGGATGGGCTGAAATGGTAAATGGTGAAATGGTGATCTGTAGGAATTGACCAAGTACTGGGTCAATATTCACCTATACTCAGTGAATATTCACCTGTACTCGGTCAATATTCACTTATACTCACTCGAACAATTTTCACCTATACTCGGTGAATTTTTTTTTGTACTCAGTCAATATTCACTTGTACTCAAGGTGTCCCGTATCGGTATCGGTTGGCGTAACGGTGCCCTCCGAAACCAATACGGATACGGGGGCGTAACGGCCTGTAACGGCGTTTTTTTTTTTTTTTTGCCAAACAAATATGAAAAAATATGGATTAAATCCGGAATATTCTAAGCATTCCAAATATGCATTCAGTTATAAATTGGAACATGTTTATGGTGGTGTAACGGTCTACTCTTTGGTTAGAAGTTGTATCGGACTGTCTGATTTTTTTTTAACCAAGTAACTTTAATTTGACTACAAAATTCATATATTTAATTTTCTAAATATGTAATTTATATACTTAACAACTTGATATCATTTCTCCCAATAGTTCTTTTAAAAAAATGAAATTAAATTCAGGGAGATGACGTTGTCAATTTGGGGCTGACTTGAAGGACCAATCTATTTTCCAAATCAGCCTCAAATTCATGCCATTTATTGTCATTATCCCACTTATAAATTGGTGGACATTTATTGAATAGTGAATTATAAAAAAAATAAAATCAAAAGACCCTATTTTAAAAAATAAAAGTCCACAAATTAACAATTAAAACTATTCGAACAATTTGATTTTGGCATTGTGAGTTAGCAATTGCAATCCATAATTTAAATGCCAAATTTTAAGTTAATATATGTCTTGTGTACAATTTTTTAAGGCTTGAATTAGGAGGGACTCGGATTGTAAAGTGCAGCACACGTGTCAAAGTTTTTTTGGCCCCACCCGTGATGAATGTGTTATATCCACACTGTCCATCCATTTTGCCAAATAATTTTAGTGCATGAGCTCAAAAATGAGGCACATCCAAAGCTCAAGTGGACTGTACCATAAGAAACAATAATAATTAAATGTACACCATTAAAAATTTATTGGGGGCTAGAAAAGTTTTAGATCAAGCTGACATGTGTGTTTTCCCTTCATCCACGTTAATGTGACCCAATTAATAGGTTAGATTGAAAATAAACATTACAGTGGACCGTAAGAAATTTTTAATGGTGAGCATTCTATAACCACTATTTCCTATGGTGTGGTCCACCTGAGATTTGGATATTATTAATTTTTTGGATCATGATCTAAAATGACGTGTCAAAAATGGATGGACAATATGGATAAAATATATACATCATGGTGGGGCCCACTCGGGTCTGATCAGGATAGAAAATAAACGTTACCGTGCGCCCTGAATTGTTTAACCGTGAAAATCATTATCTCTGCTGCTATTTTTGGTGTGGTCCACATGATCTCTGGATATAATTCATTTTTTGGGCGGTGCTCTAAAATGATATCTGAAAATAGATGAACGGTGCAGATGTAATAAATACATCACTGTGGAGCCCATATAACTTTGATCTCCTTGAACCGTTCGTACAACTCGGAGCTCGTGGAGTGTCAGCGCTCGTCGTCGCGTGACACGTAGCTACAGCAGCTAGCTGCTGCAAATTTTAAAAAAAAAAAATGGAGAGAGAGGGAAACCGAAAAGGAAAAAAGAGGGAAAGGGAAAAGAAGAGAAAAGAAAACAGAGGGAAAGGGGAAAGAAGAGATTGAGAGAGAGAGAGTGAGAGAGAGAGAGAGGAAGAAGAAGAAAAAGTAGAACAGGAAGAGGCCGCAGCCGCAGCAGGGCGCAGCCGCAGCCACAGTAGGCCGCAGCCGCAGCAGGGTGCAGCCGCAGCCGCCCGAGGAGAAGAAGAAGAAGAAGAAGAAGAAAGAGAAGAAGAAGAAAAGAAAGGAAAAAAGGTAAGGTATTTTTTGTTTTTTTTTTTTTTTTTTTTAAGGGCCCGTAACAGCCGTTACAGTCACAGAAATCTGTAACGGCCGTTTCGACCCCGTATCGCGTAACGGGTCCCACTGTTACCGTTACGTATCGGCCGTTACGGCCGATACGTAACCGATTTGGGATAACCCTGCCTGTACTCGGTGAATATTCACACGTACTCAGTGAATTTTCACCTGTAATCGGTCAATATTCACCTGTACTCAGTCAATATTCACCTGTACTCGGTGAATTTACACCTGTACTCAATCAATTTTCACCCGTGCTCGGTCAATTTTCACATGTACCCGATCAATTCCTTTTTATTCGATATATATTCACTGAGTATGTTGTAAATTTGACCGAGTATTGTGAACTTTTTTGCAAACTCATTTGTAAAATGTTTTGTTAACTATTGTGTCCTTGAACTATTTGTGATATATTTTGCAATTCATTCATCTTTATAGAAATTGAAGTCTCCGAATAAGGGAAGCGATTTTGAGATCCCAAACCTATCTGCGAAATGTTCATTAACATGGTAGTTTGATAAAGTCAAAAGTGGTTTAGAGAAGAATGAGACTAGGTTTTAAGTATATTTAGGCAGTCCCCATTTTCTTTCTTGTTAGACATTCCATCATTTATATTTATAGGAGCTCTATCGCACGTACTTTTTTGGATACACAGATGTGATCTTGTATTTGAGATATGGAAGAGCTTTTGAAATTTACTAAGATAGACTTCACCCTTATAACAGAGCTTAAAACCGAAGGCCTTTCGATACTCAAAATAAAGACTAGTAAAAAGTCCATAAGAGATAAGTACTTGAAGAAACAATATCCCATATTAAAAAACATCTAGGAGAAGTGTTTGATAAGATCGTCGGCACCAATAAGCATGAAGATGTCGTGAAGGTTGCCTTATTAATGTGTGTAGAGTGGTTTATTAGGGGGACTAACACCAAATATTATTACAAATCAGAGTACATTGACTTGGTTGACTCTTTAGAATAGTTCAATAGGTATCCTTGGGGTAGTTTGCCATTCACGAAAATGAGTCAAGGAGTTGAAGGAGCCGCCAATGCGTTACATAGGACACGGAAAACCTACAACATCTACAACTGCATTTTTCCACTACAAGTAAGAATTCTTTCCTTATTCCACATAACTAATGTTTGTATTAAACTATAGTTATTTTAACCTTATGCAATTTCATTGTAACAAATATGGGTCATTGAGAGAGTACCGACCCTTAAAGACTGTGTGATCTTATTTGTTCCCTCCCAAATTCCACGTTTCATTCAATATTGAGGCTAGAATGGTAGAAGGTACAACACAATATACGAAAGTGAAGACGTTTCATTCAATATCTTCGAAAGTGAAGATGTAAGCCAATTTATTTCAAGTTATTTGGTCACTTAAATTAACATATAGGTTCTATACGTGAACTTGAAACAAGTTATTTTGCATATCAAAATAATCCTTACCTTGGGACACACGAGTGAAGAACTGGAGACAGAGGTCATTCGTCTGGTTTGTGAAAAGTTTGAAGTCTAAGACAAGAATTACTTTGATCTATAAAATAACTTGTTTCAAGTTCACGTATATAACCTATATGTTAAAATAAGCGACCAAATAACTTGAAATAAATTGGTTTACGTCTTTACTCTTGAAGATGTTGTATATCGTGTTGTACCTCCAACCCTTCCAGCCGGTGTTTTAAAAATTGACGATATCGGCCGATATATCCCACGATATATCTTATATCCCACCTATGCGATACGAAACGCACGAGTAGTGCCAATATATCCCACCGATTAGATTTAGTGAGCATTTTCGATTTTTGATCCATGTTTTTGTTGTAAATCACATTAAACTAGTGTCAAATTGTTACAGATCTATGATTTTTCTTATTTTCCATGAAAAATCATGGATTTGGAACTTCAATTTCAAGATTTGTGGGAGATGGGTCAAATCGCGAAAAATTGAAAAAAATCAAAATCTCTCAATTTCTCGTAAATTAGTTGCAGTCTTTGTATCCAAACACAAAATTAAACATGTATGTAACCTAATCTAGTGATTCTTCTTCGGCTTTTGGATGAATTGCTCGTGTTTTCATACATGTATTCTTACGTTTATAAATTATATGAATAGACTTTGAATATACCCAGATCAGTTCAGTTGGAAAGTGCAAATATTAGGACCCCATACAAAAGAAACCCCTATTATGTGCACTTTTTTTGTAATGTTTTTATTCTAAGTATGTATTGATGTCTTTTCAACAATCTCTGAAGTTTCATTAAAAAATTCGACCAATTTCTCAATGTTTTCATATTTCCCAACAATAGCGATACATTACGTGATACAACCAATATATCCCATGCAATAACTGATATGTATCTGTATCCCAAAGGTGGGATACATTATGCGATAACGATATTTAAAACATTACTTCCAGCCTTAACAAATGAGATCACATGGTCTCTAAGGGCTAGTACTCTCTCAATAACCCATATTTGTTACAGTGAAATTGCATAAGGTTAAAAAAATATAGTTTAATACGAACACTAGTTATTTGGAATATGGAAAAAATCTTTGCAGCGGAAAGATGCATCCGTAGACGTTGTAGCTTTTCCCTATCCCATGTGATGCCTTGACGGCTCCTTTAACCCCTTAACTCATTGTTTTGAATGTTAAACTGCCCCAAGGATATCTATTGAACTCTTTTAAAGAGTCAACCAAGTTGATGTACTCCGATTTGCAGTAATATTAAGTGTTAGTCCCCCTAATAAACCACTCTACACACATTAATAAGGCAACATTCACGACATTTACATGCTTATTGGTGCCGACGATCTTATCAAATACATCTCCTAGATGTTTATTTAATATATGATGGTCAGTTAAAAGTGAAGTCTATGGAGGGAAATTTCTCCAAAACGATTATACTTGCAATGTATGGCTTCTTGGACAAAGGCACCATCTTCTTCATTTTCTATCTCTTCACGTAACCGGTTTGAAACAATGAAGAAAACGAAGTGGAGATTTCGAGAAGAGACGAGACAATTTCAGGAATAAATATGAAGACACGGAGATGGGTTTTTGGTATAGCATGGGTATTTTCATCCGAAAAAAGCTCCAGCATTTATAATGTAAAGTTTAGTTTTGGAGGTTTAGGTAGGCTGGTCAGTTAAAAGGGAAGTCTACATAAGGGAATTTCTCAAAATAGAAACTATAGAAACTAAAAGACTACTAATTCTTGAGCATCGTAACTGAAATAAAAAAACGATAAATCACTCGCTCTAAACAGAAATGCTATCTTAAACAAATACATCAAATGTTGAAAATTACAGAACCAAAGCAAGAGAAATCTATTACCAGCCAAAAGGCATAATCAGAGGACTCACCGCTGAAGCCCTTCCTGATCCGATGGCATCCACGTCTTCCTTAGCGATCTCCGCCGCCCTGTCGATCCGAACCCTGTCTGAATTCCCACAAACCCCATGACCTTATGCCTATTCGGACTATTGACGAACACCGGATCGTTGCCGAGAGGCTGACCGGGCAGGTGGCCATTACCAATCTCCCACGCAACAGAAACCGATCGAGGCTCCAGATCACGACACCTGTATCCGCGAATCGGCCGAGAGATCGCGATCAGTCCGAAGAAGAAACCGGCTACGCCGAAGACGAAACAGCAGATCGAGACAGCCGGTTTGCGAATTTGAGAGAGCCATGGCTGGCGGGGGTAGAAGAACTTGGGAGATGTAGGCATGTTGAAATAGGATCGAAATTCGCCTTCATAACCCACGAGATTTAGGGTTTCTATTCTAGCGTTTTCAGTCGAATACGGTTTTTTCAGGTTTCTTTTTTTTGCCCTTTTAGGATAAACGAAAGCGGGAGGAGTATTAATTCACAGTAGCGGGTTTAACAACGAGGATACGAAGAGTTTTAAATATGGAATGAACAACACATCCGGGAATCTAGCCGTTGAATTTGATTCCTTTTCAGTGACCTGAACCGTTCTTGTGATAGGGCTCAGCTTGGACGGGGCACTACCAAAAAAAACAACACTTCCCCGATCGAATGTTTTAATCATTTGTTTAACAAAGGTAACGATGGCCGTCCATGTTCAAACTGATATAGCATGATTACAAATGGGCTGAAGTGACCGTAAGAGCCTTTAGAGCCTGTTTGGTTTTCTGTAAATGGGCAATGAATTTGTACTACTATAACTGTGTGGTGATGTCACTGAGTGCAATGATGGTTTTGTTATATTATTTTTTTTCACTAAGAAATCACTATTAAAATGATGGCTTTGTAATGTAATAATTATAATTTATTTTACCTACTTCACAAGTAATTTTGACTTTTAATTTATGGGTGATAATTTCTCTTAAATAAACACGTGAAATTAATAATGGCTCATTTGTTTTGCATAGGGAATTTTGAAACAAAATATGCCCTTATTCATTTCTATCCCCCACCCAAGATAAGACCCATCATGTGATTGGTTTGGATCTTATTCAAAATTTTAAATGTATTGTACTGCAATAAGTTAAGATGTATTCTAACAACCTCAGTACATCCCAAAAGTCAATGTGAGCATCATCATAGACAAATGATGTGGAAATTGTCGTTGTTATTTTAATCACAATCACATGATTAGTATAGGCCTGTGAAAATTGAATGTGCAGCTCAATTCAAACTTAATAATTATAACCCTAAGTGTTAATATAGGCAGATATATCAAAAATCATCTGTATATAATTAAGTTCTAATAAAATCGGTTGTCTAATCAACTACTTGCATAACATTACTTAAGATAATCAAGTGATGGCTAGAGAGTAAGGTCCGTTCTCTAAAAATATGTCACACTTCTACTTTTTGTTTGAAATGATTTTTTTTTTTCTTTAGTATAGAAAAAACAAAAAAATAATAATTCTTACTATCATTTGCAAAGAACAATGGCAAAACGCTTATTTGCATGGAAAACTTCACTTAATATTCGAATTAAATTTAGCATGTGAGCATAGACTCAAATTACATGTAAAATTAACTACTACTTGATTATTGGTACAAAATATACTAAAGAATGTAAAGGTCAAGTAAAGTTATTGATTGCCCTATGAATGTAAATAGTTGGTAAAAATAATGATTATACTAAAGATTATAAAGGGCAAATAAAGGTGAAGATTGCACCAGAGAATATAAAATGAGAGATAATGGAAAATTAATTGAAATATATATTTAGTTTGGTTTGGTTCAATTTGATTAGCATGAGACTTTTTCTTCTACTGAAATTTTTTTTTTTTTTATGATATTGAACGGATCTTTTATATGATTTTTACGTCTTGATGGTTGTTATAACAATTTCAGCGATATTGAACGCTTAAAACCTTCTCCCTCATTAGTTTGCCACATGTACCAATAACTATTCCAAGCTTCCTTGTTGCTTCCACCACGTTTTGATTACCCACTAGTGCTTTTATAAATGACACAGTATTGCTCGAAAAACATCAATTATATACCCACAAAATCCACTATAAATATCTCTATGTATTTTAAATACACTATGTATCTGGTGTAAACTTATGTGTCTCTTTAATTGGCTCTTGTAAAAATGAACAGAAATATGACACAACACAAATTTTTTTAAAAAAACAGTAAAATTCACTTGGTCATTACCCCACACGGTGGATATGGAAAAATAAAAAATCTTTATTTTAACATTTCTAACCTTTGGCCGTTTGCCTCTTCCTCTGAGTGTGTATAGTCTATATCCCTATCTATGGTGGGATCATCGTACGAATAGTTTTGCCATTGAAAAGACTGCAAGCACATCCATTTAGAATATGTGGCTCATTATTTGGGCTTGGGCTTAGGATCACCGTAAATCCACGATGTCCAGCAAGTGACGCATATTGGATTAATTATTAGGCTCGGGACCTAGCACTGACGCTAGCAAACTCGGATTCCGAATTCGGTAAGGCTAGGAAACATCGAGTCGGATGAGACCTACGAGGCGTAACTTAATTGGGTTGCATGCCACTGTATATGGCTCGACGGCGGATTAGATGAGACCTTAGCCTTACCCAGGAAGGTGCGGCCCCTGCTGTGAGGTTACAGTGGGGTTACCTTGATGCATGTGTTATATATTAACATTGCCCATCCTTTTTTCAAAAGATCATTTTGGATAATTATCCAAAAAATGAAGCAGGTTCGATTATAAGTGGACCATACCATGAGAATATAGCAGTGGTTGACAATTAATGGACCACAAAAGTTTTGGATCAAGTGAATCCTTTTTTTAATTTTTGTTTTTGCTTCATCTAGAATTATGTGACCTTGCCAATAGGTTGGATGATAAATAAGTTCTATGGAAACACCAGGGTATGCCATAATAAGTTTTGAATGGTAGGGCAGTCAATCACGACTGTTTCTTATGGTGTGGTTAACATACTTAGCTTTTGGGATAAGGTTCCCGAATTATCCGAAAACACCATACATAACCGGTATATTAAGGTGGGCCATATGGTAGGGTATTGGGTGAGGCCGGGTCTCACTTAATCCACCCTCATGTGATCCTACAAAGTATGTTTGAAAATAGTTTAGCACTCGCACCAATGTCACACCAATCAAATCTGGCCATGTCAGGGGCCATGTTTGAAAATAGTTTAGCACTCACACCAATCAAATCTGACCATGTCAGGGCCTCACTGTATGGAAAAAGCAACTTTGGCAAGGCTGTGACCATGTATCCTACTCTAGCTATACGTTCCATATCCTCTTTGTCCACATTTTGTCAACTTATTTTAAAGGTATAGGCCTAAAATTAAAGTAAATTCAAATTTCAGTGGACCACACCATGGAAAATAATTATGATTGAATACCCACCGTTAACAAAGTTTTACATCAAGGCGATATAGGCTTTTTCCATTTAGCCAGGTGTTTGGTTGGGTGGCCAATAAACATTACGGCAGGCTTTGGGAAGTTTATAACGTGGGGTTCAATCAACACAGCTTCTCATCGTGTGGTCCACCTGAGACTTGGATCCACTTTTTTTTATGTACACACGCCTAAAATGATCTGGCAAAATGGATGGAGGGTGTGGACATACAGCACATGCATCAAAGTGAGCCCCGCGCAGCTTCACCGAATCTGCTTTCTGTTTACGGATACAATATGGTGGGCCACAGCGTTAGGTGTTTTACAAACGACGCAGGTTTTGTAAGCAATTCCAGTCGGTGGAGATGTAGACGGCCACCTTGAAAGATTCGTTGGGCTCACCATGATGTCGTGTGCTATCCAAACCGTTGATGAGGTTATTATCAAGATGGACGGGAGAACTGACTATTTGCTTGATTCAGAACTTCAGCGAACCTGAAAAGGTCTTAATCATGGTTCTAAGACTCAGACGGTGTCCTGTGCTATTCGTCCGAGTCAGCTCAAACTCGATCCATAATGATCGGTTCGACAACACGAGTTACACCCAACTCAGCCAGTGGGGCTGACTGATTCATACCGACCCTGGCGACTCATCCAAACGTAACGAGCGTTAAGAGGAAGTGGATTACGTGAGACCCCGGATCAACCCAGGTGGGTGGGATCCCTGACTGTGGGGCCCACTGTGATGTATGTGACTACATCCACACCGTCCATTCATATTGAGAGCTCATTTTAGCTCATGATCCAAAAAATGATGCGGATCTAAAGCCCAGGTGGACTATAATACAGAAAATAGTAGTAATCTACAATTAAAAACTTATCATGGGCCACAAAAATTTTGGATCAAGGTGATATTTGTGTGGTATCTTCACCCAATCTTTGTGACCTTATCAACCGGTGGGATGACAAATAAACATTCCGGTGGCTCCATGAAATTTTTAGTGGTGGTGATTCAATGGCTATTGTTTCCCTTGGTATGGCCCACATAAGATTTAGATCTGCTTCATTTTTTGGATTCATGCCCTAAAATGAGCTTTCAAAGCAGTTGGACGGTATGGATTTAAGGCATGTACATCACTGTGAGCCCCATAGCCAGAGGTCCCACCCACCTCGATGGATCCGGGTCTCACCTAATCCACTCCCGCGCAAAGAACGGTCAATCAGCTAGGTGGGTCCCACCGTGAACATAGTCTGATCGAAGATCAGGTCGAGCTTGCAAGATTTGTATGAGAAATTGGGCGACTGGAAAAAAAGAGAGAGAGAGAGAAAAAAAAAAAGAAGAAGATATTCCAAGTACGGGTGTAGGAGGTGTAATAACGGGAATGGCCTGATTTTCAGGCCAGCGAGTGTTTGCGGTGGGTCTCTCGAACGCTTGTGCCACTTGGCACGTGTGATGAGATGCAATGGTTCCTATAAATTGCTCTTGCCAACTAGAGGTATACACGAGTTGGGCCGAGCTTGGCCTAGCTCGCGCTCGAACTCGGACAACCCGAGTCCCAGTTCAGCCTTTGAGCTTGGAACAACGGCTTGTGCTTGGCTTGGCCAAGCCAATAGTTCGATTCAGTTTGAGCTGAGTTTTCACCGGAAAAAAATAGAGAGAGTAGAGGGAGATAATTCACCCAAAGAAAGGAGATCATTTGGACAGATGTAAATAGAAGGAATTTCATCGGGCGATGGAGAACGGACGATCGATTTAAATTAGGGTAGAGCAATTTGGATATTTTGGGTGAAGAAATGGTTTAGGGGTGGGTTGCTGCTCACTGAGTAGGATAGGGTGAAATGAGTCAGAAGAATGAAGGTTTTTTAAAAAATCCCTTATACACTCACTTAAACCCGATTTGAGTCGAGTCGCGTTGAGCTCAATACCTAGTCGAGCCGAGTCAAGTTAGGTCCAACTCGGACTCAACTCAAACTGTTTCAGCTCCCAAAAAATGCTCGACTCAGATTCGAACAATGAGTCAATCCGAGCCGAGCCGAGCTTCTTCGAGCGGAGTCAAGCGAGTTACCACCGAGCCAGGTCTGCTCGTGTACAGCTCTACGCCCAAGAGATTAAACAGTACGATTCGGGCTTTCAGTTTCTATACGCGGGCTCCTGATCCGGTGATCCAAAACGTTGATATGATGGGCCCCATCTTAGATAGCCCATGCACCCAAAAATCTAAGAATTCGAAGATCTCCTGTATTTTCTTTTTAAGGTGTTATTTATGGGACACGTGTACAACTAAACCCGAAATGATATTGTGATCTCTCTCGGCCAGATCATCGTATTCTACGTCGAGATGAGGAACGCTGTCAATCGCACAGTTGCAATGGCCCCGCATCCTTAATCATGAACCATGACCCATCAAACTGTTGGATAAAATGTTGAATTAAATAGACTATAAAAATCGAGAACCAAAAAAGGAAAATAAATTTAGAGAAAGAAAAACTTATTGAATTGAGTCGAGGCGTGACTGAGTCACTCGGCTTGAAATCGAATTTGCTCCCCTTGGACAGCGTCCCAAGTGCAACAGGTTTCCAGAGCAATCGACCTCCAGGATACAACGACTATGACCCGGTCCCAGCGGTGCACTCACTGTACACGGGCTCGAACCACTTGCAGTTTAATCCGAAAGTGCTGAGTTGACTCAGCAATGAACTCAGTAACAAAACCGTATCAGAGAGAGTTTTATAAGGCAGGAAATTTTTTCGTATGTTAAAACTGGAATCGGAAGTCTTTATATAGACTCCGAAATGGTGCATAAGCACCCTTTACAAAAGGTTAGGTCCGTTGGGTTTAAACCCAACAGGGGCGACCAACCGGAAGGGAAGCATCTCTCTGGTTTAAAAACGAAAATGCATAAGTGCGAGTACACTCTCGCACATACAGTCCTGCGAGTACCCATACACACACACCCACGCGAGTACACTTACACCGCACCCGCACCCGCGGACTCGGACTCGGCTCGGCGCGCGCGCGCGCGTGTGTGGTTAATGGTATAGATTAGAGCTATTGGCATAGCCCCCCACAGGACCAAATTCACATGCCCCCTGAAAGGGGCTCAAGCCCTAGGCAAAAAGTCTATCATATAAACAAGAGAATTTCTCTTGTCAAATCCGATGTGGGACAAAACTAACACCTCAAAAACACCAAAATTTAAATGTGGAGGCAAAACACCAAAATTTGAAAATTCAAATTTTTAATATTATTTTAAAACAAATACAACACAAACTACATGAACGTCAAAACTATCAGATGATCTCGACCATCCATTGGAATAGGTCCCTTAAGGAATTTGCTCCCCGTTGTTAGGACCATCCATACCATCCAAGCAGGCAGGTTTAAAAGAAAATGTCCAATGGGCAAAATCAGACGGTAAGGCCATCCGAAATGATGTGCTTTGGGGCTCTCCATCAGCGTTATGGCCCACCATTTGGAAAATCTATAAAATAAGAAGAAAGAGTGCCAGCTTAGCAGTCCGTGGGCCACCTAAAATTGTCGGTCCACGCTCTCTCCACGAATGTAAATGGACTCGTGCTTGGTAATCGGGGCCATTCATCTTCTGGGACCCGATAAGGAATGGCCGAATACCATCCAGATCAGACACTTCCTACCTACTACCCTTCAGTGAAAAGGAATTCTGCATCTACGTTTTAGGCTAGGATCTTCATTTGAATACCACAATGGGACCCACCAGATCATCTAATTCGTGGAAGCGACGCATCATGAACCGTCCACATTCAGGATGAATGGTTCTGATTACCGAACATGGTCCCATGTGAAGTAGACACTGGAGAGAGAGCCCAATGACTAGGATCATGCCATTCCGCCGTTTTCTATTTCCTTTATTATTGAGAAATTTCCAACTGTACGACCAGTATATGGCCCATTCCCGATACGAAGTCCACCCCATGTTACTTTCCAAGAATACTCCCCAGGTATACGGATGCCTTCCCAAAGGCCGAAAGTGCCCCTACTTTTTCCTTCAAGCGGATTGGCCGCTGCTCGAAGACGAGCGCTGACGCTCATCGAACTCCGAGTTATACGAATGGTTCAAAAAGAGATCAACGTTACGTGGGCTTAATTTATTATATCCGCAACGTTCATCCATATTTAGAGATCATTTCGGAATATTATTCCAAAAAAAAAAAAAAATCATATCCAAAGATCAACTAGACCACACCACAAAGAGCAACAGAAAATTGATTTTCACCGTTGAAACTTTTATAGGGCCCACCATAACATTTATTTTCCATCCAATCTATTCATGACGTCACAAAGACCTGGATGAATAAATTTCGTAATGATCCAAAACTTTGGTGACCCTTGAAAGGATTTCAACGGTAGACGTTCAAAGTAGAATGGTAATATCATTTGCTACGATCAGACCTATGGCTACGGATTATAACCATATCTATAGATAGCATAATCCGTAGCAATACGATCCATCTAGGATGTGCGCGCCGAACTAGCGGACCCCTGCGCCACTTGCTGGCCTGTCCGGCGCGGCCATGCCAATCTAGCGGGGCCACGCCCACAGGGTGGTCCTTATGGCTACGGATAATAACCGTAACTAAAATCCGTAACAATAGGTTTTTTTTTTTTGTGATTTTTTTTTTTTTTTTTTTTTTTTTTGTACATGGAGAACTTTATTCTACTTTTAATTTTCTCTAACACATTTATATAAATATGTATATATAAGCATATAAAATTTTTTTCTCTTTTTTTTTTCATTTCTTTCTTTATTCATTTAACAAGAATATCTTCTAAACTAAAATTAGTTACTTGACGTACTCTATATAATTTTGGGGTAGGAGAAGCTACTTTAACCAATCAATCTGGTTATTTTTCAAGATTTCATCAGCTCGATGATCGAAAATCCATTTCATTCACTTAGCGGTCAATTTCGTTCATTTCATTTGCATGCATTTCACGGTCATCCAAAACATTCTCGTGTTGATTCACGGTCATTTCGAGGCATTTCACGGTCAAACTCCTTCACTTCACATTTATTCGCATGCATTTCATGGTCATTTCGCTTCAATTCATGATCACTTCCATGCATTTCATGGTCATCCGAAACATTTTCGTATTGATTCACGATCATTTTGAGGCATTTCACTGTCAAACTCCTTCACTTCACGGTCATTTGCATGCATTTCACGGTCATTTCGCTTCAATTCATGATCACTTCCATGCATTTCACGGTCATCTGAAACAATTTCGTGTTGATTCACGGTCATTTCGAGGCATTTCACGGTCAAACTCCTTCACTTTAAGGTCATTTACATGCATTTCACGGTCAATTCGCTTCAATTCATGATCACTTCCATGCATTTCACGGTCATCCGAAACAAATTCGTGTTGATTCACGGTCATTTCGAGGCATTTCACAGTCAAACTCCTTCACTTCACGGTCATTTGCATGCATTTCACGGTCATTTCACTTCAATTCATGATCACTTCCATGCATTTCACGGTCATCTGAAACATTTCCGTGTTGATTCACGGTCATTTCAAGGCATTTCACGATCAAACTCCTTCACTTCACTGTCATTTGTATGCATTTCACGGTCAATTCGCTTCAATTCATGATCACTTCCGTGCATTTCACGGTCATCTAAAACAATGCTTTGTTGATTCATGGTCATTTCGAGGCATTTCACGGTCGAACTCCTTCACTTCACAGTCATTTATATACATTTCACGGTCATTTCGCTTCAATTTATGATCACTTCCATGCATTTCACGGTCATCCGAAACAATTTCGTGTTGATTCACGGTCATTTCGAGACATTTTACGGTCAAACTCCTTCACTTCATGGTCATTTGCATGCATTTCACAGTCATTTCGCTTCAATTCATGATCACTTCCATGCATTTCATGGTCATTCTAAACAATTTCGTGTTGATTCACGATCATTTCGAGGCATTTCATAGTCAAACTCCTTCACTTCACGGTCATTTGCATGCATTTCACGGTCATTTCGCTTCAATTCATCATCACTTTCATGCATTTCACGGTCATTCGAAATAATTCCATATTGATTCACAGTTATTTCGAGGCATTTCATGGTCAAACTCCTTCACTTCACGGTCATTTGCATACATTTCACGGTCTTTTCGCTTCAATTCATGATCACTTCCATGTATTTCACGGTCATTTCGCTTCAATTCATGATCACTTCCATGCATTTCACGGTCGTCCGAAACAATTCCGTGTTGATTCACGGTCATTTCGAGGCATTTCACGGTCAAACTCCTTCACTTCACGGTCATTTTCATGCATTTCACGGTCATTTCGCTTCAATTCATGATCACTTTCATGCATTTCACGGTCGTCCGAAAATAATTTTGTGTTGATTCACGGTCATTTCGAGGCATTTCACCGTCAAACTCCTTCACTTCATGGTCATTTGCATGCTTTTCACGGTCATTTCGCTTCAATTCATGATCACTTCCATGCATTTCATGGTCATTCCAAACATTTTTCTGTTGATTCACGGTCATTTCGAGGCATTTCACAGTCAAACTCCTTCACTTCACGGTCATTTGCATGCATTTCACAGTCATTTCCGTGCATTTTGCGGTCCAATTGTTCACTCCCCAAGTGCAGGGTTGTGATGTAGTAATAACTCGGTAAGACCGAGGTCGAATCCCAAGGGACTGAAACTGTACGTAATCTAAAATTAAGTAGGATTTGAATTAGAATAAGATGAATTCTAAATCAAGTATCAATTGTGAAATGATTGTTGGTTAATTAATCTAAAACTAAGGAGATAACAGAGAAGAGTAACTAGGGATTCAAAGGATCCACTTGTAGAGATCAGGGAGATCTTATGTCTGCTTCAAGATTTATGGAATTTACTGAACTGCCGTTAATCTAGTTTTCAAAGAGATGAAATGTATATGAATTAGAATGGATTCAATCACCAAACCATGTCCAAGAGATTATGGCAAACAACAGAATTAAACTAACTACCAACCAATCATATGTATGAAGGTTAGGAAGGGTACCGACATCCGACCATGTCCAGGAGACGATGGTGAACAACAGGACTCCCTGACGTCATAAACATAAAAAGGAAAGGGACATGCTCAAAGTCATTGCAGACCCATTGTAATTTCAGTCACAATAAACCATTAAAAACCTAAAACATTTCCATAATAATCAACTAAAATCAACGTCAATTCATGAATTAAAATTAAATTAAAAACATAAAATAAAATCTCTCATCTCACTACAAGCTTCACCTCTTAGCCCTAGCTAAGAGGTTTAGCCAGACATGATGTGGGCTAGATCCAAAAAAAATAAAGAGAAAAAGAAAAGGAAAAGAAAAGGGAAAGAAAAAAAAATCAAAACTCTTCTCTCTCTCTCTCTCTCTCTCTCTCTCTCTCTCTCTCTCTCTCTCTCCTGACGTCCAACCCAGCCAAGATGCTCCTTTCTCTTTAGGTCTGTTCTTTTTATAGGCTAGGAGGTCGGTTTGCCGGCTTCCTTTCCGCAGCTGGAGTCGGTGCAGACGTTTTCGTAGCCAGAACGCAGGTCCCTGTTTTGGTGCAGCAGATCTTGAAAACCGACTTGCGTTTGGTGTGTTTTTGGGACAGATGTACAGCTTGTCCTGGGTATCTGCCGCCTTGGTAATGATCAGCCCCACCTTGGCTTCCATATGAACAGTTCAGATCATTCGTCCGATCACGAACGGTGGCCCGTAACTTCCCGAAATTTTCAGAATTCTTAGACGTGCGTTGCTTACGCACGTCAGCCTATAATGAACCCTGTGGGGCCCACAACTGGACGTCGGTGAAGAAATCCACTCCGTCTATTGGAATCACGTCGGAAAAACGGTCAGAGATGGACAGCTTTGGATTAGGCTCGGTGTGGTCCACGTGATCAATCGTGCGGCGATTGTCCCATCATTCAGCAAGATAACGGCTAATATCCAGCGTTTCCCCGACCGAGATGACCCATATCTTAATTAAATCCTTCGCCCGGTTTGAATGGATGGATCAAATCATGCTGGTGGGGCGAGATGATGGCCCACCTTGATCATCCGCAAGTCCCTGTTTCACTTACGCCAGCAGGAGCGAAGAAGGAAACTTCTTCTTTCGGTCAGAGACAATCTGACCGTCTTTTGTTGTAACGGTGCACGGTGCGTGCACAAATCAGTGTAGTGCACATGATACATTTTAGGGCCCTCAATAATATACAGAAAAATCTACACCGTCCATTTGCTTCTTCATCTAATTTAAGGGGTTGATACCAAAATTGAAGCATATCCCAAGATCAGGTAGGCCCCAAGTTGATGATTTGTAGGCTGATTAGTCTGTTGGGACACTTTTACAAAGATCCAAGGTCTCAAATTTGATGTGTACGGTTAATTTATGGCCCTCAGACCATGTATGAAGTTTTGAGCCGAACGAATGGTGGGAACCCTATGATCTTATATTCTGGATGATTTTCGAGCCACTTGAGCTTCAATTTCTCGATTTTCGTGGATTCCTAGCGTGTAATTCCATCGATCTTGGTCCCATAGAGTCCGTCCCTTGCCTTGGTGAATTCAGACCATCAAATCAATGCTTTTAGTACTTTTTTACAGTTTATGCTCGTAAAATCACCTTGCAACATAAACGTGATAAAACGGGTCATTAAACAGTATCATGCTCGTAAATCTACGAAATAAATGGGGTCTGATATGCAATATTTGACCCTCAATACCAATCATTTCACTTCACGGTCATTTCCATGCATTTCACGGTCATTCCCGGCAATTTCGTGTTGATTCACAGTCATTTCTCTAAACCTTAACCTACACTCTAACCTAAACCTATACTTATAACCTAAACCTATTGTCAAATCCCAAAACCTATAACTTAAACCTAAACCTTAATGTAAACCTATAACCTATAGCAAATGACCTTAACTTACACCCTAACCTTAACCTATAACTTATAACATAAACCTATTCTCAAATCCCAAAGGTTATAGGTTTTGGTTTAGGTTATAGGTTATAGGTTTAGGTTTAGGTTTTTGGATTTGAGAATGGGTTCGGGTTTAGGCTATAGGTTTTGGTTTTAGTTTATGTTATAAGTTTTGGTTTAGGTTATAGGTTTTGGGATTTGAGAATGGGTTCGGGTTTAGGCTATAGGTATTGGTTTTGGTTTAGGTTATAGGTTTTGGTTTAGGTTATAGCTTTTGGGATTTGAGAACGGGTTCGGGTTTAGGTTATAAGTATAGGTTTAGGTTAGGTTATAGGTTAAGGTTTAAGGATTTGAGTTTAGGTTTAGGGATTTGAGTTTATGTTATAGGTTTAGGGAAAGGTTAGGTTTAAGTTATAAGTTTTGAGATTTGAGAATAGTTTTAGGTTATAAGTATAAGTTTAGGTTAGGTTATATGTTAAGGTTTAGGGATTTGAGTTTAGGTTATAGGATTAGGTTTAGGGATTTGAGTTTAGGTTATAGGCTTAGGTTTAGGTTTTAAGTTTTACGTTTAGGTTTAGGTTTGGGTTTGGGTTTTGGGATTTGAGAATGGGTTCGAGTTTAGGCTTTGGTTTCGGTTTAGGTTATAGGTTTTGGGATTTGATAATGAGTTCGGGTTTAGGTTATAGGTTTTGGTTTCGGTTTAGGTTATAGGTTTTGGGATTTGATAATGGGTTCGGGTTTAGGTTATAGGTTTTAGTTTTGGTTTAGGTTATACATTTTGATTTAGGTTATAGGTTAATGGTTTAGGTTTAGGTTATAGGTTTTTGGATTTGAGAATGGGTTCGGGTTTAGGCTATAGGTTTTGGTTTTGGTTTAGGTTATAGGTTTTGAGATTTGAGAGTGGGTTCGGGTTTAGGTTATAGGTGTTGGTTTTGGTTTAGGCTATACGTTAAAGGTTTAGGTTTAGGTTTAGGTTTTGCATGCATTTCATAGTCAATTCGCTTCACTTCAGGGTCATTTTCATGCATTTCACGGTCATTTCTGCCTATTCCGTGTTGATTCACGGTCATTTCGGCGCATTTCACGGTTATGCCCCTTCATTTCACGGTCATTTCCGTGCATTTCACGGTCCAATCGCTACACTTCACCGTGAAATGCATCGAAATGATTGTGAATCAACATGGAATAGGCGGGAATGACCGTGAAGTGAAACGAATTGACCGTGAAATGCATGAAAATTACCGTGAAGTGAAGGGAATTGACCATGAAATGCATGGAAATGACCGTGAATAAAAACGGAATCACCGAGATTGACCGTGAAATGCATGAAAATGACCGTGAAGTGAAGCGAATTGACCGTGAAATGCATGGAAATGACCGTGAATCAAAACGGAATTGTCGGGATTGACCATGAAATGCATGGAATTAATCACGAAGTAAATGAAATGAGCGAAATTGACCGCGAACTAATTGAAATTGACCATGAAGTGAATGAAATGGATTTTCGAGCATCAACCTGATGAAATCTTCAAAAATAACTAGGTTGGTTGGCTAAACCTTAACCTAAACCTATAACCTATAACCTAAACCAAAACTAAAACCTATAACTTAAACCCGAACCCATTCTTAAATTTCAAAACCTATAACCTAAACCTAAACCAAAACCTTAACCTAAACCTATAACCTATAACCTAAACCAAAACCTATAACCTAAACTTAAACCTTAACCTAAACCAAAACCTTTAACCTAAATTAGAACCAAAACCTATAACCTAAACCCGAACCCATTCTCGAATCTTAAAACCTATAACCTAAACGTAAACCAAAACCTTAACCTAAACCTATAACCTATAACATAAACTAAAACCAAAACCTATAACTTAAACTCGAACCCATTCTCAAATCCCAAAACCTATAACCTAAACCAAAACCAAAACCTTAACCTAAACCTATAACGCAAACCAAAACCTATAACCTAAACCAAAACCAAAACCTATAACCTAAACCCGAACCCATTCTCAAATCCCAAAACCTATAACCTAAACCAAAACTTATAACCTAAACTAAAACCAAAACCTATAGCCTAAACCTGAACCCATTCTGTAACACCCCGGATTTTGGCCAATATGGGATTTGACGTCCTTAGGCAATGGGTCAACTAAAACACCTGGAAAATCGCTCAGAACCCAATTTCATAGCCAAAGAAACCACTTAGGATTAATTCCTATGGAAATTTTGCGTAAGTTAGCTAGCGCAACACTGGAGTAGCTGGGAAACAGTCCCTGATCACTTTAAATACGTTCTACAAGACCCAAATCGAGTAGAACGTATGACTCCATAATACTCTATAACCTCGGATCAAACTCTAAGCGGGTTTGTTCTCTGGACCACTTTGAAATTTTGTATTGGATCTAGACCGCGCGTCGAAAGTCCGTTACTTCCTATCTTAGACCGTTAGAACCGCCCAGCTAGACTTGACAATCAATTCGAAAATCAAGTCAAACCGATAATCACAGACTATTTCATTGAGCCCGGACTGAAGAGACCGCGAATAGGGACAAAATTGGAATTTCAAATTCAAATCTGGCACACGACTTGACACGTCAGTATTAAGCGTTCTGACCGTCAGAATTCATCCAGATTACACCCTCGGATCAGGAAAAATTTCTATTTGTTATCATGAGACTTTCAGCCCTGATCTACGTGCGGTGACCGCTGAACTGAAACTGGTCCGCCACGTGCGATCTGCGAACCCTGCCAGACTGAAAACTTAATACGTGCTACATCTGGTACGCATGAGCTTAAGTCCGATCGCAATCGACCAGGGGACCACCAGAAAGCATCTTTTGGACCGAAACAGCCCCAACTTGATTACCCCTCAAGTGAAACTTGTTCCCGAGTCTATTTCGGGCAAGTTTGGGCTTATAAAAGGGCTTGAAACCCTCACTCCTCTCTCCCATCCGAATTTGCAAAAACCCTAGATTGGGAGAGAGAAAAGGTGAGAGTTTGTGAGAGAAGGTGGGAGAGCTTTCCCTGCTGCTGCTGCACGTGCTTAAGCGGCGTATTTCAATCACTTTGCCGGTGATTTCTCCGCATTTTCAGGTAAGAAAATGCCCTAGAAAGTTGCTGATTTAATGCTTCTTTAGTTCTATAGTTTGTTAGTTGATAAATCTCGTAAATCAGGTTCCTTAGTCGCCGTAGACGAAGCGTATACGCTCTGTTCGAATCACTTCACCTATAAGGGAAAAGGTGCGGATTTTAGACGTTTTGATTGACTGTTTCCAAATCTTTCAATGTCGTTTAATAGTAGATTCTTGACGGCAACGCCGTTTGACATGTACAACATGTTGTCCGTTTCCTGTTTCGTAAACTAACGAAGAATATGAGATTTAGGGCATTTTAGTCATTTGTAGGAAGTATAGATTTCATTCATATTTTGCTGATGTGATTGACATGATATGTTGTCGCATTAGGATGTTAGGAATACGTGCATAATTAGTTTGGCGAAGAGATTCCCCTAAATGCGCACTTCGGGTCGACATACTATATGTAGACTTAAGTGTGTAGTGTATGTGTTTGTATAAATGCTTGTATTAGTATGTATTGAATTAAATGGTGTTATGAATTAGTTTGAGATTGATTTCTCAATTAATATGCTGGTGTGAATGGTTTCCTACATGTTAGCCATATGCATGATTTCATGATATGAATGAAATGCATGTGCTTGACGATTCGCTTAAGCTGTATGTTATAACATGTGCTTGATGATTTCCTTATGAGTTACTTTGAGATTGAATTCTCAATTAATATGTTGATGGAGAGGATTTCCTATATGTTGGCGACATGCTTAATTTCATTATATGTGTGAAAGACATGTGTACGATGATTTGCTTAAGTTGTATGTAATAACATGTGTTAACATGCTCTCATGGTTGTATTTCATTTCCATTACCCTTACACAACTGCTGATGTGATTCTATGATTGTTTGGGACTATGCCTAGTCCAGGCAGTCGGTAACCAAGCAAATTCGTGGTTAGCTTATCTTCGCCACGAACGACGCGTCGATGAACGCGAGCCGTGTTCTGGAGTTGGCGGCAGTGGTTAGGCCACACGAAATGTTTTACGCACTTCATGTCGTTCAACTTGAGATGCGATCGTGCTAGTCGAGCCCGTCAAGCAACCCGACTGGCCGATGTATGTTCACCTTGTATGAGTCATAACTGCTTGAACCTAGGGTACTGAAATTACCATTGTAAACCCTGTTAACCATGGTACCTTGATCCACGAAGACTCATGAGCCGGGCATGGTGGTATGGGACACCGTGGTCGAGCTGTCAGCCTACGCTGGGGCCACAAACCTCCCCGTAGTGACCAGTGAGCACCTAGACTCGTGAGCAGATTATGGTGGTATGGGACACTATATTCTAGCTGTCGGCCTACACTGATCAGGCGACGAGTCCTTTGTAGTGACCGCGAGCGTATTCTGAGTCTACGGGAGGCGACGACCCTTCAGTAGCAGTAGAGTACAGTAGGCCTGTATTGTTAAGGTGATGGGGGATCGGAGCAACGAGTGCGTGCAACAGCCCTGGCAGCCCTTGCAGCGACCTACAAAATATACATCATATGAGATTACTAGGAGTGACGACCCTAGACAGGATCTGTGTTGGGATTGATACAAGGGAAGTACCTTAGTTTCCCAATCTTGTTGTTTGAATGGACTAATAATAACTCGAAAATCATATCACCATAGCATTGCATGTGCCAGGAAGATGTGGAGCACTCTAGGGAGTGTGGCATGCCGCGGTCGTAAGATGTTGCCGCATGAGGGAGATCGTCGGTGAGGGCATACATCACGTCATATCATAATTGCATTAACAACAGTATTAGGATTGTTTGATTTACTGCTTTACTATTATCGCATGATTGATTTGAGAACATGTTAATCCTTGCTCTATTATTCCACCGAGTTAGCTACTCACTCCCACGTTACAGGACGGTGTTCCTGGACACCCACCAGACCTTTTTGTGATTGCAGATGATGGCGCGGCCTGTGAGGCGGAGCTGGATTTGATGATGATAAGGAGGATTCCTCCTATGTGCGTGTTCTGATTGACGGGATCACAGGGAGGTTGATTGGATGTCTTGACACTTGTCATTTTATATTTTCAGAGCACTCATGTATATACTTTCATTATATTTTGAGGTATACATGTATATGTTTAACCTGGTAATATGTTCACACTCAAGAGACACACAACAGTTTATATATGTTATACATACTATCACAGAATTCCGCTTGGGAATTTAACTGTCTCTGGAGTATGATATGTTGTTCTGGCTTAATCTCACTCATGTTTAATACATTATCACAGACAACATTCGATCATACATATCTATGTTACATAAATAACATTTTGGAACTCGGGAGTTGGGTTTTTGCTCGACCCCCCAATTTTCGGGATGTTTCACATTCTCAAATCCAAAAACCTATAACCTAAACCTAAACCTTAACCTAAACTGTTAACCTATAACCTAAACCGAAACCAAAACTTATAACCTAAACCCGAACCCATTCTCAAATCTCAAAACCTAAACCTAAACCTATAACCTATAACCTATAACCTATAACCTATAACCAAAACCAAAAACAAAACCTATAACCTAAACCCGAACCTATTCTCAAATCCTAAAACCTATAACCTATAACCTAAACTAAAACCAAAACCTATAGCCTAAACCCGAACCCATTCTCAAAACCAAAACCTATAACTTAAACCCGAACCCATTCTCAAATCCCAAAACCTCTAACCTTAACCTAAATCAAAATTTATAACCTAAACCAAAACCAAAACCTAAAACCTAACCTGATCCCATTCTCAAATCTCAAAACCTATAACCTAAACTTAAACCAAAACCTTAACTTAAACCTATAACTTATAACCAAAACCTATAACCTAAACCCGAACTCATTCTCAAATCCCAAAACCTATAACCTAAACTTAAACTAAAACTTTAACCTAAACCTATAACCTATAACCTAAACCAAAACCTATAACCTAAACTTAAACCTTAACCTAAACCAGAACCAAAACCTATAACCTAAACTAAAACCTTAACCTAAACCCGAACCCATTCTCAAATCTCAAAACCTATAACCTAAACCAAAACCAAAACCTATAACTTAAAACCGAACCCATTCTCAAATCTCAAAACCTATGACCTAAACCTAAACCTAAACCTTAACCTAAATCAATAACCTATAACCTATAACCTAAACCAAAACCAAAACCAAAACCTATAACTTAAACCCGAACCCATTCTCAAATCTCAAAACCTATAACTTAAACTAAAACCAAAACCTATAGCCTAAACCCGAACCCATTCTCAAATCCTAAAACCTAAACCTAAACCTTAACCTAAACCTATAACCTATAAACTAAACCAAAACCTATAACCTGAACCCGAACCCATTCTCAAATCCCAAAACCTATAACCTAAACTAAAACCAAAACCTAAAGCCTACACCTAAACCCATTCTCAAAACCAAAACCTATAACCTAAACCCGAATCTATTCTCAAATCCCAAAACCTATAACCTAAACTAAAACCAAAACCTATAGCCTAAACCCGAACCCATTCTCAAAACCAAAACTTATAACCTAAACCCGAACCCATTCTCAAATCCCAAAACCTATAACCTATAGCCTAAACCCGAACCCATTCTCAAATCCAAAAACCTATAACCTAAACCTAAACCATTAACCAATAACCTAAACCGAAACCAAAACCTATAACCTAAACCCGAACCCATTCTCAAATCCCAAAACCTAAACCATGAAATGAACACGGAATCGCTAGGAATGACCGTAAAATGCGTGGAAATGACGGTGAAGTGAAGTGAAATGACCACAAAGTACGTGGAAATGGCTGTGAAGTGAAGTGAATTGACCGTGAAGTGCGTCGAATTGACCGTGAATGAACACGGAATCGCAGGGAATGACCGTGAAATGCATAGAAATGATGGTGAAGTTAAGTGAATTGACCGCGAAGTGCTTGGAAATGGTTGTGAAGTGAAGTGAATTGACCGTAAAATGCGTCAAATTGATCGTGAATGAACACAAAATCGTCGGGAATGACCGTGAAATGCATGGAAATGATGGTGAAGTGAAGTGAAATGATCGCGAAGTGCGTGGAAATGGCCGTGAAGTGAAATGAATTGACCGTGAAGTGTGTCAAATTGACCGTGAATGAACACGGAATCGCTAGGAATGACCGTGAAATGCATGAAAATGACGGTGAAGTGAAGTGAATTGACCGCGAAGTGCGTGAAAATGGCCGTGAAGTGAAGTGAATTGACCGTGAAGTGCGTTGAATTGACCGTGAATGAACACAGAATCGCTAAGAATGACCGTGAAATGCATGTAAATGACAATGAAGTGAAGTGAAATGACCGCGAAGTGCATGGAAATGGCCATGAAGTGAAGTGAATTGACCGTGAAGTGCGTTGAATTGACCGTGAAAGAACACGGAATCGCTAGGAATGACCGTGAAATACATCGAAATGACGGTAAAGTGAAGTGAAATGACCGCGAAGTGCGTGAAAATGGCCATGAAGTGAAGTGAATTGACCGTGAAGTGCATCGAATTGACCGTGAATGAACACGGAATCGCTAGGAATGACCGTGAAATGTATGAAAATGACGGTGAAGTGAAGTGAAATGACCCCGAAGTGCGTGGAAATGGCCATGAGGTGAAGTGAATTGACCGTGAAGTGCGTCGAATTGACCGTGAATGAACACAGAATCCCTAGGAATGACCGTGAAATGCATGGAAATGACGGTGAAGTGAAGTGAAATGACCGCGAAGTGCATGGAAATGGCCGTGAAGTGAAGTGAATTGACCGTGAAGTGTGTCGAATTGACCGTGAATGAACACGAAATCACTAGGAATGACCGTGAAATGCATGAAAATGACGATGAAGTGAAGTGAAATGACCGCGAAGTGCGTGGAAATGGCCGTGAAGTGAAGTGAATTGACCGTGAAGTGCGTCGAATTGACCGTGAATGAACATGGAATCGCTAGAAATGACCGTGAAATGCATGGAAATGATGGTGAAGTGAAGTGAAATGATCGCGAAGTGCGTGGAAATGGCCGTGAAGTGAAGTGAATTGACCGTGAAGTGCGTCGAATTGACCGTGAATGAACACGGAATCGCTAGGAATGACCGTGAAATGCATGGAAATGACGGTGAATTGAAGTGAATTGATCGCGAATGTTGAGGGTCAAATATTGCATATCAGACCCCAGTTATTTTCTATATTTATGAGTATGATACTGTTTAAACGGCCTGTTTTTATCGTGTTTATGTTGCAAGGTGATTTTATGAGCATGGATTGAAAAATGTATTAAAAGCATGGATTTAACGATCCAAAGTCACCAAAGCAAGGGACGGACTTCAGAAGACCAAGATTAAGGAATTTACATGGTCAGAAATCTGAGAAAACTAAGAAACTGAAGCTCAAGTGGCCTGAAACGCATCCAGAATGCAAGATCATGGGGTTCCCACCATCTGTTCACCTCGAAACTTTATACATATGATGAGGGCCATAAATAAACTGTAAATATTAAATTTCAGCCATTGATGATCTTGGAAAGTGGGCCAACGAATACATCAGCCCATTAATCTTCAAATTGGGGCCCACCTGATATATGAAAATGCCTAAATTTTGGACTCAACGTCTTAAATGATATGACAAAATGAATGGATGGAGCGGATTTTATATATACATCATGAGTGGACCTCACTGGCAGCGCCAGTGCACAATGCACAAGTGCACGTGACGTGCACTGGACCAAGAATCAAAACCAAAGAAGGAGACCCGTCTCCTTCGCCGTCTCTGCGTAAGGCAGCCAGCGAACGGATGGCTCTGGTCCGCTTTTCGGTCGATAGTGGGCCCCATTCATGTCCCGTACGGACGATCTAAACCATCCATCTTGTAGACGGCTGTGAATACTACAAAACTTAGGTGATATTTTTCAGCCATGCATACACGCGTGTGCGTTACAGAGGCCACAAAAGGGCTACCCTGGGATGTTCAAAATTGATCTTTTAGTGATTTCTTCTCTGGGCTTCGTCGATGGACGTTCAAAACTACCCATTCTGAACTGAAATTTCATCCTGAATCCAATGGACGGGGTGAATTTTCCAGAAAATGCTTCTGTAGGGCCCACCGATCACAACAGTGAAATGGTGCGAAAGGTTTCGCACATCCCCAAAATTTGACTTTTTCAGGCGGTTTTGGCCCACCATCTTTGATCATATGGCAGATCTGAACCGTCCATCATGTAGAAGACCCAAGAAAGTCCTAAGGGACGGTATTTCTTTAGAATTTGAGCGAGGAAAGTGGCGTGTTTCGAGGCACCGAACTTGACTGCGAAAAAGCTTTCAATGGGCATGCATAGCTTTCCAAATCCGATTCAAATCCGATTTTCACCACTCCAGCAGCTATATAAGGAGGTTTTGGACGTGGAGAGGGGAGATTCAGACCTTGGGAGGAAGATCCTTGGCTTGGAGGGGAGAAACGTGGAGCATTCCTGGTCGTGGAAGCTAAGTAGGAGAGAGAGTTAGTTTTTTTTCTTTTTATTTTGGTTTAATTTTATTTTATGGTTAGCCTAATTATGATTATGTGTGGCTAAACCTCTTAGCTAGGGCTAAGAGGTGAAGCTTATAGCGTGATAGGAGACGTTTAATTATGCCTTTTGTTTAATATTGAACTGATTTTGATTTAATTTTATTTTGGAAATATTTTTAGTTCTTAATGGTCTGTTATGACTGAAATTACAATGGGTCTGCGATGCTTTTAATATTTCTATTTCCTTTTCATGTATATGATGTTAGGAAACCCTGTTGTTCACCATAGTCTCCTGGGCATGGTTGGATGTCGGTATCCTTCCTAACCTTCATACATGTGATGGGTTGGTAATTAGTTTAATTCTGTTGTTTTCCATAGTCTTTTGGGCATGGTTTGGTGATGGAATCCATTCTAATTCATATACCTTTCATCTCTTGAAAACTAGATCAATGACAGTTCAGTTAATTTTCATGAAACATGCATAAGATCTCCCTGATCTCTACAAGTGGATCCTCTGAATCCCTAGTTTCCTTTCCTCTGATTTCTATAAATTTTAGATTAATATTTTCACCATTATTCCTCAAATTATATTCAGTTTAGATTTCATCTTAGCTAGTTCTAGTTCTAGTTAGTTTCAGAATACGTACAGTTTCAGTTCCTTGGGATTCTACCTCGGTCTTACCGAGTTATTACTATAACACAACCCTGCAATTGGGGAGTGAACAAGTTTTTAGCACCATTGTCAGGGACTGTCGGCTACATTTTTCTGAAATTAATTAGTTTTAGGATTAGTTTAGGATTAGATTTTCTTTTTATAAATTTTTAATTCTAGGTTTAGAAGCTTAGTTATTTTCCTTATTATAAATTTTTTCTAACTTTAGAAACTTGCTATTCTTCCTTCTATCTAATTTTTAGAACTAATTCAATTTTTCTGTTTTGTAGGAAGCTTCTAATTTAATTCTTAACCTAGGCCTTCAAATTTGGTAACTTCTTTCCCTTTTATTTTCTAGATTTTTACTTCTTCCTTTCTCTTAGGTTTAAGTTAGAATTTGAGGGCTGAGGGTGTTTTATGCCCCAGTGGACACGCGACAACACTCGACGTCTCATGACTGAAGGAGGATTAGTTGAGGGGTTGACTGTCCATCGCAGGACTAGACACCACTTGAACTCTCCTGAGTTAGAGGACGTTATGGCTGAAAATCAACCTCAAGCACTACCCCAACCTAGGGTTGAGGAAGGACATGATGAGAATGAGGTGCACCACGCACCCCCGCCTCATACTTTACGAGATTATTTACAACCGGCGGGGGTGAGTACGCCCTCATGCATGATTTTTTCTGAGAATACAGGACATATGGACATCAAGCCAGGGGTTATCCAACTCCTTCCCAAGTTCCATGGGCTTGAATTTGAAGAACCATACTTGCATTTGAAAGAGTTTGATGAAATCATAGGCACCTTATATTTCCCTAATGTATCTGAAGATACTATTAGGCTGAAACTCTTTCCATTTTCCTTGAAAGAAAAAGCCAAGACGTGGTTACATTCACTGCGTCTTAGATCCATTGGCACATGGAATGATATGCAGAAGGAATTTATAAAGAAATTTTTCCCACATCATAAAACAATCACCCTCAGGAGAGCAATCATGAACTTTGCCTAAAAGGAAGATGAAACATTCTTCCAATGTTGGGAAAGGTTCAAGGATCTGGTTAATGCATGCCCACAACATGGCTTTGAAATATGGCGAATTACGAATTTTTTCTATGATGGGCTAACATCTTCCATGCGCCAAATGGTCGAGACAATGTGTAACGGAGAATTCATCAATAAAAATGTCGACGAGGTATGGGATTACCTCGATAGTCTCGCTGAAAAAATACAATCATGGGACTATTACCCAAGGACGAACACTACGTCTAGGCCGACTCATTCAAGGAAAAAAGGAGGAATATATCTCCTGAAAGAGGATGATGATCTTAACGCTACGGTGGCCAATCTCACCAGAAAATTTGAGGCCATGGAAGGAAAGAAGGAAAAGGTTAATGAAAGTGTTTGCGGCATCTGTGATTGCAACATTCATACTACTAAAAATTATCCTTCAATACCTGCCTTTCGAGAAGTATTGAATGAACAATCTAATGCCGTAAATAACTATCAAAGACCTTTCAATGGACCACCCTCTAATACGTACAATCCTAGCTGGAAAAATCATCCGAATTTTAGTTGGAGGAACGGACAAACTGCTACCCCTCAAGATTTCTTCAATTAACATCTGAATCAGGGAAGACCTCAAGAAGAACCGGCTCAAAATTCTGTGCAAGAGCTGACGCAGATAATGCGGGATTTCATACAAAAGATAGATTCACGTATGACGGCTCTAGAAAAGGGGATGCTTCCTGCACAACCAATCCCCAATCCTAAACCGCAATACGAGACAGGTAATCCCAGCTCTTCAAATCAAATGGGGCACGCTAAATCCATCACCACTCTTAGGAGTGGGAAGGTTATTGATAAAACCCTTCCGGTTAGGCCCGAAAAGCCTCAAGAACCAGAAGAGGACAACAATGATGGATCTGGTGACGCCCCACAAAAATTTGAACCGGAACCTCTAAAGAAGCCAGTTGCTCCGTTTTCCCAACGGTTGGTTGAACCAAAACGTCTCTTTAACTCTCAAGATATCCTAGAGGTGTTGAAACAAGTGAAATTCAACATTCCTCTGCTTGATGTTATAAAACAGATTCCTTTATATGCTAAATTTCTAAAGGACTTATGCACTACCAAATGACGAAAAAGTGTTCAAAAAAAGATCTCCTTGACTGAGAAAGTGAGTGTCATCCTAAAACAAGATGTGCCGTAAAAATTTAAAGATCCCGGTTGCCCAACCATATCATGTGTAATCGGGAACTATCGAATTAATCACGTACTTCTTGACTTAGGAGTAAGCGTCAATCTGATTCCCTATTCAGTATACCAACAGTTAGGTTTGGGTGAATTAAAACCTACCCGAACCACACTACAACTTGCTGATCGTTCTGTTCGTGTACCAAGAGGGATCATCGAGGATGTATTGGTCCAGGTTGATAGACTCTACTACCCTGTTGATTTTATCATCTTGGACACCGAACTCATCAATGACACGAGCACTCAGATTCCCGTCATCCTTGGTCGCCCATTCCTGTCCACTTCAAATGCAATTATCAATTGCAGGAAGGTGTTATGACTATGTCTTTTGGAAATTTGACATTGGAATCGAATATCTTTTTCAATAACGGCAGCAACTCAGAGGATGATGACGATTTCCATGATGTTAACATGATTGATTCTTTTGTGGAAGATAAAACACCTCTCACCTTATCCTCTGATCCTCTAGATACGTGCCTGGCCCACTCCCATGATCTTGATGATGATATAATTAGGGAGACGTGTGTCATGCTGGATACTGCACCGATACTTGAAGTTAACCGGTGGAGGCCACAAATTGAAGAATTGCCCCAAACTGATGTAGTGTCTCTACCGTCTAACCTCAAGCCACCGAAGCTTGACCTAAAACCTTTATCCTCTGATTTAAAATATGTCTATTTAGGTCAAGATGAGACATACCCGGTGGTGATCTCTGCCCATTTGGAGAAAGAACAGGAGAGTATGTTGATATCTACTCTCATTGAGCATAAGAGAGATCTTAGATAGACGATAGCGGACCTCAAAGGAATTAATCTATCGATTTGTACTCACCGCATATATCTTGAGGATAATGCAAAGGCTGTTAGGCAATCACAACGTAGACTAAATCCAAACATGAAGGAAGTGGTTAAGGCCGAGGTTCTCAAATTATTGGAAGTGGGGATCATATACCCCATATCCGATAGTCAATGGGTGAGTCCAACTCAGGTGGTTCCTAAGAAGTCCGGGATCACCATCATAGCCAATGCCAATAATGAACTTGTGCCGACCAGAGTTACTACTGGTTAGAGAATGTTCATTGACTACAGGAAGCTGAATACCGTCACTAGGAAGGACCACTTTCCTTTGCCCTTTATAGATCAGATCTTGGAAAGGTTAGCTGGTCATTCCTATTACTATTTCCTAGACGGGTATTCAGGTTATAATCAGATTGAAATCGCCCCTGAAGATCAGGAAGAGACCATATTTACATGTCCCTATGGCACCTTTGCTTACAGAAGGATGTCATTCGGGTTATGTAATGCCCCTGCCACCTTTCAGCGATGCATGATGAGTATCTTTTCTGACATGGTGGGAAAATATTTAGAGGTCTTCATGGACGATTTCTCTATTTTCGGTTCATCTTTCAGCGAGTGCTTAGCAAGTCTTAAATGTGTGCTGAAAAGATGTGAAGAAAAAAATTTGGTACTTAACTGAGAGAAGTACCATTTTATGGTTCAAAAGGAAATTGTCCTTGGGCATATCATCTCGTCTAAAGGAATCGAGGTAGATAAGATAAAAATTGATCTTATCTCTAACCTACCTCCACCCAAGAACATCAGAGATGTGCGATCCTTTTTGGGACACGCAGGATTTTACCGACGATTCATAAAGGACTTTAGTCTCCTCTCTCGTCCTTTATGTAATCTTCTTCAAAAGGATGCACCATACGAGTAGACTGAGCAGTGCCAAGAAGCTTTCACTAAGCTTAAGGGCATGTTAACCACTGCACCTATCATGCGGCCACCCGACTGGAGTCTTCCTTTTGAACTTATGTGTGTCGCCTCTGATTATGCTCTTGGAGCGGTTCTAGTCCAGAGAAAAGATAAGCGGCCTTATGTTATTCACTACGCAAGTAGGACTCTAAATCCTGCCCAAGTGAACTACTCGACTACGGAAAAGGAACTCTTAGTCGTAGTGTTCGTTTTGGACAAATTTAGATCCTACCTGATCGGATCTAAGATCATCATCTACACAGATCACGAGGTACTTAAGTATCTTCTTTCTAAGAATGATTCTAAGCCCCGCCTGATACGATGGATCCTTCTACTCCAAGAATTCGATTTGAAAATTAAAGACAAAAGGGGAGTAGAGAACGTAGTGGCCGATCACCTTTCTCGCCTTAATACCTCTGATTCCCTTGAGGCGACTCATATCAATGACATGTTTCCTGATGAACAACTGTTTAGAGTCTCCCATTCACCTTGGTTCGCTGATATTGCTAATTATCTTGCTACAGGTGCCATACCGACACACTGGACGTCATAAGATAAGAAGAAATTCTTTACCAAGGTGCGTAACTTTTTCTGGGATGATCCATATTTATTTAAATATTGCCCAGACCAAATCTTAAGGAGATGTGTACCAGACGATGAGCATCAGAGTGTCATCTCCTTCTGTCACTCACAGGCCTGTGGTGGTCACTTTTCTGCTAAAAAGACCACGGCCAAGATTCTACAGTATGGCTTTTACTGGCCCACTATGTTTAGGGACACTCATGAGTTTTGCAAAGCTTGTGAGCGTTGTCAAAATTAGGAGCATTGTCCCGTCGAAATATGATACCTTTGAATCTCATCCTTATCATTGAAGCATTTGATTGCTGGGGCATTGATTTCATGGGACCATTCCCCCAATCATTTGGAAATCTATATATTTTGCTCGCCGTAGACTATGTCACTAAATGGGTCAAAGCAATTCCGTGCCGCAAAAATGACCATCGCACGGTCATTAAATTTTTGAAAGAAAATATCCTGTCGCGGTTCGGAACGCCTCGAGCCATCATTAGTGACGGGGGCTCACACTTCTGCAATAGACCATTCAAGAGTTTAATAAAGAAATACGGTATCTCGCATAAGGTGAGCACCCCATACCATCCACAAACAAGTGGACAAGTTGAGATTTTCAATAGAAAGATCAAACGTATCCTAGAGAAAACGGTTAACCCTGATCGTAAGGACTGGTCAATTCGATTGACCGATGCCTTATGGGCGTACCGTACTGCTTTTAAAACTCCTATTGGAACATCTCCCTTTAGACTTATCTACGGAAAGGCTTGTCATTTGCCTGTGAAATTGGAACATAAAGGATACTGGGCGATTAAAAATCTAAATTTCAATCTGGACAACGCTGGCTCGCTACGCAAACTTCAATTAAATGAACTTGAAGAAATCCGGAACGATGCGTACGAAAACTCGAGAATTTACAAGGACAGGATGAAGGCGTTTCATAATCAACATATTCTACGGAAATCATTCACGCCAGGTCAGAAAGTCCTCTTGTATGACTCTCGAATACATCTCTTTCTGGGTAAGCTTCGATCTCGTTGGACCGGCCCTTATATTGTTGTCACTGCTTATCCTCATGGGGCTGTCGAGATAAGAGATCCTGATAATAGCAAGGAGTTTAAAGTGAATGGACATTGATTAAAGCCATTTATCGAGACATTTGATTTAGAGGACATGTCCATACCTCTGATTACTCCTGTTTACCAGGACTAATCTCCTAGTCTGATGGAGGTATAGGTAGGTTTATCGCTTTCATAGAATTAGGGTAGTGATTTATTTTGTCTGGCTGAAGACGGTAAACTTAGCGCTCTTGGGAGGCAACCCAGCCTTTCATTTCATTTTTCCACTTAGATGTTTCAATATTTGTGGGTAGCATTACTGCAAACCCTCACGAGACTATAACTCGTCCACTAGGGGTAACCTAGGGGTTTAAAGGCTTGTTGCATACGCTAAATGCAATCGAGAGCGCCTGCGAAAGTGGTATAGGTAGGATTTTATTTTCGTTATTTTTATTTTTCTTTTTCTCTCGTGCTAACCAGCTTCCATACTGTGATCTCGTAGAAAATCTCTCTCGATTCGTTATTCAGGTACTATCTTCCCATCACTTTACTTTCTTTGTCCCATGTGCATTGCATGCTCATATCTTTTACATTGAGGACAATGTAGATTTTAGGTTGGGGGTAGAAGATTAGGTTACCTAATCAGTATTTTTAAAGTCTTGAGAGCAAAAATTGTGAAAATTTTTAAAATTTTTTCTGAAAATTCCTGTGAATTCGAAGTGATTTAGATTTTCAAGAAACATGATGTTGGTAATGTATGACTCTTGAATTCAGTTATCTGTTAGATTTCACAGTTAAGATCAAATTATTAATCCATGATTAGAAGTTATAAACATTGATTGAGTCATGATTTCACATCTCACATCTCACTTTCACATTAAGGTTTCAGTCTGATATTAAAGGATTAACTTGGTAATCACTGAGCATGAAAGGAACCAGTCTGAAATATCTTGCCATCAGGGTATAAAAATTGAAAAGGCTGGGCAATTAATCTTCACCATGGGTTTGCTCCCTATAGGTGTGGATTCGATTCCCCACGGTTAACAGTTGGAAAAGAGTTGGGCGACTAGTTTCACCTTAGGTTTGCTCCCTATAGGTGAAAATTTGATTCCCCACTTGATATTCTTTTAATGAAAAAAAAAAGAGACTGGAAGAATAGAAGAATGACTCATGAGGCAAGACTTGGGTTAGGTTTTGGTTGTCATGAATGACCTTTTTGATTACCAATGATATCATGAAAGAAATAAGTAAATCTGAATGTAATAAGCCGGGATGACACTATACACCCATGGAACTCAATGTTTAGAAGATTCTCTAATTGATGGATTAATACTTTAACTCAATTATGAGGTTTACCGTGTGATTGAGTCTATGAGAGAATAATGTCCAACACTCATGAATCTTAGATTTCTCGTATCTGAATCGTCGTTCATAAATCACTCGAGTTCATAGAAATTATCCTGTAGTTCTCAACTTATTTTTCGCATACTTTGCTCGGGACTTGCAAAATACTGGTTGGGGGTTGTGTTGAGAGTCAAATATTACATATCAGACCCCAATTATTTTCTATATTTACGAGTATGATACTGTTTAAACGGCCTGTTTTTATCGTGTTTATGTTGCAAGGTGATTTTATGAGCATGGATTGAAAAAGGTGTTAAAAGCATGGATTTAACGATCCAAAGTCACCAAAGCAAGGGACGGACTTCAGAAGACCAAGATTAAGGGATTTACACGGTTAGAAATCCGAGAAAACTAAGAAACTGAAGCTCAAGTGGCCTGAAACGCATCCAGAATGCAAGATCATGGGGTTCCCACCATCTGTTCGCCTCGAAACTTCATACATATGATGAGGGCCATAAATAAACCATAAATATTAAATTTCAGCCATTGATGATCTTGGGAAGTGGGCCAACGGATACATCAGCCCATTAATCTTCAAATTGGGGCCCACCTGATATATGGAAATGCCTAAATTTTGGACTCAACGTCTTAAATGATATGAAAAAATGAATGGATGGAGCAGATTTTATATATACATCATGAGTGGACCTCACTGACAGCGCCAGTGCACAATGCACAAGTGCACATGACGTGCACTGGACCAAGAATCAAAACCAAAGAAGGAGACCCGTCTCCTTTGCCATCTCTGCGTAAGGCAGCCAGCGAACGGACGGCTCTGGTCCATTTTTCGGTCAATAGTGGGCCCCATTCATGTCCCGTACGGACGATCTAAACCGTCCATCTTGTAGACGGCTGTGAATACTACAAAACCTAGGTGATATTTTTCAGCCATGCATACACACGTGTGCGTTACCCTGGGACGTTCAAAATTGATCTTTTAGTGATTTCTTCTCTGAGTTTCATCAATGGACGTTCAAAACTACCCATTCTTGACTGAAATTTCGTCCTCAATCCAATGGATGGGGTGAATTTTTCAGAAAATGCTTCTGTGGGGCCCACCGATCACAACAGCGAAATGGTGCAAAAGGTTTTGCACATCCGTGAAATTTGACTTTTTCAGGCGGTTTTGGCCCACCATCTTTGATCATATGGCAGATCTGAACCGTCCATCATGTAGAGGACCCAAGAAAGTCCTAAGGGACGGTGTTTCTTTGGAATTTGAGCGAGGAAAGTGGCGTGTTTCGAGGCACCGAACTTGGCTGCGAAAAAGCTTTCAATGGGCATGCATAGCTTTCCAAATCCGATTCAAATCCGATTTTTACCACTCCAGCAGCCATATAAGGAGGTTTTGAATGTAGGGAGGGGAGATTCAGACCTTGGGAGGAAGATTCTTGGCTTGGAGGGGAGAAACGTGGAGCAGTCCTGGTCGTGGAAGCTAAGCAGGAGAGAGAGTTGGTTTTTTTTTCTTTTTGTTTTGGTTTAATTTTATTTTATGGTTAGCCTAATTATGATTATGTGTGGCTAAACCTCTTAGCTAGGGCTAAGAGGTGAAGCTTGTAGCGTGATGGGAGACGTTTAATTATGCCTTTTGTTTAATATTGAACTGATTTTGATTTAATTTTATTTTGGAAATATTTTTAGTTCTTAATGGTCTGTTGTGACTGAAATTACAATGGGTCTGCGATGCTTTTAATATTTCTATTTCCTTTTCATGTATATGATGTTAGGAAACCCTGTTGTTCACCATAGTCTCCTGGGCATGGTTGGATGTCGGTATCCTTCCTAACCTTCATACATGTGATGGGTTGGTAATTAGTTTAATTCTGTTGTTTGCCATAGTCTTTTGGGCATGGTTTGGTGATGGAATCCATTCTAATTCATATACCTTTTATCTCTTGAAAACTAGATCAATGACAGTTCAGTTAATTTTTACGAAACATGCATAAGATCTCCCTGATCTCTACAAGTGGATCCTCTGAATCCCTAGTTTCCTTTTCTCTGATTTCTATAAATTTTAGATTAATATTTTCACCATTATTCCTCAAATTATATTCAGTTTAGATTTCATCTTAGGCTAGTTCTAGTTCTAGTTAGTTTCAGAATACGTACAACTTCAGTTCCTTGGGATTCGACCTCGGTCTTACCGAGTTATTACTACATCACAACCCTGCACTTGGGGAGTGAACAGCGAAGTGCATGGAAATGGCCATGAAGTGAAGTGAATTGACCGTGAAGTGCGTCGAATTGACCGTGAATGAACACGAAATCACTAGGAATGACCGTGAAATGCATGGAAATGACGGTGGAGTGAAGTTAATTGACCACGAAGTGCGTGGAAATGGCCGTGAAGTAAAGTGAATTGACCATGAAGTGCGTCGAATTGACCGTGAATGAACACGGAATCGCTAGGAATAACCGTGAAATGCATGGAAATGACGGTGAAGTGAAGTGAAATGACCGCGAAGTGCGTGGAAATGGCCATGAAGTGAAGTGAATTGACCGTGAAGTGCGTCAAATTGACCGTGAATGAACACGAAATCGCTAGGAATGACCGTGAAATGCATGAAAATGACGGTGAAGTGAAGTGAATTGACCGTGAAGTGCGTGGAAATGGCCGTGAAGTGAAGTGAATTGACCGTGAAGTGCGTCAAATTGACCGGAATTAACACGAAATTGCTGGGAATGACCGTGAAATGCATGGAAATGACGGTGAAGTGAAGTGAATTGACCGCGAAGTGCGTGAAAATGGCCATGAAGTGAAGTGAATTGACCGTGAAGTGTATTTTTAACCATCGACCCGATGAAATCTCAGAAAATTACTATATTAGTTGGATAAATTAGCTTCTCCTACCCCAAAATCATAGATGGTACGTTATGTAACTCATTCTAGTTTAGGAAATATGCTTGTTAAATAAATAGACAAAGAAATGAATTAAGAGATAGAAAAATATTTTTATATACTTATAAATACATATTTACATAATTATGTATTTAAGAAAAATGTAAGGGAGAAAAAGTTCTCCCCATTAAAAAAAATATATATACAAAAAAAATAAAAAACCTATTGCTACGGATTTTAGCTACGGTTAATATCCATAGCCATAGGGACACCCTATGGGTGTAGCTCCGCTAGATCGGCATGGCCGCGCCAGATAGGCCAGCAAGTGGCGCGGGGGGTTGCTAGTTCGGCGCACCCACCTCGGATGGACCCTATTGCTGCAGATTATGGTATATATGGCTACGGTTATAATCCGTAGCCATAGGTCTAACCATAGCAAATGACATTGACATTCTGTTTTGAACGTCCACCGTTGAAACCCTTTCAGGGGTCACGAAAGTTTTGGATCCTTACGAAATTTGTTTTCCTATTCATTCGGGTCTTTGTGACCTTAAGAATAGATTGGATGGAAAATAAATGCCATGGTGGGCCCTACAAAAGTTTCAACGGTGAAAATCAATTTTCTGCTACTCTTTGTGGTGTGGTCCAGTTGATCTTTGGATATGTTTTTGTTTTTCGGATAATGCTCCAAAATGATCTCAAAATATGGATGAACGTTGTGGATATAATAAATACATAACTGATGGGCCCATGTAACGTTGATCTCCTTTGAACCATTCGTACAACTGGGAGTTCGAGGAGCGTCAACGCTTGATGAAAAAAGCAGGGGCATTTTTGACCTTTTGCAAGGCATCCGTAAACCTGGGGAGTATTATTGGAAAGTAAAATGGGGTGGGCTTCGTCTCGGGAATGGGCCATATAGTGGTCGTACTATTGGAAATTTCTCTTTATTATTGCAATTTGCATGTCGCTGTATTTTGAAATCGGATTGCGGAAGCCGATTGCGTACTGAGTAACTAAGTACCCTTAGCTTACTAAGTAAACCGTGTGGGTCCACTATTATTTATTTATTTTATCCAATCTGTTAATCCATATTAACAGATAATTTTAGGACTAGATCCCAAAAATGAAGCAAATTAAAATCTCAAGTGGACCACACTACAGGAAACAGTTTGATTGAACCTCTACCATTGAAAATTTTTTGGAAGCTAAAGAAGTTTTGAATCAAGCTAATGTTTGTGGTTTCTCTTCATCCATGTCTTTGTGATCTTATGAACAGGTTGGATGACAAATAAAAATTAATTTGGACCCTAGGAAATTTCAATGATGGAAATCATTATTCTACACTGTTTCCTATGTAATAGCCCTTCAAGATTTTAATTTGCTTCATTTTTGGTATCAACCCCTAAAATTATCAGTAAAAATAGATGGACAGTGTGGATAAACCACATACATTAACAGTGGGCGCAACTGAGTTTACTCAGTACGATTAAAGCGTACTGAATAACTCATCGGATTGCTCAGTACACTTTTATCGTACTAAGTAAACTCGGTTGGGCCCACCATTAATGTATGTGTTTTATCCACACCATTCATCCATTTTTACTGATAATTTTAAGAGTTGATACTAAAAATGAAGCAAATTAAAATCTCAAGTGGGCCATTACACAGGAAACAGTGTGGAATAATGATTTCCACCATTGAAATCTTCCTAGGGTCCAAATTAATTTTTTTTTGTCATCCAACCTGTTCATAAGATCACAAAGACATGGATGAAGAGAAACCACAAACATCAGCTTGATCTAAAACTTCTTTGGCCTCCAAAAAATTTTCAATGGTAAAGGTTCAATCAAACTGTTTCTTATAGCGTGGTCCACTTGAGATTTTAATTTACTTCATTTTTGGGATCTAGTTCTAAAATTATCTATTAATATGGATTAACGGATTGGATAAAATAAATAAATAATAGTGGACCCACACAATTTACTGAGTACACTAAGGGTACTGAGTTACTCAGTACGCAATCCGCTTACATTTTGAAATTGGCTTACGTACTGAGTTACTCAGTACACTTTTATCGTACTGAGTAAACTTAGTTAGGTCCACTGTTAATGTATGTGGTTTATTCACACCGTCCATCCATTTTTACTGATAATTTTAGGGTTTGATATCAAAAATGAAGCAAATTAAAATCTCAAGTGGGCCATTACACATGAAACACTGTGGAATAATGATTTCCATTGTTGAAATCTTCCTAAGGTCCAAATTAATTTTTGTTTGTCATCCAACCTATTCATAAGATCACAAAGATATGGATGAAGAGAAACCACAAACATTAGCTTGATCCAAAACTTCTTTGGCCTCCAAAAAATTTTCAATGATAGAGGTTCAATCAAACTGTTTCCTATAGTGTGGTCCACTTGAGATTTTAATTTGCTTCATTTTTAGGATCTAGTCCTAAAATTATCTCTTAATATGGATTAACGGACTGGATAAAATAAATAAATAACAATGGACCCACACAGTTTACTCATTACGTTAAGGGTACTGAGTTACTCAGTACGCAATTAGCTTCCATTTTGAAATCCGATTGTGTAACTCAGTACACTTTTATCGTACCGAGTAAACTCAGTTAGGCCCACTGTTGATGTATGTGGTTTATCCACACCGTCCATCCATTTTTACTGATAATTTTAGGAGTTGATACCAAAAATGAAGCAAATTAAAATCTCAAGTGGGCCATTACACAGGAAACAGTGTGGAAAAATGATTTCCACTGTTGAAATCTTCCTAGGGTCCAAATTAATTTTTATTTGTCATCCAACCTGTTTATAAGATCACAAAGACATGGATGAAGAGAAACCACAAATATCAGCTTGATCCAAAACTTCTTTGGCCTCCAAAAAATTTTCAATGGTAGAGATTCAATCAAACTGTTTCCTATATTGTGGTCCACTTGAGATTTTATTTTGCTTCATTTTTGGGATCTAGTCCTAAAATTATCTACTAATATGGATTAACGGACTAGATAAGATAAATAAATAACAGTGGACCCACACAGCTTATTCAAAACATTAAGGGCCTTTTTAGCCCGGCAAATTGGATGGGATTGAAAGGGATCGTAAGATAGATCCTGTGATTGGCCAGGGGTGACAAACAAACACCGGATATTGATTACAAGATATAGCAATCTCATGAATCTTAAGACAATTCATTAACATTACCATCATTATTTTTAAATCCTATCCAACCCACCCTAATCCCTCTAAAATTACTAGGAGCGTGTTTGTTAGAAGGATAAAAAGGGATTGAAAAGTTTAATCCCGGAATTAGTCAAGCGCGCCAAACAGACTGCATATAACAATCCTAGGATATAGCAATCCATAAATCTTGTACGAATTTGCTGATGCAGCTATTATTACCTTGAAATCCGTATAATTCACTCCAATACAATTCAATTCCATTCAATCAGCCCGTCCAAACAGGCCGTAGGGGTATTGAGTTACTCAGTACGCAATCCGCTTCCGTGTATTTTTTTAATTTGGTTTTGATATGTCAGTGCTCCTAACACAGTGCCGTACGGGATGGTTTCTACCCCTTGAGTGCATTTTAGATGATCTGAACCGTTCCTATTCTGGAGCCTATAGGTTCAGGCAATGGTCAGTAACATTCCTTAAACGGCTGATCTTGTATGAAGATTAATATTTAATGGCTCATATTCAAACCAAATATTCAAACGTCATGATCATTACGACCGTGACTTCTTCATGATAGCAACGAGAACATGAACGGTTACGATCAATCTAAGAATATAATCCCGTGGTGGGGCCCAACTATTGTATGGTAGTGTACTGATAAGGTATGAAAACCTTTTTCTTCGTTCGACACGTCGCAATTCATTTTCAGGTGGTTGAGCTGTAAGTTTCAGTGACGTCGTGCCACCAAGCGACCAATTACCGTGAGTAGTGGGAGATGACATGCTAAAGCTAAACCACCGTGAGTGTCGAGCTGGTTCATCAATCAGGCCCGACCATTCTTTGGAAAATATCTCCAGATACAAAACTAAGATGATCCTCGCCATTTGATAAGTGATGGACATTAAGAGCTGTTTGGATCATAAGTTACTTAAGCTACTTATGCCTTAAGTAGCCCAACTGAATTTCCATTTATCAAATTGTAGTGATTGGAAGAGTGTTTGTCTCGTTGGTTGCTTACTACGAGTTACTTATGTCACAAGTAGCTTATTTTAATTTTTACTTATTAAGAAAATACACACATATGGTAAACAACATAATTATTAGCTTCTCCTTTCTTTCATATCTACGGATGCCTCTCTTTATCAACTTATGAAAAATAAATAAGCTAAAAATATTAACTGATGTAATTAAGTATTTTTTTAAATAAAAATGTTACTTATAATTAATTATAAACTAAACTTACTTATCTAAAATAAAAGAAATAACTTATCTAATGTTGTGAGTAGAAATAGCAACTTATTGGGTGTTATCCAAATGAGCCTTAAGTAACTTTAAATAAAAAAGCTACTTGTACTTGATCATAAATTAAACTTATATTGATCTTAAATAAGCTTTTTATTTATTATTGTTAGTAAAAAAAGTAACTTATTTGGTGGTATCTAAACGGACACAAGGGGTACATCTTGTTTCACCAATTATCAGGTAATGTAAATAAAAATATTTAATGTTTATAAATTATTTTATAAATGTGGAACGGCTACAAATTGTTGTACCATCAATTTTCATATTTATCTACGGTAAAATTATAATGATGACATTTTACATTAAAGACTTTAATACTTTAATACCATGTCATTGTCAAAGTATACTAACGTTGATATTTATGCTTGAGATTTTCACTGCAATGCCATAAAAAAGTATAATAGTTGCAAATATCTTTAACGATTTCTCGATTACATTTGTATTTGACAAATATGCCTTAATTACAATTGTGTTAGCCTAACTTGCTAGTCACAAGGACATACCTACAACTAACCGATTATCTCTTGGTATAAAAAATGCATGAGATCCACGCCATTCACTGGGTTCATTGCCTCACCTTGACCTTGGAAACCAAAAACCGGATAAATTCAAAACTCAAGTAAGCCACACCTTGAGAAGGAAGACTTAGGACAAGACACCCACCATTAGTTTGTATGGGCCCCTTTGTGGTTTATGTATGTCGTCCAATCCATTCATACCACTATATATTCCCACTGAGATGAAGGCACACCAATTGAATCTATAGATTTTAGGTAGGCCCACCTTAGTTTTGGACCAATGTACAGTTGGAGATAAAGGCCTAGCACAGGGTTGAACAGTTGATGGAGGATCTCATCCACATCCATTCGTCCTTCCACATCAAGATCTTTCTTTAAAAAACTGATTTTACCTATAAATAAAAGAAAATTAGTAAAGAGTCATGGTTTTTAAAACACAAGCCACCATAATAGATCTAATACATTTGTTCTGGCTCCAAATGTATGATGGTGGACATTTCTCTCATGCCAATTTGCCATAGGGAAGAGTGTTAAACGATAAGAAGAAGATTATCGTCTTCATCAAGTAATCAAGACCTTGAATCCACGATGTGAATTCTTAAATTCACAAAAAGTATTAAAAAAAATTTCATGAATTTTTATTGCATAATAATATAAGATTGATCGTTTATATTACTTACTTAAATGTGTTGGGTTTAAAACCCCACTTCTTACTAACGTGTGGCTGCAGCCACCATAGAATACAAAACACAAAACTGAAAAAAGAAGAGAATCAAACTACTGAATATTGCTGTGGAAACGATTAAATTGGTGTCATTTATAGGCTTTTCTCCTTATGTGAAAAGACAAAAAAATCCCCATCTAGATGCTTCTTAGGGGCAACTAAAGACAAAAATTCAGAAAAAAATCTACCGTTATCTTAACCGAGCTAATACTCTAAACTTAGAAAAAATCTAATAGCACAGCTAGCTCACATGGTTCTTACACGTTATGCGCAGCTGACTCATAAGATCCTTACATAGTTTTGGATTTGCACAAATCCACCACCGTGTCCAACACTCCCCTTCAAACCAAAATCGGCTTCATTCCGAGCATTGATCTAAGTCTCCTGAATGTGTTAGTCGGCAATGCTTTGGTGAAGATATCTGCCACTTATTCAGTAGTGTGATAGTATTCCAGCTTTATCAATTTTTGTTTTACTTGAACTCTAAGAAAGTGATATCTTATGTTGATGTGCTTGCTCCTTCCATGCTAAACTGGATGTTTGACAATTTTGATTGCTGACTTATTGTCCACGTATATAACAGTAGATTCCTCCTGTGGATGCTTTAGCTCCTTCATCAAATTCTTTAGCTAGATCGCCTCACATGCAGTGAATGAAGCTGATACGTACTCAACTTCACATGTAGATAGGGTGACCACACTCTGCTTCTTTGACTTCCATATAAATGTCGTTGACTCAAGATAGAAAGCATAATCTATGGTGCTTTTTCTATCATCTTGGTCACCACTCCAATCACTGTCAGAGTATCCATACAGTATTGCCTCATCATCGTACAGATAAAAGAGACTGAATTCAATAGTTCCTTTGACATACCTAAGTACTCATTTTGCAGCTAGCCAGTGTGACTCTTTTAGGGCTTCCATATACCGGCTTAGAAACCTGTAAGATCATATCTTAGTCTATACCGTTTCGTAGACTTCCGCGGTCTTATCGGTAGAATTTCGGCAACCTTCGACCCTTAACCGATACTTACGCACGACCCTGATTCGAATGTCGTCAAGCCATATCGACTCAACCCAAGACCATTACCATAGCGACCGCGCCACCGCTGCGGTTTCGATGCCACGACTTGCGCGCCGAGGCGATATCCTGGTCAAGAGATGTGGGCCAACGTTCGGTGCGAAGAAAACGCCGCGCGTTACGAAATCCAAGAGAATCTCTACGATGTGTCACATCAATCCCATCAATCCATCACATGTCAAGTACACATCACTTTCACCCTTTTCCAAACAAGCCACAAAAGTCCTCCATGCCCATACTTTTCTTATACAAATGCCTCAAAAGTCAAGAATCTCTTACACCTCCCATGCGTTTCTTACACAAAAGGCCACCAAAGTCAAAAAGTTCTTACACACACTCATCCCTCTCCCATCCATCACTCCATCACCCATCTCTCTCTCTCCCTTTTACAAGTCTTTCTCTCATTTTCAAAAACTCAAATCTAAGAGAGGAAACCTCATACTTATGAACATTCTCCAAGCCTCTCCCTCTCTTCCAAAAACTCTAAGTGTGGCCCACCTCTCCATCCCAAGATCTCTCATCCTAGCCATCCATTCATCATCTCATCCATTGAAGTTGAAGCTAAGGTGCTAAGGAGCCCATAGGAGCAAGAAGATCGGACGGTGGGTGCTTGATGTTAGTAGTTTTGCATGTTTTAAAGATGGGCCAAGTGAGACCAACCGATCAATGGTTTGGATCTCACTTAGGACCCTAAGATGTGGCCGATGGCCCACTAGGATCATCATGATCATTCCATGATGGGGCCATTCTCCATGGACCCCATCATGATGTTTATTTTATTGTTTTAAGAAGGTCATCTAGACCGTCCATATTGGTGGGGAAAGGATCCCCACCGTTGATTTTGATTTAGGTGGTCCCATGTGCAAAAAGGGACCCATTTGATTGTATAATTTCTACAAGGGAGTGCCCATAATGTCGGGGTCCCTCCATCACACGCATGTCCCACTCTCTCTCTCTCTCCCTGTTTATTTCAATTTTTTTTTTTTGAGATTATGATAAGGTTGTGTAGCCTATCCGAGTGGACCCCACCATGAGGCATGTACTCTATCCAAGCCATCTTCAAGTGGGGCCCACCTTATATGTCGTACCCACATCATCCATCAGTGGTGGCCCACCTCAACAAGGCCCACCTCCATGTACGTGTCATGGTCCAGGGAACGTTCCCTGGACGCTGGAAGAAGAAAAAAAAAAGGGAAAAGAAGAAAAGAAGAAAGGAAAAAGAGCCCTTTTTGGGTGGACCGTTTGTGTAGGCCCCACCTTGATATTTGTATCCAATCCATACCGTCCATCCTATTCCTTGGATCATTTTAGGCGTTGAGCCAAGAGTTGGGGTTGATTGGAAGATCTGGTGGGCCATAGCGTCGAAGATTGCATCATTACCATTCAAAGATCATTTTCTTATTTTATTTCATTTTCTAAACATAAAAAAATTCAAACTTTAGACTCTTTGGATTTGTCCCAAGCCGAGGAAGCCAATGGACGGGGTGGATCATCTTGATGCGGGCCCCAGACGTAAAAAATCCTGAAAAATGGGTTTTCCCAAATTTTTAAGAAAAAAAGTGCAGAGGCAAGCCTCTACCTCTGACGTTGTAGCAACAGTAGGCGCTGCGTGCAGCGGGCGACCGTGCAGCCTCCCACGGTTGCAGTCATGGGCCCCACCATGATGTATGTGGAAATCCATGCCGTTCATGAGGTGGGCCCCCTTCTCAGGCGGGTCCCCTCCAAGTTTCAGCGTATCCAAGACTCGAGTGGCCCACACTGTAGGAAATAGTGGGATTGAACCTCTACCATTGGAAACCGTTTTTAGGTCCACTAGAGTTTTAGATCAATATGAAATTTGTTTTTCCTCTTCGTCCAAGTCCCTGTGACCGTATGGACCGGTTGGATAGAAGACAAATATTATGGTGGGCCCCACACGGGACCCACGGTGATGTATTTGTTTTACACCCACTGTCCGGGCGGACGGTGGTACCCACCATAATATATGTGTTTTATGTACACCGTCCACTACTGTGGACGGTAACACCCACTGTGATGTATGGGTACAAGTACCCTCCCCACATGGGACCCACCATGATACTGTATTGTATCCAAACCGCCTATCTAACTTGAGGCTAACAATGAGCCAGATCCATACTTCAAGAGGACCCCACCTTAGCATGTGATGATGCCCATCTTGATTTGGTAGTCCATTAGGGCCCACTTTAATGTAGATGTAAGGCCCATGTTGTGAGGCCCATTCGACGTATTCGTGGCCGTGGTTGAGGCCCACTTTGATCTATGTATAGGGCCCATGTTACAAGACCCATTTTGATGTATTTTAAGACCCATGGGATTGGATCCATTTGATATATCCAAGGCCCATGGGATTAGGCTCATTGGATGTATTTTAAGGCCCATGGGACTGGACCCACTTTGATGAATGTCAAGACCTATGGGATTAGGCCCATTTGATATGTAAGGAGGTCCATGGGTCGGGAATCATTTGATTTGTATAAGGCCTATGGGTTAGGCCCATTTGATTTCATTCAAGGCCCAACGGGTTATGACCCATTGCAATGCACGCAAGGCCCATTGGTGCGGCCCATTGATGTGGCCCGCTTGACGAATGGAAGGCCCATATGATATGACCCATTTGATGTATTTAAAGCCCAATGGGATATGCCTGAGGCCCATTGCAATGTGTGATCCCAACCTTGTTCATGATAATCACTACGGGTAATGCCTTGGGAGTAATGTTGGTTTGACGTCCACATTACAAGTTTAATGATGGTTAAATGTCCACATTACAACTCTCCCTAGGGCCCATTATTAGGCCCGTACTTGTTGTATATAGGTTGTCTAGGCCCATATGCTTTGAAAGGATAGTGCATTATTTTATAACATGTTTACTATAGCTCCATGATTCATGATCATACGCATCATATGTATGCTTGATATGAGAGGTGACTGATCGTAGCATATGCCTTCAGACAGGTTGTTTATGGGCTCCTGATTAGGCGGTGTTGTCCTACATGAGCGCACGTTACGTGCAAGGATGTGCTGCATGATTGGATAGTGTGATTCATGCATCTCGCATTGTGTGATATGGTCACTGTACGCCCTAGCGACATCGGGGCCGTAGCCTCCACAGATCGATCGTGGTTGGCAGGATTAGATACCAAAAATCTCGTTCTACATGGGGTGATTTAGATATCCCTGGGTGAAAGTCCCTAAACCCTTATGGTACCAAGAGGTTACTCCAACGTCTAGACCGAGTGGGTAGATGAGCGTTGAGTATCGAATACTAGATGGTTGCGCTCTCCACTGTGTCGTGGTCGGTTGGAAGAGGGTGCGGCCTTACCCGCCCAAGAGTAGGGGACAATGCCAGGCTAAGTTTGACCAGCTCGAGGAATGAGTCTGCTATCGACGAGTCGTGCCCGATATTGACAGACGGATAGTGAGGTCTCTTCCACCTACCTTATTACGCGCGATGTGGCGACGATCTGGTTTAGGGTGTACTAGGCCCCGGTGATATTCCAGAGTTGAGCTGTATTGACATGTGGACTTAGATGAGGATTGTATGCTTGACTTGCATCTTACATCGCATAGCCTTGGTACGGCTCATGATATTTATAGTTCCATCTGTATATTCCACATTACTCTGATACTGCATGATCATATTACTACCTTGCGCACACACTTTCACCACCCTCTAAGCTTTCTATAAGCTTATGCACGACCGTTGCGTGCAGGTGACGTTGGGGCGCAGCAGCGCTGAGGCTGTAGCGCTTTGCAGATCATTTTAGAGTTTTTGTTCCTTACCATTGTATTTTCCTTTATGCTCATTGTACTTGTAAAGTTTTTGATCATAGTGAAAATGTAATAGAGTTCTTGGTTGTTGTTTGTGGGTTATGTCTTTGGTTATGCTTATTACGAATCAAACTGACGTTGAAAATCCTCCTCGTAGCATCCTAGGATCGGAACCTGGCGAATGGGCGCTAGGAGCCGAGAATGGGATTCTAAGGAGGCTGTCAGCGCCGGATTCGGCGAACGGAAATTTTGTGAGCCCTGTTTTCGAGTTTGGGGCGTGACAAAACCCAACACTGTAGACTACATCTAGCCTAGTGATTGTGAGGTACCTTAAACTTAGGATTAGACTCTTAAATAGGGTTGAGTTGACGTTTCTTCCTTCTCCATCTTTTGTGAGCTTCAAGCCTGTTGTAACCGATGTATTTATAGCTTTACAATCGACCATCTGAAACTTCTCAAGAAGTTCCTTTATGTACTTCTACTAGGATATGTAAATGCTACCAACTTGTTGCTTCACTTCAATGCCCAAGAAGAAAGACATCAATCCACCATCAATCGTCTTAAACTCTTTGAACATATCCTGCTTGAATTCTTCAAACATCGTCTGACTGTTCCAGTGAACAACAGATCATCAACATATAAACAAGCTATAAGCATATCACCATAGGAATTCTTCTTTGTGTAGACGGCATGCTCATACGGACATTTGACGAAACTATTCTCTTGAAGATAACCGTCGATCCGTGCATTCCAGGCACTGGGAGCTTGCTTCAACCCATACAGGGCTTTCTTCAGCCGATACACCTTATGTTCCTCCTCTTGCACAACAAAGCCTTCAGGCTGGTCAACGTAGACTTCTTCTTCGAGTACTCCATTTGAGAATGCAGATTTCACATCTAGTTGGTAGATCATCCAACTGTGATGAGCTGCAAAGGAGATAATTATTCTTACAGTGTCAAGGTGAGCAATCGGGGCAAAAACTTCTTCATAGTCTATTCTATATTTCTGTTTGTAACATTTTGCTACGAGTCTTACCTTATATCGTTCGATCTTACCGTCGACATTCCGCTTGATTTTGTACACCCATTTAAGACTAATGGTCTTCTGGCCTTTAGGGAGTGAGGTCAGTTCCCATGTTCGATTCTTCTCGATGGTTTGAATCTCTTCTTCCATAGCCTTTCTCCAACATTCTTCATTCATAGCCTCTTCGAATGTGAGAGGCTCATGGTCCGCATACAAGCAGAGCAAATTCACTTCCTCAGTTTTTACATAAATGTCGTTAAGGCATCTCATTTTAATATGAGCCAAGGGTGAAGGAGAATTGGATGAAGATGTATTGGCTGAATTCTGATTTGATGAAGTACTTTCAGGGGAGATGAAACGTACTCCTGGACTTATGCGATCCAAAGGGGGTGATGTGGGTGTCTACTCTTGATTCTCATGTGTCTCTTCTTCGTATTCTTCGACCTCGACCTGATTTTCTTTGGGCAAATTCCCTCGTTCTATTTCCACGCTTCTTCGTCACAAAACACCACATCTCTACTCACCACTAGCTTATTGGTTAGTGGGTTGTAGAGCTTGTACGCCTTTGACTCCTCGCTGTAACCGATGAAGATGAATTTCTCACCATAATTATCAAGTTTTTTTCTTCTCACTTCTAGAACTTGGGTGTAGGCGACACTCCCAAAGATCTTAAGGTGTGCCACGCTCGGCTTGTATCCACTCCATGCTTCTTGCGGTGTATTAAATCTAATACTTTTGATCGGATACTTATTGAGTAGATAGGCAGTACATGCAACTGCCTCTGTCCAAAAATTCTTTGACAGACTTCTCTCCTTCAGCATGGTTCTCGTCATATCGAGGATGTTGCGCTTCTTCCGTTCTGCAATTTTATTTTGTTGTTACGTGTACGCTGCGGTGTGTTGTTTCTTAATGCCATGTTGCTTGTAATATTCTCGAAAAATGTTTGAGGTGTACTCCCCACCTCTGTCAAATCTAAGAGTTTTGATTTTAAGACTACTTTCTTTTTCAACAAGGGCATTAAAATTAAAAATAGTAAAAGCAATAGAATTCTCTTTGATTACTTACACCCACAATTTTCTTTTGAAATTGTCAATGAAGGTAATAAAGTATTTATTACCTCTAAGAGAGATTGGCTCTAATGGTCCACGGATGTCAGTGTGAACCAACTGCAACGGTTCTCTTACTCTTCGGGATACTCCACTTGGAAAGGAGTTCCTTTGTTGTTTCCCAAGTATGTATGCCTCACACACATATTATGGAGCTTCAATAGCAAGCAAGCCATACACCGTGCTTGATCAGGATAGAAGTTTCAGGCCATTGAAATTTAGATCTCCAAAGCAAAGATGCCACATCCAATAATTATTCTTTGTTTTTTCATAAAAACACTTCTCAAGCATTGTGTTTATATGGAGAGGAAACATACGATTCTTCATCATCAGGACTTTCACAATCAAACGTCCATGCATATCTCTTATGGAAAGAGAAGAGTTCTCCATGTGTATGACATACTTTTTTTTCGAGGAGTTGTTCAAGACTCAGTATATTACTTTTCATGTTGGGCACGTAGTACATAATGGAGATATAGTTTGAAACACCATTCTTCTGAAAGATTTTGATTTTGCTTTTACCTTTCACCAGCATTTTTGATTAGTCCTCAAACATTACATTACCATGAACTTCTTCTATGAGTTCTACGAAGAGTTTCTTGTCGCCACACATGTGATTGCTTGCACCTGTGTCGAGATACCATATATCTTGTTGATCACTGCCTTTCTCTTGTGCAAGGAGAAGTGTGGAGTTTTCTTGTTCATGGCCTGATACTTCGGCATAGTTAGATTGCTCGTCTTGATTCATCGGCTTGCTCCAACAATCAGATGCATAGTGGTCAAGTTTGTTGCAATTATAGCACTGAATGTTCTTTATACTTCCCCGTCCATGCATAGATCTGCGTCTACTATTTCCTCTTCCACATAAATTGGTATTTTTCTACTGGTTTTGACTATGTCTTTGTTGGTATTCGCACCCTCTGCCTCTTGTGTGATTGTTAGCAATACGTCCACTACATTGTGAACTTCTACGTCTATCATTATTATCATTCAGAGTCAATCTTGACTCCAAAGCTTGTTTCATTGGCATGGAACTGACATTCTTCTGCATTCGTTACTCATGAACTTGCAACGACCCCATCAGTTGTTTACTCCCCAAGTGCAGGGTTGTGATGTAGTAATAAACTCGGTAAGATCGAGGTCGAATTCCAAGGGATTGGAACCTGTATGTTTATCTAAAACTAACTAGAACTATAACTAGAATGAGATGAAATCTAAATTGTGTTGTAATTTGAGGAATACTTGTGAAATCTTAATAAAAAACTTAAGGAATTCAGACATAGGAAACTAGGAATTTAGAGGATCCACTTATAGAGATCAGGGAGATCTTATGCCTGCTTCAAGAATTCAATTGAACTTAGAGTCCATCTTCATCCAGTTGAAGGGTGTAACCATAAAATCAAACTAAACTTCCTTGATTATAGTTTTTAAGAGATGAAAAGCATATGAATTAGAATGGATTCCATCACCAAACCATGCCCGGGAGACAAAGTAAACAACAGAATTAAACTAATTACCAACCAATCACATGCTATGAAGGTTAGGAAGGGTACTGTCATCCGACCATGCCTAGGAGACTATGATGAATAACAGGGCTTTCTGACGTCATACACATAAAGGAAAGGAACATGCTCAAAGCTATCGCAGACCCATTGTAATTTTAGTCATAACAGACCATTAAAAACTACAAACATTCCCTTAATTAAACCAAAATCAATATCAGTTTAATCTAAACAAAAGGCATAACAAAAAGTCCCACATCACGCTACAAGCTTCACCTCTTAGCCCTAGCTAAGAGGTCTAGCCACTCATAAACATGATTGACCAAAGACTCCTAAATAAACAAAACAACTAAAGAAAAATGAGGGAAGAAAAGAAAACTCTGGTGCTTCACACATCCAAGCCTCCACGGCTGCACACCCCATCCCACATCCAAGGATCCCCTTTATATAGCCCTTGAGGTCGGTTTTAGCAGAAGGTCGGCGGATTTTTTATGCAGCAACGTGCGTAACCTATTCCTTAACAGAACACAATGCAATAGATCTGCTTTAGGCCTAGTACATGCACACAGGTGCGTCTTGTTTTTGTACCAAGAGAACGTCCCTATGGACAGTTTTCGACGGCCTACACAATGGACGGTTCAGATCTTCCATCAAATCAACGGCCATCATCGTGCAATAACCATAAAAATTGTCCAGTGTTCGGCGCAAAAACAGGGCCTGCGCACTGATCGCGCTGTGACGTTGGTGGGGCCCACTTAGCTGTCGTTTTAAGAAATCCACGCCGTCCAATGAATTCTACTTGGAATTTCGGTCGAAAATATGTGGTTTTGGATCAACCTTAATGCGGCCCACGGATTTCTTCTTGGTGTCATCCATCTTGCGTCTCAACGGTTGAAAACCAATATTCATTGTCTTTCTTCAATTTCTCTCCTAGGCTGGGATCATTTGGCCTGTTAGATACCACTGAACGATTCTGATTAGTCGTCTGGGCCATGATGGTGGCCCATAAAAATCAACCGCAATCCTTATTCACAGTGAAAATCTAGATTTGGAAGGAAATGTCAGTTAGCATGCACTGACCGACTCTTGTGGCATTCGGTGCACAGTGAACGTGCACACTCTATATGCACGCTCACGCTGGTGTGGGCCTATTGTGATGTACATGAGAGATCTGCGCCGTTAATCCATTTTGTTGCCTCATTTAAGGCATTGAGTACAAAATTGAAGCATATCCAAAGATCAGGTGGGCCCAAAATCAATGGTTTATGGGATGATCTGTCTGTTGGGCCACTTTCACAGGGATCCAATGGCTGAAATTTGACGTATACGGTTAATTTATGGCCCTTAGACCATGTATGAATTTTTGAACTGAACGGATGGTGAGAACCCCGTGATCTTGTATTTTGGAAGATTTTCGGGCCACTTGAGCTTCAACTTCTCGATTTTCTTAGATCTTTGGCATGTAAATCCTTCGATCTTGGTCCCCTGGGGTCCGTCCCTTGCCTTTGGTGTCATCAGAGTGTTAATTTCATGATTTAAGCACCATTTTTCAGTCAATGCTCGTAAATACACTCTGCATCACAAATACAATTAAATTAGGCCATTAAGCAGTATCATGCTTGTAAATCCAGTCAATAACTGGGGTCTAATATGCAATATTTGACCCTCAACATCAGCTCCTCAATGGAGAGTCTTTCAATATATTTTGATTCTTCGATCGCCACAACCACATGCTCAAACTTGGTTGCGAGAGATCCAAGTATCTTTTCAATAACTCGAGCATCTTCAATCTTCTTATCATTTCTTTTTAGATTATTGACAGTTACAAGCAATCGTGAAAAATAATCAGTAATATTCTCACTTTTCTTCATGTGAATCGCTTCGAACTCGACTCTTAATGTTTGAAGGCGAACCCGCTTTACTCGATCTACACCCTTGAAGATGGTGCTAAGGGTATCTCATGATTGCTTGCTTGATATTGTTACGGTAATCTTTTCAAAGGTTGATTCATCCAACCCTTGATAAAGAAGAAACAAAGCTTTGTTGACTCTCTTCCTTTGATTTTTGAGAGCGGTCATTTCTTCATTGGTGAAGGTGGCTTCTTCCTTCATAGTGGGTTCTACATGCCCATCGGTGATGATCTCCCATAGTTCTTGTGACCCGAACAACGCCTTCATTTGGATGTACCATTTTTTATAGTTATCTTTTAACAACTTAGGAACCTATGGTTGGATTGTACTGGCCATCTTTTTCTTTTTTTCTTTTTTTTAAGAATGGCTGATTTTTTATTTAAAAAAAAAAAAAATGAAGGGAGAGGGATGAAATAGAAATATGAATATATATATATATATATATATATATATATATATATATATATATATATATATATATATATATATATATTTTAAATAGATTTATTTTTTTTGCTGGAAAAAAATTATTAAAATCTGATTTAAACTACTGAAATCTGTTTTTTTTTTTTAAAAAAAAATAATTATTTTTCCTGAAACGATGGATTCTTAACAGATTCTTGGCTGAAACGATGGATTCTTAGCTGAAGTCTGATTTTTTAAAATTGATTTATTCATGAAATCTGATTTTTTTTCTTAGACAGATTTTTTCTGAAAAAATTCTGTTTTCGGCCAAAAAATTGTTGGAAACTTCTTCCAGAAAAAGAACCTGGGACCTGTGGGTTATGGGCCCACCACACCTGATGGCTCTGATACCAGTTTATTGGGTTTAAAACCCCACTTCTTGTTGACGTGTGGCTGCAGCCATCATAAAACACAAAACTGAAAAAAGAAAAGAATTGAATTGTTGAATTTTGAATTGTTGTGGAAACGATTACACTGGTGTCATTTATAGGCTTTTTGCCTTATGTGAAAAGACAAAAAAAAATCTCATCTAGATGCTTCCTAGGGGCAGCTAAAGATAGAAAAATCCAGAAAAATATTTACCATTATCTTAACCCAGTTAATACTCTAAACTTGGAAAAAATCTAACAACACAACTAGCTCACACGGTTCTTACACGTTATACACAGCTGGCTCATAAGATCCTAACATGGTTTTAGATTTGCACAAATCCACCACTGTGTCCAACCAAATGACCCTCAAACCTAATTTGACTAGAAATTACTCGAAATAGCAAAATTTCTCTCAAAGGCTAAAGTTGTCAAAAATAGAAATGCCAATAGAGAGTGTGCGTGCATGTGTGTGTGGCTCCATCTTCTCCCATCTTCGTCTTCTGTTTTTCTCATTCACACTTGTGGTATATATGTGGTATACTTAGTGAATAGTGTGTGTTTTCTTAGCCCTTGCCAAAGGTATAGAAGGCGGTTTCTTTCAAATCCTTCCATTTATAATAGATCAAAGAGAGACTTCTTTCGTTGGAGGATCGACATCGACCATATCTTCATAAAAAAATCATCACTATTATGCAATTATATTGAAGTAAAATTTGAGTAATTCTTTAAGTTTATGATTGTTAAAATATGAGGCGATCGCCACGAACCCCTAGGATTAAGATTAATTAATTGAGATTTTTTATAAAAAAAACTTTCATTTCCCTTGCATTTTCAATGTTAAAATCCAACATGAAAGTCATCATGTGGGCAACAACAGCAATAGTTGGGCACATCCATTAAATTCATAGATGCATTGACCAACAAAGGAATTCATTGGTTTTCCAGAAACTTATGACTTAAATCTTTAAGATCAAAAGTTTACTGAGTGATTTTTTTTTTTTGTTGGTTTCAACACTAAAGATTTTAAATGATTTAATAATGCTTTCAGCCGTTAAACTTTTTTAAACCGCTAAATAATTTTGATTGAACTTGATAGTGATATAATGATTTAGATTTAAGAAACTACCACTTGATTTATATAGGCATTATATTTATGGTGGATGGCATAATAGTGGGAGGATTAGATCAAATATAAGTATATGGAACAAGGCAGGATGATGTTGGATTTTGGTTTGTTTTTTTATCACATGTGGTGTGTGTGTGTAGGCAAGCCAAAAACAATTGTGTGGCTCAATTCAAACCAAACAACTTCGACTCTAAGCGCCAAGATAGGTAGATATGTTGAATGCACGCGTATACGACTCAGACCTGAGAATATCGGTTGCATATTCTGCCACTCGCACAAGATTCTTACAAGATGATCATGCGACTATTGAAGGGTGGGGTTCTTCCTCCGAAAATGGGTTGTACATTGCCTTCCGTACGAAGTGACTTTTGGTATACCAAGCAATAAAAAATAATCACACAAAAAGGGAATACTTACAATCAACCATAAGAAAAGATTGCAAGGAGCTTTTTTTAATGACGAATTGTTTATATTGAAAAAGAAATAGCTCAGTGTAAGAGCATAGTCTTGGATTACAATTAAAGATTACCGCTAATGATTATCGTTACTCCTAAGATAAAACTAAAGCTATGATAAGGAAAGATAAAGTTGTTGGTTTGTTTGGTTGGTACGAGACGTTTTGATTTGCTGTACTTCTTATTATTTATAGATCTTTGTTGAAACTTCTCTTCATACATTTCTCTTATTTATTTCAATGATTATGGCAGCTGAATCGTTGTCAAGTTTGGTCTTTTATATGTTTATGTCTCTTAATATTCCTCTAATCGTTGTTTCCGCTTTACCACTTTCCGCCTCTTGGACTTTTCGGTCATGTCTTATAGCATCTGACTTAGCGCCAGATGTACTTTCGTAAAAAGTTCTTCAAATATCTCTAAAGATCTTTCACACACTATACATTTCTCATGCAATGACATGCGTCCTTTTCTCATTGTTTATTTCAAGAACGATAACAAAAATAAAGTACAATAGATGATATACTTCAAATATGGTAAGGATATAGAAGACATTGGGGTGGAAAAATGCCAACATCTTCTAAAACTATAATGTCTCCTTATTGTAAGAATTTTATAAGGTGGGCCTTATTGATCAACGGTTTGGATTGTCCTAAGTGTTGGATAATATGATCAGGAGTACCAGTGAATCCCACTCAGTTATGATGCATCTAAAATTGTGTAAAGGGTGGTGCATTAGAACTGTGACACACAAACAATATTCTAGTGGGATTGGGATTGCCAAATTTGTGTGGAGTTTCGATGGGTTTCAAACTCCTCAACCTTCTAAACTATATAAATAAGGTTGGGTCCCAATCCTACGCATAAACAGAAGATAGAATTTCCATTTCAAGGCTTCTCTAAGAGTATAAATAGAGGAAGACTATTGCATCAAGCCTGTAGCAGTAGCATCTCAACAAGGTACACTATATAGTTCATCTGATCTCCATATTCAATGCATAGCACGGTCCTTACAATTCTGCATATAAATTACACTTATATGACTGAAATAGAATTTTGAACATCTCTGCCCCTCGAGCATCACCCACATAGTGTAAAGAGAAAGCGGAGAGATTCTCATCTCTTTCATCATTCCATCACATTACACATTTCACATATGTGGGATCCATAGCTTGGCTTTTTATTTTTATTCTTGGTCCTACTATAAGGACTAATGCGTAGTTCTTATTCTTTCCTTCACATGGGATAAATTGGGGGAGAGACCTTTTTATTGAAAGAGCAACATTGACATAACAAACAATTCATCAATGAATTAATTAGGTAAATTTAACAAATTTTTCTTTTTAAAAACTTGAAAATATCTAAATAAAAAATTGTAAATCCATGAAATTAAATTATAGAGATTTCAAGACATTTATCTTTTAATGCACTTTGAAAATCCCAAAACTCCACGTGGACAACACATGTCAACATGTCATGTGTGTAACATCTTCCACCATCCATCTACAAGTATCCCACATGCATTAATGTCTCACATGCGCCAATGTGTCACATGTAACAATGTGAATACATATGCAACAATTTATCCTTATTGCACATGCATCACTTTCTCTTTGAATAAATTTTCATTTTACTTGAAATGAAAAAAAAATAAAATCATTTAAAAAATTATTGTTGAAAAACAAATAAGTGAAGCATCTCTTCACTCACTTTTTTTTTTCTAATGATATTTTTTAGAGAATGTATTCTTTTTTTTATAATTATTTTCCACAAATACAAACAAGTCGTTATGAGCCTATTTGGATTCATGGAAAGCATAGAAAATGAAATAATATTTCTTGGAAAACATTGCTTTCATAAAATTGCGGAGAAAGAAGCATTGTTGTTCTTATATATATATATATATATTGAAATAAAATTCTAAGTGGTCACTAGCATATGTCAAATCAATATATGTGCACACATGGGATGCTTAAAGATTGAGAGTAACACATGTGGCATATGTGATATATATATGGGCGCTTAAGTTGAATTATAGCACATATAGTGCATGTAAGGGTACTTGAAGATGACACATGGTAAAAGACACACATTAGTACATTTGACACTTGGGCAGAAGCTAGATGGCAAGAATTGAGCACATTGACACCATTGGAATATGTGGCATTTGGAGCATTTGAAGATGGACGATGGCACATGTGAAGTGCAAGAGAAGATGAATAGTGGTACATGTGGCACATTAGCACGTATAGGCACAAAAAAAGGTAGATGACAACATGTCGCACATTAGTACATGTGGAGTACTTTACATGTGTGGGGTACAAGAGAAGATTGATAGTGACACATGTGGCATATAGAACCATACGTGGGCCATAATTAAAGATGGACAATGGCTCATTTGGCACATTAGCACATGTGATACATGTAAGGTAATTGAACATGGATGGTGGCACAATTAAGCTTAACCTTTGAGAAACCAATTTTTCCTTTCGTGATATAAAAATGACTTTCTTAAAGGTGGAGGTGGGAATACATAAATTTAGTTTTCAATAAAGATGGAATGTGAAAAATGATATCTCTTATAAAGAAAGAAAAAATAATTAAAATTGTGAGTTTCATGAAAAATAATATTTCAGTTTTTATCCTTTTCACAAATCCATATTATTGTGGGTGAAAATGGACTGACCCATATGGCAAAACCCTAGGAAGTCGAAACGTACCTTAACTCATTTATGCCTGTATTTTATCCTTTGCATGGCCCGATCAACAAGAACCATCCGACTTCGAGGTCAAGGTCAATCTCTCAAAACCTCAAGCGCGACCTCAACCTGTTTGACCCTGACGTCGACCTCAGCTTTTCCGACATCAAGGTCGGCTTTGGCCCATCCGACCTCAAGGTCGAGCTCTGTAACGCCCTGAAAATCGGGGGTCGAGCAGGAGCCCAACTCCCGAGTTTCAAAACATCACTTATGCAACATATATGATGATGATTGAATGTTTTCTGTATTAGTGCATTAAACATGAGTGAGATCATACCAAATCAGTATATCATACTCCAGAGGCAGTTAAATAATGCAAACGGAAGACTGAGAGATGTATATAAGCATATATAGTACATATAGACCATTACCGGTCTCCAGAGTATGAATACATTGCCAGGTCAAATATTACATGCATTAGTTCAAAAATACAAAATATTAGAGATAGTCCAACTACAAATGATAAGCTTTGTAGCCCCCATTGATCAGGACGGTCTATATAAACCCGCTTGAATACTGCATATATGAGAATGCCTCCTCATCATCATAAAAGTCCGGCTCCGACTCATACGCATCACCATCATCTGAAACCAAAACAAAGTCTAGTGGGTGTTTAAAACACCGTCCTGTAACGTGAGAGTGAGTGATCAACTCAGTGAAACAATAAAGTAAAGGTTAACATGTTATCAATTCAGTCAAGCAGTAATAATAACGCAATACAACAATCAAGTCCTAAGTACTTTTGTTAATGCAAGAATGATATGAAATAATGATGTATGCCCTCGCTTGCGCTCCCTCAGTGACTTCATCTAACGATCGCAACATGAAACACTTCCTCAGTGCTTGACCTGCTACGCCAAAGGCACACGTAATGCGGTGCATGCACGTGATTAGTAAGGTTTCTTACTTAGGTTTATTCATACAGTAGGATTGAGAAGCTAAGGTACCTTTCTTTATATCATTGACCCAAACATTGATCCATCTAGGGTTGTCAATCCTAGTTAATCACATATGATAAGCAAGTTCACGAGTTTATCCTATATGTTGCTACGGGAGGCTCGTCACCTCAACATAGTCTTAATTCACACTTGAGGTCACTACGAGAGGATGGTCACCTGATCGTAGGTCTATTTTATACTTAAGGTCACTACGGTAAGGCTCGTTACCTTAGCATAGTCCTGGTGTATACTCGAGGTCACTGTGAGAAAGGCTCGTCACCTTATCGCAGGTCGACAGCTCGAATATAGTGTCCCATACTACTATATTTGGCTCATAAGTTTTGATTGCTCACTGGTCACTACTGGGAGGCTCGTCACCCCAGCGTAGGCCGACAACTTGACCACGGTATCCCATACCACCATGCCTGGCTCATGAGTTGTAAGACCCGTATCTTAGTCAGTACCGTTCCGTAGACTTCCGCGGTCTTACCGATCGAATTTCGGCAACTTTCGACCCTTAACCGATATTTACGCATGACCCTGATTCGTACGCCGTCAATTCGAGTCGACTCAATCCAAGACCATTACCATAACGACCGCGCCATCGCTGTGGTTCTGATGCCGTGATTTGCGCGCCGAGGCGATACCCTGGTCAAGAGATGTGGGTCAGCGTTCGGTGCGAGAAAAATGATGCGCTTTAAGAAACTTATGAGAATCTCTACGAGGTGTCACATCAATCCCATCAATCAATCAAATTCCATCACATCTCATGTCAAGTACACATCACCTTTCACTCATACCCAAGCAACCGCAAAAGTCAAAAAGGTCTTACAAGCCCATGCCTTTCTTACACAAAAAGCCACCAAAGTCAACAAAGCCTAACATACCCATCTCTCTCCCACCATCACTCCATCACCCCATCACCTCACATCTCCTTACAACTCTCTCTCTTTCTCATTTCTCATCTCATTTTCTCAAGCAACCAAAACCCATATGTATGAGAAATTCTCTAAGCCTTCCAAGCTCCAAGTGTGGCCCACCTTTCCATCCCAAGATCTCTCATCCTAGCCATCCATTCCTCATCTCCTCTATTGAAATCAAAGCTAAGGAGCTAAGGAACCCATAGGAGCAAGAAGATCGAACGGTGGGTGCTAGATAATAGTAGTTTTTTATATTTTTAAGATGGGCCAAGTGAGGCCAATCGATCAATGGTTTGGATCTCACTTGGGACCCTAAGTTATGGCCGATGACCCACTTTGATCATCATGATTATTCCATGATGGGGCCATTCTCCATGGACCCCATCATGATGTTTATTTTCTTGTATACTTAGGGTCATCTAGACCGTCTATTTTAGTGGAGAAAGGATCTCCACCGTTGGATTTTAATTTAATGGGCCCATGCGTAATGGGACCCACTTGATGTATGTTTCAAATCATGCAAGGGAGGGCCTATAGTGGCGGGGTCCCTCCATCACTCGATCGCTCTTTCTTTCTCTCTCTTTCTCTCCTTCCCTATTTTGTGGTCCACTTAAAAGGTTGTGAGATTGCCTCTACCATTCATCAAAGGGGCCTTACCTTGATGTGGGCCTCATGCACACCATCCAATCATTTGGTGGCCTACCTTGGTAACATGTATGAGGGTGGGGCCCACCTTAAATATATGTGTTATATATGTTGCTAATATGTGAAGTGTGCGCTGCCAGTGGGTGTACTGACTCAGCAGTTTAAAAATAATAATTTTTGGAAGGGTTGTACATGTAGGTCCTACCTTAATGTATATTGTCAATCCATGCCGTTCATTCCGTTTTCCAACTCATTTTAGGCGTTGAGCCGAAAAATGAGGTCAATCCGATAATCAGGCGGGCCATATTATAGAAAACTCTGTTTCCTATTGTTCAAAACTATTAGGACCCACCTTGTTATTTCTACTTGCCAAAATGCTGAACATTGGACTTGTTCGGCATGTTTTGAGCACTAGAAACCTTTGGGCGGAGTGGATTCCTAAGGAGTGGGCCCCACATGTGATTTTTCTTAAGAAATTAAAAATAAAAATAAAAATACAAGAGGCAATGCCTCTGTCTCTGACACCGCAGCAGCAGCAGCACGCTGCTGCGTGCAGCGGGCGGGCGGGCGGGCAGCGTCCCACGGCTGCTGCCGTGGGCCCCACCATGATGTATATGTAATATCCACGCTGTTCATATGGCGGGCCCCTCCCTGAAGCAGGCCCCCTCCAAAAATGAGGCCGATCTGACGCTCGAGTGGCCCACACCGCAGGAAACAGTGGGATTGAACCTCTGCCATTAAAGTCTCTATTATGAGCCACAGAAGTTTTGAATCAATCTAAAATTTGTGTTTTCTCTTCATCCAGGCCTGAGTGACCTTATGAACGGTTTGGATGACATTTAAACATTACAGTGGGCCCCACATGGGAACCCACAGTGATGCATGTGTTTTACCTCCACCGTTCAGGTGGACGGTGGAGCCCACCCTGATTGTGTTCTGTCTGCACCGTCCACCCCTGGACGGTGGGACCCACCATGAGTATGTGTTATATCTGCACCGACCACCTCTGGACGGTGGGACCAGCCCCACCCCAGGTCTGTGTGACCTATCAGCAGGTGGATGGAAAAAAAATATTATGGTGGGCTCCCTATTCGAGTGACCTCATCAACAGGTTGGCTGGAAAATAAACATTACAGTGGGCCCCTTTGCCAGTTTGAATGGCAAATAAACATTTCAGTGGGCCCCTTGCCAGTTTGAATGACAAATAAACATTTCAGTAGGCTCTAGGCCCATGGGAGTGGACCCATTTGATGTGTTCCAAGGCCCATGGGATTAGGCCCATTTGATGTAATTTAAGGCCCATGGGAGTGGACCCATTAAGGTATTTTAAAGCCCATGGGATTATGCCCATTTAATGTAATTCAAGGTCCATGAGATTGGACCCATTTGATGTAATTTAAAGCCCATGGGAGTAGGCCCATTTGATATGTATAAGGCCCATGGGTTGAGAACCATTGATGCATTCTAAGGCCCACGGGTTATGACCCATTGCAATGCACTTAAGGCCCATTGGTGCGGCCCATGGATGTAGTCCACTTAATGAATATGAGGCCCATATGATGTGGTCCATTTGATATATTTAAGGCCCAATGGGAATTGCACTTAAGGCCCATTGGTGCGGCCCAGTGGTGTGGCCCACTTGATGAATATAAGGCCCATTGAATGTGGCCCATTTGAATATTTAAGGCCCAATGAGATGTACCTAAGGTCATTGCAATGTGTGACCCCAACACGGATTATATAACGATCGCGCCTTGGGAGTAATGTTGGTTTGACGTCCACTTTATGAGTGTAATGTTGGTTGGATGTCCACATTATGACTCTCCATAGGGCCCATTGATAGGCGGTACTTGTTGTGTGTCGGCCGTCTAGGTCACCTGCGTTGTATGGATATTTCATTACATGTTTAGTATAGTCCCATGACGCATGATCATACACATCATATGTATGCTTGATATGAGAGGTGACTGATCATAGCATATGCCTTCGGGTAGATTATTTATAAGCTCCCGGTTAGGCAGTGTTGCCCTACATGAGTGCACGATACGCGCAGGAATTGCTGCATGACTGGATAGCGTGATTAATGCATTTCGCATTGTGTGATATGGTTATTGTACGCCCTAGCGACATCAGGGTCATAGCTTCCACAGACGTATAGTGGTTGACAGGATTGGATACTGAAAATCTTGTTCTACATGGGGTGTTATAGATATCCCTGGGTAAAAGTTCCTAAACCCTTATGGTACTAAGAGGTTGCTCCAACGTTTAGACCGAGTGAGTAGATGAGCGTTGAGTGCCAATTACCAGATGATTGCGCTCTCCACTGTGTCGTGGTCGGTTGGAAGGGGGTGCAGCCTTACCCGCTTGAGTGTAGGGAGCAATGTTAGGCTGAGTCTGACTAGCTCGAGGAATGGGTCCGCTATCGATGAGTCAAGCCCGATATTGGCTGACGGATAGTGAGGTCTCTTTCACTTACCGTATTGCGCCTGATGAGGCGGCGATCTGATTTAGAGTGTACTAGACCCCGGTGATATTCCAGATTTAAGCTGTATTGATGTGTGGACATAGATGAGAATATGTATACTTGAGTTGCATTTCACATCGCATGGCCTTGGGATAGCCGATATCATTCATGTCATGCATCGCATAGCTTTGGTATGACTAATGGTTTTTCATGGATCCATCTGCATATTTCGCATTTCTCTGATATTGTATGTTCATATTACTACCTTGCGCGCACACTTTCACCACCCTCTAAGCTTTCTATAAGCTTATGCACGAACGTTGCGTGCAGGTGACGTTGGGGCGCAGCAGTGCTGAGGCAGGAGTACTTTGCAGATCATTTTTGAGTTTTTGTTCTTCATCATTGTATTTTCCTTTATGCTCATTGTACTTGTAAAGTTTTTGATTATAGTGAAAATGTAATAAAATTTTTGGTTGTTGTTTGTGGATTATGCCTTTGGTTATGCTTATTACGAATCAAACTGACATTAAAAATTCTTCTCGTAGTATCCCAGGATTGGAACTTAGCAAATGGGCGCTATGAGCCAAGAATGGAGTTCTACAGAGGCTGTTCGCGCCGGATTCGGCGATCGAGAATTTTGTGAGCCCGGTTTTTGAGTTTGGGGCGTGACATGAGTCTTAGAGGATCAAGGTACCAAGGTTAAAAGGGTCTTTCACCGGTAAATTTGGTACCTTAGGTTCAAGCAATAGTATCCATATATGGTGAACATACATTGGGTCAATTGGGTTACTTGATAAGCTTAACTGGTACGAGCATACGTTGAATTGATCGACATGTAATGCATATGCACTCCTCGTGGCCTAGCCACTGTCGATAATCAACATACAACTCAGATTCCTCGAACGTATCCGTTGTTGCTAAAACAGTTTGGTCACCAATCGTAAACCATTACCGATTGCCTGAACTACATTATAGCTCCAATCGCACTTTAAATACAATAGGCATTCATATGTGCTAGTCAAAACAGTATGTAGCAACCAATTCAAGTATAAATCTCATATAAGCATTTAAACGAACACCTAGAGTACATATTAACATACATAGACATTCATCCATAAAACATGTAGTAGTAAGATATGTTATATGAAGGGAATTGTAACTATAGATAAGGGAATTGAGAATCATATGTCAACACCCTAATTAAAGACATTTTAATAAGCATTTTCTCATTCAATCATTTTAACAAATACTTAGACTACACATATTACATACTTGTAATAAATTAGTTAAAACACATATTGTAACAAATCCTTCCACATAGGAATTGTCACGCGTACAACCATCATGTAGCCTCAAACATAAATTATGGCAAACACAAATCATAATTCTATACTCATTAAAACATTTCAACAAACACTTGGAATGCATTAAAATCAACATAGTTTACATATATGTGTAACATACGGGAAATATCGTATCTAAGCATATGAGATAGCAATCAAGTCAGTCATAAATCATTATTGACATTGAAAGCCTTGAAAACCATAACCTAAACGTTTATAGTCTGCACCTTTCCCCGGTAAACTCGTACCGAGATTAGTTTGAACGTTACGTCTTTGTCTACGACACAACGACAACCTATAACATAAAATAGGTTAGCTATTTCATCACTTATACTATTTGAAATCCTAAAATGGATTAGTGTTAGGTTTTCTTACCTAAGAACGGAATCGGAATCGCCCGTATAGCGATACAGGAATGGTGGTTAAGCACGTGAAGCGGTGGGAGGAATCCCAGGAACTCTCTTCTGCTTTCACTATCTCTTTCCTTCTCTCTTTGCTCTCTTCTCTCTCGTAGGGTTGCAAATTCGTATGGAGTGAGAGAGATAGGGTTTAAGGCTCTTATATAGGCCCAGAACTAATGGGAATGGCCCCAGGGCCATGGTATACTTAGGGTGCAGCCAAAAGGGATTTGTTTCAATCCAACGGAGCTGTTCTGGAGGCCCTTTTTTATGTACGATCGGACTTAAGCTCCCTGACCATGGATCTAGGTCAGGTTAAGTTTTCAGTCCGATCGAGTTTACAAATTAACTGTGGCGGACCAGTTTCAGTTCGATGGTCACCGATACTCGATCAGGGCCACAAGTACTCTAATCTGTGTTGGTAATTTTTTCTGATCTGAGGGTGTAATTGGATCAGATTCTGACGGTCTGAATCCTTGGATTCGACCTGCAAGTGAACCGACTCAATTCACTTAAGTTTCAGTTCATTTTCTAAAGAAATACTCGTTTCTCACACAGTTCGCTCCAGGCTCAAGTTGTGCATTTCTGGGTACTATTAAGACTTAATTTTTGAGGTAATTGTCAAGTCCAGCAAGGCGGTCATGACCGTATAGTTTTGGGGTAATCGAACTTTCGACGTGCGGTCTAAGTCCGATAGGAGTTTCAAGATGCTCCCGAGAGCAACTGAGTTTTAAGATTGAGTCTAGGTTTTTAGGAAATGTTGGGTTAACGGTTCTACTCGTTTTAGATCTTGTAGTTCGTATAGAAAGTGGTTCAAGCTAAATCCATCGATTGTTTAGTTCAACACTTAACCAAATTTCACCCTTATTATAACAAAATAAGGTCCTAGGGCAATTCTATACCCCCTTTTGGCACTTTTAGTTAGTATATTATTTTAATTATTTTGAATCATTAATTTAAATTCGTCTCCACCAAATTTTATGAGATTTCATGTTGTAGAAAAATTCTAAAAATTCCAGAAGCAGCAGCTGTCCAACGAATGATTTTTAGACAGTTGTCACAATAACCTAATTTTAAATATATTAAATATTTTATTATATATTTATATAAAATTAGACTCACTTAGCTTCAATTTGGCTTTTGAATCACCTAAATTGAATTATAACGAAGGAGATATGACTTTTTGAAGTCGGACAATATGTGCAGAAAAAACGCAGAGGTCGGCGATGCCATCGCCGACCGTAGGACATCGGGGTGATGACATCCCCCCGGGGTGCCGAAAAAGTGTGGGACCCACCTCGGGTCCCCTCGATTTGCGTCGTTTGGCCCTTCAAGTCCATTTGATATGGTTTCGTCGATCTAATATTTGAAACGGGTGTATTTTACAAATTAGAATAAGTTATTCAATGTGTAATATATGATTTTGGAGTAGGGGAAGCCGCTCTATCCAAATCACCTATTTATTTTATCATATTCCATAAGACTAATGGTCAAAAAATTTAATTTATTTATATATTCACCATTTATAGTAAATTTTAATTTCATTATTTTTCTTCATCATTTAATCTTTAGGATTTGTGTCTAATATAAAAGTATTCGGAAAAATTTAAAGAATAAGGTGGTGAAAGGTGAGATTTTGAAGGAAATGGGTTGAAAGGGGATTTGAGGCTTTAGGATTGACTTCTAAGAAGTCAATTTAAGTGTTATGATCGACTCATTGCCCAAGGACGTCTAACTCCAGGTTAGAAAAAATTCGGGGCGTTACAAGCTCGGTCTCTCCGGACCTCAAGGTCGACCTTAACCCGTCCGAGCTCAAGGCCAAGGTTGACCTGATCAATTATCGACCGCTTGGATATCTACTAGAAGGATCTTCTCCTAGATTTTCATTGAGAATCTCGAGGAGATAGCCTCAACATCCTCAAAGTTGGAATCCTAATATGAAACGTTATCAAGCGGCAGATCCATTGCCATACCCGACACCGCCATTGGGGAACATATATATGTGCAACCCTGCCATGAGTAAAGGTAGACACAAATCACTCCTGGAAACTTTAGGTTCTACTAGACCCTAAATGCATGTTCTAACGTTGGCATTGGAGGGTCCCCTACTGTATCCATTGTCTCCATTCTTATCTCATATTGGAGGTTCACCATGGTCTAAGAAGGATGCCCAAATTTCTACAACAACACATATTAGCCCTAAATAAAATTCCAATCATGGTGTTGAAACCATTAAATTATGAATCCTTTAGGGTATGTGAGGATACACTCTCTCAATTCTAAAGTGAGAGATTTCAAGTTAGCCTTTTTGGTTGACTCAGCAAAACCAATTAGATTAGTTTTTGTCAAGTCTGTAGCTTAGCACCTGTTTTATGAGATGCTTTGGGTTATTTAAGGCGGGTGTCTTTTTAGAGATATGGTGCTCTCAAGGGATTGGGCTCCTTACGTGCCTTGTTTCTGTACGCTTCTTTAGCTAGTCTTGGTGCTCGTCTTCTGTATAATCTGGTTTAGCTATTAGCTAGTCTCAAATGCCTCGTTTCTCATCCGTGCCTTGTTTCTCTGTGGTCCACTTGAACGTTTGATCTGCCTCATTTTCGTACTCACATCTTAAAATGATCCAAGAAAAATGATGGATGACATGGATAAATAGATACATCACAGTGGGCCCACCCACAGAACTATCTGTTTGTGGCTAAAGACTGGGTAGGACGCAATCCACGTAGCTTGTACGTGACTAAAGATGTACCGAGTTCAATAGTCTGTAAAAGAGGAAATAGCTTAACTTGCATGAAATCCATCCGATCCATCGGGTGCACGCCCCCTTGTTGGCCATGATCCAAAAAATAGTTGATTGGACACTCAGATGGGCTTCCCCATTAGATTGTACCTAAAATCCTCTCAATTAATGGAGTATGGTCCACTTGAGTTTTGGGAAATTCTTTCATCCTGATGAGGCACATCAGATGAATGGATTGGATGGTTAAGGAACACCATGGTGGGCCCTATATAAAGATAATTGTAGGCCCTGGTGTTCTGCCCAACTTTTTCCTAAGGTGTGGCTTGCCTGAGTTCTGAATGGTCTTGACTTTTGAGTTCCAAGGTGAACATGATACAACGTATCTATTGGACAGGCCAGATCTCATGAAAGTTCAACCACTTGGTTCGGAAGCAGACTGCACCGTGTGCACACCTACAACCTCAGAGGTGTGTTTACTCCTACAAATAGGCAAATTGAAAGTTTAAGTGTACCATACCATAAGAAGCGGTGGGGATTGAAGCATACACTTCAAAACTTATCAAAAGCCACGAAAGTTTTGAACAAGTTGATATTTAGGTGTAGCTTTACAAACAAGTTGGATAGTAAATAAACATCATAGTGGCCTTAGAAGGTTTTAACTGTGGGCATTATTGTGGCCTACAACTTTTCATCTACATCATTTTCATGCCCATGCCATAAAATAATATCAGAAAGGCGATGTAGATATAACAAATATATCATGGTGTGGCCACAAAACTTGGTAATGTCAGTATGGGACACACCACTCTAGGAAGCAGATTGGCTGGGTCTCGGAGCCCTTTAATGTAAGAGTGGTGGAAAGGATATCAAAGTCAGTGAAAAATAACTATCCACCCTATTCATTCATTTTTAGAGATGAGCATTAGCCCAAAAATGATTCAAATCCAAAGATCAAGTTGACTACACCACAAATAGAATTGGGATAGTGATTCCCATTGTTAAGTCACTTATAGGGCCCACCATGGTATTGTTGGGGATTTTGACCTGTGGAATCACGCAGATCTAGATCCAAGATAACAATCTAATGACACCAAACACACACAAGAGAACACAGATTTAACGTGGAAAACCGTTGCAGGAAAAAATCACGGCACAAAGCGACAGATTTTCACTATGAAAATAGAAATTACAAAGAGAGAGGACTTACCCGATTCGAACAACCTTTAATCTCACCCTTGCTACACCCTTTAGAAACCCTAAAATCCTTTTAGAAACTCTTAAAACCCCTTTAGAAAGCCTTAGCATACCATCTCTTGCACCCAATCTCAGATACACCCCTTTATATAAGAATAGAAAGATGTAGAATCCAAATAGAAAATAAAATCTGTAAAATATGCGTTTCTGCAATCGCATTTGCGGAACTCTTTGATGATATCGAAAGTCTCTCAATAACAGCGTCGATATCATCTGAAAGTCTCTCGATTATATCGACATGACCAAAAAACTGTCCAGTGACCAGTGGTGAAAATTCTGTGAATTATCGATGTCATTGAGCCACTCTCAATGACAGCCTCAATATCATGTAAAATTCTGTCGATATCATCAACAAACCAACAGACAAATTTAAGACAACTGCCTATGACAATCTCCACCATGTCTTCAATCTTCATCCGTGTAGCTTCTTATCTTTTTCTCTTATCTCTACATCACATCATAACTTTTCTTACACATCCGTCTTCCTTTTACGTCATTGCCAAGCCCAGAGAAGTTTCACAGAACTTGAACTTCTCTGTAGGAACAATCTAAGTGAGCATGTCTGCCGGATCAAAATCTACATGCCGAACCACCTTTGCTCCTGTCTTCCCAAAAGAAAAGACGTAGTCTTCTTATCATTTCACCGCTACCTAATATTGCTTACCGGGGTATTTGCTCACAACACTGATAGCCTGTGAAATAATCGGTATAATCCAGACCACAATATACACTGTCAACCGTATTCGAATAAGGATGATGAAATATCTTGCTTTTCCTTATCTGTTTTGGGACGTCCTGAGGAAAAGTTGAGGAGAGACGCATAAGGAACGCTCTCCGACTTTATCCGGCCCATCACATCCTTGATCAATACCTACATATAAGGTATTCCTCCTGTGATTACCAAAGCTTACTCCTCTTTCAGTCTTAATGCCGAGAACCATCTTTACAGCCTCCCCTCCCGATCCTTCATCCATTAAGGAATCAAACACTGCCTAGGTGACAGGTCAAACCACGACCTCCTTCAAAGTCTTTTCTCAGCCTCTTTAAGTTTGAACCGCTCTAGTTGCTTCATGTAGATCTGCTCTTCACTTTCCCTTATAGAAGTGTAAACTCCACATCCATCCTTTTAGCTCAAGATCACATTGGTCAACCAGTGTCAATCACGGATCTAATAGACACCTGCTATACCGTCGGCGTGAATATCTCTGAGAAGTTGATCCCTTATCTCTGAGCAGAACCCTTTGCTACCAACCTCGCCTTGTATCTATGCTATATCCTCCTGAAGATCCACCTGCATCTAACCACTCTCTAGCCCACTGAAAGCTCCACCCGCTCCCATATGTCTGTCTGGTATAACGAATCTATCACATCGCTCATAGTCACCTGAATAGAAGATGAATCCCTTGCGACACTGGAGTCGTCCATGTACCTCACCGATATCCTGCGATCATGCCATGTGATTTTTTTCACAGGTGACTACTCCACTTGCTCTGCATCACTGTCCGTGCATCTCAGCCTTCCTGTCCTACTCGCTCATGTGGTTATGCCCAATATGCCACACACGTGTAGAGGTGAAATCCGCTACATCCACTGCAGCTCTACCTTTTGAAATACTCCCGATCAACCTATACAAGTTACCGAGTCGTTGCGCTTTCATGATTACTTGTGCCCCCTTATATACTTTAAGAGTATCATCAATACCTGTGTACTTGCATCCTTTTACCTCAAGCACACCAAGAGAAATCAGATTTTGCTTCAAATCAGGAACGTGCCTCATATCTGTCAAGGTACGCTCCACCCCATCAAACATCCTGATGCGCACCGAATCAACAGTCACAACATTACAGGCAATGTCATTGCCCATAAATACTTGTCCACCATCGCACTCCTTATAGCTGGTGAACCAACTCCGATGAGGAGTCATGTGAAAAGATGTCCCTATGTCTAGCATCTACTCGTCCTTAAGAACATCATATGGTCGTCTGAGCGAAGACACAGATAAAATATCACCATCACATCCATCTAACGTGGCAGTGTTGGCCTCCCTACATGAAGCCTCAGAATCTCCCCTCTTCGATTTACGATTTTCATAATCCTTCTTCACATGTCATTCTTTCTCACAATTCCAGCACTTTACTTTTCTTTTGCCCTTACTCTTGGATTTGGTTCTAAAACCTAAAGAACCTGTACCTTATTCAAAATTTTCACTTACTATAAACAGTGCATCAAAAGATGTCCCCATGTCGCTATTTAGCTGTCTCATAGCCTTCCCTTGAAGGGTTGAGATAACGGTGTCGACACTCAGGATTTGATATTAAAATCATCCGTACATTTCTGTGAATTATCAATGTCATCGAGCCACTCTCGATGATAACCTCGATATCATCTAAAACCCTGTTGATATCATTGACAAACCAACATACAGATTTAAGACATCTGCCCATAACAGGTATTTATTTTCCATACAATTTGTTCATAAGCTCAGACAAACATTGATGAAGCGAAAAAATAAATATCATATTGATCCGTACTTTTGTGAACCTGAACCATGAAGGTTTCAATGGTAGACCTTTAATCTCCCACTGCTTTATGCAGTGTGGTCTACTTAATCCTTTCATCATCTTATTTTTTAGTTAAAGCCTTACAATGATCTCATGAAATGTACGGATGATTTTGATATAACACATACCTCATGATGGAGCCCACATAACTTGATTACATCAACATGCAAGTGAGGTTGGTGGTGTGGGATACCAGCCAATCTGCTTCCTTTTATCCCTGTGTGAATCTACTATGGCTTTGATGTTTGGTGAAGAGTATTAGATGGGATTAGGTGGGATAGAATTGCATTTGCTCATGTGGAATTACATTTGATCTCATGTAGTATTTTCATAGATTTTGAAACCCACTACACATATGGGCCCTAGATTGATGCATGCGTTTATCCATGCCATCTATCCACATACACCATTTACACGTGATATTCTAGTTATATGTGTGTACAAGTGAATGCCATCCATTTTGAATTTGGTCCGTTGATTGCAATTCCATGGTCCGCCAAACATGATTTTGCTTAATCTGGTGTTTTACGATAGCAAAAATTGGTTGTCTACAACACTGGAATTTCCAAACATGTAATTATTATGCTAATCCCATCGAATACAATTCAATATAATTCAATTCCATGGACCAAACACGCCCTAAGACACACCGACACATGAAATTCCTGCTCTTATGAGATAGGTGGGGCCACCTTGATGTTAGTGACGAGTCAACTCCTCCATCGTGAGGATTGAACGTCCACACCTGAAACAAGATCGCTAATATTTTTGTTTCTTCAGTTCATTTCAGTAAAATGATATGCTGAATGGTTTGAATGATGTATAAACATCACGATCGACCTAAGGAGGTTTATAAGTAGAGATTCCCTACCTACTTTTTCTCAACATGAGCTTCCTTTGAGTATTCTATCTAGCTATTTTTGAGACGATGTACAAACATAATCTAGTGAAATTGATGAATGGGGTGTATTTCTCACAATATCATGGTGGGCCCACTTAGCTTCGGAGCGCGGTAATTGATGTTGCGTCCCACGTGCGGTTCCAGCTACGGACCGCGATAAATGAGCAGTTGTATTTGTACATGGTTTGGCAGTGACCTAGCACCAGCCAGGTAGCTAGCCGGTGTCAAAGACTAGTGGACGTATCATGATGTATGTGTTTTATTCACACCATCCATTCATATTTCAAGATCATTTTAGGGCGCGGAATTTCAAATTTCACAAGGACTAGACTATAGGGAAATAGTACTGTTGATCAGATGTATATAGTTAAATAATTCTTAGGACCTATTTTAATGTTTATTTTCCATCAACCTATTGATAAGGTCATGCAGGCATGGATGCAAGGAAAGAACAAACATTAGCTTGGTCCAAAAATTGTCCCCTAAAAGTTTTCAACGGTAGGGATTCAATCCCCAATGTTTCGTGTAAGTGTGGTCCACCTAAAATTTGGATTTGCCTTTTTTGGGGCTTATTGCATAAAATGAGCTGAAAAAAATGGATGGACAATGTGGATAGAACACATGCATCATGACAGGATGTATAGAACTTTGAGCCAACTAGTCGTTCGGATGATCAGCAAAAGAGTCCTATTCAATAAGCCCGTCGTCTTCTTCTCTCGGAACTAAACCATCCCATCTCCAAGATTGGGGCACTCCGATCGCATAGTATATAGCACACACGACATTGAGTTGGTGTTGTGTGCTATTGGAAAAGCTTTATGCCTGATCATGATGTGTGTGTTTTATCCATGTCATCCATTCATTTTCCAAACATTTTTGGGCATAATCCAACAAAATGAGGCAAAGCTAAATCTCAGTAGACTACACCATAAGATTTAGTGGTGACTGAATGTCCACCATTAAAACCTTTTCGAGGCTACAAATGTTTTGGGAAAACCTGATATGTGTTTTACCTTCATCCCTAAGACCTAATTAACATGTTGGATGTCAAATAAATATTACAATGGACTTAAGGAAGTTTTTAATGATAAATGTTCAATTGCCACTGTTTTTTGTGTTTTCCACCTTAGACTTGAATATGCCTATTTTGGTATTCATGCCTTAAAATGAGCTGTAAAGTGTAATTACTGTTTTGCATTATGTGAGAAGTTGAACATGTACTTTGTGTTTTTAAAAATATCGCATGGGATTAAACTTGGCTCGTATTGGCCCAAGCTGCTAATCGAACCACGTTGAGCTGGCCAGTAAGCTCGAAGACCAAGTTAAGCCGAGTTCAAGCTGGGGTTAGCTACTTGTCGAGCCAAGCCAAGTTGTGCTAAGCTTAACTAGGCTTAACTAATGTACAACTTTATCTATAAGAGATCTCACCTACCAAAGCAAAAGAATCGGCAATGTAGCTCGCCAAATGGCATGTCTCTTGTTTTGGTAGAGAGGCTCATCCTTGTGCATTTATTGCTTAAATCACCCGGTGTCCTTTCCTAAAATGTAAAATTACACCATATATATGCAATTCAATGCAACCCATAAGGTTTTGCCATGTGGCAATCTCAAATCTTAGCCATTCAATCCCTTTTTAGCCTCAAACTTTACATGAATTACATTAAACTCAGGCTGGGATGTTATAAATAGCTCTATTACCTTATTTCAACCATCACAAAAAAATCCAATCCGCCTCACTCACCCCTTTAACCTTAGCCCAGCTAGTCCATCCCTCCACTAAGGAGATGATAGACCCATGGAAAAGTGTCTAGCCCAGGCCAAGTTTAGTATAGCCCAACTTACATCTACCTAAGCCATCAAGATCTCAATCCAAGACATTAAATCCAATTCTTGCAACATGATTGTCCATTCAACTATTTAATCTTTAATTTGTTTCATCTAAATTTCAACATTAGCATTGTATAACACTTACTCACTTCTCAATCCCTTTGCTCACTAAATTCATCAATTTTGTATAATATTGCATGTTACACTCAGTTAATATAAACCTATCCTTTGTGGCTTGCTAACTTAATCAGATCATGGCCATTAGAATTTTGTGTTGATTGATTATTTATTTTGTCAAGTGTAGGAGTTAGGGTGGATTTATCCATCCTAAATATAAGCTTTTTATAAGCTTGTATTCAACATGACATTCTACACACAATTGTATCATCTTTGCATGAGATTAACCCTTAAAAATAGTGAAATCTTGTGAAATAGAGAACGTTCGACAAAATGGGTAAAGAGAGTGCCTAACACTTCTAATATTTGTAACCATAATTCTCTACCCTGAATTTGTAATTACATACTAAAAAATTATCTTAAGGTCGAGAATTTTTGGATCATCTCTCCCGGCGCTTGTGTAGAATCTAGCCAACCGTAAAGATGAAGTAAATGACTAATGGCGATTTTGGTTAAATATAAAACTATTTTTATCATATAGCAAAGCCCTTAAAAAAAGCACACATGGAAGCATAGGTCGATTTTGCATCGGGATCCAACATCCACATTAACATATCTAAAGCTCGGGTGGACCACACCACATGAAACATTGGTGATTGAATGCCCATCATAAAAAAATTTTGCGGGCCTAATGTTAGCAAATCCTTAATGTTTATTTTGCATCCAACCCATTGATAAATTGGAAAAAACCTTGATGAAGGTAAAATACAAAGATCATCTGATAAAAAAACTTATGTGTACTATAAAAGGATTTTAACTGTCATACGCCACAAATTTTTTTTTCTAGTGGTGTGGTCCACCGGAGATTTGAATTTTCTTTAAGTTTGGGATAACGTCCCAAATGAGCTGAGAAAACGGATGGGCGGCATAGATATACAAAAAATGCATTAATGTGGGCCCCACACGGTAAGGGGCAACACCAAATAAGGTGTGACACAAGCAACACCTAATCCGCTCCCGTGGCCGTGGGGGCAGGGGCTTGAATTTCATCAGGCAACAAGCTATTAATTTCTTAATTAATGACGAGTTATATGTCTCGAGCAAAGGATTTGAATCCTATACTCAGGCTTTCAGTTTTTCTAATTTATTTCCATAATTCAGTGATCCAGACCGTTGATCTGATGGGTTCATCAGGGATAAACACTTCACCAAAAATCTCCAATCTATGGCGATCCCGAAATTTAAGTGTCACGGAAATTCACAAGAGAAATGCAGCGGCCATCCACTTGAAATTTGGTGCTGAGGACGAGTCTGAGATATCATCGAGACATGCTTCCTCTGTGCTGAGATCGATCCAACAAACGGTCTGGATCATATAAGAGTGTGACGGTTGATACGCCGGCATTAAGAAATATGTGGCTCGTACACCGGTCCAATCTCATAAGTCGGTCTGATTGGTAGAAATTCTCGACGGTTGAGATGAAATATAGTCAAAGCTCGACGCGCAAATGGTTCAATCAATACGATGACATGTCCACAGAGTTTTCCACCATTTAAATGGTTTATTTTGAGTTTTATATGTACGAATTACCGGTGATTGCCTGTTAGCCACCACAATCTGCAGGACCAGAGTATTAAAATCCGAAAACCCGAGTATGTTGTCCACATTCACGTCTCAATGGTCTTCTAACTAATTCGTCAATAAGCATAGCATGTCTCAAGTTCGTTTTCTCTCAGTCGTGATTTGGAAACCCAGCGTATGTCGTCGTCCATTGTGGACAACATGATGAGTTATCCAATGATCAGAACCGTGCATTTTATCTATGAAACATATAAAAGTGATGAATTCAACCATCTCTATATGCGTGGGTGGATTTAGAACTGAGTAGACAAATTTTAGATTGTTCGATTTTGACTGTAAAAATCGTTGGTTAGGCTCATAAACGAAGCGTGACTGTATGACTTTATCTTATTTACGGCAGTGAAAACAATATGGACGGTTCACTACATCATGCGGGACGCGGATTGCGTCCTACCCCTGCCCGGACGGCTCTGTGGGGCCCTGATGTAAGTGCTTTATCCACGCCGTTCGATGCTATTTTCAGATAATTTTAATATGTGAAAAAAAAACAGGGCAGGTCCAAGGCTTAAGTGGACCGCACCAAAGGAACCACGCTGATAATGACACTCACCGTTGAAACCTTTCTAAGGGCCAATGTGATATTTTTTACCATACAACCTATTTATAAGGTCATGTAGACGTGGATGAAGTGAAAACACAAATATCAGCTCCATCCGGAGCTTCTCCGGCTCCCAAGAAGTTTTTAATGGTGGACATTCAATCCCCACTTTATGGTCCACTTAAGCCTTGGACTGGCCTCATATTTTGGTTCAGATATTAAAATTATCTGAAAAAAGCGTTGAACGGTGTGGATAAAGCACTTACATCACGGTGGGCTCCACAGAGCCCTGCCCGCCCGGATTGCCGTCCGGGCGGGGGTAGGACGCAATCCGCGTCCTCATCATGTGAGACTGTGAGTACTAGTAGGCGGCGACACACGTTGGGCCTTGCGTCGCGACAGACGCGAAAAGAATTCACGTTTCTCCGTGCAACGGAGCCAAAGAATACTTCCGAGAGAAGGACAGAGAGGAGAAGAGAAGACAGGTGGAGAGACGACGCAGAAAAAGCTCATCTCCGATCTCTCCCTCAAAAGAAGAGAAAACCCCTTCTCTCTGTATATATCTATCTTCCAATGGCCTTGAATATGAAAACCCTAACCCAGGCGCTGGCCAAGACGGCCGCTGTGATCGAGAAGACGGTCCAAACGACCGTACAAGAAGTCACCGGCCCCAAACCCCTGCAGGACTACGAACTGCTGGACCAGATCGGATCCGGTGGTCCCGCACTCGCATGGAAGCTCTACTCCGCCAAGCCCCGCGGGACCACCACTTCTCAGTACCCCCTCGTCTGCATCTGGATCCTCGACAAGCGCGTCCTCTCCGAGGCCCGCTCCCGCGCTGGCCTCTCCAAGGCCACCGAGGACGCTTTCTTCGACATCATCCGCGCCGATGCTTCAAAGCTCGTCCGCCTTAGACACCCTGGCGTCGTACACGTCGTGCAGGCCCTTGATGAGAACAAGAATGCGATGGCGATGGTAACCGAACCGCTCTTTGCGTCCGTCGCCAATACTCTGGGTTCTGTTGATAACATTGCCAAGTTGCCCAAGGAGCTCAAAGGGATGGTACGCGATCTCCAGATTTCTTTCTTTGATTTGTAGATCCGGCAGTGTAGATCAGTTTAGGGTGTATTTGGATGCTCAACTGTGTTGAATTGCAGTAACACAATTAGATAGAGTAGAAATGACCTGAGCGCGGCCAGCATCACTCCATTCACAAATCGCATTGAGGGAGCAGCTCCCAAATGACAATTCAGATTGTTTCAACTCTGAATCGAGCTTTTCTTTGAATTGCATTTGTCACTGTGCAGATCACTTTAGATATTGTAGAGAAACCTAGCTATCTTATTGTGATTTTGTTTCTCCTTTAACCTTGCGAATGATAATTGCTTGGGGTGCGTTTGGATGCTCAATTGAACTGAATTGTGATAACTCTATCTGCCATAGAAGAAATGACCACATTGGAGGTGGCACCGAATAATTGATAACTGGATTACTTAAACTCCTGATTGCAAGTCCATATGTTTCCAGTTGGACCAGAAACCATTCTAATTTCAATTTCCACTTTATTGAACTGAAATTATTGCAATTCAATTCACTTGAGTATCCAAACACAGCCTTGGAGAATTGGACCAAGTTGGTGTGATAAATTGTAAATGAAGATGAATCGACTAATGAGTAATGACTCATGTAATCGCCTCGACTTTTGAGAATGGAATCAACTAAGGTCTTGAGAAAGTCAAACATGTGATTGTCGACAATTGGTCCACTGTGGATCCAATGGGAAGCCAGGGAGAATGAATTTGAGAAAAATCAAACACAGGATAATCATATTCATCACTCAATATTTTCACTATTTTGGCGGCAAACAGTACCAGAACATTATTAAGTTGGTAGTGTTGTAAAGCCTACTGGATGACTGTACGATTTCGATGAAGAAGTGAGCACTGCATGAGGAAATTATGGATATGATTTGCTGCCGTGAAAACAATTATGAAAAGCTGTCTTGTTTAGGGGTATTTTTGTCACAATTAGAAGAAATAAGGTTTAACTTTTATGTTATTGTTCTCTAAAAAAAAAAACTTTTTTCTTATTGTAATGAATTATTTTGATTAGATTGGATGTATGGTTGAGATTGCTTAGGGTTCAGGGTTTATCATACATAACTTTGTTAAGGTTTTTTTTTCCCCTTTTTTTTTGTTGTTGTTGTTGTTGTTGTTGTTGTCTTGTTGAAGACTGAGCTTTGGAGCTCTTTCTTGGAGTGATATGAGAATACTAACTTACTGATGAATTGGTTAATCTACTCTCCATATGATTATTGGAAGTGTTTGTGTGCATTTGGTGTTTGCCTCGGCAGTTCTTTCTATGCAGCTGCTATTTTATGGTGACATTGTTATGATATCTGTTATCTATAACAGTACATTGGACTGTTGGATATTTTGTGGATCCCTTGTACTTATTACTTGATCCAGCAATGCAATTTCTATCACCTGCATCAAATGGGCATCAGAGCAAGTTCTACCTGTGGAATTCTGAGTCAAAGATTATAACTGCAAAAAAGAAAATAACCATGTTGATGCAAGAAAGAACTAGAAGATCTCAGGAAAAATCATCTGCAATCTGCAGGATCAAACAGTTAGTGAGAGCTGTTTGGAATTTGGAAATTTCACAACTATCGATAATAATGAAATAATGAAAATCCTAACCACGGATTGAGGAATAACAACCCCGTAGGTTTGAAGAGAGGGTCATCTCTGCCTTTCTATCAGGTTTGGAAGGTCTTTATTCAATGAATCTATGCATCTGGAAGAGTTTTATGGGTGATTGGCTTGTATATGCTGTGCGGTTCTTTGGAAAGAGTTACTTGGCCACGAGGAGTCAAGTTCATGGCAAAAAAATTAGGGTCATGCAACTTCATATGCTGGGTACAGTGTGCAATATGAGAATGGGAAGAGAAAAATTGATAGTTGGGAGAAGATGGAAAGAAAGAACGTAGCAAAAATTTACCAGCCGAGCTTGCGTTTATTTGCAATTATTAATATTTATTGCATACACGTGTTGCAACATGAATGTTAGACTTTCAGTATCTCACACTTTTGTTGCAACATAGAACCTGCCTTTTTCTGATTAAATCTTTTGTTTTGAATTCCCGTGATGCTGTAAAATAGATTTCTTTATTGAATATGAGTTGGTCTTGTGGTTGTTTAATTACTTGCACAAATTATTATGCATTGATGCCCTTTTCCTTTTTCTACCAGTTAAACTCATCTTTGTTTTAGCTTCTGAATATGTTTGACATTTTAGGAAGAGGAACTGTGATCCATGTTTCTTTTTTAAATCACCTTTTGAAAGATTTCTTGCCTTTCCCCCCCCCTTCAGGAAATGGGGTTATTGGAGGTCAAACATGGTTTGCTCCAGGTTGCAGAAACCTTGGATTTTCTCCATAACAATGCGCATCTTATTCACCGGGCGATATCACCTGAGGTAATCATTCTCATCTTACATCATGTTTATGTTGGACTTATCTTGATGATGTATAATAAATTGGAGTTAGTGCTCATATTCTTTTATAGGTGTTTGAAGGAATTTAAATTTTAATAATCGTCTCCTAGTTTTGATTCTTTCATAGTTGTTGCTGGTTAAATTTGATTGCATGCTATTTCTCTTAAATGTAGTAGTAAGAGAATTCCAATGATGGGCATACATTTCAATGATATGGGATAGAAAAGAATAGCCTGAAATGCATTTTAACCCAATTATTTGGTGATTAGTTCTTCCATTTGTTTAAAGTTGATGTACTGATTATTTTTATCATGTGTTTTGCTGGTGTTCCCACCATAATGGGGACATTAGCTACATCCTCAAAGCTTTTAAATGGCACATGGGGTGGCCCATCATTGATCTGTATTGTTCATTCATTCATGCAACCATGAGCAAGCTATGGTGTAAAAATCACGCCAATCAGATGATCCTAAGCATCCAATCGATAGAATGGAAAACGGACAACTGAGATTGAGTGGAGAAACAAAATAGCTCCGGTCATCATCTTGAAACATCTACTAGATCCATTTTGTATTGCTTATGATTCCAAGGTGGCACTTTGGTTTGATGATTGTAACCACGTGATCTATGGTTCATAAACAATGGATGGTTGTAAGAAATTGGCCCCATTCAAAGGGTCAGGATCATCCTATTAGTGTGATTTTTGCACCATGGCTTGATCCAATTGGTACTATTAAATGAACCGTCCCGATCAATCATTGGGTGTCCCATTTGTCATTCAAATTGTTTGGGGATGTTGCTAATGTCCGCATAAAGGTGGGGATGTTAGCAAAACTCTTTTATCAAAATTTCAAGGACTACTGTATCACTGACCAGATCTTGCTGTTCCAGACAGTCTACATTACTTCTAGCGGAGCTTGGAAGCTTGGTGGGTTTGGTTTTGCAATTTCTGCAGGTCTGGCCACTAGTGATTTGAATACTGTGCAGCCTTTTCATTATTCGGTGAGTGAATTTGATTTTTAAGCATTTGCTTTCTGCGCGCCTTTTCATTATTTGGTGAGTGAATTTGATTTTTAAGCATTCGCTTTCTACGCAATAAATTTTTGTATCAATTAAGTGACCGGAAAAACAATAAGTTGGCCCTTTGGATTTGATGATAACTGGATTCAGATTCATTTCATATGGTTTCATCTATTTTGGGCCCCATTTATTTGGCAACTCCATGTTTTCCTTCCCATTCATAAACGAGTTAGCCTCATTGATTTGATGATAACTGTATTCAGATTCTTTTGTATGGTTTTGTCCATGTGAACCATTTTTCTTGGCAAATTTATATTTTCCTTCATCTCGTTGGCATATGAAAAGCATTGTGTCCAGGGTTCCAAATTTCCATATTGTATTGGCCAATATGGGTGTATTGTATCCGTAACGGTTTGTGGCACAATATGGGGGCGAGCTACCTCAAAAATTGGTGGCCATATCAGCCTAGATGCGGTGTACACGTACTGATATGCCCCTGTTTTGCCAATATGTATAAAATGTCCTTTTTCAATTTTTGTCCATATTTTCTCCTTTTTGCCTATTCTTCATTCCAAGCATAGACAAAGCCTACAAGTAGAAACCTATTTTTTGACTAGACCTTGGCCTTTTGGAGATCAATACACAAAGTTTGAGTGGTTCAACTAACTCAAGCAGAGTGGACCATTTTGGGGGAAATTGGTAAAGGGGTTAAACCATCACATTTGTGTTTCATTTTTACTTTTACCTTTTGTTATATTTATACAAAATGGGTCCTAATCCACCAAATCATGCTTGATTTGTATTCCATTAGGGCCTATTTAGTTATTTCTTTCCTCAAAATTTTCATGTGTTTAACCATTGTTTGCCAATTCCTCAACAATTACAATTTGCATTTAATTTACTCACAATAGTATGTTGTTTATTATATTACATTCATACTATTTCTGCTTATAATAATAGATATGTTAATTCTGGACAATTTGTGGTGAATTAAATATGATTATTTCCATAATGTTCAGTAAAAAAACTTAAAATATGTAATGAAACTGTTACAGTAAGAATTGATGATCAACTGAAGAATTTTTAAATCTCTGTGCTTTAACACCAAATTTAGAGGTCAAAAGACTAAAAAAGGCATGGAGAGAGTAGGATTTTAAGCCCTATGGTCATGACCTAGCAAGTAGCCATTGAAGGGTGAGAGAGAAAGTCGATACTTTAGAGTAGAACTCAGTAGCTACTTACAAACATGTTCATTTTCAATGCGGGTAGGAAGTGGTCTCTTGGATACGGGTCTGAGAATTCTTAGCATCTCAATTATTATTTTTATCCTGTGATGAAAATGTGTTCAACATTTTATTTTCCAACATTGCACTTGTAGATACCAAGTATTTGTATACTTACTGGGTGCATATTTGGAAATAGATCTAGGATTTGAATAAAAAATACATCTAACACCATCTCTGCCATCATAATTGTAAATATCTCATTGATGTTGAAATTGATATATTATAGTAGTTAAAAACTCTCTGTGCGTGCACGTGCGTACACGCATGTGTGTATTCGTATCTATATCTATATAGAGGTCTCAAGTTCAACTGGTTGGATCACAAGTTACCATCCACCCTACGAAGAACTTGCAACCTGTCATGTGTTTGTGATCCACCTGATGAGTGGTTGTCGCTGATTTTTGCACAAGGTGATCCTCATGATGGGGCCAACCTGTTGGACATGTTGGATGCGGCACACATGAAAGGTTGGAACTTATTTGCTGGGTGGATGTTAACTTATGGTCCATCCGGTTGCGCTTGATTCCTTCTATTATATATAATTATAATTATAATTATAATTTGGAATACTTGCTCATATTAAGTGGTTCAGTGCTCCCACCCTGGGGAAATTGGCCTGCTCCCAGGGAAAACTGAGTCACTTCATTTTGCACTCACAGACAGGTGTGCATGAATGCAAATGAAAGCAATCAATGGATCTGATTTGACTAATGCTTTACTGCTTGGAACTGGATCACTTTATTTGTATGCACAAACCCACATTTTGTCAATTTCTATTGCTAAATGAAAATGACTGCAAGTGGTGGATCTAATTTGATCAATACTTTTCTGTTTGGATTTGAATATTGCAGGAGTATGATGTTGAGGATTCTGTGCTGCCTCTTCAACCTTCTCTAAATTACACTGCCCCTGAATTGGTTCGGAATAAACCATATGCAGCTGGATGTTCTTCAGACATGTTCAGTTTTGGATGTCTTGCTTATCATCTTACTGCACGCAAACCTCTCTTGGATTGTCACAACAATGTCAAAATGGTATGTTCTATTACTCGAAAGTGCATCTTTGGCCAAAGATGGCATTTATTAATACCTTTGCTTTTAGTATCTAGGGATTGCATTGGCAATTTGGGCAGCTTGTCACAGATGGACATTTGGACAAGGCTATTCTAGGGAATTGGCCAATTTCGGCTCTTTCTGTACAGAAAGTATGCAGAGTAGTGGAGAGATCTCTGGAATGGTTTAGAGTTCTTCACTGGGTTTTTGTAGCAAGAGTTGTGCAGAATTATCTAAAAGGCTTTTAACATGTTCCTGACTTTTTTTTTTTTTTGTTTACACACGCACTCACACCCCACGGACACTCACGCACTCACAGCACAGTGGGATTTCACCACAATGGGAACTCGAACCCACGACCTCATGTTGAAACTCTTGTCAGTCTACTACCGAGGCATGAGTAAGGACCCAACTAGAATGTTCTTACTTCTATATAAGGACGGCTTCTCATTTTGGAGACATCTCAGAAGTTGAAAGCTCCTGAGTTCTTTAGTTCTCTACAAGCTCTCTTGCTTTCAAATTTCTCTTCTGTTCTTCTCTTTCAATAAGCCTGGCTACACTTGGATGGCAGGTTGACTTGTCCTCAATAGGGATTGTGTGTTGAGTGCCACACGGCCAGAAGAGGCATCTTAAAAGAGGTCCCGATTTACTGCCCACACGTGGAACCGGCAAATTCTACACTCAGGGAAGCAAATGGGCTGTAAGAACTAGTATCACAACAACAAAGGCATAGCTTGCACAGCTGGCTTTATCATCTTTGATGAGTAGGGTTGGTTTGGATCGATGGGCAACAACATGAAGGTCTTTGATGAATAGGGTTGCTTTGGATCGATGGGCAACAACATAAAGGTCTTTGATGATGGAGTTGAGTAACTCAATAAGGAGATGCTGGGTGCCATTAATAAATTGGCTAACGCTCAACATTTGGAGAGGGAGGCCTTCTAGGCTAAGGTGCCAGAGGTGCTCATCATGCTGCAGGAGCAAGTTGAAGAAATTGGGGGAGATTAGGCCTTAAGGAAAAGCGCCATGGATGATGGGAGTATGGGTACTAGGGGGAGTATCCAAGGTGCAAACACCAGACTTTAGTACTTCCAATCAATTAAAGGTTGCTAGGGAGCTAGATAATTTTCTGTGCAATTGGAGGAATACTTCAAGGATGTCTCTCATGATGACAAGAAGGTCAAAGTGCGGACTGTTGTGATGTACCTAAGGTGGCAGTGGGCTTGGCAGCCCAGTAGGGTTAGGGCCTTTGTCCTTGAACTTGCCCTGAGGGCTAGGCTGGGCCTAGGTTAATAATGAATGGCCTGGCTTGGTCCTTTGGCTCGGTTTGAATTCTAACAATCAAGTAGGCAACTATTATACAATAGGAATAGATGGTTAAGGATGTGAGTGGTTTGGATTCAATGAACGTGTAGTTTAAAGGCACTCTTGCATAAAAAAATATGTTTCAATGATTAAAACCATTTATATGATGGGACTGGTTGTGGATGGATGGGATACCCCTAAAATTCTTAGATTGGACTATTTTAAACCCTTGATCATTTTACTCATTTCATTATAGGCTAGCCTTGGCTTAGCCAGACATTGTAGGGCTAGGGCAAGGGCAAGGGCAAGGGCAAGGGCCACGATTGAGGCATAGATGGCTAGATTCAGGCCATAGCTAACCCTAACGAAGGCTCTAGTATGACCTATTGCTCCCCCTAGATGTACCTTACAAACACAATGACTCTTTGGTGGTGGTGGTGTCATGTGGACATGGAGCATGGTAGCAAGCATTATCGATACTTGGGAACGCTTTAAGAGGGAGATTAAGAAGTACTTCTATCCCAAGAATGTGTGTACCTGGAATGACCAAACTTGAAGCGGTTAAAGCATACTGGTGTATTTACATTCATGTTAAGGAATTCTTGATGCATATGCTAGAGATTCTTGACATGCCTGATAAGGAACTACCCGTCAACTGCAGGGATGGACAACAACAATGGGTGAAACATGAAGTGTAATTATGGGGTGTGTAAAACCTTTGCTTCAACTATGCTAGTAGTATAAGACAACTAATGGAGTTCCCAAGGTGCGACTCTTCCAAGCCAAAAACCCCCAAGGATGGTCAAGGCAATGATGGGGGAGAATTAAAGGGCTTTTGCCATAAGGAGGGATCCAACAAGGATAGGATGACAAGAATGCAAAGAGTGGTATGTCAAATGGGACATGTTCAACCCACGAGAGATCAATTGTGATTTGTGATGAGCCTTATCTAGCTAGGGAGTGCTTGAAGAGGTAGGGCCCTATTGCCCTTGTAGTGAATATGAGAGAAAGGTGGACGAAGGCAATGAGTTATAAATTAGGTCGATTTAACTACTTAATGCCACGAAGGACAAGCGTAAGAGCTAGGACAAGAGCTTGAGTTGCTTCATCTGTGATGGTGTCATAGGGTGAGGGATTGTTTGTAGAGGAAGCCCATGAACTCAGTCTTAGTGAGGAATACGGAGAGCCAAGGATGGGGGTAAGCGGTTGCTAAATGTGTTGAAGGGTAAAGTGGAAAAGGTGACCAAGCCAACATATAGATCAACCAAAAGCCCACACGAGCCATGGTGAACACGAGAGCCTGACTAATAACTTTGTTGCAAGTGAGTAGTTAAAATTACTAGGTTTGACGATGGTGAAGGATTCAAGTAGTATTAAGGTGTTTAACTCACAAGTCGGGTTGAAAATAAGTTGGGCTAGGGCTAGGGCTAGGCCAGAGTTGGGCTCCACTGTAGTCCCCTAAGCCTTTGCCCTAGCCACTAAGAAGGTCCTGGCTTGAGTCCAGGACGGGCCATGAAATGAGTGAAATGATCAAAGGCCTAAAATAGTCAAATATAACATAATTTTTGAGGCTCTCCCCTCCATCCACGACGAGTCCTATCATAGAAATGGTTTTAATCATTGACTCATTGAGAGATAATCCAAATCTAAGATCGATTGCTTTTAGCTACACATGTACATTGAATAGGATACACTCAGAAGTGCCTTTAAACTGTCCATTCTTTTTGTATAATGCTGGCCCACTTTATGATTGGACTGGGCCTGGTCTAGCTTGGACACCAAGCCTATATTTCATGCCTAGGCCCCATGGTTCTGAATGTCAATATCAACATGCTTATTGGCCCCGAAAAAAATGATACGACGTCACGTATTAGTATCGTATTGGCCCGTATTGGTCAATTTTTTTTAAAAGTAAAAAAGTATGAAAGAATATTAGAAAAATAGGAAAAAAATGAGATTCCAAGAATCTATCTTTTTTTAATGTGTTTTGACCATGTATTCAACGGTGTATCAAACCATTCTTATGTAAGAATATTGTTATGACGAGTTGACCTATATTGTGAAGTGTGGTGCTGATTTTCTAGGGTATGAATTCTAGATATATGTTATAAATTGATATCATATATTGCCAATACAATTATCTAGCAACTATTGAAGTATTAACTGTCAGGGTAGTTATTTTAAGTACAAGTTTGGCAATGTCAAGTGTGTGCTTGGAGAACTCACACATGTAGAAATACTTACCTTAAATGTATGGTGTGCTGTAACGGCCATTACGTAAAGGTGATGGTGCCAACCGTTATATGTTACAGGGTTGTAACGATTGTAATGGCTGTTATGGAAAAAATGATCCGTAACTGCCCTGTAATAACCTATTACGCCCCTCGTAAAGCCTGTAATGGTTCGTTACAAGGCATATAAAGGTTTTTCAAATTTTTTTTTTTTTAAATTGAATAAAAAAGTGACTGTGATGGCTATTAATGTAAGTGTTCTTTAAAAGAACTTAGATATATGTTTAAATAACATAAATCTATTCCCCCATAGAAATTTTGGAAGAAAAAAATTCAATAAAATGCCTAAAAATGGATAAAATGACTGGAATATAAGAAAACAATTTAGATCTAGTTGTTAATGGTAGACTATATTCAAAACAAATATATATTAACCTATATCTATAATTTATAATCATATGATTTCTTTAAAATTATTTTCAGAAAAATTAGAAAATGCCCAAAAAATCAACCAGGAAATAGAAAAAAATGCAGAAAATAATTTTTTTAATTAAAGCATGTGTGAAATCATTAGATCCATAGTATTAGAAGACTCAAGCATTATAACAACAATTAGTACAAAAAAGAACTTCAATATATATATATATATATATAGAGAGAGAGAGAGAGAGAGAGAGAGAGAGAGAGAGAGAGAGAGAGAGAGAGAGAGGAACGCTCACCTGCGAACCAGTTCGTACGTACTACGTACGAACTTTTTTGAGAACCCATCATAGGTGATGTGGATCCTAAATCTGAACCGTTCATGTGAAGCAGCACCCCGTGAAACCCCCAAGGCCGAAGTTTTTTTTCGAAAATGCTGGTGGACCATAGCAAAGAGAAATGCAAATCAAGGGAGGAAACTGTTTTCATATTTCATGGCCCATCAAGTTTTGGATCAAATTAAAACTTCGGCCAGAGGGGTTTCACGGGGTGCTGCTTCACATGAACGGTTCAGATTTAGGATCCACATCACCTATGATGGGTTCTCAAAAAAGTTCGTACAAACCGGTTCGCAGGTGAGCGTTCCTCTATATATATATATATATAATTCGTGCGTAAACAAAAAATAAAAAAGAACCCCCCCTCCCTTCTCTCAGTCGAGTCCAAATCAATCGATCCATAGTCTTTTAATACTCAAGCATCATAACAAGAATCGACAAAAACACTAATTAATTTTTATTTTTTTCCTGAAAATTTCAGAAAATTCTTGCGTAAATTGAAAATTAAAGAAAAAAAAGGAAAATCCCCAAATCGAGATCAAATCAACCACGATTTGATCGAAATGGTTTATACAATTGTTTCGATGGGATTCTAGTTCGAAAGAACAACAAAAATAAATAAATAAATAATTATTTTTATTTTTTGCAAAATCAGGCTTGGGAGCTTCGATCCTTCAATTTGATGCAAAAAAAAAAAAACTGTTTTTGATCTTTGAATCTGACCTAAATCTTGTTGAAAATGGCTTTGAAACACTCCCTCAATGGAAAAAATCGGAGCGAGAAGAAACGAGAAAAGAAAAAAGAAAAAAGAAGCAGTGGCAGACTTTTTATAGCTATATAGGTTGAACCAATACGACATAGAAATATCGGTACCGACATGGCCCGACATGGGATAAAATTTTCATAACGGGCTGATACAGTGCTGTATTGCGTATAATATCTGGCCAATATGGATACAATATGGCCATATTGGCTGATACGATACCGATTTTCATATCTAGTGCTGTATTGCGTATCCTATCCGGCCAATATGGTCGTATCGGCCGTTATGATACCAACTTTCATATCTATGCTAGGCCCGATGCTCAGGCCCACTTTAAGGGCTTATGCCCTTGTCCTATGGGGTCACCCTGCCTAGCCCAATACTGCCTCTTCTCAATGCCAAACCCATTCTAGGCATGGTAAAGGATTTGGAGCTAGGCCTTGGTGGGTCGACAAATGAGTTATCCATTATTCCACTGGATAACTTCAATGTCATGTTAAACGTGGAATTCCCAAGGGAGTAACGGCAATTCCAATTCCCTTGGGGTGGTGAGCATTGTGCGCATGGGGTTTACCAAGGTTGGGACAATCTTAGCATTGCGGTTGATTGACAACGACCATGAATGTAGCGGCCTTAAGGACAATGCATCACTAGGAGGGCGATGAGGGCGTTAATGGAGTAGGCGGGGGAGCTAGTCATGGACTAGGCATTTGCGAGAAGCTATTCCAGGGACTATCTAATCTTGTCTCTTCTTGTACACAGAGGCTGTAATTAGTGGGTGGTGACCTCCAAAGTATGCTAGAAATATATAAAGCAGTGTAAAGATCTCCGAAATGTTGTAGAGTTCTCTTTTGGGTTCTTGTAGCAGTTGTATTATAGAATCATGTGGAAGGGTTATGTTCGTAGGGGTTCTTGTAGCAGCTGTATTATAGAATCATGTGGAAGGGTTATGTTCCTAGGGGTTCTTGTAGCAGCTGTATTATAGAATCATGTGGAAGGGTTATGTTCCTAGCTGTTGGGTGATCGCTACATGGATTTGTCCTAGCCATTGATGTAAAGTAGTTAGAAGGTTTCTAGACGTATGTAAGGAGGGCTCTTCACCTCAGAAGTTATGAGCTCTTTAGCTCTCTAGTGCAATACGAGTTTTTCTGTCTCTAGGTCTCTCTTGTTATCTCATCTATTCCAACTTTCCAAGTAGGGCTAGACTTGGGCGGTAGGCTGACTTGTCCACAAAAGGGGCATGGAGCTAAGTGTTGCACGATCTCCACTTGGGGGATTTTTGATTGGACAACAGTTTTTGAGTTGGATGATTTTATTTTTTTTTCTTTTTCTTTATGAAGAATATTCACTTGATTTTCAATTGCTCTCTAAAAAATCTTTTGCATGTTCATTCCTGTAGACGAATGCTGCAGTCAAGGTATTCCATAATGGTAATAGTAGCCATAATGGCCACTGCTGTTACCGTTACAATATGGGCCGTAAGGGCTGTTATGTTATGGCCTTTTTCTTTCTTTTTTTTTTTTTTAAAAAAAAAAAACTATTTCGGCTCTGTTATTGGGCGGTTACTGGCTGGTGACAGGCCATTTTTTTCTGTAATGGCTGGTGGTTTCGGCCCTGTAAGGACGTGTAACGGTTATCACTGTTACTGTTACATAACCATTTTGGCATTCCATGGTTTCAGTTTACTTCCTTTTCTTATGCCACAAGCATTTTGCTTTTTGCTTTTCATTATGCTATGGACCTAGTTTTCCAAGTTGACATTCTTCTCTCTCTACATGGCCATGAGGACAATCAGCTGTGTTTCTTCTCTATTCTTTTCTTTATTTAGTTACAAAACATCCTATTTTTCCTGTATTTTGTATTGCATTTTTCGGGTTGTAGCAGGCTTTGCCTGTTTTCTTTTCTGACGGCTTCCTAATAAATTTCTGTTGCTCTTCCAAAAAGAAAAAGAAAAACTTCTTTTTCTTATTTCACCTCATTGATCAAATAAACATTGGTTTGAGTGCATTGGCTCCTTTATAATCATAACGATGTATGGCAATTCTGTTCTTTTTTTTTGTTTTTGTTTTTTTTTAAAAATAAATTTAAATATCCATTGGCTCTCAGCATTTCCACCTCATGTTTGGTGGAATTGAAATCAAATTCATTTTGACCTTTTGTGAACCAGTCGTTTTATATGCAAGTACTAAATCCAGGAATTCTTTATGCTTTTTATTATGCAAATCAAATTGACAATTTATTTATTTTTTAGCAGTAAATCAAACTGATTAATCATGGATATCAGTTTGCCATCTTCTCTGAAGTGAGCAGAGGGAATTAATTTATTTTGTTTGACGTTTGGTCTAAGCAATATCTGAACATGCGATATTGTTTTGAAAAGCAACAATGTTTTTATCAAAAGAAAAGGAAAGAACAAGAGTGCTCAAGGAGCCAAAGAGAAAATAGATGATTAGTTGTCTAATCAGAACAGGAGTGAGGCCACTCCCAATGAAACAATGACTAACTGCCCTTAAAATGATCTGGATGTATTATTAGAAAAGAACAATGGCTAAATTGCCTGTAGATGTGCATGAATATCTCTGACAATGACTGAACTAATCCTATGACAAGTGTACGTGTCTTGTTAATTTGTGTCCTTGTGATGCAGCCCAAGAGTAGGTCCCATGAAAGCGTAGCAGACTAAGAATGGGCCCCGTGATCTGTCCAATCAAAGAACCAGTCCCAACAATCTGATTGATCAGTTGTCTTGGCCCCACAATCTCTCCGGTTAGATTTGTGGGCTCCAGATGATGGTTTGATACATCTATTGGGGCCCACAGAGGGTCTGATCAACTAGTGAACCCTCACACAGAGATGTCATTCTGTGGGTCCGCATAACAAGTCCAAAAGGTTTTAGGCTTTTAGGATTCATTTGGAAACTCTTATCTAATCCAATAAAAGCTACTCTAATACGAGCTAAAGAATTAGGAGCTTTTGTTCTAGCTCTTGTTTACAATAAGGGCCTGTTTGTTTCACTAATTACTAGAGTATTGTAAAGGAAATGTGCAGTGATTACAATTAATCGTCTCTTGACAACATCTCCATTTGATCATGGATCCTGTTTTTGGTTTATTGGCAGTAAAATCGTAATGATGACATTTTTGCATTATATTAATGTCAAATCAATTACCAAAATATGCCAATTTTGATGTCTAGATTTGAGATTTTCATAATAATGCCATGTAAAAGTGCATTGATTACCAAAATACGCCAATTTTGATGTTTGGATTTTGATGTTTGGAACAATAGATGTTTTCAGAACAAAGCGAAGCCCCCCCATGTAGTTTCTTCTAATGTCGTTTGCTTCATTGCTGAATGGGTGTCCTCTAGGGAGGGGACCAATGTAGATCTTTCTTTCCTTCTTCCTTAAGGGTCTGCCGTCTCAGCAACTCCCTCTTTTCGTGTTTCTTTCCTTTCTCTAATTAAAGTTACTTTTTTTTAAAAAAAAAGAAAAAGAAAAAAGTGCATTGATTACAAATTCCTTGTCTCTTGAATACATCTGCATTTGACCAACAATTCTCATGTTTGTTTTGACAGTTGTAAAATTATAATGATGACACTTTTACCTTACATTCCGGGTTAATTGATGAAACAAACAAGTCCTAAGCTCAGTTGGTGAAATCACTTTTTTAGAATTGAAAAGAGTTCTTATTTGAAATAAGTACGTTTGGTAAAACATTCAAATAAGAGCTTTTTTTAAGGGTAATCAATCATGCGGGACACCTTTAAGGTGGACCATTAATCATGCGGAGCCCAACTTCGTAGCGGGCCATCCATCACGCAGGACCCATCTTGGATGTGAGTCATTCATTGTTAGGGGCTGGCCTTTAATGTGCACTGTCCATTATATGGGGCCCAACTTTGAAGTGGGCCGTTCAAAGTTGGCTGTCCACGTGCGAGTTTTGCCTTGGATGTGGGTCATTCATTGTTAAGGGCTGACCTTTAATGTGGACCATCTATTATGTGGGGCCCACCTTGCTGTGGGTGGTGGGCCATCCATAATGTGGGACCACCATCAATATTAATTGTCCATCACGTGGGCCCCACCTTCAATGCCCACAACCCATCATGTGGAGCTCATGTTTGAGTGGACCATCCATTGTGTGTGCCCCACTTTTGATATGGGCCATCCATCATGTGGGGCGACCTTTGATATGGACCATCCATCATGTGGAGAGATGAGAAAGAGAACTCGCTTTAGTATAATAAACTTTTGATAAGTAAACTTTCCTTCCCTAATGAGGTAAGAGGTAAAAGCTTTAATCTCTAAAATAGTAGATGTTAAATTAGACCATTACCAAACAATTTAATTTCGATAAAAAGCTTAGGGGCCTGTTTGGTAGCCTGGATTTGGAACCCCCCTTGGATTTGAAATCCTCCTATTGTGTTTGGCACCTTGGATTCAGAATCCCTTGTAATCTAGAGGTAGCTATGCATAGTATATTTATAGGGGTTTGAATTTAATTATTAAATCAACTTTAATATCTCTAATTAGTGTACGTATGTAATGCTTGGCACCATGGTTGTAATAAGCCTGCAGGTGTCCCAAAACGGTTACGTATCGGCCGTAATGACCGATACGTAACGGTAATGGCAGTACCCATTACGTGATACGGGGTATCGGCCGAGTCTCATTTTTGTACACGTAACGGCCGTTACGGTCCCGTTACAGTAATGGCCGTTACGGGCGTAACGGCCGTTACTGACCAGTAACGGCTGTTACGGGCCTTGAAAAAAAAAAAAAAGAAAAAAAAAAATCCTTAACTTTTTCCTTTCTTTTCCTCTTCTTCTTTTCTTTCTTCTTCTTCTTCTTCTTCTTCTTCCTATTCTCGGCCTATTGCGGCTGCGGCCTCCTCCTCCTCCTTCTCTCTCTCTCTCTCTCTCCCTTTCTCCCTCTCTCTCTCTCTCTGTTCTTTCCCTCATTCCCTCTTTCCCTATTTCCCTCTTTTTTCTTTTCTCTTCTTTCCCTCTTTTTTCTTTTCGGTTTTCCCCTCTTTTTTCTTTTTTTCATAGGCGTAAGCTGCTGTAGGTACGTGTCACGCGCTGAGATGAGTGCTGACACTCCTCGAGCTCCGAGTTGTACAAACGGTTCAAAGGAGATCAAAGTTATACGGGCTCCACAGTGATGTATTTATTATATCTACACCGTTCATCTATTTTTAAATATTATTTTAGAGCATTACCTAAAAAATAAATCGTATCCAAAGATCATCTGGACCACACCAAAAATAGCAGCGGATATGATGATTTTCACCGTTAAACAATTCGTAGGCCCACCGTAACATTTATTTTCCATCCAATCTGTTCATAAGGTCAAAAAGACCTGAATGAAGAGGAAAAACAAATTTCATATTGATCTAAAAGTTCTGTGATCCCAAAAAAGTTTTCAATGGTAGACGTTCAATCCCCTGCTACTTTTTGCAGTGTGGTCTACTTGATAATTAGATCTGTATTATTTTTCGTGTTAAGCCTTAAGACGATCTCGTCAAATGAATGGATGGTTTAGATATAACACATTCATCATGGGTGGGGCCCAAAAAACTTTTGACATGTGTGCTACACTTCTCGATCAGAGTCTCGCCTAATTTGGGCCCTTAAAAAATTGTACACGAGACATGTATTAACTTAAAATTTACCAATTAAATTATAAACTACAATTGCTAACTCACAATGCCAAAATCAAGTTATTTGAATAATTTTAATTGTTATTTTGTGTACTTTTATTTTTTAAAATAGGGCCTTTTGATTTTTTTCATGATTCACTATCCAATAAATGTCCACCAATACATAAGTGGGATAATGACAATAAATTGCATGAATTTGAGGCTAATTTGGGGCATAGATTGGTCCTCCAAGTTAGCCCGAAATTGGCAATGCCATCTACCTGAATTTAATTTCATTTTTTTAAAGAACTATTGGGAGAAAGATATTAAATTGTTAAATATATAAATTAGATATTTAGAAAATTAAATATATAAATTTTGTAGTCAAATTTAGGTTACCTGGTTCAAAAATTAATCAGACAGTCCGATACAGCTTCTCACCAAAGAGTGGACCGTTACACCACCATAAACATGTTCCAATTTATAAATGAATGCATATTTGGAATGCTTAGAATATTTTGGATTTAATCTATATTTTTTCATATTTTTTTGGCAAAAAAATAATAATTTATGCCGTTACGGGCCGTTACGCCCCCGTATCGCCGTTACGCCCCCGTATCCGTATCGGTTTTGGAAGTCACCATTATGCCAACCGATACCGATACGGGACACCTTGAGCCCGCTGAAATATATACTTTTGCTTGAAAATGATGAAATTCCAAGTCTTGGATGGGCCACAAGCACAAGATCACATCCAAGTGACTAACCAACGATTTTAACCTTTGATTTACATGGACAATGTTTGGATGGCGCATATCATCGTATTAAAGCAATTAGATTGATGCAATTGATAATCTAATTGTTTTGGGATAGCATCAGTGGGCCATGTGCCCAATAGATTAATAGTCTAGTGACACACATGTTACACATGCAACTCTTGGAATGATTTTAGATGTAATCCAAGCTTTCACCTTAAATTTCAAGCCCCCCGAATTTGACCCCTAGTTACATTATGGTGCTAAACATACTAGGGGATTTGAAATCTCTCTCCCCCCCCAGTCTTTAGAAGTAAGTAAATAAGAGCTTGTAGAGATGCCAGTCTTTATTTTTGATACAGTCTTTATTTTTGTTAGTTTATCATTTAATTCGTTGTTAGGGTCAGTGACTTGTTGATTAAGTTCCCCCACAGTAGCAGGTAGTATTTCTTTCAATTGTTTTGTTGACTACCTTGCGGTACCAAACATTTGTGATAATGGCATGAGATTGATCACTTCAAAAACCCATTGAGGAGCCCAAGGTTGTGTAATTCTAACATGAGTTGAGTGAGTTATGGCTGATTCTAAGATGAACTCATTGATTGTAGTCAACCTATGTAATAGACTATTAGATGTCGTTTGATTGTAATTAACCCACAGTATAGTCTATATTACATTGCACTTGTGGGAGTATTGCAGTCTCATTGCTGGTCCCCAACCCAGATGAAGGAGGAGGTTGCGTTAGGTTGGCAGCCGTGTCAAACTTACGCCATAATTGATGTAGAGCGGGTCGTGGACACTTTCATGTCCAAGATGGACCAGAGAAGGCCCGATCTGAGGCGGAAGTGATCAAGACTGTTAGAACCTTAAAATAGGCATATCTCGCAAATCGGAATGAGTTATTCGATTTACCATATATGATTTTGGGTTAGGAAAAGTTACTTTAACCACCCAACCCCGCCACGCTAGGTTGCGCATGCCGAATTTGTGATATTCCATCAGATCGACAATTGAAAATCCTTTTTAACTTCATTTTTACTATTTATAGTAAGTTTTAGTTCGATCATAACTCTTCATCCTTTGAGCTTTAGGAGTCGGTCCAATTGGACACTTACTATTTTTGGCCGAAAACCATTAACTCTAGAAATCATGACCGTCTATAAATAGTAAGTTTACTATTTATGGTAAGTTACAAATTTTAGGGAGTTGTAGTTGATTTTGAAACTTCTTTCTAGGTTTGGTATCACTATTTAAAGCGTGGTAAATTCGTTTTTATTATCAATCAATTAAAATTTGAATTTCGTAGAATTTATTTCTATTTTCCTATTTTCCCTCTTGGATTCGAGGAATCTCTGTGAGGAGTTTAGAGAAGCTCCGTGGATTCAAAGTAAATATCCCCTTGAGGAAGACGGTGATCGATCTCATCACGTCCATCCCTGCGCCAATTGGTATCAGAGCGAGGACTCCTCTCAGACTGATGACAAATAATGAAGGAATGGACCAAAATCCTGTGGACGGTGATCCAAGGATTCATTATCTTTTGGAAATAATGGAAGCTCTCCACCAGGAGAGTCGGTTGACCATGCAAGGGCTGCAGGAAACCCTTGACTGTCTTGCGGATATGCTAATTCTACCCCGAGGCCAAGGTTATGCTCAACTGCCTATGGTTGCTGTACAATACAACCCATATTTCCGTAGGGCACTAGCAGTGGTGAATCGTAGGGCTACCCCATATGAGTCGAGCTCTAGCGACAATGACGGCTTTGCCTGACGACTAGTCCATGGAGGTGATCAACTAGATCGTACTGAAAGAGACTATTGAGGTAAGGCTGAACTTTTCAGTTTTAATGGCATATTATGTTGGCATATTATGTATAGAAGATTTTCTCGACTGGTTAGTCGAAGTAGAATGATATTTGATTACATGGATATGTCGGAGCATAAAAAGGTGAAATTAGTATTGTTTAAATTAGAATCCGGTGCTTCTACATGGTGGGAGCAATTACAATCTTCACGTGCTCGACAGAACAAGACTCCTTCGATCACGATTCCTTCCTAGTGATTAGGACAGGGGAATTGAACCGTCACAGAATACATCGAAGAATTCCAGTGGTTAACAATGCCGAATGACCTGTCAGAAACCGAATCGCAAAAGGTAGCATGATTTATAGGTGAATTACATCGATGATTCATGACTGAGTTCAGATGTACCCGGTCGGGATCGTGGATGAAGTGGTTAAGTTGGCAGGTGGGGCGGAAACACAACTTGCAAGAGTCCCTGCTCAGCCTTATCCTTCAACTCGGCCCCTCCTGATGGGTCCCATGCAGGATTTAGTGCTAGCACGATGAAAAAAATCAGTAGGAGGATGTCCTCAACTTCATGCAACTGCAAACCGTAACATGGGGAGCTGTCCATCTATGCCTCAACATGTAGCACCAACAACAATGGGCCCGAGTAAGATTCCAAATCCTTATGGTCGGACAAGGCCGAGGACTTGTTACTGCTGTGGCCAATTGGGCCACTTATCAAACACCTACCCACAACGGCCCATTATGGAATCTTGTTAAAATCATAAATAGAATCTAAATAATTTACAAGTGCTTACATATAATCCATAGCATTATGCCAAAGTATCAATACTAGTCTCTTCACTACGCCACATCAACTACCTACTATAGCCTAATGGCTAGGCTATTTGTTATTGGCCCTGGCCCAGCTTGGCCTGGACACTGGGCCTAGATTTTTAGCTCAGGCCAGGCATTTGGGCCAAGTTTAGGGGCCCAAGACTTTATCCCTTAAGGCCTGGGTTGCCACCCATATGGCTGGTCTTATAGCTATCCTATGAAAATTTCCCTTCAATTAGATTGGCATTCAGATCAACATCTCTACTTCATCCACCCTGCTTTAGTTCTATGAGCAACATCCTTCTCAATCTCTCCTCTCATGAATTGTCGACCCAAGAGAACTCCCTCTGGCAGAAGAACACTGCCAGGGGGAGCTCTCTCTCTTTCTCTCTCTCTCTCTCTCTCTCACACACACACACACACACACACGCACGCACGCGCACACACAAAAGATATAAAAGAAAGAACGAAAAAGGTCAGAATTTTTCAACAAGTCAAGAAAGTCAAGGGATAATCTTCAAAAAATAAAATAAAGAAAGAAAGAAAGACAGTCAAGGGATCATCAATGGCTTTGCCAAACTAATTGGCAATGACAAAGGCTCACGACTGAAGTTGTAATTCAGTAAAGCACGGTGAAATGTGCCTTACAGGTATCAAATGACGCAAAGAGAAATAATGTGGTAAATTGATTGAGTGACAAAATGAATTGATTACTGGCCTCACATAATGCTGTGACGGGATATTGTAAAATACACTAGGCTGCAGCAAGCTGGATGTGATAGTTTGATCTAGTAATAGCTCCTCTGTGGTCGGATTAAGCTTAATTTTATGCTCTAGGTGTGGCAAAGACTTAAGGGTCCAATTTTCAGTCAATCGAGCTAGAAAGTTAATTTCCAAAGCATAACTGATGTTGAGCATATCCATGGGCAAACAACCTCAAGGCCTAGAAAGTAGCGTGGAAGGTCAAGATCTTTCCCTTCTCAGACTACAGATGAAGTTGCTTCTTGATGTACTGAATATGAGCAGGGATGTCCCCACTGACACGCAAGATATCCACATATGACAACAGAATAACCTGACAAGGGCTGTGGAAAAAAAGAAAAAAAAGAAACATTGTTGAGTCATGCTCTCAGTGATTGAACTTGATGGCAATCACAAATGAACTGAACTTTAAACCAAGCTTGAGGAGCTTGTTTGAAGAAATTGTTTACAAAATGTGCTCAGTATTTTGCTCCGAAGAACGGACTAATTGGACGGAGAGCTTCAGGAATGGTGTATTGGACAGTTGTTGAGTCATGGATCAGGTGTATATAGTTTATCATTACACTATTTGTTTTCTGGTTTTCCCAACACAGGAAAACCAGGTGGATTTATATGGGCTGCATTGCTAGCTTTCTCATTTCTTTTATTTTTCACCCTTCGTTCAGTTCACATTTTGACTACTATGACCATCTACCAATTTTTGTTGGAGCATGGTTGTTTATGTTTGAGGGCATGCATGCGTGCATTGTGTCTGTATGTTATGTAAGGAAGTAGACAGAAAGGACTGAATTCTTTCGGATCTTGGGTTCTTGTGCCTTTCCAGTGATGCAGCATGGATTTGTTACCTTCGTTTATGTTTTTCTCTTGACAAGATTTTGCTCTTTTATGATTTATTGCAGTATATGAATAGTTTGACATACTTGACACATGAGGCCTTCTCAAGCATTCCATCAGACTTAATTTCTGACTTGCAACGGATGCTATCTGTGGATGAAACTTCCAGACCAACTGCATTGGATTTCACAGGTAATAACAAAATGCAGGTTTAATGCGCGCGCGCGCTTGTGCGTGTAACTTTACTGCTAATGAGGTGTGAGATATCCTTGTTCTTGTTTTTCTTACCATTTGTAGTGTTTATGATATTGCTATTAGAGGTGTGGAACCATACTCATTCTGATGCAGGACATGAAATTAAATATAACATGCAAGATTTCAAGCTTTAGATCATATCAATTTTAAACAATTACAAAATTCCACGTCCCACATACAATCAAACATTCAATTAGGGGAATCTACGGGGGTCCAAGCCTACACAGGTTAGGGCTGGATCAAATAAAATTATGAACCAAACAATGCCCAAAGGAGTGTAGATTCATCCACTCTTGCAAAGGAATATTCCCCAATTCAAGAGATTCACTATATTTCAATTCGGGGAAAGTCTAGGGTTTGCAATAGTGAAAAAGAACTTGGAATTTAGGATTATCTAGGGTTAGGGTTAGGGATTTAAGGCGAGAGATGAGTGAAATAGGGGAGAGAGAATAACCTGAGACAGTCCACACGTGTGGATAGTAGCCCAGCCCAGACGCACGTGTGTGGGTTCCTATCCGCACATGTGTAGGGCCCACGAAACTAGAAATGGCCAACTAGGGGTTGGTCTGCCAGGGGAGGTCCACCCTCATGTCAAATTTCACGTCGATCCGCGGTCCGGTGTGTGCGTGGTGCTTCGCCGAAGTTTCAGCTCCCTGGTTGGCTAGAATCTAAAAATTTGCTGTAAAGGAGAATTTGGGTGCAAAAAAAAGATAGATATGAAGATGGGAAAGCCGTGGGAGATGATGGATGTAGGGTGTAGGAGGTGGGGACGATTTGGGATGGTTGTGGCTTCGCACCACGGTAGTTAGCTCTTCGAGGTAGGGAGAGTTTCGCACCCAATTAGCTTCTTCAACTCTGAAGAATAGAGAAGAAAAAATGCAGAATTTTATTCATAAACTTCAATGGAAAAAAACCTATATGGTGTTGCCTATTTTTAAGAAAACCCTAAACCCTAAAAGCTGCGCCATGTGGGCACACTTTTACTTAGAAACGAAGTAATAAAAATAACAACTAATCAACACAATCAAAACCGTTCATGATGTTTCTAGTAATGATAATAACCAAAACTCAAAATCCTAGATCATCTAAGGTAGTGGGCTACGATCATGAGATCCAATGGTGGAATTCCTATGAGGAACGGGTCCACTCCAATGCTCTATAGCACGGCCCCCTAAGTAAGAAGTCCTCCATAAATGTCGTCGTCGATTCAGATCGATAGTGGGGCCTTCCTCCTCCTTGAGTACGTGCGTAGGGTGGGGGGCATGCGCGTGCGTATGATGTCCCCATCACATTCTTGTCCTTCTTCCCAAGTGATTAATGATTTCATATTAGCTACTTTCAAATCCTTTAATGGACTGATCTGTCCCATTGGGACTATCAGTTCTAGCTCTATATCATGAGGATGCTCATCATTGCATTCACATGGAGACACCAAAACCCACGCCTTTATCGGTTTCATGTAGTCAAGACTCGGGAGACACCAAAACCATTGCCCCTAAAGAGATCATGCATCTTTTTCAAAGGAACCATTGCCATCAGAAAAGGTAGCCATATGAGGCATTCTGATATAGGGAATATGTTTGAATGCATTTATTGAATTACGAGGAAAACCTACATTAGATTATGACGAAGGAAGAGGTGGAAGATGGCATATGGTAATCAGATATAGCTAACGGACGGGCTCTAACACCAGTGTAACTAAGGTTGCAACATATGAGTTGTCAGTGGCTATTTGCCTCCTTGACATGGGTTGCATTTCATTCAATAACCCCAGGGAGCAAACGGTGGTACATCTTCTTCAGTGTGGAGTACTGAGGCAGCAAAAACGATCCCTGTACTAAGAGCCCGGGAAGACATGCTTGATCCTTTGTTTCTTGGTGTATTCTGGGCACTGATTTATGAGTGAGTTACAACTGGTCATATGCTTCTTGCATTGACTCTTGTATCCAAAACTGCGTTTTTGGTCATCACAGGCTTACATAATTCTGTTCCATGCGTCTATTTTCCAGTTTCTGTGCACTGGCTTTGTTGTGAATTTTCAATTCCATTGTAAGTGCAACGCTGACAAAATATCAGTGCAGTTTGTTGAACTTTGTGATACCTTAGTAATAAGGTTTTCAGGTGTAGATATATAGACAGATTTTCTGCTTAATTGTTCATGATTAGGATTACCTTCTGCATAGTCAATTGACTCAATTTCTCAAAGAGATTCTTATGTCTCTAAATTATGTCATTTGCTTTTCAGGTTCTCCATTTTTTAGGGATGATACTAGGTTGCGTGCTCTTCGCTTCCTGGACCATATGCTTGTATGTGTACATTTTCGCTTACTTCCATATTTACATGCTAGACATGTCTGAAGAATGGTAAGTTGACAGCAAAGATGGTGTAATTAGAAATTCTTAAGGAAATTATTGTATCTGTATGCAGGAACGGGATAATATGCAGAAATCTGAGTTTCTAAAAGCATTATCAGATATGTGGAAAGACTTTGATGCTCGTGTACTGCGTTATAAGGTAAGGGGTTTTTTGCTGTCTTCTATTATCAAAGATTTAGTCATGTATTGATAAAAAAAAAGAAGAAGAATGGCTGATTCATTGATCAGGGGAAAAAAGAAGAAAAGGAAAGAAAAGAAAGAAAAGAAAGAAAGAAAAAGAAAAAGAAAAAGAAAAAGATATTGTTCACTCCTGCTGGTGCTTTTGGTGTTTTTCATTCATCAGTTGAGCATTATTCTTAGGAAATGGTTAGGGTAGTCTCCAGTAATAAATAGAGTATCTTGGTTTCCATAGAGCTTTGCTTCCCTACCACATCTCTTATCTGATAAAGACAATTGTATTTCTTCTAAAAATTCTGGCACAGTTCTCACTAAAACAGATGGATCTTGGAGTATCTTGGTTTCCATACAGAGCTGTTTATTACTCGAGAGTACCCTAACTGCATCTCTCATCTGGACCCACTGCTGTTTACTTGATATAATGTCGTTGGTCAGAGGGTGCATTCATACCAGCATGAATGCAACTGGTCCCATCAGAACACAGTTAAAGCATACTTGGGTGAGAGTAGCACTAAGATGGGTGATCCCCTTGGAGGTCCTTGTGTTGCAATCCTCCCTTAATCTTCAAAAGGGGAAAAATGTCTGTGGTCAGAGATGGTATATTAGTTGCTGTTTCAGCTTCTTCTTCTTCTTCTTTTAAATCTTAGTTTTCTATGCAGGTACTTCCACCTCTTTGTGCAGAGCTCCGGAATGTGGTTATGCAGCCAATGATTTTACCCATGGTTCTTACTATTGCAGAATCCCAGGTTAGTTTATGTTTCAATCCTTGTGTGCACTTAGGAAACAGAACAGTGTGGAATTTGGCAGTAGAAATCCTTGTGTACTGCTATGGGTTATTTTTATGGTTGCTTTAATTCTAAGTTGACACATTATCATATGAAAGCTGGAATATATTAATTCGTCCTGCAACAGGAAACTGCTATGCAATCAGCATGATGTGAATTATTTGATTGGCACATTTGGAGGTAGATGGGGGTGCCAGTGTGCCATGCTGGAAATGGACAATCTTGAACATAACTGTCCCTGACAATCCTGGTTTGCTAGTAAACCTGCACACCAATATTTCATCATCATCATCTAAGCCTAATCGCAACTAAATAGGATCAGATACATGAATCCTTTTCCACCATTCCACTATCAAGGGCCATATCTTCAGTTAGACCATCAACCTTACTACCTCCACCTGTGTCCTTTTGGGCTTTTTTAATGCTGTCAAATCGCATATGCCTGTGCACATGTGCAATCGCCCAATTGCATATGCGGCCGCATACTTGTTTAATTTTAATTTTAATTTTTTTTTTTCCGGAAAAAAACAGAAAAATAGGAAAATTTTTTATTTTATTTTTTTTTAATTTTTAATTTTTTAATTTTTTTTTTTTGTGGGGGGGGACTTTCTCTAACTAATTTTTACATATTTTAAATACATTTGAGTGATATAATTAAACAATGTATATTGGAGAGAGAGCACTTTGGGGGTGAGATAAAGCAGGGCTGGTCTTGTAGGTACCGACATTCTTGACATACTGACATTCTTAACTGCCCAACTTGAACCAACATTTTGTTCACCAATATTTGACATTTAAAATAATATATAAATAGGAAGAAGAAAGGATAGATAAGAAATTAGGGGAATTGATAAGTTATCAGGACTGGATTGTTGGGTTTTCTGGGAAGTCTCCTGCTCGAGTCTTGTTGGGTTTTCTTCTCTTTCTGTTTTGTTCTTATGTTTCTGTATTTTCTTTTTCTTTTTCTGATTAATATAATCTCATCTTTCAAAAGAAAAATAAAATCAAAAGGACTGGATTAGATGGGGTTATATATGCATCTAAGCACACTTAAAAGGCATAAACTATGTATAAGCTTCATCTAAAATTTTCTCTACCTTTATTCCTTGACTTGCTGAATAGAGAGGGTTGATCCTTATGCTTGATGACGCCTGATGTCTCGTGCATCAATGGGAAATGAGGTTAGACATCCTGGACTAGTGCATTTAACGTGTCATGGTTTATTGCAGGATAAAACTGATTTTGAGCTTTCAACAATGCCGGCATTGATTCCTGTATTGAATTCTGCAGCAGGCGAGACACTATTGCTGCTAGTGAAGCATGCAGATTTGATTATTAATAAGGTGACTGGAATCTCATAGCTTGAACCAGTGTTTGTTTGCAATGGTAGTTTATTTGGTTGTCTCTAGGACAGCAAATGCTTCCCATCCTTATTTTCAATGCTGAAATTGATCTTTATACTTTTATTATCTTTTTAATAAATGCTTGGTCACAATCTTGTGCTTTTCAATTATTGTAGACCAGTCAGGAACACTTGATCGCACATGCCCTTCCGCTGCTTGTTCGGGCTTATGATGATGTTGATCCTCGTATCCAAGAAGAGGTTTTGCGAAGAACCGTCCCCTTTGTGAAGCAACTTGACACTCAGGTCATCCATTCTCCCACTGGTTGTGATCGTAACTTGCAATAGTAATTCATTACTTTCAAGCAGTGATTCTCCAAAGTTTGGAATAGTTATATTTACGACAATTACCAAACACTGAATGAGGTATCTTTGTTTGACTGTTTGAGATATTATCAAATCATTATATATATATATATATATATATATATATATATATATATATAAAATTTATGAGAATATTATTAAGAAAGAGGAGTTAGTACAACCAATCCATCAGCATAAGTGGATAGGTAGGACAAGAGCATTGATATTAAGAATCACTTGGACAATGGTAGTTTGGTGTTAGCATTCATGGAATTTGAGTTGGCTTGGCAGGATAATTCACTTAAGAGGATGCTTTGGTTGCGGACTAGGAAAGTTAGGTGATTGAGGAATTTGATCCTCCAAACTGGGTCCATCATATTCTTGCTTCTATCTGATCACAAATCAGGCCATTGTTTATGGCGTAAGGGTTGCCAATTGGTCATGTTTGGGTCAGGCTATATACTGACTTGCCTAGGGTGGTTGGGTTTGGATCTGAGTACCAAAATTGAGGTATTGAGCCTGGAACTGATGAGGTCCAGCCGTCCAGGTACCCATTCTTAAAGATCCTACTCGATGAACGCCCAATATGACATGCTGCACATTTGAATGTGATGCAACCAAATTTCAAAAAAGAAGAATTTGACTTGGATATGTATTTTTTTTTTTTTTTTAAATCACAATGCAACAAAAGTAAAAATTAAGGACCATGGATTGATATCCAACAGCCTATTAGCTGGTAGCTGCTAAGGTAGTAATCACAATGTTCCCTGCTCCTTTTCTACTGTAGGCAATACATGCCAAAAGGGAAGCAATTTATGTTATAACCCAAGAAAATAACATTTTTATTCCATAATGACTGTTTTAAAAGAGTCTTTACATGCTTGTATACTTATTCTTAAAGAAACAGAGACTAATGTAATGCTAACAATCTCTTTCACTAAAACATAATTTAAAGAAAAGGAAACTTTAATATAATCCTAACAATCTAATCTTAACCATCTCTTTCACTAAAACATAAAAAAGATCATCACTTAAAAAATATCAAAATATCACTTAATCCTGTCATAACTATAAATGACCGTTACTTGCTTAATGATATTGTGGGCACATATTCTTGTGCTTGTTTGAGAGATAACTCAGTGTGATACTATGGGTGTGTGTGTGCGTGCGTGGACTCCATGAAGTTAAGAATAGAAAGCTGCTATGATTTCTTTTGGGCCTTGTGGTGGAGGGTGGGAAGGTTTTATTAGACTATCCCAGTGTTTGGGGGCAGTCTCCCTTTGTTATTATTCTATTCCATAAAGATAACATCTCTTTGATGATTTCAATTAGTTATTGGTTAAAAAAGGAGACCTAAGTGACCTAAGTCAACATTGATTTGTAGTATCCCTAATGCGGGGCATCTTCACACCGGGTTCGAGTGGGGTAGCCTGTGATATGCGAGGATACACTCGGGGTGGGTGACCCTTGTGATTTGGGGCCCATGAGGGCAGTTCGGCCGAGGTCCTAACCCATGCGATGTGGGGCCTGGGCTATGAGATAAATGGATTAATTCGCCACACTATAACAGTTCGAGCTTTTAGAGCAAGTGGTTAATTGTCCTGCATCAATCAATCCCTTTCCTTCCTGGAAATAATGAATTGGTCACCATTTATTTCTCTCAACTTGCTGTGATTTTTCTTGAATGTATGGTAATATATGATGATGAATAGCATTGATCTATGATGATTGATGTTAATAATTAATCCAACATCTGATACTTATTAGTGTATTACCTAGTAATAGTTTTTGACAGAGCAATATGTTGGGTAACTAGCCAGGGGTCATCTGTGCCTCTGCGTATGTGCAGGATCATTCGCAGCGTCATATGGGTGCCACCTGGAGGTGCGGGCAACATGTCCTTGCTCCAAGACCCATCTCCACACAAGGACCATCACACGAAAGCATACTGGCTACATGCTTGACAACACCTCCAACATGCGGATATATATGGTGACAAGCATGCAACATTTAGTGCTGGGTTGAGAGAATCGGTTAATCTAATGGCTGATTTTGATGTGGCAATGAAGGTGGCATTGGCCACATGATGGGATATCTGGAAAGCATTAGAGTTACATGTCAAAGTCATCATGAAGGCCTTTGCCTACAAATATACGCATTTATAGATATCTGAACAGTGTTGATTGAGGCCACATGTCAAAGCCATCATGAAGGCCCTCACCTACAAATGAAAGCATTTATAGCAACCTCAGCATCTTTTCTTTTTAAGATCTTTTCTTAGAAACCCTTCTCTCTTGGTCTGTCCTTCTGGAATTCTTATCTAATGTTAGATATATGAGTGATAATTGTGACCCTGAAACTATCTTGTTAGCAGTTTCAAATTTTGCATTTCTAGTTTCTTCTTGTCAATTCCCACTGTTGGTTTTGTTATGACACTGAATCTTTAAGTTTGTATGTTATATAGGCATAATTAGATCATGATATAAGAGATCTTAACTTCTCTTCTTCATCTTCTTCTTCTTTTGCAGCTAGTGAAGCAAGCTATTTTGCCTCGAGTTCATGGGCTGGCTCTTAAAACTACAATTGCAGCAGTACGTAGAAGATATTTGTTATACTCTGGTTTTAGCTTCATATATTGTGTGTACTCGTAATATTCTCTTTCCGGTGATATTAGTTCAGTGATAGAAGACAAGATAAACATCATGAGTAGGGAGCTGGTTGTTTGTTGTTATCAATGGTGGGAAAAGCTGAATAGCAATGAACAAAAAGTTGTGTGTGGTGTATCTACTGGCTACTTTCCTGGGTCTTTGTCATCATCATCATCATCATCTATGCTTTATCCCAACTAATTGGGGTTGGCTACTTGAATCCTTTTCTGGGTACTATGTACAGTGCTGCTCCAATTGCTTAAACAGAAGATCATGTAGTCTTTGCTTTGAGGCCTGTCCGTTAGTAACAAGTTGTTTTTGCTTCACCATTAACTTCCACAGAGGCACCACTAGAATTCAGCATAATCTCCGATCGAGGTATTTTGACTCTACTACTTGATACTTATAAAAGGGAGTTGGTATTTTCACTCCTGAAGTTGTTAATTCCCAACCCCCAGAAATATAATATGGCCATTGCAGATATTGTTGAAAGCACACACCACAAAGATGAAACTTATCATGAGCAATCTGTAGGGATGGAAGTATAATTTTTAGGGGGTGAAATAATATTCACAAAAAAAAAAAAGAAGAAGAAGAAGAAGAAGAAGAAGAAGAAGAAAAGAAGAGGAGAAGATGCTGTGAATTTCTATTTTAGGTTCAGATAGATTTGTATTTTGAGGTTATATATGAATACAATCAACACTTTGGTCAGCATGTTTCTTTTCTTCCAATGTAGCCTCATCTAGGCCGATGTCCATGCTGTAGAATCTGCTTTACAAGTACAACAGCTCTCTTTCTATGTCTGTTTTTGTTCAGTGTGCATTTGGATCCATGTCCATATCTGTATATCACAACTAGTATTTCTCCATTTGGTTTTGGTTCCAACTTTCTTTAGATGGATACAATTTTTTTTTTTTTTTGGCATGGTAGTGCATGTTGGCATGCGCCAGGTACATTTATCTGATTTGTTTTATCTATTCATGCACCATTTGAGTCCTTGACAGGTACGAGTGAATGCATTGCTTTGTCTGAGTGATTTGGTTCACTCACTTGATAAGCTTGCTGTTCTGGAAATCTTGCAAACACTGCAACGTTGCACTGCCGTGGACCGTTCTGCACCTACGTTAATGTGTACTCTCGGGGTTGCAAACTCAATCCTCAAGCAGGTAACTGTTCCTCACTAACATTCTGCTTGGATGCATAGCTGAACTGGATAAGTGAAAATTCTGTTTTAGCGAGAGGGGAAAATGACCGATTTATTATGCTGTTTCTGAGTATTCAATAAGAGCACTCAAATTGCAGTCACATCCCTTTCAAGTCCAACTTGAAGGTAAGAAATTGCAATTTGGAGCCCGATCCCTCAAATATTGCTATGGAATTTGCATTTTGCTCACTTCCACTTTGTAAGACTAATGTTATTGCAATTCAATTTGACAGTGCCTCCAAACTCTCCCTAAATCTTTCTGCCAAACATTTTGATATAACCTTGAATAATAACTAATACCATTTCCATGTCCATGCTTCCAGTATGGCGTAGAATTCACAGCTGAGCATTGCCTTCCTCTACTAACGCCGCTGCTTATTGCACAGCAACTAAATGTTCAGCAGTTTGCCAAATACATGCTTTTTGTGAAAGACATCCTTAGGTACTACACACTAATCTTTTTCAGACAGTCTTTTTCTTTTTATGCTTTTAACAAAAGCAGTTTTGTTTTTGGTCGTCTTCTTCCAATCTTGCAGGAAGATAGAAGAGAAACGAGGCGTGACTGTTAGTGAGTCTGGAACCCCAGAAGTTAAAATCACACATTCAATGGCTAATGGGCTTCAGACTGAACCCTTACAGAAAGCAGGCGGTACTGTATCTTCTTCGACAAAGAGCAGCTCATCATGGGACGAAGATTGGGGTCCGACAAGGAGGGGACCACCCACGACCAACATCCGATCTTTGGAGCCAAACTTGTTGTCAATGCAGGCAATGGCACCGATTTCACAGCCCACCCAAGATGCACCCATGCAGTTCCAGTCCTCTGTGTCTGTGCCCAGCCAACAAACTGCGTTGTCATGTCCTGCTGTTGATATAGAGTGGCCTCCTCCAACCTCGTCCTCTGGTTTGGTCCTTCAAGTGGGTGGTAATGAGAAGCTGATGGATGGCTCTAAAGGTTCCTCCGGTGCTACTTTTGATGAGATAGATCCTTTTGCTGATTGGCCTCCACGACAGAGTAACTCAGTCAGTGTTTTGGGGTCCACTACGAACAGCGGTATCACGAACTCAGGGCCGAACAAGAATAGCCAGGACAGCATAGGCCATGCAATGAACAACAAGCTGATCGGGCTCTCCATGCAAAACTATGGAAACTCAGGTTTGAACATGATGAGTAACCAGTCCAGCCTAGGTTTCACAACCGCCAACAATCCTATTGGAGTATCCCAACAGTATCAGGGGACCTCTATGTCAAGTATTAGCAATCCGAATGGCATGGGCTCCAATGCCAGTTCTATTGGGCGTGCTAAACAAAATCAGATGAATGCTGCATTGGGTATCAGGAACTTGGCGGCCCCGAGCAACACCGAGGCAAGAGCAACCGACATTGGATCCATATTTGCATCTTCCAAGAGCGGGCATACCATGCCGAAACTTGCCCCACCTCCGCAAACTGCTGCAGGGAGAGGACGGGGTAGAAGTCAAGGAACATTGCGTTCTGGTAATGCGAAAGCGCCATCTGGGCAGCCGCCCATTTTGGATTTGCTGTAGTGGGTAGCTGCTTGTTCTGGTTGAAAAACGGTACCAGATCAACCCCTGTAGATTATATAGGCAAACCGGCATTGTGGAGAAATTATTGACTGATTTCATTCTCCGGGAAGATCCACTGCTCTCCAGGACTGTTTGATAAATATGATAGTTTATCGAGTGCAGGTTGCTTGTTGTAGCTATTTTGAGCACCTTGATCCCCCCCCCCCCCCCCTAGCTCTTTTTCTCTCTTCTCACTTTTTTTTTTTTTTTTCTTTTTTCCTTCAAATCTTTGAATACTTTCATCAGGTTAGTGTATTCTTTTGAGAGCAGTTCCAGCTCCTGAAGTGAGTCTGGATGCAATAAAGAAATTTTCAAGTTGTGTATGAAATGTCCATTTCCCTTCTCCATTGGCGGAGCAAATGCTGAAAAGGTGAGATCTGTAGGTGGAGATGTTCTGCGAAAATGCCATTCTGGAGATGCCTGGAATTGAATAGGCTGCCCGACAGACCTGGTTCCCTGGTTAAACATCTGGTCCATGCCGACCTAGGCCTGGCCTGTGAACGAGGCAAGCATTTTTGTTTCTATGTTGGTTTTGTTATTGGTCAAGTGCAGGGTGGAAAGAAAATATCCAGAAAGTGAGTCTCTGTCTCGGCAGTGGGAAACAAATTCCATGGAATTATGGGCTTATGTTTAGATTGAAGAGGAAACGAAGGGATGTGTATGGAAAATTTTATGATTAAAAAAAAAAACAGTAGGGGGTCCACCCATTGCAAGGCATATTCTATGAAAATGGAAGCTATTTTAGCAGAACAATTTCCGTGAGAATTATTGAAATACATTAAAATTTGAGTCATATTTAGATTGCAAGTGAAAATCTCATATACCTCTGGTAAGAGTACTTATTTTCTTGGGTTAGAAACCTAGTTGTAGAAAAGTAAATTATTGTGTGTAATTTGCCTTCTTTTTTGTAATTCAAACAGTACAACTTGTTATGTTGAAAGAAAATCCTCTTTGACATAATAAATGGTATCGTCTTGGTGTTTTAGGAGCTCGCGAATAGACTCTTTAAGGGCTTTTACATTATAAATGGTGTCTAGTATTCTATTAGGTGAATTGATCCAAAATTGCTGTTCTCATGTAACATGGGCCATTTGTCAGAGGACATTATTTGGCGGCATGGTCCATTTTAAATAAAAAAATCTTTTTTTCTCCAGTGCTTTTGAGTTGAATAAAAAAACCCATTTTAAACAGAGCTTTTGAGTTCTTTGTTGCCTAACTTCGCTGTAGCATCCTTTCGTGCACATGTACATTGTTTTAACGTTTTTTGTTTGTTGCCTCGTGTTCTCCACATGTGGATGATTAGACCACACGTGGATGATTAGAGGTGTACATGAGTCGCTGAGTCGAGCTTTGCCCAGCTCATGCTTGACTCGGATTGCTAAAGTCTCAGCTCGTGCTTCGCTCGGATCGGCCTTCGAGCTCGGAACAACAGCTTGTGCTCGGTTCAGTCAAGTTTGAGCCGAGTTTGAGCTCGGCCAGTGGTCACTGGTCGGATGGGTTCCGCTACTCGGACGGCTGGAAAAAATGGAGAGAGTGGAGGATAGGACTCACTTTTAAAGAGAAGCTCATTCGGACAGTCGCTAGAAGAGGGAATGTCACCAGGTGGAGAGTATTGGACGGAGCTCGTCCGGACAGACGCTAGAAGAAGGAAATGCTCATTCAGACAGACGCTGGAAGAAAAAAATGTCGCCGAATAGTCGTGGAAGAAGGAAATGTAGCCGGACGGATGACTAATTTGAGCGATTTGGAGGGAGAAATGAGGCGAATTGGGCGAAAGGGAGAGAGAACGGGTATGGTTGCTAGTTTGGGCGTACTGGGTAGGGTCGGACAACTGGGTAGGGTTTTTTAAAAGTCATTTATATACTAACTTAATGTTGAGTCGAGTCGAGCTGAGCCGAGCCGAGTCAAGTTGAGTGGAGCTTAATATTGAGTCGAGCCGAACCGAGCTACGTTCAGCTCGGACTCGACTCGAAATGTTCCGAGTGTCGAAAATATGGCTCGACTCGGTTCAAACAACGTTTCGATCCGAGTCGAGTCAAGTGAGTTACCAAGCTTATGCTGCTCGTGTACAGCTCTATGGATGATGGTCTACTTGTATCAGTGTATGGATTACTTGTCTAAAAATTCACCATTTTAGTACATGTTGCACGGTCTGGAATGCAATTTAGTGCAATAGGACTAGAACTGTGGGGGAATTAGTTCAATTGTTAAGCAAAAATACCTTGAAATGACCATTTTCAATATCTTAGGCTGATTATTCATGAAATGGATAGATTGAGAATGATGTTACTCATAGAATTCAATTAGCGTGGAAAAATGGAGATGCACCTTAGGATTTTTATGCTATTACTGCATGTTGATAAAAATGAGAGAAATTTTATGTAATAACTATAATACTAGCTTTGCTTTACAAGACAAAATACCAATAGTTAAAGAATAAAATATTTATAAGATGAGTGTAGTTGAAATGAAGATGCTAATATGATTGGTGACAAGAGAATGATGGAATTAGATCTTGATGCACTTGGGGAAACTTTTGGTGTAACACCAATGATAATAACACGAGAGAAAATAGACTTAGATGGTTTGGTCATGTTGAGTGAAAACCAAGAACTATGTTAGTAAAAAACAAATTGATTCAATCTAAAGGTAAGGGAAAGACCCAAAACGACATCGGGGAGTAGTACAAAAAGACTTAATGACCTATCATGTAATTAAGGATGTAGTTCTTGATGGAATAGAATGACAGAATTAGATGCTGCAGCTGACCCCATGTTGTTGCGATAAGGTTAAGATGATGATGATGACAACGACAAATACATGCTGGATGGTGGGTATTGTTCTAAGCATCATCTTTATCATTTATGTCCCATTTATATTCATAATGTATATTAGTAAGTGTCTATTTTTGCAATGGATTATAGATATCCTATCGTATCATCTCTATAGTGTGAGTGTAAAGGCCATTTATTAGTGCCACATCCATGATTCATATCAAAGCTATGGGGCTGAAAAATCCTCCATTCCAATATTGTCAAATAAATATTTTCTTTTCTCATATAGGTATTAAAAAACCTTGTGTTTTACTCCTATGAGAGTTGACTGTTAATGACTATGATTGGATAGTTGATCACATGAAATGATATTTTCGTCGTCGACCTTAGAAAGATAAGAGAAATTTTCAATTTGGGTGAGACCTAAACTACTTGTTATATGGGTACCAACAGGGCCACATGATCTAGACCATCAATGTTGGACCATCCATTGCATTTGATCAAAACCATCCAAATAGTGGGTCAAAACCATTCAAATACCATGAAGATCGAGGAGGTTGCTGACATATAGCAAAAAGTGAGGGTGGTACATGTAAAAAGACTGACCAAACGTGTAAAAGAAAAAACTAAAATATTTGGCAACGCTGAACAGAGGAGGTTCTTAGCATTTAGCAATAGGGGAGGGAGGTATATATATATATATATATATATATATATATATATATATATATATATATATATATATATATAATATTTCTTTTTTATCTGCTCAAACGTATATGCAAGCATCAACCCTTACAATTCATAGACGGTAGTGCATCATGCTAGAATGAGAGTTTTGCTTTGTGCAAGTTGGGCCCCTGGATTCAGTGACTTAAGATCGTTGATACAATGGACCCACTTTGATTTGCCTATGTAGATGAGAAAATTCTAATCCTTCAACGCACGCCTAGCGATTTTTTTTTTATAAAAAAAGTACGTATAGCAACGGTCCACATTCAACCAAAACAAAGCCCGAGACCTGATGGATGATATATTCCAATTTAGGAGTTATATGATACTCAGGCTCTGCATGATAGTTGATATACGGGCACTCAGAAATTATACACTTGGCATATATTAATTCAAACGAACCGACTAGATTGTGCAACCCACTATTTCTAAGCCACAAACCCAAGATCAGATTGGTTGAAAAATCCAAACCTCTGATTCATGGGCACTTGTTTGTGGAAATAGAACCGTTGATAGTTTTCTTTTCTAACCATCCAATAAATTTCCACCAATCATCAAAATAGATAATCAAATAAGCATAATGTTTGGTTGATGACACATCTGCTTTGGGTACCATAATTTGGATGGTCTGATTTGACTACTTGTATGCCACTTGTGCAATTTCTAAGTACCTGCCAATCAACCATCACATTCTGCAAGAGCACTGAAGTGTCTTTTTTTTTAAAAAAAATTAAAAATTAAAAATAAAAATTCGAATTATAGATATTTTTGGTGCATAAACCATCCACGGTAGGACCCATCACACCACCACCACCATTAGATCACTGAACCAAGAGGCCCGACTTGCACATACCCAAAACGGACGGGCGCGGATTGGGTACTACCCCCACCATGGCCTAGCTAGAGATGCACGGTCCTGTAAGCGGATCTGTGAGCCCACCGTGATGTATATGTTTCATCTACGCCGTCTATCCATTTTAAAAGATTATTTTATATTATGGGATCCAAAATGAAGCAGATTGAAGTCTCATTGGGCCCACACCACAGGAAGCAGTGGGATTGAAAGCTTTCTGTTGAAAACTTCTCGAGGGGCACAGAAGTTTTGGATCAAGTTGATGTTTATGTTTCCCTTCATACAGGTCCATGTGACCTTATGAACAGGTTGGATGACAAATAAACATCATGGTGGGCCCTTGGAAGTTTCCAACGGTAGGAGTTCAATTCCCACTGCTTCCTGTGGTGTGGTATACTTGAGCAATCAATCTGCCTCTTTTTTGGGCTTATGATCTAAAATGATCATTCGAAATGTATAGACCGCATGGATAAAACATATACATCACGGTAGACCCTACAGATCCCCTAACAGGACCGTCCCCGTCTACCGAGTTCCTCAATGAGAAAATGACGACTGTAGACAAAACCTTTTACCCAGCGGTTTTTATAAAGAAATACAAACTTAAGTGACCAACTTAGACTACCACGTGCAGACACCAGCTTTGAGGACGAAACTACCCCTCCTTTCAACCGCGAAGACGAGTGCTGACGCTCCTCCATCTGAGAGTTGTACGAACAGCTTAAAAGAGATCAAAGTTACATAGCCCCACAGGTATGTATTTATTATATCCACAACGTTCATCCATATTTCGAGATCATTCCGGAGCATTATCCAAAAAAAAAAAATCATATCCAAAGATCAACTGGACCACACCACAAAGAGCAGTGGGGAAATCGATTTTCACCGTTAAAAAATTTGTAGGGCCCATCATAACATTTATTTTCCATCCAATCCATTCATAAGGTCACAAAGGCCCGGATGAAGAGGAAAAATAAATTTCATAATGATCCAAAACTTCTATAACCCCTAAAAGGGCTTCAATGGTAGGCGTTCAATTCTTCACTGTCTTTTACAGTGTAGTCCACTTGATAGCTAGATCTGTCTTATTTTTCATCTCAAGCCTTAATACTAGTTCTCCAAATAGATGGACGGTTTGGATATAACACATACCTCATAATGGGACTCACAAAAATCGATGGGGATTAAAAAGGGAAAGGAAAAAAAAAAAAAAAAACACCAGGGGTCAACCGGAGTAGAGCTGGGCCTATGGTTACGAATTATAACCGTAGCCATAGATATTTGGCTACGGATTACAACTATAATACTAGGCACTTCTTTCTCTCCCTCTCTCTCTTTTTTTTTTCTTTTTCATTTCTTTCTTTATACATTTAACAAGAATATTTTCTAAACTAAAATTAGTTACTCAACGTACCTCATATGATTTTGGGGCGGGAGAAGCTACTTTAGCCAACCAGCCTAATTATATTCCAAGATTCCATCACATCGATGGTTGAAAATACATTTCATTCACTTTGTAGTCAATTTCAATCACTTCGCGGTCAAACTAGAAATTAAGCGGGGCAAATATGAAATTGAGTGGGTAAATTGAAAATTGAGCGGGGCAAGATGAATTGAGCAAAGGAACTTAGAAATTGCAATTCAGCGAGGGAATCTAGAAATTGAGCGAGGGAAGTTAGAAATTGAGCGACGAAACGTAGAAATTGAGCGAGGGAGCCTACAATTTTAGCTAGACAACGTAGGAATTGAGAGAGAGAAGCTATAATTTGAGCGAGGGAAGCTACAAATTGTGCGAGAGAACTTAGAATTTGAGCGAGACAACCTAAGATTTGAGCGAGGCAACATAGAAATTGAGCGAGGGAACCTAGAAAATGAGCAAGGCAACGTAGAAATTCAGCGAGGAATCTTATGAATTGAGCGAGGGAAGATAGAAGTTAAGCGAGGGAACTTAGAAATTCAGCGAGGCAACCTAGGATTTGAGCGAGGAAACCTAGGATTTGAGCAAGGGAACCTACGAAATGAGCGAGGCAACCTAGAAATTCAGCGATGAATCCTAGAAATTAAGCGAGGAAACCTAGAAATTCAGCGAGGCAACTTAGGATTTGAGTGAGGGAACCTAGAAATTCAGCGAGGCAAGGTAGAAATTCAACGAGGAAACTTAGGATTTGAGTGATGCAACCTAGGAATTGAGTGAGGGAAGTTAAAAATTGAGCGAGGGAACCCAGAAATTCAGCGAGGCGACCTAGGATTTGAGCGAAAGAAGATACAAGTTGTGCGAGGGAACTTAGAAATTGAAAGAGACAACCTAGGATTTGATTGAGACAACGTAGAAATTCAACGAGGAATCCTAAGAATTAAGCGAGGGAACCTAGAAATTCAGCGAGACAACCTAGGATTTGATCGAGGGAAGCTAGAAATTCAGTGACGGAACCTAGAAATTGAGCGAGGCAAGGTAGGAATTTAGCGAGGCAACCTTGGAATTGAGCTAGGTAACCTAGAAATTGAGTAAGAGAACCTAAGAATTGAGTGAGACAACCTAAGATTTCACTGAGGCAACGTAGGAATTCAGCGAGGCAACGTAGTATTTGAGTGCGACAACTGAGGGAACCTAGGAAGTGAGCAAGGAACGCTACAACTTGAGCGAGGAAAGTTAGAAATTGAGCGAAGGAACCTATGAATTGTGCAAGACAACCTAGCAATTGAGCGAGGCAACGTATATATTCAGTGAGGCAACCTACAAATTGAGCGAGGGAAGCTAGAAATTCAGCGAGGGAACCTATGAATTGACCGAGATAGCCTAGGAATTGAGCGAGGGAAGCTAGAAATTCAGTGAGGTAATTTAAAAATTGAGCGAGAAACCTAAGAATTGAGTGAGGGAACCTATGAATTGAGCGAGATAACGTAGAAATTGAGCAAGATAACCTATGAATTGAGCGAGACAACCTAGAAATTAAGCGAGAAAAACTAGAAATTAAACAAGGCAACATATAAATTAAGTGAGGGAACCTAGCAATTGAGCGAGACAACATAAATATTCAGCAAGACAACCTATGAATTGAGCGAGCAACCTAGAAATAGATTAAGGCAAGACCTAGGAATTGAGTGAGGGAAGCTAGAATTGAGCGAGGGAAGCTAGGAATTGAGCGAGGCAACGTATAAATTGAGGGAGGCTCCCTCGCTCAATTCCTAAGTTGACTCGTTCAATTGATAGGTTATCTCGCTCAATTTTTAGGTTCCCTCGCTCAATTTGTAGCATTCCTCCCTCAATTCATAGGTTTCCTCATTGCCTTGCTCAAATCCTATGTTGCCTGACTGAATTCCTACATTGCCTCACTCAAATCCTAGGTTGCCTTGCTCAATTCCTAGGTTTCCTCACTCAATTGTTAGGTTACCTTGCTCAATTCCTAGGTTGCCTCGCTCAATTTCTAGCTTCCCTCGCTCAATTTGTAGGTTACCTTGCTCAATTCCTAGGTTGCCTTGCTGAATTCCTATCATATCTTACTCAATTTCTAGGTTCTCTCGCTCAATTTCTAGCTTTCCTCGCTCAAATCCTAGGTTGTCTCGCTGAATTTCTAGGTTCACTCGCTCAATTCCTAGGATTCCTCACTGAATTTCTATGTTGCCTCGATCATTTCCTAAGTTTCCTCGCTCAATTCTTACGTTGCCTCGCTCAAATCCTAGGTTGCCTCATTCAATTTCTAGGTTCCCTCGCACAATTTATATCTTCCCTCGCTCAAATCCTAGGTTGCCTCACTGAATTTCTAGGTTCCCTCGCTCAATTTCTAATTCTGAGGTTGCCTCGCTTAAATCATAGGTTTCCTCGCTAAATTTCTACGTTGCCTCGCTCATTTCTTAGGTTCCCTTGCTCAAATCCTAAGTTTCTTTGCTCAAATCCTAGGTTGTCTCGCTGAATTTCTAAATTTTCTCGCTTAATTTCTAGGCTCCCTCGCTCAATTCTTAAGATTCCTCGCTGAATTTCTACGTTACTTCGCTCATTTCCTAGGTTTCCTTGCTCAATTCCTATGTTGTCTCGCTCAAAGCATAAGTTATCTTGCTCAATTTCTAGCTTCCCTTGCTCAAATCCTAGGTTACCTCGCTGAATTTGTAGGTTCCCTCGCTTGATTTTTAGCTTCCCTTACTCAATTTCTAGGATTCATTGCTGAATTTTTACGTTGCCTGGCTTATTTCCTAGGTTCCTTCGCTTAATTTCTATGTTGTCTCACTCAAATCATAGGTTGCCTTGCTATATTTCTAGGTTGTCTTGCTCAATTTCTAGGTTCCCTCACACAATTTGTAGCTTCCCTCGCTCAAATCCTGCTCAAATCCTAGGTTGTCTCGCTGAATTTCTAGCTTCCCTCGCTTAAATTCTGGCTTCCCTCGCTCAATTTCTAACTTCCTTCGCTCAATTCCTAGGTTGCCTCGCTCAAATCATAAGTTTCCTCGCTGAATTTCTACATTGCCTCGCTTATTTCCTAGGTTCCCTTGATCAAATCTTAAGTTCCCTTGCTCAAATCCTAAGTTGCCTTGCTGAATTTTTAGGTTCCCTCGCTTAATTTTTAGCTTCCCTCGCTCAATTCCTAAGATTCCTCATTGAATTTATACGTTGTCTTGCTCATTTCCTAGGTTCCCTTGTTCAATTCCTATGTTGCCTCGCTCAAATCATAAGTTACCTCGCTCAAATCATAAGTTGCCTCGCTCAATTCTTAGGATTTCTAGCTTCCGTCGATCAAATCCTAGGTTGCCTCGCTGAATTTGTAGGTTCCCTCGCTTAATTTTTAGCTTCTCCCGCTCAATTCCTAGGATTCCTTGTTGAATTTATACGTTGCCTCGCTCGTTTCCTAGGTTCCCTCGCTCAATTCCTATGTTGTCTCGCTCAAATCCTAGGTTGCCTCGCTCAATTTTTAGGTTCCCTCGCATAATTTGTAGCTTCCCTCGCTCAAATCCTAAGTTGTCTCGCTGAATTTTTATGTTCCCTCGCTCAAATTCTAGCTTCCCTTGCTCAATTTCTAACTTCCTTCGTTCAATTCCTAGGTTGTCTAGATCAAATCTAGGTTCCCGCACTCAATTTCTAGGTTCCTTCACTCAATTTCTACGTTGCCTTGCTCAATTTCTAGATTCTCTCACTGAACTTCTACTTTGCCTCGCTCAATTTCTAGGTTCCTTTACTCAATTCCTACCTTGCCCCGTTCAACTTTTAATTTGCCCACTCAATTTCATGTTTGCCCCGCTCAATTTCTAGTTTGACTGCGTAGTAATTGAAATTGACCGCGAAGTGAATGAAATGTATTTTCAACTATTGACCTGATGGAATCTTAGAAAATAATTGGGCCAGTTGGCTAAAGTAGCTTCTCCTATCCCAAAATCACATGTGGTATGTCAAGTAAGTAATTTTAGTTTAGAAGATATTCTTGTTAAATGAATAAAGAAAGAAATGGAAAAAAAAAAAGGAAGAAAGAAGTGCATAGCATTATAATTGTAATCCGTAGCACACGTCTATATCTACGGTTATAATTCGTAGCGATAGGCCCATCTCTGACCCAACCAACCCAGCACACTGAGTTTTTTTTTTTTTTCCGATGTAATCTCTAATGATTTTTGTGAGTCCCATTATGAGGTGTGTGTTATATCTAAACTATCCATCTATTTGGAAAACTCGTATTAATTCTTGAAATGAAAAATTAAACAGATCTAGCTATCAAGTGGACCACACTGTAAAAGGCAGTGAGGAATTGAACGTCTATCATTGAAACTCTTTTAAGGGTTACAGAAGTTTTGGATCATTATAAAATTTGTTTCTCCTCTTCATACAGGCCTTTGTGACCTTATGAATAGATTGGATGGAAAATAAATGTTATGGTGGGGCCTACAAAAGTTTTAGCGGTAAAAATCAATTTTCCCGCTGCTCTTTGTGGTGTGGTCCAGTTGATCTTTGGATATGATTTTTTTTTTTTTTTTTGGATAATGATCTGGAATGATCTCGAAATATGGATGAACGTTGTGGATATAATAAATACATAGCCGTGGGACCATGTAACTTTGAACTCTTTTAAGCCGTTCGTACAACTCTCAAATGAAGGAGTGTCAGCGCTCGTCTTGGCAATGAAAAGGAGGGGTAGTTTTGTCCTCAAAGTCGCTGTCCGCACGTGCTAGTCTAAGTTGGTCACTTAAGTTTATATTCTTTCATAAAAACCGCTGGGTAAAAGGTTTTGTCTACAGTGGTCATTTTCTTTTGCTGATCCGCACCCACCGAAATCAGGAGGGTACTGTACAAACATTGAGCCCTAAAATTGTACAGTACTTATTGTTAAAACCATTATAAAAGAAAAAAGAAAAAAGAAAAAAGAAAATAAAAAAACAGAGCACTGAAGTAGAGTGTACTATTTCAATTACCAAATGAAAAGTCATCTGAGGCGACGTAATTAAAATTAATGGGTGTAAATGTAAGTAACTCAATCATGCACCTCAAAAGGCCCAAGGACAGTAACTGAAGAGGATTTGAGATAAGAGAGGAGGGTCCTTAATCCTTACTTTCTGCCCATATATATATATATATATATATATATATATATATAAGAGAGAGAGAGAGATGATAACTCGCAGTTGGCTTCGGTGGATCATAACATCCATCTGTTTTGCCATAGCAATTCAGGGTATGATCCCGAAAAATGCAACGACTCCAATGGCAAGTAGGCCACATTACAGGAAACACGGTGATTGAACGGCGAACACCCTCTATTAAAAACTTCCTGAAGCTACTGAAGTGTTTATTTTCTATCTAACTTGTTGAGAAAGTCACAAAAAAAGACCTCATAAATTTCAGCTTGATTCAAAACTTTGGTGCCCAATAAGTACTTAATGATCAATAATCACCATTTGCCCTAGCATAGTTCACCTTACATTTGAATTTATTACATTTTTGGGCCCATATATTAAAATAATACAACAGAACAGATGAATAGCATGAATATAAGACACATACATCAAGGTCGGCTCCATGGACGGATAGCATGGATATAAGACACATACATCACAGTGTGTTCTATGGTAAGGGATTCACCAACCTCTAGGTCCAAGGGCCCACCAAAGCCCGTTCTTAAAGCTTGTGAATGTGTATAGATCGTATACACATGTGGAATGGAGCTCATATACAAGATCTAACCAGATCTAACCACTCATCACACGATCTCCACCGTTTAGTTGCTATATCTCATGGATCAGGGGGACCCCACATCAGGTTCACCGTGGATGTATAGAGAATTTGGACCATTAGCCAATTCCTTTAGTGATCATTTCTTTTATACAAGTTTGGCCCACCTAAGTGGTGGTTTGGCAGCATAGATTTGGATCTTCAAAATTAGATCCTGCATTTTTCTCATTTGTGTTGGGCAGCCTGATGTACTTTGATTTTGACTGAAAGGGGCCTTATGGAGAGCATTGTGACATATGCTTAGATATTGCCGGGTCCCAAGACTAAGTCTTTTCAAATCTAAATTTCATGATAGTAATATCTAGATTTATAAAACTTGTAAATCTCAGCAGTTTTCAACTATTTAATTGCAAAATTATTTCATTTTTAATTAAAAAATGCTTAAAAGTTTAAATATTTCATTTTATAATTATATCTCTTGAAAATTATTTATTAGTTTATAATAAATATATTTTTATACTTTATTTTCTATGAAAATCTTTTGATAATATCGTTGAAAAAAAAAAAAAAACATGAATATTCGAAGGGTGAAATAACTATCCGACTATAGCGGATAACAACACATCCTTGGAATGTTAATTTACCCAATTCTTGAGAAAAACTCCCAAGAAGTTTTTATACTAAGAATTGGATTTGTCATTTTAAAATTAAGAAAGAGAACAATTATGAAAGTGAAGATGACTAATGTAAAAATATGCTTCATAAAAATTTCCTTGGATTCTAAAGCAATAAGCTTGTTCGAAAGGTCGGATTAATTGATATGGAATTGTATTAAATGAAATTAACACTATTATTCCACAATAATTTCAGATCTAGAAGTACCATGGTATTTTGAGACCATAGAGTTATAATAATGAATCAGATTTTACTAGCGCTAATCACAATCCTAGCACACATGCAACTTAAATATCACATGTAAAGGGCACACAAATAAATACATACATCAACAATATGGGATATGTAGAAAATCCATTAGAAATCCTCCATTATCTATTATTGGGTTTGGATGATATGATACATAAATTGATTCAATTACTTTAGTCATTTCTAAATGCCAGTTGGATTTTGCACGGCACTAAACGCATTTGGAGAACACAGGAAGGAATGAGATTATATAAGATGAAATTGCATTTGATCTCATGTGAAAATTTTGGTGAATTTCAAAATTTACTGCATTTGTGAGCCTCACATTAATGCATGCGTTTAATTCACACCGTTCATCCATATATGCCCTTCACACATGACAACCGAATTATATATATGTATAAGTGACTCGTATTAGTTGTGAATTTGCTCTGTTGATGGTTCACCATATGCGATTTTCACTTAATACAATGTTTTACCAAGAGGAAGAATTTGATCCCAAATCTAGAATTAAGCCGGCAAAGTAACATGGTATTCTAGACATATAATAACTGTGTGATATGGTGCTAATTCCATCTAATGTAATTTCATACCATTTAATCCTATGACCAAACAATCTACAGGGTTTTCATTTGTTAATGGATTTGAAATATAGAGTTTGGGTGCCAAACATGATTTTAAAAATCTTGAATTTCAATTCCTAGCCGTCCAAAATCCATACTTCGGGACAACCCCTAACATTCTTATACTGATCTTATTGTTTAAGGCATGGCATTCACTTAGTGGGGAACGCCAGATGAAAGGCTACTGTATTGCACATGTACTCATCAATCTTACGTGTGAAAGACACCTCACGTAGTTCCTATTATGGGAATCATGTGCGGTTGCAGCGTAGGCAGGGTATACCTCAATAGAAAAGACAATACTCTTATCCAAACCTAAAAATCAAGGTATCACATTTCAGTTTTGTATATATTTTTTTTTATCACACGCACACACACCCCCTCACACTCACGCCACACGCACACACACTCCACACACGCACACCGTAGGATTTCACCACCATGGGTACTCGAACACGTAACCCGGCGTTGAAACTCCAAGGAGTCTACCACCCGGGTAAGAGTAAGGACACACATTTCAGTTATATTCCATCCCACTACTCCAAACACGCTCCGCCGTTCCTTTTCTCTACAACCCCTTCTTTTGGGTGGCGCATCATCTATTCAAAGTAGATTCATACATGTAACCGTATCGCCACATGTCGTAAGGTGCTGACTTTCCCGACAAAATGCAGTATGTGTAGGACATAAGAACCATGAAAACGGTAGGCCCCACTATCTAAATTACTCCATAGAAAATTAGCTTGATCCTAACCTTCTTATGTGTGCCACAAGTACGTCGAGTCAGACTTTCGGTTGTCCGTTGATTCCAAGCATGTGGCGCACTTGATGAGATTAAGGAACTGATATTTCTCCCAGATGAAATTCATGGTGGGACCTACATTTTTAATGGTACTGATTTTCTACAAAACTACGTGTTAGTAGGGAATATCGTGCTGTACCATAAGCTACGGTGCCTTGCCAGTATATGACCGTTATCAACCGCTCATGATCAAAATCATGCAATGTACCATTCGGTCATGACTAGTTCAAGCGGGTCATTTGTGGGACATGGGGTGACGTGGCATGCGTACGTGAGATCAGGGCTGTGAGGCAGGTGGGGCTCGCTGCGAACATGGTAGGGTGCGAAAGTTGGTTGGGACACGTGTGTTCATTGAAACTACATCCGTCGGTTCTTTTGCTTCTGCAGGTCCATTTCGTCAGATGCTTGTACTTCACTTGCAAGTTGATTTCCCTGACTTTTCGGGCAGACAATGTTCAAAGTGGACCCCACCTAATGAATGGATCTGATTTTGAAAACAAATATAAGGTTGGCACGTGCAGCACAGATCGCATTTGACAACGTGTATATAAACTATAAATACGAAAATTGGTGGAGCCATATCTACCGTCCGATGAAGGGTGGATGCGCTTAGTCATCAAAATGGCACAGCCGTTGAATCAACCCCTAGATTGATTATCAGACCCCGGCCCATAAAAACAGCACTAAGCCTGTTAGGCACGCCAGCACAGGGTAAAAGCCATTGATCACATGGTCATGACCATCTACCAATGTAATTGCGCTTAATGTAAAAAAGTTAGAACTACACGCAGAGTAAGAGAGAGAAAATATTTTAATACAAACATCTTAATTACCAAGTTGACCATACTTAAAATCATGTCCTAAAATTAGCTACCCCAATCAAAGGCTAGATTGGATGTGATATAGACATTATGGTGGAGCCCACACCCTTTTGTTTCTTGGGCTCCAAGTGAAGATTCATGCAGGTGAGCAGCAAAGGGTTCGATGGGTTACATAAAAAATAAAAGACAAAAGTACACTCATAATATTATAATAATATGGGAAGGCATTTAAATTTAAATTGCCAATATCAAAGCTTTATTTCAATTAATTTAGGTGAGTTACATGAATCGTATTCTGCTATTCAAACCTTAGCTTGTAAGATATGTCATCCAGTCATGTTACAATTAAGCATTATTTAATAGTCTATTATATAGATTGATTATAATAAATCAGTTACTTAGTATGCTTTCTTCAAACTGAGTAAATTTTGTTAGGATAACCATGAATGTATGTGGTTTATTCACGCCATTCATTCCTTTTTTACTATCATTTTAGGGTTGGAGGCTAAAATTGGAGGATATCCAAAGCTAAGGTGGATCACACCATAGAAATAATGGGAATAATGATTTCCAACGTTGAAACCTTCTAAGCGTATAGCGATGTTTATTTGTCCTCCAACATCTACATAAGATCACATAGATATAGAATAAGTTAAAATATAAATATTAGCTTGATCAAAAATTTCCATGGCTCACAAGAATTTTTCAATGCTAGGAGTTCAATTCACATTGTTTCTTGTGGTGCGGTCTACTTGAACTTTTGATATACTTTATTTTTACGCTAAAGATTTAAAATTAGCAGGTAAAATGGATGGATCAAGTGAATAAAATACATAAATCATTGTGAGCCCCACAGAGTTTACTCAATACCAGTCCACTTCTAGAAAATGAAGTGTTATACAGCTAGAGATTATTCTTTGGATGGCAACCAGTCCATCTGAATATGAGTACGAGGATCCAACCGTACATGGTAGTATTTGGGTAAGAGGTCTATTGGTGGCCTGCAAAACCAAAACGACAATGGTCGGACGATCCTAGCCATGCAAGGAATATCGTATCAAAATCACTAGCCAAATTTATGATTTTTATACATTAGTTTTTAAATGGTTTTAAGTACTGTTCAGTCACTTTGGTTCTTGCCTGTCGCCATTCATGATGGTCTTATGAAAGCCACTGGACGGATTCAAGAGTCCATTGGCAGCTTTGATTTGGGACAATGTGTGGGCCACCTTTAATTTCCTTTAGCCCACCATGTGGAGCCCACCTTTGATGTGGACTGTCCATCGTTTGGGCCTACCTTCAATGTAGGCTGTTCATCATGCACGCTCACCTTGGATGTGGGCCATTTATCATTTGAGGCTAACCTTCGATGTAGGTCATCCATCATGTGAGGCCCATTTTCAATATCCATTGCCCATCATGCGAAACCCACCTTTGATGTGGACCGTCCATCGCATGGCCCCACCTTCGAAGCAGGTCATCCATCATGCGCATGCCTGCTTTAGGTGTGGGCCATTCATCATTGAGGGCCAACCTTTGATATGGGTTATCCATTATGTGTGCCTACTTAATGTGGGTCACCCATCATATGAGGCCCACCTTTAATGCTGGTCGTCCATCATGTAGCCCCACCTTCTATGTGGACAGTCCATCATGTGGGGACACCTTTGATATAGACCGTCCATCAAATGGAGACACGAGTAAAAAATTTAAAAGTAAAATATTTTTTATTTATGGTTATAAATATGTTTAAGCTAATAATCCACTTTTACAGAAGTGGTAACCAAACATAAGTAAAATCCAAGCTACCAAAGAAAATTGATAGAATGAAAATTCTTAGGATTCCGAATCCTACTTTGGATTATTAAATAGAAGCATACATCTAAACCAACAAACGACCCCTTACAAGACATCTGCACACCCCCTTTTTAAATGGTTAGGATCGATCGTCCCTGGCGAACGATTCTTGGGCCATCACATATATGACGTGTACAGTGCTGATATCGCATGCTCTCCTAATATGGTGTATTCCCAGGATTAAGCCTTGACACGAGCGATGTAGTGGACCCCACACCTTAAAAAAATCATTATTAAAATCATAGTCCTCAATCTATCGTCGCCATCATCGCCATCATCATCGCTTTGGACACAGTTTTCCATTATTGACTAATAGGTAACTTTTCCTTTGTGTACGGATACTACATGTCGGATCCGTGGTGTGGTAATTCAGACCGTTGATCTGATGGACCATGACATGAAAACCACCCAAATTGAAATATCCAAGCCAGATAATTTCCTACCCTTATTTTTGGTCCATTGAATGTTGAGAAGTCACGCATTGGATCTTAGCCGTCTATTTGCTGGCCAAGGAACAGTGGAAGGCTGGTATTGGTGCATTGTGGAGATTTTTGGTGAATGATCCATCCGTCATGATGACCAATCAGCTGAATGATTTCGAGTCGTTTCGACCACTTAAGAATGGGACCCACATGTATGAAAGGGAGAAAGGAATGCATGAGTACAAATGGGCAAGGACAAAGTAACAGCCTACAGAGAGGAGACTTTTCTCCCTCAAATCCTATCATCAGCGCCTACCCATGTGGTTCATGCCTCTGCCCATGAAGCTGGACTCTTGTCTTCTCTTCCCTTTCTTACATGTGGCCTATGTCGAGTTTTGGCCTTTCACGTGCGCCTCACACATTCGCTCTCGCACATGTTCACCTTTAACACTTGCAGTTGTCCCTTAAACACTCAATAGCTCACTTGGGCCATCAATGGACAGGCCCAGGCTCAGGCCTAGGCCTTTATAGCCGTAGATGGTCTCTATGTGGGTCCCACCTAAAAACTCGTATTAGGTGAGGTCAGGTAACAGCTTAGTGGGTGAGGCCCTGACCGCAGTGCCCACCTTGATGTATGTGTTCTATGTCCATCATGTCCATAAGTTTTGCGGCTCATTTTATAGCATGGTCTGAAAATGAAGCAGATCTAAATCTCAAGTGGACCACATAGTAGGGATTGAATACACACCGTTAAAAACTTCTTGGGGTTAATAAAGTTTTGGATGAAGCTTATATTTGTGTTTTCTCTTCGTCCGGTACATGTGACCTCATCAATAGGTTGGATGGCAAATAAACATTATGGTGAGCGTATGAAGTTTTTAGTGGCGGACATTTAATGACCATTGTTTCCTGTGGTGTGGTCGACTTGAGATTTTGATCTACTTCAATTTTCTCGCTATGCCCTAAAATGAGCCAGAAACACTGATGGACAACGTGGATATACAACACATGCGCACCACGGTCATTTCTCAACCACTAAGCTGTTCCCCGGGCCTAACCCAGTCTGTTACGTTAATGAATACTCACATGCAACCGGTTGGACATTAAGTTACCATCCATGCAATGAATATATTCCAACCCATGATGTGAGTGTAAAATCCACTCCATTCAATAGGTTGGCCCCACTCTGGGAACGATATTGGACAAAAATCAACCCCATCCACTTAATTAGTTGGGCCGTATTACAGAAAATATTTTTTAACCGATGATAAATAATAAAATACAACTGTGGTCTGAATGACGAGTGGATGGAGCTGATTTTCACGTAAGGTGATCCTCAGGGTTGGTTCAACCTAGTGGACGGATTGGATGATCCACTGTGTGGACGACATATTTTCATCCAACCAGTTGTATGTATGCATTTCTCCCCATTTGGTGGGGACTGGAATTCAGGGCCGAGATTTATTAGAGGGCCTAAATACGTGGCCCAAGCCCGGTCCATTGAAACCCCTATGCAATTTCAGACTACGCAGATTCAAACGGCGAAAAAACAGGCACTACAGGTGCCAATACACATGCGTTCTTGATCAGAGGTGTCGATTGGGTGGCCCCACCACATATACGGTGTACCCTAACCTAAAAATTAGGTGGGCCCAGTCATCAGATGAGGACTACATGTAAGTTGGGCAGGCACCGTTGGCTACCATTCTCCTAAACCGTCCACTTATTCCCACGTGTGGCCTGGGCTGACATGATTTAATGGTCTCCTGAACCTACTGTCTGGCCCAATCCTATGAAAGTCCCCGATTCTAAACGCGTGCAATTTTGGCACGTGTAGTGCATATGGAAAGAGCATCCGTCGTATTTCTATGCGATTGGATAATATAAAATCAGTCAATCGACGCATCAATCGAGGCACCGACCCCTCCCATTTCCATTGGGCTTCTCGAAAATTAAAAACTAGTTATTTGATACTTGGGTAGTACATGACACTTGATACACAGGTACTCAAAATTTGTATACGTGGCAGCATCAAATTAAATTAAACTGATTCAATTTTGGAAACCAACGTCACTAAGTCAGATTCCTAAAATTAAGTTGGTTGAACAAAACTCAATCATTTGATTCGTTAACAGTTGCTTAGTTGAAGTAGGATGATTACACGCTTTTCATTTTTCAACTTTCCAGTTAATATGTATAGATCTAATAGTCAGATGATCAAATAATCTTAATATTAAATTCATGAAACATCAAAATTAGGACCCATAATTTTGACAGTTTAATTTGAATGATTTACAATCAACTTTCAAATGCTGCATATGAATCACGCAGGTGGTAGACCGAGTGAAAAATATCTCATCTCAACAATGAGGTCTTGGTATCGATTACTACTTAGTGGGGGTGGCTAATAGGGAGGTGTGAGCTGCCAATGAGTGTTACTAACAAGCTAACCCAAAATACCAAAAAGTATCGTATTTCAATCACTGCTTTGCTAGAGTATCAAAGTTTCTCACTTTCAAAATGAAAAAATTAATATTGTAAATGCTTTTTTTACAGTTTTTTTTTTTTAAAAATGGTTACAAATTTACGTGGTTAAAGTAGATTTTTCAAATATACAAAAGAAAATTTTGAACAAGAATACTTTAATTTTCAAATAAAAGTAATTAAAATAGTAAAGATATTTTTATCTTTATTAGGTTGGCCATATAAATAGAGGTCCAATTTACTAAGGTACATTTTGTTTGGGTAAAAAAAATGAAGAAGTGAATGAAAGGTCAAGCTTACCGTGTAAAATTACCTCTTTAAAAAATCACTGCATTTCAATAAATCACTGCATTTCAATAGCCGGCATAATATTGTTCACGTAGCATATAGTAACTAAAATTAAACTGCTTAAACTGTGGAATCTATTGTGAATAGCTTAGAATCCAAAAATCATATTTATTGAACAGACTGAACTTCTAATTTGTGGACACTTGTTTCTTGAAATATGGCCGTTGGATTAAATTTCCTTTCAACACTCTAATAAAGGTCCACCAATACGATAGCTATAAAATAAAATAAGTGTAGTTATATAATGAAATAAGTATAATGTTTGGTTCACGATACATCTAAACTGAGAAGTCACATTTACAATTTCTCAGTGGCTGTGCTGTGTATCATCTGTCACACTCTGACGGAGTACCAAAGTCTTCCTTCTTAAGATTCCTCGCTCCTACGCATTCTACTCGCTTTCACATGAGGATGATGGGTACATTATTAGTTTTATTATGGTATGGTGCTTTGTAAGAGAAATGCTCAGAGCTATCAAAGTACTACAACTCCTACTTGAGTTGGGCCATTTGAACACTCGAATCGGTTGATCTGAACCATCATTAAGTCCAGAGGACATTTCATGGGCTACCATACGAAAATCATACCGATCGGATGGTTCAATCCATCCTTAGTTTGGCCTTTTTTTGGGATGATTAGGATTGCCTAGTGAAAGTGATCTTTTACATTCATAAGCAATCCATGATTCTCCCTAACAAATACACGGATCAAATTGTTGATTGGACCTAGTTGTGTAAATGATCATGACCGTCAATATTAAATGCTATTGATCAGATGGTTAAGATTGTAAGATGGATGGGTGTTATATCTGCATGGCAGCCTGTGAAATGAGTTTTGAGCCTAATGAACAGTGTAGATCATGTATTGAATGTTTCAAGTGTCCTAATGCAACTGGGTCGCTATAACTTACAGTACTCTAGACCACCGGAGCATTTCTTGCATCGTGGTTTGGATAGCGGATTTGATGAGGCCGTGAAACCGCGACCGGTGAGGCCGTGGCCGTGAGGCCCACCTTGATATATTAGTTGTATATCCACACTGTAAATCCGTTTTTCCAGGTCATTTTATAGCTTGATGCCAAACTTGAAGTAGATTCAAGTTTCATGTGGACCACACCACAGGAAAGAGTGGTGATTGAATTCTCACCACTAAAGACTTCCTAGCGCCCACCATAATTTTTATTTTCCAACCAAACTTTTGATAAGGTTACAATGACTTTTGAAAAGGGAAAAAACAAATATCAGATTGATCCAAAAATTTTGTGGCCCACAGGAAGTTTTTAATGGTGGCATTCAATCACCACTATTTCTTGTGGTGTGGTTCACATGAGATTTGGATCTGATTCATTTTATGGATCCTGAAATAAAATAAGCTAAAAATATGTATGGACCGCGTGGATATGCAACAAAATACATAAATATGGGCCCCACTATAACGGACTCACCGAGTCAGTGTTTCCCCACGTTTGCAACATCCAATACTTCCCAACAGTAAACATCAAGGGTATGGCCGCTGGATTAGGGGTCACATTTCAATGATCAAAGGCGTTTATATGATAGGCCTCATTGTTGTATGGTGGATAAGAAAAAAGGTTTTTAAAAAAAACTTTTGAGTTGAAAGTTCAATTATTTTTCTTTGAAAACGGACCATTTTTAACCCTTATTTTATGGGTCATTAGGATTTTCCAATAAGATTAACGGTTTGGATCACCAAAAATATATCCAAATCCAATGGATATATTCCGGACGTACTCACACAATACTTGGGAAGTATTGTAGCACACCATTATTAGTTGTTTATTTATCTATTCACATTTACAAGTAGGGGTGTGCATCCACTCGGCTTAGCCATTAGCTGACGTCCACTCGGCTGAGCCTGGCTGGCTAGCTCACCTCAATTTGGCCAGCAACTCGCGTCAGTTTAGACAAGTTCAAGGTAAGATCAGGTTGAGTTTGATTGTGCAATTTTTTCACGAACACTTAGATTACACCATCAAAATCTCATTGCATTTAACACAACACCAATGATTTTATAGGTATTTTATAAAGCACCTTCTAAACAACATAAAAATTAAGACAAAAAAGAATATTAGTTTCATATATATATATATATATATATATATATATATATATATATATATATATATATATACCTTCGTTGCCATCGGCCACACTTTGTTGTCTCATCTCATCAAACACTTCGTGAGCAACATTAATATCAAGGTAACTGAGTCATTGAACTGGTTCGATCCGAATTTGATTCAAGCCGGGTTCGATTCGAGTAGAGTCGAGTTGGGGCCAGCTCGAATTCGACTCGAACTCATTTTTAAGCTTTAAAAATCAGCTCGAACTTATCTTCGAACCGAGTTGAATCGAGCTTTTTCGAGTTGAGTCGAGCGAACTAACCAAGCTAGCTCGGTTTGTGTACACCTCTATTTACAACATATTGGAAGGAAGGTGCACATTAGAGGTGGGCATCGAGTTGAGTTGGACCAGATTGGGTCCAACTCAACTCGATTTGATTTTTCAAGAGCTTGACCCAAATTTGATTTGATCTGGGATTGAGTTTAGTAAGGCTGACTTGATCCGATCCGAATCCTTGCTGGCCTTATCCGAACCGAATCTGGCTCAGTTTGGGAAACCGAATTGAGTTGGATCAAGTTGAGTTTGTCCAATCAATTTAGACTGGGTTGAATCAAGATCGAGAGACAGAGGGACAAAAAGGAGGAGAGAAAAAAGGATATGTGGGAAACCAAGAGAGAGGAGGAGAGAAAGAATGAGATGTGAGAAATCGAAAGAGAGGAGGAGAGAAAGAAGGAGATGTAGGAAACCGAGAGAAAGGAGGAGAGAGAAGGAGAGGAGGGAAATCGAGGGAGAAACAGGGAGAGAAAGGAGGAGAGATAGGTGTAGCGCCTTCTTTGGGTAGAGAAAGGGGTTAGGGTTCGTTCGGTTCGGGACGAGTTAGAGAGATTGGTAGTAAAAAGTAAAAAAATATGTATAAAAAACTTATATAGAAGACCCGACCGGATCGGGTCGGATCCATTTGGATCGGATTGGTTTGGATTGACCACGATCCGTACTCGATCCGATGTACGATCGAATCTGAGTGGTCCTACTCAATCCGTACCGATCCAAGCCTTCGGTTCGGTTCAGATCAGGTCAGATTCGCCAGATCGAGTTGGATTCTGCCCAACTCTAGTGCACATGGTTTCAAACATATGGATCGCAACAATGGTGTACGTACTGATTAATCTGGACAGCTCATCATGAGGGCCATGCATGCATGTTGAATACAAACCACTGGTCACTTTTCTTTTTTTTTTTTCTTTTTTTTCTAACCGTAAAAATTTTCCATAGACATATGGTGTTTGATGAATCAATAACCTGATTTTTGGGCAAGGCATGTTCGCAGTGGTCCCCACCCAATGAACCGCTCCGATCCCAAATATGCATGCCTCATCGTCAAGTACACTGCAGATTACTGGACTCTAACATGGACGCTCAAGATTGTTTACACAAAATAAGGTCCTATCAACAATCCGTTCCATCTATTAGCTGGGACAATCATGGATTGCTTATGATCATAAAGAATCACATCTGTCAGGTAACCTTAACCACCCAATTCATGGCTTGGTAAAAGGATGACTATAAAAAGTAAGATGAAGTAAAAGACGGACAAAGTCATCTAATGATGTAGAACGTGTCACAGAGATATTCGCAGCATGGATGAGCCACAAGGAGATGGACCGTGAATTGACCATAACTTTTGATCCGGGTATCGTTACGGGGCGTACAACCTGTCAATCTTTACTGAAACGGGCCATCTGAGGTGAACTGACCCACAAAGTGGGTCACATCTGTCCGTTTCATCAGAAAACGCGCGCTTTCAGCTTAAAAACGAATTTTTAGGAAAATTTTACTATTTTTAGTAATTTCGATTTTTTAAATATTTTTAGAGTTTTAGATTTTCTTTCTTTCTAGAAAGAAACTTTTAGTTATACTAGGACTCTTCTAGAGAAAGTTTATTTGTAATTTTTATTTTTAGAAATTAGACCTTAGAAGAGTTTTACTAGAATTAGGATTCTAGTTAGAGTTAGAATTTTGCTATTTTTGGTAATTACGAATTTTAGTTTATCTTTTTTCTTTATTTAATGGTGTAAGGAGACACATTAGACAATTATCAATGAATCATCAATTAATTTCGGATTTATTTGAGTTTATTCCTATTCTCTTGCTTTCTTTCCTCGTGGATTCGAGAAGTCTCTGTGAGGAGTCCAGAGAAGCTCCGTGGATTCAGAGTTGTTATCCTTGAGGAAGACGGTGTTCGACCTCATCACGTTCATCCCTGCGTCAATTTGGTATCAGAGCGAAGTTTTCCCTCGGGCCGATGGTAAATAATGAAGGTATGAATCAAAATCCTGTGGACGGTGATCCAGGGATTCGTTATCTTTTGGAAAGAATGGAAGCTTTTCACCGGGAGAGTCAGTTGACCATGCAAGGGCTGCAGGCAACCCTCAACCGTATTGCGGATGCGCTGATTCCGCCTCGAGCTCAAAGTGATGCTCAACCACCTATGGCCACTGTACAACACAATCCCAATTTTTGCAAGGCACCATCAGATGATGGTTCATCACAGGCCACCACTTCGATTATGAGGAAGCCGTTATACATGCCAAAGGTAGAGATAGAATTAGAGAGAGACAACATCTTTCGAACAAGGTGCACTACATACAAAAAAAAGTCTGCAATGTAATCATCGATGTAAGGAGCGATAAGAATTTCGTGTCAAAAATAATGGTGGAGAAGCTACAACTGAAAACAGAAAGACACCCATCTCCATACACGATTGAATGGATCAAAGAGATCAACAAAACAGAGGTAACTGAACGATGTCGTATATCTTTTTCCATTGGTAAATATTATAAGGATGAAGTAATGTGTGACGTGGTCAACATGGAAGCTTGTCTCCTATTACTTGGTCAACCCTGACAAAATAATATTAATACTACACATAGGGATCGGGATAACTTATATATTTTCTTTATTAAAGATGGCAAAAAGATTATCCTCGCCCTTATGGGAAGGGAGAACCAACCCAAGACTTCTAAAGTTGAGGAACAGTCTCTCACAACTAAACAGGCTTTTGTTAAACAATCTGAGGAAATAAGCGATATATATCCATTAGATAAAAAGAAAGAATATATGGAGCCTGTGAATATCTCAAAAGATTTGAAGCCGATGTTACAGGAGTTTAAGGAGATTGTGCTCGATGAACCCTTTAATAAATTACCTCTCATATAAGATATACAAAATCACGTTGATCCCGTCTCAGGGGCAAGTTCGCCTAATTGCCCACATTATCAGAAAAATATGAGATCTTAAAGAACGATGTGAAGGAACTGACCAATATTAGTCAAGTTAAGGAAAGTATGAGTACATGTATTGTGTCAAATGTGAAGGAACTGATCAATATTAGTCAAGTCAAGGAAAGCATGAGTACATGTATTGTGTCAGCTCAAGAGCTTAATGTCAAGTACGAAAAAAGGGATAATGAGCATCGGCGTCAGAAGTTATTTCAGACTTATGTGCCAAGTCTCTTGCGTAACTCGAGGACGAGTTTTTTTCAAGTGGAGGGGTCTGATGTAGAACGTGTCACAGAGATATTCCCAGCATGGATGAGCCACAAGGAGATGGACCGTGAATTGACCATAACTTTTGATCCGGGTGTCTTTACGGGGCGTACAACCTGTCAATCTTTACTGAAACGGGCCATCTGAGGTGAACTGACCCACAAAAGTGGGTCACATCTGTCCGTTTCATAAGAAAACGCACGCTTTCAGCTTAAAAATGAATTTTTAAGAAAATTTTACTATTTTTAATAATTTCGATTTTTTTAATATTTTTAGAGTTTTAGATTTTCTTTCTTTCTAGAAAGAAACTTTTAGTTATACTAGGACTCTTCTAGAGAAAGTTTATTTGTAATTTTTATTTTTAGAAATTAGACCTTAGAAGAGTTTTACTAGAATTAGGATTCTAGTTAGAGTTAGAATTTTGCTATTTTTGGTAATTACGAATTTTAGTTTATCTTTTTTCTTTGTTTAATGGTGTAAGGAGACACATTAGACAATTATCAATGAATCATCAATTAATTTCGAATTTATTAGAGTTTATTTATATTCCCTTGCTTTCTTTCCTCGTGGATTCGAGAAGTCTCTGTGAGGAGTCCAGAGAAGCTCCGTGGATTCGGAGTAGTTATCCTTGAGGAAGACGGTGTTCGACCTCATCACGTTCATCCGTGCGTCATCTAATCAGTGTGATTTTTTCATGGTAGCCTATAAAATGCATTCTGAACTTAATGGACCGTTCAGATCAATTTCTTGGGATTTGCAAATGACTTGATGCAACCACAAGCATTTCTCAGTATACATTGTAATCGCAATAAATTAGGATTTACTGGAATGTGTGTCCGCCACACGCACTACATTGAATATCCATGCAAATGTACAGTATCTGACCCGATTTAATCGGATTTGGAACCAGACCCGATTAATAATCGGTCGGATTCATTGATCCCAAGGCCACACACGACACGAGATGGAGGAAACCTGCCACGTGTATTGCGGATAGATGGATGTACCATTTTCCATTTCTTCTTGTTCTACTGTATTATGTCCCCAAAATGCATTGACTGGTGGCCCTCAACTGGACAATTAATCTTAATGTGAAATAAGACTTAACTGTCTAAATTCAATAAACAAGTTCCCATTAATGGAAGGTTAGGATTGGCCGATTAATCTGATTCGCAATGCATGAACATAGCATGTACATGCACAGTCATACTCTGTTGCTTTATTTGGTGTTCATGATCAACAGTTTCCTGATAGGGTGATAATAAGGTGTGCCAGGCGAGCTGTAACACAGTAGATCCATCTATCTACAGGGTGAGGTACAAATGGGTCTGTTCACGTATTGGGTTTTAGTATAGATGGTTCGTCTCAAAAATCATACCTATTTTACTACCATCCATCTGAGTTGCAATCATTAAAATGACTAGGTGGGTAACAAAATAGGAAAAGGTGGAGTATGATAAATTATAGAAGATTAATGAATATTTAAGGGGTGTTTGGTGCATGGTATTGGGAAGGATTAGATGGGGTGGGATGGGATTCAAAAAATATAATTATTACATTTAACAGAGATTCATTATGGGATAAGCCTAATTCCATACCATGTTTGTAAGCTTGCGGGACATACTCTTAGGTTTGTTATACTTTGAATGGATATACCCACAATCATTTAAAACGGTTGAAGATAACACATGTGTTATATCCAAATCATTCATCTGTTTTGTAACCTCTATTTATGGCATGGGCCTAAAAATGAGGCAGCCCAAAAGAAGTTTTCAACAATAGGTATTCAATCCCCATAGCTTTCTGTGGTGGAGGTCCACTTGAGCTTTAGATCTATCTAATTTTTTGGCCCATGCTCTAAAATGATCTTGAAAAATAGGTGGACGGTGTGGATATGGCCCACACATCATGGTGAGACCTACACAACTTGCTAAAATTGAGTGGTATTGGGACAGGACCAAATGCAATTTCATGGATTTTATTTTAAAAGTGTGATGTATCCATGGTGGTGCCAGCATACAGGTAGACCCAAATATTACAATTTGAAATGTGATGATGTCCCTTTAATTTTTATTTTTAAAAAAAATCATTTTACACTTGCTCACACCCACGTCACATTGGCACTGGAACCCATTATCTTAGTGTTGCAATCATAGCCTATGCTTTAGAACCGGACCCATGCGTTGGTGTCATTTGTATTGGCGAATAGAGGGTGTAACTACTGATATCAGAACTTTACACAGGAGGAACGAGCATGAGATCCTCCCCATCCATCTAGTCCACTGCCTCATCTTCACTATGGAATTGAAAAATCAGGCAAATTCAAAACTCAAGCAAACCACTCCACCATGATGTTTATATGCTATCTAATATATTCATTTGCCACCCTCATTAACATGAATGATCACACTAAAATTCACACTATCACAAAACTCGAGTAAACCTTAATACATGACTTTTAGGGCTTGTTTAGATACCACCAAATAAGTTATTTTTTAAACTTACAACAGTAACAGTAGATAAGTAACTTATTTCGTATAAGAAAGTTTGGTTTATGATAAATTATAAGTAGTTTTTTTTTTTTTTTTCTTTTTAAAGTTATTGAATCGCTTCAATTTAATAAGTAGCAATCAAAATAAATTACCTAGGGTATAAGTAGCTTTAGTAACTTGTGATTGAAATGCTCCCTTAGAGTTTTAAGGCATGATTTTACAATATTCCCAATGGCCTCACCTACTTAAATTTTAGATTTTCCAAACCTCCTTATTAGTCATACAAAATAGAGCAGCTAGCCTAATGGATGGAATGAAATGAATTTATGTTCTGTCATACAGTAAGGAGGGCCCCTAGGTACCCATGCAAGGTACGCTTTTGTTTTATTACATGTACTAATATTATTACATGTACTAATATTATCGGAGAGTCATGGTCATTGATTGAGTAGAATAGCAAACAAGGAATTAGGTAGCCGCCTTCAATTTTATTGAGATGGGGTCCTGAGGAGGTGGACGACCACTGTTGAAATCCTAATAGGTTCTGAATTTCTATAGCCACATTTTTGCATGTAGACTTAGTAGAAATGACAATCCAATGGGTTTTTCTCAGTCAACAAACTTAATCCACAAAGCCATGAAATTTGAGGGTTGATAGGGGTTTGGGTTGATCTTTTCAAGGCACCGATACGATTGTCCTGGTGCATCTTGGATGGAGTTTTGCCGGTCTTAGGATACATGTATGGCAATGATTCATTCTCTCAAGTATAATCACTTCCCTAGTAATGTAAAAAAGTCAAATTTTTGTTACCAAATTGAAGTAATTTCTTAAACTTTAAATAACTAATAGCTTAAGGGCCTAATTAGGTGCCACCCCAAAATGAGTTCCTCTCATTTTTACATGCCCTCATGCGAAGAAAGAAAGGGAAAAACTCATACACTTAATTTTTTCCTAAAAGACAATTGCTAGATCCAAACCATCCTAAGATCACCATGATCATGAGAAGAGGCCTTTCCTTGGAAATAAGGTCCATTGGATAAACAGGCGAACCACGATCATGGACATAATCTAAATGTGTAAACCACGGCTATGGACATAATCCCATTTATACAAACACCTGGGCTCTAATCATATATTATAATCTTAGCGGTTGGTACAAGTTTTGACTACTCAAGAGTAGGTGTGTGGAGGAAAAAGTGATGATAAGGAGACTTCGGGTGTAGCATTAACTCGAATATGCCACTATTAAAGCCGACAACTTATCAACATCAAATTCCCCTCTAGTTAAAAAAGTATATAATAATGGGCGTCGCCTTCTTACCTGGACTAGCTTTCATTCTTTCTTACGAGAATAGAGTAGACAAGAGTTGAATAGACTAGCAGCCTTTCGCCCCTTCAATGAGTAAGCCACTCTAATTAGGCAGATGGATTTGGCACTAATATCCCTTATTGGACTGATAGTAATCCTTAATCATAATTTTCCTAATGAGTATTGTGTCTATTAAGAAAATTGTGATTAGTGGTAAAGTATTGATTTTCTCGTTAAGTCCCAATTCTATTTTTAGAGATTTCTTGAGATACTTTCTCATGAAGTGTCCTTTTACCTGAGTGGGAGTTGTGAGTTTCCCTTCACTTTTGCTAAAGTATGTTCTCATACAAAGTTCTATCCTATACGTGTGGAAAGTATTAAAGACCCTTGACATACATTGATAGACCACCCTCTAATGGCTCAAGCTTTTAGGATAATTAGTTATTTGAATGTTAAAGTCCATTACTCTTATGACAATGATATACTTTGATTCAAGCATTTGCTCATATTTTCATCCTTTTTATGCCTACTCTTAAATGTGATTTTTTTTGAAAAAGTGAAGAGGCAACGAAGTATATCCGGTATGTAAAAATGGGAAAAACAAGATTATTAGGGTTTTAGGAAGGAAGAGAAATTACCCTCTTTTTTTTAATTAGAGAAAATCATTTTTATACATTATTGGGTTGTCACAATCAGCAGAAAACATTGTGGTTTTCTACATTTGAATTCCACTAATCCTACCATAGCTCTCAGAAGTGGGCTAGTGTTTATGAGATGAGAAAGGCTGGTGTCATGATGGGAAGCTCAGCACTCACTCCAATCAGCAAATAATCAGGATCACCCGTTCAAGTGACATCTGCCTTTCAAATTGAATGGAGAAGATTGCCCAATTTCATTGGTTTGGATTATTGAATTTGTGTGATTCTGAGCAATTGCCCATCTCGGCTCCTTCGATGAATGACCCAAAACTCACACACGTGTGCTTCTAGGTTTGGACCCTGAATCTGCCCATTTCAGTGAAAGTATTCCATACCCGTGGGAAGCACAGATTGTTATATGGAATCTAAAACCATACACGTGCATGTCTACAATGCCAGGGAGCGATAGGTTGTTAGACACCGACGGTGAAGATTTGTTTCTGGCGTGCCTTAACAGTCTGATGGTGGACCCCACTTGATCCAACGAATTCTTTACCGTCGATGTTATTTCAATAAAAAGTGGGGCCTTTTTCTTTTAAAGATATTTCTCAAAAATCGACGTCAACGAATGGCCATTACCGAAACCAATTCAACAGAAAACCCTTCATTTATAATTACTTTTTGCATTTTTTCTTCTGAAGAAAACCAGTAACGTACAGTCAAGGGACCACTACTTGGGGTACCCTAACATCTTTCCCTGACTAACATGGAACTTTTACAGGATATAAGTACAGTGAAAATGGTGGGCCCCACCAGTTGATTGGCTGGGACAAAAATCAAGCCGTTCTGCTCATCAGATGGCCCACAAAGTTAGAATCATTTGCAACTGACAGTCTGACTCAGCATACAGGTGTGGCTCATTTTATCATTGAATCAGTCTGATTTTCTCAATAGGTGATTTTCATGGTAGGTCCTACATTTTTCATGGTACTGATTTGACATACAAATGGCATATCCACAGGAGAATGGTAACGGTACCACAACTTATGTCACCGTTGCCTGTACGTGATCAGATCTCTTTTCTAAGACTAAGAATGATCGGATCACGGAAGCGGACTGGCTGCTGTACTACACACCACCGACCTGGCTGGTGTGTTGACGTGACCAAGTTCTGTGGGGCCCGTCATGAGTTATGTGTTATATCCAAACCGTCCCTCCATTTGGATAGATTTTCGTAATTTTTGATCCGAAAAAATAAAATAGATCCAAAGATCAATTGGACCACACTGCAAAAAGTAGTGGAGAATTGAACGTTTACCAGTGAAACCTTTTCGGGTCACAGCTGTTTTGGATCAATATGATATTTGTTTTTCCTTTTCATCCATATCTGTGTGAGCTCATGAACAAATTGGATAGAAAATAAACGTTTTGACGGGCCATATGAATGTTTTAACGGTGATAATCATTGTCCCACTATTAATTATGGTGTGGTCCACTTGAGCTCTATATATGATTAATTTTTTTTCCAGTACTATAAAATTATCTCTAAAAATGGATGAACGGTGTGGATATACTAAATAAATCATCGTGGGCCCACGTAACTTTTATATCCATTGAACCGTTCCCACACAGGTACGTGTATGGTACACCAGTGCACGTACGTTGCATATGCACCACATTCCAGACTGTCCAAATCGTGGCCCGAAACTCACATGCTCACATATCAAAATCCGATTTAATGGTTAATAGATCTCTTTTGGTTGGAGTACCATCGATTCTTTTCATTCTAATCACCACTTTTCTTTTCGCTACCGCATGAACGGATATCGCAACCGTTGGTATGATATGTTTATGACCCATATACATCGGGCCCCACAATAGGAATGGTTTGGATTAGGGTACATGTATACCAAGTGTGCAGATGATCATACTCCACAAGAGTATGAAGTATTTTTATTTTTATTTTCTCAAATCTCCTCTCCAACACAAAAGAATTTCTCCAATGGGAACTGAGCTTTGAGCTATGTACAGTGAACCTTCCCAAGAAGATGTGATCCTATCCATTGGATATATTAGTTTTCTAACGTTGGACACAACATATGATCACATGCAGCAGCTGTATGTAAACTTTTCGTACACCCACTTCTTTCATGCCAACTTTTTGCATTTGTAGAATTTTGATCCGTGCAAATGGTGGGCCACATCTAACTATAACATGGTATGAAAATCAGGTCCGTCCACTCATTTGGTTGTATCCGTTCTAATCGATGAGTTGGTCAGTCTGATTTCATGCTGGGTGATTGCCATGTTGTGTCTCATCTTTTGCACGGATCAGATGTTGTACAGATGCAACGTATTGGAAGAAAAGAATGGATGTACTCGAAAGTTCACATGCAGCCGCTGCATGTGGTCACTTCTTATAATTGAAATTTTGTTTTGGAAGCAACATGCATCCAACCCAATGCTCCTTTTTTAAAAATAAAATAAAATATATATTTATTAAATAATTGAAAATTAGGGGTGCATATACAACCACATGTATGCCCAAGGGAATTGAAGGTAGAATTAAGTTTCAGGAGCAACTATTTGGACTCTGATTAACTGTCCATCTAGCACATGATTGCCATCTTCTCATCTCTTTGTGACATCTAAACCGTCCAAAAGTTGGCCCTACCAGGAATGAAAAAGAATTTATGTAGGTGGGTCCATTCATCATATGGGCCACACTGTTGAAAACAATGAACAGCCGCTGATCCGATCCAAGAGCATGAGCGGCCCACCTTTCCAGTAGATTGGCATTTTTTTTTTGTACTAGGATATCTTCATGGTGGGGGCAATGATTTCAACGGTTTGGATTTCATGCATATTTGCCTCACTGGCATTTATGTGCGGGTAGGAGGGTGAGTCAGCGGCCTTACTTGTTGCATGTGTCGTACTCAGATGTATGTACACACTATACAATGCAAGGATTCGGTAAGAAAGGCGAAAAACAAAAGAGAAAAGAATCCAATGTTTTTCTTGTATTTTTTAATAGACAGAGGTGGGAAGTATCCAATGCCGAAATTTCCATCTCTATCCGACGCAAGTGGCGAACGCGTTCTACATCTGGGCCGCTCGTTTGGCAGGCCCCACTGTGTGGATGGTATATGGCCCAAAATTCAAACATAGTTTTCCAGTACCACCGGTCTAAAGTTGGAACTATCCAATGGGTGAGTGCCACTTTAGTTGGGCCCACTAAATGAATGGTCCAGATCTTACACATGTGTGAAATAAGATAGAATGCCTGAAGATAATCCACAATCCATTACTCAAGGACTGACCTGACCCACTTAAACTAACCAAACCCAGGCCCGACTAGGCTCATAAAATTGTAAATGGATTGGGCTCGAGCAAACTGAACCAACCAGTTTCAAAAATACAAGCCATGTTTTAAGACACAGACGGGTCCCATGCAACTCTTTTTTAGTAGACTCGAACTTGGTTCGACCCAATCTAGTTCAACAGCATATATACTTTCAAGTTTTTTTTTTTTTTTTTTAATAAAATTAATTAATTAATTGGAAGTAGAAAGAGTTATTCGAATGAGTTTTCTTTAATATATTTATTTATAATTTAAGAGATGTCTTTATTTCACCACTTTTTATTTAAGTTTAAATAATAATTATTAATTTATTTATGAAAATGATATAAATACCCTTAAAAATGATATCAATGGACACAATCCAAACCGTAGAAAGTACTTGAATAGCAATCTTGATTGCTCCAAGATAATGAGTAGCAATCTAGACCGTTTAACACAAGGTTACTAGTAATTTGGATAGTGCTAAGTAGGTAGATAGCTACCGGGACCGTTTAGAAGTACATGGATAATAATCTAGACATTTTTAAAGAAATGGACATCAATCTAAACCATTCAAGACTAGAGCCTTAAAAAATGAATGGCAATGATTTGGACAAATCTTTCGAATAATATATGCAAATATATGAACACTTCTTAGGGGATGTTTTTATCATTTTTAGAATAAGGAAATGGACATGGTTGGAATTTGATGAAAGCTGGTAAGATAGAGAGACCCATCAAAATGTGGGTGTTTGATATCTAAAAACATTTTAAAGGGCATTCTGTCTAATTATGCATAAAATCAAGTAGCAATTCATAAGAATTGCTTTTTTATGAAAGAGAGAGAGAGAGAGAGAGAGAGAGAGAGAGAGAGAGAGAGAGAGATGGCATCCAATGAAAATGGGTCACATGTACGTAAAAGTAATTTTGACCATCCAAACAATGGGCCAGACCAAGAATGCGTCTGAAATATTTTTGGAGCATTGACCTGGTACATGAACCAACTGCCATTGAATTCCTGACCATTGGCCTCATTTGTCCACTATCTAAAGTATTCTCTTATTCCCTATAGGATTCTCTAATTTTTAGTTATGGGGTGAGGTTATGTTTACGTCAGATCCATTCCCTGCATTAGATACCCATTATTTATTTATTTATTTAATATTATTATTGTTTTATGTTAGGACGCGGGGTTAAAGATCCTGCTCTAAAGGTAACTCAGGCGTGCCACACCACAGGAGCAGTTGGGAGGGGAAGGTCAACTAATAAAAACATCAGGATGTGTTGTGGGGCCCACTGTTTTGTGTATATGACATCAAATCCATTGCATCCGGGGGGCATCCTACTAGGATGAAGGGTCACAAAAAAATTCAAGACATTCCATAATAATATTTTAAATTAATTAAAAAAAATCATATTTCAAGGCTTTAAAATAATGAATATATTTTTTTCAATCAGATTTTTCCAATAACATCGCAAGAAAAACACCAAAATGGAGAAATTGTTTATCAATGCTGTAATGTACGTGGTTGTTAATTCATCTAGTTAGTCTTACTTTGGGTTGACTATATTTCCAAATATACAAATAACATATTCATTTGAAAGCAGCAGTGTGAGATAAAAAGGTTAATAGCCAAACATTCATCAAAGGAGAGTGGATAATTGTGATTGATACCATTATTTAATTGGAATGATTTTTATAACATGAGCCATGCATGATAGAGCCTATTAGTTGGACAACCCTATTTGAAACATAAGCCACATTTCAGCTCTACGGTTTCATTTCCCAATACTCGAATACACATGTATGACAATAAATGCTTTATTTATTATTGCCTTTTTTAATTTTTTGGGCTTAGTACGTGACTTAAAGTAACTTCACATGTTTCACCATTTTTGGCTGTCATAAGCCATCCACATGGGCTCACAAAACCCTTATGGAAAAACATAAGGCTTGATTTTGTATAATATATGCAATGGATATTTACCTTTTTGTTTTTTGTTTTTTTTTACACACCCACGCACGCTCTAGTAGGATATTTCACCATCTATGGGTCTTGAACACAAGACCTTGTGTTGAAATTTCTAAGGGTGTGTTTGGGCGGGCGGATTGGAAAGGATGGGATTGTATTGGAAGGTAAAATCTTGGGATTGGCTGGGCATGCCAAACAGGCTCATTGAACTTCTGCCTGGATATAGCAATCCCATGGGATTGCTAGCAATCCACTGACATTACCATCATTACCTTGAAATCCATCCAATTCCTCCTAATCCCGTTCTATTTTGCCTGGGAGGTGTTTGGTTTAATGGATTAGAAGGGATTGGCGAAGTGTAATCCTGGGATTGGCCAAGCATGTTAAACAGACTCGGTGGTAAAATCTAGAGATATACTAATCTCATGGGATTGCCAGCAATCCACTGACGCAACCATCATTACCTTGTAAGTGCTGCCATCCACCCTAATACAATCCAATCCCTTCCAATCTGCCCCTCCAAACACGCCCTAAGAGCCTACCACTGAGGTAAGGACTCGAACCCAAATGTATTGAATATATCGAAATCAAGAAAATAAAATTTTAATGATAAAAATAACTATTCAAGAGATTATTTGACCCATGATACATCGACATGAAGCTCATCATTTTAACAGTCTAGATCACCATTCTGTGAATCTATAAATCTTGGTTCCCACTTGGATGCAGTATGACAAATTGCATTTAGGGTTGACAATGAATATTCATTTTCTTGATCATTTGATATGTTGAACTTTGAGAAATTTTAATTTTTTAAAATTTTTTTTAAAAATTATCTAAAATCTAATTAGGTTCAAATAAGGATATTGTAACATCCAACCCATATCCGGCAAGTCGACACCCCTAAATTAATAGCACCTAGCATCATGATGTTAAAAAAATATTTTAAAAAATGGATGGGAATTAGGAGTGGGCATCACCTGAATTATATATTTGATAGGTGATTATATTGATCATGGCCTGTTTCCCCCCACATATGATCTTCTCTCTCCATCGTCTAATCTTGAATGGTTGATATGCATTAAGAATAATCTAAATGCTAAGGGATGCTGGGGAAATAAGGAATTGTTGGGTCTTTAAATTTTTTATAAAATGCAAAGTAAATGAATTATTATTATTATTTTTAGGTGTTTGTTTATATAGTAATTATAGTTTTAAATTGAGGATAAAATACTCTAATAAAATAAAAAATAAAGTAAATTATAATAATTATATTTTCATATTCTAAAATTATTACTTTTATTTAAGGGTGTCAATGTGTCAATCTTGGGCTTAAAAATCAGAATTTTAAATAGATCTAGCTCATCCCACTCCAAAATAGTTTGAAATCTAAGCAAAGACCTACTTTAGATTGGGCTTATTGACGGCGCATTTATAAAAGCCAACAAATAATATGATAAAAAAGTATTGCAGTCAAATGCAAGTATGTCGTAACATTATTATTATAATAAATAACCATTACACGGTTGTCACTGGAAAATCAAATAGTGGGATGAGAAATATTTAAAAGGCAACACTAAATCACCCTTTTAAAGAACCAACGGTTTGGATATTTTAAACATCGATCACCAGGTTCTTGTAATCAAGACCATTGATATGTTTTCTCCCACTGCAGACGGAGCATGCCCTAAAAATATCCTGGGTTAAAGACTTGAGTGATCAATATTAATGTAACAATTCATTTTTTTTGTGGGAACTAACCCACCGTCCGCTTGCGTGTGACCCACCTGAGTTTTGGATCAACCTCATTTTTGGACTTACATCTTCTCTTGGCCAGGGCGAGATGATGGACGGAGGAAATCTATATTATCGTTAATGAGACCCACCATATCTTAAAAAAATAATAATAAAATAAAAATCAAAATTATATCTTCCGCACGCCGATTAAACCACTTTATCCATTCTTCATTCCTTTTCGTATGGTAATGGGTGTTAAACCCTCCCACTAAATAAAACTGTCCCATAATCCCTACTCCTCCATTCCATTACGCACCCCTTTATTAGAGAGAGAGAGAGAGAGAGGAAACAATCAAATCAAAAATAGAGAGAGGGAGAGGGAGAGCTTTGTAGATCAAGAGAGAGAGATTAGAACGGAGCTGAATCATTAAACTTTTAAAGTAGGTGATCTTATCTTGAGATTTATCATTTTCAGTTAATTAATATGCTTATTATTTCAAAATTTTGACAGGAATATTGTTGTCAGTTGATTATTATGTTGGGAATCCTACTTATTTATGAATTTCTATTTTATAAATTTTTAATATTTAATGTTGAAATTATATATATATATATATATATATATATATATATATATATATATATATATATATATATATATATATAATAAAATAAATTTACATAATAAAATAAATAATTTATCTAAGTTTATATTTTAATTTATTAATTTTTAAATTTTTTGTTAAGATTAAAAATTAAATATGAATTATTCCTAAATTTTTAAAAATTAATTAATATGAAAGTAAATTAAAAATAGATTAAATTAAAAATAATTTATGAATTTATTTAAATTAGTAAATTTGAATTAATTTTAAAAATATTTTTAATTAACGAGTATGTTAGTTATTAAATTTAATCATTTAATTAATCCAAATTATATATATATAATTTCAAGTTAAAAAGTAAACAAAAAAAATTTAATTCCAATCATTTATAATACTTAGAATTAATTATAATAAAAAATAATTTAAAATTTGAATGTAAAAAAAATAAATAAATAAAATAATAATAGTATCTAAAGTCCAAATTAATAACTTCCCTAAACTTATTAAAATTAGATATAAAAATAAATAATAATAAAATTCTAAATTTAGATTTAAAATAATTAGATAAAATTTTTTAAGATAGATTAACTTAAATTATTAAATAATAATTTTATTACATTATTAATGTTATATTATATAAATCAATGTAATATTTTTGTTTCTGTAAAGATTAAAATTTAAATTTTAATTCTAAAATTTTAAAGAGTTTATTAAATTAAATTTAAATGAACTTAAGTTTAAGAAAATTTTGAAAATTGAAACTAAAATTTCTTGTACATTATTTCACAGAAATTTCTAAATTAAATAATAGTAAAATAATATTTTATTTAAATATTTGAATTATTAAAGTTTTAATAAAATTTAAATCTAAAATTATTAATTAGAATTATATTGTTGATATTTTTATTGTAAAATAATTATTCATCTTACATGTATGTCTATCATTCATTGAACATCAATTTTAATATGTTGGATGTAACGTAAGTAAGTAGAGCAATTATGTGCTTTAAGTGAAAGATCCTAAATTAGCAAGTAGGGCAATCGTGTCCCTTGGGCGAGAGACCTTAAAGGCAGCAAGTAGGACAATTGTGTCCCTTAGGTGAAAGACCCTAGAACCCATTGGATCCATTGGAGTCTCCTTTGTGTACGGCGTATGAGTACAATTGTGTGCCTGGACAAACGTCAGAGGTACAACTAGAGCAGTAATCTGACTAGCTAACCTATAAATGGGTTCATCACCATGAGGTACTAGTGCGTAAGTGTTAATGCAACGTGACCATCCTCTTGGGTATGGTGTTGTAAGAAATGATATAAATGTTATGAGTATTTATGGAAATATCACATTCATCGCATTTTCACAATTCTTTTGTTAAATTTCATTATCTGTATTCTATTTTCCTTCATTGTTATAAAATTAATATTATCTGAACATGCTAAATTTTGGATAAGAAATGATCCTATTGGGCTGTTATGCTCATCTTACTCAAAAAAATGCACAGGTGCAGAGCTAGAATACTACGAGCAAGCGGGCCTCTACTAGTAGTTTTATTTTCTAGAAAATTAGGTTTAGTTTTAATTTAATTCAGTTTTTAAGTTTGTTATTTAGGTTTAGTTTATATTCAAATTTCTATGTAGAAAGGGAAAACTATCAAAAGACTTGAATTTAATAAAGATTTTAGCTGTATTTTTTTTTAGATGACGTTGAATATTGATTGAATTTGATTGAATCAACTAGATTGTAATAAATGTCATTATATTATAATTCACAAACCTTGAGATTCGGATCCCGAGGACCTTATTCGGATACTCGAATTTCGGGGCGTGACAATCAAGACCTTTTAGTTACCAAAAAATTATTAAGAACTTTTCTAATTAAAATGTGGAGGGTTACTATTGAGGTGGATTTGCAAGAATAGTCCATCACTGCTGTGATACAAGAGATCAACGGTCTGGATTATTGAAAAATTGGCTCTACTCGTCAGTATTGATAACGCTTGTGTATTTTCCAAAGATGTAGAACATCCATGCCACTTGAAAGACTCAAGACGATGGGCGGGTATGGGAGCAGATTGCCTGTGACCCGGGTACAAAGATACATCTATGCCCGGGGCTATGTGGGGTACTAGCAGATGTACGTGAAAAATCCACTCCGTCCATGTGTTTTGAAAGACCACAATATGACATAATTATTCGAATCAAGAAGATCCAAAAGTTAGGTGGGCCACACTAACTAAACACTGGGAACAATAACGTCCACCGTTGAAACCTTCTTGGAGCTGACCATGATGTTTATATTTCATCTAGACCGTTCATAGAATTATTAACAGTCAGATAATTTGTAGTAACAAATATCATCGTGATAAATAAATAAAAAAAACTTATGTCACCGCCAGGAATTCAATCCTCACTTTTTAGTATGTCATGGTCCACATGAGTTTTGGTCCTACCTGAATTTTTAGAATCCTGACCTATTGTGGTATTTAAAAATAAATTAACGGAGTGGATTTGTTACGGACATCTCCATGGATCCTACAAAGCTCTAGGCACAGAGATATCTCTATGCTTGGGGTCACGGGTAGAGTTGGGCTGGATCCGACCCGATCAAATAAGTCAAATCCGATTCGATTCGACCCGAACCGTAGGCTAAGATCAGGTCAGATTGAGTAGGCCTACTTAGATCCGACCGCACAACGAGTCAGGTTCAGGTCAATGGCTAATCCGAACCGATCCGATCTGGGATCTGATCCGATCACATCCGATTTGGTCGGGTCCTATAAAGAGTATTTTTACTCTCTTTTTAATTTTTTTTTTTTTTTACTTCTTTACTATCCCTTTTCTGATCTCTACCTAAATGAAAACCCTAACCCGTCTCTACCCCTCTTTTTCTCTACCTGATTGAGCGGCGCCGCACCTACTCAGCAGCTCGACAACCTATATTCACTGTTTATGCTCCTCCATTCATCAGATAGGTTCCGTTTATTTTTATTTTGAAAATTTTTTCTATGTATTTTCGAGTGGTGGCCCACCCTGGATTGGGTGGGTCCTGCCTTAGCTTGTTGGTGGTCTGGCTAAGGTGAGGACCTCGCTGACCCTAGTTCATTAGTGGTCAAGGTCACCAAAGGTGTAATGGTGTTAATATGAATGGGTTTATTATTATTATTTTTATAAAAAAATTTCAAAAATAAAACAGAAGACTTGATCCAACTCGGTTCGGGTCAGGCCAGTAGTGCATTGGATCGGATTGAGTTAGCTGACTCGGACTCAGTCCCGAATCGGATCGAGTTCGGGTCAGTTACTTGAAAAATTCCGATCTTGGACCCAATTTGGTTAGACTCGACTTGATGCCCACTTCTTACTTAGCGGCAATCCGCCTCTTACAGGTATAGCGTCTGCCTCGGTAACCTTGCAGCGGAGATGATAAGGTAAAGCATGACGAACTCGAATATGGTAGATCTATCTCTCTATTGTAGATGTGGCACAGAGATATATCGATCAGATGTATCCATCTATTGTTCTTAACGATGGATGACCTACGTTCCATAAATTATATTTTTTGGACAATCCTATCCATCTGATCACTGGCGACAAATTGAAGAAGACGATGGATAAAAGTGTCAAATAGTTTTTTGTTTTTTTTTTTTTAAAAAAACATAAGCCATCCATGCTACGCCCACCGGATGGATGGACCCAATGATACATAATAGTGCCATGTGTACGGCTGTATGATAACTCTACACCATTTCGGTCCTTCTATCTCTACCATACGTGTGGACATCTGGCAAACTATCAGAACGATCAACTGTTATGTCAGCCACAAATGAAACAAAAGGAACCCTCATCCTTCTCGTTCATGATCGGCCTCTGTATTTGCACAATGTTCCCCACTTGGTGGACGACTATGATGTTTTGTACAGCGGGCATAAAATACAAAGGTCTCTGGGGCCCAAAATTTTGTGCAATTTTATGCGTGTGAAATCCATTCCGTCCATCATGTGTGACTTATTATTTTCATAGTACATCTTTAAAATGAGCGATATCCAAAACTCATTGATCCTTTACAAGAAGAATTTAAAAACACTCTTAAAACGTCTAGTTTAAAGGCTTGTTTGGCCGGGCCAATCCCATGACATTAAGAGGGATGGGATGGATTTTAAGGTAATGATGGTGGTGTCAGTGGATTGGTTTAAGATCCATGGGATTGCTATATCCTGAGACAAGTTCATTGGGTCTATTCGGCACGCCTAGTATATCTCGGGAATTTACCTTCCAATCCGTCCAACCAAGGGATGAGATCAATTTTAAGGTAATGATGGTGATGTCTGTTCACTCCCCAAGTGCAGGGTTGTGTAGTAATAAACTTGGTGAGACTGAGGTCGAATCCCAAGGAACTGGAACTTGTACGTAATTTGAAACTAAGTAGAACTAGAACTAGACTAAGATGAAATCTAAATCAAATGAAATTTAAAGAATAATGGTGAAAGTATTAATCTAAAATTAAGAAAATTCAGGGAAAGAAAACTAGGGATTCAGAGGATCCACTTGTAGAGATTAGAGAAATCTTATGCCTGTATCAAAACTTAAATGGATTTAGAGTCTATCTTCATCCAGTTGAAGGGTGTAACCATGAAAATCAACTGAACTTCCTTTTATATAGTTTTCAAGAGATGAAAAGTATATGAATTAAAATGGATTCCATCATCAAACCATGCCCAGGAGACAAAGTAAACAACATAATTAAACTAATTAGCAATCAATCAACAATGTATGAAGGTTATGAAGGGTATCGTCATCCGACCATGCCCAGGAGATGATGATGAACAACAAGGCTTCCTGACATCATAAACATAAAAGGAATAGGAACATGCTCAAAGCTATCGCAAACCCATTGTAATTTCAGTCACAACAGATCATTAAAAACTAAAAATATTTCCTTAATTAAACTAAAATCAACATCAGTTCAGTCTAAACGAAAAGGTATAACAAAAAGTCTCTCCATCACGCTACAAGCTTCACCTCTTAGCCCTAGCTAAGAGGTTTAGCCAGACATCATGATTGGGCTGAACATATTAAAAGAAATAAAAAACAGCAAATAATATATATATATATATATATATATATATATATATATATATATATATATATATATATATATAAACTCTACAGCTACTCTCTCTCTCTCACTGCTCCACGTCCTGATTGGCCTCCCTCTCCTCCCTTCTCTCCTCTCTTTATAGCTTCTGATGGCGGTGGATGGGAGGCAATTCCCGCATAAAGAGAGGTGGCGGCGGCGTAAAGCCTTACGCAACAACGCAGCAACCGACTTGTGTTGATGCTTGGTGTAGCCCAAGATCAGTTGTCAAACCATAAATCCATTCCAACCATTGGATTGGTCTCGCAAAATCGGTCGGACATGACTGTTTTTCTTCTGTTTTGATGTGGCCCACCAGATTTCTCCCTACACCGTCTATCCTTCGCTTGAATGACTGGATTTCGATCCTCGCGATCTTTTGCAATTTTGCCACCTAGTAAGTGATAAGAAATTCCATGGGGATCTGATGGATAGTCCGGATTGGACCGTTGAGACCGGATCGTGGCCCACAAGGAGCACCTGCAACCCTCTGTTGCGAACAGAGCCGACGCACGTCATCTTTATATATACGGTGGCCCACTAATTGATGTCAGGTGTAAAATCCACACCGTCCATTAGATTCAGGACGAAAAACCGTTAGGGAAGGGCGAGTCCGGTTTGATTTCGGTGTGGCCCACAATACTTGGCGTTACACCGTTCATCTTGCGTTGAGACTTTAATTTCATGCGTACACATACATGGGAGTAAAAATTCACCTTGATGAGGGTCTTGGCCATCCCCTGGAGTGAATGGACGGTTCAGATCATCCGATTGTATGATGGGTGGGGTCCGCTATCAAAAAATGGACGGACAGCATAAAGTCGTTGTCCGTTTTTTGATTTTTTTTTAAGGGAACACGGTTAAGGCGTGTTTGACCAGATTGCATGGCCCAATGCAATTCGGGTGGGCGTTCATTATATGCACGTCCACCCTCATGTGTGGTCCACTGTGATGTTCGTGAAAAATCTGTTCCGTCCATTAGATCCGTCGTATCATTTTAACAGCTGGAACGAAAATTGAGGCATATTCAGCTTGCAGGTGGGCCCTAAATCAGTGAATTGTGGGATGATCTATCCGTTGGGCCACTTTCACAGAGATTTAGGAGCTGAAATTTTATGTGTACGGTTCATTTGTGGTCCTTAGATTATGTATGAAGTTTTGAGCCGAACGGATGGTGGAAACCGCATGATCTTGCATTCTAGATGATTTTCGAGCCACTTGAGCTTCAATTTCTCGATTTTTGGGGCTCTCTAGCGCGTAATTCCGTCAATCTTGGTTCTATGGAGTCTGTCCTTTGCCTTTGGTGTCATCAGAGTGTTAAATCCATGCTTTTAGCCTTTTATTTTAGCCCAAGCGCGTAAATACACCTTGCAGCACAAACACGGTTAAATTAGCCATTAAACAGTATCATGTTCATAAATTCAGGTAATAACTGGGGTCTAATATGCAATATTTGAACCTCAACAATGTCAGTAGATTATTTTAAGATCCATGGGATTGCTTATATCCCAGGACAAGTTCATCGGGTTTGTTTGGCTCGTCATGCATATCCTAGGATATCGCAATCCCATCCCTCCTAATAACATGGGATCGGTCCGGCCAAATAGGCTTTAAAGATTTTGTCTTGCCTTTCATTTTAGCTATTCATCCCTATATCTATTTTTGTAATGAGAAAGGTTGCATATAATTAGGAGAGAGTTGCATGGTGTATTTGAAATTTTTTATCATATACAAAGGGAATTTTGAAATTAGATAGTAGGTGTTTATTGAACGGTGCTACATCATCCATTAAGAGAAAGTGGTTGGACAAATGGTGATCATGTTGAAGTGGTTAGTAAGACATATAGTATATTTAAAACTAAAGAAATCAAGTAGTGCTAAAATAGTTATAATAATCATGAGAACATGATAAGTATATAGATAGTTATGTTAAAGATATATATAATAAATAAATTTAGTAAAATAAATCATCTTATACCAATCAAACCAAACTAAAATTATCTTTTACTTATTAGTTATTGACATTTCTTAGTGTAATTTTTACATTTACCTTTTATTTACATTCTTCAGTAGAATTGTAATATAATCAAGTAATTGCTCATATGTTGAATTCGGTACAAATATCAAGCAAATTTCTTTATCCAAAAAGGCATACTACACTTGTTCTCTACTATCAAATATAAAAATTTTCTTTTTATTTTATTTGTACCAGAGAGAAAAAGTTATTTCATATAAAAGACGGAGGTGTAGCTTACTTTTAGAGGACGAACCTCACGCTATGACTCTCACATAATCATCTTTATTAACGTTGTGTAAGTGGTCGAATTGAATCATCTTTATTAACGTTGTGTAAGTGGTCGAATTGAACCATAGGTCATTCGATTTCTAACATAGGTGGTCAACTTCCTACGTACCTACCCATATCATTGCTCGGGGTTGTAATATGTCCGGTATGAATTAAGCTGCATTTTCAATTTTGGTACAGCCGCACTAATCAATTGATCAATATTGAAATAGCAACAACACTAGTGAGACTAACATGGTGAACGGCTTGGATTTAATACCTACTCTATGTTGATCCCGATAAACAAACATATGGTAGGCGTTCCTTTCTCATTTTCTCAGTGGTGTGGCATATCTTTTTGGTGGATCGGTTCATGCTTTTATATAACACCTAAAATTATGTTCTCATCTGATGGACGGATTAGATTGCAAAAATAAAATAAAATACCGTGGGCCCCACATATTTAAGGTGTTTTACACGCTGTATAGAAAAGATGTCGTAGAGGACACCGATGCATAGCAAAAGGAAGTTCCTGCGCTGGAAACAGATATGGAGCCCACCGTGATGTTTTTAAGGAATCCTCTCCGTCCATCCGTTTTCTGAGCTCATTTTAGTTTATCAAACCAAAATTGATCAGGATTCAAGACTCAAGTGGGCCGCACTAAAAGAGAACGTGGTTAGGAAAATTCCGTCGACAGTGATGTTTACATGCCATCTATACCGTTCATAACCACATTCCTACTAGGATTAGCTGAAAACACAAATCCTAACATGATTCAAAACTTCTGTGGCCCCACGAATATTTCAACTGTGGACGTTCAATTCTCACGTCATTGGCCCACTTAAGCAATGGATACGGTTCATATTTTTCCTAAAATCCTAAAATTAACACAAAAAATGGATGAACGGAGTGGATTTCTCTTAAATATCGCAGTGGGCTCCACCTAGGTTCCCAGTGCAGGAACTTCCTGCGAAACGCTTTCGCAGGAAATCCGCGTCCGATGGATAGGATCAAGGAAACAGTGATTTGGTTTTGGCTTTTCACCAAAAAGTCACAAGAGAGGACGCTCAAATCTCAGATTGGGGGGTGAACATGGCCCATTGAAACAATACTTCGTTACCCGAAGTTGTATGGTACCCTTCGGGTTTCTTTTCTGCAAGTGGTGCCCATGGCTCAATGATCCAAACCGTTCATTTGATGTGACTTCCCATGGATGGGCGAATAGTCTAGATTGTAACATACTGAAAACACCAATCTATGTTCGATGAATATGAACTCTTGCTGGATTCGGATACTTCGAATCTAGGGAATTTCTGGTGTATAATGGGGCCCACAATACCAACTGTTTAGATCACATGGGTCCACCACTTGCCTCCACTTGTATAAAATGAGAATCCCTGTGGTATAATACAACATATATGTGGAGCATTGCCATTGTAAGACAAGTCTTAAATTGTATCTGAACACGGCTAACGTATACAGACGTCCGTGCCTTAAATTGTACGGTGTTACAGCAACCGCGTAGAAATATGGGTTGGTGACCGCCCGACAGGAACGATGGCATGACATAAATGGTGAGCATGGCAACAACGATCTAAAGAAGATCTTCAAGCTTGGTCGCTGCCATGGGACCCACTTACTCTTTCTATCATCTGGGGCACATGTGTGCATGAACTGGCCGTCCAATGAGGGAGTCTACATGGTTAGATTCACTCGATGGATGCTTGGGAATCACGTATATGTACCACGTTGAACCCATGAGTGGTGGGTAAATAGGTTCATGGGTTTGGTCCGTTTGGATCCATGGCTCAGTGGTAGATAGATGAATGGATGGAAGAATATATAAATATCAAATAAAGTCACATGCACTGAAAGTGGTGGCCATGCCATCTCAATATTTCCTTATGTGCGGTTTACATGAATTCTGGATATCATGCATGCTTTCCCCAAGTAGTACTGAGTTAGTGGTAGAATTCCTCAGTCTATACATTGTTGATTTTTAAATTTTTTTTTTTTTTTAAATTTTTTATTTTGTCCGAATGCAATGAAAACTTAGTATAATATGGTAATTCAATTTTGACATCTCATCCAAGATTTTCGCTTGTGATAACATCAAATTTATATGATAAAAATTTAAAAATAAAAGGTAAAGATCTTATCTTATGTGATTGAATCGATAGAAAGTTTTTCCTTATTTATTTTATCATTCCAATCATTTAATGAAAGAGGTTTCTCCATGATGTAACATATATAAATGAAAGGAGCATAGAGAACTACCTTCTACACTTCTAGTAGGGGCCGGGGGAGACGCACATCATTCATTGGGTGGACCACACATTTCACACGTGTAGTGGAGAAAGGAGGGTGACGATGGAAGGGAAGGAGTGGAATTTTCTTTCTTTTATCTTTCTCCAAGTGACACCAACGGGAATGGTAACGTGCAATGTATAAGACCTTTGAGTGAGATGGATATTGGGGATTCAGGAGTTGCACTGACATAGTGAATCACCACTCTCGGTACTTCTTTATACCCTACGGTGAGTAAAATTTATTCATTCGTCTTATACATGCATACATCCATGGTCTAGTCCTTCCATTAATGTTTAGGCTATCTAATACATATTTAGATTTTCTGCTAATGAATAGTAGACCATCGTATTGAGTCATCAAGTCATCATGAAAGTAATTTTAATTGTTAAAACAAAACTTTAATGGTTGGGAAATTTCACAAATCTAAAAACCTTTTAAGTACTAGCTCGACAATAAAATTATTTAATGAATCCTTAATCAAATCTATTCATAAATAAGTCTTACGTAAACTCAATGGATTCCGTGTTAGTTCAGATAAGATTCTATGATGGAGGTTTTTTAATGTAGTTACTAAAAGAAAATTATTTCTTCTCAATGATAACATTGTAAGCAATGTAAATATATTAAATTAGGATGGCAATGGGACGAGCCTAGGCTAGGATTGGCCCTAGCTTTGTCCTATTCCTTTGGGACCTGGTGTTAATTAGGTTGAAAAATCTTTGCCTTATAAGGCTAGTCCTATAATAAAAAGAGTTAAATAATCAAATGTTTAAAATAATCCAATTGAAGAAATTATTTTGGATATCGTTTATTTACATTGAGTGCTAAAATAAGAATGATTTGTTTCATTAAACATGATATTAGATCAAATTGATATCTTGAAAGTATACAGGTAAGTGGAATGGGAACCGTTAACAAGTACCTTTACTTGCTTAAAGTTGGATTTAGCTAATGGATCCTTTTGGGCTTTATCATTAGACCGAGCCTAACTTGGCTTAAAGTTTAGGCCTCAATTTCAAACCAAACCTAATTCAAGCCAATCTTAAGAGCCCAAGCCTTGGTTAAGGCCACCCTCCCATTGTCACCCTTATACCATATAACTATTTTGAAAGGACAAGATAGACCCAAGAGATCTTATGGTATGTATACAATCTTAGGAACTTTCACATAGCTGAAGATCTACTATTCACGTTTAGCAGTCCACCTAACTATTATAAGCACAAAAATGATCCAATCACCCCTTTGATTTAATTCTTAGGATGGCTCCTAGACACAATCAGCAAGTTAAATCGTTTAGGCTTAGACTAATGGACAATGAATATTTTATTGGTATTCCCCTCATGATATTCTCTTTGAAAAATTCCTCAAGTGGAGTGTCTTTACTAAGAGAATACATCACTTTATAAGAATCGGGAGGAGCTCCATATGATATGACTATTTTTTTTTTGTTTACACACGCACACACACAAACTCACACCACACGTGCACACACACCGTAGGATTTCACCACCATGGTACTCAAACCCTTGACGCGGTGTTGAAACTCCAAGGAGTCTACCACCCGAGTAAGAGCAAGGACCCCCATATGATATGACTTACCTTCACACATAAGAACTCTCTTCCTTATTTCAATCTTCTATGTGTGAATTTAAAATTTTAGAAGCGATGTTGGAAAATGAATGTCAAACCATAAATGTTTCGTATTTTAATTATGGGTCCATCTACCAGTGGTTGTATCAGTGAGCTGCACAAGTATATATTCATCACATTTGCAGTTGAACCTCATCAAAGAAAAAGAAATCATGCTTATAGACTATAAATTATAGCAAATGAGAAAGGTGGATATTCACTCACAACCAACTTATCATGATTTTTTTTATATAGAATTTTTGCCTCTTAAAATAGTGAATATATTTTTTTAGAGCAAAATAGGTTATAAGTTATTCAGTGGTTGTTTGGGGAGAGGATTTGGGAAATACATGGATTTGAAATTTCTCCTACTTGTTGTGTTGAAAATTTTGTAAATTTGTAGATTTTTAAATCCATGTTTCTGGTACTAATGCAAATCTCTACAGTAGTAAAAGGTTCGTGAATTCACAAGATGAGTAACTTCTAAGAGTTCTTCACCATTGCAATAAACGTTCCCAGATCAAGAATTTGTAATTTAATTCAAAACAATGGACTTTGAAATTTTCTTGATTCAAATCTAATGCAAATCCATGAATTTAACAAATCAATGGACTTATCAACACCTTCTTGGAACCATAATAGCTATTCAGGACATTTATAGCATGAAAATGGTAGGCCTCGCCATGAAGATTATCTAATACAAAATTCAGGCTAGACTGCTCATCTAGTAGGCCACATCGTTTGAATCAATGAACCATTGGTGATGTTGGGCTCCATTTTTGCAGTGGTATTAAAAAATCAAAGTGTATATAAGTTAGCATATTTCTTAATGTATTTGAATTATTTTGTGACTTTTTAAAGATTAATTACTTACAAGTGACGGTACTTTGAATTTAGCTAACAATCCATTTTACAACCATAGTAGATTTTGGAAATAACATTTTTAAGATGAAAAACAATAAAATAAAATAAAAGGCAGGTCTTAACATGCAACTAATTAAAGAGGACTGAATCATTGGTCCTTGGTGACCCACGGTGGGATTTTCATATGCTGCTGCTAGAGATATAGTCATGCAAAACATGTTTAAAAGTTATTTGGTCAAATAAAAGTCCATCTCATTAGAATGTATATGGTCCATTTCAATCCAACCGCATCAGATCAGGTCATGGATATCTTGTGATTCGGTCACCTGGCAATCCAGGTCCATTGAAGAAGGGAAGGTTATTTGATACTCTAACTGCTTAAGATGATACACGAGGTATCTATTAACTAAAGACAAAATGACCTTGGACTCTCCGGCTCAATGTCTCAAGTCACCGCCAGAGTGAGAGATTGGCTGAAACTGCTGAACTCTGATTTGCTGACACTTGCTTGTGGAAAAATAATTGTTGGATATATTTCAGTTTTTAGCTGTTCAATAAACGTCCACAAATGGATTAGATATAAATACGTTGGTTACCGCAAATTTGGACGGTTGAATTTGACTACTTGTACGCCACATGGGCAATTTCATTAATTTCTAAGTGCCTGCGTATTATCCATCTTACTCTGGCAGAGTATTTCCCTCGAAGTGAAAGGGTGCTTTGCAGGATCTTGACATTACATCTGACTTTAGTTTGTTGAGGCACAAGATTTTATACATTTAGGGATTGTGGTTCAATGATCCAGACCGTTGATCCGATGGGCCACCTGCTGGACGGGAATGCCCAGTTCGTAGATAGTTGGAGAAAGGAAAGCTGATGAAAAAGACAGAAATGCTTCACTTTCAGCAAAATCTAGACTAAGGATCGGTCAGTTCGCAATGAGAATCAGAGGTATTTTTTGGATCATCCCACATCCATGCGGGGGACTATGAAAACAACGGTCCAGATTATTGACCGAAGGCTCCAAGATCCTCGAGCAGAGGACATGATCTGTGCACACGATCCCCACGCTTTGGAGTTTATGTAAGTGGGGCCTATTTGTTTGGTGATCCAGACCATCCCCCCCAAAATATCTCAGATTAGAAGATCACAGCCGTCCAATATTTAGTTTTCATTTCTGTTAGACATGGAGTGTTGCTACATCTTCTCTCAAACGTCCATCTGCAGAATGTTTAGAACGCTCACAACATGGAGCTTGTCACGTCATGGTCATCCATAGCTGGGGCTTGTAGATCAATGGTCTGGATCAGCAGAAACCGGGGGCCCCACTCTTGTAGAATGACTGAATGAGGCTTGTGTGGGAGTCACGGGTAGCACGTCATGTTTAAATGCTTGTGAATATGCTAAGAAGGAAAACAGAGGATCCAATGCGGCGGAGGATTTCAAGGGCTGTGTTTGGAGACACATATGAATTGGATTGTGATAACTCAGCTTCTCTGCTCTCAGTATGGCACTGCAGGAAGGGATCAGACCAATCCATCAGATGGTCCACTGTCCTGACAAAACAAATGTACGGCTAAAAATGGTTTTGACCATTGATCACCATAGGAGTTCAGCAGCCTGATTTTTGAGGTAAGGGATATGAAGTCCCATCTGATGGAAAGCTGGGATTTTGCACGTGTACTCCTCACGTGAGTGGGATCAGCAAGACAAAGGATTAGAGCTTGAGGAATTAATAATGTGATACATGACCTTAGGTTAGTAGTGTACACTTGGGTTTTAATTTTGATAAGTTGAACACATGGATCGGCGATCTGGACCATTTGTTAGTGGACCTTGGATGGATCAAGGTTGAAAATTCTCTTAGATTGGAACATCATGGCGCCTGATATTGGTAGATTTTTCAGATCAATGTGGACCGTTGCTGTAGCCCTACAAATGAAGGATTATAGTTGTGTGTGCGAGAGAGAGAGATGAGCTATGGATCCCTATTTAGATGCATCATGAACCAAATGCTATGATTATTTGATCATCTGGCCATAGAATTGGTGGACATTTATTGGACAGTTGAAAATGAAAAATATTCCATAATTCTATTTCAACAAACAAGTGTCCACGGATCGGATCTTAAGATTGCTCAACTGTCCGATTTTTGAACTGTCACTTAGCAGTGAGAGGCTACATTTTAGTTTAATTTTGAGTTGGTCATATGCCAAATGTGCAATTTCTGAGAGCCTGAGTATCAACATCCTATTCTAGCAGTGTATCTAATGGTTCTTAAGGAAACCAAAAAAGAAAAAAGAAAAGGATTTTTAATGCTAAATTCTCTCAAGTTATCATTTTAACTAAACAATGCCTCTGCTCATGAAAAATCTCAGGAGTGATTTTATAGGAGGAAATTATCAAAATACCCCTCATTATTTTTCCTTTGAAATGTAATACATGTAGGGACATAACTCTATGTTCATGACATCTACCCGTTTAATATAAACCTTGCCATAATGAACAGACAAACAAAAATCTACCCTATCAAATCATCAAACCGGCTGACATGATTTTGGATGTTATGGGGTGATGTACATTGTCTTTGATGGTGTGGCCCACCTTATGATTGGGTTGTCCATATTTTCAGCTAGTATGATATATACCATGGAGGGTTGCATTTGTTGGATGACTCCTCAAAGTGATTTTTGAGGGAGAAATTGTCAAAATATTCTTTAGTTGTTTAGGAAAAGATGTGATGAAGTCTACAATTGTGAGGCCCCACATGGTCGTTTTTCACATCTAACCCATTGAACGTATAAACCCCACCTAGATGATTAAACGAACTAAAACTCTAGCTGATCAAATCATAAAAAAGCTAACAAGAATTTGGATGTGTCGGGGTGGTATACAATGATTTTTATGTGTGACCCACCTTATAATTGAATTTTCACTGATGTTTGCATTCGTAGGATGGATTGGGTTTTATACACATACCATCTTGACAATTTTAAAATTAATCACGTTTTAAATAAAAAGAAAAGAACAGGGCATTTTAATCATTTAACTTGTTGAAAAGCTTATCCTTAATAACCATTAGTTGAATAGTCTGGACCCTTGATATAGGATACTCACATGGTTAATAGAAATGTAAGAGATGAGAAATCCCTGTTGAGAGGATTTAGATTTTTTAGTTAAGCTATTATTTAGTGAAGTCAAAATAATTTAAGAATTTTCTAGTTGGAAGAAAAAAATAAAAATTAAAAGAAAGACAAAAAGAATATAAGAAAAGAAAAAAGAAAAAACCATAGGCGAGAAAATAAGACAGAATTAGATGGTCCACTAACATGTAATTATGATAGATAGCTCCGTGTTCAAAAGACCATCCTAGCGATTATGAATGTTAGATCATTTGACATATTTAATGTTTGGTGGCCCACTTACTAGAATCATTATCATTATACAAAATCTTAATATAGCCAATCACAACTCCAAAGCAGGCATCAAAGGGACTGCAAAACTACTGCTATTTAGCCAAACATCACTTGTCAGCCAGTCGTTAGAGCTTAAATGGTGGGCCACCATAGCAATCGCCTGGCTGTCGATCTTCCTCGATATCGACACAAGACGGCATGTGGCATACACTTTACACTAAGGAAAATAGAGAAAAACAAAAAGGATGGTTGAGTCTCTTTCACTATGTGGGTGTAAGTGGGCCATTGATCGTTAAACAATATTATCTTAAACTAACCAACGTTTACTCCAAATAGAGAATATTTCATTTTTAATATTTGGAAAAGATAACAGAAATAGGAAGGGGATTGGTGGGACATCTGTGTCGTGATTGGTCCACCTGCAGCGGTGGGCCCACCATTTGTCGTGTTTTGACTGGCTGCAAATGTTAGTTTAGTTGGCTGATTGGTCAACCTAGTAGCATTTGGTATGTGGGAAGTTATATGATGCTCAGGCACCATATGAGGCTTGATACACAGGTGCTTAGAAATGATACACGTGGCATATTTTAGTTCAAATTAAAAGGAAAAATTATCAAGCTCAGCGTTAGCGAATCAATTTTCTAAAATCAAATTGGTTGAACAATCCTAACCTCGTGGACACTTGTTTGGCGAATTAGGACCGTTGGATATTTTTCAATTTTGACGGTCCAATAAATGTCTTCTAAATGATGAAAAAAGCATTGTTTTTGGTTCTTGAGCTATCTAAAATGGCAACCATACTTCGAAGGGTTTAATTGACCAACTTCTGATACGCAATTTCTAAGTGCCTGTGTATCATCTGCCAAACTCTGCCACAGTATCAATGTTTTTTCCTTTCTTGTGCTTGTGCATCAAGCGAGTTTACGTGTTGCACAGACTGAAACCGGAACATGGTAGAGACATTTTTCCACGGAGCATGTGGTAAGGTGATGTATTAATCAGGGCCATCCATCTAGTGGGCCTGGAATGGATAGCCTATGTTTCTTTAGACGATCATGTCCATCACACTTCTTTGAATCTCCATGCTGAATGTTAACCGTAAAAAAATTTCATCTTCTACCGTTGGTTTGAAGGCCATTGATTAGATGGATAGGATTGATCCAAGCCATGGGTATTTCGAATTATTTGCTATCCACAGTAAAGGCAATTAGACGGACGGTCCTGAATGAAAAATAACATGCTTGTGGGAAATGGAAATTCCTCCATCTTTAGCACTTAAGCTATCAGTTAGTAATGGTGGGCCCATGGTCCAATCTTCCAGCCATCGATTCAAACCGTATATTGGTAGGCCACCAAGTGAAGGGTTAGAAATGTCCCACAGGCAAATACTTTGGGGGCATGAACCATCTGGGATCCATCAAATCAATGGTCTAGATGACTAAACCGTGGGCCCCACTTGTGTAACCAGAAAACCTGACGATAACATGCGCATACGAGGAGTGGAGATTAGGCTGATGTAGTTGTTCTTTGTTGAATTATAAGGTCATGATACATCAGAATGAAAATAGAGTCGCGATGCATCAGTTTCGTACATTCGGATCTATTGGTTTAATGATCCAAACCGTTGATAAGATGAGATCGACTCTGGATGGAGAGCGACACAAAAAAAAAAAAGAGTAGATCGTATAAGTATTTCCGACTTCTGTGACATTTCCCAAGCCATTTATTTGGAGTCACTGATCCAAGGGCTAGAATCGTCTAATCGGGAAGAAGTTTTAGGGACCGCCCAGCAATTGTGGATTACTTGAGATCAACGGTCAGTATTCTCAGAAGTACGCCCTAAATACTTTTCACGCTCTGATACATCAGGACACTGAACCAAATTAGGGCCTCCAGACCAACGGTACAGAAGGAATCATGGGACGCGGATTGGGTACCACTACCACCCCTTCCAAAGCTATGAACGGACAGGGTCTCTGAGGGGCTACCATGATGCATGGATTTTATCTACACCGTCCATCCATTTTTCCACATCATTTTATGGTATAATTTTAAAAAGTAGGAAATTCCAATGGTCAAGTGGTCCACACAGTGGGGATTAAACATTTACCATTGAAAACTTTTTGGGGTCAGGAAAGTTTTGGATGAAGCTTCTATTTATCTTTTCCCTTCATCCAGTTCCATGTGACCTTATGAACAGGTTGGATATCTATTAACCATCACGGTGGGCCTTAGGAAGATTTCAACGGTGGGCACCATTATCATCGCTGTTTCCTGTGGTGTGCTGCAGTTGACCCATGGATCAGCCTCATTTTTAGACATGCATCTTAAAATGATATGATAAAATGTATAGACAGCGTGGATAAAACCCACTAGCCAGGGACGAGAGGGGTAGTACCCAATCCACGTCCGGAATCATGAGATACATAGCTCCCGTCTTTGTACACAACGTCAGAATTCTGATACGTGGTAACTTGGTTCGGTAATCTAGACCATTGGTCTGTTGTGCCCATCCACGATGTGTTATGAATAGAAAATATCTTCGATAGAAAAATCTCGACCTTAAGATCTGTATCTTACAAATGTGCAGTTAAGAAGAGAACCAAATCAACGGAAGTGAGAAATGTCCAAATCTCGGTGATCTGGGATCCCGAATCATGGAGATTTTTGGGGCATGCTCCATCCACAGTGCAAACGACGAATCAACGGTCTCCGTTAGGTAACCACGGACTAGATTTCCAAAACTGAAAAACCGCGTATTTGAAAATGGAAAATCAATCGCGGGGCGCGTATTATGTAATTCCCCTTGCGGAGTATGATCACACATGCGGTGGACGCACCACAACCACCATACGTTCTTGCTGTAAGAGGCCCACCTGTAAGTTGTACATAGAATCAAAACCGTGAATCTGGTGGGATTTCTCATTTCCACCGTACATTCTGAGAATCATCGCTATAGAAATCTCATGTGGTGCACACCATATGTAGCAATGAACAAAACAAATATATATGTATTCCATTTTTGTGCGAATGTCTCAATTTTCGGTAGGAGCCACATTCTATCTGGAACTTTCTACGGTGGGAGTCCCCTCTCCAATACTTCCATTTCCCACTTTGTTGTGGTCCACCGGAGTCATGGATAAGGTAAGAATTTGGATCAGGGCCACATCTGATGGACGGTTTGGATATCACACGGTGGACCACGAAGTTCACATGTATGTTAATTAGTACGCGTCCGAACGCATGCGATCATCCCACCAAAAAGAATATTGTACGCATATCCTCCTGTCGAGAATCACAAATTCCGTTTTCATGAGCGAATCGCCGATTCGAGCAGGAAACAGAACGGCCGATACGACGCAGATTTTCCTTCTCGAAAAGGAAAATCGGGTGAGCTGGCGCCGATCTTGCGATCCTGGTTATCATTCATCGCTGGCGAGGCCGTGGATGTCAGCTCTCCCCCAGTCAACATCCCGTCAACCTCGGCTCCGGGTTGGAACCCCGTTTCACTGTTGGAGTAACGGAATATTCCTAAAATCAGCACACGGCGCTACTGCTCCGTCATCTGCTTAGCTGGAGGCCGCTGTATGGCTTAGGGTTTCTGAATGGGCCAGCTGTCATGGACATTCTGCACATGGCTAGCAACTCTTGTCGCAAACTAGGGCTGAAATTACGAAATTATCCTTATGCATAATCCTGAATTTTCCGAAATTTGCAGAGATTCCATATTTAGAATAGTGTTTTTGTAATTAAGACGAACTCCTAAGCATATAAGAATTCGTAGCGAACGAGGATATTTTGGTAATTTTGTAACGAGCTCTTTAAATCTCGCCTTGGCTTCTGGTTTGCGTAAGAAAGAGAAGTCTGGAAAGTACGGAATCTAAGGATAAATTGTAGAGAGAGAATATTAAAATAGAGATGTACTATAGTGCTCTCAGAGCACTGTAAGTTATAGTGCTGCTAGTTGCAATTGATCACTTTAACTGTCCAATTTATCAATCTGGACAGTTCAGTAGGTCCAAGATGTATTTCAAGGTCTACAGTGAAAAAATATTACTGATATGAGAAATATTAGCGTTTCATCAGTGGTATTTATTATAGACGGTTAGATTTGTTTATAAATAAAATTAAACCATTTGATCCATCTATTTGTTAGGATCCATCATGGATTTCTTATGATTCTAAATATTCACTTTTTAAAAGTAATCATAACTATACCATCCATTGCTTCAAAAAAGGATGGCAAAAGAGAATAAGGAAAAATCAAGGATGGATTGGATAATTCCATTAGTGAAATGTTTTTCAAGATTGGTTGATAAATGCATTATGGTTTTAATTAACAGTTCAGATCAATTTATTGGAATTTACAAGTGAAAATATGTAACTAGGAGCACTGTAACTTATATGCCCTGAGAGCACTAGAGCATTCCTCATTCAAATGAGGGCAGTGATGTAAAAACACTAATAAGGGGTTAATTCTAACACCAACCCCCAGTGCGTACGTTTCTTAACATGCGCACTATCCGATGAAGAAATTACTAATGCACCGCAGAGCACATTGTTTATCATACGGTTGCACACGTGTGGAGTAAAGTGACACGCATGCATGCCGATCCAACCATCCAAATCGTGATCAAGGTCCCTATGATGGGCCCATCTTAAAAATTAAGCTGTTCCAAGATCCTGAAACATTCAAATTAATCCAGAAAATCCCAATTTATAAAACGGCAATCGAGATCCTATCCAATGTCCTTTTTTAGGAACTCACCACATACAGCTGGTCGCATGCAGAGCCCCACCTCCCCCATCGACGTGCCAGCACTTTGAAAAGGTGGGCCCGAACATTTCGATCAGATGAGCCAGTCCTATAACTGACGGCCATCCACTTCGGATCGGCCAGAAGTGATATTCATGGTGGGCCCCCCGTTTGGCTAGAGTGTCCCCTAGAAGAGTAATGATGCTGTAAGAAGGTGAACAGTTCTTCGCTTGTCCTATACTGATAAGAGTGGGCCCAGAGAATGAATGGCTGTGATTGTGACAGAGGGATGCCTACATGTCCAAAGGATTGCGCATGCGTATGACATGCCATACACTGGCAGAGCAACGTACGAATCGGATAAAAAAAGACCAAATAAACCACCATGTAAGGAAAGAGGGATAAGGAAAAGAGAAGAGAAGGGAAGAGAAGGAGAGAAAGGGTCTCGTGAAGCAGCAGGTGAAAGAAGGAAAGAAGAAAGAAAGAAAAGCTCCTCTTTCTTTCTTTCTCTCTCCTCTCCAATATCTCTCCCTCTCTGTATACTTTTCAACACCCACATTCATTCCTTGCTTCCTCCTTTCTAATCACGAGATCCCCATCTCTCTCTCTCTCTATGTCTTCTTCTTCTACAGAGCCTTTCTGGTATCGCTCTTCTCTACGACCTTGTTATTGGCATTTTCGCTGTGGTTACAGACACTGATAAAAGAAGGAGATTTTCCTCTTCTTTTTTTTTTTCCCTTTTTTTTTTAGGGTCAGACTCTGAAAATGTCTGACGGTAACATCGCAAGAAAACCCTATCCTGAGAATTTCTCAGATGCCCTCTCCGACCGCTTTCAAAATGCATTGAGTTGCGAGAACAACAAACCCGATTTCAAGGAGCTGGATCTCGGGTCCCCCGTCTCCCCTCTTCGGACCCACCTACGCGGCGGCGGGCCATCATCGACGCTGATCACGACAACCAGCAGCAGCTCCAGTTCATCCGGTTCCGTCTCCGGCAAGACCGCTGCCAATGCTGCCGCCGTCGCGAAGCGATCCGACGGTGGGAGTCACTCGGGCGAGCTCTCGGCCGGGTCCAGCGAAGGCAGCCCGACAGCGGCCGAGAGCGCCCGGTCCGCTCGAGGTTTGAGGCCCGGGCATTTGAGATCGAATTCCGCTGGGACCCCTTTGATATACTCCGGCGGCAGTGGCGGCAGTAGCTCCGTGAATTCTCCGAATGCAGTGTGCCTTCCGACGGGGAATATCTGTCCGTCGGGTAAGATTGGGAAGACGGGCATGGCGTGCCGGGCGAGGAGCGACGTGCTAGGGTCTGGGACGGGGAATTATGGGCACGGGAGCATAATGCGGGGCCCCGTGAAGTCGGGCGGAGATGCTCCAGCCACGGGCCCCACCGGCGTGACGGGGAACATACAGTTTGCTGGGGAGTCTGTGATGGTGAGGCGGGCCATGGCCAGCTCTGATCCGGAGGAGGTGAAAGGGGCTGGGAATGAGCAGTATAAGAGAGGGCATTTCGCCGAGGCGTTGTGCTTGTACGACAGGGCGATCGCCATTTCGCCCGACAATGCGGCTTGCAGGAGCAACAGGGCTGCCGCTCTGATTGCCCTCGGGCGGCTGGCGGAGGCTGTGAGGGAGTGCGAGGAGGCAGTGAGGTTGGATCCTGGGTATAGTCGGGCGCATCAACGGCTGGCGTCGCTGCATCTGCGGTAAGGGGCATTGGAAAACTTTACTGCTTATGTTTTCATGTTAGTGGATTGTGTTTTGCGAGATGGAAATGGTGTGTTTGGGGAGGTGAAACCTTAAATTTGGTGTCTTTGATTTCGGTTGCTCTCATCTGCATTTTGTTCCTTTTGCTGTGTTGTGTTGGTCTTTTGAGGAGATGAGGTGCTTGGTGGGGGAAAGATCTAATTTTTATGAATGATCTGTTGTGGGTAGATTCTGTTCTGCTCTGAATGAGCCTCTTGTTTGATGATTGCGATTCCTTTGTTCTCGTCACATTGTGGGTTTTACATTGGTTTTTTTACTTTATTTTATTTTTATGGTTGAGAGTGATTGGAGTATTAGGGTGAGTGGTTTTGATTCGTGGGTTTCTTGGTCTACTGCTTTCTGCTGTGTGAGTTAATTTGGTTCATGGATCCTGTTGGGTTTTTTTTTTCCCTGTTCTCTTACTGTTTCAGTGAAATGGCTACATTGGTTCTTCTCTGTTTAAGATTTCTCATGTTGCTTGAATGGTTTGCAGATTCATGGGTTTCCTTTGCATTACTGTCTTTTGCTGCTTGATACTTTATTTTGCTTTTAACTGATTTCGTTCTTTGTTTTCTACTCTGTTCTATTGCTCTTTTGCTGTTTGATTGGTTTGCATTCATGGGTCATCTCTGTAGTACTGCCCTTTTTCTCTTTGTTTGTTATAGATTATTGGGTAGCAATGTAGTACAACCCAATTCTTTGGTTGCCCATTCAAGAATCATAAATCTCATTGATTAATTTAAATTGCTGTTTTGAGTGATTTTGATTCATGTTCCTAGGCATTCTTTTATCCCCGATCTTCCTACAGGCTAGGGCTGGTTGAGAATGCTCGGAGACACCTCTTTGTGGGGCAGAAGCCAGATGGTGGGGAGTTACAGAAGTTGCAAGCAGTGGAGAGGCATTTGAGTAGATGTGCAGATGCACGGAAAATTGGAGACTGGAAGAGCACATTGAGGGAAGGTGATGCAGCTATTGCAGCTGGGGCAGATTCCTGCCCTCAGGTAAAATTGCAGATTCAGATCTCACACCATCTCAATTTTCGACAATTAGCTGATAGAAGCAATAACAATGGTCCGAATTGGTGTGAACATGTAGCTTTTCGCATCTAGAGCAGAATCCCTGCTGAAGCTCCATCAACTTGAAGAGGCTGATTCTGCATTGCTGAATATCCCCAAATTTGAACAGTTTCCCCCATCCTGCACGCAGATCAAGTTCTTTGGAATGCTATGTGATTCTTACCCTTTCTTCATCCGAGCCCAGGTTGAAATGGCATTTGGAAGGTGCGGTTTGAAATTTAAAGTTCCAAATGGAAAGTGTACATGCAGTTTTGGGTGAGTGATAGTGGATGATGGATGTTTTGCAGGTTTGAGAATGCCATTGCGGCTGCCGAGAAAGCTGGCCAGATTGATCCTCGAAACATTGAAGTTGCAGTAATGCTGAACAATGTGAGATCAGTAGCAAGAGCCCGGGCCCGTGGGAATGATCTCTTCAATTCTGGCAAGTTTGCAGAGGCCTGTGTTGCTTATGGAGAAGGCCTTAAATTCGATCCTTCCAACCCTGTTCTCTATTGTAATAGAGCGGCTTGCAGGTCCAAGCTCGGACAATGGGAGCGATCTGTTGAAGATTGTAATGAAGCTCTAAGGATCCAACCCAATTACACCAAAGCTCTTCTCCGTCGGGCTGCTTCCAATGGCAAGGTGAATCACCTGTACTTCATGTTCATCTTCTCTCATGTGTATTATGCTCTTAGGCCATTGTGGGTTGATTGGTTTATTACATCTTCTGTGGAATTTAGCTTGAACGGTGGGCTGACTCTGTACGAGATTATGAGATTTTGAGGAAGGAACTTCCAGGCGATAAAGAGGTAGCCGAAGCTCTCTTCCATGCACAAGTTGCATTGAAAAAATCACGTGGTGAGGAGGTTTATAATATGAAGTTTGGTGGTGAAGTTGAGAAAATTTCAGGCATCGATCAGTTCAGAGCGGCAATATCTTCACATGGTAAGCGTTGTCATGTTCACCGGTCTTTCCTACTTCATATGTCCTAATTCTTAATTTTTCCATGGGACTGCAAAATCAATTTGGTTTCAGTCACACTCATATCTGCAGTTGCATCGATTTAGTTAAATGGTTCCTTTGTTTGAACTGCAAAAACATTCATTCATGTACTCATCGACTGCATACACCTGTTCTTCTGGTGAGCTTAGCTGGCGATCATTTTGTTAGGAATCTACTGTAGACATCCCAATTGTTCTAGCACTGACAATTAACTGATTAGTTTCAAACTACAAATCATATGTTTTTTGCAAGAATGATGCATGGTATTCTTAAAAATCTGGACAATTGTGATGGCTACTTGCTAGAATGGGATTTCAGATCCTAACCTATCCCCTCACGTGCCAATGTGATGGGTACTCACTGTAATTGGATTTTAAATCTATTGTACTCACACAGGCCAGATGCAATACTTCTACAAAAATCTGGTCCGTCCATCTGGTAGGCCCTCTTCTTCTGTAGGCCAAAAATTGGTTTCTGGTCATCAGGTGGGGCGGCAAATGCATGAAAGAAATGGATTAGTGAACTAACTGAACAACATGTGCATTGATGTACTCATGTGGCCGACCTTATTGATGGCACAGGCTGACATTCAAGCTGCAGCGCATACTTGTTAGGCTCACCTGTTGGCCAACATGGATATCACACGTCGCACATTGGCATGTGTTAGGAGAGCTCATATCTATAGCCGATGCATATCTAGAAATCTCCTCTCCAGTTGTTGTTTTACTAATGCCCTGTTGGTAGACACCTGAATGAGAGTAGCGATCAACTCATTTGTAGGTGTCTGCCAAATGGGGACTAGGTTCTTTAGGTATTAGTTGAAATACCATGACCTGCCATCTCCTCAACAGTCCTCCATTCAGTGATTGAACCAGAAGAATCCAGTTCGCCCATTCATCAAGAACTTTAACTTTTCAGGAGTTTCGGTAGTTCATTTTATGGTGGCATCGAACCAGCAATGCGAGCAGATATCCCCATTTGTGGACATGCTATGTGTCAGATACCCTTCTGTGAATTTTCTCAAGGTAAACTGCACAGACATGCATTAGTTGCTTCATCTTTCATTGCATTTCTTTCAATCGTCCCCTTCTCTGATGATCCATTTTCCATTCTTTCTGCTTGACCTGACTGACGGTGTTTGGTGAAGGTGGACGTTAATGAGAGCCCAGCAGTGGCCAAGGTGGAGAACGTGAGGATAGTTCCTACATTCAAGATTTACAAAAGCGGGACACGGGTGAAAGAAATGATCTGTCCAAGCCCGCAGGTATTGGAGTACTCAGTGAGGCATTACAGCTTCTAGGTGCTTCCATACAGTTTTTTATTCTTCCATGTTTTTTTTCCGCGCAAACCCCACATCACCCATCTTCCCTGATTCATACCAAACTCCAATCCTGTCACAAAAACCAGCTGCATAATAATTTCACAGAGCCGAAGCCGGAACCAGAGCGACAGTCAGTTTTTCGTTCAGCCCGTTTATTTATTCTTTTCCATTTTTGTCACTCTGGTTTTTTTATTTCCTTTCCCTCTGCTTAGGCCAGCCTTATTGTTATACTCCCACCTTCCTCATATTGAGAAAAAAAGCTGAGAGACAAGAGGATGTACAATTAATTGGCTTTTGTATTACAAATTGAGGGATGAGAGAGAGAGAGAGAGAGAGAGAGAGAGAGAGAGAGATGGTAGAGATTGTGTACATGTATATAAAATCATATACCAATATTGGGGAGCCACGAGTGATTGGGATTGTCTGGTGGTACTTGAGTGGGGTAGTGAGAGGAGGATGATGATGTTGTTGCTGCTGCTGATTCTCTCTACCATTTTATGAATAAAAACTTCAAATTTTTTTTTTTTTCCGTCTTCTTCCATGTTTCATGTCAAGGGCTCAGTCAAGTCTGTCCAAACTGGGGCTCCTTATGGATGGAGCATAGCCTGAACCATTACACTAACTGAATGATCATAACCATCCATCTCATTGCCCAGGCACTACATTTGTATGGTAAAAATGAATCGATCCACACTACATCCTAACCGCAGTCAGTATGATTCTCTGTTGTGGGACTGAAGTAGTGCAAAGTGAACCTCCAAGGCCTCTTTTATTGGAGGGTGAATCGGTAATTTTCCTGTCATTTTGAGAGAGAGAGAGAGAGAGGTGTTACAGGAATATTGGGAAGTACATTGGGTTTTAAGTAGAGCGTTGGCCTTGTGCTTATGGGTGGTGGGGGCATTCATTGCATTGTGTGTACTCTTTTGATGAGAGAGAAATATTGGTGGTGTTTGTTTTGTTTTTTCCAATTTTGCAAGTTTGTTGGGGGTTTGGACGTGGAAATGTATTTGCGGTGTGTGGTCTTCTTTTATGTTTCTTCTTAATGAGGGAGCAGGAACAGCCGCGTTGTGCTTCCATTTCACATGTGGCATTGGAGTCACCCTTTCCTATTTATATATATGCTCCGCCAGATTTGAGTTTCCATGTGCTTGCATGTGCTTCCTTGGGCCCCACTTTTAATACCGCGGAACTCCAAATTCAGACGTGATTTTGCTATGCAAGCCTTTTTTCGATTTTTCTTTATTGAATTTGGACTTTTGACCATCATTAATCAAGTGGTTTTTTTATGTCCCACCAAATTGGATTTGTTCTGCGATTTTTTGGGCTGTGGGTGGCCCACCATTTGTGTGGTTTTGAATCGATATACATGCCTGCCATGTGCAATTACCTATCAGGGAAGTTGGTTTGGAGAACAGCCAATCAGTTACAGTGATCCATGCCTCGCAAGGTGGGGATGTACATTTGGCAGGTGGTTCCCTGTTTTAATTGATTTGGTACTCTGGTGGCCCACCACCTTTCTGGGAGATCTCAGCCACAAGATATTATGTTGCTTATGATTCTTTCAGTCTCTAAAGATGTTTGATATTGGGTTCTTTTTCTTCTCTCATTATTGGGTGGGATTGAATCCGTGACTTTGTCAACCGTAAGATTAGTTGGGAATTTGCTTTGGTTTTTGTAACTCTTTTTTTGGTTGGGTCTAACATGTGACCCGCATTGGGGCCCACCAGTCTTTATTACTGGGCCATCAGGGTCAACCCTTGTGATCTTATTCAATGTATAAAAGCAAGAACATGGGTGAATTATGAAATGATTCGGTATAGCCAATCGAATCTTGGACGTTAGACATTGTCACGGACTTGTCGCAGCCTGTTTACCAGCTGTCCCCACATCAGATTATCGTCCAACCCAAGGAGTGGCCCAGATTTTGTGTCGCTCTTTAATTATCAAAATGGTTACTGTTATTTGAATTAGTGAGTTAAATGGGACTTGCAGAAGTAACCACCACACGTCACTTTCAGTTGACTTAAAGAAGACTGTCCTGGTCTAATCAAGGTGTGTCACCAAGTTTTATTCTTTTGGAATGCTGGAAAACTGGGTCGACTCAGGATACATAGGTTTTTCCATGGTGTGGCCCACCTATAAGTGAATTGGACTGATTTTTGTAATCAAGCCTATCAGGTGCACTATGGCCGTCCATTCGGGCCAATTGGCAGGTAGGGACCTTTATATGAATTGTCCGAGTTGCCTCAGATTCAGTAACACACCCAATCCGGCTCGAAACCAGGAGTAAACCCCTCCCAAAATCACCATTTCACTCAGGTGAGTCGGGCCAATTCAGCCTTGATTGGAGCGAGTCCTGACTCAAACTCTTGGCTGAACAAGTCAACCCAAGCTGGCAAACCGGCTCTAAAAAATCATCAGCCTTTTCTGCATGTTTCAAACCAGGCAAAACTAGGGCTGTTCACAGGTCGAGCTAGCTCGATTAACTCGCTCGGCTCGGCTTGAGTGGCCATCTCGGGTCAAGTCAAGCTGATTTTTGTAGCTCGAGTTGAGTTCGAGCTGGGGGCATTTACATTCGACTCGACTCGTTTAATAAGCATATTAATTTATTAAATATTATATATATATATATATATATATATATATATATATATATATATATATATATATATATATATATATATATATATATATATAAGTCACTCAAACAGTCCCTTTCGCATTCTTCTCTTTCACTACCTGAAGCACACCCGCCCGGCACCCGACCAGCAGAAATCCACCGGACCACCACCACCAGCGCACGACCAGCACACTGCCTACCTGCTTGATCTCGCTGAGCGAAGAAGCCCGCACGGCTGCACACCCAAACCCGACTCGGTTAGCACTTAGCTATCTCCTGCCACATCCATGCCTTTATTTTAATAAATTACTCTTTGTTTTTTAATGTTTTTTGTTTTATTTGGTTCTCCCAATTCATAGTTCTCAAATCGTCCTCTTTTTTGCCTTTTTTTCCGAATCATCTAATGCAACTATGAAAGTTAGATGGAAATGCAATAAGGATGTTGATAAAAAATGAAATTGGATTTTTATTGAAAGTTAGACTTGAGGAATTATACGGTTGGATAGTTGGTTTTTAAAAGTGGGGCCCATGGTTTGATGGTCAAGGTTAGTTTTATTTAGTCTGGTGTTGGATAGGCGACAATATACGAATCTCCTTGGGAGAATCCTACCATTACCGGCTGCAGATAGTTTAGAAAGGATGAAAAGACACATGCATGCGTTTGAGCTGTCGACCCCATTCATGATGTGTATGAAAAGATCCAGACCGTGCTTCATGTGCCTCCCCCTGGCCAGTATCGAGGTGGCTATTGGACAGTGCTCTGTGGACCCCACCACGATATATGTTTTATCAATGCCGTCTATCTATTTTTTTTCAGATCATTTGAGGGCACCAGCCCAAAAATGAGAGAGTTCCAAATCTCAAGTGGACCATACCACGAGAAAACAGTGGTGATTGAACGTCCACCATTAAAAACTTCCTAAGGCCTGATGTAACGTTTATTTGCCATCCAACCTGTTGTGGCCCAAGAAATTTTTAATGATGTGAGCATTCGTTCACCACTGTTTCCTCCATTGTAGTCCACATGAGAGTACGATCTGCCACATTTTTTGGTTCATGCCTTGAAATGATCTTGAAAATGGATGGACCGTGTGGATAAAACACATACATCATGGTGGGGCCCACAGATCACCATCCAGTAGCTACTGGCTGCTCACAGCGTCAGTATGTAATCTGCGTCCAATAATAAATTGCTTTGATTGAACTTATCCAAACCATCTAATAAATTATAAATGGACCTTTCCTCACTAAGGGCCCGTTGCTCGATTTGTCTTCTAGCGTCCATTTGTAGGCCACCGATTAAGGGACTAGGTTCATTCAAATGCTATGATTTTTGGACAATCATTTAAATTAATCTATACCATGTGTATAATTTGTGAGTGCCTTTGTATCATCCATAATACTCTGCCAGAGTATCAAACACCTCCCCACCAACTCAAGGCCCAACGGTCAAGATCAACCCTTTTCCATGGACCATCACTTTTTCTAATGGACCAAATTATAAAAAAAAGGTTCTATTCTCCCTTGAAAAGAACACATTTCCATTGGGCCCACACCAACCCGTTTGCGCCTCATAAAGATACATACAATTGTAGCAGAACTCGCTCGAGTGCATTTGCCTCAGACGTGGATATTAAACACAGCTCGTCACGTGATCGTCATTATGCATACTTAGTGCTTCTAAACGCATACAAAAATGATTTCATCAGGTGGGCCACACACGTCAACAGAAAGCGATCCGGTGGTTAATCTCTTGACAGTTATCTATTCCGTAGATGTGCAGCCCATCTGATGATCGTATAGCCCTGGGTTTTTACATATCGAAATTTAAATTTTGTTTTCAGCTCCTGACAAGTGGCTCTGATCTCTCATACACATGCCTAGTTTCCACGTGTGAGGTAAGTGCACACGAGCGAGTGCAATTCGCATTACCATTTAGCATTGCGAACAATGGATATAAAATTAATTACAAGAGTTTTTAGTAAGACTACACGTGCAACTACATGCTCTACACGTAAGATTCAAGAAATCCATCAGATGGGCCCCATCACGTAGATGATCTGGTCAACTCATCAGGCAAGCCAGAAACTTGCCAATCGTACAGTTCAGTATATTTGTGCAGCCCGCCAGCTGAGTGGACCACCCTATTTTAGGTAATATCATCTTCTTGGTGGGGTCCACCTGATGCACGGGTCAGATGTACACAAAACAGGCCAGCTCAGCACGCATGGCCTCGTATAGATATAGGTATGGGCATAGCAATCAAACAAAGGACACTCTTGAGTTGGGCTAGTTTGTAGCATCCATTTTTTGGGCCCCATCTGATGACCAGGGATCTGCCTAAATGGGGACGACTTGGACGACTTGGATCTTGTGGACATAGATGTGCTGTTCCAGACAATTAAAATAATCAGGCTTATCTGGTTTATCCAAGTGGGCCATTATTCATGTTGATTCCATACCCGGGTCCAATCCGTGGATCTTTAACTTCAGCCCAAATCCAATCACAGCGGTCTGTGGTCCATCCCTCTTCAATCCCTACTAAGATATACACGTGTATGGTCATGAGTGCTGAGAAGCTTATTTCAAACACAAGCAAAAACGGGTCCCATGATTCCAAAAGAAGGATAAAAAGTAAATCAAAATCCCATATAAATCATGTTCTAACCACATAAAAATACGTGATTTTCAAACCATTGCTTTCCTCCCAAACAAACATGATTGTCCATCCAAACACGTACCATGATTGAATTTATCCTTACACTTTCAATATTCTTTCCTTACAAGCAAAGCCCAAACCCAAACAAGATTTTAAAAAAAGAAAACACACACACAATATCTACTTTCCTCACTAATCATATAATAAAAGGTCCCAATCAACCCAAAAACCATCATGGCCATTGGAACCTTGAGGGCCCACATTGGACCGTTGAATCTACTGGCCCACCCCAAAAGCCTCCACAGGGAAGGTCTTGACGACGCCAGCGAGGCTGTTGAAGTGGATCTTCCCTGTAGGCGGGTCAGCAACGGTGATCTCATCGACTGGGGGCCACAACATGAGCTCTTTGGCCTTAACTCCCTTGAGCTTCCTGATCCGTTTATTCTCTACATAGCCACGGATGTCAGTGTCATAGCTAACGAGCTTACTCACCATTTTGAATTGGTGCTCTACCTTATTACGTTGGACGATCCACATGTAGCCAGTGGCCCTAACAAACCCCACCTCGATCACATCCGCCAATGGGAGGAGTCCTAAAGGGAGTCCAAATTCTTCAAGGATAGAAATTGCTAGCTTAATGCCTTCATCGTGACCCTTGGTTACAATGCCACCTTCCTTCTTAGCCATTGATTTTAATTGATATCCTTGGAATTTGAGTCTTGGGTAGAGAAAATTGGACCCTTTAATTTTTATATATAGGGGAGGATAGGTGGGCCACCAAATATGTGGGCCAAAAACCAACAGAGGAAACAAGGTGGGTTGCTTTGGATTGACCGTCTGATTCCAGTCCCGAGTCCCCCCCATTTTTGTACTAAAAGGGCCCACCTGTTTTAGCTCTGCCAACAGTCCAAACGTGACAAAAGAATATCCATCACTGAGAGCTTAGGATCGTTTCATTAATCTGATGTTAGCTTTGAGGTCCTCGTATAGACATTGGGTTTTTATTATTTAGTCGATTTAACTTTAGTTGTCGTATGTCACGTGTGCAATTTCTTAGTGCCCGAGTATCAACTTTCGTGCTTTCCCGGAGCATCAAATAACTCTCCCGTTTAAGAAATTCACGGAAGCAAGAAGGCTCTCAAAACGGCACAAGTTCATGCTTATAGAGAGGGCTGTTCACGAGTTGAGCTAGCTCGATTAACTCGCTAGACTCGGCACAAGTCACCTCAGATTGACTCGGCTTGAATGGCCGACTCAGGCTGAGTCAAGCTGATCTTTTGTAGGTCGAGTTGAGTTCGACCAAGGGGCATTTCAACTAGAACTTGAACTCAACTTGACTCGAAGCTTGAACTTGAGCTCGTTTAATAAGCATATTAATTTATTATATATATATATATATATAGGGAAAAGGTACAATGCACTCGACCTCACGATAAGCTTATCGTGAGGTCGAGCTGTGTGGGCCCCATAGTGATGCGTGTTGACCATCAACACCGTGCATTTGATGGGTCCCCTTTAAATTATGGGATATCCCAAAAAATAGCCATAAACGGAACTCAGGTGGGCCATACCATCTAAAATCATGTGAAGACATCGTTAAAACATATAAAGCACTTGGTGGGGCCCACCTGAGTTTTGAATGCTGCTGAAACTTGGTACGGCCCCTAATCCTAGTGGGACAGACATAATGGATGGGCTGGATTTGCAAACCACATCTCGGTGGACCCAAAAAGTGATTATGAATGTTTTAATGGTTGCACAGCCCCTCTCTACTTTTGTATGTGGTGTGGCCCACACAAGTCACGGATTGACTTGATTTTTGAGACCTAGGTCCACGGTGGAATGACGCATCTTACTGATGGGGTAGAAGTTCGAAACACATCACGGCGGGGCCCACACAGCTCCACTTCATGGGACGGACCTGTGAGGTCGAGCGCATTATACCTTTTCCATATATATATAAGTCACTCAAACACTTGACCCCACCCAACCCTAGCAAGCAGTCCTTTTCCCTTTCTTCTCTTTCTCTACTTGCTACACGCCCACCCGATGCCCGACCAGTAGAAATCCACTTGACCACCACCATCGGCGCACGACCAGCATGCTACCTGCCCACTCAATCTTGCGAAGAAGACCGCATGGTTGCGCGCCCAATCCCGACTTGGTTAGCACTTACTTGTCTCCTCCATGCCTTTATTTTAAGAAATTACTCTTTTTTTTTGGTTTGTTTGGTTTTCTCATCTCATAGTTTCCAAATCATCCTTTTTTTTTCTTTTTTTTTTGCCTTTTTTTCAAATCTTCTAATGCAATAATGATTCAGATTTGGACACAATTGAGCAATTAGAGATGGATTAGGAGGATGAACGGCTGCTCTTGTTACAACACTAGGTCCCTGTAACAAGGAGATGGAAATGCAATAAGGATTTTGAGAAAAAAATGAAATTGGATTTTCATTGAAAGTTAGACTTGAGGAATTATATGGTTGGATAGTTGGTTTTTAAAAGTGGGGCACATGGTTTGACGATCTAGATTATTTTATCTGGTTTGGTGATGGATGGGCCACAATTAAGAATCTCCTTGGGAGAATCCTACCGTTACTGGCTGCAGATAGTTTAGAATGGATAAAAAGATCACATGCATGCGTTTGAGCTATGGACTCCATTCATGATGTGTATGTAGAATCCGAACCATTCAATAGATGAGATTCTTCATGGGGCACCATATATGCTAAGAATCATTTCCATCAAAATCTAGATGTTTATGTCTTAGTAATGGTGGCATATGATATGAGACATTTAATTTGTATTTTTTCACTAAAAATTTAATAAGTTAACATATGAAAAAGCTTGAGCTCGACTCGAACCACTAGCTCGACTCGATAGCTTTGGCAAACAAACCAGGCTTCAATGTGTGTTTTTTTTAAAAAAAAATTATTTTACACACGCGCACACACCCCACACACTCACACGAGTGGAATTTCACCACCTATAGGTACTCGAACCCTTGACCGGGAGTTGAAACTCCTGGAAGCCTACCACCTAAGCCAAGCTTCAATGTTGAGCTCGAGTACAACATGGATAAGCTGAGCTGAGCTTGGCCCACCTTGAGCTCGAGCTCGAACTTGAATACAGCATGGACAAGTCGAGCCAAGCTTGGCCAACCTCGACTCGACTCAGCTCAATGCCCACCCCTATATATATATATATATATATATATATATATGGGAAATGGGACTATAAAGTTGAGCGCATGCAAGCTTAATATAAGGTCGAGACATGTCTTGTATTCCAACTGTCTGATGGCAAATTTGAAAACTACACCATGGAGATGCTATTGCTTTAGGAAAAGTCAAAACCGATAAAACCAATGCTACGTAATTGTCATGCAAATTAGGATGCAAGCAGATTATATTGATAGATTTCTTACCATACATACACAAAATCAAGACTTGCACAAAATCTGTAATTAGATTATTTTTAGAACTCAATCAAATTAGTCTACTTGACTTATGTATATTTTTCCATACATAGCTCATTGTACATCTATTTATTTGTAAAGCTCAATACGAAATAAACAACAATTCAGTCAAATATTTCTCTCCCTCTTCCATCTTTACATGGTATCAAAGCCATTCTGCCATGGCCAACAACAACACCCTACCCATCCCCTCATCTTATCTTCTTCACCCCTCAGATTCTCCTAGTTTAATTCTCGTCAATAGCCTTCTCACAGGCGACAACTACCCTAAATGGCAAAAAGCCATGACAAGAGACCTTAATGCCAAGAACAAACTTGGTTTTGTCGATGGCACCCTCACACCCCCTAAACTGACCAAACTAGAATACACTCAGTGGAACCAAACGAAGGATATGGTCCTTACCTGGATCCTCAACTCTATCAGTCCTTCCCTCGCCAATTACCTCGAATATCATACAGATCCCCGCGATGTCTGGCTCGACCTCTCTTTCCGTTTCTGTCATGAAAACAATGCCCACATCTATCACCTAAAACGAGCCCTTTCCTCCCTACAACAAACCAAAAATTCTGTTCATGATTATTACAATCAAATTGAATAGATTTGGGATGAACTTGGTCATCTTCAAACCACAACTGACCTCAAAGACCTGCAAAAACAGGTTGATGATGAACGTGTTTTCCAATTTCTTCTTGGGCTCAATGATTCCTTTGATCCTCTTCGCACCTAAATCCTGGCCATGGATCCACTTTCCTCCATAAGCAAAGTCTTCTAAATCTTGTTTCAAGAAGAAAAATAAAGACTCATCAACCTTCAACCATCATCCTCCGAAACGATGGCAAAGGCTACTCACACTACCGCTCGCCCATGACCCTCTCTGAAGTGCACAACATGTGGCAAAGATGGCCACACTCGTGAATGTTGCTGGACCATCATTGGGTACCATCCAGGCTGAGAGCCTTGCACCAACAAATTGCGGCCGTCCATCTTAGTGCAACCTTTGTCGACTGCAAATCTAGTCTCTCTCACTCCATCCACTTCAAGTCCGGTCCTTGAATTGTCACCGGAGCTGTATCAGAAGTTGCTCAGCCTCCTCACACCGTCGCAACCTCCGAATTATCCATCCCATACAAATTTCGTTAGTAATCTCTTCTCCCCATCTAATTTCTCCTTTAATCAGCGCCTCCATTGGGTAGTGGATAGTGGTGCGAGCCACCACATCTGCCACCAACATGATGCTTTTGTCGATTTGAAGCCCCTTGCCTCCTCCCACCACATTCGGCTTCCAATAGGACAAGATATCTTAGCCAAAGGGCTAGGTTCTTATATTCTTTCCCCTTCTCTCAAATTAAAACATATTTTCTATGTTCTACTTTTGTCCTTCAATTTACTCTCAGTTTTCTAAATTGTCCTTTATAATTCTTGTGTTATCTTTGTTTCCTTTAACACTTGTTTATTTCAGGACCCTCAATTGATGAAGTCGATTGGAGAGGGTGATCTATGCAATGGGCTCTACGTGTACCGCCCCGATCTTTCCATTATTTTTGCTACTCAATCTACTGTTAATAAGACCCTATGACATCAACGTCTAGGACATCCCTCTAGTTTTACTATTCCTAGTATTTTTAATTCTCCTTGTAATCTTTCTGAATGTGATGTTTGTACTCATTCTAAGTATACAAGATTACCTTTTTCCAATTATGCCAATAAAAGTTATTTTCATTTTAATCGTATCTTTTGTGATATTTAGGATGGTTATCGCACCGCATCTTTATGTGGAGCTCATTATTTTCTCACAATTGTTGATGATTTTTCTCGCACCACATGGGTATATCTTATATGTTTTAAATCTGAGGCTAACACCCATTTAACGCATTTTGTCACTCTGGTTCACAATCAGTTTAAAACACAGCCAAAATTATTAGAATTGATAATGGACAAGAATTTCTTTCCCATCAATTTCAAACATACCTACACAATCACGACATCATTCATGAACGTACTTGTGTCGAAACTCCTCAACAAAATGGCGTTGCAGAGCGTAAACACCGGCACCTTCTGAATGTTGCCCACAGTCTTCATTTTTAAGCACGCTTATCTCTACCTTTTTGGGGTGATTGTGTCCTCACCGCAGCCTACCTTATCCACCGCACCCCTAGTCACATTCTCCAAAATAAATCACCTTTTGAAATTCTGTTCAATAAACCTCTAAACTATGATCATCTTCGGCTATTCGGATGTCTTTGTTATGCCCAAAATCTCAGCGTTCACTGCAACAAATTTTCTCCCCGTGCCACTAAATGTGTCTTTCTTGGCTATCCAAGTACACATAAAAGCCTACAAGCTCTACAACCTCAATACTTAATCTGTCTTCTACTCTCGAGATGTCACCTTCCATGATCAAACATTCCATTTCCAAGATCTTCCTAACACTCCTTCCCTTCCCGCTCCTATCATTCCTCTTCCCGTCACTGAACCTATTATGTTTCCTCTCCAGATCCCCCGACCTCTCCTAACTCTCCTGACTCCCCTGACTCTCCTGATCCTCGACCTCCACGGCCTTATCAAACACATCTCCACCAGCTCTTCGCCCTCGCCGCACTATTACTCGACCTGCCTACCTTCATGACTATATCTGTCCCACCTTACATGCGGAGCCCACAACATCTACACCTGCTTCACCGACTTCAGGTACTGCTCATCCTTTGTCTTCTTTTCTTTCATATTCCCATTTTGCCCCCTCACATATTACTTATTTGACTGCTCTTACCTCCTGTACTGACCCCCCATGTTATTCTGATACTATCCGCCACTCTCACTGGCGTGAGGTTATGTCTGTTGAGTTTCATGCTTTAGAGGATAATTCCACCTGTACTCTTGAGCCTCTTCCTCTTAGTAAGAAACTCATTGGGTGCAAATGAATTTTCAAAACCAAACTCAAAGCCGACGGATCCATCGATCGAGAGGTACAAAGCTTGGCTCGTTGCCAAAGGATATACTCAAGTTGAAGGACTTACTGCCATGAGACTTTTGCTCCTGTTGCAAAAATGACCACGGTTCGCTGCTTACTGGCAGTTGTAACTACCAAAAATTGGATTATTCATCAGCTTGACGTCAACAATGTCTTCTTGCACGCTGATCTTGATGAAGAAGTCTACATGACACCACCACCTGGATATTGTCCGCCAGAGGAGACCTGTGTCTGTCGGCTCAGAAAATCCCTCTGTGGCCTCAAATAAGCCTCCCGAAACTGGTTTTTTAAACTAACCTCTGTGCTTCTTGATGCAGGTTTTCATCAGTCTCAGGTGGATCATTCTTTGTTCACTCTCATCACTTCTACCAACATCACTCTTGTCCTTGTTTACATTGATGATATCCTGGTTGCTGGTAACGACATCTCCCAAATCGAGTTTTTTAAGAAAATTCTCTCCACTCACTTAAAGATAAAGGACCTTGGCTCCTTGAAGTACTTTCTTGGACACGAAGTTGTCCGCCCTCCCAAAGGCATCTTTCTTAATCAGCGCAAATATACTCTCGACATTCTCTCTGACAGTGGACAACTTGGTGCATGGACTGCTCTTTTTCCTATGGAGCAACGTTTGAAGCTTAATACTCAAGATAGTGACCTTCTCCCTGATCCTGGCCTTTACCGTCGTCTTGTTGACCGTCTCATCTATCTGACCATTATCAGACCAGACATTATTTATGCAGTCAACACACTCAGTCAATTCATGCATGCTCCTTGGGTCCCCTACATGACTGTAACTTACCAGAGTTCTCCGCTACATCAAAGGCTGCCCTGGCCAAGACATCTTTTTTCCTTCATCTAACAGTACACATGTCACAGCTTATACAGATTCTGATTGGGCCAGTTGTCCCACCACCCGCCACTCCACCACCGACTACTTTATTCAGTTAGGCACTAGTCTAATCTCATGACGCGCCAAGAAGCAGAATACAGTTGCTCGCTCTTCCGCTGAAGCTGAATATTGAGCCATGGCCCTCACAACCTGTGAACTCACTTGGTTAAAAGAACTTCTCATTGATCTTGGTGTCTCTCATCCCAAGCCATTCACTCTACATTGTGATAATCAATCTGCACTATATATTGCACACAATCTTGTGTTTCATGAGGGTACCAAACACATTGAGATTAATTGCCATATTAGTCGTGACAAAATTCGCTCGAGCCTCCTTAGAGCTGTCCACACTTCTTCCAGTGAGCAGGTTGCTGATATCTTCATCAAAGCTTTGGGACATGAACTTTTTCATCATTTTTTGCGCAAGTTGGGCATTACGGACCTCCATGCACCAACTTGAGGGGGAGTATTGATAGATTTCTTACCATACATGCACAAAATCAAGACTTGCATAAAATCTGTAATTAGATTATTTTTAGAACTCAATCAAATTAGTCCACTTGGCTTACGTATATTTTTTCATACATAGCTCATTATATATCTATTTATTTGTAAAGTTCAATACGAAATAAACAACAATTCAGTCAAATATTTCTCTCCCTCTTCCATCTTCACAAATTACATACTGTGAACAGGTGGTCGCCATTAAGTTTTGTGGGCCCACCATGATATATATGCTATTATCAACAACGTCTATTCTTTTGAAGAGATCATTTTAAGTCATGAGCCCAATTAAAAAAGCATATCCAAGCTAAAATGAACTATATCACAGATATTGATGCCCACTTTTGAAACCTTCCTAAGGCTCACCATGATATTTATTTGTTGTCCAACCTATTCATAATGTCACATAGACCAGGATGAAAGGTCAAAGCAAGTATAAGCTTGATCTAAAACTTTAGGGGCCCTAAGAAGTTCTCCATGCTAGGCATTCAATCCCCACCGTTTTTTTATTATGGTCCACTTGAACTTTAGATTTGCCTCATTTTTGGGCTAATGCCCCAAAATAATCTCTCCAAATGGGTAGACAGTGTAGATATAACACTAACATCATGGTAGGGCCCACAGAAGTTGGTGACTGCAATACAACGGAGGAGATTTCCTTCTAGCTTGAAGTTTTTTGCATTGAGAGCCTAGGTGGGGTTTAGCATTATGTTATAATAAATCCATCATGTTCATCCGTTTTATGATATCATTTTAGGATATAAGACCAAAAATGAACTGGATTCAAGACTCAAATGAGCCACACTAGAGAAAACAATGGAGATTGAACAACCACCTCTAAACATTCCTATGGTCACAAAAATTTTGTATCGGGCCAAGTTTTACTGTTTTTAGTTCATCCAAGTGATTACCTTGCAAACAGTTTGGATATCATATAAACATCAAAATGGAGCTGATGAAGGTCTTAATGGTAGGCGTTTCTTTCTAGTGCATTGTTGTCAAAGCCTTTGTCAGGAAATCCGCTGCGGCTGTGTCAATAGCAGATTACGTGCAGCCCCACCCAAGTCAGTGTAGCTTTACCATGGGTTGTATTCTATATTCACACCATCCATACGCTTTTATATTTCATTTTAGGATATGAATTCGAAACAGAAGCACATCCGATTCTTAGGTGGGCCATTTCATAAGAAACTGTAGTGATTGACAAATAATGGGGCACATGAGTTTTGATCAAGCTGATTTTTTTTTTTTTTCACTTCATCTAAGTTCATATGACCTTATCAACCCCTTTGATGAAAAATAAGCATTATGTAAATGTTATTGTGGGCCTAGGAAGTTTTTAATGGTAAAGCAGTTAATCACCACTGTTCCAATAGTATGGTCCACCTGAGTTTAGATCTTCTTCAATTTTAGGGTTCATGTTCTAAAATGATCTTCCAAAACGATGGAGGGCGGCAATATAGAATACAAAAATCACGTTGAGTCTCACTTATAACGACCGTACTGTCTTGGGCGAGGTAATCCACGGGTCTGGGAAGCGGAATGGCTGGTGTGCGACACGCCACCGGCCTTAGTAGTGCGTTACCCTTAACAAGTTCCGTGGGCCATACCATGATGTAAGTGTTAAATCCATACCGTCCATTCATTTGACGAGATCATTTTACGGCATTAACCATAAAATAAGGTAGATTCAAATTTAAAGTTGACCACAACATAGAAAGCAATGGGGATTGAATGCTTATCATTGAGAACATTTGGGGCCCACGAAAGTTTTGGATCAGGCTGATATTTGTTTTGACCCTTCATAAAGATCTGTGTGACATTATGAACAGGTTGGATGGAAAATTAGCATCATGATGGGCCCTCAAAATGTTTCAATGGTGGCATCATTGTCTCCACTACCTTCTCTGGTGTGGTTCATTAAGCAGTGGATCTGCCTAAAGTTTTGAGCTCGTATTCTAAAATGAACTTTCCAAATAGATAGACGGTGTAGATACACCAATACATCTTTGGTGGGGCTCACAGAACTTGGAAACGTCATCATCCATTTTGCCTTTTTCAAAAGTGCTCGAATGGTTGGAATACAAGACACGTTTCGACCTTATATTAAGCTTGCATGGTCTCAACCGTATAGTACCACTCTCACCTCTCTCTCTCTCTCTCTCTCTCTCTCTCTCTCTCTCTCTCTCTCTCTCTCTCTATATATATATATATATATATATATATATATATATATATATAAATCCAACTAATTTTGTCATGGGACAACACCATATAAACTTTCAGATGGAATGTGGGGTCCACCGTGCTGTGTATGTGTCATCCTACCCATTCATCAGGTTCCCCCAATGGTAAGAAGGCATACCAAGACTCAATCCATTCCAAAATTAAGGTGGGCCAGGCATGATTTTACATTTCTCCCTGTGATGTGTCCCACCTGAGTTCTAGATAGGATGATTCTTGGCATGTAGGGTTCTCATGAGGAGGCGCACAAGATGCACAGTTTGGATTCCACATACAGAGCATGGTTGGAAACCACACATCTCAAACATATGGTAGTTACTACATTTGAAGGTGTGTGTGATCATTCCCCAATAAGTGCGCTCCATTCTGCCGGCCTCAGCTCATTCCAGCGAATAACTGGCCCTGATAATACCGAATGCATCTGGTTGGGCCAGCCTAGAAGAAGCCTTTTGGCTCAGCCCAAATGCAGCACAAAGAAGGCTGGGATAGGTGGGCCCAATCCAGCCGGTCCATTTGCACCCTTAAATCCTAATAGGGTCACCATCAATGAATGAGGTTTACACAGATATTGCAGGTTGTTAACGGTCCTGATCAACAGAAGCTTTGCAGGATGCAACATATCTGAACATTAGATCTGAGCCATTGGATTGATGTGCATGGCTCATTCTCCTCTCCCTTTTACTCTCTCTCTCTCTCTCTCTCTCACAAAAAGGGTTGGTTAGTGATCCATGGTCAGGATGACTCATTGGATACTATCAACAGTTTGAACCATCAGATCTGAGCCAATGAACTGATCATATGATTCACTCTCGTCTCTGTTTTAGTCTCTCACAAAAGGATTCCTTAGTGCTGCATTTCTTTCATCAACCATCTAATTCAGGCTCATCAAACTGTGACCGTCTATCGCCGTGATGCTACTGGCCCAATAAACCATCGACGATGTGTAGTTGAGGGAGGTGGCGGCAATGCTGACAAAATGATGGAGCCCCAACGGCATGATGGGGCTGCATGTAAAGTGGAGTGGTGCCCACATGCAAATGGTGGGCCCTATGGGCAGGGACCCACTCTAGGAAAGTACGTTGTCCCAGCTCCCAACCCTCAAGCCACTACTGGTAGGCCCGAGAGGGTTGAAGGTGGTGAATGAGTCCAGGCCCATACCAGCGCTCCCAAAGCTCAGAAATCAAACTCCAACTGGCCCAACTACATAGGTGTTAAACATGGACACTACTTTCCATCTTAGATCTTCGAAGTGAGGGCCACTGATTGGATTATGAGATTATAGCAATCTGGAGATGTAGCATCTAAGTGGGCCTTACCAAACGAACGGTTCAGATTGTGTCAGCATGAGCTTCATGTATGATTTTATATCAAGGAAACCAATTTCAGCCTCCATCAAGGAGACAAGAACCATACTCTTTTACTATTAATAGTGGTTATTTCAGCCCGAGCAGATCTCCCGAGGTAATGGTTGGAACTCTATCTCACCTTCACCTACTTCATTGCTGAATTTTACTAAGTGAAACCTGGATACTCCCATAAGCTTCTCACTCTGGTTTTTTCAGGGCCCTAAGGCTAAATGAGCTTAGGCTTGGGCTTGGATTGGGCCTCCAACGTGACTTTGGTTTAGGCTGGATTTCAAGTTCAAGGTCATACATATAAATTATCTACCCTAGGTAACGGTTTTCTAAAATAAAATTATTTTAAGAGTTAATTTTGAGTTTAAAGTTAAAATTTATTATTTTTAGTAAGTCATGAATTTTATTATTTTAAGATTTTGAGTCCTGAAATAGATTAAATTTCATTATTTGAGTTATATGAAAGAGTTTAAGTTAACTTATAAATTTTTTAATACTATTTTTAATAAATTTATTGTTTTAAGAAATTTGACTATTTAAAGAAAGTGACGAATTTAGACTTTACGATTTATATAAGTCTTCTTAGAGACTTTACAAACAGTTCATCAATAATAACAAATTTATTTCTCAATTTTAGAGATTTCTCTCCTTGTAAATTAAGGGGTATTTTTGAGAATAAGATGGTGATCTCTTCTCTTCGTCCTTATGTGAGTTTTGGCCATAGTTTAAATAGGTTTCTAATTTCAACAAGTATGGCTATGGTTGGTAATCCCAACCATTGCCCCAATGTGTTCAATCATGGATGGAGTATGTCCTAGAAATCTTCTCTTTGAGACATTGTTAACATTTTGCTTTGGATCCTACAAATGTAGGATTAAGAAGAGAAATCCAACAATGGTGAGAAATCCAACAATGGTCCACATTTAACTGGAAAAGATACAACAACGTTAGGATCTCAAGTCTTGGATTTTAGGTGTATATATTCCATCAACCTTGGGATCTACCGCAACAATATTTGTTCGAGTTACTAAACCATGTGCCCCACTTGCGTCAATTCAAAAATCATGCACGCTTTTGCCATCTTATTAGTTTCATGAGAGATGTGGCTTTGAAAATTTATGAGACATTAAATAAGATTTTTAAGATAGATAAGAATATTTATGCAATTTTCAAAATATTAGTGCATATAAACCAATAGTTTGGATTTATCCCATTTCATCTTACTAGCTTCCATATATGCCATCTTCTCTCTCCTAAATTTCCTCTCTCCCCATGGGGTGCATCCACCCTATCCCCTAGTATTATATGCTATTAGTAAAGAGAATTTTAATTGAAATTGGTGGTATTTTAATATCTAAGGTAAGGTTAAGATTGTCATTGGATATAGATTTCATCAGTAAAAAACCTTCAAATGACTTGGCTTTTACTACATTATTTGGTCATGTTGTCCTTTCAATTCCTTCATGTGAGTAGTCCACACCCATTTCTCATCTTCTTTACATGTAGCTTGAATGAAGCGTATTAACAAGGAGCCATTCAACAAAGGCTTTTAGAACACATGATGATTAAGACATCCAATTTGTATGTATGTTTCATTGGTTGCTGTTAGGACATCAGCCCAAAAGCTAAGCACATCGAAAACTCAAGCAAACATAGTATGGAAAAGAGTGAGGATATTGTCGTTGACTATTGAAACTATCACACAGGAAACTTTCCCGACGTCTCTTTCCACTCCCCTCTCCACATGGCGTGCCCGTATCCCCTACTATTCATATAATTCTCTAACAGAGAGAGAAAAGCTCTTCTAATATGATAGAGCAAAGTGGTATATTTTAAAAAAGCTTGGGTTCAACTAGCGAGGATGCTCATAAATTTCAATATCTATATACAAAATGCATGCATGAACAAATAATGCAAATGTGTTTATGCAAAAGTCATATCTATTTGAATTTTATTTCTTTGAACCTATGATTTGTCTTTTTATCAATGTTCATTCACCCTAATCCTCTTTTTCTCTCACTTTTTATAAACCTTTAATTTTTTGGGTTACTAGCAAAAGACAAAACAGTGACCTATGGTTCAACTAAAGGATATGGCCGAATGGTTGAACAAAATCCATGTAACCGACCCTAATTACTTAAGATAAGGTTAGATAATGATGAAAGACAAAAGAGTGATGGAAGACAAAAAGCCTCTAATAAGGGGAGGCATTAGACTGGATTGGATTCCAGACAGTTATTCCCAGCTCAGCCCAACACTATAAGCCTGAAGGCCTTAGTGGAGCCTGAAAAATATTAGCCAGGCTTGGGCCGATTCCACTCAGCTAAGAAATTGATGAAATTGTAAAAATTTCAAAGAAAAAGAAGGAAGGAAGAGAAAAGACAACCAAAATTAGAAGTCATTTATTTATTATTAATTTACAATTCCTCGCGAAGTCAAATTTCACTGCCCAATGCCAAGACTTTTTTAAAGTACTGGAACATGCATTTTGATAATTGAATTACTAAGATTCCATTGTCTATTATATTATTATTATTATTATTATCTGAAAAAATATTGGTAGAGTGGAGGGTTGTGGGGCAGGAATGATGTGTTTACGGCGTCTAACCTGTGAGGAGAATCCCACCTTGAAGTTCACATGAACCAATGATCAGGTGGGCCCCACACATATTTGGAGGGTTATGGGTCGTGAACCAGGTATCAAATTGGACATGTGATCCTAAGTTGGCAATGGTTGAGACCTGATGGATGGTTGAGGTTAATTTGGAATATATGTAGGGACCTCATGAAAATTGCCGCTCGTGGAAAAGGCCTGCAACGTGCCATGTAACTACATTTGTATACTTCCAATTATTTGATGCATATCTTCAATATGGGAATGCAGTGATTTTGTTTTTTTTTTTCTTTTTTTTCACACTCACACACACCACCAGACACTCACGCCACACACACACATAACCCCATGCACGCACACCATGGGATTTTACCACCATGGGTACTCGAATACTTGATCCTGTGTTGAAACTCCAAAGAGTCTACCACCCGAATAAGAGTAAGGACCCCAGTGATTTTGTTGCTTCTTACAAGAAAATCCCACGTCCCACCTTCCTTCCTCTCTTCCTTTAATAATAGTAACTCCCGCGTGCTCACTTCATAAGGGAAGCCAATTGCGTGGTGTGCCACACAATACCAATTTTGGTGGTGTGTTGATGTCACCAGGTTATGTGGCCTAGTATAATGTATGTATTATATTCATACTGTCCATCCATTTTTTTCAAGATTATTTTATGACATGGGTTCAAATTTAAATCTCAAGTGTACATTCCTATATAAAGCAATGGCGACAATAATGTGAATCATTGAAATCTTTATATGGCCCACTATAATGTTTATTTTCTATCAACCTGTTCGTAAGGTTATGCAGACATGGACGAAGGGAAAACAATAATATTATCTTGATCCAAAACTTTTGTAGCTCTCAAGGTATTTAATCTCTGCTGCTATCTGTTATATGGTCCACTTGAGCATTGGATCTTATTCATTTATGTGTCAATTTATAAAATGATTTTACAAGATGAATGGACGACGTAGATATAGCATATACATCACGGTGGGGTCCACAGATCGTGATGATGTCAACACACCATGGAGGTAGGTGGTGTGTGGGGCGCCACGCAATCGGCTTCCCATCACAACCCCTCTGTCTCTCCGACTTGGAAGGTCCTAATCTGGTTAGATGCTCTGGTTCGGGCAAGTGGGTGACTCGGGCTGACTCAACTGAATCTGGTGGGACTCGGTTAACACGGCTGAGTTTCGCCCACTCGTCCAGACCCATCTCTCTGTCTGCCCTACAGTATTTTTTGTTGGGTAAAACCTATACCGTCCATCAGGTGCGAATTTAGATTTTAGGTCCCGTAGCAAAAGATCGGCCGATCAACAGCTCAATTGGGCTACACACCAGGGATAAATCAGATGGGACACCAACCATTAGCTTTGTGTGTGGAGCCAAACATGGTGTCTATCATCCATCCAATCCGTTCATCAGGTGCTCCTCAACAGGATGAACGGACAATCCAAAACAAAGATTGATATAAAAAAAAAATCCAGGTAGACAATAACAAATGAACTTAAACCTACCTGAGTTTGGGATGCAGCTGATTTTTTCTATGTACAGTGAAAAATGGGGGTCAAGAGCTGGAGGAAGTGGATTCATGCAAACACTATAGTGGGACCCACAGAGATCAGTTGTCCTACAACCCATGTGTCTGATTTCCGAGTTTTTATAAATGTAAAGGGTTGGGAATAATCTTCCTCTTCCTCTCATCAACACATCCAGAACAAATGCCAGCTTACCAAACATGTGTAACATCTAAGTCGAGAAAAACGTGGTCCAAAACTTACCCTGTGGAGCAAAAACCGACACTTTTAAATAAAATAGCTAACGTCAACATCCAACTTTTGTGTGGTCCATTTGATGAACCGATGGGCCTGGTTTTTCTATATAGTCATCTTAAAGGTGAGGCCCACCTTATGAACGGTCAGATGTTTCGCCAACGTGCTATGATGGCACATGTGCTGTGTGTAAATGTTCACGCAGACATATCAATTTCGCATGTGGTCCTATTTAAGCTGTGGTATATAGGTGGGCCACACCGGTATGATGATTCATACCAACGTTTGTCCTCCATATATTTCAAAACCGGTATGTTTTGTGTGGATCGACTATTCTATATATTTAATATCTTGCCAGGACAGATCAAAAGCTACAGGGACCCAAGAAATTATTGAATGTGGGCCCCACTGTATTATTGGCTCCACTGTGCTAGGAGACCGGTTCCCCCACCACGTTTGTAATTTGTAAGATGAACTTATTCCACGACATTGCGTGGGGCCCACTGTAAGGTATAAATGACGGAAGCAGATTGCGTCCTATACCCCGCCCGTCTCTGCAGGTTTATGTGGGGCCACCATGATGTCTCTGTTTATCATTTAATGCAACTCAAGCTTACCACTTAGTGTGGTCCACTTGAGCTTTGTATATGTCTATTTTTGGGCTTCAACCTTAAAATGATCTGAGAAGAGGAATGGACGGTGTGGATAATTAAACAGATACATCACGGTGGGTATCACAGATCTACCCGTTCATGGCTAGAGACGGGTGGGGTAGGACGCAATCCACGTCCATAAATGGCATCCAACGGTCCAAAAGAATTACAGCCGATCCAAAACTGAGATCGGCTACAGGATGCATTTTCATGCCCAAACCTTTAAAATCGGAAGCGGATTGCGTACTAACTCAGTACGCTTACCGTACTGAGTAAACTCTGTGGGCCATGTGTCATTCATGCATTGTATCCACTCCGTTCATCTCTTTTAACACATAATTTTAGGCCTTTAAACCAAAAATGGAATACATCCAAACCTCAAATGGACCACACCACCAGAAACTGTGTGAATTGAACATCTACCGTTGAAAAATTTCTGAGGACAACAGAGATTTTAGATGAAGCTGATATTAGTGTTTTCCCTTCATCTATATCCTTTTGATCTTATGAACAGGTTGGATGACAAATAAACAACACAGGGGGCCTTAGAAAAGTTTCAACGATTGAAATCAATAGTTTCACTTTTTTCAGTGGTAGACCCACTTGATCTCTGTATATGTATCAATTTTGAGTTGAACCAATAAATGATCTGGAAAAATGAATGGACCGCGTAGATAAATCACATGCATTTGCGGTGGGCCCAACTGAGTTTACTCAGTACGATAAGAGCCTACTAAGTAACTCAGTATACAATCCGATTTCTCTAAAATCAGGGTGCGGCTTATCTTTTACTGTTGGGCGGCCTACCGTGACGTATGTTCCTTACATCAATGCTGTCCAATCATTTTGCCACCTCATTTTAGGGTATGATCTAAAAAACGAAGCACATACAATTCTCAGTTGTATCATCACATGAGAAACGTTGTCGACCGACCATTCTCAGTTGTATCATCACATGGGAAAAGTTGTCGACCGACCATTAAAAACATCCTGTAGGCCACAAAAGTTTCAAGCCAACTGATATTTGTGTTGACTTTCGTGCATGTCTTCGTGACCTTATCAAAGGGTTGGATGGCAAATAAATATTTATGTGGGCCTCAAGAACTTTTTTAATGGTGGGATTCAATCACCACTTTTTCCCGTGGCATGGTCCAACTAAGATTTGGATCTGCTTCATTCTTGGGATCTTGCCTTGCCATTAGCTGTCAAAATTGGCGGATGGCATGAATGTAAGTAACATACATCACTGTGGGCCCCATATTAAGGGATTCCACCCATTTATTGATATGGTAAATTGTGCATCTCAAATTTAAATAATTGATTTTTGCCTAGCTCAACTTTGGATTTGGAGGTAAATCCAATAGTAGGTCTTTTAAATTTATATTTTTAATGTGTTTTGAAATTACATCATAATGATAAAATTTTTATGTAATTCAAAATAAATGTTTTTTTGATTTCAAGAATATCAGAGTCATGCATGTAACAAATGCATCTTTTAAGTTGCTAATCTATTGGACGCATATGGCACACTGAGGTACTGAAACAATCTAATTATCAGATATAACACTAAAAGCATATCAATAGAGTGAACTGAACCATTGAAACATTAGACACCTAAATGTACGTCAGAAATTGACCTTTTTAATTTTATGAATGATCATACACGCACACGGAAACGCTCACCTGGGGACCAGTTCGTATGTATCAAGTACCAACTTTTTTGAGAACTCATCATATCTAATGAGTTTCAAAAATCTGAACGGTCCACATGAAGCAGAACCTCATGAAACCTCTTGGTACAAAATTTTACTTTGATCCAAAACTTCGTTGGGCCATGAAAAATGCAAACAGTTTCTTCTCTTAATTTGAATTTCTCTTTTCTATGGTCCACCAGAATCTTAGATCAGGATGAAAATTCACCCCTTAAGGCTTCATGGGATTCCACATCTTATGGACCGTTCGGATTCGACACCCATGACGTGTGTGCGTAGGTGAGCATGCCTCTCTCTCTCTCTCTCTCTCTCTCTCTCTCTCTCTCTCTCTATATATATATATATATATATATATATGGGATATAAAAGCTTATTTAGCTCAACAAATCTAATTCCGTTATTCACTCAAGAATTTCCAATACCCTCTAAATACAAGCTTTCCAGCTGAATATTTGGCTTATGGTGCATTTCAATTAAACACAAACAAATATTTGAAATTACCTCGATTCCAATATAATTACTATTTGGATTCTAATACATTTCAAATTTAAGCTTTCAAACCGATCATAACGGCTTGTTTGGATACCATCACATGAGTAACAATTATTTTACTTATATAGAAAAAAAGTTAATTTTATGAGTTAAGCTAGTTTAGTAAATACCTTTCAAACTTAATACCTTAAATTTATTTATAATAGTCAAAAAAACATTTATTACTTTTAAATATTTTATTTTTCAAAATTTTCTCTTGTCTTTTTATATGATGGAAGGTCCAAGTCAAAGGTAAGCCTTGCATAATGGATGATCCACATCAATAGTAGGTTCAACATGATGGGCAATGGACATTGAAGGTGGGCCCCACATGATGGATGATCAACATCAAGATGGAGCCCACATAAGAGGTTGTTTATTTCAAAGGTCGGCCCCTAATGATAAATGACCCAAATTCAAGGGAGCCTTGTATGATAGGCTACACACATTGAAGATGAGGTCCATATGGTGGATGGCTCACATTGAAGGTGGGTTTTACAAGATGAGCAATGGACATTGAAGGTGGGCCCCACATAATACAAGGTCTATTTCCAAGGCGACCCCCATATGATGGAAATAACATTGATGGTAGGCCCAACATGATGGATGACTCGTATCGATGCACGGAAGAGTGTGGAAAGTAGGGGTGTACACGGGTTGGGCCGAGTCGAACTGACCTCAGTCCGTCCAGACCCGTTCAACAGTTGCACCAGGCCCGAACCCGACCGGGCCTGGTCACAGGGCCAACATCTCCAGTCCGAACCGGGCCCGGGCTGCAATCGTGCGAGTTCAGGCCGAGTTCGGGCCAGTTTCGAACCTTCGAGTTCGGGCTAGTTTGGAACCTGAGTTCGGGTCAGTTTCGAACCTTACAGCAAATTCATGGGAAAGGCTTTGGCTGGTAATCCGCGTCCCATAACATGACCCTCAATCAACGGTTTAGATAGTTGAATTATAAACTCCACAAAAAATCTAACTAGTCAGGACATTTACATACATTTGATAAAGTATAAAATAAAACATTGTATACAAACTGAATATAGTCATACACTACTGACTACTGTTGAGGAAATTCATCTGCTGAGCCCGAGCTGCTATCTAAATCTTCATATTCGTACTCATTCACCTCTCTCTCTTCAGAAGGTGGAGATAACTTTTCATCGCCCTCCTCTTATATAGTTTGAATTAGATTTTTCAAACTATTTTTATGAGAAGATTTATACGTAGTTCTCAACGTCCTATAAAACGCGCCTAGACTGGAGAGAAACTTAGCTGAATTCTTACTATTCTTCTTTTTACCCGTGCATCTTGAACCTGCTTCAACATCATGTGGTGCTGGAGGACATCGCTGATGTGTAAAAGCCTTTTCCATACTGCGCTTTAAGGCGAGTTGGAATTGTTCTTCTTCTAATGCTAATAATTTAGCTTCCTTCTTTGCCTCATAAAGTTTAGATTGAGAAGTGGAAGTATTTTTGTTTGAGTCAAGAACTGCTTGGAAAAGAACTTGGATTTCTTTTGAGACTTTAGGACACGGTTTTTGCATCTCCACCCCGATAGGATAAGTGTAATCTGAGCCAATTAGTTTTGTTAACAAACTTGGCTCCACACAAATTACACAAAATCTTTAACTTTTCAGACTTTGGAGAATGGACTAAGGAACCATAGTCCCAAATGTCAATCGATGGTTCGCTTGAAGACATCTACATATTGTGTTGAAAAAGTATTTTAGGCCTTTTAGTAATAATGAAATATCGACATAAAATAAAAGTAATTTATGGATAAAAAAGAGTCATTAATACATTGCGCAACTTGCATAACATCCATCAACATAATAGAGAAATAAAAATAAAAGTCAAAAGAGTACCCATTACAGCATTTGTAAATTCAAAATAACATGATAAGATCAAAACACCAAACATCCATCATATTGCCGTTGTTTCCTGTGTTGCGGCTTCATTCACATTCTCCTCTGTTGAGGGTCAAATATTGCATATCTACCCTAGTAATTACCTAATTTTTCGTATATGATACTGTTTAACGGCCTGGTTTAATCATGTTTGTGCTATAAGGTGAATTTACAAGCGGGGACTGAAAAGGATGTTTAAAGCATGGATTTAACACCCTGATGACACCAAGGCAAGATACAGACTCCAGGGGACCAAGATCGACGAATTTACACGCCAGAGATCCGAGGAAATCAAGCTGTTCAGGTTAAAGAGGCCTGAAAGTCATCCAGAACGCAAGATTACAGAGTTCTCACCATCCGTTCAGCTTGAAATTTAATACATGGCTTGGGGACCATAAATTAACCGCACACATCAATTTTCACCTAGTAGAACCCTGTAAAAGTGGCCAAACAGACAAATCAGCCCATGAATCTGTGATTTGTGGCCCACCTAAGACTTGGATATGCTTCAAAATTGGTATCGACGGCTTAATTGAGGCAAGAAAATAGATGGACGGAGAGGATGTCTCATATATATCAATATGGGACCCATTTTGCATAGTGTGTGTGCACAACACATGCATGGGACGAGTACCAAAACTCAAGAAATCGGTCAGTGCATGCTAATATTTTCTTTTATCTCTTTCCAAAACATGCAGGGCCGGTCCCTGTCCGATTGGGTTTCTTTAGTGGACCCCACCTATCATGTAAATGGACGATCTGATCCGTCCATATGATCTATAGTGGGGCCAAAACTCACACTTAGGTGATGGAATTCCATAGGACAACTTAGATCGGTTTTTAACCGTTTAAACGCAGAATGAACGGTGCGTGGATTTGATATAATGGGCCACTTCAAACTCGACAAAAACCACACCTTCCCGGATGAATTTTTGCCAGGAACTCAATGGACGTGGTGGATTTCATTTCTGACGTCAAGAAGTGGGCCCCACCAACCTCGACGCGAGAACGGCGATGCCTCTGTTCCGCAACAGAGGTTGCGGTTGATCATTGTGGTCCCCACTCATCATCCTTTGAGTAAATCAGTACCATCCATTGTGCAGAGGGTCTCGATCCAGTCACAACCATGTTAACTTTGTACATTCATGCACGCACACGTGCTGGTTTCAACGGTCATAAACAGACAGCCCTGCACTGATTGTAATGTGATTACCACCATTGGTCGTATCAATAACATTCCAAAACCAGCTATCTCCGGCTGAAATTTCGTGAAGAAGCTGATGGAAGGCGTGGATTTCTCATCAGAGCCTGGCTGAGGGCCCCACTAAGATCCAGCATAACGCTTACGTGGTACCCTATTTCGTGTCCGAAAAATCGTGTATTTTCGGACGATTGTGGCCCACTAGCATTGATCATATGGATGATCCAAACCGTCCATCGTGTAGGCCAGCCAACAAATTCCCAAGGGACGCTGATATTTTGGAAAGAAAGCAAGGGAAGTGGGCAGTTTTCAGCTCGTTTTCTTGGCCGTGGAAAAGCCCACGCACGTGCCTGGATTTTCTTCACCACCTTTGTGGTGTGGAAGCTCTCATTCCACCGACTTCAAACCTTCATGACTGACCACCAACAAATTATAAAAGGAAGACAGGGAGAGATGGATTCAAGCAGATTTTTATCTTCATCTTGGCTTGGACGTGGATTGGCAGGAGAGAGAGAGTAGAGACTAATTGTTTCTTTTTATTTTATTTTATTTTATTTTACTTGTTTAAGATGTCCAGCTTCATCATGGTGGGCTGAACCTCTTAGCTAGGGCTAAGAGGTGAAGCTTGTAGTGAGATGGGATAGTTTATTTTATGATTTTTGTTTAATTTATGAACTGAATTAATGTTGATGTTAGTTTAATTAATGAGAATGTTTTTAGTCTTTAATGGTCTGTTGTGACTGAAATTACAATGGGTCTGCAATGGCTTTGAGCATGTCCTTTTTCCTTTTATGTTTATGACGTCAGGAAGCTCTGTTGTTCACCATTGTCTCCTGGGCATGGTCGGATGACGGTACCCTTCCTCACTTTCATAACATGTGATTGGTAGGTAATTAGTTTAATTCTGTTGTTTATCATAGTCTCCTGGGCATGGTTTGGTGATGGAATCCATTCTAATTCATATACCTTTCATCTCTTTAAAACTATGTCAATGGCAGTTCAGTTTAACTTCTATGATTCGTGAAGCAAGTGTAAGATCTCCTTGATCTCTACAAGTGGATCCTCTGAATCCCTAGTTTCCTTTCCTCTGATTTCTATAAATTTTAGATTACTATTTTCACCATTATTCCTCAAATTACATTCAGTTTAGATTTCATCTTAGCCTAGTTCTAGTTCTAGTTAGTTTTAGATAACGTATAAGTTTCAGTCCCTTGGGATTTGACCTCGGTCTTACCGAGTTATTACTACATCACAACCCTGCACTTGGGGAGTGAACAAGTTTTTGGCTCCGTTGCTCGGGACTAACGGCTACGTTTTTTTAAAATTAATTAGTTTTAGGATTAGTTAAAGATTAAGATTTTTACTAACTTCAGTTTTAGGTTTAGATTTTCTTGATTTTTTTTGAATTAACTTATCTTTCCCGTTTTGTAGCATTCTGAGATAGAAACTTCTAATTTGGTGATATCTTTCTAATTTCTTTATTTTTTCTATTTTTAGAATTACGGTTTTATTTTTAGAGATTTTCTAATCCTAGACTTTCTCTTTTTAGAAACTAACTTGTTCTGTCTTATTTTGCAGGATCTTAATATAGGAATCTCTAATATGGTAACATCTTTCTAACTTCTCTTCCTCTTACTTTCCACATTGCTATAAGATCTTTTCTTCTATTTTCTAAGGATTAAATTCAGATTAGGGGTTTCATCATGTATATGCACGAGTGGTAATATCAGTATACTGAAAAGAATAACCTATTTTGGGACGATGATGAGATAAATCAACTTATGTCTCAAAACTTTTCTGAAACTATTATTGAGAACCGATCAGAATATAAAGATCCATCGGCTAAGAAGTCCTTACGTGATTATATGCAGGAGAACAATTACACCCCACGGATTAATAAAACAGTACGTGAGTGTTGTGTTTATCATAACTATGGTTGTGAGAATTATTATCACCCATCTGATAAAAAGAAAATAATGTGTGATTATATCATGAGTGATAATAAGTATTACTAACCATCAAATTCTCCCACCTATGATCCGTATGACTACAATCAGTGGAAACATCCAAATTGGGAAAATGATCCAACAACATGTTATAACGATTATTCTCTTGGATCCCCTACCTTTCAGATCCAACCAGAAACGATCCAAGAGGATTCATATCAACGTAACATGACTTGTCCTGAGGAAATTCGAAAAGTAATAAAAACACTCATGTCATGCCCTGAAAAGATAGAGGAGGCTTACTCATCCCAACCACAACCCAATCCAGAAATACAATGCGAGGAAAGTGATTCGCACTCACTTTTGAAAGAATCTGAAATTTTGAATGAGGAGTGAGATTCCGTTAATGAGCATGTGGTTCAATTTTCTGAGGAGTCGATCTCGATGATTGTTCGAAAGAATGGTAAAGATAAATGGGTGTCTTTTAAATACATTGATGATGACACACCTTCCTTACATGACACACAAGATTTCAATGATGAGGAAGAGGTTAGTTTATGCGAACCTCAATCCATGCTAGGTGTAGAATGTGAGGAAAGAGATCCCATCCCAAATGTACACTGCACTAGACTAGAACATGATTGCGATCCTGAATGTGCAGCCACAATTCCCCTGGAATCCCTCTCAAGTTTGGTCTAGATCAATGATCAAGACGTACATGAAGTGGTCGGTCATAATGAGCCACTCCCATCACCTGACATGTCTGATTTAAAGGTGGAGGATGAGCCCCTCATGACCAACCCTTCTAACTCTTGTAAAACATATTTAGACCACTCCCCTAAATTGAATGTTGATATGATTCGGGACAAGGAGGAATTGTCCGCTACGACTCTGGAATTTGAAACCACTCAGTTGAGGCCACCATCTGAGCTGCACACATTTGAAAATTCAACGCCTCAATTGAATAATTTCAATGAACAGAGTGATCACATAAATGCTTCACTTATTGATCTTCAATCTATCTGTGTAGGACTGGAGCAAGAGAGTGTACCTCCATCCACTGTCAAGGACGATGAATTCTTTGCGCAGATCATCACGAGACACAATAAGTCACACTCAGCTAAACTTCCCAACTCTTGGGATTGCTTGACACACTTTGTAGTTTCAAACGATCCCATGTTAAGAGAAATAGCAGATGCCTTGCAAGATAATATCTCGGTAGTCATCACTGACCGAGAGAACCCTTATTCTGAAACTCTCTCTTCCCCTGATCCTAAATGTCTACCAGTAAAGGAAGAGGAGCTGAAAATTGAACCGAAGTTTGGAGCTTCGGAATGTGTTGAGACTACATCACTTTTTAAGAAGTTTTCTAAACTTTATTTACTTGTAGTCTTTAATTCACCATGCGATACTAACGTTGAAACTTCTGCTATCACAAGTGAATCGTATATATTATGGATACTTCAAGCAATTCAATGGAAGATTTCTTATGAGGTACATAAGTCTCTCTGGAAAGTCACGCTCTAGAGCGCCCGAGCCTATTGCAAAAATGACTTTTGGATGATCCTATTGAGGAACTTACTGAGAAACTTATCAAGATATTGGTCAGAAGAGGAACCTTGCGGCATGATTGATTCAATGTTTGTGGGTAACATTGCTGCAAACCCTCACGAGACTACAACTCGTCCACTAGGGGTAACTAAGGGGTTTAAAGGCTTGTTGCATACGATAAATGCAATCGAGAGCACCTGTGAAAGTGGTATAGGTAGGATTTTATTTTTGTTATTTTTATTGGTTTCACTCTCGTGTTGACCGACTGTCATGCTGCGATCTCTTGGAAAGTGTCTCTCGATTCATCATCCAAGTACTATCTTTCCATCACTTCTCATTTATTTTCGTTGTCCCATGTGCATTGCATGCTCATATTTTTTACATTGAGGACAATGTAGATTTTAGGTTGGGGGTGGGAGATTAGGTCTCCTAATCAGTATTTTCTTAGTCTTGAGCAAAAATTGTGAAAAATTTTAAATTTTTTTGGAAATTCTTATGAATTCGATGTGATTTTGACGGTCATCTAAAGCACATAGAATTTCAAGACACGTGATGTTGGTAATTTAAGACTATTGGATTCAGTTGTCTGGTAGATTTCACAGTTAAGTTTGATTTATTAATCCATGATTAGAAGTTGTAAACATTGATTGAGTCATGGCTTCACACATCACATCTCGCTTATACATTAAGGTTCCAGTTCGATATTGAATGATTAACTTGGTAATCACTAAGCATGAAAGGAACCAGCCTGAAAAAAAATAAAAAAAATAATAATAATAAAATTTCATGTTCAGTAAGAAGAATTGAAAGGGTGAGTCGAATATTCTTCACCATAGGTTTGCTCCCTATAGGTGTAGATTCGATCCCCTATGGTTGACATGTGAAAATAATTGGGTAAACAATCTTTACCATAGGTTTGCTCCCTATGGGTGAGGATTTGATTCCCCTCTTTGGCATTACTATTCATAAAAAAATCAATGGCTTATAGAATGAAAATTTGATCTATGAGGCAAGTTTGGTTTAGATTGGTTGTCACGAACTCCTTTGTTGGTTACCAATGGTATCATGAAATTGACGATTGGATCCTTTAATGATGGTAAGCCGAGATTACACTATACATTCATGGAACTCAATGTTTAGAATTGTTCCAATTAATGGATTAATATTTTGAACATGATGATGAAATTTACTGTGACCTTGATTCCAGGAGAAAGTACTGCCCAACATTCATGAATTTTAGAATTTTAATATATATATTGTTTTTCAAAAATCACTTAAGTTCATATAAATTGTCCTGTAATTCTGAACTTATTTTTTTGCATAATTTGCTCGGGACTAGCAAAATGTTGGTTGAGAGTTGTGTTGAGGGTCAAATATTGCATATCAGACCCTAGTAATTACCTGATTTTACATATATGATACTGTTTAACGGCCTGGTTTAATTATGTTTGTGCTCCAAGGTGGATTTACAAGCGGGGACTGAAAAGGATGTTTAAAGCATGGATTTTACATATATGATAGTGTGCAGTCAATGAAATGTAACCCTTTCTTTGATTTTACGCCGTCCATATATCAGACGTCAAACTTACCCTTGAAACTGAAACTGAAACTGTTTTCAGCTTCATTTTCTCACTGGCATACATCTTCATGCACTCCCTCTTCATAGTAACATGGGAGTCCTTTTCAAACTGAGGATTAAGGTATTTACTGTATCCCATAAATATTTCACTCTCTACCATCTTAAATGGCTGCTTATCAATGATAATAAGCTTTGCAAACCACTCCTTTAGCTTTCCTTTTTCAAACTTATGAGTGATAAGTGTACCTTCAGAAGCAGATCCTTCGGACTTTATAAACGATAGCAATTGTTGGCCTGAACGTGGAAGTCTAGGTCTCCTTGCACAACTTTTTCTATGTCTGTTTAAATGAGACGTCGACCCCCCTACACTTTTGGTGTATAGACTTTTACAGTGCATACATCGGATCTTGGGGATATTGTTAACTACTACTTCAAAATCATCCTAAACAGCTGACCGTTTCTTTCCTTTGTTTGCATCTGAAGACCCCTCTCTCTCAACAACAAGTGGTGATGTGGCTGACCCACCGACACCGCTACTAGGGGTAGCTGTAGGTGGGGACTTCATCCTCACTAGACATATCTAAAGATATGAAACAATTTCATTTATTCTTGGACTTTAGTAAAGAATTTTCTAAGCGGATAAATCAGTTACCCATTCAATGCTGGATAGATAGTAATGCTTTCATTATTCAATTTAAATGCCACGCCAAAATTTCGGTAGCATCTCCCCTTATCTCTCCAGAATATATTAATCTTGAATTTGATTCACACGTCAACTATCCACACAAAGTGTGGATATTTGATGAGGAAGTAAATGCAAGAAATATATCCAGAGAGAATTATGAGAGACGAACCGAAACAAGCATGTGCATTTGAATTAGAATAAATGAAAATATTACTATCTATCCAACATTTAACTGTCCAAAAAGGGACAATTTGAGAATTTCTATGCATCCATGAACATACTCAATCTAAGTCTGGCAACATAGAATCCTCAAATGGGTAACTGATTATCCTATACTACAACAACAACTTAAAAAATAATTAAATCAGTTACTCATTCAATGTTGAATAGATAGTAATACTTTCATTATTCAATTTAAATGCCACGTCAAAATTTCGGCAGCATCTCCCCTTATATCTCCAGAATATATTAATCTTGAATTTGATTCACACGTCAACTATCCACACAAAGTGTTGATATTTGATGAGAAAAAAAATACAAGAAATATATCCAGAGAGAATTAGGAGAGACGAACCGAAACAAGCATATACATTTAAATTAGAATAAATGAAAACATTACTGTCTATCTAACATTGAACTGTCCAAAAAGGAATAATTTGAGAATTTCTATGCATCCATGAACACACTTAATGCACAGATATGTATAATAAATACTAAAATTTTAATTTTTTATTTTCTATACTCTACATCTGTAAGCTTTATTTCTTAGTAAGCGATAAAGAGGGGAAAGTTTTTTTTTTCCCCTAAAAGTGCATTTGGAAGTGACTGCAAGAGTTCAAAGCGACTAATTTCACTCACCATATCAAGAATAAATTCTATTCAACAAGAAATGCAAGTCAAGAACAACCTCAAAAATAAGTGGCCGACGTAGCTTTGGGGCTCACAGGATACTCAGTTAAGAGGCGGATTGCAAACTGATATTGTTGGTAACCACTCATTGCTGAAGAGACCTGAGCATAATACTTGTGATTTATCCACTCTGTTCATCCATTTAGCCCCCTCATTTTAAAGCATGAGCTCAAAACTGAAAGTATGTCCAACTGTATAGTGAGCCACACCACAATGAACAATGGTGATTGAATACTTATCAACAGAAATTTCCACTTGTCCATAGAAATTTTGGATCAGGCAGATATTTGTATTTTCTTTCGACTAGGTGCACTGCACCTGACCTTATCAAAAGATTGGATGGCAAATAAACATTGCAGTGCGCCTAGGAAGTTTTTAACGGTGGGCTTTTCGATTATCAAAATTTTCGATGGTGTGGTACATCTGAGATTGGATCTGCCTCATTTTTCAGGCTAATGACTTAAAATAATGGACCAAAATGAATGAACGGCGTGGATAAAGCACAAAAAATATGGTGGGCCTCATAAAGTACCATTGAGTAATAACCTTCAAATATTAGCATGCGCCAGGCATGAGGCATGTATAACCTTTAAAATACATAACCTTCTAGTTCAAATCCAACATCTTTATAGTTCAGATTACAAATGTTAATCGAAAGAAACAACTTTTAGACCTTTTAATAGGAGATATACAGAAATATTAAGAAAGAAATACCAGAACAGAGATGAGTTTCACACAAAGAGACATCAAGCCAAAAAGAAGAAAAAGGCTAAGACGCAGCAATTCATTAAATCAGCATATGTGAAACATTATAAGAATTGATAGGAACCCATTCAGATGCTTTAGATGTTGCAATCTAAATCATTCACTGGAACCCATTCAAAAAAAAAAGAGAGGAAACTTTGTATCCATTTAAGAGAGAGAGAGAGAGAGAGATCATACCTTGGTCGGATGAGAGAGAGAACGTGAGAGCGTCGAGTAGGGTGTTGGACTGTGGTCGCTTGGTCGGACAGCGTTCGCCCACTGGTCGGACGAGAGAGACAGAGATTAGAGAGTGAGGGTGTCAGACAGCGTTCGCCCGCTGGTCGGACGAGAGAGAGAGAGAGAGAGAGAGAGAGAGAGAGAGAGAGGGATTTCAGAGATTTGGTGGGGTCCGGTTGTCGGGCAGGGAGAGAGGGCGTAGGGTTTGGTGGAGACAGGTCGGGCGTTCTCAGAAAGGGAAAGGGAAAGGGAAAGGGACGGGTAACCGAGTAGGGTTAGGTTTTATATATATATATATATATATATATATATATATATATATATATATATATATATATATATATATATATATATATAACACCTGATGGGCCGGGACAGGCCGGGTCAGGGCAGGCCGGAGCGAGTTGGGTTTTGGACCGAGACGGGCCGAACTAGGCCGTATCCGAACTCAGTCCAGACTCATTTCGGGCCTAGAAAATTGACCCGTCCAGACTCGAACTCAGTTTCGGGTCAGGCCGAGTAGGGCTTTTTCGGGCCAGGTCGATCGAGCTAACTGGGCTAGCCCGGTTTGTATACACCCCTAGTGGAAAGGGAAAAGGATAAACACCGTTTCATCTGCGTCATATGAACCTTGAATTCACAAGTGTAATGACTCTTGAATCCATAAGAGGAAAAATTGAATTATTTTATTGAAGTTTGTCTCCAAAATGAGATTACAAGACATTAAATAATAAAACACAATCCTAATTAAGGGTCTTAATGTGAATAAACTCAATTTTTTCTAAAATAATAAAATTTACTAAAAGATAAAAGTCGAATTGTAATTATGCCGGATGATTCTTCGAATGACAACAGGTAAAGGTAAATCCTAAGAGGAAATTAAATACTAAAACTTTACGATTAAGAAAAAAGAGACGTCTAATGTAAAACTAATTAATAAAAATAGTAAGTGTTTTTGGAAAACAAAAATTTTATATGGGAATGAATTATTTTCTCAAAATACAGAGCAACGTGGATTGCTTAAAGGGTCGGTTAGCCCCAAAAGGCCTGTTCCAATCAAAATTCATAGGTGATACAATCCGTAACTAATCTCGGATAGAAACATGATAGATTTACAATTCACACATTAAATCAAGGTGCGTCATGCGCAACATAGGACTGGGTATGGATCTAAGGAACTGCGTCCATTTTTGTTGGGGTTTCTTTCAGTCCATCTATGTCATGAATAGATTTGGTGCTTGCTCTAAATCACGGATTAAGTTGGACCTACAATAGGACAGTTCACATCAAAGTTCAACCCTTATAGATGAATGGTCTGCATCCAAGTGGGCCCCACATAATGAACCACTCACTCTTTCGGCCTTGCATGATGACTATCCACATTAAAGGTGGGCTCTACATGATGGATGACTCACATTCAAGGTGGCCCCAACATATGATGGATAACCCACATCTAAGGTGGATGGTACACATTTAAGGTAGGACCCATGTGATGGAGAGTTTACGTTAAAAACAAGGCCAATGTGGGCCAATATAATGAGTGATCCAGGATGGCCGGTGAATATGAACGGTGGATCAAACAAAATTAAAAGATGAGTGCTTAATGTGATGTTGAAAACCAAGCGTACTTTTCTCTTGGCTGAACCAAATATTAGTTGTCAGAAACCGAGGTCCCTACGTAAATTTGACGGTTTCACCTTATGGAAAGAGTAGATACGGCCTATATCACGATCGGCCCATCTTAGCCATTCATTTCTCTCACGTTTCCCTGCCAGATGCACAAACAATAACATCATTACAACAAACGTGACATATTGTATTTGTAACCACGCGATCCTTGTGACCTCTTTCGTGGGTAGTCAAAAGGCACATGCTACGACCACAATCCTAGCCGTTCATTTCTCTCACGTTTCACGTTACTAATTAGTTTTTTATTTTAATTCCTACCGTACATTTGAAGGCCGAGAATCGTATGTAGAGTTATCTGTTTTCTGTGACTTCTCAAGCATGAGCTATTCATGGCAGAGGGTAGTAGGTGGACGGCCTGGATCCACTGAACCAACAGTAAGTAGGTAGAAGATGGTGATGGCAGTAGAAACGTTGCGACATTTCTTTTATCCTACCTAATCCCTCAGCCGCCCCTGATCTCCACCGTCCATTTGTGGGCCATCTTCCAAATCAGGAAAGATTTAACTGTAGAAGTTCCAAGTGAACAAGCCCAATAATATCAAGCATCTCTATCAGCTGAAAGAGAGAGAAGCGGCCATACGAAAAATGTGAACTTTTATGTCATTCTTTTATTAATAGAGAGAGGATTACGAGGAAAACTCCCAGCGTTGGTAGCTAACGGAATAAATTTATCTGACGTGGCAATTACTTTTGTGGTCATTAAATCTACTCCGTTCATCAGGTTGGCCACTACCCGTTTTGCCTTGAAACAAAAAATCAGGCTGATTAAACACTCCCCCAATTTAAAATCAAACAAAAACATATAAATTATTGTGGTATGGCTCAGATGAGTTTTACATATCGGGGACTTTTGTCTAATACTTTCAACTGATGAGGAACACCAGATGAATGGATTGGATTGCATGTAAACATCACTGTTGGCCCTAAAAAAATAACGGTGGACGTTCCATCTCAATTGTCCCTTCTTATGTTGTGGCTTACCTGAGTTTTGGATAATCATGATTTTTACTTTCACGGAAAAAATGAGACATCCTACCTGATGGACGGGATGGATCTAAAGAAAAATCTACCTACGTGGCACCCAGTTAGCGGTAGGTCCCCAACCTGGTATTACAAGGTTTGCTATAGTCCCCTACGTGACGCTCGGTCAGCGGAAAAATTCCAGCCATTCATATCGGATGGGCCCTGGTGTGTACATGCCGTTAGAGGAAACCAAGCATACTGGTCCCATCAATATTAGGTGGGTCACAATGTAAAAACAAATGGATGGTAAGAAAAGAATTCGGAGAAATAATGGATGGGCCAATCTTGATCTAGGGCATCTGAACGTTGGGGCCCATTGGATGGAGGGTTTGGATTTCGCAAACCCTTGTCACTTTTTGGCATTTTGAAGTATGTATGGGCTGGGCAATACACGCGTGTGGGATTAGTTATCACGTATTTCAATAGAATGATTGCGGCGAAGAGGTTTGCTGGGATGCATTCAAACGTATTACAGTAAGATCAGTCGGGACTCCACCCGTTGGATTTGGATAATTTTCAACGAATTCAGCCGTTTTTTTATGTGACTTCCCTTGAGTGAGGTATATCCAAAAAAATATCTCAGATTGAATATTTCCGTCCATTGATCATTCAAATGCTATGGTTACCGTTCATGTTCAAAGAAAAAGGGCTGAAGGTTTGAAATAGTCCCGTTGGTGTATTTTTATGGGGCGGCTCCCTGGGTCGGATCTTCTCTCACCTGCACAATCAACAATATAAAGGGGACCCTAGCTAGAGTTGGGGAACCTCCGATGCTTAAATCAGTGTTCTGATCAATGACAAATTAAAAGATTTTATGAGTTTTGTATTACGTACCTTTCATTGTGAAGGAAATGGTTATTTATATGACCGGATGAACCTTATCATGCGAGGATTCCTCTCCTTCATATTTGGAGATTTAGTCCTCTTCACTGATTGCGCCCGATCCCGAGGATCTCGGGATCGGACACCCGTATTCTTGAATTTATCCTCGGGATCGGACACCCGTATTCTTGAATTTTCGGAGCGGTATTTGCATTCACACCGCCTTCTCTTGTCTCGGCTCGGTCGTTACCGACTCTAGGAGAGTCTCGGCCGGCTCAAGAGCATAAGTTTTTTGCCTTCTTACGGACGGAATAGTCTCGGTGTTTATCCGTCATCCTTCCTTACTCCGTGACCGACATAACCAACTCATTCGGTCGGTTTTATCCTATCGGTCGGGTGACTTACAACATGCTTGGCCTTTTGTGGGCTTACGCAGATGCAATTAACTCTCCGACCGAGTAACTTTAGTCGTCTTATGCTTATGCCTCTTAGCCTTTCTATTATTCCATCGGCTCCGACCGTTGTCTCGGACTCTTCAGGGAGCGCCAGTGGGGCCAACCTACTCTAAATCCGAGTCTCCGGACTTGACACATTTTTCTCCAACAGTGAGCCTTCCTTACTCCTTGTGTCGTTCGTGGCACCAAGGAGTAATAAGGTTTTACGTCGGTTCGTACAAGAGTCCGAGGTCATAATGAGGCATTTAATGCCCTTTGTGTCGTCTCTAACACGTGACGGTACTCTCCCGAGGCCGCACGTGTGGCAGGCCATCAGGTCATTTCGTCTGCTTATGGGAGTCGGACGCGTGGCGAGAAATTACTGTCATCAATCAAAGCGTGCCACGCATTGAGCGGGGGAGTCGAAGGAAGCGTCGTTTCACTTTTTCATTAATGCCCTGCCACGTGGCTCGGCAATAAGAAGGTCGGGTGGGAGGAATGCACGAATTTTATTTTCGCTTTCCTTCCTCCCGCCCCTGTATTCTCTTCCTACCTTTCCTCCGCTGTCGTTCCTTCCTCCGTCAACTCCTTTTGCATCTGCTGCTATCTTTCCCGGTGAGTTCTTTCCTTCGACTCCTATAAACGTTAATGGCTGCGCGTGGCTCCTAGAGCCCCGGGAGGGGATGTCCGGAGATGAGGGTGTGTCCCAACATTTCTGAAATGTTGCGGAACCACTTTCTTTACTGACGGAGTTCACCATTGGCGCAGATGCCGCATTCCAGCTTGTAAGGGGGTCCGATGACTCGTCGGCTAAGCGTCCTGCTCAAGCCGGTCCTTCCAGTGGTGGAGTGTCCCTGATGACCCGTCCAGGGAGACCTAATCTCGGGATGGATCAATTGAAGGAGGAAGAGGGAGAAGATGAAATAATTATAGCCGAGGGGGTGGCTGTCCCAGATCCTGTAAAACAAACTGTAAAAGCCTCTGAATCCTCTTCCAAGGGAGAAGGAGCCGAAGACGATCCGAGCGGTCTTATTGCCTCGGTTTTAACTGAGTCCGACTTAAACCGAATCTGAGCTGGGTTCCATGTCCAAGACTTGGTTGTACTTCGTCTTCCTCGTTTAGAAGACTCGCCTGACCATCCCCCTGCTGGGATGGTCGCGATTTTTCAGGTCGCGATGCAATGTGGCTTGCTCTTGCCACTCCAACCCATTGCTCACGATTTCTTGTCCCGGGTCAATATCGCTCCCGGTCAAATTGTTCCAAACGGATGGAGGAATTTATTTGGGTGCGTTGTGCTATGAGCCGAGCTAGAGCAGCCCTCACTAACCGTTGATGAATTCCTCTATCTGTACCAAGTAAGACCAAACACAAATTTTTCTGGCCTATACTTTCTTAGTGCATGGAGAGGCAAAGGAGGGTCTCTAATTACCGACCCACCCACTTCTAACAAATACTGGAAGGAGAGGTGGTTTTGGGCATGCGGACAATGGGAGTCGGCCGATTCGTGGCCATACAAACCTCGAGTCTCTTACTTATTCCGGAAAGCAGGTGACTCGATGACTCGGCTTAATAACCTTTATTCTTCTTCATTGTCTTGTGTTGATCCTGACTTCATGATGCTTTGCAGATATTCTGAAGAAAAGAGGGAAGCTCGGGTCCGGTGCTCTAGCTCGGATCAGAGAACTGAAGAAGTTAAGTGCAGGAGACCGATCTTAAAAACTGCTTCTACAACCTGAGCATCTTCATCTCGCGGGTTTAGATTCATTTGTCTCAAGTAATTCTTCCCGTTCTATTTCATTCTCTCAGTTTCCTGTATAACCCATCTTCGTTCTTCTTTTCAGACCTTCCCGATGCTCGCCCATATCTCAAGTCAGCTCCTGATAGTATGGCCGAGTCTCGCCCGTCCCTGAAGCCAATCTCTAAGGTCAAAGCCCCTCCGAGGTCGTCTCTCTTATCAGGGTCTCGGCTTTCGAAGCAACAGAAGACCGTTGCAAAGGCCAAGGAGCCAGTTACCCCGTCTGCTCCTATTCCTGCTGCCCCATAAGTAGTCGTGCTTTCCGACCCTTATGAAAGGGTGGAAGAAGTGGAGCCGAGCCTTCCTCCTTCCGGTCTCTCAGTCGGCTTCCTAGCCAGGACCCGTGGTAGAAGAGGTCCTGAGGTCGAGAGAGATACCAAGCGGTGAGTCCTTGAGAGGGGAGATGACTCAACAGGAGTTGTCTCCCTTCTCCAAGGTCATCTCGAGGATGATCCCTTGGGCACTTGCTCACGGGAGCGAGAGAGATTTCGCCAACTTCTACAATGCCCCAACCCTGAAGACTCTCGGGCGTACGGCGATGCTACTTTTTGAGGTAAAATCTCTTTCTTTTCTCTTCTTTGTTACTTCCGACTGAATCCTTGTTTATTACTTACTGTCTTCCGTTCACAGTTGGCCTCCTGTGTCGTTAAGGCCTGATCAGAACTGTCCGAGGCAGAGACAGTGAAGAGAATTACGGCCGAGGCAGAGGGTCGCAGAGAGATCGCCGAGGGTCACATCGGCATTATGACTGACAATCTGTCAATCGCCAGGAAGGCGGCCGAGGATGCCCGGATGGTTCTTGAAGGAGCCAAAGCTAACAATGCCCATTTGACCTCACTTCTAAAGGAGGCTGAGAAAAAGTAACAGCACCTTCTTCAAGTTCACAGCGCTTACGAGAGTACTCTCGCTCGGGCTAGGGCCAAGGCTGTAGCCCTTATCCAAGAAGCTCAAGAGGAGGCCCACCGAGTCAAGGAAGCACACGACCGGGCCGTAGACACCTTCCTTGAGTCCTCAAAATTTGAGGAAGAAAGGGATCGCCTTTATCAAGGTGGTTACAGGGCTTGTGTTTTGGAGATGAAGACTACCTTTCCTGACCTCGACCTTTCTTTTTTTGAAGCTGATAGTCCTGAGGATGAGGCTGCTGGCGTTGATGTCGCTGACGGAGAAGCTCCTGCCGCGGACGTTGTTGCCGACGAGGCTGGTCCTTCTGGCTCAGTCTAGGGGGTGATCCCCGACCGAGAGTGGCCATTCACTCTGCCAGAAGTTGTGTGATCCCTCTTTCTTATAATTTTACCAAAGGCTGTAATCCGACGCTAAACACTTAGAAAAAATGGAACTTTTAGTTTTATTGAATTGACTTCAATTATATCTCTCTTCCATTATTCTTTAGCATTTTCTATTCTGCCTTACTAGTAATAGACCTTGAGATGTTCAGCATTCCAAGGGCGAGGTAGCAGTTGCCCATTTAGGTCTTTCAGACGATACGTTCCTGGGGGAATGGTGCTCAAGACGACATAGGGACCTTCTCAATTGGGCCCCAATGTTCCCGCCCCAACTTCCTTTGTATTTAGAAACGTCTTTCGGAGGACCATATCCCCAGTTTGGAATCGTCTGATTTTGACTCGGCTGTTGTAAAACTGGGACACTTGCCTCTATTGAGCCATCATTCGTATTCGAGCTTTTTCTCTTCTCTCTTCCAACAAATTGAGCCCGAGTGACAGGAGTTCATCATTCTCCTGTTCACTGAACGTATTGACTCGGGCTGAGCTAATACCGATCTCAACCGAGGCAACCGCTTCCAAACCATAACAAAGGGAGAAGGGAGTTTCTCCCGTGGTAGTCCGAGCTGTAGTTCGATAGAGCCACAATATATTTGGAAGTTCCTCGGCCCATGCTCCCTTTGCCTCATCGAGCTTCGTTCGGAGATGCCGCTTTATAATTTTGTTAACTGCCTCGACCTTTCCATTCGTCTGAGGATGATGAGGCGAGGCGTACACGTTTCAGATCCCGAGATTGCTGCACATCTCGCGGAATTGTTTATTATCGAACTGCCTTCCATTATCGGTAATTATAGTCTGAGGTATCCCGAACCGACAGACAATATTTTTTCAAACAAAGCTTGTGATTTTTTGCTCGGTAATCTTTGCTGATGGCTCGGCTTCGGCCCACTTCGTGAAAGAATCTACTGCAACCACAACAAACTTGGTCTGACCCTTCTCCAGAGGGAATGGTCCGATGATGTCGATCCCCCACTGTGCAAAGGGCCATGGTTAAGACATCGGAGTCAGTTCCTCGGGGGGGTTGCTTCGGGATTAACGCAAATCGCTGACACTTGTCGCACCTTTGGACGAACCTCTTAGTATCATGTTGTATAGTCGGCCAGTAATACCCCTGTCGTAATACTTTATTGGCGAGCGAACGTCCTCGTGAGTGGTTCCCACATATTCCTTCGTGTATCTTCCGTAAGACATATTCGGCTTCATGGGAATCCACACATCTTAGTAAGGGAGCGTAAAATCCTTTCTTGTACAGTACCCCATTTAAGATGGTGTAACGCGACGCTCGAACCTTTAGCCACCGTGCTTCGGTGTGATCTTCCGGTAGCTCTCCATCGTTGAGATAACGGATGATTGGGTCGAATTAAGTAGGTTCCGAGTCGATAGAGAGTATAGCTGAGTCTGTCGGCTGATTTATACTCGGTTTAGCTACGTATTCGATTGGAACCGACCGAGGTATGTCGTCTTCTTCGGCTGAGGTGAGTTTTGCTAACAAGTCAGCTTTGGCATTGTCGGTTCTGGGTATCCGAATCACTTCACATTTCTGGAATCTACTAATTAATTCTTTGGCCTTTTCCATGTATACCTTCAGTTGTTCTTTTCGAGTTTGATAGACACTAGAGATTTGGTTAACGACTAGCTGCGAGTCACTGAAAACATTGAGATGAGTTGTACCTAAACTTGCGGTGAGTCGAAGGCCCAGTAATAAGGCCTCGTATTCTGCTGTATTGTTCGATGCTTGGAATCCAAGTCGTAAGGCATACTGCATACAGGTTTGATCAGGAGTTTCCAATATTACCCCGGCCCCGCTTGCCTTAGAGTTGGATGAGTCGTCGATAAATAACTTCCAAGGAACCGTGTCAGGTAATGGGCCGATAGAAGAAGAAGCTGCTGCCGCGGTAACCTCTTCAGAATCAGGCATTATGTTATGTTTGGATGTCACTTCAACAAGGAAATCAGCGACAACTTGTCCTTTTATGGCTGTCCTCGGCCTGTACTATATGTCGAATTCGCTCAATTCGACAGCCCACTTTGTAAGTCGGCCGGAAGCCTCTGACTTTTGAAGAATCTGGCGCAAAGGTAAGTCGGTCATAACGATGATGGTATGAGCTTGAAAGTACGGCCGGAGTCGTCGCGAGGATACTACAAGGGTTAAAGCTACTTTCTCGAGCTGAGGATACCTTGTCTCTGCCGGCAGTAAGGCTTTGCTGACATAATACACTGGTAACTGTCTTCCTTCGCTCTCCCGTACGAGGGCCGAGCTAATCGCTGCTTCGGACACAGCCAGATATAGCAACAAAGCTTCTCCTAACTCGGGTTTGGACAATAGCGGTGGAGAACCAAGATAAGATTTCAGTTCTTGAAATGCTTATTCACACTCTTCCGTCCATTCCATCATCTGTCGTCCCTTCAATTGCTTGAAAAACGGGAGACATTTGTCTATGGCTCCAGATAGGAAGCGGTTAAGCGCGGCTACTCTCCTTGTCAGCCTTTGAATGTCTTTAATCGTCTTTGGAGACTCCATGTCGAGCAAAGCTTTGATTTTTTCAGGATTCGCTTCGATTCCTCGCTGACTAACAAGGAAACCGAGAAATTTTTTCGAGCTTACACCAAAGGCACATTTGCTAGGATTCAACTTCATTTTGTACTTACGTAATGTCAGGAACATTTCTTCTAGGTCCGTCACATGGTTGGCTGCGTGTATACTTTTGACGAGCATATCATCTATATATACTTCCATAGTTTGGCCGATCTGCCGAGCGAATATTTTGTTCACTAACCTTTGATACGTTGCTCCGGCGTTCTTCAAACCAAATGGCATCACTCGGTAACAGTAAAGGCCTTTTTCGATGACAAAGGTGGTTTTTAATTTATCAGTTTCTTACATTACAATTTGATTGTAGCCTGAATAGGCCTCCATAAAACTAAGCAATTCATGTCCTGCAGTACTGTCCACCAACTGATCAATGCGGGAAAGAGGGAAGCTATCCTTGGGGCAGGCTTTGTTCAAATCTGTATAATCTATACAGAGACGCGACTTCCCATTAGCTTTTCTTACAAGCACAACATTATCTATCCACTCTTGATAGTATATCTCTTTAACGAATTTGGCCTTAAGGAGCTTGCCGACTTCCTCTTCAATGATAGTGTATCTTTCTGGGCCCAGAGGACGTCTCTTTTGTCTGATTGGCTTGTAAGTCGGGTCGATGTTGAGTCCGTGCATTATGACCGAGGGATCGATCCCGGGCATATCTTCGTGGCTCCAAGTGAATACATTAGCATACTGCCGAAGCAAGGCGATCAGTTCTTCTTTAAGAGGTGAAATCAAAGACGAGCCGATTCGCACTACTCTCGACTTGTCTGTCTCGGTCAAAAATTCTGAGATAAGTTCTTCCATCGGTTGCCCCTGTTCGTGAGATCTGATACGGGGGTCCAGTGATTCGATCATCGATATTTCTGTTGGCGCTTTGACTGAGGTCGCATAGCATCGGCAGGCGTCTTGTTGATCTCTTTTCACAATTCTTACTCCCGACTCGGTTGGAAATTTTATGAAAAGGTGGTAGGTAGATACCACGGCTTGAAGGAGGCTTAGAGATGGTCGACCGAGTATAGCGTTGTACATCGAAAGTTGGTCGACGACCAGGAAGTCGATCATCGCAGTTGCCTGATGAGGTGCAGTTCCGGCAGTGAGTGGTAGTGAAGCGATTCCCTCGGAAAGTACCTGTCCACCCGACAATCCTATGAGTGGGGTTCGGACCGGATGTAAGGCAGATTGTCCTATGCCCATTTTGTCGAATACTTGGGTGAACAACACATCCGTCGATGATCCCGTGTCCACTAGTATCCGGAACACTTTCCTATTCGCGATAGTGAGGGTTACTACGAGCGCATCATCATGAGGATGATGGATGCCTCGAGCGTCTTCCTCAATAAATGAAATGTAATATTTCTCTCTTTTCTTTTCTTTGGAAGGCCGGGACAGTAGAAGAATCTCGGATTCCGGACGGTTGATACTTCTGGCGTGGTTCTTTCGTGCATTATTAGAATCTCCACCGCCTTGATGTCCTCCGATAATCGTCCGGATCTCTTCCGTGGGCCGATCTTCGATCGATCCTGCTGGAGCACCAGGTCCTTCCAAATGTTCTCTGAGTCGGCTTTCTTTAATTAGCCGCTCGATTTCATCTTTCAAGTGATAACAATCACTTGTGTTGTGACCATGGTCACGATGATTGTGGCAGTACTCACTACAAGAAAAAGCACTTTTACCTACGAAAATTTTCGTAGGTAAAAGCCAGTTTTTTGTAGGCAAAAACTTTTTCCAACGAAAATTTCGTTGCCAAAAGACCGAGGGAGAAAACATTTAACAACGAAAAAAAAATTTTCGTTGGCAAAAGTCTTTCGTTGGCAAAAGTAAGACTTTTGCCGATGAATCCATTTCGTAGGAAAAATATTTTTCCAACGTTTTCTTTCGTAGCCAAAAATATCAAAAATGCTTTTCACTTAACTTCGTTGCTAAAAAAGATTTACAAACCTTTTTACCTACGATTATTTTCGTAGCTAAATCTCTTTACCTACCAATAAGTTCGTAGGTAAAAAATATGATAGCACTTTCACGTACAAATAATTCCGTAGGTAAAAATATTTACAAAGTTTTTCCAACGAATTTATGTCGTAGGTAATAATTCGCAGCCAAAAATAATACATAAGTTTTGCCTACGATTTGTTTTCGTTGGTTAAAATTACTGTAAAACTTTTACCTACGAAAGTATTCCTATGTAAAAATTGTCCCAAAAGTTTTACCTACTAACAATTTCGTATCTAAAAATATTTTCAAAACTTTTTTTACGAATGTTTTCGTAGGTAAAAATTGATAAGAAAAGTTTTACCTACTAATGATTTCGTAGGTAAAAATATTTTCAAAACTTGTACCTACGAATCGTTTCGCAGGTAAAAATTGCTACAAAAGTTTTACCTACGAATTTTGTGGTAGCTAAAAGTATTTAGAAAACCTTTACCTATGAATAGTTTTGTAGGAAAAAATATTTACACAACTTTTTCCTACGAAAAACGTCGTGGGTAAAAACTTTTACCTACGAATTGTTTGGTAGGTAATCCATTTTGAAAACATATACCAACGAATATTTTTGTAGGTAAATATATTTTCAAACCATTTAGCTACGAATATTTCCGTAGCTAAAAAAATTATTGAACTTTTTCCTACGAAAATTTGCGTAGGTGAAAATTTGTGTGTGACTTTTACCTACGAAAATTTTCGTTGGTAAAATTTTTTTTTTTTTTTTTTTAAATGTGGCTTCAAAATATGCCTGATATACACCTATTAATATTCCTGATATATACCTGTTATATATAAATATTTCATCACATTCACATTCACATCTATTCAAACCCTAAATACCCAAAATACGTAAATTCATCCAAATATAAACTACATCCATCAACATAACATTTATTCACAAATAAATACATATAAGTTTAACATCATGAATAAAATACAAAAAATCATAAAGATGAAGGCGAAGGAGGTGGAGCATCAGTGGGTAAGCGTACAGCAAGAGCCTGAAACATCTCCGCCATCCGTCGCTCATGCTCCACCCGCATCTCCTCCATCCTCCTCTCATTCTCCTATCTCTCCCTCGCCTGCTCCTCCATACTCCTCCTCTCCTGCTCCTCCCTCAGCCTTATCAGATCCTCTATCCTCCTCTCCTGCTCCTCCCTCTGCCTCGTCAGATCCTCCATCCTCCTCTCCTGCTCCTCCATCTGCCTCTCCAGCTGCTCACTCTTCTTCTCTAGCTACTCTTTAATGTCATGGACGACGACTCGTAGCTGTTGAACCTCTTTCTCTGCAATATCAGCTCATCAGGTGGCGCTCTCGCCAACGACGATGGATCAGGTGGAGGCAACTCTAGTGGGTGCCATGAACTTGGCACCATGGCCAAGCCCACGCACATATCCAGAACGGGTGCCAAGCACGTCACTCATGATCTCTAGCTCACTCCGCTGAGTACCATCAGGAGTGGGCTGACTGCGTAAGGTGTCCATCGCCGCCTGTAATGAAAACATATGAATTTTTTCTAAAAAATGATATTATTATAATGTAATGCAATTAAACTTTACAATGTAAGAATTTTTATCCAAATCTCGCCGGCTCTAGGATGTACCCAAGATCCCGTCGCCTGTCGATAGTGAGTCCCTCTATAGAGGTCTACTGGTCCGAGCTCCTGGCCAGTGACGGGATCTCGCTGCGCAATCGAAAGAACAACTAAGTTAATATAAATGCATGGAAAGAATATATAAACTTAATAATTACCAGTAATTTCTTACCATGTTGTGACGAACTTCTGCAAATGACTTTGAACCAGCTACATGGTTCACTTCTAACTTTTCTCTGTTGTCAGAATTTATTTTGCTTCTCTTCTGAACACATTATTTATAATACATTGTTATTAATAGTAATTTAATTATTACATTAAGATATCGTAAATATTACCAGAAAAGAATCAGACGAAAATCTATCGCAGAGTATCCGTCAGTCGCCATCCTTCACGTGCGGCAGTGCGGACAGTGAGCCCTCCGTGTGGCTCATACACTGCTTGTACCGCTTGTATAACACGGAGCGGTACTCCTTGAACCGCTCTTTGATCATGTCGTCGACAATATAGAAAATGGGCGGAACACTCAAATCGATGTCAAACTTATCCTGCAGTTTCGTAAATAATGGATTAAGGTAATAAACTTATTAAGAAAATAACTTAACCATAAAATAAACTTTTATAAAATAAATTTTAAAAAACTAAAATTTATCTAAAGGCGCTGACGAATGAGCTGCCGCACATCATCTGTCACGTCTCCCCAACGGGGGGTGGTAAGGGGGATCAGAGATCGGCATAAGACACCGACCTATGACGTAAACAGTCTGACATTGTTCCCAATAGGTTTAATGCAGTCCTGTGAGAAATCTATCCTCACCCTATCCTCGCGTATAAGTTGCTCTAAAAGCAACCCACTCGTGGGTCCACGTCCTCATCGGATGGTCGACGACGCTGTTGCAAAAGAAATATGTAAGTCTAAACATAAATAGAAATCATTAAAAAAAATATATGTCTAGACTTACATGCAGTTCCCGGTGTATGCACGACTGAGGGATCAGACGCCTGCGATGCAACATGTGACGGCGATGCTGGCTCCATCACATCACGGGTAGAAGGGGTAGATCCAGTGTGCGAACGACGTACTCTCCCACCTAGTGCCATCAGTGAATATGTGCGAGGTACGAACTTATAAATTTAAACAATGTCAATACAAGTGAAATATACTAAAACATTTTACAAGTAGTGTTGACGGTACAATGCATTTGTGCTTATGCTTAGAGAGATGATTAAAATATGATTACACCATTACACTATAATGCAAGCAGAATATAATAAAACTGTAAACTTTAATCTATAACCATTGAAAATTTCATTACACATTGTCATTCTATATTAAATACATATATTTTGTTGTAATATGAAATAACTTTGAGGTAAACTATCCGAAATACTCACTGCGTAAGGTATCGTATGCTTCAGAAGCATATATCATTTCGTGTGAAGCACCCGACATATTTACAGTCAACATGCCAGTCATAATAAAAGAAATCTGGTCTCTTGGGACTCCATTCAAATGTGCAAGTGACAGAGTCGCAACTTCCATATCTCGTTTCCCGCGGTTATACATCTCCATCAGCTCCGGAATTTCTTTGAGATGGCATAATCTTTCCTCTGAGTCGTCATCGATATATTCCACTCTACACTCATCGACCAGACCGGGTATCTCTATGGCCCTACCAGAAGAAGATAAGACCGAAATATCTATCTGCAATAGCTGATGAAGTTTATTGTGTGCTTCTACTACGCTCCGGTTTAAGGAGGACATAATCAAAAATTGACTCAACTGCAAATGTAGATTATAAATAAGTCAATAAAAGGAAATAATCATGACTTGTAATTTTCACGTATACATAAAATACATAAATTATTCGAATTGAAAAATGACATGTAAATCATGTGTATATTTAATAATCGTCCTCTATATCACTATCGCTTAGGGCTATTTCTTCATCATCACTATCGCTGATCAATATTTCATCCTCATTGTCCGCAACGTCGTCATCAATGAAACCGCTATCATCTCTAACAATATCACGTATTATCGAGGCATCAACATGATCAGGCGGCACATCATCTCTGTCTAATTGTCCTACATCAATATCAACACTTGAATCAGTCCATGTATCCTTAGATGACATGTCTTCTTAATATGCTTCTTCAACCCTAAACGTGTCATTTCCCTCGTCCTCACTATCTTCAACTTCTAGTACGGGAACATCAAATACGTTCATAGGCTTTATTTTCTGCACCACGTGCCAAGAGTCGTCTAACTTGGTGTCAGCGAGGTAAAATACTTGTTCGGCTTGGCTGACGAGGACAAATGGGTCGTCCTTAAACCACTTCCGAGATAAATTTACGTTCGTAAAGTAGTTGTCAGTCTGTATTCCCAACTTCTTATTTCTAATGTCCCACCAATGACATCTAAATAAGTACATCCGCTTTCTCATACAATAACTCAGCTCAATAATATCTGTCAAAATGCCATAAAAGTTAATTTCATCCTCCTCATTTGTTCCTTTCACAACCACTCCACTATTCTGTGTGGTCCTGTACTTCTCACGTTCTTCGGTGTAGAATTAAATATCGATTACAATATAACCTATATATCTAGATACACGTCTGTCAGGGCCACACGCCAGTGAATATAATGCATCAGATGCATCAGCAGAGTTGTTCATGCGCAACGTCGTCATCTATTATCATGTACAAAATATAATTATTTAGGAATTTTTATAGGTTGAAATAATGTGGCATACAACGAAAATTCTAAGTGTGGTGAGATACAATATGAAATCTTACACGTTTGCCAAACCATTCTGAAAACTGGTCTTGATGCATTCAATCGTAATTTGTGGAGAATTTGGACTTCATCTCGTCCATGTGTTCGCTACACATAAATGGCACATCATCAGTAAGAAACATTAAGATCTTCGTATGTAAAGAAAATAAAAATCGAGGGAAGACTTACTCCAAGTACGACTCTATTTCTTCACAATTATGTAACACATACCATCGCGCCTTTACTAGATCCCTAAGGTCCATATCCTGAAACATCGGGGATCCTAAAGGACGAACGTTATGTGCGAATATAGATATGAGTCCTTGTACATGCTCCTGCCCTTCATCAGCATTCCGATCTTCTCGATTGAATCTAGTCTTTATCCCACGAAGATACATGGAGCAAAATGTAAGGCACTCATTATCAATGTACACTTCAGCTATTGACCCCTCCGGTCGTGCCTTATTCCTCACAAATTGTTTAAGTGTGTGAAGGTATCTGTACACAAAACTAATATGTTATACTATGAAAACATAGATAAATATAGTTTATGGAATGAATAAAAATTTTAATAAGTTCAACCACCTTTCGATCGGATACATCCAACGATATTGTACTGGGCCTGCAAGTTTCGCCTTGTGCGGTAAATGAATCACCAGGTGTACCATGACATCGAAAAATACAGGTGAAAATATTCTTTCAAATTTGCAAAGGATTATGGCAATGTCCCTCTCCAGTCGTTTAATAACATCTACATTTAACGATTTCGAACATAAATCCTTAAAGAATATCCCCAACTCAATCAGCACCGCACTGATATCCTTGCTCAGGAATCCATGAATCGTGACTGGCAGTAGGCGCTGTAGAAGGACGTGACAATCATGACTTTTCATTCCTGTTACCTTGCAGTCTGTAACGCTAACACGCCGAGATATGTTTGACGCATACCCATCGAGAAACTTCACCGATCTCAATTATTCACATAAACGTTTTCTCTCTAGTTTTGTCAACGTGTAGCAGGCTGCTGGTATAGTATACGAATTTTCATGTGGTTGCAAGTGCAACTCTTTCCTTAAACCCATTTCTTGTAGATCCAATTGAGCCTTCAAACTGTCTTTTGTTTTCTTCTCTATGTTCATCAATGTTCCGAAGACATTGTCACATATATTTTTCTCAATATGCATGACATCCAAGTTGTACCGCAATTTTAGATCCTTAAATCGGGTAACTAAAAAAGATGATCTTCTTCCTCCAGTTATAGTCCAATACTGTACGTTTTCTCTTCTTCAAGTGTGATGCCTTACCAAATCTAACTTCTCCAATGTTACTCAGTTATTGCATCACATCTTCTCCAAATAGCTCTTTCAGGGGTGGCTTATGATCTTGTTTGCCATCAAAGATCATCGTCTTCCTGCGCCAACTATGATCACTCGGAAGGAAGCGACGATGGCCCATATAACACGTTTTTCTACCATGCTTCAATGACAATGAATAAGTCTCAATACCACATGTAGGACAAGCCAACTTGCCCTTCGTGCTCCACCCAGATAAATTTTCATAGGCGGAAAAGTCATTTATTGTCCACAAGACCGCTGCATGCAATCGAAATGTCCGTCCTGTAAATGTGTCATACGTTTCTACACCTTGACTCCACAACATGTTTAACTCATCTACTAACGGTCGCAAATACACATCAATGTCATTCCCAGGTGACTTAGGTCTAGGAATAAGCAATGACATCATGAAAAATGACTCCTTCATACACAACCAAGGAGGTAAATTGTAGGGCATAAGCACCACTGGCCACATACTGTACGAGCTATTCATATTGTCAAATGGATTAAAACCATCACTAGCAAGACCTAGTCGAACATTACGAGAATCCTCTGCAAATCAGTCATATTGTTTGTCAAAACTTTTACAGGCTTCAGAGTCCGCAGGGTGCCTCAGTGTACTATCATCATGAACGCGTTTCTCTTTATGCCACCTCATATCTTCAGCTGTCTTACAAGACATAAACAATCTTTGCAATCTGAATTTCAATGGAAAGTACCTTAATACCTTTCGTGGAATTTTCTTACCCCTGGCTGTGCCATGCTTCCACCTAGACTCTCCACATTCTTGACACTCTTCAGCCTTATCATGCTCATTGTGATATAATAAACAATCATTTATACATGCATGTATGAGTTCATAACCAAGGCCTAAGTCTCGCATCAAGGATTTGGCCTCATAAAGAGACTTAGGCAATGTCTCACCCTCCGGTAATGCTTCTTTCAACAACTCAAGTAACATGCTGAACGATTTGTTACTCCAACGATTTATTGTCTTCAAATGAAGTAACTTTATAAGAAAATTCAACTTGGAGAAGTTCTCACACCCCGGATAAAGTGGACGTTGCACATCCCTCAACAACCTACTAAAATTTTCTGATTCGTCATCACCCATTTGAGGAATATCTTGGTTACTTCTTATCGCTGCAAAATCAGTATCCACAGCTGTTCCCCTGAACACATCCCCTATGATATCTTGCATTTCGTCAACATCTTCATCCTCATCATCCGGCACAATTGGGTCAGCAAGGACTTCAGTGGGCACAACTCTATGGGTCATATCTTCACCATGATAGATCCACCAAGTGTAACTCTGGTCAATCCCAACTATGAATAAATCGTCATCTACTTTGTCTAAAGTCTTAAATATCATGTTCTTGCATTTTCGACATGGACACCTAATCTTATTCCTTAAATCTACCCGATTTCGTACAAATTACATGAACTCTTGAACCCCTTGTTTATACTCTGGGCCAAACCTGTTCTTAGCTGGCATCCAACTCTTATCCATGTCTACAATAAAAAGACTAAAGTCAGTTTATGGAAATGGCTTTAAGATTATGCTAGGTTGTAGGTTATAAGTATCGGTTATAGGTTAAGGTTAAGGTCTAGGTTTAGGTTATAGGTTAGGGTTTTGGGATTTGAGAATAGGTTTAGATTAAGGTTATAAGCCTAGGTTTAGGTTATAGGTATAGGGAATGGTTTAGGGTATAGGTATAGGTTTTGGGATTTGAGAATAGTTTTAGGTTATAAGTGTAGGTTATAGGTTTAGGGAATGGTTAGGTTTAGGTTAGAGGTTTTGGGATTTGAGAATAGGTTTAGGTTATAGGTTTAGGGAGTGGGTAGGTTTAGGTTATAGGTTTTGGGATTTGAGAATAGTTTTAGGTTATAAGTGAAGGTTATAGGTTTAGGGAGTGGGTAGGTTTAGGTTATGGGTTTAGGGAATGGGTAGGTTTAGGTTATAGGTTTTGGGATTTGAGAATATGTTATAGGTTTAGGTTGGGAAATCGGGTTTGTGTTCGGGATCCGGCTTAGGTTTGGGCTATAAGTATAGGTTTTGAGATTTGAGAATAGGTTTAGGTTATAAGTGTAGGTTATGAGTTTAGGGAATGGGTAGGTTTAGGTTATAGGTTTTGGGATTTGAGTTTAGGTTAAGGTTGTAAGTTTAGGTTAAGGTTACAATTATAGGCTATAGGTTAGGGTTAAGGTCTAGGTTTAGGTTAAAAGTATAAGTTTTGGGATTTGAGAATAGGTTTAGGTTAAGGTTATAAGTATAGGTTTAGGGTTAGGTTTTAGGTTATAGGTTATAAGTATAGGTTATAGGTTAAGGTTAAGGTCTAGGTTTAGGTTATAGGTTAGGGTTTTGGGAATTGAGAATAGGTTTAGGTTATAAGTGTAGGTTATGGGTTTAGGGAATGGGTAGGTTTAGGTTATAGGTTTTGGGATTTGAGAATAGGTTATAAGTTTAAGTTTAGGAAATCGGGTTCGGGTTCGAGATCGGGCTTAGGTTTGGACTATAAGTATAGGTTTTAGATTTGAGAATAGGTTTAGGTTATAAGTGTAGGTTATGGGTTTAGGGAATGGGTAGGTTTAGGTTATAAGTGTAGGTTATGGGTTTAGGGAATGGGTAGGTTTAGGTTTTAGGTTTTGGGATTTGAGAATAGGTTATAGGTTTAGGTTTAGGAAATCGGGTTCGGGTTCGGGATTAGGCTTAGGTTTGGGCAATAAGTATAGGTTTTGGGATTTGAGAATAGGTTAAGGTTTAGGTTATAGGTTTTGGGATTTGAGAATAGGTTAAGCTTTAGGTTTAGGAAATCGGGTTCAGGTTCTGGATCGGGCTTGGGTTTGGGTTATAGGTATAGGTTTTGGGATTTGAGAATAGGTTTAGGTTAAGGTTATGAGTCTAGGTTTAGGTTATAGGTTAAGGTTTACGTTTAGGCTATAGGTATAGGTTTTGAGATTTGAGAATATGTTTAGGTTATAAGTGTAGGTTATAGGTTTAGGGAATAGGTTTTGGGATTTGAGAATAGGTTAAGGTTTAGGTTTAGGAAATCGAGTTCGGGTTCGGGTTCGGGTTCAGGCTTGGGTTTGGGTTATAGGTATAGGTTTTAGAATTTAAGAATAGGTTTAGGTTAAGGTTATGAGTATAGGTTTAGGTTATAGGTTAAGGTTTAGGTAAAGGTTTTGAGATTTGAGAATAGTTTGGTTATAAGTGTAGGTTTAGGGTAAGTTATAGGTTAAGGTTTAGGGATTTAAGTTTTGGTTAAGAGTGTGGTAACTGCAAATACAGATATAAACAAGATATAAATACGGCCTATCCAAATGACCAGGCCCTCCTAATGCTGTCCATAAGAAATGGACAGCTTCATCAAGGTCATAACAGTGATTCCCACCTTCCACGGACCCCCGCTCATTCGGATAGCTCTGACGCACATCCGGGTATGGTCCATTAATTTCGAGCTAATACCAAAATATGGCCTGTCCAAATGGTCAGGCCCTCTCAATGCTGTTCATAGAAAATGAACAGCTTCATCATGGTCATAACAGCTGTTCCCACCTTCCAGGGACCCCCACTCATCTGGATAGCTCCGACGCACATCCGGGTATGCTCCATTAATTTCGAGCTAATACCAAAATACGGCCTGTCCAAATGGTCATGCCCTCTCAATGTTGTCCATAGAAAATGGACAGCTTCATCATGGTCATAACAGCGGTTCCCACCTTCCAGGGACCCCCGCTCATCCGGATAGCTCCGACGCACATCCGGGTATGCTCCATTAATTTCGAGCTAATACCAAAATACGGCCTATCCAAATGGAAAGGCCCTCCCAATGCTGTCCATAGGAAATGGATAGCTTCATCATGGTCATAACAGCAGTTTCCACCTTCCAGGGACCCCTGCTCATCCGGATAGCTCCGACGCACATCCGGGTATGCTCCATTAATTTTGAGCTAATACAATTAAATCCTAAATTAGTTACTCATCCAAGGTTGGATAGATTGTAATACTTTCATATTCTCATTTAAACGCCCACGTCAAAAATTCGGCAGCATCTCCTCATGCCTCTCCAGATAAGTTGATCTTACGTTACATTCCGATGCCAAATATCTAAAAAAATATAAAGATATTTGACATTGGTTATGGAACGGAAGAAACATATCTAGAGAGAAACGAGGAGATGGACCGCGGATTAAGCATGAACATTTAAATAGATTATATAAAAGCATACTATCCATCTAACCTTGAACTGTCCAAAATGGGACAATTTAAGTGATTTCTATGCCACCAAAAGCACACCATATCTATGTATGGCCCCATAGAAATCCTCAAACGAGTAACTAATTATCTAACTTACAAATCTATAAACTACAGCATAGGCACCATACACCCATGCTCAAGTGAACTAAGTCAAGCATTATTCACACATGTTCAAGTGAACCAAATTAAGCATCATTCACATATTTTCAAGTGAACCAAGTTGAGCATCATTCACACATGTTCAAGTGAACTAAGTCAAGCATCATTCATACATATTCAAGTGGATTGATTTAAGCATCATAAGCAAAACTTCTAGGGGGCTGCTCTTATCATCATTACCACACATGTTCTTACCGAATATCTTGGCATCATTACCACACATTTGAGTTGATTGATTTAAGCATCATAAACACATGTTCTAGTGGACTGATTTAATCATCGTAAACACATGTTCAAGTGGACTGGTTCAAGCATTGTAAACACATGTCCAAGTGGACTGATTTAAGCATTATTCAAACAATTGAAACTATGTCTGTCAAACACAACATCATTGTGTTATTTCTTTAGAAAGCACTGAAAGGCATTTTCATGTTCATAAATACTGAGGTTTATGAATGTCAGAATTCATAATTTTTGTTCATAGCTAGCTAGACCTAACTATCTAGCTCTAGGTTGTCAAAACAAATGTCAGAACTCTGGTGGATACTTTCATGTTAGAAAAAATACACAAGCACAGGATATGTAGCTAACTAGACTTCCATACACAATTTTGTTTATAGAAAAAATAATAATGAGGATTTAAAATATTTTGGTGCCAAGTTCAAAAATATATATATAAAAGAATTCTGACAGAAGAAAAGAACCTAATGTCTCAAAACATGTATGATTTACATTGTACCTTAGGAAAGCAACCAGCAGCACCTGCTGCAATCAAATCTTGGACAGTCCTCTGAACGTTGAGAGCGTTGCCACCGCCCTGATCTAGCAAACATTAAAGAGAAACAATTGATTTAAATACAATACAGAAAGTCTGAAATTGTGTTTTTTAAAATAAACATAATAAAGAATAGACCTTGAACTTAATATTTATTTTCCCAGACAGTGCTAACTCAGCTAATATTTATTTTCGACCATTCATTCATCACTGATTGGATGGTTTAGACCATCTGACTAATGAAAGCTTTCTATTATTGATCATTAAGGAAGACCCCACCAGATGAATAATTAAATGAAACATGTAAATAGACATAAACAAACATCCAAGAAGAAAAAATAATAAGAATCTATATTTGAACAAAGATGAAGAGAACAAAGTAAATAATAAAAAGAAATTCGAAGAAAATATTTCACCAATATGCTTCTCGACATGAGATTCATGGGTCAACCCTTTCTTTCTTTAGGTTGTTTTTGTAGGGATGTCAATGGGCTCATCCTATTCAAAATTTTGATTTTGCTTAGCTTGGCCTAGCTGATTGATGGCACCATGTGTTTGGTAAAGGAAGTTTATCTTGAATTGAAAATTTCCCACACACTTTGAGTTAATTATATTTTGACATTAAACATGTATCCAACCTCTCTATTGCAATTCAGTTCAATTGAGCATCTAAATACATGAACTAAAATAGATATAGATTTCCAAAGACTTATCAAAAGAAGTGGATGGACATACTAATGGTTTAAACTACAAATGTCCTAAACAACTACAACAAGTTGATTAACTAAGACTAGATTCGTTACATTCACAGCTTTAACAACCATCATAATACATGAACTAAAAATTAGTCTCATTACATCATGGCATCAAGAACCATCAAAACACATGAACTAAAAAACAGCATGTTTTCATGTAGGGTGCAGATCAAATCAGATTGCATAGGGGCTGTGGATCACTTGATTGGAGAGACTTGTTTCAGCAAGCTTCGTAGCAAGAAGAATTCACTTTCAACAATTTCATCACCAAATTGCTTTAGATTCATCTAATGGTGATGTTCACTATCATCCATCCGGCATAAGCTGGCATGGAGTAGGGTCCACATTGATGGTTCCGGTCATCAGGCCACCCGGCATGTGGGTCCCCAGTGAGCTGTGACACACACTCCGGATTCTCGGCTGGGGCTGCAGCCATGTGCAATGTGCTACACAGTTTACATCTTGGAATGGAGAGATCTGTCTTTCTTTGGGTTTGGTTTTGTTCGATGTGGCAGCAGAAGAATCCCGCTACAAGATTCTCTTTGGGATGAGGAAGCTTCCACCTTGGGAGAGATGGGCTGTAGTCCCCTGTCCACATGGCACGATATTATGCGTGCTCTAATTTTAGCATGAGCTGTAGCTCTCTGCTCTTGGAAAGGCAGTGGCTACTCTTCAGGTTTTGGGTGGCTTAGATATCTCCATTTCAAGAGAAATTATAGTTGCACGAAACATGAAGAGAAGCAGTAGCAAATTAGGGTGCGGAAGCGGGGAAGCAACTGTTTCAAAATGCTAGGAATCATAAGCAACTAGGAAGCATGAGTGGGAGCATGAGTGCAAACTGCGATCTGAAGTGGGAGTGGCACTTGGTTGGAAGGCTCATGCAACTAAGAGAGGAACTAGAGTTCTTGAGCTCCTATGCTGTGGAGTTTGCAAGTACATTCTACGTTTTTGAATGACTGTTAGTTACATGTTGAGAGGGCCATCTCTTCATGAGAATATGCGACAGCAGGGCTGCTACCCTACGCTTGGTGATTTTACACCACACTACTATGCGTGCTCTTGTTTGACATTTTAATTTGATCTGTTTCTTTCATGCATTCTCTGTGACTCATGCGTAAAGTGTGATCTTTAGCACAATGGTATGGGTACTTAAAGGCGCTGACCTTTAGCAAAATAGATTGCATCGATCTGAATTACCATAAAAAGACTAAAAGAGACCCTAAGGGCCTGCTTGAAGATGCCTTAAAAAGAGTTCATCTCATTTTAGTTAAGAGTATTATGTTTATATGTATTACTCTCTAACAAATAATTACTCCTAACATGAATTCATTATATAGATCAAGATCTCTAATACATTTGCACTGTTAACTAAAATTAGATGAGTTCATTTAGGTTGGCATGGGCTACTAAAATCTTTACGTGGGTCAGGTTTGGACAAGATTCATTGGCCCATTTTGTAAATAGGCTGGGCTTGGGCTGCCCCAACCTGATTAAACGCTGGCAGGATGCTCAACCTAATTAGTTAAAAATCTGGGCTCCAAAGCCCATCAACAGCACTGCTCTCATCATTGTAGCCAAGATCCATAGACCTCTTTATAGAGAATATTGAACTCGTATTGCAACCATACATTCCTGTGTATTGCTATTTTTAGGTGAGGACCGTTGGGATCTAGGTGTAGTTGGTTCCGGCACATGTTGCAAGCATGGATACAATTGAAATGATGGACCTCACCGTGGTGGGACAAAGCCCAGAAAAACCATCAAGGTTGGAAGACCAATCAATGATCCACAGATCAGTGGTTAAAATAGATGGTCCACATTCAAAGAAAAAAATATACATGATCAAAGCGTCCACAGTAAAAGCCATCATATAATCAGTTTGGATGATTGAAACATGGTCCCAGATCAAATGGCTACAGCTACAGCACCAACGTAAACAATATGCAGTGTCCCATCAATGCTCAATGCTTGAGACTAGAAATAGTAAAAGAGAATAGCATGGTTTGGTGAAAATCACCTATCACCGTAGGATTTTCCCATTCCATAAGGCAACATCCAGATCATGGATCATTTGCAATACGGATGCTTTTTCTACGTATCAAACCCAACTATGATGATACATTGTTTGTGTCGATCACAGATATTATCGTTCATAAAAAAATTGATTTAAACACAACACAAACATTGAAAACTAGTACCTCTTATCTAGATGTTGTGCATCACTGATCGCAGAGGTTTTTCATGGTGGAGCCAACATAAAATGGGACCTAGAATGGTATGGACCACATCATGTGATGAGGTAGGGAGGAGATAACAGCATGGTCAACTACCCTCATTAGCATACCTTGACTTTTATAAAAATCAAGTTGACAGTAAGCAGCATGTCTGTTGCATAGGATTCTATATATCCCCCCAACTGGTGACCATACAAGTGTGTTGTGCACACAGTAGGACCCATGTCCACTGCATTGGCAAGTGGGATGCAATTCCAGATCCTACTCTCACAGGATATCCCTTGTTTAACTCAAAGGCCCATTATAGGTGGATTGCAAAAGAACCATCACAAATTCAAAAGGAAGCCCAAGAAGCCCCACATTCACAGCCCAAAACCCATATCTTGCAGCAATCAGATCAAAACAAACAGAAAATAGAATCAAACCCAACGAACCATCACAAACTCAACACCAAATCTACATAACCAAACACAAAAAAATCAAAATTTTGTGAGATTGAAACTCAAAATTTTGTGAGGGGCATTTATTGATCGGGGAAACAAATACATTCCAAGGAAACAGCTATGAATGCAAAGAAAAATGGACAATGAAAAAGCATCTTCTCACTTAAATCTTCTGAAATCCAAAACCCAAGCTCTAAATCTAGTAAATCCCCACCATAACTAGTAAAAATAAAAAATAAATAACTCGCAAAGTATAGAGATCGAGATACCTGATGGGTTATCTCGTTGCTGCGGCTGGAGAGAGACGAAGGCAGCCGTGTGTGTGTGTGTGTGTGTGTGTGTGTGTGTGAGAGAGAGAGAGAGAGAGAGAGAGAGAGAGAGAGCGAGAGAGAGAGTGGAGGGTGAGAGATCGAGATAAAGAGAGAGGGGAGAGGGAGGGGATTAGGGCATCAGAGAGATAGGAGAGGGGTTTGGATGAGAGAGTGCGGGTGACGGAGAGATTGGAGAGGGGTTTGGGTTTTTTTGAGCGCCCAATTTTAAGAGGCGCGCGCTCGATTTTTTAAGTGGGGTCTGGTATGGCTCCATGGGCCCCACTATGATGCGTGTCAAACATCTACCCCATCAGTCAGATGCACCAACCCATGTTGGGCCCAGGGATTAAAAATTAGATCAATCTATCACTTGTGTGGACCACACCACATACAAAAGTTGGGAGGGGTTACCCTCCATTAAAGCATTTATAATTATTTGTGGGCCCACCATGATGTATATGACCTATCCGTGTCGTCCATCTACTTTACCATGGCATTTTGAGTCATGAGCCAAAAAATGAAGCAAATCCAACGTTGAAGTGGCCCACACCAAAGTAAATAGTGGCCCAAGAAGTTTTTAACCGTGGGTGTTTAATTCTGAAAAATCTAGCTCATTTTTTGGCTCATGCCCTAAATTTTGGCCGGGGTCGGTATGGCTCTATAGGCCCCACCATGATGCGCGTAAAACATTTACCCCTTCAATCGGATGCACCATCCCATGGCGGGCCACACCACATACAAAAGTTGAGAGGGGTTACCATCCATTAAAACATTCATAATTATTTTTTGGGCTCACATTGGTTTAGATTCACAAATCCAGCACATTCATTATGTGTGTGCCCCTTGGATGAGGGGTCATACCAAGTTTCAGACGCTTCCAAATTTCAGTTGGGGCCCCACCAAGTGCACGGTTGATTTTTAGGATAGGTTATAATTTAAAGGGGACCCATCAAATGCACGGTGTTGATGTTTGACACACATCATGGTGGGGCCAACACAGCTCGACCTCATGGGAAGTTCTCATGAGCTCCTAAAACAGGGTTGCACCAGACCCACTGATCATTCCACGAGCATACTCGTCAAGTTTTGCAGCTAGTTCATGCATCATCTCACCAATCTGTTTTGTAACTCCTTGTAGAAGTTCCCGACACATCAAATTGTTAGCTGTACTTGTACCCAACCCCTGCAGGAGAGAGACTCAACAATGAGGTATGACAGATGAATCCCTGAATGAAAATGGAATCATTCATAGTTGCCACACATAACCAACATAACCAGTTTCTAAATTCTTAACAATTCTCACCGTATATCAAAGCCCCATGATCCATCATGTTTTTATGCTGCACCAGTGTCCATCAAGAACCCACATCCAAGCCATATAGACTTGGATGGAGGGGAAAAAACAAATATCAGCTTGATCTAAACTATTGTGGGCCTTAGAAGTATTCAACAGTAGGCAGTCAATCTCATTTGTGTGTCTGTCTGAGAATTAACCATTTTAATGGCATTGGTTTTTTAGACATTTCCACTGAATCATTGTAAAGGTGTTTCTACCTTATTAACTTCGGCAACTCATGCCCTTCAAAAATAACGGAGCGTATATTAAGCAGCCACGCATGAACCATTGCTTGAGCAGCACCGGAAGACATAAGATGCAAATCCAAGCAAGAATCACACCATGCATTCTCCCAAACATGCTTACGTTTCCCTTCGAGCACAACCAATTGTGCCCCTTGTCTCTGAAAAAGAGGAAAGAGGCAATGACTTTTACAAGCACTACAAGATTTAGAGGCTATACATAACACACAAGAAATATCTTTTTTTATTAGGAAAGCTAGTTCGTGTCACGCCCCAAACTCGGAGATCGGGCTCACAAAAATCGGATTCATAGGAATCCCGATCGCCGAATCCGGTGCCGACAGCCTCCGTAGTACGCCATTCTCGGCTCCTAGCATTCATATGCCAGATTTCGATCCTGGGATCCTACAAGGAAGATTTTTTTTTTTGGAAATGTACATTTAACTAGTAATAAGCATAACCACAAGATTACCCAATTTACAACGGTAACATCGTCATCACATATCCATTAATATAATCATTTGAATACAATACTGAAAGGGAAATACAGAAATAGGGAATCAAGCTCCAGAAGACCACCACACGCTCCAAGCTCAACACTGCTACAACCTAACATCACCTGCACGCATCTATTATGCATAAGCTTATAGAAAGCTTAGAGGGTGGTGTAAGTGTGTGCACAAGGTAAGTGTCAAGTATTCAATACAATGTCATAATCATACAATGCTGGAAAACTACTAATCCATAAACCATACAATGTCTGAATAATCAGAAACACTGACAAGATATATCTCACATGATGACAGAGTAAGCGAAAGTATGGACAAGTCTATGAGTCAATCAATATCAGAATACGCAATATAGAATAGTTATGCAATAAGGAATCATAAAGAGCTAAATATCAGATGCCGAGGATGCAATGCAATATACAAATCATGCTAAGTCTATCTAGGCCATATAAGTGCAGAATCATAGTAACCCAAAATGTCATATGCCTGTAGGTGTAATGCAATATGCGATGCGAATGAAATGACCATGCTTGGAGTGTGAAGTCGGGATGATAGTACATAATATCGCAGGCTACGGGGTCTGCCACAATGGACTTCTATCCAAACCAGTCCCATATCTAAATTTGGATAGTCAGACTCAACGTGGTAAACCCCTGATCTCAGGTTGGTCGCATGCCCAACCGAAATTCTTGTCATAACGAAGGTACCTAACAATTAGTTGCGCATCACCAGCCCGAGTGGATAGTGAATGAATGAATGAATGAGCATGCAACTCCTACTCGATAAGTCTACATATCAGTACGGTTCTTCTCTGAGAAATCACCGAGGTCTATTACACTCCAAACCACATTTTTTTCTTATCGCGCGCAACAAGGTGAGTGGAAGAGACCTCACTATCCGCCTGCCAATATCGGGTTCGGCTCATCAATAGCGGAACCATTCCTCGAGCTGGTCAGACTCAGCCTAGCATTGCTCCCTCCTCTCAGGCAGGTAAGGCCGCACCCCCTTCCAACTGACTACGACACAGTGGAGAGCGCAGCCGTCTAGTAATCGACACTCGGCGCTCGTCTACCCACTCGGTCTAGATGTTGGAGCAACCTCTAGAACCAAGAGGGTTTAGAAACTTTCACCCAAGGATATCTATAGCACCCCATGTAGAACAGATTTTCGGTGTCCCATCTGACCATCCACGAAATACCTGTGGAGGCTACGACCCTGATGTCGCTAAGGCATACGGTGGTCATGTCACACAAATGCTAGATGCATGAGTCACAAAGTCCAATCATGCATCAATCCTACACATGCCATGCTCTCATGTGGGGCAACTCCGCCTATCAGGGAGCCCCATGAACAACTTACCTTTGACATATGCAATGGTCAATCACATCTCATAACAAACATGCAGATGATGCGTATGAGCATGTATTATGATGCTATGCTGTCACATACTCACAATCGGTATCAATAACCAGCTTCAATAATCGGCCTCGACAATGTGGACATCTAACCAACATTGCCCCAAGGAGTGACCCTCACAGATCCAAACATATAATGGGCCCACGGCCTCACACAAGGGCCTAATATACAACACAATGGGCCTTACTCAAGGGTTACATGTACACAACAGGTGGGCCCTTCTCATGGGCCTTAAATACATGACATTTGGGCCTTACACATGGGTCTTGAATACATCAAATGGGTCATGCATTATGGGCCTGATACATGTCACAATGGCCTTACTCATAGACCATGATTACATCGCAATGGGATCCAACTACGGGTCGCACATACATCCTATAGGTTTTGACAATCGACCTCGGCCTCAACAATCGGAATCGACCCCGAAACGCGACCTCGACAATCAGAATCAGCCTGTATAATCGAAGTTTGCAATCAATCACGATAATCGGCCTAACAAGCCCTAAGGGAAGGTCATGAGGTGAATATTTAACCGTCATTGTCCATCAATGTGGACAATCAACCAATATTGCTCTAAGGAGTGTCCCACATAGGGCCGAACATACCGTGGGCCCACGACTTCATATAAGGGTTGAATATACATCGCAATGGGCCGAATACATGGGCCTAATATACATCACCATGGGCCACGACCCACGGTCCTCAGATACATCATAATGGGCTATGACCCATGGATCTCAATATACATCATAATGGGCTACGACCTATGGACCAAAATATACATCAAGTGGACCGCATTAATGGGTCTCATATGCACGACAAGCGGGTCCTGCACAAGCAGCGAGTGGGCCTACTAATAACATACCTATCTACAAGTATATCAGAGTGGGCCTCATAACATGGGCCTCATATATGGCCTCAGGAACAGGCCACAAATACATCAAGATGGGCCTAATCAATCATATAGGCTAAATCAATCAAATGGGCCGATACAAGCAGGCCGATCAAATACACCGATATAAATGGGCTTTGCATCATGGAATTATACTAAGCATATTATAAAGTAATGAACTATCAACAAGTATGAGCCTACCAATGGGCCCTAGGGAGAGTCGTAATGTGGACATCCAACCAACATTACACTCACAATGTGGACGTCAAACCAACATTGCTCCCAAGGCACGATCGTCGTAAACATCATTACATAATCTGTGTTGGGATCACACATTGCAATGGACCTTAGGTACATCCCATTGGGCCTTAAATACATCAAATTGTCCATATCATATGGGCCTTTTATTCATCAAATGGGCCACATCAATGGGCCGCACCAATGGGCCTTATGTGCATTGCAATGGGTCATAACCCGTGGGCCTTAGATTGCATCAAATGGGCCTAATCTCATGGGTATTATATGTAACAAATGGGCTACACCAATTGGGCCCCATGTATACATCAAATGGGCCTAAACCCATAGGGCCTAGTACATCTCAATGGACTTTGACCCATGGGCACCTAAAATACATCAAAATGGGCCTAACCACATGGTCCTCATATATATATATATATATATATATATATATATATATATATATATATATATATATATATCAAGGTGGGCCTCAACAACAGGCCATAAATATGACAAGAGTGCCACATCACATGGGCCATAAATATATACTAAGGTGAGGCCCACTTGAACTATAAATCCATCTTATTTTAGCATCAAGCCCTAAAACAAGCTTTCAAATGGTTAGACAAATTGTATGCAACACATGCATCATGGTGGGGATCCACATGAAGGCCCACCATTATGTACATTATATATAATATAATATATAAACTATATATACACACAGAGTCAATGTGGACGGTTTGGATGCAACCCAAGCATCAAGGCGGGGGTACACATGAACCATGGATCTGACCTGTTCTTTAGATCATGTAATAAAATGAGCTTTCAAAGTGGCTGGGCAGCTTGGATGCAACCTATGCATCATGGTGGGGGTCCACATGAAGACCCACTAACATGTATATTATATTTAATATAATATATAAACTATATATAGTATATATGTACAATGTGCCACAAGGTGGGACCCACAAGTCCCTGGACGGTTTGGAGGTCACATAAGCACCATGGAGGGCCCACCGTTAGAAAGAGTGGACGGCCTGTGAAATGCACCTGCATGTGGGACCTACATGAAACTGACGTCCAGAGAGGGAGAGAGAGAGAGGGAAATATATATATATAGAGAGAGAGAGCACGTGGCCCATTTCACCCTTTTCTTTTTCTTTTCCTTTTTCTTTTCTTTCTTGCTGTCACAACAGAGGTGGGTCCTACGTAGGACCCACCACACACGCAGGGGCAACGAGCTTTTAGACTCCCGGACGTCCAGCTGCGTGGGCCCCACCGCTGATGTCTACCAACATCAAACCTGTCTATCAGATGCACCGTTTCAGCGTGGGCCTAGGTCTCAAAAATCAAGTCAGCTCGTGATTTGTGTGGGCCGCAGCAGATACAATAGTTGGGAGGGCTACCCTCCGTTAAAACATTCAAAATCATTTATTAAGCCCACCGAGATGGGGTCCACAAATCCAACCCACCCATCATGGGTGTCCCATGTGAATGGACGGTCAGACCAATCTTCAGCCGCACCAAAGCATAGGTGGGTCCCACGTACAGGCCACCCTTTAGGGGCCATACAAGACCTCATGTGTTGAAACGAGGTATCTCCACTCAGTCTTCCAGTTGAACTATGGATCTGGGTGTCCAGCGAGGCCCGCACGAGGTGGGTCCCACCGTCTAACGACAGTGGACACCACACGTGATGGTGTGGCCCACAAAAATGGTTGGACGATGTGGATGGGGTGGGTCCCATGGACCTCACACCAGCTGACACTTCACCGTTAGTCACCCCACCAGGGAAAACAAGACCTCAAGTGTTGGAACGCGGTACCTCCACCCCGTCTACCAGTTGAGATATGGATCTGGACGTGGGTGTGGGTCCCACGTGCCAAGGAGAGCCCCACATGGACATGGTCCCACTGTCCAGATGGTGGACGGTTCGGATACAACGCATACATCACTGGCATGGCCCATTGGAGGGTGGAGGATGGGAGTGAGTTCTATGGACCCACTGTCAGCACCCCTGCCAACACAATTCCTGCACTTCACACTTCATTATCAGCCCATCCAGCGTCCAGAGACGCTGGACGGCATAGATGTTACACAGCATCATGGTGGGTCCCACTTGGACGTGGCCCACCCGAGTTTTAGATCAAGCTGATTTTCTGTGTTTCCCTTACATCCAGGTGGCCTACAATTTAGATGGCCCATGCCAAAAACAACAAAAAGGAGCTCAAGGTGGCCCACCATTGGTATGGATGAGATACATACATCAAGTGGGCCACAAGCCATCATACACAAAGGAAAAATGGAAGAGAGAGAGAGAGATCGGTGAGGATGGACGTGATGGAGGGGCCCCGCCACTATGGGCCCCTCTTTGATACAAAAAGTACATCAAGGTGGGTCCCATTACATGTGGCCCTTAAATCAACAAAACGAATGAAAATAAAATTCCAAAAAAAATCACTCACCGTCGATCTTCTTGCTCCTATGGGCTCCTTAGCTCCTTAGATTCAACTTCAATGGATGAGATGAGGAATGGATGGCTAGGATGGGAGATGATGGGGTAGGAAAGTGGGCCACACTTGAAGTTTTGAAAGAGAGGGAGAGGTTTGGGAAATTCATACGTATGGAGCTTCTCTCCTTTAGAATTTTGAGTTTGAAAATGAGAAAGAGAGAGAGAGGGAGTTGTAAAGAGAGAGATGGGTGATGGATGGATGTGGTGAGTGATGGGTGTGTAAGAAAACTTTGACTTTGATGGCCTTTTGAGTAAGAAAAGCATGGGCTTGTAAGAAACTTTTGGACTTTTATGGCTTGCTTGGGAAAGGGTGAAAGTGATGTGTACTTGACATGTACTTGACATGTGATGTGATGAGATTGATTGATTGATGGGATTGATGTGACATCTCGTAGAGATTCTCTTGAGTTTTGCAACGCGCGGCATTTTTCTCGCACCGAACGTTGGCCCACATCTCCTGACCAGGGTATTGCCTCGGCGCGCGAGTTGCGGCATCGGAACCGCGGCGACGGCGCGATCACTATGGTAAAGGTCATGGGTTGAGTCGACTCGGGTTGACGGCATGTGAATTAGGGTCGCGCGCAAATACCGTTTAAGGGTCGAAGGTTGCCAAAATTTGACCGAAAAGACCGTAGAAGTCTACGGAATGGTACGAACTAAGATACGGGTCTTACAGTTCTAACCCAAGACCTCAATCAGAGCTTTCAATGCTCTAGGCCTGGGATTGACTAACTTGGCTTTAGCCTAGATTTTGAACTGGTCAAGCTAGGCTAGCAACATTTAAAATTTTGATTTTATTAGGCCCAAACCTGGCCATTGACAATCCTATCCTCGATGTTGAAATGCGGACTATCCACCATTGAGCTTTGAGTACAAACCCATGTTACATACAAGATATAACAGATAATGTTCATCGCATTCATGCACAGGTTCAGTTCAAAATAGATGGAACCAAGTGCTACCAGTAATCCATGTGATTGTGTGTCTTTACTCAAGATTAAAGGTGTGAATTTGCCAACATATATTTGCTTAGCGACAAAACCTCTCATAGATATAAGAGAGTATTATAGTCAATTTTTCATGTTCTTTCAAGGTATTTAAGTTTTACCAGGGTGATGGTATTAGATCTGAACTTGCAATGGAGGTTTTATTCAGTTGAGACTTGAGATTAAAGAGACCCTAAAGGCCTGTTTAAATCCCTCCAAATCAATCATAAATGTCTACAGTGCAACAGAACAATAGGTGGTAGAAGGGCATAATGAACCAAAGAAAGAGGATAGATATGTGTAGTCTCCTCATCACAAGAAATCCACCTAAAATAATCTCACTGTTAGGACTCTAGGGTAGTCACACTTCTAGGGTCAATTCCCATCATAGGAATCACATAAAAAGTCCATTTTCTCTCATTCAAATATCTCATCTCATATCTCATGGCTGTATAGCCTCATATACACGACAAATCTTAACTAGGGTTATTTCCTATTGGTCCCTTCATAAGAATTAATGCCAATTTTATTAGACGAGGAAGAGGATGGGATTTCCTCAAAGCAAAATTACAAGCGATCGAGACCGAAAAGAATCAAAAGACGATTGGGAAGCAATGCCCATGATACAGCAACCAATTATGCCATCTTGAAGACCTCATCAGGTCACCGATGACAATTGTGAAAACATGTCTGGTTTCACTCGGCCCAAATTGACAATAAGCTAGAAAGACTCGTAATCTCCACAATGCTCCCCCTTTGTAAAAGCTGGAGATCGTGAAGGACCTTAGGGATTGCGCTTATAGGGGCTTTTTCGGGCTTTCTTTGACATTTGTGACTTGGGGTTTTATATATTTAACTTGGAGTCGTCATTAGCCAGTTAATTAGATTTCCGCAGTCAGCTAGACCCTATAGAATCTGTAAACCAGAGAATCTGAGGATTCCCTTGTCTAAATGACTTTTGAACTGCAACTTGGGATACTAGGTAAGGGACCACAATAATAAAGAATGAAGGTGATAGGTATCTTCAACACCGGCACAAACGTGCGATTTCCACTTCACAGAACTCAGCGAAATATAAGGGATTTGGTTAGTTCTTGCATCCAAATAACGTAATGGAATGGATGGTATGTGATGCGATGGTGCAATGTCCAACTCAAGTGTGGATGATGCGATGGTGCAATTTTTAATTAGTGTATGCATATGTAATGTTTGACACAATGGTTGTAATAAGCCTGTTAAAATATATACTTTGCCCCAAAATGATGAAATTCCAAGTCTTGGATAAGCGACAAGCACAAGATCACATCCAAGTCACTAACCAACGATTTTTAACCATTGACTTGCATAGGCAATGTTTGGATAGTATGGATCTTTGTATTAAAGTAATTATAACTCGCAATTGATAATCTAATTGTTTTGAGATATCATCACTAAGCCATGTACCCAAAAGATTAATAGCATAGTTACACACATGTTACACATGCATTTTCTCACCACTTGTGGTGTGGTTCACTTACCCTTCCATCTGCATTCTTTTTTTAGCTCATGCCTTAAAATATCAGTAAAAAATGAATGGACCATGTGGATAAAAATATAAACATCATAATAGCTCCATAGAGCTCATGATTGGACCATCCATCTCTAGGTAGGACCTAACGGGAATAGTATCCAATGTCCCTGCATAGCTCATGATAGAACCATCCATCTCTAGCTAGGTACACATGAGCTACATGTCTTGTAGTAGTAAATGTTATAAAAAAGCTTTATTTTAAATGGTTTAAAACTCATATTTTAAAAAACCATAAAATGTAAAGTTGATATTAAATATTTCTTTTTTGATTTTAACTTAAAATAGTGGTGTTTCTTTGTTAAAGTTGGTGTTGAACTTACACCATAAACAAACTAAAAACCTCACGTTAAAAGAAAAGAGTCTTGAAAAGGGTTTTTCAAAAACCCCTTTTTTCAACCCTAGCATGCGACGCAAGCTCTCCTCCACTTCGTTGATTCTCTCAATCCACAAGGACATTGAAGGGGAGATTTCGGCTGATCATTGGAGCTTGCAAGAGGGTCCAATTGTTGTTTTTTTCAAGAGCATTGGAGTTGAAATGAAGGAGAAAATCAGATTTCCCCCTTTCCGCATCCATACGTCTTTGAAATTCCAAGTCTTAGATTTTTGATTGATTGAATCTCTCTTCTTGAGCTTGCAAGAGGTATGTTTGATCAGCTATGCCCTTCTTACAGCTTCATTGATCTCTATATTTGATGCTATGCATAGTCATTTACAATTCACGGCAAGCCTCTTAGTAGAACTTAGGGAACGATATGGATTTCTTAGTAGAACTTAGGGAACGGTGTGGATTTCATCATTTCCTCTACAAACCGTTGGTAAAAAGCATCAGCGAAATGTAAGCCATCCCAGCTCATATACTTTCTTGGTTGACTGCATGCTTTGGCAGCTGGATTTCCCCCACAAGGAATTAGAGGGTTGTAATTAAATGGGTCACCACCAAATCCACGACGGGCCTTTAATTTCACCCTATCATTAAACCCTGCATTTATAAAGAAAAAAGGGAGAAGCATTTTATTCCATCTCTCCCACACACACCTGTAGTGGAGATTTTCTAATCCTATAGTCACCTACATGACCTTTTGGCCATTCCTTTCACTATTTTACACAATTTTGGTGGACTTTGCAGTTTTCATGACAAAACTCAACCCTATGTTTGGCAGGCTAGTTTTATGATTTTCTTGCTGGAATCTTTATATACAATCACTTTACATCATCTTATCTGAAGTGAAAATAAGGTTGGGAAGATTTCCTTTTGATCTAAAACAGTTCCTTGTGCGTTGTGTTGTACTTTTGAGTCCTGCTTTTTTACCATTGCATGCTTTTGTGTTGGAACAAGTTCAGTATATACTTTGGATCATCTGTGGTAACTATTCAGATTTGTTTATGGTGTTTATCCATCTAAACCTAGATAAGCATTGAACATTGCTTCAGATCTGGTGCAAGTTGTTTATGTTAAATTGAACACACACACAAAAAGTAAACATATAAATTAGCCTTCTTGATTCATAATTTTTTGATTGGAAGTAGTCTGTGGCAATATGTTGATGGTTACATGGGCAAACCAGTTGCTGGTGCAGACTATTTTGCCCAAAAAAAAAAAATTGATGAGTGGAGGCTCTATGACACCACAATATAGTTTCAGGTGGCAAACTATGTTGAACCCTCAATGTGCATGTGTTTTTCTGGATCATTTAAGCCATAGGCGTTGCTGTTCAATGTGCATCCTTGAATATGGCCATTTAGTCAATCACTTAGGTTGCAACATTGCAATAAGATTTATATTAACAAAAGAAATATTAAAACCATATATTTTCTTATGGTTTCTTTGCAACATTAGTAGAACAAGCTAATTCTACAACTAGGCAAGTTTCTCTGCAACATTAGCAGAATAAGCTTATTTTACAACTAGACAGCTTCTCAGTGACATTTGTAGAATAAGCTTATTCTACAATATGTGTGGAGCCCATCATGATCTGTGTAAGGTTCCACAGTCCATCAAATTTGGGATTAGGAAATTGAGGATTTGGGTACCCAACTCTCTCTTCGAATTTGGGGATTATGGTACCCTAATCACATTTTGAATCTGGGGGTTTTGAAATGGCCACACAAGTAGATTTATTGAAGATCCGAAGAATGCCACTGGTATGGTTAGATGAAACCAACGGATGGCAAAGAATGTCTTTGCAAGTGGTTAATTGGTAAGACTTATTTCCCACTTCATTTTTGTTTACCTCTTAATCCATACTTCAACTTTCTATGATCAAATAATTTTTTTATTTTTGTAAAGTGTTTAATTATTTCTTTATATAGAAATCTGCACACTAATTGTTTGAAAAAATGCTTCAACCAACTTTCTATATAGAAATCTGCACACTAATTGTTTGAAAAAAATGCTTCACCCAAGTAGGTGTCCTCCGGTTTTGACATGCATAACTCGCTGTATGGTTAGATGAAACCACTATTGTCTATCTGGTTGACCTGACCTTTTTTTTGTTTAAAAGTCTTTAATTGGATGGTCAACATCAACTTATTATCAAATTGATTTTTGAACAATGGTCATTCACAAAGGGTATCTTCTGTGTGTAAAATTCAAGATTGCAACTAACAAGGCAGGTCACACATGTCTCTTCAATCAAATGAATTAGCAATTTTATTTAAACTGCCAATACTTTTTTCGTGTGAGACCGCCTTATGAGTGGGCAAGCCTGATTTGTTTGTTTATTTTTTTTTTTGCATATGCTCATCTTCTATATAATTGTTTGCATGCATTCCTTTTAGTGGCAGTATCCTAATTTTTGTTGTTGACAGAGAACATTGATGAACCAAGAAGTTCGAATTTTATGGTCAGTCCATACGTGTGCATAAAGACTGACTATCTATGCACCGCTATACATGTCACTAGGTCACATGGGTGCATCAACCAAGCCGTCCATCAGGTGTGTCCCAAAGTTTAACTGATCTACCACATTAATCCAGCTCATCAACACATTATGTGGTCTGGATTGTAGAAAAAGGTAGATGGTCTGGGACAATATTGCCAATTTTATCTAGCTGCTTATTTCTTCTGTAAATCATGGAGTTGGCAAGGGCATCTACACAATGGGAAACAAAATAATGGAAGGCTTTGGTGATCACCATACCTGTCATATGCTGTGTCACATAGATGGGAAGATGGATAGGAAGAAAAATGAAGAGAAAAATGGAAGGAGTAAGCAAGGAAGAGCATACCCGGATCTAAGGCCTGTTGGCTGAAGCCAAGGTTTCTACTTTTGCCAATACAATCTTCTTTCTTTATGATTCACGTAGAAAAAAACAAAAAATGAAGCCAGTTATATATAGAGCAGCAAGCTCATCCACATGCCTCTAATCATGGCACATGTGGGTAATATAACCAAGCTGTCTATCATGTGGGTCCTACTGAATTTGCCAAGAGGACTCTTCTTTTTCTAAGATGTGGCCAACCCTCTTCTATGCTTACTCTTTTCTTGCCACCTTTGAAAAGCACAACTGGCGGACGCCTTTGCGTAATAGAAGGAGAAAGCATCTAAAATGCATGAAATGGAAAGAGTGTAGGTACTCTGTAAGAGTTACCATAATTCATATGCAAATAGACCATGTAAGTCTTCCAATATTTCAATTTGTAAGTGAACCATACCATTGATGTGTTGGGCCTCATTACAAATAGACCATGTAAGTCTTCCAATAATTCATATGCATACTTTCAGTTTCTTCAAGTGAGGTCATGGTTGAGTGATCCATACCATTGATGTGTTGGGCCTCACTACAAATAGACCATGTAAGTCTTCCAATATTTCAATTTGTGGGCAAAGAACAACAATCTAATGGAGTCATCGAATGATCTTGGACCAGCTTTCACTTTGTACAAGTAGGGCCGGTACTTTAGATCCAAACAATTGGTCACTTTATCACTTCATGGATGGATTTTGTTTGTGACAATTAGCCCAGCAAGAAAATCTGGCCTTTCAATTTGTGGCTGTGAATGTGATGGTTGAGAAACAACAACGGTTCAACATAATCCAAAATGGCCATACAGAGTGCATATCATGATAAAACTGAACCATTAGTGTTGTGTGTTCTATTTTATACTGTTCTCACCTTACATAGGGAACTGTAAGAAAGGTCCCGTGACTTTGTATCATCTTTACATACGAAATGAGTCATGTAATATGGTTGAATGGTTAGTTTTTCTAGGCATGATTTCTTTATCATGTTTCAGTTTAGGACTGGTTGCTGGTCAAATGGTTAATTTTTCTAGGGATGTTTTTTGTATCATGTTTTAATTTAGGACTGGTTCCTTGTTTTATTTATTTATGTTTCAAGTCACTATAATTTAATGTTTTGTCTAGATTAGCAGTCTGTTTTATCCACTTGCTTGGATGCTAACATTATGAACTTCCTTAACACATGTTGCTTATATTTAGGGATACACGAGATAAACACATTTTAGTAATAATGGTCTATAGCTTCTCATTTGGTGTTGATACATTGGCTTATTTGGATAATGTTATAATTGAATCATCAATCTCACATCCATCACTTTTGTTGGTTTCCTGTCATGCCATATATGCTAGTTTCACCCAATTGGTGTTTGATGTGAAATGGAACCAATATCTAGAACCTGGACCAGACTCCAACCTGTTTTTTATGGGCTGTGCAGTTCCAAAATGGTCCAACCTGTCTGACCCATGATGTTCCCATGACAACATAAATTAATAAAATAGATATTTGACAAGTTGACTCAACTATTCATATGAGTGGAGAGATTGAGAAGGATGTTGTCCATAAACTTCAAGTAGGTTGGAAGAAATGGAGATGTGCCTTGAGAGTTTTTTATGTGATCATCATGTAACAGTCAAACTAAAAGGGAAATTTTATAGAATGGCTATAAGACCAGCCATGCTGTATGGGATAAAATGTTGTGCAATTAAGGAAGAATGTGTTCATAGGATGAGTGTAGCTGGCACCAGGATGTTGATATGAATGAGTGGGAAGACAAGGAAAGATAAAAATAGAAATGAATGCACTCAAAGGGAATTTGGGAGTAAAACTAATAGGTAATAAAATGAGGGAAAGTAGACAGATTGTTTGGTCACATGCAATGGAGAGACTAAGAACTGCAATGGTTAGATGGAGTGAGTTGGTATAAGTTGAAGTTTAAGAAACACAGAGAAACAAATATGGTGATATGTACATGAGACTGTTGAAGTTTAAGAAACAAAAGTCTTATAATTTGTTTGAATGACTATAAAGGTATTTAAATTCAGTTTGTCATATAAATACCTCGAATCATAATCATAATCTTAATCGTAAAAATTTTTTTAATTTTAGTTGATTGTCCAAATGATTCTTGAACTTTTATTGAAAATGATACTCTTGTCATTCAATATTCAAAACCTTTGCCCATACTCTAGATTTTTTTTATTCAGTAGCTCAGTCAGGTCAATGGTAAGCGCACCAACTTCATCAAAGAATCACAGATTGGAAGGGAGTCAATCAAATAGTTTCTTTTATTTTATTTTTTCATCATAAATTGATACCGAGTTTAAACTAGCCATTACACTCTCTGGCACATATATTTTTAACTGTGGAAAACAGTCTTAGAATCTCCATCATGCTGTATATATGTAGTTTCTCTTATGAATTTATTTCTCTACCTAGTTTTAAAACTAATGAGTTCTTCGTACTAATTTCATGTAGCATCTCTTGGTATCATCAGATTTTACCTCCATGCAGTAACATCTACTGCATCAAAGTTTCTACTGACATGGTTATTTCAGTATGAACATGAGCACAGACAATGGTCGGCCACTATCTCTTTGCGACTGATATCAAGTTGTTTACATGTAATGGATTCAAGACATTCCAAATCATCATCGGACTTCTTGAGGTACATACTAGTTCATGCATACATATAAATGCCTACCCAGACCCGGATGTGCGTCGGAGCTATCTGGATGAGCAGGGGTCCCTGGAAGGTGAGAACCGCTGTTATGACCATGATGAAGCTGTCCATTTCCTATGGACAGCATTGGGAGGGCCTGACCATTTGGACAGGCCGTATTTTGATATTAGCTCGAAATTAATAGAGCATACATGGATGTGCATCGGAGCTATCCGGATGAGCGGGGGTCCCTGAAATGTGGGAACCGCTGTTATGACCATGATGAAGTTGTCCATTTTCTATGGACAGTATTGGGAGGGCCTGACCATTTAGACAGGCCATATTTTGGTATTAGCTCGAAATTAATGGAGCATACCCGGATGTGCATCGGAGCTATCCAGATGAGTGGGGGTCCATGAAAGGTGGGAACCTCTGTTATGACCATGATGAAGCTGTTCATTTCCTATGGACAACGTTGGGAGGGCCTGGCCATTTGGACAGGCCTTATTTTAGTATTAGCTTGAAATTAATGGAGCATACCCGGATGTGCGTCGGAGCTATCCGGATGAGCGGGGGTCCTTGGAAGGTGGGAACCACTGTTATGACCATGATGAAGCTGTCCATTTCCTATGGACAGCATTGAGAGGGCTTGGCCATTTGGACAGGCCATATTTTTGTATTAGCTCGAAATTAATGGAGCATACCCGGATATGCGTCGGAGCTATCCGGATGAGCGGGGGTCTCTGGAAGGTGGGAACCACTGTTATGACCATGATAAAGCTGTCCATTTCCTACGGATAGCATTAGGAGGGCCTGGCCATTTGGACAGGCCGTATTTATATCTTGTTTATATCTGCGTTTGCAGGTACCACACCCTTAACCTAAACTTAAATCCTTAAACCTTAACCTATAACCCACCTTAAACCTACACTTATAACCTAAACCTATTCTTAAATCCTAAAATCTAAACTTATAACCTAAACCTAAACCTTACCCTAAACTCAAACCCCTAAAACTTAACTTATAACCCAACCTAAACTTATACTTATAACCTAAACCTACACTTATAACCTAAAACTATTTTCAATTCCCAAAACCTATAGCTGTAACCTAAACCTACCCACTACCTAAACCTATAACCTACACTTATAACCTAAAACTATTCTCAAATCCCAAAACCTATACCCTTACCCTAAACCTAAACCCTAACCTATAACTTAAACCTAGACTCATAACCTTAACCTAAACCTATTCTCAAATCCCAAAACCTATAACCTAAACCTATACTTATAACCTTAACCTAAATCTATTCTTAAATCCCAAAACTTATACTTTTAAGCTAAACCTAGACTTTAACCTTAACCTATGACCTATAATTGTAACCTTAACCTAAACTAAAATCCCTAAACCTTAACCTATAACCCAACTAAAACCTATACTTATAACCAAAACCTATTCTCAAATCCTAAAACCTATGAACCAAACCTAACCATTTCCTAAACCTATAACCTACACTTATAACCTAAGCCTATTCTCAAATCTCAAAACCTATAACCCAAACCTAACCATTTCCTAAACCTATAACCTACACTTATAACCTAAACCTATTCTCAAATCCTAAAACCTATACCTATACCCTAAACCATTTCCTATACTTATAACATAAACCTAGACTTATAACCTTAACCTAAACCATTTCTCAAATCCCAAAACTCTAACCTATAACCCAAACCTAGACCTTAACCTTAACCTATAACCTATACTTATAACCTATAACCTAAAATCTAACTCTAAACCTATACTTATAACCTTAACCTAAACCTATTCTCAAATCCCAAAATCTATACTTATAGCCGAAACCTAAACCTTAACCTTAACCTATAACCTATACTTATAACCTTAACCTAAACCTATTGCTAAATTTTAAAACCCATACCTATAACCCAAACTTAAACCCGAACCCGATTTCCTAAACGTAAACCATAACCTATAACCTAAACCTATACCTATAGCCTAAACCTATAACCTAAACTTAGACTCATAACTTTAACCTAAACCTATTCTCAAATCCTCTCAAATCCCAATACCTATACCTATAAATCAAACCTAAACTCGATCCCGAACCCGAACTCGATTTCCTAAACCTAAACCTTAAAATATAACCTAAACCTATACCTATAACCTAAACTTAAACCTTAACCTATAACCTAAACCTAGACTTATAACCTTAACCTAAACCTATTCTCAAATCCCAAAGCCTATACCCATAGCCTAAACCTAAACCTAAACCTTAACCTATACTCATAACCTTAACCTAAACCTATTCTCATAACCTATAGCATCTACCTATAACCCAAACCTAAACCCGATCCCGAACCCGAACCCAATTTCCTAAACCTAAACCTTAACCTAAAACCTAAACCTATACCATTAAACTAAACCTAAACCTTAACCTCTAACCTAAACCTAGACTTATAACCTTAACCTAAATCAATTCTCAAATCCTAAAACCTATACTTATAGCCGAAACATAAACCTTAACCTTAACCTATAACCTATACTTACAACCTTAACCTAAACCTATTCTCAAATCCCAAAACCCATACCTATAACCCAAACCTAAACACAATCCCGAACCTGAGCCCGATTTCCTAAACTAAACCTTAACGTATAACCTAAACCTATACCTATAACCTAAACCTAAACCTTAACCTATAACCTAAACCTAGACTTATAGCCTTAACCTTAACCTATTCCCAAATCCTGAAACCTATACTTATAGCCGAAACCGAAACCTTAACTTTAACCTATAACCTATACTTACAACCTTAACCTAAACCTATTCTCAAATCCCAAAACCTATACCTATAACCCAAGCCTAAACTAAATCCCGAACCCGAACCCAATTTCCTAAACCTAAACCTTAACCTATAACCTAAACCTAGACTGATAACCTTAACTTAAACCTATTCTCAAATCCCAATACCTATACTTATAGCTGAAACCTAATCCTTAACCTTAACCTATAACCTATACTTACCACCTTAACCTAAACTTATTCTCAAATTCCAAAACCTATGCCTATAACCCAAACCTAAACCCGATCTCGAACCAGAACCTGATTTCCTAAACCTAAACCTTAACCTATAACCTAAACCTATACCTATAGCCTAAACCTAAACCTTAACCTATAACCTAAACCTAGACTCATAACCTTAACCTAAACCTATTCTCAAATCCCAAAACCTATACCTATAACCCAAACCTAAACCCGATCCTCAACCCGAACCTAATTTCTTAAACCTAAACCTTAACCTATAACCAAAACCTATACCTATAACCTAAACCTAAACCTTAACCTATAACTTAAACCTAGACTTATAACCTTAACTTAAACCTATTCTCAAATCTCAAAACCTATACTTATAGCCGAAACCTACACCTACACCTTAACCTATAACATATACTTGAAACCTTAACCTAAACCTATTCTCAAATCCCAAAACCTATACCTATAACCCAAATCTAAACCCGATCTCGAATCCGAACCCGATTTCTTAAACCTAAACCTTAACCTATAACCTAAATTTATACCTCAACCTATAACCTAAACCTAGACTCTTAACCTTAACCTAAACCTGTTGTCAAATCCCAAAACCTAAACCTATAACCCAAACCTAAACCCGATCTTGAACCCAAACCCGATTTCCTAAACCTATAACCTAAACCTATACCTATAACCTAAACCTAAACTCATAACCTTAACCTAAAGCTATTCTCAAATCTCAAAACCTATACTTATAGCTGAAACCTAAACCTTAACCTTAACCTATAACCTATACTTACAATATTAACCTAAACCTATTCTCAAATCCCTAAACCCATACCTATAACCCAAACCTAAACACAATCTCGAACCTGAACCCGAACCCGATTTCCTAAATTTAAACCTTAACTTATAACTTAGACCTATACCTATAACTTAAACCTTAACCTATAACCTAAACTTAGACTCATAGCCTTAACCTAAACCTATTCTCAAATCCTAAAACCTATACCTATATCCCGAACCTGAACCCGATTTCGTAAACCTAAACCTTAACCTATAACGTAAACATAAACCTAAACCTTGACCTATAACCTAAACTTAGACTTATAACCTTAACCTAAACCTATTCTCAAATCCCAAAACTTATAGTCGAAACCTAAACCTTAACCTTAACTTATAACCTATACTTACAACCTTAACCTAAACCTATTCTCAAATCCCAAAACTTATACCTATAACCCAAGCCTAAACCCGATCTCGAACCCGAACCTAATTTTCTAAACCTAAACCTTAACCTATAACCTAAACCTATCCCTATAGCCTAAACTTAAACCTTAGCCTATAACCTAAACTTAGACTCATAACCTTAACCTAAACATATTCTCAAATCCCAAAACCTATACTTATAGCCCAAATCTAAACCTTAATCTTTACTTATAACCTATACTTACAACATTAACTTAAACCTATTCTCAAATCCCAAAACCTATACCTATAACTTAAACCTAAACCCGATCCCGAATCCGAACCCGATTTTCTTAACCTAAACCTTAACTTATAAGCTAAACCTATACCTATAGCCTAAACCTAAACCTTAACCTATAACCTAAACCTAGACTGATAACTTTAACTTAAACCTATTCTCAAATCCCAATACCTATACTTATAGCTGAAACCTAATACTTAACCTTAACCTATAACCTATACTTACCACCTTAACCTAAACTTATTCTCAAATCCCAAAACCTATGCTTATAACCCAAACCTAAACCCGATCTCGAACTCGAACCTGATTTTAAAACCTAAACCTTAACCTATAACCTAAACCTATACCTATAACCTAAACCTAAACCTTAACCTATAACCTAAACCTAGACTCTTAACCTTAACCTAAACCTATTCTCAAATTCCAAAACCTATACCTATAACCCAAACCTAAACCTGATCCCCAACCCGAAACTGATTTCTTAAACCTAAACCTTAACCTATAACCAAAACCTATACCTATAACCTAAACCTAAACTTTAACATATAACCTAAACCTAGACTTATAACCTTAACCTAAACCTATTCTCAAATCCCAAAACCTATACTTATAGCCGAAACCTAAACCTTAACATTAACCTATAACCTATACTTGAAACCTTAACCTAAACCTATTCTCAAATCCCAAAACCTATACCTATAACCCAAACCTAAACTCGATCTCGAACCCAAATCCGATTTCCTAAACCTAAACCTTATCATATAACCTAAACCTATACCTATAGCCTAAACCTAAATATTAACCTATAACTTAAACCTAGACTCATAACGTTAACCTGAACCTATTCTTAAATCCCAAAACCTTAACCTTAACCTTAACTTATAACCTATACTTACAACCTTAATCTAAACCTATTCTCAAATCCCAAAATCCATACCTATAACCCAAACCTAAACCCGATTCCGAACCCGAACCCGATTTTCTAAAGCTAAACCTTAACCTAAAACCTAAACCTATACCTATAGTCTAAACTTAAACCTTAACCTATAACCTAAACTTAGACTCATAACCTTAATCTAAACTTATTCTCAAATTTCAAAACCTATACTTATAGCCGAAACCTAAACCTTAACCTTCACCTATAACCTATACTTACAACCTTAATATAAACCTATTCTCAAATCCCAAAACTTATACCTATAACCCAAACCTAAACCCGAACCCGAACCCGATTTTCTAAACCTAAACCTTAACATATAACCTAAACCTATACCTATAGCCTAAACCTAAACATTAACCTATAACCTAAACCTAGACTCATAACCTTAACCTGAACCTATTCTCAAATCCCAAAACCTAAACCTTAACCTTAACCTATAACGTATACTTACAATCTTAATCTAAACCTATTCTCAAATCCTAAAACTCATACCTATAACCCAAACCTAAACCCGATCCCGAACCCGAACCGAATTTTCTAAACCTAAACCTTAACCTATAGCCTAAACCTAAACCTTAACCTATAACCTAAACTTAGACTCGTAACCTTAACCTAAACCTAATCTAAAATTCCCAAAACTTATACATATAACCCAAACCTAAACCCGATCCCGAACCTGAACTCGATTTCCTAAACCTAAACCTTAACATATAATCTAAACCTATACCTATAACCTAAACATAAACATTTACCTATAACCTAAACCTAGACTTATAACCTTAACCTAAACCTATTCTCAAATACCAAAACCTATACTTATAGACGAAACCTAATCTTTAACCTTTACCTATAACTTATACTTACAACCTTAACCTAAACCTATTCTCAAATCTCAAAACCTATGCCTATAACCCAAACCTAAACCCGATCTCGAACCCGAACCCGATTTTCTAAACCTAAACATTAAAATATAACCTAAACCTATACATATAGCTTAAACCTAAACCTTAACCTATAACCTAAACCTAGACTCATAACCTTAACCTAAACCTATTCTTAAATCTCAAAATCTATACCTATAACCCAAACCTAAACCCGATCCACAATCCGAACCCGATTTCCTAAACCTAAACCTTAACCTATAACCAAAACTTATACCGATAACCTAAACCTAAACCTTAACCTATAACCTAAACCTACACTTATAACCTTAACCTAAACCTATTCTCAAATCCCAAAACCTATACTTATAGCTGAAACCTACACCTTAACCTTACCCTATAACCTATATTTGAAACCTTAATCTAAACCTATTCTCAAATCCCAAAACCGATACATATAACCCAAACCTAACCGCGATCCCAAACCCGAACCTAATTTTCTAAACCTAAACTTTAACCTATAGCGTAAACCTATACCTATAACCTAAACCTGAACCTTAACCTATAACCTAAACCTGGTCTCATAACCTTTACCTAAACCTATTCTCAACTCCCAAAACTTGTACTTATAGTCGAAACCTAAACCTTAACCTTTACTTATAACCTACACTTACAACCTTAACCTAAACCTATTCTCAAATCTCAAAACCTATACCTATAACCCAAACCTAAACCCGATCTCTAACCCGAACGCGATTTCCTAAACCTAAACCTTAACCTATAACCTAAACCTATACCTATAGCGTAAACCTAAACCTTAACCTATAACCTAAACCTAGACTCATGACCATAACCTAAACCTATTCTCAAATCTCAATACCTATATCTATAACCCAAACCTAAACCCGATCCCGAACCCGAATCCAATTTCCCAAACCTAAACCCGATCCCAAACCCGAACTCAAATTTCAATACCTATAATCTAAATGTATTCTCAAGTCCCTAACCTTAACCTAAACTTGAAAACTCAAACTTAAACCCAATCCCGAACCCGAACCCGAATCCGATTTTTCAAACCTAAACCCATAACCTTAACCTAAACTAAAACCTATAAGCTAAACCTTAACCCAAACTAATATCCTATCACGTAAACCTTAACCTATAACCTAAAATCTAAACCTAAACCTAAACCTAAAATCCAAATGTATTCTCAAATTCCTAAACCTAAACTTATACCTAATCCTAATCTCAACTCCCTAACCTAAACCTAAACCTAAACTTGAAAACCCAAACCTAAACCCGATCCCGAACCCGAACCCGATTTCCTAAACCTAAACCTAAACATTAACCCATTCTCAATTCCGTAACGTTATGAATAATTTTTTATATTTTATTTATGATGTTAAACTTATATGTATTTATGTGTGCATGAATGTCATGTGGATAAGATTGTTTGTGTTTGGATGGATGTAGCTTATGTTTTAATGAATGTAGGTTATGTTTGGATGGATTTACATAGTTTGGGTTTAGATGGATGTGAATGTGAATATGATGAAATATATTATATAACAGGTGTATATCAAGAAGAATATGATGAGAATATGATGAATTATATTGTAACAGGTGTATATCAGGAATTTCGAGCCGAAAAATTTAAAAAAAGAAAGGTTTTTACCTACAAAATAGTTCGTTGGTAAAACACTTTACCTACGAAAACTTTCATAGGTACAATTCGCAGAACCATTTTTAACCTACGATAGTTTGCGTAGGCAAAAGTCTAAATGCTTAAACTTATTATATTTTTACCTACGAACCATCTCGTAGGTAAAAGTCTGATGCACGTTTTTTAGCTACATAGGTTTTCATAGGGATTATAATTTTACCTACGAATAATTCCGTAGGTAAGAGTGACACATGTTTTTTACCTACAAAGAGTTTCGTAGGTAAAGGTATGAAACACGTTTTTTACCTATGAGAATTTTCGTAGGTAAAAGTCTGATAACGTTTTTTCCCTGCAAAAACTGTTGTAGGCAAAGGTCGTAACCGCATTTCACGTTAGAGAGTATATTTTTACCTACGAACCATTGTGTAGGTAAAAGTCTCCTGCGCGTTTTGTAGCTATGAAATCATTCATAGGTAAAAGTTTCCAAATATGTTTTTACCTACGGAAATAGTGGTAGGTAAAAGCCTAATAGACATTTTTTGCCTACGAAATCGTTGGTAGGTAAAAGTAATCTTTTCGGTTTTTGATTTTTTGAAAAATTCAAAACACTTTTACCTACAAAAATCTTCATAGGTAAAGATCACTTTTTCCTAGGCAAAAGTAGATTTTTCGAGTTTGAAATTGAAAACACCCTTTATCTACGAAACTATTCGTAGGGAAAGACAGGTTTTACCTACGAAATTATATTTCGTAGGTGAAACGAAACTTTTTGATTATTTTTACTTGAAAGCACTATTTACCTACAAAAGGATTCGTAGGTGAAAATAATTTTTACCTATGAAATTAGATTTCGTTGGTAAAAGTAATCTTTTTAATTTTTAAGTTATTTTAAAAATTCAAAACAACCTTCACCTACGAAGATTTTCGTAGGTACATATGTCTTTTACCTACGAAATTGTACTGCGTAGGTAAAAATAAGCTTTTCATTTATTTTGAATTGAAACAACCGTTGCCTACAAAATATTACGTAGGTGAAAATAGCTTTTACCTACGAAATTAAATTTTGTCAGTCAAAGTAAACTTTTCGATTTTTTATTTATTTTAAAATTTTAAAATACCCTTTACCTACGAAATTTTTGTAGGTAAATATATCTTTTACCTACAACATTATGTTTTGTAGGTAAAAGTACACTTTTAGTGCACTTACGAAAGGAAAAGGTGAAAAACCCTTTACGTAAAGATGACTTTTACCTATGAAATTTTGTTTCGTCGGTAAAAGTTTACTTTTGCCTATGAAAATATATTTCGTTGGTAAAAGTCATCTTTACCTACGAAATATGATTTCGTCGGTAAAAATCATATTTCTTGTAGTGACTTGTTCTTATTCCGTCGGTTCGGGTTTCCTCAGAATTTTTCGGGCCAGTTGTCGAAGCCTTCGTTTTTTATCTCCATCAACACCTGCTCCTGAGACTTGTTCAGTGGGGTGTATGTAGAAAATCTTCTATCGGGTCGTTTGCCCGACCTGCCATCGTCTCGTGCCCGATTATCTTTTCGCTTCTTCCCTCTAGCTGAGTCGGCTTCTTTCTTAGCCAACTCTTTAGCCGAGGGTTTTGCGTTCTAGACCTTCTCGCGCAGGAGTCGAGTTTCTTCAGCGTCGGCATATTTGTCCGAGCGAGCCATAAATTCGCCCAAAGTCTCAGGCGGATTCTTGTTCAGGGATGCTAAAAAGGGCTTATCTTTAACCCCTTGCATGAGAGCGTTAAGCGCTGTCTCCTCCGAGTGTCTCCGAACTTACAGAGATTCAAAGTTAAAACGCTTGATATAATCTTTCAACAGCTCTCCTTCCTTCTGAACTATGTTGTTCAGATGTGCGGGCGGCTTTAGCTTCTTCTTTCCGCCAATGAAGTTGTTGAGGAAAGCGTCACTGAGTTCAGCAAATGACTTAATCGACTTCGGTTTCAACTGTTTGAACCAAAGCCGGGCTATGTCAGTTAGTGTGAGAGAGAAGGCTTGACACATAACGGCATCCGAGGCATCATGTAGCTCCATGTAGGTTCTGAAGCATTCGATATACTCTGTTGAATCGATTTTTCCAGAAAAGGGAGTTATCTGAGGTAAGCGGAACCTCTCCGATAACCGTGCCTGCATCACTTCGTTTACAAATGGAGAAGCTTTTATCTCGAATTTGGTCGGGTTTGTATTCCGACTGTGCTTCATGTCTGCCATCTCTCTTTCCATCTTTTCCTAGACCTCATTTTTTAAGTCCTGTATATCGGCTTTCTAAGGTTCCGCACTTTCCGTCGTTTCTTCTACAGGAAGCCGACTTCGCCTCCTCTGATATATTGTATGCCGCAAATCAGAGGGAGGTAAAATGACCATTGCAAAACGAACCGGCGCTGGCTGACTCGATCCTTGATGCGACTGCGGAGCAGCAGGCTGTGCTACTGATGGTGGCGGGAGAATCTGCGCTGACTCGTGACGTTGCTGCATCTGCTGATTACACAGTTGCTCTAACATGTGTTTCATAACAGCCATCTCAGAATGCATCTCTTAGACTTCTCGATCCAACTGTGTGTTCCCTCGGTTCGGGTGACTGGTAGTCGGAGCAGATGTCGCAGGCGGTGCCACCACAGGTATCGTTGGGGGAGCTCCCTGAGCTGTGCTGGCAGCGGCCTCCCCCGTTTCATCTTGATCTGCCCTCCTAGTTCTTGTCATTCAACAGATCGTAGAAAAATGGCTTTTTACTCGTTTCCCATATACGGCGCAAAACTGTTGGTGTATTTTTATGGGGCGGCTCCCTAGGTCGGATCTTCTCCCACCTGCACAATCAACAATATAAAGGGGACCCTGGCTAGAGCCGGGAACCTTCGATGCTTAAGTCAGTCTTCTGATCAATGGCAAAGGGTTTTCTGAGTTTTGTATTGCGTACCTTTCATTGTGAAGGAAATGGTTATTTATAAGACCGGATGAACCTTATCATGCGAGGATTCCTCTCCTTCATATTTGGAGATTTGGTCCTCTTCACTGATTGCGCCCGATCCCGAGGATCTTGGGATCGGACACCCATATTCCTGGATTTTCGGAGCGGTATTTGCATTCACACCGCCTTCTCTTGTTTCGGCTCGGTCGTTACCGACTCTAGGAGAGTCTCGGCCGACTCAAGAGCATAAGTTTTCTGCCTTCTTACGAACGGAATAGTCTCGGTGTTTATCCGTCATCCTTCCTTACTCCGTGGCCGACAGAACCAATTCATTCGGTCGATTTTATTCTATCGGTCGGGTGACTTACAACATGTTTGGCTTTTTGTGGGCTTACGCAGACGCAGTTAACTATCCGACCGAGTAACTTTAGTCGTCTTATGCTTATGCCTCTTAGCCTTTCTATTATTCCCTCGGCTCTGACCGTTGTATCGGACTCTTCAGGCAGCGCCAGTGGGGCCGACCTACTCCAAATCTGAGTCTCCGGACTTGACACATGTTTTCCCAACAAGTCCTATCTAGACCTTTTTTTTTAATTCATTTCCATCGTTTTAAGTGAGATTTGTCATATAAACGGTTTGGATTATTATCCAGATCAAATTATAAAGTCCTGTCGTATCTTATTGTAATACATCCGATGTATTCGAGCAAATCTCTGCGGAAAACCGAAAGTGATCGCTAGTTAGTTATCCAGTCTCTGTCGTGTCATCATTTCCCGCCCGAAGCAGCAGTGAATTTCTAAACCACACGTGTTGTTGGGGAAAAATGTGTTAAGTTCGGAAACTCGGATTAAAGTAGGTCGGCTCTGCTGACACTGCCTGAAGAGTCCGAGACACCACTGACAGAATAGAGGATAGGCCAGGGGGCATAAGCAAGGGACGATAAAAGTCACTCTGTCAGACTGATGACCTCGTCTGCAAAAGCCCACTAAAGGCCGAGCGTGTTCGAGCCACTTAGCCGATAAAACGGGATCGACTCAACGAGTTGGTTCTGTCAGTCACGGAACAAGGAATGACAGATAAATATCGAGATTATTCCATCCGTGGAAAGGCCAAGAACCCACCCTCCTACGTCGATCGACTCTCCCCGAGTCGGCAACAATCTGACCGAGACTCTCCCAGAGTCGGTCACAACCTGGCCGTGACAGCGAGTGGCGGAACGGGAATAAATACTGCTCTACGGAAATCCAGGGATACGGGTAGCAAATCTCGAGATTCTCGGGATTGAGAGCAATCCGTGGAAAGGAGTAAGTTTTCGAATAATCAGGAGGAGAATCCTCTGAGGATGAGGATTGACAAACTGTATAAATCTCCAAGCTTGGGACGGAAGAAGGTACGCAGTACTAAACTGAAATAAGCCATTTGCCACTGATCAGAGAACTGACTTAAGCATCGGAGGTTCCCCGGCTCTAGCCAGGGTTCCCTTGACATTATTGATTGTGCAGGTGGAGGAGGGTCCGCCTTAAGGAAGCCATCCCATAAAAACACTACAACAGCTTGGCGCCGTCTGTGGGAAACGGACAAAAAGCCATTTTCTTCAATTTTTTGAATGGCAAGAATCAGAAGGACGGATCCAGATGAAGCGGGGGAGGCCGCTACTAGCACAGCTCAGGGAGCTCCCCCGACAGCACCGCCTGCGACTACAAGCCAGCCTAATCAAGCGAACGCACACTTAGATCGCGAGGTTCAAGAAACGCGTTCCAAGATGGCTGCCACGAAACATATGCTGGAACAACTGTGTAACCAGCAGATGCAGCTTCAGGAGTCGGCACAAGTTCTCCCACCAGCGTCTGTAGCGCAGCCTGCTGCGCCACAGTCGCCCCGACGACCGAGTTAGCCTCGAGAACCGAGTCGTCCGGCGCCTGCCCGTTCAGCAATGGCCATTTTGCCTCCCTCTGATCTGAGGCATAGAATAGATCAGAGGAGAAGAAGTCGGCTACCTGCAGACGCAGAAAAAACGGCAGAGAGCGCTGAACCCTGGAAGGCTAATATACAAGACTTCAAGAATGAGGTCAGGGAGAAGATGGAAAATGAGATGGCGGATATAAAGCACGGTCGGAACTCAAATCCGACCAAATCTGAAGAAAAAGCTTCTCCGTTTGTGAAGGACGTAATGCGGGCTCGGTTGCCGGAGAGGTTCCGCTTACCCCAGATAACTCCTTTCTCCGGAAAGACTGATCCGACAGAGCATCTTAAATGCTTCAAAACCTACATGGAGTTGCACGACGCCTCGGACGCTGTTATGTGCCGAGCCTTCTCTCTAACCCTGACCGACGTAGCCCGACTTTGGTTTAAGCAATTGAAATCCAAGTCGATTAAATCGTTCGCCGAACTCAGCGACGCCTTCCTCAGCAATTTTATCGGCGGAAAGAAGAAATTAAAGCCGCCCGTGCATCTGAACAACATAGTTCAGAGGGAGGGAGATCTATTGAAAGACTACATTAAACGCTTCAACGTCGAATCTTTGCAAGTTCGAAAGCATTCTGAGGAGACGGCTCTCGACGCTCTCATGCAGGGGGTGAGAGATAAACCTTTTTTGGCGTCACTGGACAAGAATCCACCCGATACTCTGGGCGAGTTTATGGTTCGGTCGGACAAATACGCTGATGCGGAAGAGATGCAACTCCTACGAGAGAAGAACCAAAACACAAAACCATCGGATAAAGAGTCGGCCAAGAAAGAAGCCGACTCAGCCGGAGGAAAAAAGAGAAAAGAGGACCGGGGCGAGATGACAGCAGGCCAGGAAAGCGACCAGACAAAAGATTCTCCACATACACCCCCTAAATAAATCTCCTGAATAAGTACTAATGGAGATCAAGACCGAAGGCTTCGTCAACTGGTCCCAGAAACTGCGAGGGAATCCGGATCGTCGGAACAAAAACAAGTATTGTCACTATTATCGTGACCATGGTCACAACACAAGTGATTGTTATCACTTAAAAGATGAGATTGAGCGGCTGATTAAAAAAGGCCGGCTAAAAGAACATACAGAAGGGTCCGGCGTTTCAGCAGGACCGAGTGAAGAGCGGCCCCAAGAAGAAATCCGAACGATTGTCGGAGGTCACTAAGGCGGTGGGGACTCGAATAACGCCCGAAGAAACCACGCTAGAAGCCTCGATTGCCCTGAGTCCGAAGTTCTTCTGCTGTCTCAGCCTCCCAAGGAGAAGAAACGAGAAAAATATTGTATCTCGTTCACAGAAGAAGATGCTCGAGGCATTCATCATCCTCATGATGATGCACTCGTGGTCACCCTTACCATCGCCAATAAAAATGTATTCCGGATACTAGTGGATACAGGATCATCAGCGGACGTCTTGCTCACCCAAGCATTCGACAAAATGAGCATAGGTCGGACGGTACTACGACCTGTCCGAACCCCGCTCATCGGGTTCTCGGGTAGATAGGTACTTTCTGAGGAAATCGTCTCACTGCCACTTACCGCTGGAACCACGCCCCATCAAAGGACCGCGATGGTGGACTTCCTGGTCGTGGACCAACCGTCGGTGTATAACGTCATACTCGGCCGACCGTCTTTAAGCCTCCTTCAAGCTGTGGTATCTACCTACCACATTTTCATGAAATTTTCGACCGAGTCGAGAGTAGGGATTGTGAAAGGAGATCAACAAGATTCTCAGAAATGCTATGCCACCGCAGTCAAGGCTCCGACTGAATTGTCGACGATTGAATCGCTAGACCACCGTATTGGATCTCATGAGCGGGGGGAGCCGATGGAAGAACTCATCTCGGAGCCGTTAACCGAGACAGACGTCTCGAAAGTAATCCGAATCGGCTCGTCCCTGAGTCCATCTCTTAAGGAACCAATGATCACCTTGCTTCGACGGTATGCCGATATCTTCGCTTGGAGCCACGAAGACATGCTTGGGATCGATCCCTCGGTTATAACACACCGACTCAACATCGACCCGACTTTTAGACCCATCCGACAGAAGCGTCATCCTTTCGGCCCGAAAAGGTACGCTATCATTGAAGAAGAAGTCGTCAAGCTCCTTAAAGCCAAATTCATCGAAGAGATATACTATCTGGAATGGATAGCTAATGTCGTACTCGTAAAGAAAGACAATGGGAAGTAGCGAGTCTGTATAGACTATACAGATTTAAACAAAGCCTGCTCCAAGGATAGCTTTCCTCTTCCTCGCATTGATCAGCTGGTAGACAGTACCGCGGGTCATGAATTGCTAAGTTTTATGGATGCCTATTCACGCTATAATCAAATTGTAATGCACGAGAATGATAAATCAAAAACTGCCTTTGTCACTGACAAAGGCCTTTACTGTTACCGAGTGATGCCATTTAGATTAAAGAACGCCGGAGCAACGTATCAAAGGTTAATGAACAAAATGTTCGCTCAATTGATAGGCCGGACGATGGAAGTTTATATTGATGACATGCTCGTCAAAAGCAAACGAGCGGCCGACCATGAGGCGGACTTGGAAGAAATGTTCTTGAATCTACGTAAATATAAAATGAAGTTCAATCCCAGCAAGTGTGCGTTTGGCGTGAGCTTGGGAAAATTCTTCGGTTTCCTCGTTAGTCAGCGAGGAATCGAAGCGAATCCTGAAAAAATTAAAGCTTTACTCAAAATGGAGTCTCCTAAAACAATCAAAGACATTCAAAGGTTGACAAGAAGAGTGGCCGCGCTCAATCGTTTCCTGTCCCTAGCCACAGACAAATGTCTCCCGTTCTTCAAGCAATTGAAGGGATGACAGACGATGGAGTGGACGGACGAATGTGAGAAGGCATTTCAAGATCTGAAGGCTTACCTCGGATCCCCACCGCTGCTATCTAAGCCCGAGCCTGGTGAAGCGTTGTTATTATATTTAGCCATATCTGAGGCCGCAGTAAGCTCGGCTTTAATACGAGAGAGTCAAAGGAAGCAGCTGCCAGTCTACTACGTCGGTAAAACCTTGCTACCAGCAGAAACGAGGTATCCTCAGCTCGAGAAACTAGCCTTAACTCTGGTGGTATCATCACGACGCCTCCGGCCATACTTTCAGGCCCACACCATTGTCGTTGTGACCGACTTACCACTCCGCCAGATTTTTCAAAAGCGGAAGGCTTCCGGCTTCATTTTTTTTGTTGGCGACCCGACATTGGGTACTTGGACGAAATAGAACTTTTTATTGAGTCGACTTCAATTACAGTACTTTCTATTCTATCTTACGGGTAATAAATCTTGAGATGCTCGGCGTTCCAAGGATGAGGCAACAGTTGTCCATTTAGGTCTTTCAGCCGATAGGTTCCCGGTCGGATGGTGCATGAGACGACGTAGGGACCTTTTCAATTGGGCCCTAGTGTACCCGACCCAATTTCCTTGGTGTTTGGAAAGGTTTTTTGAAGGACCATATCCCCGGCTCGGAATCGTCTGACTTTAACTCGGCGATTGTAATATCGAGACACCTGTCTTTGTCAGGCCATCATCCTCAATCGAGCCATTTCTCTTTTCTCTTCCAACGAATCAAGCTCGAATGAGAGGAGTTCGTCATTCTCTTGTCCACTGTACAAGTTGACTCGGGCCGAGCCAACGCCGATCTCAACCGGTGCGACTGCTTCAGCACCGTAACATAGGAAAAAGGGAGTTTCTCCCGTGGCAGTCCGTGCTAGGGTCCGATAGGCCCACAGTATATTCAGAAGTTCATCGGCCCATGCTCCCTTTGCTTCATCGAGCCTCGTCCAGAGATGCCGCCTTATAATTTTGTTAACCGCCTCGACCTGTCCATTCGTCTGAGGATGATGAGGCGAGACGTACACGTTTCGAATTCTGAAATTGCTGCACATCTCCCGGAATTATTTGTTATCGAACTGCCTTCCATTGTCGGTAACGATAGTCCGAGGTATCCCGAACCGACAGATGATATTCTTCCAAACGAAGCTTGTGATCCTTTGCTCGGTGATTTTCGCCAATGGTTCTGCTTCAGCCCACTTCGTGAAGTAGTCCACCGCAACCACAGCGAATTTAGTCTGACCCTTTTCCAGTGGAAAGGGCCCGATGATGTCGATCCCCCACTGCGTAAAGGGCCATGGTCCAGACATCAGAGTCAGTTCCTCAGGAGGTTGTCTCGGGATTACTGTGAACCGCTGACACTTATCGCATCTTTGAACGAATCGTTTAGAATTGTGCTATATAGTCGGCCAGTAATACCCCTGCCGTAACACTTTATTGGCGAGCGAGCGTCCTCCTGAATGGTTTCCACATATCCCTTCATGTACTCCCGTAAGATATAATCGGCTTCTTGGGAGTCGACGCACCTTAGTAGAGGAGCATGAAAGCCTTTTTTATATAGAATCTCATTCAAGATGGTGTAGCACGAGGCTTGAACTTTTAACCGCTGTACCTCGGCGCGATCTTCTGGCAGTTCTCCATCATTGAGGTAGCGGACGAGTAGGTCAAATCAAGCAGTCGCTGAGTTGATGGGAAATAGGGCCGAGACTGTCGGCTCATCTATGCTTGGTTTATGGACGTATTCAATCGGAACCGACTGAGGTATGTCTTCCTCGTCAGCTGAAGCGAGCTTTGCTAACAAGTCAGCTTTGGCGTTGTCAGTTCTGGGTATTCGAATTACTTCACACTTCTGGAATCCACCGATCAAATCTTTAGCTTTTTCCATGTACGCCTTCAGTTGTTCTTTTCGAGTTTGATAAACACCGAAAACTTGATTAACGACTAATTGTGAGTCGCTAAAAACATTCAAATGGGTCGCGCCTAGACTCGCGGCGAGTCTAAGGCCTAATAATAAGGCTTCGTACTCTGTTGTATTGTTGGACACCTGAAAGCCGAGTCGCAAGGCATATTGCATACAGGTTTGATCGGGAGTTTCTAATACTTCCCCTGCCCCGTTTGCCTTAGAATTGGATGAACCGTCGATAAATAGCTTCCAGGCTACCGGCCCGAGAGAGGGAGAAGCCTCAGGCACAATAATTCCTTCTGACTCAGGTATATTGTCACGATTAGGAGTCACTTCGACAAGGAAATCGGCGACGGCCTGTCCTTTTATGGTTGTTCTGGGCCTGTAATGTATGTCAAATTCGCTCAATTCGACTGTCCACTTCGTAAGTCGGCCGGAAGCCTCCGGCTTTTGGAGAATCTGGCGGAGTGGTAAGTCGGTCACAACGACAATGGTGTGGGCCTGAAAGTATGTCTGGAGGCGTCGTGATGATACCACCAGAGTTAAGGCTACTTTCTCGAGCTGAGGATACCTCGTCTCTGCTGGTAGCAAGGCTTTGCTGACGTAGTAGACCGGCAGCTGCTTCCCTTGACTCTCTCGTATTAAAGCCGAGCTTACTGCGGCTTCAGATACGGCCAAATATAATAACAACGCTTCACCAGGCTCGGGCTTAGATAACAGCGGTGGGGATCCGAGGTAAGCCTTCAGATCTTGAAATGCCTTCTCACATTCGTCCGTCCACTCCATCGTCTGTCGTCCCTTCAATTGCTTGAAGAACGGGAGACATTTGTCTGTGGCTCGGTACAGGAAACGATTGAGCGCGGCCACTCTTCCTGTCAACCTTTGAATGTCTTTGATTGTTTTAGGAGACTCCATTTCGAGTAAAGCTTTGATTTTCTCTGAATTCGCTTTGATCTTCTCGAGGCTCGATGAAGCAAAGGGAACATGGGCTGAGGAACTTCCGAATATACTGTGGGCCTATCGGACCACAGCACAGACTGCCACGGGAGAAACCCCCTTTTCCCTATGTTACGGTGTGGAAGCAGTCGCACCGGTTGAGATCGGCGTTGGCTCGGCCCGAGTCAACTTGTACAGTGGACAAGAGAATGACGAACTCCTCTCATTCGAGCTTGATTCGTTAGAAGAGAAAAGAGAAAGGGCTCAATTGAGGATGATGGCCCGACAAAAACAGGTGTCTTGGTTTTACAATCGCCCAGTTAAAGTCAGACGATTCCGAGCCGAGGATATGGTCCTCCGAAAGACCTTTCCAAACACCAAGGAAATTGGGTCGGGTACACTAGGGCCCAATTGGGAAGGTCCCTACGTCGTCTCATGCACCATCCGACCGGGAACCTATCGGCTGGAAGACCTAAATGGACAACTGTTACCTCATCCTTGGAACGCCGAGCATCTCAAGATTTATTACTCGTAAGATAGAATAGAAAGTACTGTAATTGAAGTCGACTCAATAAAAAGTTCTATTTCGTCCAAGTACCTAATGTCGGGTCACCAACAAAAAAAATTAAAATAAAAAGAAAGTATAATATCCGACTGCCCCATTCAGTCGGAATTCATCTCCTATACGGCGCCCGAAGGACCGGCTTCGTCAGCAGCAGCATCTCCTTCGGTGGCTTCGCCCTCAGCAGCCTCGGTAGACGGACTGTTAACTTCGAAGGCGGAGAGGTCGAGATCAAGGAAGGCCGCTCTCATCTCCAAGATGCAGGCCTTGTAACCACCTTGATAAAGGCGGTCCCTCTCATCTTCAAACTCGAAAGATTCGAGAAAGGCGTCTACGGCTCGCTCTGGTTCCTCTTTGGCTCGGCGCATTTCTTCTTGAGCTTCCTGAACGAGGCCGGCGGCCTCGGCCTTCGAGCTAGCAAGAGCACCCTGGCACCCGCCGTGAACTCGAAGAAGGTGTCGCTCGCTCTCCTCATTCTCCTGAAGGAGCGAAGTCAGGCGAGCGTTATCGGCTTTAACCCCTTCAAGAGCTGCACGGGCATCCGCGGCCGCCTTCCGAGCGATCGATAGATCGCCAGTCATGATGCCAATCCGGCTCTCAGCGATCTCTCTACGACCCTCAGCCTTGGCAGCGACCCTCCTCGCAGTCTCTGTCTCGGATGCGAGTTTCTGGGCGGCAGTCAGCTCCGAGCTAGCTTCGACGAGGCAAGGTGCCAGCTGCGATAAAGAGACAGTGAGCTATGCTGTAAAACTTAGTTAGGGGCGACACAGGATTGAAGAAAAGTTTACCTCAAAAAGTAACCTCGCCGCATATCCGAGGGTCTGGGCAGTCGGAGCATTGTAATAACTGGAGAAGACTCTTTCGCCCCCGTGGGCAAGCGCCCAAGGAACCATCCCCGCAATGATCTTCGTGAAGGGGGACTCCTGTTGAGTCATCTCCTTCTCGGAGATTCTTCGCGCGGGACCTCCCTCGGCCCCGGGACTTCCTCTGCAATAGGTCCCGACTCGAGAGTCGCCTGAGTCATTGGAGGAGTTGGCTCCTCTTCCTCGGCCCTCTCGTCAGAGTCGGAAAGGACGACCACTTGGGGGGCAGCAGGTACAGGAGCGGATGGAACGACCGTTTCCTTACCCTTAGCCGCAGTCTTCTGCTGCTTCGAGGGCCGAGACCCGGACAACAGACCCGATCTCGGGGGGCCTTCACTTTGGAAAGCGGCTTCAAGGCAGGGCGGGACTCGGCCATGCTCTCAGGCGCAGGCCTCAGAATAGGGCGAGCCTCGGAAAGGTCTGCAAGGACGAGTAAAAAAGAATGAGGAGACGAACAGAAAACCGAAAGAACAAAGAAAAGGATGACGAGATACCTGGGACGAACGAATCTAAACCTACAAGATGGAGGCGCTCGGGTTGCAATAGCAACTTCCAAGACCGCTCCCCCGCGCTCAGCTTCCTCAGTTCCCTTATCCGAGTCAGAGCCCTGGACTCGAGTTTCCCCCTCTTCTTCAAAATATCAGCAAGACATTGTGGAGTCAGGATTATCAGAAGATGGTATAAAAACAAAGAGGAAGAGAAGGAAAGACCATCGGGCCGAGTCACCGAGTCACCGCTCTACGGAACGTGCGAAATACTTGAGGCTCGTACGGCCACGTGTCGGCCGACTCCGACCGACCGCACGCCCAGAACCACCTTTCCTTCCAGAACTTGTTCGAAGTGGGTGGGTCGGTAATTAAAGACCCCCCTTTGCCTCTCCACGCGCTCAGAAAATAGAGGCTACAGAAGTTTGGATTTGGTCTGACTTGATACAGATAGAGGAACTCGTCGACCATGAGGGAAGGTTGCTCTAAATCGGACCAGAGTACCGCACACCCGAACAAATTCCTCCACGCATTCGAAACAATTTGACCGGGAGCTATTTTGACTCGGGACAGAAAGTCACGAGCAATGGGCTGGAGTGGCAAACGCAAGACACACTGCATCAGGACTTGGAAAATTGCGACCATCCCTACAGGGGATGGTCGGGCAAATCACCCGAACGAGGGAGACGGAGGACGACCGAGTCAGAGACATGATATCCAACTCTAATCCGGTTTAAGTCGGATTCAGTTAGAATGGAGGCGACGAGACCGCTAGGTTCATCTTCTTCCTCTTTTTAAGACGACTCAAAGGCCTCCGTAGTTTGGTTCACAGGGCCTAGAATGGCCGCCCCTTCGCCCGTAACTAATTCTTCTTCTCCATCCTCATCCTCCAGCTGATCCACCCAAGGGTTAGGTCTCCCTGGACGAGTCACCAGAGACATCCCACAGCTGGATGGACCGGTCTGGGCAGGACGTCCAGCCGATGAGACATCCCACCGCTGGATAGACCGGTCTGACGAGCCGGAATGCGGCGTCAGCACCGACGGTAAACTCCGTCAACAGTGAAGTTGGTTCCGTAACGTCCCAAAGATGTTGGAACGTACCCTCATCTCCGGACATCTCCTCCCGGGGGCTTTGAGAGCCGTGTGCGGCCATTAAAGCTTATAAAAGAAGGAGGAAATGACTCACCAAAAAAATCGACGACGAGTGCAAGGGAAGATTGACGGAGAAATAAGCGACAGAGGAGGAGGAGGAGAAGAAGCAAAAAGGAACTCGGAATCGGACACAGGCGAGAGGAAGAAGAGCGAAAATAAAATTCGCACAGTCCTCCCGCCCGGCCCTTTTATAGCTGTGCCACGTAGCAAGGCATTTATGGCAAAAGCGAATCGTCGTTCGCCTCGGCTCCCCCGTTCGACGCATGGCAACCGCTGGCTGACTGCGGTAACTTCGTGGCCACGCGTACGCATTTCATACGCGGACGAAACGAATCGACGGCTGGTCGCACGTGCGGCCTTGGGAGGCGCAGCGTCGTACGCTAGAGACGACTCAAAGAGCATTAAATGCCTCATCATTGTCTCAGATGCTAATACGAGCCGACCGACAAAATCGTACTTCTTGATGCCGCGGACGACACAAGGAGTAAGGGGGGCTCACTGTTGGGGAAAAATGTGTTAAGTTCGGAGACTCGGATTAAAGTAGGTTGGCTCTGCTGACACTGCCTGAAGAGTCCGAGACAACACCGACAGAATAGAGGATAGGCTAGGGGGCATAAGCAAGGGACAATAAAAGTCACTCTGTCAGACTGATGACCTTGTCTGCAAAAGCCCACTAAAGGCCGAGCATGTTCGAGCCACTTAGCCGATAGAACGGGATCGACTCAACGAGTTGGTTCTGTTGGTCACGGAACAAGGAATGACAGATAAACATCGAGATTATTCCATCCGTTGAAAGGCTAAGAACCCACCCTCATACGTCGATCGACTCTCCCCGAGTCGGCAACAATCTGACCGAGACTCTCCCAGAGTCGGTCGCGACCTGGCCGAGACAGCGAGTGGCGGAACGGGAACAGATACTGCTCTACGGAAATCCAGGGATACGGGTAGCGAATCCCGAGATTCTTGGGATTGAGAGTAATCCGTGGAAAGGAGTAAGTTTCCGAATAATCAGGAGGAGAATCTTCTGAGGATGAGGATTGACAAACTGTATAAATCTCCAAGCTTGGGAAGGAAGAAGGTACGCAGTACTAAACTGAAATAAGCCCTTTGCCACTGATCAGAGAACTGACTTAAGCATCGGAGGTTCCCCGGCTCTAGCCAGGGTTCTCTTGACATTGTTGATTGTGCAGGTGGAGGAGGATCCGCCTTAAGGAAGCCATCCCATAAAAACACTACAACACATGTAATACCAGCGCGAGTAGCTTTTCGAATCCTACACCCCTATCGAGTGTCAAGGAGAAGTTTGACAATCCAGCCGTTCATCAAGTGTTTACTCACAAAGACGAGCATATCCTTGATTAGGTTGACCATTCGTGTGTAAAAGATATAGACGCGGATTGCCTGTGCCCCAGTCACACGAAGTTCCTGTAGGCGGAATCTGTGTGGAGCCCACAGATATTCCCCGTATAAATCTGTTCATCAGTTTTGCAATATCACAGTACGAAGGGCAACTGTAACTAAAGCAGATCGAAAACTCATGTACGCCACACCATATGAAAAAGTGCGAACGGAAGCATACACCCTCCGGAACTTTCTGGAGCTGACCATGATGTTCATATGCTATCCAAACCGTTTATAGAGCTATTACCCTTCAGATAAACTGAAGGCCCGAATATTATCCCGATACAAAACTTATGCGGCCCCCCTACGAAGTTTCTAATATTGGATTTCGATCAAAACTGTAGGGACGCAAGTTGATGGTCGGTCGTGTCACTGTCCATGCCATAGCACCCCAATCCCACGTGAAGCTCATGATTGTACGGGATGCGCGGCGATCTGGACGAATAGACAGCACTAGTCGTTTTTCAGTGGGCCACGTAAGCGGTTGCAAAGTCCGGACGCGGGTTCCCACAGGACGCGCATTTCCTGAGGAAGGCCTTCGCACGAAGTTCTTCCACTGGGATCTAGATGGGGCCATTGTGATGGTTGGGAGAAATCAATCCCGTCCATCCGTTTTATTACCTTAGTTTAGGATGTGTGACAAAATTATCGTGGATCGAAAACTTATATGAGTCACAGGAGATGAAAAATTGAGAAAAGTAATGCCTAACGTTGAAACTTTTCTTAGCTCCACCTTGATGTTCATACGCCATCTAAATCATTTACGAGGTTATTCCCACCGTATGAAAATATACACATAAACACACGAAAATCCTGATACAAAAATTTATGGCCATGCGAATGTTTCAACGGTGGTAATTAAATCCCTATTATTTCGTCTCACGTGGTCTATTTGAGTTTTAGATTCATTTGTTTCTCGGTCACATATTATAAAATGAGATAAAAAAATTAGATGGACAGAGTGAATTTATCACAGACATCACAATTGCCCCACGTACTATTTCACCGGAGGAACTTACGCACCTTCGCAGAAAATCCTCGGAATAATTAGAGCAATAGACGAGTCGGTACGGTGCCTTTTTTATTTTCTCCTCGCAAATTTATATTGCAAAAAAAACTTTTTAATGATTGGAAGTTAGGTTAAATACTCAAGTGAAAAAAGTAAAGATATTTTAATCTTTTTAATTTCATCCGTATAACCTGACGTGTACTTTATTGGTTAAGGCTTCTTTTGAGCGGATGAAATTGATGGGTCATACCTAAGGTCTATATACCTTAAGATTTTAAAATACGCACCCATCGTCCGTAACCCTCAACTAGGTGCGGCCTACTGTCCTGTTGGTTAGAAATCTATCGAGTCCATCCCTTTTTTCCAGATCATGTTAGTAATCGAGCCCAAAATTGAGGCGGATCCAAAGCTCATGTATGCCACAGGACAGAAAACAGGAGGGACGGAGATGCCTACCGTTAAAGCCTTTCCAAGGTCCACCATGAAGTTTACATGCCATCCAAACCGTTCATAAGGTCACCCCCACTGGGATGAAGTGAAAACCATGAGCCTGATCCACCACCATGTGGCCATAACCAACTACCACATGATCGGATGTCCAAAAGCTCCACGATGAAAATAAAGCGGAGGACACACACAAAAGTCCACATTCATTGTTTCTTAAAAATAAAAATTAAAAACTTTCTGAAAAATGACGAACGTCTGCATTTTCATTGTGCCATAAATCATGCAAATGTGGCCTACCTTTTTATGGCCCGGATCATTCATCTTTAGCGACCCTGCATAAGTTAGTAATGCACGAAAACTGCCCCAATCTCATCCATACCATTGAGCATTTTCTCAAAAACAGACCATTGGCTAGACCATCCAATTGAATCCCCAAATCAGACAGTTAAGATTATCTGATGGAGGGTAATCACGGGGCTGACTCGTCGATGGTGGGCCCCACAAGATGAACGGAAGATCAGGAAGTGATATCCACCTGTACAATTACAAGGCTGACCCTAAGGGCCCGTTTGGCTGGGCGGATTGGAAGGGATTAGATGGTATTAGAAAGGATTTAAAGTTATATCCTGAGATTTGCCGGTCATGCCAAATAGGCAGGGTGATTTGATCTCGGCATATGTCAATCTCATGGATCTTAAGACAATCCAAAGATAATATGCTCATTACATTTAAATCTCATCCAATCCACCTTAATGTGTATAAATTTACCCGAGACTTCTTTGGTTTGAGAGAATTTAAAGGATGGAAAGGTTTAATCTCAGGATTCGTTAGTCAGGCATGCTAAATAGACTCGATATAGCAACCCCATAAATCTTAAGACAATTCACTAACAACACCAATATTACCTCGAAACCCATGCCATCCACCCTATTATCATTTAATCCCTTTCCATCCACCCCACCAAACTGGCCCTAAAAACTTGCGATGCGGATTCGTTCCTTCCCTGCCCGTCGGTGCAATGGGGTGATTTAATTCGGTCTGATACGTACTCGACCGTCAAAGGCTGTCTGTTGTCCAATGGATTCTGGCCACGTGGCAGTATCAAATCCGATTCCAAGGGCTGAATTGAGAATGACGTGGGCCTACCATGATGTTTGCCAGAAATCCGCTTTATCCTGGAATATTAATTAAAACTAAGGGACATACATAACTCAAGTGGCCCACACAACATGAAGCAGGGGGGATTCAACCTTCACGAGGCAAGTAAGTTTTGAATTAGGATAATATTTTTGTGTTTTAAATTTATTGATGTTAAAATGACCTTATGAACGGTTTGGATGGTATATAAACATCACAATGGACCCTAAGAAAGTTTCAACGGTAGACATTTCCCTTCCCATTTTTTCCTGTGAGACCCAGTTCAGTTTTGGATCTGCCTCATTTTTTAGCCTATGCCTAACATGAACTGGAAAATCAGAATGATGGGATGGATTTCTATAAAAATTAGGGTGGGCCCCACCTAGCTCCCAACTTCTAGAGGTCGGTGGTCCGTGGCGATCAGCTTCTCGAGAATCCTAGAATGTCCCATTAAGGTATCTAACCGTTTCCCTGTTGATACTCCAGCACAATAAGAGATGATATGCAGGCGCTTAAAATTACTTAAAAAGCGCATGTGGTAATAAAATAATTCAAATATAACTGTCCACATTTGAGACCCAGATGTATCATGAAATGAAAATTAAGCTTATTTGATTACCTCACCGATCAATTGGTGGACATCTATTGGACGGTCAGAAATGAAAAATCTAAGGGCCTGTTTGGCCGGCTGGAATAGACGGGCTTAGGTGGGATGGAATTGCATCTGATCCCGTGCCAATTCCACTCCATGTTTGGGGAGAGTGGAGTAGCTTGGAATTAGGTTAGATGGCGTCGTACTGGTCCTGTGCCGATTTCTCTCAATGTTAGCAAGTTGTGTAGGTCCCATCATGATGTGTGTACTATATCCACACCGTCCACCCATTTTTTGAGATCATTTTAGCGCATGAGCCAAAACATCAGGTAGATCTAAAGCTCAAGTGGACCCCACCATAAAAAGCAATGGGGATTGAATACTTGAAAACTTCCTTGGGGCTACATAAGTTTTGGATCTGTCTCATTTTTAAGCCCATGCCATAAAATGAGGTTGCAAAATAAATGAACGGTTTAGATATAATGCATGTGTGTTATCTCAATAGTTTCAAATAATGGTGAGTATATCCTTTCAATATACCACCGAATTACAAACACAGTAGGGAATTAAGCTTGTCCCATGGTGAGAGGGAACAACCCCTGCCATGGGTAATAATAATGTTTTTTGAATTCCATCCCTCCTGGCCAAAACAGGCCCTGATGGTTATGTTTCAACAGACAGGTGTTCGGAATCAGAGGTTAAGATTGTTTAACCAATTTGATTTTCGGACTGTAACTCACTGGGTTGGACAATTTAGGCTGATTAAATTGATTTAATATTTATAAGTGCTGGGTATGAAGCGTCATAGTCTGCCAGAGTATCTAATAACTCCACTGTAGAACGTACTCTGCCACATTATTTGCCTCTCCAATAAATTTGCACTGGACAGGAGAACGGACGGTCATAAGTTCACTGTGGCCCTCCCACGCTAGACTCGTGGGTGAACATTTCAAACTTCAACCGCTATGTCGGATCTCCGTCCACAATTCCCAAACCAGCCCTCCTTGGTCTCCAGATATTACGTAATTGCCCCACCTCTCTCGTTATCAGAACAACGTTCTTTTTATCCCTGCCACGACACATGCTCAACGTGTGTCGGTGTGTGCGGGCTTGCCATTATCAACATACAGGCTAGATTCAGACCGATCAATTTTGACTCCAGCTGCTGATATATATATAAGAACGTATGTTATCAAAATCGATCACCTACTTAGTTACTTCAGAAATTTTATAATGATCTAACAATAAGTTAAGGGTGGGGTTCTTCCTTCAAAAGTGACTTCCACTGTGCCTTTTACAGAATATATATATATATATATATATATATATATATATATATATATATTAATGCAATCAAATAAAAAAAAAAAAAAACTAACAATTAACTATTGAGAGCGGCTATAAGAATTTATCTATTGAAAAAATTGCTTGATATTTGATAAAGACCAGGTCTAACAAATGAGCATAAACTCGGATTATAATTATAAATTACTTGTACCAGAATATTGTTATTTTTAGGGCCTGTTTGGTTTTTCATAATACAGGTAAATTACTGTAAATTACTGTAAAAAAGTAATTATTATATTCTTTCAATTGCTTGGAAATGAGTGAGTAATTTCACATGGGAAATGGGTTTTAAAATGTTGACTTAAATTTGTGGGCCCCACCATAATGTATATAATATATCTGTGTCGTTCATCTGTTTTATTAAAATATTCTGTGATTTTATCCCAAAAAATTAAGAAGATCTAATGTTCAATTGACCTACATGAAAGGAAATAATGGAATTAATTTATCCACCGTCGAAAGTTGATTCTCTTATTGGGCCCACATTGAGATTTATTCACCATCTAAACCATTCATAGGGTCACATGGACATGGATAAGTGAAAAATATAAATATAAGCTTGTTCTCAAATGTCTAAGGGCCTTAATAAGTTTTTAATGATAGGCATTTAATTCTTATAATTTCATGTGGTCTGGTCCACTTGACCTTTGGATTTGTCTAATTTTTGGGCCCATGCCTTAAATTCACTTGGCATAATGAATGGGTGATGTGGATAAGCCACATATTATGGTGGGCCCCATATTTATTTTACAAATTTCTCGATTTGAGTGCTTAAAAAGTAAGCGGTCAAGTTAGCATCGGGAAAGATAAAGGTAGATGAAGGTAATTGTCTTGGTAAATAATGATTACTCATTTACAACGTAATTACACTTGAGTCAGAAAAAGAAACAGGCTTATGATATATTGTGATAAAATAAATTGATGGAGTTGATTTGTTGTAATTGATGTGAGGTTTATTTCTTTTGTTACTTATAAATCTATTCTGCAACCATCTTCTAGACATTTTTCCCTTTAATTCATAAGTTATGGCAGTTGAATTGTTACCACTTGGTTTTTCTAATCTTTGTGTTCTTCTTAAAACATTTATTTTTTTATTGTTCATCTAATGAATGTTTCTTGACCGCACTGCTTTTGGATGCTCCTATATCGGTCGTGTCTAGCCTCTTGGCTGCTCAACCATACTTCCTAAATTCTTGATCACAATTTTGGCTGCTCACCTATGCTCCACCCAATCACGCTTCCAGATATCTCGTCCGCATTCCATTTCCCTGGACCGCACTCCTTGTTAAATCTTTCCTAAAATGACATGGTGCCTCTCATAATAGGTTCGACTACAACACCTAGTCTTTGGTTTTTAGTATTGAATTTGAGCCATTGAAGAGTACTTTTCACTGTTCTAAATTCATCTAAAAATAGCGATGGTCAAGATAATCCTTTTAGAGTAATATTCTTATGGTGGTGACCCATATAGAGTATATTTCACAATATGAACAATTTCGATCATCGGATCACTAAGCCAGTGAGCCGTACTGATCACGACACATGCTGACCTTCAAGGCAAGAATATGGCACAAATAATACATGCACGAAATAAAATAAAAGCATGTGAGAAAAATGATCACATTAAGATTTTTCTTTTTTAATTTTTTTTATAGGCAACTACCGAAAGCATTTCTAACAATTTAATAATTGTGGTAACTCGTCCACCGTGGATATGACATACATGAAAATCAATCCATACCATCCAAGTCATAGGTCCCATTAGGATGGAGCATATCTCAAGAGGAAAAAAATACACTAATCAGACAATCCTAACTAAGTGGTTTTAGCTGCCCATTTAACTATCTACAACCGCAAAAAGTTTCAACATATGACTCGACATACACAAAAAGTTTCAATATATGACTCGGCATACAAATGAGTACATGATTTAATGCATTTCAATAGAGTATCCAATGCTAGGAAATTGGGTTTGTTTAAAGCCATTGGATTTTATATCCTTTTTCTCTTTTCTCATGGGCTCGTTTACTTGCTTATATTTGGAGTGTATTGGATTCCAAATATCAAAATACTAGGAAATTCAATGCATTTGTAATCTTTAATTATGTTTGGCATACTGTATTTGGAATGCATTAGAATTTAAAGTTTGTATTTGGTAGTGTATATTTTAAAAGCATTAGAATCTTGTAATGTATTCTCAGAAGCCTAAATTTGATTAAGTAAATAACCAACAATACCTTAAAATAGTATACATGTATAACATTGTATATAGTAATTCTAATAAGCCTATAAAAACTAATATTTTAAATATCGAAGATATTGGCCGACATATCCCACGATATATCTTGTATCTCACATATGCGATATAAAATACATTGGCAGTACCAATATATCCCATGTGTTCAATTCGGTGAGCATTTTCAATTTTCAATTTTTATTTTTTATTTTTTGTTAAAATTATGTTAAATGTGTATCAAATGGTCATAAATCTATTGGTTCTTCTTCTTTTGCATGAAAAATTATGGAGCTAGAGCTTTAATTTCAATATCCATTGGTTCTTCATGTTCTCCATATTTTTTTCTTTATTTTTCTTCAAGTAGCTATCCGTTGACACTAATTTCAAAGTATTTAAGAGTATTTGATGAAATGATCATCACATACATTCTATTTTGTGGTGACAACAATTGTGCAGTTATGATGGAGATGATTAAACACTTGGAACTGTGGTTTATGATGATTGAAATCATGGTGGAGATTGTTGTCAGATATCTTCAATCTAATTGGAATAGGGTCTGTCAATGCCATTGACGGACCACTCCATTCCATCAAGCGTTTGTCAATCTCATCGAGAGATCACTCATTAATATCGAGAAAATTTTAAATTTTAGTTGTTACTCACTAGATAGTTTTTGGAGCATTCTTCGATCTCATTGAATGTGACTTCAATTCCATCGACAAAGACTTTTGATCGTTTTAAGGGTCCTATTGACTGCACGCGTAATTGTCCATAAGTGTGCAATTTATCTATTATTTCGGGTGCAATACTATATATATATATATATATATATATATATATATATATATATATATATATATATATATATATATATATATATATATATATATATATATATATTATATGAGTGTGAACGAGATTAAGGTAAATATTAATAAATGATTAAACATTTCTAGAATTCAGAGAGGTAAAAATGAGGGTTCTATGATCATTGTAAGTGATTTTATCTTTTGTACTTTTGTTTTTATAGTGATTTGTTGTCGCTTTATTTTGTAATTTTTTTTTTCATAAGTGTTTTTCCACATAAAATTCATGTGTTTATGATTACTTTGCTTACATATGCTTAATCTTATACGATCCGAAATTCGAGATTTGCTTCTGCGTATTCCCAACAACATCCACTCCATCAATCAGCTACACTCCTTAATGCTAGGTCTTAGGGGTGAAAATCAACTAGATAGACAACTTAGGTGATCACTACATGGGAAACAATGGAGTTGTTACACTAATGGTATGTTTTTACTTAGGGCAACCTCGGACTTTATATGTCATCAAACTCATTATCAATTGTGGATCACAATGCTGAAGGTCAAATTAAAAAATAAAAAATAAAATTAGGTTGATCCCAAAACTCTGGCAAACTACCTCATGTAAATTTAGAGGTTTTAGGCACAATTTTACATTGTTCCATTTGTGTGACTCATTTGAATATTTATTGAGTTGGCCCTTTTCAATGACAATTAATATACGAGCTTGTACTTAATAAACAAAGTGGATTATATATATATATATATATATATATATATATATATATATATATATATATATATATATATATATATATATATATAGTTAAAAATCAGTGGTTTTTTTAAAAAATGAGAAAATTGAAAATTCAAAATTTTTCAAAATTTTGAAATATTTTCGCCAAAATACTTTTTTAATTTTTTGAATTAAAAAGTGTGGTGTGTGTGCTTTGTCCCACATCGAAAATACAAAAGATAGTTTTGTGGTTAATGAGATGTTGAAAAGGGTATTCTTACTTAGAGCTTTTTAGAGGAAATGAAACTCGGTTGTTCACACTGGAACACACGCACTCACGCGCTCGAGCTCGGGCACGGGAGTGAGTGTGGACAGTGAGACAGTGTGGCTGTAGTGGTGCTAGATGGCGCACTTCGCAAGTGTGCATCGTGTCCCAGAGTGGTCGCTCCCTTGCGACCTTACGCTAACCGGCGTGAGACGGTGCGATCGTGGCGCGATGGGTCTGGTCAGAGCCTTAGGGCGGTGTGGATCTGAAAAGTTGAAAATGAGCCTGGGTTTTATAGGTGACTGAGAACGGTCGAATCTTAAATCTGAAACGTCCAGCCGTTTGTATAAATGGATAACTACTTTAAAAACCACAATGCTCTAAAAACAGACAGACCAGGATGATCCAATGGTTAGATCTATAGATCTAATGACCAGAAACGTCTGTGATTAATGGACAATGGCTAGAAACGTTTTTCAAACGTTCTGGACCATTAAATATCACACAACAACGGATCTAAACCTGAGGCATATATAAACTGGACCATTCCAATCCGATTTCATTATCTCAACACACTATCTCTCTCATCAAACCAAATACAGTCCATAGATCCATTTTAGAATATTGTGATCATCTCTACCGTTTAAATTTGTCAGAGGAAATCTACTGCGTTAAACTGTTCCATAAGTGGACCTATCGTGATTGCTACACGCTGGATCCAGATAAGACTTGTCTTCTCCTGGAAGCAATTCGCCTGTAACCCATCAGCAGTTGATAAGGAGGCGAATCACGCTTTAAGGACAGCGTATTATATACGTGATTCAGCCTAGCGAAATTGTTATTTTTGATTATTTATTTTTTATATTTTCGATGTATCTAAAACTTAGATTTCAACATATATATATATATATATATATATATATATATATATATATATATATATATATATATATATATATATATATATGGCTCACAAAGAGTGGCAAGTTAATAGGTGAAGTCGTAGTAGATTCTACTAGCGTGTGCGCGCGGTGTGTGTGCATGTTTTAAAAAAAATTATAAAAAAAACTAAAAAGAAAAGGAAAAAGTCGTAGTAGGCTCTAGGTATCCCAACAAAGTAAGAAGTGACGAGAGAGAGAGAGAGGAATGGGTCCATGCCAATTTGGCCAGACTCTCACCCGTTTGGAAAGACTTCAAGCCGTTGTCAGACATTTTTCCCCACACAACTCTACTTACCTTGAATATCTCAATGACATGATAAAACAGAGTCAAGGGTATTCTAGGAAGCTGAAAACACGGCAAATATCGATCTCTTCGCGTGCATTGCACATGCCACATCATTGCACATGTAAGGGATGGACCCAAACGTACTAAAATTGGACGCGGATCAGGTACTTACAGGTTGAGTAGCGAGTTTCGCTATTGAAGCTATGTCAACAAATTTTGTGGGCTGCACCGGAATATATGTGTTATATCTGCACCATTCATCTATTTTGAGAGATTCTTTTTGGGCATGAGACAAAGAATTAATAAGAAACAAAGCTCGAGTGGACCCCACCACATAAAACAGTGGGGATTGAACACCTACCATGAAAATCTCCAAGGGGACCATGGAAGCTTTCGATCAAGCCGATGTTTGTGTTTTTCCTTCTTTGATGTCTATGTTAACCTATGAACAGATTGGATTGGAAGTCACTCTCCCCTCTATTTTGTGTGGTGGGGGTACATTTGAGCCTTGGATATGCCTCGTTCTCTAGCTCATGAAATACAAGTCTCTCTCCGGATGGATAGGCGGTGTGGATACAACACATACATCCTTCTACATTATTGTGGGGCATGGAACCTGATGATGCGTCAGTAGTTGATCCGCGTCCGCTAAAGGTATTCTTTTTTTTTCTTTTTTTTTTTTCCGTAGTTGATCTGCGTCCGCTAAAGTTATTGCTTTTTTTTTTTTTTTCAATCAGTAGCATAAAAACATACTATTAACCAGGGTTTTTAATACGTAGACACTGCACTACTGTTACCTGCCTGAAGCGGCACCACAGAGTTGGCTGGTGTGTTGACATCACCTACTTTTGTGGGTCTTATCGTAAAGCATGCGTTATATCCAAACCGTCTCTCCATTTGGAGAGTTAGTTGTAATGCTTGAGCCAAAAATAAGACAGTTATAAAGATCAACCATATCACACTATAAAAAGCATTAGGGAATTAAACGCTACCATTAAAAAAATTTTGAGATCACAGACGTTTTAGTACAGTAAGATATTTGTTTTTACTTTTCCTTCAGGTCTATTTGACATTTAGAATAGATTGGATGGAAAATAAACATGATAGTAAGCCTACAAAACATTATGGTAAGCCTACAAATGTTCTAACAATGAGATTCATTATCCCACTACTATTTGCCGCGTGGTCCACTTAAACTTTGGATATTTTTGTGCTCAAGGAAGGAAATGGTCTCTCCTAATGTATGATTGTATGAATGGTTCGGATATGATAAACATGTCATTGCGGGGCAATGTAACTTTAATCTTCTCGAAACATTCGTGCAACTCAGATTTCGATTAGTGTCAGCGCTTGTCATCGCAGCACCTGGTGGTACACCAGCCCATCCGCTTCCACAAAAGTCTGCCACAAAGGTACGTTACTGGTAGCGGATTCGATGGTTCACCGCACACCAGCTGTATAGCTGCTGTAGGTTCCTGTCGCGCCGAGAGGAGCACTTACACTCATCGAGGTACGAGTTGTATGAACGGTCTGAAGGAGATCAAATTTATATGGCCCGAAGTGATTATTTATTATATTTTCATTGCTCATCTATTTTTAGAAATTATTTTAAAACATTATTCCAACAATGATTCATATCCTATAATCATTTGGACCATACTATAATATAATAGTGGAGATAATGATTATCACCGTTAAACAAATTATAAGACTTACTATAACATTTTTTTTCAAACCATTCTTCTTATAAAGTCACGAAGACCTAAATTAAAAGTAAAAACAAATTTTATATTGATCCATGACTTTTATGAAACTCAAAAGAGTATCAATGGTATACTTCCAATCCCTCACTGCTTTTGCAGTGTTGACCACTGAATAGCTAGATTTGTCTTGTTTCTCATCTCTAATCGTAAGATGGGCTCGCCAAATGGATGGGCCGTTTGAATTTAACACATGCCTCATAATTACACTCATAAAACTTACTGACATAAATACATCAGCCTATCGGTGGTGTGAGGTACACCAGCATCCGCTTCCCTGCTCCGAAGAGACCTATGAGAAGTGGGTCCCACATTTAAACCATCGTACCAATTAGCACATACGTATCAACCATCACACCGTGCCAGAGCATCAAACAATAAATACATCTTTTATATATATATATATATATATATGTGTGTGTGTGTGTGTGTGTGTGGGTGGGGGGGGGGAAGGTAGTATGCGATCGACCTCACAAAAAGCTCCCGTGAGGTAGAGCTGTGTGGGCACCACCGTGATGCTTGTTGGCCATCAACACTTGCATTTGATTGTTACACTTTAAATTATTGGATATTTCAAAAATTAGCTGTATACAGAACTTAGGTGGGCCATACCATCTAAAATCATCTAAAGACACCGTTAAAACATATAAAAGTACTTGGTGGGGCCCACTTGAGTTTTTAATGCTGTTGAAACTTGGTATAAACCCTCATCCTAGTGGGACACACATAATGGATGGGCTGGATTTGCAAACCATATCTCGGTGGGCCATTAAAATGATTATAAATGTTTTAATGATGCACAGCCCCTCTCCACTTCTGTATGTGGTGTGGCCCAAAAAAGTTAAGGATTGACTTGATTTTTGAGACCTAGGCCCATGATGAAATGATGCATATGACTGATGGGGTAGATGTTCGAAACGCATCACGATGGGGCCCAAACAGCTCGACTTCATGGGACAGACTCGTGGGGTAGAGCGCATAATACTTTTCCATATATATATATATATATATATATATATATATATATATATATATATATATATATATAATGGGAGCCTCTCTTCCTCGTGGACAATCATAGATGACGATGACGCCACGCAAATTCCTACCGGCCATGCCTTTTTTGACCATCCATCCAGGACGCAATCCGCGTCCTCCCCGTCTTTAGCCACGAACGGGCAGTTCCGCGGGTGGGCACACTGTGATCTATCGGCTTATCTATGCCGTCCGTCCCTCCCCTCGGATCATTTTAATGTTTCTGCACAAAATTGAGGTAAATCTAACGCTAATGTGGACCACAACAAATAATAAGCTTCGTTGCGTTAAATGCACGAAGCGTTAGATGTCAGTTGCATTAAATGCGAGAGTCACCTGTAGTGTGGTCTACTTGAGCGTTTGATCTGCCTGATTTTTCTATTTATGCATTAAAATGATCCGATAGGAGGGATAGACGGAGTGGATAAGCCGATAGATCACATTGAGCCCACCCACGGAACTACCCGTTCGTGGCTAAAGACGGGCGGGGGTAGGACGCAATCCGCGTCCATCCATGAGGTGGCGTCGCACGTGTCATTTCACACATGCTAATATATTCCATAATGATTTGTCTTCTAGGAGAGGTTTGTCACGCGAGTGTATAAAGCATTCCACTTATGCACCACCACATGTGCCATTTGCCGCTGACAGGCGCAATATCCAGACCGTCCATCAGGTGGGTCTAACCTGGGGGATGTTCTTATCCTAAAATCAGGTTGGTCGTCCACCCATGAAGTAGGTCACGCATGTTCTTTCCGTCCCTTTAAAGTTTCAAGTTCCATCCATACAGGGGCAATTTGGTCATTATGAATTTTGCACTCCTTAGAGCTGATGGTACCCTTGTCGGGGTACAACATAACAATTTCAAGGGGTGCAAATACCAAGCTCGATTCCTCACCTTCGAAATAATTGAGACTTTTATGGACGAAAACGCCCCTGGAAGTCTTTTTAAGGATGATTATCTTTGGAATCAACTTAAGAATATCTGGTGACGTAATAAGGGCGTTTTGGTCTTTCAATTTTTAATGGAAATGATGCTTGCAACGAATCTAACATGATCTCTCGTTGAATTAAAACTAATTAACGAAAACAGCAGTATCTTTCATATATCAAGGAAAGATTCAATGCCCGACGGAGGATTTTTTTTTTTTTGAAGGTCCAATAAACTGAACATGTAGGGCGCATCTATCATCGATACTGTGGCCCGCGGCAGATGTACCCTGTTAATCTTCCCAATCCAATGATACTAGCCATCCGATTGGTTCCAACTAAACGTAGACCATTGGTTGTAGTGGTTCAATTTTGGATGGTTGGGATCATCCAAGTGGGAGTATTGAGAAATGGTGTACACCATAATGGAGGCCTATATATAGCTCAGTCAGCTCGCTCCACTCAGCTTGAAAAAGCTTGATTCGGCACGGTTTGAGGATGAGTTCGGGCCGAGTTGGGCTGATTTTTTTAGCTTGGAAATGAGTTCGAGCTAGCCCCAGCTCAACGCAACTTGGATTGAACCCAATTCGAAATGGACTTAGCCCAAACCAATTCAGTGACTTAGTTACTTTGATATTGATGTTGCTCACCAAGTGTTTGATTAAATGGCTCTAAGGAAATGTGGCTAGTTGCAACTAAGGTATGTATATGAAGCAAATGCCTCTTTTTATTTTTTATTTTTTATGTTGCTTAAAAGGTGTTTGATAAAATATCCATAAATTCATTATTATTGTCTCAATTACATTAAAATTTTAAAGGTGCAGTCTAGATATTTGTGAAAATGCTGTAGTGGCAAACTTAGCTTGAACTCAGCTTGAATTAGCCTGAGCTGTTCACCAAACCAAGCCAAGTTAGCCAATTAAGCTCAAAGACCGAGTCGAACCGAGTTCAAGCTGAGGTCAATTAGTGGCTGAGCAAAGTCAAGTTGAGGCCAGCTCGACCCGTTCGACTCAATGTACAACCCTAACTATATATTACCAAATTGTGGGGCCCATGTGGACCATAACTAGGTCCGACGGACATGTACGTATATCATATTCATCAAAGCAAACGTGTACGCTCAACAGAACCGTCCAAATTGCGGCCCCCATTCCAGATTGGGCCACAAGCATACATTGATTACCACTGCAAGAATATAACATAAGAAAAAAAATGACCACGCTCCAAATCCAATGGGTAAAGATGCATCCATATGATGTTAACATTTTTGACGGCTTGGATCTAAGCACGTTAGCGTAACGATTAAAGATTCCGTTTGGGAATCTCTCACCCGTAAACGCTGTCGGGAATCTAGCTAGTATTTAAAAAATTTATATTTTTCAAAAGCCCGTTCTGAAGTTTCACTGTGATTATTTCCCAACATTGTCTGGGCGTGAATTTTCATACAACTTTCATGAAAAGCTGTGGGACGACTATGATGCGTGCATAACATCCACTCCGGACATCACCTGCCATCTCCTGTTATGTCACTCTTAATCATGGAAGTTATATGTTACTCGGCTCCGTGCTACACTTGATAAGCAGGCATTCAAAAATCATGCGTGTTGCATATATTAACTCAAATCAAACCAGCTAAATTGTACATCCACGGTAGCAAAATTCATAATCTTAAGATCGGATTGTCTGAAGAATCCAACCTTCTGATTCCTGGACACCTAGTTATAGAAATAAGATTATCAGATATTTTTCATTTTTAACTGTCCAATAAATGTCCGCACATCTCATAAACATATAATCAAATAAGTTTATTTTTACATCATAATAGTACCATAATTTTATAAGACTATTTGTATGCCATGTGTGGAATTTTAAGTGATTCATAATCGCTTGTGTATATCTGTCCTTCACATCCAACCCATTATCAAAGTCTTTCAAGAGATTAAAAAAAAAACAAAAAAACACTCTCTCTAATAAAATAATAATAATAATATATATACACACACATACACTACACACTGTCAAATGGGAGATTACAAATTGACTATGAGGACTTAGATTATATCTAAAATCCTTTCAAAAGTTACATGTAGAACATGCAAGTTATCAAAATATTGTTCTATTAGGCACATGGCTCACTCTTGATATCCCAAAATACTTAGGTTATCAATTGCATCACTATAATTACTTTAATATAATAATTAATACCGTTCAAATATTGTCCATATAAATCAACGGTTAAAAATCATTTATTAGTCCTTCAAGCATGATTTTGTGCTTGTGACCCATTTGAGACTTGAAATTTTATCATTTTCAAGCAAAACATATATTTCAATGGGCTTATTACAACCATTGTATCAAACATTACATTTATTCACTAATTAGAGATATTAAAATTGATTTAGTAATTAATTTAAGCCCATGTAAGCATACTTTACACAGCTACTTTTTTTATTAAAGTTGATTCTCAATACAAGGTGTCAAACACAATAATCCATCCTAATTTAAGCCCATTAAAATTCTCTTAAGACCTGTTTGGATGGGCACGCTAGATGGGATTAGGTGGGATTGGAAGATAGATTCTGGGATTGGTAAGGCATGCCCAAACAAACATGAGATCGTGATCCGAGATATAGGAATTCCATGGATCTTAAGACATCACCATCATTACCTTAAATCCCATCTAATCCATCCTAATCTCTTCAAAATTGCCTGGACGTGTTTGGTTAGAGAGATTAAAAGGGATTAAAAGGTTTAATCCTGGATTTGGCCGGGCGTGCCCAAACAGACCGGGTATAGCAATCTCGGGATATAGACAATCCACTGACATCACCACCATTGCCTTGAAATCCGTACAATCCAATCTAATACCATCTAATCCCATCCATCGTGCCCGTCCAAACAGGCCTTAAGAGAATTTCAAATCCAGAGGTTTTGAACTCTGGGGGTTTCAAATCCACACTCCCAAATAGGCCCTAAAAGGATTTTATAAATGTACACGCGACCCACCCCACATGGTACTATGCCCTTTGTTTGTCAAGGTGATTTTGGTCCACATGAGTTTTCTAATCCTTTTGTAGTACTAGTGAGGCATATCTGATGAATGATTGCATCCTCACCCTTAAGCTTTCCTGTGGCATGGAGTACCTCATGGGTTGAAAGGGAAACACGACGAAATGGGATGGAGAAAGTAGAAGAATTCATGAAAGTTTCTGCCATGTGATCAACTGTCAGAAAAGTAACTTACACAAGCGACCACGCATGGTGCGTGTCCACGCTTATTTCAAAACAAGTGGAAACAGTTCGTACGGCCAATGCCAGTAGATGATAAAATTCCCAGCCTGGCTAGTGGGCCACTCCAATAATGAAGTGGGACTGTGTTAAATAATTTGAAGATACTAGCTAGGGCCTAAGTTAACATTTTATATGTTGTTTAAAGGCATATTTCAGATCCATGATCGTTCTTAAACTATTTATACCAGTTATAAGACTCATTTGATTATTTCATCCTTTTTTAATTATGCCAGCGACCCAACCCTACATGGCTACAGCGTTGGCCAGGCTGAGGCCAAAGCTTGGAGGCTACAGCTAAGCTAGGGCCAAATCATCGGCCCAACCCTAAGAAATAGGTGGATTTGATTGCCTATTTCTTAACTACATAGGAAATAAGTCTCGCCCAGCCACGCATGGACACCCCTATTATACTATTTGGCCGGTAAGGGATCATTTGGATACCACAAAATAAGTTACTTTTTTCTACTTACAATAATAAATAAATAACTTATTTATATTAAGTTTGATTTATAATTAATTTTAAGTAACTTTTCTTATTTAGAATTATCCAATTACTTTAGTTGAGATTTTTTTAGCTTTTTTATGTTTCATAAGTGAAAAGAGACATTAGAAAAGATAAAAGAGGGGAGATGGTAGTATGTGTGTTGTTTACCAAACATACTTATCTATGATTATGTTTGTGAGAAATTTGCTCCGTTTTTAGATCATTTTAAAACTAGGCAAGAAATTGGATGGATCCAACACTCAAGGGGCCATGCAAGAGGATTCAGTGGCCACTGTTGAAACATTTGCATAGCTACAAAAGTTTCATATCAATCTATGTTTTTCTGTGTTTTTAACTTCATCTGGTAGTAACAACCATTTAAATGGTTTGGATAACATATAAACATCATGGTAGAGCCTAGAAAGATTTCAATAGTAGGAAACTCGTTTCTCAGTTTTTTCTATCGTATGGACGCTTGTGTTTTGGATGCTCCTGATTTTTTGTTTTATGTCCTATAATGATACGGAAAACGGATGGACAGTGGATTTCTCACACAAATCACGGTGTAGCTCACTAAGGCCCGTTTGGCCACCCGCATTAGGTGGAATTAAGCTGGATGGAATTGAAAAAGTAGCATTAAATGCATGTGTAAGGTATTATCTCTGAATTGAGTGTATCTCATGCTTTTTAATGGCATGTTTACAAGGCATGCGATTAACTTCTATCCAGCAGGATTGGAGCCAAATCCTATTTGAGAAAGATAAATTATGAGATTGCAAATGTATAAATCATTTGTATATATTTTTTTGTGTCACCATCGAGGTGGGCTCTATTTGGACAATCTGACCCGTTCACCAAGTAGGTCAACTCGAGCAAGTCTTATGGATCCTAACTTTGACTGGTTTGAATGATCAGGGACCCCACAGAGAGCCTTGAAAGGTTTCAATAGCAAGAGTTCATTTCCCTCTCTGTGGCCACTTGAAACTCAAATCTGCCTCATTTTTTGACCCTAGGCCTAAAATAATATAGAGAAATTAGTGTACTGTGTGGATATATCATATACATCAAGGCGGGGTCACGAGTGGGACACCCCACCCCACCTCGGCGAGCAGTGGCGTGAGTGGGTCTTATCAACCCATCGTCACTTATAATGTGGTCCATTGATGGTGGATTAGCTTGATTTTTGGTTCCAGTGGTCAAAATAACCTAACTAAAAAGGTGGATGGTGTGGATCTCTACCTCATTATGGGTCCCATAAGTAGAAACTCACTATAAAATTTTATGCATGCGAGTGTGAGGTAGGAGTTTTTCAGTCTCTGTGGCCTACCTAGGATGAGGATAGATTTCATTTTTGAGTTTTAAGAATAAAACAAGATGAAAAATTGGATAGACATCTTAGATGAAACATACACATCAAGTTGGGACCCACGAGTATAGGCCCACTCTTCCCTTACCTTACAACTCGTAGAGGTGGTAGGGATGGAAAAATTCCATCCATAACTACGGTGTTTGGGCACCAATTTCAAAATGATTTTCATCCTCCATTTCAAACATGCCAACCGGATATATTGAATGGGATTATGAATACCATCCCATCCAATACACCTAATGCACTTGGCCAAACAAGCCCTTACCATCCAGCGACATGACTCCGCGTTCGTGAAGGGCGGAATAGTACCCAGTTCGCGTCCACTCGAAACGAAAGTGGATTGGCTGGTGTACGACACACCACCAACCTTGATGGTGTGGGCACGTGCCTTGCGAAGACGAGCACCGGCCTCTTGTACAAACGGCTCAAAGGAGATCAAAGTTACCTTGGCCCAACAATGATGTATTTATCATATCCACACCGTTCATCCAATTGGTGGTATCATTCTAGATCTTGATACAAAAATGAGTCATATCCAATGCTTGGCTGGATCACATCACATTTAGCAGTGGGACAATGATTCTCACCATTAAAACATTTATAGGACCCACCATAATATTTATTTTCCATCCAATATATTCGTAAGGTCACGTGGACCTTGATGAAGAGGAAAAACAAATCTTATATTGATCCAAGATTTTCGTGACCCTCAAGATGGTTTCAATGGTAGACGTTCAATCCCCCACTTCTTTTTATAGTGTGATCCATTTGATTTTTGGATCTATCATATTTTTTGGTTAAAGCTTTATGACAATCGTGTCAAGTGGATGGACGGTTTGGATATAACTCATACCTCATGATGGACCCAGTAACTTGGTGACGTCAACACACCAGCAAGGTCAGTGGCGTGGCGTGCACCGTCTAATCGGCTTCGAAAGTGGTTTGGCTGGTGTATTGACGTCAGCAAGTTCTGTGGCTCCCATCATGATGTATGTGTTATATCCAAACCGTCCATCCATTTTGCGAACTCATATCAAATCTTGAGACGAAAAATAAAGTAGATATAACGATCAAGTGGACCACACTGAAAAAGGTAGTGGGGGATTGAACGGCTGCCATTGAAACCCTTTTGGGATTTACGGAAGTTTGGATCAATATGATTTTTTTTCCTCTTCACCCAGGTCCTTGTGACATTATGAACAGATTGGATGGAAAATAAACATTATGGTGGGCCTACGAAATTTTTAACGGTGAAAACATTATATTGGCTGCTATTTGTGGTGTGGTCCATTTGATCCTTGTATATGATTTATTTTTTGGATACTATTCTAAAATGATCTCGAATAATGGATGAACGGTGTGGATATAATAAATACATCATTGTGGGCCCATGTAACTTTGATCTCCTTTGAACCGTTCGTAGAACTCGGAGCTCGAGGGGCGTCAGCGCTCGTCTTCGCACGACGCGTAACTACAGTAGCTATATTGCTTATGTGTGGCACACCAGCCAATCCGCTTACGTGGCTCCCAGAGAGCGAATCGAGTAGTCACAGCCGACACGGATTGCGTCCTACGCCGCCTGTTTCTAGCTACCAACGAGCACATTTTTGTGGGCTCACCGCGATGTATCCATTTATCCACGCCGTACATCCAGTTTTTCATATTATTTTAAGATAAAAGACCAAAAACGATGCAGATCCAACGTTCAAGTAGACCACACGTTCAAGTAATTATTTCCTTTTTCCGTGTTGTAGGACTACACGGTTACGCACACAAACTTCTCACGCATTTGTATCTGGTCGGAGATGCGATGCGAATTGAAATCGGCGTCGTAAAAGAGAGCATTTTCGTTATTCTTGTTTCATACAAGGGCAATTTAATAACTTCTCACCCCATTTTCTGGTATAAATACCCCTACCATCGTTATAACCATACGGCCTCGATTCCCTACGCCAAGCAGTAGACAGAAATGGCTTCCTTCCATCTCTGCCACTGCGAGGCCGGTCTCCAATCTCAAAACCTGGCCCCACTCACATCCAACCCCACCAATCATACGGCTCTGATCTCTAACCTACTTCCTCACAAGCCCAACTCCATCAAATTCAACAAACTAGAGCTAAAATCTACCCCCACAAGAAGGGCCCACCACATCTTCAATACCCTTTCCAAGTCCCCTGAAAACTCATCATCCACCGTCCATGAACCGCCCCTCAAGATCGGGATCGTTGGATTCGGAAACTTCGGTCAGTTCATCGCAAAGGCACTGAGACGACAAGGCCACACCGTGCTAGCGACGTCCAGATCGGACTACTCGCAGTACTGCCAGCAGCACGGGATCGAGTTCTTTCAGTGAGTTACAGCCGTTGGATTGGAAAATGGATTGAAATTCCCCCATTGAAGTGTCTGACCATGCCTTCTAACATCATTTTGGTTGTGTTTTCGACAGAGACATCAACGGATTCTGTACAGAGCAGCCGGATGTGATAGTAGTTTGCAGTTCGATCCTCTCGACGGAGTCCGTTCTCCGCGGAATCCCGTTGCAGAAGCTGAAATCGGATACCATTTTCGCTGATGTGTTATCCGTCAAACAGTTTCCGAGGAATCTCTTCCTAGAGGTACTTGATCTGATGGCATTTTACTTGGTTCTCTTTCTGATTTCTGTTTTGGATGAATTACATGAATAAATGTGGAATGCTTTCATGATTTTAGGTGCTTCCGCCAGAATTCGGGATCGTGTGCACGCATCCGATGTTCGGACCGGAGAGCGGAAAGAATAGCTGGGCGGGATTGCCGTTCGTTTACGACAAGGTCCGGATCGCCGAGAACAGCATTCAAGATCGCAAATGTGCGCAGTTCTTGAGCATTTTCGAGGAAGAGGTTAGTAATTTGTATAGTGAGTGATGCTTCTTTGATACTGTGATTAGAGATTTTGGTAGAACGGAAGACGATCCGGCGCAAAAACACAGATAACGAAACTTTACTGTTGGTGAATCTTATTCTCGTTGAGATCGGACGGCCATAAGAAATGGTATTTTGAAAAAAAGAAGAAGAAGAGGCATTTAACGATACTTCAACCATCTAAAGCAACATCCTGATGTTGATACGCAAGAGGGGCGTTTGGGTGCATGGATTTGGAAAGGGATATTCATGTCCCTAGATCTTTATATGCTGGACATGGATCTGTATTTAGATGCGTGTAGTGGCTCCATGCATGTTGAGATTTTGTGCTTGGGTGATATCCCTTGTAAGTTCTTTTTCCTAGAATCTATGGGAGATGCAAGCCATGTATGTGAGCATGCTCTCCTAGAGCATGGGTAGTATGCAGTGATTTGCATTTTGGGCGTGCAATAAAGTCTGGGGACTACACATTCCTACCTACAACTCAGAATATATAATTTTTATAAAATCCCATCAATGAGAAACCTCCATCTTAATTAGTTTTGATGGCGGCCAGATGGGGGAAATTTTCCTACATGTGGATGTCTTTGTAAGTGGAGATTTTTACCAGTCCAAATAACTCTTGGGTGACTTGACCCGTCTGTCTTTACGGGTGAATAATATATTTTCAAGGGCATAAAAGTACATCCAAGTTTTACTCTTTTTTTCTTCTTGCATTTCCTTAAGTAATTTTAGTAACATTTGTAATATTGGGATTTTCAGGGTTGTCGAATGGTGGAAATGTCGTGCGAAGAGCATGATCGTCATGCTGCTGGTAGCCAATTCATAACACACACCATTGGAAGGTAAAAAGGAAAGAGAGAACTAGAAATTTTGTAGGCTGAATTTCAAAATTTTGAAACCTGTATGTATGACGATACGATCACTGAAGGTCGTGAAAGCTGTGGTGAGGCCACAGGAGTTGAGAACTAGTCCACACATGGATTTCCTACAAAAACCTTTGGCAGTAGGTTCTTGGGTTAGGAAGCTGGGTGGGGCCACAATGTTGTTTGTAAGAAATTTATCATGCTCATCCTTTTGCAAGCACATTTTAAGACATATAAAGAGGCAAATTCAAGACTAAAGTTAGTTATACAGTAGGAAAAATCGGGAAAAGAAATGACTACCATTGAGACCTTCGCTCCACCTTGATATTTATATGTTATCTAAAATTTCTATAAGGTCATTCCGCTTAAATGGAACGAAAACACAAAAAACTTACTTTATTGTTAGCTCTGGTGTGGCTCACTTTAATTTTGAACTTGTCCCATTTTTTGTCGTCCTAAAATCAGCTTTTCAAAATGAATGAACATGATGGATTCTCACAAACATCAAGGTAGACCTAACCTAGCATGAACATGATGGATTCTCACAAACATCAAGGTAGACCTAACCTAGCATCCCAGCAGCTGAGGAACTTATTGGGAAATGCATTCCTAAAAAATGGGCATCCCTTAGTGGACCTCTAAACTTAAAAGAAAATAGTTCTGTGGCCTCATAATGAGCGAAGTGGGAAATGAAATTCTATGGCCTCATAATGAGCTAAGTGGGAAATGAAAAATTGGAGAAATAGGCTAACATCAGCCACTTTTACTGAAAATGGTGTCATGTTCGGTAACATAACATCATTTTCGAAAAAGAAAAAAAAAAGTGTCCAATAGCCATTATCGGGAAATAACAGCGACATTTTTAAACCCCTGCGTTTCACTAACATATGGATATTCCTTTCTCTCTCTATGTAGGATTCTATCGCATCTCAATCTGGAGTCGACCCCCATCAATACAAAAGGATATGAGACTCTCTTGCAACTGGTAATTGAAAATGCCCTTACCCATGTGGGAAGATTATTCCTCTGGTCCACTAGCACAGCGAGGAAAGAGTCAGGCGGCCCTTGGACTGCTACAACACGTGCTCCATTTAAGACCCGTGGAGTGGGAACCGCCAGACTGTCCTCTTACTATTAAAAAGATCCTAACCACTCAAAAGATGGACTCCGGGTGTAAAGTGCTGGCCGTTCAATGATTCTATCTTCCCATAGATCCAACAGATAGGATCATTTGTGGGGACTGAGGTTTTTCCCATGTCCTATCCATGGTGGCGCCTACCTCCGGAACGGTTATGATCATCGATCCACATGGGCCGGCCAGCGGAATTCATATCGTGATTTTGTTCCATCGATGTACTGTTTACATATATTATTATTATAATAATAATAATACTGACAACAACTATTTGTATTTTTCGCAGACAGAAAATACGGTCAGCGACAGCTTTGATCTCTATTACGGCCTCTTCATGTACAACGTGAATGCCACTGAGCAGGCAAGTCCTTCTAATCATGCACCCCGTTCTCTAAAATGCGCCGTGGGAGTGAGGGGAACATGGGCTGTCAGAGGGGAATAGTACCATTCACCCGGATCAGATCATAGCCCCAATTGTGGGCAGTGCATAACTCTAACAATTGAACCGATTGGATTATCCAAACCGTCTGATCAATGGACATTTTCTTGATGACATTGAAAACGTTGGCTGTTTTTCCTGTGACTGCCCATTTGGTGGTCGCAGAACAGATGGTTAGGATAATCTTTTCAGTGTGCCTTTTGGGTTAGGCCCTCATGGACAGAGGGCCCCTGCAATTTGTACGGTTTGGATGGAGGTACATCCATGCCTACGTGTGTTGCGGGTGAGTTCATGCGTATGGTATGCCTATGCTATGGCAGAGCATGGTATATCTAATTCCTATTCATGAAATTATTGGGTCAGATCCTATAATGTTCTGTGTGGGGCCCACCATGGGGTTGGTACAGCATCCCAACTCGTCGAGAACCACCCAACCATCAGAGTGGACAATTATAATACTGGTTGGATGGGCCTGATTTTAGGGGAAACCCATCATCACGTGGGGCTCACTTAATGTGCGATTAGATGGCATACACAATACAGTGGGCCCCACACAGGCATTAGTGTACAAGTAAACCTTTCTTTATATACTGAAAAGTGAACGGCAATGATCTAATCCACGTGTGTGTGGCGTGCAGATTGAGAATTTGGACAGAGCATTTGAGACGGTGAAGCAGAAGCTATTTGGAAGGCTCCATGACATACTGAGAAAGCAGATCGTAGAGAGGGTCCCAATGCAAGGAGTCGTCCCATCAAAGGCCACAAGGGAAGTGGGCCACACACCATACTTCTTGCCCAATAGTGAAAGAATGACAGACCTGGCTTCCTTTGCGATGCCCCCTCCTCCAAAACCACAACCACAACCACAACAAAGCAAAGATGAGGCCGTTTCAACGCCCAAAGAGGTTCGAGTGGCTGCTTCACGCGTAGCTTAGGCCCACTTCATTTGTAGAGATGTTTTTATTTTTATTTATTTGGTCCATGTCATTTGCTTTTCTAGTTTTTTTTTTTTTTTTTTACAATAAACATGGAATTATTTGATCAAATGGATATTTTCATGTGTTTTGTATTAAAATTACGAAAAAGAAAAAAAGAAAAAAATACAGAGTTACTTCTTTGCATGCTCTCTACAATTGGGTCACCAGTTTCAATGGTTGATATAAACACTTACCGAAATGTTATGACCTTTGATAAATGGGCATTTTCCAGTTAAATGTGGACCATTCTGACCTAATTAAATTAATGATTTTTTGCCAGTTATATCGTGGTCCGCCGAAGACAGGACATCTACCTCTTGTTTTTCATTCTTTGATTGTAAGTTACAACCAGTAGCTTTTAGTTATTTTCACAGCATTTCTGTTGGGAATTTGGGTCTAGCTAGGATTAGCAGTGCTTTTGGATATGACCATCCACATAAATCAGATCAGATCAGTCAAATCATCGGGTGGGCCATGCTAATGGAACCCATGGACAACAGACAATCTAGTTTAAATAAACGGGTGTCGCCTATTTAGTGAGTGGATCAATATATGATTGTGATAGGAGAATTATGTTACAGGACTATGAGTTTTGGGTTTAGAAAACTATATGTTGATTAACAAAAAAAAGAAAAGTATTTATTAAATATTTGTAGTCGGTGCGTAATTTAAAATCACTCAATCTGAAATTGAATCCACCCTCCTTGTGTTGGGGATTTTGACCTGCGGAATCACACAGATGTAAATCTATGATAGCAATTCAATGGCACTAAGCACACAAGAGAACACAGAGAACACCCAGATTTAAGGTGGAAAACTCTTGTGGGAAAAAAATCACGGCACAAAACAACAGATCTCCACTATGAAAACAGAAATTACAAAGAGAAAGGACTTACCCAATTCAAACAACCTCGAATCTCACCCTTGATATACCCTTTAATTTCCTTGGAACCCCTTTAGAAAGTTTTCCCATACCCTAGAAAAATCCTAGGAACATCTATTTATAGTTTAGACAACTTTCATTTCGCATCCCGGTTGCGAAAGGACTCAAATCCGCAGTTTCGCGCAAAATTGCGGAACAAACTGCGTAACCTACGACTAGCCTAAAAATTTCAGGACTGGTCCTAGCCTCCTTTGACTAGTCGAAGCCCACCTACGACTAGTCGAAGCTCACTTACGACTAATCGCAGCTCACCTACGACTGGTCGAAAACAGCGGAGAAAAATAGCAAAAACTTACTGGACTTTGAGTCGTGCCAGAGCTCGAACCTACGACCTATCGAGCGCCTCCCACGACCAGTCGTGGCTGTCCCACGACCGGTCAAACGACCCAAAAACTTCAGATTTAAGACTTTTTCCTAACAATCTCTACCAAGTCTTCAATCTTCAACCGTGTAGCTCTTTGACCTCTTTTCTTATCTCTATATCACATCATAGCTTCTTATGCACACTCCGTCCTTCTTTTCTGCCATCGCCAAGCCCAGAGAAGTTACACAGAACTTGAATTTCTATGCAGGAACGACCTAGGTGAGCATGTCTGCCGGATCAAAATTCACATGCTCAACCACCTTTGCTCATGTCTTCTCAAAAAGAAAAATGTAGTCTTCTTACCATTTCACCGCTACCCAATATTACTTGTCAGGGTACTTACTCACAACACTGATAGCCTGTGAAATAACCGGTCTAATCCAGACCATGACATAACTGCCCAGCGCATTCGAATAAGGCTCGTGAGATATCCTGTTTTTCCTCATCTATTTTGGGACAAATCCAGAGGCAAACTCGAGGAGAGAAACGTAGAGAACGCTCTCTAGCTTTACTTAGCCCATCACATCCTGGATCAATACCTACACACAAGGTATTCCTCCTGTGATTACCAAAGCCTACTCCTCCTTCAGTCTCAACGACGAGAACTATCTTTGCACCCTCCCCGATCCTTCATCCTGAATGTCCCGAGTCTTCAGTACATTGATTTCAGACATGTCACAATTGGCGATCCACATGTCATCAACATACAATACCTGACCCACCATAAAGGAATCAAACCACTGCCTAGGCGACAGGCCGAACAACGACCTCCTGCAAAGTCTTTTCTCAGCCCCTTTCACTTCGAACTGCCCTGGTTGCTTCATGTAGATCTGCTCTTCACTTTCCCTTGCAAAAGTGTAGACTCCACATCCTTCCTTCCAGCTCAAGATCACATTGGCCAACCAGCGCCAATCACTGATCTAATAGACACCTGCTATACCGTCGGTGCGAATATCTCTGAGAAGCTGATCCCTTCTCCCTGAGCATAACTCATCGCCACCAACCTCGCTCTGTATTTATGTTATATCCTCTTAAAGATTCACCTGCATCCAACTACTTTTCGGCCCACTGGAAGCTGAAAGTGCACCTACTAAGTGCCCTGGTTTGTCAATTACGTTGTGAGTTGAGTCAGTCGGACAACAGCGCCTAACAGGAAGATCAAGTCAAGTATCTGCCTCAACTAGATGTGTGAAAGCTCGCCATAGGTAAATCATAGCCTCACATCCCATGTCCCAAAACACCAGGTGATTAAAACCCTTAAAATAAGTAAAACATCTTAGGATTTTTGGGTTAAGAAAACTTTGTACCAAACAGGAAAATCTTTAAGTTTTTCTTACCCTGTTAATTATATCGATTCCCTTTTCGATATGATCGACCAGCTCTGTCGATGTCCTCGACATATCAATCGATACAATCGAGTGAGGACAAAAAGCGTCCAGTAATCAAACAATCATTTGGACGATTTATCGATATATCGACTTGTGAGTCAATATCATCGATATTCGAATATCGATCCTATCGGAAGATGATCGATAATATCGACAGACTGTTTTCCGGCGCACCTGTTTTTTTAAAGAAAACTAACATAAGCTTCAATATATCGTTGACTTTCCGATTCAATCTGAACTCAAATATCGATCATATCGGAAGTCAGTCGATCATATCGATTGTGGGCGCATGTTTTCTCCAGTATGAATTTCAGGTTGTTTTTAATGTTGATCGGACTATCAGTCGATAAATCGATATTCATATATCGATCATATCGAGACCTGGTCAAGTGGATCGAGTCCGGACACAGATCGTCCAACAAGCTTATAGGTAAATCTATACGATTTATCGATCCCATCGACACTGTCTCCGATGTCATCGATATATAAATTCTGATGACATCAACTGATCCCCGATCATATCTGTAGAACTTAAAATTCTTCAAGGCTTCTCTCTTGTTTTCACCTGTCGATAGATCAATCCATATTTCGATGGAATCGGAGTTCGAAATTCGATAACATCGATGTTTATCTCGATCCCATCGACCAGTTGGCGAAAGGTTTCCAAATGCAAAATGACAATTGAGTTTGTATCATCGAGAGGTCTATCGATACAGTCGAGAGTATACGCTCGATCATATCAACGACTGCTCGATGATATCGAACTCTGTCATAAATATGACTGTTTATATCCGTTGGAACCTTTTACCTATATATAGAGAGATTAGTCTTTATTGCTGGCAGAGAAAGTAGAGAGTGCTTTAGAGTGTTTTAAACTTCATATCTTTTGTCCTAAGTCATTTCTCTCAGGAAGTTTATCCTCCAATCCACCCTCATCATTGATATTTCATAGAATGGATTGGGGAATAAACTTCCGCCTTCAAGGATCCTCCAGCTACTACCTTAATGAAAAATCATTAAGCTAGAATGCCTTGAATGCATAGATGATTGGAACCACTCTATCTTCCTTATAGAAAAATCTTTAGAGAGTGATACTCTATTATAACCTTGACCCAACCTAAAACCTAGTATATGTACATCTTTGTGTTGCGAATCAAGGGAGCTGAAGACTCTTCATCGACAAGAAAGAGATCTTCATCATTGCGTTTAAAGGAACTCATCAACTTATCTGTAAGTACTTAGAGTTCAGAGGACATTTATGATCATTCCTTTTTAGGATTAGGTCGTAAGTGTTGCTCACCATTTGAAGTCCTCAAAGGAGGCCTCCGAGGGAAGTGTACGTGCGTGGGTGCGTTGTGTGGACCCTTGCTCTGTGGAGAACATAAATATCTGGGTGCGTTGTGTTGACCTTTGCTCTGTGTGAGCATAAACATCTAGGTGCATTGTGTGGACCCTTGTTCTGTGTGGGCATAAACATCTGGTTAGGAGTGCACCAGCAAAACTTTAGGGTTTGAGGTGAACCGACTAGAAATCTCTGTAAAGGTTGAAGGTGAACCTGATTTAAAACCTTAGGTTTGAGGTGAACCATGAGAAACCTCCTTAGTGAAATTCGGTCACTCAAGGGTTGAGTGTGGAAGCCGGTGGTGGAGTAGACAAGTAGTCGAACCACTATAAAATGACTGTGTTTGAGATTGATATTGTCTTTCATTTATGTGATTACTTTATATGCTTTTGTATATGATTATCTGAAATCACATCTTGTGCACACACAGTCATATCCATCACAATCTGATTCATAAAGTTGTTCATCTTACAAGTAGTTTGTGATTGGATCCTCTATCAGGCTGGAAGCCAGTAGAGTTAATTTTTGAGTAATCGTAATATGTACTTTGTGATAGGATTAGTGTGATAGGATTGAAATATAACTTATAAATGTTTAAAAAAATATTATTCACCCCCCTCTAGGACATATTCCTACTTCAACTCAAGCGGTCTTCACCGATATTTCAGAAGCTCCACCCGCTCCCATATGTCAGTCTGGTATAACGAATCTATCACATCGCCCATAGTCACCTTTCACTTCTCAGTACCAGGCTCATCTAGAGTCATCTGAATAGAAGATGAATACTCCTTCGATATTGGAGTCGTCCATGTACCTCACCAATATTCCACGATCATAGCGTGTATTTCTTCTCACATGTGGCTGCTCCACCTGCTCTGTATCCCTGTCCACACATCTTATCCTTCCTACCCTGCCCGCTCATGTGCCATGCCCAACATGCCACACACGTGCAGAGGTGGAATCCGCTACATCCATTGTAGCTCCACCTTTTGAAGTGCTCCCGATCAACTTGTATAAGTTACCGAGTCGTTGCGCTTTCATGATTATCCGTGCTCTCTTGGATACTTTAAGAGCACCATCAATACTTATGTACTTACATCCTTTTGCCTTAAGCACACCAAGAGAAATCAGATTCTGCTTCAAATCAGGAATGTGCCTCACATCTGTCAAGGTACGCTCCACCCCATCAAACATCCTAATGCACACCGAACCAACAGCTACAACATTACAGGCAATGTCATTTTCCATAAATACCTGTCCACCATCGCACTCCCTGTAGCTGGTGAACCAACTCCGATGAGGAGTCATGTGAAAAGATGCCCCTGTGTCTAGCATCCACTCATCCTTACGATCATCTTATGACCGTCTGAGCGAAAATACAGATAAAACATCACCATCACATCTACTCGATCCATCTGACGTGACAACATTGGCCTCCCTGCATGAAGCTTCAGAATCTTCCCTCTTCAATTTAAGATTTTCACAATCCCTCTTCATATGTCCTTCCTTCCCACAATTTCAGCACTTTACCTTTCTTTTGCCCTTGTCCCTGGATTTAAATCTAGAACCAGAAGAACCTGTACCTTGTCCAGAATTCCTACCCACTGTAAACAGTGCATCAGAAAATGTCCCCATGTTGCTGTTCAGCTTTCTCATAGCCTTCCCTTGAAGGGCTGAGATAACTGTGTCAACACTCAGGGTTTTATTCATGCTGCATATAGTGTCCTTGAATGCCTCATAGGACGCTGGGAGAGAATTCAACAACATACATGCTTTTTCTTCATCTTTCATCACTTCCTCTATATTCACCAATTTGCAAACTAATTTATTAAAGTTGTTGATGTGAGCCTCCAGATCTCCACCCTCTATCATCTTGAAGTTATACCACTGCCGCTTCAAGTGTAGGCAATTTTTCGAGGATTTCTTCGCATAGACATCCTCTAACTTCACCCACAAACCAGCCGCAGTTTTCTCCCTCATGACATTATAGAGAACCTCATCTGTGAGACATAAACGGATCAATGATAAAGCTTTCTTATCAAGAGTATTCCAATCAGCATCATTCATAATAGACTTCCGCTTCTCAAGAGCACCATCTTCGCCTTGCTTAGTTAAGAGGCTAATCATCTTAACCTTCCATAACTCAAAATTATTTTTCCTGAGTACTTCTCAATCTCATACTTAGTGCTCGCTATTATTACTAATCCCTCAGATTCAGATCTGTGCCCCAACGATAGCTCTGATACCACTTGTTGGGAATTTTGACCTGCGGAATCACACAGATCTAGATCTAGGATTGCAATTCAATGACACCAAGCATATAAGAGAACACAGAGAACACCCAGATTTAACATGAAAAACCCTTGCAGGAAAAAAACCACGGCACAAAGCGACAGATCTCCACTATGAAAACAGAAATTACAAAGAGAAAAGACTTACCCGATTCGAACAACCTCGAATCTCACCCTTGCTACACCCTTTAATTTCCCTGGAACCCCTTTAAAAAGCTTTCCCATACCCTACAAAAACCTTAGGAATACCTATTTATAGTTTAGGTAACTTTCCTTTCGCATTCCGGTTGCGAAAGGAATCAAATCCGCAGTTTCGTACAAAATTACAGAACAAATTGCGTAACCTACGACTAGTCCTGAAAATTTCAGGATTGGTCCTAGCCTCCTATGACTAGTCGAAGCCCACCTACGACTAGTCGAAGCTCACCTACAACTAGTCGAAGACCGCAGAGAAAAACAGTAAAAATTCGCTGGACTTTGAGTCGTGCCAGGGCTCAAACCTAAGACCGGTCGAGCGCCTTCCACGACCAGTCGTAGCTATCCCACGACCGGTCAAACGATCCAAAAACTTCAAATTTAAGAAAATTTCCTAACACCTTCGTCGATGTCCCTTTGTGCAACCAAAATCTTTCCCACTCAACCTCTAGAATACAATGACTGTCATCTAGTCATGATGCCCACGTATTATACATGAGCTCAAACAAACTAGTGGAAGAGAAATCTTTAAATAGACTTCAAAATGACACTTATAAAACTATAAACATACTCTTTAGAAAAAGTTGGATGCTTGAGTTTAAACCTAACTCAACTGTTCAGCTTTAAATAGGCACGGTTGTCGAGCCTTAAACCGATACAAAAAATCAAAAGAATGAAAGCAACCCTTTGACACATGTAAATAGACTCCAATCGTACCAACACCCTCACCCACACACATGAATGTACCATGTGCCACGGCTATGGCCCAACTTTGGCTCGGCACATGGGTTGCGAAGAAATGATGCACACTCAACTTCATGTCCCTTGAAGGCCCAAGCCTTCGAGCTCAATTATCACTTATAAACTATTTCGAGGAAAAGGTGGTGGAAGGAATATATATATATAAACTTTAAAAAAAAAAAAAAAAACTTTTAAAATACAACAATCTCCACGTGTTTTAAATTTTAAGAAATTTCAAGTGTCAGTGTCTATCAAACATTTAAAGTATGTAAGATAGGTTTGTAAAAGTCAAATAAATATCAATCTTTAACATGAGTCATTTAGTATAAATCAGCTATTCATGTCACTCACTCAACTTTTCCGTTATATGTGGTTCTCTGATTTGATACTTTTTCACTATGCCCAATTACTTTAAATTTATACATATATAATTATCATCTATTTTTATTGAAAGTTGCTCCATCTCTATACTCATATAAGTGAATTCTATTAAGTGCGTATAATAACTAAATACACCACCAACATATGACATAAATTTATTAAGAATTTTAAAACTCATTACACACCACTTACACCACAAAATGGGCATAAAGAATAATAGTGCTTAAATGGTTCTAAGTACTTATTCAATACCCATTAAACACATTTCTCATGAAATTTTCACTTATATAAGTTGTATTGTTGTCACTACAAGCTTAAAATTTTACACTTTTCCTTTGATGTATAAATAACTAATTTTTTAGAAAGTCTTTTAGTAATAGGATATGCTGCATTCTTGCTGACCTTAATTACTCTATTACGTAATATATAGATGTCTCACTATGTTATGATGAAGTCTAATATGTGTATTCTTATTATTATAAACTTCAATTTTTAACCTTTGCTACAACTACTCGACAATCAAAATGTAAAAATATAGCTAAAATATGTTTTGGCCATAGAAATATATTAAATAGGAGATTTTTAAGGCATTTAATTTTGTTACTGCTTTTTATAAAGTAATGAACTTAGATTTTATGGTGGACCGAGGGATACAGGTCTGCTTGAAAGGCTTCCAAAGGGCAACTCCACTTAAAGTGAAAATATATCTACTGGTGAATTTATTTTCATCTAAATTAATCAATGATCCAATTAACATTTTTTTTTTTTTTTTGTATCCTTTAAAATCAACAAGAAAAACAATATTTATATCATAAGCAATTGCGCCTTTTAAATATCTTAAAATTCTCTACAAAGCATTCTAATATTCATATCCAAAGTTATGAATCTATCCACTTAATTTTTCTGTTAATTGATATATACTTTTATTTGTATTCGTTTTAACATAAATAGTATGATCATAAGGAGTACTAAAAAGTAAGTAGTTAAATTTTTCTTAACATCTTTTCGACATAATAAGATTTAAATAAGATAAAATTATTATTTTTTAATCACCTCAATTCCTAATATTATATTGGCTTCTCCCAAATCTTTCATATCAACTTTTGATAATAAATATTTCTTAGTTAAATTAACTAGTTTAATATTAGTCTTAAAGATAAGTAAATCATCTACATATCGATAAATGATACTTTCTTCATTTTTGAAATATATATATATATATATATATATATATATATATATATATATATATATATATATATAATATTGTGTTAACATTCTTATGGTGTCCAATTAATTTGAATATAGATGCTATTGTTATTAAAACCCTAAGTATTGTAATTGTAATTATAGGGGAATAAGGATTCAAATAATTAATCTATTCATTTTGTTTAAACCCTTTAGTATTTCACCTAATTTTAAATTTATAAATGGTCTCATTTGTTTTAGTTTATTTCCAATTGATAGGTTTATGAGTTTCTAAGCATTATTAGATATTTGTTTATTTCCTTAAATTTATAATTGGATTTTGAAAACTACATAAATTATATGTGTTTGGTTTTGGTCATGTGTGTTGTGCATGCATGCTAAAGCTAGGTGTGGTTCAAATCAAATTGAATACCTATAACCACAGGTGTCAAAATAGACCAAGAGACTGAGTTCTGTACAAATCAGCTATCTATTCAACCACCGATCATGAGAGATTAGGTGATTTCCACAAGAGAAAGTTCATCATTCTGATGAGTTATTTTTACATTTCAGAAAAAAATAATTTTCAATTAAGCGTGTAATGGTAACAATATAAATATAAAGAATAGTATGATAGAAGTTAAAGTGCCTTTATTAATAGTTATATTAAATGCTTACAATTAACTTTTATAAACATGATAATTTATTCGTCGCTTGATAAGGAACTAAGTTTCATGGCAAGACGGTCTTGCTTCGGGGAGTTTGTCTAATCATCGTTTTGATCGAGGAATCAGACTATGGGAAAATGGACATCAAGTGTCGGATGGTCATTTGTTCATCATTTAGTGGGAACCGAACTTGGTAGCAAGACAACTGATGGAAGATAGATCTTTGACAATTTATTCGATGACTGGCTAATGGACCGAGCATGTGGTAAGAAAATTGGTGGGGTCGACAATTTGTTGAATGACTTGGTAAAACCAAGCACGTAGCAAGATGATTAATGATTCAACTGTCAGTTTGTCGCTTTGATTGAAAAATCAAGCTTTGTTGCAAGATAATTGACAAAATCACTTAGCATGTAACAGGAAAGCCCCATAATCTTTCATTCAAGACTAAATCTACTTAGTGATCCAGGATTGTTATCATGGATGTAGCGTAGAGGGATAAGTAATCTAGTCGGTCATTGTTTTTTGCAACATTGCACTGGCTAATAGTGGAAGAATTAGACTAAATTTAAAGTAAGGGCATCCATGAGGGACGAATGATATATAGTGTAATGTTGTAAAGTAGAGTTGTATTAGGTTGGCGTGGTCTTGGAGCTCTTTTGTAACGCCCTCAAAATCGGCACCCGAGTATATAGACTCCGATTTTGAGTTTTCGAGTGTTAACTTAATAAAATGCGCATGAGTCTTTATTCGGATTCAAATAAAAATAATCAAAGTAATACAAGTTAACTTAGCGGATACAAAATAAGATAGAAATATCGAAAAATCAAAAAATATATGGCTAACTATCAAAAATACAATTCCAATGGTAGTGATCACCCAAAATAGAGATTATACAAGCCACAACCAACATATAACAAAATTTATACATAAAGCATGACCGATCATGGACTATAACATATACATGCACAAAACAAAAATAAAAGCAAAGTCTTATAACTTCGCTCGACGCTCCGAAGGCATCATGGCAAAAAACGTAAGCCAATCCAAGCCTACCCGCCGAAAGCCTTGATAAAACCTTCATCAATAACAATGCATGGTTGGTGTTTTAAAGCACCGTCCCAAGTGGGAGTGAGTAGGCAATTCAGTAGTTCCATTAGTTCTAAATTACACATGTTATCAACCCAATTATCACAATTAATGATAAATAAGCAAATAAATATTTCTTAAATACTCTTGTTAAATGCGCATATGAAAATATGACATGATGCATGCTCTTTCCAAATAACACTCCCTCAAAGCAACTCCATCTATACGTTCGCCTATGACTAAAACTCCCTTAATACGACCTCGACTGCCGAGTCACCCACCTAAACTAATGTGATGAATGTTCATATTAGTCGAGTAATTATTAAGTTCTATTCATCTAGCATGTTGGGGAAGCTCGAGTACACTCATTTTATTGTGAGTCTCAACTGAAGCACTAGGCTCAGGGCGACCGAAGCGGCTCCTCACCTATGTCCCTTGATCTGTATTCGGGTTTACCACCTAGATGACAACTCTCTAATAATGTGAAGCTAACACTATTCGACCAACTGACCCGACCGATCACTAAGGACCCGAATGATATAGCTCAGACGCACAGGGTTAGGCGGCCCATCGACGGGTGAAGGGAGCCCACAAATGATATAAGAGTCGTCACCAAACATAAATGTGGAGCAGTCGCAGCATCATTACAGTTAAATACACCAGGTTTATAGCCTTCTTGATTGCTCATTGGTCATTATGGGAGGCTCGTCACCCCAGCGTTGGCTAACAGCTCAAACACGGTGTCTCATATCATCATGCCCGGCCCATGAGTCTTATGGATCGTACCATTAACAGTTAAAATTAGACTCATTCAATGGAAATGGGGTATCCTATATTCTATTCGGTGTTATCATCAATGTGAACACACATAGTTAGTCGACTATTAGGCTAATTCGATTGACTTGGAAAACTCCGGCATAACTGACATTGTGTGCGAGCATCCCGTGTAGTCCATCTACTGTCGGTTGTCCGTGTTTGACCCAAGTCAATCGAACAAGCTTAGGGTGGCCAACTTAACTCGGGTCACCCCTTAGTTTGGGCGGTTAGCCAACATTCCCAATGTTATAAGTAACTTAGGGCCTGTTTGGATGCCTCTAAGTTGGGTAAGTGGGAAGTCACTTACACATGGTGTTTGAGGAAGAAAAATCGCCTGTAAGTCACTTACAGGCAAATCTACCAAAAATTGCAGGGCGAGGGGGGATGGGAAGTTACTTCCCTGTAAGTCACTTACAGGCTCAACGGTCATATTTTTAAAAAGAGGGGAAGAGGGAGAAACACATCAACCCACCAACCACCATTATAGTCCTGAAGCTCCAGCCAATGAAGAGGAAGCAGCAGCCATTGAAGGAACTCCAACAAGCCTTGCAGCAGTTCAACCAATCCACATCATACAACACTATTACCACAGCAAAGCTTCATTATTACCGCACCAACAACTGTCATTTACCACACTAACAACCACCATTGATAAGCTTCTATAAAAAGGGGATTGCAGATTTCGTCTCTCCATCCCAAGCTCTCTCTCTATCTCTCTGTAATCTCTCTCCCCCTCCCTCTCTGAATCTCTCTCCGTCTCTGCAATCGTTATCCGTCTCTGCAATCTCTTGCTAGTAACCTCTCCGTAGTGCCTTCTGTCTATTCTCCTCTCAAAAATGGTAGGTTTCATCCACCCTTTTTTCTTCTTTGAAAACGAGAGTGGTTTGGCATTACTATATAAGGCACAGTGGCACACCTGCGTACGTGCGTATTTTTTCACACCTGTTATGGGCCTCTAATTCAAATAGACCATGTGATGCGACATCCCATGAAAACATTTAGGGACCAATTTGCGCCCTGATTAAAACTTTGGTGGGCCATAGAAAAGAGAGATGCAAATCAAGGTAGGAAAATGTTTTCTTTTTTCATGGCCCATCAATATTTTAGATCAAAGTATAAGTTGGCTAATGGGGGTTTCATGGGGTTCTGCATAACGTGGATCGTTCGGATTTTGGACTCAAATCATGTATTATGAGTTCTCAAAAAGTTCTCAAAAGAACTCTTGCCAAATGGTGCACGGCTGAGTATTATGCGGGAAGGAATCATGTGCTGAGTAATGCGTAAACTCTGTGGGATCCACCATGATATATGAATTTGATCCACATTGTCCATCCATTTTAATACTTAATTTTAGATGAAGAAATAGATGGAAGGATTGGATAAACCAGTCCTAATTTAGGATTGCATTGAAATTGGTCCTAAACATCAATGGTGCATTTTAAATATTTTTGCTTACATATCAAGAAACCAGTCCTAATTTGGTTTCATAGCCGATTGTTACATACTAGGAATTTCATAATTTGTTTCTGTTTGCTTGGTGTTTTTCTTTCATGTTTGCATTGGTTTCTGTTGCAGTTCTCTATTTTATTGGTTTTGTCACTTGTTTCTACTCACTGTATCTCTTGGTTTCTTCCTTTTCTTTTTGCATTATTTTTTGTTTGCCTTCTCATGTTCTCTTATTTTATTAGCTTAGTTGCTGTTCGCAGGTTCCTATTTTCTTGATTTCTGGTTTCTGTTCATGGTTTCTCACCTGCTTGAAATTGTTATGAGAAAATATACAATATTTAGTTCAGCAATATGGTGTCTTTACTTAGGCAGATACTGTATGGTGGAATTTAATTCTCGCATTCCGCATGTGCTGCACATTTACCATTATTGCATCTGGTCTTATGAATTTCGTTTTTACTAGGAGGGAGCGACCCAATGTGAGGAATTAGAGTGAAGGGCTTTCCGAAGAGGAGAAGTTCTCGGATTTATGTAGTACAATTATTGCCAAACTGTTGTCCCTTCTTTTCAGATTAAAAACATTCACCATCGAGAGACATCCACAGAGAATTTTCCTAGCATTATTTGCCATTTGTTGATATTCATTATTGCTTGCCCTTTGTGCTTCAATATATGGGTATCCAGACAGTTCATCTAGTAGGCCCTGTGTATCGGCCACATATTAAAAATACTATTAACCATAGATCCTCAGCATCTATTAAGAAATTTGTTAAAATTTGGACTATTTCTAGTTGTCCTTTTTTACGTATTGTTTGGATCATAATGTAGTGGGGTACAATAGGCAAGCAACAATCAGGGAATAAAAATATATGAAATGATAGAACTCATGTCATCTGTGATAAGATTTCTGTGCCAACTCATATGCTTATGGCAATTTCATTGTTGGAGAGTGCATTATGTGTTGATTAAGTTTTGACATAAAATAGCCTATTGGCAGTTTCTGCTATCTGCGATAGATTTTTGTCTTCCTGAATTTTATAGAGCATTCAAAGAATCTGGAACTTAGCCTTGACTGGTCATTTTTAGGGACCCCAATCCTTTGCATGATGTCACTGTCTAAAGGGAATATAAGGGTTGTTGTTGGATGGATTTGATTACACATACACATGCATCTGGTCTTATAAATTGAAACATCAGTTGTTGTTGGATGGATTTGATTGCACATACACATGGCCAAGCACGACTTGACTTTAACAGGTCCACCACATGGAACCAACCTAAACCCAATTGTGGTCTCTTTGTATGGCTCTTTGTGACCTTGTCAATCATTTGTTTCAATCTTTAGTTTATCTTACTATATATTTATTCTTTGATTTTTAGATCTATTTATGAAATGGATTCGGATTCTGAGATAGATTTTCATATATGTCTATAATGAATACGGCTTTTGCATTAATGACTATTTGGCTTGATAAAAACAATATGTTAGAAGAATCACAAGAACATCAACGAAATTAGACAGGCGCATAGGCTACGAATGCGATTATTAATGGACCAGGGCCAACATGCTTCAACTACATTCGTATGCATAAAGACGCTTTCTTTAGCCTTCGTAATATGATATAAGAAAAGAGTAACCTGCGAGGCACATCTGGCATGTCACTGGAAGAAGAGTTAGCAATTTTTCTTCATATAATTAACCATAATATTAAGAACTGTGTCATGCAACATTATTTTAATCATTCTGGGGAAACAATTAGTCGTCACTTTAACAGAATGCTTAATGCAGTTGTACTTTTACAACGCGATATTATAAAACCACCTAGACATGGTGTATCACCCGAAATAATGAATTGTACGAGGTTTTTCTCATACTTTAAGGATTGTGTTGGAGCCATAAACTGCTCACATATTCCAGCGATGATCAGTATAAAAGAGCAAGCCAAGTGACGTAATTGAAAGGGATTTATTTCCCAAAATATGTTAGCAAACTGCTCTTTTGATTTAACATTTCAATATGTACTTGCGGGGTGGGAGGGATCGGCATCAGATTCACGAATACTGGCAGATGCTCTTAACCGACAACACAAATTGATTGTCCCAGCAGGTACTGATCTAAGTAGACATTTAGATATATATTTATTTATTAATAACCAGATTATATTTACATGACTTTTAAGGTGTATTTTTTTAGGCAAATATTACTTAGTAGATGCTGGTTTTGCGAATGCACTGGGCTTTTTAGTACCATTCTGTGGCGTTCAGTATCATCTAAAAGAATTTAGGCAAGGTTTTCAACCTAGGACAAATGAAGAGTTGTTTAATCTTCGTCATTCCTCATTATGGAATGCTATAGAACGCGCTTTTGGAGTATTGAAGGCATAATTTTTCATATTGAAGATTACTTCAGGCTATCCTTTAAATACACAAGTCAATATAGTCGCTGCATGTTGTATCCTACATAATCATATTATCGATGAAAAACGTGATCAAGAGCTTGATTTTGAAAATAACAATGATATCGGTGATGGTGAAGATGAAAGTAAGATGCATGAAGATAAAGGTAATGAGAGCAGTGAAGAGGAGAATCAATGCGACTTCCAAAATGAATCTGCGGCTGCTAGGAGGGAAAAACAAAGATGGAGGGAATTTCGACTTGGACTTGCGTCAGCTATGTGGGAATCATATAAGTCAGAACAGAACATCAATTAGTTATATATATATATATATATATATATATATATATATATATATATATATATATATATATATATATATATATATATATATATATATATTTAGAATATGGATGCTGATAGAAAGATTATTGTAATTTATAATATTTATACATCTATTTGCAACTTATATAATATTTTTATATCTTATGTGGCTTTACATGTTTGTAATGTTTAAATGTACAATGTTTTAAGGTATGTCACGAAATGCAAAGGCAAGCAGCAGTGGCCGAAAGACACAAATTAACTGGACATCATATATGGATGAATGTATGACAAACGCCTTAGTTGAGGAAGTATCGCTGGGAAAAAAAATCTGACAATGCTTTTCGAGAAGCTAGTATGAATAAAGTCACAAAAATTGTGATGGAGACATTTTCTATGCAAGTGGATGGAGAAAAGTACAGGAATCAGTTACGAACACTTAAAAAGAAATATAACTTAGCAAAGCTTGCAATTAGCAAAAGTGGCTTTGGTTGGGATGAAGAAATGAAATGTGTTACCGCTGAACCAGACGTTTAGGATGAATTCATCAAGGTAAAGTTCATTCAAAACTTGAAGTCATTCATATACAGTGAAAACTAACTAAATTTCATTTGTTTTATAGGCAAAACCTGAAGCTATTCATATCAAAAACAAGTCATTCCCACTGCTAGCTGAGTTTGATATTGTATATGGGGACGATTTTGCTATCGGGAACGCAGCACAAACTACATTCGATCTTGAAGAAGAAGTCCTCCATTTATCTCATTACATGGATGACATCCCATTATCCTCATACCTCTCTGGATCATATACACCATTTGCACCACCCGATGATGTATATTCCGACGGAACACAAGGTCAATATCAATGTGGCGAAGGAAGCGGTCAAAGGGATGTAAGAAACTCTACTCCAAGGCCATTAAAGAAGAAGAAGAATGCCTCTAATGCATCAACTTTTATTGAAAAGTTTGGACGCATGCAGGAAACAATGGATGAATATATTTCATTCAAAACTAAAACAGCAGGAAGACTATGGGATGAGTTGGAGAATATGACAACCATTGATTCTAACATGATGTATAGGGCCTACACATTCCTTGCGGAAAGACTGCATTTTGCTTCTACGTTCCTAGATCATGTAAGTCCTATTCAAAGGAAGGAATGGTTGGAGACGATGATTCCCTAGTAAAAAATTTTAAATGTAATTTGTATAGTTAAAGAAGACATTAGTAATGTAATTTAATTATATTAGATTTTTTATTAATGTTTTTAGGTTTATTCTCAATGCTTAAATTGAGTTATTACTCCATATTATAGATATTTTGAATTCGTGGGCCCACTTTTATAGCCCACTTGATGATTGGTTTAACTAAATAATTATCTTAAATATTCATCTTGATGGGCTTAACAAAATAACATATTTGATCCTATGTTTTTTTTTTATATAATTATAACATTTTAGAACGATTCCCCAATCTAAGCTCTGCTCGATGTGAATATACAGCTTTCTACCTGTAAGTAACTTACAGGCTATCCAAACAGAAAAACTAACTTACCTGTAAGTGACTTATAACTCACATCCAAACAGGTTACCTGTAAGTAACTTTCACCTGTAAGTGACTTACAGGTAAGTCACTTACAACTCAAAAGAACTTATAGGCATTCAAATAGGCCCTTAAGCATCACTATAACCTAACAATTCATCATGTCGTCATAGCTTGGATTTAACAAGATAGCCACTTAGGCACTTCATCAAATATGTGAGCATCGTTAGCACGATACAACCACTTATGTAATTTATCAAACATGTGAGCATCGATAGAACCATACATGTACTTAGGCAATTTAATCAAATATTTGAGCATCAATAAAACCACACATCTACCTAGGCATTCCATCAAGCATGTGATTATTCATAAATTAACACTTTTAATCACTTAGACATTTTATCAAACACATAAATATCAATAAACGACTAACTACACATGTTGCAATCAAACTCCAAATATAAACATACAAACAATCAATAAAATATTCACTATAAAAGATCATTAACTAGGACCTTCAAGGGTCGATAAAAAGTAACATAGGGATAATGGTACGCACTTTTGTAAAGATTCGCCCGACTCAAAGTGCTCATAAGATTAGCAATCTGGAGAAAATGATTCTTATACCAATTTCAAAGCAATTAGTGAAATTCATGCAATTCAATATAGAAAAGCCTAGGTTGGGAAGTACAGTTCGTTTCTTACCTCTCGATTGTGAGTGAGATGGATTCGATGGAGAAGAACGTCGAAGCTAAGGCTTGATCGAAGGGAATCCATTAAGGACACTCCATAATCTCCCTCCTCCTCTCTTTCTCTCCTTTTTTCTTTCATTTTTGGGCACAATTCGTATGGAATAATAGGATACTCAAATGAAGCTCTTATATAGTTCCAGAAGTTGTGTAAATGGCCCTAAGGGCTAAGTTTTCATTATGCTAGTCTTATGGGAGAGTATTTCTAACTTCTACGGCCCATTATGGGGTCTACATGTCAATATATACCATACGATAGTCAGCCCTATTGATGATTTATGTATGAATAAGATCGGCCCGCCATTTGGATGCACCGATCGATGGATATGATCAAAAGTCTATTTAACGGTCACCGATGGTCGATCGGGGCTGCAGTTATACTGATATGTGTGAGGAAATATCTTTAATCGGTACCCCGAATTTTACCATGAATCGATGGTCCAAAAGTTACAACTTCACGAAAGAGTAAATAGACTTATTTCGCTTAAGTTCCATATTTTCATATAAGGTATTCACACAACTCAAGCACTCGACTTATGAGTCCAAGTTGAACAATTCGAGGCGCGATTTAAACTCAATGTCCCGCGATGGACGTCAAACCCACTAAGACAAACATATTTTTATAGTCTCGGGTTTAGTGTCCCACTAACAAGTGGTCTAGAGCTTGTTTGGATAATGAGGGTATTTCTAAAATGAATTGGGTAGTGAGATTTCTCGTATGCAATAATTAGGATTTGGATTAGTTAAGTTCATAGTGTGACTTATTCGCAACTAGTAGAAATGACGATTCGATTATAATCATTATAAACCATTGGTTCTAAGCCTAAAAGGATAACTAGGTCAGTTTAGTTTGTTAATTAAGGTCCGACTCTTACTTGTCTCAGCTTTTGTTAGGTCTTTATTTAGACGCGGTTGTCTTGATTAGTCAGTGATAGGTTGGGTAGATTTAGGTGCTATGCAAACAAATCATAAGGTTAATCTCAATGTTTAAGTGATCGACCAGATTCGTTGGCTTCTTACGGTTAATTAATCGAATTTGTGCGATTTTTTACCGGTACCATCTGCGTATAGGCTCACTTCAAACATCAAGGGCCAATAAGTAGCAACATATGATAGTCATATCGAAGTTTTTTTTTAAAAAAAATCAAAATAGTGAAATTCTAGGACATTACATCTTCTCTCTTAGCTTTATTTATAGATATGTGAGATGGTTATTAGCGTATAATCTTAGGAATCGCTTCCCATGATTTTCACTTTAATATTTAATTGGCCAATTAACAGAAATAATCAATTACGTTCTATCATCAGCATCACTCTCTATGATTTTCACATAATCAACTAGCCATAAGTAAGCATGGCTAATTATATTCTGTCATGTGTAATCAGGGGAATTAGCGTTAGCTAGCCATGCAATCGTGTGCACTCTTCCAAGCAATTATGTGAACTATAGTCTTTAGTGTTTTATCGCATGTCTATATAACAGCTGTTTGTGTAATGCATGTCCCATGACAATGGCCATATTAACTTCCCACCATCTTCCTTTTGTCAATTTTATTAGCTATAAAGATCTTGTCCTAATCTCCCATACATTGGTGCTGCTACATGCCGGCTTTCTGGCCATGCTAAATGACGATTATGACCAATATGTTGATTTAAAAAAAAAAAATGGAGAAAATTTTGATTGGAATTTTATAATCCCTATGTGATTTGGAATTAATCTCTTTAAAATTAAATCTACCTTCCTTGGATGATATCTCTCAAGGGTATTCGATTTTTCATTTCTTAGTATAAATGCTTGTGTAGACACCCCACCCAGGACGTATCTTAAGAAGGCTAAAACTATCCGGGAACCATGATCATAGCTTGAACCGAACCCTAATCCCAACCTAAACCGAACCCTGACCCAAAAATCTCAAAATCCTAACCTGCAACCAGAAACCATAATTCAAACCGTCCAAATCCACATACAACCCCACCTTTACCCTATACCCTAACCAGGACCCTCTTTACCCAAGCCTAAAGCCACTTGTTTGAGCCGAAAACCCCAAAAGAGGACCTCCAGGTGAACCAGCATAACGTACAAAACCCGCACGCGCGAGCCCAGCCCGAACAAAACCCGGTCGACAATCTAACTACCGCCTGCAGTACTTCAAGTGCCGCCCCTCGCGGCCCGCGTGTGGACAGCTGTTCCAGCGCCCAAAAGTCAACTTTCCTCTAAATTTACCCCTCCAGCCTTCACTATTTACCTTTTTACCATTCCCCATGGCCGATGAGAGAGTGTCACGTGGCATTCCTCTCTCCACAACCAACCATAGTTTGCCACCTCACTTTTTACCCCTCTTAAACTCAGCAATTACAGCAATGCCATTGGAGAAGGCTATAAATAGCCCTCTCCTCTTCACATTTTCATCAATAACTCTTCACTTCCAAGCTTAAGTGAGAAGGAGAGTGAGAGGGAGAGAGAGATGAAGAGAGTGAGGGTGAGGAGATGCCCTCAAGCCTTCAAATCCAGATTTTTCAGCTATCTTCTTAGCCCACTCCTTGCCTCCCTAGCCATCCTAACCTCTCAACCTAGCCTAGTTGATCATGGTTCAACCCACATTTTAGCCCACTCACGATCGAGTCAAGGATCCTTTTACATACAAACATTCATCATAACATCTGCTCCCTTCTTAACCCCTTCTGCTTCTCTAGATCTCTTGTGAACGTATGCTCTGTGGCTTGCCGTATATCGAATCCTGTCACATTAGAAATTCCTAGTGATCTAGTCCAATTTTAGTCTTTGCATAAGCATCATCACATCCACCTTCTAGACACGTCGTTGGACGTATGTTCTGTGACTTGCCAAAATCTCAGATCTTGTCGCATTAGAAATCCACGTGTGTGCCTAGTTCTATCCCGACCACATCATCCATCCCTTGAGATTGTTTTACCATACAAAGTAGATACTGTATGTTTATACGGGAAGAGAGGGTGTCTAACACCTTCTCTCTCTATAACTGAGGTCTCTTATCCGGAATTTCGGATTGCAGACTAGGAGTCAATTTAAAGTAGAGAAGTCTTCGAATTTTCCTCACCTTACGTATATCGTGGTTTTAGCCGACTGCGGAATTTTGAAATTTTTCGGTTAGTGGCTACTCCAACATCCATATTCAGCCTATCACCCCTGAATCACCCATACAAATATAAAATCAGCGTGAGCACCAATTTTCAGTGTCTACAACTTGTAAATGGATAATGATTATTTACATCTGCAATTGCATTAGCATTCCCCATATGACGTTGAAAAGTATGATTTTAGAATTTCAAACCTAAGGTTAATAAAAAAAGGTAAAGACTATGGGCCCACCAGTATGTATGTGGCTTATCCACACTGTCCATCCCTTTGGTTAGCTCATTTTAGGGCATGATTAAAAATAAAATAAAATGAGGCAAATCCAATGCTCAAGTAGCTAATACCATAGAAATTGTGAAAATCTAATGCAAACAATTGAAAACTTATCGAGGCCCTAAATACTTTGGATTAAGCTAATATTCGTCTTGTCCATTTATTAATCTCTTTGACCTCATGAACAATTTAGATGACAAACATTCATCAATGTAAACCCTATGGACGAAAATAACTTTCAATGATGGATGTTTAATTCTAGGACCATTGTTTCCTGTGTTGTAGTCCACTTGAGCTTTGGATCTATCTTCTTCTTCTTCTTCTTCTTGTTTTTTTTTTTTTTTTTTGGTCATGCCCTAAAATGTCTCGGTGAAATGGATGAACAACATGGATAAGTTACATACATAATGATAGGGCCTGCAAATTTAAGTAAGCTCTTTCCAAATTGATTTTTGATAAAGAAATACTCACTAATTACCCCCTCTTGGCAAACATATGTTAGAAATCATAATTACTTGTTTACAATGTGATTTGAAAAATCAAACTCCCCTTTAATGCAGCCAAAATCTTTGACAATTAACCATGAAGATCTCTAGTCACAATTCATGCGCATTGTACATAGATCCCACCTGACAGCCTTAACACAAAATAGAGAGTAATTTGACGAAAACTACTAAAACAAAGAGTTGAAAATAAATTAATGAAATTGTAAAGATCCAATGAAGAAAGGTCTTTAAAAAGACTTCAAAATAATAGTTACAAGGTGATAAAGACATCTTTTGAAAAAAGCTGTGACTGTTGGATTTAAATCCAAATTGACTGCTAGGCTTTAAACATATGCATGACTATTAGGTATTAAATAGATTTAAAAAATTTATATATAAAAAACACCATCGAAAGACAAACATGGATCCTTTTGATTGGTTGTTGAAAAACATGAATACTCATTATTGGTTTGTTTGAAAAGAATGGCTCACGATCAACCCAGGCTGATCTTCTGGTTGACCAGAACGTGGGTTGTTGGCATGCTGAAAAATAATAATTAATAAACAAACGCTCTGATTGCAGTGTAGTTGTGCTCTCTTTAAATGCAGTCCTATCACAAAATACAGGACACTTGAATTCAAAGCAGCAAGCATTAAATTGCTAAAGTGGCCGGGTCTTCTTGATGGCCGATAACCCAATAATTAGTTAAAATACGTTAACTTGTTCACTGGTGGGCATCTGATGTGTTGTTAAAGTCTAAATGGTCAACGAGTCTGATTCTATATACCGGCATCCAATAGATCTGAACTTTATAACTACAGACTTACGGGCGCGGATTGCGTCCTACCCCCGCCTTTTCTCTAGTCCCCAATGGACAGTTCTGTAGGCGGGCCTGCTTTGATGTATCAGTTTATCCACGCTGTTCATCTCTCTTCTAAGATCATTTTAAAGTATAAGAACAGTAATAAGGTAGATCCAACGTTCAAGTAGACCACACCTTTACATTTAATGTTTCATGCATGCAACCCAAGCTTATCATTTAGTAGGGTGTACATTGTGTCTAACCGAGTTGAGTCGACCTCAGCTCGGCCACTAGATGACCTCAGCTCGAACTCGACTCAACTCAATCCTTGAGCTTGATTGGCCAGCTCAGCTCGGTTAAGTCAACAGCTCGGGTCAACTCGGGCAGAGTTCAAGCTAAGATCGAGCTGAATTCGCCATTTAGACATTTTCACAAATACTTGAACTATACCTTCAAAATCCCTCTATATATGAGATAGAAGCAATGATTTATAAGTATTTTATCAAGCACCTTTCAAGTAACATAAAAACTACAAAAAACTAAGAAAAAAAAATAGTTATTTGTTTCATGTACATACCTTCCTTACCACCAGCCACACTTCGTCGAGCCATTTTATCAAACACTTGGTGAGCAACATCAATGACAAAGTAACTGAGTCACTGAGGTAGTTTGATTTGAGTTGGGCCCGCTTGAACTCGGCTCGAACTCATTTTTAAGCTAAAAAAATCAGCTCGACTTAGCTCAAACTCAGCTTTGAACCAAGTCAAATAGACCTTTTTCCAGTCGAGTCTAGCGAGCGAGCCAACTGAGCTAGTTGGGTTTGTGTACGCCCTTATTATTTGGCGTGGTCCACTTGAGTGATGGATGTGCCTCATTTTCGTGGTTATACCTTAGAATGATATGAAAGGAGGGATGGACGGCGTGGATAAACCGATACACGACAGTGGGCCCGCCCACAGAATTGCCCGGGGCTAAAAACGGTCGGGGTAGGACGAAATCCGCGTCCCTGACGTACAATGGTGACCGTGAAGAGGTATGGTCTTTTTTTTTTTTTTAGTTTAACTTAGAGCCACGTGGATGGAACTTCCATGAGATCCACCACGTCCATCAGGTACGCTGATTCGTTTTAACCATTGAATCCAAAATTCATTATCATCTAGGAATCAGGTAGGCCACGCCACAGGAAAACAGTAGGAATAGAACGCCCGCCGTTAATTTTGTGAAGGACCCACTGTAGAATTTATATGCCATTCGATCGATTCAGTTGATTTGACTCATCTGGATGAAAGAATTACCCAAAAATCACAGCGTTCTAAGACTCGTGATGGACGGCATGGATTTTATGAATTTTTAGTTGGCCGATAAATGAGTAATAAAAAGTTCTATGCATGATGGACGGCATGGATTTTATGCACGTGAAAGTAATACCCAGTGTGAGGTGCCGAGTGTTTTACTCATAAGAAGGCCGATACGGTTTTGGGTTTCTACAAGTGGGCAACTGGAATATAGATGAGTGATCCAACAGTTGATATTATGGCCAGCTTTGTACATCCTATGTGCCAATAATCTAGCTGCTGTAAGAATATGATCCCTTCATATTTATTAGAGAATACGTTAACAGCTAACTTTCATGCAATAAAAAAATCCAAATAATATACCGATAGGATTATTCAATCTAGGAAATATTTATTTTAGGAGTCATCCATGGTGAGACTAACAATCTCAACGGTTTAGATCATTGAAAGATGGGCTCACTTGTTCAAAACTGAAAACCTATCCATTCAATTTCTCAAATCCACAGCAAGACACGAGCTAAACTCTTTCCTGAGGCGTAAGCCACTTGAGTTTTGGACCTGCCTCAAATTTTGGGTGTTTCTATTATGAGTATGCAAAACTGATGTACAGATTGGATTTCTCACTTACATCATGGTGGGCCCACACAGTGGGTGGAAAGGCAAGTGGCCTTACTGCATATATGCAATGCATGTAGACTCATAAAACAATCCAAAACGTCCAAATCATGAGCTTTGCTATTGATGGTTTAGAGATCCTTTCCTTTTGACTAATGGATGTTTGTTTATTGAATGTGGACCGTTTTATTTTTCACTTTAATTGGAATGTGGACATGTATGGTCACAATCTCGCATTACAAGCGGGAGAAATCTTGTGATAATATCACGATAAGTCGACTGAATGATTTAAAAATATAGTTAATTTTGATTTTATTTATTTTTTTTTTTTTTTGTAATTTTATCGCAAAAAATCCTGATAATGTAATGTAATTATATATCATATTAATAATTTCTCGTTGTGATTATCCATTAAAATGTTGGAAAAGCATTTATTAATTGATTGGTGAGATTTTTCTAATAATATCATGGGAGAAACCTCAATTTCAAAAATCTCATGAGAAATTACCGAGATTTGTCACCTTGGTGGGGGTTGGTCGTTTTGAATGGGGATTGCGTTGCGCCTGAGAAAGGGATGGAAGAAAACGTTGGGCAGATGAGGTTTGGCATGGGATGTTCCTGGCTGCTTTGAGATGTGCCACGTGTCAGTTCAGAGTCTTCTGGGTCTCACTTTCTAAATCTCTTTCTGTGATTTGCGAGGAAACTATTGCACTAGTGCGACTTCGGTGGATCCCGACTGTGTGGCCCACCTAGATGTATGTTCATTACATCCACGCCGTCCATCCGTTTTGATAGCTCATTTTATAACATTTTACTAAAAATTAATTAGATCTGAGCACACCATAGGAAACAGTAGATATTGAATACCTACCGTTAAAAACTTTTTGGGCGCCACCGGAATGGTTATTCACAATCCAACCTGTTAATAAGATCACAGAGACATGGATGAAGGGACCAAACAAATATCAGCTTGATCTAAAAATTTTCTGACCTACAAGTTTTTAATTGTCAATTACTACTCTTTCCTGTTGTGTGGTCACCTTGAGATTTTGATCTTCTTCATTTTTCATAAAATTCCTTAAAATGATATTTCAATACAGATGAACAGAGTGGATGTTAGGAACATACATCACAGTGGGCCCTACTGTCAGGAATCCATCGAAGCACACAATGACAAGAGGAGTGGAAAATTGGTCCACCTTATCTCTCTACCTAATCAAAGGACTTTCTCCATTCCAGGTAAAGACCCTTGTGACCAGACAAAAGGGTATGCCGGCCGAAAGCTATTTCATTCTCTGTAGGGGTGGGCCCCACTAAGACAAGGGGTCATCTATTTGGAAACTAGTAGTTATTGATATTTCTCAATCAAGTTTAGATAAACCATACTTTAAAAAGAAATGCTCCAATGCTCTCGTATCATTATAAGTTATGGTACTCCTAGTTACATTGGGACACTTAGATATTCCGATTCATTGGCGTGGATGATCAAGATCGTTTGCAGAAAAATAAGTCAAATTAACAATTTGACCCATCTCTTTATTAAATCCGAGCTGGATTGCTTATAATTCTAAAAATTCATTTTTATTAGACAATTATAACCATCCCATCCGTTGCTTCAAAAATGGATGGCTACGTAAAGTATGGGAAAATCAGGGATGAATTAAATCATCTTATCAGTGCAATTTTTACATGCTAGGCCCTGAAATACTTTCTGGACCTAATGGACAGTTCAGATCAATCGAACAAACTGTCCATGTGATCTGATGAAGTTAGCTCACAATAACCTACAGTGCACTCACATCATTGGAACATTTCTCAGGTTAGAAAACACAAAACTACTTACAGTGCACTCAGACTCATCTTAAAAGTCCATTGGTCCAATAAATTCAAAGTCGATTCGGCCGTATAGTCTGTATGAACCCTACTCAGCATTTGAAAATTAAATCAAATATATTTATTAAAAGATTTATTTAATAGGGTTTTGCTAATGTCCCGCCCACCTAAGCTTTTGACACGTTAGCAACGACCCAAAGCTTTTGAGTGACACTTGGTCCCAATAATCAAACAAATTCAATAGTGCAGCTTGACCAAGTCATGGCGCATGAATCATGCTAATTGAATGTTCGTAGCGTTATAACCTATTGGTTTCTACGAGCCATTAATTGGATGAATGTTAAGCTCTGTGGAGCTTGTCATCAAAGATGCATTATTCATCTAAGTAACATTGTTACGAATCAAGTGAAATTTTATAATGTCACACATTATTTTATATAAGCCCTAATTTATTTTGGTTAATATATATCCGGTCCACTTAGATAGATAAAGAGAGATATTGTTGTATGGAGACTCGCTTTGTTTTTATTGAGTTAGTGTACATTCATAGACATATTAGACTCGCTTTGTTTTTATTGAGTTAGAATACATTCATAGGCATATTTGTGTATGGAGACTCGCTTTGTTTTTATTGAGTCAGTATACATTCATAGACATATTAGAAGGGAATATGTAAATATGTGTGTTGTGGTTTATTTCCTTTTTTTTTTCAATATTACTGATCTGCAGTTGAAAAATGGATATTTCTCCTAACAAAGTGCTACTCTGGAATCATTGCCAATAAAAAGTGGGGTCTACAAGATGGATGGTTGAAGATGATGATTGGACATATTTGGTTTATCCACCCAATCCTTATTCACCGTTTTCCAAACTCTTGATCAAATACTTAGGTTCACTTAGCTAGAATGATTTTTGCACCATGGCGTGACCCATCTAAATCAGCATGTCTTGTGTCACTCGAGAAGATTGTGTGTGAAATAACCCAACACATCGACTAATTTTGTGTGTGAATCTCACCATAGTTTTTTGCAACATCCAATCCCTCTAGAAAGTTAGTTCAACTATGAAAATATGATGCACCAAAAATAACATCGATCCAACCATTAGGTGGGCCACTTCATAAGAACTCACATTCATATGGGTCCCATTTAATAGTTGGATCAACCTGATTTTTGAGGCATCTCATTTTCTTTACAGGTATTATGGTAGAAGGGTGGGGTGGCATACAGAAACAACAATGGGTCCCACACACCAGCTAATTGAGCTTACAAGTAGATGTGTATGTCTCATTTAAAATAATAATCTTTATACATGCCGAACTTCCAAGTTGAATGGGTCCTTAGTCTTGCCCGGGTGGTAGACTCTTTGGAGTTTTAACTCCTGGTCAAGGGTTCGTGTACCCATAGGTGGTGAACTCCACCAGAGTGAGTGTGTGGGGTGTGTGTGCGTGTGTTTAAAAATAAAAAAAATAAAAAATAAAAAAACTTCCCAGTTGAATTATTTTATGACTGCACCCAAACAATACTTATTCAAAACCGAATAGATTAAGGCTGCCTTTGGTTTCAATAAATAATACAATGATATTTAATGAATAATTGACTGAGCCCATTAAATGTTGATGGATGGGCTCCACATGGCTGTTTGTTTAGATTATCCAAACAGTACACCAGTGGCCACCATCATCAATGTGATGATGGACCATCTTCCTGAAAGCAAGAAAATTAAAATGTTGTTTGTAATACATATGGGCCCACAGAGCAAGTGTTGACGGTCGATGATATGCCTCGCATGGCTGGATGTTCAAATGGGACGCCGTTTGGCTAGTGATCCCAACAGCCTCCAGGTATCTGATGTGCAAGCTCTGTGGGCCACAAAATGATGTATGTATTTTATCCATGCCGTCCATCCATTTTGCCAGATTATTTTAGGGCATGAAGCCAAAAATGATATATTATCCAAATCACAGTTGGACCACACCACAGTAAAATAATATTGATTTAATATTAACCATTAAAAACTTCATATGGCTCACTGTAATGTTTTTTTGCCATCAAAACTGTTTATATGATCACACAGACTTAGATGAAGGGAAAACATAAATATCAGCGGGATCCGAAACTTCTGTGGGCACCAAAAAGTTTTCAACAGCAAGCGTTCAATCCCCACTATTTCCTAAGATGTGTGGTTCACCTGAGATCTGAGATTTGGATCTGACTCATTTTAGGGCACGTTGAAAAATGGATGGACAGCGTGGATAATAAACATCATGGTGAGGCCCACGGAGTTGACATCAGCTAGCTTGCAGATGTTGGGTCACCAGCCAAACCGCGTCCGTTCAAATGATCCAAACAGTATGTGGTCGCCATCATCCTCGATGTGATGATGGGACATCTTCCAAAATATGACAGCCGTTTGATGTTTATTCCATGAATTTTTCCAGTTAAATGCGGACCATTTTCTTGTTTTGTTGTGAACCGTCCATTTGAATTTACTAATCAAAACTGTCAAATCATGAATCAACATGTTTATTGCCTCGAAGCCCATCCACGCTAGCTACTGACAGATGGACGGTTCGGATCACCCGCATATGCAGCATGTGGGTTGATTTGATACTCTCAAAATCTATGAATATTCATACTCCTGCACACTTCCACTGTACAGTTTACATGCAAGTAATACCATCAAAACCGTCCACCTAGTGTCCCACTTTGATCCAACGTGTTCTGAAAATTAATACTTCAACGACATGAAACTTTTATTGGTGGATATCTTTCATGAAACTTGCGCTGTTTGCTACTCATTATTTCAACCATCCGTTTGTTGGATCTCAATCAGAAATTATTTTTTATTTTTTTTGGACCAAGAATAAGATGGACCCTACTATTTAAACAATTTAAATTGATTTACATGACCGTCACGTATGCATTGGCTATGTGCTTGCATACAGATAGCTCAACTCCGCCAGAGTGTGTGTATGTGTGTGTATATATATATATATATATATATATATATATATATATATATATATATATATATCTCATTTCACAAACGAACAATTGCACGTGTAAAATAGAAAATGGAGAGGTGTAACATAACTCCAGATAAGCTTTGATCCGTTGGGCGATGAACCCTACATGATTTTTTACCATTATATGGTATGCATGCTCGTGTGGTTGGTGAGGTGGACCGTCCATCTTCTGGTCCTTACCGTGGAAGATCCAAATTAGGAAAATAGAGCCGGATATGCAATCCTATTCATTAATTTGGGGCCTTCAGATTGACTCTACGAATGAGACCTAGACCATAGTCATGGTTTAGAAAATTTTATGGTCAGATGCTTATACATTCTATCTAAGTATCCCATAGACCATCTATAGAAGATCCCAGCAGATGGATGGTCTAGATTGACTATACGTACATACATTTCTACTGTCTAGTGCCGACGGACCAATAGCTTCATCTGCACACGTCACAGGAAAGTTCCTCGACGGTGGCTGGACCAGCAGAAACTGCCAAATCCCACGCACCCGCCCACGTTCGTGCATATGCGCACGTATCTGCCCACGTGCGTCATAGGACGAAGCTTCCCACGAGGCGACTGATTGAATGGGAGCGGTTTCGGTGCGGCTCCAGTCTCACCCAAGACAGTCCGGCCCTTACCGAGGGGCTCACCTTGATATACGTATTCTATATCCACACCGTCCGTACGTTTTTCCGTATCATTTGAGGCATGAGTCCAAAAATTAAGAAATCCAAATCTTAGGTGGACCACACCATACGAAACAGTGGTGAGTGAATGCCCTGCCATTAAAATTTTCCCATAATATGTTTATTTTCCATCCAACCTGTTGATAAGGTCACATAAACCTGAATAAAGGAAAATAAAAAATAAAAAAAATATCAGCTTGATCCAAAAAAATTTGTGGCGTATTAATGGTCAATCACTGCTGTTTCCTATGGTATGGTCCGTCTGAGCATTGGATCTGCTTTACTTTTGGGTCCATGCCCTAACATTATCTGAAAAAACGGATGGATGGTGTGGATATAGAATACATACATCAAAGTGAGCCCCACCTTGATTGATGTGACACACCAAAATTCATTTTAGGTCCTGTTTGGACGCTCCGACAAAATCAGGATTCAAAGACGACAAACCCTCGTTCCGTGGCCTGTTTGAAAAACCACACACGCACGGCAGGTCAAAGATGGAAAATTCTTTTTGAAAGCCAAAGCTTGAGAAATCTATTGATTTTAATTTCTTATCAATCATTTGTTAAGAGGGCCTTTTCCTTCACTAGTTACCACACAGCAATCTAAATAAAATGTGCATTGATTACGAATTATTTAACCAATCTTCTAATAGTATTTACATTTTAATGGTCAAGTTCTATGTTTGGTTTATTGGTAATAAAATCGCATTAATAACATATTTACATTATCTTTAAAGTCAAATTATCATTAAAATACATTAACATCTTTGTTTGGATTTGAAATTTTTACAAAAATGCCATGGAAAAATGTAGTTATAGTAAATTCATTTATGTATATCCTAAATACATTTGTATTTGATTGATGATTTCTGTGTTTGGTTTGATGGTAATAAAATTATAAAGCTGGTACATTTCACTTACGTTATGAGATTAATCGTCTATGTAAACAAGCTCTAACTGTCATGTAAGGAAATCAATCCATTATTTGAGAAGTATTTCTCCATGAAAAATCATTGAGACCGTCACTTTAAGTCCTGTCAATGTTAGCAATATACATTCAAGGCATGTTTGGATGCGTGCAAATCAACATGGCAATTTACACTAAGGGCATGTATGTTAAGCAGAAAACATCTGTAACTTTGACTGAGATCATTGATAAAGACAGTCAAATCCCTTGATCTTCTCCAACAACTTTAACAAACTTCTCTTTTGTATTTTAAATTTCAAATCAAATGTTTATTAGAATTTTGTATTTTAAATTTCAAATCAAATATTTATTAGGGTTGTTATTATGTTGTTATTTTTCTATTTGTTTGTAAATTCAAATCTCTTGTAATCTACAGTATCCTAAGTACATATATATGCAATATACCTCTCGGATCTAGTCAGGAAGTCAGAATTCTAAATAATTCAATCTCTGTCATGGTATCAGAGTCTTGAGATAGGGACTGAAGTCTTCTCTTCAGACGACTAATCTGAGATTTGGACTGAGAGGCAAAATTGTTGGATAAAGTAGTCCAAGCAGCCTTTGCAAAAGTGATGCCATAAACCAAGGGTGTCACCTTATGAGAAAGAGTGGCATTAATCCAACTAAGAATAAACTGATCCTTTTTGTGCCATAAAAGAAAAGTTGGATTGAGATTAGAGGTCTGTCTTCCCTGATCATCTAAGAGAAACTTATCTGGGCACTAGAGCTGTTCACGAGTCAAGCTAGCTCGAAAAACTCCCTCGACTCAGCTTGAGTCAGCTCGGATTGACTCGGCTTGAATGGTCGATTCAAGCCGAGCCAAGCTAATTATTTGAAGCTCAAGTTGAGTTCAAGCCAAGTTCGACCAGGGAACATTTCAACTCGACTCGACTCGAACTTGACTTGACTCGAAGCTTGAACTCGAGCTTGACTCGGCTCGATTAATAAATATATTATATATTATATATTTTATATATTATATAAATATATATATATATATATATATATATATATATTATAATAATATAAGTTTTAACTTTTAACTTTAAAAAAAAAAACGAAACAAACAAACCTTGGAGTCTGTACCCAACCGCACGCACCCGCTTTCCCTTTCTCTTTCTTCTCTTTCTCTACCCACTGCCAGCCGCATGCCCGCCCGAACCGCCACCACCAGGTTTCCTCATATGATTCGAAGCTTTGTTTGGTTTTTTCATCGGGTTTTGCTTTGATTCTCTTAAGATTTTTAAATTTTTCATCAATGGAGAAGGATCAAGAATAGAATCAATTATTTTCTCACCCAACAAGCTCGAGCTCAACTCGAGCTAAACTTGACTCGACTCGAACCACTAGCTCGACTCAAACTCGACTCGATAGCTTTGATAAACAAGCCAAGCTTTAATGTTGAGCTCGAGGCCAAGTTCAAGCTCGAGCTCAAACTCGAGTACATCATGGAGAAGCCGAGCCGAGCTTGGCCCACCTCGACTCGGCTCGGCTCGATGCCCACCTCTACTGGGCACGATTCTAAACCATCCACGATGCCCATTAAATCATTATTTTTGAGTACAGGAATAATTTGTGATAACTACATGAGATAATTCTCCCCATCAAGCTTAGCTAAAACAAGTTAACTAAGGTTAGGAGCAACAAAAGTAACAAAATCATTATTTTTGTTGGTTCTTTAAATAATTCTGATGTTTATGAACCTTGCCAATTTGGCAAAAGTAAACAATTTCCTTTTGCTAATTCTATGCGAACTTCTAGCTCTCCTCTTGAGCTTATTCATTTTGATGTGTAGTATTGTTCCACCAAATCTCTTGGTGGTGGTCGTTATTATGTTATATTTATTGATGATTTTTCTTGTTATTCTTCGCTTTATCATATTCATAACAAATCAGATGTGTATGTTTGCTTTGGTAAATTTAAACTTCTAATTGAGAATTAATTGTCCTGCAAAATTAAACAACTTCAAACTAATGGAAGTGGGGAATACATGTCTAAACACTTTCAATTGTTCCTTCAAAACAATGGGATCCATCATAAAGTCACATGTCCACACACACCTCAATAGAATGGAGTGGCCAAAAGAAAACATATACACATCACAGAAATGGAGTTATCTTTATTGGCTTAATTTCACTTATCTACTACTTATTGGGTTGATGCTTTTCTTACAGCCATTTTTCTCATTAATCGACTACCTACAGCTATTCTCGAGAATCAAACTCCTTATTCTAAGCTGTTTGGTACAGATCCTGATTATTCAGCCTTACGATCTTTTGGTTGTGCATGTTATCCTCTCCTACGGCCTTACTCTAACAAACTGATGTTTAGAACTAGGAGGTGTATTTTCCTAGGTTACAGCTCCAATAAAAAAGGGTACATGTGTTTTAATGCTTCTTCTCATAGGATATATGTGTCTCGGCATGTTGTGTTTAATGAATCTAAGTTTCCTGCAACTGAAGAAGTGTAATCCATCTCTACCTCTAACAGCATGTCTTTCTCGATAGGTACATCTCTTCCCATTCCTTTTATTTCAAATTTTGATTTATCTCATTCTCCTCCTATTTTTTCTCATCCTAATCCTTACCCTACAATCACTGAAACACCTTCCTCTACCGAATCAGATTCTCCTCCTACCAATATATCCACTTCTGATCATCTATCTCAATCTATTCCTTTGTCCATTTCAGCTACCCCTGCACCTAGCATACCTTCCTCGCCTTCTATAAACACTCAACCTCTAAAATTGCATCCTATGACCACTAGATCCCAAACAGGCACCCTTAAAACCCGTGAGTTCCCTAATTTCACCTCCTTCTACTCCACTAAACACTCACATATTGCTCTAACCAGTACTATAGTACCTCTTGAACCTAGTTCTTACAAACAAGTATCTCTTGATCCGGCTTGATGTCATGCCATGCAAGAGGAGTATGATGCTTTGATGGCCAATAAAACCTGGGTTCTCTGTCCTAGACCTGTTGACCATACTGTTATTAATAACAGGTGGGTTTACAAGGTGAAACAAACCTCAATGAGTGAGGTTGATCGATCTAAGGCAAGGCTAGTAGCTATTGGCTATCAATAAGAAAGTGCCATAGACTATACTAAGACTTTTAGTCCAATCATCAAGCCTGCAACTATTTAGATTGTTCTTACTCTTGCCATTCAATTTGACTGGACGTTTATCACTCAGCTGGATGTTTCTGATGCTTTCTTACATGGAGTATTATAGGAGGAAGTATATATGGAGCAGCCTAGAGGTTTTATTAACTCAAAATTTCCTGATTATGTCTACAAACTAAAGAAATCGCTTTATGGCTTAAAACAGGCTCCTCGGGCGTGGTTTATGAAGCTATCCCAGTCACTCTTGGAGTTTGGTTTTACCTCATCCACTGTGGATTCCTCTTTGTTTGTTTATCACAACGATGATGTTCATTTGTTCTTTCTTATTTATGTTGATGACATCTTAGTGACCAGGACACATCAGAGCATGATTTCTTCCCTCATCAGTTAGCTCCAGCTTCAGTTTAAGATGAAGAACCTTAGTGACTTCTATTTCTTTCTTGGCATTCAAGCTCACAGGGACTCTTCTGGTTTACACTTGAGGCAGACTAAATATATTAATGATCTTCTCCATCGTACTAAAATGGCAGGAGCTAAACCTTTTCCCTTACCATGTTCATCAGGACTTCGGTTGTCCCTTACTATTAGTGAGCCACTTACTGCTAATCAAGTGGCAGAATATAGGCAAACGGTTGGGGCATTGCAATACTACACCCTCACCTGTCCAGACATCTCATTCTCTGTTAACCAACTCTGCCAATTTATGTACTGTCCCACTTCCTATCATTATTCTGCAGCCAAAAGAGTACTAAGATATCTTAAGAAGACTATTCATCATGGCTTATGATACACAAAAGGTCATCTGTCTTTTCAGGCCTTTTGTGATTCTGACTGGGCAGGGAATCCTGATGATCGTCAATCGACTACAGGCTATGGTATTTTCCTTGGCTCATGCTTGGTGTCTTGGTCAGCTAAGAAACAACTTATGGTGGCATTGAAGCTGAGTACCGAGCTCTTGCCTTTGCCACTGCTAAGTTGTATTGGATACGGATACTCCTGCAAGCTTTTTGCATTCCACTTCTTGCTCCTCCTATTCTCTGGTGTGATAACATTGGTGCTTTAGCCTTGGCTTCCAATCCTGTCTTTCATGCCAGAACTAAGTACATTGAGGTGGATTTTCATTTCATTCAGGAGAAGGTTGCTAATAAGGACATTTTCCTTCAGTTCCTTTCCACACAAGACCAGCTTGCTGATGTGTTCACTAAGGGATTGTTCACTAAGGGATTAAGTTCAGCTCGGTTTTATCTTCTTAGAGACAATCCACGGGTGTGTCACTCCCTCTCCAGATTGTAGGGGGATGTTAAGCAAAAAACATCCGTAACTTTGACTAAGATCACTGATAAAGACAGTCAAATCCCTTGATTTTCTCCAACAACCTTAACAAATCTCTCTTTTGTATTTCAAATTTCAAATCAAATGTTTGTTAGGGTTATTATTATGTTGTTATTTTTCTCTTTGTTTATAAATTCAAATCTCTTGTAACTTACAATATCCTAAGTGTATATATATATATATATATATATATATATATATATATATATATATATATATATATATATATATATGCAATATACCTTTCGGATCTGGTCAGGAAGCCAGAATTCCAAATAATTCAATCTCTATTAATGTAAACACAATTTCCAAGTGAATTCAATTCCCATTTATTTTGAGTAAAGTTTGGAAAAGAATTTTAGTTCATATTTACTTTTATTCTCAGCTAGTGAAATGCAATTATTCAACGAAATTTGTTTAGTTTTGTAAATTTATCCACGAATGCATTCAAGCCGCACACAATTTGCAAATAGAATTGTTTCTAGGGCTTGTTTGTTTACAAAGGAAACCATGAACAATTGTGATAAAGAAAATAAATACCCTTTGCGTAATAGTTTTCACTGTTTGAGAAACTAAAAATTGAAAAATAAATGAATTTCTACTTCTTATCTTATTAAAGGGAAAAATAGAACTAATAAAACTATTTTCTAGAAAAATGGGTTAAATGTAGTTTTCTATGGCTATAAAAAATATTGACCTTTTAACATTTTTAACATTTTCAATGCTAATAAGAATGCAAAACAAACAGGAGTAAGGAAATCTTCTCCTTCACATACAAGGATTCCATGGGGTTTTCCATTTCTAGGTTTTGGTTATCACTGGACATTACATGGATTCTTAACTATAGTAAGAGAGCCAAAGAAACTAAAAAATATGATTGAACGATCCTAACCATGTTCTAATCTTCTTTTACTGCACCATTTTTCTTGGTTAGGATTGTCTTATCACTGTAATTTTTTAATCAGATAGATGTATTCTTTATGGACCCTCACACCATTAAATTGACATCGTCCTGCAATATCAGCCGTTAATAATCCTGATGTGAAAACCATGATTAGGTTCAAGGCTAGTTGATCAATTGTTCATGGCCGGTCATGGCCGGCCCAATTGGGCTCAGGATTAAACCAGTAATGGACCCGATTAGGGTGAGGCACATGAACTTCCATTTCTTTAAGGTGTTCTATAGATCAAAATACTGCATTAATATTAGAATTAGGACTGGGTGCAATGGACCTTTCTCACCAGTCCATAGGCCCAAAGAGAGGGAATCTCATGCTCTTTGGCCCGAAGATATATGTAGCAACCATTGTACAAGTAGGGCCCATGATCCCACAATGTAAAGACCATTAACCTGATTAACCCCACTTCAGATGGGACTGTTATATACCAGAAACAATACTAGTTGGAAAATCCCAAGCCATCTTAGGCTGATTGGAAATAAACAACAGCTCAGATAAGAATGGCATGCAGCATTTCCAGCTTCTGACAGATGTTCGCATAAGGAAAACTGAGGCATGGCCCATCCACATTGGGGATCATCAGAGCAACGGTCCGGATTGGATTTGAACAAGCTAATGGATCATGCAATTCCTCTTTATATGAGCTCGATCAAAGGGAAGGCCTTTGTGGTTCAGCCTAGTGATACTACAGGTGGGACCCACGTTTATGTAAAATCTCGACTGTGTCCGTAGACCCTGTAATGTCATGGGCAAGGCCCCCATTTTTTAAGAAGAGGATCATAGCCATCAACTTAGTGGCCTACAAGTGGACAGTTATTTTTGAATGGCCCATCTTTAACAGAAGACCAATCGAGGGACAGCGAGGACAATCCAACGGGGAAGATGGGACATCTTCCATCCAGGATAAAGCCCGCCATATGAACAGAAAGGATCACTAAAAGGTGGGCCCAGAAGTGATGGCTTGTTGGCAGAGGCAAATTGCTGCTACATGGAAAGTAGGCAGGAACCATGGACGGCTAAATCCTGATCTCATCTTAATTGGTGGCTCCCATAGTGTAGTAAGAAAGAAGAACCGTTTTTAACGGTCAGCCGGGATAATTGAAATTAAATGACAGTACATGTATAATATTTTGAAAAAAAACAAGCCACGTGGACCTAGGTCCTAGTGGATGTGCCGAGCTGATTGGCTCTGCCACACGCCGGTGGAGCCCAACTGGGACAGGAACGGGGAAACGGATTGGCTACTCCCCCTGACACCAGCCCCATGGCTGGTGTTCAGTGCTCTGTGGGCCCCACCATGATGTATGTGTTTCATCCATTCTGTTCATCCATTTTTACAGATCATTTTATGTCTTGATCCCAAAAATGAAATGTATATAAATCTCAGGTGGACCACACCACATGAAAACAATAGTGATTGGATATCCACCATTAAAATCCTCCTAAGGCCCACTATACTGTTTATTTGACATCCAATATGTTGATTAGATCATACAGTCCCAGATGAAGGGAAAAAACATCCAAAACTTTTATAGCCCCAAAATGTTTTTTAATGGTCAATGCTCATTCAACACTGTTTCCTATTATGTGTTCCAGTTAAGATTCGGATATATCTCATTTTTGGTCTCATATCGTAAAATGATCTGTAAAAATAGATTAGACGGCATGGATGAAACACATACATCATCGTGGGGCCCACAGATCACCGACCACCAGCCATTGGCTGGCGTTGGGGGAGTAGCCAATCCGTTTCCCAGGAACGGGGTTTGCCTACTGACGCTGCCAGTAGGTGATGTGGGCCCCAACATGCTCAGGATAGGGTTATGTCATCCCTGTATACTATAGAAAGTCCTACGGTATTCAGATTCTTCCTGCTCTTACCATACCATCTCCCGTCATCCCAACTGCTCTGAGAGCATAGCATCCTAACGATCCGGGTAGAAATGGTTGTGGACAGGAAAATACCATGATTTTACAGAATATCCACATCAGAAAATATACATTTACTGCTGATGAGCAGGACCATCTAATTCTAATCACAGTTCTAAAACTTGCTGGGTTGACTCGGTTAGACTTCCGAGTTGAGTAGGATGGAAAGTTGGTCCTGAGTCTGACTCATCAAAATCAACAAGTCTAGTGGTGACTCAAGCCGAGTCACTCAGTGAGTCACAGTACAACATTAAGAAAATATAAAATGGGGCGAGGAAACAGAACCCAATGCACTGTTGGATGCTTTGATGACAACATCTGTATTTTACATTACTTCTACTATCTTTTAATTATGTTACTTGGGTGTGTTTGTTTTTTCATTTACCATTTTAAATATTGGTAAATAAGCACTCATTAATGACAGCTAGCTGCCTTTTTCTGAGTCTGTTTTGATGGCTTTTATGCTAATATCCAAGAAGAAAGATTAAAATATGTGGAGCACACCGTGATGTATGTGTCTGACCCACACGGTCCATCTATTTTACTTGATTATTTAAGGGCATGAGTCCAAAATTGAGGTAAATCCAAATCACAAGTGGACCACACTACAAGAACTAGGGGTTAAACGCCAATAGTTGAAAAGTTCGACCAAGCTGATATCTGTGTTTTCCCTTCATCCATGTCTGTGGACCATATGAACCGGTTGCATGAAAGACAAGACATCAGTGTGCGATTTGTAGAAGGTTTAAGCTTTCAATCCCCATAGTTCCTGTGGTGTGGTCCACATGAGACTTGGATCTGCCTCATTTTTTGGCACATGCTCTAAAATGAGCTGGTAAAATGGATGGACAGCATGGATCAGACACATGCATCACAGCAGGGCCCACTTATCATCCTCATGCAATTGCCATATGAGTGAACACGGTTTTCGAAGCACAAATCCTCGAATACTTCCTCCAAACATGGTGAAAAGTAGTGATTATGGATTTACCACCATTTATGGTGGAAATTGAAAAAACAAACACCCCTTTAGTATCTACATCTAGACTCGGATAAACTCGTTGGGTCTCTAGTATATGCACAGATTAGGTACCCAATAGGAAAATTTCCTGTTTGAAACGAATAGGAAACTCCAACTCATGATTCTAAAAGAGGTATGCTCAAATACATCCGGAGGTATTGCAACATAATATGTTGGGACTTCAGCCATTGAATGGAGGCCATCTTCCAATTATCCAAACCGCTCATACAATGTTTCTCACCTTGTATGCTGGATAGACAACAAATAAAATCTCTCAAATTCTATCATTTCAACCTTCTGAAATTTGGCGCTTTTGCTTTGGAAATGGACATCCCCATGACCTTTGTATAATTGAAGAGTTGAAATTTTCAATTGGGCATCCCCAATCCAAGGGAAGCCCTATTACATAAATGATTTTGGTTATCGAGAAAAGAACCCAATTCCAATGGATAAGGTCCGACAAATCATACTACAATACATCGAGATGCATTCAAGCAAACCTCATTCTAATATATAGGATTTTCAAGATTCTGGGTGCAACAGGATGCTGCACAGAATGGGATTGCAGTTATTGGTCCGGCCTCCAAACTGCAACTAGGTTTTGTAACTGCAATTTGAATGTTTGCAATTCAATTCCCTTGTGCATCCAAATGCAGCCCAAGGAATCCTTCAAATGGTAATTGTACTTTCACGCCCATGCAGATACACTGCTTTAAACTAAAACGCTAATGAAACTAAATAGCCTTTCAAACACAGGGAGAAGTAAAACGAGTCACAGATTCCTACAGAAAGGAGAAAGAAATAGATTAGGGGGGACAGCAAGCAGTATCTAATCATACAGATGCAAAAGGCAGCCCTTCGGAGGAAGAAAAATGACAAGTGGTATATAACTGAAGAGCTTGAGAGGTTAATCCTGGCAAATTCAGACGTTCAATACTTCCGTTTTCATGTGAAAACAGAGAGAAGACACAAACTTACATAGTAGACGTTACTTGCCAGAAGCAGCAGCTGCCAGTCATTGCCCCATCACACGCCACTTGCATATAAGCGGGTCCATTCTTTTGCTGCACCACATCACAGAAGCAGTACAGCCAGTAAATAAATAAGTAGCACATCTTAATGGCAAAATGACAGGATTACAAAGGCTGCTTGACCATGATGGAGAATCCTACTCTTACCACATGCCCATGCTGAACATGCCAAATCTCAACTGTCCATCAGTTGGGCACTGCTATCTATGTGCCATGGACCAAAATAACGCATTGGGTGGACCATAAATGTACAGAAGAGTTTAAAAAGGAAAGACCAACTAAGCACACTTGACATGCACATGGCCCATCTGATGAACTGACGAGCCTGAGTTTTTGGGCCAGAGCTTCTACCTAGTTGTGCCGCTTTAATGAATGGCATGGATCTCACATGCAACTACCACATGTTGGCATATGCCGTTATAGTAGGGTCTGCTATCCTACTCTGAATCCTACTGTCAGAAGTAAACGATGAAAAACCCAGATATCTGCACATATTGAATGGTGAAAGATCAGAGTCATCATGGCATTACCTGTTTCCACAGCTTCGGCTTCATTCGTCTTCCAATGCTTTGCAATATTATCAGAAAGAGGGTCATCTGGATTTGGAGCGCTGAGAAGTGCTTGGATACTACTCGAAGCGGCACGACAATGTCAATTTGAATGAAGTGCTTGAATAGTCAGATAAAAGGCCAATTTGGACGCACCCTCAAAAGGAGTGTTTGACACCTACATGGCATTTTGAGCCAAACCCCAGTTCGCATTGTGCATTTAGATGTATTTTCACAAATCCCATCTCATCCCTTGCTCAGCAAGATAGGCACTAAAAAGCTGACTCAGCTGAAGAAAAAGCAGGCATGAAAACTCCCTTTTGTGGAAACGTGTTTTGCACAAGTGCGTCCAAGAGGGCCCTATAAGTTAAGGATAGACTACCAAAATGATGGATCTGCATCAGGACACAAATAGTATACTGATGCACCCATCCTGTGCAAGTGGGATCCATTGGTTTCCAGACCATTGGTTGGATGAGCTCTGCAGTGGATGGTGGATGCCATATAAATCCTCCAGATTAGAAAGAGACCAGCCAGCCGATAATTGGCCCTTTCTCATTTTTGGTCTGTTGTTGTTTTCTTTTATTTTCCTTTTCACCTTCTATTTCCATTTACTGATTGAAGTTATTGCAATCATTTATATTTTTGGGCAACCATCATCCACTTGAGGAAATCATTGGATCAATGTTTTCGATCACTGAACCATGGGCCCCTCTCATTTGGTCTGGGCAGATCAGGACAATCTTCATGCCCTAATGTATCAGACACCAACAATTCCTTGTTTCTATCACAGCCCTCTCTTCAAGGGTAGTTAAGTGAGTGAGTTCCAAAGAAGCGGTTTTCAATCCCTTTAAATTCCATTGCAATTGACTAAACCCAGTTCCTAGAAAGAAAAGAAAGTGTCATATCACCTCAGCAGCACCGTTCGGATCTGGAGAGCTGGACTCCATTTGTCTTTGAGGATATCAAGGCATATCCTTCCAAGCTGCACACATCAATTAAAACCTTCCTTTTTTAACAAAGGCAGAAAGCATACTTAAGGAGCAAGAGTGAGAGAGTCAGGAAAGAAAAAGAAAAAAAAAAAAAGCTGCTTGCCTTGTCAATGTTGGGATGGTAGATTTTGGTGAGGAAGCGGACCTGTCAAGTCCAAGGATGAGAGTCCAACATCCATTATTCCAATGCATTTTGAATTAACATAAGTAAAGCCAAATAAAGATCCTTGCATTAAAGAAAGAAAGATAATGCAGAATTTCAGAAATGCCAGTAAACTGAAAAGGATGACAAGCTTCACAACAACCTGTCACTACAGAGCTGAAATGAATGCATTACAATGAAAGATACAAAAGCTCTGTGAACAATAGAGCTCACTGACATGTCCAAACTGAACCCAATTACCCGAGCAGTATTGGGACATACATGGGTGCTGAACTGACAAATAGAAAAGGCCATGCTTTAAAGATGGATACATCCACCCTATCCCAGCATCTCGTGGGAAAAGGTTAAAGATGTAACAGGAAACTTACTCTTTTTTTATTTGTTCAGCTAACTCTTGATACTGCCAATCATAGCCAGGGGAAACAATTGCACATAAAATCTGGGCTGAAAGTCGTGCGGGTTCAACCCAACTGACCCGTGACCGACCTGACATTGGGTTGGGCTTGGGCAGGATGTATCGGGTTTGGTCTCGGGCTTGGGCTATACAAACACCAACCCGATAAAACTTGGGTCGGGCTCGGGTTGAGGTCTCAAGTTGAGGTCTCGAGTTGCCCGACCCAACTCAAACCCGATTGATATATAAGTTACTTATAAATTATAATTGAGTGTGGATCATCTGTGTTGAAGGCACAAGAAATTCCAGTGCCTGTCAGGTCTCATTGGTCCACGTCATTTCCAATGACTCAAGCTAACAAGATACGCTGGATTTCTCTCTCCCAAATAGATCATGTGCTACACAACACGACTTTTAAAGAGGTAGTCGTCCTATATTTTACCTTGTTTGGTTAGAAAAAAGGAAGTTCTTTACAATAATCATATATAATTAATAAAATCATAGGTACAAAAAATAAGACATGTATTGAAATATAATAAACTAATGTAATAACGAAAATATTAGCATGTATCCACCCGACCAACCCGACTGAGCCTGCTTGGGTTGGGTTGGGTTAGGGTTGAGGTATAAGAAACTTGGGTTGGGCTAGGGTTGAGCGCCAACCCGACCCGCCCAACTTTCAGCCCTAATAAAATCATATATCACTAATTATCAACAAACACACTTAAAAACAACAACAACAATGCCTATATTCATGATTTACACGATGAAACCCAGTCTAGTAGTTCACAAGAACTTTGATTCTCACTCTCTAGGGTACAAACTGCTTGCAAAACTGGGGTGCCTATGCAATAAAAAACTTAACCATATTGCAAAGATTATTATTTTTTAATTTGTGTGTGTGTATTAAAGCCTATGTTGAACGTACGGTGGTAACAATAGCTGAAGTCTGCGTGTTTTTGACAAACCAAACCTGCTGACCGAAATTGACAATGAAGCAGTCCTGAAGGAGGCATCAAAATCTTTTCAATCATTCAAGTGTGTTACACAATCCAGGATCTATCCAATCAGTGATGTGGACCCATATCCATAACAGCAGTCCCTTACCAGGAAAAGATTAACTAAGCTTGAAAATAGTCCCAGCCAAAAAGAGAACTCAATTCCATCACATATTCAACACATTTGACTTACAAAAATCGAACCAGGGCAACAAGGGACAACTTTGCTTCCAGATCTGATCGGCACATACCCAAAACAATTTGCATATCTAATCAGAACACACACAATCTGATCACATACAGAGCTCCTCATCTCCACTTTAGGCAGGAGATGATCTAATGGGCATCAGATCGCCACAATTTCCATAAATGCACCACTCTTCTATTAAATGGATGTCACGACAGATGGAAGATTGCGGAATATAATTTCCAACCACTCATCAGGGATGCATCAATGTCCAGCCATATGGCCAAGGATGTACTTGCATGTACAACGTCAGAAGTTTTCCATAGATTCTTCTGGACATCAGCCAACTTGAAGAGTGGATCAATACATGGGAAGACGCAACACCATGTGAATTTAAAGGAGACATCACACATGTTTCAGGTATCATCTTGTGCATAAGAGAGATGGAATCATGTTAGCCGTCCTAACTGACCAGTTAACCTTCTTTTATAAACAAAGACTACAAGAGAAACTAAAATACCCTTACAAAAAATAGCCATGCATCATGTGTCCCAAGTGAATATACACACTAGTACACGTACATTCACACCCGTTTAACAGTATGTATTCTAGATAAATGTCTAGCATTTACAGGTTAATAGCTATCCATGAGATGTGTTGTTTGGAGGTTGTATTCCAGTGTTTTTAGTTGTCTATTTGGTGTATTGGACATTGTTTTACCTTTAAGAGGCCTATTGCAGAAATTGGAGTCCTTTGCGTACATTGAAATGGATACATACCAGTTGGGGAACCCAGGTGCTGAGGAGAATATCTCTATCCACTAGGGTTATGGCCCGTGCAACGCACGTGAAGAGAGTAGGGAAGAGAGATAAATGGAGAAGAGACTAAAGGAAAGGATCTAGCTACACGCAAAGAAAGAAAGAAACGTGTTAAAATGACAGGCGACCCATGCACACTCTTTCCAATGCTAGGCCTACATCCTAACATAAGCCGGCACAACATATGTATGGTATGGATGTTGCAGATTCATTGTAGTGGGTCCCATACAACCTTCCTCACACGGGGAAGCTAACCTATTTGACCTGAATCAATCCATAACACAGTTAAACTTGCCAAGCTGACTCAAACTCAACCAACCCGAGTCAACTCTATTGAATTTCAAGTAGATTCGACAACTAGTTCCCCCAATTAGGAAGATTCGTCAAGTCAAAAACTTGAACGAATCATTTTGAGTTTATAGCTCGACTAGGCTACAAAATTAGTAAATGTTTTCAAAATATGAGGAGTCTTTTCAACAACCCATAGACCAAAAACCATCCCTCCTTTCGAAGCTCCCATGCACTCATCAACTGGAGAATGATGACAGAGATCAGAAAGCTTGCCTATGTCAAGTAGCCAGCATCTTCTTCTTCTTTTTCGCTTCCTCATTTTTGTTTACTTGTTTTTCTCTCTTCTTCTAAACAAGATGGAGAAGCCGTGTAGGCTGTAGCACACATGCCAACATGGAAAGCCTGTGCAAAATCCACGTCATCCATCTAGAGTGACCAATAAGATGCTCAAGCACCGAAAACAGGCAGATCCATTAAGTTGGCAGCCACACTCCTATATCGCATGTCAAACATTGGCCACCTTCTCACCCCTCTTTCTAATTTCTAACATCTTTTGGTTAGGAGAAGGGATTCGGTTCTTTGTATATCTCAGTTGTTAAAATTGTGTCATGAAATCACAGCCACATTTTCGTGCACTAGTAACAGTTTATATTTCATCTTTTATTTTGATGTTAATGCATAAATTAGAAGGGCTATTTGAGTATATGAACCCAGTTTCTCTTTTTATGAGACTAATGTATCAATAACATTCCAAGTCTAGACAGCCAATGCACCAAGATACATTCGCCCGAGATTAGTGAATTGTATCTTGTCCTTCATTGATGCATTCACTGATTATCAATTAAATCAATCTGTCTAGCATGAAATTACTTTACAGAGAACTGTTTAAATGCACCTACATTCACTGGTTAGAAGCGGGGAGTTCATTATATCTTCTCCTTGGCGCTATTTCAGGACGAACTGATCGTCTACAACAAGAAGTGTGATTCAATGCCCTCCTGATTTTTTATTTTTTTATTTTTGGTTCAAAATGCTAGTAACAATGAACGTGGGTGAAGTTAGCGTACAGCCAGTTGTAGGTGATCGATGCTATTTCCAATATTGTAAAAGGTGAAAGTTAGAAATGCTCTGGTTGGCAACTCTTCATCTTCATGTGTTTATGTACAACAGAATATGAATGAGTCGTTTATATAACTGAGTAAACTTAACAAACATTCAAAGTCACAGTAATAGTGTATGCGAACTGAATGAAAGATGGAAAATCAGATCAGGCTGGAAGCTTTTCTGCTAACCATTTTCATACCTTTGGGGCAGCCATTGGATATTCTTCAGGCAAAAATAGTTCCAGTTTGAAAACTCCTCCTATACAGAGAACAAAAGAATCTTTATGTAGAGAGAAACAAACGGCTGTGAAAAATGAATAATGAGTCAAAGGAATTATCACAAAATTAGTTCTTTTTAATTCCTAAACAAATAGAAGAATTGGAATTTTATAGATCACGGGGCAATGGTGGGCATTTAAACAGGGAATTTATCAGAGAATTGGGATTATTCAACAAGGGGCATTGTGGCATCTCCCCTCCATTATGTAGCTCATTAGTCATAACCAGTGTCCGAAGTATTGGTATAGTTTTGCTGCCTGGGGATACAAAAACAATATCGATATCACCAATTTTCAGAAATGCAGGAAAACATGGGGAAAACAATGGAATTTTTTTGTAAAATTTCAAGAGATGCTAAAATACACATATTTGCATGCTTAGGAATCAAAAAATTGAAAAGAGAATGCATACATAATAAGTTTCCATTTAATGGGGCCGGAAGTGTTGTCATAAGAAATCAGTCCAATAGTAACACAAAAATCATTTAAATCTTATTAAACCAATTAACAAGCAAACAAACATGCATAATGCATTCATACGTTATACATCCATGCATAAATAAACATAAAAACACAATGCATATGAATGATGATCAAACCATCCAACCACCAATCCATCCATCCAATCCAACCATCCCATCCAATAATCCATCCATCAATCCAAACATTTTTTAATAAACAGATTTTTTGTGATATCGATACATTGGTGCTAAATGATAATATCGAAATATCACCGATACACTGGCAAATAAAGCAACACCTGGAATTTACACCGTCAAAAATATTGGCAATACATTGGCAATACAAGTGACACCTGGAATTTATACTGTTGAAAATATTGGCAATAAATTTGCAATATCAATACATTGGCAGTATTGATACATCGGCAATACTTAGAGATATATTACCGTAACCTGAAATTTCTGATACTGCTAGCATTATGGGTATTGCTACCAGCGTATTGGTATTACCAAGCTAGATATATGGATAATATGAGGGATATTATTGTAATATCGGGGATACTTTGAACAATGGTCATAACATAAATGGTTTAACCAAAAAATTGGCCACACGGTTTGTTGGGGAAAGAAAATTGCTTCGTTGAGGATTGTATGTTTTCTACTTAGAAAATTTTGTAAATGAAGTGTCGCCACCAACAGTCACTCAGCTTTAGTGGTGCCATCTCAAGCTCTTGCAAGTGTCAGTATAGTCAAAGTTACAAAAACGGAGGAGAAATAGATCCATTGTCCTTGGTTTGCTTGGAACGGGCTTCCGATCCCTTCGTGATCCAAGACCCCAGATGGATGTTCATTTTCCAGAAACCCATCTTTCATGGAAGTGGAAAAGGGTCCATTGTTTGGATACCATGAAGCTCCTTTCTTTAAAGTTTGATGTGTTGGAAACAATCATTATTTGCAGCTGCTTGCCCCATAATGTGGCTTGCCTGCAAAGATGTTCAATTGAGCATTTTAGCATTAGTGGACCAGATCGTAAGCATTTATTTAGATCAGGAAGGTGCTAGTCTAAGCTTAACTGACAGAAAGGTTTGCTTCTTTCATAATTCCCATCTAAGCAGACTGCAGAAAAATAGCCAGAAGAGGACCCTAGACCAATGCTAAACATGGCCCCTTTTTTTCTTTCTTTTTTTGAAAGATCCAATGCTAAATATGGCCTTTCCCAATGCCAATGGTCAAATGATCATCTTCAAAGGAATATAGCTCTATTGTGTTCGGGATTCTGATGGGCAAGCGTTTCTAGATTGCCATTACCATGTTAGAACAGGTCAATTTTTTGGGTAATAGATTCAAAGCTAGAGAAGCAAGCAATAGTTGATCCATTGATGGGGTACTTCAAAAGACTTCAAAATGCAAGACTCAGGACTCAGATGGATCAGATAAAGGCATCCAATTACAGCATTCTACTGCTCAAGGAGCGTCCATGGTGAATATAGATCCTAAAAGTAGGATATATGTTGAACCTCCACAAGGTGGACAAGCCACCCATTTTCACCTGGGGAAGAGGAGGTTAGGGCCCTTAATGGAGGGTCCACCTCCCTAGCTTTGAACCTTTGACATCAGAAATCATCCAACGCCGATTGGCTTCAATTGATCTGAAATTCAAATGCCTTCTCAAGTTTTTGCGAGTGTTGGTGTAGTCAAATGAGTTTCAGGAACATGCCTAAGCAATTTAACCTTTTAGGGCAGTTACAACTCACATGGACCCTAGGCGAGGCAATATAGGCGTGCACCGACAGCACACCCACCATTTTTTGTGAGGTGCCCTAATGTGACCTCAAATTTTGGATTTTTTTTTTTTTTTTTTTTTGGGGGGGGGGGGTATTTTTGACACTTTTATAAGGATGCAAACAGATGAAAAGGGGTTTCTAAACCCTCTTTCAACACTTTTCCCTAATTTTTTTATATTCAAGATTGAAAATCTTCTTCTCCCAAATTTCTTGTAATTTCCAAAACTCATGAGATCTTTTTCTTATTGATTGGTTTCTTCTAATAGTGTGTTAGACTGGACTCCTAAAGCAATTTGAGCTTCCATTTCCATCATACAAAAGATTGAAGATAGTTTCCAAATTCAGGATTTCATGGTGGGTCCAATTGAGAATGACTCCAACATTCACAAGCCTCGAATCAAGGAAGCTGAGTGGAAATATGCTTATCTAAAAGATCATAATGATAAGAATATGGTCGCCTGTAAATTTTGTGGGGGAGGGATTTGCCAACAAAAACAACATCGTGGTGTGGGAAAAACTATGAACAGAAGCCCAAAAGTCTAGGAAAGAAGAAATTAAAGCAAAACGACAATAAAATAAAAATAAAAAATAAGAAAGATGACAAGGAAGTTATGCTAAATGATAGTACATTTGTTTCTCACGATAAATAGATAATGATGTTGATGATGGTAAAGAAGTTTAATTTCTTGGAAGTGTTGACAACAATCGTGGCACATCTAGTGGTAAATGATTTCGACAAAAGACTCCCATAGACGCCTTTGTTACTCTTTCTCTAGAAGATCTAATAAGAAAGAAGAAGGAGAAAGTAAAAAAAAAAAAACACTCGAAAACATATTTAATTTTTTAAAAAAGGAAGATTGAAGAAGAATTTGCCAACACATAGCAAGATGGTTTTATCAGGCCAAGATCGCATTTAACTACTCATTTGAGAAACTTGAAGAGAATGATTGAAGCCATAGGGCAATTTTGACTAGGGATGAAAGCCTAGTGATCATAAGCTACATGTACCTCTCTTGGAAAAGAGATTCACCATGAAAAGAATTTTTTGAAGACATATAAGGAGACATTCGTAAAATATGGGTGTACAATTGTTACATGGGTAAATAGATCAACAAGGGTGAACATTGATTTATTTTTTTTTCCTAGTAAATTGCTTCTTCTTTTGTCCTTCTTTGTGAAAGGCAAGGGAAAAAAGCCCCACATTTACCACCTCAAAAGAAAAGAAAAATTATAATCCTTGAATTTCTTTAACGACGAGGCCCATTTAACTACTAAGTGCTCTACTTCGATAGCCACATCCCCTTCCAAGACGCAGGAATTCCAAAAACATCTATTGTTTCTTTCCCCCCATAGTGCCCATAAACTAGCAAGCAGGGCTAATCCTCCAAGGAACTTTCCTCTCCTTACCAAGCCTAACTCCATTTCAAGACATGAATAGATCACTTATTGAATTTGGTAACACCTAAGGGACCTCGAATGTGACAAAGAAGCTTCCCCGTATTTTTTGTGCAAAAGGACACAAGACAAAGGTGATTGACCGTCTCCGCATTACCCATGCAAATGATATAAATGTTAGTGATTGCCATTGACCTTTTCCGTAGATTGTCTATGGTAAGGATTCTCCTTCTTCCTGCAAGCCACCCAAAAGTCGCTACTTTTGGTGGTGCCCCGTAAGACCAAACCCTAGTTGTATAAACACATCTTTCCCCCACGAATGGACAAAGAAGCATTTTGTAGTAGGACCAGACTGAAAATTGGCCAAAATTATCGTTTTTCCATATCGTCCGATTGTGATCCTTCTCTTTCAGCGAACACCTTAAAAGATAGTTAGGTAGCTCCACAAATTCTTCCATTTCCTAATGGAACATGTTACCATACAACATGGAATACTACCCATGTTCCTATACAACATGGAATACTACCGTAATATTCTGATCCATGATTAAGTTGGCCAATCGATGGAATTCAACATTCGAGAGAATGTGTATCCCCTATCGAAACATCTTCCCAAAATCATATTCTTTCCCCATTGCCTACATCATAACATATTCATTCGCTAAATTTTCCTTTCAAACTAAATACCGTTTTTCAAACCCCCGAAGCTTTATAAAGCAAGGCATCGTCTGGAATCACTAGGAGTGCACCTAGGCATGGCTAGGCATTTCAGGTGCATCATGGCAATTGCATCCGGTGTGCGCCTAGCACCTTAACTATGCTGGAGAGTGTTACTCTGGCAAACCCTGCAGTGACTTGACTTTGACCTCATTCATCAGAAGAGGTACAAACCAGCAATCATGCATAATGAGCAAGCAAAATACATGTTCATCCAATAACTGTGAAACCAACATATGCATTCTTCTTAAAGTAATGGACCAGGAATGATATTATCCGTCACTAGCCAAACTTGTGCTAGTCTTCTGTCAATTTCAAGAGCAAGATAAGAGAAACAATGTCAAAACATTACTTTCATTCCTATTTGAGAAGTCAGCCTTCTTCCATGCATACTGAAAAGAAAAACTCCACAATTGAGGCTGAAAATCTAGGAAGAATAGTTCAAATGGATGCATGAAATATTGAAAGGTAAAAATTTGGCCTGTCATGATTCCACCCCAAATTATGTTCTGCGCCTATTTCCATTACGCATGATCCAATTACATTGATCAGAACCATCTAAGATGCCAAGAGCTTTTATTTGAATGAGAAAAGAAAAAGAACATGGTAGTGTCAGTTCATATCCAAATCTAATTATAAATTTCCACCAAACTACAAACTGAAAGATTTCAGCAAATACATTATAAATCATTACTCACCTTCATAAGGTGACTGCGTTGGACCAAGAATCATAACGTTGAAATAACGCATATTATCTTCCGAAGGAGAAGCACTAATTCCAGGAGCTGCATCCAATTATCACAACTGATAAGGAGAAAACCCAGAAAATCTCCAGTTTCCATTAACTGTTTCTATCAATTAGCAAACAACACCCACACAATCATAATCCAGACCTATGTTTGGATGAATAATTGACATTCATTGCAATAATTGAATTGCAAAAAAGTCAAAGAAAAAAAAAAGGGGGGGGGCTATACTAGCCCCACTTTGTTTAGGCTGCGTTTTGATGCACAAGTGAATTGGATTGTGAAAATTCAGTTTAATCAAGACGAAATTGCGAGGAAGCAGCCCCCAAATTGCAACTACACCCATTTTCGATTCCGACTTGAAAGAAACATAATTGAAGTTTGGAGTCCAGAATATCACTACAAATGCTCGTGAAGGAAATGGCTACTTTGATCGGAGCTCAATTCTAACAGAGCATCCAAACGCGCCCTCAAAGTGAAATATGACGACCAAATTTGTGATTACTTTCATTTATAAAGTTGGATAAAAAAATAAATAATAAATAAAAAGATTATAATTTGAAACTGTTTTGATAATTCACTTTCCCTGTTTCGCATCACAATTCATTGCGAACCGAAAGCATAGCGCATCCAAACACGGCCGAAATGAATATAAAGAATAAAAAAATACCTGGTTCGCTGAGGAGACGTTGCGTTTCCTGTTCAAAACAAGAAACGAAGAATCAAGGTCGGATCGACAAAACCCCAAAAAGGTGTGTTTGTGTGTGTGTGTGTGTGTGTGTGTGTGTGTGTGTGTGTGTGTGTGTGAGAGAGAGAGAGAGAGAGAGAGAGAGAGAGAGAGATTGCTTTCTGGTGAAATTGGAAGGAAGGATGGTCGGGATGGGAGGCGATCTGGCCTTACCTTGATAATCCGACGGGGTAGATTGCTGTTCGCCATTCAAGGTGAGATTTTGGGAGAGAGAAGGTGGAGAAGTAGGTAAAACCCTCGTCGGGTCGGGCAAAGACTCTAAAACACACAGGAAAACCCGAAACGAGATGCGGGCCTTCGATCGAATATTGCGTTTTATTAAAGCTGCACGCAGATGACATGTGAGGTTGGGAAATGATATGAAGGCCCCTCATTTCGATAACCCGCACCACCTCACGTTTGATGATGGGCGTTTCACTGAGAAGTCGGTGAGTTCCGGCCGTTCCTCGGTTGGTTCTACCCCAGATGTGTGAAATATGGACGGTTGTGATAGAGATGAGCGAACGGTAATAGCCTACAACAACTGTTGCTTTGTGGGGCCCACCATGCTATATATGTAAAATCCACTCCGCAGGTGAGAACTATTATTTTTTACTCATACGTATGGAAGATAAGCCTCAATAAAAACTCAAATGGCCACAGCAATGGAAAAATGTACAACTACCCACAAAACGACTAAGTTCATGCGATTGTGGCCATCTATTTCTCTATCAAACTTTCTTACCTTCTTTTTTTTTTAATCCGTGAGTTACACGTGATTAACTAGTTTGTCAAAAAAGACACACCAAGCTCCTCCACACACAAATCTATGGCTCTGCATCCAGAGTTTTGGATCTAGCTGTGTTTTTTTTTTTTTTTCTTCTTTTGCCTTAAATGAATTGAATTTAACATGTACGACATGGACCCCACTAAATTGATTAGTGGGTAAAACAAGTGTTGTAGAGAAATCCAATCTGAGGTAACCCATGGTCGACATTCCCTTGTGACATGAGTCACACCCAATGTCACCTCAACTAGTGTTTCAAACCGTACTATCATACAAATCACCTCAATCGTTTCATTTTTAATTGCTCAGTGTGAATTATGGATCTTTAATCCTGATGGAATTTTTATTTTTACCAACTCGAAATCGTGATCCTAATCTATTAAGTTATAATAGGGAAAAGGTACTATTCGTACTATGCGCTCGACCTCGCGAGAAGCTCCCGTGAGGTTGAGCTGTGTGGGCCCCACCGTGAGGCGTGTCGACCATCAACACTGTGCATTTGATGGGTCCCATTTAAATTATGATATATCCCTAAAATCAGCCGTATACGGAACTCAGGTGGGCCATACCATCTGAAATCATGTGAAGACACCGTTAAAACATATAAAAGCACTTTGTGGAGCCCACCTGAGTTTTTAATGCTGCTGAAACTTAATATAACCCCTCATAATAGTGGGACACACATATTGGATGGGCTGGATTCGCAAGCCACATCTCGATGGGTCCAAAAAATGATTATGAATGTTTTAATGGTGCACAGCCCCTCTCCACTTCTGTATGTGGTGTGGCCCACACAAGTCACCGATTGACTTGATTTTTGAGACCTGAGCCCACGATGGAATGGTGCATCTGACGATGGGGGTAGATGTTCGAAACGCATCATGTTGGGTCCCACACAGCTCGACCTCATGGGACGGACTCGTGAGGGAAGCCGATAAATGAATTCGTCTTAATTATATAATATAATATATATTATGAGTTCATGTTAACAATATATAGATTTCTAATAGATCATCTTATATTATTTAAAATAAGATGAACTCAATTTTAAGCATCTACTAAACAAGTCTTTAGTGTTCCTAATTTAATTTATGCAACAGTTGCATGTGATATAATAATGTAGACATCATCCACCATATCATGTCTGAATTATAGCATCAGTTTGTATATAAATATGTATTTAAATTACAATATCAATTCATACATAGACTTGTACTTGAGTGTGTGTAGTACGTACTGCAGCAATGAGCGGCTGACCACTTAGCCAGCCACCCAATTGGTAATCATGGTTCCCCCTTATGTGGATATGCTAATTTAAACTTAGATGCATCATGTTGAGTTGCCATGATTTTGGAACGTAAGTGAGGCCCTCATTCATATGTGTGACCTTCTTTAATTGAATTGGCGGCAACACAAGGTTACTCTGCTGCTTAAAATATCTTATCACGTATTTAAGTTGTTTGCAAAGATTCGGCCAGGTGTCCAGCGTAAATTTCACTTTAAGATGACCTTCCAATCACTTCGACACCAAATTCACTTGGCCGATTCACCTCCAACTTGGGTTAGTGTCAACTTGAGATTTAATGAGTCAATCCAAGTCACTAAATCTTTTAACCATGTGGGTCGCACCAAATGAGCGGCTGAATCTCTCATGCTTGCTTAAATACACTATGATATGGGAAAGTGGCCCTAAAACATCCCATTTATTTTCTAACGAGGGTTGCCCGTGATTTAATAATCCATTCAATTGGTCTTTTGCATATAAATGTTGATGGACTATACCTACAGAATCTCCTAGCAAGAACCGACTCCACTGCTTGTGTGTGGCTTAAAAATAAATAATTAAGTAAGACAAAAATACAGCAACGGTCCACATACATCTCAAAAAATGCTTAAAACTACTGATATTGGAAAGTTCTGAGCGCTGTCTAATCAAATTGCATACAGAAATGGTCCAGATTGATCAACCATGGATCCCACCAATCAGAACTGAAAACATGAAAACACTTTCATTGAATGGTCTGATAGAGAATGTACATAGGCCTAAAAATCCAGCCAGTCTATTAATCAGCAAAGTCCACACGGCTACGAAAAGAGAAATGGTTAGAGAAATGATACCCAGGGGTTTGAATTCAACGTGCATGCATTGCTCGTCTCGTTAGTGGGCGAAGCTTGATTTGTAGGATAGGAAGCATGCACCATGGTCGCTATCTTTGAACACCCCAGATCTTCTACACGTGTGCCACATTATCACGATGCGACGTATTTGGGCTTGATGGTTGAATAGGGAAGTAGTCTTTGATCCGACATTGTCATGTCGTAAAAATAGTACGGATTCACGTGAAAATGAGCACTATGGGATGTCGGTAGTCTGTCTTGCACGTGCAACATGCTCAGCACCCGAACCTTACAAGGTCCACCGTGCATGTGCTGGTGCAATCTACTCCATGACACACGAAAAATTCACCCAAAACATATAGGAGAAGTGAATTGCATCCCCGGTATAGATGCCCCCATAGAAGCTTATGCTTAGTGTCCTCTCCCAATTGTTGTGTTGCGGCTACTTGAGTTATTTATTTGCTACATTTTAACCCCATTGTCTAATAAAAAAGGCATACCTTATGGATTGGATTTCATATAAAAAATTAACATATAGGAACATAATGAAGTAGTTAGGTCCAATTGTGACTCACACCTAAAGAATATTGAAAAACAAAACATTAAAAATATTGTTAATATTAAGAAAAAATAGAAAAAAGAGGAGATCAAATTGCCACGCGTGTAGACCAATTTCCAACCACCGCTACATTGGGAATGGTCGTTTATTGTTTGCATAGAATGCAAAAAGGAGAATGCCAATTTACATTCGTAATATATTTTCATATTGTTGCACTATTTTTAATCATTTTGAGGAAAATCAATAAGACGGTGACATGTGGCATTGCATAATAAATAAAAGGTAAATGAAAATATCTTTAAAATATTTTGAACGTTTTTTATAAAATTATAATTGACATAAATCTATTTTTTTATGTCAGTGGATGGTCGACGAAATGATGTGGTTGAGTTACTCAAAAGTTTAAAGAGTAATGAGAGAAATGTAGTTGAAGTAGTTTGAGAAACAGAAGGTGTCCCAGAAGAACAAAGTTAGCCGAGAGAAAAGGAACAATCACAAAAGAAAAATGTAATAACAGAATGATCTAGAGAAAGATTTTTCAACTATTTTAAGCGTAGCAGTAATGAGATTAGGATCTAAAAGAAAGCTATAATAGAACTCTATAAATAGGAGAAGAAATCTACAAAGTAAACTCCAATCTTGAATCTAAATCAAACTAAGCAAACCAATCAATTTACTCTTTCCTCAACTTATCCTAAGAGTAACATTAATTAAGTAACGATAATTATTAGCTATAATCTTTATTGTAATCCAAATTTACACTCATACACTAGATTTGTTCTCTATCTAATATCATGTAATTCTTTCAAAAGACGTATTCTTGCATTCACTTCTATTGATTAATTGTGAGTTGTTCATTTTGTTTGATTGCGTTGGTATTTTGAAAGTAATTTTTTATGAAAATTACAAAATAACCCATTTTCGGAAGAAGAATCTACCCATTCAATTATCGCCTGATCATTATAAAATTCTGCAACTAGCTAAATAAGTAACCGATACGCAAAAAATCTGATCATATAAATTCATATTAGACATATTTGTTTATTTCAACACTTAAGGTCAAAGTTGATCAGTTTAGATTGAGTGTCTTTATCAATTCTAACACACCCTTGCATGTTTCACGTGACAGAAAACAAACTGAACTACCAACACAGATGTTTGGAAAGTTATAAATGTTGTAATAAAGCATCTGCGTTTGCTTTTCCCTTCTCAAAAAAATAGTCCAACCTTTTTCATTTAAGAAAAAAAAAAAAGGTTGAACGAAAGAAAAAAAATTTACATCTAATTTATGAAATGTTATCCTTTATATGATTGGTGAAAAATATAAAGGAAAAGCAATTCTTCTTTTGTGAAGTCAATAAGCACAAGGGATTTAACTTATGCCTATGTCATATTTTTGCTCACCATTCCCTACCAAACATGCCATTAACACCATGTTATGCACGGAAACAAGCATGGTCAATACCAATTATTATTTAAAACATTCAAACAGTAATTTTTAATTATGTTTGTTATTTCTTTATTATTTTAAACATAAGGAAAACATTTTTCAATTATGGCTATTATAGGATGTAATGAAAAAATGGTTGTTTTTTATTATTTTTTTTTATTTTTATGCACACCCCCTCACACATACACATTTTCACACACCAGGATGGTTACTTGAATCGATAACCTTAGTGTTGAAAATCTTGTGAGTCTACTACCAAGTCATGAGTAAATATTGTAAATAAATAACATCCATTGGTTATATAATATGCTTTAAAAAATAAAACATTATTATTTCCACCAGGAAAAACATTTTCCATTTTTAGCATCTCTCATGTGTATATATATATATATTTTTAACACGTACACTCACACTCACACCATAATAGAATTTCACCACAATAGGTATTCACCCATCTTTGACATTATATTAAAACGCTTATAAATCTACCATGATTCATATTGGGTTCATTGGAAAACCTTTCTAAGCACCTAGTTTCATTTGGCCATCTTCTACACCACCTATATGGACTGTACATTAGGTCTAGCGCTTCACTTTTAAGCTGCCTTATAAAAATCATACTAATCAGATAATCCAAGCCATAGTGTTTAGGGCATGCAAAAATAGATGGACATTATCACTCGCAGATGATGGACCAAGTCACGGATGTTTAAGACAACCTGATTGCTGTGATTTTTGCGAAATAGTAGAAGAACTAACCAAGACTAATGAGATTGTCCAGATAGATGGTATGATGCCAACTAGTCTAAATAGAACTAGATGCATGGGAAGGTTTCCCGCAATGAGCTCAATGGATCATTTCCGTTAGAAATGCAAGTCAATCACCTCATTCATGCGCATGGCTTTGGCTATGCGGTATCTCAGATGAAGGGAGCTGTCTAGGGAATCTTAAAAATTGAAAAATTCTGTTCTTCCAATCAACGGCCCGCAAAACAACGGTAAAGGAAAACAGTTGAATAATTGACACCTGAAAATATTCCCATCTGAATATATATAGTTTTATCCCCAATCCAAGGCGAGGCACGTCATGTAAGTGGTCTTGATCACCGACAAATGAACCCAAGTTCGACAAGTATAATGCCGATGCATCCGCTTGCAATACGTCTCGACGTATTCTAGCAATCTTTTAGTTCTTTGAGAGGCAACAAAGTAATTTAGAAGGGAAAGGTCTATGGCGTTCTTCCAACGATAACGAGATGGACGCCGATTGCTACTGACCCTGCCAGTAGCGTGTCGCTAACGGGACGGGTCTCCGTCCGCCGCACCATTTTTATCTATGGCGTCCATCCATTTTTTTCGAGCTCTCATTTCAGGACTGAAAGCCTTGAAATGAGGTAGATATAAACCTCAGGTAAACCACATAACAGTAAACGGTGGTGATTTAATGCGAACTATTTAAAACTTTTAAGTGCCCACAAAAGTTTTGGATCAAGCTGATACCTGTGATTTCCCATGATATAAGTATGTGGGAGCTAATCAATAAGTTAGATAGTAAATAAACATTTTAGAGGGCCTTAGAAAATTCCATGTGCTTGTCTCACAACAATCATCCGTTGAACTGTTTAGATTTCGTGTACTTCGTATATAGGTCGGGAGGTGGCAAATGCTCATGTACGTAATTATGCTATTAACATATGCACACACTCATCTCATACTAGGATTTCACCACCTATGGATACTCGGATCCTTGACCGGATGTTGCTCACTGGGATTTCACCACCTATGGATACTTGGATCCTTGACCGGGTGTTGAAACGCCTCGGAGTCTGCCACCGGAGCAAGAGTAGGGATTCAAAACACATATCTTATTCTTAGGGAAACTAACACAGAGAATGGATGCCTGGGATCTTCCTTCTGTTAGGCTTTCAGGTCATGTTCAATAAATGGTGGGCCACATACGAGACATGAATGGGGTACCAAATGTTTTGGATGTTTAAGATCAATGGCTAGGTGGGCCGCGTCAGATTAATAGCTCAGAATCCTCATATCACTAAACCTATGTTTCACATGTACGGATAAATTTGTAGGACTACATCCGCATGCTTACATGTACGTGTGTATCTTTTTCTTTCTTTCTTTTTTTCTTTTTTGGCTTACACGCACCCGACACACCCACGCTGCAGTGGGATTTCACCACCTATGGATAGTTGAACCCGGTATTGGAACTCCTGAGAGTCTACCACCAGAGAAAAAGTGAGGATCCAGTACCTGTTTGTATCTGCGTTTGTATCCCTGATGTAGTTAACAAGGATTCAAGAACTGCTATGGAATTAGATGTACGGTTGGCCCATCTCCTGGGCCTGGGTGTGATGTCATGTGATATAGAAATTGGGGGACTGAAGAATAGGAGCGGTCGATTCTACAGGCTAAATTGCTAATAATAGAGGCAATGGATCATCGATCAAATTTCAGAACCAAAAGGATTTTTAATCCCAATTAACGGGGTTTGCACGTATGGATGGTTAATGCTTTAGGTAAAAGCATCAAAAGTTAGTTTGTTTTTTTACCCAAGTAAATCTAAGATCTACTTTAAATGTCAAAGTAGACTTATTTTTAAATTATTTTTAAACCTCTATAATTTTTTAAATTCTTTTAGAGACCAAAATACACATTCATCCATCTCCGCACCAATAAAGGTGGTGGCATGCGATGAATGTTCATAGGCCCCACGATATGTTCTTTATACCATTGAAACCTTCTTCGGGTTAAGTGCATGCGTGCTAATTGTCCCGTTCATAACGTCACATGAGACCACGTGAGAGGAAGACACAAATTCCAACTTAATGCAAATGGCCCATTGTCTCATATATTTTAAATAGTGGTTGTTCAATTTCTCATTATTTTTTTAATTGTAACTTATCTGAAGCAACTTATGATATCACCAAATGGTAGATAAATAAGTTTAGCTTATGATTAATTATAGGTAATTTTTTTATTGAAAGTTATTTAGTCACTTAGTTTAATGAGTTGAAATTAAAATAAGCTAACTTGAAGCATAAATAACTTGTCTTAAGTAACTAACAATCCAAACACCCCTTAGTAATCAACAATATTTGACCCGTCTAACTAGTCCATAATTGAAAATCAACTATCTGATCAGACTGAATTAAAGATAAACAATTTTGATGTGCTAAAATTTGGAATGGATGGTCCAATTGGCCAATATTGAAACAATGACATGGACCGATATTAAAGATAAATGATCTAATTGGACCGATGTTAATCAACGATCTGATTGGAAGATGATGGAGCTTAATGGTTAGATCGAATGATATTAGAGATTAAGGGTCCATTCAGACCAATATTAAAGATAAAGTCTTATTTAGCCTAATTGGAGATGAATGGTCTGATGGGATTGAGATTGAAGGTCAACAATCAGATTGAGTGGACATTGAAGATGAACAACCTGATTGGGTTACACAAAAGAACTGCAGCATTGGGTCAAAATTGGGAAGTAAGTGGGCTGACCCATGAAGAATCACAACCATTTTTTAAATTGTGGTGAACTATCACAGGAGTCTTTGCAAATTATTAATTCGTGAAGACATTTGGTATACTCCCCGTTACCTAACATTCAAGGAAGCCCCTTCTCTCCAAAGGCCCCACAGTTAACGGCCCATACACCAAAAGCAGACTACATTGGAAGTTATCAGATGGATGGTTGAAAGAAAGTACACGATTTGTGCATGTTCAACCAAGATAGTAAATACCAAATACGATATAGAAAAGATCTTCTAATCTAAAGGATTTCAGGCCATTGGCCATCCATGGTTGTGCCTATCATATCAACCGTTTGGATCATCCAACCAAGGGTCCCATTGGTGCAATTCCATGATTTTGCATTATAACTAGAGCTGTATTTGAGTAGCAAAAGCTTGGTAATTCACTTGACTCGGCTCAAGCTCGACGCGATTTGAGCCAAGTTCGAGCTGATTTTTGGAGCTCGAAATGAGTTCGAGCTGAGTTTAAGCTTGGCCTGCTCAACTCGGATTGGCTCAAATTATACTTGAATTCGGCTTAACTCCGACTCAACTCGTGTACTTGGTATATATACCCTTCCTAAACTAAAACCCTACCCTTGTAAGACCGTTGCCATCGCAATCCACCCCACGAATCTTCCTCCTACATTCTGCCATTGAGCTCTCATCGCCCAAGCTCCGTAGCACCCTCTGCAATTCCTCTAGTGTAATCGGTTCGTTCTTGTTGAGATCGAATATCAAGAAGGTATTCCTTAGTTCTTCCAAGATTGCAGATGAATCCACGCAGGTTGTGTTAAGCTCTATGAATTCATTCAAATTGATGAATCCATGGCCGTTGAAATTGACCTCTCTCACCATCCCTTGAAGCTCTTCTTCGAAAGCAGGGTGGCCTAAGTTGCTCATGATCAAACCTAGCTCTGACCATGATATCTTTCCATCGCCGCTGGCGTCAAACTTTTGAAAGACGTGCTGGAGTTCATCAATTTAGGTTCTTTTCAAACTCAGCTCGAACTTGATTGGGCCAAGCATGAGCTGCTGCTCCAAGCTCGAAGCCTAAGTTGAGCCGAGTACAAGCTGGGGCTTAAGCAGACCAAGTCAAGCATGAGCTGGGCAAAGCTCGGCTCAACTCATGTACACCTCTAATTATAACTCCAACTCGTTAATATTAGAAGCAAGTCTACAGACTCCATACACTCTCTGTACAAAGAGAAGGATGGAAGAATTTAACTGTTACTTTTCTTAAGTACACCATTTGATTTGATATATGTCGGTATAAGACTTCTATTAGGTGAGATTACATGATCAATGGCTCAGATTGATCAAACCTATGATAGTTGGATATTTAGACTGAGAACACCGGTGGGCCCCAGTATTTAATGATCCAAACCATAGATCTTCTGAGAAGTGAGACCCATAATGCATGCGGGATGGTGGCCGATTCTTTCAGATCAAAAGACATGAACGCTTAGAAAATGGCCTGCAATACCCTGTTATAGATAAGAATTTGAGAGAAGGTCATCCAAGGGTAAGAATCTTCCAATATTATTTTAAAAATAAAGATAGTCAGATGATCCGAGCCGTGCAATCCCTTGGTTGCTACTCTTGTAACCAATCAGAAAGCAGTGGGCTATAATTAGAAGTCATTGCGACAAGGAAAAATAATAATAATGGTAAAAATGGCCTAAACGGAAGATCCCAGATTGAGAGGGGAAGAGTTAAAGATCCGTTCACCAAAAACATATTTTCCGTTGCCGGGACTTGAACCCGGGTCTCTCGGGTGAGAGCCGAGTATCCTGACCAACTAGACTACAACGGATTGTTGTGAGACAAGCACATGGAATTTAAAAGTAGAAAAATCTTCAATGATTTCCCGCTGGGCCATTTGATTCCACCTTTATGTATATCTAACATCAAATCCGTCCATCACTTGATGCAGATCATTTTAACAGGTTATTTCAAAAATCATGTGGGTCCAAATCTCAAGTGGGCCACTCCATATACAAACGCATGAGTAGAGTCATTCAATGTTGAAATATTACAGGGGCCCACTTGATGTTTAACCCATTTATAAAGTGATTACATGGAAGATGAAGGGAAATTGCAAATATCTGCTTTATCTAAGACTTGGGCGAGTCCCAGGAAGAGTAAATAGGGGGCGATCTATCCTGCTCTTTCCTATGGTGTGGACCACTAAAGTTTTGGATGAGCCTGATTTCTTAGGCCAAGTCTTACAATAATCTTTTGAAAATGATGAACGGAATGGATTTCATGCAAACATCAAGATGACCCAATGGACCAATAGTTATGTTGCATCCGTTTGAGCAAAGGTTGAACACTATTTTAACTTTTAATAGGGCCAATCGCTATAGCATTACTCATTATTAGAATAATCGGGCCATCTAAAATAATCCAGACCGTTGAACTAATCGGTGATAACACGGTGATGGATGATCCCAAATTCACGGTTAGATCAGCGCTTGAATCACCGGATACATGGAACGTGAACTTAAATTATAACACCAACGTGTCTTAAAATTCCGCCTCATAAGTAAACTCAGCGAGTCGACTCAGGATATATGTTCCACAAAGGCTGCAAGAATTGCTGAGTGTACAGGCACGTGCAAGGACACAGCTTGGTTGGTGACCCAACACCAGCCATCTGGCTGGTGTCAAACATCTGTGAGCCCCACCATGATGCATGTGTTTTATCTCCGCCTTTTGCCAGCTCATTTCAAGACACCGGCCAAAAAAATGAAAGGATGGTATGGATAAAACACATACATCATTTACACCACCACTGGTGATGGGTCACCGGCCAAATCCCCATGGTGACTCGCTGCTATTTGTTATATGGGTAGGAGTGGGACCCTAACCATGGGACGCACATCGATGCATGCATTATATCTGTTTGCCATCCAACCTGTTTGTAAGGACACAGAAAAAACACAAATATCTGCTTCATCCAAAACTTCTGGCCCAGCCCGCAAAACGGATGGACAGCGTGGATATTCAACACATGCATTAAGGTGGGCCCCACGGTTACCTCACCAAAGTTGTACACGTGGCATACATGCTCCCCTGACCAAATCGTATGAAACACCATTCGTAGAGTTTAGGTGGGCCCTGATCAGACCAGCTCTGGATGGGCCACAGTAAAATATATTTGTAGAACCGAACAGTTTGTAAGGGTTACGTGGGCCCTGGCCAGCTCTGGATGGGCTACAAATAAAGATATTTGCAAATAAAAAAATTTTGTGGTAGTCTGTCAGACAACCGTAAGACCACCCCAGCCGGTTTTTAAACGGCTGAGAACGATCCTCTACAGCTTTGACCTACAGGAGATCTCTGCCATTAATCACGCTCTGATCTAACGGTCCTATCTCATCCACCAGACTTGGTTGCCCGTCTCCTTAGCACTTAAGGATACAGATGTACGATCCTATAGAACAGATCCTGTTCAAGTAAGGTCGTGCTTTAGTAAGTCTGTCCAGGAATAAATAAATGTCGCACAACAAAAGTCTCCTTGCGATGTGGGATGTATTCAAAACTGCACAGTTCATCTTCAAGGGAGAAGGAACTCAGGGAATGGATGCCTGAGATCTTCCAACCTCGTAGGCTATCGCATCATGTTCAATTGATGGTGGGCCAAATTCGATAAATGAATGAGGGTCCCACCTTTTGGTGACAATTCCAACCCTTCAATTGATGTATACTAGAACCAAGTTAAAGAACGTTACAACGACCATCCAAGTTCAAGAGAGGGAGGTCCAGAGGGTAGGTGTTTAGATGATTCCCTTTGGTGATTTATGGGAAATTGCAGATGGCCCATTTCAGATCAATGGTTCAAAATCTGCGGATAACATAACCCATGTTCCACCTGTATCTGGAGACGAATTTCAAACACTTGAAAGAAAGTTTTCAATGGTTCACATTCAACTCTAAAAATCAAGGTTAGGATCACCATTGAAGTACGATTACAGGACCAGATTCCAGCATGTCTCAATATCAATGGGCCACTGCACAGAAATTCTCCAATGCTGTTCTTGTCTGGTATTAGCCTATTAGGATCATCACATCAGTTGAATACTTGGAACATGGACCAGGTCCCACAAATGAACACTCCTGATCTGGTACGATGGACCTAGCCACAGATGTCCCAATCACAAAGATTCCCCTGATTAGAGGATCCTGACTAAACAATATTTCACATTCTCTTGGTTGAAAGTGAGTTCTAACCATATTTTCTTTCGCGACCATTGATTTTTGGACGGACTAGGATTATATTTAGGGGTGCACATGGAACCGGTAGAACTAACTGACCAAACCACACAGTCTGGTCCAGTTTTGACGTGCACTGGTTCTAGTTCTGGTTCTAGTTCCGAAAATCAAAGAACCTATTAGTTCGGTTTGGTTCTCAATTTGAGGTTATGTAGAACTCGACCATAGAACCGAACTTAGAACCGAACTGTGTTTATCATGCTTAATTGGACTTGTCTTTAAGCTATTTCATGAGTTTAGCATGTATTTTAGTTGTCTATTTAACTCATGATTTATGGTTTACAATGCGCCCATTAATTGTTTCTGTAAGTATCTTTTTGCACACCTTACACTATCCATATCATTCATCAAATGGATCACAACACGAATAGACATGGGTTGGATTGTTATAAAAACATGCAATTGGGCTGGATTATAAAAAGTCCAGAACCGACCTAGTTTTTACAGTCCAATTCCGATTCGGTTCTAGTGTGCAAACCGTCTAGTTCCAGCTCCGATTTTTCAGGAACTGTTGGGAATGGTTCGGTTCCGGTTTCACCCCCGAACCGGACCGAACCGAACCGAACCATGTGCACCCCTAGATATATTCCCACATGGGAGATCTTTGGCGCGCATGACATTGATAGTGGGCCACATAATATCAACAGCTTTAGAGATTATGCTAACAATATTATCATATAATATAGTAAAATGGACAGTTAATACAACATGCGAAGACAACAATACCATAACACAATGCACATAAAACACAAAATAGCATTATCTCCTCATCTTCTCAATGCAATCTCGGCTTCCAAGAAAAAACAATTCACAATTTTCAGGCTTTCAATTTCCAAGAATGATGAAAGCAATGCTCTTCCTACGAAGAGAGGAAGTTCCAAAACTGAAAAAACTCTCTGCGCTCCTGAAATAGCCATGAGACAAACGTGTGCTTAATTTGCTACATCTTTCATGCATTTAGAAGAAAGTAAGAAAATGCTCATTGGAGGTGGCATTGTTCTACATAGAATCTTGCGCCAACTAATAGCTGAATATAGGAAGATCCTCATCATAGCTGAAGATAGGAAGATCCAGAGCTGCCTCTGCATTACTCGTGTCTTCTGGAAATATTTCGAAGGCTGTCGATGCATTTGCCTGCATTTGCAAAAAATGCGTTCTAATTAGAATGGGGCAGCAATACATACAGAAGGCAAAAATTACCCAAAATATCTAACAAACATATGATTAACTTGATATTGAGTGAAGGGTTTTGGTGTCAGTAGAATTTTAGGAATTTAAGTCGTCAGATAGTTTCAGAAATTGGCTCCCAAACATCCATTTCTGATGGGATTTTATGGATATGCTGAAAGGTATTAATGGTGTTCCAAGTTAAACTAGGTATATATTCCATGCTACCAGCCCAATTTGTGCACATGGCCATTTATCTAGATGGTCCAATTGATGGACCACAGCCCAAAATGAATCCAAAACTCCAAGCAATGGAAATTTGTAGATCATTGGCATATAAGGGTTGGAGAATGTAGTTCAAAAGGTTATGGTCATCATTCAAAGCATGGTTTCAGATGTTGGTGATGAGTGCATAGCAATATCTAATTGATCTGGTACGGACTCAGATTATGTTTACTAAATTTCCATCCAAAAAGATAACATACTGAAATACCTCACTGCACAGTTGCCGGATGTAGCCAACAATCCACAATTCCAGCTGCTCACCAGAAATATCCTTGTCAAATTCGCCAAGAAGACATGCTTGCTGAAAATGTGGAAAAAAAAAAAAGAACTCCTTTGTGAAAAAATTGAATTGGAAAATCACCACAAATCCAAAAGGCAAGGGATTGTTTGGATGCACGACTGAAATGGATTGTGATAACCATGTTTGATAAAGGGACATGTCCAATGTGGTGCTAGCCTGCTTCATTCATAAGGGACTAGCCCCCCAAATTGCCATTACATCATCTGAAGTCCAAAATGAAACTTTGGGAATAGCAACTAACGGCCTGGATGTCATCACAAATTACAATGGTATGGCCTCCACATTGGTAATTTCCTCTTTACTGTGTTGATATATTGGAATTCGGCTCAATTGAGCATTCAAATGTGCTCAAGGATGCCATTGTTTACAACATTTGGTGGAAACAGAAGTGTATCGGTATCAAAAGACACCAATACTCTACAAAAACAAGAAAAATATTGGCTATACAATGCTGAGAGTACAAGAAACCAATAAAGATAAAGTAGGATGGCTTTCAATATATGGTTTCAGTGTCATTTTGAGAATCCGAAATCTTCCTGAAAAATCAGGACATCTTTAGCAAGTAATCAACAGATGAAAGGTTACTCACAATTACTCTGTTAGTAATGCCTCCACATAGCTCCCATCCAATGCTCACCACCGCCTTGAAAATCCCATGTGTGCTAAGTATCGCCCAACCAAAGTAAACTCCGGAAACTTGATCAGGAAGAGATACGGCTGTAGCTCGGTCTGTAGTTTACAGGCAAAAGAAAACACAGATGAAAAAGCTTTGCACAGAACATGTCGGGGAGTCCATTTGGGTGCTCTCAGTTCGCAAGATGGGACAGGATTTGGGAAAGGAAAAATCAAGAAAGTAGAAGCACGCTAGAAGCAATTTCTGTTTTTCACGACCCAAACACAAAGGGTACTAAGCAATCAGCATACTTTGGGAGCACCACCAACCATGACTGAGCACATCCAAACACTACCGAAATCTTTTGCAGTTTTTAAATGAATATGCTGATGCCAATCGATGCTATTGGGTGTAGAATCCTCTGTTAAAGTTAAGAAAAGAGTCCTACTTGCCTGGAATTATACTCAGGGGCACAGAGCTGTCATGGGGGATTCCACTAAGTAGACCTTTTACGTGCAAGGGTTCAATCGGCAATGCATTTTGCACCCCTGAAACAACCAAAGTCCTTCAGATCATACCTTAAGGAGATTGGTATCTTGATGAAGAAGAACTAGAGTAGTAATTGAAAAGAGATATACAATCTTTAAACTCTGGAAGACCCCACAATTCGGGTTGAAACTCTAAAAGCGAATGAAGCACACAATCCGCAATGGAATAACGGTCAGCTAGTCGTACACTGGATGGGACTGCCACTACCTTCATTCCAGCATTCTTGGCAGCTCTAACACCGACCCTGGTAAAAATCTACGGGGTTAATTGAAAATGAATAACAGCATGCATTATTTGTGCATGTACTCCAGTTTCAGTAACTGCTGCCACCAACCATGGGCAAGTCTTCATCCTTTTATATAGATTCCATGGTATTTCTATTCATTTTGAGAATACTATGACACTAACTACGAATGGTGTGTTTGGTTGCGCACTGAACATTAAATATCATGGCATTTCATGATTAATCAGTCTAATTTGGTGCAAATTTCATTGTATTTCATGAAACTTGTTGCAATGGAGCAACCAAACACACTGCAATGAAATTTGTTGCAATGGAAGTGTAATCTATCGAACATAGTTGCTGTTTGGTTTGACTTACAGAGAGTCTTCAATCACCAGACAGTGCGCTGCATCTACACCCATTCTCTTTGCTGCCTCTAGAAATCTAAATCACAAATCAGAGAGACCCAAAAGAAAGAAGTTATGAACAGAAACATTTGGTCATCTGTAATTGTCCAGCAATATCATTTAGCATGTCAAAATATCTTACAAGTCAGGGGAGGGCTTTCCAGATTTAACTTGGTCACTTCCAAGAATCACTGAAAATAATTCTGTCCAACCTATGTCACATTGTGGAAGACACATGATTAAATTATGAAGGAAAACAGGAAATATGCTTCTGATGAGAATTCCATAATCCAATCAGTTATGGAATTAGAGTGCAGAACATCTTTTAAAAGGGATTTGAAGCAGGAGAAACACCTGGTTAGAAGGATCATGCAACTAAGGTTTAGTTGGGCTACAGCTTGGTTGCAATGAATAACATGGAATTTCATGATTAATCAGCCTAGTTTGGACAGAAGATCATGGAATTTCATGATATCTGGTGCAACCAAACACACCCTAAAACAAAAATCAGGTGTAGGCTGCAGAGATATTCTTAAAAGTGAAGGAAAAATGGAACCTTTGCTGCTATTCGGAAAAAAAAAAAAAAGGAAACCTTTATGGTGTGAGAGTTTCTCCCCTATATTTTCTCTTTTGGAGTTCGAAGCAAGTGCAAATGGAATTTTATGTTTATGGAGATGACTGATAAGGCGATTAGCACCTGGAAGTGCTTTCGCATTCGGCCACCTATAAAAATGAAAATAAATGAGGCATTTAGAATGTCCAAATTCCATATTGATTGCATCCATTCACTGGCTAATGTAACTTTACATTTAAAACATGATAACATTATCATCTCTATGAATGGAAACACAAGCGATTACATTAGCAGATTTAATCCTTTCTCATCATAACAACGAAGATCACTTATGATATTACTTTTTGAATTAACAAACAACCCATATTCGAGATATAGATTTTGTGGATGGCACAGTTGCTTATACATGCACACAAAGATAGATACATAAAAATTTTTAAGGACTTATATTTGTACTGTGGAATGGCAACTCAGTAGGCATGGATCACAAATCTCTGCCAATGTATTTGCTGGACCACAGAAACCGATCAACATTTCTTACCTACCTAATAATGTCGAAGGCATAGTAAGCTAGTTCAATGTACCTTCAATCTAGATACAAATTCATGAAATTGGTCATTACGAGATCACTTGCATTTGGGTTTGGCATTTCCTATTTCAAATTCGGACAGGCTTCATAGTTGAAAACAGCATTGAATCTTTACCTCATGACTCTAATCCAATTCCCCTGTACATGAGGCTGTGTTTGAATGCACAAGTGAATCTAATTGCCAACCTTCAGTTTAAACAACAGAAAATGCAGAAACTCTAACGAGGAAGAGCACTTGAATTGTAGCAACATCCTTTCAAGACCCATTTCGTTGATATTACTGCAAAGGAAGGGGATTACAATGTGTTGATTTCCAATTTATTAGACTAATTAGTGCAATTCAGATTGATAGTTGATGCAATCACACCCATCCTAGATGTGCATGTTCCACACATGTGCAAAAGAAGAGGCACGGAAGGGGTCCCGCTTAGTGGGCATAGTTGGAGTCCAGACCATTTCTAAGAAGTTTCCTTATCTGTTTAGCAGTAGGCCTTTTTGGTTTCAGTTTCCTTGAACTTTCTTAGATTAGGAATAGCAATATTCAACCAAGATTCTACACATGTAAAGCCTATATAGATTTCTATAAAGATTTCTATGAAGATTTCTTTCTCAATAAGAATTTGCTGAGAGGTTTTCTACTGTGGAAGAATTGAAGAGCTGCTTGTGTTATTTCTAGCATAAAGGCTAGACTATTGAGCTTTGCTTGTTTCTTCTTCTTCTTTTATCTAAGAATTTGAATCTTTATCATGAGAGGGTTTGAGTTTCAATCTGGTACATAAATTGGAGTTTGCAATCAGTTTCAATATATTTTGATTCTATTTAGGGGTCGTTTGGCACCTTGTATTTTGGGTGTGTTTGAGGGGATTTGAGAGGATTTGGGGGGATTTTATCCCAAATCCATCATTTGGCAGCATGGCTTCAGAGGTAAATGAAATTCATAGTTTTGGTGTGTTTTGAAATCGCACCTTTTTACTATGATTCCAGTGTAATTGAAGTGAAATGCCTTTTTTGGCTTCCTTTTTAAAGGAGGAGAATTGCATGTGTAAAAAAGGTGTCGCTAGGCTACTAATCCACTATACATGTGGCACCCTCAAACAATTCAATTATCAGCTGCAAAGCTAAAATCACACCAATATAATGAACTGTCCAAACGTTGGCCATCAAAATGGACAGTTAAAAAGCATTGACAAGTCACTCGTTTGTGATGCTTACATTTATAGCCTACCCAAAGCTTGGAATTTCCTCATTTTTGGCCAAAGTATATCTTTAAAGCTGATTTATTTGATCAAATTCAGTTTCCTATGAATATACTAGAGAGTTCCAATGCATTCCAATTGCAAGAATTGGAACACAAGTTTTAGATTCCAGTGCATTCCAATAACAAGCTGCCAAACACAATTGAGGATTCAAAATTACCTTGATTCCAATGTAATTGTGATTTGGATTCCAATGCATTCCAAATACAATTTCCCAAACAAGCTCTTACATTAAGGGTGCATTCAAATGCACCCTAAATGTTTGTGCCGTTAAGTACACATACTCAAACACCAACATTCTCTTTCTCACTCTCATCTTTTACCCATTTGATATATAAACTGTGAATTGCTTCTATATATATATATATATATATATATATATATATATATATATATATATATATATATATATATATATATATAAAGGGGATTGAACATATTGGACTATCCAATTCTATACATAGCATTTCTGTATATAGTACTTTATTCAATTTCCACTTCAAAACAGAAAATGCCCAAAGAAAAAAAAAAAAGCATTAAAACACACAAAAAAAAAGAGAAAGGAAAGAAGAACCAAAAGAAAAATGCCAGAGTAAGAATAGATTGGAAAACTGAAAGAAAGACTTGCCTCGCCGTATACATAGGCATGATCTCCTTTGAAAACTCACTGGCTGTCAAAGGGAGATCGTAGTCCTTGACGATAGACGCCGCGGATTCATTATGCATCTGTCCCAACCTGTTCTCTTCCTTCCCAGGATCCACCTCTTTCCCATATTTTGCTAGGAATTCCTCCAAAACACTCTCTGTAGCTTTCTCTGTGAACAAAGACTGAATATTCAAAAAATCCAGCTCAAAAGAAACAAAACCTATGAATGAAATGGGGACAGGAATTGAAAAAGTACCTGTGTTCAAAAGAGTCCCATCCAAATCCAAAATGACTGCTGATATTTTAGTTTCAGGACTAAGAGAGTCAGGCCCATGACCCTTCATTGAGAGAGAGAGAGAGAGAGAGAGAGAGAGAGAGAGGTTGGATTTTGGAATGAATGGAGATGAAGAGAGAGAGAACGCGATTGGGTTTTTAAAGGGGAGAAAGGAATCGAATTGGAATTGGAAAAAAGGTCGTCAAACCGTTTGTATTCTGATGGAAATGGGATTGGTGGGAGAATAGGAATTTCCTTTTTATTTGCTTCTGCTTCCCGCCTTCGCAGAGAGAGTGGGAAAGAGCATTAGAGCATGTTCTTCTGGGCGATGCTATCGCAGAACATGCCTCCAATGTACACGTGGCAGTGCATATTTTCGATCAGAGCCATCCATCTAGTTAGACCTATCATGGATTGCCCCTTTTTTTAATAATCTCCCCCCTACTAGATAGTTATAGCCGTTGTTTTTCTGTAATTTTAGTTTTGTCGACCGTTAAGTGGTTTTGCTTCTTTACTATCAGTTTGAATGATGTTAATTAGATGGATAGGATCGTTCTAATGAAGATAAGATAATTCTAATAAATTTTAAAATTCAGTCCATCTTAAGAGGCTCGATTAGATGATCGGTTTCGATTGATGAAATCACTTGAAACATGGACGGTTGGATAGAGTGCTATACCGTGTTCCAGTTCTACCATATGTATAGAATAAGTTATGGGTGTCTGATACGGATATTCCACGTTCGACGTGGACATTGCGTGTTGGCAACGTCCAACCGCCGTGAACGCAGGCCGTTGAAAGGCTTATGCTACTTGATCCAAATATACTATCAGAATTCCCTCGTACAAGACCCATTGGGTGGGCCTCACCGATATAAACCGTTGACGGTTATGAATTATAGATTTGATGAAAAATCAACGATTATATATCGGACTGTATTAACCCTTGGATAGCCTACGTAAAGGCAAGGAGAAGAATCAACGGCCGTGGTAAAAAGGGGTGCAGATATAGTGGTGAAAAGACGTCGTAAGATTCATTTGTGGGTCCACAATGTCAGAGATATAACGGTTAAAAAGGCTCAGGCTCATCTCTGACAGCACATGCCCCACCAATTGAATATCGCCACCTGGCAAGATTCAATTAGTGGAGTGAGGGGCCAACTACTAAGACTGAAAACCTTTGAAAAAGGCTTAGGCACATCTTAAATATATGTGGTAATTCTTAAATATATGTGGTTCACCATGAAATTTGGACCGTTCAGATGTTATGCTTCTAAACATCCATTCAATAGCCATGAATTGGCTGGTCAGGATCTCTTGATCAATAAGACATTGAACACATTCTCTGTCCATAACGTGTCCAATAATCACAGCTTTGTGGGTGTTACCATTACTGTGTGGGGCCCACCTTGATAAATGTGTAGCATATCTATGCCGCTCATCTTTTTTTTCAGCTCATTTAAGGACCAATGAGAAGCAACAGCCAAGAATTAATTTGCTTGTGCTGAAAGCAAAGACGATCCACACTCGTCATTTTTAGGTGACGCGTACAAGGCATTCCACGCAGTGAGTATCAAATCACCCCCTTTTGTCTTAGTCCTTTCATGTCTTCCTTTTAATAATGCATGCTTTAGTCTTTGATAATGCATGTAATTTAATCATGTAGGAAAACCTAAGGAAATGTTTGGATGCACTTTGTAAACCTTTGCCTTTGCCTCAGTTCCCGCTCAGTAAAATAGGTACTAAAAGTACACCAACTCAATCAGTGTGGCAGGAAGCAGACTTTTTTATTATTATTATTACACATGCACACGCACGCCCCACACACCCACACTAGTGGAATTTCACCACCTATGGATACTCGAACCCTTGACCGGGTGTTAGAACTCCCGAGAGTCTACCACCCGGGCAGGAAGCAAACTTGAAACCTCTTTTTTCATGAAGCTCTTTAGTGCATCTAAACCAGCCCTAATAGTATTTAAATTTCTTCTGCTCAACTGACCTATTATATATTGTAGAGATTTTCTTTTTGTTTGATTTTTTTTTTTGTTAAATCTATTAAACTATGTTTTCAAGTCCTCCGTCAACGCTTTCTAATTCCTTTTTGGCACTGGTTGAGCCGGCTGCCACCTCAACAATTTTGTGTGGGACCTATTTAATGCAAGTAACATTAGGTGGGTCGCTTACGAGGTAGGTACTATGAAATGCAAAATGGTCACGAGGTGGGTTCCACCGTGTGACCCATGAGATGCAAGGTAGCCTACGAGGTAGTTCCCACCATGAGACCTTTGAGATGTAAGAGGGTGTGAATAAAAGGATATTTTGGTGCTTCCCCAATGTTAGGAAGCTTTAAGTGCATTAGCCGATACTTCCTTCATCACTATTAGGAGTGCTTGTATGTGTCCACCTTATCTATAAGGATGAATGGTAGAACATGTAAGGTGCTTGATGGACAATGGTGCATGGAAAATTGGCATGGGTGGATCACTTGAAGATGTTTGGTGGTACATTTTTTGCACATTCAAATGTTGCACGTGTACAGCCTGGAAGATAGATGGTGGTACGTGTTTACACGATACAATCTTGCACAAGAACGCACCATGGCATGGTAAAATTCTTGTTTTCCGGAGTTCCTTAGGAGGCCTTCAAATTTTGATGCTTTTCTTGGGAAAGTATTGGCAAAACCTGGCTATAAATTAATAAATAATTAAAAATTTTAAGTAAATAACTATAATCAATTAATTAGTAAAAATTTTATATTATATTCACATTAATATAGGGTTAAATTCACAATACAATCACAGAAAACAAAACTGCCAATATTTTGAAGTATTATGTTTCTATCTTGAGATTCCTAATAAATATTTTTCTTTTTGTTTACTTTTCACAAGATTTTCAAAATATTGACGTATAAGTGCACGTGAATCACTTGAAGATAATGGTTATGTGGTCATGTCTCATGTTGACGTGTTGAGCATGGGTAGTTGCAAATGCCGGGCATTGGCACATGTGAGTTTCTTAAAGATAATTATAACGGCAGATGTAGGCCGGGCACGTGAAGATGATAGGTGGTAGATGTTGTCATGCTGATCATTTCATGGAAGGAGGAACATTTATTTTTTTGTCAAATTCCTGAAAATTTATGTTTCTAGCGGCAGGGAAATGGAAATGGTAGTTTTCAAAATTTTAGAAAAAAAAAACTATAAAAGCGTTGTTTCCGAATCAACATTGTAGTGAATATCTCTCTCTCTCTCTCTCTCTCTCTCTCTGTGAGAACCTTGCTCAAGACACAAAAACTTAAATCCGAAAGTCTTAAATGATGACCGAAGATTGTGTTTTTCATCATTAATCATGCAGTGATTCTTTACTTTTTCACTATGGGTTCTACGCATGATGCATGCATAAGGTGGTTTTTCATTGTCACGGGACCTGCTAGGTGAAACCTACGTTGGTATATATCAACCATCACACAATTCCATTTTATGAAGGAAATCCCTTTTACAACTCATCTACCCGTAACTCCCATGCCTTGTATACCTCTTTGTCTACCTCCACCTACATTGAACTTGTCATATCTACTAATAGCGTATATTTAATCAGACTTGCATATCATAGAAAAAAAAAATATTAATTAAAAATGAAATTAATTTCATATCTTAAATAATTCAATTTTCATTACACATAAAGAAATTGAGAGGCACATTTTATCCAGCCATTCCTAATTCTTTAAGAATGTCCGGACACACATCAAGAGTTTCTTTCTTCATGAACCCCAATGCATTTACATAGCGGGCATCCGAAGATATTCCATTGTTCTTAGTGAGGAGAACACGTGCACGATCACGTCCAAGATCCACCTCATTGCAGTCGGGACGGTTGCTGCCAATCACCACCACCTCACAAATATCAGCTTGATGGTCCCCTTCCACAGGAATCCGATAAGTGCCCGACTCATCCGTTAGCCCTCCAATGCTACAAGTCATGAGCCCAGTAGACCTGTCGATGCACTCAATCCGTACTTTGGCTCCTGCAACACCATTAATATAAATTTATGGTCCGTTATAAATTATTCATTGACCATAATAACAACACTTACATAATAAATAGAATCCAGATCCTTTCCTTGACGAGTAGGAAAAACCTACTTGTTGCAATTTAATTAATTGGGTCACATCATCAAATGCTACATTTAAACGCAGCCGAGCTAATATTGTTAATGATGATGTGAACCAATCATGATAGAGGAAAACATGTTTTTTCTGAGTGAATCAATCACAATAGAGGAAAAGAGGATTTTTCTGATTGCCGCAAGCAAAAGATGCAAATTCTAATAAATAGAATATGACATTGACTTTAAAGAGACTTTTACCGGCAATGTTTTCACTAACACGGGTTTCGAATCTAAAGCGACATGTGTCGCAATATACTTTCCCTTCTACAGATAAGTAATCATGGCCGCAGGCGAACCCAAAAAAGGCAGAAAACCATAGAGTGGCAGCTACAATGAGAAGAGATTGAGATTTTTCCATTGGAAAATAAAAATAAAAGGTAAAAAGAAAGTTTTTAAATTTTTATCTATGGAATTGTTTAATGAGGGTTGAGGTTGGATGGAAAAGGGGACTATCATGTAAGAGTTTTATAGGGGAGGGGGTAAAGGTTAATTTTAGAGTGGTGATTTTTTTCCGGTGAGATTGGAGGGTGGAGAGTGAGTTGACTCATTCCTTGTCGGGTTTCCTCAGTGGATCCAATCAGCAATTGTCTGTAAACCTAACTGCATGCGATTTCATATCAAACCGGGGGAGAAGATACGGTAGAAAGTGGGACCCGAATATGTAGAGTCGTCTCTCTACAGTACACGTGGCAGGTGATGTATCGATCTATGCTTTCTATCCAGTGGGCCCTGCTTTGGATATCGGATGGTCGAAAACACACATGGATTGCATGATCCTAGCTGTCTGTTCAGTAGATTTTAATCCAATGGTACAGAACAGGAGTAGCTGAAGGTTTAGGTTCGTATATATGTGCTTTGTATAGGGTGTTACGTTTGATTTTTGAAACATCAGATGTTCATGATAGGTCCCAACAGATGGCTGGTCCGGATCGATGCATCACACTGCGGCGACCACTGCGGTGGATGGTTCAACTGTATCATCTACCCACAGTGGGACTCAGCGGGACATGATCCAGCCCTTCATATGCTGGGCCCTGCAATGAACGGTCACAAGAAAAGCACATATATAAGATTTTTAGGATTATCTGAATGGGGCGATTTTTGGGATTCACTATTCATGACGGGCCAACATATGAACGGTCTGGAACTCACGTATGCTTCGAACTTGTAAGGAAATAGAGATGCGCAATAACTTATACGCAAATGATAGCACGGAATCCTTTGGCATGGAGTACATATGTATGACATCAGGACCGTTCATCTATTGGACATGTAAAACTAGCAAACTACCATCAAATTGGAAACATGTTACATCATCCGGACCGGTAGTTGTAGGAATGTGCCCTCTAAGGACCACCAGCCCACTAAATGGACGGATTGGATGATACAGGATGGATGTAAACAGATACTACCCATCTAAATGGTTAAGCTTATGCCATTCGGTTTTGAATTGTCACAGATAATTTTGTTCTCATCAACGGCCATCTGTAGATGACCAATGGGAGGGAAATTAGATCTATGTCTTGGAGTCCTCAACTGTAAAATTGGGCCCCACAGTTTGCTGATCCAGTAGGTTGATCTTATGATCCCGACAGTAGATGGACCTTGCAGCAAAAATCTCCTCTGTGGAATAATCCTGACCCTTGGATTGACAGCATTCCAGACGGGGGAACTTTGATACTCTGCCAGAGTGTGATGGATGATACACAGGCATCTAGAAGTTACTTATAAATTGCACACGTTGCGTAAGGGAAGTCAAACTAAATTGTACAAACTATGCGGATCAGTTGGGGGTTATTTGATACTCGGCTGTGTATGCACTTGGATACACAGGCCCTGAAAAATTATACACATAGCATAAATGAACTTAAATGGACTAGATTGTGGATTTCATTATTGAAAAGTCCCAAGATCAGTTTGGTTGGGAATTGGGCTTCACCAAACGAAAGCCCCAACGTGGCAACATTTGATTGGTTATTAGACTGATCTACTTTCAAACATGAACTGCCTCATCTAAAACAGTGACACGTGGCCCAATCAGATGTTGTCATGTCAGCCATTTTTGTTGGACATTTTTAACTAATAATACATTGGTGTTTGTTTGTTGAAATAGGACTATGGGATCATTTTCATCCATAACCGTCTAATAATTATCCACCAATCCAATAGTCTATTAACAAATAAGCATAATTTTAAAGTTTAGTTTAATTACTTTTGGAGCCCATAACTTGAACAATTTAGTTTGGTTAGTTGTATTTGAAGTAAGAAAATTTTAAGTAATTTCTGAGTGCATGCATATCATCTATCATACTCTATCAGAGTATCAGAATTGTACTCTCACAGTTTAGATATATTATAAACTAGAACCAGTAATTTGATTATCTTACTATGCAATTGGTGGATATTCAGTGAATGGTTAAGGTTAAAAATAAATAAATAAATAAATAAACCAATGGTCCGATTTCATCAGGCAAGTGTCCATGAATAGGGAACACGTGTCTGTTGAGGCCTTTGCTTTTAAAAATACGCCACGTGATAATCATTTGGGCGTGCCTCGGGTGTATAAAACAAGCTAAAATGTAGGATAAAATCACCTTTGGCAAAAAAATAATAAAAAGGTAGAATAGTCTGAACAAGGGCTTATATTTTATGCGGCCACCTATGATTGAGTGGGCATGATTCTTGAGATAAGGCATCACCAAGGTGTCGGTTTCCCTGATGGATGGATAGGATTCCACACGCTTGTGACCATTCAAGGAATTCACTTACAAATTGCATTGGGGTGGGTTCCCCCAGCTTCTAACCCTCCAACCGCTCTCACCGACATGGGGCTTGGTTCCCGCGAGCCTTGCACGAGACTCTGCTCCATGTCATGATTCATGCCATCATCCACACCATGGTCCGCAATGTCATCCATGCCCATCCATGACCCGTGGGATGGTATGGTCTATAGCCTCCCCTCCCCTCCCCTCCCCTCCAAACACCCATGAAAGGAGGGAGGCAGAGGGATAGTCGGTAGAGGTTCAAAGGCAGGAGCATTGGATGAAAGAGGGAGTCCAGAGAGAATAAAAAAGAAAGAATAAGAGGGGCATTCCATTGGAGGCGAATAAAAATTTCAGACGAGAGTGAAATCTCCAAAGAGATAGAGAGAGAGCATTGACAAAGACAATCCTTCGTTCTCTTGGTCTCTTTTAATCCTTCAATCTTTATCTATTTTATTCCAATTTCAAAACCAGTGTTGTATTTGTAATCTATCATTTTTCAATTTGTACATTTAACCCCTCCGGCAACACTCGAGGTAATAGGTTTTGCTTTGGCATCACATAAAGTATACTCAATAATTGTCTCTCTTGAGGATGTATTAGAAAGCATAACTTAAAGTAATAATTAAAAACTCTTTTTTTTTGTATTTTTATCGAAAAAAAATATTTTCTACCATTTCTATTTTGTTTTCAGTTTATCTTTTATAGTTTATACATCTAAATTTTAGTGTTTTACTGAAAGTTTTTTGAATCCCCTTTAAAAACATATAGCATGGTTGTCACGCCCCAAAATTCGGGTACCTGAATAGGGTGTCCAAGACCCGAATTCCAGACCCGTGATCTATAGAAAAATAATAATAATATGAAAAAATAAAGTATGACGATTTCATATGCATTTCTCATTTTTTTTTTCAACACCATAACCTAACATTTTAAAATCCAAACACAAACTAAAATAACTAATTACATAATCTGTTATTATACCGATGCATAATTATTTAACTTAACTTGAAGTGAGAAAATCAAACCAAACATTACTACATTTAGAGTTTTAAAATAAAATAAAATTTATCCTATGTAGAATAACATGCCACGTGCATCTAACCACATTCCATGCTCCACTACTAATAGTAGTACCCTACATCTTCAAAATATTCATAACCTGAAACGGTTAAAACATAATGAGTTGACAACTCAATAGGATCACATCAATCCCGAGTTGAAAATCTTACAAATATTATCAAATTTAATCTCGACATATTAATCACAATAAGATGAACATTGGATGTAAAATCATAGTAAATAATTTGACATTCATGAATATGGAATGAATAAATAATTTTTCAAAAGATGCTGAGATTTGGAGTGAGCAAAATACTCATGTGTGCTGATCCTTTTAGAGGATGACTCACGACAGAGCACCAGTGTTGATCCTTTCAAGGTATGACCCTCGGCAGAGCACCGGTATAACCTTTTAGGGACAAAAACCCAGGGCAGTGCACCCGTGTGTACTGATCCTTTTATGGAATCACCCAGGACAGAGCACCCATGCTGATCTTTTTGGAAATGACCCTGGGCAGAGCACCTGTGTCGTGTTGATCATTTCGGGAATGACCCTGGGCAGAGCACCAATAAAAATTATTGTATAAAAGAATAATTGTTCACATACGATGCATCTAACTTATAAGAAAATATTTTAACAAATAATTTCAGAGCACCCATAACAAATAATATGATGATCCTTTTAGGACAGAGGACCCGTAAGAATCATTGCATTAAAATAATAATAATAATAATAATAATAATAATAATAATTGTTCACATAATAAATATTCATCATCACCACTAGATAATATCAAACGCAAATAATAATAATAATATTTGCATTGGTTCAATAATCAAATAAAGAATATCCTTCAATAGGAAATTATTTATGAATCTTTCAATGTCTAGATTATATAAGGCAATTTCTTCTGAATCTTTCAATAGGGATTGATCACCTACCTGCTGTGGAAAATTTATGTGATGAGAAAAAAATAATCTGAAGCGATGCCGATTTTTACGTGTAGTAGCTTGGATTGATCAACTCTGAACTCGATGTTGAACCCTCACAGATACTCTCCCTTCTCCTGAGCTCTCTTTTTCTTCTCACAGATTTTATCTTATGATTTTCTCTCTCGTTTTCTCTAGATAGCATGAAAAATAGGGTATAAAAATAATTTAGGTGAGTTAGTGGGTTGGGAGTTCATGAGACGGTTTAGATTGATTGGTGGGTCCCACCATGATGATATCATGCATGGTGGATGGGTTCCCATCCGCAACCGTACCGCGGAGAAGTGGAAAAGAGAGGGAGTCGTGGAGGAGAGAGATTTGACGCATGTCACTTGCTTTGTTATTTATTTTATTTTATTTTTTTATAGTAGGCCCAACGAAAATGATGTGATAAATCCACACCGTTCATTAGTTTTGCCCCTCAAAGTTAGAGTATGAGCTCAAAAATGAGGGTCATCCACATCTCAGGTGGGCCACACCAAAGGCAATGGTGGGTTAACAGTGGAACCCACCGTTTAAAAAGAGACGTAGTATTACATTCTACCCATCTTAACAAAATTTCATCCTCGAAATTTATATACCTAGAAGAGGTTAGGATACTTTTCTCGAATTTCTTGTTCTCGCTCCCATGATGCTTCTTCCTCACTGTGATGACTCCATTGTACCTTCACGAGTGGTATAATCTTCGTCTGAAGTACTTGCTTCTTATGATCAAGAATGCGCATCGGTTGTTCTTCATATGTGACATTTTCTTGAATCTCTAGCGGCTCCCATTCGATGACATGAGAATTGTCCGGCTTGTACTTTCGAAGCATGGATACGTGAAATACATTGTGGATACTGGATAACTGAGGTGGTAGGGCCAGCTTGTATGCTACAGCTCCAACTCTTTATAGGATCTCGAAGGACCCGATAAAACGTGGAGTGAGCTTTCCTTTCTTTCCAAAATGCATAACTCCTTTCATTGGAGAAACTTTTAAGAACACATGATCTCCCACACAAAACTTTAAGTCTCTGCGTCGATTATCTGCATAGCTCTTCTAGCGACTCTGGGCGACACGCATACGTTTCCGAATGATGTCAATCTTCTTAGAGGTCTCTTGAATAAATTTTGGTACCAACAATGTCCTTTCTCCTACTTCGGTTTAGCAGCTTGGTGATCTGCAGGGTCTTCCGTATAAAGTTTTAAATGGTGTCATATCAATGCTGGCTTGGTAGCTATTATTATATGCAAAATCCACCAGCGGCAGATGATCGTCCCAATTGCCCTTGAAGTCGAGAATGCAGCTGCGTAACATATCTTCTAAAATCTGGTTCGTCCTTTCTGTTTGCCCATCAGTTTATAGGTGAAATGTTGTGCTGCAATCGAGAGTAGTTCCCAAAGTTTCCTCTAGACTTGCCCAAAACTGCAATTTGAACTTAGGATCTCGGTCGGATATGATGGATACTGGAGTACCATGAAGTCGGACAATCTCTTTAATATAAATTTTACTCAACTCCACTACAAATGCATAAATTTTTATCGGAATGAAGTGTGCGGATTTGGTTAACCTATCCACGATCACCCATACAGTGTCATGGTGTCGACCTGTCTTCGGAAATCCAACTATAAAATCCATGGATATATGCTCTCATTTCCACTTGGGGACTGGTAACGGCTGCAAGAGTCCTGGTGATCTTCGATGGTCTACCTTCACTTGTTGACATGTCGCACATTTAGATACGTACTCAGCGATTTTCCGCTTCATGTTGTTCCACCAATATTAGCACTTAACATTGTGGTACATTTTAGTCTCCCCTAGATGGATAGTGAATCTTGATCTATGAGCCTCGTCTAAAATCTCTTGTTTCAAATTACGTTCGTTTGGAACACATAGCCTTCCACGAAACCTAATCCCTTCATCAGTGTCAATTCGTCATTCTGCATTATCCTTCCTCATTCCTTCTGCGCCTTTTTCTTGTAGCCAAACGTCTTCCTTCTGAACTTCTAGAATACGCCGAATCTAAGAGAAAAGTTTATCATGATCTAATCTCAATTTTAAAGATTAATAAGTTAAACTTAAGCAAATAAAAATAAAAATTACACACCAGGGCAGGCTGTGCTACTAGGTTACTTAGATGCGCCTAAGGTTCTTCAAGCTGGAGTTGCAGATCGAAATCTTTGATAACATTTAGCATCTCTCACTCTTTTATCATTAGGCTAGCCACAAGTCTTCGTGTCTTTTTGCTTAGGACATCGGCCACAACATTTACTTTTCTTAGGTGATATGAAATATCAAAATGGTAGTCTTTCAAAAATTTCATCCACCTTCTCTGACGCATATTCAATTCATTCTGATTAAAGAGATATTTTAAGCTCTTATGGTCTGAATATAAGTTGAATTGCTCCCCATATAGGTAATGCCTTCAAATTTTCAAAGCAAAAACCACTGCTGCTAACTCCAAATCATGCGTCGGGTAATTTCACTTGTGAGTCTTTAACTGCCATGATGCAAATGTGATAGCTTTGCCTCCTTGCATAAGAACACATCCTAATCCCTGATATGATGCATCAGTATAGACGACGAATCTTTCTCCTTCGGTCGGTAATGCCAGAATTGGGGCTAATGTTAACCGCTTCTTCAGTTCGGTAAATGTCTGCTCACAATCTTGATCTTACTTAAAGTTCGTATTCTTCTTAGTTAGATTAGTTAGAGGTCTCGATATATTAGAGAATCTTTATATAAATCTTCGATAATAACCAGCAAGGCCAAGAAAACTTCGCACTTCTGACACATTCGATGGCTGCTCCCATTCTAATATTGCTTCAATTTTGGTTAGGTCCACAGATATCCCTTTCTCTGACATCACATGCCCCAAGAATTTTACTTCATGCTTCCATAAGTCACATTTTGATAACTTGGCATACAATTGATTTTCCTTTAACGTTTGCAGAGCAGTCCTGAGATGTTCCTCATGCTCCTCATGAGTCTTGGAGTATATAAGAATATCATCGATGAATACAATAACGAATCATTCTAAATAAGGTTTAAATACCCGATTCATAAAATCCATAAATACCGCTGAAGTATTTGTCAATACAAATGGCATTATCAAGAACTCCCGTAACGAGTCCTAAAAGTCATCTTGTGCACGTCTTCGTCCTTTATTCTCAACTGATGGTAAACTGACCTCAAATCTATTTTAGAAAAGAACCGTGATCCCTTAAGCTGGTCAAATAAATCATCAATCTTAGGAAGAGGATATTTGTTCTTGATTGTTACTTTGTTCAATTGATGATAATCGATACATAATCTCATAGTTTCATCCTTCTTCCTTACAAATAAGACTGGTGCTCCCCATGGCGACGTGCTAGCTCTAATGAAACCTTGATCTAGCAACTGTTTGATCTGATCATTTAATTCTTTTAATTCTATAGGAGCCATGCGATAAGGTGCTTTAGAGATGGGTGCAGTTACAGGCATTAGATCAATACCGAAGTCCACATCTCTCTTTGGAGGTAACCTTGGACTGTCCTGAAAAACTTCTGAAAACTCCCCAACCACAGGTATTTGTTCAATCCCTTCTTTTGATTGTTCGATTCTCACAATAGCCGACAAACCAATCGGCGCATTCCTTCTTCGTGTCCCACAGAATTTTAGTAGAGACCGTCCTACTATGATCAACGTAATCGTCTTTCTGAAACAATCTATCTTGGCACGATACTGGGATAACTAATTCATTCCTAAGATGACATCATATTCCCTCATAGGCACAATTATGAGATTTGCTGGTAGTATTTCATTTTCAATTATGATGGTACATTCTTCATATATTTACTCTAAATTCATGGACTTACCGAGAGGGGTTGCTACGATAATTTTCTTATCTAATCGTACTGGTGATATACCAAGTGAGCATACGAAGAAATAAGATATAAATGAATGTGTAGCTCCTGAATCAAATAATACTCAGGCAAGAGAAGTGTAAGCCAAGATAGTACCTTCCACCACATCATTAGTAGTTTCAGCACCATATTGAGGAGTGATATCTACCGGTTGTACTGGGTCCTCATAAGCAGAAGCAATAGTCTCATACATTTATGCAGCAACATCTTGAGGTGGCGTTGGATCGTTGTCACGCCCCAAACTCAAAAATCGGGCTCACAAAATTTCCGATCGCCGAATCCGGCGCCGACAACCTCCGTAGAACCCCATTCTCGACTCCTAGCTCCCATTCGCCAGGTTCCGATCCTGGGATGCTACGAGGAGGATTTTCAACATCAGTTTGATTCGTAATAAGCATAACCAAAGGCATAACCCATAAACAACAACCAAGAACTCCATTACATTTCCATCGTCATAGCTTCGATTTGGATCCTCATACTCATGAAGTTGGGCTGAATCATTTATGAATGAAGATAGAGCGTAAACACGTCCTTGAGCTTGAGGTCGAGGCGCCTGACTTTCTGGCCTCAGTTGCTAATATTGGGGAGGCTTAACCTGTTGTTGCGATTGTTGAGGTGGTCTTGGATAAGCTTGAGAGGGTCCAGGCTGCTGGGATCGTGGATGTAGCTGTACAGGCCTCTGAGGATAAGGTTGTGATGGTCTCGCAGCTGGCTGAATCATCTGAGGGGGCGGCGGCAGTGGAGGTCGTCGATACGATGTAGACAGTGCATGATGAAGAGGTGGCCTGTAAAATGATCGTGGTGGTCCTTGATTCCCTGGATATTGATGACGAAGTGGTAAAATATAATGGCCAGCAGGATGGCCCACGTTCCCGCAGTTATGGCAAGTCCCAATGAATTGGGTTGAAAGTTGCATAATGGCATGCCTGTGTACTGATGTTGGCATCATCTTATGCCGCTTAGTTGCTTCATGTTGTGTGAGAGATGAATGAGGTGTGGTCTTACCTCCACTCTTCATATCTTTTCTCGGCTCATGGTTCTTCCAATGCTCATCAAAGTCCTTTTCTATTGCGCTAGCGCGTTCCAGTGCTTCTGCATACGTTTTAATAAGAAATGGCGGCAGTCGAGTACGGATAGAAGGTTTTAGTCCCTCAACAAACTTCTGCCCAGGACCCGAATTCCAGACCCGTGATCTATAGAAAAAAATAATAAAATGAAAAGATAAGGTGTGACAATTTCATATGCAGTTTTTCTTCTTTTTTTAACACCATAGTCCAACACTTTAAAATCCAAACACAAACTAAAATAACTAATTACATAATTTGTTATTATACCGATGCATAATTATTTAACTTAACTTGAAGTGAGAAAATCAAGCCAAACATTACTACATTAAGAGTTCTAAAATAAAATAAAATTTATCCTATGTAGAATGACATGCCACATGTATCTAACCACATTCCATGCTCCACTACTAATAGTAGTACCCTACATCTTCAAAATATTCATAACCTGAAACGGTTAAAACATAATGAGTTGACAACTCAATAAGATCACATCAATCCCGAGTTGAAATCTCACAAATATTACCAAATTTAATCTCGACATATTAATCACAATAAGATGAACATTGGATGTAAAATTATAGTAAATAATTTGACATTCATGACTATGGAATGAATAAATAGCTTTTCTAAAGATGTTAAGATTTGAAGTGAACAAAACACTCATGTGTGCTGATCCTTTTAGGGGATGACTCACGACAGAGCACCGGTGTTGATCCTTTCAGGGTATGACCATCGGCAAAGCACCGGTATAATCTTTTAGGGATAAAAACCTAGGGCAGTACACCCGTGTGTACTGATCCTTTTAGGAAATCACACAGGGCAGAGTACCCGTGCCGATCCTTTTGGAAATGACCCTGGGCAAAGCACCCATAAAAATCATTGCATAAAAGAATAATTGTTCACATACGATGCATCTAACTTATAAGAAAATATTTTAACAAATAATATCAGAAGACCCATAACAAATAATATGGTGATCCTTTTAGGGCAGAGCAACCGTAAGAATCATTACATTAAAATAATAATAATAATAATAATAATAATAATTGTTCACATAATAAATATTCATCATCACCACTAGATAATATCAAGCGTAAATAATAATAATAATATTTGCATTGATTCAATAATCAAATAAAGAATATCCTTCAATAGGAAATTATTTATGAATCTTTCAATGTCTAGATTAAATAAGACAATTTCTTATGAATCTTTCAATAGGGATTGATTACCTACCTGCTATGGAAAGTTTGTGTGATGAGAGAAAAATAATCTGAAGCGATGCCGATTTATACGTGTATTAGCTTGGATTGATCAACTCTGAACTCGATGTTGAGCCCTCACGGATACTTTTCCTTTTCCTGAGCTCTTTTTTTCTTCTCATAGATTTTCTCTCTCGTTTTCTCTAGATAGCATGAAAAATAGGGTATAAAAATAATTCAGGTGAGGTAGTGGGTTGGGAGTTCATGGGACGGTTTAGATTGATTGGTGGGTCCCACCATGATGGTATCATGCATGGTGGATGGGTTCCCATCCACAACCGTACCGCGGAGAAGTGAGAAAAAGAGGGAGTCGTGGAGGAGGGAAAGATTTGTGGGTGACGTCCGTTAGCACATCACTTGCTTTGTTATTTTTTTATTTTTTATTTTTTTTTAAGTGGGCCCCAGGAAAATAATGTGATAAATCCACACCATCCATTAGTTTTGCCCCTCAAAGTTAGGGTATGAGCCCAAAAATGAGGGTCATCCATATCTCAGGTGGGCCACACCAAAGGCAACGGTGGGTTAACGGTGGAACCCACCGTTTAAAAAGAGACATAGTATTACAATGGTAAGACCGCGTTTGACATGGGCGGTAAAATGGTACATAACCACCTCTTCCTTTTCCATAACCGAGCCCCTCACTCGGAATCCATGGTGTAAATCTATTCAAGAGTAACTCTAGTAAGAAATTCACCGGTTCTGAATGATTTTTGAATTTGAGCCTTCATATGTTATTGCCCATATTAACCAAACATACAACATGCTTAACTTACGTACGACACATATGCTTCATAATTTGCCGGACATCTAGATCCTATCACATCAAAGACCTGAGTAAACTTTAGTTCTTTATACACACACACATCAAATAGTCCAACTTTAGACGCCTAGTAGGGCAGCCTTAGGGAAAATCGATCACTCACCAGCATCCACACCAACAAACCATACATATGTATCAAATGTGTAACCCACACCATAAAAAATAAAAATAAGTGTCATGCATGTATATCAAATGTGTAATCCACATTAAGCGGGTAAAATTCTTATTTTGCCCACCGAATCTTTACTTTTCACTCTCACTTTCACTTTATTTTTAATGGAAGACACCTTGTAGCTAAACCAAATGCGTGTAGTCCCCTGCTAAATGCGCATCCGTCCAAATGGCCCATCCTTCCAAATAGTCACCTGGGAACATTGCATGTGTTAAAAAGGCCAGTGCAAAGAAGAGAAGTTCACGTGCCCTGTCAGGTGCACTCGAGCTCTTAAAGAACCATTTGCTGAAACTTTCTGCATTCTCTGTCGCAACACGCGTGTGAAAAGCATGCTAAAATGCATCAAATGTGCAAGATCTGAGTGGTCCATCTAATTGGAAATTATTGTTCGTATCTGCATTCCGTCTTGTTGCGTACGTGTGAAAGTTTTTTTTAAAAAAAAAAAAAAACGAAACGAAACGAAAAAAATTTCCGTTGCCGGGACTTGAACCCGGGTCTCTCGGGTGAGAGCCGAGTATCCTAACCAACTAGACTACAACGGAAGGTGTTATGTTGTGGAATTTTAAAGTTAAAATATTAAAATATCATGATTCGCCCTGCACGTATCCTCTACTGAAACATGGGTAACATCAACCTCTTTGGATCCCACCATAAAGCGTGTGTGGCATCCAAACTGTCCATCCACATTTTAGAAGATGAGCATAAAATTCATGTGGATCGTGGGTTACACCACATGAGTAGAGTCATCCACTGAAGAAATCTTACGGGGGCCCACTTTGATGTTTACATGACATCCAACCCATTCATAGAGTGAGTACATGGAAGGTGAAGGGGAAATGCAAATATCTGCTTTATCAAAGACTTCAGCGGGCCCTAAGAAGATTTAAAGTCGTGCAGCCTATCCCGCTGTTCCCCGTGGCGTGGTCCACTTAAGTTTTAGATGAGCCTGATTTCTTGGATTGAGTCTTGCAATAATCTGTTGCAAATGATGAACGGGATGGATTTCACGTAAACATCACGATGGCTCAGTAGGTATATATGTTGCAGCCGCTGGCTCCCTCAGGAGCACGGACGCATCGTTGTAGTTGGACGGTTGACATTGAAGGTGGGCCGCATGATGAACGACCCATATTAAAGGTGGGCCACGTTTGATAAAAGTCCACATCAAAGGTAGAAACCACATTATGGATGGTAGACATTGAATATTGGCCCATATAATGGGTGGTTGACGTCAAAAGTGGGCACATGATGAACAATCCATGATGAAGGTGGGCTAGATAGTCCATATTATAGGTGGGACCCACGTGATAGATGGTGAACATTGAAGGTTGACCCACATGATGGACAGTTGTCATCAAAAGTAAGCCTACATAATAAACAACCCATAGAAGATGATAGATGGCCAATATCAAAGATGGGACCCATGCGATGGTGAACATCGAAGGTCAGCCCACTCAATGTATAGTAACATTAGAGATGAGCCCATACAATGAATGACCCATGTTGAAGGTGAGCCACATACATGGATAGTCCACATCAAAGGTCTCATATGATGGACTGCCCATATCCAAGGTGGCCCAACATAATGGATGGTCCACATCGAAGGTACGACCCACATGATGGATGGCATCAAATGTGGGCCCACATGATCAATGGCCCACATTAAAGGGGGGCCAAGGATGGTGCACATCAAAGACGGGCCCACATGATAGGCAATCCACATCAAAGGTGGGTCCCACTTCTGACTGCCCACTCCTCTTAATTGAATGATTTTTAGCTATTTAATCAATGGCCAAAAATCAAACAATCCCAATTGATTATAATATAATTGTTTCAATTTTTAAAAGTGACGACAACACTCTTTAAAAATAATCTCTTATTTAAGTATTTTACAAAACATATTTATTTCAAATTAAAACTATTTTTAAGTCATAAAAAAAGTAATTTATCAAATGAAAGTAATTTTACTAAATGAGTTTATTGTAAAACAAAAGCTAAAACAAGAAATCTTAATTCTTTCTTTTTAGAGAAGCTCTTATTAGATTAGATAAAATTTGCAAAAGATGTAAGGGAAAAACTTTCATACTACCTCGAATTAAGCCACCTAAATAAGTGGTGAAATTCCACCTGCGTGAGTGTGTGGGGTGTGTGTGCGTCTGTTAAAAAAAAAGAAGAAAAAAAGCCACCTAAATAACAAATTCCACCATATATTAGGTTATACACTCGAAATCAACTGAACGTACAACCCGAAATGGAAGTTGTTTGCGTAGTCAGTAACTCACTATGCTCAGCGTACTGAGTAAACTCTGTGAGGAACAACATGATTTATGCATCTGATCCACTCTGTCCATCCTTTTTACCAGATAATTTTAGGGCCTGAACCCAAAAATATAAAGTATATATAATATTCAAATGGACCACACCACAGGAAACAGTTGAATTGCACGTCTACCATTAAAAAAATATTGGGGGCCACAGAAGTTTTGGATCTGTGCCACATATGCAGTGGGCCGTACTATTCCTTCAGTTGAATTGGACCTTCTTGCAGACCTATGAAATGTCCGTGTGCGTGTGTACCGAGTATTACACCAGACCCGAGGATCAAATTACACCTCAGGAAGGAGCTTTTGATGCACTTTCCCACTTGGTAGTCCATGAGCTTGCAAGGGCGTTATACACGAGCCTTGACCTTCAAGGGATCTCAGCCGTTAATCAGTCTCGTCCTCCTGACCAAACCGTATGAAACGACAGTACGTAGAGGTTAGGCGGGACCTGGATGGCCCACAGTAAAAGATATTTTCTTTAAAAAAATGTAGGAAGGCTGTCAGACATCCGTAAGACCACCCCAGCCGGTTTTTAAACGGCAGAATGACGTTATCAGGTCAACAGAGAATTCCTGTTACCCTAATAGTTATTAGGGTCTGAAGCTATTTTTTATTATTTTAATGAGGGGTGATGTGAACCAATGAGGAGTAGAGTATCAGAAATTTTCTGTTGACCTGATAGCAGAAGATCCGGACTCAATATTAAAAAGGTATTATAAAACTAGTCTCGTAGCAATGTGGGATTCAGCAGCTTGATAAAAGCGCCTCAGAGAATGGATCCCGTGGACTTTGGGGTCATGTTCAATACATGGTGGGCCACACCAGATAAGTGAATGGGGTATCCCACTTTTTGGTGACAATCCTAACCCTTGAATTAATGTACACGAGAACCGATTTAAAGAAAATTCCAACCAACCATCGACGTTCAAGAGGGGAAAAGTAAAGGATGGGCGTTTATGATAACTTCCCTTTGATGATTTATGGGGCATGGCCCATGGGCCATGTCAGATCAATGGTTCAGAATCTGCAGATCACCTAAACACCTCATGTTCCACCTGTACAAACTCAAATCACATGACAATACGCAATACATGGGCCCAAGGATAGGATTATTCTATAAGTTTGGTTTTTGAATCATGCTCAAACTAAGGCTGAGCCCACTAAATGGATAGCTCTGATTCACCATCTACCCTTCCCTGTAAGACCATTTACTTCCCATTATCTATCACACGTCACAATAGAGAATTATTTCTCTCCACTCCTGAAATAGCAGGGAGACAAACATGGTCTTCATTTGCTACATCTTTCATGTATTGGGAAAGAAGAAAAAAGAAAATGCTTATTGGTCCTGCATAGAATCTTTCACCAAATGATAGCTGAACATAGGAAGATCCAGAGCTGCCTCTGCATTGCTCTCGTCTTCTGGAAATATTTCTAAAGCTGCCGACACATTTGCCTGCATTTACGAAAATGTATTCTAATTAGAATGGGCAATGATACATACAGAAGGCAGAAATTACCCAAAATATCTAACCATCATCTAATAAACTTGATATTGAGAATTTTTGGAATTTAGGTCGTCGGATAGTTTCAGAAACTGGCTCCCAAACATCCATTTCGGATGGGATTTGATGAATCTGCAGAAACTTATTAATGGTGTTCCAAGTGAACCTAGGTATATGCTACCAGCCCAACATGCCCATCAATCTCAACAGTCTAATTGATGGACCACAGCCCAAAATCGTCCCAAAACTCCAATCAATGGAACTTTGTATATCATTGGCATATGGGTTGGAGAATTTAGTTCAGAAGGGTATGGTCAGCATTCAAAGCATAGTTTCAGATGTTGGAAATGAGTGCATAGCCATATCTAATTGATCTGGTGTGGACTCAGATTATGTTTACTAATTTTCCATCCAATAGGATATCTAATTGAAATACCTCGCATTGCAGTTGCCGGATGTAGCCAACAATCCAGAATTCCAGCTGCTCACCAGAAATATCCTTGGCGAATTCTCCAACAAGAGATGTTTGCTGAAAATGTTTTATAAATTTTTTTTTAAAAAAAAAACACTCCATTGTGAAATTTTAATTTGGAAAATCACCAGAAATCCAAAAGGCAAGTGGCTGTTCAAATGCATAGCTGAAATGGATTGCAATAACCATGTTTCATAAAGAGGACATGTCCAATGTGGTGCTAGCCTGCTTCACTCGTAAGGGACTAGCACCTCAAATTGCCATTACAATCATTTCCAAAATGAAATGAATGGAATCGCAGCTAATTGCTTGGATGTCATCATAAATTACAATGGTAGAGCCCCCACGTTGGTAATTTCCTCTTTACTGTCTTGATATATTGCAATTCAGTTCAATTGAGCATCCAAATGTGCTCAAGGATGCCATTGTTTACAACATTTGGTGGATACAGAAGTGGATCGGTATTGAAAAGTGACCAATACACTACAAAAACAAGAAAAATATTGGCTATACAATGCTGAGAATACAAGAAACCAATAACGATAAACTAGTATGGCTTTTTTCATACATGGTGTCAGTATCACTTTGAGAATCCAAAAGCTTCACCAAAAATAAGGACATCTTTCACAAGTAATCAACAGATGATGGGTTACTCACAATTACTCTGTTAGCAATACCGGTATGTAGGTCCCATCCAATGCTCACCACCGCCTTGAAGATCCCATGCGTGTTTAGTATCGCCCAACCAAAGTAAACTCCCGAAACTTGATCAGGAAAAGATTTGGCCGACACTCGGTCTGTAGTTTACAGGCAAAAGAATACACAGATGAAAAAGCTTTGTGCAAAACATGTCTAGGAGTCCATTTGGGTGCACTCAGTTCCCGAGATGGGACAGGATTCTCTACTGCAAAATGGGGTTGAGGTAAGGGGATTTCACGTCCTAGTTGTAATCATGATTTGCAGAGGAAAAATCAAGAAAACAGAAGCCCGCTTGAAGCAGTTTCTGTTTTTCACAACCCGAACACAAAGGGTACTAAGCAGCCGGCACACTTTGGAAGTACACCAACCATGACTCAGCAGCACATCCAAACACTACGGAAATCTTTTGCAGTTTTCAAACTAATATGCCGATGCCAATCAATGCTATTGGGTGTAGAATCCTCTGTTAAAGTTACGAAAAGAATCCTACTTGCCTGGAATTATACTCAGGGGCACAGAGCTGTCATGGGTGATTCCGCTAAGTAGACATTTTATGTACAAGGGATCAATCGGCAATGCATTTTGCACCCCTGAAACAATCAAAGTCCTTCAGGAGATCAGTGTCACGACAAAGAGGAACTAGAGGAGTAATTGAATAGAGATATACAATCTTCAAATGCTGGAAAACCCCACAACTCTGGCTGAAACTCTAAAAGCGAATGAAGCATGCAATCCGCAATGGGATAATGGTCAGCTTGTCGTACACTTGATGGGACTGCCACTACCTTCATTCCAGCATTCTTGGCAGCTCTAACACCAACCCTGATTAAAAAATAAATAAATAAATAAATAAACTACATGATTATTTCAAAATGAATAATGACATATATAATTTGTGTAAGTACTCCACTTGCAGTAACCACTGCCACCAACCATGGGCAGGTCTTCATCCTTTTTTTTACAGAATCCATGGTATTTCTATTCACTTTTAGAATACTATGATACTAATTACTAAAGGTATGTTTGGTTGCGCACTGAACATCAAATATCATGATATTTCATGATTAATCAGACCAATTTGGTGCAAATTTTCATTGTATTTCATGAAGTTTGGTGAAATGGAGCAACCAAACAAACCATCATAAATGAGAAATGTGCTGGTAAGGCTTACAAAGTTTAAGCAGATACAAAGCACTTGAAAGAACATGGAAGTGCAGACCTATCTAATGTGCAAAATTTTCATGGAAATTCATATAATCTATTGAACATAGTTGCTGTTTGGTTTGACTTACAAAGAGTCTTCAATCACCAGACAGTGTGCCGCATCTGCACCCATTCTCTTTGCAGCCTCTAGAAATCTAAATCACAAATCGGAGAGACCCGAAAGGAAAAAGGTATGAACACGAACATTTAGTCATCTGTAAACATCCACCAATATATTGGGCATGCCAAAATATCTTACAAGTCAGGGGAGGGCTTTCCAGATTTAACTTGGTCGCTTCCAAGAATCACAGAAAATAATTCTGTCCAACCTATGTCACATTGTGGAAGACACATTATTAAAATGGGAAGGGAAACAGGAAATATTCTCACTTTTTTTTTTAAAAAAGGTAACAATACCAGGGATAGCACTGCATCACTCACACTACACTGATTCTACCAGCTCTCTACCAGGAAATATGCTTCTGATGAGAATTCCATAATCCAATCAGTTATGAAATTGGAGTGCAGGACATTTTTTAACCAAGTACCCTTCCATTATTTTTTATTCCAGTAAGCCAGTTTATTTAACAAAATCCTCCTTAACACCCCCCTGCATTGGAAATAACCAATATTCCCATTATTTCTTTTTTTTTTTCCTTAATTTTCCATTCAAGTGCGAGGTTCAAACTGATTTATTGGCCTTACTACAGTCTATCAGAAGAATCCTTTTTTCACTTAAAACAGATTGATGAAACAGGGACAGAACTTGTTAAGGTTAATCAGGTCAACTCAACAGAGAAAAATGCATTAGATGGTCGGGCCTATTTAAACTTAATAGGGTCCGTTCCTATTAGGTTTATCCTATAGTTGAATGAGGGAGCAAGGAAGCATTTGTTTTAATATGTTAGCAAGCAAGAGCGTGAATCCGACACGCAATTCAAAGCAGGAGAAAAACCTGGCTAGAAGAATCGTGCAACTAAGGATTAGTTGAGCTCCAGCTTGGTTGCATTTGCTTGCAACGACTATCATGAAATTTCATGATTAATCAGACTAGTTTGGACAAAAGATAATGAAATTTCATGATATCCGGTGCAACCAAACACGCCCTAAAACAAAAATCAGGTGCAGGCTGCAGAGGTAATACATCTTAAAAGTGAAGAAAAATGGAAAACTTTACGGCTATATCCCAAAAAAAAAAAAAAAAACATGACTAATCAGCCTAGTTTAGACAAAAGATAATGAAATTTCATGATATCTGGTGCAACCAAACACACCCTAAAACAAAATTCAGGTGTAGGCTGCAGAGGTAATACATCTTAAAAGTGAAGAAAAATGGAAAACTTTACGGCCATATCAATAAATAAATAAAATGGAAACCTTTCTGGTGTGAGATTTTCTCCCCTATACCCTCCCTTGTGGAGTTTGAAGCAAGTGCAAATGGAATTTTATGCTTGTGGAGATGACTGATAAGGCGATTAGCACCTGGGAGTGCTTTTGCACTTGAACACCTATAAAAAGGGAAATAAATCAGGCATTTATAATGACTAAATTCCACACTGATTCTATCCATCCACTGGCTAATGCAACTTTACATTTAAAACATGGTAACATTACCATCTCTATGAATGGAAACACAAGCAATTACATTAGCAGACTTAATCCTTTCTCATACTAACATTGAAGACCACTTATGATCTTACTGTTTGAATTTTAACAACCCATGTGCGAGATATAGCCATAAAGGCTAGATGACTGTTGATCTTTGCTTGTTTATTCTTCTTCTTCTGTCTAACAACATGAATCTTTATTATGAGAGGGTTTGAGCGTCAATTATGAGAGCATTTGAGCGTCAATCTGGTATGTAAATCTCAGTTTGCAATCAGTTTGTATATCTTGATTCTATTTATATTAACAGTGCATTCAAATGCACCCACGTTAAGCACCCGTTCTCAAACACCAATATTCTCTTAATCTCATCTTTTAGCCATCTGATATATAAACCGTTGAAGTGATAAAGTCCCTTGATATACACTGATACACTACACTCTGACAGCTTAAGCTTTTAGAGTAAATGGTTGTTTGACATGGTATCAGAGCGGAAGGTCCTATGTTCGAATCTCAAGAGGATTTTTGTTTATCTTTGGGTGGAAAACGGAAGGTGTTATCTGTCAAAACCTAAATATTTTATTATTATTATTAATGAGAGAATTTTCACATGTTCTATATATTGAATTAGAAAAAAAAAAAAATGAAGATGATATCTATAATTCTATATACCAATTTCTTGGAATTTTATAAATGTCACTTACGTATATGGTACTTATTCAATTTCTACTTCAGCATTGAAACCCATGAAAAAGATAAAAGGAAAGAAGAACCAAAATAAAAACGTTGAAAACTGGAAGAAAGACTTGCCTGGCCATATACAAAGGAATGACCTCCTTTACAAACTCACTGGCTGTCACTGGGAGATCGTAGTCCTCGAGGATAGCCGCCACGGATTCGTTCTGCCCCATTCCAGACCTTCTATCTTCCTTCCCACTATCCAGCTCTTTCCCATATTTTGCTAGGAATTCCTCCAAAACATAGTCTGCAGCTTTCTCTGTTAACAAAGACTGAAAATTCAACAAACCCAGCTCCAAAGAAAGAAAACCCATGAATGAAATGGAAACAGGAGTTGAAAAAGGACCTGTGTCCAGAAGGGTCCCATCCAAATCGAAAATGACGGCCGAGATTTTAGTTTCAGGACTCAGAGAGTCAAGCCCATGGCCCTTCATTGAGAGAGAGAGAGAGGTCTGGATTTTAGAATGAATGGGGATGAAGAGAGGGAGACAGTATTTTTAGAGGGTGAGAAGGTAATCGAATTGGAATGAAAAAAACGCCGCGAAGCGGTTTGTATTCTGATGTAGTTGGGATTGGTGGGGTAATGCCCAGTCTGCGCGCCTCAACGCTCCTTCCGAAGATGGGCCTACGGTCAATTGCGTACTGGACTGACCAACCTTCGAACCATCCATCGAGCTGGGTACAGCCTGGGAAGCGGATTCGCTAGTGTACCTCACACCAGCTATATAGCTGCTGTATTGACGCTGGCAAGTTCTATGGGTCTGATCACGAGGTATGTGTTATATCCAAACCGTCTATCTATTTTGAGAGCTCGTCTTAAGGATTGAGAAGAAAAATAAGACAGATCCAACTATCAAGTGGACCACACTGTAAAAACCAGTGGGGATTGAACGTCTACCATTGAAACTCTTTTTGGGTCACAGAAGTTTTGGATCAATATGAATTTTTTTCCCCTCTTCATTTAGGTAATTTTGACCTTATGCACAGATTGGATGTAAAATAAACGTTATGGTAGGCCCTAAAACTTGTTTAAAGGTAACGGTGAATATCATTATCTCCGCTGCTATTTATGGTGTGGTTCAAATGATCTTCTTATGTGATTCATTTGTTGGATTAAGCTCTATAATAATCTCTGAAAACAGATGAACGGTGTAGATATATTAAATACATTACTGTGGAACCAATGTAACTTTGATCTCCTTTGAACCGTTCGTACAACTCGGAGCTCGAGGAGCGTCAGTGCTCGTCTTTGCACGACACGTACATACAGCAGCTATACAGCTGGTGTGAGGCACCCCAGCCCATCCGCTTCCTGCGGCCTGACCGTGGGCCCCACCTCAATGTATGTATGGTATATCCACGCCGTCCGTTTTACTGGCTCATTTCATGGCATGTTATCAAAACTCAGGGTCTTTCAATGCCGGTAGAGTTTTAAATTGTAAATATTTTACACTTGAAATGAATTTTATGTGTAAATGATTTTCGTGCTATTTCAATTTAGCTTCCAAGGGATAATTTGTTTATAGGTAAATGAATTTTGTGCTTTCTGTAAATAATTTATAATATATAAAGTAGGTATATACTTATACAGCTTTGGTAGTAAAATTTATAAAATCTGGCAATGACATTAAGAGTAGGATGATTTGATTTGCTTGGAATCCTAGGAGAGCGTTAAAGTATAAAGTATGCACACACTAGGTGGATTGGATGCTCTCCACCCTTCATGGTGGGCCCAAATGCAATCTGAAAGTTTTAATAGTGTGTGTCATCTTTACTTTGTATGGTCCATTTGATTTTATTCTTTTTAAGGTTAGAGAACATTGAAGAAAGCACATGATAAATAAATTGAATGTACGGCGCATATTATGATAGGCCCCACATATTATGAGTGTATACCTATAATTATGTTCTACTATATATAATACTTTTTTAAAGGTGTAAATACTTTATATATAATCTCAAACATACTTTTTGTCCTGATTTATATTCTAGCTAAAAGTTACAATATGTTTATATAAAGCGTTTGCATGCAAATACAGGTATCCAAACAAATTAGATTACCTATAATTTGTTTGCAACTTAAGGATTTTAAAAGCATCTAAGCGTCCCCTCAGGTGTACCAAGTTAAAAGAAATAGTGGTCATTTAAAATCCACAATTAAGTATTTCCTTAGGTCCACAATACTGACTATTTTCTACCTAACTTATTAATAAAAGTGCCACGCATAGAGGGCGTGGACATATCATACATACATTAAGGTGGGCCCTACAATTAGGGCCGCGGCCACATTGCATGAGGCCCGGACCACACCTAATCTGCTCTCAATCAGACGAGTCGGGTAATTACTTCATGGGAGAGTACCTCACCCTAGGGCCAACTTGATTCATTTATTGCATGTACACTCCGTAGCCGTGGGGCCGGTCATCAACAGCCAATAGTCAATAGTCATCATTGACCTTTAAAAGTTTATCATGGGCCACAAAAGTTTTGAACCAAAATGAAATTTATGTTTTCCTTTCATCCATATATGTGTTAGCTTATCTACATGCTAGATGGCAAAATGAGCCATTACCTAAAAAAAAATCAATGGTAGGCATTCAATGACCACTGTTTCATATGATGTAGTCCACTTCAGATTTAGATATGCTTCATTCATGTGACTATTTCCTTAAAATGAGCTAGAAAAACTGGTGGACAAAATGAATATACGACACATACGTCAAGGTGGGCCCAATAGCAAAGGACTCATCCGCTATCGCTGATATCCGGGACTCACCTAATCGCTTTGCCGACCCATCTCACACGGCACGTAACGTAATTAAATCCCGCCGAGACTGCTACTCGATGGTTACCCAGATCATGTGAATCCGCCCATAAGAAGCATCCAAAAAAAAGGCATGTCGGTGACGGGCGCGAATCAAGTACCACGGGCGCGGATTGGATACTGACAACGTCATAGCCAAATCGCCACTAAACACCAAGCTCTGTAAACCTATCAAGATTCATGTTTTGCATCCATACCGTCCAACCATTTTTAGAGATCGTTTTATAACGTTACAAAGAGTTTGAGATAGATCTAAAGTTCAAGCGTACCCCAAAATAGAAAATAGTGGGGACAGTGACATCCACCGTTCAAAACCTCTTAGGGGCTAGGGTAGTTTCCAATCAAGCTTATATTTTTATTTTCACTTCATTTATCTCTGTATTAATTTATAAATGAGTTGGACCTCAAAAATATATCACAGCAGGCCTTATAAATGTTTCAACGGTGGGTGTATTACTCCCACGGTTTTCTATGGTGGGTCTACTTGAAATTTATATCATCTCATTTTCTTTGTAATGCTATAAAACGATATGTAAAGATGATTAGACGGCATGGATACAACACATGCGTCATGGTCGGTCCACGGAGCTTGGTAATGTCACTTCAGCATCAATCTGGCTACTGACCTTGCCAGTATCCAACCCGCGCCCACGAGCGCTTACACGCAATGCACATCAGGCAGCGAATCGGGCAACGAATTTGGGAAGCGGATTGGCCGGTGTACCACACACCACTGGTATAGCTGATGTGGATACATGTCGTGCGAAGACGATCGCTGACGGACGCGGTACTGCTGGTGTGGATACATGTCATGCGAAGACGGGTGTAGATACATGTCGTGCGAAGACGAGCGCTGACGGACGCGGTACTGCTGGTGCGGATACATGTCGTGCGAAGACGAGCGCTGACGGACGCGGTACTGACAGCTTGAGTAGCTAAACTCGCGGTACTGACGTGGTACTGACGGACGTGGATACACCGTTCATCCATTTGGAGAGATCATATTAGGTTATGATCCAAACAACGAGTAAGATCCAAAGGTTGAGTGACACATATCATTAAAATTTTCTAATGGCCAAAAAAACGTTTTGGATCAACCTTATATTTGTGTTTCACTTCCTTCGTGTTTGCGTTAACATATGAGCAGCTTGGATCTCAAATTAACATCATGTTTGACCATAGGTTTCAAGGGTGGGCGTCACTCTCTCCTCTGGTTTATATCGTGGGTCTACGCTAGCCTTGGATCTACCTCTTCTTTGGATTATGCCCTGAAATGATTTCTCCAAATGTATAAATGGTGTATACATGACACATACATCATGTTTGACCATAGGTTTCAAGGGTGGGCGTCACTCTCTCCTCTGGTTTATATCGTGGGTCTACGCTAGCCTTGGATCTACCTCTTCTTTGGATTATGCCCTGAAATGATTTCTCCAAATGTATAAATGGTGTATACATGACACATACATCATAGTGGGCCCATAAAACTTGGTGGCGCCACTTCAGCAGCGAGTTTAACTATTCAAACCATAAGAGTGTCAGCAGCTAATCCATGCCCAGCTCTGACGCACTGGGGATGCAGTTTGGCTAGTGCTGCTACCACTAGCCAGGTGGCTAGTGGTAGGTGCTATGTAGACTCCATATTTAAAGATAATTTTAAGGCTTGTTACCAAAAATTAAGTAAAAATAGATCTCATGCGATCCATATCATGGGAAAACAGTAGTGTTTAAATTTCTATTATTAAAATGCTCTTAGGGCATACTATAACAGTTGTTTGACATATAACATGTTGATTAGGCCATATAGACTTGGATGAAAGGAAAAAATATATATCTAAAACTTTTGTGGTTTTTAGTAAGTTTTTAACGATTAGTGTTCAATCAACACTGCAGTCCACTTGAGATTTGGATCAACCTCATTTTTGAGCTTATATATGAAATGATATGAAAGAATGGGTAGACGGCATGAATGAAACAAATATATCATGGTGAGCCTATTAGAGCGCACGGACCACTAGTGGAGCTCGGAGTTGTAGGACCAATTCAAAGGAGATCAAAGTTACATGGCCCCAAAATGATGAATTTATTATATCTGCACCGTTCATTCTTTTTTAGATATCATTTTAAAGAGCAGAAAAATAAAAAAATGAATCATATCCAAAGCTAAACTTTGACCCCCACCACAAATAGTAATAGGGATAATGATTTTCACCATTAAAATATTTTTGAGGCCTACCATAATGTTTATTTTTTATCTAATCTTTTCATAAGGTCACAAAGACATAGATGAAGAGGAAAAACAAATATCATATTGATTCAAAACTTTTATGAACCCCAAAAGGGTTTCAATAGTATACGTTTAATTCCCACTGTTCGTGCAATGCATTTATGTTATATTTAAATCTGTCTTATTTTTAAGCTCAAACATTAAGATGAGCTCGCTAAATGGATGAATGGTTTTGATATAACATGGTTTTGATATAACATATATAACATCGTACTTAAAAATTTGCTGACGTCAAATCACTAGTGTGTGGTACACCAGCCAATCCCTAAGGAAATGGATTAGCTACTCCGATGTATGGGCCCCACCATGATGTATTTGTTTCACCCATTCCATTCACCTATTTTTCTACATTATTTTATCGCATAAAACCAAAAATAAGATACATCCCAATATCAAGTGGACCACATTATAGGAAATAATGTTGAATGAACATACACAATTCAGAACTTTTGGGGGGCATAAAAGTTTTGGATCAAGCTAATCTTTGTTTTGTTCCTTCTTCTAGATACTTATGACCTGGATGTCAAATAAACAGTACAGTGGACCTTAGGAGGATTTTAATGGTGGATATCCAATTACTATTGCTTTCATGTGGTGTGGCCCACCTTAGATTTATATCTCTCTCATTTTTGGGATGAGGCCCTAAGATGACCTGTAAAAATGGATGAACAGCATGGATAAAAGACAGTTCATAGTGGGGCTCGCATAGCATGGACCACCAGCCACCTGGCTAGCGACGGGGATTAGCCAATCCGCTTCCACGAATTAGGGGACGCGGATTAAATACTGGCAAGTTGAGTAGCGGGTGGGATTATGAAGTTACGCTACCAAGTTTTGTGCCCCACTATGATGTATGTGTTGTATCCACATTCTCTATTCATTTTAAGATATCATTTTAAGGCATGAGTTAAAGAAGAGGTGAATAGAAAGCTGTAAAGGACCCCACTATAGAAAATAGTAGGAGAGTGATTCCCACCATTGAAATTATCCTAAGGCTTATTGTTGCAGTGTTCTTATGGGATGGCTTCCCCAAGATCGAGCCCTCCTTCACCTGCACAGACAACAATGTCAAGGAAACTCTAGCTAGAGCCGGGGAACCTCCGATGCTTAAGTCAGTTATCGGGTCAATAGCCAAGAGCTTGTCTCGATTAGTATTGCGTACCTTCTTCTGTCCCAAGCTTAGAGATTTATATAGTTTGCCAACCCTTATCCTCAGAGGATTCTTCTCCTGGGATCGCTCAGGATCCCGAGAATCTCGGGATCCGCTACCCATATCCCTGGATTTCCGTAGAGCAGCATCTGTCCTCGTTCCGCCACTCTTTGTCTTGGCTGGATCTCGACCGACTCTGTGGGAGTCTCGGCCAGGTCGTGACCGACCCTGGGAGAGTCTCGGCCGACGCAGGAGGACGGGTTCCCGGCCTTTCCACGGGCGGAATAATCTCGGTTTCTACCGGTCATTCCTTACTCCGTGACCGACAGAATCAACTCCTTGAGTGGGTCTTATTCTATCGGCTGAGTGGCTTTAACACGCTCGGCCTTTAGTGGGTTTATGCAGGCGAGGTTATCACTCTGACAGAGCGACTTTAATCGTCCTTGCTTACGCCTCCCGGCCTATCCTCTGGTCTGTCGGTGTTGTCTCGGATTCTTCAGGCAGTGTCAGCAAAACCGACCCACTCTCATCCGAGTCTCACAGCTTGACCCGAGCTTGACACATTTTTTCCCAACAGTGAGCCCCCCTTACTCCTTGTGTCGTCTATGGCATCAAGGAGTACGATTTTCTCTATCGGTTCGTATTAGCATCCGAGACAATGATGAGGCATTTAATGCTCTTTGAGTCGTCTCTAGCGTGCGACATTGCGCCTCCCAAGGTCGCACGTGCGGTCAGCCGTCAATTCGTTCCGTCCGCGTATAAAAAGAGGACGCGTGGCCACGATTTCACCCGCAGTCAGTCAGCGGTTGCCACGCGTCGAACGGGGGGAGCCGAGGTGAACGTCGATTCGCTTTTGCCATAATGGTCCTGCCACGTGGCGCAGCTATAAAAGGCCCGGGCGGGAGGACGGTATGAACTTTATTTTCGTCATTCTTCCTCCCGCCTGTGTCTGATCCCAAGTGCATTTTCACTTTTTCTTCTCCTCCTCCTCCGCTGTCGCCTCTTTCTCCGTCAATCTTTCCTTGCAATCGTCGTCGATTTCTTTGGTGAGTCATTTCCTCCTTCTTTTATCAGCTTTAATGGCCGCACACGGCTCTCAAAGCCCTCGGGAGGAAACGTCCGTAGATGAGGGTGTGTCCCAACACCTTTGGGACGTTACAGAACCACCTTCCCTGTTGACAGAGTTCGCCGTCGGAGCTGACGCCGCATTCCGGCTTGTCAGAGAATCCGACAACCCATCGGCTGAGCGTCCTGCCCAGATCGGTCCATCCAGCGGTGGGACGTCTCTGGTGACTCGTCCAGGGAGGCCTAACCCTTGGGTGGATCAAATGGAGGACGAGGATGGAGAGGATGACTTAATCACGGGCGAAGAAACGGCCGTTCCATACCCTGTGAACCGAACTGCGGAAGCTTCTGGGTCGTCCTCGAAAGGGGAAGGAGACGAGCCCAGCGGTCCCGTCGCCTCCATTCTAAATGAATCTGATTTAAACCGGATCAGGGCTGGATTCCATGTCCCTGACTCGATCGTCCTTCATCTCCCTCGTCCGGGTAATTTGCCCGACCATCCCCCTACAGGGATGGTAGCAATTTTTCAAGTCGCAATGCAGTGTGGCTTGCGCTTGCCACTCCAGCCCATTGCCCGTGACTTTCTCTCCCGAGTCAAAATAGCCCCCGGCCAAATTGTTCCAAATGCGTGGAGGAATTTGTTCGGGTGTGTCGTGCTTTGGTCCGAGTTAGAACAACCTTCCCTCACGGTCGACGAGTTCCTCTATCTGTACTAAGTCCGACCAAACCCTAACTTCCCTGACCTCTACTTTCTGAGCGCGTGGAGAGGCAAGGGGGGATCTCTAATAACCGACCCACCTACTTCGAACAAGTTCTGGAAGGAAAGGTGGTTCTGGACGTGCGGTCGATGGGAGTCGGCCTACACGTGGCCGTACGAGCCTCAAGTATCCCGCACGTTCCGTAGAGCAGGTGACTCGGCGCCTCGGCCCACTGATCTTTCCTTTTCTTACTCTTCGTTTTTATATCCTCTTCCGTTGATCCCGACTCCACAATGTCTTGCAGATATCTCGAAGAGGAGAGGGAAGCTCGAGTCTGGGGCTCTGACTCGGATAAGAGAGCTGAGGAAGCTAAACGCGACAAAGTGATCTTGGAAGTTGCTTCTGCAACCTGAGCGCATTCACCTCGCAAGCTTAGATTCATTCGTCTCAGGTATTTCGTCCTCCTTATTTTTGTCCTTTTGGTTTCCTGTTTTCTCCCTCATTCTTCTTACTCGTCCTTGCAGACCTCCCCGAATCTCGCCCCATTCTGAGGCTCGCGCCTGAGAGCATGGCCGAGCCTCGCCCTGCCTTGAAGCCACTATCCAAAGTGAAGGCCCCCCGAGATCGGCTTAGTTGTTCGGGTCTCGGCCCTCGAAGCAGCAGAAGACCACTGGCAAGGGGAAGGGAACGGTCGCTCCACCTGCTGCTCCCCAAGTGGTCGTCCTTTCCGACCCTGATGAGAGGGCCAAGGAAGCGGAGCCAACTCCTCCAGTGGCTCAGGTGACACCCGAGTCGGGGCCCGTTGCTGATGAGGTCTCAGGGCCGAGGGAGGCCACGCGCAAAGAATTGCCGAGAAGGGAGATGACTCAACAGGAGTCCCCCTTCACGAAGATCGTTGCGGGGATGATTCCTTGGGCGCTTGCCCACGGGAGCGAGAGAGACTTCGCCAGTTATTACAACGCCCCGACGGCCCAGACCCTCGGGCATGCGGCGAGGTTGCTTTTTGAGGTAAGCTTTTCTCCAATCTTGTGTCGCTCCTGGCTAAGTTTTACAGCACAGCTCACTGTCTCTGTATTACAGCTGGCTCCTTGCCTCGTCAAAGCAAGCTCGGAGCTAACCACCTCCCAGAAGCTCGCATCCGAGGCAGAGACTGCGAAGAGGGTCACGGCCGAGGCTGAGGGCCGTAGAGAGATCGCTGAGAGCCATATTGGCATCATGACCGGCGATCTTTCTATCGCTCGGAAGATGGCCGCGGACGCCCGTGCAGCTCTCGAAGGAGTCAAGGCCGACAATGCTCGTCTGACTTCGTTCCTTCAGGAGGCCAAGGAGAGGAAGCGGCGCCTTCTTCAAATTCACGGCGAGTGCGAGGGTGCTCTTGCTCCCGCGAAGGCCGAGGCTGCCGGCCTTGTTCAAGAAGCTCAAGAAGAAACGCACCGAGCCAAAGAGGAGCGAGATCGAGCCGTGGACGCCTTCCTCGAATCTATCGAGTTTGAAGAGGAGAGGGACTATCTTTATCAAGGTGGTTACAAGGTATGCGTCTTGGAGATGAGGGCGGCCTTCCCTGACCTCGATCTCTTTGCCTTCGAAGTCGACAATCTGACCGCCGAGGCTGCTGAGGGCGAAGCCACTGAAGGAGATGTCACTGCTGACGAGGTCGGTCCTTCGGGTGCCGCATAGGAGTTGAATCCCGACTGAACGGGACAGTCGGATAATGTACTTTTCTTTTTGTGATTTTTTTTTTGTTACTGACCCGACATTGGGTACTTGTACAAAATAGAACTTTTAATAGAACTTTTATTGAGTCAACTTCAATTACAACTCTTTTTATTTTATCTTACGGATAATAAGTCTTGAGATGCTCGGCGTTCCAAGGATGAGGTAACGGCTGCCCCTTTAGGTCTTCCATCTGGTAGGTTCCCGGTCGGATGGTGCCTGAGACGACGTAGGGGCCTTCCTAATTTGGCCCTAGTGTACCTGACCCAATTTCCTTGGTGTTTGAGAAGGTCTTTCGGAGGACCATATCCCCGGCTCGGAATCGTCTGACTTTAACTCGACGATTGTAAAACCGAGACACCTGTCTTTGTCGGGCCATCATTCTCAATCGAGCACTTTCTGTTCTTTCTTCCAACGAATCAAGTGCGAACGAGAGGAGTTCACCATTCTCTCGTCCACTATATAAGTTGACTCGGGCTGAACCAATACCGATCTCAACCGGTGCGACTGCTTCCGCACCGTAACATAAAGAAAAGGAGGTTTCTCCCGTGGCAGTCTGTGCTGTGGTCCGATAGGCCCACAGTATATTCGGAAGTTCTTCGGCCTACGCTCCCTTTGCTTCGTCGAGTCTCGTCCGGAGATGCTGCTTTATGATTTTGTTGACTGCCTCGACCTGTCCGTTCGTCTGTGGGTGATGAGGCGAGGAGTACATGTTTCGGATCCCGAGGTTACTGCACATCTTTCGGAATTATTTGTTGTCGAACTGCCTTCCATTGTCGGTAACTATTGTCTGAGGTATCCCGAACCGACATATGATATTCTTCCAAAAGAAACTCGTGATCCTTTGCTCGGTAATTTTTGCCAATGGTTCTGCTTCAGCCCACTTAGTGAAGTAGTCCACCGCAATCACGGCAAATTTAGTCTGACCCTTCCCCAATGGAAAGGACCCGATTATGTCGATTCCCCACTGCGCAAAGGGCCATGGTCCCGACATCGGAGTCAACTCCTCGGGGGGTTGTCTCGGGATTACTGCTAACCGCTGACACTTGTCGCATCTCTAGACGAATCGTTTGGAGTCATGCTGTATGGTCGGCTAGTAATATCCCTACCGCAACACTTTGTTGGCGAGCAAGCGTCCTCCTGAATGGTTTCCACATATCCCTTCGTGTATCTCCCGTAAGATATAGTCGGCTTCTTGGGAATCGACGCACCTTAATAGAGGAGCATGAAAGCCTTTTTTATACAGAATCTTATTCAAGATGGTGTAGCGCGAGACCCGAACTTTTAACCGCCGTGCCTCGGCGCGGTCTTCTGGCAGTTCACCATCGTTGAGGTAGCGGACGAGTGAGTCAAACTAAGCAGTCGCTGGATTGATGGGAAATAGGGCCGAGACAGTCGGCTCATTTATGCTTGGTTTAGGGACATATTCAATCGGAACCGACCGAGATATGTCTTTCTCATCCGCGGAGGCAAGCTTTGCTAACAGGTCGGCTTTGGCGTTGTCAGTTATGGGTATTCGAATTACCTCACATTTCTGGAATCCGCCGATCAATTCTTTAGCCTTTTCCATGTACGCCTTAAGCTGCTCTTTCCGAGTTTGATAAACACCGAAAACTTGGTTAACAACCAATTGTGAGTCGCTGAAAACGTTCAAATGGGTCACGCCCAGACTCGCGGCGAGTCTGAGGCCTAACAATAAGGCTTCGTATTCTGCTGTATTGTTGGACGCTTAAAAGCCGAGTCGCAAGGCATATTGCATACAAGTTTGGTCGAGAGTTTCTAACACTACCCCTGCCCCGCTTGCCTTCGAGTTGGATGATCCGTCGACAAATAGCTTCTAGGATGTCGGCCCGAGAGAGGAAGAAGCCTCAGGTACATTAATGCCCTCTGATTCAGGCATATTGTCGGGATTAGGAACCACTTCGACAAGGAAGTCGGCGACGGCCTGTCCTTTTAAGGCTGCCCTGGGCCTGTAATATATGTCAAATTCGCTTAATTCGACTGCCCACTTTGTAAGTCGGACGGAAGCTTCCGGCTTTTGGAGAATCTGGCGGAGTTGTAAGTCGGTCATAACGACAATGGTATGGGCCTGGAAGTATGGTCGAAGGCATCGTGATGAAATCACAAGAGTGAAGGCTACTTTCTCGAGCTGAGGATACCTCATTTCTGCTGGTAGCAAGGCTTTACTAACGTAGTAGACCGGCAACTGTTTCCCTTGACTCTCTCGTATTAAAGCCGAGCTTACCGCGGCCTCAGACACGGCCAAATATAACAACAACGCTTCACCAGGCTCGGGCTTAGATAGCAGCGGTGGGGATCCGAGGTAAACCTTCAGATCTTGAAATGCTTTCTCACATTCGTCCGTCCACTCCATCGTCTGTCGTCCCTTCAATTGCTTGAAGAATGGGAGACACTTGTCTGTGGCTTGGGAAAGGAAACGATTAAGCGCGGCCACTCTTCCTGTCAACCTTTGAACATATTTGATTATTTTAGGAGATTCCATTTCGAGTAAGGCTTTGATTTTCTCGAGATTCGCTTCGATTCCTCGCTGACTAACGAGGAAACCGAGAAATTTTCCCGAGCTCACACCAAACGCGCACTTGCTCGGGTTCAGCTTCATTTTATATTTACGCAGAGTCAAGAACATTTCTTTCAAGTCCTTCTCATGGTCGGTTGCCCGTTTACTTTTGACGAGTATATCGTCAATATAAACTTCCATCGTTCGACCTATTTGTCGAGTGAACATTTTGTTCGCTAACCGCTGATATGTTGCTCCGGCATTCTTTAACCCAAACGGCATCACTTGGTAACGGTAAAGGCCTTTGTCGGTGATAAAGGCGATTTTTGATTTATCATTATCATGCATTACAATTTGATTATAGCCTGAATAGGCATCCATAAAGCTTAGCAGTTCATGACCCGCGATACTATCAACCAGCTGATCAATGCGAGGAAGAGGAAAGCTATCTTTGGGGCAGGCTTTGTTTAGATCCGTATAGTCTATACAGACTCGCCACTTTCCATTGGCTTTCTTTACGAGTACGACATTGGCTATTCATTCCGGATAGTATATCTCTTCGATGAATTTGGCTTTAAAAAGCTTGCCGACTTCCTCTCCAATGATAGCGTACCTTTCCGGACCGAGAGGATGACGCTTCTGTCGGATGGGCCTGTAGGTTGGGTCGATGTTGAGTCGGTGTGTTATGACCGAGGAATCGATCCCAGGCATGTCTTCATGACTCCAGGCGAAGACATCGGCATACCATCGAAGCAAGGTGATCATCCGTTCTTTAAGAGGCGGGCTCAAAGATGAGCCGATTCAGACTACTTTTGAAACGTCCTTCTCGGTTAATGGCACCGAGACGAGTTCTTCCATCGGTTCCCCCCGCTCGTGAGATCCGATATGGGGGTCCAGCGATTCAATCGTCGAAACCTCAGTCGGGGCCCTTACCGCGGTGGCATAGCACTTCCGAGAATCTTGCTGATCTCCTTTCACTATTCCTACTCCCGACTCGGTCGAAAATTTCATGGAAAGGTGGTAGGTAGACACCACGGTTTGAAGGAGGCTTAGAGAGGGTCGGTCGAGTATGGCGTTATACACTGATGGTTGGTCCAAGACCAGGAAGTCGACCATCACGGTCCTTTGATGGGGCGCAGTTTCGGCGGTGAGCGGCAGCGAGACGATTCCCTCTGGGAGTACCTGTCCGCCCGAGAATCCGATGAGCGGGGTTCGGATAGGCCGTAGTACCGACCGACCTATGCCCATTTTGTCGAATGCTTGGGCGAACATGACGTCCGCTGATGACCCTGTATCCACTAGTATCTGGAACACTTTTCAATTCACGATTGTGAGGGTGACTACGAGCGCATCATCGTGAGAATGATGAATGCCTCGAGCATCTTCTTCAGTGAACGAGATACAATATTTCTCTCGTTTTTTCTCCTTGGGAGGCCGAGATAGCAGGAGAACTTCGGACTCGGGGCGATTGAGGCTTCTGGCATGGTTTCTTCGGGCGTTATTTGAGTCCCCGCCGCCTTGATGACCCCCGACGATCGTTCGAATCTCTTCTTGGGGCCGCTCTTCACTCGGTCCTGCAGCGACGCCGGTCCCTACTGTATGTTCTCTTAGCCGGCTCTCTTTAATCAGTCGCTCGATCTCGTCCTTCAAGTGATAACAGTCACTCGTGTTGTAACTATGGTCACGATGGTAGTGACAATATTTGTTCTTGTTCCGACGATCCGGATTCCCTCGCATTTTCCAAGGCCAGTTGACGAAGCCTTTGGTCTTGATCTCCATTAGCACTTGTTCGAGAGATTTGTTTAGGGGGGTGTATGTAGAGAATCTTCTGTCTGGTCGCTTTCCTAGCCTGTTGTCGTCCCGCCCCCTTTCATTTTTTCACTTTTTTCCTCCGGCTGAGTCAGCTTCTTTTTTGGCCGACTCTTTTGCCGACGGTTTTGTGTTCTGGATCTTTTCTCTTAGGAGTCGCGTCTCTTCTGCATCGGCGTATTTGTCCGACCGAACCATGAACTCGCCCAGAGTATCGGGCGGATTTTTGTCCAGTGACGCCAAAAAAGGCTTGTCCTTAACCCCCTGCATGAGAGCGTTGAGAGCTGTCTCCTTAGAATGCTTTCGAACTTGTAGGGACTCGAAATTGAAGCGTTTAATGTAGTCTTTTAGTAGTTCTCATTCCCTCTGAACTATGTTGTTCAGATGCGCGGGAGGCTTCAGTTTCTTTTTTTCGCCAATGAAATTGCTGAGGAAGGCGTCACTGAGTTCGGCGAACGACTTTATCGACCTGGGTTTCAATTGCTTAAACCAAAGTCGGGCTACGTCAATCAAGGTCAGAGAAAACGCTCGGCACATAATAGCATCCGAGGCATCGTGCAATTATATGTAAGTCCTTAAGCATTCAAGATGCTCTGTCGGATCAGTCTTTCCTGAAAAAGGAGTTATCTGGGGTAAGCGGAACCTTTCCGATAACTGGGCCCGCATTACCTCGTCCACAAACGGAGAAGCTTTTTCTTCGTGTTTGATCGGATCTGAGTTCCGACCGTGCTTTATATCCGCCATCTCCTTTGCCATCTTCTCTCGGACCTCGTTCTTAAAGTCCTGTATATCAGCCTTACAGGGTTCGGCGCTCTCTACCGTTTCTTCAGCGTCTGCGAGTAGCCGACTTCGCCTCCTCTGATCTATTCTATGCCTCAAATCAGAGGGAAGAAAAATGGTTGTTGCTGAGCGGGCAGGCGCTGGGTGACTTGGTTCTCGCGGTTGACTCGGTCGTCTGGGCGACTGTGGTGCGGCAGGCTGCGCTACAGACGCTGGTGGATGAACTTGTACCGACTCCTGGCGTTGCATCTGCTGGTTGCATAGTTGTTCTAGCATGTGCTTCATAACAGCCATCTCGGAATGCATTTCTTGAACCTCGCGATCCAGGTGTACGTTCCCTTGATTGGGCTGGCTTGTAGTCGCAGGAGGTGCTGCCGGGGGAGCTCCCTGAGCTATGCTAGCAGCGGCCTTCCCAGCTTCTTCTGGGTCCGTCCTTCTTGTTCTTGCCATTCAAATAGTTAGAGAAAACAGTTTTTTGTCTGATTCCCACAGACGGCGCCAAACTGTTGCAGTGTTCTTATGGGATGGCTTCCCCAAGATCGGGCCCTCCTTCACCTGCACAGACAACAATGTCAAGGGAACCCTGGCTAAAGCCGGGGAACCTTCGAAGCTTAAGTCAGTTATCGGGTCAATAGCCAAGAGCTTGTCTTGGTTAGTATTGCGTACCTTCTTCTGTCCCAAGCTTAGAGATTTATACAGTTTGTCAACCCTTATCCTCAGAGGATTCTTCTCCTGGGATCGCTCAGGATCCCGAGAATCTCGGGATCCGCTACCCATATCCCTGGATTTCCGTATAGCAGCATTTGTCATCGTTCCGCCACTCTCTGTCTTGGCTGGATCTCGACCGACTCTGTGGGAGTCTCGGCCAGGTCGTGACCGACCCTGGGAGAGTCTCGGCCGACGCAGGAGGACGGGTTCCCGGCCTTTCTACGGGCGGAATAATCTCGGTTTCTACCGGTCATTCCTTACTCCGTGACCGACAGAATCAACTCCTTGAGTGGGTCTTATTCTATCGGCTGAGTGGCTTTAACACGCTCGGCCTTTAGTGGGTTTATGCAGGCGAGGTTATCACTCTGACAGAGCGACTTTAATCGTCCTTACTTACGCCTCCCGGCCTATCCTTTTGTCTGTCGGTGTTGTCTCGGATTCTTCAAGCAGTGTCAGCAAAACCGACCGATTCTCATCCGAGTCTCAGAGCTTGACCCGACCTTGACACATTTTTTCCCAATACTTATCATAATGTTTATTTGAAATCTAACAGGATAAAAAGTTAAAAAAGACATGAAAGAAAGAAACCACAAACATCAAGTTGATCTAAAACTCTTGTGGCTCTTAGAAGTTTTTAATGGTAGGCATCATTGTCCCGTTGTTTTCTGCGCTAGGTCCACCGGAGCTTTGAATTTATCTCATTCTTTAAATCTTGTCCTGGAATGATCTGTCCAAATGGGTGGACGGCGTGAAAACAAAACATACGTTATGATGGGCCACGAAACTTAATGACGTCACTTCAGTAGCGAGTCTCGCTCCTCGACCTGTCAGTTTGCCTACCGACAGTGTGAGTGGGGAGGTAGGTAATGAGAGTCTGTGGGCCCAACAAAGATGTATTTGTCTTATCCATGCCATCTATACATTTTTCCATACCATTTTACGGTAATATGTAAAAATTGAGGCATATGCAAATCTCATATGTACCACATCAAAAAGGAAAGAGCGGTGATTGAACATTCACCGTTAAAAACTTTGTAAGGGCGGCAAAAGTTTTAGATCAAGCTGATTTTTTTTTCTCCACAGCCAGATGTGCGTGACTTAATCAACTGGTTGACAAATAAACATTAAAGTGAGATCTAAGATATTTTTAATGGAAGGCATTCAATCGCCACTTTTTTCTTGTGGTGTGATTGACTCGAGATTTGGACGTCCCTAATTTTTCGGTTCATGCCCTATAATGATCTTTAAAAATAGATGGACGGCTTGGATAAAATGCATATACATGATGTGGGGCCCACAAATCACTGTCAGTAGCCACCTCTGTCGGTACGCAGTCCGTGTCCGCGAATTAGGTGCTACCCAACCTCGAGGCACCGTGACCCGTAGGTTTTATCGACACTGCTACTTCACGGTACAAGAAAAACAAAAACTAAAAAACAAGAAAACAACAAATAGCGGCTCCAAAGCTCAAGTGGACAACACAAATACACAATGGAGCAATGAAAACTTTCCGGAGGCCACCGTTATGGGAACTTATGAACATGTTAGATAGCAATTAACAATCACGTGTAAGCCCTTGAAAGGTTTCAAGGGTCACCACTGCTTCCTATGGTGTGGTCCACTTAGAGAATTAAATCTGCCTCATTTTTTAGTTGTACCCTGAAATGATATGGCAAAATGGTTATATCGATGCGGATAAAACCCATACATTACAATAGTCTCCAGGAGCCACTGTATATTTCTAGCTAGGAATGCGCAGGGTTAGTACCCCGTCCCATCCATCCAAATGCCCATGGTTTCAAATACGCGTGTTTGGTCCAGGAGCCACCGTATATTTCTAGCTAGGAATGGCCATGTTGCACAGCATCGTATATTATAATATATTTTACATTAAATAATATATTTTACATAATGCAGCAGCTATAACCAAATGTCTACGTAGTACACTGGCATGGGCTGAGTACATCACCAAACTAATTTTCAAAATGCACGCGGTTCGATTCCGTTGTACATTGCATGTGACAGTGTAGTGTTTCCATTGCATTGCATCACCATTGTAGAGAAATTATTTAAAAAATAATAATCTGGTGGTCAGTGCCATGTGTTCCCCACCATGATGTATATGTTCCATCCAATCATTTTAATGTACGATTCCAGAAATGAGGTATATCCAAATATCAAGTGGTCCACATTACATGAAAGTGTTAAATGAGGGTTGACCATTAAAAACATTTTGAGGGCCATAAAAGTTTTGGATCAACATGATCTTTGTTTTTTCTCTTCATCTGAGACTGTATGATGTAATGAGCAGATTGGATGTCAAATAAACAGTATGGCGAGCCTTAGGAGGATTTTAATGGTGGATATCTAATCTCCATTGTTTTCATTTGTTGTGGTCACTCTGAGATTTATATTCCTCTCAGTTTTGGGATCAAGCTATAACATAATCTTAAAAAATGGATGAACAGAATAGATGAAACACATAGACCATGGTGGGGCCCACACAGCATCGACCACAACATGAAGAAGACTCTTTTTCCAAACATTGATTTTTCAAATCCATTTTCACATCTAAACCAAACGATGTGGCGGTTTTTCAAACTACAAACCCAAAGCGCTATTGTGCCATGATTTACTTGATGGGACAGTTTTACTTCCCTATACATTACTATACACGAATCCAAACACACCCTTACCCACTTGTGTGACATCACGTGTTGTAAAGGCTAGTGCAAAAAAAATAAAATAATAATAATTATTAAAAATTAAAAAAAAAAATGATGCTGATTGTATCTTACCCCTGCTTCTATGGGGCCTACCGTGGTGTGTGTGTTTTATCCATGCTATCCATTCATTTTAGCAGATCATGTTAAGGCATGAGCCCAAAAGGTAAACAAATCCGAGGCTCAAGGGGGGCACACCACAAGAAATGGTGGGGATTGAACACTTACAGTTGAAATCTTCACAGAAATAAAGAAGTTTTTGATCAAGCTAATGTAATCTGAATTGCATAATAGGAGATTAATCTATACATTAATTGTGAAAATCAAAATAATCATATTAAAATTATATATTTGTTTGAAAAGTCATAGGATAAGTTTGATAGACCAAATCTTCCACACCTTACACCTTCAGAGAAAGTTGAAAGATGAGAGAAAATCATGCACGAGTATGGGGATGAGTTGATATTTATACAAGTTTGATGGATGCATTTTTATTTATTTTTTTTTAAAAAAAAAACATCGAAACTCGTTTGAATTTATGAATCCACACTTAATGTTATAAATTCAATAAATGCAGTATAATGAAGCATCACACCCATAGGGTCTGTTTGAATTTTCAATTCAGTGATAAATACTCAGTAAGTGTGTAATAATTATTTCACCTAGTATTTATAGCACTATTCTCGGTGCTTGATTTGACTGGCTATTCTTTAGACACAAAAATCGAGAAAGCCATAAAATATTTGAGGGTCCCACAGTGATGCATGTTGTTTATCCACACCGTTCATTCATTATGCCAGTTGAATTTATGGAATGAGCCAAAAAATGAGGCATATCCAAAGCTCAAGTGGACTACGCCATTGGAAAAAGGAAATCGAACACTTATCGTTAAAAACTTCTTGGGGCCACTATTTCTTTTGTTATGGGCCACTTGAGTGTTGGATTTGCCTCATTTTTCGGATCATGTCTCAAAATATATTGGTAAAACAGATGGACGAAATGGATATATAATACACATCACATTGGGGTCTACATTTAAATTAACTCTTTTGAACTGGTTCCAAGGCAAAAAATTGTTTGAAAATCAAGCGGGTGAAATGGTAATAATTATCCATTTACAGAGGTAATTACACAGGCTCTCAAAAATCAAACAGGCCCTCAACACGTGTGACCATGACTTTAGTGAAGTTCACCAGCATGTTAATCATATTATTCATCTTTAGGTAAATCCAAACCATTAATCAAGTAGGCCAACCTAGAGAAATCTTACATTCTCTCACTAGAGCTACATTGATCAATGTCCAATATTTATTTTTCAAAAAATATTTTTACAAAATATATTTATCATTTTAAAATAAAACATCTAAGTGATTAACCAATGTATTTGTCGAATAATAGAAGTAATGCTTCTACAATTTGATCCATCAAGACTAATAGAATTGGATTGTGTAGTCAGCACAACATTTAATCTTTACGAAGTGAAATGAATTACGGTCACAAATACTACTAACCTTAACGACATAAATTAATGACATAAAAGTGTGGTATGAAGATTACACGTGCAGTGTGACCAGATGTAAGTATCTTTAAGAGGTCTTGAAGTTTTATTTGTCTTCAATTAGACAAGGCTTAAATTTCACTTACTCAAATCAAAATTGTTTATACCTAATGAGAAGCGGAAACAAAATCAATAAATAGAATCACAAATTTGTATAGAAGGGATCTCTATAAATGTTTGTACATAATAAATCAAAATAAACTCCCACTAACTGAATACATCTGTGGAATCAATAACTCCCATAAAACTCACATGCTTTTGAAATAATGTGATAAAAAGTCATTTAGTGAATAAATCTGCTATCATTTGCTTAATGCCGATGAGCTCCACAGACATGGGTATGATCGCCTATGTGACAACTTGGGTGAATTTTCACAATCCATTTTCCTCTTAGCTTTTATCTTATTTTCATAATCTACATATATAATGTGTGAGGCATTTAAGTCCAGTTGGTATAGGCTATTAACTATAGGTTAATGCCAATAATATTTACTAAATCTTTTATTGTTGAATTCAAACGAATAACTAAATTTGTCTAAATAAGAAACAAATAATAAATTACGCCTTATGGAAGGCATGTAAAATGTATTTATCAAATTTAATATATAACTTAACTCTAACAAGTTTATAGAGTCCAATTGCTTATACGTTCATTTTAACATCATTGCTCATGTAAGTTGATCACTCTGCATCATTTGGTTCTCGAATCCACATCATATCTTACATGAAATTATAAATATGAGTAGTCATATCAAAATTTGTCCACCAAGATTCTATCGACACACAATGTATATTAGATTCAAAATAAACCAAGACATGATCCCTACACTTCTTTACGAGCCATTGCTTTAAATTAATGTAGTCTTTATTCTGATGGCTTAGCATCTTTCAAAAGAAGCAATTATTCTTCTTTGTCCACTTTTTCCTCGATTAATCTTCTGGTTGACGTTGATTGTTTATTATTGAACTTGAAGATTGTTGATTAGAACATTGTTTTCTTCTTTTTTTCCCATTACATCACTATCTCGAAGTTACAAAATAGACACGCTAATGGGAAAGCAACTAAACTTGATTTACCTGCCTTAAGAAGGAAGGAACTAGTTATTAATGAATCTGAACGAACGACTCTATTTTTAATAGGTGTGACATTTACATCAATCATGTTCTGTGTGCCTTGCCTTGCTCACTGAGCCCTTTCCTTCACTTTTAAGTGCATTGAGAAATCAACTCATTTAACATCCATTTATTATTTTAGGTGTTATAGTTAACTCGAAACATACGAAATTAAGAAGGTGTGGAGTTTAAGACCAAGTATACTAAGAGTTTACACTCTATTTTAGGACCAAATGAGTGAATCTTACGTACCACCTCAGTCAGTTATTGTAATGGCTGTATTTTTGTAACGCCTTGGAAAAATTCGTACTGAGACTCGAGTACTAACTCGACCGGAAATCGCTTAGGATTAATTCCTTTAGAAAATAAGCGTAAGTTAGCTAGCGCAACGCTAGAGTAGCTGTGAAATTGTCCCTAAACACTTTAAATACGTTCTACAAGGCCCAAAACTTGTAGAATCAATGACGCTATAATACCTTGAAATCTAGGATCAAACTCTAAACCCGTTTGCTCTCAGGAACCCTTTGAAACTTTATATTGGATCTAGACCGTGCGTCGGAAGTCCGATACCTACAATCTTAGACCATTACGACCGCTTAGCTGGACTTGACAATCATTTCAAAAATCAAGCCCAACCGATGTTTAGAGGATATTTCATTGAGCCTGGAGTGAAAAGAGTGAGAAATGGGTTAGATTTGGAAATTTTAATCCAAATCTGGCACGTGACTTGGCGCGTTATTATTAAGCGTTCTGACCATCAGAATTCAGCCAAATTTCACCCTCGGATCAGGAAAAATTTCTCTTTCATATCATGAGACTTGTAGACCTGATTTAGGTACGATGACCGCTGAACTGAAACTGGACCGCCACGTGCGATCTACGAACTCTACAGGACTGAAAACTGGGTGTGAGCAACATCCAGTGACCATGAGCTTAAGTCCGATCGCGTTCAACCGGGGGACCTCCCGAAATGCTCTTTTGGACCAGAACAGCCCCGATTTGGTTATAACCCAAGTATACTTTGTTCCTGAGTTTAAAAGGGTGAGGTTTTAGCCTATATAAGGGCCCTAAACCCTCACATATCTCACCCATCCGAATTTGCTAGAAACCCTAGCTAGAAAGAGAGAGAGAAAGTGTGAGATTGTGAGAGAGTGTCGGAGAAATCTTCCTGCCACTTGCACTAGTTTTTGCACGTGCTAAAGCGACCAGTTCAAATCACTTTCCCGGTGATTTTCAACGCACTCTTAGGTAAGAAAACCCTAACTACTTGCTGTTTTGGGGTTTCCTTCGATTCGTTAGCGAAGTAGCTTATACGTCTTGTATATTAGGTCGCCTGTACGCCGTTGACGAAGCGTATACGTTTTAATTGAAACGATACACGTCTAGGGCAAAAGGTGAGGATTTTAGACGCTTTGATTGACTGATTTCAAAGCTTTCAATGTCGTTTAATAGTAGATTATCGACGGCAACGCCGTTTGACATGTACAACATGCTGTCCGTTTTTCGTTTCGTAAACGTACGGTAAATATGAGATTTAGGGTATTTTAGGCATTTATAGAAAATACCGCATACGTCCGTATTTTGTTGAAATATTTGACATGTAAATTCATCGTGTTATGATATTATGTATGCGTGTATAATCTGTTTGGCGAAGAGATTCACCCTAATGCGCTCTTTGGGTCGACATACGCTATGTAGACTAAGGTGTGTAGACTAAGTGTTTGTATAAATGTTTGTATTAGTATGTATTGAGTAAATGGTATTGTAAATTAGTTTTGAGAATGAATTCTCAATCCATATGATGTTGTATATGATTTCCTACATGTTGGCTATATGTATTGATTTCATTATATACATGAAATGCATGTGTTGGATGATTTGCTTAAGTTGTATGTTATAACATGTGTCAACATGCTTACATTGTTGTATTTCATTTCTGCTACTCTCATATGATTACTGATGTTGATATTCAAGTGTTTGGGGCTATACGTTAGTCCAGACAGTCGGTAATGGATCAAATTCGTGGTTGGTTTCTATTTGCCACGAAGGACGCGTCGATGAACGCGAGTCGTGTTTTAAGTTGGCGGTAGTGGTTAGGCCACACGAAGTGTTTCACGCACTTCATGTCATTCGACTTGAGATGCGCTCGTACTAGTCGAGCCCGTCAAGTAACTCGACTGGCCGTTGTATATTCACCATGTATGAGTCATAACTGCTTGAACCTAGGGTACTGAACTTACCATTGGAAACCCTTTTAACCATGGTACCTTGATCCATAAAGACTCATGAGCCGGGCATGGTGGTATGAGACACCGTGGTCGAGCTGTCGGCCTACGCTGGGGCCACAAACCTCCCCGTAGTGACCAGTGAGCACGTATGACTGGTGAGCAGATTATGGTGGTATGAGACACTATATTCTTGTTGTCAGCCTACACTGATCAGGTGACGAGCCCTTTGTAGTGACCGCGAGTGTATTCTGAGTCTACGGGAGGCAACGATCCTTCCGTCGAATGAGAGTACATTAGGCCTATATTGAGAAGGTGATGGGAGAGCGGTGCAACGAGTGAGAGCAACAGCCCTGAAAGCCCTTGCAGCGACCTACAAATATAACATCGTATGAGATTTCTAGGAGTGACGACCCTAGACAGGATCTGTGTTGGGATTGATATGAGGGAAGTACCTTGGTTTCCCAATACTGTTGAATGAAAGGACTAATAACAACTCGGTAATCATTATCCATATCGCATTGTAAGTACCTGGAAGATGTGGAGCACTGAGGAATGCAAGCATGCCGCGGGCGTAAGATGGTACCGTATGAGGGAGTATGTTGGTGAGGGCATCCATCATGTCATTTCATGCATACATTAACAACAGTATCTATGAATGTTTGATTGATTGCTTTACTATTACCGTATGATTGATTTGAGAACATGCTAATCTCTGCTCTATTATTCTACTGAGTTGATCACTTACTCCCACGTTACGAGATGGTGTTTCAACACCCACCAGACCTTGTCTTAGATGCAGGTGATGCGGTGATTCAGGATGCAGAGCCAGACTACGACGAGGACCAGGACGAGTTCTCGTATATGCAATTTTAAGACGGCTTTGCGTAGGTGACCTGGATCGACGGGACTTCTTAGTGGGACTAGTTTTAACATTTTCTTTTTATTTATGACATGTATATGAGACTCAGAGATGTATTCATACTTTGGAGACAATTTGAGAGTATTTTGTTTTTCATACAGTGATATATATATTCTTCAGTCTTCCGCTTGCATTTCATCACTGAATCTGGAGTATGAATTGTAGTTTTGGTATAATCTTACTCATGTGAATGCTCTAACTCAGTCAATGTTGAATCATAATCATATTTATTGCATAAGTGATGGTCCGGAACTCGGGAGTTGGATTTATATACGACCCCCGATTTTCAAGGCGTTATAATTTTTTTAAAATAAATTTAAAATTTTGAGTGGGAAAGAGATTTACCGATGTCATCATATTTTCTCTTATATCTTGTTATACAAAAATTTTCTTGTATATCGTAGTTTGCCAACGAACCCTCTTTCTTAAAAAGAGAACATAAGAGAGCGAGAGTCCTATCAAAACTAAAAGAACCAAAGAAAAACTCATAGAAAAAAAATACAAAAAAGAAAGTGAGAATGAGGTTTTTTGGGATTCATTTATTCAGGTTTATATTTTATTTTATTTTTTTTAATTTTATTTATACAATAGTTAATTTGACATGATCTACAGATTGGATGGATTGACTCAATCAAACATCCATTATGTAGGTTTAATTCATTCATGTGAAAAAGTATGCGCATGACTTTAAGACTAATGTGTATAATGTGAGATTTTAAGGTATGAGCATGCTTTAAGATAAATGTGTAAAATGTGAAATTTTTTCATGATGGACAGCAATCAATATGATCTGTACTATTCATGGGTGTTATAAGATGTAATTATGTAAAATTTTTAAGAATCAAACCAATTTGACACCTTAATGGATCTTACTGATCATAGATCTACCAATTTTCTTCCTTAATCTAACGAAATTGAATAAAATCCAGAAAAGTAATTCTCTACACAAGATACAACTTAGCACAGAGAATTATATGACATAATTTAAAATGTGGGATTAAATCATCATCATTCATTAGTTCCTTAAGATTAAAATAAATTAAAATCTTAAATTCTAGATCGATCGAATCATTGGATGGGCAACATCGATCTAATAAATGATAGATAATAAATCATACGTTTTATTCATTATGTATAATCGTAAGATTGAAGAAAAATCTTATTTATGAGATTTTAGGAAGTTCTAATTCAATTTAAACCATTGTTTCATGAAATCATTTCCACCGCATTAAAGTGAGTGATCCCGATGTGTTTCCATCCATCAAATTAAAATAAATAGATTGTTTGATATGTTGTATAATTACCCTGATCTAATTGCTATGATTTAATTTTCATATACTTGTAGTTGATTAGATAACTGTGTGATTCTATATTAATATAATAATAATGATATGATTTGATTAATGTGTTAGAATATGTTGATTCAAATGTGATAATGGAAATAATCTATACAATACATAATTCATGATTACTTTGTGCATCTATCAATTGCATGCACAACACGTGTAGAATTTTCAGGAAACCTTTTTGGATAGTACCTGGTAAAAATCGTTATCAGAATCCCACTACACTAGTGGAAGCCTATTTAAGGAGTAGATGCGTGCCTTGCCCATGCCTACTAAATGTTAGAAGCCTACTAAGGGGTAAATGCAGGTTGACGGGTTTCTAACTCAGGCAAGTGGAGGGATTCTCACTTGATGCATTGATACATTCATTACATAATATTTATATTTTTTAAAATTATATTATATATGATTATTGACATTCTATTATAATTTGATATAAAGAACTATGTCGAGAATTCTCACTAGGCCCGACCAGCTTATCATTTATTGATGTAAAACTATACAAATGTGAATGAGGGTGAACCAGTGGCTTAAGAACAAGAATACGTGGTCGAGCTGGAAGAGGACTTAAGGGACACGTGGCCCTACTTGCCAGAGGAAGAAATTGCTACCCTAGAGTAACCATGATTTTTTCTTTAATTATATTTGATTTTCTTAGATTGTTAATTAATTTTTTCAAGTTGTTAGACATGTTTATTTCATTTCATAAGACCCCGAATAGGAGAGTCTTTAACTATGTTTATAATTGATTATTGGAATAAATGGTAATTTCTTATTTATAAGATGTCGTTGAGTATGAATGGAATGTATATCTACAATAAAGCTACTGGGTAGATGAATTTTTGTAAGCAATTTAACAGTTGAAATACACTTAATGTACAAGTCGTGACGTGGATCTCGGGTCCAAATTATACGCTAGGAACCCAAAATCTGGGTCATGACTAGCGGTGTACATGAACCTGGCTAGCCGGGTTAACTCACTAGACTCGACCCAAAAAAGCTCGACTCGGCCCAACCCGGAACTGAGTTTGGTCCGGGACGGGCTATTTTCTTCAGCCCGGAATTGAGTTTAGTTCGAGACGGGCCATTTTCTTCAGCTCAAAGCTGAGTTCGGGCTGAGTTCGAATAGGCCCCAGTTCGGCCCGACTCAGTTCGAAACCCGACTCGGCCTTTATGGTATATATACAACATGTACCCGGCTCGAGTTCAAACATTTGCTCTTTTTTTAACTACTCCTATTTCACACCACTGATTGGAGCATGACCTGATCATTTTTTGGATGTGGCCCATTAACCATGGTGGCACACAAAATTAATGGTTATGTACAAAAAATATCACTTGTACAACAGGAATATTTTGTGTGCATTTCATAGAAATTCATAAAACAACTGGATCATAGAATAATTCCTTTGCTACATTACGTTCACTCTGCTTGTAGAAGTAAATGTCTGTTTTAGTTTCCAATACAACTTATTGTTGATTTCAGTGACATCATCCTGGAAGCTAAAGAAGCTGGGTGATTATTTTCAGGGTAGCAATTCAGTGCGATACCTATCCTGCAATGCTTTCAACTTGCAGCATTTGCTTGCTATCAGCACCGCACATGCATGCCCACAAAATCATATTGTGGTCAAGCTGCGATTATTTTCAGGCACTATTCCAGTCAAGAATGCAGGAGAGGTATCGCACAAAACTATTTTCTCTTTGGATATTTTGAGAGAAGAGGTATTCTAACCAAAATGTGATAAGCTTGTTCATGACTAGCTGATATCTCTACGAATATCATGTCCTAGAGGTTTACTAAGCTCACACATGTCCATATGTGTCACACTGCCAACTCTAGAACCATGATTAAGACTAACCTTTTCCTTGGGTTAAGCAATATGATTTGGGTTGAAGTATTAAACATCCATATTCATCAATCACAGCCATACATTCACACAATGCCATTATAAATATTATAAAAAGACATGATATATATATCGTTGATCGACTCGGCCTTTATTCACAGTCTATAGTTCAACTATCTAAACCGTTGATCGAGGGCCTTATAATGGGATGTAGATTACCTGTCAAAGTGTAACATCCTGGATTTTCACTATTTTGGATTTCCAAAAATTCTTGAATTTTTTTTTAAAAATTAACTTATAATATCACTTAAATGACCATTAACACTCAATGTTAGTCTATACAGGGATGATAACAGTAAAGGACCACACAAGTTCGATTAATCAATTGTAGGAAACCATCGAGTCTGCCCAATCACTTGAACATCAGGTGTAGCCCCATGATTTACTCACATAGGACCCAAATCTAACTGCTCATCGCTAACTAATCAAGACAAGCATAACTAAATTTAAGATCTAACCGAAGCCGAGTCAGATAAGACCCGGATCGTAACTAATAGACCAAATTAACCCCTGTAACGTCCCGTCCAACCAACACAGTATCCTAGGGCATCCACGTAGGATTTGCCGTAGGACCATTAGTTTAAACCGCTCATTGTGGGGTACCAAAAGCTAATTAACCTATGCTTATCCCGTTAGAGTAGATCAGTCAGGCCATGATAGGACCTAGTCCAGGCCACCAAGTCAGTCGACCATTTATACTTAGTATCAGCCCGTACAGGCTATACCGCGGCGCAGGAAGGTCAGAAAATCATAAGAATTTAGGGGACCTTAGATCTCATTAGGCTTGTAGTCCATTGTGGACCACAGACTCATTAGGCACCCACAAGTAATTATTCGAGGCCTCCAACAGCCCATGTCAAGTCACCCAAGGCTAGAGTGAAAATCTGGCACCGGTAAATGAAACTAAGACACCGGACTTTTCAGCTGTTGGATTTCTTCAAAATTCACGGTGAAGGTATAATGTGGTGTCTTTCACCCATCCACAAAATTTGAGACCTGATCGTGACACGATGACCGTCGATCGCAAACCAGACCCGTACGACCAAACCCCATATCCGATCGTTCTCAAAATTTGCATGGCCCTTCATCGGGCTATGGACCACCTACCCTATAAATTTTATGGCCAGGAGACCACCAGAACCTCTCCAATTACCGGAATAGACCCTACTAGGCCACTTAAAGACCGGGACCGTATGATCAAATCTCATATTCATTTATCCGTTAAATCTAAAACTTTGCATGAACCCTTGTTAGGCCATGAGACACTTACACACCCAATTTGGTGGCCAAAAGTGTGTTGGGGTCAACCCAACACCAATAGTGAGTCCTAGAAGGCTATTTTGGGGATTCATGGAAACTTAGGGCCAAGGGGCCCAACTTTAGGGAAATAAACCCTAGCTCTTATCCCATTTCTCTCCAAATCTCTAACAACCAAGCTCTCTCATTCATTCTTTCTCCATCCTCCAACAACAAATTCTCCCTCATAACTCTCCAAATCTCCAACAACCAAGCTCTCTCCTTCATTCTTCCTTCATCCTCCAACAATAAATTCTCCCTCATAACTCTCCAAATCTTCAACAACCACTAAGGAGTAGAGAGAACAAAAGAACAAAGAGGAGAAGAAAGAAGGAGTGTGTGAAGAAAATCTAAGGTGGACCCTAGAATCGAGGTGGGGCCAAGGGCATCAACCCTTTTTAACCCTCTACCTCTCCTCCAAGGAGAAATTCTCCGCCACAACTTCAAAATCATCCGTTGGCCTCTATGTAAGATCTCTCACTCTTTTTCTCTTGAAACCCTTGTATTGAAGAAGAAAGGACATGGATTTCTCACATGCTAGATCTTGTTTTAGGGATTCCGGCCAATCTACCTCAAATCCTATCTCTCCTAGGTCGTTTCTCAAGAGCTCAACAATCCATAGGTGCGGACTATTGCTCTTAGGCGGCCTAGCACCAATTCTTTCATGAGTTTAATGATTTTGATTGCTTGTATGTCATTTTGGAGAACCTAGAGAATCTCTAGAAATTGCACGCTTATTGAAAAATTGTATGAAATGGTATATTTGATACTCATGACGTTGTTCCTTTTTTCTCCCATGATTTGGTGATTGAATGATTTATGCTTATGCCTTGTTGATTTTCCCATGAATTGCCGCTTCATAGTATATATGATGTTATTACTCTTATGTATGTAAATTCTTGAGATGGAGGAAGTTCTTATCTTCCTCACCCACACACTCACACACATACGCTCACATGCACTTGTTTCTTGATATGCTTAGTCTAGCATGATATGAGAATATGAATTATATGTTGATATGTGTGAGGACATAAGTTCATTTATGCTATCGATACATTGTTAGTCGGCATGCTATAAATCACTATTCGTACCCTTGGGTTGGTCAGAATCATGAGGAGAGCGAAGGTGGTCTTGATGGTAGGACCGCCTTGAGACTAAACCTATGGATTTGGGCGGGTGTGTTCAGGTGGCTGTAGTTCAACTACATGGGTCTCTCGTGCCGATGTCACTCGTCTCACACTCGCCTGATTCATGCGAATTAGTATACGGTCTGACCAACTTTAATTGTTACCCATGTTCGCTCACATGTGTATGAAACCTGGAATGCCTTACAACCGTTGTAGCCCATCGATAGCGAATTGAATATCGATCCACAGTCTCGTGAGTCGGGCATGGTGGAATGAGACACTGTGTCTGAGCTGTCAATTTACCTGGGGTGACGCCTCCCCGTAGTAACCGCGAGTAATCCCAGTTCTCAGCATTCCCCATGTACTTGAAGTCGGGGATGGGGAACCCGACGAGATCAAGGATCGCGGGGTCTTGGCCTCACACGTTGGGAGGTCTTAGCCTCGCAATTAGTTTAGGGCATTTGATATGTGGGGTGTATCAGATTTTTCAAATCTGCTGGATGACTCGACTTAATTAATAACTCGGCTAACACGATCACATTATATCGCATTAGTTAGGGTGGTGACTCGGAAGTCAAGGTCGCTCTGAGGGAGTGTTGACATACGCGATCGTTAGATGGAGTCACTTGAGGGAGCATTGTGGTGAGGGCATGCATCATATCATTTCGCATACATGTATTTAAATAAGAGTTGTTAGGAATTGATGATTGACTGTATTTCATTAAATTCATATTATAATTGATGCCTATTGTAACCTAAGACTAATAACACCCACTGAGTTGATCACTCACTCCCACTCTGGAATGGTGTTTTAAAACACCAACTAGACCCGTGCTTAGATGCAGGTGAAGTATGGTAAGAGGAGCCTGGTGAGGCGAGCTACGACAAGGAGGACGAGCTATCTTATTTTCAATTGATAGACGGCTCTTCATCAACTTGATGGAAAGGATTGCATCGCCGAGCAGTGGGCTCGGCTCTATTCTTTTTGGACATGCTATTTTTTATGATTTTGTTAGGTATCACCATGTGCGATCCCTCTATTCTTTTGGACATGTATATATACATATATTGGAACTCTTTCATTTCAGTGGGCTTATATGGTTATGCTTCATGTTTCAGGAAATTCCAGACTGCGCATTTAAACTTGATTTAAGCGCATATTAATGAAAAACTGGTTATAAGTGACCCCCGGGAATTCGAGAATCGAGTGTATGCACGACCCCCGATTTTCAGGGTGTTACACAAAGCCCTTCCCAAAAACTTGTTATAAGGTCCGAAACTAGCTTGAACTCACATGATTGCTGACCGGGTTGAGTTTTGGTTCGACATGTTGGCCCGCCGGGTGGGGTTCGGGCTGGGCTTGGCTAGTGACTAGGCCAGGCCAGGTTGAGCCTAGTTCGACTCGGATCGACTCGTGTACACCCGTAGTCATGACAGTTATATAATATAGTCTTGGATGTTTCCACGGTCATTGTAGGATGTATGAGTTAACCTATTTAGAAGAGAATTCACTTCATTTTTATTTGATTTCTTAAATCGGTTTCTTATTTTAGTCATGAAATGTTGACCTTCTCAAATTCAGGCATGACACTCTCCACTATTTTAAAATTTGAGTGCTTCAAGATTTTGAGACACATTTTACTGGATTTTACCCACGTCATGTAGCGTGTAATTTATAATTCAATACTCATGTCAAATCGTTTAGGAGGTTTCTCTTCTTCCAGGGTAAGGTCTATATTCATGCACCTCAAGATTATTTCTATATAATCTCTCCCTTTGAGATAATTGAACCCAATCAAAAGGGGTAAAAAATTGTATTGAGATGGAACAATATCTAATTAGAAATATACTTATATTAGTAAGATGTTTAACAATTCATGAATATAAACTAAGTATCAGAAAAAAATTCACGATTAACATTCAATTAATTGGAGCCTTCAATTGAATTATCTAGGATGATGATGAGTCAATCATACAATCCTGATGAGAGTTTAACGCATCATCATAACTTCTCCAGTAGGATGAAGTCCAACATACAAATGACTCTCCTGAACATGAAGCTAACTGGTGTTAGTCATGTAAATTTGAGACACTAAATACCTGTGGGTGAAATGGGTCTCTCAGCCTTACACCACTGTCACCATTTACCCGACACCACTTATGTCCTTCTAAACAGTGATCGTTTGTGTTTTTGTCACTGTTTGCATTGAACCTAAACGCAACGCTATGCAATTTTAATATTGAATCTCATAACCACGAGTCAAAATTTATTAAATTTTCACTGATTGAGTTCGCTGTGGTGGCTAATATAACCAATTTAAATTCCATAAGTTTACACTCAGGATCACATATATAAGCATGCCCCTAATAGATAATATTAAAGTGGTATGATTTGGCCTAAAATGCGGCTGATGTTTGAAATTGCACGAGGCAGTGGGCCACGAGCTATGTGTGGAAGCTTGGCGAAACTAGGGAATAAAGGTTATGTCCTAGGGGGTGATTATGATCAAATAAAATTTTTGACTTTTAAATACAATTGATTGCTTAAACTAATATGCAATTAAATTAAGCCATTATAACATTAAGGCTTCCAAACCAATAGTGAATCTAATCACATAAACTACAAATGATATGACATTCAAACAACTAGTTTATAAATGTTAATGTATATGTGTGTGTGGGATATGTTACTTATCAACTCCTAGCATTCATTTAATCATGAATACATATAATTAAACATTCACCAAATGCGCATAGTTAAAACAATTTCTCAAAGATAATCCCAAACATAAGCATATATAGTGGTTCGGTATCCCTACTCCACTGCTGGCGAACGCACTCAACCCATGAGTGTACCGAATTTTACTATTAATGGTTTTAAATGAGGTTCACCTATAGCTTTTACAACCCTATACAGGGACCCTAACGTGCACTTCCGCTAGAGGCTCTCGCAAGATACTTGAGTTAGTTTTGCATCGGCTAACTAACAACACTAGTCCTAATTCAAGGACGTACGTTTACTCCCGTCGAAAGCTCCCTTGGAGACTAACGTATATAACGCCCGTGTCTGATGGCTTACACAAAGATTTGAATTTAGGTCATACATAAGAACCTAGTCGAGTTTGACAATTCAAACTCTACACTTAATCCTACACAAGTAAGAAGTGGACATAGACTATTACAAATGACAACTTACTTATTAGATTGATCCCCTATTGTAGCATCATATCAGGTTGTTTGATTGATGCTCTCTTGTACTTCAATTAGCTCCCATTTTCTCCCTCGATTATGATGTCAATGCTTTGTCAAGGCTTCAGCTCCAAGATCAAATACCTTACATGTAGTGCTCATTTGAGGTGACCAATGTGATGAGAAGTTTGGTGAATCTCTTACAACTAATAGGAATGTTATAATCCTAGGGGATTCACCTAGATGGGTCTTCTAGATGATTTAGACAATGGTACACCTCTAGAGGTTGAGTATAATATCTAGAAAATAGTTGAGTTCAAACACATATTCAAGGTGGTGGTTAGAATCCTCATTGAAGTGTTAATTTTAAGGAAGGTGACTTATAACTCATTGGTTTAAAGTTTTGGGATAAGGGATATGATCATGGATTCTCCTAAGCTTTTATTATATAAAAAACACATTCAAAAGCCTAAGAATTGAATGCCCTTTATAAGTTATTTGAGATCAAACAATAAAAAATTGTTTCGGGCATACGATTTTCGCAACAGCTTCACACCTCTTATATCCTTATTATATTCTAATTAAGCTTCTAAGGCTAATGGATAATCGACAAGGTTTACCTATAAATCTAAGGATCATCTAGTGGTTCAAGGGATTGTTTTGGGTCAAGAGTTAGAGTCATTAAGACACCTCGTTTATATATTCTTTGCTCCTTGGTGATCACGTCATCTTGTGTCTTTGGTCTTTAGCTTTCAAGGGCTTAATTGACTACATAACATGCAGACCTACATGATTGACAAATAAGAAGCACAAATCAGCACATTAACACTGTTGACCATCTAAAGGCTAGGAGAAATCTTTTCTAAACTGACAGTTGGATCAACGATTTAAAAGTCAACTACTAAAATCAGCTATGTAAGATGGGTAATTGTCCTATTTTAGATCAATTCAGAACTCAATTACATGTATAATAAATTACAGGGGTCATCCATCAAGTGAAACCTACCAACAATCTATTTATTTGATCCAGTGCACTTTGTACAAAATGATAACCAAGTATAATTCATTACAATTATAAAGAATAACATATAATAACTATATTTATTAAAATTTTAAAATCGAGTCATCCATAGGTCAATATAAGTTATTGGATGTGTTTGGAACATGCTAATTAGGCTATAAAAAAATAAGTTTAAGCCAAATTTGATTCAAAATGAATCAGATCTATCCAAAACACATTTTAATGGTCATGATAAGTTTGGCTAGATTTGTAAAGGTTTTAGAAAATACGAGAGATTCATGTTAAAGATCATATCAGTTTAGTTATTCAGAACAAATTTCACTCAATTTTGTCAATTGAAACATCGGATGTGGCTTAATAAGTGATCAATTTTGTTCATCCAATATCTTCATCATTTAAATTCGAAGCTCTCGGTGAGGAAAATAAATTATCAAATTAGTTGACCCAAAGGGGGGGGGCCAAAATTCGAGTAAAAAATAGATCGCAACCCGCCGACCATATAAAGACCATTAAATGCACAATTTTAAGGCGAGACATATTAAATATATTTTTTTAATGAAATACCCATTAAATGTATGACTTTAAGGCCCATATGTTAAAGTGGACAGATGCCTCGATAGGCTCAAGGATAATAGAAAAATAAATAAATAAAATAAAATAAAAATATAACAATTGATCTAAATGTCTAAAGTGGGCCCAAAATTTTCAAAGATAAGAGATAGAATATTAGGCCTAAGATTTAGGCTCCCAAAATAATTTCAAACATAATTACTCTCGATCAAATTATCCATCTTGAGGTAAATCCAAATCATTGATCATGTAAGCCCGCATTAGGAAAACTTAGATCTAATACCTATGTTTTCTCTTCATCCACATCCATGTGACCTTATGAACAGATTAGATGGCAAATAAACATCACAGTGGGCCCTAGGAAGGTTCCAACGATGGCCTCATTATCATCCTTGCTTCTTGTGGTGTGGCCCAGTTGAACCTTGGATTTACTTCTTTTTGGGCCTTAAAATAATATGTTAAAATGGATGGACAGTGGATTAAACACATACATCACAGTTAGTCCCACATAGCTCCTGTCCTGGAAAAGGTAGGATGCAATCGTACGCCCTAATAGAGCTGTACACGAGCAAAGTATACTCGTTAACTCACTCGACTCGACTCAGAAAAACTCGACTCGGCTCAGCTCGAAATGAGTTAGAACCAAGTACGAGTGGATTTTTGGTGCTCGAAATCATTTCGAGCCGTGCACGAGCTTGACCTTGCTCGACTCGACTCGACTCAAGTAATAATCGAAATCAACTCGACTAGGGGTGTATATATACCAACAAAAAGAAAAAACCTAAGCTACTCACCCACCCCGCCCATCCCTTTCCCAGTGCCCCTACCCTCTCTCAGCCCATTAAAAAAAAAAACCCCAAACCCTTTTTTTTATTAAAAAAAAAACCCAGCACTTTTCCTTCCCAACGCCCCTACCCTCTCAGCCCATCCCTGCGCTTGTTCGGCATCCATCCGGTGCCGGTCGTCCTTGCTGCTCGCCCCTGCCCTACTTGGTGCCCCTGTCTAGTGCCACTGCTCATCCTCGCCGCTCGTTTGGTGCCTCAGCTCGTCCTTGTCGCTCGTCTCTACCGCCGGTCGTCCCTGCCGCTCATCCTTACCCTGCATGCACAGTGCCGGTCATTCTTGCCGCAGCTCGCCCGATAAGTACCTAATACCTTCGATTTGAGACCTTTGTCCTTAAATATTCTGGATTTGATTTCTGTAGGAACTCATTTTCGACTCGAAAAACTCAAACTTGACTCGGCTCGATATCTGCTCGAACTCGGACGAGCCGAGCATGAGTTGGGCATTCGAGCTCGAAGCCTTAGCTAAGCTAAGTACGAGTTGGGACTCGGGCAGTGCAAGCCGAGCACGAGTTGGCAATACTCGGCTCGGCTCTACTCATGTACAACTCCATGCCCTGGATGCACTAAGCCCGTGCCCATTTTGCAGTTCCCTCTCACGCGTGCTTCCCTTCATCATTGCTAGAGATTAGGTAAAATTTTAAGATTTCTTTGTCGCAATACACGCTTGTTAAAATCATGCTAAAATGCATAAAAGTGTGCAAGATCTGAGCTGTCCATCTGGTTGGAGATGAAATGTTTAGATGTTCTTACTTTAAAAAAGTAAATAGATGGTTTGGAGTTTTCTTTAAAAGTCATTCATTTGCTTTCTTTAAAAGTCATTCATTTGCTTTGATATATGAACATTCTTTTTTTATTTGTTGTTTTGAATACACACCCAACACTCACACCACATGTTGATAGGATTTAATTTGCAGCAAGTTGTCCACTATCATTTTTAGGCCAAAATTTTTTAATAGTCCTTTCATCCAAGTCCTTGTGACTTTATCAACAGGTTGGATGGCAAATAAACATTCAAGCAGCCCCAAGAAGGTTTTAATAGTTGGTATTCAGTTACAGCTGTTTTCTGTTATGTTGTCCATTTAAGATTTGGATCTTCTTTTTTTGGATTAATACTTTAAAATGAGCTGTCAAAACAAATGAATGGCATGGATGTAAGTCACATACACCATGTTGAGCCTTGGATCAGCTAAAGTCAGCTCTATATTCATGGCCCACTCAAGTTTTGGAATGGCCTGACTTTTTTTCTTTAATCTGATGAATGGATTGGATGACATGTAAAAATAAGGCAGGCTCCCGTAAAATAGTTTGGAGCTTTTATTTGTTTGGGTGTCTCATCCCAACTGTTTCTTGTGGTGTGGCCCACTTAGATCTATAACCTTTGTAGTGTTAAAAATAATATTAATTTTATAAATATATATTTATATAGTATATATATAATATTTAAAAAAATGTTTGAAAAATACCTTTTTTCATGTTTTTGAGAATAGTCCCACATGGGAAAGGGAAGAGAAGAAAAACATATTTATATGAAAACAATGGAGTACCTTAATATTTGCTCTCATAGTCCAGGGACCATGGGACTTGCATGTGCGCTTGCGCTCGGGCTCGGCTCGGTCTCGGTCTCGGTCACGGGCTCGGTGTAAGGGCGTGGTCATGTGAGGCAGTGAGGTTGTAACCAGAAAATGGTCATGGGATTTATTTCCCTGGACCATAACCCCCAGCCACTATAGCCTATAAAAGGAGGGCCTGAATGGGTTTCCAAACCATCTCACAACTCATCCAGCACTACCATACGAAATTGAGACAGCCCCTACTTCTCTCTCTATACTCCAGTAATTCCAGCAAGATAGCAACGGTTAAACCCTTTACAAGAAGAACAGACCAACGGTGTGGTCTAGAATGGTTCGACAGAACTAGTGGCTAAAGATTTGACCAGTGCAATGGTCTAAAACACACTATTCTTCTTCTCTTATTTCTTATTTTAGGATTTTTTTTTTTTTTTTTTTTGTATTTCTGTCAGACTATGTAATAGAGTTCCATTAGTGGGTCTTCGTGTTTGCTGAGTGCAGACCCACATCAAACTCGTCGTATCCTAAAAGTAGTTTGCCTGTAACCTATCAGCATACTCAATTCACTTGAGTGGGGGCAAATAACGCTTTAAGGACAGCGTTTCAGACGTGCTTCAACCTGTCCTTAGATCAGATAATTTTTTATTTTTCGGTTTCCACACTATATAGAAATTATATTAATTTGTATAAATTCCTAACAAACTTGAAGCATTATTTGAGATGGAAGCCGACGGTGTTTCGTCTTTCAAGTTGATGAATCAGGACTTGATTCGTTTTGATCGGTTCGATGGAACCAATTTTACAAGATGGCAAGACAAGCTAAAATTTCTCCTGACGACGCTAAAGGTCTATTACATACTAGATCCAAATTTACAAGCGCTATCTGAAGTAACCGACAAGGACACACCTGAACAGATAGCTGGCCGCGACAAACGAGCCGAAAACGAACTCTTTTGTCAAGGACACATATTGAACACGCTTTCCGACCATCTGTACGATCTGTACCAACAGACATTATCAGCAGAGGAGATCTGGGCTACTCTTGAGTTCAAGTACAAAGCTGAAGAAGAAGGAACCAATAAATTTCTCATCGCCAGGTATTTTACTTCAGCATGGTAGATAATAAATTGTTGCTGCTCCAAATCCAAAAACTGCATCTAATAGTTAACAAAATTAAAGCGATAAAGATTGATCTTCCTGAATCATTCCAAGTCGGGGCTATAATTGCTAAATTGCCACCGATGTGAAAAAACTATAAATAGAAGTTACTGCATAAAACTGAGGACTACACTCTAGAACAAATTCAGAAACACCTTAGAATTGAGGAGGAATCCCATAACCACGACAGAAAGAATAATAACGGATGAGAATGCCTCGTCCAAGGTACATGTAGTAGAGAACACCAATAACAACAATCCCGAGAATGATGATTCCTTAAAACCCAATAAAAGAAAATTCAAGAAAAACGTCCAAAAGAAGAATGAAAAGTTCAAAGGCCCATGCCATGTCTGTGGAAAAACTGAGCACTATTCTCAAGTATGTTGATATTGCAAATCTAAAAAAGAGGCAAGTGCAGTAGAAAAAGGCAATATCATGGCTATGATTACTGAGGTGAATACCATCCAAGGTAAAGTTCCAAGGTGTTGGTATGATACTGCTGCTACAGTAAATGTGTGCTACGACAAATCAGCCTTCAAAACCTATGAGGAATTGACTGATGGTCAAGAAGTCCAAATGGGTAATGCAGTCCGATCGAAGGTCGTCGACAAACGAACTGTCGAACTGATATTCACCTCTAGAAAGAAAGTAATTCTGACTAATGTACTACATGTCCCAGACATGAGGCGAAACTTAGTTTTCCTGGATCTTCTGGGTAAACCAGGCATAAGGGTAGTGTACAAGTTAGGTAAACTGATTCTGTCCAGGAATGAGAATTTTGTCAGAAAGGGATATACTTGTAATGAGATGATTAAGTTTTCTCTAAATGAAAGTAGCACTTCTGCATATATGGTTGAATCCGCTGGATTGTGATATGATAGACTAGCCCATATTGAACAGTACCTTAAAGTTCATGGCTAAGAATGATTTAATCTCATACACAGATAATAAAACAAATAAATGTAAAATGTGCATACGATCCAAAATGACGAAGAAACCTTTTTCAAGTATTGATGGATCGTTTCGAATATTGGATCTTGTGCACAGTGATATCTGTGAGTTAAATGACATGTTAAATGACATTCTTACTCATGGAGGTAAACAGTACTTCATAACCTTTATAAATGATTGCTCTAGATATGTGTATGTCTATCTGTTAAAGAGCAAAGATGAAGCATTAAACATGTTTAAAATATATAAAGTAAAAGTAGAGAATCAACTAAATAAGAAGATAAAAATTCTTCATAGCGATAAAAGAGGAGAATACTTCTCGAATGAATTCGATAATTTCCGTGAAGAACATGGAATAATACATCAATGTACAGCTCCATATACACTTCAACAAAATGGAATAGCTGAAGAAAGAATAAAACATTAGTAGAGATGGTTAACTCAATATTGATAAGAGCAAAGTTGCCACTAAGTCTATGGTTGAGGCACTGCTTACAACATGTCATATAATAAATAGAATTCTCTCTAAAAAATATAAAATATCTCCATATGAAACATGGAGAGGTAGAAAACCTAACCTAGGATATCTCAAAGTGTGGGAGTGTCTTGCATACTGCAGAACCCCTGATCCAAAAAGAACCAAGTTAGGACTAAGAGCTATTAAGTGCATCTTCATAGGGTATGCACAAAATAGTAAAGCTTATAGACTTCAAGACATAGAGTCTAATATAATAATAGAATCAAGAGACGTTGAATTCTTTAAGAACTCACTATCCTTGTAGTTAAATGATAACGAAATCTAAACTCCTAATAAAGAACCGGATAGCGCAGCTCCCAGATAGTGGAAGCTCCTATTGAACCCCATAGGAGTCAAAGAATAAGAATAGAGAAGAGTCTAGGAGATGATTATATAGACTCATAACGCATCATTTTTTATTTGGTAGAAGCAGATAGAGAAAATGTTATTAGACAAATACCTATAGTTGACTGTAGAAGATGATCCTAAAACATATAAAGAGGCTGTATCCTCTAGAGACTCAGCCTTCTGGAAAGAAGCTATAAATGATAAAATGGAATCCATACTGTTAAATCAAACATGAGAACTAGTAAACTTACCTCTAGGTTCTAGACCCATAGGTTGTAAGTGAGTATTTAGGAAGAAATATCATACTGATGGGACTATCCAAACCTTTAAAGCTCAACTAGTAGCTAAGGGTTTTAGACAAAAAGAATGGATAGATTACTTTGATACATACTCACCTATAGCTAAGATAACATCTATTAGGATATTATTTGCACTAGCTTCCATACATCATCTTCACATTCACCAAATGGATGTAAAGACCGCATTCCTGAATGGTGACCTCAATGAGGAGGTATACATGGAACAATCTGAAGGTTTCATTTTACCAGGAAATGAAAACAAAGTATGTAGATTAGTCAAATCACTGTATGGATTAAAACAAGCACCAAAATAGTGACATGAGATTGATTCCAAAATACTATCTCATGGTTTCATGCATAATATAGCTAACAAATGCATATATTATAAAGTAGATGGTAGTTATATCGTTATTATCTGTCTGTATGTTGATGACATATTAATAATAAGTAATAAAATGGAAGGTGTGACTGAAACAAAGATGTTTCTTTCTTATGTATTTAAAATGAAGGATCTTAAACAAGTTGATACCATCCTAGGTATCAAAGTTAAAAAATATTGTGGGGATTATGTTTGTGTCAATCTCATTATATTGAGAAGATAATAAACAAGTTTAACCATCTAAATATAAAGAAAGCAAAAACCTCATTTGATCCAAGTATCAAACTAAAAGAAAATACTGGAAGAACAGTTGCACAATTAGAATATGCGAGTGCTATAGGAAGTCTTATGTATGTTATGCAATGCACTAGACCTAATATCGCATATACTGTGAGTAAACTTAGTAGGTTTACTAGTAACCCTAGTACTGAACACTAGAATGCAATCAGTAGAGTCCTCGGTTACTTAAAAGCAACCAAAGACTTAGGACAGTTTTATTCAGAGTTTCCCGCCGTGTTCGAAGGATATACCGATGCGAGCTGGATATCGAGTGTAGGGGACAACAAGTCTACTATAGGGTGAGTATTCACTCTGGGAGGTGCAGCTGTATCTTGGGTCCAAGAAACAAACTTGCATAATGCACTTGACTATGGAGTCTGAATTTATAACCCTGGCTGCAACAGGCAAAAAGGCTGAGTGGCTAAGGGATCTTCCATTAAAAATTCTTTTTTATGTAAAGCCTATATCGGCTGTGTCACTACATTGTGATAGTGAAACCACATTAGCTAGAGCCTATAGCGGCACTTATAATGGCAAGTCTAGACATATCAGTCTTTGACATGATTATGTCAGACAGTTGATTTGAGATGGAATCATTGCTATTTCCTATATGAAATCAAGCAATAACCTAACAGATATTTTCACTAAACCTCTACCAAGAGAGGTAGTAAAGGCTACATCTAGAGGGATAGGGTTGAAACTATTTGACTAAAGTTCCACCAGTGATGGTAACCCAACCTAAAGTCAAAAAATCTCTAATCTTGGGTTTAATATGTAAGAATAAGTCACTGATATGTGAAAAGTTTTCAGCACTAAATTATAAAACTTCATCCATAATAGACAAGTGTTGAGCATTACAAAAGAAGGTTAAGTCTTAGAACTCTTAATGAAATCCAGTCTTTAGGACAAGTGTCTTATAGTAACAGAGACACTAGAAGGATTTCACCTATATGAACGTAGAGATGGTGTCGTCTCTCATGAGAGTTAAGAGTTTTCTCTCGGGATCGTTCATGAATTAGGATAAGCACATGACTATTAAATGTGCTGAGCAAAATTGTGAGAACTCTAACAACACATTAAAAATATGTGTGTGATTTTTCCGATTCTGTTATCTAAGAATAACTGGTTCAAAGCTACGACTACTAGTCATTTTGACAGAATTTTGAGATACTTAACTAAGAAAAGATTAAAATCGAAAGATATATTTTTTTATGCATATAAGCTGATTATTCTGGTAGAAATGTTTAATCGAGAAAAATATATTTTTATAAAAATTAAGTGAGGGATTGTTGAAAATAGTATTGATTTTATAAATATATATTTATATAAAATATATAAAATATTTGAAAAAATGTTTGAAAAATACCTTTTTTCATGTTTTTGGGAATAATCCCACATGGGAAAGGGAAGAGAAGAAAAAGGTGTTTATATGAAAACACCGTGCACGTGCACGCGCTCAGTCTCGGTCTCGGGCTCGTTGCGAGGGCGTAGGCATGTGAGGCAGTTGGCTGTAGAGGCGCTAGTGGCGCACTTTGCACTTCGCACGTGCGCATCGTGTCACAAAGGATCGCTCCCTTTGCGAACCGAAGCGAGACGGGTGCGACAAAGTGGCTAAGCCAGATGGCTGGGTAATGGAGAGACTAGAGGACTGAATGAGAGTCCTTAAGAATATATAGAGGGCTGAAAAAAGAGCTGTTGCAGAAAATCTGTAACAGTTGTGAAATAATTGTAGGGTCCAGCTGAAACTGCTGCATGGCTAGCCCAAATAGTTAAAAAATGGCTAATTACTATCTCACAACAGTCAGCATGCAACAACTTAATGGCCCATGCACAACAGTCAGAAAACGGCTATAAAACAGCTAGTTTTCTCCAACAGTCAGAAAACGGTCATGCGATTTATTTCCCTGGACCATAACCCTCAGCCACTATAGCCTATAAAAGGAGAGCCTGGATGGGTTTTCAAACCATCTCACTACTCATCCAGCACTACCATACGAAATTGAGACAGCCCACTACTTCTCTCTCTATACTCCAGTAATTCCAGCAAGATAACAACGGTTAAACATTTTGCAAGAAGAACAGACCAACGGCGTGGTCTATAACTGTTCAACAGAACCAGTGGCTGAAGATTTGACAAGTGCAGTGGTCTAAAACACACTATTCTTCTTCTCTTCTTTCTTCTTTTAGGATTTTTTCCCTTTTTTATGTATTTCTGCCAGACTGTGTAATAGAGTTCCATTAGTGGGCCTTCGTGTTTGCTCAATGCAGACCCACATCAGGCTCATCGTATCTTAGAAGTGGTTTGCCTGTAACCTATCAGCATACTCAATTCAATTGAGCAGGGGCAAATAACGCTTTAAGGATAACATTTCAGACGTGCTTCAGCCTGTCCTTAGAACAGATAATTTTTTATTTTTCGGTTTCCACATTATATAAAAATTATATTAATCTGTATAAATTCCTAACATGTAGTTTTTATAATCATTGCATTTTTGGAGTTTCCTATCCCCAACCTTTGTAAGACCCATATTTTTAGTCCGTACTGTTCCGTAGACTTCCGCAGTCTTACCGGTCGAATCCCGACAACCTTCGACCCTTAATCGATATTTACACATGACCCTGATTCGTACGCTGTCAATCCGAGTCGACTCAACCCAAGACCATTACCATAGTGACCGCGCCACCGCTGCGGTTTCGATGCCGTGACTTGCGCGCCGAGGCGATACCCTGGTCAGGAGATGTAGGCCAACGTTCGGTGCGAGAAAAACGCCGCGCGTTGCGAAACCCAAGAGAATCTCTATGAGGTGTCACGTCAATCAATCAATCCATCAATCCATCACATGTCAAGTACATGTCAAGTACACATCACCTTTCACCCATACCCAAGCAACCACAAAAGTCGAAAAGTTCTTACACCTCCCATGCCTTTCTTACAAAAAAGGGCACCAAAGTCAATGATTTCTTACACACCCATCACTCACCACATCCATCACCTATCACTTTCTCTCTCTCTCTCCCTTTACAACTCTTTCTCTTTTTCTCATTTTCTAATCTCCCAAGCATGAAAATCCCATACGTATGAGAGCTCTCCAAGCATTCCTAAGCTCCAAGTGTGGCCCACCTTTCCTACCCCATCATCTCCCATCCTAGCCATCCATTCCTCATCTCACCCATTAGAATCAAAGCTAAGGAGCTAAGGAACCCATAGGAGCAAGAAGATCGAACGGTGGGTGCTTAATAATAGTAGTTTTTTATATTTTTAAGATAGGTCAAGTGAGGCCAACCGATCAATGGTTTGGATTTTACTTGGGACCCTAAGATGTGGCCGATGGCCCACTTTGATCATCATGATAGTCCATGATGGGGCCATTCTCCATGGACCCCATCATGATGTTTATTTCATTACATTTAAAGGTCATCTAGACCGTCTAATTTGGTGGAGAAAGGATCTCCACCGTTGAATTCGATTTTGTTAGTTTCATGTGTAAAGGGACCCATTTTATTGTATGATCTCTTACAAGAAAGGGCTCATAGTGGCGGAGCCCTCCATCATAAGCGTATCCCACCCTCTATCTCTCTATCTCTCTCACTCTCTTTCTATTTCTTTTTTCTTATTATAATATGGTTGTGTGGCATACTTGAATGGACCCCACCATGAGGCATATACCCTAACCAAACTATCTACAAGTGTGGCCACTTTGCGTGAGTTGTATCTACACCATCCTCCATGAGGTGGCCCACCTAAATAGGGCCCACCTCAATGCTTGTGCTGAAGCCAAAACCGTCCAGCGTCTGGGACGCAGGACGTGAGATAAACACAAATATAGGCTTGGTTGAAGCCATGGAGGTGGACCATTGGTGTAGGCCCCACCTTGATGTAATTATCCAATCCAAGCCGTCCTTCCTCTTACCAACATTATTTTAGCCGTTGAGTAGAAGAATGGGACTGATCTGACATCTGGTGGGCCATAACATAGGGAACTTTGGTGGTTACCATTGGAAGATCGTCTAATATTTTTTTTCACACCCAAAAATTCCGAACTTCGGACTCATTTTGTTTGTTTCAGGCTGTAGAATCCCATGGTCGGAATGGATTTTCCGAACGTGGGTCCCACCTGTGAAAAACCACAGGAAAATAAATTTTCTTAAAAAAGGAAATGAGAAAGGAAGAGGGTGTGCTGCTGGGCAGCCGCTGTCAGCGCTGCCAGCGCTGCAAGCGCCAGGCTGACGGACGTGCAGTCCCACAGCTGCTGTCGTGGGCCCCACCATGATGTATTTTTGAAATCCAACCTGTTCTTGAGGTGGGCCACTCCCAGACGTAGGCCCCCTCCAAAGATCAGCTGCATCCAAAACTCGGGTGGCCCACACCACACGAAACAGTGTGATTGAACATCTGCCCTTGAAACCTTTCTCATGGGCCACAAAAGTTTTGGATCAAGATGAAATTTGTGTTTTCCTTTCATTCAGGTTCGTGTGATCTTTTCAACGGGTTGGATTTCAAATAAACATTTTAGTGGGCCCCACATGGGACCCACAGTGATGTATGTGTACTTCATCCACCGTCCAGGCGGACGGTGGTACCCACCGTGATATGTGTTTCAGCTCCACCGTCCAGTGGACGGTGGAGCCCCCCTGGGTGTGTGTGTACGTGTGCATGCGTGTGAGTGTGTGTGTACGTGTGGGGTTGTGCATGTGTGTATATATTATATGTATATTATATCATATATAATATTGTATATATTGTATATATTTAATATGTAGTCTATATATTATTTTATATATAATATACATGATGGTGGGCCTTCATGTGGACCCCCACCCTTGTTGCAGGTGCTGCATCCAATATGTCCACCCATTTTATAAGCTCATTTTATGAAATGAGTTAAAAAAAAGGCCAAATCCATAGTCCAAGTGGACCCCATCTTGGCATGATTTGAGGTCCATCTTAATGTATTTGTGACAGTTTATTGGGGCCCACTTTGACATGGATGTAAGACCCATGGGATTGGACCATTTGATATATCCCAAGGCCCTTGGGTCCAGACACATTTGATTTATATAAGGCCCATGATTTAGGCCCATTTGATTTATATAAGGCCTATGGGTTTAAGCCCACTTGATCTATATAAGGCCGATGATTTAGGCCCATTTGGTATGTATAAAGCCCATGAGATTAGGCCCATTTAAGACACATAAGGCCCATGTGATTTGACCCATTATGATGTACTCTGAGGCCCATGGGTTATGTCCCATTGCAATGTACCTAAGGCCATTGGTGAAGCCCAATAATGCGGCCCATTTGATGAACGTAAGGCCCACTAATGTAGCCCATTTGATGTAATAAAGGCCCAATAGGATGTACCTAAGGTCCATTGCAATGTGTGAACCCAACATGGTTTGTGTAATAATGTCTACTACGAACTATGGCTTGGGAACAATGGTGGTTTGACGTCCACATTGCAAGTATAGTGTTGGTTAAATGTCCGCATTATAACTCTCCCTAGGGCCATTAATAGGCCCGTACTTATTGCGTATAGGCCATCTAGACCCATCTACTTTGTAAGGACGGTGCATTACTTTATCACATGTTTAGTATAGTTCCATGATTCATGATCATACGCATCATATGTATGCTTGATATGAGAAGTGACTGATCATAGCATATGCCTTCGGACAGATTGTTTATGGGACCCTGATTAGGCGGTGTTGCCCTACATGAGCGCACGATACGCGCAGAATTTGCTGCATGATTGGGTAGTGTGATTCATGCATTTCGCATTGTGTGTTATGGTTATTGTACGTCCTAGCGACATCGGAGTTGTAGCCTCCACAGACGCATCGTGGTTGGCAGAATTGAATATCAAAAATTTTATTCTACATGGGGTGCTATAGATATCCCTTGGTGAAAGTTTCTAAACCCTTATGGTACCAAGAGGTTGCTCCAACGTTTAGACCGAGTGGGTAGATGAGCGTCGAGTGCCGATTACCAGATGGCTGCGCTCTCCACTGTGTCGTGGTCAGTTGGAAGGGGGTGCGGCCTTACCCGCCCGAGTGTAGGGGGCCATGCTAGGCTGAGTCTGACCAGCTCGAGGAATGGGTTCGCTATCGACGAGTCGAGCTCGATATTGGCAGACGGATAGTGAGGTCTCTTCCACTTACCTTATTGCACGCGATGAGGCGGCGATCTGGTTTAGAGTGTACTAGACCCCGGTGATATCCCAGAGTTGAGCTATATTGACATGTGGACTTAGATGAGGATTGTATGCTTGATTTGCATTTTGCATCGCATAGCCTTGGTACGGCTCATGATATTTATGGATCCATCTGCATATTCCGCATTACTCTGATACTGCATGATCATATTACTACCTTGAGCACACACTTTCACCACCATCTAAGCTTTCTATAAGCTTATGCACGACCGTTGCGTGAAGGTAACGTTGAAGCGCAGCAGTGTTGAGGCAGGAGCGCTTAGCAGATCGTTTTGGAGTTTTGTTCATCATTATTGTATTTTCCCTTTATGCTCATTAAACTTGTAAAGTTTTTGATCATAGTGGAAATGTAATGGAGTTATTGGTTGTTATTTGTGCGTTATGACTTTAGTTATGCTTATTACGAATCAAACTGATGTTGAAAATCCTCCTCGTAGCATTCCAGGATTGGAATCTGGTGAATGAGATTTGGGAGCCGAGAATGGGGTTCTACGGAGGTTGTCGGCGCCGAATTCGGCGATCGAAAATTTTGTGAGCCCGATTTCTGAATTTGGGGCGTGACAACCTTCATCGTGCAAGGATTCCAGTCTTTACCGGTGTGGTAGACTCGGAGGAGTTATAACACAAGGTCTTGGGTTCAAAACCCATATGCGTGCATAGGTGTGTGGCGGGTGCGTGTTTGTGTGTGTGTGTGTGTGTGTATATATATATATATATATATATATATATATATATATATATATATATATATATATATATATATAAACCTTCACCGAACAAGGTCACTCCTTTTGTGGAATAAAAAACAGCAGTTTGGCCACACGTGTACCATGTGTCAGCATGTGATCTAGCCATGAACGAGCAGTTCTGTGGGTGGGCCACTGTTATGTATTGTTTATCCACACCGTCCATCACTTTTCTCTGATAATTTTTAATTTTAAGATATGAGTACAAAAATGATCTAAAATAAGGGATGGACGGTATGGATAAAAAGATACATCACGGTGGGCCCGCCCCCAGAACTGCCCGCTCGCGGCTAGACACTGACGGCATGTATAAGGGTGGGGCCACGGAGGTCATCTCTCGCTGGGAGGCTTAGATTCGAAGTGGCCGAATCATTCTGATTTTTTGGGCGTTCAATTTCAAAGTGGTGGAACCCAGCTGGGAGGGTTAGATTCCATTCATAAATAACGGTGGGCCCACAAGCACGCAAAATGAACTCCTCGTATGAGATTATTTATGTCATTTTGGTGCATTTTCCTCTGTCACGAGGAGTAACCACCAATATTACGAAAGAAACGAGACTAGGAGAGTAACTAGCTCAGTTAGCTCACTCGACATGAAATCGACTCGGTTTGAAGTTGAGTTCGAGCTAGCTCAAGCTCAACTCAACTCAGATCGAACCCGTTGGAGCCAAGTTTGAGTTGGCCCAACTCAACTTGACTTGAATCAAACCCAACTCAAACTGAACGCAGATCAAACCAGTTCGGTGACTTATTTACTTTGGTATTGATGTTGCTTATAAAGCGCATGGTGAAATAACTCAACAAAGTGTGGCTGATGACAATGAAGGTATGCATAATGAAATAAGTACCATAGCCAGGTCGATCCGAGGCCAGCTCGACTCGGTTCGACCGAGTGTACACCCCTAAACGAGACCTATGTTTAATTATCATATAATGTAGGGACGGGACCTATGTTTAATTATCATATAATGTAGGGAGGCAGATGCAATCAATCCTGTAATTCTTTACTATTCTTTTTATTTTTATTTTTATTTTTACATACGCACCCTAAGCACCGCCGTAGTGGGATTTCACCACCCATGGGTATCGAGCCCAAGACCTCGCGTTGAAACTCTTCAGAGTCTACTACCGAGTTAAGGACTCAACCCGTAATTCTTTAATATTTAAATACACAGCATCATGCCAAATCTCCCGCCTCTCTCTGATGGCTTTCGTCTCCGACATTTCCTCAAATCTTTTCTGTCATTCCATCCCTCAAAACCTCTCTTCTCTATCTCTCAAGAAAAAAACATTCCCGCCGCTCGCCCTCCTTTACCAAACTACCCTCCAAACCCTAACCCTAGATGCCAAGCTCAACGTAACCGGCCCATCTCAACTCTCCGGCCACGTCGAGATCAGCGGCTCCAAGAACTCGGCACTAGCGGTCCTCGCTGGGACCCTCTGCTGCTCCGGTACTTCTATTCTCCGCAGAATGCCAGATCTCTCTGATACTAGATCGATGATCTCGATTCTGCAGTCTTTGGGATCTCGAGTCGAAATCTCCAATGGAGAAATTGTGGTCAATACGGAGGGGATTTGCTCTCTGGAGCCATGTCCGCGTTCGGTCGGGAAAATGCGGGCTGGGTTTTTTGTAGTGGGACCGCTGCTCTCTCGGTTTGGAGAGGCTGTGGTCGCGCTTCCTGGCGGCTGTGATATCGGGGCTCGCCCGACTGATTTGTTTCTCGATGGGCTTCTAGCGCTTGGTGCTGTTGTCGAATTGAGGTTAAGATTGTTTCGATGTTCCTATACGTTCTTATGATCAGAATCCATGCAATGATTTTAATGTAATTTTGTCTTTTGTTGTTGTTCTTGTGTTGATTTCTGCGGATGCGTTTGGATATACAGCTGGTTCCAATTGCATCTGGATCAGCTCTCAGAGAGGTCTGATTACCTACAACCAGCTGTAGGTTAACTTCACTTATGACCCATTTTTACGAGCATTTTCCTTTGAAGTATTGACATTTTCAAGGGAAAAAGTGGAAGGACAAAATACTGGAGGCATAAAAAATGGGTTGTACCGTACTTCCGGTTGTCTGTGATCAACTCTCTAATTAGGATGCTGTATTGTGGTTGTGAAATGTCTCTGTTTTTCCAATAAAAGTAATTGGATGTCTCGCAATGTCTTAGAATGAAAGTAACCACCGTTCAGGATTGATTGTTCTTTTAAATAAAGCGGGGCTGATCCTATTTTGGAAGCTTCATTTCGTTGCAACTTAGTTATTGCAATCTGATCAATCTGCTGAATTTTACACAGTACATGATACTTGTAAGAAGTTCAAGAGTTGTTGATTTTTTATTATTTATTTATTATTATTATTATTATTATTTTGTTTGGTGGGTAAGATAGTATAAAACCAATGAATAAAACCTGGATTGGACCCTGACTCTTCTATTTTATTTTTTAATTTTTTGGGACAAAAATGCTCCAATAAGCATGATGGCATGGTAAATTAATTCTAAAATATTAAATACAAGAACGTAAAAAACATGAAAGAGAAACTAAAAATGTGTAGAAATAGAAAACAAAAGTTTGTATTTGACAGTATATGATGCATATATACATGGCAAAGAAAAGCATAATAACCACGATGGTCAGGACCCATACCCAAATTGCTGAAGTTTTGTGTCCTTCAAGCCCAAATCAGCACCATGTTTCATGGATCAATGTTTTTTTTTTATTTAAATTAATTAATTAATTTATTTATATTATCTCCATCATAGAAAAAAAAAGTATCATTGCATCCATAATCTTGAAAAAAAATAAAAAATCCGATGTCCTTTAATCAAAATGTTGGGTTTCAGCTCACTATATTGGCTGTAACAAGGCCATGCTATTTACCCATTGCATGGTAGTGCATACAAATGACAATTTGTCATTTGCAGCAGGAATGAATCATCTCTCATGTTTCTGATTGGGAGATTTCTGTGTACTCATCCAGACTATGTTGGCCATTTTCTTTGGGTGTGTTCTGTATTGGGTTGGAGGAGAGTGATTATAGATACCATATCAGTGCATATGGCAAATATCTTATTCTTTACCTTCCAAAAATAAAAATATTATTCTTTACATCATCATATGTTCGTTTTCTGTTCTTTTCCATTACTCTGCAAGGATGTGGAATCTCCATATTTGTTATGTACACATGCATGCGATGTCAGGCCTCATTGATTTATTTAGTGACTATCACCTTAAATATAGGTGTGCTCCCTACACACGCGAATTCGATTCCCCTCCCCGGGATTACCCAATGCATGTGGTTTGCGGGTGATTGTGTGTATCCGCAAGGAATAGTCTTGCCTCAAAATGGGACAGGGACACCTGGACGTCATAACAAAAAAAAAGAAGAAATCACCTTAAATATGATGTTATTCTAGTTAACAGAGCTGCAGAGTGTCAACAATTGATCAAAACATCATATTGAAAATCTAGAACACTATGTTTCAGTCTCTGTTAAGATGGAAAAAGGTATTTTGACGTCCAACTGATGAACAGGTCAGTTCCGTGGAAGAGCACAAGTGGGGACAGTGCATATGGTTGCAGGTTACCACTTTAAACGGGGCTGAAAGTCTCATCGAAATTGTTAACTGAAACTTGGCACCTGTTAAGTTAATTGTTCTTTAAGATACTTACTTCGTCATCTATGATTCTTTCAAAATGGTGCTAGTTATTGTTGAGTAAAATGCAAAAATGCTATAACAAAGATGTCTGCCCTTTTTTTGTTGGGCTTGATGTTAGGAACAAGGATAGGTGAAAGGCTATTATATTATTCTTAGGTAATGCCCATATTGGCTATACATCTCACATCTCCATATTGGCATGTGTGCTTGTGCGTGGATGGGTAGGGGTCCACATGCGTGTGGAATTAGCAAGCCTTCACACCCTGCACCCATAGTTTCCAATATCGGTATTGTCGCAACTAAAATGGCTGGATCGTATCCATATCAAAATTTCACTAATGTTTTCTTGTTTTTCATTTAAACCATGGAGGGGGCTTAGAAAGTCATTTTAAGCTAGATTTAGACCTATTTTGGATCAAAATAAATGATTTGAGTGAGATTCAATAAATCAACTGAAGTGGACCATTATGGCAAAAATCGAAAAGGGTAGACGTTCACTTTCTTTTTTGATGTTTTCATCTTCTTTTTGTTGTATTTTCATGTAATGGACTCTAATTCAGCAAATCATGCTTTATTTGTATTCAATGAGGGCCCATTTAGTTGACTTTCAATAGGTCAAATTGACAGTCAACTTATGCATGTCCAAAATACAAAAAAAAAAAAAAAAAAAAAGGAAAGAAAAGAGAGAAGAGGATAAATTCGTGATTTTTTTTTTTTTTTCTTACCTGTGAGATTCAATAAATCAACTGAAGTGGACCATTATGGCAAAAATCGAAAAGGGTAGATGTTCACTTTCTTTTTTGATGTTTTCATCTTCTTTTTGTTGTATTTTCATGTAATGGACTCTAATTCAGCAAATCATGCTTTATTTGTATTCAATGAGGGCCCATTTAGTTGACTTTCAACAGGTCAAATTGACAGTCAACTTATGCATGTACAAAATACAAAAAAAAAAAAAAGGAAAGAAAAGAGAGAGGATAAATTCTTGATTTATTTTTTTTTACCTGATATTTTCCTTAATTCTTTGGCTTAAAAAAAAAAAAAAAAAAAAGTCAACTGATACGGGCCAATACTGATACACAAGGCCTGTATCATATCGTTTTTTTTTGCCAATCCGGTATGCTCTCTAATACCAACATTTAGTAGATAGATGTATCAAGATGACAAATATATTGAAGTTCTAAAATAGTAAACAAGTACCACTTGAAAACAAAGGAAAAAGGTTCCAACCGAATGATGAAGCCTTTCAAACAAATTTATTAAAAAGTGTAGTTGTTTGCTGCATAAGACATTCTATCATGAATCAATTGTTGTTTGTAAGCTTTGGACCCTGCATGATAATCCTCACCCAAACTTTGCTATAATGATTAAAGCAGCAGCATAAGCTTGGTAGATGATGTGATTGCAGTTCTCAGTTGATTAGATCTGCAACTTCTACAGGGATGGGAAGGTGCATGCATGTGCTGCAAATGGCAGAAGGCTGGTTGGGGGAAGGTTCCATCTTAGTTACCCCAGCGTTGGTGCGACAGAAACTCTCATGATGGCAGCGTCAATGGCTGATGGAGTGACAGTGCTTACAAATGTAGCCCAAGTACAATTCACAGAAGAATAGATCATTTGTGCATTTTTCATTTTTTAAGACTATGGAACAATATTTATTTCTTTTGTTTGCAGATGAATCATATTGACAATTGAAATGGGTGGTGGCCTGACTTTGCCACAGGAACCAGAAGTGGTTGATCTTGCACAGTTTCTGATTGCCAGTGGGGCAATTGTGGAAGGAGTTGGAACAGGAAAGCTTGTTATTCATGGCAGGAAACAGTTGCATGGTGCAGAGTTCACAATAATACCGGACCGCATTGAAGCTGGTACATTTGCAGTTGCTGCGGCCATTACTCGTTCATGCATTTCAATGTCACCTGTCATTCCTCATCATTTAACATGCATGATAAACAGACTTTCAGCTGCTGGTTGCAAGATTGCACATAGGGACTCTGTTTTGGAGGTATGACCGTTTTAAGCTTTTCGTTATCGGTTTTCCCCTTGAGATCTGAAAGCCTATTTTCATCACCAGGTGTCAGCGGTGCCTGCAATGGTTGGTGGTGATCTTCAAGGCTTTCATTTTAAAACATGCCCGTATCCCGGTTTTCCTACAGACCTTCAACCCCAATTTATGGCACTCCTTGCAACTTGTAATGGCTCGTGGACTGTGGATGAATCTGTTTTTGAAGGCCGCATGACTCATGGTGTGTGATACTCCCATCTCCTGAAATCCTGTGTTTAACAGCAGTGTTTTACTTGTATACAACCTGGTACAGTATCAACTTTTCATGGTATAAGAGAAATGGCAGGGAACCATTTTGAAGTATGTTATTAGAGCATATTTAGTCACAAAATTCAATGAAATATTTCTGTGATTGTTTGAACTTGTTAGTTACTTCACCTGTTTCCTAAATCGATCATCGCCAATTGCATTCACAGCCATCACCAATTCTTTCACAAGTTGTTTTCATTTAGGGCCTGTTTGTAACAAAAGAAAATTGTAATGATTATCCAATGATGATTTTCCAAGATTTTTTTGAGCATACCATTGAAAGATGGATTCCCATGGATTCCATTTTTGGGGGCCCTTGTTTGGATAACACTTGGAAATCTCATAAAGTTCTCACAATGGTCAGCTTGGAACTTGCAATTGAGAATTATACTATGGTGTTTGAATAATGATTGCCTTTTGAAATGTAATATTTTCTTTGTTATCTAAACATAGCAAAATGTCCCACCATGGGAAAACTCACCCATTTTCTTCTTTTCCCACCATCCAAAAAGTCACCCACAGGAAAATGGCTGTTGATTCTATCCATCTTTATGAGAAATTATATGATTTATGCTGCACAACAATATGGATGATGGGTTAGCTACTTCTGAGTTTTAGGTGGAAAAGTAAGTTTTATGCTGATCTTTCTACTTTGCCCGTGTTCAAAGAAAGTATCAAAGGTAGAGAAAACTAACATGGTTATCGTATCATATTCATTATCAGGTTCCCTAATCATTACTAGAATTTGCTACATCCTATAATTTTTATCCTTCTTCTCCAACAGTTTTATGGTTCTATATTGGTTGAACAGCAGAATCCTACTCTTCCCACATGTACCAACGTCCATTTCAAGTTAGATTCCAGAAAGGTTGTAAGACATCAACTTCAACCGATTTGTTTTGTCCCGAGTTGAGTGGCGACTCGGCCAAATCAAACCTCGTGGTGCCAAACTGGATAAGTCGGAATCAACCTGGTCTTAGTCAACTTAGTCGGAATCAACCTAGTCTTAGTCAACTTAGATGTATCGCATCGGACTTGTACAAGTTATCAATCCTTGGATATTGAATGTTTTTTTTTTTTTTTTTTTTTTTTTTGTGGGGGGGGGGGGGGGGGGGTGGTGTTGTGTCCCACCATGTGTTGCTTCACAAAAATAGGCCGGCCTGGACATGGTGTGGATCACTCAAATATGAAAAGAAAGATGGGTGAAAGAAGACTGGCCAAATCAACAATTGACCTACATATGATCACCTAATGGCCAGCCGGCCTGATTTTCAGGTGGCAACACATGGTGGATGCACCTAAAATGAATGGCCTGGATCTTACATACATGGGATGTGATAGTAGGATTCAGATGGCTACTCTCAGTAGTAGTCATCGCATGGTTCATTCGGTGGAGATGTCCCATACCAATTCCCAAAGAGCTTAAACATGAGGGTTTTGTTGTCATTTTTTTCATCCCCCACATCATGCTCCTAACTTCTAAAAGAAATGAAGTGCTCTCTAATGTGAGTTCACTGATTATGATTATATGCCCGTCTTGTATGCAATAGTGAGAGAGCTGCAGAAGCTTGGAGCAAGAATTCAAGTTTGTGGGAGTTCAGCCTTAGTCCACGGAAAGGACCATGGAAGGTATGCTTGTATTCTGATCACACCGTCATTTTTCCTTTGAAGTTTATGATACTTGCGATTTACTTGTGACTAAAAACACGAACGGTATTGCTCTTTCCCCTTCTCAGCACCTTACGTGGTTCTCAGGTTGTGGCAACTGATTTAAGAGGTGGGGCATCACTGGTTTTAGCTGGAATGGCTGCAGAAGGGATTACTCAAATCATTGGTGCAGCTCATATTGATAGGGGTTATGAGAATCTAGAGAAGAAGCTTCATTCATTAGGAGCTGATGTTAGAAGGGTTGGAATTCAGCAGTCATGATTGTTGTATGCTGACCAAATGAAAAAAGGTCCTAAACAGAAGGTTTTGCAGAAAGCCGTTACTGGGATTTGATCTGCTGCCGAAATGCGAGGTAAGGGATGTGTATCCTCACTCAGGGCAGAAAGGAAGCAAAAATAGTAAACTGCCCATTCTGTTTTTTTTTTTCCAAGGAGAATTGGTTCCACGGGATTATTCAGTAATCCCATTTTGTAGGGGCCATCTTAGCGTACGCCAATGTTGCGTACATTTATCTCCTGTATTATATGCCACGGTGCATGTGTAACTTGGTTGATTTTGTTCTCAACTGTTGCTTCTTTTAGTTTTTCTTGTTTCCCGAGTCTCGTATCATTTATGTGCCACGGTCTGTTAACTTCAAAATCTCAAACGAACCATTGAAAATTTTCTTTTCCTCAAGATTCTTTCATTGTTCACAAGTTTCACTTGTACAGCACAGCGCAGGAGCAATACTAATTGCACTTGTTTCGCACAAATAACGGAGGAACCTGTGCCAGATTGGAACCGCTCACGGGATGTTTTCCCAGGTTGACCACCCACCTATTGGATGTTTTCCTGGGTGGGGTTCCCATCCGATGGCCACCAACTTCCGAAAACTCCATAGATTATTGTGAGATCAAACAGTCTGCACTGGCAAACCATCAATAAACTGTTAACAGAACCTGATCATGGCTCAAATTCTATGGTCTGTTGTGTTCAAGGTAACGGTTAGCTGTAACCTTGCCACTCATGATCCACCATGTATGCAGTTCGTGGTGGTTTAACTTGCCATCCATTGAGACTTGGGAGAGCCCTGCTGTTGGTTGTTCAAAATTCAAAGAACTGCCCTATCAGCTGATATCATGGGCTATCATGCAAATTGATATCATGGGCCCCACTGATGGCCCTTGCACAAAAAACAACAAGGGGTTTGCATTCAACAACGGCCAAATATATATCATGGGCCCCACTGATGGCCCTTGCACAAAAAACAACAAGGGGTTTGCATTCAACAACGGCCAAATATTCCATTGCCAAATCTATCATTTCATGGATTATATCCATGACAACGATCATTTTCCTCATTTCAAAATTATCTCAAGATGAATTTGAAATTGGCCATTAATGCAATTTGCGCGCATACAACCATCAGCAATGCAATCCAGCCAAGTCCCATTGTGCATGGGACATGGTTTAAAAGTTAAAACTGCCTCAGCAATAGGCCTTCTGTAAACATCATTACCTGATCGGACAATCTTAACCATTAAATTTTTATTTCCATTTAAGTGTCCACTTGATGACCACCAATCAAGATTGTTGGGATCATCCAATGTGTAGCTTTTAGGCCATGCAACGACCCATCCACAATGGGGGACCATAACTAGGTCAGTCTGGATTTACAGGTGTGCCATCAGGTACCCAAACTCCTTGTACTAAATAACTGAATCAATTGCAAACAAGACTACCATCTGGGATATGATGAGGGAGGCTGTAATCAACATCAAACACTGGGTGGGACCCACAGTCCCAGAAGTTCATCAAATTATTACATCAGAAAGAGTGGCAAACAAAGGAGAAGCTGATCAAATAATAGCATATATGTGGGGGCATGGCAATCACCATTGGTAAGTCAAATGATACAACAACAACAACAATAAAAAAAATAAAATAAAAAAGACAGGGAATGTGGTAAAACAATAGTTCAAGTCTTCTGCTGTCCTGCATTCTTAGAACTCCTAAAGCAACCACGCCAGTCTGAAGTCCAATTTTTTTTTTTTTTTTTTCTTTTCCAAAGCCTAGATTTGGAGTGTCTGGATGTCAACTAAAAAACCACACCAGAAATAACGGATATCTGAAAAACCTTTTATGGAAAAGGAAAGGCTGAGGATATTTCAACATACTTCACGTTTTACACAGCTGAGGCTCCAGCTCCTACCTGTTTCACTGCAAAAAAGCAAAATTCCATATGAAAAGGTTGGGATCATGTTTCATTAGAACGGTGAAATAGAAGTTGGAGAGACTTGCAGTGTTTAACTATATATATATATATATATATATATATATATATATATTTCATGATCTTGACAATGCATTTGTTGGGACCTATCTTCATGGTCCACACAACAAAAATTGCAGCAATTGGATGATCCTAGCTGCCGATTGGAAGACTTCTGAAGATTGAGTATAGCAACTTTTGGTTAGACATTTTACCAGGGCTCAAAATCTGTGTATCAGGTATTGATTGATTCAACACCATATCGCCCCCATATCAAGCTGTTTTGGGCTGGTATGGCTGTATCATCGATGATACCAGTATGTATCAGGCAATGAGTACCAGTTTCGGACAATACTTTAAACCTTGCTTTCTACTGAACCATCCATTTGTAATCCTCAGAAACCACTCCAACAAGCTATGATTACCCAAACTGGTGCAATTTCATTATCCACAAAAAGACCTCCAAACCGAGGCAATATTGCCAAGCAGGTAAACAGTCAGGATTTGAGAGAGAGAGAGCACCTCTGCATCATCACCTCTGCCAACTTTGGCAATGCTCTCCATCTTCTGAGAGTCTTCTGCAGTCATTGAATAGAAAGATGCCAGAAATCAAAGACCTATCCTCAGCCGCAAAGAATCTTATAAACATAATTCAGGACTGAACATCTGAAGCGACTACAGATGAAGAGTTTGCAACAACAATTACTTGTAAGAAGTGTGCTTCTATCTCACAAAAAGTGAATTATGTTGCTGAAAACAGTCCTCTAACTAAAAAATTTGGAATTTTGGCAGAAACTAAACATTATTTGACCTGCATAACTATGATCAATCCAATCCCTTTGATTCTATGTGACAAAACTTCAATCAAGATAAGACAGTTTTTAACAATTGTATACAACCAAATTTACACTGGATACCCTGAATTTAATCTTCATATACTTGTCAGCAAAAGAAAGATAAGTAGTTGAACATACATCAACTATTTTCTTCACCTACATGGGAAAGGCTGGAATCACTCAAAGCAATACCTAGGAATGCTCAAACTACATCTTGTTCCTGTAAAAATAAGATCTAGGAATGAATGGAAAGTAGAGGATCATCCACCTGAGGCATTGAGGTTTTCAGTCCTAACAAGTTGGGCTGATGCTTTGGTAATCCATACCATCCATATGTTGTGTCTTGTCATGGACTGGCCCATACACCCCAAAAGCTCTCAGATTTTAAGATCTTGACCACCCATTTGGGGACTTCTTCAGTTGAATGCAGACCATTGCTATATTTTCCTTTTGGAATGATGGTTTTATTTTATTAACAAGGAAAAGCAAAAACAGCAAACAGCGCCAAAACAATAAAACAAAAAAACAAAAGCAGGGGACGCCCCAGGGCCCCACCCAACGCTACAAGGGACAAACCAACTTAAAGCCCGCCCCAACCCCTCAGAGGCCCACCAAGAAACATCCTCTAAATTCCTGCCTTGGCAACACCTAGAAATCTTGAGAGAAATCCTCCTTTTGATTGACAGAATCGACGCACATTCCCTTAAAAGATCCTGTTATTGCTCTCTTTCCACAAACCCCATAACATTCTGAAAAAACATCATCCTCCACAAAATCTCTTTAGGGCCATTGAAAGGACCACGCTGCCATTCTACCATCAACTCATCAATATAATCACTGAATAGCCAAACCACCCTAATACAAGACAAGAGGAACCCAAACCTTCCTCGCAAGGGATTCTCTCTTTTCTGCACATGTTGGGAAATGGCATATTCTGCATCTGCAACTTTCTCGCGCTAAAATCTTGTTGGCTGCAGCTGCCCAAGAAAAAGCTTGACCTCTTGGGGGAATAGGGACTTTCCATATCTTTCAAAAAAACAAAGAAACGAAAGGGGACCTTCCATACATTAGTACGTGGAGGAGAAACACTGTCCCATTTTGTAAGTACATACATAACGAGCTAGCTGGAAACTTCCCACTTGGCAACCCTTTCCACACTTTCCTGTTCCTGGATGAGCTATCAATCTGCACATGGCACAACCAGCCGAGCACATTTGCAAGAAAGCCAGCCTCTATCTAACGTTCCACGTAACACGTTTCCAACAATTTCATAACAATCCTAGACCTTTTCTTCCATATCAATTGCAAGCAGAAATGTCCTAATATGAAAAATCTAGGACTTCATCATCTGATGAGGACATCATGCACATGCACGCCCGCACACCACCACCCCTACGCACGTATGTACGTAGAAGGAGGACCCCACCATCGATCTCGCTCGACGACGACGTCCAGGAAGGGCCTCCTAGTTAGAAGACAAGTTTTTGTTTAAAAAAAGTAGGCCCGATAGTCAAGAAAAGCCCATCATGGGATCTCGTAATCGTGGCTCACTCGTCGGATTGATTTCATATTTTAAGCTTTACTTATTGTTATTATTTAGAACATTGTGAACGCTTTAGATTTCTCTGTTTGGCTTTTATTTTAGTTTACTTCATTGCCAAGTAATAGGTTGCGCACATGGTGCAAGTTTTGGGGTATAGGATTTTTCCTATAAATAGGCACCCCTTGTAGTTCTTTGGATTCATTGAAGTTAATAAAAAAAATTCCTACTTTATTTTCCTGCTCTTCGTGAGTTGTGAAAAAATTCAAAAGTGGATGCGAAGCCCATCCTTTTCAAAGGGCTAACTATCGTGGTACGAAGCCACATCGACCCCAATTCACCCCGATCCTCCATCATCTTCTTTTCCATCTTCCCCCACCATCCATACTGCGAATTCGTCCCTTTTGTTGCATCAGATTTCTTCATTACAGCAGGTTTTCAGATTTCGGCCCGCAGGCGAGCTGAAACTTCAACGGAGCACTACGTACAAACCGTACATTGGATCGAGCTGAGATTTGGGAGTTTTGGAGTCCATCCCTAGCCGACCAGGGCCAAGGTGACCTTTTTCTGAATAGTGGGCCCCACACACGTGCGGCCAAGATCACACGCACGTGCGTCTAGGCCATTGTTGTTGTCCACCCGTGCGATACTACTCTGGTTCATCTCTCTCCTCTCTTTCACTCTGTTTTCACCCAAAATCCCTAAATCTAACCCTAAATTACTCAAATCCCCAATTTTATGCCCCTTGTCTTACCCTAGGGTTCCTTGATTTGAAACTGGTGAATCCCTTGGATTAGGGACTAATTACTATGCATGTGTGGATGATTATTTCTTATCTTTGAGTATCGTTTGGTTCATAATTTTTATTGATCCAGCCCTATCATGTGTAGGCCTGGACACGCATAGATTCCCCTTTAATTGAATGTTTGGACTTTCATGTGGGATATGGAATTTGTGTAATTGTTTCTGAACTAACGTGATCTTAAGCCTGAAATCTCGCATATCATATTTAATTTTCATGTCCTGCATCATCATCCTTCCAAAATCTCATTCTATCGACTTTATTGACCAAGAACCAAATACACGTACCAAATCCCTTCCCCACTATGCTCAAAATATCTCCATTTCTTCCTTTAATTTCTCCATACCATTTAGTTCTTCTGCAAACCTCCACAGCCAATTGCTCAAAAGAGCCAAATTCTTATCCCTAACATTTCCAACACCGAGGCCCCTCCACAAAGAGGCTTTTGAACCTCCTCCCAATTCGTGAGGTGAAATTTAGGCCCCTTCCCCTCTCCCTTTCCACAAGTTTCTTTGAAGACACTTACTTCTAGAGGGCACCACCATAGGAAGCCCAAATAAAGAGAAAAGGTAGACCAAGAGATTAGACAAATTAGCATTAATGAGAGTAATTCTCCCCCTAAAAGAAAGATATGACCCTTTCTATCTCACCGATAGGTCTCCCAAAACATGGGTGGAGTCACCTAACCGTCAATGGCCCTATTAATATGCACCAGGTTCGGAAGGGTAGTAAGAACCTCACTTGGAGGTATATTTAGTAAAAAGATACAATCCCATTACAAGGATAACCCATCATTTCTATAATTTTGTAAACCTTATCTAGGACTGAATACTATTTGGTTCACCTTTAATCAAGGGTAACCCATCATTTCTATAATTTTCTAAAAAGATACAATCCCGTTACAAGGATAACCCATCATTTCTTTAATTTTGTAATCCTTATCTAGGACTGAACACTATTTTGGTTCACCTTTAATCAAGGGTATTCTCCAATGAATATGCAACTGAAAGCTCATGGTATGTCTTCGCAAAGAATGCAACATCCACACAGATTAATAAACCACTTCTGAGATGAAAATTTAGCTCTTCTTTGTGTGGATGCATTTTCTTTTCATGGATTTATTTATTTCTATCACAATTTTTCTCATATGCAAACTGTTGTTACCAATTGTCCATGGGAAGTCCAGTGCTATTTCTTATTTTAGCATGTGTTGGTAGACTTTATTGAATTTGTTGTTCCTCAGACAGGAGAAGATCATTCACTAACCAAACCATGCAAAGTTCTGAAACGCATACCAGAGTAATTTTTGCATGCAACCATATCCACTTCCATATTCCTCAAATACAATATAACATGGAATATTCATTTATATACAGTGCATACTGCGCTTTAGGTTTATCTACTGAGTGCATGAGCTAGTTTGCAAGTAAGCTGAAAACTAACAATATATTGTTAATGAGTAAAATATGCACTCAATACTACAAAGTTGACAAAAAGTGCTCAGAAAGATATAACAGTGCATGTAATTGAAATCATCATCATCATCTAAACCTTATCCCAATTCCCAACTAATTGGGGTTGGCTAGTGCATGTTCTTGTAAATGACAGTTTTTTTTTTCTTCTATTGATCAGTTTGTAAATGATCGGCATGAGAATTTCTGTTTGAAGTCGTAAGAGTATCATAAGAAGGAAACCTGTTTCTTTCTCTTTTTTTTTGGATAAAAACACTCACTGAAAAATAAGGGAAGTACATCAAGAGGGCCCCTGTGCAACAAAAGGCTAGATCTTGCTGCAACCCATATTTGACATCATTCCTATAATTTTTTAATCCTCATCTAGGACTGGACACTATTTTGGCTCTCCTTTAATCAAGGGTCTTATTCAAGGAAGATGCAATTATCAGCTCATGGTATGTCTTTGCGAAGAATGCAACATCCACACAACATAATAAAATCACTTCTGAGATGAAAATTCAGCTCTTCTTTTCATAAATGCATTTTCTCATGTGCGAACTGTTGTTAACAATTATCCATGGGAAGTGCAGTTCTATTTCTTATGTATGCTAGCATGTGTTGGTAGACTTTCTTGAATTTGTTGTACCTCAGACAAGAGAAGATTGTTCACTAACCAAACCTTGCAAAGCACAGAAATGTATCACCCAATAAGAAATACCTGAGTTAATTTTCATGTGCAACTGCAACCATGTCCACTTCCACATCCCTCAAATACAATATAACATGGAATACTCATATACTGTGTATACTATGCTTGAGGTTCAGCTACTGAGTGCATGAGCTAGCATGCAAGTAAATTGAAAACTAGTATTATATTGTGAAGGAGTAAAACATGCGCTCAATGCTACAAAGTTGATAAATTGAGTTAGATTGTCAGACTTATTCAAGTGCTCAGAAGATATAACAGTGCATATGATTGAAATCACCATCATCATCTAAGCCTTATCCCAATTCCCAACTGATTGGGGTCGGCTAGAGCATGTGCTTGTAAATGATGATTTTCCCCCTTCTTGATCGGTATGTAAATGATGAACATGAGTACTATTTGAAGTTGTTAGAAGTTTCATAGGAAGGAAACCTATTTATTTTTTCATGGATAAAAACACTCACTGAAAAATAAGGGTAGTACATCAAGAGGACAACCCTGTGGAACAGAAGGCTGGATCTTGCTACAACCTATATTTTTCCCAGGTATTGGCTATCCTTGCGAACCTCATAAGAAACAAATACAACATTCCTCCAAGGCTAACAACACTCAGAGATGGCCTAGGACATGACAGTTATCGAATCATGTTCGAGTTTCAACCAAAATATTTTTGGATAGAATGAAGAACAAATCATCAAGATTCTGTTTCAGCCCTCATTAAATTCACACCTCAAATTTGTGAAAGACATTGTTCTGATGATTTCATATCCATTTCTAAGAACATTCCCCAGCTCAGTTTCCAACCAAGGAATATCAAAATTCAATATCCTAGAAGAGGCCCACCCAATTTTTCTCCAGCTTCTTATGATGTCAGAGATTAGAACCCCACAAAACCCCTTTTTGGTGAGACAAGATGATATGGCTCTTCACAGTTTCCTCTAATTTCTCCAGAGGAGCAACATTGTTATTGGCGTTTCAATCGTTTTCTCTTTCCATAAACCCCGAAATATCAAACAGCCAAATCTCCAGTAGATTCCTTCCTCTTGAAAGGTTCCTCCTTTCCAACTCTTCACAACCTCAGATAACTTCTCTTGATCCACAAAAACCTGGTAAGCTACAATGATTGTGATTTGGTGTGAATTTCTCCTTTAGCAAAAGAGGAAGCTTATGAGGGCAAAAAACACATGGGAGGGGCATTGAATAAAGAAATCCAACAACCCCAATTGCCATATGATATCATGGTAGTGGAGGTAAAACCTCAGTTGCAAGCATCTTCTATTAAGTTGTAGCCCTCACTCCAGAATCTTGCTACCACTGCAACTTCAAAGCCTCCTGTTGCTCCCACCAACAACAAGCACTATGATGATTCCACTATCACTTTCTTTCATCAGCGAATATATTCTAATTTTCCATAAGCATAATAGCTAAGAGTAGTACAATTAAGAAAATCTTCTATCAGCCATGTATGGGATGCCTCCAAATACAATAGCCAACAAGGTATTCAATGACGGCAACATAGGCATACCAGCCATATCGTTGTAACAGTGATATTTTTTAAAAGGAAAAAAATGTATCAGCTCATTATAGGCATATCAGTTCATTGCGGCCCTATATCGGGCTGTTACAGGCCTCTTTTCTTTTCGAATCTGGCGTTACGGCCCTGTATCATGTAACAAGCACCACCAGTACCATTACACTGTTTTCAGTAGCACTGTAGCATAGCGTAGTGTAACAAAAACGCTACGTAGCGTACGCAAGTAGCGTAATTCCCTGGTAGTGTAAGCTACAATGCATGTAGCATAGCGTAGTGTGTAGCGTGGATAGCGTAAGCTACTTAAAATCTCATTTTTAAAGTGTTTTTTCTATTTTTGTTTAACACATTTTAAAATGGTGATGACTTATACCTATGACACATGGCACTGCATTAAACTAATCAGGAACATCCAAATTGTGGTTTATATAATGAATTTGTGGTGTTTCAATAAATACTTATTCATTTTGCATGGAAATAAGTTGTTGATGATTCAGATCCGTACTCAAGAACTCATAGAAATTATGCATTTTGTAAATTTTATCATATTTTCTATTATTTTAATTAAAAATATTAAGGATTGCTCAGCTTACGCTACACGCTATAGAGGGCCAAATGCCACACTATACGCTATTTAAAACATTGCCATTTCATAACCGTTTTTTTGATACCAAGACAGCTAAGGGTCCAATTAGCCAAATATCAGTGAGATGAGCTCCTTATTTCATTTGATAGAGGGAAGGGAAAAGCATTACCAAATGTGGTTTCTAAATTCCAATCACCCTATAGCTAAGGGTGCAACTTGGGTGGGTGGGTCAGGCATGTTGAGGGTCAACCCAAGCCCAACTTGACCTCAAGAAGAGGCGGCCAAAGGCCTGACCCAATCCTAGATCCAACCCAAGGTATTAAATAGTGAATACACTCAACCCTAGCGCAATTGGTTTGGTCGGTTAACACTTGCAAGTTGCAACTAGTAAACACATAAGATCAAACAAATAGCACCATTAGAATAACACCTGTATCTGATCAAATAACATCAGCAAAACAAAGACTACAGTAATAATTCACCACTCATCACAAATCAGCATGTGGGCTGCATGTTAGTTCCAATCATTAACCCTATTTTCCATGCATGGACGGTCCCGATCATGAACCCAATATGGCATAAAGTTCACAACATGGATGATTTCAATCATGAATGCTATTTTCCATGCACGTTATTATTTACATTTATAAGTCAGTCACACAGCTCATTTGGCACATACTACATTCTAATAGTTAGCATGCTGCCTTATTTACAGATCAGGACCCACTAGAGAATTATATGAAAACCATTTACCTGTCGGTATCCAAAATACAACCATTAGCACAGTGCAAACATCTATATTTTATTAACTCATTTCAAAAGACACACCACCTTTACCTTTTCCCGACTACCATCCCCTCCTCTTTCCTCTTTTTATACACTTGTGTGGTTCTACCCACATACCTTGTGGAAGCTTTCATGATGCAAGACAATTAACTACTTGCTCTAAAAGCTCGAACTATTAGAGCATGTCGAATTAATCCTTTTAACTCATAGCCCAGGCCCCACATCTCATGGGTTAGGAGCTCGATTGAACCCCCCTTGTGGGCCCCAAATCACATGGGTACTGCCTCATACGAGCTACCCACCTCGAGTGTGTCCCCGCATCCCACAAGCTACCCCACTCGAGCCCAGTGTGAAATGCCCCTGCATTAATCACCCCCGGTGAGAAGTCTCGAACACGAGACCGCTCTGATACCAATTTGATGTAGGACAATTAACCACTCACTCTAAAAGCTCGAATTGTTAGAGCGTGGTAAATTAATCTCTTTATCTCATAGCTCGGGCCTCACATCTCATGGGTTAGGACCTCGGCTGAACCCCCCTCGTGGGCCCCAAATGACATGCGTACCGCCTCATACAAGCCACCCACCCCGAGTGTGTCCCTGCATCCCATAGGCTACCCCACTCGAGCTCGGTGTGAAATTCCCGTGCATTATTTCACATCCATATCAAAAAAATCTATTAAACCCAATCAAGCAAGCACCATAGCAGCAGCAGGCTGCGGACCTGGACATGTCTTAATCATGACAAAATCACAGGCTGCATCAGTTCATGTATTCACCAAATTGCAGTAGAACGGTTCAGGTAGTGTGAGAAAGCAAACAAACTTATCTAGCACATATCCATTCTATCAGGTGCATGGTTTTAGGGGTAAGGGGAACCTTAGCCAGTACATATCCTAGTCAGCATGTGACTAGAATGGTAAATCAATTACCACATAAAGAAGGTCTCATCAAGCCTTTATTGCTCTTACTGACTCCTTTCAAAAATTGAAAGGATCAAAATTGTAAAGAATTATAAGGCACTACATGATCCGTAGCAGCGAATATTCAAAACACCCTTAAAGCATTTTGTGCAAGTGGGTTCCATCATATTGATGATCCAGAATGTCGATCTAAAGGGCACCAACATCGATGGCATTCCCCAAAATCTCTCACATTGGAATATGGGAATCATGTAGTAGTAACATTACCACCATCACGACCTCTATAGGCCCCACCATGATGTGTTAATGACATCCACTCTGTCGAAACATGAACCACCAATGGGCCCAAAAATAGACTAATCCATGATTGCGAAGGGATGATAATGATTGGAAGGGGATGACCACCCTCAATTCTCATAGAGGGCCCACTGTGTTGTGTATATGACATCCACTCCATTCACATATGAAATGGACACATAGAAGGCATCCCCTCCCAGTTGTTTCTCCCGATGGAGTTTTGTGTTCTCATTGCCAGTTGAAGCTGGCATAAAGGAGGGTTGCGTCAGGTTGGCAGTCCACGTGATTCTTTTGCCACAACTTTTATCACGAATCCAAAATGAACATCATAGCATGATTTGTGTAGCTAACCCCAATTAGTTGGGATAAGGCTTTGATGATGGCGGTGATGACAACGACAGCTAAACACAAGGGGTGGTGTGCATGATGGTCAGCGTGGATGTCATTAACAAACCACGGTCGGCCTAAAGAGGTAGTCCATAGTCATGGTGGTAATGTTACCACCACAGAATTTCCCTATACTAATAGATGTCGAATCAAGCTCGAGAGTCGAGTTGGTTAGTGCACCCTCTTTAGAAGGAAAACCTGCGAAGAAGTACTGTTGATGGGTTTCCAAAATGAAAAACCGGACCAAAAAAATGGTATACGTATCTTATTTGTAGACCTTTTCTGTTGAATATGGGCCATTGCTGTATTTTCTTCCCAACTCTCTGTTTGCAAAACACAAACCAGATGGTTAGGATAGTTCCATCAGGTTATGGGAATCACTCATATCCACAGTTGGATCCACATCACTGAGATATAGGCCAATTTTGTACAAACTGCGGATAATATTTTGCATGCACTTGCCTCGAGGATTTTACAATAACTCTGATTCTATTTCTCAAGAATTTCTTAGAGAGTTGGATTCCTAACTTCTGGAGGGTTGGGCTTTTTCTTTTTTTCTTTTTTCACACAACTCCAAAAACATCTTTAAAGAGGGAGATAAACTCCAATAACTGATATTGTTCCATCATGAAAAAGTGTGTTATGGCATATACTCCCATCTCTTTACAACCTGATCTATGAACCAGACCACTCATGAAAAATCACCGTTGGACCTCACTTCTGCCATGCAACAAACTGTGAGGTTTATTTCAGCCATCCAATTTCCAAGGAAATCATGCTAAAAGGATGAACTAAATACCAAGTCCTAGTATAAACTTTGTAACCAGAACCCCCATCCCAGATTTGTAAATATAGAAGGGTGGAGGCTGTGATTTACTTTAAAGGTTAACCTATAAAATAGGTACTCAAAACAGAAATCCTTGACCTATACAAACTCCTAAACGAGCTCACATGTGCTCATGTGAACCACCTCAGTGACAAATCATCTATTACCTCCGTCCTCCGGAATGTCAGAAGTCCACAAGGTGAGGTTATCCCTCAAAAGTTGCATGATCAGAGTGCTATCTTTGTAAGATTCTTCACTGAGGGTATCGAGCTCAGAAATAGCTTCATCGAAAGCTTGCTTGGCAAGGTGGCAGGCCCTGAAATATAAGTAGCATGCCATTAGGTTCCACATACTTTAAGATGCGTCTCATACTCAAGCATATACACATCCTCACATGCTCGGCATACCTTTCTGGTGAGTTCATGATCTCATAATAAAAGACTGAGAAATTTAGTGCCAGGCCCAACCGGATTGGATGTGTAGGGGATAGATCTGCCTCTGCTGTGGTAGAAGCCATCTGCAATGGTCCAGAAACAGATTTAGAACTAGCACTGTGGCACCCAAAACAACAATATTCACCTTTTTTATTTTTTGGAAGTATATAAAATGATCAGTCAAATCGTCATCAGAAATACAAAGCATAGATGCTGGTTAACAAGTAGCAGCTGGAGGAGGATAAATGCTCATAGCGACAGATTCGTACATAAAAATGAATCCACATTATGGCCATATACATCCAAGTAAAATTTGATCACTAGACAAGCACATGCTCCAATACCAGCTCATTAACCCATTTCTAACTATTTCTAACTCTTGCATAACACCAAAGGCTGCATTTGGATGCACAAGCAATTTGATTTGTGAATGTTCAGTTCAATCAGGGATGTGCTTCCTAGCACTCATGGTGAGGAATCAACCCTAAAGTGCAGCTACTTACCTTTCAGTCCATCTAAAAAGGAGTGTAATGGTAGTTTAGGGATCAATTCATAAATATGTATGCCAAAGAAGGAATTGCAATATGGTTATGTCCACGATAATGGCAACTTAAGTTGATAGTGCATTGAAACATACCCCTGCTATTTTTTTTAAAAATAAAATTTAAGTGCATGGGCAAATGACATACAACATCGGAACAGAGTTCAAAACGGGGGATTTGAGGCTGGCCCCAGGGCAAAACTAGACATTGGAACTTGAGGTGGGCTCCAGTACAGCTAAAAGGAGTAAGCGAAGAACCATACCACCCAAGCTGTAAAAACATAAGCCCTGGGAGATGGTAATTGCTTGATCGCAATCAGCTCTATCCAGTCATTACTTCTAATGGTGCCACATGACTATCCTCATACACTCCATTATCCTATCCTCATACACTCCATTATCCTCTTACCATCTTTCAGAAATAAGTTGCATTGGGTTTTTTATTCAAGGGTTCAAGAATCAAAGCCCTTCTTGTTGTCTGATACCAGAAATCCTGTGGCTGAAAACTGTAACTTCTGCCACCAAAGCTAAGAAATAAGAAATGTAAAATTTCTTTTCTCCCACTTTCTAGTCTATTTCTTTGTTGTCATTTTCTGAACTCGATATCGGTAAGTTACGCGAGCTTCTTTTGCTCCATAAGGATAACATGCCCATTAAAAGATGACGGCGATAAAAAATAATTGAACTAAAATTGATAGGAAAAGGGGGAAGAATTTATATTAAGACATTTGAATGTTTCTTGATGGACTCCTTTCTTCTAGTATTTCCCAACTTTTATGTTTCTTGTGGATAACATGTACCCATGCAAGGATGATGGTGATTAAAAATAATTTAACTGCCATTAATTGGAAAATTGGGGTGAATTTAACATGAAGGCATTTAAATGGTTCTCGATGGACTCCCTTCAAATGTCACCCTGTGTTCTTCTATTTTTTCTTCACTTCTTTTCTGACTTTCACCATCTGAGACCTATTTCTAAAGGACACATTAGTTATGTTGTAACTCTGCCCTCTATCTCAAAAGTTATTTTTGGATACAAAAAACTGTCTGAACAGGACCTCCTTGCATCAAGGTGACATGCCCAAGTCACAGATATCAACAGTCATTAAAAGAATTTTCCTGCCATGTTTTATTTTTCCCCTTCTTAATTCATGTTATTAGCTTCCAAAAATTTTAACCATTCAAATGGAAAAGTAGGAATGATCACCTAAAACCAATTCTAGATTAACTTAAGCTACAGCCTATTTTACCCTTGAAGATATAATAATTTTTTAAGAGAAAAATCTGAAAAAGGGTGTTGATGTAGAGGGCATTCCTCAAAAGAACAAGACTATGCCTCTACGTCAAAGCTTGCAAGAGGGCCCCACTGCAGCAATCCTACCAAAAGGTTAACCTGGACCTGGATTTTGAGGCGTTAATTTGGTAATGGGGAAAAAATATACGTCTAAACCCAAAATTAGCAAATTCAGCCCTCATGCCCCATAATTAGGAAGCCTCTAACAAGGTCCATTGACTACTGAGTACATGGCAAGATCTCACTCCAAAACCAACCAAATATACCACATTCCTTTAGCTTCAAAGTTGCTTTCATTTTATTGAGTTGAAAATTCAGCGTTGGATCTCTTAAAAGGAATTTAGTGTCAAGACCCGGCTGACCCATCCAATCCAGTTTTAGAATTAGATGCATGCAGCATGGAGCACTGATAGTTGGTAAGTTGTACATGTCTAAAGATACTAATAGACATGTGAAATCTGTTATGCTTACAGCTCTGCCAAAACATGCTGGCATTTGACATTCTATCCTGGCATCAAATGGTGAATCACCTAATCATTATCATAGTTTATAACTGACTTTTTGAAACTATCCATTACATTTACATGTCTAAAGATATATTTTGTTTGAGTAAAAAAAATAGTAGGATAGCTATAAGGCCATCCATGCTTTATGGGACAAAATGTTGGGCAGTTAATGAACAACATGGTCATAGGATGAGTATGAACAACATGTTCATAGGATGAGTGTAGCTGAAATGAGGATGTTGAGACAGATGAGTAGCAATACAAGAAAGGATGGAATCGGAAACGAATGGATTTGAAGGAACTTAGGAATAGCACCAATTGGTAATAATATGAGTGAAAGTGAACCTAGGTGGTTTGATCATGTGCAACGGAGACCAAGAACTATGCCAATTAGGAGTGATTACAAGTTAGAGGCTCAAAAAGGGTAACAAAAAGGCCCAAAAGGACGTGAATGGATGTACTAAAAAAAGACTTGATGACATACGTTCTTACTGAAATGATTGAGTGGAATGGTAGAACAAGATTCATGTAGCCAACCCCAATTAATTGAGGATAAGGCTTAGTTGATGACGATGATGAACCCTAAAAAAAATATATACCGTGGAATCAAATGGGCTCCTGCTGACAAGAACCAACCCAAAATGTTGAAATCATTGCTTGTTTGGAACCAATCAATCAAAGAGAAATCCAAAGATTCCTACACATAACTGCCGATTCCAAAATAGCTCCAACTTCTTAAATAATTCCCTCTTACCACTCATGATAGCAATTGTACCTTGATCATATTCAAATCAGCATCAGCCCTAAGGTTAAGGAAGGAAGATAACCCAAATAGCTCCAACTTCTTAAATAATTCCCTCTTACTGCTGAGTTGCCTCAATCATATTCACCTGATTGAGGCAACTCAGCCAAGCTGCTGTGAAGATTGAAAAATTACCAAGCTAAACAAATGGATGAAAATTGGTCACATATTGCATGATAAGCACATGATAAATAAAAAGGAAGTAAAATAAATCACTTTTACTTACAATTGGAATGAGAGAAAAGGAAAAAGTTAAAGAGAGTATTGTAATTTTGTAAAGAGGTCTAAGGGTAAGGAAGGAAGAGAGTGAGGTGAGGGTAGGTAATAGCTAAAGCAAATGGATTTATGAAGACATCAAGGAAGGATTATAAGGTGGGCAGGGATGGTAATTCTAAGGATGAAAGGGCATGATCAATATGCAGAAATATGAGTAAAGAATGATATAGCCATGTCAAAAATAAATACATAATTTAGGGTCTAGAGAAATCTTTTCTATGGGATGGTAGAGCAGTTACAAAATTATTATTATTATTTTTTTATCCCTATATCAGAGTCAGTCATTGATACAGTAACTAGGAAAATTCTTCCACATCCGGATGCATCATTTGGATTACACAATTCAAACCAAAAATGTAACACGGATTTGATTTGCAGGAAAAAAAAAAAAAAACACAGAATCACTAAAAGAAAAAAATAGAAATAACAGCCATAAGGGTGTTGTTGCATTATGCAATGCAGAAGATCTCCAAGAAAAAACCCTAAAAGTACAGCTAGGTCTTATTATTTTCTCAAACGCAATTCACCAACAAAAATATAACAAGACGACAAACCAACAAACCACAACCCAGATGATTATTTATTTCTCTTTAAAGCATTGCATCAAACATCTAATGTTGAAAGCTTACTAACAATCAACAACTTTATGAAGTTCTTCAACAGTTTTAGCACCCCCCAAATAATTAAATAGTAAACCAATCTTTTGCAGGGAACTATGGCCTGAATGACGTCGTCCATCTAGAGGATAAAAATAACATAATAACCATAATATGAAGAAACAGACTTCCACTAAGGAACCAGAATGAGAGAGATGAATGAATATGTCGCATAAACGGGCAGCTAGAGAGCAAGTTTTAGGTGTTACTTTCCCTTTAAAAAAAGAAAAAGAATAACAGATTTAGCAAATCGAATCACGGATTCACAGCATGATACAACTGCACTCAAATAAACTTCAAATTGGAAAACATTATTGCAGCATTTCTACATCCAAGTACAATTAAAATAAAATAAAGGGGAGAGAGGGGGATTTCTAATTATATTCAGAGAGAAAAGAATAAGAAGAAGAAGAAGAAAGGAGCACGTATGTACCTCGTATGCTTTCAGTGACTGATCCGCAGCCTCTTTCTTTTCAATTCCAGTCTTAAATTCTGCAAGATAACGATAGTAATCGCCTTTCCTGCAACCGACCAAAGCAAACTCAAAACCCTAGTTCCTAACTTCAGCCAAATCCAAACACACAGATCCAAAACTGCCACAGAGAAATAAACCACTCACATCTTGTAATAAAACACCGTTGATTCTCCCGTCGTTGATGAAGGAATCAGATGCTCGTCGATCACAGTCATGATATCATTACAGATGTTCGTAAGCTCCGATTCAACCTTCTGCCGGTACTCCTTGATCCGCCTCACGTGGTGGTCGTTCCCCTTTCCCTCCTCCTTCTGCTCGATCGAGGAGAGAATCCGCCAGGACGCACGCCGCGCTCCAATCACGTTCTTGTACCCAACAGATAACAGGTTTCGCTCCTCCACGGTCAATTCGACGTCAAGCTTCGCAACGTTCTTCATGGAATCGACCATCTCTGGAACAAAAGAGGGAAAATCCTAAGGATCATGAGAAAACCCTAACCCTAGCACGGATCGGAAGGGGAAAAAGGCCTAGAGATCGTACCGTCGTAGCGCTCGGCCTGCTCCGCGAGCTTAGCAATGTAGACGAAGTTGCTGCGTTCTCTGGGAGACGCCATGGAAGATCAGGGATTAGGATTTTGGCAGAGATCTGAAACTAGGGTTTTACAGGAATCCGTCGATCTTCTACCGAAAGCTTCGATTCTTCGCGGAGAGAAAGATGGGCGGTGACGAAGACAGGCGCAGAGACCGGCTGGGATATTTATAGGCGATGCACAGCTACGGAATCGGAATGGAAAGAGGATCGAATACATCACTTTAGGCCCACAGACTCCGTAGTACCGTACGCCTGGCGCACACTGTAAAGTCTGTGGGCCTAACGTGATGCGTTTGTCTTATCCACGCCGTCCATTTTTAAGACATGAGCCTGAAATTAAAGCATATCCAACGCTCGAATTTACCACACTGCAGGAAACAGTGTGAATTAAAAGCCCGCATATGAAAACTTTTTACGGCTGAAGAAGTTTTGGATGAGTTTATACCAGTGTTTTACCTTTATCCAGATCTGCGTTACTTTATAAAATACACAGATCATGGTATGGGGACGCTTACCAAGTTCTGTGGGACACACATTGATGTATGTGTTGTATCCCCACCATCTATCCATTTGAAGATATCGTTTTATGGCACGAGACAAAGAACGATTCAGATATAAATTTTGAGTGGACCCTACCACAGAAAATAGTAGGAACAGTGACACCCCACTATTGAAACCTTACTGAGGTCCACCGTGATGTTTATCTGTGATCCACCATGTTCACGAGTTAAGGCCAACAGGAAAGAAGGAAAAACACAAATTTCAGCTGACCATAACTTCTGTGGCTTTTATAAATTTTTAATAATGGGTAGACTCTCTCTACTGTTTTCTGTTGTGGGTATACTCAACTTTAGATTTAACTCACTCTTTGACTCATTTCTTACTAAATTGATATCTCCAAATGAATGGGTGGTGTAGATACAGCACATACATCATGGTAGGTTCCATAAAACTTGGTGACATCACTTCAGCATTGTGTCTCCTGCTCAACCTGCAAGTAGCTAAACCGCGTCCATGGTAGGGGCCTTCCAGTAAGCTACTGATTTACTGCCATGTAAAACTCATTTGTTGGGATGCGAATTATGTGTTGAGAGTGTAATAATAGCTGGTTGCCCGCTAACAGTGTAAGTAGTGAGGTGGTTATTAATAGTGTCATGTGATTATGCATGTGTTTTATCTAAGTTATCTCTTTACTTTTCAAGAATGTTACGGGACATGTGCTCAAAAATAAGTGAGATCTAAATCGGAAGTATGCCAAGTCATAAGAAAATAGTGGAGATTGAATGCCCACTTAAAATTTTTGTAAGGTTTATTGTAATGTTCATTCATCATCCCACCAGTTAATTAAATTATGCATACTTGAATGAAAAGAAAACATAAATATCAACTTAATCCAAAACTTGAGTAAAAATGAGATGCATGACGTGCACACGAGACATCATCATGATGAGCCCATGAAGCACTTTCTATAGGGCTGATTAGATACCCACAAGGCCAGTGGCCAAACCACTTCTAAAGTAATGTCACCAAGCTTTGTGGACCCCACCATGATGCATGTGTTGTATCCATACTGTCCAACCATCTCTAGAGATAATTTTATGGCATTAGAAAAAGAATGATATAGATCTAAAGTTTAAGTGCACCCACCACAGAAAATCGTGGGATTAGTCACACCCGCTGTTGAAACATTTATAAGGTCCATCATGATGTATTTTTTAGATCTAACCTATTTATAAATTAACATAGAGATAGATGAAGTGAAAACAAAAATATAAGCCTAATAGGAAACTTTTGTGGCCCCTAAGAAGTTTTGAACGGTGGATGTCATTGCTCCCACTGTTTTCTATGGTGGGGTCCACTTGAACTTTAGATCTATCTCATTATTTCTATCATGCCATAAAACGATCTCTCCAAATGGATGGACAGTATGAATATAACACATGCATCATGACAGGGCATGAAGTGAGCATTCCTCTCTATAAACATATAGATATAAAAATATTTTAAATAGGTGGGTTGGCTTCGTTAACCTGTTGTGAAGCGTATTGTGTCATACTAAGCAGATCTCCATGGGCCCATCATAATGTATTTGTTTATCCACGCGGTTCATCACTTTTCTCGTATCATTTTAAGGTATTAGCTCAAAAATGAGGTAGATCCATTGCTCAAGTGGACCACACTATTAGTAATAATGGGTTGCATAAAATGCACACAGATCTGCCTGTTCCAGGCTACAAACGGGCAGGGGCCATTCATTAATACATTTAATAAATTAGTTGGGTTTGGATTGAACTCTTCCTTATTATGGCCCAAACCTAATTTAGCCAGACCCAACCCATAGTCACCCCTAGTTTTTATAGTAGAAATTATACAATATGTTGCCATAATACGATAAATATCCAACAGCAAGATGACAGCTCATGTCAAATCCATGATTATTAAGAATATATATATGAGGAAAAAATTTAAAAGTGTTTTAAAACTCCAAATGCTCATTGTTATTTGGATGCCAACCCATTGTATTGTTTTCTTAGCTCAAGGTGGCTGGACTAACGAATCTTTTTTGATGAACGAAACTGAAAAGCTTTTTTAATAGCTTCCAAGTAAGTGTTTTACAACCATCTCCGCTCAAAAAAATAAAAAAAAAACGCAAGGATCGGATGTTCGGGATCTTCCGATATCCAACCCTGGTCTATACATTCTGGGCCCAAGAGTTCAGCTTAGGTCACCGGAAATGATTCGTTCATGTCCCTGACCTGTTATAGCTTAGAGCTTTTTTTAATTTTCAATTCATTGATAAATACTCTGTAAATGGGTAATAAGTATTTCATTTGCTATTTACATCACGCTCCCCAATTCTTGGTTTTGACAAATTGCGCTCTTTAGACATAAAAATTAAAAATGCTGCAAAATATTTGTGGATCCCACTGTGATGCGTATTGCATATCCACATCGTTCATCCATTATGCCAACTGAATTTATGGCATGAGGCAAAAAATGAGGCATATTTAAAGCTTAAATGGACCACGCCATGGGAAAAAGGAAATTTAACACTTACCATTAAAAACTTCTTGGGGCCACTGTTTCTTTTAGTGTGGGCTACTTAAGTATTGGATCTGCCTCATTTTTCGACTCATGCCTTAAAATATTATGATAAAATAGATGGACGGAATGTATATATAATATACATCACCTTAGGGTCCACAAATTTAAACTAGTTCTTTTGAATCGGTTTCCTACGAAGAAATTCCTATGAATTTTCAAATGGGGTGAAATGATAATAACTTACCTATTTATAAAGTACTTATACAAGCTTTGAAAATCAAATAGGGGATTGGAGGGGGTTTCAAATTCCCTTGGTTGTTTGGCACATAAAGTAATTGGAGTTGCAAATCCAAGATGTTTCTAATCCCCTCCTTGAGGGGGTTTACAATCCATAGTGAGAGCTTGAATTACACCTAAAATCATTTCAATAGTTGCATATGTGACATGTTTGTCACTTTATACTATTATTCTATTGGGCACATGGCTTGCTGATGATGATTTGCACTGTCCAAACATGTAAATCAGCATTGTCCAAACATTGTCCAACACTGTCCAAACATTGTCCATATTAATCAACGATTAAAAATCGTTGGTTAGTCGCTCAGAAATGATCTTGTGCTTGCGGTCCATCCGAGACCTGAAATTTCATCATTTTCAGGCAAAGCATGTATTTTAGCGGGCTTATCACAACTATAATGTCAAAAATTATATATATCACTAATTAGAGATATTAAAGTTAATTTAGTAATTAAATTGAAACCCTTATAAATATACCATGCATAGGTATTTTTGAATTGAAGTTATTCACACTGGCTGCCAACACACCCTGAGGATTGCAAATCCAGGGGGTTTCCAATCCTGGGGTTCCCAATCAAGGGGGTTCCAAATCCACACTCCCAAACAGGCCCTTAGTCTTTACTAGACCTTATTCATTATGATATGTGTAAAACGTAGACCTCATTCCTTATGATACTCACCATGCCATGAAATACATGGTATAAGATTAACTTTTATTCTCAACTTCAAAAGTCTCGTCTTCAGCAAGTTGGACCATAGTTACTGTCTACCCCAGTGGATTACTTCCAAGTATGGATAACTTCCAACCTACCATAGCCATACTGCAAAGATCACTTTGTGCATAAATATGCAATATCTACTTACCAAGTGGACCAAACTTGTAGCTCGCTATTTATCAGGACTATAGGTGTGGCTGACCTAATGTGCAGATTTTGCTGATTTATGTACAAGTAGTAATCCTCATCGCAGGAGGCAACCTATTGAACGGGTTGGATGTCACCTGCACTTAACAGGGTGGAAGTTAGTTACATGGACGGTCACTAGCGGCCCTATGTTAATGGAGCTGGGCTAGAACTTCTTTTAGAACTTAAAATTTCAGTATAGTACAAAACTTGTTACAAGGATGCCAATTTCCTAACTCTTGTCACAATGGCCCAACCTCTTTCACAGTTGTCATGTTTAGAGATGGGCACGAGATGACTCAAGTCGCTTGTCTTGATTCGTCCGACTTGATTTGAACTGAAATGGTGATTCGGTCCGAACTAAGTAGGCTTCACCCAATCCGAACTCAAACCGAGTAAAGTCCAAGTTACCCGGTAACTTGACTCGACTAAACTCGATCCGGTCAGACTTGACTCAATTCGAAACCCGACTTGACTCGGATTCGAGTGTATATATATAATAAAAAACACTAATTTCTAAGTATCTCTAATCCTACCCGCGGCACCCGACTCCAACCCGTTCCCAAACTCTCTCTGTCTTCCTCCCTTCACCTCATCTTCCAAGCTTGATAGCCACCCACCACCATCACCACCTCTCTCTCTCTCTCTCTCTCTCTCTCTCTCTCTCTCTCTCTCTTTCTTCCAAGCCCGGCAGCCACCCACCACCATCACCACCCTCCTCCTCTTCTCTCTCCTCTCTACTCCCTCCCTCCCTCCCTCTCTCGATCCGATTCGGTGCCAACTCAACCTGACTCGATACTTTTGACTAGGTTGGACTCGGTTAGTTAGGATTAGTCCAAGCCAGACCCAGACTCAAATCGGGTCAGGCATGTGGACTCGGTACCGAGTTAGGTCGAGTTTGGGTCAGGCCTATTTCAAAACTAGATCGAGTCAGATCGGCCCTAACTAGGTCCAACTAGACTCAATGCCCAGCTCTAGTCATGTGTACCCCAAAAGTTCTGTGCAACTAACCGTGATTCAATCTGATTCCCTTCAACTGGTGATCCAAACCTGATGAATGCGTTTTGACGAAACATACACATCATAATGCCCCAACCACAAACTTATGAATGGCATTCCATGCCCATTGCTTTTTGTAATGTGGGTCGTGGATCTGGGTGATTTTTATTTATTTTTTGGCACCAGATCCTAAGTAGTGCACCTGACGGAAGGAGTGGATTTCATAAATACAACATGGTGGGCCCAAAGAGATTGGGTGTTTTAGTGTTGTGTAAAACAGGTGTTGTTGATGATTTCACGTCCTATTTAAATGGTGCAAATCTGCAAACGTGCGTCATGTGTATAGAGAAATGTTTAGCACGATTCATTTCCCAGATCTGTTTCTAAGACTAGACTGAATTACTTTTCTTCCCCTTTCACAAATCGTAGTGATCTAAATGGAGTAAACTTGTGGAGGAATACTTGAACATTGAGCTAGTACAAGTGGACCCCCATAGATCAATGGACTAGAACACTGACATGATGGACTCCAACATAAACAGACATTCCCCAAAAATCTCACGGATTGGAATATCATCTCCGTCCAATCTTTGGCCGCTCTTCCATAAAAAAATGGACCTAGCCTTCAAATAGTCTCTCCTACAACCAAAGGACAAGCATTGTTCTCTCAAGGAGATTTTTGGGGAATTAACCACCTACAGTGGGGCCTCTGATCAACGGTCTCAATCACCAAGATATTGCACCGCTTGTTCAAACTCAAGCTCAAGCATACTGCACATATTCATCCACTTCCTGCAATCGCCATTTTCTAACTATTTCTTAGATTATCAGAGCTTTAGGGAAAAAAAGCTTTAATCATCATTTCTCTGTTGCTTTACAAACAACTTCAATACAATCACAAGAAATTGAGCTAAAAGAATGAAGTGAAAATGATCTGGACAGATTGTATGGAAACCATCGCATAAAATTGTATTTGGACTTTTTGGTGTCCACATCACCTATTTGGACCCCCATTAGGTTCATTCCACTGTTCCACTACTACACAAAAATCATAACAATCAGATAGATGGTCCTAACCTCAGTGACTAGGCAAGATCTTGTTCATCCATTTTTGCATGTCACTGACAGTATGGTTTGGATAATCGGATCAGTATGATTATTTCAAGGCAGTGTATGAAGTGTGGACCGGACCTGATGGACAAACTAGATAGGTGATGGTGACGCCAACAGGTGCAAATGCAACTGGATGCATGGGAAGGTTTCCATTCACTTAATCCACTGGATCACTTCTCAAGAATGAAGAATCTACCACTTGGTTCAAAGGCTGGTATATGAAATGGGGATTTTTACAGCAAGTCCTCAAAAATTCTGATTTTACCATACAATGACTTAGATTTTAGAATTCTCCAAGAGTGTGATTTGCCAAACTAGTTGAGTCCAACATTGTAGGCCTGCATGGTGTGTGCATGACATCCAACCTGTCCACATGTGCTCCCCACCATGACAATCAAATGAACAAAAAATAGGATAATCCAATCATAAGGTTGGCCACATGTGAATTTAGATGCTTATAGCACCACCCACAATGATTCGAATGGACTGGTTTTTGTTCATGCGAATATTATGTCGCCTCTTTGAGGAACTTTGCCAAAAAAGTCCCCATAAAAATAATACGGATAATTGAAATTCTAGACGTATAAAATCCTAATCTAACAAATTCATCTATATGCTGCTATCCTTTGGAATGTTGTAGGCCCACAAGCTGAGGTTCTCTCTCAGGAGTTGTATGATCTGAGTACTATCCTGGTACGATTCTTTACTGAGGGTATCTAGCTCCGAAATAGCTTCACAGAAAGTTTGATTGGCAAGTTGGAAAGCCCTGAAATATGCAAGTAATATGGAATCAGTTCTACTCAATTTAAGAGAGAAAAAGAACATGCATCTAAATACAACACACCCTCCAATGCTACCTTCTTGGGGAGTTCAAGATCTCGCAATACAAAACCGAAAGATTCAGTGCTGAGCTCAATCTGATCGGATGGGTAGGAGAGAGCTCCACCTCTGCTGTAGTAGAAGCCATCTGAAGACAGGTTTTAAAAACAGATTAAGAACCAGTGATTTGGGGGCAATACAACAATTTCTGCTTGTCACAGCAAATTGTCATCAGAAATGCAGGATATCTTTCTGGTTATCAGTTAGTAACTGTGCAAGGAGAATAAGAAAGCACGACAACAAATTCATGCATAGAAGGACGGCATATTATGAGAGGGAGAGTTATTTGATATTCTGGCTGCGTATGACGCTTCATATGCGGCATGTAGAAATGGTACATATTGCATATACTAACTTGAATCATACCAACTAAATTGTGGAACCCCCTGTTGCCACTTTACACTCTAAAAATTAGATTGGTTGAGCCATTCTAACCTCTGATTCGTGGACAGTTGTTTGAATAAGACCATTGGATATGATTTGTTTTTAACAGTCTAATAAATGTTCAGCAATATAATAGTTAGATAAACAAATAATAGTAATATTTTAATAATAGCAATATTTTGTTTGTGATACATTTAAACCGGTGCTCATAATCTGGACAGTTAGTTTGAATGAATTGTATGCCGCACATGCAATATCTCAGTATCATCCACCGCACTCTGACAAAGTATCAAAGTATTTCTCTATTGAGAACTTGGATTTAAGAAGATCTAACCAAACAAACACATGCTATAAAATGGGACATCAGAATATCTACTCGCAAAGTGCTGAACTTGTCCCTTGTCTGGAACCCATCAATTGAATGAGGAACCCCCCGATCCCTTGAACCCATCAAGGTAAGTTGAAAGAATCATGGTACTATGATGCATTGCTTTTAAAGGGCTGTGATGATTCAAACTTGAGGGTGAGTCTCTTCCAACCTAGGAAGTTTATGCAACATGATCAAGTGCCATGAATGCATGAAGGTGAGACATCATCAAAGGCTCCACATGAAGATTAAATTTCAACCCTATCCACCTTTTGTTTCCTTATCTGTTAGTTGTTAAGATAAACTCAGACTCCAAGATTAGTCTGAGATTAGTACTAGTGATTAGATAGAGTTTACTTTAGTAGTTTGTGGGCCTTTAAAAAGTGTAGGCCTGAAAATTTCAGAAAAGAGACAATAAATTGATTATCTTTTTTAGTTTCAAGATAATCTCAGCTAGTTTTTCCTGCATCCGTAGTAAAAGGATGACATCTAGACACTACTGGGATGGTTGTGGGCCTTTCTGCGGACCTGTTGTCATTGATCCATTGATGAGATGTTTGTTGGGTTGTGTATCCAACTACCCCGTGCTGATTGCGCTGGTTCATCATCATTATTGCAATTATAGGCACATTCCAGTACACATCCACTACCTAGTGAACAGTCCATATCAACTAGAGGTACCATCCAACCTTGAAAATGAGGGCTGCATAGTATCCTGACCATCTCTATGTATAGATGAATTTTGAACATTAAGGATCTGTTTTGACATGAAATGGATATGTCCATAGATCTCTGACTCATATTTATGAGATGATAAAGTATTACTAAACCTATACCAAGTATTGGTTCACGCATGTAGGAACGATCAGATCAATCAACAACAGGTTTATGGAACAATGAGTTAAGCAAGGAAGAGGAGTTTAATGGAAGAACCTGGCCAAAGCCAAAGTGTTTGTTGTGATTGTGGTTGTGTTCAACTCCGATTTTAATGGCTCACGTTAAACTCCAAAAATGAAAGGTCACAATCATCAATCAAATTATCTTGGATATGGCAACCATGCTTGATTATCACATCTAAGGGAATAGCATCAAGCAAACACCTATGGCTTGATACCCAATGGAAGAGAAATTTATCACTTGCTACAACGCCACATGTTAGGTAGTGTAGCTAGCTAATTTCATCACATGGCTTTGGATTGTCCATTCGGGTTCCAAAGCCACTGAAAATTTACTGCAACACTGTTTTTTTCTTTTCAAACAAGACATTTAACAAATTAGCAAAAAGTATAGGAGTGATTATCTCTTATGACATTCCATCAGTGGGAGGTTATGCTTATGGCATGTACGCTTACTGTTGATATCACATTCCAGTTCACATATTCTGACTATTCTCTTTTGTGATATTTTCTGTTCCATGGATTACTTATGTGCATGTTTGAAGTAAGCATAATTTTGAACTTGGTAATTTGAGATGCAAGGAATCTCTTGGAAAAGATGGACCACTTGGAAATTTGCACGCATGATCATACCAGGCATATGATTCCATAGCACACATGTAATAAGTCTTGTGCAACAAGGGTGCTGACATTTGTAACAGTGATTAAGGTATTGCTCAAGAACCGGTGGACGGTGGTGGCATCCTCACAAAGCCCGATCTCATAAGGTGTTGTCAAGATATGCTTGAACCATCTAATCTAAGGCTGCCAATTAATGAAGTGGTTAATATTGGTAAAGTCCCATAAGTGGGAGTTTTATCCGTATGATGGGGCAAGTGCCACACATGTGCAAAGGGTGACTCTGGCCACCCATTGGATCGATTGAGAATGCTGTGGATCCCACGTACAATGTGATAATTTTCAAGTGGATAGGGGTTTGCCTATCCAAATCTCTTTCCATGTGACAAAGTTGTGAAGAGTATGGAGTATAGACAGACACCTAATGCTAGTATAAGTATGATGGGTTGGACTCAAGTGCATCTACAAAGGGGCTCTAGTCCCCAACTCATTTCATGTTTTTGGCAATTCAAACCTTTCCATTTGGTATTGCATTTCGGTGTGTGATTGAAGAGGAAGATCCAAGCTCATCCCTTCATCACGATAGTGGAGCATTAGCTATGTGATCAAAGATATCAAATGCTTTTGATGCATGAGAACTTCGGATCATATGCAATTCAGCCGAGACAATAAAAAACAATGATACAACAACAGCAGCAGCAATAGAAACAACAACAGCAATAAATTAGAGCTTGCTTTTAGCTCTAATAGTCTTTGCCCTATAGCGCCTGCATTTTGGTCTATCGATAAATTGGAGCTTGCTTTTAAAGTATTTCCATATACCTGCTTATTGTTTCCACCACTAGTCATATTCCTGCTTGTCGCCTATTAAGGATATGTATAACATACCGTACTTTTTAAATGACGAAAACACCTCTTAAAAGAGCTGGCTAAAATGGTGGACATGACGGATTTCTCAAAAACATCACAGTGGGCGCCACAATGATTTCTCAATACTGTCTCAAGCCGTGTGACCCACTTGAGTTTTGGATATGCCTCATTTTTTTGGCTCACCCCCTAAACTGATTTGGAGAAACTGGTGGACAGGGCAGATTATCACAAACATCATGATGGGCCCCACGAGTGTTTCGATGATGGGTTTCAAAGCCTTGCCATTTACTTACATATGATTGCATGCATTGACTTGAAGCGTTTGCATCTAGGACGCGTGCCATGCTCGGTGGGCCCCCATGTGATGCTTGTGTTTAATCCACATCATCAATCCATTTTGCTAGCTCATTTAAGTCTAACACACCACCAGAAACAGTGGGAGTAATGGCAATTCTGTTGAAACCTACTCAGGCCCCATCGTGATGTTTTCGAGAAATCCACCCAATCCATCCGTTTCCCAGGGTTAGGACAAAAAATGAGCAGATCCACAACTCAAGTGGGCCGAAGGGGAAGCAGTGGGTAGGGAAATGCGCATTGTTGCCCACCATGCTATTTATATGCCATCTAAACCAGTCATAAAGTCATTCCTACCGGGATGAACTAAAAATCTAAATATAGTAACCTAATCCAAAACTTTTGTGGGAATGGCCCACAAATGTTTCAAAGGTGGTTGTTCAATAACGTGCCGTGTAGCCCACTTGAGTGTTGGATCTGCCCAATATTTGGGCCCACCCCCTAAATTTATATTGCTAAAATGGTGGAGTTAGATATCTCAAAAAATCACGATGGACCCCACAACCTTTTCAACCACAGATAGTTAAACAGCGTTCAATACTATTTCCAACAATGTGGCCCACTTGAGTTTTCGATCAGCCTGTTTTGGGCCCACCTCTGAATAAATGGACGGGTTGGATTTCTCAAAATCTTAATGGTGGGCCCCACTACTTTTTTAGCTAGAGAATTCAATGATCAGTGTTCGATACCAATTATTTATTGCCGTGTCTCCCACTTTAAGTGTTGGATCTGCCTGAATTTTAGGCCCACCCCCAAAGTTTACATGGCTAAAATGGTGGACGCACTGGATTTCTAAAAACATCACTGTGGGCCCTACAATCTTTTAAACTAGCCCTGATGCAAACCAAAGAGAGTTCAATGGTCCGCGTTCAATACCCCCGATGTGTGGCCCACTTGAGTTTTGGAAACAGATCGACCGGGTGGATTTTTTCAAAAACATCACAATGTGCCCTTAGTGTTTCAACAGTGGCCGTGCAATCTGCAAATATTTTCAGCTTTTAGGGCCCACCTAGCTTTTCAATCTTAATGGTTTTTGGCCTAAGCCTTACAGTGTACTACCAAAACAAATGCAAACGGACAGCTTACATCTCAGCAACAATACCAGTGGGCCCCACTGAACTTTTCATCTCCCAAGATCTCTTCCAGCTCATGGGGTAGTGATGTAGAGTCGGTCGAGGACAGTTTCATGGCCAAGATGGATCAAAAAAGGCACGGTTGACAACACAAGTGATTCGGACCGTCGGACCTTAGATTAGGTGTATCTCGCAATTCAGAATGAGTTATTTGACGTAAAATATATAATTGCTTGCGCAAGCCTCGTTTTCCTATTTTAATTTCATTTTACTATAAATAGTAAGTTTTAGTTTGATTATAACTATAAATAGTAAGTTTTAGTTTGATTATAACTCTCTTTCCTCGTGGATTCGAGAAGTCGAGGAGTGAGTCTAGAGATGTTATGTGGATTCGGAATAATTATACTCTTAAGGAAGAGAGTGCTCGACCTCACGTAGAACCGTGGAACCGTAGAAATGATATGCAAACGGGTAAGTAAGAGATTACAGGCCTTTCCATTAGCCAACCATGAGTCAAGACTCCAAGGAGACCGTTTTTTCTTTTTTTCCTCCGTATATGAATATGCAGGGGGTATTTGGAAATACTTTAAAAGCAAGGCAGTTATATGGACTGCAAGAATATCAAAGATAGCAACTATACCTCGTATGCTTTCAGCGACTTTTCAGCCGCCTCTTTCCTTTCATTCCCGGTCATAAATTCGGCAAGGTACCGAAAGTAATCCCCTTTCCTGCAACAGGAGAAAGCAGACTCAACAACCCAAATAATGCAATCTTAAAACACAAAGACCAAAACCTGCCTTTCTGTCTTCTTTTGAAAGATAATATCCAAATCTGCCATCGTGAAAGAAACCACTCACATCTTGTAATACAACACCGTAGATTCTCCATTCGTAGACGATGGAATCAGATACTTGTCGATCACATCCACTATATCGTTGCAAATGCTCGTGAGCTCCGATTCCACCTTCCTCCGGTACTCCTTTCTCTGCTTCTTCCGGTGCCTGTTCCCATTTCGGTCTTCCTTCTCTCTCGACGAGAGAGCTTGCAACGACGCTCTCCTAGCGTCGATCACCTGCTTGTATCCGACGGTGAGGAGCTTCTGCTCCTCGGCTGTCAATTCAAAGCCGAGCTTCGCGATCTTCTTCATGCAATGCACCATATCTGGAACAAAAAAGGAAAAATCGCCGAAAATCGCCGAAAAACCTAACCATAGAACGAACCGGAAGGGGGGAAACAGAGTAATCAGTACCTTCATAGCGCTTGGCTTGATAAGACAGCTTGGCAATGTAGACGAAGTTGCTGCGATCTGTGGAAGACGCCATGAAAGATCTAATATTAGAATATTGGAAGAGATTTTGAAAGCAAGCCCTCGATTTCCTCTCGAGAGCTCCGATCGTTCTCTGTCGAGAAAACCAACTGAGAGAGGGAGGAAGGCTGGAGGTGTTAATATAGTAATTACGGCTGTGGGTCTAACGAAATCCGCCACGTAAGATTTGTTCCTCGAATGTCGGACTTGAATTAATTCGCGTGGAACACTGTTACACGGAAGCCCGTGTAACCCAAAGCTCTGTAGGGCCAAAGAGATGTCGATGTGAAATCCATTCCGTCCATCAGTTTCTATAAATTATGCTAAGATATAATGCTAAAAATGAGGTAGTTCCAAAACTTGATTGAGACACATCATATGAAAATGTGGACCATTGAAACCTTTCTACAGCCCACAGTGATATTTATCTGCAATACAATCAGATCGTAAGGTAATTATCGCCGGGATGCATGGAAAACAAATCTCCTCCTTATCCAATCTTCAATGGCCCCGACATGGTTTTGGCGGTGCACATTTTTCCCTTTTTGCTATTTTTTGTGGGCCTTTCAATTTTGGATCTGCATCATTTTTTAAATCACATCTTAAAATCATCAGAAAAACCGATGGACTGAGTTGATGTCACTCGTACATCATGGTCAGCCCCACCGAGCTTTTTAGGTTACACCGGCTCCTTGTCATGGAAGCGGATTGGCTGGTGTGGGTACGTCTCGTGCGAAGACGGGCGCTGACGCTCCTTGAAATCCGAGTTGTACGAACGGTTCAAAGTAAATCAAATATACATGGGCCCAAAAATGATGTATTTAACATATCCACACATTTCGTCCATTTGTCGAGATCAGAGCAACCACTAAAAAAATATAAAAAAATTCATATCCGAAGCCCGACTTGACCACATCACAAATAGTAGGGAAAATAATGATTTTCACTGTTAAAATATTCATTACGCTAATATAATGTTTATTTTTCATCCAATGTATTCATAATGTCAGGAATCCATTCAAAAAAACGAAAAAACATATTATTCAAAACTTTTGTTATCCAAAAGGATTTCTATGGTAGACATTCAATCCGGCACATGTATGTTAAAATTTTACTGTTGGAATTTTTAGACCGTCCGAATTTTAAAATAAAATCGTTAGCTTATTGGTTGTATGACAAATATTATTTTTTGTCTATGTTATTTTCACGATGCCCTACCTGATGAATGGATCGGATCTCTAACAAGTGCTCTGTGAATATAGATCTCTAAACTTGGTAACCGACGCATTCCATGTCAGGGGATGATACGGTTTCTACCGGATAAACCGGAATACAGTAAATTCGTCTGCCCACGGTACACGTGGATGGACGCTCTGTACAACTCTTAGCTTTTTTCCACTTCGTTTACTGCCGTTGATTTTCGAGGCTACCGATTAGATAGCTTTGGTCAATGATGGCAGTCTATTTTGAATCGTTTCAAAGGAAGGTTGGTTTTTTTTTTTTTAGTACACCCACGGTCAGATCACATTTCACTGTTAGCCACCCCACTAGAGAATCGATGCGAAGACCTCGGTGTTGAAACGAGGCATCTTTCACTCATTTCAAAGGAAGGTTAACTAGGTGAACGGTCTCGATATGCCACCCTCTCATGCGTTCGTTCTAAAATAGGGCTCGCGACTCTTACGTACCGTACCGTATCGTATCGTCTCTTGGGCATAATAAAACGGAAGCGGATTGGCTGGTGTACGACACACCACCGTCCTGGCTGAGGTGGGTACGTGTCGTGCGAAGACCAGAACCGGATCGGCTACTCACCCTGCCATCAGCCGCGTGGCTTGTGGTCGGTTCTCTGTGGGGCCCACCATGATGTATGTGTTTCATCCACTCCGTTCATCTATTTTTACAGATGATTTTAGGTATGATAAAGAAATGAGAGGGATATAAATCTCAGGTGACCAGAAAACAATAATGATGGATATCCACCATTAAAATCCTCCTAAGGCCTATTGTACTATTTATTTGACATCCAAACTGATGATTAGGTCATACAGATCCAGATGAAGGGGAAAACCAAAGATCACCTTGATCCAAAACTTTTATGTACCTCAGAATATTTTTAATGGCCTACATTCATTCAACCCTGTTTCCTATAACATGGCCCACTTGAGATTGGGATATACCTCATCTTTACTCTCATATTGTGAAATGATCTAGGAAATAGATGAAGAGTATAAATGAAACACATACATTATGATGGGCCCACATAGCACTGGCCACCAGCCATTGGACGGTGGTAGAGGAATATCCGATCCGTTTCGGCGAAGACTACCGCGGTAGCGGATTGGCTGGTGTACCACGCATTAGCTATATAACTGCTGTATTTATATCAGCAAATTTTGTGAGTACTTTCATCAGGTATGTTTTATATCGAAGCTGCCCATTCATTTTGCAAGCTTATCTTAAGGCTTGAGCCGAAAAATAAGCTAGATATAAAGATCAATTGGACCACACCAAAAAAAGTAAGTGGGGAATTGAACATATACAATTAAGTCACAGAAGTTTTATGAAATTTGTTTTTCCAGGGAATTTAACATATACAATTAAAGCCATTTTGGGAGTCATAGAAGTTTTATGAAATTTGTTTTTCTCCTTCATTTGTGTATTTTTTACCTTATTAATAGAATAGATGGAAAATAAACGATTAGGGTGGCCGTATAAATTTTTAACGTTAGAAATCATTATTTCTAGTGTGGTCCATTTGAGATTTAGATATGATTCATTTTTTGTCTAATTCTTTCAAATGATCTCAAAAAATAAATGATGGGTATGGATATAATAAATACATCATTGTGCAGCCATGTAACTTTGATCTCCTTTCATCCGTCCGTACAATTTGGCGCTCGTTTTGGCACGACACGTATCAACACCTACACCAGCAATATAGCTGGTGTGACAATCTGCTTCCAGCGCTGGCCTCGTGCTACAAGTTGTACTAACGGCTCAAAGGAGATCAAAGTTACATTGGACCAACAGTGATGTATTCATTATATCCACACCGTTCATCCATTTGGAGAGATCATTTTAGGCATTAGCTCAAAAATAAGGAATATACAAAGTTCAAGTGGACCACACCACAAAGGACAATGATTGCCACCGTTCAAGCATTTGTAGGGCCCACCATAACGTTTATTTTCCATCTAATCTGTTCATAATGTCACATAGCCCTGGATTAAGTGAAAAAACAAATATAATATTAATCCAAAACTTATATGACTCCCAAAAGGGTTTCAATGGTAGACTTTCAAGCCTCAAGACGAGCTCTCCAATTGGGCGGACCGTTTGGATATAACAAATACCTTATGATGGGATCCACAAAACTTGGTGATTTTAACACACTAGCATGGTCGGTGGTGCCTGGTACACCAGCCATACGTTCGAGGAAAAGAAAAGAAAATTTTGGAAGCGAATTGGCTGGTGTACACCTGATGTATGTGTTATATCAAAACCTTCCGTCCATTCGGTGAGCTTGTCCTGAGGCTTAGGACAGAAAATAAAACAAATATAACTATAAAGTAGGTGATTGAACGTCAACCATTGAAACCCTTTTTACGTCGAAGAAGTCTTAGATCAATATGAAATTACATTTCCTCTTCATTTAGATTTTTCTGACCTTATGAATAGATTGGATGGAAAATAAACGTATGATAGGCCCTACGAATTATTTAATAGTGAAAATCATTATCTCCATGGCTATTTGTGGTGTGCTCTATATGATCTTTGGATATAATTTATTTTCTTGGATAATGTTTTAAAATGATCTCTAATAGGTATAATAAATGCATTATTGGTGAGGCCATGTAACTTTGATCTCCTTTGATCCCTTTGCACAACTCATGCTTGATGAGCGTCAATGATAGTCTTCACACGATAAGTACCTACACCAGCTATATAGCTGATATGTAGTACACCAGTCAATCCTCTTCCCAAATTTTAAGAAAACCTATCTAAATGGAATTTAGGTTCTCCTATTTTATTTTAAGAGCAAATGGGTGTGGAACCCCACCAATGTCTTTATGTGCGTCACCTAATGTTAGGTCAAATATCCAAAAATCAACACCATTCATAACACATAATTAGAAACAATGTATAAGTCAATAATTAGCCTCTAAAATGTGTTCCCTTGATATGGCCCACTTAAATTATGGATGAACCTGATTTTTTATGTGGCTTCTAATGGTCAGAGTACATTTCATATAATCATCATTGTGGGCCTTGTAAAATCAAGGGTGGACATCGATAGTGTTGCCCACTTGAATCACAACTTAGCATAAAATTGTCTTTGGCATCTATCTTGGTATCGATCCCTAGTGGGGGTGGCTAACATGGAATGTGTGTACTGACATGGGTGTGTACTAACAAGCTAACCCACAAAAAAAAAAAAAAGGGGTCAAAGTAGGCAAGGCATATGGTCCTAGTTTCCATTACCTATTATATTGAAAATTTATCAAGGAAAAAAAAAAAAAAAAGACAATCATATGAGATGCTTTTTTTTTATTATTTTTTTAAACACACGCACACACACACCCACACACTCACGCTAGTGGAATTTCACCACCCCTGGTTACTCAAACCCTTGACTGGGTGTTGAAACTCCTAAGAGTCTACCGCCTAAGCAAGAGTAAGGATCTTATGAGACGCTTTTCTTGATTTTAAATGTTCCCTCATTATGTTTATGTAAAATTCTCATATATTTGCTTAGATATTTAGTCGTATGTGTTGGAGATTTTGACCTGCGGAATCACACAGATCTAGATCTAAGATAGCAATCTAATGGCACCAAGCACACAAGAGAACACAGACAACACCCAGATTTAATGTGGAAAATTCTTTCGAAAAAAATTCACGGCACAAAGCGACAGATCTCTACTATGAAAATAAAAATTACAAAGAGATAGGACTTACCCGATTCGAACAACCTCGAATCTCACCTTTGCTACACCCTTTTCGTAACCTTAGGACCCTTTATAATACCTTTAGAAAGTCATAGAATCATCTCACATAATCTAGAAAAGCCCTAGGAACACTTATTTATAGTTTAGGCAACTTCCTCTTTCGCACCTTGCGAAAAGCCAACTCAAAATCCGCAATCCGCATCGGATTCGAAAACGAATTTGCGAAACTACGACTGGTTGAGCAGACTTCTCGACTGGTCGAAGGACTCTTGTGCCTATGGCTTATCCGAGACTTGAATTTCATCATTTTCGGGCAAAGCATATATTTCAGCAGGCTTATTATAACCATTGTGTCAAACATTACATACATCACTAATTAGATATATTAAAGTTGATTTAGTAATTAAATTCAAACCCACTAAATATACAATGCATAGCTACTTTTGGATTAAAATTGATTCTCAATCCATGGTGCCAAAACACAACAGTAGTATTTCAAATCTAAGGAGTTTCAAATCCAGGAGGTTCCAAACCCACGCTCCCAAACAGGCTTTGAATTTGATAGAGCCACGCCAGCACACACCACGCATTGAGAGCCATGTAGATGGAACTTTTATAAGATCTACACCGTCCATCATGCATGTTGCCTTATTTTCACCTCCGAAGACAAAAATCATGTCCATCCATGAAACAGGTACATCACACCTTCGGAAAAAGTTGGGATGGGATGCCCATTAGTTTTGGGTAGGACCTATAGTCATGTTGATATGACATCCAATCCATTCATCCGATATCCTTCATCAGGATGAAAGAATTCATAGTATTCCAAAACGCAGGTGGGTCATACCACGTGAATTTAGAGTTTTTTAGGTATTATTTCATTAGTGGGCCACCTGAGTAGTCAATGAATCTGAACTTTTGGAGTCAAGACTAAACAAGGGGTGATGCACTTGAAGGACGGGATGGATTTTTATGCATGTTAAGTCATTTCCCCCTTGTGAGATTTCCCGATAATATAGTGAGAAAAAACCATCAAAATATGAAAATCACCCTAGAAATTCCCAGTTGGAGAAACTGCTGAGAATGAGATTTTTCATAACAGTGTTATTTATATAGGTTTAGAAATGGCAATGCCCAGGTTTGGTACCTATACCCGCCAATGAGTACCACATCAATACCCGTAATACTCATATCCATTGGGGTATTGGTACCCGTTATGTACCCTTTCCTATGCAGACCTCCATCACTAGTATTTGCATATCAGTCACTTTAGGTCTAAGGCCATCGCTGTGTGTGCTTGCCATCCATCCCATATATCAAGTAAGCCTCACAACGACAATGGGACATCCTAAAAATCAGACAAATCCAATCATCAAGTGGGCCACACTACAGACGATAATAGACAATCGAACAAAAACATCCAAATTCACTTAGTAGGACACATGAAGGTTGGACCGGCTCAAACTTTGGGAGTCCACTTCATAGTGGGGCAATCTTAGTGAATTTAATGCATACTACACACACCACGGTGGACCCCGCATGCAAAATGTTATATAATAAACTCATCCCACAACATTGCAAAGGAAGTTATCCTTTTTTCTTTTTCTTTTTTATTTCCTTTTATGGATTGTTGAATTAAAAAGTGCTACATGTCCTTACTAATTAGTAAGTGCTAATTACAAGTTAATTGGAATATTAGGCATATATATATGTTACGTTACATAATAGATAATACAATTGGTTTCGGGCTGGGTTCAGGTATGGAAAAGGGCACACCCACACCTTGCCAATTATTAACCGGGTTCAAATTAATATTTAATACCCTAAACTGCACCCGCACCCGCACCCACTTAATTACACCCATACCTGGCTCAAATCGGACGGTTTTGAGGTCCAATCTGGGGTTTTAAAACTGAGGTCCACAAAAGTGAGGCAGGCGTGATTTCTATGCATAACCAAGACATCCATCAAATGCATCACCACTGAAAATCCCTGGGACCGAAATATCAGCTGGATAAAAGACTCAGGTGGGGCTAGCATATAGAAAAAGTTGATATGGGATGCACACCATTGCTTTATTTTCTGAGGAGTCGACCTGAGATGCGAAGCTTCCTGATTTTTGGCCCAACCCTTCATCCAGACCCGACAAAGGGTCTGAACAGTCTGGATTCCATATAAACAATACATTGGGCGCCTCATGTAGATCATTGGTGGGTGTCCACTCTCATCTCATTCTCTTATTTGCAGCCCACCTGAGTTTTGGATCGGGCTGATTTTTTGGGTCCGGGAGGTTTTCTGAGGTGATGCATCTGATGGACGGGTTGCATTGCGTTCAAACCACGTGGGCCCCATGTGTTTCCAGTACCACTGTAGTGATTGGAGTGTGCCCCTTGAAACATTGGTAGAAAGTATGACAATCCTATTGTTGTTTTGAACTAAAAGTTTATTATTTGGTAATAAAGCATCAATTTACGAATAAGAAGAAAATCAGGAAAAAGGAGACTTTATTTAAGAGCAAGGAAAATAATCAGATCAAGTACTCTGTAATTATGTTACAAGATGTTACAGCTTCAAGTAAGAAAAGTGTACAAAAATGCATACTTATAGGCTCGCAGCAATGACGGGGCTGGAGTCTTGCTGTTTGAGACTGTCTGCAACATGAGCAACCACTCCGGTACCAGCATTATGCAGCCACTCACTTTTCACCTGAATCAACACCGTCATCTTCATCAGACAGATTTAAAAAAGGAGGTTAAATAGGAAGGGAGGGTGCGTGCATGGATATTTCCCAAATGAGATGTGCTTTTGAACCATACATGTATGTTGTTATGAGCAAAGAAGGGCCAAAATGATGAATGAAAGCTGACGTCGACTTTCTTCCATCCTAGCCTTTGTAATCCACCTATCATTTCCTCTGATTGATGACACTCAGAAATTATCAATACAATGCAACTGAATGCAGCTATCAATGGAATTAGCATAATCAAGGGTTCCAGTGACATTAGTTACCTTCTATTATATCATGATACTCTGACGTGTTTTGTGTGCTGGGGGCCGTTTGTGCAGCCTCCTTCGCTTTTGCAGCTTTTGGAGGAAAATGGGGGCCCTCAGATGACATTGGGGGACAATACTCCACATCCACAACATGCTTGTAACCATCCAAAGATCGCAGTGGGGGCTGCCATTTTGTAGCCAAAAAGAGAGGAGGAGAAAAAAAGAGAGTCAAGACTGGAGAGAAAAACTGTTGTAAATATTAGTTTTTCTTCTTCTTTTTGGTATTATTAAAAAGTTTTAAGAGGGTTGCCAGGGGGTGAAATGTAGTTCTGAAACTCGGTGACTAGACTCAAAACTTGGACGAGTTGACTCAACCAGAAATCGAGCCAAGTCACTGTGAAACTCGTTGAGTTTGACTCTGTTCAGACTTGGCCTGACTCGTTGAGTTGGGGTGCCTGTTTGGTCAACTCAAACCTGTCTTGGCATGACTAGAATCGAGTCACTCGCTGCTTCAGTTAAGAGAGTACCAAGTAAAACAAAAAATGCAACCAGCGTAATTCAAACTCACGACTTCAACAGTGGTTACAAACAGCATCTACCAGCTGATCACACACTGTTTTGTCATTTTTGGCTGCATATTTTGGTATTGATATAGTTTAAGTGTCTGTGCTCTATAGGGTAATTAAAATCCCATTTTAATTATTAGATATTAAGTCAAATCATGTCCTTGAGTCAACCCAACCAGGCTGGATGTAACATTGAGTAGAGTTTTCGAGTTTTTAAACAATGGGGTGAAAGATGAGGTTTTTTGTTAGTTTGTTTTTGTTATTTTATTTTATTATTTTTACTTATTCATTTTTTGCATTGCTTTCACTTAAACATTTGCAAAGTCCATTCTACAGATTCTCATTTTACCCACCTGATCCAAGTAAGAAAGGCTTAACATGCCAAAGTTAGAAAGTGCATGAATTCTTAATTTATCCAACTGATTTAAGTTAGAGAGGCCCCAAGATGCCAAGTAGGCCAAAAGAAATAGCCAATGTACCTTAGTTGTAGTGGTGCTGACATTTCAGGAAAGTGACACTGGCCCTTTGCTTACCAGGCTCACAGCAAAGCTGCTGCTTTCATAATGGCAGGCAACCACAATACTAATTAGCTGAAGTTTGCTTACACAACATGATTGAAAACATGTGGGGCCATGTTAGGTTATCCAAACCATTGATCTGATAGGTCCGCATAGACCTCCTAGATGAAAGAACCTAACCCTTCAATATTTGACCTATTCTTTGTTGAACGTAGACTACCTTTGAGCCAACATATCAAAAGATTGGCATCTTTTAACCTACAATATTTCTCCAGTATCACACATCTACAATGGCTCTCAGCAGATAGATCGTTTTGGATCACAAAAAAATAGGCCCAAACATGAAGAATCCTATATGATGATCAACTATATGTTCGCTGATGAGCAGGACCTACGGTTCATCCTAATTTCAGTGCACAGGGATACAACAGGACTAAGCTGCTTCTGCTATCCATATTTGATATCTCTGGTCTTGAATGCATGAGTCCATCGACATTCCCATAAGGTAAAAGAACAGCTCTACAATGTATATGCTAAAACAGTTTGCCCTAACATGGGAGTGTGGCATTAGTCCTCAGCTACTTGAACCTGGTTTCTAGTTCAGTTTTGACTTGACTACCCAATTGCAGGGTCAGTTCAACAAACTACTGAACAAAACCGAACATCTTGTCATCTCTAATAGGTGGTCAATAAAATCAACGTCAAATACCCATGACTGGTTTCATAGTGCAAATACTAGAGAATACTGCAATTTAACTAAATGTGTGTGAGATCACCTTAGCAAGTTCTGTTTCTCTCCTGATAGAGGATGTGCGCCAACCAACCATATCTATGTGATGATCAAGGAAATATTGGCAGAGTTAGAATAAAAAATACAAAAAACAATTTAAGTGAAGCCAAATCGAAGTTTATATTCATCATGCTTGAAGGGGTAACATAGGCAGTAGGATACGGTCATAGGAGACATTGGCATAAAGAATGCGGCATCTAAATGCACCAAGAGCAGACCTGAAAGACAAATCGAAATTTATAAGTGAAGCCCTCCAATAGTGGGATAACATGGATAGTCAAATCCTACACACACACACACACACACACACACACACACACAGAGTGCTAGTCTTCTGCGAACCAAACCCCAGGATACTTAAATACGGTCTTGAGTTGTAGACACTTTAAGTAGGCTCCACAGTGAAGTTTATGTGAAATCCACCCCAACCACTAGGTTTGTCATCCCATGTTAGCCCCAAGGGCTAAATATTGACCTTGTGATTCAAGTGGGCCACACCAAGGGAATCAATTTGGAGGGTGAGTATCGCATGTACACTTCCAATCGTGTGGTCCACCTTAATCACGGATAGAGCTGGTTTTTCTTCCCTAGACCTAAAATTGAGTCACTGACCTGCTGACTGGAGTGGATTCTAAAAATACATTATGGTGGGCCAATCCCAACTATATCATCCTTTGCTATCGACGCGGAGTCTACAGTTAGGGAGTCACCACTCTTTACCATGGTGTTACAACTGTGGGGCCAACCGTGATGTATGTGTTTTATCCACACCGTCCATATGTTTCTCCAGCTCATTTTAGGGCATGAGCCCAAAATTAAAGCATTTATAAAGTTCAAGTGGATCCTACCACAGAAAAAGGTAGTGATAATGATGTCCATCATTGAAACCATCCTAGGGTGCACAGTGAAATTTATTTGTCATCCAAATTGTTCATGAGGTCACATAGACCTGGATGAATGGAAAACACAAATATCAGCGTGATCCAAAACTTTTGTGGCCTCCATGAAGTTTTCAACGGTAGCCATTTAATTTCTATTGTTTTTTGTGGTGTGGTTCACTTAGCTTTGAAAATGCTTCAATTTTGGGCTCTTGCCCTAAAATGAGCTGGAGAAATGTATGGACAGTGCGGATAAAACACATACATCGCGATGGGCCCCACGGAGTCTTCACACCAAGTTAAAAGGGTAACTGCCTCACTGCACATTCCTTTTATGTAAAATTCCTGGTGACGAGTTATATGGAGAGTGTGGGTCCCACCATCATGTACTTTTAAAATCTACTCCAATCAGTAGGTCAGGGACCCAACTTTAAACCTACTGATGAAAAATCAGCCCCATCAGCGATTCATGAACGGTCCGATTGGAAACAGTGTATAGACAACACTCACCCTCGAAAGTTCTAACCTTAGTATGGCCCACTTGAATCACAAATAGGGCTGATATGTGAGCCTTGGGCCTAACATGGGATGACGAACTTGGTGGTCCAGGTGGATTTCACAAAACATTGCCGTGGAGCACACCTGAACCGGCCAGGCCCTGGAACCAGAAACGGATTGCATGGTATGCTACACACCACCGATCGAGGTCATCAAGTTCTGTGGGCCCCATCATGATGTCTGTGTTATATCCACACCATCAATCCATTTTGTGAGATCATTTATGGGCCAAAAAAATGAGTCAGATCCAAAGCTCAGGTGGACCGCATCACAGAAACCAGTTGGCACGGTGACATCCATCATTGAAAGCATCCTATGGCCCACCATGATTTTTATTCACCATCCAACTTGTTCATAAGCTCACTCAAACCCAAAACAAATGGGAAAAACAAATATCGGCTTATCCAAAACTTTTGTGGCCTGCAAGAAGTTTTCAATAGTAGGCGTTCAATCCCCACTACTTTCTATGGTGTGTCCCACTTGAGCTTTGGATCTGCCTAATTTTTGGGCCATGCCCTAAAATGATCTCACAAAATGGATTAACGGTGAGGATATAACACATACATATGACGGGGCCCACAGTACTTGGTGACATCAACCTACCACTAAGGTCGGTGCTCCACACAGTTGGCTTTCCCCCAGACCGTAAATACAATTTATGGTCTGGTGTGCTGGAGACCATTGCTGTGTGTGTGTGTGATGTTTGCTTGACTTACAAGAACTTTCCATCTTCACAATCAGATGCCATTCTTAGAAGGAGAGGTGGTTTGCTTGGTCTACCATCTGTTAGGAACAGCTGACGACCGGTTCGGCCAATCAGAAAGGGAGCTATAGGTGGAGCAAGCTTTTCCAAGAAGGGAACTCCCAAGAGAAATGGAAGCTGAAGAAAAAATATAACCAGCAGACTTTTCAGTTATTCAATATCTGTCAAAAGTGCAGTCATGAAGTGCATTTAGACTTTCATTTTAAAGACCAATTTCTTTGATATTTTTGAGAAACCACCCATTAAAATATCTTGGATACACTCTTCATTATTAACTATTAGGTCGTCAGGCAGCATGGGTTTTGGGCAGTTAGGAATTGGAATCTAGGATTGTCAATCAAAATCACGTTTGGCATCCCCCCAAATCCTATACTTCAAATCCAACTTGGATTGAAAATCCTTAAAAGGGTCCTTTTTAAAAGCCAAGAGAAAAGCTGGGGTGCAGAATCTGGGATTTTCAACCTTCTCCAACCGTGATAACTACTCTCTTCCTCTCTTTAATCTCTCGATTCCACAGGATTGAAAATCCAGGCTGCCAAACACAATTGAAAGAATGCAAAATCCAGGTTTAAAAACCCAGGATTTGGATTCTTAAGTCAGAACACAAATCCATGCAGCCAAACAACCCCTACCATTCCATCTAGAATCCAGGAAGCAGGGAAATGTGAATGGAACCATTATTAAAGATTCAAAAGGAAAGGTAAAATTTGTATTTGACTGCAGGATTATAGATTATTCCATACACTACAAAACCATATAGGAGCTAAAGGGTCAGAAAGTGGTTGTCCAAGACTGGAAAAACATAAAAATTCCCTTACGATGATAACAGCTGAAAAGAGTTAGTTGAGATAAAACCATTGATTAAACAGAAATAACTTCAAATAAAAATCACCTAGAACAAAAGACATGATGATGGGTGCAAAATACAATGTGACTCAAACAATTTATACGATGGAAACAGAAACAAATTATGTAAACTATACTTGTCACTTGTCAGAAGCACACCTGCCTTTTTCCTCTCACGCCTAAATGTGGAGTTGCCAAGGTAATAAAATTGATTGGCTCCAGTCCAGCAATTGCACCTAGTTTCAAAGCATTTGTAGATTTTTCAGGTTTCCCATTTATGTGGCCGGCAGGATTCTCTGGCTTACCAAAGGCATTTGAAGAATAGAGAGCAGCAATTGCATATCTTGCAAACAAGCCACCAAGAGAATGAGCTAAGAAAGAGATCCTTTTCAAGCTTTCTGTCTTTTGGACCACTTGCATGACCTGTCCCGAAAATGAAATCATACAACAATAAAGGCAACTAACAATCTCAACATGAGAATTTAGTTAATTTAACATAATTCCTAGGAGCACCTGATGAAATAAACATATCAAGACTCACTTCATCTGCTAATCGCCTCCCAGCTCCATCGATTCCAGTGAAGGTTTTAGTGTAGGTATTAGATGAACTTGCTGCATCGAGAGATGCATTTTAGGTCTTTCGCATTAGAAGCAAAATTTCTTGATATTGTATCAGAAAATTGAAAACTTTTGAAAAACATCCAACTTAATAGACTGGTGGCACATAAAATCATACACAAAAAGGGCAATGTTATACCACACTAGCAACCAGTTGCTTTGAAGAAAATATAAACAGACGTAACATTGCACAGAGCCATACCATAGATTAAAAAGTTGCTTCCCAAGCGCCTTTTCAGTTCTGCTTCTACATATGTCCAGTCACTAGGGCTGCATTATCCATGAGATCAGTGTAATTAAACAACTTATGTTTGAAAAAAGAGAGAACAAATTGAACAGTGAAAAGTAAATATTTTAATGCATTATAACTACAGTTCCGACATCTGTTTTTATTGGCATGTTAGAAAGTCTGCCCTGGTAGCAATTGCACCTGCCTGTCCTGGTTCAGGTGAAAGAGAAGGGCTAATATCAGGGTCTCAGCTGCACCCAAACTTTTGCCAAGCTACTAAATGGAAGAATCATGACTCAAACAATTGGTGAAACAGGATTCGTCAAGCCAATCCCAAATAACTGGGACAAGGCTATTATGATGATGATGATGATTGGTGTGGTTAGAAACTTACCACAGGATCTTGTCCGTATAGAAGCTTAAAAAAACTGACTTAAAACCCCAACTGCAAGTATGGATGTGCCCACAAAATGAATGATTGGACCAAACAAAATGGAACTGTCTACGTATTGATTTTCAATGAGAACAGGCTAATCGCATAATGGGATAAACAATGTCTATTTTTTTATCTTGGAAAAGCCTAGAATGCTGTTGTAACTCCAAAGTGGGCAATGATGGCACCATTGGGTTGTTTAGTCATAAAGTGGGACCCACATGGGCTACACATTTTCAAATACATTAAAGATCCTATTTCAATCAATCAGGGTTTTAGAATAATTTTAGGGCTTTTATTTTATTAAATAGGGTTTTAGAATTATTATTTTTTTAATGAATTCATTTTCTATAAAATTCGATCCTTCAGTAAAAATTCCATAAAAAGACGTGCTACAGTATGCACTATAGCATTGAACTTCCTTTTTTTTTTTTCGTGCCTGTAGGGGCGGGGGGATAATCAAGCCTTGAGATGTCATGGCCATTTTTTTTTTCTTTGCTACTATGGCCAGAATATGGGGAGAGATTCTCCCTCTGATGGTGTGGCTCCACCTAAATGACGATTTTCAGTGGGACTCATAAAATAGCTCTACATTGGAAAGTCCAGGTTTGGTGTGGCTTCAAGGTTTGGACCTCAAAATCGGTATGAGTAGTTTTGCTTCGACTCTTCTGTCCAGTGCATCAAATGCCTCTTGAGTGCCTTTGTTCACATGTAAAAGAAGACTCCACTATTTAAGTACGAAGGTTGGCAAAAATAGGGCATGGGAAAATTCCACATAAACTTTTTAAGAGCGACATGGCAAACTTCAATTTTCATAGTTTCTCAAAACTTGAGACCAAAATGACCGGAATCTCTATAAAGCTGTAATACTTAGTTAAATACTGGAAAAGTCCCTCCCTCAGATCTCTTCAGTCCAATCAGTGGAGGTGGTTGACAGATGTCACAAGGGGTGGATTATCTTCTTGTATGCTTTTCTTTTGCTTTCATGTTACGAATTGAGGCAATTTTGTTCACTGCAACTGCTACGAGTATATACAGTTTCTTGCTAAAGATTACTGTTTTTTAATATTCTTTGCAAAAATTTACAGGACCCAAGGTGATGTTATCGCTATGTAACTAAAGAGGAAATCTGATAGCCAGGGCATTAAGTCATTAGGGAATCACGGTATGAAAGAATGAAGATTAAACAACTATAATATAGTCGTAGATGATCTTTGCCTGATTTTTTTCTGGAAATTTTTAAGTGTGCACTCTCTATAAATATTAGACTTGTTGACACCATGCCAGAAGAGGAACATTGCCGATGTTTATGGATGTACTTATTTACCTAGCAAAGATGCCATGAACAAGGACAACGAGATGATCAGGTTCATGTTTCAACTTTGAAATGCCTTTGGGTGTTGCAACATTTCCCTGGGTAGCACTCATTGCATGAACTCGAAAGCTCATGTTTTTCCAAGAACCATTCAGGCCTGCACACAGTTTAGCTGACACCATTCAGCAAAAATGGCAAGTGTATTAGATGGTCAACCCAAGAAACGAATCATATACTGAATAAATAAGACCATGCATGCCAATATTAATTTTCCATAAATGAAGACCAAATACTCAAAAATGACACTTTGGCCATGGATCTCAAACCTTTGACATTTAGAATCATTATGATGAACCAGAAGAACACCAGACAAATAAAATAAAATACATGCGGACAGTTTTGAGAAGAACATGCATGATTTGTCAATTTCATGAGGGAAGAACCCAGATTACTATGCATCAAAGTTAATGCATGGGGACCTTATCATTGCTTCATCCTCCTAGCTACTATAGGTTTTTTTTTTTTTTCTCCCTGCTTTCAACTTTTTATTATATTTACTGCTATATTTCCTGGCTAGGATGGGCAGAAAAGAAAATAGAAAAGGAAAAGGCCGCCAGATGGGATACCTGTTCAGAGTGTATTGGACACGGATTTCTATAGAACACTCAGCTTGTCAGATTTGAACCAATGTTTTCAAACCGGGACTGCACATCATCCTGCTTTAGTTGGCAATTCAGTCCAAAAAGGTACAACCAGAAGTCTAACTGGTTTGACCCATGACATGCATAAATAAATAAATAAATAATGATGGGAAGTAAGCAGCTAAATTCTTGTACCACAGTTGGTAGAGTGTTTGGTGTGTGTAAAGTTTTTTTTTTTTTTTTTTTTTTGGGGGGGGGGGGGGGGTGGGGGGGAATCAATAAAATGCCAAAAAATGTTGAAATCTGAGATTGATAGCCGGAGGTGAACCTGTCAAATCCGACAGAACTTATTTCTATTTCACCCACAAACATTTGAACAGGTCGGTCCAAAAGGGAAATGCCTGAGCTGGACGTGTGGACCAGTTGGTCCAGATGGTTGGAACAGTTTCTTGCCCAGAATGGGTTTCTAGGTCGGCTGACCGATACATTTCATTGAACGCTTCCAGCCTAAACTGGTCCAACTGTCCAGTCGTGTCAGAGTTGTAAAAAAATGGTTCAAACACTGAAATGATGCTCGATATCAGCAAATCTAACCCACATGATCACGACACCACTGCACTCACATCCACATTCCAAATCTGACAATTGTCGACAATGACAAATTTAATATGAGGTGGGATTCCAAGCAAGGTTTAAGTTCTCTACCTGTGGTAATTCTTGTGTATTTGTTGATCACACAGGAGTGGTAAATGGAGGCCAGAGATTGGGGGGGTGGGGTTACAAGAGAAGAAATCTCCCATGCAACCATACTCCTAGATCCATATACAATAAAAAGCATCCTTCCCGATAACTTACTGCTTTTTTTCTTCTCTTTGAGTAAGCTTTTAATTAACCAACTCAACCACCACAACAACCATGATGGCATGACATGAAATGCCACAGCTTTTCACCGATGCCAACCACCAAAACCAAGTTAACTTCCATGGCAGCTATTGTGTGATACATGCCGACTCCTCATTGGTGGCATGTGGAATCATATGCAGCCAACTAGGACAGACAAAGATAAAATAGGAAAATAAAGCCCGTTTTAAGTATGTATATTTAATGGTAAATTCAAATAGGGGCAAAACCAACATTAGTATAGATGAGTCCCTAATGCCATGTCTTTAAACCATGGATTCCATGCCAAACAATGGAAAAGGGCTTTCCTTTTATGCAACTTTTTGTGTTGTTTGATAGCAAAGAAAAGGGCGGATTCCACCCAACAATCATTGCACATTTTCATATTTTGGACTCATGGCACAATAAACTAGGTGAGATTGTAAGATGAATATGAGCGTCTACAATGGTATATATATATATATATATATATATATATATATATATATATATATATATATATATATATATATATATATATATATATATATATATATATACACCTCGAAATTGGATTCCATGTTTCAATAGTTCTCATGGAAATCATCATTGCATGATTATCATTCTTTTCTTTCTTTTACCTTGGATTCCACGTTTCCGAACATGCCCCAAGATAGAGGTGATTTAAAACTTTACACAAACTTCATGGTTTGATTTTTTGTGAAGTTCACCATCAGAGTTTAGGGTTACCACAAACTTCAACTATATGCATAAGTTACTCTTTCTTGATGTTGACGGACTAGACCAATATCACAATGAACAAGGGCATGTGATACATGTTGGTCATGTTGTATGCGTTTATCTTCCACTTGTGCCCCACACATGATGTCAGAGAAAATGAAAAATATGTGCCTATTTTGAATAACCTTCCCAGTCCAAACTCCAAACCCTCTCTCGTTAACCCCACTTGTCAGCCGTGATGGCTCCATTAGTCCCTAGTACGAGAATTCTTCTAACCTTACTCTAGTCCCCTCACCACTTTGATTGACTTCGAACCTAGCCCCCTCGCCTCTGATTGAAGGATGTATTCTCAATATTTACAAAGTTTTAAGAAGTAGTAAAGGTGCTTACCAGGAGATACAATCATGCACTTCTGCCGATAAGAGATGCTTATGATGTGAATGTTGATTTTCGCGTGTTATTAGTATCAAAAATGACATATTAGACCATCTTGCAAAGATATGGCCAAGACCTTCAACATCTTCATACATGGACATGCCCTCCTTTTACAGTTTTCATTCATTGAAAACATGGTCCTATCTGCTTTGCCTCTGTAATCTAGTGAACTTTGGGAAAGTTTAAGCTAAAAAAAGTTGTGAATTCAATCCACTCAACCTGGACTACACCACGAATCAATTTATTGGCTTAACTTGGAGCACATAGGCAAATTCAGCAGCTACAGCAAAGGTGTTAGATGGGGTGACCAGAAAAGGGAGAATGCTACGACCATGGAATATACATTCACCTAAGGGAAGAGGTTAGCTTCTTTATGGCGAACACTCTGACACAATTCTACTGCAACTAGAACCAATGTCATCTGCATCTGCATCTTCATAAATCTAAGAGAAATACAGGCACCACACATGGGAGCATTGTTAGAATCCTATTGCCAGGCATGTTGCCAATGTTCTGCATATGTTAGGGATTTGGGTTGTCAATCAGGCAGGGCCAATGGTGTAGGTGACACAATTCAGAGAAAGGTGGCCGATCTGCTAATCAGGTATCCTACAATTGTATGTTGAATACTAACCATTGATTAATTTAATCTAACCTTCCTATATAGAGCTTTGCAAAGCCCGCATGTGTGTATAAGGCAGCTCATGTACACAGTACAACATGTGCCACCATGGCACATGAGTCCAGTTTATCCATCATAGGGCCCCATGGCATCAATGTTCTGACCCAAGAATCAGGTCAGTACACTAATTAGGTAGGGCAAAGCTCATGAAACAATCTATGTCAAAAAAGAAGAAGAACAACAACAACAAAATATTTTAATGAAGTTACCTAAGGCATACATGATGCACCTATTTCTAACATAATTTCCCACTTGACAAGCAGACCAATCCGATTTTGAGCAAGAACTATGATCAGGCCCACTTTCTGGACTGCTTGGATATTGTAGGATCTCGTACGTGTCCACCTCACTGTCACACCACACATGTTGCGTGCAGCCTACATACGCCGCCCTCCTGATGAACAGAACCACCAATGTTGCACCAGCCAACATCCACAGCAGCACCCACATGATGAACGGCCCACGTTACACATGCGTGCCACACGTCACACAAGTAGCATCAAGAGGGTCTCATGGATGCACAAGCAAATCGAATCAACCAAAATCAACGATGCTTGGCTTTCTCGAAACATAGTCGCATTCCTCTTCAAGCTGAAATCAGAACTAACCTAATCGCAATTCGGAGCCGAGTAAATCAAAATCCAGCCACTTCAACTTCAAAAGACTAATAATTGCAATTCAATTCGATAATGCATCCAAACACGCCCTAATTAAATTCCTCCATTTTTTAGCCCTAATTCCATCAAAATCCAAACACAGACACAGACAAACCGACAGAGAGAATTCGAATTCGAAGTCGAATCAGCAAGATAAAAATGAAAGAGAGTACCTGAGAAATTGCCTAGATTGAAAGAGAAGCCGTGGCGATCGAAAAAGCAGAAAGGATTCGACAGAGGAGGAGAAGGCACGTGTCCGCCATTCCTGAGCTTGAAGGAAGGGGAGGAGTTATAGCATCCGTGGATAAGGGATGCAGAAGCCATAAAAGGAAAAAAACGGATATGCTTTTTTTCTCGTTTTCCGTTATGCCGTCATCATCCTCATCCTCATCCTCATCCCCATCACATAATCTTGCCCATGTCTTCCATGCCCTGCCTTTTCACTGACGGAAGACGCGCCAGCTGCAGAGGGATGGGTGGAAAAACCAAAATGCGCTAGAGACGACGCCCCGGCTATTTTTGGTACGAAATTAACAGTACGTAGCCCGGAGCTTTGCAAAGTACACACGCTTCTTCTTTGTTTTTCTGATTAGTGGGGCGCACGCTGCAGTAATCTGCACCGTTTCTGTTGTGTCTAGATCTGGGCACGGGACGACTCGACTCGTCCGATTCGTTCGAACCCGACTCAACTGAACCGATTAGGTGAGTCGGTCAGACATTGCCAAATCTAAATTCAAACCGAGTCGAGTTCGTGTTACACATTAATTTAACCCAACTCAATCTGGAAATTGATTTAGTCATATTTGACTCGAAACCGACTCAACTCCCTAATTTTTAAGTGTATCAAACCTTATATGCTACACCTAACCCTATCCTAACCCGATTGCAAACTATCTCTTCCCACTCCCACTCATCTTTCAAGCCCGACAACCACTCACCTTTCTCTCTCTCTTTCCAAATCGATGTCAACTCGAACTAAGGTTAGGCTTGATCTGGATTAGTCTAGGCTAGACCTGAATTCAAATCGGTTCAGGCATGATGGACTCAGTACCAAGTCGAGTTAAGTTTGGGTCAAGACCATTTCAAAACTAGATCGAGTCGAGTCAACCCTAACTCAGTCTGAGCAAGTCGATGCCTAGCTCTAGTTGTGCTTCACTGTTGATGAACTATTTAGAAGATAAATAGAATAACGATCCATGTTCAACTGAAAAGGATGCTTTGTGCGGTTGGGATCTTCAAGAATGGGAGTGGATTAGGTGTTACTCCTATAACCCTCTAGTGGGTGTTTTCATGATGGTGGGGCCCACCTTGATGTATTTTTATATATCCACAACATCCATAAGTTTTTCCCCGTCATTTTAAGATATGATGTAAAAATGTGGATCCAAATCTAAAGTGGACCATGCCAGTGTAATGTTTATTTGATTTGACTTGGATGAAGGGAAAACACGAAAACTTGATCTAAAACTTTTATGACTTACGCTAAGTTTTTAATAGTCAATAATCACTATTTCTTGTGGTGTGTTTAACTTAAGATTTGGAACTACTTTATTTTTTTGAATTATACCTTAAAATAAGCTAGAAACAAGGATGAAAGAAGAGGTGCATACACAACACATCCATCAAGAGTGGGCTCACAATTAAGGTAGCACCTTCGTTTTAGAGGTGTCTACCATTGGCCTTACCTTACCGATGCGAATTGCATGGTGACCAAACTCCACCACACAAATACGCAAGATTTATGTGTTTTAACCATGTTGTACATTCATTTTCCGGCTCATTTTAAGGCACAATCCTTGAATTTACGTATATCCAAAGCTCAAGTGACCATAATATAAAAAACAGTGGGCATAATAGTGCTCACAGGTGAAACCTTCATAAAGCTCACGGTAACTTTTGTTTGACATCTAAGCTATCCAGAAGGTCATAGGGTCCTGGTTGAAAGCATCGAACCTATGCAGAAGGTCACATAGTCATATGTAAAAGCAAAGCACAAATACTAGCTTTCTCCGTGACTTCTATCACCCTTAGAAAAATTCAACCATGGACATTTAATCCCACTGTTTCCTATAGTGTGGTTTACTTGAGCTTTAGATATACTTCAATTTTGAAATCATATAGTAAAAAAATATGGATGAATGACATTGATAATACGTATACGTCACACATCACAATGGGCCTCATAGAGTCCTAACACCACACAACCCTGCAATGTTGGGGTCACCAAGTCATTCGTGTCCGTTGTTTACATAGCACCAATGGTCATGATTCTATATGATGGGGCCCACTTTTCATAGCTGAAAACCTGGCTAGGTTGTACATAAAGATGAGAGAGGCCGTTCATAAGGTGGGGCACCGTGATATTTGGATGCCATCCAATCTGGTCAAAAGGTGATTCCTACCTGAATGAAGTAAAATCACAAAGATAAATCTGATCCAAAACTTTTGTAACCGCACTCAGGTTTCAACTTGTAGCCATTTAATCCTCATTCAAGTGCCTCACTTAGCTTTCTTTCCATCTTTATAGGATGGTTGGAGTACATATAATACAAATCTAAAACTCAAGTGGACAATGTCACAAGAAAAGTAAAAATTGAATATATATAATTGAAAACTTCTTAAGAGCTACAACAGTGTTGAGTTAAAATTATATTTGTGTTTACAATTTATCAATGTTTGTTTGGACTTACGAATATATTAGATGAAAAATAAACATTATAATGCTTTGGTTAGATTTCTCATTAACCCCGATGTTTCTTCTATTGCGCCGCACTAATATATTAAAGTTTTTACGGGTTGTGTAGTCGTTACTGAAATAAGCCTATCATAACGCATGTGTTGTATTCACGCCATTCATTCATTTAGAAATATCATTTTAAAGCATGAGTTAAAAAAAGCCAAAGCTAGATCCATCATAGAAAACAGTAGAGAGTGAACTCTTCCTATTAAAAACTTTTAAAGGCCACCGGGAAGGTTCCAACTGTGGGTGTCACTCTTTCCACTGTTTTCTGTGGTTGGTCCACTCAAGCTTTGGATCCATCTAGGGCCTGTTTGGCCGGGCAGATCCCATGGTATTACAAGGGATGGGACCAAATTTAAGGTTATGATTATGGTGTCAGTGGACTGTCGGAAATTCCTTGGGATGGCCCAATCCCACGATGAAAATGGTGGGTCTGTTTGGGTCGTCCATGGGATGTGGGCCATATCCCATGGAATGAACATATGGCCTGTTTAGTTAGCCATGGGATTGCAGCAATCCCATAGCAAATTTACACGAGATCTGTTTGGGTTGGTAGATCCCATCCCAGGATTTGCTATGAATTCATTGACGTCCGTTGGATAAAACTACTCCCATCCTGACACCATACATGTGGCGGGTGGTCAGTGTTCTGTGGGTCCCACGATGATGTACGTGTTTTATCCTATCCGTTCAACCATGGGATATTCACAATTCCAATCCTCCTTAAGGCCCACTGTATTGTTTACTTGACATCCAATCTCTTTCGTATGGTCAACGAGATCAGATGAAGGGTAAAAATAAATATCCCATGATCTAAAACCTTTTTAATGGTCAAAATTCAACCAACACTGTTTAATGTAATGTGGTCCACCTGAGATTAAGATCTGCTTCACTTTTTTTTAATTATATCATAAAATTATATGAAAAAATATATGGATGCCATGGATGACAAACACATACTTCGTGGTGGGCCCCACGGAACACCAACCACTATCCAATGGCTGGTGTCAAGGGGCGTAGTCAATCCGTTACCGCTGCAATCTGCAATGGTCTGAAGTGGGCCCACCCTGTTGTCATAAGGGTTACTCCCTCAAAAAAAATATAAATTTACAATCTGTATGTATAAGAAACCATACAATCTAAGTTACATTAGCAATGATAGAAATGAAAAAAAAAAAAAAAAAAAAAACCATACAATCTGAGATAAAGCTAACGGAAGCTAGGGAAACATACAATCAAGCTCCAAAAAAAAAAAAATCCAAGATCCAAAAAATAATATGATATTATGTTACAGAACCTCTACAACTAGAATTTAATAATGATAAGCAAGGCGAAGAAAATAACGAGAATGCCAATCAAAAGTCCACAGAAACTCTCTCCACAGGATGGGGCAATATCATCAGTCATCGTGGACCTGGAGACCCTGCCATGGGTCGAATGATGGATAGAAAACGTCGACGAACGATGGTTGTCGACCTCGTCTAACTGTGCGGCGACATGAACTGCATGAGTTTCTGTGGCAGGCCGCAATTGTGCACCAGTCCCACTAAAGTAACTCTCCCAGTAGGAAACCGCGTCCCTCCAATTCTTGAATGCCCGATGTCTCCCTCCGCTGAATCCTTCAACCTCCAGCCTAGCTTCGTCCCACGTGTGATAAATGCCTGGTCTCGGCAACATAGTATTTCTCTTTTGTCATCTGCATTAACATGTGTATTATTACCATGTTCCAAGCATGGGCCCCTCTGAACGTGCATATACTAAATACATAAAATTGACCCATGACAAATAAATTAAAAATACAATCATAGGATTTGAATTTCAAATAACTGAAAATACGTACCATTCGTCCATACGATGTGTGTGGCTCTGTCTGTCTTAATATGCTGAGCAACAAGCATGTAATGAAACTTATACAAAATATATGAAACCAAAAATTCAGAACGCTTACCACACCAATCATAGTAGTAGACACGATATAGCAAATGTATCATCCACACAACCCAAAAAACAGCTAAAAAACACTCAGAAACCAACGAATAATAAGTTATTACAGTCCCATAAAACAACAGATCAACACAACGAAATTTAGGGTGCTGTTCAGACCGACCCAACTCCTGCATTGAGATCATTCTCGCGGAGTGTTGTCTTCAGCCACTCAACGCGCCTCTCGGGTCGAAGACCGACAAAAAACGATGCCAGCTTCTCGTCCCTACTCAACAGTTGACCAACTTCAATAAATTCTGAGTTGGTCAACCCTTGCACCTCTTCAAGAACATCAAGTACCTTAGTAGTACGATTTACCTCCTTGCCGAGGCCAAAATCGCGCATAGCCTCTGCAACGGTATTAAGGGAGATGCCGAGTACATCGCATGGGCGAGGAGGCCGCATACGTTTCTTTGATGCAGCTCCATCTCGGTTACAGTCAGATTCTGGAGTCCGACTAGGAGTGTCACGTCTTCCAATCGATTGAGTATCTGAAGATAAGTTTCCGCATGACGAGTCCGCTACCTGGTCTTCAGAGAGATCAATGGTATCCTCCAGATCAGCTTCGTCGTCTCTCCAGGACTCACTAAGATTTCGCTGAATCCGAGAGGATGACGTGGCCATTGTTGTACTTCCACACGCATATCGTCCAGTTGCCTGATCGGATCCGACGATGACCGCAAGGTCATCCATTTTGTCAATTCTTTTCCCTCGTAGATGTGTAGCACGCGAGTGAGACTACAACCGTAAAATATAGTTGTAAGTTAGAAAAAATATATTCGATAGGCGGGTTGTTAATGTCTTACGGATGTTACATTTATATAAATCATACCTTAAGGTATTCCTCCCAAACCTCATCAGGGGCCGTAACGACCATGCGCTCGTTATCCCATCCGAACCCACTAGCTGCTAGCATGTCCCTAACGGCAATATATTCGCGCTTGTAATACCTCAGACGGTTCTGTACATTCTGCCAGTTGACAGGTATGTCCGTATTTTTCATGACCTTTTCTACTGTTTCTTGGTAGGCTTCCCTCTTGAAACCATTATCTGCCTTACGTCCCAAAGCAACCTGTTCTAGCAGGACGTTGAAAAGCACTTGATCCATTTCTGCACTCCATTTTATTTTAGCCGCTCGAGACAGAGGCTCAGCGAGGGATTTGACTGTTTTTCCACGTGGTGAACTTCGCGTCGGCATCACAGGTGTCCTAAGTGGTGATTGTGTCGGTGTTGAACTATCATTAGACCTTGGTTCTGCCATGTCACCTATGCATGCAACATACAGTCAAGTACACATTAATTACATTCAAAGTCAATCTTCTTCTGCTGAGAACATGAGACATTGTTGAGCAAAAATATGGTACATCCATTTGCAACACAGCTATATTTTCATAGTTAAGTGATACATATTTCGAGGATTAAAGTTATATTCGGTTTGCAAGCAAAATTGCAAAAGGGAGAAGAATAAGTAAATTGACTATCGACTCCTACTGTTTTGGTGCGCATCTGCCCACATCCGAGCAACAATGTCATTCCGCACATGATTCCAAGCATCCTTTTCTTGTTGAGTGACGTGTAACAACCATTGCCTTTCGTCAATTGTCGATACCTCATGAGGTGTTGGGTTACTCTCCTCTACAGGAAATGATCCATCGTCATGAGACTGAAGTACAGATCGTATGAAATTGTGTACCACGCAGCACGCGACAACAATTTTCACTTGAGTGTCAATCTCATACGGAATGGTCGTCTTCAATATGGGAAATCTATTTTTCATTACACCAAAACAACGCTCGATTGCATTACGTAATTGTGCGTGTCGATAATTAAACAGCTCCTTCATATTCGCAGGCGCTCTCCCAGTTCGATACTCTTGTAAGTGGTATCGCACACCGCGGTATGGAGCCATGAAACCGGGTGAATGCGCATATCCAGCGTCGACAGCATAATATTTCCCTACACATTTAGATTGTTGTAGCATCAAATGGACACTCGAATATTTTGTGAATATTAAATGGATGGGTAATCTAGGAGAGATGTAACCAGTACCATGCGGGACATGTAATGGATCATTTGATCGGGTCAGAGCATTGTGTAGCACCCGCGCATCCGAGGCTGAACCCTCCCAACCGGCTAATATGTAAAGAAAATTCATGTCAAATGAACATGCCGCGAGTACATTTTGTGAGAGGAATCCTTTTCGATTGCGGAAGCTCGCGTGATCTACAGACTGGACCAGAGCCGGTATATGTGTCCCGTCAATTGCACCAACACAGTCCTATATGCATTATGCCAAATTTCTTTTAGGGTCGGATTTGTTATTCGGGGTATGAGTATAGCACCGTACATATACATTGATAGTCAAATAAATTGATACCTGAAAGTATGGAGCCCAACTGATATTCATCTGAATCTCGGGTGGTGTTTCTGAACTTGCCTGTTTAATAAACTCCGGGTATAATGTTACGATAGCATCCAACACACGTTTAAAGTGACGGCTAACGGTTTCCCCAGATCGAATAAATCTATGCCCTATGACCCTATTGCGAACATTATGGCCAACTGTATGAAGAAACATAACCACTTGTTCTTCGAGACTGACATGACGAGTGTCACACAAATGTGTCTTCTCGCGAAGAGTAGTACACAACTCAAAGAAAGCATCACGACTCATCCTGAGCTGAGCTATACAATCCACGTCTGTTGCCCGAATGATAGAGTTGATAAACTTCGCCCGCTGATCGTCTCCGTGTCGCGCCGGCTGTCTGAACATGTATACGCGACAGTATTCCCCTACTGCTGCTACACAAGATGCCATCGCTTGCATGATAATAACTCTTTCCCTTTCTTCTTCCTCAGCACTATCCATTCCAGATCCAAATGTGCACCTAGCCTGATGGATTTTATAAGTTTTAAAAAACTTACATCATGACGGGCCCACAGAGTGCTGCCTCTACGGATTTCTATGTCAACAAAATGACACCACAATCGGATGAATCACACAGGACATCCATATTAGGTTATAAACCATGCAACGTCTATGGATCATGGAATACGTTTGAGTAGCCTGCTTGGTGAGCCGTACACATGGCTAAGGTACATCCATATCAGCTGTCATGTTCTAAAATGAGTTTTTAAGCAACCAAAAGGGTATGCAAGTGATTTAGGATGAAGCTATTTATTTTTTCCATCAAAAGAAACTTACTTTTTACACCAGCTCTGCTAGTAGAGAGAGAGAGAGAGAGAGAGAGAGAGAACCAAACTCAATATGCACAATCAATTTATATCTAGGGGCAGACATGCTTTGTATGAAGAGTTTATGAATTTTTTAGAATCATTCTAATTCCAGCAGCATTGGCATTGCCTTAGAAAGAGGGCCTTCAGAATTTCTATACATGGAAAAGGCTATCAACATCACACTGGTTGCCTTGCATGGATAAACAACTAACATCTGCACATGTCATGCCAACACGCAAGTACAAGCTCCAACCTATCCATCTGATGGTACAATTGTATAGATTACCCAGCCCAACAATCTGACCAGTCCACTAGTTTGGTGGGCTGTGGATTATGAAACAAATGCACTAATTTTATTTTTTATTTTAATAAAGGGAAAATACAATGGCCTAACATGCCTACAGTTTCTAACATGGTGGTCCAACTATGTCGACCAGCTTTATTACTGGGTCAAAACGTTTACACGTCCAGACCCCCACCTAATGGATGACCTGGATATTGCACCTGTTTGTCACGCCAGTGTGTGAACATAGCAACCATGATGTATTATCAAAGATTTATTGTGTGATTGGGGTCTTCTCCTTGTCAGTGTTGTTCAAAGAGCCTAACAGAATTTCTGGTCGAAAATGGATTCCATTAGAAGATGGACCAGTTAGGCGCCCATCTGAGAAAATGGGTGGTGAGAGTATTAACATCAGCATGCACAGCTTCACCAACTGGTGACAACTAAAGATGCTAAAACAAAAGCTAAAGGCAGTGGAGCAAGGAGCACTTCCAAAAGGTGAAGTAAAAGATCTCATGTTAAGCTTCAAGATTCCAAAAGGTGAAGTAAAAGACGCACATGGTGGGCTCAAGATTCATGTCATCCCTAACACTTGTTACGTCTGATATCGAAAAGAATACGATGGCTTAAAGATCTGATGTGGTACATACCTGGATTTCAACTGAAAATAGGCCGTGTGCGTTGAATTTCGTCTTCCAATCGAAGAAGTAGATCCCGTAACCTGAACTTACAGAAATATAACAGAAAATTAGGAAAGAATACATAAATTAAAGTTTTCCTCCGTTGAAAATTAAGGTGTGTGTTACACCATTGACAACAATGTGACTGGGTTGCCAACCATTGGCTTGTGTGTGGAATGCCACGTTGGTGTATCTTCCATCAAACTCATTAATCAAGACTAACTCACCGGGATGAAGAGAAGACAGCAAAATCAGCCTGATAAAAAAAAACTCAGGTGGGCTATACCACGTAAACTCAGTGTTAATTAAGCTCATCATCTTGATTGTTGTTGTTATATGTTGTTGTTGTAGATCTCGGTTTTCCTCACATTTTAAAGTTGGCCGCACAAAAGCAATGACTGTGGTTTACATGACTTGTGTTGAAAAAACATTTTTGAAAAGACAAAAGAAGAAGTAATAAGTCTTTTTATGCATATTGTTTTTCTACAATACAGCAAGTTTAAATGGTGAAATAATAGTTAGAGAAGGTTTGAACTTTGAACCAACCAAATCAATGGGACTTGCAACAGACGGCCCCATGTGCGAGAGATGTGAGGGTGGTGGGACACGTGAGATAAAGATATCTGTCTGTCAACACACGATTTTTATCCCATCTCCCCTGTTTGGGTTGTCTGAAAAGTGGGTGACTGAATGGGGTATTGTCCTTTGTCTGGAAATACGTATGGACATTGTGGGGTGCTGGATGCCTCTCTTTGACTTCCCCACACTAACATCTACCTCAATCCCTTCTTTTGGACTTCCCTTTGCATGTTAACCACTCTCAACTACAAAAGAACCATAACTGCAACATGCCTTCATTAGTAACTGCAACAGAAATTCATAGATGTGGAAACATTACAAGTCTATATTACAATTACATCTTATCCAATCATTAGTAAGTCCCTTGACATGATGGACTAGGATTGATACAGCCCCCATGTAAGACACAAATGTGGCAGTGACCTCCTAACACTAATTGAGAGAGATCAATTAGTATGAATTTCAGATTGTATTGATTTTTTCTCCAATGCAAATTGTTTATCTGCAAATGAAAAGAAAGAAAGAGAGATGTTTCTAGCAGGTTTGTAGGTAACAGATGGGAGGGGGCATATGCAGTTTATTGTCAACTTCATTTGAAAATATGATGTGGGCCCCACCATGGTCTAATAGAAGGGAAGATAAAATACTAGGATACTCTGGCAAAGTCTAATAATTGATATGCAAGCAATGACAAGTTATAGACTTGAAATACAAATAACTCAAAATTAGACTGTCCAGAATTTGCACCCCTGCTTATGATGGATCTAAAGCTAATGATCATGGTACTTCTAAAACAAAAACTACCCAATGGTCCGAATTCAGTAGTCCTAAAGCCAGCAATTTCCACATGAAATTCCATTCATAAAACATGCAAGATCCTCAAAAGTACCAGCCCAGATAAGAAACAACTGCAACATGCATATACAAGAAAATCGCCCAACTGCAATTCTTGCCCCTGAACCACCATATTTCCATGACATCTAAAGCAAAATAGATCAACTTTTTAGCTTCTTCATTCAAAACTCAATGAAAAAATCTCTATCAGTCAAAATTTCCAAGAATAAAACTCAGATGCAGAAATATGAAATCGGTATCCAAGAGATAACAAAAACCCACCTCTATCAGTCTAGCACCTTCTAAAATATCCTAAAAATAAAATCGAATATTCCAAATTCAATCCTTTTAAGCAATCAAAACTCTAAATACCCAATTATTTACCCCCATGTAATCTACAACTTGAGAAATCATTTCCTTAATAATACAATCAGCATAAAAAAATCAAGTTGCTTTCGGACAGACTGAGAGCAGAGGTTACTCCACGGTATAGCCACGTCTGGACCCCAACATGATGATGTGTTATATCCACAACTATCATCTATTTTGTCAGCTCATTCTAGAGTACTAAAGAATGAGGTAGATACAAATCTCGAGTGAGCCACACTTCTCTATTTTAATGATGTAGGCTTCAAATCGAAAAAGTGTGGCTTGACAGATATTTAGATCTAACTCAATGTTATGACGGATAGCATGAATAAAACACATACTTCGTGGTGGGTAGAGAGCTTTTCCAACCATTCAAACTTCAACTTTTTTTGTAAGGAAATATATATTGCATTCATAAGAACAGATGGCATGAAACATTTGGGAGGGCCTACCAAGAAAAGGGATGCAGGCCCTCGTATCGTGAAGGAGACGAGGCTGACAAAAGACAAAATCAAGACCATGGATCACTTAGCAAATGGAACATTCAATTTCTGTAAAACAGACCTTTGTCTGAATTGGTGTTTTCCACACAACCTGACAGCCCCCTTACAGAAATATGACAGAAAATTAGAAAAAAATTGACAACCTGCAAAATCCCATCTGAGTCCAACGTACATGCAGGGATCTTTCACATGAAACATAATAAAACACGCTCCAATTTCTTTTTCTTTTTGTTACCTTCTTAGTACACCCGCCGTGAGATCCCATCATAGAGTTGTTATTTGAGACTCACATGAGAATTTGCTATATTGGAAACAAGATAACAGATGTATATATACAAACTTCAAAATAAACATATTTCAAGAAACAAAGTAAGCCTGGCCATGACTCAGGTTGGCAAGTGCATTTGGACCAAATATACAATAAGAACTAAAATACCCAGTTATATATGTTTTGAGATCGAATAGCTGATACAATGTAGTTGTATAGACATGCTAGTGACAGTGACAGTGAATTTGTATGTAAACATCTCAAGCAATGAATATTGAGAACCATAGCTACCCATGACATTTTAACAGTAACTATGATAAAACTAATCAGGGAAAAAAAAAAACAAACAAGAAAAAGGATAAAACATGGATCATACCTGCGTGGCACTGAAAATCTGGACATCAATTCATCAGGTATCTATACATTTGGTACAACAATACACGGCTTTAAAATATAGGTCGTTGATTTGTAATAGAAGATAAGAATGGACAAACAGTTCATTTACTTTGAGGTTCATAGAGAAATACAGATAAAAGATCTACATGGAGCAACACATCTATATTCAAATGGATAGATCATAGCAACCAGTACTATTCCTCCCTAATCGAGCAACATGCCACCAACAATAGCTGTCACAGGACATGTACGTGGACATTATAAAATAGAGAGGGAGAGATTAATTGAAGAAAAAAAAAATAATAATACAGAATCAGTATGGATGGTTTTATTCTTTGAGAAAAATAAATTACATAATCATGTTGGGATCCACTGATGGAAATAAAAATATATGATATTTGTCTCTAATTGTGCCCTCAGCAGGTTCATCCAAAAGTTCTGTTCATGAAATATAAAGTGATCAAGAAAGACTCATCCTACAAAAAACATTGCAAAGCTTTCATCTAATCATTACTCAATGAATAGAAACATAACCATAGACCTCATTCCTGCAACTACCATTAGATTACACTTCTACGGAACTTAACAATGAGGAGTCAACCCCTGATGAAATCCTTTTTTTTTTTTTTCATTAAATCAGTGAAAGGTGCTATTTTAGAGAAAGGCCCAAAGGAAAAACAACTAAAGCATCACAAAAAAACTCCTTCAATTCCCCTCAAAGTCAGTGAAAGGTGCTTTCACTATCCTCTGACATATAGATTGTATTTCTCTTTGGAGCTATGAATCTGTAGTCGGACGGCCAAAAATACCTCCACGCAAGTACAGTCCAGGAGAGACTACTTTGAATGGAAATAGATGATGACAACATCCAGATCGCAAAACTCCCAAATTATTTCTCCTGAAATCCTTCTTGTAATGAGCTTGCAGGGATGAAAATTCCGTAGAGGAAGACTTAGAGAAAACATACAATCAACCAAATAAAACTTGCAGATGGAAAAACCCCTAAGTGGGAAGTATAAAACCATAAACGGAATGAACATGCAAGGAGTAAAACAGCTAGATTTATGCATCAACACTGAAATCCGGCAACAGAACATGCAAGATCCAAAACCCCTAAATGGGAAGCTACATTCCATATATAAATGCAGACATGCAGGGACCAGAACCCCCTAGAGGAAGGCAAGTACAGTGAAATCCGCCAACATCCTCATCCAGAAGACATTATTTTTCGAAATCGGCGATGACAACATGCACGAGGTAGATGCCCCAATTTCCAACAGAAATCGATGGCCAGACCATACATGCAGGAAGAAATCTCCAATCAGGAAAGCATGAATATGCAGTTAACACAGGAATATCAAATGTGAAACTGGAAGAAGTGTAGATAGAGGCTTCACTTCAGAAGGAGAAGAACGCGTACCTTCCACAAGCACTTCCCTCCCAAAACTCACAGGGATGAAGACACGAGATGAAAGGGTCGGTATTTGTAATCTTATCGGATTCGTGCCATAAAGACCTCAAGACGGCCATCTCCACCGACTCCCTGATGGCTGCCATCGCACGATCCCGTCGGTCCGTACGCGGGATGGAGGTGGTTTTCATGGGATGGGCTCGAAGTCGCGGCGCGGGATGGCATCCCATCCCGAGAGCGAAGTCGGCGATCCCTCTTCAATCCACCGATTTCAGGGTACGCCGCGGGATATACGCCGACCCAAACACACGAGCGGAATCAACGGTGGGATTGCAGCGATCCCATCCCTCGTAATACCATGGGATCTGCCCGGCCAAACAGGCCCCTAATATCTTGGGGTGGATGGACGGATATAACCAATAAGTCATGGTGGGGTGACGTCGCTACTCAACATGTCAACAGCTAATCCGCTGCCGATAAGGTGCCGGCGACTGTTGGGAAATAATTGGTGGCAGCGCGCCTGTCAGAGAAGTTCAGAGAAGGTTCGAGTACATACGCGAACTTCCAACAGCTTCTGCCCTCCAATGGTATGCCGAAATTCAGGCGCAAAAATAGCATACATATATGGACGGCTAGGATCATCTAAATTTTGAAAATTTTGGGGCACGGTACATCTACTGTCAGGCGCAATGGAACAACTGTCTTGATTACTAGAGGGCCTTACTTGCCAAGCCTCGATCCCATATCATGTACGGTAGAAAATCCCAACCCTTCCATCAGTTGCCTTCAAGTAGCCCATGGTTCCTATCGTTCGATCTAAAAAATTCTGGGCCCATCGGATTAAAGGTCCAGATCACCGAACTAAGCCCGTGGAGTCCTTTCCTGCACATTCTCCGCGTATCCTAGTACAGTGGATCATCATACAATTCATCCATGGGTGGAGTTTCCAAGAGGAATGGAACATGGGCTTATCGTGCGCCACCCAAACCAACGGGTGCGAACTGCGAAGTTCTAAGATTTGAATTATTAGACGAATACAAAAAGTAAAGGTATTCACGCGACTAAATATGGAAGAGGCTATTCACGTCGCACAGGTGAAATTAGCAGACGTGTAAGAGATCCAACCCCTCATCTGGTGGGATCACATTGAAAATTCCATAGCCCAAAAATCCCCTAGGTCAACTCATCAGATGAACTACTTTTAACTTGAATATGAACCGTTGATCATCTTTTTCTAACCTTCAGATTTTTTCCAACCAACCTGATCCATCGGATCAAGTAAACAGCTTGATTTCTTATCAGAGAATTTTCATGGTAGGATACCTAATCTCACACACGTGTGCCACATTGGTAAAGGTATTGCGAATTGCATCTTCCATCTTTTCCGCGGTGGAGTGTGACGGATGATACGCATACACTTGCAGGTTGCATGCGTGGCCTGAACGCAGTTCTGCCTGAATTGTCCACATTAACTTGCACGCATAACTGAATTTTCCAGCTAATACAGGTCATGGAGTCTTCAACCATGATGTGGTGTATGCGTTTTATCCACACCGTCCATTCATTTTTCCACATCATTTTAGCTAATGCCAAAAATGATGCATTTTACAATGGGATTAAACATCTACCATTGAAAACTTCTTAAGGCCCATAGAAGCTTTGGATCAGGGCCCTGACAGGTTTCAACGGTGGGTGTCATTATCACTGCGCAGCTTCTCACGTGTGCTCCATATGATTCATCTATCTACCTCATTTGGTCTTTAACCCTAAAATGATGTGGCAATATAGATGGATGGTGTATACAAAAACCCATACATCATGGTTTTCTCGCAATTTTAGTCTCTAGATAGGGTATGATGTGGTATGTTTACAAAATACTACCTCAATAGTATGATATTTGCATCTTAGTACTTAAATTAACTTTTTTATTAAAGGCCTGTTTAGATCTCTGAAAAAGTAAATATGATTTTCTTTATTTATTCTTACAAGAACTTTAAAGAAAATTAAGACTTATTTTCAAAATTTAGCTTAAGAAAACTTTTTTGGAAAATAAATCCTAATAGTTATTAAGATATGTAAACTTAGCACATTGAGCAGGATTGGGACATTAAAAAGTGAACAATTATACATGTAATATATGTATAATATATAATATACGTGGGGCACTTGAAATTGAGTTGTAGCACATGTGAGATAATTGAAACAGTATAATAACACATGGTTTAAGAGATAAATTATAAAATTTGACATGTGAACATTAAAGCTAAAGAGTAGCACTTGCATATTGGTACAAGCTCATCTAGCATATATGAAGCAATTGAAATTGTATAAAAGCAGATGTGTCACATTGGCATGGGGGTGAAAGGAATGTGAATTACCTGCAAGCCTTTATTAAAAGGGCCCCTTATAGCCCCTATCATTGAAAAAATTTCACATGTACGTATTAGATGTGAGACTTATATTGAAAAGCAAAGATGCTCTTAGAAAAATGAATCTTAGAAAAATGATAATATTTTCATTTATATTGTGGGGCTCACATTTGATACTCACACATGTTGTTGTAATAGCATTATCCAAATCATATAACCTATAATAGTAATATCCATCTTTATGTCATTAAAAAGACGGCCAAATGCAGGATTTGTAGGGCTCGAACAGCACATTGTCACATGTGATGTTGTAGTGGCATGGTCCAAATCACAAAAGTTATTGTGGCATTATCTAAATCACGTAACTTAGTAACTTATAATAGTGCATTGTCCATTTTCGTGCTATTTAAAGAATTGACAAATGTTGGATTTATATGGACCAAATGGCACATTGGCATATACAATGTTGTAATGGGAATGTCTATTTTCATGCTATTATAAGTATTGCTGAATGCGGAGGTTGCATGGACTAAATGGCACGTTGTTGCCATGTATAAGATTATAATGGTATCGTCCAAGTCACAAAATCTATAATGGCAATGTCTTTTTTATGCCATTACAAGGACTACCAAATGCCGAGTTAATTACATGGACCAAATAGTACATTGGTGCATGTGAAGTTGTAATGATATTATCAAAATCACTTGGCTTACAAATAGCATGTTGGTGCATGTGACATAATGATAACATTGCAATGACAATGACCATCTTTGTGCCATTACAAGGACAGCCAAATGAAGGTGTTATAGGGACTAAATGGCACATTGGTGCATGCGACACTATAATGACATTATCCAAATTACATGGATGGACGGAGATTGCGTCCTACCTCTGCCCATCTCTAGCCACGAACACAATTTTGTGGGCAGGTCCATCATGATGTATTTGTTTATCTACACCATTCATCCCTCCCTTAGATAATATGTGCACAAAAATAAAGTAAATCCAACACTCAAGTAGACCACATCAACATGGAAGAGATGGGAGCCCACAGAACTACCCATTCATGGCTATAAACTGGCAGGGGCACGATGCAATGTGCATCCCACACAAACTAGCTTATGTTGGGAGTTACATTGGCAAATGTAACACATGTGATTGACAAAGGTGAATGGTGGCACATTTGAATTTTTACTCTTGAAAACTCATGTTCTTTCTATATTGGAAGAAAAAAAGAAAAAAAAAAAAAAAATCTTTTTAAGAAGTGAGGACGAGAAAATTCATTTAATAATTTTCTGATAAAAAAAGTTACTAATAATATTTATTTCTCACAAATTGTCACCAAAAAATACTTCACAAATAAAGAAAAGTTAATTTCATTTTGCATGTAAATAATACATCATGCATCTAAGGTCCATGGTTCAATTATTCAAACCATTTATTTAATGGGCCTCATTTGTAAACATTGGATAGACAAAACTTGTTCAAGATTGAAACATTCGAAGTCTTAAACAGTACTGGCCTATTCTTTGTGGAACATGGTCTGCTATTGACGCAGAGAAGGACGTGAGGTCGAGCACCGTCTTCCTCAAGAGGATAACTATTCCGAATCCACGGAACTTCTCTGGACTCCTTACAGAGACTTCTCGAATCTACGAGGAAAGAAAGTAGAAAATAAAATAATTTCTAATAAATTCAAAATTGATTAATGAATCATTGATAATCGTCTAATGTGTCTCTTTACAGCATTAATATAGAAAGAAAATAAACTAAAATTCGTAATTACCAAAATTAGCAAAATTCTAACTCTAATAAAAATCTTAATCCTAGTAAAACTCTTTTAAGGACTAATTTTTAAAAATAAAAATTATAAATAAACTTTCTCTAAAAGAGTCCTAGTATAACTAAAAGTTATTTCTAAAAAAAAAAAAATCTAAAACTATAAAAATATTAAAAAAAATCAGAATTACTAAAAATAGTAATTACTTTCTAAAAGTTCGTTTTTGAGCTGAAAGTGCGCATTTTCTGACGAAACGGACAGATGCGACCCACTTGGTGGGTCGGTTCACCTCGGATGACCCGTTTCAATAAAGACTGATAGTTTGTACGCCCCATAACGATACCCAGATCAAAAATTATGATCAATTCACGGTCCATCTTCTTTTGGCTCACCCATGCTGGGAATATCTCCGTGACACGTTCTACATCAGCTATCTGTACTTCCATCATGACCGTCCATGTGCAGCCCCCATATCAAAGCATCAGCATCTTTCAATATAGAGAACTATCAAAGCATCCAATATCCATGAACCAGCCCACTTTTCACCCTAACCAAGATGCCTGTCATGGATGGCCATCCTCAGCAGATTATCTATCCTTTCCTTTGTCCTGCAAATAGAAAAACGCGCACACGACCCAATCTGGAACACCATAAGAGATCTCATCTTTACTTAGATATTCTCTTCGAAAGTCAGTCTGCTGAGCTCCTTGTGCGGGCCACAATGAAAACTGACGGCTAAAACATCTTTTTTAATCTGTCCATCTGTTTTGCATGTTGTGGCCCACTTGAGGTCTTAAAATGGCCTGATTTATAGGCTAGATGGTCCAAACAATCTAACCCACCTGATGGAAAACTCAGACCATGATCATGTATTCCATATCGGCACATGGGCTTTTGTGTGGATGGCAAAGATCCCACAAGCGTCGGAATTAGCAAACTTCTCAATCTAAATTGTAGTATTCATCCAATGGAGCGGATTAGGTGCGGCCCTAGCCTCAACCAAAATGGGGCGGCTCTTACCATGAGCCCCACCTTGATGTATGTATTGTCTTCTATATCCATGTCGTCCGTCATTTTATTTTAATTTTCAGATCATTACGGCCGCAACTTTAAGATGGGCTTGATTGGTCGATCCAACGGTCATCAACCCACAACCGTTCCTCCAATTTGGTTAACCGTCCATTGTGGGTGACCCTCGGAACTTCCGAAGGACGTCTGGATTTCTCGGAAGTGGACCCCACTTGTTGCAAAAGCTGGCACAGACTAAAAAGCTGGTGGTGGTGAGTGATGACATTTCCATGCAATGTAAAGATAAGTTACTTAGCCCTCAAGTAATTTATTTTAGTTTCTACTTAACCAATGGATAAGCATATTTGGTAAGTATGTTTTTTAAAAAACATGCGCCTTCAATTCAAAAACAAAGTTTTTTTAAAAAAATTATTATTTTTTAGTAATTTTAAAATTTTTAATATTTTCTTATTTTTAGAGTTTTAAAATTTTCTTCATTTTTATAAACAATTTATAATCATGTTAGGATTCTTTTATCAAAAGTTTTTATTTTTAGAAATTAGGCTTTAGAAAAGTTTTATTAGAATTATGAATTTTATTAGGATTAGAATTTTCATATTTTTGATAATTAAGAATTTTAATTTTTTTTTTTTTGTTTTCTATATTAATGGTGTAACATGGACACAGAGATTAGACAATTATCAATAAAATTATTTCTAATTTTTAAAAAATTATTTTTTATTTTCTTTCTTTTTCCAATGGATTTAGGGTATTTCTATGACAATCCAGAGAAGTTCCATAGATTTGGGGCAATTATCCTTGAGAAAAATAGTGCTCAACCTCATCATGCCATCCTTGCATCAGAAGTGGACCCCACTTGTTCCACAAGCTGGCAAACGCAAAAAACTGCTGTCAGTGAGTAGTTACTTTAAATAAGTTACTTAGGCCTCGAGTAGCTAATTATAGTTTCTATTTAATCAATGGATAAGCATGTTTGTTGCCTATAGTTTTTAAAACACCTCCCCTAAAAAGGACATTTTGCTAGGAAATACCTAATCTGTCAATGTTGTCACAGCAGGGCACACCTTAAATATGTATGATCCATTCCATCCATCCATTTTTCCAGCTCATTTTAAGGCATTGGCCCGAAAATGGGCTAGATCCAAATCTCATGTTGACCACACCATTGGAAATAGTGGTCATTGAATGCCTATGATTAAAAACTTTCTAGTGCTCACTGTAATGTTTATTTGCCATCCAACCTGTTGATAAGGCCACATAGACTGGGACAAAGGGAAAACACAGATATCAGCTTGATCCAAAACTTTTGTGGCCCACAAGAAGTTTTTAATGGCTAGCATTCGATCATCATGTTTCCTATGGTGTGGTCTTATTGAGATTTTGATCTGCTTCATTTTTCAGCACATGCCCTAAAATGAGCCGGCAAGATCGATGGCATGGATATACAACACATACATCAAAAGTAGGTCCCTTGTCACCGCTTGACTGAAAATGATGACTTTGCTAGACATGATTGTTCGTGAACCAAACTCTGTGTGCCTAGAGCCCACCATGATGTTTCTTAGAAATCCACTGGGTCCATCCATTTTACCAAATTTTGTTAGAAGATGGGCCAAAAATGAGGGAGATCCAAAACTTAAGCGGGCCATATTGAAGGAAACAATGGAGATTGAACAAGCACCACCGAAATCTTTATGAGGCTCGCTGTGATGATTATATGCCATCCAAACTAGTCTTAAGGTCTTTCCTACCCTGTAAGATCATATGAAGGACCAGGTAGACAAGTAAATATTTTTAAAATATAAACGCCGGCTTCGTAACTATTTCAATAGTGGAGGTTCAATAACACCATTGCTTCGAGTAGTTTAGCCCATTTGATGTTGTATCTGCCTCATATTTGGGCCCACAGCTTAAAATGAGCCAAGAAAAATGGTGGACAATGTAGATTTCTCAAAAACATTATGGTAGGACACTTTCAATTTTTGGACTCCCCCATTTTATTGAGTTTAATAATATTTTTTCAAGCTATATATGTGGCCCACTTAAGTTTAGATCTTCATTATATTTGGGCACACCAATTAAAATGAGCTGGAAATTTTGATAAATGTGGTAGATTTTTGAGAAACATTATAATGGGCCATATGATAATGGGCGCCGTTTCAACAATGGTGTCCAGTACCATTATTGTAAGTTGTACTATCCACTTGAGTGTTGAGTCCATCTTATATTTAGCTTCACTCCCTAAAATGATATGAATAAAATGATCAATAGGGTGGATTTGGCCAAAAACATCACATGAAATATTTTCCAACATTGCACATTCATTCATAAGTTCATGGGCATCTATGCTACTCACAATGATCCAATTTAAGTTACTCTTGGTAAGTTGAAAAGCAAAATAAAAGGACTTGCATCAAAATAAAATATTTTTTATTATAAGTTACTTACATAAGTTGATTAACCAAACTAACTTAATTAAGAAAAAAAATTTATTATTTTACATAAGTTATAAAAGCTACTTATTTGGTATCCAAATGGGGGCAATCCAAAACAAAGTCCATTGCTCGGACAATCGATCAAAGCCATGCGTGTCGTAGGCCCTAGATAGATGTCTAACATTTCAAATAAAAGCCACATATGGAGACAAAATAACAGCCACTAAATCGGTAAAAAACCAAAAAAAAAAAAAAAAAAAAAAAAAACGTCCGAGGTTCAGCATCGAAAGTGGGGAAAGCATGGCTAGGATTGTCTGATCTTCTCGGAATGTGTACCATTTAGGTAGAGAAGTTAGCCAGATAACTGGATATGGATGACAGGATGGTCCTGGTCAAATATCTGCTTGCCACGTAAGGTGAAGGGTACGTTAATGTAGATGACAGCTTGTTCTTATTTTCCTAACTAAGGTCGTGATCTCCAGGTGGGCCACATGGATTAGAAAAAAAAAAATGAAAGATTCCCAGTGGATCAGCATCCCTTTCACTCTTTTTTCATGAGAATGAATGGTTATTTGTCTCCTTGTTTAGGTTCATTGTACTGTCCGTTTTGATTACTCTCAGCTGTCTTTTGTGATTCTCTTTCTACCAATAGCTTTACGTAGGAAGCGCCAATCATGCATTCTTAGTATAGCTGGACCAAAAAAAGTTTAAGTGGTCAATAAGAACTGGACCTAGTCCCACGCAAGGCCATAACATAATTGGACTTATGCTTATTCAATTTTAAGAAATTTATTTTGATATGGAAAATTTGTTGTTTGAAGTTTTGATCTTAAAGGAATCGTAACTTTTTATCTTGGTATGGTCATGAAATGTAGAATCAATTGATTTTCATGTAACAGAGGTTTTGATACCAACAAACTTGCATAGTAAGTTATGTAACTCCGTTTCGTAAGAAAACACGCACTTCTTAATTAAAATTGTGATCTTGAAAAAAATAATTACTAGAATTTTTTATTTTCATGGTATCTCTTTATTTTTGTAGTTTTAGAATTTTTATCATTTTTAAACATTGCTTGTAATAATGTTTGGAGTGCCCTGATAAGGTTTATTTGGTGTTTCTATTTTTGATAAATTTATTTTTTTGAAAAAAGTATTTTGAGATATTTTTTATTATTTTAGATAATTTCAAATTAAGATTTATGGTCTTCCATATAAGTGATATAATCGAGCGATCTTAAAATATTATATATACAATATTCAATTTTTTTTACTTATTATTTCTTGTGATTCAAGATTTTTACTATTTGAAAAAGTCGGTAATCTTTCATATTATTGTTTCATGCTCTTTCCTGTATTAGTTGGAATTAGAGCGACGTTGTTTTTTTTTTTTTTTTTTTTCGAGTTGATGACCTCTAACAATTTTTCAAATAACAATCCCATAAACAATGCTTTAAGGAGCAATCTTATGATAATGCCAACATTTGAAGCTTTTCTAACATGAGAATTTGGGAGACATGTAGGGATTGCAAGCAATAATTAATCATTTGATGAATGCCCTAAGATAGAACTGTGTTCGTAATAATGAGTAACCTAAGATCGACGATGGAGTTCATTGTCATTATGTTCATGGTGCGACACTGGGGATATATCGTAGGTCACCACCCAATGATGATGAATTGCAAGCCACCACTCTAATTGTGAAGAAGTTATTGTACACACCGAAGAAAGAAATCGATTTGTAGCAATAATTAATCATTTGATGAATGCCCTAAGATAGAACTGTGTTCGTAATAATGAGTAACCTAAGATCGACGATGGAGTTCATTGTCATTATGTTCATGGTGCGACACTGGGGATATATCGTAGGTCACCACCCGATGATGATGAATTGCAGGCCACCACTCTAATTGTGAAGAAGTTATTGTACACACCGAAGAAAGAAATCGATTTGTAGCAATACAATGTTTTTCGAATGAATTACACTGTGAACCAAATGACTTGTCATCTAATCATAGATGGCAGGAGTGGCGAGAATATCATATTTATGGTGAAAAAATTGCAACTAAAGATAGAGAGGCATCCCTCTTCATACAACAAAATGCAACAAAATGATATTATATTCCTTTATCTATTGGTAAATATTTTAAGGATTAAGTAATGTGTAACATTGTTGATATAAAAATTTGTCAAATGTTACTTGATCAACTATGATAGTACAATGTTGATGCCACACATAAAGGCCGGATTAATCTATTCTTTTCTTCTTCTTTTTTTAATATGGTAGAAAGAGTTTTTTTATTTCTATAAGAACGGATAACTAACACAAGACTTTTAAGGTGGAGGGGTGGCATTCTTCCCATGGATCGTATGAATAGGTCGGGTCAACCATGCCCAGAACCTATTTATTATACGGGCCTAGAATTCCAGCCCAAACCCCACCAGCAACCCATTACAGTGACCTGGCAGATCAGACTCAGGTTGCATGGAATATGAGGCCAGACCTGATGAATTAGTGGACAAGTATGAACATCCATACATAATGTGTATCATGCTTTTGTATATATACTTACATCTATTAATTTGTTCAAGGTTTACATCTATTAATTCCGGTCATCTTGTTCAACCCATGGATGAGCTGTATGGATGGGTTTGATTGGGAAGGATTCAATCCGAACCCAGGCCATTTTGTAATCCGACTCAGAGGCAAGTTGAGCCCCTTGACCCAACGGCTGTCCTGACCCATAGCCACCCCTAGATGGCAACCTATGTGATATACCTGAGCCATTCATTAGGTAGGATACAACGTAAAGATGCCCCATATACCAAAAATCTTGCTAGTAAACTCATCAAGTGAGCCGGACATGTATATTGAATCTGGACGGTTGGGACTTTTTCACTAGTGAACTACCTGATCAGCAATCCAGTATTATTATTTTATCTTTCTTTCATTTTAAAAAAAAAAAAAAAAATTTGGCCTAGGGAATATTCATATTGAACACTGCCTATTGAACGGTTCAGATCCCTGATATGCATGCCATCCAGCGGTGGGAAAAGGGCCCCGCTTTCTATCAAAACCAAGAGAGAAGATCCGAAGACCCGAAAAACAAGCACCGGCTGGTCTACCACACACGACCCACCTAGCTGGTGTGGGTACGTGTCGTGCGAAGACGAGCGCTGAGGCTCGTCGAGCTCCGAGTTGTACGAACGGTTCAAAGGAGATCAAAGTTAAATGGCCTCCAAAATGTTGTATTTATTATATCCATACCGTTCATCCACTCGGCGAGATCATTTTAAAGCATGAACCAAAAAATGAATCATATCCAAAGCTCAAATGGACCACACCACAAATAGAAACGGAGACAATGATTCTCACCATTGAAAAATTCCTAGGGCCCAGCATACCATTTATTTTCCATCCAATCGGTTCATAAGGTCAAAAATACCTGGATGAAGAGGCAAAAAAAATCATACTGTTTCAAAATTTATGTGACCCCCAAAACGGTTTCAATGGTAGACGTTCAATCCCGGACTGCTTTTTGCAGTGTGATCCACTTGATCTTTGCACCTATCGGTTCAAGCCTATGGATGGAGGGTTTGGATATAAAACATGCCTTATGATCGGAACTTGGTGACGTCGACATACCAGACAGGTCGGTGGTGTGTGGTACACCAGCCAATACGCTTCCCTCAAACACAAGACCAGAAAATGAATAGAAGGAAATGAAAAGCAATAGGTTATTTTTTAAGTTTTAAGTCATTGTTTTACAACCTGGACCCGGTTGAACAGGACCCACCTACTAAAATTGGTTGGGTCCCTAACAATCTGTTTTGAGAAATAAATGGTTTGGACCATCCAGATCAACCAATCAGACCACCGCATAGGATCCAACCGTCCAGAACCAATCAAACCATTTTGTGGTTGGATCCATCGAACCGGTGGTTGGATCAAATAGCCCACAAAACCGGGTCTAGTCATATCAGCTACTGAAACATTGGTTCAATCAGCCGTAGAATTCTTAGCAAGAAGGCTATTGCTACTTGCATTCTTCTTCCAGCATTGGTGCTTCCAACATTGGCATTGTGATTTCTTCCAACCCAAACCTTCCCCTTCTTTCCCTTCCTCCCCCTGCCGTCTGACAATGCTCGTTGTAGCTGATAGCGATCGGAAGTTCTTCTCAGGCGTGAAATTACACAAAGAAATCGTCGCTTTGTCCTTCTTCCTCATCCATAACTCTTTCATCCTTAACCGAATCTCACACGTCTGTTCGTCATGGGACCCATCACAAAACCCACATTTATCTAGCGCGGCAACGTTCCTTCGCCTGGCGGCCCGGATGCTCTGTACCTGTTCCCAATTCAACGCGAGCCGCACCGCATCCTCAATCGAATTGGGCTTGTGGGGTATGATCCAATCTTGATAATCTTCTCTCAATCCATCGATGAAGATCCCACGAAGCATCATGTCGGGGATCCCATGATCAGGCCACTTCTTCAGTATCCATTGCATCCTTAGATAGAACGAATTGACTGATTCGTCATCCCCCTGTTGAATGACCATCAGTTCCGATCTCAATTGATCTGCGAACTCAATCCGACGGTGCGTCTGCAAGAAGAACGATTTGATTTCCTCCCAAGAAATAGACGGGTACGGCTCGATGTTGAGTTCATACCACAGGGCGGCTTCTCCATCAAGCGTCACAGGGAATATTCGCATCATCATGTCGGTGGACCACGCATTGTTCGCCCGGCAGACTCTGGCGAATCGGCTGAGGTGGGCCACAGGACATTCGCCCGGATCGCCTCTGAATATTGGGAGGGGGGCGATGTTTATGTAGGCATTGTATTGCGGAATTTGGGTGGGTGAGGTTTCTGGCGAATTGGGGGCTGCTTGGATTGTATTGCTCGATCGGACGGATTCTGGCATTTCTGGAATGGTTTCCGAGTCTATGTATGGATTGTTTGTAAGATTATAGGTTTGTTGTTCTTCATATTCGTCATCGGCTTCATTGTCTTTTTCTTCTTCTTCTTCTCTGTCATTGTCACCGTAGACATTTTGGGTTTGTGATTCTTGAAATTGAGAGGATTCGGTTTCTTCGTAGCTGCTCTCGGATGGGAATCTACGGCGATGCATACATCGGTGGGACGTTGATGTTGATGAATCAGGACTTTGGGGTGATGAGAATTTCATTTTGTGATGAAAATTGCAATAGAATATGAGGGTATATGGAGTTGGAGATTTGAATGAGAGAGAGAGAGAGAGAGAGAGAGAGAGAGAGAGTACCGTTTGAAGTTTGAATGGCAGTTATGTGTTTCCAACGGGCGGGTGCGTCCCAATTAGGATTCTCGGCGCCTTTTCGCCGGAGAGAGAAACGCGAAGCGCACGCGCGAATGCACTCGCTTTCAGGTTGTCATGAGTCTTCACACGTGATCTGTTGGAACACGGGAAAACAATCCAATCCATTCATCAGTGGGGACACTATATGCAGTGACAGGATGAAAACTAATCCTGTCTGTTGGGCCACGTGTTGTATTTGGACTGCAGTCTGTTGGTCGGTTTCTTTAAACTAACAATTTCTTTTGTGCATTTTGCCATCAATGACGAGCAGATACCTTGATGGGCTAGGACATCTTCATTCATCTACATGATGAGCGGCTTGGATCTTCAGCACACGTGCCATGTTGGCACGTGTGAAGAGTGCACTGAAAAGTCACCTTCTTTTACTTGGCGACATTTATTCTGGTTCTTCGCGATGAACATATGCCAGTTCATTGGGACTCACCAATGTACATTGTTGACAAATCAAAACTGTTCATCTGGTGGGCCATTCGTGGATGAGTGTCAGTCAAGATTGAAAAACCATACAGATCGGGCGATCTAGTTTCTAACGTGTTGGCTCAAATGGATGGTCATATCTCGTAAGTGTAAACCATCCACATTCAAAAGGAGAAATGTCTGTTTGTCTGATGGCTATGATCATCCAGCCTAACAGATTTTATACTGTGGTCCATCCATGGAAGGATCAGATAGTTGGACGATCTGGATCCACTGACTAGGATCCACATGAACGGCAGTGACAGACAGTAACTCATCGTGGCATATCGGAAAACTACATCGGTATCAAGCCGTACTAGAGCCCATGGCACTTCTACACGCGGCCCATTTTAGTAATGTGGTGCACCCGATATCATAGTTTGAAGGAACACCAAAAGGGGCCAGTGTCCATGATCGGAACCGTTCATCCAGTCGACCCCAGTGTGGATGGTCAATGGTTCAAACTTCAGTGATCAGATAAATCTTGCTATCAAAGTTTTAGACTTCTCTTCATGCGGGGCCGTTCACATTCAACCAGGCAACGTGAGAAAATAATACACGTGTGTGAGATCCGAGCTTTCCATAAGTTTACAAATAATGCTTAGATCTTCTGCCTGAAAAATCAAATAATTTCACTCTTCAAGTGGGCCAAGTAAACTGACAGTTACTCATTTTATTTCTAGCCATTCATTTGTTTTGGTATGCTGTGGCCCATTTGAGATGTGAATGGCCTGATTTTTAGGCGTGAAGATCCAAACAGTGTAACTCCCCCAAGGTTCCTTCGAGAAAACTACATCTGGGGGCCCACCCGATGAAGGACTAAGATCTTGCACAAGCACGTGCATGTGTTTCTCAAAAAAACAAAGGCAAAAATAAAACCAAAATCCACATATTGTTTTTACACCTCAATCAAAAATAAAATCACACATACATCCACACGCATGTGGCCATGAACTCTATACATGCATGCATGCATGCCACTACTCACATGATAAAACACGCATTTGGATTTTCATCACTGAACATTGCACCAGCCCTTTCATCCAAGATGGTAGAATGCAAGGGCCGGCGATAGTAACCATGATCTGGATCATCGTAGCCATGCTTGTAGTAGTTGTAAGAAGATGATGGGGCAATGTAGGTTAGATGGTGGCTTTGATGATGTTGATGATGGGTGTAATGTGTGTATGGATGGTATTCTGGATTGTATGGGAATGGCCATAACTCGGCTCGCCTTCCTGTCTTCCTAACGGCTTTGAGAACCTTTTTCTGATCGGCCCACCCGGTAACGGTCACCTTTTGCATCCCCATGTCTATGTCTATGTCATCAATCCCTGAATCAAATACATCATGCATGCATAAACCATGTTACTACACTATACTATATAACAAGAGTTTCTCTTCTTTTTTTTCTCTTTTTTTTTTTTTTGTGGGTGGGCTGGGCCGGATCCACCTTCAAGAGGCCTATCCCAACTAGATAGCTCAATAAAAGCCCATAGCCTATCCAACATTCTAAAAGATGTTGGACTAGTCAATAATGGCCTTGATGAGTTTAGGCCCAGATAACTTATCAATTGGGTCATCGGAAACTAGGGATGGAAATGGGCCAGGTTTTGGATAGGGTGGATGCGGATTGCCTCCCGCCCGGCGCTAGCCACGGATGGGCAATTCTTTAGGTGGGCCCGCCGTGATGTATCTGTTTATCCGTGCTGTCTATCCCTTCTCTCAAATCATTTCAAGGTATGAACTCAAAAATGAGATAGATCCAACAGTCAAGTGGACCACACCACAAATGATTCTTGCATTCAATGCTTTGTGCATTTAATGCAGCCAACACTTATTATTTAGTGTGGTCCACTTGGGTGTTGGATCCCCCTCATTTTTGTGCACATACCTTAAAATGATATGAGAGAACGGATGGATAGGATGCAATCCGTGTCCGGCTAGGCCAAGGTTGGCCTTAGCCCAGACCTAATCCCTTAAGTCCTGGCCTGGCCTTAGCTTTGCGAGGCCAGGCCAGGCTGGAACTACAAGGAAAAGATTTAAATGATCAAAGTTCTGAAATGATTCGATCAAAGAATTTTAAGGGTATCTTCCATCTTCGATGGGACCCATCATAAGAATAGTCTAGACCATTAAAATATGAGTCAGATCCGACGAGTATCAGTAAACTACACATGTATGGTGAATAGGAACCACTAATAAGTTTCTTTAAATCATCCAATCTTTTTATATAATGGTTGCCCGCTTGATAAATAGGCCCAAGCCCAACCCAAACACCAATCCTAGATTTCAAGCCCATTCCGGGCCCTCAGCCCAACTTCCCTAACCCAATAGCCCTTTCCACCTGGCCCATTGCTACCCAATATAAGATGGGCCTGGGCTAAATCAGCCCATCTGTAAACATAACATGTTGAAAAAGGAATACTCAATTTTTAAACGTTACCTTCTAGTTTCTGAAGAGCCTTCTTTATCTTGCTCTCACATCCAGCGCAATCCATATGCACCCTCATCTCTACTATCTGAAGACATATATAAACCGTTAATTCAGCATTTATGCATGTTGATGAAAACTACAATAATGGGCCACTACACCAAGTTCATCAGCGACTGCACATTTAAGTGTACGTCTCCGTCGAATAAGAACCATCCAATCGACGGGTTACCTAATGAACCATGACCCAAAAACATCAATGATCAAATAATCCTAACCATCGAATTGAGGGACCACGTTGGTGAACCATTCATCCATAGCCTTTTCTTTTTTTTCACCATCAACGGCTAAGAACATTTGATCTCTGGGAGTTTTGAAGTATGGCCCATTGAAAGATATCCCACCCATTGGACGCTCACTCAAGAGTGCGAGCGTATAGTGTATACACCAAAACTCAGTGTATATACTACGGCAGGAAACATGGAAAATGAGAAGAAAATTGCTGTGCTCACCGTCATGTTGGGATTGGGAACTGCGGAGCTGATATACGGAGTATCTGTGTATGCACTCTTTGATTGCAAGATTACAAATGGATGCTTGTTGTGAGAGAGCGTCTTCTTATATATAGGCGCTTTTCCTGGGGTGGTGTAATCATTAGATTTGTTTCGGAGGAAACTGATATTTCTACCCCTTGAGTTGATATTCCACACCTAAAAAGGATAATTTCGTCATAAGAGTTTTCTCTTATGAGGGCTTTTAACGAACCAAGTTGGTTTTATCGTTTGAAACTAACAATTTCAAGGGTCAAGATATCCGTCTTTTTTTTAATTATTAAACTGCACCGACTTTTGTCGATATTGCTTGCTACCTGAGCCAACGCGTACCGAACGAACGACGAAACCTCGGCGTTCTCCCTTCTGTAAGAAGAAACCTCTCAAACCAATAAAAACTTGCCACGTTTTCCTTTGTAACGGCTACAAGAGAGTGAGATGGATGCGAATATCGTCCAACACGTCGTAGGGAGCGGTGCATCAAATATCACTGTGGGCCCATCGAGAAGTATTAATGACATCCACTCCGTCCATCAGTTTTCTCAAATCATGTTAGGACGTTATGCCAAAAATCATGATTATCCAATACTCATTTGGGCCTCACCAAAGTGAAAAGTGGAACCTGGATGCGGAAAGTTGAAACCTTCTTGGACACCTCACGTTGGTATTTTGTTTTTTTTTCCCTTCATCCTGGTGTGGGTGATGGGAATCACGTCATGAACGGCTTGGATGGCGTAGAAACATCATGATTGGCCATATGAAGATTGGCATCCATCTCCCACTGTTTCCTGCGCGTAGCCAACTTTGAGTTTTGAATCTGCTTGCCCACACCCGCACATGAGCTGTTGAAACCGATGGAACCAGTAGACGTTACACGGTAGACCCACGGCCTTTTGTTGTACGCGCTCCCTTTCAAGGTTGGATCTCTGACTGTGGGTCCCACCCTGTTGCAGGTTCCTTACATCCACGCTGTCCATCCGTTTTTGACAGCTCGTTTTAGGACATGATACCAAAAATGAAGCAGATCCTAACCTGACAGTGGTGATAGACCATTAAAAACTTCTCGTGGGCCACAAAAGTTTTGTATACCGATGATATTTGTGTCATCTCTTCATCGAGATATGTGTGACCTAATCAACAGTTTGGATTGAAAATAAACATTCCGGTGGCCTCCAAGATATTTTAAATGGTGGGTATTCAATCACATTTTTTTCCCGTGGTGTGGTCCACATAAGAATTGGATATACTTCATTTTTTTTTTTGGTAACAAGCCTTAAAATAAGCTTTCAAAACGGATGGACAGCATGCGAGTTAATACATCAAGGTGGGCCCCACAGTCAGGTATCCAACGACCATGGTGAATCCGGGGATCTAGCGAAGCCGCGCCATCAAAAGAGCACCATGTATCTCGACATGGCGCATATATAGGCGATCCGGTACGTTCAAAAGGTATTCCCATCGTATACATTCTTTAGTAAAAAAATAAAAATAGACCCTTGATTTCGTTGAATTGGCCACATAGGACCGAAGTAATGGACGGTTAATGAAGTAACAATAAAATGTCTAGATTCCACGTGAATGTTTTACTAACCTAATGAGTGGACTGGATCGATTTTCAGTAGAGGAAATATCCGTACTGGGGGCCACCATACAAACGTTCCGGATACCTAAGAAGATGATAAATTGGCAGTTGAGATGCGCTTGTGCTTAGTGCTTGATGGAGGAAAACAAATGGGACCGTGCGCGTGAGTTTGAAGGATTTTATAGCGGTGCATCTACCAATGTACCGCTCTTGTAATAGATCTTCATCGTTCATCAGGTGGGGTAATTGATAGAGCTTCTTATGTTAAAAATAATAATTCTGGTTTAATCATATGTTACACAGGCGCAGTACACACTTTAATGTGCATGTTATTCATCTGATGATTAAAGAAATCTAATTTTTGGTCCATGGAAGTAATACGTGGAAAACATCTAATGAGCGGCTAGGATCTCTCAAGTTCTGCTACGTGTATACGTAAGAATATGCTGAACTCACGCGAGCGAGCCGCACAAGTACGCGTGGAAGGAAGAGAGATTCCTTGGATAGGAGGTTGCATGCCGAGAACGGATTCTGCCCCTGGCACCTGCCCGGTGGCTGGTGATCGGTGTTCTGTGGGCCCCATCATGATGTATGTGTTTCATCCATTCCGTTCATCCATTTTTACCGATCATTTTCTTGATCCCAAAAATGAGAGGAATGTAAATCTCAGGTGGATCACACCACGGGAAAACAAAAGTGATTGGATATCCACCATTAAAATCATCCTAAGGCCCACTGTACTGTTGGTTTGACATCCAATCTGTTGATTAGGTCATACAGACCTAGATGAAGGGAAAACACAAAGATCAGCCTGATCCAAAACTTTTTTAGCATCCAAAAAAATTTTTAATGATCAACGTTCATTTAACACTGTTCCTATAATATGGTTCACTACTTGAAATTGTGATATACCTAATTTTTAGCCTTACAACATAAAATGGCCTATCAAAATATATGGACAGCGTGAATGAAACACATACATCATGGTCTGGTCTTGCAACATAAAATGGCCTATAAAAATATATGGACAGCGTGAATGAAACACATACATCATTGTGGGTCTTACGGAGCAGGGAGAGTAGCCAATCCGTTTCCGTGCATGCCATGCCAGCGTGGAGGGATGTACTGACCGGCGACCGTAGCGGATCGTGTCTGTAGTAAATAAACGCCAATTTATTGCCAATTTCTCAGATCTTGTAAGGGCGACATATTATGATATCAATCAAAGACGTCCATCTAGTAGGCCCTACAATTGATGGCCAGTATTTCAGAATCACACTTATTTTCCAATCAAATACATCATTTCTAAGTACCGAACGTTGGACCGTCAACCGTTTTCTTTCCCACCATTCCTTTTAAGAGCTCTGATCAGGCGGATAGATCGTCCATCCGTGAGTAATTTTAAAATTTTGGCACCCATAGTCCCGACAGCCATATGATGTCCGTACTAACGTGTCTACTACAATCTCGACTTTCTCGCTTGAAATGCCACGTGTGCGACAGTAGTATGTACGCGTGTCGATTTTTTTTTGTATTTCTTAATATATCGCGCGATTCGAGACGTGTTGTACGCTAATTCTCGTGTAACCCCATTTTTTGGAAGTGGCTAATATTATCAGGTGAGCCAGGAATTCAGATGTAGGGCACATATTTAAGCAGATGAGATTTAATTTTGACAGGGGTGTAAAGACAAGATGCGAATTGCGTGTGATCATATCCTCAGGAACTCCCTGTGATCGGAAGCTATGTGGGCCCAAAGAGATTCCGGTGACAAATCCACTCCGTTCATCAGTTCACAATAGGACAGGAGTCCAAAAATCATGCAGATTCATAACTCTGGTGGGCTACGCAACACCAAACATCAGGGATTGAACCTCACTATTGGAAATTTTGTAGGGGCCACAGATGTTTTGCATGCCTGCAGTTTATCTGAGTGGTAATAGCATTACGAACGGTTTGGATGGCATCTAAACATCATGGTCTGCTCCAGGAAGGTTTCTACGGTGGGTGTTCGTTCCGTTCTCACTGTTTCGTGTGGTGTGTCCCACCTGAGCTTTGGAGCTGTCTGATTTTTTGGACTCCTGGAACGGATTGGCTACTCCCCCTGACACCAGCCAATGGCTGGTGGTCGGTGCTCTGTGGGCCCCACCATGATGTATGTGTTTCATCCATGTTGTCCATCTATTTTGACAGATCATTTTACAGTATGAGACCAAAAATGAGGTATATCCCAATCTCAAGTGGACCACATTAGAAGAAACAGTGTTGAATGAGCATCGACCATTAAAAACATTTTGGGGGCCATAAAAGCTTTGGATCAAGCTGATTTTTGTTTTTTCCCTTCATCTGGGCCTGTATGACCTAATCAACAGATTAGATATCAAATAATAATAGTGGACATCCAATCACCATACCTTCCAACAGGCAATTCACGTCTATTGTGAACTGAAGGAAGGAGTGGATTTGTCACGGGCATCTCTGTGAGCCCCACATAGCTTCCAACAGGCAATTCACGTCTATCAAGACAGAAGGTGGCATATGATGAACGGATTGGATCTAGGTTACGTGTTCCATGATCATGTAAATACCATCAGATCTTATGGGCCTATATCATCCTGGTCTATCGGGTAGCATGAGGAATGGCGAGGAGAGGGACGGGAAGGGACGCCCAACGTTCAAGCCTTCTTGGGGCCAACTTGATATTTATATTCCATCCAAACCGTTCATTGTGTCTCACATAGATGACAGAAAAACCAAACATAGACTGGTCCAAAACTTCAATGCCGCCCAATAAGTTTCCAGTGGTATGCATCCCCATCTCTCCACCTTTCCCATGGCGTGGCCCACCTGAATTTTAGACCGACCTTATTTCAGGCTTCCGCCCGCACAAACAACGGACAGAGTGGATGTCACACAAGCACTACTGTGGGCCCCACAGCTTTTTGTTTCACGGGCTACCTGCAGCTGTTGTTAACAAACAACAAAACGACCTGAATCCTCTGCGAAGTGGGAAGCACGTATTTAAATTGCACAATAGAGAATGCAACCATTTAAAAATGGTTCAACCAGAATTGTTGTTGTTGTTGTCAATCAGTCTAATCTGGTGCAAAACTCATTAGATTTCATGAAATTTGGGGCAACCAAACAAACCGAATGGGCCGAGCTTAGGCCTGCAATGTATGGCACGATCAATATTCAAGCTGGGTATTGGGCTCAAGGCATTTTAGACCTACCCCGCCCAACCCACCTTCATATGTACTTGTGCCACGTCTTACAAACATCATTCCAATCCTTGGTTAGGTAACACCATGCATTTTGAATGAAGACCATTGATTTCATTCCTCCAATATGACTATTTCTTTGTGCATGTGTGGCCCACTTAACCGATGGATAGATCAAGTGTTCACGTAGGAAAAAGAACTTTTATGAGTGGATGGGACAGGAAGGGGCCAAACTGGTAACAACAGGATTTGAGGTCACAACGTCTCCTCACTGGAGGGGAGGAGTCGAACTGATTCAACAGCGAGCATAAGTAACAAAATGGCCAGTCTACAATTCTCAAGATAACAAAACTTCAGGACAACATCCCCATTTGGTTAAGCTGGTCAGTCTGTGATGGAACAAGAGAATCTAGTTAGCATACCATTACAAAATCAACCTAAAAGCTACAAGCAGTTGCAGAGAGGATGATTGGACTGCCAAACAGTAGCATGGTGGGGTTGCAGTGCTCCTCTATCCCCAAAATGGTGAATGTGCAATTATTTCCAGGGGAGGTAATTATGCATGATCCTGTGTCATTTTGGTATTCTCCTAAGCAATTTGTACAGGCCAAACACATTCTTCGATTGCCACAGATATGGGATGAAGAATGACCGATACATTGCAGGTGACATCTCCCTGTCTAGATAGTGTATTGCAGCAACGGTCTGAAATTTGCAAGATTTATATAGCCATGAGGATCAAGAACAGAGTTATAACATGAGGCAAACGAAATGGAATCTAGATTAGAGAACCCAAAAAAAAAAAAAAAAACTTTGATACTTCAACACAGTGTGATGGATTATATGCAGGCAATTAGAAGTTGCTTGGATATTGCATAGAATGTCATACAAGTGAAAGTAAACCGTCCAAATTATAGGTTCCAGTTTAGATGGATCATGAACCAAAAATTAGGCTTACTTGATTATCAAGCTATCGGATTGGTGGACATCTATTGAACAGTTTAAAATGAAAAGTATCCAACAGTCCTATTTCAATAAACAAGTGTCCACAGGTTGCAAGTTAGGATTGCTCAACCAATCTGATTTCGGACTGCAACTAAGAGACAGTGAGTTCCGAAACTTGGTTTAATTTGAGTTAGCATATGCCCCGTGTACAATTTCTGAGTGCCTGCATATCAAGCACCATACTCTGCCAAACATATTGAATACTCCCCTTTGGATTATATAAAGAATTGTATCATGAGCCCCCAGCAAGCCTTCTGCTGAGGCCCGTGACTCCATACAGTGGGTTGCAATGGTTCAACGGTCTCAGCCATCAATCTGATTGGAATGCCCAAAAGTCTCCAGCAGACACCATAGACCCCTAATCAAAGGGTTATCAAGTAATGAATCTTCCAATGTGGGAGGCTTTTAGGGGAATTCCCCATCCACAGAGGACCCAATCCAAGTGACATGTCTGAATCATTGAACCATGGGCACCATAAAACGTACACCTGGTGAGACTTGGGAGCTAGTATTTCCTCTTGAAATTGAGCCTTACCTCCCACGTCGATAAATCACTTCCTCGGGTAGGGTATGGCCGCTTCAGATCCAGCTCCACCAGGAAAGTACAGGCATCAAGATCCCTGAGCTGTGACATCAACCGAATCATCAGGATGCACAATAAGAAGGGAGGGACATGCAATGGGAAAATGAGCATAGTATAAGGAAACTGCAATTACATATTGCTCATTAGATGCCTTGTTCTTATTGTTGAAATAAGGTGGCGCTGCTGCAGTTCCTCCAAGAGTTGAATTGAATGGAAATGGAAGAAGCCCTTGGAAACCATCATCAATCCATCGTACTTCGCCCACATGTGAAGGGATGAAAAAAGATGAAGGAAACCGATGCCATTCGCTTCCAACACAAAGCGTAGAACCTTTACAAAAGAAAACAACAACAACAATAACAATAACAGAGAGCATCAGTCATCAGATCAACATTTAAGAAACTAAAATCACGCAGTTTTTCAAGGGGCGCACTCCAGTGGTATTGGTACCGACCACCCTAACCTTGCAGCAGTACTGGCCAGATGTGGGGCCCACACAAAGTATGCGTGCCATCCAACCTATCCATCAAACAAGTCACCTCAAAAAAAACTCTACAGCCCAATACTCAGCCTGATTCAAATGTGCCACAGCAAAGGGAACAAGATGGGAACACCCACCCTTTAATTCCAAAGGGGCAGACTTGAGTTGTAAAACAGCCTGATTTGTGTCCTGGCCATTCATCTAGCCTGGATGAAGGACATGAACAGCCTGGATTTTATACATACAACACAGGAGGCCCCTCGCTCTAATCAATGGTGAGCTTTCCCTCTCAAAATGTTCTGTGTTCAATGGCCCACCTGAGTTTTGGATCAGGCTGATTTTTGTGCACCAGGGGGTTTTAAGGTGACACATCTGATGGACAGTTTGGATTCCATGAAAATATCAATGGACATCATGTTTTGCTGGTACCACTGTAAGGTTAGTGGTACCGGTATGACTGGAGCATGACCCATTTTTCAAACAGTGATTTGAGTACATTTGCATGAAATACTGACAGACTAAAACCTTCCTGATTTTATTGGGATAAAATGCAAGCAGAATAAACCAGTTCTCACCTACTCCAGCATCATCATGATGTTCTAAATGCTTGTAAATCTCCATAGGTGCTGAGTATCCATGCATCAATGAGAATGTCCGAGCATGCGATGCGCATAATATGAGGCCAAGAACCACAGGTCTGAGAATTTTCGCCACCTGATTTGGGCACATGTGGAGAAGAGACAGGATTCAGGGGTTGATCATTGAGAATGCAAGTTGCAGGACTGAAAGGCCAAAGACAGAACAAGCTCTAACCATAACAACTGGAGAATCTTCAATGACTCCAAACTTATCTCGGAAAAGATCTGGAAAGCTTTCAATGACAGCTGCAGCAGCGACACAAATCAGTGGGTATACTGGATAAAGGAACCTGCAATGCCAGACATCAGATGGTTAAATAATCTTTCCTAACTTTAGAAAAATGATGGTCCATATTTTGGTTGTAAAATCCCAGATTGATCCATGAACAAGGTTTAAGATAGAACTCGACCAAGGATATGATGTAGGATGGTAAACCTGTAAATAATATCAGTGCTCAAATGCTACAGATTATCAGTATGACCATTGTATTCTACCTTTATGATGGTTAAATAATGTATTCTACAGATTATTTAACCTTGTTCATCAGATGGTTAAATAATCCTTCCTAACTTTAGAAAAATGATGGTCCATATTTTGGTTGTAAAATCCCAGATTGATCCAAGAACAAGGTTTAAGATAGAACTCGACCAAGGATATGATGTAGGATGGTAAACCTGTAAATAATATCAGTGCTCAAATGCTACAGATTATCAGTATGACCATTGTATTCTACCTTTATCAACTAAATACTTCAATTGTAAGACAATGGAAGATATCAGGCGTGCCTATATCATTTACTGTTTAGACAAGTTGGGGGGAGGGGGGGGGGGGGGGAATGTACTACCTAAATCACTAAATCCCCTATCTTTTCCATTCCAAATCATGCGATCCAGATTTTGGGTCATTTGCAATTCGTATAGCTATATTTACTGACCCAAAATAATGGTTCTATAGTCTTGCTGTTGATTAAATTATAATGTGTAGCCTTAGAATGTAGAGATTTATGATTATGCAGTAGCATCCATATGATACAATCACCATTTCTTATAAAAATTGCATGCAGGATATACATTAATAACATTTTTTGAGGAGTCATCTAATACTAACATCCATCATTTCCAAATATAAATAGCAATATGAATTCATATATAAAATTATATAATATATACTTCATATAATACTAGAGCAACCCACATGATCATACCGCAGGTGCCATGTGTTGGAGGAGGTAATGGACCATTAACCCATTCCCATACCATGTATCAGAGCAGCCCCCCTTCCTAGTAACCTCAGAACTAACCTTCACAAATTACCGCCTATAAGCCAATACCCACTTCTCATTTCATGCAATGATAAGTCAAATGTTACAACCCCTTTAAGAAGAAGCAGACGCAAAACACAGCTTCACCAAACTTCAGTTGCATATTGTAGAATGAACAGTTGAAGCTATCCCAGCCCTTTATATACACATATTAGAGGAACTACATGGTCCTTATCAGTAAGATGTACAATTTGTTGAAGCAGTAAGATGTACAATTTGTTGAAGCACAAAATTCCCACATGTGGTGCACATTTTTCAGCAGTACAATCCATCGATCTGATGTGTCTCACAGTGGTAATGGATACCGCAAAAATCTCTTATATCGGACAACCAAACCATTTGATATTTGGAAAATTTACAATTGAATGTGGACAGTTTCTGTACCTTTTCTCTTAACTGTTCCTTTGTTGGCCACCAATAGAAGGGTTACAATCATCAGTTCTGGGAGATTCCTGAGTAATCTCATATGCATATTGAGGGCCATCAGATCAGATCCCAATCGCTGAACCATGAACTTCACATGCAGGGAATCATGTGCATCATTAAATAGTAAGTTTGCTGATGAGAAGTATCCTACGATACCTTCATCTAGGGCTGCAACTTGGGACCCGGACCCGACCAATGCAACCCGAGTTTTGGTCCGGTTGGGTCAGGTTTTCGGGGTCGGGTTGGGTTAGGGTTAGAAATTTCCAATCTGATTTGAAATCAGGTGAGTTCGGGTTGACCAAATTCAGGTCAGGTTGGGAACAATCCCATGTATTTGGGTCAGGTGGGGTGGGGTTGAGTACAGAGGATTTCAGGTTGGGTTTGGGTTGCACATCCACAGTTGAAATTCAAGTCGGGTCAGGTTGCAGGTTGGGTCTTCTTGAGGTCCGAGTTGCACCACTACCTACATCCATACACACATCTATAATCTGAACCATTAGTTAAACATTTCTACATCTAGTCCATGTTTGCATGCACAAAATTTCTCAACATGCAAATGCAAATTACATCAAACCTTTTCCCTACCAGCGGCATCTCGATATAGTTACAGTTACTTAAACTTTCAGTGTTTATCGCATTCAAAATCATACTACCATGCAAGAATTGATCCAATGTTCCAATTTACTAGCCACTTTCACTCTCCCTACTTTCTGGGAGGCCATCGTTCTGATCAAATCCTAGTGATGTGATGATCTGGTTGATACCACAAAATCAATATAATCAAGGCACGTGAATAACCAGCTCAAACTACGAGAGAGAGAGAGAGAGAGAGAGAGAGAGAGCTTATTTTTAAGCCTGCGAACTTCCCGACTGCATGTAAATCTTGATGCAATTGCCCGAATTCCCTCACTTTTTCCCACATCAGTGATACATTTTTTGTCAAGAAAGCAGGTTTTTCTTCTAACAAGAATGCAGTGCTTCACATTCAAAGCCAAGCCATATCTATGGTATAGGAAAACTAGTGGCACCCTGAGGAGAGTCATTCCATCCCTTTAAACTGAAGTACTCCAAATGATCTTCTAGCATAAAAGCTATATGCAAAACCGGTTTTTTTTTTTTTTTTTTGGTGGGGGGGGGTGTTGTTAAATAACATGATGAATAGAATTATGTAAATTAAAACACAAATAAAAGACAAAGGACAGTCTACAATCTCATAGAACTGGATATTAATCAACATTAAAAAAGAGATGGCATAAATCTAAATACAGAAAACCAACTTTCACAAGCAACGCTCCCTGAGACTTGTAAAAATCTATGAAGAAGGGGAAGGCAGGCACTCTCACCTTTCTTCTTTGTGGGGTTGCAACGACATAAATGCCAACCAGATATAAATTGGAGAGACAACCACCAGCAGGTCTGGGGCATACTTTTTCCTTGCAATAGGCAGAATTCCCAAGAACAGTAATGCAAGAATGAAACTAAAATTGAAATTATTAAATCCATTCCTCAAATAATACAATGGCCCTTCAGTCCCATACAAATGGCTCTCGCCACCTCCCAAGACATTATATATCAACAGATTAAGCACAGACGACGTCCATTTCCCATAGTAGTAGTGATCGATAAGTACTGAGAGTGCCTGGAAGAAACCACAATGTAGAAGGGGCAACTATGAGAAAACGAGAATAGAACCTTAACTAGTTGCTATAAATGGGCCAGGCCGGCACAACTGGCTTCTAGGCCCAGCCAGACAAGGGCTGGAAATCAGACTCAGTTTTAGGCCATGGGCAGGGAGTGAACCTGATTTTCAGGTTGAATCATAGGCATGCCCAAGCACAGACCTTTGTTTGATAACTATTCTTTTCTGTTGAGACCTGGACTAGGCCTAGGTCCTGGACATTTTACGGCTTCAATTGGCTGAGCTCAGGCGGCTCATGCTGGCACCAAAGATTGGCCCACACTTAGTTCATTGAGAGTTCTAATTTTCATTTTTGTCACTATGCATGCCTCTAAACACTACTAGTTTAACTTACAAGAGTGGCAAGAGAAGTTGCTGCGCCTGAAAGAATCACCAGGATGAATCTTCCAGTAACTAAGGAGTAAATTGTAAGCGGTAAAACAGCTAGGATGGAGAATGGCCAACCAAGGAGAACCCCTGCAGCTGCTACTGAAACTGCCATTGCAGGTTTCCCAAGAAGGAATAGTGCTGATGAAAGAGTGACAGCATACATGGAGAATGAACTCGGCAAGAAACCTGGTAAAAGCACCCCAATTGCCAGATTAAGCCATATATAAAGAAAAGAAATGATTAAAAAAAAAACAAACCTTTTGTGAGAGAAAATACACGAAATTGCAATGAGTATAAAGTAGTTTTTTTTTTAAGACATAGGGTGTCCCCACCTCTTTTGAAGTGAGACTAATCCCCGTGGATACATGCAATGTAGTTGGCTCACTAGCCATGAAGCATGTATAAAGAGGATTGCATCTTGAGGTAGAACAGGATAAGTGGTGCACTCACTTGTACTAGCAAAAAAACAACCGCTGGTTAAGCATAGCATTGCAAGTGCATAAGAAGCGAGCCGTTTTCCATATCTCCTAGAAAGGGCCACAATCAGAACTGTCTCTGTGATTGCTGATATGAGTCCAAGGAAGAGTCTTACCGAATAAAACACTTTAACCTGACATTACATTAAGCTGGTATTTGTTATGGGTGAAGAGACTGAAGGGAAAAGGGAAATACATTATAGTTGCTGCATGTAACAAAAAGTAGTACCTAAGCAGAAGATGCTAGAAATACTTCGAAATGAGTAAAAACAACTCACTTTTTCCTCGCTGAAAAACCAGGAAGCAGGTATGGCCACTAGTTGATGAAAAAGAATGTAGAGATAAGACCGGAGAGCAAACTGGGAACTGCAATATACATATGCATGCACTCTTATCAGCAATTGGAAGCAAAGCAACTATCCTCAAGAAAAAAAATCAACTATACGTTATATCATATATGTTTCACTTACACAAACACACCATGTTTTTGCATTAATTAATTTGAAAAATGCTAAAGACCTTAAAACTCTAAAACTGAGGTCAGTACAGCCACTGAGAAAAGTCAAAACTAAAAATTCAGCATTGGACAAACAGACAGACCTTCGTACCACAAAGCAGGGCAATGCATAGACAAGAATATAGTGAAAATGCAAAATAAATATCAAAACAGGTATGTTTCATTTTTTCAGATTTATTTGATAATTTTTAGATTCTTTTATGCACACAAATACAGACAATATGGGCACCGATTCGTATCAGTTTTTGTATTGGGTAAGGGGAAGGCCCAAAAGGATGTGGATGGAGGTAGTAAGAAAAGGCTTGATAACCTATGTCTAACTGAAGGTCTAGCCTTGATAGAGTGGAATGGTGGAACAAGATTCATGTAGCCGACCCCAATTAATTGGGATAAGGCTTAGATGATGATGATGACAACGACGACGACTTTTGGCATCGCTAGTCATTGATACAAAATTGTAAGGGAACACAAAATTACCTCCAATCAATGTTATTATCATCAAAATCAGCCAACATATCGCAAAATTGATATTACTGTCTGCGATACACTGGACCAAGTTCAGTTGAATAAATACAAAGTGTTCATTGATACTAGCGATATTTTGCTAGAAGCAATTGACAATAGTTGTCACAATCCTATTTTATGGTTTAGGATTTAAGTTGAATCTTAGGCAAAACAATTTTAATCCCTTTTTAGATGAATCCACCAATTCTATGATTTATTATACTTGTTCCCTTCTTTTCAAATTTCATTTGGCTTTCATTTTATGCTTTTAAATTGGCGGGGGTTAATCTTTTTAAAATAGGTGAATTGTTTCATTCTATCCTTCATAAGAGATTAAATGATGAATCTTCTTTTCAACTTTAAATTGTGGAGCTTTTATTTATGATTTATTATCTCTTAACTGATTGAGACACTAAATTGATCTATGACTTATTTTAAGGTAAATTTCTTGAAACCACAAAAAATAAAGAAAAGACAAGCATCCTAAGCACTTGTAAAAGGCCCTCCCCTATTGAAAAAACAACATGTTCTCTTTTGAGAGAGAGAGAGAGAGAGAGAGAGAGATTTGCAGATTCTGATATTAAAAATATGAAATCTTTTTCACTGGTCAACAGAATCGAGTACCGCTTTTCCCAACGTGATTGTACACCCAAGAAAGGTACAAGAACATAAATTATTAAAGGACTCATGTATGCTTTGTACGGTAAATTACTTGAACGGCAAAAAATAAAGGAAAGACAAGAATCGAGTGTTATCATATGCAATCGCATAATCACTTATGCGATCGCGTATGCTATTTTGGAAGCACGTACGGTTTTATGACCATTAGGCATTATGCGATAGCATATGCGATAATGCAATGGCATATGCGATTATGCGATTGAATATGCAATCACTTTTGCGATGAAAAAATGTAAATTTTTTGGAGGCCTATGCAATGGCATATGAGATTATGTGATCACATATGCCCTCAGGCCCCTTGGGTTGCATATCATCACTTATGCTATTTGACGACAATGCAAGAATGCTTTTAACACTATGTATACAGTGTACAAGTTCTCAATTGCCAATATCATGATATGTGTTACTTTTCTTCGTGCATATAGATGGGAAACGGATGATTAAAGAGTTTTTTAATAATTTACTTTTTTAAAGTTTTTAACATTTAAGAACATTGGAGACAAAAGGAAAAAAGAAAAAAAAGAAACTTATGATTTACAATAAGGTTCGCGGTCGTACAATTCAACTCCTATTACGATTTGCAATATGATAACGATTTTGACAGCATTTGACATAGAAATTTGATATATTGATTAAATTTCAGGAAAAAAAATAAAATAAAATTTGCCCAATTTTATAGGGAGTGTGTTTCTAAGTGTGTTTTAACTTTTAACAACTCCACTTGAGTTGTTTGCATCAAAGCATGAATTTGGTAGAAAAATAGTGATCCAAAAGTGGATTCGGGCCAAAGCCCCAACAAAGACAAAAGTTTGTTTAAACTTATTTTTCACTAGATTGATAAGAAAGCAAAAAGAAATCCATATCATACATGGGTTTCATGCATTGACATGCTTCCAAGTAAGAATTTCAATTTAAAAGCAAAAATGGATGAAGAAAAAAAAAAAAAAAAAAAAAAAAGGGAAATCAAAACATGAGTACACCACAGATACAAATAGGAGTATGACTATAGAAAAATGTATCTAGGATATATATATGGGTATGGAAGTGTCCAACCATAGCCAGTGCCACTGGAAGCAATGGTGATAGTTACATTGAATGCTGCTTAGTATCCACCAATGTGCATACTGGTGCGATGGGGACATCATGTGCACACACGCACGCACACCACCCCCTCTATGCACGTATGTACGCAGAAGGAGGGCCCCACCATCGATCTGGCTCGATAGTAACGTCCAGGGAGGGCCTCCTAATTAGAAGACAAGTTTTTGTTCAAAAAAAAAAGTGAGCTCAATAGTCAAGAAAAGCCCACCATGTGATCTCATGATCGTGGCCCACTCGTCGGATTGATTTCATATTTTAGATTTTGCTTATTGTTATTATTTAGAATATTGTGAACGCTTTAGATTTCTCTATTTGGTTTTTATTTTAGTTACTTCGTCGTCAAATAATAGGTTGTGCACATGGTGCGAGTTTTGGAGTATACGATTTTCCCTATAAATAGGCATCCCTTGTAGTTCTTTTGATTCATTGAAGTTAATAAAAAAAATCCTGCTTTATTTTTCTGCTCTCTTCATGAGTTGTGGAAAAATTCAAAAGTGGGTGCGAAACCTTCTCTTTTCGAAGGGCTAACTACCATGGTGCGAAGCCACATCGACCCCGATTCACCTCCATCTTCTATCATCTTCTTTTCCATCTTCCACCACCATCCATACTTCGAATTCGTCCCTTTTGTTGCATCAGATTTCTTCATTACAGCAGATTTTCAGATTTCGGCCCGCAGACGAGCTGAAACTTCGGCGGAGCACCACGCATAAACCGTACATTGGATTGAGCCGAGATTTGGGAGTTTTGGAGTCCATCCCTGGCCAACCAGGGCCAAGGTGGCCTTTTTCTGAATAGTGGACCCCACACACGTGCGACCGGGATCACACATACGTCCGTCAGAGCCATTGTTGCTGTCCACACGCGGGATCGTCTTTTGGTTCAGGTTTTTATCTTCTTTTATCCTCTCATATCTGTTTTTCATGAATCCTAATCCTAGATTACATTTTCTCTAAGCTATTTGCCAATTTTCTTACCCTAGGATTCCTCGAATTGGAATTTCTGAATCCCTTGGATTAGGGACTGATTACTATGCATTTGTGGGTGATTATTTCTTATCTTTGAGTATCGTTTGGTTCATAATTTTTATTAATCCAGCCCTATCATGTGTAGGCCTGGACCCGCATAGATTTTCCTTAATTGAATGTTTGGACTTTTATGTGGGATATAAAATTTGTGTAATTGTTTCTGAACTAACGTGATCTTAAGCCTAAAATCTCGCATATCATATTTAATTTTCATGTCCTGCATCAAATTTGGTATCAAAGCCTAAGGTCTTGTAGGGGAATTCACCACATATTTAGGGTTTAATTTGTTTGAGTCCTTCATGCATTCAATCCATCATACATAACTGAATTTTAGTAACAGTGTAGCCTCCTTCATATAGTCTCACAAGGTCATTTACTTTTTAAACGCATATAGTTGTCGTAGCAGGTCCTTAGGTTGAGCAATTCAGTGTATGCCCACAAGTACGGGTCGTGGCTTCGGTTTGCACCCCACACTAAACATGGAGCAACTACAAAAAACAGTGGTCAAGTTAATAGAGGCCTCCTTCAGGGCAAACCCCACCACTGGAGAGGATGCCCAATCTCAGGCAGTTGGTCAGGAGGTTCGACTGAGGAATGGAGGCGCCCAAGGAGTTGGTCATGGGTGCAAACCTGTGCACCCACCCCGTGAGGGACATCATGATTAATATGACTCAGATGCACAACTCCTTAAAGGAGTTGGGGTAGATGCCCCTACATTTGATGGTCACTTGGACCCTAAAGCCTTCCTAGATTGGCTGGCGGATATGGACCACTATTTTGAGTAGTATGATATGTCAGATGCTCGACGAGTCTGATTCACCAAGATGAAGCTTGTGGGTCAAGCAAAGAGGTTTTGGGCGACGGTTGAGTGAAAAAAAGAAAACGCGAGGGAACTCCGAATAGTCCATTGGAGAGAAATGAAAGAAACGCTGAAAGAGAAATACCTCCCTTTCTCTTATCGCCTGCAGTTGATTTAGGAGTAACAGTCTCTTCGACAGGGTTCCATGAGTGTTGCTGACTATATTGAGAAATTCGAAGAGTACTTGACCCGCTGTGAGGTTGATGAGGACCCTGTACTCACCCTTGCTCGTTTTAAAACGGGCCTCCGTCCTGACATTAGGAGAGAATTGCTCGCCAAAGACATAGACACTATCGAACAATTGTATCAAGTAGTGTTGAACGTCGAACAGTATCTCAAAGCGTCTGTGGGAAAGCAGTTTGATTTTCCCGATTCTAGTGTTAAGGTCAATCCCTCTGGGGCTAGACCTAACACAAGAGTCCAAAACAAACCTTCCCCTAATGTTCAGCCCCGACCTAGAGATGATAAGGGTAAAGAGATTGTCGGGTCTAGTTCACATGGAAGTGGGGCCACTAGGTGTTTTAGGTGTCAGGAGTTTGGTCATTTTGCTCACCAGTGCGGCACGAGAGAGGGCACCAAAGTACTCCTTATTGATGGACAAGTAGTAGTGCCTCTAGAGAGTGATAGTGAGGAGGAGGAATATGAGCCAGTCGAAACCCCTAGTGATTAGGAAGAGGGAGCACAAGAGTCTGTGACTCTAGCTGCATTGCACCCTGGCTCAAGCCAAGAACACTGATGATTGACGCCGCAACACGATCTTCTACACTTATGCAAAATGTGGGGAGAAGAGTTGTAAGATGATCGTAAATAGTAGTAGTTGTGCCAACGTGGCATCGACTAGCACTGTAAGTCACTTGGGCTTGAAGTTGGAAGTCCATCCTCAACCCTATAGAGTCTCCTAGGTTGATGAAACATCCATTCCAATCTCGCACCGCTGTCTTGTCCCTATTCAGTTCGGATCATATAAAGACATAATTTGGTGTGATGTTGTTCCTATGGATGTGGGCCATATCATTTTGGGTAGGCCATGGCTCTATGACAAGGATGTTACCATATTTGTCGCTCAAATGTGTGTACATTCTGGTTCGAGGACAAAAAGGTCAAGTTAAATCCTCTGTCACCCAAGAATACAACTGGAAAAGAGCTTATCACACAGAGTGATGTGAGCGGCCCAAAAGAAGCGAAGGAGTCCAAGTCCAAGTCCAAACCGCTCCATATTTTGAATGTTAAAGACTTTGAGCGCGAGACGGAGGCAGACTCGATGATATACGCCCTTTTGGCTAGGGAGAGTGTACCAGAGAATAGCGTAGAGTTACCCACTGAGGCCATTTAGGTAGTACATGGGTTTCGTGATGTCTTTCCCGATGATTTACCGAATGAGCTTCCCCCTATGAGGGATATACAGCATGCTATTGATTTAATCCCCGGGGCAACTCTACCAAACCTCCCGCATTACAGAATGAACCCAAAGGAGCATGCTGAGTTGAAGAGGCAGATTGGTGAGCTTCTAGAGGAAGGTTTCATTCGAGAGAGCATGAGTCCGTGTGCCATGCCCGCCCTTCTTACACCTAAGAAGGATGGCACATGGAGGATGTGTGTTGATAGTAGGGCCATCAATAAAATCACAAACAAGTATCGGTTTCCCATACCGCGTCTTGATGACATGCTAGATATGATGGCCAATGCTACTATCTTCTCAAAAATTGACCTCAAAAGTGGGTATCACCAAGTCCATATACGCCCTGGTGATGAGTGGAAGACAGCTTTCAAGACGAATGATGGGCTATATGAGTGGCTAGTTATGCCTTTTGGGCTAACTAATGCCCCAAGCACTTTCATGTGTGTGATGACCCAAGTATTGAGACCCTTCATGGGGAAGTTCCTGGTCGTATACTTTGATGATATCTTGATTTATAGCATGATTAAGGAGCAACACCTTAACCATTTGAGGCAGGTTTGTGGGATCCTTAGGGCCGAGAAGTTGTACACCAACCTAAAGAAGTGTGCGTTCTTGTCTAGTAGTGTGATCTTCTTAGGTTTTATTGAGTCAGCTGAGGGCATATCAGCGGATCCCGAGAAGGTCAAGGCCATCGTTAATTGGCCTGAACCCCGCAATATTCATGAGGTGAGTAGCTTTCATGGCTTAGCTACCTTTTATAGGCGGTTCATTCGAGGCTTCAGTTCTATTGTGGCTCCCATCATGGACTGCATAAAAAAAGGAGAGTTTCAATGGACAAAGGCCGCCTCGAAGGCCTTTAAGGAAATAAAGGTCAAGATGACCGAAGCTCCAGTCACGCGACTTCCATATTTTTCAAAAGCTTTTGAAGTCGCATGTGACGCGTCAGGAGTCGGCATAGGAGAAGTACTTAGCTAGGAAGGGCACCCTGTCGCCTTTTTTAGTGAGAAACTAAATGAAGCAAAGCAAAGATATTCCACCTACGATAAGGAATTCTACGCGGTAGTGCAATCACTACGCCATTGGCGACATTACCTGTTACCGCAAGAATTCGTCTTGTTCTCAGATCACGAGGCCTTGAGATACTTAAAACTCTCAGAAGAAATTAAGCCTCAGGCACGCTAAGTGGGTTTAATTCCATCAAGAGTACACTTTTATGCTTGGAGAATAAGCCTGCCAACGCGTTGAGTCGTCGAGTCGCATTACACAACTCTATGAGTGTTGAAGTTACGGGCCTTGAGCTCATCAAAGAAGAGTATTCTGAGTGCCCAGATTTTGGAGTTGTGTATGTCTTTATTAGAGGGTCCGTCAGGAGCTAATAGTGAGTATTTGATTTTGGACGAATATTTGTTTAGAAGTGAGCGCTTGTGCATACCACGCATCTCCCTTCGCGATTTTCTTGTCTGGGAGTTACATTCAGGGGGGGTCGCGGGTCATTTCGGTCGTGATAAGACCATTGCCCTAGTGGATGATAGATTTCATTGGCCAAGCCTCAAGCGGAACGTAACCAAAATTATAGGGCAATGCCGTACTTGTCAACTGGCAAAGCAGAGGAAACAAAATACAGGATTATATACGCCTTTGTCAGTCCCATTCATTCCTTGGCAGGACATCAGTATGGACTTCGTGCTTGGACTTCCCAAGACTATTCGAAAGCATGACTCCATATTTGTTGTCGTATACCGTTTCTCTGAAATGGCTCACTTCATTCCTTGTTCTAAAACCTCCGTCGCCTCTCATGTTGCCAAGTTGTTCTTTAGTGAGGTCGTCAAACTGCATGGGTTACCAAAAACCATAGTGTCTGACCATGATGTGAGATTCATGAGTTACTTTTAGAAGACACTATAGCACATGATGAATACTATGCTCCAATTTTCTTCTGCCTACCACCCTCAGACCAATGGCCAGACTAAGGTGGTTAATAGGAGCCTAGGGAGTTTACTTCGATGTTTAGTGGGGGAGCAAACTAGAATATGGGACATCGTAATACATGTAGCCGAGTTTGCGTTTAATAGTTCTATCGATAGGTCCACAGGTCTCAATCCTTATGAAGTCGTTACTGGTTATAAACCTAGGAAACCTATTAATCTTGTCCCTATGTCACTGTCTCATAAGCCATCAAAGCCTGCAGAGTCTTTTGCGCATCACATTCATTCATGGCATCAAGAAATCAGGCAGAAGATCATGACTGGTAATGAACATTACTCACTTTCTGCAGACCAACATAAATGTTTCCAAAAATTCAATGTAAGGGATTCTGTGATGATCCACATCGGGCCAGAGCAATACCCTTAGGGAACCGTTTGAAAATTACACATGTATAGCGTTGGACCATTCAAAATTATAAAACGAAACGATCTCAACGCGTATATGGAAAATCTTCCACCCTCCATGGGAATTAGTTCCACATTCAATGTGGATGATCTAGTTGCATTTCAAGGGATCATTGATGCATTGTCCAGCCTTTCGCCTAACCATCCTGATTCCTCAAACCTTTCCCTTGATCCATGGCCCCCTCCAAACCTATTTTCTCAGCCTCTACGTCTCATTGCTACCCATCCCGACTCATTTTCTCAACCTCTACCTCCCATACCTACCTATCCCGACCCATTTTTCCAGCCTCTACCTCTCATACTTACCCTTCCTAACCCGTTTTTCCAGCCTTTACGTCCCATACCTACCCGTCTCGACCTAGTTTCCCAGCCTCTACCTCTCATACTTACTCTTTCCAACCTTTCTTCCCAGCTTTTACCTCCATTACCTAACCTTCGCACACCCAAAGAGGAAATAAAAGATATCCTGGACCATCAGATAGTTCCAACGTCAGACGGCAGGTTTCAGAAGTACCTGGTTAAATGGAAGTTACGCCAAGCTTCAAACAGCACATGACTCACTAACAAGGAGCTTCAGAGACTTAATCCTGACATCCTGGATCGGTTCAAGAGTTTTATTTCACCAGTGGCGAAATCTTCGCAGCCGGGGAGAATTGATGGGGACATCATGTGCACACGTGCACGTACACCACCCCCTCTACGCACGTATGTACGCAGGAGGGCCCCACCATCGATCTGGCTTGATGGTAACGTCCAGGGATGGCCTCCTAGTTAGAAGGCAAGTTTTTGTTCAAAAAAAAGTGGGCCCGATAGACAAGAAAAGCTCACCATGTGATCTCATGATCGTGGCCCACTCGTCGGATTGATTTCATATTTTAGATTTTGCTTATTATTATTATTTAGAATATTGTGAACGCTTTAGATTTCTCTGTTTGATTTTTATTTTAGTTTACTTCGTCGCCAAGTAATAAGTTGCGCACATGGTGCGAGTTTTGGGGTATACGATTTTTCCTATAAATAGGCACCCCTTGTAGTTCTTTTGATTCATTGAAGTTAATAAAAAAATTCCTGCTTTATTTTTCTACTCTCTTCGTGAGTTGTGGAAGAATTCAAAAGTGGGTACGAAGCCCTCCCTTTTCGAAGGGCTAACTACCGTGGTGCGAAGCCACATCGACCCTGATTCACCCCCGTCCTCTATCATCTTCTTTTCCATCTTCCACCACCATCCATACTTCGAATTCATCCCTTTTGTTGAATCAAATTTCTTCATTACAACAAATTTCCAGATTTCGGCCCGCAGGCGAGCTGAAACTTCGGCGGAGCACCACGCATAAACCGTACATCGGATTGAGCCGAGATTTGGGGGTTTTGGAATCCATCTCTGGCCAACCATGGCCAAGGTGGCCTTTTTCTGAATAGTGGGCCCCACACACGTGCGGCCGGGATCACACGTACGCCCGTCTGGGCCATTGTTGCTGTCCACATGCGGGATCATCTTTTGGTTCAGGTTTTTATCTTCTTTTATCCTCTCATAGCTATTTTTCATGAATCCTAGCCCTAGATTACGTTTTTCCTAAGCTATTTGCCAATTTTCTTACCCTAGGATTCCCCAAATTAGAATTTCTGAATCCCTTAGATTAGGGACTGATTACTATGCATGTGTGGGTGATTATTTCTTATCTTTGAGTATTGTTTGGTTCATAATTTTTATTGATCCAGCCCTATCATGTGTAGGCCTGGACCCGCATAGATTCGCCTTAATTGAATATTTGGACTTTTATGTGGGATATTGAATTTGTGTAATTGTTTCTGAACTAACGTGATCTTAAGCCTGAAATCTCGCATATCATATTTAATTTTCATGTCCTGCATCATGGTGCACATTGTTGAGGATGTGTACAACCGTTATCTTAGAGAGTACATGGTCGGGCGCCATAACCTCATAAGCTGGGCACATTACTGTAGCCATGTGGAACAACAATATCATGGCAGCCTAGTAGAGATAGGGGCAACGACTTCAAGTCAGCTTGTAACCCCATGTGGATCCAATACCAATGTATAATTTTTGTTGTTTTTGGTTTTTGGTTGTATTAAGTGTTTTATTGCATGCATTTGTCATGAACTCATTTTGGATCTAATTGTATCGCTTATAGGAACTCATTTTGGATCTAATTGTATCGCTTATAGCCATAGTGCATAGTTTTGCCCCCTAAACAATGGAAAACTATTATGCATAGGGTTTTTTTTTTTCTGTTTCTTTTTCTTTTTCTTCGAGTCAGCTTGTAACTCTATGTGGATCCAATACCAATGTATAATTTTTGTTCTTTTGGGGTTTTGATTGCATTATGTGTTTTATTGCTTGCATTTGTCATGAACTCATTTTGGATATAATTGTATCGCGTATGGCCGTAGTGCATAGTTTTGTCCCCTAAACAATAGAAAACTATTATGCATAGTTTTTCTTTTTCTTTTTCCTTCTCTTTTTTTTTTTCTTTTTTTTTTTTTCTTTTTGGTAATTTTTGAGTTCTAAGTGTGTAGCCATGTGGTTTTTAACATCTCATTAATTTTCATTGAAAAATTCCTCCAATGTTCTCCTAAGAATGCGATAAATTACACGATATATGCAATATTTCTCAATGTTTCCCATGATGTTTCATATCCCAAGGGGCAGTGCATAGTGCAATACCTATATTGCAAACATAGCGTTTATCAATTTGGAGAGATGAATTATGCTTCCTAGGAATTTTTGGTTTTCAGCTTCAAAGAAAACAATAATATTGAGAGTCCAATGATAACCAAAAGTTGGAGAGTTTCTTTGGAATGCAAGCAATAATTTTTTATCTTTTTTTATTTTTTATTTTTTTTTACAAATAACTCAAATTTTATTGAGAAGAAAAGCAAAAAACTACAAGCAAAGGTGATACCGAGAGAGCAACCTAAGGGGTAACCAAGAAACACAAGATTACATTCCCTTTATTTAGATACACAAGAAGCCCATTCAACAACCAACATCCTAGCCCTATCAGAGGTACCTTCTACGGATTTCCTTTCATTTCTAAAGCATCTAGAATTTCTTTCTTCCCAAACATCCCGCCAAATAGTTAAGGGCGCCATCCTCCACAACACATTTGCCCATTTCCAGAACCCCACTCTGTGCCACTCAACTAATAAAGAGTTCACCGAATTCGGCAAAGACCACATAATATGAAACGACCCAGCAAATCAGCCCAAATGGGATAAAAGGGCAGTGCACGAAGGCACAGTCCACCGTTTCCTCATCTCGCATACACAAGATACAAATATTAGGAATCATCATAGCCTGTTTCCAAAGGTTGTTGATGGTAGCACTTTCTTTCTAGCCACCAACCACCGAAAGGCCACAATCTTTGAGGGAACATCATAATGCCAAATGAATTTAGTGTGCCCACCCTCCCCAAAAGAATCAACTCTGTGAACAATAGGATAAAAGGATTTAATTGAGAAAGATCCCGACTTGTCAGCCTTCCACATCAATTTATTTGGATCAGATCTGCTTGGAGTATAAAGATGAATGCAGTGAAGAAGCGCCATAAATTCATCAACCTCCTCATCATGAAGAAATCACCTATAAGGGGGGATCCTAGACGACTGTCCCTCCTATACGAGAGAAACAATCAGCCACCCTAATGGAAGGATTCAAGGCCAACCTGAAGATCCTTGGGAATTCAATTTTTAGAGTAAAAGATCGATTCTTCCCAAAACCAAATTCTTTCACCATTCCCCAAGGAAAAATAGACTCCTTCCACAAACGTCAACTTAATAGATAATATCCCTTTCCATAAGGCCGACGCTCTTAAGAAGAGGAATCCATATTCCACCATCCTCCATCCGAGCACCCATATTTACTTTTAACAACATCCTTCCAAAGCGCTCCATCTTCCTCCCCGAATCTCCAAAGCCACTTCCATGACAACGCAATATTCATGGATTTCATATCCTTTACCTGCACCTTCCCTAATAATTTATTACCAACCGAGAGGTAGTAAAGCTGAAATACAAGCTACAACAATATAAAAGAAGCAACCAAATAAGCCAACAAAACAAGATAAACAGCCCAAGCAAACATATCAACAATCAAAAGCAAATATGTGGTGGAACCCAGTTATCTTATCGATGAGATCTCGACACCCAAATTGTAAAGAAATGGACAATAGTACACCCTCAAGATTAACTGAGTTGAAAGGGAGAGAACTTTATTGATATATCAAATTTGCAGTACTTCAAAAAACTCATTAGAAAATATTTGAATGCCTACCTCCTACAGCATCCTCCCTTCATAGACCTTAAATGACTCTTCAATGAGAATCCCTCGACTAAGATATTGATTTTAAATCAATCTAATATACCTAAGATAGTAAAAGCCTAATAATACTAAAAGCAAATTTAGGAAATAATCCTCCAAATATTCAATCACATCTTCAAATGAGCTCATATATCTTCAATCACATCTTTAAATCAGCTCCAATATTTTCCACAAAATAGTAAATTGCAAATCTTCATACTTCGGCCCCAAATCTATAAATAAACAGTCCAAAATCAACCCATGTTGGGCCCTACAGTAGGTCGCAAGCCTGCATCAATTCTTCCTAGCTTTAAAAGAAATCTCAACCTTTGGGCTTGTACTACCTTTACAACAAATCTTCTTCCTTTATGGTAGAAGCAAGGGGTGCAACCCTAAGCCCCTCAATTGAACCACACCATAGTCAATAGTGGGAAATGGTTGCCTACTTTTGATAACTTCTTGGGGGCCACAAAAGTTTCGAATCAAGCTAATATATCCATGTCAGTATGACCTTATGAACAAGTTGGATGACAAATAAACATCAACATGGGTCCTTGGTAGGTTTTAGCCAGTGTTTCGAATAGCGCCCAGAGCGTAGCGTGGCCGTAGCACTACGTAGCGTCCCAAATAGCGTAAATCCCCTGTAGCAGGTCGTAGCTTATGCTATATTACGTAGCGCGTAGCGTCCGTAGCGTAAACTACATTGCATTTTTTTACTATTTTATTTTTTAAATTATTTTTCTCACGTTTCTTTGTTTCTAATGTTGAGAAATATGACACTTGGATTATACTTGATACTTTTCACCTATGGGATTTTTATTTCTTTTCATAATTGTGACTTGTGTTTCAATTAGACATTATTAATTAAAGTGGTTTGCTTAGAAAGTTGTTGATGTGATAACTATTTGATTTGGCTTATATATGTGGATTGGCTTTTGATAAACAATAACTAACAGCTTTTTTGAACATGCTTATAGTTGATAAAATGAATCACCTTTTAGGCATTTTTATATTTTTTCCACTATTTATTATATTTGTCCTATTTTTAAATTAAAAAATAGAAGTATCGTGTAGCTCACGCTACACGCTATAGAGGGCTGATCGCTACGCATCACGCTACCGCTATTTAAAACACTTGTTTTAGCTTTCAACAGTTGAGGTCCGTTTAGACCACTCTTTCATGTGGTGTGGTCCATTTGAGCTTTGGATCTGCCTCATTTTTTTGCTCATACCTTAAAATGAGCTGGCGGAACCAATGGACAGCATGGATATGACATATTCATCACGGTGAGCCTCACGATTTTTACCAGTATAGAAATGCACAGGCTTCCCTGTTTTAGGAGAGATGATTCACACAGTTTTGAGGCAGCAATTCTCCCTAAACCAAACAATGGTAAGAAATAATGATGGGCCATTAGCAGGTATTTACAGCGTAATTAGGAAAATCAAACAGCCCTTTAGGTTCATTTCCACGGAAATCAAGCTGAACAACAAATAAGGTACATTGACAGGAGTCCTTCCAACATTTCCACTGTTTTCCGTGTTGAATGATTTCCATGGGGGTTTCAATATCAACATTTCATCATCAGCCTACTCAGACAACCCCTAACCAGCTGAATCAAGTGGTTGCCGACGCGTGTTTTGCAGAACCAGGACCGTCATGGTGTTTGAACCTTGCCCAGGTTCTATAACACGGAATGCGGTATTCTGATCATGGGATCGAACAAAACCCTAACCTAGGTTCTTGGAATGAGGAACACGAAAACGATCTTGGACTCGAGAAAACGACCTTGGACTCTTCAAAATAGAATTGAAAGAGATGGAATGAGGGTTTACCTGTATTCCCAGGTCTGGAATCCAGATTTGAAGAGGAGAAAATGTAGAGGCTCCCAGTAATTGAAGACCTCGTCGCAGTCGTGTATGATGTTGGATGTCGCGCTCATGTATCGGAGGATTACCAGTGCGAAGAACGGGAGCTTCCAGCTCATGGATCCGTCATCCGTCTTCTCTCCACCGTCCAATTTCTTCTCTGGTTTGTCCTCCTTGGTGTAGCTCTCCGTAGAAGGCGACGATGAGGTGGGAGGACGTCGTTGCCTCGCGGTGGCGAGAGCCATGAATGAGAGAGAGAGAGAGAGAGAGAGAGAGAGAGAGAGTTCTCCTCTAGGAAAGCTTCTGTGTAAGAGAGAGAGAGTTCTCCTCTAGGAAAGCTTCTGTGTAATGAAAATCTCTCTTCTCCCTTTTAGAAAAGCTTGTTTGAGAGAGAGAGAGCCGAGGGGTTTTACGCAGCTTCGCTTTTGAACTGGAAAAGTTCCAGTTTTGGCCGCTTTTTGGCCGAAGGAGGAGTTTCTTTTGCATCCGTCGCGACTCAGGATCCAGCGTGTGTCATCGCTCACTGGGGCCACATGCCGAGTTGTCGATCACCCAAACCGATCACATCTTGGATTCTGTGTTTTACGTACAACCATAATGACTTATGCTGAATGGAGATCATAACCATCAGTATCCGTATACGCATATTCAACTCTTAAAATCAAAGGACAGGATCATCAATGACTCTTAATTGTAGGATGATAACTAAGTTTTATGGTGGTAACAATAATATGGACGGTTCAAGCTATCGAACTAATTAAGCAAGTGGGCCCCAGCCGCTAGCGAAATACGCTGGATAGTAACTCGCGACAGATGCAAAACGAACCAGATAGGTTTGCTCGGAACATTCTAATGAAATCGGATTGCGTACCGAGTTACTCAGTACGCTTTTATCGTACTGAGTAAACCCAGTTGGGCCCACTGTGAATGTATGTGGTTTATCCACACCGTCCATCCATTTCTCCTGATAATTTTAAGGGTTTATTCAAAAATTGAAGTAGATCCAAAGCTCAAGTGGACCATGCCACGGGAAACAGTGTAGAATAATGATCTCCACCGCGGAAACCTTTCTAGGGCCCAGAGTAATGTTTATTTGTCATCCAACCTGTTCATAAGATCACAAAGACATGAACGAAGAGAAACTACGAATATAAGCTTGATCCAAAACTTTCGTGGCCTCTAAGAATTTTTCAATGGTAGAGGTTCAATCATACTGTTTCCTATGGTGTGGTCCACTTGAGTTTTGGATATGCTTATATTTTAAGCTAAAGTCTAAAATTATCTGTTAATATGGATGAAAAGAATGAAAAAATAAATAAATAAAGGTGGACCCCAAGGAGTTTACTCAGTATGCTAAGAGTACTTAGTTACTCAGTACGCGGTCCGCTTACCATTTTAATGCATTTCAAATATCATGCCCGGGGCATGTGGCCTTTTTTTTTTTTCTTTTTTTTTTGGGTTAGTACACACACTCAATGTTCGAAATATCAATACTGTCGGCTTATATATTGGTTGATATTATCGGTATCGCACCAGTGCAAGACAAAACTCAGCTGATAACACGCAGAAGATACCAAAAATCCAAAACTCTAGATATCGTGCGATATTATCGTCGATATCGTGCGATGTATCACGGAAGATAGTCAACAACCCACAACGATAAAAACCCGATGTCGTGGGTTGCCGAAAATTTAAAAAAAATTGAATTAGAAGAGAGAGAGAGAGAGAGAGAGAGAGAGAGAGAGAGAGAGAGTACCTGTATCCGTAGGCTGTAGCGGTGATCGAAAGTAGGTCATTCGACAGGTAAGTACCTGTATCCCTTTTTCTTCAAATTTTTTTCGCTATTTTCTTCATTTTTTCTCTTTCTTCGCTAATTCGAGCGTGCCTGTGCGGATTTCTCGGAGATGCGATGAGAAATCAGGCCGGATTATTTAGAAATTCGACTAGAAATCAGGCCGGAGAGGGAGAGCGCTCGTGACAGAGAGGGAAAATGAGGAAAATAGGGCGGGAGGGGTGAAATGGGGACGGAAACGCTCACCTGCGAACCAGTTCATAAGTACTACATACGAACTTTTTTGACAACTCATCATATCTGATGAGTGTCGAAAATCTGAACGGTCCACATGAAGCAGAACCTCGTGAAACTCCCTAGTACGAATTTTTACTTTGATCCAAAACTTCGGTGGGCCATGAAAAATGCAAACAGTTTATTCCCTTGATTTGAATTTCTCTTTGCTATGGCCGACCAGAATCTTAGATCAGGGTGAAAATTCACCCTCTAAGGTTCCATGGGATTCCACATCTTATGGACCGTTCGGATTCGACACCCATGACACGTGTGTAAAGGTACGCACGTGCGTAGGTGAGCATGCTTCGAAATGGGGGATTAGCTCGGTGTGGTTTACTGAGCACGCTCCTATCGTACTCAGTAAACTCAGTTGGGGCCCACCTTTAATGAATGTGGTCTATCCACGCCGTCCATATGTTTTCCCATCTAAATTAAGGGGTTTATCCCAAAACTTAGAACGAGAAGTGGATCATACCACAGGAAACAATGGTAACACTAATTTTCTACCATTGAAACCTTTCTGGCCCCTGCAGTAATGTTTATCAGTCATCCAAACCGTTAATAAGATCATATGGACGTGGATGAAAGGAAAATATGAATTTAATAAGATCATATGGGCCCTACAATGATTTTTATCGGTCATCTAAATTTAATGGTAAACGTCACTCTCTCCACTGTTTTCTGTGGTGGGGTCCACTCGAGCTCTGGATCTGACTCATTTTTTGGCTCACGCCCTAAAATGATCTGTTAAAATGGATGGATGGTGTGGATAGAAAAAATACATCATGGTGGGACCCACGTAACTTGGCGACGTGACTTCAGTAATCCGCTCGAAGCGGATTGCATGGGGCTGGTGGTCGGTGCTCTGTGGGCCCCACCATGATGTATGTGTTTCATCCATTCCGTTCATCCATTTTTAAAGATCATTTTATTGCTTGAACCCAAAAATGAGAGGGATATAAATCTCAAGTGGACCACACCACATGAAAACAATAGTGATTAGATATACCATTAAAATCCTCCTATGGCCCACTATACTGTTTATTTGACATCCAATCTATTGATTAGGTCATACAGGTCCAGATGAAGAGAAAAAACAAATATCAGCTTGATCCAAAATTTTTATGGCCCCCAAAATGTTTTTAATGGTCTACCCTCATTTAACACTGTTTCTTGTAATGTGGTCCACTTGAGATTTTGATATATCTCATTTTTGGACTTATACCGTAAAATGATTTGTAAAAACAGATAGATGGCATGGATAAAACACATACATCATGGTGTGGCCCACATAGCACCGACCACCAGCTATTGGTTGGTGATAGGGGGAGTAGCCCATCCGTTCCCGGATTGTGTACTGAGTAACTCAGTGCCGTTAGGGTACTGAGTAAACTGTGTGGGGTCTACTTTTATTTATTTATTTTATTCACTCCGTTAATCCATGTTTAAAGATAATTTTAGGGCTTAATCCCAAAAACGAAGCAAATTAAAATCTCAAGTGGACCACACCACAGGAAACAGTTTGATTGAACCTCTACCATTGAAAAAATTTTGGAGGCCAAAGAAGTTTTGGATCAAGCTGAAGTTTGTGGTTTCTCTTCATCCATGTCTTTGTGATCTTTCGTACAGGTTGGATGATAAATAAAAATTACTTTAGACACTAGGAAGGTTTCAACGGTGGAAATCATTATTCCACACTGTTTCCTATGTAATAGTTCACTTGAGCTTTGTATTTACTTCAATTTTGGGATCAACTCCTAAATTTATCTATAAAATTAGCTTTCTATTTATAAATATCATGCATTCAATTTAAAAATAATTGCGTTAGTTCAATTAAACATCGCATAACTTAGAAACCTACACAAAAGAAATTTATTATGTGCATATTTTTTTTTGAGATATTATAATTTAAAAGTGTGTATTAAGGGCCTTTTTAACCATCCCCAAAGTTTCATTAAAAATTCAACCATTTTCCCAATGTTTCCCCATGTTTCCTAAAAAGTGCGATAAACTATGCGATACAAACGATATATCCCGTGCGATAACCGATACGTATCTGTATCCCAAGGGTACGATACATTGTGCGATACTGATATTTCAAACACTGCACACACTCAATGTTAGCCACCCCCGCTAGGGATCAATACCAAGACCTCAAGTGTTGAAACTGAAATAGCGGTGTAGACTGCTTGAGTTGAAGCAGGAATATGTCAATATATCCTAAAGAGGGGTGAATAGGACTTTTTAAAGTTTTTATGAATTATTAAAAATCCTTATCATACTAATCCTATCACAGAGTACAGTTTATGATTACTCAAAATTAACTCTACTGGCTTCCAAGCCTGGTAGAGGATCCAATCACAAACTATTTAAGAGACAAACAATTTATAGATGAGATTGTGATGGATATGACTGTGTGTGCATAAGATGTGATTTCAGATAATCATATATAAAGGCATGTAAGGCAATCACATAAATGAAAGACAATATCAATCTCAAACACAGTCATTTTATAGTGGTTCGATGACTTGTCTACTCCACTCCCGGCTTCCACACTCAACCCTTGAGTGACCGGATTTCACTAAGGAAGTTTCCCATGGTTCACCTCAAACCTAAGGTTTTAAATCAAGTTCACCTTCAACCTTTACAGAGGTTTCTACTCGGTTCACCTTAAACCTTGGAGTTTTACTGGCGTACTCCTAACTAGATGTTTATGCTCACATAGAGCAAGGGTCCACATAACGCACCCGGAGGTTTCTACTCGGTTCACTTCTAACCTTGGAGTTTTACTGGCATACTCCTAATCAGATGTTTATGCTCTCCACAGAGCATGGGTCCACACAACGCACCCCGCACGTACACTCCCGTCGAAGGCCTCCTTCGAAGACTTCAAATGGTGAGCAACACTTAAAACCTAATCCTATAAATGAATGATCACAAGTGTCCCCTGGACTCTTAGTACTTACAGATAAGTTGATGAGTCCCTTTTAGCGTAGTGATGAAGATCTCCTTCTTGTTGATGATGAGTCTTCAGATCCCTTGATCCACAACCCAAAGATGTATCTATACTAGGCTTTAGGTTGGGTCAAGGTTTATGATGGAATACCATTCTCTAAAGATTTTCGTATAAGGAAGATAGAGTGGTTTCCATCATTTATGCATTCAAGGCATCCTAGCTTAATGATTTGTCATTAAGGTAGTAGTTGAAGGATCCTTGAATGCGGAAGTTCATTCCCCAATCTACTCTATGAAATATCAATAATGAAGGTGGATTGGAGGATGAATTTCCTGAGAGAAAGGGATTGAGGTAAATGATAGGAAAGTTAAAACTCTCAAAAGCACTCTCTCTTTCTCTACCAGCAATAAAGACTAAACTCTCTATATATAGGCAAAAGGTTCCAACGGATATAAACGGTCATATTTATGACAGAGTTCGATATCATCGAGCAGTCATCGATATGATCGAGCGTATACTCTCGATTGTATCGGCAGATCTCTCGATGATACAAACTCAATTGTCATTTTGCTTTTGAAAACCTTTCGCCAACTGGTCGATGGGATCGAGACACACATTGATGTTATTGGATTTCGAACTCCGATTTCATCGATTGATGGATTAATCTATCGACAGATGAAAACAAGAGAGAAGCCTTGAAGAATTTCAGGTTCAACAGATATGATCGATATTTGAGTTTAGATTGAATCGAACAGTCATCCATATATCGAAGCTTATGTTAGTTTTCTTTAAAAAAACAGGGGCGCCAGAAAGTAGTCTGTTAATATTATCGATCCACTTCAGATATGATCGATATTCGAATATCGATCATATCGACTCGAAAGTCGATACATCGATAAATCGTCCAGATGATTGTTTGATTACTGGACGCTTTTTGTCCTCACTCGATTGTATCGATTGAGATCCCGAGGACATCGACAGAGCTGGTCGATTATATCGAAGGGGTAATCGATATAATCGACAGTGTAAGAAAAACTTTAAAGATTTTCTTTTTTGATAAAAAATTTTCTTACACAAAAATCTTAAGATGTTCTAGTTCTTTTTAAGGGTTTAATCACCTGGTGTTTTGGGACATGGGATGTGAGGCTATGATTTATATATGACGAGCTTTCATACATCCAGTTGAGGCAGACGCTTGACTTGATCTTCCTGTTAGGCGTTGTTGTCCGACTGACTCAACTTACGACGTAATTGACAAACCAGGGCACATAGTAGGTGCACTTTCAGAAACGAGGTATCTCCACTCAGTCTGCCAGTTGAGCTATGGATCTGGGTGTGGGGCCTGTAGCCTTTGAATATAAGTCATCTTCCAATGATCCAAACCGTCCGTCTATACGAGGAATCACCTTACACGGTGAAAATTAAATAAACAAAAGTTCTCATTTGGATTACTTCATCCCTTTGATCCTATAAAGTCTATGTTAGCCGTCTACGTTCAAAGCAAAATAACCTAATTATCAAATGGATTTTTCGTACATACCCTGTGGAAGAGTAGCCTTACCATATTAATGGTTTTGGTTATTGAAAAGTAAACCCAAGTAAAATTGCCAGAGTTCCGACGTATGTTGTGGCAATTCTTCTCAATGCATGCCAGAGTTCCGACGTATTTGAGAGCCTGTAGACGAAGGTAATTAGTAAATCCAATTCATTTCACATTTACTCCCATATCTAGAGCCAGGGACTTGCTCACGACTGTAGCAGATGAAATGCATTGAAATTCAAATATTGTGCTTAAAAGGGCGTAAGAGAGATATATTGGAGTGTATTGGAACTTTTAAATATACTTACAAAAATAGACTAGATATCCTTCGTTTACTTTAATTTTCCAAATCTCAAGTGGGCCACAAATGTAAGGGTCACAGACAAGCAACTTGCCAGGTTTGGTTAACCATTCATTTAGATAACTAGTATTTGGAAAGTTTGGATCATTATTTTATTTATATGATTTTAGTGATGTAGTCAATAATTAGATTGTTTCAAAGTATCATTAACGTTTCAATATTATTCTTCCTTTGGATTTCAAATGCGCATATTTCACTTCTATTTCCATTTAAACTGCATTTCTTATACCATTTATTCTCATCTAAATGATCCCTAATAGAAATTTGAAAGTATGCTAGTATACCACATAGAGATTGTAGTTGTCTGATTAGTGACTCTAATAGCGCATCTTAGAAATAGGCGTGGCTTCAGTGGATCCTTAAATCCACCTAGGTGGGTGGATCCCTGACCATGGGGCCCACTGTGGTGTATGTGCCTTGCATACACATTGTTCATCTATTTTGATAGCTCATTTTAAGGCCTGATCACAAAATAAAAATAAAAATAAAAATGAAGTATATCCATGTCTTAGGTGGACTACACCACAAGAAATAGTGGATAGGCCATTAAAAACTTGTGTGCCACAAAAGTTTTGGATCAAGTTGATATTTGTATGGTTCCTTTATGCATGTCTTTGCTGCCTTATCAACAAGTTGGATGGCAAAAAAACATTACAGCAGCCCCAAGTAGTTTTTAATGGTGGGTATTCAATTACCATTGTTTCTGATGGTGCGGTCTACCTCAAATCCACTTCATTTCTTGAATTATGCCCTAAAATGAGCTGTCAAAACGAATAGATGGTCTGGATGTAAGGCACATACACCGCCACGGCCCCATTGCTAGGGATCCATCGAATTCACGTCCAAAAGAAACCAGGCTTGTGATCCTAACACTGCCCACATTTGTACCATTCCATTCATAGTTGGGACACAAATTGGGTATAGAGTAAACTTTGTGGGGCCCGCCATGATGTATTTGTCTTATCCATGTCCTCCATCCATTTTTCCAACTCATTTTAGAACATAAGCCTAAAATTGAAGCATTTTCCAAAGCTGGAGTGGACCACACTACATAAAATAGTGTGAATTGAATGCTCCACGGAAGTTTTGGATCAAGCTAATATTTGCATTTTCCCTTCATCCATGTCTATGCAGTCTTATAAACATGTTTGATGACAATAAACATCATCATGGGCCTTAGAAAAGTTTCATTAGTAGACATCATTATTCCTGGCTATTTGAGTTTGGATATGCTTCAATTTTAGGCCCTTGTTCTAAAACGAGTTGTTAAAATGGATAGATGGCATAGATAAGACACATCATGGTGAGGTTCACAGGGTTTACTTAGTGTGCTATAGCAAACTGAATTACTCATATACAATTCACTTCCATGTAGATTTCACCCCTCGAAGGGAAGGACTATATTGATTTTTGTTGCGGGTGGTACACCCAATGAATCGCATGCTGCCAGCAATGGGAAATAAAATGACAAAGTTCACTTGCACAATTACCCTGGGTCAGCCAATTACAAAATGATTTTATATTTTTCCTCGCATCAATTGTGTTTGACTGCAATGATAACAAAATTATGTTTTTTTGATTTATATGTGACAAAAATGTAATGATGACAATTTTACAGTTCTTAAATGTTAAATCATCATTAAAATAAAGACGTGTTGTTTGAATTGAAGATTTTCGTGTTAATGTTTTGAAAAGGTTTAATGATTATAATTTACTTTACCTGACTCCTAAATGCATTTGCATTTGATCAACGATTATGGTGTTTAAATTAGTCATGATAAAATCTTAAAGATAACACATTTTCTTTGTATTATTGGGGTCATTCGTGAAATAAACAAGCCTTAGGGGGTGGCCTCGTGCTAATTGCATCTTAGCTAATATTGCATGCTTTAGGGAAATCCATTGTTAGATGTTAGCCAATCGCCCACCTATTGTGCTATTAGTGTAAAACTAGGATTGTATAAAATTTTCAGTGGAAGTTGATATTTAGATGGTTGATTGGATTTATGATGACAGGCACACATAAAAACTGCACTCATGGAAAGGGATGCTAGTTTACCTTAAGGGGTTGTTTCACAGCCTATATTTGGTATGAATTGGAATCCAAAATCATGGCTCCCATAGAATTAGTGGAATCCTCAATTGTGTCAACAATGTGTAGATGAAATTAGTGGAAAAAAAATTGGGTCCTTACTCTTGCCAGGGTGGTAGACTCTTAGGAGTTTCAACCCCCAGTCAAGGGTTCGAGTACCCATAGGTGGTGAAATTCCACCAGTGTGAGTGTGTGGGGGTGTGTGTGCATGTGTAAAAAAAATAAAAAAATAAAAAAATTAGTGAAAAAATTAAAAATAAAAATAAAAATTTGCCTTTGGCATATAGATAATTTTTGAAGAATCCATACAGGGATTTTATGAATTCTCGCATATGGTTCACCGTGATGTTCACCTGTAATTTCCTTGATCACTAGGCGCATCACTCCATTTTAACCGTGGTGCTTAAAAATCAACATGGTCTATGATGTAGGTGGACTGCATGATTAAAAATAATACATAGGGCAATGCTCACCATCCGAACTATTTTCTCTTCAGGTGCCCCACCTAAATCAAGAATTGGCCTAATATTTTGTCAAATGATCATCTTATGTCCTTTGATAATGCATGCCTTCTCGCAATTCTAGAAACATTTTGCCCTTTTGACCGTATTTTCTCCTTTCGTTATATGTAGTAAAGATCAAGATAATCTCCATCCTCTAACGCTTAGTGAAAACTGAAAAGTGAAAACTACTCATCTAAACACATTATTCAATTGCAGAATGGAGATTCGGTAAACTAAGAGAGTGCTAAGCCCTTCGACTAAAGAACCAGACATGCTTCTAGAGTTTGAAACGGACGTCCACCTCTCACGCATGTCCAAAATGTCACACGAGCATGACATCCAAGAGGTGGATCATACCACAAAGACCATCTCGGGCAAAAATTAGGTCAACCCACTAATTAGGTGGCAACACACAAAAGTAATGGCAATCGGCCTGGCCCATCTGATGAGTGGATCAGTATGATTTTATTTTATTTTCTCAAAGGTATCTTCAAGGCGGGCAATTCTAATAGTATGGATGTTGCACATGCATGATACATAAGCTGTATTCAACCAATACTTCACGAGACAACAACACAGATTTTTTTTCTTTACTAAAAATAAATAAATTTGAAGTACCAAGCTTATATCTCTCATTTCTATACAAGGAATCTTACACAGAAAAATCACAAAAGATTAACACAATAAAATACTTCTCTCTACATAGTGGATCTCCTTTATAAACTGCAAAAGAGTAAAGAGTGCACATATCAAGGACCTACACAAACTAGGCTTCATCATACATGACTGTAAGTATGGTTACCTGAATGAAGGGCCAAATAGAGGTGTATGAGAGATCGTTTCCTAGTAGGAGACGTCTCCACCTCTCACACCACCAAAACATCATAAACCGCCCCCGATTCTGGCTGCATATATCGGATTGCTACCTATGAATAATGAAGGATTGGATTCCACATCTTACCATATACCCAAGAGAAGGTTGATGCTGTGGAATGGCCACTCAATGGATTGGTGTTTGAATCCGACGTCATCACACATGCAAATGGATAGTTGCCTTCGAACTTAGTGGATTACGGAACGTACAGTTTGGATTTCATTATGTTCAATTGGGGCATGTTAATAGATCCAAACCGTTAATATGATGGGTCTCCGTGAAATGGCCCATGCACCCAAAATCCCCCTATTGGAATATCTTAGCATTCGGCCTTCTTTCTGGTAGAGTGCAAACCATTGCTATGCAGCTATCTCAACCATTGATTTCACAGCCAGCTATTGAGGATTTATGATTCTCCCAATATGGGGACTTTTGATCGATGGTTCATCCACTCCAATGCACATTTTCAGTTTGGATCACCAAACAATGAGCCCCACTTCTACAAACTGAAAGCTTTAACAGAACAGTACAAATGTTGTATAGTAAAATAAAAACAACACGCATACAACTTTCATGAAGGCCATTCACCATGTGAACAACACTTTCAAGCATACAAAAAGCCAAGTGCTCTAAGTGGGTGGGCCACTTTAGTGCCGTAAGCTTCCATCTCATTCATCAAAGATATCAATGACATCAAGTCTTACTTAAAAATAGAAGAAAGTACAAGACATCAAATGTCAGCTACATATGCATTCATGACAATTAAACCAAATCAAGGAAAAAGTATATATATGATGAGATCTGACACAAGTAATACAGTCACTTCAATTGCCAGATCCAATTACATTGTAAAACGCTATCATCAAAGATCGAGCATGATTCTATTGTTGGGTATGATCCGTGTCTATTTTATCAAGTTGCGTGGATCACATTCCTCTGCAAACAGCAGGTCCCACGGCTACCTAGCATAAATCAGCATGCAGGGGAGTGGTCTCTAGGCAAAGCAAGCACCAAGCTAGTCCATGCTTTAGAGATGACAATGACAATGAGGTTGGTGTTAGCAGCTATGGTTGTGGGATGGTTGTGGGTCAATGCGGTTGTAGTCATGGGAGACGTTGGAACAGCTACATCTTACGACCCTCCTTACATATGTAAGTAGAACATACCCTTCTGCATTATGTCACTGATTTTATTGCATGATGACATGTGTATGATTTAGTGATAGGAAAAAAGAAAAAATAATAATAATAATAATCTGAAAGGGTCAGAGTACTTTCGGAAAATTTCGGAAAGCCCATGGTTTGAACTTCACTTGCCTAAAACCCTTTATGAGTTGCATATTTGTGCACGCAGTGTCACTGTGAGTTAATGTGCACATATGCTCCACCCACCAAGGCTCCAATAATGGTGGGTGGGATCTCTACATGCATTTCAAATGGAAGTTTGAATATTTGCATTTCGAAATGCCTGCTAGATCACAAACCGCCTTTCAAAGATTGGAGATACGCGTCTGTGCATTGAAGTCTTGCTCAAAACAAATATATGTTACAACATTCACTATTATAACAATGCAACCATGGATGACGCTCCATCTTATATTATAGCTTTCCTTGTCCTCGCTGCAGCCACAAGATGCCCGGGCTACAACAGAGGACGGTTTCCAGGGGACGGGCTGTTTGTTGCAGCCAGCAATGGGGTGTGGGACAATGGTGCAGCATGTGGTCAGAAGTACAGATTGCGGTGCTTGAGTAGGCTCAGGCGCCCATGCAAAGGCTGCACCATAACAGTAGAGGTGGTTGATGTTTGTCGAAACAACCCATGCCCCTCGATGCTGGCTTTATCTAACAAAGCCTCTGAGGCCATTTCAAGGATCAACACCAAAATCAACATCGAATTTACTCAGTAATTTCTCTCTCATATATCATAATTATATACATTCCTTTTTCTTGATAGGTATGTAGGATATACATGTAGTCTTATACTGAATCTCACTGACCTTGATTGTCTCTCTAATGAGTATTCAGGATCTGATGTATTGCGAGCTCCTTGACGTGGCCAGCAAAAGTCGTATCAAATGTCATCACTTGATTTTAATATGCAAGAGCTGTATACCATTGTTTTCTTCCTTCTTTTGTACCTGAAATCACATAGCCATAAAGAAAGATAACATGTTTCATAGTTATTGCAATGGTAGACTCAGACCTTGCTAATTTATATCTTTCTCAGAAGGATTTAGAGGATATAATACCTGTATATAATCCACCAAAGTTCTAAGGCTCACTTGAAACTCTCCCAAGTGGGTTTAGTATGATTGCGATCTGTGTACCAAGTCCAAACAACCGGTCCAAATCACATGGAATCATAGTGAGGTTTGTGGATTTTTAAGATCCCAAAACAGTGGTAATTTTCATGTTATCACAAACAATATCCATCATTCTTATGAGAACCGTCTATAACATATCATATATTTAAGAGAGATTTATCCCAACCCTTTTTTATCCAAGGACATGCACAGGACGCTCCTGTTCACATTTTGTACGAGTGAGGTCCATGGTTCAGTGATCTAGACCAGTGATCTGTTGGACCCTACTGTGGACCATTCCCCAGAAATCTTGTCCATTTAACAATCTGATTTTTCAATTTGTTGGCTGCAAATGGACAGCAAGCGCACAGAAATACCGCAATGGTCTAAATTTATTTATTTTTTTTGAAAGGTAACAAGATTATATTAAAATAAGCTTTAAAAAACAGAAAAATTACAAAAACAGCAGCCAATTCTGCTGAGGTAGCAGACAAAGGCTTACAAACCAAGAAACAAAAGGTCGGAATCCTTCAGGATTCAATAGGGGTGGCCCATTCAATAATTAGAGCTTTAGCTCTAGATAGCACCGAAGCCAAAGAATTAGAAGTGTCCCGAAAACATCTGCCGTTCCTTTCCACCCAAACGCACCACCAAGTGGCAAAAAGGGCCATTTTCCACAGGGTGGATCGATTCCTTTCAAGCTTCACCCCGTTCCAATCCGTAAAAAGAGAAGAGACACAAACTGGAGGGCACCAATTGACTTCAAAATGGACCCAAAAATCAGCCAAAATGGAAGAAATGAAAGGGCATTGGAGCAGCAAATGGTCCACCGTCTCCTCCACCTTCTTGCAGCACAAACAAATATTCACTAAACACATCCCTCTCTTCCTAAGATTATCCACCATCAGAATTCTTTTCAAAGTGACCAGCCAACCGAACGCAATGAACTTAGGAGGAACCAAGGATTTCCAAAGTTTAGAACAGTGATGATTAGCGGAGATGGGAGATTGGTCCAACTGCAAATAAAAGGAATGGACCAAGAATCTGTTGGTCTTAGACTTTGTCCAGAGCAGCGCGTCATCGATTTGAGGATTGGGTTGGGCCCTACAGATGCACTCAAGGAGGTCCACAAACTGTTGGACCTCCCAATCTTGTAGATTCCTCCTACAATCCACTGACCATACCAACTTTCCAACAGTAATAGAATAGCAATCGGAAACCATGATATCTGGATTTGGAGCGAGAGAGAAAATTAAGGGAAATTTGTCTCTAAGCGGGATTTTCTCCACCCAACAATCTTTCCAAAACCGAATTTTTGAGCCGCTACCAAGATGGAATTCCATCCCTTGCAAGACCCGATCTTGAGTGGAAATAATATCTCTCCAAACAGCCGAAGCCTTGTGCCAAGAAGAGATGTTAGACCACCAGCCCCCAACTAATCGGCCGTATTTGCCTTTTATCACTTTGTTCCACAAGCTATTGTCTTCAGTTCCTAAGTGCCAAATCCATTTGCCTAGCAAAGCCCTGTTCATAAGTTTCAAATTTTTTATACCTGTCTCACCTTGATTGTAATGCTTGCACACGGAATTCCACTCCACCAAATGGAATTTATTCTTCTCTCCCTTGTTGTGCCATAGAAAATCCCTTCTTTTGTGCTCAATAGTCTTTAGAACTGAAGGAGGACATTTGAATAGAGACATGAAATAGATGGGGAGATTCGACAGAGCTGCCTTTATAAAGGTAATGCAACCACCGAAAGAAAGAAAACGGCATTTCCATTTTGTCAGGAAGGAATCAAATCTAGAAATCACCATGTCCCAGGCTGATTTAGGAGGGGCGCCAACGCATAGCGGAAGGCCTACAAACGTAGAAGGGAGGGAGCTCGCTGAATAGCTGAAAAAATCCGCCCATCTGATGATTTCCTCTTCTTCCAAATTTATGCCGAAAATCTTGGATTTAGCGAGATTAACAGATAAACCCGAAACAGCCTCAAAGCAAAGAATGGAAGTGCGGAGATTGATCCAAAGAAGTCTCGCTGAAAATCAGTGTGTCATCAGCAAATTGAACGTGAGAGATGGAAGCAGAGAGGCACTGAATGGGGATACCGGCTAAGATCCCAACTTCCTATCCTTGATGGAGCATTTTGGAGAAGGCTTCACCGACGATCAGGAAAAGGAAAGGGGAGAGAGGATCCCCTTGGCGCAAACCACAAGCACTGTTGAAGAAACCAAAAGGAGAACCGTTTAGGATAACAGAGAAACGGGCGGAAGAGATACACTCCATAATCCACCTTCTCCAGAGAGTTCCGAAACCCATTCTGATTAGCAAGAGATGCAGAAATTCCCAATCTACATGATCATACACTTTTTCGATATCTAACTTGCAGCCAATGAATTTGCAACCCGATCTATGAGCAGCATCAATACATTCATTAGCTGTAAGCGCGCCATCAGTAATCTGCCTCCCAGGAATAAACGCACATTGATTGCTTGAAATAATTTTGCTAATGTATTTTGACAGGCGAGTGGCTAGAACTTTAGCCAAAATCTTATATGGACCACCCAACAGACTGATCGGACGAAAATCTTTAAAGGACGCAGCCCCTTGGAATTTGGGAATGAGGGCGATGAATGTGGCTCCGAGATTAGCAGATAGTTTGGCCCTATCATGGAATTCATTAAAGAAATCCATCACATCGGATTGGATAATCTCCCAGAAAGTTTGGAAAAAAAGAATAGGGAATCCATTGTGCCTTGGGGCTCTATCTCCCCCAAGCGAGTCGATAGACAGCTTAACTTCTTCCAAGGAGAAAGGGGCTTCAAGGGAAGAAGTGTCTTCAGACGAAATGGAATTAAGGTGGAGATTATCAATGCCAGGGTGTCTATGATGGGTTGAGCTGAAGAGAGATTTGAAATGGGAGATTGCGGCATGGACGAATTCATCCTTTTCTTCCACCCGTCTTCCATAAACCACAATATTGCAAATATTATTAAATCTGGCATGCATACTGGCCAAGTTGTGGAAGTATTTTGAATTTTTGTCGCCCTCTTTTATCCAACTTGCCTGAGCTTTTTGTTTCCATGATATTTCGTCTTCGAGAGATCTAACAGAGAGCCTGAATAAGAGAAATTCTTTTGGCCAGAGTCTCAAGGGACGAATCATTCCTTCTATTTCCGCGTCAATCTGCTGCAGGGAAGATAAGAGATTGTCAATTTCAAACTGTCTTGAGGAGAGGACCTGGGTCTTCCACTGGTTTATTTTGGCTTTCAACATCTTAAGCTTAGAACATAATCTAAAACCAGCAAAACCTTCGACATTAAAATCTCCCCACCAATCTGCGATCAATTTTCGGAACCCGGCAATTTTCAACCAAGAAGCATCAAAACAAAATGGTTTCGGACCCCAATTAATCTCCTCAGCAGAAAGAAGAATCGTGCAATGGTCTGAGGTTGTTCTCGGGAGACCGGATTGGGATACTGAGGGGAAGACATCCAACCATTCAAGGGAAAGAAGAAATCTGTCAAGTTTGGATAGGGTCAGGATCGCTCAACCATTAGACCACGTGAAACGAGCACCAAGGAGGGGAAGATCCACAAGCTCTTCATCGTCGATCCAGGAGGAAAAACCTCTCATGGCAAGGGAGGTCCGATTGCCATGAGATTTTTCTTGGGGCAATTTGATCATGTTAAAATCTCCAACGAAACAGGCGGGCCCTGAGACGAGCGATCTGCTCCTGCTAAGTTCTTCCCAGAAATCATTTCTTAAGTTGTTAGAAATTGAGCCATAGACTGAGGATATGAGATACTGGAAATCGAAAGCTTTGTCTTTTAGGATTACTGATACCAAAAATAAACCGCGCCATGTGGAAATGAGATCCCACTTAATGGAATTCCACCCCACCAGGATTCCGCCAACACTCCCAAATGCATCCAGAGACTCCCATTTGGTATCCTTCAATTTCTAGATAGATCCGAAGAGATGGTCGCTGAAAGTAGACACTTTGGTATCCTGAAAACAAATAGCGTCCAGCCGATATTTCAAGCACATAAGTTTAATGAGTCTCTGTTTCTGCTTCGACCCTACACCCCTAACGTTCCAAGAAATAATCTTCATGAGTCAACCATACTGCCCCGTCTACCCTGATAATTTGTTTCACTGTTGGGCCCTTGAATGGTTCGAAAGACCTCTTCAGAAGGCTGAAGATCCCTGTTGTCGATGAATTTGGATGAACGTTTTTTAGGTAATCTCGACGCTGGGAGGGGCCTACCGCGAGCTTCCACGCACTGGAAGAGAGCAGCGAAGTCTTCTGGACAATCACCAAATGAGAGTCCTACAGCTTTGCCGATATGCCCGATAGCATCCCGAATCCATTTTTTATTCTGAATTTTCTTTCTTAGACGAGTTCTAATCAAGATATCTTCCTGATCCTTGTTGCCTTCATCCACCTGATCTGTTGTAGGGCCCAAACGCACCTGAAGGGGTTCGGCCACGATAACCGTTAACCAAATCTTCCTGGAACAAGCGGGCTAACATATTCTCAGGCAAGGATTGGGGCCATGAAAGAAGGGAGGAAAAAGGGGTGGAGGGGGTGAACGGATTTTCAGAGAGGCAGGAACTATTGTCAAACGCCGTTGTGGTGTGAATCTCTGGCAGGTGCAAGAGACGCGAGGGATCGTCGAGAGGGGAGGAAGAGATTGGCATGATTTGGAGGTTGGATCGAAACTAGTTAGGAAATTCTGATGGTTGGGAGAGGAGAGAGGGAGAGATACTGGTACTGGAGGTAGGACGTGGGGAAGGTAATTGGGGTAGAGCGTGGTTCATACAAGGGGCATTTGAATCGTCAAAGTTGCCACGTGGGGAGAGTGCAACAGATTTCTCGGCACGATTGTTGTGGGATGAGAGGGGGAGACTGCTTTGATGACGTGGCGTCGTCATTACTGCACCCGATAGCATCTCGAGGACGCTATTGTCTTGGAAAGCGGAAACGGTAAACGGCGCAAAACACGGATATCCACGTGTCGCAATACGGGGAGGAGGGAGAACGTTTTCGGCTGCAAAGGCAGGTGTAGTCGATGCACACGTCTTGCTGGCGTGATTGGAGATATCGCTCTAAATAAATATTGCTGCAGTCGAGGGAGCGCGCGAGTGGCTCGAGGGTGAAAAAAGAGCGCCCTGGATGAAATGTGTGGAAGAGGGAGAGGTGCGTAACAGGCGTTGGTCCTTAGGGATATCCAAATGAGGGACGCGTGTCGTCGGATGCAACAGATGGGGACGCGTGTCAACTAGATGAGGATCGACCTTTCCGTTGATAAGACGAGACACAGAAAGGTTAGCAAGTGGCGAGCGTGTCAGCTCGAAATGTTCCTGATCAAAGGCACGTGTCGCCTCCGAAGCTAGGATCGGGTTTGGATGACTATCCTTTTGAATTGACGGGAAACGAAAATGATTACGTGGTTCGCAGGTGCACTGAGCTTGTATTCCTTCTTTCACAGGCCGATTTGTTGGAGCTCCGTGTGCTTGTTCCTTTATTCTCCAATAATCCCCCCACCTGGGGTAAGATTCACCGACCGTTTCCAGTTGAACAGGGAGGATGATGACCCTATCTTCCACCGCGACCCTGATGTGAGAAGGAAGAGGGTCCCCTTTTCTTCTTTGAATGTGCATCCGAATGACTGCCATTTCAGCTCCTATCTTTATCTTTAGGTCTAGCTCGATGAGAAAACCCAGAACCGAGGCAGCTTGGATGAAAAATTCATCGTACCAGAGCTCCAATGGAATTCCCCATATGAGGATCCACACAGATTCCTTTCAAAATATGGAGTAGTCTTCCCATTTTTAGACTTTTTTCACCGGCCCATCCGTGTGAAGCACTCCTGCGATGAGGAGTGCATCCAAATTAACCCTCGGACTGACATTGATCCAGAGATCGTCGTAACCGATGGGTCTAATGGTGTATAATCCGGGTTGTATGCCACAGCACTCATCGATCCATCTACGCACCTGAGGGATGGACGCATCATGTTTTGTGGAAATCACTATCGTATTTTGCAGTTCAGACTTTGAACAGTCGAAGCGATCTTGACCAATACGGATGTCGTACAGGGGCTGCTTCCCCACAGCAGCAGGTTGAAACACTTTATCCGAATGGAGGGCTTCATCTTCATTCCCAAAAATCTTCTCCTGCGATTGATGAGACAAGGAAGCTCTAGAGGAGTTTGTAAGCACATCTTTGAAAGATAAACCCTGTTTTTGGGGAGGTGGGTCAGAGGGCTTGAAAGATTTTAAAGAGTGCCGCTTCAGGGTTGATGTTCCGGCAGATACGGTCTGAGATTTTCCTCGATCAGGCCCAAAACGAGCCCTTTGCACCATCTTCTTTCCACCGAAGCTAACGCCATGAAGGATATCAACAGCTCTACTTTGCTACTCATTCGAACGAGCATGGAACCTCGATATCGACCACTCTCTCTGTCTCTGGGCATCACAACATCCATGACAGCTCCCGCCCGACCAAAGATTCTCTCGAGGTTGAGAGGGAACCAACCATGTGGATAACCTCTGACGAACATGGTAGGGTATGAATCATATTTCCTTCTTCCATTACCCTCTTGTGACCACTTACGTCTCTTGGAGAATCTGTTTCCACTCCCCACCTTTTTCTCCAATCCCGATATCATTGAAGTCATCTCTTTTTTTCTTACCTTTCTCTCTGTCATCAGTCCCGTCCTCACCACCGGCGTCATCGTTGCCAGCGATCACCATCATTTCATCTAGCCAAGAACCAACCATTCATCCGGTAGGTTACTGTTGAACTGAGTGAACGGTTAGTGGTCCAACTCAATCTATGTGTATGTCCCGCCTAGTGATCTAAGCTGTTGATATGATGGGATCAAACCACTGTTGAAGGTCAATGAACCAACAGTTCCCAGATTGGAAGATCCGAGGTGTTGATTTTGGTCTTCTTCTTCTTCTTTTTGTTTGTGTGTGTGTGGCACCAACAGTAATGATCTAAGTTCAACTGAAAAGGCACTTGAAATTGGTATATGGACTTTCAAAATGGAACAGTTTCTAGATGGGGTCTGTTCATGGAGAAGCCCAACAAGGGTGAAACCAATGGTCTGGATCACTAAACCACACATCCGGTCTGGTACATTTTTTAACAGACTAGTGGAAACAGGATTTGGGTGTTACTAGGATGGATGAGGTGATAAAATGATTACTTGGTAATTCTTGGTTGTGCCTCTGGAAACGGGATAAAGATGTCGAATACCTTCTTTGTATCAAGAGCATCTGTATTTTGATCACAAAGTGTTACCTACATGGAACTGAAAACCTCTAATCATACACACTTTTAGCACTGAGTTCCTTGCTCAAAAAACAGGATCAGAAAATGTGAGGTCCACTAATCATACACAGCATCATTACATGCCAATCTACACACTGGAGTGTAGATTGAAAAGGAGAGGGATGTGAACACGAGTGAGATAGTCGGGGAGCCCACCTCCATGCACATGCAGACCCGGTTCATTCATCAAGTGGGGTCCACTGAACATGCACCGTCCTAACAATTCGGCAGGTCCCCTCATCAGGAGAGGTGCTGTCCACGTTGGACCTTTGGTCATTTTTCTCTAACCATCTATTTTTCTCATAAAGGTGCAACTCACCCGATGAATGGGCAACCCACAACAATGATGCGCCGCAAATGATGAATGTGCAGGATCTCACACATGGCACATTGCATGTATGTAGTGAGGTCCATCTGTCTCACTTGAGAGAGTCCTGCAAACAGGCCTTGAACAGGGAACATGTGTAAGAGTTCCAAGATACTCATCAGGTGGTCCTGCTGCGAATGTGACCTGGGTCTGTAGATCAAGTTAGCCAACAATACTAACCTATGGATTTTGAGCACCCCCCCCCCAAATCCAGCAGTTCCGAGAAGCATGATTTTGGACCAGGTCACATGATGAGCGCCTTGAAACTCATACACTTGTACCATTTACATGTTCACCAGCAAGTAGGATTAGCAAACCTCAATAAAATTCACGATGCCACAAATACAAATTTATTAATTTCCTGGATAATCTTATTTCCACCTCAATGGTGAAAAGACCTAAATGATCATTTAGGTAAATAACCAATTTGCCCCTTTATATATTTAATTTGTTGAAAAATAAAAAATTATTAAAAGAATAAGGAGCTGCATTAATTGGCTAAAATGCTGGAAGGGCTGAAATGCAATGTTGTTTAGTCCATCTGAAATCTAAAATCAACGGGTCAAAATTGAAAACCATATCAGGTAGGAGAGCTAAAATGGTTGATTATGATTGTGGAAGTCTAGACCATATTCTGTGGAAGTAGGGCTGTCGAAGGGTTGTGTGAGGCCAAGTAAAATCAAGACTTTGAATAGGTCCAGCCTGAATAGTTCAAAATCTGGGCAGAAGCTGACCTTAGGCCTGGCCCATTGAAATCCATATGTGGAAGCGATTGTGTGTCAGATGCTTCATTAATGGACTTAGACTTCCATAACACGAACGGAATAAAGCAGGTTGTTATAGATCATTGACTGCCGAAAAGCTACCCCAAGGATGCAAATGCAGAATATGCATTCCCCTGGAGGAGATATGTCAAAAACAACTATCAATATGATATTCTACATTATAACACTTCCATGCATATAACTGTCACAAAAATAATAATAGTAATAAATAAATAAATAAAATAAAACATACCATTTGAAAAACAAATGACACTAAGATCTTAGTGACAGTAGCACACTCCCAAGGAAACTTGCGTAGTCCTCGGTATGAGACCAATGCAGATGGCTACGTTGCTCTCCTAAACTTGTCCCATGTCCTTTCCTGACCCTGCAGTCCAAATACCAGAGTCATGATTTGAAATCCAATACCAGTATAACATCATAATGTAGCAAAATTCAGATGCTTCATTACCTAGGAAATCATCATTTCCCTCTTCAGTCAATAAAACAGATTCGTTTGTGTACATTGGAGGTTAAGCGTGATCATAGAAATAAATCAATGTGTATTATCAATCAACACTCAACCACCCACAAGAACATAATAAAATTTCTTTTGATCTCCGAATGTGTGCTCCTGCTGACGACATACAATGCTCTATTTTCTATATATGTATCTGACCAACAGCTTAGGTTGACCTTGATGGTGCCACAAGGAGCAGTGCATGTGATCATTCTGTTGTAGCTCATACCCACCATGAGGTAACACAGAAGCTCAGAATACTAATGTCAATTGTAGCTCACACCCAACTAGAGGCTTGTCATGAAGCACTGGCGCCTGTTTTATGCAAACCCATTAGTAGTGGCTGGGTACTTGGGTCAATTGAAGTTGCTTTGCACAAATCTTCGAAACACAAGAATATAATTTTTTTTTTCATCCCATTACTAGTGGCTGGGTACTTGGGTCACTTCTTGGTTATTCGTTTCAAGTTCAGACTGGTGCTCCTCAATCAAGGTTTGCAAAACCTGCGAAGCCTTACAAGTCATTCCTTGACATGGGAATTGATCTAACAACTTTGAGTACTTGAGAGCAACCTTGAGTTCCCATTGATCAAAACTGCAAGAAAGAGAGCTCTTCCACTCTTCCAATTTTCCTTCCACACAAACACCATATAAAAGGGAAACAAAGGTAACAGAATCCGGCAGGCAGCCTTTTCTTACCATCTCATCTCTCAACTCGAGAGCATTTTTGAGCATTCGATGTTTGCAAAGGCAAATAGAGATAGCATTATATGCAGCAGTCCTTGGATCCCATCCATCTAATACCATAATTTTGAACATATCCAAAAGCAAAGACTCACTGTGCTCTTGACATTCATGTCCTTCAACGGAAGCAAGAACAGACATGTTATTCGTAAGCCCGTTGATCAAATAATGATATGTGACATTGTTGGGAGTACATTTGTTAGACAGCATTGTTTCAAAAAATGAGGCAGCTTTCTCAAGATTACCTTCCTTACAAAAGCTTCCAATAAGGATACTATATGTAATTACATTAGGAATCAAACCGCAGGATTGCATCTCTCTAAATAGATCTTCAGCTCTCTGCAAATCTCCTTTCCGACAAAATCCATTAATCAGTGTGGAATAAGTGATGACATTCGGCTTCCGGTTCCGTTTCACCATGTCACCAAATATCCTTAGAGCCCCATCCATGTCATTCTGTTTTACATATCCATCTATGACAGTTGAGTAAGTAAATTCATCAGGATAAACCTGGTCCTTTATCATTTTACCAATGCATGAGATCGCATCATTCATCATCCCAAATTTACAATAACCCTTGATCATGGTATTGTAACCAACGACACCAGGCTCAATACCCTTATCCCCCATGAACTCAAACACCTTTTTTGCTTCACCAAGATCCCCATGTCTAATGAAACCATCAACCAGAGTAGCATAAACAAATGCATCCGGAAGAATGCTCCGTTCAAGCATCTCAGCAAGCAGCTTCTTTGCTGCCGGAAGCCTCCCCTTCTTACAAAGTCCACTCATCAAAACATTATAAATACCCGCATCTGGAAACACTCCCCTCTCCATCATTCTATCACAGATCACCAACGCATCATCAATCTCACCAGTGACAACAAGCCCATGAATGAGAACTCCGTAAGCCACCAAATCCAGTCTATGCCCTCCCTTCATCATTTCGATGAGCAAATTCGATGCCTTAACAATCTCTCCATTCCTACAATACAAGTGAACAAGAGGGGTATAACTGAACTTATTTGGCATCAATCCCCTTCTCATAGCCTCTCTTAGAAGATTTTCAGCCTCTGGAACCTTCCTGTCTCTACAAAAACCAGAGATAAGACTATTATAGGTTGTAATATCCGGGATCAAACCACTTTCAATTAATTTCCTAAAAGTCACCATCGCTTCAGCTATAGAAATATGTTTACATTGGGCGTCCATGATATTATTGTAAATTTCCACACTGACATTCAATCCCCATATTTTCATTTCTGACAAAAGCTGATCGACTGCCTTGAAATTTCCTTTCTTGCAAAACCCATTAATGATGGTTCCATAGGACACGGGCGTGGGAAGAAACCCTTTCAATTTCATTTTTCTGAAAAGGTTATAAGCACATCGGATATCTCCTTTCCGGCAATACCCATCAATGAGTTTATTGTAAAAGTTGACATTCGGAATGCACCCATCTCCCCATCTGTCCTCAATCAGCTTCCTGCCTTCATCAACCTTCCCTTCTAAACACAATTCTTTCACCATTATAAACGTACTGCGGTTATCAATACAAACATCATCACCACCATTTTCATCTCTTTTGAGCATTTCGTCATATACCTGGCAAGCAATGTGAATCTGCCCATGGGCAATCAAAGCAGAAAGCAACGAATTTGAGGCAACAACGCTCGGCAAACAGCGATGTGTTTCCTTCACAACGGAGTAGAGCTCATGGGCTTTCTCGGCTGACCCAGCACGGGAAAAGGCTATGATCAGAGCATCGAATGCTTCACGGTTCGGGGCTTTATTTTCGCTTTTCATCGTTTCCAGTACGGATTCAATTTCTTGAAACTCTGATGACCGGGCTAAGATCTTGAGGAGGGCAGAATAAGTGGAAGCGTTGGGAGATCCGTCGTTCCGGCGAGAGGCCCAGCTGAAAAGCATGAGGCCCAGTTTGACGTCGCGAATTCGATCCAAGACGTCGGATACGGCAATTTCAGGGTCTTGGGCGAATTGGGTTTCGAGGATTTCGTCCCATGATTGATGGGTTTTAAGGATTTCGGAGATATTCTCTGCGAGACGGCGGATTCTAGCTTGGGGGAGAGGAGAAGGGGATTTGGGCTTTTTGCAGGAAGGGGGTTTGATGAGAGAGAGAAGATTCTTTTTCGACATGGAAGGAGAGGGAAAGGAGGGAGGCTGGGGTCATTTGAAGACTGAAAAGAGCTGAAATTCATCCATGAGAGAGAGAGAGTGAGAGTGAAAGTGAGAGGATTGTTGGTACGGTTCAGAAGAAAAATGTGACTCGGACTAATCAAACAATTTAAAGCAATCGATTGATCCAGTCCGTCAGGGCCTGTTTGGATGCCAGTAAGCTGGGTAAGTGGAAAGTAACTAACGTGGAATTCAGTTACAAGTGGCATTTAGGAGAGAAAAATTACGTATAAATAACTTACAATATGTAAGTAATTTATAGGTAAATCTATGAAAAACTGCGGGGGGTGGGGGTGAGAAATCACTTCCCAATAAGTCACTTACAAGTCCAATGGTAAAATATTTAAAAAGAGTGGAAGAGGGAAAAATGCACCAAGGGAGATTGAAGGTTTTGCCTCTCCATCCCAAGCTCTCTCATCCTCCCTCTCTGCAATCTCTTTCCTTCCCTCTCTGTAATTACCGTCTTCTGTCTCTTCTCCTCCTATAATAATAGGGTTTCATCAACCCTTTTTTTCTCTTTCGAAATAGTAGTAACTTGACGTTACTTAGGCATGCTCACTTATACACACTTGCACATGTGCGCATTTTTTCACACGTGTCATGGACCTCTAATTCGAACGGTCTATGTGATGCAGCATCCTATGAAGCGATCGGGGATCAATTTTCACCCTGATTTAAAACTCTGGTGGGCCATATAAAAGAGAGATGCAAATCAAGGTAGGAAAATATTTTCTTTTGTCATGGTCCACCAATGTTTTATATCAAAGTAAAAGTTAGGTCATGGAGGTTTCATGGGTTTTTACATCACATAGACCGTTCATATTTTGGACTCAAGTCACATAAGATGAGTTCTCGAGAAGTTCTAAAGAGAACTCTTGCGAACTTGTGCGCGGCTGAGTATTATGTGGGAAGGGATTGAGTGCTGGGCAATGCGTAAACTCTGTGGGATCCACCATGGTAAGATATATGTATTTGATCCACACTGTCCATCCATTTTAATACTTAAAATTAAATCTTGATCCTAAAAATTAGCTATATCCAAAGATCAAGTAGACAACACCACAGGAAATAGTGTGAATTGAGTGTATACTGTTGAAAATTTATGCGGGGCCACATAAGTTATGGATCAAGCTGATTTTTTTCCCCTCATACAGGTGTTTGTGATCTTATGAACATGTTGGATGATAAATAAAGATCACCATGGACGCTAGAGAGGTTTCAACAGTCTAATTCAGTATTTTCACGGTTTTCTGTGGTATTGTCCACTTGAGCTTTGGATATGCTTAATTTGATGGATCGACCTCTGCATGTAGATGAAAAAATGGATGGATTGATTGGATAAACCGTATGCATTCCCGGTGGGCTCAACTGAATTTACTTCGTGCAATAAAAGGAAAGCAACAACTCAGTACCCAGTCTAATTGCATTACTGGTAACATAGTAGTGGGTGTTACCCCTGCCGTGAGCCCACCTTGATGATGTGTTATATATTTACTCCGCCCAACCATTTCTCTATTAGAGATTTTAGGCTCACATTGTTTATATTGCCGAGTTTTTCAGTGAGGAAGTTTATTCTCAATGTTTAAATTGAGTTATTACTCCATATTATAGATATTCTGAATTCGTGGGCCCACTTTTATAGCCCACTTGGTAATTGGTTTAACTTAATAATTATCTTAAATATTCATTTTGATAGGTTTAACATAATAACATATTTGATCCCATGTTATTTTATATGATTATAACATTTTAGAACAATTTTCTAATCTAAGCCCTACTTGATGTGAATATACAACTTTCTACCTATAAGTAATTTACAAGTTATCCAAACTAAAAAACTTACATATAAATGACTCACAACTTACCACTAAACTGATTACCTGTAAGTAACTTTTACTTGTAAGTGACCTACAAATTGTTGGGGATTTTACCCTACGGAATCACATAGATCTAGATCTAGGATAGCAATCCAATGGCACCAAGCACATACAAGAGAACACACAAATTTAATGTGGAAAAACTCTTACGGAAAAAAATTATGGCACAAAGCGATAGATTTCCACTATAAAAATAAAAATTACAAAGAAAGAGGAGTTACCCGATTCGAACAACCTCGAATCTCACCCTTGCTAAACCCTTTAATTTTCCTAGAACCCCTTTAGAAAGCCTTAGAATTATTTTTCATACCCTAGAAAAGCCCTAGGAACACCTACTTATAGTTTAGGCAACTTTCCTTCCGCATCCCAATTGTGAAATGACTCAAAATCTGCAATCCGCACAAAATTGTAGAACGAATCTGCGTAACCACGACCGGTCGAGCGGACTGCACAACCGGTCAAGCATGGCCCACGACCGATCAAGCACCTTGGACCCCAAAATTTTATGCTCGCTGAACTTCGAGTCGAGCAGGCTACGACTAGTCGAACCGCTCCCACGACCGGTCGAACTTAACCCACGATTGGTCGTGCACATTCAAATTTAAGACATATCATAACAATCTCCACCATGTCTTCAATCTTAAACTGTGTAGCTTCTTGACCTCTTCTCTTATTTCTGTATCACATCATAGCATCTTGTGCACACTTCATCCTTCTTTTACGCCATTGCCAAGCCTAGAGAAGTTCCACAGAACTTGAACTTTCCTGGAGGAACGATCTAGGCAAGCATTTCTATCTGATCAAAATCCGCAAGCTTAACAACCTTTGCTCCTGTCTTCAAAAAAAGAAAGATGTGGTCTTTTTACCATCTCACCGCTATCCAATATTGCTTGTTAGGGTACTTGCTCACAACACTGATAGCTTGTGAAATAACCGGTCTAATCTAAACCATGATATACACTGTCAACCGTATTCGAATAAGGCTCATGATATATCTTGCTTTTCCTCATCTATTTTGGGACATGTCCTGAGGAAAACTTGAGGAGAGACGCATAGGGAACGCTCTCTGGCTTTATATGGCCCACCACATCCTTGATCAATACCTACACACGAGGTATTCCTCCTGTGATTACCAAAGCCTACTCATATTTCAGTCTCAATGCCAAGAACCATCTTTGTAGCCCCCCAAATCCTTTATCCATGAAGGAATCAAATCACTGTCTAGGCGACAAATTGAACCACGACCTCCTGCAAAGTCTTTTTTTAGCTCCTCTAACTTCGAACCGCTCTGATTGCTTCATGTAAATTTGCTCTTCACTTTTTCTTATAGAAGTGCAGACTCCACATCTATCTTTCCAGCTCAAGATCACATTGGTCAACCAGTTTCAATCACGGATCTAATAGATATTTGTTATACCGTTGGCGCAAATATCTCTGAAAAGTCGATCTCTTCTCTCTGAGCATAACCCTTCGCTACTAACCTTGCCCTATATCTGTGTTGTATCCTCCTGAAGATCCACCTATATCCAACCGCTTTCCAGCCCACTGGAAGCTCCACCAGCTCCCATATGTTGGTTTGGTACAACGAATCTATCACATCGCCCATAGTCACATTTCACTTCTCAGCACCAAGCTCACCTAGAGCCATTTTAATAAAAAATGAATCCCCTATGATATTGGAGTCGTCCATGTACCTTGCCAATATCCTGTGATCATGCCGTGTGATTCTTCTCACATGTGACTGCTCCACCTGTTCTATATCTCTGTCCGTGCGTCTCAACCTTCCTGCCTACTCGCTCATGTGGCTATGCCCAACATGCCACACACTTGCAGAGGTGGAATCCGCTACATCCATTATAGCTCTACCTTTTGAAGTGCTCTCGATTAACCTGTACAAGTTACCGAGTTGTTGTGCTTTCATGATTATCCGTGCCTCCTTAAATACTTCAAGAGCACCATCAATACCTGTGTACTTGCATCATTTTACCTCAAGTACACCAAGAGAAATCAAATTATGCTTTAAATCAAGAACGTGCGTTACATCTGTTAAGGTACGCTCCACCCCATTAAACATCCTGATGCGCACTGAACCAACAGCCACAACATTACAAACAAAGTCATTGCCCATAAATACCTGTCCATCATCGCACTCCCTATAGCTAGTGAACCAACTCCGATGAGGAGTCATGTGAAAAGATGCCTCTTATGTCTAGCATATACTCGTCCTTACGATCATCATATGGCTGTCTGAATGAAGACGCAAATAAAACATCACCATCACATCCATCTGATGTGGCAGCATTGGTCTCCTTTCATGAAGCCTCAGAATCTTCCCTCTTCGATTTATGATTTTTACAATTCTTCTTCACGTGTCCTTTCTTCCCACAATTTTAACACTTTACCTTTCCTTTGCCCTTGTCTTTGAATTTGGGTCTATAACCTGAAGAACTTGTACCTTGTCTAGAATTTCTACCCACTGTAAACAGTGCATCAGAAGATGTTCCCATGTCACTGTTTAGCTGTCTCATAGCCTTCCCTTGAAGGGTCAAGATAACGGTGTCAACACTCAGAGTTTTATTCATGCTGTACATAATGTCATTGAATGACTCATAAGACGCTGAAAGAGAATTAAACAATATACATGCTTGTTCTTCATCTTTCATTACTTCCTCCATATCCAACAATTTGTAAATTATTTTATTAAAGTTGCTGATGCGAGCCTCCAAATCTCCACCATTTGCCATCTTAAAGTTATACCACTGCCGCTTCAAGTGCAAGTGATTTTCAGAGAATTTTTTTTCCCATAAACATTCTCTAACTTCGCCCATAACTTAGCCGCAATTTTCTCCCTTATAACGTTGCAGAGAGCCTCATCCGTGAGACATAGACGGATCGATGGAAAAGCCTTTTTATCATGGGCATTCCACTCGTTATCAATCATAGAACACTTCTGCTCCTCAAGAGCACCATCTTCGCCTTACTTGATTAAGGAACTCATCATCTTGATTTTTTATAACTCAAAATTATTTTTTCCTAAGTACTTCTCAATCTTATACCTGACACTCGCCATTATTATTAATCCCTTAGATTCAGATCTGTGCCCTAACGATAGTTCTGATACCACTTGTTGGGGATTTTACCTTGCGGAATCACACAGATCTAGATTTAGGATAGTAATCCAATGGCACTAAGCACATACAAGAGAACACACAGATTTAACATGGAAAAACCCTTGCGTGAAAAAACCACAGCATAAAGCAATAGATCTCCACTATAAAAATAGAAATTACAAAGAGAGAGGACTTACCCGATTCGAACAACCTCGAATCTCACCCTTACTACACCCTTTAATTTCCCTAGAACCCCTTTAGAAAACTTAAGAATTATTTTTCATACCCTAAAAAAGTCCTAGGAACACCTACTTATAGTTTAGACAACTTCCCTTCCGCATCCCAATTATGAAAAGACTTAAAATCCACAATCCACACAAAATCGCGAAACGAATCTGCGTAACCACGACCGGTTGAGTGGACTGCACGACCGATCGAGCACTACCCATGACCGATCGAGCATGACCCACGACCGGTCAAGCACCTCGGACCCCCAAATTTTATACTCGTTGGACTTTGAGTCGAGCGGGCTACGACCAGTCGAACCGCTCCCACGACCGGTCGAACCTAACGCACGACCAGTCGTGCATGTTCAAATTTAAACCATATCATAACACAGATATGTCATTTACAACTTAAAAGAACTTATAGGCATCCAAACTGGCCCTTAATCTTGTGGCCCAACAATGGTGAAACCAATGGTTTAAATTACTAAACACGCACATCACTAAACCACACATCCAGTGTGGTACATTTTTCAATAGACTAGTGGAAACAGGATTTGGGTGTTACTAGGATGGATGAATGAGGTGATAAAATGATTACTTGGTAATTCTTGGTTGTGCCTCTGGAAGCGGGATAAAGATGTTGAATACCTTCATAGTATCAAGAGCATTTGTATTTCGATCACACAGTTTTACCTGCATGGAACTGAAAACCTCGTATCTTTTTTTTTTTTTTCTTTCTTTCTTTCTTTCTTTATTGGGTTAGCTTATCAGTACACACCCATGGAACTGAAAACCTCTAATCATACACACTTTTAGCACTGAGTTCCTTGCTCAAAAAAACAGGATAAGAAAATGTGAGGTCCACTAATCATACACAGCATCATTACGTGCCAATATACACACTGTAGTGTAGATGGAAAAGGAGAGGGATGTGAACACAAGTGAGATAGTGGGGGAGCCCACCTCCATGCACATGCAGACCCGGTTCATTCATCAAGTGGGTTCCACTGAACATGCACCGTCCTAACAATTCGGCAGGTCCCCTCATCAGGAGAGGTGCTGTCCACGTTGAATATGGACCTTTGGTCATTTTTCTCTAACCATCTATTTTTCTCTAACAATTCGGCAGGTCCGAGAAGCATGATTTTGGACCAGGTCACATGATGAGCAGCTTGAAACTCACACAATTGTACCATTTACATGTTCACCAGCAAGTAGGATTAACAAACCTCAGTAAAATCCACGATGCCACAAATACAAATTTATTAATTTCATGGATAGTCTTATTTCCACCTCAATGGTGATGAGACTAACCAATTTGCCCCTTCGTATAGTTGAAAAATACAAATTTATTAAAAGAAAAAGGAGCTGCATTATTTGGCTAAAATACTGGAAGGGCTGAAATGCAATGTTGTTTAGTTCATCTGAAATCTAAAATCAACGGGTCAAAATTGAAGACCATATCAGGCAAGAGAGCTAAAATGGTTGATTATGATTTTGGAAGTCTAGACCATATAAATTGAAGACCATATCAGGCAAGAGAGCTAAAATGGTTGATTATGATTTTGGAAGTCTAGACCATATTCCGTGAAAGTAGGGCTGTCAAAGGGCTGTGTGAGGCAGAGTAAAATCAAAACTTTGAATAGGTCCAACCTGAATAGTTCAAAATCTGGGCAGAAGCTGACCTCATGCCTGGCCCATTGAAATCCATATGTGGAAGCGATTGTGTGTCAGATGCTTCATTAATGGACTTAGACTTCCATAACACGAACGGAATAAAGCAGGTTGTTATAGATCGTTGACTGCCGAAAAGCAACCCCAAGGATGCAAATGCAGTATATTAGAGATGAAGGACATCTTTGACAGCTCCGCCCCACAAAATGAGGCCCATATAATTCAAGCACCAAAAAATGTCTTTTACAAAATCCTTGATCCTCTTCCACAGCAGTGGCTTCCACAATGGTTGCTGGACCAGAGAAGGAACGACGATTGAGACCATTCTTGATGTAGAGCGGGTCGCGGATAATTTCATAGCCAAGATGGATCAGAAAAGGTATGGTCGGCGACAGAAGTGATCCGGACCATCGGACCTTAGATCGGGCGTATCTCACAATCCGGAATGGGTTATCTGACGTAAAATATATGAATTTGAGGTAGGACGACTTACTTTAGCCAACCAACCCGCTACGTCGGGTTGCACAGCCCGAATTTGCGAGAAACCCCCCAATCGACGGTTGTTTCTCCATTTTAATTTCATTTTTACTCTAAATAGTTAATTTTAGTTTTATTATAACTCTTCATCCGTTGGGCTTTAGGAGTTGTGTCCAACATGAAAAGTGCTTAGGATAATTAGGAAAACGGTTTGGTGAAGCCAAATAGGACACTTACTATTTTTGGCTGAAAACCTTGCGCACTAGTAGACATCACGACCGTCTATAAATAGTAAGTTGTGAATTCTAGGAGTTTTAGTTGTAGTTTGAGTCTGATTTCTTTCCTATTGCTTGGTTTCCTTATTTAAAAGGATGTGAACTCGTTTTATTTCATTCATTAATCAATTACGAATTTATTAGAAATTATTTTTATTTTCTGCTTTCTTTCCTCGTGGATTCGAGAAGTCTCTGTGAGGAGTCCAGAAAAGTTCCGTGGATTCAGAATATTTATCATCTTGAGGAAGATGGTGCTCGACCTCACGTCCTTCCCTGCGTCAATTCTCATTCATAATCACCCCACCAACAGTACGAGGACCTTGAATTCCAAACAAAGAATCATCATAATGAAGGATTGATGGCTCGTCTGAGTCAACTCGGACTCGATTGAATCTAGTCTAGTTCCGCACCACAACTCAGTATTCAGAATAGAGAGTAACTTGGATCGACTAGACTGAGTCACAACTCAACTCGAGACCGAATGAACAAGTCCGAATTACCGTGTCAATTTTTATTTTTATTTATTTTTTTATTTATTTTTATTTTTTCAAAGAAAACACATTATCAAAATCCATTTTCCACGATTGGGGCAGTGGCGTTTTCCAATTGTTGAGGGTCAAATATTGCATATTAGACCCCAGATATTATCTGGATTTACGAATATAATGCTATCTAATGGCTCGTTTTCTCATTCTTGTGTTGCTAGGTGATTTTATGAGCATGGATGGAAAAAGGACGTTAAAAGTTGAGATTTAACGATCTGATGACACCAAAGGCAAGGGACGGACTTCAGAGAACCAAAATTGACGGATATACACGGTCAGAAATCCGAGAAAACTAAGAAACTGAAGCTCAAGTGGCTTGAAACGCATCCAGAATGCAAGATCACATGGTTCCCGACATCTGATCGGTTCGAAACTTCATACATGAGATGAGGGCCATAAATTAACCGTACATATTAAATTTAAGCCATTGAAGATCTTGGAAAGTGGGCCAATGGACAGATCAGCCCATTAATCTTCAATTTGGGGCCCACCTGATGTCTGAAACTGCCTCAATTTTAGTCCCAACGGCTTAAAGAATATGAGAAAAAAGGATGGACGGTGCAGATTTTCGATAAGCATTATAGTAGGCCCTGCATATGGTGCATATATATCACATACATTGTATGTACCTTGAGCAGCAGACCGCTTTCAAAATTCAAACAGAGCCTGCACCGTGCATGAACGGCACTTGCCGTTTTCAGCTGCGTAACGAACGGCCGCTGGCCATTTTTACGGACGGTTGTGGGCCCTATCCATTGACCATATGGAAAATCTGACCCGTTCACCGTGTAGAGGGGCTCGAATACTACAAAAATATGCTGACTTTTTGTACCCATGCGTACACACGTGTGCGATACAGGGGCCACAAAAGAGCTGTCCGGTAGCATTCAAATCTTATCTTTTAGTTATTTCTTCTCTGGGCCACGTTAATGGACATTCAAAACTACCCATTCTTGACTGAAATTTCGTTCTGAATCCAATGGACGGGGTGGATTTTCCAGAAAATGCTTCTGTGGGGCCCACCGATCACAACAGCGAAATGGTGCGAAAGGTTTCGCACATCTGCGAAAACTGACTTTTTCAGGCGATTTTGGGCCACCATCTTTGATCATATGGCAGATCTGAACCGTCTATCATGTAGAGAACTCAAGAAAGTACTAAGGGACGGTGTTTATTTGAAATTTGAGTAAGAAAAGTGGCATGTTTCGAGGCACCAAACTTGGTTGCGAAAAAGCTTTCACTAGGCATGCATAGTTTTCCAAATCCGATTCAAATCCGATTTTCACCACTCCAGCAGTTATATAAGGAGGTTTTGGACGTGGGGAGCATTCATTCAGGTCTATGAAGGAAGAAAAAGAGAGACATGGAGGCTCGGGTAGGGACTTGAAGCAGACGTGAGGGAGAGAGTATTTTCTTTTCTTTTCTTTTATTATGAGATTTAGCTCATTCATGTCTGGTTAAACCTCTTAGCTAGGGCTAAGAGGTGAAGCTTGTGGTGAGATGAGAGATTTTATTTTATGTCTTTAATTTAATTTTAATTCTTGAACTGACGTTGATTTTAGTTGATTATTAATGGCATGTTTTGTTTAGTCGTTAATGGTCTGTTGTGACTAAAATTACAATGGGTCTGTAATGGCTTGGAGCATGTCCTTTTTTCCTTTATGTTTATGACGTCAGGAAGCCCTATTGTTCACCATAGTCTCCTGGGCATGGTTGGATGACGGTACCCTTCCTAACTTGCATACATGTGATTGGGTGGTAATTAGTTTGATTCTGTTGTTTGCCAGTCTTTGGGCATGGTTTGGTGATGGAATCCATTCTAATTCATACACCTTTCATCTCTTTGAAAACTAGATCAACGGCAGTTCAGTAATTTCCATGATTTTCGATGCAAGCATAAGTTCTCCCTGATCTCTACAAGTGGATCCTCTGAATCCCTAGTTTCCTATCTCTGATTTGTTTCCTACGTTTTAGATTAATTATTCTACAAGTATTCCACCATTGCTAATTGATTTAGAATTCATCTTAGCCTAGTTCTAATTCTAGTTAGTTTTAGATAACGTATAAGTTTCAGTCCCTTAGGATTCGACCTCGGTCTTACCGAGTTATTACTACATCACAACCCTGCACTTGGGGAGTGAACAAGTTTTTGGCGCCGTTGCCAGCGACTGTCGGATACGTTTTTCTGAAATTAATTAGTTTTAGGATTAGTTTAAGATTAGGTTTAGATTTTCTTAATTTTTAGAAATTAACTTGTCTTTCTTATTTTATAGGCTTCTAAGATAGTTTCTAAATTAGTAAATTCTGTCTTAAATTCTTCCTTTCTATTCTAGATTTAGATTAAGATTTATTTCTTCTTTTTAGTGAGATTCTAATTCTAATTCTTTTTAGGTTCCTAACCTTGTTTCTGTTTTAGAATTTTTCCATGAGTTTTTTTTTTTTTTTTTTTTTTTTGTTTAGGAACTAACCCAATTTTTCTCTTTTGTAGGAAACTTCTAATTTAGTAAGCTCTTTCTAATTTTTTCTTTTTTTCCTTTCTCTAGAAATTAATTTACTTTTAATTAGGACTTTCTATTCTTAGAAACTAACTTATTTTGTTTTGTTTTGCAGATTCTTAACTTAGGACTCCAAATTTGGTAACTTCTTTCCATCTTTCCCTTTTATTTTCTAGATTTCTTCTTCCTTTCTCTTAGGTTTAAGTTAGAATTTGAGGGCTGAGTGTGTTTTATGCCCCAGTGGGCACGCGACAACACTCGACGTCTCATGACTGAAGGAGGATTAGTTGAGGGGTTGACTGTCCATCGCAGGACTAGACACCACTTGAATTCTCCTGAGTTAGAAGACGTTATGGCTGAAAATCAACCTCAAGCACTACACCAACCAAGGGTTGAGGAAGTACATGATGAGAACGAGATGCATCAGGCACCCCCGCCTCGTACTTTACGAGATTATTTACAACCGGCGGGGGTGAGTACGCCCTCATGCATGATTTTTTCTGAGAATACAGGACATATGGACATCAAGCCAGGGGTTATCCAACTCCTTCCTAAGTTCCATGGGCTTGAGTCTGAAGAACCATACTTGCATCTGAAAGAGTTCGATGAAATCATATGCACCTTATACTTTCCTAATGTATCTGAGGATACTATTAGTCTGAAACTCTTTCCATTTTCCTTGAAAGAAAAATCCAAGACGTGGCTACATTCACTGCGTCCTAGGTCCATTGGCACATGGAATGATTTGCAGAGGGAATTTATAAAGAAATTTTTCCCACATCATAAGACAATTACCCTCAGGAGAGCAATCATGAACTTTGCCCAAAAGGAAGATGAAACATTCTTCCAATGTTGGGAAAGGTTCAAGGATCTGGTTAATGCATGCCCACAACATGGCTTTGAAATATGGAGCAGTACAAATTTTTTCTATGATGGGCTAACATCTTCCATGCGCCAAATGGTCGAGACAATGTGTAACAGAGAATTCATCAATAAAAATGTCGACGAGGTATGGGATTACCTCGATAGTCTCGCTGAAAAAACACAATCATGGGACTATTATCCAAGGACGAACACTACGTCTAGGCTGACTCATTCAAAGGAAAAAGGAGGAATATATCTCCTGAAAGAGGATAATGATCTTAACGCTAAGGTGACCAATCTCACCAGAAAATTTGAGGCCATGGAAGGAAGGAAGGAAAAGGTTAATGAAAGTGTTTGCGGCATTTGTGATTGCAACATTCATACTACTGAAAATTGTCCTTCAATACCTGCCTTTCGAGAAGTATTGAATGAACAATCTAATGCCGTAAATAACTATCAAAGACCTTTCAATGGACCACCCTCTAATACGTATAATTATGGCTGAAAAAATCATCCGAATTTTAGTTGGAGGAACGGACAAACTGCTACCCCTCAAGGTTTCTTCAATCAACATCCAAATCAGGGGAAACCTCAAGAAGAATCGGTTCAAATTTCCATAAAAGAGCTGGCTTGGACCATGCAAGGAATTTCAGATTTTATACAAAAAATAGATTCACGTATGACGACTATGGAAAAAGGGATGCTTCCTGCACAACCAATCCCTAATCTGAAACCGCAATATGAGACAGGTGATCCCAGCTCTTCAAATCAAATGGGGCACGCTAAATCCATCACCACTCTTAGGAGTGGGAAGGTTATTGACAAAACCCTTTCGGTTAGGCCCGAAAAGCCTCAAGAACCAGAAGAAGACAACAATGATGGATCTAGAGGCGCTCCATAAAAATTTGAACCGGAACCTCTAGAAAAGCCAGTTGCTCCATTTCCCCAACGGTTGGTTGAACCAAAACATCTATCTAACTCTCAGGATATCCTAGAGGTGTTGAAACAAGTGAAAGTCAACATTCCTCTACTTGACGTTGTAAAACAGATTCCTTCATATGCTAAATTTCTAAAGGATTTATGCACTACCAAACGACGAAAAAGTGTTCAAAAGAAGATCTCCTTGACTGAGAAAGTGAGTGCCATCCTGAAACAAGATATGCCGCAAAAATTCAAAGATCTCGGTTACCCAACCATATCATGTGTAATCGGGAACTATCGAATTGATCACGCACTTCTTGACTTAGGAGCGAGCGTCAATCTGATTCCTTATTCGGTATACCAACAGTTAGGTTTGGGTGAATTAAAACCCACTCGAACCACACTACAACTTCCTGATCGTTCTGTTCGTATACCAAGAGGGATCATTGAGGATGTGTTGGTCCAGGTGGATAGATTCTACTACCCTGTTGATTTTATCATCTTGGACACTGAACCCATCAATGACACGAGCACTCAGATTCCCGTCATTCTTGGTCGCCCATTCCTGTATACTTCAAATGCAATTATCAATTGCAGGAATGGTGTCATGACTATGTCCTTTGAAAATTTGACATTAGAATCGAATATCTTTTTCAATAACGGCAGCAACTCAGAGGATGATGACGATTTTCACGATGTTAAAATGATTGATTCTTTTGTGGAAGATAGAACACCTCTAACCTTATCCTCTGATCCTCTAGAGACGTGCCTGGCCCACTCCCATGATCTTGATAATGATATAATTAGGGAGACGTGTGCCATGCTTGATACTGCACCGGTACTTGAAGTTAACCGGTGGAGGCCACAAATTGAAGAATTGCCCCAAACTGATGTAGTGCCTCTACCGTCTAACCTCAAGCCACCGAAGCTTGACCTAAAACCTTTGCCCTCTGATTTAAAATATGTTTTTTTAGGTCAAGATGAGACATACCCGGTGGTGATTGCTGCCCACTTGGAGGAAGAACAGGAGAGTATGCTGATATCTACTCTCATTGAGCATAGGAGAGCTCTTGGGTGGACGATAGCGGACCTCAAGGGAATTAACCCATCGATTTGTACTCACCGTATATATCTTGAGGACAATGCAAAGGCTGTTCGGCAATCACAACGTAGATTAAATCCAAACATGAAGGAAGTGGTTAAGGCCGAGGTTCTCAAATTATTGGATGTGGGGATCATATACCCCATATCCGATAGTCAATGGGTGAGTCCAACTCAGGTGGTTCCTAAGAGTTCGGGATCACCATCGTAGCCAATGCCAATAATGAACTCGTGCCAACCAGAGTTACCACTGGTTGGAGAATGTGCATTGACTACAGAAAGTTGAATACCGTCACAAGGAAAGACCACTTTTCTTTGCCCTTCATTAATCAAATCCTGGAAAGGCTAGCTGGTCATTCCTATTATTGTTTCCTTGACGGGTATTCAGGTTATAATCAGATTGAAATCGCCCCTGAGGATCAGGAAAAGACCACATTTACATGTCCCTATGGTACCTTTGCTTACAGAAGGATGCCATTCGGGTTATGTAATGCCCCTGCCACCTTTCAGCGATGCATGATGAGTATCTTTTCTGACATGGTGGGAAAATATTTAGAGGTCTTCATGGACGATTTCTCTGTTTTTGGTTCATCTTTCAGCGAATGCTTAGCAAGTCTTAAATGTGTGCTGAAAAGATGTGAAGAAAAAAATTTGGTACTTAACTGCGAGAAGTGTCATTTTATGGTGCAAAAGAGAATTGTCCTTGGGCATATCATCTCGTCCAAAGGAATCGAGGTAGATAAGGCAAAAATCGATCTTATCTCTAACCTCCCTCCACCCAAGAATATCAGAGACGTGCGATCCTTCTTAGGACACGCAGGCTTTTACAGACGGTTTATAAAGGACTTTAGTCTCCTCTCTTGTCCTTTATGTAATCTTCTTCAAAAGGATACACCGTACGAGTGGACTGAGCAGTGCCAAGAAGCTTTCACTAAGCTTAAGGGCATGTTAACCACTGCACCTATCATGCAGCCACCCGACTGGAGTCTTCCTTTTGAACTTATGTGTGACGCCTCTGATTATGCTCTTGGAGCGGTTCTAGGCCAGAGAAAAGATAAGCGGCCTTACGTTATTCACTACGCAAGTAGGACTCTAAATCCTGCCCAAGTGAACTATTCGACTACGGAAAAGGAATTCTTAGCCGTAGTGTTCGCTTTGGACAAATTTAGGTCCTACCTGATCGGATCCAAGATCATCATCTACACAGATCACGCGACACTTAAGTATCTTCTTTCTAAGAATGATTCTAAGCCCCGCCTGATACGATGGATCCTTCTGCTCCAAGAATTTGATTTGGAAATCAAAGACAAAAAGGGAGTAGAGAACGTAGTGGCCGATCATCTTTCTCGCCTTAATACCTCTGATTCCCTTGAGGCGACTCATATTAATGATATGTTCCCTGATGAACAACTGTTTAGAGTCTCCCAGTCACCTTGGTTCGCTGATATTGCTAATTATCTTGCTACATGTTCCATATCGACACATTGGACATCACAAGATAAGAAGAAATTTTTTACCAAGGTGCGTAACTTTTTCTGGGATGATCCAAATTTGTTTAAATATTGCCCAGACCGAATCTTAAGGAGATGTGTGCCAGACGATGAGCATCAGAGTGTCATCTCCTTTTGTCACTCACAGGCCTGTGGTGTCACTTTTCTGCTAAAAAGACCACAGCCAAGATTTTACAGTGTGACTTCTACTGGCCCACTATGTTCAGGGACACTCATGAGTTTTGCAAGGCTTGTGAACGTTGTCAGAAATTGGGAGCATTATCCCGTTGAAATATGATGCCCTTGAATCTCATCCTTATTATAGAAGCATTTGATTGTTGGGGCATCGATTTCATGGGACCATTCCTCCAATCATTTGGAAATCTGTATATTTTACTCGCCGTAGACTATGTCACTAAATGGGTCGAAGCAATTCCGTGCCGCAAAAATGACCATCGCACGGTCATTAAATTTTTGAAAGAAAATATCCTGTCGCGGTTCGTAACGCCTCGAGCCATCGTTAGTGACGGGGGCTCACACTTCTGCAATAGACCATTTCAGAGCTTAATGAAGAAATACGGTATCTCTCATAAGGTGAGCACCCCATACCATTCACAGACAAGTGGACAAGCTGAGATTTCCAATAGAGAGATCAAACATATCCTAAAAAAAACGGTTAACCCTGATCGTAAGGACTGGTCAATCCGATTGACCGATGCCTTATGGGCGTACCGTACTGCTTTCAAAACTCCTATTGGAACATCTCCCTTTAAACTTGTCTACGGAAAGGCTTGTCATTTGCCTGTGGAATTGGAACATAAAGCATGCTGGGCGATCAAAAATTTAAATTTTAATCTGGACAACGCTGGTTCGCTACGTAAACTTCAATTAAATGAACTGGAAGAAATCCGGAACGATGCATATGAGAACTCAAGAATTTACAAGGACAGGATGAAAGCATTTCATGATCAACATATTTTATGAAAATCATTCACGCCAGGTCAGAAAGTCCTTTTGTACGATTCTCAACTCCACCTCTTTCCGGGTAAGCTTCAATCTCGTTGGACCGACCCTTACATTGTTGTTACTGCTTATCCTCATGGGGCCGTTGAGATAAGAGATCCCGACAATGGCAAGGAGTTTAAAGTAAATGGACATCGATTAAAGCCATTTGTTGAGACATTTGATTCAGAGGACATGTCCATGCCTTTGATTGCTCCTATTTACCAGGACTGATCTCCTAGTCTGATGGAGGTATAGGTAGGTTTATCGCTTTCATAGGTCTAGAATTGTTGCTTTATTTGTCTGGCTGAAGACGGTAAATTTAGCGCTTCTGGGAGGCAACCCAGCTTTTTTTTTATTCCTTTTCATTCTTTAGTAGATGATTCAATGTTTGTGGGTAACATTACTGCAAACCCTCACGAGACTACAACTCATCCACTAGGGGTAACCTAGGGGTTTAAAGGCTTGTTGCATACGCTAAATGCAATCGAGAGCACCTGCGAAAGTGGTATAGGTAGGATTTTATTTTCGTTATTTTTGTTCTACTTTCTCTCTCATGCTGACAAGCTTCCATGCTGTGATCTATTGGAAACTCTCTTGATTCGTTATTCAGGTACTATCTTCTCATCACTTCTCATTTACTTTCGTTGTCCCATGTGCATTGCATGCTTATATCTTTCACATTGAGGACAATGTAGATTTTAGGTTGGGGGTGGGAGATTAGGTTTCCTAATCAGTATTTTCTTGGTCTTGAGAAAAAATTGTGAAATTTTTTAAAAATTTTTTCAGAAAATTTCTACAAATTCGAAGTGATTTTGACAGATATCCCTAATTTAGATTTTCAAGTTACATGATGGTGGATTTATGACTCTTGGATTCCGTATCTGTTAGATTTCATAGTTAAGATCGAGTTGCTAAGCCATGATTAGAAGTTTTAAATATTGATCGCATCAGGATTTCACATGTCACATCTCGCTTTCACGTTAAGACTTCAGTCTGATATTGAAGGGTTAATTTGGTAATCACTAAGCACGAAAGGAACCAGCTTGAAATATCTTGCCATCATGGTATAAAAATTGAAAAGGTGGATAATTAATCTTCACCATAGGTTTGCTCCCTATAGGTGTGGAGTTAATTCCCCATGAATGATATCTAAAAAGAGTCAGGTGTACGATCTTCACCATAGGTTTGCTCCCTATAGGTGAGGATTTGATTCCCCTTCCTTGGCATTACTTTGAATAGGAAAATCACAAGTTAATAGGCTAATCTATGAGGTAAGTTTTGAATTAGGTTTTGGTTGTCATGAATTTTCTTGTTGGTTACCAATGATATCATGAAATTGACGATTGGATCTCTTAATGATGATAAGCCGAGATTAGACTATACATCCATGGATCTCAATGTTTAAAATTTTTCTAATTGATGGATTAATGCTTTACACTTGATTATGAAGTCTAGCGTGCACTTGAGCTCAGGAGAAAACAATTTCTAACATTCATGGATATTAAATTTCTCGTATTTTGTTCAAAATCTCACTCGATTTCATAAAAAGTTCTCCTATAATTCTCAACTTATTTTTCGCATATTTTGCTCGGGATTAGCAAAATGCTGGTTGAGGGTTGTGTTGAGGGTCAAATATTGCATATTAGACCCTAGATATTATCTGGATTTATGAATATAATGCTATCTAATGGCTCGTTTTCTCATTCTTGTGTTGCAAGGTGATTTTATGAGCATGGATGGAAAAAGGACGTTAAAAGTTGAGATTTAACGATCTGATGACACCAAAGGCAAGGGACGGACTTCAGAGGACCAAAATTGACGGATATACACGGTCAGAAATCCGAGAAAACTAAGAAACTGAAGCTCAAGTGGCTTGAAACGCATCCAGAATGCAAGATCACATGGTTCCCGACATCTGATCAGTTCGAAACTTCATACATGAGACGAAGGCCATAAATTAACGTACATATTAAATTTAAGCCATTGAAGATCTTGAAAAGTGGGCCAATGGACAGATCAGCCCATTAATCTTCAATTTGGGGCCCACCTGATGTCTGAAACTGCCTCAATTTTAGTCCCAACGGCTTAAAGAATATGAGAAAAAGGATGGATGGTGCAGATTTTCGATAAGCATTATAGTAGGCCCTGCATATGGTGCATGTACATCACATACATTATATGTACCTTGAGCAGCAGACTGCTTTCAAAATTCAAACAGAGCCTGCACCGTGCATGAACGGCACTTGCCGTTTTCAGCTGCGTAACGAACGGCCGCTGGCCGTTTTTGCGGACGGTTGTGGGCCGTACCCATTGACCATATGGAAAATCTAACCCGTTCACCGTGTAGAGGGGCTCGAATACTATAAAAATATGCTGACTTTTTGTACCCATGCGTACACACGTGTGCGATACAGGGGCCACAAAAGAGCTGCCCAGTAGCGTTCAAATCTTATCTTTTAGTTATTTCTTCTCTGGGCCACGTTAATGGATGTTCAAAACTACCCATTCTTGACTGAAATTTCGTTTTGAATCCAATGGATGGGTGAATTTTTCAGAAAATGCTTGTGGGGCCCATCGATCACAACAGCGAAATGGTGCGAAAGGTTTCGCACATCTGTGAAAACTGACTTTTTCAGGCGATTTTGGGCCACCATCTTTGATCATATGGCAGATCTGAACCATCTATCATGTAGAGAACCCAAGAAAGTACTAAGGGACGGTGTTTATTTAGAATTTGAACGAGAAAAGTGGCGTGTTTCGAGGCACCAAACTTGGCTGCGAAAAAGCTTTCACTAGGCATGCATAGCTTTTCAAATCCGATTCAAATCCGATTTTCACCACTCCAGCAGTTATATAAGGAGGTTTTGGACGTGGGGAGCATTCATTCAGGTCTAGGAAGGAAGCAAAAGAGAGACGTGGAGGCTCGAGCAGGGACTTGAAGCAGACGTGAGGGAGAGAGTATTTTCTTTTCTTTTCTTTTATTATGAGATTTAGCCCATCCATGTCTGGCTAAACCTCTTAGCTAGGGCTAAGAGGTGAAGCTTGTGGTGAGATGAGAGATTTTATTTTATATCTTTAATTTAATTTTAATTCTTGAACTGACGATGATTTTAGTTGATTATTAATGGCATGTTTTGTTTAGTCTTTAATGGTCTGTTGTGACTAAAATTACAATGGGTCTGCAATGGCTTAGAGCATGTCCTTTTTTCTTTTATGTTTATGACGTCAGGAAGCTCTGTTGTTCACCATAGTCTCTTGATCATGGTTGGATGACGGCACCCTTCCTAATTTGCATACATGTGATTGGGTGGTAATTAGTTTGATTCTGTTGTTTGCCATAGTCTTTGGGCATGGTTTGGTGATGGAATCCATTCTAATTCATACACCTTTTATCTCTTTGAAAACTAGATCAACAGTAGTTCAGTAATTTTCATGATTTTCGATGCAAGCATAAGTTCTCCCTGATCTCTACAAGTGGATCCTCTGAATCCCTAGTTTCCTATCTCTGATTTGTTTCCTAAGTTTTAGATTAATTATTCTACAAGTATTCCACCATTGCTAATTGATTTAGAATTCATCTTAGTCTAGTTCTAGTTCTAGTTAGTTTTAGATAACGTATAAGTTTCAGTCCCTTGGGATTCGACCTCGGTCTTACCGAGTTATTACTACATCACAACCCTGCACTTGGGAAGTGAACACCAATGATAGCTTGATTTGGAGCTCACCGCCTCACCGTGACTTGATCTTTTTGATACTTTTTTGTAGATCTTATCAAATTAGTGTGTTGAAACATTTCAAATATGTGACTAATTCTCTCTTTCCATGCTTCTCAACATAATGCAAATGGAGTCCATCATACCTGCCCATTGCATAAGATCATCTAACTGCTGAGATTTTTCTACGAAGAATGGGCTGGGGTTAAAGGTACTCGATGCACTGATTAAATTGATTAGACCATCAAATTCAGTGCATTGTGTAATATAGGATTTCTAATCTATCTAATTGCATAGATTGAGGTTTGCCTGCCCCACCACACGCCTCTACACATGGTCACGTGTGCCCACCTCATCGAGTAATCTCTTCTTAACCTGTGCCCGTGGAGGACAGCCGAGCTGTATATGAAGGGGACACATGATGTAGATGACTGGCTTGAAAATCAGGTCCGTTAGGTAAGACACGTCTACAGAGAATGTTATCTTTCCCACAGTTACTTTTTGGATTCCACCAATCCAAATAGGAACCAACCGTTTGGATAAACTTCAAAATTGAAATTCCATCATCTCTGGGGAGGTGACTTTGGTTTTTGTGTTCTCCCATTGGGATGCCCAACACTCTCATTTCTGTTTGGATCCAAATTAGAATTGGAACTCTCTGGATCATGTCACCTGTCGGAATTGAATTTGGCTTTCATTTGTCCCATTTGGATGAATGACACCAAAATTCAATACCTGTCTTAAAGGCATATCGGTGTTAAAATTAGAGATCTGTTCAACGGTTAAATATGCAATTTTTTTTTGTTGAAATTCGGATTAAGAGTTTATTATATCATGAAGATAATTTGCAAATTTCTTTCATTTGTACTTGTTAAAAATTTAAAAAAAATTACAGTAAATCTATCTTGAAAAATTGATCATTCAAGTCGAGCCCTGGACCTGATAGATCCGATCGTCTCATTATTTTTTTCTTCCATCCCCTGTTGTGTACAAGAAATACTTATTTTCTAACATTACCTTGCGATGAGCCAATTACAATGGTAGTGCTAAGAAAGCCGACAATGACTTTATACTTTTCCTTGTATTAATTGTATTTGACTGTAATGATAACAAATTTATGTTTATATGTATATATATAAATTTATATGTGACAAAAATGTAATGACTATGTTAAACCATCATTAAAATAAAGACATGTTGTTTGAAATGAAGATTTTTTATGTTAATGCTATGAAAAGGTCCAATGATTACAATTTACTTTACTTGACTCCTAAATGCATTTACATTTGATCAACAATTATGGTATTTAAATTAGCCATGGTAAAATCTCAGGGATGACACATTTTCCTTGTATTATCCGGGTCATTTGAGAAATAAACAAGCCTTAGGAGGTAGCCTCATGCTAATTGCATCTTGGCTGATATTGCATGCTTTAGGGAAATCCATTGTTAGATGTTAGCCAATCACCCAGCTACTCTCGTGCTATTAGTGTAATACTTGGATTATATAAAATTTTCAGTGGATGTTGATATTTAGATGGTTGATTGGATTTATGATGACAGGCGTACGTAAAAACTGCACTCATGGAAAGGGATGCTAGTTTACCTTAAGGGGTTGTTTCACAGCCTGTATTTGGTAAGAATTGGAATCCAAAATCTTAGCTACCATAGAATTAGTGGAATCCTCAATTATGTCAACACTGTGGAGATGAAATTAGTGGAAAAAAAAACTTGCCTTTGGCATATAGATAATTTTTGAAGAATTGATAGAGGGATTTTATGAATTCTCACATATGGTTAATTGTGATGTTTGCATGTAATCTACCTTGATCATTAGGTGCATCACTCCATTTTAACCGTGGCGCTTAAAAATCAACATGGTCTATGATGTAAGTGGACTGCATGATTAAAATAATATATAGGGCAATGCTTACCTTTCGAACTATTTTCTCTTCAGGTGCCCCACCCAAATCAAGAATTGGCCTAATATTTTGTCTAATGACCTAAATTTTAGCTTGACATCTAACAGTTGGAGTGGATTACATATAATCAACACAGTGGACCCTAAAAATATCAAGGGTGACCCTCTCTCCCTACTAATTCCCTCTCCATGGGATTAAATTATGGACTGGGTTTTTTTTTTTTGGCCCATACGGCTATAATGGGGTGATGTACTTACAACTAGGGTGATTTTTTTAAGTATCATAGTGGGCCCCACTATTTCATGTGATTTATGAGAAATCCACCTCAATTATCAAGCATATCCCTCAGCTTTAAATGTAAGGCTCAAAAATCAGCTTAGTCTGCATTTTAAGTGGACTATATGATCGAAAATAATATATGAGCCAGTGCTAACCCTCCAATCTATTTTATCTAGCATGGCTTACTTGAATCACATAGGCCTGATTTTTTATTACAACGATTATGTTTTAACTCAACATCTAACAATTGGAATGGATTTCATATGATCATCATGGTGGGCCTTGAAAAACTAAGGGTTGGCATCACTCCCCCAATTGTTTTCCAATGTATGTCTCACCTACGTAATGTATTAGGCTTCTTTTTGAGCCCCACAATTAAAATGGAGTGACACACCTAGTAATTAGAGTGGATTTCACTTAAACATCATGGTGGAGCCCACCAAGGGCCCATTTAGGAGATTGGATTTGAAATGCATTTGAACGCGAATCGTAATTAAATTAAAATCAAGGTAATTCTGAATCTTCATTTGTGTGTTTGTTGAAATACACTGTAATTAAAATCTTTGATTTCAAATCTTGTATTTGAAAGGCATCAGAATTCTTCCGTATATTCACAAGAGTTAGATTTAATTAACTAAATCAACTTTCATATTGATTTTGATAGAATGATCGCAATATGCTCATTAAAATATACACTCCATCAAAAAAGAGGAAACAAACAACCGACTGTTTTATAATTGTGCATTTAGATGTTAACTACCTGAAATGAGCCAGTGTCAAAGGCACTCGAAGATGGGGAGCTTTTTAATTCTCGACGCTTGGAAATCTAAGTCAAAAACAAATTGCCAAAACGCGGGAACCACCTTGGATTAATATCAACTCGGAATCAGATGGACTTCTATTTACGGACACTGATTCATGGACATTGTTCGCAAACTAATTTTCATCACAGCCGTCTAATAAAATGCCTACCAATCGTCCAGGTTAAATATCTACCAATCGTCCAGTTATAAAATCCAATCAGTGTTAATTTTGGTTCATCATTTATCTAAGGTAGGATACACGGTCTGGACGGTTTAATTTAAGTTTTGATGCAAGGTGTAGAATTTTTTAGTGCCTGCGTATCAACCATCAATATGCCAGAGTATCAAAATTTTCCACGAGACAGCAGCCCCGCCATGGAAACGAATGGACAGCCTCCGCGCGCACACAGATATTTGATCCTCAGAAGCGCTCTCTCTCTCTCTCTCTCTCTCTCTCTCTCTCAATGGCGCTTCTGAATTCGACGGCCCGCTTCTACTACAGGTCTCCAAGGTCCGCAGCGACACCAATTTCCCAAGATCCGCCCTCTTCCTTGCCTTCCTCCGCAACTCCTACACCATCCCTCCCTTCGGATCCCATAAACCCCAGTGAGACCCGCGTCATCCTCCCGAAGAAGAAGCCCCTGAAATGGTCGACTGGCGTAGCGCCAGGGGAATACGGTGGTCCACCGACGACTACGAAGCTCCGCAAGTACTGGGGAGGAGAGGCAGAAGATCCTCTCGCCACAGACGATTTCATGTGGAACAAGGAATTCATGGGCCGCATGAAGAGATTGATCCAACCATCCGACTCTTCTCTCCAACCCCCATCTCCTTCCAAGGTAATTCTTTCCATTTTCGCTTCTATACACGGCCATTCAATGTATACTCGGGACGTGGTTCTCTTCTTCTTTGAATTGATTGCATACATGCGTGTTTGTACTTTATGATGCTCTGGTGCGTGCACCTTTCAGTGATCCAGACCGCTCATCTGCTCTTCTACCACCATGGATGTGCTATGTACTGGTAATGCCCTCAGTTGAACAATCTCAGCCATCAGATCGGTGAATTCTTCACGTTGCAGGTGGAGTGTTGGCTGTCTGTTAGCGGACTTCAACCGAACATCTAGGATGGTTGGATTGAGGAGCTTTTCCAACTGATCACCAATCCACGGTGGGCCCACCAGATGAATGGACCGGATCAACAAAAGCATGCACCACCTGCATTCCTGCTGCAAATGAAAAGGCCAGTAATTCAGGCCAACTATGGCACATGGTTTAGAAAACAGTGTCATGAATCATGATGCCCACTTGCAATTGCATTACTGTTACATAAATGCAGAGGTTATTATGATTATTTTTTTTTGAAGGATAGCAGTTATGATTTTTTTTTTTTTTTTTTGAAAGATGAGATTGTATTAACAGAAAGGCAAAAAACAAAACACGAACAAAGCAAACAACAACAAAAGAAAAAAGTAAAAAGAAAACTAGAAGAAAACACCCCAACAAAAGAGTTCCCAAAACTCTGGACCCAGACCAAGGGACACTCAAGGAGCTCACTCCTTAATCCACTGGTACACTTTACAATGAGCCCCACCATGAGGAGAGGACTTATCCACAAACACGGACTGTTCCTTTCAAGCCACAAGGCCCAACTCGCAGCCAGAAAAACAAATTTCCATCTCTTTTTTGCAAGCTTCCCTCCTCCCCCAACTTCCCAAGAGCGAAGTTGATCTTGAATGCAAAACAGCACTACCCAAGCAACATCCCTGCTGGAGAATTCCATTCCAGATGTGTGTAGAGAATGAACAGTGAGTCAAAATGTGATTGACAGACTCTGCATCAGCCATACAAAGAGGGCAGACATTTAGGAGAAAGAGGCTTATCTGCTGGAGGTTGTCGATGGTCAGAACGCGATTTCTAGCAGCCAACCAGACGAAAGTAGCCACTTTCGGGGCACTCTGTAGGACCAGACCAAGGCATTGCAGCTGGGAAGGGAACGAGCTTCTGAATAGGCAAGGGTACCGTAGAAGGACTTGATAGAGACCACTCCAGACTTGACAGGAATCCAAATCATTGAATCTTGAGCCTCAAGGTCCACCAAAAAGCCTTGCAATCGAGAAACGAGGGAAGTAAATTCTTCTATTTCATTGTCCCTGAGATTTCTATGAAATGTAGGGTAACAAGCTCCACTTGAGCTAGTTAAGGAATAACATTCGGACACAGAGGCTTGAAGAGGAAGAAATCCGGGCCAGGGGGAGGGGAACTACACCAGGGATCCAACCAGAAGAGAATGTTTTTTATTTTTTATTTCCATTCCCCACTAGAAGGAAACATTATGGAACACCAAATCACCGACCCTACTAATGTCTTTACATAGATTGGGCATCCTATATAGGGATGAGTTTCTGAACCTCTAGCTACATTGATCCACTCCATACTTGTCCCTAATAATAGATCTCCACTCCCAAGGCAAAATGCCAAGCCCACTCACCAAGAAGAGCAGAATTAACCAAGTCTAAACATTTAATACCTGAGCCTCCTTCCCAAACAGGCTTACAAACCTCTTCTCACTTTAACAAAGGAAGCTTTCTAAAAGAAGATTCCCCCTTGCCACAGGAAGTTCCTTTGAAGCTTGTCGATCTTAAGCAGAATGAATTTAGGACAGCGAAACAAAGACATAAAGTAAAGAGGGAGGTTGGAGAGAGAGTCTTTAATGAGAGAAATTCTCCCACCCAGGGAAAGGATATTGTTTTTCCATGGAGAGAGCTTTCTCTCCATCCTTTCGATGACTACAACCCATAGATGCAATACATGCTTGCCAATACATTATGGAAGGCCTAGATAAGTGGAGAGGAGGAAGCCCACTCGACACCCAAAAGCAGAAGCAAGAGAAGCCACTTCATCTTGGGTCAGATGGATGTAAAAAAAAAACTCACTCTTGGCTTGGTTAATGTTAAGCCCCGACACCACTTCGAACCAGCATGCAATCATGGCTAAACAATCCACCATAGAGTTAGAAGGCTCGCAGAAAAGAAGAGCATCATCAACTAATTGAAGGTGACTTATTCTTTGTTGGAAATTGTCCACAGAAAAATCACGATACAGGCCAACCTCCTGACCCCTAGAGAGCATTCTACAAAGGGCCTCAAATATGATGATGAACAGAAAATGGGACAAGGGGTCTCCTTATCTATGGCCCCTAGATGACGTGAAGAAACCAAATGGAGAGCCGTTAAGGATAACAGAGAAACTAGCTGATGTTATACAATTATGGATCCACCCACGCCATTTGATCCCAAAACCCAAGTGATTAAGCATGTAATCCAAAAAATTCCAATTGACATGGTCATAAGCTTTTTCAAGGTCTAGTTGACAGAGAATTCCTTCTTTACTAGCCTTGTGATAGGAATCCATACACTCGTGAGCAAGCAGAGCACAATCCAGAATTTGTCTCCTGAAAACAAAGGCACTTTGGAAAGTAGAGATCACATTAGATAGGACTAGCCTAAATCTGGAGCTTAGCTATTTCGAAATAAATCTTGTAAGGGCTGCCAATAAGGCTGATGGGTTGAAAGTCTCTAAGGCTTTTGGCCCCCTCATGCTTAGGGACCAATGCTATGAAAGAACACCCAATTTCTGATGGAATTTGACCAGAGCGGAAGAATTCCTGAACCAAATCAAAGACGTCTTGTTTCGCCAAATCCCAAAAAGACTGGAAAAATGCCAAAAGAAATCTGTCGGAGCCAGGGGCATCCCTTTCGAGATCGAACACTGCAGCCTTAATCTCTTATAGGAGGAAAGGTCTTTCCAGAGAGTCTCTGTCCTCGGGAGAGATATGATCAAAAGATAGATCATCTAGCAGAGGCCTATCTAAGTTTTCATCCAATAGAAGACAGGTATAAAAGGGCAACAACCTCAGCAATAGGTTTTTTCAGGGTTAATCTCTTGCCCTCAACTACATTAGAAGAAATAGAGTTACACCTTGCTCAAGCATTGGCTATGCCATGAGAGAATCTTCTGTTTCTGTCTCCCTCTTTAAGCCAAACTGCTTTGGAATGTTGGTGCCACATTATTTATTCTTCAACAAGTCTACTAGAATAGTTAGACAATAACTTAGCTCTTAACGAAGTTTCTTGCTCCAAAAGGGCCCTTCCTTGATATCCAGAGCCTGAATCTGGCACAACAAAGAACCTATATCCTTTTCTTTTTGGCCAAAGATCTCGCGGTGCTACACCCTCAAATTCTCTTTTAACACATGCATTTTTTTAAAAAGCATAAAATCCGGTTCCCTTTGACTGTAAAGGAAGACCATCACTCACCCATTGGGGATTGTAAGCCTTCCAACTCCAGCCAAGCCAACTCGAACTTTAAAGGCTTAGGGCCTTTGTTGATTTCGTCTACTTCCAGGACAATAGGGCAGTGGTCAGAGAGAAATGTCCCTGATTTTGGGCCTGTTTCCATATTGTTTGGTCCTTTTCGGAGTCGGTGAGCCAATGTCTGCTTGCCTTGTATGGCATGGGTCTTGGAAAATCCAAGATTATGCTTTAGAGAATGGCTTTGCTTGCCATTTGGTGGGCGGTTTGGAAAAAGAGAAATGCTAGTTGCTTTGATAATTCCAAGAAATCAGTCGATGACACTTCCCAAAGGGCTAGATTTTTAATTATTGAATGGGCTTCTTCTGTATCGCAACTGAAGGGTTATAATATGGATTTTCTTGGGGTGTAGTTGGGTTGCTGCCTCGATGTCCCTTTGTTGTTGCTATGTTTTTCTTTGTTGTAGGCTTTGCTTGTAGTTGTTTTCCGCTTTTAATAAAATTTTGTCATCTTGAAAAAAAAAGGGCAGTGGTTGGACATAGGCTTGGGCAATCCTCTTTGAGGGGAAAGGGGAAACTTCTAAATCCAATAAAGGAAAACCAAGAAACAGTCTAGGAGGGACATAGCCTGGGGGACATGCTCATTTGACCAGGAGACTTTAATATCCCCATAGGGAAGTCCACCAGATTGTGCTTATGACTCTAGTCAGAGAACCCTGGCATACTGGCTGCGACCCTGTCCTCATTAACCTTCTTGTGAACAAAGTGGGTGCCATTAAAGTCTCCGGCAATATACCAAGGGAGTTGCCATCTATCCCAAACAGAAGACAGCTCCGCGTAGAAGGAAGCACCCCAGGGGTGTGTGTGTGTGCGTGAGCGTGCGTGTGTGGGATAACCAACAAAATCTCGTGAAGTTTCAGTAAAAAAATAAGTTAACAGAAAACTCACCTGACCAACTTTCTTCCCTTTACCAGGACGCAGGATGCCAAAGCTCTAGAATGCCTCCCGCAAACCCCGATGCATCCTGGGCTTCCCATTCAACACCCTTACACCCCTAGACAGATCTTACTGTCTGCCCACTGATTGCAACTTAGACCATTGGATAGCGATAAGGCGAGCCTTCGATTTGTCGCAGGTTTCTTTCACTATGGAAAACGTTTGACCCATGCAAAATAGCAGCCGTATGTTTACTGAAAGCATCAATATCTTTCTGCTATCTATAAAGAGAATTGCCAAGGGGAAAAGTTGCATGCAGTTAGATTTTTTGAAATTATTAAACATGAGAGACCATCAGGTGGGCTAAGTATGTGGAGACCTTCCCATGCTCATAGTTGCATCTGGAGTCGTTGCCATCCACGTCAGCTACTTCGACAAACCATTAGGTCCAGTCCATGCTTCTTGGCTGCCTCAAAAAGAATTAGGTTAATAGAATGGTCCAAACTGCTCAGTTCTGTGGCATGCAAAAAATGGTAGAAGGTATGTCTAGTTGCAAATGTTCAGGACCATCTGGCTGTTGCAATATTTGGCAAGTAGCAGAAGAAGAGTGGATGCAAATACCTAATGAACTGGTCCTGATGTGGATGCCAATGAGTGTAAATGCAACTGCATGCATCAGAAGGTTTCCACACACTCAGCTCTCTGGATCATGTCTCATTAAACTGTGCCTTAAGAAATGAGGGATTTTAAGCAAAAGAAAGAGCATTTAGGTGAGTGGGGTGAAGCTCCATATTAAGTTGATTCATGGTGCTCTGCACCAAAAGTGGTGAGATTCTATGGTAGTTCAACACCATTTTGTTCATGGTTCATGGTCCTCTCTCCCCCAAAAATGGTGGGACTCCTATGGTATCTCACCACCATTTAAAAAATGGTGGTAACTCTTTGACCATACACATGGCATAGTTGTGCAGAAATCTAGACCATCCAAAATCGTTGACCTAATTTTGGATGGAGCATAACCTAAAAGTTACATTGAGAAAATGATACTAACCATCTGATTTCACCCCTGGAATTTTGAAAACTCACTATTTTACTTTTAAGCATCCATTTCATGGCCATCAATTGGATGGTTATGATTGCTTGGTCAGTATAATTTTCTGATATGGTCCATCCACAACGTGCCCCGCAATTTGGATGGTTTGGATAGTGTACATGAATGCTGCATGTAAAAAAGAATGAGTCATCACCATCTTCAAAATGGTGGTGTCCGCCCCCACCAAAAGAAACCTGTCTTTTGCACTGCTTCACCTCTCCTCTCTCCTATGACTCGCAAACAGTTCTCCTTCCATGCACATCATACATGCCAATTTACTTGTAATTCATAACTCATTCTGTTGTTCTGTTATACAAGGCTGTTGAATAGATAACGGTCGTTATTTTGAAAATAGTGGCTGTTATTAAACAGGTCTTTTTCGTGACAATATACAACATAGGGTGACCTTTTCCATTATAACGGCCACTGTAGCACTGTTATGACCCTTTTGTAAACGTTGGCATTGCATTTTTCCTTGTTCATGAAAGTTTTGGTAATGGATGGATATCAACTATAAGGTTAATGCATGATTGATGCACCTGTATAAGTAGAGTAGACAAATTTTAACTTTTGTTCTTTTTCTTCTTCTTTTTGGGGAGCAGGAGGATTCAGGTTTTCTAAGCCTAAACAGAGCCATGAGCCTTGACAGGTTTGTTTTTTATCTTCTGCCTTCGAATAGTTTTCTTGGAAAAAAAAAAAAAAACTACATAATAGAAAAGGAAACTAGATGTTTGTTTCTTCTTCTTCTTCTTCTTTTAAAAACATTCTAGAAGGATTTATGTATATCGTCAATGTATAGTGTGGACATCGATCTGAGTAAAGAGCTTACATCGCCTCCTCCAAAGCCTGTGTTAGAACTGCAAGTTGAGGCTGCGAGGCGCGGACGTTTGTCGGCTGAAGTAAGATAAACTGTTTGGTGTTTAAGATACCATTGCAATTATCTTGATTTTTATTGGATTGTGGTTTTCACTAAGCTGCAGAAGAAAATGATTTTTCCAGAGTGGTGGGAATGCGACACCTAGATGGAGATTTGTTCCTACTCGACGGGAACAAGAGAAGTGGGATCGGGCAAATAAGGCTGCAAGTGGTGGCAGTGTAAGTGAGCATTGTTCCTCCACTGACTCATGAGAATAACAGAAATACCAAAATTTTAATACATAAGTACCCTGTAAACATTGCTTTAGCTCTTCTTGTTGAGGGCAACGACATTGAAGAGTTCTTTTGAAGAGAGGAAGTTTATGCAACAAGGACACTCCATTTCCATAAAGATTCCTGTGACACCCATGCCAGCCCATCAATTATGAAAAACCCGATGACACCCTATATATATATATATATATATATATATATATATATATATATATATATATTAAATCACCCATGTTCATGTGTCCGTGTGGGTATGTTTGATACTCCTTGGAATGGCTCATAGAAAAACTTAATATTTGTAAATTGTTGTAATATTTTATTTCGAGGATCCCTTTTACACATACTAATGCAGGGGCATTTTCACACCGGGCTTGAGTGGGTGGTCAGTGGAATGTAGGGGCACGCTCGGGGTGGGCAGCCCGTGTGAGGCGGGTGGCTCATGTGAAGCGGAACCCATGTGAAGTGGGGCACGCTCGGGGTGGGCGGCCCGTGTGAGGCGGGTGGCTCATGTGAAGCGGAACCCATGTGAAGTGGAGCCCACGAGGGGGGTTCGGCCGAGTTCCTAACCCATGGGATATGAGGCCTGGGCTATGAGATAAAGGGATTGATTTGCCGTGCTCTATCAATTCAAGCTTTTAGAGCACATATATATATATATATATATATATATATATATATATATATATATATATATATATATATATATATATATATATATATATATATATTAAATCACCCATGTTCATGTGTTCGTGTGGGTATGTTTGATACTCCTTGGAATGGCTCATAGAAAAACCTAATATTTGTAAATTGCTGTAATATTTTATTTCGAGGATCCCTTTTACACATACTAATGCAGGGGCATTTTCACACCGGGCTCGAGTGGGTGACCAGTGGAATGCAGGGGCACACTCGGGGTGGGCAGCCCGTGTGAGGCGGGTGGCTCATGTGAAGCAGAACCCATGTGAAGTGGGGCATGCTCGGGGTCGGCGGCCCATGTGAGGCGGGTGGCTCATGTGAAGCGGAACCCATGTGAAGTGGGGCCCACGAGGGGGGTTCGGCTGAGTTCCTAACCCATGAGATGTGGGGCCTGGGCTATGAGATAAAGGGATTGATTCGCCGTGCTCTATCAATTCAAGGTTTTAGAGCAAGTGGTTAATTGTCCTACATCAAAGTGGTATTAGAGCGAGAGTTTTCGTGTTCGAGATTCCTCACCGATGATGATTAATGCAGGGCACATTTTCACACCGGGCTCGAGTGGGGTGGCATGTAGGATGTAGGGGCACACTCGGGGTAGGCGGCCCGTGTGAGGCGGGTGACTCGTGTGAAGCGGAACCAATGTGAAGTGGGGCCCACGAGGGGGGTTTGGCCGAGGTCTTAACCTATGGGATGTGGGGCCTAGGCTATGAGATAAAGGAATTGATTCGCCATGATCAATTAGTTCGAGCTTTTAGAACAAGTGGTTAATTGTCCCACATCACATACATAATTCATCATCATTGTCATAGCCTTCCCTAACTATTTGGGATTGGCTTTAAGAGTATCATTTCAGTAGTCAATCCTATCGAAGGCCCTATTCTTGGTAAGTGAACAAGATTTCATATCCAATCTCACCAAATTGATCCAAGTCCTTTTAGGTCTTCCTCTCATCCTTCTTCAGGTGCTTCAACCAAATCAATGTTCCCTTCTATAATAGAGCTGCCTGTAGCTTCATCACAGCTTAGACATAAATTGATCCTATCGAAGGCCCATCCTTGGTAAGTGAACAAGATTTCATATCCAATCTCACCAAATTGATCCAAGTCCTTTTAGGCCTTCCTCTCATCTTTTTTCAGGCGCTTCAACCAAATCTATGTTCCCTTCTATACTAGAGCTGTCTGTAGTTTCATCACCCCTTACACATAAATAAATAGAAGTTTATTGTTTTCTTTATTTATTGGGCTTCTTACAATAAGTAATTGCAATAGAGGACTGATCACGCACGACTGATCGTGTGCTACAACCCATTTTTTTATACCTTTCCAATTTTTCTGTTGAATATGTGTGTGTGCATGCGCATGTACATACATACATACAAACCTACACACATTCATACATTTTATTTTTTTCGAGAGCAAAATGCTTGTACAAAAGGTTCTAGGTTATTTATTTATTTAAAATTTTATTTTTAAAGCAACAACAATTATATTAAAAGGAGGAGAAGAGGAGCGCGTGATTGTAGGTTGTAGGTTAACCTACACCTGATTGTTGGAGATTAGGGCATGTGAGCAAATCAGACCATTAAAAGCCATTATGCTCCACACCCCATATCCTTGTCTGATGCCAAGGCATGCTTGTGTCCAAGTTATAGGGGGGAAATGTTAACACATATATTAGTTTAGTAGTATTCATGCACTAGCTATACAGTTCTAATCTATTTCAAATGATGTATATACATTTTCCCATATCTTATGCATGTATGAACTACAAATTATATTTAAAACATTTTAAGATACTGTGTGTATGTTTTGGTATTAAGGGTGTCAATGGGTCTGGCAAGCGTGTCAGGTATTTGGGTCTGGGCCAAGATTCCTAGGTCCATCAGGCGGGATCGGGTATAAAAGTTTAGGCCTAATTAGTAGTCGTGCCAGGATCAGGTCAAGCTCATTGCTCCATCCAGTCGGATGAGTCTAGGTTGGGAACTTGGGATGGGGCCATCTTCATCATAATACTGATGTATATTAGTTGTTTAGATAGGTGTACCATCAATAAACATGTAGAAAATGCTTAACAGACCAGGCTTAGGCTTGACAAATTTTCAATCAGGCTGGACTCAGGCCTAACATTTGGCATGTTTTGGGTTTGGTGTGACCCAGACCTGGCCCTTTACACCCCTAGCTGCTGTGTTTGGGTTTCCAGGGACACTTGTGTGGCTATATGGCGCTTCTGTCCATATCCGGCATCATCTCTCATGTCTGTCCTGTTTTTAAATACTGTGCGTAAGTATGGAACTTTGCCTGGTAGCAACACGCCAAATTGTCCCATGCTCGGGTAAGCCAGTAAGGTGAAACTTTTATTAATCAATCACGAGAATTCTTGTCTTGAATCTTGCGATTTGCGAAACAGGATAAGTAATTCCGACCCCAAATTGCTGTGACTGGGCAATGATGATGATGATGAAACACATATTATACAGAGAACTCTCACACATTATAACAGTAGAACTTGCAATGAATTTGAACTCCTCTAATCTAGTACTTCCATTCTCTGGCAAATCAGTTTTTGAGACTGTTAAGCTTGTTTAAGCAAAGAGTTTTTCATCAAAGGCTGTTTTCTTATTTCGTAGATTCATGGTTTGGGCAGGAAATGCTATTAAAAAAATGGGAAGGAATAATCAATCACATATGGAGATGAACATATGTGATTCTTTTTTTACTTTTATCATATTTTTAATAATCTCTATCTTGGGCTTCTGATATAGCTTCCATTTACAGGAAGTCATGCTGCGTGAGTCAAAAAGGGAGAGAGGGGATCCAAAAGTATTGGCAGCTCAATCAAGGGAGCAGTATTTTAAGGTATTTATCTATGCAGATGAGCTATTGGCAATCCTCTGAATTCTTTACTTTTGTTGGTGCATGACTACAGTATTTGTGGAAAGTCCATCGAGCTGTTGACATTTTATATGTTTCATAATTACTTTTGCAGTTGAAGCGGAAGTTGCAAATCCTCACGTTGGGGATAGGCGGCATTGGTGTATTCTCTGCTTATGTTTCTTACTCTCCGGAAATCGCAGCTAGGTAAGCAAAATGAGTGTGTTCATCGACATAGTTTCATTCTGGCCACACCATTTTGCACCAGCAAAGTTACAGGATTTGAAATGCACAACTCCTTGTTGTGGTCTTCTGGTCTGCTACAGCCATTTCATCTGTTTCTATTTGTTTCGGCCAGAAAAAAAAGCCAGTGGACAATTTTGCCATTTCTGAGGCATACTAGGTAAAATTAGAGAACCACTCTGAATCAAATGGGAGGATTAAATATGTGCAATGACTTCTCCTTGGGAAAGAGTGTTAACCGACCCCCCCCCCCCCCCCCCAATTTCTGTATCTAAATTGTTTCAAGCCAGTAGGAAAAATGAAACATGCATTGATAAATTTCATATTAGCCGTGGGACTGAATTTATTGCCTATAGGGATTGCTCTTTCCCTTTCCCTCTGCTGAGTTAGTTTACGGTTTTGTGGATGATTTTTCAAGTCCAGTTAATGGATGAGACCATTGACAAACTCAGTCTGGTGTTTCTGGATTATGTAGTTGTTGAGCTTTCGCTTCTATTGTTCTCCTGCAGAAATCAATGGGAAGCCCAAGTTTCTGCAATTACACTCCACTGGAAGGAACTCTATGAACTGATAACTAGCAAATATTGCCTTTTATATCCTTAGAAATGACTGCTTAAACTTCAATTCAATTTGAGGAAGGCAACTATTGGTACAAAATACTGCACAAACTTTGATATGTATTCCGAGATCACAATTTTCTGTGCCCTCCCATCTGATGGTATAGAATTGATATGACCTTTTTGGTTTCAACATATTCTAGATGTGGAGCCATGTTTGGAGCCATGCAATTGATGAGCACTTCACATTTGCTGGAAACAAAGCTCAACGCCCTAGTTTTTGCATGTGTTGCCCTAGCAAGCTGCATTGCCCTAGCAAGTACTGGTTATTGAATTAATAACCTCAGACTGTCTATGTTTAATATCTTGCACGGTATTGTACACTGCTCTAGGAGAGTCTCAGAGCTATTTTCTCCCATTTAATAGCCACCATTACAATCTCCCCAACAATGGGCCATCAAACTCCCATAGACTTGAACCACCACACTGTTACTTGGATAAAGAAAGATTGTTGTTCATTGAGTATGACACTCTTTTATGAAATCAATGTATGTTGAGCCTTGAGAGAATATAACCTTATTTGCATGGTCCTTCTAACCAGGTGCCACTCGGGTCCTTACTCATGGCTTAGTGGTAGACTCACAAGACTTTCAACACTAAGGTCATGGGTTCGAGTACCCATTGTGGTGTGTGTGGGTGTGAAACAAAGGCATTCTCCTGGGCCTAAATCTGTTGCCACTTTGCTTCATGCTTCATGCAACTATAAATATAACAAATTTCAGCATTATAATCTGAAGAATGAAAGAAATGGAGATCATATGAATACGAGAGAAGCTTCATGGATGATTTTTCTAAGTAAATTTGATGGTAGCTAGTTGGGCAATTCATTTCTAGGAGAAATTGGACGTATCGGGGATCATACAACTGAATTGTCAGATTAGATTTTGTAGGCTTTTTTTTTTTTTTTCAGGGTTAGCACTTTTATTGGTCCTTTAATGGTGGAAGGTGTCATAAGAGGTTGCTTTTTAAATGACCAATGAAATGGAGAGTTGCGGATACTGTAGATTATTAGGTCAGTGATCTCCCTATTCTTCTTGATATACTGTTTCACCATGCCAAAGGGAATGAGGCTGCCAACCTTTCGGGGAATGACAAAGTCTTTAGATTATCTCCTACTATTTTGGAGATTCCTTAGCTCCCTTGCAACATTGTTGATGAAATATTCTTTTCTGAAACAGTGCAACCGTGATCTCTGTTACATTGTTTGCTTCTCTCTCTCTCTCTCTCTCTCTCTGTTGATGGCCCCATTACTTTTCCATCAACACTTGACAGGTTCCTTTGCAAAGAACCATTTATCTTTTCTTTCAATAGTCGGAGAATTGCTAGCCCGACAACGCCGCCACATATGCCAAACTGGCACTAGTGGAGGATATCCAAGCCGTAGACCAGGTAGGACCCACCGTATAGATCATTTGTACAAAAACACAAGCTGTTTAACTTTAAACATCAGGTGGGCGACACGTGTATGGAAACAGTGGATGCTCTAAAAAATCTTCCAAGTTTTTCTTGGCCACCGGTTAGTTAATGCACATGTGGCCTACCTTATAGTTGAACATCTGTTGGAAAGATCATCTAGAGGTCAGGTCCCACCTGATACACAGCGCTGATGTCTTACACACGATGTCCCATACATGTGCCAGTTTGGAATGTGCATTTGCATATGGGGCTATCAAACCCCCATAGTCACTTTGTCGTTTGTCTATTTATGTCAAATTTCAAGGCATTTGTACAAGGCTACTCATACTGTATGTGTGTAAGGGCGGAAAGGTTCCTTATATGAGTTCTACCAGCTTCATTCTCATTCCAATGCATATCTTCCTTCTTCAGCTTTGGCGCAGGGTTGCTTGGCTCACTGATTTACATACGTATGCTTGGCAATAGTATCGATTCAATGGCAGATGGAGCGAGAGGAGTTATCAAGTACATACAACATCCTCTCAAAATTATTATATATTGAATTTTTAACATCAAAATTTTGAAAACATTAACTGAACTGAGAAGTACAATTCTAATTGGCTTTTGGAAATATTATCTACACCCACCACGATTGATAATGGTAATGTTGTATCAAAGTAGAAAAAAAAATAAATTCTGTGATCAATCACAGTGGGTGTAGATGTGGCTCCATTTGCTTTTAACTTTTTCATTGGCTGAACTCTGTAAAATTCTGTATTCGAGCATGCTGAATTGTCGTCATCACCATCACTGTCATCATCATCATCATCATCATCGCCTTATTCCAACTAATTGGGGTTGGCTACATGCATCCTTTGCCGCCATTCCACCCTATCAAGGGCCATAACTTCAGTTAGACCATAGTTCATCAAGTCTTTTTTTACTGCCTCCACCCAATTCCTTTTGGGCCTTCCCCTCTACCTTTTAGAGCCTTCAACTTGTACCAACTCACTTCTAATTGGCGCAGTTCTTGGTCTTCTTTGCACATGACCAAACCATCTAAAGTCTACTTTCCCTCATCTTATTACCCATTAGCACTATTCATTAGTTTGCCACTCATCCATCTCAACATTTTCATTTCAGCTACACTCATCCTATTAATATTCTGATCCTTAACCTCCCAACATTCTATTCTATAAAGCATGGCTAGTCTTATAGTTATTCTATAAAATTTCCCTTTCAGTTTGAGTGGTACATGATGATCACATAAAACTCCAAAGGCACGTCTCCATTTCTTCCACCCAGCTTGAATTCTATGGGCAATGGGGTCAGTGTGAGTCCAACTGAAAATACAAGGCCCAAGCACGACCTGAACCTGATACAGGTCAAGTTCTTTTGGTCCTATCCTGATCTGATTGAAAGTTTGTCAAGCCAAATCCCAGCCTGTTAAGCAATTTCTACATGTATGTTAAATTATTTTTTGAAGAATACTGCAATATTATTTTTTTTTGAAAGATATATATGCAATATTATTAAAAGCAACATAGACCAAAAGTCAAAGTGAAAAAGAATACAACCCCAAATTACCACCCTATCCCAACCTGATACACCAACGAGCTTAACTTGAGCCTGGAAAAACTACTAATCATGCTTGAAATTTTAGATCCAATCCAATCTTACAGGCCTAGGGGTCGAGGCCTGAGCCTGATCCGTGAGAAGCCAGGTCTGAAGACCTGGTCCGACATTTTGACACCCTTAGCTGTAGTCATGTTTTGTGTTTGCAGCATTTCAGATTGTAGTGTGTAAAGAAAAATAGTTTTGATTCTAAAGCTTATAACATGTGCTAACAGAAGTTCTTTGGCAGGGGAGCAATTGGGCAACCGAGGCTATTGGTTCCAGTGGCATTGGTCATGATTTATAACCGGTGGAATGGGTGTGTACATTGACTGATGTGCTTTCCTTTTCTTTTTCTTTTTTTTTTTTAAATTATTATTATTATTATTATTTTTAAATTATGTTCATAAAAGAATCTTTAGCTGCAGAGCTCCATCCTTAATCATGCATCATTTGATGAAAATTTCTTTTCTGCAGTGGATCTGTTGCTAATTCTTAATCAAATATCTCTGTCAACATTCTCCTTCAATTGCGTCCTTGTTAGATCTGTTGCATTTCCTTCTTGGTTCCTTAAGAAAAGGAATCCTATGATCCTTTGACCTGACAATATGATTGTGTCTCAGGTTGTCAGTTTGTACCAGTGGGGCCCATGTTTCAGTGATCCCAGTTCATTGATCTGATAACCCCGCAGTGTATGGACCATATCCCACATTCTCCCAGATTGGAATTTGGCCTTCTTTTTTCAGTTGAATGCAGATTGTTTCTGTATTTCTTCTCTTAACCATCTACCTGCAGTCCGCTGATTGAAAGGTTAAGGAGATATCAGCCATATGATCTATCCTTGGTGAGCACCATCAGATTAGCAGTCTAGAATCTAGATCATGAAAGCATGGGCACAGCTTTTACAGACAGAAAGCCCAAGGATCCTATGCATATCCTGGGGCGAGGATCTTCTACCACCTCTCTCAAAAACTTAAGTTTCGAAAAAGAAAAGAGAGAGTCACTAACAGCACCTCCCATTTGCAGGATCCTGGTGCCAGATTACGGCTTCATGCACCTTGATTTGATACCAATGCTTGTCGGGTTTTTCACCTACAAGGTGGCTACTTTTATTCAAGCTATCGAGGAGGCCCTGACTATTGTCGAGAACAGCAGCAAGTATAGAACCTGATTGTTGTCGAGAACAAGCAGCAATTGTAGAAAACCAGCAATTTTTATATGTGGCCTTTTGCCGTGCCATTTTCTTCTCAAGGTATGGAAACTAGAGAAGCATGTTGTTTTCTGTAATTGGATGAATTATGGCATTGGATTTGAAGTTTGTCGAAAACCATGTTCCACACAGTGTACATGTATTTTAGATCCTGAGGAGAAAAAAAATCCACTTCCCTACTGTACTATATGAATATCTTAGGGTTATCTAGGAGCTACGACTTGGTGAGTTGACCTGGTCACTCATATTGGTTTGGTAAATTTTCACCAAATTGGATTAGAAAATTATTATTAGAAAAGGTGGGGGAAAAGACATGGAAAATAGCATCAAGAGCATCATGAAAAGTGTTTTCTTTTCCATACCATAATTAGCTTGCATTAAACTTAGTCTTAGAAAACAAATGTCCTGCAGTGGGCTGATATGCTGACAGGACATGCTGTTGATCAGTGAAAACCCAAGCAGGCCATTAAAGTCCATCCTGTGTACATATTGCTTAGCTTCTTAAGAAGCTTTTGGAATACCCCTAACCAATATATAGTTTTTGTTTTTTTGGGTTAGCTTGTTAGTACACACCATGTCAGTACACACTCTCCATGTTAGCCACCCCAGCTAGGGAAAGATACCAAGACCTCGAGTGTTGAAACGAGGTATCTCCACTCGGTCTGCCAGTTGAGCTATGGATCTGGGTGTAAGATGGGCCCTTCTAGGTTAAAATTTTAACCTAGTTAAAATACTCATCCACTTGTGCATTTCCCAAACATGGTTATTTTTCAGCTAGCTGGTTGAACTTTTCCACTTTACCATCTTTGTATCCATAGACGCCAGTTCTTCAAGGTAGCAACAGTAAGTGAGCAATGTATAGTTGAACATGTGAGCAGGGTCCGTTAATTGCTTAAGCTATTGGGTACAGAGGTCCAGGACAGAACACCTGGGCTGGTTCCTTTTCTAAGTAAAGAAGAAGTACCAACACGAGGATTTGCAAGAAAATAGCGAAAATGACATTTGTCAGATGCGCCCTTACTGTTGCTACCTTGAAGAACTGGCGTCTATGGATACAAAGATCGTAAAGTGGAAAAGTTCAACCAGCTAGCCAAAAAATAACCATGTTTGGGAAATGCATAAGTGGATGAGTATTTTAACTAGTTTAAAATTTTAACCTAGGAGGGTCCATCTTAGATGGATCATAAGTGAACAAATAAAAGGAAGTTATTTCTTGAATTTTAACCCAGAAGGGCCCATCTTAGATGGATCAAAAACCGCCAAATAAAATGAAGTTATAGTATCTTAAATTGCAGATTGATGAATATCTGATGGAAAGTGTTTTGATTTTTAATTTCGATTCTAGAATAGCACATTGATTGTTTAGCAAACATGGTTAAAAATGTACAGATCAAGAGATTCTGTTCACCAAACCGAGTTCAAATTTTGTAGAAAACAAGACATAATTTGTGATTTTGAAATTTCTACTTATGATCATAATTATGTTGTTTGCATTTTGGTATTTGAAGGTAGATCTAGTTCTAAAACAGGCATTCCTTGAATAGGAATGATACTGGGAGAACACTAAGATTTTGGGGAAATCATTTAGACCTTAAGGAGATTATTAGAATTCAAGTGGGTCCATTTAGATCCTATGATAATCATAGTATCTGGGAAGATTCTTGACGAGATTATAAATAAGTGGGTTATAAAGCAACATGCATCAATGAATAAATGAAATGAAACGAACAAAATGGTTCTCTCGCCTTCCGTTTTGGTAGAAATCCCCCCTCTCTTGTTTTTGTAGGATCGCCTCCCTGAAGCAGCGGTTTATGGAAAAAAAGGAAGTATCACTATCACTATATTTATTTTAAGTTTCTAAGATAACTACTACTCTCCTTGTAGAACTTTCACTGCTAAGTGAGGATCCTGTGTGATGTATTGGAAAGAGAAAGCTCTTTCATTTCAATAAGAGTAGCATTTCACGATTCTGGGAAATTTCTACTAAGATTTGAATCTAGATTATGGTAATTGGTAAATCATTTTTCTTGCATGGAACCAGACTCGGCCTTAATTTTTCTGAATAAAAGGCATCCTAGCCGTCCAGTTCGCAGGTATTCAAATGCACCCTTGGAGGCTGTTTGGATCCAGTGAAAGGTGGAACTTGACTTGTGAGTTTCCCTTTCCTAGGAAGTGACACCCGGAGTTTTAGCCAGGACACGGTGGGATCACAGAAAGTGCTCCCTGTGGAATGTGGGAAATGGGTGAATGTGTCATTTCTTTTGGCATTCCTGGGAAAAGCACACCTGGGAAAGACATTCCACAGCAAACAAACCATAGTTCGAACATAGTTAGCAAAACAGCTTACGGGAAGAAAACGGTACGGGAAATGTTTGTCTTTAATTCAGTCTTGGTTGTTAAAAATACGGTTAAAAAAGAAGCAAAACACTAAAAATTTGGAGAATGAAAGATTTGGGTTTAATATGATTTGGACTCAAAACAACAGAGTGAGGTGGCTATACATGTGCATATATATTCATATATTTTATATAAATAAGGTTAAAATAGAACATTTTAGTTAAGATATTTAGAGTTATATAAATATGAATAATAATGTATAGAGATGGTCGAATGTTGTTCTTCACCTCTATTAAATCCTTTCAAGTAATCTTAGTATACATTAGTCCGTCTTTGCTAAAAAATTTCACCTTCTACTCAATTTTATCAATGGGTAGTGTTCAACGATCATTATTTTCCCAAGTGCCCCAATTCTTATTTTTTATTTTTTGAATAAAAGGCATTTTATTGAAAAAATGTGTTTAATTCAGTTCGCCTAAAAATGAGTTTTTTTTCCCTATCTTTCGAAATATATAGAGATTTAAAATTTTGGTCAATTACATTTTATTTTATTTTTTATTTTTTAAATTTAAATGCAGTGTTCTAAAACTTGCTGACTCAACTCAAAACTCGGCCAAGTCAACTCGGATAGGCAAGATTTTGAGCTGATTCCCTGTGAAACTGGGTATTGGGCCTGATTCGCCCTGGATTCAGAGAGACTTGTCAAGTTGACTTGATTGCTTGGTCGACTTGAAATGACTTGGCATGACTCAGTACTTGGACTGACTCGGCATGAGCTTGGAGAGGCACACTGAGTCGACTTCATGTTTCAGTCAATTTGACACGACTGGTGTGACTTGAACTATGTCACTCACCTAAGTTGCCAGATTTTATTTATTAAAAATAATTTATGTAATTTATATTAACAATAATTGTTTTGGGAGGGAGATTCAAACTCGGCAACAACATTAAACTAACCAGTGAGGTACTGGTAATGTTGTTACTTTGAGTTGCTCATAAAAAAGAAAAAAGAAAAAAGGTTGTTACACCGAATTACATTTTATTTTACTTATAAGATCTAACTTCTTAAATATTACTTAACATTCTTAATATCTTCAATTTGTAATAATTAACTATAAAGTTGATTCGGTTAAGTCTTCAAGTCAATCTGCATCGGGTTAATGGATTTTTGCACTGTTTAACAAATAGGTTTTTTTGTTCTTTTTTTTTTTTTTTTCTCCCACAGTTTTAGGCTGTAATTGTGGATGAAGTATGCAAGTCCTTTGGGGAGGAATGCTTTCAGAGGTGGTCCTCGGCCTTTTGAATTCCAAGGCCGAGGACTGTGTGATCTTTCTTCATTTGAGATGATCTGAATATATTTAGGCAGGGTTCTCTCTTATCTTACTTTCTCATATTGAATGAAAGCCACTAGGGTATAATCATTTGTCCTTTTTCTCCTTTGGAGGATATTCTTTCATCCTCCACCTGAGGATGTGCACAGGATACTTGGTTTTCATCTTGTATCACAGGCCATTTCAGTGATCCAGACCGTTGTGTGGGGCCGTTACTTGGATGGACCGTCCCCCAAAAATCTCCGAGATGGGAAGATCTCGGCCACTTGTCTTGTTTCTCTTTTTAGTTCACGTGCACCACCCTGTTATCTCCTTTCCCGACCATCCATTTGAAGGACACGAATCGCAAGGCTAGTTTGTTCTATTGGTGATGCATCCATCATGGGTCGACAGCCACTTAGGTATTTATTTATTTATTTAATTATGAACAGATCAATATTTCTATCTTAACCGTCTATGACAGGCTACAGGTCAACGGGTTGGATTGTCCCATTGGGGAATTTTTTGAGGGATGGTACATCCATCTTGGGAGTTAAAAAAACGAGTGCTCTAGATTAACAAATCAGGGGCCCCAATCATCAGTATTGAAATCTAATTATATTTTGGCCTTGGCCGAGGATCTAATATAACTAGTATTGGTGGGCTTAAGATGCAACTTGCTGCTTGGGACATGTGAAGCAGCCCAATCATCGATCTGGGTTGTTCATCCATTCCAGGAAGACTCCAGTCAGGCAACAAGGCAAAATCCCACTAGCGGGACAATCCTGATCATCCAATCAATATAACGGAAAAATGGATGGTGAAGATTGATAAGAGAACTATTTCAAATTCATAAACTTCACACCTACTTTGGATCAGAGCAGTGCTCGTTCATTATTTTTATGGTGTGCTCACCATATGAGTCAACCGGATTGATTTTTCTGCCGAAGTGTTCTTTCGTCATGGGGCCTAATAATCGGGGGCAGGCCGTGGTACAAAAGTCATGCCTGATGACCTGAACCTCTTTAATTCTGGCCATTATCTTATGATCATCCATTTTTTATTTTTTAATATTCCTATTTCAGATTATCAGTATCATATAATGAAAGTAGCTTCTTGGAGTCAATGTATCTGTCCACTTAATCTTGGCTATACATTTTTCATGCATTGATCAAATGGTTGATACCACAGCATCGGTGTACCAGCATCATGGCTAGCCAATAGTTTTATGGAAGAAAGGGACATATCAGATTAAAGATTGGCTGTCCACATTCATTCAGAAGCTTCAAGGATATTACTAACCTACCAAGGTTCCAAATATTAGATGGTCGTCGGGCATTCACAATGGGCATTTTTGAACGGTGAAAACAAAAGAAGGTGAAAGGAAAAACATCACCACATAATCCAACAATGGCGATGTTGGAAATAGATTTTCTTCGAGGCGTGTTTGGTTTTTAAATATATATATATATATTTTGTAAGATATAAGGTAAATGAGTACTCGTTATTATTTTCAAGGGTTAGTTCAAATAAGAACTATAGTTAAATATATATAGATAAAGAAAATTATAATCATTATAATTTTATATTATATTAAAAAATTATTATTTATCTATGTTGTCCAAGTAAAACAAATAATAGTAGCAAATTCATAAATAATGTTATTACAAAATTATAAGAATAAATTATCATTCCTCATTTTCAGCCTTGTAATTTAAAAGCAAAAAATGCTGTTACCATTTCATCAGTTTTTACTCACGGTCGAATGTGTTAAAAAGTATATAACATGGTTAATCAACACTTTTAAAAGTGTACAAATGGGGGTTAAGCAGGTTTCATAGGGTAAACATTAAAACCTATAATCTGAGGCGTTTCCTGCATTTGCAAACAGGAAAAAACAACAAATCAGGAAAATACATGTTATGGACTTGCACCAAAACTTACCCCAGAAAATTACATCCAAACAATATTTTGGATCTTGCTTATTCCATAGAGAAGTATTTTGATACTCTGGCGCAGCACGCTGGTTGACCTCCATGCAGCTAGAAATTATTGAGAAATTGCATACCTGTCATGCAAATAATTGCAGTGCCATTTTAGATGTGTCATCTACCGAAAATTACTATTATTTGGTTATCTCGCTATTAGATTGCTGTTCATTTATTAGACAGTTAAAAATGAATATCCAATGGTCTTATTTTTAAAAAAATAAGTGCCTACAAATCAGAGGTTAGGATTGCTCAACAAACCTGATTTTTAGAATGCAACTTGACAAAGGTGGTTTGAGTTAAGTACTTTTAGAATGTAACTTGGCAAAGGTGGGTTGAGTTGGTATTTTTCCACGTCTACAATTTCTAAGTACCTGCGTATCAAGCATTGTAGGCAGACAGAGTATCAAATAACGCCCATTCTTTTCTATCACCATGGCAAAATGGTTTTGAGCAGCTATGTTGATTCCGAAAATGGTGTTCTGTCTTTCTCCCTTCTTTTAGCAAAGAGAGCATTATTTAACAAAAGAGAAAAGCTTGGATGCTCTGGCAGAATATGCTGGATGATAAACTGCCACTTAGAAATTACTTAGAAATTGTATGTGCGGCATTCAAGTGATCAAAATAAACTGTCCAATTTATGGGACCTAGTTCAGATATATCATGAACCTTATCTGACCATCAGACTCTCATTGGACGGTTAAAAGTGAAAAAAAAAAATGCAATGATCCTGTTTGGTTCACAAAACAAGTGTCCACCAACAAAAGGTTAGGATTGTTCAGCGATCTGATTTTGGGACTTGGGCTTACAGACAGTGGGTTGCACAATATTATCTGTTAATTTGAGTTAATATATGCCACGTGTAAAAGACGCTGCCAGAGTATCAAGTAACTGCCGTGAAGAAAATAAGAGCCAGCTAGCCTAACATTACAGATACAATAACTAGTGATTGCTTTATACTCTGGCGGAGTACGGGGATTAGTATTCATGCGCCCTGTAACGGTACCAGATGTGGCATACGTGTGTCTCGATCCAAACGGTCCAAATCTTGGGCCAGGAATCTAATATGGGAAATAACCCAAAAATCACAACGGACAGATGATCTTAAGCTTAAGTTTGGTGGCCACTAAATGGACTAATTAAAATGAAATATTATCAAGGGTCCGAATTCAGCGAACGAATACTAAAAAACCAGATTTATTATGTGACCCACGATTTGGAAGGTTTGGATTGATGTACATATATGCATGTGTACCAAATTGCTCAAATTGGAATCATCTAAGAGAATAGATCATACACCATTAAGATTTCAATTACATGACTAATATATAATAATCACAGGTTGTATGTACAACAGTTGGAGTTTCAAATGCAAGAAACCAAAACAAAGTCAACGAATTTGACCAGATGAACGGCTGTTAGGCCTCTTGGGTGTCCTAGACGTTGATACATGCCATTGATCGATTACCCCTTCCAATCCAAACTCCTTCATATCCGTTGGATCGAACACGCAATCGGTTGGGAATCCGATTGAGCCATGGCATGCTGGTTTGGCCTTACGACGGCCGGCTCCAAAGGGGACGTTACGGAGGGTCCCACCGGCGGTCCAGTACCTCTGGCAGCCCTTGCAGAAGTGGCGGGGTTGGTTGACGTTGTAGTTGTTGAAGTAGCAAAACTTGGTATCGATGGACTTGCACCGCGGGCATGGTAATGGTTTTTGGGGCCGTTTTTCTGGTGGCCCACCTCCTTTAGCTTCCTCCTTCGCTTCTCTAACGTCCATCAAGATCATCGCTCCGAATAGCTTGAACCCAGGTGCTTCTGTGCTGGAATCTATTCCCTCCATGATGGATAGATAGATAGATAGATAGTTCTATGAAAATCTCCTCTCTTCTAGTAGAGAGAGAGAGAGACGTATGAAAGTCTCTTCTCCCTTGTTTGGGATGCTTTTATGGAGAGAGAGAGAGAGAGAGAGAGAGAGAGAGATTTCTATGAAAATCTGTTATAGGAAAGCTGGTTCGAAGACATTTCTTGCCATAGTTAAAAGAAAGAGGGCATTGAAATGCTATTAATACACATGTATGTCTTACAACCTATTATGATCCCATGTGACAGCCGCCGCTCATTCTTTCTCATTTTTTAAAAATGCCAATGCCAGCTATAGTAAAAGTCGACGCCGGTCTTTTTGTCCACATCAGCATGCCTAGTCAGCAAATGAGTTCACGTGGCACTTTTATTTGTAGCACATGTGGTGCCTTGTGGGCCCATTTGTTTTGGTTGTGGGTCCTTTTGTATTGGTCGCGGATCAAGCGATGGAGGAGCATAACTAGAGGTTACAATACAAGTAGGTGTATCGTAGTCTTACAATACAACCAGTTGCGTCGGACATATAGGACCATCTAACAAACGATCTGGACCGTCCATCGGTCAAGCCAATACTTGGCAGTTGTTCCTCTATCGCGGAGCAAGCGATAGAGGAGCATAACTAGAGGTTACAATACAACTAGGTGTATCGTAGTCTTACAATACAAACAGTTGCGTCGGACATATAGGACCATCTAACAATCGATCTGGACCGTCCATCGGTCAAGCCAATACTTGCCAGTTGATTCTGCAGTAATAATACCAATTAGATGATCTTGCCCATGCTAGCAATAACATCCAGAAATGGTCGGTCAAGATCAAGCAGAGAAAAGTATCTCCATGATCCAATCATCCAAATGAAGCATGTATTCAGTGTGACAACATTGGATTGCTAATTATTCAAAAGAAACACTTTTGTCAGACGATGCTAACCGTAGGATGGGTCGCTTGTAAAATGGATGGTTAGGACTAAAATGCCCAACATTCGAAGGGGTGGGATCATCCAGCGTGATTTTTGAGTGTCCTGCCCACAGTGAGAGGGAATGGATGGAGTGTCCAGATTCCATATCCATGTTTGGACGGTTCGACTTGTCCAAATAAATTAGTTTCATCATTAGCTTACGGTACAACTAGTTGTATTAGAACCTGTCATACGGACTGACTATTGGTGCGAGCGAAAAGTCACGGGCTTGGGTGGGCCCACCATGACTTTTTAAAGGAAACGGATTGGCCGGTGTACCGCACACCAGCGATATGGCTGAGGACCTGAGGTGTTGACGTCACCAAGTTCTGTGGATCCCATCATGAGGTATCTGTTATATCCCAACCATCCTTTTATTTGGAAAGCTCGTCTTAAGGTTTGAACCGAAAAACAAGACAGATCCATAGATCAAGTGGACCACACTACAAAAAGCTGTGGGGGATTGAACCTCTACCATTGAAAATCTTTTGGGAGTCACAGAAGTTTTGGGTCTATATAATATTTGTTTTATCTCTTCATCCAGGTCTATGTGACCTTATGAACTGATTGCATAGAAAATAAACGCGATGGTGGGCCCTACGAATGTTTTAACAGTGAAAATTTTTGTCCCCACTGCTATTTCTGGTGTGGTCTACTTAAGCTTTGGATATAAATAATTTTTGGTATCATTATCTAAAATGATCTCAAAAAATGGATGAACGGTATGGATATAATAATTACATCATTTTGGGGCCATGTAACTTTGATCTCCTTTGATCCGTTCGTACACCTCGGAGCTCGAGGATATGCAACGCTCGTCCTTGCACGACACGTACCCACATCAGCCATCCGCTTCCTTTCCGAAATATACACTGAGGGACATAGTTGGGAGGAGGACGCCCACGGAAACAGATTGGCTACTCCCCCTGCCACTAGCCAATGGCTGGTGGTAGGTGCTCTGTGGGCCCTACCATGATGTATGTGTTTCATCAATGCCGTCCATTTATTTTTATAGATCATTTTATGCATTATACGAAAAACGAGGTATATTTCAATCTCAAGTGGACCACATTATAGGAAACAGTGTCAAATGAACGTCAACCATTAAAAAAATTTTGGGGCCCATAAAAGTATTGGAACAGGATGATCTTTGGTTTTTCCCTTAATCTGGGTCTTTATGACCTAATAAAGAGATTGGATGTAAAATAAAACAGTACATTGGGCCTTTATAGGGTTTAAATGATGGATATCCAATCACTATTGTTTTCCTGTGGTGTGATCGACATGAGATTTAGATCCCTCTCATTTTTTAAATAAAGAGTTAAAATCATCTTTAAAAATGGATGAACGGAATGGATGAAATACATACATCATGGTAAGGCCCACGGATCGCCGGCCACCAGGCACGGGGCTGGTGTCAGGGGGAGTAGCCAATCCGTCCTGACGGCCACCCTTAATTTTTGAGGGCCGACCGTAATTCGTCTACTCCGACCATTAGATGGATCATCCCATGCTAGGGGCAGGCCGAAAAGATAAGGCTGACCACTGATTCAGGTGGGCCACATCAAAGTAAATAATGAAAAGGCATCGGGCCTATTGTGATAATTATGTCAAATCCACTACATCTATTAGATGACACACTAAAATTTATGCCCGTGAGTTAAAAAATCAGGTCCATCCATGATTCAGGTGGGCCAAAAATAAGAGAAACACTTCGGAGGGTAGGTTTGAAATCGTGTGGTCCACTTAAAAGGCCGAATTTTGGGCAATGGCCTAACATGAAATAATTTACCTGATGGTCGGAGTGGATTTCACGTACACGTCACGGTGGGACCTGCCCGAGCCGCCGACCCTTCGCTCGCACGAATCCTCTCCTTCGTGGATATCACCGGTATATTTTATTAAGGTGCCAGATATGCAAGATGATAAGAAGAATTGGATGATGCTCGGCTAAAGCAAGGGAATAGTTCGCCGGCTCTGCAGTGATGCCACGTGGCTCATCTCTGGTGGGCCACACCTCAAGAATCTCACCTCTGGAAAATCCTAGGTGCTTATCTGTCTCAGGCGGATTTCTTTTTAGCTTCAAGTAGGGAACGGTTTTGCGGTCACCAAATACATGGCTAGGATCGTCTGCTAAAAAAAATTAAGATGTGGCCAATCTAACGTGGGTCCCACCATGTGGTGTGAACTTTTGGGAATCTCATCTCATGACTAAAATGACACGGCATCAGTTCAAAGTGACATCATTGGAGAAAATGGGGTGACGTTCACACACGTACAGACGTTAAGATGCGACGCCAATTTCCCACAGCACCTGTTGCTGGGCACGGATGCCGTATAGAAGAAAAAGCTCCGTGGGATCCACCAAGCTGTTTTTACGGAATCCAACCGTCCATCGCTTGAGACAAGTCATATGAGTATGTGAGACCAAAAAACAAGTAGATCGAAAACTCAAATGCGCCACATCGTAGGTAACAATGGCATGCGGATGCCCACCATTGAAGCCTTACTGGGTACCACCAAAGTATTTAGATCGGGGTTATATTTCAATCCTGGTGTGACTTACCTTATGAACGGGTTGGATGGCATATAAACATTATGGTGGACTTCAGGAACGTTTCAATAACAGGTGTTCTCAAATGGGCCACAAAAGACCACCGTTAAAAAATTTCTAGGACTCACCATAATGTTTATTTACCATCCAACCTGTTGATAAGGTCACGCAGATCTTGATGAAGGTAAAACAAAAATATCAACTTGATCCAAAACTTTTGTTGCCCACGAGAAGTTTCTAACGGTGACTGACCACTATTTCCTGAGGTGGGGTCCACTTGAGATTTGAATCTGCTTCCATTATTATAAAATGGCCTAAAATGAGCCGGAAAAACTGATAGACGGAGTGGATATACTAAACATACATCAAGGTGGGACCCACGGTCAGGGACTCACCCACTAAGCTGTTACCCCGAACTCGCCGCCCCCAAACGGCGTCGTAGGAAATTCGCGTTCGTTAGAGCGAACGCTCCGAGACTCACGAAAATTCTTCAGTTATAACCAAACTTTCCAGACTTTCTACCCATCGTAATAAGGGCATTCTTGTAATTGTAACCCGAAGACTTCTTATCGAAGGTCCCGGTGGTTGGATTGTTTCGAATACTGGAATCCTCTTCAACAGGTTGTAATAAGCGGGTACATCATCAGAGCTCTATAGGGCCCACTGCATTGTATGTATAACATCCACTCCGTCCATCAGTGCACACCTCGATGTTAGGCTCTGAGCCTAAATATTAGAACTATACACAGATCAAGTGGGCCACAGCACAGGGAACAGTGGTATGGGGGCACACAACGTGGGTATTTCCCAGATGCTGTGTGCGACCCTCCATAGAGTATGTATGATATTCAAAACGTTCATCAGGTCAGCCTCACCAGGATGAAGTGAAAACCGAAAAATAAGCCTGATCTTAAACTGAGATGGGCCACATGGCATGGATTTAGAGTTTTTATGCATGATTTTATATTGTTCCCCGTGTGTAGCCTTCCACTGTTTTTCAAAGGTCTAATTATTTCATTTGCACGGTGAACAAAGGGTCTACACCTCGTGGACGGATTGGATTTCATGCACACGACACAATAGGCCCCACAGAGGTAGGGGTACTGTAGCCTCTAGCAACGCCAACGGTAAGGATCCGATCCTGCACTATCCTAATTATTATTATTTTTTAAAAAAGAAGGGAGATTCCATCCTGAAAATTAATATATCCGTCCCTAAAAGCACATTATAACAACCTCCATCGCTATCCAATTACCCTTAAATGGGTGGATTCAAAAATTTTAGGGCTTTAAATATCAACTCCCCTGGGGGCACGTTTGGATGCATGGGAAGGAAAGTAAACATCGTTTTCATATAATTAACCAGACTTTCATTAATTCGGCTAATTTTTTGAAAATTTTTGGGACATTTCATTTCCTATTTTCTATTCTTTGCTACCCAAATTCCAAGAAAATCGTTTCCATGGCAGAAGTGAGATAAACCTATATACGATTACTATATATATATATTTTTTTCGTTAGCTTGTTTGTATGCCCCAGTTCACACTTTGCTGTTGGCGTCTAGGGAATCCATACCAAGACTTCCGTGTGTGAACGAGGTATCTTTCACTTAATTTATCACTTTAGCTATGGATAAGGGTGTATACATCACCATTCAATTTCAATGAATAAACACATGTTCTACATATGCTAATGTGCCAAATGAGTCATTGTCCATCTTCATTTGAGCCCTACACGTACTAAAATACCACATGTGGTCTACATGTGCCATATCTCCAGTTGAGCCATTGTCCACTTCTAGTTGGGCTTACATGTGCAGCATATGTCACAAACTCTCTTTTTGGCTCTTTAAGGGTCAGCATCTCACATGTGCTGCCATTCATTTTCTCTTGCTCTTCACATGCGCTTACGTGACACGTGTTGTCACTTATCTTCTCTTATGCCCCACTTGTGATATATGCCACGCGTGCCATTGTCCATTTTTAGTTGCTCTATATGTGCCAATGAGTCAGTTATCTACCTTTGGGTGCCCGTGGGTCAACTGTGCTAATGCATGCATTATGCATGTGCTATTATCTAACATGTATGCTACTATATAATTTTAAATACCTTATATATATTGTTTATGTCACATCTGTTATTATCCATTTTCAAGGTGACATCTGTTATATCATCCATTTTCAAGCATATAGTATTCACCGCATGTACCATCCAACAAGAGTTATTAGCTGCTAAGAAACTTTTTTAAGATTTTTGTTTTTTGGTTTTGCCGGACAACAAATTAGAAAATGGATTTTAAAGTTTTAAAATATTCATGTAAAAAAAGAATTAAGAAAAACAATCTTTATTCTCCTTAGGATTTTCGGATTCACTGAAAACACTTTCTGTCGTTTCCATGAATCCAAACAGGCACTTAGGAAATTTAAGATTTGTTTTCAATGGCAAATAAACACTTCGTTGGAAGATTCTTTATATAATGATATGGTTTAAGTTGTATTGTCAGATTGTCGAATGAATGGGTTAGAGTGTAAATGCATGTGGCATTTATTTATTCAAGAATCTCATTCCATCCATGCAAAAGTTCTACTTACCTTTTTAACATTTATCTGGGTTTTATTTGATACCATGGCATGCACTGGCCACCTTACAAGTGGCATATATCCAACTAAATCCAATCCCTCCCAAATAGTGGGTCCCACTTGAGATGGGACATAACCCCAAAACTAAATTGATAGACTTTCCTGTCTTGTTGAATCTCAACCGTTGTCTTCTTTGCAATTTAACTGCCCGTAAGATGTCCATCAACTAAACAGTTAGGATCATATGCTCAGCGCGACTTTTGGGACATGACCCATGCATAGTGGGCCCATCATTTGGACAATTTAATTTACCGAATTGAAACATTACTGTATGCATGAGTATGGATCATCATACTCCGCCGGAGCATCAAAGATTTTGTCATAGAAAAATAAGACTAGGAAGCATCACCTTCCCTTTCACTAGAAAAAGATATTGATGTTTTGTGCCTCTTTTCAAAATACATAGCATAAAATAAAAGGACAGAAAAAGTAGAAACTTTGTTGAGTTGGAAAGTTCGCATCATGTTGCTTACTTTCATGGTTCACCATCAAGTGGCTCTAAAAAAAGACGAGTCTTCTCTTTTTAAATTTTTTTTAGGGGGACTGTCCTGAAGCATAAGAAAGTAAATAGTTTCCTGATGCTTCTATTTTGTTCAGTTAAGGACCATATTTTAGTGATCCAGACCGTTGACATGATGGCCCACTTCAGATGGTAGTGACCCAAAAAAAGATAAAAATAGATCGCATGATCTCATCAATACCATCTATAGATGTCTATGGATGTTACTGCAGACCGTTGTTGTGTTTTCTTCCTAATAGATCACTCATCAGCAACCGATCCATGGGTTAGAATTGTCTGACTAGGGAGGTCCATTTAGGCATAGCTATCCCCTGTGGATTCCTTTGGACAAACAGTTTGGATATCCAAACCATCAGCCCTGCAAGAACATTAATACATTATTCCCTTTCTAATAATGCATTAGAAACTTAAAATTCCTGAATTTTCTTTTGGTAGGTAACAATGAGGTGGGTCCCAAGGATTCTATATTTTCCATCTGGGACGTGACTGAAAACACTGATTTTACTAACTCATTTTGACATTTTTATCACGAGGGGCTGTAGGGTCCTTCTCATTAGTAGATGTTAATTCATGGGATTCTGTATGTTTAGGACCGTGAATCGATGATCCAAACCTTTTATCTGCTGGGCCCTATCATTGATGGGGGATTGCCTTCAAAATATTCTAGATTGGAAATTTAAAACAGTTGATAAAGGGTCTACAAATGGACAGTTAACCAAAAAACAATAGCTCGTATTCAATGTAAAATAGTCCAAGATAAATGCTTATGGCCTTCCAATCCTGGATATATCTGCCAGAACCCCATCTACGATGAGGCCCACCGTATCAATGTTTTGGATTATGGAACTGGGCCCCAAATGCTTGGAATCCTGCATGTTAGCAAAGTGAACTTGTGTTGATGAGAGGAACTGTAGTTCCGCCTTTAACATACTCTTAAAGCGTACGTTATGCAATGCTGTAAATTCGAGTTTTAGTCAAACTACATAGCGCGTCCTTCACCATTTATCAGATGGTGATGACTTATTTACAGTACACGTGCATCCACCAATCATATCAAGAACCCAGTCTACCAAGGAAAAAAAAAGAGTACAACCTTGGATTTGATGGTAAATGGGTGCATTTCAAACTTGAGTAACTACTTTTTACTTTGAGAAAATAACCACTGTAGACAAAACCTTTTACCCAGCGGTTTTTATCGCGGTATACAAACATAAGTTACCAACTTAGACTAGCACGTGCGGACAGCGACTTTGAGGACGAAACTACCCCTCCTTTTTACTGCCGTTGCTTTTCCTCTCCCTCACTTCTCTCGCTCCATTTTTTTTTTTAAAAAGGACGAAAACTCCACCGCTACATCTGTTGCTTGGATCGCACCACGCTCTAGCTGGATCCCACTCTCTCTATTCATCAACATTAGGGGTGTACACGAACCGAGCTTGTTTAATTTCTCGGTTGCTTCGTTGAATTTTTTTCGTTGCCTTGCTCAACTCCTATGTTGCCTCGCTCAATTTATAGGTTCCCTTGCTCAATCCTTGCTCCAATTTCTACGTTGCCTCGCTCGCCTCGCTCAATTTCTAGCTTCCCTCGCTCGATTCCTAAGTTGCCTCGCTCCAATTTCGATTTTTCCTCGTTCAAATCCTAAGTTGCCTCGCTCAATTTCTAGCTTCTTCGCTCAATTCATAGGTTGCCTCTCTCAATTTCTAGGTTCCCTCGCACAATTTGTAGCTTCCCTCACCTCGCTCAAATCCTAGGTTGCCTTTTACAGTGCGGTCCACTTGATAGTTAGATCTATCTTATTTTTTGTCCCAAGCCTTAATATGAGCTCGTAAAAATATGGACAGTCTGGATATAACACATACATCATGATGGGACCCACAAAAGTAGCATAGCAAAAAAAAAAAAAAATCATTTTGCCCCGCTCAATTTCTAGTTTGCCCCGCTCAATTTCCAGTTTGCCCACTCAATTTCAATTTTCAGTTTACCCCGCTCAATTTTCAGTTTCCCAGCTCAATTTCTAGTTTGCCCCGCTCAATTTCCAGTTTACCCCGCTCAATTGAGCGTTTACCCCACTCAATTTCCAGTTTGCCCCACTCAATTTCCAGTTTACCCCGCTCAATTGAGCGTTTACCCCGCTCAATTTTCAGTTTGCCCAGCTTAATTTTCAGTTTGCCCCGCTCAATTTCCAGTTTACCCCGCTCAATTTCCAGTTTGCCCCGCTCAATTTGCCCCGCTTAGTTTGCCCCGCTGAATTTTCAGTTTGCCCTGCTCAATTTCCAGTTTGCCACGCTTAATTTCCAGTTTGCTCCGCTTAATTTTCAGTTTGCCCCGCTCAATTTCCAGTTTACCCCGCTCAGTTTGCCCCACTCAATTTTCAGTTTGCCCCGCTCAATTTCCAGTTTGCCCCTTCTCAATTTCCAGTTTACCCCACTCAAACTGAATTTTTTTTTTCTTTTGTGGGTCCCATCATGATGTATGTGTTATATCCAAACCGTCCATATATGAGCGGGGCAAACTGGAAATTGAGCGGGGCAAATTAAAAATTAAGGGGGGCAAACTAGAAATTGAGCGGGGCAAACTGAAAATTGAACGGGGCAAATTGAAAATTTGGTTATATGTTTTGGTTTAGGTTTAAGTCAAGGTTTAGGTTTAGGTTTAGGTTATAGGTTCTAGGTTATAGGTTAAAGCTTTAGGAAATTGAGAATAGGTTAAGGTTTAAGTTTAGGGAATTGGGTTCAGGTTTGAGATCGGGTTTAGTTTGGATTTTCAAGTTTAGGTTTAGGTTAAGGAGTTGAGATTAGGATTAGGTGTAGGTTTAGGTTTAAGGATTTGAGAATACATTTAGGTTTTATGTTTAGGTTTAGGTTTTAGGTTTAGGTTAAGGTTATAGGTTTAGGTTAGGTTTAGGTGTAGGTTATAGGTAATAGCTTTAGGGAATTGAGAATAGGTTAAAGTTTAGGTTTAGGAAATCAGGTTCGGGTTCGGGATAATCCCTAAAAAATAAAAAGAAAAAAAGAAAAAATAAAAAATAAAAAAAGTGCATTACATTGACCCGATCGACCCCAACTCGCTGGCTTCTTTTTCATTTTTTTTTTTCCTTTTTCCTGTTGTAATCCCCGCTGGGATTTGAGTTTAGGTTATATGTTTAGGTTTAGGTTATAGGTTATAGGTTTAGGATAAGGTTTAGGTTTAGGTTTAGGTTATAGGTTTTGAGATTTGAGAATGGGTTCGGGTTAGGTTGTAGGTTTTGGTTTTGGTTTAGGTTATAGGTTATAGGTTTAGGATAAAGTTTAGGTTTATGTTTAGGTTATAGGTTTTGGGATTTGAGAATGGGTTTGGGTTTATGTTATAGGTTTGGGTTTTGGTTTAGGTTATAGGTTTTGGGATTTGAGAATGGGTTTGGGTTTAGGTTATAGGTTTTGGTTTTGGTTTATGTTATAGGTTTTAGTCTAGGTTATAGGTTATAGGTTTAGGATAAGGTTTAGGTTTAGGTTTAGGTTATAGGTTATAGGTTTAGGTTATAGGTTTTGGGATTTGAGAATGGGTTCGGGTTAGGTTATAGGTTTTGGTTTTGGTTTTGGTTTAGGTTATAGGTTTTGTGATTTGAGAATAGTTTTACGTTATAAGTATAGGTTTAGGTTAGGTTATAGGTTTTGGAATTTGAGAATGGGTTCGGGTTTAGGTTATAGGTTTTGGTTTAGGTTATAGGTTCTGGAATTTGAGAATGGATTTGGGTTTAGGTTATAGGTTTTGGTTTTGATTTAGGTTATAGGTTTAGGTTTAGGTTTGGATTTGAGTTTTGGGATATGAGAATGGGTTCGGGTTTAGGTTACAGGTTTTAGAATTTAAGAATGGGTTCGGGTTTAGGTTTTAGGTTTTAGTTTTGGTTTAGGTTATAGGTTTTGGGATTTGAGAATGGGTTCGGGTTTATGTTATAGGTTTGGTTTTGGTTTAGGTTATAGGTTTTGAGATTTGAGAATGGGTTCGGGTTTAGGTTATAGGTTTTGGTTTAGGTTATAGGTTCTGGGATTTGATAATAGATTTGAGTTTAGGTTATAAGTTTTGGTTTTGGTTTTCGTTTTGGTTTAGGTTATAGGTTTAGGTTATAGGTTTACGTTTAGGTTTGGGTTTGAGTTTTGGGATTTGAGAATGGGTTCGGGTTTAGGTTACAGGTTTTGAAATTTAAGAATGAGTTTGGGTTTAGGTTATAGGTTTTAGTTTTGGTTTAGGTTATAGGTTTTGGGATTTGAGAATGGGTTCGGGTTTATGTTATAGGTTTGGTTTTGGTTTAGGTTTAGGTTATAGGTTTTGGGATTTGAGAATGGGTTCGGGTTTAGGTTATAGGTTTTGGTTTAGGTTATAGGTTCTGGGATTTGAGAATGGATTTGGGTTTAGGTTATAAGTTTTGGTTTTGGTTTTGGTTTTGGTTTAGGTTATAGGTTTAGGTTTAGGTTTGGGTTTGAGTTTTGTGATTTGAGAATGGGTTCGGGTTTAGGTTACAGGTTTTGGAATTTAAGAATGGGTTTGGGTTTAGGTTATAGGTTTTAGTTTTAGTTTAGGTTATAGGTTTTGAGATTTGAGAATGGGTTCGGGTTTATGTTATAGGTTTGGTTTTGGTTTAGGTTATAGGTTTTAGGATTTGAGAATGAGTTCGGGTTTAGGTTATAGGTTTTGGTTTAGGTTATAGGTTCTGAGATTTGAGAATGGATTTGGGTTTAGGTTATAGGTTTTGGTTTTGGTTTTGGTTTTGGTTTAGGTTATAGGTTTAGGTTTAGGTTTGGGTTTGAGTTTTGGGATTTGAGAATGGGTTCGGGTTTAGGTTACAGGTTTTGGAATTTAAGAATGGGTTCGGGTTTAGGTTATAGGTTTTAGTTTTGGTTTAGGTTATAGGTTTTGGGATTTGAGAATGGGTTCGGGTTTATGTTATAGGTTTGGTTTTGGTTTAGGTTATAGGTTTTGGGATTGCAGTGATGGATTGTAGGTTTTTGTGAAGTGATGCACATTAATGGTTTTTTTTTCAAATAAATGGTTACTTTTCTTTCTTACACTCATTTGTAAATTGATTCATGTACTCATGTGAACTGGATTGTATCATGTGATTGCAGCAGATCCTAATCTAATTTGTCAACTGATTCATAGACTAAACTCCAGACAAATCTGTGAACTGGAACTTATTTGTGAACTGAACGTGAACTAGAATGCGGACTGTACCTTGAACTAAACATTTTGTTGAAGTCCATACCATGGGAATTTCAGGTGGATGTTGCATGTGGGAGGATTGGAGCTGCATATTTCAGATTCAAGCATCTGGTACGTCTCTTATCAAGAATGCACATGTGTAGTTATCATCGTGGTTATAGTTATTCATTATGTGACAGGTTTTCAGGTGAGATGAACGAGTTTCAAAAGAAAACAGTCTGCGGTTTTGAGAAGCAATTCCCAATGCCATTTTATGTTTAAATGCATATTTCAGATTTAAGCATCTGGTACGTCTCTTGACTCAAGAATACTCATGATTGGATTGGTCTACCCATTTGGACAGACCGTGTTTATTATTTGCTCAAAATTGATGGAGTAGACCCGGATGTGCGTCAGAGCTATCCGGAACAGCGGGGGTCCTTGGAAGGTGGGAACCGTTGTTATGACCATGATGAAGCTGTCCATTTTCTATGGACAACATTGGAAGGGCCTGGCCATTTGGACAGACCGTGTTTATGTATTTACTTAAAATTAATGGAGCAGACCCAGATGTGCGTCGGAGCTATCCGGAAGAGCGGAGGTCCCTGGAAGGTAGGAACCGCTGTTATGACCATGATGAAGCTGTCCATTTCCTATGGACAGCATTGGAAGGGCTTGTCCATTTGGACAGGCCGTGTTTATGTATTTGCTCGAAATTAATGGAGCAGACCCGGATGTGCGTCGGAGCTATCCGGAAGAGCGGGGGTCTCTCGAAGGTGGGAACCGCTGTTATGACCATGATGAAGCTGTCCATTTACTATGGACGACATTGGAAGGGCCTGACCATTTGGACAGGCCATGTTTATATTTGTATTTGCAGGTACCATACCCTTAACTTAAACCCGAACCGATTCTCAAACCCAAAAACCTATAACCAAAACCAAAACTTATAACCTAAACCCAAACCCATTCTCAGATCCCAAAACCTATAAACCTAAACCAAAACTAAAACCTATGACCTAAACCCGAACCCATTCTCAAATCTCAAAACCTATCACCTAAATTAAAACTATAACCAAAACCTATAACCTAAACTCGAACCCATTCTCAAATCCTAAAACCTAAAACCTAAACCTAAACCTTATCCTAAACCTATAACCTATAACCCAAACTAAAACCATAACTAAAACCTATAACCTAAACCCGAACCCATTCTCAAATCCTAAAACCTATAACCTAAACCAAAACCATAACCTAAACCTATAACTTAAACCCGAACCCATTCTCAAATCCAAAAACCTATAACATAAACCTAAACCTTATCCTAAACCTATAACCTATAACCAAAACCAAAACCTATAACCAAAACCAAAACCAAAACCTAAGACCTAAACCCGACACATTCTCCAATCCCAAAACCTATAACCTAAACCGAAACCAAAACCTATAACCTAAACCCAAACCCATTCTCAAATCCCAAAACCTATGACCTAAACCCGAACCCATTCTCAAATCCCAAAACCTATAACCTAAACCAAAACCAAAACCTATGACCTAAACCCGAACCCATTCTCAATTCCCAAAACCTATAACCTAAACCTAAACCTAAACCTATAACCTAAACCCGAACCTATTCTAAAATTCAAAACCTATAACCAAAACCAAAACCAAAACATATAACCTAAACCCGAACCGATTCTCAAATCCTGAAACCTATAACCTAAACCAAAACCATAACCAAAACCTATAACCTAAACTCGAACCCATTCTCAAATTCAAAAACCTATAACCTAAACCTAAACCTTATCCTAAACCTATAACCTATAACCAAAATCAAAACCTATAACCAAAACCAAAACCAAAACCTAAGACCTAAACCCGAACCCATTCTCAAATCCTAAACCCTATAACCTAAACCACAACCATAAAACTATAACCAAAACCTATAACCTAAACCCGAACCCATTCTCAAATATTCCAAAAACCTATAACCTAAACCTAAAACCTTATCCTAAACCTCTAACCTATAACCTAAACCAAAACTAAAACCAAAACCAAAACCTAAGACCTAAACCCGAACCCATTCTCCAATCCCAAAACCTATAACCTAAACCAAAACTAAAACCAAAACCAAAACCTAAGACCTAAACCCGAACCCATTCTCCAATCCCAAAACCTATAACCTAAATCGAAACCAAAACCTATGACCTAAACCCGAACCCATTCCCAAATCCCAAAACCTATGACCTAAACCCGAACTCATTCTCAAATCTCAAAACTTATAACCTAAACCGAAACCAAAACCTATGACCTAAACCCAAACCCATTATCAAATCCCAAAACCTATGACCTAAACCCGAACCCATTCTCAAATCCCAAAACCTATAACCTAAACCTATAACATAAACCTGAACCCATTCTAAAATCCAAAACCTAAAACCTAAACCAAAACCAAAACCAAAACCTATAACCTAAACCCGAACCGATTCTCAAGTCCTAAAACCTATAACCAAAACCAAAACCATAACCAAAACCAAAACCTAAGACCTAAACCCGAACCCATTCTCCAATCCCAAAACCCATAACCTAAACCTAAACCTTATCCTAAACCTATAACCTATAACCTATAACCTAAACCAAAACCAAAACCTATGACCTAAACCCGAACCCATTCTCAAATCCCAAAACCCAAACCCAAACCTAAACCTAAACTTAAAACCAAAACCAAAACCTATAACTAAAACCAAAACTAAAACCTAAAACCTAAACCCGAACCCATTCTCAAATCCCAAAACCTATAACCTAAACCAAAACTAAAACCTATAACCTAAACCTGAACCCATTCTCAAATTCTAAAACTTGTAACCTAAACCCAGACCCATTCTCAAATCTCAAAACCTAAACCCAAACCCAAACCTAAACCTAAAACCTAAACCTAAACCTATAACCTAAACTCAAATCCCTAAACCAAAACCAAAACCAAAACCTATAACCTAAACCCGAATCCATTCTCAAATCCCAAAACCTATAACTTAAACCCGAACCCATTCTCAAATCCCAAAACCTATAACCTAACCTAAACCTATACTAATAACCTAAAACTATTCCCAAATCCCAAAACCTATAACCTTATCCTAAACCTAAAACCTAAACCTAAACCTATAACCTATAACCTTAACCAAAACCTATAACCTAAACCAAAACCAAAACCTATGACCTAAATTCGAACCCATTCTCAAATTCCAAAACCTATAATTTAAACCAAAACCAAAACCTATAACCTAAACCCGAACCCATTCTCAAATCCCAAAACCCAAACCCAAACCTAAACCTAAACCTAAAACCTAAACCAAAACCTATAACCAAAACCAAAACTAAAACCTATAACCTAAACCCGAACCCATTCTCAAATCCCAAAACCTATAACCTAAACCAAAACTAAAACCTATAACCTAAACCCGAACCCATTCTCAAATTTCAAAACCTGTAACCTAAACCCGAACCCATTCTCAAATCCCAAAACCCAAAAATCAGTGGAGATTACAACAGGGAAAAGAAAAAGAAAAAAATGAAAAAGAAGCCAGCGAGTTGGGGTTGACCGGGTCAACCCGGTCGACCGGCCTATTGCTACGGATTATAACCGTAGCCATAACTATAATGCTCTGCACTTTTTTTTCTTTTTTCTTTTTTATTTATTTTTTATTTTTTACATAGAGAACTTTATTGTACCTACATTTTTCTTTAATACATGTTTATATAAATATGTGTGTGTGTGTGTATATATATAAATTTTTCTCCTTTTTTTTTCATTTCTTTCTTTATTCATTTAACAAGAGTATCTTCTAAACTAAAATTAGTTACTTGACGTACCACATATGATTTTGGGGTAGGAGAAGCTATTTTAGCCAACCAACCTAGTTATTTTTCAGGATTTCATCAGGTCGATGGTCGAAAATACATTTCATTCACTTCATGGTCAATTTCAATCACTTCATGGTCAAACTAGAAATTGAGCGAGGCAAATATGAAATTGAGCGGGGTAAACTGAAAATTAAGCGGGGCAAACTAAAAATTGAGCGGGGCAAACTGAAAATTGAGCGAGACAAACATGAAATTGACCTAAACCTATAACCTAAACTAAAACCAAAACCTATGACCTAAACCTATTAACCTAAACTAAAACCAAAACCTATGACCTAAACCCCAACCCATTCTCAAATCCCAAAACCTATAACCTAAACCTAAACTTAAACCTTATCCTAAACCTATAACCTATAACCAAAACTAAAACCAAAACCTATAACTTAAACCCGAACCCATTCTCGAATACCAAAACCTATAACCTATCTCTAAACCTTAACCTATAACCTAACCTAAACCTATACTTATAATTTAAAACTTTTTCCAAATCCCAAAACCTATAACCTAAACTCAATTCCCTAAAGTGAAACCTACACCTAATCCTAATCTTAACTCCCTAACATAAATGTAAACTTAAACTTAAAAATTCAAACTTAAACTCAATCCCGAACCTGAACCCGATTTCCTAAACCTAAACCATAACCCATTCTCAAAACCAAAAGCTTATAACCTAAACCAAAACCAAAACCAAAACCTATAACCAAAACTAGAACCCATCAAATCCTAAAACCTATAACCTAAACCTAAACCTAAACCTATAGCCTAAACCCGAACCCATTCTAAAATCCAAAACCTATAACCTAAACCTAAACCAATCCCAAAACCTATAACCTAAACCCGAACCGATTCTCTAATCCTAAAACCTATAACCTAAACCAAAACCATAACCAAAACCTATAACCTAAACCTGAACCCATTCTCAAATCCCAAAACCTATAACCAAAACCTATGACCTAAACCCGAACCCATTCTCAAATCCCAAAACCTATAACCTATAACACATACATCATGATGAGACTCACAAAAGAAAAAAAATTTAGTTTGCCCCGCTCAATTTGGAAATTGAGCGGGGCAAACTAGAAATTGAGCGGGGTAAACTGAAAATTGAGCGGGGTAAACTAGAAATTGAGCGAGGTAAACTGAAAATTGAGCGGGGCAAACTGAAAATTAAACGGGGCAAACTAGAAAATGAGCGAGACAAACTGAAAATTGAGCGGGACAAACATGAAATTGACCTAACCTATAACGTAAACTAAAACCAAAACCTATGACCTAAACCCGAACCCATTCTCAAATCCCAAAACCTATAACCTAAACCTAAACCTAAACGTTATCCTAAACCTATAACTTATAACTTAAACCAAAACAAGAACCTATAAACTAAGCCCGAACCCATTATTAAATTCCAAAACCTATAACCTAAACCAAAACCAAAACCTATAACCTAAACCCGAACCCATTCTCAAATCTAAAAACCTATAACATAAACCTAAACCTTAACATAAACCTATAACCTATAACCTATAACCTAAACCAAAACCTATAACCTAAACCTAAACTAAAACCTATAACCTAAACCAAAATCTATAACCTAAACCTAAATAAAAACCTATAACCAAAACTAAAACCAAAACCTATAACCTAAACCAAAACTCATTATCAAATCTCAAAACCTATAACCTAAACCAAAACCTATAACCTAAACCCGAACCCATTCTCAAATTCAAAAACTTATAACCTAAACCTAAACCTTAACATAAACTTATAACCTAAACCAAAACCTATAACCTAAACCTAAATTAAAACCTATAGCCTAAACCAAAACCAAAACCTATAACCTAAACCGGAACCTATTATCAAATACCAAAACCTATAACCTAAACCCGAACCCATTCTCAAATCCCAAAACCTAAACCTATAACCTAAACTCAAATCCCTAAACCTAAACCTAAACCTAATCCTATAACCTAAACTCAAATCCCTAAATCTTAACCTATAACCTAACCTAAACTTATAACCTAAAACTATTCACAAATCCCAAAACCTATAACCTAAACCTAAACCTAAACTTGAAAACCCAAACCTAAACCCGATCCCGAACTCGAACCTGATTTCCTAAACCTAAACTTTATTTATTCTCAATTCCCTAAAGCTATTACCTATAACCTACACCTAAACCTAACCTAAACCTATAACCTTAACCTAAACCTAAAACCTAAATGTATTCTCAAATCCTTAAACCTAAACCTATACCTAATCATAATCTCAACTCCTTAACCTAAACCTAAACTTGAAAACTCAAACTAAACCCGATCTCAAACCTGAACCCGATTCCTTAAACCTAAACCTTAACCTATTCTCAATTCTCTAAAGCTTTAACCGAGAACCTAGAACCTATAACATAAACCTAAACCTAAACCTAAACCTAAACCTAAACGTATAACCAAATTTTTAGTTTGCCCCGCTCAATTTTAAGTTTGCCCAGCTTAATTTTCAGTTTACCCCGCTCAATTTTCAATTTACCCCGCTCATATATGGACGGTTTGGATATAACACATACATTATGTTGGGACCCATAAATGAAAAAAAAAATTTCAATTTGCCCCGCTCAATTTCTAATTGAGCGAGGCAAACTGAAAATTTAGCGGGGCAAACTAGAAATTGAACGGGGCAAACTGAAAATTGAGCGGGGTAAACTGAAAATTGAGCAGGGCAAACTAAAAATTGAGCAGGGCAAACTGGAAATTGAGCGGGGCAAACTGAAATTATTTTCTTTTTTTTTTTGCTATGTTACTTTTGTGGGTCCCATCATGATGTATGTGTTATATCCAAACCGTCCATATATTTTACGAGCTCATATTAAGGCTTGAGACAAAAAATAAGATAAATCTAACTATCAAGTGGACCACACTATAAAAGGCAATGGGAAATTGAACGTCTACCATTGAAACCCTTTTAGGGGTTATAGAAGTTTTGGATTATTATGAAATTTTTTTTCCTCTTCATCCAGGTCTTTTTGACCCTATGAATGAACTTAGACGAGCAGAATTTCTCACAAACATCACAGTGGGCCCCCTAAAGGTTTCTAATGGTTGACGCTCATTCAACACTATTTCCTGTAATGTGGTACACTTGAGAACTGGATATATCTCATTTTTGGTCTCATACCATAAAATGATCTGGAAAAATATATGAATTGAGCGAGACAACCTACGAATTGTGTGAGGGAAGCTAGAAATCCAGTGAGACAATATATAAATTGAGCGAAGGAACCTAGGAATTGAGCGAGACAACCTAGCAATTGAGCGATGCAACGTACAAATAAAGTGAGGCAATTTAGGATTTGAGCGAGGTTCCCTCACTCAATTTCAACGTAGCCTAAACTTCGCTTAATTTTTGGGTTCCCTCGCTCAATTTCTAGCTTTCCTTGCTCAAATCCTAAGTTGTCTCGCTCAATTTCTAGATTCCCTCGCTGAACTCCTATGTTACCTCGCTCAATTTCTAGCTTCCCTCACTCAATTCATACCTATCCTGCTCAATTTTTAATTTACTCACTCAATTTCATATTTGTCTCGCTCAATTTTTAGTTTAACTATGAAGTGATTGAAATTGATCATGAAGTGAATGAAATGTATTTTCGACCATTGACCTGATGGAATCTTGAAAAATAACTAGGTTGGTTGGCTAAAATAGCTTCTCCTACCCCAAAATCATATGTGGTACGTCAAGTAACTAATTTAGTTTAGAAGATATTCTTGTTAAATGAATAAAGAAAAAAATGAAAAAAAAAAAAGAGAAAAAAAAATACACACACACACACACATATTTATATAAACATGTATTAAAGAAAAATGTAGGTACAATAAAGTTCTCCATGTTAAAAAGAAAAAAAAAAAAGAAAAAAAAAAGTGCATAGCATTATAGCTATGGCTACGGTTATAATCCGTAGCCATAGCCCGGTCGACCCCAACTTGCTGTCTTCTTTTTCTTTTTTTTCCCTTTCCAAGTTGTAATCCCCACTGATTTTTGTGGGTCCCATTATGAGGTATATGTTATATCCAAACCGTCCATCTATTCGGTGAACTCGTATTAAGGCTTGAGATGAAAAATAAAACAAATCTAGCTATCAAGTGGACCACATAGTAAAAGGTAATGGGGAATTGAATGTCTACCATTGAAACCCTTTTAGGGGTTGCAGAAGTTTTGGATCATTATGGAATTTGTTTTTCCTCTTCATCTAGGCCTTTGTGACCTTATGAATAGATTGGATGGAAAATAAATGTTATGATGGGCCTTACAAAAATTTTTAACGGTGAAAATCAATTTCTCCGCTGCTCTTTGTGGTGTGGTCCATTGATTTATGGATATGATTTATTTATTTTTGGATAATGCTCCGAAATGATTTTGAAATATGGATGAACGTTGTGGATATGATAAATACATAGCTGTGGGGCCATGTAACTTTGATCTCTCCTAAGCCGTTCGTACAACTCTCAGTTGCAGGAGCGTCAGCTCTTGTCTTCGCAGTGAAAAGGAGGGGTAGTTTCGTCCTCAAAGTCGCTGTCCGCACGTGCTAGTCTAACTTAACTTTGTATTCCGCGATAAAAACCGCTGGGTAAAAGGTTTTGTCTACAGTGGTCATTTTCTCTTTTACTTTTTGTAGCTTTGGATTTGAGGATAAATGAAGTTGAAGGTACTTCAAATTTACCGGTTTTTTTTTTTTGAAATCTTACTAAAATGCTGAGATTCTGGTATAATATAATTTTGTTGTCTCCTTTTGATTCTGGTATAATTTAAAGAAAATAATTTTGCTAAGAGTCCCAGGTGTAACAAAAGTATATATATATAAGCTACTAATCTACTAAATGCATGGTAAGTTGATATGAACCAACTAAATATTAGACATCTAAATAAAAGGTTAGAAAACGTTGGTGAGTCACTTATTTATAATCCTTGCATTTGTGGCTCACCTAGAGTTGCATTGAGATTTCTTTCAACCTGCTTTCATGTTATAATCATTCTATCAAATATTTCTCTCTCTCTTTCACACATATATATTATTAACTTGAGATATAAAAGTAGATTTATTTAATCAAATCTAAGTCCTGTGAATTTACTAAAGAATACCAATGCTCTCCAAATATAAGCTTCCAAACGTCTATTTCTACCAAACACAAATGAAGATTTAGAATTATTTTGATTCCATTATAATTGTGATTTGAATTCCAACACATTTCAAATTCAAGCTCTCAAACGGCCTTTATGGCGACGATGGGCTGTGGTTGGGATAAGCACAACTATAACTCGCCACTTAAGATCCAAGGGCCAACCTAGCTTAAGCCCAAATCCCAAAACTTGGTTGGGACTGTCCTCGATCCAGCCCGGCGTCATAATTGATAAAATAGCTACTTTCCACCTAAATATTTCTAATCTATCTATCGATCAAGTAGGCCACACATGCACACAGAAATAGATATTTTACCAGAATAAAACCAACGGTCTACATTAAGAAGAATGGGTGGCCCAACCAAAGAACACAATGGCATATATGTATGAGATATAGGATATAACACATATCATATAAAGTTTGGTCTAGCTGGGCTGGATGGGTTGGGCAAAAATGATTTGAGTCCAAGGCCCAAGCCCAGCCCAAAATTGAAACTGGAGTGCTATCCGGCCCATTGCGACCGTTAAGCTGATTGGGCAATCTTAACAATCTGATATTGGCCTTTGAATTTGGACCGACGACCATTTTCTTTTTAGCTATCCATTTGATGACCAACAGCTAAACGGCTAGGATTTTCTGATCAGTGTCATTTTTGACACATGTTCCATCCAAATTGATTCATTAGTACAATGTATCTATCAAAAATCTGGTTGTGAATATTAATTCCCTTTTCAAATGAGAGAGAGGATCCGGTACCAGCTATCAATATTATCTAACTTCTTACTAAGCAACAAGCATCAATACCTATGTTGGTGTTACACGTGTGTACGAGATGGGCCGTTCGTCTACTGGGCCCTATCGTGGATGGGGTGTGGTTGGAAGATCCTAGCCACTGGTTGGAGAATGCTTGGGTATTATAAATTGGTGGTCATGGAAGTCCAGCTGATAATCGATGTTCAATAGGCAAAAATCATCCGTCCAGTGACTGTGATCATCTGATTGGTTCAATTTTTAATATATGGTCTATCCAAGGTAGGTTACAATAGATGAACGGTTTAGATCTGTTGGCCGCCTGCCACCTATAATCGGATTGGGTGATTGGTAACCAAGGTATTAGCAAACTTCTTTGATAAAAGTAACTTAAATCTTAGCCACAAGATGGGTGCAGGAAAGCTACAGAGGGCTTATATCCTTTAGATCCTCCACGCGTACCAATCTACAACATAGGCACCATTACATGTAGCATACGTGCCATACTGGCACGTGTGTGAGACATCCAATCCGTTTATAAGGTGGACTTCCACGTGAAGATGATATGGTCCAATATTCAAACCTGCTACTCATCAGGTGGCTACCCTTGTACATAAACAATGGACGGTTCCAAATATGTTAGCTAACCGTCCACATTCAATGTGCACGTGTGACCTTGGACTTGTCTATTTTTTGTGTTGGGTCATCGTGAATCAAGGCCCACAATGCGTGGGGGTGGGCCGGGTAGCCCACCCAACCCTACAAGCCTAACCTTTCTTTGGGCCAGGCTTGGACCTACTAGTGTGGCCCGTAGGGTAGATTTGGGCTTTGCAAAACTGCCAAATCAGTTGGCCTGGGCTCTGGCTGAAGTCATTTTAACTCAACACAGCCCAACCTGACTTTGCATGTACGTCATATATATATACACACACATGCATATGTGGGCCACTTGATCAACAGATATGTTAGGTTGATCTGAACTACCCAAGTCCCAAATAAATGGATTTTTATCAGTTTTTGGGTCAGGGTTGTTGAGCCCTGGGCCTAACAAAGTTTTTGAGCTCGGGGCGGGCCTGCTTCTTGGCCCATGGCAGGTTTGGGACTTGGGTCTTAAGTGGCGGGCTTGGCCTAGCCCATTTGCACCCTTGGTTATGCGCAGATCGGATGCCGTACGAACATGCATGTCCAGGTTGGCACGTGTGGCACATGAAATAACGCATGTGGAGAGTGTCGTGCATGGACCCAGAAAGACTTGTGCACCTGGATTTTCCTGCATCTGTAGCCTCCTCTCTTCAGCATAAAAGGGAGCCTTGGCTCACCATGTAGGGTTTGATGTGGGGGTGTCAATGAGCTGGGCTCGGGCACCAAAATAAAAAGTTCCAAATGCCTGAAGACAATCCTAGGCCCGGCCCGTTAGATCTTCCAATTTGGTGGAGGTTTTGGGCATGGTTCATGTAAGATGGGGTCATCCGATCAATGGCTTGGATGAACCAGTAATGGTCCCACATGTACGGACCAGATACCAAAGGAAACAGGAAAATCGGACTCTTTTAAATTTATTTATTTTAATAAATAAAAAAACATTGTGAATCTGTGTTCGCTATAAAAGTGGGTGCAAAGATATGAGTCGGATGCACTCGTCTATGCACGGCAAGGAAATAGAACCGTCCACAGCTGGGCCATGATGATCTGTTCGAATCCCCTTAAAATGATAAGCTCACACAAACTCCGTGGACCTTACAACGGGACTTCCACATAAAATCATCGTGCGGGAACCAGCGCCTGCAGTGATGAAGCACCAGAGGTGGGCATCGAGTCGAGTTGGACCGATCCAATTCGGGACCAAGTCTAGTAGGGCTGACTCAATCCGAACCGATTTCTTATTGGCATGACCCAAAGATCCGATCTGATTACTTGCTGGCCTGACCTGAACCGAGTCTGACTCGATTAAGGAAATCAAGTCGGATCGAGTTGAATCTGTCCGATCGATTTAAACTGGGCCGAGTCAAGCCGAGCCGGAGACACTTGTGGTAGGAAGAAAACATGAGGGAAAGCGGGAGAGAAAGAAGGAGATGAGAGAAATTGAGAGAGAAAGAAGTTCATCTAGCGGTATCAACTCGAATAAAAGAAGAGTAAAGGTAAAACAGAAGTAAAATCTGACTTTAAACTACTCGATTCCGGTCCGGATCGTATTGAATTGCTATATGGCGCGGACTCAACTCGATTTGATGTCAAATCCAAGTGGGTCTACTCAATCCTACTCGACCTTGGCTTTCAGTTCGAGTCAGATTGGATCCGATCGGTTCGGTCAAGTCGGATCCTGTTGAAAATAAATGGTTTTCAAATTTTAAAAAAATGAAAATTCAAAATTTTCAAAATTTCGAGATTTTCTCGGCAAAACGCTTTTAGAAATTTTTTGAATTAAAAGTGCGGTGTGTGCTTTGTCCCACATCGAAAATGGTTAAAATCTTTTTATGGTTTATACGAGATATTGTGAAGAGTATTCTTACTTGGAGCTTTTGGAGGAAGTGATACACAGGTTGCGTGTTTCAGTGCGTAGCACTGGAACACATGCACGCACGCGTGCGCGCTCGGGCGTGGGCAGTGAGGCAGTGAGGCAGTGTGGCTATAGTGGCGCTAGATGGTACACTTCGCATGTACGCATTATGTCGCAGAGTGGTCTCTCCTTCGCGACCTTACGTGAGACGGTGCGACCTCGGTTCGATTGCGGTGCGATAGGTCTGGTCAGTACCTTAGAGCGATGTGCATCTGAAATGAGCCTGAATTTTTATAGGTGACTGAGAACGGTTGGATATTAAATCCGAAACGTCCATTCGTTTCTAACAACGGATAGCTACCTTAAAAACCACAACGGTCCGAAAATGGACGGACCATGATGATCCAACGGTTAGATCTTTTGATCCGACGACCAGAAATGCCTAAGATTAATGGACAATGGATAGAAACATTTTTCGAACGTTCTGGACCATTGATAGCAGTCTAGCAACGGTCCACTACATGATGCCTGAACCATTCCAGTCCGATTTCATCATCTCAACACACATATTTCTCCCATCATCAGATACGATCCATAACTCTATTCTAAAATACTTAGAACATTTTCACCATTTGAGTCTGCCAGAAGAAATCCACTACGTTAAAATTTTTCCACAGTTGACCTATCGTGATTGCTGCACGTTGGATCCAAAAAGCTTGTCTTATCCTGGAAGCAATTTGCCTGTAACCCATCAGAAGTAGATAAGTGGGCAAATCACACTTTAAGGACAGTGTATTTTATACGTGATTCAGCTTAGTAAAACATTTGATTTTCAAATTAATTTCTTTTTATTTTCGGTGTATCCAAACTCATATTACCAACAATCTTAAAGCGTGATTACATGGACACGAAAGTGTTGCATCAGTCAAACTGATGAACCAAGATCTAATCTGATTGGACTGATTCGATGGTTCAAATTTCGATAGATGGTGGGATAAACTAAAATTTCTGCTGACCACTCTGAAGATTTACTACATCCTGGATCTGACTCTCCAGCTTCTGCCCGAAGCAAAGGACACTGATACTCTTGAACAAGTTACTGCTAGGATCGAGCGACAAGAAGATGAATTGCTGTGTCGTGGCCACATCCTCAATGCTCTCTCTGATCGGTTGTATGATTTGTACACGGGGACCACATTAGTAAAAAAAATTTGGAGCGTGCTGGAATACAAATATAAGGCTAAAGAGGAAGGTACACAGAAATTTCTAATTGTCAGATATTTCGACTTCACAATGGTAGACAATCTACCGTTGCTTTTCCAAATTCAAGAATTGCAGCTTATTGTAAATAAAATAAAAGTTATAAAAATTGATCTTCCTGAATCTTTTTAAGTCAGAGCTATAATTGCAAAATTGCCTCCGAGCTGGAAAGATTTCAGGAAGAAATTACTGCATGAATCCGAAGAATTCACCCTGTAACAAATCCAGAAACATTTTCGTATTGAAGAATAATCTCGTAACCGAGACAAAAAGGATGACGCTAATAGTGCATCCTCATCGAAGGTGAACGTAGTAGAACGACCATCTTAAAATAATACCTATGAGAAAGCTGATTCCCTTAAACCTAACAAAGATCAAGAGAAATTCAAAAAAACTTAAAAGAAGAAAAACGGCAAACCTAAGGGAATTTGTTATGTCTGCGGCAAGATCGGGCATTTCGCTCGAGTCTGTAGGGACCGAAAAAAGCCTAAGAAAGAGGCTAATGCAGTAGACGATGAACTTGTAGCTATGGTCACAGAAGTGAACTTATTTCAAAAGAAAAATTTTGGTTGGTGGTATGATACAAGTGCCACAATCCATGTATGCAATGATCGATTTGCCTTCAAAACCTATGAATACTAGACTAATGGTCAGGAGGTTCAAATGGGAAATGAAAGAAGATCGAAAGTTGTTGGAAAATGAACCGTGGAATTACTTTACCTCTGAAAAGAAGGTAATTCTAACCAACGTACTTCATATCCCAGACATAAGGAGGAATCTTGTCTCAAGGAAACTCTTAAGCAAGCCTGGGATTAGGGTTGTGTTTGAATCAAGCAAGCTGATCTTGTCTAAGAATGAGAACTTTTTGGATAGGGGTTATGCTTGTAATGGGATAATCAAACTTTCTTTGAATGAAAAAAATTCTTCTGCTTATATGATTGAGTCTGTGACGCTATGGCATGGTAAACTAGACCATATTGGTTACAGTACTATAAAACTCATGGTTAAGAACAACTTAATATCATACAATGATAGTGACAAAGATAAATGTGAAGTATACATATGGTCTAAAATAATAAAGAAACCATTCCCTAGTGTTGAGATATCATCTCAAATATTAGACCTAGTGCATATTGGTATATATGAACTAAATGGCGTTCTTACCTGTGGAGGTAAAATGTACTTTATAACGTTTATGTATGATTGTTCAAGATACGAATATGTATATCTGTTAAAATCGAAAGATGAAACATTTAATGCATTGAAGATTTATAAATCTGAAGTAGAAAATCAATTAGACAAAAATATTAAAATCCTTCTTAGTGACCGAGGAGGAGAATATTTCTCTAATAATTTTTCTAACTATTGTGAAGAACACAACATAATACATTAGTGCACAACACCTTATACACCACAAAAAAATAGTGTAGCAGAGAGAAAAAATTGGACATTAGTATAAATGGTCAACTCAATACTAATACAAGCACAATTGTCATTAAACCTATGGGGAGAAACACTGTAAGCTGCATGTCATGTTTTAAACTGAATTCTATCTAAAAAAACCAAGACCTCTCCATACGAAATATGAAAATGAAGAAAACCAAACGTAGGGTATCTTACAGTGTGGGGGTGTCTTGCATACTGCAGAACACCAGAACCTAAAAGAACTAAATTAAGACCGAGAGTTCTCAAGTGTGTCCTTGTAGGATATGCACAACATAGTAAGGCATATAGACTTCTAGACTTAGACACCAATGTAATCATAGAGTCTAGAGATGTAGAGTTCTTTGAGAATTTTGTATTCATGGAGAAAAAGAATGCCGAGATTTAATCTCTTAATGAAACTATAAAAGAAACACATATAGAAGAGAACTCCTAGTGAACCTCGTAGGAGTGAAAAAATAAGAGTAGAAAAGAGTCTTGATCCTGATCAAATATACTCTCAACGACTCTCTTTTCATCTAGTTGAGGGTGATAGAGAGAATGTGACTAGAAAAATACCTATGGTTTTAACTATAAAAGATGAACCTAAAACCTTTAGTGAAGCTATGTCTTCAAGAGACTTCGCTTTTTGAAAAGAAACCATTAATGATGAAATGAATTCCATAATGTCTAACCAAACATGAGAATTGGTAGATCTACCTCCAGATTTTAAACCAATAGGATGTAAGTGGGTATTTAAGAAAAAATATTATATAAATGGTACAATTCAAATATTTAAGACAAGATAGTTGCTAAGGGTTTCCGACAGAAAGAAGGAATCGATTATTTTGACACTTATTCATAAGTAGCTCGAATAACATTGATTATGATCTTATTCGCTCTAGCATCCGTACATCATCTTCATATCCATTTCATCTTCATATCCATCAAATGGATGTGAAGACAACATTCATGAATGGTGATATCGATGAGGAGGTTTACATGAAACAACCAGAAGGATTTGTTCTACTAGAAAATGAAAGAAAAGTGTATAGACTTGTTAAGTCTTTGTATGGATTAAAACAAGACCAAAACAGTGGCATGATAAATTTGATTCTAAAGTTGTCTTATGGTTTTGAACATAACATTACTGATAAATGCATATATTCAAAAATGTGTGATGATTATATTGTAATCATATGCTTGTATGTATATGATAGGTTAATAATCAGTAATAAAATGAAAAGTGTAACTAAAATCAAAAAGTCTCTCTTAAATTTTCAAAATGAAGGATCTTGGACAAGTAGATATTATATTAGGTATCAAAATTAAAAAAGATAGTAGGAATTTTGTATTATGTCAGTCTCATTATATTGAGAAAATAATAAACAAGTTTAATCACTTGAAAATTAAAGTGGCAAAAATCCCGTTTGATTCAGGCATCAAGTTAAAAGAAAACAATGGAAGAGCAGTTGCACAACTAGAGTATGCTAGTGCTATAAGCAATCTTATGTATGCAATGTAATGCACAAGACCGGATATAACATACGCTATGAGTAAACTAAGTAGGTTTACGAGTAATCCTATCCATCAAATGGACGTGAAGACAACATTCTTGAATGGTGATATCGATGAGGAGATTTACATGGAACAACTAGAAGAGTTTGTTCTACTAGAAAATGAAAGAAAAGTGTATAGACTTGTTAAGTCTTTATATGGATTAAAACAAGATCAAAACAGTGGCATGATAAATTTGATTTTAAAATTGTCTTATGGTTTTGAACATAACATTACTGATAAATGCATATATATAAAAGTGTGTGATGATTATATTGTAATCATATGCTTGTATGTATATGATAGGTTAATAATCAGTAATAAAATGGAAAGTGTAACTAAAATCAAAAAGTCTCTCTTAAATTTTTAAAATGAAGGATCTTGGACAAGTAGATATTATATTAGGAATCAAAATTAAAAAAGATAGTAGGAATTTTGTATTATGTCAGTCTCATTATATTGAGAAAATAATAAACAAGTTTAATCACTTGAAAATTAAAGTGGTAAAAACCCCGTTTGATTCAAGCATCAAGTTAAAAGAAAACATTGGAAGAGCAGTTGCACAACTAGAGTATGCTAGTGCTATAAGCAATCTTATGTATGCAATGCAATGCACAAGACCGGATATAACATACGCTATGAGTAAACTAAGTAGGTTTACGAGTAATCCTATCCATCAAATGGACGTGAAGACAACATTCCTGAATGTTGATATCGATGAGGAGGTTTACATGAAACAACCAGAAGGGTTTGTTCTACTAAAAAACGAAAGAAAAGCGTATAGACTTGTTAAGTCTTTGTATGGATTAAAACAAGACCAAAACAGTGGCATGATAAATTTGATTCTAAAGTTGTCTTATGGTTTTGAACATAACATTACTGATAAATGCATATATTCAAAAGTGTGTGATGATTATATTATAATCATATGCTTGTATGCATATGATAGGTTAATAATCAGTAATAAAATGGACAGTGTAACTAAAATCAAAAAATCTCTCTTAAATTTTCAAAATGAAAGATTTTGGACAAGTAGATATTATATTAGGAATTAAAATTAAAAAAGATAGTAGGGATTTTATATTATGTCAGTTTCATTATATTGAGAAAATAATAAACAAGTTTAATCACTTGAAAATTAAAGTGGCAAAAACTCCGTTTGATTCAAGCATCAAGTTAAAAGAAAACAGTGGAAGAGCAGTTGCACAACTAGAGTATGCTAGTGCTATAAGCAATCTTATGTATGCAATGCAATGCACAAGACCGGATATAACATACGCTATGAGTAAACTAAGTAGATTTACGAGTAATCCACGTGTTAAACATTAAAAAGCAATAAGTAGACTTCTACGTTATCTTAAAGAAATCAAAGAACCAGGACTATTTTACTCAGAATTTTCAGCAGTGTCAGAAGGATATACCAATACAAGTTAGATATCAAGTGCAGAGGACAACAAGTTCACTACAGGGTGGATATTCACTCTAGGAGGTACAGCTATATCTTGGGGATCCAAGAAACAAACTTGCATAACGCATTCAACTATGGAATCTGAGTTCATAGCTTTAGTTGCTACAGGCAAAGAGGCTGAGTAGTTAAGGGATCTTCTATTAGAAATCTCATTCTATGCAAAGTCAATACTGACTGTTTCGCTTCATTGTGATAGTGAAACCAATTTAGCGAGAGCCTATAGTGGTACCTATAATGGGAAGTTCAGACACATAAGTTTGAGATATGACTATGTAAGGCAATTGATTCAAGGTAGAATCATTACGATCTCATATGTAAAGTCGAGTAATAACTTAGCTGATTCTTTTACTAAACCTCTGACGAGAAAGGTAGTAAGGACAACATCTAGAGGGATGGAGTTGAAACTCTTTACTCAAAGTTTCACTAGTGAAAGAAACTCAACCCAAAATTAGAAAATCTCTAAATATTGGTTTAACGGGTAACAACAATTCACTGATAAGTGAAAAAATTCAGCACTAAATAAATTAATAACCTTATCTAGGATGATAGTGCTGGCTGTTATAAAAGGCGGGATAAGTATTAAACTCTTAATGAAGTCCAGTCAAACAAGACAAGTGTTTTAACGAAAACACAGGAAAGATTTCACGTATGTGAATGTAAAAGTTGTGCCGCTTCTCATGAGAGTTAGAGTTATCTTGGGATCGTTCACGAAACAGGATAAACACATGGCCATTAAAAGTGCTAAGCGAGATTATAAAAGAATACCTAACGCAGGAGCTATTATGCGTGTGATATTTTTAATTATATCATACAAGAATAACTGGTTCAATGCCGTGGCAACCAAAATTTTTGAAATAACTTTAAAATACTTACACTAAAGAAAAATTCAAATCGCAAGATATCTTTCTTTATACATAATAACTGTTATTATTCTGGCAGAGTTTTTTATTGTTTTAAAAACCAGTGGGGAATTGTTGAAAATAAATGGTTTTCAAAATTAAAAAAATATATATATGAAAATTTGAAATTTTCAAAATTTCAAGATTTTCCCGCCAAAACGCTTTTTGAAATTTTTTGAATTAAAAGTGCGGTGTATGCTTTGTCCCACATCGAAAATGGTTAATCTTTTTATCGTTTATATGAGATGTTGTGAAAAGTATTCTTACTTGGAGCTTCTGGAGGAGGTGATACACTACGCACTGGAACACACGCATGCACGTGCGCACTCGGGGCTCAGACGTCGAATATTAAATCCGAAACGCCCATCCATTTCTAACAACGGATAGATACATTAAAAACCACAACGATTCGAAAACGGAAGGACCATGATGATCCAACGGTCAGATCCTTTGATCCGACGACCAGAAACACCTGAGATTAATGGACAACGGTCAAAAATATTTTTCAAACGTTCTGGACCATTGATAGCAGTGTAGTAACGGTCCACTACATGATGCATATATAAACTGAACCATTCCAGTCCGATTTCATCATCTCAACACAATCATCCCTTCCATCATCAGATACGATCCATAGCTTCATTCTAAAATACTTAGAACATCTCCGCCGTCTGAGTCAGTCAGAAGAAATCCACTGCGTTAAAATTGTTCTACAGTATACCTATTGTGATTGCTACACGCTGGATCCAAAAGGCTTGTCTTATCCTGGAAACAATTCGCCTATAACTCATCAACAGTAGATAATGGGACGAATCATGCTTTAATGACAGCGTACTTTAAACGTGATTTAGCCTATTGAAACATTTGATTTTCAAATTAATTTCTTTTTATTTTCAGTGTATCCAAACTCATATTACCAACAGATCCTGCCCACCTTTACGAAGCACTGGACCACTTAGATTCAAACTCACCGTCATACACATGTAGATGAGAGTACGATTGGGACCGAATTTTTATATTGTATTGACCATGGGGCCCACTTATGATCAACAGTGATAGTCGAGTAGTAGGAATTTGCTGCAAATAAATTATATTCAAATTCGACATCCAATCAAAAACATTTGCAACAGATGTTGGATTAAGCAAAGCATGTCATGGAGACCCCACAATCCATATTCCATGCAGTCTGTGGAATCCTCATCTCTAGGCATTTAGTGTGGGCCACAGAAAGGTTTCAGGCTCAAATTTGAACGGCTTGAATTGGCCTATCCTGTTCGGAATTTGGATTTTGATCGGGCTGCCCGACACATTGCTGACCCTAATTCAAGTCCATGTACTGAAAAATGCAAATCTGCTGTACACAAAACAAAATACATTCATATAATGCATAATAACAAGCAATCTACAGCTACTTTCATCCTTTGTATTTTCCCATCCACGCATGAAAACTGTTCCTGCTGTAGGCATTTGAGGCAAGGCAAGAAACCCAACAGAGCTTCTGTCTCCCTCTCTCAACCAGCTCAATAAACAAGTGTTCCTTAACATGTGCTAAAAGAAACAGGACAGACAAAAAAAAAAAAAAAACCAAACGATTTTTAGCCAGTGTTTTGCATGCCGGCTGCAATACCCTTCATGGTCAAGATGAGGGTGTCCTCCAGGCCAGGTGCATAGTCACTCGTCGGATTCAGCTTAACTAGTTCATTGGCAGGCTTGCTTGATTCCGTCACCTCCTTTGACAAGTGGGGCCTCAACTCCACATTGTAACTGGAGTCCCTAATCCGCTTCAGTGTGTATGCTTGGCACACGTTAAGGGTGGTGATATAAGAATCACGCAGTCGGAGTCTCTGTTTCAGGTACGGGTCTCCTTCAAGAAGATCCCTGTGGCCAGCAACCTACACACAAGCAGTCCATATTCTTTGATTAAGCTAGCAGAGTATTGAAAGGCTCTGATTTTGTATTTGCTAAATAATGAATTGGCCATGTAACATGGACACAGACAGGTGGGACACTGGGGATGATGGTCGGATTGGTCTGATTTTTGGGGCGTCCAATCATCTGGTTGGTCCTGATGCTCAGGTTGGATTCCATACACACACTGGGCCTCAATTAAGGCTGTTTCTGTTATAGGTTTCCAATTCCTCTGATGCCTATGGTGTGACCTAACTGATGATTGGAATGGCCTGATTTTTGGGAACCCCCACGACTTTTGGAGGCACACTTAATGGACAGGTTGGATGGCATACACAGACCAGGATGTTGCCACTTTTGTTTAACAACCGTGGAAAACTCCCATGTAATCATTCTCCATAAGACAGTAATTGGTACAAGAATTAACAGATAAATTAAGGTTTTGTTCAATTAAGGTTTTGTTCCAAAATCTGAATAGCCGTGCTGATGCATATGCAACAAGTTATCAGACGTGGTAATTTTCAGAACAAACAGGTATAACTTTAAATAGGCATTCCCAATCATTAGCAAACAGGTATAACTTTAAAATCAAGCTTCGAGGCAAAATGGCTACAGAAGGATTCAAAGAGAAATTTGGGGAGCGTTGTTGTTGTTTTATTTTTATTTTTTTTTCAGAAATTATGTTGAATTTGAAGGCAGTACGCTACAATAGACTGGCACGGTTTCTCAATACTAACAAAAGCAATAAACTCCTTATTGATTATGCCTTCATTTTCTTTAAACATCAACAGGTTTTGAAATACCACTGAGATTGGAAATAAGTAAGCTTGGGAACCTAGATATTTTAGAAATAAAAGGATCCAATTCAAAACAAGCTGTGCATTTGCAGGGTGCGAACACAATATAAAAAAGATGATAAAAAGCAGAAGATAGCAAAAGAAAACAGCACAAAATAAGGGATGGTATCCTTGATTATGGTAATCTCAGGAAGAAGTCCTTATATAAGTAATCACAGAGGAATAGAATCCCTATTTTTTGTTATCAAGGAAATAGAGACATAACCCAGTGCCCCCATAGCACTTTATGCAGTATTCCTTGTTGCATCGGGATGGCACTGTCAATGGGCCGGGCCTCAGGTAGGTATCAGCCCGGATTTTGACTATTTCGGGCCAGGCCTATTCAAAATTCTGAATTTCAGGCCCGAACCCAGCCCATTGACACCCCAACATAGGGACACATGAACCATCCAATCAATCTGGACTGTCAATTAGATCCAACCCACAGTTCATGGGCCACCATGAGAATATCACCATATTTGGATGATTCAGTTTGTCCCCCCCAAAAAAGAGGCATTCGTATTTATAGCCACCCATTTTCCAGCCAATCATTCTTTAGGACCATAAGCAATTCATGATGGTCCCACCAAATGGATGGTCACTGTTGTTGATTGGAGCTATCTTCCATAAACAATACTAACCTTCCATTTTATAGACCATTGATGAGATGGTCAGAATCATTCAATAGATGTGGCCCATATGGTGTGGGCTGAACACAGCCCATTGGACAGTCCAAATCAACCGATTGAGCTGTTCAGGTGCCTGTATGCAACTAGGAGCACTACAACTTACAGTGCTCTGAGACTAGGTGGTTGAGCTGGTTAAATCACCTTCCATAGAATGGAGGTCGTGGGCTCAGATCCCACTTGTGTCCGCCTGAACTGACACCCAGTACCAAAAAAGAGTTCTCTGTGAGCACCGGCCCATATAGTGTGGGCTGAACACAGCCCATTGGACAGTCCAAATCAACCGATTGGGCTGTTCATGTGTCTGTATGCAACTAGCAGCACCACAACTTAACAGTGCTCTGGGACTACAGCCAGGTGGTTGAGCTGGTTAAGTTGCCCTCCATAGAAGGGAGGTCGTGGGCTCAGATCCCATTTACTGGTTTTGTGTCCGCCTGAACTGACACCCAGTAACAAAAAAGAGTTCTCTGTGAGCACCGAATCATTTCTCCAAGAGATCTGTTACTGTGTCATCATGATCATGATTGAAAATGATCATGCGAAATGAAAAAGATTTTCACCTGGAGCAGAAGACTCTTAGTATCTTCATAGTTGGCTCTCAAGCGCTCTCCGAATGGCCATAGATCGTCAGACACCAGCAGCTTGTCATACAAAGCAGCTATGCCTGGATCGCCCTTGGCGAAAACCATCTCAACCAAGTCAATCGTGACCCTGAAAAATGGCCACTCGTTGTACATCTCCTGCAGCATATGGAGATTCCTGATATCCTTCTCCAAGATATGCTTGAATGCTGCCCGGAATCCGAGCCACACAGGAAGGTGAAACCTTGTCTGCGTCCACGCAAAGATCCATGGGATTGCACGGAGTGATTCTATACCCCCACTGGGCTTCCGTTTCGAAGGCCGGCTTCCAATGTTCATCCGACCATACTCCAACTCGGGTGTTGCCTGTGAAATTAGGGGGGAAAATATATGATGTTTTTCTTTTAGAGTTGACACTAGCATTAGCAGAAAATCGGGTTAGTTTGATTCTAGATAGAGACCGATCTAATCTCCTTGATTCTAGTCAAAGCAAGACTTTTTCTAAGCCCACGCCTACTTCCCCATGAGGCCATAAATGCAACTGGGAACGTGTGGGACTATTGAGTAATGCATCAAGTGGGCCCTATCATGCAGATGATATGTGTCCAGCCATCAAGCAATGCATCGTGGGCCCTACTATGTAGCTGACCTAGGCGAAATAATCAGGCTGTTCTAGTGAGCCAGGCATGTATGTAAACAGTATACAGTTCCAAGGAAAATTGCTAACCATTCTGATTCAACGCACACAAATAGGACAACTGATAAGTAAAAAGCAGCCTGACTTTTGGGACAGATGATCTACATGGTGGGGACCCACCTGATGCACACCTACTATATTCCACACTCAAGCCACATTGGAATGTGTGGCCATGGGTGGGCTTAGCAATCATCTTTCAATTGTCCAACAGCAACTTAATTGCTTAGCAGCAATCACATGACAGAAGCAGAATACTCACAAGGCGGAAATATTCAACAAATCTTGATTCTTGGAAGACAATCGATCGGTACTCTTCTGTAGCCACAACAGCCATCTCATCCATCAGTGCACGCCATTCCGGCTTAGGCGAGATTGGCGGACGCATCCCATGCTCAAGAGTAGCAGCTGTGAACCTTTGTAGAGTTCTGAAACACAAGTGCTCCTCCCCGAAAGATTGCTCGATAACTTCACCTTGAACCGTCACACGGAGCGATCCATGGATTGTGTCCGGTGGCTGAGACAAAATGGCAAGATGGGTGGGTCCACCTCCTCTTCCAACAGTCCCACCTCGACCATGAAACATTGTCAGCTTAACTCCATATTGCTTAGCAACATTTATAAGCTCCTCTTGAGCTTTGTATAACTGCCAAGCAGCAGAAAGACGCCCGGCATCCTTGCCAGAATCTGAGTATCCGATCATAACTTCCTGCTTTCCATCAATTCGGTTCCTGTACCAGTCAATCGAGAACAATCGAGATAGGGCTGCAGGAGCAGCATCGAGATCTGCAAGCTTCTCAAACAGTGGCACAACTCTCAATGGCTTCTTCACGTGGCATTCACGCTGCAAGAGTTCGACAGCGAGCACATCGGATGGGGATGTCGCCATCGAGATAATATATGCCCCAAAGTTATCCGAGGGGAGTTCGGAAATGACATGAAATGTATCCAAAACGTCAGCAATTTCTTCTGTTTTGGGAAGGTCAGGGCCAAATAAAGGACGCTTGCCACTGAGCTCAGATAACAACCATTCTTGGCGTTTTTCCTCGGGCCAATCACGGTATGACCCAATGTCCAGATGCTTTGTGATAGCGTCTATGACATCAGTATGCCTCTCTGATTCTTGCCTGATATCGAGTCTTACAAGCGACAGACCAAAGGTTGAAACTTGCCGCAAAAAGTCAAGAAGGCTTCCGTCAGCAATTGACCGATCACCACAAGAGCACAGGGATCTGTAACAAAGCTCGAGAGGCTCCAAGAACTGCAGATAAGAAAGGGATATTAATAACTGATCCAAGATAAATGAAGGGAGAAAAAAGAAAAAAAGAAAAATGCCAACTAATGTTTTTCTGTTAAATAATGAAAAATGCTGCTTGCCAGTGGATTGGGAGAATTTCTCAAGAGGAGACACCTCTCTTTTCACACAGATATCATGCAGATTCTCCCCAACCTATGCAGTGACCCAGTGCCCCAATGGGCGTGGGAGTTACTTTCCTCCCACCTCATGCAAGATACACATGGCACACATATGTATGATTTAAACCATCCCACCCAATCAATTGGTTTCAGGCAATCCTAACCATCTAAGTGGAATTTTTTTGCACCTTTGCTCTGCGGCCCATGCAATACTAGTAAGAAGATGAAGAAGAAAGAGTCCACAAGCAAAGCTTTCAGCTAGGAATTTCTGATTCTTTGAAACGGAAAACAGAGCTTTCAGCTAAGTTCTAATTGTTTGCGACGGAAAATATATCAAGTGTCCTAAAAAGTTTGTCCACATTGATTCCATGCATGTGTTTTTTCTGTTTTACGAACAGTGGTAGATCCAATCTTTCATTGTAAGAAAAGCAGAAATGCAAGTTCCATTCCTAATATTCTTTAGCGACAAGCATATGCAGAAAGTTGAGGGATGGTGGGACCTGCTCAACATCGGTGAAAGACGCTTCCTCAGGAATATCAGAGATCCCATTGGTCAATAAATGGCGGGACCGTTCACGAGTAGTATATAGCTTATCTCTCACATCACCGAGTATGACACGGTAAGGTTCGTTTGGAGGGACTTGCTTCCAGAATTCTACATCCAAAAAAATGAAACGCAAGGGAAAAAAAAAAATCAAAATTGTCTACATAAAGAATCCAATCAATTCAAGCAATTGCAATGATTTTCAGAGTGAGTAGTTTTCAACAAAGGGTTTGAAAAATATTGTTGTAATCAGAAGCAAGATTGAGATGGTTAGGAAACAGGAAAATAAAAGACAATTATAAAAAATCACAATCTTATTTTGTTCTTTCTTTCCTTTCTTCTTCTATCCATTACTAAATGCAAAAATCCTAGTTATATGCATAATAATTCATTACATATACATATATATATATGAGCTTGAGCTGTGTGGGCCCCACCATGATGTGTGAGGGACATCTATCCCATTAATCAGATGCGTCCTTCAATGTTGATCCATGGGCCAAAAAATCACGCCAATCCATGACTTAGGTGGGCCACACCACAGACAACTGTCGAGAGTGGGTGCCTACCCATTAAAACCTTCCAGATTGTACATAGGGCCCACTGAGATTTGGTTTTGACATCTAGTCCATACATTGTGTGTGTCCGATTTGGATGAGGGTTCACACCAAATTTTAGGCCACTCCAAAACTCAGGTGGGCCCCAACAAGTGCTTTAGATGTTTAAGGTGTGATTTTCCATCTTTTCAGATGGTATGGCCCACCTAAGTTTCGGATACGGCTGATTTTTGGCACATTCAACAACCTAGAGGAGACCTTCCAAATGCACGGAGTGGATGTACATCACACATCATGGTGGGGCCCACAGAGCACAACCACACACACACACACACATATAGGGAAAAGGTTCTATGCAGTCGAGTTGTGTGGGCCCACCGTAATGCATGTCAAACCTCTACCCCATCAGTCAGATGCACCATTCCATGGTGAGCCTAGGGATTAAAAATCAAGTCAATCCGTGACTTGTGTAGGCCACACCACATACAAAAGTTGAGAGGGGTTACTCTCCCATTAAAACATTCATAATCATTTGTTGGGCCCACTGAGATGTGGTTCACAAATCCAGCCCATCCATTATGTGTGTCCCACTTGGATGAGGGGTTAGATCAAGTTTCAGACGATCATACATAAAATCTATCATACTCTACCATGAATTAACTACATACCAAAAATCTATCATACCATGAATTAACTACATGCCAAAATCTATCATGCATAAAATCTATTTTTGTGCACAAATGAACATACATAAAATCTATCGTACCCTACCATGAAGTAACTACATGCCAAAAATCACACCAATCAGATGATCATAAGCAGCACTAATTGTAGTATTTTTGTGCATTGAACTTTGATCATTGGTTGGAAAAAAGAAAGGTCAAAGTGGCTACCATCTTTAACTCTAGAAAATTTCAGGGCATTCCCCCAAAAATGGTGGGGCCATCATGTCAATGGTCTGGATCATCGATCTGCAGGCTCCTCTTATCCAGAGTGCATGCATTATACATGTTCTAATGCATCAGGACCCTATAATAATTCTATTTTAAAATAGGAAATTCTAGTAGGATTTTAATAAAATTTTGACACTTTTTTGATCCGAACAAAAGCGATGCAGTTTCAAATATATTTTTTATAGGTAAGATGGGCTCAAACCCAAGTTGTCAATTTTGCCCTGTCAATGTGGTCCTAGAAATGGCATCAATGGCCAGTAAACTTGATCCAAGCAACTGGGATGAAGCAATGATAGAAAGATAGGTATAAATACTTCTATTTATCTAAACTCAAACGTCCCAACATCATCATCATCATCATCATCATCATCAAAGCCATTTCCCAACTAATTGGGGCCAGTTAGAGAAATCTTGTTCTGCAATTGCACTATATGAAGGAGCATATCCGCGGTTAAACCATAGCACATCAAGTCTTTTCTTACCACCACCCATATCCTTTTGGGCCTTTCCCTTGCACTTTTAAAGCCTTCAACTTGCACCCACTCACTCCTAACCAGTACAGTTCTTAGTCTCTGTTGCACATGGCCATACTATCCAATTCTACTTTTCCTCATTTATTACCTATTGGTGCTACCCTTAAGTCCTCTAGAATGCATTCATGTTTCTAATTTTATCCTTCCTCGTGCTAATCATCCATCTGAACATCCTCATTTCATCTAATCAAACTTCCCAACATCAGTTAATAATATAAAAATACCTATGTAATGTTTTGCGTCCTTCCTTGTTGATCTGTGTAGTTCATCTGCACGGACGCGAAGCTCATCACTGCAACGCCACATAGACAGCTGCAAGAAACAAAGTAATAAATGGTAAGGCATAATTTGAAGGAAATTATACCAACGAATAGCTTTGCAACAACAAAATAAGTCTTAAAAAGGCCAAAAAGCAAACTTGGTGGAGCTTTTTCATACCTCAAACATTAGATCTTCAATCTGAGAATAGTACAGATTTGCAGCCATCATTCTGGCCAACAAGCATACATCCCTTGTAACCTCTGGAGTTACTCTAGGATTTCCTGTTCATATACAATGTTAGGATGAGTCAGAAAAAATATATTCAAATATGCTATAGTATCTACGCAGGGAGTAATGATCACATGAGAAACCGTGAGAACCTTCTGAGAACCATCCCACCGCGTTGCGTATATGCAATCCAGGCCATACATACCCTTAGGGTCAGACAAAGGATCAGGCAGTTTTGTAACTCAGGTGGGCCCTGGTTATAATCAAGGATGGGTGTTCCTGTGCACCTTGTTCCCTTTGCTGTGGCCCACCTGAATTTTGGATCAGGGTGATTTTTGGAACATAAGGGTTTCATGAAATGATGCATCTGATGGACGAGTTGGATGCCATTTACACATCACATGGGATGAGTTGTGATGGAAGATATTAGTGGACCAGTACTAGGAGAGCATTTCACCTATGCAGGCTTTATGAGAACTTAGTTTCTTCTCAATAGCAGCTATTCTAAGAGATTGTAGGTCATATCTTACACAACTAAAGAAATGTTAATCAAAAGTCCTTAGAAAATAATCATACCATCACGGTCCCCGCCCATCCAAGAAGAGAACTGAATAAGAGGGGCATTGTAAGGGAGGCGCTCATTTATTCCTATGTTCTTCAAAGCTGTGTCAACCCGACGTAAGAATTTTGGGACACCCTTCCAGATAGTTTCATGAAAATAACTCATTCCTGCCCGCATTTCATCTTGTGGAGTTGGAGGAGTTCTACGGATTTCATCAGTACGGAAAGCGGCTTGAATCTGCATGGAGGACAACACAGGAGAAAAGTAAAATCACCATGAAAATTAGGTTGGACAGCATAGTTCTATTTCAAGCATCCGAGAAAATTTTCTCATCATTCAAAAGTAAATATCATTTCTAGCTATTTGCTTTGGTCCATGGTTCCACCTCTTTCAAAGAAGCTAGCCCATCAATGACATTACTGGATCACAAGCAACACAGACTTCTGATGTTTTGGAGCTCACTGATTTTATAGTTATTAAACTTTAAAGGATATTCCCATATGAATTAGCAGAAATCAATTTAGAAGTCATCTGGAAAATAAATGCTTGGCTAAACCTTTAGAGAGCTTTGCTAGTGAGACAACTGCTGAACACAGATGCAACTCCACAAACTGCACATGCCAATGATATGTGTATGAGGTGGACCCCACCATGCAGATCAACTAGCGCAAAAGTCAGTCCAGTCAACAAATTAGGCAGGCCATACATATAAAGAAATGATGGATGGTTGAAAATGAATTGCCAATGGTCCACATTCAAAATATATGTGTGGCTCACCCAACAAGCAGACCAGGCTATTTTTGAGCTGGAAATCAACACAGGGAGCCCACCCGATGCATGGTTCAGATGTCCCAATGGTGTGCCGGGTTGGAATACATCGCAGCAAGTAGAGGTCTATGCGGCTTTAAAAAACTCTACCTTTACATGACAGGGGGAAGAAAAGAGAGTAGAAGATGAAAATGGATTAAGGAATGATAAGCCAGACAAAATTTATCAGGACAACAGTATCAATATACCCAGTTGCAACCAAATAGAAGATGTCCAAGAACAGGTTTGTAGAATCTAGGTCAAGAGAATGTATTGGTTGTGGAGATATGAGTCGACCGCGGAAGTCGGAGGAAGCATTTGGCATGTCCTAAGCTTCAACAAAGATTTTCGGAAGTATAGCACAGAGTAATTTTTCTCAGAAGTACTATTCTCACATCATTAACGATAACAAGACACATAGCAAAGTATTTAAATATAAGAACTAATCCTACTTTGCACACCAAGATGATGGTGTCTGACTCAAGGCTATAATGGATTTGTGATGTAAGCTACTTTCTAGTCACTGAGAATAAAAGCTCATATACTTTCTAGTACAAGATATAGCATATTAACATTGCAATCTGGCAAAGCCACTGATTCAGAATACTTGATAGTGCATAGTGTCTTATTTATTATAAAATGAAGCAGAGAACCTTGCTAGTCAAGGAGAAATTGGGTGTAGTGCCCCAAACCAAAAGAAATTAAACCACATCTCATTGCAAGCTGGCAGAGCCACGGATTTAGAATACTTGTTAGCGCATAGTATCTTACTTATAGTGGTGACTCACGACTTAAAAGTCACATCTCACACAAAAGTGGGCTCTCTGGTTTTCATTCTATTAAACCAAGAAAACCATCTTTCGCTAGCTCTCTGTCACTGGATTTTGAGATTGGCTTCTTCGACATAGTGGTCACTAGGGGTGCAACTCAGGTGGGTTGGGTCGGGTTGAGGGTCAACCCAAGCCCGACCCGACTTCAAGAGGACCCAACCCACAACCCGACCCAACCCAAATTCCTCTATACTCAACCCAACCCAACCCAAATAAATGTGATTCTTCCCAACCTGACCTATCCCTGAACCCGAACCTAACCCGATTTCAAATCAGGTTGGTGCTTTTCAACCTGAACCCGACCCAAGGACCTTGACATCCTGACCCAACCTAACCCAAGCTCAGGTTGCATCAGTCAAACTGAACCCAAGTTACAGCCCTAGTAGTCACCTAATAAAATAATATGGTGAGCCAAGATAAGCCTAAACTCCTCATAAGATTAAAAGCAGCAATTCTCGAAGCTAGTGATAAACACCTCTGCATCAGTTCATTCCGAAAATGCCTCTAACAACATCCTTTCCATCTCTTACAGAATAGAAAGTGCCTTTTCCAAACAATCAACTTAACAAATAGTTTCTTAAGTTTATATTGGTGCTATCTGCAGAGATAATAAGTCCACATGATCCAACATTTTGATCATTAGTGACTGAATTTGATGTATTTAGAGACATCATGGACCTATCACGTCAATCATTTATGACCTAAAGATTTTCTATTAGAAATTCAGACGCATATAGCAATGTTAAAAACTTGTCCAACTCAAAATAGGCCAAGTCGAATTGGTTTAGCTGGGATCTTTGTAATAATTCCAAGTCGAGTCTAAGTTTCTAAACATTCGTACATAGCAATCCACACATGGTTTGAAAAATCGTCTGATGTGACTTGGTATCATTGCTGTATTGGTTTTGGTATAAAATGAAACAAGTTGCCACACACTGATACAGAACCAAAATGGGATGAAGTTGGGGTGGCTTGTATCGGTTTCAGTCCCCATGTGAGACGCACTCCGAAACCACTACTTAAATTGATCCCACCAGAAAATATAAATTCTACACTTGTAAACAAGACTCAATGAGTTTCTTCAATTAAATGGCTTTCAGCTAATTGCTTAATTCCTAAAAAAAACCAATGAATGGTTTCTAGATCTATACAACTTCTAAATGGTGGAAATAAAGTCTCTTCAAGATAATAAAGATAAATTTAGAGAACCATCAAAGATGACAATTAGAGAAGTCTAACATGACCATATAAAAGAGGCAACAATATGCTACCGTCCTAGAAAAAATATCAACGTATCATGTAATTACTGGATTGGCAACTAATCTACCTCTCTCTGTAGAGCTTCATCGAGCTCTTGCTTATCATCAGGAGTAATGTCTTTGGCATACAACTGGGCCAAACAATTTCGTATCCTGCAGAAAAGACAAAACCCACCAAAGATAAACTGAGAATGTAAGCAGAAAAGATTTCATAATGTCATCGAAATAGATAGCTATGGGGATATCATGGCACTAGGGTTGTTCCATGCAATCCCTATGCTACCAAAGAAGTACAAATGGCTCTCTAGTAACTAATCATCAAACCTCGCATGCTTTTGAAGCAATGATCTCCGGACAGATTGAGTAGGATGTGCAGTAAAGACCAGATCTATGGTTTGATTCTTCAGTGCATCGAAAACTTCTTCAGGAGACTTCTTCAGCTGCACTACAAGTCTCTTGAGAGTCTCTTCGATGTCTGACTCAGTGGTCGCAGAATTCTCATCAACAAAATCTCCCTTTTTTAGCTTAATCCGCCGCCTATAAGCAATCTGAACCTCCTCGGCCAAGTTGGCCAAGTTGAGCATGTGTGAAAATGAGCTAGCCACTACGATAGAATCCCCGGGATCCAAACTCGTTAGCACACTACCAAGCTCTTCTAGCTTCCGAGGATCATGCTTCCCCTCGTACTCAGCTGAAAGCTCATAGCACTCTTGAACCTAAAAACACATACACAACACATAATTACAAAAAATATAAAAAAATTAGGAACCTCATCTCTGCATGTAAACCACATGAAATTGTGAGTAATCTAAAGCGGGCACCGTCTGCTCAAATCTTACCCTCTAACAAGCCTGTTCAAATAAGTAACCTTGCAATATCAAAATGCACTTGGGTTGCCTTTTTCTTGTAATTTCTCATGACTTTTTGAGATGGAATATTATCCATGAAGCTACAAATACCATGGTTTTAAGACGCGTCCAAGTTACCCGACTTGGAAGAGTTGACTCGGATGTGGAACTACCGGGTCTAGCTTGATACCATCAGTTGCCCAAGTCACCCCCAATGAGTTGAGCCAATACATCCCTGACTCGGGAAACTCACAACTCGACATGAGAGTGAACGAGTCAACCCAAGCCTCTGAGTCTAAAAACCATGACAAATACAATTAGTCTGAAGGCATTTAATTAACCGAAACTATCAGTTCTCCCATTAAAAGTGAAATGATATTACAGTGAAACACAAGGCAAACACAACTGGTCAAATGAGTTTTGCTTTCATCCATCAATAATTAACCAAAAACACCAAAATTATCTTCAAATGGGTTTTTATCATTCTGCTTTTACCATCCACAAAATCGGTTTTCATTAGATCGATTCAGAGGCCAATAGAAAGGTAGAAAGGGAATCGATCACCTACAGCCAGTTGTATCCTAGTCTTTCCTGCCAACGCACACTCGTGCATGACATCTGATCCATGTAAATGGAGGGTCTCACTGTGAAGATCGCATGGTGAGAAAAGTCAGGTCAATCCACTCTCAGGCGGGCTCCATCATTGAAATCAATGGATGGCCAATGGTCTGACTCAGTAAACAGGTGTAGTCCACCTAATGAGCAGATTTGCCAGATTTTCTACCTCGGCGATCTTCATGGTGGAGCCCACCGATTCCATGGCTTGGATTCCTAACTTAAGTGACATTTTGGCGGGAAAGATGGGGCAGCATGCAGCCTGCTGTAGGTGATCAACCTCCTAAATCGCAGAAGTTTCCAAACTTCCACAGCAAATAAAACCCGGTTTTCACTGTTCCACCATTTTTTTCCATTGATTTACAACCATCAAATCAATCTAGAAGCTACAGAACAAGAAAAAACATAAAAGTTTACGAATCAAACACTGAAATACTGAAACCAGTTTTCATCGTTCTAGATTTCCGCATCGATCGATGAAATGGGTACTCAAAGAATCAATCAAAAGGCCAGTAAAAACCTCGAAAATAGAAAAACTCATCCAAATTTCCCCTAAAATCTGAAATGGGCTTTCATAAATGAGTCCTCTATTCTAAATCCCGCGAAACGGGATTTCATCAAACTAAAACAAAACAAGAAACGTCCCCCCAGAAAAAAAAAAAAACCAAATCGCTCGTACCGTTTCCTTGATATCTTCCCCATGCAAGTCCTGAAGAATGTCGAGGAAGCGATCCAAGAGAAGAGCGTCGTACTCCACAAGCTTATCATCTTCCGAAACCTTTCCCGGGACGAGAAGCCTCAGCTGGGCATCGATCGATGCTAGCTTCTCCACCGAATTCCGAGACATCTCTCTCTCTCTCTCTCTCTCTCTCTCTCTCTCTCTCTCTCTCTCTCTCTCTCTGCGCGCGCGCGCGGGTGTAAAAATCCAATAAGGATAGATCGAGCAATAGATTTCCGACCGTTTGGACTGGTGATCGTAGAATCGGTCGAAGAGATCCTCTTAATCTCAACCGAGAATCACGGTTAAAGTTAGAGAAAGAAGAGGTGAAATCCAATATCAACCGTCCATTTACTCTAGATTGAAGCCGAATGCATCGCGAAAAGCCAAAGAAGAAAACAAAGCAGAAGAAGCCACACAAAAAGGAAGAGAGAGATCCGAGATGTCACAAGCAGAGAGCTGGCTGTGGCTGGACATTTATAGAGAAAGAAGGGGCTGTTTTTCTCCCTCTCTAAACTATGTTTTTTTCCCTCGCGAGGGAAGCGGATTGGCTGGTGTACCACACAGCAGCTATATAGCTGCTGTAGGTACGTGTCGTGCGAAGACGAGCACTGACACTCCTCGAGCTCCGAGTTGTACGAACGGTTCAAAGGAGATCAAAGTTACATGGCCCACAGTGATGTATATATTATATCTACACCGTTCATATATTTTATAAATTATTTTAGAGCATTATTCAAAAAAATAATAATATCTAAAGATCATATCGACCACACCACGGATAACAGATGAGATCATGATTTGCACCGTTAAACAATTCGTAAGGCCCACCGTATCATTTATTTTCCATTCAATCTGTATATAAAGCAACGAAGACCTGAATTAATAGGAAAAATAAATTTCATACTAATTCAAAACTCCGGTAACTCTAAAAAAGATTTCAACGGTAGAAGTTCAATTTTTCACCGTTTTTCTAGTGTGGTTCACTTTACGGTTAGAGCTGTCTTATTTTTCTTCTCAAGCCTTAAGTCTAGTTCTACAAATGGACGGAGAGTTTTGATATAATACATACCTCATGATGAGATTCACAGAGCTTGCTGACGTATATATAGCAGCTATAGAGCTGGTGTGACGTACGCAAGCCAATCCGCTTCCCCTAGCTAGTTCGTTTTTTCATCTGTCGCATCTCACTCGGGCACACATGCTGAGACGGTCAGATGATTTGAACCGTCCGTATTCCCTTCGCAACATAAATAAGACCCTGTGCCATAATCACACTTTAGTGATGATTCTTGCCTTTGCATTTTAGAGTTCAATTCTAGCCATTAAAATCTCTTTTCATTGTTTTAAGTTCATCTGAGAATCTCGATGATCACAATCAATCATTAATGGCCAGTGTAACATAGATCCCGCCACTTGGACGGTTCCGATCGTCAGGTCACTAAGCATGTGGACCCTCTTGGGACGCAACAACCGGATTACGGAGATCCGCAGTTGGAAATCTGAATCTCGGCACACGTGCGGCATGGAATATGGTGCGAGATCCCCACCATTGATTAGGTGGGCAGACAGTAGGCATCTGATGGCGCATAAATCAGATCCACACGATCTAGGCCAGACTCCTACAAGGAAATGGACGGTTTGAGAGAAGATCACCAAATGCATGCCTTCGACTTATACATGCGGGCCCACGTGATGCGTGACGAGGGCCGACAGTGCATGCTAACGCGGCAACGCATGGTGTTTGGACGGGTTCTAGCATCCAATCGGCACGTTTGTGTGCCGTAATCTCCTCGTATTTCTCATCTGACGGAGTAGAAATGGTTCCTACGGATGCAATCGGAATTTATGTACACATCGCTTGCATATCACTCCATTCAAATTATCCGGAAATGCGGACCCACTTTAGATTGTCTTACGAGCTGATTGGTGAGCATCCAATGGACCTTCAAGTGGGAAAAATATTCAACGGTCAGAATTCAAGGTTAAATGTCCATTAATCACTGGTTAGGGATGTTCAAATCAATCTGACCCTAGCCTTCTGATCTATCTACAGTTTCATCACAATTTGGACGGATTGATTAAGTTCAAGCACGATAGGTTTAAGAGTTTTTAGTGCATGATTATGAACAATCACGTTCTACCAGTGTACAATTTATTTATTTTTATCACAGTCAAAGACTCTACCTTTAGGATCGGAATATCCAATAACGATGCTAAAGGAGGTTAGTTGAGCCCTTCGTCCTGAGAGGGGTTTTCAATGGGTGCGGTGCCCCCGTATCAGACTGTGGTTCGGAGTCTGTTTCCATGGACACGGATTGCCTGGTGACCCTGCCATCACGGAAGGAAATCGGATTAACGGACGGATTTGTTTGGGCCACATGTCATTGTCAAAAATGTCCTTACTCTGCCGGGCGATGTATGTGGCCGAATCAAATCCTGCCTCATACAGACGTGGCAGGATTTAATGGGATATATGTGCGCTGCGAAAGATGAAGCCATTTAATATGAAATATGTACTGGTATGCTTTGAGTGAGAAGCAGGTTGCGCCCTGCCCCCATCAAGACGCATTAAATGCAGGCTCGCTTTTGAGCCCACCTTGATATATGGGTTTTGTATACACGGTCTATTCAAATTTTTTCAGATTATCTATTTTTAAGTATGAGTCTAAAAATAAGGCAGAATCAGTATTAAAATGGACCGCACTACAGCAAAACTCACCATGAAAGGAAGGGAAAATGCAAATTTCATATTGATCCAAAACTTCTTTTACTTACGGAAAGCTTCTAATGGTGGGAGTTGAACTCCCACCGGTCCGCTTAAGCCTGATATCTGCATATTTTTTTAATACATATCTTAGAATAATCTGAAAAAAAATATATAGAAGGCATGGATAAAAACCCATACACGATGCTGGCAATAGAACCTGATGCAATCCACTTCCCTTTTGTGTGGCCTCATTTTTTATATTGGTATATATATATGTCATAATCAAATTTCAACGTGTTGGGTCATCATAAACGTCAATTAGTGGTCATGTAAGGGTGCATATTGGATACTAACCTTTAAATTTTTAATCCCTTAAACCTATATTAAACAATGGTATAAACGGTTGATTGTCTGTAGTTTGGGCGCAGATTGGATACTACCTCCACTGCAACTTATCTAAAAAGGGGCAATCATGCTATGGGCTTTATGAGGCCACCATGATTTATATATTTTATTCACACTAGCCATCTATTTTGGCAAATCATTTTAAAATATGAGCCTTAAAAGAAGGTGGATCTAAGTCTTAAATAGACATCACGTGAAGTAATGGAAATTGAACTAACTCCATTGAAAACTTCCTATGGGCTACTTTGATGTTTATTTGCCATCTAACTTGTTCATGAGGTCACATATACCTAAATGAAGGGAAAACATAAATATAAGCTTGAACTAAAACTTCTGTAGCTTCTAAGAAGTTTTCAATGGTAGACTTTAAATCCCACGGCTTCATGTGGTGTGGTCCATTTGAGCCTTTGATTTAACTCTTTTTAAAGCTAATGTCCTAAAATGATCTTTCAAAATAGATGGACTGCATGGATATATAACATGTAAATCACTTTAGGCCCCCCAAAGCCCCTGACTTGATGGACCATCTATAGCCAGTCCTGGTGGGAGTAGTACTCAATCCACGCGCCTATACTTTAAGCTTATGCTAGTATTTATTTAGTGGTCGCTTGCATGTGAAGATGAATATTTAATTATTTATATTTAAATTTTAAATCCAAATCTGAGGATGATAATAAAGCATGATTATAATACAATAACTTCTGCAGGGTAGCAATGAGAGCTTGGACAGTTCAAATCAACATAAGGATGTCATCCTTGATGGAAACTCACATCCCTACACTAATGCTAGGTTAGTTTTTCACCGTTGAAAAACTAAAATGGTAAAGACTCTTCAGCCATACACATGACATAATTGTTTGGTAGTTTTAAACCGTTCAAACCTTTCTTGCTCAAATCACTCGTTGCCCATCCAAATCAATCCTGGACTGGAGATAGTATAAGTGAAGATTTGTAATAGGAAGTTAGATATTAACTATTTGAACTATTCATTAATTTGTTTTTAACCATCTATTTTACAGCCACTAATTGAATGGCTAGAATTGCTTGATATATCGATGAGATTTTGGACATGAGAGCTAGCCGCTTACATTGCACGGCTTGGGTGGATCCCAATGAGAGCTACAATGATGCACGTGCCTTACATCCATTTTATCTTATACATTTTAGAGCTTATCTTAGGGCATAATTCCAAAAATGAAGCATGCCCAAATCTCAGGTGGACCAAGCTATAAGAAATAAGTAGTGATTGACTATTAAAAACTTCTCGGGGCCATCAAAGTTTTGGATAAGCTGATAGTTGTGTTGTCACTTCATCCCAATCTTTGTGATCTTATCTACAAGTTAGATGGCAAATAAACATTATAGTGGACCTAAAGAAGTTTTTAATGGTGGGTATTCAATCACCACTGTTTCTTGCAATGCTGTCTTCCTCTGGATATGCTTCATTCTTTAGATCATGCTCTAAGATGATCTGTAAATATGGATGGATGGTGTGAACATAAGTCACATACATTGTGATGGGCCCTATAGTCAGGGATCCACTAAGGTAGGTGGATTAAGCTGTGCCTAGGGGTTGGGTTCCCTTTAGACATACGATTCATTAATATGAATTGCATGGAAGCGGACTGAGTAACTCAATACACTAAGGGCCCATTTGGCCGGGTGGATTGGAAAGGATTGAATGGTATTAGGGTGGATGGCTTGGATTTCAAGGTAATGATGGCTGCATTAGTGGCTTGGTGCAAGATCAATGGGATTGCTATATCCTGGGGTTGCTGCATCGAGTCTGCTTGGCACGCCCAGCCAATCCCAAGATTAAACCTTCTCATCCCTTCCAATCCCTCAAACCAAACACATCCTAGGCAAATTTGAACAGATTAGGGTGGATTGGATGGGATTTAAAGGTAATGATGGTGTTGCTAGTGGATTGTCTTAAGATCCATGGGATTGCTATATACTGGGATCAGATCCCCAGCCTGTTTGGCACGCCCGACCAATCTCGGGATTTAACTTCCAACCCCTTTCAATACCATCTAATCCCTTCCAATCCACCCGGCCAAACAGGCTCTGAGGGGGCATTTGGCGTCCGGTGTTAGATGGGATTAGGTGGGTTATAATTGCATTTGGTCCCATGCAAATTCTATACAGCATTTGGGGATGATGAGAAAGGTTAGGAATAGGTGGGATGGAATTGCATTTGATCCCATGGAATTGAATTTGGTCCCATGTGGAAATTCCATGGATTTTGAAATCCACTACACATATGGGCTCCACATTGATGCATGCATTTATCCATGCCGTCCATCCATTTATACCATTTATATGTGACATTCTGATTATATATGTGTATAAGTGAATAACATCAATTGTGAATTTGGTCTGTAGATTATACTTCTATGGTTTACCAAACAAAATTTTGCTTGATCTGATGTCTTCCTGCAATAAGAATCTTATCCCAAACATAGGATTGGATGGCTAAAATACCATGGTATTTCCAAACATGCAATCATTATACAATAACAATGTTAATCTCATTTAATACAATTCAATACCATTTTATTCCATGGACCAAACATGCCTTAAGGGGCCTTTTGAAGCAAACTATTAGATGGTATTGGGTGGCATCTAGTCCCATAGAAATGTATTTGATATGTTCAATTCCATCTAGCATTTAGAGAGAATGGGAAAGGTTGAGATTAGGTGGGGATGAAATTGCATCTAGTCCCATAGAATTGCATTTGGTCCCATGCATGATTTTTATGGATTTTGAAATCTACTACACATGTGGGCCCCACATTAATGCATGCGTTTATCCATTCATATACACTATTTACATGTGACATTCTACTTATATATGTGTACAAGTGAATGACATCTAGTGTAGATTTGGTTTGTTGATTACAATTCCATGGTCCATATAAAAATAATGTTAATCCCATCTAATACAATTCAATACCAGGGACCAAACCTGCCCTAAGCTTGCTGAGTAAACTCTCAAGCTCGCCTTGATTTATGTACTTTATCCTCTCTCTTTTTTTTTAGCTTGTTAGTACACCCCATTGGCAATTCACACCTCAGTGTTAGCCATCCCCATTGGGGATCGATACTAAGACCTCAGTGTTGAAACGAGGTATCTTTCACTCAGTCTACCAATTGAGCTATGGATCAGGGTGTGTATTTTATCCCCTTAGTGCATCTATTTTATCGGATAATTTTAAGTCTTAAGCTAAAAAAATGAAATATATCAAAAGCTTAAATGGACCACACCAGAATTGAATGTCTACTATTTAAAAAATTCTTAAGAGCCACAAAAGATTTGGATCAAGCTGATATTTGTGTTTTCGCTTCATCCATGTCTGTGTGATCTTATGAACAGGTTGCATGAAAAATAAGCATCATTATGAGCCCTAACAAGGTTTCAATGATAAAAATCATTATTCCTACATTTCTTATGGTGTGGTCTACTTGAGCTCTGTATATCCTTCAATTTTGGGATCAACCCCTAAAATGCATTGGAAAAATGGATAGACGGTGTGGATAAACCACATACATCTAAGGTCAGCCCAACAGAGTTTACTCAATAAGCATATAAGCATACTGAGTAACTTAGTATGCAATCCGATTTCCAATCCCATAGCGTGAATAGTTGTACATCAGTGCCACATTCGAGGAGGATGAACTGCAGCCATTCTTAGTGTGTGCAAAACTAGCATCGTCACAAGGCGGTGGGCCACAGGATGAATGGATTGTTACGAAAAATTTACAGAATAGATTTTTTTTCTGTAAAATATGAAAACTGAAAATCCAAGTGATCTGGAATAAGGGCAGGCTGAAGCACGACTGGGACGCTGTCCTTAAAGCGTTATTTGCCCCTACTCAAGTGAATTGAGTATGCTAAAAGGTTACAGGCAAACAAATAGCTTCTAGGACACGGTGAGCTTGATGTGGGTCTGTGTTTAGCAAACACAAAGGCCTACTACTGGAACTCTGTTACACAGTCTGGCAGAAATACAGAAAATATGTAAGACCCGTATCCTAATCCGCACTGTTCCGTTGATTCCCGCGACCCTTCTCGTCAAATTCCGGCAATCCGCGACTTATGGTTGACGTTGCGCACGACCGTAAGTCGTATCCTATTCATTTGAGCCGGCTTAATCCAAGACTTGTATCGTTGCGACCGCACCGTTGCCGCGGTTCCAACGCCGCAACTCACGCACCGATCTGATACCCAGACGATGAGATACGGACCCACGTTCAGTTCGAGCAAAAACACCGCGCGTTGCAAATCCCAAGGAATCTCTACAATATGTCCCATCAATCCCATCAATCACCCATCAATCACCTCTCATGTCAAGTACACACACACCCATGCTTCCTTTCTCCACAAGACAAGCAACCACCTAAGTCAACTAACCTCTCACTTCACCCATCACTCACTTCACCCATCACTCACCTCACCCATCACTCACCTCACATCACTCCATCTCTCATTAATCACACCTCTCTCTCTCTCATTTCTCAACACTTCAACCCAAGCAAGGGAGAGCATCCAACGTCCAAGTCTCCCCATGGAGAGAAGTGCATATGTGAGGCCCACTTTCCACTCCCAAATCTCTCATCCTAGCCATCTAATTCCCATCTCCACCATCTAAGTAAAGCTCTAGGTGACCGGCTATCCAACGGACCAAGAAGATCAAGAGGTGGGTGCTTCTATAGGGTAGATTTATGTGTTTTTATGGTGGACCAAGTGAGGCCCACCGATCAATGGTGTGGATCTCACTGGGACCTTTATTTGTGGCCGATGGACCACTTGGATCATCATGATCGTTCCATGATGGGGCCATTCTCCATGGACCCCATCATGATGTTTATTTCATTTCAAAAAGGTCATCTAGACCGTCCATAACGGTGGAGAATGGATCTCCACCGTTGATTTACATTTTTGATGGTCCTCCGTTCAAAGGGGTCCGTTGTTGTATGATTTCATGTAAGGGAGGGCCCATAATGACAGGGACCCTCCATCATAAGCCGTGACCCACTCTCCATGTCTCTCTCTATTTTATTTTTATTTTTAATTTATTTTATTTTATTTATTACAAAAGGATGGGGTGGCCCACTTGAATAGATCCCATCTTGATGCATTTATTTTATCCAAGTGGGGCCCACCTTTCACACCATTTCCATGCCGCCCATCAGGTGGTGGCCCACTTCATCAGGGCCTGCCATATAAAAATAAATAAATAAATAAATTTATTTAACCGTCCAGCGTCCCAGACGCTGGACGCTGTGAAGAAAAAGAAAAAGAAAAAGAAAAAGGGAAGAAGGAAAGAAGAAAAGAAAAAAAAAATTTGGGTGGCCTTCTTGCATAGGCCCCACCCTGATGCTTATATCCGATCTGAGCCGCCCATCCTCTTACCCACGGCATTGTAGCCGTTGGGTAGAAGTTTGGAGCTGATCCAATCACCTGGTGGGCCATAGCGTCAAAGGCCGCACCTTTACCATTCAAATATCACTTTCTTAGTTTATTTCACTTCCATGCATCAAAAAAAATCAAACTCTGGACTCATTTGGACGGCCTCGGGCCACTGATCGTAATGGCCGGAGTAGATTTCATTTTCACGGGCCCCACAGGCCAAAAACCGCGAAAAAACCGCTTTCCTTCCAAACCCTTTTTCTTAAAAGGAGCAGCAGAGGCGCTGCTGCCTCTGACCAAACGCAGGACGCCGAGCGTCCTGCACTCTCCAGCGGCGGGCGGTCGGCGGACGCAGGCCGTCCACGGCTCCACGGGCGGGCCCCACATGATGTATACTTTGTATCCACGCCGTCCAAAGGGTGGCCCACATGCTGAGGTGGGCCCTCCCCAAAAATGAGGCCCATCCAAGTCTCAGGCGGCCCACACCACAAGAAACAGTGGTGATTGCAATCTACCATTGAAATCCTTTTTGGGGTCCACCCAAGTTTTTAATCACGCTGAAATTTATTTATTTATTTATTTCAGGTCTGAGTGACCTTATCAACCGTTGGATGACAAACAAATGTTATGGTGGGCCCCACGTGGGACCCACTTTTACCGTTGAAGCAGCAAATGCTGCATCGTACAGCAGCTCCATAGCTGTTGTACTCACGACAGCAGGAACAGTGGGAATGGGTTGGCTGGCCCCACATGATGTATATTTTGTATCTATGCCGTTCAGCAGGTGGTCCACCTTCTGAGGTGGGCCCTCTCCAAAAACGGGGCACATCCAACGCTCAGGCGGCCCACAGCACAAGAAACAGTGGTGATTGGACCTTACCATTGCAACTTTTTTTTGGGCCCACTGCAGTTCGGGATCAATCTGAAATTTGTGTCTCCCGTTCATCCAGGTCTTTGTGATCTTAGCAAAAGATTGGATGGAAAATATAGGTTATGGTGGGTCCCACATGAAGCCACAGTGATATATGTGTCATATTGCCACCGTCCGTATGGACGGTGGACTTCACTGTGATGTATGTGACTATCCACACTGTCCACTATTTGGACAGTGGGACCCGCTATGATTTATATGTTCTATCCAATCTGTCCATTTGTGTATGGGTGTGTGTGTGCGTGTAAATATATATATATACATATATATATATATATATATATATATATATATATATATATATATATATATATGTATATATATATATGTCATATATAGAATGTTATATATATTATATATGTATAGATGTGCATTGGTGGGCCTTCATGTGGGCCTCCACTATGATGGATAAGCAGCATCCAAACTGTCCTCCTATTTTGAGGGCTCATTTCATGACGTGAGCCCAAAGGAAAATGAGCCAGATCTATGGTTTAAATGGGCCCGCTTTGATATGTATATAGGGCCCATGTTGATCCATTATGGTCATTCATTTAGGCCCACCTTGGTGCACATATAAAGCCCATGGAAATAAGCCCATTTGGTACCTATAAAGCCCATGGGATCAAGCCCATTTGATGTGCATGGGGCGCAAATAGAATGGCCCATTGGACCTATTTAAAGCTCATGTGTGTAGTCCCACTTTGATGTATTTCAAGGCCCATGGATCATGGACCATTGCAATGTACATAAGGCTCATTGGTGAGGCCCATTAATGCAACCCATTTGGTGAATGTGAGTCCCATGTAATACAACCCATTTTGATATATCCAAGGCCCAGGGATCGAGGTCCAACGGAAGTCCTTAGAGTCCATTGCAATGAACGTTTCTCATGGTTCGTGAAATGATATTTATGGCAAACCGTGCCTGGGAAACAATGTCGGTTTGACGTCCACATTGTATGTACGATGTTGGTTAAATGTCCGCATTGTAATTCTCTTTAGGGCCCACTGATAGGTCCATACCTGTTACTATTCATTGCCTAATAACATGTTTAGAATAATCTCATGACTCATGCCCATACGCATCATATGTATGCTTGATATGAGTAATGACTGATCATAGCATACGCCATTGGACAGACCATTTATGGGGCTCGTTAGGTGACTGAGCACCCCACATGATCGCGCAGTACGCGCTGGATTGCTGCATGTTCTGACAGCGTGATTCATGCATCTCGCATACGTATGACTTGATCACTGCACGCCCTAGCGACATCAGGGCCATGGCTCCACAGGTACATCGTGGATGGCCGTATGGGATACCGGAAATGCATATTCTAGCACTGTGGGCACTTAGGATGTCCTTGGGTGAGAGTCCCAGAACCTTTTTGGTACCAGGAGATGCTCCAACGTCTAGACCGAGTGGATATACGAGCGCCCGAGTGCCGAATACCAGTAGGCCGCGTCTCCCACTGTGTCGTGGTCGGTTGGAAGGGGGTGTGGCCTTATCCGCCTGAGTGAGAGGGCTATAAGCTAGGCTGAGTTTGACTAGCTCGCAAATGAGTCCGCTATCGACGAGCCGGGTAGGTATTGGCATACTACTGGTCAGGCGGATAGTGAGGTCTTATCCGCTTGCTTGACTGTGCAGCTAGGGAGGTGGCAGTCTCTGCAAAGTGTATTAGACCCCGGTGATATCCAGAGAGGAACTGTACTGATATACGCATTTGAGGAATACCGACTTGCTTGGATTGCATTTCGCATATGACATTTGGCTATGTAGGCCTTGCATTGCATCGGTGTGGCCGATGACATTCATATCTCGCATCATGCCTTGCATTACACAGCCTTGGTATATTCATGGACTTACCGCGTACTTCCGCATTGTTCTGATACTGTACACTTGGCGTTTGCCTTACGCACACACTTACACCACCCTCTAAGCTTTTGTAAGCTTATGCACGATAGTTGCGTGCAGGTAGCGTTGGACGACAGCAGCGCTGAGACAGGAGTGCACATCAGGACCTTTTGGAGCTTTTGATCACCTTGTATTTCCCTTTCTGCATTGTACTTAAAATTGTTGTTATAGTGGATACGTGGTGATGTTGTTTTGTGACTTGGTTATGTCTGTGGTTATGCTCCTTTACAAAAAAAAATTCATTCTGAAAATCCTCCTTGTAGGATCCCAGGGTCGGAATCTGGCATTAGTTATCAGGAGCCGAGAATGGGGCACTACGGAGGCTGTCGACACCGGATTCGGCAATCGGGATTCATGTGAATCCGATTTTCGGGTTTGGGGCGTGACAAAATAAAAATCCCAGAAAGAAAAAAAGAGAAGAAGATTTGTGATTTAGACCATTGCACTGGTTTGTTCTTCAGCTACTGGTTCAGTTGAATCGTTCTAGACCACACCGCTGGTCTAATCTTCAGGCAATTGTTCAACCTTATTATTGTTGTTGGAGTCACTAGAGCAAAGGAGAGGAGTGGTTATAGCTCAGTTCGTATGGGTCTGCTGGAGTGGGTTGAGAGATGGTTTGGAAACTCATCCAGGCCCTGTTTATATAGACATTTGTGGCTGAGGGTTATGGTCCAGGGAATTAACTCCCATTAAGCTAATTCTAGTTGTTGGAAAACTAGCCGTTTTTTTACTGTTGTGCATGGCTCATAACAGCAGCTACATGCTGACTGTTGAGAGAGTTGGCTAGCCGTTTTCTAGCTATTGGGCTAGCCATGAAGCAGTTATAGCATGGTTTTTGCACTAATGACACAGTTATTACACATCTGTTGTAACAACCATATTCCAGCATATATACACACACACACACACACACACACACACACACACACACACACACACACACACACTAAGGGACTCTCATTCAATCCCCTAGTTTTTCTTGCAGACAACCATTCGCCATAGCCACATAGTCGCACCGTGACTCACACACATCTCGCTCCGGTTTGCGAAGGAGCGACCATATGCGATATGATGTGGACGTACGAAGTGCAAAGTGCCCCACTAGCGCCTCTACAGCCACACCACCTCACATGCCCATGCCCTCACACCGATCCCGTGATCGACCCCGAGACTGAGCCCGAGCGTGGGTGTTCCAGTGTTATGCACTAGAACATGCAAGCTCCGAAGTCCTTGGACTAGGTAAATAAATATTATAGAACTCCACTATTTTCATTTAAACTAAGAAATCTTCTCTTTCCTTTCCCATGTGGGACTATTCTCAAAACCCCTAAAAAAATATTTTGCAAAACTTTTTAATATATTATATTATATTTTATTTAAAATATATTTTATAAAATCATTTATTTTATAACAATCTCCCATTGATTTTTTAAAAATATATTTTTCTTGATTAAACATTTATGTCAAAATAATCAGCTTATATGTATAAAGAAAGATATCTTTCGATTTTAATCTTCCCTTAGTGTAAGTATTTCAAAACTTTATCGAAATGACTGGTAGCCGCAGCGTTGAACCAGTTATTCCTAGATAACAGAGTCGAAGAAACCACACATAATGTTTTATTTAAATCAACCTGATTTAAATGATTTTAAACTCGTAAGTATACGAATCAGGTATATATATGGTATGTATTACGAGATCATTCCCACGAGGATTGGTTGTCACAGTTCAAAATTTACGATTCTTCTTAACTAATCCAACAAATAGTTGAGCTAGTGATTAAGTAAACTAATGAAAATCAATGTAAAATAACTGAGAACAATGAAAAAAATTCAATCAAGGAGAAACACTAGGACTTTTGAATTCACCCCTACTTATCCTAACCTTTGTTTTACCTGTTGATTCACCCTAATTCATATTGATATAAATTTAATAAATAAAACACACTCTATGTCCTTGGTCGGGCACACAGAATATATAATTCCCTTAAAGCACAAGGATCACATCTTTCCATCCATGGTCAGGCATGAAGAGATGTAAATTTTTATCTCTTTCTATACAGAAAAACATGTTCATGGTCAGACACAAGCACCTACAATAAGATTTTAAACAACATATACATCTAGACTTTGGTTAAGCTCATAGAATGGAGAAGTATAGAGTTTTCATTTAAGCACACTAGAGAAAGAAATAAATCAATTAATTCAAATAAAATCAACACATAACAAGAGTCATTCAAATTAGGGGCTTCATCTAAGCCATAACTAAAAGATTAGAAATCCATGAAATTAACTAGAAAGAGAGAAAAATAAACTTGATAAAAGAAAATCCTTATCTCCTCTCTCTCTCTCTCTCTTCTCTTGCTTCTCCCAGTCGAGCTCTCAGGATCTGTCCGTCCCTCCAAGCTTCCTCCTTTGCTCTGCTCCACATCCAACTGAGCTTCCCGAAGATAAGATGATCCTCCTCACTCACGTCCCCCCCCCTTTCTCTCCCTTTTTACTTCTTCTTTATATAGGTGATGTAGTCGGCTGGGAGTGTGTAAGGGCTGGAGTCGGTTCATGTAGTCGGTGCATGAAGAATGCAGACGAAAGCTAGAGTTTACGCGCTCCTTTCATAGCAAAACGTAACTGATCTGCATTGGAGTGGAATTTTCTGCTACAGGAACTCCAAGCACGCGATCTGATCCGTTCAGACTTCATAACTCTAGTTGGTCCCACCTTGGGATGATTTTGAATGGCCAAGATCATTAGACCGATCCTGGCCATGATCGCTAAATGGCCCGCAGCGTCCGGGTCTCGGACGCGCTGTAAACAGAGAATGCGCAAGCCTTGCGCTGTGCCGATGGTGGGGCCCACTTCGTTGTCATTTTGAGAAATCCAAGCTGTCCACTAAATTCTACTTGAAATTTCAATTGGAAAAGTGTATTTTTGGCCATCCTTTGATGTGGCCCACGAAATCTATAAAGCCACCGTTTGTCTTCCGTTTGAGGGGCCGAGATCCCATCCTTTTTATTTCTTCCAATTTCGTCACCTAGGCCTTGATAATATGGGCCATGAGATTCTCATGGACGGTCCTATTCATTGGTTTGATGGACGGTGTGGACCCACAAAGATCACGGACTTATCCGTTCGCAGCAACAGAGAACAGCAGTTGCCGTTTTTTAAGAGGACACGGATCAAAGGTCAGTTTGACCGGACTTGAGATGCAGTGCATATGAGAGCACTTGTACACGATGCACACATCATGCAAGATGGGGTCCTCTGTGACGTTTATGAGCAATCCAATCCATCCATTCATTTTGTCTCCCTATTTAAGGGGTTAAGACCAAACTTGAAGTGTATCCAGATATCAGGTGGGCCCAGAATCATGATTCTGAGGACCAATCTGTTCGTTGGGCCACTTCTAGAGGTATTCAATGGCTGAAATTTTATATGTACGGTTAATTCATGGCCCTTAGGCCATGTATGAAGTTTTGAGCTGAATGGATGGTTGGAACCATGTGATTTTACATTCTGGACCAATTTCGGGCCCTCTTTAATGTGAATAGCTTGCTTTCCTCTGATCTCTGGCATGTAAATTCATCAATCTTGGTTCCCTGGGGTCTGTCCCTTACTTTGGTGACTTTGGAGCGTTAATTCCATACTTTTAGTATCCTTTTTCAGTCCAAGCTCCTAATTACACCTTACAACAAAAATACGATTAAAGGATAACATTAAGCATTATCATGTACGTAAAAGCATGAGATAATTGGGGTTTAAGATGTAATATTTAACCATCATCAACACACATTCGTTATGTGTTAATTAGAGTTCCCACAATCATTCTCAGCGCAATTAATGGTCATGTGCTTATCCTATTTCATGAACAATCTCGAGAGAAAACTCCAAGCTCTTATGAGAGATGGTACCATCTCTACGTTCATATACATGAAATCCTTCCAGTGTCTTCGTTACTTTAAGACACTTATCCTTTAGACTGGATTTCATTAATAGTTCTGTAAGACCCATATCATAGTCCGTACCGTTTCGTAGACTTCCGCGGTCTTACCGGTCGAATTTCGGTAGCCTTAGACCCTTAACCGATATTTACGCGCGACCCTTATTCATATGCCGTCAACCCATATCGACTCAACCCAAGACCATTACTATAGCGACCGCGCCATCGCTGCGGTTCTGATGCCGCAACTTGCGCGCCGAGGCGATACCCTGGTCAAGAGATGTGGGCCAACGTTCGGTGTGAGAAAAACACAACGCGTTGCGAAACCCAAGAGAATCTCTACGAGGTGTCACATCAATCCATCACATCACATGTCAAGTACATGTCAAGTACACATCACCTTTCACCCATACCCAAGCAACCACAAAAGTCAACAAAATTCTTACAAAGCCATGCCTTTCTTACACAAAATGGCACTAAAGTCAAAAATGTGTCTTACACACCCATCACCACCACATCCATCACCCATCACTTTCTCTCCCTTTACAACTCTTTCTCTCTTTCTCATTTTCAAAAAAATCCAAGCAAGATTCCATACGTATGAGCTCTCCAAGCATTCCCAAGCAACAAAGGTGGCCCACTTTCCTACCCCATCATCTCCCATCCTAGCTATCCATTCCTCATCTCACCCATTGAAATCAAAGCTAAGGTGCTAAGGAACCCATAGGAGCAAGAAGATCAAACGGTGGATGCTTGATAATGTTAGTTTTTCATGTTTTTGAGATGGGTCAAGTGAGGCCAACCGATCAATGGTTTGGATCTCACTTGGGACCCTAAGTTGTGGCCGATGGACCACTTTGATCATCCATGGTGGGGTCATTCTCCATGGACCCCATCATGATGTTTATTTTATTGCATTAGGAAGGTCATCTAGACCGTCCATCTTGGTAGGGAAAGGATCCCCACCGTTGATTTTCAATTTAGGTGGTCCCATGTGTAAAGGGGCCCATTTGATTGTATGATTTCTTCAAGGAAGGGCTCATAGTGGCGGAGCCCTCCCTTTTATTTTATTTTTTCTTTATTTTATGAGATTATAATATGGTTGTGTGGCCCACTTGGATGGACCCCACTAGGATGCATGTATTCAATCCAATCCATTTATAGATGGGGCCCACCTTATATGTGTATGGGTAGCCACGTGATGGCCCACCTAATCAAGGCCCACCTTAAGGCACCTTTTTGCAACAACCAAACCGTCCAGCGTCTGGGACGCTGGACGTCCTTGTATAAAGGAAAACACATATATTAGCCTTTTAAGGCATCGAGGGTGGGCCACTTGTATAGGCCCCACCTTGATGTATGGGTACAATCCAAGCCGTCCACCCTCTTCCCCATATCATTTTAGGCGTTGAGCCAAGAGATGGGGTTGGTTGGAAGATCTGGTGGGCCATATCGTCGAAGATTACATTATTACCATTCAAAGATCATTTTTCTATTTTATTTTATTTTCTAAGCATAAGAAAATACCCTATATTAGACTCATTGGATCTGTTACGAGCCAGGGAAGCCAATGGACGGGGTGGATTTCTTGTTGCGGGCCCTAGGTGCCAAAAATCCTGAAAATTTAGGTTTTTCAAGTTTTTTTTTTTAAAAACAATACATGAGAGGCCTCTGCCTCTCTGACGAGCTGCAGCAGGCGGACGGACGGTGGGGCAGCCACCCACGGCTCCAGTCGTAGGATCCACCCTGATGTTTATTTGTCATCTGACTCATTCATCTGGTGGGCCCCTATAAGCCCCGTATCCTAGACCGTACCGTTCCATAGACTTCCGCGGTCTTACCAGTCGAATTTCGGTAACCTTCGACCCTTAACCAATATTTGCGTGTGACCCTGATTCATATGCCGTCAACCCGAGCCACTCAACCTAAGACCATTACCATAACGACCGCGCCATCGCTGCGGTTCCGATGCCGCGACTTGCGCACTGAGGCGATACCCTGGTCAAGAGATGTGAGCCAACGTTCGGTGCGAAGAAAACGCCGCGCGTTACGAAATCCAAGAGAATTTTTATGATGTGTCACATCAATCCCTTCGATCCCATCAATCAATCAATCCATCAATCCATCACATATCAAGTACATGTCAAGTACACATCACTTTTTCACCCTTCCCAAGCAAGCCTCAAAAGTCAAAAAGTCTCTTACAAACCCATGCCTTTCTTACACAAAAGGTCACAAAAGTCAAAAAGTTCTTATACACATCTATCACTCCATCCATCTATCACTCTCTCTCTCTCCCTTTACAACTCCTTCTCTCCTTCTCATTTTCAAAAAATCCAAGCAAAAACTCTCCCATACGTATGAGAATTTCTCCAAGCCTCTCACTCTCTTTCAAAACTTCAAGTATGGCCCACTTTCCTACCCCATGATCTCCCATCCTAACCATCCATTCCCCATCTCCTCCATTGGAATCAAAGCTAAGGTGCTAAGGAACTCATAGGAGTAAGAAGATCGAACGGTGGGTGCTCCTCTAGATGTAAAAAAAATATGATTTCTATAGCCTAGATATTTTCTTTCTTTCATGAGGAAAGTATAGGACCCACCAATCAATGGTAGAGATCTCACACAATCCCATAGTTGTGACCTAATGGCCTACCTTATGCATGCATGATCCATGCATGAGGCCTTTCTCTATGGGCCCCATTATGGTAGTTTTATTTCATATCATATTATGTTTGAGTCATCTAGACCTTATAACCATGGTGGGGATGGCATCATCACCATGCATTTTAATTATAGGCCATGCATGTGTAAGATCCATGTTGTAAATGTAAATCTAGGTATGATGTACGGGTGTGATTGATCTTGGGAGGGCTCAATAGTGGCGGATTCCCTTTCCCTATGGCCGGATTGTTCTTCTATCTCTCTTTTCTCTCATTTTATTTCCTGATGTGTGTGGCCCATTAATGTATTTCCCTTTTTATTTAACTTATATAATAAATTTTATCTAAGTACGTGTTGCTATCCAGAAATTTCTGGACAGTTTCTGGTAGTTTTTGGACCAGATTTTGGGACTATTTGGGGGACTATTCATACCTATTAAATATACTTTTCTAAAAAGTGAGGATCTCATCTTGAAGTCTCCCAAATTTCAGCCTCAACTGACCTTCATTGGGGTCCCAAAGGTGTGGTCCAAGTGAGGTGGATAGTCTGGATTTTTTGCACTGTTCCAGCAACATTCCACCATGGACAGTTAGATTTTTAAAATTTATTAAAATATTTATGGGTGTTTAAAAATTATAAATTTTTTTAGGGGGGTTTCCTACTTATGGTAGGACCCACTTAAAAAATTTTGGGGCTAATGGACGCCTGTACACACCATGGTGATGGAGGGACCGGCCCATTATAATATGGTGTCCAGATCAGTCCGATTTTCAAGACAGATTGATTTATATAAATGAATTAAAATATTTATAGATGTCCAAAAATTATGAAATTTTTTAAGAGTGTGGTCCACTTATGTTAAAACTCACCTACCAAATTTCAGGGCCAATGGACCCCTGTACACACCGTGGTGAGGGCCGGACTGGCCCACCACGTTGGGACGTCCAGGTCTGTCCGATTTTTCTGGACAGTCTGTTTTGTTTAAATTAATTAAAATACTTAGAGATATCTAAAAATTATGAAATTTTGTGGGGGTGTGGCCTACCTATGGAAGTATCACTCTGTAAATTTTCAGCCTCAAGTGACTCCGTTTGGATATCTAAAAGAATAGGCCAAGATGGTTGGACTAACAGATTTTTTCTGCTGTGTAGTCCAGCAATATGCCTTGATAAAAAAATCATGATTCAAAAATATTTCCTCTGATGGTGGGCCACCTTTTTAGGTTTCCTCTCATTGTATGCATGATGAGGGACCTTGGCCCTCAATTTTTAGAGTTTTAGAGGCCTTAGACCCACTCCAATGGAGTGCCCAAATTTAGGACAGCAACATGTTATAATTATGCTGGCCTTGGACTGAAATTTTGAGGAGTGGGACCCACCATATTATAAAGATCTTAGAGAAAATGATTTATACCTTTAGTTCCTTAAACGTTGGGCTTAATGAATGCACTTTTGAGGCCCACCACAGTTGAATTTAATTGGGTCCATGAATGTACCTAGTTGTTGAACTATTTAAAGCCCATAGAGTGGACCCATTTGATATGTTCCAAGACCCATGGGATTAGGCCCATTTGATGTAATTTAAGGCCCATAGAGTGGACCCATTTGATATGTTCCAAGGTCCATGGGATTGGATCCATTTGATGTATTTTAAAGCCCATGGGATTAGGCCCATTTGATATGTATAAGGCCCATGGGTCGAGAACCATTTGATGCAATCTAAGGCCCACGGGTTATGACCCATTGCAATGCACATAAGGCCCATTAGTGTGGCCCATTGATGTGGCCCATTTGATGAATAAAAGGCCCATATGACATGGCCCATTTGATGTATTTAAGGCCCAATAGGGTGTACCTAAGGTCCCTTGTAATGTGTGATCCCAACCTGGTTTACGTAATGTGATTCACTACGGGCTACACCTTGGGAGCAATGTTGGTTTGACGTCCACATTGCGAGTATAATGTTGGTTAAATGTCCGCATTGCGACTCTCCCTAGGGCCCATTGGTAGGCCCGTACTTATTGTATGCAAGTCGTCTAGGCCAGCTGCGTTGTAAGGATACGGCATTACTTAATAACATGCTTAGTATAACTCCATGACGCACAACTCATTTGTATCGTCCATTTGATCGGCTTGCTTGTATCGGTCATTTGATTGATTTAGCTCATATGATTGATTAGGCCCATCTTGATATATTTGTGGCTTGTTGTAAGGCCATATATGAGGCCCGTTGTTAAGGCTCACCTTGATGTGTATGAGGCCCGTTGTTGAGGCCCACCTTGATGTGTATGAGGCCCGTTGTTGAGGCCCACTTGATGTGTATGAGGCCCGTTGTTAAGGCCCACCTTGATGTGTATAAGGCCCGTTGTTGAGGCCCACCTTGATGTGTATGAGGCCCGTTGTTGAGACCCACCTTAAATATATATGAGGCCCATGTTGCAAGGCCCATTGTGATGTATACAAGGCCCATGGGTCATAGCCCATTGCAATGTATGTAAGGCCCAATTGGTGCGGCCTATTCGATATATTTATGGGGTCCATGTCATTAGGCCTACCCTGTTGTATTGGTGACCCGTCCATTGAGGCTCACCCGTGGTATATATTTGAGGCCCATGTGTAGGGCCCACCTATTGTGTATTTAAAGCCCATGAGTTGTGGCCATAGTGCTGTATATTAGGCCTATGTGATGTAGCCCATACTGATGTGTATTAGACCCAGGTATGTGACTCACCTGCGAAGTATATTTGAGGCCCATTGTGATATATCTGAGGCCCATGGGTGCGACCCATCCAGATGTATTTGAGGCCTATGGGCAAGGCTCATTGTGATATGTGTTAGGCCCATGACCAGGGCCCACCTATTTCGTTTATTTGGTCCTTGTGTGAGGCCATGTGCCCATTATATATTTGATTCTATGTGGGCCATTCCTTAGGGGCAATGTTAGTTAAAAGTTCACATTGTCGACGCCGGTTATTGATACCGTTTATGAGTATGTGACATCATAACATCATGATACATGCCCATTCGCATCATCTGCATGTTTGTTATGAGATGTGATTGACTATTACATATGTCATTAGGCAGGATGATGTGAGACTCCCTAATAAAAGGAGATTATCTCACATGAGCGCATGACATGCGCAGGATTGATGCATGATTGGATTGTATGACTCATGTATCTTGCATTGTGTTGTTATTACTGTACGCCCTAGTGACATCAGGGCCGTAGTTTCCGCAGGCATATCGTGGATGGCCAGATGGGACACCAAAAATCTGTTCGAGCATCGGCCCACCATAGATGGCCCTGAATGAAAATTCCTAAACACCCTCTTGGTTCCAGAGGATGCTCCAACGTTTAGACCGAGTGGGTAGATGAGCGTTGAGTGTCGATTACCAGATGGCTGCGCTCTCCACTGTTTTGTGGTCGGTTGGAAGGGGGTGCGACCTTATCCGCCCGAGGGAGTAGGCATGGCTAGGCTAAGTTTGACCAGCTTGAGGAATGGGTTCGCTATCGGTGAGCCGGGTAGGTATTGACAGACTACTGACAGACAGATAGTGAGGTCTTTTTCACTTATCCAGTTGTGCGCTTGATTGGGACGGCAGGTGGTGTGAAGTATAATAAACCCCGGTGATTTCTCCAGAGAGAAACCGTACTGATATGAGGACTGACATGATATTATGACACCCCGTCACTGTTGTGCATGTGGGCGGGTGTGATGTGGGCGGGGCTGAGGCCTAGGCGAGCTACCACACTAGGCGAGCTACCAGTGGTTGGTAGGCTACTGAGTAGGAGTTGTATACTCATTTATTCATCCATTCACTATCCACTCGGGCTGGTGGTGCGTAACTAATTGTTGTGTATCTTCATTATGACAAGGATTTCGTTTGGGCGCACGACTAACCTGAGATCAGGAGTTTACCACGTTGAGTCGGACTATCCAAATTTAGGTATGAGACTGGTTTGGATAGTGGTTCCTTGTGGTGGACCCCGTAGCCTTCAATACTACGTATTATCATCCCGACATCACACTCTAGCATGGTCATTGCATTAACACCATATATTACATATTCCATTTCATCTTCAGCGTGTGGCATTGTGGGTTGTTATGTTTCTGTATTCCTGTGACTTAGATGAGAGTGATGATATTTGTTAGATCTTTCGAATTGTGTATTACATTATATCCTTGTCATTCGACATTTGATTATCTATGACTTATCATTTGCATAGCTGTCCTATATTGCGTATTCTGATATTGATTAACTTATGAACTTGTTCATACTTCCGCTTATTCTGTTATCGCATGATTATAATCTTGTCAGTATTTCTATTTACGCTGATAATTCCTACTCTTATCAATGTTTCTGCTTATTCAGTCATTATATGGTTTATAGATTAATAGCTTTCCAGTATTGTATGATTATGATATTGTATTGAATACTTGGCACTTATCTCGTGCACACACGTACACCACCCTCTAATCTTTTTATAAGCTTATGCACGATAGATGCGTACAGGTGATGTTAGGTTGCAGCAGCATTGAGCTTGGAGCGTGCAGATGTTTTTTGGAGCTTTGATTTTGACATATCTATTTCCTTTTCAGCATTGTATTCAAATGATTATATTAGTGGATATGTGATGATGATGTTGCCTTTATGATTTGTATAAACTTGTGGTTATGCTTATTACGAGTTAAATGTACAAAAAAAATAAATCCTCCTTGTAGGATCCCAGGATCGAAAATTTGGCATATGAATGCTAGGAGCCGAGAATGAGGTACTATGGAGGTTGTCGGCACCGGATTCGGCGATCGGGATTCCTGTGAATCCGATTTCTGGGTTTGGGACGTGACAGCCCCCTTCTTAGGCGGGTCCCCTCCAAGTTTCAACTAAATCCAAAACTTAGGTGGCCCACACCACACGAAACAGTGGGACTGAACCTCTGCCTTTGAAACCCAAATCTGGGTCCACAGAAGTTTCGAATCAATCTGAAATTTGTGTTTTCACTTCATCCAGGTCCGAGTGACCTTATGAACGGTTTGGATGACATTTAAGCATTATGGTGGGCCACATATGTGGGACCCACAGTGATGTATGTATTTTATTCACACCGTCCACGGTCCGTGGATGGTGACACCCACCATGATTTATGTGTTCTATCCACACCGTCCCCACTGGACGGTGGGGCCCACCCCCACGTGTGGAACACTGTGTGCGTGCGTGTGTGTGTATATATATATTATATTATATTTATATTATATTATATATATAAATATATATGAGGTGGTGGGCCCTATGTGGGACCCACCCACGTGTGATGTATGCCGTCCAAGGTCTCTGGACGTGCTCTAGACATTAGTTATAATTTTAATATATTATATATTAAAGTATAAAGCTTGCTAATTGAATGTAGTGGTGGGTCCTACGTGGACTCACCTCTCCCTTTATTACATGAAAGCTGCACGGCAGCAGCAAATGTTTTCTTTATATATATACATAAGGGTGGGCCCTACGTGGGACCCACCTCTGCTGATCTTTTAGCCATCCATGCTGCACGTATCGCAGCATTAGCTGCCCTGTGGCGCGTGAGCTTGCTCCTTCACACTGCTGCAAATCCCGTGGGTCCCACCTATTCCATCCATGTTGTCTATCTATGGACCCACCATGATGCATGTGTTGTACCCATGTCGTCCAACCATTTGTAAGATTTATTTATGGCATGGGATAATGAGCTAGATCCATAGTCCAAGTGGACCCCACCTGGGCATGCTTTGAGGCCCATCTTAATGTATTGTGGTAGTTCATTGGGGCCCACTTTGATGTGGATGTAAGGCCCATGAGACTAGGCCACTTGATGCATTCTAAGGCCCAACGGGTTATGACCCATTGCAATGCACATAAGACCCATTAGTGTGGTCCATTTATGTGGCCCATTTCATGAATAAAAGGCCCATATGACATGGCCCATTTGATGTGTTTAAGGCCCAATGGGATATACCTAAGGTCCATTGCAATGTGTGATCTCAACACAGATTATGTAACGATGTTTACGACGATCGTGCCTTGGGAGCAATGTTGGTTTGACGTCCACATTGCGAGTATAATACTGGTTGGATGTCCACATTACGACTCTCCTTAGGGCCCATTATTAGGCCCGTACTTATTGTGTATAGGCCGTCCAGGCCCATCTGCATTGTAAGGATAGTTCATTTCATTATAACATGTTTAGTATAGTTCCATGACTCATGATCATATGCATCATATGTATGCTTGATATGAGAAGTGACTGATCATAGCATATGCCTTCGGGCAGATTATTTATATGACCCCAATTAGGCGGTGTTGCCCTACATGAGCGCACGATACGTGCAGGAATTGCTGCATGATTGGATAGTGTGATTCATGCATTTCACATTGTGTGATATGGTTACTGTATGCCTTAGCGACATCGGGGCCATAGCCTCCACAGACGCATCGTGGTTGGCAGGATTGGATATCAAAAATTTTATTCTACATGGGATGCTATAGATATCCCTGGGTAAAAGTCCATAAACTCTTATGCTACCAAGAAGTTGCTCCAACGTCTACACCGAGTGGGTAGATGAGCGTTGAGTGCCGATTACCAGATGGCTGTGCTCTCCACTGTGTCGTGGTCGGTTCGAAAGGGGTGTGGCCTTACCCACCCGAGAGTAAATGGCAATGCTAGGCTGAGTTTGACCAGCTCGAGGAATGGGTCCGCTATCGATGAGTCAGCCCGATATTGGCAGACGGATAGTGAGGTCTCTTCCACTTACCTTATTGCGCGTGATGAGGCGGTGATCTGGTTTAAAGTGTACTAGACCCCAGTGATATCTCAGATTTGAGCTGTATTGACATGTGGACTTAGATGAGGATTGTATGCTTGACTTGCATCTTACATCGCATAGCCTTGGTACGGCTCATGATATTTATGGATCCATTTGCATATTCCACATTACTCTGATATTGCATGATCATTACTATATTGCGCACACACTTTCACCACCCTCTATGCTTTCTATAAGCTCATGCACGACCGTTACGTGCAGGTGACGTTGGGGCGCAGCAGTGCTGAGGCAGGAGCACTTTGCAGATCATTTTGGAGTTCTTGTTGTTCATCATTGTATTTTTCTTTATGCTCATTGTACTTGTAAAGTTTTTTATCATAGTGAAAATGTAATGGAGTTTTTGGTTGTTATTTGTGGGCTATGCCTTTGGTTATGCTTGTTACGAATCAAACTGACGTTGAAAATTCTCCTCGTAGCATCCCAGGATCGAAACCTGGCGAATGGGCGCTAGGAGCTAAGAATGGGGTTCTACGGAGGCTGTTGACGCCAGATTTGGCAATCGAGAATTTTGTGAGCCCGGTTTCTGAGTTTGGGGCGTGACAAGTTCTAAGATTCAACCCTTTTTCGTAATGCTCAACACTTATTTATTATGGATGAGGTTTTACAATTTGGTGCTAAAAAACTTTTCAAGTATCGGTGACTTATTCTTACCCATTAAACTCAAAATTAGAGATTTTTTTACTTTAAGTTGGGTTACCATCACTGGTGAAATTTTAGTTGAAGAGTTTCAACCCAATCCCTCTATATGTAGCCTTTATTACCTCTCTCGGTAGAGGTTTAGTAAAAGGGTCTGCTAAGTTATTGCTTAATTTCACATAAAAAATAACAATGATTCCATCTCGAATCAACTGTCTGACATAATCATGTCGAAGACTTATATGTCTAGACTTACCGTTATGTGTGCCGCTATTAGCTCTAGCTAATGTGGCTTCACTATCACACTATAGTGACATAACTGATATAGGCTTTACACAAAAATGAATTTTTAAAAGAAGATCCCTTAGCAACTCAGCTTCTTTGCCTATTGCAGCAAAGGCTATAAATTCAGACTCTATAGTCGAGTGTGTTATGCAGGTCTGTTTCTTGGATCTTCAAGATACAGTTGCACCTCTTAGGGTGAATACTCACCCTGTAGTAGACTTGTTGTCCCCTGCACTTGATATCCAGCTCGCATCAGTATATCCTTCTAATATGGCAGAAACTCTGAATAAAATAGTCATAAGTCTTTGGTTGCTTTTAAGTAACCAAAAACTCTACTTATTGTATTCTACTTACTAAATTTACTCACAGCATATGCGATATCAGGTCTAATGCATTGTATAGTATACATAAGACTCCGTATAGCACTCGCATATTCTAATTGTGCAACTGTTCTTCCGTTATTCTCTTTTAGCTTGATACTTGGATCAAATGAGATTTTTGTTTCTTTTATATTTAGATATTTGTTTAGTATCTTCTCAATATAATGAGATTGACACAAAGCATAACCTGCACAATATTTTTTAACTTTGATAACTGGGATGATATCAACTTATTCAAGATCCTTAATTTTGAATATAAAAGATAAAAATCTCTTCGTTTCAGTCACACCTTCAATTTTATTACTTATTATTAACATGTCATCAACATGCAGACAAATAATAATCACGTAACTAACATCTACTTTGGAATATATGCATTTATCAGCTACATTATGCATGAAATCATGAGATAATATTTTGGAATTAAACTTCGCATGTCATTATTTTGGTGCTTATTTTAATCCATACAAAGATTTAATTAATCTACATATTTTATTTTCATTTCTTGATAGAACAAATCCTTTAGGTTGTTGCATATATACCTCCTCATTGAGATCATCATTCATAAATGCAGTATTTATATCCATTTGATAGATGTGAAGATAATATATGGAAGCTAGCGCAAATAATATCCTAATAGATATTATCCTTGTTACAGGAGAGTATGTGTCAAAATAATCTATCCCTTCTTTTTGTTTAAAACTCTTAGCTACTAGTCGACCTTTAAAAGTTTAAATAGTCCCATCTGTGAGGCCCGTATCCTAGATCATACCATTCCTTAAGCTTTCGCGGTCCTCTCGGTCGAATTTCAGCAACCCGCGATCTGTAATCAATGTTTGCCGCGACCCTAAGTCGCATCCCTAAGATCTGTGTCAGCTTGACTCAAAACTTGTACCCTACTAATCGTGTCATCGCACACTTTCAACGCCGCGTTTCTCGTGCTGATGCGATACTCGGGCTAAAAGTTGTGGGCCTACATTTATTCTGAGAAAAACATCACGCGTTGAGAAACCCAAGAGAATCTCTACCAAACATCACATCAATCAATCAATCAAGTACCAACACCCATCCCTCTCTCATCTAAAGTCAACTCTCAAGTCAAGTACACATCCATCACTCCACTTATCACACTCATCCCTTCCTTACACCCATCACCATCACTCTCTCCCACCCACCACTCCTCTCTCTCTCTCTCTCTCTCTCATTTTCTCACTCCATTCCAAGTTTCCCAAGAGAGCAACCGTCCAAGCTAGGGAGAGAAGAGAGTAGCCTAGTGTGACCCACTTTCTACCCCAAGATCCTCACCATTCAACCCTTCAACTCTCATTATCCTCCATCAAAGAGGAAGCTTAGGAGCTCGGGAGATCAAGGGACCAAGAAGAAGGTCAATTGGTGGCTGATCCACCCTTGATTTTCATTTGAGAACCCACTTGTGATGGGGCCCACTTTGATGTATGTATTGTGATCAAAGAGGGGCCCATAGTGGCGGGGTCCCTCCACTACGCCTATATCTCTCTCTCTCTCTTGATGTGTGGCCCATCTGATGATACATATATGTTATCCATGTCGTCCACCTAGTGGGCCTACCCGGCGGTCTGTTTAGACAGACCTGATTGAAGGAAAAACATAAATATCAACCTGCTTCAAGGTTGGTGGGCCACGCCGATGTGGACCCCACCTGATGTATGTGGCTTCCATACGTCCATCCATCTTGTTGTCCAAAATGTTGGAGACCACTGTGATGTTTACATACCATCCTCACCATCTGGTTGTTGGATGGTGGGAAGCACCGTGTTGTATCTATTTATCCATGCTTTCCATCCATTTTTTTTTGACGTGGGACCCACCCCACACGTGTGACACGTGTGGGCAGTGGGGCCACCTTGATTGCTAATACAATCTACATCGTCCATTGCTTGGATGGTGGGAACTCATCCCACACGTGGGGCTTATTTTGAATGTGCATTGGCTGGAGTACGTCGCCAGCAGCTATTGCTGCTGCTACGTTTGACGTTAGGAAGGTTTGTGGGACCCTCATGACGTATGTGTTTCATCTATGTCATCCACACCATCCACATAGGGACGGTGGGGCCCTGATGCGGTGACCGTTCACATGTGGGACATGACCCCACAAGGATGTATGCGTTGTATATCCTCCACCGTCCAAATGCTTGGGACGGTGGGGATTACCCTGATGTACATGCCATCAACACGTGGGATGCAACTTGATGGAGGTGCTGTATCTACACCATCCACATGTGTGGACCCCACACCAGCAAAATTGTTGATGTATTGACGTCAACACGTTCTGAGGCCCACCATACTATATCTGTTTTATCCGCACCGTCCAACAAAGGACGGTGCTGGATGCACCTGCCTGGCATGTGTGGGCAGGTGGGACCCACCTTGTTGTATGTATTATATATCCATCTGTCCACCTGTCAGGACGGTGGTGTGGACCCCACTATGATGTTTGTCTTATACGCACCGTTCATTCATTTCAGTTTGTGTGGGGCCCACCCCACACGTGTTGTACGTGTGAGATGGGACCCACCTTGATTTATGTATTCTGCATCCCTGTCGTCCGTCCGTCCTGGACCCACCTCGATGCATGTATGTGTGGGCCGATCGTGGTGTATGTGTTTTATACACATCGTCTGTCCATTTGTGTTGCCCACCGTGACGCATGTATTGTATATCTATGCGGCCCACTTGATGTATATGAGGCCCATTGGCGCGGCCCATTAAATGTATATTAGCCCATTGGTGCGGCTCGTTGATGCAGCTCATTTAATGTATATTGGCCCATTGGTGCGGCCCGTAGATGCGGCCCATTTGATGTATATTGGCTCATTGGTGCGGCCCGTTAAAGTGGTCCATTTGATGTATATTAGCCCATTGGTGTGGCCCGTTGATGCGACCCATTAGATGTATATTGACCCATTAGTGCGGCCCGTTGATGCGGCCCATTTGATATATGTTGGCCCATTGGTACGGCCCGTTAATGCGGCCCACTTGATATATATTGGCCCATTGGTGTGGCCCACTTGATGCATATGAAGCCCAATGTGTTGTATATGAAGCCCATGTGATGCAACCCATTGTGATATGTGAGGCCTATATATTAAGGCTCATTATGATTGTATGAGGCCCGTTGTGTATAAGGCCCTTGTGTGAGGCCATGGACCCACTCTATGTTTGGCCCTATGAAAGCTACTCCTTAGGAGCAATGTTGGTTAAGTGTCCACATTGACGGACAATGATGGTTAAATGTTCACACTGTGACCTTCCCTTAGGCCATTTGTTAGACTAATTATTGAGGTTGATTATCGAGGTCGATTATTGTTGTCGATTATCGATGTCGGTTATCGATACCGATTATGAGTATGTGACAGCATAATATCATGATACATGCCCATATGCATCATTTGCATGTTTATTATGAGATGTGGATGACTATTACATATGTCGCAGGGTAGATTGTTTATGGAACTCCCTGATAGGCGGAGTCGTCTCACATGAGCGCACGATATGCGCAGGATTGATGCATAATTAGACTGTGTGACTCATGCATCTCGCATTTTGGGAATGACTATTGTATGCTTTAGCGACATTAGGGTCGTGATCTCCACAGGCATATCGTGGATGGTCATATGAGACACCAAAAATATTTTCAACATGGGGTGTTATAGATGTCCCTGGGTGAAAGTCCCTATACCTCCGTGACTAGGAGACGCTCCAACGTCTATACCGAGTAGATACATGAGCGCCCAAGTACTGAATACTAGTAGGTCGCGTCTCTCACTGTGTTATAGTTAGTTGGAAGGGGGTGTGACTTACCCTCCTGAGGGTATGGGGCATAACTAGGCTAAGTTTGATTAGCTCGTAAATGGATCCACTATCAACGTGCCGGGTAGATATTGGCTGATTACTGGCCAGGTGGATAGTGAGGTCTTTTCCACTTACATGGTTGCGCGTCCAGTGGGTGGCGATCGTGTATAGAGTGTACTAAACCCCAGTGATGATCTTAGAGATGTACAATACTGATATGTGGACTTATTGAGTAAGAGTTGTATACTCAGCATTTTACTCATTCATTCATTCATTCACTATTCACTCGGGCTGGTGGTTCATATTAATTGATATGTATACCTTCACAACAGCCAGAATTTCGATTGGGGCGCGCGACCAACCTGAGATCAGGAGTTTACTACATTGAGTCTATCTATCTAAATTTAGGTATGAGACTTGTTTGGATAGAAGTCCCTTGTGATTGACCCCGTAGTTTGCAATACTACGTACTATCATCCAGACTTCACACTCCAGCTTGGTCATTTTATTCGCACCGTATATCCATTACATCCATGACATATGACATTTGGGTCGGTATGTTTCTGCATTTATATGGCCTAGATGAAACTGGTAATATTCACGGACTCGTCAGGATTTGCATATTGCATTGCATCCTCAGTATATGATATTAGCTTATTATGTTTTTGCATCGCATAGCCTGGATAAGGCTGATAGTACTTATGGACTTACCGACATGTTCTGCATTATTCTGATATTGAATGACTTATAACCTTGCCAGTATTTCGCTTATGCTGATATTTGTGTGCTTAACACTTAACTTGCGTACATACGTACACCATATTCTAAGCTTTCAATAAGCTTATGTACAATAGATGCGTGTAGGTGACAATAGGACGCGATCGAGCCGAGGAAGCAGCGTGTGGCAGAGTTTCTGGAGTTTTTGACATTTACCTTGTATTTTCCTTTCAACACTTTATTCAACTGTTTATATTAGTGGATATGTGATAACGATGCTGCCTTTGTGATTTGGGTAAACTTGTGGTTATGTTTTTTACGAGATAAATGTACGTTGAAAAATTTTTCTTATAGAATCCCAAGATCAGAATCTGGCGTATGAGCACTGGGAGCCGAGAATGGGATACTGCGGAGGCTGTCGGCGCCGGATTCGGCGATAAAAAATTTTGTGAGCTCGATTTTCGAGTTTGAGGTGTGACACCATTAGTGTGATATTTCTTTCTAAATACCTATTGTAACCTAATGGTATAGAACCTAGAGGTAAGTTAACTAGTTCCCATGTTTGATTTGACCTTACAGATTTCATTTCATCATTTACAGCTTCTTTCTAGAAAGTTGAGTCTCTAGAGGATACAACCTCTTTATATGTTTTAGGATCATCTTCTATAGTCATTACTTAGGTATTTTTCTTATAATATTTTCTCTATCTCTTTCTACAAGATGGAAAAAGATGCGTTGAGAGTCTATATAGTCATCTCTTAGATTCTTCTCTGTTCTTGTCCTTGGACTCTTACGAGGTTCAACAAGAGCTTCCACTATTTATGAAGTTGTGCTATCTGGTTCTCTATTAGGAGTTTGGACTTCATTATCCTTTGATTCCAAGGATAGTGAGTTCTCAAACAATTCAACGTTTCTTGATTATATTATTGTATTAGACTCTACATCTATAAGTTTATATAAGCTTTACTATTTTGTGCATATCTTATAAACGCGCACTTAATAGTTTTGAGTCCTAACTTAGTTCTTTTTGGATCAGGAGTTCTACAATACGCAAAACACCCCCGCACTTTTAGATATTCTAGGTTAGGTTTTCTTCCTTTTCATGTTTCATATAGAGATACTTTATATTTTTTAAACGGTATTCTGTTTAGTATATGACACGCTGTAAGCAGTGCCTCACCCCATAGACTTAATGGTAACTTTGCTCTTATTAACATTAAGTTGATCATCTTTACTAATATTCTATTTTTTTTTTCAGTTATTCCGTTTTGTTGAGGTGTATATAGTGCAGTACTTTGATGTATTAGTCTATGTTCTTCACAAAAGTTATCAAATTCATTGGAGAGTATTCTCCTCCTCTATCACTATGAAGAATTTTTATCTTCTTATTTGGTTGATTCTCTACTTTTGCTTTATATATTTTAAACATGTTCAATGCTTCATCTTTATTTTTTAACAGATAATCATACATATATCTAGAGCAATCATCAATAAAGGTTATAAATTACCGTTTATCTCCACGAGTAAGAATGTCGTTTAACTCATATATATCACTGTGCACAAAATTCAATACCTGAGACGATCTTTTAACACTTGAAAATTATTTTTTCATCATTTTGTATCGTATGTACACTTCGCATTTTTGTGTATGAGATTAAACCATTCTTAACCATGAACTTAAAGGTACTATACCCTTTATAGGTTAGTTTATCATGCCACAGTCAAATGAATTTAACCATATACGTAGAAATGCTACTTTCATTTAGAGAAAACTTAACCATACCATTACAAGCATATCCCTTTCCGACAAAGTTTTCATTCTTAGACAGAATCAGTTTTCCTGACTCGTACACCACCCTTATTCCTGGTTTATCCAAAAAGTCCTCAGAAACTAAGTTTCACCTCATGTCTAGGACGTGCAGGACATTTGTCAAAATCACTTTCTTTTCAGAGGTGAATATTAGTTCGACTGTTCCTTTGCCAACAACCTTCGATCAGACTTCATTACCCATTTGGACTTCTTGACTATCGGTCAATTCTTCATAGGTTTTGAAGGTTGACTTGTCGTAACACACATGTACGGTAGCAACAGTATCATACCACCAACTAGGAACTTTTCCTTGAATAGTATTCACCTCAGTGATCATGGCCACAAGATTGCCTTCTTCTACTGTACTTGCCTCTTTCTTAGACTTGCAATATTGACATACTCGAGCATAGTGCTCGTTTTCCCCATAGACATGTCATCGGCCTTTGAACTTTTCGTTCTTCTTTTGGGCGATTTTCTTAAATTTTTCTTTATTGGGTTTCAGAGAATCATCCTTCTCAGGATTCTTGTTATTAGTGCTCTCTATTACATGTATCTTGGACGAGGCATTCCCGTTATCATTCTTTTTGTTGCGATTATGAGATTCTTATTTAATTCGAAGATATTTTTGGATTTATTCTAGTGTATAATCCACAGTCTTATACAACAACTTCTTTTTATAGTCTTTTCACATCGGTGACAATTTAGTGATTATAGCCCTGACTTAAAATGATGCAAGAAGATCAATTTTGATGGCTTTGATTTTGTTTACTATTAGCTGCAATTCTCAGATTTGGGGTAGTAGCAGTTTGTTATCTACCATGTTGAAGTCAAAATATCTAGCGATAAAGAATTTGTTGGTACATTCTTCTTCAGCCTTGTATTTGAACTTCAGAGCGGTTTAAATTTCCTTTACTGATGACATTTGTGTGTATAGATTATATAGACGGTCGGAGAATGCATTCAAAACGTGTCCACGACACAAGAGTTCGTCTTCAACTTGTTTAGTGCGGGCAACCACTTGTTCAGGAGTGTCCTTATCAGTTGCTTCAAGCAACGGCTGCAAGTTTGGATCTAAAATGTAATAGATATTCAGCGTCGTCAGAAGAAATTTCAATTTGTCTTGTCATCTAGTGAAATTGGTTTCCTTGAACCAGTCAAGACGAATCAAGTCTTGATTCATCAACTTGATGGATGATACACTATCGGCTTCCATCAGAAAATAATGCTTTAAGATTGTTACAAAAAAATTATAGAATAGAATTTTTTTTTCTTGTAAAATATGAAAATAAAAAATCTAAGTGATCTGGACTAAGGACAGGCTGAAGCATGTCTGGGACGCTATCCTTAAAGCGTTATTTGCCCCTACTCAAGTGAATTGAGTATGCTAAAAGGTTACAAGCAAACAACTTATAGGATACAACGAGCCTGATGTGGGTCTACATTCAGCAAACACGAAGGTCCACTACTGGAACTCTGTTACATTGTCTAGTAGAAATATACAAAAGAAAATTCTCATAAAGAAAAAAGAGAAGAAGATTTGTGATTTAGACCACTGCACTAGTCTGTTCTCCAACTCTTGGTTCAGTTGAACCGTTGTAGACCACACTACTGGTCTAATTCAGCTATTGGTTCAGTTGAACCGTTCTAGACCATATCGCTGGTCTAATCTCCAGGCAATTGTTCAACATTGCTATTGTTGCTGGAGTCACTGGAGTATAAGAGAGGAGGGACTATAGCTTAGTTTGCATGGGTCTATTGGAGTGGGTTGAGAAATGGTTTGGAAAGTCATCCAAGCCCTCCTTATATAGACATTTGTGACTGGGGGTTATGGTCCTGGGAATTAACTCCCATTAAGCCAATTATAGCTGTTGGAAAACTAGCCGTTTTCTGATTGTTGTGCATGACTCATCATAAGAGCTGGCTGGCCATTTTCTAGCTGTTGGGTTAGCCATGGAGCAGTTATAGCATGGTTTCTGCACTAATGATACAGCTGTTACACATCTGCTGCAACAACTATATTCCAACATCTCTATATACTGAGGGACTCTCATTCAGTCAAATAATTTTTCTTCCAGACAACCATCCAGCTTAGCTACTTAGTCATACCACGACTCGCACACGTTTCGATTCGGTATAAAGTGTGTCACTAGCGCCTCTACAGCCACACTGTCTTACATGCCCACGCCCTCACATCGAAACCGTGCTCATGCCTGAGTAGTCTTTGGACTAGATAAGCAAATATTATAATACTTTACTATTTTCATTTAAACTAAGAAATTTTCTCTTCCCAAAATAGCTTTTTACAAAACATTTAAATATATTATATTATATTTTATAAAATCATTTATTTTATAACATGGACAATTGCCGAAGTAACCTTTAGACTAAATATATTTAAATCTAAGCGATTGACACGTTAGCTTTTAAGTTTCAACTTTCAATTTCTTAAAAGAAAGTCGGCTTAATACTCTCCGAGGGAGTGGTGGTTGATACGCACGCACCCAGAAATTAAACACTCGTAGGATATCAAATCAACTTAAAGCTTCATCTGGGTCCATGTGAGATGGTTCCTAAGCCCAACTAATTAAAAGGATTCTAACCTTCGATTGTTGATTAATAGCTTCCTGGAATAGGCCGGTGGGATGTTTTACCTTTCAACCACCTGATCAATGCCCATCAATTAAATAGTTTTGCTTGATCAGTCATTAAAATTTGGACAGTGCATTTGGTCTGTGTTTTTCTAATGCAGCTTAATTTGATGGGCCATGGGCAGCTGTAATAGAATCTGATGAGGTAATAGATATAGCACTTCACTAACATGATCATGTGGCCCAATCAAATCACACTATGCTATTAGAGATGGGCCCATGGCTCAACAATATTTAAAGGTAGCTTTGATGGATCCCTAATTGTGGTACCTACTATGATGTATTTGCCTTGCATTGGGTGGTGAAACTAGCGTGAGTGTGTGGGGTGTGTGTGCGTGTGTTAAAAATAAATAAATCATTGAAGGCATGATCAAGATATGCAAATTTCAGGTAGACGATGCTGCCGAAAATAATGATCATTGGATATTACTATAAAAAAGTTTTTAAGAGCCATAGAAATGTTTATTGTCCATCCGAACCTGTTGATAATGCCACGTCGATATAAATGAAAGAACCACGCAACTATCGATCTTTTTAATAGTTAATCACCACTATCTCCCATGATATAGTCCACTGGAGATTTAGATCTACTTCATTTTTGAGATCACGTGGTAAAATTAGATGCCAAAATGAATGGATGGCCTGGATTGACCCTACAATCAGCGATCCAAGGACTTGGGTAGATTGGAATCCACCGAAGCCACGTCGTCCACTCTGCTAGAGTATCAAAGTTTTCCTTTTGGTTACGACATTTCCAGCACGGGTCTTCATAGACTATCTAAGGCTGGGCCCACCTCTTGAATGATTTTGATCACGCGGACACTTGCGGCAGCGGTGGGAAGTCGGTGCTACTGCAGAACAACTGCTTTTTTATCTGTCGAAGTGATGTTGTTATTTCCAGAGGACGAAAATGCCCTTCTTTCGTCTCTCAATTAATTAAATTGCCCTCCTTCGAGTTGTTGGAGAGACGGAGAGTAGCAGGGGTGTAGTTCACCACCATTTTGAAAACGCAGGTGACTCTTGAAACTTGCATGGCTGTACGCTGATCCTGGCTGTCAATCTCAGACCCAGATGTTACACTGTAAAGATCATAGCAACTGTTTGATTTTGCTTTTAAATTTTGGAGTGCTCATGACCCTACCTTTAAACATCCATTTGAATAGAGTTTCTTGACGGGCGTGATTCTAGAAATAACCTCCATCCCCATTATGCCCAGCAATTTGAACGGTCCAGATGACCTTACACTAGTGCCACATGGGAGAAGGATGAGTCACCACCATTTTCAAAATGGGGAACTACCATATGGCGAGCGGGTGTCATTCATCGGAAACGGATTGGCTACTCCCCCTGCCACCAGCCCCGTGGCTGATGGTCGGCGCTCTGTGCGCCCCACCATGATGTATGTGTTTCATCCATTTCGTTCATCTATATTTAAAGATCATTTCAGTGCTTCATCCAAAAAATTAGAGGGATATTAATCTCAGGTGGACCGCACCACAAGAAAACAATAACAATTGGATATCCACCATTAAAATCCTCATAAGGCCTAATGTACTGTTTATGTGACATCCAAACTGTTGATTAGGTCATAAAGTCATAGATGAAGGGAAAAAACAAAGATCAGCTTGATCCAAAACTTTTATGGCCCCAAAAAGTTTTTAATGGTCTACGCTCACTCAACACTGTTTCCTGTAATGTGGTCATTGAGATTAGGATATAACTCATTTTTGGTAGGGTTCTATAAAATGATCTGTAAGAATAGATGGACGGCATGGATGAAACAAATACATCACGGTGGGGCCCAATGAGCACCGACCATCAGCCATTGGCTGGTGGCAGGGGGAGTAGCAAATCGGTTTCCTCATTCATCAGTGGGGACCACCTTTAACTTTCCATGGTTCAATAATCATGCCGTTCCACTAGTTAGATGGACCACGCAAGTTTGCTAAAATGGACGGTTCGAAATAAATTGCCAGTATCCTATACTATTTTTTGGAACGATCAGCAACGTGGCATGTGGCCCACCTGATGATATCACTTTCTCGACTTTTGTGTCTGGACATGTTCATCGTGGCCCCACCAGGTGAGCGTGACTTGGCTGCGACCCAAGAACCAGCGATTTTGGGTGCGACCCTGACTATGGGCCCACCTCGATGCATGTATTGCGTATCTATACTGTGTATATGTTTTTCCAGCTTATTTTAGGGCGTTGGCTCAAAAATGAAGAAGATACAAATTTCAGTGGTGGACCACACTACAGGAAACATTGGTCGTTGATCACCCACCATTAAAAACATTCTATGTTCCATCGTAATATTTTTTACCATCCAACCTGCTGATAAGGTCAATAAGATCTGGATGAAAGGAAAAAACAAATATCATTTTGATCCTGGCCAACAAAAGGTTTTTAATGGTCAATAAACACTGTTTTCAGTGGTGTGGTCCACCTAAAATTTGTATCTTTTTTATTTTTGGGTAAACGCACTAAGATAATCTGGCAAATCAGACGGACAGCTAGGATATGCAATGGATAGATTGAGGTAGGCCCTACAGTCAGGGTCGCACCCATCTCCCTGTTTCCTGGGTCGCAGCCAAATCGCGCTCGCGACAAGCATGCCTCCACGTAGCGGATTCACGCATGCTGAGTGCATCCGATGGTCAATGAAGAATCTTAGAGGGTTTTTAGCAAATAAATATTTAAATAATAAGATATTTATAGTTACCTATATAAAAATTATATATTTAAAAAAAAATCATATTATTATTTTATGGTTGCTGTAAATACTCACTTTTAGTTAATTTTTTCTAATAGTAATTTTTTAAGAATATTTTTAAAAATAAATGATGAAACTACTCCTAAGTCCTACCATAAAACTCATATTCTCTCCACAACTAAAAAGGGTAATTAATGTATTTAAATTTCGATAGAAAGTAATTTTATAATAAATCCTACAAGAGCATTTTTATCATTATATAACTACTGTTACCAAAGTGATAAAAATGTAACTGAACATCGGTATTTGCAATAACAACAATTAACATTATGGTGACTTACAAAATATATATTTTTATATAAGTATTTGCAAATACTCTATATTGATGTTGGAATATGCAAAATAAATAAATAAATAAATAAAAATCCAAATATTAAATAACCTCTTATCTTTTGAATATTACTAAATAAATCCCTACCTTTCTCGGATACCACATATAAATCCTTAATTTGAATTCTCCCCATGGCAGCTTAAATTGAAAATAGTGCAGAGAATGAAATAACATTTGGCTCTTACTCTTTAGAAGACAAGTAAAAGACAGAATTGCACTCCCTCATTTGTTTAAAGGCAGAAATTGAAGAGTATAGAGCGCAATGTGTACACTCAGCAGTTTAAAAATCAAGTCAATTCGGTTATCAGATGGCAAGCATGTGCCTCAAATTCAGATGATTTAACTACAACCATTCATTTGCTTTTTTAGACATGTGGCCCATCTGATGATCTATCTATCTAATTTTTAAGGCACCGAATCAAGAAAGAGTGGACAGTCCGAGAAGAATTGATTCATATCTGTTTTAAGTTTTGTTTTTGAGTGCTTATATGTTGAGAGGGTATCCTTAACATGAAGGTAATTGTGTCATTCACAAAAAGATTAACCCCTAGTCTAATTTCTATTAGAGAAATCAAAATAGAAATTGTGTTAGCAGGAAGCAGATTAGGTCTTGCCCCAACTTGGATGATAATTCATTTAGGTTGGACACAGTAGAGCCCACTGTGATGTATGGGTTTTATTTATATTGTTCATCTATTTTTTCATATCATTTTACGATATGAAATAAAAAATGAGGCAAATTCATAGCTTGAGTGGACCACATAGCGAGGAATTCCCACCATTATAAACTTTTTGGGAGCTATATGAGTTTTAGATCAAGCTGATATTTCTGCTTTTTCTTCATTCAGGCCCGGATGCCATGCGGCCAACCAAAAAAGTTAAGGTCCCCATTTCTTTAAAGGAGCATATGCATTCAAGCCCGGATAACACCCAGTTCAGACGGGCTATGATTGTGGGCCCACCTTGTGTATGAATTGTATATCTATGTTGTCCATCTGGCTTGGCAATTCATTTTAAGGCATGAGTCCAAAAATAAAGTCCAAAATTTAAGTGAACCACATCATAGGAAATAATAATGATTGACTATTAAAAACTTATTGTGCGCCGCAAAAGCTTTGAATCAAGCTGATATTTGTGTTTTCCCTTCAATTGAGTTTGTGTGACCTTGTCAACTAGTTGGATGGCAAATAAACATTATCACAGGGCTTAGAAAGTTTTCACTCATGGGTGTTTGATCACTGTTGTTTTCTTTATCATGGTCCACCTGAGATTTGTATCTACATCATTTTTTACTCATGCCTTGAAATGAGTGTACAAATCGGATGGATGCCACGGACATAAAACACATACATCAAGGTGGGCCTCATATTCATTGACTAAGAAAATTAGGTGTTATTGGGAGCAGTTTAGGTGAGACCTGGACTCACCATGGTGCGGTCCTTACTGTGGGCCCACCTTGATGTATGCATTGGACATTCACACCGTCTGTTCAATTTTTTCATGTCAAGTAGATCCAATTATCAAGTGGACTGTACCAAAGAAAAGAGTGGTGATCGATCATTAATGGTTACAAAAGTTTTAAATCAAACTTATATTTATTTTTTATTTTTTTTCATTCATCCAAGCTTATGGTAGGGCATTTGGTCACCATTATTTCCGTGGTATATATGACACACCCCATAATTAAATCTGCTTTATTTTTTGGAAAATAGCTTAAATTGATATGGAAAATGGGTTGACGGTGTGGATACATAATACATATAAATACATATATCAGGGTGGGCCCCACGGTAGGGGCTGCGCCGTCTCAGGTTTCGTCGGTCTCACATAATCCAACCCCGGTGATACCCGGACCGCGCCGAGTCCACTCCCAGACCAGTCTGACCTTTTCACCCGTTGATCCACATGACACATGGCTTACGAGACCACCCACATCCATAGAAAATAATATGCAGAGTTTGATTGGTGGGGTCATATGCTATATGACCTCTTTAAAAGAAAAGACGCAGGCCCATCTCCAACAGCCAATGCCCCACCAAACCACACCGAGGTTGGTGGTTAGCTACTGGCCGCCCAATCCGCATCGGGCGGCCGGCGGCCAAAGTTTACATGGACGCGGATTAGCTACTGACAGTTTGAGTAGCCAGATTCGTAAGTCTACAAAGTTTTGTGGCCCAATCAAAATGTATGTGTTGTATCCACACCGTCCATTATTTTAGAGAGATCATTTAAGAGTATGAGATGATAAGGCAGATCCAAAGCTCGAGTGGACCCCACCACAGCAAATAGCGGGGACAGTGACGGCCACCGTTGAAACTTTCCTAGGGCCTATCAGAGGTTTACTTGAGATCTAACCTGTTAATAAATTAACACGGTCATGAAGTAAGAGAAAACATAAATTTCAGCTTGAATGGAAACTTCCGTAGCCTTAAGAAATTTTTAATGGTGGGCATTCAATCCCCATTGTTTTCTGTGATGGGATCAACTCTACTTTTGGATCGGCCTCATTCTTTTACTCATGCACTAAAATGAGCTCTTCAAAATGATGGACAGAAGGGATACAACACATGTTATGATGGGTCTACAGAACTTGATGACGTCACTTAAGTAGCTAGTCCACGTCCGTTTATATGGTTCAGACGCCCTGCGCAGGCGACTCGCTCGTGGAAGGGCGTAACTGTACTGTAGGAGACAGGTACTGATGCCAGAGCAGTCATCCACGCATGGGCCGGCGGCCTTTCATTTATATATATATATATATATATATATATATTATATATATATTATAAAGGGGAGAAACTGATACGTTATCTGCATTATTGGAATAAAAGATTCCTTGGATTTCAACTTATATGATAAGATAGGTAGGCGAGCATATCCGAGTATGGACGCGGATTGCGTCCTACCCCCGCCCGGACGGTAATAACAGTCCGGGCGGGGCTCTGCGGGGCCCACCGTAATGTAAGTATTTTATCTACATCGTTACTTATTTTTATATGATTATTTTAAAATTTGTACCAAACATTGAGGTAGGTTTAGGGCTTAAGTGGACCATAAATTGTGAATTAAATATTCACCATTAAAAGCTTTTTGAGAGATAGAGAAGTGTCGGATCAAGATGAATTTTGTCTTTTCACTTCATTTGAGTCTGACCCTATTAAAAGGTTGGCTAGTAAAAAAAAGTCCCGGTGGCCCATAGAAATGTTTCAACGGTGAGTGCCATTATCACTGCAGCTTCCTTTGATGTGGTCCACTGGATCTGTTTATCTGCTTCATTTTTTGTATAATACTTTAAAATGATCATATAAAAACAATTAAAGGTGTGGATAAAATAATTACACCATGGTGGGCCCCACAGAGCCCTGCAGGGGTAGGAAGCAATCTGCGTCCATCCGAGCATAAGATACGAAAAGCTGGGAAAGAAAGCCATCATCTGACTCTTGAGAACGACTCGATACTCTGACAGTGGGATGACACGCAGGAGCTTATTAGTGGAGCGGATTAGGTGTTACTTGGTTGACACCTTAGCATGTGTTACCCTTATCATGGATCTCATCTTCACGATGTGTCGTATATCCATCTGGTTGATCCATTTATTCAGTCTATTTTACAAAGTGGTAAAAAAAAAAAAAAGAAATCTAAATTTAAGGTGGAGCACACCAAAAGGAAATATTAGCTTTTGGGTGCCTCACCATTAAACATTTTAAAAGACCCGTAATAATGTTTACTTCCAATCCAAACAATTGATTTTGTCAAGAAGAACCGAACGAAGGAAGAATACGAATATAATTTTGATTCAAAACTTTGGTAACATATAAAAGGTTTTTAATGTTTATTTTTCACCATTTCTAGTAGTGTAGTCCACCTGAGATTTAAATCTTTCCAGGTGTTTGATTGTGTACTAAAATTAAATGAAAAAGCGGATGGGGGGCCGGGATATATAAAAAATACATGAAGGTGAGCCTTGCTAAGTTGTTACCTGGGTAACAGCTAATCCACTACCGGCTGTGCTTAATTGCACGCATGGCATACAGCTAATACAAATTAAATTCTCCAAATTATGAGTACCAGTTTAGAAGTACCATGAACCATAAATTACATTTATTTGGTAATTTTTGGTGGACATTTATCTGATAGTTAAAAATGAAAAATATCCAACGGTCCAATTTCCATTGGTAATTTGGAATGTAACTTTGTGGGTTTGATTGGAATCAATGTATGCTGTTGCAGTGTTTTTATGGGACGGTTTCCCTTGGCGACGGACCCTCCTTCACCTGCACAGAAACAACGTCAAGGGAACCCTGGCTGGAGCCGGGGAACCTCCGATGCTTAAGTCAGTAATCTCGTCAATAGCCAAGAGCTTCTCTTAATTAGTGTTTGCGTACCTTTTACTGTTCCAAGCTTAGAGATTTATACAGTCTGCCAATCCTTATCTTCAGAGGATTCTTCTCCTGGGATCGCTCAGGATCCCGAGAATCTCGGGATCCGTTATCAGTATCCCTGGATTTCCGTAGATCAGCATCTGTCCTCGTTCCGCCACTACCTGTCTCGGTTGGATCTCGACCGACTCCGGGGGAGTCTCGGCCAGGTCATGACCGACACCGGGGGAGTCTCGGCCGATGCAGGAGGACGGGTTCTCAGCCGTGCCCGATAGATACAACTCCCTGAGGGGATCTTTACTCTATCGGTTGAATGACTTTCACACGCCCGGCCTTCAGTTGGGTTATGCAGGCGAGGTAATCACTCTGACAGAGCGATTTTACTCGTCCCTGCTTACGCCTAACGGCCTACCTTCTGTCCTGTCGGTGTTGTCTCGGATTCTTAGGCAGTGTCGGGGAAGCCGACCTACTCTTATACGAATCTCGGGACTCTACCCGAGCCCGACACATTTTTCCCCAACAGTGAGCCCCCCTGCTCCTGGTGTCGTCTATGACAACAAGGAGCACGATTTTATCGGTCGGTTGGCATTAGCATCCGAGACAATGATGAGGCATTTAATGTTCTTTGAGTCGTTCTTAGCGTGCGTCGTTGCGCCTTCCAAGGTCGCACGTGCGGCCAGCCGTCAACTCGCTCCGTCCGCGTATAAGTGGCGGACGCGTGGCCACGATTTCGGCGCGGTCAATCAACAGTTGCCACGCGTCGGGCGGGGGAGACGAGGCGAACGTCGCTTCGCTTCCGCCATAATGACCCGTCTACGTGGCAGGGCTATAAAAAGCCCGGGCGGGAGGACGGTTCGAACTTTGTTTTCGCCCTCCTTCCTTCCGTCCGTGTTCGATTCCGAGCGCATTTTCGTTCTCTTCTTCCTCTCTTCCGCTGTCGCTTCTTCTTCCGTCAACCTTTCCTTGCAATCACCGTCGATTCTTTTGGTGAGTCTTTTCCTTCTCCTTTAATTAGCTTTATTGGCCGCACACGGCTCTCAAAGCCCTCGGGAGGAAATGTCAGTAGATGAGGGTGTGTCCCAACACCTCTGGGACGTCACAGACCCACCATCCCTGTTGACGGAGTTCGCCGTCGGAGCTGACGCCGCATTCCGGCTTGTCAGAGAATCCGGCAGCCCTTTGGCTGAGCATTCTGCCCAGACAGATCCATCCAGCGGTGGGACATCTCTGGTGACTCGTCCAGGGAGACCTAACCCATGGGCGGATCAGATGGAGGATGAGGAGGGAGAGGGAGAGGACGATTTAGTCATGGGCGAAGGAATGACCGTTCCATACCCTATGACCCGAACTGTGGAGGCTTCTGGGTCGTCTTCGAAAGGGGAAGGAGATGAGCCCAGCGGTCTCGTAGCTTCTATTCTCACCGAATCCGATTTAAACCGAATCAGGGCTGGTTACCATGTACCTGATTCGGTCATCCTTCATCTCCCTCGTCCGGGTGATTTGCCCGACCATCCCCCCGCAGGGATGGTAGCAATTTTCCAAGTCTCGATGCAGTGCGGCTTGCGCCTGCCATCCAGCCCATCGCCCGTGACTTCCTTTCTCGAGTCAAAATAGCCCCCGGCCAAATCGTCCCAAACGCGTGGAGGAACTTGTTCGGGTGTGCCGTGCTTTGGTCCGAGTTAGAGCAACCTTCTCTTACGGTCGACGAGTTTCTCTACCTGTATCAAGTCCGACCAAACCCCAACTTCCCCGGCCTCTACTTTCTAAGTGCGTGGAGAGGCAAGGGGGGATCTCTAATCACCGACCCACCTACTTCGAATAAGTTCTGGAATGAGAGGTGATTTTGGGCGTGCGGTCGGTGGGAGTCGGCCGACTCGTGGCCGTACGAGCCGCAAGTATCTCGCACATTCCGTAGAGCAGGTGACTCGGTGCCTCGGCTCACTGATCTTCCCTTTTCTTATTCTCCGTTTATATATTCTCGTCCACTGATCTTGACTCTACCATGTCTCGCAGATATCTCGAAGAGTAGAGGGAAGCTCGAGTCCGGGGCTTTGACTCGGATAAGAGAGTTGAGGAAGCTGAGCGCGGCGGAGCGATCTTGGAAGTTGCTCCTACAACCCGAGCATCTTCACCTCGCCGGCCTTGACTCGTTCGTCTCAGGTATTTCACACTTCCTTATATCTGTCTCCTTAATTTTTGGTTTGCTCTCTTAACCTTATCACTCGTCCTTGCAGACCTCCCTGAAGCTCGTCCAATTTTGAGACCTGCACCAGAGAGCATGGCCGAGCCCCGACCTGCCTTGAAGCCTGTTTCCAAAGTGAAGGCCCCCCCAAGATCGACTCTGCTGTCTGGGTCCCGACCTTCGAAGCAGCAGAAGATCGCGGGCAAGGGGAAGGAAACGGTCGCTCCAGCTGCTGCCGCGCCCGCCGTTCCCCAGGTGGTCATCCTCTCCGACCCTGATGAGAGGGCCGAGGAAGCGGGGCCAATCCATCCAATGACTCAGGCGACACCTGAGTCGGGGCCTACCGCTGTAGAGGTCTCGGGGCCGAGGGAGGCCCTGCGTGAAGAATCCCCGAGAAGGGAGATGACTCAGGCGGAGTCCCCCTTCTCGAAGATTATTGCGGGTATGGTTCCTTGGGCGCTCGCCCACGGGAGCGAGAGAGACTTCGCCAACTACTACAATGCTCCAACGGCCCAGACCCTCGGGCATGCAGAGAGGCTGCTTTTCGAGATAGAATTTTCTTCAGTCTTATGTCGCTTTCTGTCTAGGTTTTCCAACACAACTCACCGTCTCTGTATTGCAGCTGGCTCCTTGCCTCGTTAAGGCAAGCTCGGAGCTGGTCGCCTTCCAGAAACTCGCGTCCGAGGCAGAGACTGCGAAGAAAATCGCGGCCGAGGCTGAGGGCCGTAGGGAGGTCGCCGAGGGCCGAATCGGCATCATGACCGGTGATCTTTCTATCGCCCGAAAGAAGGCCGCTGACGCCCGTGCAGCTCTCGAAGGCACGAAGGCCGACAATGCTCGCTTTACTTTGCTCCTTCAAGAGGCCGAGGAGAGGGAGCGGCGGCTTCTCCGGGTTCACGAAGAGTGCGAGGGCGCCCTTGCTCGCGCGAAGGCCGAGGCTGCCGAGCTTGTTCAGGAAGCCCAGGGAGAGACGCGTCGAGCCAAGGAGGAGCGAGACCGAGCGGTAGAGGCCTTCCTTGAATCTACCGAATTTGAGGAAGAGAGGGACCACCTTTACCAAGGTGGCTACAAGGCCTGCGTTCTGGAGATGAGGGCGGCCTTCCCTGAACTCGATCTCTCCGCTTTCGAGGTCGACAGTCTGTCCGCCGAGGCTGCCGAGGTCGACGCCGCCGAAGGAGATGCTGCCGTTGCTGTTGCCGACGAGGCCGGTCCCTCGGGCGCCTCCTAGGATTGTATTTTTGTTTTTGTAATAAAAATTTTTTGTAACTGACTTTCTGTAACTGGCCCGACATTGGGTACTTACATGAAATAGAGCTTTTATTGAGTCGACTTCAATTACAGTATGAATGATTGTATCTTACGGGTAATAAACTTTAAGATTCTCGGCGTTCCAAGGGTGAGGCAACAGCTGCCCGTTCAGGTCTTCCAGCCGGTAGGTTCCAGGTCGGATGATGCCTGAGACGACATAGGGGCCTTCCCAGTTCAACCCTAATGTACCCGACTCAATTTTCTTAGTGTTTGGGAAGGTCCTTCGGAGGACCATGTCCCCGGTTCGGAATCGTCGTACTTTGACTCGACGATTGTAAAACCGAGACACCTGTCTTTGTCGAGCCATCACCTTCAGTCGAGCACTTTCTCTTCTTTCTTCTAACGAATCAAGTGCGAATGAGAGGAGTTCACCGTTCTCTCGTTCATCATGCAGGTTGACTCGGGCTGAACCAATACCGATCTCGACCGGTGCGACTGCTTCCGCACCATAACATAGAGAGAAGGGGGTTTCTCCCGTCGCGGTCCGTGCCGTGGTCCGATAAGCCCACAGTATATTCAGAAGTTCTTCGGCCCATGCTCCCTTTGCCTCGTCAAGTTTTGTCCGGAGATGCTGCTTTATGATTTTGTTGATTGCCTCGACTTGTCCGTTCGTCTGAGGGTGATGAGGCGAGGCGTATACATTACGAATCCCGAGGTTACCGCACATCTCGCGGAATTGTTTGTTATCGAACTGCCTGCCATTGTCTGTCACTATCGTCCGGGGTATTCCGAACCGACATATGATATTTTTCCATACGAAACTCGTGACCCTTTGCTCGGTAATTTTCGCCAACGGTTCTGCTTCGGCCCACTTCGTGAAGTAGTCCACCGCTACCACGGCAAATTTAGTCTGGCCCTTCCCCAATGGAAAGGGCCCGATTATGTCTATTCCCCACTGCGCAAAAGGCCATGGTCTCGACATTGGAGTCAGCTCCTCGCGGGGTTGTCTCGGGATCACTGCGAACCGCTGACACTTGTCGCACCTTTGGACGAATTGTTTGGAGTCATGCTGTATGGTCGACCAGTAATATCCCTGCCGTAAAACTTTGTTGGCGAGCGAGCGTCCTCCCGAATGGTTTCCACATATTCCTTCGTGTATCTCTCGTAAGATATAGTCGGCTTCTTGAGAGTCGACGCACCTTAGTAGAGGAGTATGAAAGCCTTTTTTGTACAGAATCCCATTCAAGATAGTGTAGCGCGAGGCTCGAGTTTTTAATCGCCGTGCCTCGGCGCGATCTTCTGGCAGTTCACCATTGCTAAGGTAGCGGACGAGTGGGTCGAACCAAGCGGCCGCTGGATCGATTGGAAACAGGACCGAGACCGTCGGCTCGTTTACGCTTGGTTCAGGGACATGTTCAATTGGAACTGACCGAGGTATGTCTTTCTCATCTGCTGAGGCAAGCTTTGCTAGTAGGTCAGCTTTGACGTTGTTGGTTCTGGGTATTCGAATTATTTCACACTTCTGGAATCCGCTGATCAATTCTTTAGCCTTCTCCATGTACGCCTTTAACTGTTCTTTCTGAGTCTGATAGACGCCGAAAACTTGGTTAACAACCAGTTGTGAGTCGCTGAAAACGTTCAAATGGGTCACGCCCAGACTCGCGGCGAGTCTGAGGCCTAGTAATAAAGCTTCGTATTCTGCTGTATTGTTGGACGCTTGAAAGCCGAGTCGCAAGGCATATTGCATACAAGTTTGGTCGGGAGTTTCTAATACTACCCCTGCCCCGCTTGCCTTCGAGTTGGATGATCTGTCGACAAATAGTTTCCAGGGTGTCAGCTCGATAGAGGAGGAACCCTCGGGTACATTAATTTCCTCTGGTTTGGGCAGATTATCGGGATTAGGAACCACTTCGACAAGGAAATCGGCGACGGCCTGTCCTTTTAAAGCAGCCCTGGGCCGGTAATGTATGTCAAATTCACTTAATTCGATTGCCCATTTTGTAAGTCGGCCAGAGGCTTCCGGCTTTTGAAGAATCTGCCAGAGTGGTAGGTCGGTCACAACGGCGATGGTGTGGGCCTGAAAATATGGCCGAAGGCGTCGTGATGAAACTACTAGGGTGAAGGCTACTTTCTCAAGCTGAGGGTACCTTGTCTCGGCGGGCAGCAAGGCTTTGCTAACGTAGTAGACTGGCAGCTGCTTCCCTTGACTCTCGCGTATTAACGCTGAGCTTACCGCGGCTTCAGACACGGCCAAATACAACAATAACACTTCACCAGGCTCGGGCTTAGATAACAGCGGTGGAGATTTGAGGTAAACCTTCAGTTCTCGAAATGCTTTCTCACATTCCTCCGTCCACATCATAGTTTGTCGTCCCTTGAATTGCTTGAAGAACGGGAGACACTTGTCTGTGGCTCGGGAAAGGAAGCGATTGAGCGCGGCCACTCTTCCTGTTAATCGTTGAACATCTTTGATAGTTTTGGGAGACTCCATTTCGAGTAAGGCTTTGATCTTCTCGGAATTTTCTTCGATTCCTCGCTGACTAACGAGGAAACCGAGGGACTTTCCCGAGCTCACGCCAAACGCGCACTTGCTAGGTTTCAGCTTCATCTTATACTTACGCAGAATTAAAAACATTTCTTCCAAGTCCTTCTCATGGTCGGACGCCTGTTTACTTTTGACGAGCATATCATCAATATAAACTTCCATCGTTCGGCCAATTTGCCGGGAGAACATTTTGTTCACCAACCGCTGATACGTCGCTCCGGCATTCTTTAACCCAAACGGCATCACTCGGTAACAATAAAGGCCTTTGTCGGTGACAAAGGCGGTTTTTGATTTATCATTTTCATGCATTACAATTTGATTATAACCCGAATAGGCGTCCATAAAGCTTAGCAGTTCATGACCCGCTATACTATCAACCAACTGATCGATACGAGGAAGAGGGAAGCTATCCTTGGGGCAGGCTTTGTTTAGGTCCGTATAGTCTATACAGACTCGCCACTTCCCATTGGCTTTCTTCACTAGTACGACATTAGCTACCCATTCCGGATAGTATACCTCTTCGATAAACTTGGCTTTAAGAAGCTTGCCGACCTCCTCTCCTATGATAGTGTACCTCTCCGGGCCGAGAGGTCGACGTTTCTGTCGGATGGGCCTGTAGGTTGGGTCGATGTTGAGTCGGTGCGTTATGACTGAGGGATCGATCCCAGGCATGTCTTCATGGCTCCAGGCGAAGACATCGGCATACCGCCGAAGCAAGGCGATTATTCGTTCTCTAAGAGGCAGGCTCAAGGACGAGCCGATTCGGACTACTTTTGAAACGTCCGTCTCGGTTAACGGCACCGAGATGAGTTCTTCCATCGGTTCTCCCCGCTCGTGCAACCCAATACGGGGGTCCAGTGATTCGATCATTAAAATTTCTGCCGGGGCTTTTACTGCGGTGGCGTAGCACTTCCTAGACTCTTACTGGTCTCCTTTCACTACCCCTACTCCCGACTCAGTCGGGAATTTCATGGAGAGGTGGTAGGTAGACACTATGGCCTGAAGGAGGCTGAGAGACGGTCGGCCGAGGATGGCGTTGTACACTGAAGGTTGGTCCACGACCAGGAAGTCGACCATCCCGGTCCTTTGATGGGGCGCAGTTCCCACGGTGAGCGGCAGCGAGACGATTCCTTCTGGGAGTACCTGTCCGCCCGAGAAACCGATGAGCGGCGTCCGGACAGGCCGTAGTACCGACCGACCTATGTCTATTTTATCGAATGCTGTAGTGAATAGGACGTCCGCTGATGACCCTGTATCCACCAGTATCCGGAACACCTTTCTGTTCGCGATGGTGAGGGTGACTACGAGCGCATCATCGTGAGGATGATGAATGCCTCGAGCATCTTCTTCAGTGAACGAGATGCAATACTTCTCTCATTTTTTCTCTTTGGGAGGCCGGGATAGCAGGAGAACCTCGGACTCGGGGCGGTCGAGGCTTCTGGCGTGGTTTTTTCGGCCGTTATTCGAGTCCCCGCCGCCTCGATGACCTCCGACGATCGTTCGAATTTCTTCCTGGGGCCGCTCTCCACTCGGTCCCGCGACGGCGTCGGTCCCAGCCGTATGTTCTCTTACCCGGCCTTCTTTAATCAGCCGCTTAATCTCGTCCTTCAAATGATAATAGTCACTCGTGTTGTGACCGTGATCGCGATGGTAGTGGCAATATTTATCCTTGTTCCGTCGACCAAGATTTTCTCACATTTTCCGAGGCCAGTTGACGAAGCCCTCGGTTTTGATCTCCATCAGCACTTGTTCAGGAGATTTGTTCAGGGGGGTATATGCAGAGAATTTCCTGTCGGGTCGCTTCCCTGACCTGCTGTCGTCTCGGCCCCGGTCGTCTTTTCGCTTTTTCCCTCCGACCGAGTCGGCTTCCTTTTTGGCCGACTCTTTTGCCGATGATTTCGTATTCTAGATTTTCTCTCTTAGGAGTCGCGTCTCCTCCGCATCGGCGTACTTGTCTGACCGAACCATAAACTCGCCCAAAGTATCGGGCGGGTTTTTGTCCAGTGACGCCAAAAAAGGCTTGTCTCTAACTCCCTGCATGAGAGCGTTGAGTGCTGTCTCCTCAGAATATTTTCGAACTTGGAGAGACTCGAAATTAAAGCGTTTAATGTAGTCTTTGAGTAATTCTCCTTCCCTCTGAACTATGTTGTTCAGATGCGCGGGAGGCTTCAGTTTCTTCTTTCCGCCAATGAAGTTGCTGAGGAAGGCGTCGCTGAGTTCGGCGAACGACTTTATCGACCCGGGTTTCAGTTGCTTAAACCAAAGTCTGGCAACGTCCGTCAAGGTCAGAGAGAACGCTCGGCACATAACAGCATCCGAGGCGTCGTGCAATTCCATGTAAGTCCTGAAGCATTCAAGATGCTCTGTCGGATCGGTCTTCCCGGAAAATGGAGTGATCTGGGGTAAGCGGAACCTTTCCGGCAACCGTGCCCGCATTACCTCGTCCACGAACGGAGAGGCTTTTTCTTCGTGTTTGGTCGGATCTGATTCCGACCGTGCTTTATATCTGCCATTTTCTTTGTCATCTTCTCTCGGACTTCGTTTTTGAAGTCTTGCATGTCAGCCTTCCAGGGTTCGGCACTCTCTGCCGTTTTTTCAGCGTCTGCAGGTAGCCGACTGCGCCTCCTCTGATCTATTCTATGCCTCAAGTCCGAGGGAGGCAGAACGGCCGTTGCCGAACGAGCAGGTGCCGGGTGACTCGGTTCTCGGGGCTGACTCGGTCGTCTAGGAGACCGTGGCGCGGGTGGCTGCGCTACAGACGCTGGTGGATGAGCTGGCGTCGACTCTTGGCGCTACATCTGCTGGTTGCACAGTTGTTCCAGCATGTGTTTCATGGCAGCCATCTCGGAACGCATTTCCTGAACCTCACGATCCAGGTATGCGTTCCCTTAGTTGGGCTGGCTTGTAGTCGCAGGTGGTGCTGCCGGGGGAGCTCCCTGAGGGACGCTGGCGGCGGCCTCCCTTGCTTCATCTGGGTCCGTCCTTCTTGTTCTTGCCATTTGAATGGTTGGAGAAAGCGGCTTTTTGTCCTATCCCACAGACGGCGCCAAACTGTTGTAGTGTTTTTATGGGACGGTTTCACTTGGCGACGGACCCTCCTTCACCTGCACAGAAACAACGTCAAGGGAACCCTGGCTGGAGCCGGAGAACCTCCGATGCTTAAGTCAGTAATCTCGTCAATAGCCAAGAGTTTCTCTTAGTTAGTGTTTGCGTACCTTTTACTGTTCCAAGCTTAGAGATTTATACAGTCTGCCAATCCTTATCTTCAAAGGATTCTTCTCCTGGGATCGCTCAGGATCCCGAGAATCTCGGGATCCGTTATCAGTATCCCTGGATTTCCGTAGATCAGCATCTGTCCTCGTTCCGCCACCACCTGTCTCGGTTGGATCTCGACCGACTCCGGGGGAGTCTCGGCCAGGTCATGACCGACACCGGGGGAGTCTCAGCCGATGCAGGAGGACGGGTTCTCAGCCGTGCCCGACAGATACAACTCCCTGAGGGGATTTTTACTCTATTGGTTGAATGGCTTTCACACGCCCGGCCTTCAGTTGAGTTATGCAGGCGAGGTAATCACTCTGACAGAGTGATTTTACTCGTCCCTGCTTACGCCTAACGGCCTACCTTCTGTCCTGTCGGTGTTGTCTCAGATTCTTAGGCAGTGTTGGGAAAGCCGACCTACTCTTATACGAATCTCAGGACTCTACCCAAGCCCGACATATTTTTCCCCAACACATGCCATGTGAATATCTTGCGTACCTGCATATCAAGTGTGATCCTTCCAGAGTATCAAAAAACTTTCCCATTAATTTTGAATGGGCAGTCATACGATACTCCGGATGCACATGACGTCTAATATGCAGGTGCTTAAATTAATTCAAAATAAAATGAGTAAATTGTGGAACCCACATTCTCTGGGTCAAAGTCCCAAAAACAGATCGGCTGAACAATCCTAATCTATGATTGGTGGACAGTTGTTATCAAAATAGGGCTAATGGATATATTTCATTTTCAACCCTCTAATAATTATAAACCAATCTAATAGACTGATAATTAAATAAGTGTAGTTTTTTGGGTCATGCTATATCTAAATTGGGACCCATAATTTGGACGGTTTAATCTGAATTACTTATATTCCAACTATGCTATTATATTCCAACCATGCCATTACCACGTAATTTCCAAGTGGCTGCGTATCATCCATCACGCTGTAACGGAGTATCAAAGTTTTTCTCATCACTGATGACATCATTGTAAATTTGCAACAGTGCTCGTGTCATCCCAGCGGCGGAAGATCTGGATCCTTTCAATCGAGCCGGGCTTTTGTGTCCCTGAGATGTACCTAGAATTCTACACCGCACATGTGGTACGTGTGGATGAGATCAAAATTGTTCACTATGTGGCCCCTTGCAGGAGGGCCGATAGCTAGAAGAGCCACCTTGATAAGCAAATCAGATTCCGTACTGCTAACTCAGTACGTTACGGCGGGTCCTTACTCTTACCCGGGTGGTAGACTTCTCAAGTTTCAACACCGGGTCACGAGTTCGAGTACCCATGGTGGCGTGAGTGTGTGGCGTGTGTGTGCGCGTGTGCTACATAACAAAAAAAAAAAAAAAAAAAAAACTCAGTACGTTACGGGTACACTCTGTGGGGCCCACTACGAATTATGTGTCTTATCCACCCCGTCTATCCGTTTTACCAGCTCATTTTAGACACCTAATTCGAATCGAATCATATCCAAAGCTCAAGTGGACCACACCTAATTCGAATCGAATCATATCCAAAGCTCAAGTGGACCACACCACATGAGACAGTGTGAATTAAACACCTGCCATTGAAAATTTAACGGGGGATACAAAGGTTTTGGATCAAGCTGATATTTGTGTTTTCCCTTCATCAATGTCTGTGTGACCTTATGAACAGGCTGGATGGCAAATAAACATCACTGTGGGTCATAGGAAGGTTTCAACGGTGGATGTCATTATCCCCACTGTTTCCTGTGGTGGGGTCCACTTGAGCTTTGGATACTCTTCAATTTTGGGCTTAATCCCTGAAATGAGCTGAAAAAACGGATGGACGGCATGGATAAGCCACATACATTCACAGTGGGCTGTACAGAGTTTAGTCAGTGCGATAAGAGGTATAACTGGCAAGGGGCTTGGTGGGCCAGTCGGGTTTAGGGCCTATAGGTCTGGGCGCAGTGACTTTTGAAGACCGATTAATAAATGGGTCGATCTTGGGCCTGTATTCTGTAAGACTTCTATTCAGACCCAGATCATCCACTAACTAAAGAGGCTGGGCCTAGTTTTGGAGGCCAGCCCATATTGGCCCTAGCCGGTCTATTGACACTTCTGGAACGATCCAAACCGTCCAATAACATTTTTCCCGTTGACTGTGGATGGTACTATTTAGTTTTACTATTCATTTCTAGGCCCCTGATCTGATGGTTATCAAAATTGCAGCCTTGAATCACGGGCATATCCAGTAGGGCCCATTTTGATGAAAGCGATGAAAACTATACTGTCTATAAGGTGGATGTGGAAAGCAAGCGGATTGCGTCCTGCCCCGGCCTGGACAATAATCCGTCCAGGTAGGACTCTGTGGGGCCCACCGTGATGTGTGGGTTTTATCTACGCCATTCATCTATTTTTCCACATCATTTTAGAATATGAACCCAAAAATGAGACAGACCCAAGGCTCAGGTGGACCACATATTTGGGATTGAACCCTCACCATTAAAATCTTCTTGTGAGCGGTAGAAGTTTTGGATAAATCTGATATTTGTGTTTTCCTTTATTCCATGTCCATATGACCTTATGAACAGGTTGGATGGTAAGCAAACATCACAGTAGCCCCTGGGAAAGTTTCAACGTCCACTTTTGCATTGGAACCGCCTAATTTTTACACTGATAACCTAAAATGATCGGAAAAAAATGAATGGACGGCATGGATAAAACCCATACATCATGGTGGGCCCCACAGAGCCCCTGCCTGAATGCATTAAGCACATGACTCAATCCACTTCCATGTGGAAAGAAGTAAATCTTTGGAAAATGAAAAAAACCAATCATGGATGGTGTATTTCCTTCGGATTCCAGTTTTAGATGTATTCACATGCACATTTCAACCAAACAGTTCTCTCATATGTTTTAAATTAAAATAATATTGAAATGGATTTAATCACTCCGTTTTTTTTTTTTCCTGAAAGGAATGAATTTTCCAAGGTTACTTTATTTTCTCTCAATCTTTAGATTTTCCACACAAATGAATGTTATTTCCATGATTTCAATTCTCCCAAACAGCCTATAGAAATGAAAGCGCTCATACATTCTACCAAAATCACGCTGTTTTGTCATCGCCCTTCAGAAGAGTAAAAGAAGTGGTTTACTCGTTCCAAAGTTCCACAACCTACATATGTAAGTTGCTTGACTTTTCATCTAAAAACGTGAGACATGTCACCTTCTGTTAGAAAAGCCATTTGCATTGTAATATGGAAGGTGTGCATCCATGCGTCAGCAATGGGTTGGATTATACTAAAAATGAGATGTTGACATTTAAATTTCATTTGGCTAAATCTGATATGTAAACCAATAAGAAATGTCTATGCCCAAGATACTTTCAAATGCAATGTTTTTCTTTACAAGTGCTCTGCATGCGTCCATGCGTCAGTCAGATATGGTTTTGATTTCATTTGGCCACATAAGCTGCTGAGTTTTAATTTCATTTGGCCACATTTAACATGCATAGCAACATGTATCCTAAAAAAGAAATGTTTATATATAGAATTTTTTGGATGTGTTAAGGGTTGTAGTTATTATCATCTTGCTCGTACAAGAGATTTACATTAATGGTGTAGATATGGCCATGTGGAACATATAATATCTTCGCGGCATGTGTTGAATATACAGAGAACTGTTCATTGTTGATGAGCAATTTCTCGAAGAGTTACTATGCTTGGGTGACTTGCGGATAAAATTAATCATTAAGGCTATGTCAACACCAACACATGTTTAAGAGTCCTATATGGTAATGATGACGCATTTGGCAATAACAAAATGTGTTACATGAAAAAAGCCAAAATTGGACGGGCCATAGGCGTCGAAAAGAATCATCAAATATTTTAAAGTCAAAACTGAAATTCCATGACTCGAAATTGCCTGATAGTTTTCATCAATATGGGCAAACAGTAGAATAAAAGTCTTGGTGAAGAAATAATTTGGCAGTTCAAATCCTCGATACACCGCAGATTATATTTCGATGGCCTAGAGGTAATTGTCGAATGAGTGTCCGTGGGGATCAAATTCGATAGTCCAAAGCCATTGTTCTGGGATGGATATTTGATGGCAACAAGCCGACTTTTTGGATTGTATTTTTTAACAGTCGACGGTTCTGAGCCGTTGAATTTTGCTTATCTATTAAAAAAAAGAGTAAAATTTTGGTGATTTTGGAGCCTCATGGCTATGGCTATGCTCGTATACTTGATAAACATATTTTATATTATCTAAAAGTATCATAATCCATTGTACACATGATAAATACATTTTATATATTCTAAAATCACTATAACCTACTATTTTTCATTTTAAAATTAAATAAAATACAATATAATTAAAGTATATCTAAATTCTAAAAATTTTATTTATTTATTTATTTTTATTTTTATTTTACATAGACATTCATAAATGAAACAATTAAGCTCATATATTAAATGTAAATGGTCCAACAAAATAGCTTAAACAATTAAATATATGACATGATAAAAACAAAATATGAACGAACATATAATTATAAACCATTGCCCGCATGTACTTTAGCATTTATATTTAGAAAAACATTTGTTAAATATTGGCCGTTGACTCTTTATGGCACATTGCATTAAGTATTCATCATTCATATTCCGAAAGGTTCTTTTTCTCCCTAAGACATTTAGAAATGTTACAAACTCATTAAATGTAAAGTAAATGGTCTAATGATGAGAATGTCTAAGTAATGCAAGGTTATTTTCACACTAGACTCGAATAAGGTGGCTTATGGGATGCAGGGGCACACTCGGGGTGGGCAGCCCGTGTGAGGTAGGTGACTTGTGTGAAGCAGAACCCATGTGAAGTGGGACCTACGAGGGAGGTTCAGTTGAGATCCTAACTCATGAGATATGAGGCCGAGGCTATGAGACAAAGGAATTGATTTGACATACTCTATTAGTTTGAGCTTTTAGAGCAAGTGGTTAATTATCACGCATCAAATTGGTATCAGAGTGGGAGGTCTTGTGTTCGAAACTCCTCACCAGGGATGATTAATGTAAGGACATTTTTACGTTGGGCTCAAGTGAGTCCAAATCTTAAGCTCACTACGCTTGAGTTTCTTAGTACACAGTCAATTTTTCCTTTGGAAATCAAATTGCCTATTGAGTTACTCATATGGTTTTACCATATATAGTAAATTTTGGCAAGACCACCACCGTAAATGTATGTGATTTATCCACGCCGTTCATCCCTTTTTACCTTCATTTTAGGGGTTGAGTCCAAAAGTTGGATATATTTTAAGCATTGAGTCTAAAAGTAAAGCATATTGTAATGCACGTATTTTTTTAAAATAAAAATTTAAATTTTAAATTTTAAGTTTTAAAGTTTAAGTGTGAAAGAGATCCACTCGTTATCCTTCTTCTTATCTCTCGTCATATAAAATTCCTCATATCTTGTTGTTTCTCAACTAACCTTCCTTTTAAAAAAAAAACGTAAGAAGAGTTCTATTAAAACTGAAAGAATCAATGAATAACTCGTAGAAAAAAAGAACGTAAGAAGAGTTCTATTAAAACTGGAAGAACTAATGAATAACTAGTAGAAAAAAAAAAATTACGAAAGGAAAAGTGGGAAGGGAGAATTTCTTTGGAATTCACTTATTTAGGTAAGTAATTTATATTATTTTTTTCTTATTTTATTTATGCAATATGTAATTTGACATGATCTACACATTGGATGGATTGGATTAATCAAACATCCATTGTGTAGTTTTAATTAATTCATGTAAAAAGGTATGTGCATGACTTGCTAAAGTATAGAACGTGAGATTTTAAGGTATGCACATGACTTTAAGGCTAATATATAGATTGTGATATTTTGTTTTATGATGGACAATGATCAGTATGATCCGTACTGTTCATGGGTGTTATAAGAATTAATTATATGATATTTTTAAGAATCAAATCGATTTGACACCTTAATGGACCATCCTAGCCATATATTTATCAATATTCTTCCTTAATCTAACGAAATTGAAAAAAAAAGATGGAAGAATAATTCTCCGCGCAAGATACAATTTGGCACAGAGAATTATATGACATAATTTGAAATGTGTGATTAAATCATCACCATTCATTAGTTTCTTAAGATTAAAATATATTAAAATCTTAAATTCTAAACAGATCAGACCATTTGATGGACAATATCAACATGAATAAATGATAAATAATAAATCATATATTTTATTCATTATGTGTAATCGTAAGATTTAAAAAAAATTCTTATTTATGTGATTTTAAGAAGTCGTAATTCAATTCAAACCATTGATTCACATAATCATTTACACCATATAAAGGTGAGTGTTCCCGATGTGTTTCTCATCCATCAAGTGAAAATAGATGAATTGTTTGATGTATTGTATTATTATCCTGATTTAATTGACATAATTTAATTGTCATGATTTAATTACCATGATTTCATTGTCATGTACTCTTAGTTGATTTAAAGGACTGTAATTTCTGTATTAATAATGATATGATTTGATTAAGGTATTAAACTATGCTGATTCAACTGTGATAAATAGTTTATGCAAAACATGATTCATGATTACTTGGTGTATCTATCAATTGTATGTACAACATGTGCTGGATTCCTGGGGGACCTTCTTGGAAGGTATATCCTGATAGAATCTTTACTAGAAGTCCACTATACTAGTGGAAGCCTAGTCAAGGAGTAAATGCGGGCCTTGTCTATGCCTACGAAATGGTATAAGCCTGCCAATGGGTAAATGTGGGTTGACGGGTTTCCAACTCAAGCAAGTGGACGGATTCCCACTTGATGCATTATTGCATTGTATTTATTATTATTTTTTTTAAATAAAATAAAATTTATAATGCATATGGTTATTGAGTATTCTATTATAATTTGATATAAAGAACTATGTCGAAAATTCTCACTAGGCCTGACCAGCTTATCCTTTTTATTGATAGAAAAACCGTATAATGTGAATGAGGGTGAGCCGGTGGCTCAAGAACAGAAATACGTGGTTGAGCTGGAGGAGGATTTAAGGGACACGTGACTCTACTTGATAGAGGAAGAAATTACTGTCTTAGAGTAGTCATGATTTTTTTCTTTAATTATATTTGATTTTCTTATATTGTTAATTACTTTTTTTCAAGTTGTTTGACATGTTCATTTCATTTGGTATATCCTGGTAGAATCGTTACCAGAAGCTCACTATACTAGTGGAAGCCTACTCAAGGAGTAGATGCGGGCCTTGCCTATGCCTACTAAATGGTACAAGCCTGTTAAGGGGCAGATGTAGGTTGACGGATTTTCAACTCAAGCAAGAGGATGGATTCCCACTTGATGCATTATTGTATTGTATTTGCTTCTTTTTTTTAAAAAAAAAATTATAATGTATATGGTTATTGAGTATTCTATTATAATTTGATGTACAGAACTATGTCGGGAATTCTCACTAGGCTTGACCAACTTATCCTTTTTATTGATGGAAAAACCGTACAATGTGAATGAGGGTGAGCCGGTGGCTCAAGAACGGGAATACGTGGCCGAGCTGGAGGTGGATTTAAGGGACACGTGGCCCTACTTGATAGAGGAAGAAATTACCGTTGGGGGCCTTGCACAAAACCTTAGGATCTAGCCTCCCGAACAAACCAGAATTATGGGCTAATAATAGTAATGAAATAAATCAAGCAACAATCACACACCACACTAGAGATTTTTACGTGGAAAACTCTCAAAGAGGTAAAAATCACGGGATCTCGTCCAAATCAACCATCCACTATTAAGCAGAATGTTACAACTTTCGTCACTCACGCAGGAGTGGATGAACAATAAAAAAATAAAGAAAAAACAGAGGGATCTCACCGATCACGAGGACGTAGAAGCGCTGAGACGACGACTCCCTTCCACAAGCTTCCTCTCTTTCTTTTCTCTCACTCTCTCACCTTTGATATCCCTAAACCCCTTTAGGAAATTCTCTTGTACTTTTCTTGTACACAACATCATACCTTAGAAAATCCTAGGAACCCCTTTTTATAGTTTTAGAAAACTCCTTTCCGCATCCCAGTTGCGAAAGGACTTGCGACACGAAATTCGCGTAAAATCGCGGAACGAATCTGCTTAGGTTCGACCGGTCGTGGACCTCCTACGACTAGTCGAGCACCTCCTATGACCGGTCGTGGGCCACCTATGACCGGTCGAACAACCCCGAAAAAAATAGTCCGCACTCGCTGAACTTCGAGTCGTGCAACCCACGACTGGTCGAGCCATGACCCACAACTAGCGAGCAGGGCTCTCGACCGGTCGAAGACGGGTCAAAAAAACTCATTAAATCTCTCCCTTTTTGACCCAGGAGGGATTCACCTTCTTCAAGCCAGCCCGGTTTCTACAACCCTCAAACTTGCCCTTGAGCAAAGCCTTGGTCATCATGTATGACCGATTATCGTCCGTGTAGACCTTCTCAAGCTGTAACACCTTCTGTTTCAAAGTATCTCTAATCCAATGATATCTAATCTCTATGTGCTTCGACTTGAAATGTTGACTTGGATTCCTGCTCAAGTGTATAGTACTCTGATTATCGCAATAGATCACGTGCTCCTCCTACTTCAGGCTAAGTTCCCATATGAAACTCTTCATCTAAAGTATCTCTTTACATGCTTATATGACTACAATGTACTCGGCCTCTGTCATCGACAATGCTATGACCTTCAGCAGCTTGCTTTACCAAGAAACCGCTCCCCCTGTAAACGTAAACATGAACCCTGATGTAGACTTCCTGGGTTCTATGTTGCCTGCCATATCTGCATCTGTGTAGCCCTCTATCACAGGTTTTTCGTCACCATAGCATAGGCTCAACCTGGATGAGCCTCTTAGATACTGCATTATCCACTTCACCGCTGCCCAATGTTCTTTGCCAAGACTGGCAAGATACCAGCTGACAACACTAACTGCATGTGCTATGTCTGGGCGTATACACACCATAGCATACATCAAACTTCCTACAGCTGACGCATAGGGTATCTTCAACATCTCTTCTACTTCTGCCTTTGTCTTGGGACACTGCCTGTCGCTCAATCTGAAGTGACCATCCAGTGGAGTACTGACCGGCTTTTCTGCATTCATATTGAACCACTCTAGGGCTTTCTCAATATACCACTCTTGTGACAGCCAAAGCTTCCTGCTGCTTCTATCACGGGTAATCTTCATTCCTACGATCTGTTTAGACAGGCCCAAATCTTTCATCGCAAAAGACTTACCCAACTCTTGTTTTAGTCTGTCGATCTTCTTAATGTCTTTTCCTATGATGAGCATGTCATCAACATATAACAACAGAATTATAAATTCACCATCTGAGAACTTGTGCGTGAACACACAGTAGTCCGACTCCGTTCTATCATACCCATGTTATAACATAAACGAATCAAACTTCTTATACCATTGCCGTGGAGCTTATTTCAGCCCGTACAAGCTCTTCCTTAGCCTACACACCATATGCTCTTTGCCCTTAACTTCGAACCCCTCTGGTTGGTGCATGTAGATCTCTTCTTCTAGGTCACCGTGGAGGAAAGCAGTTTTAACGTCCAACTGCTCTATCTCCAGATCCATGCTAGCCGCCAACCCAAGCAACACCCGTAAGATGTCATCTTCACCACTAATGAGAATATCTTATCGAAGTATATGCCTTTTCTCTGACCGAACCCTTTTACCACAAGTCTGGCCTTGAACCTCATCTGTGAATTCTTCTGCTCAACCTTCTTTCTGAACACTTGTTGCTCAGAGCTTTCTTCCCCTTAGACAGTTTCACCATGTCATAGGTGTAGTTCTTATGAAAGGATTCCATCTCCTCTTGCATAGCTTTCGACCACTCCTTATGCTCGTCGGCAAAGGCCTTAAAATAATCTTCTGGCTCTCTTCCATCAGTCAGCATAATGTACTCATGCAGCGAGTACCTCTTGGACGTCTATCCCTAGATGACCTCCTCACCTATGGCTCAACAGGTGGATCAAATCGGGGCAGCTATAAGACCCGTATCTTAGTCCGTACCATTCCATAGACTTCCGCGGTCTTACCGGTCGAATTTCGGCAACCTTCGACCCTTAACTGATATCGACGCGCGACCCTGATTCATATGACGTCAACCTATTTCGACTCAACCTGAGTTCTGTACCATAGCGACAGCACCGTCGCTGCGGTTCCAATGCCGCGACTTGCGCGCCGAGGCGATACCATAGTCAAGAGATGTGGGCCAACGTTCGGTGCGACAAAAACACCGCGCGTTGCGAAACCCAAGAGAATCTCTACGATGTGTCACATCAATCACATCAATCCCATCAATCAATCATCCATCAATCCATCACATGTCAAGTACATGTCAAGTACAAATCACTCTCACCCCTTTATCCAAGCAACCACAAAAGTCTTCCAAACTCACGCCTCTCTTACACAAAAAGCCACAAAAGTCAAGCTTTTCTTACAAAGCCCATACCTCTCTTACACAAAAGGCCTCAAAAGTCAAAGATTTCTTACACAACCATCACTCACCACATCCATCCATCACTCTCTCTCTCCCTTTACAACTCCTCTCTTTCTCATTTGCAAAAAAAAAAATTCCCAAGCTCCATACGTATGGAATTCTCGAAGCATTCCTAAGCTCCAAATGTGGCCCACTTTCCTACCCCATCATCTCCCATCTCAACCCTCCATTCTTCATCTCATCCATTGAAGTTGAAGCTAAGGTGCTAAGGAACCCCTAGGAGCAAGAAGATCGGACGGTGGGTGCCTCTATAGGGTAGTTTTTCTTATTTTTATGATGGGCCAAGTGAGGCCCACCGATCCATGGTGTGGATCTCACTTGGGACCCTAAGGTGTGGCCAATGGGCCACTAGGATCATCATGATCATCCCATGATGGGGCCATTCTCCATGGACCCCATCATGATGTTTATTTCTTAGAAAGGTCATCTAGACCGTCCATTTTGGTGGAGAAAGGATCTCCACCATTGATTGTAGATTTTGGTGGTCCCACATGCTTTAGGACCTACTTGATGTATGATTCATTGCAAGGGAGGGCCCATAATGTCGGGGTCCCTCCATCACAAGCGGGTCCCACTCTCTATCTCTCTCTCTCTCTCATGTTCCTTTTCTTTTCTTTATATGGTTGTGTGGCCCACTTGAATGGACCCCAACATGAGGCATATACCCTAATCAAATTATCTATAAGTGGGGCCCATGTTATTGTGTTGTATCCACACCATACTCCATGAAGTGGCCCACCTAAGCGGGGCCCACCTCTAATGAAGTTATTTCATGCACGTCCAGCGTTCGTTGGATGTGGGTTGGGAAAACACAATACAAGCTTGTTTTTCAAAGCTTTTTGGGGTGGGCCATTGGTGTAGGCCCCACCTTGATGTTAGTATTCAATCCATGCCGTCCACCTCATCCCCTGGAGCATTTGAACCGTTGAGCCGAAAAACGAGGCTGACTTGATCATCTGGTGGGCCATAGTATAGGAACCTGAGGTGGTTACCATTGAAAGGTTGTTTGATGTCTTCTATCCACCCAAAAATCACAAACTCTGGACTCATTGAGCTTGTTTCGAGCCAGGGAAGCCAATGGTCGGGGTGGATTTACTTGATATGGGCCCCAGACGTGAAAAACCTCAAAAAAATGAATTTTTTTCATTTTTTTAAAAAACCCAACCCAAGAGGCTCTGCCTCTCTCTGACGTTGCAGCAGGCGCTGCACGTCCTCTGGCGGGCCGACGAGCGAGCAGCCACCCACTGCTGCTGCCGTGGGCCCCACCATGATGTATATGTTAATCCATGCCGTTCATGAGGTGTGTCCCCTCATCAGGTGGGCCTCCTCCAAGTTTCAGCCGGGTCCAAAACTCAAGTGGCCCACACCACACGAAACAGCGGGATTGGACTTTTACCATTAAAAATCATTTTGGGCCCACATAAGTTTTGGATCATGATGAAATTTGTGTTTTCCCTTCACCCAGGTCCAAGTGACCTTATGAACGGTTTGGATGGAATTTAAATATGATGGTGGGCCTCACATGGGACCCACAGTGATGTATGGGTTTTATTCCCACCTTCACGCTGACGGTGGGGCCCTCAGCATGAGTAGGTGTGTGTGCAGCGTGCGTGTGTGTAGTGTGTATGCAGTGTGTGTGCGTGCAGCGTGCGTGTGTGTAGTGTGTGTGCATGCAGCGTGTGTATGAATATATATATACATTTATATATACTATATACAATATTATATTATATTATATAATGTTATATTATATTATATATGATACTGTATATATATATTATATATGTAAAATTGTAGATTTTATGTTACATGCTTGATGGTGGGCCTTCATGTGGGCCCCCACCCTTGGTGCAGGAGCTGCATCCAATCTGTCCATCCATTTTTAAAAGCTCATTTTATGAAATGAGTTAAGGAGTGGGCCAGATCCATAGCCTAAGTGGACCCCACCTTGGCATTTGAGGTCCATCTTAAGGTGTTTGTGGTAGTCTATTAGGGCCCACTTTGATGTGGCTCTAAAGCCCATGAGATTAGGCCATTGGATGTTTTAGGGGCCCATGGGTTAAGGCCATTGAGGTGTACTATGGCCTATGGGTTGAGGCCCATTTGACGTACATATGGGGCCCAATTGGTGTGGCCCATTTGTTACGTATAAGACCCATAAGATTAGGCCCATTTGATGCAATCTAAGGCCCACGGTTTATGACCATTGCAATGCACATAAGGCCCATTGGTGTGGTCCATTTACGTGACCCATTTGATAAATAAAAGGCCCATATGACATGGCCCATTTGGTGTATTTGAAACTAATGGGATGTACTTGAGGTCCATTGCAATGTGTGATCCTATCGCTGATTATGTAACAATGTTTGTGACGATCGTACCTTGAGAGAAATGTTGGTTTGACGTCCACATTGCAAGTGTAATGTTGGTTGGATGTCCACATTACGACTCTCTCTAGAGCCCCTTTTTGTTAGGCAGCACTTATTGTATATAGGCCGTCTAAGCCCATTTGCATTGTAAGGATAGTTCATTTCATTATTACATGTTTAGTGTAGTTCCGTGACTCATGATCACACGCATCATATGTATGCTTGATATGAAAATTGACTGATCATAGTATATGCCTTCGGGCAGGTTGTTTATGGGTTCTCGGTTAGGCGGTGTTGCCCTACATGAGTGCACGATATGCGCAGAATTTGTTGCATGACTGGATAGCGTGATTCATGCATTCCACATTTGTGTGACATGGTTATTGTACGCCCTAGCGACATCAGGGCTGTAGCCTTCACAGACGTATCGTGGTTGGCAGGATTGGATACCAGAAATCTTATTCTACATAGGGTGCTATAGATATCCCTGGGTGAAAGTCCTTAAACCTTTATGGTACCAAGAGGTTGCTCCAACGTCTAGACCGAGTGGGTAGATGAGCGTTGAGTGCCGATTACTAGACGGTTGCGCTCTCCACTGTGTCGTGGTTGGTTGGAAGGGGGTGCGGCCTTACCTGCCCGAGAGTAGGGGGCAATGCTAGGCTGAGTTTGACCAGCTCGAGGAATGGGTCCACTATCGACGAGTCGCGCCCGATATTGGCAGACGGATAGTGAGGTCTTTTTCACTTACCTTATTGCGCGCGATGTGGTGGCAATCTAGTTTAGAGTGTACTAGACCCCGGTAATATCCCATATTTGAGCTGTATTGATGTGTGGACATAGTGAGGATCTGTATGCTTGAGTTGCATTGCACATCGCATGGCCTTGGGATGGCCGATACCATTCATGTCTTGCATCGCATAGCCTTGGTACGGCTCATGATATTATGGTTCCATCTGTATTTTTTCGTATCACTCTGATATTACATGATCATATTACTACCTTGCGCACACACTTTCACCACCCTCTAAGCTTTCTATAAGCTTATGCACGATTGTTGCGTGCAGGTGACGTTGGTTAGCAGCAGCGCTGAGGTAGGAGCACGTTGCAGATCGTTTTAGAGTTTTTATTCTTTACCATTGTATTTCCCTTTATGCTCATTGTATTTGTAAAGTTTTTTATCATAGTGGAAATATAATGGAGTTCTTGGTTGTTGTTTGTGGGTTATGCCTTTGGTTATGCTTATTACAAATCAAACTGACGTTGAAAATTCTCCTCGTAGCATCCCAGGATCGGAACCTGGCGAATGGGCGCTAGGTGCCTAGAATGGGGTTCTACGGAGGCTGTCGGCACCGGATTCGGTGATCGAAAATTTTGTGAGCCTGGTTTCCGAGTTTGGGGCGTGATAGCTACTCCCCTGGTCCATCTTCTGAAAGAATTTTCTTGTCCTCTACACCTTGCTGTACTCCCCCGTCAGCAGGCACCAGGGGAGGAATAACTGGATTCATGTCTTCTAGCTCACCTGAACTAGGCTGGTTCTTCTCTGACTTACTAATGTCTTCTATATACTGATCTTCAAAGAAAATCACATCTTTGCTCCTGACGAGCTTCTTCTTGGTCGGATTCAACGATCTGTAATTGAATTTTTCATCACCGTATCCCAAGAACACACATTGCCTGATCTTCATATCGAGCTTGGACCTCTCGTCCCTTGGTACGTGAACGGATGCCCTGCATCCAAATACCCTGAGATGACTGTACGATGGATCCTGTCCAGTCTACACCTTCTCAGGTACTTTTCCATTCAATAGGGCTGATGGAGATCTATTTATCAGATACACTACCGTGTGTATTGCTTCTCCCCAGAACATCTTGGGCAATTTCGCATGGGATAACATGCATCTGATTCTCTCTACAATGGTGTGATTCATTCACTCAACTACACCATTATGCTGAGAGGTCTTGGGAACCGTCTGTTCATGTCGTATATCCAGGGACTTGCAATACTCATGAAAGTCCCCAATGTATTCACCACCATTGTTAGTACGGATGCACTTCAATGATCTACCTGTCTCTCTCTCGACCATAGTATGAAACAACTTTAAAACATCAAAGACCTCGTCCTTGGATTTCAAAGCATAAACCCAAACCCTCCTAGATGCATCATCTATAAAAGTAATAAAGTATAATGCCCCACCCAAGGTTTTTGTCCTCATAGGACCACAAACATCAGAATAAATCAAATCTAATGCATGCACTTTATTAACATGAGAAGCAGATTTAACAAATGAAACTCTATTTTATTTTTCTGATAAATAATCAAGACAAGTTTTGAGAGGTGTACTTGTCACGTCTGGAAGGAGCCTCTTCCTCGCTAGTAGTTGAAGCCCTTTTTCACTCATGTGGCCTAGATGCATGTGCCACATGTCTATAGCTGAATCTTCCGCTGCGTTCAACCCACCCTTGCATACACTGACACTTGCCTTGTATAGGGTGCAACACTTATTTCCTCTGACTGTGATCAATGAACCCTTGATGAGCTTCCAGCGCCCACCAACAAACCGACTTTCATAGCCATCATCATCCAACCTACCTGTCGACATCAAGTTGAGGCGAAGGTCTAGGATATGCCTCACATCCCTGAGAAATAATGTGCAGCCCACATCAATCTTCACACAAATATCACCAACCCATACGCTCTTCGATAAGCCAGAATTTTCCATCTTCACGGTCCCATAGTCACCTGACTTGTAGCTTGTGAAGAAATTCCTATGTGGAGTCGCATGAAAAGAAGCTCCTGAGTCAATCATCCAGTCGGTGTCTTGACTCGTAGCTGTGAGACATACATCGTGATCTGCTGAAAGAATAATAACAATGTCGCCATTTGAAGCGACCGCAATGGAATCTGATCCCTCTTCCTTCTCCTTTCCTTTTCCTTTCTTGTCATTTTTAGCCTTACGACATTCATGCTTGTAGTGGCCCTTCTTGCCATAATTCCAGCACTCAACGTCTTTCTTGTTACTCGACTTGCCTCTTGCTTTATCTCGGGCCTTTCCGCCCTTCCTGTTCCTTTCTCTCCCCCGTTCCTGTGTTACAAGGGTCTCTTGTTAAGTAGACTCCTGAGACATCCTCCTTGTCTCCTCATTGAAGAGACAACTAGTCACTTGTTCCATGGATATCTTTCCGTCTGGAGCGAAGTTACTTAGAGATACCACCAATGTCTTCCAACTGTCAGGCAATGAACTAAGCAATAGTAAAGCCTACAATTCATCATCTAGGACCATCTTCATATAGGAGAGCTGGTTCACTATATTACTAACCTCATTCATGTGCTCGGCCACAGAACCACTATCCTTGAACTTGAGATTCACAAGTCGCCTTATCAGGAAGATTTTATTACCAGCTGTCTTCCTCTCATACAGCCCTTCTAATTTCAGCTATAGGCTAGCGGCTGAGGTTTCCGTAGACACATGGTGGAATATAGAATTATCCAGCCATTGTCTAATAAACCCCACTGCCTTTCGGTCCATCTTCTTCCAATCATCATCAGTCATATCCTTGGGTTTTGCTAATGTGTCTAAAATTGGAGAATATAAATCCTTGTAATAAAACAAGTCCTCCATCTTAGCCTTCCATATGGTCCAGTTAGAACCATTGAGGCTGATCATCTTTGATGAGCCACCTTCCATAATTCCAAACCGATCCTACCCGTTCAATGAACTTAGCGCTCTGATTCCACTTTGTTGGGAGCCTTGCACAAAACCTTAGGATCTAGCCTCCTGAACAAACCAGAATTATAGGATAATAATAGCAATGAAATAAATCAAAGCAACAATTACACACCACACAAGAGATTTTAACGTGAAAAATCCTCAAAGAGGTAAAAATCACGGGACCTCATCCAGATCAACAATCCACTATTAAGCAAAACGTTATAACCTTCGTCACTCACGCAGGAGTGGATGAACAATAAGAGAATAAAGGAAAAATAAAGGGATCTCATCGATCACGAGGATGTAGAAGCGCTGAGACGACGGCTCCCTTCCACAAGTTTCCTCTCTCTCTTTTCTCTCACTCTCTCACCTTTGATATCCCTAAACCCTTTTAGGAAACCCACTTGTTCTTTTCTTGTACACAACATCACACCCTAGAAAACTCTAAGAACCCCTTTTTATAGTTTTAGAAAACTCCTTTCCGCATCCCGGTTGTGAAAGGACTTGCGATACGAAATCCGCACAAAATCAAAGAACGAATCTGTGTAGGTTCGATCGATCGTGGACCTCCTACGACTGGTCAAGCACCTCCTAAGACCGGTCGTGGGCCACCTACGACCGGTCGAACACCCTCCAAAAAAATAGTCCACACTCGTTGGACTTTGAGTCGTGCAACCCACGACTGGTTGAGCAACGAGCCACGACCGGTCGAGCAGGGCTCTCGAACGGTCGAAGACGGGTCAAAAAAACCCATCAATTACTGCCTTAGAGTAGTCGTGAATTTTTTCTTTAATTATATTTGATTTTCTTATATTGTTAATTAATTTTTTTCAAGTTGTTTGACATGTTTATATCATTTCATAAGACCCCGAATGGGAGGGTCCTCAGCTATGTTTATGATTGATTATTGGAATAAATGGTTATTTTTTTTATTTATGAGATGCTTTTTAGTATGAATGGAATGTATATCTATGGTAAAGTTACTGGGTAGATGCTATTTCTTGTAAGCAATTTGACAGTTTAAGTATACTTAGTGTACAAGTCATGACATGGATATCAGGTCCAAAGTATACGCCAGGTACATGAAATCTGGGTCGTGACACATGTCTAAAGCCAAGTGGACTATACCACATGAAATAGTGGGAATCGTTAAAACCTTCCTAGGGCCTATAGTGATGTTTATTTGTCATCCAACCTATTCATGAAATCACACATACATGCACGAAGGATGTAAAACTTCTGTGGCCCTTAAGAAATTTTCCACAATAGACGTTCAATTCACACTGCGTCCTGTGTTGTGGTCTACTTGGATATGGTTTATTTTTTGGCCTAGTCACTAAAATTATCTAATATAATGGATGTATAAAGTGGGTAAAATACATAAATCATGGTGGGCCCACACAAAGTTTACTCAGTACGCAATCCACTTCCTTGGTGTCAATCCTTTTTCGCTTTTTCATCATTTTCTTAAGGGATTTTGACCTTATTAGCACCGTGGAATAGTTAAATTTCCAAAAACAAAAGGATGTTTTCAAATATTCTTAGACTACTCTTCTAATACATCTTGAAAACATTTTTGGACTAAATTATCCTTGCTTTGGAACTTGGTCCCTTAACAAGAGTATTTTTTTTGTTTTCCTTAAGCTTCTTCTTCCTTTTCAAATATGTCTTTCAGGGAATTACCTCATCCATTTCAACTGCATTTTCTAGTGTTTGTTCGCTGTCATCAACTTCTTTGATGTATGGGCACAACTAACTTCTAAGCCCCTACAAAGGTATTGTTTTTACTCCGACTACCACATTTCTTAGAGATAGAAGTCACTAATATATGAAAGATATTTTAAATGAAAATTTTATTTTATTTTTTTGTAGAATAACATTTTCTTAGAGTCTAGGTTGTCACGTGTTAAGAGTCTAGGTTGTCATGTGTTAAGAGTCTAGGTTATTATGTGTTAAAGGTTTGGGTTACTCATACGCAATCCGATTTCTAAGGTAGGGACTTGTAATCCGTGCTCTGATAAGGTGGAACATGTTCCACGTATAGATGCCACTTCATGTGTGTCGGACCCTTTAGCCTGGGAGTCGATTAGGTGAGACCGCGGATCCACCAAGGTGGGTGGGACCCCTGACTGTGGGGTTCGCAGTGATGTATGTACCTTAAATCCACACCGTCAAACCATTTTGGAAGCTCATTCTAGGGCATGATCCCATAATTGAAGCCGACTTAAATTTTAAGTAGACCCTTTCATCCAGATGTAGACAACTTTATGAATAAGTTGGATGGTAAATATACATCACGGTGGGGGCACTAGAAAAGTTTAAATGGTGAGAATGATTATCATCATTGCTTCCTATGATGTGATCCACTCGAGCTTTGTATCTGTTTAACTTTTGGTCTCATTTCATAAAATGCAATGAAAAAATGGATGGTAAGGAAAGTCAATCACCACTTTCAAATAGTATGGTCCACTTGGTAATTGGATCTGCATCATTTTTTGGGATAATGCCTAATATTGATTTGAAAAAAATTAAAGAACGGATTGGATACGTAATACATACATCAAGGTGGTCCCCACAGCAACCCTACATTAAAGCATGTTCCACCTTGCGTGAGGGAGTCATGACAATGGAAGGGTAAGATGGTTTAGGACCATCTCTAATGTAAACGGTCTTTAACTATTTCAAACGATGACTATATCTAAACCATCTCTAATGTAAACGGTCTTTGACTATTTCAAACGATGACTATACGACAGCTAAGGACTGTCTCTAATGCATCTTCGTCTTAGACGACCACTATAAGACAGTTAAGGACCGTCTCTAATGCAAACGGTCTCTGTCTCAGATGACTAGTATAAGACAGCTAAAGACCGTCTCTAATGTAGACGGTCTCTATTTCTCATAAGATAACTAAGGAACATCTCTAATGTAAACAGTTAGTCTCAATTTATTGCCTATAAACAGCTAAGGATCGTCTCTAACGCAGATGGTATCCATCTCAGATGACTACTATAAGACAGCTAAACACCGTCATTTATTCTACACGGTCGATAGTAATCTTTTCTCCGTAGATGCTGATGGATTTTGATTGTCTTAAATGATTTGCAGGGAGGATCAGAAAATGGCACTGAATTCCTAACATTGTTTGGTGGAGCCGAGCGAAGGGGAGCTGGGACAAGAAGATGGGGCCCTTATCAATGCTTGCTTCGCTCCTGCGTCCCTACGAAAGTCTCAGCAGTGGCTTACCTTTCTATGAAGATTTTGCTTCGTGGTGCTCGATGATTTTGCTTCTTATTAATGATGCTTAATATCCGTTTAATATTTTAGAGAACAAACGATTTTGCAGACGGTCCACAATCGGCTCAAAATTCGTATTCCTTTCCCCTCGTGTCAGGGATACATAGACCACACGCGAAGTGTTCCGCGTCATTCATCTGGTAAGGAACACGGTGAACAAAAACGAATACTGATCGTCTTTTGTTCAGGCAGGGCCATTCATCAGATAACCCCCGTTGGATGCATTTGTCCTTTTTCACCGTACATGTGGCACTACAACAATTACTGTGGATGTTTCATCTGGTTGGCCGGATGTCCTATTGCCTATTGTACAAAAACCTCAGCAATCGGGCAAATCCTAGCTTTCTGATTATTAATAGAGTTTTCACTTTCGAGCGTGTGCCATCTAAGCTTCCGTTCATTTGGAGCCTCATGTCAGAGAGGTAGGGTCGTCTGATTGGTTAGCCTTTTCTACCGAGGTCCATCCAGACAAGTTTAAGTGAACTCACACCCATGGGAGCAAGGTGCACGTGAGAGATCAGAGCCGCTCATTAGATGATTAAAATGCAATGTCTCATGGTTCACACCTACACAGCGTGACACTGGTTTGGATTGCCGATCCATGGGCCCCATTTCTTTTATTGATAGCTCGAGTATTCTGTGGTGAACCTTGGGTCCTGGATCAAATGAAAAGAGAAGCGTGTACAGACGCACAACAAAACTCCACGGGGACCGCCGTGGTGTGTATGATATGATATTCACACCGTCCATCATTTGCGCAGATCATGTTAGATCATGTTAGAAAGTGAGCCGAAAAAAAGGACGATACGAAATTCAAGTGGGCCACCCCTCGGGGAAAAGTGGAGTTGGAGACGCTATCGTTGAAACCTTCTTCACCCCATGGAAGTTTTGGATGAGGCTAATATTTCGTTTTTACCTTCATCCTTGTTGAAGTCAACTTATGAACGGCTTAGATGAAATATAAACATTACCATGGGGCCAGGTAGCTTTCAACGGTGGGTGTCGGCATCCATAGTTTCCCGTGGTGTGGCCCACTTGAGATTTCGATCAAACTGATTTTTGGGCTCATGTCTTAACATGAGATGGGCTAAACGACTGACCGAGGGGATTTAAAATAAAAATCACGGTGGCCCCACATAGCTTTTTGTTGGATTCGCTCCCTACAGCCCTTGTTGCAGGAAATGGGCGTCCAGCGTGTGATCTGAGCTTCCGTGCCTCCGGGTCTGTCACTTCTTTCTTTTCGGCTTTGATAGGTAGCCGACAGCCTTTTTTCCTTTGTTTTATAGGGTCAGCTGATCTTGTCCTTTTCCTGCTGCCATGATCTTTCTTATTCGATCCTCGGCTTCGACGGACTTTCATTTTCCTATTTCTCCATAGGACGATATGATATCCCAGCGTATTCGAATTTTCAATCTGTATAAAGTGGAGCCCATAGCTCAGTGATCCAGACCATTGGTCGGTTGGGGCATGTCATGGATGAATCATTCCCTTCAAAAATAAAAAATCTTATTGGTAAGAAAATCCTGTTCTCTTAATTCGTGGTCGTCGGGACTCTAAAAGGAGAAACACAGCGACAGTCCACGTTCAACTAAAGAGTTTTCAAGATGGTTGGTGAGATATTCCTATCTCGCGCTGAGATTTGATTGGGTGGTGAGCAACTTGTCGTTCGAAAGCCTTGTACTGACATACCATTGCATGTGCCTGTATGCAGTTAGTTGTCAAAGCCATTTTCCCAAAAAACCTGTTAATTGTATATTTTTAGGATCACAAGAGAAATGTCTTGCTGTTTTGCAATTTCATTATTCGCCTTTTCAAATTTCCATGAAAACAACATTTCATAACTAAAACAAAAAAGGAATCACTATTGGATTTTTGGATTTGGCATTTTGTCCATGTCCATATTGTGTATTTCCTCTACCCAAACAAGCCTACTCATTGATCCGTAAGATCGGTCTGTTGGGTCCCACTGGAGATTAACCATCCTGTATAAACGATCTTGCATGGTCTCCACAAAAAGTAGTCTTCTGTTTGTACAAGCAGGGGTCCATCGATATGGTGACCGAGGCAGTTGATCTGATGGGCCAGACCATGGATGGGAAGCGGACACAGAAAACTAGTGACAGTAGGGTCCCATTTGCTAGCATCTTCATTCTTTCATTTCTTAAAAGACTATTTCCCTTGGTCTGGCCCATCTGGATCAGATACCGACCTGATTTTTGGACACTGGGGCCAGTGTGATGGATGCATCTAATGAATGGCTTGGATATCATGCATACATCTACAGTCGACCCTATGTGATCATTTCTCATTATTATTGACTAAAATGAGATGAAATAATTTTTAGGTATCTTATAGTTAATTATGTATTAGAGATCTATTTCTTTTTTGTAAGGATAAATAATCTTAATAACCTACAATCATCATCTCTAATACATAACTTTAATTAACCAAAATGAGATGAATCATCTCATTTTTAGTATCCTACCAAACAGGCCCTAACTTTTTGGCATCATACATCCAAAGTGAAAAACCGTCTGGATCATTGAATCTTGGGTTCCATTGTAGAGATTGGCTGAAACAGGATGCAGAGATGCAGCAGAACCCACAATGCTCCCCTGATAGAGATCTCTGATTCAGATCAGTATTCATTCTTTCATTGTTCTTGGCTAAATAAAATTGGGCCCGCCAATTATCCCGGGCATCATGTAAATAACAGCAGCTAGAATTTTGAATACATGACGTGGATTGATCCTTGCCCCCCAAAAAGGTTTTTACAGCCTAATCTAAATCAAAATGAGATAAAGCCCTACAAATATAACATGAGACCAACAAATATTATCATACAAAATAACGGAGATTATTCACACAGGAGAAATGCTGAAATGCCATGGGTACTTGCACAACCCAACACAGTCCCATTAGTACATGTGGGACATTATGCAAGATGAGGACCATTCATTTAACAGGCCCACTGTGGATGTGACCCCAAAATCTTCAGCTGTCAACTCATCATGTGGCCCTACATGTTTGTTGACTGCTGCTCAATGTTTTCAGTCTGCATTTTCTTCACATTGTGGACCACACCTGATGCATTAGGTTTTGGGCCAGGGCACATACGAATTACACAGCGGCACCCGTTTGATGAACCATACAGAGTTTGCACCCATGTGCCACAGTGGCGTGTGCAACCGCGAGCAGGTGTGCAAGGGTGAGAGTACCTTTTGCACATATATACCACACAACTTCAACTCACTTCAGGACATGGCTGACCACCCTTACCAGCTGGATACAAGTAGACCTGGTGCATGTGTGGAGTCTCTCCATTCCATTGATAACCATGCATGTCAACCATCACTCCAGTTCTCATCATCCCCAACCTCGTCATCGCTGCCCACACAAGCCTGAAAGCAATTTTCATTAGACTCGGACAGGAGGGCAATATAGAACAGAGGAGGAAAGAGACAGGGTGTGGACAACCTGGCGGATGGCGTTCGCCTTCTCCAAAATTGCAACTACTTTGATGTTGGTAGTGGGCATGGGAGTGAAGCTTGGTCTTGTTGCCAGAGTTGGCCTCAGGCTAAATGACTGGACATTCAGTGACAACAATAAGAAGACAGCAGCACAGAAATCAAAATTTCACCTACGATACCCAGATTCAGATACTGACACAGACACCGGCATGGGAATGAGGACAGGACTCTCCATATCTCAAAATTTAGGGTAGGATATGCAAACATCCAACTCATTGCATGCTATTAATTTCATTTTATGACTTGTAGTTCAAACCAATGTTTTAAAACCCATTATGAACCTCAAACCATTTCTATTGGTGATCCGGTCGAAACAGGTCCAACCACAGGCATGACTGGTTCAACCCCCGACATGATATTAATAGATGGGAACTCACTTCTTTTTCTGTGAAGTCTGGTTGTGAGTTTGAACCCCACACGACGCGTTTTAAAATTTACCCACAGGGTTGAACCAGCCAGTCAACTGGGCAAAATTCCAACCTGGACATATTGACCGGATGGCTCTAACAGTTTCTACATTAAACAAGTTTCTTGGTGATCTGACCCGTCTCTATAGCCAGTTGCAGTCCAAACCAGTAGAACTAATGCATTCTATATCTTTTTTATAGCTATACATGGTCTTGTTTTTTTTGGACTTTCTGGTGGTGAAACTATCAAAAATAGTTTTTACTGCTATACTTCTCACAACATTATTTATATATCTACATATTTGAATACAATATAAGAAAATTGTTACATCTGGTTTGGTAGACAACTAAAAATGAGTTTATCTCATTGTATTTAACAATGATTATGTTTTAGAGATAATTAACAGTGATTATGTATTAGAGATCTCGATCTCTAATATATAATTACTGTTAACTAAAATGAGATGAACTCATTATGTATTAGATATCAATATGATGTAGGACGATGGAAACTAACCTAGTATGCAAGATGAGAGATCAATTATGCATTAATTTCAGCAATCAACATGTAAAATCAAACATATTCACAAAATAGATTTAGAAATTCAGATCTGCAACACATGGGTCCTAAGTTGTCATATACACTGCACAAAAATATAAAATAATTCGAGAGTGGCTCATTTGGAAGTAGGGACTTCCAGTCTAGCGTGTGTAGTGCAACAACCACGTAAATAGACGATGACACAAATAAAATTCTGGTTTGCGATAGGTTTTACAAAAAAAGAAAGATTTTGTTAAGGTTTTAGGTTGAGATTTGGGAATCAGGGTTTTAGGGATTTAAAGGATATAGGGATGAGGTAGGGTTGGAAGGAGATCAAGGAGGGAAAAGAAATGAAATGGGGCCCACAAGAGAAGGTCTGTACGGACACACGTGCCTGCATGGATGGGTAGGGAGAAAGAAGAAAAGGGATGGATTGGGTTTGGGTTTGGGTTTTAACAGGTTTAGAAATGTTGTAAGGGAAGGGAAATGGGGAAGAAAAGAGAAGAAGAGGACTACATTGTTGGAGAAGAGAAAGAGGAATGATGTACATTGGGGAATCTCCCACCAAACAAATCTCTATCCTTCCACAATTCAATTGGAAGGGAGGGTTTCTCACAAACCCTTTAAAAAAAAAAAAAGAATGAAGAAGAAGAGGAAAACACCTTCACCAAGAAAGCCTTCTTTCTTCTAAAAAATACTCCACTATTTGGGGGCCCTTGAAAGTTATAGGAAAAATGTTAACCCAATAAGGTCCAGCAAAATCTCTATCATTTGAACATATAATTTTCAAGCAACCACAGTTCACTATGGATGATGGTTCCATAGCTAATGAGATTTCTTTCTTTCTTTCTTCTTTTTTTTTTGTTCATTTTGTCCTCTTTTTTTTTGTTGCTTCAGAGTGGAAACATTATAGATCATCAATTGTGGTTTTTGGTATTCATTGTTCTCCATGGTCATTTTCTAAGAATGCCCACCATTCACCTCAAGGATTAAAAAGAGAAATTCTAAGGTGATTTGTATGAGACAGATTGCAGAGGAGATTTCTGGCACAAGCACCGATGTGGCACACATGTCAGGCATCCGGGCTGTTCATCAGGTGTGGTCACTATCAACATACCTTGGCCCAAAAAATAAAATAAAATCAGGCATGTTTAAATGTCGGATTAGTGACATTTGTATGTTGAACATGGACAGTTGAACTCTTTTCTAACCATCCATTTTTCACACACAAGTGTGACCAACCTAATGAGCGGACAAGCCTAATTTTTGCACCCCGGGCATGTTTGTGGTGGGCCTAATCTGTGAATGATGCAAATTTTGCATGCACACGCCACATTGGTACCTGCCAGGAATTTCTTCTTCAATCTATCGCACGAATTGCTTTACAACTCTTTTCGGATTAAAAGATCCACCAGTTTTATAAAATGTCACCATGAATCATTATGACATTTCTTTGGCCAGAAGGATCACCGTTGCTTTCTAGAGGAAGGAATATAAATACAGGCTGAGAAAGATATGGAAAACTATAAAAAGATTATAAAAGCATTCTCATGCCCTATTCAATTCAATTATGAGGCCTCTCCCCCTATTCAGAAAACACCCAGCACTCACCTTGGCTCTGATTTGCTGCAGAAAATCTTCCCTTTCATCCACCACCTTGTCATTTGCAGCCTTACTCACTTCCCTGCACCCATTCAGCTTCTGCCGATCTTGCTGCATTGTAAATTAAATATCATAGTCAGGCACATGAGCAACAATTCTGCATTAACAACACTTTCTTGGGCATAAGAAACAAAGAGAAAAAAAAAAGTGTTTAGTTGACTACCATGCCCTTGTCAGGGGATGCAGTTGCCTCCTCAATATGAGGTGGTTTTGGTTGAGGTGGCTTGGGCTGCGGAGAACTAATGGGTCCTCGAACTTGCAGATCCTCTAGCTCATCGCTGGCTTTGGAAACATCATGCTGTTCATCTTCTGCTGAGGCAAATGCAGATTTCATCATTCTCCATTGCAGTGGAGGGAGTGGCGGCGGCGGTGGGAGCTCATTAGGATATGGCAATGCAGGATCTAACAGATGCTTTGTGTCAGAATCACTTTTTGCTTCTTTCTGACTCATTAAGAAATTTGTCACATTCAAACTTGGAAGATAGAGTGCGGGACCAAAGTCAACAGATTCAACGCCATGTTCAGCATTTGAATTTCCATCATGAGCCTGATGGATGCTCTGATGGGTCGCTCCCTCAATCTCAGAAGAGCTGGAGATGGAGGAAGTCGAAGGGATTCTACGTAAAGCATCGTATATCTCGTGGTCCTTGCTTCCAGTCATTTCGGCAGATTCCCAATGCTCGGAGTTTGATTCTGAACGAGGGCTGAGAAGATCATCTGATGGATATGGAGACGATTTATAGAATGTGTCATCATCAGATTCAGAACCAATATCCTGCAGTGGAATAGCGAGTTTAGGAAGCAACTGGAATGAAGGAGAATCAGAGTCTTGACTGATTTTGTGAAAATGATGCCCATCTGGAAATTCCAATTTCAGTTTGGAAGTCTCCAGGCCATTCATAGGGTGGAAAGAGATCTTCATATGTTCCAGTGGTGGGGATGGATGACTGAAGTAATAAGACTTGGAAGAAATCAGATTTTCTGGTGATCCAAGTTGAGGCTGTTCTTTTAGGGTCATGTCATCGGAAGTCCGAGATCCAACTCCATTTTGCCCTTTCTTCTGCTCAAGAAGACGATGTCTCTCCTGCCACTTTATGGGATCCGTACTGACAGTGATAGATGGTTCAGATGAATTGCCATGGAAAAGTGATGCTTCCCTTGGAGGCCCATTTACAGGAGGCTTACAGTTAATGCCGGAAATGCTGGATGATACCTCATTGTTGGTTTGGCCAGATTTACTGGATTGCACCTCAACATTAGAAATGGCTGGCAATTCAGGTCCAGGAGTTGCAGCACTTGTGTCTGTCAAATCATGCTCATCGGATCGACCAACTAGTTGAACAGAGTTACTGGTTCTGCTAACTGATTGATCAAGATGCAGATTGCTGAGATCAGTGGGCCTGAAAACATCAAGACATCCATCTCTTTCTCCCTCAATGCTCAAGTTTTGTTCTGTGTGTTCAACAGACTTAAAAAATGTACTTGATTTCCCAATAGATTCATCATGATGCGGCCAGGTCATCGCATCGTGACTTGTAAGATCACCTTCATCATTTTTAATACCAGGTGTAGGTTTCTGACTTGCACCATTTGAGACACTGAAATCTAGAGGTTTTGATGGCTCAAGTCCTAAAAGGCCACCATTTGTCCAGAAGTTAATGGAAGGTGCATTAGAAGTTTCCAGAGATTCTTGAGACTTGCTTGAGCTGACTGTAACCTTCTTTCCCTGCGAATCGGGAATGCTGGATCCAGAAGAAGGATTGCCATTAAAAGATTCAAAACCGTTGATGCTCGAAACATCAAGTTGATCGGAACTCCCACACAGACCAGTGTCTGGGTTAGAAGCCATGCTGGTAATTTTAGGTGGCTGAGCATGGGTTGGACTCTCTGAAGAGACTGACTGTGAAGAAATTGGAGACTGAACAACAGAGGAATTTGAATTTTGAGCAGCCATCTTGGGCATCCCACTGGTTCCATTTTCCACTCCTTGATGTTTGAAGTCGTATTGCAGCTCCACTTCCCATTTGGTTTGGCACTCAGAATCAGTCTCAATTTCAGATTCGATGGTGTTAAGTGCATCCACGTAATTATCTGTCTCACTGACAACCTCATCGAATTGGTTTTGACCCGAATATGTTTCTGGTGTATTTTCAACATCAAACAACATATCCTCTTGACGAATGTTTGAAAGGCTAGAAGCCTGCTGCACTAATTTAGGTTCGAAGTTCACTGGCAGAGTCTCTGAAGCTTGGCTCTGGTCCTGGTCCTGAGGAATACTTATACATGGTTTTCTTGTAGGCTTTACTATCTCCGTCTTCTCATCCCAACTAACAGATGATGATCCAGAGGCACTTCGCCGTTGCAATGATTTATGTGACGAATCAATGTCCACATCTTCTCCATCTCTTCTGTTGAGAAGAATGGACGTATGGGTAGCATTATATTGCGCCTTTAGTTTAGAAGACGACAAGTCATCATGTTCGAATCCTTCATGTTCCGTGGAAGAATTAATATTGAAAACATGATCAACAAAGTCCAGCTGAGGTTTTGAATCAGGAGACATGGATCCATTTTCCAGAACAGATTTGGATCTTATACGAGATGTTGAGGCAGTTTGAGCAGCAAAGCTTTGGCCATTGGTATCCGGAGAGGCCAACCGTATTCTGTTCAATAAGACACTGTCAAGTTGTTAATTCAATGGATCGTATATGGCAGCAATTTGTGAGTTGAATGGTTAAAATAGTACAGGCTTTAAAACAATCACAAATTGTGTACGAGGCATATACCAGAATAATATACCTGCTGTAGCACTGGGATATAGTCGCACCAAGTTGGATTTCTCCATTTCTCTGATGTGATGCTTTTTTCTGCCCATTTAGCGATAATACATTAGAATCTTGATTGTGAGCAAAGCAAACCTCAGGCTTATGCCGTTACGGCAAACCTGAGACATGAGCAGCTCTAGCTAACTAAATGGAAGAAGAAAGTTAACTACTCTAGACTAAGCATCTTGGCAGATAAATACAGACAATGTCATGCTAATGGCAAGTTTCAGTAGATCTTCGGTCTCTGGAATTTCCTTCAACAATAATGAAAACATCGAAAAAATGTTGTATTGTCTTTAGTTGACATGAATCCAACATATTCTGCCAAACGTACATGAGTCTCAGAATAGCTAACAATGACATTTTATGTTTGCGATCTCAGGTCTGGCATGGAAACAAGGCATCAGATCAGACACATGGGACCCTGGAAAAACTTAGCATATCGAGACATCCATGCAAACATACACTGATATCGCAACGGGTATTACTAGATAAGTTAGCTTATAAACGTATAAGATCTAGAAAGATGTGCTAAATTACTCATTACGCTGGAACTGTATGAATCACATATAAACACTGCTAATAAAACATGCATTAAGATTTTATTCTAGTAGGTGCGTCTATGTGTCTGACACAGCTGTCAAACAATATTTTAGAAAATGAAGTGTTACCTTGCTTTTATGAGCTTTCTTCTGTCTTTGAACTTTTTCAGCATTTGCCAGTTCTGAGCTAGCCCATACCGTCTTGAAAAAAGATGGATTAGAGTATCTCTTCAAACAGGCTCCAGCACCAGCAGTATCAAACCTGATAAGTAAAACCAAAGGTGCTCAGCATCTTCACGTCGTTATGATCAAAATCACAACGCTGATGGTAACCACAAAAAATAATAATAATAATAAACGTACTTATCAAGCAGGAATAAGCGGGGTGGATCACGGCATTCTTCATAGGAGTACATAATGAAGCTTGGCAGGTCACTGTGCCCAAGGTGGTTTTGTTCTGTTTGAATATCAGCATGCCATTCAGAACCTGCAACCAAAACGTTCTCCATAAAAAAATGAACTACACAATGAAAGGAATTCAATGACAAAGGAAACTTGATGGAATGAAATTGATGATTTCAATTCAACTTCGATGTCAAACAACTTTGATAGCAGGCCCTCAGAACTCATGAATATGGTGTCATAAGATAGTATGGAAAACAGAAGAGTTTCGAACACACTGTTTTCTAATTAGTTTCACTACAGATCAGACCAGTAATTTCTAGACATTCAGATTGGTCAACGACAAGAAGATCTCAAAAAATAAGTCATGAAAATGCAAATCGCGTATCAATTTGAGACAATATATAAATGGTCTATCTCCATTGATCTGACATAAGATCTAAAGAAACTCACTGTAGGAAAAAAGTCAAAACAAACCCTTAAAAAAACAACAGAAAAAAATTGGCTTCAAAGTACATGCAGATTGAAAATCTCATTGCTTAAATCCTCCTGTTTAGATCTCCATTCCATGAAAAAATTCGTGGGCACGTGTCTGACTTATCCTACTGGGCTTAGCATCTAAAGCAGAAAAGGTCACACAACAGTGTTCTAAGAGTGGAAATGAAAGAACTGTTATTAACAAGAAAGCCAACAACTTATCATTCCAAACAGAACTTCAGTTTTTTTCCTAGATTGGATCCCTGTAGTGACTGGGAGGACCATAGGAGCTGTGGCACAATCCAAAATATTCAGGAAGTAGAATTTGAAAAACAATCAACTTGGAATGAAAACACCCAGATCCATAGCTCAAGTAGTAGGCTGAGAGAAAGATACCTCGTTTCAACACTGAGGTCTTGGTATCGATTCCCTAGTGGGGGTGGCTAACAGTGTAGTGTGAACTGACAAGCTAACTTAAAAAAAAAAAAAAACTTGGAATGGAAGCCAACCAAGCAAGTACTCAAAGAATACTGGCAGTTCCAGATCAGTCCCAATTGTCGGTGTTTAGCCACAAATACATTGAACAGCAAACCCTTCAAACAAAGGTATAGAGATCTCGTTTAAGTATCTTGGCTAGACAATGTTTCATTAAATAAGATTGTGCACACACAAGACGATGAGTAAAATTAGGACCACCTTGAAAATGGAAACTCTACAATGAATTTCCATTCACTTCAAAAGTAAAGGCAGATGCTGTCATGGAAACCTCTTGAAGTTGCAAAGAGACCCTTGATAAAAGTCTAGACGATGATGGGACTCTCAAGTCTCAACTGCTGAAATGCACCATCCAAGGCCCCCAGATAATGAATAATCCACTTTCACGAACCCATGGCAGGCAAAAGAAAGCCCTCTTCAGGGCTGAATGCATTTCCAAAATTGAGCAAACCAACTCATAGCTGCAACTAGCCCTCAACTTCATCCAAGATGTCTCCCATAGGCACACTGGGTGATGCAACCAAATGGCCACACAAGCTGATTGATCAAGATTTGAGGAAAAGGCCCACATCTCACGCGTGCACAAGAAAATGCCCACCTTCCCTTCTTATCTCATCTCTACTTTCCTTTTTCTTTCAAATCTCTAGGTTAGGAAATTTCCTTTAGTAGGAGTAATTTTAGATTTTTTATTTTTTATTTTTATTTAGGCACCTTTTTAATTACAATGCTTTCTTATTTAGGTAGTTTCCTATTTTCTCATATATTGACTAGCTAGGATTTCTATCTTCAGATTCCATAGCTTTTATCACATATTGTAAGGATTGATTATAATAAGGCTTATAGCCTACAGAATAAGACAAGTTGGATGATATTCCCTTTTATGAAATTCCCTTATTTTCTCTACAGTAGCTGTTGAAGGGGGGAAGTGATCTTGAGTTCATGACTAGAGGACTGTTGAGCTTGCTCACAGTCTTGCATTCATGATCTCTAGCATTCGGCAATCTCTTTCTTTTCTTATTGATCTATTTGCTTCCACTTTCGGGGTTTGTGTTACTGGGTCTGTGAGGAGGATAATAATAAGAAACGTATTTACTTTGAGGTGATTCCTTCTAGAGAACAGAAGTCATAGCTTGCAGAACGTAGGCTAAATAATAGTGAACTTTACTTCAGTTGCAACATTAATTTGCACCAACAGAAGCAATGAGTGGTTAGCTCCTCATTGAGATAAAGTTTAGCACTAATATGAGATATTGTCCATTCCCGCATCTATCAAGCAATATATTAGAGCACTGACACTGCTCGGATTATAGACACACAGAATCAAGGTTTGCATAAATCTAGCTTGTTGCTTAATGTTGATCTAGCCAATCTCTGTCATCATGCACTAAGGTAGCGGATAGGCCGTGCCAGGCTGGGCTGATGTTTGTCCAAGTCCAGCCCATGAAATAATGACCCAAGTACAGGTGCAGTCCCTATTGAACCGGGCTTGGGTCTGGACAGGGTCTACCACTCCCAAAGTTACGCAAGTTGGGCCAGGCTGGGTGTACTTGTTGGCTTTTAGGCAGATCTAAGCCCAAGTCCACCCCAATTAATTGTTGGGCCTAAAACTCAAACCCGTGTCCAACCCACGGGCCTTCAGGCTCAGCACAACCTGGTCCAAAGTGTGCTGCACTCAGACCAGACTGGGTCAACCCAGCCCATTTCCCACCCTGATGATAAGTATGGATATCACTCAGCAAATTTTTTTTCCAGCATAAAATGATGTTTGCCTTTTCATGGCTCTTTGTAGGAACAATGAGTTTTCAGAATAGCCACTGATTGAGGTTTTTCCTTCTTTTTTTGTTTCCCTTTCCTCTTTCTTTCTTTCTTTCTGTTTTTTTTTTTTTTTTTTGAATGGTACCACTGATGAGTAATTTGTAGCTTGTCAGTTTGACACGCCATTTGATCGCACAATCAAGAAGAAAAACAACGCTCCCATTACTTTTCCTAAAAATGGTCAGAGATGCTTGTGAATCCACGAGACTATGACCCTTCACATGTGCCAATACATAGCATGTACAACTACAAGTGATCCAAAATGACTACTGAAAAGATCTCATCAGAAACATTGGCCCATAAAAAGATTTGAACCAAGCACACAATATTTGGGCCAAAATGTGTGGTTCACTTTCCACCATAAAAGGTCCATTTGAAGCTTTCCCAACAGCCGGCTGACACCTTTATGGGTTGTTGGCGCCAGTCTCAGGTCAATTAGGACATGAAAGAAAAATAGTCGACAAAAAGGGTGGCAACCAAACGGGCTTTAAGCCTCTACAAGGGAATCTCCATTTGAGTTGTCTGAATTCTTCTCATTTTGGAGCCACATCCCATCCATAACCAAACAATAACACTTAGCTATGGGCAAGATGCATTTGTAAGCTACCGTTCCCAAAAAAAAAAACAAAAACAAAGATACATTTGTAAGTTCAATTTTGATGGGTCCTCCCTGAGTAACCTGCTGCCCCCTTGAGTTGGCAGTATTTTGAGGAATGACAAGAGGGAGGTTATGTTGGCTTCCATATGTCCCCAAGGAGAGGGGGCTGAATAGTGCTTGGGTTAGTTGCACTTAGAGAAGTGCAGCATATATTTTCATCATCATTCTTTGGTTATTAAGGGGACTCTTACCATGTCATCCAATGGGTTTCGGGTGATAATTCAGGGGGCATGTTTATTGTGTACTTGCCTATTTGGGAAATTGGTACTCCTTGGTCCCAAAGTCTACCAAAGAGATGGCCAATAAGCTCATCAAAGAGGGAGTGGCGATAGGATCACTCATTATTGGCCTCTCGATGTATCTTATGCAAAAATTTCCTTCCGTTTGTGGTTTTAGTAAAATTTCATACCTGGTGTGTAAGCAAAATGTAAGTGGCTTGTTTGGGCAAAAACAGCCTTCTCAAGGGGAGGAAGTGCTGCTTCAACGCGCTGTACACGTGTCATCATTTGATGACTTCTGGCAGCTGTAGTCGTCACTTGTTCATGTAAGTCATGGAAAATCTCAGCTGCAAAGCTACAATGTCCCCAAGATATTGTCTCAGTAAGGTATTGTATACTACATAGAACACATTGCTATTTGATTACAAAAATATAAACAAGTGACAGCAATGAGTGGATTAAACAATAGCAAGATGAATCAAACACAAATTCCAAGCATGCAATTTTTTTATAGAAAAAGGAAGCGGAATATGCACAGAACCAGAGAAGTGACGAGACCTCCACATTCATCTTGTTGAAGCCACATCTTCATAATTCTTTTTTGTCCCCTTAGAAAGTTCAATTTTCAATACATCAAAAGAGTCCATTTTCTATTTATGCAGTGGACTGTAAATCTACAAACTTATTAATTCTAACTCAATTTTACAAAGTTTGTCAACTTTAATGCACTTTTCAGAAACACACAAGCAAAGAGAGAAATTCTAATGATTAAAAAAATAAAAATTAAAAAAATTAAAAATTAAAAAAAAAGGAAAGAAAGAAAGAAAGAAAGAAAAAAACAGAGAGAGAGAGAGAGAGAGAGAGAGAGAGAGGAGAAATTCTACTCTAATAATAAAAACTGAATTATGGATTCATAAAAAAGAATTATTTATACAATACTAAAAGAGTTACCTATAAGGGACTCTGGTCTACCACAAAAATAAAAGCACATGGCACAAAGGCCCACGATCTAGAATGTTATTGGGTCACGTCTAACCGAGTATAAGCCACAGTAAAAAAATTTTAAAAAAAACACTCACCAATCATATGATCATCTGACAGTGGCCTACAAATGGACGAAAGATACATATTTTGGCAACAGTCAGCATTTAATGTGCAAAGGTCCCCTGATTTTTTGGGTAGGATTGTCCAATCCATGCAATTTGCAGGCAGCCATCCGTCTAACCTGATGAATGGTCTGGACCATGCCTTATTCCAAGTGTCCAATTTGAGTGCAGAAAACAAGGCGAGTAGACTAGGCATATTGCGCTAAGGTCAGATCTCCCACCACTTAAAGACCCTCTAACCTAACTAGGAAACTACCCTCAATTGGCAAACTAGAATAAAACATCCAACTATATATGAAAAATGCCCTAGATTTTCTGTGCTTAACTCACCTAATCACATACCAATTATATCATCAGAACTAAACTAAAATATAGCGCTGAAATGATCAAATTCAGCAGAAATAACTTCACTTGAATGCAGCACTGCCAATGGTAGATATTGATGGACTTCTCCATCATGAAAATTGATAGACCGGTAGTGAAGAAGTTAACAGTTAGTTGTAACTGTTCAAAATCTAAGAAAAGCCACAGATGGAAAGTTTTCTCTCATCAGAGCTAATGAAGTTATCCATTAGGGTCATGGGAGCTTGATTCTGTATACGTGGAGTCCATGGTCCAGTGATGTAGACCGTTGGTCTGATGATCACCATCCCCACATGAATTGGGGGACACACCTGAATAACCATCCAACTCATGAAATCCTAATCCTCCAATCAGCAGCCTACTAATCAATTCTCAAGAGGAAAAATAAATACAGCGACAGTCCACATACAGCTTTAGAAAGTTTAAAGATTGAAAGGTCGGGACCTTCGGTCGCATGGATCTCAAGGCAGAAACCCCAATCCACAGTGTCGCCCATCAGATCAACGGTAGTGATCACCAAACCATGGACTATGGAATGAAGATCGAGACCAGATCCACGGTCCATCAGATAAACGATCTCTACCATCAGATCACGCAAACAACCCCATCCATAGCCGGGGCCATCAGATAAACGGTCTAGAACACAAATGCATAGAATCACAACCCTACAATTAGCAGCCATTCCTTGAAATCCACCAAAACCAATTCAATAAAAACGTCAAAAATTAATGAACTACGCCGTAAAGAAGTAACAAAGGGGCAAAAATAAATAAATAAATAAAAACCTCAAATTACCGCAAAAATCCCATTCTAAAGCCGCTAAATGATCATAATTCAAAGCCCAAACTAAAAAACCAGCCCCCAAAGATTCCCGCATTACAAAATGCAATTAAAAGCAAGAAAGAAGAAGAAAAATCAAGAAACAGAGAAAAAGAAAAAAACTCACTCGGCTAGATCTCCCAACTGCCGTAGGATCCCAACGAGTCCAGCGACGGCGACTCCATCAAGAAACGTTTTGGGGTCGTCCTTGCTCGCACCTCTGAACAGCTCCGGATCGCCGAGTCGGAACTCGTTCCGGACTTGGAATCGGGTCAAAGGCATGTCTTCCCCTTTCCCTGTACTTCGACTATTTTTCGGCTCGGAAACCGATACCCAGGAACTAAGAGAAAAGAGGAAATGATGGTGTTTGATGAAATGTCTCGGGAAAGAGAGCTCGGAGAAGAAATGCAGGTCTCATGGCGGAATTATAAAAAAATATATATATGGTATTGTAATTATTATTTTACGGAATGGGGTAAAATCGGGATTAGGTAATGGGATGGAGAAAGGCTAACTGCTGAATAGCTCTCGTATCAAAGACAAAGACGTTGCCTTCTCTGCACGGTATTCTTCCTTGCTTCTTCCAAACATCATCGCCGGGAAGGTCTTGGATTTTACCTAATTGGAGCTTGGAGTTTTCATAAATTACTTGTATGTCCTGGTTCCCCGATGAGGAAAGGATAAAAGAGGAGTTGCAGGCGTGCGACCCGGGTTTCGCACGGTATACACTATTTTATTTTTTTATTTTTTACAAGTGGGGACCATTTCCATAATCCAGACCGTTGGTGAGTTTTATTGCACCTTGGATGGACAACTGAAATAAAATAATCTCGTAAAATTATAAAATACTTATTTGTGGGTTAGAATGGACGGTCAAGAGTAGAAATAGAGCTAAGATCTTACTTGTTCTCTTTTCCAAAAATTGGTAGCTAGAGCCTAGAGTATTTGGGTATGGGATATTTTCTATGAATTGTACATATAAAGCAGCACTCGACCTATGAACGGTCTGGACTTGGGAGTGATGGGCCCCACTTGCCACGATTGGGAACCCGCGTATACCGTGGAAAGCATTGGGTCTGGTGTCCTTCGTTTTACGCTATTTAAAAATGGTGGTGACTCATCTCCTCACACGTGGCACAGATATAAACCTATCCAGACCATCCAAATTGCAGTTCCTATTTTTGACTGAGCATTTGGCTAAAATAACACTCATCTGGCAATCCTAACCATCTAATTAGTGCCTATCAATTACAAGTTTAAAATCAAATAGTAAATGGTCCAAATTCGAAGGACGAAGAAATTTTGACAGCTAACATTATCTTCTCACCCAAATTTTCGGTTTGCTTCGTCCACAGACAGCCATATGGATGGTCCGAATTGCCTATCACTATGCCATGTGTACGGCAGAAAATTTACCACCAAATTTTAAATGGTGTAAAACTAACAGAAAGAGTTGTTATACCCGTGAAAGAATAATTTTCCTAGAATGACATAAATGCCCTTGGTGTATTGACGCTGGTGGGTAGATCAGTAGTAAACGGGGTTTGAGAAATACGATAGCGCCTCGCGAGAGTTGCCATCCATGTCCTACTTTGCCCGCAATGTCAGCTTGTGAATAGGCGAGAGATCAGAATCGTTCATTTTCTGGGCCTCCCCGCGGATGTGAAGTAGCCTATAATCATTAAGGTATATCTTGGGGTGGACCTCAACTTACTAAAAGATGGACCGCTGTAAAAAAATTGACCAACGGTGAGAAGTTAATGTAAACATGGGCCGCACATGACGGTCGGATTGACCTGATGCTCAGGCCTTTTAACATACAGGATGAGGTTGACCTAATGAACCGTCAGATCTCGTGTACACTAGCTAGATTAGCGCGTGCACGAGAGTATGACTTTGATAGCTACTCGCGGGAGTATCCTCTTCACGCCTTGTCGTGGCCGCGTGGGGGGCATGACCTACGCCTTTCATCAAAAAATCCTTTCTATCCATGTGCTGCAGACTTTAAAACAACCTCAGCTCCAGATTCCATATCCCGCCGTACACGTGGCCACGTGTCCTGTGATCCATTCATCTGGCCGAGCCTTGTCCAAAAACCACAGCATCCGGATGATCTTAACCTTCCAGCCCTACGTCTTTTGCCTTTTGGATGTGTACCATGGAAGCGGATTGCGTCCTGCCCCGGTCAAGAGGGACTCCGTCCTGGCGGTGGCAAGGGATCCGTGGGACCCAACGTAGCGTATTTGTTATATCCACACTGTCCATCCATTTTTCCATACCATTTTAGGCTATAAGCCCAAAAAAGAGGCAGATCCAATACTCAAGTGGACCACAATTGAGGATTGCACGGTCACCATTAAAAATTACTTGGAACATGCATAAGCTTTGGATAAAGCTGATATTTGTATTTTACCTACAGTGCGAGCCGATTATGTGAGACCCTGGATCCACCAAGGTGGGTAGGACCCAGATTGTGGGGCCCAGAGTAATGTTTGTGCCTTAAATCCACACCGTCCGGACGTTTTCGAAAGCTCATTTGAGGGCATGATTCAAAAAATGAAGCAAATACAAAGTTCAATGGAATGTTTATTTGCCACCGAACATGTTGATAAGGTTATAAGATATGGCTGAAGAGACCAATTAAATATCAGCTTGATCCAAAAAAAAATTTAGAAGATTTTAATACCTGCCGTTTCCTGTATTATGGTCGTCCTGAGATTTAGATCTTATTCAATTTTTATCATGCGCTAAAATAAGCTTTCGGTACGGATGGACGGCCTGGATGTAGCCACATACATCACAGTGGGCCTCATGGTTCTGATTCCCACTCACCTCGGTGTATCTGGGTCTCACCTAATCCGCTTTCCATCAGTGATCTTACGAACAGATCTGATGGCAAATAAACATCACGGTGGACCTAAAAAAGATCAACGGTGGCTGTCTTATAACCACTTAGCATTGGATTTTTATTTTTATTTTTTTAAAATGTTCATATCCTAAGATGATATGAAAAAATAAAAATAAATAAATAAATGGCACGGGTAAAACACATACATCACGAGTGGCCCACAGAGCCCCTGCCAAGACATAGGGCAGACGCAATCTGCATCCGTGTACTATTGCCCAACCATCTGCTCTGCTTTGTCAGCTTGCTCGTGGGCTGCTGGTTAAATCAAAATTCATCTGAACTGTTCATCAGTGAGGTTTTTGTCAACGCTACAGGCGGGCGTCCTATCCTGCAGCACTTGTTATGGGTGGGTTTTGATAGGGGACGGTGCGCCTATCACAGTACCGTATTGTGGCCGTTTCCACCCTCCGATTGTATCCTTGGATTGATCCTAACCGTCCGTGTTGTTATTGCTACTATATTATAATCTAATAATCATACTTCATTGATGATCGTGACCTATGAATAATGGATTTGAATATGATCTTTTAAATATTCTTCTTCGTACACAATCGCTGTTCAACAAATATTTCTTACGATGGCCTCGTAAGTGTACATTCCAGAATATGAACCGTTCAGATCATCATTTGAGATACAGTCCAGATGTGGAAACAGGCGCCTGTACCGTACTGTGTCATGGGCACCGTACCTTATCAAGACGCGTTGATGGATCGACAGAGAATATACACGTGCATGAGATCGGATCTCATCAGGTGGGGCCATCCAACATGTCTGGGCCCATAAGGTGGATGTTTGGCCCCCACCAAACGAGTGGCCACAATCTGCCATGCTCATGCCCCGCTTGCAAATGTCATGGATTGGAGCGCAGCATTTTCGTTGGACAGAAAACGACCTCTATCTATTCAAATGGACGGTCTTCCTTTCTCGTAACTTTATACAAAATCTTCAGTGTCGGTTTCCTTGTTTTCCGAAAGGAAAGTGATGGTGTCCGTATCTTAGTTAGTTGACTAATCTTTCCCAATTTTTAAAACGATTTTTTTGAGTTTTTTAGACAGTAGTTGTTGCATTGTTTGTATCGAATCTTATCTCCACCGTACACGTAGCTTGCAGCCTGACTAGTAACTACAGCAATTGAAACCGTTCAGCTAGTCGGCCCCACCTTGGATGGCCCACAGTGTAAACAATTGCACTTCTTCAACGACCCTAACTATTCGATTTGTCTTAATCCCAGCCCTTGCATTCCTGGACTTCTGACCCTTTTTTTAAAGCAATATAAAATATGGACTGTCCAATCACAGATCTGGACCATCCATTAGGTAATCCCCATGATGTACTGGCTGCCGTGAAAAAAATGCCATCGGATCCTCTCCCTTCAAAACACCCAGCAAAATGGAAGGTTTGCATAAATTCTGACAAATGAAGTTGCGGTCATCAATATGAACCATCCATTCAGTAGGGCGCACCTTGGATAAGCCATCTCTCCAAATAATTATTTTGATCGGGCGATCATAACCATCTAGCTTTGAGAATAACAGCCATAAAAAAGAAAGAAGAGCGGCGATGAAAGCTTAGGATCCTCCCATGACAGTTATCTGATTTGAGACACTGTGCATGGAACATGTCCCATGAAAAGATGCTAGTAACTAATCTTTGTCCTCTTTTCCGTTGACCATAGAACAGTGATGTAGTTCTCTTCCAAAACGCTCTTTTGGATACCATAACTTGAAAAATTGAAGGGCTGGGATTTGTCAGTTAGCTAATGCACACGGCACCTAGGGACGGCAGATTCGGTACTGCCCCGCCAGTCTCTTGGTAGGAACGTATAGGGTCTCTGGGCGGCCACCGTGATGTATTGGTTTTATGCACACCGTCCGTATATTTTTACATTTCATTTTACGATAACAGCCCAAAAATATATATATCCAACGTTCAAGTGGACCACACAACCGGAGCAGTGATAATGACCCCTCATTATTGAAACTTTCATGGGGCGTACGACGATGGTTGATTGCCATCCAACCTGTTCATAAGGTTACATGGATCTGAATGATGGAAAAACACAAAAATCGACTTGACCCAAAACTTCTGTGGCTCCAAAAAGTTTTCTGCAGTAGATGTTTAATTCCCACTGTGGTCTACTTGGGTTTTGGAACTGCCTCATTTTGTTTTTTGGGCTTATACCTAAAATGATATGGAAAATGATGGACGGTGTAGATAAAACCATACATAATGGTGGCCCCTTGGAGCCCTTGTCCGTTCCTAGGCAGTGACATGCGGCGTGGTATACCTAATACGCGTCCATATGCCAGCGTGGTAGACGGGTAAGAATCGAAGCAGTTATGTTCCAAGAGATTTGCTGACCCGTCACGCATGTACAAGTTGGCTAATGCCTACCAAACCCCACATGTCATCTTACGTATGCATGTTCCTCATTTCAAGAATCCGGGTAGTCCCCTGGTTAGGTGGTCCAGCTACATAGCTCAGTGGTAAATTGATTTCCTTTCAACACTAAAATATCGGATCAAGTGCCTATGAGGCATAGGTCCTTATATGAGTGTACGTGTATTGTGTAAGTCAAAAAAAGAGTCGTGCAAGTCAAAAAAGAGTCGGGTGAGTTCTTAGTTCACTGACCAAATCAGGATTGTAAAAGCGTTAGCCCAAGATTTATTACCCCCCAACTTATTTCCAATATCATGGCACACCGGCTGAATAAACTTCCTAAATCTTTGTCCAATAAAATCTATATGATGATCTATTATTACACGTTGAAAGGTACTTGGAAAAATTCAAGCATATGAGAAATGAGTTTTGCATTAGGCTTGAGCCGCTTCTTATTGGGAGCAATGTCATTAGCTTGAACTTAGGCCATTGGCCGCATGCACGTGCGCTAAGTCCGGTGAGGTCAAGTTGAATGATGCGTTTGTTCGGGTAATCACACTAATTGAGTTCAAATTCAATGGATCTTACCCATTTGAAATGTTGTTTTAAGCACCTAACAATGGTTTATATATAAATGTATTTATTTCTTGAATTAATTCATTAAAAACCAATGATTTCTCTTTGGTTCTTTAAAATAAGTATTTGGTTTGGTGTTTTGCAACTAAGTTCACTATCAAGTCAACTTACTTCAACTAAGTTTTGCACACTTGTTCGATGCCGGGTAATAGTCATTGTATTTTGGAGATCAACTATTCAAGATTCATGTTGCACTTGTAATGTAGTCCAAGAAAGATAGATTTGGTTTCAAGCCAAGTGACCCAATCATACATCAATTCAAATAAATAAGTAGTCATATCTTACTTTATTTTATTATTTTTTAAAATATTATTTACTGTTTTCAACACATTATTTTCAATATAACATATCTCATATATTATAAATATATAATAAGTTTATTTTAATAAAAACTGTAATTAAATATTAAAATGTCTAATAAATAATTACTATTGACTAAAATGCGATAAACTCATTTTTAAATGTATGCCAAATTGCCAAAAGACTTGAAAAATGTATAAAACAAGAGATTCTATCATAAGCTATAAAAGTTACCTCATTGCAAAATGCAATAAATGCTCCTCAACACTATTATGGAGAATGAATTGATCTTATGCCACCCCCATTTGCTTTGATTCATTATTTCGAACCTTAAACAAAAGGTTTTTCCTTACTAACACCCTTTTACCTGTACCACACTAGTTGAAGCACTTAAATGAGAATTTGGTGTCTTTTTAGTCACTATATAATGGAAGTAATTATTAATGTCATAAAATAAGAGCATTTGGCTCTTATCGTTCCAAATTCTCACAAGTGGCATTAATCGAATTCCATTTTTCTTGTTCTATCCTTTAGCATTACATCCTATTAAAACTTCTAAAGGGCACTATGAATGACAAGCATGAAGTTAAAATTAATTAGAAAATGCATACACTTAGTACAAGGGGGCTATGAATGACAAGCATGAAGTTAAAAGTAATTAGAAATTGCATACACTTAGTACAAATAATTGAAATTAAATTATTAAATCATGGATAAGCTCCGATGTTGTGAACCAAATGTTTAGTTTCATGTTTCAAATTCTCTTAGGAACTTTAAAATTGTATAAATGGTGGGGGTCTTTAGAATTAGTTTCCTTGTGAGTTTTTCATTTATCTTAATTAGGACAAGCATTCCATACACTTTATAAGAAAATATTATTGATAAGGTCTTAGCCCCTTCAAGAGTCCATGCAACTGAAACATGGGTGCCCTGTGCAATTTTTCACATATGTGCATGGAAAAGAAGTTATATTTAATTTTTTTTTCTTATAAGAGGCCTAGTTTAAATCAACGATGAAGTCATTGTTGTGTGTTGCATGTGTGTGCGCGCGCTTGATTTATTCACATCAAATCTAACAACTTAGACAATGTCACGTGATAGTGAAATCTCTACAAGAAACAAAAGAAACATCTTTTTGGCTATCCTAACGGATGAATGTGATCCGAATATAAAAAGTCATTAATAACCTACAATAAGTAAGTCTAGTTGGCTATTGACATAGGACATTGTTGTGTATCTCACTCATATGGTAAAGTTGACTACTCGTCATAGTGGCTTCATGACTGAAAATGAGTATCAACCAACATGGTCATGGCAAGTGACGAATTCGTCCAATACATCATGACATCAAACAGAAGATGTCCTTAAGATCAAAACTATTTAAAGAGTGAAGTAACAATAAAAGAGTAGGATATGCTCATAATTAATGTTTAACCCACTATTGGCTCTCACACCAATGGTCAGCCCATGACAAATGACAAGCATACATGGTGTTGCATTAGAAGCTTGTAGACACCCCACCCAGGTTATATATTGAAAAGGTTAAGTTAATCTACGAACCATGATCACACCATACCCTAATCCCAGCTTAAACCTAACCTTGACCCCAAAATCTCAAAAAACCTCCAAACCAAGACCCAAAACCTCGATCTAAACCATTCAACACACATGCAACCCCGCCTATACCTTATACCCTGACCAATACCCTCTTAACCCAAGCCGAAACCTGTTTTTCTGAGCCAAAAACTCCAAAAGGAGACTTCCGAGCGAACCCGCACGATGAACAAAGCTCGCACGCGCGAAACCGGCCCAAACTGAGCTCGGGCGGTAGTCTGACTGCCGCGGGCGGTAGTCTGACTACCGCCTGTGGTACTTCAAGTGCTGCCGCTTGCGGCTCGCGTGCGGACAGCTGTCTCAGCATCCAAAAGTCAACTTTTCCCTTGATTTACCCCCTTAATCTTCACTATTTACCATTTTACCAGCCTCATAAGCCAATGAAAGTATGCCACGTGGCGCTCCTCTCTCCCTAGCCAATCACAAGCCTCCATTCTAACTTTTTAGCACTTACCTACCACCTATTTACCATTCAACCATTGGAGAAGGATATAAATATCCCTCCTCTTCTCATTTAACACTCCCCAACAACCAAGAAACTCCATCCCAAGCTTAAGAGAGAATAAGAAAAGAAAGTCAAGGAATGGGAAGGAGCTCTCAAGCCTTCAAGTCCAGATTTCCTTAGCTATCTCCCTAGCCTTCCTCTCAACCTCTCCAACCCATAAGCCTAGCCCGAATTAGTCATGTTTTGGTCCATGTCCTAGCCTACTCAAGATCGAGCCAAAGATCCATTCATTTTATACACAAGTATTCATCATGATATTTATTCCCTTATCAACCCCCCTGCTTCTCTAGATCTCTAGTGAATGTATACTCTGTGACTTACCGTACATCGGATCCTATCACATCAAAAATTTCTAGTGATCTAGTCTATTTTTTTACCTCTTTGCATAAGCATCATCACATCCGCCCTCTAGACACGCCGTTGGACGTATGCTCTGTGGCTTGTCGAAATCTCGGATCTTGCCGCATAAAAAATCCACGTGTGTGCCTAGTCCCATCTCGGCCACAGCATTCATCATCCCTTGAGATTATTTTACCACACCGAGTAGATACCGTACATTCGTACGGGCAGAGAGGGTACCTAACACCTTCCCTCTTTGTAATCGAGGTCCCTTACCCGGAATTTCGGATCGCAGACCAGGAGTCAATTTAAGGTAGGAAAGTCTTCGGATTTCTCTCATCTTACGTATTCTGTGGTTCTAGCCGACCACGGGATTTCGAGATTTTTCGGCTAGTGGCGACTCCAACATCCACAATTAGCCTAATCACCCCCACCACCAAACACCATAAGTTTTAAATCGGCGTGGGCGTCGATTTGCAGTGTCTACAGAATGGCGACTCCGCTGAGGAAATGTTAACTCACACTAGATGAGACCCGACTCGAAAGAGTGTGATACTTTAATCTCAAGGGACATCATCACTGCATTCATACAAAAAAAAAATCTTTGGCTTACACTTGTTTGGGCATCAATCCTGGCCACGACTACTCGATCCCATGCAGCTATGGCTAACCATGAAAAAAAGCTGGCAGCTCTCCCAGCTTCTAAAGCATCGGCACCGGTACCGGCACCGTCACCGACGCCCGCATTACTACCAGTAGCTCCAACAGACCCACAGGCCAATACAACCACGCAAGAGCTACTACTTCGAATGATGCAAGAGCTACTACTTCGCTTAGTGCCAAATGCTACACCGAATACACAGGCAACCCAGCCTAGTGTACAAAATAGTTCACTCCCACAAACTCCTTTTGTTTTCTCCCTCATTCCTCCAATAAATCATGTTCTCCCTCTTCCTGCAGAATTAGCCCAACATACAAACGTGAGCAACCCTGCCACACATCTTCCTCCTAATAGAAGCCAATTCCAAGGAAAAAAATCCCTCTCGACCAGTCCCTCTGAAATTGAAGAGCTCCGAGAACAATTGCAAGATATGCAAAGGAAGTTACGGAAGCAGCAGGGGGTAGATCTCTCATCCACCAAGTTCAGGGATCTTTGTCCCTTTCCTGATGCAATGGTACCTTAAAACTTTGAGGTACCAAAATTCAAAAGGTATGATGGTACGGGGTGTCCCATGGACCATTTAAGAGCATTCTGTGGGGAGCTTAATACTCTGGAAGGTAATAACGGAGTGTTGATTCGTTTGTTTCAAAAATCCTTGAAAGGCGATGCGTTAGATTGGTACACATCATTAGACTATCATCGAATCAAAACTTGGGAACAACTTTCTCAAGCTTTCATTCATCATTTTGTGCACAATCTTAATGTAGCGCCCAAAAGGGCGGATCTTGCTGCCTTAAGGCAGAGGAATGATGAATCATTGTCAGCTTATGTTGGATGGTGGCGGGCCATGACTGGTAAAATGAAAACACCCATTGATGACGAGGAGCAAATCTACATGATCATCCACTCGGCAAACCCGAGTATATCTGGATACCTCGTCTCGTATCCATATGCTAACTTTACCCAACTCATCCGTGCCGGGGAACAAGTCGAAGTCGGAATAAGGGCTGAAACGATCTCCCCTTGGTGGCCTCATCGGGCCTCTCCAGTACAGCGGACAGTGGAAGGAAGGTCTACTGGATACGAGAACAGTAACAAAAATGTTTCTGACCTCCATCCAACAGAAGAAGACAATCTCGTCGCCTCTACCCAAGGTACTCAATTAGCTCCTCAAGAAGGACAATGGCAATAACAACAACAAATGGAGATTCCTCAGTACCCCAATCATGGTCAGCAAATAAGGATGACCCGGGAACCTAGGCAGTTTACACCGATAGCCCAAACTTACAGTGAGGTACTAGCCAGGCTAGTCCAAAGACAAATACTTACACCGCTACTGCCTAGGCTCCCCCCAAACCCTCTACCACCAAATTATAATGAGAATGAGTACTGTGCATACCACCAATCCCGAGGCCACACAACGGACCGTTGTTTCGCCCTGAAACATGTGATCCAAGATCTGATTGACAACCAAACAATTGTGGTTACCTCTCCTGCTGTCGCCACCACCAATTACACTCTCCATAATCGCCTGCCATCGTATCAAGTATGCCCCAGTTTATCAGGAACTCGTACTAATAATATCAATTAAGGAGAGTCACCCCCGGTCAATCCAGTCCAATGCATTCATTCAATCACCACCAGTCCAACAACAATACCCCTAAGTCTACAAGGGGCACACCCTACCAGTCCAATCTCTTCGGTCTCAAATATGCAAGGGACATCTCCATCAGGTCCAGTCTCCATGCCCCCGAGTCTACAAGGGGCACACCATGCTAGTCCAATCTCTTCACTCTCAAATATACAAGGGGCATCTCCATCCAGTCCAATTTTCATGCCCCCAAGTCTACAGGAGCCACCACCGATCAATCTAGCCCATACATCCTTTATCTCACAAGGGGCACCACTTTCCTATTCAGCCCCTACTCCAACCCTAGTGATATAAGAAAATGCTCCTTCCCTGATCAACATACCGCATGCCCTAACAAAATCAGAGCCCAGCTTCAATCATGCGGTAACTTTCCAAGAAGGACAATCTGCTACTCAAAGGGTTTTGCCTGGCTCTATTCAGTCTTCAATCCTTCAAGAGAAGAGTCTGGGGTGAGTGGTTCTCACCTTTAGGAGAAAGGTTGAGGAAGAGATTAACGTCGAGATCATGATTAGCCCCAAAGCATCAACCATCACTTTTCAGGTCTTTGACATCATAGCTTCATTTCATCTCCTCCCCGATCGGTCTTGGATCCATAGAGGCAAGGCTCTCTCTTCGACTCTTCGCCAAAAGGCCAAATACATTTTTGGAGACAAGGCATTGACCGTTCTAGATGATCCCAAACAAATTTTTTCGATTGAAGCAGTCAACACTCTCGAGCTAGATATCTCGATCATAGACATACAATGCTCCATGGTCTCGAGCTCGAGACTGTGAATTGCATGCCTCTTACATGTCTCATCGGATCAAATTATGTCTTCCTTCCAGTTGAGTACCAACATTTTTATTATCAGCTCAAATATCAAGAGAATGCAGGCATGAGAGGACTGGAATATTTGCCTCCTATGGGTGAGATAGCAAAATATAAATGTATCAAAGGAGGGCAAAGTCGACAAGAGGAGGATGATCCCTTCAGTCACACATCAATCAAATTCATAAGAGAAGGGATCATCTATCCGGTTGGCAGGTCGAGATCCACCATGGAGGATCAAGTGAGCGGAAGGAGCCTAACTGGGCTCTTTGAAAATGACTCGGGCAAGGGGCAAGAATTTCCTCTGATTGACTGGACTACAGTCTGGGTCCCACTTGAGCAGGAAGAATGCAAAGACTCACAATGCATCGAGGATGAGCTGCGGAAAGTGACATCTAACACCAACTCAGAACTCAATCCCAAACTCATCATGACATTTGGGTATAACAATGAGGGCCTACCTACTGATCTATCTAGCCCTGCCTCCTGAGGGGAGGGAGTGCAGGGCAATAGCTGGTTCGCAATCCCCAAGATGGCATAATAAAAGTAAATAGTGTTTCGCTCTTCGAGTAGAATCAGACAATCTCTGGTTCACATCATCGTCTTTCTCAAAAAAAAAAAAATCAGAAAATTCTCAAAAAGCCAAAAACACTGGATATTTTCGAAACACAAAAAAATTCATATACTTGTCAAAATCCAAAAAAAAAAATCATCAAAAAATTTCAAAAAGCCAAAAACATTAGATATTTTTGAAATGCCAAAAAAATCAGATACTTATCAAAAAAAAAAAAATCAAAAAATTTTCAAAAAGCCAAAAACACTAGATATTTTCGAAATGCCAAAAAAATTCAAATACTTGTCAAAATACCAAAAAATCATATATTTGTCAAAATCTAAAAAAATAACAAAAATTTCTTAAAACATAAAAATAATAGAAAATCTTTCAAAACTCACAAGCAATAATTTGCCAAATGCGTCTGTTACAACACCTAAGTTTGAAGTTAACTTATATGATTTCGATCTAGAGTTAGATTTTAAACTCATGAATTTGGACGAAGCCCAGGATGGGGAAATGATGATTCGACTCTCGGGCTAAAGGATTCCCTCCAAAAGCTCGAAACAAAGGTTAATGTCGGCACGAATGTTTTTGAAATTGTGAACTTGGGATCCCTTGAGCTCCCTAGAACGGTACGCATCAAGAAATCCTCGTCTCTTGAATGCAAACAGACAATGACAGAATTCCTGAGACCCGGGGCTATCTAACTTTGGATTCTCCTATGGAAGCCTTACTCAAATCGAATGAAGAACCAATCATACACCATCTTCTATGAAGCCTGAAGTCAAGCCCTTCAAGTAAAGCTGTCAAGATCATGTCCGAAGTCCACAACGAAGTCCTACTGATGAACGATGGAGATAAGTCATTGCAGCATATCAGGAAGTGCTTCAAGTATCTAATGCTTGTACAGTGGATCCATGTGCATGCTTTGAGTCTTTATAACCTGGCAACACCTTAACCCTTTTTCAGGATAGGGTGTGGACATCATCGAAAGAATGAACCCGAAGGCATCCAATGGTCATGAGTGCATTCTCTTAGCATACAAAAGCGGGTACCGACAACATCCTACATCATCAGTACGAATGAAAAAAGAGAAGTCAAGGAAATATGATTGGTGGTAATCTTGATGCAACTAACTACATCTTGCAGACATAAAGCACACAACAATCACTAGGACCAATGACAAGCAAGTCTAAAAGAAAGGCCATCCTGAGACGGTCCGTTGATCATCCGCAAGGATTCTTCCGAGAGATGCCCTTTGTCTCACCATCATTAGGGACAAAGATCTTCCAAAGCCCATCAATACCGACAACAAGGGTAATCTTACCTGAGTATGTCAACAACCACAATCGTAAAAGTAAAGTCAAATGACAAAAGGTTAGCATCCTGAGGTACATTCCATCATCATTCCTTCCCTCCAATAAGTGTTTCAAAAAATAAAGAGTTCAAAAAAAAGAAAGATGAAAAAAAGGCGCGCAATCAAAAAAAGAAAAAAAAAGAAAAAGAAAAGAAGAGTCGAACCCGATGAGTGAGAACACAAGTCACCAACCCATTTTCCCTCAGGATAGTTTAACCCAATGTCAACAGCTTCACGATCGTGATTGAAGACAAAGTTAGGTAGCTCACCAATCGGCCGATAATGAATGGGGTCTAGCCTCCCGCCTTTGTACAAGAAAAAGAGAAATCAAAAGAAAAGTAACGTATCTAAGCAAAATGGGCGAGGTGAAAATTCGAAAGGGCGCCTCGAGTAAAAATAGCGGGCATGTAGCGGACTTGGTGAAAACCTGAAAGGCACTAAGGGTAAAAAGAGCACAGCTGCCAAGGGGCAGGCATGAGCAAAAACTCGGGACATGGAGAAAATCCGAAAGGACGTCATGGGCAAAAATGATGAGAAAGTCAGTCGTGGTGAAAACCTGGAAAGGCGCTATGGACAAAATGGCAAAAAAAATAAAAAAAATAAAAATGCAGGAACAGGTGAAGCTAAGGCAACGAGCAGAGTGAAGAAGCACAAGGAAAAGATATGTCCTGGATTAGAATTCTGTCAAACTCTACCCAAATCCAAGGGGCATGATCTTAGTATGTGCTACTCTCAGGGAACCGAGATCCCTAGTAAACAACTCAAAATACTGGATTCTACATGGGCTAAGTTCAATATTCTGATTCCACCATCCAAAGCACAAATCCAAACACAAGCAAACACCAACAAATTTGACACAAACAAAAATTTTCATTCCTTTCAAAAAAGTCTTTTTATATATCGTTTTTCTTTCTTTACAAAAAAAAAATCAAAAGCATTCATGCATATACAGGACAAGCAGCCAACAAAGTTGGGGATCCACAAACTCAAAGTCAAAGCCCCAGAGGCCCACTTTTCAAAACCCATAAGGCCCACAAGTTCAAAGCTCCAAAGGCCCACATCTTAAAACCCACAAGGCCCACAGTTCAAAGCCCCAGAGGCCCACATCTCAAAACCCACAAGGCCCACAGTTCAAAGCCCTAGAGGCCCATATCTCAAAACCCATAAGGCCCACAAGTTCAAAGTCCATAAGGCCCACATGTCAAAAGACCACCAAGCCCATTGTCCAAAGGCCCATGGTTCAAGGCCCATGTTTTCAAGCCCATTTCCTAGGCCCACATATCCAAAGTAAGACCCATTGCACAAACTCAATTTTGAGGCCCATGGTCCTAGGCCCACATGCCCAAATTAGGCTTATGTTCCTCAATTGCCCCATTAATTTATTAATGGAGGCCATCTGGCTATTCGATCCATACCGTACAATAAAAATCAGACGATCACGGCCATCCGTGAGATCAGACGGATCTTTCAAAATCCAAAAATATTTCAAACAATTAGTCCCATTAATTTATTAGTGGAGGCCATCTGACTTTGTTACGATAAAAATCAGACGATGACGCCCTCCCGTGAGATCGGACGGATTTTTTTTAAAAAAAATAATATATTTTTTCAAATAAAATCCCCAAGGAGTCTAGCTCTAAAGGAATAGCTTTCAAACAAAGTTTTCAACACCGAACGCGGCATGCAATACATTAAGGAATCTTCTATATTCTCTAGTTGCGGTCAGTGCAAACAGCTAAATAAGATTCGATCTCTTCCGGTTTTCTCGAAAAATGATCAAATCCGTACATGATACATGTACGATTGGCCTGATCTCTATATCTGGACAGTCGTACAAATGCTAGTAAAATGAGTGGATCCATCTCTAGAAAGAACCATCAAACTTGAAGTGACAACAATCCATTGTAACCAAAGTAACAGAATCAGCAGTCTGCATGGAAAAAGATTACTCGAACATATCTAGTCCGGGATATTAAGAAAATTTGATTGAGTCCAAGTTGGCGTAGTGAGTTCCCCGTAAGGCCGCACCAACGCGCAGGGCAGATAACCAGTTTGACAATCAAACAGACCGAATACTCATAGGGTGATTACGTAGCAAAGGAACGATAGACCAAACAGTATGGGAATCCTCGTAAAACCGTGACAAATGCGCAGAGGCTCTTACTTTTCAGACTTACCCTCCAATGTTATCAACAAAGCTGATGTGAAAGGGTTGTGATTGGTGATCCGTAAAGCCGCGACAAATGCGTAGGAGGCAATCACAACGTTTTTCTCAACCCTCATGATATGTGCAAGTCATCTCTTTTCCAAACAGTCGACTGACAATGATATAATGGCAGGCAATAAATTCAAGCCACTGCCTCTTTTTCTGATCAGAAGGGTGGGGTGTCCACTTGCTTTGACCTTCGGTTGCTCATAACCTCGGTCAAAGAGGAACATCTGTAAATACCCCACCCAGGCTACATCTTGAGAAGGTTAAGTTAATCCATGAACCATGATCACACCATATCCTAATCTCAGCTTAAACCTAACCCTGACCCCAAAATCTCAAAAAACCTCCAAACCAAGACCCAAAACCTCAATCCAAACCATTCAACACACATGCAATCCCGCTTATACCCTATACCCTGACCATGACCCCCTTAACCCAAGTCGAAACCTGCTTTTCTGAGCCGAAAACCCCAAAAGGAGACTTTCGGGTGAACCCGCATGATGAACAAAGCTCGCACGCGCGAAACCGGCCCAAACTGAGCCCGGGCGGTAGTCTGACTGCCGCGAGCAGTAGTCTGACTACCACATGCGGTACTTCAAGTGCCGCCGCTCGCAGCTCGCGTGCGGACAACTGTCCCAACATCCAAAAGTCAACTTTCTCCTGAATTTACCCCTCCAATCTTCACTATTTACCGTTTTACCAGCCTCATAAGCCAATGAGAGTGTGTCATGTGACGCTCCTCTCTCCCTAACCAATCATAAACCTCCATTCCAACTTTTTAGCCCTTAACTACCACCTATTTACCATTCAACCATTGGAGAAGGCTATAAATAGCCCTCTCCTCTTCTCATTTCAACACACCCCAACAACCAAGAAACCCCATCCCAAGCTTAAGAGAGAGTGAAGGAATGGGAATGAGCTCTCAAGCCTTCAAGTCCAGATTTCCTTAGCTATCCTCTCGACCTCTCCAACCCATAAGCCTAGCTCGAATTGGTCATGTTTTGGTCCATGTCCTAGCCTATTTAAGATCGAGCCAAAGATCCATTCATTTTATATACAAGCATTTATCATGATATTTATTCCCTTATCAACCCCCCTGCTTCTCTAGATCTCTAGTGAATGTATGCTCTGTGACTTGCCGTATATCGGATCCTATCACATCAAAAATTTCTAGTGATCTAGTTTATTTTTTTATCTCTTTGTATAAGCATCATCACATCCGCCCTCTAGACATGCCGTTGGACGTATGCTCTGTGGCTTGCCGAAATCTCGGATCTTGCCGCATAAAAAATTCACGTGTGTGCCTAGTCCCATCTCGGCCACAACATTCATCATCCTTTGAGATTATTTTACCACACCGAGTAGATACCGTACATTTGTACGGGCAGAGAGGGTGCCTAACACCTTCCCTCTTTGTAACCGACGTCCATTGTCTGAAATTTCGGATCGCAGACCAGAAGTCAATTTAAGATAGGGAAGTTTTCGGATTTCTCTCATCTTACGTATTCTGTGGTTCTAGCTGACGACGAGATTTCGAGATTTTTCGGTTAGTGGCGACTCCAACATCTACAATTAGCCTAATCACCCCCACCACTAAACACCATAAGTTTTAAATCAGCGTGAGCGCTGATTTTCAGTGTCTACAAAGCCTGTCCACGGCCCAATCGATTATTTACAAATTAGTAGGTGTGAGGAGTGGATATAATGATCTCTGTTATACTATTGCCTCAAGGTTTTATAGTGCAACACTACTTATCTTCTTCTTCTTCTTTTTCTTTTTCTTTTTCTTTTTTTTTTCTCAATTTTTTTTAATTTTTTTAATTTTTTTACACACCCACACACACCGTAGTGGGATATTTCACCACCTATAGGTATCGTACCCAAGACCTCGTGTTGAGGTAAGGACTTGAACCCCTTATCTTATATTACTTAGCTTAAGAGTAGTGTTATCTAACTCATCTATGTTGCTACGTTGGATTAGCTTTAACCTAGAAGTAATATCATCTTGTTCGCCTGCACTATCATGCTGCACTAGTTTAGCTTAAGAGTAAAGCGATTTTCTTCCATTTATGCTAAGCACTAGATTGCAAGGATCATGATTTTCTTTTATTTTCAATAGTTTAATTTCCTTTTATCTATATAAAGTGTTGGATTGCAATGCTGATCCCCAAGCCATTGAATTAAGGAAGACTTAACTTTAGGATCTCATCATTTAGTCATAGGCACTGAAATGCTGGGGATTATCTTTGTAAAATTTTTTTTCATTTCATTTAATATAATCGTGTTCATTTTACTCTCACATGAGTGAATTGATTTATCTTAGTTATCATGATGAGAAACGTTTTTATTACCCAAAAGAAAAGAAAAACTCATTAGAAGTACAAACCATCCCTTTTATAGATCACCCGGTTTCAATTATAAGTACCTGAATAAAATGGCTGAACTGTTTCAATTCTCAATCATAGACAATCAGTCATAGTCTTTCTATCTATCTTATAAATGAAACCGGGTGATCTATAAGCGTGGGTCATAAGCGTTTTGTTCGAAGGCCGAGTGTGAGTGTGATCATACGCACATGCTAATCATCGATAGTGGAACCAAACAACGAATCTTTTCTTGGGAGTGAGTCCCGCAACTTAAAATGGATTAATGTGCGTTAACGCGTGCGTCATGTACAATTTCTGAGGCGACCATGTATCAATCGTCATATGCACGTCATATGACAGCCGGAATATCAAATAACTGCCCTTCCAATAAAAAGTTCAACCGGAGACCCCGTATCCAATGGACGCCGATTGCGTGGTGACCCGGCACTACGCCACTATGTGATGTCAGGCTCGGTGGGGCCTACCGTGATGCATGTGTTTTATCCACACCATCTATTCAGTTTGACCGTTCATTTTAGTTTTAGGCCCAAAATTGAAACATATCCAAAGCTTAAGTGGACCACATCACACGACACAGTAGGATAATGATATCCACCGTTGAAACCTTCCTGGGCCCACAGCAATGTTTATTTGTTATTCAACCCGTTAATTCGGACATCAGCTTGATCCAGTACTTCTATGGTCATCAAGAAGTTTTCAACAATAGGCATTCAATCCCTGTTGTTTCCGGTGGTGTGGTCCACTTGAGATTTTGATATGCTTCAATTATGGGCTCATGCCCTAAAATGAGCTGGCAAAATGGATGGACGGGGTGGATAAAATACATACATCACGATGGCCCCACAGAGTCCTGACACCACGTAGCTAAGTGGTGTTAGGTTCACCACGCAATCCGCGTCCGGATCCAAAGCCTATCCCCGCACGGAGGTACCGATACTCCATCTCACTTCCGCGCATGCAGCGCACACCACTAGATGATGAACACGCCGAAAAAAAAAAACCAAATCTCATGTCTGGACAACGGACTCCTTAAATGCAAGAGTCAGGGATTGGTAACATTCAGATGGAAAGGCCCACTTATTAAAAGGCTAGGATCGTCCAATAAAAGCAACCTTTGATTAGCAGCTAATCAATCGGAGCCTGCAAGATACCTGGTTAGTATCGCGATACGGTGAGCCACGCGTGTGGTGTAAGATTCGGGAAATGGGATTGCCTACTGAGTTACTCAGTACGCTCTTATCATACTGAGTAAACTCAGTTGGGCCCACCTTGAATGTATGTGATCTATCCATGCCGTTTATCCATTTTTTCATCTAATTTAAGGGGTTGAGCTCAAAATTTAAACATATCTAAAGTTTAATTAAATCATACCACAGTAAACAATGGGGATAATGATTTTCACGTTGAAACCTTTTTAGGCTCCAAGTAATGCTTATTTGTCATCCAACCTGTTAATAAGATCATACAGATATGGATGAAGGGAAAACATAAATATAAGCTTCATCCGAAACTTCTATAGCCCTCAAGAAATTTTCAATGGTAAAAGTTCAAGACAATTGTTTCCTATGTTGTGATCTATTTATATATTGTAAATTCTTTATTTTTGGGCTCAAGTCCTAAAACGACTTCTTCCTATAGTCTGGTACATTTAAATATTGTAAATTCTTCAATTTTGAGCTACGTCTTAAAATGATATGAGAAAATGAATGTACGGAACAAATAAAATACATAAATTATTGTGAACCTTACAGAGTCTACTTAGTACGTTAAGCATTGGAAGTTACTCACTACACAATCCGAAGGCGCAAACCTGTCATGCCTAAAGAGGCAGTGGAACAGCTGCCTCATGAGACTAACTCTCCGGCTGATATTTCCAGGGTGACTTCCCCAATCCGAGAGGCACTATTAGTAAGTTTCATGAGATCTAACCCGTTCATCAGATACGCTGCGTCAGGTTAAATATTCAACTGAAAAATCATGATAATCCAAAACTTAGGTAGGCCACAAGATGGGCAAATTGGGAGCAGATTAGGTGCAGCCTCAGCCCCACCCAAGACGGCACGATCCTTACCGTGGGGCCAACCTAAATGTATGTATTATACATATACCATCAATCGGGTTTTCGAGGTACTTCAATGCACAAACTCAAAAATGAATGAACCCAAATTTGAGGTTGGCCATACTATAAGAAACAATGTTGATTGAATGCACTGCCGTTAAAAACTTTCTAACACCAGTGGCAATGTTTTCTCAATTTTTATCTGCCATCTAACCTTTAAAAATAAAAACTAAAATTTTAATTTAATCTAAAACTTTTATAGCCCACAAAAAAGTTTTTAATAAACCAACGTCACTATATTATATGATATGGTCAACCCAAGATTTGGATCTACTTCATTAATAGGCTCCTGGCCTAAAATGATCTAGACAATTTAGATACAGAATAAATACATCAAGGTGGGACCGACGATAGACCGTGTTGGGTGAGGTGGGGCTCCACCTAATCCACTCCCAGGCCAAGTTGGGAAAGATTTCCACAGTTTTGCGTGGGGCCTACCAAGGTCTTTATATACCATCCAGTGAATCCATTCGTTTGATGTTAATAACCAGGATGAAAGACTTATCCAGAAATCAGTCTTTCAAAACTCAGATGCCCTGTTTTTGGAGTGGCCCACCTGACATTGAATCAAGCCAAAAAATCAAATGTGTGTGTTGTGCCACGTCATGGCGTGGATTTAAGGTACATGAAGCCGTTTCCGTACGTTAGAGAAGGTTACTGGTAGTTACCTAACACCATGGTGACAACTGACAAATATCATAGGCAATTTCTCAGGATATTTTTAAATTCAGACGTTTTTCTTGAGATTTTATTGAAAAATCTCGCCAATTATAATAAATATTTATTAAATAAATTTTAAATATATATTCACATTAAAAAATGATTTTTAAAACTATTTTTCAAGCATTTTAGGAAAAAATGTAATATTTTAAAATCTGTCGAGTTTTTAAAAATTCGCATAATATCATCTATGTTTTCTCGAGATACTATCTCCTCCACCAACGCGATGTTGCAATCTGTGATGACTAAAATACCCTTGATGGGAAACGAGCTACCCCTTTCTTACACTTTTTCATAACTTACCCTTAGCACAAGATCCCACCAATCCCTGTGGTTTCCAAACAGGACAAAAAGACCGGTATGTTAACCCGAGCTATGGTTTCAACTTTCAAGAGGTCTTTGGAAGGGTACTTTGGTCATTTGATTCCGAGTTTGCTTATTAAAGCCTCTGTCTCTTTATGGCTGGCGGTACATTGCATATCTCCGCAAGGTTGATAGATGCCCCCCCACCTTTTGACAGCTAGTAGCTCTTTCCATTTTATTTTATATAAATTTCATGTTTTGATTAAGCTTAGAGAAACCTCCCTTCCTGTGGGGCCCACCATGGTATTTGGAGTCGCCAGTTTCTATAGTTAGGGGAACCTGCTGGACGGTTTGGATGCCGTGCAAACATGGTGGGGGTCCATGCACAAAGAGTTATAAAAGCTGTTCAAACAGGCCTCTTAAACTTTAGAAGGCTTGCATTTGGCACATTAAGATTCCATGGTGACGCAAATTGGAATTTTCCTGGGAAATTTGAGTTAAATAATGAGAAATTGACAAAATTGTGATAACATCTTATTACAATTAGGATCGTTTGGCACCCATGAAAACCCTGAATTTCATTTCTAAGGTGGTTCAAAATTCAAGATTTTCACTCCTTTTTAATTTCAAGAGAAACTCTTAGCTTGCTAAATTCAAGATTTTTGGGTCATTTTCAGCTGTTATAATTACAACCTCCTCTCAGTCTATCCATATTTATTATGTTAAATGTTTTGTCTTTCATCTATATCATGACAATGAGATATTATAAAAACTAAAGTTATATAATCATTATGTAGTCACATCATAGAAAATTTGACAACTACAAAAGGAATGTAAATTTATGTTTTAATTATAAAATTAGTGGCCCACTTCTGTAGGCCACTAAAAGCTTAAAATTGCCTTTTGTTTTTGCCAAATTATCTTACAATGAGCACAATGTAATAACCATCTTATGTCGCACACATGTATTATATTTAAAATAATTAAAAGTATTAATTTATTATATTTATTATTTTGTAAATATATCACCAAGTAATTTCAAGAATTCAAAAGTTAAGAAAAAATAAAAAATATAAATATAAATTTTAAAATTCAGAATTTTATAAATCCATACTAGCAGAACTAAAAATCCAAGATTTCAATTCCACACTTCCAAACAAGCATTTTACGAAATCGTGCAATATTTGAGTACAAATGTAGCAAGGAGCATGTGGTTGAAAGAAAAGTTGTATCAGATTCATCCAACTCATTAAACCATGGCAAAGAGGTTTATGCAAAAGGCCTGAGTCGTTCAGCTAAAGCTTGCATGCCGTGCTAGTATCTCCGTAGAGATTCTTTATTTAGATGCGATAGAAAACTATGGAAAGGACACTGGTATTTACATTCACCATTAATTAAGGGCATATGAAGTAGATGTTTATTAAATTTAAAAATAATAATAAAAGAAAACTTACAAAAATGAGAGGGCAAAGAAAAGAGCTGCCACATTATCAATCCATCTTGGAGAACTCTAGCTTTCTTTTATTTTAAATTCCCAACAAGAATAGGCTCCCCAATGCTGTTGACTTTTTTTACCTACACCAAGTGAACTATACCATTTGCCAAACTAGAGATTATTACGTTTCAAACCAATTGCACATAAAAAGGGAGAGAATTATGGAAAGTTTTCACTCAATCTCACTTGAGTTGTGAGAGAGATCATATATATGGAAATATGCATAATGAGGATCCTATAAATTAGGATAAGTTGCAATCAATTAACAAAAAAATAAAATTAAAAACAATTTAAAGAAATTCAAATCGGTACACTATCTTTAGTTAATTGAAATCTCACCAACATGCCCATTCAAGCTGAAAATCAACTTCCACATGTTTTGTGCAGGTGTGAAATGCCAGATTTGTTGTCAGATGGGCAATTGCACTGGAGACTCGGTGGTTTGGCAATAAATATGCCTAACTCTTTGAACAGAGACTATTACAGCCCGGTAAGCTTAGTTGTTACTCCGGCTAAGGCTTCATACTCGGACCAGTACTTGATTGGGCAATGGTTTGTGGTTTTTTCAGAACTCCATGATATTAGATTGGGCCCATCATGACAAGATACCCACTTCGGACTTGTGATCGTCGGGACAACTGGTCCAATCACCCTAAGAAAAGGCCAATTTTCATTGTTAAAGTAATTTTAAAGAGTGTATAGAAATAATATCTCATTTAAAAAAGTAGATACTGTTGGGGGATTGCAGAAGCACATAGAGATGAATATAGGAGAGTAATCAAATTGCACCAAGCAAACACAAAAATTACAGTAAAAAAAAATAAAAAACTATAACACAAAGCGACAAATATTACCATGAAAGTAGAAATTACAAAAGAAAGAATTTACCCGATTCAAACAAACTCAAATCAACCCTTGCTATACCCTTAAAATCCACTGAACAAATTAGAAACCCTAAGATATCGTCCCAATTCAGTTTACATCCATATTTACAAACTAAGGAATCTCAAATGAAATCGGAAACAAATTCTGCAAAAATCGCAGTGTTGCGTAAATCTATACCAATCAGTTAGAGGACATTGAATACATTTTGATTTCATCGAAATTTATCCTTTGATGACATCGAACTAACACCCAAACTATTTAGAGACAAAATTGAAAATTTGATTTTTTTTTTTTTTTTTCCGATTGCATCTAGCTTTGTTTGATGACATTGAACAAACTTTCGATGTCATCAAACACATATTGATGGCATCGAAAAGATACTCGAATAATCCAATGATCAACTGGAGAAAATATAAAAAATCTTGATAGGATCGAACACTATTTATGTCATCGAAGACAACATTGAATAGTCTGTCGATGACATCAACATGCCCTGGAACTGACTCGATTTAAGACATCAATTACAATTGGTCTTACATTAAGGAGAGGTTACTTCGATTAAGTTCAATGAATTCAATTGATTGCTAGAAGTATTCCTGATCTTAAGTGGGACCAAACAAAGAACTTGATCGAAGTAGTTTAGTTGTCAGGCCATACCACAGTCTTCCATCAATATGGGGAGCTGCGGGAGGCACAACAGCAAGACTGCTGGAAGGGAGAGTGAATTTCGTCCTGTAATCTTTCGTAGAAACGTTAGGGTTGCTAATCCATTATACAAGTTATTCATACCAAGGGTTCGAATCCCTCTCTCTCCATTCCCTTTGATCACTCGAGAGTTATCTTTCGAATTTGCTACCTATTTAGAAGCGGCTTAAAAGGTAGGAAGTTAATGAGCAATGCAGTTTGGCATGATTAATTGAGGAAATGAGGGGATGAGATAGGCTAGTGTAGGCACTATGAGTCCACACAATAACATACACCTAGAGTTGGGCATGGGACAACTTGACTTGGCAAACTCACTCGTCTGATTCGTTTAGACCTGACTCAATCTGAACCGAGTGGGTGAGTCAATCCGAACTCAAAACTAAGTCAAGTTTGGGCCACCCAATTAATCAACTCGGCTGAACTTTTTTTTTTTTTTTTACACACGCACACACATCCTCATACACTCACGCCGCAGTGGGATTTCACCACCTATGGATACTCGAATCCTTCACCACATGTTGAAACTTTAGAGAGTCTACCACCCGAGCAAGAGTATGGATCTTGATATCCAACTTGGTACTGACTCAACTCCATTTGTAACTCAACTCATATAGGTGTATGTGTGTATTAGATCTGACATTTCAGATTTGAGATACTGATGCCGTGTAGTTGATGAAGAGGCTGTAGTTCTAGTAAGTGTACCTAAGTTTTGAGTTGTGATTTTAGCCTGTGGATACTTAATGCCCTTGACTTGACTCGGTGCCAACTTGACCTGACTTGGTTTGGATTAGTCCAGGCTAGACCTGGACTTGGGTTGGGTCAGGCATGCTGGACTCGGTACCGAGTCGGGTCAAGTTCGGGTCATTCTATTTCAAAACAACATTGAGTTGGTTCAGCCTTAACTCAATCCCACTGGACTCAATGCCCAACTCTACACACACCAAGTTCAAAGAGGAAAAACCTCTGGTCTTTGCAAAACTACAACAATATTACTTAATCTAAAACGATGAAATGTAGAGAGGTTTTCTAAGTACTTTCACAAAAATGATAATAACTAATGAAATTAGTCCAAAATGTCCCCTAAACAATGAGAATTTATTGTCTTAATAAATAGGGAAAAAACAAGGGAATGAGACAGAATATTGGTAGAATTTTCACATGGGTTTGATTGGCGCGGATTGCATACGCCGGACAACAAGAAGTTACTGCGGTAGGAAGTTGTGTTGGGTCCACAGAGATTCCCGTGATAAATCCACTCCGTACATCAGTTTTTTAAGACCAAAATAAGAATAAAAAAAGCATTTCAGGCAAATACAAAAACCCTCCTGGGCCACCCCAAATGAAACAGTGTGAACGGAAATATCCACCGCTGAAAACTTCCTGAGCCGACCATGATCTTCATATGCCATCCAAATCGTTCACAGGTCTATTACAATTCTGTGGTATGGCGGACTGGATTTGTCACGGACATCTCTGTGGGCTCCACGTAGCTTCCGACCATAGGAACTTCCCGTGGACAGGACAACAGTCAATCCTCGTCCGTTTGATTAGACTCGAAACGGTTGCAGTCTCCTCTAAACATGTAGCACGTGCATCCACCTGTACCGTACGGGGTTGAAGGGTAAAGACATTTTCCTGAAAAGATAAGGGCCGGAGGCAGTCAGCGTAAAAACCACTACGCAGAGGAAATTCCTCTGTCGATTGGATTTTTCTGGACAAACGTCCAGAGATTTTCACTGTGGACCGGTCCTCTGAGATTGATGAGAGATGGAATGGGCCCCTCGGATCAAAACACGACAATCATCCTCTGATCAATGGTCGAGAACAGTTTAACCTACTGAACAGTGCATCATATTGAAATTGCCCATTAGGTTTAGCAGACGTTTTATGGGCTACAACATAAAAAGTCACACTATTCAAATAATCCAATCCATCCATGTTGTGGCCATCTACTTTCCAAGCCATCCAATCCATCCACATTGTGGCCATCTACTTTCCAAGCCATCCAATCGATCCATGTTGTGGCCATCTACTTTCCAAGCCATGGATCAGATGGGTAGGATTCTCTCACAGATGTGATTCTTTGGAACTGTATGCAACCCACGATGGTGCTGAACAAACATGGCTCGAATGGTTTGTCGGGCCTATTTTTCGTAAATGATTTTGACCATCCATTTCATAGTCCATTGATTATATGGTAAGAAATATTCCAACAGTGTTATTTTTATATGGTAACCTTGTGAAATGTGCGTTGGACCTAATGGATGGTCTAGATTGATATGATCGATTATCCAATTGTCAGAATTCAGCTAACGGCACTATGACTCACAGTACTTACAGAGCACTGGACCATTTTTCTGTCAGGGTCATTTTGGTAAATGGCGGAAGGTGGTGGCATCACCAGAAGGTTGCTTTTGTGCTTCCCTTTCACGTAGATGGCAAATATTTAACATGGTCGGAATGAGGTTGGACATGTGCTAACTGCATTGGCACGCATGGGATGGACGTGGGACTTCCTGTCACACGTGATAACTTGAGGCACGTGCGAGAGATCCATGTCATTCATCAGGTGGGTCACACTGTGATCATTCCGTGGCCCAATAATAAGACAGGTCCACTCATTATAGGGGCTAACTTGCACGAGAAAAGTCAATATTGATCAAGGAAAATGACCACCGGGTCCACATTCGAAGTCCACTTGTAGATTAGATTGATTGCTGATCCAGCGCATTTTCCCAGTGGGCCCCACTTGGTTAATAGTGTAGATCTGACGCTTGATTGACATTATATGTTCCATGCATCCCACCGTCTATCTCATTGCAGTCGCACACTTGCCGTCCTTGATGGTAATGGGAATTATTATCCATGAAAGCAGCTAGACACAATTCCATAGGGTCCGCATCTGAAAACCTAGATAAAGTGCTTCCATTATGAGAAACTTCCTACTGTACAACCCATTTATGGCCACCAGCCATTTGAAGCCCACCTCTTTTTAAGCTTCCAAGAATACTCCCCTGTGTACGGCTGACTTTTCAAAGGACCAAAATACCCCGTCATTCATTCCTTCCTTCCGGAATCCGATTGGCTGGTGTGCGAAGACGAGCGCTGACGCTCCTCGACATGGGCCCATAATGATGTATTTATTATATCCACACCGTTCATCCATATTTCGAGATCATTTCAGAGCATTATCGTAAAAAAAGAATCACATGCAAAGATCAACTAGACCACACCACAAATAGCAGCGGGAAACTTGATTTTCACTGTTAAAAATTTTGTAGGGCCCACTATAACATTTATTTTCCATCCAATTTATTCATAAGGTTACGGAGACCTGGATGAAGAGGAAAATCAAATTTCATAATTATCCAAAACTTCTGTAACCCCTAAAAGGGTTTTAATGGTTTCCGTTCAATTCCTTACTGCCTTTTATAGTGTGGTCCACTTGATAGTTATATCTATCTTATTTTTTGTCTTAAGCGTTAATACGATCTCGCCAAATAGATGGACGGTTTGGATATAACACAGACCTTATGATGGTACCCACAAAAGCAACTAAAATTCAACGGTAAAAAAAAAAAAACAAAAACGGTAGTGCCGGGGCGGTCCAGACTATTTTTTTTTTTTTTTTTTTTTTTTTTACAAGGAAAACATTCTTCCCCTTACATTTTTCTATAATACATAGTTACGTAAATATGTATATGTAAGTATATAAAAATATTTTTCTATCTTTTAATTTATTTCTTTGTCTATTTATTTAACAAGCATATCTACTGAACGAGAATGACTTATTTAACATATCACATATGATTTTGGGATAGGAGAAGCTAATTTAGCCAACGAACGCAGTTATTTTCCAAGATTTCATCAGCTCGATGGTCAAAAATTCATTTCATTCACCTCGCGGTCAATTCCGTTCACATTTATAGTCATTTCAATGCACTTCACAGTCATTTCACTTCACTTCACGGTCATTTTCATGCATTTCACGATCAATTCTCTTCACTTCACGACTATTTCCATGTATTTCACGGTGATATCCGGCAATTCCGTTCACGTTTATGGTCATTTCGATGCACTTCACGGTTAATTCACTTCACTTCACAGCCATTTTGAAGTATTTCTTGATCAATTCTCTTCACTTCACGCCCATTTCCATGCATTTCAAGGTGATATCCGCCAATTTCGTTCACCTTCATAGTCATTTCGATGCACTTCACGGTAAATTCACTTCACTTCACGGCCATTTCAAAGCATTTCACGATCAATTCTCTTCACTTCACGGCCATTTCCATAAATTTCACGGCGGTATCCGTCAATTCCGTTCACGTTCACGGTCATTTCAATGCACTTCAAGGTCAACTCAATTCACTTCAAGGTCAACTCAATTCACTTCACAGCCATTTCGAAGCATTTCTCAATCAATTCTCTTCATTTCACGCCCATTTCTATGCATTTCACGTCGATATCCGGCAATTCCGTTAACGTTAACGGTCATTTCGATGCACTTCACGGTCAATTCACTCTACTTCACGGCCATTTCGAAGCATTTCTCGATCAATTCTCTTCACTTCACGACCATTTCCATGCATTTCACGGCGATATCTGACAATTCCGTTCACATTCACGGTCATTACGATGCACTTCACGGTCAATTCATTTTACTTCACGGCCATTTTCATGCATTTCACGATCAATTCTCTTCACTTCACCCCCATTTTCATGCATTTCACGGCGATATCCGGCAATTTCGTTCACGTTCATAGTCATTTCGATGCACTTCACGGTCAATTCACTTCACTTCATGACCATTTTGAAGCATTTCACGATCAATTTTCTTCACTTCACGACCATTTTCATGCATTTCACGGCGATATCTGGCAATTTCATTCATGTTCATGGTCACTACGATGCACTTTACGGTCAATTCAATTCACTTTACGGCCATTTCGAAGCATTTCTTGATGAATTCTCTTCACTTCACGCCCATTTCCATGCATTTCACATCAATATCCGACAATTCCGTTCATGTTCACAGTCATTTCGATGCACTTCACGGTCAATTCACTTTACTTCACACCCATTACGAAGCATTTCTCAATCAATTCTCTTCACTTCATGCCCATTTCCATGCATTTCATGGCGATATCCAACAATTCTATTCACGTTCACGGTCATTTCGATGCACTTCACGGTCAATTCACTTCACTTCATGGCCATTTCGAAGCATTTCTCAATCAATTCTCTTCACTTCACGACCATTTCCATGCATTTCACGGCGATATCCGGCAATTCCGTTCACGTTCACGGTCATTTTGATGTACTTCACGGTCAATTCACTCCACTTCACGGCCATTTCGAAGCATTTTTCGATCAATTCTCTTTACTTCACGACCATTTTCCATGCATTTCACGGTGATATCCGGTAATTCTGTTCACGTTCACGGTCACTACAATGCACTTCACGGTCAATTCAATTCACTTCACGGCCATTTCGAAGCATTTCTCGATCAATTCTCTTCACTTCACGCCCATTTCCATGCATTTCACGCCGTTATCTGGCAATTTCGTTCACGTTCACGGTCATTTTGATGCACTTCACGGTCAATTCACTTTACTTCACGCCCATTACGAAGCATTTCTCAATCAATTCTCTTCACTTCACGCCCATTTCCATGCATTTCAGGGCAATATCCGACAATTTCGTTCAAGTTCACGGTCATTTCGATGCACTTCACGGTCAATTCCCTTCACTTCACGGCTATTTCGAAGCATTTCTCGATCAATTCTCTTCACTTCACGACCATTTCCATGCATTTCAAGGCGATATCCGACAATTCCGTTCACGTTCACGGTCATTTGAATGCACTTCACGGTCAATTCACTCCACTTCGTGGTCATTCCCGGCAATTCCGTGTTGATTCATGGTCAATTCGATGCACTTCACGGCCAATTCACTTCACTTCACGCCCATTTCCATGTAAGTGAATTCACCGTGAAGTGCGTCGAATTGACCGTGAATCAACATGGAATCGTTGGGAATGACTATGAAATACATGGTAATGATGGTGAAGTGAAGTGAAATGACCACGAAGTGCGTGGAAATGGCCGTGAAGTGAAGTGAATTGACCGTGAAGTGCGTCGAATTGACCGTCAATCAACACGAAATCGCCGGGAATGACCATGAAATGCATGGAAATGATGGTGAAGTTAAGTGAATTGACCGCGAAATGCGTGAAAATGGCCATGAAGTGAAGTGAATTGATCGTGAAGTGCGTCAAATTGACCGTGAATCAACATGGAATCGTCGGGAATGACCATGAAATGTATGGAAATGACGGTGAAGTGAAGTGAAATGACCGCGAAGTGCATGGAAATGGCCGTGAAGTGAAGTGAATTGAGCGTGAAGTGTGTCGAATTGACCGTGAATCAATACGGAATCACCGAGAATGACCGTGAAATGCATGGAAATGACGGTGAAGTTAAGTGAATTGACCGCGAAGTGCGTGGAAATGGCCGTGAAGTGAATTGAATTGACCGTGAAGTGTGTCGAATTGACCGTGAATCAACACGGAATCGCCAGAAATGACCGTGAAATGCATGGAAATGACGATGAAGTAAAGTGAATTGATCGCGAAGTACGTGGAAATGGCCGTGAAGTGAAGTGAATTGACCGTGAAGTGCGTCGAATTGACCGTGAATCAACACTGAATCGCCAGGAATGATCGTGAAATGCATGGAAATGACGGTGAAGTGAAGTGAAATGACCGCGAAGTGCGTGGAAATGGCCGTGAAATGAAGTGAATTGACCGTGAAGTGCGTTGAATTGACCGTGAATCAACATGGAATCGTCGGGAATGATGTGAATGCCTGAAAATGACGGTGAAGTGAAGTGATTGACCGCGAAGTGCATGGAAATGGCTGCGAAGTGAAGTGAATTGACCGTGAAGTGCGTCGAATTGACCGTGAAATGCCTAAAAATGACGGTGAAGTGAAGTGATTGACCGCGAAGTGCGTGGAAATGGCCGTGAAGTGAAGTGAATTGACCGTGAAGTGTGTCGAATTGACCGTGAATCAACACGGAATCGTTGGGAATGACTGTGAAATGCATGGAAATGACGGTGTAGTTAAGTGAAATGACCGCGAAGTGCGTGGAAATGGCTGTGAAGTGAAGTGAATTGACCGTGAAGTGCATCGAATTGACCGTGAATCAACACGGAATCGCCAAGAATGACCGTGAAATGCATGGAAATGACAGTGAAGTTAAGTGAATTGACCGCGAAGTGAGTGGAAATGACCGTGAAGTGAAGTGAATTGACCGTGAAGTGCGTCGAATTGACCGTGAATCAACACGGAATCGCCGAGAATGACCATGAAATGCATGGAAATGATGGTGTAGTGAAGTGAAATGACTGAGAAGTGTGTGGAAATGGCCGTGAAGTGAAGTGAATTGACTGTGAAGTGCGTCGAATTGACCGTGATTCAATACAAAATCGCCGGGAATGACCATGAAATGCATGGAAATGACGGTGAAGTGAAGTGAAATGACCGCGAAGTGCATGAAAATGGCCATGAAGTGAAGTGAATTAACCGTGAAGTGCGTCGAATTGACCATGAATCAACACGGAATCGCCGGGAATGACCGTGAAATGCCTGGAAATGACGGTGAAGTGATTGACCGCGAAGTGCGTGGAAATGGCCGTGAAGTGAAGTGAATTGACCGTGAAGTGCGTCGAATTGACCGTGAATCAACACGGAATCACCGGGAATGACCGTGAAATGCCTGGAAATGACAGTGAAGTGAAGTGATTGACCGCGAAGTGCGTGGAAATGGCTGTGAAGTGAAGTGAATTAACCGTGAAGTGCGTCGAATTGACCGTGAATCAACACGAAATCGCCGGGAATGACCATGAAATGCATGGAAATGACGGTGAAGTGAAGTGAAATGACCGTGAAGTGCGTGAATATGGCCATGAAGTGAAGTGAATTAACCGTGAAGTGCGTCGAATTGACCGTGAATCAACACGGAATCGCGCGGGAATGACCGTGAAATGCCTGGAAATGACGGTGAAGTGAAGTGATTGACAACGAAGTGCGTGGAAATGGCCGTGAAGTGAAGTGAATTGACCGTGAAGTGCGTCGAATTGACCGTGAATCAACAAGGAATCACCGGGAATGACCGTGAATTAACAAGGAATCACCGGAAATGACCGTGAAATGCCTGTAAATGACGGTGAAGTGAAGTGATTGACCGCGAAGTGCGTGGAAATGGCCGTGAAGTGAAGTGAATTGACCGCGAAGTGCGTCGAATTGACCGTGAATCAACATGAAATTGTCGGGAATGACTATGAAATGCATGGAAATGAAGGTGAACTTAAGTGAAATGATCGCGAAGTGCGTGAAAATGGCTGTGAAGTGAAGTGAATTGACCGTGAAGTGCGTCGAATTGATTGTGAATCAACACGGAATTGTCAAGAATGACTGTGAAATGCATGGAAATGATGGTGAAGTTAAGTGAATTGACCGCGAAGTGACTGGAAATGGCCGTGAAGTGAAGTGAATTGACCGTGAAGTGCGTTGAATTGACCGTGAATCAACACGGAATCACCGGGAATGATCGTGAAATGCATGGAAATGACGGTGAAGTGAAGTGACTGCGAAGTGTGTGGAAATGGTTGTGAAGTGAAGTGAATTGACCGTGAAGTGGTCGAATTGACCGTGAATCAACACGGAATCGTCGGGAATGACCATGAAATGCATGGAAATGACGGTGAAGTTAGTGAATTGACTGCGAAGTGCATGAAAATGGCCATGAAGTGAAGTGAATTAATCGTGAAGTGCGTCGAATTGACCGTGAATCAACACCAAATCGTCGGGAATGACCGTGAAATGCATGGAAATGACGGTGAAGTGAAGTGAAATGACCGCGAAGTGCGTGGAAATGGCCACGAAGTGAAGTGAATTGACCGTGAAGTGCGTCGAATTGACCGTCAATCAACACGGAATTGCCGGGAATGACCATGAAATGCATGAAAATGACGGTGAAGTTAAGTGAATTGACCGCGAAGTGTGTGGAAATGGCTGTGAAGTGAAGTGAATTGGCCGTGAAGTGTGTCGAATTGACCGTGAATCAACATGGAATTGCCGGGAATGACCATGAAATGCATGGAAATAACGGTGAAGTGAAGTGAAATGACCACGAAGTGCGTGGAAATGGCTGTGAAGTGAAGTGAATTGACTGTGAAGTATGTCGAATTGACCGTGAATCAATACGGAATTGCCTTGAATGACCGTGAAATGCATAGAAATGACGGTGAAGTTAAGTGAATTGACCGCGAAGTGCGTGGAAATGATAGTGAAGTGAAGTGAATTGACCGTGAAGTGAGTTGAATTAACCGTGAATCAACACGGAATCACCAGGAATGACCGTGAAATGCATAGAAATGATAGTGAAGTGAAGTGAAATAATCGCAAAGTGCGTGGAAATGGCCGTGAAGTGAAGTAAATTGACCCTGAAGTGGATTTTTAACCATTGACACTATCGAATCTTGAAAAATTACTATGTTGGTTGGCTAAATTAGCTTCTCCTACCCCAAAATCATATATGGTACAATAAGTAACTCATTCTAATTTAGGAGATATGCTTGTTAAATAAATAGATAAAGAAATGAAGTAAGAGATAGAAAATTATTTTTATATACTTATATATACATATTTACATAATTATGTACTTGAGAAAAATGTAAGGGAGAAAAAATTCTCCCCGTAAAAAAAAAAAAAGAAAAAATAGAAAAAAAGAAAAAAGTACAAAGGTAGAACAATGAGTTGGGGTCAACCGGGTTGACCGGATAAGTGGTACAACGAGTCGGGGTAGACGACCCCGTCTACCGGGTCAGGCTAATTTTTTTTTTTTCCTGTTATAATCTTATTGTTGTTTATGGGTCCCATTATGATGTATGTGTTATATCCAGACCGTCCATCTATTTAGCGAACTCATATTAAGTCTTGAGATGAAAAATAAGTCAGATCTATCTATCAAGTGGACCACACCGTAAAAGGCACTGAAGGATTGAACGTCTACCATTGAAATCTTTTCATGGGTCACAAAAGTTTTGGATCATTATGAAATTTGTTTTTAAATTTGTTTTTCCTCTTCATCCAGGTCTTTGTGACCTTATGAATAGATTGGATGGAAAATATATGTTATGGTGGGCCCTACAAATTTTTTAATCGTGAAAATCAATTTTTCCGCTGCTCGTTGTGGTGTGGTCCAGTTGATCTTTGGATATGATTTTTTTTTTTTGATAATGCTCCGAAATGATCTCGAAATATGGATGAACGTTGTAGATATGATAAATACATAACTGTGGGGGCCATGCTATGTTGATATCTTTTGAACCGTTCGCACAATTCGGAGTTCGAGGAGCGTAAGCGCTCGTCTTCGAGCACCAGGCGATCCGGCTCAGGAAGGATAGCAAGGGCATTTTCGACCTGAGAAATGGGGCCGTACAGCTGGGGAGTATTCTTGGAAGGTAAAAAGCGAGTGGGCTTCGAAAGGTTTTGGGCCATATACTGGTCGTACAGTTGGAAGTTTCTCCTCCATTATTTGTAATATGCAGATGTGTAGAAAAACTTTGATACTCTGAAAGAGTGTAATGCATGATACTCGGGCACTTAGAAGTTACTCTGAAAATTCCATTGGTGGCACCCAAGAAAATCCAAAACATGTTTACCAGTTTAGATGTGTCATGAAAAAAAAAAAAACGTTTATTTAATTATTGGGCCATACGTTTGATCATCATTTATTTATCGGTCAAAATGAAAAATATCTAGTGATCCTATCACAACGAATATGTGTCCGCATATAAGATTACAGCGTTGTCCAACCAGTCCGAGGTTGGGACTGTGACTTAGAGACGGTGGATTCCACAATTTAGTAGTTTCAACTTGCGTTAATATATCCCATGTGTACAATGTATGAGTCCCCTGCGTATCAACCGTCATACGCGGCCAACGTATCATGTAAGTCCCCGGCATGCATCGCTCAACCATGATTACCCGGCATAAATACGGGGATTGCGTCCAACCCCCTCCCGTCTCCAGGTGGGTACGGGCAGGAGCTTTGAATGGCCAGCACGATGTATGGGTCTTATCCACACCGTACATCCATTTTTTCCTATCATTTTAGGGCATAATCTCAAAAATTAGGCAGATCTCAGGTTTAAGTGGTCCATACCACATGAAGCAGCGGTGATAATGATTCTCACCGTTGAAACTTTTCTAGGGCACACCGGGATGTTTATTTGCCATCCAACCTATTCATAAAGTTACGTAGACCTGGATGAAGAGAAAACACAAATATCAGCTCCATTCAAAACTTCTATTGCCCCAAGAAGTTTTCATTTTCATTGGTAAGATTTTAATCTCCATTTTGGAGTCCATTTGAGCTTTGGATCTGACTAATTTTTGAGCCTATAATCTAAAATGATACGAAACAATGGATGGACGGTGTGGATAAGACGCATACATCACAGTGGCCACTCAAAGCTCCTGCCCGTTCCCAGCTAGACGGGCGGGGTAGGACGCAATCCATGTCCCGTGAATACCATATCCATAGTTGCGGTGGGCCCTTCATACCTTATCTTATCCTCGGGTTGTACTGATTTTGTAATTTACTCATTTATGGTGTCGGAGTGCTAGCTGTGATTGTTAGCCATCTTATATTGCCGTAGGAAAATAGAAATGATAGATACAGGAGCTGTATAAGAAATTCTATTCTGATGACGTGTCAGTCGTGTACAATATCCTCTCAGTATCTAAGGTGAGCCACGCCAAAAAGCAAGCCGATCAACCCATTGGGTGGGCTCCACCAGAAAACTAGTTATACCGACGGCTTTTCATTGATATTGACGCTGTGTCCGATTCTAGGTTTGAATCAACCTAATTTTCCATACCATCATTATGATGTGGCCCACCTTTTGTATGCATATGATACGCTGCATATGTGACACATTATTGGGGGAAATAGCAGCTGTATCAAAACTTCTGATACAGCCGCTGTATCTGATCATTTCTCTGGGAAAGAGAGATATATTCCATTGCCTGGCGGCACATCAAAACTGCTGCCCCCCTTGTCATGTATGAACAGCATCCCAGCCATCCAATAGTCGGTCCCATCATTACCCCGTGTTGCAGGAATCCCTTATAATGTAATTCTCTTCGTTTGTTTTGTCGGCTCATGTTAGAAAGAAAAAGGGTTCAACAGTGGGTGTTTTCGTCCCCACCGTTTTACGCAGTGTGGTGCTTTAAATGTTGGTTTCCACACCATTTAAATGTTGGTTTTTTTTTTTAATTTTTTAGATTTATATTTTAAAATAAGAGAAAGGGAGGGAGTGAGTTTAACATCAACACGAGGTGGCCCGTGGAGTTTACAATGATTCTTGCAATCCCGGTTACGGCAAGTCATGTCCATTCAGCTGATCTTTGTTGATTTTGTCAAAATATATATGTTTTTAAAAACTTAAAAAAAAGAATTGAGAAAAAAAAAATGCACCTTTTGGTAATTGTTGGTAAGCATTCGATTTACGGATGATGATGCCTCTTAGGGCCTGTTTGGCCGGGCAAATTGGATGGGATTGGATGGTATTAGAGTGGATTGCATGGATTTCAAAGTAAAGATAGCTGTGCCAGTGGATTAGTGCAAGATCTATGGGATTGCTATCTCCCGGTATTGTTATATCCGGTCTGTTTGGCACACTCGGCCAATCCTAGGATCAAACCTTCCGATCCCTTTCAATCCCTCGAACCAAACACATCTCAGACAATTTTGAAGGGATTAGCATGGGTTGGATGGGATTTAAAGGTAATGATGGTGATGTCAGTGAATTGTCTTAAGATCCATGGGATTGTTTATCTTAAGATCAGGTTCCTATGTCTCTTTGGCACGCTAGATCAATCTTAAGATCTATTTTTCAATCCTTTTCAATCCTGTCCAATCCCATCTAATATGCTCAGCTGAACAGGCCCTTAGTAAATGGAATATCATTTGAACTTAAGATCGCAACGAAAAGATACTATTATTTCTTGCAGATTGATTTGATGCTATTGCAGTGTTTTTATGGGACGGCTCCCCTTGGCGACGGACCCTCCTTCACCTGTACAGAAACAATGTCAAGGGAACCCTGGCTAGAGCCGGGGAACCTCCGATGCGTAAGTCAGTTATCTCGTCAATAGCCAAGAACTTCTCTGAGTTAGTATTTGCGTACCTTTTACTGTTCCAAGCTTAGAGATTTATACAGTCTACCAATCTTTATCTTCGGAGGATTCTTCTTCTGGGATCGCTCAGGATCCCGAGAATCTCAGGATCCGCTACCAGTATCCCTGGATTTCCGTAGATCAGCATCTGTCCTCGTTCCGCCACTACCTGTCTCGGTTGGATCTCGACCGACTCCGGGGGAGTCTCGGCCAGGTCATGACCGACACCGGGAGAGTCTCGGCCGATGCAGGAGGACGGGTTCTCAGCCGTGCCCGACAGAATGAACTCCCTGAGGGGATCTTTACTCTATCGGTTGAATGGCTTTCACACGCCCGGCCTTCAGTGAGGTGATGCAGGCGAGGTTATCACTCTGACAGAGCGACTTTACTCGTCCTTGCTCACGCCTAACGGCCTACCTTCTGTCCTGTCGGTGTTGTCTCGGATTCTTCAGGCAGTGTCGGCGAAGCCGACCTACTCTTATACGAATCTCGGGACTTTACCCGAGCCCGACACATTTTTCCCCAACAGTGAGCCCCCCTGCTCCTGGTGTCGTCTATGGCAACAAGGAGCACGATTTTATCGGTCAGTTGGCATTAGCATCCGAGACAATGATGAGGCATTTAATGTTCTTTGAGTCGTTCTTAGCGTGCGTCGTTGCGCCTCCCAAGGTCGCACGTGCGGCCAGCCGTCAACTCGCTCCGTCCGCGTATAGGTGGCGGACGTGTGGCCACGATTTCGGCGCGGTCAATCAACAGTCGCCACGCGTCGAACGGGGGAGCCGAGGCGAACGTCGCTTCACTTCCGCCATAATGACCCGTTTACGTGGCAAGGCTATAAAAAGCCCGGGCGGGAGGACGGTTCGAACTTTGTTTTCGCCCTCCTTCCTCCCGTCCGTGTCCGATTCCGAGCGCATTTTCGCTCTCTTCTTCCTCTCCTCCGCTGTCGCTTCTTTCTTCGTCAACCTTTCCTTGCAATCACCGTTGATCCCTTTGGTGAGTCCTTCCCTTCTCCTTTAATTAGCTTTAATGGTCGCACACGGCTCTTAAAGCCCTCGGGAGGAAATGTCAGTAGATGAGGGCGTGTCCCAACACCTCTGGGATGTTACAGACCCACCATCCCTGTTGACGGAGTTCGCCGTCGGAGCTGACGCCGCTTTTCGGCTTGTCAGAGAATCCGGCAGCCCTTCGGCTGAGCATCCCGCCCAGACAGGTCCATCCAGCGGGGGGACATCTCTGGTGACTCGTCCAGGGAGACCTAACCCATGGGCGGATCAGGTGGAGGATGAGGAGGGAGAGGGAGAGGACGATTTAGTAATGGGCGAAGGAATGGCCGTTCCATACCCTGTGACTCGAACTGCGGAGGCTTCTGGGTCATCTTCGAAAGGGGAAGGAGACGAGCCCAGCGGTCTCGTAGCTTCTATTCTCACCGAATCCGATTTAAACCGAATCAGGGCTGGTTACTCCTTTGAATGAGTCGGCCTAGACGTGGTGTTCGTTCTTGGGTAATAGTCCCATGATTGTGTTTTTTCCGCGAGACTATCGAGGTAATCCCATACCTCGTCGACATTTTTATTTATGAATTCTCCGTTACACATTGTCTCGACCATTTGGCGCATGGAAGATGTCAGCCCATCATAGAAAAAATTTGTAATGCGCCATATTTCAAAGCCATGTTGTGGGCATGCATTAACCAAATCCTTGAACCTTTCCCAACATTAGAAGAATGTTTCATCTTCCTTTTGGGCAAAGTTCATGATTGCTCTCCTGAGGGTAATTGTCTTATGATGTGGGAAAAATTTCTTTATAAATTCCCTCTGCAAATCATTCCATGTGCCAATGGACCTAGGACGCAGTGAATGTAACCACGTCTTGGCTTTTTCTTTCAAGGAAAATGGAAAGAGTTTCAGCCTAATAGTATCCTCAGATACATTCGGAAAGTATAAGGTGCCTATGATTTCATCGAACTCTTTCAGATGCAAGTATGGTTCTTCAGACTCAAGCCCATGAAACTTAGGAAGGAGTTGGATAACCCCTGGCTTGATGTCCATATGTCCTGTATTCTCAGGAAAAATCATGCATGAGGGCGTACTCACCCCCGCCGGTTGTAAATAATCTCGTAAAGTACGAGGCGGGGGTGCCTGATGCACCTCATTCTCATCATGTACTTCCTCAACCCCTGGTTGGGGTAGTGCTTGAGGTTGATTTTCAGCCATAACGTCCTCTAACTCAGGAGAATTCAAGTGGTGTCTAGTCCTGCGATGGACAGTCAACCCCTCAACTAATCCTCCTTCAGTCACGAGACGTCGAGTGTTGTCGCGTGCCCAATGGGGCATAAAACACACTCAGCCCTCAAATTCTAATTTAAACCTAAAAAAGAGGAAGAAGAAATCTAGAAAATAAAAGGGAAAGATGGAAAGAAGTTACCAAATTTGGAGTCCTAGGTTAAGAATCTGCAAAACAAAACAAAATAAGTTAGTTTCTAAGAATAGAAAGTCCTAATTAAGAGTAAACTAATTTCTAGAAAAAAAAGAAGAAATTCTAAAAAAAGAGAAATTGGAAAGAGCTTACTAAATTAGAAGTTTCCTACAAAACAGAAAAAAATTAGGTTAGTTCTAAAAATCAGGTAGAATGAAGAATAGTTAGTTTCTAACGTTAGGAAAAATTTCTAACAAGGAAAATAACTACTTCTAAACCTATAATTAAAAATTCTAAAGAAAATCTAATCTTAAACTAATCCCAAAACTAATTAATTTCAGAAAAACGCAGCCAACAGTCCCCGGCAACGGCGCCAAAAACTTGTTCACTCCCCAAGTGCAGGGTTGTGATGTAGTAATAACTCGGTAAGACCGAGGTCGAATCCCAAGGGACTGAAACTTGTACGTTATCTAAAATTAACCAGAACTAAAACTAGATTAAGATGAAATCTAAACTAAATGTAATTTAAGAAATAATGGTGAAATAATTATCTAAACTTGAGAGAAATCAGGAGAAGGGACTAGGGATTCAGAGGATCCACTTGTAGAGATCAGGGAGAATTTATGCTTGCATCAAAAATCATGAAAATTACTGAACTGGCGTTGATCTAGTTTTCAAAGAGATGAAAGGTGTATGAATTAGAATGGATTCCATCACCAAACCATGCCCACAGACTATGGCAAACAACAGAATTAAACTAATTACCAACCAATCATATGTATGAAGGTTAAGAAGGGTACCGTCATCCAACCATGCCCAGGAGACTATGGTGAACAACAGGGCTTCCTAACGTCATAAACATTAAAGAGAATGGGAATATTAAAAGTCATTGCAGACCCATTGTAATTTCAGTCACAATAGACCATTAAAAACCTAAAATATTTCCATTAAAATCAAACTAAAACCAACTTCAATTCAAAAATTAAAATTAAATTAAAAGCATATAATCTCTCATCTCACTACAAGCTTCACCTCCTAGCCCTAGCTAGGAGGATTTAGCCTGCCATGGATGGGCTCAATCCAAATAAATAAAGAGAAAAAGAAAAGGAAAAGAAAAGGGAAAGAAAAAACCAAGCTCCTCTCTCTCTCCTCTGCCCACGTTGAAACCCAAGCTCGAGCCCTCTGTTCTTCCTCCCAAGACCTTGAATGAATGCTTCCCACGTCCAAAAACCTCCTTTTATAGCTGTTGGAAGGCTGGAGTCAGTGACAGAGTTGTAGCAGGACACGGAGTGTAATTTTCGCAGCCAAGTTCAGTACCATGAAACACGCCACTTTCCTCGCTCAAATTCTAAAGAAACACCGTCCCTTAGTACTTTCTTGGGTCCTCTACATGATAGACGGTTCAGATCTGCCATATGATCAAAGATGGTGGGCCAAAACTGTCCGAAAAAGTCGGTTTTCGCGGATGTGCGAAACCTTTCGCACCATTTCTCTGTTGTGGTCGGTGGGCCCCACAGAAGCATTTTCTGGAAAATCCACCCCGTCCATTGGATTCAGAACGAAATTTCAGTCAAGAATGGGTGGTTTTGAACGTCCATTGACGTGGCCCAGAGAAGAAATCACAGAAGAATCAGTTTTGAACGTTACCGAGCAGCCCTTTTGTGGCCTCTGTATCTCACACGTGTGCACGCATGGGTGAAAAGTGATAACATGGTTTTGTAGTTCTCGCGGCTGTCTACACGGTGGACGGTTCAGATCGAGCTTATGGAGCACGTGTGGGGCCCACAGATGATCGCAAAAATGGCCAGCGGCCGTGCGTTACGCGGTGCGAAAGCGGAAACTTCTTCCGCTGTGATGCTTGTGGGGCCCATTTCGGTTTTCTTTTCAAAAATCCACACCGTCCATTAGCTTCAGGACGAAAAACCGTCCAGGAATGCTGAGTTTTGGAGCCATTTCGGTGTGGTCCACAGAATCTGTAACCCAGCCGTCCATCCTGCGTTTTCCATCCATCTATGTCCGTACCTGTGCATGGGATCAAAAGGACAGCTTGGTGAGGTTAATACCCCCCCTTTACACGCAATGGACGGATCTGATCTATCAAAATATCGACGAGTGGGGCCCACAGTCGATCTTCCCCGTCGGCCGTGAAGACGCTGTAGCGTCTTTCTGTTTTGAGAAAAACGTCGGTCAGCGCCTGTGCTGACCGACTTCTTTATTTAGTACTCGGCGTCTGTACGTGTGCTGTGCACACGCACGATGTAAGGTGGGTCCCCCTTCGACGTATGTGAGAAATCCGCTCCGTTCATCTGCTTTACCATCTCCTTTTAACCGTAGGGACCAAATTTGAAGCGTATCCAGATAGCAGGTGGGCCCCAAATTGAAGATTGATGGGCTGATTTGACCGTTGGGCCACTTCTAGAGAGATCTAACGGCTGAAATTTGACTTGTACGGTTAATTTATGGTCGTCAGACCATGTATGAAGTTCTGAGCCAAACGGATGGTGGGAACCTCGTGATCTTGCATTATGGACGTCCTTCAGGCCACTTGAGCTTCAGTTCCTTGATTTTCTCGGATTTCTGACCGTGTATATTTGTCAATCTTGGTCCCCTGGAGTGTGTCCCTTGCCTTTTGCATCATCAGATCGTTAAATCTCAACTTTTAACGTCCTTTTTCCATCCATGCTCATAAAATCACTTTGCCACACAAGAATGAGAAAACGAGCCATTAGACAGCATTATATTCGTAAATCCAGACAATATCTGGGGTCTAATATGCAATATTTGACCCTCAACAGTTACCATGTACCTGATTTGGTCATCCTTCATCTCCCTCGTCCGGGTGATTTGCCCGACCATCCCCCCACAGGGATGGTAGCAATTTTCCAAGTCTCGATGCAGTGCAGCTTGCGCCTGCCACTCTAGCCCATTGCCCGTGACTTCCTTTCTCGAGTCAAAATAGCTCCCGGCCAAATCGTTCCAAACGCGTGGAGGAACTTATTCGGGTGTGCCGTGCTTTGGTCCAAGCTAGAGCAACCTTCTCTTACGGTCGACGAGTTCCTCTACCTGTATCAAATCCGACCAAACCCCAACTTTCCTGGCCTCTACTTTCTAAGCGCGTGGAGAGGCAAGGGGGGATCTCTAATAACCGACCCACCTACTTCGAACAAGTTCTGGAAGGAGAGGTGGTTTTGGGCGTGTGGTCGGTGGGAGTCGGCCGACTCGTGGCCGTACGAGCCTCAAGTATCCCGCACATTTCGTAGAGCAGGTGACTCGGCGCCTCGGCTCACTGATCTTCCCTTTTCTTATTTTCCGTTTATATATTCTCTTCCACTGATCTTGACTCTACCATTGTAAGACCCGTATCTTGGTCCGTACCTTTCCGTACACTCCCGCGGTCGTACCGGTCGAATTCCGGTAACTTTCGACCCTTAAACAATATCGACGCGCGACCTGAATTCATGTACTGACAACCCGAGTCGACTCAACCCGAGACCTATACCATAGCGACCGCGCCGTCGTTGCGGTTCCGATACCGCGACTCGCGCGCCAAGGCGATACCCTGATCAAGAGATATGAGCCAACGTTCGGTGCGAGAAAACGCCGCGCGTTGTGAAAACCAAGGGAATCTCAACGATGTGTCACATCAATCACATCAATCCCATCAATCAATCACCCATCAACCCATCACATGTCAAGTACACATCACTCTCACCCATTTTCCCAAGCAACCACAAAAGTCTCCCAAATCCATACCTCTCTTACACAAAAGCCAATAAAGTCTTCTCAACCCATACCTTTCTTACACAAAAAGCCACAAAAGTCTTCCTAACCCATACTTTTCTTACACAACCATCACTCACCCATCCATCCATCACTCTCTCTCTCTCCCTTTACATCACTCTCTCTCTTTCTCTCTTTCTCATTCCAAAAAATTTCCAAACAACAAAAAATCCCAAGAGCTCCCACGTATGGAATTTCCCAAGTCCCTCTAAGCTTCAAGTGGCCCACCTTCCTACCCCAAAATCTCCCATCTCAACCCTCCATTCTTCATCTTAGCCATTGAAGTTGAAGACAAGGTGCCAAGGAACCTCTATGAGCGAGAAGATCGAACGGTGGGTGCTTCCATAGGGTAGTTTTTATTATTTTTATGGTGGACCAAGTGAGTCCCACCGATCAATGGTGTGGATCTCACTTGGGACCCCAAAATGTGGCCGATGGACCACTTGGATCATCATGATCGTTCCATGATGGGGCCATTCTCCATGGACCCCATCATGATGGTTATTTTCATTGCAAAAAGGTCATCTAGACCGTCCATAACGGTGGAGAATGGATCTCCACCGTTGATTTATAATTTTGATGGTTCCATGATCAAAGGGATCCATTTATTGTATGTTTCATTGCAAGGGAGGGCCCATAATGACGGGGTCCCTCCATCACAAGCCGTGTCCCACTCTCCATGTCTCTCTCCCTCTCTCTTTTATTTTATTGTATTTTATTTTATTTTATTTTATTTTATTGCAATAGGATGGTGTGGCCCGCTTGAATGGATCCCAACTCGATGTATTTATTTTATTCAAGTGGGGCCCACCTTAGATGTTATTTCTATGCCCCCATCATGTGGTGGCCCACTTCATCAGGCCACCACAAATAATTGTGTATAAACGTCAGCCGTCCAGCGTCCTGGACGTTTCTAAGAAAATGAGAACAAGAAGAAAAAAAAAAGGGAAAGGAAAAAGGAAGAAAAGGAAGGGAATGGGGTGTTCCCTTTGCACAGGCCCCACCCTGATGTCTATGTCCTATCCAAGCCGTCCATCCTCTCACCCACGGTATTCTAGCCGTTGGGTAAAAGTTTGGAACTAATCCAATCACCTGGTGGGCCATAGATATTGCGCCCTTACCATCCAAACACTAGTTCCTTATTTTATTTCACCTACAAGCATCAAAAAAATTGGAACTCTAGACTCATTTGGACAGCCTCGAGCCACTGATCGCAATGGCTGGGACGGATTTCGCTTTAGCGGGCCCCACATGCGAAAAACTACGGAAAATGTGATTTTTTTCAAAATTCCTAAGAGGCAGAGCCTCTGTTCTTTTTTCTTTTTTTTTTTTTGGTGACAGCGAGCAGCGCTGCACGCTGCAGCGTGCAGCCGTCCCACGGCGGGCGGGCTGCCGTGCAGCCACCCACGGCTGCTGCCGTGGGCCCCACGTGATGTATATGTTTTATCAAAACCGTCCATTAGGTGGGCCCCCTTCTCAGGTGGGCCCCCTCCAAATTTCAGGTTGATCCAAACCTCAGGTGGGCCACATCACAAGAAACAGTGTGAATGAGCATCCACCATTGAAACTCTTCCTGGGGTCCACAGAAGTGTTGGATCAAGCTGAAATTTTATGTTTTCCCTTCATCCAGGTTGAGTGACCTTATGAACGGGTTGGATTTCAAATAAACATTACGGTGGGCCACATACATGAGACCCATAGTGATTTATGTATTTTATTCACACCGTCCACGGTCCGTGGACGGTGATGCCCACGGTGATTTTTGCTGAATCCACACCGTCCCCACTGAACGGTGGGGCCCACGCCCACTTGTGGGTGCTGGGTGCCGCATGTGTGTGTATATATAAATTATATTATATATATATATTACATATAATACTGTATATATCATATTATATGTAGTTTATATATTATATAATATATACGATAGTTCACCTCCTTGTGGGCCCCACCATTGTCACAGACGATGCATCCAGACTATCCATCCACTTGAAATGATCATTTTTAGCCTATGGGTTAGGCCCAATTGAATTTAGAAAGGGCTATGGGCTAGGCTTATTTGGTTTATGGAATGTTTATGGGCTAGGCCATTGGATTCATTTAAGGCCTAGATCTAGGCCCATTTGATGTGTTGCAAGTCCTTGGGACTAGGCCCATTTGATGTACTTCAAGACCCATGTAATTGGACCCTTTTTGTTGAAATTAAAGCCCATGGAGGTAGGCCAATTGATATATGTAAGGCCTAGGGGTTTAGGCCCACTTCGACATACGTGCAAGCTCATGGATTAGGCCCATTTGAATTGCTTAAGGCCTAGGGATTTGGGCCCATTCGACTCATATAAGGCCTCTGGGTTGAGGCCCATTGGATATACATTTGGGGGTCCAATTGGTGTAGCCCATTTGATACATATTAGACTCATGTGACTAGGTCCAATTGGTGCAATCCAAGGCCCACGGGTTTAACCCATTGCAATGCACTTAAGGCCCATTGGTTTGGCCCATTTCTGTGGCCCATCTGATGAATAAGAGCCCATAAGCTATGACCCATTTGATATATATGTAAGGCCCAGTGGGAGGAACATAAGGTCCATTGCAATGTGTAAACCCAATACCGATTATGTAGCGGTGTTTTAAGAAGATCGTACCTGAGAAGCAATGTTGGTTTGACGTCCACATTGCGAGCGTAATGCTGGTTGGATGTCCACATTACGACTCTCCTTAGGGCCCATCACCAGGTCGTACTTGCCGTGTATAGGCCGTCCAGGCCCATCTGCATTGTAAGATAATTCATTTTATTATAACCTGTTTAGTATAGTTTCATGACCCATGATTATACGCATCATATGTATGCTTGATATGAGGATTGACTAATCATAGCATATGCCTTCGGGCAGGTTGTTTATGGGCTCCCGGTTAGGCAGTATTGCCCTACATGAGCGCACGGTATGCGCAGGATTGGTTGCATGACTGGATAGCGTGATTCATGCATTCCGCATTTGTGTGACATGGTTGTTGTACGCCCTAGCGACATCAGGGCCGTAGCCTCCACAGACGCATCGTGGTTGGCAGGATTGGATACCGGAAATACTTGTTCTACATGGGGTACTATAGATATCCCTAGGTGAAAGTCCCTAAACCCTTATGGTACCAAGAGGTTGCTCCAACGTCTAGACCGAGTGGGTAGATGAGCGTTGAGTGCCGATTACCAGACGGTTACGCTCTCCACTGTGTCGTGGTCGGTTGGAAGGGGGTACGGCCTTACCCGCCCGAGTGTAGGGGGCAATGCTAGGCTGAGTTTGACCAGCTCGAGGAATGGGTCCGCTATCGACGAGTCGCACCCGATATTGGCAGACGGATAGTGAGGTCTCTTCCACTTACCTTATTGCGCGCGATGTGGCGGCAATCTGGTTTAGAGTGTACTAGACCCCGGTGATATTCCATACTTTGAGCTGTATTGACGTGTGGACATTGATGAGTATCTGTATGCTTGAGTTGCATTGTACATTGCATGGCCTTGGGATGGCCGATACCATTCATGTCTTGCATCGCATAAGCCTTGGTACGGCTCATGATATTATGTTTCCATTTGCATATTCCGCATCACTCTGACATTGCATGTATATATTACTACCTTGAGCACACACATTCACCACCCTCTAAGCTTTCTGTAAGCTTATGCACGACCGTTGCGTGCAGGTGACGTTGGACTGCAGCAGCGCTGAGACAGGAGCACGTTGCAGAGCATTTTGGAGTTTTGTCCTTTACCATTGTATTTTTCCTTTATGCTCATTGTACTTGTAAAGTTTTTGATCATAGTGGAAATGTAATGGATTTCTTGGTTGTTGTTTGTGGGTTATGCCTTTGGTTATGCTTATTACGAATCAGACTGACATACAAAATTCTTCTCGTAGCATCCCAGGATCGGAACTTGGCGAATGGGAGCTAGGAGCCGAGAATGGGGTTCTACGGAGGCTGTCGGCACCGGATTCGACGATCGGGAATTCTGTGAGCTCGGTTTCCGAGTTTGGGGCGTGACAACCATGTCTCGCAGATATCTCGAAGAGCAGAGGGAAGCTCGAGTCCGGGGCTTTGACTCGGATAAGAGAGTTGAGGAAGCTGAGCGCGGCGGAGCGATCTTGGAAGTTGCTCCTGCAACCTGAGCGTCTTCACCTCGCCGACCTTGACTCGTTCGTCTCAGGTATTTCGCTCTTCCTTATATTTGTCTCCTTGGTTTTTGGTTTGCTCTCTTAACCTTATCACTCGTCCTTGCAGACCTCCCCGAAGCTCGTCCAATTTTGAGACCTGCACCAGAGAGCATGGCCGAGCCCCGACCCGCCTTGAAGCCTGTTTCCAAAGTGAAGGCCCCCCCAAGATCGACTCTGCTGTCTGGGTCCCGTCCTTCGAAGCAGCAGAAGATCGCGGGCAAGGGGAAGGAAACGGTCGCTCCACCTGCTGCTGCGCCCGCCGTTCCCCAGGTGGTCGTTCTCTCCGACTCTGATGAGAGGGCCGAGGAAGCGGGGCCAATCCATCCAATGACTCAGGCGACACCTGAGTCGGGGCCCGCCGCTGAAGAGGTCTCGGGGCCGAGGGAGGCCCTGGGTGAAGATTCCCCGAGAAGGGAGATGACTCAAGCGGAGTCCTCCTTCTCGAAGATCATTGCGGGGATGGTTCCTTGGGCGCTCGCCCACGGGAGCGAGAGAGACTTCGCCAACTACTACAATGCCCCGACGGCCCAGACCCTCGGGCATGCAGCGAGGCTGCTTTTTGAGGTAGAATTTTCTTCATTCTTGTGTCGCTTTCTGTCTAGGTTTTCCAACACAAATCACCGTCTCTATATTGCAGCTGGCTCCTTGCCTCGTTAAGGCAAGCTCGGAGCTGGTCGCCTCCCAAAAACTCGCGTCCGAGGCAGAGACTGCGAAGAAAATCGCGGCCGAGGCTGAGGGCCGTAGGGAGATCGCCGAGGGCCGAATCGGCATCATGACCGGTGATCTTTCTATCACCCGGAAGATGGCCGCTGACGCCCGCGCAGCTCTCAAAGGCACGAAGGCCGACAATGCTCGCCTTACTTTGCTCCTTCAAGAGGCCGAGGAGAGGGAGCGGCAGCTTCTCCAGGTTCACGGCGAGTGCGAGGGCGCCCTTGCTCGCGCGAAGGCCGAGGCTGCCGAACTTGTTCAAGAAGCCCAGGGAGAGACGCGTCGGGCCAAGGAGGAGCGAGACCGAGCGGTAGAGGCCTTCCTCGAATCTACCGAATTTGAGGAAGAGTGGGACCACCTTTACCAAGGTGGCTACAAGGCGTGCGTGTTGGAGATGAGGGCGGCCTTCCCTGAACTCGATCTCTCCGCTTTCGAGGTGGACAGTCCGTCTGCCGAGGCTGCCGAGGGCGGAGCCGCTGAAGAAAGTGCCGCTGCTGATGAGGCTGGACCCTCGGGCGTTGCCTAGGATTCACATTTACATTGTACCCCTTTTTTTTTGTAAAATTTTGTATCTGACCCGACATTGGGTGCTAAAATGAAATGGAACTTTTATTGAGTTGACTTCAAGTACAGCATGTTTGATTGTATCTTACGGGTAATAAATTTTGAGATTCTCGGCGTTCCAAGGATGAGGCAACAGCTGCCCGTTCAGGTCTTCCAGCCGGTAGGTTCCAGGTCGGATGGTGCCTGAGACGACATAGGGGCCTTCCCAATTCGGCCCTAATGTACTCGACCCAATTTTCTTAGTATTTGGGAAGGTCCTTCGGAGGACCATGTCCCCGGTTCGGAATCGTCGTACTTTGACTCGACGATTGTAAAACCGAGACACCTGTCTTTGTCGAGCCATCACCTTCCGTCGAGCACTTTCTCTTCTTTCTTCTAACGAATCAAGTGCGAATGAGAGGAGTTCACCGTTCTCTCGTTCATCATACAGGTTGACTCGGGCTGAACCGATACCGATCTCGACCGGTGCGACCGCTTCCGCACCATAACATAGAGAGAAGGGGGTTTCTCCCGTCGCGGTCCGTGCCGTGGTCCGATAAGCCCAAGTATATTCGGAAGTTCTTCGGCCCATGCTCCCTTTGCCTCGTCAAGTTTTGTCCGGAGATGCTGCTTTATGATTTTGTTGATCGCCTCGACCTGTCCGTTCGTCTGAGGGTAATGAGGCGAGGCGTATACATTACGAATCCCGAGGTTACCGCATATCTCGCGGAATTGTTTGTTATCGAACTGCCTGCCATTGTCTGTCACTATCGTCCGGGGTATTCCGAATCGACATATGATATTTTTTCATACGAAACTCGTGACCCTTTGCTCGGTAATTTTCGCCAACGGTTCTGCTTTAGCCCACTTCGTGAAGTAGTCCACCGCTACTACGACAAATTTAGTCTGGCCCTTCCCCAATGGAAAGGGCCCGATTATGTCTATTCCCCACTGCGCGAAAGGCCATGCTCCCGACATTGGAGTCAGCTCCTCGGGGGGTTGTCTCGGGATCACTGCGAACCGCTGACACTTGTCGCACCTTTGGACGAATCGTTTGGAGTCATGCTGTATGGTCGGCCAGTAATATCCCTGCCGCAACACTTTGTTGGCGAGCGAGCGTCCTCCTGAATGGTTTCCACATATTCCTTCGTGTATCTCTCGTAAGATATAGTCGGCTTCTTTGGAGTCGACGCACCTTAGTAGAGGAGTATGAAAGCCTTTTTGTACAGAATCTCATTCAAGATAGTGTAGCGCGAGGCTCGAGTTTTTAATCGCCGTGCCTCGGCGCGATCTTCTGGCAGTTCACCATTGTTAAGGTAGCGGACGAGTGGGTCGAACCAAGCGGCCGCTGGATCGATTGGAAACAGGACCGAGACCGTCGGCTCGTTTACGCTTGGTTCAGGGACATGTTCAATTGGAACTGACCGAGGTATGTCTTTCTCATCTGTTGAGGCAAGCTTTGCTAGTAGGTCAGCTTTGGCGTTGTCGGTTTTGGGTATTCGAATTATTTCACACTTCTGGAATCCGCTGATCAATTCTTTAGCCTTCTCCATGTACGCTTTTAATTGTTCTTTTCGAGTCTGATAGACGCCGAAAACTTGGTTAACAACCAATTGTGAGTCGCTAAAAATGTTCAAATGGGTCACGCCCAGACTCGCGGCGAGTCTGAGGCCTAGTAATAAAGCTTCGTATTCTGCTGTATTGTTGGACGCTTAAAAGCCGAGTCGCAAGGCATATTGCATACAAGTTTGGTCGGGAGTTTCTAATACTACCCCTGCCCCGCTTGCCTTCGAGTTGGATGAGCCGTCGACAAATAGCTTCCAGGGTGTCGGCCCGAGAGAGGAGGAAATCTTGGGTATATTAATTCCCTCTGGTTCGGGCAGATTATCGGGATTAGGAACCACTTCGACAAGGAAATCGGCGACGGCCTGTCCTTTTAAAGCAGCCCTGGGCCGGTAATGTATGTCAAATTCACTTAATTCGACTGCCCATTTTGTAAGTCGGCCAGAGGCTTCCGGCTTTTGAAGAATCTGGCGTAGTGGTAAGTCGGTCACAACGGCGATGGTGTGGGCCTGAAAAGATGGCCGAAGGCGTCGTGATGAAACTACTAGGGTGAAGGCTACTTTCTCAAGCTGAGGATACCTTGTCTCGGCGGGCAGCAAGGCTTTGCTAACGTAGTAGACTGACAGCTGCTTCCCTTGACTCTCGCATATTAACACTGAGCTTACCGCGGCTTCAGACACGGCCAAATACAACAATAACACTTCACCAGGCTCGGGCTTAGATAACAGCGGTGGAGATCCGAGGTAAACCTTCAGTTCTCGAAACGCTCTCGGAATTTGCTTCGATTCCTCGCTGACTAACGAGGAAACCGAGAAACTTTTCCGAGCTCACGCCAAACGCGCACTTGCTAGGGTTCAGCTTCATCTTATACTTACGCAGAATTAAAAACATTTCTTCCAAGTCCTTCTCATGATCGGATGCCTGTTTACTTTTGACGAGCATATCATCAATATAAACTTCCATCGTTCGGCCAATTTACCGGGAGAACATTTTGTTCACCAACCGCTGATATGTCGCTCCGGCATTCTTTAACCCAAACGGCATCACTCGGTAACAATAAAGGCCTTTGTCGGTGACAAAGGCGGTTTTTGATTTATCATTTTCATGCATTACAATTTGATTATAGCCTGAATAGGCGTCCATAAAGCTGAGCAGTTCGTGACCCGCTGTACTATCAACCAACTGATCGATACGAGGAAGAGGGAAGCTATCCTTGGGGCAGGCTTTGTTTAGGTCCATATAGTCTATACAGACTCGCCACTTCCCATTGGCTTTCTTCACTAGTACGACATTAGCTACCCATTCCGGATAGTATACCTCTTCGATAAACTTGGCTTTAAGAAGCTTGCCGACCTCCTCTCCTATGATAGTGTACCTCTCCGGGCCGAGAGGTCGACGTTTCTGTCGGATGGGCCTGTAGGTTGGGTCGATGTTGAGTCGGTGCGTCATGACTGAGGAATCGATCCCAAGCATGTCTTCATGACTCCAGGCGAAGACATCGGCATACCTCCGAAGCAAAGTGATTATTCGTTCTCTAAGAGGCAGGCTCAAGGATGAGCCGATTCGGACTACTTTTGAAACGTCCGTCTCGGTTAACGGCACCGAGATGAGTTCTTCCATCGGTTCTCCCCGCTCGTGCAACCCGATACGGGGGTCCAGTGATTCGATCATTGAAATTTCTGCCGGAGCTTTTACTGCGGTGGCGTAGCACTTCCTAGACTCTTACTGGTCTCCTTTCACTACCCCTACTCCCGACTCAGTCGGAAATTTCATGGAGAGGTGGTAGGTAGACACTATGGCCTGAAGGAGGCTGAGAGACGGTCGGCCGAGGATGGCGTTGTACACTGAAGGTTGGTCCACGACCAGGAAGTCGACCATCCCGGTCCTTTGATGGGGCGCAGTTCCCGCGGTGAGCGGCAGCGAGGCGATTCCTTCTGGGAGTACCTGTCCGCCCGAGAAACCGATGAGCGGCGTTCGGACAGGCCGTAGTACCGACCGACCTATGTCCATTTTATCGAATGCTGTAGTGAATAGGACGTCCGCTGATGACCCTGTATCCACCAGTATCCGGAACACCTTTCTGTTCGCGATGGTGAGGGTGACTACGAGCGCATCATCGTGAGGATGATGAATGCTTCGAGCATCTTCTTCAGTGAACAAGATGCAATACTTCTCTCGTTTTTTCTCTTTGGGAGGCCGGGATAGCAGGAGAACCTCGGACTCGGGGCGGTCGAGGCTTCTGGCGTGATTTTTTCGGGCATTATTCGAGTCCCCGCCGCCTCGATGACCCCCGACGATCATTCGAATTTCTTCCTGGGGCCGCTCTCCACTCGGTCCCGCGACGGCGTCGGTCCCAGCCGTATGTTCTTTTAGCCGACCTTCCTTAATCAGCCGTTCAATCTCGTCCTTCAAATAATAACAGTCACTCGTGTTGTGACCGTGATCGCGATGGTAGTGGCAATATTTATCCTTATTCCGACGACCAGGATTTTCTCGCATTTTCCGAGGCCAGTTGACGAAGCCTTCGGTTTTGATCTCCATCAGCACTTGTTCAGGAGATTTGTTCAGGAGGGTGTATGTAGAGAATTTCCTGTCGGGTCGCTTCCCTGGCCTGCTGTCGTCTCGGCCCCGGTCGTCTTTTCGCTTTTTCCCTCCGGCCGAGTCGGCTTCCTTTTTGGCCGACTCTTTTGCCGATGGTTTCATATTCTGGATTTTCTCTCTTAGGAGTCGCGTCTCCTCCGCATCAGCGTACTTGTCCGACCGAACCATAAACTCGCCCAAAGTATCGGGCGAGTTTTTGTCCAGTGACGCCAAAAAAGGCTTGTCTCTAACTCCCTGCATGAGAGCGTTGAGTGCTGTCTCCTCAGAATGTTTTCAAACTTGGAGAGACTCGAAATTGAAGCGTTTAATGTAGTCTTTGAGTAATTCTCCTTCTCTCTGAACTATGTTGTTCAGATGCGCGGGAGGCTTCAGTTTCTTCTTTCCGCCAATAAAATTGCTGAGGAAGGCGTCGCTGAGTTCGGCGAACGACTTTATCGACCCGGGTTTCAGTTGCTTAAACCAAAGTCGGGCAACGTCTGTCAAGGTCAGAGAAAACGCTCGGCACATAACGGCATCCGAGGCGTCGTGCAATTCCATGTAAGTCCTGAAGCATTCAAGATGCTCTATCGGATCGGTCTTCCCGGAAAATGGAGTAATCTGGGGTAAGCGGAACCTTTCCGGCAACCGGGCCCGCATTACCTCGTCCACGAACGGAGAGGCTTTTTCTTCGTGTTTGGTCGGATCTGAGTTCCGACCGTGCTTTATATCTGCCATTTCCTTTGCCATCTTCTCTCGGACTTCGTTTTTGAAGTCTTGCATGTCAGCCTTCCAGGGTTCGGCGCTCTCTGCCGTTTCTTCAGCGTCTGCAGGTAGCCGACTGCGCCTCCTCTGATCTATTCTATGCCTCAAGTCAGAGGGAGGCAGAACGGCTGTTGCCGAACGAGCAGGTGCCGGGTGACTTGGTTCTCGGGGCTGACTCGGTCGTCTAGGAGACAGTGGCGCGGGTGGCTGCGCTACAGACGCTGGTGGATGGGCTGGCGTCGACTCTTAGCGCTGCATCTGCTGGTTGCACAGTTGTTCCAGCATGTGTTTCATGGCGGCCATCTCGGAACGCATTTCCTAAACCTCACGATCCAGGTATGCGTTCCCTTGGTTGGGCTGGCTTGTAGTCACAGGTGGTGCTGTCGGGGGAGCTCCCTGAGCGACGCTAGCGGCGGCCTCCCTTGCTTCATCTGGGTCCGTCCTTCTTGTTCTTGCCATTTGAATGGTTGGAGAAAGCGGCTTTTTATCCGTTTCCCACAGACGGCGCTAAACTGTTGCAGTGTTTTTATGGGACGGCTTCCCTTAGCGACGGACTCTCCTTCACCTGCACAGAAACAATGTCAAGGGAACCCTGGCTAGAGCCGGGGAACCTCCGATGCTTAAGTCAGTTATCTCGTCAATAGCCAAGAGCTTCTCTGAGTTAGTATTTGCGTACCTTTTACTATTCCAAGCTTAGAGATTTATACAGTCTGCCAATCCTTATCTTCGGAGGATTGTTCTCCTGGGATCGCTCAGGATCCCGAGAATCTCGGGATCTGCTACCAGTATCCCTAGATTTCTGTAGATTAGCATCTGTCCTCGTTCCGCCACTACCTGTCTCGGTTGGATCTCGACCGACTCCGGGGGAGTCTCGGCCAGGTCATGACCGACACCGGGGGAGTCTTGGCCGATGCAGGAGGACGGGTTCTCAGCCGTGCCCGACAGAATGAACTCCCTAAGGGGATCTTTACTCTATCGGTTGAATGGCTTTCACACGCCCGGCCTTCAGTGGGGTGATGCAGGCGAGGTTATCACTCTGACAGAGCGATTTTACTCGTCCTTGCTTACGCTTAACGGCCTACCTTCTATCCTGTCGGTGTTGTCTCGGATTCTTCAGGCAGTGTCGGAGAAGCCGACCTACTCTTATACGAATCTCGGGACTTTACCCGAGCCCGACACATTTTTTCCCAACAGATGCTATTAGAGTGCGAATATCATCTTGAAGATAACAATATTTTAACACATGTTAAGCTTATTTGTAAGTGATTAAATTATCTATCTTTCTATCTTAACCCTAACAATTTTCTCATTAGGTCGGCTACTATTGATCTGCCGAGCCTATCATTCACGGACCATCCTGCAAAAATAAAATAAAATTGAAGATGGAAATGCCCAAGCCGCCGATCTCAAAACTCCCGTTTTAGTGGAGTATGGCCCATTGTTACATTTATCTTCTTAACCGTCCATTTGTGGGCCTTTAAGTCTAAAAGCCATGATCATTCAATCCAGGAGATTTTTGGGGCGTGGTAAATCCACGGGCGGTAGAATAATTAATGGTCTGGAGTCCAACTTGCTGGAACTTAAAGACTCTTGAGTATTTATTGGAAAGCCTGTGATCAACTATCTGTAATTCAATCCTCTCCCATTCATTAAATCGACTTTATGGGGTCCTGACATCTAAACCTAGGCCAGTGTAAAGTTTCTTGAGGCACCCCTTCATGTGGGCCCCATGGTTCGCTAATCCGGACTATTAATCTCATGGGCTTCACCGCAAACAGGCAACGCTCCAAATATGCAACAGATGGGAAGATCCTAACCGTTAGATCTTTCAGACAAGCTTGCATATTAATGGAGTGGACGCTTGTTTTATTCTCTCTGGTACGGTGTAATACGAAGCAAAATGATGGGTTGAGGCATGCTCGGCAAAGAAATAATAGGTGGTAATGGGTCGCGCTGGTATGACCCGTTAACTAAAAAACGGGCCTAAATTTTCTGCCCAAACCCGACCCACGACCCGTTTCCCTGTATGCTTCACTTATTCGTATTTTTGTAATGACGAATCTGCCATCGTTTCACTGCACTTTCTAATCTCAACTTGATACGGTGGATTCGTTGCGGTGCCAACCCAATCCCAAACTTACGTGGGGGCTCACCTTGATGTGTGTGAAAAAATCCACCCCGCCCATCTATTTTTAAAGCTCATTTAAGGTATGATCCTGAAAATGAGGAGATCCAAAGCTCAAATTGAGGACCACGATGGCCCCAAAATATTTCAACGGTAAGCGTTTTCTTCCACAGTTTCCTGTCGTGTGGCCCACTTGAGCTTTGGATCTGCCTCACTTTTGGGCCAATACTCTAAAATAATCTGGAAAAACTGATGGACAAGGGTGGTTTAGTCCGGAAAAAATCTGTAGCCCTACGAATGTTTCAACGGTGGGCGTTCAATCCCCAATCTTTCCTTTTCTTTTGGCCCACCTGAGCTCTGTATCTGTCTTACTTTTTCCATGTCCTAAAATGAGATGAAAAGTCTGATGGATGGGGTGGATTTATCACAAACATAATAGTGGGCCCCACGATCAAGCAATCGTTGGCCTTTCCACTTAAATGTCCGACCGTCGCCATAAGGTAAGCCAACCATCGCCGTCTGAACCCCGTTTTATTGACGTTGAGTGCCGCGTAACCCTTATCCGACCGTACCTGGGCCTCACATTGATGTTTGTGAGAAATCCACCCCATCCTTCTGTTATGTTAGATCATTTAAGGGCATGGCCCGAAAAATGAAGTAGATCCAAAGCTCAAAGTGGGCGCCACGATTACCTCAAGATATTCAACGGTGGAATTCTTTTCCACTGTTTCCTGTCGTGTGGCTAACTCGAGCTTCGAATCAGCTTCACTTTTGGGCACATTCTCTAAAATTATCTGGAAAAACAGATGGACGGGGTGGATTTTTTATAAACAATCTGTGGATCCACGAAAGTTTCAACGGTAGGTGCTCAATTCTTAAATCTTTTCTGTTCATTTGGCCCACTTCAGCTTTTTATCGGCCTCATTTGTGAGCACATTTATTAAAAAATGGCAAATCCGATGGACGGTGTAGATATGTCACGGACGTCATGGTGCGGCCCACTTACAGTCGGGCAACCCTCCCACTTAAATGACCAACTACCACTCTGAACCCGCGGGGGACCTGGGGGTGGCTAACACTGAAGCGTGAACTGACAGTGGGGGATTACTAACGAGCTTTTTATTTATTTATTTATTTTAAAAAAATAATTAAAAAAAAACCTCCCTGAAACCGTCAATAAAAACGTTGAATGCCATTCAATCGTCACCTGCTGGGGCCCACCTTGATGTTTATGAGAAATCCGCCCCGTCCATCTGTTTTTCCAGCTCATTTTAGGGCATAGGCCAAAAAATGAGGCAGATCTAAATCTCAAACTAGGCCCCCACAATGGCCTCAAGATACTTCAACGGGGGCTATTCTTTCCCACTGTTTCCTGTCGTGTGCCCAACTTGAGCTTTTAATCTGTCTCTTTTTGGGCCATTTTTTGAAATGAACTTTAAAAACAGATGGATGGAGTGGATTTGTGACCCCATGAATGTTTCAACGATGCAAGTTTAATCCCCAATCTTTCACGTTCCTGTGGCCCACTTGAGTACTGCACCCACTGTCCCTAGCTACGGACGGGGTCCCAGGGACCACCGTGTGAATTTCTCCAACCAGGTCAAAGCCCATAAATGAGGCAGTTCCAAGTCTCAAGTGGACCACACAATGGGTATTAAAGACTAACGGTTGAAAATTTTTCTGGGGGTGATTTCCCCTCATCCACGTTTATGTTACCTTATGAACAGGTTGGATGGCAAATTAACCATCAAGGTGGGCCACAAAAAGGGTCCTTGCTCTTGCTCGGGTGGGTAGACTCTTAGGAGTTTCAACACCTGGTCAAGCGTTCGAGCACCCATAGGTGTTGAAACCCCACTACGGAGTGAGTTTGCGTGTTTTATAATTTTTCTTTTAAAAAGAAAAAAAGAAGTAGGCCATAGGAAGGTTTCAACGGTTGATGTCAATATCACCTCTAATTCACGTGGTGTGGTCCATTTAAGCCTCAGATCTGCCTCAGTTTTCGGGCATATATCCTAAAATGACATGGTAAAATGGATGGACGGTGTGGATGAAACACATACATCCTGGTGGCCTCCCATAGCCCCCGTCGTTTACTAAGGCCAGGCATGGTAGCACCTAATCCGCCTCCTGACTTTCATGCGGACCCTACCTATCCTCATGCGTACTCGGTTACATTAATGCATGGACCTGCTGAGGGTACTACTGTCATTTGGCAGAGGTAAAACCATGAGAAAGGGTGAGAGGTAAAACCTATCAATCTGCAGTTAATGGCTCTATCCATTAACAGATTTTGGGAAATAGGTACATGAAATAATCAGCTGCAGGAGGCATATGAAATAGGTAGAAATAGGCAGGCAGGTTTTGGAAAATAGTGTTTTTTTAAGGGAAGTTTTCAATCCATAGCAAAAAAAAGCAAGCGGTCATATGAAAAAAAATCCCTATTTTTGATAATTACAAAAATGGAATATGATTTAATATGTACCTACGATAAACTAAAATGTGATGAAATCATTTTTAAATGTCTACCAAACAGGCCCTAAGCTTGTAAAGACCCAGTAATTATCATATCTGAAACTGAGTTGACATGATGCTATGGAACAAGGGGTCACCATAAGAAACCTGCACTATGCAGTTTTGGCATACCAACACAGACCATAAGAAACTTGTGCTAAACAGATGTCCTTGACAATCAGTCTATAGATGAATTTTAATGGACCACTTTGAAAAGAAAATTTTCGTTGGTCTAAAAATCAAGATATGAGCCATTCATCAAGTACGGTCCATCATGAAACATGAACTAGCACAAAATCAGGCCAGTTCACTCAAGTGTTGTTCAATCGTCCGTTTTTCTCACACACTTGTGAGAAACCAAGGAGTGAACCAGCCTACTTTGGCCAGCACATTTTCACAGTAAACCCAACATGATGAACAGCCGGGATTTACCACACATGCACCATATGTGCAAGTATGACTAGATGAATCATTGGATGAGAAGGGGTTCACCAACAATTGCACATGGTCCCGATGCCCCTCATCTGACCATTACAACCATTCATGCAAGGGCATGAAAAATGAATGGAAAAAGTCTTACCATCCAATTTGCAGGCCCTTTATTTGTATGGCTGTGATTATCTTATGCCATGCAAATAAATTCACTTACTGAGAATGAATCGACTGAACTAATACTGTATCATGACTCATACAAATAAATTCAGTTACTAAGAATGAATTGATTGAACTAATACTGTATCATGACTCGTAAAATGCAATATGAAGAAAACAATGACTGCCATTTTGACTTCTTATTATTTACATAACTTCAAATGTTTATTTATTTTTTGAATGGGAACAAGCAAACTCATGAGAAGAAGAAAAAGAGGAAGACGAACTAACATCAAATCAACACATGCTTTATTCCATGTTTTTCACTTAAGAGAGGAGTCCTCTATCCATCCATGCAAATGAGGCACGGAAGTCCGTCTCCTTGAAGCATGTACTCAAAAGCTTTGTTGAATTCAGAGAATAGGACTTCATGTGTTATGAATTTTTGTTTTGGAAATCATCGTCTTGTTGAAAAGGCCCAGTAACCTTCATTATTGCAGTTTTAGGCCACACACAATGTAATTTAAAGACAGCTTATATTAGGTTTGTTAAAAGGAAAAGGATAAAAGCATCAGGTGCCAAAAACTATATCCTCATCTCGATGCATATATGAGATTCATAGCCTTCATCTACTGGGTCTTACCATCGATGGGCCATACCATTTGACCCTAGCGGCTAGTTTTAGGAATTTTCTTTTCCCGTAGGGCTGGGTTTTGGAACTGGTTTGACCATTTATAATCATCAAAAGCCATCCAATTAGTAGACAGTATTATGCAACCCATGCAATTTTGCCCCATGTCTTATCTATGGTATCAACTAACAAACATAGGACCAGGATCCATGAACAATGACATGTATGGATAGTGTTTTGTCGAAATGAATATAGAGATACACAATTCATTAGCTACAGTAATGGTAATGGTAGTTCAATGTAATAGAAATTTACTCATGCATAGGGGTGTACGCGAACCGAGCTCGCTCGATTCGAAGCTGAGTTCAAGCCAAGTCGAGCTGATTTTTTGAGCTCAAGAATGAGTTCGAGCCGAGTTCGAGCAAGCCCCAACTCGACTCGACTCGAATCGAACCAGTTCGGTGACTCGGTTACTTTGCCATTGATGTTGCTCACCAAGTGTTTGATAAAATGACTCAACGAAGTGTGGCTGGTGGCAAGGAAGGTATGTACATGAAACAAATACCCTTTTTTTCTGGGTTTTTATGTTGCTTAGAAGGTGTTTGATAAAATACCTGTAAAACCATTGTTTCTGTTTCACATACAGAGGGATTTTGATGGTGCAGTCCAGGTGTTTGTGGAAATGCTACAATGGTGAACTTGGCTCGATCTTGGCTCGAACTCTGCTCAAATTGGGCCGAGTTGCTGACTGAATCGAGCCGAGCTGGCCAGTCAGGCTGGAGGACTGAGCCGAGCCAAGTTCGAGCTGAGGTCAGCTAGTGGCCGAGCCGAGTCAAGCTCGACTCGGTTTGACTCGATGTACACCCCTACTCATGCATACCTTGTTCATGTATTTTTCCACAACTGCAGGAATATCGGAGCGTGGTTTATAGTTTTTCAAGAAAGTTCCCTTGAGAGTCCTCTCACTCAACAATCAACATATTCAAGGGGTTGGTCTTGAACACGCCACCCCGACCCTGAGAACATTAAAATTGCAATGTAAAAAATTACAGACTGCAATCACCCTGACGAGCTTAGTTAAGAAGTTTGAGTAGATAAATACATCATGGACGCATTCGAAGGCAAATATCAGGGAGTTGATTTTCCCAGAACATTTGACACTACAGTCTACTGCTCTGCCGGTCATCTTGGGACTTACCTGTTGAAATTCAAGGCCTTGTCACATTAATGAAGATCCTCTTTTTCAGTAGAAAACTAGAGCCAAATGCTACAGACCAAGAAAAAATATACAAAATGCAAAGTCTGTGCATCTTGGTGAAAACCAATCAAATGTTAAATGCTATGAACATTGATATTTCTTGCATATAAAAAAATGGTGCTACGAATTGAGATTCAGACCAAACCTCTCGAACTAGTTTGTCATGTTTCTATTGGGTTTACAAACTATGCAACGCCGAATGTCTTGCCTGGTAGCAGAAGAGAATAAAATAATTACTAATATACATAAAATCAAATGATACATGCAGAAAGACAAGACATTGATCAAATACAATAAAAATCATAGTAATTATAAACGAAAGAAATTATATAAACATAAATCAAGTGGGACTTTCACTTCATCAATTTTTATTTATTTTTTAGTTCAAATTGATACCAACAATCCTTGAGGCCCTGACGATTTTGTTCCTTTGCCAACCTAATCATATTATACAATAACATTATTTCTCATAAACGAAGTTAAATAATGCAAATGCACTGTATATATATGAGAGGAAAAAGAATTTCGGAAAGAATATACTTTTGAGGTAAAGAAACGACATTTTTGTTTGACTTGTAGATATTACCCATGGGGTTAGTGGGGGAAGGGTTTGGATTAGAATCACATGATGGGATGGTCCACACCCTAATATCAACTCTACCAGCCGATCCTAAATGTACAACGAAAAGGGACAATTACAACCATCCACATTCGACAAGGGTCCAGTGAGACGGTTGGGATAATATATTAGGGAATATTTGTTGTAACCATCTCATCCACCATGGGGCCCTCCTTGTGAAGGAGTTTGGATCACACATTTTTGCTTAGTGAAATCTTGACAGAACACGTATATTTCCTCAGCAAAGAAATTTACAAGAAAAAGAAAGAGAAACTTACAGCAAGGATGACTGCTCCCAATCCGAAAACATCAACACTGGAACCGCATGCATGTTTTGTGGCATTCAAAGTGGCACCAAAAACAAATGTTGGAAATTCAAGAAATAGACAAAACAAAGCAAATAGAAAGTTGATTATTATTATTTTTTTTGGTAATGCAGTCTCCAAATGTTGAGATACCGCAAGCTAATAATGCAAACTTTATCAAGAGGAGCAGTAGGGTTGATCTTGGCAACACATCTGACATGGACGGCAATGTATTCACTGAAAGTAGAGATTCTTAAAAAATAGTAGATGGGCTTTCCATTGATGGGGAACCTCAATTGCCCATTGCCGATCATCACTCCCCCATCCATGTTTATCCTAAGGAGTTCACACAAGTTGCCTTCCTTTGATTTGTTGTGGGCAAATTACTTGCATTCCCAAGTGAATATAGGGAGTACATGGTCACCTGGTTTGAGATCCCTCACACCCTTTCCAACACTCTCTACAATCCTATAAAATTCAATGTAGACAAAATTGTTATCCTATCACAAATTGCAATAAGAGTTGAATTATATCGAATTGCAAATCGTATTGTAAATCGTAGGATTTTTTATGATCTTCTTAAAAAGATGAAAAATATAAATAGATCATAAAATATTAAAAACTCAGTAATCACCCTTTTGCCATGAATATGCCCCAAGTAAACTTAGCAATCATCCTTCTGCCATCAATATGCACCAAGTAATACCATGTCATGATAGTGTAAAAGGATTCTAACGTTTCCATTTTTTATTTTTTATTTTTATTTTTGTCTTTAAAGAAATTTTCCTTTAAAAAATACATACCTACCATAATACAAAATATTTAAAAGACATGCAAGAATGAAATGATGTAAAGGAAATGGAAATGATTTTATTCACCGCACATCATGGCAATTAGTAATGGTATCTTCTCAATATATGCGTCTTTAGATATAAAGACTCCCATTTAATCCAAAATCTCATATTTCTAAAACCCATGTACAAGAGGAAAACGAACATCAGTGTGAAGCACAAAAGAAGAAGAAGGAGAAGAAAGATAAGAAGTGCTACATCAGCTATAAATATGGAAAATGTCATGCCTATACAAGAAATAAAATGTAAGCATAAGGTTAACAAGCACTCCAAATTTTAGTTCTGTGGATCAGTGGATCCATTTCTCATTTAAAAAGAAAAAAAGAAAAAAGAAAAAAGAAAAAAAAAAGAAAGAATGCAAGCATAATCTTGAGAGGCATGCTAACTGTACCACTCACAACTTACAGCCCTACTCATGTCCGAAGAATGCATGTCAAAATGGCATGCCAATGATAAAATTTTAAATAGAAACCATAACGGGAATCAACACTCTTATGAACCCAGGTCCGAGTTACATATCCGTGACTAACGGAAGTTAGGGTGCAGCTCTCCCTTAGTTACATATATTTCTTAAATGTATGTATGTAATATCATTCCATATCTACATATAATCTTCCCTTGCACATGCTAATATATAATGGAACAATAGGCTGAGAAAATAATTTCCAAACAAATATAGAGAATAATGGATTAGACTAACATCAAAGGCACAAAAACACCTACATAGGCTGCACTGCACATACGCAGATGATTAAGACACCCAGAAGGTTAACAAGCACTCCAAATTTTAGTTCTGCAGATCAGTGGATCCATTTCTCATTTAAAAAAAATAAATTTAATAAGCTTCTGAAAAAAAAGGATAAAAAAAGTATACCTATTTTTCCATTTGGAAAATGGTGCGGTAGAATCGGCATTTTAATTAAACGAAAATTGCTCTGGAAAAGACTAGCACAAATAAAAGAATCCCAGTGTAACTAACAAAACTAGGATGCAATGAAAACTATAGCAGGGAATTTTGAAGAATAGAGTTCCAGGACAAATCATGAACTTTGTATGCAATGACAACATAAGCTGTGGGGCAGCTGAAAAGGTTAAGAAGCATACAAAGAAAGGCAGATATTTGGTACTATAAGATGTAACTTTTATGGAAAGTGACTTGGATAAGGTTTGGTGACATTAGACTGTCAATGCCAATCTCCAATTTTCACTCAAGAAATCAGAAGGCTCTAAAATATATTTCAAAATATGTACTCTCTTCTCTCTAAATCTCTGATCTCAAGCAAAGTGGCATAAAACCATCCACCTACGTTCTTAAAATGAAAGAAAAAGAAAAGAATAACACAAACACACTCAATTATTTGAAATTTTGTTGGCAACAACATAAAACATTATCTTCAACAAGGCTGCATAAGACCCGGATACTACAACCTACTGAAATTTAGATTCCATTTAAAAGAGTTGAAGTCGAATTGTAGACTATCCAATCTGACCCATCCATATACTCTATCAATGAACTGGGACAGATGACCCTACCCAATCTGACCTTAGCCACTGGATTTGATGTCAGACCATTGAGACTTTTGGGGCGTGACGTATACATTGTGGGCCCAAACAGATCAACTACATAGATCACTTGAATGGATGATGTAAATGAAAGGCACAAATGGGTGAGTGAGAGGAAAAAAATCAGAAGGCAGAAATGGATTACAAAGATGGGCCCACAAATCACAAGTTCCAAAAAATATATTCAAAAAAGAAATTCAGTTGGAAGCTTTTGGGGCAATCCACACCACAACATGACCCATCAGATAAAGGTTTGGATTGTCAACCACTAGGGGCAAGCATCCAAAATCTGATGGATCCCACCATGGACTGAACATGACTTTAAAAAATCTGGAATATTAGAAGGTTCTACCCATATCCACATCATAACATCATTTGAAAAATCAAACCCTGCATTCTAATAAGAACTCACAGAAACCTCACCATATCTACCATCTGGAATAAATAAATAAATAAAAGAGAGAAAAAAACAAAACCCAGATCCAAAATTCCGAGGAAAAAAGAAGAAGAAAAAGAACTCAGATTCTCATTTCCACAAAAAACAAGCAAAATCAGAGAGAAACAAGACCCTATACTAGACGTAGACAGGGGTGTTTGAATTGGGACAAGCAAAATTAGAGGGGAAAAGTCCTAATCGTGGTCATCTTCACAACTGGACTAGCTATAAAGGATAGACTTTAGCCATAGTAATAAGAGGTAGCATGTGCCGTACTAACAAGCCTCTAAATCTTTAACAAGCCTCTAAAGCTTTAGCCATAGTTTATATATTCAACAGTTGTGATCAGCTATTTTGGATTCATAGCCTTGGACATGGGATCCTACTCCCATGCTTTTGAAGCTTCAAGCTATATGATATTTCTGATCTATTGCATCCTGCTTAACTATAATAGCAGATTGAACGGCCTCTGGATATGTGTATTTTCATCACACGGGGCTCTTTGATGTTGTGAATTGCTTACCGACCCTTCTGCCTTCAAATTTCCCAGGAGATATAGTTTACAACATCTTGGTCACTCATTGTATCTACTGGCTAAGCATAAGAAGATTATTTATCAGAACTTCCTCCTCTGCAGTATATAGAGAGTAAATCTTTAACATCGAAGTTCGCACAGAAACTTTTGATACTTGCGGCATTCATATCAACTTTCGTAGCCCTCAGCGCTGCCTTGGTTATCTACACTCCTGGAATTGTTGACAGTATGGCCATGTTCCTCTTAGAATGGACGACTTGGTCCTTGGTCACCCTCGACTTGGTTGCTTCGGTTTTATGATATATTAACAGCTTGCCAGCCTTGGATTAAACTCGGCACAGTGGGATTAGCCATTGGGATCATCGGCCTACACCCTTGCATATGCGTCACGACCTTCTTCTTCAGAAATCTCCTGCATTGTTATTGACCTGCTTACGCTTCTATCTTGAAGTAGGTGGAATGCCAAGTAGGGTCTCGTTAGCCCCCCTGGTGGCATGTATACCGAGTTTCCCCACGTGTAGCCAGTGCCAGCATGATTTCATCAATCATCAAGGAATGTTCTTATAATCAGAGGATGAGCAACCTGCAAACGACCTGTATGAGATTGCATATTTGGCAGGGTCAATCGAATATAAGGCCTTCACTACTCGCAAGAAGTTGGCAAAAAAGGTGCACAAGCACACCTATCTCTGCCTTTGTTCGAACAACAAGATGGAACTTAATGCATGATTACATTCCATGGATTACATCTGAACCCAGCAGGCCTTAGACATGACTATGACCACGGCCACAAGCTCTACTTCACCATTTCAAGTGGGCCATGTAATGATCACCTACTAGGCCCAGGCAGGAGCCATCAGTTAACACTGAAAAAATCACTTTCCTGAATCATGACAAACAAGCATTCCAAAAGACCACCTTTGGTCCAATGGATGAAAGATCAATCGACCTTCAATTGGGGCAAGCAATAGCTCATTGGAAAGCTCTTCAAAATCACTTTTGGCATACTCAAGATTGTCTGAATCTGAGTTATAGAGAACCGAATGTGAGCAAATCTCCGAGACTGCAATCCCAGCAACCAACCCATGCAGTGAATCTTCTGCTTGAAGAAAATGCCATGGAATCCTCAAGCAGATATAGCATGTAGTCACCTTAAAGACAATTGGTGCTGAACCAAAACTAGCTGGCAAAGTCTCAGGAGAGGTTGATACAGCTTTCTGTGATGGCCATAATAGTTATAAGAGGTGTGGTCATAGTGGCTGTGCAGACTTCAGCATGCATGAACGCTCTAGCATAAAGTGTCAGTGAAGCGGCGCAAACCCCTGCTGTAATCTTGGATGAGATTGTGACTGGAACCATCAAAGCCGCTTTAGACACGCCAGATGTCTTGGCTATATGATGAAGTTTTAACATACCAGAGGGAGTACCCATAGCAATGTGGCAGATTTAAGCAGCAGATGGCCTTGACCAATATAGCAAACATCTTTTTCACGGAGATGACCTTCGTTGAGAATCTTGGGGCGATGGGTGAAGAAAGGACCTCACAGGAGAAGTCAAATTCTTCTACAAAGAGAGTAAACCGGGGCCAGACTTGGACAATCAGTCTTTTAATAACGAGAAGAACAGCCCCAAGGCTATTTTCTTCCATCTGAGTTTAGGGTTCCTTTTAAGCTAATTAAAACATAGTTGCTATTTAATGTGGCTAGCAAATGTACTTTTTGCGGATGTATTTTCACAGAAATGTGCTCATCTAAATTTTACGTGTTTACCAAACAGGTCCTAAGATTTTGTTGCTACAAAACAATCCTAGCATTTAATGATAGTTTTGACCAATACCAATAGAAGCCGAAGGTGATAGTTATATTGATATTCCGAAAGAAAGTACACGACCAGTTAGGGCATTTGGGGAAAAGGTGACGGCACACTCTGATTGGTCCGCAAGTGGTAGAAACCACATATCACAGTATTGTGTCCCCATCAATCAGAGTACGTGCAAGCACCATTTTCCCACGGCATTTTCCTTGAACAGCAAATGCTGTGTTTGGGTGCATAAGTGAATTGAATTAAATTGTGAAAATGTAGTTTCAGTCAAGACGAGAAAATGGAAAATATAAATGTTATATCCTTGGTATTTTTCATGAGGAAGAAGCCATCAAATTACAGTTTCACTCCAAGTCCAACCAGAAAGTAACAAACTTACTAATTGAAATTCGGAGACGAGCCTCAATAGTCAATACAGATGATAAGCAAGCAAATCACAGTTTGGTTATTTCCACTTTAGCCAAGACTAATAACTGCAATTCAAGTTCTGTGGTGCATCCAAACATAGCATGTAGCAAAACACCATTATCCATATGAGCAGCCCACACTACATCCAGGATCAGCCCCCTAGCAATGAGCATGATTTGCAAGAAGAACTGGAATAGAATCCTGAGCTGGGAAAAAAAAAAAAGAATAGAAAGCAGGGGCTCCAAGAGGAAAGCTTTTCAGAGCCCACATGCATGTACAAGGAGCCCATGTACACACCAACCATGTCTGAAAATAGTACACACATGCGAGATCCAAGCCGTCCATCAGATTCAGATAGATTCTACCATGCAGATGATGCTAAAAAAAATGCCTGTCCGCTGGTCAGTTGAGCTACAGCTTAAATTAGCCAACATTTTCAATTTCTGAATGATCACTACACACCCAACTGAAGGAAAGGAACCAGAGCCTGGAGTTATTCCAGAAACAAAATCCTCCTTTAGTCACAGTAATATTCAGAATGGAAGAGATTCTGAACACTTGTTTTGGATGTGTTCATTCCAAAGGGAATGGCTACCATATGGCTATGTGAATTTATCGTCTTACACTGCAAAATCATACAACAATACATCAACCTTGGTTGATATTGAATTCCATTGAAGTTTTCTGGGGAGGAATGTAGCAATAAGCATACATTCTGATGCCATGAATTGAACTGAAATGCATCAATGATGCAAGTGTTACTTTCAAAATATAGTAAATTTTTTCACATTGAAAGGTCCATCTATCATGATGCCTTTTTTCCCAGAAATGCATCTATGGTAGGGCAAGCCATCCTTCATTAATGAGTGTTACATTAACACAAAGAGGGTATGCTCCATCGAAATGGAGCTCATGATTGTATAGCATAGGGTTGGCACTTAATGCATCCCATGCAGCTGGAAATGCACTTTGTAGTATAGCCCAAGAATCAAATGAAAGAAAAATACATGCGAGTTCGCCAATGCCCACAGCATGTAGAGCTCTGCCATCCACATATAAACACGTCTGTCGATATGGCATAGGTATGCAAAATCTGAGCTTTCCATGGGGTGCAGCACATTTCTTCTCCCAGCAATTAGGCAATTTCATTCATTACAGGGTCACAATGCATCAATAAATGCATGGTTGAAAATCTTTTCTTTTTTGTAGCCTTCCGTTTATTTTGCACAATGTGGCTCCATTGGAAGGTGAAACAGCATGATTTTTATTTTTTATTTTGCCAAAAGATCTAAACAGTTTGTTCCACCTAATGGAAAGCTCAGATCTATCCCCTGCCAATGGAAAGCTCATATCTGTGCAAATGGGAGGGCTCTCCACCCATTTCAGCTCAGAAACCCACTTCACACAATTTATCAAGAACAAAGAAAATGATGCCCGAAATATGGAAGCTATGGTAACATTTTTTTTTTAAAAAAAGTAATGTAATATATCATGGTAATTTCAATGTGAGATACGATCGAAACACCCGCAACTCATTGATTGTAATCAACCTACATAATAGACTATTAGATAGAGCTTGATTGAGATCAAGCTATGTAATAGTCTAGCACCCATGGAAGTTTTGTGCTCTCATTGCCAATCCCAAGCCTAGATAAAGGAGGGTTGTGTTATGTTGGTAGCCAGTGTCAAACTTATGCTATAAATTCAATCATGAATCCGAACAATATGATATTCCAAATAGAGTGGAATGGCAGAATAGGAATTATGTAGCTTACTCAAATTAGTTGGAATAAGGCTTTGATGATGATGATGATATAAACACCCATAACAGAAGAGTGTATTGTTTATTGGTTGCTCCCCAAATAATTTTCATGAAATTCATCATTATAGAAAGGTGGATAATATCATTAGTGCACAGAAATTAGAATGTTTTTTTTGAGAGGGGGGGGGGGGGGGGGGGGGGGGGGGGGGGTGTTTGGTGTACAAAATGCAAAATGCTTGAGAGAAAGAAAGGGCAATAAATGCCCCTCCAGAATGCATATATTGGGAATAGCTAAGATTTTTATTTTTTTATTTTTTTTTGAAAGATAACGATTGTATTGAGAGGAAAAAGATACAAAAGAAAGAAAGGGAGGTTGCAGAGATTGCAAACTCCTAAACACCTAAGAAACAAAGATCCCTAGCATTCCAAAAATCTACAGCGGAGGCCCATTCAATTAAGAGGCGTTTAGACTTGGATATGACAGAGTTGGTCGAGTTAGAGACATTCTCAAAACATCTGCTGTTTCTTTCAATCCAGACAGACCACCAGATGGAGAGGAGAGCCATCCTCCAAAGTCTGGATTTCTTCTTGCCGATTTTCACTCCATTCCACGCAAACAGAAGATGCTCTACTGATTCAGGAGCACACCAGAGAATGTTGAACCGAGAGCAGATGTCAGACCAGAATTCGGAAATGAAGGAGCAGTGTAGGAGAAGATGATTGACTGTTTCCTTGTCTTTCATACAGCAGAGGTAGACATTTGCTAGCGCCATCCCTCTTCTTTTCCTTTTTTTTTTCCAGATTATCTATAGTTAGGATCTTCTTCTTACTGACTAACCAGCCGTAAACAACGATCTTTGAAGGGGCCGGGAGTCTCCAAATGCGCGATGGGTGACGAGGAGCAGAATCAGATCGGGAGTACAGTCAAGACAATTAATCCCATGGCTAACACTTGTGCCATTTTCTTTCTTGTAGGAGTACAGTCAAGACAAGATAGCCAACAAAGACACCCATGTGATGATGAAATTGGTCATCGGACAATCATTTCTTTGTAACTGGACTCTTGAATCACCATTCCCCCTAGTATAGATTTTAACTCCTTAGCATCATAGAAGCTGGATAAACTCCTTTCTCCCTAACAACTGCTAATTTCTTACAGGAGCATCCTAATTCCTAACTCTACACTTGCTTTTGCCACAGATACTACTTGAATCAGCATGCCACAAGTATTGCTTTAGGATAAGAGATTCTACTCTTTTTAACTCAGCATCATAGAAGCTGGGTAATCTCTACCTTGAACTGGTTTAAAGAGAAGTCCGACCGATGCTCTGCGAAATCCTAATACAAATTATTCAACGGCCCCCACTTGGAAAGCCAGCCTCACCATACAGCATACATTTGGTGCAATGGGGCTCCACCCAAGTTCGTGGGTTTAGCTTGGTTGGTAGGGAACAATAATGTGTTAACCGTCAATAATCTTATCCTTCCAATAATCTTATCCTTCAAAAAAAAAAAAAAAGAAACAATAATCAGCACTGAAGAAATCTGCTGCTTCGAAATGCATGCATCATGTGTATGACAGATGAGGAGACAGTTGACCATCTCTTTTTTTACTGCACCTTTGCTAAAGAGCCATAGGCCAGCTTCTTCGCTCTCTTTGGTCTATCGTGGGTGGTTCCCAATTCAATGGGGAACTTTCTCCTAGCTTGGCATGGCAGGGGGATAGGTAAAAGAGGAAGATCCATCTGAAGGCCGGCTTTGCTGGTGGGAATTTGGTCCCCATTGGGAGGAAATCAACAAGCGCTGTTTTAGAAACCAAAGTGGTCGGGTTTCTGATTGCTTCAATGGGGCGAAGCTGCATGTTCAGTAGTGGGCTGTTGTTATAAATATTGGAGACCATAGTTTCTCCTTTCTAGATTCCTGATCAGCTTTGTAATTTTTCTCTTTATGTTTTGTTAAATAAATAAATCTTTGCCCCTTTCAAAAAAAGAAAAAGAAAAAGAAAAAAAGAAGAAGCTGGTAATCTACTTTGTCTTTCTCTGATATAACTACCACTGTTTTAAATAGCTACGCTATGTAGCATGCAGCTTGCGCTACGTAGCATAGCTTAGCCTTAATGCTACGTAGCTCCTGAAATAGCTTAAGTCGTGTGTAGCCTACTCTACATGATAATTGCATACTTAATCATTGCTCTTTCATATCACTTTAGGATGAGTTTGGTTGTGCCAAATATCATGAAATTTTGTTCAATTTCATTATTAACCAGGCTAATTTCATGTGAAATATCATGAATTCGTGTAACCAAGCATAACCTTGATTAAAATCTAGAAGTAGCATGTAGCTTACGCTACACGGTATGTAGCTTACGCCTCATGCTACAAAGGGGTGAACACTACGCTACACACTATGTGCTATTTAAAACACTGATAACTACCAATCTATTACAGAGGAAATCATAATTTCTAACACCTGCACTCAGCTTCTGCCACTGACACTGCTTGAATCACCACATATCAGGCTCAGCTACTGCTTTAAGATAGGAGATTCTACTCATTAACTCAACATCATTAAAGATATCTACTTTGTTATCTTTATAAAAAATAAAAAGAAAAAAGATATCTACTCTGTTATCTTTCAAAAAAAAAAAAAAAAAAAGATAACCTACACTCCTGTCATGAAACCTTGCAACTGATTTCTTCTCCTAAAGTGAGCATTTTATAAATTACAAAAAGATGGTTTGATTATGGTCATTGACTTGACAAAACACCAAATTCGAAGATGTCTTAAAGCCCAAAAGGACACTCATCTGGAATTAACTTCAATATATAGCGTTTTTCCTAATCTAGTAGCATGGAAGAGACATTATAATGACAAACATGTCAGTGGACTAGATGTTAAAAAAAAATAAAAATACATGTCAGTAGACTTCTTCAACAAAGCAGCAAAGCATGCCAATCGTCTCCATTCTCATTACTGTTGACAAAACCCACTTGCATGGACAACTCTTTTTTTTTTTTTTTGAAAGATAATGATGAATTTATTGAAAAGGAATGAAAGCAACTACAACGAGCAGGGACACCTAGAGGGCGACCCACTTACATCCCAAGAAAATCAAAATTACATCCCTTTAGATTGGAAGAGGAGGCCCATTCAACAAAAAGCAACCTGGCCCTTTGTGAAGTTCCTTCCACTGATTTGATAACATTTTTGAAGCATCTTGCATTTGCATTCTTCCTAAACAGCACACCAAACGGCTTAGCAAAGCCATTCTCCATAAAGAGTTCTTCACCTTGCTGAGATACATCACATGCCATGCAACCAATAGAGCATGCACTGCCATGGGGAAGGACCAAGAGACTTTAAACCGGCACAGAATATCCGCCCAAATCAGCCCCACGAATGGACAATGCACAAAGAGATTATCCATCATCTCCTCATCTTGTTTGCATAAGAGGCACATGTTTGGAATCACCATAGACATTTTCTGAAAATTGTCAATTGTGAGAACTCTTTTTCTCCCAACCAGCCAACCAAGGGGCGTCGTAATGCCAAATAAATTTGGTGGGCTCCGAAACCGCTTGCCGATCACGATCATGCATTAAGGAATAAAGGGATTTAACTGAGAAAGATCTTGAGTTATCTTCTTTCCACATCCACTTATCTGGATCCTAGGAACTCGAATAGCAAAGATGCGTTCCATAAGAGCCACAAATTCTACTTCCTCATCTTGAAGGAATCTCTTGCATGGGGTTCCCAAACAACATCCGCACCAATACAGGGAAAAAAAATCTACTACCACCACAACAGGACTTGGGGTCAACTGGAACATCCCAGGGAAATTGGATTTCAAAGGTGAGTTCCCCACCCACACCTCCCAAAATCGGATCTTTTTGCCATTCCCCATAGAGAAACAAACCCCTCCAAAAAAATTGATTTCACCAAAGAGATTCCTCTATAGACCAAAGAATCCCTAGTCAAACATCCACCTTCGGAGCAACAATATTTACATTTAACTACTTTCCATAGCACCCCATCTTCCAGCTAGAATCTCCAAAGCCACTTTTCAAGCAGAGCCAAATTCATGGATTTTAGGTCCTTTATACCTGCCCCAGGACCACTGTTCAAATCATAAAGTGCGAGATGTCTACCTGGTTTGTAGTGTGTAATTCCAAACTTCTCTCTGCCCAGAGTTTATGCTATAGTACGTCTACCTGGTTTGTAGTGTGTAATTCCAAACTTCTCTCTGCCCAGAGTTTATGCTATAGTACGTCTACCTGGTTTGTAGTGTGTAATTCCAAACTTCTCTCTGCCCAGAGTTTATGCTATAGGACGCAATTAATTATGGTACCACCATTGTTAGAAAAATAAAAATAAAAATTGAAAGGTTAGATTTATTTTTTTTATTTTTTGCGCATATGATTGCCCTTGCAACCTCTTCAGCATTATCCCTTCAATTTATTAATTTCAAATTTCTTCGTCATTTAATAAAGTCGTTAATGCCAAATTCCAAAACAAAAGAAAGGCAATCTAACATATTATAGAGTTTACTGACAACAGAGTTTATTGATAGCACAAAGCCTAGAAATGGGTAAGAATACAGCCCCCTTACAGTTTTTTTTTTTTTTTGGAAAGATAACTTTGATTAAAACGAAAAGAAAGAACAAAACAAGGAAAGAAAAGATCTGCTGAGGAGGCAGATCTAAACTACACGCCCAGAAAAAAGAAGATTATAGTCCTTTAGGGACTCGACATTCACTGCCCACTCTACAAGAAGACTTTTATCTGTAGAGGAGACATGGCGAGCAGAATTAGCGATGTCCCTGAAGCACCTGCCATTTCTTTCCTCCCAAACAGACCACCAAATTGCCAGAAGGGCCATTCTCCACAGCCTAGACCGTTGATTACCTAGCTTAGTCCCATGCCAAGCATGAAAAAGGGAGGCGAAAGATTCAGGGAAACAGCAGGTAACGCCGAAGCAGGCATGAAACTCGTCCCAAATGAATGAAATGAAAGGACAGTGGTTCAAAAGATGGTGCACTGTTTCTTCCGACCTCATACAGGATAAGCACATGTTCACTAAGCACATCCCTTTCTTCTTAAGATTATCGATTGTGAGAATCCTTTTCTTCATAACCAACCACCCAAAAGCCCCCTTACAGTTAGGCCTCCAGATTAGAAAAGAAAAATTCCACTCCACCATCAAGAAAACCTTCCTTTTCAAACTTCTTGACGAAAACTAGACAATCCCAAGAGTACATGGTACATGCTGCCCCTCATAATATTGATCACCTAACCAGGGACTTTTTTTTCTATGATAACTATTATTAATAAAAGAAAAGCAAGCGGCCAATGAAACCAAACAAAGAAAACAGATGATGAGAGATTATCCAACAAAGGTAGGCAGAGTCCCCTGCTAACTATACAAGAGAATGCCTATTACATCTGCAGAGATATTCAACCCTAATGCCCAGCTCAAAAATCTACTTCTTGCCCTTTGAAAGACTGCCTCCAGGAGTAAAGCAATATTATGAAAAGTCCTATTGCTGCAGTCCTTCCAAATAAAGCACATACATGCAAGCAGCAACAGGCATCACAGGATTCACTTTTTTTTGCTAAAACGAACCACCTGCCAAACAATGAACCACTCATGCATTCACCCTAGCATCATCCACTCCATTCTAAAAATGCAAAAGAAGCTCCCCACATCTCCCCAGCAAATTCACAACGCAAAAACAGATGCTCAAACCATTTCATCTGCATTAAGGCAAAGGACACAAACATCGGCACAGGATTTGGACTTCTGTTATTATTAAAATTCTGTTATTTATTTTCTTCCAAATGCATTATAAATCTTGATTACTTTAATCGGCTGATGGAGTTTAAATAGGAAAATTTTGAACTACAAACTGGATATAAAAGATATCCGGCCATGATCAATCGATTACACTGAACAAAAGATAATATAAGATATATGAAAGAATACTGACTGGATATTCGCAACATGAGCGTACATAACTAGCCCAGGTCAAAGTAATACAGAATAGTTCTATTTTCTACATTAAATGAGAAGTGACGATTAAAAAGTAGGGCTGTCAATGGGCTACCCTTGGGCCTAACAAATGCCACACTTTGAATAGGACTGGCCTGGATAATTCAAAATCCGCACCTGCAAGGCCCATCGACAGCCCTATTAAAAAGCCACACAAATCCCTGTCTTTTCACTCAAAATAAAGGATCTGTAATTGGCACCACATGCAGCCATGCACCCATTCTTGAAATTCAAACTACTGAGAGCATTTTGCCAAGCATTTGATAGATTCTCCTAGAAAACATGTAAACAAAAGAGTCATACACACAGTGAATAGTAAATGTACAAGCAGATTACGTATCAGCAGCATCAGAGGCTTTTGGTGCGAATGGATCATGTGTCGGACCAACATCCTGTCCAATATGACGTTGCACCAACCGCTGCAGATCAGCCATAACCTTGTGCTCACGTTTTGCTTTCTCCTCATAATTGAACATCGCCAGTGCCCTTTTGTCTTCAGCACTATAAACCTGGTTTTCTTTCCTGATACGAATGGCATTCATCCGCTGGTGCCTGCTTCCGCTCATCACATAACCCAGGCTCTCAAACTTCTGAATTTCTTCTGCCGAAAGCCCGACTTCTCCTCTTCGAGGAATACGCTTCCCCTGCTGCACGTACTGAGCAATTGCATCACCCTCACCAGGCCTAAGAGCACCTCCATAGCTGATATGCCCCTCGGCCCTCGGCAGGGGCACGGGTCCCACAAATGGCTCATTATCCAGAGTGGGTTTCTTTTGGGATTCAATCATCTCTTTGAACGCTATCACCTCGCTAGTGATGTCAGTTTTCATCACTTCGTCTGCTGCTTTAGCATTGCCATTTGCATCATTGCCCGAATCAAAAGAACCCTCAGTCGAACTGCCACTCCTTGATTCCACCAGCTTCTTTTGCTTCCTCCGTTTTGGATGAGAAGACAAGTTGGAACGTCGTCGCTTCTTGGGTCTTGTTTGATCCTCAGAGGATTGGCTAGAATCATAGTCCTCACTTTCACTCTTCGCACTGCTGCTGCTACCAGAGCTCCTACGGTGATAACTTCTCTTGGTTTTCCTGCTTGTTCGCCGGCTCCTCTCCTTCCTTTGCCAACTTTTCGTGGATTTCTTCCGCTTTACGCCTTCATCACTGGAAAGATAGGAGCTCTCTGACGCGCTTGATTCCTCTACAGATTCACTCTCGGTGGATGAATTTTGGCTTCTGCTCCTCCTAGAATGCGAAGATTTACTCTTCCGCCCACTCTTCCTTCCCCTTCCCTTCCTTCTCAGACTCTCAGTGTCAGGGTCCGAATCAGATAGTGCATCCAACAAACTCCTCCTCGACTCTTCCTCAGTTTCACTACTTTTACGACGGTCAACTTCGCCTTTCTGAAGACGATCTTTAGAATCATTCTTCAACTCATCCTCCTCCAGTGGAGTATCCATAATTCCCTTGTTTCCATCATCCAACGCTTCTGATCGATCCCTTCTTGGAGGGCTGGGGGTCGCATTCCAGATACAATTCTTCAGGCTCTTTCTCAATTTCTGTCGTTTGAGCCGTCGGTACTCCTCGAAACTCAACCCTTTCAAATCCTCGTCATCATCGGAATCCGAGAACCGCCCCCCGTTCCAGTCACCCCGATTGAGGAACGGAGCCCTCCGTTCACTACGATCACTGCCGCCGCGACCAGATCTGTGGCCATCTAGGGTCGGGGTTTCAGATCTAGGCCTTCTTCCAGGGTTCGAGAATCCGTTGGAGTCGGCACGATAGCCACGGTGACGATCGGTTTCACGAGAATGACGGTTTCCAGAGCCGTTGTAAGGAATCCGGCGACGGTTGTCGTCGGATTCGGAAAGCGGATCACTCCGGCCGGATGAAGAAAAGGGGGGAGAAGAAGACCTACCTCTTTCCGGCGTACGGACAGCGATTCTCCGGTCGGGATATTCCACCTTCGATGCGAGCTTCCGTTCTCGACTCCCCCGGAGATCACCGTTGCCGATTTCCCTCTCTTCTCTGCCCATTGCGGATTGCAACCCTGCAAATGGCTCGCCCTCACCCGTTTTAAAGGACTGGACGAGGCGTGTAAAAGGGAAACGGATTGGCTACTCCCCCTGCCACCAGCCCACCAGCCCGGTGGCTGCTGGTCGCCACGATGTATTTGTTTCATCCATTCCGTTCATTCATTTTTACAGGTGAGTTTATGGCTTGATCCCAAAAATTAGAGGGATATAAATATCAGGTGGACCACACTACAGGAAAACAATAGTGATTGGATACTCACCATTAAAATCCTTCTGAGGCCCACTGTACTGTTTATTTGACATCCAATCTCTTGATTAGGTCATAAAGGCCCAGATGAAGGGAAAAAACAAATATCAGCTTGATCCAAAACTTTTATGGCCCCCAAAATGTTTTTAATGGTGGACGCTCATTCAAAACTGTTTCTTGTAATGTGATCCAATTGAGATTTGGATGCACCATCTTTTTGTTCTGATATCATAAAATGATCTGTAAAAATATATGGACGGTATGGATTAAACAAATACATCATTTTCGGTCCCACAGAGCACCCACCACCAGCCATTGGCTGGTTGCATGGAGAGTAGCCAATCCGTTTCCGAGTAAAAGACGCTCTTGCGGGCTATCATGTTGTATATGTGAAATCTACTCCGTCCATCAGGGGGAAACCTTTGTTTTCACACAAATGCATAATATCAGCTCGATGAAAGACTCGTATGGGCCACGTCACCGGAAAAAAATAGTAAAACTGCGTTTAAAACCTCGAAGTTCACAAAGAACTTTGTGTCCCCACTGAGGTTCAGATCATTCTGACTATTGTAGATTCCCTTCATCATAGTGATTTACACCTGATTAACGGGTGTGATGAAAGATATACAACACAGTAGCCACATACACAAACTTATGGTTGTCGTCTCGTTCCCGCTGATCCCGGTAGTTTGGCCCACCTGAGTTATGAATATGGAGAATTTTAGTCCTCATGGTCTAGCGTCGGGGATCACACCTAATGGACGGAATGGATTTCGCATTTATAATATGGTGGCTCCTACCGTGCATGAGCGTTTTCCGCGTTGCAGGTTGTGGAGGATTCCATTGGAAGTGAGCGGTTACGTGTGGCTCAAACAAGGTGCTGCCCGGACGCGGATTGCGTCCTGCCCCCGCCTGGACGGTAATCCGTCCGGGCAGGGCTGTGTGGTGTCCACCGTAATGTAAGTGTTTCATCCACGCAGTTCATCTCTTTTATTAGACCATTTTAAGTTATCATTTTAAAAATGAAGCAGGTCCAAATCTTAATTGGACCACAAAGTGGGGATCGAACTTCCACCATTAAAAAATTCTTGAGATTACGGATCAAGCTTATATTTGTGTTTTCGCTTCATCCACGTCTACATGACCTTATTAAAAGATTGGATGGAAAACAAACATCCCAGTGCCCTTAGAAATGCCACAACAGTGGTTGTCATTATCACTGTAGCTTCCTTTGGTGTAATCCACTGGAGCTGTAGACCTGCCTCGTTTTAATAACATAATTTCAAATGATCTAATAAAAGAGATTAGCTGCGCGGATAAAACACTTACATCGGGCTACGACAGATTACCACCGAGAGGGGTAGGACGGAATCCCCGTCCATGCCGCCATTACCGTGGGCCACCTTAATATATGTATTAGGTATCACACCGTCCATCCGTAGATTATTTTTTGTTATTATTTCAAAAAAAAAAACGGATCCAATGATCACGTGGACTATACCTTACGTAAGGGTGGTGATTGATCATTAATGGGCCACTAAAGTTTTGAATTAAGCTGATATTTAATTTTTCCTTTTATCTAAGCTTATGTAACCTTGCTAATAAATTGGATGGTAAATAAAATTTACAAAAACATTAAGGGCCTGTTTGGCCGGGCGAATCCCATGGGATTAGAAAGGATGGGATGGATTTTAAGGTAATGACGGTGGTGTCAGTGGATTGGTTTAAGATCCATGGGATTTCTATATTCCGGGACAAGTTCACCAGAACTGTTTGACACGCCGAGCATAACTCAGGATTTTACCTTCCAATCTGTCCAACCAAGGGTTGGGATAAATTTTAAGGTAATGATGGTGATGTCAGTGGATTGTTTTAAGATCCATGGGATTGATTATATCCTGGGACAAGTTCGCTGGGCCTGTTTGGCTTGTCATGCGTATCCTGGGATATCCGGATCCCATCCCTCCTAATACCGTGGGATCGGTCTGGTCAAACAGGCCTAAAGTGCACCCTAAAAAGTTTTCAGCGGTAGGACATTCAATTACTACTTTTTCTAATTGCCACTTTTTCTTACGGTATGATTTGTAGAATAATTGGATCTGCTTCAATTTTGTAATAATGCTCTAAAATTATCTCAAAAAATGAATGGACAGCGTGAATACATGGTACATACGTCAACGTGCGTCCCATGGTAACCCCACGGTAAGTGCCATCATCTTGGGTGAACCGGGCTCTCACTTATCCCTGAGGCAGTGCTTATTTTGGTTGGCTGCGAATACTGGATAACAAAGTTTGTGTGTGTTATTCTTCTGACCGTATCGTTCACAGCGTTGTTCATTGGTTTTTCCCTATCGTTTTATGACGTGGACTTAAAAATTAAATAGATTCAAATATGAGGTGGACCATATCACAGGAAGCAGTGGTCATTGAATGCTCACCATTAAAAATTACCAAGGGCCCACCGTGACATTTATTTTCCACCTAACCTGTTGAAAAGAGTAGGAAGGAAATCACCTGAGATTTGGATCTACTTAAAGTTCTAGGATTAAGTTTTGAAACGAGAATGTACAATATGGATGTACAACACATTTATCAGGCGGGCCCATACGGCGGGTAATACCTGCTGACGTGGTACTTGGGTAATACCTAATCTGCTCCTGTTTTTGTCACTCCAAGGGATGACGCAGATTGCGTGGTATGCACAAGGGAGCAAATGAGGTGTTACCCTTACCATCGGCCCACCTTGACGATGTGTTGTATATTCAATATGTTCATTTGTTTCTCTAACCCATTGTAGGATGTGGTCCAAAATATTAAGTAGATCCAAATGTAAAGTAGACCACACCACAAGAAATAGTGGTGATTGAGTGTTGCACCATTAAAATTTTCAAAGAGCCCGTCATCAAGTTTTAATGATGTTTATTTTTCCATCCAACTTGTTGATAATGTCAAGCAGACTTGGATGAAGGGACCTAAAATGAGATGGAAAACAAATGAACCACTTGCATACACTACAAATTTATCTGAGGTGGGCCCCACATTGTTAGGGTACATATCCATTAATGTGTTACCCTAATAATAGCTAATCCATTCCCATGCACATCTATGGTGTGTTGAAACAATCAAATTCTATGGTCCCCACCATGATGTATGTGTTATACACACACCGTCTATTCATTCTAAGGTGTGAGTTAAAAATAAAGCAAATTCATAAATTAAGTGTACCACACCATAAAAAGTAGCGGGGATAATGTTACCTACCATTGAAACCTTTATTGGGTATACCATGATGTTTATTTGCCATCAAACCTGTTCATGTCATCATACAAAAATGAACGAAGGGAAAACACAAATATTAGCTTGACCCAAAACTTTTGTGGCCTCAAAATGCTTCCTAGCTTTCGATCCCCATTACTTTTTGTGGTGTGGTCCGTCGGAACTTTGGATCATCCTCATTTTTGCTCACATGCCCTAAAATGATCTTCGAAACTATATCGACAGTGTAGATATAAGACATACATCATGGTAGGGCCCATTGAACTTGGTAACATGAACACTTTGTGGGCCCCACCATATTGTATGTATTTCATCCACATTATCCATCCATTTTTTTTCCAGATCATTATCCAGTGCTAACCCAAAAATAAGATAGATATATCAAGTGAACCACATCATAAGAAATAGTGTTTGATTGAATGGTCACCATTAAAAATTTCTTAGCCCACAAAAGTTTTGGATTATTTTTTCCCTTCATTTATGACCTAATCAATAGGTTATTTGTTTTTTGCCCTTTATTCTCCTTTGGATGACCTAATCAACCTATGAGATGCCAAATAAATATTATGGTAAGCCCTGAATTTTTTTTTAATGATGTACATTCAATCACAAGTGTTTCCCTGTAGTGTGGTTCACTTGAGATTTACATCTACCTCATTTTTTGGATCTAGCCTTAAAATGATATAGAAAAATGGATGGAAGGCAACACAGAGCACCAATAACCAATTTGTTACTAGCAGCGTCATTGGCCAATATACATTCACAAGAATGGTGGAAGCCGTTTGTGTCCTATCCTTGGTCTGCATAGGGCCCACCATGGGTTTTATCCACGCTGTTCATCCAATTTTAATGGAGATTTTCTCATCATTGCTAGGTTCGATGAAATCGAACTAGTTTCAATATCATCGATAATTGTCGAGATTTTTTACCCCTGGTCGCTGGACAGTTTTTGGTCCTGTTTCGATATCATCGAAGAACCTTAGATGATATCGAAGGTTGTCATCCAAGAGTTACGCAGATGTGATTGCGGAAACACAAATTTTGCGGAATTTGTTTCCTATTTTGATTATTCCTCTTTCTATTCTTATATAAAGGGATGTATGCGGGATTGGGGTATATTCCACGGTATTCTAAGGTTTCCTAAAGGTTTTTTAGGAGGACTTAGGGCTATCAAAGGTGTGTGTGTGTGTGTGTGTGTGTGTGTGTGTGTGTGTGAGAGAGAGAGAGAGAGAGAGAGAGAGAGAGAGAGAGAGAGAGAGAGAGAGAGCTTGTGGAAGGGAGATTCTAATCATAGAGGTGATCTACTTCGCGGTCCACGTCTCAGCGCTTCTACGTCCTCGTGATCGGTGAGATCCCTCCGTTTTTTTTATTCACTTATTATTTATCCACTCCTGCATGAATGAAGAAGGTTTGATCCAAGCGATGAATGCTTGCGATCAGTTGTAACGTTCTACTATAATATAGTGGGATTGTTGATTTGGACGAGGTCCCGTGGTTTTTAACTCTTTGAGGATTTTTCACGTAAAGTTTCCTGGTGTCATGTGGTTTATGTTTTGATTTATTTCATTGCTTTATCATCCCATTTCTGGTGTTTTGGGCGGCTAGATCCTAAGGTTTTGTGCAAGGCCCCTAACAAAGTTGTATCAGAGCCAGGTTTATTAAACGGAATGAGATCGGTTCTGAATTATGGAAGGTGATTCATCAAGTATGATCAGCCTCAATGGTTCTAACTGGACCATATGGAAGGCTAAGATGGATGACTTACTTTATTGTAAGGACTTATATTCTCCAATTTTAGGCATATTAGCAAAATCTAAGGATATGTCTAATGATGATTGGAAGAAGTTGGATCGAAATGCAGTGGAGTTTATTAAACAATAGCTAAATGATTCTGTGTTCCATCATATATCTACGAAAACCTCAGCCGCTAGCCTATGGCTGAATTTGGAAGGGTTGTATAAGAGGAAGACAACCGGTAATAAAAATCGTCCTGATAAGACGATTTGTGAATCTCAAGTTCAAAGATGGTAGTTTTATAGCTGAGTACATAAATGAGGTCAGCAATATAGTGAACCAACTCTCCGCTATGAAGATGGTCCTTGATGATGAATTGCAGGCTTTGCTATTGCTTAGTTCATTGCCTGACAGTTGGGAGACATTGGATGTATTTCTAAGTGACTTCGTGCAAGACTGAAAGGTACCTATGAAACAGGTAACCAGTTGTCTCTTCAATGAGGAGACAATGAGGAATTCTCAGAAGTCTACTCAGCAAGAAGTCCCTATGACACAGGAACGGGGGAGATGAAAGAACAAGAAAGGCAAGAAGGCTCGGGATAAATCAAGAGGCAAGTCAAGTACTAAGAAAGATGTTGAATGCTGGAATTGTGGCAAAAATGGTTACTGTAAGCGTAAATGTCGTAAGAATAAGAACGACAAGAAAGGAAAAGGAAAGAAAAAGAAAGATGAATCAGACTCCACTGCGGTCGCTTCAGATGGTGACGTTTTAATTATTTTTCAGCAAATCATGATGTTTGTCTCACGGCTACGAGTCAGGACACCGACTGAGTGATTAACTCGAGAGCTTATTTTCATGCGACTCTACGCAGAGACTTCTTCACAAGCTATAAGTCAGGTGACTATGCGACCGTGAAGATATAAAATTCTGGCGTATCGAAAATCGCAGGGGTCGGTGATATTTGTGTGAAGACCGATGTGGGTTGCACATTAGTTCTCAGGGATGTGAGGCATATCCCAGACTTTTGCCTCAACTTGATGTCGACGGGAAGGTTTAATAATGATGACTATGAAAACCAATTTGCTGGTGGGCGCTAAAAGCTCATCAATAGTTCGTTGATCGCAGCCAGAGGAAAGAAGTGTTGTACCCTTTACAAGGCAAGTGTTAGTGTGTGCAAGGGTGGGTTGAATGCAACGGAAGATTTAACTATTGACATGTGGCACAAGCGTCTAGGCTGCATGAGTGAAAAATAACTTCAACAACTAGCAATGAAGCAACTCCTTCCAGACGTGACAGTTATATCTCTCAAAACCTGTATTGATTGTTTATCAGGAAAACAACATAGAGTTTCATTCATTAAAACTGTTTCTCATGTTAATAAAGTGCATGCATTAGATTTGGTTTATTCTAATGTTTGTGGTCTTATGAGGACAAAAACCTTGGGTGGGGCATTGTATTTTGTCACTTTTATAGATGATGCATACACGAGGGTTTGAGTTTATGCTTTAAAATCCAAGGATGAGGTCTTTGGTGTGTTTAAATTATTTCATGCTATGGTCGAGAGAGAGACAGGTAGATCATTAAAGTGCATCCGCACCGACAATGGTGGTGAATATATTGGTGACTTCCATGAGTATTGTATATCTCTGGGTATACAACATGAACAGACGGTTCCAAAGACCCCCCAACATAATGGTGTGGCTGAGCGAATGCATCGCACTATTGTAGAGAGAATCAAATATATGTTATCCCATGCAAAATTGCCCAAGACATTCTGGGGAGAAGCAATGCATATAACAGTGTATCTAATAAACAGGTCTTCATTGGCCCCGTTGAATGGAGAAATGCCTGAGAAGGTGTGGACTGGATAAGATTCATCGTACAGTCATCTTAGGGTGTTTGGATGTAGGACATTCGTTCATGTACCAAAGGACGAGAGGTCCAAGCTCGATATGAAGATTAGACAGTATGTGTTCTTAGGGTACGGTGATGAAAAGTTCGGTTACAGATTGTATGATCCGACCTAGAAGAAGCTCGTTAGGAGCAGAGATGTGGTTTTTTTTTAAATATCAGTATATAGAAGACATTGGTAGGCCAGAGAAGAATCAGCCTAGTTTAGGTGAGCTAGAGGACATGAATCCGATCATTCCTCCCGTAGTGCCTGATGATGGGGGAGTATAATAAGGTATAGAGGATGAGGGATTTTCTTCAGAAGATGGACTAGGGAAGAAGCCCCTATTTGATCCACTTGTTGCATCACAGGTGAGGAGGTCATCTAGGGACAGACAACCGTCCAAGAGGTACTCGCCGCATGAATACATTATACTCACTGATGAGGGAGAGTCAGAAGATTATTTTGAGGCCCTAGCCGACGAGTATAAATGGGAGTGGTTGAAAGCTATGCAAGATGAGATGAAATCCTTGCATAAGAACCACACTTATAACATGGTGAAACTTCTAAGGGCAAGAAAGTTCTGAGCAATAAGTGGGTATTCAAAAAGAAGATTAAGTGAAAGAATTCACAGACGAGGTTCAAGGCCAAACTTGTAGTGAAAGGGTTTAGTCGGAGGAAAGGTACAGACTTCGAGGAGATATTCTCACCAGTGATGAAAATGACATCCATATGAGTATTGCTTTAGTTGGCGGCTAACATGGATATGGAGATAAAGCAGTTAGACGTTAAAACTGCCTTTCTCTATAATGACCTGAAAGAAGAGATCTACATGCACCAATTAGAGGGGTTCGAAGTCAAAAGCAAAGAGCATACGGTGTGTAGGCTAAGGAAGAGCTTGTATGGGCTGAAACAAGCTCCAAGACAATGGTACAAGAAGTTCGATTCGTTTATGTTGAAGCACGGGTATAACAGAATGGAGTCGGACCACTGTGTGTTTATACGCAAGTTCTCAGATGGTGATTTCTTAGTTCTGCTGTTATACATTGATGACATGTTCATCATGAGAAAAAACATCAAAAAGATCGACGGGCTGAAACAAGAGTTGGGCAAGTCGTTTGCGATGAAAGACTTGGGTCAGGCTAAACAGATTCTAGGAATGGAGATAACCCATGACAGAAGCAGTAGGAAGTGTTGGTTGTCACAAGAGTGGTATATTGAGAAAGTCCTAAAGCGGTTCAATAAGAATGCAGCGAAGCCGATCAGTACTCTATAGATGGTCACTTTAGATTGAGCGACAGACAGTGTCCAAAGACGAAGGCAGAGGTAGATAAAATGCAGAAGATACCCTACATGTCAGCAGTAGGAAGTTTGATATATGATATGGTGTATACATACCCAGACATAACATATGCGGTTGGTGTTGTCAGCCGGTATCTTGCCAATCTTGATAAAGAGCATTGGACAACGGTGAAGTGGAACTGCGTTATCTAAGAGGCTCATCCAAGTTAAGCCTATGCTATGGTGACGAAAAACCGATGTTAAAGGGTTACATAGATGTATATATGGCAGGTGACATAGACTCTAGGAAGTCTATATTGGGGTTCATGTTCATGTTTGTAGGGAGAGCGGTTTCTTGGTAGAGCAAACTATATAAGGTCGTAACATTGTCGACGAAAGAGATCGAGTACATCGTAGTCATTGAGTCATGTAAAGAAATACTTTGGATGAATGGGTTCCTACATGAACTTAGCTTGAAGCAGGAGCAACATGTGGTCTATTGCGATACTAAAAGTGCTATACACTTGAGTAAGAATCCAAGTCAACACTCCAAGTCAAAGCACATAGAAATTCGGTATCACTAGATCAGAGATACTTTGGAATAGAAGGTGTTACATCTTGAGAAGGTTCACACGGACGATAATGGGTCAGACATGATGACTAAGGCTTTGTTCAAGGACAAGTTTGAAGTTTGTAGAAACCCGACTGGCTTGGAGAAGGTGAATTCCTTCTGAATTGAAAAGGAGGAGATTTGATGAGGATTTTCTCCTCATTGCTGGGTTCGATGATATCGAACTAGTTTCGATATTATCGATAATTGTCGAGATTTTTCACCCCTGGTCATTAGACAGTTTTTGGTCCTGTTTCGATATCATTGAAGGACCTTATATGATATTGAAGGTTGTCATCGAAGGACCTTCGATATCATCGAAGAGTTACACAGATGCGATTGCGGAAACGCAGATTATGTGGAATTTGTTTCTTATTTTGATTCTACATCTTTTTATTCTTATATAAAGGGGTATATGCGGATTGAGGTGTATTTTAGGGTATTCTAAGGTTTCCTAAAGGTTTTTTAGGAGGGCTTAGGGCTATCAAAGGTGAGAGAGAGAGAGAGAAAGAGAGAGATGAAGCTTGTGGAAGAGAGATTCTGCTCGTAAAGGTAATTTACTTCGCAGTCCATGTCTCAGCGCTTCTACGTTTTCATGATGGGTGAGATCTCTCCGTTTTTCTTTTGTTCTCTTATTGTTTATCCACTCCTGCGTGAGTAAATAAGGTTTGATCCAAGCAGTATGTGCATGTGATTGGTTATAACGTTCTGATTTATTGTGAATTATTGATCTGGATGAGATCCCGTGGTTTTTAACTCTTTGAGGGTTTTTCACATAAAATTTCCTGGTGTCGTGTGGTTTATGCTTTTATTTATTTCATTGCTTTATTATCTCATAATTTTGGTGTTTTGGGCGGCTAGATCCTAAGGTTTTGTGCAAGGCCCCTAACAAATTTTACATATAATTTTAAAATACATTATTAGAAAAGATGATAAAAGTCCAATGTTCAAGTGGATTATACACAGAGTAGGAAGATGTGATAATGACTCCCAAGTTAAAACCTTCCCAAGGTTTACAATAATGTTTATTTGCCATTTAATCGGTTCATAAGTTCGTATAGACATGAATGAAAGAAAAACATAAATTTCAGCTTGTTCCAAGACTTCCTTGGCCCAAAAAGCTTTTAATGATGGGCATTCAACCACCATTGTGTGGTTTACTCGAGCCTTAGATCTGCCTCATTTTTTATCTCATATTATAAAATGGTCCTGAAAAGTGAATTAACAGCATGAATAAAATCCATGCATCATGATGTGCGCCCCAACCTTGACCGATTCCGTCCAGGAGCAGGACGCAATCCATTACGAAAATGAACCTTCTGTTATTTGTCGAAACTAGTTGTGCTTCGGTGGGCCCACCATGATGCAATTGTTTCCTAGTTGTGCTTCAGTGGGCCCACCATGATGCAATTGTTTCATCCACGCTATCCATCTGTTTTTCCATCTCATTTCATAACACGGTCCCACCATAATGAAGCAAATCCAATGTCAGTTGGAGCACATCAGAGGAATTGGTGGTGATTGAACACCTCACTGTTACAAACTTCTTGGAGACGTCTCCCAGTTAAGTGGGTTGGGCTTTACATCTATTCCTTATCTCGGTTCAATAGCGCCCACATGCTTAAATTGCCTTATCGGTGGTCCACTGAGATACCACTCAAACAAGTCTCATGTAACACGAGATCACACCCAAATGAAAATGAACCTGTGGTTCTTCTCATCAATCATAAAAGGCTGGAAATTGTGTAAGTGTGGCCCATATGACCTGAACCATGAAGGTTTGGCCAAACAAAAATGGCCACTTTTCTTTTCCTAGAAAATGGACCACTTTCGTATGTGCATAGAAGCAACCAGCGATGTTGACCTTTTGTCTACGTCCACAACTTCATAGTACTGAGAATGGAGAAATAGTACTCCCTTTCATATTGTAAAATTCACAGAGATTTTGGAACTCTCGTAATAATATTAGCATGGAATTGTAACCGGAGTTTCAAATTACAGGAGATTTAAAGATATTGTGATATTAACTTGGAAAATAGTAAAAGCTTGAATTATTGTTATATAAATATATAGTTAAAATTTAAAAGTTATTTATTACTTTAAAATAGACATTTTAAAATCTTCTGAAAGATTTTCCCAATAATATCTAAGAAAAAAACCTTAAAAATTTAAATCTCCTGAAAAATTTCCAACTAACAAATTGCGGAGAGTGAGATTTGTCACTATGCTTAACATATCTTTCTACATATATATATACATACAGAGAGAGAGGAATGCTCACCTTAGTGATTACTTTTTTAGAACTCATCTTTCGTGATATGAGTGTAACATCTGAACCGTTCATGTGATGCAACACCCCGTGAAACCCTTAAGGCTCAACTTTCACCTTGATCCAAAACTTCAGTGGGTCATGGCAAAAGAGAGCGACAAATCAAGGGAGGAAACTATTTCCTTTTTCTATGGCCCACCAAAATTTTGAATAAGTGAAAGTTGGGCCCTAGGGGTTTCATGGGGTGCTGCATCACGTAGACTGTTCAAATTTTACGCTCATATTACAGGAGATGAGTTCTGAAAAAGTTATCACCAGTTGTCTTGAGAATTGGTGCACATGTGTGTGCCTCTGTCAATATATATACACACATATCCGCACACCTTGCACACGTGTCATGTGTCATGGGTACAAAATCTAATTAGTCCATGTGATGGGTTCCTCATATAATAAAGGAAATACTTTCCTCCTTTGATTTGTCGCTCTCTTTTACCATGGCTTGCCAAAGTTTTGAATCGAAGTGAAAGTTGGGCCTTAGGAGTTTCACGGGGTGCTGCATCACATGTACAGTTAAGATGTTCTGCTTGTACCATGGGAGATGAGTTCTAAAAAAGTTTTCATGAGTTCCATGAGAATTAGTGCTGAGCTGAGCACTCCTCTCTCTGTATATACACACACACGTGGGTGGCAATAGGGTAGATTTGGGCTCACCTAATTGCCAAACCTGACCGTGACCGGTAATCCTGTGACCCCCCACTCAAAATTCAGCAAGCCCAAGCCCCACATGACCTAATCGTTTAAACAAATCAAACTGGGCTTGATTTGCCCAACCTGACCGTCTGATCCTTCACTACCGTACTTGGGTTTAAGAATGGAACATGGGGCTAAAGATATGGCCCACCCTATCCAATTAATGGATACATATAACATTCATACACTTTTATCATCTTTATTATTATTATTACTATTTCCTGATTTTGGGCACGACCATCTGATCCAGACCATTAATAAGCTAATAGACGGGTCACACTTGCGTAAGGTTCAACCCAAGCCCAACCCATTGAATTAAACGGGCCACATTTTCTAACCTGGAACAACACTCTACCCATTAAGCTTCACCCAGACTACCAAATGAGAGAGTTGATCCTCACCGTACAGTGTTAACTCTGCGTACTCGTGCATGCGTTTCTGTGCATCTTAGGGTTGCAACTGGGCCAGGTTGAGTTGTAGAAACATGACCATGGCTCTTCCATAAGGCAATGAAATTGGTCCAGGACTAGTTCAGCCCATGCGCTACAGTCATGGGCCAGGGCTTATCCACCATCCAAAAATTGCCCTGGCTACGACTACCTATTGAGCCCTTGGGCAATCGAGAGAATAAGCCCAGCATAATTGTTTATGGTGGCTCATGTGCCTATTGGGCTTGGTTCTCAGCCCAAACTCAGATCAAAAGCTTTCCGCACTCATATTCGACTCAGTCCAGCCCAGTTAATTCTACTTGTTTGTACTGTTCCATCATATTGGCCTACAAACATCATCATTAAGGAAGGCTGTGAATGGGTTGGGATGTCCTATTGGACTTTCAGGCCTGGTCCACTTTGGATGTGGATTGGTCTGGAATACTAGGCCCGAGGGCTGGACCTGGGTCTAAATTTAAGACCGTTTGATGATTTGGCTGCGCTTAGGCTTCGTTTAAGTCTGTCAGCACAGACAAGCCTGTCTAGGATTTGAAGAGTATTTTTGCCTTACATCATGCACAAAAGCGGGTGGCCAGGCTTTGGCTCGGGCGGCGGATAAACGCAAGGTATGAGTTCTGGCCTATTTGTATTGGCCTGTTATGGGCCTATGCTTTATTTCACACCCTATCAATGGGCAGGGCTCAGCCGAGCAAAATCAACCTTTTGAATTGGGCCAGCCCAATTCGTCCAGAGCTGGGCTGAGGACAATCCAAAGGCCAGGCCATTGACAGACCCAATGAACCCTGGCAGAGGACCAAGATCCCATGAGTAGGGCTGTAATGGGCCAGGCTGGGCCTAGACATCAATCAGAGTCTATCATGTGCTGAGTTTGGGAAGTGAACCGTGCCAATTGCAGGGTGCTAGCAGCAAGATCAACGAAAGCTTGCAGGATCGAATGGATCTGTAGTGTTGATGGATGGACCCATATCACAAAACTAAGATGTATGATCTCCATATATCCGGTGGTCCACTTAATCTGCTAAAGGAGCGGAAAATGATATATTCCACCTAGCTGATCCATGATCAAGATGGATACTCGATATGATCAACGGTTTGGATTGTCAGAGATCTGAGCAGTGGATAGATGTGTATGGCCCACTCACTTTTCTCTCTTTCCCTCTCGCAAGCAATTTGTCATGTACAATTTTCTCAAGAGGAAAATCTTCTCTCAGTAAAGAGGGATTAGAGAGAGTAACAAGGCTGTGGGGTCCCCCAGTTCTTGAATCAGTACCCAGAGGAAATCTTCCTTCAATATGGAAGGATTAGAGAGAGAAATAGGGTTTTGGGGCCCACCAATTCTTGGATCAGTACTCAGAGGGATATGTGTACATGAAGCTTTATGGGCATAGGGAAAGATGTAGTAAGGATTGTTTCATCTACAGGGAGGAGTCATCCTATTACCTTTTTAACTCTTGGGCTCATTTAGGAGCTTGTATTTGAAATGCATTGGATTCCAAATCATATATCAAGGCCATTAACAGTTGTATTTGGCAGTAATGAAAATGCACATGAATTAATAAATAGCAATGTATTAAAATTCTATAATATATTGATAGGAATTTGAATTTAATTACTAAATCAGCTTTAATATTCTTAATTAATTTGCTATGTAATATTTGATAAAATAATTCTAAAATGTCCATTTAAATATATACTTTGCCCAAAAAGTGATGAAATTTTGGGTTTCGGTGGGTGACAAACATAAGATCATAAACGAGTGACTTGCCAACATTTTTAAATTGTCAATTTACACGGCCAATTTTTGGATTGTTTGGATCATTCTATTCACTTAATTTTAAGGATGCAGCAAATAATTTAATTGTTTTAAAGCATCATTAACATCCCACGTGCATAATGGAATATTAGTAACTTAGCAATACCTCTGTGACTCTCCCGACCTTTGAAAATGAGCCAAAGCAGGCATTTAATTTCGAATCACAGTAGACGAGACTTTAAAACCACAATATAAGTGTGTATTTCAAATGCTTTTGAATCCTCGTTACCAAATGACTTTGGAATTTTGAATGGACTCGAATACACTTAATTCCATGCTACCAAATGACCCTTCAGTGTACAACTTCATCAAGGTATTTAAGTGAGCCCATGCATCTCTCCATTTGTAGTTTATGAAGGCCTAATCTGAATTTGAATGTTTTATTATTGCATTGTATTAAGTCATGATTTAAAAACAAGAAAACTATACTCAACCCAGTTGAGTCGACTCAAAAACTCAGACAGGTTTTGGGAACTCATATGATTTTTCACGTTTAAAAATAAATAAATTTATAAATAGAAATATTTAATATTTCCAATGTAAATAATATATAAATTATGCTAATCTGTGTTTAGTTTTATTGACCTTTTCTGCGTTTTCTCAAGTTTCTTATCGAGTTTTGCCAAAAAATTTCACGTTTTATTAAGTTTTGATCAAGTCGTTACCAAATCTTTTTGTATTTCAAGTTGTAGAAAAATCTAGTCAGAGAAATGATCACTTGCAGCCATTGGATGTGAAGTTGTGGAAAAATCTAGTCAGAAAAAATTTTCAAGTTTTATCGAGATTTTTCCAGAATTTTTAAACTATATGTATTAAAAATGTGTGATCACGGTCATCATGTTTGAGAAATGATCACTTGCAGCCATTGGATGTGAAGTTTTATATATAACCATCTTTTACTCCAAAGTGTCTTGTGTAGAATATCCTAGCAATGAGAAAGATGGACCACACCATGAAAATCATCTTAGATAAAAGTTAGGTCGGGTTGACTATTCTAGCCAGCCATATTGCCAAATCGATTGTCAGCCATATGATACATATATGGCCACCTAATCAGTGGTTTAGCCTGATTTTAACTGCAGTTTATCTTTGTAGTTTGATCCATCTTTTTCTTGGCCAAACAAACAGAATGTTGGCTGTAAAGAAAGAGTTGTATTCGAAATCTCGCATCCAAAGCTAGCATGGGAGTATTTCTAGGTATATAAATAGTGATTTCAAATATAGAGGTTAGTTGTACTTTAACAACTTTAGGTGAGATAGAGTTTATTTGGTTATCTATTATTATTTTTTAGTGATAATGAAAAAGTTGGCAAATAAGTCACTCTTATTATCACTCTATAGATGTACATGAGATTTACATCTTGCACAGTTCTTTGTTCAATTCTTTTGAAGTAGTTGGATCATTTTTTCTAGTTCGGGAATCTCCTCCCTTCTTCCACTTCGTCTCAGAGAGTAACTAGAACCAATTCAATCACGTTTCCATATTCCAATTGTATACATTTCAATATATTATTATTATTATTATTATTATTATTGTTATTTATAATCAAACGAACATATTATTCCTTTTACCAAAATGTGCATATCAAAACATGATCTTATAATTATAATAAGAACAAAAGATATTTCTCGATCAATCCACCCCTCTTTTTTGAGAATAGAGAAACATCATCTAAGAGTTTGAATTTGTTCATTTGAAATCTAGATTAGGTAGTGTTGAGAGCACTGGTATCATTACATGTGTTGATGACTGAGGATAGAGAAACATATATCAATATCATGTTTTTGTAGATACTTAGAAAAATAATACTCAGTGGAAAACATTTAAAAAATTGTGGAATTTTTTACTAAAATTTTAGGAGATGTTAAAAGTCACATTTTTATACATGTAGAAATAAAAATATTGTAAAATAAAAAAAAATACATAATAAGTTTTCATTTTATAAGGACTTAAACATGTGTAGTGAAAAGATCAATATAAAATAGATATATAAATTTATTAGCCAATTAACTCACACATTAATACATGAAGCTTTTACATTAATTAACACCAAAGAACACAATTTTTAATATAAGAAATTTTTTATAGGAATTTTTTATTTTTTATTTTCATTTCACATAAATGTTAAAGTTTCACCACAAATCAATGTTAATGCATGAGATTCATGCATAGGTATGAATTTCCATTGTAATCCATGCTATTTGAAAAGAAAATTAAAACTTCTATGAATTTTTCATCACCTTTGAGTTTCAATCTATATTTTTTGAGTAGAGATTTTTGAAATCTAAAATTTTAAATAGTTTTTTATTTTTAAAAATTTTCAAAAAATTATCAACTTTCATCCATTTATAAATATTTCTTTTGCATTGAAGGTATTATGGCTGGTATGGGGATATTATCGATGGTATCACGGAAACAAGGATATACTTTTTTTTTTTTTTTTTTGGTTTTGTTTTGTTTTGTTTTGTTTTGTTTTTTTTTTTTTTGATTTTTTCAAGGCATCACTAATATCGATAATATCATCAAGTATGGCTAATAGCCAATATTATTGGAAATATCACCAATTTTTATTTTATATTTTCATATTTCTAACAATCGCTCAATAATGTTAGCTATATTATCAATAATATTACTGATATTTGGAACATTGACAACCACTCTCCATCATTTGTGCCAATTGATTTTAGACATGAAATAAAAAATAAGTTCGATCCAAAATTCAATTGGGCCAGCACATAGGGATAGGTCAAGTTGGGAACATCTACCATTGAAACTTCCTGAGGCCCACCAAAATTTTGTATTACACAAATATATAGTTTTCTCTTCATTCTGGTGGGACTCACCTCATGAATGGCTTGGATGGCAAATGACCATCACAATGGGTCTTAGGAAGGTTTCTATGGTGGGTATCCTCATTCCCACTATTCACCATGGTGTGGCCCACTTTGTGAATTGGCTCGACTTTTGAGGTCACGTCCTGAACTGCAAGATATGGACGGAGTAGATGTCACACACATATCATGTGGGATGCACATAGCTTTTTGCTTTACAGGCCCCACACAGCTTTACAGGGAATCCGTGTCGGCATCTACAGTGTGAAATTTTAGCGTGATAGATTAGACAGAAGTGTCCAATCACTGTGTATAATTTATTTTTATTTTTTTTGAACTAAATGGTCGACAATTTCAATGGCTCAGATCATGCTAGATGTTTGCTACAGGTACTAACCATCCGTAGCGTTGCTCCCAAGCAACGTTGGCAAATCATTGGAAACACAAAGTGGGAACGATGGGGGGGGGGGGGGGGGGGGGACGCCTCCTAAATGCTGCTGCTACTTCTTAGTTGGGTCCACCTATCAATAATCAAAAGGCACTTGTCTGTTTACAGGTAGGGTATTCATAATCATAGCTTAACTTTAGCAAGGTTTGTTACAACTTAGATCTTGTTAGCCTGCAAGATAGGCAATCAAATCTCCCCATATCTTTATGACCCTTTTATTTTCCACCTTGTTATTTTCCCCTTCTAAGCAAATGGCAGGGGCTAAGGCCCATTAAATCCTGTCAATGATATTGGAAAATGTGATCATTGATCTAGACTGTCCACTAGAATGGATGACTGTTGGATGGACCAATATGTGAAAACCAGAATAAATTGACCATCCAATTTGGGACATCTAGGCTCACATTTTGAACGGTTCAGATGCTAGGTTAACATTCTTCACCAATGTCGGCAAAGGTTACCGGACCCAATCCATTAAAATTCCCTATAGGCTGGATCAAGTCAAAGTTAGTAAACCCATAAATATAATGGGTTGGGTGTAATTTAAGTTTTCACATGAATAATGTTTTAGGCTATTCAATTAATAATAATTATCAATTTTTATGGTAAAAAATAAATTGATCAGCAGTCCAAATCAATCGGCACAATTAGCTAAGATAGTTCAATTAGTGTGATTGAATGGCATATTCTTCACCAACAAGGGTGCGTGATTTGCACCGCCTAAATCGACAAAAGTAGTAAATGGGTAACCGTCTTTCAATGCATATTTAATTACATTTCTTGATCCGAGTTAGGTTTGACCTGAGTTCGGTCTATAAGTCGAGTTCATTTTAATATAACCCAAACCCGATTCAAGTGAAAATAATCCAAGGTGAATTGGTTTTGAAAGGACATGGATCCATTTTTCAAAAATTCGGATAGAAAACTCACTCCATGAGTGTAAATTTCGGATCCAAAGCTATTGGTTGTTGAGCTGGGTCTCTAGTGGCTTGGGTCTTTCGAGTCTTTTTGGGTTAGGACTTGGATCCAATCAGGTTATTTATCCATTAAGCATTTCGATACAAGTGTTAGATCAGGTCTGGGTTGGATCTAGTCAAATAAGGGCGTGCATATGTTGATGGACGGATTACATTGCACACATGTACCACTTAAATGCATGTGTGTGCCATGTAAATGGCTCTTTTACATACGTGGCTTACCACCATTATTTCGTTGCTAGTATAATATTGAAATTAACCGAACGCGACCCAATTTTAAGTTCTAACCAGGTCTATGGTGGACCCACTTGGATTGGTTCATGTATCAGCAGGCAGCCCCAAATCTTATGAGTCTATGACGTAGGCCGAAGTTGGGGTGAAAGCCTCTGTACTGGGACCAGAGGGTTAATACGAATTTTCTTCCATGACCCAGCACTAACTGGGTGGAGCTCATCACATCAACGGTTTAAATTGTGGGTCCCACTTTTCAGATTAAAAGCCCAGGTTCACGCACTTAGATAATCCAATAAATAAATCCGGACCGTCTATTAGCAGCATGCATTTCATTAACAACAATCTTATAATCCAGTCATAAGTTGGGACTTCTATTTTGGGAATGTTAGAATTTCCTTATAAAAGTGATTCTTACGAACCATAAGCAAGTCATGGTAAGCCCCAACAATTACATGGCTTTAATTTAGTCTATTTTTCTATAAATGATCTTGACCGTCCATTTTATAGGTAATTGATCAGATGGTTAGAATTGTTTGATCAGTGTGTTTTTTACAAGGTTGCTTATGAAATATGTGATGGGCCAAATGGAATATCTAGATTGGTCTGTTGGACAGTTCAAGAGTGTCGATTCAACTAGGATCATTATAACATACCATGCTCTAAGACAACTGGATCAGATCTCATTTCTTTCCTAATGAGGAAAGAGATGAATTCAAGAAAACAATGATACCCTGCATGAGTACGGATATCCATACTCTGCAAGGCCTTGTACACATCAAATGAATGCATATTATCTGAAATTGTTCGACTCATAGGCCCCACTTCAGATGCGCACCTGCACTTAATAGGTGTTTGTTTGTTCAATATGGATTATTGGATTTCTTTAATCTAAACCGTCCATTTTGATGTCCACCAACTGAACAGTTAGATCATCCATTCAGTGAAGTTTTCAGACCATGAGTGACATAAATCAGCCTGGATGAATCGGACGTTCGGATTGAGAAACATGTGTGTGAAATATACACTGATGGTGTGCACGTGTACAGATCATCTTTGTCTGCCAGCTCATCAAACAATCCTCTTCAATCATTCTACTAAGACCGTCTGATGTGTGATCATCTACACGACAACGGAGTGTCTTATCATAATCGGTGAGATGATGGGAAACAACCAAGCAATCCTATTCAATGATGTAACGTATCCCAAATAAGTGGACTTACATGATAATCGACCTACCGATGTGCACAGTATCCTCGACCTTCTGTTTTATCAAGTGGGGCCCACGTATTGATGATCCAGACCTTTGATCAGATGGGTCCCATCATGGAAAGTAGAATTTCCAAAAATTCTATGGCGAAACAATTCAACCATTCGATAATAGTCCTGTGAATAGGTGGTTGAGAAGAAACCAAAGCAACGGTCCACATTCAAAGGAAATGTTCTAAATATCGGAAGGCGTTGATCTTCCAATCAGGTATACTTTTGGAATATCCCCTATCTATCTTGGATCAGATCTTATGAACGGTCTGGATTAGGGAAGTGTGGCCTCCACTTGGAGAAATTAAAGGCTAGAAGAGTATACAGTTTACATCCTGAGTGGTGCATCATATGATTCCTACAAATAATTCACCGTCGCCTACCATATGATTCCTTTACGTGGATGCACATCTGGCCAACCAAAAGAGGCAGATGGCCCACTCATATTTTGCCTCAAAGGGGGAGGCAACCATGCTGTTGCACAAGCCCCTAACAAAGCCTCTGTAGGATATCTGGAGGGAAAAAAAGCATCCAATGCTAGATGTTTAGTAGAAATAATTGATACTCCAGGCTAGTGTGATGGATCATACACAGGCTCTTACAAATTACTTAAAAATTACCTACCATACAATTAAAATCATGGTTGCGAGTGTAGATGTATTATAAACGAAAGATTAAGCCAATCATACTGTAGGACTGTCTTTGTGACATTGATCCCTTAAATGACAGTGATTCCATATTTTGGTCGTTTAAATTAAATTACCATATTCCACTCAAACAATTTTTGGTTGCCCGCGTATTAAGCGTTGTATACTGCCAGAGTATCTAATAACTTCCCCTCTTTAGAGCATCCTTTGGTTTTAGTGGCCCTCACCATCGGTGGCTGCTCAGGACCTCGATTGCCTACGACCCCCATCACACAGGAAATTCTTGCAATGTATGTTGTGAGGTTTCTGCCCAGTCCATTCATTTTGATGACTTATGTTAGGACATGACTTAAAAAATGATGTATATCTAAAACTCGAATAAGCCACCTGACAAGAAACAATGGGAAGTGAATTGCCTCACCACTGAATCAGTAGAAATATCTATAGTTACTCAGCATGGCGAGATTTGATTGGATGATATGTGTTGTCAAATATTCACCTTGATTAAATATATACTTTCAATTGAACAACTTTCTAAAATGATTTTCATGGGCTCATCTTAGACAACAACATGTGGCCCAATCAAATCCTATTAAATCGAGTCACAGGGAATATTGCAATCCCCATCCTAAAAATCCGGTCATCTCTCTCTCTCTCTCTCTCTCTCTCTCTCTCTCTCTCTGTTCCAATTAAATTGGAACTACTTTTTGGGTTTTCTTTTAACTGTTCATTTTGTAATCACCACAAGTCCTCTGGATGTTGTATGATCTAGATCGTGGGATGATTTGTGTTTTGTGTTTTAGTTCAATAGCAGGTAACGCATAAGAATTGATGGATGACTCATAAGGATGTTTTACACACTATAAAGTGCTTAACATCAAAGGGACCAAAAAAGGTGGCTACAAATGATCAAATGAAATACAATGACATGAAGCCACAACAGATCATTCATAAGTTTTTCGGACCTTGAAATATAGCACCCCACCTTTTGGGCTAAAGACAAATAACGCTCTCCTCGATGCCATTTTCCAAGTGTACCTCTTATTTTTCAAATACGTTTATGGACTATTTTATTGAAAGGAAAAACTAACCATGATTAGGTTATCAAAATCTTTTTATAAATGTCAATACTGCATCTCTCCTAAATCTCCAAAAACACAACCGTAATCCTAAACCCTAACCTCTCTTCTCTATCCCTTCTGAAACCTTGAGCTTAATCCTATCGTATCCCAACTTAAGGGTAAAATGTGTTTTTTATGAGCGCGACTTGGCCACAACTTGAAACTAACAATGCTGGTGAGACCTTGATTGGGGTGCCACCTCGATGTATGAAATTTATATCCATGCTATCCATGTGTTTTTACAGCTTATTTTATGCCATGATCCCAAAACTAAAGCATGTACAAATTTTAGGTGGACCACACCATAGGAAACAATAGTTATTGACCATTAAAAATCTCTTATGGGCCATAAAAGTTTTGGATCAAGCTGATATTTGTTTTTTTATCTTTCATCTAGGTCTGTGACCTTATCAACAAGATGGATGGTCAATAAAAATTACGGTGGACGCTACGAACTTTTTAATGGTGGGCTGCTATGAACTTTTTAATGGTGGGCTTTCAATGACCACCATTTCGCGTGGTATTGTCCACTTGAAATTTGTATCTGCTTCGTTTTTGGGACCATATCCTCAGATAAGTTGGAAAAATCGATGGATGACATGGATTTACAATTAATACATTGAGGTGGGTCGTACGGCAGGTTCCAGGTCCCAATTAAGTTGTGCTCCTTTTTTATTGTCCATCGTTGACTATAATGTTTATTTGCTTCATTTTTGGGACCATATACTAAGATAAGATGGAAAAAATAAATGGATGGCGTGGACATACAATCAATACATCGAGGTGGGCCCTAGAGTCAGGGTCTCACCCACACAGTTTTTTTAGGGGTTACAGCCAAGTTGCGCTCATTTTTTTGCCATCCACAACCTATTATAATGTTTACAACATGACCCTTTCACATTTTGCCGACACATGTTGACACAAGGTGGTTTTTGACCGAAAACTGAAAACAAGAGGGATTATTTGAGAAAACACACAACAAAGGGTGATATTTGTCTTTGGGACAAAAGTGAGGATGCTATATGTGTTGAATTCCTAAGTTTCAAGTTGAATTCTTAAGATATAAGACTTGAATGGAGTGTGAGTCTAGCACCATTGAGTAAATGATAGAAACTCCATAAGGTCCTATTTGATTTGTTGTAATTATTGTGAAATTGCTTCGTTACAATCTACCCTGTCACAATCTTTTTCTCCAATTGAATTGTAATTGCTTGCCTGATTTTTATTTAGTTAATCATTTTGTATTCACTACAAGTCCTCTGGATCATATGATCTAGATTGTATGATGATTGCTGTTTTGTACTTCAATTCATTTTCAGGTAAGGCATAAGAATTGATGGATGACCTATAATCTCTTATACACTATGAAGTGCTTAACATCAACAGGACCAAAAAAGGTGGCTATAGATGATCAAATGAAATACAATGATATCAAAGGCACACCCGATCATTCATAAGTTTTCCAAGCTTTGAAATACACTACCTCACCTTTTGGGCTAGAGACAAGTAACACTCTCCTTGATGCTATTTTCCAAGTGTCCCTCATATTTTTTAAATATGTTCATGGACTATTCTTTTGAAAGGAAAAACTAACCATGGTTAGGTTATCAAAATCTTTTTCTAAATGTCAATATTGCATATCTCCTAATTTTTCAAAAATATAGCCCCAATCCTAACCCTAACACCCCCCCACCTTCTCTCTCTCTCTCTCTCTCTCTCTCTCTCTCTCTCCCCTCAAACATTTAGCTTAATCCTATCCTATCCCAACTCAAGGGTAAAAGGTCTCCTTTACGAGCACGACTTGACTGCGACCCGAAACCAACAATGTGGGTGAGACCCTGACTGTAGGGGGCCACCTCGATGTAAGTAATATTTTATATCCATGCTGTTCATGTGTTTTTCCAGCTTATTTTATGACATAATCCCAAAATCGAATCAGATACAAATTTCAGGTGGACCATACCGCAGGAAATAATGGTTATTGACCATTAAAAACCTCTTGTGGACCACAAAAGTTTTGGATCAAGCTGATATTTATTTTTTCCTTTCATCTGATTTTATGTGACCTTATCAATAAGATGGATGGTCAATAAATGTTATGGTGGACGCTAGGAAGTTTTTAATGGTGGGTGTTCAGTGATCACTGTTTCCTGTGGTATAGTCCACCTGAAATTTGTGTATGCTTCATTTTTGGGACCATATCCTAAGATAAGCTAGAAAAATAGATGGATGATATGGAATTACAATACATTGAGGTGGGTCCTATGATCAAGGTCTCACCCCCACATCTCTGGTTCCAACGTCGCAGTCAAGTTGCACTCCTTCTTTTTTTTTTTTTAAGTTTTATTTTTATTGTCGATAAGTTAACTATAATGTTTATCTGCTTCATTTTCGGGACCATATCCTAAGTTAAGATGGAAAAATAGATGGATGGCGTCGATATACAATTAATACATCGAGGTGGACCCTACAGTTAGGGTCTCACTCACTTTATTGGTTTAGGGGTCGCGATCAAGTTGCAATCCTTTTTTATTATCGATAGTTGATCATAATGTTTATGACATGATTCTATCACGATTTGCCGACATATGTTGACAGAAGGTGGTTTTTGACTAAAAATTGAAACATGAGGTGTTATTTGAGAAAACACACAAGAGATGGTGGTATTTGTCTTTGGGTCAAAAGTGAGGATGCTATATATGTTAAATCCGTAAGTTTTAAGTTAAATTCCTAAGTTATGAGACATGGATGGAGTGTGAGTCTAGCACCATTGAGTAAATAGTAGAAACTCCATAAGAGCCCGTTTGATTTGCTATAATTATTGTGAATTTATTTTGTCATCATCTATCTTGTCATAATTTTTTTCTCCAATTGAATTGTAACTATTTCCATCTTTTCATTTAATTATTCATTTTGTAATCATCACAAATTCTCTAGATCGTATGATCTAGACCGTGGGATGGCCGCTGTTTTGTGCTTCAGTCCATTTGCGAGTAGGGATAAGGATTGATGGATGATCTTTAAGGATCTCTTACACACTATGAAGTGTTTAATATTCAAGGGACAAAAATGGTGGTGACATATGATCAATGAAACATAATGACATTGAAGGAATACCAGATCATTTATAAGTTTTACAAGTTGTGACATATAACACCCTTCCTTTTGGCCCAAGGATAAATACCACCTTCGCTGATGTGATTTTCTAAGTGTACCTCCTAATTTTTAAATATGTTCATGGACTATTCTATTGAAAGGAAATACTTATTGTTAAATGGATATCTCCAATCTTGGAGTTTGAGGTGCTTGACTAGTCGAGGGACCGCCTTAACTGGTCGAAGGTCCCTTCGACTGGTCAAAGCCCTCCTTCGACTAGTCGAGGGTTACACAGATGGTGCGTGTTTTGTGCGTGGATTATGTAAAATTGAGGCGGTTACTAGGGAGGTGCGTAAGTGGGGTTTTCTCATCTATAAATAGGAGTCTCGAGAGTCATTCTCATGTATTTTAAGACTTTCTAAAAGGATTCCAAGAGCTTCTAAAAGGGTTTTAGGGTTATCAAAGGGTATAACAAGGGTGAGAATCGAGGTTGTTCAAATCGGGTAAGTCTTTTTCTCTTTGTAATTTTTATTTTCATAGTGAAGATCTGTCGCTTTGTGCCGTAGTTTTTTCTCTTAAGGGTTTTTCACGTTAAATCTTTGTGTTCTCTTGTGTTTGCTTGGTGCTATTGGATTGCTATCCTAGATCCATATATGTGTGATTTCGTAGCACAAATCCCAACAAGTGGTATCAGAGGAATCATTGGGGCACAAATATGAATCTGAGGGATAAGCAATAATGGTAAGCACTAGGTATGGTATCGAGAAGTACTTAGGAAAAAATAACTTTGAGTTATGAAAGATAAGGATGATCAGTTCTTTAATTAAGAAAGGTGAAGATGGTGCTCTTGATGAGTAAAAGTCTACTATAACTGATGATGATTGGAACACTCTTGATAAGAAGGCCTTATTCTAGATCTATTTATGTCTCATGGATGAAGTTTTCTACAATGTTATAAGGGAGAAAATTGCGGCTAAGTTGTGGGCGAAGTTAGAGAATGTCTATGCGAAAAAATTCTCTGAAAATCGCCTACACTTGAAGCGTTAGCAGTATAACTTTAAGATGGTAGAGGGTGGAGATATGGAAGCTTACATCAGTAACTTTAATAAATTGATTTGTAAATTGCTAAATATGGAAGAAGTGATGAAAGATGAGCAACAATCATGTATGTTGCTAAATTCTCTTCCGGTATCGTATGAGTTATTAAAGGACATAATGTGCACCACGAATAAAGCCTTAAGTGTTGATACCATTATTTTAACCCTTCAAGGAAAGGCCATGAAAAAGCTTAACGACAATATGAGGATATCTTCTGATGCATTGTTTACAAGGGGCAAGAATTCTGAATAAGATATAATGTATTTAAGTTATAGATCTAGATCAAAATCTAAGGGCAAGGACAAAGGTAAGTTAAATTACTGGAACCGTGAGATGGAAGGACATATAAAGAATGATTGTACAAATCTTAAATCTAAGAGAGAAGAATATGAGGCTTCATACAAGGAGGCCAATGCTGCCACGTCAGATGGATCGAGTGGATGTGATGATGATGTTTTATCTGTATTTACGATCAGACGGTCATATGATGATCATAGGAGCGAGTGAATTCTAGACACATGAGCATCCTTTCATGACTCCTCATCGGAATTGATTTGTTAGTTGCAGGGAGTGCGATGGTAGATAAGTGTTTATGGGTTATGACATTGCCTATAATGTTGTGTCTGTTAGTATGATGTGCATCAAGATATTTGATGGGGGTGGAGCATACCTTTAACGATGTCAGTCACGTTCTTAATTTGAAGAAGAATTTGATTTTTTTAATGTACTTGAAGCAATGTGTCACGTCCCAAAATCCGAGTATAGAGTGTGCACCCTCAGACCCGAGTTTCAGTTCGTAACTCGTACACAAAATGTACTAATTTTATTCCTTAATTAGTTTAATCGGAGATGATAATTATATTCAGTTTAAGTTCCACCATAATCTCAATCACACATACATAACACTTAACACCAATCAACTAGGCATATATAAATCTTGACAACCCTTAAAAGAAAATAAAACTTAAAAATCATTCATTTATTATATTATCGTACTATAATTATGTTTATTCCATAATAACATGTTTCAATGAAATAAATCTAAATAATTCATTGAAATCTCAAAATCAATACCAATATGCATTATACGTTAATCAAACTATACTAATAAATAAATCACATAATTAGAAATTTTCTAATACCACCACTTCATCTTCAGATAAGTACGGCTACGTTTCACATGGTCATATTTAGGTACGGTAGATCCTTCTGGTTCTTGCGCTACATCATCTACTAATGGCTCTTCTGTACGGTTTTTCCATCAATAAAAAGGTAAGCTGGCCAGGCTTAGTGAAATAACCCAGCATGGTCCATAATCATAATAATTAAAATAACATAAAAATATATGCACAATGATATGGATGCAAATGGTATATGAATGCATCAGATAGGGTGATCGTCCATCTGCTTGGCTTGGAGGTCATCAATCTGTATCCACCCGTTGGGTAGGCTTTCACCTTTCGGTAGGCTTGTGCATAGTCCGTATCTGGTAATGCTCTACCAGGATCGACATTTCTTTCAGGGAGGGCTCTTAGAATCGACTATGCATTATGCAATGCAATGAATAATGGATGATATGTAAATGCATATTTTTTATATTTGGTATAGTTGTTTTGATTAGAATATTCACATATGAATTTAGCATATAATTATTATAATAAAATTTTTAAATCAGTATATCAATCAATCAAATAATTACAAATGATTTATTTTAATTTTAATGAATTATGAGACAAGTTGGGTTACTCACTTGAGTTTGGTACTATAGACTTTACAGGGTAATTATGTTGGTTTGAATTCAAAGGTCCTATGAATTATATCAACGATATTATTATTCATATATTTTTATTATATGGTGGGGCCCACCTTTGATTAACATCCTAAGTGGGCGAATCTAAAATGATCAAATAATTAAAATTTTTATTTTATATTTCTATCTTTTATTTCCTTTTTAAAATCTTAAAATTTCTATTTTAAATTTCTATCTTTTATTTCCAAAATGATCGAATGATTAAATCATTCAGATTCTTGAAGTCTTGTCATATTTTGCCTCTACATATTAGATGAATGGTGTGGATCTAACCACATATACACCAATGGCCCATCTCGACCTTCTACGCCAAGTAATACCAACACTTGCGAAAAAAAAATCTAAGATTTTCTTATTAAACACTTCTAGATCTGACTAATGTGGCCCATCTGATGGCCAGATTAATATGAAAAGTAGGGCCCTTATATATTTTGGCCTTAGAGATCATATGATCCGTACAGATCTAATATAATTTGATCAGATTGCACTCATTAAATTATTCCTAAAATAATACTGAACAGAACTAAAATCATAAAGCATCACTTTGTTAAAATTATCTCTGCACACTCATACAATGATCATGTGGATAATCCACACCATCCATTGTATAGATAAAAAAATTAACAACATAATAAAAAATTAAAAATTTAAGGGTTAGAACTTACCTGATCAAGTCGTCTTAGAATTTCTTCTTTATTTTATTTAGGGCTTCCTATCTTTTTTTTTTTCCAGAAACCTTCCTTATCCCTTTTTAAAGAAAATTCTTATATAAGATAGGATGAGCACATCCTCCTTTATCCTGAATTTAAATTTTTTTACGATATTTGATAAAAAATTATTATTACTATTTCAAGAATTGATCTCTGAACCTCTCTTTCAACTAAAAATATCCCTACCAACTCAACTATTAACTTATTCTTATTTTTTATTTAAAAATAATATTTTTAAATATTTAATTTAGTTTTTATATAATATACCAAAATTTAGGGTTGTTACACAATGGGTTGCAAGTACACAGGTATTGATGGTGCTCTTAAGGCATCTAAGGGGGCACGGGTAATCATGAAAGCGCAATGACTCGGTAACATATACAAATTGATCAGAGTACTTCAAAAGGTGGAGTTGCAATGACTGTAATGGATTCCACTTCTGCACGTGTGTGACATGCTTGGTATGGCCACGTAAGCGAGCAGGGCATGAAAGCTGAGATGCGCGGACAGAGATACAGAGCAGGTAGAGTAGCTACCTGTGAGGAGAATCACACGATATCGACAAGGTATATGGATGACTCCAATATTGCATATGCTCTCGTTACAAAGAGATCCGTCTACTATTCAGGTGGCTCTTGGTGAGCCTAGTGCTGAGAAGTGAAAGGTAATTATGGATAATGTGATGGACTCGTTGTACCAGATCGTCTCACGGGAGCTAGGGGAGCTTCCGGTGGGCTGAAAGTGGTTAGATGCAGATGGATCTTCAAAAAGATATAACATGGATATAAAGCGAGGCTAGTATCGGAGGATTATGTTCAGAGAGAAGGGATTAACTTCTCCGACATATTCGCGCTGGCAGTATATCAGGTGTCTATTAGATTTGTATTGGAGCTAGTTACCCAATGCGATCTTGAGTTGAAAGGATGGATGAAGAGACCGCGCTTCTACATGGGAAATTGGAAGAGAGGTTCTTCATAAAGCAACTAAAGTAGTTTGAAGTTAAAGGGGCTGAGAAAAAGTTTATAGGAGGTCGTTACATGACCTGTCGCCTAGGCCATGGTATAAAATTTGATTCTTTCATGGTGAGTTAGGTATTATATGTTGATGACATGTAGATCGCCAATTATGATTTGTCTGGAATCAATATACTAAAGATTCGATTAAGTGGAACATTTAGGATGGAGGATTGGAGGGCTGCAGAGAAGGTTCTCGGTGGTGATATTTATAGAGATTAGAAGAGGAGAAGGTTTTAGTAATCACAGGTAGAATACCTTGTGTAGGTATTGATCAAGGATGTGATGGATTAGGCAAAGTCGGTGGGCGTTCCTTACGCGACTCAATTTAAGTTTTCCTCAAGACATGTCCCAAATAAATGAGGAAAAGTAAGATATGTCTCATGGGCCTTACTCGAATGCAGTTGGCGTTAGATCAGTGATTTCATGGGCGATCGGTGTTGTGAGAAAATTCCCCTGCTAGCAACATTGGGTGGCGGTAAGATGGTTATTTCGATACATTTGAGGCACAAAGGACTGCGTCTTATCTTTTGAGAAGACAGGAACGAAGTTGGAAGGGCATGTAGATTTAGATTACGTAAGCAGTGTGAATTTTAAGAAGTCGACTTTAGGTTACTCGTTTGTATTAGCGGGTGGAGCAACTAGTTGTATGTCAAAGCTTCAGTCCGTGGTGGCTCTTTCCATGACCAAGGTAGAGTATATGATAGTGACAGAAGCGTTTAAGAAAGATGTTTGGTTAAGAGGCATGATAAATTAGTTGAGACTTCAGTAGGAGGCCGTGCCGGTTAACTGTGATAGTGAGAGAGCTATTAATTTGACTAAAAATTTTATTTATCACTCACGTACTAAACACATTGTTGTTCGTCACCATTTTATTCGATAGGTGCTTCAGAAAAGATGTGTAATACTAGAGAAGATTCACACCAACGTGAATATAGCTGACGTGCTTACTAAGGTTATTCGTATAAAAAAGTTTAAGTTCTGTATAATTTCTCTAGGCTTGGTGATGGCGTAAAAGAAGGACAAAGTGTGTATGAGAAGCATTGATTGAAGCTATAATATGATGCAGAGATAAGAGAAGAGGTCAAGTAACTATAGGGTTAAATATTAAGGACATGATGAAGATTGTCATTAAACAGATGTCTCCAATCTTGGAATTCAAGGTGCTCGACCAATCGAGGGACTGCCTTGACTAGTCGAAGGTTCATTCAACTGGTCGAGGGTTACACAAACGGTGTGCGATTTGTGTGCATACTGAGTAAAATTGAGACAATTTTTAGGGAGGTGCATAAGTGGGGTTTCTCCATCTTTAAATAGGAGTATCTAGGGCCATTCTCATGTATTCTAAGACTTTCTAAAGGAATTTTAAGGGTTTCTAAAAGGGTTTTAGGGTTATCAAAGGGTGTAGTAAGGGTGAGATTCGAGGTTGTTCAAATCAGGTAAGTCTTTTTCTCTTTGTAATTTCTATTTTCATAGTGAAGATCTGTCACTTTGTGCTATGATTTTTTTCCGCAAGGATTTTCCATATTAAATCTTTTTGTTCTCTTGTATTTGCTTGGTGCTCTTGGATTGCTATCCTAGATAAATATTTGTGTGATTCCGCAACACAAATCCCAACAATACTAACCATAGTTTGGTTGTCAAAATATTTTTGTAAATGTTGATATTGCCTCTTTCCCAAAAACATGGTCTTAACATCTCTTCTCTAACCCTAAGCTTAATCCTATCCTATCCCAACTAAAGGGTAAAAAAGTCTTTTTTGTACTGTCCACTATTAATTATAATGTTTATGACACGACTTCATCATATTTTGCTGACATATGTTGACGCAAGGTGATTGTAACGCCTTGAAAATCGGTACCCAAGTATATAGATTCCGATCCCAAGTTCCAAGGAGTTAACTTAATAAAATGTACTTGCGTCTTCATTTTAATTTACATTAAGTTCACACATGAATAATAGAGTTGTACAATTCAACTTAGTGAAACTAAAGTGAGACAGAGATAATAAAAATTAATAAATATAAGGCAAACAATTAAAGTATAATTAAAAAGTGATGTCCGCCTTAATGAGAATTGTACAAGTCACAAGATACATACCCAAGATGTTTAAAGTATAAAGTTTTTATTTTATCCCAAATCTTCAAGAACATAACGGTGGTGGCGCAAGCTGATCTAAGCCTACCCACCGAAGGCCTTGATAGAACCTGCATCAATAATATGCCTGGTTGGTGTTTTAAAACACCGTCCCAGGTGGGAGTATGTAGCTAAATCAGTGGTTCCATTAGTTCTAAGTTACACATACTATTGATACAATTAACGTAGTTAATGATAAATAAGAAATCAAACAATTTCTAAATACTCTTGTTAAATATGCATATGAAGATATGATATGATGCATGCCCTTTCCAAACAACACTCCCTCACACGCGACTCCGACCACCTGGTTGTCAAGTGACAACACTTCCTCAACATGCGACTTCAATGCCTGTTTCGCTGTATTCTAAACTAATGCGATGTAATGAATGATCATGTTAGCCGAGTAATTATTAAGTTCAGTTCGTCCAACATATTGACGAAGCTAAAATATTGATGTTATATCACGAGTCTTTATCCGGATTAGGGCTGAAAGTTAGGCGGGTTCAACCTGACCGACCTGTGACCAACCCGACATTGGGTTGGGCTCGGACAAGATATTATGGGTCCGATCTCAAGCTTGGGTTATACAAACATCAACCCGATAAAACTTGGGTTGGGCTTGGGTTGAGGTCTCGGGTCGCCCTACCCAACCCGAACCCGATCAATATATAAGTTACTTATAAATTATAATTGAGTGTGGATCGTTTGTGTCTAAGGTACACTAGTGATGTCAAGTCTCATTTGTCCACGTCATTTCCAATTACTCAAGCTAACAAGATATGCTGGATTTCTCTCTCCCAAATAGATTGCATGCTATGTTATATGACTTTTAAAAGAGTAGTTGTCCTATATTTTAGCTTTTTTTTAAAAGAAAAAAATGAAGTTCTTTATGACGAATAATCACATATATAATTAATAAAATCATAGATGTAAAAAATAAATCCTATATTGAAATATAATAAACTAATGTAATAGTGAAAATATTAACACATATACTCGACCAACCCGATCAACCCGACCGAGCCCGCTTAGGTTAGGCTTGGGTTGAGAATTCCCAACCTGAGGTTGGGTTGGGTTGGGTTAGGGTTGAGGTATAGGAACCTCGGGTTGGGTTAGGGTTGAGCATCAACCCGACCTAACCCGCTCGACTTTCAGCCATAATCCGAATCATGTGGCTCGTTGTCGCACGTAGCGGCTTCTTACCAGTGTCCCTTGATCCAAATTTAGATATTATCCATTTTTATCACAAATTATTAATTCTAAAGATACGGTATGCTATCTAAATGTATGAGGATCAACCCGGTATGAGTTATCACCCAAGTCGAGTATGATCACTCAGTTTCGAGGTGCAGACTTGTTACGTAAAACCAAAACACATAAAGGAAATGGCTCATCACCCAATTTCATTCACGCCCGAGTCGTTCGAATGATACTCTAGCACGGAACCATCGGCTGGATAATTTGATGGGAGTAATTCGAACAATGATCTATCACCTTTATTAGTGCTAACTGGTCACTACGGGGAGGCTTGTCATCCCAGCGAAGGCCGACAACTCAGATAGGATGTCCTATACCACTATGCTTAGCTCATGAGTCTTGGTAAGATTGTATTACACTAACGGTTATGAATTAACTCATCCGTAGGGAACGAGATGTCTTAGATTCGATTCGATCATGTCATACATTGTGAGCATACATGATCAGATGACTAGTGCACTGATTTGATTAACTTGGGAGAATCCCGATGTAACCGACATTTGATGCAAGCAACCCATGTAGTCTTACCACTGTCAGTCGTTCGTGTTCAACACGGGTCGATCAAACAAGCCTAGGGTGGCTACCCTAACTCGGGCCACCTTTTTAGTTCGAGTGGTTAGCAAATTGACCCCACATCATAAGCAATCTTAAATAACACTACGAACTTAGTAATTTGTTATGTTATTATAACATAGATTCAACGACACAATCACTTAAACATTTTATCAAACATGTGAGCCTTAATAAAGTAATACATTCGCTACAACATTTAATTAAACATGAAAACATCACAAATCAACACATTCAATTAAGCATTTAATTAAACATGTAAGCACCATTAGAATAACACTTTTAATCACATATGCATTTTATCAAACATGTAGGCATCCATAAGCAACCAATGACACATATTACAAACAAATATGAAATATGAACATGTTAGCTATTTCAACCCATTCAACATAAGACATCATTAACTGAGATCCTCAAGGGTCAATAAATGAAAATCTAGGCATAATGGTTCATACCTTTAAGAAGGAATCTTTGATTTTGAGCTCCTATAGTTATGGATTTGGAAAAAAATTATAAATTCCACATACCAAGAACTATGTAAGATTCATGAAATTCACCATAGAAAAACCTAATTGGAAAGTAGGATTTATTTCTTACCTCCTAATTGCGAGTGGGGTGGATTCGTCGGAGAAAAACAATTGATGTTAGGGTTTTAATTGAAAGAAACCAATAAAGGGAAGCACAAAAAACTCTCAACTCCTCTCACTTTTCTTCTTTTCTTCTTTCTCTTTCTCTTTCTCTCTCTCTTATTTGAAAAATGTAAATTCATATGGAGAGACGGGGTGCCCCAATGAAGCCCTTATATAGTTCTAGAAGTTGTGCAAATGGCCCCAAGGACTAAGTTTTCATTAACTAGCTCTATAGGAGAGTGTTTCTAACCTTTAGGGCCCACTATAGGGTGTACATATCGATAAACACCGTAGGATAGTTAGCCCTAATAATGATTTACGTATAGAGATGATTGGCCTGCTATTTAGATGCGCTGATCGACAGATATGATTAGAAATTTGTTTAACGCTTACCAATAGTCAATCGAGGTTGTGGCTATACGGATATGTTTGGAGAAATATCTTTAGTCGGTACCTTAACTTTGGTCGTGAATTGATGGTCTGAAAGTTACAACTTTGTGAAAGAAGAAATGAACTTATTTCACTTAAGTTTCATATTTTCATATAAGGTATTCACACAATCCAAGCACTCGACTTGCGAATCTAAGTTGAACGATTCGAGATGCGATCTCAGATCGATGTGCTACGATAGACTTCAAGCTCACTAAGACGAACATATTTATATAGCCTCAGGTTTAGTGGCTCACTAACAAGTGGAATAGAGCTTGTTTGGATAATCAAGACATTTCTAGAATGAATTGGGTATTTAGATTTCTTATGCGCAATGATTAGGATTTGGATTAACTAAATTTGTAGTGATGCCTATTCACAATTAGCGAAAATGCCGATTCGATTAAAGTTATTTAAGCCATTAATTTTTAGGCTAAAGAAGTAACTGGATTGAATTGATTTGTTAATTAAGATCTGACCTCTAGTTGTCACAGCTTTTTGCAGGTATTTATTTAGTTACAGTTATCTTAATTAGTCAGTGATAGGTCGACTAGAATTGGACAATACGTGAACAAATCCTGAGGCTAAGCTCGATGTTTAAGTGATTGGGGCGGATTCGTTGACTTTCTACGATTAATTAATAGAATCTTTACGATTCTTTACCTGTATCACCTGCGTATGGGTTCACTTCGAGCGTTAAGGGTCAATAAGCGACAACGTAGGTTGGTCATATCGAACGTTTTCAAGAATTTTTTTAAAAATTCAAAATAGCAAAAATCTGGGACGTTACAATATTTTTCATTAAAAATTTAAAACAAGAGGGGTTATTTGAGAAAACACATAAAGGTGGGTGATATTTGTCTTTGGGCCAAATGTGAGGGTGCTATATATGTTGAATCTCTAAGTTTTATAAGATTTGGATGGAGTGTGAGTCTAGTACCATTGAGTAAATGGTAAAAACTTCATAAGGCCTGCTTGATTTGCTATAATTATTGTGAATTTATTTGGTCATCATCTAATTGCCTATCAACTTTTTCTCCAATTGAATTGTAATTGCTTGTCAGGGTTTCTTTTAACTATTCATTTTATAATTAACACAAGTTTTCTGGATCATATGATTTGGACCATAGGATGGTTGTTGCTTTGTGCTTTAGTTCATCTGCCGAGTAAAATAAGGATTGATGGATGACCTATAATGATCCCTTACACACCATAAAGTTTTTAATATCAAAGGGACAAAAGAGGTGGCTACAATTGATTAAATGAAATACAATGACATTGAAGGCACACTGGATCATCAGTAAGTTTTATAGGCTTTGACATATAACACTCCACCTTTTGGCCTAAGGGCAAATAACACCCTCATTGATGCCATTTTCCAAGTTTACTACTTTTTTATTTTATTTTATTTATAAATATGTTCATGGACTATTATAGCGAAATGAAAAACTAATCATTGTTAGGTTATCATTATCATCATTATTTTTTTTTTAAAATGCCGATATTGTCTTTCTTCTAAATCTAAAACAACCCAAGCTCAACCCAAACCCTAACCCTAACCTCTCTTCTTCCTCTCTTCTCTCACCCCGAGCTTAATCCTATCCTATCCTAACTTAAGGGTGAAAATGTCTTTTTTACTGTCCACAATCGATTATAATGTTTATGACGTGGCTCCATCACATTCTACTGATAAATATTGATACAAGGTGGTTTTTTACCAAAAAAAGCGAAAAAGAAAAAAGAAGAAAGAAAACATAAGGGGTTATTTGAGAACAAACCATGAGGGAAGGTGATATTTGTATTTGGGCCAAAAGTGAGGGTTCTATAGACACCTCACAAGGTTTTGGCTTGGACTAGTTTGAATTTTATTTTCCGAGGAGAAATTCCATCACCATTCCAAACACGCGTGAACAAAAATGATTACCCATTTACTTCTAATTTATGATAGTTATACTAAATCAAACAGGCCGTAAACCCTTGATTGGTCTACTTTGACGGTCTAGTTCTTAGATGATCTTTCCAATGAGCCAGAACCAAAAGATTACACCATTCGGTTGAGAACAATCCAACTCATCACATTTTTTGTACGGTCTAGGGGAATGGTAGTGCAGATCCAACGGGTAGGATTAACTAATCACTGGAACCTTTTACCATTGGTTTATATATGATGTTGGTCAAAACATTCTTTGACCTTGAAGGTAACTGGGTTCTCACATACACTATGATCTGTCCCCCACAGTAGTGTGACAAGTACTATCACTCAGATTTTGAAAATATTTCAATAATATCTTGAAAAATACACCAAAAGTTGTTATCAATATATTTTTAAGATATGGGTAGATATTAGAATATGGCATTTTTACTGCAATATTATCATGAAATATAATAAAAACCTTAAGTAATTTGTTATATAAATATATCTTTAAATTTTAAATTTATTTAGATTAATATTGTTAAATATTTTATTTTTGTTGAGATTTTTCTGATAATAACTTGATAAAAAGCACCGAATGAGATTTTGACTGTAGTGGGCACTGTGCCCACACCATCTGTCCGGTAATTTTACGACAAAAGAAGGTAAAAAAAGAATGATCATATGCACACGAGGGTCTAGGAAAGAAAAATGATTATAGTGGGGAATGATAATTCAATGTTCCATCTTCAAGTGGCAAACACAAATGACCCATACGTGTAAACATGGCACATGTGTGTAGGATCCATGACGTAGATCCTATGGTCCCTTCATTGCATGTGTCTACCCTAAAATTCACGAAGTCCTGCTTGCTAGGTGAGCAACACATGCATGTTGAGCACATAATGCTGGTTCTCGTTTTCAAATAGTTAGTCTATTTGTGCATGTGGGGCCTGCTTTTGGACTATATTTTCGAGCTAAAGAACTCTCACCACCGGGCCATCTTAACGAACGCCTCAGATCCTGCACACATGGCCACATCAGCATATAAGATGTGTTTATATCCGGCACTTGAGATGAAATCCTCTTACTGTGAGCTAGATAGTTTGATTTTTAGAAGTCTCTCTCAAAGTACTATGCATGAAAGAAACACATCAAAGGAAACATGCAAGTATAAGTAGAGATGCTTACTTGGTCGGCTCGTAAATATAGAAAATGGTAAAAATTGTTCTAGGATTGACTACTCATGCCAGTTGGATGCCACTCGTCCGAGTCAACTCAAACTTAGGGGAACTGATCTGATTTGGCAATGTAAGTCAGCATCGAGAGTAGGTTTGACTCATCCCAACTTGGCTGAGTCCAACTCGACTCAGCCCCCAACAAATAGGAATATAGGATGTCCTAGCTGTCGAGTTAAAAAAATTAAAATAAATAATAATAATAATAAAAAAGAAAATAAAAAACGGTGGTGAGCACGTCTCCCACCTTCCTAAATATAGTGGGAAAATGAAGGTTAGAAATGCATCAGAGATTCCAACCTATCATTTCTAGAAATAAACTAAAATAACCGAGGGACATGGACATATCAACAAACGAGCGCGACTTGCTGCGACCCGGAACCAGGAATGTGGCTAGTGCTTTGACCGTATGCTCACCTGGGTGCATGCATTTGGTATCATTCTCTTCGTCTGTTTTTTCAGATTATTTTATAGTGTGGTAAAAAAAATGAAGAAGATGCAAATTTCACGTGGATCACACCACGGGAAATAGTGGTTGTTGAATGTCCATTATTAAAAACCTCCTAAGGTTCAATGTAATATTTGTTTACCATCCAGTCTGTTGATAAGGTTAACAAGACCAGGATGAGATGGAAAAACAAATATAAGCTTGATCTAAAACTTTTGTGTCCCACAAAAGGTTTTTAATAGTCATTAAGCATTGTTTTCTGTGGTATGGTCCACTTGAAAATTTTATCTTATTCATTTTTTGACCATACCATATAAAATAAACTGAAAAAAGAGATGGACGGCGTGGATATACATTGAATGAATCAACGTGGGCCTGGCTGCGTGGATATACAATGCATGCATCGACCAGCCAACTCGCGCTTGGAACCCATGTTATCACCTCCTGTCCTTTCAATTGCCTGATTTTGAAAATTTTACTTTTCCAGAATTTCTTTAAAAAGAGAGACGTGTTTGCAACGGATCATGATTCTCCACAACAGGTGCTATAGCCTTTAGCTATAGCACCTATTCTCCATGGGGTCCACGTTACGATGTTTCTAACATCCACTCGTCCATCCGGCGAGAGTCCTTATTTCACCGTACATCTCAGAACTTACTTGAATCGAAAAGTAAGTTGGGCCTTACACAGTATCTGTAGAGTTTCTATACTGTGTGTCCCCATTTTCATGGTTTTTGGTGACATGGCTAGTTTAAGTGTTAGATCAGACTGATTCTCGGCCCTAATATCTAACATAAATGGTTAAACGTGGTCGATGATAGGTCCCATATAGATAGAATGCTGTAACACTGTTACGTATCATGTCATCTATTGTAATAATTCAGAATGCCACGTGCACCCATATCGGGCAATTACCTTTGGTTTAAGACGGTGGGGACGCACGTGAAAGCGAGACACCATGCATAGAAATCGGACTTGGATTGGGTAGCGACCCTCCACTTCCCAAGTCGCGCCTAGAAATGGCTATTTGGTCTCCACCATAATGTATACGCTCTATCCACGCCGTCCATCTATTTTTTAAGATCATTTTAGATTATCAGTTAAAAAAAGAGATAGATCCAAAACCTAATTGACCACAACATAGGAAACAATGGAGATTGGACATCTATCATTAAAAACTTACTGACCATGCAATTTTTATTTGTCATTGAAACTATTCATAAAGTAACATAAGCCTGGATGAAGAAAAAACACAAATATCATTTTAATCCAGTACTTCTCTAGACCCTAAGAAATTTTTTGGATAGTAAACATTAAATCCAATTGCTGACTATGGTGTGTTGCACTTAAAACTTTGGACCTATATCATTTTTGGATCATTACTAAATGAGATGACAAGATGGATGGACGGCATGGATTAAACACATACACCACGGTGGAGCCCACATAACTTTACACCACCAGCTTGGGGAATGCAGTGTCACTAGCCAATCCGAATCTACACGAATCAAAGAGGGAAAATTGGAGGAAAACTACCATTATTTCTAGAATGTCCCCACCTAAAAGACAAAAGGGAAAGTTACTCTTTTATCCCTCACTTTGCCGTGCACAGCACGCTCCGGTAAAAAAAATCCTTGTAATCTTTTTAGAGGTTTCACTTCATAGAAAATGATGCATTCTTGCTTTATTTTCCAACTTAAATTAAGGGCTGTCACTAAATACAAATACATGTAGCTGATTTTAAATTAGAAATAGGAAATGCTAATGTCCCCACCTTCGCAGGAAGATACGGTCCATTTATTAAGATTATTGGGGAAAAACTATGGTGAAAGATATCTTGCTAATCGGGTTACCGTACCTTTTGAACTGGGCAATTTTGTTACAAACCGTTTGTTTGCCAGCGATAGATCAGGATGGTTAGGATCGTCAAACCAACGTGCTCCTTTGGAATCATAAGCAATCCAAGATGAAACCTATTGAATAAATGTTTAGAAATGATAATTAGAACTATTTTGTTTTGACAATCAATCTGAACATGGTGTTGATTGGATGGTTAGGATCATCCGATTGACATGATTTTTTCACTCTGCCTTCCTCCTAGTAGAGTGAATAAATTGGACGGACTGGATTGATTGATTATTGGAGCTTCCATGTGTCACTTAAATGTTTTGAAACTTAGCATTACCCCCAACTAAAAAAAAAAAATCATCCATTTATGATGCACCCAAACTGGCCATTCTATCAACCTTCGGATACGTGGAACACTTGCACGCACAATCCAAATTATCCTAATCATGGGCCCCACAACGGATACAACACGAACGATCCAAACCATCCAGTTCGGAACCATCAAATCAATGGTTCAAAACAAAATGTCTTAAGGGGTTGAATTGCACACAGAACAACTGTGCACCGGGTAAATTCCAAAGAATAATAAAAAAAAAAGGAGAAATGATCACATGCAATAGATGTTCGTGAATTTTCATGCACGGTCATTTCTTTCCTGACGGAAGTGTCAAAGTACTGAATATCCGATCCATCCAAAGGGTGGCCACACCATAAAGAATTATCTGTTGAAAAATTAAGCCGATCCACTCACTGGTTGGGCGACACCTACACACTTAGTCAAACCATCTGCTGTCCCTGTCCGTAGATTTTAGACAAATTTCAGCGTCTCTCTGGCTGGATAGGCCTGATTTACATCTAAGATCATCATCATACTTTAGACCAACTTTTGTACGGACAGGATATTTGCACATGTGACACGTTAGCAGAAAAGAAATGGTTGTACAATATCATTTTTCTTAAATAAAAAATACATGTGGGTTGAAAATGTAGCCGAAAGTTGATAGGTATGTTTTCCTACCATAGGAGAGTAGTAGAAGTCTGTCTGTCATGTGTAATACGTGAGTATCCCCTCAAAAGGTAGAACTCCCACCTGCAGGCTTACGCTCCCCCTATTCAATCTAGGCCATTGAAAAACCTGATGAAGCATGGCCCACCAATGACCCAGGATCCCAGTTTCAAGGGAACCAACAATCAACTGAGTGGAAGTGAGTTGACTCGGATGAGTTTGCTCGAGTCGTCAAATTTTAGAACTCTGCTATGTGCTAGGGGACATGAATTGAAGTGGGCCGTAGTTTGGATGGCTTTTGGTTTAAAAAGGACTATTAATTGACGGTAACTAGCCTAATATCCTAACATCAGGAGTCAAATGGACGATAGAAAACAAAAATACGGCCACGATTATATCAGTCTCTGGGAACTATGGTTGTGCTACACATGCAACAACCAAAGATCTATGTAACTTTTTTTTTTTTGGCACACACACACCCCACACACTCACGCTGGTGGAATTTCACCACCTATGGGTACTCGAACCCTTGACCAGGAGTTGAAACTCCTGAGTGTCTACCACCCGGGCAAGAGCAAGGACTCAGATCTATGTAACTTAAAAGACAACATTTTACAAGATTCTACTATCTCGTAGATTTTACAAGAGACACAAGATTTACGTGGGTTCGTGCTTGTGTAGAATTCATGTAAGTATCACGGCTACATTCACATGAATCTACTATTGCAGTTAAAAAAAATTACAACTTTAGTTCTAGAGATAACTATCACTAATTTGATGAAAAATACATCAAATCACCTCTCTTTCTACCTCTGACACAGCCACGAAGAATGACGACAATCTCTTTCTTGTCATTGTCGTTGTTGTCGGAAAGCACCTGATACATTTTTGAGAATCAAGCGGATCCGTTGTTGAGAATCAAGCTCGTAGCTTATGATTTGAAAATAATCTTGGAAAGTTCAAATTTGAGAAATCTCCACTTCAAAGAAAGTCTTTCTTTTCGAAGTAACTTTTCTATAGAACTCTATAATTGAGCCAAAGCATCTATTCAACTCAGAGAATGTATATATGCCACCAGAGCAAAATTCGTCGAAGTCAGTACTTTTAATGAGAATCAAGCTCGTAGCTTATGATTTGTGCAGATTCCTTAGTTATAAGATTGGAGGTTGACATCCATTTTCTCCTTTTGTATACTTATTTATACCTGTCTTTCATTTCCAAATTATCCTTTTCTTTTTTTTTTTTTTTTAAAAAACATATTGTATACACTTTATTTTTCTAGTGGAATGATTTACAGGTGTTTTTTTTTTCCATTGATATAATTACCTTTTGATGAACAATGTATCTCTTATATTTCATTCTTTAAACTTATTCTCATGTATACCAAAATCTATGATAATAGTTACTTCACATTATATTTGCACCATTGACTTTGTCTATGGTTGGAATGATTTTGCACTATTTATTCCCAAATTTGATGACCATGGAATCTCAATTTTGCCACTACAAAATGTCTAGGAGTAGAGTTTCATTGGGGTAGAGTATAGAAAGAGAATGATAACTAGGATCATTATGCTAGGATTATTTATTTATTTATTATTATTATTATTATTATTATTATTTTAAAATAGAGATTAGATTGTGATTTTGTAATCATCCTAACTATATACTAATTACAATCAATAATCACAGTCCAATCACAAAATCACAATCTACTCCATTAGTTTTCTATCAATGGTACATTCAAGGTAGGGCCCACCCGGAGGGTTTATATATATATATATATATATATATATATATATATATATATATATATATATATATATATATATATATATGAAAACTTTTGGTGAAGAATGGTCTCAATGACAGATGCCGATTGCATCCAACAAATGCCATTATTCACTCCATCTAATGCTAATAAAAGAACACCACGTGTGTGTATGTCAGACATGGGTTAATACCGAATACGATAAGATTGTATTTCGTGTAGAAGAATCTTTATTTGTCATGTGGCCCATGCCTATTAAGCGTAATGGTGCTCTTTCTGTGGCACAGGATGGTGTGACTGACATGACCTATTGATGTAATCAATGTCTCCCTGTGACCATGTCTTTTCCCCAATTTCATGATCTGAGCTCTTAATCAGTGGGCTGCAATTAGAGTGAATTTTTCATCAGCATGCACAAGGGAAACTTAATGGTTAAGAAGGATTGGCCAATGGTCCACCTTTGGCGTACATTTTGAGCCAGCCTAATGACACGATGGCCCAACTTCTTGGCCTACATGATGAATGGACCAAATCTTGCAACAATACTTGCTTTTGTTCAAAGTGATGACTATTTTTGCTCATCTCCTAAGGCCCTTTCAATGTGGACATCATCATCAAGGGATCCAGATCCTGAACTTGATGGACCATAATGTTGATGGTCCATATCTTGGAGAAAAGAGGAGAAAGAAGAAGAGAAAATTAATTTTTTAGAAGGAGAATATCAAGAAATTTCTACCACTAAAATTTTCATACCCGGGTTTGTGGGATTCCATCCACGAAATTGTTTTCTTTGAATATTGTCTTCTCCAAGGGTGATATTCAGGGTTTTGTACAATTTCTAGTTAGTGAGAACTTAGTTCTTTTGTTGTTGATTGAAATTCAACTTTAAGTAATGTATTTGGGTATTGAATAAATATTATTCTTTTGATGATTGTACTTTTATTATCTCTAACATAATGGATTTGCGTTGGACTGCGATTTTTTTTTTTTCCTTTCACGTTGAAGGGTTTTAATTTCACGTAGAAAATCTTAGTCTCTTACATCCAACATGCTTGATAATTTTCTTGCTTGTGCTGGAAGTGATTGACATCCATTAATATTTTTATATGGTTATTCCCATTGATTTGCACATAGAGGGAAAAAGTGTACGTGGTTTCCCAACAAGTAGTATTAGAGCTCTATGTTAGTTCTAATTATTTCGTGTGCGAATCATGGAGGTATGCACAAGTCAAATAATTAGTTTGAATGAAAATAACTAGATGATTTGGAAAGATAATACGAAAGACTTATTGTATCGTGATGAATTATATGCACTTGTGGAAGGTGATAAGGCCAAATCAAAAGATATGATCGATAATGAGTGGAAGAAATTAGACTAAAAAGCCATTGTGTTTATTCAACAATACTTAGATGACAATGTTTTCCATAATGTATTCATAAAATTCTCAACACCCACTTTGGAAGAAACTGAAAGGGTTGTATGAAACTTGTAAATTTGAAGTATAAAAAAGGAAATTTAATTACAGAGCATTTGAATGAAATTTAAAATATTGTAAAACAACTTTCTTTTATGAAGATGATGTTAGATGATGAGTTGCAGGCCTTATTACTATTCAGTTCTTTGCTTGATCAATAGTTGGGAGACTTTAGTGGTATTTATTAATAACTCCGCTCTAAATATAGTTGTTATAGTGACCCGAGTAACAAGTAGTTTATTGAATGAAGAAATAAGATGAAAACCCTTATGTTCTTCTCAATTAGAGACACTAGTCATAGAAAAATAGGGAGAGAAGCAAAATATAAAAGTTTTATTACCGTGAGAAGTCAAGAGGCAAATTTAAATAAAAAAGATTGTTAACTATTACAATTGTGGCAAGCTGAACCATTACCAAAATGAGTGTCGAAATCTCAAAAAGGAGAAGAAAAAAAAAGGAAAGGAAAATCAAGAAGAGAAATATACAATTGCGGTTGTCTTAGATAGTGATATTGTTATCTTCTCAAGCTTTTAACATGTATGTCTCAATCTCACTTGTCAAGATACAAACTGGTTAGTTGATACCGGTGCTTCATTCTATACAAAGCAGTTGAAAGGTTTTAAAGTTAAAGACAAGGAGTGCATGATTTGTAATCTGAAGAAGAACCTATATGAGGTAAAACAGGCCACAAGGCAATAATACAAAAGTTTAATTCATTCACGGTGGATCATGGGTAAAGAATCGCTTCAAACCATTGTGTATTTATTAAGAAATTTTTTTATTGGTGATTGTATTATTCTTTTTCTTTATGTTGATGATATGCTAATTATTGCTTAAGATATTAAAAAAATTGGCAAGTTCAGAGTGAGTTAAGCAAGTCCTTTACCATGAAGGACTTATGACTATGTCACAAATTTTGGGCGTGCAGATCTCTCGTGATAAGAAGGACAACAATATTTGGTAATCACAAGAAAGGTACATTAAGAAAGTACTTGAAATGTTCATAGGACAAGAAAAAACCTATCAGTTCTCTGCTTGCGGGTTAATTCAAGTAGTGAGTAAAGCTTTTTAAGTGAGAAAGAAAAAGAAGAAATGAAGAAAATTCATTATACATTAGTAGTAGGAAGTTTGGTGTATGTCGTAGTGTGCACGAAGCTCGACATCGCACATGCAGTTGGTGTTATTGGTAGATTTCTTATAAATCTGTGCAAAAAATATTGTATAGTAGTTAAATGGATTCTCAAATATCTCAGACGTATCCAATGTGTGTTTATACTTTCGAAGTGGTAAGCCTCTATTAAAAGGATACATAAATGCAGATGTGATAGGATCCATTGACTCCGAGAAGTCCACATTTGGGTACATGCTTACTTTTGCAATGGGAGCTGTGTTATAATAGTTTAAGTTGTAAAAGTATAGAGTATTATTTAATTTAGAAGTTAAATATATTTCAGTGATAGAAGCTTGAAAGAAAATGTTGTAAATGAAAATGTTCTTTTAATAATTTGGCTTGATGCAAGATAATTAATTAAATTATTTTTTGATATAGTTAGAGTGTTATCCACCTTAGGAAAAATTTGTTTTCATTCCAAGTCCATGCACATAGATTTAAGGTATAATTGGATTTAGGATGCCTTTGAAAAAAAGTCACTACAACTTGAGAAGATTCATGCTAATAAGAATGGTTTAGATATGATGACTAACATTTTACTTAAATGAAAGCATGAGTTTTGTAGAAGCATGACAACTTTAGGCAATTGTGGAGCCCTCATAACTTAAGGGAGTGGTTGTTGGGAGTTCCTCCTCATATGAAGGTGGGACCCACATGTGAGCTTAAGTAGTTTGTTTTTGTCCACATAGCCCTAGTGGGGGTATTTTGGTCTTTTGACCAAGTTAAGTAAAAGGAGAAAAAAATGACTTTAAAAAAAAAAAAAAAAATTTACTTAAAGGGACTTCTTGTAACATCTAGGGTTTTTCTTTCATGGAGAAAAAGATGAGAAAGAAGAAGTGAAAAAATGATTTTGTAGGAGAAGATTAAGAGCATTGTATTATCGAAATCTTTGCATTTGGGTTCATAAGGCTTTATTCACAATTTTGATATCTTTGATTGCCTTCTTAAAGATTTTTGTTAGGATTTATGTACAATCTTTAATTGGTGAGAACTCATTTATCTTGTTGTTGAATGAAATTCACTTTTAAGTGATGTTTTTGGATATTCAAGAGAAAAGTGGTTCTTTTAATGATTGCACTTCCATTATCTCTAACACGGTGGATTTGTGTTGGACTCACATCAAAAAGTTTTTCACAAAAAATCTCAATGACTATTGCATCATATATCGATGATTTGCATACTTGTGTTGAAAGCAATTAACATTCATTAATAATCCTATTAATTTGTATATGGAGGTAGAGTTGGGCACAAACCGACCTGATCCGAACCAAACCGAAGGCCTGGATTGGTGCAGTTTGAGTTGGATCAGTCAGATCCGATCGTTCTTCGGATCGATTTGGATCGGGGTCGATCTGAACCGATCTGAATCGAATAGATCCGATCCGGACCGATCCAAAGTGATTCTTATGGATATTTATCACATATATTTATATTATGAATAGGTTGGATGATAAATAAACATCACTGGGGCCTTATAAATTTTTCAATGGTGGAAATCAATACTTCTACTTTTTCTTGTGATATGGTCCACTTGAGCTTTGGATATGCATCAATTTTGGGTTCAACCACTAAAATGATCTGAAAAAAATGAAAGGACGGTGTAGATAAACCATATGCATTCACGGTGGGCCCCAACAGAGTTTACTCAGTACAGTAAGAGCCCCCAATGCAATTTTGTGGGAAGCGGATTGCGTACTGAGTAACTCACTACGCTAAGCGTACTGAGTAAATGTCGTGGGGTCCACCATGATTTATATATTTTATCCACTCCTTCCATCCATTTTATAAGATAATTTTAGGGCTTAAGCCCAAAAATGAAGCCTATCCAATTCTCAAATGAACCACATCGCGGGAAACAGTGTGAATTGAAAGTCTACCATTGAAAAATTCTTGGGGGCCACAAAAGTTTTGGATCAAGCTTATATTTTTATTTTACCTTCATCCATGTCGGTATGATCTTATGAATAGGTTAAATGACAAATAAACATCACTGTGGCGCTTAATAGGGTTTCAACGGTGGAAATCATTATTCCCACTGTTTCTTGTGGCATGATACACTTGAGCCTTTTCTATGCTTCGATTTTGGGCCCAACCCATTAAATGAGGTGTAAAAATGAATGGACAGCGTGGATTGACCACATACATTCATAGTGGGCCCAACTGAGTTTACTCAGTATGATAAGAGCGAAGACACGTAGCTGGTGTAGATACATGTCGTGCATGACACGTTAACACAAAAGCTTTTATAGCTGTTATACATACGTGTCGTGCAAAGATGAGTGGAGACACGCCTCGATGTCTAAGTTATTCGAATGGCTCAAATGAGATCAAAATTACATCGGCACTACAATGATGTATTTATTATATCCATACCGTTTATTCATTTTTCGTGATCCTTTTAGAGCATTTGAAAAAAAAATAAAAATAAATCATATCTAAAGCTCAAATGGACTACATCGAAAATAGCAGCGAGGATAATGATTTTCACTGTTAAAAAATTCGTATGGCCCACCATAATGTTTATTTTCCATCGAATCTGTTAATAAGGTTAAAAATACATGGATGAAGAGGAAAAACAAATTTCATATTAATCCGAAACTTCCGTGATCTCCAAAAGGTTTTCAATGGTAAATGTTCAATCCTCCACTATTTTTTGCAGCGTGGTCCAACTGATCTTTAGATTTGTCTTATTTTTCGGCTAAAGCTTTAAGATGAACTCTCCAAATGGATAGATGGTTTGAATATAATACATACCTCATAGTTTGACCCACAAACCCAATCCAATCCGAACCGTACCCAACCTGATCAGACTCGGTTTCCCTTACTGAGTCAGACTCGGTTCGGGTCACACCAACCGTGCATCGGATCGGTTCAAGTTACATGTCCCAAACTCGGTTCGGATAGGAATGAGTTCGGGTCAGCCCATGTAGATTTTAGACCAAATTAAGTTGGACACAATCCGATCCAACTCGGTCCGATGCCCAGCACTAAAAGGAGGGAAAAGAAAGGCAGGCGTGTAGCTTCCCAACACCACTGTCTGAAACCACCACGGCTTGGATAGCGTAATAATGCAATCAAGGGACCATTTTGCCCGTGAAATAGTTATCCATTGGGCCATGCGCCATATGGACTAGATCACGTGCGTACAGTCCATATTAAAGTCCAAATCGTGCTGGACAGTCAACATTTTCTGACCTCTCAGCCATGTGGATTCCACCTTCAGTTGGCCTCTACAATGACAGTTCCACATGCATTACCAGAATCAACATCGTATTCACGAGGTCGGCTCACCCCCACAAACTCTGCCAGGTGCACTTATACATGCACATGTGCGGGAAACCTGAATCGTGCATAAGGTAGACCCTGCCATTAAGATTACCTGGAATACAAATGAGAACAGTCCACTCATCAGGTAGGCCTACCCCAATCCAAAAACAGTGGACGGTTCGAAAGAACATGACAACCATCCACATTCCCACGAACGTGCACGTGTGGAATGTGTACCATGTGTCAAAAGTGCGCGTGGAGGGCATGGCTGACCAACCTCTTGAAATCTGGAAACGGATTGGCCACTCCCCCTGCCACCAGCTAGCTAATGGCTGATGGTCGGTGCTCTGTGGCCCCATCATGATGTATGTGCTTCATCCATTCCGTACATCTATTTTTATATCTCATTTTATGATATGAGACAAAAAATGAGGTATATACAAATATCAGGTGGAGCACATTACAGGAAACAGTTTTGAATGAACATCGACCATTAAAAACTTTTTTGGGGGCCATAAAAGTTTTGGATCAAGCTGATCTTTGTTTTTTTCCCTTCATCTGGGTCTTTATGACCTAATCAACAGATTGGATGTCAAATAAACATTACAGTGGGCCTTAGGAGGTTTTTAATGGTGAGTATCCAATCACTATTGTTTTCCTGTGGTGTGTTCCACTTGAGAGTTATATTCCTATAATGTTTTTAAATAAGGCTTTAAAATGATCTGTAAAAATGGATAAACGGAATGGATGAAGCACATACATCATGGTGGAGGCCACAGAGCACCGATCACCAGCCAGGGGGTAGCCAATCCGTTCCCTTGAAATCTATCGAGAAATGTTCAATGTGATACACGACACACGTGACAAAGTGGCATGATGCGTGAGATCTCTGGGCTACTCATCAGGTGGCCCACCTTGCCCAAAAATGATTCCAGTCCATGTGTCAGTTGGACACACACGGACGTGCATGGAATTTATAATATACAACGGGCATTTCATCTGTCAAAATTTGTCGTACCCGGCCTGACTTTTCGGCTGGGAAGGGTTTGATTCGGGGCCCTACCTGATCAATGGCCATATTTGCACACGCGTTCGACGTTGGCCCGTGCTGTGGCTAACAGATTCAATCTCTATAGCTACTCAGGCTAATTGCTGCGACCTGTACCTCCAAAGCTGCCGATGGGCCCGCCCGAGGAGTCCCACTTCGGACAAGGATTGGGTACTACCCCCACCTGTCCCATGCTTGGAATAGCTGAGGCTCTGAGAGTCCCATCGTCATTTATGGGTTTATCAACACCGTTCATTTATTTTTTCATATTATTTTAAGATATAATTCAAAAAATGAGGTAGATCCAATGGTCAAGTGGACCATACCACATGAAGTAGAGGTGATAATGATGTGCACCGTGGAAACCTTCTTAGGCCCACTGTGATATTTATTTTTCATCCAATCTGTTCATAAAAGTTCACATGGACCCGGATGAAGGCAAAACACAAATATCAGCTTGACCCAAAACTTATGTGGCTCCCAAGAAAATTTTATTGGTGGGTGTTTAATCCCTATTGTATGGTCCACTTGATCCTTCAACATGCCTCATGTTTGGGCAGGTAGCCTATGGAAAAATGGATGGAGGGTGTGGATAAACTCATACATGACGGTGGCCCATCAGAGCCGCAGTCTGTTCCAAGTTCGGGACACGCAGGTATAGTACCCAATCCCTCCACTCCCACTTCAGCGTAGAAGGTGTCTTTTGTCGACTCAGACTCGTTAGCAGCCCCTCCAGCGCCGCGCAGGTGGGTGAAATGTTCCGTGGTCACTAACATGATACATGTGTTTTGCCCACGTTAGTTTATCTATTTTGGACCCTCATGAGCGAAAGGAGGCAAATTCACTTTTTAAGTGAAGATCGCTACAAGAGAAACATGACTGATTGATCGCCCACCATTAAAAACTTCCTAGGGCCCTTAGTAATGCGTATGTGCTATCCAACTTATTCATTAGGTTCCAAACACTTGGACGGAGGAAAAACATAAATATTAGCTTAATTCAAAGCTCTAAGAAATTTAAATGGTGGGTATTCAATTGCCACTGTTTCCTATTATGTAGTCCATACGAGATTTGGATCTATCTTACTCTTGGGTTCATACCTTAAAATGATCTAGAAAAATGGATGGATATCCGTGGATAAAAAACATACATGATAGTGGACTAGTGGACCCACATATCTTTCCAACACCCACCTATTTATTTCGTCTCCGCCTTTTATAGGTGGAGGTGGATGGGATTGTGTGATGACTCCAACACAACATAGACATGTGGCTTAGGACTATTGGGCCACTCATGTATATATTTTATCTACAATGTCTATCCTTTTGTTAATTCATTTTAGGGCATGAGTCCAAAATTGAATCACATTCAAAACTCAAGTGACCTACACCACACGAAATAGTGGAAATAATGGCATCCACCATTGAAACTTTCTTAAGCCCATGTGATCTCATGAATAGGTTGGATGAGAAATAAATATTATTACAGTTTTTGGGAAAGTCTCATGAATAGGTTGGATGAGAAATAAATATTATTACAGTTTTTGGGAAAGTTTCAATGGTGGATGTTATTATCCCCACTGTTTCCTATAGCGTAGTCCACTTAAGTTTTGAATGTGATTCAAATTAGGCTCATGCCCTAAAATAAGTTGGTTAAATGAATAGACATAGTGGGCAAAACACTTATCTCCTAACACCACATAGTTGTATGGTGTTGGCATAGCATGCAATCCCCTTAAGGTGAGGTGGGAGCTGATTGGCAAGATGAGGCTTTGGTGTGACCAGAAAAAAAAAAAAAGATCATGCAAAGCATGTTTGAAAGTAGTGCAGTTGGGTACACTTATCTTACTAGGTCAGGACTTCAAGTTGGGCCTCATAGAATCCACTCCCAGTGAGTTACCCACCATCAACAAATAGACTTGGTTTTGCATTGGTCACAACTCAAGATCTAACACAGGAGAGGACGTGATGAGGTCAAGCATAGTCTTCCTTAATCCACAGACACTTGGAATCTATAGGAGGTTTTCTCGGGTCCTTGCTCTTGCTCCAGTGGTAGACTCCCAAGAGTTTCAACACGCGGTCAAGGGTTTGAGTACCCATAGGTGGTGAAATTCCACTAGCAAGAGTAAGGGTGTAAAAAATTTTTAAAAAAAAAAAAAAAATAAAATCCACGAGAGGTTATCCACGAGAAAGATAGAACTTCTGAGTTTTATTGATTAAATGATTCATAAAAATAATTTTAACACTCTTTAAATAACCCTAAATAAATTTTAAAAATATAATCAAAAGGTCCTAGTTAAGTTAGGAAACAAATTAAAAAAACCACGCAAATTTTCTGTGTTCATGGACTTATTGTTGTCGGGTCAAGTTGATCACACGTCCAACATGATCGGTTGAAGAACATTTTTCCTATCTAAACTAGCATAAATAAGTCAGCAAGTAATATGAAATTTCTAGTAGAATTTCAATTTGTCAACCTCCAGTCCAACTATATTGAATGTGGTCGATCTCTCTTGGCTTCTTTTAATTGGTCCATCTTAACCATGAATGAATCCACAACCCATTATACATCAAGATCTAGCATGTGTCGTCACCAATTGGCCTCACATTCTTAGTAATATTGTGATAAAGAAACGTCCATGTGGTGGACAGCTATACAGGCTATACTAATAAACTAACGCTGAAAGGATGATTGTGACCATCATTATCCATACTATCTATAGTTGAATTCATATAACAATGAAAACAAAAAAGAATTCAACGGTTCACATTCAAATCTAAAAACAAAAGGTTGGGATCATTATTGAAACCTGGGGATGGGACAATAGCTTAAGAACATGAATGGTTCAAATCATCAGACTATCTTAGCACGAGGCCGACACACACTCGATCCTGAGCTGCGACGGAGGGAAAACAAACTCCTGCAAACAAGTCTATTTCTTGTTTTGAAAACCACCACAGTATTTTGCAACGGCCATATGGTTTAGTTTTGTTCATCTTATTCCGGAAATGCCCCTGCATGAAAAAATCAGTTTCCTGTCTAAGAGCTGATGTAGTGTTTTTCGCGCCTCCACCGTTGATTTGAATTTGTGGGTGAAAAGAGGAGCGTTGGATGAAACTATCTAAGCCGTTTCATAGCCGCAACTAACTGGTTCAATCCAACAGCTGAAAAACGATCTGCCAAAATGAATTAACGGTAGCAGATGTTAAGGCAGGAAATTTTTTATTTTATTTTCTAAAGTGTAAACTGAGAGTTAGTGCGCACGTATCTCCTGCCATCGAAAAATGGTGCACGGGGAATCTTAACATGAAATGAAAAGTGGACCTTTGAAAATTTGAATGCTGTTAGATTCCCGGCCAGCCATCTTTAAATGTCTTTCGTTGTGGTATACCAGCATTGAAGTGGGCCCATTTCATAAACGGCAGAATGATCACGTACGACCTCCAATATGCTAAGGTTCCTATGCTGCACCATTTCAAGCCAACTTGTCACGTGTGTGGGACATCCAAGAAGTGGAAAAGGGTGAAAGTATTGAGAAGACTGCGTCCATTGGTTTTCAGTAGTGTGGCCCACTTGATAAGCTGATCGGCCTGATTTTTGTGCCAGGTGATCTGATCTTCATGATGATAGTCACTTTTTGCCCGTCCTGAATGTCCTACAAATGGGATGCATTTGCCAGGAGAAAGGTCCCAGTTTGGGCGCACCCATAAAAGGCATATTTTTTAATTTGAAGCCAAAATTTTAGGTGGACTCGGATTGAGTGGTGTAGAATAACAACACTGAAGTTGATAGTGTATACCTGCGCAAAAATCTGCAGGCCCATTATGATGTATGTGTTTGATCCATGCTGTCCAATCAATTTATCAGATTATTTTAGGTTATGATCCAAAAAAAAAATTGACGCAAATCCAAAGCTCAAGTAAACAACGGGATGGGAAGCTGTAGGTATAATGGTGTTAGGGCCCTGCCATGATTTTTATCTGCCATCCAACCTGTTCATTCGGCCCCACAAGCATAGGAAAACACAAATATCAGCTCAATCCAAAACTTCCGCTGCCTGCAGGAAGTGTGATCCACTTTAGATTGGGATCAACTTCATTATGCACTCATGATCTAAAATAATCCATAATAATGGATGGATGGTGGCGTGAATAAAATAAATATAATATGATAGGTCTACTGTGTCAATTCAATCAATTACAAGGGCACATGTGTGATCGAGGGTTAGTATTTAGATTTCGCGTGTTTTATAATGTGTGGGCATGTCAGAGTCTATTTAATTGAACCTTTGGTATCCTTTGTCTTGAGTTAGGCTAATTAGAGACTGAACACATGATCCAGCTAACCTCTCAATCATTTGTTGTAATTAATGGTCAGGTGATTTGTGAAAGAGTAAGGGTTAGTCATTTCAGATAAATTCTTTTCGCCTTGTTTTAATTGACTTAAGGATTTATTCTTTCAAGAGTACCTTAACTTGATATTTCTCAAATGGATATATATGAATAAATAAATAAATAAATAAAGGAAAAGGCTAAACAATGTCACTTTTATTAATATTTGAATATATTGAAAAAGTACAAAACAACCAAAGAAATAAAATAAACAAGAGATGAATACTTAAATTGTCTATTAGAACAGATAATTAAGGCAAATGGTCAACTGGATCTGGATGTGACTGAATAAGCATGATCTCCTAAATTGAAACTCAGTTGATCATGATTCGACAAATTAAGGTTACAAACATTTAATCTACTTCTATAGTACTGTAGTGGGAGCTGCTAATAAGCAGTAGTAATCTATGCTAGAGTTAGACTAGACTTGCTAAGAAGATAAATGAATGATAAATTGAAAAGTTGATAGATGTGTTGGGCGTATGGCTATGAGATCTTCTTCACGTGCTCCTTTTCTCACTTGTTGATGTGGCAAAATCCTCTTAGATTTCCTTGTTAATCTTAGATCATTCATGCTTATGACGTGCTTTCCTGATAAGAAATATTCTGGGTAGATTCAAAACTGCTGGCTTTTAAGATATTTTTCTTGTCCTGATTTCTTCATGGAGATCTTCATGACCCACTAATCATATCCAAGATCTATCCAAAAAATCTAATGGGCTCACCCTAGAACTGAAATCGATCATAGTCACTCATCTAGTGGCCCACCTACTACACTTTCGATCGAGGTGTTGGGTAGTCTGATCAAACTACCTTATGCATTTAACCATTCACTCCATGATGATTTGGAGTGTTGGAGACGATAGAAGATGGACATGATTGACTTGATACCAATCTGTTATCGAAGATGGATCAAACTAGATTTTTCATTTACTCCTTCCATCCTTTTCATCTCAATTGAACCACAACTATTGGATCGAGTCCTCTAAGCTCTTCCATTTATTTATTTATTTATTTAAAAATTTTCATCAATGTACGAGTTGAGACCTAATCTAACCACTATATATTTTCTTCTGCCTTGGGTCCAAACCATAATTAGATTCACTTAGATATAGATTCGATCTTATGATATTTGAACCTCCTTGGATGCTATACACCCTCCAAACATTTCTGGGAAGATTTTCATTTTGAAAGGATTGTAAGATATAGTTTCACTGAATGTATCATGGTCAGAGATGTGATAAGATACATTCCCTTAAGTCATTTATATACGTGTTGAGTACGCTTACTTATTAATTTGCATATTAATCGTGCCCACGCAATATCCGTAGATTTGATTTTCCGAAGGCATGCGTAAGGGTCTATGCCTTCGCATTAATAATGAAATCCATAATATTAAAAAAAGATCAAGCCAAGATACTCTAGGAGTTTTTTAATATTTTTTTCATATGTTGACATGTGGTGGCTTTTCATTAGTCGTGGACAATAAGTATAAACAGACAGGACCCACAAATTTCACCACATATTCACACCATAGACGTCGGTGCTGTCTTCTGCACTTACCAATTGGAGCTTTTAAGCCAATACCCAATTTGTTTGTTTTTGGAAACTTTGCAGATTGTCATCAAATCCACTGTTCCAAGTTTCAAAAGCCCACTGGCTGGTTTTGGATCGGTTTTAGGCTAGTCCTATGACAAAATTGAAGGAAATTCTCTCTCGAGGGAATTGCATCCAAAGGCCCCCTGATGCATAGTGGGTTTTACAATTGTATGCCACGTGTACAATATCTGAACGCCTAAGTATCAAGCTCCACACGCTACCCGAGTATCAAATTCCTCTGTTTCATGTACGTGGCTGTATCATTTTCTTCTACTGAAATTACACCCACCAATATCCCAACAAATACTTGAACTTGCATCATTTTTCTCTAATGACTTCATTTTTACAAATGAGCTCGTTTTGCTTCCGTCCCAACCCACTTTGGGCTCTCATGCTGAGTTGTCTGATGATTTAAACTATCCGTATTTTCTTTACTGACATAAATATGCTATTTTCCTATAATCACGCTTTAGTGATAATCCTCATCTCTAATGTTAGAGTTGAATGTCAACCATTGAAAATTTTCTTTTCATTATTCATCAAGAGATACCGATGAAAAAAGGAAAAATCCATTGAACGGCCCGTATAGAACAAATTCTACAATATGGACGGTACAGATCAGTGGAATACTTAGCATCATGTGGGCCCATGTGGGGGAATGAAAACGCGTGTTACTGAGTTGCTTTCAGGCAAAACAAAGAGCCGTGTTTGTAACATAGACGAGAAATGCTAGTGGCACTGAGAGGAAGATTGTACTTGTTCTTCGCTTGTGTATTAGGTCATCGGATCGGATCGTCATCGTCTCAAGCAGGCCCCACACACGTGCACAGGATCTGAAACACTAATTAGTCTTCAAACTAACCATTCATTCGTCTTCTGGAGATGTGGCCCACCTTGTGATCACATACGCCAAGCATTTCAGACGGGGCATTTAAAAAGTGGGATTGCCTGACTCACGGTTCTGATCTTGGTACACCTGGGCAGCGTTTCTGCACGTGGTTGTTGACGGTACTTCAAAACGCACTCCTGCTAGTACAATCGGCTTCACCTAGCATTTCTACCGAAAATGCCCCCACCGTCAGGGACGCGGACTGCGTACTACACCCGCCTGTCTCTAGCCCCGAACGGGCAGGTCTGTGGGCGGGCCCACCGTGATGTATCTATACATCCAAGCCGTCAATCCCTTTTCTCATATCATTTTAGGAATTAAAAAAAAAAATGAGATATATCCAACGCTCAAGTGGACCACACCAAATAATACGCTTGGTTGCATTAATTGCCCAAAGCATTAAATGCCAGTTGCATTAAATGCAAGATTCATCTGTGGTGTGATCCATTTGATCGTTGGATCTGCCTCATTTTTGGTTTTTATCTTAAAATAATCTGAGAAAAGAGATAGACGGCTTCGATGTACAGATACATCACGATGGCCCGCTCACAGAACTGCCCTTCATGGGTTAGGGACGGGCGGGGGTAGGACGCAATCCGCGTCCCACCGTCAGAGATCAACCTTCTCGGACTCGGATTCGGTGCTGACCCCTCCGGAACCGAGTTGGGGGTGGTCGGTGATGGAAAAGCTACGTGGGCTCTACTATAACGCATGTGTTTTATCCACGCTGTCCAACCGTTTTGCCAGCTTATTTAGGGCAAGGTAGGTTCAAATTTCAGGTGGACCACCTTACAGGAAACAGTGGTGATTGAACGGCCACAATTAAAAACTTTTTGGGGGCATAAAAGTTTTGGACCAAACCAATATTTATGTTTTCTCTTCATGCAGATCTGTGTAACCTAATCAACAGATTGGATGGAAAATAATCATTAAAATGGACATTAGAAAGTTTTTAACGGTGTACGTTCAATTATCACTATTTCCTTTCGTGTAGTCCACTTGAGATTTGAATCTGTATCATTTTTTATTTTATGCTAAAAAATGAGCTGGAAAAATGGATGGACAGTGTGGATAAAACGTATACATCATGGTGTGGCCCACGGAGCTTTTTCGGAACGGACGTCGGTGCTGGGGTGTCACTACCGAATCCGAGTCCAACCTTCTCCGCGGGTCTCCGTTCCGTCGTCAAACGGCCGGTACCTGTCGGGTCTGGGCTTCTAATAGACCATGGAGGCCCTTAAACAGGGTATGAACCCGACACAAAGGCTGATTAATTACCGGGTCAAGCCCAGGCCGCGTAAAAACAGGCCCATTTATGATGTTTATAAACATACTAGGGCCCGAAATCAAAGAGCCGACTGCTAGTCGGATCAGGCCCACCCGACTTTCTTTCTTTCGGTGCATAGGAAGCACAGTAGAAGAAACTAATGGCCATGGATCCATGTCGGCATGGGCATGCACATGTGCAAATGCATACATGACAGAGAGTCCTTGCATGGGGCTTCGAAGTTCGAACAGCCGCCAATCCTTTTTTCTTCCTTCATGCCGCACTACAGTACGGTGTCGGTTTTCACCCCAGGAGTTCATCCTTATATTGATCTGAACCGTTCGTATTCTCATTACTACCACATGGAAGCTACAATTTTATAATTATACTTTACCGATGATCCTAACCTTTAAATATTTATTTTCAATATGAGCCATTAAATGTTTGTCTTCTTAACCAATCATTCTTTCGACAAACGTTTCTTGCTACTGCAAGGTTAGCATAGAATCCAGACCATGAACGGTTCAGATCGTCATCTAAGATGAACTTTAGGGTTGAAAGCCAGCCGCGTACAGTAGTGTGGGCACCGTACCCTATCAATACTTTCTTCTACAATACAAGCAAAACCAACCGTAACAATCGCGGCTTAGCTGAGCCCACGCGCGTCTACAAGTCAGTTAATGCACACGCCACTACATATGCGAGCGTGGCAGACAGTAAAACAATCCAAGCCATTCATCAGGTGGATATCATTGTAAATATGTTTATACTCAAATATAAAGATGGTCTACTTAGTAAGTATTACCTGAAATTAAAAAAAAAACACTTTTAACGGATAAGAAAACTTTAGTTGATTTTTTCACCACTGTACATTTATTCATTTAATTGTGACCGACATGATTAGTGTACCAAACTAAATCTCGGTATGGAAAATCTACGTTCGGTTACTCTTCTGATGGATGGCTTGGATATTTCACCAGTCTGCATGCTTGCATATGTGGTGGCGTGTACATTCACTGACATGTACACACGCGTGGGCTGCCCAAACCTCATAATCCTTTATAATATTATTCAATTAGTGGTAATCCTACCTACATTTAATAATTAAAAAAAAATTAAAAATAAAATCAAAACTAGCCAACAGAGTCATCTAGAAACCGTTTTGGTCTATCGTTAGGCTGGTTCCGGTTTTATTGTACGAATAACTCAGTCGAATCCGAGTCAACTCGTCTCAACTTGATCTGGTCAGGAGATTAACTAGTACTAAACTACTGATACTTGATTTATTTTTAATTTATGATCTCAATTTTTCTGGTTAAAGATTAACTGAGTCAGTGATCAACGTTGCAAAATCCGAGTCACAGGTCTGGTGTAGTTGCACCGGAGTCACCGGCTTTAGAGCGTGGCCGTGACTATGCGCACGACGATGATGACGATTCCAATGATGACGACGTCGTACAATAATTGTGAATTAGTGATGTGATTATTACTAATATTAGAATTAAGAAAATCAAAGAAAATAAAGATAGGAGAGAGAAAAAGGAGAAACATGAGCACCTTTGTGGGGCCATGGCATGTCCCCTCAGTTGGCCAAGATGTGATCTCCACCTTCCACCATTAAACTGATATTCCCTTCTCTTCTTCTTCTCCATTTCTTACTTTCTATTAAAAAAAAAAAAAAAAAAAAATTCGGAAAAATCCACCGTCCATGATGTCGGCCGGTGGGGCGAAAGGCTCTGCCGAAGGGTCATCGTCGCGGGCCATCAGTGATCAGCCACCAGCACCACCTCCTCAGCTGAGCCGATACGAGTCGCAGAAACGGAGGGATTGGAATACCTTTGGGCAGTACTTGAAGAATCAACGGCCTCCAGTTTCTCTGGCCCAGTGCAATTGTAGCCATGTGCTCGACTTCCTCCGATACCTCGACCAATTTGGAAAGACTAAGGTCCACTTAAATGGGTGTGCCTTCTTTGGTCAGCCGGAGCCGCCTGCGCCTTGCACATGCCCGCTCAGGCAAGCTTGGGGTAGCCTTGATGCACTGATTGGCCGCCTCCGGGCTGCCTATGAAGAGAACGGGGGGACGCCAGAGACGAACCCTTTTGCTGGTGGCGTGATCCGTGTTTATCTTCGTGAGGTCAGGGAGTGCCAAGCTAAGGCACGAGGTGTGCCGTATAAGAAGAAGAAGAAGAAGAGGAATCGAAGCAAGGATGACGATGACGATGCTCCCAAGCCTTCATCGCAGTCGGCTTGATCACTCTCTGCGGATGCCTTCGAAAAATGGTAATCTTTCCTATTTTTTGTTATAGAATTCTGTTTGTCAAAATAGATTTTGATTGGAATATGAATATGCAAGGCTTAACAATCAATGACATCGACTTAAACAAAGTAATTAATAAAGCAAAATGTGTGATTTCAGCGCATTATAAGGTGTGTTATCTGACTTTTTGTGTCAATCCCATGTTTTAATCAGAAGGAATTTGAACTCTCTCTCTCTCTCTCTCTCTCTCCATGTTTGTTAGTTCCCTAATTTTATATTTGTAACTTTATGTTATGCTATCTGTTTGCCTTGGCTCTTCTGAGATCTTGCACGATATTGTGCCTCCCATGGATGGTATGTGGTATGTAACAATCCTTTTCATTTTATATCATATTGAAATGGAAATTGATTTTTTATTGTTTATGTTATGTAGGATTGTAGCTTGTTGTGCTCCTAGAACAAGGAAATGAATTTGGGAATGCCATTGTTGTTTTTGTGCTGTTTGATGATGAACATAGCTTGTTTTTTGTTATGTTATGTGTTTGTATTTTAGGGTTAACGTTCCTCTTTGGATTTTCAGTATGTGATCTATCATTCAAGTGTTTGTTTGTTCGTTGTCACTTTGTTCTAAACATCATCCAAAACCGAGTCACCTTGGTTGTCACATGACAGAAATGGGCTAAAATGGAGTGAGTTGGGATGAGTCGCACTAGTTCGTCTCCAAGAGTCGCACTTTGTGAGTCTTTTGGTAATGAATGAAGAATTTGTGAAATATCAAATGATAATTAACAAATCCCCTCAAGCTAATTTTGATAAATTAGGGAATTAATAGTGAAATCTAATAATGGGGTCGATCTAGTTTTTTGGATTCTCTTAGAATGAGTGGGTAGACCATCTGCATCGTTCTCCCCAATGAGGTAACAATCAATCATACATGGATGCTTATGAAACACAAGGTCGGATGGTATTTTTTTAAAATACTCCATTGTCGTTAAACAACTGATTGGCAACTACAAAGACAAATCTATTCTAGTAGTTTCACTATAATAGAAAGATGTAATACGATATTCAGCTTCAGCAAAAAACTTGGACACCATATCTTATAATTTCTTATTTTGTATGAAGGCTACGTAATAAGAAAAGGCAGTGCATTACCTTCTTGATCATTGATCAAGTGGAGAAGCTGTTGTTATGCAACAAGAAGGATTAAGGAAAGAAGAAAGACAAGGTCATCTAGAGGCAAAAACAAAGTATATTATGTTACTAATGTGATACTTTCAAGTGTTTTTGGGCTTGAACTTCCTGCTACGTACCATACGGCTTCTTGGACAATTTGGTGATGGTGGCTTTAATAGAATCTTAAACTGGTTGGAGATTCAGATGCAATTCCAATGGTAGAGTGTACACCCCCAAAGAGTTATGTGTTATCAATAAGCAGTTTTCGATGATCCTTGTTAATTATTTGACCTAGAGTAATCCCTATATGAGTATTTTTTGGTAGCAGTAATTCTTATCAAGAAAATATGGGTGCGCCGGCTGTTAGTCACAACCATAGGAAGGTCATCATGGTGAGATGAACGGTTGATGTTTAAATTCTTTAGTACATCGGCGATAATTTTACTCATTAGGTGCACATGTGTAACTAGGGCAAACACATGCATTGGGAGATGACCAACAAATTCCAAGCTCTCCAAAGTATTTCAAGGTGTGCCTGGTGTCGATTAGGAAGCACTAGGCCTTGTCCCTGAGTTTTTTTCTCGATTTTTCCCTTCCTTGTTGTTAGTCATGATAGGCTCCCAGGTGTTTATTTTGTGCTCCTGGTTTGCCCAAATGTACATTTGCTGTTAGATTTGAAATAAAATCATAATTTTACTCAAAAAAAGTATTTCAATTACTTAAAACTCCTTATTAACAACTTATTTCAACAACGATATGGCCAATTAGTTATTCTATGTTGGCATTTGTTAGATAATGTGTTGGAAATAAATTTGAATAAAAATACAGAGAATAAAAACCTTACACCTATTGAGACAATTGTTATATAATAGAATTTCAAAATTTTCTGTCATACGACATGCGGATCTAGTCGTTATCTTTGCGATAGTTTGCATCTCTTAGTTAAGTGGATTGGTGTATTAAGTTATTCGATATGCTACTTTCAGAAGACCTCGTACTGGCAGAAAAATTTGAAGTCCTATTATATAACAATCGTTTCAAAAGATGTAAAGTTCTCATTCTCTGTTTTTTTATTCAAGTTTATTTCTTACATTTAATTTAAAAATATTTAGATTATTCACAAGATGGCTCGTAGAGCAATTCAAAGAATCACAGGGTGTAATGAACCGATCAAATGGCCATTAAGAAAATTCAATGGACATGATTATCTTTGGAAAGTATTCATATTAGTTGTGTGGTGCTTGTATAAATCCATGTAGCACCTTCCAAAGGTGAAAGCTAGAGATGAATGTGGGCCAAGTACTTTGGAAGAGATTATGAACTTACTTTTTATTGGTCCCATGGTGAAAAGCATTTATAATATCTGTCGAGGCGTGGACTAGTAGTTGACGAGGTCAATGTAGTCAAATTACAAATAGTAAGAGTCTTCTATGGCAAAAATGCCTCTTCATGGTCCAATCCATACTCTTCTCTTGGAAACCCTTGGCTACAGGTTTTTCAATTGAACTGGGAAATCCCATTTAGTTTTGATTGAAGGGTTTTGTAAACTGGCATTGCATCTGAAAGACAGGAAGAGAACCAATGCTTTGAGAGGCATGGGGTTTTTCATGGCTCCCTATCATGTGCAATGCATGTAGAACCTGTGTATAATGATTTGAACCGTAAACCTCGTGGGGTCCACCATTTGTTGGAAGCTAATAACAGCTTTCCTTGATCGGATTCTTCTAATTAACATTAAAAATAAAAATAAAAAAAATCTCACTTAATGTGAGCCATCACGGGTCTTCATGTTTTAGTGTCCGTTTGTTCAACACTCATCAAAGGTTTAGGATTGTCCAAACAATGTGAGTTTTGGACTATGGCTCATTGACTGTTGGACCCACTGAATTAATGGTTCCGATCTGGTCCAACCATATCAAGCATACGGGCGATGACGTTGATGCGCGGAGTATGCAAATAGGGAAGAAATGGATGAGTTAAATGGTCTGAAAACGCGTTCCTTGAGAAAATTTACATTAAGAGAGAGCTAATTAGTGCTCGGTGAATAAGTCATGGTTTGTTCACAAGGCCTTGATTAAGATTGGTTTGATGGTCAGCGAATCCAGACCATCCAAGCACTTCTATGAATAGTCCATGGTACCAAAACCGCTCTGATTAATAATATTGACATCTGAATAGCAAATCCTGTGGATGGTTCAACATTTTCATTTTCACTGTCCATTTGGAGGCCAAAAATCAATAGCTAGGTTTGTTTTCCAGTGCATTTCTTTCCTTTCCTTGGTCATCCACAGTATGGTCCACTAAATCGATGGTCCATATTGGCAACAGTACGACGTGTACTGTTGGAGTGTTACCGATCCATGATTGATTCATTGGCAATGGATGTACAATCATATTGAAACGAACCTGACGTGGCTGAGCATTAAAAAGAATAAAAAATCTATACGAGAATCACATCAAACCGAGTGGCTGAATAGCTTCAGCACAAATCTTGAGAAGCTACTAATTGCTTAGAATTTCACAAGTCTATTACATTCACAACATAGACCCTTTGGATGCAAGCAAAGTTGTGTTCTCACCGTGCTGACTTGGATTGGCCACCTAAGCTATGGCTACTTTATTTGTTATTTATCCCATGCCCTATAACAAAAGAGTAAGGTTGAATTCTAACTGATGTCAACAGTCATGGATGAATAGTAACACATGAAGCACTTATGACACATCAATATATTAGCACGTATCACGTGTAAGCACTTAACCATTGATGGTGGCACATATGACACATGAGATCTCTTAAACATCATCAATCACACGCATGCACGTTTCGTGCATATGACACACATATGAAGAACATTTTATTAGGTTATGCTTTGAACTAGGGAATAAGTGGGTCCAACTCCGTGGTTTAGTAGTAGATTAATTCTTCTTCGACACTGAGATCATAGGATCGAGTGCTCATATGGTGTGAGTGTGTAAGATATGTGTATATGTGAAAAATATTAATAATAAAAAGATAAGCATTCTTCATTTTTGATTTGCCTTTCTAGGAGACATGCCCTCTACAAATTATTTCAAATCATAAAGATAAAATGTCCCTAGTTTTCTGAGTTTCTATGTATGAATGAATTAGACAAATCATACACAAAGTGATACAACAAGACATGTTGTATAATAATATAGCAGGACATGATATACCCTAAGAGGGTATAGTGCCAATCAATTAGGGTCATGTAGCATATAAAGTCGCTTTCAAATTTTTTATTTTTCTAGATATTTTTATTAGAATTCGATTTAAGATATGATATGGCATCTTGTGATGGGTACTCTACCTTACTATGGTACAGCATACCTACTGTATCATTTCCCACCATGAACAGCATGTATGCCCAAACAACTTCTGCCAAACACAACCTTTCTTGCTTTCAAACAGCCCAAACTATGGTAGCAGGTCTCCCCATTTTAGGAAGCAGTGGTGACTTATTCACCCTCACAAGACATATCGATGTACGATGATATGGACTATTCTAAATGTCTCCACCTATTGTAAATGGTGTGTAACCCAAAAAAGTCAGAATGATCAGACGACCAAAACCTACCAATGGGCGGGTAGCTATCCATGGGTGTCTTGAAATAGCATGGTTGGCAGTTGAAGCTCCGAATTCAAATTGCCAGATCAGATGTGAGAATGTCAGATTGGTGGGGCCCAAGATTGGGATGGACCAAAATGATACATGTATGCCATGTGTACGGTTGATAAGTCTCCACCAATTTCAAAATGGTGGTAAATTCTCACCTAAAATGGCGGTGAATTATGACCAACTTTTAAAATGGTGGTGAGTTCTCAGCTAAATGGTGGTGAATTCTCTCTCTTTCTCTTTCAAACAACCGTAAATTTGCTGCTGATGAGGTGAATCCATTTCTGAAAAATTGGCGAATGCGAGGTGCACTCTACCAACAAAAAAACAAATCAACGACTACCAAGTCCACTCGCACGAGTGCATTTTGATAATGCACTCACCTCACACGTGCTAACTAACCCTGGATTGGTAAGATCTGAACCACCCATCAATCTGATGTGGTAATCAGTTGCACCCCACCTACATGAAACAAATGAACAGTTAAAGAAAAACAAACCAAATGTTAGAAATCCAGCATATAAGCGTGCCACACGTGACGATCATAGACATGGACCCTCCTCAGTGGAGTTAGCCTGATGAGCGGTTCCAATGTCATTCACGTATGCCTCGCTCCCACGTGCAGCGTGAGTGATCATGAGGGTCTGGCCTCTCTTTTGTCGGGTAATAGCTTCGCAATCTGAATTTCTCATTTGTTTGTCGTTTTATAGTTTCCTAATTTAAAATTTCACACTTTAACGTACGCTTTTTTCCATTGGTTTTGGCTCTTTTGGGATTCTTCACGATTTTGTGCCCCCCATGGATGGCTGATGTGATATGGAACAATCATTGGCATGTTTATGCCATTTTGAGACGTCGAAATTGATGTCCCCACGCATGCATGGATCCATCCATGCTTTTTTTTTTTTAATGCTGTCTGGATTACAGCTTACCTCCTTTTGAAACCACAGTAACCCCAAAGGAAATTGATACTCTGGAAGATTGTAATAGATGATAGTCAGCCACTTATAAAATATTTAAAAATTAAATACATGCATATAAGTAATTAACCATCCAATTTATGTATACAATTTTAGATGTATTATAAATGAAAAGTTACGCTTATTTGATTATTTTAGTGCCTGATTTGGGAACATTTTTTGGACGGTTAAAAAATGAAAGATTTTTAAATTTGTTAGAGGTTAGGAATCTGTAACCAATCTAAATTTTTTACTGTGACTTGGTGACAGAGTTTTACCGGATTGTGTAAGTTGAGTTAGTGCATGCTTTACGTACCATAAAAATGCACGAGCTCCAAGTGTTATAGGCAGCCAGAGTATTAAATAACTCTCCATTGATATTAGCACACACCAAGTACGAAACTATACAAAAAATGAATACTGCATGGTCAAAAAGTGAAATGGGGAGCGCATTTATCACTCAATGCAGGGTGTAAATAGCAATCCCCGGTCCAATTGGAATTGATGAACATGAGGTTTTTTTCTTGGAAATCGGATCAGATATTTTCAACTAAGGACGATGATGAAACTAAAAATCTGAAAATGTAAATACTTCACTGAGGGCGTTCTTGGGCGGTGGGATTAGAAGGGATTACGTGGGATGGGATTCATGGAAAAGCTTGGAATTATATTAGATGGAATTGCATTGGGTCCTATGCCAATTTTATTCAATGTTAGCAAGTTGTGTAGGTCCCACCATAATGTGTGGGCTATATCCCTACTTTCGATATTATTTTAGAGCGTGGGCCAAAAAATCAGATAAATCTAAAGCTAAAGTGGACCCACCATAGAAAGCAACGGGATTGAATACTTATTGTTGAAAACTTCTTTGTAGCCACATAAGTTTTGGATCTATCTCATTTTTAGGCCCATGCCATAAATTGAGGTTACAAAACAAACGAACGGTTTAGATATAACACGTGTGTTATTCTTAATAATTTCAAATGACGGTGGGTACATCCATTCAATGTACCACTGTATTACCAACAAAGCATGGCATTAATATTATCCCACGGCAGTAGGGGACAATCCCTACCATGGGTAAAAATTATGTTTTTTGATTCTTATCCCACTTCATCCCTTCTAATCCCACCGAACGGTTGAAAATGTGAGAGCTTAATAGATTTTAATTCCTAAATGCTAATAAACTGAAATGATTAGTTTAAGCGCTCAAGGTTCAGAGACCAATGGATTAAAATGGACCTCACTTCTTATGATTTTTGAGTTGTGTGATCCACAATCTCTTGGTTGAAATAAAGGAGGTTTTGAAATGTGCCATTAATGGGACACTTGGATAATTGGTTGATGCAAGTCTAGGAGTGGGCTTTTGAAAGCTCTTAAAATATAAAGTATGTGAGTGTCTTAGCAAGACCCCAAGATTTTATATCGACCGAATCACTGGAATGTAGAGATGTTGAACAGTGGAAAATGTGCGAGCTTAATAGAATTTAATTTGTAAATGCTAATAAACTGAAATGATTAGCTTAAGCGCTCTACATTTGTAGACCAATGATTTTTATTTATTTATTTATTATTATTATTATTTTATTTTAGTAGACCAATGAATTGAAATGGGCCTCATTTCCAATTATTTATGAGCTGTGTGATCCCTTGGTCTCTTGTTTAAAATAAAGGAGGTTTTGAAATGTTCTATTAATGCGGACTCTTGGATAATTAGTTGATGCGGCCCTGAGAGTGGGCTGTTGAAAGTTCTTGAAAGTACGAAGTTTGGGAGTGTCTTCGCAAGACCCCATGATTTTACGTCAATGGAATCACATGAATGTAGAGATGTTGAATGGTGGAATATGTGCCGACCTTAATACTAAAATGATTACCTTAAGCACTCTATGAGTCATGGACCAATGAATTAAAATGGGCCTCAATTCCAATGATTTATAAGTCATGTGATCTCTCAGTCACTTGTTTGAAATAAAGGGAGATTTTGAAATGTGCTATTAATGGGAACGCTTGGATAATTGGTTAATGTAGCCATGGGTGTGGGCTGTTGAAAGCTCTTGAAAGTATAAAGTCTGCAAGCATCTTAGCAAGACCCCACGATTTTATGTCAACAAAATAACTGGAATGTAGAAATGTTGCAGTGGAAAATGTGTGAGCTTAATTGATTTTAATTTGTAAATGCTAATAAACTGAAATGATTAGCTTAAGCGCTCTGCGTTCACATACCAATGGATTGAATGGGCCTCACTTCCAATGATTCATAAGTTGTGTGATATCTGATCTCTTGTTTAAAATAAAGGAGGTTTGGAAATGTGTGATTAATGTGGACGCTTGGATAATTAGTCAATGTGGCCCTAGGATTGGGATGTTGAAAGCGACCTTGAAAGTATAAAGTCTAATAGCGTCTTAGTAAGAACCCACGATTTTATGCCAATGGAATCAATGAAATGTAGAGATGCATTCTCATAGAATCAAAACAATAACCAATTCATTTACTACTTTTTAATTTCTATGCCCATAAAAGGCCTAAAAAGTTTTAGGCTAATTTAAGCCTATCTAATATCTAATACTAAAAACCAACTAATGTTCTAACAGTTAATAAAGAAGGAAACCAAAATTAAATAAGGTTGAAATTTAATTTTCATGAGTTATGACAATAGCCTGGATTCTACGCATTCTTGACTCCTGATCATACTTGCATTAGACCTCTCTACCTTTTTGCTCTATGCGAAAAACCGCCCTACTATTCTTAGATAATTTTATCTATTTTTCATATAATACTCTTAAGTTATGGTAGAAGAATGACAGAACTATCATAGTCAACTGTTAACCCTATAACATGATATTATCACCTCATGCTCTATAAAAAAAAAAAATGAAAATAATATATTCACCCTTGTATTCTATATAAAAAGATGAAAATGAAATGTTGTTACTCCTATATATGTGATCTTCAAGGTTTGGCTTTTCCTTTTCTGTGCCAATGTGTGATATATTAGCACCTTGCCACAACATGGCATGCGTAGCCTATTTCTAAATTGCTAATACCATGGGCCCATAATTATCAGATGATTTGGACAATCAAATGGCACTGAGTTAACTCATCCATGCAAGATCCAAATAGCTCATAAATCATAATGCGAGCCACATCAAGGCTTGATGATCTTTGTGAAAAAAATATTCTAAAATTTTCCTGGGCTTTTTTGTCCTCGGATCATCGATTGTTCGATCAACTCAATAAATATAGAAAATTTGATGGCTCTAGATGGATCACTCCAATTTGTCTCTTCAATTGTTTGATCAACCCAAAAATTACACCAAGATTACCTTGATCATGACTATATCTAAATGTTCCCTTGACAGCTACAGGAAGGAGGAATCTTGCCAAAAGATTGTTCTTGTAAATTTGCCGACTCATCAAGCTATTGCAATTCTCAATCAAGTTTGGAACATTTTCGAATAGATTGTCCTAAAAACAATTGGTCCATGCATACAGAAAACCCACATGACAGAACTTTTAGAAATTCACTATAACTTATGTTAGTCAAGACTTCAAATTTTATGCATGATCAAGCTGTCGAGATCCATCAGATTCGACAGCCATATCAGATCACACTGTTTACATGTTTTTGTGATCAGTGTTGTTTCGTCTGTACATTTGCTAAACATTCATAGGACCTTAATTACATTCCATGGAAATAACTTTGATTTTAAGACAACAGCTCAATGGAAAAAAGCCAGTGCAGTCTTCGTGGCAATGAAGGGAAATCTTCATAGATCAAGTGTAGTTCTTTGACCTCATGCGTCCAGAGTACTACATAAAGGGGCACTTGGGATAGGCTTCTACTATCTAGCCTCGACCCTTACAGGCTGTGCAACAACATGACAAGTACTATTACATCATTTCAATGCTTGCCAATTTCAGTACAAGGCACCTATGCCATTATCAGCATAAGGTGAAGTTGAGCATATTATCTCATAGGGATTAGATGGCACTGAACCACCACAGTATGAAATGGGTGCTTGACTCATGGTGTAACCAGGACGACTGGTTGAATGCCATAATATAGTACTAGATTAGAGAGAACATGATATGACCGTAAAGATGTTAATCCTCTCACGTAGACCGTGAGCTAAGCCATGATGAACATGAGCTCTCTGCTATGCATTGAGCATTGTGCATGAGACAGGAATCGCAAACTTGATCGCATGAGACAGGAATCCCAAAGATTGCTTCGATGATCACAGATTGACTGCACTGCATAACAATAGAGAACTCAAAGGAGGCGAGGCATGCAATAAGGGGAATGCTGCGCCTGGAAGGGGCATGGTGCAACCCTCGAGGTGCATTGCATGCTTGATGGTCAATCAGCATGGACAGGCTGTTGAGACGTGGAGCCACATTTGGTGGCCACTCAACCAGTCGAGTGCCTTGCTCGACCGGTCGAGTGACTCACTCGACTAGTCAAGGACTGCTCAACTCAAACTCCAGCGAGCATCAAGTTTTGGATTCTGAGGTGCTTGACCAGTCGAGCAACTTGCTCGATCAGTTGAGGTTATGTAGATTCGTTTTTGGATTTGATGCGGACTACAAATTTTTGAGTCGGTATTTACATAAGTACGAAAGGGGAGTTGTCTAAACTATAAATAGGGGTCCCTAGGACTTTTCTAAGTATTATGAGAGTTATTCTAAGGTTGGGTAAAGGGTTTTCTCTATACTTTCAAGGGAGAAGTTAGTATATTGCCTTGTAATATTCGTTTTTCCAGATAGTGGAAGTTTGTATTTGTGATTTTTTACCATTGTTTGGAATTTTTTCACATATATCTTATCTTTTGGTTTGTTTAAAATTCTTTGATTCATTTTTAGTTTATATTTTTTCTTGTTTATTGTTTATGGGTAAGACTGGAGATTGGATCTTGGTTCACTGCGTTGTTAGCATGCTACACAACAACTGGTATCAGAGCTATTAGTTCAGTTCTATTGGGATCGATGACAGAAGAAGGGAAGACTAGAATTGAGAAGTTTAATGGTTCAAACTTTGCCTTCTGAAAGATGCAGATGGATGATTATCTGCATCAGAAGGACCTATATATTCCTCTAGGAGGAAAAAAGAAGAAATCAGAAAGGATGACAGATGATGAATGATTTTTACTAGATCGGAAGGCTTTAAGAACGATTCGACTCTCTTTGTCTAAGAGTATTGCCTTCAATATATCAAAGATGAAAACTACAAAATAATTAATGAAAGCCCTAACCACCATGTATGAAAAATCCTCAGTGTCCAACAAGGTTCATCTTATGAAACAGTTATTCAACATGAATATGTTAGATGGTAGGAGCGTGACTGAACATCTAAATGAGTTCAATACAGTCACGAGCCAGTTGGAATCCGTTGGCATTATTTTTTACAATGAGGTCAGGGCGTTATTGATCTTATGTAGTTTACTAGACAGTTGGGATAGTTTGTTGATTGCTGTGAGCAATTCTTCAGGGTCGACAAAGTTAAAATTTGATGATGTAGCCGGTCAAATTCTCAGCAAAGAATCTAGAAGAAAGACATCAAGACTTTCAGGAGATTTAGAAAATGCTCTAAACATTGAAGGAAGAGGAAGATCGCTGAACAAATGAAGTAATAAACATGGACGCTCTAAGTCGATGAAGAAGTCCAAAGGACCGAAAGACAAAGACGGGTGTTGACATTACGGGAAGAAGGGGCATATGAAACGTGATTATAAGGCGCTTAAGAAAAAAGGAGGAAGCTCCTAAGACGAGAAAGATTCAGTGAATCTATTTAAGGAGAGTGACACAAAAGTGTTGATCTTGTTTCTTGATGTGAGGAATGAGTCTTGGATTATAAACTTGGATGCTTCGTTTCATGCTACTTCATGTAAGGAAGTTCTGCGTAATTATGTATCAGTTTACTTTGGAAGAGTCTACCTGGGTGAAGATGAGTTGTGCGGTATTATTGGAAAGAAAAATATTCATGTAAATCAGAAAGACAGAACGACTTTGAAATTAAAGGATGTCAGACATGTACCGAGTCTAAAATGAAACTTGATTTCAGTGAGGCAGTTGGCCGATACCAGTTATGTGACGACATTCACCAGTGATTCCTGAAAAATTATAAAAGGTGCCTTGGTGATATCTCGAGGCAAGAAGAAAGTACCTTATACATGACTTTAGGATCGTATAATTCACTCGCAGTCGCATTAACTGGAGTGAATGGACAGTTATGGCATCAGAGGTTAGGACATATGAGTGAGAAAGGGATGGAAGTGATATTGTCAAAAGGGAAACTACCAGGGCTGAAGTCTATTGACTTGAAATTCTGCAAAAGTGGAGTTGCCTAAACTATAAATAGGGGTCCCTAGGACTTTTCTAGGTATTATGAGAGTTATTCCAAGGTGTGGGAAAAGGGTTTTCTTTGTACTTTTAAGGGAGAGGTTAGTATATTACCTTGTAATCTTCATTTTTCTTCATAGTAGAAGTTTGCATCCGTGATTTTTTACCTTTGTTTAAGTTTTTCCATGTATATCTTGTCTGTGGTTTGTTCGGAATGCTTTGATTCTTTTCTAGTTTATATTTCTTCTTATTTATCGTTTGTAGGTGAGACTGGAGATTGGATCTTGGTTCACTGCGTTGTTGGTGTGCTGCGCAACACACGCTAAGCCTTGCTGAACTGTTTGGCATGGATGCATCATATGTGTCCTTCCTTCGAAGTTTGGAAGACCAAACTTGCCAAATCTCACCTGAATGCGAACACAGTCAAGAGATAGAGAGAGAAAGTAAAGGGACCCTGAGAGAATTTTGGGGATTTCGAGGAGAGAACTTGGAAGGTTAAGAAATGCAGAAGTACCAAACAATGTTACCCAAGTAATTAATGTCTCGAACCAGGAGACGTCTTTCCTTCTTTAAGCGGTATAGGAGATGCCTCTCCACATTGGTTTTGCATATGTACGGGTGTTAAAGCCTAGTTTATCTAGGACTTTGGCATGTGCACTCTCTTAATAATGTTTTCTATATATATGAGGAGTACGAGTGGAGAGAGTAGAATAATCTTCCATGTATTCCTTGTTATGAGAGTTTTTATGGAGAATATGAGTGAGAGGGGTAAGTCTTGTATTTTTGTTTCTCTTGTTTTAATTGAATGATCATACGACAGTCCGTCTGCACTATCCTCCCTTTACATACATTTTTCCTCCTCTTTTTTTTTTTCATGTCAACACTCACTGATGAAATTGGATTGCTTATCCACAAGAACATCTTCTTTGACTTTCTAAACTCAACCGAAATCCTCGTTGAAGGATCAACAGAGAGAAGCGAGGCCTTTATTTTCAAAATTTTAGAGATTGTCCAATTTTTGGTTGGACTATGCCATTTAAGAGATGCTTTTGCTGGGAGGATCAATGATGGTGGGCAACTGGTTGATTGCTAAAGGGTTCATCCCCAAGAAATTGCTAAAGAGGGAAAGGTGGCAGAGGGAGGCAAGGGAGCCAATCATTTTCGTATGGAAGGTTTTCGAAGTAATAGCTCTTGGAGGGGCCTAGGTTTGAACATTGGTGCAATTGTAGACAAAGGAGGAAAAAAGTTGGGGATATAATTCCATGTGAAGTTGAGATAGGTGAGATTTTAGAGGGAGCAAATGGCATTGGAAACCAAGGGTAAAATATCATTTTTGAAGGGAGGCTTAATTAACCTAATTGTAATTATTTATCCATATAAAAAAAGTAATTATTGAGTGTTTCTCTACCAACAAAGGAAAAGACAGGATTGTTTAGGAATAGTCATAAGAGATGTACTTAGCAGATAGAAACAAGAAAGGCGCTATATGTCAAAATCACAAAATAAAACTTTTAATTTGGGACTCGATGTTGCATAATATTAGTAGAGAATCACTTAGAGACCGTTGCTATCCAATTCAACCATACGACCACATACCTGATTTCACTTTATCGTGTGCGAGTGTACATATGTCGGGTGTTCCAGAGTTGTAATTGACTTAAATTGAACCGAATGCTTTATGACCCTAGGCACCAAAATAGCTAAACTAGGACTATTTGTGAAAATTGGCCTAACTACTCAGTCATCGATTATAAGATGATTCAAAAATTTGTGAATGGGAGGGTTAGTCCCTCAAATGGATTATTCTTTCCTTGAAAACAAGAATTTTATGACAACAGTGGTGGCTTGATTATGTTTGCCCATAAAAATAATGTAAGAAAGTCAAATAGGAATTACAATACTTAATTCCAATTTTATTAAAATGAATGAAGACTTAATACAATTGGCAAAAAAAAAAGAGAGTTGCCGATGGCGGTTCGAGTGGGCAAGACAGTCGTGGCCTGAATGATCTTTAGGACTAGGATGATCATGAGACGGTCGTAAAAAGAATACAGGCAGTCATGGTTTTTGGTAAGCAGATTATGACTGAGAAATCACAAAGTATAAACCTAAGGATTTGAAGGGGATCTGATGATGAGCTCATAGTATTTATCTAAACTAAATTGGCTTACTACAACGATGCGTTGGACATAAGTGAGAACTAAACTACTTTAAGCAAATCGATCTAGATTATTTGTAGTATGGTGTTGGTCGAGAAGTGGAGAGGCTATCTAAGATTAGTCTATACTAATATATATGTCTACGATGGATGAATTATTGATGCAACGTTGGGCTAAAAGAGTTGGTTGATTTGGATTGTTGATGGCCTAGAGTTCTTCATTATGTACTATTTTTATAAACTTGGAGAGGTGGTGGCCCTGCAATGGTTTGTTAACATGAGAGATTCAGATGAATGGCTGTGTGACCTCATACAAATCTCCTTAAGCTTCTACGTAAGTATAACCCATTGCATTAGGTCACATGTATAAGAGAGATCACATTTCCAATGAATACATTATTGTATATGCTTTCTTCTTGTTATTTTTATCACACCCCAAAATTTGGATACATAATGTGTACCATCAAACCCGAGTTTCGGTTTGTAACTTGCACATAACGTGTACTAATTTCATCTACCGATCGGTTTAATCAGAGGTAGGAATTATGTTCATTCTAAGTTCCATCCAAGTCTATTAATTTTCATTCACATATACATAACTCTTACCAATATTCAACTATGTACATATAGATCTCCACACTTACTCACATAATATCAATCATAAACATTATTCATTAATTTTAGCAACCAATTAAAAATATACTCATTCGGGTATTAAAATGTATAAATGAAATGGAACCAAATCAAATTCTCAAAATCCAATAATAATAATAATAATTATTTTGGTTGAATTTGGACTCGTCCATTCCTGTGCTCCCACCTTTTTTTTTCGCTAAAATTTCATTGATCAAGCTGGAAATTGTACAATATGTCAAGTGGGCCCTAACAAAAAGCTCTGGGCCTCACTCCTCGTGAGAAGAAAGAGAACAGCGAAAGGGAAAAAAAATCCCGAAGATCCCGATCAGGGAAGTCTGAGGCTTCCAATACCGGTATTGTCCAGAACAACCGCGCCCCTCACCGTCTTGGGTAGGGCTGCCCAGGAGTCAAAAATTCTGTTTGGGGCTCCATTACTTGCTCTTCTTGCTAATGCATCTACTGCCGAATTCCCTTCCCTAAGAATGTGGGTAAGCTTAGTGTTGAGTCTCCCACGAAGTTTCTTGATCGCTCGTACGATATACCAAATATTCCACGAGCAAAAGTCATAGGGATCCTCAACCTCTTTCGCCAAAAATTGGGAGTTGGTCTCGATCAGGAGGTTGGATAGTCCAAGCTTGAAACAAAGGGTAAGGCCATCAAGCATGGCCTGGGCTTCTACGGCCATGTTAGTGGAGCAACCGTAAAATTTGTGGAAAGCGAAGACAATCTTCCCTTGGTGGTCTTTGTAGATACCGCTACCTCCACTTGGCCCAGGATTGCCCCTTGAAGAACCGTCCACGTTGAGTTTCAACCATCCAGGGGGTGGTTTCGACCACGTAACTATGATAGGATGTCTTGTGGGCTTGGTTGCAAGAGGAGGGTAACTCAGAGAGCTGAGGACAATGGAATCTGCCAAAGAGAGTCTTTCTGGAACTTTAACATTGGGACCGATTTCACTCAGCCATTTATTGACCTTGGAGATTATCTGAGGAGCGGACATGTGACGGTTATCATGGCGAGCCGAGTTACGGTTAACCCAGATCTCCCAATAAATAAGGCTGGGAACGAGGCCCTTAAGGAAAGAAATTCTGCTTTTGCGACTTGCTCTATTAGACCAGCAGAGGAATCACTGAATGATTGTTAGGTTGGGCATGGGAGTGACATCGAAAATGCATTCAAAATGGCCCCAGACAGTTGTAGCAATTCGACCAAGGCTGAATAGATGGTCTAAATTTTCCACTGAGAAGGAACCATGACAATCATGAGAGAGGGGTAGCTGATCGTTAGGATGCAGTTGGGGGTTGATGGCTTCAGTTCTGCAGCATTCACATTTTGAAACGAAAGGAATCCCGATTTTTTGAAGAGCCGCGTCTACCTGCATAGCACCATGATGAATCTTCCAGCTGAAAATGGCTATTTTAGGAGGGAGAATTGCATTCCAAAACCATCTGAAGGAGGGGTGAGTGGGGTAATGAGATCGAATGGCATTCCATGTTGATTTGAGAGAAAAGGATCTGGATGTATCCAAATCCCAAATGAGCTTGTCTTTCCTGGTGTATATTGAAACATGGGCTGATTGAACAAATCGCCAAGCCGTAGGGGATAAGATGTGTTCGATAGTTGCCAAAAGGTTGGCGTTAGTCTGAGAGCAGAAATCTCTAACTGAGAGGTTCTACAGAGAAGGCAGGATGGAAGAAGAAGTGGAGCCTAGAAGCAGACCTCTCCCCGACCAGTTTGAGGTCCAGAAATTGATGGATCCTTCTCCAACCATCCATCGGGAGTGTATCAGAGGGAATTGAATATTTCTAAAAATCGGCTTCCAGACAGAAGAGCCGGCATATTCATCCCTACCTTGATTGCGCATAAGCTTCTGAAAATATTTAGCTGAAAATAATTTGGCCCAAAGGGACTTACCTTGGAGCAGGAGCTAACCCATCTTGATGCGGAATGCATGCATGACGTCTTCTAAGCGACGGATACCAAGACCGCCTTCAGCTAGGGGAGAGCAAATCGTGGTCCATTTGATCCAGTGTCTTCGATTCCCAAATTCTGACGTACCCCAAAAGAAATTAGCTAATGCTCTTTCGATCATTTTTAGGACCGCTTTGGGGATGGGAATGGCCGATAACATGTGAATTGGGATGCTCGACAATACATGTTTGATGAGGATAAGCTTGGCAGCCGGGTTAAGGAGCTTGGCTTTCCAGCCTTCAATCTTTGTGGCGATCTTCTGGGTGAGCAGGTGAAGCCAAGAACCACGGATTTTGCCCTTAGTGAGAGAAACTCCCAAGTAGATTGAGGGGGGGTCGGTGTGCCAAAATCCATTTAAGGTTGTCAGCTTGTGGGATTTGCTCTTGGATGATTTCTTTGGCAGGATGAACAAAGTCTTGGAGCTGTTCACCTTCTGGCCAGAGATTGCTTCATAACGCCGAATGAAAGAGATGAGAGTTTGCACGTTAGACATCCTGCCATTAAGAAGAAAGACAACATCATCAGCAAAAAATAGGTGGGAAATCATGGGACAGGTCTGAGGGAGTTTGTAAGGCTGGCATTCCCTAGAGGAGAATAGTCTGGACAAGCCTCTACTGAAAACTTCTGCAGCCAAAATAAATATGGAAGGGGAGAGAGGATCTCCCTGTCGGAGTCCACGGCCAGATTCGAAGAAGCCAAAGCTCCTACTATTGATCACAACCGAGAACCAGATGTTCTTCCAACACCTCTGAACGTAAGTGATCCAGTGCTCATTGAAGCCAAATTTCTGAAGGACTTTAGAGATAAAGCCCCATTCAAGCCTATCGTATGCCTTTTCCATATCAATTTTTAAGATTAAATTGCCTCCATAAACAGGCCTATCAATCTCATAGACCATCTCTCTGGCTATAGCGATATTCTTGACAATTGATCTCCCTTTGACGAAGGCTGCTTGTTCTGGAGAGATCGATTCGGGGAATATGGAGGCCAACCTATTTGCCATAATCTTGAAAAAAATCTTCATAATACAGTTGCATAGGCTAATGGGCCGAAAATCGGTGATATACACCGATGTCTTCTTCTTTGGAATGAGGCAAATCGAGGTGCATTGGAAGGCTCGAGGAATAGGACCTCCATTGACGAAATCTTTAGCCGCTTCATAGATGTCATTGCCAATAATGTCCCAACAAGTAGAGAAGAACGATCCTCCAAAGCCATCCGGTCTGGGGGCACTATTGACCGGAGTAGATAGAGCAGCCCATTTAACTTCATCGAATGTAAGGGGTAGCATCAGTCCCCTATTCATTTGATTCATAACCATCAGCGAAATGCAATCCAAGATCTCGTCATTGAAGGTGGAGACTTCAGAGGTGAATAAGGTCCGGAAGTACTGTTCTGCTGCATCAGCAATTTCCTTAGTTTTTTCTAAGATATCGCCTGTGGTTGTTTTCAGCTTTTTGATTTCCAATCTCCTGCGGTTATCAATCACTGTGTCATGGAAGAATCATGTGTTTTTATCACCTTCCACTAGCCAACTGTTTCGGGCCTTCTGCTTCCAAAAGATTTCCTCACATAGATATGCCTTTTTGAGGTGAGCTTGAGCTAGGTTGAGGGATATAGTATCCACACCAGATCGGGTGGATTGAAGCTGTAGCTCAACCCTAATTACTTCTGATGCTGCAAGTTGAACATTCCGAGTAATGTCGCCGAACACGTTTTTATTCCAGGATCGCAAGGCAGATTTGAGAATTTTCATCTTAATATGGAGTTTATGCATCGGAGATGCGTATATTTTCCTGTTCCAGCTGGCCCGGACTGTATCTAGGAAGCTCGCATGCTCAACCCACATGCGTTGGAATTTGAAAGGCCAATGAAAATTAGTTGTATCAGACTGAAGAGATAAAAGAATTGGAGAGTGGTCTGATATGGATCTAGGAAGATGGTCGATATTGCATCCAGGGAGAACACGCATCTATTCGGAGTTGAACATGATCCTGTCTAGCCTAGCCCATCTTCAACTTGTGTTAGATCGGTTATTGCACCAAGTGAACAGGGATCCCGAGAAACCCCCATCCATGAGCCCTGCATCATTAACAGCATCCCTGAATTCAGACATAGCTGGCGTCATCTAAAGAATGCCTCCCAGTCTTTCATCAGGGGATAGAGTGGTGTTGAAATCCCTGCAAACCAGCCAAGGGCCCCTGTAGCATTGGAGGAGCTTCTCAGCTCATCCCAAAGGAAATTCCGCTGATCCTTGTTGCAGCTTGCATATACAGTTGAAATGAAGAAAGGAAATGGGTGGGAGTTACTTGAGATAGAAAAGGTGATGCATCGCCTGGACACATTGATGGTTTGAATCTGAAGATGGCTCTTGGCGAGGATCCAGATCTTGTTTGTCACTGCTTCTTTGTAGATCTGATTTGAAAATCCCAGTTTGACAGCAACCATCACTCTTTTGGAATTCTTGATCATTGGCTCTTGAAGGAGAAGTAACTCGATGTTGTGCTTGCGGATCAAACGTTTCAGATAGCAAATGGTTGGCGCATTGGCCACCCCTCTCACATTCCATGAGATGAGACTAATTATCAGTAACCCACCCCTTACGCCCAGCCCGGTTCTTCGAACTCCTTAGCCGCTGACTTGTGCATTTGAACCACATTGATTTCTTCGAAATCCAATAATTATTACTACTATATGAGACGTTAAAATCAACTATCTTAAATAAAAACAGATGTTTAAAAATGTTCTAATGCTGCCAATTCATCTTCGGACAAATACAACTAATGTTTCCCATGGGTCATGTTCAGGTTCCACTGCATGCTCTGGTTCCTAAGCAACTTCATCAATTGTATTTCCATCTGTATGATTCTTCCATCAATAAAGGATAAGTTGGTTAGGCTTAATGAAATAAATCAGTATGGTTCATGTACATATCAATTAAAATAATACCAGATATATAATAGGAAATGGCATGAATGCATCAAATGGGGGGATCGTCCATCTGCTTGAGTTGGAGATCGTCAACCTGCATCCACCCATTAGGTATGCTTTCACTTTCTTATAGGCATAGACATATCCTGCATCTGGTAACAATCTATCAAGATTGATGTTTCTTCTAAGGAGGTCCCCTAGGATTGACGATGCAAAGTGTTTATGCGATGGATGATATATGATTTCATCATTTCATACCTATTAATAAATTCTTGTCTAATTAAGAATATACGTATGTCATTCCATCATGTTTCGGTAATCAAATGTCATATCAATTAAATTAACAAAACAATACATCAATCGACACAACGCATCAACGCATCAACCACATAATTAATTCTATTTTAATTTCCATGAATATGAGACATGTTAGGATTCCTCACCTAGGTCTAGCAGTGAAAAATTCACAAGATGGTTAGATTGATTAGAATTCAGAAATTCTAATAATCATATACACCACATTATTATTTGATCCAATTTTATCACACAATGGTGCCCGTCTTTGATTAATCACCTTAGGTGGGTAACCACTATTCAACAAAGCCTAAACAATTTGTACATTATCAATAAGTTCCTAATTAAAGATTAATTTAATATTGTGGGAGTTTTTCCTTTATCCTTAGATTAATGGGTTATTTATGTCCTTGGATCATATATATACCATCTAAGATCCACATTTTTCATAAGATCATCTTAATAATAAACATTCTTACGATCATTGTGGACCACCAGACGATCGGATTCATCCACAGTTCTACATGTCAAGATAGATTTTTCCTAAAATGTATATGAATGGTAGGGATCATATATGATATGTTTGATCATCCATTTTAGAATCAAATATGCAAATTAATGTTTATAATTAGATTTGACTAGTGTGGCGCATCTGATGTTCAGATCGATTTGAAAGTTAAGACCCTTGTATATTTTGGACTCAGGGATCATATGATCCGTACAGATCTAATCCGATTCGACCAGATACACACAAATCAATCTCTACAAAAAGAAACTTTACATGATCTATCCTCCCTCCCCCACTTAATTAGGGGGCAGGTTCTCATAGATAAATCAGGCTTAGGATACGTTAGAGAGGTCTCCTCTTCTCACACTATATAGCATATGATAGGCAATCCAATTTTTTTGCCCTTACCTTTCTCTTGTCTGAAATAGGCTTTTTGTAATCTTTGCTGGATATGAAATGAAGCAAGCTGTTCTTAAAATATATATATATATATATATATATATATATATATATATATATATATAAAGAAAAGAAACTTTGTATGAAATTTTAACTTTCCACTATCTTTACACCGTATGTACCCACAGATCAATGTGATGAACGTGTGGTCGATCCACACCGTTCATTACATAGATCAGTCAAAATAAATTTAATACATAAAGAAAAAAAAGGTTATGTATCAGATATTAGCACCCAAATCTTCTCTTTATATTTCTTTTTCTCAGTTGTACACATAGTATATTTTGGTTAATATTTGAGTTAGAGTAGAACTCTTTTTATAACACCTTCCTTAAAAGGAAATGCTCATTGGGACATTAAGAGATACGGGGAGAGAATTAGAAAAATAAAATGGATAGTGATAAGATAAGAGATTAGATAAGATATTAGAAATTAGGTTTGGATAAGAGAGATGAGATACGAAAATTTATCTCTAATAAAAAAAAATTAAAAAAAATAAATTTCACCGGCGTTATAATTTTGGTCTTGTAACGCGTATAGGAAGCTTTGCTGAAAGAGTCTTCACGTTGCTCGACTGTTACCTTTAATGCTTTTACTAGAGATTTGTTGTTCATCAATTCTTATTTTGTATATAGTCATTTTTTGTTGGTATCTAGCATTTAATGTTTTTCAACATAAACACACTTGAATGCTTTTCAACATAAACATACCTATAGCCTCTTGGCTTTGACATTCATCTTCACCACGTGGTGTACATGGTTGTCATGTGGCATCTTTCGGGCCATTTGATATGGTCATGATAGGACAACTGTAAAAAGAGATTCACGTGTTCCATTAGATTTGAAATTTAAGCCCCAAAATGTAGTTGAAAACCTTTCCAAAAAAAAGACTTTCCAAAAAGAGTTTTTATTTTATTATTTTTTATTTTTTAAGATGACTAATAATCAGGGTTATATTTTGGATGTGTATGTATTGTAACAAAATAATTTCCATTTATGTGGCCACATTCCTAATCTTCCCACTATTATTAGGAATTTAGTACTATCATGCTACGTTTTTTTTTCTCGTTATACTTGAAGGAATATCCACGACATTCAGTATCAATCACATGTTTCGTGTGATCCAATGAAACAATATCATCACTACCTTAACAAAATTTCAACTATTAAATAAATGTTTGCATATCATATTTTGTAAACTGGACCTGGTATCGGACTTGGACAGTCCTTAGGTCGAGTTAAACAGGTAGGTGAGAGTATAGATATTTATTATTTTAATATATTACATTATTTAAAAATTATATGAGTAAAAAATCTTTAAAAACTCCATTATTTTCTTCTTCTAGCAAAATTAGAGAAAAAATGTCAAAGGTTCACTTCTGTGTTTTCTTCTGCTTCTCCACCACCTACTCGTCCTCCTTCAATGGTGGGGTACTGTGGGAGGTGTGGGAGAAAGTGAAATGTTCTTTAAAATATATTTTTTTACCCCTTTTCTTTCTCTTACTCTCTTATTGAAACTAGCGAGAACCCATCTCAAAAAAAAAAAAAAAAAAAAATAGAAAGAAAAAAAAAGAAAAGAAAAGAAAAAACCCAAAAAATAAGGTGACCCATGTTCTAAAACCATGCTTTGAAGATAATAAGGGTTAAATAGGTTGAGGTTTTTAGACTTAAAAGGGAATACTATGGACTGAGAAGAAAGATTTGACTAACTCATTTTGACTGTGTAAGTCAACCAAGTTTCAGATAAACTTGGGAAACTAGGCCCGAGTCTCCCCCTAACCAAGGCAAGGCAGGTTTTCCTAACTGAGTGATGAAACCATTGCCTGGGTTAGGTCTACTTGGCTAAATCCCAGGTTTACCCGCCAAGTTTATAAATTACACAGCATACTACTCATGATTAAATGGTCCAAATTTCCAAAAGTTTAACCATTTGATGGTATATATCATACATCGGATATCACTAAGAATGAATCTAAATGTATGCTTTGCCTGGTTTATGTTTGACTGGCAGGGCTAAATTATACAACTTGGAATGAATTAGGGAGGGTTTGCATGTTCCCATATGTCCTTCGCAATATATATATATATATATATATATATATATATATATATATATATATATATATATATATATATATATATATATATATATGTGGAGGGGGGATGCTTTTCTATCCAAAACCAAATCAACATCCATAGCATTCTAGATGTGATCCCAAACACATTGGATGTTGATTTGTGGTGATAAAGCATCATCATAAATGCATAGCAGAACAAGTAACTATCTATACTGTCAAAATATCAAAACTAATGATGATGTGTAGGTATCAAAGCAAGTCCCTGGTTTCTGCAATTTGATTTAGGCCTTCAATATCGGATATTCTCGTAGAATATTGAGTTTAATCTATCTAAATATTACCATTTTGTGCACTTATTTTCTAATTTTTAAAATACCAAGTTGTCATCATTGTCATCGTCATCATCTAAGCCACATCCCAATTAATAAGAGTCAGTTACATGAATCTTATTATACCATTCTACTCTATCAAGGGTCATACTTCAAATCATATGGCATAAAGTCTTTTCTTACTATCCCCATCCATGTCCTTTTGGGCCTTAATATTAACAATACCAAGTATAATTGAAATTCTTTAGCACATGTTGCTTTGTTTTCTTCAAACAATGGTGACTTAGGCAAATGTTGTTTGTGTTGGATTAGAAAAAATGTGTTATGTATGTTAACACAAGAAAAAAAAAATGTCTCAGTAACCAAACAACAACCATAGCATTCTAGATGTGATCCCAAACACATTGGATGTTGATTTGTGGTGATAAAGCATCATCATAAATGCATAGCAGAACAAGTAACTATCTATACTGTCAAAATATCAAAACTAATGATGATGTGCAGGCATCAAAGCCGGTATCTGGTTTCTACAATTTGATTTAGGCCTTCAATATCGGATATTCTTAAAGAATATTGAGTTTAATCTATCTAAATTTTACCGTTTTGTACACTCATTCTCTAATTTTAAAAATACCAAGTTGTCATCATTGTCATCGTCATCATTTAAGCCACATTCCAATTAATAAGAGTCAGTTACATGAATCTTATTATGCCATTCCACTCTATCAAGGGTCATACTTCAGATCATATGGGATAAAGTCTTTTCTTACTATCCTCATCCATGTCCTTTTGGGCCTTGATATTAACAATACCAAGTATAATTGAAATTCTTTAGCACATGTTGCTTTGTTTTCTTCAAACAACGGTGACTTAGGCAAATGTTGTTTGTGTTGGATTAGAAAAAATGGGCTATATATGTTAACGCAAGAAAAAAAAAAGAAGTCTTAATAACCAAACAACAACCATAACATTCTAGATGTGATCCCAAACATTGGATGTTGATTTGTGGTGATAAAGCATCATCATAAATGCATAGTAGAACAAGCAGCTATCTATACTGTCAAAATATCAAAACTAATGATGATGTGTAGGCATCAAAACAGGTCCCTGGCTTCTGCAATTTGATTTAGGCCTTCAATATCGGATATTCTCGAAGAATATTGAGTTTAATCTATCTAAATGTTATCGTTTTGTGCACTCATTATCTAATTTTAAAAATACCAAGTTGTCATCATTGTCATTGTCATCATCTAAGCCACATCCCAATTAATAAGAGTCAGTTACATGAATCTTATTATGCCATTCCACTCTATCAAGGGTTATACTTCAAATCATATGGCATAAAGTCTTTTCTTACTATCCTCATCCATGTCCTTTTGGGCCTTGATATTAACAATACCAAGTATAATTGAAATTCTTTAGCACATGTTGCTTTGTTTTCTTCAAACAACGGTGACTTAGACAAATGCTGTTTGTGTTGGATTAGAAAAAATGGGCTATGTATGTTAACGCAAGGAAAAAAAAAATGTCCCAGTAACCAAACAACAACCACACCATTCTAGATGTGATCCCAAACACATTGGATGTTGATTTGTGGTGATAAAGTATCATCATAAATGCATAGCAGAACAAGTAACTATCTATACTGTCAAAATATCAAAACTAATGATGATATGCAGGCATCAAAGCAGGTCTTTGATTTCTGCAATTTGATTTAGGCCTTCAATATCGGATATTCTCGAAGAATATTGAGTTTAATCTATCTAAATGTTACCGTTTTGTGCACTCATTCTCTAATTTTAAAAATACCAAGTTGTTATCATTATCATCGCCATCATCTAAGTCACATCCCAATTAATAAGAGTCAGTTACATAAATCTTGTTATGTCATTCCACTCTATCAAGGGTCATACTTCGGATCATATGGCATAAAGTCTTTTCTTACTATCCCCACATATGTCCTTTTGGGCCTTGATATTAACAATACCAAGTATAATTGAAATTCTTTAGCACATGTTGCTTTGTTTTCTTAAAACAACGGTGACTTAGGCAAATGCTGTTTGTGTTGGATTAGAAAAAATGGGCTATGTATGTTAACGCAAAAAAAAAAAAAAAAACATGTCTCAGTAACCAAACAACATCTATAGCATTCTAGATGTGATCCCAAACACATTGGATGTTGATTTGTGCGGATAAAGCATCATCATAAATGCATAGCGGAACAAGTAACTATCTATACTGTCAAAATATCAAAACTAATGATGATGTGCAGGCATCAAAGCAGGTCTCTGGTTTCTACAATTTGATTTAGGCCTTCAATATCGGATATTCTCGAAGAATATTGAGTTTAATCTATCTAAATGTTACCGTTTTGTGCACTCATTTTTTAATTTTAAAAATACCAAGTTGTCATCATTGTCATCGTCATCATCTAAGCCACATCCCAATTAATAAGAGTTAGTTACATGAATCTTGTTATGCCATTCTACTCTATCAAGGTTCATACTCCAGATCATATGGCATAAAGTCTTTTCTTACTATCCCCACACATGTCCTTTTGGGCCTTGATATTAACAATACTAAGTATAATTGAAATTCTTTAGCACATGTTGCTTTGTTTTCTTCAAACAACAGTGACTTAGGCAAATGTTGTTTGTGTTGGATTAGAAAAAAGGGGCTATGTATGTTAACACACACACACACAAAAAAAAAGAAAAAAAAAAAAAGACATGTCTCAGTAACACAAAACAGACTCCATACACATAAACAACTATCTTTGGATTCAAGAAAATCCCGTTTACATTGTTGAGTCATTACAAACCCAAAACTCAATTCGCCACGAAAGGTCTGAGTTTTCAAGAATTAAATTTCCATGATCATGGCTCGTTGAAGCTGATCATTCAGTCTGTACCAAATCAGCCATCTTCGTGTTGCTTCACTGTCCGCATCACTTCTTTGATGGCTTCTGTAGTTGAATATTTCCTCACATTATTGATTCTCACAACTAGTGTGATAGGCCAGGCCTGGGCCCCAGAGCCCCAACCAAAATAGTTCAAACTCTGGGCCCAAGACAAACAGAGGCCTGGACCATTGATCACATTGGCAATTTTTAGTGTACTCATCCCAATAGAATTATAAGCTAAATTCACCAAATGCTTGAACCTCGTTCAATCTTATCTATCTTAAACCCATCTCAAATGCATTGATCCCGTGACATATGCAATTGGGAGTTTGGTGTTGGATTTTGAAAAGGAATTGAATTCTACAACGGGCCTGAGCAATGGCCGCACCCATCCTTTCTACTTTTGGTTATAGAGTAGCATGTGCCCGGCCCTTCACCTTTTGGTGACACAATGGTATTGGCAGAAGTAGACGGCTTCAACCTTTGAAGATCCCATTCTGAAGTAGTTCACGGATTCCCACCACCGTCCTTAGTAAGAAATGAGAATGCATTCATACCCTTGGTGTGTGTGAACATGCACACTCGCTTTTCTTCTTCTTCTTCTTCTTCTTCTTCTTTTTTTAACCATAAGGTGAGAGAACACCACCAGAATTCATTGGTAAGTGGAAAATTTGACAAGCAGAGAGGGTAGCATGGACCGAATCCCTCACGACACAGCTTGAACGCAAATATCACCAGCTTACTGAGGAAAATATAGGCAAAGAAGCACTATATATGTACTAATCGAACTCTAAAATTTACAATAAAGGAGTTCTCTATATGCTAAACCCTAATCTCTATAGGTAAATCAGCTCCCCTCCAAAACATTTTCGTTGGCCTTCAAGTGACTTGGCCTCTTTCTGACCACATCCGCTGCCACGTTACATTCTAGTTCACACATTGTTTGTGCACGCAATGATTTTCGTATTGTATCATTAATGTTTATGGAGATTGGTGTTGGTATAGTGTATCTTGAAAAGTCAATAATGATTGTGATAATCATGTATATTAATTACCAGATGTGTTTAATTGCATGTTTAAGGGAGGGGTTCCTTCGGTTGTCATTGGAGAATGTGAATTTTGACGTCGTGACTGTTGACTAAGAGAGAGAGAGATGTTTTTCATGGATCTCAATATCATAAATTTCGTGACTATAGTAATGGGGTCGGCCAATACGTGAAATGTATATTTATCATCCCATGTGAAGGAACTGATGGCGAGTTGGGATGGAATGTCTTCATTATCAAGCTCAATAAGATGTGGAGCCCTATTCCACAAAGAATAGTGAGCATTCACGGTGTATTGGAAACGCGTCATTTTCAAATCGTATTAATTTAATCATATACTAGCTTTGACTAGTCCTTGGGCCTAAGGATGTGTTGTACTCCATTGTCTTGGTGTTGTATGCTTTGGCTCACCCTGCAGGTTTACATTAGTGATTGACATACTGATGTGGATGGGTACATGCATTAGAATATAGTATAAGGGCCTGCATGTTTCCACATGAGATCCATTAGTTACTTCGAGAAACTTATTTGTTCCTTAGATCTCAGTGATTGACCAGTCCATTCGCTAGTTTTCTAGCTAAGCCTGGCAATGAGAAGGTTTTAAATGTTCAATTGAATGTTGTTAACTGTTAATTTTTACTTCAATATTTAAAAGTGTTTTATTGTGATTGATGAATATCGGATGGTCAAAATCTTGTATTTTACATTGCAAACTAGCATGAATTTTAGGTCAATACCATGTGGGATTAGTTAGTGATGGGTTTTGGTCAATTTAGGTGCATGGATAAGGCAGACTACAACTTTTTAGTGGTATAGAGCATATACTAAAGTCTAAAAGGGAAAGAAGCACTATGACTGGGGCTCTCTTCTAAAAGCTGAACTCCTCATTATAAATAGATCCTAACCTATATATTAGAGAGAGAGAGCACTATATCGTCCTCATTAGGCGTTAAAGAGAGAGAGAAAAGAAAAAGAACGAATAAAACGAGGGGAGAGAGAGAGAGAGAGAGAGAGAGAGAGAGAGAGAGAGAGAGAGAGAGCCTCCCTCTCTTTCTTTCCCTTGTCACATGTCCACACATGTGAGGCCCACTTATTGTCTCCTTGTATTCTTACCCCCAATTCTAACCCAGATGTGACACAGTTCTCCTCAGCTCTTTTTTTAGGATAGATCACCGAGTGACTTCCTATGTTGGAAGTGCAGATGGCATAGAAAAAGAGGCACGTTCTGATTTTATTCTTTCTAGAAACTTGATGATACCGTTTGGATCCTAGTTATTGTTGTTATTAAAGTTTTGAATTTTTGAAAAGCTTTAGTTCCTGCTGAGTTTGGAAATTTCCAACAACTGGAATGTGGCCATGGATTTACTTGTCTATGTATCCTTCCATTCGATCTTTTAGGTCCCTACTTCACCTTGACAGTTATGCCATGATGTCCCTTGAATCATATATGCGATGGATAGACTTCTGTAACCATGCCATATTCCACTGTAGGTAATGTATTTGGGTTCAAAGCCCTACGAGCTCTACATCTGGAGGATCTGCAAAATTCCTCCTTATATCAAAACTTTCGAAGGCCCAGCCCATGGCCATATGGCCTGGTGCAATTGTTTGGTATCTTCTAAAATCCTTTTTTATGGTTTTCATATTAATTAATAAATTGAATAATTGCAAACCCTGCAACCCTAAAGGGTGGCATTAATGTCTATTTAAGGAGAATTCTAGAAGGTTGCATCCTTCCTTCAAGAGTCCAATCAATTTTCTGGGACAAATCAGGCATCCATTCCCTCAGAACGAGATGATGCGTTTGGTTGTTTTGTTAGGCTGGGTTCTCTCTATTTTGTTGAGTAGTTCTTTTGAATAATTTAGTGTAATGACCCTCTCTTGTTTTTGTAAGTTCTCCTCATATCTATAATATTATAAGTGGTGAGCTCCCACCTTCGGAGAAGATTAGAAGAGTCCTAAATATAACAAAAAACGATCGCAAGAAAACTCCATCTAAAAGAGATTTCCAATCTAATAACTCTCAAAATGCCTTTTTCTGTGTTGATTCAATTACTTTTTATATCCTCCAAAACTATCAACTTATGTGCTCTTTTATTCTATGGGAAGTTATGTTGAATGCATTTCAACAGCTCCTTTTCAGATAGTTCACTCTGATGTCTGTGGACCTACACCCGTTTTAGAGGTGGATCCCTTCTATTATTTGTTGTAGATCTCCAACCGGACAAGGGTTGATCACAGAGCAAATGAAGACTGTCAAAGAAGAAGAAGTTAGAAAGGGCGCGAGATTAAGGAGATTATAATCCATGTTTTACAAGGTAAAATGGGCGCAAAACGGAAAAAAAGTGGGTCTGGCTATCTTTTCTTTCTTTCTTTCTTGTTTTTTCTTTTTTGGGTCTGGCTATCTTTATCTTGTATTAATAAATTAGGAGTCCAATTTGGAGGATGATTCTCGGAGAGTTCTGTGCAAATTGTATCTAGGAGATGCTGTTGTTGTTATTAGAGGAATTATATTTCTAATGAAATTCTGTGTTGTGAGGACCAAATCTCCATACCTTGGGTGAGAAATATAATGAGGAAGGCTGTCTGACGCTTGATATTTTGCTTTATGTTCCTGGGTGAAAGAAAAAATTAAATTAAATTATTGCACTCCAGCAAAGGAAGATATTTGGACCATCAGCAGGTAAATAGCTATCCAGGTAACTAGCTGTTTGGGTCATGCATGTCGGACCATCAGCAGGTGTAGCTTAAACCATTAAATATTTTTGTACAGGATGGCGTTCATGATGGATGGACCTGATTCCTGTGCCGGACTATCTTTAGTGTGGAACCCACGTTTAACATTTATCCGCAGCGGTTGGCAAAAAGAGAACCCATTGAACAAGTCTGGCTGAAATGTCAGTTATTCTAGACCATCTACCTTATGGGCCACACATTGGAAGGGACAAATGCTACGCGAATGGGATGCCGACATTTGGCCATATTTGTTTTAATCTTTGGTTTGAAGGCCATTAGTTGGATCAGTAGGATATTTCAACTTGAACCGATGTGATATTTATACACTTGCCTATCCATTGCAGGGCATTGAGCTGGATGGTTAAGATCATCCGTCTATACAACCAAGTGGGCCCGTCCATGCCCCATCATGTACTGGCCAAGCGACCAACCTTCCTAAGGTTGGGACCCGCTTCATCTCTCTTTCATATCACAAGGTACATTCCCTTCCGTGTGTTGGCCAAAGATAATAAAAATAAAAAATAAAAAAAAGAGTTTCCGATGGTCGGCCTTCATGTCTTGATACGGCTTACGGGATCAACAGATTTATCCTATTTTCACCCCAGATGATCCTTATGGTGGGGCCCACCTCTTGCACATCTGGGATTTTTTACACTAGTGATCACATGTAGGTAGTAAGGAAATTAAAGTGTGAACGCTGCATGTGAACATGTCTCTTATAACTACATAAATTATAAAATACTTGAGCTTATCCAGTAGGTTTTCAGCTTGCGCAAGTGCGGTTTAGCATACTCACATTTCAGTAATCCAAGCAGTTGATATTGTGGGTTACCCAACCCTTCCACACGAGGTTGACAAATAGATATGGGGAAGAGATAATACACAAACGGTTCAAATGTATTGTAGGAAAACCCGATCAAGGAAATTTTTGGTTTATGAGGGCCATTATTTCTATGGGCTCAGATCATTAACCTCGGACCCCACTTCAAGAAACTGAAATCCGAACGGTACAGCACCTTCCACACCCTCGCATTGTAAAACAGCTCTTTTTAAGGGTGCATAGTTATTCAGGCGCCCTACATTGGATGGACCATAGTCAAAATATCACACTGATTGGCCCATGCTAGCCATCCAATCTCCAGTTAAAAAGGATACGGTCCAACGTCCTCTTAGGGATCAATGCTCTTAAGGAGGAGACTTGTGCAGATAAAAGGATTCCAGGATCATGTAAATATCCTGTAAAATGTAAGATATTATCTTTGCAAGTTATTCCTTACACAACTTATGAGATTTCTAATATTTTCTCTGAATGCAAAAGCAACCTAAGTGGGTTTCTAGAGTGGTCAACTGCCTATGAGTGGTTCGATCGTTCGTGCAGGCTGACTAGTCAATGGATGTAGATCCGGCACTCACTCATTTGACTTGATTAAGTTTCTTGATAACTATACATATAACAGTACGTTAGATCTATGAATCCTCAACCTTGAATTAGGATTTTTTATTTTTTTTTGCTGTGAATGAAGTTTGGTTCATCTGATAGAAAAAAAAAAAAAAAAAAAAGAAAGAAAAGAAAAAAAGGAAGACGCTAAGCTGTTCAACTGGCATAATTAAAAAAGAAGAAGAAGATCTAAGCTTCTTCTTTTCTTTTTCTTTTTTCCCCTTAGATTCTAAGCTGTTGAACTGGCAGAATTGGACGGTTAATGCGTCATTTGGTTGCCTTTTCTCATTAAAATTATTTGTCACAAACGCACGGTGAAATTATTCAGAGAACATATGCACCGTCAGCATCTCTTGGCTTTTATCCGCACTTTCTGTGTGAAGAAAAACAAGGGAACAAAAAAAAATAAAAATAAATCTTGGAGAGGAAGAGGTCTGATTCCTTCCACCCATATGATTATGACCGTTCATCAAGAATTCCCCACTGTAGATGGTTCATGTGGAGGACACAGATCAAAAGACAAAAAATGAAAATAAAAATAGAAAACTCAAGGTGGGTTAATGTGATTTATTTGGATAGTCTAGTCTCCAATATTGTGGATTGAAAGTGGTTGAAAATTTCAAATCAATATAGCAAGGGAAAAATAGTTAACAGTAAGCATTCAGTGAAGGATTTGAAGAAAAGTAGTGCCGCAATGCACATAGAAAATGGAAGAAATCACCATCTTCTTCCTTAACCCATATCCTTGAATAAGAAGAGAAAAATCTTCTAAAAGGAAGGCTAAAGTTGGATAATGACTTCAAATATGTTATGTACGTCCAAAACCCTAATATAATTAGTTCTTTTTTTTTTTTCCCCCAAAAATAGAAAATTTGCTAAACAAGGTAAAAATCACATGAATCCTAAAATCTCAAACAAAATTCTAAAATAAATGTACTGATGCAAGCAATGAGACTAAAAACCCTAAAACGCTTTAAAAAACTACTACAGAACTTTCTGAAAATAGAAAGTTCTAACTTCAAAGCAAATTAGACTTGGTAAACGACCTCTTTTCTACAAAATCAGCAATGGCAACTGTCAAGGCATAGTTGCAATCTTATAGAGCTTGTCTAAACCTTTCCAATAGTATATTGTAGACAAAAATCAGAGATGGGAATGAAAAGTTACGCCCCTTTAGGCACTGGGCCATTTTTGCATTGGATGGAGCTTTTCAACCGTCCTTTTTTCAGTCTAGATTGTCCATGAAATCCTCTTCAACCCAAACGATCCAGTGCATATCACGTCCAGAAATTTGAACTGGTTCACATTCAAATGGCAATGTTGTCAGCCAAGCGCATGGATGGATGGTTCCGGTCAAGGTTCCACGTGTACATTTAAACATTTTTCTGAATGATGGACTTTAGTGGCTTAACCGTGGCCACTGATTTGGTGGGCCATCACATGGATGGGCCAACTATCCCAGATACTACTAACCCTCACATGCTTTACAATCATGTGTGAACCTTTAACCGGCCTCTAATAAACATGCATTACAAATTCGTGAATTGATTCAGATGAGTCGATGATGAATGCATTCACGTGTTTACCACAATTGTGTTTGGATGCACAAGTAAACTGAATTGCAATTTGGTGTCCAGGCCCGGCCCAGCTATAAGAATCTCTAGTAATTGCAATTTGGTTCAATAGTGCATCCAAACACAAACCATGAGGGAAACTGGCTGTATTGTCATCATGTACTATCTGTACAATACAATTCTTACAGGATTCTTTCATCTCAAGCTGGCTGGTAATTTGCAAGAAGGGCCCACGGATCAGTGATCTAGATCATTGATAAGATGGATGGGCCATGTAGGGAAAGTAACCCACGTTGGAAGATCCTAGTTGCATAACACTCTTCACATTTTATGGCAGAATGTGATCTGATGTGTTTTTACTTTTTCCTTTTTTTTTTTTTTTTTTTCTTAACTGTATAATTGTTGGCCAGGTATATATCCAAGGGTCCAAATTCTTGCAATCTTGGGAATCTCTGTGGGGGGAGGGGGTCCAACTGCCCCGGCCAAGTTGCCCTAACATTTTTTTATTAAATGGTATTGAATTGTATAAGATAGGATTAACACCATCATTGCACAATGATTGCATGTGTAGAAATACTTGTTGTCAGAAGATGTCTTAAATCTTCTTGTGTGTTGCTTGACTAGTCGAGATGCCTACTCGACTAGTCAAAGCTCCCTTCAATTGGTCGAAGCTCGCTCGACTCGAAGTCTAACGACAATGTATTTGTTCTTCCATGCTACTCAACCAGTCGAGGGTCTCTTCAACTGGTCGAGGCCCTCCTTCGACTAGTCAAGGGCTACATAGATATTAAGCGAATTCTCCATAGACTGCATAAATTTGAAGCAATTTCAGAAAGGTGCGTAAGTGGAGTTTCCTAAACTATAAATAGGGGTCTCTAGAATCTTTTTAAAGTATTCTAAGGCTTCCTAAAGGTATTCTAAGGGTTTCTAAAAGTGTTTTAGAGTTTCTAAAGGGTGTAGCAAAGGTGGAATTTGAGGTTGTTCGAATCGGATAAATCCTTTCTCTTTGTAATTTCTATTTTCATAGTGAACTTTTGTTGCTTTGTGCCATGGTTTTTTTCCCGCAAGGATTTTCCACATTAAATCTTTATGTTCTCTTGTGATTGGTTAACACTCTTGGATTGTTATCCTAAATGTAGATCAGTGTGATTCAGTAGCACAAATCCTAACAATACTATGGTATTTGGGCCATCCAATCCCATAAACACATGCTTGTTGGCCAAAATAGCTTCTCGCTCGGTGCGTGTGATAGTGTATGGACGGAGAAGCCACATTGAAGGACACTTGTTGTGTATGGGGTTATCTTTATATTCATCTACCACCCTGCATAGAATTTAGATGGGTGTCACAAATGATAATTGATTGCTTGCCTCCAAGTACAGAAGTTTGTAAGTAGTATCCCGTGCATACATGGTCGATCCCATAGGGAGATAAATTGTGAGAAGGAAAAAATCAAATACAAAATAAATTAAGTAATAAAAACTAAACTAATAATTTGATTTTGAAATTTTTGAATGGATGTAATTCAACTGAATTAAAATAACACTTAAGCTTCAAAGTTCCATACATAGGTTAATGTTTCAAAATCATGATGACTTGGATAACACAAATAGGATCTGAGTACTCTGGTCAGCCTAATTGAAAAATAAAATAGCTTAAATATTTTAATAAGTGATATAAAATATTAGAAAATCATGAATTTGCACCATTGATATATATTCTGAATTCAATATCCATGAGATAATGAAAATCAAAGAAATATAATAGGTTGATAACCTCTCCTATCTAGAAAATCTGATTAATCTAAGGTAAGTATATTCATCAATGTGTCAATGTGGATCTCATATGATGGAAACATATGGATCTCACAAGAAGATAAAAAAGAAAACCTAAACAATAGATAACATGCATACACAATTGTTCTCATCATTAAAATAATCAATCATCATAACTTAAAAAATTATTAAACTCATGTGCTTCCCTTCTAGCTTGGGTTGGAAGGAACTTATAAAAACATAATTAAATTGTAGAAATAAAAAGCAATAAGAAAGAAAAAAAATTGTAAATAGAAAAGATCTAATTTTTATTTTTTTTAAATAACTTATAAACTTTAATAAAATTAAAAACTCTTTAAAAACCCTAAATTTTGATTTGGGATGCCTTGAATGATTTTTAGGAATGCCCTAAGAAGACCTATTTATAAGTAGTCAATCAAACAACTGACTACCGAGAGCACGAAGGAATGGGCAATTAGAAGATTTCACACTCCTGACAATGAGACAGGTGGCTGTGTCACGAATTCTATAGGAGTAGCGGAAAAACCTGCTGAAAATCTAATTAACCACGAACCTGTTTGTCAAAATGCCTATGTGGAAGTTAGGAGCGAACCTGTTTATCAAAATGCCTGTATGGAGGTCAAGCACCCGGCCAGTCTCCAGAGGCATGCAAATGATAATTGGAAGGCTAGGACGAAGGATAAGGAACTGGGACAGGTCCAGCGCCTCCTAGCTGCTTGTGAAAATATGGCTGCAAACGTAGAGGTTATGGAGCAGAATAGTCCCCCCGACTCAACTCCTAATGAGGAACACACCAAAGACATTAATCATGATTGGATGCAAGGCAATCCTCAACAACTACGAGAAGTCCCTCACTCTAGTCAGCTAATCAACCAAGGAGAAACAACAATGTTGAGTGGTCAGCATAATCGTCAATCAGAGGCGAATCAAAGGGATAACAGCAGCAGGTGAGCTTTCTCGGCTGTCCAACAAACGGAATCTCAGATTCTGAGAGGAGTGCCTCGCTCCAATCAGCATATTGACTAGGGAGAAGCAGCTTTGTTGAATGGGATGCAGCCCTTGCAACTAGAGGAAAATCAAGGGAGGAGCAACAGCATGGAACCCTTCTCGTTTGTTCAACAGTTTGAAATACAGACGGAAAAGAATCCCATAGAGGAGACCCCCGAGGCCCCACATCCATTGGACATGCGACCAACGTTTAGATATCCAACATGGGTAGAATCTCAGCGATAAAGAGACGAGGAGCAGTGGATCATGATAGGTATGCAGAACACTACCCATAATCAAATAGGCAACAATCAGAAAACCTCAAACTAGATGATTAGTTACTCAGAACAAAACCAAATAGCCATCAATCAGGAAACCTTATATCAAGTGTCAACCATACCAGACCACCACTTTAATCAGCATACCACTAAATCGAACTCGGATGCAAGGGGTAACAAGCTTCCTATACATCAATGCCCAATCGGCGCGAACCTGGACAACCAGTCTACCCTCCTCAACGCCAGCGAAACCCCAATCCAGGTAACTGCGAATCAGAGATCAGGTGTCATTGCTCATCACGCTCTCCATCAGACTGGTCTCTTGAACAGAGAAGGTACATCCTCGTCCCACATGTTAACAAACTAGGAAGAGTGGTTGTCAGAAGTCAAGGAGTTGTTTACAAAATCTCCAACCACAGATACAGTGGGAAACATGGAAGAAACAGGAAGGCAGTCAAAATCAGGACAGGTACAAGACCAAGTCCTGTAAGCAGAACAACAACAATCTGAGCAGCAAACTGCGGACAACAGGAAAGGTCAGGAGGCAATTAATTTATGGGTGGAAATAGTTGGAGAAACAATAGTCACAGATGCAGAGAATCCGGAATTTACTGACAACTCTCAGGAAGAAGAAGCAACACAGATCGAAGAGTGGGCAGTGGGAGAAACAATAGCCACAGATGTAGAGAATTCAGAATTTTCTGACAAATCTCGGGAACAAGAAGCTACACGAATCAAGGCGAAAAATTTCAGGAATGCAATGCAGGATAAAACCTCAAGCAAGCGAACAAGACAGGACGAAGAGTGGGCAGTGACGGGCCGAGCAAAAAGGTTGGGTGACAGATGATTAGTCTCTTTTCTTGGAATATACGGGGGATAGGTAATGCGTAGACTATCCGTCATCTGAAGCGCCTCATCAAGAAGCACAACATAGGGATTTTACTCCTGCAGGAACCTATGACTAGAGAGTCGAAGCGACCAACTGTGGCGGCGGAGTTGGGTTTTCCAAATCAGATTTTCGAAGAAGTTGTGGATAACAAAATCTGGATCTTGGCTAAGCAGAATCTTCATGTTCAAACGATCTGGGCCACTAGGCAATGTGTTACTATAAAGGTAACAGAGACTACTCTTCCCCATCCTCTCTTTATCACGGCAATCTACGCTAGTTGTTTTAAGGATCTTCAAAAGCCTCTATGGGAAGAGATTCATAACACCTCTCTATCCATGGTGGGTCCTTCGGTGGTTTGTGGTGATTTCAACACTACAATCAGCCCTGATGAGAGGCTCGGCGGTCCTCAGCGAATGACTCCAGCTATGACAGATTTTAGAGAAGCGATCAGTGACTCTAGACTGCTAGATGCGGGTTTCTCAGGTTCTCCCTACACGTGGTGTAATAACAGGGTAGGGAGAAGTAGGAGGTGGGTAAGACTTGATAGGATTCTGATTAACCTGGAATGGATGCGAATCTTTCCGGGCTGCAAAGTAGAACATCTTACTAGAACACTCTCTGATCACTCCCCCATCCTTCTCAGCTTTCAAATTCAATCTGTGTCGTTCCCACGACAGTTTCGATTTCAACGCATGTGGACAACTCATGACCAGTTTCTCTCGACTGTCAAGGCTGCCTAGAATGAGGAAATCACCGCGACTCCAATGTTCAAGCTCTTCCTTAAGCTGAAGAAATTGAAGGCTGTGCTGAAAAATTGGAATAAAGAAGTGTTCGGGGATGTTAACAAAAATGTCCAAGATGCGGAGAATGACGTTCTCAAGGCGGAATTTTCCCTGCTCAATTCGCTATCGGAGGAGGATGCAATCAAGCTCAATCAGTCCTAGGCCAAGCTGAAAAAGGGCTATCATTAAGAGAAAATTTTTTGGAAACAAAAATTCAGGATCAAATGGCTTGCTGATGGAGATAGGAACATGTGCTTCTTTCACGATTCAATTTTCGACAGACATCGAAGGCTGGAAATCTGCAAGATAAAAATAGCTAATGGGGAGCCAATCGAGAAGACCAAAGACATTGGGGAGGAAGCGGTTTCTTTCTTCAAGGAGCTTTTTTCTTCCAACTCTTCTACTCACATTGGGGATATAGTCAATTGTATTCCCCGACTCGTTACTAGCCAGATGAAAACAGAACTGTCGAAGCCCCCTACGATGGAGGAGGTCAAGGGGGTTGCGCTATCCATCCCGATTGATAGCGCCCGCGGGCCTGATGGCTTTGGAGGAGCTTTTTTCACATCTTGCTGGAAGATTATAGGGAATGATCTGTTTGAGGCAGCCAAGGACTTTTTTCATGGGGAGCCGATCCCGAAGGCTTTCCAAAGCACTCATTTATGCCTCATTCCCAAGAAGACAAATCCAAAATTTATCACAGATTTCAGACCAATCATCTTATGCAACTGCGTAATGAAGATTTTCTCTAAGATTATGGCGGTTAGGCTTGCTACCATTCTCCCTTCCTTGATTTCTGAGGAGTAGGGGGCATTTGTTTAGGGTAGATCCATAATTGAGAACATTTCTATGGCGCGAGAGATGGCTTATGAGATTAACTGCAAGGTTCACGGCGGTAACTTGATAATCAAAGTCGACATGGAGAAAGCATATGACCGACTTGAATGGGGCTTTATCACTCAGGTTCTTAAGAAATTCGGGTTTGATCCGCGATGGATATCGGGACTTCAGCGATGCTGGAAAGATATTTGGTTTTCCGTCATTATCAATGGCAAAAGCTTTGGCTTCTTCAAATCATCAAGGGGTTTGGGGCAAGGGGATCCACTATCTCCGTCCATCTTCATTCTCGCGGCCGAAGTGTTCAGCAGGGGGTTGTCCAAGTTGTTTTCATCCGGATGTTGCCAGCCCTACAAGTTGCCTCGGAATTTCCCAACAATCATCCATCTCTTTTTCGCTGACGATGCTATTTTGTTTCTCAATGGCAGGTTGTCAAATGTGCGAACTCTTCTCAATTTCCTCTCCCAGTACGAGAACGCTTCTGGCCAAAAGGTGAATGTCTCCAAAACATCCTTCATAGCCCCAAAAAAATCTATAAGAAACAAGATTCAGAAGATTCGTTCCTTGACTGGATTCAGACAGGCGACGCTCCCTGCAATGTACCTTGGTGTTCCAATCTCTAAAGGAAGATGTACTGCCTCTCACTTACAATAGCTCATACAGAAGATTATCAGCAAAATTGATGGTTGGAAGGCAAAGCTTCTCAACCAGGCAGCCAAGATGGTGTTGATTAAACACGTTTTGACTGTTATCCCCATCCACATGCTCGCGGCCGTTAACATCCCCAAATCTGTTTCCAAATCAATCGATCGGGTGATGGCGAATTTCTTCTGGGGCTCTTCGAAAAGAGGTAAAAAGATGCATTGGATCAAGTGGTCGTCCTTGTGCACTCCTATTCAGGAAGGAGGCTTAGGCTTCCGAACTTTTGGTGACACCACGCAGGCGTTCAAAATGAAGATGGGTTGGCATCTCCTTCAGGGTAAGTCTTTATGGGCTAAGTTCTTTTCAGCTAAATATCTGAAGAAGATGGTTGCAGCCCAAGGAGCTATTGGGTCAGCCAACTCACCCCCTTGGAAAGAGATCTACAAAAATGTACAATATGTTATCCACCATTCAAGATGGTTGATTGGAGAAGGGAAGATTAACATGTGGTCACAGAATTGGACGGGTAAAGGCCTTCTTGTTGGTGCGATAATCAGGCCTATCCCCAATCATCTCAAGGATGCTTCAGTCAAAGACTTCTTTGTCAGCCGCCAACGCAGAACCTGTCAGAAATTCAGCCGTACATTACCCCAGCAGCGATGTGAACGATTTATGGCCTCCCAATCGCAATAACAGAGAGGAAGGATCATCTTATTTGGGACCTAACGGCAGCAGGAAAGTTCTCAATCATATCGGCTTGGAATGGCATCAGGCAGCACCTGCCTACCCTTCCTTGGTCCAAATGGATATGGAACAAAACCATCCCCCTGAAAATGAGTATCTTCAGCTGGAAAGTCATTCATAAAGATATCCCCGTTGATCAGGCCGTGCAAAATCGTGGAGTTACTTTAGCTTCTCGATGTGAATGTTGTGTGCAGAATCCAAATAGCTTCCAGATATGGCCAGCGATACTAACCCAGCCTAACCAATCCTTCTCTCAGTCCATCTCAAACCAGCAACGAGTCCAGCAGCCCATGATTCTTACTGAGAATGGGAATCACACCAACAGTCAGCAACAAGCCTGCCAGCGTCAGAATGATCACTTCCATTTGCCTTCCATAATCTCGTACAACCATAGGTTGCCAGCACCCCTCCTTCTCAGTGTGCCGAACAGGGATATGCAGGATTCCTCAGCTTTTGGGTTAGCAAGAGTGAAGACTCTGGATCACCTATTTTTCCAGAGTGCAATTGCCACCTATATTTGGAATCAGTTCAGCTGTCTTTTTGATGTTCCCATATCCCCGAATCAGACTATTCTACAGCGAATGCAGAGCTGGGCTGACAAAGCTAGCGAGAAATGCAGAATATCTTATCTTATTGATCTAGCTCCAAGCATTATCATATGGGAAATTTGGAATAGTAGAAATCAGGCTTGATTTGAGGGCCACCCCATGTCGGCAAATAAAATCATGTTCAAGGTGAATCGTTGGTTGAATGAGCTAGGTTCAAGCATTCAGGCCCCGGATAGGAACTCCATGCTAGACACACTCACTCTCCAAGCTCTCAGGATCAATAAAGCCCTTCTTCCTCTGGCAAGGAAATGCATCAAAGTCACTTGGTCGAGGCCCCCTCGGGGTTGGGTGAAGTTGAACGTCGATGGATCCTCTAGGGGTAACCTGGGCCCGAGCCGGGGGGTGGGGTTTGTAGGGATCACCAAGGCAACCTTATTTTCGCCTTTCACAGAAACTACGGCCACACTACTAATACTATTGCTGAGGCCCAAGCCATGCTTGATGGCATCACAATTTGTTCAAATCTGGGTTTGTCCAATATAATTGTGGAAAATATGGCCACATTCCTTGGAACATCTGGTACAAGTTGGGGAAAATTCAGCTTTGTTGGCGATCCCTTCATCTTCAATTCAGCCACGTCTACAGAGAAGGAAATTCGGTTGCGGATGCATTGGCCCGGATGGCTAGTGAAGGTTGCCCAAATAGGCTATACAAGTCGCGCACCGTCCTTCCAAGACTGGTGCGTAGGTCCTTTCACTTGGACAAAGCGGGCATGGGGTCTTTTAGGATTACATAGTTGGGGTTCTTTTTTCTTCTTTGTTTTCCTTTCGATGTCAGGATTTATTGTCCAGGTTGAGTTTTATGATAGGAGGGGTCCTATCCTTTTTGTTTAGACCCTCCTGAATGGCTGTAAATTTTCCTGTGAAATGAAATTCTTGTTGAGACATAAAAAATGATGAAGGATTGAAGCAAGAATAGATAAGGAAATGGAGAGAACACTCGAAAAGAAGAAGAAAATGACAGTTTTAAAGGGTTTACGCGGGACCGCGCAACCAATGTCAGTTGTGCGGTACTGTGTAATCAATATCACTTGCGCAGGTTCGTCCAACGTGAATATCAGTTGCGCGGGAGGTGCTGCAGAAGTGGTCCTTTGCAGAATGATCGAAAGCACTGAAAGATTTGTCCCATATCACTAAGATCAGGATTTTCACACATACGAGGGTCTATAAATACCCCTTCCCCTTCTTCATTAAAGGTAATTGAAGATTTGCAAGAGGAGCAGAGCGAAGCAGAAGACTGAAGGTAGGAGAGAAGTTTTCTATCAGTTGCGCAGGACTGCGCAACCAATATCAGTTACGCGGGTCCGCGCAACTAGGCTACCCTTCAGTATATAAAGATAAGGAGTCGTTATTGTGTCAAAATCCATGGGTCAGGCTTCCTTTCTCCGGGCTTTCTTCTATTCGTGGATTCATAAGAGAAGGATTAGTCGATTGAATCGACATTTTTCGTAAGTACTAGGAATGACTGGAATAGGCGCTGTTATGCTGCTGAAATCTCTATTTCATTGAAGATTCGTCGATCGGATCGACATTCCTCCTAAGTCTTAGGAGATTATCAAAATAGGTGTCGAAAGGCTGTCGAAATGAACTCTTGATATTGAAAGCATAAGTTGTTTGTTTTCAAATGATCTATCTTAGAATCAAGGGATATAAAGAGGATGTAAATGAACTTAGTATCAATGAAATGTGATGAATGTTCTCAATACCCTTTCTCTCTTATATTTAAATAAGATAATTTCCCAAATCAAATGCATTTGTTTCTTGTTCGAAACAAAATGATGACTTTGCCGGGGACATAGATCTTTATTGTCTTATCTAAATATTAATAGAGAAAGTGTTATGAACTTTCATCACAGTTTGACGTCTTGCGGATGCCAAAATGGCGACTCTCAGTGGGAAAATCCTCTCCTTCATCTTTAAGATAGATCACTCTAATTGTTCATCTACTAATTATGACTATGTTTTGTGCTGAAGGTTTTTAAAACCTGACTATGACTTACTACTCATGGCAACTCCCATAAGAAAAGTGAACTTCCGATTCGTCCCGACAGGATTCGTGATAGAATACACACCAAATCATGCAAGTGAAGGGAGCATGGCTCAGGTAACAACTGGGGTTGTTTCTACTTCGCCCCAATCATCAGAAGGTGACGCGAACTGGACTGTTGTAATATCTCATAAGGCAAGAGCACAAAACGTCAGAAATTCTAGAATGAATCAGCCTTCATTAAGAATCAGAGGGCCAATAACACGTAACACAGTTAAAAGGAATCCCGAACTTGCTCCTCTGGCGATCTATCCTAAGCAAATGGCTCCACAATTGACAACGCGTGATTTTCCAGTTTTAAATGCTCCGGTAGCTAAATGGACGAGCGAACGAAAAGGAAAAGTGCTGGCGATCAAATCACCAATGCCATCCTAGATAAATTCACCAATATCAGCGTCACTTCAGTCAATTGATGCCGCAGGAGGCATGAAAAAGTCTAATGAAACTCCATTTTCTCCCTTCGCTACAAGTCATATTACGTCAGCCTATTCTTGCTCGACTTCAGTTACTGTTTCATCCAAAAGTGAACAAGCTACAGTGCATATGGCAAGGACAAGTCAAGAACGCGAAGCAAGTACAGGGGGTCGCATCCATGAAATGGCAGAAGCTCAAAATGCATTAATAAAAGAATGCAAAAATTTCAAAGAGGCCTTGGCGACCTTCATATATAATGCAGCTCAAATAACAGTTGTTGAAAAGGTTGGCCGAACGGAAAGGGAACGTGAAAATACTGGAAGTTTTAGGTATTGTACACCGTATCGAAGAGAGGTGGATGATATTCCCTTCTCAGCTAGTTTCAAGTGTCCGAACTTTCAAAAGTTTAATGGAAAAGGATCTCTAGAGGAACATTTAATACATTTCATTATTAGTATGGGAGATCTCTCTACAGTACCACAGTATTGCTTACGATTGTTTGAGACGTCGCTGACAGGTAGGGCATTCCGAGGTATTCTAATTTGGTTCTTGGTTCAATCCGCACTTGGGAGCAGATGCAATATATTTTTGCATCTCAGTTTTTCTCCCCAAGTCACGATGTTAGTATTGTTAAGTTGGCTTCTGTACGACAAGGCGAAAGTGAGTCAGTGAGGAGTTTTATAGACAGATGGAAGACATTGGGAGCTTCGTGCAAACCGTTGCTAGAAGAAAGTGAACAAGTCAAGATCTATATGAATTCTATGAAAAAGGAATTCGTAATTGGACTGGCCAGTGCCGACATCAAAACTTTTCATGATTTGGCCGTTAAGGTTTATGCTTTGGAATTAGTGAATCGGATAGTTCCGACATTTTAGCATGATGCATCTCAGAGGGCTCTTAGCAGGATAACAGTAAATACTATTGATCGCTATCAGCAGCATAAAAGTGTAAGAGGTTTAAAGGAAGAAAATATGAGGCGAAATGAAGAGCTGATTCAATCAAGAAGAAATAAAAAGGTCAGGACGCTCAATTCGCATGAGGGGTTTGCATTCGATAAGGAAGATTCCATTCCAATGATGGACCAGTTATTGAAAGTTGGTGCGATCGAATTGCCAGAGCCTAAACGCCTCAAGGAGGTGACAAGGTACGGGGAGTAAAATTTTTATCGCTATCACCGCTTATTGGGACATCCAACGGAGAATTGCTATACATTGAAGTGTATTATACAGTGAATGATAGACAGGAATGAGATAATTATTGAAAATAGAACAAGTAAGGAGGTCATGAAAAGTACAGGTTGCAACTGTGAAGACTATATCGGCTTAAATTACGAGAAAGGAATTTCGATTGGAATCGGTCAGGAAGGGCGAAAAACATTTAAAGAGATGGAGGCAAGGTTGTCAGTAAATATGGTTACGGCAAAAGAGCCAGTAAAAGAAAGTGTTGAAGTAGTTGAATGTCCTGAGGTAGCTCCGAAGCAAATGGAGGACGGGGGGCAGCCGACGACAGACAGTCTGTTAGAAATAAACTTGGGTACGAAAGAGAAACCATGGAACACGTTTATTAGTGTCAACCTCTCTGAACAAGAGTCTACAGAATACGTTCGACTTCTTAGAGAAAATAAAGACGTGTTCGCTTGGACGTATGCAGAGATGCCTAGATTGGAACCTTATATGGCGTTGCACCGACTAAATATTTTTAAGGAAAAAAGGCTGGTTAAACAAGCGTAAAGGTGATTTCATCCAGACCTGATTCCTCTCATTGAAGAAGAAGTTAATAAGTTGATAAAGGTCGAATTTATTAGGAAAGTCAAATATCCTAAGTGGATATCGAATATCATCCCGGTAAGGAAGAAAAATGGAAGAGTCAGGGTATGCGTTAATTTTAGAGACCTAAATGAAGCCTGCCCAAAGGATAATTTTTTTCTCCCGATAATCGAATTACTAATTGATAGCACAACTCAGTATGCTATTATGTTCTTTATGAACGGTTATGCGGGATATAATCAGATTCGAATGGCCCCTGAAGATGAAAAGGCAACGGCGTTTAGAACTTCACTGGGAATTTTCTGTTATAAGGTTATGCCGTTTGGACTTTAAAATACTGGGGCAACATATTAGAGAGCGATGCAAAGTATTTTTCAAAACATGATGCACAAGCACGTTGAGTGTTATGTTGACGACTTAGTGGTCAGGTCAGGAAGCCATCAGGAACATCGTGAACACTTAATGTCAGTTTTTCAACGACTCAGAAAGAAATAATTGAAGATGAATCCCGCTAAATGCGCATTCAGAGTGTCTTCCGGAAAATTTTTAGGTTTTGTTGTCCGGCATAGGGGCACTGAGATTGACTCCGGGAAAATCAAGGCTATTCAAGATATGCCACCGCCAAAAACATTAAAGAAATTAAAGAGTTTGAAAGGAAAATTAGCATATATCCCTCGGTTCATTTCGAATCTGGCAGGGAGATGTCAGCCGTTTTCTCATTTGATGAAAAAGGATACAGATTTGTATGAAATCAAGCTTATCAAAATGCATTTGACTCAATAAATGAATTGCTGAAAAAGCCACCAGTATTGGCAGCTCCGGTAAAAGGGAAACCGCTTATTTTGTACACATCTGCAGCCGAATATTCCTTAGGAGCTCTGTTGACACAAAAGAATGAGTTTGGAAAGGAAACAACTCTTTATTACTTAAGTCGGACCTTAATGGGTGCAGAATGCAATTATTCCCTGATTGAGAAGGAATGCTTAGTGTTAATATTTGTAGTACAGAAATTGAGGCATTATTGTCTGTCACACGATATAACATTGGTTTCAAGGGCTGACCCGATAAAGTTTCTGATGACAAGACCGATGTTGTCTGGAAGGTTGGCTAAATGGATGTTGTTACTTTCAGAGTACGCTATTACATAGGAACCGACAAAAGCAGTAAAGGGGCAGACAGTGGCAGATTTTTTAGCAGTGCACTCTGTAGTAGAGTTCGAAGCCATCAGTGATGACTTTCTGGATGAGCAAGTCATGCTGACTGAATTACAGAATCCGTGGCAGATGTATTTTGATGGCGTTTCTCGAATATCAAGAGCGGAGACAAGAGTGATATTCATTACTCCCCAAGGTGATTTACTACCTTACTCCTTTACATTAGATGTTGCATGTACGAATAATGAGGCTGAGTATAGAGCCCTGATCATTGGAATGGAGATGGCTAAAGAAATGGAGATAAGAACACTACATATTTTCAGAGATTCTAAATTGATTATAAATCAATTGACAACTGAATTCGAAATAAGAAAGCAAGAACTTTTGTCGTACTGTCGGAAGGCACAATAGTTGTTGGAACAGTTTTTTCATGTTGAAATCAAGCATATCCCCCGGTCAGAGAATGCAAAAGTCAATGCCTTGGCTAGTTTGGCAGCAGCTTTGTCTTACCCTAATCGAAGCCCTCTTCAAGTGACTATAGAGGAAAGAAGATTTTTACCATCAGTAGAGGTTGTTGAAGAAGTTACTGAAGTCCTTCTTGTATCATGCTTAGAGATTACAATAGATGATTGGCGGCCTTTCATAGATTATCTCAAATTTAACATCCTGCCAGAAGAATCTGTACAGATGCAGTAAATTAGACAATGGTCAAATAGATTCATCATATGCGGTGAAGCATTATATAAAAAATCTTACAACGGAGTGTTGCTACGTTGCTTAAATAAGCAAAAAGCAGGCCAGGTGTTGCGAGAAGCTCACTCTGCAGAATGTGGAGCACATCAAGCTAGTCGAAATTTATTTCATCGAGTGCATAGAATGAGATATTATTGGCCCACCATGTTAAAAAATGCGATAGATTATGCAAAGCGGTGCCACGAATGCCAGGTTCATGGAGATGTTATACATGTTCCCCCGGAAGACTTGCACCAGTCTATTGCCTCTTGGCCCTTCTCTGCTTGGGGACTTGACGTAATTGGTCCTATAAATTCGCCTTCATCCAAAAGAAAGCAGTATATTCTGGCAGCAACCGATTATTTCTCCAAGTGAACTAAAGTAGTTGCTTTGCGTAATGTTAAAGAAAAAGATGTGGTTAATTTCATCCGCCACGCTATAATATATCGACACGGTATCCCAAAGAAAATTGTCAAGGATAATGGCACTCCCTTCAAAAATAGGGGCATGGAAAAGTTATGTCAAAAGTTCAGCATTTAGCATTCGTTTTTAACTCCTTACTATCTACTAGCTAATGGACTAGCAGAGGCGTTTAATAAAACGATAATCAAAATACCGAAAAAGACTGACAGGAAACAAACGCGATTGGGACGATAAATTGTAAGAAGCATTATGGGCATACAGAACTACTCATCACACAGCAAGAAGAGAAACACCGTATTCACTAGTCTACAGCGTTGAGGCAGTCATCCCGATTGAAATATAAGTAGCATCACTCAGGGTGGCGGTGCATCAATCTATAATAGAGGATGAGAATGTGAAGATAAGGTTGAAAGAATTGGATTTGCTTGATGAGAAACGCTTAGCTGCACAGCAGCGATTGCAATCATATCAGGCAAGGATATTAGTCGCCTTTGACAAATGAGTCAAATATCACTCTTTCAAAAGGGGGGATATGGTGCTGATGTTGAAAAGACCAATTGTAGTCACCCGTCGGACAGGAGGCAAGTTTGAACCCAAATGGGATGACCCTTATATAATAAAAGAAGTATATTCTAATGGAGCATATCGAGTTGTGGATCAAGATGAGCAAGGAATCAATATACCAGTTAATGCTCGCTTCCTTAAGAGATATCGCTCATAAGTATATTTGTTGATTTTGCTTCAGAAAAATTATCAGAATAATGATTATGTATCAAAAGGGGGCAAGATGAATAGAATGAATGAGGAAGAAGTTCGTAAGCATATCAAGATCATATGATAGCGAATATTATCATTAAAAAAAAAAGAAGAAGAAAGATGAGGAAGATGAGCACCATCAAGCGAGCTCTACGAAATTTTGCCTGAAATTGATATCACCATCAAGCTGGTATATTGTGAATAATACAGACAAACGATGCAGATAAACAGATGGGTATAATTGAAGACATTATCAAAAGTGGTGGTGTGTCAATTTCAGGCGAAAATACCTATCATCGTCTTCCGAAGCGTTTTAAGACAGCATATTGAGTCATTATCAAATGAAAAATATTGATGATCGTTGTCAAGTGATAACGATTGCTATCAAGCATTAATGATCATCGCCGACGTCAAAGACTTCCATCAGAATCACCAGGTATCAATGACTATAAAAATAAAAAGAGAGCAATTATCGTTGTCGCCGATCAATCGCTTATCAAAGTTGCCATCATCGTTAAGCTGATACATTATTTTAAATATGATACAAAAGTCCTTATGACATTATCAGCAGCAGCAAAATGTCAATTATTGATCAACCATCTGCTGACAGTAGAATAAATCATATAGCTACTTGCATATAAGATTGGTGACAGCGATAGTTGCTTATCATAAAAAGGCAGTCTAGCCAAGTCTCCAAAAAAAGAGAAAAAAAAAAAGAGGGTCAATTCTCTAAGATCTAAAAAGGCCAAGTCCTAAAAGGACCAAATCTTAAAAGCGACTAACTACGCATAAGACCTATAATCATTTAAGGCAGCTCAGTCAAGCCAATGGCCCGCTGCGCATAAGACCTATCAAGATCGTCATTCGGGCAGCGGTGAGAAGTCAGTAGCCCTAAAAAGCCCGTGAAGGTCATCGTACACATACCCATGTGGCCAGCTGACGGAGCCAATGATCAAAATTCAAAGGGCCAAAAGTTGACTAAAAGCCAAAGGGCCAAAAGTCTTCAAATGACTAAAAGCAGGCCAAAAGTCGACCCAAAGTCGAAGTGCCAAAAGTCTTTAAATGGTCAGTCAGCGTAACCCCCATTCTTTCTGTATAGCTTTCCGGTAGCGTCATGGGGAATGAAGGATAATGCCCTCCCATGAATGGGCCCGACCTTGCAGACGAAGAAAATGAGGGCTGCAGTGAGAGCTTTAGATAGGCCAACCATGCATAAGACCCCCAGATTTATGGTTCGATTCCGGTACTAACTCATGAGGAAGGGCTTAAACCTACTCATTGATGGACTGGAAACTATGGATTTGGTACCCCCAAAGGTAGGCTTGCGAGCTCTGTGAACTCTAGAGAATTACCGTGGCCAACCCTGTGCGTAAAACCAGCCGAGTTTACCGCCCCGGTAGCTTCAATGAGCCCCTCTGATGGATCGCGGTTTGTGAACTACCTAGGCAGTGAGAAGTCCAGCGAACTCCTAAGAGTTACAGAGGTCATCACGTGAGACCCGGCTCCACTACTCATGAGCTTAAATTGTGTGTGAAATTGACTAAATTGAAACCTAGTTCCATCAATAAAATATAAATAAAATCATCATATAGGAAATCTCATACTAACAAGCATAAAATGTTGGTGTTTTATAATTAGTTTTTATTGAATATCATGTTAAACTATGTGCAACATTCAAAATGCAGCAGATACATATTTCATTTTATATATATGCTCAAATATGCAAAGCATAAACTGAGTAATATTTAAAATATAGCAAATTCATGTTTCACTCTAGATATGCTCAAATGTGCAATTGCTTGATGAAAATTTTAAACATTGATTAGACAATATGCAAAAATGCATTTATCTGGAATCAGGTTCAAAATTACATCGACAGTAAATGCCTCCAAGATATTGGCAATTATCTACTCAAGAGCTCAAATCTCCAAGAATGCAATATAAAGAATACAACGCGAAGCATGATGACAAGCGCAAAGATTGATTAAATCATATTGCGAATATCACGATCGACCTAAAAAGAGAAGAAATTCTCAATCTATTTCAAAAATTATCAATGCTTCATAAAGCTATATCGAAAAATTATAATGAATTAAGATACTAATTCTGATTAATTTGACAGGAAAGATCATCATTTAAAAGCTTAGGTTATGCAGATCGTGAGTAAAAGAAATAATCAAAAAAGGTGTTGCGGTAGGAGTAGCATTAAAAAATAACCCCAGATACAGATTTGAAGGAAAGAATCACTAAAGTTGAATCAAAGAGACCGTTACAGCAGCAATGGTGTTGAAAGGAAGTTCTCTGATCAAATCACTCAAAAATAAAGTCATCACGGTTGTTGCAGAAGCATGCTTCAATGAAAAGAGAATCTTATCCTCTCTAATGAAACATTTGCTTAACACTACTGACTGGGGGCATTCCAGTCTTTCGCTCGAGTGTCATCATTCCATTCTTTCACTCGAGTGTCATCATTTCAGTCTTCCACTCAAGTGTCATCATTCAAGTCTTCTGTTCGAGCGTGATCATTCAAGCCTTCCATTCAGACGTGATCACTCAGTCTTCCGTTTGAATATGAGCATTCTAGTCCTCCATTTGAATGCTATCGTTCAATATTTTGGTCAAGCATGATCATCCAGCCTACCATGCAAGAATAATCATTTGGTCATCCTTCAGTTGTAGTTCATTCAAGTTCCTCAGGCGAAGGAAGATCGATCCTCCATTTGATTTCAGGAATCAATCAAAGAAGGATCGAGGGGGCATCTGTTGAGGCATAAAAAATGACGAAGGATTGAAGCAAGAAGAGATAAGAAAATGGAAAGAACACTCGAAAAGAAGAAGAAAATGATAATTTTAAAGGGTTTGTGTGGGATCGCGCAACCAATGTCAGTTGCGCGGTACTGCACAATCAATATCACTTGCGCAGGTTCGCGCCACATGAATATTAGTTGCGCGGGAGGTGCTGCAGAAACGGTCCTTTGTAGAATGATCTAAAGCACTGAAAGATTTATCTCACATCTCTAAGATCAGAATTTTCACACGTGCGAGGGTTTATAAATACCCCTTCCCTTCCTTCATTAAAGGTAATTAAAGATTTACAAGAGGAGCAGAGCGGAATAGAAGACTGAAGGTAGGAGAGAAGTTTCCTGTTAGTTGCGCAGGACCGCACAACCAATATCAGTTGCCCTGGTCTGCATAACTAGGCTGCCCTGCAGTCTGTAAAGATAAGGAGTCGTTATGCTGTCGAAATCCATAGGTCAGGCTTCCTTTCTCCGAGCTTTCTTTTATTCATGGATTTAGAAGAGAAGGATTAGTCGATTGAATCGACATTTCCTCTAAGTACTAGGGATGACTGGAACAGGCGCTGTTATGCTGCTGAAATCTCTATTTCATTGAAGATTCATCGATCGGATCGACATTCCTCCTAAGTCTTAGGAGATGATCGAAACAGGTGCCGAAAGGCTGTCGAAATGAACTCTTGATATTGAAAGCATAAGTCGTTTGTTTTCAAATGATCTATCTTAGAATCAAGGGATATAAAAAGGATGTAAATGAACTCAGTATCAATGAAATATGATGAATGTTTTTAATACCCTTTCTCTGTTATATTTAAATAAGACAATTTCTCAAATCAAATGCATTTGTTTCTTGTTCGAAACAATTTTCTTGTTGAAAAAAAACAGTGGAGAACTCTAATTTTCGTACAAAATTGGAAAACTCTAAAAACTGCCTCATATTTATGCAGTTTTTCAAAATAGACTTCTCGCTGCACTATTTGTTTAAAATAGATTTTTGTTGCATAGTTTTTTTAAATAGACTTCAGAGTTTCAAAATATACTTTTCAGGACGATTTTAGGACTCTTCACTTCGAATCTTCGATTCTTTTCATTCTTCACTTGATTTTCTTAAATTTTTAACATGTGAATTCTTCAATCTTGGTCTCTTAAGATCCATCCCTTGCCTTGGTGATTCTTGAGCATCAAATCCATGCTTTTTAACACATTTTTTTAATATAAGCTTTTAAATTCACCTTGCAACACATACATGAGTAAAATAGAACATTAAGCTAATTTATGTTCAAAAAACTAAGATGTAAATGGAAAATTTTATGCAATATTTGAGTCTCAACACACCCCCCAACCAGTATTTTACTAGTCCTGAGCAAAATAAGGAAAAAAAAATAAAAATAAGAATAAAACTAATTTTAGACACAATATTAAAACGAAAAAAATTCTATCTACACCACTTTCGCAGGTAATTTCAATTGCATTTAGCATATGCTATAAGCCTTTAAACCCCTAGGTTTCCCTTAGTGGATGAGTTATAGTCTTATGAGAGTTTTCAGAAATGTTACCCACAAATATTGAAAACATAAAAAATAGTTCAACACTTAGAAATTTATACAATTATACCTCCATTCATCATGTGAATTTCAAAATAAAACAATAATTGCCCTAAGTTTGAAGTTAGTTAGAATCTTAATTTCCTAATCCATTACATCCTTAAGTTCAGAGACCTAATCAAAATTTAGAATAGTTATGATCTAATATCCTCAGGTGCTCCGTGACACTAGTCTAACTTTGAGAAATATGCATATTCTCTATCCTAACTCCTTTCAATCATTCCAAGAATATGAAATCTCTAGTTATCTCATTTTCTTCATGTTATTTCTTTTTTATCATCATATTCTTATTATTATATACCACCCTTAGATGAAGATTTTCACCGGATTTGCTTCATAACTTAAGGTACTGTACTTATAATGGTAACAGTAATGGATACTTAAGTATCCTTACTCCGGATTACTGACATGATTACTATGGTCATTGCATTCATGCTTTATAATAAAATTTTCTTTTTCCATCACTTTTTTTTCCTTCAATATTCTCTCTTTTAAACATATATCAATGGTAAATTCATTCAACCTTATTTGAATCAAAATTTATTGTTCTAGTTCACATATCATATTCCTCACTTAGTTATCTAGGGTGTATTGTGAATTCAATACATCAAATTACAACTCACTTTAAACTAGCGATTAGATAATTGAACTCAAGTTTATAATTTTCATTTATCAGAATTCTGACTATTATCAACCTAGATTAAATATTAACTTTGTCTTTGGAATTCGCATAATATCATATTTACATTCTTATATATAAACATATTATTTTGAAAATGTTAAAAAAAATTCCCCATAAACCTCAAAAAATAAACTTAAACCTAACTGAAACCTAAAAATAATAATAAAATAAACTGAAAGCCAAAAAAAAAAAAAAAAAACCTCATATGGATGACTATCCACCCTCCCCAATATAATGATAATGTAATGCAGAAAACAATAAAAATAAAAGAAAGGGTGGATAGTACCTACCATGAAAAAATCATCTATTATGTGACACTAAAAAGAACTGAATATGATACAAATCCTACAGAAATGCTCCGTCAGATTATGAGCATCAATCTTAATATTTTGGCTCATGAAGAGGGACGAACTCCTCTCTCAAATGAAAGTTTTCTAAATAAGGCTTCAATTTCTGACCATTAACCTTGTACACATTGTCATTATGTGTATTTTTAATTTCAATAGCCTCATGAGTATAAAAATTCTTCATAATGAAGGGGTCTGTCCATCTTGATCTTAACTTTTTAAAAAAGAACTGGAGATGTGAATTGTATAATAGAACATTTTGCTGAGGTTCAAAATTCTTCCTCAGGATGTTTTTGTCATGAAAATCTTTGGTCCTCTCTTTGTACATTTTAAAATTTTCATAGGAGTCTCTCTTCAGTTCCTCTAATTCATTCAACTCTAATTTCCTTTGTACACTTGATTGGTCCATATAAAAGTTTAATTACTCTATTGCCCAGTAGACTATATGTTCCAATTCCACAGGTAAGTGGTAAGTCTTCCCATACACCAATTTGTATAGAGACATTTCAATCGGGGTCTTATGATCTATCTTATAAGCCCATAAAGCGTCGGATAGTCTGAGGGACCAATCCTTCCTATCTGGCCTTATAGTTTTCTCTGAAATGTGTTTGATTTTTCGATTAGAAATCTTAGCTTACCCACTAGTTTGTGGGTGGTATGGGGTGCTCACTTTATGCTTGATGTCATATTTCTTCATCAAAGCCTCAAATGTCCTATTACAAAAGTGAGACCGGTCATCACTAATAATGGCCTTTGAGTTCCAAATCTAGAAAAAATATTTTCTTTGAGGAATCATATGACCACTTTGTTGTCATTGTTCCTACTTGAAACTACCTCAATCCACTTTAAAATATAGTCCACACCAACTAATATATAAAGAAATTCAAAAGAAGATAGAAATGGGCCCATAAAATCAATACTCCAACAATTAAATATCTCCAATGGTAAAATTGGGGATAAAGGCATCATGTTACGCTGGAACACTCTTTCCAACCTTGGACATCTATCAGAAGCAATACAAAAAATATGGGTGTCTTTAAACATGGTGGGCTAGTAAAAACTACGCTGCAAGATTTTTACAGTGGTTTTCTTAGCAGAAAAATGGTCACCACATGCTTCCATGTGATAAAAGGAAATAACACTCTGAACTTCATCCTTTGGGACATAACATCTAAAAATTTGATCAGTCCCATATTTATATAAATGCGGGTCATCCCAAAAGAAGTTTCTAACCTTAGTTTCAAAACCGCTTCCTATCTTATAACTTCCAATGATAGGGCATTTTTTCCGTTATAAGATAGTTCACTATATCCACATACCAAGGTAATTTGGAGATCATAAATAATTATTCATTAGAAAAAGTGTCCTGGATATGCATCTCCTCAGTAGAATCATTTAGCATTAATCTGGAAAGGTGATCGGCAACTACGTTTTCTATTGCCTTCTTATCTTTATCTCTAAGTCAAATTCTTGGAGTATGAGGATCCATATCAAAAGTCTTGACTTTGCATCCTTTTTAGATAACAAATATTTCAAAGCCGAGTGGTCTGTGAAAATGATCACTTTAGATCCCATCAAGTATGACTTAAACTTATCTAAAACAAAAACTACTGTAACTCTTTTTCAGTTGTTGAGTAGTTCACTTGGGCCGAGTTTAGAGTTCTACTCGAATAGTGAATAACATAGGGTCATTTGTCTTTCCTTTGGCCTAAAACAACCCCTATGACATAATCACTTGCATCGCACATTAGTCACTACAAGAAATGCCACTTTTACCAATGAAAATTTTCGTAGGTAAAAGTCCTAATTTCGTAGGCAAAAAGTTTTACCAGCGAAAATTTTCGTTGGCAATTTCCTCGCTAAAAGACCGAGGGGAACACCTTTTACCCACGAAAAAAAAAAATTGTTTGCAAAGGTAAGACTTTTGCCGACGAACATTTTCGTAGGCCTAACATTTTACCAGCGCTAATTTTCGTTGGTAAAAGTATTGACAAAACTTTTTACCTACGAATACTTTTGCAGGTAAAAATATATACATAAAACTTTACCTACCAACAATTTCGTAGCTAAAAATATTTAGGAGACTTTTTACCTACGAACACTTTCGTAGCCAAAAATATTTAAAACACTTTTTACCTACCAACAATTTCGTAGCTAAAAATATTTTGGAGACTTTTTACCTACGAACACTTTCATAGCCAAAAATATTTAAAACACTTTTTACCTACCAACAATTTTGTAGCTAAACATATTTACAAATTTTATACCTACCAACAATTTCGTAGACAAAAATATTAAACACTTTTTAACTACCAACAATTTCGTAGCTAAAAACATTAACATGACTTTTTACCTACCAATAATTTCGTAGCTAAAAGGTACAAGATTTTTGCCCGCATATATATTCATAGATAAAAATACTTAGAAAGTGTTTCCCTACCACCACTTTTGTAGCTAAAAAGTCCTTTACCTACGCATGTTTTCGTAGGTAAAAATATTTACAAAAATGTTTAACTACGAATGATATCATAGGTAAAAATACTTACAAAAACGTTTAACTACGAATGATATCGTAGGTAAAAATACTTACAAAACGTTTAGCTACGAATAGTTTCGTAGGTAAAAATATTTGTGAGACTTTTAACTACCAAACTTTTCGTAGGTAAAGACTTGGGGGAGACTTTTACCTACGAAACTTTTCGTAGGTAAAAGTTTTTTTTTTTTTTTTTCCATGCCCTATATTCCAGCACAAAATTCTTGATATACACCTGTTACAATATAATTCCTGATATGCACCTGTTATGTAATATATTTCATCGTATTTACATTCACAGCTATTTTACTCCAAAGTACATAAATAAATCTATCCAAACATAAATTACATCATGCATAAATACATATAAATTTAACATCATAAATAAAATACAAAAAATCACAAAAATGGAGGCAGAGGTGGTGGGGCATCGATGGGTTTGGGTTTGGGATCGGGTTTTGCTTTCGGTTTTCAAGTTTAGGTTTAGGTTTAGGTTAGGTAATTGAGAATAGGATTAGGTGTAGGTTTAGGTTTAGGGATTTGAGAACACATTTAGGTTTTAGGTTATGGTTATAGGTAGGTTATAGGTTATAGCTGTAGGGAATTGAGAATAGATTAAAGTTTAGGTTTTAGGGTAAGCTTATAGGTAGGTTATAGGTTATAGGTTTAGGGAATTGAGAATAGGTAAAGGTTTAGGTTTAGAAAATTGAGTTTGGGTTCCGTATCGGGTTTTGCTTTGGGTTTTCAAGTTTAAGTTTAGGCTTAGGTTAGGTAGTTGAGAATAGGATTAGGTGTAGGTTTAGGTTTAGGTTTAGAGATTTGAGAACACATTTAGGCTTTAGGTTTAGGTTTTAAGTTAAGGTTATAAGTTATAGCTGTAGGGAATTGAAAATAGGTTAAGGTTTAGGTTTTAGGTTAAGGTTATAGGTAGGTTATAGGTTATAGGTTTAGGGAATTGAGAATATGTTAAGGTCTAGGTTTAGGAAATCGGGTTTGGGTTCGGGATCGGGTTTAGCTTTGGGTTTTCAAGTTTAGGTTTAAATTTAGGTTAAGTAGTTGAGAATAGGATTAGGTGTAGGTTTAGGTTTAGGGATTTGAGAACACATTTAGGTTTTAGGTTTAGGTTTTAGGAAGGTTATAGGTTATAGCTGTAGGGAATTGAGAATATGTTAAGGTTTAGGTTTTAGATTAAGGTTATAGGTAGGTTATAGGTTATAGGTTTAAGGAATTGAGAATAGGTTAAGGTTTAGGTTTAGAAAATCAGGTTTGGGTTCGAGATCGGGTTTTGCTTTGGGTTTTCAAGTTTAGGTTTAGGTTTAGGTTAGGTAGTTGAGAATAAGATTAGGTGTAGGTTTAGGTTTAGGGATTTGAGAACACATTTAGGTTTCAGGTTTAGGTTTTAGGTGGGTTATAGGTTATATTTGTAGGGAATTGAGAATAGGTTAAGGTTTAGGTTTTAGGTTAAGGTTATAGGTAGGTTATAGGTTATAGGTTTAAGGAATTGAGAATAGGTTAAGGTTTAGGTTTAAGAAATCGGGTTTGGGTTCGGGATCGGGTTTTTCTTTGGGTTTTCAAGTTTAGGTTTAGGTTTAGGTTAGGTAGTTGAGATTAGGATTAGGTGTAGGTTTAGGTTTAGGGATTTGAGAACACATTTAGGTTTTAGGTTTAGATTTTAGGTAGGTTATAGGTTATAGCTGTAGGGAATTGAGAATAGGTTAAGGTTTAGGTTTTAAGGTAAGGTTATAGGTAGGTTATAGGTTATAGGTTTAGGGAATTGAGAATAGGTTAAAGTTTAGGTTTAGGAAATCGGGTTTAGGTTCAGGATCGGGTTTTGCTTTGGGTTTTCAAGTTTAGGTTTAGGTTTAGGTTAGGTAGTTGTGAATAGGATTAGGTGTATGTTTAGGTTTAGGGATTTGATAACACATTTAGGTTTTAGGTTAAGGTTATAGGTAGGTTATAGGTTATAGCTGTAGGGAATTGAGAATAGGTTAAGGTTTAGGTTTTAAGTTAAGGTTATAGGTAGGTTATACGTTATAGGTTTAGGGAATTGAGAATAGGTTAAGGTTTAGGTTTAGGAAATCGGGTTAGGGTTCGGGATCGGGTTTTGCTTTGGGTTTTCAAGTTTAGGTTTAGGTTTAGGTTAGGTAGTTGAGAATAGGATTAGGTGTAGGTTTAGGTTTAGGAATTTGAGAACACATTTAGGTTTTATGTTTAGGTTTTAAGTTAAGGTTATAGGTAAGTTATAGGTTATAGCTGTAGGGAATTGAAAATAGGTTAAGGTTTAGGTTTTAGGTTAAGGTTATAGGTAGGTTATAGGTTATAGGTTTAGGGAATTGAGAATAGGTTAAGGTTTAGGTTTAGAAAATCGAGTTTGGGTTCGGGATCGGGTTTTGCTTTGGATTTTCAAGTTTAGGTTTAAGTTTAGGTTAGGTAGTTGAGAATAGGATTAGGTGTAGGTTTAGGTTTAGGGATTTGAGAACACATTTAGGTTTTAGGTTTAGGTTTTAGGTTAAGGTTTTCGGTAGGTTATAGGTTATAGTGTAAGTAATTGAGAATAGGTTAATGTTTAGGTTTTAGGTTAAGGTTATAGGTAGGTTATAGGTTATAGGTTTAGTGAATTGAGAATAGGTTAAGGTTTAGGTTTAGGAAATCGGGTTTGAGTTCGGGATCTGGATTTGCTTTGGGTTTTCAAGGTTAGGTTTAGGTTTAGGTTAGGTAGTTGAGAATAGGATTAGGTGTAGGTTTAGGGATTTGAGAACACATTTAGGTTTTTGGTTTAGGTTTTAGGTTAAGGTTATAGGTAGGTTATAGGTTATAGCTGTAGGGAATTGAGAATAGTTTAAGGTTTAGGTTTTAGGTTAAGGTTATAGGTAGGTTATACGTTATAGCTGTAGGGAATTTAGAATAAGTTAAGGTTTAGGTTTTAGGGTAAGGTTATAGGTAGGTTATAGGTTATAGGTTTAGGGAATTGAGAATTGGTTAAGGTTTAGGTTTAGGAAATCGGGTTTGGGTTTAGGATCGGGTTTTGCTTTGGGTTTTCAAGTTTAGGTTTAGGTTTAGGTTAGGTAGTTGAGAATAGGATTAGGTGTAGGTTTAGGTTTAGGGATTTGAGAACACATTTAGGTTTTAGGTTTAGGTTATAAGTAGGTTATAGGTTATAGCTGTAGGGAATTGAGAATAGGTTAAGGTTTAGGTTAGCGGTTCAGGTTATAGGTTTAGGGTGTGGTTTAGGTTAAGGGTGAGGTCCCTGCAAATATAAATATAAACATGGCTTGTCAACATGGCCAGGCCCTTCCAATGTTATCCATAGAAAATGGATAGTTTCATCATGGTCATAACATGTTTCCCACCTTCCAGGGATCCCCGTTCATCCGGATAGCTCCGACGCACATCCGGGTTTGCTCCATTAATTTCGAGGTAATACAAAAATACGGCCTGTCCAAATGGTCAGGCCCTCCTAATGCTGTCCATAGGAAATGGGCAGCTTCATCATGGTCATAACAGCGATTCCCACCTTCCAGGGACCCCCGCTCATACGGGTATACTCTATTAATTTCGAACAACATAACTTAATCGTAAATGAAATTTTATAAAATAAATTTTAATTTACTAAAATTTACCTGAAGGCGCTGACGGATGAGCTACCGCACATCATCCGTCACGTCTGCCCAACGGGGGGTGGTGGCGGGGATCAGAGATCGACATAGGACACCGAATTAAGAGTTTGAATAGCTGCTGACTAGGTTTAGTTGACTCACTTCCATTACCAATTCCGAGTCTGTTTTCGATTACAATTAGAGAAATCAATACTCAACATGCCCCAGTCCCACCTCAGAAATTGATGGATAATTCATGAGTCAACTACATGCTTTTAAACAGTGATAACTAAGATAGAGAATAATACCTGCTGATTACGAAAAGAAACAAAGCCAAATCCTCTTGAGCGTCCAGTTTTATGATCTCACATAACCCAAGCATCTCTGCAAAGAGAATTGTGTAGCCACCAAGGTTATAACCACATCAACACATGCAGTATCAGAAACTTCCCAAGTTTACTCAAGCAAAACAAGAAAAAAAATTAGAGTTCCATCCTTCCTCCAAAAAAGAAAAAATCAGGAAAAAAAAGAAGCAAACACTATAAACTATCAAATGCAGTACTCTGAAAAGCAGTAGGGAACTCACAATCAGCTGGAATACACTGAAAAGCATGCAAACAAAGTTGCATCAGTGACTTCTGGACTTAGGTCGCCAACAAAGATGTTGAAGTGGCCTGAAACACATGAAAACAACATAAAGAGTACTGATTAGTAGAGAGAAGCACCATGGTGTGCCAACAGAAACAATAAATAAAGAACAGTAAAAGAGAAAGGAAACAAGTATGGAAGCAAATAGTAACCTGAAGTAACCTCCCTTGGCAGTATGATCTAGAAAGCATGGCAAAAGCATGTAAAATAGAATCTAGCTAGCCTTTTACATGCCAATGGCACTTGTCCTGGCTATTGGCTTTGCCATTTTGAAAGCGTGTGTTCTATACAACAATGCTAGTGCTATTTATTCATGTATGTAAAACAGAATCTAGCTAGCCTTCTACTGCTATTAAAGGACAAAAAATGAACCACATCTGATTGAAATGTGTTCTCCTATCTCTAATAAAATCAATTAATAAAATAAGATGTAACTTACCGAAATAGTGGCAACTTACCTTCATTTTCTTTCCAAGAATCTCTTCATCGGCATTATACCATTTATATGAAAGCAGATTCTTGCTAGATGGACCCTGAAATTTTTAAATAAAATTCATGAATTTTTTCAAAGATTAGAGAGAATCTTATACAAAAGAAGTGATGTTAATTTGTTCAATCCAGAAATGGTACAGTTAGAGCCCATTTGATTTGTGGCTTGTGGAAGGGCAAATATATCCAATGGTCCACCTTTAGTGCAGGCCCAATCAGATGGTTAAGTAAAATTCAAGGGGAAAATTGTTTTTGGTATATCCATACAACACAAGGGCATTAAACCCTTGCCTATGTAATTCAATTGTCTTCAGTAAAATTAAATTACTGTCTTAAAAGAAATACACACCATGCATACGAAACGTCATTTTCAAACCAAACTACACTCGCTATTTTCAAATCTCACGCGGCCACTTCATTCGCCCACTATCTCCCTCGATTTCCCCACTCTCACCTCTCTGTCTCTCTCTCTTGAAGCAAAAAAAAAGAAGAAGAAGAAAAAATCTCTTTTATATTTTTTCAATCCATCTTCCATTTTTTTCTTAACAAGAAAATCCATATTTACTAATATTTTCATTTTTCTATTTTTCAAAAGAATTGAGTTCGTACTCCGAAAGTGTCGGCTCTAGCACTCGTACTTTTAGCCTAAACCCTAACCAAGGACTCCAAAATTACCAAATACTCATAAACATTCATTGCGAGCATTTTTAATCTGTGTATGACGACCATACTGTTTGAAGCAATTCAGGAAAAAAGATATGACTTACAGTCGAAGGAATGTGAAGTAACCAACAAATGCACCAACAAAGGGCTTATCTGCACACACCAAAAAAAAGAAAAAAAGTGTTTAGGCTAAAAGAAGTTGGTAGGAAAACATACAGATCTATGGAACTTCAATACTCTGACAGAACTTCAAATCAGCAACTTATAACAATTAAAAAGAAGTTGCATGGACTGCCTGTGACCTGCATCATTGAGTCTTTTTTTTAGCTACATAAAAATTGTATAAAAGAACTTCAATAATCTGACAGAGTGTGATGGACAGATTTCTTAAAACACTTCTCTGGTTGCTTATGATAGTGGCCGCAAGGGCCGATCTACACATAACACACTACGTGAAAAATAGAAAAAAATGATGGATTTAGAGACGGTTCTGGACCGTCTCTAAAATTGCTTGGTTTAAAGATGCTTTAGAGACGGCTGTAAACCGTCTCTAAAGTTTTAGATGGCCTGTGACCGTCCTTAATCTTGTCTTAAAAATTTGAACGTCCACAAATCATTTAAGACGGTCGTTGACCGTCTTATATGGGTTATCTGAGACGATCTTGGTCGTCCGCATTAGAGACGGTCCTTGACCGTCTTATATGCCATCATCTGAGCCGGTCATTGGCCGTCTTTTAATTGCAAACTGAGACTGTCAAAGACCGTCTCTATTAGAGACGGTCCTTAGCCGTCTTATAGCCCTGTCAAAGACAATCTCTATTAGAGACGGACAAGGACTGTCTCTAATAAAGACTGTCAAGGACCGTCTCTATTAGAGACGGTCCTAAACCGTCTTATAGCCATATAAAAGATCGTCTCTATTAGAGACTGTCAAAGTCCGTCTCTATTAGAGACGGTCCTTAACTATCTCTAATGCTCGGGTCAAAAATGAAAAAGCTCAAAAAAATTATGAATTTCAATATATATATATATATATATATATATATATATATATATATATATATATATATATATATATATATATATATATAGTTGAGAAGCTTAAAAAAATAATTAACAATGTTTAAGAAAAATTTAAATTTTGAAAAAAGAAACTATAATTTTATAAAAATTTAGATTTTGAAAAAAAAAATTAAGAATTTTGAAAAAAAAAAAATCGATAAAAATATGATATTTTGAAAAAGAAATTTTAAAAAATTTAAAAAATTTGTGAAAATTTTGTTAAAATGTAAAAATTATATTTTTTTTAAAAAAGAAAACTAGATTTTGTATTTTGACAAGAAAAATTGAAAAGTTATATAACAAAAGTGAGATTAAAAAATGATATTTTGAAAAAGAAAATTTAAGAAATTAAACAAAATTGTGAAAAAATTGACAAATTGTAAAAAATATATTTTTTTTAAAAAAGAAAACTAGAGTTTGTATTTTGACAAGAAAAATTGAAAAGTTAGATAACAAAAGTGAGATTTTGATAATGTGTTGTTTATCCTTGCCACTCATACGTTTCTCCAACCCAATTTTGGGCCGAGTATAAAAAATTGTATAGATTTAAATCTTAAGTGGACCACACCATTGGAAAGAATGATAATATAGAACTTTGCCGTTAAAAATTATAAAGAGCCCATCGTAAGGTTTTAGTAATGTTTATTTGCAATCCAACTTGTTGATAATGTAAAGGAGATCTAGATGAAGGTAAACTACAAAGATCAAATTGATCCAAAACTTTTATGGCCTTCAAAAGGTTTTTAATGGTTATTCATCATTGTTTTGATTGGTATGGCCCACCTGAGATTATAGAGTTCTTATGATTTGAAATCACATTCTAAAATATGATGGAAAAATATATGGACAGTGTCGATATACATAAAATATATCAAGGTGGGTCTTACACGGTTAGAGTAACATGTATGAACGAGTTACCTAAATAGCGAAATGGTACTATAAGGTCACCTCATGGGAACTTCCCATGAGGTTAATTTGTGTGCGCCCCACCATGATGTGTGTAGAACATCAACACCATGCATTTGATGTGTCCCCTTTAAGTCCAAAAATCAGTCGTATACAAAACTCAGGTGGATCATATAGCATCTAAAACTATGTGAAGACATCCCTAAAACATATAAAAGCATTTAATTGGTGGGGCCCACATGAGTTTTAGATGTGTATGAAACTTGGGCTGACTCCTCATCCAAGTGGGACACACATAATGAATGGGTTGGATCTATGAACCACATCTAGGTGGGCCCAATAAATAATTATGAATGTTTTAATGGAAGGGTAAACCTCTCGACTATAGTATGTGGTGTGGCCCACCCAAGTCATGGATTGACTTTATTTTTAAGGTCGTGGCCCACCATGGAATGGTGCATTTGACTGATGGGGCAGATCCAAAGTTCAAGTGGACCCACCATAGAAAAGAGTGGGATAGTGACATCCACTATTGAAACCTTCTTAGGGCCTGCCATGATGTTTATTTGAAATCCAACCTGTTTATAAGTTAATACAGACATAGAATAAGGTGGAACATACACATAGTTTTGATGTGTCCCCTTTAGCTTATGAGATATCTCAAAAATCATCCATATACGAAACTCAGGTGGGCCACACCATCTAAATCTATGTGAAAACATCTAAAAAAATATAAAAACACTTGGTGGGGGCTCACATGAGTTTTAAATGCAACTGAAACTGGGTCTAACCCCTCATCCAAGTGGGACACACATAATGAGCTTGATCCGAAACTTCTCCAGCTCCCAAGAAGTTTTTAATGGTGGTAGTGTAATGCCCAATTTGTAGTCCACTCAAGCCTTGTTCCTACCTAAAAACTTCTAAAGGCCACAAAAGTTTTTGATCAAGTTGATATTTGTGTATTCCCTTATTTCATGTTTTTTTTTAAAAAAAAAAAAAAAAAAACTTTTGAACCAGTTGGATTTCAAATAAACATTTCGATGGACCTTAGGATAGTTTCAACGGTGGGAATCACCCTCTCCATTGTTTTCTGTGATGGGGTCCACTACAAATTTTTATCAGTCTTATTCTTTGGCTAATACATGATATCTCAAAATGGAGGTACGGTGTGGATATAACAAATACATCATAGGCTTTTAAATATATATATATATATATATATATATATATATATATATATATATATATATATATATATATATATATATGTCAAGTGAGATGGGCTTTGTTTTACGTGGGCCTTTTAAGAAGTCTTTTGAAAATGATCTCTGGCTTGGGGGGCCCTACTGGGCTGTTAATGTAAAATCCATCCCAACCATCAAGTGTATCACATCATGTTAAACTTATAGACTGAAAATAAACCCCATTGTTAGCTTGGATGGAACACACAATTGGAAACAGTATGCTAAAAAAGCTCACCCTCCAAAATGATTGTTTGATGAGGCCCACTTGAATCACTTATGGATATGATTTTCAAGTCCCACACCTAGTCTTTACTTTCGCATCTAATGGTTGGAGCTGATATCACATGCTCATGATTGGGGTCCGGTAAAAAACTAGAAGGATGTCTTCCCTTCAAATATTCCATTGGTGTGGCTCACCTTAATTACAAATCTACCTTATATTTTCTCTTTAGACTTACAATGAGATTGCACATCTAATGGTCGGAGTGGATCTTCCCTACATGATAAGGTGGGCCATATAAAAATCGAAGTAAGCTTTCTCCCCTGCCGTTAAACTTCTTTGTATTTCGCGAGAGAAAAGGTGCCTATTCCCAAAAAAGTGAGAGTACATTGGGTGCAGCCTATACATATGCAGTTCTGTGCATCCTCATTCTGGGCCTACCTTGATAAAGGTATTGTATATCCATTCTCTACATCTATATTTTTAGCTAATGATAAGAAAGGATTCCAAAAATGAAATAGATAATTATTTCAGGTGGACCACACCACAGAAATAGTGGTGATTGGCCATTAAAAACTTTTCGTTGGCCAAACGTTTTGGATTAAGCTGAAATTTATTTTTAATTTTATTTTCCTTCATCAAGGTCTTTGTGACATTATCAATAAGTTGTGTGGCATGTAAAAAATTACGGTGGGCCATAGGATATTTTAATGGTAAAAGTTCAATTTTCACTATTTGATATTTGGTGTGGACCACTCGAGATTTATAATTGGATCGTTTTTTGATCAATGCTCTAAAATGATCCTAAAAAACCGATGGACTGCATGGATATACAATACATACATAAAGGTAGGTGACATGGCCAGGGACAAATTGTGTTGCATAAGCATTGGACTGCACTTAATCCACTCTTGATATTTTTCTTAACATGTCTCTTTTTTCTTATAAGGAAGCTGGAAGAAGGCTAACGGTGGAAGAGGAAGGTCTAACCTTATTTTTATTAGGCCACCATGATGTCTTGACGTGCATGTTAGGTCCACTACGACCATCAAATGTGTGATCTTATTCTACATATAGAGACAAATTATTAGGATGATTTTTGATTTAGGTAGGACACACCAATAGAAAAAATAGAGGAGAGACATCTACCTTCGATTTTTACATATCTACGATCATAAGTGAAATCCATTCCAACCATTAAATGTTTGGGATCAAGATCTAAAATGATCTCTCCAAAGTGATGAACGGTGTAGATATGATAAATGCATCATTGTGAGGCCCATTTAACTTAGATCTCCTTTAAACCTTTCGTGCAACTCGGAGCTCGAGGAGCGTCTGCGCTCTCTCTCCCTCTCGGAAACGGGTTGGCTACTCCCCCTACCACCGGCCATCTGTGGGCCCCACCATGATGTATGTAGTTCATCCATTCCGTTCATCCATTTTTACTGATAATTTAAGGCTCAATCCAAAAAATTGGAGGGATAGAAATCTCAAGTGGACCACACCACATGAAAACAATAGTGATTGGATATCCACCATTAAAATCCTCCTAAGGCGAATGGTACTGTTTATTTGACATCTAATCTGTTGATTAGGTCATACAGGCCTAGATTAAGGTAAAGAACAAAAATAAGCTTGATCTAAAACTTCTATGGCCCCCAAAATGTTTTTAATGGTCGATGCTCAATAGTGTTTTCTGATGTGTGGTCCAAAAAGATTTATTTCAGGCTCATTTTTTCGTATCAGATACAAAATGATGTTATTAAATGTATGGACGGAGTGGATGAAACAAATCAATCATGGTGGGGCCCATAGAGCGATAACAATCCAAATTTCAAGTTAACGTTTTTAATCACTGGGTTTTCATTGTGAGTATTGCATTTTATGTAAAATGGTGTTGACTCGTCAATAACATTAGTGGCTAAAATATAGAGTTATCCAGACCATCAAAATATTCGGTATAGTTGTAAATAGTAAGTATTTATAATTTTATTTTGTAAAACGATCCTAACCATCCAGAAAATGGTCCCATGCATGTACGACCGTTAATAGAGTTGGTGTTATAAATAGTGGTAAACTCACAATATACGGATTTAAAATTTTTATCTTCTTTACCGGATGAAAACTATCAAACGCCCGCTCCTCTTTTCCTATTTTCCCTCTCTTCTTCATCTTCCATCGACGAGAAACCCTCTCTCTGTTGTGAAAAGCCATGGAAGCAGTAGTAGCAACAGCTGCAACAGAAGCTTCTTCAGGATCTAGCGGTGGAGGAGGATCCACAGATTCCTACATCGGCAGCGTGATTAGCTTGACATCCAAATGCGAAATCAGATACGAAGGCGTCCTCTACAACATCAACATCGATGAATCCAGCATCGGTTTACGGAACGGTACTCTCTCTCCCTCCCCATTTTTTATCCGAATTGGGGTTTTTAGGGTTTGGAAGGGTTTTTGTGGGATTTTGGTATATAGGTTTTGATTTTTGTTGGATTTGGGGATATGAGTCTTGTTAAATCTGACGTGAGATTTTTTTGGTTTTTAGGAATTTGTTTTTTTTTTCTTTTCATTTTATACGGGTTTTGAGTGTATTTTTCAGTTTTTTTTTTTTAATATATAATTTTATAACCAAGAAGTTTTTATTTATTTATAGAAGATTCTGTATGGTCGGTGGAATGAAAATGTTGAATATTTTTTTTATGTTTTTTCTCTTAATTTTTAATTGGGTTTAGGTTAAAATGTGGCTAGGCATGTTTTGGATGAGCATGGCTTCGGTGGATACAGGGATCAACTAGGTTGGGTGGATCCCTCGGATCCACATCAATGTATTTTCCTTGCATTCATTCCGTCTATCTATTTTTACAGGCTATTTTAAGGGATAATCCAAAACATAAATCAGATAAAATCTTAGGTGGGCCACACTACAAGAAACGGTGTTGATTGAATACCCAACGTTAAAACTTATTGGAGCCAATTGAATGTTTATTTTCCATCCTAGCTGCGTCTGTTTTGGATAAGAAAAGGTCGGTGGCAAGTCAATGCCACATCAGTTTTTTTTGTTTTAATCTCAATTATAACCATTAAAGGTTGTATATCAGGGAGTGGATTAGGTACGGCCCTAACTGTGGGGCCCACCTTGATATATGTACTGTATATCCACATCGTCCATCTGTTTTTAAAATGATTATAATGTGTGTACCTAAAAATAAAGTAGATCTAAATATCAGGTATACCAAGCCGCATGAAACAGTGGTGTTTAATCATTGAAAACTTCTTGTGGGCTGCAGAGGTTTTGGATCAAGTTGATACTTGTTTTGGATCAAGTAGATTATTTAATATAGGCTTGACGACCAATGGTTTAACTGAGGATATGCTCCTTGATAGAGTGGAATGGCGTGAACAGGATTCATGTAGCTGACCCCAGTTTGTTAGGATAAGGTTTAGATTATGAAGATGATTATGATGATAGATTATGTTGGAGATTTTGTTTAAGTTTCAGTACATTTGAGGATGGGAAAGTTTCAAGTTCTTTTATTGGTAGTTCCACATGTTGTATATCAGATGGGTTAGTTTAAAACAAAGAGACATGGTGATAACCCTGTTGCCTGTGAGTTGATAGTTTTGGAACTCAAAAGAGTTGTATGCAGTTGGGTTCTAGTTAAAATTGCCTTTAATTGTTTTTAGACAATATCTACAGTCTAGATTGAAGAGTAAATAACTTCAGATGTTTAAATCAAAATTCACTCAAATTGTTGATCAATTTTGTTTGCCCAATATCTTTTCTCATATGTAGCCTGATTGAGGTGAGTAATTAGTTAAATTGAGGGTATTGAGAGTGAATGGACCAGACATGTAAAAGGAGCCAAATATTTTGGTCAAAATTGTGACCCAACTTACTGACCTCGTGAGAACCTAAGAATTGATGTTAGTAAGTTTTGTGGGCCTCATCATAATGTGTGTCGAACATCAACGTCATGGATTTGATGTGTCCCATTTAGGGTGTAACTTGCACATTGACTCGTTTAGAAGATGTTGGATTTTACCTCTTGTTTTTGGTTGCACTAAAATTGTAAGATTACAAAGAGTTTAGAAGATGTTGGATTTTACCCCATATAATCTTGGAGGATTAGGATTTCTTTATTTATATTCTAGGGAACACTAGGCCAATTGCGTGGATTTGGAAAAAAAAAAAAATGTTCTTGTGGGACTGCCGATAGGATACTTGGATAAAAGTAATTTTCACTTTCTCTTTCGTTATTTTATCTTTTTCGGCCCTAATTTCTTCGATATCTGTTTGTGATGATTTGAGGAAAGGATTTCATTCTGTTTTGGGAAATCTAACATGTGTTTTGTTTATTTTAGTTGGAAAGGTATGTTTGACATGTTTCTTCTCATTGAAAAATATTAAATCTTTATGAACATTTGGTGCATAGGGATCTTGATTCTCATGCAATGCTGGTGCACTTTCTCTTTGGAAAATAGCTGAATAATTCTATCATGAATAAAGCACAACTGCCAGAATTTTATGGTCCGATTTTATTTGATAATTGCCAATATAATGCTGTAAAATGTATTTTATATATGCAGGCATCAACAATTGCAGCAGCGGCATCTGTGGCTTGGTTTTATTTTCACTTCTCATTGGTAATATGCAGGTTAGCAGTAATTCTCATTTCCATCCATGGCCTGGTTTTATTTTCAATTCTCCTTGGCAATATGCAAGTAACTAATTCCTCAACCATCTCATGGCCAACATCAATTTGAGTCAGCATAAACCTTTGGATCCTCTTTTTGAAAGGTATATTCACTCTAATCCAACTCCCAAGCTTGCAAATAAATTCAGCCCATAAAACATTGCAATGGACCCCATATGAAATGAGTGTGTACAGTACACATGTGCACTCGCCGTGCACCAAAATTTCCAAAAGTCGGTCAGCGTTTCCGTCTACAACTCAAAAAAAAAAAAAAAAAAAAAAAAAAAAAAAAAAAAAACTTGCGGCGGACGCACGGCGCTGGCCATTTTTGCGATCAGTTGTGGGCCCCACACGTGCCCCATAAGCTCAATCCGATCCGTCCACCGTGTAGAGGGCTTCGAGCACTACAAAACCATGTTATCACTTTTTACCCATGCGTGCACACGTGTGAGATACAGAGGCCACAAAAGGGCTGCTCGGTAGCGTTCAAAACTGATTCTTTTGTGATTTCTTCTCTGGGCCACGTCAATGGACGTTCAAAACTACCCATTCTTGATTGAAATTTCGTTCTGAATCCAATGGACGGAGTGGATTTTCCAGAAAATGCTTCTGTGGGGCCCACCGACCACAACAGCGAAATGGTGCGAAAGGTTTCGCACATCCGCGAAAACCGACTTTTCCGGACGGTTTTGGCCCACCATCTTTGATCATATGGCAGATCTGAACCGTCTATCATGTAGAGGACCCAAGAAAGTACTAAGGGACGGTGTTTCTTTGCAATTTGAGCGAGAAAAGTGGCGTGTTTCATGGTACCAAACTCGGCTGCGAAAATTGCACTCCGTGTCCTGCTACAACTCTGTCACTGACTCCAGCCTTCTAGCAGCTATAAAAAGAGGTTTTTGGACGTGGGGAGCATTCATTGAAGGTCTTGGGAGGAAGAACAGAGGGCTCGAGCTTGGGTTTCAACGTGGGCAGAGGAGAGAGAGAGGAGCTTGGTTTTTTTCTTTCCCTTTTCTTTTCCTTTTCTTTTTCTCTTTATTTATTTGGATTGAGCCCATCCATGGTAGGCTAAATCCTCCTAGCTAGGGCTAGGAGGTGAAGCTTGTAGTGAGATGAGAGATTATATGCTTTTAATTTAATTTTAATTTTTGAATTGAAGTTGGTTTTAGTTTGATTTTAATGGAAATATTTTAGGTTTTTAATGGTCTATTGTGACTGAAATTACAATGGGTCTGCAATGACTTTTAATATTCCCATTCTCTTTAATGTTTATGACGTTAGGAAGCCCTATTGTTCACCATAGTCTCCTGGGCATGGTTGGATGACGGTACCCTTCTTAACCTTCATACATATGATTGGTTGGTAATTAGTTTAATTCTGTTGTTTGCCATAGTCTGTGGGCATGGTTTGGTGATGGAATCCATTCTAATTCATACACCTTTCATCTCTTTGAAAACTAGATCAACGCCAGTTCAGTAATTTCCATGATTTTTGATGCAAGCATAAATTCTCCCTGATCTCTACAAGTGGATCCTCTGAATCCCTAGTTCCCTTCTCCTGATTTCTCTCAAGTTTAGATAATTATTTCACTATTATTTCTTAAATTACATTCAGTTTAGATTTCATCTTAATCTAGTTCTAGTTCTGGTTAGTTTTAGATAACGTACAAGTTTCAGTCCCTTGGGATTCGACCTCGGTCTTACCGAGTTATTACTACATCACAACCCTGCACTTGGGGAGTGAACAAGTTTTTGTAGACGGAAACGCTGACCGACTTTTGGAAATTTTGGTGCACGGCGAGTGCACATGTGTACTGTACACACTCATTTCATATGGGGTCCATTGCAATGTTTTAGAGAAATCTGCACCGTCCATCTGTTTTGACTCCTTATTTAAGGCGTCAATAATAATTTTGAGACAGTTCCAGATATCAGGTGGGCCCAGAATCAACGGTTTATGGGCTGATCTGTCAGTTGGGGCACTTCCCGAGATCTTCAATGGCTGAAATTTTATATGTACGGTTAATTTATGGTCCTCAGGCGACGTATGAAGTTTCGAGCCGAACGGATGGTGGGAACCTCGTGATCTTGCATTCTGGACGTCCTTCAGGCCACTTGAGCTTCAATTTCTAACTTTTCTCGGATTTCTGACCGTGTATATTTGTCAATCTTGATCCCCTGGAGTGTGTCCCTTGCCTTTGGTGTCATCAGATCGTTAAATCTCAACTTTTAACTTCTTTTTTCCATCCCTGCTCATAAAATCACTTTGCCACACAAGAATGAGAAAACGAGCCATTAGACAGCATTATATTCGTAAATCCAGACAATATCTGGGGTCTAACATGCAATATTTGACCCTCAACACAACCCCCAACCAGCATCTTGCTAGTCTCGAGCAAAGTATGCGAAAAATAAGTTGAAAATTATAGGAGAACTTTCTATGAAATCAAGTGAGATTTTGAACAAAATACGAAAAATTTAATATTCATGAATGTTAGAAATTGTATTCTCCTGAGCTCAAACGCACCGTAGACTTCATAATCAAGTGTAAAGTATTAATCCATCAATTAGAAAAATTTTAAACATTGAGATCCATGGATGTATAGTCTAATCTCGGCTTATCATCATTAAGAGATCCAATTGTCAATTTCATGATATCATTGGTAACCAACAAGAAAATTCATAACAACCAAAACCTAATCCAAAACTTGCCTCATAGATTAACCTATTAACTTGTGATTTTTCTATTCAAAGTAATGCCAAGGAAGGAGAATCAAATCCTTACCTATAGGGAGCAGACCTATGGTGAAGATCGTACACCTGACTCTTTTTCACATATCATTCATGGGGAATTAACTCTACACCTATAGGGAGCAAACCTATGGTGAAGATTAATTATCCAACCTTTTCAATTTTTATACCATGATGGCAAGATATTTCAGGCTGGTTCCTTTCGTGCTTAGTGATTACCAAATTAACCCTTCAATATCAGACTGAAGTCTTAACGTGAAAGCGAGATGTGACATGTGAAATCCTGATGCGATCAATGTTTAAAACTTCTAATCATGGCTTAACAACTCGATCTTAACTGCAGAATGCCACCGATACGGAATCCAAGAGTCATAAATTATCAACATCATATATCTCACAATTCTAAATCAAGGATATTCGTCAAAATCACTTCGAATTCATAAAAATTTTCAGAAAATTTTTTTTCACAATTGTTACTCAAGACCAAGAAAATACTGATGAGGTTACCTAATCCCCCACCCCCAACTTAAAATCTACATTGTCCTCAATGTAAAAGATATGAGCATGCAATGCACATGGGACAACGAAAGTAAATGAGAAGTGATGAGAAGATAGTACCTGAATAACGAATCAAGAGAGTTTCCAATAGATCACGGCATGGAAGCTTGTCAGCATGAGAGAGAAAGCAGAACAAAAATAACAAAAATAAAATCCTACCTATACCACTTTCGCAGGTGCTCTCGATTGCATTTAGCGTATGCAACAAGCCTTTAAACCCCTAGGTTACCCCTAGTGGACGAGTTGTAGTCTCGTGAGGGTTTGCAGTAATGTTACCCACAAACATTGAATCGATCACGCCGCAAGGTTTCCCTTCCGGCCAATATCTTGATAAGTCTCTTAGTAAGCTCCTCAACAGGATCATCCAAAAGCCCTTTTTGCAATAGGCTTGGGCGCCCTGGAGCATGACTTTCCAGAAAGACTTATGTACCTCATAAGAAATCTTCCATTGAATTGCTGGAGGTATCCGTAATATATACGATTCACCTAAGACAGAAGAAGTTTCAACGTTAGTATTACATGGTGAATCAAAGACTACAAGTAAATAAAGTTTAGAAAACTTCTTAAAAAGTAATGTAGTCTCAACATATTCCGAAGTTCCAAACTTCGGTTTTAGATTCAGCTCCTCTTCCTTTACTAGTAGACGTTTAGGATCAGGGGAAGAGAGGGTTTCAGAATAAGCGTTCGTTCGGTCAGTGATGACTACCGAGATGTTGTCTCGCAAGGTATCCACTTTGTCTTTTAACATGAAATCGTTTGAAACCGCAAAGTGTGCCAAGCAATCCCACGAGTTGGGAAATTCAGATGAGTGTGACTCGTTTTTGTGGCTTGTGATGATCTGCGCAAAGAATCCCTCATCTTTGAAAGTGGATGGAGGTGCGCTCTCTTGCTCCAGTCCTACACAGATAGATTGAAAATCAGTAAGTGAAGCATTGATGTGATCACTCTGTTCATTGAAATTACTCAATTGAAGCGCTGAATTCTCAATTGTTTGCAGCTCAGATGGTGGCCTCAATTGAGTGGTTTCAAATTCCAGAGTCGTAGCGGGCAACTCCTCTTCCCGAATCATATCATCATTCAATTCAAGGGAGTGGTCTAAATATGTCTCACAAGAGTTAGAAGAGTCGGTTATAAGAGGTTCATTCTCCACATTTAAATCAGGCATGTCAGGTGAGTGGAGTAGATCTTCTTGACCGATCACTTCGTGCACGTCTTGATCGTTGACCTGGACCAGATTTGAGATTGATTCAGGGAGAATTTGGGCTGCACATTCATGATCATCATCCCAATACGCATCATTGTCTAGTCTAGTGCAGTGCACATTTGGGATGGGATCACTTTCCTCACATTCTACACCTAACATGGGTTGAGGTTCGTATAAACTAACCTCTTCCTCATCATTGAAATCTTGTGTGTCATGTAAGGAAACTGTGTTATCATCAATGTATTTAAAAGACACCCATGTATCTTCACCATTCTTTCGAACAGTCATTGAGATCGACTCATCGAAAAATTGAACCACATGCTCATTAACGGAATCCAACTCCTCATTCCAAATTCCAGATTCTTTTAAAAGTGAGTGCGGATCACTTTCTTCGCATTGTATTTTTAGATTAGGTCGTGGCTGGGATGACCGAGCCTCCTCTATCCTATCAAGACGCGCATCGAGTCCTTTCATTGTTTCCATTACTTTTCTCATTTCCACAAGACAGGCTGAAAGATTACGCTGATATGAATCCTCTTGGATCGTTTCTGGATGAATTTCAAAGGTAGGGGATCCAAGAGAATAATCATCATAACATGCAGTTGGTTCATTTTCCCAATTTTGATGTTTCCACTGGTTATAGTCATACTGATCATAAGTGGGAGAATCTGCTGGTTGGTAATACTTATTATCACTCATGATACAATCACGCATTGTTTTATCGGATGAGTGATAATAATTCTCACAACCATAGTTATGATAACCCCAACACTCACGTACTGTTTTGTTAATCCGTGGGGTGTAATTGTTCTCCTGCATATAATCACGTAAGGACTTCTTAACCGGTGGATTTTCATATTTTGATCGGTTCTTGATGATTGTTTCAGAAAAGTTTTGAGACATAGGTTGATTTATATCATCATCATCCCAAAATAAGTTATTCTTCTCAGCATACTGACGTCGCCACTCGTGCATATGCATGATAAAACCCTTAATCTGAATTTAATCCTATGAAAAATAGAAGAGAAGATCCTATAGCAAAGTGGAAAGTAAGAGAGGAGAAGTTTAGAAAGAATGTACCAGACTAGATATTCCTATATTAAGATCCTGCAAAAAAAAAAAATAATAATAATAAAAATAAAACAAGTTAGTTTCTAAAACAGTTAGTCTAAGATTAGAAAATTTTTAAAAACCCTAATAGAGAAAAAATAGAGAAATTAGAAAAAATATCACCAAGTTAGAAGTTTCTATTTCAGAATCCTACAAAATAGGAAGAATAGGTTAGTTTCTAGAAATTAGGAAAATAAAAATAAAAATCTACGGTTAAAATAATCCTAATCTTAACTAATCCCAAAACTAATTAATTTCAGAAAAACGTAGCCGACAGTCCCCGGCAACGGCGCCAAAAACTTGTTCACTCCCCAAGTGCAGGGTTGTGATGTAGTAATAACTCGGTAAGACCGAGGTCGAATCCCAAGGGACTGAAACTTGTACGTTATCTAAAACTAACCAGAACTAGAACTAGATTAAGATGAAATCTAAACTGAATGTAATTTAAGAAATAATAGTGAAATAATTATCTAAACTTGAGAGAAATCAGGAGAAGGGAACTAGGGATTCAGAGGATCCACTTGTAGAGATCAGGGAGAATTTATGCTTGCATCAAAAATCATGGAAATTACTGAACTGGCGTTGATCTAGTTTTCAAAGAGATGAAAGGTGTATGAATTAGAATGGATTCCATCACCAAACCATGCCCACAGACTATGGCAAACAACAGAATTAAACTAATTACCAACCAATCATATGTATGAAGGTTAAGAAGGGTACCGTCATCCAACCATGCCCAGGAGACTATGGTGAACAATAGGGCTTCCTAACGTCATAAACATTAAAGAGAATGGGAATATTAAAAGTCATTGCAGACCCATTGTAATTTCAGTCACAATAGACCATTAAAAACCTAAAATATTTCCATTAAAATCAAACTAAAACCAACTTCAATTCAAAAATTAAAATTAAATTAAAAGCATATAATCTCTCATCTCACTACAAGCTTCACCTCCTAGCCCTAGCTAGGAGGATTTAGCCTACCATGGATGGGCTCAATCCAAATAAATAAAGAGAAAAAGAAAAGGAAAAGAAAAGGAAAAGAAAAAAACTAAGCTCCTCTCTCTCTCCTCTGCCCACGTTGAAACCCAAGCTCGAGCCCTCTGTTCTTCCTCCCAAGACCTTCAATGAATGCTCCCCACGTCCAAAAACCTCTTTTTATAGCTGCTAGAAGGCTGGAGTCAGTGACAGAGTTGTAGCAGGACACGGAGTGCAATTTTCGCAGCCGAGTTTGGTACCATGAAACACGCCACTTTGCTCGCTCAAATTGCAAAGAAACACCGTCCCTTAGTACTTTCTTGGGTCCTCTACATGATAGACGGTTCAGATCTGCCATATGATCAAAGATGGTGGGCCAAAACCGTCCGGAAAAGTCGGTTTTCGCGGATGTGCGAAACCTTTCGCACCATTTCGCTGTTGTGGTCGGTGGGCCCCACAGAAGCATTTTCTGGAAAATCCACTCCGTCCATTGGATTCAGAACGAAATTTCAATCAAGAATGGGTAGTTTTGAACGTCCATTGACGTGGCCCAGAGAAGAAATCACAAAAGAATCAGTTTTGAACGCTACCGAGCAGCCCTTTTGTGGCCTCTGTATCTCACACGTGTGCACGCATGGGTAAAAAGTGATAACATGGTTTTGTAGTGCTCGAAGCCCTCTACACGGTGGACGGATCGGATTGAGCTTATGGGGCACGTGTGGGGCCCACAACTGATCGCAAAAATGGCCAGCGCCGTGCGTCCGCCGCAAGTTTTTTTTTTTTTTTTTTTTTTTGAGTTGTAGACGGAAACGCTGACCGACTTTTGGAAATTTTGGTGCACGGCGAGTGCACATGTGTACTGTACACACTCATTTCATATGGGGTCCATTGCAATGTTTTAGAGAAATCTGCACCGTCCATCTGTTTTGACTCCTTATTTAAGGCGTCAATAATAATTTTGAGACAGTTCCAGATATCAGGTGGGCCCAGAATCAACGGTTTATGGGCTGATCTGTCAGTTGGGGCACTTCCCGAGATCTTCAATGGCTGAAATTTTATATGTACGGTTAATTTATGGTCCTCAGGCGACGTATGAAGTTTCGAGCCGAACGGATGGTGGGAACCTTGTGATCTTGCATTCTGGACGTCCTTCAGGCCACTTGAGCTTCAATTTCTAACTTTTCTCGGATTTCTGACCGTGTATATTTGTCAATCTTGATCCCCTGGAGTGTGTCCCTTGCCTTTGGTGTCATCAGATCGTTAAATCTCAACTTTTAACTTCTTTTTTCCATCCCTGCTCATAAAATCACTTTGCCACACAAGAATGAGAAAACGAGCCATTAGACAGCATTATATTCGTAAATCCAGACAATATCTGGGGTCTAACATGCAATATTTGACCCTCAACACCCATAAAGAGCAACTGTACGTACATGTTCAATGGGAAAAACTTGCAATAATTTGGTGGTCAAAATTGTTGAAAAATGTTTATGCCCATAGATTACCCATATTGTGGCCAACCAGATCATTGGTATGTTTTCCACGTGTAGTGACATGTGTGTTTCTATGGCAAAGCTGTCTTTATATCATAAAAAATGCTCTGAATCATGCTTCACCACAAGTTTATCGTTGACTCTATGTAGCATTCTATCTGTAATATCAAAGCCTGATCTCTTTGTGTAAACTGAAGAACTTTCACTTTTTATTATAGTTGTACATATAACAAGGCAGAATAATGTTAAATGAGGACTCATCATTTGCAACTAAAATGTTGCTTGCAACCTTCTCCAATGCTTACGTTGCATGTATATAGGACATTCGAGCCGTGTGTTACGTATGCTCCATCATGAAGATCTCCTGGCATGCAAATCAGGTCTGTTGCTCATCAGGGGAACGGCCTATATGAAAACAACACATGATTTAAATAAGAGTCCCTGATTACTGTCCTGGGTGATCATGGTTGTGCCACCCTAAACATGTCCCAGATTTCCTAATTCCTACATGTTTGTTGCAATGGAATTTTAACGAGTTTCCATGTGATGATCACATGAAACTGGTTGTGCTGATGAATTGTCATGCCAATTAATTATTATAGATTATAGAGGTGCTCATGGTCAATTTTCTATCATCCAGTGGATGGTTAGACGGTGGATAAAATATCTTGGGGTAGAGGAAGCCATGAGGCTTATGATTTGGAATAATAGTGATCCCAGTTTCAGCCTCAGGTTCTCTCTCATCTCATTTTCTTCAGTTGATGATCTCATGTGCTGTTGATGTGTGGCTGATTTGCAGCCACCTCTTCAAATGACAGGGCAAACAGTGCGAAAGGTTTTACAAGAGCTGACCTTATTGAGTGGTTGACAATACTGAAGGTGCTTTAGTCATTTTCTATTGTGCACACTATGATCTATAATTTATCTGTATTAAGCATTTTATTTTTCTACTGACAGTCCCCTCACTTTTATGCAAATGACAATCATGTGCGTGTTTAGTTCTCAAATAACAGAAGATTGTTGACAATCATGTGCGTGTTCAGTTCTCAAATAACAGAAGATTGTTGACAATCATGTGCGTGTTCAGGTTTGGCTGCACCACAGAAAAATATTAGTCTTGAGTGGTTATTGGAATGAGTTAAATTCCCTTCCTAGACGCTTTTTTATTTTTTATTTTATTATTATTATTATTTACATTTACATGGCTGTTCAAAGCACTCTTTCAGCCATGTTAACTGCTTCATTCATTTGAAGAATGTAACTCAATGGCCAGCTACTTCCAGTCCATTGAAATGGTATGAGCATTCCTCTAGCTGATAATAGCACAAAAAATTGTACAACTGGATTTATGATCTATACTTGCTTCTCACAGATACATTGATAGCTACGGGCTAAGTGGAGAGATTCCATCAACATTTGCCTACTTGAGAAACATGGATACCTTGTAAGAGCCGGAGATTATAAGTTGCATGGAAACCATCAAAATCATAGGCCTCACCTAAGATTGCTCTTGGACCAGCAATAATACAACTTATGATGCGCAATCCAATGGGCATTAAAATGAAAAAAATTTGCAATGGTCAGAGCAGACTAATGAAAAAATTTCCATTTGATTTTTTTTTGTATGGATGCATCATGCATGGTTTTATGATAAAACACATGTATGTATAAAACAAATTATTTGTTCCAAACAGGACATTTATGATAAAATAAATTATTTGTTCCAAATAGGACATTTATCAAAGGAGCACTATCAGATGATATTTAAGATTTTCATTATAAATAGATTAAGAGCCAATGATAATTATAAGTAGACTTGCAGCCAAAAATAAAGAATTTGATTTTTTTCAAAACATGAAAAGACTAATCAGTCCTACTTCTTGTAACTTCAGGCACTGCTTCAAATGGAGGGACTGCATAAAGATTTGGTTAGAGAGACTATTGATGGTGAACTAGCAGCTGCAACAAATATGAGAGTTACAAAGGCGAAAAGAAACATAAGGCAGTCGGTAAGATAAGATGCATGATTTTTCTTTTCAATTGTTAGTCACAGATTGACAGTACTTGTTTCAATTTTCTTGGATGGATGATGAATGTATTTGGAAATGTAAATGAAAATAAAAAACTTATAATATATATATGTGTGTGTGTGTGTGTGTGTGTGTGTGTGTGTGTGTGTGTGTTATCAATGGAGGATACCTTGTTTAGGGGGACATGAAATTCTTGTAGCTTATGGTATGGTGCCCCAATATTGGTTGTATGTTACTAGTATGTAGTAGATAATACTAGGTTCAATAGTAGATAATACTAGAGAATCCCTAAACCTAAACCTACACCTAATCCTAATCTACTCCTTAACCTAAACCTAAAATTGAAAACCCAAACCTAAATCCGTACACAAACCCGAACCTGAATCCGATTTCCTAAACCTTAACCTAAACCTATAACCAAAACCAAAACCTATAACCTAAACCCGAACCCAAACTCGAACCCGAACCCGAATTCCTAAACCTTAACCTAAACATATAACCTATAACTTATAACTTAAGCCTATACCTAAACCTAAACATTACTTATAACCTAAAACTATTCTCAAATCCTTAAACCTTAACCTATAACCTAATCTAAACCTATACTTATAATCTAAAACTATTCTCAAATCCCAAAACCTATAACCTAAACCTGAATCCAAACCCGAACCCGAACCCGAATTTCTAAACCTTAACTTAAACATATAACCTATAACCTAAACCTATACCTAAACCTAAAACCTAAAGCTAAACCTAAATCTATAACTTAAACCTAAACTCAAATCCCTAAACCTTAACCTAAACCTACAACAAGAACCTAAACCTACAACCTTAACCTAAACTTATAACCTTAACCTAAACCTATTCTCAAATCCCAAAACCTATAACCTAAACCTAAACCTAAAGCTTAACTTAAACCTAAACCTTAACCTCTAACCTAAACCAAACCTAAACCTATAACCTAAACTCAATTCCCTAAACCTTAACCTATAACCTAAACCTAAACTTAAACCTATAACCTTAACCTAAACATAAAACCTAAACCTGTTATATTATTCTTTTTTATATTTTTAAATGGCTTATGGTAATAAACATTATTATATATATATATATATATATATATAATTGCTATGATTTAGAATTTGTAAGAAGTACCAAACATACATCCAGGGCCAAACACGTATGGGACAAAATCGAAAGGGTAATCTGTCAGATGCTTTTAGATATATTTATCTTGTTTTTAAATGTATTAGCTCGAAATTGATGGAGCATACCCGGATGTGCGTCGGAGCTATCCGGATGAGCGGGGGTCCCTGGAAGGTGGGAACTGCTGTTATGATCATGATGAAGCTGTCCATTTCCTATGGACAGCATTGGAAGGGCCTGGCCATTTGGACAGGCCATGTTTATATCTGTATTTGTAGGTACCACACCCTTAACCTAAACCTAAACTTGAAAACCCAAACCTAAACCCGATCTCGAACTCGAACCCGAACCCGATTTCCTAAACCTAAACCTACACCTAATCCTAATCTCAACTCCCTAGAAAACCCAAACCTAAACCCGATCTTGAACCCGAACCCAATTTCCTAAACCTAAACCTTAACCTAATCTCAATTCCCTAAACTTATAGCTTATAACCTAAACCTAAACCTTAACCTAAACCTAAACCTATAAACTTAACCAAAACCAATACTAATGACCTATAACCTATAACCTAACCTTAACCTAAACATAAAACCTAAACCTTAACCCATAACCTAAAACCTAAACCTAAACCTAAACCTAAAACCTAAATGTATTCTCAACTCCCTAAACATAAACCAATAACCTAACCTAAACCTAAACCTAGAACCTACACTTATAACCTAAACCTAAACCTATAACCTAAACCTAAGCTTAAAACCTAAACCTATAACCTAAAACCTAAATGTATTCTCAAATCCATAAACCTAAACCTACACCTAATCCTAATCTCAACTCCCTAACCTAAACCTAAACTTGAAAACCCAAACCTAAACCTAATCTTGAACTAGAACCCGATTTCCTAAACCTAAACCTTAACCTATTTTCAATTCCCTAAAATTATAGCTTATAACCTAAACCTAAACCTTAACCTAAACCTAAACCTTAACCTATTTTCAATTCCCTAAACCTATAACTTATAACCTAAACCTAAACCTTAACATAAACCTAAACCTAAACCTATAAAATTAACCTAAACTAAAACCTATGACCTAAAACCTTAACCTATAACCTATAACCTAACCTTAACCTAAACATAAAACCTAAACCTTAACCTATAACCTAAAACCTAAACCTAAACCTAAAACCTATTCTCAAACCCCTAAACCTAAACCTACACCTAATCCTAATCTCAACTCCCTAACCTACACCTAAACTCGATTCCGAATGCAAACTCAATTTTCTAAACCTAAACCTTAGCCTATTCTCAATTCCCTAAACCTATAACTTATAACCTAAACCTAAACCTTAACCTCAACCTAAACCAAAACTTATGACTTAAAACCTAAATGTATTCTCATATCTCTAAACTTAAACCTACACCTAATTCTGATCTCAACTCCCTAACCTAAACCTAAACCCAAACTTGAAAACCCAAACCTAAACCCGATCCCTAACGCAAACCCGATTTTCTAAACCTAAACCTTAACCCATTCTCAATTCCCTAAACCTATAGCTTATAACCTTAACCTAAACCTTAACCTTAACCTATTTTCAATTCCCTAAACTTATAGCTTATAACCTAAACCTAAACCTTAACCTAAACCTAAACCTAAACCAATACTTATGACCTAAAACCTTAACCTATAACCTATAACCTAACCTTAACCTAAATATAAAACCTAAACCTTAACCCATAACTTAAAACTTAAACCTAAACCTAAAACATAAATGTATTCTCAACTCCCTAAACATAAACCTATAACCTAACCTAAACCTAAACCTAGAACCTACACTTATTACCTAACCTTAACCTATAACCTAAACCTAAGCTTAAAACCTAATCATATGACCTAAAACTTAAATGTATTATCGAATCCCTAAACATAAACCTATACCTAATCCTAATCTCAACTACCTAACCTAAACCTAAACCTAAACTTGAAAACTCAAACCTAAACCCGATCCCGAACCCGAACCCGATTTCCTAAACCTAAACCTTAACCTATTTTCAATTCCCTAAACCTATAGCTTATAACCTAAACCTAAACTTAAACCTTAACCTAAACCTAAACCTATAAACTTAACCTAAACCAAAACTGATGACCTAAAACCTTAACCTATAACCTATAAACTAACCTTAACCTAAACATAAAACCTAAACTTTAACCTATAACCTAAAAGCTAAACCTAAACCTAAGACCTATTCTCAAATCCTTAAACCTAAACCTACACCTAATCTTAATCTCAATTCCCTAACCTAAACCTAAACTTGAAAACTCAAACCTAAGCCCGATCCTAAACGCAAACCTGATTTTCTAAACCTAAACCTTAACTTATTCTCAATTTCCTAAACCTATAGCTTATAACCTAAACCTAAACCTTAAGCTAAACCTATAACCTTAACCTAAACCAAAACCTATGACCTAAAACCTAAATGTATCCTCAAATCTCTAAACCTAAACTTACACCTAATCCCAATCTCAACTCCCTAACCTAAACCTAAACCTAAACTTGAAAACCCAAACCTAAATCCGATCTCGAACCCGAACCCAATTTTCTAAACCTAAACCTTAACATATTTTCAATTCCCTAAACCTATAGCTTATAACTTAAACCTAAACCTTAACCTAAACCTAAACTTAAACCTATAAACTTAACATAAACCAAAACTTATGACCTAAAACCTTAACCTATAACCTATAACCTAACCTTAACCTAAACATAAAACCTAAAGCTTAGCCTATAACCTAAAACCTAAACCTAAACCTAAAACCTAAATGTATTCTCAACTCCCTAAACATAAACCTATAACCTAACCTAAACCTAAACATAGAACCTTCACTTATAACCTAAACCTAAACCTAAGCTTAAAACCTAAACCTATGACCTAAAACCTAAATGTATTCTCAAATCCCTAAACCTAAACCTACACCTAATCCTAATCTCAACTCCCTAACCTAAACCTAAACCTAAACTTGAAAACCCAAACCTAAATCCAATCCCGAACCTGAACCCGATTTCCTAAACCTAAACCTTAACCTATTCTCAATTCCCTAAACCTATAGCTTATAACCGAAACCTAAACCTAAACCTAAACCTAAACCTTAACCTATAACCTAAAACTAAACCTAAAACTTAAATGTATTCTCAAATTCCTAAACCTAAACCTACACCTAATCCTAATCTCAACTCCCTGACCTAAACCTAAACCTAAACTCGAAAACCCAAACCTAAACCTGATCCCGAACCCGAACCTGATTTCCTACACCTAAACCTTAACCTATTCTCAATTCCCTAAACCTATAGCTTATAACTAAAACCTAAACCTAAACCTAAACCTTAACCCGTAACCTAAACCTAAACCTAAAATCTAAATGTATTCTTAAATCCTTAAACCTAAACCTACACCTACACCTAATCCTAATCTCAACTCTCTAACCTAAACCTAAACCTAAACTTGAAAAGCCAAATCTAAACCCGATCCTGAACTCGAACCCGATTTTCTAAACCTAAACCTTAACTTATTCTCAATTCCCTAAACCTATATCTTATAACTTAAACCTAAACCTAAACCTAAACCTATAAACTTAACCTAAACTAAAACCTATGACCTAAAACCTTAACCTATAACCTAACCTTAACCTAAACCTAAAACCTAAACCTTAACCTATAACCTAAAACCTAAACCTAAACCTAAAACCTAAATGTATTCTCAACTCCCTAAACCTAAACCTACACCTAATCCTAATCTCAACTCCCTAACCTAAACCTAAACCTAAACTTGAAAACCCAGAACTAAACTTGATCTCGAACCTGAACCCAATTTTCCAAACCTAAACCCTAACCTATTCTCAATTTCCCAAACCTATAGCTTATAACCTAAACCTAAACCTATAACCTTAATCTAAACCAAAACCTATGACCTAAAACCTAAATGTGTTTTCAAATCTCTAAACCTAAACCTACACCTAATCCTAATCTCAACTCCCTAACCTAAACCTAAGCCTAAACTTGAAAACCCAAACCTAAAACCCGATCCCGAACCCGAACCCGATTTCTAAACCTAAAACTTAAATATATTCTCAAATCCCTAAACTTAGACCTACACCTAATCCTAATCTCAACTCCCTAACCTAAACCTAAACCTAAACTTGAAAACCCAAACCTAAACCCGATCCCGAACCCGAACCCGATTTCCTAAACCTAAACCTTAACCTATTCTCAATTCCCTAAACCTTAACCTAACCTAAACCTATAACCTGCACTTATAATGTAAACTTATAACCTAAACCGAAGCCTAAAATCTAAACTTAAAACTGAAATGTATTCTCAAATCCTTAAATTTATACATACACCTAATCCTAATCTCAATTCCCTAATCTAAACTTAAAACTAAACTTGAAAACCCAAACCTAAACCCCATCTCGAACCCAAACCCGATTTCCTAAACCTAAACTTTAACCTATTCTCAATTCTCTAAAGCTATAACATATATACTATAACGTATAACCTAAAGCTAAACCTTAAACCTATAACCTAAACTTATATTCTATAACCTATAACTTTAACCTTAACCTTAACGCATCGCCAAAAGCTGATAAGAGATGTTTTTCAAGTTGTGCAGGATCCTCAGAGAGGTTCTATAAACAAAGGGATGATCCGATAAGTCTTTTTCTTTTCTATTTTTATATGATCTTTGGTGTAAGTGTTTGAATTCAGTGTCTAAAATATACCTATGGTATTTGGCAGAGAACAACTGATTGCATTCAGGCAAGCAACGGAACAGATGCCTCATCGCATCATATTCTATAGGTAATTCTTCACCTTGGGAATCTCTATAGAATATGAATATTATGATTTAGTTTTTATTTTTGTTGGATGAGAAACTGTTTGGTATTTTGACTCATGATTTAGAGTTTTGTAGGGTTGGTGTGAGCGTATTTATGCGTGGATGAATGTAATGTGGATAAGATTGTTTGTGTTTGGATGGATGTAGTTTATGTTTGGATGGATTTATATAGTTTGGGTTTAGATGGATATGTTGACGGTCAAATATTGCATATTAGACCCCATTTATTACCTGGATTTATGAGCATGATTCTGTTTAATGGCCCGTTTTTATCGTGTTTGTGTTGCTAGGTGATTTTAGGAGCTTGGGCTGGAAAATGATATTAAAAATAAGGTTTTAGCACTCAAGATGCACCAAGGAAAGTTACAGGACTCCAGGGGATCAAGATCAAGAATTTACATGCCAGAGATCCGAGGAAATCACACTACTCACGTTAAACGGGTCTGAAAATCATCCAGAATGCAAGATCACAGGGTTACCACCATCTGTTCAACTTGAAACTTCATACATGGCCTGGGGACCATAAATTAACCGTACACGTCGAATTTCAGGTCTTGGATCATTATATAAGTGGCCCAATGGACAGATCAGCCCATAAAATCTCAAATTGGGGCCCACCTGAGTTATGGATATGCTTCAAAAGTGTTCTGGACGGTTAAAATGAGATTTTGAAAAGAATGGACGGAATGGATTTCACATAAACATCACAATGGACCCCACATGAGGGTGGGCGTCCATATAGTGCACGTACACGTGCACTGCACCAGTTAAACTGCCCAGTCAAAGCGAGCGACGACCCGTCACTCCTCCTCTGCATAAGAAGCAACAGTGTCTTGAGGGTGCTGGCCAGTTTTGAGTTGCGTGGCCCACCCATCATTTAATTGAAAGATCTGAACTGTCCATTTGATCCGTAGGATGGCCTTGACTGTCACCTAGGTGATTTTTTTTGCCACCATACAAGCAATCAGACGAACATCTCATCCGAATGGAAGATTGACGGTGACAGGGACAGAATGGTGGACCACACCTAATCCAAGCCCAACAATCCGATTCTGAATGGTTTTTCACGAATATTTTAATGGACGGAGCTGATTTTCCATAAGATTCCCATAGTGGGCCCACTAATCATCGCACTTTCATGGAATCTAAGGCAGAGACGGAAAACAGAAACAGGGGCTGCATTGGATTCTTGTGGCCCACAAACATCATCTATATGGATGATCCGATCAGTAGGTCCAAGGAACGATTTCAACAAGAACCATGGTGCTCTTGTGCAACCATGTACAAGAAAGAGATCAAAAGATGAGAGGAAAAGACGCCACATTGATGGATATTATGGCCCACCTAAGATTCAGATTCATTCTAGATTTTGTTTCATGGCTTAAATCGGTCCTATAAATGCATTAAACGGATCTGATCTTTGAAAAAATTACTATAAATAGGGCTTATCAACACCAGCATCGAATGCGGAACCGTCCCTGCTTCGCAGCCGATGCATGTTGGGTCGTAATGGCCCATCAGCATTGATCATATGGGCAATCTGAACCATCCAGATAGAGCCTAGGTGGATTTTAACCGTTCTCAAGAAGTTAGATGGTCAAGATGGGTGGCCATTTCGCACCAAATGTGGGTCGAGTACAAGCTGTCTTACGTACGTGAACATGTTTAACTGCAAAACAGAGTCAGTTTTGGACAACTACACCGACTCCACCTTTCCATCCAAACAACCGACACCACTCCCAGTCTCTATAAAAGGAGGAGAGCAAGAGTTTGGACGGGGTTCACAAGGAAGGACGACTAGAGCTTAGGGTATGCACGGCTTGGAGGTAGCCACGAGAGAGAGAGAGAGAGAGAGAGAGAGACAGGGATAGTATTTTGTTTAGTTTTTAATTGCTGTTTTTTTAATTTATGAGATTTAGCTCGATCATGTCAAGCTAAACTTCTTAGCTAGGGCTAAGAGGTGAAGCTTGTAGCAGGATGGGGGACCTATGCGTGTGCCTTTAGTTTAAACTGAATTGATATTAATTTTAGTTGAGTTTATGGAATGCTTTTAGTTTTATTAATGGTCTGTTATGACTAAAATTACAATGGGTCTGCAATGGCTTTGAGAATGTTCTTCTTCCTTTATGTTTATGACGTCAGGAAGCCCTGTTGTTCACCATAGTCTCCTGGGCATGGTTGGATGTCGGTACCCTTCCTAACCTTCATACATGTGATTGATTGGTAATTAGTTTAATTCTATTGTTTGCCATAGTCTCTTGGGCATGGTTGGGTGATGGAATCCATTCTAACTCATATATCCTTCATCTCTTTAAAAACTAGATCAATAGCAGTTCAGTAAATTTCATGATTTTTGATGACAGGCATAAGATCTCCCTGATCTCTATAAGTGGATCCTCTGACTCCCTAGTTTCCTTTCCTCTAAATTTTCTTAAGTTTTAGATAATCATTCCATCATTATTCCCTCAATTTCTATTTAATTTAGATTGCATCTCATACTAGTTCTAGTTCTACTTAGTTTCAGTCAACGTACAAGTTTCAGTCCTTTGGGATTCGACCTCCGTCTTACCGAGTTATTACTACATCACAACCCTGCACTTGGGGAGTGAACAAGTTTTTGGCGCCGTTGCCGGGGACTGACGGTTGCGTTTCTGAAATTAATTAGTTTTAGGATTAGTTTAAGATTAGGTTTAGATTTTCTTGATTTTTAGAAGTTCAACTTGTCTTTCTTGTTTTGTAGGCTTCTAAGATAGTTTCTAAATTGGTAAATTCTGTCTTAAATTCTTCCTCTCTATTCTAGATTAGAATTTATTCCTTCTTTTTAGTAAGTTTCTAACTTTAATTCTTTTAGTTTTTCTATAAGTTCTTGTTTAGGAACTGACTTATTTGTTTTGTAGGAAACTTCTAATTTAGTAAGCTCTTTCTAATTTCCTCTTTCTTTGGAATTTCTTCTTTTCTTTAGAAATTAATTCACTTTTAATTAGGAATTTTATAATTTTAGACTTTCTATTCTTAGAAACTAACTTGTTTTGGTTTGTTTTGCAGGTTTTTAACTTAGAAACTCCGATCTGGTAACTTCTTTCCAAATCCTCTCTTTCTTTCTAAATTTTTATTTCTTTTATCTTTTTTAGGTCTAAGTTTAGAATCAAAATTGAAGTTATTGTTGAAAATCAACCTCAAGCACTTCCACAACCCAGGGTTGAGGAAGTACAAGCTGAAAATAAGGTGCATCAAGTACCCCCGCCTCGTACTTTATGAGATTATTTACAACCGGCGGGGGTGAGTACACCCTCATGTATGATTTTTTCTGAGAATACAGGACAGATGGACATCAAGCCAGGGGTTATCCAATTCCTTCTTAAGTTTCATGGGCTCGAGTCTGAAGAATTGTATCTACATCTGAAAGAGTTCGACGAGATTATAACCACCTTATACTTTCCTAAGGTATCTGAGGATACTATTAGGCTGAAACTCTTTCCATTTTCCTTGAAAGAGAAAGGCCAAGACGTGGTTTCACTCACTGTGTCCTAGATCCATTGGCACATGGAATGATATGCAGAGAAAATTTATGAAGAAATTTTTCCCACATAATAAAACAATTACCCTCAGAAAAGCAATCATGAACTTTGCCCAAAAGAAAGATGAAACATTCTTCCAATATTGGAAAAGGTTCAAGGATTTGGTCAGTTCATGCCCACAACACGGCTTTGAAACGTGGCGCATTACAAATTTTTTCTACGATGGACTGACATCTTCCATGCGCCAAATGGTCGAAACAATGTGTAATGGAGAATTCATTAATAAAAATGTTGACGAGGTATGGGATTATCTCGATAGTCTTGCTGAAAAAACACAATCATGGGACTATTACCCAAATCCGAACACTACGTCTAGGCCGACTCATTCAAAGGAAAAGGGCGAAATATATCTCCTGAAAGAGGATGATGATCTTAACACTAAGGTGGCTAATCTCACCAGAAAATTTGAGGCTATGGAAGGAAAGAAGGAAAAGGTTAATGAAAGTGTTTGTGGCATCTGTGATTGCAACATTCATACTACTGAAAATTGTCCTACAATACCTGCCTTTCGAGAAGTATTAAATGAACAATCCAATGCCGTAAACAACTATCAAAGACCTTTCAATGCACCACCCTCTAATACGTACAATCCTGGCTGGAAAAATCATCCTAATTTTAGTTTGAGGAATGGACAAACTGCTACCCCTCAAGGTTTCTTCAATCAAAATACAAATCAGGGGAGACCTCAAGAAGAACCGGCTCAAAATTCTGTGCAAGAGCTGACGCAAATAATGCAAGAATTTATACAAAAGATGGATTCACATATGACGGCTATAAAAAAGGGGATGCTTCCTACACAACCAATCCCCAATCCTAAACCGCAATACGAGATAGGTGACCCCAGCTCTTCAAATCAAATGGGGCACGCTAAATCCATCACCACTCTTAGGAGTGAGAATGTTATTGATAAAACCCTTCCGGTTAGGCCCGAAAAGCTTCAAGAACTAGAAGAGGACAACAATGATGGATCTAGTGATGCCCCATAAAAATTTGAACCGGAACCTTTAGAAAAGCCAGTTGCTCCGTTTTCCCAATGGTTGGTTGAACCAAAACGTCTCCCTCACTCTCAGGATATCCTAGAGGTGTTGAAACAAGTGAAAGTCAACATTCCTCTACTTGACGTCGTAAAACAGATACCTTCATATGCCAAATTCCTAAAAGACCTATGCACTACCAAACGACGGAAAAGTGTTCAAAAGAAGATTTTCTTGACTGAGAAAGTGACTGCCATCCTAAAACAAGATGTGCCACAAAAATTTAAAGACTCCGGTTGCCTAACCATATCATGTGTAATCGAGAACTACCGAATTGATCACGCACTTCTTGACTTAGGAGCGAGCGTCAATTTGATTCCCTACTCGGTATACCAACAGTTAGGTTTGGGTGAATTAAAATCCACCCGAACTATACTATAACTTGTTGATCGCTCTGTTCGTGTACCAAGAGGGATAATTGAGGATGTGTTAGTCCAGGTTGATAGATTTTACTACCCCGTTGATTTTATCATCTTGGACACCGAACCCATCAATGACACGAGCACTCCGATTCCCGTCATTCTTGGTCGCCCATTCCTGTCCACTTCAAATGCAATTATCAATTGTAGGAATGGTGTCATGACTATGTCTTTTAGAAATTTGATATTGGAATTAAATATTTTTTTTAATAACGGCAGCAACTTAGAGGATGATGACGAGTTCCACGATATTAACATGATTGATTCTTTTGTGGAAGATAGAATGCCTCTCACCTTATCCTCTGATCCTCTAGAAATGTGCCTGGCTCACTCTCATGATCTTGATGATGATATAATTAGGGAGACGTGTGTCATGATTGATACTGCACCGGTACTTGAAGTTAACCGGTGGAGGCCACAAATTGAAGAGTTGCCCCAAACTGATATAGTGTCTCTACCATCTAACCTCAAACCATCGAAGCTTGACCTAAAACCTTTGCCCTCTGATTTAAAATATGTCTATTTAGGTCAAGATGAGACATACCCGGTAGTGATCTCTGCCCACCTGGAGAAAGAACAGGAGAGTATGCTCATATCTACTCTCATTGAGTATAAGGGAGCTCTGGGATGGACGATAGCGGACCTCAAAGGAATTAACCCATCGATTTATACTCACCGCATATATCTTGAGGATAATGCAAAGGCTGTTCGGCAATCACAACGTAGACTAAATCCAAATATGAAGGAAGTGATTAAGGCCGAGGTTCTCAAACTATTGGAAGTGGGCATCATATACCCCATATCTGATAGTCAATGGGTGAGTCCAACTCAGGTGGTTCCTAAGAAGTCTAGGATCACCATCGTAGCCAATGCCAATAATGAACTCGTGCCGACCAAAGTTACTACTGGTTGGAGAATATGCATTGACTACAGAAAGCTGAATACTGTCACGAGGAAAGACCACTTTCCTTTGCCCTTCATTGATCAAATCTTGGAAAGGCTAGCTGGTCATTCCTATTACTATTTCCTTGACGGGTATTCAGGTTATAATCAGATTAAAATCGCCCCAGAGGATCAGAAAAAGACCACATTTACATGTCCCTATGGCACCTTTGCTTATAGAAGGATGCCATTTGGGTTATGTAATGCTCCTGCCACCTTTCAGCGATGTATGATGAGTATCTTTTCTGACATAGTGGGGAAATATCTAAAGGTTTTCATAGACGATTTCTCTGTTTTCGGTTCATCTTTCAGCGAGTGCTTAGAGAGTCTTAAATGTGTGCTGAAAAGATGTGAAGAAAAGAATTTGGTACTTAATTGGGAGAAGTGTCATTTTATGGTTCAAAAGGGAATTGTCCTTGGGCATATCATCTCGTCCAAAGGAATCGAGGTAGATAAGGTAAAAATCGATCTTATCTCAAACCTACCTCCACCCAGGAACATCAGAGACGTGCGATCCTTTTTAGGACACGCAGGATTTTACAGGCGATTCATAAAGGACTTTAGTCTCCTCTCTCGTCCTTTATGTAATCTTCTCCAAAAAGATGCACCATACGAGTGGACTGAGCAATGTCAAGAAGCTTTCACCAAGCTTAAGGGCATGTTAACCACTGCACCTATCATGCAGCCACCCGATTGGAGCCTTCCCTTTGAGCTCATGTGCGATGCCTCTGATTATGCTCTTGGAGCGGTCTTAGGCCAAAGAAAAGATAAATGGCCTTATGTTATTCATTATGCAAGTAGGATTCTAAATCCTGCCCAAGTGAACTACTCGACTACGGAAAAGGAACTCTTAGCCGTAGTGTTCGCTTTGGATAAATTTAGATTCTACCTGATCGGATCCAAGATCATCATCTACACAGATCACACGGCACTTAAGTATTTTCTTTCTAAGAATGATTCTAAACCCCGCCTGATACGATGGATCCTTCTACTCCAAGAATTTGATTTGAAAATTAAAGATAAAAAGGGAGTAAAGAACGTAGTGGCCGATCATCTCTCTCGCCTTAATACCTCTGATTCCCTTGAGGCGACCCATATCAATGACATGTTCCCTGATGAATAACTGTTCAGAGTCTCCCATTCACCTTGGTTCGCTGATATTGCTAATTTCTTGCTACAGGTTCCATACTGACACATTGGACATCACAAGATAAGAAGAAGTTCTTTACCAAGGTACGTAACTTTTGCTGGGACGATCCTTTAAATGGTAGATTGGCAGTTTAGATGATTGGCTTTTTATCTCCTCACCCATATAAAGAAAGAAAGAAAAAAATATATATATAACTGATGATTTTGTCTTTGCAACTTACAAGGACTATTGTAGCTAGAGACCTTGAAGCTCTACCAATTAATCTAACATCAGAGGTAGATGTCCCCTAGGTGGTACTTCAAATCATCCACCTTACAGTGCACCATGTAGAATGATGTTGAAAAAACCAATTTTGGGCATCTAAACAAGTTGGACCATCCAAATCCCTGAAAATTAATGAGTTGAGCCATCCTAACCATGGAAAAAGATTGCCAAAATCCAAGTTGAACCATCCCAACCATGGAAAAAGATTGCCAAAACCCATCTTCTGATGACCAAAACACTAGCAATTTAGCATGGCAACCAATGTTCACAGAGACATCAAGGCAACCAATGTTCTGCTTAATAAGGATCTCAATGCTAAGATATCCGACTTTGGTTTGGCTAAACTTGAGAATGCCCATACTTTGCAGTTGTTTCCTTCAAGCTTCTACTGACAATTAGAGTTGTTCATAACAAGAAAACCACAAAGGCAATTGCAACATTACCCTATATGGTGCACCTTTGTTAAGGATGCATTTTCCCTTGACTATCAATATAAGTAAGAGTCATTTGCTTATCAATTGGATTAAATGGAAGGAAATGAACCCCTTAAATGTCAGCTCATGCCTTCTTGTATGTCTAGATGGAAAAAAAGGCCAAAATGGAAGAATCAGTGATACACACATTATATATCTTTTTATAAGTAAGATAGAATAACCATTGCATTCCAAAATCACAAAACAGAAAAAATGAATGCAGTAAAATATTTTAAAAAAATGATTCCAAAACACATTTTCACTCATGGTAGCCATGGATTTATCATATGTGAGTCATGTCAATGCTTTAAATTTCATGGATTGAATTGATCACCTCCCAGTATGCTTTTAGAATCCATTCTCTGCCTTGATTTTGTCAGTTTTTAATCGTTATACTTCAAAGTTTTCCTGCAAATCTCCTATTTAGAATTTTTTGCTCTCTAGTCTCATCAACCAAGAACATGTGAGTTGCTAGAAAAAATGCAAAATTCATAATGAACCTTCTCATGCAGTTAATTCATCTACAACAAAGTGAAGAAAGGTAAGGGCTCAATTCCAACAAATCACATTCAAGACTCAGCTTCAATTAGAAAATAATAATAATTTTTACTGATAAAAGATTTACTCCCTCCCTGGGGAAGCATATATAATTTAGATTCATTCCGAATACCTACCCTATCAGATGAGAAAAACTTTTTTAGGGGGCATCTCCCATGAGGTTTAAGCAGATTCTTACACAAAAAATGAGAGAAATGGTTTGGATAAGGCCAACATTCCACCAATAACCAGTGTTGTTGTGTACCTAAATGTGGTTTGATTTTTTCTTTTTTTCCAAGGAATGAGTTGGCCTCAACCTTGTCAGAATCTGCTGCGACAATGACGAAAGAAAGCATGTCAATCTAACTACTGCTTGATGACGTTGATACAACATGGAGTTATGGCATATCCATGTTGCATCTAGGGCTGTTAATGGGGCTGGATTAAGCAGGGTTTCATGCTACCCAAGCCCATCTCAAAAGCTCTTAGGCTAGACAAAGGTCAACCATGTCCAAAAAGTTCCCAAGCACTACCTAGACACAACCCAAATGGCAATTTAAATGGCCATGATGGGCCTGAACTATCCCATTCCCACTTGTATTAGATTAGTTTATATATGCCAAATGTGTTGGAATGAGATGAAGGGTTGGCCACCTAACCCTTAGTTGCCTAAACATATTTTCCCAAAGAAAGAGTTTGTATTAAATTATAAATATTGGAGAAAGAAACAAAAGCTTGTTTGGTTGCGGCATTTTGTTGAACATATCACGGGTAACTGCTCTAAGAGTTGTACTTATCTGAAAATTGCCATGGGTTACTGCTTTAAGAATCACCGGATTGTATCACGTGTGCTTGTGATATATCTGAAAATTGTCTAATGCCTGTGATCAATGGATGATACATCACCTATGATTTTGTTTCACCGATTGAGGGACATATTGTCGTTCAAGTCCCAACCATGAAGCCTGCTTCATTGAGTGAAGATTGGAGGTTCAAGTCTTTTGAGACGCTCTCTCAGGACAGCCAAATTGATAGCATTTCAATGGAAGGGCTGCGGATGGATTCATCGGTGTCTCTCCAGAGTAAAGAAAAAGAAGCCCCACACATCAGGCCTCACTCACATCAAATCAAATAAAAATAAAAATAAAAAAAGAATGGGTGAGAAGGAACAAGGGAACAAGGGGAGTGGACTCACTTCGGCCGGTGGAAGGTTGGATGGCCGGATGGGATAACCTCTTCTCGTCGAGCTCCTCTCCATGTCTCTTCCTCTATCTATATGAGAATAGAAGGAGAATGGAAGAAGGGGAGGAGGTAGGATGGTATGAGAGAGAGAGGGGGGGGGGGGGGGGGAGAGTTAGGGTCAGCGCATGCCCTAGCTCATATGAGAGAGATAGGGTTGGACGCGAGAGAAAGGGAGAGAGAGGGTTTGGTTTTTGGGAGGTGGGACATGCGCACGGGAGATAAGGGCGGACGGGATTTCAATTCAGGGGGTGACGGACGGCACTTTAAGTGCCTAGTTTTAGCACTCGTGGGGCCCATCGTGATGTATGTTATTTATCCACTCTGTCCATTCATTTTAAAGGAATCATTTTAACCGTTGATCCAAAAAAGAGTCAGATCGAAGCTGTAAGCGGACTACATAATATATTAACGATAGAAATTTATTTTTTATTATTTCTTATGGTGTGGTCCACTTAGACCTTTAATCTACATAATTTTTTGGCTCATCCACTGAAATTATATATTAGAATTTATGGGCGGTTTAGATCAAAGGCATATATTCCAATGGGCCCCATGGAGCCCCTTAAGAACCATTAATATCTAATAAGGTTATAGTAAGGAGGCGGTTTAGATCGAAGCTGTACGCTCATTCAACACTGTTTCATATAATGTGGTCCACTTGAGATTTGGATATATCTCATTTTTTGTCTCATATTGTAAAATTATCTGTAAAAATATATGGACGGCATGGATGAAACACATACATTATGGTGGGGTCACAGAGGACCGACCACTAGCCATTGGCGGGGTAGTCAATCTGTTCCCAAGCGTACTAAGTAAATCCTGTGGGGTCCACCATGATTTATTCATTTTATCCACTCCATCCATCCATTTTAACATATAATTTTATTACATAAACTTAAAAATGAAGCCTATAAAAATCTAAAGTGGACCATATCAAAGGAAATAGTATAAAATGAATGCCTACCATTAAAAAATTTTGGAAGGCCATTGAAGTTTTGGATCAAGTTAATATTTTAGTTTTCCCTTCATCCATGTATCTGTGATCTATTGAACAGGTTGGATGACAAATAAAAATCACTGTAGGCCATAGGAAGATTTCAACAGTGGAAATCATAATTCCCACTCTTTCCTGTGGTATGGTCCACTTGAGCTTTGGATATGCTTTAATTTTGGGCTCAACCACTAAATAGATTGACAGGGTGGATAAACCAAATACATTCACTGTGTCAATGCTAACTGGATATGACAGGGTATGATGCAATATGCGTTGAAACCCTCTCGGGGATCACAAAAGTTTCGGATGAATATGAAATTTATTTTTCCTATTCATCCAAGTATTTGGACCACACCACATGAAATGGTGTTGATTGAATATCGAACATTAAAAACTTCTTGTGATTGAGCCAAAGTATGAGACAGATTCAAAGTTCGAGTGGACCCCATCATCCGTATACGAAACTCAGTAGGTCATACCATCTAAAACTATGTGAAGACATCCTAAAAAAGTCTAACCCCTCATCCAAGTGGGACACACATAATGAATGGGCTGGATCTGTGAATTACATTTAAGTAGGCCCAATATATGAATATGAATGTTACCCCTCTCCATTATATTACGTGGTGTGGCCCACCCAAGTCATGGACTAAGTTTGAATTTATTTTTAAGCTCTTGGCCCACCCAAGTCATGGATTGACTTTCTCCATACCGTTCAATGCTTTTCTCGGATCGTTTTAAGATATGAACCAAAAAATGGGGCGGGTCCAAGGCTCAAGTGGACTAAAGTAGGGATTGAACGTCCGCCATTAAAAACTTCTTAAGAGCTAGACAAGTTTCAGATGAAGCCGATATCTGTGTTTTCACTTCATCCACGTCTACATGACCTTATGAATAGGTTGGATGGTAAAAAAAAAACATCATGCTGGCCCTTAGAAAGGTTTCAACGGTGGGTGTCATTATCACTACAGCTTCCTTTGGTATGGTCCACTGGAGCCCTTTACCTACCTCATTTTTTTTTGCTCATACCTTATAATGAACTGAGAAAAATGATGAATGGCGTGGATAAAACACTTACATCACTGTGGGCTAAAAAATGAAGCATATCCAAAGCTAAAGGGGAGACATCAAATACACGGTGATGATGTTCGACACACATCATGATGGGCCCATTTTACATGTCTGGTCTATTCACTCTATTCTACTGATCATTACCCTCAATTTGATCAGTTACTCGCTTCGATTATACTGCATATGAGAAAGATATTGGGCAAACAAGATTGATCAACAATTTGAGTGAATTTTGATTTAAACATCTGAAGTTATTTACTCTTCAATCTGGACTAATCAGATTGTCCAAAAATGGATAAAGGTTGTTCATAATATCAAAAATATATGAATGAATAGAAAACACAAACATCAATTTGATCCAAAACTTCTATGGCCTCCAAGAAATTTTAAATGGTATAGGTTCAATCACACTATTTCCTGTGGTGTGGTGCACTTGAGCTTCGGATATGCTTCATTTTTTTCTTTGGACTTCAAATTATCTGTTAACATGGATGAATGGAGTGGATAAAATAAATAAATAACGGTGGACCCCACAGAGTTTACTCTGGTAAAGGTAACGAGTAACTCAAATGTAGTGAAGAAAGGTTTCCTTGCAACATTTGTAATCATATATTGGGCCTGCTTAAATGTGATTCACATATCCAACCCACTCATTATGTGTGTCCCACTTGGATGAGGGGTCAGACCAAGTTTCAACCGCATCCAAAACTCATGTGGGCCCCACCAAGTGCTTTTATATTTTTTAGGATGTCTTCACATAGTTTTAAATGGTATGGCCCACTTGAGTTTCGTTTACCGATGATTTTTGAGACATCTCATAACCTAAAGGGGACACATCAATTCCACAGTGTTGATGTTCGACAGACATCATGATGGGGCTCACAAAACTTACTAACATCAATTCATAGGTTCTCACGAGGCCAGTAAGTTGGGTCACAATTTTAAACAGAATATTTGGCCCATTTTACATGTCTGATGCATTCACTCTATTTTACTGATCAATACTCTCAATTTGACTAGTTACTCGCCTCAATCGGGCTACATATGAGAAAGATATTAGGCATACAAGATCGATCAAGAAATTCAGTGAAATTTGATTTAAACATCTGAAGTTATCTACTCTTTAATTTAAATTGACTAGATTGTCCAAAAATAATTAAAGATTCAATTAGTGGGTGTGCCTAATAATTTAGTAATTTTATTTTTCATAAATAAATTTAACATTTTTTTTTCAAAAGGTATATATTTTTTACTCTTTTAAATAAATATCATTTTTATTATAAAATATTTCAAAAGTATTTAAAATACAAATTTTGAATTTTTATTTACAAAATCTAAAAAATTTTCTCATATTTTAATTTTTTTCTCAAAATTTTTCTTAAACATATTTAAAATTTCTAAACTTTCAACATTTTTATTCATGTAATATTACAAATTATTTAAACATTACCTTTTAATTATACACACACACACACACACACACACACATACACATTTAGGTTATAGACAAAAAATTTTAAAAATTAAAACATTTTTACATTATTACCGACGGTTTTTAGCCGTCGGAAAAAAAGATATAGGAAAAACACTTTTACCGACGAATATTTTCGTCGATAAAGGTCTTACCGGCAACTTTTCCAGTTTCAAGTGAAAATTTGGGATTCAAAAACCCTTTAGCTACGAATAGTTTCGTAGGTAAATACAGGTTTTACCTACGAAATTATAATTCGTAGGTGAAAGTAGGGTTTTCGATTTTTAAAATTAAATAGACCCTTCAGCTACGAATAATTTCATAGGTAAAGATAGATTTTACCTACACACTTAGAATTCGTAGGCAAAAGCAAGTCTTTGGATTTTCTTTCTTTTTGAAAAATTTCAAAGATCCTTCATCTATAATCAAAAGACCCTTTAGCTACGAATAGTTTCATAGCTAAAGACGTGTTTTACCTACGAAATTAAGATTCATAGAAAAAAGTAAGGTTGTCGATTTTTGGTGATCTCTAAAAATTTAGTAGACCCTTTAGCTTCGAATATTTTCGTAGGTAAAGATGTGTTTTGCCTACGAAAGTTGATTTTGTAGGTAAAAGGAGGGTTCTGGATTCTGTAATTTTTTGAAAATTTTCACATATATCCTTTAGCTACAAATATTTTCGTAGGCAAATATAGGTATTCCCTTCACATACCCTTCAGCTACAAATATTTTCGTAGGCAAATACGGGTTTTCCCTACGAAACTAGAATTCGTAGGAAAAAGTAAGGTTTTCGATTTTTGAAATTTGACAGACCCTTTAGCTACGAATATATTCGTAGGTGAAGATAGGTTTTACCTACGAAAGTTTATTTCGTAGGTAAAAGGAGTGATTTCAATTTTTTTAATAGTTTAAAAGACACTTTAGCGACAAATAGTTTCGTAGGTAAATATATTTTTTGCCTACAAAAGTTGGCTTCGTAGGTAAAAGGAGGGTTTTCGATTTTGTATTTTTTTGAAAAATTTTACAGATCCTTCAGCTACGAATATTTTCATAGGTAAAGAAGGTTTTACCTACGAAACAGTTTCGTAGGTAAAAGTAAAATCAAAACATCATTTAGTTACGAATAGTTTCATAGGTAAAGATCCGATTTTTTATAGCCAATTCAAACACCCTTTGGCTACGAACATTTTTGTAGGTAAATATGGGTTAGAAATTTTGAAACACCCTTTGGCTACGAACAATTTCGTAGGTAAATATTGGGTTTACCTACGAAAGTATATTTCGTAGGTAAAAGTAAAGTTTTTGATTTTTAGAATTCAAAACATCATTTAGCTACGAATATTTTCGTAGGTAAAGATTGAATTTTTTGATTACCCATTTGCTAGGAATATTTTCATTGCTAAAGATTGGTTTTTACCTATGAAATTGCAGTTCGTAGGTAAAAAATTCAAAACAACCTTTGGCTACGAATGGTTTTGTTGGTAAAGGTTGGTTTTACCTACGAACTTAAATATCGAAGGTAAAAATAATGTTTTCAATTTTTTATGATGTGAAATAGGCAAAAGTTCCTTTACATAAAAAAATATTCGTAGGTAAAGATGGGTTTTACCTATGAAATAAAATGTCGTTGGTAAAAGTTGGCTTTTACCTACGAAAATTGATTTCGTAGGTAAAACCCATCTTTACCTACGAAAATAATTTTCGTAGGTAAAAGTTTCGTAGGTAAAAATCATATTTCTTGTAGTGAGTTCAAAAGAAAGTGTCTAATCTGGTGGATGCATGATAAGTGCAGTGGTAAGGGATAATTTAATTTTATTAAAGGCACTTACACACTCATCTGTCCACTAAAATGGAACATCCTTTTGAAGAAGATTAGTCAAGGGTCTAGTAATGGCACTAAAGTCATTGATGAATCTTTTATAAAAACCAGCATGCCCTATAAGTGATCTAATATCTCTAACAGTTCGAGGGATAGGTAGATTAGCTAAAATGTCGAGTTTTAAGCGATCTACCTCGATTCCATTTTTTGAGATAACTTGACCCAAAACAATTCCTTTTTGAATCATGAAATGATATTTCTCTCAATTTAAGACAAAGTGTTTTTCTTCATACATAAATAAAATGAGATAAATTATTAAGGCATTCCGCAAAACTACTCCCAAATACAGAGAAGTCATCCAAGAAAACCTCGAGAAACTTCTCAACCATATTTGAAATATTGCTTAACATACACCGTTGGAAAGTTTCTTGGGTGTTACACAATTCAAATGGCATCTATTTGGTGAACGTGGTTTTCTCTTAGTCTTTTAAGGCTATCTCTATTTGGTTATATCTGGAATATCCATCAAGAAAACTTTAGAAGGGGTGACCTGCTACCCTTTTTAAAACTTGATTAATGAATGGTAGAGGTAAATGGTCTTTCTTTGTGATCTTGTTCAATTTTTATAGTCAATACAAATACACCAACCTGTGGTGACACATGTTGGTATGAGTTCATTATTAGAATTTTGTACAATAGTTATTCCAAATTTCTTTGGGACTACTTGAGTTGAACTCACCCAAATACTATCGAATATTGGGTAGATGATTCCTACATTCAATAATTTGATCACCTCATTTTTTATAACTTCCATCATATTTGGATTGAGATGCCTTTGAGGTTGTCTAATTGGTTTGGCATCCTCATCGAGGTGGATCCGATGGGTGCATATGGAAAGGCTTATACCCTTGATGTCAGAAATGGTCCAGCACAAGGCTCCTTTGTGGTCCCTTAGAACATTCAATAATTTAATCTCTTAATCCTTCTCTAAAAATGAAGAGATCACGACAGGATAAGTTTTATTTTCACTTAAGTATACATACTTAAGTTCATTTAGTAATGGTTTTAAATCAAGCTTTGGAACATTGGTTGGTGATGGCAGAGGTTGTAGTCCTCGATAGATAGGATTTGAGTACGCGACTTCCATTGGTACATACCAATGTCGTGGGTGGTAGTGATCTCATTATCATCACAAATTTTAGCAAGCACTTTTTCTAAATCAAAATTTTTCAAGTCCCAATGACTTGAATTAATTCCTCAGTCAGACTAGGTGTCAATTCCTCTTCTTCTATCAAACAGTCCATGAAATTCAGCTCATGGATCTCATTATTATCAATGAGCTGCTTACATAGATTAAAAATATTTATCTCTAGAGTCATGTTACCAAAAGACAAGTTCATCATTTCATTCCTACAATTTATGACTGCATTTGAAGTTGCTAGGAATGGGCGACCTAAAATGATGGGAACTTAAGCGCTAGCATTTATAAATGGTTCAGTGTCTAGTACAATAAAATTCATGGGGAAGTAGAATTTCTCCACTTGGACTAGCACGTCCTCTAAAATTTTCCTTGGTACCATAATAGAGCAGTCAGCGAGTTAGTATAATCGTGGTTGATTTAAGCTCGCCTAACCTCACTTGTTTGTAAACCGAATAAGGTATTAAGTTGACACTTACACCCAAATCTAGCAAAGCATGTTCAAATTGAAAATTTCCAATAATATAAGAAATAGTGGGACTTCCTGGGTCTTTGTATTTGGGTATGACCCTTTGTTGAATGATAGCGCTCACTTTCTCAGTAAGGAAGACCTTTTTGTGTACATTTACTTTCCTCTTTACAGTGCACAAGTCCTTAAGATATTTAACATATGATGAAATTTGTCTAATGGCATCAAGCAGAGGAATATTGACAGTAACCTTTTAGAGCACATATAACACCTCTTGATATTTCATGGGGACAGTTGGATTCTGAAGTCTAGATGGGAACGAAACTGGAGGCTCATATGACTTAGTTTCTTTATCATTTTATTGTTGCGGCTCTTTAACCATAGACGGTTCATCATTCTCTTGAGACAGTAGTTCATTCTCCGGTATTTCTACATGTTACATTATCTTGTTATTGACCTCTTTTCCACTTCTCAAGGTAATGATGGCCTTAGCTTGTTCATAATGTAGCTCACTTAGATTTGAGTCTCCAATGAAATTTATGTTTTTAGGATTTGACACAAGTTGAGAAGGAAGGGTGTCTTCTTCCCTAGCATTTAGTTGAATCTCAATCCTAGCCACAGCCATCTTTCATTCCTGATTTGATTGGATTAGAAACTAATTCATTTGAGCTTAAGAGTTCATGAATGCGGTCAATGCATCCTCCACAGATGATCGCTTTGGCGGGGGCACATATGGTGTATTGTTAGATGCCCCAAAGAAGTTATTTTGTAGAGGCATTTGAGGTGCATTAGGCACATTAATTTGTGGTCCATTCCTCCAACTAATATTAGGATGGTTATGTCAATTTGGATTATACGTGTTTTCGATTGGTTGCATAACTGACCTTTGGCAGTTATTTATAGCATTTGTTTGCTCATACTCATGCGTGATATTTTGTACAACTGAGATTATTGGATAATCCTTTGTGTCATGATCTGTACCACCACAAATGCTACAAAAATTACCTAAGGAAGTGTTTCCTTTAACCATATCAACTTTTCTAATTTTCAAGGCTTTGACCTTCCTAACCAATGTAGCGAATTTTACATTAAGATCATCTTCCTCTCTTAGGACATACATCCGCATTTTCTCTTTAGGAATGGGTCTAGTTTGGCCTGGTTTAGTAGAGACATCTCATGTCTGCGTATTCTCTGCTAACATATCTAGAAAATCTCAAGCCTCATTATGATCCTTGTCAAGAAAGGTTCCACTACGCATCATCTCTATAAACTGACGGATATCTATGGTGAGCCCCTTTTGAAACGCATCAATCACATGTCATGGTTCATAACAATGATGTGGACAAGTAATTAGAAAGTCTTTAGAAGGTCTTTGAAGCGCTCCCAAGCTTTTAAAAATACTTCATTCCCCTTTTGGGAGAATGATATGATTTCTTATTTTAGTGCATTTGTTTTGTGCTCGGGAAAGAAGTTTTTTAAAAACTCTCTACTTAAAGCTTGCCATGTAGTGATGGTATTAGGTCTTAGAGAGTTGATCCATGCTTTGGCTTAATCTTTTAGAAAAAATGAGAATAACCTAAGCTTAAGTACATCCCTATTGCTATTATTTACTTGTAACGTTACAATTACTTCGTCAAAGTCCTCGAGGCGCAAGTAGGGGCTTTCAGAATCCAAGCCATGAAATTTAGGAATTAATTGAATCACACTTGGTTTAAAATTTATATTCCCTTTGTGAGCAGGAAACACTATACAAGATGATAAAGTTGATCTCTCAGAGTGTAAATGTTTACGTAAAGTCCGTAGTTGGCTTAACATATTCTTATGAACTTCATTTTCATCTTCAAGAGGAGGATTAGGTTGATTTTCTCTATTTTGATTTATAGTTGGATCTGGCAGATTTGTATTTAAATTATCAACTAGGTCTATCATGGAATTCAAGTGATGTTGAGTGTCTTTTCTAAGTGAATGATCAAGGCCTAAAACTAGTCCGCCTTCGGAAGAGAGTCGATTGTTTTGATCCCTACTCCAACAGGACATAAACCATCCACACCACACAACAAATATCACTAATTCAAATAGTAAGATGATACTTAAAATAAAAATAAAAACTTAACCAACAACCCAGGCGGTAGGGCCGACCATGAGGGTTCAGTTCATAAAGCAAAATAAATCAACAACCTATGCGGCCGGGCCGACCATGAAGGTTCAGTCCACAAAGTAAAAATAAATCAATAACCCAGGAGGCAGGGCCGACTATGAGAGTTCAGTCTACAAATCAAAATAAATCAATAACTCAAGCCACAGGGCCGACTATGAGGATTCAATCCACAAAGTAAAATAAATCAACAACCCAGACAGCAGGGCCAACCATGAGGGTTCAATCCACAAAAAACTCAACAACCTAAGCGGTAGGGTCAACCATAAGGGTTCAATCCAAAAATAATAATAATTAATTAATTAACAAAAGTAAAACCAATACAGAAATTAAACTATGCTAATCTGAAAAATAGATTCAGCAGATGATCTTTGTGATCAAACAGTAACTGTAGGACAATCATAGCACTTTGGTAATAAAATTCCAAGCAGGGCAACCTTATATTATAGTTAGTGCTTAAAAGATCCAATTGAATTTACTTTCAAAGAGGAAAAAAAATCTACAGAAAATTTGGAGGGTTTAGAAGAGAACTTACCTTAGAAAAAAACTTACCTTAGCTAGCTTGCACAGATCTAATCTATCTCAGTCTCTCCTCGGCAACGGTGCTAAAAACTTGATTGCTTCCCTCCAAGTGCAAAGGTCCGTAAGTAGTGTCTCGTGAATACAGGGTTGATCCGACAAGGAGATGAATTATGAGAAGAAAAAAATCAAAGGTAAAACAAACTAAGTAATAAAAACTAAATTGATGATTTGATTTTGAAATTTTTGAATGGATGTAATTCAACTAAATTAAAATAACACCCCAAGCTTCAAAGTTTCACACATAAGTTAATGTTCCAAAATCATGATAACTTGCATAACATAACTAGAATTTGAGCACTATGGTTAGCCTAATTGAAAAATAAAAGAGTTTAAATATTTTAATAATTTATATAAAATATTAAAAAATCATGGATTTGCGCCATTGATATATATTCTCAAGCGTCAGTAATTTTAAAAATTCAATACCATTGAGAGAATGAAAATTAAAGAAATATAATAGGTTGAGAACCTCTCCTATATAGGAAATCTGATTGATCTAAGGTAAGTCTATCCCTCAATGTAGATCTCATATGATGGAAACATATGAATCCCACGAGAAGATAAAAAAAATAAAACCTAAACAATAAATATCATGCATACATCATTCTTCTCATTATTAAAATAATCAATCATCATAGCTTAAAGAATTATTAAACCCATGTGCTTCCCTTCTAACTTGGGCTATAAAGAACTTAGAAAAATATAATTAAATTGCAAAAATAAAAAGCAACAAGAAACAAAAAATGCAAATAGAAAAGATCTATAAAAATAAATAAATAAATAAATAAATAACTTATAAAACTTTAATAAAATTAAAAACTCTTTAAAAATTCTAAATTTTACTTTGAGATGCCTTGAATGATATTTAGGAATATCCTACGAAAACCTATTTATAAGTGGGGAACTCTAATTTTCATACGAAGTTGGAAAACTCTAGGAACCGCCTCATATTTACGCAGTTTTTCAAAATAGACTTCTCGCTGCACAGTTTGTTTAAAATAGATTTTTCGCTACACAGTTTTCCAAAATAGACTTTAGATCTTCATAATACACTTGTCAGGACAATTTCGGGATTCTTTACTTCAAATCTTCGATTCTTTTCATTCCTCACTTGGTTTTCTTGGATCTTTGACGTGTGGATTCTTCAATCTTGGTCTCCTAAGATTCATCCTTTGCCCTGGTGATTCTTGAGCATCAAATCCATGCTTTTTAGCACCCTTTTTCAATGCAAGCTCTTAAATTCACCTTGCAACACATACATGAGTAAAATAGAACATTAAAATGATTTATGTTCATAAAACCAAGATGTAAATGGAAAAAATTATGCAATATTTGAATCTCAACAATAATGCATCTCATTCCCCTAGCCTCATCTCAGAGATGGCATTCAGACTGGTCCCCTAGCCAAGTCCATGTCATCAACATCGCCCCCCTTTAATCTCATGAACAAGATGGTAATGGTTGGACTTGTGTCTCAACCCCTACTATCATGGGATGCGCATCCTACAAGAGAATCATATATATTGATTAGTTCACAGTAAATTATGACTTGCAACCATAACAATTGAAAATTTACATACCTTCAACGTCTTTACCTCGGCCTCTAGAAAGTCTATTCAATTGCGTAGTCTATCATTCTTTATTCCAACATAGCAATCCTTCCAAATAAATTCTTCATATATGCATTCATTCTTCTCAGATGATGCTTAAAGTCCCTCTCTCTTCTCCTACTCTTCTCCACTATTTCTCTCATTGAGGGGGTCTCTTCGTCCCTAGTCTTCTTCTTTTTTATCTTAATCTCCTCTCACATATCCATCTTAACATCCATCTTCCTTTGACTCATCTCCTTCACCACCCCTATCTTCTCTAAATCTCTCTTTACAGGTGTTTCGAACAAGAAACAAATGTATTTGATTTGAGAAATTGTCTTATTTAAATATAACAGAGAAAGGGTATTGAGAACATCATCATATTTCATTGATACTGAGTTCATTTACATCCTCTTTATATCCCTTGATTCTAAGATAGATCATTTGAAAACAAACGACTTATGCTTTCAATATCAAGAGTTCATTTCGACAGCCTTTCGGCGCCTGTTTCGATCATCTCCTAAGACTTAGGAGGAATGTCGATCCGATTGATGAATCTTCAATGAAATAGAGATTTCAACAACATAACAGTGCCTGTTCCAATCATCCCTAATACTTAGGAAAAATGTCGATTCAATCGACTAATCCTTCTCTTCTTAATCCATGAATAGAAGAAAGCTCGGAGAAAGGAAGCCTGGCCCATGGATTTCGACAGCATAACGACTCCTTATCTTTATACACTGCAGGGCAGCTTGGTTACGCAGACCCACGCAACTGATATTGGTTGCGCGGTCCTGCGCAACTGAGAGGAAACTTTTCTCCTACCTTCAGTCTTCTGCTCCGCTCTGCTCCTCTTGCAAATCTTTAATTAGCTTTAATGAAGGAGGGGAAGGGATATTTAGAGACCCTCGCACGTGTAAAAATTCTGATCTTAGCGATGTGGGATAAATCTTTCAGTGCTTTAGATCATTCTGCAAAGGACCGCTTCTGCAGCACCTCCTGCGCAACTGATATTTACGTAGCGCGAACCTGCGCAAGTGATATTGATTGCGCAGTACCGCGCAACTGACATTAGTTGCGCGGTCCCACGCAAACCCTTTAAAACTGTCATTTTCTTCTTCTTTTCGAGTGTTCTTTCCATTTCTTTATCTCTTCTTGCTTCAATCCTTCATCATTTTTTATGCCTCAACAACAGGATCCATCCTCTTCTTCTACGTCCTCTTATTCCTCCCCTCAACAAGTTTTATAACTTGTTAAACAATAACGGTTTTTGCTTCATCCACCGCAAGGATGAGTTCGTTACTAATCATAAGCTTCATTAACATGTATGTAATGTTAAAAACATTGATCATGATAATATGAAATGAACAAATCAAGTTTAAGATGATATTTCAACTTATTTAGACATTCCTAAAAAAATGTGGACATACGCTTGTATCTTGCCACCATAGTCAACTTCCAATTCAGAATTCGAGAAATTCTAATCAAACTATGTTTGATGGTAAACCCATCCGGGACAAGGCAGGAAAAACCTCATATCCCTAGATTTGTTGAAGGGGAGAAACAACAAATATTAAAATGCGTAAATAATACTAATATAATAGTTCATGAAAACTCAAGGGAAAAAATAATTTACCTATAAGGTAAATGGGTATCCACGGAAGTCTTATGAGTCAGGCATGTATTTTTTTATTCCAACATTCTCTTCTTCTTTTAATGTATCACCACGCTCCCTTATGAGTGATTATCGAATGCATTAGAATCATTCACTAAATCTAAGTACTCATGTGAGCACACATTCTTTGAGGGCAATTCAATGAGTAAATTCTCTATGCACATCAACATTACTAGCTTTTCGGTCTCTCTATAATAGTTACTCTCATTGAGTTTTTCAAATGCTTTAAGCAAATCATTATTTAAAATGTAGTTCTTATCCTTTAAAAATTAATCCCTAATATTCTTTTTCATTTCTGCGATAATCCTTTACTGGATTTCCTTGATATTTGTGATACTCCCCACTTCAAACCCATAATCATCGCAAAGTCCACCTCTTTGAAATTGAGAACAGTACCATTGAAGTCAAAGCAGAAGTCACCAATGTGCCTCTGCATTAGGCAATGAATCAAAAGTCTATTTGACCTTCATACTTTTTCATTGGAGCCAAGAAGATATCCAAATTGAGTTTTTCTAAACATCTCCCTCCTGATAGGGCATATGTTGAAATCATGCTTCACAACACCAAGAAATATTGTCAAGCACTTTGGGAATACCTTTATGTTCTATAGTTTAGGCAAAGGTCAGGTACCCTCGCCTCGCAAAAGGATTCTGTAGTAGATGAAAGACTATATTATATTTAAATATAATCATGTCAATCCATCCAAATACATTATGTACTACATATTCATATATGACCACTGATATACACTATGAATCACGGATATTCACATAGGGCTGTGAATCATTGATATTCATAAAGAACCATTAATATTCACTATGGTTTGGGGATATTTATAGAGGATCACTGATATTATCTGCGATCCTTTGACAATATCCGTGAACCACAGTGAATATCAGTGGTTTTGTGTGAATATCCATAATTCACAGTAAATATCAGTGGTCTTGTATGAATATTCATAATTCATAGTGAATATCAGCAAATAACAATGAATATTCGCGATGCATGTGATCCCATCATTCATCCAACCAAATAAAAAATGGGAACCCCACACTCATCCCTTTCACAAATTCTCACTATTCATACAATATAAAAAAAAATTAAAAAAAAACCTCACATTTATAAAGAAACCACCATACCCTCTTTCTTTTCATAAACTTTCACCACACTCTCCTCTTTTTCACCAACTCTGAACATTCATGAATATCAACAAAGATAAAACAAAGAAGCATAAAAAATAAAAATAATAATAATAAATAAAAACTTACCTCCGCTTACCATAACTTACACTTCGAAAATTGTGGCCGGAAAAATTAATAATAATAATCATAAGTATAATGATAAATAAAATAAAATAAAAACCTTTTTTTTAAATTTCCAAAAGTAGTCTAAAGTTTGTCGGATATTGACTAGAGTTTTTTGTCGTTGCTTGAAAAGTGCCGACAATGGCCGTACAACTACCAACCTTCGAATAACCTTGGGTTTCATGTGATCCCAAGAAGTGAGGTAAAAAAAAAAGAAAAAAAAAAAAGGAACTACTAAATAGCCATTTTAAATTCATACATATCTTACGTGGAGCCCATTGGATTTTTTTGAAGTAAATCCAACCCGTGCTCAAGTAAGTGATTTTACTTTCATGTCATCACCCCTAGTTTGACAGAAAGTCTCATCATATATGACTATATCATATGAAACAATTCAGAGTTAACAAACAAAGCTAAAATGTTTGTGGGGCCACGGACACTTTTCAAAAGAAAACTGAAAAGTCTACTCGGTGATTTCATGGTTGTTTAATTAAAATATATGGTTCATGTCAATTAAGGGTAGGCCAAATTTTAATTTGAAGTGAGGCTTACGTTCCCTTCCAAAAAATCATTTCATTTTTTTTGAGGCAAGAGCCCACCCTACAAGGCGTAATTATGACGTAAGGACATTTTCAATCTTTAAAATAAAAAAATAAAAAATAATTAAAAAAGTGATTTCAAGATTTTAAATTTTAATCTCGTCCATGCATGACTACTGGCACAACCGCGTAACGGGCTACGTAGACCGAAAGCCCATTAACAACCGTGGGTTTCACAACTGATATGTTTCGTTTTGAGTTAATGTGCGCACCGTGTCAATTTCTCGGAGCCTGTGTATCAACTATCATACGCGACCTGATTATATCACATGACTCCGGCTGCAAAAATCACAGGAGGCTATCCTGATGTAATGTGCCAGATCAGCTAGGGCCATTGTCACAAAATACCTAACAATTGGTACATTGGGAGGTAAATCCAAACCGTCCATCCGATGGATCATGTCCCTGCAGCGACAATGAATAGAACTCATACCTAACGGAAAACCCTAGCCATCCATATTTATGTTGGACGTTGACTGCTAACCACCTTCATTTCTGCCATCCGTTGAAAGATACTGTTCATATGGCCAGAATAGTCAGTTGTGTGATTTTTTATTTTTATTTTTTCGGTCGTGTATTTTCGGCCACAGGTGCGCCCTTGTCTATAAAGCCCCGTGAGGCCAATGATCTTATATGTTCCAACGCTTGGTAATTAGCATTCGTTGGAGCTATATGGGGCCCACCGTGATATATTAATGAAATCGAACCCGTTCATTAGATATGTGATCCGAAGGGGTAGACATAGCTTCCAACATATAGCTTGATCCATCACTCTTGAGAAATACACCAAATGGAAAAATGGAGAACATTAGGGAGCGGACGACCACCATAGAAACTTCCAGATGGAATGTGGGTCCACATTATTGTGTATATATCATCCAACCCATTCATCGAGTGCATCCCATCACGATTAAGGGATGTACCGAAATTAAAGGCATTCCAAGGTTTAAGTTAGTATCTAACGAGTGAATATATAGGATGTAGTTATGATTGTACATTGATCCTTGTGTTGTGTCCTACATGAGCTTATGACAGTGATGCTCCTTGTTATGTCCTGTCCAAATGAGGATTCTCGCCAGATTCATGGTTTGGATTTTACATAAACATCACAGGTGGGACCTACACAGCTCAAAAGTAAAGTAACTACCATACCTTCGAAGGCAGATGATTATTCCCCGTCCATATCATTACTCATCAATCCCCACCTTGGAAACAGCACAACATGGGGACTTCGACTTGGAATTGAGTACTCCTAACATGTGCACCCTTCCCTCCCACATGCTTTACACGTGGGACTGTTGCCCTTATTTCCTTATCCTACAACCTGACCCATGCGTGAGGGCCCCACCATTCAAGACATGGGATTCCATAATCCAACGTGGCAGGTAGGCCCAACCTGATTTTTGGGCGATGGCATCTACAGAGTAGGACCCACCCGATGAACCGTCGGGATCATGCGCCCCTCGGCCTAGACAGCACATGTGGTGATACGTGAGTGTAGAAATAGCAAACTTCCATTAAATAAATAGGGCAACCAACCATACACAAAATCACTTGCTTGAATCAAGAGAATGGTCGGCAAATGCCCAGCCAAATACATGAGTCAATTCACACGCTCTCGTGGACGCACTAACCTCAAAAGATCTTTGTATTCCCTTTTCTGATTTTTGTATTAGCTTAGAAGCTAATGAAGATGTATTATTAATTGATGCCGGTTGCTCTGCAAGTGCATGGAGAATAACCTTATTCAATAGACGTTGGGCATGGACCCACATATCCTATGTATAGCATCCAACATGTCCAATGAAGTCGACCCACCATGAAAGATAAAACCCTAAAAAATTAGATCAAACCATCCATCGTGTGGACCACCACTTGAATTTAAAAATTTTGGATGGCCATGAATGCTTGCATTATTTCTTCTACAGTGGCTCATTTAATGATTCATATGCCTGAATTTTTGGGGGCATCCGACCTTTGCAGAGTGACACAAGTAATGCACAAGTTTGGATTGTGTATATTAGGCCCACCACAAAAAAAAAATGGATGAGTATCCCTAAACTTCCTAATTCGTGTGGTTTCATCCATGATGGATGGATTAGCTTAATTTTTGTGGTGTACATTTATTATGGCAGCACAACAATATACAGGATTAGCTTAATTTTTGTGGTGTCCAATTATTATGATGGATTAGCTTAATTTTTGTGGTGTCCAATTATTATGATGGACGGGTCAGATAGAATATACACAACCCAGTGGGCCCCACGTATAGCACTCCTACAATAAGCTCATTGTACGTGGACATATGCAGGAACCAGCCTCTTATTATGTTGTTTTGATACATATCTTAACATTTTTTTTAAAACTATATCTTAGCATTGTTTAAAACTATATTATATGGTGCAAAAATCAGTAAGTTTCCAAACAGTGGTCCCAATGTTGTCCGTGGCTACCATCATGGTTGTGCGTGACGTGTGGGAGATGTTGGTTAGCAATGCGTGGCACTTGTTTCTGGCCGTTAATCAGTTATAAATGAGATTAGTGCATTTTTATAATAAAGTATACAGTTCTGCATGGACTTTACAGCATGGATATGGGTGTTTGAAGCATCTATACCATCTAACCTCTACACGTATACATTATTAATGGAACATGTGATCGATGACCACATGTGTCTGGTGGGCCATGGAAGGGTCGGGGGAAAATCAGAACCATTGATCTATCGGGCCGTATCATCGATGGCAGGCGATTTAAAATGCACCCGTCAGTTTTTACCGTTCTGTTTCTTTTTATGTATTCGTTGACGAGGGAAAGTTTGTTTGCATGGTCAATGAATTAGTAGTGAATTAGAGAGCTTTGATTTGATGGTTTTCTTCACCTCTTTGAATGTGCTGGATGGCAGCCGTTCATATGATGGTTACTCGCTGAGAATCGCATTTGTATCCGACCACTCCACTCATCAGTTGGGTTACACATAACGATGGTAAAGGACATAAAAACTAACAATCCGCATTCAACATACATGTGTGACCCACCTGATCAGTGGACCACATTGGTTTTTAGTCCAGGACAGGTTCCCCAGGGGCCCTACCTGATGAGCATCTGGATATCGGACACGTGTCACGGTGTTGCACTCATGAAAATAGATGTCGGGCACGTTTGGCAAGTTTGCATGCTTTAAAATGCACGTGCTGCAAGTTCTGGTGAGACCAGTATATAGAATTGGGCACGAGATGAATCATATGGTCCGACTCATTCAGATCCAACTTGATCTGAGTGGGTGAGTCGTTGCTAATCGAGTTGGCTTCATCCGATCTAAATTCAAGCAAAGTCAAGTTTGAGTAACCCAGTAACGTAGATTCGACTCGACCCAAAATTACTCGACTCATGTATGTGTATAAACTTAGTTTTGTAACTTTTCATATCTAAGATGCCTTGTAACTAATGAAAAGACCACAGTTTTAACAAGTGAAAATAGGTTTTGAGTTGCGATCTTAGCCTGTGGATATCCGTTCTACCAGACTTAAATTGGGATTAGGTCAAGTATGTTGGACTTGGTACCGAGTTAGGTTGAGTTTAGGCCGAGCTTATTTTAAAACTGAATCGAGCCAAGTCAGCCCTAACTCGTTCCAACTTAACTCCATTATAATAAAATAAAAATAAAAAAGCATAATTTTTCTATTTTTATCTGCCTTATTGCGTAGGATAAAAAAACAATGGATAAAAATGGGATTCGTACTCCGTAATGACCAGTCCCCACTTCATGCTGGTTGGTGTTGGAAAAGCAATGTTGGTTGGTGTGAAAAGGATTGTTGGGGCCACACTCATGTATGTGTTTTATCCACGCCATTGGCCAACTGAGCAGAAAACAGTAGAATTTAGACACTCACCTTTGAAAACTTCATGGGGGCTACGAAAGTTTTGTATCAAGCTGATAATCATATTTTCTCCTCGTCCTGTCTATATGTCCTGATCACCATGTTGGCTGGCAAATAAACTTTACAGCTGATCTTAGAAAGTTTTTAACAGTGACCATTCAATTACCATTGTTTCATGTGGCCTGTGATTTAGATATTATCTCATATTTTTCATCTCATGCCCTTAAATCATCCCTTTAGAAAAAAAACAAAAAAACAAAAAAAAACAAAAACAAAACAAAAGAGATTGGCGGCGTAGATAAAACTCAAACAATATGATAGGTCCACATAAGACAACGAGGCAGCGTGTAACTTATACGAATCCAAATCCGACTCGTTGTGTAGGACATGGCGTAGATATGAACATGCCGACAAAAGACAAGTAGGCAGCATGGAACTTATACGCAGGCACTCAGGCACTCATAAATAGTACACGTGGCATAGATAAGCTCATTAACCTATAAATCGCGGAACACGCTATCTTAATTCACAGTCTCACAATCACATCACATCGATTGAACGATCGGAACCTCTAATTAGTGGACCCTGTATGAGGAAATAAGAGCATTGGATTATTTTTCATCTTAACCGTCCCATAAATGCCCACTAATACGATAGCTAAATAATCAAATAAGACGAATGTTTAGTCTGTTACCATGATGTGGACAACTCAATTTTATTTACTTGGCTATCTAAGTAATTTATAAGTGCCTGTGTATCATCTATCACAGTCTACCAGATTACGAAGTATTTTTCTTAAAAGATATCAAAGCAAAAGTTACAGACAGCGTCGCTTACAACCGGTGAAAAGCGAAAGGCTATTCTTGAATTATTGAACCCTTTTTTAATCTACTTCTTCACCATAGAATCATAAGAGATTCTATTTCTCATTTCATTGTTTTTTAAGTGATCTGCGCCCTTCATCTACTCTGACCACTTCCATCTAAGTCCATGACACTTGCATCCATTAGCTTAAGAAAGAATAGGTAGACTAATGTGTGCTTTGTTCACTGTTTCTTATTGATGATTCATCCAGACCTTCCAAAACATTGGCCTAATGGTGATTATTGCATATCCCGATATCTGAACCATTCAATCCGGGGACACCAAATGGTTTTTCAAGACGAAAATGGTCAGAGTTAAGGACATGGTCCATTTGTAATTGCAACCTGCATGTTGGGTGAGTTACCACCATTTAAAAAATGATAAACAAACCATATACAAGCCAAGCTCGACTGAAAAGGGATTTCGCGAATTCTGATTTTACCAAACGATGCCTTGGTTAATTCAAAAGCCCATCAAGCGCTTTTTGGGTGGTGAAATGACCAAAGCTCCGTAGCTACCTATGTTTTTAAACGGTGGTGAGTTGAGCATCGTGGGTCCACGTGTATGGTTTTCGACCAGTCCAACAGTTGCACCCACCATATGTACAAACGATCCAAAATCAGGCCTATCCTATCAACAGTTGGTCATGCCATAATAACAATCTACACCGTCCAAAAATTTGTAAAGTCACATCGCTTGAATTGCAAGGTTTTTGGACGGTGTAGATTGTTATTATGGCATGACCCACCTGATTATTATCTCGGTGAGGTGCGACTGTTGGACGGATTGGATATTATACGCATAGAACGCGGGCCCCGATTTGCATCACTTTGTAAGAATAAATTTTATAGTGGGACACTTCGGTAATTTCACCTTCCCAAAGCACTTTCACACTCATGGATATTTGGTTGGGGAATCGTTCTCAGAACGCGGAATTCGGTGGGGGTTTTACTTTGTGTAGCGTGGTGTGAATACTTTGTGGGGCCCATATTGATGTAAGTGTTTTATCCACGCCGTACATCCGTTTTATCGTATTATTTCATGGAATGAGACAGAAATTGAAGCATATTCAAATCTTGAGTGGACCACACAACATGAAATAGTGGAAATTGAACGCCTGCTATTGAAAACTTCTTGGGGCTAGAGAAGTTTTGGATCACTCTGATATTTGTGTTTTACCTTCATCTAGGTATTTTTGAGCTTATGAACAGATTGGATGACAAGTAGACATTAGTGCGGGCCCTAAGAAGGTTTCAATGGTTTACGTCATCATCCTACTGTTTTATGTGGTGTAGTACGCTTGAGCTTTGGCTATTCTTCAATTCTGGGTTCACGCACTCAAATGAGCTGAAAAAACAGATGTACGGCGTGGATAAAGCACATACATAACGGTGGACTCCACAGAAATCCACACTAACATGGTGAACTCCTCACTACACAACCGCGTACAGAGAAGAAGAAACACCAAAAAAACTGGCCAGGTGCCCTTTTATTCGTCGGCAGAGAGAACCACAGAAGAAAACACCAAAATAGCTGTACGCGGATTTCCTGCGAAATGCTTTCGCAGGAAGTTCGTACACCGGAAACCTAGGTAGGGCCCACCGTGATGTTTGTTAAAAATCCATACCGTACATCCGTTTTATGAGCTCATTTTAAGATATTAGGCCAAAATTGAGAAGGATCGAGGCTCAATTGGTCCGAACTAAAGGAAAATGTGGTCAGGAAAATTCCTACCGTTGAAACCTCCCCGGGTCGACAATGATGTTTACATTCCATCCATACCGTTCATAACGATCATTCCGAGTGGATGAATTGAAAACGAAAATATTAGCACGATTCAAAACTTCTACAGTCCCACGAGTATTTCAACTGTGGAAGTTCAATCCTCACGTTTTGGCCCACTTGAGTACTGTATCCGACTTATTTTTGGACTCATGTCATAATATGAATTCACATAACGGATGGACAGAGTGGATTTCTCCAAATATGGCAGTGTCCCCACCTAGGTTCCAACTAAGGCTTTGGCAGGAAATCCGCGTCCAAAACAGCTAACATCATCTAACATCATACTCATTTGTTTCATGGAGAGGATTAAATGCGACCCCGCCTCACTCACTTCAATGCGACATTTATCATGGGCCCACCTAGATGTATTTATTGTATATCCAAACCGTCCAACCGTTTTGCCAAATTAATCTAAGGGCACGATCCCAAAAAATGAATCAGATTCAGTTTTCAGGGGGACCATACCATGAGAAAAAGTAGTGATTGTTCATTAATGAGCTATAAAAGTTTTGGATCAAGCATAATTTATTTTTTTTCCTATCATATATGTTTATGCAACCTTACCAACAAGTTGGATGAAAAATAAACATTATCGAAACATTATCACTATTGTTCCCTCTAAAATGGTCTACCTAAATTTTGCATCTGCTTCATTTTTGGGCTCATGCCCTAAAATCATCTGACAAAATAGATGGACAGCGTGGATGTAGAACACATACATCAAGGTAGGCCACATGGCAAGGGCCGTACCTAATCCACACCTTTGGTTCATGGGCTGGGCTTTTAAGAAGCAATACAAGGGCGTCTGGTTTCTAATGTCAGACGAGTCTGAACATATCATTCCCAGCACACAGATAAGCTTATAGGCATTATACATGGTCTTTTTAGGGGGTTGTAGAACTGCAGAAATTACAAAAAGCCTGAAAAAGAAAACAGAAAGTGGGATGTGGACATTCCTTTTGCTCTTAGCCTTTTTGACTATGGCCAATACCATTTGAAAAATGCAGGGAAGAAAGCAGTAGGTAATGGATTGGATTTTGATCTTCTACTTACAATATCTTAAATAACCCAATGTTTTCACATCATGACACTAAAGAACAATACACCTTATCCGGTTAGCTGTTTGATCTTTTTATTGGGTGCTACTGTTCACACCCACACTTTTGATAGATTCACCTTTTCTCCTACTTTTTTGTCATAGTTCCCAAAATTGAAAGCTTGAGTTGAGTCGGTCGGCAAGCTCGGTTGGGTCAACTCGGAGAGGCAACTGAGTTTTCATTTTTTTAATTGGAATTTAACATTTAATTAAACTTGTTTAGTGTATGTTTGGGTGCCTCTTAAAATGAATTCATGTCATTTTGGTTATATTACGGGTGTATTTGAATCTAACGGTAGTGACATTTTCGGTGCTTGAATGCACGAATACCAACTTTGCATAAATGAATTCATGCCGAGTGATGTATCACATCAATTTTGTGGTGATCACCTAAACAAATTTTCAATGTATACATTTTAAAAGAGAATGGACAAACAATTCATATTTTTAGCAACTCTAACCATGATGGAAGCTTACGTAACTATGAACAAAGTTCGGCCGACCCTTTTAATGGTAGTGAGAAGGTCGTCATACCCTATACAAAAGAAAAAACATAAGAGAGAGATTGTTTTAGAACTAATTCCCCAACATACGTAATCTTATTCTAAATTTAATTAGCTTCATTTATAAGATCTTTTAACAACCTAAGCATAAGATTTGTCTAACATTTAGGCAACAATATTGTATGCCATGTGATTTCTTAAATGCATGATTTGAAACTCAAAACATATAAGTCAATTTTAAACTTGACTAGCATGTGGAAACTCCAATTAGCCCCACTACATGGGGTCCATGACCAATATGATTGAATAAAAAAATTAAAAAGGTAATGAAAACAACTATTTCCCCTCATTAGAGGTATATCCTGCTTACAAATGCAATAATAATAATAATAATAATAATAAATAAATAAATAAATAAATAACTAAATAAAAACACAGGTGGAAGGAAATATGTTTTCCTTTCCTTCCTACGCTTGGGTATAATGTTTATTCCATGAAAACTATTTACCCTTATTTGTATACTTTTAAGAGTGCTATATATTTATTTCTATTTTTATACTTTTTAATATATTTCACTCATTCATTCGTGGAATTCAAATTGGAATGGAGGAGAAACCTGTTTTCAGTACAGTTGCAAAACAAACAAGTGAAAGGTGGTTCATTCCCCCTAGTTCATGTTAGCTTTGCCTTGTCTAATCTCATGATGTTTGTTTAACTTTTTCTTTTGTTTTTCACTCTATCGAAACATACCCTAATTATGTTTTAGAGATTATATTTTATTTAAGTTGATATTTATGTTTTTAACTCCACCAAAAGAATTAATCATTAATGCATAATTACAATTAAAACTTGTTTTTTAGCTAAAAATATCATTATTCTAGGAGAAAATGGTCTAATGCTCCTAGTTGCATTGGTTCACTCGTAGAGTTTTATCAGTCCATCTGAACTCTCTATCAAGTCTAAAACATATTTGATGGATGCTAGTCATGCTACCATGCAAACGTTACATTGATCGCTTGGACCAATCCATCCTTGATTTGGGTTTTTTCTATAGCCATCCTTTTTGCCAGCCATGGAATAATGGAATGATTATGATTGACTAACAAAAGTGATTCCTTTGAATCACAAGCAATGCATGATAAGCCCTAAGAAATAGATGGATCAAATTTATTTGTTGGAACTGATTATATGTAGACGGTCTTGATCGCCTGTATCAAAGCCCATCAATGGTATGGTTAATTTTTGTTCGATGGTGTGATATTTGCTTGGTAGCACATGAAATGTGCACTAGCCTTAAGGAATAGTGCATAGATCAAGGGATTACTCTTTCTAAAAGTCCCATGCAACTAGGAGCACTATAACTTACACTAACCTAGGTACGAGAGCTTTATCATGTGCAGCACAGGTGGAGAGAGGACGGAGGAGAGCAAATGGGGGAGAGTGAATAATTATTATTATTATTATAAAAGGAGTGAAGAACGGAATGAAATGAGGTAGCTATAAACATAGAAAAATCAAATAAAAAAATTTTTTAAATAAGGCTCAAAACGATGAGTGATGCATGTGCATTTTTTCTAAGTTGTAACCCACTTGAGTTTTCAACCTACCTCTTATTTAGATTGATATACTATCACAAGGCAGCACAATAGATGTAAGATGAATGATGCATAGTCATGCAGATAAGCCCCACATAGCCTTTGTTGGATGAGCTGGCCATGTGAGTTATTTGTCAATGAAATGAGATGTGGGTCACAGAGCTACCACGAAAAAATAATAGCAACGAGCAAATAACAAAATCCAAACCATCCATTAACTCAGCTAAAATTCAAACCTTCTATTTATAAGTTTCCAGATTTCCAAATTTTCAGAAATATCACTGAAAAATAGATGGCATGTTATTAACTCAAGCTGGTTGACCTTAAACTTGGATGGCTCTTTAACTACAATTTCCAACAACTGGCAGATAGTGGAGCAAATGAAACAATCAACGTCCCAAATCAATAAACAAGCACTCATTAAAGAAAAGTTAGGTTGGTTAAATCAATATGAATTTTAATTTCTGAATCTAAAGTGGGTTCCATGACATGGACAATCCAGTTGACTAATGTATGCCACGTACAATTTTAAAGCATATCATTATCAACGCGTATTGTGATAGGATTCTTTCCTTTTATAACCACCTTTCTCCTCGCCCTCTAATCACTTGCTGTAAACCATTTCCTCTCAAAGCATATGCTCGCTACCTGAAGTTGATTGTATTACTTATCTACCAGGTAATTACTATTTATTTTCAAAATCAAACAAGCCCTAATGAAAAAGTACCACATGGTATATTAAGTCTGCGACCTGCATTAAAATAACTAAAAAATTTTAACATGAAATTATCATTTTTACTATAAATCCGGTGCGGGGCATATGCACATGCTACCTTTTCATTGCTGCTTGGTCATAGGCATCTACAGCCTAATATTAGATAGAATTTATGTCGGTATCTACATAAATTATGCAAATGCATTACTAGTACTAGCTCACATGCTTGAACAAATTAGCTAATGCACATGCTAATCATGTGCAGTCTGGCAAATTGCCAGGAGATTTCATCCGTTCACCTGACGACTTACCACTATTTCAATGCTCTGGCCTAAAAATCAGATGGGCTCAATCGTTAGGTGGGTCACATTTTACAAAATAAATTTTCTGACAAAAAGTACTAATGCTAAGGCTTTCATTAGCCATGTAATTGTTTCTGACATTGCAGCCCTGGCCCATCTAATGAATGGACTAAATTTATTTATGAGAAAGATCACTAATAAGATTGTTTGTATATAGTCGTATGCACGGCCGTGAGCTCATCAAAGTTCTATCACTGTTAAATCAAGTGACTCGGCTCGAGTGGCTATGAGTACATTTGGCTTGTCATAAACAGAATTTTTATGGTCATTGTGATGTGATTGGATCACATTATATTAAGGACTGCATATAATATAGCAGTACTGACAATACCACTAGTGATGTAAACCAATTAAAAGGAAATATAAGAAATTCTAGGGATCCGGACTGGAGTGGCACAATTGAGCTCCCTGGAACGGACAAGGATTGCGACATGACTGCGGGGCCCACCCTCGATGTATGCGTTTTATCACTCCATCCACCTATCTTGACCGATCATCTTAGGGCATGAGAGAGAGATCCAAGCTAGTGTGCCACACACCAGCTATATAGCAGCTGTAGGTACCTGTCGTGCGAGGACGAGCACGGACGCTCCTCGAGCGCTCCAAGTTGTACGAACACTTTAAAGGAGATCAAAGTTACATCTCCCCCACATAGATGTATTTATCGTATCTATACGGTTCATCTGTTTTTAGAGCTCATTTTACGGTATTATCTAAAAAATGAATCATATCGAAGATCATCTGGATCACACCACAAATAGCAATGGAGATTATGATTTTAACTGTTAAACAATTTGTAAGGCTTATCATAATGTTTATTTTCCATCCAATTTGTTCGTAAGGTCACAAAGACACGACTGAAGAGGAAAATAAATTTAATATTGATCTAAAACTTTTGTGTCTTCAAAAAGAATTCCAATGGTAGACGCTCAATCATCTGCTACATTTTGCAGTGCGGTTCACTTGATAGCTAGTTCTATCTTATTTTTCACTTGATAGCTAGTTCTATCTTATTTTTCATCTCAATCCTTAGTACGAGCTTATCAAATGGATGGATAGTTAGGACATAACACATACCTCATAGCCAAATCCACATAACTTGCTGATGTGTGTGAGGTACACCAGCTAAACCGCTTCTGAGATCCAAGGCTCAAGTTAGGGGTGTACATCGAGTTGAATCGAGTCGAGCTAGCTTCAGCTCGATTTGACTCGGGCACTAGCTGACCTCAGCTCGAATTAGGCTCGGTTCGGTCCTCGAGTCTGAGTGGCCAGCTCGACTCGATTCGGTTAGTAGCTCAGGCCAGCTCGGGTCGAATTCAAGTCAAGATCGAGTTAAGTTTGTCATTGAGGCATTTCTACAAACACCTAGACTGCACCTTCAAAATCTCCCTGTATGTGAAACAGAAGCAATAGTTTTACAAGTATTTTATCAAACACCTTCTAAGCAGCATAAAAACTAAGAAAAAAAAGTACTTGTTTTATATACATACCTTTCTTTCCATCAGCCATACTTCGTTGAGTCATTTTATCAAATACTTGGTGAACAACTTCAATGGTAAAGTAACCGAGCCACCGAACTAGTTTGATCCAAGTTGGGTTCGAGTGGGATTCATGCTGGATTCGATCCAAATCGAGTTGAGCTAGAGCTCCAGCTCGACTCAGCTTGAATTTAAATTCAAACTGGGTTGAATCGAGCTTTTTCAAGCCGAGCTAACCGAGCTAGCTCGGTTTGTAGGGAATGCCTAGCATTAAAAGTTTCTTGAAAGCAGTAGAAGATTTTATCAAGCTGCTGTGTGTTTTCCCTTCAGCCAGGTACACGTGACCCTTTTAACAGATTGGATGGCAAATAAACATTACGGTGGGCCATTGAAAGGTTTGAACGTGGCGTCATTATCACCCGTATGTCCACTTGAGTCTTGTTTCTACCTCCTCCTTGGGTTCATGCCTTAAAATGATCTGTTAAATGGATGGACGGCGTGGATAAAACACAAGCATCAGGGTGGCCTACGACCGAGTCGGTCCAGGGGCAGGACGCAATCCGCATTCACCGGCCCACCCTTAAGTACGACACGTCAGTATCCAGGGAAAGGGACTAACATTGAATGGTCATACAAATAGACACCTCCAGATAGATAATGTACAGTGGGGCCCACCCATGTGCTATTATGGATGGTTACCTATGGCGGGGCCCGATCTGTACGGCGCCAATCAGGAGTCCATTTTAATTGTCGGTCACACACGTTCATACGTGGCTTTTCAGTTCTCACGCCAACAACCCATGCTTTATAAAACAATGCCACCCACCCTTTTTGATAGATATACACACATTTTGCTACTTTTGGCAAAACAAGGGTACGAATTTGTACCATCATATTACCAAAAGCGGATGAGAAAGGCGCATGTGGTTAACAGAGCTGGGTGTGGAACGTTAATGAGATTTTATCACCAAAAGGCGTCCTAGCATGCGAGTGTCCTGCTTACGCGTCACTTGTGTAGGACATCTGGTCCGTTCAAAAGGCTTGGCCCACCCAACTAGATCCTCTTATCTTGAAAACCAATTCCGTAGGAATTCGTTTTGCCTCCCACTGGGCCCACATCTGGGACGATCCAATGATTTGAACCGTCCATATTTTCGATGCTACCATAAATAAGCTATTGGTCCATCCTATAGCTTCATTTATGATCCTAACCGTTGATTTTTGAGTCGAACGAAAACGTTCAAATTTTAAATTCATCTATAGATACTGCTGGTCACAATCATCCGTTCAGCCTAATTTTCTTCTAATATCCCTTATTGCACATTTTCCACAAAATGGACGGTTCCGATCGTTGGATCACTCAACATGTAGGCCCCACTGGCTGATCCTGAGAGGCCACGGAGGCAAAAACTTAGACATTACCTTCGGAAAATGCAATTTCATTGGCATAATCCTACAAACAGCAAACACACAAAAGGATTTCAGTAATAAAAGGTCATTTTGAAATGGAAATAGGGGCATTATCGTAATTTCATTTATTACATTTGATTTTATTACTAAAATGACATAACTAATATAAGAGTCTCCTCCCCCAATTACAAAACAATCATCCCTCCAAATTCCGCTTCGAACTAAAAATCACCAAAACAAGACCCGAAACAATGAGAATTCGGACATCGGAGGGCCGAATTCCATCGAATTCCCTCCCCGATATCCGATCTGGACCGTCCATGACCACACCCAAAATTCCGAAATCAGAAAACAGAATAAAAGCAGCAGTGATGTTCTTTAATGTATATGTACACAGAGAAAAACATCCAAAAATGAAAGGTCAGAAAAAGAGTTAAGATAAACCGGTTCTAATGATCGGTCGAGATCTCCTCAATGCTCTCCAAATGGGGCCGCCACACGCCGACTCGACCCCGTCTCCGGTCCCTCTGAGTCGATATCTTCTCAGACAGAATCTCCGATAAGTACCGATCGGATATAAGGAGATTCGCTACTGCAATGGAGTTTCCGTTGTTGTTGTTGCTCTTGCTGTTGTTGTGGTGGTGATTGTTGACGTTGTGGTACTCAGATTCTTTCTTCTTTTTCTTCGTTGAAGGAGTTGAACGTACTTTCTCGGGCTGCGAAATCACAGGCATGAGGAAATAGATCTTACCGCGTTGGAGTTCGGCATCGGGAGGCAATATTACAATCTTTGGAACGATCCCATCTTCCGAAATGGACGTTGTTGATTTCCGGAGGACGTGCTTTGGATTCGCCTTCATGATCTCGCCTGCTCGGATCGTCTTGCTGAATTCCTCGACGCGTCCGTTTGAGTGGACGATCCGGATCACGTCGAGAGCACCGCAAGGAAGAATGCAGGAGATGCAGCATCTGATAGTGTCCTTCATGGCTTCCCTCTCTCTCCCTCTCTCTCTCTCTCTCTCTCTAACTCTCTATAGAAAGAGAGAAAGAGAAAAAGAAAAGAATAGCTAAAGATAGCTTTAGAGAATGGCCACACCCTTTCTCTCTCACCTAAAACTCCGGTTTAGAGATGATGTTATTATTATACTTTTCTTTTCTTTTCTTTTCTTTTCTTCTCTTCTCTTTTAAAGTAGTGCGAAAATTTCTATTGCTTAGGATGAAATCCATGGCTAGAATAATTGCACCTTGTTCTGTACTTGGGCTTTTGGGGTTCATCATACACGGGCCCACCCTTCCTCTCCCTCCTAATCTCAATAATGCGAGTAAGATGCCGGACCCCACATGTTAGTCCATCATTGGGACCGCCCCAAGTAAGCGCGGACGAGGACAGCTGCGCTTTAGGGCAGATTGCCCAGGCACTAAGCGACACATGGCGTCAGATGATTTGGAGATTGAGTGCCCACGTGGCGTGATCCGATGCGGGACACTTGTCAGGAGATGGGTGGGGATGGCCAGGTAGGAGTGGTTGAGGATGCTATTGGTGGTAGGCCACGTGGGTCATGGGTAGGTCGTCTACGTCATTTAGTGATTTGTTTGGGTAGGTTTTGGGGAGTCCACTTAAATAATTTGTACCGGCCGGCACTACTCTGCATGTTTAACACCATTTACGTGCCCACATGCGAGTATTATGCGGCACTGCGCAACGTTTTTCTGATGATTAGTACCGTCCATCTTCCTAGTGTTATTATGAACGCCAACCGTCGAATATTTCCATCCATAGTGATGGATAATACGATTCTATTCAAACTGCTCAATCAGCAAATCTTATCTTCCGTTGAATCCGAATCTGCTGTATTTTATGCAGTGCTCTATTCCTGTCGATCCCCAGGAAACTCAGTTGAAAAATATTACAGGCTAAAAATATTAAAGGTGTTAGGAATACTTTTTAAGAAGTCACGGCTAACACAACGATGAGAAAAAAAAACGGTTGAAGGGAATTTATAAACAGATCAAGTGCTTGATAGTCATTTAAAAAGTTGATTAAATGAATGAGTGAAATGCGGTCAAGTCAAGATGTTCAAGAACTTATCTAGCTCGGTTAGCTTGCTCGACTCAATTCGAAAAACTTTGATTTGACTCAGTTTGAAGGTAAGTTCGAGCCAAGTCAAGCTGATATTTTGAACTTGAAAATGAATTCAAGCTGAGTTTGAGCAAGCCCTAGCTTGACTTGACTCAGATCAAATCCAGCTCGAATTAAACTCGAATCAAACTAATTCGGTGAATCGATTACTTTAAGCGATTACTAAAACATGTTGTAAGAAAGTTTTCAAAAAATCGTATAATACTAAAACGATTACAACAACTGTTAGGATATGTGTAGCATCTATAAGATCAATAATACTGAAACGATTATAGTAATTGTCAGAATGTATGAAACTTTAATATAATCAAGTTAAAGCTATAAATAATAAAAGAATTCAGTAAAGCAAATTATCTAATGTCAATCTAGCCAAACGAAATCTTTTAATTATCCCTTCAATCAGTAGTCATTTACATTCCTTAGCATACTCCCTTTAATTTTTGCTTGTCAATTACATTCTATAGTATAATTATTTATTTTTGTCTGTTGTTTCCCCTTAGTTTAATGTATAACATTAATCAAGTAGTTATTAACTTTAGTTCTAATTCAAATATATGCTCATATACTGAATTCAGTTCAACCATTAGGCAAAATTCTCCATTCAGGAAAGTGTTTTGCAACTGATCTCCACGATTAACTATAAAGTTCTCTTTCCCTTTTAGCTGCAACACGGCCGACTATAAGGTTTCCTTTCATGTCTTTTTTTTAATTGTATTAAAAAAATCATTTCATACAAAAGTCAAAGGTGTAATTAATTATTAGAGGATGAACCCTTCCATCTAACTATTACTTGATAATTTTAACATACTGAGAGAGTAGCCAAGAAACTTATCTTATTTAATCTCGGTCGCGCTATGTATCTACCTATCTTGACACTTGAGATCATAGTTATTCCATTTGAATTGAGTCATATATTCAATTTTAACATACCTCCACCTATTATGTGACAGAAATTGTAAATCAAACCATGTTGATGTTTTGTAGATTATACTAGCCTACCGTGAGATGATGGCCACGTGAGGAAGATGTGCTATTAATTATGGGCAGGATCATCTGCTCAGCAACTCAACTTTCTCAGAGGAGCCCTCGTAGCTTGGCATAATTTACATGGACGCTTCCGATCATCAAACCATCTCAGCACGTGGACCCCAATACCGGTATTAAATAGATAATTTCCAACAGTCCAACTTCACCGGCCAACATTAGCTCCTTAAAACCGTACGATCAGCGTAATTTACATACCATGCTCCATTCACACAATGTGGGTCATGCCCTACCATACGTGCACCCACGATGGGCACACATGCATGCCACACGTAGAATGAATGAATCACCACCGTTTAATAAATGGAAAGGCAAAGCACAGGGAGCAAGATGGCTGATTCATGCATTATCAATGAGGAGAGGAGTGTATCTTTCTGTCATTGAAGTAGATGTGGGTGTGGGGAAAGGAGAAGAATGGGAAAATGGGTGTAAAGAGATCTCCGTTTTTTTTTTTGTTTGTGGGGGTTATGATCTTTTGAAATCCCAACCAAGATGTGGGTGTTGGTTTCCTTTGAAAAGAGAGGCTGTACAACCATACTTTTGATTTATTGTAGTGGTTTTTTAAGGCCCTTTTATCTAGTTTGACTTGAATGAAACGTTGCCAGGATCATCACTTAAGAAAGAGAGATGTTGCTATTGACATTCTCCCCATTTCAAAAAACCGATCATGACAACCAAGAAACGGTGCGGCCCACTCATTGTGGACTGTAATCATCTACAACTCTTGTGGGGCCCACCATGTTCTAAATGTGAAATCCACTCCGTCCATTAAATTAGGTGTTTTACGCGCATGATTCCGGTCATCTCTCGGTGGTGTTCGTCTTTTGGCGTATGCAACATTAGCTCACCCACCATGCGTCGCCTCATGGGACCCGTGATCGGGATTTTTCAATATTCTTTCAGATATTATTGATGGGTTTTAGTCTATAATTCATGATGAACGGATAGATTTGATCATCAGAATTTATAGAAAATAAGACTTTTTGGTTTGTCTTCAACGTCACAAATCAATGGTCTGGATCATAGCTGCGGAATAAATATTTTATTACAGCTTATCTAAAGTTTCATCCCCGTAATGAACGGTTCTGATCATCTGAATTATTTTTAAATATAGGCCTCATGACGTGATGTAAGGTGGATGAGCCACAATCTCGCCCTGGACAAAAGAAATCTGAATGCTGAGAGTGGGATTGGTGGTGTTCCGAAAAGATATTAAAGAGTGCCAGATGCGAGGAGATAATTTCAACATCATTTCTTAAACTTTGGTTTGTCATCCACCGTACACGTGGCAAAAAATCGCATCAACATAGAACGTCCAAATAATGGGGCCCAGAATGGACGGGCACAGGCTGAAGGTCATTATCATCAAAAATTGCTAACCATGATGGCCGTCAAATAGACGGTTAAGAACAATGTTCAGCTTTCCAAATTTAGAAAGGAAATCAGACGGTTAATATTGCATTATCAAGGTGAATTTTGAAGATGTGATCCATCCACGATAGGGCCCATGAATTGGACCGTCGAGATTGCTCTTCATGTAGGTCAAACCACACGTGGGAGGAATGGTTGTGGTCGTTATGGATCAGTTCTATATTATTTTAATTCCTTTGCATTGCTGTATGCTTAGGAGAGGAATGGTAGAGCATGATGCCGCGTGATTGGTTCGTTGCCGTGGGGCCCACCCATAATCAACCAAAACAATGGGCCTGTGTGTGTGGCCCACCATCTCGAGAGAATTTAAGGGAGCCGAACTCTTCCTTTTTCAGTGACGTCTGTATCCCCTGTATCATTCCTCATGGTATTATTGCTAATAAATTGTGGGACCCATCCTGGCCATTGAAATGAGAAAAGCTTTGATACGCAAGCGGGCTATGAATGTCCATACTCATGCATTGAGAAATAGAACATGTGGCATGCATCTAAATCAACGTGAACCGTTGAAGCTATGATCCCTTCTTTAAATAAATCATTAACTAAAAGCTAGGTATAATTAGGTGCCTTTATTTGGAATTTCAACATTAAAAGATGATAAATGCTACCAAAAAACGTGTTTTTTTTAATAGTTCTAACCAAAAAAAAAAACCTATCCCTTTGAAGTTTATGGTCCACCCAGCCAATAACTTCCCTTTGAAGTTTGATCATGTATTTATGACATCCAATCCTTCCAGTGCGTTTATTCTGACCAAGAAAATCATTCTGGGCAAAAATCATTCCTAATCAATCATCAGGTGGATTATACGATAGAAAATAATTTTTAACCAATGATAAATAACAAAATAAGTATAATCAATACGATGAGTGAGTTTAGCTGATTTTCATGCAAGTTGATCCTCATGATCAGCACAACCTACTAGAAGGGTTGGATGTCACAGGCACATGATAAAATAGAAGTACTAGAAGGGTTAGATGGCATAGGAAAACAGTAGTTCTTTGTTGGGTGGACTATCTAACTAATTGGACTTGAGACATTCGACTAATGCTCTTATGATGGACATTTAAGTACTTTTTTGTTTCCGGAATTTTAATATGAAAAGTGAGATTATGGTTTTTAAGGATAAGCATTTTCAGCATTGGTCTAATTCCGACACCAAGTAATTAGGATAAAGATTAGATGATGATGATGAGGAGTAGAATTTACACATAAAAAAATATTACACACCACAATGATTGGGGTGTGAATTAGGTACTACCCCACCATGACGGAAACGACACCAACTCCGTGGCTGGTGGTCGGTGCTATGTGGGCCTTGCCATAATGTTTGTGTTTCATCCATTCCATTCATCCATCTTTACGGATCATTTTATTGCTTGATACTAAAAATGAAGGGATACAAATTTCAGGTGAACCACTCCACATGAAAACAATAATGATTGGATATCAACCATTAAAATCCTCCTAAGGCCCACTATATTGTTTATTTGACATCCAATCTGTTGATTAGGTCATACAGGCCCAGATGAAGAGAAAAAACAAATATCAGGAACTTTTATGGCCCCCAAAATGTTTTTAATGGTCAAACCTCATTCAACACTGTTTCTTGTAATGTGGTCCACTTGAGATTTGGATGTACCTCATTTTTGGATTCACATTGTAAAATGATATGTAAAAACAGATGGATGGCATGGATGAAACACGTACATCATGGTGGGGCCCACATAGCACCGACCATCAGCCATTGGCTGGTGTCAGGGGGAGTAGCCAATCTGTCCCTCACCATGACCTAGTTGGAGATGGCGGTTTTGTAAGGGGCTCCGTAGGTCCCACTATGATATATGTGTTTTATCCAAGCCATCCATCCATTTTAAAAGATTATTTTAGGGCATGATCCCGAAATGAAGGCAAATCAAAGACTTGAATGAAGCAGAGCATGGGAAGTAGTGGTGACAATGATGCACACTATGATGTTAATTTGCCATTTAACTTGTTCACGGACTTAGATGAAGGAAAAATATAAATATCAATTTTATCCAAAACTTTTGATGCCCCATGGAGGTTTTCATCGGTGGGCACCCAATACTCACTGTTTCTTGTGGTGTAGTCCATATAAGCATTGGACACCTAAAATGATTTGTAAAAATCTATGAACAATGTGGATAAAACACATACATCACTGTGAGCTCCATAGAACCCTTGACAGGTTGTGCATCTCTAACTAGGTTTTGGTGGGGACCCAATCCCTATCCTAAAATTAGCACTTAAGTGCCACATTTTAATGTTTTTTAGATAGTTATTTAGATGACTCTAAAATTTTAACATGAAAATAAGACATGGCCTAAGGCTATCTAAGTGTAGTTACATAGAATTATCATTTAAAATTGGCTAAATTTCTTTAAGATAGGTTTAGGGTCTAAAAATAGGCTTAGAGTCTAATAGATTAGCTTAAATGGATTTCTAGAACTTGAACATTAAATGATGAAGAAATCGTTAAAAGATAAGCATTTAACTCATTTTACATAGAGTTCTGTTTTGGAAATAAGGCTAATGAGGGGGCATTTGATCATAAGTTACTTAAAATGAGCTACTTATGCCTAATGAGGGGGCATTTGATCATAAGTTACTTAAAATGAGCTACTTATGCCTTATTAGCCTATCTTTCATAAATAATTATTTTTAAAAAAAAAAAATCTACTTAGAATTGATCATAAACCAAACTAAGTTATCTCAAATAATTAGTTAACTTATCCATTGCTATAAGTAAAAAATAAAAATAAAAAATTAATTTATTTAGTGATATCTAAGGGTGTACACAAACCGAACTAGCTCGATTAGCTCGACTCGACTTGACTCGAAAAAGCTCAATTCGACTCAGTTTGAAGCTGAGTTCGAGCCGAGTCGAGTTGATTTTTTGAGCCCGAAAATGAGTTCGAGCCAAGTTCGAGCAGCCACAACTCGGCTTGACTCGAATCGAATCCAGCTCGAATCGAACTAGTTTGGTGACTCAATTACATTGCCATTGATGTTACTCACAAAGTGTTTGATAAAATAACTCAACGAAGTGTTGCTAGTGGCAAGGAAGGTATATACATGAAACAAATGCCCTTTTTTTCTTAGTTTTTCTTAGTATTCAAGTTACTTAGAAGGTTTTTAATAAAATACCTGTAAAATCATTGCTTCTATTGCACATACAGAGGGATTTTGAATGTGCAATCCAGGTCTTTGTAAAAATGCCTCAATAGCGAACTCAGCTCGATTTAGGCTCGAACTCAGCCTGACCTAGCCTGAGCTGCTGACCGAACCGAGCTGAGCTGGCCAATCAAGCTCGAGGATCGAGTCAAGCCGAGTTCAAGCTGAGGTTAGCCAATGGCTGAGCCGAGGCCAGTTCAACTCGACGTACACCCCTAGTGGTATCCAAACGCCCCTTAATGTCTACAACATGGGCATAGAAAATTTAGGTGCATGTTCCAAGATTTATAACATAAAATCAGTCATAAATGCCTCCGAGACAAGAAGTTTGATGCTTTTATTTAGAATTTTAATATAAAAAATACCACATGCCTAAGGATATACATTTAAGTGCCTTAAATTAGAGTTATGCATTAGAAATATAGATAATTAATACCAGTATAATAGGCATATATTTTACTTGGGAATATATATTTAACGGTCTTTATCTAAAATTTTAACATCAAAGGATGGTTACATGTCTTAAAGATAGGCATTTAGACACATTTATCTAAGTTTTAATTTTAAAATAATATAAAATAACTTTAAGATAGGCATTTATGTGGTTTCCATATTATTTTTAACATGAAAGTTGAAATAAATATCATATCCATAGGCATTTAAGAGCCCTTATTTATAAATTTTAACATGAAAGAAGGGAATATATTTTAAAGATAGACATTTAGGTTTTTTTTATCTGATATTCCAATTTCAAAATAAAATAAAATAACTTTAAGAGAGTATTTATATGACTTTTCCTTAAAATAAAAAAAAAAAATAGTTTTTTTTTTTTTTTTTAATAAGTATAATGCTTCGTATATATGCATTTTAGGTGCCTTTATTTAGAATTTTATCATGAAAAAAGACTACAAATCTCAAGGATATGTTTGCTTTGGAGTCATTTGGCTGCATGCAATACCACACATGCTGCTTTGCAAATGCTACATGGATTTATCCTATTTATCAAGGACTAGGGACATGGAATAGTGGAACATATCCTTAAGATGGTATATTTCATGTTTTTCGTATTACATCCAATCTGTCCATTTGGTGTCTCTTTTCATTTTCACAGTACATACAAAATCCAACTTGATCCAGAACTCAGATGACCCACACCTTAGGAACAATGTGAAATCATGCCTAAAATCACTATGTTGAAGCTCTATGGCCGGCATCAGTTTTGGATTAGAGTTCGTCATGGTAAGAAACACCTGATGAAGATGTTGGATGGAAGGTGGGTGCAACTATAAATGGTGGTTCCCACAAACAAACCTATGGTATGCGTCCCCTACCCATTGTTGTATGTGGAGTGGCCAACCTAAATTGTGGATCTAGCTGAGTTTTTAGATGCAGAGCCTAACATCGAGGGGAAAACTGATAAACGGACTGGATGTTGCGGAAACAACCAACGCTCGAAGCGGTGGCTCGGGTGTTTGACACACTGCACGAAACAGGTGTTGCAGAGGAATCGGGTCCTATAGACCCTGGGAGCCATGCACCGCGAAAGGAGGTGCAATGAACGGCCCACATTCTATCAAAATCCAAGGCCAGGTGAATTTGTTCCCTTGAAAGTGCGAAAACTTCAAGATGGACCTGTTATTTCATTAATGGCCTGAAAATGGGTCGTTAGGGAGAAAAAAAAAAAAAAAAAAAGTTGTGCAATGATCCAAATCCAATAGGTAAAACTGGTACTGATTGGATGGCTGGGATCTTTATATCACCTTGCTCTCGGACTATGGCTAATTGACATGGTGGCCTACGGGATCAACCGTTCTGATCACTCCCAAAGGGTCAGGATGCGCCCCTCTGGATTAGTATGGTATATTGGGCCAAATTAAAGGCCCAGATTCGCCTTTTACAATGCCATCCATTGCATGAGGCATGGTGGAGAGGAGTAGTACGATCCTGGACCCGATTAGTATGTCTCCTTGGGCTCCAAGTTCCTACTAGTGAATCGAGAGTGTCCATTTTGCTGGGCCCTACAATCTAGGATACGAATTGTACACGCCGCATGTAGAAATTAGACAGTGTGGATCGTACAATTCCTCCACGTGGCATGCATGTGAACCACAAAAGATGTAGGAATGAATTCGTAGGGCCCAAGATGTGCACGCGTGTGGGGAAATATGTTATCTAAAGTTGGATGATATTGGGCCCCATCGCTTTAAAAAACGACTTGAGTTTGGCTTAGCCAGGTGGACCGTTAAATTGCCCAGTATTTTCCAAGATGATGTAGGGCCCACAAGTGAATCTAAGCTACATCGCATGTTTCAGACTCTGGGATCCATCAGACCAATTGTCTAGAGTATGATCACATAAACATGGGCCCCATTCTCCAGAGTATCCAAACAACATGGTAATTGAGATGCAACTCAAGCGGGCAGGCTAGGCAGAGGGTCAACCCAAACTAAAACTAACCTCCAAAGAGGTTATCCTAGAGAAAGGCCCAGCCAAGGTCTACTCAACCCTAAAACATTTGGGTTGGGTTGGTTTAGATTTGCTTAGACTAGGTTAACACCTGTGATTAGTAAATTAAAACATAGAATCGGAGATTTCACTCAAATAATATTTGTAAGTACCAAATTGACATTAGTAAAATAAACACTACAATCATCATAAATAAATAAAATTGAAGATATTAAAAGTAAAAAGAACATTAATCTTAACAGCATGTTGTGTTTGGCATTCTGTGATTGAAATATACTGGAATCAAGATATTTTATTTGGTAGCCTATAATTGAAATGCATTGAATTTACTTCATACTTTGGGTGTATATGATACTTAATATGCTAGCACGTTATGATAGTAGATATAGAAGATATACATTCATTGAAAATAAACTAAATAATTGTGAAAGCCATTGTGGATAAGTTACAATTCAAAAACCAAAGTCATTGAACATTTTGACCTCTGATTTGGGGACACTAGTTTATTGAAATAAGGCCGTTAAATGATTTTCAATTACCATTTAAATAAGACATCATTATCATATCATTTATTTTTATGAACAACCCAAAGTCGCACCATTTGGACGGTCAGAGTCATGATTATTTCTTGGGTGCAATTTCTGGGTGCATGTTTCTGAGCCATCAAACACATCTAGAGTATAGAACTTACAAGAGAGCTTTCACTCTCCATTTACACCCAAAGCTCACCTTTTACAAAGGACTTACATTCACTCATTTACACCCTTTTCAATGCACTAGAAATCCATCCACACTTGTTCACGTACACAACGAAAGTCCCATTTACACCCATTTATGAACCATATTTCAATGCAAGTCATAGTTCTATATATATATATATATATATATATATATATATATATATATATATATGACGTACTAGTCATAACTCAAATATCTATATGTAATGCTTGTGCATTAGTCATAACCCGGTTGCGTTTAGGTCTTAGCCCGAGCCCGAACTAACTTGTATTGGGTTTGCGTTGGATCTAGATTTTGAACCCAAGCCTAACACAACATAAGTCCCATTTACACCCATTTGAAGGCCCTGTTTAGTACGGTTCGGATAGTCTGTTTTGTGTGATTTTTAACCGTGTGACAAGGAAAAAGGCCCACCAGAGGGTCCCATCAAAATTTGATTCTTGGTGAATCAAGATATTGGAAGGTCTTGCATCCAGACACAGTATATATAACCCAAAACTACAAACCTATTTCTGAAAAAGGATAACCGGGTCACCTGCAAGTAACGGCACCACAACTTATGATGCAGCTGTAGAATCTTTTCACCGGAAAGTAATGGGACCACAACTTGTGTTGCAGCTGTAGAATCTATCCTACAAGTAGATCAATAGTACTACGAATACAGTAATCTCAGGATAATGATCTTCCTCCCCTAATCAGGTTGATCCATCCTCAGTGAAGTGATTAAAACTACTGTCAACCACTTGATGAGATTAAACCACTGTCCAAGCAATTTACTATCAAAATAAAATACCATTTGATTCCAATGCATGGCACATAGAATATGCAAAGATCATGTGCAATAAATATTAAATAAATAATGAGAAAAATTCAAAACCGCAATCACACAAGAACACGTATATCATCTCTTGAACTACAACTATGGAAAATCTAGTAAAGAAAAATCAACTAGATCAAGGAAAGATTATAAACAAACAATTAACATACTACCTTCTTCAATAGTATAACAAAACTCTCTTGAATTCAAACTCAAAAGAAAAGTTCATCCAACATTGTGATGCTAGCAATAGATTTTCTTACTTTAGATTCTTTGAGAAGATAACCTCATCGTGTTGGAGGCCTTGCACAAAACCTTAGGATCTAGTCTCCTGAAACAAACTAAAATTATGGGATAATAAAGCAATGAAATAAAACAAAGCAAAAACCACACAACACGAGATTTTTACATGAAAAACCTTCAAAGAGGTAAAAACTACGGGACCTCATCCAGATTAACAATCTACTATGAAGTAGAACGTTACAACCTTCTTCACTTACGCAAGAGTGGATAAACAATAAGAAACTAAAAGAAAAATGGAGAGATCTCACCGATTACAATGACGTAAAAACACTGAGATATGGTATATCATCTCTACGAGCATATCCTCCCTTCTACAAGCTTTCTCTCTCTTTCTCTCTCTCTCTCACCTTTGATAGCCATAAATCTTTTAGCAAACCATTGCAAAGCTTTAGGAAACCCTCTTGCCTTACCTCTTGAATACCCTAAAAAATCCTAAGAATGTCCTATTTATAGTTTAGGAAACTCTCTTTTGCACCCTTGCAAAAATCGCCTCAAAATTTTGAATCCCGCACAAAATCGGACTCAAATCTGCTTAACCAGGACAGGTCATGCAGACTGCAGGACTGGTCGAGCACTATTCACTTGATAAGTCGAGCTGACCCTCGACTAGTCGAACACTATTCACAGAACTCGCTGGACTTTGAGTCGAGTAACCCAGGACTGGTCGAGGACTGTTCACTCGACCGATCGAGCAGGCTGCAAGACTAGTCGAGCAGCACAGGGATTCCACTGTTTGTGTCATCCGAACTGCACCTCATATCCTCTGACCTGAGGAGAAAAATTTTATCAAATCTCTCCCTTTTCGACTAAAGAGGAATTCTCATTTTTTAAGCAAGTCAGGTTTCTATAAACCTCAAACTTGCCCTTGAACAAAGCCTTGGTCATTATGTCTGACCCATTATCATCCGTGTGGACCTTCTTAAGCTGTAACACCATTTGTTCCAAAGTATCGATGATCTAGTGATACTGAATCTCTATGTGCTTCGACTTGGAGTGCTGACTTGGATTCTTGCTCAAATGTATGACACTTTGACTATCGCAATAGACCACGTGCTACTCCTACTTCAGACTAAGTTCTTGTAGGAACCTCTTTATCCAAAGTATCTCTTTACATGCCTCTTAATTACAATATACTTGACCTCTGTCGTCGACAATGATATTACCTTTTGTAGCTCGCTCTGCCAAGAAACTGCTCCCCCTACAAACGTGAACATGAACTCCGATGTAGACTTCCTAGAGTCTATATCGCCTGTCATATCTGCATCTGTGTATCCCTCTAACATAGGTTTACCGTCACCATAGCATAGGCTCAACTTAGATGAGCCTCTTAGATACCGCAGTATCCACCTCACCGTTGCCCAATGTTCTTTGTCAGAATTGGCAAGATACCGGCTAACAACACCAACCGCGTATACTATGTCTGGCATGTACACACCATAGCATACATCAAACTTCCTACAGCTCTGGCGTAGTGTATCTTCTGCATCTCTTCCACCTCTGTCTTCGTCTTAGGACACTGTCTGTCGCTCAATCTAAAGTGATCATCCAGTGAAGTACTGACCGACTTCGCTGTATTCATATTAAACCGCTCTAGGACTTTCTCAATATACCGCTCTTATGACAGCTAAAGCTTCTTGCTACTTCTGTCACGGGTTATCTCCATTCGTAGGATCTGTTTAGCCGTGTCCAAGTCTTTCATCGAAAACGACTTGCCCAATTCCTATTTCAACCTGTAGATTTTCTTGATGTCTTTTTCCATGATGAGCATGTCATCAACATATAACAGCAGAACTAAGAAATCACCATATGAGAACTTACGCATGAACACACAGTGGTCCGACTTCGTTCTATCATACCCATGCTTCAACATAAACGAGTTAAACTTCTTGTACCATTATCTTGGAGCTTGTTTCAACCCATACAAGCTCTTCCTCATCGTACACACCATATGCTCTTTACCCTTGACTTCGAACCCCTTTGGTTAGTGCATGAAGATCTTTTTTTCCAGGTCACCATGGATAAAGGCAGTTTTAACATCTAACGCTCTATCTCTAGATCCATGCTAGCTGCCAACCCAAGCAACACCCGTATGGATGTCATTTTCACCACTTGTGAAAATATCTCATCGAAGTCTATGTCTTTCCTCTAACCAAACCCTTTCACAACAAGTCTGGCCTTGAACCTCGTCTGTGAATTCTTCTACTCAACCTTCTTTCTAAACACCCATTTGTTGCTCAAAGCTTTCTTGCCCTTAGGCAATTTCACCATATCATAGGTGTGGTTCTTATGCAAGGATTTCATCTCCTCTTGTATAGCTTTCAAGCACTCCCCCTTATGCTCGTCGGCTAGGGCCTTAGAATAATTTTTTATCTCTTCCCCATCAGTCAGTGTAATGTACTCATACGGCGAGTACCTCTTGGATAGTTGTCTGTCCCTAGACAACCTCCTCACCTGTGGCTCAACAGGTGGATCAAGTGGGGCCTGCTCCCCTGGTCCATCTTCTGAAGAAACTCCCTCCTCCTTTACACCTTGTTGTACTCCCCCATTATCAAACACCACGGGAGGAATAATCGGATCCATGTCCTCTGGCTCACCTGAACTAAACTGGTTCTTCTCTGGCTTACCAATGTCTTCTATATACTGATCTTCAAAAAAAACCACATCTCTGCTCCTAACGAGCTTCTTCTCGGTTGGATCCCACAATCTATAACCGAATTATTCATCACCGTACCCCAAGAACACACATTACCTGATCTTCATATCGATCTTAGACCTCTCATCCTTTAGTACGTGAACGGATCCCTGCATCTAAACACCCTGAGATAACGGTATGATGGATCTTATCCAGTCCACACCTTCTCAGTCACTTCTCCATTCAACGGGACTAATGGAGACCTGTTTATCAGATACATTACTATGTGCATTGCTTCTCTCCAGAATATCTTGAGAAATTTCGCATGAGATAACATGCATCTAATTCTCTATACCATTGTATGATTCATTCGCTCAGCCACACCATTATGATGGGGGATCTTGGGAACCGTCTATTCATGTCGTATACCCAATGACTTACAATAATCATGAAAGTCGCCAATGTATTCACCACCATTGTCAGTGCGGATGCACTGATCTACATGTTTCTCTCTCGACCATAGCATGAAACAATTTAAACACACCAAAGACCTCATCCTTGAATTTTAAAGCATAAACTCAAACCCTCCTAGATGCATCATCTATAAAAGTAACAAAATACAATGCCCCACCCAAGGTTTTTATCCTTATAGGACCACAAACATCATAATAAATCAAATCTAATGCATACACTTTATTAACATGAAAAGCAAATTTAATAAATGAAACTTTATGTTGTTTCCCTAATAAACAATCAATACGGTTTGAGAGATGTACATGTCACGTCTGGAATGAGCTGCTTCCTCGCTAGTAGCTGAATCCCTTTTTCACTCGTGTGGCCTAGACGCCTATGCAACATGTCAATAGCTGAATCTTTCGTTGCGTTTAACCCACCCTTGCACATACTGAAACTTACCTTGTAAAGGGTGCAACACTTCTTTCCTCTGACCATGATCAACGAACCCTTAATGAGCTTTCAATGCCCGTCAGCAAATCGGCTTTCATAGTCATCATCATCCAACCTTCTCATCGACATTAAGTTGAGGCGAAGGTCTGAGATATGTCTTACATCCCTGAGAACCAATGTGCAGCCCACATCAGTTTTCACGTAAATATCACCGACCCCTACGATCTTCGATATGATAGAATTTTTCATCTTCACGGTCCCATAGTCACCTGACTTGTAACTTGTGAAGAAGTCCATGCATAGAGTCGTATGAAAAGAGGCTCCCGAATCTATCACCCAATCAGTGTCCTGACTCGTAGCCGTGAGACAAACATCATGATTTGCTAAAAGAATAATTACAACTCGCCATCTGAAGTGACCACAGTGGAATCTAATTCATCTTCCTTCCCCTTTCCTTCTCCTTTCTTGTCGTTCTTAGTCTTACGACATTCATGTTTATAGTGGCCCTTCTTGCCACAATTCCAACATTCAACATATTTCCTGATACTCAACTTGCATCTTGATTTATCCCAGGCCTTCCCGTTCTTCCTGTTATTTTCTCTGCCTTGTTCCTACGTCACAAAAGCCTCTTGCTTAGCAGACCCTTGAGACTTCGTCTTTATCTCCTCATTGAAGAAACAGTTAGTTACCTGTTTTATGAATATCTTTCCGTCTAGCGTGAAGTTACTTAAAGACACCACCAATGTCTCCCAGTTGTCAGGCAATGAACTAAGCAATAGCAAAGCCTGCAATTCATCATCCAGGACCACCTTTATAGCGGAGAACTGGTTTACTATATTGCTGACCTCATTCATGTGCTCAACCACAGAACCACCATCTTTGAACTTGAGATTCACAAGTCGTCTTATCAGAAAGATTTTATTACCAGTTATCTTCCTCTCACACAGCCCTTGCAGTTCCAGCCATAGGCTAGCCGCTGAGGTCTCCATAGACACATGGTGGAATACAGAATTATCTGAGTATTGTCTAATAAACTCCACCGCCTTCCGATCCAATTTCTTCCAATCATCATCAAACATATCCTTGGATTTTGTCGATATGCTTAAAATTGAAGAATATAAGTGCTTGCAATAAAGCAAGTTCTCCATCTTAGCCTTCCATATGGTCCAATTAGAACCATTGAGGTTGATCATCCTTGATGAGCCACCTTCCATAATTCAAAACCGATCCATCTTCGTTCAATGAACTTAGCTCTGATACCACTTTATTGTAGGCCTTGTACAAAACCTTATGATCTAGCCTCCCGAAACAAACTAGAATTATGGGATAATAAAGCAATGAAATAAATCAAAGCACAAACCACACGACACAAGAGATTTTTACACGGAAAACCCTCAAAGAGGTAAAAACCACGGGACCTCGTCTAGATCAACAATTCATTATGAAGTAGAACATTACAACCTTCTTCACTCATGCAGGAGTGGAAAAACAATAAGAGAATAAAAGAAAAATGGAGAGATCTCACCGATTACAAGGACGTGAAAGCACTGAGATATGGTAGATCACCTCTACGAGTATAGCCTCCCTTCCACAAGCTTCTTCTTCTTCTTCTTCTTCTTCTTCTCTCTCTCTCTCTCTCTCTCTCTCTCTCTCTCACACACACACACACCCCTTTAATAGCCCTAAACCCTTTAGCAAACCCTTGCAAAGCTTTAAAAAACTCTCTTACCTTACCTCTTGAATATCTTAGAAAACCCTATGGACCTCCTATTTACAGTTTAAGAAACTCTCTTTCACACTCTTGCGAAAGCCGCCTCAAAATTTTGAATCTCACATAAAATCGAACTCAAATCTGCATAACCAAAACCGGTCATACATGCTGCAGGACTGGTTGAGCACTGTTCACTCAACTGGTCGAGCCGACCCATGACTAGTCCAGCACTGTTCATAGAGCTCGCTGGACTTTGAGTCGAGTGACCCAGTACTGGTCGAGCACTGTTCACTCGACCAGTCGAGCAGGCTGTAAGACTAGTCGAGCACCACGAGGATTTCACTATTTGTGTCATCCGAACCACACCTCATCTTCTCTGACCTAAGGAGGAAAACTCCATCACATAGCACCTTCCGAAGAGTCTTGGATCCTTAAATTTAGCTTCGGAGAAGAGAACCCATTTCTTGAAACCCTCGTCAGCAAGAAGAAACTATTCTCTCTCCAAAATTTGAAACTCTATCTTAACCCCTACACAACTTATTCTAAAAGTCTCATTTTCATAAAGAAAATACCAAAAATATTCCTCTAAAGGTCAATTAATAATTAAGCTTTGTTAGCATGTAAAACATGGGTTCTATGAACTAAAAAAATAAATAAACTCATATTAATTTTGGTATCACTGTTTTAATACTCATGTAAGGCACACCTTTAATTTATATTTAGTCAGATTGTCAATTGTCTACCAATTCCATCCTTGTGGCCCATTTGATGAACCCACCGGTATGATTTTTGTGCTAGTCAATCTTTATTACGAGGCTTGTGGCTTTCAATGTACATTTGTGCTGCACAAGTGGCGTGTCGGTGTAAAAGATGGTCCCTGAGTTATTTGATACTGTAGGAGTGTATGACGCTTGCTTGGTAGTCGTATAGAAATTGTACACGCCTAGCATACATAAATTCAAATTCAACTGACTAAATCATAAGAACTCATTATCGCAGAATGAAATTCTAGGAATCAGATTAGCAGTTCTAACCTCCGTTTCCAAGACACGCGTTGAAATATATGACCATCGAATAAACCTCTGATTCTAAGACGCGTTGAAATATATGACCATGGAATAAACCTCTTATTCTAAGACGCGTTGAAATATATGACCATTGGATATATATTTTCATTTTCAACCTTAAAATAAATCTCTACTAATACGATGGTCAGCTAATCGAATAAGTGTAATTACTTGTTCTTGGTACATCTAAAAAGGGCTCATAAATGGGACAGTTTAATTTGAATTATTCATATACAAGCATTAAATGTTTCGGTAATTTCTAAGCGCCTGCGTATCATCCATCACACTCTACCAGAGTATCGAAGTTCATCTCAAGTTAAAATAGCGTGGCAAATGTGGGCCCATTAGACATTGAGATTGGTCTAGATCTATTTCTGATTAGTGACCTGAAAACAGCCAACCGAAGCAAATATGGCCCTCCATTGTGGGCTCTACTAAATAAATGGCTCATTCACTAATGGTGGGCCTATTAGCAACTACTTCAATTTGGCAGCGCTCTCCAGGCCAGTTAATTCCTGGTCCATGATCACACATGTTTCATTACTAGTATTTGAACTCACAAAAGAATCATCTTAGAGAAATATTACGCCACAAATTAGGAATGGCAACGGGTAAGGGTTGGGCTGGGCCGGGGTTGACCCTAGACAGGCCATAGTGTTCAAACCACTCACCAAGGTTCAGCCCAGGCTTCATGTCATTGAAAGATGAGCTGATCCAACAAGTGTCTTTAAACAGAATATGAATGGCACTGGCTCGTACTTTGAACAGCTGATTCTTTTTGTATAATGGTGCCTTATTTAATGATTGGACTCGGTCAACTGGTTGCAGTGACTGAGCCCACATGGCCCAGACACTGAGCTAGATTTGGAGTCCTCGAGCCAAGTTTAGGAGTCGGTGGGCCTGGTGGTCTCCGTAACAATAATGACATTTGTCAATATGCCACCACCTGTTTACTAAGATCATCATGTATTATTAATGCATGCATTCTCATTGACCTAATGCAGAAGAAAAACATTGTTGCGGGGTTGTCTATGTTAGGAATGCTAAGATCTGCTGCAAAATCACAGGATCTCTTTTGTTTGATTAATTAAACAAAGTAAAAATCTGCATAAGTGATGTAGAAACTTACCCGGAAAAATGATGAACCCATCCCCAATCACTGGAGAAAACAAACCGGTCCAGTTTACAAAATATTGCATCGCTCCACTGTGTTAGTTGGACCTCAATCCAAGAGAAAGACCGACGATGTGAAAGAGGAGAAGAGAAAGAAGAGACGAGTCCATGCAATTTATATCATACTTGCGCGCACAAGTCATTTCTTGTGCTCGCTCTAGCAAAGGTAGTTTTGCAATGTAATTGCCTAGGCGTTACTAGCTTTGCCTGCTGGGTTGTACTGCTACTAAAGCAACGCTGTTTTGCTATTCAACACCTAAAGAACCCAACCAATTCAATTGCGAGACTGACCCCACCAACCCCCCATGACCTACGTCTAAGAATGAATACCAAACTAAGCCTATGGACAACTTAGCCCGGTCCGTCGATGCAATCGTGCATACATACAAACATTAAACAATCGTCTACAATTCTACAATATTTTGTTTCGGGTTTTGAGTTGTGAGGATTTGAGTAGGGTAACGGTAACATTGCTTGCCAAATTTCCAAATAGGCTCAAGTCAACTAGTTCAAAATTCAGGCCATGTTACAACTAAGGTGTTCTGTAATGGTAACGGTGGCCGTAATAACCACTATCGTTACCTTTTACAATACGAGCCATAATAGTTGTTACCATCCCATAATGGCCATTGCAGTATCTCTTTTTTATTTTTTTATTTATTGAAAAAACTCCTAAAAAACTTATATCTATCCCATAATGTTAGTTAAAAAATATGAAAAATATGTATGTCTCGTAACGGACCATCACGAGGCTATCATGGTCTTTATAGAGGATGTAAAGTGTCGTTAACAGTAAATATGGATTAATTTTTGTCATAATGGTTGTTACGGCCGTTACAACCCCAGAACGTGTAGTGTTTGCCACCGTAACAGCCTGGTCTATGTCCAAGCCTGACCCATACCTATTTAACTTGGAATGAGATTTCAGGCCACTTGACCAGTGAGCTGACCCAACGCACTGCCACACGTGGCCCTACTGGGTTTGGCCACCGGCCCATTGCCACCTCATCATAGATACCCAGAACTTGCAAAAATCATTTTAAACTCTGCCAAGAATGGATCTATATAAATGAATCTATCAAAAGAATCGTATACATAATATAAGAATGGCCAGTCTCATATACATGTTTGTGTTCTACACCGTCCGATCGCCGGGCCCACCTCCTTGCACACGATCGAATGGATCTCCTATTGCCAGTGGCTGTAGAAATGCAGCTCCAAAACCTTCCTCCCATTCACAAACGTATGACCCTCACCAGGGCTTGGATTGGACCCAAGTAATCTATACCTCGACTCAGTAGTCTTCTTCAAGTTGGGGCCGCCGATCGATGGTGAGGGTGCTGGGCCCACCATATGCTCGCCCACCTGATGATTTTCCACCGGATGATGATCTGCAATTGATTTTCCGTCGATGAGCTGATTTCCATGCCTAGATGCCTCTAATGTTGGGAGTGTAAAAACCAAGATCAAGAACACAAGATTTCTAATCATTTTTGAATGGTTTTTGATAGATAGAAGGGGTTTGAATCTGGGTTCTTTCTTTCAAGTGAATGGATGTGAAGAGGTTATGGGTTTTTATAGGTTGGGCGTGGGAGAAGCATGTGATTTCCACGAACCTAGCCCCAATCTATGCATAGTATACACGGGTTTTCATTTCTGACAAGTTGGGCTCATGGCTCGGTAATCTACACCATTGATCTGTTGATACCCTCCCGCAAAACGTCCTAGATTAGAAGATCATGGCTACCAATTTTAGGACCTTTTTTAATCGAATGTGGACCGGTGTTTTATTTCTCTTCGTAACATGACTTATTTATACCACTTATTGAAAGTTCTAGATAATCATTGTTGAGTCTTTTTTTTATAGTTATCGCCCATCCACAATGATTTAATACAGATCAACGGTTTGGATTTCCGAAACATGGGCTCCTCTTGTATGAATTGAAAACGTGGGTATACCGTACAAAGATGCGGTTCTATGTATCATATGATTCCTCTTTCTGGGAAATTGGAAATCTGGGACCCGGATTAGCTACTGACTGGTTGAGTAGCGAGACTTGCTACTGAAGTGACGTCACCATGTTATGTGGGCCCCACCACGATGTATGTATTGTATCCATACCGCCCATCCATTTGGAAATATCATTTTATGGTATGATCCAAGGAACGAGCCAGATCCAAATCTGGAATGGACCCTACTACAGAAAAAAGAGAGGAGAGTAACACCCACCGTTGAAACCTTCCTAAGGTCCACCATGATCTTTATTTGAGATCTAACCTTTTCATGTGTTAAATAAGACATAAAATAAAGGAAAACATGAATATCAGCTTGATCGAAAACTTTTGTGGCCCTTAGTAGTTTTTAATGGTGGGCGTCACTCTCCCTCACTGTTTTCTGTGGTGGGGTCCACTATTACTTTGAATCTAACTCATTCTTTGTATCATGCCCTAATATGTTCACTCCAAATGGATGGACGGTGTGGATACAGTACATACATCTTTGTAGGGCCCACATAACTTGGTGACGTCACTTCAGTAGTGAGTCTCGCTACTCAACCTGTCAGTAGTTAATCCGCATCCGGAAATCAGGGACGGCTAACCACATGCGTTGGCTGGTGACGCTTTGAACGCACACGTGCTTTAAACGTACACGAACAAATGACATAGTTACGCGGTGAGTATTGCCGTCCAAATTGCTGATCCAAATATGGATGTTGCACCACCGACAAATAACACTGACCGACTATCTGACTTTTTCCTCAATTTTCGACCACTCACTATTTTACTGCTGGACGTTAATTTCGATGGTTACGATGGTTGATCGGTCTGATTTTAGATTATACTTCATAATCAATGTGGCCCACAGTTTGGACGGTCTAGATAGCTGAGCATCAGTGCTCCGTGTGAGTCTGTGACAAGTGGACGCGGACTGGGTACTTACCCCCATCGGGACCTATGGATGGAGACGGACGGTCCTGTCAGGGCTCTGTGGGGCCCACCTTGATGTATATGTTTTATCCACGCCGTCCATCCATTTCGACATATCATTTTACTATTATGTAAGAAAGGAGGAAGATTGAAGGCTCACGTGGACCACACCACAGAAAGCAGTGGGGATTGAAAGCCTACCGTTGAAAATTTCCAGAGGGCCATAAATGTTTCGGATCAAGCTGATATTTATGTTTTCCATTCATCCAGGTCTATGTGACCTTATGAACAGATTGGATGGAAGATATAAAAAAAAAAACACGGTGAGCCCTGTGAATTTTTCAACAGTAGGAGTTCAATCCCAGCTTATTACTGTTGTGTGGTCGACTTGAACATTACATCTGCCTCATTTTTGGCCTCATGTCTTAAAATTATCTTTAAAAATAGATGAACGGCGTGGATAAAATATATACATCACGGTGGGCCCCACAGATCCCCTGATACGACCGTCCGTCTCTATCCGCGTCCGTGACAAGCGGTGAAGATGAGTCACCGTCAATTTCTTAAATTGTCAAAAAACAAACAGGAGGGGCGCCTAGCCCTGTCAAGGAATGGTCAAATGAGAGGGCGGCTAGGAAACAGGCATATGGAACACGCAAAGAGAGCATTTGACCATGTGGACTGATTCAATACACTGGCCGCGAATGACGTTTGATACACAGGCACTTGGAAATGGAACACTCTGCATGTATTAACTCAACTAACAAACTAAATTGTGGAACCTACCACCTACCACTGCTAAAATACGGCCTAAAAATCAACGCCTCTGATTCGTGGAGACTTGGTTTTTGAAATAAAATCATTGGACATTTATTCATTTTTAACCGTCCAATAAATGTCTAGTAATCTATTGTTTAGATAACCAAGTAAAAGTAAAATTTAGTTAATGACGTATCTAAACTGACATCCATAACTTAGACGGTTTACTTTGAATTAATTGTATGCTATGTAAGTAATTCCTCAGTAATTTCTAACTGCCTGAGTATCATCCATCACACTCTTTCCGAGTATCAAGGTATTTCAGTTTGACAAGTGAGGCCAGCAGTAGCCCTGCGTTTGGCACGAAAGCCTTCCAAGTGTCCTTTTTGGCCAACATTCTTGCTTGTTTTCTCTCCAGAAAGTACCAAAAACCCATATAAAGTGGCTGTTCAGCCCCCTTTGATCAGGCCTCTCCTCAGAATTTGTTGTGGACGGCCAGAAAATTTCATTGAATCGGTGTCCGTTCATCCCCCTTATATTTTATTGGAGGAGTCCATTGCTTTCGGTTTGACGATGGGAGAAAATGGGACCACAACTCAATACAATCGACATACCCTTGAAGAGTGTACTCTCGATTTCAGTTCTGACAGGTGGGGATAGTGGTTCGGTAATCCAGACCATCCATCTATTGCGTGCCACATTGGATGGACCATTGCTTAAAAATATCCTACAAATAAATCCCCACCTTATTTATTTGTGAGCTAGAAATGGACGGTTGTGACGAGAATGCAGTGGTATTCCACGTTTAACTGGAATGATTCATGAAATTAGTGGTTAGGATCTTTCGATCTGGGAGATGTTTGGGTATGGCCAGTCACGTGGTAGAAACAGACCAATGTCTTGGATTACCGAATCAGGGGCACACTTGAGAGACCTAAAAGCCGGAGTATGGAGTCCAAAAGCTTATAGCCGACGATTTGTAGAGAGAGGATTAGGTGAGACCCCAGGCAACCCAAGACTGTGCAGCCATTACAGTGGGGGCCCACCTTGATGCATGCATTCTGTATCCACACCATTCATCCGTTTTTTAAAATCATGTTAGGGAATTATTCAAAAATCAAAGCAGGTCCAATTATGAGGTGGACCATACCTTAGGAGACAGCAGTGCTTGAATGAGTCACAAAAGTTTTGGACCAAGTTGATAATTTTATTTTCCCATCGTCTAGGCTTATTCGACCTTCTCAACAAGGTTAAACACTCCGCAAACATTAAGTACATTAAAAGAAATTTTTAATTATAGGGCATTTAATCATCACAATTTCCCATGTTATGGTTTATGATATAGTTTGCCTGATAAATGGAACTACGTCGGTTTTGATATAATAACTTAAAATAATCCCTAAAAACATACGAAAAGCGCAGATATGGAATACACATATCAAGGTGGGCCCACTATAAGAAGCTTATCATCTTGAGTGGTTGTATTTTAAATTATTTTAAAATAAATTAGTATTTCAAAATATTCATTGGACGCGTTATGATTGTGGCCATACGTGCATATGCGTTATATGAAAGTATCTTTTCAGTTTAAAATATTATATCATTTTATATTTTGTTTTAAAAAGTTATATTTTTTGAATTTAAAGATTACATCAATTGATTTAAATATAATAGTCACAATTCTTTTTAAAATGATGTCTCTATACTTTTAAGAATAAATTCGATTTCAAATCATGTGACCTATGTCATACCTCGACTTATACAAATTTATAAGTTTTTTATTTTTTATTTTAATTTTATTTTATTTAAATAATTTTTTAAACTTCATATCTCAGAAATGAGTGTGCAAATGAAAACGAATTAAACTATCATAAATCGCATACACAAAATCAGATGGTCATAGCAGGACGCAGATTAGCTATTGTGAGGTTGAGTAGCGAATCAGGCTACTCAAGTGTACGAAGTTGTCTAGTCGTAACTTGTTTTTTTGGTTAACTTGTTTGTACACCAACTGTCAAGTCACACTTCACTGTTAGCGGCCCCAGTCGGAATTGATGCAGAGACATTGGTGTTGAAACGAGGTGTCTTTTGCTCACTCTGTTACTATTATGATGATGTAACCACACCGCCCATCCACTTGAAGAGATCATTTTTATGCCATGATGGAAAGAATGAGGCAGATCTAAATCTGGAGTGGACCCATCACAAATCAGTGGTGAGAGTGACAGAAGTTTTTAATGGTGGGCGTCATTTTCCTACTGTTTCTTTGGTGGGTCCACTTGAGCTTTGGATCGTACTTATTTTTTGGATTATTTCTTAATATGATCTCTCCAGATGGATGGACGGTGCAGATACAACACACATCATGGTGGAGGCCACGTAACTGGGTGACGTCACTACAATAGGGAGTCTCGCTGCTCAAAGTGACAGTAGCTAATCCGCGTCCGTTGTAGCGGTACGATCCTCTGATTTCGGGGACACTTGTTCGTTGAAATAGAACCATTGGATTTTTTTTTATTTTTTTTAATCGTCCGATAAATGTTCGCCTACCTATCGACAGAAGTTAAAATAAGCATAAATTTCTGTTCATCCCGTAATTTAGACAGTTTTAATGTGAATTAATTGTATCACACGTCAGCAATGTCTAAGTGCCTGCGTATCATTCGGGGCGCTCTACCAGACTATCAATCTTTTCCTCTGATACGACACTCTAGCCGATGCCATGCACGAAAGTCCTCGCGCGTTGACTATGGACGAGTCGCCAGGTGTCTGCGTGATCCAGACCGTCGATCTGATTTGGGTAGATGTGTATACCACGTCAAGAAAAACTCTCTTTTCTCCGTCTACTGTGGTCGGTTCCTGTATTTTCTTTTTGCTGCTCACCAATAGAAGGGCTAGGATTGTTCCATCAAGAAAATTTCAGGGGAACCCACATTCCTCTTGCCGCGTGAAACCACTCGTCTGCATCAGAAGTCCATGGGCCCACGTGAGCCAAAATCAAGGGTCGCGATGCCGTGCACTCTACTGTGGGTATGATCAGGGCTATTCCGTGCACTGAATTTGAATCGTTGGTCAATTTCTCTTAACGATCATTTATTCTGAACTAATGTTTCCCACCGGACGATCAAATAAGTATGATTTTTAAGACAAGGAATGGACGGTGGGATCTCTCTGATGGGCGGTTTGGATGTTGCACATATATGCCACATTGTTCCTCAGTGACATGCAATTAATGGTGAAAACGCCCTCAACCGATCTTTTTCACCGGCCTTTTAAGTTAAAGTGGGCCCAAGATGGTAACGGTCACTGCACCCAAAGGTAGAGGTATACACAAGTCGAAGCGAGTCCAGCTTGGCACAGCTTGACTTGGCTCAGCCACTGACCCACCTTGAACTTGGCTCAGTCCTCAAGCCTGGCTTGGCAGCTCAGCTCGGTTCCATCAGCTCAGGTCAGCTCAAGCCAAGTTTCAGCCAAGATCAAGCCAAGTTTATTTATGCAATATTTTCACAAATACACAAGGTGCACTTCCAATTTCTCACCAAATCTACAGGCATGTTAACAAACACACGTGAGCAACACTAAAATCAACACAAAAGGAAATTTGTTTCATATCCATACCTTCCTCGTCACTAGTTGAGTCATTTCATCAAACACTTGGTGAGCAATACTAATATCAAAATAATCAAGTCACTGGACTAGTTCGATCTGAGCTCGTTTCAAGTTGGGGTTTGATCGGAGTCAAGCCAAGCTCAGACAAGCTTGAATTCGGTTCAATCAACTCAACTCAGCTTGAAATTGAGGCAAATCAAGCTATTTCGAGTCGAGCCGACCGAGTTAACTCGGTTTTTGTACAGTTCTACCCAAAGGGCTCATATGGCCCTCAGCTATTAGGGTCCACCAAAGACTGCCCTAACAGAATTTATTGTGTCTAATCTATCTAGCCCTCCCTTGGTGAACGTCGCACGTGCCTGAGAGATCCGAATGTTGATATTGGGTATCCACACATGATAATGCCCAAAAGACGAACGGTCCAGATACCCCCAAATGTATTGTTTGACATTCTATAGAGACTAGAAGAGGATACAACGCTAAATGGCCAAAAAGTTGTCACTCATCCCACCATGCAGGGGTCGTATACATCTATCTATACCACAAAAATTGTGGGCCACATTATGGATGGACCATATCTCAAAGATTGAACTTATTGGCTAATTCTAACCATCCAATTGATGCAATGGATGGTAAATAATAAGTGGTTCAAAATCCAACTACAAAATCAGATGCTTTTTCGGACCTTCCAAGCATGAGGTGGAAAGCGGATTAGGTAAGAACCCGGCCTCCCCAAGACCGTGCAGCTCTTACCATAGGGTTACCGTGGAGCCGATACTGATGTATGTATTATGTACCCATCCCCTCCATCTGTTTTTTCCTGATCATTTTAGGGCATTATCCCAAAAATAAAGCAGATCCAATTATCAGATGGACCATTGTACAACTATTGTAAGCATCCACGTGATTATGCGTTGGTCATGTTTCAAGAATCATACTGGTCAACTAATCCTAACCATTCAATTGATGGTTATCAAATGGACGGTTAGAAGTAAAATAGCATGCTAAAGGGCAAAAAAATCAGATGGTTGGTATCATTTGTTTAGTGTAACTTTTGGGTTATGCTCCATCTATAACTGGCTAGTGATTTGGACGGTCTTGGTAGCTGTTCATGCAATTATATCAGGCATACGGTGGGTGACTCGATCATTTTTTAAATGGGGAAAATCTACTATGGGTCTGTTATGGGGAAAAATGGGCTGATCCATAGGAGCAGGTCAGGCCAAGACCTAGCACGATCCAATGAGCTAATGACAACGAAAAAGCCGACCGTCTAGCTTAAGACTAAGGTCGACACAATATCAAATGCTTTTCATGTTTTTCAAAATCCAACTTTAAAATCAAATACTTTTCATGCACAATATAAGTCGGCACAACATTGGTCGGCAAAACACGGGTCGACACAACCAAGGACATCCTAGAGGTAGGCACAACTTAGAATGGACTCTTGGGGAACAACCTAAAAAGGCTACCAAGAGTTATGAAGAAGTTAATTAAAAGCAATAAAAATTAGACATCACTAAAATGTTCTATAAAAATGTTCTTTCTAATTGAAAGGACAGGTCAACAACTTGGGAGGAGTTTCATCCGACCTTATCCAAAGGTTGACCAATCTGCCTCGACTCCATCCAACCTTATCCACGTCTATAGACCGACCTTATCCAGGAGAAGGGTCTGAGATTCTCTCAAAGAATTGTGGAGTATAATCCACGATTACTTGGGATACTAAAATATCCATTGAGGATCCCTCTACGTTACTATTTCTCCTCAACTATAAATAAGGAGATTCTCAATAGTGAAAGGTAAGTACACATACTGTCTCTATCCTTAAACTACTTCTAATATACCCAGATTCCTGACTTTGGCATCGAGGTAGCTTTTCACGCAATTATATCAGGCATACGGTGGGTGACTCGATCATTTTTAAAAATGGGGAAAATCTACTGTGGGTTTGTTATGGGGAAAAATGGGCTGGTCCATAAGAGCAGGTCAGACCAAGACCTGGCACGATCCAATGAGCTAATGATAACGAAAAAGCCGACCATCTAGCTTACGACTAAGGTCGGCACAATATTAAATGCTTTTCATGTTTTTCAAAATCCAACTTCAAAATCAAATGCTTTTCATGTACAATATAAGTCGGCATAACATTGGTGGGCAAAACATAGGTCGGCACAACCAAGGACATCCTAGAGGTAGGCACAACCCAGAATGGACTCTCTGGGAACAACATGAAAAGGCTATCAAGAGTTATGAAGAAGTTAATTAAAGGCGATAGAAATTAGACATCACAAAAATGTTCTATAAATATGTTCTTTCTAATTGAAAGGACGGGTTGACAACCGGGGAGGAGCTTCATCCGACCTTATCCGAAAGTTGACCAATCTGCCTCGACTCCATCCAACCTTATACACGTCCGTAGACCAACCTTATCTAGGAAAAGGTCCGAGATTCTCTCAAAGGATTGTGGAGTGTAATCCACGGTTACTCGGGATATTGAAATATCCGCTGAGGATCCCTCTACGTTACTATTTCTCCTCAACTATAAATAGGGAGATTCTCAATACTGAAAGGTAAGTACACACACTGTCTCTATCCTTAAACTACTTCTAGATACCCAGATTCTTGACTTTAGCATCGAATGTAGCTTTTCATGCAATTATGTTAGGCCTACGATGGGTGACTCGATCATTTTTTAAATGGGGAAAATCTACTATGGGTCTGTTATGGGGAAAAATGGGCTGATCCATAGGAGCAGGTCAGACCAAGACCTGGCACGATCCAATGAGCTAATGACAACAAAAAAGCCGACCGTCTAGCTAACGACTAAGGTCGGCACAATATCAATGCTTTTCATGTTTTTCAAAATCCAACTTCAAAATCAAATGCTTTTCATGCACAATATAAGTCAGCACAACATTGGTCGGCAAAACATAGGTCGACACAACCAAGGACATCCTAGAAGTAGGCACAACATAGAATAGACTCTCCGATAACAACCTGAAAAGGCTATCAGGAGTTATGAAGATGTTAATTAAAGGCGATAGAAATTAGACATCACAAAAACGTTCTATAAAGATGTTCTTTCTAATTGAAAGGATGGGTTGACAACCGGGGAGGAGCTTCATCTGACCTTATCTGAAGGTTGACCAATCTGCCTCAACTCCATCCAACCTTATCCACATCCGTAGACCAACCTTATCCAAGAGAAGAGTCCGAGATTCTCTCAAAGGATTGTGGAGTGTAATCCACAGTTACTTGGGATACTAAAATATCCGCTGAGGATCCCTCTACATTACTATTTCTCCTCAACTATAAATAGAGAGATTCTCGATAGTGAAAGGTAAGTACACATACTGTCTCTATCCTTAAACCACTTCTAGTATACTCGAATTCCTGACTTTGGCATCGAAGGATCCCTTGCTTTAGCCAAGGTCTCCTTTGTCTTCTTCCTATGTAGGTACTTGCGGGCCTGGAAAGGATGGAGCAGATTTTTCCCATCAACAGGGTCCATTCCAAGCATACATAAAAGTGGACACGTCATCCTCATTAAAGCTATCAATGGACCAGGCATGGGGTTAGTTTAGTCCTAGATTTTGATTGTTCGAGCGGGCCTATTCAAGAGTTTCAGTTTGCCTGACCTGATCCCGGCCCATTGATAACCCTAATTATAGGGTTCAAATGATGGAGTGGTGTTTATATCTGAAATGCTATGTCAGCCAATGTTGAAGTCATGGGTCCTACCAAATGAACGGTCTGGATCACAAGAACTTTAATTTATTTGGGATTTGGAAACTTTGATAAATCGTATGTCAATGCATGCTAAACACCGCAGCTATCGTCATTCATCCTGGTTTATGGGCTAGTGAGGGACCAATGGGTTGTGGTGAGGATTGGAAGTGTTCCATAATAGACAGGGCCTAGCCCTTTAGCTAGCCCTCTTTTGGGCTAGACTTGGGTTGGCTTTAAAGGCAAATGGGCCTGGACCTGGTCTTGATTAGGATGCTTGGATAGATGAATCAGTACTACAGCAAAATCATCATTTAGGAATGGATTTAAATTGTTCCTAAATTCTTCAGAAACGGTTTAAAACCTTTCCTAAATGAGGGGTGTAGAAAAACAGGAACGGTTCAAAACCAATTTGGGTACCGTATCTAATTTAAGAGATGGAATTTTAGGAACGGTTTAAAACCGTTCTAGTGCCAACATAAAATTTTAGGACTACTTTTAACCCTGTGAATGATTACTTGTAGTATATCACACACATACTTCATGGTGAGACCCACAAATTATTGTTATTCAATCTCTATCCCTTTTAATTAAAATGGCAATTACAAAAACCAAGGCTTGAAAATGGGACCAGTTGGGTGATCCTAGCCACTGATTGGAAGTCCCTCAAAGATTATAAAAGTGATATATAAAAATTTTTAATATAAAATTCAGGAAAAAAAACATAAAAATGGTAATAATAAGACACGAAAATTATAAGAAAAATCAAGTGACTTCTAGCCTCTCAACTCTTGTGCCTGCTCCTTTCTCCTGTTGCATGACTTTGCTTCTTGGGGACCTTCTACCACTAGTTCCAGACTGATGTGTTTCATTGGTGTTACAATCATCCTGGTTGCCTGCTACCTCATATGCATATCTCAATTCGACATCAAGGCCTCGAGTGCTGACAACATCAGTAGTAACTTCTTGAGAACCTTCTATGTCAACATTATTAACAGAGGTTTCACCATCTGAGTTTCTACCAGTTTCACAATCCATGTTGAGAGGAGCAATCTCTCGAATAGCTTGATCCAAGAACCGCCTGGCACACTTTTGAGGATCTGGTAGGGGTTTGCAGTCCTGATGCTGAAATTCAGAACATAATTATAATTAGAAAAGTACGCGCATTAAAAAATTCTGTTTTATAGATTAAAGACGTCATTCAAACATGATGTTCACCTGATGGTAGTGCAAGGCCACCATCCACAATTCCCCTACAAACACAATACTCATGAACAAGTTCATCAAGCATTGGAACATCAAGCTGGGGGGGGGGGGGGGGGGGGTGGGGTGGGGGTGTTGTTGGGTTTTGACATTTTACTAAAGATTTCCATTTAACCTTTGAAAGCCAATTCAATAAAACTCTCTTCAAATTAGCTTCTGAAGGATGCAGCTGTTTGGCTGGGTAAGTGAATGAAGAATATGAGTAAACAACTACAGATATAAAACAGACTGATCACCTTCCAGTTCATCAAAACCGCTCATCGACTCTGGGACACAATGCTTTCAAAACAGGTACCAACACTTCATAGGCTGCCAGGCGAATTTCTGCTCTGGTCTACTCTGGGACATGGCAAGCAAAAATCAATCAGTGTAGATAGCTTGAGCAAAAATCAATCAGTGAATGAAGGTCATGAAAAATTATAGCAATATTCATGGAAATTCAGTCTTCAAAATCACAGACATGAGAAAATCCCATATATACTTGAACATACCTCTGAATCATATGCTGGAGACGAAATTACTTTCCATGAGAAATTCCATAAGAAAGTAGAGGCAGCATCGAGGGAAACGTCATTTTTTAAATGTGCACACCATGATGAGATGGACGCAACCGTCTTTACTGACAAAATCTGTTCAACCACATGAAGGATTTGACACCAAGATTAATTTTCTAGAGAAGCTTTGCTTTGTCTGCTGTGATATTACCAGCCAGGTCAAAGGATTTTATGATCAGTTATGGAAATCATTTTCCTACAAAATATGTTGATCTATTATGAGAATTTCAAGTAAAAAATGTCATATGTAATTCCATCTGCTAAAATTGAGTTTAAATAAAGAAGAAAAACTGGAATAAAGACTAATATCTGGTGCAACAATAATCTTAAACCAAAGAAGAACAGTTACACTGATGGCCATGTCTTCAGATTAGGCTTCACAAAAAGACACCAAGGTGTAGCCCTAGATCATGATGCTCTAGAATGAATTCAACACATTAGCAAAGGTCACCCCCTCCAAAATACGCTCGATAGACATGGATGTACTAGTATCAAGGCCTCGACTTATCAGATAATATAATGTATGAGATGGTCCAATTTCTTTATAGTATCTCATGAAGACAAGTACAAATACAATGAATCTTTCATGCTCAGATCATAACATGCAATTAATTCAGATAGAGATTAACAAAAGGAAAAGAAACATACAGCTTACAACACAGAAGTAGCTGTTGAAGAAGCCAACCGTCATTGACTTGGGCCTCCTAGCTTTCCTTTTATGGAACTTGGTAGAATCACATCATTTATCTTAGGGCTGGACCAAAATATGGAACAAGCTGATTTCATAAAAGACAAGCTCCTCCTGCATACCAGTAAACACAATTACGACACCTCTAGTATCATTTCCAAATTGTAAGAAAACTAGTGGCTGTAGTGGGGAAAACATGAGGACAACAATTGCCTACTTTACATACCAACATAAGAATAAAAGGCCCAGTAAACTTTTCCAAGACAGTATAATTTGTTTGTGCACTCAGGTGATCCAGTATAGTAGTCATGCTAGCTTCTGTCTCCATTCTGACATCAGCAATGTAATAAGTGGATTTTCCTGTCCAATCTGAAGCTCTTGGACCAAGCTTAAAATAAGTACGAGAAACTTCAGAGGAACCCAGTCCACATCACTGTTCCCTGTGCAGATATTAATGCCATAATTTTGGAGAAACTGCAAACATAGGTGTCAAAGCAAAGTTTCAAAAATCCTTCAAACAAATACCAAGTCAATATGAAATTTGACATTGACAGCCTGGACAAGAATAGTCAAAAGATTGATCTGGAAACAGGGAACACCAAAATGACAAAGTCAGATATAATTGATTTATAAATACATCTTCAAGATTGATGAATAAATACATCTTATTAAAGCCAGAGCGACTCTGCTGATTTTGAGATCTCCAACAGAAGATAAGCCTATTAATTTCAGGTTCTGGGTTTTTGCTCTGTTCTTCTTGTTCCCTTGTACGTCTTTTTTTTAAAGTTCTGGCTGTGCTTTTGTTTTGTTTTTCTGCCCACCCCCCTCTCTCTCAAGATTGAAGATACATGTCGGTCACATACATAAGTTTGTGTGTATATTCAAATGAATACTTGTAAACATGCATCTTCAACCTTGACAGTGTTTTGACATCTTGAAGATACAAGGTGAGTAGGTGACTAACAAACCAATGTATGAAAAATAGCAACAATCACATAGAACCAATGACTTCCATTGTGTTCTCTCCCCTCTACGATAATGACACCAGTCATTCTTAATTCTAGAGCATGGGTAGTTTGTGTTCTGATATAATAGAGATACTCTCCAGTTATGCTTCTTTAACTGCTTTGTTAACTTGCATGATGTCGCTCTGAACAGATTCTAGGACCATTCCCAACCTGTTTAATGAAGTTTCCATCAGTCCGATTCTGTGTTCGAGTTCCTCACTGACATGGCCTGTTCAGACAAATCAAAACTTAGCCTCTCCCAGGAGCAAACATACGGAAAAGCACAAGCTACACACAATGTGGCCTGCTTAACCCATACATTGTTTTAAAAAGGCTAAAATTTTCTTGGTTAAAATTCTAAAAATTTCAATTAGTGTTATTTTAGTTTTCTTGCATAAAAATGCCAGCGGGTTATGGATCAACCAAAGATCTTACAAGCTTACATCTATTATCTGGAGCAGAAGTTGGAACTCCATCTGCGGATAACATTGTTGGATGATCTTGACATTGGTATCTGATTATCTTCTTGCGTGTAAGTAACAGGTGCCAAGCAAGAAATCCTCTTCAACGAGTTGTCTTGAGAACCAAATCTCTAAATTTACAATGTGCACATGACTAGTCAAGAAGAAAAAGAAGTGTTGCTAAAGATGTGAAGAAATAGCAACTCAAGAAGGATCTGAAAATTTTGGCAGCAGCAACAGAGATGGTAGCAAAGATTATTCCCATCAATCTAGATATACACATCTAATATTTTCTTAAATTTGACAAAAATCCTTGATAAGTTTAAAAGCCAGTGGACTGCTATGAATTCCACAGTCAGTGTTGAGGTTGCAAGACCCAAACATGCACCCATACACATTAAGAAAATGGATGTAATTAATGCAGGATAACATTTCTTTTCGTTTATTTTTTATACCACATATCACTCTCATCCTGCACAATCTATTTACAAAAACTAATTATAATAATTCACACTTAGTGGAAACTTTCCATAATACCAAACTTCAAAAGTGAAATACCTGAGTGCAACTTGTCTTGAACAAAATTTGAATTAGTTTTGTGATTCTTAGCAACTTAAAACTAACTAAACTGCAAATAATAGGCAAAAAAGTTAATATTACTAAAGGAGATGAATTAGGCAACTAGAATAGAAGAATCATGTCTTTTGTAAGGTGAAGACAAGTAAAACACAAAGCAAAAACCAAATCTTTATTATTATTATTTCCCTAGGTAAGTTTGTCTCCATCCTAAGACCTCAATGTTGAAGCACAAAGCACGTTCCATCGAGATACGGGCATGAACCCCCAACACCATACCTTGTAAGTGAAACAATTTCATTCATGGAAAATCAATATGTTGAAAGAAGAATTAAAAAACACTCTATAGTTTAAACTAAATAATCAGACAACACCATGTACAATCAGACATTGGAGATTAGTGGGGCACCAAATGCTTCAGGCATGGATCTGTTTGGGTGGGCCTCACTCAACAGTCAACACATGTATAACTGTAGTCAGATTGGTGAAAAATGCATACACAATCTGTCATTAGTCATCATACATAATAGTATGGAGAAAGATGAAAGAAGTAAGAACAGGATACTAACCAGAGGGTTTAGCCTGTACCGGTAACCAAGCATCATCTGTTTCTTATACTGCTCATAGATGTCATGCTTTGGGACTCTAGCCAATTTTTCTAATCAAAGAAAGTTCAGCACAATTCAACTCGTCATTTTTCTTAATGGAAAAAATGTGAATTAGACCAAAAATGCTGACAGATGTTCTCATGATAGAATTGAAATGGGAGTGACAGGAATCATTATTTCAGAGCTCATTTATCAGAAGTTTTGTAACATACTGAAGTAATTAAGTTCAAATTACCATTTCAAGGACCTTTCTCAGCATTAGACCATAAAGCAGTTTTCAAGGAGAACTCATGCGAGTTTTGTACACAATCATCTTAAACTGTCATTCTAACCAAAAAAAAAAAAAAAAAGAAAAAGAAAAAAGAGAAAAAACCAGAAAAAGAAAGAAAGAAAGAAACAAGAGAACAAAAATAAAGTCCTCATTTAATAAGTCTGCAATTCAAGAAACCCATGATCTTATCAAGGACCTAAATAGGAGAAAAAGCTTAAAAATCAAAACCCATCATGCAATCTGATGTTTCAGGCCAAATGATCAAAAACCCAGATCATGAAACCATCAAAAATTCAAATTCTAAGAAGAAGAAAAAAAAGAATTAAAAACTCAATATGGTTCAAATAAGGTTTTTCCTGACCTTCACTACAATAGGGGATTCCACCTGCTGCAGTTCCGGGGCTGCACCTGCTGCAGTTCAGCTGAATATATGCTTGAACTTGCACCATAAGCACAAGTCAAGCCTGAACTAAGAGAACCACAAGATGAACCACAAGAGAAGCAAATCTCTCCTATACAGATGCCTGAAAATCCCTCTTCTAGGAAATCCTGGATTTGGTTTCATGCATTAGGAACTGTTTAATAAAGGGAATAAAATCAAAGAACATAACAGGAACAGAAGACCAAAATGACTGGAAAAAAAAAAAAAGAACACCTAGGCTAAAAGGCCAACTAAAGGCACCACACATTGGCGATTAAGCTCTTATCATTTTGAACTTTTTGGGGAATAAATAGGGTTAACATGTGTGGTACTTGAAAAAAAAAAAAAACTCTTGTTGTGTAACATGTGCACACTTCTAAATTAACATGTGTGGTACGTGAAAATAAACAGGGTACATGTGATACATGCAATAAACAGGGTACATTTTTGGGGAATGCAGAAGCTTTGAATCAAACTTATATTTGTGATTTACTTTCATCGGAGTTTATGTGACCTTATAAGTTGGATGGAAAATAAACATTACAATGAATATGTTGTGTAGAAAATAAATATCAAAATGGACCTCAAGAAGCTTTCAACTGGGAGTGTTAAGATTCTGACCAAATGGAGGAATTTATTATTTTCTTTCTCTCTGGATTAGCAGGCTGATCAAACTCTATTGAAAACTCAGTTTTATTTATGTGTTTTGGCTGCATTTGGATGTGTAGGAGAAGTGAATTGAGCCAGTTTAATCAGGAGGAAATGACAAAAAAATTCAGTTACACAAGTTTCATGACCAACTTGGAAGAAACACAATCGTAGTTTGGAGTCTTGACTGTCCATATGAATGCTAAGGAAATTGTTATTTCCGCTTTATGACACTAATATGTGCACTTTTGTTCGCATGCAAACGCACCTTTTCTTTTACATGAGATTGAAATAGAGAGACTCAAATGAGACTTGACAATTGATTCCCTATGAACTATTTCCATATGAATTCTGACTAAAACCATTCGCTTCATTAGACTTACAAAGGAAATTCAATTTGACTGTTCGTCCAAACACAACTTTTTGCTAGATAAAACTCAAGCAGACAGATTCAAATGACACTCAACAATCATTTTTCTATGAACAAGTTTTCACACAATGAACCAAATTTAGATGCTGAAGAAGAAGAAGCCCAGTCAAGCACTTGTAGACAAATGGGAATAAAACCCATTTAACAAACAATGAAAACTCATGTATACCATCCCCAAGAAAAATCTAATAAAAGAAAAGTTACAGAAGAAATCTTGAAAATCTTGGTATTGCAGCATATACAACGAGCAAAACTCAAATGACATTCTGTTATATGAAACTAGTGATTAAACCCAACAACACATACAACTAGAAAAAAGAAAATCCTATCCTCCCTTAATGCAAAACCAGGAAGGACGAAAAAAGAAGAAGAAAAACAAGTAAAAAAAAAACTCATGTCGAACTGGAGCATAAAACAACTTATTCTACAGAAACATATGTACAAATATAGAGATAAAATCCAAAAAAAAAAATAAACCAAACAGGACAACAGCCAAAGCCACCAGAAAAGCCAAGACACTGGATCAAGACCCTACGACTAGTGGGTCTGTATAGGATGGTCCATGGTGTTAAAAATAAATAAATAAATAAATAAAACAAAAAAAAAAAAAAAAAAAAAAAAACACTAAAATAGAGCAATCCTAGCCATCCCTGGCTCACGCATTCCCTCTTGAATGCCAAATCATACATACACGCGCGTGTGTACACATACATACATATGCATGTGTATGTATGTATATGTGTGTACACATACATCCGTACGCACAAATGTATATGTATGTATATAGGGAGATGGTACTATGAGGTCGAGCTCTGTGAGCCCCACCGTGATGTGTGATGGCATCCATCCCATTAATCAGATGCATCAGTCCATGGTGAGTCATGGGCCTAAAAATCAGGCCAATCCATGACTTAGGTGGGCCACACCACAGACAACAGTTGAAAGTGTATGCCCACCCATTGAAAACTTCCTGATTGTATATAGGGGCCAGTGAGATGTTTTAGACATCCAGCCCATCCATTAAATGTGTCCCACTTGGATGAGGGGTCACACCAAATTTTAGGCCTTTTCAAAAATCAGGTGGGCCCCACCAAGTGCTTTCAGATGTTTTAAGCATGATATCCCATGATTTTAGATGGCGCAGCCCAATTGAGATCTGGATACTGTAATTTTAAAGTCAAAGAAGAAATTCAAGACCAAAAGATGGTGAGAAGATCCGAAACAAGGAAATTAACAGAAATTCCACTGCATAAACAATTGAAACATGCAAGCAGAGGATTTGTTTATTTCATTGATTAACAAACTACAAAGAATTTTGATTAAGAAAATGTGGAAGAGATTTTGAAACGTACCGAAAGTAGAGGTCTTGAAGACTGATGAGAATGAGAGAGAGAGAGAGAGAGAGAGAGAGAGAGAGAGAGAGAGAGAGAGAGAGAGAGAGAGAGAGAGAGAGAGATTTATCTTTTACGCAATTCTAAGCACTCTATAGCACATTTTGAAAAAAAGAAAAGAAAAGGTGATGTACCTGTCTGCACGCTGCTGCTGTTGCACTCCCTCCCTCCCTTCAGTCTTCCCCATTCAACCATGGACGACAGATCACACACCCCATATGGAGCTGCTGCTGCTACTGCTTCTACAGTATCAGATACCCCATGTGTGGGGACTGTCATGGGATGGTGGATGTTGCAGGGAGAGGGAGATCGAGAGAAGGAGGGAGAGTGAGAGAGAGATCGAGAGAGGGTTGAGATCGGGAGAGGGAGATCGAAAGAGAGGGAGAGGGAGATCAAGACAGGGAGATGGAAATGGATGCGAAATGGGGTTTTTGGCGTAAGAAAAGGTTGAAAATGAACCGGTAGTCTGCGGCAGATTTACAGTAATGCGACTCTTGAGCCATGTGGGGTCCAAGAGGGTTCTAATAGAATCCATTCCGTCCATCTATTTCAAAAAAAAATAATAATAATAAAATATTAACAAATAATAAGATCCAACACTCAATTGGAGCACACCAACGAAACAGTGAAAATAACCTATTAAAATAACAAGGAATATGAGAACGGGTGATTTCAAATCAGAAACGGCAGCCGTTTCTGAACCAAAATCCTAACCATTACGGTTTAAGGATTTTGGTGTAGTGCAGACCTGGCCGGATTTGCTATTCGGCCAATGAACGGGTTTCAAAAGCCTCGGCCCAGCCCCTTTCCACACACCTCTTCTGATCCAATTCGATTTCAATGTGCCCTCCCTACCTCTTGTCCATCACTGTGTAGAGGTGGGGCCCACATCCGTTGATCTATGCCGATCAACTAGTGGGCTAGCCGTGGATGGAGATTTTGCAAGTGGAAGCCTTGTCACACGCTCCCATCCAACGGATTCATTGGCTTGGAATTTGCAAATGGATGGTCGAGTGCAAAACATAACAAATGGGTGATTTTTCAGGTTACAATTAATTGTGATCAATCTGACTCAACCATCTCAGGTCGATGTTTTCAACTCATCCAACTTAGTTTTGAAAGTCAGCCCAGACGAGTGGGCCCACAGGATCTCACAATTTACATGATCTTGGGATCTTCATAAAAGTCAAAAATAATTGATGCCAGTTTAATGGTCCACCTAGCTACCATGGGAGCAAAGATGTCTTATCACCTCCTTTGATTCTATGATTGACATGGCCTTGGATTACGATCAATGGGTTGAATCATAAAAGGGATGGGCTGAATGAATGAAATCTATTTTTCTCTAGTAAAAATTCACAACTAGAGAGGCCCGAAGTTATCTGATCTCACCTTATCCAAATTTTAGTTAAAAGTTGAATTTTAAACTTTGAAGTTTGGATTTCAACTTTAGTCCATGAAGAGAAATTAGAAATAATAAAAGAATAAAAACTTGGACCCACCCACCAATGGTTGCTCATAAGTGGACTCCACATGCCCGTGCTCAATAAGATTAAATAATTTAGCTATTAAATAATGGGAAAAGCTCATGTCTCCCTGCTAACGATAATGGTGCATCCCATAATCACATGAACCATGGATGTCTAATTAACAATCTATTTGGTTAGATTTGCTCCACTCTTCATAAGCCACTACGAAGAACACATGGTCAAGAATATGTTTACCTTAATAACATTATATCTATTCTAAACCATTCATTTGCCAAGTGACCGACAAATTATTTATTGTTGAAGTCCCTTGTTATACATTAATACACCATCCTCTAATGGCTCAAGCTTTTAGACCAAGTAGTGATTTAACATCATATCAAAGCAAGAGTTCCTGTTCCAATCCCAAGCAAAGGGAACATTTTTAGCCCCACGAACTTGAAATTTTGGATTGACTAGAGTCAAGATGGGTGCCATGTTCTCTGATCATCTAGCCTTTCTTCTGCTTTCTACTGATATGGTTGGGTTGGAAATGATGCTGGAATGGGTTTTCTACATCATGCTGCTTCTGCCAACTGCTAGGTGAATTCTCCTTATTCTTCTTTGCTTCGTAGGGGCATGGCCCGCTTTCCTTCACTCCATTTTTTGCTTCAACAGCTGATCAATTAGCATCACCTTCCAACTGATGGACGGGGTGGATCCGAGGTGTGTTTGTCCCAAGTCGCCCTCACTCAAATAAAGTGGGGAGCGGAGAAGGCGCGGCTCAGCCATGAGGCCCATGCGATTTTAAGTTGTTCCACCATGAACTATTTATTTTATCCACCCCGTCCATCCATTTTACCATATAATTTTAGCTCTTCAGCTCAAAAATAAAGCTTATATAATGTTCAAATATACCATGCCAAAGGAAAGTTGAATTGAACATCTACTGTTGGAAAATTCCTCGGGGCCATATAAGTTTTGTATCAAGCTAATATTTTTTGTATTTTTCCTTTCTAGATATGAGCTTATAAATGGGTTGAACGACAAATAAACATCACTACAAGGCCTAGAAATATTTCAACGGTGGAAATCATTTTACCCGCTGTTTCATGTAGTATGATCATGTTTGGCTGAACCAATCCCATGGGATTTGATGGGATGGAATGGTTTTTAAGATGATGGTGGTGGTGTCAGTCTTTATCTGCTGATCCCATGAGTTTGGAATAGCCAATGAGATATCCAGTAGGGTGTTTGGATGGTCACAAATGGTTGAGTTTGCATCTCCACTGCTTCTCATGGTGTGCACCACTCACTATTTTATATCCGCCGCAAAACAGTTTCAACGGTAAAAGTAGGCAGGTGAAGATGATGGAGGGAATAGATATCTCATTGATATCTTGGTAGGCCCTACACAGCGGCGAAAAACTATATCTCGTGATTGATAGAATCCAGGCACGGTTTACGAGGGATGGTGAAATGGTTTTTATCCCACCTTCCCAAAGCTAAAAAGGGCTTGGGATGTAAGCAATATAACCCTCGTGGGTCATGGATAGCCCATATCCAGCGCCCGGCCAAGCACGCCCTTGGTTTTTTATATGCTTCAATTTTGCCCTCAAACCCTTAAATTAGATGGAAAAACTAATGTACGGCGTAAATAGATGACATACATTCAAGGTGGCCTCCACTGATTTTACTCAGTATGATGAGAACCTACCGAATAACTCCGATACGTTTCGGCTTGCGCAGTCCGTTTGTAGATGACTAAGGTCCGATCCCCAGCACTACGCTTCAAGAATCCTCTCTGGACAAAACAAGCGCAATCTTTGCTTCCCCATTAGAAAGAAGATGGGAAGTTGCTGCTGATAAACACAGACACAGTACCCTTCTCTCCATCAAAACCCTAATCGCAGCTGCAGAACTACTCCCAAAAGCCCGAGCATCAGCAGCAGCAGAACTTCCAACATGCCTTTCTTCAAGACCCCTTTCAACGGCTACTCCGTGAAATTCAGCCCCTTCTACGAAAACCGCCTGGCGGTGGCGACAGCGCAGAACTTCGGCATCCTCGGCAACGGCCGCCTCCACGTCCTCGACCTCACCCCCTCCTCGGCCATCTCCAACCCTATCTCCTTCGACACTGCCGACGGAGTCTACGATGCCGCGTGGTCCGAATCAAACGAAAATCTCCTCATCGCTGCCGTCGCCGACGGATCGCTCAAGGTCTACGACGTCGCCCTCCCACCGACCGCCAACCCCATCCGATCCCTCCACGAGCACTCCCGCGAGATCCATTCCGTCGATTACAATCCCGTTCGCCGCGATTCCTTCCTTTCCGCCTCCTGGGATGACACCATCAAGCTCTGGACCATTGATCGACCCGCCAGTCTCCGCACTTTCAAGGAGCACGCCTACTGCGTCTACGCCGCTGTCTGGAACCCTCGCCATGCCGATGTCTTCGCCTCCGCTTCCGGCGACTGCACTCTCCGCATCTGGGACGTCCGCGAGCCTGCCTCCACCATGCTCATCCCTGCCCACGACTTCGAGATCCTCTCCTGCGACTGGAACAAGTACGATGACTGCTGCATCGCCACCGCGTCCGTTGACAAGTCCATCCGCGTGTGGGACGTGCGGAGCTTCCGCGCCCCCATCGCTGTGCTCAATGGGCATGGCTTTGCTGTCCGGCGGATCAAGTTCTCGCCGCACCAGGAGAGCCTGATCGTGTCTTGCTCGTACGACATGACGGTGTGCATGTGGGATTACCGAGTGGAGGATGCTCTTCTTGGGCGATACGACCACCACACAGAGTTTGCAGTTGGAGTGGACATGAGTGTGCTTGTTGAGGGGCTGTTGGCGAGCACAGGGTGGGACGAGCTCGCGTATGTGTGGCAGCATGGGACGGATCCAAGAGCAATGTGATCACTGCAGTTACAGTGTTCTCTGTTTTCGGGTACATTTCCATCCATGTTCTTTTCATATGTGAATAAATTACTGAATATGGATGGATGGATGCCCACATATAATAAAATGGGTTTCTTTGTCATACAATGAACAAATGAATGTTCAATAGATTCAATTGTCTTCTTGGTGAAAAATTCAATTTAGTTCAGTAGAATTAGTTTTGTTACTTGGAATTGAATTGGATTTTTGCTGTGGGTAATATTAATCTTTCTTCATCTAGAAGAGACTGAATTAGACTCAGAATGCGTTAGGACTAGGTTTCAGTGTATAGGAATGAGGAGAAGACCCTTTTTTCAAATCTAAGATTTGAAAGTGATGAAATAATTCAACACTTTAATTCACAATCCTGAGGTCAGTGGGAGCAATGCTAGAGGTAGGATTAGGAAGAAACAAAGATAGGTATTGAGAAGATATATAGACTGGATTTTATGGGACTTACTTGAGTTACTAACACCAAAGCGCCTTTTGATGTAAGATAAGCCCTAGAGCTCCATGGATGGCTATATTATCTCTACCATATATAAAGTAAGCAGCAATGGGCCAAATTTCGCACACAATTAGTTTTTTGAGTTGCTAAAAATATGCATTGTTAAAGGGCATGGGAAGGGTTTTAAACCAAAAGAACGGCATTTAGGTAATTTAAGGTGAAGCCATCTTGTTGGGCGATGCTTTCCTTTTTACAACAAGAAAAACTTTGACACTCTCACAAGGTATGATGATTAATACACATGCGGCATACCTTAAGAAGTTGTACACTTTGACATAGAATAAACCCAAACTAAATCATACAAATCGTTGGCCCTGAACTAGATGGATATTAAACTGAAAATTACATTGATTTGATTTCTTAACTGGTCAATTGCTGGATATTTGATGGACTGTCAAAATAAAAACAGTCAATGGTCTAAATTCAACAAACAAATGCTTATTACTTAAGAGGATAGCATCATTAAATCAATCTAAACTTTGGATGATGACATATCTAAAGTGCGTCCCATAACCCGAACAGTTTGCTTGAGTTGACATATGGCACGTGTACAATTTTAAAGAGCCTCAGTGTCAACCATCAGGCCATCACACTTTGCCAAAATATATAAATGACTTCTTTGTACAATCGCCTCTCCAACCCTCTTTACCACATCTTGCAGACCACTTCCTTTCCATGTAAGTTGCACTAGACATTGTCTATCAAAGAGATGTCCTACAATGCATCTTGACCTATTGATATTTTACTTGACAACTGTAGCCCTTTGATCCAGGGCCATTTTGTAATGATCCAAACCATTTGTGTGATGTACCACGCAATGGATTGTTGATAATGAAAACAATCTTCAAGATTTGAAGACCCAATGGTCCACAAAATGACGGTTAAAGGAGGCAGTATATTAAAAGGAAAAGAGTTCAATGATCAAAGTGTTGAAATATTGCAATTTGGGGATGTTTTTCTCAGGCATTCCCCATCCATGGTGAGGCTCATCTTATAAACGGTTCTGATAATTGAAAGATGACCGTAGATTCAACAATACAGCCTTGGTGTAAAAATAGCAATCCCCTGGACTTGTTGTAGCAAACTTTATCACAGCGACTTTTTCACAATCATCTCTTCTCCCCTCTCTCCCACATCTCTCAAACCCATTCCTCTCTTCACGTGCATTGTACATGCCATATGGCTCATATCCACTTGTCTAGAATAACCAGATACTTTCATATGCTTAGGGTTCTGGTATTTCATGGGTAGGTGTAAGATATAATTCAATAGTCTTCTATTATTTCATGTTAGTGACCTTTTTAAACTTCTTAAAAAATTCTTAGGATACCGTCTTCCAGACTTCTTCAGATGTGGAGTTTTATACCCACTTCTTGTATCTGTTTCAATATCTGTGTTTTGTATATGGATATCATAGGCAATCCTTGTGGAGTTTTGACAGCTGACTTTATTAAGGTATAAGTAACTTGTCAAGTTTTATTAGTGACCTTTTTGAACTCCTCAAAAAATTCTTAGGATTCCATCTTCCAGACTTCTACAGATGTGGAGTTTTATTCCCACTTCTTGTATCTGTTTTGATATCTGTGTTTTGTATATGGATATCATAGGCCATCCTTGTGGAGTTTTGACAGCTGACTTTATTAAGGTAGAAGTAACTTGTTAAGTTTTATTCAATTCATCATCATCTAAGTCTTGTTCCCAACTAATTGGGGTCAGCTGCACGAATCCTATTCCACCATTCCACTCTATCAAGGGCATTTGGAATGTCATGTTATTAGGATTCATGATGATTTTTTATTTTTTTTTTGGTTAGCTTGTTAGTACACCCCACTGTCAGATCACACTTCACTATTAGCCACCCCCACTAGGGATCGATACCAAGACCTCAGTGTTGAAATGAGGTATCTTGCACTCAGTCTACCACTTGATCTATGGATCAGGGTGTGATTCATGATGAAAGTTATAGTAAAACTTTCACACCGGCCGCCAACTTGATGTAATCCTCCTTTTGTCTAGGCTTGGAACCGGCAATTAAAGCATAAAACTCCCACAGGCGTTATGCAATAGTCTGTTACATTAATGAGCTCTACTTGTTACTCAATGGATTGAAACAGCCTTAGGGCTTGTTTGGCAGCATGGATTTTAAATGCTGTGTAATCCAGTAGATCTTGCAACGTGTGGAATTGAGCAGTTTTGCAAATCATCTCTTGAGGTGTGAATGTCAAAAAGGCTCTTTTGGGGGATTTTGATTCCTCTAAAATCCAAATCCCTCAAAACCCTTGCTACCAAAAAAGCCAAAATAAAATAAAACTCCCACGAATGCCTCTAAATCCACGTTGTGAAACGAGCCCTTATAGCATGCATGAAGGTACATTTACAACAAATCTAACAGTGTATTTAAATAATGGTATTCTCCACCTCCAAAGAGTAGACCAAGCTAAAATAATTCATCAACTTGGAAAAATATGAAAATATTAAAGGATGAAGAGCCAATTTCAACAGTAGGACTCAAATCCAAAATTGTCTCATCTAACGAAATCCAAACCCATAGTTTTTTTTTTGTTGTTTCTTTGAACTAAACTACAGCTTTAAAAACCTTTTATTTGGATGTAAAATCTTGGTTGACCAACTACCGCTGATTTGGCACCCAACAATTCTTCTTCTTTTTTAATAATGTTTTTTTTTTTCTTTTTTCTTTTTTCTTTTTATGAATGGTTGAAATAAAGATTTTCAAAAGTTTCTTGTATGAAGCTAAAAACCTATGTAATACCCCCTCCAAAACCCAAGAATAAGATTTGAGCTCTTGCCTCTTTGGTAACTTAGTTCAACTGACCTTATTTTGGTCTTCTGAAATCACCAGCGATGAAATCATTAAATCTTCCCATAAGGGGCTCAAAGAGAGTTTGATTCGATAGCGTGACATCTAGAAATCCTATCTAGGGTAAGGGAAGAGTTTGAGAATCTCTTGGCTCCCTAATTTTCAAATGCACTCCTCTTGGGCAGTAGGATCAACTTGGGTGGCATGGAAGCAGTATATTTTCATGAATGAATTGAAGACCTCGTGGTCCATTGCTCTAGCTGGTTTTGCCTTGTTCTCCAAGAACCTAATTTCATAGTGGATGATCTAGCCAAATCAGGTGTATCTAGACGCACTTTGTTTGTTGGCACTTCTTATCCATTTTATCTTAATAGATAAAACCCTTTTTTGGTTCTAAATAAATCTGTTGTTACCAGCCATTCAAAAAGAGAAAACAAAAAAATAATAATAGACATCCTTCCAATTCGCAAGGTAACACTTGTGATCCCCATCAATTCCTTCCCATAAGAAATCCCTCTGAATACATTCTATCTTTAGGTGGCGTTTGGCTCACGGTATTAGATGGGATAGAATTGCATTTGGTCCCATGCAATTCCATCCAACATTTGGAGCGTATGGGAAAGGTTGGGATTAGGTGGGATGGAATTGCATTTAGTCCCATGGAATTCAAGGTATCTCGTATCGGTATCGGTTGGCGTAACGGTGCCCTCCGATACCAATACGGATACGGGGGCGTAACGACTCGTAACAGTGATTTTTTATTTTTTATTGTCAAAAAAATATGGATTAAATTTGGAATATTCTAAGCATTTCAAATATGCAAAACTCGTATATTTAATTTTCTAACTATCTACTATCAATGATATATATATTAGAATGAATGTAATATAAAAATATCTTAGATGTGTAGGTGTTTGCAATTATTTTTCATAATTCATAAAAAATATAAAATGACAACAACAATCTGTAAAATGAACATTAACATGTTCTACTATGATTAACACATCATATTCTACCATTAAAACATCAAAACATTCAATAAAAAGTAATTTTTTGAATTTAAAAAAAAGGGCCGAAAATAGTGCGTAAATTGAAAAAAATTATAAAAAAATATAAAATGACAAAGACAATCTGTAAAATGGACATTAATTTCTTTCATATATCGTATATTATCTTTTGTTCAGTGTAATCGATTGATCATGCAAGATCTCTTTTATATCCAGTTTGTAGTTCAAAATTTTCCTATTTAAACTCCATCAGCCTATTAAAGTAATCAAGATTTATAATGCATTTGGAAGAAAATAAATAACAGAATTTTAATAATAACAGAAGTCCAAATCCTGTGCCGATGTTTGTGTCCTTTTGCAGATGAAATGGTTGAGCATCTGTTTATATGTTGTGAATTTGCTGGGGAGATGTGGGGAGCTTCTTTTGCATTTTTAGAATGGAGTGGATGATGCTAGGGTGAATGCATGAGTGGTTCATCGTTCGGCAGGTGGTTCGTTTTAGCAAAAAAAAAAAAGAGAATCCTGTGATGCCTGTTGCTGCTTGCATGTATGTGCTTTATTTGGAAGGACTGCAGCAATAGGACTTTTCATAATATTGCTAGCCTCCTGGAGGCAGTCTTTCAAAGGGCAAGAAGTAGATTTTTGAGCTGGGCATTAGGGTCGAATATCTCTGCAGATGTAATAGGCATTCTCCTGTATAGTTGGCAGGGGACTCTGCCTACCGTTGTTGGATAATCTCTCATCATCTGTTTTCTTTGTTTGGTTTCATTGGCCGCTTGCTTTTCTTTTATTAATAATAGTTATCATAGAAAAAACAAGTCCCTGTTTAGGTGATCAATATTATGAGGGGCAGCATGTACCATGTACTCTTGGGATTGTCTAGTTTTCGTCAAGAAGTTTGAAAAGGAAGGTTTTCTTGATGGTGGAATGGAATTTTTCTTTTCTAATCTGGAGGCCTAACTGTAAGGGGGCTTTTGGGTGGTTGGTTACGAAGAAAAGGATTCTGACAATCGATAATCTTAAGAAGAAAGGGATGTGCTTAGTGAACATGTGCTTGTCCTGTATGAGGTCAGAAGAAACAGTGCACTATCTTTTGATCCACTGTCCTTTCATTTCATTCATTTGGGACGAGTTTCGTGCCTGCTTCGGCGTTACCTGCTGTTTCCCTGAATCTGTCGCCTCTCTTTTTCATGCTTGGCATGGGACTAAGCTAGGTAAACAACGGTCTAGGCTGTGGAGAATGGCCCTTCTGGCAATTTGGTGGTCGGTTTGGGAGGAAAGAAACAGCAGGTTCTTCAGGGACACCGCTAATTCTGCTCGCCATGTCTCCTCTAGAGCTAAAAGTCTTCTTGTAGAGTGGCAGTGAATGTTGAGTCCCTTAAGGACTATAATCTTCTTTTTCTGGGCATGTAGTTTAGATCTGCCTCCTCAGCAGATCTTTTCTTTCCTTCCTTGTTTTGTTCTTTCTTTTCATTTTAATCAAAGTTATCTTTCCAAAAAAAACTTTAAGGGGTCTGTATTCTTGCGCATTTCTAGGCTTTGTGCTATCAATAAACTCTGTTGTCAGCAAACTCTATAATATGTTAGATTGCCTTTCTTTTGTTTTGGAATTTGGCATAACGACTTTATTAAATGACGAAGAAATTTGAAATTAATAAATAGAAGGGATAATGCTGAAGAGGTTGCAGGGGCAATCACATGTGCAAAAAATAAAAAAATAAAATCTAACCTTTCAATTTTTTATTTTTTTTCTAACAATGGTGGTACTAATTAATTGCGTACTATAGCATAAACTCTGGGCAGAGAGAAGTTTGGAATTACACACTACAAACCAGGTAGACATCTCGCACTTTATGATTTGAACAGTGGTCCTGGAGCAGGTATAAAGGACCTAAAATCCATGAATATGGCTCTGCTCGGAAAGTGGCTTTGGAGATTCTAGGTGGAAGATGGGGTGCTATGGAAAGTAGTTAAATGTAAATATTGTTGCTCCGAAGGTGGATGTTGGACTAGGGATTCTCTGGTCTATAGAGTGTTGGCTTTGTGGAAAGGAATCTCTTTGGTGAAATCAATTTTTTTTAGAGGGGTTTGTTTCTCTTTGGGGAATGGCAAAAAGATCCGATTTTGGGAGGTGTGGGTGGGGAACTCACCTTTGAAATCCAATTTCCCTGGGATGTTCCAGTTGACCCCAAATCCTGTTGTGGTGGTAGTAGATTTTTTTTCCCTGTATTGGTGCGGATGTTGTTTGGGAACCCCCATGCAAGAGATTCCTTCAAGATGAGGAAGTAGAATTTGTGGCTCTTATGGAACGCATCTTTGCTATTCGAGTTCCTAGGATCTGGATAAGTGGATGTGGAAAGAAGATAACTCAAGATCTTTCTCAGTTAAATCCCTTTATTCCTTAATGCATGATCGTGATCGGCAAGCGGTTTCGGAGCCCACCAAATTTATTTGGCATTATGACGCCCCTTGGTTGGCTGGTTGGGAGAAAAAGAGTTCTCACAATCGACAATTTTCAGAAAAGGTCTATGGTGATTCCAAACATGTGCCTTTTATGCAAACAAGATGAGGAGACGATGGATAATCTCTTTGTGCATTGTCCATTCGTGGGGCTGATTTGGGCGGATATTCTGTGCTGGTTTAAAGTCTCTTTGTCCTTCCCCATGGCGGTGCATGCTCTATTGGTTGCATGGCATGTGATGTATCTCGGCAAGGTGAAGAACTCTTTATGGAGAATGGCTTTGCTAAGCTGTTTGGTGGGCTGTTTAGGAAGAATGCAAATGCAAGATGCTTCAAAAATGTTATCAAATCGGTGGAAGGAACTTCACAAAGGGCTAGGTTGCTTATTGTCGAATGGGCCTCCTCTTCCAATCTAAAGGAATGTAATTTTGATTTTCTTGGGATGTAAGTGGGTCGCCCTCTAGGCGTCCCCACTCGTTGTAGTTGCTTTCGTTCCTTTTCAATAAATTCATCGTTATCTTTCAAAAAAAAAAGAAGAGTTGCCCATGCAAGTGGGTTTTATCAACTGTAATGAGAATGGAGACGATTGGCATGCTTTGCTGCTTTGTTGAAGAAGTCTACTGACATGTATTTTTTTATTTTTTATTTTTTAACATCAAGTCCACTGACATGTTTGTCATTATAATCTCTCTTCCATGCTACTAGATTAGGAAAAGCGCTATATATTGAAGTTAATTCCAGATGAGTGTCCTTTTGGGCTTTAAGACATCTTCGAATTTGGTGTTTTGTCAAGTCAATGACCATAATCAAACCATCTTTTTGTAATTTATAAAATGCTCACTTTAGGAGAAGAAATCAGTTGCAAGGTTTCATGGCAGGAGTGTAGGTTCAAAGATAACGAAGTAGATATCTTTTTTTTTTCCGAAAGATAACAAAGTAGATATCTTTTTTCTTTTTATTTTTTTATTTTTAAAGATAGCAAAGTAGATATCTTTAATGATGTTGAGTTAATGAGTAGAATCTCCTATCTTAAAGCAGTAGCTGAGCCTGATATGTGGTGATTCAAGCAGTATCAGTGGCAGAAGCTGAGTGCAGGTGTTAGAAATTATGATTTCCTCTGTAATAGATTGGTAGTTATCAGTGTTTTAAATAGCACATAGTGTGTAGCATAGTGTTCACCCCTTTGTAGCGTGAGGCGTAAGCTACATACCGTGTAGCGTAAGCTACATGCTACTTCTAGATTTTAATCAAGGTTATGCTTGGTTACACAAATTCATGATATTTCACATGAAATTAGCCTGGTTAATAATGAAATTGATCAAAATTTCATGATATTTGGCACAACCAAACTCAACCTAAAGTAATAAGAAAGAGCAATGATTAAGTATGCAATTATCATGTAGAGTAGGCTACACATGACGTAAGCTATTTCAGGAGCTACGTAGCGTTAAGGCTAAGCTATGCTACGTAGCGCAAGCTGCATGCTACATAGCATAGCTATTTAAAACAGTGGTAGTTATATTAGAGAAAGACAGTAGATTACCGGCTTCTCCTTTTTTTTCTTTTTCTTTTTCTTTTTTTGAAAGGCGAAGATTTATTTATTTAACAAAACATAAAGAGAAAAATTACAAAGCTGACCAGGAATCTAGAAAGGAGAAACTATGGTCTCCAATATTTATAACAACAGCCCACTACTGAACATGCAGCTTCGCCCTATTGAAGCAATCAGAAACCTGACCACTTTGGTTTCTAAAACAGTGCTTGCTGATTTCCTCCCAACGGGGACCAAATTCCCACTGGCAAAGCCAGCCTTCGGATGGATCTTCCTCTTTTACCTATCCCCCTGCCATGCCAAGCTAGGAGAAAGTTCCCCATTGAATTGGGAAACCACCCACGATAGACCAAAGAGAGCGAAGAAGCTGGCCTACGGCTCTTTAGCAAAGGCGCAGTAAAAAAAGAGATGGTCAACTGTCTCCTTATCTGTCATACACATGATGCATGCATTTGGAAGCAGCAGATTTCTTCAGTGCTGATTAGTTCTTTCTTAAAATTTTTATTTTATTTTATTTGGAAGGATAAGATTATTGACGGTTAACACCTTATTGTTCCCTACCAACCAAGCTATACCCACGAACTTGGGTGGAGCCCCATAGCACCAAATGTATGCTGTATGGTGAGGCTGGCTTTCCAAGTGGGGGCCGTTGAATAATTTGTATTAGGATTTCGCGGAGCATCGGTCGGACTTCTCTTTAAACCAGTTCAAGGTAGAGATTACCCAGCTTCTATGATGCTGAGTTAAAAAGAGTAGAATCTCTTATCCTAAAGCAATACTTGTGGCATGCTGATTCAAGTAGTATCTGTGGCAAAAACAAGTGTAGAGTTAGGAATTAGGATGCTCCTGTAAGAAATTAGCAGTTGTTAGGGAGAAAGGAGTTTATCCAGCTTCTATGATGCTAAGGAGTTAAAATCAATACTCAGGGGAATGGTGATTCAAGAGTCCAGTTACCAAGAAATGATTGTCGGATGACCAATTTCATCATCACTTGGGTGTCTTTGTTGGCTATCTTGTCTTGACTGTACTCCCACAAGAAAGAAAAGGGCACAAGTGTTAGCCATGGGATTAATTGTCTTGACTGTACTCCCGATCTGATTCTGCTCCTCGTCACCCATCACACATTTGGAGACTCCCAGCCCCTCCAAAGATCGTTGTTTTTGGCTGGTTAGTCAGTAAGAAGAAGATCCTAACTATAGATAATCTGAAAAAAAGAAAAGAGGGATGCCGCTAGCAAACGTCTGCCTCTGCTGTATGAAAGATGAGGAAACAGTCAATCATCCTCTCCTACACTGCTCCTTCATTTCCAAATTCTGGTCTGACATCTGCTCTCAGTTCAACATTCTCTGGTGTGCTCCTGAATCAGTAGAGCATCTTCTGTTTGCGTGGAATGGAGTGAAAATTGGCAAGAAGAAATCCAGACTTTGGAGGATGGCTCTCCTCTCCATCTGGTGGTCTGTCTGGATTGAAAGAAACAGCAGATGTTTTGAGAATGTCTCTAACTCGACCGACTCCGTGCCGTCACCTTTTCCCCAAATGCCCTAACTGGATGTGTACTTTCTTTCGGAATATCAATATATTTATCACTTTCGGCTTCTATTGGTATTGGCCAAAACTATCATTAAATGCTAGGATTGTTTTGTAGCAACAAAATCTTAGGACCTGTTTGGTAAACGCCTAAAATTTAGATGAGCACATTTCTGTGAAAATACATCCGCAAAAAGTACATTTGCTAGCCACATTAAATAGTACCTATGTTTTAATTAGCTTAAAAGGAACCCTAAACTCAGATGGAAGAAAATAGCCTTGGGGCTGTTCTTCTCATTATTAAAAGACTGATTGTCCAAGTCTGGCCCTGGTTTACTCTTTTCGTAGAAGAATTTGAGCACTTCTCCTGTGAGGTCCTTTCTTCACCCGTCGCCCCAAGATTCTCGACAAAGGTCATCTCCGTGACAAAGATGTTTGCTATATTGGTCAAGGCCTTCTGCTGCTTAAGTCTGCCACAGTGGTATGGGTACTCCCTCTAGTATGTTAAAACTTCATCATATAGCCAAGACATCTGTCATGTCTAAAGCGGCTTTGATGGTTCCAGTCACAATCTCATCCAAGATTACAGCAGGGGTTTGCGCCGCTTCACTGACACTTTATGCTAGAGCGTTCATGCATGCTGAAGTCTGCACAGCCACTACGATCACACCTCTTATAACTATTATGGCCATCACAGAAAGCTGTATCAACCTCTTCTGAGACTTTGCCAGCTAGTTTTGCTTCAGCACCAATTGTATTTAAGGTGACTACATGCTATATCTGCTTGAGGATAGAAGATTCACTGCATGGGTTGGTTGCTGGGATTGCAGTCTCGGAGATTTGCTCACATTTGGTTCTCTATAACTCAGATTCAGACAATCTTGAGTATGCCGAAAAGTGATTTTGAAGAGCTTTCCAATGAGCTATTGCTTGCTCCGTTTGAAGGTCGATTGATCTTTCATCCGTTGGACCAAAGGTGGTCTTTTGGAAAGCTTCTTACACGTGACATTCACATACACCATTTAGACGTGACATTCTGGTTATATATGTGTACAAGTGAATGACAACCATTGTGAATTTGGTCCATTGATTACAATTACATGGTCCACCAAACATGATTTTGCTTAATCTGGTGTTCTCCATAGCAAAAATTTTATCCCAAACATGGGATTGGATGGCTACAATACCATGGTATTTCCAAACATGCAATCATTGTGCAATAATGATGTTAATACCATCTAATACAAGTCAATACCATTCAATTCCACGGACCAAACACTCCCTTAAAGCCACCGTTCCTGGAATCTCGAAGAGAGAAAATAAACTGGGAGGTTTGAAAGGATGACCTTGATAAGGGTAATTCTCCCCCCAAGAGAGATATTCCCTTTCCAATTGGCCAGTCTCTTATCTATTTTCTCGACGATGGACTCCCAGAACCTTGCTGACTTAAGACTTTTGCCAAGAGGGAGGCCCAAACAGGGGCACGGGAGCCTCACCACTGTGAACCCTATGTGGACTGCCAGAGATTAACATCCACACTAACTGCAAGGCCTGCCATAGCACTTGTGAGATTTACTTGCAACCCAGAAACAGCTTCGAAACATCTGAGGATTTCTTTAACATTGACCACTTGATCCTCTCTAGGGTAGCAAGACAAGATAGTGCCTTTGGCAAACTGAAGATGCGTAATCTCCATCTCCAGACTACCAACCCAAAAGCCCTTATGAGGCCTTGAGTTACTGCTTTTTGAAATGAGAGGCTCAAACCTTTTATAAAATCAAGAAGAACAGCGGGGACATCGGGTCACCCAGATGAATTGCTCTGCAGCTAGAGAAGAATCCTGCAGGCAATCTATTAACAAGGACTGACAATGAGGCTGGAAATACACACCTTTATCCACCCAATCCTCCTCTCACCGAAGCTTATCCTGACTACGCAATAAAAGAAAAAGAATAAAAAAAAGAAACTCCTAGTATACATGGTCATATGCTTTCTCCATACCAATTTTGCATTGGATGCCTACCTTTTCTGATTCATCTCTAGACTCAATTAGCTCATTTGCCACTAGCATATACTGTTTACTCAATGAGGCATGTCAACTAAAGATTCATTTTAGTATGTGACAGAACCCTAATGCTTGCACATGGTACAACCAGGTATGAAATTTTGGTTTAGCAGAACCCAAATTTTTGGCATAAAAATGGATAAATAGTTGCTAGAAAATCATATATAAATTCTAGAAATGTCAATAGAGCTTATTTTGTGAATTGATGAAAAATGCATGCATGTTTATTTCTGGAAATATTCTATCCAACAATCATTTAATCTCCAAAATAATTAAAGTACCCTGCAAAAGTTATAGATCCATGTTCTTCTTTGCCTTAGAAAATATCCAGCACTGTGATAACCCAAACACAAATGTGATCCAGGTACTGGCAGTGAGATATTATCATTCTGATACTGGTACCGGATACCATATGTATACCTGTGTCATCGCTTTCTCCCAACTATTTGGGTGTTGGATTTAAAATAGTAGATTGGCAAAAGTTTTATGGCTGGCTTCCCAGTAGACATCAAGTTTCCTCTTTTACCCAAGCTCTAGGAACTGGCCATGGCAAATGCTCAACTTAATACCACTCACATGCTAGCACAATCCCACCCAATATAGACCCCCAGCCCAACTATTACGTGCAGGCCTGAAAGGGTGAGCTAGCAAATTAGGGTCATATAGTGCCAGTTGTAAGGCAAACTGCCAATCACGGAGAATCCACACACGGTCATGCCTGAACAGTTCTTGGCACAGAATTGTTGCAAACCGGCCGATACATGATTGGCAATGCCATTCACATGCATGGTTTAAGACTCAGACGAGTCTGATGCTACTCATCCGAGGACATGGACACAGTCAGACCTTATCTGGTTCAACACCCTGAGTCACACCCACCTGGTTAAGTCCTGACTTGACTCATGGCTGACTATTGCTGAGTATTTTAACCATGCTCACATGGCAACACGGTCATGCCCCACTCTGCCCCTTGGCCCATCTTTTGTATGCTGCCTTTCTCAAACAGTTCATTTCTAGATTCAATGCCAAACTAGCCCACTATGCACAACATATGATCCACAATCGGATTAGAAGTGGAAAGGACATGCTCAGGTAGTTGGCTGCAGAGGATAGCAGGGAACCCATAGATACATGTTTACCAAACACCGGTCACATGCCAACACCAACACAATCATGCCTGAGACTGCACCTTAGCCTAATCCAGAAGGAGAAATTTCCTACCAGTCAATGTCTCTAGCATGCATTGCCAGAGAAACTCCCTTAATGGTGTTTACCTATTGTATTGGTTCGATCTTTTCTGAACTCCCAGCAATTTCCTCAGGGCACTGAAGTATCAGATCGGACACTGATATCGGTATCTATGGTCCATATCTTAAGAATATGTGGAGTGCTCTTCCCGCTACTGAGTCCAGATATGCATCTGGATATCATAAATCCAGGAGTGTTGATTTGTACTCGTTTAGTAGTCTATTCCTTCACGTGGGGAGGCGCACTTGGATGCATTTCTTCCCTTTGGCTGAATGCGTAAGTGTTTGGTGCAGCATGTAGATGGTACCAGTTCATATTTAGTGGATTTTCTTCCAATGCTAATTCCTGGGATAGTTGTCTACTGGTGTTTATTAAGTGCTGTTTCAAGATTTGGAAGAGAAGTATTGAAGGCGGCGAACAGCTAAAGGTTTTGACTGAATGTCCTTTTCATATTCGTTTATTGTATTTGAAAAGGTTCTGAAGCAGCTCAAATCTATGGATTGGCTGTTGGCCTAGGCTCCCTTCCTCCCATCTTTAGTCCTGATTTTACTTTTGAATGCAATCAGTCCAATTTCAAATTGTTTCTTCATGGTCACCATTTGGAAATTGGGAGTTACTGGGATCATCTATCACATATCCACAATGAAGCCCTACTTGTGCAGTGCATGTTTTGTTTCTTTTTTCACTCACAGCCTAAAGGTTTTGGACCTTCTGTTTTTGGGGGGTGGGAGGGGTTCCCACATCCATGGTGTGCCACAAAGGCCTTTACGGGGCTATAAAGGCCGTTATGTAAAGGTGACAGTGGCAACCGTTATACATTACGGGGTTGTAATGGCTATAATAGCCGTTATGGAAAAAAATGACCTGTAATAATTATTGTTAACAACACGTTACATCCCCTATAAAGGCTATAATAGTCCCGTAATAGTCTATTACAGGACATATATAGGTTTTGCATACTTTTTAATCAACATTACGGGGCATGTATAGGTTTTTTTTTTTTTTTTTTTTTGGGGGGGGGGGGGGGGGGGGGTGTTCAATAAATAAAAAAAATAAAAAATAGAGACCGTAACGCCCGTTGCGGGGCTGTAACAACCGTTATAACCCGAATCGTAAAGGTAATGGTGGTAGCCGTTATGGCCACCATTACTGTTATGGAACACCTTGCCCATATCTAGTTGATTGCATCCTTCAAGCTTCAACTAGCATTCAGAATTCATCAGTGAGTGCTCTCCAGTTTATCATCTCCTCAAGGTCCATTTGGATGCTTAGTTTAACCTAATTGTGATAACCGAATTCATAATAGAATACATGAGAAAAGTGGGGTTCTATCATTTTGATTTATAAGGACCAAGCTCCTAAATTCACGGGTTTCAACTTAGACCTGAAGCAATTGCAATTCCAATTTGGAGTGGACGGTGCTAGTCCCTCATCATGAATGGGGTGGGACTGACCTCACTATGGTCACTTACTCTTTATTGGAATGAGTTAGGGCTCGTTTTGACGCAAACACTGTAAGAGGGGTCTTTTTCCTGCTTTGTTGGTCGACTAGATGACTTTTTAGCGCCCATCTTGTCAACTGGCAGATCAGCAGGGGTTTTGTGAAATGGCATCCAAATGCACAATACAAACTGCAGTTTGGATCAAAACACTTTTTAGCATCAAAAGCCCCTTCTGAGGGTGCGTCAGTGTGGGCCCTTATTAGATTCAAATTGAAAATTAAGCATCAACATGCAGTCTTGAACTTCCATTGCCATATGTCAGAATAGAGCCTGGATATGAGATATTCGGACTCCTGGAATCGAAGTTTGCTATATGTTAGAATAGAGCTCAAATATAAGATTTTCGCACCCGCTAAATCCAAGTTCAATGTGATTTTTTCTTTCTTTCTGCAAATCTCTAATAAGAAATCTGCTTCGTTGGTAAGTGGAATCTTTCCCTTAGCATTCCACATGTCACATCGTGTGTTCTTTCTTGTATTTTGCTTGTTGTTCTTAGTTTTTCCTTCAAATGAATTACCTATTATTCGTAGTGAGTCGGTTTGATGACAATCAGGTGATGTTACTTCTTGGGCCCATCAAGGAATCAATTAGATATGATGCAAAATGGATATTTTTCTATTGTTGATCATAGATTTCCATATGAGAATTTCAAATCTGATTTGACTCATAATCGTTCCATAACCTGTCACTCTGTCCAAAGAACGTCTGTCGAATGAATGAAGGAAAAACAAAATCGCAAAATGCCCAAATTATAGCCTGCCGATTCTGACCATCAGTCCACTCATACTCATGTCCTCATCATAGTTCAAAAACCGGACAACCCGGCTCTTGAAGTTGAGCCAGGTCAGGTTGACTCAAAGAGTCGACCCGACTCAACTTGATACAATATTTAATTATTATTAAATTAGAAAAAATAAGGACTGGGCTAAATACGTGAAATGGTTATGTTTGTTCCAAGTAAAATGATACAAAAAGCTCGACGGCAGCAAATTAGATGGCTTGTGGGTAAAGGGCGCCCCTTTCTTTGAAGAGGGATTAGGGTTGTATTCATTTCAATATAAAACTTACAAAATGCTAGTAACCTGGTTCAAGTTGCATCGACTCGACTGAGTCATGTACTGCTCCGAGTTTCCCAGCGACTTGGCTTGAAATCTCACCATGACTGACCCTATCATTGAGTTGACTTGATGAGCCTTTCCGAGACTCGACCCAGTCACTCACAGTTCCGAGCTTCCCAGCAACTCAGCCCAAAATCTCACCAAGTTGAGTTGACTTGGCCAAATTTGGAGCCGAGTCAACGAGTTTTAGAACTGCGGACTTGACTCAACCTGGACTAGGAAACTGGTCCCTGAATGTGATTTGAGTGGACACTAGCCTAACCAGTTTTCATCCAGTGGGCAGTGGGTCTCGTGTTGCAATATATTACTCTTTTGAGTGGACAATCTTTACCCTTTGATTGCATTATTTCCTTTTACATGAAAATTTTGTATGGCCAATGGTTATGAACGACTGCCTTTTTTGCTCATCCATTTTATTTGTTTGTTCGCCCTTCACCAAGAGCCCTCCATTTGTATGGTTAGGATTGACCTATTGTTGTGATTTTTAGGATATGGATCATACAAGGTTGGACCACCAGAAAGTATCAGAGAATCACATGCATTGGCCTCCTGCACCTCACGCTTTCTCACTTGGACACTCAGATCAACCGAACCGAACCGTCAATTATGTCTAAGAAAACATTTAATGGGCACACTGATCAGATGATCCAACCGATGCTTGATTTGGCCTTTGTTTTCTGTAGCCCATTGGACAGGATGTTTATGGGTACCTAAGAAAAGTAATTCTTTAGAAGCATAAGCAATCCATGATGAGCCTCAAATTGTTGATTGGACAACTGTCAAATGGTTAATATTTGATTAAAAGGACATTGATCAAATGGTTAATATTTTTTAGATCCATGTAATGCTTGCATTGTAGCCCTAAAGAACATTCTTATATCAATGGATTGGACTTAGGTCTGCTAATGCAGCTAGGAGAGCATTGTAGCATTTCACAAACGCTGGGGGCCTCTTATGTAGCCTTTTGGGAACACTCAACGCATTCCCCTAGTGATATTTTAATAATCTAATCCCATGCTCTGGACATCCATTTTCGTGGGGCCCAAAGCTCAACTCCCAACTGAATGTTCAGTCAGGTTGTTTGATTGGCATTCACTTTGGGATATGGCCAATGAATGTTTTAGACCCAACATGGACGGTTCATATAACATATTCCTCTTTTCTCATGTTGTGAGAAGGCCAACTTTAGAAACCAATCCATTGTTGCTTCTTCAAGCCGTCCATCAAATGGGCCCCACCATTGACGAATGTGATTTGTGTGTTGGAAAAATTTTTTAAAAAAAAAAGGAAAAAAAAAAGGACAAGGTTTTCTTATCAAAAATTCATAACAAAGAATGCATGATCCCTTCTAAAGATATAAACAGGTTTACAATAATAGAATCCCCTATTTACAAAAACGCCCTTAATAATATCAGCATCAGTCAAGGTAACAACGAGCTTTGCTTACCTCACGCACATCTTCATGCGCTGCCACGTGCCAAACTGGCATGTCTGAGGACATCGAACCCATGCATCTGATGATTCTCACCACACCATGAAAATGACTGGGCCGATTAATCTGACAAGCCTTCAGGTGGGCCACAAGCGTCTACTTTCATTCGATATATGAGGCCCACCTGATGACCTGATCATCGGCCCAGATCATCCACACGATGGGTCTCCCATGATGCATGATCATAACCACTGCCAGGTTGGACGTGTGGTGTAGAGGTGCATGTGGGCATAGCAGGACTCGGATAACAAAATACCTTTCATTTACAAAATTAGGGAAAAGCCCTTCAGTTGCTGTGCACCTTAAATAATATTTAAAAATAAAAATTAAAAAAATCACTAAACGTCTTCCAAACTGTACTCTAAATTAAGCTAATTAAGCTAATTATTATATTATCATTTTCAACACAGAAAACATCCTGTGCTTCAAAAATCATCAAGAAAGACCCCACGAGTAGGAAGTTTAAGAGTTTCTTTTCCGAAATTGCCCTTCCTCCTGAGGGATTCAGCTTTGAAGGTGGCCTCATCTGTATCCATCTGATGCTTGCGGCACTCTACACTGCAAAAAGTTAATCCTCTGCGAACATCAAAATATCCCACAAATCATTAGGCCCAAAATTGCAACTCAATCCAGGACGTTCAAATATCGCCCCTTCATTGCCAAAAATAAAAAATAAAAAATCACACCAATTGGACAATTACCCCTCTGATCAATGACCACTAAATGGATGGTCCAGATTTTAAGTGGTCATGCATCAAAATGCAACAGATGATAATGGATGGTTGGAGATAATCCGTGTTAGATAAGATAGATTGTATAGTGTGTATAACTGAAGTGTATATACAACTATACATAACAAAATCTACCTAACAATTATATGTACAAAACTGTATATATAACTATAGCTGTATACGGCTGTGTACACACTATACATATATATTATCTATGCTCCATCCACAGTGGGCCCAAGGTTTGGATGGGCTGGATTGGTGCATCTCCTCTATAAAAAAATCCGTTAAGGAAACTATTGAAAAAACATAAAAATAAGTAAAAATCAAGGGTGTTAAATGCCAACCTGTACATGAAAATATCTTTACTTTGCAGGCATTTCTGGCAGAGATGGCAAACCTTAGGAGGAAAAGTCTCGGAGCTGACTCTTTGCATAAAACCAACTTCCATTTCTGCAACAGTGTTCGTTTCTAAATTAATGAGAAATGGGTATTTTTGGAAAGAAAAGGTACAAAACTACTGTCTTTTTTTAAGTTTTCGTGACGCGAAGGGGCGTTTTGTTATTAATTTTCAGTAAAGGGTTTTTATACCAGAGTAAATCAAGGCGTGTTTTGCTTTTAGGTCTCAATAATCTATTTTAAGGGGCCTTTTGTCATTTTCTCAAAGCGGAAGCCTCTTTGTTATTCAAAGAGGTAATTCTGGCCAGAGCAATGCGCACGATAATGTAAAATTTGCGTCAATTGGACGGTTAGAATTGTGCAGTCCAACCAATTAGACGGATAGAGATGTCCCATCCACAAAGGGACCCACCTGATGAACGATCCAGATCATGAATGTCATGCCACATGCACCGTTACTCTTATATATATATATATATATATATATATATATATATATATATATATATATATGTCAATGACCCAAAGATAAACAAAATTACTATGGGTTTGCTTTGGTTAGAGCTCTCCCTTGCAAAACAAAACCCATAGATAAACTCCAAAATTGATATATTTCATGTGTTTTAAGATTAGGTAATCACACACACATCGTGTTATGAGATCTGATCCGCTCATCTAGTGGGCCTAAGTATGGATTAGTGAAAGCCAAAAATACATTACTAATCAGAAAATCCAAAATACTATAGATTTGAAGAACAATATCTTTCAGAACACACCTCTATTAGGATCAATCTTGACTTCCTGAACTTCAAGGGGCCCATAATATGGATGGTTAGCTTGAGGCAACAGTCGGTGGGGCATCTGATGCGACATGAATACAGCATTAGTAGGCTGTGGATTCAAACAGGAAGATGACCCATGAATCAATGGCTGGAAATGGTGGGCCTCATGATGCAGATACCCAACATTGAAATCATTCTGAAAAATGGTATGACCATTAACATCTGCCTCCAATGCATGAAATCTCGAATTATAGGACGACTGACACTGTGAAATGTGGACGTAAGTATCATTAAAATCACTGTAATTTGATATGGGAAGCATTGCACTGGCATCCATCGAAGTCGAACCATAAGGAAATTTCTCTTCTATTTGAAGTGAATCCAATGGATCGAAGCAAGGTGGAAATGGTGCGAGTTGAACATCATCCAATGCATTGATGTACATACCCAATGCGCTCTGCATATGGTCTGAATTCACTTGTGGCGAAATCACAATCTCTCTCCCTTGTAAATTTTCCTTATCTTTAAAATATCTGATTCTTCTTTTTACAATCTCTATCTTTGAATCCAATGTAACCGCTAATTCACGCAATGCTGCTTCAGACCATTCATTCAATTGGAAATCCCACGTCGGGTATTCCACTCGGGATTTTTCTTCATTCCATTGATTGAGTTCATGTTCGAGTTTCTTCTTCCTTTCACTTAGATATCTTGAAAGGTCGACCTTTCGCTTGTCTCGTTCTCCTATAGAAAGGGATCTATACCGTTTGATCATGCGTTCTACTTCCAATGGATCTTTTGGCCATGTCTCGTGAACGTATAGTCGATCTCCATCTGGCCCAAAACATATCATGCAAGCATCTACACTACACAATGTTGCAAATTCAAACATCTTTTTCACCAGACCACGGCTTCTCTTCTTGAAAGTGGTATTTCGCGCTTTCAAATCATCTATTAGCTTAATGGGAATTCTAGCACGGCCCATTTTCAAAGATTGCAAGATCTTTAGAGAAAAAAAAAAGAAGAAACAATGAGATTTAAGCAGAATAGAAAATTGTACTGTACATCTATTGCACGTGTATATGATATGGATCATTCATCATGTGGGTCGACCAACATTGGTCGGTCTGGGATTAAAAGAGATGGATGTAGTGGTGATTCATGACTATTCAATTAGTGGCATCCAAACAGACAAAAATATAAGAAAACTTGTTCATCAACATTCAAAGGGATGGTATTTAGTCTGAAATATAGATCGCTGTGATTGAGGCATGGAATCCGGATGGTAAGGCCCACCTGATTAAGGGTCTAGATCTTGGATCTCATCCACATTCATAGTAGTATTAGATTTAAGGAGATCGTTAAGTCAAACAAAGAGAAGAGTTAGCTTACTCTACGAGTGTTGTGTGTGGGGCTCTTGTGGGTGTATGGCATCCAACCTGCCGAGCATGGCCGTCCATCATAAAAGCTGGACGTCCCACAAATCAGGCTGATCCAACCATCACACCACGTGAAATATGAGTTTTTGGGTGTCATCCATTGTTTTCTAAGGTGTGGCCATGTCATCCCAGCGTCAATCAGGGTGATCCAACTATCATGTGGGCCACCACGTGAATTATGAGTTTTTGGGTGTCATCCATTGCTTTCTAAGGTGTGGCCATGTCATCCCAGCGTCCCTATGTGGATGACATAATGCATGAGTTGCAGGTCAGTGGGCCCCACCAAAGAAAACAATGGACCACCATCCAAAAAACTCTGAATCTTCAAGATGGTCCACAAGATAATTGGACCGATCAACCTGATTTTTGGGCGTCTAACTTTCATAGTGGGTGAATTTGATGGACAGATTGGATTCCGTACACATAACCGGTGGGCCCCACTTGCAGCACTTCTAAAATAACTTGCACTCCAAGGATTTGGAGAGGAACATGCTTTAAGAAATCTTTCAAAATGAAAAAAGAAGATGCTGTAAGAAAGAATTGCTCTAATTGTGTATTGAGAAGGGTTGGAAATGTTAAGCAATGCAGTATGAAATTGGTCCACACAAAATCAACGGCCATGATTCACTGGGAAAAACGATCAACAATGTAGGAAAATAACATATGCAGAGAAAGGAGAAAACATACCACACAAAGCTCTACCTCTTTTCCTTGAATGAGAAATAATTAATAGGAAGGTTAAGGGCCCGCTGGTTAATACTTAAAGAAAATCTACTTTCAAAATTTTCCATGTGCGCAATTTTACTTTTAAGGAGTGGAACATTTCTGAGGCGTATCATGATTTATATGTTAGATCCACACCGTCCATCAGATTTCCCATATCATTTTAGAGCATGAGCCCAAAAAACTGAGGCATATCCAAAGCTCAAGTGGACCACACCACAAAAGGCATTAGGAGTTGAATCACTACCGTTGAAACTTTCCTAGGATCTAGTGTGATGCTTAATTGTCATCTAACCTCTTGATAAGGTTACACAGACCTGGATGGAGAGAAAACACAAATATCAGCTTGATCAGAGTCTTTAGTGGTCTCAGAAAGTTTTCAACGGTAGGCACCCAACTCCCATTGTTTCCTATAGTGTGGCCCATTTAACCTTATATTTGCTTTATTTGTAGTCTTATGCCCTAAATTAGTATGAAAAAATGGATGAACGGTGTGGATAAAACATATACATCGTGGTAGGCCCCACAGAACATCTAACAGGACTGTCCCACTAGGTCCTTGTGGGGGGTAGTAACCAATCCCTGTCCGGATTTGGAAACAAATTGCGTGGTACATACCACCGACTTCCATAGTGTATTGAATTCACCAAGTTCTGTGGGCATTGAAAACTTCCTAGACGCATTTTTTCCCCTTCATCCACATATGTGTGACCTTATGAACGCGTTGGATGACTAATAAACATCACGGTGAGCCCTAGAAAGGTTTCAACGGTCTGAATCATTTTTCCCCACTGCTTTATGTTTTGTAGTCAATTTTAGCTTTGGATCTGCCTCCTTTATGGGCTCATGACCTAAAATGATTTCTCCAAATGAATGTACGGTATGGATATTACACATACATCATGGTGGGCCCACAAAGGTTGGTGACTTCGACACTCCACCGAGCACACCACGTAATCCGCTTCCTGGATTCGTGGGCGCGAGTTCGGTGGATCCCGGATGCAGACGGAGGCGGATTATGTGAGACCCGGCCTCACCCAAGACGGATCGGCCCTTGCCGTAAGGCCAACCTTGATGTATGTATTCTGCATCCACACCGTTCATCCGTTTTTTCAGATCAGTTTAGTGCATTATTCCAAAAATGAAGCATATGTAATTATCAGGTGGACTATACCGTGGGAAAGATTGGTTTTGGCAACTGCTAAACCCAGTGAAAAAAAAGAGGAGTAAAAATCCGCTTTTAATAATAATAATATTATTTTGTCCGAACCGGTTTTGGCAACTGCTAAACCCGGTTAATCTGATACCTCTCTAATCCAACGGTTAGTAAATCGAAAATTCTTGAGTGACTTTCACACGGACAAAGGCATTACTTTTGCTAACTTGGACGGACCGACTTTAGGTTAATCAGATCCACCCCGTCCATCAGGTGCACAGCCATGCGTTTGTAACTGTCGATAAAAGATCACGTAGATGCAATACTCAGGTGTGCCACACCTAGTAAAAAAGATGAGATGGGAAGTCCCACCATTAAAATCGTCCAAATTTCGTGTGGGGTCCACCCTGATGTGCATATCTCATTCAATCCACTCATCTGACGTAACACACTAAGATAAATGGATTCCTGAAAATAAGAACATTAAAAGACTCATGCGGGCAACATTACATGTAATGATTTTAAACCGTTTCCTATGGTTTTCCCCACTTTAATATTTTATTTGATTAATTTTTAAGATACATAGTTAAAATGCAACGTTGAAACTAATGGATGGGACGGATCGGGGTTAAAAGGTAAGAAAACTGGTGATCTAACCTTCAATAATGCACATACATCCTACTGTCTCAGCCAACTCAACTATAGCTAGGACGCAATCTCTTGGACAACGGGAACATGCCTCATTTTCATAATTCATTGCATACCAATGTAGGGATCTTGTATGATAATAAAATATTATGGGGTCCATCGTGATATTATTTGACATCCACTCATCATTTTCTCCAATTCCTATAAGAACATGAGTCCAAGATATATTGGGAGGATGGAAAACTCAAGTGGGCCACACCAGAGGAAACAGTGGAGTTGGACACCTCCACCGATAAAACCTTGTAGATGTTAATATATATATTAACTTTTAATATAAATTTAATAAAAAATAATATATATATATATATATATATATATATATATATATATATATATATATATATATATATATGGGAAAAGGTACTATGTGCTCGACCTTACGATAAGCTCCATGAGGTCGAGCTGTGTGGGCCCCACCGTGATGCACGTCGACCATCAACATCGTGCATTTGATGGGTCTCCTTTAAATTATGGGATATGCCAAAAATCAGCCGTATACGTAACTCAGGTGGGCCATACCATCTAAAATCATGTGAAGACACCGTTAAAACATATAAAAAGCATTTGGTGGGGCCCACCTAAGTTTTGAATGCTACTGAAACTTGGTATGACCCCTCATCCTAGTGGGACACACATAATGGATGGGCTGGATTTGCAAACCACATCTCGGTGGGCCATTAAAATGATTATGAATGTTTTAATGGTGCACGGCCCCTCTCCACTTCTGTATGTGGTGTGGCCCACACAGCTCAACCTCATGGGACGGACTCGTGAGGTCAAGCGCATAGTACCTTTTCCCTATATATATATATATATATATATATATATATATATATATATATATATATAAACGGTTTGCAAAATACATTTTTCTTGTGTTTTGGGAATAGTCTCACATTAGAAAAGGAGAAGAAAGTTTTTGAGTATAAACGTGGAGAGTGAAGTATTATAATCCAAAAAGTATGGAGCTTGTGTGTACGTACTGGAACACCCATGCGCACTCGGGTTCGGTGTGAGGTCGTGGACATGTGAGGCAGTATGGCTGTAGAGGCGCTAGTGGTGCACGACCGCATTGTGTCGCTCCTTCGCAAACCGACATGAGACGAGTACGAGTCGCGATGCGACAGAGAGCTAAGACGGATGGTTGGTTGGAAATCTAGAGGATTGAATGAGGTCCCTTAGAATATATAGAGGCTGGAAAAAGAGTTGTTGTAGGAAGGTGTAACTGCTCATGCACTTGATTCTTGTACCACAATAAAATATTGTGGGTCTTGCCGTGACATTATTTGACATCTACTCATCATTTTCTTTAATTCTTATTAGAACGTGAGTCCAATATATATTGGGCGGATGAAAAACTCAAGTGGGCCACACTAGAGGGAACAGGTGGAATTGGACACTTTCACCTTTAAAACCTTATAAAGGCCCACCGTTATATTTAGAGGCCACCATTAAAATCATTCGAATTTCATGTGGGGTCCACCGTGATGTGCATATCTCATTCAATCCACTCATCTGACGTAACACACTAAGATAAATGGATTCCTTAAAAATAAGCACATTAAAAGATTCACGCGGGCCACATTACATGTAATGATTTTATGCCGTTTCCTATAGTTTTCCCCACTTTAATATTATTTGATTAACTTTTAAGACTCATGGTTAAAATGCAACGTTGAAACTGATGGATGGGATGGATCAGGTTTAAAAAGTAAGAAAATTGGTGATCTAACCTTCAATAATGCACATATACCATACTATCTCATCCAGCTTGACTATAGCTACGCGCAATCTTTTGGACAATGGAAACATGCCTTATTTTCATAATTCATTGCACACATATGTCAATGTAGGGATCCTGTACAATAATAAAATATTGTGGGGCCCGTTGTTACGTTACTTGACATCCACTCATCATTTTCTCCAATTCCTATTAGAACGTGAGTCCAAGATATATTGGACGGATGGAAAAATCAAGTGGGCCACACTAGAGGGAACAGTGGAGTTGGACATCTCCACTGATAAAGCCTTATAGATGTTAATATATAAATTAATTTTTAATGTAATTTTAATAAAAAATATTATAATATATATATATATATATATATATATATATATATATATATATATATATATATATATATATATATATATAAAAGGTTTGTAAAATACATTTTTCTTATGTTTTAGGAATAGTCTCACATTAGAAAAGGAGAAGAAAGCTTTTAAGTATAAATGTGGAGAGTAGAGTATTATAATCCAAGGAGTATGGAGCTTGCATGTACGCACTGGAACACCCGCGCGCACTCGGGCTCGGTGCGAGGTCGTGAGCATATGAGGCAGTATGGCTGTAGAGGCGTCCGCATCGTGTCGCTCCTTTGCGAACCGACATGAGATGAGTGCGACAGAGAGCTAAGGTGGATGGTTGGCTAGAAGTATAGAGAACTGAATGAGGTCCCTTAGAATATATAGAGGCTGGAAAAATAACTGTTGCAGAGAAGTGTAACTGCAAATGCACTTGATTCCTTTACAGCAATAAAATATTATGGGGCCCACCATGACGTTTTTTGACATCCACTCATCATTTTTTCCAACTCCTATTAGAACGTGAGTCCAATATATATTGGGCGGATGAAAAAACTTAAGTGGGCCACACCAGAGGGAACAGGTGGAATTGGACACTTCCACCCTTAAAATCATCTAGAGGACCACCGTTATATTTAGAGGCCACCATTAAAATCGTCCAAATTTCGTGTGGGGTCCACTGTGATGTGCATATCTCATTCAATCCACTCATCTGACGTAACACACTAAGATAAAAGGATTCCTTGAAAATAAGCACATTAAAAGATTCATGCGGGCCACATTACATGTAATGATTTTATACCGTTTCCTATGGTTTTCCTCACTTTAATATTAGTTGATTAATTTTTAAGATTCATGATTAAAATGCAATGTTGAAACTGATGGATGGGATGGATCAGGTTTAAAAAGTAAGAAAACTAGTGATCTAACCTTCCATAATGCGCATACACCATACTGTCTCAACCAGCTCAACTATAGCTATGCGCAATCTTTTAGACAATGCAAACATGCCTCATTTTTATAATTCAATGCACATATATGCCAGTGTAGGGATCCTGTACGATAATAAAATATTGTGGGCCCCGCCATGACGTTATTTGACATCCACTCATCATTTTCTCCAATTCCTACTAAAACGTGAGTCTAATATATATTGGGCAGATGGCAAACTCAAGTGGGCCACACCAAAGGTAATAGTGGAGTTGGACACCTCTACCGATAAAACCTTGTAGATGTTAATATATAAATTAATTTTTAATATAATTTTCATAAAAAAATATTTTATATATATATATATATATATATATATATATATATATATATATATATATATATATATATATAAGGTTTGCAAAATACATTTTTCTTGTGTTTTGGGAATAGTCCCGCATTGGAAAAGGGGAAGAAAGTTTTTGAGTATAAATGTGGAGAGTGGAGTATTATAATCCAAGGAGTATGGAGCTTGCATGTACGCATTGCAACACCCGTGCATACTCAGGCTCGGGCATGGGCTCGGTGCAAGGGCGTGGGCATGTGAGGCAGTATAGCTGTAGAGGCGGTAGTGGCGCACTTCGTCCATCCGCATCATGTCGCTCCATTGCGAACCAACACAAGACGAGTGCGACAGAGAGCTAAGATGGATGGCTAGCTTGAAGTCTAGAGGACTGAATGAGGTCCCTCAGAAAATATAGAGGCTGGAAAAAGAGCTGTTGCAGGGAGGTGTAACTGCTCATGCACTTGATTCTTGTACCAATATAATATATTGTGAGGCCCACCGTGACGTTATTTGACATCCACTCATCATTTTCTCCAATTCCTATTAGAACGTGAGTCCAATATATATTGGGTGGGTGTAATTGGACACTTCCACCTTTAAAACCTTCTAGAGGCCCACCGTTATATTTAGAGGCCACCATTCAAATCGTCCGAATTTCGTGTGGGCTCTACCGTGATGTGCATATCTCATTCGATCCACTCATCTGACGTAACACACTAAGATAAATGGATTTCCTGAAAATAAGCACATTAAAAGATTCATGCGGGCCACATTACATATATTGATTTTATACCATTTCCTATGGTTTTCCCCACTTTAATATTAGTTGATTAATTTTTAAGATTCATGGTTAAAATGCAACGTTGAAACTGATGGATGGGATGGATCAGGTTTAATAAGTAGGAAAACTGGTGATCTAACTTTCCATAATGTGCATATACTATACCGTCTCAACCAGCTCAACTACAGCTACACGCAATCTTTTGGACAATGGAAACATGCCTCATTTTCATAATTCATTACACACATATGCCAAAGTAGGGATCCTGTACGACAATAAAATATTGTGGGGCCCGTTATTTGACATCCACACATCATTTTTTCCAATTCATATTAAAATGTGAGTCCAATATATATTGGACGGAGGGAAAACTCAAGGGGCCCATACCAGAGGGAACAATGGAGTTGGACACCTCCACCGATAAAACCTTGTAGATGTTAATATATTTATTAATTTTTAATATAATTTTAATAAAAAATAATAATATATATAGGGAAAAGGTACTATGCACTCGACCTCACGGGTCCATCCCATGAGGTCAAGCTGTGTGTGCCCCACCGTGATGCGTTTCGAACATCTACCCCATTAGTCAGATGCACCATTCCATCGTGGACCTAGGTGTCAAAAATCAAGTCAATCTGTGACTTGTGTGGGCCACACCACATACAAAAGTGGAGAGGGGCCGTGCACAATTAAAACATTCATAATCATTTTTTGGGTCCCACCGAGATGTGGTTTGCAAATCCATCTCATCCATTATGTTTGTCCCTCTAGGTTTAGGGGTCATACCAAGTTTCAACAGCATTAAAAACTCAGGTGGGCCCCAACAAGTGCTTTTATATGTTTTAGCGGTGTCTTCACATGATTTTAGATGGTATGGCCCACCTGAGTTCCGTATATGGCTGATTTTTGGGATATCCCATAATTTAAAGGGGACCCATCAAATGCACGATGTTGATGGTTGACATGCATCACGGTGGGGCCCACACAGCTCGACCTCACGATAAGCTTATCGTGAGGTCAAGCGCATAGTACCTTTTTCCATATATATATATATATATAAAAGGTTTGCAAAATACCTTTTTCTTGTGTTTTGGGAATAGTCATATTAGAAAAAGGAGAAGAAAGTTTTTGAGTATAAATGTAGAGAGTGGAGTATTATAATCCAAGCAGTATGGAACTTGCGTGTACGCAATGGAATACTCGTGCGCGCTCAGGCTTGGGCACGGGCTCGATGCGAGGGCGTGGGCATGTGAGGCAATATGGCTGTAGAGGTGCTAGTGGCGCACGTACGCATCGTGTCGCTCTTTTACAAACCGACACGAGACTAGTGCGAGTCGCGGTGCGATAGAGAGTTAAGGCGGATGGCTGGCTTGAAGTCTAAAGGACTGAATGAGGTCCCTTAGAATATATAGAGGTTGGAAAAAGAGTTGTTGTAAGGAGGCGTAACTATTCATACACTTGATTCCTGTACCAATGTAATATATTGTGGGGCCCACCGTGACGTTATTTGACATTCACTCATCATTTTCTCCAATTCCTATTAGAATGTGAGTCCAGTATATATTGGGTGGTTGAAAAACTCAAGTGGACCACACCAGAGGGAACAGGTGGAATTGGACACTTTCACCTTTAAAACGTTTTAGAGGCACACCGTTATATTTAGAGGTCACCATTCAAATCGTTCGAATTTCGTGTGGGCTCCACTGTGATGTGCATATCTCATTCAATCCACTCATTTGACATAACACACTAAGATAAATGGATTCCCTGACAATAAGCACATTAAAAGATTCATGCGGGCCACATTACATGTATTGATTTTATACCGTTTCCTATAGTTTTCCCCACTTTAATATTAGTTGATTAATTTTTAAGATTTATGGTTAAAACGCAACGTTGAAACTGATGGATGGGATGAATCAGGCTTAAAAAGTAGAAAAACTGGTGATCTAACCTTCCATAATGCGCATATACTTAAGACCCGTATCTTAATCCGTACCGTTCCATAGACTTCCGCGGTCTTACCGGTTGAATTTCGGCAACCTTTGACCTTTAACCGATATTTGCGCGTGACCCTGATTAGTATGTCGTCAACCCGAGTTGACTCAACCCAAGATTTTTACCATATCGACCGCGCCGTCGCTGCAGTTCCGATGCCGCGACTCGCGCGCCAAGGCGATACCCTGGTCAAGAGTTGTGGGCCAACGTTCGGTGCGAAAAAAATGCCGCGCATTGTGAAACTCAAGAGAATCTCTACGAGGTGTCACATCAATCCCATCAATCAATCAAATCTTATCACATCACATGTCAAGTACATGTCAAGTACACATCACCTTTCACCCATACCAAAGCAACCACAAAAGTAAAAAAGGTCTTACAAGCTCATACCTTTCTTACATCAAAAACCCTCAAAGTCAAAAAGTTCTTACACCACCCATGCTTTTCTTACACAAAAGTCAAGATTTTCGTACACACCCATCACTCACCACATCCATCACCCATCTATCTCTCTCTCTCCCTTTTACAACTCTCTCTCTCTCTCTCTCTCTCTCTCTCTCTCTCTCTCTCTCTCTCTCCCATTTTCAAACTTAAAATCCAAGCAAGAAAAATCCATACGTATGAGAAATTCTCCAAGCCTCTCCCTCTCTTTCAAAACTCCAAGTGTGGCCCACCTCTCCATCCCAAGATCTCCCATCCTAGCCATCCATTTCTCATCTCCTCCATTGGAATCAAAGCTAAGGTGCTAAGGAACCCATTGGAGCAAGAAGATCGAACGGTGGATGCCTCTATAGGGTAGTTTTCTTATTTTTATGATGGGCCAAGTGAGGCCCACCGATCAATGGTGTGAATCTCACTTTGGACCCTAAGATGTGGCCGATGGCTCACCTTGATTACCCATATCATTTCATGATGGGGCCATTCTCCATGGACCCCATCATGATGTTTACCTTTTCTAGCTTGTAAATAAGGTCATCTAGACCATTTATTTTCGTGAAAAATGGATCTCCACCATTGATTCTTGATTAGGTGGGCCCATATGCAATGATTTATGTTATAGACCATGAAAGGGAGGGCCCATAGTACCGGGGACCCTCCATCCTGCGTGTCCCATTCTATCTTTCTCTCTCTCCCTCCCTCTCTTTTTATTTATTTTTCTTTGTATGATTTATGTGGCCGTGTGGCCCAGTTGAATGGACCCCACCATGAGGCTTGTATCCTACCCAAGCCACTTATAAGTGGGGCCCACCTTATATGTGTTCATCCATCAGTGGTGGCCCACCTCAGCAAGGTCCACCTCAACGTATGTATTATGTCCAGGGACGTTGGACGTTCCCTGGACGCTGAATGGAAAACACAAATATAGCTTAGTTCAAGCCTTGGGAGTGGACCGTTTGTGTAGGCCCCACCTTGATGTATGGGTACAATCCAAGCCATCCATCCTCTTTCCCATATCATTTTAGGCGTTGAGCCAAAGAAGGAGGTCAATCCGATGATTAGGCGGGCCATACCATAGAAAATGGTATTTCTTACCCTTCAAAGGCTATTAGGGCCCATCTTGTTGTTTCTACATGCCAAATAAATGCCAAATATTGGACTTGTACGGCATGTTTGGGCCCTAGAATCTATTGGGCGGAGTGGATTTCCAAGGAGTGGGCCCCACATGTGATTTTTTTTCAAGAAAATAAAAAAAAAAAAACAAAGGAGAGGCAGCGCCTGCTGGCATTAACGCAGCGGCAGGGCTGCAGCGTTGACCGGCGGGCGTCCCAATAGGGAACCCACGGCTCTAGCCATGGGCCCCACCATGATGTTCATTTGTCATCCAACCGGTTCTCGAGGTAGGCCACCCCTAGTAGTGGGCCCCATCCATGGCTTGGGTGGCCCACACTACAGGAAACAGTGGGATTGAACCTCTACCATTGAAACCCATTTTTGGGCCCACATAAGTTTTGAATCAATCTGAAATTTGTGTTTTCCCTTCATCCAGGTCTGAGTGACCTTATGAACGGATTGGATGATAAGTAAACATTACAGTGGGCCCCACATGGGAACCCACATGGATGCATGTGTTTTACTTCCACCGTCCAGGCGGACGGTGGAGCCCACCCTGACGCATGTGTTTAATAGTGTCGTCTAGCTGCTGCTGGACGGCTAGTGGATCCCACCATGATTATGTTTGATCCGCACCGTCCACTGTTTGGACGGTGGGACCCACCATGATGCATGTGTTTGCATCCTGTCTATCCACCCATTTTGAAAGCTCACACATGAGCCAAAAAATGAGTCAGATCCTTAGCTCATGTGGACCCCCACCGTGATACGTATACTGCATCCAAACCGTTTATCTATTTTTGAGCTAGAGAATGAGTCAGATCCATAGTCCAAGTGGACCCCATCTTGGCATGATTTGAGGTCCATCTTAATGTATTTGTGATAGTTTATTAGGGCCCACTTTGATGTGGATGTAAGGCCCATGGGATTGGACCATTTTATATATCCCAAGGCCCATGGGACCAGACCCATTTGATGTAATCTAAGGCCTGTGGGATCAGACCCATTCGATGTATTCTAGGGTCCATGGAATTGGCCATTTGATGTTTTGGGGGCCCATGGGTTAAGGCCCATTGAGATGTACTAGGGCTTATGGGTTGAGGCCCATTTGATGTACATATGGGCCCAATTGGTGTGGCCCATTTGTTACATATAAGACCCATAAGATTAGGCCCATTTGATGCAATATAAGGCCCACGGGTTATGACCCATTGCAATGCACGTAAGGCCCATTGGTGTGATCCATTTATGTGGCCCATTTGACGAATAAAAGGCCCATATGACATGACCCATTGGATGTATTTAAGGCCCAATGGGATGTACCTAAGGTCCATTGCAATGTGTGATCCCAACGCAGATTATGTAAAGATGTTTACGACGATCGTGCCTTAGGAGCAATGTTGGTTTGACGTCCACATTGCGAGTGTAATGCTGGTTGGATGTCCACATTACTACTCTCCTTAGGGCCCATTATTAGGCCCGTACTTATTGTGTATAGGCCGTCTAGGCCCATCTGTATTGTAAGGATAGTTCATTTCATTATAACATGTTTAGTATAGTTCCATGACTCATGATCATATGCATCATATGTATGCTTGATATGAGAAGTGACTGATCATAATGCCTTCGGGCAGATTGTTTATGGGACCCCAATTAGCCCGTGTTGCCCTGCATGAGCGCATGATACGCGCAGGATTTTCTGCATGATTGGATAGTGTGATTCATGCATTTCGTATTGTGTGACATGGTTGTTGTACGCCTTAGCGACATCGGGCCCGTAGCCTCCACAGACAGATCGTGGTTGGCAGGATTGGATATCGAAAATCTCGTTCTACATGGGGTGTTATAGATATCCCTGGGTGAAAGTCCATAAACCCTTATGGTACCAAGAGGTTGCTCCAACGTCTAGACCGAGTGGGTAGATGAGCGTTGAGTATCGATTATCAGATGGCTACACTCTCCACTGTGTCGTGGTCAGTTGGAAGGGGGTGCGGCGTTACCCACCCGAGTGTAGGGGGCAATGCTAGGTTGAGTCTGACCAACTCGAGGAATGGGTCCCGCTATCGACGAGTCGAGCCCGATATTGGTAGACAGATAGTGAGGTTTCTTCCACTTACTTTATTACGCGCGATGAGGCGGCGATCTGGTTTAGAGTGTACTAGACCCCGGTGATATCCCAGATTTGAGTTGTATTGATATGTGGACTTGGATGAGGATTTTATACTTGACTTGCATCTTGCATCGCATACGACTCATAATATTTATGGATCCATCTACATATTCCGCATTACTTTGATATTGCATGATCATTACTATATTGCGCACACACTCTCACCACCCTCTAAGCTTTCTGTAAGCTTACGACCGTTGCGTGCAGGTGACATTGGCTCTCAGCAACGCTGAGGCAGGAGCACTTTACAGATCATTTTGAAGTTTTTGTTCTTCATCATTGTATTTCCCTTTATGCTCATTGTACTTGTAAAGTTTTTAATCATAGTGAAAATGTAATGGAGTTTTTGGTTGTTATTTGTGGGTTATGCCTTTGGTTATGCTTATTACGAATCAAACTGACGTTGAAAATTCTCCTCGTAGCATCCCAGGATCGGAACCTGGCGAATGGGCGCTAGGAGCCGAGAATGAGGTTCTACGGAGGCTGTCGACGCCGGATTCAGAGATCAGAAATTTTGTGAGCCCGGTTTCCGAGTTTGGGGTGTGACATATACTATACTGTCTCAGCCAGCTCAACTACAGCTACGCGCAATCTTTTGGACAATAGAAACATGCCTCATTTTCATAATTCATTACACACATATGCCAAAGTAGGGATCTTGTACGACAATAAAATATTATGGGGCCCGCTATGACGTTATTTGACATCCACTCATCATTTTCTCCAATTCATATTAGAACGTGAGTCCAATATATATTGGACGGAGGGAAAACTCAAGTGGCCCACACCAGAGGGAACAATGGAGTTGGACACCTCCACCTATAAAACCGTGTAGATGTTAATATATATATATATATATATATATATATATATATATATATATATATATATATATATATATATAAGGTTTACAAAATACTTTTTTCTTGTGTTTTGGGAATAGTCACATTGGAAAAGGAAAAGAAAGTTTTTGAGTATAAATGTGGAGAGTGGAGTATTATAATCCAAGCAATATGGAGCTTGCGTGTGCGCACTGGAATACTCACTGAAGGAGTGGGCATGTGAGGCAGTATGGATGTAGAGGCGCTAGTGGCGCATGTCCGCATCGTGTCGCTCCTTTGCGAATCGACACGAGATGAGTGCGAGTCGCGGTGCGACAGAGAACTAAGGCGGATGGCTGGCTTGAAGTCTAGAGGACTGAATGAGGTCCCTTAGAATATATAGATGCTAGAAAAAGAGTTGTTGCAAGGAGGTGTAACTGCTCATGCACTTGATTCCTTTATGACAATAAAATTTTGTGGGGCCCACCGTGACGTTATTTGACATCCACTCATCATTTTCTTCAATTCCTATTCGAACGTGAGTCCAGTATATATTGGGCGGATGAAAAACTCAAGTGGGCCACACCAAAGGGAACAGGTGGAATTGGCCACCTTTAAAACCTTCTAGAGGCCCACCATTATATTTAAAGGCCACCATTAAAATCGTTCGAATTTTGTGTGAGGTCTACCGTGATGTGCATATCTCATTCAATCCACCGTTATATTTAGAGGCCACCAGTAAAATCGTCCAAATTTCGTGTGGGGTCCACCGTGATGTGCATATCTCATTCAATCCACTCATCAGACATAACACACTAAGATAAATGGATTCCCTGAAAATAAGCACATTAAAAGATTCATGTGGGCCTCATTACACCGTTTCCTATGTTTTTCCCCACTTTAATATTATTTGTTTAATTTTTGAGATTCATGGTTAAAATGCAATGTTGAAACTGATGGATGGGATGGATCAGGTTTAAAAAGTAAGAAAAGTGGTGATCTAACCTTCCATAATGCGCATACACCATACTGTATCAGCCAACTCAACTACAGCTACGCGCAATCTTTGGGACAATGGAAACATGCATCATTTTCATAATTCATTGCACACATATGCCAATGTAGGGATCCTGTATGACAATAAAATATTGTGAGGCCCACCGTGACGTTATTTGACATCCACTCTTCATTTTCTCCAATTCTTATTAGAACGTGAGTCCAATATATATTGGGTAGATGGAAAACTCAAGTGGGCCACACCAAAAGGAACAGTGGAGTTGGACACATCAACCGATAAAACCTTGTAGATGTTAATATATATATATATATATATATATATATATATATAATTTTAATATAATTTTAATAAAAAACATTATATAATATATATAGAAAAGGTTTTCAAAATACTTTTTTCTTGTGTTTTGGGAATAGTCCCACATTGGAAAAAGTGAAGAAAGATTTTGAGTATAAATGTGGAGAGTGGAGTATTATAATCCAAGGAGTATGGAGCTTGTGTGTATGCACCGGAACACCCGCGCACGCTCGGGCTCAGGCACGGGCCCGGTGCGAGGGTGTGGGCATGTGAGGTAGTATGGCTGTAGAGGCGCTAGTCGCGCACTTCGCACGTCTGCATCGTGTCGCTCCATAACTGCTCATGCACTTTATGCCTGTACGACAATAAAATTTTACGGTGCCCACCGTGACGTTATTTGACATCCACTCATCATTTTCTCCAATTCCTATTCGAACATGAGTCCAGTATATATTGGGCGGATGAAAAACTCAAGTGGGCCACACCAGAGGGAACAAGTGGAATTGGACACTTCCACCTTTAAAACTTTCTAGAGGCCCACTGTTATATTTAGAGGCCACCATTAAAATCGTCCAAATTTCATGTGGGGTCTACCGTGATGTGCATATCTCATTCAATCCACCGTTATATTTAGAGGCCACTAGTAAAATCGTCTAAATTTCGTGTGGGGTCCACCATGATGTGCATATCTCATTCAATCCACTCATTTGACGTAACACACTAAGATAAATGGATTCCCTGAAATCAGCACATTAAAAGATTCATGCGGGCCTCATTACATGTAATGATTTTATACCGTTTCCTATGATTTTCCCCACTTTAATATTATTTGATTAATTTTTAAGATTCATGGTTAAAATACAATGTTGAAACTGATGGATGGGATGGATCAGGTTTAAAAAGTAAGAAAACTGGTGATCTAACCTTCCATAATGCGCATGCACCATACTGTCTCAACCAGCTAAACTACAGATACACACAATCTTTTGGACAATGGAAACATGCCTCATTTTCATAATTCATTGCACACATATGTCAATGTAGGGATCCTGTACGACAATAAAATATTGTGGGGCCTGCCGTGACATTATTTGATATCCACTCATCATTTTCATCAATTCCTATTAGAACGTGAGTCCAATATATATTGGGTGGATGGAAAACTCAAGTGGGCCACACTAGAGGGAATAGCGGAGTTGGACACCTCCACCGATAAAACGTTGTAGATGTTAATATATATATATATATATATATATATATATATATATATATATATATATATATATATATATATATATATATATATATATATATATATATATATATATATATATATATATATATATATATAAAGGTTTGCAAAATACTTTTTTCTTGTGTTTTGGGAATAGTCCTATATTAGAAAAGGAGAAGAAAGTTTTTGAATATAAATGTGGAGTGGAGTATTATAATCTACGGAGTATGGAGCTTGCGTGTACGCACTGGAACACCTGCACACGCTCAGGCTTGGGCATAACATCGGTGTAAGGGCGTGGGCATGTGAGGCAGTATGGATGTAGAGGCGCTAGTGGTGCACTTCGCATATCTGCATCGTGTCGCTCCTTCGCGAACCGACACGAGACGAATGCAAGTCGTGGTGCGATAAAGAGCTAAGGCAGATGGCTGGATGGAAGTCTAGAGGACTGAATGATGTCCCTTAGAATATATAGAGGCTGGAAAATGAGCTGTTGCAGGAGGTGTAACTGCTTATGCACTTGATTGCTCAACATGCATAAACTGCTACATGTGGCTAGCCCAATAGCTAGAAACGACTGGCAAGTGTCTCACAATAGTCAGAAACAGCTGCATGCAGTGGCCATTACATTACATGCACAACAGCTAGAAACTGCCAATAACGGCTAGTTTCTCCCAACAGATATAAAACGGTCAATTGGATTTATTTCCCTGAACCATAACTCACCATTGCCTGAAGATTAGACAAGCAGTGTGGTCTAGAACAGTTCATCTGAACCATTAACTGAAGAACAAACCAGTGCAGTGCTCTAATTCACATTTATTCTTCTTTTTTCAGGATTTTTCCTTTTATTTTCTGTCAGAAATTGTGTAACAAAGTTCCATTAGTGGGTCTTTGTGTTTGCTGAACGTAGATCCACACTAGGCTCATCGTATCCTAGAAGCAATTTGCCTATATCCTTTCAGCATACTTAATTTACTTGAGTAGGGGCAAATAACACTTTAAGGACAACGTTTCAAATGTGCTTCAGCCTGTCCTAATTCCAGATTATTTTGATATTTTTAGTTTTCATATTTTACAGAAAATATTATTTCTGTATAATTTCTCAACAATCTTAAAGTGTTATTATTGATGGATGCCGATAGTTTATCATCTATCAAGTTGATGAATCAAGCTTGATTCGTCTTGATCGGTTCAATGGAACCAATTTTACCAAATGGCTAGACAAACTCAATTTTCTTCTGATGGTGCTGAAGATCTTTTACATCTTAGATCTGAAATTGCAGTTGTTGCCTGAAGCATTTGAGAATGACACACCTGAATAGGTTGCTCCCCACATCAAACGAGCTGAAGACGAACTTCTATGTCGTGGACACATCATAAATGCAGTCTCCGGCCATCTATACGATCTGTACACATAAAAATCTTCGACAAAAGAAATCTAAACTGCTTTGGAGTTCAAATAGAAAGTTAAAGAAGAAGGTACCAACAAGTTCTTGATTGCCAGGTACTTCGATTATAACATGGTAGATAACAAACTGCTACTAACCCAAATCCAAGAACATCAGCTAAAGTTAACAAAATCTAAGTCATTAAGACTGATCTTCTTAAATCATTCTAAGTTGGGGCTATCATCATTAAATTGTCCCCGATGTGAAAAGACTATAGAAAAAAGTTGTTGCATAAGACTGAGGACTATACACTGGAACAAATCCAGAAACATCTCAGAATTAAGGAAGAATCCCGCAACCGCAATAAAAAGAATGACAATGGGAATTCCTTGTCCAAAGTACACGCAGTAGAAAATATAAATAATAAGAATCTCGAGAAGGACGATTCTATGAAACCCAATAAAGGAAAATTCAAGAAAAACACATAAAAGAAGAATGAAAAGTTCAAAAGCCCATGCCATGTCTGTGGAAAAAATGGGCACTATACTCAAGTTTGCCGATATAGCAAATCTAAAAAAGAAGCAAGTGCAATAGAAGGCGATATTGTGGCAATGATCACTAAGGTGAATCCTATCTAAGGAAAGGTTCCGGTCGGTGGTACAATACTGCCGCTACCATACATATGTGCTATGACAGATCAGCCTTCAAAACCTATGAGGAATTGACCGATGGTCAAGAAGTCCAAATGGGTAAGTCCAATCGAAGGTCGTCGATAAAGGAACTGTTTAACTGATATTCACCTCTGGGAAGAAAGTGATTCTAACAAACATCCTACGCATCCCAGACATGAGGTGAAACTTAGTTTCTCGGGATCTTTTGAGCAAACCAGGAATAAGGGTGGTGTACGAGTCAGGAAAACTGATTCTATCTAAGAATAAGAATTTTGTCAGAAAGGGATATACTTGTAACAGTATGGTCAAGTTTTCTCTGAATGAAAGTAGCACTTCTGTGTATATGGTTGAATCCATTGGACTATGGCATGATAAACTAGCCCATATAGGGTATAGTACATTGAAGTTCATGGCTAAGAATGGTTTAATCTTATACACAAAAAAATGAAACCGATAAATGTAAAGTATGCATATGATTCAAAATGATAAAAAAACCTTTTCCAAGTGTCAAGAGATCGTCTCAAGTATTGCATCTTGTGCATAATAATATATGTGAGTTAAACAACATTCTTACTCGTGGAGGTAAAACGTACTTTATAACTTTATTGATGATTGCTTTAGATATGTATATGTGTACCTATTAAAGAGCAAAGATGAAGCATTGAACATGTTTAAGGTATATAAAACAGAAGTAGAAAATCAATTTCCGTGGGTGCTGCTTCCGGTCGAGAGTTCTCTCTCTCTTTCTTTGCTTTGTTTCTTTCACTCGTGAACGGGAGGAGGATTATATATAGGCGTAAGGATCTCTAGGTTCTTCTGAGAACCACCTTGCGTAATTCTATTTGCATAGCAAGGACAATTTCCTTACGCAACAGTTGTTTACGTAACTGATGAATAATATTACGTTTCGGTTGTCCCCGGAAGTTGTCTTCTTTCTTTCTTAACATGATCGAAATGCTGGGGAGGATTTCATCGGCGTAGGGATATCAGATGGACGTCCCCAATTATCTATTCTTGGTCCCATCTCTCGATGCTTGATCAATTAGCTAATTCTTTATTTTTACGACAGGCTGGTTCCCAACCTTTGCTGAATTAAATATGTTCTTTTAGAGGGTCCGAATTTGCCAACCGACGCACCTTGGCCAATAGAATTGAAGGTTCAGATGGCCTTGCTTAATGGTTTGCGCGGAAGGAGTTTGAGTTTACATTGGAATTCTATACATTAGAGATTGGACGATTTGGTTTTGTTATAGAAAGTCTGTTTGAACCAGATTTAATGTTGTCTTGGTGTGGGAGAGTTTTCATGTCGACAGACGGCTTGGATCGTCCAGATAGGCTGGAGTGGTGACCCACTTCAACTAACAACAAGGCATCTTCTTGCAACCGGATATTTCACATCGAAATCTGCTTACGACGGGAGTTTGGTAGGCGTGGGAGGGAACCTAGGGTCTGGTCGTTTTTGCCCCGTGGTTCTAATGGATGATTCAAATCATCCATGCGGCTGATGGTGGTGGACTACAATTCATCCTAGCGGACGATCGTCCATAGCTGGCGAAAAGGAACTTGGTTTTGTATCGAGTCAAAACACGTTTGACTGACCTTAAGTTACGGTGGTGTGCAGGGGTGCTTTCCCTGTGCTCACGCACGGTTCCTAACATGGGGTCCACATGCAGTTCGGGTTATATCCACTCCGTTCATCTGCGGAGAAATGTTCGATTTTGACTACTTTATGGTTATCGAAACCAATGGTTACCGGCTGATTTGTTAATTGGGCTATCTTTACAATGATATAAGGACTAAATTTCGACGTGTGTGGCTAATTTATGATACATAAGTATAATGTAATAAAATTTCACGTTAGATGGATCTTGGGAACCATGTGAACTTTAATTCAGGGCCTAGGTTAATGGCATTATTGTAATTTTTGTTAATTTAAGAGTTTTGTAAAATCTAATGGTTCTACATGGTTGTGGCCACGTTTCTAAGTGATTCTTATGAAAGAACTTACATCTAAATTCTTATGGATAAAGAGTTATTCATCTATTCATTTAAAAGAAGGTACGCCTGTTAAATTCCAAGGTGGACGGTCTTGTCATAAAATCAAGAGTCAGATGGCTTGATCTATGAATGGGGATCATCCCCAATGGTTAGGTTAGTGTTGGGGCAAGAATGTAAAGCTAGAATAGTTGGATTGGTAACGTACACACATATATGTTAATTGAATCTTATGGTAATGCTCGAGTATCGAAAAGTTTGGGGTGTTACAATCTACCCCCCTTAAAAATAATTTCGCCTCCAAAATTTAGTACTTCCATTACCCAAGCCGTATTACACGCCTATGAAGATTTCCTGTATTCTAGGTGATATGAATTGAAGGCTGTAGTGGGTTTGAGTTCGATACACAAATCCTTCACCCATGCATTATAGAGGATTTACTGGTATTAATTCATAACTCGTTAAATCTTAGTCATTTTCTTGATTGGGGCATTGAGATCATTACAGATTCTCTAAGACCTAGAATCTGAGTCAAACCACACATCTTCTGTGTAACCATGGTCCCATCAGCCCATAATCTCGATTATTTTAGACTCATGGTAATCCTCACGTATTCGGGTATTCTTATAAATGATGAATCTACGCGGCTCATTATGCTTTTACTGCATATTCTGATTCTTCAATGGACTACATGAATTTTTGATATGCTTTTATCATCCTTACCGGTCTATTAGGCTTTGGTTTTCAATGTACAACTCGTAAGTTAGATACATGTAGGATGCTACAGCTTACCCCCCTTAAAAGAAAATCTTGACCCCGAGATTTGGTGTTTGGTTAAGACAACTCGCACCTTGCTTAATGTGATCCGTAATTCTATGGTCCCGATCACTCTACCTCCTTGGAGAAGTCTTCGTCTCGCCCAAAACTCAGATATTCTAACCAGAAAAGATGACAATGGATAGGCCAAGTTTCATAAAGAATAGGTCCAAATCATCCATTCCTTACACACTTTAGTGTCGTCGTTTTGCACACCCAAAATCATTTTATATTGACAGTTTGTCACTCCAAGGATTTTAACTTCCAATCCATCCGTCCAATTTACTCGAAATTTAGAGCCTAAGCCCCTGGCTTGTCCTTAAGACTTCCAGAAAAATCACGAGACTAGATCCCACGGTTTGGGCTTTATTATGGGGGTACCTGAATTCAAATTTTCTAAATTTCACGTCTAACTTAATGTTTCAAATTGAGGAACCTGAATGTGGGTTTCTAATTCTTTAACTTCCTAATTCCTTTGAGATTCATTGGGTGTACGTATCTAATTCCTTATATGTCCTAATCGTGTAAGGCTTATGGTGATCCACTTCCCTCAGGCCCAGTTAATCTCATTCTCATGCTCTGATACCAACTGTAACAACCTAAGATTTCATGGCCAGAGTTCATACTCGTGCCCGAGAAAACTAAGTGTTAATAATGTATAAACTTGGATGTATTTGAAAATCGCACCTTATTTTTTTTTCCATTTGTATCACATCTAAATACATTTATGAAGGTAACATTTGTAAGAATAAAATCAACTGTATTGATTATATTTCATCAAAGTAAAAAAAGAATAATCAAATGCCTTCTCAACGAAAGTTTATTACATTTATCGAGTTCGCAATGAAAGTATAAAGCTTAAGTAAATAAACTATCTTCGTATTCTTTCAATGTAACCTTCTATGAGAAGCTGATCCTCTAAGTCTTCAATCTGTACGTCACCTACAACATCTGTACGGTTGGGAGAGGGTCAACGCCCTACTCATAATGATGGCTATCCTTTAATATTAACAGTAATTCAAGGAATTTATAAAACATTGTAAAGGTTCTGATACGTTAAGTACTCCACACTACATGAGGTATCAATGCACAAGCAATCTATATGAGATGTATGCCTAGCAAAGTATATACGGTGTATCACGCTTAGCGATCGCCACAATGTGGAATATGATTATAGTTATTCGACTCGCCCTGCATCCCATACTACGAAGATTCGCCAACGTATCCCACATTTAACATGGTTTTATGCGGTTGTCCTAAGACGGCCACAACACATGACTAGGTGAATATGTCCCCAGATATTAGAGCGACTATTTGCGACAACCAACCCCCCCTCCCAACAGAAAGGAATTGATGTACTACGTATACAGAACGGCTTACGTACACCAATCAAGCAACATCAACTCGAGAAACATGAAATTACATGTCACCCCAGGGCCGCTACCGAAAACGCATTATGTCCACGATATTTAATCAATCGCTAGAAGAGGGATTCCCAGCATAGTACTTGCACCAAAAGATAATTCTTTTATCCATGGAAGATTAAGAATATCAAGACACCTGCCGAACCCTTAAGAAAAATGGGGTGAGCAACAATAACCGGCTCAAATAAGAGGCAAGTAACAAAGGTCAACTCGAATATGAGGAGAGTGGTTAGAGCCAACTCAATAAATAGAAGAGCGGCACGACCGATTCTTTAAGAAAGGTGGTAATGGCCAACTTCATAAGTAGAAGAGCGACAACCATTGATTCTTGGATACGGAGAGTGGCAGAGCCAAATCAATGGTAAGGCAAGAGCAAGGCTTGTATCCATAGACTCCCATGAGTCCAAGAAAGCCTCTTATAATGGATACCATGTAAAAATCTCAAACGGCCCAATATTTGATAATAATAATTTAAAATGAAAATAGAGGGAAAGTAATAGAAATCTGAGGACAGATAAAAGGCATGTAAAGGACAAGTGTAAAGGCAAGATAAAATGCATCAACTCAATTAAGACAAAAGGTACATAAAGGGCGCGATAAAATAGCATAAAGGCATAAAAGGGCAGAATAAATATATCAACTTAAATTAATGTAAGCTTAAAGGATAAAACCCTCACCTCTTAACTTGATCACACTCTAACTTTACTAGATTTGAATGTGTGCATTGTCGTACCTAGTCTCTATCATAATCAGTAAGATTCATATAGTTAGATCATAAATTGAACGGTTAAGATCAATATTAGGCTATGATTCAGTATAGATATAGATTTGTAGTTCAAAGAATTTCTACATTGAGTCAACTCAATTTGACTTGTTGGTTAATCCATCTACTTAGTTATGGACTCAAATCTTAGTGAAAAATTAGATATGTAATACAAGATAGAAGGAAAATTAATAAGTGAACCTTATGTGCTAAGGTGTCTGGCTGGAATCATTCCAACTCAGCCCAACCTGTTATTGGACTCGGTGATTTCACTGAGTCGACCCATAAACTCCTTTTCTTTCTTCTTTCTTCTTCCTTTCTTCCTTCCTTTCTTTCTCTTTCTCTCTTCTCTCTTTCTTTTCTTTTCTTTTCTTTTCTTTCCCTTTCTTTCTTCTTCCCTTTCTTTCTCTTTCTTTCTTTCTTTCTTTTCTTCTCTCTCCTTGCTGTTACGTCCAGCGGCTTCTTGGACGTTGCTTTCTCTCTCCCTCTCTCTCTCTCCTTCTCCCGTGAGTGTTGCTTCCAGCCGAGAGTTCTCTCTCTCTTTCTTTCCTTCGATTCTTTCACTCGTGAACGGGAGGAGGATTATATATAGGCGCAGGGATCTCTAGGTTCTTCTGAGAACCACCTTGCGTAATTCTGTTTGCGCAGCAAGGACAGTTTCCTTACGCAACAGTTGTTTGTGTAACCAATGAATAATATTGTGGTTCGGTTCTCTTCGGCAGTTGTCTTCTTTCTTTCTCAACTGATCGAAATGTTGGGGAGGATTTCATCGGCGTAGGGATATCAGATGGATGTCCCCAATTATCTATTCTTGGTCCCATCTCTCTGTGCTTGATCGGTTAGCCGATTCTCTGTTTTTACGATAGGTTGGTTCCCAACCTTTCCTGAATTAAATCTGTTCTTTTGGACGATCCGGATTTGCCAACCGATGCACCCTGGCCAATAGAATCGAAGGTTCAGATGGCCTTGCTTAATGGTCTGCGTGGAAGGAGTTTGAGTTCGCGTCGAAATTCTCTACATTAGAGATTGGACGGTTTGGTTTTATCATAGAAAGTCTGTTCAAACTAGATTTAATGTTGTCTTGGGGTAGGAGAGTTTCCAAGTCGACGGACGGCTTGGATCGTCCAGATAAGCTGGAGTGGTGGCCCACTTCGACTAACAGCAAGGCATCTTCTTGCAACCAGATATTTCACATCGAAATCTGTTTATGGTGGGAGTTTGGCAGGCATGTGAGGGAACCTAGGGTCCGGTCGTTTTTGCCCCATGGTTCTAATGGACAGTTCAGATCATCCATGCAGATGATGGTGGTGGCCTACAATTCATCCCAGCGGACAATTGTCCGTAATTGGCATAAACGAACTTGGTTTTGTATCGGGTCAAAACATGTTTGACTGACCGTGAGTTACGGTGGTGTGTGGCCGTTGTCACGCCCCAAACTCGGAAACCAGGCTCACAAAATTTTCGGTCGCCAAATCCGGCGCCGACAGCCTCCGTAGAACCCCATTCTCGGCTCCCAACTCCCATTTGCCTGATTTCGATCCTGGGATGCTACGAGGAGGATTTTCAACGTCAGTTTGATTCGTAATAAGAATAACCAAAGGCATAACCCACAAACAAAAACCAAGAACTCTATTACATTTTCACTATGATAAAAAACTTTACAAGTACAATGAGCATAAAGGGAAATATAATAGTAAAGAACAAGAACTCCAAAATGATCTGCAAAGTGCTCCTACCTCAGCGCTGCTGCGTCCCAACGTCACCTGCACGCAACGGTCATGCATAAGCTTATAGAAAGCTTAGAGGGTGGTGAAAGTGTGTGCGCAAGATAGTAATATAATCATGCAATATTAGAGTAATGCGGAATATGCATATGGATCCATAAAATCATGAGTCGTACCAAGGCTATGCGATGCAAGATGCAAGTCAAGCATACAATCCTCATCTAAGTCCACATGTCAATACAGCTCAACTCTGGGATATCACCAGGGTCTAGTACACTCTAAACCAGATCGCCGCCACATCGCGCGCAATAAGGTAAGTGAAAGAGACCTCACTATCTGTCTGCCAATATCGGGCACGACTCGTCGATAGCGGACCCATTTCTCGAGTTGGTCGAACTCAGCCTAGCATTACCCCCTACACTCAGGAGGGTAAGGCCACACCCTTCCAACCAACCACGACACAGTGGAGAGCGCAACCGTCTGGTAATCGGCACTCAACGCTCATCTACCCACTCGGTCTAGACGTTGGAGCAACCTCTTAGTACCATAAGGGTTTAGGAACTTTCACCTAGGGATATCTATAACATCCCATGTAGAACAAGATTTTTGGTATCCAATTCTGCCAACCACGATACGCCTGTGGAGGATCCAGCCCCGATGTCGCTAGGGCGTACAATAACCATGTCATACAAATGCGAGATGCATGAATCATACTATCCAGTCATGCAACAAATCCTGCGCATATCGTGCGCTCATGTAGGGCAACACCGCCTAACCGGGAGCCCATAAACAACCTACCCGAAGGCATATGCTATGATCAGTCACCTCTCATATCAAGCATACATATGGTGCGTATGATCATGAGTCATGGAACTATACTAAACATGTAATAAAGTAATGAGATATCCTTACAATGCAGATGGGCCTAGACGACCTATACACAGTAAGTACGGGCCTAATAATGGATCCTAAGGAGAGTCGTAATGTGGACATCCAACCAGCATTACACTCGCAATGTGGACGTCAAACCAACATTCCTCCCAAGGCATGATCGTCGTAAACATCGTTACATAATTTATGTTGGGATCACACATTACAATGGACCTTAGGTACATCCCATTGGGCCTTAAATACATCAAATGGGTCATGTCATATGGGCCTTTTATTCATCAAATGGGTCACATAAATGGACTACCACATACAAATCAAGATGGGCCTCATCATATGGGCCAATCAAATGGCCCGAATCAAATGCGCCTCAGGTATAACAAATCGGGCCCACCCTCATATATATAAATATATATTTGATAATTTAAGATCCAACCTATTCACAAGTTATTATAGAGTTAGATGAAATGAAAACAAATGTCTATGAAGTTGGAATCTACTGTTGCCCTTGGAAGTTGAACGGTGGATGACACAGTCCACTATTTAAATGGTGGGGTCCATTTGATTTTCAGATCTGAATCACTCATTTTCCATGTCTTAAAATGATCTCATAAATGGTTGGACAGTATAGATGCAACACATGCATCATAGTGGGCTCACCATCCAAACCGTGGACGGTGTAGATATGACACATTCATCATGTGAGCTTGTGGTCTTGCTGCCAACGAAGAACAGTAAAATGGCCGCTATACAGGCAGCTTGTTGCTCTCAAAAGGGCAGAGGTGGGCCCTACATAGGGCCCACCACCATATACATATATAACAATATATATATATAACATAAAATATATAATATATAATATAATATAATATATATATATATATATATGTAATGGTGGGACCCACGGAACTCGCTGGCGACAGATGACAGTGGACCCCACCATCAAAACAGATGGACGGCATGGCCCGGAACACATACGTCTTGTGGGGCCCACGGCCTACTAACGCTAGAGAGAGAGACAGAGAGAGAGATGTAGAGGGAGTGAGAAATATGGAGGGTGAGAGAGATGTAGAGAGAGGAGGGCACGTGGCCCTTGCTTTTATTTATTTTTTTTCTTTCTTTTTCTTTTCTTTTCTTTTTCTGCTCTGACCAAACAGAGGTGGGTCCCACGTAGGGCCCACCACCAAAGCAATATATAATATATATACATAATATAATAATATATATATATATATATAAGAGACGTCCAGGCCGTAGCCTGGACGGTTACGTACATTGAGATTGGGCCCCACACATGGGGTGTGTCCCACCGTCAGATGGACGGTGGGCCCAATACATGCATCACAGTGGGACCATCTTAAATGGATGGACGGCGTGTGATCACGCCAAGGTGGGCCCCACACGGCCGTACACACTGCACTGTAAGCCACTCCCTGCTAGGAATCCAATACGTCAGCGTTTGCAAGGAGGTGTCTCCATTCAGTCTGCCAGTTGAATGGTGGCGCTGGGTGTGTGATCACGCCAAGGTGGGCCCCACACGTGGGATGGAGGGTGGGGATGGGTCCCATGGACTCCCCACGGTCAGCACACACCCATGTCAGTGCACCCGTGTTAGTGCACACACATGTCAGCCACCACCACAGGGACCGGTACCAAGGCCTCAAGTGTTGAAACTAGGCATCTTTCACTCAAGTCTGCCCGTTGAGCTATGGAGCTGAGTGTAGAGGCGGGCCCCTCAGGGACATGGCCCACCGTCCAAAATGGTGGACGGTTTGGATAAGGCACATACATCAGGGTGTGGTCCATTAGGATGGGTGGAGGACGGGAGTGAGTCCCATAGACCCCACTGTTACTTTCTACCCATTGCAGCACCCTACTCTAGTTCACACTCCACTGTTAGCACGTCCAGCGTCCCAGGGACGCTGGACAGGGTGGATATAACACAAGCCTCGTAGTGGGTTCCATGGGGGCGTGGCCCACCTAACCTTTAGATCCGGCTAATATTTTGTGTTTCCCTTTCATCCGGGTGGCCCACTATTTGGATGGCCCATACCAAAAACAACAACAAAGAAATCAAGGTGGCCCACTTTATGGATGATATGGATGAGATACATACATCAAGTGGGCCACAAGCCATCACACACAAAGGAAAAGGAAGAGAGAAAGATCGGTGAGGATGGAGGGGCCTCGCCACTATGGGCCCCTCTTGCATACAAATATACATCAAGGTGGGACCCACATATATGGATCCTTAATCAAACAAAATAAATGAAAGACAAATATCTAAGATCACCCACCATTCGATCTTCTTACTCCTATAGGTTCTTTAGCACCTTAGCTTTGATTTCAATGGGTGAGATGAGGAATGGATGGCTAGGATTGAAGATCTTAGGATGGAGAGGTGGGCTACACTTGGAGTTTGAAAGGGAAGGAGAGGCTCATACGTATTAAGGGTTTTTGGTTGCTTGGAGTAGATTTTGAAAATGGGAAAGAGAGAGAGAGTTGTAAAGGGAGAGAGAGATGGGTGATGGATGGATGGAGTGATAGATGTGTGTAAGAACTTTTTGACTTTTGTGGCCTTTTGCGTAAAAAAGGCATGGGTTTGTAAGAGAATTTTTTACTTTTGAGGCTTGCTTGAAAAAAGGTGAAAGGTAATGTGTACTTGACATGTACTTGACATGTGATGGATTGATGAATTGATGGATTGATTGATGTGACATCTCGTAGAGATTCCCTTGAGTTTCGCAACGCGCGGCATTTTCCTCACACCGAGCGTTGGCCCACATCTCTTGACCGGAGTATCGCCTCAGCGTGCAAGTTGCGGCATCAGAACCGTAGCGATGGCGCTGTCGCTGTGGTAATGGTCTTGGGTTGAGTTGATACAGGTTGACGGCATATGAATCAGGGTCGCGAGTAAATATCGGTTAAGGGTCGAAGGTTGCAGGAATTCGACCGGTAAGACCGTGAAAGTCTACAAAAGGGTACGGTCTAGGATACGAGTCTTACAGGCGTACTTTCCCTGTATTCACGCACGGTTCCTAACGTGGGGTCCACATGCGATTCGGGCTATATCCACTCCATCCATCTGCGAGGAAATGTTCGATTTTGACTACCTGCGAGGCTTCTTCACTTTATGGCCACCGGAACCAACGGTTTATTTGTTAATTGGGCTACCTTTACAATGACATAAGGACTAAATTTCGACATGTGTGGCTAATTTATGATACATAGGTATAATGTAATATTTCACGTTAGACGGATCTTGGGAACCATGTGAACTTTAATTCGAGGCCTAGGTTAATGGCATTATCATAATTTTGTTAATTTAAGAGTTTTGTGAAATCTAACGGTTGTACATGGTTGTGACCACGTTTCTAAGTAATTCTTATAAAAGAATTTACATCTAAATCCTTATGGATAAGGAGTTATTCGTCTATTCATTTAAAAGAAGGTACGCCTGTCAAATTCCATGGTGGACGATCTTGTTACAAAATCAAGAGTCAGATGGCTTGATCTATGAATGGGGGTCATCCCTAACGGTTAGGTTAGTGTCAGGGCAAGAATGTAAAGCTAGAATGGTTGGATTGGTAACATACACACACATATGTTACGTTGAATCTTATGGTAACGCTTAAGAACTTTCAATACTCGAGTATTGAAAAGTTTGAGGCGTTACAACCTGATTGGTCACTTGCACGACAATCATGGAGATGAGTGGATCCTTGACACAGGAGCATTATATCACATGACTCCTCATCAAAGTTGGTTCGTCAGTTACGGAGAATGCGACGGTGGACAGGTATTTATGGGCAATGACAATGTCTGTAATATTATACCTATTGGTACGGTGAGCATTAAGATGTTTGATGGGATGGAGCGTACCCTGACTGATGTCAGGCACATTCCTGATATGAAGAAAAGTTTGATTTCTCTTAGTGCACTCGAAGTTATAGGGTGCAAGTTCACTGGTATTGATGGTGTCCTTAAAGTTTCAAAAGGACCACTCGTGATTATGAGAGCACAAAGGTACGAAAACCTTTACAGGTTAATCGGAAGCACTTTAAAGGGTGGGGCGGCAGCAAATGTTGGAGATTCCACATCTGCACATATGTGGCATGCTTGTCTGAGCCATATGAGCGAGCGAGGCATGAAGGTACTATCTGATCATTGTTTGATTCCAACTTTTAAAAATTCTGATTTAAATATATGCGAGCATTGTATATATGGTAAACAATCTAGATTATCTTTTAAAACTGGAAAACATGTATGTAAGGGAGTGCTTGATTATGTGCACTTTAATGTATGGGAGTCATCACCAGAAATTTCTATTGGAGGGTCGTCATGGTTTGTTTCATTCATTAACAACTACTTAAGAAAAGTTTGGGTTTACTTCATGAAACGTAAATCCGAAGTTTTCACAATATTCAAAGAATGAAAGGTAATGGTGGAAAAACAGTCAGGGCGAAAAATAAAGGTTTTAATGACTGACAATGGTAGAGAATTTACTTCCACTAAATTTAATGAATATTGAAAGGATGAAGGGATCATTAGGCACAACACAGTGCACCACACGCCCGAACAAAACGGTGCAGCTGAGCAAATGAATCGAATTCTCTTAAAAAGGGCCAGATGCATGTTAAGTAATGTTATGTTAGGCAAGGATATATAGACAGAGGCCGTTAACACAGACTGTTATTTGGTGAACTGGTCTCCTTATATGATAGTTGAATGTAAAATCTCAGAAGAAGTATAGAGTGGTCATAAAATCTACTACTCAGAACTGCGCATATTTAGTTGTAAAGCTTACTCTCATGTACTGTCAGTTGAGAGCGATAAGTTAGACCATAGAGCCAAAAATTATATTTTTGTTAGCTATGGTATTAGTGTGAAAAGTTACAAGTTATTCGACAAGGTCACACGTAAGGTCATCACTAGTCGTGACGTCAGATTTGATGAAAATTCTTTATTCCACAAGAATGATCAAAAAGAGCAAGATGAACCAAAAAGGTTGATTGTAGACATCCAGATTGACACAGGTGATAATCGGGCAGAAAAGGATGCGCAGACAGAGGTACAGCAGGTGGAGCAGCCACCTGTGAGAATAAACTCACCGCGTAATCACAAGTTACCGGCAAGATACAGGGACGACTCTAATATTGTATATGCCCTCATTACAGATAAGGGGGACCCATCTACTATTCAAGAAGCTCTCAGTAAGCTTGATGCAGAAAAGTGAAAGGCGGCTATGAACGATGAGATGGACTCGTTGCACAAAAATCACACATGGGAGCTAATAGAGTTTCTAGTGGGCGATCATATGTAAGTGGTTATTCAAAAGAAAACATGATAGATACAAAACTAGATTGGTAGTGAAAGGTTATGCTCAGATAGAAGGAATCGACTTCACAGAGATAGTCGCGCCGGTGGTTAAGCAGGTGTCTATCAGGTTCGTGTTAACGCTGGTTGTCCAATACAATCTTGAGCTAGAACAAATGGATGTCAAGACTGCATTCCTGCACAGGGAGTTGGAAGAGCAGATCTACATAAAGCAACCAAAGGGCTTCGAAATTAAAGGGCAGAGAATAAAGTTTGCAAGTCAATGAGGCATTGTACGACCTGAAACAGTCGCCTAGGCAACGGTATAAAAAATTTGATTCTTTCATGTTGAGTCAGAAATTTACTCGGAGTGAATACGATTACTGTATCTATTACAAGACACTGAGTGATGGTAAATTCATCATCCTAGTATTGTATGTTGATGATATATTGGTCGACAGTCATGATATGTCTAAAATCAACGTATTAAAGACTCATTTATTAGGGACATTCGATATGAAAGATCTGAAAGCTGAAAAAAGGATCCTCGGCATAGATATTCATAGAGACAGGAAGAACAAACTTTGGTTATCACAGACAGAATACCTTGAAAAGGTATTCATCAAGTATGGGATGGACCAGTCAAAGTCGATGAGCGTTCCTTACGTGGCTCACTTCAAGCTTTTCTCAAAACAATATTCTAAATCAAATGAGGAAAAACAGATTATGTCTCATGTGCCTTATTCGAATGCGATTGACAGTTTAATGTATACCATGGTCTGTACGAGACCAGATATTTCACAAGCAGTCGGTGTTGTAAGCAGATACATGTCAAACCCTAACAAACAACATTAAGAAGTGGTGAAATGACTACTTCATTACATTCGAGGTACAAAAGACTACGTCTTAACTTTTGAAAAGACAAGGGCAAAGTTGGTAGGATATGTGGATTCAAACTATGCAGGCAATGTAGATTTCAAAAAGTTTACTTAAGAATACTCGTTTGCACTAACAAGTGGAGCAATTAGTTGGATGTCGAAGCTTCAATCCGTAGTAGCTCTTTCCATGACCAAAGCAGAATATATGGCAGTGACGGAAGCATTTAAGGAATGTGTTTAGTTAAGAGGCATGATAAATCAGTTAAGACTTCAGTAAGAAGCCGTGCAAGTTAACTGTGATAGTGAGGGTGTTATCGATTTGGTTAAAAAATTTGTTCATCACTCATGTACTAAACACATTGATATTCGTTACCATTTTATCTGACAGGTGCTTAAAGAATGAAGTGTAACACTGGAGAAGATTCATACCAGCGTGAATCCAGCAGACATGCTCACCAAGGTTGTTCTTATAGAGAAGTTCAAGTTCTGTGCAACTTCTCTAGGCTTAACGATGGCATAAAAGAATGACGGAGTGTGCACGAGAAGCGTTGATTGAAGTTATGATGCGATGCAGAGATAAGAGAAGAGGTCAAGAAGCTACAAGTTTAAAGATTAAAGACATGGTGGAGATTGTTGTTAAAAAAATGTCTTAAATCTTCCGAGCTGCTTGACCAGTCGAGGGACTGGCTCGACTCGACTGGTCGAAGCCCTTCTTCGTCTAGTCGAAGGTTACGCAGACTGTGCACGGATTGCGTAAATTTGAGGCGATTTTCAGACTTTTTCAAAGTCGGTGCGTAAGTGGAGTTTCCTAAACTATAAATATGAGTCTGTAGGGTCATTCTAAGTAATGTTAAGGCTTTCTAAAGTATTTTAAAAGGTTTCTAAAAGGATTCTAGAGTTATCAAAGGATAAGTCTTTTCTCTTTGTAATTTCTATTTTCATAGAGAATTTCTATCGCTTTGTGCCGTGATTTTTTCTCAAAAAGATTTTTCACGTTAAATCTTTATGTTCTCTTGTAATTGTTTGGTGCTCTTGAATTGCTATCCTAGATCCATATCTGTGTGATTCCGTAGCACAAATCTCAACACCAATGCCTCCCTCCACAGTTCGATTTCGTGTTTTATAATACTTTAAAGATGCATATTATACTTTAAAATAGTTTTTTTTATAGGTTCCGCTGACCAGAGCACTCCACCTTCCTCACAGCTCTTAATTTATAATTTACACGTGGGATGCCCAGTCATCAATCAGGACCATTCATTCAATAGTACCATTGAGAGGAAGGCATGGTACAAGAATCACACGGATCAACTGATCCTAAATCCATGAATGAGGCCAATTTGTTCTGACTGTCTGTTTTTTCTTTAGCTATACATGGCTTGGCTATGAGTGAATTGTTGCAAAAGCTCATGGATCTAAAAGGACAAAAGGCCCACAAGGACATGGATGGCGGCAGCAAGAAAGACCAAATGACCCATGGTCTAACCGAACCTTGATAAAAATGAATTGGTGCAACACGAATCATGCAGCCTATCCCAATTAATTGAAATAACGCTTAGCTGACGATGATGAGATCACATGGTTAGAATCATCAAACAAAAGAGCTACTTTAGAATCATGACCAATACAACGTGGGATCTATTAAATAGATGGTTCAAGATGATGGTTAGACCTATTTTATTTCTCCACTAAATCTTGACTGTCTATTTTCCATGCCATTGATCGGATGCTTGGGATCATCCAATTGGCTTGATTTTCGCACCAATGCATGCCCTAATTGTATGAAAGAATGGACAGTAACCCAATTTTAATTTATAGGTAATTTACGATCGAGTCAAATCCAGCCACCAGACAAGGATGAACATCACAGTCGGCAGGCACCAGTTCAAGTTTTGCAGCAAAAAAGGGAAAAAACAAAACACCCTTTGGGCCTGTTTGGTTGCCATTTTAAAATGAGTTCATCTCATTTTATCACTGTTAATGATGTATTATAGATATTCTTTTATTATTATTCTTCTTCTTCTTTTTTGTAGGGATTAAAAATATAAGCAGCAATTATACGAACTATAATCTTTCTAATGCATAATGAATTTAACTAAAATGAGATGAACTCATTTTTGTAAGTGGCAACAAAACAGGCCCCTATGTTATTCGGAAATGCCCTGGTGGGCTGTCTGGAAGGCTGGCGGTGCTTGCTTAGCTGCATTGGGACTCGTCATCATTCAATTTGCCTATCTAGTCTATCCATCAAATCTAGTCTAACACCTTTCATTACCATCCAACCACATCATTCCAATAGTCCCGTCTTCCTATGAATAATTTCTTCCATCAATTTCTACAAGCAACTGACTGGAAGACTTGGATCGTCTGAGTGTATGGTTTTTTCAAGGCAGCGTATGATGAGTGGACTGGACCAATTGGAAGGTCCCGATAGGAGATGTGGATGCCAATGAGACAGTTCCAACTATGTGCATGGTAACATTGTTAAGGTTCTGGATACACTGCCCACTAGATCATTGCCCTATGTTATTTGTGTTAGCTGTTAGCGCTCTTGAGCAAACCTAATGCTATACCCTGTAAATGTTCCTTTCGCAGGGCACTGATCGGATGGCCACTTGTCCAATACATTTGCTTTCGGGCAATACATGGTGGCCCACCAGACCAAAAATCTTGAAGGCCACATGTTTCCCAAGTGTAGAATGAGGAAGTTCTATGACTTGAGCTGTCCTTTGTTATCAAAGAGAAATGATTTGTGTTTACAGCAATACAAATACAAAGACTATTTTACAACTGAAGGAGACGGACAGTTTGAAAAGTCTCTACAGCTCTTCTCTATACAAGCATGAACCAAATCAGCAGAGCGTGTACTCACAATCAAGCAAACGGGAAAGGATCTCCTCGCAGCTTGGTCGTTCATCAGGCTCTGCCCAGCAATCTGAAGATGAAGTTAAACAAAAAGTGAGCTCATGAAGCAAAATACTGAAGATGCTAAGCGGCTGATAGATGAATGACCTGAAATCAGCTTGCCCAAGGGACCTTCAGGGATCTCCAGTCGTGTCCCTTCATTGGCGACTGCATAAACTACCTGAACGGTAGATAACAAACAAATAAATTCCATTTTGAGCTTTCTCAAGAAATTTGGAAATGATATCATCAACAAAATTCACCGACCTGCATTGACGGTACACCTTCCCATGGTCTATTTAATGTGCAAAGCTCCCACATTATCACCCCAAGGCTAAACACATCGCATTTCTCTGTGAAGGGCTCGTTGCGGATGAGTTCGGGAGCCATCGATTCAGGAGTCCCTGCAGATGAGGAATCTCTCATGGGAACATCCGTCATTATTCGTGAGAGCCCGAAATCGCATATCTTGACTGTCCAATGCTTGTTCACGAGGCAGTTTGCGCTTTTCAAATCACGGTGGATTATTTTCATTCGGTGTATGCACATGAGCCCCCTGAATCACCAAGCAGACAACCATGATCAGTTCAAGTTCTTCAAGGTATGTAAAAGCTCGATTCTAATCTCATCTGATTATCTTAGGCATTGTATTTTTGCTCCAAGCACATACAAATGAAATTGATGTACCAATATTACCCTGAATCAGCAGATGATAGTTTGTTTAACTTGTTCAATACATACGATGAATACAGATACGTATACTGTGTTAAGACATGCAGATGCTTCCACTAAGCCAGCCTGTGAAATGCAGATAAGTTAACTGCGTACCTGGGTCAGTTCTATTCTAATGCCTCTCTCGCACCCTAATGTGATTCACAACCACCACATCCATCAGGGGACCTGGACCCCTCCAAGGCATGATGGCCCACCTAAGAAAGATACCGATGCTATCATATTGATGTTTGCCAACATGAGATTCTCCAAGGGGTTGTGATAGGAAGGAAAGCTGCACATGAACAGTCAATAGCATGGCATAGGCAGCTCACTTATCCCTTCTGAGTGGCTGAATCCCAAAGCCTTCAGTATAATATTGTGTTGCCAATCAAAGCCAACCTACTGTTTGTTAGCCTCTCCCCTTGAAACCAAAGGTGTAGGGATTGAGATTGGCAGGCATATATAAAAACAAAAGGAAAAAGATGCACACAAGCATTAGGATTGAGCTTTACTTAAATATTTATCAATGTGTTTATCATAAGTTGCCAACTCACCCCTTTCCCTCCCCTACCTGTTATCTACCCCAGTAAAAATGCCTTAATTTGAAGCTGTTTGGCAGAAAGCAGGATGATGCAATATTTCTCCCTTCCACCAAAATATTAAAATGCATTTTGTAGTTCCTAGCAAACAGTAATAATATTGCAATAGTGGGCAATAATACTAGAAAAATATGGCTTTGACGACACGGTCTATTCCATGACCAACCATATTTAAATATGGAATGGTTGAAACCTTTGAAAATATCGGTGGTATCCAACCAACCAATCAAATGCTAAACTGAGGCTTGTTAATTTCTGTTTCCAACAACCATTAGTTCAATAGCACCCATGAGATTCTTAACGGTGTTTTGAAGACAGAACATCGAGATTGATATGACAGTTCCATTTAGAAGCTGCTGATAAAGAATGGGAGGCTGCACCAGATTTACCAGAGAAATGAATGCCAAAACACTAGGCATTGTATGTGGCATTCCCATTAGACTAAGACAAAATGCAAAACATTACAAAGCGCACAAATATCAAATTAGCATTCATCATCATCATCTAAGCCTTATTCCAACTAATTGGGGCAGATTGTCAGGATTCATGATAAAAGCTGTGGCCAAGATATAGCATTGAGAGGGAAAAAAAAAACTTTCATCAGCGCAGGTTGGACCCACCTGCATATATCACGAAGCATCTTTAATCTCCTGCGCCAGCTGAGTTTCTTCTTCTGGCCACTAATATGAATCAAATAATATAAGGACCCCATCTCCATGTACTCAGTAACCATTGATAGGTGAGGAGGCTTTGTACATGCACCAAGGAATAAAATGACTGCAAGAAACAATCCCCAATAATCTTATAGCCAAAACCATCATGTGCAACAATCTTTACAAGGGACGAATTTGAAACAAGTAAATATAAAAATAGTAACTGTAAGAAAAGTAAGTACCATTTGGATGTCGAAGGCGGCTGGAAGGAAGCAAAAGAAGTGCCAAGTTAGAGTCAAAGAATAAAGGAAAATGATGCCGGGCTAGCTTCTCGGAAAATCATTAAGAAGATACCTTAGAATAGATATTTCATTGCAGAAATCTTCCATATTTTCAGCTGTTAAATCTTGCTCTAGAAAATTTTTGATGGCAACGTCAGTCCCATTCCATATCCCACGGAAAACTTCTCCGAAAGACCCTAAAAGTGAATGAAGTACAAGAGAAGTCAACTTAAGAAATCACTATGTCAATATGCGCTTAGTTTTGGAAGGTGAAAAGCAGTATAACATCAGAATTGAGATGAATGTAACAAGCATAATGGATATTGACAATCTACTTCTATGTAAGAAGAACATTCTATTTACTAAAATAGAATTCCCTGCCTAGTCCTTTTTTTGTCTAAAAATTTTTTGGTCACCTTTTATTAATATTTCTCTGTAAAATTTTAAAAGAACATTTGAACTGAGCTCATCCCCTTTTCCACAGTTTCATTCTCTCATGTCTTCAATAAAGAACATTGCCAATCTTTTCTGAGAGCCTGTTTGGATTCATGGGAAGGAAAGGAAAGGCTGTGAAACTCACTTTCTGTTGTCAGTCAAGCCTTTCTTTGTGGGAATTTGTGGGAAACACCATTTTCCACTCTCTGTTGGAAAATAAACAAATTTATGTTCCCACCTCCAACCCTAAGAAAGGGATTTTCCCACAATGAAAGGAAGATGGGTTTCTCAAGGGTTAAGCCCAAATGTGTCACCATCAATCGCGTGTCAATGTGCCAAATGAGCCATTTTCCAGCTTCAATTACAACCCTCACGTGCCACCATGCCACGTGTCACCATCCATCTTCTCTTGCACCCGACATGTAAAGCATCCTACATGTGCTAATGCGCCACACATGACACCATCCATCTTCTCTTGTGCCCACATGTGCTAACATACAAGATATCCCACCATTCATCTTCTCTTGTGCCCCACGTGCAAAGCACTCCATGTGCGCGGCCCACTATGCTACTGTGCCATCATCCATCTTCAATTGCGCCAAATATGCTATGTGTCAAACTGTCAATGGTGCAAATATATACAAGTGCCGCCATCTAACTTCAAGTGCCCACATGTACAATGTCCCAATGTGTGACTTATGTCACATGTGCCACCATACAACTTCAAGCACCTCACATGCACCACGTGTGCCCCAATTCAGCTTCAAGTGCCGACATATGCCACGTATGCCTTTATCCATCTTCAAGCAACCAACATATGCCACTGTGCTATTTGGTGCACGCTAGTGCTATTTGGTGCACGCTAGTGACTACACTAGGAAAAAAAAAAATTCTCAGGAATTTTTTTTTTGTTTTGTCAAACAACAAATCTGAAAATAGATCCTAAATTTCTAGGAAATCTTGTTGAAAAGCTAACAAAGAAAACAATGTTTCCTTTCCCCCAATTTCCTTGAAATAAGGTTTCCCAATAAACACTTTCTTTTCCTTTGTTTTTCATGAATCCAAACAGGCCCTAAGGCTTCATTTGGCTCGGGCCTCCCAAAAAACAATCGTGATTTGTGGGATTTCCACTCTAAGTAGAACCAAAGAATTCATGAACCAATACTCATGTGGATGATACAAAATAGTGATTTGTTTCCAATGCAACACAAAAGAGCCCATTTTTGTGATTTTTGGCATCAGTATTGAAATTCCAAAATTGCAAGTAAATTTTCTCTACTTCTGAAATGGCAACAATATCTTAAAAGAGCTTTGAGTGGAAATCTGAAAGCATGGGTAGGTCAAAGGTTATAAACATTTATAATTCACAACGACCATGTCAAAGGTTATAAACATTTATAATTCACAATGACCTATACAGTTTTCAATTGGCTGGGCTTTGCCAGTTAGGTTTCTGGGCCTGGGCCACTTAGGGCCAATGTTGAGTTGGCATGTCAGGCCTGAGGGCCAAACCAAAGCCTAAAATTCAAGCTCGTTTATTAATAGGCCTGAGCCCAGGTGTTGAAACAACCATCAACCCTTCCTAAACCCCTGCCTGGCCCAGCTCTTTGAGGTTTCCAAGGGCATTTTCATAATACATCAGATATATTATATAATTCACATATTTCGTCACTTTGTATATGTTGGAACAAAACTGGGTGAACAGGCCAGGTTTGGATTGGGCTCAGCCTAGGGCCAGAGATAATCATCTCAGGTTGGTTTATATTGGCTCATCAGGGGCCCAGGCCAGCTCAGGCTTAGGTTTTATTTTGCATGCCGGGCTTGGGCAGACCTCGGCCAGCCTCGGGCTCAGCCAACTGAGAAACATAATTACCTAGATAAACCCTATCACCTGGGTAACTCAAATGACATGATATGCAAAATATGGCATTGATTTTGTGCAACATGTCATTCAAGCAAACATCAACTGTAGGAAATATAACATTGATTTACTTGTATTTCCAGGATTTTATACAAGACTATAAGGAATTAGAAGTTACAAAATTATCTATGGACAAAGGTCATTCCTACCTCTTCTTCAAATTACAAAGAAACCAAGGAGGCCCCTATAGTGAGTGAACCCCTCGTCACTCCAGAACAAGCTAACATGTAGGCTACAACATTAGCCCTTCTTGGAATCAAATTAGAGATCATTGAGTATGAAATCATAAATTATTAGGCGATCTACTGCAATTCCAAGAAGCAGGGTGCAGGGTACTCTAAACCTCAGGTTCTAAGGACATGAGTAGGACAAGAATCCATTGAGTGTCAAAATATTCCCTGATGACACTATTAATGAATGTGCAATGAAAAAGGATTTTTTATTTTTTATTCTTTATTTTTTTGAAAAAAAAAAGAAGAAGATAAACAAGTAGAGCATGTAGCCCAATAGGTGTTATTCATTCTAGATAGTATCTAACAGGTCTGGAGCAATGCAATCGAATCAGCTTCTTCTGAGTTGGCAGGGCTGTGGAAAATTGCTCAAGTCAAATTGAACCTCGTAAGGATGGAGTCAAATATGTGTTGTTTCCGGAAGTTCGGAGGAAAGCAAATGAAGTTGCCGATGATCTTGCAAAAAAGGGAGTGACGAGAGGGCCACTTGTTATCAGTACCTTGGACTCTCTTGCCTGTCTGTGGTTTTGCTTTTTTCCTTTTCAGTTTTCATAAAGTTTCAGTTCTTGCAAGAAAATAACTAATGGTCAAGAGCATCAGCCTTGGGGGTGGAGGAGAAGAGGGTTATCCTGTTTTCGAGAGGAAAAACGATATCACTGAGCCATATAACTTGTGTTATGCCCATTTAATTCATCTGAGTAGTTTTATTTTATTTTTCCTCGAACACAGAGAAACATAAGGCATCCATGCATTGGTACATGATTTTAGGTTTGATGAAGATTAGGACATCTCAGTACATCCAACCGAGGGAAAGGATCCCGTATGAAGACTTAACAAAGTCCTTTCAACTGGATAGTGGGCCCCTGCACACAAGGGCCATTGGATAACACCCAGATCCATAGCTCAAGTGGTAGACTGAGTGAAAGATAACTCGTTTCAACACTGAGGGCTTGGCATCGATTCCCTAGTGGGGGTGGCTAACAGCAAAGTGTGATCTGACAGTGGGTGTACTAACAAGCTTACAAAAAAAAAAGGGCCATTGGATAGGGATGCAACCACGGATTGTACTCAATGTTGTCAAATCGCATAAAATCGCATAAGCCATCAGCCTAGGCTGATCGCTTATGCCATCGCATTATCACATAAGCGATCGCTCAGGCTGATGGTTTTTTTTTTTTAATTAAAAAAAATTCAAAAAATGATTAAAAATAGAAGGAAAAAAAAGAAGAAAAACTATGTATAATTACTACAAGTGATTGGATTGAGTTTATTTACGTATTTCATTGTAGTTTGACTATTAGGCCATCTATATGTTGAGTTATATTATATTATATATACCAAAACCAATTTAAATAACCAACAAGTTACACTAAGAAAGAATTGATAATTGAAAACTACAAGTATACAAATTGTATTGATAACCTGAATCTTAATGAGTTGATGCATACAATACAAGTTACAAGTTACAACTTATTACAATCGACAAGAAACTTGAATGTTGACCATTATGTCATGGCATACTAAGGTTTGCCATGATTATGTGATTATGCTATCGCATAATCGTGGCATAAATTAGTATGCCATGGCATATGCGACCATGGCATAAGCGCTCTGAGCTTAGTATGCCATGATTATGTGATATGCCATCGCATAATCATGGCATACTTCCTACATGGCATATTTGACCATGGCATAAGCGATCTGAGCCATGGTATGCGCATATGCGATCACGTATGACAACACTGATTGTACTAACCCAAATATCACCCTAATCAAATGATCCCTGCCATTTTGAGAACAAATTCAGCATAATAGTTTATTTCTCAAGCCCTTGATCAGATGGCAATGACCACAAGATCAAGGATTGCATTTATAGAGAAAATCCAAGGCTGTCCCTCCCATCCAATGGTCCATAATTAGAGCCCAATATCCAATGCAAAGGGCTTGTTATAAAATATAGTTTGAAGTATCCACACCTGACCATTCCGCTTTTACCATTTATTTAATAAAAGCCTTGACCTCATGGCCATTGACATATGATAAAGGGCTTGATAAATAAAACATAAGAGAATTTTACATTACATTTGGTTCAGGCCATGAGAAAAAGAATCCGCAATCTTTTAACTGTTTTATAGATTTTTCAAATTTTTGAAAAGGAATTTGTGGACATGAAAGAACACTTTCTTTCAAATACAACACAAACGAACCCCATTTTGCAATTTTTCGAAATTCTACAAAGAACAGAATTTTCAAGACCACAAATTATCTCTCCACTTCCAATCTAGCCATGAGCCAGCCTTAACTTCTTTTTCTTCTTTTCCGTATTCCTTAATTTTATTTTATTTTTGTTAACAGCCACAAAAGATCTACAATTAAGTAGGTAACTCAGATGCCCCAATGTAGATTAGAATTTATTTGGTGATTATTGATTTCTTTTTCTTCCTTCTTGCTACATTTTCTACATCATGCGTCCATGAAACATGAATCTTTAGCCACAAAAATAAGAAAAGAATTAATGAACTTGCACTGTGCTTTGTAATGCAAATCTGTAGTAAAATACAACAGCAGTTACTTTCAAAATAAAATAAAAAAGAGCACTTGAACTTTCCAAGGCAATCAGATAATTGGCATGGCTGCAACATGATAAGTAACACCAAAACAAACAGCTAGACAATGCCTCAAAAAGCTTAGATCCCTACAATGCTGAAAGTATGGAGAAAAAATCCAAAGCAGAGAAAGTGCCTTACCGATCCCAACACGAGTACCAATTGTCAATTCTGAGAAATCAATATGCCATTCTTCAAAAGGTAACAAAGGCTTATTTAGGAATGATGAGGATTGGAGCACTTTATTCCATCTCGAGACCATATCAGCACCTCCTAGAAAGTTCGAAGGCCCACATTTCCCAGAATCCTCGCCCCTAAACTCATGAGGGGATGAAGGTAATGATACTGCCTTTTGGTTCGAATTTATTTGCTTCCTGGAAAGATTGTATGCAGATCTTGCATTGGATATTTCATCACGGCCATCAAGATGGAAATTGGATGCCTGAAAGATAAACATGAAATATCATCAGAAGTGCACAATGATGACTAACTGCAGGGAAATCATACGATGCAGCTCTATATGTTCTGTCAAAAGATAAAGTGCAAACAAATCTGAATCAGATAGACCAACCAGACTGAGAACGCAGGCAAAGAAGGCAAAACATGGAAGCAAAGCCCCTCAACTAATTCAGTATTATATACAGTTCCTCTTCCATGAGGAAATACATCTTATAGGCTTATAGCAATACAGAATCATTCTGCACGTGAAAACATTTTTCTTGTTCAGTTTTCTTCCTAGAACATAGCAAATCCGATTACAGGAGGAAGAAAAATGTATGCACAGTTACTGCATGCATACACTGATATCACTCGCACCCTTATAACAATAGAACCAAATGCAAATTTCCAGACATTAACCCATTTCCAACACAATTTGAATGTGAACTGACCTTGAGGATTGAGGTTACAAAAAAAAACAAAATTTAATTTAAGGGGGGATAAAAAAGGCTTGCGAGGGGAACTTGAAGGCTGCCGTCCATAAGTGTTGATCACCCGAACAGGGCCCCTGCTCTGGTGGGAAAATTATCGACATCCTTTTTTGCCCTTGAAAAAACCAGCCAATCAGTCACTGGAATTCCCATAGCTCCCTAGAACCTCACAATGGCAGGAGAATACAAAAGGGTAGTTAAACACTTCTAGAAAAGATTTTTTTTGCCTGTTTTAGAAAAGGTCAAAAAAAAAAAAAAAAGCACATCAATCGGCAAAATTAAGGATTAAAGTGTTAAAGGTATAGATGAGTGTGACTGAGGGTCAATTGTGACCATATCCAAGCCTTAGAAAGTCCAAAAATATTTGTGAAGAGCTCATTGAGTTTTTCAAGTGCCTGGCAACTTTTCGGCGGATATCACCAGGTTTTTCAAAAGCCGAGTCTCACGAAGTTGAGTTGACTTCTACTTGCGGAGTGGTTGAATAAGTTTAGACTTGTAGTCAACATTCATTGGAAAATTCCACTGTATAAGTTCTAACAGTTCGGAGAAGAAACTTCAACGACTAAGAGAGCTCAAAAACAATTAATGGACAGATTTGAGAGTAAATCAAGTACGGTCCTGAACAGCAGTTAATAGGCAGTGTCTAGAAGAAAATAAATCCTTTCCTGAACAGCCAATGCAATAAGTCAAGCAATTGTAGCTCAAAGTTAGCTTCAATTACTAGAGGGCATACATACATTTTCATGTGGATCTGTGTAATTGTTCTTGTTGTCTGTAGAAAAAGAACCTGATCGATCATCACCTTGTTCCTTCAAAAGGCGGTTTTGTTTGAGTGTTTCATTCATTGCTCGCACAGCCCTGCGCCCAAATTCAATTAGCATAACAAGTGCATGGGATATACTAAAGCATAAAATATAATCAATAACCTTAAAACATGGCTAGAGCATAAAAGTAGAAGAGGCATTATTAAAAGAGCGAGATCTGAAGTCCAAGGATCAAAGGATAGGTAAAATCCTGCAACGACATAATGGAAAGCCAACAATAACTTTTCACTGAGAATCCAGTATCATAAATAAAAGGAACAAAGGAAAAAACAGAGAATGATACTCAACTCCATGCAAGGATACATAAAAAGGTGCAAACATCAACAATAAACACAGAAGCTTTGAAAATTTGTATAGAATTCCTAAAACATCTCTATTCATCAGGACAAGGTCTGAGCAGAAAAGATGCGACAGAACAATTTTTGTGGGCTTTAATAAAGCCACAATTGAACCTTTAGAACATGCCCTGGTGTCTATTTTGGGAACAAGTAGTCACCAGGCATCGAACTTAACAAGAACTACATTTGGGTGAAATTATTTTCACAACAAAACTTGATTCTTGTCATTCTCTTTAGGGATCTGATTTCGGTAGCAGGATTTGTATAGTTGTCAATTTCCTGATTTTATAACTTGGCAGTTTTAAACTTGGGTTCAATTGTTTAAGATCCTGCTTTCTCATGGATGGGATTTCCCATTTCTTCATGTCTCTATTTCAGCTACAATCAGTTTCTAATTTTATTCAGAGATAGTCCTTTTTAGCTTACTACCTAATTTGGTTAGGAATTAGCAGTTGGTTTTATTAATTATTACAAGGGTAAGAAGCAAGTAATTGCAAATCTAATTTTTTTAATAGAATTCTTTCTTCTTCTTCTTTTCGTATGTGACCATGGCACTTCAGAAAATTTTCCTTCACCACAACACAAAATGTATCAAATAAAAGTAAATCTCCAACCTACATAAAAACAAGATATATGTCTAGGTGATAGAGAGGTACAACAGAAAATAGCACCATACAGAGAGAAAAAATAAAATAACCACAAAGGATTACAGGCCTACAGAATAGACATCACTTGTGCTAAAGTGGGCACTGACCTCACAATATCGTCACCAATCTCTGGGGTAATACTAATGCTTCGTCGTCTTATTCTACGAGAATCTGATGTTGACGCACCATCCGACCTGTAATTATGTTGGTATATAACTAAATTAATCTATAGCTACACGAATGTATATCATAAATTGCTTTACAAAAAAAAAAAAAACAAATCGAGGAAAGGAATTTGGAAAAAAGATTTGATTGGAAATAAATGACATACTTGCATGATGAGTCACCCAAAATATACACAAATAAATAAATAAAACCCAAGCATGCATCAATTGCTGCAGAACAATAAACCACCTAAACGACATTCAGATCTCTCTCAAAGAACGAAGAAACTCTCTGCTAAAATGGGCCGACAATGGCTCTGTATCAAATGTCGTTCAACTGCATCACTTCTCATATAATATATGTATGCTTGGATATAGATAAAAATATGGGGAATGCTAATATGCCCACTTTTAGGAGGACATTCCCTAAGCTTTTAAAAGGTTGTTTGGAAGCTCAAATTGGTTTGAATTGAAACCGATTTCCACGGATATGGTGTTTTCGTATGTTTGTACTATAACTATAAACATAGTTGAAATTCATCGTATATAATGCCTTTCCTCAGAAAACAAGTGACTTCATTTCTCCCAAAAGAAAGAAAAAGGAAAAAAAAAAAAAAAAACGTAATGCCCAGTTCCACATGCATTTCCTCTCATTACTGGGGGCACCAACCTGCCAAAGGGCTCTTTTGGGTTTTGCATACTAAAAAGAACTGTTATGAGAACAATGACAAAGGCAAAACAAAGCCCAAGCACACACGTGAGAGGCAGAAGTGTTCTTCAAAGCCCAAGCGCGCGTGCACAAATATGTATGTAATGTATGTACAGTTATTTTTTATGAATATATCTATAATATTTCATCATCTTTCAAAAAAGTAGTTATTTGACCACCTGTGCTTGGGCAAAGTGATGAAAAATTAGAAGGTAACGCCTAACATGAGTGGAGCAGAGTTGTAGAGGTAAGAATCTTGAGATGAATGGAAACATTAGAAAGGATAGAATTATGATGAGGTCATCTAGAGCAGCTGAGTAATTTCAATAAGATATGTTTTCCTTTAATTGATATTCAATAAGATAAAATGACGGAGAGTAAATTAAGATGGTTTCTGCCATGTGCAACAAAGGCCAAAGATGGCTCAGGTAAGGATAAAACGGAGATGAGGGAACGACCCATGGTGTGCCATAATGGCTGTTACAGGGCCATAAAGGTTGTTGGCTACCGCCACATGTTACAGGGTCATGATGACCGGTACAGCACGTTACGCCACCCGTAAAGGCCGTAATGGCTGCATAACAGTCCATTACGGAGCTGCTACAGGTTTTTCAGTTTTTTTATAATAAAAAATAAAAAAGGTAACAGTGGTGGCCATTATGGCCACCACTACCGTTACGGAATACCTTGAAACAACCAAAATAGACTTGGAATGATGTGTTCAAAGGGTTAAAAAGGCTATTTCACCATTCAAAAATAAAGATATGAAGGCCATTTCACCTACCACGGATAAGGCCTTAGGATGATTAGTGAAGCAGGATTCATAAAGTGGGTGAAAATAGCTAGGACAAGGCTAAGATGGCGATGGTGGTGGATACAATCATCATCAAGCATCATCTTAGTCGTCCTAGCAGTTAGGAGTTGGCTTTTAAATGGTAGAACAACAAAAATTCTAAGAAAGCTGGCCACCAAATATCAACCTTCTTTTACCTGGGCTCTTGGAACCAATAACAGTAGAGGCTGACAATGACACCACTCAAATGCCAGCACGGACCCACCTACTATTGCCCCCCAACCCCACTATTACGCACAAGCACAGATTGCAAACAAACAAAATAGCATCATGGAAGGGTAATTTCCAAGCATGACGAAATGTGTGTATGTGGTACTTTCTAGATAATTTACCATGGTTTAATGATAATAGTCCTGCACTCTTGCTTTAAATACGATGTTGAAGAAGTCTACAATAAAGCTGATAACCAATAAAGAGGATGTGATTGATGACGAAATCTGCATAAATGCATGCCTATTGCTCTTAGTCCTCATCTTTTTTACATTATCACAATGTCACCTTTATGAGATTTAAGTGTTCTCATAATAGAATGCTGGCTTATTTTCTTTTTCGTTTCTTTTTTTTTTCTAATTTTATTGAATGCCAATGATAAACTTTATAAGCACCCAACAAAAGGGAGACAAAAGAGTGGCTAAAAAGAGATGAAGAGGAATTACCTCATATCACCCATATCTATGGGGATGAGCGGTCCCCCAAATTTCCACAATATATTCCCATTTACAACCTTTTAAGTTAGTATCCCCTAGATCTAGAAACACACTCTACCTTTGCTCTTTAGAAGATCACTTTTGCACACTCCGATCTATTACTAAATATTCTACTGTTTCACTCTCAATATTGACCATAGACCAAACAACATAGCTAATCGCCATAATATTTCCTTTCCTTTTTCCAAGAATACCAATTTCCAAGCATGAACAACACCTTCAAGCTTTTTCAGAACTTATTAAATGACAATCACTCTAAAAACATGGGATAGAAGGAAGTATAAACTCAAACAGCATCGGAGACCACATATACTTTCGTAGGATTAAGACATCTAAAGTGAAAGAAGCTTTGAGAATGATGAAAACAGGAAAGGCCCTCAAACTAGATGGTATCCCAATAGAGGTTTGGAAGTGTATGGGAGATACTAGGTTATTTTGGTTGACAAAGGTGCTCAACAAAATTGTAAGATCAAAGAAAATGCCAAACGAATCAAGGAAAAGTACTGTGGTACCTATTTATAGGAATAAATGAGACATATATAGGTGCACCAACTACCATGGGATTAAACCTTTTTTGAGAGATAACAACAAATTTGCTAAAAAGCCTGCAAACATGGAAAAAGAATCGTGGGATTAAACTCATAAGCTATACTATGAAACTTTGGGAAAGAGTGATTAAGGACTAAGTCATGAGACAAATGTATCAGAAAATCAGTTTGGTTTCATCCCATCAAGGTTTATGACTCCATACTGAAGCTATTTTCCTACTTAAGACAACTGATGGAAAAATACAGGGAGAGGAGGAACGATCTTAACATGATCTCTATTGAGTAAGAGAATGCTCGACCCAATCCCTAAAGAGCTAATCTAGTGCGTGTTGGGAAAGAAAGGAATTTCAAGATGATATATTATCATGATTAAGGATATGTGTGAGGGAACGGTGACAAAAGTGAGGACCACCAGTGGAGAAATAATGAGTTCACAATTACTATAGGCTTGCACCATGGTGGGCATTAAGCCCATATCCTTTCCTATTGGTCATGGACAAGTTAATGACATGTTTCCAAGAAGGGATCCCAATGTGTATGTTGTTTGCAGATGACATGGTTTTGATTGACAAGACAAGGGAGGGCACAAACACGAAGCCAGATTTATGGAGGGGTACTTAAAATCTAAGAGATTTAAAATTAGTCAGACTAAAACAGAGTATATGGAGTGCAATTTTCGTAACAATAGAAATGGAAATGAAGATTTAGTTAAGATTGCTGACCAAGAAGTTTCCCAAAATGAGCACTTTCAATATTTGAAGTCGACAATTCGTGTGGAGAATTAAGTAGGATGTTACCCATATAATTCAAGCAGGGCAGAAGAAGTGAAGATATGCCTTGGGAGTTTTATGTGATCACCATGTACTAAAACTGAAAAGAGAATTTTATAAGATAGCTATAAGACCAGCCGTGCTTTATGAGATAGAATGTCTAGCAGTTAAGTCATCTTCATAGGATGAGTGTAACTGAAATGAGGATGTTGAGATGGATGAGAGGCAATACAAGGATGGAATTAGAAATAAATGCTCAAGAGAACTTAGAAGTAGCAGCAATAGGTAATAAGGAAAAGTGGACTTACATGGTTTGGTCATGTGCGACGAAGACCAAGAACTGCACCAGTTAAAAGTGAATTGGTACAAGTTGAAGGCTCCAAAAGGGCAAGGGGAAGGGCCCAAAAGGAGGTGGGTGGAGGCAGTAAGAAAAGACTTAATGACCTATGGTCTAACTGATGTTATGACCCTTGATGGAGTTGAATGGCTGGACAGGATTCATGTAGCCAACTCCAATTAATTGGGATAAGACTTAGATGGTGGTGGTGATGATGACGATGAAACCAGCATATCATATTTTTTCATTACAAGTAAACCTGCATGAAAAACTGTATGCATATTCATTTATTATCTCCCTTCTCACTTCCATATCATCAGTAAGGTGTGTACCCTTTTTCAATTCAAAACCTCAGGGAATTAAATGCCAATGTTTGTCAAAAAGTTGATGCATGTGTCTGTGCTTCAAATTTTTGAACTGATGACAACAAGCAATAGATACAGATAAGAGAAAAGGTGATAAACATTATGAAATGAGTGATGTAATCCAAGCTTATGACGAAGTAGACTATAATACTGAAACAGTGAGTCTTTGTTTAAAAGGAAAACAGCACCTGTCCTACACTGGAAAAGCATCTGCCTTGCAAACACAACCCAAAGCTAGAGACTAGTCATGCAACCAGTTATCGTATTAGCTAAAAATCTAAGGGGCCATCTGGATGATGTCCCAAAATCATTCTCATGGATTTTTTTAACACAAAGTAACCTGGACAAGACGTTAGAGTCCTGACTGCCTCTCCTGAAATTTTGGAGAATTCCTGACTTAACATACATCTATTGCTCATCTGAATAGTGGCCTGGTTTTTGGGTAAAGGTGTGCCCATGGTGAGCCCCTCTGATGAATGGTTCATTTCACACCAGATTTGCAACATTGGAAAGTGCGCATCTATGGTTCATCTGAAAAGTGAAGTGGCCTGATTTTTTGGTCAAGGTATTAATGGTTGGACCCACCTGATGAATGCCCTGGATCACACCAAATTTGCCACATTGGCAAGCGTGCAGAGAGGCACAAAAAAAATCCAGTCACAAGAATGATCTTCACCCCTGAGAAAGCATGAATTTGGGCATTTTACACGCCCTTCCAATTTCAGGCAAGATAGTCGTGATACTGATGTCGTGTCCAATGTACTTTATGGGGGAAAAAGAAAGCCCAAAGAGTGGTTTTGGTTAGGAATCCAAATGCAGAGTAAACAGTTTATACAAGTAGAGATAAAATGTTTGAATAAACTATTCAGTTTGAATTATACACACTTAATTATTTGAACAACAATATTATTTTCAAGTAAGAACCTTGATGTAGCAACCCCATCAGCATATTCTCTAAACGATTGCCTGTCACCACTAAGCATGGACCGTCCACGTGCTCTAAATAAAGGATGCTCTGGACTGCATCAGGAAAAAAGAAAAAAATCATGAAACAAATTGTGGAGTACATGACAAATGCAACAACATTTCTTAATAATTTAAACCGACTGAAAACTTGAGTCCATGCTGAATTCTGAACTTCTTATAGTCAGAAGTACACTATCTAAAAGTTCTAATAAATCAATGAATGTGTCTACGCCCAATTACTTAACTCATAAGATAGTTTGCTGTTTGGGTAAGGAGAAACCTTTGGAACCACAAAATTGAATTATTTATTATATGTGCTGGTTCCATGGAAGTGTCAATGTGCAGGTGTTTGTATTCTATTGCCTCGAACTAGTGCCTGAACAGCATTAGTTGACCAATCCTGTGATTACCAAATTACCCTTAAAGATGTGTCTTCTGTGGACCTTATACCGATGATGAAAAATGAACATAACATTGAAGTAAAAGAGCATACAGAACAATATGTTTGAAGGACGTGGAAGGGTAATATTGCCCACCAAACTGCTCAATCACCCGGCAAATCAACTTTCTTCATATTGTGTTTCTCACCAAATTGCTCAATCACCTTATTCATTCACAGAAAATCAATTCTGGTAAGAGGGAAAAGGGAAGAAAAGAAGAGGGAAGATGAGAACAAACTCGCTTACTGATAAGATTTAAGGGCCTGTTTAGGTAGGGGATCCTGCAAAATTAGGATTAAGCCAACTTCTCCGTCAACAATGCAAATCTGACAGGGAGCGAATGGGGCCCACAAAAATTGGGATTACGCTTCAACCCTCGTTTTGTGGGATTTCTGACCTAACACTCGTTATTATTATCCTTTGCAGATAAAAAGATTAAGACTATAACTATTAATCCTAAGTTAGATAGACTATCAACTCTCAGCATCCGCTTCTTGGATGTATCTCATGAATTTGCCGTGTCGCTGTATCATTCCCCTATCCAAAAGTGTGTATATGCAAACACTCACGTAAAAACCAATAATTCTAAATGAGACATTCTAGTTGCCTTTAGAGCAGTGTTCGAAATATCAGTATCGCGTTACGTATCGCACCTTTGGGATACAGATATGTATCGGTTATCGCATGGGATATATTGGTTGTATCACTTACTATATCACTGTTGTTGGAAACATGGGGGAATTGGTCAATTTTTTCTATGAAACTTCAGTGATTATTAAAAAAGACATCAACACACACTTATAAATCAAAACATTACAAAAAATAAGTGCACTCAATAGGTTTTGTTTGTATGAGGTCCTAATCTATGCGTTGTCTAACTGAATTGATGCAAGTATATACATATAATTTATAAATGTAAGAAAACGCATGGAAACACGAGCAATACATTCAAAAGCAAAATAAGAATCATTAGATTAGGTTACATACATGTTTGATTTTATGTTTGGATATAAGGATTGCAATTGATTTGCGAGAAAGTGAAAAAAAAAAAAAAATTTCAAATTTTCGCAACTCGACCCATCTCTTCCAAATCTCGAAATTGAAGCTCACAATCCATGATTTTTCATGCAAAACATGAAAAACCATGGATTTGTAATAATTTAACACTGATTTAACATGATTTACAGAAAAAAAAAAAAAAAAAAAGGATTGAAAATTGAAAATGCTCAACAAAACGAACATGTGAGATATATCGCACTACTTGTGAGTTTCGTATCGCACGGGTGGTATACAAGATATATCATGGGATATATCGGCCGATATCGTCGATATTTAAAACACTGCTTCAGAGTCGGAAGAGTAATGAATGTCTGACATTTCAATTCAACACTAGAAATAATAGCAAAAAGGAATATCCAACCTAAGAAAAGAAATAACAGATCAACAGACTAACACTCCCACAAAACCCATGTAAACTTCATAATTATTTGTGCCTGTAGAGTTGAACAAATCATTGTTCTTGATTCAATGTCTTCCACATTGTAAAAATGGTGCCTCATTCAATGTCATAAGCAGAACCAAAAAACAAAGTTACATGCTTCTTTTATATTCTAGCAATGCAGACCACCTTTTTGTTTGACAGTATGCAGACTGGAATTATCATAAAATGACATTGGAAACTAAAATCTAGGCCCTGATCTTCTGCGTAGATAGTATTTCTTGGAGTTTCATGCTACATGAAGGTAACTTGTAAAAGGGTCTCGAGGAGTTCCAGTACTTGTTTTTCATCTACGATAAAATAAAAGAATCACTAACTTAAGCAATACTATGAATCACATACAAGCCAGCCAGGAAAAAAGAAGAGTCATAAAAATTTTCGTTGCCAGATTGAAAAACAAAAAATATCTGCAAAACCATCATTCGTATGAGTACAGGTAACTGAACATTGATATCAAATACCTGACCCAGCGTAAAACAGTGAGGTCCAATTTCCATCACATAATATTCACTACAGAATACGAAGACAAATCAAGACTTGTAGATAGACACATTCAAAAATAGAACCTTGAACTAGCCGTCCGTTGTTCAGCAACAGCTTTCCTTCGGCTGCGTCGCCAAAAAGCATTTGCAATATTGGGTTCACTATGTGACCAACTCCAACCAAAAACAGAAAACAAAGGTAAGCATTGCTGCAATTGTACTTTAAGACGCAGATTATAGCTGGTTAAACATCCATGTATAGAACTGGACATTCCTTTCAAAGAACAAAGACAGCTGAAATAGAAAAGGAAACACAGTGCTGAATATAGAAGATCATTTCTAGGTTAAAGTAGAACACATCAACATAAACCCCTAGCACTACCTTAACTTCCCCTCATTAGAAGCTGTTGGCCGCAACATTACATTTCGAAATGAAGGACCTGATGCATTTGATGATGCTTCAACTCTTCGCTGGTACAGGGATTGAAGGCTCTCATCTTGCTCCATACTGCAGTGTCAGAAATAAAGAAACATAGAACACAAGAAACAAATAACAAAATGTAGCAGTAGTTCAAACAAAGTACAAAGTAGAAAGATGCAATTCAATTTTCAGGCAATTTACAAGAGTTCAACAAGCCAATTAAAAGAAAAAGATATCAACAAGACAAAGTAAATTCTGATATGACTGCCATTACCAGCCCATTCTCACTTCGAACATCAAAGACAAAACCTTCATCAAAAGAGAAATGAATGTAACCAAAACGAGAACTGAAGGTCACTGAATTTCATGGCATTATCCATTTCACAATTTCTACTGTGAATCCAAGCATCCCCTTTCAAGTTTGATGCTCAACCTCAACATGTAATTGCCCAAGAGAATAAATTATTTGCAAATTTGAGCAATACAGATGGCAAGAATCCCATCACCAAATTAAAGATCATAAAAGTTAAGTTGATTTAAATAATAATTGTTAACATCAAAAAATTCCAACTAAAATGCATATCAAAAGCTTTACAAAAACAAAAAGTTTTTTTTTTTTTTTTGAAAGATAACAAAAAGTTTGTTTGCCAAAGTCAAAATGGACAAACTCGATCTCTGGCGAAACCTTTCCAGAAACTATTTCAAGGAAGAAAATAGCACCAATACAACATCAAAGCATAATTCATTTTAGACGAATAAAACATAGTTTATTCTGCGGCAGAATCCATCATAGCAAAAGCAGGAAGATAGATTTAAAATTTTGAGTTTGAAGTTCTTCAGGTGGGTGTGTGTGTGTGTGTGTGTGTGTGTGTGCACGCTGCTCAGAAATGCAACTTATTCAATTTGTTTTCCTTAGAAAGGTACCTTGTAGACCTAGTGCAGATCAACTTCTCTCTGGGCCATTAGCTAATTTCTCAGTAGCAGGATACTAGTTGAAAACCATGATAATGGAAAAAACACAAAGTCCAAGAATCTAACATTTGAAATTCTCAAGCAATATAAAAAGTATAAAAATTAGATGCTAATTGCATACCCTTCACCATCTAATTTGTCTGAATGCCCGCATAGAGGACTGTTTGGTTCAAGAGGAGAATCACAGGAGTCATTCTCTGCAGAGTCACTTTCTCCTGCTGCAGAAACATGGGACATGTAGATTGCCTTTGTCGAAGAGGGTATTAATTGGCCAGGAAATCGCATAAGATCAACCAGTAGTTCCACAGAGTTCAAGACAACCACTACAGACATGTGCTTATAGGAATCCACACATTCAATTGCCCCTCCACCAGGGAGACCCTGGAAACATAAATTGCAAAGAAATACAATGTTTCAAAGATTCGGAAGAAGGAACCAAAAAATACATCTAGATACACATTTCTGTCTCTTCAATCATGGAAATTGATCTGGCAAATATACCTAAGCATCATATACTAGGCAAAAAATGACATTTTCAAAGCAATTTACTCCTACAGAGAAGAGAGAAATATTACCACCATAAGCTTACTATCCAGACCTACAGCATCTGCAAGAACTTTAAATAGGATTGCCCGAGGCCGGCATGAACCCTGCCTTATTTGCCCCAAGAGTTGGACGCCTCGATTCTCTGATGCATGAGCGAAATCCTCCAATGCAGCTTTTGCCGGACTTAATTCCGAATTTGGACGTCTATAAAAATCAGACACCTGTACTTCCAAACTTTCAAATCAACCATGGAAATAAGGATACATGGCAACTACAAAATGCGATTCAGTTTCCCTCCCAAGATAATTTAGAAGCTAAAATCTGACCTAATTGTTACAGCGATGAATTGATTAGCTAAATAATGCAGTGGAAGGTAAAATCCACAAATAAAGTACTGATAACAATGGATCCCGGTTATTGATAGTGGTGGATCCTGGGACCTAGACAAAAATTGAGACAGCTTCACAAGCAAGACAGGTAGTTTAAGGAAAATAATATTTGGGAGATGAAGAAATATCTCTTTTGAATACTTAGTTCCATATTATGGGCATAAGTAATAATGGTAGCATACGACACCAATTACCGGAATCAATCTAAGCATTTAGGGGCCATTTGGTAGCAACAAAAGTTGGCTCCCAGACATGCCCATCTAAACCATTGTTCGGAGTATCCCTGAAATTATTGATGCTATCCCTCATTTTTATTTTTTTTTGAAAAATAATATCTGTGATATAATCCATATCTCCAGTTCGGCGATACCGATGATGCTAGTAGTATCAGAAATTCCAAGTATCAGCGACATCACCAATGTAACACCAATATTTTCGATCGTGTAAATTCCAAGCGTCGCTTGTAACGCCAATGTATCGACATCACTAATGTATCGCCGGTGTTTTCGACTATGTAAATTTTAGGCGCCACTTGTATCGCCAATGTATCAAAATTGCCAAAAAAAAAAAAAAAAAAAAAACTGTTCATTAAATATTTTTAAAAAATAAAAAATCCATTTCACATTTTCTTTTTATGGGTGCATGGCTATTTGATGAAATGCACGTTTTTATGTGTGTGTGTGTGTATGCATGCATGATGGCAGGGCCATAAAGGTAAGGGTGGCAACCATTACACGTTACGAGGTCATAATGCACGTTACAGAAAAAACAATACATAACAGCCATTACGAAAACTATAACGGCCCATAAGGGCCATAACAGCCCTATAACAAACCATTACGGGACCGATACAGGTTTTTCGGTTTTTTTTTCCATTAAAAAAACAAAGAGAGAGAGAGAGAGAGAGAGAGGGAGGGAGAGAGAGACCGTAACAGCCATTACGGGAGCTATAGAGGCCTTTACAGCCCATGGTTGTATAGGTAACAGAGGTGGCTGTTACGGCCACCTTACCATTGCGGAATACCTCAGCATGGATGGATCATGGATGGATGCATGCATGGATTGATGGATGGTTGGATGGATGGATGTTTGTGTGTGTCTCCGTGTGGTTGTGTGCATGTGTGTATGCATGCATGGATGGATGGATTCACCATTTTCCCCATGTTTCCCCAATGTTTTCCAGAGTCAATGATACATGCTTTTAGGCCACATTAATCAGAAACTTATTATTTGATTTCTAAATATGCAGTCTTTTTCTCTATTATTTGATTCTTAGATATGCAAATATGTGAATTTTAGCATCTCTTAATATATTAGTGAAAAAATCCACTATTTTCCTCATGTTTCTCTAATGTTTCCCTGAGTCAGCATTACATGCTTTTAGACCCCCATTAAAGAGAAACTTATTATGCATGCATCTTTTGTTTTGCAATTATTTGATACCTAAATATGAAAATATATGTATTTTAGCAATTTCTAAAGTTCCGTTGAAAATTTCCAACACTTTCTCGTGTTTCCCTTAGTCCACGAAACATTTTAGGGTATTGGCGATATTGATATATGTTTTCCTATCCCAACCAATGATAATAATACAAGTAACGATCAATACAACGAACATTGGTCTAGACAAACCTATCCTGGACAAGCCTATATGTTGTTTATCAACACCCTAAAATATGGCCTAGGGTTCAGAGAAATTAATCAAAAGTCCACATTCTATGTCAAAACTATGGCTCGTCTAGTGGTTAGATAACCTCTACTTTTTGAGCAAAAGGCATCTATATAGTTTGGATCACTTGATGAGTGGATCGGCTATACCATACATTCTACATTGCCAATAATGAGACAAATGCACACTTTGAAGTAAAGCTGAGCGAATGTCACACTTTGAAAGTAAAGTTGGGATAATTCTCCACTTCTTTTTTCCCAGATCTCCTCCAAAATCCTCGTGCCAAGCACAAAACATGTCATCCAACGATCAAGGAAAAACCAAGAGATCCATGCCAACCCTAGTACTCTCCATCAAATATCAGAAGTGAAGGGACAATGCAAGAAAAGATGATCCACCGTTTCCTCCACATTAAGGCATAGGAGATAGACATTTGGGAATTGCATTCCTCTTTTCCTAAGATTGTCAACTGTCAAGACCTTATTCCTTCCCAGAAGCCAACCAAACGCGGCTACTTTTGGCAGCACTCCGTAATACCAAGTGGAACCAATATGACAATAAGAAGAGAATGGGAAACTATAAAAGAGATCAGTAGACAGATCGGACCGTGAACTTTCCGGAGCTTGCCAACTTCAAGTGATGAGGGTCTTCCAAAGATAGAGAAGGATGAAAATGAACATCCTGCAAAGGAGAGAGCAACATAAGAAACTCCTCTAATTCTGAATTTAGGAGATTCCTTCGAAAGAATCGGAGCCAAGTTCCTTGGGCCCCCTTGGAACTAAAATAGTCTCTGACCATAATATTTGAGTTTGAGCTTATGGAAAACAAAGCCGGATAGGATTCGGCCAACAAACGATCAACGCACCAAATATCAAGCCAAAATCTGATTATAGCACAATTTCCCATATTAAAAGCAATCCTTTCAAACATTGTCGGGATTGTTGAAGCAATACCTTTCCATAAGAAAGAGGCACGTTAAAGAGATGAATTTTTTGTCCACCACCTTGTAGAGATGTGTCATATTTGGCAGCAACTATCTGACGCCACAGACTATCTTCCTCGATACCAAACCTCTAGACCCACTTCCCAAAAGAGCTTCATTGACTTTCTAGAGGTCCTTGATATTGCATAGGAGGCAGACATTTGGGAGTTGCATTCCTCTTTAACTAAAATTGTCGATTGTTAGGACCTTATTACTTCGCAGAAGCCAACCAAACACCTTTACTTTTGGTAGCACTCCGTAATACCAAGTGGAACCAGTATGACAACAAGAAGAGAATGAAGACTCTGAAAGCGATCTGTAGAATGATCGGACCATGGACTTTCTGGAGCTTGCCAACTTCCAACGAGGAGAGTCTTCCAAAGACAGAGAAGGATGGAAATGAACTTCCTGCAAATGAGAGAGCAACATAAGAAACTCCTCTAATTCCGAATTTAGGAGATTCCTTCGAAAGAATAGGAGCCAAGTTCCTTGGGTCCCATTGGAACTAAAACAGTCTCTGACTGCTATATTTAGGTCTAAGCTCATGGCAAACAAAGTTGGATAGGATTCGGCCAGCAAACGATCACCACACCAAATATCAAGCCAAAATCAGATTACCTTTCAAATATTGTTGGGGGTTGAAGCAATACCTTTCCTTAAGAAAGAGGCACGATAAAGAGATGAATTTTTTGTCCACCACCCTATAGAGATGATGCCATATTTAGGAACAACTATCTGACGCCACAGACTATCTTCCTCGATATCAAACCTCCAAACCCACTTTCCCAAAAGAGCTTCATTGACTTTCTAGACCAAAAACTAAAAATAAAATAAAATAAAGGTAAAAAAAGAAGATGAAGAAGAGGGAACTTTCCCCCATTAGATCCACCTTACCAAAGAAAATTCCTTCTAAGCTTGCCTATTTTTATAATGATTGATTTTGGGTATCAAAAGAGGGATAGAAAATAGACTAGCTTACTAGATAGAGAAGCATTAATCAAGTTAAACTTCCAAGAGGACAGCTTCTTCTTCATTCTTTCAACAATCTTATACCACAAGGCCACGGGGGGATTTCCAATGCACAGAGGAAGACCCAAGTATAGAGTGGGCAAAAGACTTTACCTTGCAATCAAACGAGTCGACCAAGGAGAAACATACCTGCTCGAGATTGATTCCAACAAAATCGCTTTTATTAAGGTAGATTTTCATACCTAAAACAACTTGAAACCAACAAATAGTCATACTTAAGACGTCATTGTATCATCAGCCTCACAAAAAAGCAGAGTATCATCCGCAAACTACAGATGGGTCAGTGGGGTGTGGAAAGTTTCAATGGTAAGGCCTTTATATAAACTTGCTTCTTGCCCACGAATAATCATCCCACTTAGGGCTTCTGTAACCATCACAAATAAGAAGGGAGACATGGGGTCACCCTGACGAAGACCCTTGACGCCCTGAAAAAAGTCAAAAGGACATCCATTGATTAAAACAAAGAATTTATGAGACACAAGACAAATTCTAATCCAGACTCTCCACTTGAAATTGAATCCTATTCTTTCCTAAATATAGTCGAGAAAGTCCCACTCCACATGATCGTAGGCCTTCTCAAGGCCTAGTTTACACAAAATTCACGACTTATTTGATCTAGCTTGGGAATGCATGCATTCATTAGCTATAAGAACAAAATCCATAATTTGTCTCCCTTCCGCAAAGGCAAATTGGAAGGGGGCAATGATATTAGGAAGAATCGTCCTAAGTCTTTGGCTGAGAATTTTAGACAGAATTTTATAGGGAGATCTAATGAGACTGATAGGACAAAAATCCTATACATTTTGAGCTCCTTCCAATTTGGCGATCAAAGCAATGAAGGTGCTCCCCGACTCAGTAGCCAACCTATTATGCTTAAAGAAGTTAGCAATGAAATTAAATAAATCAGATTTAATAACTTCCCAAAAGAATTAGAAGAAAGCAATCAAAAACCCATCAGGTCGAGAGGCTTTGTCCCTAACTAACCCCCAAACCGCTTCTTTGACCTCCTCGATGAGGATCAGGTGCTCGAGGAACTCGACATTTGTCTCTGAGATGGACTCGAAAGGTAGATTATCTAAATGTGGTCTGACAACATCATCAGTCGTTAACAACCTAGAATAGAAATCCACAATGGCAGAAGAGATAGAATTTTTATCAGACAGAACCACCTCATCGATGCAAAGAGAGGAGATTAAATAGGAGCGCATCCTCGCACTCACCATAGAGTGAAAAAAAATTGTATTACGATCTCCCTCTTTAGCCATGTGGCCCTAGATCTTTGGCGCAATTTGATTTCCCCCTCTTTTAATCTACAACATTATTTGACTGACAATTGATTTATAGATTCCAAATCTTCCCTATTAGTTTCCCAAATTTTTCAAGCAGATCGAAAACTTGAATGTTTGACAGGATGGAAACCATTTCAAATTCCATCTGCCCAAAGATGTCCCAATGTCACGATTTGAGCTTTGCTTTTAGCAATTGAAGTTTTTCATGGAGGATGAACCCATACCTGCCTTTGGTTTCAAAGAATGACCATTAATTCGCCACCAATTCCCTCAAACCAACCATTATTAACTCGAACCTAAAAGGTTTTGGACCCCAGTTGATTTCCTTGTTTTGAGAAGGATTGGAAAATGGTCGAAAACAGGTTTCAGCATACCCTTTTGACACGCATATGAGAATTGGGAAAGCCAATCGGGAGTAACAAAAAACTGGTCCAAACGAGACATTGCCGAAGAGGACCTACCATTAGACCATGAATATTTAACAATCCCCAACCAGTAGATCTAACATCCCATGTTTCGCAACCCATTCAAAGAAAGATCTCATCCAATTAGAAATACCATAAACATTTAACTTTTTGAACAAAAAGCAAACCACATTAAAGTCGCCTCCAACAATCCAAGGCAGATGCCATCTATCACAACCGAAGACAGTTCTGCCCAGAAGGGAGGATGTGGGGAAGAAGTGGAAGGCCCATAAACCCCCAAAAATATCCAACAAAACCCGAATTTTTTGCTGAAAAATAACATTAATTGAGAACACCCCCGCCCAACTATCTTCCATAGATCTAGAAGAAAAATCCCAAAGCAGAACTAATGCAGGGGCATTTTCACACCAGGCTCGAGTGGGGTCGCCTATGGGATGCAGGGGCACACTCTGGGTGAGCAGCCCATGTGAGGCGGGTGGCTTGTGTAAGGCAGTACCCATGTGATTTAGGGCCCACGAGGGGGGTTCAGCCGAGGTCCTAACCCATGAGATGGGGGGCTTAGGCTATGAGATAAAGGGATTGATTCGTCATGCTCTAACAGTTCGAGCTTTTAGAGCAAATGATTAATTGTTATGCATCAAATTGGTAGCAGAGCGGAAGGTCTCGTGTTCGAGACTCCTCACCAGGGATGATTAATGCAGGGGCATTTTCACATCGGGCTCGAGTGGGGTTGCCTGTGGGATGCAGGGGCACACTCGGGGTGGGCGGCCGTGTGAGGCGGTATCCATGTGATTTAGGGCTAACATGGGGGGTTCGACTGAGGTCCTAATCCATGAGAAGTGGGGCTTGGGCTATGAGATAAAGGGATTGATTCACCATGCTCTAATAGTCCGAGCTTTTAGAGAAAATGGTTAATTGTCCTGCATCAAGAACTATTCCTCCAGTATATCCCATCAAGCCGAGAGCAATCCACTCGATACCTTTCTTCCTCCAGATGGATCTGACGATCCCTCTATTCATAGATTGCATTTTCATTTCCTAGAGCACAATCACCTTAGCTTTCAAGCAGCGGCACATTTCCTTAACCTAAGGCCGCTACTGAGGGCATCCCAGACCTCGCAAGTTCCAAGAGAGGATCTTCATAAGGAAACTACATGAGCCTCTCTTCCCTTTCTGTTTTGCCTCGGTGTGATCTCTTGCTCTCCCGCCTGGGAGACTCCCAACCTAATTAATTCCCTGTTGAGAGAGTTCTGAACCGAAGATCTTACTGGTGAAACTCCTTCGATAATGACCCGAAGACCCCTTTTAGCAACAAGCTTGAAAAGGGCAATCTAGTCCTCATCGAAATCTCTGAATACCACTCCCAGAAGTCTTCTTACATGCTCCACTGCTTCCCTAACCCAACGTTTTCATTTTATGGCCTCCACTAGCCCCTCCAAAACTTCCACCGAGATAGTCGAGCTAGAGGCTTCCCCCAAAGGTAAGGTTGAAGAAATCAGGGGTAGCGTTGTCCTAATTGGGGGGGAGGGACATCTAGGGCCTTTTCAAGAAAGGTTCGGGCCAAACCCCCTCCTTCATTATTCACAGAGGGAAGACTTTTCGCAAGTTGAACCAAAGCAAGGTTTCCCACAGAGGATGTAGGAATATCCGTAGGAGAAGCTAAGAGAGATGGGAGGGGTGACTGGACTTATAAACAAGAGAAGAAGGCGGTTTAAGGAAAACCTCACAAGCTAGGGAATGGACTGACGCTGGAGACTGCAAGCAACTGTCAAGAGGAACGTCTGATTCAGCTGACGATCGCAGGAAGGGTTGAAGTGAAGGTCCTTGATGCTATCATTGGTAGAAGAATCATATTCTCCTTCTACTGCCTCTTGTCCTGACTCAGAATCGGAGTCGAAATTGTCATTACTAGAGGAGAGGATTGAAACTTAATCACTCGAACAGTCGACATCATCAAAGGACTTCAATGGCATGATTTCTCCTGGATTTGCTGGACTGGGGTTGCAAGTCTTTCATTCCAAAAGAGAGAGAACCCACATCCTCTTTTTCACCAATTGCCTCGGGAGACGAGTTGACGTCGTCAGAAACGTCCAAGGCTGTAGTGATGAGAGCCTTTTGGACCGTTAGGTTTGGGAGGCTCGAGGTTAAAAGAGAAGGTTGGAGAATTGGACACATAGTCATCGCCTTAGACACAGCTATGGAGGAGAGTCTCTTGATATGACACATGGCAGGGGCGAGGATCGAAGCGGAAGTCAATATTATCGCTAAAGATCTCAAATTCATGGGAGAAGAAGAGGTCGCAAACGTCTCGCGATCTTTAGAAGATATCTTGAGGAAAAGTACGTCGACAATCCCCAAGTTTTCTCAAGAATTGAGAGAAAAAGGCAAAATCTCGTCTCAAGATCCACCCTAAGAAGGACTGATTGAGTGTTGAATCTGTATGGGGATTTCCGTACGACCCAGTGTTGGCACGTGTCTCTCAGCATGCGGGGTTGGCAGGCACTCGTGGGAAGCATCCTGGTGGGAAGGAGCATCCATGGGAGACAAGGGATTCGGTACTCCGCAATGCACCGAAATTGGTGGGGCTGCATTCATGGTTGACGATGTAACAGCAGCTACGCTTGTGGTCTGCATCTCTAGTTGCTCCGCCACCCTCAAAGACGGATTATCACGAATAACATGAATGGATATAACCTAACCCCCCGCGTTAACCCTTATAAGTTAAGGAATTTGAGTCGTCCTCTTTACCCTCATATGATAAATCGTAAGATTCTTTGAAGATGAACAATGGCACATATGAGGCACTTGAAGATGGACAAGTCGGCAATTGGCACATGTGGCACACACATGCAAGACACTTGAAGAGCGACGATGGCACGTGGGGCGTTTGAAGATGTATGATGGCACATATGGGGCACTCGAAGAATGACAGTGGCACATGTGGCAAACCTTGTGCACCCGAAGATGGGCAGTGGCAAATGCAGTGCATATGTACCAAACATAAAAATCCACCATTTACTAGACACAACAATCTGTCCAAGACAAGTAAAACAAATCTCTACTATATAATGCAAGTAGCTATGGACATTTTTACCCACACAATTAGTTTTTAGATGAGGTAAAGCTTTGCCATATTTAAAGGACATGGGGAGGGTTCAAACAAACAAAAAAGTTGAACACAATATGCAAGGTTTAACTATTTATTATAGTAGATTTTTATAATTTGCAAGACGGGAAGTTTTGCCTGAGAGAGAGAGAGAGAGAGAGAGAGAGAGTGGTATTCAAGGCCCTTTTGGCATTGCTTCTAGCAAGTGCAGAATTGATTAAGAATTGCTTATGCGAAAAACTGCAGGTTTGGTAGACATAAATAAGAAAAACAATTTCTTGCAAAACGATTTCAATGGTATATATCCCATCCCCATCTTTCCTTCGTAGCCTGGCCCACTATAGTTTCAGATTAGCCTGATGTTTGGGCTCGTATCCTGAGCTGTCTCAAAATGATGGACAAAGTAGATGTCTCACACACATCCTGGCAGCCCCATAAGTTTTTGTTGCATGGACTGCCTGTGACCTGTGTCATTGCATCTTTTTTAGCTATGTAAAAATTGTACAAGAGAAGAACTTCAACACTCTGACGTAGTGTTATGGATGGTATGCAAGCACTTTCAAATTTCTTAAAAATTGAATACCTGGCATACAACAAATTCAAATTAAACTATCCAAATAATATATTCCAGTTCAGATGTATCATTAACCAGGAAAAAAAAATTATTATTTTCATTATCTGACCATTGAATTGGTGGACATTGACTGGGCAGTTCAAAATGAAATACATACAATGGTAACTAAGAATCAATTCTAAAGAAGCATAAATGATGAGAAAAATGCCCTTTCAAAGAAATAGACATCAGGATTCTCTATTCCCAATGACAGAAAATGCTTACCAATCCAGCGATCTTTTTTATCATTGAGGCTGGATTAGAGTTCAGTCCCTTCACCAAAGCTACAATCAGTTGCTTCAGCATGGAAAGCTTCTTATCCTTCTCTGCATCTACAAGAATAATATCTGCTCTAAGACCCTCCAAGCCCAAAGAATGTAACTCATCTGGAGAAGGAATATTATCAAAATGATCCTTAAGTCTTTTTTCCTGTGTGGAAACAATTGTATAGAATAAGAATCATATTCAATGCTTTAACTAAAACCAACCAAAGAGATCACAGTTCAGTGTTCAGCTTTAACAGGACAAGTACAATTGCAAGGAATAATTGAGTTTATGGAACTTCTGAACAACCAATTCCAACTAACCAGCAGTCAAATCATTTATAGTAGACAATCTGGTTCCTGGAAAGTTGGTTCAAGATTGTACCAAAAACGAACCACAAACAACTAAGGAACAATGACAATCACATATCCCAACTGAGAAATAAAAGCTACTACTTACTGGAATGACAGAGTAGAAACCATTGGGAATCCGTCCAGAAAATGATCCAGTGGCCCACAGAGTTTGTGATGCTGTCTGGCATGACAATTCTTCTTGCTCAGGGTTTCGTGCAGAGTCTCTCAAAGTCTCTTCCTGAGAAACTAGAGAAACGGTTTGCAGTTTTTCCATAAAACCTGAGGGCCACCAACTAGCATTAGAAGGCCCTGACTCCAATGGCCCCACATCTTCTGGTGACTCCTCCATATCCTACAAGCTTTAAGATATAAAACCATTTCGCTCCACCTCTCACCCCATAAAGGACATCTTGAATCTAGATGAAATACGTCGATTACAGATAAGAGGTCTGCATATTTCTCGTATTATGATCTCTGCAACCCAAAGGTCATCTGATCTGCAATAGAGAAAAATTCTTAGCTTAGTTCCCTACTAAACATGCACATGTATTACTTTTATGGGAAACCTTCCCCCAAATATTTTCAAAAGCCACATGACAACAATGCAAGATACTTAATAGAACATCACGAAGCAAAAGGCCAGAAGTAGAATCCTGGAAACATGAATGCTTGGGCAAACTATTGTCATTACAGCTTGGGCAAGAAATCTATGGCATTATAAACCCAATCAGATGCACTAGGACACCTGACCTGAATGGTTGGGGTAATTTTCTCTCTGAAAAATGAGCCAGTTCCAGAAACATAATGCCAGCCTATAAACCAGACAATACAGAAACAAACTAATTAGGAACTTACAACAAAGTACTATGAAATTACATCAAGATGTATTTCAATGTAGCATGTATCACCTAGGATAGTAATGAATACAGTGATAAAAGAGCAAGACATGAGTTCAGGCATTGCACCAAACACCACATGCATCAAAATGAGGACGCAAGACGCATATATTTTGGCATACCAACTGGAATGAATATAACTGAATATGATAATCGTAGAAATGCTGCTTGCGCACAAAACACATGAATAAGAAGGATTGGTAGCTTTGGGAAAGTTGAGATACTGACCGGAAAGCAGATGTATGTGAAACTTATATTGTAGCCTGATGTCCAAACCACAATCATTCTTCCATATCCTTGATGATCCCTCGGGACAACATATGGTTACAAAGTCATCATGACACCCTCAACGCCAAGGCTAAGCAAAATTAATTTGAAATTCCTCCAGAAGTAGTTGGACACCTTGATTTTTTAAGTGATAGTCATTGTTGGACAGAGAAAACATGTTCTTAGCAACAAAAGGTACCAGGTCTTAGGTCCAAGGGTGATCCACAATAAAAGGCACCATTTACCATGAACTAAAACCATGTATTGCCAGAATCTTTCTCCTGGAGTGTCACCTCCTGCTTTGGAACCTCCTCCAGCTCCAAATATACCAGAATTAAGACTTTACAAGGTCCAAAACTTGCCATCCTTGTAATATTTTTTGTCATTTGTATCCAAGATTTCACAATAACTCTTTTCCACGAGCATAATCAAGTAAAACACCAACTTTGTCATATCTTGTAAAAACGCCTATTGAAGCACTTCTAGAATTTTAGAGAGAAGTCATTTCCTAACTAGAGCAACTGCACCCACTCCTGCTTCATGCACTAAGGCAGGATAATGCAACATTGGTAATAATAATATACCTATGAACCTTACATTGTTGGAAAAGTGGCTATGGAGAATTGGTTCAAAAGAGAGTGCCTTGTGGAGAGAGGCTATTGCCAACAAGTACAGGTGCCAAAAGGGGGATGGTGGAACGGGGACTCATCTCTTTATTAGGCATCTGCAATCTAGAAAGGGGTCACTTGCCCAAATAATAAATTTATGGTGCGGAGATGATCCAATCAGTGTTTTAAATAGTGGTAGCGTGATGCGTAGCACTCAGCCCTAGCGTAAATATGTAGTGTGTAGCGTAAGCTACACGATGCTTCTATTTTTTAATTTAAAAATATGACAAATATAATAAATAGTGGGAAAAAAAATATAAAAATGCCTAAAAGATGATTCATTTTATCAATTATAAGCATGTTCAAAAAAGTTATTAGTTATCATTTATCAAAAACCAATCCACATATATAAGCCAAATCAAATAATTATCACATCAACAACTTTCTAAGCAAACCACTTTAATTAATAATGTCTAATTGAAACCACAAGTCACAATTATAAAAAGAAATAAAAATCTCATAGGTTAAAAGTATCAAGTACAATACAAGTGTCACATTCCTCAACATTAGAAACAAAGAAAACATGAAAAAAAATATTAAAATAGTAAAAAAAATACATTGTAGCTTACGCTACGGACGCTACGCGCTACGTAGCTGTAGCATATGCTACGACCCCTATCGCGTATGCTACTAGGGATTTACACTATTTGGGAAGCTATGTAGCGCTACGGCCACGCTACGCTACGTAGCGTACACTACGGGCGCTATTTGAAACATTGGATCCAATTATGTTGTCTGGTGAGGGGGCATCCAAATAGGATGTTTGGATGAAAGATATGTTGGAGCATTTTCAGTTCACTCCTTTGAGCAATATGGGGGAAAGGACTGGAAGGTGCTTTCGAAATGAGGCTGATGCTGCAAAGTGAGTCTCTAGCAGGGCGAAGCTTTATGTTGTGGGATGAGCGACTTGTATGGATGTTTTGAAAGATTGTAATTTTGCTTTCCTAGGTTGGAGCTTTTGCACCATCGTGGATGTTTTGAAAGATTGTAATTTTGCTTTCCTAGGTTGGAGCTTTTGCACCATCTTGGGCGCTTCTTTCAATAAAATTACCGTTACCTTTCAAAAGAAAAAAAAAGGTTTATCTACCCCAAGCTTGCAAATACTACGGCTTTGGAGAACCAAGAACATAGCTCACTCTCGATTATCATGATCCAACCAATGCCCCCAATCCAGTGTCCTCTTCCAGATTGGACCACAGACTAGGTCATTCAGATTGACATAAAACCAAATATTTAAATAAAAATAATTAATAGAATCGCCAAATGTTTCAAGTAAGAACCACGAAAAAAAAAACCACAAATAGTTTGTTCTGAACAGGACACCCATATAAATATCCATATTGATGCACTAGATTTTGAAAAAAAAATAAAAAAATTACAGAGTCACATTCTTGTTCCCATTTTGCATACCCATGTCAGTTTCTTATCTGGGCATCATTATTGACAGTTCATCAGACTATGCAAATTCCCAATGGACCACATCCAATTGATCTCCTTCCTGATGTACAGCCACCGGACCTGTCCCCAGCTCCCCGCACAATAAAGAAGTATTACTTGATACTCACTTGAAGGATACTGTTTGGCCAAGTAAAATTATCACTGGGGCCACCTTTTGCTAATATTAGCCATTGATCTGGTTGGCTTCATGATGAGATGGACCGTGCCCAAGACATACCCCACCAGAATATTCCTGCCATCCTGTGAAACAAACAACTAGATCCAGTTGTCAACATTCAATGGGCACCCAATTGAACATTGGGATCATTTGATAAGGAGAATTTTAGGGAACCTCCCATCCACCATGGGGCCCGCTAAATGAATGATTGGATCACCAAAAGGTAGCCCCACATGAACAGTATGTCGGCCCAATCAAGAGCTCAATCAAACAATGTATATCCCTACGTAACAAATGTATACTGCTTCACTTATAGTGTATAAGCAGCCATCTCATGCAGAAAAGGAAAAAAGAAAAAAACATTAGAAGACAAAAAAACCATGCCAAAAGACTTCTCAGAAACCCTCAACGTTATTACTAAGTTCAGCGGTGAAGACATCACTACCAAGCAGTATTAACAATGTCTGCCAGCAGCACCTCAATCTTACACTTCCAACCTTCCATTAGTTCAGACTCCCAGAGTCCAGTTAGCTACTTATTCCGGGCCATGTTTGGATGCCCAAACGAATTGAATTGCAAATAATCAGCTTGATCAAAAGGAAATGACAGAACACAATGATGTCGCCTAGCATTTCAGATCACCCGCAATTTTCTATTTCCATTTTACTACAATAACTAATGCAATTTAAGCCAGTAGGGAAGTTCAATTGCATGAGAGAGGGAACGCACAACTTCAAAATCCCAACCGACATTGTTCCATGATCAATGAATTTAAAAGGCAACCATCACAATCACATCCCAGGGCACGCATCCCAGCAAAACTGAATGGAAGTTCCGAAATACCGCTGAATCTGAATTCGATAAAACTGCACAATCGACCATTTTTATGCCCTAGAAAATCCAAAAGCTGAGAATCTAAAGTTTCGATGAGCAGCAGTAAATACAAGTATAAAAGAACTACTAAAATCACATTCCGATACATAAATGTAAAGAAATCGAAAAAGAGTCTGAATCGAATCCTCCAGCATTGGATTCGAAAAGAAGAAACATAAGAATCGAAACGAATCCCATTCTCGAATGATTCTTCTGACGGGATTTGCTGGAAAATAGCCCAGACTGAGAGAAGAGAGAAGGATCGAGAAGGAAATGGAGACGAGAGAGAACTCACCGACGGATCCGAGCATTTGAAACTCCGATTAAGCTGACGGACGAATGTAACGGAATCTGATTTCCAGAGACGAGCTAGGGCACCACCGTAACGGCGAGGCAGCCTAGGAAACGTAACGGGAAACGAGTCTCGGAAGAGACAGAGAGGGCGACATCAGAGACAACGAAACGGAGAGAGAGGAGAGAGTGAGAAGAAATTTTCGAGACTATTTATAGAAGAAGGGAAGAAATTTTATTTTATTTTTTTTTCTTCGAGTACGGAAATACAAAGTTCACTCGCTCGAGTACACGATGAAAGTGTTGGTGCATCGCACGAGCCACACGTGTACGGGATCGGAGCCGCTGGGCAGTACATCCTAGCAATATATAATAATAAAAAATAAACGGTTGATATTTCAAGCTCAGCATGCACGTGCCGACAACGTGATTATCTATTTTAGAATAATGAGAATTCCACATGCCAGATTAGCACACTTGTACGAGATCCATCAAGGGGGCTAACCTGATCATAACTGTCCAAAAATTAGCTGGTCCAGCCAGTAGGTGGGACAGGCAGACACGTATAATAGAATGAACGGTTAGAAAAACCAACCTAACAGCCCAAAAATTATTGGAGCATGATCATGTCGACCCCATCAGAGGAACGGCCCTGATCTGCACACTTGTTATTCTGTTGGAAAGAGTGCTGCGGATGCATATTCAATCCATCCTCGTGTTGCATTTCTCTATTCCTATGTACTGTGAAGTGTAAACAATGATAGGTGATGAGTCCACGTGGATGATACGTGGACCATTCATCGGGTTGGCCACCCGAAAGTGACTGAGCGCTGGCCCTAGAGCAGACCATTCCCATCTTGTATGCAAGGGAGGAAAACAATAGAAACAGCTCAGGGGAGCCAAGATGATGAATGCAGAAGGCACCCTACATGCTGCCAGCGTGATCCCGATCATACTCGCGCGAGTACCCTCGACACACTTCATTATGCATTTTTCTGATGGAGGAGTTCAGTTGACTGACAAGGTTTGACAAGGTACATTCCAACGTATTGCAGTTGGATACGTTGGGACTTAATTTTTTGGAGGTGGGGCCATCTTTAAAATGATCCAAACCGTCTATACGATAGATCTCACGTAGGGGGATAGATCAAACCTAAAATTCTTAGGTAGGAATATTTCAATCGTTTGATCATTTGGCTATTTTCCTTTGATTATAGACGGTCTACTCAACCTTTGAATAATCAAAGGTTCTAAATTTTCGATACCAGAGTGTTTTTTTAAAAAAAAAAATCCCCTACCAAAAAAAGGCTACGTGTAAACAGTCTGGGCCATTGAAAAGAACACTAATCCAATGGCTACATCCTCGATGGGACAAGGTAGGGCCATCTTTCCGCGGTAAACCTGGTAGTATCATATGTGGATTGGCACCGTCCATCTGGTCTTCCTACTCTCAAAAATCACAAGTATCATACGATCGTAGAAACCACTCAGTCACTTCTCTTCACTTTCCTGGACTGACTTTTGACCATTAAGCAGTTTTGCACCGTTGCTTTGAAAGGCCCAGATTAGATGGACAGGATCAGGTTATGAATATCTGCAGCCATTTGACATACGCAGCAGGGGGTGATCCGACCGACAGTCCTCAATGATAAAATACGACTGCCTCGTATACAGCAGAAAAATGGCTCTACCATCTTCCTGTTCTACGGGCTCTCCACCGTATACCTCGAGGAGGCCGTATAGCCTCCGTCGCGTCTCAGAATCTAGAGTGTTGTCGCCCTCAATAGGACCCGCATGCTAAGATGGTCCGATGAATCGTCCTATTCTATCTACTGCCACAAAATCCACGCCCATATTCACACTTCAGTCATGAACCTAACCTTTGATTTTGTAGAGTTGAATGGTCGCCGTTGAAATTTCTTTGTACTATTCTAATTAAAACTATAGATAGAAACGTCACTCCATTCATACAGTAACCTTGATAGCATTGACTCCACAACATGGACGGTTTCGATCATACGACGACACACCAAGTGGACCCAGTGGGCGGCGGCACGCGCTGGATCTTGAGTCGCGTCAATGGCAAAACGAACTCCCGCTGCACCATTGATAGATAGAAAGCGACACCTTTTGCGAGCTGTACTCGGGAGCACCATGGTCACGTGCTCCGCGCGGGTCACGGACTACGGGGCTGCGCCCTCTCTCCGACAGCCAGCTGTCAGCTCGGTGGCTCACCAACATCCACACCTTTTTACCCGCGGGAATCCCATTTTTATTCGACTTGTTAAAATTAAAAGCAGGCCAAGGTACACGCCCTAGGTAGGTTTTTGGTTTGATGGATGGGAAAGGAGAAATGCTTAGATACTCTGGCAGAGTGTGATGATGATACACAAGAATTGCTTATTTGGAATAGAATTAATTCAAACTAACTGTACAAATCATAGGCACCAGCTTAGATGTATGAATGTTAAAAAAATAAATCTGTTATCTGATCATCTAACTATTAGATTGCTGGATATCTATTGAATGGTTAAAAATGAAAATATTCAATGGTCTTCTTTCGAAGAACAACTGTCCACGAATCATAGGTTATGGTGGTTCAACCAGTCCAGTCTTTAGAAAGTAACTTATCTACGGTGGGTTCCACAATTTAGTCGGTTTACTTTGAGTTTATATGTGCCACGTGTACCATTTCTACGTGCCTTAATAACTCCCAGATCGGAGAAAGGCGTGGTACTGGCTAGAGAAAGCTTTACGACCTTGATCTACACACGTTGCACGTGGCACAGTGCTAAAGGAAGCTGCCCCAGTGGAGCGGCTTGATCAGTTGCACCCATTGCGAGGATAGTCGACAGTTTACAAATCAGATCGATAGGGTGATCTTAACCATTGACTTGATAAATTTTGACTGTTGGATTATTATTCTGTTTTTAGTTTTATTGTGTATTTTTTAAGTCACTAGCTGGATTAGTATTGATATATACGGTCACCACGGCAGAGCCAAACCTTATGAACGGTCTGGATCTCATCCATTTGAACGGCGTCCTGTGGTTTCGGATCTAGACCCGACCTCTCGACTGGGTGAATTTCTTGCGTGGAAAACTTTAATACTCTGACAGGCATGTTGGATGATACGCAGGCACTTACGAATTGCATACCTGGCATGGAATATTTCAAAATAGCAGTTTAAATGTATCATGAACCAAAAATCAGAATCTTTTAATTATTTATTGGACTGTTAAAATTGAAAAATATCTATGGTCATATTTCAACAAACAAATGTCCATGAATCAGCGGCTAGGAATATTCAACAAATCTAATTATCGGATTGTAACTTAGTGACATTGGGTTCTACAAGTTAAAACGGTTTAACTTGAGTCAAGATATGCCATGATTACAATTTCTTAATACTTGCATATCAAGCATCATACTCACCTGAGTACCGAATAAATTCATATTTCTTGCTTGATCGAAAAGCTATATTTGTTTTTATTTCATGTGGACCCGAGAATCGTAACTTGTTACGTTACATCCTAATCGCTTGGGCAATAACCATTGAATTAACTCCTATTTGGGAATAGGCATACATGGAGGGTTCTGTTTATAGACATTGATGGACACATAAGGTTCGGTACACATGCATATACGGAATGTTCCATGTATATTAGTGCACTGGTCCCGCTAGAAAATAGGGCGTGTAAGCCAACCACCTCCTTGAGCGAAGGGACTGCTTTAGATGGGCCCCACTCGTCAATACCATGTCAGATCATGTCCAACGGTATTTAAAAGCAAATATTCTGGACCCGTTTGAATGTCCTATTGATCTGGCTTGGATTAGGTACTGCCCCCTCAAGACTTAGCTAGAGACGGACGGTCCTGTGGGCTCCGTGGGATCTACTATGATATACATGTTTTATCCACTCCGTCCATCTACTTTGAAATATCATTTTTGGCTGAGGCAATTTGAAGGTTCAAGTGAACCACACTACAGGAAGCGGTGTGGATTGAAAGCCTACCATTGAAAACTTCGTGGGGGCCACGGAAGTTGAAGATCAAGCTGATATTTAAAGTTTCACTTCCTGCATACAGCTCTATGTGACTTTAAACATGACGAGGGCCCTAGGGAGTTTTCAACGGTAGGAATTCAATCCCTACTTCTTCCCGTGGTGTGGTCCACTTGAGCCTTCAATCTGCCTTCTTTTGGTAGTCATCCTCTAAAATGATATGTCAAAATAGATGAACAGTGTGGATAAAAGATATTCGTCACCGTGGGCCCCACAGAGACCCTGACACGACCGTCCGTCTGTAGCTTGGTTCTGGTTGCCGGGGGGTGGGGGGAGGCTACTCCCCCTGACACCAGCCAGTGGCTAGTGGTCAGTGCTATGTGGGCCCCACCATAGTATATGTGTTTCATCCATGCCATCCATCTATTTTTAGAGATCATTTTTCGTTGAAGGACCAAAAATGAGATACATCCCAATCTCAAGTGAACCACATCACAGGAAAAAGTGTTGAATGAGAGTGGACCATTAAAAACATTTTAGGGTCCAAAAAAGTTTTTGGATCAGGCTGAATTTTGTTTTTTCCCTTCATCTAGGCCTGTATGACCTAATAATTGTTTTTTCCCTTCATCTGGGCCTGTATGACCTAATAAACAGATTGGATGTTAAATAAACAGTCCAATAGGCCTTAGGAGGATTTTAATGGTGAATATCCAATCACTATTGTTTTCATGTGGTGTGGTCCACTGAGACTTATATCCCTTTCATTTTTGGTGTCAACCCATAAAATGCTCTTTAAAAATGGATGAACGGAATGGATGAAACACATACATCATGGTGGGGCCCACGGAGCACCGACCACCAGCCACGGGGATGGCGTCATGGGGAGTAGCCAATCCGTTTTCGGTGGGGGGTGGTAACCAATCCTGCCGACCGACATTTGCCGAGGATGCCACGGGCCCAGCTCATACTACAGCCTATGGGTGAAAAATGGATAGAACTGTGGGTCCATAACTTGGTGGTGATAAAGGTGGGCCACTCTCATCAACACCGTCTGATCGCAGCGATTACCGCACAAAGTAAAAAGGAGATTGGTGCAGACATTGCATCGGATCAGTCCCAGTTATCACCGGAAATAACGGCACCGAACATTTGTTGTTTCACCAAACACGGAGACATGGTGGGTCCCACCAGCTGGTTGTGAAACAGCCAGCATTCCTAATGAACTCAGTCCGTACATATGGGCTACCCGGTTCGCTCGTCCGGGAATCTGATGAGCCCTACCGTAGACAGAGATGCCGCAGGGATGTCTTAGATTGGACGATCAAAAGCCGACGATCGGCAGTATAGAAACAAACGATTAAGAAAACAAATACACCGGTATGCAGATACGGCCAAATAGTCGGGTGGCTGGGATCTAATCTGAATTTTTTTTTCCTTTTTTTTATACCCTCCTTCCACAGTGGGACCCACGATTTCAATGGTCTGGATCACCAAATCATGTCCCTACATGTAAGCCACCTTGCAATGCGTTAGGAACCGGTCATTCACCTTTGCCACGGGGAAGTGGATTGCGTCCCGGACGGTGATCCGACCGGGCAGAGCTCTGTGGGGCCCACAGTGATGTAACCGTTTTATCCACGCCGTACATACCTATTAAAAGATCACTTTATGGCATGATCCAAAAAATGAAGCAGATGCAGATGTCCATTGAACCACACCAAAGGAAGCAGTGGTGATAATGACAACCACCATTGAAACCTCTCTAACGGCCACTGTCACGCTTTTTTACCATACAATCTATTCATAAGGTCATGTAGTTTTTAATCAGCTTGATCCGAAACTTCTACAGCTCCCAAGAAGTTTTTAATGGTGAACCTTCAATCCCCACTTTGTGGCCCACTTAAGCCTTGGTTCTGCCTCATTTTTGGTTTTATACCGTATAATTATTTGTAAATAGGTATGGACGGCGTGGATAAGACGTTTGCATCACGTTGACCCCACAGAACTCTGCCCCGACGGGGTAGGACGAAATCCGCTTCCTTGCCACAGATATTTAACTACTTGAATGGGTCCCACTCAACGCCCTTGTATGATCATGGCCCGTGGCATCTGCAATAAACGTCCTGTGTACGAAAATACGCCAAACCTGTCAACTTACGAAGTACTACAGGACGTTGATAAGTAGCTCCACTGTCATGGCATTTTAACCCGGGTTAAAATGGGCCAGACCCGGCCCAATATGGCTTGGCCACCAGGTTTACGCAGATACAACCAAATAAATAATAATAATAAATCAATTGGGCCTGATCCAATTCATCCCAGCCCGAAAATTGATTAAATCCCGTTTCCCAGCCAAATGTTTCTAAGCCATCTGTTGATCAAATGGACCATACGTCTATATATAAAGGGAAAAAAATGAACCGACAGTCCGCAGGCAATGCGCATGTGCTGCCTAACTGAGGAATTGGAAGGGCTTATTTATAGGATATAACATTTACATGTGAAGTCAGGATAGGCTGGGCTGGTCGGGCTAGGTTCGGCTAAACTGATTTGAGCCTAAGCCCGACTTGAAATTTGATTGAGCCACACTGACAGGCCTAAGCTTGGGGCGTAGGCCGAGGTGATACTTCCAAATCTCGGTGTGGACACCAACGCCCCTTCGAGACTATCAAATATAAACTCAGTGGTCAGACCCTCGGGGCGGACTCCAACCGGAAGACGCTAGACGGACTAACGACAAGATTCTCAATCAATCGTCTGCATGAGCGAGACCAAGCCGAGCTACTAGGAGAGTCAGCCCTTCTTACGTGTCAAGTTGAATAAATGAATGCAGCATCAACCAGAGAGATCAACCTGTGCATTTTCGGTCTATCGGGCCGCCGGCTGCGTAGAACGAACTAATCCTCGATCGGCAAATTTCCCTGATTTTAATATTGATAATTGATTAGATGATCATGGGTTATGCATCTGATCATGTGGATGAGGGTTTTCATTTATGTGCAGTTTGTGCAAGTGGGGCCCATGGTTCAGTAATCCAAACCACTTGATTCAAGGTTTGAAGTATCATCCCAAGCCGATAACTTAGGTATGGATACCCAACAACAACGACTAATCATGCCCACAAGATCTCGATTCACCAATCAGCATTTCATGGGGATATGGACTAATTTCCTGGCGCATCATTCGACATGTACCGTGTATCGGTCATGGACATATGGCACCGGGTACAGCTAATTAACTCTGTGGGGGCACTGTGATTTATGTATTTTATTCACTTCATCCATCCATTTTAACATATAATTTTAAGGCCTGGACCCAAAATTAAATTACATCCAAAGCTTAATTAGACCTCACAGTGGGAAATGGTGTGAATTGAAATTTCACTGTTGAAAAATTCTTGAGGGTTACACAAGTCTTGTATTAAGCTGTTACTTTTTTTTTCATAGTGTGATTTTATGAACAAGTTGGATGACAAATAAACATTATGCAGGCCCTGCAAAGGTTTTATGGTGGTAGAAGTCAATTTTCTCACTTTTTGGTGTGGTATGGTTGACTTGGGCTTTAAATATACATAGATTTTGAAATCAATCACTAAAATGAGCTAGAAAACGGATGGATAGCATGGATAAACCTTATACATTCACAGTGCATCCAATTGAGTTTATTCAGTATGATAAAAGTATACTACGTAACTTAATAAGCAATCCAATTTCCACTGGGACTTAGTTAGAGATGGACTGTCCAGTCAAGGGCTTGGTAGGGCTCACTGTGATATATATGTTTTATTCACACCATCCATTTATTGTAACATATTATGTTAGGTCATGAGTTTAAAAGGAGACAGATCAAAGGGCCAAGTAGACCATGCCAGGGAAGCAGTTGGGATTGAACTCTTACCATGGAAAATTTCCTAAAGAGCACTCTGTTGTTTATTTGTCATCTAACCTTTTCATAAGAGAACATAAGTACCAGCTTTATATATCTTGGGCAAGAGTTCAATTCCTACTGCTTCATGTGGTGTGGTCCACTTGATCCTTGGTGCTACTTCCTTTTTGAGCTCGAGCCCTAAATAATATGTTAAAATGAATGGACCTAACCAAAGACAGGCCCCACCCATCTTTGGTTAGGTCCTCGTGGGGTAGTAACACAGCTGGCCGCACCATAGATAGGACATCGTTTTTTTTATTTTCAAAAGAAATAAAAGTAAAATAATTTAGATGCTAGGACGTTTGAACCTGGGAGCTTTTTGAAGCATTATCCATCCCTGACCAGCTCATGCTATCAAAATATTGGAACCCTGACCGACGGCCCCACTAGTACAAAAATGAAAAGCTGAGGGCAGTATACATCTCAGGTGGAAAGATGATGTGATTGCTTGAGTTTGGACATGGTCCGAGCTTGGGAGGAGAATTTTCATGAGAAAACCTTTGATACTCCAAAAGAATTTAATAGATGATACACAGGCACTTGGAAATCACTCAAAAGTCACACAGCCACATACAAATAATTCACGTTAACATTTCAGATTATGGACTAATTTAGATGTATCATGCACCTGAAATCATGATTATTTGACTATTGGTGGACAATAAGTAGACGGTTGACAAAGAAAAATATACTATGGACCAATTTGATTTATGGACAGAACGTTCTGCAATTTAATTGGTTTCATTTTAGCTAATCCGGCCAGATATGCAATTTCTTAGTGCATGCTAATCCAACGTCATAATCTGCCGGACTACCAAAACCGGCCTCTTTTCCATAGTAGGTGAGAGGTAGATACCATGGATTATGGTTTTTTTTTTTTTTTTAAGTACAGGTCAGCAAATGTGTGTTTAGCTGAGGCTTCCAATTCCATGGGGCTACAGTTTGGAAATTTTGATACGACAGTAGCCACTGTGGGCAGGGACCCACTTAAAAAAATCTCAAAGGCGTGAAGATTTTTAACCTTTCAGCCCGTACTGGCATAAGAATGGACGGCCAGGAATAAATGTGGCAATAATCCGCATTCTATAAAAAGAAATAGGAAAGGAAAGAAAAGAAAAGAAAAGAAACCAGATTCAGTCAGATCAAGGAGTATTTTGTACTGACCATTCAATGATTCATATCGTTTTGGCCTAAAACCCCTAATCAGTCAATGCTTGGGTTAGGTTTAGATCTTGTCCAAGACAAGATAAGCGGATGAGTCAAGCCGGGTATCAAAGCTATAGTGCTTTGAGAGCATTGGAGCATGCTTCTTTTGTGCAGAGACTTGAATAAAGTTCCAAAAGCACTTAACTCGATTCGTTGGCATTTTCAGCATAAGTTTAGAGTGATTTAAGAATCGAATTCGAGTACAAGTTTTCTTCCACAAACTATAATAGTCATCCATGAATAATATATATTAGTCAAAGTCAAAATATAGCATATGCATTTGTAAACATATTCCAAATTGGACGGACGTGATTGGACCTGATCACGTCCAAAACCATGCGTCACCCCCAACTCAGCTGTCAGGGCCGATTCAGCCTTGACTCGGCGAGTCATGACTCAACTCAAGGCTGCATAAGTCGTCCAACTTACCGAGTCCTTCATCTCTGGCCCAAATGTATTTGGAAAGTGTTGGTTCTGAAGCCAGAGTTGGGTAGGGTCCAGGTCGAGTCTGTGTTAGGTGGCTCCAAATCTAATCCATTTAAAGTTAGGTCTGATTTGGGTGACTTGGGTCTGTTCAAATTGGTTTTGAGAGTTCCTGGCGTAGCCCATTTACGGGCATTTGAATAGTAAGTTACTTATCTTGGTTTCTACTTACAAAGTAACTAAATATGTTTGAAAACGAACATACTTATCAACCAAAAAAGTTAAAAAGCAAAGATAATTATTACTCAAGTTTGTTTGATCCCCCTCATATATACCATCCATTATATGGGGCCAACCTTCGATGCGGACCATTCGTTGTATGGGCCCTGCCTTTGATGTGGATCATCCATCACACGGGAACCACATTCAATATCCACCCCCCCATCATGTAGAGCCCACCTTTAATGTGGACCATCCGTCATGTCGGCCCCACCTCTAATGTGGGCCTTCCATCATGCAGGGCCTATCTTGGATATGGGCTGTTCATCATTAGGGACAACCTTTGATGTAGATTGTCCATCATGTAGAGCCCACCTTGATGTGGACCATCCATCATGTGGGGCCCGCCTTGGTTATGGGCCACTCATTATTAGGGTTGACCTTTGATGTGGACCGTCCATCATGTGAGGCCCACCTTGATTGTACCATCCATCATGTTGGCCCACCATTAGTAAGTGCCCATCATGTGGAGCCCACCTTTGATGTGGACTATCCATCATGTGGGCCCCACCTTCAATGTGGGTTGCCCATCATGCATGGCTCGCCTTAGATGTGGGTCATTCATCATTAGGGGCTGACCTTTAATATCGGCCGTCCATCATATGGGGCCACCTCAATTGATGTAGAGTGGGTCGCGGACAATTTCATGACCAAGATGGATCAGAAAAGGCACGGTCGACGATAGAAGTGATTCGGACCATCAGACCTTAGATCGGGCGTATCTCGCAACCCGGAATGAGTTATCTGACATAAAATATATAATTTTAGGGTAGAACAAGCTACTTTAGCCAACTAACCCAGCTATGCGGGTTGTGCAGCCCGAATTTACGAAAAACCCCCTGATCGACAGTCATTTTCCTGTTTTATTTTCGTTTTTACTATAAATAGTAAGTTTTAGTTTGATTATAGCTCTTCATTCGTTGGGCTTTAGGAGTTGTGTCCAACATGAAAAGTGCTTAAGATAATTAAGAGAACGGTTTGGTGAAGCCAAATAGGACACTTACTATTTTAAGCCAAAAACCTTGCGCACTAGTAGATATCACGACTGTCTATAAATAGTCAGTTTACTATTTATAGTAAGTCGCGGATTCTAAGAGTTTTAGTTGTAGTTTAATTCTGATTTCTTTCCTATTGCTTGGTAGCCTTATTTAAAAGGTTGTGAACACATTTTTATTCATTCATTAATCAATTTCGAATTTATTAGAAATTATTTCTATTTTCTGCTTTCTTTCCTCGTGGATTCGAGGAGTCTCTGTGAGGAGTTCAGAGAAGTTCCATGAATTCGAAATATTTATCATCTTGAGGAAGACGGTGCTCGACCTCACGTCCTTCCCTACGTCAGTTTGGTATCAAAGTGAGGTTTCTCCTCGGATCGATGACTTCTAATGATGGGTAGGGCAACAATCCCATGGGCGGTGTTCCAGGGAATTTACCTTTAACGGCGGCAGCTTTCGAAGCAGCGCAGCAAAAGAATCGAAAATCCATGCGAGGGCCGCAGGCTTCCATGGACCGCATAGCTGATCTCTTGGCGAAAACCCTAGGGCAACTTCATGTTCCTGGTGATAATCCTCCACCTCCGATTACTGAAACTCGCAATCGCCCTGATCGCAAGATAGTACCGACAGTGCATCCACGGGTCATTCCTGAGGAAGGGGGCTCCAGTGAGGAGAAAATTGATGATATAATCTTTCAACACCCCAGATAAGGCGACGATAAAATAGATCGGACAGATCGAGAATTTAAAATGCAGGTTGATATTCTTAACTTCAATGGTCAACTACAAATTGAGGATTTCCTCAATTGGCTTTCTGAAGTTGAGCGATTTTTACACTATATGGACATCCCTGAAGCAAAGAAGGTTAAGCTTGTAGCCTACAAGTTGAAAGGAGGAGCTTTGGCTTGGTGGGAACAACTACAACTCGTACAAACCAGACAAATGAAAGCACCAATCCGCACATGACAGTGAATAAAGCAGCTACTATATGCCCGATTCCTCCCTAGCGATTACGATCAGGTATTATTCCAACAATACCAAAATTATCAATATGATAATCAATCAGTGAAAGAATATGCAGAAGAATTTTACCACCTAGCGGCACGTAACAATTTAGTCGATACTGAATCGCAGTAAGTTACCCGATTCAATGGTGGACTGCGTATGACAATCTAGGATCAGGTCCAGATGCAGCCCGTCTGGACAATGAATGATGCGATCAAGTTGGCTACTTAGACGGAAGCTCAACTTGAACGTTCTACCACATGGCCCTATTCTACCGCAAGGATCACTGCGGTGGGTCCACCCCATGGAGCTCCACAATCTAGGGGAAATGAACCTGTAAGAGCACGCACTCAACCTCTTACGTCTGAGAGCCGAGATCAGGGAAGCGGACAAGCTAGGCCTCAAAGGGGCGTATCAACTGCTACCAGTCCAAGTAGAATCCCGAACCCCTATGCTCGACCCGAGCCCGACAATTGATATCGTTGTAGCCAACCAGGACACCTATCAAATACTTGTCCCCAGCAAAAGGTGACGAACGTCACCATTAATGATGGTAGTGCTGATAACACCGATGAAGATCCAGATGTTAAAGACAAGAGCATACCACCGAGGACGATGTAAATGAATCAAGTTGGGTTCAGCAAGATCACAGCGGGTCACTCGTCGTGAGGCGACTATTATATGCGTCAAGAAAAGAAGTGTATCTACAGAAGCATAATATCTTCCGCACTAGGTGTACGGTGAATCGAAAGGTTTGTGAAGTGATTATTGATAATGGCAGCAGCGAGAACATCATCTCCAAGGTCATGGTGGAGAAATTGTAACTGAAAACGGAGCGTCATCCCTCTTCATATACAATCGGTTAGATCAAGAAGATCAGCCAAACAAAGGTAACTGAACGGTGCACCATATCCTTTTCAATTGGTAAACATTATAAGGATGAAGTAATATGCGATGTGGTTGACATGGAAGCATGTTACATATTACTCGGTCGACCTTGGCAATCTGACCGTGAAGCCACTCATAAAGGGCGAGATAACATATATATCTTCGTCAAGGATGACCGAAAGACCATATTGGCCCCTATGGATACAGAGGGACCACCTGAAACTTCTAAAGTGGAGGATTGTTTTCTATTAACCATACGGGACTTCGTTGAAAAATTCAAAGAAACAAGACAGGCTTATGCATTAATTGTAAAAGGAGAGGAACTCAAACCTACCATGATCCCTAAAAGAGTAAAGCCCTTGCTACATGAATTTAAAGAAATCTGGCCCGATTACTTTCCCGATGGGTTACCCCTCATGCGAGATATCCAGCACCATATCAACTTTGTCCCCGGGTCCAATCTACCCAATCGGCCTCATTATCGAATGAGTATGAATGAGTGCGAGATTCTTCAAGGGCAAGTAGAGGAGTTAATCCGTAAGGGTCTTATTCGAGAAAGTATGAGTCCATGTGTTATACCAGCTCTATTAACTCCAAAAAAAGATGAGAGTTAGCGCATGTGTGTTGACAGCTGAGTCATCAATAAAATTACCATAAAATACAGGTTTCTTATACCACGGTTGGATGATATGCTGGATATGCTAGAGGGTGCCAAAATATTCTCTAAATTAAATTTAAGGAGCGGCTACCATTAGATTCGAATATGGTCGGATGATGAGTGGAAAACGACCTTTAAGACCAAGGAAGGATTGTACGAATGGATGGTCATGCCCTTCGGTCTTTTGAATACGCCTGACACATTCATGAGATTGATGAACCAAGTTTTAAAACCTTTCATTAGACAATTCGTTGTGGTTTATTTTGATGATATTTTAATATACAGTCAAGATGAAACTATCCATATGGAACACCTCAAGAAGGTCCTTCAGGTGCTTACTGAAAATAAACTATATCTCAATTTAAAGAAGTGCAGCTTCATGACTAATAGCCTATTGTTTCTGGGTTTTGTCGTAACATTTATGGGCATTCGGGTGGATGAGGAAAATGTAAAGGTAATTAGAGAATGGCCGGTTCCCACAAATATTTACGAAGTGTGAAGTTTTCATAGAATGGCGACATTTTATCATCGGTTCGTGAGAAATTTTAGTACTATTGTGTCACCAATCACTGATTGCATGAAGAAAGGGCAGTTTCAATAGACTGACGAAGCTGACAAGAGCTTTATCAAAATCAAGCGCAAATTATCCACGACCCCGGTTCTTGTACTTTCCAACTTCGACAAACTGTTTGAAGTCGAATTTGATGCCTCATATGTCGAAATTGGGAGAGTTTTGTCTCAAGAAGATAGGTCGGCAGCCTTCTACAGTGAGAAACTTAGTGATGCACGTAAGAAGTAGTCTACATATGAGATTGAGTTATACGTGGTGGTCCAGATACTGTCACACTGACGATATTATTTGATTCAAAGGGAATTCATACTTTACACGGACCATCAAGCTCTCTAATTCATTAATAGTCAAGCTAACATTAACCATGTACATGCTAGATGGATCTCATTTTTGTAGAAATTAACGTTCGTGTTAAAACATAAATCAGGACAACAGCATAAGGTAGTTGATGCACTGAGTCACCGTGCGAATTTGTTGTCACTATGAGCAATGAAGTTGTCCAGTTCGAGCGCCTCAAAGACATATATGCCGACGACGACGACTTCAAGGACGCACAGGTTAGATGTTAAGAAGGTCACTCCGGCGACTTACATATGTAAGATGGGTTCCTTTTCAAGAAAAATCGATTGTGCATCTCCAACAGTTCGCTAAGGGAACAGATAATCCAAGAGCTATATGGAGGTGGCCTTAGTGGACACCTTGGGTGAGACAAGACGCGAGCTCTTATGGAAGAACAATATTACTGGCCGCAATTGGTACATGATGTGGGAAGGGCAGTCCAACGTTGTTATATTTGTCAGATCTCTAAGGGACAATCTCATAATATGGGCCTCTATACCCTATTGCCCATGCCTGATGGCCCTTGAGAGGATTTATTTATGGACTTCATGCTTGGTCTCCCATGAACACAACGCGGCATGGATTCGGTGTTCGTGGTATTAGATCGTTTCTCCAAGATGGTGCACTTTATTCCATGCAAGAAGACTCTCGATGCAACACAAATGACAAATCTATTCTTTAGAGAAATTATGCGGCTATATGGGGTTCCTAAGACTATTACTTCTGAACGTGACACAAAGTTCATAAACCACTTTTGACGAACTTTGTGGACTCGATTCGATACACAACTTCAGTTCAACAGCGCTTACTACCCACAGACTGACGGTCAAACTGAGGTTATGAATTGTACTTTAGAAAACCTCCTTCGATGTATTTCAGGAGAAAAACTGATGTAGTGAGATTTGGCCTTGTCTCAAGCGGTGTTTGCATTCAACAACATGGTGAACCACTCGATAGGGAAATTTTCGTTTTAGGTTATTTACGGACGAGTACCTCGCCACACACTAGACTTGGTCTCTTTGCCCAAGCTTTCAGGCATGAGCATTGCAGCAGAACATATGACAAATAAGATCATGTGTATTCATGCGGAAGTGCAGACCAAGTTATATGCCTCGAACGAAAAGTACAAGGAGCAATTGGACAAGCATCGGCGATAAAAGGTGTTCGAAGTGGGCGACCAGGTAATGGTCCATTTGCGAAAAGAAAAATTTCCGACGGGAACGTATAACAAGTTGAAGAATAAAAAGATTGGACCGATACTAATCATCCGAAAGATTAATCACAACGCTTATGTGTTGATCTTTCCGATGACATGGCTATCTCACGGACTTTCAACGTCGCAGACCTGACCGAGTATCATGAACCAGAGCAGGAGGAGAACTCGAGGATGAGCTCTTTTCAAGTGGAGGGGACTGATGTAGAGCAGGTCGCGGACAAGTTCATGACTAAGATGGATCAGAAAAGGCACGATCGACGACGGAAGTGATCTGGACCATCAGATCTTAGATCGAGCTTATCTCGCAATCCGAAATGAGTTATCTGATGTAAAATATATGATTTTGGGGTAGAACGAGCTACTTTAGCCAACCAACACAGTTATGTGGGGTTGCACAGCCTGGATTTGTGAAAAACGCCCTGATCGACGGTCATTTTCCTGTTTTATTTTTATTTTTACTATAAATAGTAAGTTTTAGTTTGATTATAGCTCTTCATCCGTTGGGCTTTAGGAGTTGTGTCCCACATGAAAAGTGCTTAGGATAATTAGGAGAACAGTTTGGTGAAGCCAAATAGGACACTCACTATTTTTGGCCGAAAACCTTACGCACTAGTAGACATCATGACCGTCTATAAATAGTAAGTTTACTATTTATAGTAAGTCGCAGATTCTAGGAGTTTTAGTTGTAGTTTGATTCTGATTTCTTTCCTATTGCTTGGTACCCTTATTTAAAGGGTTGTGAATACATTTTTATTCATTCATTAATTAATTTCAAATTTATTAGAAATTCTTTCTATTTTCTGCTTTCTTTCCTCGTGGATTCGAGGAGTCTCTGTGAGGAGTCCAGAGAAGTTCCATGGATTCAGAATATTTATCATCTTGAGGAAGACAGTGCTCGACCTCACGTCCTTCCCTGCGTCATCAATATGGGCCATTAATCATGTGGGACCACCTCAATATGGGCCATCAATCATGTGGGGCCCATCTTTAATGTCCATTGACCACCATGTGGAGCCCACCTTTGATGTGGATCGTCCATCATGTAGGCCCCACCTTTGAAGTGGATCGTCCATCATACCAGCTCACTTTGGATGTGAGCTTTTTATCAACCTTTGATATGGACCATCCATATGTGGGCCTACATTAATATGGGATCATCCATCATATGAGGCCCAATGTTTACGTCAATTGTCCCGGGCCTCCTTCGACATGTACCTTAAGAGAGAAGTAGAAAAGTCATATGTTAAAAAGCAAAAGAAAAAAATTTACTTAGGGCCTGTTTGTTAAATCTGAAGTTAGAAGTCTAAATTTGAAATCAAATTCTAAAGCATAAATCCCTACCATTAAAATCTTCATGGATTCAATCAAAATGTTTATTTACCAACGTTAGATGAAGATACCATATAAATACCATCTTAATCCAAAGCTTTTATAGCTTGCAAGAAATTTTTAATTGTCATTTACCACTTTTTCTTGCACTATGGTTCATCAGAGATTTGGATCTGCTTAATTTTCTAGATCATGTTAAAAAATGAGCTTTATGTATAGATGGATAGCATGAATCTAGTCGCATACATCATTGTGGGCCTTACAGTCAGGGTCCCACCCACCTCGGTGGATCCAGATTGCATAATAGCCCCTCGTTATTGGATGGTATTGTGTGGCCCCCATCATAATGTATGTGTTTTATCCACGCCGTCCATCCATTTTTCCAAATCATTTTAGGGATTGATCCCAAAAATGAGGACGATCCAAATCTCATGTGGCCTAGAACTTTCTTGGCCCATTAATGGTCACTCACTACTATTTCCTACGATATGGCCTACTTGATACTTGGATTTGCTTCATTTTTTGTATAATGGCCCATAATGATTTGAAAAAATGGATGAACAGAGTGGATAAAGGATACATACATCAAGTTAGGCCCCATGGTTAGGGCTAAGGTAGGTGGCATGTGGCACACCACGCAATCCGCTAAACCCCATAATTGTACGTGGATTAGTTATGGTCAGGTTGAGTAGCAAGACTCGCTACTGAAGTGATGTCACCAAGTTTCGTGGGTCCCTTCATGATGTGTGTTGTCTGGATAAATCATATTAGGGCATGATCCAAAGAATGATTCAGATTTAAACCTTGAGTGGACCTCACCACATAACTTGTGACGTCACTTCAATAGCAAGTCTTGCTACTCAACTTGTTCCCCACAGGTGGGATTGCCTACTACCCCACGGATAGAGATGGACGGTCATGTCAAATGGAGCTATGAAGCATACCGTGATGTATATGTTTTATCCACACTATCCATTCATTTTTCATTTCATTTTAGGAAAAGGACCAAAAACAAGTTAGATCTAAGGCTTAAGTGGACCACACTACAAGCAATAGTGGGAGTTGGGTGCCTGCCATAAAAATTTTCTTGGGGCCACATAAGCCTCTGATCAAGCTAATTTTTGTGTTTTCCCTTCCATCCAGGTCTGTGTGACCTTATGAAGAGGTTAGATGGCAAATAAACTTCCCAATGAACCCTAAGAAAGTTTTAACGGTAGTCATTCCATTCCCACTACTTTTTATGGTTTGGTCGACTTATGTTTAGATATGCCTCATTTTTTGGGATCTTGATCTAGGATGATATAGAAAAGTTTATAGGCGGTGTGGATCTAACACATAAATCATAGTGGGCTCAGAGAAGTGCCAAATGTTAAAAGTTGGGTTATGTTTTACGTTTTACGTGAAGGAAAAAGTGAATGGTAATTTAATCTTCTTTTTTTTTTTTTTTTTATAAAAAAAACGGAGGGCTTCTCCATTTACTCTTAAGTTAAACCTTCGTTGCTGAAAAAATTCAGTCAAAAATATATGGAGCACTTTCCATGTTCGTGTTAACAAACAAAATTAAACACCGATTACTTTCTAATTCCGTATTTAGTCAAAATTTTCAGCGTTACCAAACAGCCCCTTAATAAGATAAGTAACTTTTGGCAAATAAGTTACCTTTGCATCGATGCTTACCAAGCTAACTTAAGGAAAAAAAAATAATAATAAACTTCATTACTTAATATAAGTTAAAAAGTAACTTATTTGGTGATATCCAAACGGGCCCTTAGTCTCGTATGGTAACCAAGTTCAGATTTTAACCTTCTTATTGTCTGATGACCCGATGCTACTTTCCCCCTACATGTGTATTTTTGGGTTGACCCGGTGCTTTTGCTCCCTCCATGATGACTTACAAAGCAGGGAACATGCACGGTTTGGGTGGATCCCCATGTCCACGGAGGTTGGTGGATCCCTAACAATGGGCCCTACTTTGATGTATGTGCCTTACATCCACGATGTCCATTCATTTTGAAAGCTTAAATGAAGCAAATCCAAATCTTAAGTGGACCATACCAATGGAAACAGTAGTGATTAAAACCCCACCATTAAAAACTTCATAGGGCCGCTGGAATGTTTATTTGCCATGCAACTGGTTGATAAGGTGACAAAGACATGCACGAAGAGAGCATACAATACCAAGTTGATCCAAAACTTTTGTGGCCCACCATAAATTTTTAATCGTCAATACTATTGTTTCCTATATAAGTATCCACCCGAGATTTAGGTATACTTTATTTTTTAGATCACGTCTTAAAATGAGTTTTTTGAAAAAATGGACAACATGAATATAAGGCACATAAATTATATTGGGCTCGATAGTCAGGGATCCCACCCACCTCAGTGTATCTAGAGATCCACCGAAGCCGCTCCCCCAACGAACAGGGGCTCATATCCATGGAGCAATTGAAAGGTTGAAACGATTTCTGCACCCTGGGACGTGGATATTAGACCACTCGGGATAACAACTGCAAGTGCCCACAAACTAAAAACATGATTTTAAGACTCATCCCAGTCGAGTGTGACTCGGACGAGTTGACTCAGACTCAATGAGACCAACTCCAGTTTAATGTTGAAAGTTAAAGTCACCTCTGACACAAGTGAGTATGCCAACTCAACTCGAGACCGAATGAGTTGATCCGAGCATCTGAGGGAGAATTTGGATAATAAGTTATTTAAGATAAGCTATTCATGCCTTAAGTAATTTATTTTGATTTTTACTTATTAAATTAAAGTGATTAAGTAAATTTTAAATAAAAAAGTTATTTAAAATTTATCATAAATCAAGTTTACTTATTTTAAATAAATTACTTATCTACTGTTATAAGTAGAAAAGCGTAAAAGATTCGGTAGTATCCAAACGGGCCCGAGTCTTTAACGTACTAAAAGGGGCAAAGCAGGAAAGCAGGACAATCGACTCACGTGATGTCACGTGCCATGATAGTCGAGGCCAGCTGCAACTTCTGCATTAAAAGGAACCACGCATTCTACGTTCTGGTTTGCATGCATGAAGGTACGGTTAGATTATAATTGGGGAACCGTCCACATTCAATGCGTACGAATTCCTTGATCCGACGGCTAGGGGTACTCGGCCGACTCGATGATTGAGGTGCCATCTACGGTGAGGAATGGTCTATATGTATGTACGGTTTTGAATTGAATCTTTTGGCGGGTCCGGCTCACATGCCTGAGTTCCACACGTACATATTGCTGTTTCAGGTCGGTTAAGTAGTCTATTGAGGCGGCAGTGTAAGCTACACGACCCACTGTCTTTTGGAATGTGGAGCCCACTGGAGCAGTCCTTTTCAGGGTAGGTACATTGCTTCTCGGCAACGCCTCGAGGACCACCGTCCTCTTCCACTCGTTCCTGACTAGGCCCGGCAAGGGACCGTCCTGGCGTTGGTTAAGGTCTGGATTTTGAACCGGTTGGACTTAGTGGGCCTATTTGAAACATTGATTTTTCTAATGGCCCATTGGCAGCCTTGATCGTGAAAAAATGCTTGGAACTTGGGAGACCGTAGAAATGGTTTTGACAGAAGGGTTGTGATTCTATGAGCGGCAATTCGCATGAAGGGCAGGACATACATGTTTAAGATATCTGTGCATGTGACCTATATCTGTGCATCTGACCTTGTTATGTTTTTATCAAAAAATTTAAAAATTTAAATTTTAAAATGAAATATTTAATTTTTAAAAAGTAAATAAATATATTATATATAAAAACTTTCTTAAAAATGATTATTTCAATGAGTTATAAGAGGAGAGGTTTTTGTCACAAAAACCTAAGCATGTAGTAGAGTGGGAGTTTTATAAGACATATTTCGCATTTTTCATGTATACATCGTTACAAAAAGCCTAAAAAATTTAATTTTTTGGTACAAAGTTCAAATCCATCTTAATCATAATGCACTTAGGAAGTGAATTAGTGATGTAGGAAAGAGCATAAAATATTAATAAAGAAATATTACCATCTTCTTCAAGCAATCAAAATCTTAAATTCATAAGGTAATTCTTGAATATATAAGAAATAAAAAGAGAAAACTTAAATATTTTTATAGACACCCTACCTGAATAGAGATAAAACTACTCTTGGACTTCAGTATCAGCTTTAATCAAAGAGTTGTATAGTCAGACCCTCGTAATAAGGTCATATGGGATGGACGATGCATGACTCGAGAAAGATATCTGAAGCAATCAATAGGGCAAATCGACAGAACCGTAACTTGTTCAACGCAAGCTCAGTCATCCACCAAGGGTTTTAGTATATCGCAAATTGATCTAAGACGTATTTCCCCGACTCCAACAAAACCAACGACTCACGAAACTTGGTCAGAAAGGTCTCCAATACCTTTAGGAGATGACCATAGGACTCGATCGGCCAACGTCAGAATAGGCTTGCAGTAAGGTGAAGAGGAACATTGCATCCCAGGAAAATCGCTAAAGCACTGAACTCGTAGAAAGCCCTCTTGGAAAAGGCCCTTTAAAAAAGCCCCTAAATGGCTGCTGGCTCATGGCATCTATACTTTTATAAAAGCCTGAAATAGGCCGATGTGTAAAGCTACAAGAGATCTAAAAATAGACCATGAATGTAACAACTCCAAATTTTTCGATTCCTTAAATTTTAAAATTTAAAATTTTATTTTTTAAAAAATGGATTAAACGGTTGCAACCTCCCTCATCATTATTTTATCCGAGCAACTTTCTTTTCTTTATAAGGGTGGACATTTCTCACTGATCAAAAAGGGGAAAACAAAAATAAGAGAAAAGATAAAAAGAGAGAAATTAGTGGAAGAACGGCTTGCACAGGTTAGTACTTATGTTATATATATATATATATATATATATATATATATATATATATATATATATATATATATATATATATATATATATATATATATATATATATATATATATATATATATATATATATATATATATATAATATGTTAGTATGCGTTGGGTTTATGTGATGGATGGTGTAGATCTACCATGGGTGCAATGCATGTGCACATATACTAATATGTGCACATATGCAGTATGCATCTTAGAACACCCTACGCATGTAACAAGAATTAAAAGCAAATACGTGAGTTCTTCCTCTTTATTTTACTTGAATTACATATTGGACTTATTTTGCATATACGGCCCAATCAATTTAGTCCATTAGGTTCTAAGGACCAAAATATGGAAAACTTCCAAAAATTAGGCTAAACTAACATTTTGGTAGGCCACAATATGTAAAATAGAATTTATTAGGCACTCGCCATTGGAATATCCATCAGGGCTTCAGGGAGTTCCGATGGAGATACCAATTATTTTGACCATAAAAAAATAATTACGTAGACCAATGAACAATTCGGATCTTACATAAAAAGTCAGGAGGATTTGAAATAAGAAATGTAATGTTTTAATGGTGAAAGAACGGTCGATGTTGATTCATGGTAGTATGGTCCATTAGAATAACGAATCTACTTCATCTTTCTACCAATGTCCTAAAATTATATTGGTAAAACGGTGAATAGGATAGATCTTAGGCACACATATTATGTATGGGCCATCATGACAAAAGTATAACAATATAAAATGGGTGTAAAAATCTTCCAGCGTGCGAAAGTGAAGTGGATCTATTTACGTTACCAGAATTAGTCCGGATTGATGGGCCTTATATGCGGGGCTTTCTTGATGCAAGTATCAAATCTGTACCATCTAATAATGTTGTCACTTAATAAGAGTTATGTGGTTGAAAAATTTATTTGAAAGAAAGCTCAAGTGAACCACATCGCCTTAAACAATGGAAATTAAATGGGCACTTTTGAATATTCATGTGGGCCACAAGAGTGTTATTTCGAGGAGATTTTTGGGCTCCTCCTTTATGAGGAGATTACCCATCTCACCTATGGTTTAGATTATCATGGGGCCAATTTAAATAAATAAATAGGTACAAAAAAAAAGGGGGTTGATTTCCAGCGTTCAACCAAGTGCGATTTCTAATGGTGGAAACCATCTCGGGTCATCAAATTGTAGACCCCCAGTTGTATATATATTGTATCCACTCCATCCATTTGATTCAAAAGTTTACTATGGGTTAAGAGTGTAAATTAGGATATATTCAAATTAAATGTGTGTGACCCATACAGAAAGAAAATAATGGTAGTTGTACAATAATTGTTTAGGGTATTACGGGTCCTATAGATTTCAGATTGGATTGAAATTTCTTATCAATGGCCAACTTAGTAATCAAAATAATGTTACCTTGTAAAAACTTAAGTATTGTTCTCACGTATGACCTTAATCAAAACAAATCAAATGCTTTAGGAACTTAATGATTTTTAATATTATGGTGTACTGCGTATGGATTATTTATAGGTATTCTCTGATCTGCTTCATCAGATTTCTCCCTAAATCATCAGGTGAGTAATCCCAACATGTTTCCTCTCCATATGATTAAAATAATTTGTTGTTGTGAATGACTTGATTGAATTGAATATGAACTGATTAGTGCTGAGATATTCTTGGATTATGAACATGTGAAATGCCCCTCATAAGGAGAGATGTATGTGACTGCTGATGTGATTACTGTTGCATCAAACCTTCATGCATGGCATCATTAACAGTCTTGTGCGATTACCTAGGGGACAGCCCATTGTACCCACTAGAAACCCACTATATGTGGAAGCCTGCCCAATGGGGGGGATGCGGGCCTTGCCATGCCTACCAACGGTAGAAGCCTGCCCAGTGCAGATGCGGGTTGTCGATATCCAACTCAAGCAAGTGGACAGTTTCTATTTATACCCACTTGATGCATCATCAATATCATTCATATCATTTGCATTAATTACATTATTTGCATTGTATTTCTAATTTTTATGCTTTACTTGTAAGTATTATTTTAATTGTATCGTGCACGAACCATGATGGGTTCACTCACTGGGCCTGGCCAGGTGATGGTTTATTGATGGAAAAACCGTACAGATGGAATGAAGCAGATACAATAACTCAAGAGCCAGAACATGAAGCTAAACCAGTGGATGGTCCACAGGATCAGTGGCCGTATTTAACTGAAGACGAGCTTGATTCGTTGGATCAGTAGAATAATTAGATGGGACATGTGCTTCCTATTTTATTTCTATTTTGAAATGACTTCAGATTTAGATATATTTTTTAAATTTTTGAATAATTTGATGTTTCTAATGATTTAATAAAAGTCTCAATTTGGTTCTCTTGATATATATAATTTTTTTAAAATTTTATTTTATTGTTTATTTTTGGGATGTGTGGTGGTGATTGATAGTGAATGGATTAAGTTGATATGAATGTATTAGGTTAGTGTGAACATAGAATTAGGATTGTATGGTGCTTCTATTAAATAATGTGAATACTGATTTAAGTACACTAAGTGTACAAGTCGTAGACCGTAATTCGGGTTTGAGGGTGCACACTCAGTATCTGAATTTTGGGGCGTGACAATGAAGGCCCATTATTATGATGAGTATGACCTGTTTAAGGGTCTCGACTCTGCAGATCGGTCAAGGGATAGAGTGAGAGAGGGTTGGAGACTATGGATAGGTTCAAGCTTCACTGGAGAAATCTTTAGGAGTTGATGTTCAAGCTTAGATGCAATCGCGGCGTGCGGTCACCTACTTAAAACCACACATGCTTAAACTTATCCGATTTTCTATCATCTCAAGAAAGGTCCAGCTACAACGTTACTCCATCTGATGGAGGCACGAGTTCTCTCAAGTTGATGAGTAGGGCTGAAATCGGGGATATTTGACTATCCCTTTTAACTATAAAGAGTGACTGATCTCCCATTTTTCTTACCACACCTCAAATCAAACCACATTCTCCACTTCGTACATTCGAAGAATATCAAACACTTCCAAACATGCATATCTTCATTATATTCTTTTGCTACTTTTTATTTTTATTTTATTTCACCTACCCAAGGTTCAAAAACTTAGCGTAATATAGCTTAATGTAGTAACATTGAAGTTTCCTTAAATCTCTCTAAAACCATAAAGCCTTGTAAAGTAGAGACTATTCACCCCCAAGGGTGGAAAATGGTACCTAACTTATTTCTTTTCTGTAACCAAGGCCCTTGCCTAGAATCAATGATGCAGGCCAACCACAGGAGTTACTTGAGTCAAGAAATCTTGTGATTTCTCAACCTTAGACAATTCCACAGTTTCTAACCTGTTGTAGATTCTGAGCCAACCCCACACTTAATCTAGCGGTGACTCTAAGTCATATGTGTGTGTGTGTGTGTGTGTGTGTGTGTTGATGCAGTTTTTCGATTGACCCTCCTTGGTTAACCCTTCGGGACCTGTACAGATGAAAACAACAGACAAATGAGACCCTTACTTATATAGGGGGCCCCTCTGTCACGTCCCAAAATTCGGGTACAGAGTGTGCACCCTCAGACCCAAGTTTCGGTTCGTAACTTAAGTACAAGGTGTACTAACTTAATTCTTTAATCGGTTTGATCGCATGTGATATTTATGTTCAATATAAAGTCTGTCATAATTTCAATCTCACATGCATCATACTTAATACCAATCAGCTAAACATATATAAATCTTGACAACCCTTAAAATAAAATAAACCTTAAAATTATTCATTTATTATGTCATTATACTATAATGGTGTTTATTCCATGCTAACATTGTTTAAAAGAAATAAAGCTAAATAATTTCTTAAAGTCTCAAAATAAATACAAGTACATTATACGATAATCAAACTATACTAACAAAATAAAACATATAATTAAAAATTTTCTAATGTCGCCATTTCATCTTCAGATAAATATGACCATTTTCAGGTGGGTCATGTTCAGGTACGGTAGATCCTTCCGGTTCTTGTGCCATGTCATCTGTTAATGACTCTTCTGTACAGTTTTTCCATTAATAAAAATGTAAGCTGGCCAGACTTAGTGATATAACCCAGCATGATTCATAATCACAACAATTAAAATAATACATAAAAACATGTACAATGATATGAATGTAAAATGATGTATGAATGCAGCAGATGGGATAATCATCCATCTGCTTAGGTTGAAGATCGTCAACCTGCATCCACCCGTTGGGTAGGCTTCCACTTTTCGGTAAGCTTGGGCATAGTCTGCATCTGGTAACGCTCTACCAGGATCAACATTTCTTCCAGGGAGGGCCCCTAGGATCGACCGTGCATTATACAATATAATGAATGATGGATGATATCTAAATGCATATTTTCATATTAAGCATAGTTGTATCCATTAGATATTCACATATAAATTTCGTTGTACATTTATCATATCCAAAATATTCAAACCAATGAATCAATCAAACAAACACAAGTATTTATTTTAATTTTAATGAATTATGAGACAAGTTGGGTCACTCACCTGAGTTTGGTAGTATTGACTCTGCAATGTGATTACGTTGATTTGAATTCCGAGGTCCTATCAATTTTATCAACGATATTATTATTCATTTATTTTGATTACATGATGAGGCCCACCTTTGATTAACATCGTAGGTGGCCAGATCCAAAATAATCAAATAATTAAATTTTTTATTCTATTTTTTTCTTCTTTTTAAGATTATAAAATTGAATAGAAATTACTTGATTGGGATGACCCATCGGATAGTCAGATCATTCAGATTCTTGAGGTCTTGTTATGTTTTACCTCGTCGCATTGGAGGAGTGATGTGGATCTAATCGCACATTCACCAATTGCCCAACTCGACCTTCTACACTAAGTGATACCAATACTTGCGCAAAATATCTAAGATTCCTTTATCAAACACTTCTAAATCTAACTAATGTGGCCCATCTGATGGTTAGATTGATCTGAATATTAGGGCCCTTGTATATTTTGGCATCATGAATCATATGATCCGTACAGATCTAATCTAATTTGATTAGATGCACACCAAGTACAATTACATAATTTTAGATTCGCCTCACCTTTAAAGGGCATCTACCATTCGATATAATGAACGTGTGACCAATTCACACCGTTCATTGCATTCACTGAATCAAATTATATTAAATATATAAAAATATTAAGAGGAGGACAATATACATATCCGATCTAAGCACTCTAAAATTCTCTTTCTCCCTTTCTCTGTTGTCGCATGTAGTCTCTTTTTTTAATATTTAAATCTGACTAGAAGTCTTTTATTCTTGAGAGATGCGGATAAAGATATTTAAATTTGGTTTTAACTCTTTTATTCTTAAGAGATGCGGAGAGAAATATTTAAATTTGACTAGAACTCTTTTATTCTTAAGAGATGCGGAGATAAGATAAATTTAAATTAAATATAAAATAAAGATAAGATTTAAAAAAAATCTTTTATTATTATAGTGAATTTCACGGCCCTTACACCCTCTGATGCGTAAGTCAAGACCTTGGGTCTTTTAAGGAGATGATCTTTATGGAAAAGAGTCATCAATCAAGTATTAGGGTGTGTATGCATACCTTACATTGGCTGGGGGTATCTCTATTTATAGGAGAAGGAAGATAATGTTGTAAGGAGTCCTTCATGATACGCCGGAGATGAATCCATTCAGAGATTCGTCTAGGATCCTCTCGAGATTATTGTCGTTCAAGGTTCTCGGGATCATATTTGATCCTCCGAAGATCTTGGGAGAGATCTTCGAGCCATTCAAGAGATTTTTAAACTATTGGTCCAGGAGAAGATTGTGTAAGCCATATTGAGCTTTTCGTTGAATTGTTGTTTGCCTTGTTTTAGAGGTTATCCTGAGCTATAGCCGAGCTCTGGCCGAGCTACAATCAAGCTATTGGTCGACCTATAGTTGAGTTATGACCGACCTATAGCCGAGTTATGCCCGATTTATAGGTTATGTTGGCAATAGGCCATTTGAGTGGACTTATAGTTGTATCCTCTTTGAGAGTCCTTACAGTTACATCGACTTCCTTGAAGGTCGACTTATCTTCGGAAGTAGATGCATCGTAAGGCTTGGATCCTATTGGGTCCGCGCTGGTTTGTAGAGTTGGTCCATTCCATAAGTCAACCTATCAAACTTATCTATTTTTTTGCCCAACATATATATATATATATATATATATATATATATATATATATATATATATATATATATATATATATATATATATATATATATATATATATATATATATATCTTTGTATATGAGCCAACCCTACACTTAATCTAAACCTAATAAGTATCACAAAGTATTAGAGAGTCCAACTTGAGGTAGTGAGGGTTGTGTCCTTGCATCTGTGCGTGAGAGGGTGTTCATATTACATAGTAATCTACGATCGGTCGATTACATCACTTGTATAGAAGACTCAAAACCATAGTTTAAAATTATAAAAAATAACAAAAAATCTCTTAAATGACAAACTTTGTCAAAAAAAATAAAAACATCAAATAAATCTTACTAGAGTGTTCTCAACATTATTACAAGTAACTTTTAAAAAAGACGAAAATACTAAAACCATAAAAATATGGAGATACAATGAAAATGAAAATTATAAAAAATAATAAAAATTTCATAAAATTTTGACCCCAAAACCATTGTTTAATAAAGATTAATAGGTTATGCATTCGTGACTGTTGTTAGAAGCCTTCAATCTAAAAGGGCTTTGGGTCTCTCGATCAGTCAAGGGCCTGGCTCGACCGGTCGAGCGGGCATCTTGACTAGTTGAGGATTGCTCCACTCAAAGTCCAGCGTTATATGATTTTTGATGTCCATGCCGCTCGACCAGTCAAGGGGATGGCTCGACCAGTCGAGGGGGTCCCTCAACCAGTCGAAGTTATGCAAATTCGAGTCCAAATCTTGTGCAAATTAAGGAAATCTGAGATGGTTTTCACAATGGTGCGAAAGTGAAGTTTCCTAAACTATAAATAATGGTCCTTAGGGCTATTCTAAAGTATTCAAAGGTTTCTTAAAGGTATTTTAAAGGGTTCTAGGGTTATCAAAGGGTATAGCAAGGGTGAGATTCGAGGTTGTTCGAATCTGGTAAGTCCTCTCTGTTTATAATTGATGCTTTCATAGTAGAATTCTGTCGCTTTGTGCCGTGATTTTTTCCCAAAAGGATTTTTCACGTTAAATCTATGTGTTCTCTTGTGTTTGCTTGGTGTCATTGTATTGTTATCCTAGATCTAGATCTATATGATTCTGCCGGCCAAAATTCCAACAAGTGGTATCAAAGCAATCGTTGGGGCACAGATTTGAATCTGCAGGATTAGTAATAATGGGAAGCACTAGGTATGAGATTGAGAAGTACTCAAAGAAAAATAATTTCGAGTTATGGAAGATCAAGATAATGAGTTCCTGAATCAAACAAGCGAAGATGGTACTCTTGAGGAGTGAAAGTCTACTATGACTGATTTTGAATGTAATACTTTTGATAAGAAGACATTATCATCAATCCGTTTATATCTCACGGATGAGGTTCTCTACAACGTCATGAGGGAGAAAACCGCAGTTAAGTTATAGGCAAAGTTAAAGGATGTCTATGCAAAAAAATCCTTAGAAAATCGCCTACACTTGAAGCGGCAGTAGTATAACTTCAAGATGGGAGAGGGTGGAGATCTAGAGGCTCATATCAATAACTTTAATAAATTATTTTGCAAATTGCTGGATATGGAGGAAGTGATGAAAGATAAAGAACAAGCATGTATGTTGCTAAATTCTCTTTCGGTGTCGTATGAGTCATTCAAGGACACTATGTGCAGCACGAATAAAACTCTGAGTGTCAACATCGTTATCTCAGCCCTTCATGAGAAGGCTATGAGAAAGCTAAACGGTGACATGAGGGCAACTTTTGATACACTGTTTATAAGGGGTAAAAATTTTGAACAAGGTACGTGTTCCTCAGGTTATAAATCCAAATTCAAGGGCAAGGGCAAAGAAAATGTAAAGTGCTAGAATTATAAGAAGAAAGGACATGTGAAGAAGGATTGTGAAAATTCTAATCGAAGAGAGAAGATTATGAGGCTTCATATAAGGAGGCCAATGCTGTCACGTCAGATGGATCGAGTGAATGCGATGGTAATGTTTTGTCTGTGTCTATGATCAGACGGCCATACGATGATCGTAAGGGCGAGTGGATTCTAGATACATGAGCATCTTTTCACATGACTCCTCATCGGAGTTGGTTCACTAGTTATAGGGAGTTCGATGGTGGACAGGTATTTATGGGCAATGATATTGCCTGTAATATTCTGGTTGTTGGTACGATGCGTATTAAGATGTTTGATGGGGTGGAGCGTACCATGACTGATGTCATGCACGTTCCTGATTTGAAGCAGAATTTGATTTCTCTTGGTGTACTTGAGGTAAAAGGATGCAAGTACACAGGTATTGATGGTGCTCTTAAGGTATTTAAGGGGGCACGGGTAATCATGAAAGCACAACGACTCGATAACTTGTACAGGTTGATTGGGAGCACTTCTAAAGGTGGAGCTGTAGTGGATGTAGCGGATTCCACCTCTACACGTGTGTAACATGTTGGGCATGGCTACATGAGTGGGCAGGGCAGGAAGGCTGAAACGCGCGGACAGGGATACAAAGTATGTAGAGCAGCCACCTGTGAGAAAAATCACACGGCATGATCGTATGATATCGGCGAGGTACATGGACGACTCCAATATCACAGGAGATTCATCTTCTATTCAGATGACTTTAGGTGAGCCTGATGCTGAGAAGTGAAAGGTGACTTTGGGCGATGTGATGGATTCGTTGTACCAGACCGACATATGAGAGCGGGTGGAGCTTCTATTGGGCCGGAGAACGGTTGGATGCAGGTAGATCTTCAGGAGGATATAACATAGATACAAGACGAGGTTAGTGGCGAAGGGTTATGCTTAGAGAGAAGGGATCGACTTCTCAGAGATATTCGCGTCGACGGTATAGCAGGTGTCTATTAGATCAGTGATTGGCGCTGGTTGGCTAATGTGATCTTGAGCTGGAAGGATGAGTGCGGAGTCTGCACTTCTGCAAGGAAAAGTAAAGAGCAGATCTACATGAAGCAACCAGAGAGGTTCGAAGTTAAAGGGACTGATAAAATTTTTTGTAGGAGGTCATGGTTCGACCTGTCGCTTAGGCAGTGATTTGATTCCTTCATGGTGAGTCAGGAATTGATGACATGTAGATCACCAATTATGACATATCTGAAATCAATGTACTGAAGACTCGGTTAAGTGGAAGATTTAGGATGAAGGATTGGGGGGCTAAAAAGATGGTTCTCGGCATTGAGACTGAAGGAGGAGTAGGCCTTGATAATTATAGGAGGAATATCTTGTGTGTAGGTATTGATCAAGGATGTGATGAGCCAGGTAAAGCCGTAGAGCATTCCTTACGCATCTCTCCTTAAGTTTTCTTCAGGACATGTCGTAAAACAGATGAGGAAAAGTAAGATATCTCATGAACCTTATTCAAATGCGGTTGACAATGTATGCTATGGTCTGGATTAGATCGGTTATTTCATAGGCTATCAGTGTTGTGAGCAAGTACCCCGACAAGCAGTATTGGGTAGCGGTGAGATGGTAAGAAGAGTACGTCTTTCCTTTTGAGAAGACAGGAGCAAAGGTGGTTGAGTACGTAGATTTTGATCCGCAAGAAATGCTCACCTATATCGTTCCTGCAGAGAAGTTCAAGTTCTATGTAACTTTTCTGGGCTTGGTGATGGCGTAAAAGAAGGACAGAGTGTGCACGAGAAGCGTTAACTGAAGCTATGATATGATGCAGAGATAAAAGAAGAAGTCGATAAGTTATACGGTTGAAGATTAAAAACTTGGTGGAGATTGTTGCAAGAAGCCTTCAATCTAAAAGGGTTTTAGGTCTCTCGACCGGTCGAGGGCCTGGCTCGACCGGTCGAGTGGGCATCTCGACTAGTCGAGGATTGTTCGACTCAAAGTCTACTGTCTTATGATTTTTTGTGTCTGGGCCGCTCAACCAGTCGAGGGGATGGGTCAGTCGGGGATACATAAATTCGAGTCCGGATCTTATATGAACTACAGAAATCTAAGGCTATTTTCACAAGGGTGCGAAAGTGAAGTTTTCTAAAATATAAATAGGGGTCCATAGGGCTATTCTAAAGTATTCTAAGGCTTCCTAAAAGTATTCTAAAAGGTTTTAGGGTTATCAAAGGGTGTAGCAAGGGTGAGATTCGAGGTTGTTCGAATCGGGTAAGTCCTCTCTCTTTGTAATTGATGCTTTCATAGTGAAATTCTGTTGCTTTGTGCCGTGGTTTTTTTCCGAAAGGATTTTCCACGTTAAATCTTGTGTTTGCTTGGTGCCATTGTATTGTTATCCTAGATCTAGATCTGTGTGATTCCGCAGGCCAAAATCCTAACAATGACAATGTCAAAATCAAAAGTTATGATGGTTTTATCGTTAATACTTCAAACGACAATTTCTCTATATCCGGAATGAATATCTTCGAACCCAACACACATGAAACCCAGTTACATCATGCCCTCCGTAGGACTAGACCCAATCTTGACAGACTATTATTGCTTTTGTTTGAAATTCTTTTGGTTCAGTTATGCTAAGAGTGCATATGCAGTATATTCTATATCAATTAGGGCCTAGCCAAAAGGTTAATTCATTGGTATATAAGGTTATAGATATAGTATTGATTGAATACACTTAACATATGGCTGCATATGGCATCGGTGCTACAATACCATACACATGGTGACAACTGGACTAACTAAGATCTAGGTGGTAATTACATGTCTTACTATGTGGTAATATGATAATATTTTTATTGTTATTGTATAAGTACTGTATCTATTCACAAGAGACAAAAGTAATCACCACAAGCAAAAGTTATGCCATGTAGTAATATGGTAATAAATTTTTTTATTAGCATATACCTGTCTCTATTGGAAAGATACAAAAATAACCACCACAGGCAAAAGTCATGTCCATTAATAGAGCCTTATGCATATACGAAGCCCTGTGCATTTATTTATATTCTTTTGTAATTGTCCTTTGGAAACTTTTTGTACAAGCATATCAATGTTTACACTTAGAAATATATTCAACACTTAAAAGTGTAAATCTTCGTGTTAAATTATATATTTACCGGGTCATTTTTTATTTCAAAGATAATTTTTCATCTTCATTCTTTTACACTTATTAGAATATGTAAAAAAGGGTAGTGAATCTGTCTTGAGGCGATAACTATTCAAGTCAAAACTTGAATCTAAAAATACAATTTCTTCATTTCTTTCAATGTATACCATATCTCAAATCATACAACACATCTGGTAATTCAAATATTCATAAAGTAAAATATATTGTAGAGATACCATGAACCAAAAGTAATATTGCTCCACTCATAAGCCCATCAAACCCGTCTGGCAATAATAATGATAAATAAATAAATAAAAATAAGACAAAAGGTGGTTAGGAAAAAAGTCCAACATCCAAATTTTAATTTTTAGCTCATTTGGTAAGTACAATATTTTGATTTTTGGTATATGCCATGTTTATGATGCATCCGTCCTAATGATGCGTCGGACACATGCTCCACACATTTCCGGCGTGCATCCCACCCCTTCATAATGTAGACCACTCATTGATCATACAGGTTGATTGAATTAAGGGCCAGATCAAAACTGCCACGTGGGGCCTCGTAAGCCCAATCTATGGCGCGCGGATTAGGTAATACCCCCGCCTGTTCGGAGCTTGGGACGGGCGGAGGCTTCGAGGGCCACTAAGGGGCCACCTTGATGTATTAACTTTATCCACACCGTTCATACATTTTTTTATGTTATTTTAGGATATTATATCAAAATTTTATAATATCCAAGTCTCAAATGGGCCACGCGGTCTTGATTAAACTACTACCGTTGAAAAATTCCTATGAACCACTGAGTTTTGGATCAAGATGATTTTTTTTATTTTTTTTTTCACTTCATCCATGTGTATATGTCCATATCAACGGGTTGGATGGAAAATAAACGATACAGTGGACCCTAAGAAGGTATCAACGGTGGGCGTCCTTAGCACTGCTGCTTCCTACGGTGTGGTCCATTTGAGCTTTGGATCTGTCTTAGTTTTAGTCAACTATTCTAGAATGAGATGGAAAAGGGAATAGACGGTGTGGATAAAATTTCATACATCACAGTGGCCCCCTCAGTGACCGTAGAAGCCTCCGCCTGTCCCGAGATCCGAACAGGCGGGGGAAGTACCTAATCCGCGCGCAACCGATGGCATGTGTGATAGAGTTCCAGAACAATCTTTAGAAAGTGTGCACCGTGTAAATACTCCAAAGTCATGCTAGCAGACACACATGAAGCAAACCATAGATAATGCATGTTGACTTTAGAGTGCTGGATTTCCCCCCTGGGAGCCTATTTTTCCCAAAAGACCAATATGATTTTTCAAAGAACCAATGCACCTACCTGCCCTTAGTCATATAACAACTCATGGGTGTGGCATGTACCATGCAGGTTGAGACGGATGAAGTGATTTCTTAAAAGAGGGAGAGGCGCCGGTTTTGAGAAGCTGAGAATTATTAGATACTCTAGCTAGGCGTGACGGTTGATAATTGGCCACTTTAAAATTGTACATGTGGCATATATTAGCTTAACCAAACCCTCTAAATTGTCAGGCCCACAATAAATAAATTGTAGGTTAAAAATCATACGTTCTTAATCTCTGATAAATAAACAGTTAGTTGTTGAATTGGAGCCATTGACGGTTTTTGATCGACTGTCCATTAACTAACTAGACAATCAAAGAATCAAGTGACTATATATTTGTCTGTAAGATTCATATGAATCAAGTACCCTCTCTCTCTCTTTCTCTCTCTCTCTCATCTGCGCCCCCCCCCCCCCCCCCCCCCCCCCGCCAACACACAGATAGATATATATATATATATATATATATATATATATATATATATATATATATATATATATATATATATATATGAGAGGTATCTTAACACACCGAGAGACTATGACATGGTATATATTAAATCAATCAAACCAACTAAATTGTATAACAAAATATCTTTAAGCCACATTTCCAAAACTACAATGGGTTGAACAATCATAGCCTCTTATTCATGGATTTTTTTTTTTTTTTAAATAACAAAATTAGAACCATTGGATATACTTCATTTTAACTGTCCAATAAATGTCCAAATGACGTGACACAATTTAGATGAACCATGAGCCGAAAAAAAATATGAAGTATATCTAAAATGTGTCACGTCATTTGGACAGTTTAGTTTCATCTACTTACGCTCCATGCAGGCAATTTCTAATTAATTTCAAAGTTTTTTCTTTTTGACCTCATATTCACCTTGGAATCCAAAAACCATGACCATCCGGTGGGCCACACCAAAGAAAAAGATGGGATAGGATGCTCACCATTAGTTTCGTGTAGGCCCAACTGCTGTATTTATATGCAATCCAATCCATTCATGATCTGATGTTCATCATAACGAAAGAGTTGCCCAAAAATCACAGTATTTCAAGACTCAATGTAAGTCATACCAAATGAACTTTACATGTTTCTAGGTTTAATGTTACGGCGTGACCCACCTGAGGCCAAATAATGAGTGATGCACATGCACCTGATGGAAGGAGTGGATTTCATGCGTCTTAAGTCGTTCTTCCCAATCCAGAGGAAGGGATCCCAGTATTACATCCAAGCCATCTAACAAAGTAGGTCCCACTTATTACATCTTTTAAACTGTGGGTGCTCAAAATTCAACGGGCCATGCATGAACGACAACTCATTTATCCAGTTTGGATATATATGAACTTTCGGGGAATCCCCAAAAATAAAAGGTTTTCCTTGATTTGATATATCCGTCTATCAATGAAAATTCTAGACGGCAAGCTAAAATATCCATCTTTATTTGGTATTTTTACCAACCCATTGATCTGACAGCCGCATCATTGATGGAACATGCACTCAATTTCTTCGCAATCAGTCAATTCTTACATTTTCAACCCATGCATGCATTCCATCCTTGGCGTACAACTACACGGGGGTGTACATGGAGTTGAATTGAGTCAAGCTAGTCTCAGCTCAACTCAGCTCGACTACTAGCTGACCTCAAACTTGAGCTCGACTTAGTCTTCAAGCTTGACTAGCTAGCTCGGCTCGGTTCGGTTCGGTCAGTAAGTTAAGTCAGTTTGAGGTAAGTTGGAGTCGAGATCGAGTCGAGTTTGTCATTGTAGCATTTTCACAAATACATGAACTGTACCTTCAAAATCTCATTGTATTTGAAATAGTAACAATGATTTTATAGGTATTTTATCAAACACCTTCTAAGTAACATAAAAATTATGAAAAAAATGTGTTAGTTTCATATACATACCTTTCTTGCCACTAGCCACACTTCTTTGAATCATTTCATGAAACGCTTGGTGAGCAACATTAATATCAAAGTAATTGAGTCACCGAACTGGTTCTATTCGAGTTTAATTTGAGCTGGGTTTGATTCGAGTCAAGTTGAGCTAGGCCAGCTTGAACTCATTTTTGAGCTCAAAAAATCAGATCAACTCAGCTCAAACGCAGCTTTGAACTAAATTGATTCGAGTTTTTCTGAGTCAAGTCGAGTGAGCTAACCAAGCTAGCTCACTTCGTGCACACCTCTACAACTATATAGTCCTGCCTAGCTTTGGATTGGGCTTGGACCTATTAGCTAGGTTTGTGGGCCAAGCTTAGCTGGCATAAGAGCCCAATCAATTTGTGGGTTGGACGTGGGCTCAAATCATGCTCTGACTCAACGTATGCTTGCAGGCTCACGTCGGGCTGGCAAACATGGCCAGATCAATTTAACCAGGCCTGATTGACCCGACTTCATATGTACATTTCTAATCACCTACAAAAACACCTTGTAATCCTTGGAAATAAACCATGTGAAGAGGAGACCGTTATTTCAGTTTTCTAAGTGTGACCCACCTGACCAATAGATAGATATTAGGAACATTCAATTGGGAAATAAGAACTTATATATCATTTATTGGGCTGCGTCAGTAGAGTTATACCCGGGCCAAAACAACATTTTTCAGGCATTGGGTTTGAACATTGTGCTAGGTCCATGCCGGTGAAAACAGGTCCATTGCCATTACTAGTGAAACATGGAACTCCGCCAAAGGGGGGCAGAACGGGTGTTAGATAGCTGTGCCTATGGCTAACGTGCTTGTAGACGAACGTCTTTTATAAAGTAGGGCAAAATGCGAACCTGCCCTGTATTAAAAATGAATATAGATCATATGCTTGCTACAAATCAAGATTTCTTGTTTTCCTGTATTCTAATTGGTCCATGAAATTGCTTATGTTGTCACATTGTTGCATTGTAGCTTGTGATGATGTGGCCCAATCACATTATTTTCTGTTTTCCTATCTTTTAATTGGTCCACTTCATCATTGGCAATGTCACATTGCAACATTAAATGTAGTTTGTGATGATGTGGCTCAATCACATTGTAACAAACATAAAATTTCTATTTTGGCAAGCAAAGAATCTAGATTTATTAAAAACGAAGGTATTTGGCCCGTCAAGCCGGCCACACATGTAATTTAAATTTGGACGGTTGGGTGCACATGCCTGATATGTGGACTGATGTTTTTTGTCCAGGGCATGTAGGCGCTATTATTCCCTACCTGATGAATGGTCTGGATGTACAGCAGGAAATCCTTCCCCTCAAACAAGGGACCATTCATTGAATCACAACCCTTAAGCTTTACTTAGTTCATGAAAGATCACAAAATTATGGATAGCTCATCTGGTACAGATGTGAGCTCCTGGAAGCTGTGGAGCCCACCAGGATATCTATCAGTTTCTCCCGCTCATGTCTTAACAATGAGGTAGATCCAACTCAAATGGGCCACCCTACTGGAAATAGCAAGGACACTGACAGAAAAGGCCATTATAAGCCCACAAAAATGTTGAATTAGTCTAATATTTGTGTTTTGGCTCCTCCCAGTTGGAATTACTTCATGAAGAGCTTGGATGACATATAAGGGCTAGGTTTGGAACGTCGGATTTAATCATATCTACAAATATTATGAAATTTTGACCGTCAAATCTCATATTTAGAATCAATTTCTTTCTTCGAGAAAAATACTATATCAAGTGAAATCAATGTCTAATGAATTTTAGAATTATAATTAATAGATCAGATTTCACAACTAATGCCAGTATGTGTGTTCGAAAAGGTTCTACATGGCCGAGCTCATGGGAACTTCCCATGAGGTCGAGTTGTGTGGGCCCACAATGATGTGTGTCGAACATCTACCCCATCAGTTAGATGCACCATTCCATGGTGGGCCTAGGGCTTAAAAATCAAGTCAGTCCGTGACTTGTGTGGGCCATACCACGTGCAAAAGTTGAGAGGGATTACCTTCCATTAAAACATTCATAATCATTTTTTGGACCCACTGAGATGTGGTTCACAAATCCAGCCCATCCATTATGTGTGTCTCACTTGGATGAGGGGTCAAACCAAGTTTCAGATGCACCCAAATTTCAAGTGGGCCCCACCAGGTGTTTTTATATGTTTTAGGCATGTCTTCACATGATTTTAGATGGTATGGCCCACCAGAGTTCCTCATACGGCTGATTTTGGATGATCTGAACCGTCTAACAATATGATCCGGTGGGCCATACCATCTAAAATCATGTGAAGACATGCCTAAAACATATAAAGCACCTGGTGGGGCCCACATGAAATTTGGATGCGTCTAAAACTTGGTCTGACCCCTTATCCAAGTGGGACACACATAATGGATGGTCTGGATTTGTGAACCATATCTCAATGGGCCCAAAAAATGATTATGAATGTTTTAATGGAGGGTAATCCCTCTAAACTTTTGTATGTCGTGTGGCCAACACAAGTCATGGATTGATTCGATTTTTAAGCCCTAGGCCCACTATGGAATGGTGCATCTGACTGATGGAGTAGATGTTCGACATACATCATGGTGGGTCCACACAGCTCAACCGTATAGAACTCTCTCTCTCTCTCTATATATATATGCGTATTTGGATTAATCCAACTATTTTTTTTTTTTCCTTTTTAGTTTCTATTCTAGACATGTGAAAACATTTTCGTGAGACCAACTGCAATTTCATTCTACATGATCCCGTGTTTCAAACAGGCACTTAAATGCTATGGTGGACAAAGATGTTTCAACGGTGGACATTTCCATTCCCACGGTGTGATTTACTTAAGTTTTAGATTGCCTATTTCTAGATGGATCCATTTCTCACCGACATTTTTGTGGGCCACGATGAGCTGTCAGGAACTTTCCGTTGGCGGGGGCATCCAACTGTACGCGTGGCCATGGGCTTCCTAATGGACGGCTCACAATATTCAGTCACTTGGACAACTATAAAAGCTACACATCTAGGGCCTGTTTGGCCAGGCGGATTACGAGGGATTAGGAAGGATGGGATGGTAAAATCCCTGGATATGACAAACGAGCCAAACAGGCCCGATGAACTTGTCCCAGGATATAGTAAACCCATGGATCTTAAACCAATCCACTACATCACCATCATTACCTTAAAATTGATCCCATCCCTCCTAATCCCGTTTAATCATGCCAGGACGTGTTTGGTTGGACGGACTGAAAGGGATTGAAAGGTAAAATCTCATGATATGCCAGGTGTACCAAACAGACTTGGTGAACTTATCCCAAGATATAACAATCTCATGGATCTTAAACCAATCCGTTGACACCACCATTATTACCTTAAAATCCATTCCATCCCTCCTAATCCCATGGGATTCGTCCGGCCAAACAAGCCCTAGGTATTAGATGGGATTAGGTGGGATGGAACTGCATTTGGTCCCGTGCCAATTCCACTCAATGTTTGGGAAAGCTTGGAATAAGATTAGATGGAAGAGAAATTTATGACTGTGGACCACACCTTTTATCCAGCAGTTTTTTTTTTTTAAGCAATACAAACTTAACATACGCAGTTAGACCTCTTACAAACACCTAATTTCAGGACGAAAATACCCCTCCTTTTCATGGAAACAGATTGGGTACTCCCCCCGCCACCAACTAATATGGGATGGTCGGTGGTTTGTGGGCCCCTCCATGTGTATGCTTTTCATCCATGCCATTCATATATTTTTCCAGACCATTTTATGATATGAGACCAAAAATGAGGTATATCCAAATCTCAAGTGTACTACATTACAGGAAACAATGTTGAATGAGCGTCAACCATTAGTAACCTTTAGGGGGCCATAAAAGTTTCCAATCAAGCTCATTTTTGGTTTTTCCCCTTCACCTAGGCCTGTATAACCTAATCAACAGATTAGATGTGAAATAAACAGTTCATTGGGCCTTAGGAGAATTTTAAGGAGAATTTTAATTGTCAATATCCAATCAATATTATCTTCCTGTGGTGTGGTCCACCTGAGATTTATATCCCTCTCATTTTTTGGATCAAGCCCTAAAATGAATTGGAATAATGGATGAATGGAATGAATGAAACACATACATCATGGTGGGACTCACAGACCACCGACAACCAGCCATTGGCTGGTGGCAGGGGGAGTAGCCAATCCGTTTCCTTTCACTGGCTTATATTTTACTCATTGCTTTCACTTCTTTGCTCTCATTCCCTTAACGAAAAAACCTTCCTTCTCAAAATAACTGCCTTTCACTCCCTTTCAACGATAAACCGACGTATGGAGGTTTTTCTTCTCATTTTCCTGATCGGAATCTCCGTGAATCATCTACATATCATCATTATACATTGTCATTTTTCGTCTTAGTTAGGGTTATGTGAAATCCCACGAAGTGGCTGCATTTGCAATCCTTAAAAAGGTTCAAAATATTCCCTCACTTCAAAGCACCTCTCTTCAGCGTACATTTGACCGGTACTATAGTACTCGGTGGTACGAATATTTTTAAAAAATGCTCGGCTCATACAATTGCACTGCATGCGAAGTTCAGTCATTTCCATGTGTTAGGCTTACTCAATTTTATGCGTTAGGCTTAATTAATTTTATGTGTTCACCGGTCAAATCCATGTGAAATTTACTCAATTCCATTTGAAGCTCACTCAATTTCATGTTAGGGCTCCCTCGATCTCATGCTATGCTTGCTGAATTTCATGTTTACCCTGCTCAATTTCATGTTAGGATCGCTCAATTTAATGTTTACCTAGCTTAATTTCATGGTAGATAAGGTCAATTTAATGTTTGTCTTGATAAATTTCATGCCAGGATCACTCAATTTAATGTTTGCCCAACTTAATTTTTTGGTAGATAAGGTCAATTTAATGTTTGCCTCAATAAATTTCATGCTAGGATCGCTCAATTTAATGTTTGTCCAGCTTAATTTCATGGTAGATAAGGTCAATTTAATGTTTACTTTGACAAATTTCATGTTATGATCGCTTAATTTAATATTTTTCCAGCTTAATTTCATGGCAGATAAGGTCAATTTAATGTTTGCCTCAATAAATTCATGTTAGGATAGCTCAATTTAATGTTTTGTCAGCTCAATTTCATGGTAGATAAGGTCAATTTAATGTTTGTCTCGATAAATTTCATGCTAGGATTGCTCAATTTAATGTTTGTCTAGCTTAATATCATGCTATGCTCGCTAGATTTAATGTTTGCCCCACTCAATATCATGATATGCCCGCTCGATTTAATGTTTGTCCCACTGAATATCATGCTATTCTCGCTTGATTTAATGTTTGCCACATTGAATATCATACTATGCTCACTCGATTTAATGTTTGCCCAACTCAATATCATGCTATGCTCACTCGAAATATCGTTTACCCAGCTCAATATCATGCTACGCTCGCTGAATTTAATGTTTGCTTGCATAGCTGAATTTATAGTTTCTCCTGCTCAATTTTCAGTTTGCCCCGTTCAATTTCTAGTTTGCCCCGCTAATTTTTTGAATTTTTCCGTTGAATTTTCTAGTTTGCCCTGCTTAATTTCTAGTTTACACCACTCAATTTTCATGTTTGCCCCGCTCAATTTCATGTTTGCCCCGCTCAATTTCATTTTTCCCCCCCTCAATTTCTAGTTTACCCCACTGAAATTCTACTTTACTCCGCTTAATTTCATGTTTCCCTCACAGATTTTCTAGTTTGACCCGCTTAATTTCTAGTTTGCTCCGCTCAATTTTCCAATTTGCCTCGCTTAATTTGTAATTTGCCCCGCTCAATTTTAATGCTTACCTCGCTCAGTTTCTAGATTGCTGTGCTAAAATTTCATACTTCCCTAGATCAATTCCTAATTTGCGTTGATCAAGTTTCATGCTTGCCTCGCTCAATGTCATGATAGATAGTATCACAAAGTTAAATGAACACCACATGAAATCATTCGTATTGTTAAAGGCCTAATCTGTACGAGCTTTGGTTGTTTATTTGATGCTACCTCAGTGAATTAACTAATGGACTTATTTGATGCTAACTAAGGTCAATTTAATGCAAGTTGATGCGCATGTGTTAGGCTTAGTTAATTTTATGCGTTAATGGGGATTACATACACTTGATTTAATGTTTGCTTGCATAGCTTAATTTATAATTTTTCCCGCTGAATTTCATGCTATGCTCGCTGAATTTCATGTTTGCTACGCTCAATTTCATGGTTGCCCTGCTGAATTTCATACTTACCCTGCTGAATTTCATATTTGCTCGGCTTAATTTCTACGTTGTCTCGCTCATTTTTCCAGTTTGCCTCGCTCAATGTCATGGCAGATTGTCTTACTTAATTTAATAAAATACGATACAAAATCATTCGTAGAAGCCCTAATCCATATAAGCTCTGGTTGTTTACTTGAAAATTTAACGCATTGCTTACTCTTTATTTCCTTAAGCTTTGTATCATTCTCATTTATAAGGGAAAGCGAGTTTTCAATCTTTTATTATTTAATTGAGTTTTATCTTTTGGCAAGCTTCCGTTGTTTAACGATTTATTGATAATTTGTTATTGTATTGATTTCCAGATAATGGCTACGAGAATCATCTGTTACTATGGTGGGGAGTTAGAATGTGAAAACAAGTAATGGACATACATGAGTAGAAGTACGAAAACTATTTCGCTAAATGTTGATACTATGTACGAAGAACTTCTATCCAGAATGTATAGGATTATTAAGAGTACACCAATAGATTGTGGTATTATGATAAAAGTTTTATATCCCTGCTCCAATAAATCAATCCCTCCAACCATACTCGAGGACGACAATGACGTCAGAGAGTTCCTGGCAACACAGTTGGAGTATTCGAAAAAATTCATCCATTTAGTCATCGAGACAATCCAACACATTAATATGACAACACATGTGGACAGTGTGGCAGAGGAGCATGGTGTGAAATTTGAATATAAGCCAAATCTAGTACAAGTAGGAGGAACAAATGATCAACTGCTCGAGCCGTCCCAAACATCAAATTTTGTGAGTAGCCAAGTCAACGGTGCATGTGACCTTGACCTCATTTATGATTACATGGCACTGCCTCTAGTAACAACAGCAGATTTGCTGTCATCATACACAGCCTGAAGATACATCAAACCTGAAAGCGACATCCCGCATCCAGACCTTCCCGAAACATCAAACTTCATCACTCATCAAGTTCTCGCGCCGTTTGATGATGCTGCATTCACAAATGCAGCAATGTTAGAATATACGGATTCGTTGTGTGAATCGATCGATATAGCCATTAGGGAAATGTTTAAGGACAAAAGTCAGTGCCAGTATGTTTTGAGCTAATTTGCAATTCAAAATAAATTTCAATACAGGGGTACTCAAATTCTATGAGATTTACGGTTGTGTGCTTCGAAGATAGATGCGAATGGAGGGTTCATACATCTTGCGTGAGTAATTCGGAGATATTTAAGACATGAACTTATACATCAAAACACACGTATGACACGTCATGGATGAACAACGATCACTAGCAAGCAAGCAATAAGTTAGCGTGTGATCCGGTTGTTAACTGCATTAAACAATGCATGGGGTTGAGGCCACATGATATTATCTTTCCCATGCAAGAGAAGTATAATTATTGTTATCCATTATAGGAAGGCATAGGTAGCCAAAGAGCTTGCAATTAATCAGGTAATGGGGTCTTATGAGGACTCCTACATTCAACTCCCCTTTTATTTGCATGAGTCGAGGATGGTCAACCCAGGAACAGTGATTGCCCTGCTTGTTAACAAAGAGACTTTCAAATTCGAGAGATGTTTTGTTGCGCTCGGACAATACATTAGAAGTTTTCAAAAATTATTGTGGAGGGTGTTAGCCATTGACGGGACACACTTAAAGGGCAAATACAAGGGTGTTCTATTCATCACCACGACCTTAGATGAGAACAATCATATATTTTCAGTTGCGTTTGACATCGGAGAATTGGAGAACAGTAGCAGTTGGAATTGGTTCCTTACCTATCTTAACGATACGATAAGGTCTCTAGAAGATCTTGTGATTATATCTAATCGACATAAAGGTTTACTTCCCCAAGTCTTTCCACGTGCAATTCATGACTACTGTGCGTATCATATCTACAGAAACTTGGTGGACACCTTTAAAAACAAGTCATTGGAGATGTACTTCTGGCGAGCAGTGAAGACATGTAGGAGGGCTGAATTTGAAAAATTAATACATGATATCGAAATGGCCAACTTTGCAATACATGCATGGCTGACAGAAATCGAATACGAGAGATGGGCATCTTCGCACTTTCTAGGAAAAAGATTCAACTTGGTTACTACAAACATTTCTGAGTGTGTTAATGCCCTCTTCAAAGAAGCACGCGAATGCCCCGTTACGAAATTGATAAAAGGGGTTAGATTTAAGATACAAGAATTGCTTTATAAGAGAAGATAATCTATGGCATCATTTGTAGGGCCGTTGACACCATGGGCGGAGCAACAGTTAAAGGATCTTGTGCAGAAAGCATGAGATGTTTGCTGTCATCCTATTTCTCAAGATGAGTACTATGTTGTGCGAGATTATAATGATACAGTTAAACTCAGTGAGTTTTCGTGTACATGTCGCGAGTTTGGCATGAAGGGGTACCCTTGTATGCATGTCCTGTCAGCATGTATAAACTACAATCTCTTTTATTACTCATATTACTCCCCATTCTATACGACACAAAATTACATAGTCACATATAGCGAATTGGTGTACCCAGTACGTGACAAGAGTGAGTGGGAAGAAATTTCAGAGTGCTTCAAGGAGTATTGTGCGCAAATTAAACCCCAAGGATAAAGGAGGTCAGCTAGAAGACCCAAAAAGCTTAGAATTCCATCGCGTGGAAAGGAATTGGAAACAACAGTGTGGGCGATACAAACAAACAGGTCATAATCACTGGAAGTGTAAGTTTCCTATACTTGAAAAATAACATACTTTGTAATTTATTTACTGTTTTGATGTATAGCATACTTTGTAATTTATTTACTGTTTTGATGTATAACATACTTTGTAATCTTGGTGGATGATAAAATGAACTTTCTACTTTGAGTATAACATACTTTGTAATTTATAGTTTGCCCTGTTGCATTTCTAGTTTGCCCCACTCTTTTTCATTTTTCCCCCACTGAATTCCTATTTTGCCCCACTTAATTTTATATTTCCCCCGCTGATTTTCTAGTTTACCCTACTCATTTTCATGTTTCCTCCACTAAATTCCTAGTTTGCCTTGCTCATTTTCACGTTTCCCCTATTAACTTTCTAGTTTGCCCCGCTCATTTTCATGGTTGCCTCGCTTAATTTCATGTTTCTCCCGCTTAATTTCTAGCTTGCCCCCTTCAATTTCATGTTTCCCCCGCTGATTTTTTAGTTTGCCCTGCTCATTCTCATGGTTGCCCTGCTTAATTTCAAGTTTCCCCTGCTGAATTTTTAGCTTGTCCCACTCAATTTCATGTTTCCCCCGCTGATTTTCTAGTTTGCCCCGTTCAAATTCATGTTTGCCCCGATAAATTCCTAGTTTTCCCGGCTCAATTTCATATTTGTCTCGCTGAATTTTATGTTTGCGCCGCTCGTATTTCAATTTGCCTCACTGAATTTCATGTTTGCCACGCTCAATTTCATGTCTGTCGCGCTCATTTTCATGCTTGGGATGAAGAATGACAGAATCAACTATGATTGTGAAGGCCCCACAATCAATCTGAGATGTATGATGAAGGGGATTAAGAGTGATAAAATGAGAATATCCATACACTACTGCACATGGTAAACCAAAGAGGAAACAATTTCATTTATAATCTGAGTTAATATATTGTTCCTATACATACTTAACCAAGTGAAAAACATAAATAACCTAACTACTAACTATTACACTACTAGGTGGAAATGATCCACTTCTTACTACATAGTAAACACAAAGCACATAACCATTAACATGGCTTAACAGAAGTGAAGGAGTCCATATGCATCACAACTCCCTACTGTGATACCGAGTCCGGCGAGGGAGGGGGCACTCCCTCCTTCTGTACATAGCACAACACCGCCTTTATCATTCGATACATACTCTTCATCTTATACTTCAAATAGTCTTGGTCCTTCTTAAGCTCAGATATACTAGGCTTGATCGCCCCTAAATGCTCATATAAACCCAAACAAACTATATGGGAATCAAGGGTTTCAAGAAAATTGGAAGTTAGAAATACTTAAAGATGATAAAGACCTCTTCTGGATTGAAAAACCTCTTCTGACTCTTCTTTTCAACTATAAACGATGAAATTATCCATTCCGATATATAAAAAACGATCGCTTTGAGAAGACATTAAGCGAGACAAACTAGAAAATTGATCGAGGGAAACATTCAATTTATTAGGAAAAATATGAAATTCGACGGGAAAACATGAAATTAAGCAGGGTAAACGTGAATTTCAGCAGGAGATAATGAAATTGAGCAGGGCAAACTAGAAAATCAACTGGGAAAATTACAAATTCAATGGGGCAAATTAGAATATCAGCGAGGCAAATTAGAAAATCAGCAGGGCAAGTATGAAATTGAGCGGGGTAAACTAGAAAATCAACAGGGCAAACTAGAAATTCAGAGGGGCAAACGGAAAAATCAACAGGACAAACATGAAATTGAGTGGGGGAAACTAGAAAATGAGCGGGACAAATTAGAAAATGAGCTGGGCAAATATGAAATTGAGCTGGCTAAACTATACAATCAGTGGGTTAAACTTAACAGATAATTTCATGACTTGAGTCGAAAAATCTAAATGTATCCAATGTTCAAATGGACGACACCACATGAAATTTTGAATTGAACTTCTTATGTTGATCATTTCTTAGGGGCTACAGAAGTTTTAAATTAAGCTTATAATTATGTTTTCTATTAATCCATATCTGTATGATCTTATGAATAGGTTTGATAACAGACAAACATCACTGTTGGGCCCACAATGGTTTCAACAGTGGAAATTATTATGTCCACTATTTTCCGTGGTATGATCCACTTGATCTTTTGATATGGTTCAATTTGGGGGTAAATCGCTAAAATTAGATGGAAAAACGGATGGACGACGTGGATATACTACATACATTCAATGTGGGCCCAACTAAGTTTTCTACATACATTCAATCCGATTATGCTTGCTACGCCCCACAATGTTGTTTTATTTATAATACATTATATTCATCGAATTATGTAATACCCCTTCATTTTCATCAGAATATGTATACACTAAAACCCCATATGTGGGAGGGAACCTAGACATTGACGGAGGGAATCCAGACATTGATCGGGATAAACATGAAATTGAACAGGGAAAACATGAAATTCAACGGGGGAAACATTAAATTCAGCGGGAAAAACAAGAAATTGATTGGGGCGAACTTGATTTTTAGCTGGAGAAACATAAAATTCAGTAGGGCAAATTATAAAATTCAATGGGGCAAACATAGAATTGAGCGGGACAAATTGGAAATTGAGCGGGGCAAACTTGAAATTCAGCAGGGGAAACGTGAAATTCAGCGGGGCAAACTAGGAATTCAGCGGGGTAAACTAAAAAATCAGTAGGACAAACATGAAATTCAGCGGGGCAAATTAGACAATCAGCGGGGCAAACTAGACAATCAGCGGGGCAAACATGAAATTGAGTGGGGCAAACTAGAAAATCATTATGCCCATTGTTTCTAGTAGTATGATCCACTTGATCTTTTGATATGCTTCAATTTGGGGCTCAACCCCTTAAATAGATGAAAAAACGGATGGACGGCGTGGATATACTACATACATTCAATGTAGGCTCAACTGAGTTTAAAATATATCTGTGATGCATGCTTTCTTCACTGGATCGACCATTTTTAGAAGAAAACAAAATGCTGATAAGGGGGCCCCACAAAAAGGATTTTTTTTTTGTCTTTCTACAGGAAATGTATTGAGGAAAGGGGGTGAAAGCGGCAGTAGAAAGGGCCGGAGAGCAAAAGAAAACAGTCGAAATGGAGAGGAAAAGCCACAGTCGTGAAAATGAGGGGTACTTTCATCTTGAAATTTAGTGTCCGTACGAGGAGGTCTAAGTGCGTATGTTAAGTTTGTATTGCTTTAAAAAAACCGCTGGATAAAAGGTGGGGTCCACAATCGTAAATTTCTCTAGATCGAATTGCATTGGTCCATGCCAATTCCACTCAATGTTAGCAAGTTGTGTAAATCCCACCATGATGTGTGGGCTATATCCACACCGTCCACCCATTTTTCGAGATCATTTTAGAGCATGAGCCAAAAAATCAGGTAGATCTAAAGCTCAAGTGGACTCCACCATAGAAAGCAGCGGGGTTTGAATACCTATCGTTGAAAACTTCTTTAGGGTCACATAAGTTTTGGATCTGCCTCATTTTTAGGCCTATCCCATAAAACGATGTTACAAAATAGATGAACGGTGTGGATATAACACGTGTTATTCTCAATAGTTTTAAATGATGGCGGGTATATTCATTCAATGTACCACCATATGACCATACCATGTAATAGGGGTCCTGTTGCAAACATAGCATGTAATAATTACGTTTTTTAAATCCCTTCTCACCTACAAGGGTCTAGATTCCATGGAATGGTCTCCAACCGAACTGACAAATTTTTCTGCGTCTGAGGTAAGCTGCACTTGTCGTTTCTCTTTTTTCTTTCCTTGAAATCATTCAGAATAAGTAATTCTCGACTAACTATGCATCATTTTTTTATTCACGTGAGTACCACGTGCATGTTTTTCTACTGAGTACGAATTCTTCCCGTGCATCTCGGCGCACAGTATTTTCTGTGTCTTCATTTCGTTCAGAGCGCGAAAACGTGATGCATGGATGTGATCCAAACCGTCACTTTCTCATCCTCACCATTGAATGGTCCATGTTCCAAAAATAAAAATGGTTGGAAAATTCTATATCATTATTTATTATAGAAAAAATAAAGTTTAAATGACAAAAATCAGTCACGTGTTATTAAATAAGGAAAAACCTATTTATTAAATGATTAAGTTGTCCAATCATAAAAAATTTTCTTTTGTGGCTAATCAATGGTTAAATCCACGAGATTTATGGTTGGGTTCATCATACATATTTACCACGTGTGTGTACACAATCTACATAGTTAGGAGTTGGAGAAAATCCCTCGAAAACCTGAGATAACGTGTCTGAAACTAACGGTTACCCCTTATTTACGGAATCTGGAATATTCTTCGTACGTTTTTTACACGGGCTTATCCAGAGGGAGGAGCGATACCATACACTGCCGGAATACAGCAAAACAGGTGAGCATGCGGATTTATATCAAGCACGTGTAATGCATATAGCTCGATCCAAATCGTCCAACTTGTGGTAGATCGTGGACTGATATTAACCTAGAAATGTCAATTTAATGCCTCTTTGGATTATCGACTGTCATCCTAGAGTAAATGAAAAGTGTCATCGCTATAATTTTATTATTACGAAACGAGTAAATAAATTTGTAATCATTATTTGATCACGCAAACGTGTACCTCTAATAGTTAAAAGAAGATTCAATAAAAAAAACCATTAATCCGTTGGATGATCTTAACCGTCTAACAGCATGATTTTTATGGTCATGTTGTATATTGCAGTTGGCTATCTTTTTACAGTTTTGACTTGGCCTATGTGCGGAACTGGTGAAAAAGGACAAGGCCGGCAATGGGCCGATCCACTACAGGACAGTGGACGCCGGCTCGCTAGCCACTTGGGCCGGGCCATATATAATAGCCGAGTCTATCTCAAATCCATGCTGTGGTTAGATCCACACTTTCTGTTACATGACAAGTGAGGACATGTCAGAATTGAGTATATGACACAGTCCAAATCCAACAACTATGACCCCAAACACTATAATAGATAATATGTAGTGTGTATTGAGATTGAATGAAATCAATTGCTTATTCAACTGCTCGCATAATATGTTAAAACAATTAGGTGATACTCAGATGGTATGGTTTGTTCACTAATAATAGATTATATTCTTAACTTCAGTATAAAAGTACTTTTCGCTATCAAAAAAAAAAAACAAGAAATGAATTTCTATGGTCAAATCCTTACTCTTACTTTGGCGGTAGATTCTCGGGAGTTTCAACACCTAGTTAAGGGTTCGAGTATCCATAGGTGGTGTAATCCAAAAGGGTGTGTGTGCGTGTAAAAAAAAAAAAGAATTCTTACGGTCGATTACTATAACTACTTCGTTTCAGCACTACACGGCCTTTTGAAGACTTCCTTACCACCTGTCAAATTAACTGCTTAGGGCTTCCTTGTTGACTCAACTACATTCCACTCAGGTACTCAGTCAAGCTCATTGATGACTATTGACTGCTTAGTTGACATCCTGGATGATTATTGACTACTTGATCGACTTTCTGAATGACTATCAATCACTTGATTGACCTCTTAGATGACTATCGGCCGCTTGATTGACCTTATAAATGACTATTAGCCGCTTGATTTGCTTTTGAATTTCCTTTAATTGCTCTATCTTATTATTTTATCAGTCTTGATTCCGTAAAAAGAACTCATGACATCATAGGAGATCTTCAGCATGCTATATATTTCCCTTGCTATAACAAGTGTCCATTCCAATTGAGTTTTCCAAGAACAATCAGGAATACGATACAACATTGCCCCCACATCGCTTTGCTTTTGGTAAAATGTGAATGCATTGTTAATTCATTTTTTGAAGTAATAAATATAATTACTTAGCCGTGTACAAACATCAATTTCGTCTATCTTGGTCAGACTTAACTATCTTAATTGTAAAACCTTAAGGTCTGCTATCTTGGTAAAAAATGATAAATTTGGTCATCTTGATAAAATTTGACCATCTTAATTGAAAAGGGATAAATTTGGTTGTCCTAATCGAAGAACGACAAAATTAGCAATAACAATGGAGACTATCGATTAATCTATTTTGAATAAGGCTTATGGTTAACAATGTAGTAATATGGACATGAACTTAGCTTGCTACTTCTTAAACCATTTGAATAATTTGGTCACGATTCAAGCGTTGTGATTTTATCTTTCATGATACAGTGGATTTCAAAGGAATGGTTACCCCTAAGTATACCCTGGTTTCCTTCTCTAAGGATAAATTTCATGAGCTCCCACTCTAGTCACTTGAACTCCCTGGGTAGCGAAGCATTTTGCCCATCCTGTACCGGAATGGGAAGGGTGTTCTGATCCAGTAGGTGTTGTCGATCAATCCATTCGAAATAGGGCTTATATAAACTATGATAATATTGTGGCTGAGTACTTAATATGTTACATTTTGAACCAGTTGCATGATTCGATCGTGATCCACTTGTTAAGGTTTAGCCATCGATGATGGATCAGGACTTACTTGACTACTTGGTTGAGCTCATGAATGACTATATGCACTTAATTTGCTTTTGAATTTTTTTCAATTGTTCACTTTCTAATCATTTTATCTATTGTGATTTTGTAAAAAGTATTCTAACCATTCTTGAAAATCTTTAACTCATTATATATTTTCCTTTTTATAATATAATATGTGTCCTTTTTTATTAATTTTTTCAAAAACAATATAAAATATAGTACAACGAATCAAACCATTCTCGCACATATCTTTAAGACGAGGCCCGTGCAACGCATCTAAGTTGACTGGGACTTGTTCAGACTCCGTATGGCTTAACACCCCGCGTCATCTGGACAATTCACTCTTATTGGGATGAGCTGGGTCAATTCAACCCCCGACTTGGACGAACCGGACCGGACAATTCAGTCAGAGTGGCTGAGCCTTTTAACCATGTTGCCACTCCTACTTGGGCCTGAAGTTGGATGCCCAGCCGTAAAACCGTATGTAACCGGCCCCAGATGAGATTTTTGGGTCCAATAAAAAGTGGGCCACTAAAAGCCTCGCTCAGCCCATTGCTACACCCAACAACAGAGTACGAGTGTGTATGAAATGCTATGGTCTGGGAGAGTACAGAAACACGTCCTCATCCACAAGAGAGAGGAGCCACGTCAGCAGTAATTGGCCAGCCTGGTGGTAAAATTCACTAGCTCTGTCAAAGTCATACATGTGCTGCAAAAGCTTTCTGCTGCTAGCTAAATTTCTAGCACCGACTAAACGAACAGCCATTTTAAATAAAATAAAGAAAAAGTGCAAAAGAGATGGCGGAGCAGCCTACAAATGAGGGAATCGCATTGGCTACTCGCCCTGACACCAGCCAATGGCTGATGGTCGATGCTCCGTAGGCCTCACCATGATGTATGTGTTTCATCTGCCATCCATCTATTTAAACATATCATTTTACGGTATGAGAACCAAAATGAATTATCTCCCAATCTTAAGTGGACCACATTACAGAAAAGAGTGTTGAACGAACGTCGACCATTAAAAACCATTTTAGGGCCATAAAAGTTTTGGATCAAGCTGATTTTTGTTTTTTCCCTTCATCTGGGGCTGCATGACCTAATCAATCTATTGGATGTCAAATAAACATTACAGTGGGCCTTAGGAGGATTTTAATGATGGATGTCCAATCACTATTGTTTTTATGTGGTGTGATCCACCTGAGATATATATACCTCTCATTTTTTAAATCAAGCCATAAAATGATCTGTAAAATGGATGAACGGAAAGGATGAAACAAAAAACATCTTGGTGGGGCCCACAGAGCACCGACCACCAGCCACGGGGCTGGTGTCAGGGGGCGCAGCCTATCTGTTCCCACAAATAAGCTGTCGAGTCGAGGGGCATGCGCAATGCCCACCCATGGCGCGCGCTTCCAAACCCCGAGATTCAACGTCGGCGGATTTGGCAATGGCGATTCATTTAAACAAGATACGACCGTTAACCTATTGGACCCCACCGTGTATGGTCAAGGTCCAAAATTCTAATCTATTTGATTATCCCAAGATCTCACCATCTCTTATGGTAGTCTGCATTCGCTTGTTGTCCATCTCCCTATTGCTCGTGTGATGTCGGTGGATATGGTCTATCCATTTAGTGGGCCCCTTCAATGATAATTGATACCCCACAATGTAAAATCTACCCGTCAGTTTTCCCGCCAAATGCTCACCCACTTTCTACTTTTCGTTTTACTATCCATTGAATGGCTATGATTGTTTTGTCTATTTAAAACATGATGGAGAGTCTAGCTTCAGTGCACTCTTTTGCTCGCATGACAGCGATCTGTAGGCTTGTCAATGGATTGGCCCTGGTCTCTCCAAGCCCACTCATTAAAGTAAAACCTAGGCCTGACGGGCCGGGGCCCTTGACTCGACAAAATAAACAAGTGGAGCCCAGCCACTAAAAAGTGAACACGACCCAAGCCCAGGAACACCCAAGCTAATCCAAACACGAGGAGAAACTTCACTGAGTCACTGAGTCAACACGAACGAGTTAAACATTCATTGGCACAAAATCCAAACTGGCGAAGAACCCGACAAAGCTCTCTTCTTTTCTTAGCAACTAAGCTGCTATCACCGACTCTCTACTCGCTAGAGGTTAAAAAATCCTTAACTATCTTTAGCACAATCTCTTCTTACATAAACCACATTCTCTTTGCCAAACACTCCTCAAGAGGGGGGAAAAAAAAAAAAAAAAACAATGGTGTTCTACCAACAAACCTCACGGGACATGTTACGTAGCTACCACACCCGAGCCATCTCACCACACCAATGTGGCTCGAGCCACGTCCAGACCATAAACGCACCGCTCCCGTTCGTGTGGTCCCTAGTCCGCCAATTCGACAACCCCCAGGCCTACAAGCGCTTCATCAGCAGCTGCACCCTCCGTGCTGGCACCGGTGGCATCGGCAGCGTGCGTGAGGTGCACGTGGTCTCCGGCCTACCAGCCGCAACCAGCACTGAGCGCTTCGACTACCTCGACGACGACTACCACGTCATCCGCTTCACGATCATCGGTGGGGACCACCGGCTCACGAACTACCAGTCCACGATGACCGTCCACGAATCCAACGGATGTACGGTTGTCACCGAGTCATACGTCGTGGACATCCCGCCAGGGAGCACCAAGGAAGACACTGTCCTCTTCACGGACACGATCGTGCGATGCAACCTGCGTTCACTCGCGCGGATCTCTGAGAAAATGGCGTCAGCGGAGTCGGAGTCGGATTCTCTCAGCTATTGATATACTTTTGCATATCACGTTTAGTTCTCTTTGTAAACATGTGAAAAAAATTTAGGGGCTGACTATTACTATTAATTACTATGTTTAAAATCTGTTAATTTGGGATTAGTAACAAATGCTGTTTTGCATCTGTTTATAGATCGGAGCATGGAATATGGATTTATTTCTTGTGTTTTAATTACATTTCTTATTCTTAGCTTAGGTTTAAACCCTAATTATCAAGAAATTTCAACTAACGGCTTGGGATCGTGCTTTCAGGCTTTCTAATTACTGGAGGTTTTCAGGCAAAAAGAAAAAAGAAAAAAGAAAAAAAAAATTTATTATGAAATTCAATGAATGGGTTTCACACGTGCTACTACGCATGTGGGCAAAAGGAAAGTGCGAGGAGATCAGAAAAGAAGAGGGACACACGCAAAGGGTGAGGATACACAGTGTACAAACAATCCCTTTTTTTTTTTCTTCTTTTTTTTTAAAGAATTAAATGGTCCACCTGAGATTCAGATCCCTCCCTGCCATTTTTTGAGTTAGTGAAGGTAAGAGTCTACCATCACCGTTTCCCATCACTAGATGTTGTGACGGTGAGAGTCACCCATACACGGTGAGAGACGTCTCTCTCTTCCGTACGTACCTGGATAAAGTTGAGTTTTGGCATGTGCTTTCTTACACGTGTTGCTTACACGAAGATACGAAGATAAGCTGATAGAGAGAGGTATATGGCTCTTTAATGGATTCCTTGTATTTCTGTTTTTTCTTATGTATGTTGTCTTTTCTTTTGATCTGGTCATTTGACCGTTAATAACAATAAATATATATAGTTATTTCAGTAAATAGATGTATAGGACAGATGTCATACGTTCGTCTTAGTGGCACTGCAAATCCTCTGTCATACAAGCCTTCTAATGTATGAGAAGCAGGTGTCGGTAATAACCTTTACCATGGAGGCGGCGATTAGTTACTGTACCATGAAGACTTAGTTTGAGATGGCAAGTCTAGTCAGTGCTCCATGGCCCACCATGATAAATATGTTTTGTCCGACTTTTATCACACTTGACTGCACCACAAGAGACAAGAAACAATGTGAATTGAAAATTTATCATTGAAAACTTCTCGGAGCCACATAAGATTGGATCAAGCTGATATACACGTCTTTCTTTCTCTCTTCCCTTCATACCTAAGCCTTTTGCAGGAACTTTCTGCCAGAGCAAGTTAGGTGGGCTCACCATGATGGTTATGGGAAATCCACTCCTTCCGCATGTTTTTCCGTATCATTTTAGGACATGAGTCCAAAACTGATGTAAATCAAAAACTCAAGTCAGCCACACAACAATAGAGGATTTAACGTCCATCATTGAAACGTGTTTGGAGCTTTAGAAGTTTCGAATCAGTCTAATTTTTATGTTTTCAGTTCAAAATTAATAGAAAATAACTTATGAACAGCATGGATGGTATATAAACATCACGGTGGACCTAGGGAGGTTTCCACTATAGAAACTTATCTTGCAAAACTGATGAACGTTGTAGATTTCCCATAAACATCACAGTGGGGCCCACTTAGTTTCCCGTCGCAGGAAGTTCCTGCTAAGGGAGTGTTTGGACTAGCCAAATCCATGGAATTGGATTGTATTAGGATGGATGGCAGCCATTTCAAGGTAATGATGGCTGCATCAATGGATCGCTGGCAATCCATGGGATTGATATATCCAGGGATTTAACTACTGAGTTTGTTTGGCATGCTTGGCCAATCCTGGGATTATGCCCGGTCAATCTCTTCCAATCCATCCAACCAAACACGTCCGGGGTAAAATAGACGGGATTAGGAGGGATTGGGTGGATTTCAAGGTAATGATGGTGATGTCAGTTGATTGTTAGCAATCCCACGGGATTACTATATCCAGGCATAAGTTTAACATGTCTGTTTGGCATGCCCGGCCAATCCCGGGATTGCTCCTTCCAATCCCTTCCAATACAATCCAATCCCTTCCAATCTGCATCCAATCCCTGCCAATCTGCGTGTCCATACACGCCCTAAAGGCTTTAGTAGGGAATCCGAGTCCGTCCATGTGGCCTTCTGAACATGTTGTATGGCAAATTAACATCACGGTAGGGCTTGGGAAGTTTTCAATTGTAGTAGTTCAATCCCCACAAAACCTCTGCATGTTGTATGACAAATGCTTGTGGTATGTCCCACTTCCACCTGAGTTATGGAATGACTTGATTTCTGGTACGTGAGTTCATTGCTGATTGGTTTGGATTGCATACACACAGTGCTTCGGGCCCACACACAATCTGAAATTTTGTATGGTGGGTGTTCCCCTCACCGTTGCTCTCTGTTGTTCCCTGTCATGTAGCCCACCCGAGTTTAAATTAGGATTATGTTCCCTGTAGCCCACCTGAGTTTTGAATTATTTTTGGTATGTAGAACTAACATGTGACAGCGCAGCTGGACGGACGGTTGGATGGCACGAAAACATCACAAGCAGGTCCCACACAGCTCGACCACATGCCAACTTATCTACCTTCAAAACGTATGTGATCATTGCCCTAACATATGAAATCATACCATCTTTTCCCACCAACATGCCACTTATGTAGGACACCAGTACCATGAAAATGGGGGGCCCCACAAAAGTCAGGCTGGTCTGCTCATCTGGTGGACCACATAATTGGCCGATCATCAGGTGGGCCACACCACTGGAATCAATGGATAACTGGCAGTCTGAACCAACATATACGTGTCACACAGAGAAGTAAGTTTTTTCAAGGTTTTTCCACCAACCGCTGTGACGATCACCGCCATACAGTGGTGATGATTTGGGCCCACCGTTTGCTTATAGTGGAAGAATAAAGTTACAGCGATAGAAAAGAAAACTACATTGCTAAGATTGTCTGCCAGTTTCAGTTTCAACCCACATTCCTTCTCATGCCTTTGAAAGTTATAGCAGACTAACGAGTTCTCGGATATTTGAAAATCAAGGGGTTATACTACAACCAGTTGTATTGGTTTCCAATCCAATGATCATATTATTAGCTTTGTGGATTGAAAAGTGTGAAAAAATCAGTTTAAACAAGGTCCCCTAGGAGGACAATCGAGCAATCCTAAGAACTGAATTCGAGGAAAAAAGAGGGCGGTTGGAAGATAGTAGACCAACAGTACAAACTCAAGGATCAAATTCAGCAGCTTGGATTGCTGAACTGGACTTATTTTTTGTTAGAATGACACCCGTTGTGGGCCCTTCCTGATGAGTTGCTCAGATCCCACATGAGCTGGTGCCAGAGTAATGTAAGGATTAACAAGCAAGATTAGCACTTGCTCTACATGTTGATACTCAAATGATGGATGAGAAAATATCGTGTAATAGTGACACAGGAACGTCGGTATGAAAAATTGAGATGGGCCATTCATTTAGCTGGGACAGAGAATGCATGTGGGACACACGTACTTATTCAACATCAGAATAGGAAGGTCAGGGGTTTGAATATGATCTTCAAGCTGGATATGATGGAATGGAATGGTGTTATATTCAAAAGATGCCAAGGTGTTTTGGATAAAACAATGAGAACGAAAATCATTCTGATCAAACATGTTTTTCAAACAGCATCTGCCTGTCCATTTGATTTCAGCCATGCCTCCAAAATCATTTCTCGGCTGGAGAGCAATTCTCTATGATTTTCTATGGGAGAAAACATCATTGAGTTAGTTGAGAGAACATTTGACAAACGGTTCAAGGAAGACTGGTTTTCAGAGGGTTGACTGATTTTGATAAGGCCTTGAGGCAAGGTATTCAATAACAGTAACGGTAGCCATAGCGGGCAGTCTTATGATTGTTATGATAAGAATGGTCGGAAATCATTTTAAAGGACGAAAATGTACTGGCAAATTAAGGTAGGCCATTTTTTCCCTTACAAAATGAGCATTACCAAAGTATCCATAATAGTAACAATGGCCATAGCATCCACCACCATTACTGTTATGATAACAGCTGTACCGGGCATTACAACCATATTTCTTTTGGAAAAAGAAGACTTGTTTTGGCCTTATAATGGACTGTTATGGGCCCTAAAAAAAAAAAAACATAACAGACCATTTTCTGTAACGGCCCTGGAATGTAGTGGCTACCTAACCATTTTGTAACGGCTCTCATGTAATCGTTTTTGAATACAGGGGATAGTTTCGATTTGGATCTCTCTCTCTCTCTCTCTCTCTCTCTCTCTCTCTCTCTCTCTCATGGGGGAAAGCATATAGTTTCCATCTGGAAGTACTGTTGATCTCCTTCCTTCCCTCCCTCCCTCCCTCTTTGTGAGAGATGTTCTTATGAGCAATGGAGTCTGGAGTGTTGGTTTGTTGGATTGGTTTCTTCCTGCCGAGATTTTCAGTGATACTGTCAAAACCGGTACTAAAGTTTCCAATGACGAAGTTAGAATGATATGGATTTTGGCAGCTAATCGTGTTTTCACTGTGAAGTCAGCCTGGGAATTATGCAAAACTTGTCATGGACTGGAATTCTTTTCTTCTTCTTCTTCTTCTTGTTCTTTCTTTTCTTTTCTTTTATTTTATTTTATTTTATTTTTTTTTTTGGTGGAAGGAAATTAAAGGACATTCCAGTTATGCTTCAATCCAGAACATGGGAGTTTATATGGTCTACAAAATGTTGCGATTATGAGACCTGTAATGTTGAAGATGTGGACCATCTGTAGAGTGATGGGAGCATGGCCAGTTAAGTTTTGCTGATTTTTCAGCATTACTTTGGTCTCAGAGGCTGAAAACATGCCTCTTTATTGAGCTTGTCTGCTATGGCTCAGCCGGGTGTTTGTCCATTCCGTATGAGGATCATGGAGACCAAAATTCCACGAAATTTGAAGGTAAGGAGAATGGATCTCAGGGAATTATCAGGCATTTTCTCAATTGGATCAGATTACTGATCAGGAAAAAAAAATGTTGGGAGGATTGCTATTTGTTTTATTCTCTTGCTTTGAGAAACGTAAGGATTGGTATGAATCTTATAGCTCCTGAGAAAATTACTTTTACACAGGTGGGTCAAACCACGAATGGGCTTCTTGAAGTTGACTGTTGATGGGCCATCTCGCAGAAATCCAGGTGTTGCTGGAGGAGGTGGTATTGTTAGAAATGGTAAGGGTGAATGTGTTTTGGCATTTTTAAGCTTCTATGCTAATCCTTTTGACATGGTGGCACAAAGGTAAAGGTTTCTTCTGGATGGGCTGAATATTTGTAAATCTAAGAGGTTTTGCAGTATTGCAGTACAGAGTGATTTGGAAGTAGAAGTGGAATTCATCTCTAACAGCCACATTGCTACTTGGTCAGTGTGTTAGTGGGAGCCAGTAAGTCCAAATTTATGAGTCATTGAAATCTAGATTGGCAGTTCTCTGATAAGAAGTCGTGTGAGATTGATATAGATTCTTTCAATCTTTTTCATTGAATTCTTGGGGTAAGGTTCAGTCACCCCTTTTTGTTTCTCTTTTTTCATATTAATGAAGTTTAGTGGAACCATGCACCTTTGCCAAAAAAAAAAAAAAAAGAAAAAAAGATTTGATTTAGGAAACTGATGAAACCTCACTCTGAAAATTTGAAATATAGATTAACTTTCTATGGATTGAAAAACAGAATAGCCTACCTGATGGTTCGGATCTGATCTTCAGGTTCCTGAATTGATTTACAATAGCAGATTGAAGCTCCAAAAGATTTGATTTAGGAGAAACAATCACCAGTTGAAACAAGCAGAAGAAACTGAGAACAGAAGAAATGGGAGAGGAGAGGGGATAGATGTGGAGTCTCACTACAGATGTGACTCTGGGGTTTATATGGCCACCGTTGCAGTTGATGAAAATTCCAAACATGTGATTTTATTCTGGCCTGAAGGCACACGTGTCTCCTGATTGATTGTCTATACATCATCGTCAACCACTTTTGTGGTTGCTAGGATTTCAGTAGCCACTTGTAATTTGAATCAACCAGTGCCTTCCATTAAGTGTGCCCAAACTTGTAATGCTGTGGCTCAAGAGCCAGGCATCACTCATCAGGCATCCACCAAGTACAAAACAAATGGACAGTCAAAAGAAGCTTGGCCTATGGTTCACGTTCAATGTACTTGTGAAATAAGCTGGCATGCCTGAACTTGGGGACAGGGCATCCACATGATGGGGCCCTCCTAAAGGATGGCTTGGATCTTGCACACGTGCACCATGTGGAAGCGTGCATGGGGGCTGGGCTTTAGGCATGTGTGGGATTAGCAAACCTCATACTGAGTTTAGAAAATGTCGGATCTCCTAGAGTTAATGGTTACAACAAATGGCCAAAGGAAAACTAAGAAAATCTTGTATTTATTTATTGGAAATGCAAAAGATTCCAATTCATTGCTGCCTCAAATACAATTGAATGGCAGGTGAGAAATAGGAAAGATAACCAATTAAATGGTTCATGAAATGACTTCCATCTTCTCTGATTTCAATATTAATAGATCTGTTGCTCCACGTTGGTTATTACATTAGTGTTTGGACTCAGTTCTCTAAAGCAATCCTATCTCGAGTTGGTAAATTCAAATGCACAAATAGTTGATGTTGAGAATGCCCACAATGTTCCTAAAGAATGACATGATCCAATGCAAGAACTATAGAAGATCTCAATCCATTTATCCCTTTCCAGCTCATTGCGCTTGATGACAAATTCCCACAGATGGTTTGTGAATTATACAGAGAACATTAGCATGGGCCCTAAGTGAGGATGACACACACAAATCAAGAAATGTTCGAGAAAAAAGGATGGTCCATGAAGGAAACATCCATCCTTTCTTTCACTGAATTTCTAAGACCAACAGCATAAGCCTCCTTTGGTGGTGAGAAACATCCGCCAATATCCTTTATAAATAAATAATAATAATAATAATAAACTTAAATTATGACCTCCTCATTCAGAAAATAACAACTCCAAAGTCAATAAACTTAATATCCAACTACCAAATAATCATAATCATCAAAGCCATTTGAAGCATAGAAAAAACAAGCCATAGAAGAAAACAGTAAAAATTCATTGACGGAACCATGAAAGGGAATCAAACTTGGGTAAAAAACAAAATTAATTTTCACAATTAATTCCATGATCTGCACTAAATACTTATTGGATCACACCACAATGCAGTGAGGAGATGCTTACCACGTATCTTCAATTCATCTAGCTAAGGAAGCATCAACCCAATTCCATGAATCTAATCCCTTTTCTTTCGATCACGCAAATTGGACACTAGAGAGACCCGCCTAGTTGGACTGGGCAGCCTTCTTTTGGATCCAAATCTAGAGCCTAAGTGTGACCCCTTACTACAGAGCTCTCCCGATTCATCGTGAAGAATGGTATAATTACTACTACTAACATTCCTGAAATAACAACCTTCACTACTATGGTATTCATATACTTGCTGTGTGCTCCCCAATCCACTCACTACCAGGTTTCCTTTTACAATCATAACACCCTGACCGTCCTCCTTGTTCGATAGAAAGCTGAATGAGAAATCGGGCCCCATTTCCAAATACTGATTCTCGAAGAATCCAAACGAGATGTTCGCAAATGAAGAGTAACTGCCGTTGCCTTGATCAGCAGTATTGGTATACAGATATAAAGGAAATCTCTGAAACACTTGAATCGAGTATGAATCAGAATGCCGGTGTTTGGCATATACTCCGTGGCTGGCATCTATGGTCTGATCCACAACCTGCATATTCCCGTCATCTCCAAACACCATAAAATTCTTGTAATCAAACCCTTGGAATGAATGTGTCGTGATCTTCCCACGGGATGACTTGACCCATCCGGTCGACGATATGGACCGACTTGCAGTCGTCACAAACGACCCATTTAGACCCTTGAAATGTGAGACCAGAGAAGGCTTGAATGGCTCTGCTTTGTATTTAATCAGCTCCCCCTTAGTTTTCACACTATTGCCATCCATCCAAAGGTGCAAATTCGCATCTACATACCAAACACTCAAACAATCTGTAACACTAAATCCGAATTTATGTCTCTTCCCATCCAAAATCTTCCCTAAGAATGGCGTGATCTCAATATCATAAGTCGGAAGATCAAAGGATCCAATACCCGTAATGGGACGCCAAAGAAGGGGATTGACGCCGCCAGTATAGATCACCGTAAAAGGCCAAACAGCCCCAACTACCTTGCCGTCCAAACTAACGACCACCTCCCTAAATGGGCCATTTCCACCCACCCCAGTCAGATTATTCGCTTCTATATACTCATTAGGTGGATTGCTATACCAGAACTCATCGCTGGAATGGAATGAAACAAACACTTCCAAGACAGCCCGGTACGTATTCCTGGGGACTTTGAATTCCTTCACCTGAACATCCGTTGAATTCTCAATCAGAAACCACAGCCCATCATTCAAAGGTAGATTCCGCGAGATGGGCAGTACCAAATCGGCCGGGGAACCAAACCCAAGTCCTGAATTCGCCCAATTCGGCTTACTTTCTTCCTCTGGATAGAAGCGGAACGTCACATTGACATGGTAGACTCCAGTGTAAGTACTGTCGACAAGGTTGCCAAGATAGACAGCGAGCGTTTGGGGGTGTTTAAGGAGGGAGGAGTACCTGGTGATGTCCTTCTCAACGGTCCAGATGATGCCGGTGGCACGGGGCTCAGCGGTGCAGGAGCGTAAGAGCTCGACGCCACCGAGCCAAACGCCGAAGATGCGATCGAACTGCCGGCCCTTGCAGTAAGCTGACCAAACGAGGGTGATCTTGGAGAAGGATTGGAAAGGGCAGTTGGAGGGGGGAATGTAAGGGGCTGTGACAGGGGGTTTTGTGTAGGTGGATGCGAAGGAGTGTTGGAGAACGAGAGAAGTACATGGTTTGGAATTTGGGGGGACAGAGATGGGTTTTGTGACTTCGAAGAATATGGTGGGAGCTACTGAGGATTGCTGTTTGGGGATGTCTTCGGATTCCAAAAGCAGGGATTTGGTTTTCTGGAGATTTGCATAGGAAGGGATGAGGTTTTGAGAGAGGAGGAGAAGAGGGAATACAAAGAAGGAGAGGAGAGAGAGAGGAGAGGAAGCCATGAGTGGGAGAGAGGGAAGGGGTTTTGCCAGCTGGAATTTATAAGATTCGATTGGATATGTTTTACAAAAATGGGCCCCTGAAATCAGTGATCTAGACCGTTGGTATGGTTGGAGATGATATTGATTAGATTGTAATAAGGTTTTAAAGCTGGATATTCTATTTCTATCCGTCCGATCTGTGGCAGTAAGTACTGATTGATGGTTTCTTCTACCCACCCGTTTTTACCACTCATTTTAGAGCGATTGTTTAAGAAATGAAGCAGATCCGAGACATGTGGACCACACTACAGGAAAAAGTGATTATTTATTATTAAAATCTTTTTGTGGGCCACGGAAGTTTTAGATCAAGCTGGTGTTTGTATTTTACCTCCATCCTAGCCTGCGGCATCTTATCAACAGGTTGAATTTCAAATAAAAATTATGGTGTGCCGTGGGAAGTTTTTAATGTTGGGCGTTCAATCACCAATGTTTACTGTGGTGTGGTCCATCAGAGACTTTTATCTGCTTCATTTATGGTTGTACAACATAAAATAATATGAGAAAATGGATGGACGGCGTGGATATACAACACATACATCAAGGTGGGTCCCACGGTCACGGCCTGTAATTTTCCAGAACCTTACATCAGATGGGAATGTAAAGAGTATCAAAACTCCTGTATTGGAAATATCGCAATCATCTAATCATTTGACTTATTTCTTTAAAAATGGACGGTCCATTTAACATCATGATTGAAGATTTCAATATGATATTTTTTGGGGTTTTATTCTCCATACACGGTGAGACACATCGTATATACGGTTTTGGTGAAACTGGGAAGAGCGATGATCCAACGGCTAGAGTCCCGACGTATTGTATTGCACTACGTCGGATGTATTCTACAAACCTCGGTTTCATAAGATTCTGGTCGCCGATTGAACGGCAGGTGAGCTAGAGCGACTGAGCGAGTATACTTGTTTCCACTCTCTCCATACACGTGGACACGTAACATAGTTGTGGCAGATCAAAGCCGTTCATCAGATAGGATCCGATGATAGGATTAAACTTCTCAAAATATCAATCGTTTGGATCATTTTTGGTGGCCCATTAATGAACAGTTGATATAGACGGAGTTACCGTGAAAATTCAACCAGCATCTTACCTAAGTCTGGCTTTCGAGACAATAGGTGAGGCATCTACCGTTGGTATCTTCGTGTGAACGGCTTGGATCTTTCAAACGTGATCCACGTTTCCAACTATTAGAGGAGAGGGGCCAGAAAGGGTACTTGGCTCGAGTTTAGTCCGGAGGAGAATTCTATAAATGTGGGATCCATGGTTCGGAAATGTATAACCGCAGATGATTAACCTGATGGCCCAGATGCGGATTGGGAATGCTGGATGGTATTTGAACCTATTTAAACCTATTTTTATTTGAATGCAGGATGGTATTTTATTTCATTCAAGGGGTTACCATTCTTCAATCTCGGAGATATCTTGTGGCGTTGTCCATCTTGATAAGGGACATTGGATCGACGGTATAGATCATCCAACCATGCTCGACGTTGACTGAATCTGCGTGCATTTACCGTCGATGCGACCCTGTAAATCCTCGTGTGAGTTGGGATTTTACCGACGCAATCAAGTCATGACTTTGCTAGGTAAAGGGACTGACAGACAGCTATTCAAAATTACGTGCGAGAGGGGAAATAATGTGATAGAGCCCAAAGAATAGCAAAGGTAGAGCCATCTGTCTATGTGACACGTGTTAGATGATGTATTGATCTGGTCCGCTGTATATTGGCACCAGGACGGATGGATAACATTTTAAAAATAATATCCATCATACAATATTATTCATTACTTTTTCTATGCTGCATATTTTGCATATTTGACCTTCTAACCGTTTCTTATTTTACAGTCACTTTAATATCCAAAGATCAGATGGATTTCATTCTGTAATAGGTACGATTTTTGAGACAAACCATCCGTGCTATGGTTCTTCATATAAACGGACCTGATTTGCGCATTACCCTCACACGTGTACTTTTATGGAGATGGCTCTATCATGTTTTCAGATTTTTGTTTTTTGTTTCAAATAGCTCATTAAGGGATTATGGTAGGAGCATTTACTTTTCAAACCTAACCTTATGTAGTTTTGGATTCACCTTTTGATTTGTTAGGGGAAGAAAATGTTTCTCTGGCATTTTTACCCTTTGTATGGTGGGAGAAATGAATTTTTAAAAAAGGGATGTTGGCCCACCAAAATTGAAATCCGATTAAATTCTTAGCTGATATGCTCTATTTATTTTAATTGAACAATTATGAACTCACATGATAGTTTTTTCAGTTTTTTATTTGAAGTTTTTTGTAATTCATAAGTACATTAAGATATGTGTTAATTTTGACTGTTTTCTTAAATGTTGTCCATGTGTAATGAGGTTTTTTTTCTCGAATTCGGGCTAATGATATATGTGCATATCATAGACTTGCTTTACAATAATTTTGGCCCCAAATCAAATGTTGATAGCTTCAAAACATAGAGCCTTTGACACACGAGGCCATTTAGTCTCTTTTTCTTTTTCTCTTTCTTTTTTTCATTTCTTGGGATGGCATTAAGTAGAAACATCTTCAATAGTTCATAATTGTATGATTGTAGTTCATACTCTATGAGCAATGATAAAAATAAATAAATAAAAACTCTAATAAAGTCCGATGAAGTTCATACCATTATCTAGTGTTAAAAAAGAAGATTTTTTTAAAAAAGTTCGACGCAGGGATGAATGTGATAAGGTTGATCATGTTGGGGGCCTTGCACAAAACCTTAGGATCTAGCCCTCCAGAACAAACTAGAATTATGGAATAATAAAAAGCAATGAAGTCAATCAAAGCATCAATCACACAACACCAGGGATTTTTACGTGGAAAACCCTCAAAGAGGTAAAAACCACGAGACCTCATCCAGATCAATAATCTACTATAAAGCAAAACGTTACAACCGATCACAAGCACACACCGCTTGGATCAAACCTTCATCACTCATGCAGGAGCGGATAAACAGTAAGAGAAACAAAGAAGATGGAGAGATCTCACAGATTACGAAGACGTGAAAGCGCTGAGATATGATAGATCACCACTATGAGCATAGCCTCCCTTCCACAAGCTTCCTCTCTTTCTTTCTCTCTCTCTCTCACAACCCTAAGCCCTTTAGGAAACCCTAAAATACCCTGAAATACCCCAATCCCAGATACAACCCTTTATATAAGAATAGAAAGAGGTATAACCCAAATAGGAAACAAAATCCACAAAATTTGTGCTTCTGCAATCGCATCTGCGGAAATCTTCGATCATATTGACGGTCTCTCGATAACAGCATCGATGTCATCTGAAAATCGCTCGATCATATCGAGACAGGACCAAAACTGTCCAGCAACCAGGGGTAAAATTTCATCAATTATCGATTCCATCGAGACACTCTCGATACATCCTCGATAACATCCTCGATATGATCGGCAGGTCACTCGATCATATCGACAGGACAAAAAACAGTCCAGCGACCAGGATTGAAAAATCCTGCAATTATCGATGATATCGAAACCCATTCGATTTCATCGATTCCACCAATGAGGAGAAAAATTCTCATCAAATCTCTCTCTTTTCGACTCAAGAGGAATGCACCTTCTTCAAGCTAGCCCGGTTTCTACAAACCTCAAATTTGCCCTTGAGCAAAACCTTGGTCATCATGTTTGACCCATTATCGTCCGTGTGGACCTTCTCAAGCTGTAACACCTTCTGTTCCAAAGTATCCCTGATCCAGTGATACCAAATCTCTATGTGCTTCGACTTGGAATGCTGACTTGGATTCTTGCTCAAGTATATAGCACTCTAACTATCGCAATAAACTACGTGCTCCTCCTGCTTCAGGCTAAGTTCCTGTAAGAACCTCTTCATCCAAAGCATCTCTTTACATGCCTCTGTGATTGCAATGTATTTGGCATCTGTCATCGATAATGCTACGACCTTTTGTAGCTTGCTCTGCCAAAAAACCGCTCCCCCTGCAAACGTAAACATGAACCCCGATGTAGACTTCCTAGAGTCTATATCGCCTGCCATATCTACATCTGTGTAGCCCTTTAGCACAGGTTTACAGTCCCCATAGCATAGGCTCAACCTGGATGAGCCTTTTAGATACCGCAGTATCCATTTCACCGCTACTCAATGTTCTTTGCTAGGATTGACAAGATACCGGCTGACAACACCAACTGCATATGCTATGTCTGGACGTGTACACACCATAGCATACATCAAACTTCCTACGGCTAACGTGTAGGGTATCTTCTGCATCTCTTCCACCTCTGCCTTCGTTTTAGGACACTGCCTGTCGTTCAATCTGAAGTGACCATCCAGTGGAGTACTGACCGGCTTCGCTGCATTTATATTGAACTGCTGTAGGACTTTCTCAATATACCGCTCTTGTGACAGCCAAAGTTTCCTGCTACTTCTATTACGGGTTATCTCCATTCCTATGATCTGTTTAGCCGAGCCCAAGTCTTTCATCGCAAACGACTTGCCCAACTCCTGTTTCAGCCTGTTGATCTTTTTGATATCTTTTTCCATGATAAACATGTCATCAATGTATAAGAGCAGAACTAAGAAATCACCATCTGAGAACTTGCGCGTGAACACACAGTGGTCTGACTCCGTTCTGTCATACCCATGTTGTAACATGAACGAGTCGAACTTCTTGTACCATTGCCGTGAAGCTTGTTTCAGCCCATACAAGCTCTTCCTCAGCCTACACACCATATGCTCATTGCCCTTGACTTCGAACCCATCTGGTTGATGCATGTAGATCTCTTCTTCCAGGTCACCATGGAGAAAAGCAGTTTTAACGTCCAACTGCTCTATCTCCAGATTCATGCTAGCCGCCAACCCAAGCAACACCCGTATAGATGTCATCTTCACCACTGGTGAGAATATCTCTTCGAAGTCTATGACTTTCCTCTGACTGAACCCTTTTAGCACAAGTCTGGCCTTGAACCTCGTCTGTGAATTCTTCTGCTCAACCTTCTTCCTGAACACCCACTTGTTGCTCAAAGCTTTCTTGCCCTTAGGCAGTTTCACCATGTCATAGGTGTAGTTCTTATGTAAGGATTTCATCTCCTCTTGCATAGCTTTCAACCACTCCTCCTTATGCTCGTCGGCTAGGGCCTCAGAATAGTCTTCTGGCTCTCCCCCATCAGTCAGCATAATATACTCATGCGGCGAGTGCCTCTTGGACGACTGTCTATCCCTAGATGACCTCCTCACCTGTGGCTCAACAGGTGAATCAAGTGGGGGCTACTCCCCTGATCCATCTTCTGTAGGAACTCCCTCGTCCTCTGTATCTTGCTGTACTCCCCCGTCATCAGGCATCACGGGAGAAATAACTGGATCCATGTCTTCTAGCTCACCTGAACTAGGCTGATTCTTCTCTGGCTTACCAATGTCTTCTATATAATGATCTTCAAAGAAAACCACATCTCTGCTCCTGACGAGCTTCCTCTCGGTCGGATCCCATAATCTGTAACCGAACTTTTCATCACCGTACCCCAAGAACACACACTGCCTGATCTTCATATCGAGCTTGGACCTCTCGTCCTTCGATACGTGAACGGATGCCCTGCATCCAAACACCCTGAGATGACTGTACGATGGATCCTGTCCAGTCCACACTTTCTCAGGTACTTCTTCATTCAATGGGGCTGATAGAGACTTGTTTATCAGATACACCGCCGTGCGCATTGCTTCTCCGCAGAACGTCTTGTGCAATTTTGCATGAGATATCATGCATCTGATTCTCTCAATAATGGTGTGATTCATTCTCTCAGCTACACCATTATGCTGGGGGGTCTGTTCATGCCGTATACCTAGGGACTTGCAGTACTCATGAAAGTCGTCGATGTATTCACCACCATTATCAGTGAGGTTGCACTTCAATGATCTACCTGTCTCTCTCTCGACCAAGGAAATGAAATAATTTAAACACAACAAAGACCTCTTCCTTAGATTTCAAAGCATAAACCCAAACTCTGCTAGATGCATCATCTATAAAAGTTACAAAATACAATGCCTCACCAAAGGTTTTTGTCCTCAAAGGACCACACACATCAGAATAAACCAAATTTAATGCATGCACTTTATTAACATGAGAAACAGTTTTAACAAATGAAACTCTATATTGTTTCCCTGATAAACAATCAAGACAGGTTTTGAGAGGTGTACCTGTCACGTTTGGAAGGAGCCGCTTCCTCGCTAGTAGCTGAAGCCCTTTTTCACTCATGTGGCCTAAACACCTGTGCCACATGTCTATAGTTGAATCTTCCGCTGCGTTCAACCCACCCTTGCACACACTGACACTTGCCTTGTAAAGGGTGCAACACTTCTTTCCTCTGACTATGATCAACGAACCTTTGATGAGTTTCCAGCGCCCACCAACAAATTGGCTTTCATAGCCATCATCATCCAACCTTCCCGTCGACATCAAGTTGAGGCGAAGGTCTGGGATATGCTTCACATCCCTGAGAACTAATGTGTAGCCCACATCAGTCTTCACACAAATATCACCGACCCCTACGATCTTCGATACGCCAGAATTTCTCATCTTCACGGTCCCATAGTCACCCGACTTGTACCTTGTGAAGAAATTCCTGCGTGAAATAGCATGAAAAGAAGCTCCTGAGTCAATCACCGAGTCGGTGTCCTGACTCGTAGCCGTGAGACATACATCATGATCTGTGAAAAGAATAATAACAACGTCACCATCTGAAGCGACCGCAGTAGAATCTGATTCATCTTCCTTCTTCTTTCCTTTTCCTTTTCTATCGTTCTTATTCTTACGACATTTATGCTTGTAGTGGCCCTTCTTGCCACAGTTCCAGCATTAAACATCCTTTTTGTTACTTGACTTGCCTCTTGATTTATCTCGGGCCTTCCCGCCCTTCCTGTTCTTTCCTCTCTCCCGTTCCTGTGTCACAAGGGCCTCTTGATGAGTAGACCCCTGAGACTTCCTCCTTGTCTCCTCATTGAAGAGACAACTAGTAACTTGTTCCATGGATATCTTTTCGTCTGGCGCGGAGTTACTTAGAGACACCACAAATGTCTCCCAACTGTCAGGCAATGAACTAAGCAATAGTAAAGCCTGCAATTCATCATCCAGGACCATCTTCATAACGGAGAGCTAGTTTACTATATTGCTGACCTCATTCATGTGCTCGGCCACAGAACCACCATCCTTGAACTTGAGATTTACAAGTCGCCTTATCAGAAAGATTTTATTACCGGCTGTCTTCCTCTCATATAACCCTTCTAGTTTTAACCATAGGCTAGCGGCTGAGGTTTCCGCAGACACATGGTGGAATACAGAATCATCCAGACATTGTCTAATAAACCCCACCGCCTTCCGGTCCAACTTCTTCCAATCATCATCAGACATATCCTTCGATTTTGCTGATATGCGTAAAATTGGAGAATATAGGTCCTTGCAATAAAGTAAGTCCTCCATCTTAGCCTTCCATATGGTTCAGTTAGAACCATTGAGACTGATCATCCTTAATGAGCCACCTTCCATAATTCCAAACCGATCCTACCCGTTCAATGAACTTAGCGCTTTGATACCACTTTGTTAGGGGTCTTGCACAAAACCTTAGGATCTAGCCCTCCAGAACAAACCAGAATTATGAAATAATAAAAAGCAATGAAGTAAATCAAAGCATCAATCACACAACACCAGGAATTTTTACATGAAAAACCCTCAAAGAGGTAAAAACCACGGGACCTCGTCCAGATCAACAATCCACTCTAAAGCAGAACGTTACAACCGATTACAAGCACATACCGCTTGGATCAAACCTTCATCACTCATGCAGGAGCGGATAAACAGTAAGAGAAACAAAGAAGACGGAGAGATCTCACCGATTACGAGGATGTGAAAGCGTTGAGATATAGTAGATCACCATTACGAGCATAGCCTCCCTTCCACAAGCTTCCTCTCTCTCTTTCTCTCTCTCTCTCACAACTCTAAGCCCTTTAGCAAACCCTTACAAAGCTTTAGGAAACCCTAGAATACCCTGTAATACCCTGTAATACCCTAATCCCGGATACACCCCTTTATATAATAATAGAAAGAGGTATAACCCAAATAGGAAACAAAATCCGTAAAATCCGCGCTTCCCCAATCGCATCTGCGAAAATCTTCGATCATATCTACGGTCTCTCGATAACAGCGTCGATGCCATCTGAAAGTCGCTCGATCATATCGAGATAGGATCAAAACTGTCCAGCAACCAGGGGTAAAATTCCATCAATTATCAATTCCATCGAGACACTCTCGATACATCCTCGATAACATCCTCGATATGATCGGCAGGTCACTCGATCATATCGATAGGACAAAAAACAGTCCACGACTAGGATTGAAAAATCCTGCAATTATCGATGATATCGAAACCCATTCGATTTCATCGATTCCACCAATGAGGAGAAAAATCCCCATCAAATCACCGTCTTACTCAAGGATAACTACTCCGAATCCACGGAGCTTCTCTGGACTCCTCACATAAACTTCTCGAATCACGAGGAAAGAAAGTAAGAGAATTAAAAATAAATTCTAATAAAATTTGAAATTGATTAATGAATGAATAAACAACCCTTTAAATAAGGATACCAAGCAATAGGAAAGAAATCAGAATCAAACTACAACTAAAACTCCTAGAATCCGCGACTTACTATAAATAGTAAACTTACTATTTATAGATGATCATGATGTCTACTAGTGCGCAAGGTTTTCGGCCAAAAATAGTAAGTGTCTTATTTGGCTTCACCAAACCTTTCATGTTGGATACAACTCTTAAAGCTCAACGGATGAAAAGTTATAATCAAAGTAAAACTTACTATTTATAGTAAAAATAAAAATAAAACAGGGAAACGACCATTGATCTAAGGGTTTTTCGTAAATTCGGGCAATCCGACATAGCGGGGTTGGTTGGCGAAAGTAGCTCGTTCTACTCCAAAATCATATATTTTACATTAGATAACTCATTCCGAATTGCGAGATATACCCGATCTAAGGTCCAACGGTCCAGATCACTTCTGTCGTCGACTAGGCTTTTTCTGATCTATCTTGTCCATGAAACTATCCGCGACTCGCTCTACATCAAAGTTTTACAACTACAATTTCTAAAGTGGATGATTTAATTCTTTTTTTCATGAGTGTAATAGGTGATTTTTGTAATTGATAAATATGATAATTTATATAATGAATGTTGAACTAGAAAATTATTGAAATTGAGAATAAATGAATACTTAAATGTAAGAATGTTAAAATGGGAGATTGAAGGAACGGGGAAATAGAAGAATTTTAATTTTGGGGAGATCAGAACGAGAAAATAAAAATAAAAATTTAAGTTTTGGTGGGGCAACATTCCTTTTTTATAAAAACTTTTCTCCTCTTAAGATGAAAGCCTACTTTACAAGGAGTTATGGTAAAGAAACATTTTCATCCTTAAAAATAAATAAAATAAAAATAAATAAAAGGTGATTTCACATTTTGAAAATTTTAAGCTTAGAAAGGCGGGCTTTTTACTATAGCTATGTCACCGTAGAGGGTTATTTAGACAAAAAAAGGTCAAAATCCATTCCATCCATTCATAACGCGAGAATGTTTAAGGTCATGATCTAAAAAATGAGACGGACCAAAGCTCAAGTATACTAAACCACGTAAAGTAGTGAAGATTGAATGCCCACCGTCCAAACCTACCAACACCCCGGCATTTACTTTCCATTTCATAAGAGCACGCAAATATGGATGAAGGAAAACCTTAAAAAAAAAAAAAAAAAAAATCAGCTTAATCCAAATTTCTATGGCCCACGAGAAGTTTTCAACGGTAGACATTCAATCCCCATTGTTTTTATAGTGTAGTCTACTTGATATTTTGATCTGCTTCATACCATAAAATGAGATGAAAAATAGATGAACGGCATGATAAAATACATACGTCCCACAGAGCTTCAAACGGTAGGGTCACTACAGAATCCGAGTTCCTTCGTAGTCCGGACCACGTCAGGTAGTGGTCCACCTTGATATACGATTTGACCACATCCGCTACAAGAATCGTCCATATAGTGGCCAATTGTAATTTTCCAACAAACGGAGGTTTGCCATTACTCAGTTGTCTTTGGAAGTTCACCAAAAATAAGACAATCGCGGGCAAGGGATTTGTCGTACATCCACCGTTACATCATTTGCTACTTTGTACTCCACGAAATGTGGACTGGTCTACTTTCCTAGTTAGGTCATCTTACTTGGTGGGCCCACTTGATGAACGGTTGGGATGTCCCGTATGAGTGTAGGTGTGCGAACGAGGCCCAGGCGTTGGTTATACACGCTTGTGACGTCAGCAAATATCTCGGCCTGAGATTACGAGGAGCGGCCGCCAGGGTCGGGGAAAGCAAGGTCTGTGGGTGAGGTTTGCTAGAATAGATGGCGACGTACTGGAAAACGATACGTGGGGTCATTGGATCGGGGTCCTTTTCAATGACCCAGACCGTTCAAGTTACTGGTCTCACCGTGGACAGAGCATGGCTTAAACCAGTCATATCATCTTAATCGTTTCATAGCCATCTGATTTGTGATCGATCATTTTGACGTTGAAGGAATGATGGCCAACGGTTCATATATCAAGAAATTCTAACGGCTAATATTGTCTGCCTAGTATGATATTTGAGACGTGTCCCATCTTCAACGAGACCACATTTTGAAGTCTGAATTTACGGACATGCAGCGGTGGATGTACGCGTGAGTGTGATCTGCTGCACTCCATTGGGAGCTGCCTTGTTTTATCTGTTAATCCACTCCGTCCATCAGGTTTGAAACCTTATTTTAAATGTACATGCGAGTGATCATCTTGATGGAAAACTCCTATGGGCCAAACTAGTGGGAGCAATGAAAAATTGCTCCTAAAAACTACAGGTGCACTCGTGTGGTCCATCTGGGGTTTGGATCAAGCCATTTTTTTTAATCTTCATTTCATACTGGTGACGTAAACTTGATTAACGGATTTGATGATATATATACACCATGGTGGACTCACATGCAAACCTAAAGTTTTCCATCCCGTGGATCCCTTCGGTGTGGCCCACATGAGTTGTGAATCCAGCTGAGATTTTTCCCCATAACCTATAATCTTGAATAGAACCTGATGGACGGAGTGGACGTTACTTAGACAAGATGGTGAGCATCACAGAGCTTGGGAGTTTTAAGGGTGTTATACCATCATAGAATGGCAGCTTTCAGTTCAACCTATCAGCCGTGTAGGTGGGCCCACTCTCTTTAATATCATCCTACCAGATAATCGTAGCCATTTGATGGACATGGACAATTGTAACCATGATGTCCACACTTGAATCTGACAGTTTGGAACCACTGGATTATAAAATGGGAAAGATTTCAGGTCTTGTCCCATCCACCATGAGGCCCACCATTTGAACCTTTTTGGTAACCAGAGGTGGGCCTGCATCTGCAATTTCTTGTGCTGAAGAAAATCCCAAGAATATCTTCTCTCTTGCTTCAGCCGATTGGGTGGTTGGGATTTCATGATTGGTGGCCGTCCTACCAACTGACAATGGACAGGGTTTCGATGGGCGCAGCGGAAGAACATGTACATCGAGATCTGACCCATGAGCTAAAGATGCGATTTGAAGCCCATACAAGCCCATGAGTATTAGAGCTGAAGGCCAGGAACAGGCCATTTGGTATTAGAGCTGAAGGGACTGGTACAGCTGAGTTCTTTGGGTAGACCTACCAACCTAATGCAAACAAACCAGCAACAGCAAGTGAATCGACAAGGCCAGGACGCGCCCATTAACTATTAAGTCAGTTCATCACCATTAAAAAACGAGCCAGGCCATTTTTAAAGAGCCTGTTTGGCCGGGCCAATCCCATGGGATTAGGAGGGATGGGATAGATTTTAAGGTAATGATGGTGGTGACAGTGGATTGGTTTAAGATCCATGGGATTGCTATATCCTGGGACAAGTTCACTGGTCTGTTTGGCACGCCTGGCATATCTCCGGATTTTACCTTTCAATCCGTCCAAACAAGGGATGAGATTAATTTTAAGGTAATGATGGTAATGTCAGTGGATTGTTTTAAGATCTATGGGATTGCTTATATCCCAGGACAAGTTCACGGGTGTGCTTGGCTCGTCATGCATATCCTGGGATATCGCGATCCCATCCCTCCTAATACCATGGGATCGGTCTGGCCAAACAGGCGACTTTGACAAATTCATCCAGTCTCATGTTGAGTCGCGGCTCACGCTAGCCAGGGTTGAATTGGTTCGAGTTGGCTGAGGTAGGGATGAATCATGGTATCAAACCAGAAAAGGTCCGATCGATTCTGCGTTGACCCATCCATGCCGCATGAGACTCGTCCAAGTCTTTAAATCATGATCCAGACCCACCTTTGTAATAAAGCCCAACCTAAGAAGAACCCAAATGGACTGGGCTCTGGCCCGGCCTGGTCTAGCCCTAACGGCCGGGGAGTCCAATGAACAGATCCTCTCTTTTTCCATCCAATTTGTTTGGGTTCATTATAGTTACAAGAGATGGTTAGAAACCTTTATTTTTGCAACCTGATCACTCTTTTGACTTTGGAATAAATTCTCTCTATCTGTATACCATTTCTTCTATACATTCATCTCCACTCCATAATAGAGAAAGAATAATTAATAGTTAGGATTCATGAAAAAAAAAAGTGATGATCCACTACTCACAATGCTCGTAATTAGAGTATACTGGACTACGACTCATATGATAAATATAATTGATGTGAATTGAAATCCCCAATCATATTTTATGCTAGTAATTAGAAAATATTGGAATGCAAAAGTTGTTTGGGTGTATGTAATTGGAATGCATTAAATAAATTAGTTTTAATACCCAAAATAAAATGTGTAATATTTTACATAATAATTGCATAAGCTTGTTGAAATATACACCTAAACAAAAATTAAAAAAATTTCGAGACTTAAGTGGGCCATAAAAGTGGGCCCACTTTTGGAAATCTAACATTTTCCGCCGTTTGCATACTATATCAGGCTTTTTTAAAGAGGATTTTAATTCACGTGATTTGCTGCATTTTATTGTTTATTATGATTACCACTATATACCATCAACCAAAAGGCCGTTCTTCTTCTTTTTCGTGTGCATCCATTTACCTAAGATTACAACCTTTTAATATCAACCAAACAAACATCTTAAGGAAAAAGGTCTCGTTTTCAATCCGCTGGTAATCAATACCTTTGCCTAACCAGATGGATGGTCTGGATCGATTATCTGAGTATCCAGGTTATCCATGCGCGAATCATGTTTGTTAAATAATTTTCAATCTCTTTACAGAAAATTCTGGAAAATAAAAAAATATATATATGTATCGCTTAACATGGAGGCCAAAGTCATGTATTACGTGTTTATGGTGATAGGAGCTGATGATAATGACAGGCCACCATACGCACAAAGCATGAATCATCCATAAATATCTGGTGGGCCATTGATCAAGGGTCTATAATCGTGCGTGTATTACGGGACTTGTGGGAAAGGTATGATCTATTGGTCTGGCGGCAGCCCACCAAACCAACACGCCGATTGCCATGGACGCGTGCCAGGGAGCCTTAAGCAAAATAGGGTACCGTGTTGCACCATCATTATTATGCAATAGATCGTTTTTTCCTGTGTCGCGACTCTGCAGTCAGCGTCACAAGCGTGTGTTGCCACTGGGACCCACGTGCAAAAGTGGTTAGATAATCTGAAGCGTTCATTCTGTGAATGACCTGTAATCGAATCCCTTGTATGAGAAAAATGATCTTCACCGTTTCCTTCAAGAGGTCCAGATTCAGGTGCACATGTTAATGGTAATAATAAATGGTTGGGCTTAGGACAATTTTAGGTAAAACCAGATCCCACATTTATTAAAATGGTCTGGATCCAAATTTCAGATCTATACCCTTTTACTAGTAAACTCCGTTGGATCCCTTCATAGATGATGGGTAAACTCCATTGGATCCCTTCATAAATGATTTTAGGTCCGGTGGTATTGGGAGATCCACCCAGGGCCATTTATAAATGAGTCCGGTCTAACAGATGTTGTTAAGAGATATTCAAACCCTGAACAAGACTAATTTATAAACAGGTCTAAAGGGTCTAGTTAATGGGTTTAGGTCACCTTAATTTTATATCAAAATTAATTAATGCCAATTAATAATAAAAATAAATTTAATAACTTTTCATAATAACAAAAATAAATGGACAGGCCAGATTTATCACAAATATCATGGTGGGATCCACTTAGCATCCCAACGCACAATCCATGTACATTATAATTCACTAATCCCACCATCTTCAGCACAACGATTCGAATTCCATCGTAGCCTATGTTTTTAGTCAAACATGGAGTGGATTTTTCATTTTCCCATGGTATATAAGCATTCTTACCAAGTATAAAACTGGGTCTAGATGGGTTCAAGTCTGGATGGATCCCTTGCAACATAAATCAGTCCTGTCCATTTACTAAATGGGTTTGTGTTAGGTGGTTAAGCCTAATATAAAGAAAACCAAATCCAAACTGGTTTAGTGAGTCTATTCTTAGACCCAGCCCTATACCATTTAACAAACAGGATGTGGGTAAGCCATCAAGTCCACTAACCCATTTATAACCCTAATAATTATTGAGGAAAATTTTGAAACTCTAACAGAGTGTGATAGGTGATACTGTAGAGGTACCATTAAACAAAAATTAAGCTTATTTAATTATCTAACTATTGAATTAGTGGACATTTATTGGATAGTTAAAAATGAAAATATTGCAGTCCTATTTAGGCAATTAATTAACTTCTAATAAGAGGTTACGATTGTACAACCAATGTGATTGTGACTTGTCGACATGGACTGGGATTCTATAGTTTAGAACACAGACTTTGGTACTTTGTATACCTGACAAAACTCTGTGAGCACTATCATGATGCATTTGTTTTATCCACACTGTCCATCCATTTTCCCTGATTATTTTAGAGCATGAGCCAAAAAATGAGGAAGATATGAAGCTCAATTGGACTACACTACTTAGAAATAGTGGGGATTGAATGCTTACCATTGCAAACTTTTTAGAGGCCATAGAAGTATTGGATTGACCTGATATTTGTGTTTTCCTTTTATCCATGTCCAACTAATTTTATAAACAAGTTGGATGATGAATAAACATCATGGTAAACCCTGAAAAGGTTTCACTAGTACGCATCATTATCTCCTATGCTTCCTATGGCGTGGTCCACTTGTGCTAGCATGGAAAAAATGCATACATCATGATGGGCTGATAGAGTTTTACCACGTATACATACAATGTAGGTAATGTATTCGACACCATGCAATCAGAGTCCTGTGGTCGCACAAGGCAGTATATGTCATGCGGCAATCTCTGCATGCTTCCTAATCAAGCGTCATATGCAGCTGGGTCCTTAATCTTGCCCGGGTGGTAGACTCTTAAGAGTTTCAACTCCCGGTCAAGGGTTTGAATACCCATAGGTGGTGAAATTCCACCAGCGTGAATGTGTGGGGTGTGTGTGCGTGTGTTAAAAAAAAAAAAAGCGTCATATGCAGCTGAGAGGAGATTCATCATTTCAACACTTGAGGTCTTGGCATCGATCCCTAGCGGGGGTGGCTAACATAGAGTATGTGTACTGACTGTGTACTGACATGGTGTGTACTAACAAGCTAACCCCCCACCCCCCAACCAAAAAAAAAAAATGGAAAAAAAAATGAGAGAAGCGTCATATGCTGCTTGATCATTACTCTTGCTTTGGTGATAGACTCTCAAGAATTTCAATCAAGGGTACAGTGTGAGTGTGTGTAAATAAAATAAAATAAATAAATAAGAGCCTCATATCCAGCTTTGAGGAGTTTCAACATGGGGTCTTGGGTTCAAGTCCTTACCTCAGTGGTAGACTTAGAGGAGTTTCAATAGGATGTCTTGGGTTTGAGACCCATATGTGTTGAAATCCTACCGCGGAGTGTGTGGGAGTGTGCAGGCTGCGTGTGTAAAATAAAAAAAAAATAAAAAAAAGAAAAAGAAAGCAAGCATCATACGCAGCTGAGTATCATGATACTTCTAAATCTCTTCTTGGTAAGGTTCTTTGTCGCGTCTCGACTTGCTAGCTTGTTCATACTTCGTAAGCGAACCCACTTTGTATGTGACAATAAGGCATTCGTGTGAGAGTGTAACCAGAGCTGCTTATCGGACAATTCTCACTACTTGAGTTCTGTCTTTGAAAAATGAGCTAATACTATCAAAGGGGACACACACATACAAACAAAATGAAATTATATATGGGTGAATTAAGTTGACCAATTGTCTTGTTCCATGACAGGTCTAGCACACCCGATGATATAAGATCTTTGATATTTTAGGGGGCGTTTGGTTATCCGCTGACGATGATAATTGACTTAGATATAGGTTTAGCGGGCCATAACACTCGTGCACAACTTTGCACACGTATTATGAGCATAAAATCTAAACGGTCCATATGATGTGGCACCCCCTTGAAACTCTATATGTCCAATTTTCAGCCTAATACAAAATTTTAATGAGCCATTGCAAAGAGAAGTGCAAATCAAGAGAAGAAATTGTTCCGATTTTTCATGGCCTACCAACGTTTTGTACCGGGCTAAAATTTAAGCTTGTGAGTTTTCAAGGGGTCACGCATGTTGACTATCTAGATGTTGTGCCCATCAGGGGTGCTTACATAAAAAGGTATTCACGTGAGCATTCCTCTGCTTTTTGTACTTGTTTGCTCTATAAGTGTTTTTTACTATTATTTGTTTTGTCCGTAATTCCCTCTTAAATAAACACCATAAAATGGGATGCATCCCTCGTCAACATGTGGGAGGGGAGTTCATATACCTAGCGGGTTTCATGGTGTTGTTTTCCAAGTGATTGAGTTGGTATTGGGATGGGTGATGCTGGCTTTACCTAAATCATGGGTCCACCTTGATATATGTGTTGTATATTAATGTTATCCGTTCATTTTGCTAACTCATTTAGGGCGTGAGCCCAAAAATAAAAAAGATATAAATCTTAGGTGGCTCATGCCATAGAAACAGCTATCATAATTGAACACCTGTCATTAAAATCTTCCCCAGGTATATTTTAATATTTATTTGTCATCAAACTTGTTGATAAAGTTACGTACTTAGATGATGAGAAAACAAAATATCAACTTGTTCCAAAACTTTTCTGGCTTGTAAAAAGGTTTTAATAGTTATTCACCACTATTTCTTTTGGTATGGTTTATTTGAGATTTGTATCTACTTAGACCAAATTGATATACAATCCTGATATTGATATACATGCAGTCCTTACATTGAGGTGGGCCCCATAGTTAGGGTACTACCCACATCTTGGGGGTGCCAATGAAGTCATGCTCGAACATATCCACGACCCATCAAGTCTCTTTCAAGCCCATGGCGAGCACGAGGGTGCTACCCAAGCCTATTTCGAGTGTGACTTGGCTGTGACCCTTGGACCAACTACGTGGAACATTTCCACGACCCATCAAGTCTCTTTCAAGCCCATGGCGGGTACTGGGGTGCTACCCAAGTTCATTTAGAGTGTGACTTGGCTGTGACCCTGAACCAACTACGTGGATGGGACCTTGAGTGAAGGGCTCACCTTAACGTATGCGCTGTACATCTATGCTGTCATTTATTTTTTCTAATTATTTCAGGCATGGTCCAAGAAATGAAGTAGACATAAATTTTTAGTGGACCACGCCATAGGAAACGGTAGTCATAGGCCAAAAAAACCTTTTGCCAGCCACAAAAGTTTTGGATTAACCTGATATTTGTTTTCTACTTTCATCCATGTCTCTGTGCCATATTATCAACAGGTTACGTTGGGTGGTAAAAAAAAAAAAAGCCACAGTGGATCATTAGAAATTTTTTAACGGTGAGCATTCCACGAATGCTGTTTCCTGTTTTGTGTTCCACTTGAAATTTGTATCTTATTCATTTTTAGTGCCATGTCCTAAAATAAATTGGAAAAACAGATGAACGGCGTGGATATACAATGCATACATCTACGTGCGCCCTACGGTCAGGGTCTTACCATAGGTTCGGGTACAAGTCGGGATCTAATCTTTCCCTAGAAAGAGACGATTCCATGCCCGCTGCCGGAGTTGACTCCAAAGTCCGGCTGAAATCCTCAAAATCACCTGTTACACGCGCGCCTAAAACACTCTTCGTTTATGCGACCCAAAAAACTGTATATATGATATCCACTCCGTCCATTAGGTTTTATCTTCAATAATAGTATATAGGGACAGAAATAAGACAGATCCAAAAGTACATTAAGACACACAACAAGAAATAAGTGGATGGAACGCCAAACATAGGTTCCTGTGTGGAGCCAACATAGTGTGTATATTTCATCACAGCCGTTCAAATTTCATTAAACCTTTTCATCAACTGTGATTCGCAAGGATGATGGTAAAATACAAAAACGAACATGCAAACATAAAGATTTTAGGCACATATTTACATTATTTCCTTGGTGTAGCTCATATTTTGTTTTTTTGTTTTTTTTGGGCTGATCTTTTATACGTAGAGCCAACGGAATAGCTATCACCTGATGGACGGAATTAATACACATAAACAACGCAGTGGGCCCGGAAGAGCTTGCGTGTCTTACACGTCGTGTAATAAAGATTATTATTATTATTTTTTTCCTTCTTTTGAAAAGAGAAAAGCTGGAATAAAAGTCAAGCAACTCAAGCTTGTGAGGAGCACTTCAAGAGACGTTAACTGCCAACTGCTCGGGCTATTATTAGTGCGGCACACAGGCCAAAGTGGCACGTGTGTGACCCAGGCCATTCATCAGAAGAGTCTCGCAATAAACATGCCTTGCCTAACAATCGGGTCAGTCCACTCATCCTGTGGCCACATGTATATGAGAAAAAGTGGACGGATAGAACCTACGTTCCATATTCAATGCGCAAATCTGGATCGTCCAGCGAGTATACTGGCTTGCAGGGATGTCGGTGCGTCCCATTTGATAACTGGCCTAGATTTGGCGTTACAGCAACCATTTGGGGCCTGGTTTCCACCATTGGATGACGCACATGAAGTGATCCTGGCCATCATTAGGCAGCGTACAACGCCAACATGCCCTCCATCAACAAAGTATTAATTGTCAACTCATCAGGAAAATCAGAACAATGGGTATAGGGAATACTCTAGTGGTCCAAATTGAACGTACATTTGTTGTTCACTTGATGAGTGAACGGCCCTGATTTTTTGTAAATGGCATGTCTGCAGTACCGACTAATAATGAATGGACCAGATCGATGATACGAATGCCATGGAAAGGAAACCAGGTCCTGCATGATATCTATGATCGGGGAACACCACATATCTCGTGAACTGTAACCAGTAACCACCAAGACGTGGGCTCGTTCGGACGCGGATTGCCCGTGCCCCTGGTATAGGAAGTTCCTGTAGTCGGAAGCTGTGTGGGGCCTACAGAGATGCCTGTGATAATTCTACTCCGTCTATCAGTTTTGAAAGGCCACAACAGGATAATAATTTAAAATTCAGGTAGATCTAAAACTTATTTGGCCCACACCACACGAAATGTGGGAACGGAAACGTCCACCGTTTAAACATTCCTGGAGCCAACCATGATGTTTATATTCTATCCAAACCGTTCATAGGTTAATACCACTCAGATAAACTGTAGACGCAAATACCATTTCGATACAAAACTTCTGTGGCCCCCACAAAGTTTCCAATGGTGGCCGTTCAATTCATGTTGTTTCGTGTGTTGTAGCCCACAGTACTTTTGGATCTCCCTGACTTTTAGATCCTGTCCTACTTGCAAAACAGATGGACAGAAAGGATTTGTCACGATCATCTCTGTGGGCCCCACACGGCCTCTGACTACAGGAACTTCACGGGCAATCTGCGTCCGGCTCGTGAACAATTTGACTAACACCTACGTATGTAAAGTGCTGCGCATTATTACGGTGTTACCACTACCACGGTGCTCGGCAGTTACGCCCCCGCTTCAGAAATCCGAACCGTAAAAATAGTGGGACCACTCTAGATTGCTAAAATCAGGCTGATTAGAGAGCCCTGATTACTGACTAATGGACATTTGTTTTTTGAAAATTCCCCGCTTACTACCTTTCATTTTCACCATCCATCGATTGCAAGATCGTACTTCGGCCAAAATTTTGGGTTACAACCTCTTGACGTAGAAATCTAACTCACCTTGATGAGTTCCGAGCACCAGCGCCGAGCTTTGTAAGCCAGCACAAGAGAAGAACAAAGGAGATCCTGAATAGAGCAGGGAACCCTTTGATTCCAAAGTCAAGTTAGGAATATGGGTCTAAATAGTGTAAGTCGGTTTTGGGTGATAGATTTTGTGTACTTATTCCTTTAGGTGAGCCTCTTATTCATACTAGTTGGTTGGAATAAACATGTCCGCTAATCTCGGCATGATCTCAGCCACCAGTAGGAACTGTAAGTGCACTAACATTATTGGTTACACTATGAATGTGGTACAACGGTTAATGCCATCATATGTCATTGGATTAAGCCCGATTCAACTGCAATATCTCTAAAGGTGGGCATGTCGGGTTCGATCCTGTGGATTCGACCCGATCAGGCCCGATCCGACTCGTTCTGAATTGAACCGACAGTCTATATTGGTGCGGATCGAGTTCATCCATCCAGATCCAATTATTTTTCAGGTCGGGTTCGGATAGTGGTCTATCCGGACCGATCCATTCTAAAAACCCGAACCGATACGACCCGACCGAATTCGGAGCGGTTAGTCGGGTAGTATAAATACTATTTTTAAAATCATAAATCGTTTATCCCTCCCATCTTTTCTTACCCTACCGAACGAACACCGCTACCTACCCGATCTTCTTCCTCTCATTTTCTTCTTCAACGCTTGATCCGACAAGTAATTTTTCCTCTCCTCTTCTTTTTCTTCCTCTCCTCATCTTCTTCTTCCTCTCCTCTACATTGAATTATCACGATGGGACACACGAAGCCTTGCCCAGACGGTTCCGTCTGGGCGGAGGTAGGACGCAATCCGCGTTCTTCTACATTAAATTATCAGATTCAAGAGCTTTACTAAGTATATGCACGTGAGCATTTCAGTTATGTACACGCGACACGTGGCAGCATGACCCCTTAGTTCAAGATCCAATCCATCCATCAGAAGGAACCATTGTTGATATCCTAGCCCAAGAATCAATTTGACCTCCTATTCAGATGGGCCATTTTGCAAAATATAAATATATGGTTGTGAAAGACTGTTGAAGTTGTCCAACCTGTCAACCTTTTTCAAATTTTTGAGCTCCCTAAGTGGGCCCATTTTTATTTTTGGGAAACATCTACCAACTGGATGGATAGATTAGATCTCTCACCCATGTGTAATTCTAACACGTGTGGGAAGGATATGAGCTGAACTGAACACGTGCATCGACTTAGCTAAGATTCAGATTCAAATATTTTCTGGTCAGAAATTAGGTCTAGATTAAGATATACAAATACCGATCCGAACCGTGCCTAATCCGATCCGACTTAGTTTTTCTGATTGAGTCAGACTCGGATCGGATCAGGCAATGTAAATTTTGGATCGATCCGAGTCAGGTGACCCAGACTCGGTCCCAGATCGGATAGAGTTCGAGTCAGGCCATTGAGAAGTCAGTTCAAATCGAGTTAGGCACAATCCGATTCGACTGGGACCAATGCCCATCTCTAAGTATCTCAATTGATCCTCTGGATTCGGATAGAGCAGACGAGCCGAGCATAATTATCCTTGACTGGACTCGAATCACATCAGATCAATTGTAGACAAATATGCCCAGATCACTTGCAATCGGTTCATTCTAAATCTTTCGAGCCCAAATCTCCTACCTAACTTGCTGTTTAAGGAAGTATCTTATGCGGCTACTCGTTTGGTCGAGCTTACCTTGAACTAAGCTAAGTTGAACCCGCCTAGGATGTGGTGGCTCCAATTGAGGTCGGCTCAGAATCTCCCATAACACAACCCATCTACAATGGGTCCCACTATTTGGCGGCTCGATTTTGAGGTAAACGCCACATGTATGGTAGGGAGTCGCTGTAGTACGGTAGTTTTGGTATATCACCCAGCACCAGTCTATTTACAAAATTCCCTTCTTTTGCAAACTTTGGAAGCGGATTGCATACTGAGTTACTCAGTACGCTTAGCCTACTGAGTAAACTCTTTGGGGCCAACCGCCATACATACATTTTATCCACTCCGTCCATCGTTTTTACCACATAATTTTAGAGAGCCATCCCAAAAATGAAGCATATCCAAAGTGCAAATGGAACACACCACCAGAAACAGTGTGAATTAAAATTCTACCATTGAAAAGTTCTTAGGAGCCACAAAAGTTTTAGATCAAGCTGATATTTGTGATTTCCCTTCATCCATGTCTGTGTGATCTTATTAATATCTTGGATGGCATATAAACATCACCGGGGGCCTTAGAAAGGTATCAACGGAGGAAATCAATACTTCCACTCTTTCAGATGGTATTGTCCACTTGAGATTTGGATATGTTTCAATTTTGGGATCAACGACTAAAATGATCTGTTAAACTGGATGAACGGTGTGGATAAATTCCATGCACTCAAGGTAGGCCCAACAGAGTTTACTCAGTACGATAAGAGCCTACTGAGTAACTCAGTACGCAATCCGATTTCGCAAACTTTCAATCCACGTGGATGTGGTGGCAATCAGCTGAAATTCATACAAGTGGTTGAAATGTGGGGCCCATCAAGATGAAAGAGGGACGCAGGTCAACAAACGCATGCCAGCATGTAATATTTTTCTTGGAAAGTATCAACCATGAGTCTCCAGTAAGTTAGGGCCATGAGCCATTTAGCCCTTGGATTCAGAAAGAAAAATAAATAAATAAAAATGAAGAAGAAGAAGAAGAAAAAGGAGTAGAGAGGTAGTTTCACTTACCTTGGCTAGATCTACGGATGATATTGTATTATCTGGTGGGAGGGGGCCTAAGAGTAACTAGATCACGTGTGAAAGCAAGGAAAATGTGGGTGGGCCCACATGTCTAGGGAATAAACACAAAAGCCGACGTTACCTTTATTCGATTGTAGTAAGTTCGCCCTGGTTTATGCTTGTCCTTACCCTCAATTATGTTAATTCTCACACCAGGATGCGGATTCGTCCAAAAAAATAAAATAAAAAAGAGAAATTTCCAACTGTACGACCCATATATGGCCCATCAGCCTTTCGAAGCCCACTCGCTTTTTACCTCCCAAGAATAAGCCCCAGCTGTACGGGCTCATGTCTTAGGTCAAAAATACCCCTGCCTTTTCAACTTTTTGATGTGTGAAAGCTGGGGCTATCTTTCGCTACGGATAATAGCTATAGCTATGGCCGTAGCTATAGCTTTACCCATAACCTACTGATTGCAAAAAGATGGACAGCGAGTTGGGGTCGACCGGGTTTGGAACCGATTGACCCTGAGTCACTATCCCATTGACCCAGTCGACCGGGTCCAAACCCGGTCGACCCCAACTCACTGTTCCATCTTTATACTTTTTTTTTTCTTTTTGTTTTTGACAAGGAGAATTTTTCTCCCCTACATTTTTCTCTAATATATATTTATATAAATATATATCTATAAGCATATAAAAAAAAAATCTCTTTTTTCATTCATTTCGTTCTTTATTCATTTAATAAATATATCTCTTAAACCACAATGAGTTACTTGACGTACCATGATTTGGGGTAGGAGATGCTACTTTAGCTAACCAACCTACTTATTTTTCGAGATTCCATCAGGTTGATGGTCGAAAATTCATTTCATTTACTTCGTGGCCAATTTCAATCAGTTCGTGGTCAATTTCATTCATTTCATTTCACAGCCAATTCCATGCATTTCACGGTCAATTCCCTTCACTTTTCACGGTGCGTGTAAATGGCCGTGAAGTGAAGTGAAGTGAAATGACCGCGAAGTGCGTGGAAATGGCTGTGAAGTGAAGTGAATTGACTGTGAAGTGCGTCAAATTGATCGTGAATCAACACGGAATTGCTGGGAATGACCGTGAAATATATAGAAATGACAGTGAAGTGAAGTGAAATGACTGCGGAGTGCGTAGAAATGGCCGTGAAGTGAAGTGAATTGACCGTGAAGTGCGTCGAATTGACCGTGAATCAACACGGAATCGCCGGGAAGGACCGTGAAATGCATGGAAATGGCGATGAAGTGAAGTGAATTGACTGCGAAGTGCATGAAAATGGCCGTGAAGTGAAGTGAATTGACTGTGAAGTGCGTCGAATTAACCGTGACTTAATACGGAATCGCCGGGAATGATCGTAAAATGCATGAAAATGACGGTGAAGTGAAGTGAAATGACCACAAAGTGCGTGGAAATGGCCGTGAAGTGAAGTGAATTAACCGTGAATCAACACAGAATCGCCGAGAATGACCGTGAAATGCTTGGAAATGATGGTGAAGTGAAGTGAATTGACCGCGAAGTGCGTAGAAATGGCCATGAAGTGAAGTGAATTGACGGTGAAGTGCGTCGAATTGATCGTGAATCAACACGGAATCGCCGGGAATGACCGTGAAATACATGGAAATGACGGTGAAGTGAAGTGAAATGACCGCAAAGTGCGTGGAAATGGCCGTGAAGTGAAGTGAATTGACCGCGAAGTGCCTCGAATTGACCGTGAATCAACACGGAATCGCTGAGAACGACCGTGAAATGCATGGAAATGACGGTGAAGTTAAGTGAAATGACCGCGAAGTGCATGAAAATGGTCGTGTAGTGAAGTGAATTGACCGTGAAGTGCGTTGAATTGACCGCGAATCAACACGGAATCACTGAGAATGACCGTGAAATGCATGGAAATGATGGTGAAGTGAATTGACTGTAAAGTGCGTGGAAATGGTAGTGAAGTGAAGTGAATTGACCGTGAAGTGCGTCGAATTGACCGTGAATCAACACAGAATCGCCAGGAATGACCGTGAAATGCATGGAAATGATGGTGAAGTGAAGTGAATTGACCACGAAGTGGGTGAAAATGGTCGTAAAGTGAAGTGAATTGACCGTGAAGTGCGTCAAATTGATCGTGAATCAACACGGAATCGCCGGGAATGACTGTGAAATGCATGGAAATGACGATGAAGTGAAGTGAAATGATCGCGAAGTGCGTGGAAATGGCCGTGAAGTGAAGTGAATTGACCGTGAAGTGCGTCGAATTGACCGTGAATCAACATGGAATTGTCGGGAATGACTGTGAAATGCATGGAAATGACGGTGAAGTTAAGTGAATTGACCACGAAGTGCGTTGAAATGGCCGTGAAGTGAAGTGAAGTGAATTAACCGTGAAGTGCGTCGAATTGACCGTGAATCAACACGGAATCGCTAGGAATGACTGTGAAATGCATTGAAATGACGGTGAAGTTAAGTGAAATGACCGCGAAGTGTGTGAAAATGGTCATGTAGTGAATTGAATTGATCGTGAAGTGCGTTGAATTGACCGTGAATCAACACGGAATCAGTGAGAATGACCGTGAAATGCATGGAAATGATGGTGAAGTGAATTGACTGCGAAGTGCGTGGAAATGGTAGTGAAGTGAAGTGAATTGACCGTGAAGTGCGTCGAATTGACCGTGAATCAACACGGAATCGCCAGGAATGACCGTGAAATGCATGGAAATGACGGTGAAGTGAAGTGAATTGACCACGAAGTGGGTGAAAATGGTCGTGAAGTGAAGTAAATTGACCGTGAAGTGCGTCGAATTGATCGTGAATCAACACGAAATCGCCGGGAATGACCGTGAAATGCATGGAATGACGGTGAAGTGAAGTGAAATGACCGCGAAGTGAGTGGAAATGGCCGTGAAGTGAAGTGAATTGACCGTGAAGTGCGTCAAATTGACCGTGAATTAACATGGAATTATCGGGAATGACCGTGAAATGCATGGAAATGACAGTGAAGTTAAATGAATTGACCACGAAGTGCGTTGAAATGGCCGTGAAGTGAAGTGAAGTGAATTGACCGTGAAGTGCGTCGAATTGACCGTGAATCAACACGGAATCGCTGGGAATGACCGTGAAATGCATGGAAATGACGATGAAGTTAAGTGAAATGGCCATGAAGTGCGTGGAAATGGCCGTGAAATGAAGTGAATTGACCGTGAAGTGCGTCGAATTGACCGTGAATCAACACGGAATTGCCGGGAATGACTGTGAAATGCATGGAAATGACGGTGATTTGATGTGAATTGACCATGAAGTGCGTGAAAATGGCCATGAAGTGAAGTGAATTGACTGTGAAGTGCGTCGAATTGACCGTGAATTAACACGGAATTACCGGGAATGACCGTGAAATGCATGAAAATGACGGTGAAGTGAAGTGAAATAACTGCGAAGTGCGTGAAAATGGCCGTGAAGTGAAGTGAATTGACCGTGAAGTGTGTCGAATTGACCGTGAATTAACACGAAATCGCCGGAAATGACCATGAAATGCATGGAAATGACGGTGAAGTTAAGTGAATTGACCACGAAGTGCGTGAAAATGGCCGTGAAGTGAAGTAAATTGACCGTGAAGTGCGTCGAATTGATCGTGAATCAACACGGAATCGCCGAGAATGACCGTGAAATGCATGAAAATGACAATGAAGTGAAGTGAAATGACCGCAAAGTGCGTGGAAATGGCCGTGAAGTGAAGTGAATTGATCGTGAAGTGCGTCGATTTGACCGTGAATCAACACGGAATCGCCGGGAATGACCGTGAAATGCATGGAAATGATGGTGAAGTGAAGTGAAATGACCTCAAAGTGCGTGAAAATGGTCGTGAAGTGAAGTGAATTGACCGTGAAGTGAGTCGATTTGACCGTGAATGAACACGGAATCGCCGGGAATGACTGTGAAATGCATGGAAATGACGGTGAAGTGAAGTGAAATGACCGCGAAGTGCGTGGAAATGACCTTGAAGTGAAGTGAATTAACCGTAAAGTGCGTCGATTTGACCGTGAATCAACACGGAATCGCCGGGAATGACCGTGAAATGCATGGAAATGACAGTGAAGTGAAGTGAAATGACAGCGAAGTGCGTGGAAATGATCGTGAAGTGAAGTGAATTGACCGTGAAGTGCGTCGATTTGACCGTGAATCAACACGGAATCGCCGGGAATGACCGTGAAATGCATGGAAATGATGATGAAGTGAAGTGAAATGACCACGAAGTGCGTGGAAATGGCCGTGAAGTGAAGTGAATTGACCGTGAAGTGCGTCGATTTGACCGTGAATCAACACGGAATCGCCGGGAATGACTGTGAAAGGCATGGAAATGACTGTGAAGTGAAGTGAAATGACCGGGAAGTGCGTGGAAATGGCCGTGAAGTGAAGTGAATTGACCGTGAAGTGCGTTGAATTGACCGTAAATCAACACGGAATCACCGGGAATGACCGTGAAATGCATGGAAATGACGGTGAAGTTAAGTGAAATGACCGCGAAGTGCGTGAAAACGGCCATGTAGTGAAGTGAATTGACCGTGAAGTACGTCGAATTGACCGTGAATCAACACGGAATCACTGAGAATGACTGTGAAATGCATGGAAATGATGGTGAAGTGAAGTGAATTGACCGCGAAGTGCGTGAAAATGGCCGTGAAGTGAAGTGAATTAACCGTGAAGTGCGTCGAATTGACCGTGAATCAACACGGAATCACCGGGAATGACCGTGAAATGCATAGAAATGACGGTGAAGTGAAGTGAAATAATCGCGAAGTGCGTGAAAATGGCCGTGAAGTGAAGTGAATTAATCGTGAAGTGAATTTTTAACCATCGACCCGATGAAATCTTGAAAAATTACTATGTTGGTTGGCTAAATTAGCTTCTCCTAGCCCAAAATCATATATGGTATGTTAAGTAACTCATTATAGTTTAAGAGTTATAGTTTAAGAGATATGCTTGTTAAATAAATAGATAAAGAAATGAATTAAGAGAGAAAAATATTTTTATATACTTATATATACATATTTACGTAATTATATATATTGAGAAAAATGTAAGGGAGAAAAAGTTCTCCTTAAAAAAAATAAAAAATACAAAAGTGGAACAACGAGTTGGAGTCGACCGGGTTTGGACTCGGTCGACCGGGTGAGTGGGACAGCGAGTCGAGGTTGACGACCCGGTCAACCGGACAAAATGATTTTTTTTTTTTCCTGTTATAATCTTATCGCTGTTTATGGGTCCCAGTATGATGTATGTGTTATATCCAAACCGTTCATCTATTTGGTGAACTCCTATTAAGGCTTGAGACGAAAAATAAGTCAGATCTGGCTATCAAGTGGACCACACCGTAAAAGGCAGTGGAGGATTAAACGTCTACCATTGAAATCCTTTCATGGGTCACAGAAGTTTTGGATCATCACGAAATTTGTTTTTCCTCTTTATCCAGGTATTTGTGACCTTATTAATCCATTGGATGGAAAATATATGTTATGGTGGGCCCTACAAATTTTTTAACGGTAAAAATTTATTTCCCCGCTGCTCGTTGTGGTGTGGTCCTGTTGATCTTTGGGTATGATATTTTGTTTTTGATAATGCTGCGAAATGATCTCGAAATATGGATGTACGTTGTGGATATAATAAATGCATAACAGTGGGGCCCATGCAACGTTGATATCTTTTGAACCGTTCGTACAACTCGGAGTTCGACGAGCGTAAGCGCTCGTCTTCGAGCACCAGGCGATCCACCTCAGGAAGGAAAGCAGGGGCATTTTCGACCTGAGAAATGGGGCCGTACAGCTGGGGAGTATTCGTGGAAGGTAAAAAGCGAGTGGGCTTAAAAAGATTGCGGGCCATATACCGTTCGTACAGTAAGAAATTTCTCAATAAAAAACTACAGCGAAAACAACAAAGAGCAAACTTTAATCTTTTACACTGACCAAAATACCCTCCTACATAATGGTGGGGTGGGCCATGCCTCTAAGATGAGGGTATTGGATTGTGGTGGCCATTTCTATAAATCTATCACATATGAAAAGAAAACACAATAAATGAATAGCCAGTTTCACAGTAAGTTCTTGTAAATATTTACTTAGATAATACGATATCTATTATTGGCAAAAACCTATAACATTAATTTATATTTTCGATATATTTTTTTAATAATCGCTGTTAATTTATTTTCAATATATTTTGAAAAAACGACTACACCACCTTACATGAGATCGTCCTGTAATTGTAGTCCCTCACCTATTGCTTTTAATCTGATCCGGTAGGTCTCTCCCATGACAACTAGCCAGCTGTTAAAGTCGCCTGACATACATTGATGCATCATTTTCTGGCGGCTCAAGCTTTTAAAGCAATTAAATGTTTAATATACCCGCCCTTAAATTTCGAGAATAACAAATGTGCTTCAGTACTATATTCTCCCATGATTTTCTGATATGCGCTCCGTATAATCATTCTTTCAAAAACTAGAGTGAAACTTAATAGCTTGGTTATTTGTACGGCATAAGGTTTTTACACGAGTATTTACAAATATTACAAAAACAGACCAAACTTACAATTGTTTACTGACAATTGGGTTTATGGATTGGAGTCTATTGCTGTAGAAATCCCCATCAGATGATCACATCCATACAATCAAGGGCCTGCAAAAATGAAACTACGAGTAAAAATGCACTTACAGTCATTTTTCATCTCTTGATCATCAGGCCACTGTGGTCAGCAAGGTCATATTCGGGACTGTTCCAATCCACAACGAGGGCCTCCAATCTGACGGTCCACTGTGGTTGCATGTGGTCCCATCTGGGCGCACTAAGGAAATTGTACCGAATACAGAATAAGAATAATTTTTATTACACTATTTCTCGGAAGTTTTTAGATTTCATAGAAAACATTACTTTCTATAAAAACTATATTCTCTCGTCTGGCAGGCAGTGAGAAGAATCGGATGTAAAATCTCTAGTCCTGCCGACATTTTCCTAGTTGGACGGTTGTAAAGCAGCCCACGTGGCATTTATCATTTAAATAAAAGGCAAGATATTGCAAGTTGACGTCATTTTCCCATATTAATTATCTTTAGGCCCGATTGGCCTTTATATCTCTTTCGTTATTCTATCGTACTCTCTCTTTTCCTGCGCTCTTTGTTGACAGGGAATAGGGCATCTTAAACGGATTTTCTTTTTTGAAAGAGTACTGTTCTGGGAATTATCTTCGTAGCTCGAGGATAAGACTGGAATTCCGTACATGTTCACTTCATTTGATCCCGGAGCAGCATAGGACGCTTGATACGCGGGAACACACGTGGCATACGCTATCTTCAAGAGACGTTACCACGGGAGCGGATTAGGTATTGCTCGGGTCCCACGTTAATGGTGGTTTCCTTGATTGTAGGGCCCACCTGGATGTATTTGCTGTATATCTACACTGTACATCAGTTTTTTCAGCTCTTTTAAGAAATGGTTGTTGGAAAGCGTGGAAGGTGAGCCTTTAAGATTTGATGGTCTATACGAGTTTTGGTAACCTCACAAAGTAGAAGATTGACGCTCCAACAGTCCGCTTATCTACTAATGGAGCAGATGGTTCTATTAACACCTCTGATCCTATGGTATAAATGGCACTGGATTGCGATCTATGGATTAGATCGTCCAAAGGACAATCTAAAATGGGTAGACTATTGTGCACAATATATATCTCTGTATACTCTCGATATTTCGTATGATTTAATATTTTTTTTCAAGAGAAGTGTATTCATTTTTACAGGAAAGGAAAGAGATGGGATGAAACCAGATTATCCGGTCTTCTCCCTATCTCTTATCCAAAATCAAATTCAAATATGAATTTGAAATCTCAACAGAAAGGAAAAAACCGGAAGAAGCCACCCATTAGTGATTGCTCACAAGTGGGCCTCACTGACCTATGTCCAACATCTTTCACTCAATCATATTGTGGGATAGACACATAAATTTGCCCATCTAACTCGCCTAATAACAATCAAAAAACAAACATCGCGATCAAAAAAATCAGATGCGTGGGACCAGCCGGATCATCATAATCTTCTCACAGGTGTTTAAGTACTAAGTGACCACCTAACTAATACTCAATAACCTAAGTTTTGTAATGCATGTCCTAGTCCGCATGACCACACCGGATGGAGTTAACTCCCGATATGGAGTACTCGGCTAACATACGCACTTATCTAATTTATCGAGTTATTCTGAAAACTTGATTTTTCACAAACTTCGACTAAAACTAATTTAAAGCAATACTTATATATATATATATATATATATATATATATATATATATATATATGCTTTTTAAGAAAAATATTATTTACAAAAGTCTAATAAAAATAACTCGATACTGCCAACGGATAACTCTTTAAGTGTGTATTTATAGTTCTAGAAACTTAGTGTAACTGTCACGGGATCTTCCCCACGCAGATGTGTAATTTGAAATTAATCAAGCTGCTTTTCTAGCGTAACTGAGTCTGGCCAATTAAGGACCTTTCGTCATAGTATACTAAAGTAGCGACATTCAATCTCACCCTCATATACACAAGAGGAGGGTAGCTAAGGACAGGAAGAGTCACCTACGAAACTGACTACTCGCACGTTATAATGATTAGATCGAATCAAAGTAATTTATAAGTAAAAGGTCCCAGCACGTGGCTACAATTCACATTGTAAAGTAGACAATACCATGTGAATGTCGGGTATACAATACGCAGGTCATTATACATGAGGTACGACTCATCTCATAATTTGACTTTAAATTCAGGCTATAACATTGATCGCATGTAATAAAATGATGCGATTATGTTATTCGACTTTATCAGTCTCATTTACAATCTTTATAAGATTGTAGGCGGATACGACTCACTCATATTCTCATCCTTTATTATTTAAAATAAAAAGAAATTTATACCTCAATGTATAAACATGGCCCCAAATGTACCTTTCTTGTATATTCAAGGTTGGTCAACCAGTGCGAGTGGGTGACCGGCCTGCCGACAACAATAGAAATTCTACATGATCTCAAGGTAAATGCTGATGATCTTCTTACCTAGTTTATATATTCAACACTGAATAAATGGAATGTGCTATTTATTAATGAAATATCAAAGGTACTACAAAACAAGTACATCAGTCAAGCTTTCCTCAATCTCATCTGCCTGATGTGAACCTGAAATAGATCTCTAGCTATAGGTTTCATCATGAGATTAACCATCATCTCCTTGGTAGGAATGTAGCTGAGGACGACCTTCTTATCTCTCACTTGATTACGGACGTAATGATACGTGATCTCAATGTGCTTAGATTTCTGGTGGTGTTTAGGGTCCTTTGCCAAGTCAATGGCAGAAGTATTATCTATCTTTAGCGATATGGGCTGATGAACACTCGGTATGTAAGCCCCGTATCATAGACCGTACTGTTCCATAGACTTCCGCGGTCTTACCGGTCAAATTTCGGCAATCTTCGACCCTTAACCGATATTTGCGCGCGACCCTGATTCGTACGTCGTTAACCCGTATCGACTCAACCCAAGACCTTTACCATAGCGACCGCGCCGTCACTGCGGTTCCGATGCCGCGACTCGCGCGCCGACGCGATATCCTGGTCAGGAGATATGAGCCAGCGTGCGGTGCGAGAAAAATGTCACGCGTTGTAAAACCTAAGAGAATCTCTACGACATGTCACATTAATCCATCAATCAATCAATCTCAACATGTCAAGTACATGTCAAGTACACATCACTTTTCACCCTTTTCCAAGCAAGTCTCAAAAGTCAAAAAGTTCTTACACCTTCCATGCCTTTCTTACACAAATGGCCACAAAAGTCAAGAATTTCTTACACACTCATCACCACCACATCCATCACTCCATCACCCATCACTCCTCCTCTCTTTACAAGTCTCTCTCTCATTTTCAAATTCATTCCCAAGCAAGAGAGAAAACCCCATACGTATGAGCTCTCCTTCTCTTCCAAGCTCTAAGTGTAGCCCACCTTTCCATCCCAAGATTTTCCATCCTAGCCATCCATTTCTCATCTTCCTCCATCAAAGAGAAGCACAAGGAGACTGGCAAGCCAAGGGAGCAAGAAGATTAAGCGGTGGGTGCTTGATAAGAGTAGTTTTTTTTTATATTTTTAAGACGGGCCAAGTAAGGCCAACCGATCAATGGTTTGGATCTCACTTGCGACCCTAAGATGTGGCCGATGACTCACTTTGATCATCATAATCATTTCATGTTGGGGCCAATCTCCATGGACCCCATCATGATGTTTATTTTCTTGCATTAAAAAGGGTCATCTAGACCCTCTATTTTAGTGGAGAAGGGATCTCCACCGTTAGATTTTGATTTGAAGGGTCCATCTATGTGGGACCCACCTTAATGTATGTTTGTATGCAAATGAGGCCCATAGTGGCGGGGGCCCTCCATCTTCATTGATGTCTCTCTCTCTCTCTCTCTCTCTCTCTCTCTCTCTCTCTCTCTCTCTCTCTCTCTCTTCTATGATTTTGGCCCACTTGTGATGTGTGTATTTCATCCATGCCATCTACCGGTGGACCCCATCTATGTGAGACACACCATGATGGTAGTGGGTGTGGCTACCAGTGAAGTGTGATCTGACGTGAGCCAAGCTCCATAGCTCACGTGGTGGACTGAGTGAAAGATACATTGTTTCAACACTGGACCCACCTAGCTCCACAGCTTATGTAGTAGACGGAGTGAAAGATGCCTCATTTCAACACTGAGGGCTTGGCATCCATCCCTAGTGGGGGTGTTATCATGGACACCCAGATCCATAGCTCAACTGGTAGTCTGAGCGGAGTTACCTCATTTCAACACTGAGGTCTTGGCATCCATCCCTAGTGGGGGTGGCTATCATGGACACCCAGATCCATAGCTCAACTGGTAGGCTGAGCAGAGTTACCTCATTTCAACACTGAGGTCTTGGCATCCATCCCTAGTGGGGGTGGCTATCATGGACACCCAGATCCATAGCTCAACTGGTAGGCTGAGCGGAGTTACCTCATTTCAACACTGAGGTCTTGACATCCATTCCTAGTAGTAGTGGTAGCAGTGAAATGTAAACTGGCATGGGGACTATGGAACCCACCCATGTCTTCCATCCACTTTGGGTAGTACTAGTGTACCTGGACAAGTTTGAAAGGTGCAGGGTTATGAGGACAATGTCTAAGCAGTACTGGTCCTCTCTGATGTGTCATGAGCCCCATGGATCTATAGTGTATGAGGATACATGTTATGGGTAAGAATGGCCTGACTAAAGAGAAGAAGTCAGCTCGGCTCGGCTCGGCCCACCTGATGTTATTGTTAAGTCAGCTTGGCTCAGCTCTGCCCACCTGATGTTATTGTTAAGTCAGGTCGGCTCGGCTCGACCCATCTGATGATATTGTTCAGTCAGGTCGGCTCGGCTCAGCCCATCTGATGGTATTGTTCAGTCAGGTCAGCTCGGCTCAGCCCACATGATGTTATTGTTAAGTCAGGTCGGCTCGGCTCGACCCATCTGATGATATCGTTCAATCAGGTCGGTTCGGCTTAGCCCATTTGATGATATCGTTCAGTCAGGTCGGCTCGGCTCGGCCCACCTGATGTTATTGTTAAGTCAGGTCGGCTCGGCTCGGACCATCTGATGATATTGTTCAGTCAGGTCGGCTCGGCTCGGCCCACCTGATGTTATTGTTAAGTCAGGTCGGCTCGGCTCGGCCCATCTGATGATATTGTTCAGTCATGTCGGTTCGGCTCATCCCATCTGATGGTATTGTTCAGTCAGGTCGGCTCAGCTCGGCCCATCTGGTGATATTATTCGGTCAGCTTGGCTCAGCTCAACTCGGCCCACTGATAGTATTGTCCGATCAGCTCGGTTTTCCTTATGGTATTATTAGACCAAGTAGTATGGCCCATTTGTTGTATATATAAGGCCACATGTGAGGCCCATGGGTGATGGCCCATCACAAAGTACCTAAGGCCCATTGGTAAGGCTCATTGAGGTGGCCTACTTGATGAATATAAGGCCATATGATACGGCCCAATTGATATACTTGAAGTCCAATGGGGCGTCATTAGGTCCATTGCAATGCGTGATCCCTCCGTGGTATATAATGATGTTTATACCAAGTAATGCCTTGGAAACAATGATGGTTATATGCCCACATTGTAAGGATGATGTCGGTTACATATCCGCATTGTCACTCTCCCTAAGGCCCATCGATAGGCCATACTGGTAGTCCATAGGCCGTCTAGGCCCACCTTCATTATGATTAAGCCCATCACCACATAGTTGCTTGGTATAGATCCATGATTCATGATCATACGCATCATATGTATGCCTGATATGAGTAGTGACTAATCATTACATACGCCTTCGGGCAGATTGTTTATAAGCCCCAGATAGGCAGAGTTATCTGCATGAGCGCATGGTACACGCAGGATTGTTGCATGACTGGTAGTGTGACTCATGCACTTGCATTATGTGATTGTAGTTACTGTATGCCCTAGCTACATCAGGGCCCTAACCTCCACAGATACATCGTGGATGGCTGGATTGGATACCGAAAATGTTTGGTTCTAGCATATGGGTGCCATAGATGTCCCTGGGTGAAAATTTCTAAACCCGATGGTACCAGTGGATGACTCCAACGTCGGGACCGAGTGGATACACGAGTACGCAATAGCCGTATACCAGTAGGCTGCGTCTCCCACTGTGTCGTGGTCGGTTGGAAAGGGGTGTGACCCTACCCGCCTGAGTGAGGGAGAAACTTCTAAGTTGAGTTTGACCAGCTTGAGGAATCGGTCCGTTATTGGCTAGCCGGGCCCGATATTGGCATGCAGATAGTGAGGTCTCTTCCGCTCTCCCAGTTGTGCGTCTGGATAGGGGAGGCAAGCTGGCGTAGAGTGTACTTGACCCCGGTGATTATCCAGACTGAGAACCGTACTGATTTGATGCTCTAACGAGGAGCTGCACTGATATATGATGAGGATTGACATGCTTGAGTTGCATCTCGCATCACATGGTCCGGATATGGCCGATAGCATTCATGTCTTGCACCGCATAGCCTTGGTACGACTGATTGCATTCATGTACTCATCAGCATATTTTCGCATCACTCTGATTTTGCATTCTGAGCACGCTTGTATTGTGCACACACTTACACCGCCCTCTAAGCTTTCTATAAGCTTATGCATGATTGATGCGTGCAGGTGACGCCAGGATGCAGGCGTAGGTTCGTCGCCGTTGGAGTGTGCAACCGAGCTCGTGGAGTTTTTGTTCCTTACATTATCTTGTATTTTTCTTCAGACGCATTGTACTTAAAAGTTTTTTATCATAATGAATTTTGTGATGGTGTTTCTGTGGTTATTGTTCGTGGGTTATGCTTTTGTTATGCTTATTACAATCAAATGATATTAGAAATTCTCCTTGTAGCGTCCCAGGATCGGAACCTAGTATATGGGTACCCGGAGCGGAGAATGGGGTACTACGGAGGTTGTCGGCACCGGATTTGGCGATCAAAAATTCATGAGCCCGGTTTCCTAGTTTGGGGCGTGACACGGTACAATACCCAGACTCAATAGAAATCTGCGAACCCATTCACACTCCTGAACTGCAGCACAACATGCAATGTACTTGGCCTCCATAGATGAAAAAGATGTGGAAGTCTGTTTCTTACTCGACCATGAGATAACTCTTCCTTCGAGTAAGAGTACATATTCTGAAGTAGACTTTATCTCGTCGGCATCATTACCCCAAGAAGCATCAGAATATCCTTTGAGCTTGAGGCTTGTGCCTTCATAACACAATATTAGGTATTTTGTTTCTTTAAAATAGCGGAATATACGTTTGATGGCTTACCAATGAGACTGTCCTGGGTTACTTTGATAATTACTGACTATGCCAACTGCATAACTAATATTCGGTCTGGTGCAAAGCATAACTGTCAAGCCCCAAACTTGGAAACTGGGCTCACAAAATTTTTGATCACCGAATCCGGTGTCGACAGCCTTCGTAGAACCTCATTCTCGGCTCCTAGCGCCCATTCGCCAGGTTCCGATCCTGGGATGCTACGAGAAGAATTTTCAATGTCAGTTTGATTCGTAATAAATATAACCAAAGGCATAACCCACAAACAACAACCAAGAACTCCATTACATTTCCACTATGATAAAAAACTTTACAAGTACAATGAGTATAAAGGGGAAATACAATGGTAAAGAACAAAAACTCCAAAATTATCTGCAAAGTGCTCCTGCCTCAGCGCTACTGCGCCCCAACGTCACCTGCACGCAACGGTCGTGCATAAACTTATAGAAAGCTTAGAGGGTGGTGAAAGTGTGTGCGCAAGGTAGTAATGTGAACATACAGTATGAGAGTAATACGGAATATGCAGATGGGTCCATGAAAATTATTAGCCGTACCAAAGCTATGCGATGCAAGACATGAATGATAACGACCATCCCAAGGCCATGCGATGTGAAATGCAACTCAAGCATACAAATCCTCATCTATGTCCACACATCAATACAGCTCAAATCTGGAATATCACCGGGGTCTAGTACACTTTAAACCAGATCGCCGCCTCATATCGCGTAATAAGGTAAGTGGAAGAGACCTCACTATCCGTCTGCCAATATCGGGCTCGACTTGTCGATAGTGGACCCATTCCTCGAGCTGGTCAGACTCAGCCTAGCATTGCCCCCTACATTTCAGGCGGGTAAGGCTGTACCCCCTTCCAACCGACCACGACACAGTGGAGAGCGTAGCCATCTGGTAATCGGCACTCAACGCTCATCTACCCACTCGGTCTAGACGTTGGAGCAACTTCTTGGTACCATAAGGGTTTAGGAACTTTCACACAGGGATATCTATAGCACCCCATGTAAAACGAGATTTTCGGTATCCAATCCTTCCAACCACGATCTGTCTGTAGAGGTTATGACCTTGATGTCGCTAGGGTGTACAATAACCATATCATACAATGCGAAATGCATGAATCACACTATCTAATCATGCAGCAAATTCTGCGCATATCGTGCGCTCATGTAGGGCAACACCGCCTAATCGGGAGCCCATAAACAACCTGCCCGAAGGCATATGCTATGATCGGTCACCTCTCATATCAAGCATACATATGATGCGTATGAATTATGATCATAAGTCGTGGAACTATACTAAACATATAATAAAGTAATGAACTGCCCTTACAACGCAGATGGGCCTAGACGACCTATACACAACAAGCACGGGCCTAACAATGAGCCCTAAGGAGAGTCGTAATGCGGACATTTAACCAACATTAAACTCGTAATGTGGATGTCAAACCAACATTACTTCCAAGGCACGATCGTTACATAATTCGTGTTGGGGTCACACATTGCAATGGACCTTAGGTACATCCCATTGGGCCTTAAATATATCAAATGGGCCACATACAATGGGCCTTATATTCATTAAGTGGGTCACATCCATGGGCCGCACCAATGGGCCTTAAGTGCATTGCAATGAGTCATAACCCGTGGGCCTTAGATTGCATCAAATGGGCCTAATCTCGTGGGTCATATATGTAACCAATGGGCCACACCAATTGAGCCCCATATGCACATTAAATGGGCCTCAACCCATAGACTGCAGTACATCTTAATGGGCCCCTAAAACATCAAAATGGGTCCAATCCCATGGGCCTAGAGGCCCACTGCAATGTTTATTTTCCATCCAAACTGGCAAGAGGCCCACTGTAATGTTTATTTGCCACCCAACTGTTCATGAGGTCACGTGGAACTGGGGTGGGGCTGGGACCCACTGAAATGTTTACTTTCCATCTAACCTGTTGATGAGGTTACCCGGATAGGGAGCCCACCATAATATTTATTTTCCATCCACCTGCTGATAGGTCACATAGACCTGGGTGGGGTTAGTCCCACCGTCCAGAGGTGGACGGTGCAGATATAACATGCAATCATGGTGGGTCCCACCGTCCAGGGGTGGACGGTACGGACAGAACACAATCAGGGTGGGCTCCACCATCCGCGTAGACGGTGGAGGTAAAACACATGCATCACTGGGGGTTCCCATGTGGGACCCACTGAGATGTTTAAATGTCATCCAAACCGTTCATAAGGTCACTCAGAACTGGATGAAGAGAAAACACAAATTTCATTTTGATCCAAAACTTCTGTGGCCCAGGAAAAAGGTTTTAATGGCAGACCTTGAATCCCCACTGTTTCCTGTGATGTGGGCCACCTGAGCCATAGATGGAGCTGATTTTTGGCGGGGGCCCACTTCAGGAGGTGGCCCATAGTATGTACGGTTTGGATAACAAATAAGCATCATGATGGGGCCCACGGCAGCAGCCGTGGGATGCTACTCGTTCGCCCGCCTGCTGCATGCGGCAGCGTACTGCTGCTGCAGCATGTCAGAGGCAGAGGCACTGCCTCTTGCCATTTTTTTTTAAAAAAATAAATTGGAAAACCCATTTTTTTAGGATTTTTCGCATCTAGGGCCCGTATCAACTAGATCCACCCCGTCCATTGGCTTCCCTGGCTCGTAATAGATCCAATGAGTCTACTATAGGGTATTTTTTTGTTTAGAAACTAAAATAAAATAAGAAAATGATCTTTGAATGGTAATGATGCAATCTCCAACGCCATGGCTCACTAGATGATTGGATTGGCTTCATGTTTTGGCCCAACGCCTAAAACGGTACAAGAAATAGGATGGACGGTATGGATTGGATACAAACATCAAGGTGGGTCCTATACAAGTGGCCCACCCCCAATGCCTAAAAAAAAGGCTAATATTTGTGTTTTCACAGCCACATCCAGAAACAGCGTCTCTGGACTGTTTCCTCTTTTTTTTTATGTTTGGGCCTAGGAATTTGGTTAAGGTGGGCCCTGCTTAGGTGGGCCATCACATGGCTACCCATACACATACAAGGTACGCCCCATCTATAAATGGATTGGATCCAATACATGCATCCTAGTGGGGTCCATCCAAGTGGGCCACACAACCATATTATAATCTCATAAAATAAAAAAATAAAATAAAAGGGAGAGAGAGAGATAGAGAGTAGGACACGCGTGTGATGGAGGGCTCCGCCACTATGAGTCTTCCCTTGTAAGAAACCATACAATAAATAGATCCCTTTATACATGGGACCACCGAAAACGAAAATCAACGGTGGAGATCCATTCCCCACCTATATGGACGGTTTAGATGATCTCTCTAATGTAAGGAAATAAACATCATGATGGGGTCCATGGAGAATGGCCCCATCATGGAATGATCATGATGATCAAAGTGGGCCATCGGCCACACCTTAGGGTCCCGAGTGAGATCCAAACCAATGATCGGTTGGCCTCACTTGGCCCATCTCAAAAATATGAAAAACTACTATCATCAAGCACCCATCGTTCGATCTTCTTGCTCCTATGGGTTCCTTAGCACCTTACCTTCGATTTTCATGGAGGATATGAGAAATGGATGGCTAGGATGGGAGATCTTGGGATGGAGAGGTGGATCACACTTGGAGTTTTTTGGAAGAGAGGAAGAGGCTCATATGTATGGGGTTTTTGCTTGGAGATATTTTTGAAAATGAGAAAGAGAGAAAGAGTTGTAAAGGGAGAGAGTGATGGGTGATGGATGGGAGAGAGATGGGTGTGTAAGGCTTTGTTGACTTTGGTGGCCTTTTGTGTAAAAAAGGCATGGGCTTGTAAGACCTTTTTGACTTTTGTGGTTGCTTGGGTATGAGTGAAAGGTGATGTGTACTTGACATGTGATGGATTGATGTATTGATGTGACATCTCGTATATATTTTCTTGAGTTTCGCAACGCGTGACATTTTTCTCGCACCGAACGCTGACCCACATCTCCTGACTAGGGTATCGCCTCGGCGCGCGAGTCGCGGCATCGGAACCGTAGCGACGGCGCGGTCGCTATGGTAAAGATCTTGGGTTGAGTCGATATGAGTTGACGGCATATGAATCACGGTCGCACGTAAATATCAGTTAAGGGTCGAAGGTTGCTGGAATTCGACCGGTAAGATCGCGAAAGTATATAGAACGATACGGAATAAAATATGGGTCTTATAATAACATACATTAAGCTCCCTACTGTGCTTGCATAAGGTACTGAGGATAGCCAATTTCTCGGCTTTAGTCTGGAGACACGATTTCCTATCTAGCTTGGTAACTTTATCGATAGAGGTTTTAACAGCTTTTAAATTTTTCATCCTGAACCGCTCTATGATCTTTTGTATATAGGTTGCTTGAGACAAGCCTAAAAATTTCTTAGGGCAATCATTGATGATTTTTATCCCAAGAATAAAGTTGGCTTCACCAAGGTCTTTCATCTCAAAGTTCGAGAATAGCCAATCTTTATTCAATATCAACAATTGCATGTCATTACTAGCTAACATGATATCATCTACATATAGAGATAGTATCAGAAAAGATCTTCTAGACCGTTTCATGTATATATAATGATCTTCTTCACTCATCGTGAATCCAAAAGTGGTGATGGACAAGTGGAATCTCATGTACCACTGTCTTGAAGATTACTTCAGCCCATAGATAGATTTCAACAATTTGCAGACTTTCTTTAGATATTTTTTGTTCACATAATCCATGGGTTGTTGCATGTATATTTCTTCATCCAAGTCACCATTTAAGAATGCAGTGTTTACATTCATCTGATATAACTCTAAGTTTAAACTTGCGACAATGGACAAGATCATGCGGATTGAGGAGAACTTTGCAACAAGTGAAAAGGTCTCCTCGCAATCAATGCCTTCTTTTTGTGTAAAATCTTTAGCAACTAATTGTGATTTATACTTGCCCACTGTACCATCTGTCTTTCTTTTGATCTTTAGTACTCATTTATTACCTATCTCTTTGCGATTGAAAGACAGATTAACAAGTTCCCAGACTTTATTCTTCTCCATGGAAGCGATCTCTTCGTCCATAGCATTCACCCAATCGACCGAGTTAGAAGATAATAATGCATCCTGATACGAATCAGGTTCATCATCATCAACTGCAACATAAGAGAATGTTTGCCCTTAAATATCGAAGTATCTTCAGGGAATTAATCATCTTTCGCTTCGATGTAACTCAGGAGCCTATTGAGATGTCCTCTCACTGTCCTGACGAACTATAGAAGCATCATCATCTTGAGAAGCAGAATTTTCACTTTGTTGAGATACATCGGGTATTTCAAAAAATTCTAATAGAACATTTTGCTTCATTTGGCTGGAGTATCTATCTTCAACGAAGGTCACGTTCCAGGATTTTATCTTAATCCATCGTCCATGGTCCTTATAAAGTAGAACGTATCCCTTTGAATGCATAGGTTACCTTATGAACACGCATTCAATGGTTTTACTATCAAGTTTACCTCTATATGGAGTAAGTAACAAAATATATCCCAAAGATCCCTAAGGGCATAGGTTGGCTAGGGAAGAAATTCTCTCATATCACATCTCATATGGAGTCTTAGCAATGGATTTGGATGAGACTCTATTAAGGATATAGACGGCAATTAACAGTGTCTCCCCATAATGTGGTAGAGAGATTGGCTTATGCTATCATCGATCTAACCATGTCAAATAGTGTCTTATTCCTTCTCTCTGTAACGCCATTTTATTGTGAAGTGTAAGTCATTGAGTATTGCAGAACAATTCTAACGTTTTTCACAATATGACTTAAACGTTTTAAATGTATACTCTCCACCTCTATCAGATCGAAGGATTTTAATATTTTTCTCAAGCTGATTTTTCACTTCAGCTTTATATTTAAGAAAATAATCAAAAGCCTCAGATTTGTGTGAGATGAGATACACATATCCACGACGCGAGTAATCGTCAATGAATGTGACAAAGTATTGATATCCATTTCTGGCATGTACATTAAAGGGTTCACAGATATTTGAATGGATTATCTCTAGTGTGCCCTTGGACTTAGCCGCTTTGGAAAATGGTTTCTTCGAAGTCTTCTGGGACACACAATGTTCACAAAATGACAAATCAACTTTGGATAAGGAGTTTAACAGACCAGAACGTACTAGTCTTATCATACGATCCTTTCCGAAGTAACCTAACCTCGCGTGCCATTTTTGAGATTCAGATACTACTGTTTTATTCGACATACTAAATAAAGCAAGAGGTGCATTATCAGTATCTATGTCTAGAATAAATAAATCTGAAATTAAAATTTCCCATGCAAAGATGAGGTTATTTAGTCTAAAAGAAACCCTTGTCCTGAAAAATTGAATATTAAAACTATCAAATAATAACATAAAAATAGAAATTAAATTCCAACGCATTCCTGGTGCATAAAGAGTATCACGAAGGATTATTGTTCGTCCTATACGCGTACAGAGATGGGAAACGTCAATCCCTAGTACGTCTTTAACAACATTATTTCTTATATACACCTTGTAACTTTCCTTGGCTATAGGACGAAATTCCTCGAGTCCTCGACGACTCCATGTCACGTGTTTTGTTACGCCTAAATCCAAATTCACTCGTTAGATATAGTATCAATAGAAAGGATTTAAGAACAAACACCTACGTACAAAGTATCTTGTGATTGAGAAATTACTGTCTTTTTATGGGCACACTGCCTAGCCTAATGGATGAAATTTTCGTAGACAAAGCAGACTGTATTTATTTTTTTTTCTACTTCTTCTTTTCATTCCCCTTCTTGAGATTTGGAGGAGGTGTTGTAGTCTTCCGTTCTTAATTATTTTTTTTTTTCTTCTTTCGAGCTTTGAACTATTTCTTGTTAACTTTTCGTTTATAGGTCTCTGCTACAAAGGCTTTGACCAAACCTGACTGAATTGCATTCATTTCAACTTCACGTACCAAGTGGCCACAAAAGTCTCTAAACGTAGTGATAGAATTAGTATGGTTTAAAATTCTTTTGATTTGAGCCCAAGATTCAGGTAAGGAATGGTGCATGGCTATAATATTTTGATTTTTAATTAATTACACCCAACATTCCTAAGGGCACCTATAGCCGACTGACATCTTATACTCCTGAAATTCTAATTCCATTGCTCAAACTCTCGCATCTGACTTCTGCGCATAGGCGTTTGTCAGTGCTTCACACATTTCCTTGGCAGTTTCATGCACTTCATACGCAGGTATGAGTTCTTTGTGCATAGTGCTAAGAAGGACATTACGAGCTGAACAATTTTGCTTTCGCCACTTATTATAACGAGTTATCGCAACCCTATGTTCTTGTAAATTCCTATTTTCAGACAATATGGGTTCCTCTTGAACTTCATCGAGTGTGTGTTATATGTCGTCCTCGTCCAAGAGACATTACACTGCGCGGGACCAGTCTTCGTAGTTGTTGCCGTTGAAATGTTGTCCTTTCAGCTGTTTAGCGATTAACGCTTTGGTGGCCATCTTTACATTGCATGAGTATCACTACTTAGCTATGATCTAAGGTATTGACTCTAATCATCAACATTTCTACGTGTTATACAAATTTTCAGAGTATAAAAGTAGTTAACACATCTTAACGAGATCTGAAAGTCCACATATCCAAATGGGCGGTGTAGAATAATCAAGTTTTCTATTTAAGATGAGATTGATGCTTTTATAAAATTATTATAGTATAACATGCAACCTTCCATTACTTGGTTGCATGCATCATTTGATGGATGAGAATAAATTCCCACTCAGGTTATGCATAACCTTTATTTTTAAGGAGGATTTTAGTACTAAGTTTTTCTTTATTCTAATGAAAAATGGCTAAGATCTGATCACATCAGCCCTAATTATATTATTCATATAATCATTATCATCAGAAAAAAAAATTGAAGTGCATAGCTATCAAGAGAGTTCTATCTCACTAGTGATCATGACCATTAGAGATGGATCCGATCATTACCATTAATAATCATTGTTGATGATGAATCCTTTCATCAACATTGATCATCATGGTTGATGATCGTTTCGATCACTAATGAGCTCTAGATGACTAACTCTCAAAATAGATATTATCTACACTATACATATTTCTGCTAAATATGGGTAATAGTTTGCATAAAGGAGAACATTCCACACAAAAATAGTGTAAGCTTAATTACAGAAGAATTCAAAAAGGCATTATTATTTTGAATTACATCTCAACATCTTGTGAAGAATGGTTAAAATGAACAGAGTCAGTTGGTCATCACCAACAAACAAATAGTCATTTATCTTAAATTAGATTAATTTCAATCAATCTTCCTTGAAGATGACAACTTATCCACATTTCAGTGGGTCCCATCATTTGGATGGTTCAATTTTGTTAATGTGTGAGATCCGGGCCATTTTTTCAGTGAGCTGAACACATACCAGGAGCATGTCTTATTGGGAAAGGTCTATATTATATGAGCATATGCAGCTTAATCTGATCAGTGGGCCCAGTTCAATTTTTAGTATGTTAGTAGTGCCTCCCATATGATGGATGGACGGTTTGGATGCAACATATATCCCACAAAAATACAAAACTTACTGACGTGAATTTAAAGGCTATATAGCTGGTGTGATGTACGTCACTCAACCCGTTTCTCACAACACATATATAGCAGGTGTGATACACACCAGCCAATCACATGAACTTCAGCTATATAGGTGGTATGATGTACACCAGCCAACACGTGTACAACAGCTATGTATATGGTATGATGTACACCAGCCAGTATGTGTACAGAAGCTATATATATAGCTGAAGTTATTTCTCAGAACAACATGTGTACACGTGTACATCAGCCAATGTATGTACACACGTGTACACTTGCACATTGACCAAGTACTTATTGTTCTTCTCCAGTATAAATCCAAGCCCATCAGATGGATGAACGGTTTGGATTCAACACATATCTAGTGATGAGACCCATGTGTTGCTGACTTGAATACAATTTTTTATCTTTCAACGTGAATAAAACACGTCATTGTATACGTCGCTACAATATAGTAGTTGAGAGTTGTAATCCTCTTCTCAACGTGAATAAAACATATGACGTGTTTTGGTTGTATACGTCATTTAACAAGTAGGTCTCATCATTCGGTAATCCAGACCATTGGTGATAGATCTGGACCAATCATTAGATCTACATTACAATCAATTATATTTATATAAAAATTACACTGATCCAGTGATCTAATCCATCCAAACTTGGCATTATACTCTTATAACCATCCGATTTCCACAACATAGATTCAATAGATGTGGTATCAATGAGAAATACTTCAATGCTCTCAAAAAAATATTTAATAATGTTTCAAGTTGCATTGGGTCATATGGACACACATCAGATGGTATGATGAACATCAGCCAGTCCACTCTAATACAGTAGCAATACGTGTATTGAAGCCAACACGTGTACAACACGTGTACACGTGTACAGAAGCCAATACATATATACTGTCAACATGTGTACAGAACAACACGTGTACATAATAACACGTGTATAGAACAACATGTGTACAGAACCACATGTGTACAAAACAACACGTGTACAGAACAACACGTGTACAATAGCCAATGCTTGTATAACCAACATGTGTATAGATACAAGGGTCTAATTTGTACACATATGTAAACATGTGTAAACATGGATCTGATGTGTATACGTGCACATCATTCAAGTACGGTGAAATACGTCACCAACAACTTATGTACACGTGGTGTAGTTCAACAACAACTATTGTTGTATATTTGGTGAGATGTATATGCATGTATTTCTATACAACAACTATTAGTGGATATGATGTACACGCATGGGGTACAACATGTGTACCATTCCATAAACCAATAAAATGGTATGCATTACGTGTATGGAAATATAATCGGGCTTACATGCACATGGCATACGTGTATACAAAATCAAAATCTAATCCACTGTACACATGACTTTTCATGTATGGAATCAAGATTATTCTAATGGCAAGACATGGATTCCAATCCAAAAAGAAAAGATGGGCTACTTACCTTTTTAGATGAAAATAATCGGAGATCCACCGTTGAATCACTCTAATACCACTGTTGGAAAGCATGGAAGGTGAGCCCTCAAGATCTGACGGTTTACATGAGTTTTGGAACCCTCACAAAGCAGAAGATTGACGCTCCAACAGCCCGCCTATCTACTACTGGAGCAGATGGATCTATTCACACCTCTGATCCTATGGTATAAGTGGTCCCGGATCGCGATATATGGATTAGATCGTCCCAAGGACAATGTAAAATGGACAGACTATTGTGCACACTATATCTCTCTGTATACTTTCTGTATTTCATATGATTCAATACTTTTTTTCGAGAGAAGTGCATCCCTTCTTATAAGAAAGGAAGGAGATGGGATGAGACCAGATTATCCGGTCTTCTCCCTATTTCTTATCCAAAATCAAATTTAAACATGAATTTAAAATCTCAACAGAAAGAAAAAAGTCGAAAGAAGCCACCCACTAGTGATTGCTCACAAGTGGGCCCCACTGGCTTACGTCCAACAATGGTGGTATCCAAGGGTGTGTTTAGATCTTAAGTTGTTTAAGATAAAACTATTTATAACTCAAGAAACCTATTTTGGTTCCGACTTATTCACAAGTGATTAAGTAATTTTAAGTAAAAAAGTTATTTATAATTGATTTTAGACCAAACTTACTTATTTTAAATAAGCCACTTACTGCTCTAAGTAGAAAAAATAACTTATTTGGTAGTATCCAAATGGAACCAAACCTCTACTATTAAAAACTTCTTAGAACCATGTAATGATTATATGCCATCTAACTTCATTATAAGGTTACAAATCTAAATGTTGGGGAAAAAAAAAAAAAAATCAAATTATCCAATAAATTTGTGTCTCACAAAAAGATTTTAATGATTTTAAGGTCACAAATCTAAATAAGAAAAAATCTAAAATTTAAAACACTTTATTATTAAAAAAAAATCTTTTAAAATACAATAAAGCATTGAAGGGATTTCAAATCCCTCAGTATGTTTGGCATAAAAAAGTAACGGTGGGTTTCAAATCCTTGAGGGGGTTTCAAATCCAAGGTGAAAGCTTGTATTATATCTAAAATTCTTCTAAAAGTTGCATGTGTAACATGTGTGTCATCAGACTAGTAGTCTATTGGGCACGTGGGCCATTGATGATATCCTAAAATGATTAGATTATCAGTTGCACCACTATAATTACTTTAATATAATGATTTGCACTGTCCAAATATTGTTAATGTAAATCACCAGTTAAAAATTGTTGGTTATTCATTCGGATGTGATCTGGTGCTTGTGGCCCATCTAAAAAATAGAATTTCATAATTTTTTAGCAAGATATGTATTTCAACGGACTTATTACAACCATTGTGTCAAACATTATATACATACATTGATTAGGCATATTAGCGTTGATTTACTAAACAAATTAAAACCCCATCAGTATACTATGCATAGCCACTTTTGGATTACATGGGCACCTAAATTCAATGTTGCAAACATGATGGGAGGGTTTCAAATCCAGGCTCCCAGGAACGGCCAGTTTGGATACCACCAAATAAGTTAAATTTTCTACTTACAATAATAAATAAGTAACTTATTTCAGACAAGTAAGTTTGGTTTATAATTAATTATAAATAACTTTTTTTTATTTCAAATTACTTAATCACTTCAATTAATTCATACCTAATGGAGGATAAAGTGACATGTATGTTGTTTACCAAACATATAAGTATGTTGTTTATTAAGCATACTTATTTCTTAATATGTAAAAATTAAAATAAATTACTTTTGACGGAGGTAGCTTATATTTAGCAACTTACGTTCCAATCCCTCACTGACTGACTGCGTATCATCCATCAGATTCTGCCATACTATCCAAGGTTTTCTCAAAACCAGTTTACTCTCGAGGTGGGGAGTTATGCACTTGGAGCGGATTCGGTCAGACCTGGTAGTACCGAGTTAGGTCTGGCCGTGACCGTGTGGCCCACCTTGATGCATCTGTTGTATATCCATGTCGTCCGTACATTTTTCAACTATTTTAAGGAAATGGTAGAAAAATGAAGAGATTCAAATCTCAGATGGACCACACCACAGGAAACAGTGGTGAATGAATGCCCACAATTAAAAACTTCCCGGGCCCCACTGTAATTTTTATTTTCCATCAGGTTATCCAGCCCGTTGATAAGGTTACGCAGACCTGGATGAAGGGAAAACATATATTTTTAGATTAATCCAAAATTTGTGGCCCAAAAGAAGTTTTTAATGGTTAACTACTACTTTTTCCCATGGTGTGATCCACTTGAAATTTTTATCGTTTTTTTTTTTTTTTTGGTTCTATGACATAAAATGATCTGAAAAAATGGATGGACGGTGTGGATATACAACAAAAAATCAAGTGGGCCCGCGATCAGAGCCTGATCGAACTCGGTACTACCCGAGTCATCGCGTGGCTAGAATTGGAAAAGCGCGTTTATTATAATGTCATGTTGCATCCCTGCCTGAATAGTGTACCTATGAATTCATTTGCACAAGTGGAGCCTACGATTCATTGATCCAGACCGTTGATACGATTCTCATCAAGTGGATAGATAACAATATAAAATATTTTCAGATCGAATGATCATATCCCTCCATTCCAGTCTTAAAAAAAATCCCTCCACTCTACGACAGTCAGTTCAATCCGTTGCTGTGTTTTTCCTTGACCTATGCCACTCATCCAAAGGTTAGAATATGACCATTCAAGAAAATGTTTATCTCATTACCCACGGGTTATGATTTCCTTAGGTTCAACGGGCGAGATGCTCGAATAATCGCTGATGGGCCCTACATGTACAAAAGGACGTTCCGATGCATCAAGACCCTGTAATTCTTTCGGAAAAACAGATGAAAATGCCAGATATTTTTCCTTGCATTCTCGCGGCGGGTAATACGTGATTGAAGACCAACGCAGCTGCGCAAGCCACAGAGACGAAGCTAAGCAAAAGCGTACAAAGGAGTTTATCCTTTTCCCCCTTTGTATTTTAGCAAGCCCCTACATTGCCCTTAAAAGCCACTGCCTCTTTCTCTCTCTCTGCGGGAAAAAAAGGATTCTCCAGATCAGCGATTTCTTTCAAGTATTCATCTCTCTTTCTCTCTCTCTCGGTCAACCGATCGAGGCTTTTGATTCAATCTTCTTACATGGTGATGATTTCTGGAGGATATTAAGTTTTTTTTTTTTTTTTTTGGATTTTGACTAGTTTGACTACGATTTGAGCAGAAAACGAGGATCGGAACAGTATCGTTTTTGCGATTTGAGTTTCTCTTATTGAAATTCAGCTGTTTTTTTTTTCCCAAGAAGAATTAGGGTCCTTGTTTTGGATCTTTGATTGCTGTTGCTGATTTGATTTTCTCAAGTGGGAATTAGTAATGCGGATCGTTCTCTGGTGATTATGGTTGTTTTATGTGGTGATTAGTAGTGTAGTTTAGCGGATTTTTGAGGTTTTGATTGGGTTTCTTTGCCAGATGATTAGGATTTTTGACTTCTTTTTGCTTTTAAGATATGAGCAATGGAATCTTCCCATCAGCGAGATTTGATTTCTTGTTGTGCTGTTTGAGGAAGGATTTAGGGTTTCATTTTGGATGTTTTTGTTGTCGGTCTCTGTTTTTTCAGTGGAAATTCAGGAATGCAGCTTGTCCTGTTGAGATTAGATTTGTTTTGTTTGATGGTTTGATGATTTGAAGTAGAATTAGGATTTTATCAGTCCAATAGTTTGGAATTTAGCAAATTTTAGAGATTTTGATTTTATTTTTTTTCCTAATAATACTGTAATTAAATAATTATGTTTTGTTTTTGAATTTTGATAGAAATTGAAGATTTAATTACCTTGTTCTTGAGAGGTGGCTTTGGAGAAAAATTAGGACTCTTGTTTCGATTAAGAAGAATGCATATGTATTTGTTTCATTTTTAATTTTGTTATCATTTTTTTTAATTGTTAGTGAAGCTAAAATTCAGCTGTTTTCCGGGATTTTGATTTGATTTTGTAGGTGCTGATGTTGGAGAAAGGTTAGATCTTCTTTTAGGGTGCCGACTTCTTATTGACTCTAATTTTAGTAGGAAATTAGCAGGGCTAAGCCTTGCTTTCTTGATGTGGTTTCCTCTTTTGACTATTTCTCACTTTAGATAAGAATTAGAATTTATAAAAAAAAAAATCATTTGGCTCTCTTATTTGATTGCTGTTTTCAGTAGAAAACGCAGAATTTCAGATTGTTGTGCAGATATTTACTTTTCTTGGATTTGGTATGTGAATTAGATGTCCTTTTTCCCGTTCATTCCTATTTCAGTTAGAAATTGGAATTCTACTCCTCTAGAATTTAATTCCATTGGCTAGTTGTTTTTCTGGAGAAAATCAGGATTGTTTTAGGATTTTGATTTCTCACCAATCCAAGTTTAGTAGAAGACAAGGAATTCATTCTCTTCCCAAAACTATTTCTTCTCTATGTTGACAAATTTTACCTTTTAGAAGTACTTTGATCTTAGTACTTGTTTATTTTGTATTTTGCATTAGAAATTCAGGAACACGAGTCACTTATTAGATCTACTTCGTTTTCATTGAGGATTTCGAGTTTGATTTTGGGCTTCTTTCAGGAGTAGAATTTTAGGTTTTATTTTATTTTATTTTATTTTTTATTTTTTATTTTTTATTTTTTAAATTTTTTTACAGGCACACACACCCCACAGACTCATGCTAGTGGAATTTCACCACCTATAGGTACTCAAACCCTTGACCGGGAGTTAAAACTCCGGAGTAGAATTTTAGCTGTTTTATGCTGTCTGATTTTTGTTTGGTTGGATTTGTAGTTTGAAGTGGAGGTTTTATAGAGTCTGCATGGTCTTGAGATGCTGAGGAATTTAATGGAGGAAAAGAAACTGGATTTCAATGCACCACTTCTCTCCGTGAGGCGATTTGCACCTCCTGCAGCTACCCTTGCAGAAGAGAATAAGAGGACTGAGAAGTCCCAACCCAAGAAAGCTTCTCTCCCTCCTTACAAACCAGAACTGAAATCAGGGCCGGTGAGAAATGCTGGTGCAGTTCCGTTTCTGTGGGAGCAGATCCCTGGGAGACCCAAGGACGGAGGCGGGCTGCGCTCAAAAACTCCTGAAAGGCCTCCATTGGCACCGAAGCTCCCACCTGGGAGGATTTTGGATGTTAATCGGTCTTCTTCTATAAGATGTGCAGAAGACAAGGAATCTGAGGCTTCAACTGTAACTAGGTTGCCCCAAGCTGAGAATTTGATTTCTTGTCCCAATAAATTGTCTTCAGGTGGCAATGTAAAGTTGGAAACCTCTAGAGGTACTGTGAAAGAAGAGAATGATTTTGAGGTGGATGATTGTGATGATGATGCCTTCTCAGATGCACTTGATACACTATCTCGTACTGATTCGTACTTCATGAACTGTAGCCTAACTGGCATGAGTGCTTTGGATGGTCTGGACTCAAAACATTCCAGAAACCTCTTGACGGATCCGCAGGCTCGGGAATTTATGATGGACCGTTTCTTGCCTGCTGCAAAGGCAATGGCTTCTGAGACACCTCAGTATGCTTCAAGAAAGCAACCTGTAGCACGTGAGCCTGTGAGGCCAGTGAATGGGCTGGATAGGAATAGAAAGCCTATGACCTATCAATATAGGACATATGTTGTACCACACCATACCCAGGATGAGGAGAAGGAAGATAGTGAAGATGAAGATGAAGATGAAGATGAGGATTATGATGATACTGGGAACATAACAGCAAAAGCATGTGGGTTACTACCTCGCTTTTGCTTAAAGAACTCCATTTGCCTTTTAAATCCGGTCCCAGGGATCAAGATTCGGAGTGGCATGCCCTTATCGCCCGTTGGTCGTAAAGTTAACACACATTTCAAGCCAGCAGGCCCTGGATATCTTAGTGAACCCAGTCATGAGGTGAGCTAATTTTGTATCTTATCATTGTTTTATATGCTATGGATTATTGTTGACCATTGATAGTGTTTTATCTCTACAGAACACTTGGGAAGCAGTCTATAAGCACAAACTGGCACGTGGATTTGAACATCCTGAAGCCCATGAAAATGGGAGTAAACCAACAAGTGGATCCAACCAGCTAACATGCTGGAGTGATTCGCAAACACCTGAAGGATCATCCCCGTACAGGCGCTCTACTGGTGATGTAATATCGCCTTACCGGAATGAAACACCTCAGTCAACTTTTCATGAAGGAATGGGTTTTCTAGGCATTCCAAAACAAGGTAGGAATTTTAAGGATGATGGCCTCAACATGTATAGCAAAGGTCGTAATGATTACCAGGAAACATTATCCCGTCAAAGCAGTAAACAGGGGTCAGGCTCTGGGAGTCCTGCAATTGAGAAGACTCTGTATGTAGATTCTATTCAGATGCTCGAGACTCCAAATTCAAGGTCGAGCTCTTCAGATACCAAGGACCTGGCAAATTCTGCAGAAAAGGATTTTGAGATTCTGGTAGAAAGTGAGAGGTTGGAAAACAGTCCTGTTCTAGAAGCTCGTCTAGGAGATGTCAACATGCGAAACAGTTCAAAGGGGAGCAAGCTAAACAGTTCGAATGGGAGAAATAAATTGCAACCTATGATATCTGAAATTGTTGAAGCGAATCCTTCATCCTGCACTGATGGATCAATTCTTGGTGGGCACACAGACAACAAAGAGGGTTTCACACGTGATGATGCTTTAGATGAGGAAGTTAGATCGTTGGAGTTTTCGAAAGTGCTTATCAGTGGGAATCTGAGTCTTGATGACCCCCAGTCTTTAAAAGAAGAAGATCAAGGAAATTCACATGCCAATCCTTTTCAGTCTCCACTCCCACCCCCTTTACCAAAATCACCCTCTGAATCTTGGCTTTGGCGTACCTTGCCTTCTGTCTCATCAACGAATCCATCTTGCAGGCCTTACCTCGGTCTCCAGTTCCGTTCTATGAAACAGGTTACGAAGGTATCCTCTGTTGATCCTAAATGGGAGACCATAGTAAAAACTTCTAATGTTCAGCATGGCCATTTGCGGTTTTCAGAGGTATTCGCACCATTCATGTTAATGTTTATGATAGATTTCTTTTTGAGCTATGTCATGCCAATATTTGTTACCACGTCTCCAGGAACTGAAAACACCTGCCAAGCAATCTAAAACATAAAATACAGGAAGGTACCTTTTACAGTTTTACTCCTCCGGCTCATTCGCATGCCATGGTGTTGCAAGCTGTCCTGTCAATGTGTGTAAAGGTAACAGCAGTTATGCCTATCTTTTATATTTTAATTTTTGGAGGTCGCTATATTAATCTATAACTTTTAACTTTCAATTCTCAGAAAAAAATTGAAGTTAATCTTTAACTTTTTCCTAACAATGGGTGATTGTAATTTCAGGATTCTAATTCCTTCAGATACTCTAAAGTGCACAGGTAAGTCGGTTACTGTTTCTTCTCCTCTCATACTTGAGACGTGACCAATAGTCACAACTGGCCAAGTGGATCTGCGTAAAAATGATCCAAGTGCTTGCTGGCAACTTTTATTTGGTATATTCAATCATTGTAAAATGCACAACAGCTTTTTCTGAAATAAATGAGTATTCTGTTGCACTAGTTCTGTACAGATGCTGTCATGCATGCTTAATGAAATAGCAGGTTTTATGGAGCATGAATTTTCCATAATCAACATGAAAAACTGCATGATACTAAATACTTATGCATTAGCTTGATATTCCACTAGTTTTTTTTTTTTGTTTTTTTTGTTTTTTAAAGAAGTAACAGAGAAATTTTATTAAAAAACAGAGAAAAGAGAACAAGGAGGAAACAAAAGAGAGAAAAATAAAAAAACAAGCACAAATCTGTTGAGATAGCAGAAAGACATTAATACGCTAAGAAACAAAGGTCAAGGCCTTGCAAACCCTTGACGATAACCACCCATCAGCCAGCCACCTCTTGGCTCTAGATCTGGCAAGATAATGTGTTGAATGAGTTGACAGAATTGCATGTTTCTCATCAGTGCTTACAGTGTGAGAAGAACTGGACCACTTGACTGAAGGCCCTTCTCATCAGTGTGAGACGAACTGGATCACTTGATTAAATGCCCTTCTCATTCGGTCAATTATTCAGAGCTTTTTCTACGTATTAGCCCCATACACTGCATAATTTGCTATTGCCAATAACTAGGTACAATGTAGAACTGAATTTATTGTTGAAAGAGAATGATTTTCATCCAACACTGTCCACTCTACTGTAAGTTAAGCTAGAGTCGACCTCCATGTCTCCATGGGGCTCCCTGTGATGTATTGCAGAAATCCAAGCCATTCATCAGGTGTGTCCTGGCATTTAGGACCAGGCCCCAAAAATCAGCCCAAACCATAATGAGGTGGGCCCCACCACAGGAAACAGTGAGAGGGACACTGACTGTTGTTTTACCTGAGTGCCCACCATGATGTTTATATGCCATCCACTCTATTCATTGTGTGCGTACCACCTGGAAAAGTTACATACAAAAAGGCCATTCTAGATCTCAAGTGGGCCCCACCATGTGATTTTAGAGGTTCTAGGCATGTTTTTATGCTGTTCCAGATGGTGTAGCCTACCTGAATTCCGGATCCAGCTAATTTTTGGGGTGTGTCTGATGCATTGTTTGGATATTTGACATGCATCATGTTGGGCCCCACATGCAATTGACTGTATGGTGTAGTTGATCGCATGCAATTGTTCTCCAAAGAAGAAAAAAAATCAGAAAAATCATATTTTTAAATAGCAAAAACCATATCAACCTACAATCACAAAAGATCAAACATTATATGATGCATATATTAGTCTCTGTTCCCTAATGTATTGCCATCTGGTGACTTGCATTTGATAGTTTAAATCTTCACTCTTTGTCAGGTTTTGAGACATTGCATATTTGTGTATTAGACCTTACTGTGGCTTGTAAGCTGTCAACTGGAAATAGTTACTGTTAGAAAAATGTTACTTCTTACTCCTTTCTATTAGTAGCCATTTGGTCCTTGTTCCTTAAAAACTGGAAAAAAAATGCTAGTGAATCTGGAAGTAAACAAGTGCATCATGGGATCCCGGTTCAGGATAGTTGTTTTATACCTTTTTGTGAGAGTCTTCTCTCTGGGCAGGATGTTATTTTGTCTCTGAGGAGGCCTCTACAGTTGCAGAAGTAGATCAGAGTGTTGTGGCTACCTGTTGAAGCTGGATAATTGGTATTCAAAATCTTGTCCTAGGTAAGGTTACTTGGAATTCTAATCCAAGTAGGACATCATAGCAGTTATTTGCATTCCCATTCACGTTGGTGGTTACAGAGTTATTTAAAGTACATTGGGGAGTTCTATGTAGGTTTTCTAGCTATCAGTCTGAGTTCAATTTTAGGAGCCATGATGAAGTCGTTTGGGTTAATGCGTGGGCAGAGAATCCAAATACTATTCCAAGACTGGTGGAGGGTGCGGGGGGTGGAATATTTATGTCATCTATTATCGAAGTGGAAGTTGCCTGCTTGTGTCCACGACCTGGTTTTATGTCTATGCTTAGAGGGATATTTCTAGCTTTAAGGCAGGAAAACCTCTTTGTTGGGGGGAAGTTGATAGTTCAAGGTTGTCTCAGTGACAAGGTAATGAATGATTGAGGTGATACAGTTGCTTCTACCTGTCCCTATTCCTAAAGGGTAGACACTGTAGGTGGAGGAAGAAGTATGGTTGATGTGGAATGCCTGTTTTGAAAAAGGAAGCATGGTGTTTGGGAGAATATGCTGAAGGAGGATAATGGTCTCCTATTAGACAATATCTTTTGAGTAGAAATATGGGGCACTTACCCTCGGCACAATTAAAGTGGTAAGCTGATCTCCTTCCATTTCTCAACTATGCTTTCCAGGCAATTTCATTATGTTTCATGGGGCTAATTGGATCAAGAGGTGAATTTAGGGAAAAATTCTCATTGCTTTGGAGCTGCCTGAGGCTGTAAGAGTGAACTTGGCTTAAAGCTCGCTGGTTTGTATAGGCATGAGAGAGAAGAGGCTTGACGAATTTGCGAAGAATTTTGGGTGTAAATGATGTTAAGTGGAGTTATATCCTGTAGCTTGCCTTAGTTGCCCATTTTGGGGTTCCTTCAGAAGTTCTTTAGGATCCCCTTTATTGAAAGAACTTTGTCGCGGAAAGAATTCCTGTTCTTTGAAAGGAGAACCCCCACCCTTGCAATCCTACGGTCTATTACACATCCCTTTTAATAATCCCTTGTTCATTGAGATAGAATTGAGGATTGAACAAGTCATCTATGTAGAAGACAAACTAGGAGAAGCGTCAACACCATTATGTAGAGTGTGAGGAGGTTTTCAAGCCCATCCCTTTTTAGAATCCCTTGTTTCTTGAGATGGAATTGAGGATTGAAGAAGTCGTCTATGTAAAGGACAAAATAGGAGAAGCATCGACACGATTATGAAGTGTAAGGAGGTTTTCAAGCCCATTATGTAGGGGCTGGGATTGACAACATCAAAGAAAACACAAGGTTCTTCTTGGGAAGTGGTTATGTGGTTCTGGAGAGGAACATGATGCTCTTCAAAGAAGGTAATTGTCAAGGAATATGGGTGTAAGGGTGGAAGTTGGGGTGGGTATGGGTTCATTAGAAGATCGAGGTTTGAGTGGTCAATAGTCCATGGTCGATCTTCAAGGGCCCCACATGTGCTGACCTCAATCTTCAAGTGCCCCCACGTCTGCCACATGTGCTGCTATCCATCTTCAAGCTCTCCATGTGCGACACATGTTCTGACATCAATCTTCATGTGCCATATGTGCCACCGTTGATCTAAATGCAGCCCACATATGTGACATCTGCCAATGTACCAATGTACATGATGCATTAAATGTGCCAGATGATCATTCCTCTTTGGGGACTCGTAACCATTGCCTTGATAGTTTTTGTTTCCATTTGCTCTTTTGGGGATCCTTAATGAAATTTTCATTAACAATAAAAAAGAAAGAAAGATGATTCTTCCCTATTCCAGGGTGTTTGACAAACAACATGCAGTACAGCACCCAGAAAGGCCATCTGGGAGACTAGTCAAACTCTGTTTGCTCTTAGGCAGATTCCTCAGCTATTTTCTCCGTTGATTCTTGGGCAGTGGCCACCAGATTGTCTGCTCTTCATTTTCTGCTTCTGAGTCTTTTGTAGGTGCTGTTTGGCATCTTTTCTTTTTAATTTTTTTTTAAATTTTTTTACATAAAAAAATAAAATTCATTTGCTGGTGGACTTAGTAAGTGACTTGTTGATGGAATATTGGTAGAAATCCTGTACGACTCAAATCAACCTGTGGCAACTGTGAACAATTCTGCATGGAATCCATAGATATGGTAGTTTATTACATGCATTGTGCTCCGCCTGATGCCAGATGTCTGCACGCATGTCTGCATCAGTTCATTCTTGTGAACTATCATTTCAAGGTGGCTACTTCAACATGATCTTGAATTTTTTAAGTGGGCCATTATGGCCACTTGGCTAAAAAAGCAGCGATAGGTTGGTTACAGAATTTTAGTGCCTCTAATCACTGTAGTTATGAGTATGACTACTACGCTTGACACGCATACGTCATACATATTGGTGCCAATAGGCAGTAATGGCGTAACACTCGAGGCAAACTGCCCTTATCTTTGTACCGGTCATCCTAATCCGGTAGTGGTTGATCTAGCAAGATCACCACTGTTGTCTTTGTACTGGGAATTCCCTTCCCCTGCATTAACTTTTTGAGCATATATATCGTTGCCTTTGGAGCAGCAACTTCTACAGACGGTTCGGAAGTAACAAAGGATTAACTTATAAACTATGAGAAAATGCTGTTTGGGTGAAAATATATAAAACATCAGAACTGTCAATTGCCTGTTACGACTGCAACTTCAATTGCTGGTTGGGTTAGGGTTGGAAAACTCCAACCCGATGGGCTATTGGGTCGAGCAAATTCAGGTCTGGTTCTCAGTGCCAGGAAATGCTCACTAATTTAGCTCCCTCCCTCCCTCCCCCCTCTCCCTGACAGTCTAGTGGACGGATGGCTATGTTTATATTTACTTGGTCCTGAAATTTTCCGGCGCCCATGGCCCAAGGGCCCACCATGATGGGGATCCAGTTCAGATAGGTGCGTTTCCAGATGATCCTGGTTGTCAGTCTGCGGGCTCCAAATGTTTGTGGGCATCTGTTAAAAATGATAGTGATCGTTCAATCCTAATGCCTGATCTCCCCCATTGAATGCGGAAATTTTGTTTATTCCTGTTTCCAACCTGGCCATTTGAATGTGGGTGGGTTTGCCCAGCTGATGTAACATTCGTCCACATCACGGCACATACATGGATGGTTTGAATCAATCTTTCTATCCTGTCATTTGGACTCACCCTTGATGGATGGTCCCAAGTAATCGATGTCAAGCAGGATGTTGCCGTGTTGGCGTCTCATTCTTTTTTCTTGTTTTGTCTCATCATGCCTGTTGATCAAGTGGGCCACCCTTTGGAACATTATGTCAACAGCTCCGATCACCTCACTTCATGCGTACACCAGTTTGCATAGATATCTGTCACTTTGCTTTTAAAAAAAAAAAAAAACTATATTTGGACCATCAAGACGTTTTGTACACTGATCAGATGGCCTGGATCTGTTTAGAATCAATAGTAACGTCTGCTTGATGGACAGTTGAGCATTCTTACTCTATACTGTGGAGAAATGGCTTTACCATAATCCCTCAGCGTTGTAAATGGGTTGGACAGGTGCTTGTCCAAAGCTGGCTAGTGAGCCGAATTACTGAGCTAGAGCCCATCCTTGGTCGGCCTGTCTGTCAAAATCCAGGCCCAGCCAAAATTGTCTCTGGCGCGAAAACTCATTTTCCGAGAGCCCATCTAATGTATTGTCGACGTTTTCCCCTCCCGTTTTACCATCTGATTGATAACGGTTGTTTGAGACGGCTACGATGGGATTTCGCCACGATTCACTAAGCCGCTGCAGGTCATCCCTTCAACCCGGACGCGGATTGCAGCTCCCTGTTGTGAAGACTGGAGTCCAAAAGTGTTTTATCCACGCCATCCATCCGTGCTGTCAACTCATTTTAGGGCATCAGCTCAAAGATTGAAGAAATTCCAAAGCTCAAGTGACCCACACTACAGGAAACAGTGGGAATTGAACGCTTGCCATTGAAAACTTCATGTGGGCCACAGAAATTTTGGGATCAAGCTAATATTTCATCGCCTAATGAACAGGTTGGATGACAAATAAGCATCACTGTGGGCCTAGGAAGGTTTCAATGGTGGACGTCATTATCCCCACTGTTTTCTGTGATGTTGTCCACTTGAGCTTTTGGATATGCTTTAATTTTGGATTCATACTCTAAAATAAGCTGGAAAACAGGATGAGTAGTGTGGATGAAAACGTACCAACGGTGTGCCCCACGGAGTCTTCACACAACGGATCTGCGTGGTGTTGGGTTCACCATGTAGTTCACGTCCCTCCAAATCAGGTCTGACAAGAGGATAGTCCATGTAGTGGGTCCTGTTTAAACTCGTGTTCGGTGTACCAACATGGATCAATACGAATCCACCACGGTCGACCACTGATCAATGCCAGCATAAATCATACCTACACTCGGAAGAGATCTTCCAGTTGATCTTCCTTCAGAGATACCATTGTATTATTAATGAGATGAACAGGTACTCTTACACATGACTGCCGGGGGCAAGACGTCGAGGGACAGAATCCTATCATAGATTTGGTCATGATACACTCGTTAATGCGTCTCTTGCCATCCTTCTAAAATGAGAAATCTTTTCAAAGATGTCCAAAAGTTTTATAATAATTGTGGAGATTCTAAATATCATGAGATCATACCGATATCCAAACAAATTAGTTACAATATGAACTCAAATTAGGAGAGGATGGACACCAAATAGATTAGGTCTTTGGCCATACATGGATTAGAATTGAAAAAATGGGAGAGCTTGAACTAGTGGATCTAGTCCTAGTTCAACGATCAAAAGGTTTTTGTAGGAGGACATTCAATTGGGTTATTCAAATGCATGACCATAAATGAATTCATGCTTGGGATCAATGATAGAGGTTTCATTGATTGATCCCAAATCTAAATGCAGAGTTCTAAAGGATGTAATATGAGATCATTTAAGTAAAAGTGAAGATCTAAAAATCAATTATTCTAAATTTATGGAGACCTTCCTATCTAGAATGCGTGCTGTAAACATGAAGGATTTAAGATCAACAAGGAAACCAATAGTGGTTTTACTACCTCAACAACTTATAAAAGGAACCTGTGTTGGAGAGCTCGAGGCACATGCCGAATATAATATATCTATTATCTTAAGATTTATTTTAACATAGTCTGGTCTTAAAATAGATTGGTACAGTCCAACTCTATCACTACAATACCTTAAGATTAGATTAAATATCCACAACCCTTAAGCTGTCGGATCCCAATCAACTAAGTTATTACTTGGACGGTCATTGTCATGCTGGCCATTCGCTTCGACCATCTATTTTTGTAGACGAAATAGGCATTTCTCTTATTTTATTTATTTGTCTGGTTTATATTTTGGTGGTTGTAATTAGTTAAATTCAAATATTAATAAAATTAGTATTATTTTTTTCTTATTTTATTTACTTGTTCATCTTCATTTGTCTGAGAAACAAAGAAAAGTCAAGCAAAACAGAATCCATTAAAGATGACTCACCCTTACTCTCTCAGCTAATTGTTAATTACTCAATTGTTTTAGCACCAGATTCACAAGTGTTCGATTAAACATTGATTCCATCGCGACTCTAATATGCCCACATTTCATAATTGCGAGTATATAAATTGATTATGCCTTGTTTGATTGAATTGTTCGAACAAGTCCTATACTTAGATGGCCAATGTAGAACGGCATTGATCAGATGATCCATTAATCAGATGGTTAGTATCTCTTGGCATATATATTACACCTGCCACGTGTATAAACGGTATGACTACTCTGTACGCCACTTTTCAGCCGCCGGGAACGACGGAGCTCCTTGGATCCTAGACCCTGGGCCTAATGTAATGTATGTGTTTTTTATCCACGCTCTTAATTAGTTTTTTCAGCATGATTCCAAAAATGAGCAGATCCAAATCTCAGGTTGGCCACACCATAGGAAACAGTGGTAACCCGCTAAAAACTTTTCAGGCCCACCAAATTATTTATATGACATCCAACCTGTTTAAAAGGCAACACAGACCTGCATAGAGGGAAAATGAAAATATCAGCGTGGCTAAAACTTATGTGGCCCAATTTTTTTTATAGTAATGGGCATTGAATCATCACTGTAGTATGGTCCACTTGAGATTTGGATCTGCTTTATTTTTTTTTCATTGAAAACTTTAAAAATGATCTGGCAAAAAGGACGGACGGAGTGGATATAAAACACATACATCACCGGTGGGCCCCACAGTCACGGATCCACTGAGTCCGCGTCCCGTCTTCCTTTTCCTTTCTTACCGACACGTAGCACTCCACGCCCCAATCTGGTGGGTTGGTGAAGGCACCAACTCTTATGGTGAACCGAGCCGCCACGTGTTTTTTTCATTTGTTTGTCTTCTTCTACCGTGATTCGTGGTAGGAAAATATTAGTTTCTTCAGTTGGGTCTCATGGATAGACGGTTGAGATACAAAGACGGTCCACATAATATTCTAATTCCCGTTGCCGAAATCTTCCGGTGTGGAATATTTTCAGACAATCTCCATCATCTGAGGAAACAGCGGACCGACGGTCTGGATTACCAAACAATGGGCCCCACTACTCAGAATTCGCGAGGATAATATCGGGGAGTTCAGTTGATATTCTGGTAGACCATGACACTTGATATGCAACTGATAAATTTTACAAATGCCAATGTCCCTAAGACAGCAATTTAAAACCAGATTGGTTGAACAATCCTAGCCTCTTGTTGGTGGATGCTTGTTCTTTGAAGCAGAATCCTTTGCAATATCTTTTTAACCGTTCAGTAAATGTCGATCAATCCGATAGTTCGTGGTACATGATACATCTAAATGTGGCCCATAATTTGGAACGGTTTACTTTGAATTACTTGTATGCCACGTATGCTATTTTAAAGTAATTTATAAGTGCGATAGTGTCATTCATCGCACTCTGCCGGAGTATCAAACGCCATGGAGTCATTAGATACTCTGGCTTGATAGGAAGCTTGATACACAGGCACTGAGAAATGGTGCACGTGGCAGAAAATAATTTAAACTAAACCCACTAAATTGTTGAAGCCACTCTAAGTTACAAAAAAAAAAAAAAACCTGGCCTCTAGTTGGTGGACAACTGTTTGTTGAAACAAGACCGTTGGGTAATTTTCATTTTCAACTGTAGAATAAATGTCCACCAATCTGATACTCAGCTAACCAAGAAGGCCTAATTTTTGGTTTTTCCTATATCTAGAATGGAACACATAATTTGAACGGTTGATTTTGATTACTTCTATGCCATATATGCAATTTTAAAGTACCCGCTTATCATTTACTACTCTCTGCCAGAGTATAAAAAACTTTCAGGTCCTGGAAGAGGCGTGCGGAGAAAGGCAATGGGAAGCGGTCAATCTCATCTTCCGCATGCTTCATGACGTAGCCGGACCCGTCAAAGGGTCTATCTTTTACTTTCCCAAATTTGCCCCTTCCATGCTTCCTCTCACCTCGATATATAGATGAGTTAGGTCATGGAAAGCTCTTGCAAGTTGCCTTGCGTTTTGTTCGTTATGTCGACGAGGAGGGGAGAAGAAGCCAATCAGAAGCCAGATGTGGCAGCTACTGCTGCACGAGACACGTGGAACTCCGCCGGCCCTAACACGTCTGCCGTGACGGGCTTCGTGGCCGGATTCGGTAGGTTCCTTGACTCCCGTTTCTTCAGATGCGTAGGTAATTTCGTATTAGTTGGAAAATACAGTGTTTCTTCTATCTTCGGTGGCGGATCTTCCGGTCCGATGTTTCAGTCCACCTTAGTTTTGAGCAGAGTCCATGTTTAATTGAAGTACTCTAGAGTTTATGTTTATCTAAATCGTCCAAAGTAATTGGGACACGTAGTATAGTCTAAGCGGACTACTCTTTATAGATCTGACCCGATCATAACTATTATGGGGCCCTTGGTATATTCAATTAAAATATCCAATGATTACTAAGTTTGATTAACATGAGCTATTGATTATGTAAGCCCACCCAATAGAAGTGCCCACCTAATAGAAGTTTTATATATTTTTTTTACTTGGAGTATAATAATTAATATCAAAAAATATATATTTTTAAATATTTTATAAAACATATAATTTTATTTAAAAACTTCTAATAGTACCTGTTAAATTTTAAAATCAATACCATTGGATAATATGATTAAATATTCTCAAATGTTCTTCACCAAAACTAATAATATTGAATCATAGTAGTTATCATAACATTTAATTTAATTTTTTATTTTATTTTTGAAGTTAAATGAATCACAATCACAAATATTAGTAATCTCAATGGTATAGATCAAAGACATGAAAGTGTGGTATGCAGATTGCATACTTATTGTTATCACATTTGCATATTTTCAAATGGTCCAATTGTCTTTGTTAAAAGCTCTCTATGTCTTCGATGAGACCCAATTTCGTTTACTAAAAAAAATGTGCATACTAAGAAAAAGCGGGAAAATAAACTATATATTAGAATTATCAAAATATATGAGATAACTAAAATTTTGTATATAAATGGGGAAACTCTTACTGATCAAATACTTCTCTTAGATTGACAACTTTCATGGAAGACTTGTTCCCTATATAATACGTAGAGAGGCATATGAAGAATTGATCATGTATCATTTTCTTTGAGCCAATGAGTTCCACAGGTTCTTGACAATTTTGTACCCCCCCCCCCCCACACATACTTTAATGTGCTTTGACCTAAATAAATTCTTATTGTCATAAAAAAAAAATTATTTACAGCTAAATTTCCATAAACATTATTAATGGTTTCAGAATCTGTTCCATAATTTGTGAACAAAAAATTTTGAAGTGGAAATTATATTTGGGCATCAAAGTAATTTTAAATGATAAGAACTTTTATACATGAGTGCAAAGTCTTGTGTCTATTATAAATAACGTAACTCTTTTCTTGTTAGCGAGAAAAAGTCTTCTTTAAATCAATACTTTTGCGTTGATTAAAATCCATAACAATTAATTTGGCTCCATATCTTTCTATATTATCTTTAGAGTCTAGTTTACAATAAATTTAACTTAATCCCCTTAAAGAATATATTAGGTTCAAGACTTTATTGTTTGTTATGAATTTCAATTGATCAATTATGGCATTAATCCATTGGGTAGCGTTAACACTCCCATTATTTCCAGTGTCCTTAATAAACCCATCATTTTCAGTGTCCATAATAATAATGGAGTGAGAAAGACAATTGATTGTGAAAACTTTTGATAATTGGGTATCTAATAATTAAGTGTACTGGGTCAAGTTTTCTTTCTTATGGGTTTAAATGATCGGCTTTGGTAAGATAATCATGCACGAGGATGTTGTAAAATGGGCTTACTCTTAGTCCACAATTCAAATGGAGTTTTTGAAACAACCTTATTTGATACTTAATTAAGGATATAATTAAAATTTTAACTGCATCACTTAATAAAGATTTTAGCAATATTGAATTATTAATCATGCTCCACACTATGTTTTTTAGGTATCTAGTGAAGGACAGTAAATTACATACTGATTCATCATACCTTTCATAGTATTGACCATAATGGTCAGATTTGATAACTTTGATTTATTTATTTATTATTATTTTTTTGAGTTGATTCTCAACTTTAGATTTATAAATTTTCAATTTATATATGGCATCTGATTTCTCATTTATAAGGTATATATATTAATAGCGAGAGTCGTTATCTATAAATGTGATAAAATACTTTAGCCAATTTTAAGATGCAGTAAAGAATGGTTTGTAAATGTATGTATCATCTCTAACACTCTTATGCACCTGGTGATACTCTTCTTCCCATTCCTGGTTTGCTTTTCCTTATTGTGGTCAATGCATACTTCAATGTTTGAAAAGTTTAGAGAATGAAGAATTCTTTTTTACAGAATCGTTTATATCTTGTTAAGAGAATTGTACTTAATTGTTTTTGCTATAACATGAAAGAATTTCATTGTCCAAGCTTCATTTAATGCCACTTTCATTTTCATGTAAAAAAGTAATGATGTAAACTTGTGAGACATTAAAGTCTAACAAGTAAAGATGATCAACTAAAGTACCTGTTCAATCACATTTGAATAACGATAAATACTAATGTTTCAGTTTTTAAATTTAAATATATATTTACATATGTTTAAACGAGAAATAAAAATCAAATTGCATCTTATTAAATACATTAAAATTATATCTAATAGATCTAACATTTAACCTGATGCTAACTCAAGTCTAGAGACTTTAGTTGCTTCTATGTATGCCCTTATGCCATGCCAAATGGAATCTGATCACATCGTTGGAATAATTTAGACGATTATCGCAGAGTGTGATTGCTTTGATAGCGCTCTGAAATGCAATGAAATAAATGATATATATATATATATATATATATATATATATATATATATAGAAAATCCAATTTAATAGATTGAGCCACGGATCTTCATTTCAAAATAACAGATTTCATACTTAATCTAAATCATATACCTAAATGGGAAGTGATGTTTAATATCGAAAGATGATGAAAAAAATTTGATGTTTTATGTTATGTGAAAATCTGAATAAGGATAATCAGGGTTAGCCTGAGCTACCCGTACCAGCCTCAGGAGGAGTATTCCACATCAAGTATGAGCTGATCCCTAAGTAACGACCGTAAGATAGTTGAGACAAGCTCCCCACTAATGAATTACGACTCAGAACTGTAATCCTGAATGGTTGACCTGAACCTTCGTCCTCATCCGAAGAAGGATGACTGAGCCGAGCTCTGATCCTCGTCCTCAGCTCCATTCAGCGAATTTCGACCTCAATGATTTATCGACAGGCTCCGACTGCTAGTACTCGGCCTTATGTTTGCATGATTTGAGGCCGGGTCAGAGTACGAATACTCTGTATCCTAAGGCTGAGGCCTAGCTTGGGTAAGGATACTCCATACACCAAGGCTGGGGTAGAGCTCTGGTAAGGATACCTCGTATGTCAAGCCCGGAGATCAACCCAGATGCAGACATGACTGAAGATCCCGCCCAAGGATACACACCTTTAAGACATGATACGCCGCACGATCCAAAGATTACGGATAATATCTCTACGATCACGATATCTCGCTGATTGAGTGAATCATGCCAAGATTAACGGACGTTGATCGTCCAACCCACAGGTATAAATACCAGGGAACCCTATTGCTATAGGTACACAAGATCTCGCACCCTCTCTACATTCAACTTAGATCCAAAATCCCTAGCCTGACTTAGGCATCGAAGGGTCCCCCGGCCGAGCCAGGGTCTCCTTTGCTCACCCTTTTGTGCAGGACTAGGATTCATTGAAGGGTCGTCGCATTAAGCGGAGGGTATTCCAATTTGACCTCAACATTTTTTGGTATTGTCTGTGGAAAACACTAACGAAAAATTAGGAGGCTTATCAGATATGGCGAGAGGAAAAAGAAAGGTAATAGCAGTAGAGCCCGAACCTAGCGGGCAACATCAGCCTTTGTCATTGCTGCATATCGAGTCGGCTCCAATCGAGCTGTCCCAACGGATTCGGAGCCGATGAGGAAAATACAAGGCACTGTAAATTGAAGTCCACATGCTGAAGGATAAAATCAGCCGAATGAAGGCGCAACAGAATCAACAACCGCCTCTTAACTTGGTGGAAGCCACTCTGGCACCCGAGGGATGACCACAACAAGTTAGGTCCCGGGCTAGAGGTTCTTAAGTGCAGTCCGCATGAGTTCTAGATCCTGCGCGCAATGTAGTGTCCTAAGAATTAATGATCCGCCCAAATCCCAGAACCCGCTCGGGATGCCGAACAGTCCTATGTATCTACCACTTCGGCTCTGGCCCCCACTAACCTCCGCCATCGGTTAGAGCGGAGCAGTTAGGGCAGAGCACCCGAGGTGGCAGGGGCCTCCCAAGAGACAGTAGCTGAGAATCAGAATCCTTGGGAAGCATAGTTTAAGGAACTCTACGACTAGTTTAAGGCATTTCAGAAGAATCAACAATTTTCATTCGTCCCAACTGTAGTCCAGACGATGATGAAAGAGACCAAACCTCCCTTCACCTCAGAAATCATGGGTGAGGTAATGCCGCCGAGGTTCAAGATGCCTCCCATCATCCAATTCTCTGAATTTGGAGACCCTTCAGAACATGTAGAGTCATATCGTTCGTGGATACAGATCCAGTCAGCCCCGAATACAATGATGTGCTGAGCCTTTTCGATAACCCTCTTCGGATCTGCTTGGAGTTGGTATCGACAGCTTAAACCAAAATTAATTAGCTCTTTCGCAGAGCTCACCAGATTGTTCCTTACCCAGTTCATCTTCGGTAAGATGAGTCGAAAGCTACCCTCAAGTAGGGGAACAAGGAGCCACTGAAGGACTACATTGCCCACTTCAATGAGGAGGCGTTGTTAGCGAAAGATTATGATGATAAAATGACACTCTTGGCCATATTCAGTGAGTTCAAAGAGGGAAAGTTCACTTTCTCGATCGGGAAGAATCCACTGATGACTTTGGTCGAACTCATCAGCAAGGCTCAGAAATATACCAACGCCGAAGAATTCTCCAAGTCCTGTACGAATATACAAGTTATTGAGCAGTTGTCCAAGGAGAAGCGACTGAGGAACGAAGAGCCTCAGTCATCTAGTAAGAGGCCTGATGATTGCGCCACTCGTGATCGCCAACCAAGCCTAAAGCTTGAGAGTAAATTCCGTTCATATACTCCCCTCAAAACATCTCTTGAGCAGATCTTGCTGAACATCAGGGGCTAGAAACTCCTGAACTAGCCAGTTTGCATGAAGACCGACTCAAAGAATTGGGACAAGCACAAGTACTGCTGTTTTCATTATGATCACGGTCACAATACCAGTGACTGTGTAGATCTCAAGGATGAGATGGAGACCCTTATCTGTAGGGGTCATCTGCGGCGATACACCAAGGAAGAGAAGTCAGCTCAGAAAGAAGAACGACTAAGTAAGACTGCGGAAGAACCTACCGAGATCCGCACCATCTACGGTGGCTCATCTGATGGAGGCGACTCAAATAGGGCTCGCAAAGTCCACTCTCGGAGTTTTGACCCTGTGCACTATGTCCACCTGGCCGAGAGGTTGAGGAAAGAACTCCGAGTCAGTCCCTACAGTCTGATTTTCACAAAGGACGATGCGTGCAGAATTCAGCATCCACACGACTATGCCCTTGTGGTGACTATGACCATAACCAACCACAAAGTTTACCTCATTCTAGTTGACACAGGGAGCTCGACCGACATTATTTATTTCGAAGCATTCGAGAAAATGGGTATCGAAAGGTGGACGGCCATAGCCGACGAAGTCTTCAAGCTCCTCAGCGTCGACTTCATCGAGGAAATACATTATCCAGATTGGATTGCCAACGTGGTCTTGGTGATGAAATCAAGTGGGAAGTGGCGGGTCTGTGTCAATTATTTGGACCTGAACAAGGCCTGCCCTAAGGATAGCTTTCCCTTGCCTCGGATTGACCAGTTGGTGGACAGTACGGCTGGACATGAGCGACTCTCCTTCCTAAATGCTTAATCCGAGTACAATCAGATCCTGATGCACCCCCAGACAGGAAAAAGACTACGTTCGTCACTGACAAAGGACTCTTTGTTACCAGGTCATGCCTTTTGGCCTGAAGAACGTTGAGGCGACATACCAGAGATTAGTGAACTAGATGTTTGCTAAGCAAATCCGTCGAAAGATGGAAGTTTACGTCAATGACATGCTCGTTAAGAGCGTTAGAGCATTCGACCACCTTGTGGACCTCGGGGTGACATTTTCAATCATCTAGGAGTACCGCATGAAGTTGAACCCAGCCAAGTGCGTCTTCGGAGTAGGTTCGGGCAAGTTTCTTGGATTTCAAGTCAATCAGAGAGGCATCAAGGCGAATCTCGAGAAGATAAAAGTGTTGCTCGACATGAGCTCGCCTTGGACAACGAAGGAGATCCAGTGTCTGATTGGCCGAGTAGCGGCGCTCAGTCGGTTTATCTCTAGAGTAACAAATGTCTAACAGCTGAAAGGTCACAAGCAAGCTGAGTGGACCTCTGAATGCGAGCAAACATTCTAACAGCTGAAGCAACACTTAGGTTCGCTTACCTTGCTATCGAAACCAGAAGAGGGCGAGCCCCTGCTCTTGTACCTAGCGGTCTCTACCTCGACCGTCAGTTCTGCACTCATCAGGGAAGTAGGAGGCAAGCAGCATCCTGTCTAGCAATCAAATGTCAGGATGTGGTTGACTTCATAGCCAAGTTTATCATCCCGAGTGTCGATACCGAAGCAGAAGCGGCTGTCTCGGCCTCGCTTGTTCCCTTGCCTATTAAGGATACAGAGTCAGAGCAGAGGTGAGTCCTTTATATCGATGGGTCTTCCAACGCCAAGTGCGCCAGGGCAGGAATTGTCCTAGTCGAGCTTGAGCTTGATTCTACAACTGTACAGTATGCCATCAGGCATGGTTTCAAAGCTTCTAATAATGAAGCAGAGTATGAGGCCATGTTGACAGACTCAGATTGGCAGCCATTCTGGGGGTTCAGTGTTCACTTCCTAAGTATAGGGTTGTGATGTAGTAATAAACTCGATGAGACCGAGGTCGAATCCCAAGGGACTGATACCTGTACGTAATTTGAAACTAAGTAGAACTAGAACTATACTAAGATGAAATCTAAATCGACTGTAATTTGAGGAATAATGATCTAAAACTTAAAGAATTCATGGAAAAGAAACTAGGGATTCAGAGGATCCACTTGTAGAGATTAGAGAGATCTTATGGCTGCTTCAAGAACTCAACTGGACTTAGAGTCCCATCCTCATCCAGTTGAAGGGTGTAACCATGAAAATCAAACTGAACTTCCTTTGATATAGTTTTCAAGAGATGAAAGGTATATGAATTAGATGGATTCCGTTACTCAACCATGCCCAGGAGACAAAGTAAACAACAAAATTAAACTAATTACCAACCAATTAAAAATGTATGAAGGTTAGGAAGGGTACCGTTATCCGACAATGCATAGGAGACAATGATGAACAATAGGGCTTCCTGACGTCATAAACATAAAAAGGAAAGGAACAAGCTCAAAGCTATCGTAGACCCATTGTAATTTTAGTCACAGCAGACCATTAAAAACTAAAAATATTCCCTCAATTAAACCAAAATCAACATCAGTTCAGCCTAAACAAAAGGCACAAGCAAAAAGTTCTACCATCACGCTACAAGCTTCACCTCTTAGCCTTAGCTAAGAGGTTTAGCTACTCATGAACATGATGAGGTTATAATCTCTGAAAAAATTCATAAAAGAAAAGACCTAAAGAAGAAGAGAATTTAGAACCCGTCTCCGCCCTTCTCTCTCTCTCTCTCTCTCTCTCTCTCTCTCTCTCTCTTTGCTCCACGTCCCAATTGGATCTCTCCTCCTAGTTGGCCCTCTCTCCTCCCTTTATAAACGTGTAGCTAGCAGGTTGGTGGGGAAGTCGGTTTGAAGAACCGACTCCACTCTTATGTAGAAAACTGTCGGTGGAATGCATCAGCCTTGTGCATAATGCCTTACGCAGCAACCGTTCCTATTTTTCCAACGTTTTCGACCCATGGAGATCTTGCATGTGAGATCTGAGCCATTCGGTCATCTTGGCTCTAGTCGGCCACCCCATGAAGTGAATTTGGACGGTTAGGATCGTGGGACCGATCCTATCCATGGTTATAGAATGACCTAGATCATTCTAGGTTCTCCGGACACGCGAAACAGAGCCAACGCTTTTTGTGCTGGCTGACCGTGGGACCCATTATTAGAGTTGCGTGAGAAATCCACTCTGTCCATCTTCTTCATAGAGAAATTTTGATAGTATAGATGGTGTTTGGACGTCTTTTGATGTGGCTCACCTGATCTATTGTTTGGTGATGATTCGACCCTTCAGCGAGCAAGAGAGTAGATTCCGACGTGTCTTTGGCCAAGATCTTCTAGGGTATGGTCGATTCCTCCTCCTGAGTGCATTGGATGGCTTGGGTCAGCCGTCCAGATGATGAAGGTGGGCCATGCATCCTCCCAGTAGCGCGCTGTGCGAACGTTGAAAACAGAAACAGAGATGTTTCTGTTTTCATCGGTCAAGGTGGTTTGACCGATTCAAATATGTTTGGTGTAATGCGCCACTCACATGAAGTGAGTCCCACCATGGTGTTTCGGAGAAATCCACTCCGTTCAATTGTTGTGTCACCTTATATAAGGTGTTGAAACCAATTTTGAAGCATATCCAGATCTCATGTGGGCCACGAATCAGAGATTCATGGGCAAAACTATCCGTTGGGCCACTTCTACAGGGATCTAGTGGTTGAAATTCGATATGTACGGTTAATTTATAGTCCTTAGGCCATATATGTAGTTTCGAGCCGAACGGATGGTGGAAACCCTCTGATCTTGTATTCTGGATGACTTTCAAGCCACTTGAGCTTCAGTTTCTCAATTTTCTTAGATCTTTGACGTGTAAATCCATTGATCTTGGTCCCCTGGGGCCCGTCCCTTACCTTGGTGACTCATGAGCGTTAAATCCATGCTTTTAGCATCCTATTTCAATCCAAGCTCATAAATACACCTTGCATCACAAACACGATTAAATTGGACCGTTAAACAGTACCATGTTCATAAATCCAGGCAATAACTGGAGTTTGATATGCAATATTTATCCCTCAACATTTAGTCCCTTGAAGTGCGATGTGATTCCCAACTTGTTGTGAAGCATATCTCCACCGAGTATGAAGCCAAAGAAACCAGAATAGTGGCCTATTTAGCCGAGGCTAGAAAATTGGTAGAAAGGTTCTGGAGTTGCACCATTAACCAGATTTCAAGGGCAGAGAATTCATGGGCCGACACCCTAGCAAGGTTAGCTTCAGCTAGGGAAGGAAAGATTCCTCGGATCATTCCCATGGAATTCATGGAAAGCCTGAGTATCGACCGAACGGATCAGGAAGTTGTCAACTCAGTGGAGACTACCTCAAGTTGGATGGAGTCGATCTACAACTACCTTGTATCTGGTGAGGTCCCCCAAGGTAAATTGAAGGCCCGACGCCTGAAGATCAGAGTTGCCCAATATATTATCTTGGACAGGGTCTTATAAAAGAAGGGGCACTTACAATCCTACCTCAGATGCCTCCGACCCGATGAAGCGGACTTTGTGATACGACAAATTCATGAAGGCATCTGCGACAATCACTCCGGTGGCTGAGCCTTAACTTTAAAGATACTCCGTGAGGGATACTTCTGACCAACCATTCGAGAGGACTTGAAAGATTATGTCCGAAGGTGCGACAAATGTTAGAGATTTGTAGCAATACCGAGGCAGCCCACAGAAGAAATGACCCCAATGAGTGGGCCATGGCCGTTCGCTCAGTGGGGAATTAACATCATTGGATCTCTATCCACGGGGAAATGACATGTGAAATTTGCTATTGTCGCAGTCGATTACTTCACTAAATGGGCCGAGGCCGAGCCCGTAGCTAAGATCACTGAACAGAAAGTAATTGACTTCATTTGGAAGAATGTCATTTGTCGATTTGAAATCTCACGCACCATCATTTCTGATAATGGCAAGCAGTTCAACAATGATAAGTTCAGAGGCGTGTGCAGGGGGCTCTGTATATTGAACGCTTATTTCTTGTCTCGACATCCGCAGTCCAACAGACAGGTGGAGGCCATGAACAATGTCATCAAACACCATCTTAAGACAAAGTTGGAGAAAAGTGAAAGGTAACTGGCCAGAAAAGCTCCCATTTGTCCTTTAGGCTTATAGGACTACAGCCCAGTCGTCTACTGGGGAGACCCCCTTTTCTCTGTCTTACGGCTCGGAGGCGATCGTCCCAGTTGAGATCGGTCTCCCAACGGCTTGGGTCAGAAACTTTCAGGAAGATCAGAACACAACAAGCCTCGACTTGCTCGAGGAAGGTAGAGATATCGCTCGACTTCGAGTTGCTGCTAGGCATCATTAAGTGGCACGATTCTACAACTCAAGGGTCAAGACAAGGCGGTTCCGACAAGGGGACTTGGTCCTCCATCACGTCTTTCAAAATACGGCAGAGCCGGGGGTTGGGACGCTCGGGCCCAACTGGGAAGGGCCTTATCATGTGGTCAGGTCAACCCAATCAGGCTCCTACCACTTGTAGAACCTCGAAGGGCGATAGCTCCCTCACCCCTGGAACGCCGAGCATCTAAAGATCTACTATCCATGAATACTTATTGGCTGCTGAAGGCCCTCAATAAATGTACTGCTCGGAGTTACGAGCCTGTTAAGGCCTTTGATAAAAGTTCATTCTTATCTACATCGTCTACTTGCGCAAATTATCTCAGGTTATCTATGAATGGAAGAAGTTACATCTCACAAGAAGAGAATAACTTAATAAACTGATCCCTTCAAGAAGAGGTCTGGACGTTTAACCCACGAAAATCTACATATGGATTCCCTCATACGTAGGGGAAAAGCCCGGAGACAACCCGATTCCCTGAAAAAGGGGGTCGGCTTGTCACACAATGACAAATCTACGTAAAATGACTAAGGAGCGCGCCATTCGTGGGGGGGTGGTGGTTGACCCCTCAAGGGGTCGGTCCTTAAATATTAATATCACAGAATCATCAAGACAATCAACACACGCAAACAAGCCATCTCCTAATAATCATCATTCATAAAAAAGTTGTCATAAAAAATTATCCATCCACATTATAAAAAAAATAATACAAGTCTTATTCCTTCCGAGAAGAGGGACCGACTTCCGGGTTGGGGGGCTGAGCGTCAGGGGTGGTGGCATATCCGATGAGGGTGTCGGTTCGGCCGGCTAAGAACTTGGCCTCAATGGCAGCGTGAGGGACTACAGGCCGTGGGGCAGCTGTACTGAGTCTCCCCTACTACCTCTCTTCCTGCCCTAGGAAGACCTACAATCGCTGAAGGCAGAGCCTCGGGGGCTCACTCCTCTGCAGAAGGCAACGAGATGGTGATATGCATGACTCTGGTAGGGGCCTCGGAAGCTCGTGCCTTAGGAGAAGGGGTCGGAGCAATGGTAGGAATGGCCTCGAAAGGGACTGCGATAAATACGGCTTCAGCTAGGGCCGTGACGAGCGTAGTTTTGGCTGAGATCCTGGCTACAATCGGAAAAGCCTTGACCTCAGAAGTATTCATTTTCTTCGGCGCCACTTTTGTCCTTGACTCGGAGGTATGAATGACGTCGATCAGAGGGTGCGGTGGCCTCCTCCTCTTTGAACCGCCTGCCTCCATTCCTGGTACAAAAAAAGAAAATCAACCAAATAAGATCTACTGAATGACTGAATGTCAGCAAACCTATCTCCGAAGGTCCTTGCCCCGCTTACCCAGAGTGAAGAGAGGGCCAGATCCTACACAAGCTAGATGATGCTAAGTTCTCTTGGCTGATGAGTTCAAACTAGACGCGCTGGTCCTTAGGAAGTACTCGGTCTCGGTTGACCTGCTACTTTTAAAGAACAAAGAGGTCGGGGGCCCCCTTTGGCTGAGCTGTAAACAGAAGCAAAGTACGAATTAAAACATAAAAGGATAGATCGAACATGCAGCGTAACTAAAAGAAGTGTCTGACCTGGGTTGACAAATTTGGTGGGGACTCGAACCCATAGTCCACACAATTCAGAGGCAGGGGCCTCCCACTCTCACGAGGCCCAGAACTACTTCCCTTTCCAATCTTTGTTAGAAGAAGAAAGTTTGGTTACTAGACCCGCGATGCATGGGGGCCTAGCCGAGAAATACCACTAGGCCTTATCCAAATTATTGAATTTGGCCATGTACAAAAATAAGAACTTATCTGGCGTCAGCCTCTGGTTCTCCGCCTAATGCTAGAGGACAAAAGTGGAGGCGAAGATCCTTCAGGAGTTCGGAACCAGATGCCCCGGCGCGATTCTCAGCTGTGCTGTCTGCTCGTGCTAGAAAGGATGAATGAGGAATTGGAGCTCGCATTGGAGGGCACAAATGAAGATAACAATCTCCCCCTCAGCCGGATATCCTGTTTGGTCTGTGGGGGTAGGGGCTCGAATGTGAACCGAGTCAGGAATTTGACAGTCTTCGCAGAGTTGGGTCATCTAGGACTCGACCAGAATCGAGCCTCCAGGGACTAACGATTTCGACCTGCCTCCTGTGGGGCCTGCCTTCGACCGGCCTGCGGGATTTCTGAGAGCCCTCTTCGGTCTCTTGCCTCTACTTTTAGCTCTTTGACTCAAGGCTCTCTGGGCCAGGGTCGAAGTGCCAAGGGGTACGACCTCAAGATGACCTTCAGACTCTCCGGGTCCTGAGGTGGTAGTCTCTGGTTAGGACTCTGAACCAGCTCCTCAGACCTCTTCCGTTTCTTCAGATTTGCTCGACATGAAGGAAAAATGCGTTAAAGTGTTGGAAGACTCACAACGTTGCAGACGATTTCCTCTGGTAGAAACTTTCCTAACTCCGATGGCTTCCTCTAAGCTGAATCCCTTCTCCAATGGTTGAAAATCTTTAATCCGATGATGAAAACCCTTTTTTCGGCAGAAGGCGATTTTCGATGAAGGGCGATTTCAAGCAGAAGGCGATTTCTGGTATAGGGCGATTCAGAAGGAAAGAATAGAGAAAATGAAGGGTGCGTGCACGAGAAGTGTGAAGAGTGGACACGAGAGGGGTTTATATAACTGCCCCATTACTCGGCGCCATCATTGCAAGCGACCATTCCTGAAGCTAAGGGGACTGGGTACAAGCACCAAGGGACACATGGAAGAGAGCCATACGTCCGAACCCATATTTCGAGGTCAGACTCTTCTCAGCATTTAATGCCATTAATGATGCGAACAAATCCTCGCCCTTCCGTATACACGTGGTGCTATCTCCTTCACTTTGCCGATTGCGAATCGCAATCGTCCCCATGTGTCATTCACCGAACAGACAGAAGTCGAAGGGTTGCGACTGTATTATAACACGCGAGATTCGAGGTGCATATATCACATTAATTGCCCCCCAAGCGTCATCATGAGCAGAGGCCTGAGAACGACGTTTCATTTCCCCAGGTGTTTACTCTCTAAAGTTCGAACTTGGACTAAGAGAGTGGGAGACTTCTGTTATGTAGAAATCTGAATAAAGATAATCGGGGTTAGCCTGAGTTACCCGTACCGGCCTTGGGAGGAGGATTCCACATCAAGTATTTTTCGACCCCTAAGTAACGACAGTAGGATAGTTGAGACAAGCTCCCCACTAATGAATTACGACTTAGAATTGCAATCCTGAATGACCGACCCGAACCTTTGTCCTCATCCGAAGAAGGATGACTGAGCCGAGTTCTGATCCTCGTCCTCAACTCCATTTAGCGAACTCTGACCTCAGTGATCTATCGATAGGCTTCGATTGCTAGTATGCGGCCTTAAGTCTGCACGATCTGAGGCCGAGTCAGAGTATGAATACTCCGTATGCCGAGCCCCTAGGCTGAGGCCTAGCCCGGGTAAGGATACTCCATAAGTCAAGGCTGGGGCAGAGCTCTGGTAAGGATACCCCGTATGCCAAGCCCGGAGATCAACCCAGATGCAGACGTAACCAAAGATCCCACCCAAGGATACACGCTTTTAAGACACAATATGCCGCATGATCCAAAGATTGCGGATAATATCTCCACGATCACAATATCTCGCTGATTGAGTGAATTATGCCGAGATTAACAGACGTGGATCGTCCAACCCACAGGTATAAATACCAGGAGACCTCGTTGCTACAGATACGCAAGATCTCGCACCCTCTCTCTACATTCAACTTAGACTTAGATTCCCTAGCCTGACTTAGGCATCAGAGGGTCCCCCGGCCGAGCCAAGGTCTCCTATGTTCACCCTTTTGTGCAGGACCAGGATTCGTTTAAGGGTCGTGGCATTAAGCGGAGGGTGGTCTAGATTTTGACCTCAACATTTTATATCTTAAACCTTTGTAAAGAACTAAGATGAGAGAAGAGGTTGTCAATATCCGTATGGACAAGGTACCAAGACTTCATTTATAAAAATGATGGACAAAGTAATTGATCCCATCACAACTGCTTTAAGAGCATTGGAGTCCATGTTTTACCGAGATGTTGTAGTGCCCATGTCTATTTGAACTATTTAGATAAGTAGTGGATTCCAAACGCACCATCCCTTAGTGTGTGAACTGAGTACAATTACTAAGAGCCTTACTGGTAGGGTTAATCAAAATATCCAACCGTCAATTGGTTTGATCAATATGAGCCATTGATCACATAAGCCCACTTAATAAAAGTCTTGCGAATTCTCATTTCAAATGATCATCCAACGCTCTAGATAAATCTTTTGCAAAATCAGTCATTGGTGAGCCACACCTTGTATTGCTTGCGACTCACACGAGTCACTTTAATAAATTATCCTAACCACTTTATATAAGGAAGGGCTCACCTTCGGAGGTCACTATTTCCTGTTTCTCTCAATTTTCATAGCCGTCGTGATTGACTAACATGTGGAATGTACGGTGCAGATGAAGTTGCAAAGAGGAGGCTGGATAACATGAACCAGAAGCTGAGAGATTTGGAGAGGCAAATGGAAGTCCTTGAAGCTGAGATGAACAGGGCCAACGATCACGAGAGAATGCTATTGGAGACCCCACGATTGTTTGGTTCATGATCACGACCGTCTCAAATGTGGGTCCATTACTTATCTATTTTTATTTTTATTTTTATTTTTTATTTTTATAGATAAGGGTAGGTCGTGGTGGGCCCCACATTGCATCACCATCTGATCATTGGTCAGGAACTGAGGCTGTGGGTTGTGGCCTTTGCTGTTTCCGTGTCAGACATGGGACGTGTAGCCGCCATATTAAAATACTGTAAACTTGTGGTCTTGAGAAGCCTTTGTGTTGATTGATGTTGAAAGGAAGACCGTATATATTCAAAAGTGGGGCCCACGGATCAGTCATTATTATTTAGAGCGTCTCTTTGTCCGCCACCATCATTGACGGACGTGGTGCGGACGTGGACCACGCCCTCAAAGTCTCCTCGAGAAGGAGATTTAACCCTTCAACTACTGGGCGAAGAGAAGGCATGGACCAGGCCCGTTCTCAATCGACAAGGGTCAAAATTGCATGGCTCCAGGACTAGCTACTCAGAATGGGCTGCCAACGGGCCTGATCTAGCCTTCTGCGGTTTGTCTAAAGTCCAACCCACAATGCAAACAATGCCGCGATAAGACCAAACAAACAGGCTCGAGCATGTGATGATTATGTATGGCCCAGGCCTGAGTAAGAACTGAGAAGTGTGTTATTTAAACTATCTGAGCTTGGCTGGGTTTAGTCAGGTTAACGGGCTCTTCGACACAGCCCTAACCACTACTATTATAAACGGCCCTAAATTGTAATCGTGGGCCCAGTCGTCGGGCATAGTATAGACGCCGAAGTCCTTCCCCAAGCTGGCATGCGAAAGCCCCAACCCTAACAGGCCAGCCTGTTCCATTTTAACAGCCTTAAGTTCTAGGTGCAAATGCTTGGCAAGCAACCATCTAGCTACAATGTATTGCTAGCCGTTGGATCTGGGGTCATGTTGCAATGGTCCAGACCATTTATGTGATGCCAGCCAAAAAATCTACGACATCCGAAGATCCTATCAATTGCCCACAAAGCTACGAGGAGACGGTCCACATATGGTTGGAATATTCTAATGTGAGAGTTTTTCATTTGGGTGTCATCATCCACGATGAGGCCACTTATATAAACGGTTTGGATCATTGCAACATGTAACTAAGGATATATTACGTAAACGGATTAGCTACTCCCTCTGCCACCAGCCAATGGCTGGTGATCGATGATCTGTGGACCCCACCATGATGTATTTGTTTTATCCATTCCATCCATCTTTTTTTTTTTTTTGAGTGACTTGTTTCCCGAGTCGAATCCAGAGACTCAGCTGGTGGGGTTATTCTTGCTGAGTCGAGTCAACTCACACCTTATTCTTAATCCCAACTGGCTGTGCTGAGCCAGATCGGACTTGAGTGAGTCTGAGTTGACTCAGACGTCTCCCATCTGACTGAGTCTGAGTTGAGTCTAACGTGTCCCATCTGACTCATAACATTTAATAACTATATTAAAATGTTATTTTATTTTATTTTAAGATAATGCAACGAGAGACCGAGCCTTGGATCACTCACACACGCTACAATGGCCAATGTCTCGGTGACCTCATCTAAGTATTAGGATTACAATAAATGCTTGAAAGCTGAATTGATCAAAATGTTCCTTTTGAGTGGAGAATCGTAGGGCCATGAGCAAGAAATCTGACCTATTCAATTGTAAGGTAGGTCCAATGTCTATAAGTTTTGCTGATGGTAGACTCTTTGGAGTTTCAACACCCAGTCAAGGGTTCGAGTACCCATAGATGGTGAAATTCCACCATGGTGTGAGTGTGTGCAGAAAAAAAAAAAAAGTTTTGCTGATGGGGATATTGAAACAACATCATGTCGTCAATAATACCACTGATGATTGAATATGCTGTGAAATATACAAAAATAAAATAAAATTTCATTGAAAGCTCAGGAGTTACTAAAATACACATCTATATACTTAGAGATAAAAATTATAAAAAAAATGCAGACATAATAAGCTCCCATCAATGTTTCCAGTAGCATTCAGTATATGCTTTGTGGCGTAGCATATAGCTAAAATGCTACCTAGCATATGCTACAAGGCATAGCATGTAGCATAGGTAGCACCTACTTGAATTTATTTATTTTTTAAATTTTTTTATTTTATATTAATTTAACATCTATTTTAAAATGGTGGTAATTCATCTCCAACATATGTGGCACTACATTACACCAAACTAGGCCATCCAAATTGTGGTTCATACCGTGGACAGAGCACCTAGATTAATTTGGACCATCCAAATTGTGGTTCATATCATGAATAGAGCACTCAAATCAACTTGGACCATCCAAATTGTGGTCCATTTCACGAATTCCTGTTATTTCAATAAATAGTAAAAATAGGTCACACTCAATAATGTCCAAAGGCAAAGGGATAGATATTTTGCATAAAAACATGTGGTTGATGATTGAGATTCACAGTCTAGAATTCATAAAAATTATGCATTTGATAAATTTTATAACAATTTTTTTATATATAATTTTAATTAAAATATTAATTATAGTATAACATACGCTACATGCTAGAGGGCCAAATACTACGCTATGCGCTACACATTGTTTAAAATACTAGTTTCTATTAATAGGAGTTTAAAAGCATGTTCCATAGAAATCAGTCCAAACATCCCATCAATCTCATCCATCCATCCAACCATTTAAATTTTCAGCTAAACATCCATCAATAATTCAAAATATTGACAATATGATATTTTATCAAGAAATCGTCAATAACTAAAAGGAAAATGAAAGATTGTAGCCTTGATATTGCCTATGTTATTATAATAATAATATTGTGATATTATTAATATTATTGGCGACAATTTAAACATTACATACAAGCATGCACTCATAAAAATAATAATTTGAAATTCTTTTTCTTTTTAATATACAAAATTTTGACAATATCATATAATAACAATAGTATTGAAATATGTTGATACATTGGTGATGCAAGTGACATTTGAAATTTACATAATAAAAAATACATTTTCAATACAAGCGACACTTAGAATTTTTGATATGGATACATTGGCGATAGTTACTGATAGATCGTTGATATTTGGAATTTCTGATACTATCAATGTTATTAATATCATTGATAATATTATCGTCAAGCTAGAGACTAATATCAGCGATATTCTGAACAATAGATGAGTTACATACAATTAACAATTTGCACCACCCAAAAATCCAAATTTAAATGTAGTCCATCGGAGAATGGTGGGTTACATCAAAAAAAACAATTTGCACTACTCAAAATTTCAAATTTACATGTAGCCCATCTGACAATTTCATGGACCGGATTTTTGGTTTTACCTGATAATTAGAGTGGGGTGCATGTGTTGAACGGATTAGATGTCATATATGGCCCCCTACAAATTTCAAATTTAAAGAAATGAGGCATTTTGGTACCTCGAGAAGCACCTCAAAATTCAGTAAATCATAATACACGAGGAATTTTGCGGTAAACATTCCAGACTGGACAAGTATTGTCAACCATCCATGTAGACCGTTAGGTTGATGGTCTGGATTTGTTCACCATAAAGTCATGTTCAACGATCTTGACTGTTGGTCTGATGAAAACCAACAATCAAAGAACTCATATTGGTGGACCAAAAAGAATTTAGTTCAAAATCACTCATCAGCTAAAAAGAAAAAAAAAAAGGTGCCAAACATGGCATGGCTAGGACTGTCTGAATGGGAAGATTTTCATGGGACGGTCCATCCATGGTGTTTTCCATAAGATAAGTGGTCTGGATCAGTGGTACAACTCAAGCCGCTTGAGGAAATCCTGTCACCAGATCGCAAGCTAAGAACCGGCCGTCATCTGACCCAGGCCCACTAACCCAGTACGCAGCCCCACAAGTTCAAATTAGTTGGGCCAGGTAAGGGCCACTTCTACGTACTTTAGGCAAACTCAAAACATCAAACCAAGGCCCAGACCATTTGTTTATAAGGTTAAACTTCAGGCCGGGGCTCGTGGGACTCTAAGCTCAGCCCTAACCAGCCCAACGTGGATTACACTCAAATACACCAGCCCAAGTCCAACATACAATGATGAGCTGTTCAAGAATTGAATGTTTGAACTAGGGCTGTCAACGACCCAGACTGGACCTTTGGGCTTTTGGGCTAGGCCTTCTTTGGTTTAAATACTAAGCCTGAGGATCTGGCCCAGGCTTAAAGTTTAACCTCGTTTATTAATCAGGTCCGGCTTGGGCTGACTCTAGGAGCTCATCTGAAATAGGGCATAGCAATGTATAATCATAAAGGGCCAGGTTTGTATGTTTTGGTCCGTTATGGGTCCGGGCAGAGCTAGTTTGGGAGAGGGCTGCTGTGTGGCTAGCTATTGGTTAAGGTCGCTCATGCTGTTTGAGGTGGTCTTGTTGTTGTATAGTGGGTTGGATGCTGCTGTCCTATCCATTGAGGCTGTGGACAATGTATGTAGGGGTCACCTCTAGGTGGAGAGATTGCTGGAGTGTCTTTGCAATTGAAAGTGGCCTGCTGCAGTATTCTGAGTTCTTTTTTTGCGCAAGGGAAGGCCTTGGCTTGGATCCAGCAGTCTTATTGTTAGAGGCTTTCTGCCATAGCCTTTGCGGCTGCAGTGATTTTGTTCCTGGAGTTCTGGGATGCCCCTAAGGTGTGGAGATTCCTACTGTTCTGTTTCATCTGTTGAAGGAGTTTTTGCAGAAGCCTGCTGATCTAGTTTGGGTGCATCTCTAACCTGAGCTCTAGGTGTGGCGGGATGGCTCTTGAGGTGATGCAGCCAATGCTTCATTGTTCTAGAGGTGGCTCTGTCGGATCTTTGATTGTTCCCTCATCCGGCCCTGGGTCATCCGTTGGGTGTTGGCTTAGTGCAAGAATTGCAGGTTACAAGTGCTGTTCCAGCTTATATTGCATGGTGGGGAGGTTGTCTTGGCATGGTTTCTAAATCAGATTGGTTGCTTGGTGGGTGCAAGGGCTAGTTGTTTGGTGGGCACAATCGCTGCTGGGTTTGCTTTTTGCGTAGTGGCCTTCAAGCATACCTTCTACATGATTGGGTTTTTTTTTTTTTTTTTTTTTCTTTTGGTTTTGTTTTGTTTCTGTCGACTGGGGATGCGTCAGTTATGAGGTATACGGTAGGTCAGTTGTGTGGAAGCCGGGTTCCCTCGGTTATGTATATATGCTGGGCTTCTTGAGTGTTTTTTCAGTTATTGTTGTACTTGGAAGGTTTCCACTTGGTCTTTGGGTATATTGATAGGCGAGGCCTGTCTGTTTTTGTGGTGGCCGATCAAAAGATGTATATGTTTTATATTATAAAAAAAGTTAAAGGTAGCGTGCTCTCACCTTAATTTATTTTTTTAATTTTTCTTTTTGCCTATCCGTCTTGAAAAAAATTAACTTTGGTTCAATGACCTAAGGTAAGATATGGAGAGTCGTAAGTGTGTATTAGAGTGAAATTCCATTGTCTTTTTTAATATAGTAAGGGCTCATTTTCTACTCGGCGGGCATTTAAATCATTGAGATTTTTGTGCCCATCATTCTCCAAACGTGAGGGTTGTGAGTACGGGAACACTCAGGCGATCGAATACCCCTAATCCAGATGTGACCTTAAAAAAAATGACAAACTTATCAAGTAAATCTCTAAAACATAATTACTATTAATTAAAATAAGATAGACTCACTTTTATGCGTCTACCAAACAAGGTATTTTAGCCAACTATTTTTGTACTTTGGGAGATACTGTAAGCACCAACTCTCCATTGGTGGGCGCTGATTGCCCGTGAACCCCACTTGCAGGAAGTTTCGGTATGTTGAAGCTAAGTAGGCCCACCAGAATGTCCGTGTGACATCCACTCCGCCATCAGTTTTGTTGGGTTCTTTAGGACATGATTAATCCAAACATGAAGTAGATCCATGTTGAAATTTGTGGTTTTTTGAAAATATTCAAAATTTTAAAATTTTGGCATTTTGTCGCCAAAATGTTTTTTTGAAAATTTCAAATTAAAAAGTGCGGTGTGTGCTTTTAGTCTCACATTGAAAATGGTAGAAAAGTTTTTGCGGTTTATATGTGAATGTGTGAGTAATATTCTTACTTAGATGTTTTGGAGATGGAGATGTTTGGGTTGCGTGTTTCAGTGATAGAACACACGCACGCACGCTCGCGCGATTGGGCATGGCCATGGGCAGTGTGGCTGTAGTGACACTAGTTTTTGAAATGAGTTAGGATTTTATAGGCAATTGAGAACAGTCGGATCATAAATCTGAAACGTTCAATAGTTTCTGAAAATGGCTTGCTACCTTAAAAGCCACAATGGTCCGAAAATGGACGGGCCATGATGATTTAACGGTCAGATCTTGTGATCCGATGACCAGAAACAACTGAAATTAATGGAAAATGGTCAAAAACGTTTTTCAAACATTTTGAACCATTGATAGCCACCTAAGAACGGTCCACTGCCTACATAAACTGGACTATTCCGATCCAAAATCAATCATCTCAACACCATCTCTCCCATCAGATACTCCAGATCTCATTTTTAAAATACCGTGAACATTTTTATTGTCTGATTATGCTAGAATAGATCTATTGCGTTAAACTGTTATAAAGTGGACCCTTCGTGATTGCTGCACGCCGGATCTAGACAGGCTTGTCTTATCGTGGAAGCAATTCGCCTATAACCCATCAACAATTAATAAGGGGGCAAATCACGCTTTAAGGACAATGTAGCGTTTTACGTACTTCAACCTAGTGAAACGAAATTCATATTTTATTATTTTTATTTTTTAATAGTTTTTGGTGCATCCAACAGATTATTTTCTAACAATCTTAAAGCATAATTATGGACATCGAAAGTGTTGCATCAGTCAAACAGATGAATCAGGATTTGATCTGATTGGACCGATTCGATGGTTCAAATTTCACCAGGTGGTAGGATAAGCTGAACTTCGTGCTAATTGCTCTGAAGATCTCCTACATCTTGGACCCGACTCTCTAGCCTCCGCCTGAAGCGAATGACACTGAAACTCCGGAACAAGTCACTGCTAGGATCAAGCAACAAGAAGATGAACCGTTGTGTCATGACCATATTCTTAACGCTCTCTCTGATCGATTGTACGATCTATACACGGGGACCACATCAGCGAAAGAAATCTGGAGCGCACTGGAATACAAGTACAAGGTTGAAGAGGAAGGTACATAGAAGTTCCTAATTGTCAGGTATTTCGACTTTATGATGATAAACAATTTGCCGTTGCTGGCCCAAATTCATGAATTACAATTAATTGTAAATAAAATAAAGACTTTAAAAATAGACCTACCTGAATTCTTTCGAGTCGGAGCTATTATTGCAAAATTGCCCCCGAGCTGGAAAGACTATAGGAAGAAGCTATTACATAAATTAGAAGAACTCACCTTAGAACAAATTCAAAAACATCTTCGTATTGAAGAAGAATCCCGTAACCGAGACAAGAAGGATGATGCTAATGGTGCATCCTCATCCAAGGTGAATACAGTAGAAAGATCATCTCAAAATAATAACCATGAGAAATCTGATTCCCTTAAACCTAACAAAGATCAAGAAAAATTTAAGAAAACCCCAAAGAAGAAAACGACAAACACAAGGGATCTTGCTATGTCTGTGGCAAGACCAGATATTTCGCCCGAATCTGTAAGGACTGCAAAAAGCCTAAGAAAAAGACTAATGCAGTAGATGATGATATCATAGCAATGGTCACAAAAGTGAACTTAGGGCCTGTTTGATTTTCCAAGATACATGCAAATCACGGGAAACAAGTAATTATTACTTTTTCACCGTGTTTGAAAATATGAGAGTAATTCCACCTCGAAAAACGAAACAAAAATGTTGACTTAAATTTTTGGACCCCACTATAATGTATATGATATATCCACACTGTCCATTTATTTTATTAGAACATTTTGGAACATGAATCGAAAAATGAGACAAATCCAACACTCAAATGGCCCACACTAAAGGAAACAGTGGCCTTAATTCGTCCACCATTGAAAGTTATTTTCTTCACTGGGTCCACATTGAGGTTTTTTCATCATCTAGCCCATTTGTAGGGTGTCACAAGAGTGGATAAAGGGAAAACAAAAATATCAGCTTAATCCAAAACTTTTAAGGGCCCTAAGAAGATTTTAATGGTAGGTGTTTAATTCCCATTATTTCCTGTGGTGTGGTCCACTTGACTTTGGATATGCCTCATTTTTTTGCTCATGCCATAAATTTTGTTGGCATAACAAATGAGCGATGCAGATAAGTAACATACATCACGATGGGCCCCACATTGATGTTGTAAATTTTTCGATTAAAGTGTTAAAAAAGTAAGTTGTCATATTTGCATTAGGAAAGATGGGGTAATTACCCAGGTAAATAATTATTACCCATTTATATGGTAATTACACTTGAGCAGAAAAATCAAGCATGCCCTTAGTTCAAGAGAAAATTCTTGGTTGGTGGTATGATACAGGTGCCACAGTCCATGTATACAATGATCGATTTGCCTTCAAAACCTATGAAGACATGACCAATGGTCAAGAGGTTCAAATAGGAAATGAAGGTTGATCAAAAGTTACAAGAAAAAGAACCGTGGAATTACTTTTTACCTCTGGAAAGAAGGTAATCCTAACTAACGTACTGTATGTCATAGACACAAGGAGGAATTTAGTCTCAGGGGATCTCTTAAGCAAACCTGAGATTAGGGTTGTGTTTAAATCGAGTAAGCTGATCTTGTCCAAGAATGAGAACTTTATGGGTAAGGGTTATGTTTATAATGGGATGATCAAATTTTCTTTAAATGAAAAGAATTATTTTACTTATATGATTGAGTCTGTTACGCTATGGCGTGGTAGGCTAATCCATATTGGCTACATTACCATAAAACTCATGGTAAAGAACGACCTAATATCATACAATGATAGTGACAAAGATAAATGTGAAGTATGTATACAGTCTAAAATAAATAAGAAACCATTTCCTAGTGTTGAGAGATCATATCAAATATTAGACCTAGTGCATACTGACATATGTGAACTAAATAACGTTCTTATCCGTGGAGGGAAGATGTCATAATGTTTATAGATGATTGTTTAAGATATGTATATGTATATCTGTTAAAATTAAAAGATGAAGCATTTAATGTATTCGAAATTTATAAATTCGAAATAGAAAATTAAGTAGTTAAAAAGATTAAAATCCTTCGTAGTGACCGAAGAGAGAAATATTTCTCTAATAAAATTTCTACCTATTATGAAGAACATAGCATAAGACATCAGTGTACAACACCCTATACACCACAACAAAATGGTGTAGCAGAAAGAAAATATAGGACCTTAGTTGAAATGGTCAACTCAATGCTAATACAAGCATAATTGTCATTAAACCTATAGGTAGAAGCACTGTTAGCTGCATGTCATGTTTTAAATAAAATTTTATCTAAGAAAATCAAGACCTCTCCATGTGAAATAGGGAAAGGAAGAAAACCAAATATAGGGTATCTTAGAGTGTGTGGGTGTCTTTCATACTGCAGAATTCCAGAACCTAAAAGAACTAAGTTAGGATCAAGAGCTATTAGGTGTGTCCTTGTAGGATATACACAAGATAATAAGACCTATAGGCTTTTAAACTTAAACTCCAATATAATCATAGAGTCTAGAGATGTAGAGTTCTTTGAAAACTCTGTATTCACGGAAAAAAAGAATTCACGGAAAAAAAGAATACTGAGATTCAATCTCCTAATGAAAACATAAAAGAAACACAACTAAAAATAGAAACACCATGTGAACCTCGTAGGAGTCAAAGAGCAAGAGTAGAGAAAAGTCTTAATCTTGATTAAATAGACTCTTAGCGATTCTGTTTTCATCAAGTTGAGGCTGATAGAAAAAAGGTCATTGGAAAAATACCTATGGTTTTAACTATAAAAGATGAACTTAAAACCTTTAGTGAAGGTATGACTTGAAGAGACTCAACTTTTTGGAAAGAAGCCATTAATGATGAAATGGATTCAATTATATCTAACCAAACATGGGAACTGGTAGATCTACCTCCAGGTTCTAAAGCAATAGGTTGTAAGTGGGTATTTAAGAAAAATATCACACTGATGGTATAATTCAAACCTTTAAGGCAAGATTGATTGTTAAGAATTTCTGAAAAAAAGAAGGAATCAATTATTTTGACACATATTCGCCAGTGACTAGAATAATATCGATTAAAATCTTATTCACTCTAACATTCTCACATTATTTTCATATCTATAAAATGGACGTGAATACAACATTTCTGAATGGTGACCTCGATGAGGAGGTATACATGAATCAACCAAAAGGGTTTGTTCTACCAGACAATGAAAGAAAAGTGTGTAGACTTATTAAGTCTTTGTATGGATTAAAGTAAGCACCAAAACAGTGGCATGATAAATTTGATTCAAAAGTTCTATCTTATGATTTTGCACATAATATTATTGATAAATGCATATACTCAAAAGTTGTGATTATATGCTTGTATATAGATAATATGTTAATAATCAGTGACAAAATGGAAGGTGTAATTGTAACAAAAAAAATTTTCTCTTCAAAATGAAGGATCTTGGATAAGTGGATACTATATTAGGTATCAAAGTTAAAAATATAGTGAAAATTTTGCATTATGTCAGTCTCATTATATTGAGAAAATACTAAACAAGTTTAATAACTTGAAAATCAAAGAGGTAAAAACTCAATTTGATCCAAGTATTAAGTTAAAAGAAAATAGTGGAAGAGTGGCTGCACAACTAGAGTATGCTAGTACTATAGGCGGTCATATGTATGCGATGTAATGCACAAGACCGGATATAGCATACGCTGTGAGTAAACTAAGCAGCTTTACGAGTAATCCAAGTGTTGAACACTGAAAAACTATAAGTAGAGTTCTAGATTATCAAAAAGAAACCAAAGAACTATGACTATTTTACTTAGAATTTCAGCAGTGTTGGAAGGATATACCAATGCAAGTTGGATATCGAGTACAGGGGATAACAAGTCTACTACAAGGTGGATATTCACCGTAGGAGGTGCAACTGTATCTTGGAAATCTAAGAAACAAACTTACATAACGCATTCAACATTGAAATTTGAGTTCATAGCTTTGGCTGCTACAGGCAAAGAGGCTGAGTGATTAAGGGATCTTCTGTTAGAAATTTCATTTTATGTGAAGCCTATACCGGCTATTTCACTTCACTATGATAGTGAAGCCACTTTAGCAAGAGCATACAACGGTACCTATAATGGGAAGTCCAGATACATAAATTCAAGATTATGTAAGGCAATTGATTCAATATAGAATCATTGCAATCTCATTTGTGAAGTCAAGTAATAACTTGGCTGATCCTTTTACTAAACCGCTGACGAGAGAGGTAGTGAGGCAACATCTAGAGGGATGAGGTTGAAACTCTTTAATCAAAGTTCCACCCGTGAAAGAAATCCAACCTAAAATTAAAAAATCTCTAAAGATTGGGTTCAATGGGTAATAACAAATCATTGATAAGTGAAAAGTTTCAGCACTAAATCTAAATAGCCTCATCTAGGATGAAAGTGCTGGCCGTTATAAAACAGGGTTGAGTCTTAAAACTCTGAATGAAATCCAGTCAAATAGGACAAGTGTTTTACGTAACGGAAACATTGAAAGGATTTCACCTATTTGAACGTAGAAGTGGTGTCACTTCTCATAAGAGTTAGAGTTATCTCAGGATCGTTCATGAAACGGGATAAACACATAACTATTAAAAGTACTAAGCGAGTAATATGGAGGAATACATAACGCAGAAGCTATTATGTGTGTAGTATTTTTGGTTATGTCATATAGGAATAATTGGTTCAATGCTCGACAACTAGAAATTTTGAAATAACTTTAAAATACTTTCACTAAGGAAAGATTCAAATTGTAAGATATCTTTCTTTATGTATAATAACTATTATTCTATTCCTAGCAGAGATTTTTCTATCTGTTTTAAAAAAACTAGTGGGGGATTGTTGAAATTTGTAGTTTTTTAAAAATATTCAAAATTTCAAAATTTTGAGATTTTACCGCCAAAACGGTTTTTGAGAATTTCAAATTAAAAAGTGCAGTGTGTGCTTTTAGTCCCACATAAAAAATAGTAGAAAAGTTTTTGGAGTTTGTATGTGGATGTGTGGGTAGTATTCTTACTTAGATGTTTTGAAGATGGAGATGCTCGGGTTACGTGTTCCAGTGTGTAGCACTGGAACACATGCACACGCATGCTGGGGCATGGGCATGGACACGGGTGTGGGCATGGACGTGGACGAGGGCAACAGTGTGGTTGTAGACGGTGCGATGGGTATGGTAAAGAGCCAAGGTGCAATAGGTTTGAAATGAGTTAGAGCTTTATAGGTAACTGAGAACAGTTGGATCATAAATCTGAAACGTTCAGCAGTTTCTAAAAATGGCTAGTTGCCTTAAAAATCACAATGGTCTGAAAACGAATGGGCCATGATGATTCGACGGTCAAATCTTGTGATCCGACGATCAGAAATGACTGGAATTAATGGTCAACGGTCAGAAATATTTTTCAAATGTTCTGAACCATTGATAACCACTAGCAACGGTCCACTGCTTATATAAACTGGACCATTTCGGTCCAAAATCAATTATCTCAACACCATCTCTCCCATCAGATACTCCAGATCTCTTTTTTAGAATACTGTGAACATTTTCACTGTTTGGTTCTGCCAAAACAAATTTGCTGCGTTAAACTGTTCCAAAGTGGATCCATCATGATTGCTGCATGTCAGATCCAGACAGGCTTGTCTTATCATGGAAGCAATTTGCCTATAACCCATTAGTAATTGATAAGGGAGCAAATCACGCTTTAAGGATAGCGTATCGTTTTACGTGATTCAGCCTAGTGAAACGAAATTCATATTTTATTTTATTTTTTTATTTTTGGTTTATCCAATAGATTATTTTCTAACAATCCAAAGTGTAAGTGGGGTACACCACAGGAAAGGTGGGGATTGAATGACCGCCATTGAAACAACGTGGGGGTATAGAAGGTTTGTATCAGGCCAATATTCGGGCTTTCTTGTAGACAGTTTAGATGGCATATGAACATCACGGTGGTCCTGGTAAGGTTTCAACGGTGGGCACTTCCATCCTCATTGTTTCCTATGTTATGGTTTACTTGATCTGCCTCATTTTTGGGATCATTTCCTGACGTGAGCTTCAAAAATAGATGGATAGAGTGGATGTCATATAGACAACAAGGTGGGTTTCACATAGCTTCTATTCATGAGGGCTCCTTATGAATAGGTGACACTGGAAAGTTGTGTCCTCCATTGGGGACATGGATTGCCAGTGCCCTCAAGTATAGGAAGTTCTTGTAGTCAAAAGTTGTGGGGCTCACAAAAATGCTTACGACAAATCCACTTCATCCATCAATTTAAAAAGTCCATGATAGGATAGTGCATTGTTGGGATCTCACCTACAAGCTTTTTGTAGGTTTCTCGTGCACTCTTTGTGACTTTTGTAAAGTGGGTTGTAGTTTGATTCTAGGATATAATATGTTTGACTTGGAGTCAACACCAACTAATTAGCTAGGATTTCATAGTTGGCTAGATCCTGCAGAATCTTTAAATATCAAGAAGTTCAGAGTCTTTCTATTTAGTAATGACTTATACTATTAATTTTGTAATTCGGGATTCTAAGTAAACCATGATGACAAAGAAGGAAGGGGTTAGGCACCTTTTTGTCCGCACGAAAGTGCGATCTTTACTTTTTGGGATTAGTGAGATTTTAGAGGATTAACAAGTTTTAGTATTGTTTTATTCGTTAATGCTAATAAGGGAAAATGGATAATAGCTAGTTAGCGATGGACAACACTTCGTTCCGCTAGAGGTCAACTTGGGAGTGAAAGTGAGAACACAATGCTCACATCAACCAATACTCAAGAAAAAAACGTACCCAAGAAGAATTTTAAAAAAACAAGAAAAAGCAGACCTATTTACTAGTTAGCTATGGATAAGTACTCTGTGACTGCTAGAGCTCAATTTAGAGTGGAAGTGCATTGATGCTCACATCAGCTGATACCTAAGAAGAGTTCAAAAAGAAAAAGAAAAAAAGGGGACTAGTCAATCCCAAGTTTCTAATGTGATAGGGTTCAAAAAATCGGTAACCCTCAAAACATGCACCCAAAAATGTCCAGTGAAGCAAAGGGGTTATGAAGAATGCAATGATGTGAATGCAACATGCAATAGTATAAATGATGAGCCCAGGCTCGACTTGTGGCTTGATGGAGATGTGGGTTTAAAAGGAGGAAAAAATTTTGACACTCATACTGAAAAGAGTTGATTGGAGCTCTTAACCCAACCGTACTTCATTACTTAGATGATGATGGCTTGATTCGATGGGTTTGTGGATGTCGAACGGTTGGAATGGTTAGATGGATAGAGTGGCAGTAGATCAATTTAGGTATGAACAGCTTGGAGATGGAGTGACTAGGATGTGGGGGTGGCTTGGATGTAGATGGGTGGAGTGGAGGTGGTGAGGAGGAGAAGATGGAGCGGTGTACGCAAGGACAGGAAGGGGCTTAGACTTTAGGCTAAGGGATTAGGGGCTAAGGGCTAAGCTTGGGCTAAGATGACTAGTGAGGGGCTGGAATGTGCTGGAAATATCTCTTCGTTCCCTTAATATGGGATGGTGTAGGAATGAAAGAAATGGGGCTCTCTCCCTCTCCCTTATGGTGTGTGTGAAATGAGAGGGGGAGATGATTTTTATAGCTGAGGGAGTGGTAAAAGAGGAGTTTGGAGGGTTTGTTTATTTATTTATTTATTTGGGGCCAAAGCGTAGGTAAATTGAGAGAGAGGGTGAAGGATTTTGGAAAAATCAAGAGGTGCACCCAAATCGTAAGATAGAAAACTCTTACCTCATTCTCCTACCAATTCCCTGTGGCATATTGAGTGTTGCTTGCCATGTGGCTCAGCCTAATCTTGTAGTCGAATGTTTTGGTGGGCGATTTGGGTCTTAATTAAAGCTTTGAAATTAGCTTGTATTTGGTTTGAATTTATCTTGAATTTGACTTGGCTCAGGCTTAGGTTTGGGACTTGCTTTGACTTAGTTTTGGATAAAGATTTTAGGAGACGCAGGAGTCAGAAATTATTCACATTTCAAGCTTCTCGATGATCAAGATGCTAGCTCTAGGTGGAGTGTCTACATACATGAGTCTAAAAATCAGCTGATCCAAAACTCACGCGGCAACACCACTTGATCTGTGGGCCCCACATAGCTTCCAACTACAGGAACTTTGCTCAGGCAATCCGCGTCTCTCCATTGGTCCATTGAGGTGGGCTGTTACTTTCCTTTCTTATTAAGTTTGGACTTTGGAGTTCTATTTAGATCTGCCGTTTTTTTTTTTTTTTTTTTTTAATTTTTTTAATTATATTTTTATAGAAACAACCTTTCTCTCTAGTTTCGGAAAAGTAGTCCTATGGTGTTACCAGAAATTAAAAGGGGTTCATCTATGGATCGCATGAGAGAGAGAGAGAGAGAGAGAGAGAGAGAGAGAGAGGAAGGATAACCTAAGCTGATATTTCACCGCCATTTTTGGTGAGAATTCACCACTGTTTTGAAGTTGCTGACAATTCACGGCCATTTTAGGTGAGAATTCACCACCATTTTGAATTGGTGGGGATGTTTGCCATGTCATGTGTGTCGTTTTGAAATTGGTGGGGCTCCCAATGTTCCAGACCGTTGATATTATGACCCCGACATGGTGCAAGTGATGTTCCCCAAACTCCAAAACCAGATCCAAATGGACAGTGCTAAAGTTACTTAGAGTACACGGAAGGCATGACTTTTTGCTGAGACAGCACAGCGCGGGAAGAATAACTAAGGCTTACGTTAGGTTTGCACGGTTGAGTAAATGGTGGCGACTCATCCTCTCACATGGCTTACAGAAAATCCAGGCCATCCAAATTGTGAGTCCCATTGAGGATGATGTATATATCTAAAATCTTTCTCATAAACGATTTCTAACCATCCATTGATGGCTAGAAAATGGATGGTTTGAAGTTAAACAGCGAGTACTATAAATTTAAGAAAAAAAATCATATGGTTAATATTACCATTTCTATGCAATTTTTCAGTTATGCTCCATTCTTTTGTTTTTTTGTTTTCTTTAGGCACACACCCTTACATCCACACAGCACAATGGGTACTCAGAACCGATGACCTTAGTTTTGAAACTCTTGTGATTGTCTACCACTAAGCCATGAGTAGGGACCCATGGCTCAGGGGGTCAAAGATTTCAACTACCATGCCTTGTGTATGCAAGCTACATTAGATGGGACATTGGAGTCTATATAATATCAGCTACCATGTGGCCCTACTTATGAAAGCTATACAGGCTATTTTGGTTCCAGATTCAAATTCGTAAATATTCCAAAGACATTACAACTATTCTTTACATGTTGATATTAAGTATGCATTTGGATACAATTCGGGCTGGCCCATCGCAACAAAAAGGAAGCGGAGTCAGCTTATCTTGACCTCAATCTCTAACTCTATATAGTTGCCTCAAAGTTTTAATATATAAATCAAATTATCAAAAAAAAATGAAGAAAAAGGCAAAAAAAAAGAGTACGCATTTGGATACAAGGATTTCATTTGGATTCCATGGATAACATAATGATTACCCAATAATATTTGCCATGGACATAGTAAAAGGTAGGATATAAAAAATGGGTCATGCCTTTTAAAAAAAATATATAAGAGACTCTTTATTTCCTCTAGAAGAGTTATTTCCTCCAAAATAAATTGCACGTTTCGGTTTTGATAACAAGTAGAAATCTCACATTTATTAGAGGAAAATTGCCTTTTTTCTTGCGTTAGAGAATCTTGACAGTAGATAAGAGTAATGATTACGGTGTGAAACCCACGTATCTAAATAGCTAGCCTAACTATCTTTTTATTTTTATGTTTTTATTATTTTTTTAACAAAAGGAGAATTTCATTGATGAGGCAAAATTACGAGGGAATTTGGACTAAGACCAGAGACAAAAAAAGGTTGGCCCCGTCTATCATATCCTATACATAACTGATCTTCTCTTTCTAATAGATCCCAACCTTGTTTTGTCCAAAAAGAAAGAACCTCTAGCAATAGAAGGGAGATTAGAGGCAACAGATGTGCTTGGATTCTTGGGATGTAGTGCTCTGCTTAGCTAAACAGTCCGCCAAGCCGCTGGCCTCTCTAGGGATGAGGGCAACAGAGAAAGACCCTTTGGATAGGAGTGTCTTGATTCTATGAATCCCATAGTTCCATTTCCACTCGACAGAGGACTTCCCTAAAATGCAATCTATGACCAATCTTGAGTTGGATTCAATGAGAATGTTCGGCAGTCTGTGGAAGACGCACAGTTCCACTCCATCGTGGAGAGCCCTGATTTCCGCTTTGTTGTAGGATGTTACATCGCAGCCGTTGTGAAAAGCGAAGATCATGGTGCCGTTATGATCTTTGCAAATGTCGTCACCCCCAGCAGGCTCCTGATTCCCGATAGCGGATCCGTCGACATTGAGCTTGCACTAACCGGCTGTGGGTTTTTGCCTCCTCACAACCTCGAATCGGGTGGAAGGAAGGGAAGACATGGGGCCTGGGACAACTGGGTTGCATGGGGAAGACTAAGGAGGCTTGTGCCGTGTGGTTATATTCTGTAGCCACCAAGAAGCTGTACGAAACACTATAGGGACCGAGACTTTGCGGCCATCAAATCTTGACTCGTTCCTGGCCTTCCAAATCTCCCATAACAGAAAAGCCAGCACCAATCGGAAGACAGAAGAAGCATGACTACGCAGGCATGGGAGAACCACCCACCACAAGAGACGGTCCAGAATGGAGGAATGAGTAACTGGTGACACTTCCAGCATGTTTGCAACAAGATTCTAGATCCCCTGCGCCAGGGACCCGTGTAGGAAAAGATGGGACAAAGATTCAGGGGAAGAAGATAGATTATGTCCCAAATCGCAGCATTCACATTTTGATGCAAGGGAAATTCTTTTTTTTCTGAACATTTCCATCAACGGGGAGCACATTCATCAGAACTTTCCAAAGGAAAACAAATTTTCCTGTGCATCCTCACCACCTCCTACCCCGATTTAACAGAAAAAATCTCACTAGGGCCATGAGGCCAGATGTAAGAATCGTCGCTGTTGGAAGTGCAAAATCTGCCATTGACGATGTAAGCCCGAATCGAGGTAGGGAGAGCTATCAGCGTGTCCTGCTTTAGGCCGTTAGCTGTGGGAAAATCAGTCACCAGGAGGTCCCATCGATCAAAAGGGATGATAATGGAAGGAATGTCTTGCAAAGGACCCAGGCCTGACCAGTTACATCGCCACATATTACAGTTGCCGCGACCAATTTCCCACTGGCCATGCTTATCCAGAATAGGAAATAAATTCACCAGTTTATTCCAAAATGGCGAGCATCCAACGCCAGACCTAAAACTAGGAGGGTTCGGGCCAGGCAATCTGTATTTAGATTGCATAAATTTCGCCTATAGATTATCTTTGCTGATGTACTTGACCCTCCACACCATCTTGAGATAAAGAGTCCGCATGACATCCTTCAGCTTTCTGATGCCCAGCCTGGCTTCAGCCTTAGGGGTAGAGACTGAATCCCAGCTTTTCCAATGGACCTTGTTTCTACCTTCTCACTAGCCCCACAAGAAGTTTACAATAGCCTTTTCAATTTGCGCAAAGCTTTGGAAGGAACAGCCAAGGCTGACATGATGTGCACAGGACTGAAGAGATTAATGTGAGCCTACCCGCTTGAGAGAGGAGCCTACCATTCCATCCTTGAATCTTGGCTAAGATCTTGCTAGTCAAGGGGCTGAAATCTCAATTGGAAGTTCTCCCTTGAACAATGGGGATACCTAGATATGTAAGGCCCCTGGGAGCTTTCCTAAAGCCTAGGGTCCTCTCAATGCTCCGGATCCTGCCTGTTGGGAGCTTAGTATAACAGAAAAATACACTCTTTTGCAAGTTAACGCACTGGCCTGATGCTGTTTGATATTTTTGCAAGAAATTTTAAACTGCTGTGAGCGACTGGCGGGACCTATTGATGAGCAGCACCGTGTCATCTGCATAAAGGAGGTGGAAAAGTTGGAGACATCCTTGCTTCAACTTGAAAGGACCGCACAGGCCATTCGCAATGAGAGAAGAGAAGCCCCTACTAAGAGCCTCGACTATGATGATAAACAGGCACAGGGATAATGGGTCACCCTGACACAGCCCTCGAGAGGATTTGAAGAAGCCACAACTCTCCCCATTAACTAGAATAGAGAACCAGTTATTTCGTCAGCAAGATTTGAAGGACCCGTTTCAGGAAAGACCAGTCCACTTTGTCATAAGTCTTTTCCATTTCCAACTTTAACAAGAGATTCCCACCTCTAACCTTCCTGTTGATTTCTCTGAAAGTTTCATAGGCTATGACAATATTTTCTACAATTAATCTTCCTTTAACGAACACGCCTTGTTCTTTAGAGATCAGCTTAGGCAGAATGGAACTTAGCCTGGCTACCATAATCTTGGCAAAGATCTTGTAAATGCATTTGCATAGGCTAGTGGGGCGATAGTCCGAGAAAGATTTTGGTTCGGTAGTCTTTGGGATCAAGGCTATAAGGGAGGAGGTGAAGGCCCGAGGAATCTCCCCCCCTTGAAAAAAATCCTACCGCAGCTTTGTGGATATCCACCCCCACAATATCCCAGCAGCTAGCAAAGAAAGTACCAGAGAAGCCATCAGACCTTGGAGCCCCATCTTGAGGAATGGTGACCTCCGTGCATCGGACTTCCTCCAAGGAAGGGATCTGCATCAGGAAGGCGTTATCCTCCTCAGAAACAAGCGAGGGGATAGAGAAATTAGCTGGATTCGTAGGCGGGCAACCAACTGGGGGAGAGGGCGCTATCAGCAATGCTTGGAAAAAGCTGACAGCCTCCGGCCCGCTTAATCGTCTCCTGATCGGTGGATGTAACCCTAGAGGGAAGCTTGATTTTAAAGATGCCCAACCTCCTAATCCTATCAGAGGCTGATAAATGGAAGAATTTGGTGTTTTTATTGCCTTCATTAAGCCACCTGTTACGAGATTTCTGCTTCCAGAAAATCTCGCCAGCTAGTTCCATGCAGGCCAACTTGGATCTGGTTGTCGCAATCTCTTGAGCGCTGATGTTCGAAAGAGGAGTTTGGGCCAAACCCTCCAGCTGATCTAAAGTTTCTGCTGCAGCTTTGATGTTTTGGGAGATATTTCCAAAGACATCGCGATTCCACAATCTCAGATATCTCTTCACATTCTTGAGCTTTAGGAGAATGTTCAACATGGGCTGGTCTGAAAAGGAAGGTCTCCACGCTTCTTCAACCACATTGAGAAATGACTCATCTAGCAACCACATCCTCTGGAACCTAAAGGGCTACGGGGCAGATATGAAGGGCTTCGGGAAAGTCAGGATCAAAGGGGACTGGTCAGAGTTCATCCGCGGTAGATGCTGAATGCGAAAATCAGGGAAACAGCTCATCTAGGCCCCATTACACAAAACTCTATCAAGCCTCGCCCAGACCCTGGCCACACCATTCTGGCTATTGCTCCAAGTAAAATTGTTACCTATGAAACCGACATCCATAAGACCTGCCGAATCAATAGCATCATGGAACTCACTGGAGCTTGCTTAACTATCTTGTTAGTGGAAAACAATTCCCATTTTCTGGTGGATTCCATGCACCCAAACATGCCATAAGTTCTTTTCTGTTTTAGTGCTTCGTATGTGTTATTATTACGCTTTTCTTACACATGATGTTGCTATGCAGCTTGCTCTTGCTTTGGACAATTACTAAAAGTCTCTAAACACCTTAGCTTAGGCTAATTGATGTAGACATGATTAAAGGGCAAGAATGCATTTACCATGGGTCCCATTTTAGGTCCACATGAAGATTGCATTTCAACTTTATCTGCCTTCTATCTGTAAGTTGCTAGATAGATTAGGATTCCAAATTAGAGATTAGTTAGGATTTAATTTAGCAGGATTGAGAGGTTACCTCCTCTCTTAACTCAACAAATACATGTAACTGGGATATGTTATGGAGTAAAATGAATTAATTTTGTGTTTTCATAGCCATAAGGTGTTCTTCAGTTTTTTCTACCCTACATCTTGAAGGAATTCTACATCTTGAAGGAATTCAAATAGATCCAACTCAAGTCACTCATGTATCATGTGTGCTTGTGGAAGTGGTTGGACCCTATTGAGATGCTGATGGTTCTCTCATTATTGAGGCATTAGTTAATTCATTGTTTGAGCCACTCACGGGGTTTTTTGAGTGCTTTTCTATCGATCTCAGCTGACAACTCTATCACTTTTGTGGCTTCCCGTGCACATCCCTATCTTGACTCCGACAGGCTAAACTCACACCCTCATCCTTGGAAATCTTTCTATAAAAGATACCTACTATGCTATGGATGCCTTCACACTAATGTCGATGGCTCATCCTTCAGCAACTGTAGATTACCATCTAAGGCTGAAAATCTTGAGGAATGACAGATGCAGCTTCCTCCTTAGACTGAAGGGAGGGTTAGGAGGAGTTGATATAATAATAATAATCCTATTTTGAACATATCTCAATCAAATGCATCTTAAGACAAAAAAAATTGGTGGTACAGATATTAGGGTGATGGAACTTGTAAAATATCTACGAATTGAAAATCAAGAAGCCCACATAAATGCACCAAGCAGAAACGAAAAAGAACTTCAAAACCCAAATCAAGGAAATTAGCAACGATTACTCCACCAATAGTCAAGAGATGATAACATGTCTCTTAATAGAACTTTCATCAGCAGCTCGCTGCATCTCACATTCAATAAGAAAATATTGCATAAGGTCCGAATGATGTAGTAAAAAAAGTGCATATGCATGTTTGGCAATGTTGAGGATTCAGTCCATTTCTCATCTCATGAGTTGCTTGATTTTGAGCAATCGCTGGCTAAGAAAGCATTTGATTCCTAATTATTGCTTGTTGTAATACCCATAATGAAAGAACGGTCATCATCAAACCAATACAATAGAATTGGGGATGACAGTGGACCCCAGCCAGGTCCAATCACCAAGCCACGATTATACGAAGCAAGGACGGTTTAAAGACACTTGTTAGTAGTTTCTATTCAATGTACATGACTCGTTTAAAGATGATAAGTCGTGTTTGAATGATTCAAAATCATTTATACGTTGGCTGTAACAGAAAAGGTGAACCGCAAGGGAATGGGACAAGCTTTCTTTGCAAGTGGGACCCAGATTTCAACGGTCGGTATTGTAGATTTGGTATAGCAAAAACTGGTCCAAAAAAAAAAAAAAAAAAAAACCCGCAAGAGAAGGGAAATTTTTTGGAGAAATGAGTTTCGACTCATTTTTCCCTTGTGGGTCACATTCCCACCATCGGATGGCATGCAAGTGGGAGATCCAGACCATTCATCATGCAGTGTGCACTGTGAACATCCCAGGACAATAAAAAAAAAGATAAAAAAAGGAAAGAAATTAAAAAAAGAAAGAAAGAAAAGAAAGGAAGGAAAAAAAATATAATGGCTTGCTGATCAGGACATTTATATGAGAACAAAGGGCGGTTAGAAAAACATTCCAGTCAATATTCATGAATACGTGTGGCTTACTTTCTTAGTAGTCTACTCTGATTTTTGGTACATGGCATATTCACACGTATGCACTATCTAATGAACGGCACAGATCGATCTCAAGTTTGACATCTGAGGGCGGGGACAAGGCTCCACATGGTAGCGTGCATGGCCTCCTTTTTTCTTCACATAACATCAGCAAAAGTTTTTGGGAGCTAACACATTTTTGGAACTGAAATAGTACCCAATTCTAGTACTATTTCAATTTCAACAACAAAAAAATGGGTGTGTGAAATCAAATAGGGGTAGATGTAGATATCAATTCCAATATTTCCTTTGCTGAAGATTTCAGCTATTAATGGGATGCGAATCATCCATGTCTAGAAAAGTATGGAAACGTCTAAGCAATTGCTATCGTAAATCTCCTATTCAAGTAGGTTTATGTCCAAGTTCTTCCATCTCTTGGTCAGCATTGATTAAGGAAATAGATAAACTCTTCAGAATTTGCAAGGGCTATTCTAGCATATCATATTCATGCAAGGATAGAAACTCATTCCTTTGCTCTTTTTAGTAGAATCTAACTGGTTTTCCCAAATGACACACATTGACAAGAACTGATCCAAGATGGCTGTAACAGCCACTGCATGATCTTCTAGAAAAAGAAAAAGAAAAAAGAAAAAAACACATGATGCTAACATGCACTGGGTGCGAACAAAAAGGAATCATTTGGGAATATACCTTATTGGAGGCAGCCATGACTATGAGGTCCTAAGGGCCTTGAAACAAGTACTTGAAAGATCTCACTCCAATGCTCCAATCGACATGGTCAGATCTAAAGTACTCAGCCTCAGCTTGGCCTTGTTGCTGCTATCTGTTTGTAAGAACTGAATTTCACTTTGCGAAGGGTCCAGATTCCTTTCACTAGCCTGCATTTCTTGCATGGAAGATGGAGGAAACAATGAAAGAGAGATCACCCCGCTGCCAGTTTCTTTCATGTTTTCACCACGACTAGAATCTCCCAAGCTGTGACTCAGACTCAGCTGCAAGTTGGGTATCCGTCCCTTCATCATCGCCACCTTCTTCTCTATGCTGTCATTTTCCAAAACATCTTCCATCGTGTGCATGGTGTTGTTCACTGGTCGTGCTCGTAACTGTAGGGAGAAAAATAGCGAAAGAAGGTTGGCATCGAAAATGAATAAAAATGAGCAAGAAATGATAATTAGACACAAAAGCTCTCTGGGTATCTTCATGAAGCCATTAGCTAAGCCCTACTTGATTGATTTTCATACAACCATTTTCCAGTTTGGGAATTGAAAATGGTACAGGAGTAGTATTCTAATCCCCAAAATTTAAAATGGGTGTATGAAATTTGATCGCAGTCACCGTAGATATTGGTTCCATATCTCAAATGGCATTGTAAATATAATTAAGAAGGATACCTCAAGCTGAAGTGGGGTATCAAATTGGGGTTCAAGGCTATCTGGGATGATTATTGGATTGCGCAAGTCGGATTCATGTTTGTTGTTGTTGTTGTTCCTTCGAAATGCCTGCATAGCATAGATGGCGTCAATGGAGGTGGTTGCAGAAGGATTCAAGTGCGGTGGAGTTTGCGAGCCTCTACTGATCCACTCTATATTCATAGGAAATTTCCTGTCTCTTCTTTGATTTCCAACCAACTCACGCGGGGGCCACCTCTTCTCTTCTATGAATTGATGAGATCTAATTGGCCCGTTTCCCGTGATCGCATCCCTCACATCGAACAGATGTGAAGTCGACGGCTTGCCATTGTTTCGGAAGATCATGTCATGTATCAGACCCTTGGCTGGTCCCTGATCCTTGCATGCTTGCAAGTTTGATCTCGCTGCGGCATGTTGATTGAAAGCCCACTCTTGTTGTCTACAAAGGAAAAAAGGGAAATTAAATGAAATTAGGGTTTAGGAGATGAAGCAAATTTCCCAGGGTTTCTTAGCATGAGATTGATGGGTTGGTATTTACCTCAAATTGCCAGCTTTGAAGTCAAACGGTTGTTGGGAGAGAGGGCGTTGCAGAAGGCCGTAGAGATGATTGGGCTCGTGAATGTTCTTAGATGAAAAAAGGCCTCCATTTTCCATTCTGAAGTGCTGATGAACACCGCTTCTTTGATAAAACATCTCAGAAAGGCGATCACATCCTTGCATTGGCGTGCCTGTTGGAGATATAACTGTAATGAAAGATACCCAAAATCTGAGTTTTTCCTTCAAACAAGAAAAAGAGAAGAAAATTAACTAAAACCCCTTTCAAACAATACTTCCTAGTTAAAATTAAAAAAAAATAAGAAAAAAATTAAAATCAAATATCTATTTCTCTTTCAATCTCGTTTTTCATCTTTTGGGAATGTATTATAGAATATCTTCCTATCAATTCGCCTTTTCATTTTTCTTCTAAAATTCTTTAATTGAAAACATAGACAAATATCCGAAAACTAATAAAACTAATCAAAAAAGAAATTGAGGATTTACCTTGTCCTATGTCGTCGAGTTTCTTGCTCCGATACATCTGAACCAACAAATGCATGATAAAGGAAGAAGAAAAGAAAATCAAGAGAAATGAAAATCAGCTCATGATAATTTTTTTTTTAAAAAAATCAATCTCCTCCAATTAAAAAGATCATAAAACAGTCCACCTGCTTTAATCTTTATTCCTCTTACCTGTAAATGGCTCTTCACATGCGCAATACTAAGGCCTCTCACATTCATCATCTGAAGAACCAACTTGGGTGTGGCTCCTACACCACCCAAACAAAATCAAAAGAGAAATAAAATCAGTAAAATCCCCAATAAAAAAGAAGTTTTCCATTTTTAATGAATCAAAATCCCTCATAAAAACCACCCATCATTCAAGAAAAGGAGCCTCACCCTCATTTGGAAAATATTAAAGTAGAAAATGAGAACAAAATCAAGAAAGTAGAAGAAAGATAACTACAAGAGCTGAGGAACGCTCACTTTCTTGCCCGCCGAGCTTCTCGACCGCGTGAACGAAAGAGAGATGGAGATCAGGTGTCCACCGTAGGCGGGGCATTTTTGAACGGACATATTGCCTAACGGTAGCCGTCCGATCTCCTCCTTCTCCCGGGTTGCTATTGTTACTAGAGCTCCCTCCCGTCCCAGCTGTCTCATCCTTCTCTTCACTCGTTGCTTCTTCATTCAAATCAAAAGCTGGTCTCTTCCTCTCTATCGACGACCGGTTCCCGCTCTCTGTGCTGCTCTCGACACTCTTCTCACCATCACCACCACTCATCTCTACCGTCTCCTCCATCTCTCCCTCCCTCCCACCCACCCACCCTCCCTCACTCTCTAATTCCCTCTATCTCTATCTCTATGGATATCAATCGACTAATGTTCTTGAGCTGTGGCGGCTGCCGGAGAAGGAGAAGGTGGGTGTGAAAAGGAAGGGAAGAGATTGAAATGGAAATAATGATAATAAATAATTAATAATTAATTAGTATGAGAGGAGACCATGAACGAGTATGCTCTCCATTGACTGATTTTTGTATTGAGAGAAAATATATATATAATAGAGAGAGACTACAGTGTCCTAATATAGCCCAATAATACTCTGAAACGATCTAATGGTTGACACTTGCCGTGATGACAGCAACATTTTCTCAGGTCCATCATATCTACGGTATTTTAGCAAAGGCTGCTAATAACCCCAATACCCCGAAATGATCCAACGGTTGATACTTGCCGTGATGACAGCAGTGCGTTTTTTTTTTTAAGAGGTCCAGCCCATCTCCGGTATTTTGGCTACGCGAGGGGTTATATGATACTCTGGTTGCGTATGATGCTTGATACGCATGCACTAAGAAATGGTAAAATGGCAACATGTTAACTCAAATTAAACCGGCTAAATTATGCATCCCACTGTAGCCAAGTTACAAACTCAAGATCAGATTGGTTGAAAAATCCTAACCTCTGATTTGTGGACACTTGTTTGTGGAAGTTGGACCCTTTAACCGTCCAATAAATGTACACTGATCCAATAATCAAATAATCAGACAAGCTTATTTTTCTTTCATGATAGATCTAGAATGGGTACCATAATTTGGACAGCTTAATTTGACTACGCATGAAATTTCTAATAGCCTGCGTATCATCCATCACAATCTGCCAGAGTACAATTTTGTTTTTTTTAACCTCATAGCATCCACCCAGCCTCTCATGGCTCAGCCCAATTCCTTAAGAAGCCGGGTTCAAAACATGTGATCGGGAAATGATACGATAGAGGTTGATATATCATAATGTGGTAGAGAACCTTTCTGCCATACACGAGGAGGGGAGGTGGTGGGTCCTACCGTACACCTAGTGGGCTCAACGGTGGATGTTGCATGGTTATCAGGAAATGAAAAAATAAAATAAATTCCTAGCCATTGCTTTTCTAACCTTTCATCATGGGATGTCCCTGGTTGATCAACCTTGTTCGTCTCCATTATTTGAAGGTCATCAATTGTATGCGTAGGATCATGAAGTTTGTGTCATTTTGCAACAATAGGCCATCCTTCGTATGCTCAACTAAATGGACGGTTATGATATACTGTATCTCCTCCCACACATACGGTGGAGGTGTGTATCTATAGTACTTGGATAAATCTCGCTCTATCATAATAATGAAAAATAAAGTGAAAATGTCTCAATGATTATCTTCCACCATCTAAGTACGGTGGTTCCAAATTCCAAATGCACTTCGGATTTGGATGCATCATCTGGCAGAGAACAAAGAGAAAAGGAAGAAAATAAAGACATTTGAACTTGCAGGTGTGCTTTAGGTATTGAAGTCATGCAAACCCACATTGGACGGAATTTGAATGTGCCTGTGAGAGATATGGTGCAAAGAGGATTTGAAATACTTTTAGGTGCCTGTTTGCGGGACCTTTAAAAATCCTTCCTTTTCATTTGCTTTCAAATATAAGTACCTTAAAATGCTTAAATCACCTAAAAACACATACATTTTCCTTTCTCCCCACTTTTTTTTTTTTTTTTTAATGGTGATATATACGGTACACATGCTAACGACTCAAACCATTAGTTGGTGGGTCCTACTGCCTGATTTCCTCAACCTGAAAATCAGATGGCCCAAAAACGTGTAATTTGGATTTTTTCATTGTTTATATATATATATATATATATATATATATATATATATATATATATATATATATATATATATATATATCATTTTGAGTCCAAAGAAACAAGTGATTTTTCAACTTCACCCGAACATCCCCCAACATTTTGGAACTACCAATCTAGGCTAATTTGCATTGGAAGGTACCATGTAAGGTGTTGCAACTCAACTTTCATTGCAGTAGTAGTGCTTAATAATAATAATATCATATTGTGGGTGGGGAATCTATGGAGTAAATACTAGTGGGCATTTTTTGTCACTTTATCCAATACTTGATTCGAAAATTAAACTAGTACATGTTTTTGTTCATTTGAAAAATGATACAATGTAGAATGACGGAATCCGTAATTAAAGCAAGCTACTATACCGCAAAGTACAGAATCGAGTCTCATAAATTAATTGTATGGAGTTGTTTCTTGCAATCATGGCCTTCCGGTCTAGGTTCCGAGAACAGAAAGCAAATCGCGAAATATCTTTTTTAAAGGATCTATAATCTTGCTATACATGCTTATGTAGATTGTTCAGCAGTTCACATTTATAGTCTAGTGATGGGGCATGATTTTACTTTTAACAGTTGTTTCTGAAGTAAAAGATTAAACATGAACCGGTAATTGTAAAATTTGAATACATGATGGGGCATGATTTTACTTTTAACAGTTGTTGCTAAAGTAAAAGATTAAACAATTGTTCTTTCCTCCCACCCATCATGTTCTCTTCACGTCATCCGGTGGAATAGACCTGCAGCAGGATGGGTGAAGTTGAATGTTGATGGTTCGGTTAGTGGTAATCCTGGGCGCTCTTGGGGTGGTGGTGTGTGCAGAAATGAGGAAGGTAAATTGCTGTTTACTTTTTCGATGGGCTACGGGATGGTCACGAACAACAAGGCGGAAGTTAGAGCTATCCACGATGGTTTAGTGCTCTGCTTGGAGTGTTGACTGGATCAAATTGTAATTGAATCAGATTCTACAGTGGCGGTTAGCCTCATTTGTTCCTCATCGCCTGTTCCATGGCAATGGAGGTCATGGATCAGCAGAATCAAGGGGCTAATGCTGGGTGGGTCCATTTCATTTGTGTCGATCCCCAAAGAGGGTAACGGACCGGCAGATGGAATGGCCAGGAAGGGTAGTCAAACCCAGACTGCTAGAGTGACTGAAGATGCTAGAGATCTCTCCCCCCACATTCGCGGCCTCCTTTTTCTTGACCGAATAGGTCTGGGGTCAGTAAGACCCTCCCGGTCTTAGTTTCTTCGTAGGTTCGGTTAGAGCTCTCTTCAGTTGGGTGGGAAAATCCTTTGTTTTGTGGTGAGTCACTGCGATAGGGGCCAGTGGAGCCAAGTTTTTTTGGGTGCCGGTTCGCTCTCTGTCCTTAGTTTGAATGGGAGTTCCTAGCCCTCAGGGTAGATAATGAGGGTAGGGGCAACCAGTTCAGTGGTTGTTGTGGTGTCGTTTCTTGGTTTTTAGCTTCACACGATAGGTGTGGCCAGATTTTTTTTTTTGTTAGGCCACGCTTGAAGAACTGTTCAAAGATAGTGTTCGTTTTTCAATGGAAATAAAGTTACTTAAAAAAATTAAAAATAAAAATTTGAACGGGTAATTACGCTATTGGTTCCCAAAGAAAACATGAATAAATAGGAAGGAAAGAAAGAAAGAAAGATGTAGGTTGCATCCATGATATAAACACATACATAAATTGGATCTATAACAATTCAAACTTTTTAAGTTCTCTATAAAAAATTTACACGTAACACATTTAAATTCTTGTATGTAACAGCTGCTTTGATGACTGCTACAAGCCGATGTGACTTTGTAATCTAATCCGTGTGAGTGGCTTTTCGAATTATTTGAGTATGATAATATGTATTTTTTAAAATTCTATTTCTACTGGACGAGAGAAATGCTTCTAATATGATATCATAATTAATAACTCTACAGGAGGTTTGCTCTATTACATCCAGATGTATTGTAATAAGATAGGTAGGGATTGACCATTGCGGAGTCGGTTAAAGACCCTCGACGTCCTACCTCGTGGAACATCTGGTATGTCCTAGGAGAGATTCAGCTTTATAGGCAACCCCTTAACCTTAGTTTTAGCCACATTTTTTGTGAGGGGAACTCAGTAGCGGATGCTTTAGATATGATGGCTAGCGAAGGATGGCCAAATAGAATGTATAATTCTCGACCCAACTGTCCTAGACTAGTGCGCAGCTTACTCGCCATTGATAACATTGGCATTGGGACGGTTAGGCGACAGTAGCTAAGGCCCCAGTTTACTCTCCGTGCTTTCCTCTACTTTCCGAGGCAGTTTTTCTCCTTCCTTTTGTGTAGTTTAAGGTATATGATAGGAGTGGTCCGATCCTTTTTGTTGGGGCCCTCCTGAAGGGTTGTAAATTTTCATATGGAATGAATATCCAATGGTTTCCAAAAAAAAAAAAAAAAAGATAGGTGGGGATTTTAACCTTTGAAGATGGTGATCTTCCAATGATCCAAGCCGTTTATATGAAGAGTCAGACTTCTTATGATGAAAAGTAAAAAAAAAAAAAGGTTATCAATTGAATTATTTTAACCCTTTGATTAAGGGATGCAGTATTCAATTCAAGAGTTTTGCAGGCATCATCCATCCAAGGAGAGCCTTGTTAAATAAATACTTAATTTGGGTCATTGAAAAAACCCAAATCTAATGGCTAAAATAAAAATTTGGGATGTATTCAAGCAAACCTCTTCTACAGACCTAGAAGATTGTTGTATCATTAATGTTATAAAATTAAGAAATTCAGTTTCCAATTGATTCCTTGATTCTGGATTCTAGCATTGATGTTTCAGAACAAAACACAGCTGTCATAAAAGTAAGAAATTAAGTTTCCTACTGACCATTCCTTGATTCTAGATTCTAACATTGATGTTTCAGCAGGAGGTAAATTGAATCATAAACATTGAATTCAATCAGGAGGACATGATTGGATTCTGATGATGAATCCTGAAGTTCAACTCTTGAGGATGCAGCCGGAATATGATGGCCAATCGGGAACATTCAATTCCATCAAGTGAACACAACAAGATTGCAATTACATTACTTTTAAGTGAATTTTTTTATTTTTTTTTTACAAACACCCACGCACAAATACCATTGTAGTTTTTCACTCCAACAGCCGGTAGAGGTGGGCATTGAGCCGAGTCAAGTCAAGGTGGCCCAAGCTTGGCTCAGCTTGTCTATGTTGTACTCGAGTTCAAGCTCGAGCTCGAGCTTGGCCTCGAGCTCAACATTGAAGCTTTAGCTTGTTTGCCAAAGCTGTCGAGTCGAGTTCGAGTCAAGCTAGTGGTTCGAGTCCAGTCGAGTTTATCTCGAGTCGAGCTCGAGCTTGTTGAGTAAGAGAGTAATGGATTCTATTCTTGATCCTCCTCCATTGATGAAAAATTTAAAAATCTTAGGAGAATTAAAGCAAAATTCAATGAAAAAATCAAACAAAGCTTTGAATTGGATGAGAAAAACTGTAAGAACCGATCTGATCTTTATCTTCTTCTACCAAGAAAAATTCAAGTACTAAAAAAGAAACAGAACAGAACACAGATCAGAAATCCAAGTATAGAACTCTAGCCAATTAAATCATTGGATTTCCTTGAAGCTCTAACAAATTTGAGAAGAATCCATCTTATATTTCTTGGGTTTGTCGCCCAAGAAGTAGATCTCAAGAGATTGAAATCATACTATTGTGGAACTGAAATGAAAACTGGTGGTAGCGGTCTGGGCGGGCGTACTGCTGGCAGCAGGTAGAGAAAGAGAAGAAAAGGAAAGGGAACGGGAAAAGGGGTGCGTGCGGTCGAATAGAGACTCTATGATTTTATTTTTTAAAAGTTAAAGGTTAAAACTTAAAACTTATATTAATATAATATATATAATGCATAATATATATAATATTTAATATTTAATATATTTATTAATCGAGCCGAGTCGAATTGAGTTGAAATGCCCCCTTGTCAAACTCAACTCGAACTCAACCAGAGCTTCAAATAATTAGCTTGACTCGGCCCGAATCAACCATTCAAGCTGAGTCAATCCGAGCTGACTCGAGCCGAGCCGAGCGGGTTTTTTGAGCTAGCTCAACTCGTGTACAGCCCTACCAATAGGTACTCAAACCCATGACCTCATGTTGAAACTCTTGTTACATTACTTATTGCCTAAGACAATAAAGTAGCCATAAAATTGCAAATAGCATGATTGGACTCTTGTCCTTCAATATACTAGTAAGGTAAATTACATTTTGACCATCTCTACTTGATTGAATTGAGGAACGATACTCCATCCTCCAATGTTTACGCGTATGATGATCCCAACCATTCATTCATCATAAGGCCACCTTTCTGAGTTATTAAAGAAACACAAAAGAAACATGCTGTCTTAATGTCGTAAATGCCATACAAAACTTCTTGAAAAAAAAATAAAATTATTTACCCAATTTGTGGTTGTCCACGATGAACAAACGTTTCAGATTACGGAACACGTGTGTGGTGTAGACTTGGAGGACGAAAATGGGTGTAAGATGTGTCCTCCCACTTTCTACACATGCATGGTGTAGAGAGTTGGAGGACGAAAACAGGTGGAAGGGGTGTCCTGTCTCGAACAAAATATTACATTAATTCAGTTCAGTAGCCCATCCAAACACAGCCCAAATCTAGATTATTACTGACTCAATTCCTTCTCTGCTTTGTAGCTCAATTGAAGGTGCTTTTCCCTTCAACCTCAAGGTCTGGGATTCGAGCCAGCTCTGCACCCGTTTTTCCGTACCACGTGATGATTGCAACCATTCACCTATAAGGGGTAAGATGTTTTCCACGTGACCAATCTGCAATGAATCCTTCTAGATGAACGGCCTGGATCATCACTTCGTCTGTCCCAAGGGGCGAGTCTCTGAGCATTTGCCATATACGAGTTTTCCAGCCGAGCGAGCCGAAAGCCTTGACGGACTGTACATTGGTCCATCGTCAGGTGGAAAGGTTGTACAGTATCATCAGGATTTCAGTTTGTACCACTGGAGGAAAGTAGGACCAACGGTTTAGTGATAAGATCAGTTGATACTGTGGGCCCCACCTTGGATGGCCTGCAGACCCTTCCATAGGTGGTTAATGAACAGGCAGTTAGGAGAGAAAATACAGCAGCGTTTCGTACTACGTACCCAAACGAAACTCCAGATATTTCACACGGATACAATCTTCAAATATGATTGAATTTTGTTTCATGGCCATCCAAGGTGAGTAACGTTAAATGAACGGTGTAGATCAATGTAGAAGTTGGTCCCATTGATACAAGCTTTCAGCCGGAGCATTGTATGATCTTTACCCATTTTTATTCTCTTACGTGTACGGGCTGCGCCAGACGGTAAGAACTAGCGGGAATCTGCCTAAATTTATGAAACGCTGACGTACGTTTGACGTCAGCATTGCATAACTTTTCATGCTGGGTCCGCCAGCTCGTCTACTTTTCTCCTTCCTCTACCCTCTCGGTCCAGATAACCGCGATCGACACGAGCGACTGCAAGTCCGGTTCCACGTTCTTCGCACGACCCAAAATGTTTACGTATGAAGATCTAAGACGTTTATCAGAGGGTCCCAACATGAATATGGCTAATGAAATATAATCAGCCTGACTGGGAAACACACCTAGAAAAAGAGAGGACGGTTATAAGGAAGTGACCAACCGTGTAAACTTAATGTATAGGTGTGGTCCAGAAGATAAGAAGACAGGCATGAATTCAGGCATGAATTCATATATGAACTACCTAAATAGTAATTTTATGACTGATGGGCGGCTTAGATATCTCACATGTGAAATGATGGCATGGAGAGAGAGATAGTAGTAGAGGCGCGTACTCGCGCGAGTCCACGTGGAAACTCTTTTCAATCTCTTCATGGAGCCATCGCATTTAATTCCGACCGTATGCTTCCCACGTATTACGTGCAGCTTTTTCCACGGGCGGATTTTGCCTGCCGGAACCCACTTTCTTCTGGAGAGAAACTTTGACATTTTGGCTGAGTGTTATACATGATACGCTGGCACTTGGAGATCAATGTTGCATATAAATAATTTAAATTAGACCGTCCATAATATGGGTCCTGGTCAGATATATTATGGATCAAAAACTTAAGATTATGTAATAATCTGACTGTTGGATTGGTGGACATTTCAAGGAACGGTTAAAAATAAAAACATCCAATGGTTATGTTTTAACTAACCAGTGTCTACGAATTAGGAATCAGAAGTTAGGATTAGTCAAAGTAAGATTTTCTGAAAGTGAATTAGGGATAGCGAGTTCCACAATTTAATGGGTTTAATTTGAGGCAATTTATGACACGTGCACAGTTTCTAAGTGCCTGCGTATCAAGCTTCGCATGCAGCCGGAGTATCTAAAAACTCTTTTTGTTTGTTTGTTTTTCTACGATAGGCCCGCTGTCTCTCGCTCATGGGACGTTGACGCGGGTCACAAAATCGCTGCAGGACTCTGCTTTTCTGGAAAACAATACGAGTTCAGTTCTGCCTTTGTTGCCACACAGGATCGAGTGTCTGTCGCAACCCAGTGAGGCCCATATGCAAAGTATTCCAAATCGGAACCGTCGATAATTTCAGAATCTATGCCATAAGCCTACCATTAGAAATTTGAGAATATTGGATGATTTTTTCCATCAGTATATGTTGATGAATTTGGAACAATGAAAGAAAGTTTCGATGGATATCATTTAACTCTAGAAATCAAAGGTGAGTACCAAAATTTAAGCATGATTTTGAGTAAATAGCTTATCTATGGTAGTGAAGAAAACATGGACGGTTAAAATTAAGGACCATCTTAAGAATGTGGGTCCTAGTGAGCGGAGACGCACGTAGTCCTATTCGCGAGGGAGGCGAGAAGAATTCCAGCGAGAGATCTTCCGGAAAATAGGCATTTTGTCCGGTCTAAGCGTTAAATTTCGGGGGAGAGAAAAACTTTGATACTCTGGCAGAGTAGAATCGAGCCATTGAGATAGCGCCGTACTATTAGATGGCTTACTGAAGTTATACTTTAACTGGTCGATTACTCAATATCTAATGGAGGGTCAACACGAAAAGTAATTAACTGTTCTTGTTCAGTAGACAAGTTTTCATAAATCAGTAATTACTGAGTTTTTTTTTTTCATTAAAAAAAAAGAGTTAGTTTTTAACTTTTTTGAAAATCAAATTTGAATTCAATTGGGGAGAGAAAGATACATAGATCCTTTTCAAGTAGCCGGTATCTCTCCTTATTCAACCAACCATTTTTCTTAAAGAATGGGCCTGAGAGGGAAAGTTATACTTAGACTCAAACAAGTTAAAGAAGAAAAAATAAGAACGGGAGACCGTGGAGAGAAAACGAGAGAGAGAGAGAGAGAGAGAGAGGCCGTGGAAACGTTAAAATCAAGTTAGCTCACAATTCTCATTCACTTTCTAACTATATAATTTGATATTAGTCTACACAATGGACGGATGTGATTAACCAAATGTATATTGTGTACATATATATCATCCAGATAAAACCATACATCAGTGCGCATAGTTTTAGGGCTTATATGCATAAGGTGGGTTTTAAAAAAAAATAAAAAAATTGTTGTGGATGATGATTGATTCGATCCATAAGGTTCATGGGCTTTGTAAGATACAACTACGCAATAATTTCAAGAATCAGATTAATCCGACACCCTAATGGAATGTATTGATCATTGATTAACCAAAATTTTTCTTAAATAAAGGAATAAAATTAATTTAAAAAATGTATAATTCTCTGCACAAGTTATGACTTGTTGTAGATAATTGTATTGACCAATTGTAAGACATTTGATTAAATTCATGTCGTTCAATGAATTCTATGATATAAATTATTTAGAATCATAAATCTCAAGCCGATTGGACCATTATATGAGCCACATAGATTTGATACAATTTTAGCCTAAGAATCATATAATAATCACATGTGTTGATCAATTGAATGGTTGAGATTTGATCCAATCTGGATCGAATACCAAAATTCGGACATTAGATTATGCTAATACCTAGATTTGATGATTGATTTGACCATCTAGTAGGCTGCATTGATTATTAAAAATTGTAATAAATTGATGTATGGATGATTTGAATCGAGTCGATCGATGGTTATACTTTGAAATTGATCAAGAGACGAACAATTATTGATCTTGATCCATCTAGCAAACATAATTTAGATCCTATATCATTAAAGTAGATAAACAATCCTCAATTTTTTTTTTTATTAAATCTATCATAATTTATTCAAGTTTGGTTTTCTTTAATATGAGCTTTGCCAGTAGGCAAAGTATGTGAAATTTGATTTTTTTCCAATTCAATCAAAGTATGTTCCATTTGATCGATAGACCTTCAATCAAAGTCAATTCAATCGACAGATTCATCGATTTGATCGACAAACATCTAGACAGTTTTGTTAACTTTCGAACTTTGATAATTAGTTTAGTAAATTTATGATACATATAATATAATGGACCATTAATGGATTGTTTTAAGGTGGTCAATTGCTTTTAATTGATTAAGTGGGTCCCACACCAACCTGTGAGAATTGAGAACCCTAAGTTAAGGGTTGGGCCTAAAGGATCTAATCCAATTGTAATTGATTCTTTTGTGGAACCCATTGTGGGATCCATATCAATTAAAAGTGAGCTCTGCCTTGTGAACCAGTAATATCAATTAATTGTTAATTTTATTTATGTGATTTTAGAAAATTTTAATTCAAATCAACTTTACAGAATCATTTCCACTACATTGTGGTTAAGTGATTCCGATATATTTCTCCTCCATTAAGTTAAAACAGATTGATTGTTTAATGTGTTTGTATGCTTACTTTAATATTGTTGTTATGTTCTTTTACTTAATTTGATTGGACATTGATTTGATTACTGGAATGATAATTATAACTAGATGTATGATTGATTAAACATATTGACATAATTAACGATTTAATATTCTATATAAATACAACTTATAGTCAAATTTTTTTGAATTGATATAACTATGAATTGATGATTGTAATAATGTTATTAGTTATCATAAAAATTGTGTTAATCCTAATACGAGAATTAGAACAATCTTCACAATTCATAGTTTACAATCGCTTTATTGTGCATCCATTTCCTGCATGCATAATATGTACCTGAATTCCTAAGGGATTTCCCTGTATGCTATGCATGATAGAATCGTTACCGGATGCCCAATATATTAGTGAAAGCATATTTAATGAGTAGATGCGGTTCTTGCACATGCTTACCAAGTAGTAGAAACTTGTCAAGGGGTAAATGTGGGTTGACAGGTTTCTAACTCAAGTAGGTGGACTATAATCCACTTGAGCATTCATGTATTACATCATATTTGTATTTATTTTGAACTTATATTGTATATTATTACTTGTTACTATATTTTAAATTAATGCGAAGAACCATGTCGCAACTTCTCACTAGGCTTAGTCAACTTACCTTGTATTGATGTAAAACTCTACAGATATAACTAAAGATGAGTCATTGGCTCAAAAACAAGGAGATATGGTCGAGACAAAAAAGGACTTATGGGACACGTGACTCTGCTTAACAGTGGAAGATGTTGCTGCTTTGGATTAGCCATAATTATATTTCTAATTTTCATTTGATATTTTTGGGATGTTATTTGATTCTTTGAATTATGTTGAATATGATTTAATTTGTTTATTGGATTGATTGTTTAACGTTTAGTTATTTAAAATCCCAAATACGAGGATCCTTAACTAAGTTAATAACAAATGATTAAAATGGATGGTTAATTTTTTAGCATATGAAATGTAGCTTGATATGAATAGAATTTAGATTCTATGTAAATAATATTAGTAGTGAGATTTTATGTAAACATATTAACTAAACCCTGTACTCTTAGTGTACATGTCATGACACGGATCTTGGGTCCAAAATGTATGCTACAAACCCGAAATCTACATCATGAAACTTACAATTATAATTACTAAATTCATACAATTTTAGGTTTTTAATGTTGCAAAAAATATTGATTTTATAAATATAAATTTTAAAATAAAAATAACATAATATATAAAAAGTGTTTGAAAAACACCTTTTTGTGGATTTTGGGGAATAGTCCCACATTGGAAAAATGAGAGAAGAAAAAGGTGGTTTATGAGAATGGTGGAGTATTATAATACTTACCCACATGGTCCAAAGGAGAATGAAACTTGCATGTTTCAGTGCTACGCACTGGAACACCCGCGTGCACGCGCTTGGGCACGAGCTCGGTGCGAGGGCGTGGGCATATAAAACAGTGTGGCTGTAGAGGCGCTAGTGGCACACTTTGCACTTCGCGGTGCAACTAAGTGGCTAAGGCGAATGGTTGGCTGGAAGAAATCTAGAAGACTGAATGAGAGTTCCTCTGAATATATAGAGAACTGAAAAAAGAGCTGTTGTAGCAGATCTGTAAGAGCTATACAATTAGTGTAGCGTCTAGCTATAACTACTGCATTGCTAGCCCAACAGTTAAAAAACGGCTTGCTACTGTCTCGCGACAGTTAACATACAACAGCTTAATGGCCCATGCAGAACAGCCATAAAACGGCTAGTTTTCTCCAACAGCTAGAAAACGGTCATGGGATTTATTTTCCTGGACTATAACCCCCAGCCACCACAGCCTATATAAACAAGGCCTGGGTGGGTTTTCAAACCATCTCACCATACTCCAGCAATACCAATACGAATCAAAGCATTTCCTCTCCTACAGACCAAAATATCAACAATATAGCAAGGTCAATCAGAGCCATTACTTGAAGAAAAGACCAACGGTGTGGTCTACAACTATTCAACTGAACCGGTGGCTGAAGAACTGACTAGTGCAGTGGTGTAAAATCACATATTCTCTTTTCTTTTCTCTTTTGAGATTTTTCTTTATTGTAATTCCGGCAGATAGTGTGTAACAAAGTTCCATTTAGTGGGATTTCATGTTTGTTGAACGCAGACCCACACCAGGCTCGTTGTATCTTAGAAGTGGTTTGCCTGTAACCTATCAGCATACTCAATTTTTTTAGTAGGAACAAATAACGCTTTAACGACAGTGTCTCAGATGTACTTCAGCTTCTCCTTTGTACAAATCATCTTAATTTTTCGAGTTCCATATTTTACAAAAATATTATTATTTTGTATAATTTCCAACATTTAATCTATGTAATTTGGACGGTTTAATTTGACTGAAATTTATGCATAAGATTTCATATGCAAGTGCTCTCAGCCATCCAGCATAGCATCAAATTGCAACTGCATGCTCCCCGAGAAAAAAGAGAAAAGCTGGCCAACTCCGGCGACGATGGAATGAAGAGGGCATTGGCGTGCCAACCTGGATCACTTTTGAAGTCCGAGCTATTAATCCGTTGGAATTTGCCATGTTTTACTAACCAGGTGGGCACCGTTTGTAATGGATACAGGCTGTCGGTCATGGAGTCTGAAGCCCCCAGTTTTGTAAGGCCCACCATGATGTACCTGTTTTATCCACTCCATCCATCCGTTAAGACAGCTCAGAGTAGAACATGAGCCCAAACTCAAGACAGATCCAAAGTTCAACTGGACCACACCAAAAGAAAGAGTGGGAATAAAGATACCCATCGTTGAAACCTTCTTAAGCCTGCCATGTTGGTAATATGTCATCCGACCCATTCATAAGCTGACTCCAACCTCGATAAAGAGCCTTTTAAGAAAAAAAAAAATTTAAAAACAATAACTTCATCCAAAACTTTTGTAGCCATTAAAAAGTTTTCGACGGTGGGCGTTTATTTATCCACTGTTTTCTGTGGTGTGGTCCATTGAAGCTTTGTATCTGGGTCATGTTTGGGTTAATGTCCTAAAATGAGCCGGCGAAACAGATGAACGCAGTGAAGACATACATTACAGTGGCCCCCACCTAGCTTTGGGCCGTCTACTCCCCTTTCAATCCCCGCTGCGGGTAATCTGCGTCTGGTTGTCATTTCACAAACCGTTCAGTTTTTACAGACACGTGCGTACTGCGGCCGACTTGATGAATGGGCCCACCTTTTTCAGACCATAGCATAATTTTGGTGGGTACCATTTGGTGACTGACCATGTTATTGCTGCACGTACCCACATGGCATTTGTATGTAACATCCGAGCCATGCATTAAGTAGGCCTAACCGCGTGGATGAGCTGGCAAAGAATTTAGGTCCATCCACTCATCAGGCATGCCGCATGTTTCCATCGAAAGTGGTTTGTAATTTTTTAAACGGTCCATTACACTGTTTGCATGTGTCACCAACCAGATTACTTAGCCTACCTATAATGCATGGCTGCAACTTCCATGCTAGTTCATGTATGAAGTGGCCCCTACTTGATGTGCGGCTATGGTGTTTTACATTTAGTGAAAAATTTAAAAAATAGTTCATATATTTGTGAAAATGTTGCATACATAAACTTGGCTTGATCTAGCCCGAGCTATTGACCGAATTGAGCTAAATTGGCTAGTCGGGCTCAAGGTTAGCTAGTGGCCAAGTGAGTCGGGCTGAGGCTAGCTTGACTCGGCTCAGCTCGATGCGCACACCTAGTGGCTCATATTTCTCACACACGTTGCAATTTTTCCAGGTGTGGTGACGTGAGGTGCATGATGGGCTAGCAGTGTAAGGATGCGGATTGCATCCGATCGACCCCTGCCTGTCTCCAGCTGCGAACAGGTAGTAGCTTTGAGTGGCCACCGCGATGCATGGGTCTTATGCACATTTTCTATCTTTCTTTTATTTTTTCCTTCTCTTAGTATTATTTTAGAATATCGGCTCAAAAATGAGTCAATCCAAGGCTCAAGTGGATTACACAATGGGGATTAAACTCTTACGGTTGAAAACTTGCTGGGGTCACGGAAGTTTTGGATGGAGCTGATATTTATTTTTTGTCTTACTCCAAGTCTATGTAACTTTATGAATAGGTTGGATGACTAATAAACATCACGGTGGGCCCTAGGAAAGTTTCAACGGTGAGAATCATTATCACTGCTGCTTCCTGTGGTGTGGTCCACTTGAGCCTTGGATCTGCCTCAATTTTGGGCTTATATTCTAAAATTATATGAAAAAAAAAAAGATGGATGGTGTGGATAAGACCCATACATCATAGTGCCCACTCAAAGCGGCTGCCTGTTCCCAGGGCCCACACCCACCTTTGCCATTGCTGAGCCTGATAGAGCTGCGTGGATTGGACTGAGGCAATGCATCCTTTTGAGCCTTTAGAAAGAGTCAAGCACAGGACCTAACTTGAATGGAAATCGCCCTAAAAAAATAGTCTCAGGCCTTGTTTGTAGGACTCAGGGCAACGTGAGTCCATCCACATGGACTGGCTTCATCACTTATTCACGCATTTCGATGGTTAGAAGCTTTTGACCATTGTGGTTTTCAAGATATCTCCATCTATGGTGGGCCCCTACCCATGCATGGTGAGAAATAGCATATGGTGGAAAGGAATGAGAGGGCCCCCACGTGGTTGCCAAGTGGAAAAATATTCGACAATTGGATTGTGTTAGGAATCAATCAAAACATTAGAATAGTGAACTCACCTAATACGTGGGGTCCAGCATATGTGCATGGGAGACTTTTAATATGCGGCCAACAAGACCTTATTTCATATCGAGGCAACAGGACTATGGATTGTCCTTTTTTTAATGTGGTTAGATGGAAATTCTATTTCCATTTCTAGCTCCAGATGAACAAATGCGAATTATATGATCAGAAGGACGCACGGGAAAAATCAAAAGACGATTCGTGAAAGGTGCCGTACGTAAGGAAGTTAAGGTGGCAATTACGCTTTAATAGTGAGTGATGCGGGTTCTGCAATGTTTGTAATTAAGCTTATTACACCATGATCTGTAAATGCATCCAATCCGTCCATCCATCTATCATGTGTGCCAGCTCTTGTTCACCTTGGATCTCAAACATCAGGACAATCAAAACTCAGGTGGACCAAACCATGTAAAATCATGCACGAAACTTCTGAAATCAACTTGTGTGGCCACCTCAGCTCTAGGATGGCCTCATTTTTGGGGTGTGCATTCATTCCGGTGGGGCTTATCTTCTCAATGGAATTAAGGGAATATAAAAAACATGGTACCCCACTTTCAAACTGAAAGGTCTTAACGGTGGGTGTTGACATCGCAATTTTTGCCAGGGTGGAACTCACTTGTATTTGGGTACCATAAGAAAATATTTTTGATAGTTCATATAAAAAAATGAGGGTATAAATTTAAAAATTATATATTTTTAAAAATTTTCATTTATACTTTAAAAACAAAATTTTGATTTAAAACTTTTTGTTGGCGCTCCTTTTCCAATTTGTTTTCTATAACGTGTGAATGCACAGGCATGTTTAAATTGATATAGGGGATCAATTCAAACCAAACAACTTTTAACCCCAAATGTCAAAATAAATAGACATGTCCAACGTGAACATATATAAGCATATTATGAATCGCTTACTAAGTTACTTACTAGAATTTTATAATAATTAGGTAATTGTTGAAAGGTGGAGTTCTTCCTCTAAAAATAAGTCATGCTTACCTTCCTCAAAAAGGATTTTTCAAAATTACCATGCAATCAAACAAAAGAATAAACTCACAAGTAATGAACTGCATGTAACAAAAATTGTGTTTGGGATTTGATTACCAATGGTGCTAGTTGTAAATCAGTTACAAGAAATTGGGCTTTATTATATCTTGGGGACATATTGCTTGTGACCTGGATAAGAAAACTCTTATTCAATTGGCATTGGAAGCGAATAGTTTTTAAAGGAAAGCGACTCCATGACCTTTATTGTAACTGCTTTCCTTCTATTTATTTTCTATTCCGCTGCCTTTGAATTGCACTGATTATTATTACTTATAAGGAGTGAACTCGAACAGATGCACCTTAAAGACTTATTAGATGTGGTCCCTAAATCATGGCGGCCCACACACACCCAAATGTAGACTAAGCTTATTCCCCAAGGGCTCCAGATGTGGCGGCATTAGAATAAATATCTATTTACCTCTCAAATGTCTTTGACCGTCTAGACGCTGGTGCTTGTTCAACACCATTTTATAAGTGGTGGTCTCTCATCCAGTATTAAGCCTTTTTTCTTTTTTTCTTTTTTTTTTGTGTTTTTGTATGCATATTCATAAGAAGACAATTCAAATTAATTGAAGCATCATAACCATCTAATTTATCTCATTTCATCTGGGCTGCTGGTCATTTTATTTTTTCACTGTCATTTGAATAGCAATCAATTGGAGACACCACAAATTAAATGGTGTTGAACTATCAGTCTTATTCATTTTGACAAGAAAAAGTTGTTAACGTCTAACACAGCGGTTAAAAATACTTTTAAACAACTTTTATTTTCCTTTTATGCCACATTTTCTTTGAAAAAAATAAACAGTTTATCTTAAAAAAGCTTGAGAAGCTTCCCCACCTTGCTAACGGAAGCTTGCTTGTCTCCAGCATCTCTACCGTGCATGTGGGCCCACCGAGATATGTGACATCCACCTGTCCATCAACTGTGCTAGATTATGATAGGAGGTAAACCCAAAAATCAGGCCAATCAAAATTTCAATTAGTCCAAACCGTAGAGAATAATGGAGATGGAAACGCCCACCGTGGAAACCTTCTCGTGGCCCATCGAAGTTTTGGATCAGGCTAATATTTGGTTTTTACCTTCATCCTTGTAGGATTCACTTTATGAATGGGTTAGATGGCATATAAACATCATGATGAGCTAAAAAAAATTCAGTGGTAGGCATCCCATCCCTGCCGTTCACTTTGGTGTGGTCCACTTGAGATTTGAATCAACCTGATTCGTGGGCTCACGTCCAAACATGAGTTATTGCAAAAGATTGACTGTGTGGAAGCCACAACATCACGGTGGGCCCACAGCTTTTTGTCGCATAGGCTCCGAAATTTCTGGTCCCTTTCTTCGATGCTATATTTCTTCGTTTTATTAAAGACAATCCCGTGGTTACTATAGGGCTTTAGAAATGACGTGAGAAGGCACTAATCCCTAATTAGCTCGTCCATGCTTCGACTCTCTTCGGTAAGGAATGGTCCCAACGTATAGTGTATATTATTACCGGTCACGTTGTATGGAAAAATAATGGCCGTCCATCCAATCTCATCATGGTGATAAGGTTACAGTTACAGATGTGGACCCAACGCTTTGATCAATCATCATTGTCATTGTCACGGGCTTGTCCTAGTCACTCGGGGTCTGCTTTACAGATCATGTTTTGACAACGGGAAACGGGGAGTTATTTCACACTCGGACGGAGTATGACGCCTGATACTCAAGCACTTAAAACCAATAGAGTTACACAACCCACTGACGCTGAGTCACAGACCTAAGACTAGGTAGGTTGAACATTCCTGGCCTCTGATTCCTAAGACACTTGTTCATTGCATTAGGGACGCGGATTAGCTGCTGACAGATTGATTAGCGAGACTCTCCACTGAAGTGACGTCACCAAGTTCTGTGGGCCCCACCATGATGTATGTGTTATATCCACACCATACATCCATTTGGAGAGATCATTTTAGGGCATGAGTTAAAGAATGAGGCAGATCCAAAGCTCCAATGGACCCATCACAGAAAAAAGCGGGGAGAGCGATACCCACCGTTGAAACTTTCCTAAGGTCCACCATGATTTTTATTTGAGATCCAACCCGTTCGTAAGTTAACACAGAACGAAGGGGAAACAAAAATATCAGTTTGATCGAAAACTTCCATGGCCGCTAGAAGCTTTTAATGGTAGGAGTTCAATCTCCACTGTTTTCTGTGGTGGGGTCCACTCGAGCTTGATCAAAAATGATCTATCCAAATGGATGGACGGTGTGGATACAACTCATACATCATGGTGACGTTACTTTAGTAGCAAGTCTCCTACTCGGCTTGTCAGTAGCTAATCCGCGTCCTTGCAATAGGATGGATCATTGGATATTTGAATGTCCACCAATTAGATTAGTCAGGTAATGAAAGTAAGTTGGACATTTTATTTAAATTATTCGTATGCCATAAATGCAATTTCTATTCATACTCATCCTCATGATAGCTCAAGAAAAAGTTTGATAATTGTCTGGTGGCCCACCAAACAACGACCCTCGACCTTCATAAAAGATGGTCCCACAAGTACAATTGTTAATATTACGAGAAACTTCCAGATTATGTGTGGTCCGTCATATCAATATTGTCGGCACATGTTATTTTCATTATATTATTAAGTTGATTATTCCATGCATGCGTTTCCATGAGTAGATGTGATTATTCATACATGCGAGGATTCTGTATACTTGACGTGGTCAACACAATGAAATGTAGCAGATTATCGTCATTTAAAAGCTTCGTGCATTTTCGCACAGCTTAGACCATTGTGCAGGTATGCATAATAAGAGCAATGCATGTTGAGGGAGTAAATTACTACTTGCAATCCAATTATAGCTTACTGGGAACCCTTGTAACCCTAAGCTTTGTAAGGCCCACTGGCGATCCATTGCATTAAATCATGGACGAAGAAGATGTCACATGAACATAATAGTAGGCCTTGCAGAGCTTAGGGTTACGGGGCTCCTTGCAATCGTAATTGTAGGAAATCCACATCCCGTGATGAGCTGCACATGTACATACATAAGATTTGTGCTCGAATCTATGAGATGATCATGATCAACATGATAAGAAGCACATCATGTTAGCCTACAAGTTGTAGCAAGGATGGATCCTTGATTGATCTGGTATATCCCATGTGATGATTGTGTATGATACTAACAATTAACGACGATTATTTTGTCAATAAATCCACATATAGATTTGGGCAGAGATATCTCTCTCATGTATACCCCACAAATTGCCGTGAGACCATTTATCCAAAGAAATAGAAAGATTCCAGTCTTCTTGCTGCCTATTTGTTGTCGTGCGAGTTTGTTAGTCTTATAGGTGATTTTAGAATTGGGGTATTAATGCATGTCATATAAACAAATTTTGAGTGCCTGCAGATGAACTATGATATGCCCAAGTAACAAGTAACTCCCCGTAATATTCATAGTGATTGAAAATTGGCAATTTTTAATTTCTGCTCTAAGTAGAAGTTTAAAATTTCCTGAAAAGAGCTTCGTTATCCTTCTTCATGACAATCACAAACACCTCTCTCCTGGTTTGAATTATTGTAAGACCTCCACTCTGGCTATGTGGCAGGTTAGTATTTGGTTGACCGAGAGGCCTCAACCCAAGCCCAACCTGACCTGGTAAGTGATGTAGAGTGGGTCGTAGAAAGTTTTATGGCTAAGATGGATTAGAAAAGGCCCGGTCGATGACAGAAGTGATCCGGACAATTGGACATTAGATTGGGCGTATCTCACAATCCAAAATGAGTTATCGGGTATAAAAATATATGATTTTAGGGTAGAACGAGCTACTTTAGCCAACTAACCCCACTACGCTAGGTTGCGCAAGCTGAATTTACAAAATACCCCTAGATCGACGATCGTTTCCCTATTTTAATTTTGTTTTTAATATAAATAATAAGTTTGAGTTTGATTATAACTCTTCATCCATTGGGCTTCAAGAGTTGTGCCCAATGTGAAAAGAGCTTAGAATAATTAGGAGAATAGCTTGGTGAAGCCAAATAGGACACTATTTTTAGCCAAAAACCTTGCGCGCTAGTAGACATCACGGCCGTCTATAAATAGTAAGCTTACTATTTATAGTAAGTTGCAAATTCTATGAGTTTTAGTTGTAATTTACTTCTAATTTCTCTCTCATTGCTTGGTATCCCTATTTAAAGGGTTGTAAACTCGTTTATTTCATTCATTAATCAATTTTAAATTTTATAGAATTTATTTTCTATTTTGCTTGCTTTCTTTCTCGTGGATTCGAAAAGCCTCTGTAAGGAATTTAGAGAAGTTCCGTGGATTCGGGACAGTTATCCTCCTGAGGAAGATGTTGCTTGACCTTATCACACTCATCCCTGCGTCAATTGGTATTAGAGCGAGGATTCTCGTCGGGCCGATAGCAAAGAACGAAGGTATGAACCAAAATCCTATGAACGATGATACAGGGATTCTTTATCTTACGGAAAGAATGAAAGCTTTCTCCTGGGAGAGTCAATTGACTATGCAAGGGCTGCAGGAAACCCTCGACCGTCTTGCCGATGCACTACTTCAGCCCCAAGCCCTAGGCGGTGCTCCTCCGCCTATGGTTGCTCCACTGCCCGTGGTTGCTATACGGCACAACCTTGATTCCGTAGAGCACTACCAGTAGCAAATCGTAGGGCTATACCAAATGATTTAAGTTCTAGCGATGAGGACCTTAATGAAGGTTTTGCCCGACGACCAATCCATGTAGGCGATCATATAGATCGTACTAAAAGAAACTATCGAGGTAAGGCTAAACTTCCTAGTTTTATTGGTTTGTTACGTATAGAAGATTTTCACGATTGGCTAGCCGAAGTACAGAGATATTTTGATTATATAGATGTGTCAGATCATAAAAAGATAAAATTGGCAGCATTTAAATTAAAATCTAGTGCTTCTACCGACAAGGACCTTAATGAAGGTTTTGTCCGACGACTAATCCATGGAAGTGATCATCTCTATCATGCTGAAAGAAACTATCAAGGTAAGGCTGAACTTCTTAGTTTTAATGGTTTATTATGCATAAAAAATTTTCTCAATTAGCTAGCCGAAGTAAAGAGATATTTTGATTATATGGATATATCAGATCATAAAAATGTAAAATTGATAGCGTTTAAATTAAAATCAAGTGTTTCTGCATGGTGGAAGCAATTACAACTTTTACAAGACCGCCAAAATAAGGCGCCCATCTCATCATTTTCACGGATGAGACGTCTTCTTCGATCACGTTTCTTCCCAGTGATTATGAGCAGATATTATTTCAGCAATACTATAATTGTCGACAAGAAAATCAAACCATCACAGATTACACTGAAGAATTTCAGTGGTTGGCAACACAAAACGATCTATTAAAATCTGAGGAGGGTTACGATCGACAATTCAAGATCGATTTCAGATGCACCTAGTCAGAATTGTGGATGAAGCAATTCAGTTGGTAGGTAGGGCAGAAACGCAGCTTGCGAGAGTTTCGAATCAATCTTATCCTTCAACTCGACCCCCCTAACGGGTCCCACGCAGAATCCAGTTCTGACACGAGGAAAAAATCAGTAGGAGAACGTCATCAATCTCCTCCAATCGCAAGCCACGATACGGGAAGCTACTCATCTATGCCTCAACGTATAGCACCCATAACAGTGGGCCTGAGTAGAATTCTAAATTCTTATGTTCGGCCAAGATCGAACAATTGTTATCACTATGGCCAACAGAGCCACTTATTAAACACTTGTCCTCAACATCCCACAACACACTTGATCATAAACGAAGGGAGCATTGAATGTGAGGCCATAAAAGAAGATCCTAGCTTTGATGAACATGAGCAAGCCACTGAGGAAATAACATATAGTGGTGAATTGACGGGCGAAGATCGTGGCGAATCTCTAGTTGTGAGGCGATTTCTGTATACCCCACAGAAGGAATTACAATATATACTATACGCAGTGCACTGTCAATGGAAAGTCTGTGATGTGATCATAGACAATGGTAGTAGCGAGAACATCGTCTCCAGAATGTTGGTAGACAAGTTACAGCTACAAACGACAAAACATCCTTCTCCACACTCAATTGGCTGGATAAAAAATGTGAACGAGACCAAGATAACTGAACAATGCACTATCTCGTTTTCAATTGGCAAAATTTATAAGAATCGAATACTTTATGATGTGGTCGATATGAAAGAATGACATATGTTACTCGATCACCCTGACAGTCGGACCGTGATGCGACCTATAAAGGATGAGACAATGTCTACATATTCGTCAATGATAGTCGAAAAATAATTTTTGCCCTTATGGCACCAGAGAACCACCCTGAAGCCTCTAAAGTGGAGGAAAGTTTCCTCTTGACCATTCAAAATTTCATGGAGAAATCCAAGAAAACCGGTGAGGTATACGCCATAGTGGTGAAGGGCAAGGAATCGGAACATTCATACATTCCTCCAAGTTTAAGACTATTTCTAAACGAATTTAAAAAAGTCTGTTAGAAAGATTTACCTAATAGATTACCCCCATGAGGGACATCCAACATCACATAAACCTCGTCCCTGGCCTACCTAATCGCCCTCATTATCAGATGAGTCCGAAAGAGTGTGAGATACTTCAGGAGCAAGTGGAGAAATTGATCCGTAAGGGTCTCTTGAGAGAGAGCATGAGCCCATGTGCCGTAACAAGATTATTCAAACAAAAAAAAAATGAAAGTTGGCACATGTGTGTTGACAGCCGGCCAATCAACAAAATTGCTATCAAATATCAGTTCCCAATAACATGGTTGAACGACATGCTCGATATGCTAGAAAGGGTCAATGTGTTCTTTAAACTAGACCTAAGGAGCGGGTACCATTAGATTCGTATCTGACCGGTGATGAGTGAAAAATAACATTCGAGACCAAGGAAAGGTTGTATGAGTGGCTGGTCATGCCCTTCGGCCTATCGAACGCACTAAATACTTTTATGCGTTTGATGAATCAAGTTCTAAATCGTTCACTGGCCGATTTGTGTTAGTATATTTTGATAACATACTGATATATATATATATATATATATATATATATATATATATATATATATATATAGCCAAGATGAGACAGAACACAGGAAACATCTCAGGCATGTGTTGTAGGTCTTACAAATTAACAAGTTATACCTCAACTTGAAAAAATGTAGTTTTTTAATGAATAGCCTTTTTTTTCTAGGATTTATTGTAACATTCATGGGCATCCGTGTGGATGAGGAAAAGGTACGAGCCATTAGGCAATGGCCGATCATGACAAACATTAATGAGGTGAGGAGTTCTCATGGGTTGATCACTTTATATTTTCGATTCGTGTAAAATTTTAACACAATAGTTACGCTTATTACAGATTGCATGAAAAAAGAACCGTTTCAGTGGACCGATGAAGCCGATAAGAGCTTTCATGAGATCAAGCATTGTTTGAAGCCGACAAGAGGTTTCATGAGATCAAGCATTGTTTGTCCACAACACCGATCTTTATGCTTCCTAATTTTGACAAGTTGTTTGAGGTTGAGTGTGACACTTCATATGTTAAAATTGGAGGAGTATTATAACAGGAAGGTAGGCCGGTAGCCTTTTACAGTGAGAAGCTCAACGAAGCCCGAAAGAAGTGGTCCACGTATGAGCTTGATTTGTACACAGTTGTTCAGGCACTATAACATTAGTAGCATTATCTAATTCAAAGAGAGTTTGTTCTATATACTGACTATCAAATATTAAAATTTATTAATAATCAGGCTAACGTGAATCACGTGCATGCTAGATGGGTTGCGTTTTTATAGGAATTCACGTTCGTTTTGAAGCACAAGTCATGGTAGCAGAACAAGGTGGATGATGCACTTAACCGCCGTGTATCAATACTTGTTACAATGAGCAACGTACTAGTCAGCTTCGACTGCCTCAAGGAGCTGTATGTCAAGGACGAGGACTTCAAAGATTCTTTGATGAAGTGCCAAGAAGGTTACCCCAGTGACTTTCATATACAGGACAGTTTTCTCTTAAAAGGGAATCGATTGTGCATCCCCAAAATTCTCTGAGAGAGCAAATTATTCAAGAGTCACATGGAGGTGACCTCAGTAGACACCTTGGGCAAGACAAGACGTGAGCTCTTTTGTAATAACGATACTTTTTTATTTTTTATTTTTTTAAAATTTAAAGTGGATGGAGCCACTAGAAATTCATTGATAAAACTAGGACCTGTACAATCCTTCGGGCAGCCACTAACAAAAAGGTAAGGGTCGCCTATCATATAACCCACTTACAGACCAGACGAGGTAAAGAACAAAACCAAAAGCAAAGACCGCCAAAAAGCCAATGTAGAAGGCTCTCAAATGGCATGACAAACCTATCAGCTAACCGACCAGGCCAGATCCATTAGCTTAGACTCTCAAGTTTCTTAAGTTTGTCCTATCAAGAACTAAACAGCTCCTAATACGCCTAGGAAGCTCAAGGGGTGAGAGGAAATGAAAGAACGGTATTACTGGCCGCAATTGGTACGTGATGTGGGAAAAATCGTACAACATTGTTATGTTTGTCAGACCTCAAAGGGGCAATCTCATAATACGGGCATCTACACCTCGTAACCTGTGCTTGATGGTCCTTGGAAAGATTTATTTATAGACTTCGTGCTTGGTCTGCCACGAACACAACGCGATATGGATTCGGTGTTTGTAGTGGTATATCGTTTCTCTAAGATGGCGCACTTTATCCCATACAAGAAGACCTTCGATGTAACACACGTGGCGAATCTATTCTTCAGGGAGGTCGTACGGCTACACAGGGTCCCCAAGACCATTACTTCTGATCATGACATGAAGTTTATTAACCACTTTTAGTGGACTTTATGGACTCGATTCGATACATGGCTTCAATTCAGTAGTGCTTACTACTCACTGACTGATGGGTAGACCGAGGTTGTGAATTACGCATTGGGAAACCTTCTTCGCTGTATTTCAAGAGAAAAACCAAAGCAGTAGGATTTGTCCTTATTTCAATTAGAGTTTTCATTCAACAACATGGTGAACCGCTTGATAGGAAAATCACTGTTACAGATTATCTACGGATGAGTGTTTCGCCACACACTTAACTTGGTCCCTCTGCCTAAGCTCTCAGGCATAAGCATTGCGATAGAACATATGGCAGACAGGATCATGGGCATCTATGTGAAAGTGCAGACCAAATTACATGCCTCGAACGAGAAGCACAAGGAACAAACAGACAAGCATCAGCGACAAAAAGTTTTTGAGGTGGGCGACCGCGTTATGGTTCATCCACGCAAAGAAAGATTTTCAACCAAAATGTATAACAAGTTGAAGAATAAGAAGATTGGACCCGTCCCTATCATTCAAAAGATCAATGACAACGCTTATATTGTTGATCTTCCAGATGACATGGCGATTTCATAGACTTTCAACGTCACGGACTTAATCGAGTATCATGAACCAGAGCAGGACGAGAACTTGAGGACGAGTTCTTTTGAAGTGGAGGGAACTGATGTAGAGCGGGTTGCGGATGGTTTCATAGCCAGGATGGATTAGAAAAGGCCCGGTCGACTACAGAAGTGATTCGGACCGTTGGACCTTAGATCGAGCATATCTCACAATCCGGAATGAGTTATCAAGTGTAAAATATATGATTTTGGGGTAGAACGAGCTAATTTAGCCAACCAACCCTGCTACGCTAGGTTACGCAAATCGGATTTGCAAAATACCCCTGGATCGACAGTCGTTTACCTATTTTAATTCTATTTTTACTATAAATAGTAAGTTTTAGTTTGATTATAACTCTTCATTCATTGGGATATAGGAGTTGCACCCAACATGAAAAGAGCTTAGAATAATTAGGAGAACAACTTGGTGAAACCAAATAGGACACTTACTATTTTTGGCCGAAAACCTTGCGCATTAGTAGACATCATGACCGTTTATAAATAGTAAGTTTACTATTTATAGTAAGTTGTGAATTCTAGAAATTTTAGTTGTAATTTGCTTCTGATTTCTCTCGCATTGCTTTGTATCCCTATTTAAAGGATTGTGAACTAGTTTATTTCCTTCATTAATCAATTTCGAATTTTATAAAATTTATTTTCTATTTTGCTTGCTTTCTTTCTCGTGGATTCAAAAAGCCTCTGTGAGGAATCCAGAGAAGTTTTGTGGATTCAGGACAGTTATCCTCTTGAGGAGGATGGTGCTCGAACTCATCGCGTTCATCCCTGCGCCAATGGGTTAGGTTGAAGATTTGCAGACTGTGCCTAACTACTCAACCCAACCCAACCTGACCTAAAGCTCGGTTGGGCCAGTCCGGTTTGGATTGAGCCCCACCCAAGTTGCACCCTAATCCACAGTACGTAGGAGCTAATATTTGGACTGTCTGGATGGACGTACAGATGCCCAACCCCTAGATTGGATTGGCAACTTACCAAAGCCATTGGTGAATGGTCACCATAATTATGGCTTTCTAAAATACATAGGAATTAAAGAAATGAAAAATACGATGTGCATGTGTCATGAAAAGAGTGTGAAATGGAGGAAAAGGAAAGGCCAATGTAGGAGTCGACCTCTCAACTACCTGAATTTGGGAGGAAAGACGGGTCACGGGTCAAGGTAAGACTGCGAAGGAGAAATAAATAATTCTCGCAGCTTGCCGAGAAATTCTACTGCCTCCTCTCTTATTAATAATGCAACCTGTTTCTTGGACTTTTGAAGATCATGTGACTCTCTCTACTCTTTTTCTCCTTTCTCCTTTGACAGCTTGTCCATCTCTCTCTCTCTCTCTCTCTCTCTCTCCCCTTCATCTACCCCATCCGTGATTAGCTTTATTGGTTGACCTTTGTTTGTTGTATACATATATCAATTCCATATAACTTATTTTAATGTGTACCCATACGTCCACATGCATAAATTTCATCTGATTTACAAATACAAGATACATCAATATCTTTATATAGGGTTGGGAGTCAGTGAGGGGCCGCTTACGTGAAGGGGCAGGAACGAGTTCGAGCTCTGGGCATTCCACGCATACACGTTAAGTGAAGCAAACACGTGCGTTGAATTTGGACCGTAAAGATCTCTATTTCTCTCTGCCCATTTCTCCCGAATAAGTTGACCTGACTGATCAGTGAACCAACATTATTTTACTTCATAAAATGTTCAAACTATAGATGGCCTGGATCTCTGATACACGTGCAATAGGTCCCAATCTCTAACACTTCTTTCGTCCCGTCACGTGGGTGAACCTCTACAGATATCCATTGCTAGCCCTAGATATAGCATGGTTTAATCCATCTATTTTATACAAGTGCAGCCTAGGATTCCAAAACCCATGATATTGTGTTCAGCTTAGGATTCCAAGACCTGATAGGGTGATCTAGATTGTTGATGTGATGGGACTCACTGTAGATGTAGTACGAACCAAACACTTTCTTGATTAGCTAATTGCTATCTATCCCATTTATTACTATCATTATTTAATATTTTTAAATAAAATATTATTAATTGGGTAAATCATGAAAATAATTTCAGATAATCGGGTAAGCAGAATATGGAACTGACCTGCTTAGAAATTGGATAATCGGGTAAAAATTTTAAATTGGGTAGAAAATGCCGCATCTCAATCTGATTAGTGTTCGGTAGGCCAGGTGGCCGACTACGCAAACAGTTTCCGTTGCCAGCCATACTCCATCACTTCCATTTTTTTCTAATTTTTGAGCTTTGTTAAATCCACGCACGTTGCCTTGCCCATCTACTCCCTGGCACATGAGCCAATGTGGGACGTGTGTGAGACATCTAATTTCTCCAGGTAGGCTATACTGTTTAGATCTGGCCTAGAAATCAGAGCATTTTACACCTCAGGTGGGCCTCATCATGCAGCTATCTTCACCGTCAATTTACTTTATGCGTTGCTTGCCGAGGCATAAGATCTCGGCATCTTTCTGACCAGATGGGGAGCTCGATTCTGGTACACTTGTCCTATATTTGGAAATATCAAACCTCTTACATTAATTTCGTCTCCTACCCATGGGTTTATCGGAAGCGGATTGGCTGGTGTATCACACAAAACCGACATGGCCGATGTGTTGATGTCACCAAGTTCTGTAGATCCCACCACGAGGAGGTATGTGTTATATCTAAACCGTACATCCATTTGGTGAACTCGTTGTAAGGCTTGTGCCAAAAAAAAAAGACAGATTCAACGATAACGTGGACCATATTGCAAAAAACAGTGGGGAATGAACGTCTACCATTGGGAATCATAGAAGTTTTGGATCAAAATGATATTTGTTTTTCCTCTTCATCCATATCGGTGTGACCTTATGAATAGGTTGAACTAAGAATAAGCATTATGATTATGATGGTCCTAGGAATGTTTTAATGGTGTGAACCCCACTGCTATTTGTGGTGCGGCCCACTTGAGCTTTAGATATGACTCATTTTTGAGTTCAATTTATAAAATGATGTCACCAAATGATGGATGGTGGATATAATAAATACATAATACGAGGTATGTGTTATATCTAGGGGTGTACATCGAGTCGAGCTAGCTTTAGCTTGACACAGTTCGAACAGTGGCTGACCTCAGCTCGGTCCTTGAGCCTGACTAGCTAGCTCGGCTCGGTTTGGTCAGTAGCTTGGCCAACTCGGGGCGAGTTCAAGCCAAGATCGAGCCGAGTTCGCCATTGAGACATTTTCACAAACACCTGAACTGTAACTTCAAAATCTCATTGTTTTACAAACAAAAACAATTGTTTTACAGGTATTTTCTCAAACACCTTCTAAGTAACATAAAAAACAAAAAAAAAAAAAGAAGAAGAAGAAGAAGACAGAGAAAAAAGGTTTTTGTTTTATGTACATACCTTCCTTGCCACCAACCACATTTTGTTGAGTCATTTTATCAAACAGTTGGTGAGCAACATTAATGGCAAAGTAACTGAGTTACCGAATTGGTTCGATTTAAGTTGGATTCGATCCGAGTCAAGTCGAGCTGGGGCCTGCACGAACTCATAAAATCAGCTCAACTCGGCTCAATCTCAGCTTTGAACCGAGTCGATTCGAGCCCACATGGGCAGTTGATGAGACCTACACGTGACAGTCATCCTGTCAATAGCTTTTTAAAAAAATAATAATAATAAATTTTAACACTCATGCACACCTTAGTAGGATTTCACCACCTATGGGTACTCAAACCCTTAACCAGGTGTTTAAAGTACTAAGAGTCTACCACTGGAGCAAGAGCAAGCACCCTGTCAAGATAGCTTACTAACAAGGAACATTTCAAGACTTCAAACGTTATGCTCCTGATCTCTGATCCAAAACCAAAATGGACTCGCCTCCAAGCACTCACACACTTTTGGTGCTTTTGAAATTGACGGCACTTTCTATAGAAAAAATACTTTTTAAAAACTTTATATATATATAACACATCTTAATTTATCACATGTCGTCAAACTTATTTAATAATTTATGCACGTGTTTATCTCAACTCACAATCACGTAAATAAGAGGAATCTTAGTCATCTCAAGGTACATTGCATTTTGGATTTTGAATTACATCTCAATCCTTATTTTGTATGGATTTTTAGATTATAATTGGATAGGATATATTATCACTTGGTGGCCTACCACAAAATATTGCATTTATTTAGAATTTAATTATCTTTTAGACAGATAAGAAATAACCCATGATTGCTCTATCGACTCTTGAGGTTAGGTATTAAGCTCTTGTATCTATATATTATTATTGAGTTAACATGGATCTCCTATGTTTTATGTGATATTGGAGTATACTTGTATCATCCTTTTATTATCTTTTGTCACAATTTAAGTGATATATGTATCTCAACATCAATCCTACATTTTATGCACATACAAGTACGTACATTGAGATAGACTACCTCTTAAGAAAATATTGCATTAGATAATCTAGTTAGACAATTCATTTATTCATAGCAAAGGATTGCTGATATCTTCACTAAGGCATTTACAAAACCTATTTTCTAAAGATTGCACACTAAGTTGGGAGTGTTGTCTAAACCACTCTCTAGCTTGAGTAGTGATAAGAAACATTTCAAATCTCCACACGTGTGTATGGTTACGTGTGGAGACGTGAAGTCTCCACACGTGTAGATGAACTAACTCCAAGTCATGACAGCATCCTCTCCTCATTAAAGCCGTGTGAAAGCAGGACTCTCCAATGGAGAAGAGACCTTCTTAGGACTCTCCAATGGAGAAGAGACCTTCTTAATCTCCTTCTCCTAATCTTCTTCTTCTTCGATATTGTAATCTCATTTTCCCAATGCATCTCTTCTTCTTTTTATTATAAATAAGTAATTCATTATAGTGAGGGTTCACATGGTATGATTGTCAACGCCTCTCCCTCACTCTCTCTTTGAATTTCTTCACTTAAGCCAAAATTTCTGTGTAACTGACCACAGACGATCATTCGTTCCTGATTTCTTTTCACTTTCTTTGTTGCCTTCTTACTCATCGTTTGCATGCAACTCGATTCAATTGGAAGCACATGATATGCTCTTTGAAGGTATTAGAATTTCCAACCTTGTGATAGTTTATTATAGGTTTGCTGGCCCCACATCCATATATCTCCACATTCCTTTCTAACAACCACGTGTATTAACAAATTGCATGTGTAAGATGGGCCAACTGTTCAGATGACCTGACACAAAAATCAGGCCCGTTTGCTAATCAAGTGGGCCACATCATGTACATTAAATGTGAGTAGCAAGCTTTCTTAAGCTGTACCCTTTTTTGAGGAAACGGATTGGCTACACCCCCTGCCACCAGCCCGGTGGCTGGTGGTCGGTGCTCTGTGGGCCCCACCATGATGTCATCCATTTTTAAAGATCATTTTAGAACTTGATCCAATAAAAAGAGAGGAATAAAAAGCTCAAGTGAACCACAGCACAGGAAAATAATAGTGATTGGATATCCACCATTAAAATCCTCCTAAGGCACAATGTACTATTTATTTGACATTCAATATGTTGATCAGGTCATACAGACCGAGATGAAGAGAAAAAACAAAGATCAGCTTTATATAAAAGTTTTATGCCCTTCAAAAAGTTTTTAATGGTCTACGTTCATTCAACACTATTTCTTATAATTTGGTCCACTTGAGATTGGGATATACCTCAGTTTTAGTCTAATACCATCAAATGATCTAAAAAAATAGATGGACAGCATGGATGAAACACATAAATCATTGTGGGGCCACATAGCACATACCACCAGCCATTGGGTGGTAGCCGGGGGAGTAGCTAATCCCACACAACAGCGTTCTAGCTGTTGTGTTGACATCAGCAAGTCCTGCGGATCCTATAATGAGGTTTGTGTTATATCCAAACAACCGTGATCTAGCTGATGTGTTGACTTCAGCAAGTTCTGTGGGTCCCATCATGAGGTATGTGTTAAATCCAAACCGTTCATCCATTTGGCAAGCTCGGCTTAAGACTAAGAATAAGATAGATCTAAAGATCAAATGGACCACAATGCAAAAGGCAGTGGGGGATTGAACATCCACCATTGAAACCCTTTTGGGGGTGACAGAAGTTTTGGATCAATATGATTTTTTGTTTCCTCTTCATCCAGGTCTTTGTGACCTTATGAACAGATTGGATGAAAAATAGACGTTATGGTGGGCCCTATAAATGTTTTCACGACGAAAATCATTATCCTGCTGCTATTTGTGGTGTGGTCTATTTGAGTTTTGAATATGATTCATTTTTTGTCTCATCCTCCAAAATGATCTCGAAAAATGGATGAACGGTTTGGATATAATAAATACATCATTTTGGGGCCATGGAACTTTGATCTCCTTTGAACCGTTGGTACAACTCGGAGCCAGAGGAGCGTCAGCGTTCGTCTTCGCACGACACGTACCCACACCAGCTATATCGCTGGTGTGTGGTACACCAGCCAATCAGCTTCCTTTTGGATCGAGGGGCTCGGCTGATGAGTAGTCCGACCCGAATCTGCAGAATGTCCTTCCATGGCCCATCTAATGTACGGTCAGACATACCACATATAGGATGGTTTTGCACGTGTGCATAATGTAAAAGTGCGTGTGGAGAGAAACTAGTCTGTCAAGGGTTTTGCTACAGTGCATCGCCACGTTTTGTTATTTTCTCAGTCCGATCTATGGACGGTGGATATGGTATGGCGTTGCAGCCGTCCAAATAATTTATACCGTGGACCTTATTATGGATTGGTGATTCCTAAAAAAAAAATCTTCCCCAAATGGAATATTGACAACCCTTTGATCATTTCACTCCTGTTTTTTTAAAAGAACATTTGGGTTCCTTCGATCTTTAAATAATCAATGGTTGAGATATTTCAATGTAAGAGCTCTCTAAGTATCCACCGTCCACCACTATGAGACCCAACATATACACGGTTTAGGTCTTGCAAAGACCCCAATTTAAGGACTGAATTCCCAGCGTGCCTGTTTCAGCACGTCCGGATGTATCTAGCCAGCTATTGCAGCAGCTTGTCCTACCGGAGGTTTGCTAGAATGCATTGCAACACACCGTAACGTTGAGGTCACCAAGTTCTTTGCGCTCCACCGTGATATTGTGTTATATCCACACCGTCAATCCATTTTGTGAGATCATTTTAGGTGATTGGCTAAAAGATTATTCAGATCAAAAGGTCAGGTGGACCACATCACAGAAAATAGTGGGGATAGTGACATCCATCGTTGCAAGTTTCTTATGGCCCACTGTGATGTTCATTCACCATTCCACCTGTTCATAAGATCACGCAAACCCAGATGAAGGAGAAAAATAAATATAAGCTTGTTCCAAAACTTCAGTGGCCTACAGTAAGTTTTCAATGGTAGGTGTTCAATCCCCACTACTGTGGTGTGGTCGACTTGAGCTTTAGATTTGCTTTAATTTTGGGCCCTTCCCTAAAATGGATTAGCATTGTACATATGGTGGGGCCTACAGTACTTGGTGATGTTAACCCACTGCCAATGTGAGTGCTTCACGCAGTCGGCTTTCTTCCGGACCGTAAATTTATAATGGTTGTGGCCGTCTATGGCCTAGGGATTTTCACTTTGGTATGCCCCATAGATTTTTAAACTAACTAAAAAGTAAGTGCAATAAATAAGTTTCCTGAGGTGACTCATTTAATGGATAGTCTTAATTTAAAACACGTAATGTATCTAAAGTTCTCGTAAGTTCCCACAGTTCGGTCTTAGGAGAGCATTTTTGTGTGTATCAGATTCACTGTTTCAATCTTTTGATCATACAAAGTTATAGTGACCGTTCATTTTCAAAGCAAAAGGGACACATTATCAACGGTTAAATTATTCAATTTAAGAGCTTTTTTAGTTTATCCACCATACAAAGCAACGCCTATCATACAAACGGTCTGGATCATAGGACATGACAGATTTCAAGGCTAAAGCCCTATTGTGGGAAGTGGATTGCGTACTCGGTAACTCAGTACGCTAAACTCTGGGGTCCCACTGTCATTCATAAATTTTCCTTTCCTCATTTGACCGATAATATTAGGATTGTTAAACAAAAAAATGAAACATATTCAAAGCTCACCATTGAAACGGTGTTAATTGAACGTATAACGCCGAACATTTCTCAAGGGCTACAAAAGTTATACAAGGAGCTAAACATGAAGCTGATATGTTTGTTTTCTCATCATCCATGTCTGTGGTAATCAATGTTTCCACTATTTTGTGTGGTAAGGTTTACTTGAGCTTTAAATACGCTGTAATGTTGAGATCAACCCTTAAAATAATTTATAAAAACAGATGGACAGCGTAGATAAACCACGTGCATTTACGGTGAGCCCAGCAGAGTTTACTCAGTACGATAAAAGCGCGTTGAGTTATGGGTTGATCAGAATGCTGATGTGTTTGAGCAAACGTCTCTCGGGAGAAGGGAAATGCTACGGCTACTTGTGAGAGAAGTCTTCCGATACGTACATGTGCGAGTTGCTTTTTCGCACAAGTGGCCAGCGAGATGACAGACTGGCCGAATTTTTGGGTCGCTTCACCTGATAAACGGCCTGGATCTCCCGATTGGCAACTGTACTCAAGTGGCCCCTGCACGGCTCTAGGATTTAACGCTGGATCTCTGTGTAACCAAAGGAATTTATTTATGTAATTTTCTATTAAAAATAGTCTTTAATAATTCACTAAGCAAATGCTACTATGATATAGAAAGCTGGGAAGTGAGGGCTGATCCTCTACCTTAAAATCGGACCATACACGTGGCACATGTATATTGTTGATGCGCAAATCTGTGCTGCCTTCTTTTGACCTCCGAGCACTCTTGCACAAGAAATAAACAAAGGATACCCGTCTATAGCAGGGGACCTCTAATGCCAAGATCAGGCTTAAAATTTGAGTCTTGGTTGTACTCTAGGGATTTTGGGCAGGAGATTTTGTGTACCCGTCCTTATCAGTTATTCCTATATTTATAGTATTCGTAAGGCTGTGTGGCCCGTGATTTCAGGCACTATCTCAGCCGTTAGGCGAGATGCGCTAGTTGCAAATGTTGGCAGTAATTCTAGAATCAAGCTTTAGGCGGTTATTTTCGTCATGTGTTACTGAGAGGGGGTCTTGCACCAAGTTAATCTGGTCGAACTCCCTTGTGACCGAAGATGATCCAAGCCAAGCTCATTTGAGCTGAGCTCTGTCGAGCAGTCGAGGACAACTTGGACTGAGTTTATTAGAGTCAGGCTCTATTGCTCGATCAAAGATGACCCTAGCTAATCCAATCACGACTAAATCAGTCCAAACTATGGCTCAATCTTGATCTCTCATTGGATCTAGCCGTTCTCAATGACCCCTTAGCCTTTTTAGGTTATCCAATTCCTAGTGAGTGCGAGCGAACAGAAAAATTGGGACCACATCCAGCTACGGGGTATGTTCATGGGGACAGGTGTTGGCTTCATGCCAATTTTCCTAGCAAAGTGTTTCGGGAACAAGCGTTCATAGGGCCGAGCTGTTCTTGAAAGTGGTAGGATTATATTTTCCCATAACATATATCATGATCTAAACCAGGCAACCTTATGCTCCGCCGTTGATTGCTTTGGTTGGATCATGTTAACCATACAATATACTTTCCACTTTCGAGAGTTTGTTGTAGATACGAGTCTTCAATGGGGCCTCAATTCCACATACATCAATTTCCAACCGTCCATAGACGGTGAACGGAAATCTCGACACAAATTTCAAAGTCTGGATTTGAAAATTCCTATTATAAAGTGTGTCGGGATTCTCACTCACTTTCCATGGATGGTAGAGATTGGTGCACAGTGTACACGACTCATGACGTATGCTGATTACACCAAACTTAAAGAATATTTTTGCGCGTGCTTTTCATGTTTGATTTTTCTACACTTTTTATTATTTATTAATCTCGAAATAAAATAAAATAATGTAAACGATCTTAATTCTGAAATGTTGGGATAACTCGAATCTAGTTTAATGTGGACGGGGATGCGTACTGAGTAATTCAGCATGCTAGCGTGACAGTGGAGTCCATTATGATGTATGTCTCTTATCCAAGGTGTCCACCCATTTTTCCAACTATGAGCTCAAACTTAAGTATATCCAAAGCTCAGGTGTACCTCACAAAAAATAGTGAGGATAATGATATCCAACGTTGAAACCTTTCTAAGGCCTGCGGTGATGCTTATTTGTTATCTAACTTTTTCATAATAAAGTCACAAAGACATAAAAAAAAAATAATAATAAAAATTAAAAATTATAAAGATATAAATGAAAGGGAAAATAAGATACAAATATCAGCTGGATCCAAACTTCTCTACCCCTAGGTTTTCAATATAGCAGTTCGATTCCCATTATTTCATGTGATGTGGTCCACTTGGGCTTTGAATATGCCTCAAGTTTGTGCTATGCCCTAAAATGAGCCGGAAAGACGGCTGGATGGAGTAGCCATTCAACTAATGGTACATTCTGACAATTTAAGCCAATTGTATCATGCATTTGGATCATTGAACAATTGGTCTCATTTGTATAAGCTAATAAACCATACGCACTTTACAAGAACTGATTCACGACACACATGCAATATCGTGGCCACTAATAAGGTGAGGCGCACAATCCACAAGGCCTGGACCAAAAATCAGTAACAGTCAGGTCCACTCATCAGATGGGTCCGGTACTTATGAGAATCGTTGGTTAGGAAAGACATCACCGACAGTCCAAAATCCTGGACATGTGCACTTGTAAGAGTGATTAGATACTTTCTTCAATCTCTCTCCCAACTCAGGCAATGAGTCAAACGTAAGCATGTGGAATTCGTACATCAATGACATAAAATTCCGAATGTATAGTTGGAATTATTCGAAAGGAAGCACAGAAATGGTACAGTCGGTTAGTACTTGTTGCACCATGATTGCAACAACTGTACGTAGAAACCCTTGATGTAACATCCAAATTACCAAAAGTCTATGATAACAGAGGAGTCATGTGATATCAGGCCCACATCTTTTGCACTATCACATGTTTTAAACCCTCACAAGTGGGTCCCATTATTTGTAAGCCAGCCATCGATCTGTCTTGTCCGCTGTCAATAGACAATGCCTCAAAATATAGGTGAATATTAGCCATTCAACTAATGCCACATGAGGTCGACTTGCGTAGGCCCCACTATGATGTGTATCCAACATCTACCCCCATTAGCCTGATGCACCATGCCATGGTGGGCTATAGACTTAAAATTCAAGTCAATCAATGAGAGGGGTTATCCTTCCATTAAAACATTCATAATCATTTATTGAGCCCACTGAGATGTGGTTCACAAATCCAACTCATCCATTGTGTGTGTCCCACTTGGATGAGGAGTCAAATCAAGTTTCAACCGCATTAAAAACTCAGGAGGGTACTACAAAGTGATTTTATATGCTTTAGTAATGTGTTCACTTGGTTTTAGATGTTATGGCTCACCTGAAGTCCACATACGGATGATTTTTGGGATATCCCATGACTTAAATGGCTCCTTCAAATGCTCAGCTACCCACCGGTTCACATGTCATGCAAATATTTTTTAAAACTCATTATACTTTATGTGAATCCAAAATTTAAACAATCCACGTGAAGCACCACCTCATGAAATCTCTTGTGCCCAATTTTTACTTTGATCCAAAACTTTGGTGAGCCATGAAAAATGAAAACAATTTCCTCCCTTTATTTACATTTCTCTTTTTTATTGTCTACCAGAATTTTAGATCGGGGCGAAAATTTGTCCCTTGAGGTTTCATGAAATTCCACATTACATGGACCGTTCAAATTAAATGCCCATGATACAAGTGCAAAGGTACGCACATGAGCATATGACTCGTGTGTGTGTGTACATATATTAACGTTGGGCCGATTTTCACCACAAAATGCCTCCAAAATTCAGTTTAAGATGACTAAGGCTCCGTTTGTTAAATCTGAAGTAAAAAAAACTTATTTGATGATTATGGTTGAAGTCTAAAAATTAAGTACTGAATTTGAAACAAACTATTTGTTAGCAAACATCTTAAATGTCTGAAATATGTTAATTTGACACCTTTGCCCATATCTCTCGTTTAGAAATGTTTTACATTATAAAGAAATTATTTTTTATTAAACAAAAATAAAATCATTATATTTAATTCAAATAAACTAAAATACTTAATAAAAAACTAAAATATCATCATAAGGCCCTCAATTCCTCTTAGCAGAAAGATTGTCAGTATGTGTATAGGATTGAACACCTGTAACAACAAAACCTTCAAGTAAGGCCCACCTTATATTTATATGCTATCCAACCGTTTATAAGATCATTCCCAATTGGATGAAGTGGAAACATATTGATCCAAAACTTCTATGGCATTTTTAAATTTATTTTTCATCCAATATGCTGATAAGGTCACAAATACCTGTATGAAGAGGGAAAAATAAAATAAAATCATATTGATCCAAAACTTCTGTGACCCCAAGAAGGATTTCAATGGTAGACGTTCAATCCCCCGCAGCTTTTTGTAGCTTATTTTTTGTCTCAAGCTTAAATATGAGCTCGCTAAATGGATGGATAGTTTGGATATAACACATACCTTATGATGGGAGCCACAGAACTTTCTGACATCAATACAGCAGATATATATAGCTGGTGTGAGGTGTTGTGTGGACCCAACCACGATGTATGTGTTTCATCCATGCCGTCCATATATGTTTCTACATCATTTTATGGAATGAGACAAAAAATGAGGTATATCTCAATCTCAAGTGGACCACATTACAAGAAAACTGTGTTAATTGAACGTCGACTATTAAAAACTTTTTGGGGGCCATAAAAGTTTTGGATCAAGCTGATCTTTGTTTTTAACATTCATGTAGGTCTATATGACCTAATCAGTAGATTGGATGTCACATAAACAGTATATTGGGCCTTAGGAGAATTTTAATGGTGGATAATCCAATCACTATTGTTTTCCCGTGGTATGGCCCACCTGAGATTTATATTCCTCTCATTTTTGGTATCAAGTCCTAAAATGATCTTTAAAAATGAATGAATGAAATGGATGAAACACATACATCATGGTGGGGTATAAAAAAGTTTCACCCGTTACAAGTTTATTTTGTATTGCGCAAATACTTTAAAAGAGAAGAAATTGTCATCGCAACTTGAAAAGGAATAATTTTAGAAGCAAAAATTTTTATTTAATGAAAAATTCACTAAGTACATTCCATGTTTACCATTAAGCCAGACTCCTATCACAAAAAGAATTCAATGAAAAATCACTTAGCGCTTTCCTTTTTCCGCATTAACGACACATTAACAAATACTACTAAAAATGAAACATTTTTCCAATTCCGCATTAAATGCAAAAATTCAGTTAATAGGCCCTAAAAGATGGCAAGATTCATTTGGTCAGCGTGACCTGAAGTAGCTTCACTAGCCCAACGTGCAACCTTATCAAAAGCATAGCTTCCACCTCAACATAACTCGGAGTTCACAGGGTTCTTAAATTTCCTCCACAAACAAAGTTCAACCATCTAATCACCTTATCAATGACTTGGAATGCATTAGTGGGTATACTTTCGTGCCTAAGAGCTACTCTAATAAGAGCTAAATAATTAGGATTTTTTGTTCTAGCTATAAGCTTGTTTGGTTTTTTTGTTTTTTTTTTTTTTTTACTGAAAAAAGTTCTTAGTGAAAATAAACATCTTTAGTAAAACATTTAAATAAAATATTTTTTTAAAAGGTAGTTATTATCATTTTAAAAAATTCTCGTAACTCCATTATGAGCAATCCAAGTTGTTTGTTTTTTTTAACCATTAGTTGGATGGCTAAAATCATCTAATCAAGAAGCATTAGCAACCAAAGGTGGAACTCACTTTCGATGTGGGTTGCCCATCATGTGGGGCCCACCCTTGATGTACCACCAATCACTCAAACTTTGATGTGGACCATCCATCATTGTGCCCACTTTTGATGTCCATTGTACATCATGTGGGTTGCACGTTCAATGTGGACCATCTATCATGTTGGTTCACCTTGGATATGGTTTGACCATCATGCAAGACGTTGGATGTGGACCATTTATCAGGCAAGGCCACACTTTGATATGAGTCATCCATCATATGGGGCACACCTTTGATGTGAATTAACCATTATGTGGACTTGTCTTGATGTGAACCATCTATCTTGTGGGGGCCCACCTACAATATGGGTCATTTATCATGTGGGCTCACTTTCAATATCCATGCCAGTCCCACCTTTGATGTGAACCATTCATCATGTAACTTGACTTCAATATAAGTCATTCATCACGTGGGCCTGCCTTTAATGTCAACCACCCATCTCATGTGGGCACACCTTCAACATCCACCATCCTTCATGTGGGTCCTACCTTTCGTGTGGACCATCTATCATGTGTGACTACCTTCAATATGAGTCATTCATCATATGGGACCACTATCGATGTTAACTGCCCATCATGCGGGCCCACCTTCAATGTCTATCATCCATCATATGAGTCCCATATTTGATGTGGACCATCTATCGTGTGTGACCTGCCTTCATTTTGAGCCATTTATCATTTAAGTCTACCTTTAATGTGATGGGAGAGATTATAAAGTGAAGGAAAAAGAGCCCTATGGAATTTTCTTAAAAATTATATATATATATATAGCAGAATGCTCATCTGCGAACCAGTTCGTACGTACTACGTACCAACTTTTTTGAAAACCCATTATATGTGATGTAGATCCAAAATTTGAACCGTTCATGTGAAGCAAAACCTCTTGAAACCCCCCAAGCCGAAGTTTTACTTTGATCTAAAACTTGATGGGCTATGAAAAATGAAAACAGTTTCCTCCCTTGATTTGTATTTCTCTATTCTATGGCCCACCAGAATTTTAGATTAAGGTGAAAATTTGTCACATGAGGTTTTATGAAATTCCGCATCACATGAACCATTTAGATTAGACACCCATTACACGTGTACAAAGGTGCGCACATGCATAGGTGCCCTGGGGAGCATGACTCTATATATATATATCTCGGAAACGCTCACCAATAACAGTTTGTACCTACTACATACCAACTTTTTGAGAACTCATCATATCTGATGAGTCTCGTAAATCTGAACGGTCTACATGAAGCAGAACCTCATGAAACCCTTTGATACGAATTTTTATTTTGATCCGAAACTTTAGTGGGCTATGAAAAATGCAAACAGTTTCTTTCCTTGATTTGAATTTCTCTTTGCTATGGCCCACCAGAATCTTAGATCATGGTGAAAATTCACCTCCAAGGTTTCATGGGATTCCACATCTTATGGACCGTTCGGATTCGACACCCATAACACGTGTGCAAAGGTGCGCACGTGCATAGGTGCGTAGGTAAGCATGCTTTTATATATATATATATAGCTCAATGCTCTGCTCTACACCAGTTCTGGTTCTCGAGAACTTTTTGAAAACTCATCACACATGATGTGAGCATAAATTTTAAATAGCGTACCTGTTGTAGTACCTCGTGAAAGCCCTATGGCCGAACTTTTACCCAGATCCAAAAATTTGGTGGGCCATGGCAAAAGAAAATAATATCCTCTCTAGATTTGCATCTCTATTTGCTATGGCCCACTAGAGTCAGAATGAAAATTGGTCCTTATGAGTTTCATGAGGTGCCGCATTCATGGGGTGCCGCATCACATGGACCGTTAGGATTTTAGGCTCATGATATGTGTGCAAAGTTATACACATGCATAGGTGAGCACGCCTCTCTCTCTCTCTCTCTCTATATATATATAAGCAAATAAGCTTAGACCTAATGAAATTTTCCAATTAAAAGTCCCATCAGTATACGGTCTCCAGGCTAACCTATCCTATGCACTAGGCTCAGCAGATTTGAATTGATCAACCCGGAGCACTCATTCCCCAAATCACCACTGCTTGAAACTGAGTCAGCAACAGATGTATCCGAGTGTGCTTCTGAAAAGGAATCCAATATTTCTACAAGAGTTAGGTCAGATGCCCACCAACCACAGCGAAAATTAATCAGACCACGCTCAATAATCCACTTGCACGAGTGGATGCGATGCCACATTTCAGAGCTATACAGCTTCTTTCTCTAGCAACAGACATGTCCTCACCTCTCAAATATTTCCTTCTCAAGAACTGGGCCCATATAGAAGACTCTGACAAGAGAACCCAAGTCACCTCCTGTTTGGAAGCCCAAATTTTCTTCCAATCTATCTAGGATATTTTCGACGGAAAACAATGGGCCCCACTTGTTAGAACTGAAATCTATGTATACTCTACAAAGATGCAGCCACTACACCTATCATATAATTCACCATTGAGAAATATCGTCTTAATATCAATAGATGAATAGATGAATCCACCGGACCAGTAAAAACCCAATGGTTATTGAAGTTGGGTTAGTTTAATATGAAGCGCAGGCTTTGGTAGATCTAGACCTTTGCAAGTGACTCATATTGATGTGGCCACACATGAAGTGTTTGATGCCGATAATAAATAAATAAATAAATAATACAATAGTAGTTTAGTGACCCAAATGGGGGGATAAAAGTCTCTATGTCATGGGCATCACAATCAGTGAACAATAACAAATAGAAACTAAGAAGTTAGGTTAGACAAGAGGAATTTTAGGGTCCCTATACATCATGATGACCTGTATAATGTTTGTGCACCCATCAGTACAAGTAGGGCCATGGTGTTGGATCCCAGCTGTAGATCTGATGGTCCCCACTATCAATAAGGGGTCCCCAATAAATATATCATTGTATCCAATCTTAGGTATTTTTTTCCCAATCAATAGAAGGGTTATGAAATTCCAATCTAGAGGTTTTTGGAGCACTAGCCATCCACAAGAGGCCCATCATATCAATGGTCTGGATCATTGAACCATGGGCCCCATTTGTTCTGAACAACATGTACATCATCGCACCATAAATTAAAGTCTCCCATTAGGGAACCTGTAATTCCCTGGTGGTCAATGCCTTTAAGACTCCAATAAAGGGTTATGAATAGCTGGAAAACCTACCATCTTTTAATTATTTGTAGTATGTGTCATGCATTTAAGAGGTTTTATTCCGTTTGATGCCTATCAAATTCCATCCATTTGGATTTTAAATGCCGCTGTTGTAAAATCTACCTTGTAGACTTTCATGAATGAAAAGCTTCTACGTCCAACAACTTATAAGATGGACCACACCTGAACCCTTACGATAGAGAGAAAATCTTTTTTTACTCCAGTAGCGTGTGGTGGTTCATATGTAAGCACTTAGAATTATACATATGGCATGCATGTACTGCCTCAAATTAAACCCTCTAAATAGTGGGTCCCGCTTTAGATGGATCACAAACCAAAAATTACATTAAGCCCATGTCCTGAATGGCTTATTAATGGACATTTAATGGGCGGATAACATGATAAAATGTCAACAGCCAGAATTCACTAAAAAGTGACATCCAATCAGAGGTTAGGATGTTCAGACCAATCTGATTTTTGGATCGGGTCCTATCTAAAGTGGGTCCCATGATTTAGACTTTTTAATTTTTAGCTACAAGTATGCCATGTCTATGATTTTGATGTGCATGAACCATCACATAATGCCACAGTATCAAATAACTCCTTTATACTGTATAAATGTCACATTTTCTTTGTACTAAGCCTTTGTATTTATTGTTTTGTCTTCTCTTACAATATAACACTTGTATATATCATTCCTATTCGTGTGGGACACCACGCAGAAATAAATGACGAAACACAGGAATATAATTAAGAGAATATATTTAATTAATTCCCATTATTCATACCTGCCCTTTCTCATGCGTACATCCTTTTTCCTACATTTGTTAATGCAATGGTACAAAGGGGCACTTTTGTAGTACCAAAGAAAGAATGAAAAGGGTGTATCTATATGTATCTATCAACAGGAATGGGTCTAAATATCAATTCTCTGAATTAATTAATTATAATATGCACCCTCAGCAACCTCACCTGTTCTTTATGATAAGTTGGATCGAATCCATGACCTCAACATTGGGACACCTAGCAACATTTTAGAAATTTAAAAAGGAAAATGATCCAGTGCTAGACACCCATACCAAAGATTCGCTATTGACGAACCTTACACCGCCCAATGAGAATGGTATGGTGAATTGGAAGTGGGCCTCAATTGATAGCACCACATCATGAGAGTCAAAATTGAGATGGGCCCACTTCATTTTATCCTTCAATCTTGACGGGACAATGAAAAGAGGCCTCAAATAATCCGGTGCTAGACACCAACAGTAAAGATTCACTATTGATGAACGTTGTCACCAATATAGGAAGGGGCGGATCGATTCACCAAATCATAAGAGTAAAAAAAAAGTGAGTGTGACCCACTTCATTGTTCAATCTTGACCACACAATGATAAGGTCCACTTAGCCATTGGTGCCAAAAGTAAGTCAAGGTGGTCCAACAATGTGTAGCCATTGTTGGTGGGAATTTTATTACACTAGGGAGTACAAACAAAGGAGACAGTATTCATAGGGAAGGAAGGAGGAGAAAAATAAAAGGGTGGGTGGCAGATGAGGGCCAAAACCAGTCTCTGTAAGTTATTCCATGGTGTTGTCTCTTTCACTATCATCCAAGGATTTACTTTCCAAAGCTTTTGATAGAAAGACATTAGATGGAATTTGGAGTGCATGTCTTCACATATGAGAGGGCATTACATTAAAATCCTTGGGAGAAGAGCAGGTCAAAGGTAGGAATTTGTTTAAGGATTATGTGACAGGCTACAAGACACTTGGTTTTTTGTGATGTGAAAATAACCATTGGGCTACATTATTGCCAGTAATAGTTCACCACCACTTTCCAAGCTACAGTGCCTCTTCACCACTTCCCGCATGGCATGGACCCCATTGTGGGCGGACCATGGCTCAAACTTCAATCTGATTGCATGGTCTTATCGATCCAATTTGCTTGTCGGATTTGGACTGTTGAGCATCATCATATTCTAACTATTCGTCAGATAGCTGCAAATCATTTAGGTAAATCTACCCATGTGCAATATATGTACCGAAATCCTTAAACATGAAAAAATTGTGGATGGGTCATAGCTAAAACTTCAAACCTATTGCACCATCTTTAAAACGAGATCCACTCGTCAAATCTAGACTGTTAATTGTTAGCGGTTGTAGTTTTAACCATTCATTTGATGGCCACTAATAAGATGGTTGTGATTATCATATCGTTGTGGGTCCCTAAGATTCAGATGGTTCGATACCGATGTAGATCGGTCCCACATGTACAATGGGCGATGCACCCCAACTTAAAAGATTTGTGGTGAACTATCAATATAGTCATGTCCATGATTATATGTATGTATGAAAATAAGTGGCAACAGCAAACCAAACACGACCCACTTTGTGAGATTCCAAATTCAATAAGGACAAATATTCGAAGTAGTAAACTAAAGAAAAACAAGAGAGGGTAGAGAAGGAAATCGAGTCTCGTGCTTTAGAAAATGTGGTACGCTCACATCTTTAAATACCCAAGACATGCTTAGAAAACCTTTTTCATTTTGTCTTTGTATGCATGGGAGTTGACATTCTACTATTTTAGTCGATTGTCATGCTCTAAAGAATCTCTCAAAGGAATTGCCTTTTGTATGTTTTTCATCCATGGGTAGTCACGTCTCCTATTCTATTGCTAACACATATCGTAGTCGCTAGAAGTAGATATGTATTAGGAAAACAAAATTCTTGGAATTAATTAAAAAAATTACAATATAATATGTGGTATGAGGTCAGATTCACTGCAAAGCTTTTTAAGTTTAGCTTAGCTTATGGCACAATGTGTGGGGCCCACCATGATGTGTGCATAGCATCCCATCCTTTTATTGTATGTGTCTCCTAAGGTTCTCTTAAAAAATCAGGCTAATTTAAAACTCAGGTGAGCTGAAATGTGATACATCATTCCTAAAACCTCTAAAATCATGTGGTGTGGCCCACCTGAGTTTTTTGAGTGGCTGGATTTTTGGCTTGTTCATTCACTCTAGTGGGTCGCATCTTCTAAATGGATTGAATTGCATATGCAAAACACTGTACGCTCGGTGGTTTTTTTTTTGCAGTGGACGTTCCCATCACTACTGTTCCCTTTGGTGTGGTCCACTCGAGTTTTGGATCAGCTTGTTGTTTAGCCACGTAGGAGAATGTGAGGGGGTGCACACTATGGACAGATTGGATGACACATTCACATCATGGTGGGCCCCACTCATCCCATTGTAGGCTAAGCTAAACCTCCAAAGCTTTGTAGTGGATCCCACTTCATGTTATTAAATAGTAATTACCATTACATGCAAGGAAGAAAGAAATGGTTGGATATTTTATTTTACAGACGTCCTGACGAATTAGAATATTGGGTCTTTTCTCGATCTTGCAAGGAACCGCACCTTGATTGATGAGAAAAAAAAACAGTTTCTGTTATTTTCCTCGCGACTAAGGATCACCAGCATATGTCGCCCCTCTAGGGAAGGCATTTTTAGATATTTTGATGATCAAGACCATTCATGTTATTGATTATATATGATATGGTCCACTCAAGAATCCGAACGGATTATTCTGACCATTACTGTGTAGATGAATGTCATAAATTGATTTTTTAAAATCCAAAATCAAAGGCAAGGATCATCCTTCAAGTATATTTATCAAATCATAGCTTATTTATACTACCACCAAGAAGATGGATGGCTCCAATTATCAGACCATCTCAACATGTAGGCTAAATGGGGCAACGCATTCGGCCACCATACAGGCAAGACACAGTCTAGAAAAAATAGAACGGAAAAAGGGGGAAAGAGTGGAATTATACCATGGTCCTGAATACTACGGTGGATCATACACACGCGCTCATCAACTGGGATTTACATGGACACAAACTCCTAAACTATGTAAATCATGGATCCACCATCAGCTGGTCATGGCCCAAAATCACATCATCGAACAATCCTAACCAATTCTCGACGGCCACCCATTCAATGGATTAGATTGTCCGACCAATCACCCATCTGGGCCCACAATTTGGATGGTGTAAAATAGCATGCATATGTTTCACCTATAGTGTAGATATATGTGTAGTATGATCCACGTTATTCCTCCATACGTTGATATAATTCTCTTCAGGAACAAAGAAATTCAATCAAAAACAGAACTTTGAAACGAACTATGTAATAGAGCAGGCAAGAGCACCGAGGCAGTCCAAATACGTTTTTTATTTTTTTGGACAGACTCACCTGTTTAGAGGAATAGGGAACTTCCATGTTATGCACCCAGTTTCTACATGTGGACCCGTGGTTGGTTTATCCAAGCCATTGATCTGCCAACCTATACTATGGATGGACCATGCACCCAAAATCTCCCTAGTTGGGAGATCCTACCCATCGAATCTTTGGACTTGTTGGCCCATGTCTTCTTAACCATGTATTTGAATGCCAACAATGGAAAAGTTACAGTTTACCAATTATGGAGATATTTGGGTATTGTTCATCCATGATAGCAGCATGCAGAACAATGGCTTGGATAAACCAACCATGGGCTCTACATTCACAACCTCCTCCATAACAGGTAAGAACTGTTTTTTTTTTATATATGTATTTTCATATACTATAATAGCTGTAGATGTGCGTGAACAGATTCCATGGGTTGAAGGTTGTTGGCAAAAGAGGCGCCGCGAACATAGGCATGTAATGCAACTGCGTATCACAGTCTCACATGCCATGTTTTCCGGGCTCTTGTATGCATCTGCAACTGATAGTTGTACTACTCTCACTACTGATAAACTACCCTTATCTCCTCGTGTTAATTAAATTAATCACATTTTATAATTGCTAAGTAACTTAACTTTAACTGTGCTGAGAATTTCAAGAAATTCTCTACCAAATTGGATCTATGATTCAACCAAAATTCCTCTTTGGGGCCCACTACATGCCATTATATATGATCCATCGATCTTTGATCCAGTGCTAAGGGCTCCGATCCTATGGTGGTGCAAATTCCTTGAGTAGGCCTGGCTATGATCACAGTGATGATAAGGTATGAGTGGTCCACCCTAGATTTTTTTTTTCTTTTTTCTACACACGCACTCACACCACAATAGGATTTCACCATCACGAGTACTCTTAACCCATGATCACCTTGTGTTAAAACTCTTGTGAGTCTACGACCGCGGCATGAGTAAGGACCCAAATCCACCCTAGATTGCAATTGGATGATCCCAACCATTTAAGTAATCGCCCACAAAATGGTCACCGTTGTCTAACTCAATTCGGTCGATGACCTGATCATGTTTGGATGTTCCTTTGTAGTTTGAAATGTTAGATTGTTAGGATTTACGAGAAAAAGCCATAGCCAGTCCTATTGTGGAAAAATACCTACACATGATCCCCAAGCCAACTAAACAAAATTAATTAATTAAAATTAAAATTAAAAATTTTTAATAAATAAATAAATAAAAGAAGAGACTTAGAGGTTTAGCTTATGGAGTAATAATACATATCTTCTTCTTTTTTTACTAAAGTAAGAAAAATTAAAAGTACATGAAATTTGTGGTGGACCTCCAGTGAGTGATTTTGGGACTCTGCAGCCTATTTTGGACCTGTCCTATACAACTGTCCGCCTTGATCATAGATGGCCCATTTGGGTGGGCCCTACATAGGACTGGAAGAATTCATCTTAGATCATTGATCATTGAAATTCTTTTGGCAAGACAACATTACGAAATATGGTGCCTGTCAAAAGGGTTTGGTGTGGTGTCCCTTTTTTCTTTATGTTGCTGGGATTTTTCTCTCCTTGTTTTAATGATGTCGTGCATTTCTATCGAAAGGGACGTGAACAAGTATTCAAACGGAGGGTGTTTGCGTCAAACCAAACAGCCAAACCATGTGATATATACACCGCCGTGGATTAATGTAGGAATTCATATATGATGGTCCACCATAGCTATGGTACAAGGGCAACAGTTTCCCAGTGAACCTAAGATATTGATATCGTGGACCCCATCATGGGATGGCCAGTGACTTAATATATCTTCATATATCAGATGATACTGGCTATTGTTGAATGGATGTCTTCATGTTTTGCAGACAAGGGACATCCATCGATCTACAGCCATGCTTGATTGATCGAACCTCCATGAGATCACGAGATCAGACACATTGTACAGTGGACGTTTTGGACCATGATCAATCGATTGAACTATTGGGTCGATCGATCGACAATAATTTGAAAAATACCCCAAACTCTTGGCACTATTTTTGGCGTGTTTAAATGATCAAACATGCATCCTCAATCGATCAAGGATTGCTTAATTGATGTCGATCATCGACGGTGTGCGAAGAACTGTGCAAGTGCATTATTTATTTCTAATTATGGTTATGATAATATATATATCGGGTGTAATCGGGATTAGGATATTCTATGTGAATAATGTTAAGACGTTCCTCAGAGTTTTAGAGAAATTTAAAAAAAAACAAGACCTAAAGTTTTGGGTTATTCAAAGAGAGTTCTCACCTTATAAGTTCTTATATCTTGTAGTATTGTTTTATAGTAGATTACTTATCGATTTGCGCCATGATTTTTTCTGAGAGAATTTTTTCACGTAAAATTAGTGTGTTTTCTACATATTTTTGTTCATCTTTGATTTCCTCTTGTTTGATTGAATTCAGATTTGCTTCCTCAATATTCTCAACAAGTAGTATCAAAGTTAACGTTGGGTGTCGAGTTCTAATCTAAGACATGTCGACCAAAGAGTTTAACATGAAGTACGAAACAGAAAAATTCACTAGTAGAAATAATTTTGAATTATAGAAAGTGAATATGAGAGGCTTTCTAGTTCAACAAGGATTGCAACACGCTCTCCTTGGCAAAGCAAAGCGTCATGTGCCTATGAGTGATGAAGAGTAAGATGAACTTGATGAGAGGGCTACAACCTCGATCCAATTGTATCTAGTAAATCATATTCTCTACAATGTCCTAGATTAAAAGACCGCCGCAGGGGTATGGACGAAACTTGATAGTTTGTACATGAAGAAATTCATATGCAGTAGTTTGTATCTTAAGAAACAATTCTATAATCTTAAGATGATAGAGGGATCTGATATCAACAAACACATGAGCACATTCAACAAATTTCTTTTTAAACTGATGAATGTAGAGGTTAAGATCGAAAATGAAGATCAAGCCTTAATTCTATTAAATTCACTTTCACCATCTTACGAGAATCTCGTAGACACTCTGATCCATGATAAGGATACCATCGATGTTAAAACTACTATATTAACCTTTCATGAAAAGTAGTCGATAAGGAAAGACAGTGACCAGGGTACCTATACAGATATGATGGTTGCCAGGGGAATGAATTATGAATGAGAGAAGGAGAATTCTCGATCTAGATCCAAATCGAAATAGAATAGCAAAATGAAATGCTAGAATTATGGTATGAAAGAACACATGATGAAGGATTGTCGGAATCCTAAGGCTCGAAAGGGAGAAAAATCTGATAATACGTCGAAAGAAGCCAACACAGTAGAATCCATCGATGGGGTGAAGCGTATCCTGATGGATGTGAGATACATTACTGACCTTAGGAAAAATCGAATCTCTCTTAAGGCATTAGAGGCACTTGGGTGCAAGTTTACTTGTTTTGGGCAAAAGAGGTGGGTCCTTAAAGTTTCTAAAGGGACAATTGTAGTGATGCAAGCGCAACATAATAACAAACATTATAAGTTGATCAAGAATACGGTATCAAGTGGAGTTGAGGCATTTGTTGTGGAGTCCATATCGGCACGTTTATAGCATGTGCATATGGACCACATGAGCGAGCCCGGTATGAAGGTACTTTATGATCGTAGCTTGATTCATATATTTAAAAGCGTTGATTTTCATATATATGAGTATTATATATATGTTAAACAATCACGGCTAACTTTTAATACTAGAAAGCATGTATGTAAAGGAGTTCTTGAGTATATGCATTCATATATATGGGGTCCGTCACCCATTATTTTCATTAAGGGTCATCATTTTTTGTCTCATTCATAAATGACTACTCTATAAAAGTGTGGGTTTATTTTCTAAAAAATAAATTCGATGTATTCGTCATATTCAAGGTATAGAAAGCAATGGTTAAGAAGTGAACAGAGCATAAACTGAAAGTTCTGAGGACAGACAATGGTGATGGATTTACTTCAAAGGAATTCAACCAGTTTTGTAAAAATGAAGGAATTATAAGATATAATACAGTGTGCCCTGAATAGTGTGGTGTAGCGGAACAAATGAATCGTACTCTCTTGGAGAGAACCCGAAGCATGTTCAGTAATACTGGATTGGGCAAGGAGCTATGGACTGAGCTTATTTTCTAGTGAATAGGTCTCTGTCTATGCCAATAAACTATAAAATTTCTGAAGTATAGTGTGGTCATGATATTGACTACTCAGGTTGTATATATTTGGTTACGATGGTTACTCTCATATACCGTCAGTTGAGAAAGATACGCTATACCGAATGGTGAAGAAACTTACCTTTTTGGGATATGGTTATAACTATGATGATAGTGTGAAAGAATATAGGTTGTACGACCAGATCACTCGAAAAAATTACTTTGAGCCGCAACGCCAGGTTTGATGAGGATTCTTTGCTCCATAAGAAAGAAAAGAACAAAAAAAAAAATCGACAGTGATTGACATTGAAATAGAAAAGGGATAAACATAGTTTGAAGCTAAGCCACAAATAGAGATACTGAGAAGGTGGAGAAATCACCTCTTAGAAGAAATTCGCTGAGAGATCGCAGACTACCAATTAGATATAGAAATTACTCAACTGTTACATTCGTCCTCATTATAGATGAGGGGAATTTGTTTACCTCCCAAGAAGCATTAGATAGCTCTGATGCTGAGAAGCGGATAGTGGTCATGCATGACGAGATGGACTCTCTGCATAAAATGAGACATGAGAGCTAGTAAAGCTTCTAATGGAGTGTAAATCGATCTTTTATAAGTGGATTTATAAGAAGAAGCATGATAGATACAAGGAAAGATTAGTTGCGAAAGGGTATGCGTAAAAAAAGGGTATTGACTTCAACAAGATTTTTGCACCTGTAGTCAACCAAGTATCTATCATATTTGTATTAGCATTGGTTGTCCATTGTAATCTAGAATTGGAGCAGATTGATGTAAAGACTACTTTCCTACATAAAGAGTTAAGAGGAGCAAATTCACATGAAATAACTAGAAGGGTTCGAAATACAAGGGGCTGAGAATAAATTTTGCAAGCTTAGGAAGTCATTTTTTTCGAGAAGGTTTTTCTTAAGTAAAATTTGTGTGTTCTTTGCGTATTTTTGTTTGCGTTTGATTTCATCTTGTTTGATTAAATTCAGGTTTGATTCCACAATATTCCCAAGAGCCATCTGGTGGAAGTCAACAAGCATAGCCTACGGCCCACATTTGACAAGTGCAGATTGGACAATTGGGACTATGTGATGGGAGAGTTTCGGATGGTGTCGCATATCCACCATGGATTACAAGAAGGTGGGCCCCACTCTTACATTTTGTTAAGAAATAAAGGCTAGATGAAGCGTTTTTATATTTATTTTTTATCTTTCTGCAGGGCGGCTGTGCAATATAGAAATGAGGGGCCTCTATCATGAAAATAATATCCACACCCTTATTAAGTATTTCTTAAATTGTCCACCCAAACAAGTTCCCTCCTAATTTTTTAAATTTTATTTTTATATTGATATTTTTAAATCTTATATCATTAATATGATTAGGCGTACGAGATCATGAAAACGCATTAAACTGTCTTAATCACTCAGAACAAAGAAAGATGGACCATTAATGGTCCGGATCTTGGACCACGTATTGGGTCAGTACGAGAACAGCTATTCATTAAACAGGGCAGATATACATGTTCAAGTAACCATAACCGTGCTTGGATCTGGGCTGGACCACACAGGGCCCCAGGTGGAAATCCATCAAACCTGGCTCAATCCTGGCCCATACAAATATAGGGCCTAAAAATGGACCTAGACAAAACACATGGACCAAAATACGACCACAGAACAGAGCCAAGTGGATTATGCTCCGTGGCAGGTTCGGAGATGGCGATGGTACAAGTCGCAGGGGTATGGACATTGATGGCACCAGAAACTAGGGGTGCGATATGGGTTAGGTCAAACCGACCCCAATTGGCCCAACCCGACTTTTATGTTGGGTTAGGCTTGAGTTGAAAATCCCAACCCGATGCTGACCAATCTCAGGTTAGGCTGGGCTTGGACCTAAGCCTCAGGCAACTCAAACCTTAACTGCAATGCATTTATATGTGAGTTATGACTAACATACATGATGAAAAATAAAATTCGTAATTAGATTCATCTACGCCAAGAAAATAGAGTTAATATTCATAGTAGATGCTGGGCCCACTTGCCGAGTGGTCCAATATCTTTTGAATACTTTTTAAATATTATTGAGTTTCTTTTTTATCTATTGCTTTAGCTTTATTTGTTTATGAGCTATTTTTGCTAGTGTTAATTTGGTAGCTACAAGTATTACTAGCATTTTGTCATGGTTTTAAGACTTGGATGAGTCTGACGTGACTCACCAGAGTCAACCGGACTCAGTCAACCCGATCCAGTTCGGTACCACGTCACCACCAACTTGGGCTATTGGGCTGATTCAGCCCTGGTTAGGGCAAGTCCTGACTCGATTCAAGCCAAACAATTCGGGCCCGAGCCGTTGCTGAGCTTTAAACCATGAATGATGTCATTTGATATGTACATGTTTGATTTTTAGTCAATTTACTATTTGCAGGTGTTAAACCCACCCAGCTTGATCTAACGAGACCCAGACCAATTTGTGTTAGGGTTGAGTGTTTGATACCTTGGGTTGGGTTTGGGTTGGGGTAGGTTGCATTGGGTTTGGCTTGGATTGACCCTCAACCCGACCTGGCCCACACCACTACCAGAAACAGGAGAGACGCATCTAGCTAGGCTGAGTCCAGACCCACTAAAGACAGGTAAGAACATGGTTCGTATTTGTGCTTGAGAGGAATTATACAGCGCTTGAAAAATACAAGCAATAACATGGTCCAAATTATCTGGACGGTTCAGTAAACAGGCCATAGTTGAAACATCACAGACAACCTCCGTTCAGTCTCTGCCATCAGTTCAAGGGTCAAGTTCATCCAAGCCCAACCAAAAAGATCATACGGCGGCGGCTGGCTGAGGATGGTGTCATGGATCCTAATCAACTGGCTACCTGGCAACATGCCTAATTTTATTGGGATGAAAACTTCACCGACCTTGGTGAGCTCAGGGAAGGTGCTGTTTGATAAGATGAAAAGAAGAGAGTTGCAGCTCAGGGTTCCATTTTGTGTCACTGTTCGGCCTGCATTCTCAAATGTGTCGGAAGATCAGAACCGTCCAAATTCTTGGGCCCATGCCACGTAGGCCACCAAAAAACTTAGGTCAAAAGGAATAACTCAAACCACCACTGTAGGTGAATATGCAACATCGAAAAGAAAATTTCCTGGCTCAACTTCATCTCCAATTCCAAGTTCAAGACACGACTTATGTTTGATAATGGAACAATAGCTTAGGGTGCATTTGATTGCACAAAATATCATATAATATCATCAACCAAATGCGCCCTTAGATATAGTAGTACTGAGAACATGAATGGTTCAAATCAACGGGACATCTTAGACTGTTAGCACCAATGGGGTAACACATGCCGGCAATACTGAGTTGCAACATAAGGCAAGACGAACTCCAAAGTAAATGAGGTGTGATCAAAGCCGCTGCCACAATGGTCTGTGTTTCAACATTGAGGTCATAGGTTCGAGCACTACACACACACACACAAAAAAAAAAAAAGTATGATAGTTCAGGGCCTATCTAGGAGTTATCACTAGGCCCCATTGATTGGATGGTCCATAACACAATGAATGACGACAATTACTGCATGATAAACAAAGATAAACAAATAACGGAATTTTCCATGCAAAAGCCATGCTCTGATGCATGGAACTATACAACCTACTCTTAATTCTTGAACATGGTCCACAATGAGACGTTGATGTGAAAGACAATGATTTACAATAAAATAAATTTTGCACAGACCAAACACGAGAAGGCAAAGCCCACTAACAGTATTTTTTCAATTGATTAAAGATAAGATAGGCTAAAGATTATTCCTTAACAGAGAGATCTGTTCAAAACTGATATCTGTCCAGAATCTCCATTCAACAGGAAAACTTCCAAAGGAATGTAAGATGATGAGGTTGCTGCTGATGATGATCCAAACCTCAGTGTGGGTTGCAAGATTTTGCTGCCTTTGGCACATTGAATGGTTAGGAGCCGGGGTCCGATTCGCATCTTCCAGACCTGCATAAGCACCATTTAAGATAGCCTAGATATTTGCAGACAGAAATTGCTAGGCGAATACACCCAGATGGGAGTCTAGACTAGCATTTTTGGCATATATATACCACATACCAGAATCTATCATAAGAATAATTGTCAACATGGGTGCGCACATGCTTCATGAAATATTTATTATATGGTGCAAAGGAAAGGGTGTCTTTGATTGACAAGGCAATGACATGGGCAAAGCCACCTTTCAACAATCTAAGCCATTCATCTAGTGGGACACTACTCATCACAGTATGGGATGCACCTAGGGCTGTCAACAGGTCAGAATCTGGTCAGATACTACTCGTCATAGTGACAAATCTTATTCTTGGCAATTTTTCAGCCCAGAAATTTCTTGGGAGACATTCAAATATTTGAGTTTTTTACGATATCGGGAAAATCTCGCCAGAATAAAAATATTTATAATAAATTAATAAATAATTTTAATATTATATATATAACACAAATTCCTTGAGGATTTTACTATTTCTCAAGTCAATATCATGATATTTTAAAATCTGCCAATATTTTGACAAATATCGAGATAATTTCACAACAGTATCACCCTGTCCAGAGCGATTTCAGGTCCAGGCAGTAATTACAAGTCCCGGGAGCAATTTCAGGTCCTTGGAGCGATTTGAGGTCTCGGGAGAGATTACAGGTCCCATGAGTTACTCAAGTCCCAGGAGCAATTTCAAGGCCTGAGAGTGATTTCAAGTCCCGGGAGAGATTACAGGTCCAAGGAGTGATTTTAGGTCTTGGGATGGATTTCAGGTCTCGGGATGGATTTCAGGTCTCGGAAGTGATTTTGGGACACAGGAACGATTACAGGTCCTGGGAGTGATTTCAGGACCCATGAGCGATTAAAGCTCCCAAAAGCAATGGAGGCCCCCTTACTCAAAGAATAACCTATTCAAGTACTATATACAGCTTATTCAACTCAGTTATCTATTCTATTCAACTATTGATTAAACATATTTTCTAATAAACTTTTGTGCATGATTACAGGTCCCAGGAGCAATTTTCAGTTCCGAGAACGATTACAAGTCCTGGGAGCAATTTTAAGTCCCCGGTGCGATTACAATTGCCAGGAGCGAATACAGGTCTTGGGAGCGATTTGAGGTCTTGCGAGCGAATTCAGATCATGGGAGCGATTACAAGTCCCGGGAACGATAATGGATCTCGGGAATGATTTGAGGTCCAGGGAGCGAATTCAGATCCCAGGAACGATTTCAAGCCCCGACAGCAATTTCAGGTCCCAAGAACGATTTCATGTACAATTACCACAAAATTTTCAAAACCTCGGTGATAATTTTTCACATTGGTAGTGATACCCATATCTAGACCCGACTAAGGGAATCAAATTATTAATTGGAAACTCTTTTTGGGTTTCAAAGTGTGTAGTGGTTGTGGGTGGGTCCCACTAATCACAAGCACTGTGTGCTAGGAGAGTCCATCAAAAAATGGGGCTTAGAGCACAACACATAAATATGGGCCCCATATTAAAATCTTGATGATTGACGAATTCTAACTATCCAAAAGTGGTAAAAGTTTCATACTTCGGGGGCAAAAGCAGCTGGTAAAGATCATTTTTTAAGGTATTTTTAAGCATGTGATCCATCCACAGGTGGGCCAGTGATTTGATCAATTTGGATCCCATAAAACTATGCTGGTGTGCGGATGGAAAAACAGACATTTGGAAGTGGAAAGTGTCCTTCGCATGACCACCTTTTGGTACATATTAATTTGTCCATTTAGCTTGTCCTTGGGACGATCTAAGTCATAGATCGTGATCCGGGGCCATCTATATCGTAAAATCAAAAGGGTGATTAGACCCATCCGCTCTAGTAGTGGTTAGGCGGACCGCTAGATCTGAATTGTTCATCTTCGGCTTTGTAGAGGTTCCATATCGTGTAGACCGTCCGATCTTGAGGGCTCACTCTTCTACACTTCCTTACAGTGGTATCAAAGCAATCCGGGATAGTCTCATTGGCAAGCCGTCAAACGTATATTTCGCTATATCAGAGGAACAAAAGACCTAATGTTGTGTTATGAAGGCACAAGCCTCGAGCTCAAAGGATATTCTGATGCTGCTTGGAATAATGACGTCGACGAGGGAAAGTCTATTGCAGGATATGTATTCTTACTCGGAGTGGTATCAAAGCCATCCGCAACGGATCTCTGATTTATTATTTTCATATATAAATAAAAAAAAAAAAAAATTTAAAGGTAAGTAGCCCTTTTTAAAGTAAGAATTCCTTTCAGAAAATCTGCTATGGATTGGATTCCTGCTCTTGGGCTACCATTCAAACATTTTTCTGATCTAACAATGTTAACCATCTGATCAGTACATGAAATGTTTTTTGACTGAATTGCCAATTCAGATTAATTAGATGGATTGTCCAAATGACCCAATGCAACTAGGAGCATCATAATATTAAGTCTTTTGAGAGCATTGGAGCATTTCCCATCGATGCAACCTCTATTGCATCTATGTTGTGGAAATCGGATGGTTATGAGTGAAAAATGCCAAGTTTGGATGGATAGGATCATTGGATCAATGTACTTTCTGTGTGAAGTTCATTGATTGTGAAATAGACCTAATGGTTGGTCCAGATCTATCACCAATGGTCTGGATCACCGAACCATGGACCATCTGTCGGAATGGAAATAGGGGCGACTGATCGGGTAGGTCATCTTATACATCCATTCGAGGAATTCTGACCGCACATTTGGAAACCTTCCAGAGTCTCCACTTAGTGGCTTGGATCTTGGGTCTCTCCCATCCATGATGGGCCCACCGGATCTTGTAGAAACAAACAATAAATCCCAACCAATTGCCAAGAGAAAACATTATTAAATAAGATGAGATGACTGTAATGGAGTTGGCCATTTTAAGGGAAAAGCTTTTATGGCGGACCGTACGCTTTGTGAACACATACTTAGAAATTGTGCACATGGAATGACAAAATACATTAAAAAATAAGTTAATTGGGTGATGGACGGCTGACATTGCCTTGTGGGGTCGGGCCCACAGGCTGCAAAGCTGGCCTGCCCGTTGCAAGTTGGGGCCACAGCTGAATCATGTGGGCCAGCGTGAGGCTAGTTTCACAGAGCAGTGAAAACTTCTCGCTCTCAACAGTGGAAGGAAAATGGACGGTTCTGATAATCCTAGCCTATGATTTTTAAACATGAATGCAAGCAATTAAAAATTTTCATTGTTCTAAATTCATGGTGATGATCAGCACCACTTTTCAGTGTAAGTTTCTCATATAAGTCATTATATAATAGATTCTGCAATACGGACGGTTCTGATCATTGAAATACTAGGAAAGTGGGTCCCATTGAGCGGAGATACACGATGTATCTGATGTCTCGACAGAGGTAAAACGAACTCTCACTTCCCTGGTCTGGAAAAAGACAGAACTTGCCTTTTTTTTATCCTCATCCTATTTACAGCTTCTTAAAAGAATGGCCCACTGCTTTTTGGATCCTAAGCCCATGTGTGCCACGTGTACATTTTCTGAGTGGCTGCATATTAATAATCATACTCCGCCAAAGCATCAAAATATTAATAATCATATAAATAAGCCCATGTTTTAATGTTCCTACTCTATCCTAATCCACTGTCAAAGTGGTTCACACATGCAAGAGGATTGAAACAATAGGTCTAAATTCAAGATTGGATGAATTGCCTGAGGACTGGAATTTCATATTCATGGGATCTGACATGTATAAATTCAGATCTGGCCAGTTTAAAATGAGTTGAGCCCAAGCCCAACCCATAAATTGATTGGGCCATGCATAATCATTGGGTAGGGCAGGGTACCTGGCCCATTGCAATCATTAATGAGCCCATGTCAAAGATCAACTGGTTGGACGACAAATATATATCACATTGGGCCCCAGGAAGCTTTCAACGGTGAATGCCCTTTTCCTACTATTTTCTATTATGTGGTCCACTCAAGCTTATGATATGCTTTAATCTTGGGTTCATGCCTATACTGAGCTAGCAAAACAGATGGATGGTGTAGATAAAATCTGCTTAGAAAATTAGTGATCCAGAGATCATTAGAGATTAAAACGATCATCAACCATGATGATCAATGTTGATGATAGGATCCATCATTAACGGTAATGATCAAATCCATCGCTAATGGACATGATCACTAGTGATCATGGAACCCTCTTTATGGCTAAGCATTTCATTTTTTAAAAATTTGATGATAATGTTTATATGTGTGACATAATTAGGCTTGATGTGATCAGATCTAAACCCATTTTTCATTGGAATATAGAAAAGTTAGTATTAAAATGCTCCCTATATATAAAGGTTGTGCATAACCTGAGTGGGAGTTAATTCTCCTCCACCAAATGATGCATGCAACCTATAATGGAAGGTTGCACGTTATACAAATATATTCTTATAAAAACATCAATTTCATCTTAAAAAGAGAACTTAATTGATCTACACCACCCATTCGGGTATGTGGATTTTCAGATCTCGTTAAGATGTATTAACTACTTTTATACATTGAAAATTTAAATAACACGTAGAAATACTGATGATTAGTGTCAATATCTTAGATAATAGTTAAATAGTGATACTTGATGCAATGTAGAGATGGCCACCAAAGCTTTAATCGCTGAACAACTCAAAGGACAACAATTCGACGGTAACAATTATGGAGACTGGTCCCGCACAGTGCAAAGCCTTCTGGACGAGGACGACATATCACATACACTCGATGAGGTTCAAGAAGAACCTATATTAGTAGAGAACGAAAATTTAGGAGAACATAGGGCTGCAATAAACCGCTACAATAAGTGGCATAAACAGAATCGTTTTGCCCGTAATATCCTAATTGGCACTATGTATAAAGAACTCATACCGACGTATGAAGTGCACGACACCGCTAAAGGAATCTGGGAAGCACTGACAAATGCCTATGCGCAGAAGTCAGATGCAAAAGTTCAGGTAATGGAATTAAAATTCCAAGAGTATAGGACGTCGGTCAACTGTCCCATAAAAGATCATATCCATAAGATGGAGCAGATGATAAGTACCCTTACAAATGTTGGGTGTAAATTTACTGAAAATCAAAAGATAATAACAATGCACCGTTCCTTGCCTGAATCTTGGGCCCCAATCAAAAAAATTCTGAACCATATTGATTCTATCACTATGTTTATAAATTTTTGTGGTCATCTGGTACGAGAAGTTGAAATGAATGCAATTCAATCAGGTTCAGCCTTTGCAGCAGAGACCCATAAGCGGAAAGCTAATAAGAAACGGTTCAAAGCTCGCAAGAATGCGAAAAAGCATAACCAATAACAAAAGTCCGCAACACCTCCTCCAAAAATCAAGAAGGGGAATAAAAAGAATAAGTAAAAAAAAGCTAACATTATTTGCTTCGTTTGCGAAAATTTCAGTCATTATGCCCGGCAATTTGCTCATAAAAAGACGGTAATTCCTAGGTCACTAGACACTTTGTATATAAGCGTTTGTTCTGAAATCCTTTCCATTGATACCATATTTAACGAGTGGATTTTTGATTCAGGTGCAACAAAGCACGTGACACGAAGTCGTCAAGGACTCGAAGAATTCCGACTTGTAGCCAAGGGAAGTTACGGGGTGTATATGGAAAATAACGTTGTTGATGACGTACTAGGGATTCACATTTACCATCTCCGTACACACATAAGGCGAACAATACTCCTCCGTGATACTCTTTATGCACCGGGCATGTGTCTGAATTTAATTTATATTTCTAGGTTATGGTTTTGATATTCATTTTTTCCATGACACGAGTTTCTTTGAAACTAAATAATCTCATCTTTGCATGGAAAAATTTAATTTCAAATTTATTTATTCTGCACATAGATAGTGATAATGTAATTCTTGCTTTATCTACTATGTCGAATGAAACTGTAGCATCTTAATCTCATAAATGGCACGCGAAGTTTGGTCACATCGGAAAGGATCATATGACAAGATTAATACGTTCTACTCTATTAGATTCCTTATCCAAAGTTGATTTATCATTTTGTGAACATTGTGTGTTCGGAAAGACTTCAAATAAATAATTTCCTGAAGAGGCTAGGTCCAAGGGCCCACTAGAGATAATTCATTCAGATATGTGTGGACCATTCAATGTACATGCTAGAAATGGATGTCAATACTTTCACTTTCATTGACGATTACTAGCGCTATGGATATGTGTATCTCATCTCACACAATCTGAGGCTTTTGATTGTTTTCTTAAATATAAAGCTGAGGTGAAAAATCAGCTTTAGAAAAAGATTAAAATCCTTCGATCTGATAGAGGTGGCGAGTATACATCTGAAACATTCAAATCATATTGTGAAAACATTGGCATTGTTCGGCAGTATAAAATGGCTTACACTCCACAACAAAATAGTGTTGCAGAGAGAATGAATAGGACACTATTGGACATGGTTAGATCGATGATGGCACAAGTCAATCTCTCTACCATATTCTGGAGAAACGCACTGTTAACAGTCGTCTACGTCCTTAATAGAGTCTCATCCAAATCCGTTCTTAAGACCCCATATGAGATGTGGTCTAGAAGGATTCCTTCTTTAGCTAACCTACGCCCTTAGAAATCTTTGGGATATGTTTTGTTGCCTGCTTCACATAGAGGTAAACTTGATAGTAAAACCATTGAATGCGTGTTCATAAGGTACCCTGTGCATTCAAAGGGATACGTTTTATTTTACGAGGACCATGGATGATGGATTGAGATAGAATCTCGAGACGTGACCTTCATCAAAGATAAATACCACAGCCGAATGAAGCAAAAGATTCCAATAGAACTTTTTGAAACACTCAATGTATCTCAAGAGAGTGGGAGTTCCGCTTCTCAAAATGATGATGCTCATATAGTTCATCAGGACAGGGGAACATCTCAGCAGGCTCCCGAGTAACGTCGAAGTGAAAGAGGATTGATTCCCCGAAAATACTTCGATATTGAGGGGCAGACATTCTCTTGCATTGCAGTTGATGATGATGAACCTGATTCGTATCAGAATGCATTATTATCTTCTAACTCGACCGATTGGGTGACTGCTATGGATGAAGAGATCACTTCTATGGAGAAGAATAAAGTCTGAAAACTTGTTGATCTGTCTTCCAATCGCAAAGTGATGGGTAATAAGTGGGTACTAAAGATCAAAAGAAAAACAAATGGTACAGTGGACAAGTACAAAGCACGATTAGTTGCTAAAGGTTTCACACAAAAAGAAGGCATTGATTGCGAGGAGACTTTTTCACCTGTGGCAAAGTTCTCCTCAATCTACATGATCTTATCCTATTGTCGCAAGTTTAAACTTATAGTTATATTAGATGGATGTAAAGACAGCATTCTTAGATAGTGACTTGGATGAAGAGATATACATGCAATAGCCCATGGGTTACGTGGACAAAAACCATCTAAAGAAAGTCTGCAAATTGTTGAAATCTATCTATGGGCTAAAGCAATCTTCAAGACAGTGGTACATGAGATTCCACTTAGCCATCACTACTTTTGGATTCACAATGAGTGAAGAAGATCATTGTGTAAACATGAAACGGTCTGGAAGATCTTTTCTGATACTATCTCTATACGTACACAATATCCTGCTAGCTGGTAATGACATGTAATTTTGATATTTACTAAAGATTGGCTATTCTCGAACTTTGAGATGAAAGATCTCGGTGAAGCCAACTTTATTATTGGGGTAAAAATCATCAGGGATCGCCCTAAGAAATTTTTATGCTTGTCTCAAGCCACCTATATACAAAAAAACTTAAAGCGGTTCAAGATGGAAAATTCAAAAGTTGTTGAAACTCCTATGAATAAAGCTACCAAGTAAGACAGAAAATCATGTCCCCAAACTGAAGCCGAGAAATTGGCCATGTCCTCAGTACCTTATGCAAGCGCAGTAGGGAGCTTAATGTATGTTATGCTTTGCACCAGACTGGCTATTAGCTATGCAGTTGGCATAGTCAATCATTATCAAAGTAACCCGGGACAGTCCATTGGCAAGCCGTCAAACGTATATTCCACTATTTCAAAAGAACAAAAGACCTAATGTTGTGTTATGAAGGCACAAGCATCAAGCTCAAAGGATATTCTGATGCTGCTTGGGGTAATGACGTCGATGAGGGAAAGTCTACTTCGGGATATGTATTCTTACTCGAAGGGGGAGCTATCTCATGGTCGAGTAAGAAACAAACATTCACAGCTCTTTCATCTATGGAGGCCGAGTAAATTGCATGTTGTGCTGTAGTTCAGGAGTGTGTATGGGTTCGCAGATTTTTCCTGGGTCTGTGTGTTGTACCGAGCGTTCGTCAGCCTATATCGCTAAAGATAAACAATACTTCTGCCATTGACTTGGCAAAGGACCCTAAACACCACCAAAAGTCCAAGCACATTGAGATCAAGTATCATTACGTCCATGATCAAGTGAGAGATAAGAAGGTCACTTCAGCTACATTTCTACTAAGTGATGGTTGATCCCATGACGACACCTATAACCAGAGATCTATTTCAAGTTCACGTCAGGCAGATGGGATTGAGGAAAGCTTGAGTGATATTCTTGTACTTAGCACCTTTAATCTTTCATCAATGAATAACACATTTCATTTATTCGGTATTGAGTACTTATATTAACTAGGTAAGTAAATCATCAGCAGTTACCATGAGATCATGTAGGATTTCTATTTTTTGTCGACGGGCCAGTCACCCACTCATACGGGTTGACCAACCTTAAATGGACAAGAGAGGTACATTTGGGGCGATGTTCATACACTGGGGTATGAACTTCTCTTTATTGTAAGTAATAAAGGATAAGGATATGAGTGAGTCGTATCCGCCTACAATCTTAAAAGATTGAAGATGAGACTGATAAAGTCGAATAATATAATCGCACCATTCATTTTCATGCGATCGATGTTATGCCCTGAATTAATAGTCAGGTTGTGAGGTTATGAGATAAATCATACCTCATGTAAAATGATGACCTGCGTATCGTAAACCCGACATACACCTAGTATGTCTACTTTACGACGTGGATTGTAGCCACGTGCTGGGACCTTTTACCTATAGATTGTTTTGATTCGATCTAATCATTGTAACGTGCGAGTAGCTAGTCCCGTAGGTGACTTTTTGTGTCTTTAGCTACCCTCCTCTTATGTATAGGAGGATGAGATTAAGTGTCACTACTTTAGTGTACTATGACGAAAGGTCCTTGATTGGCCAGACTCAGTTACGCTAGGAAAGCGGCTCGATTGATTTCAAATCACACATCTGCGTGGGGAAAATCCCGTGACAGCTACACCAAGTTTCTATAACTATAAATACGCATTTGAAGACTTATCCGCCAGTAGTATCGAGTTATTTTTATTACACTTTTGCAAACAATATTCTTTCTTAAAAGAGTGTGTGTGTGTACACGAAAACGCTCACCTATGAACCAGTTCGTACGTACTACATACGAACTTTTTTGAGAACTCATCATATCTGATGAGTCTCGCAAATCTGAACAGTCCACTTGAAGCAGAACCTCATGAAACCCCCTGCTACGAATTTTTACTTTGATCCAAAACTTCGGTGGGCCATGAAAAATGCAAACAGTTTCTTCCCTTAATTTGAGTTTCTCTTTGCTATGGCCCACCAGAATCTTAGAACAGGGTGAAAATTCACCCCCTACGGTTTCATGGGATTCCGCATCTTATGGACCGTTCGGATTCAACACCCATGACACGTGTGCAAAGGTGCGCACGTGCGTAAGTGAGCATGCCTCTCTCTCTCTCTCTCTCTCTCTCTCTCTCTCTCTCTCTCTCTCTCTCTCTCTCTATATATATATATATATATATATATATATTGCTTTAAATTGATTTTAGTCGAAGTTTGTGAAAAATAGAGTTTTCAAAATAACTCGATAAGTTGGATAAATGCGTATGTTGGCCGAGTACTCCAGATTGGGAACTCCATCCAGTGTGATCATGTGGACCAAGATAGGCATTGCAAAACTCAGGTTATTAAGTACTAGTTAGGTGGTCACTTATTACTTTAACACCTGTGAGAAGATTACGGTGATCCAGCTGGTCCCACACCTCTGATTCTTTTGATCGTGATGATTGGTTTTGATTGTTATTAGGCGAGTTAGATGGACAAATTTTTGTGTCTATCTCACAATGTGATTGAGTAGGAGATGTTGGACATAGGCCTGTGGGTCCCACTGGTGAGCAATCACTAGTGGGTGGGTCCCATATGTTTATGCCTCTTCCATTACCAGATAGATTTTAAATTCAATTTTGAATTTGGATTTAGATGGGGAGATAGAGATAAGACCAGATAACTTTTGGTCTCATCCAAACTCCCATCCTTTCCTATAAATAGGATAAGGCTGTCTCGTGGAAAATAATTAAGGAATAACGAGAGTAAGAAGAGGAATAGTGGTATATATTAATTTGTCTATTTAGCTTGTTCTTGGGATGATCTAAGCCATATATCGTGATCCGGGGCCATCTATACTGTAGAATCAGAGGGGTAATTAGACACGTCCGCTCCAGTAGTGGTTAGGCGGACTGCTAGATCTAGACCGTTCATCTTCGGCTTTATAAAGGTTCCATATCGTGTAGACCGTCTGATCTTGAGGGCTCACTCTTCCGCACTTCCTTACACAACTCTCTCTTTTTCAAGAGTGCACTTGCAAGACATGGTGGGAATTTAACCCTAAAGATCAACAGTACCTTCTTATGTGGTATGGATATGACATAGATACCATTTGCAGTATCGACCAACAACAGTCTCCATACGAGCATGACTATGAGCCTCAACGGAATTAGCAACATGCACATATTAAGAATCTGCCTACTCCTAAGTCCCAACCAAATAATAATAATTAAGAGAAACTTAAAAGAAAATTTTACTTCTTTGTCAAAACCAGAACCTTTGGTAAGATTTTATGGACCACAACAAGGCTAATGGGCAGATAATGTAGGATGCTAAACAGGTGACTAATCATTATATGGACATCTTATATTCCTTTTTATCTACCTACCACTTGACTTTTTTCATAACATTAAATTTAAAACATGCTTTTCAGTTTTAACAAAATGGGTTGGTACTTGGATAATATTGCAATCAACATAAAAAGTAATGTGCAAAAATCAGGCAACATCAAGATACCAGTGTAAGAGACTGAGAAGTACCTCAACTATGCCTTTTCGAGGAGCATGGATGGCTAGGCATAAGCAATAATCGCTCTTCGATTGTTCATAGTAGGGTGTGCTTGATGTTGTATTTTGGTCAACGAGCATCTCCATGAAAAGGCAGCATGCATCACGGTATCCCTGAAAGCAGGATAATCAAATACAACGTCAGCCAGAAAAATAAATAAATAATTCAGATATGATTCGATTCCTTGGATACTGAGTACAAACCTTCCATAGTCGCACGACAACAAGTGCCTGTGTATCCAGGAGCAAAATGCGACCGAGCGAATCAGTTATAGCAGCCAATGTACCACTTGGAGATAGGGTGAGTTTCTCTCCCTTCCTGGGGTGATCTTTCAAACATGTCAGAGGAGATGCTGCCACAATTATATCAGCAAGAAATCAGTTGAAGGATTTCAATCGCAGAAATTATAGTCAAAATTTCAGGTTAACAGAATACTAGGAACATTTCCTATTGATGAGTTTTACAGTCAAAATTGTTTAAATACAAGCAGAAAAATATGTAGATCAGCTCTGAGCTTCTCACCCTGTGGAAAAAACCAAGGGCCTGATTTACATTTCATTATCAACTATTGCACTAGGATGTTATGAATTGTTGAGCAAATTGCAATCTTCTGCTCCCACAGGCAACTTCTCATCATAGGAAACAGCACCATAGAAGTTGCCATTGACAATTAACTTCATTCAGTACATGGACCTATAAATCAAAGCACAGTGAACAGAAACTGAAACCTGGTACCGATGTGGCATGGGTATGAGTTCTGAAAGACTTTGCAATGCTTTTTTTTCTTTAATAAATTTTAGTCACGTGATGAAGCTCTAGGAGGAGTGGTGGAACAGCAAAGACTAAGACAAGAAACACAGGTATTGAAATAAATAAATAAAGTTCGGCTTCATGTCAGAGAGATGAACAACTGGGGAAAAAAAAATCTACATGAGACAATTTTTCAGCCTGGTTTAGGCTTCAACTCATCAAAGGCAGGCCAAACCAAGTCAACTTGGTTTTGGTCCAAAACGAGTTGAAGACCAAAACTGGGATTTAAAACCAGTGTACAATTGTCCCGTTACGAGAGCGAGAACAGCTGGGGGTGAGACCCATGACTACCCAGTGTTGGAGGATCTAGGTCTCTATCAAGGCTCAGCTATTAGCCTTTACCTTCTGCACTTGTTCTAGATGAACTACCCACTAAGGAAGTCCCTTGGTGTATGTTGAATAAGCAAGATGTGGTGTTGGTTTGTGAGAGTAGAGGAGAGAAATGCTAAATATTAGATTGGATGAGGGCTCCACAGTCTGGAGGCTTTAAAATTAGCAGAACCAAGACTGTTTGAATGCAATTTCAGTAGGAACAATTATACAATCGAGACCAAGAGATCGCTCAAACCAATTTGTTTCATTATCTTGGTTCTATTATCAAAATGATGGTGAGATAAGTGAGGATGTTTCCAATAAAATTAGAAATGAATGGATAAAGTGGTGTAGCATGATCATCGCACACCTATGAAACTAAAGGGATTTTTTTTGTAGATGACCATTTGACCAGCTATGCTATATGGGGCAGCATTGGAAGGAAGCATAAGCAGATATTGAGCATTAGAGAGATGAGGATGTTGATATGGATGTATGGAAGACTTGGAAGAATAAATTTATAAATGAGGTCATCTGAAGCAGCCTGGGACATAAAATAATGGAGAGCGCATTTAGAGGGTTTGGTCATGTGCAAAGAAGACCAGAGACAGCTCCAGCAAGCAGGGAAATACTGATAATGTTTGAAGGGCATGAAAAGAGGATGAGAGGAAGATCTAAGTACTTGGATCGAGATGATGAGGGATATAGAGGCTTTGCACTAACTCCGGATAGTGACATATATAACATTGATTGGTAAAACATGATTTGTAAAGCTGACCCACAGTTGAAACAAGACTGTGATGTTATGATGTTTGAGTCACTTCTCGCAACAAGAAACATGAATAATGTACCGTACATGCAAAAATAATAGAATACATGCATACAACTAAACATGAATTCTGACCTATCATCATCAGTCTTGTCACCTATGGTAATATTGATTTCATAATAGAAAATGCTAATTTCATAATAGCAGCTAAGTTCTATGCTTTTTCTCTAACACTCAGTTGCACAAGCCTTCCACTTGATGCCACAACGACATTAACTCATGCTTAAGGTTCACATTCCCACTCCCTCTTAGTGGCCATTTCTACTTGCTGACATTTTGAAGAAAACACTTCTCCACTCCTACACCCAAATCCAAGTTTCTAAATATTGGAAGTGGAGGGCATATCAGTTAGGCCCAAAAACCACGGAGCACAGGGCATATCGGACCATCAGACCGGTATCACATCATTTTTTGGCCCATATTGTCCAAAATTTATTTAGTCACTAAAGGTTTTGAAAAATTATCAAGAAGACAGGAAAAGATCTAACACACCAAAATGTATCATGTTTTTAACACATACAATAGTGTGTTATACCATTCTTTGATAGAAGTGTTGTCTATCGGCCTAACCCACTAAATCTCAACCAAATAGACGAATTTAACACGAGTCAAACATGCTTGCAGGAGTAGCGCCCATTACATTGAACTAAGATGAAATGATGATGAAAAAAATGAAAAAATAAATAAATACTCCTGATGTTTCTAAAAATGGTCCATTTTGCTTCAATCATCAAATCCCACTCAAATCTCGTGTTCTGATCCCAAAATGTGGCAGAGATCTAGTGTAAAATGAGTTTGTAAGCTCTCCCAATGGTTGAAATGAGTAAGTAGAAAATGAGAGGAAAACTGGGGTAAATTTTTGAAATTGGGCGTTATGCTTGTATTGGCAGAATCCGCCTCATATCTTACATTTCATGTATGTAACTATGCTCTAAGCTTTCTTTTTCACAGGCCACTAACTAGATGGATAACATAGTCCAAATGCCTTCATTTTTAGGATCTGTCCTAGACTCATACCAGAATCCAAATACCTTCCGTAAGTGCAAGGTATTCAATAACAATAATAGCTGGCATAATGGCTAGCTGTTGGACCATTTTGTAATGGTGAAATTTTTTTAAATAAATTAATTAATTAAAAAAAAAAATGAAAAAAATACTTCGAATATATATATATAGGATACCAAATATATATTCTTTTCTGGTTTTAAACATGCTTATGGTGGTGCAACGGGCCATTTTTAGTAAGATTGCTATCTAGGGTTGTCTGATGATATTATTACCCTAAGAAGCTTCGACTAACTTCAAAACTCCTACATTTAATATTCTACATATCTAATATCAACAATTCAACATAAACTGGAGGAAAAAATATATATATTTTTTGAATGAATAGTATTGGGCCGATTTACACTTGAATGCCCTTAAAATTGTCTGAAATTCATGCAATCTGTTGAACTAATCCCACTAATGCATATCTGTAACCATTTAACACCATTTTTGTCAAGAAATTTGACGAAAAAACTAAGATTAAATCCAAATGAATAGTATCAGGCCAATTTAGGAATACATCGCTATTCATCCCAAAAATGATCCGAATTTACCAAAAATGCCAAAAAATAGAAAATGAGATGACAAACACTGATTTAGTGCAGGCATGTGTAGATCTAAACTTTATCCGTGTATTTGAACAATCTACACTCCAAATATTTTATAAAAAAATAAAAGAAATTTTGAAATTTGTTGGAAATTATATAAAAACCAGCAAAAAAAAAAAAAATTGAAAATGAAAATTATACAAACAAGGCCAAATTTAACACAAATCTAGCAAGATTTTGTTGATTTGGAAATAATGTTGAATCAATACATTTACAGTAAGAAAAAAATAAAAAGAATAAAAAGAACTTCTACCTATTTTTTCGATTTTTCCCAAATTTAGTCCCAGATCTTCAATTATTTAAAAATGGCTTAAATTTTATGTTTTAATCTTCGAAATTGCACAAATCTGGTCAAAGATGGGTTAAAAATAATATCAAGAAGAAAAAAATGTCAAAAGGAGAAGGGAAAATGGAAGAATGAAAAGTAGCCACTAAAAGGGGACCTATATATGTAACGACGCTGGGCTATTACAAAATTGTTTTGTATAACTTGTTCATACATGAACCATGAGGTATTTTCATAGAATTATTATGTGCAAGTTGGTTATTAGCATTTCTCTCTTGATATCTCAAGCTAACAAGGGAAGCTCCCAAAACAGAGATTTACAAAAAAGGGCAGGATTGCCCAATAGAAGAAAAAAGACAATTCACCCACTTCTACCTACCACAATCACACCATTGCCAATAATACAATCAAAGGAGAAAACAAGGTATTTATCCTCAAAAGAAATCTCTAATCTACTTTCAAAGAAAAGCCATTCTCCACTACTCCACAACAGGCTTCCTACTTTAACCTCGTAAGGACACCCTGGCCGAATGATCTCCCAAGAGAGATTCTGCCTCCATCTTGGATGAATCTGTACCCACACCGAGGCTGGAAATAGAATTGTTGATAACACCATCCACATCAACAATCACCCACTCCAAAGAAATTGGGGGTTCTAAACAAAAAAGGGGGCAGTGTATAATCAGCTAGTACACCAAAGGGGTCCCCCTAGACTAGTGTTTGATTATTGGCCAGTACTTTTAGAGGTGAAAGAAGAAAATTGGGGCTGCGTCCATTTAGGTTGGACTTGGCATGGTTTATGATTGAAGGTTTTAATGATCTGATCAAGAATTGGTGGACATCAATAAAGGATCAGGGCTATGCAGGTTTCTCTTTATGTCAAAAGTTGCATGGTTTTATATATATATATATATATATATATATATATATAGAGAGAGAGAGAGAGAGAGAGATGGAGTTGTCTACATTGTTGCAGGAAGTGCAAGCTTTAAATATTAAAGATGAGAGGTCAAAATTGTCAAAAGAGGAGTTAGCTTGGCGAGAGGTCAAAAATGCTAAATATAATGCAATGCTAAGGGAAGATGATATTAAATGGAGAAAAAGATCAAAGGCGTTTTGGATCAAGGAGGAGGTCAAAAACACTAGATTTTTTCATGCAATGGCTAGTGCTCAGGCAAGAGTAAATAAAATCAAGAGTGTAGAAGTGGAGGGAGAGAGGGCAAAGGAAAAAAAAAAAAACAAAGATGTGCAATGCTATAGTAAAATTTTATAAAAATCTTCTTGTGGGAGAAGAGTGGTCTAGTCTAAAAATAGATAATCTTTTCTTCGAGGCAATTCCGAGAGAATAGGTGGAAGGATTGGAGAAGCACTTTTCAGAAGAGGAAATTGAACATGCAATTGATGAGTTAGGAAAGGATAAAGCTCCAGGTACAGACAAATTCCCTATTGCTTTTTTCAAGAATTTTGGGAAATGACTAAAGAAGGTCTAATTGTTTTTTATAAATGAGTTTTATAACATAAGAAAAACAACAGTTGAATTGGGTGCTACGTTCATTGCTTTGGTTCTGAAAAAGATATGGGGTGGGGAGCTTGAGGGATTTCAAACCATTAGCTTGTTGGGTAGTCCGTATAAAATTTTAGCAAAGTCATTGGCTTCAAGGTTTCGGGCAGTGTTGAGTACAGTAATTTCAAAATCGAAAGGTGCTTTTTGTAACATATCAGCAAATAGTGATTAGTGCTTTGATTGTGCATGACGTCATAGATTCACAACATAAAGAAAAGAAGAAAAAAAAATTGGGTGATTTATCAACTGGACTGAGAAAGGCATTTGACAACGTGGATTGAGAATTTTTAGATTATATGTTGGATCGTTTGGGGTATGGAGATGGATGCATACATGTGTCAAGTCGGCAAAATTTTCAGTTTTGGTAAATGGTTCTCCGAAAGGTTATTTCTCAACATCATGGGATTTGAGAAAAAGGGACCCGTTATCTCCATATTTATTTGCAGTAGTGATGGAGGCTTTAAGTCGTATGATTCAAAGAAGTGTAGAATGAAAACTTATAGAAGGTTTCAAACTGGATAAGTTAGAATTACTAGTGTCACACTTACAATATGTGGATGATATGATTCTATTTTGTGAGGCGGAAGTACAAAAAGTGGACAATTTAAGGAAGATTATCTCTTGCTCTGAGGCGATCTCAAGATTGAGGGTGAATATAAGTAAATGTGAATTATTGGGGATACATTTATCTAAATAAGAGGAGGGAGATTTGGCGAGTATCTGTGGGTGTTGGCCAAGGTCCTTTCCTTCAACCTATTTAGTCTTACCACTATGCATATGAAAATTGTCTAAGCACATGTGGGATAAGGAGGTAGAAAGATTTGACAAGAAGCTCTTGGTTTGGAAAAGAAGATATTTGTCCTTAAAGGGAAGATTGACTTTGATAAGTCCAATTACTCGGTTTATTATATGTTTTTATTTAAAGGTCTAAAATAAGTTGTCAATCATCTAGATAAAATTATGTGAGATTTTCTTTGGCTAGGTGCAGAAGAGAAGCAAAAATTCCATCTAATGAAATGAGAGTTGTGCACGCCTGGCACAAGAAGTTTGGAATAGATGAATCCTACACTTTTGGGGAAATGGCTTTTGCATCTGGGTGGGGAGGAAGGTTTTCTGTGGAAACGGGTTATAGCCAGGAAATATGGATTAGAGGAAGGGGGTAAAGGGATAAGAGCAACTTTTTTATATAGAGCATCGAGGGTATGGAAAGAAAAAGCGGGTTTGAGAGGGAAGCTTATAGAAGGGGTAGGTTTCTCATTGGGAGATGGAAGGAGTATCCGATTTTAGGTTGACATCTAGTTGGGAGACAATCCTTTTCAAGAAGATTTTCCTAGTTTGGCTAGAATAGTAGTGAACCAAAATATTGTGGTTGTTAGTTGTTACTCTATATAAGGGAATGAAGTGATTTAGGCCCCTCAATTTAAAAGAAATTTGTTGGAAGAGGAAGAAGCAGTGATGAGTAAATTGTTGGGAATGCTTCTAAAGGTATCACCAGCAGTGGGAGCACAGGATTCTATGGAGTGGATAAAAGAAAAAAAAAATTCAATCAAATCATTCTATAATTTCCTACCTGGGTCTTCATCAGAGAGGGTTTTTAGTCATACAGACGCTGATGGTATTACAGGGCTCCTCCCAAAGTAGCAGCTTTGGGTTCGCTTGTGGTAAGGAACAAGGTGCTAATTATCTCCATAGGAGAAGAATGGTGGTACCAAACATATGTTTGATGTGCATGTAGAATGAAGAGATGGTGGATCATCTTTTTCTTCATTGCCCTTTTATGAGAGAAGTTTGGAATAAATTCTTCAGATTATTTGGAATATATTGGGTTACGTCTAAATCTACAAAAAGCTTCTTCCAAGCAGGGAATGGAGGAGGAATTGGTAAGGAAAGGAAAGCTATATGGAAGTTGTACTTTTTGGGTTGAATTTGGCCTGTGTGGGAGGAAAGGAAGAATGGGTGCTTTCGAAATCAAAGTAGAAGGGCTTGTCTTCGAAAGGGCTCTAGGGCGAATGCTTGTAAAGGTGTAGGGTAGTTTTCATTTTAGCTTTTTTCCTTTTCCCTTTTTCCTTGTTTTTTGTATTCTTTTGGCTTGGGCCTATTATAATAAATTATCACCTAGAGCCCCCAAAAAAAGGCCATTTCATTCCTCAAATAGGCCGCAATGTAAAAAGAAAAAAGAATCATCATAACCTAAGACTTATCCCAACTAACTGGTTTACTGGGGTCAGCGACAAAAATCATATTCGACCATTCCAGTCTATCACAGAACATATCCTCAATTAAACCATAGGTCCTCCAGTTCTTTTCTTACTATCCCCCATCTTTTAGGGCCTTCCCGTTGCCCTTTTAGATCCAACTTGAACCAACTCACTCCTGACCGATGCAATTCTTCGTCTCTATTGCACATTGGCAAACCAACCAAGACTACAAAGAAAAAAGAATGTCCAGAAATTTTTATTTAGCTGCCCATTTCTTTTATACATTATGACCCACCTGATGAGTGATATAGCATGAATTTTGAGCCAAAGGATCAAATTAGTGCAAGCAACCTGATAGAAAACTCAGATTCCACACACATGCTTCAAACTGGCACATTTGCTTGCCAGTGCATGGGCAGGGCTCTACACACATGTGGTATGACGTATAAGCAAAGCTCTAGAAATGAAATATAAACCTTTTACAGCCTGTTTCTTTTTTTTCGATTGCACTGTAAATGGGCATTTATTATTTACACTTGTAATTCATTTCATTTGCTTTCCCTTGAAGTTGACAGCTGCTCATGTTTGGAAGCTGTGACGCTAAAACCAAGGGAAAGATCAAACAAATCCACTAAAATTTGTGGGGCCCACTGGTATGCACGTCTGATCCATGCCGTCCATCTGTTTTAACTGCTCATTTTAGGGCATGAGCAGATCTAAAGCTCATTTCATGCATCATTTTATAGCTCACCCCTTGTTTCCTCTGGTGTGGTCCACTTGAGCTTACAATCTGCCTCATTTTTTGGGCCGTGCCCTAAAATGAGACAGTAAAATGAATGGACAACGTGGATCAGACACATACATTTTGGTGGGACCCACAAATTTTACCACTAGGTAATCCCAGTCCATTTCATGCATGCATAGTTTTCGAGGCGCATTTAGGAGAGGTATTTCCCTCTTTTCCAAACATCATTTTAAAATAATTATGACTCATTTACACCTATTTGCAGTGAAATTCTCAAAAACAAACAGGCACTTAAGGTACCTCTAATTATAAAATCCCTACTCGAGGAGGTGCACAATTAGCTGATTTAGAATTAATTAGGGCCATCACTGGTAGGGACCAACCCATCAGGCTCTCAATCCAAGCCCATGATGGGCTAGGAATGGGTTTACTTTTTAGGGCCATGGGCTCGGACCTGATCTTCAGACCCAAAAAATAAACAGGCTAGGCCTAGGGTTGAATGTAATAAGATTTTTCTATTCAAAGCCTCGCCCAAGACTAAATCTAGGCCCATTTACATCTTCCATGGGTCGGGATTGGGCCCAACTTTCTGGCATGCAAGCTAGGGCCAGGCTGAAATTTCACGCCCAGAATTCAAATTGCCCAAGCTCTGGGTGAGAACTGACCTCATCACAGCCTGTTGACAGCCCTAGAGTAGCTATTAATAAAAATCATCCATCAGTAGAATGGACCCCTTTCAGCTGATAATTTGCTAAAATATCCAGGCGAAGCGGGTAGAGATCAGGGTTTTAAATAGCATGTGGCGTATAGCGTAGTGTTTGGCCCTCTATAGCATGTAGCATGAGCTACACTACTAAATAGTTTTTAATTAAAATAATAGAAAAAATATGATAAAATTTACAAAATGCATAATTCCTACGAGTTCTTGACTGTGAATCTGGATCATCAACCACATATTTCCATCCAAAATCTGTCTCTTTGCCTTCAGACATCTCCAAATGTGACCGCTTTTTTTATTTATTGAAACATCACAAATTCACAATATGGACCACAATTTGGATGGTCTGGATTAATCTAAGTGCTCTATCCATGATACGGACCACAATTTGGATGATCCGGATTGATCTAATGTAGTGCCACGTGTGATGGGGATGAGATGCCACCATTTTAAAATAGGTGTTGAACTAGCATTAGAAGAAAAACTTAATAATAATAATAATAATAAAGGAGATTTCAGGTTTTTAAAATAGGTGTTGAACTAGCATTAGAAGAAAAACTTAATAATAATAATAATAATAAAGGAGATTTCAGGTAACATACACTACTTGCGCTACACACTACGCTACGCTGCATGCCCCGTAGCTCACACTACCTGCATATGCTATATAACATTTTAGCTATGCTACGAGCTTTACCGAAAACACTGGTAGAGATTAACCAAGATTCATGATTCGCAAGGTCTGTCCAGACAGTTTGCAATTTTCAGGTTCACAATGCAGGCAATGACAGCCAATTTTTGCAGAATTTCTGCCTGCTTAACATTTCTGAATAGGTTACTGACTTCTTAATGAAATTTTGTGGGTCAAAAACCTTAAGCAGAGATAGATATGCTGGACATTATATCCCTGACTTCACACTTCAGTATAGAATAATGAAAATTATTATTGAGAATTATTAAAATATTTACATAAAATGACTTCTGACCTTTAGCAAATGGCTGAGGCTTAGCTTCTGATTGTTTTTTTGAGGGTTGCTCACTCCGCCAAATCATTTTGGAGAAAGATGCTATTGTCGAAAATGTTGCAGGCACAACTTTTGACAGAATAGCTCCAACTAAAGATCGGTTCCTGTCTTCTGAAAGCCTGTGAATTGAACCCCATCAGTTAATAACCAAATCAAAGAGCAGCGAATAGATGCAATTAAAGCAAGGAATAAAAGTGAGAATTCTGGGTACAAAGATACTGAGGCTATGTTTGGTGCCCACGACAAATATATCCCAAGGGGAAACAACAGATTAGTGCATCTGACAGGCCATTATGATGACACCCAAGTTGAACACCACTGTCATTTTGTAGTTTTACATCTTTTTTTCTTTCTTTTTTTTTGGAAGATTATTTTTTGTAATTCTACTTCAATGAGGAAAAATTATGAAAAGAGAACTATCATTATTATTAGTTTTTAAAAAATGAGGGAGGGAATCCAACGTGGCATGTCATCGTGATGCCCGTCCGGACAAGGTCAATGCTCGTCTCCCTACAACATATATTCCTGGCAAGCAGCACACCTAGATTACGAGCAGGAAAAAACTAGATTGTATGTTCCAAATACAATTGCAGTCACCTGTACGCTGAAATCACAGCATCCTCTCCAACAGTAACCGCACAATAATATCGTTGTCTTGACTGCCCAACAATAAAAGCAGCTGAATTCAAATACCAGAATAGCTTCAGAAGGATTCCATTATAGTCATTAAAAAAATCAGCAGCAATGGGACTATAGAGTGAAGTTCAGTGGTACTCCAACATAGCACAAGCTATCCAAAATTTCAGAGTACTCAGCAATAAATACAGGGAATATATCAGGGCCTACTTATTGTGCCCCCAAATTCATTTCTGTTGGAGGATCTGGGCAGAAATCATCCAATACACGTTAACACAGCACAGGAAAACAAAACATTAAGTGAGTTCCCTTTTTTCCACTGCAAATCAAAATCATCTGTTTTCTGGAGAGTGCTGAATTGGAACAGATTTCAATTTGCACCAGACATATCCATCCACCACAAAAAGCGGAAACACCAAAATGGGCCCTCATATACTGCTCAAGTTGAAAGCGTCCATGGAAATTAGCAGAAACATCTGAGTGTGGTATCTGTTTACAATAACAATGAGTACATTGGACAACATGCAAGAGAAGGTATTTCACCTGAATCTCCATTAGTGGAGGAGGCATTATCCCAGTAATTGCTGCATCAGCACATGGTCCAAACTTGCTAACATTCCACAGCTGATAAGGTATTCTCCCATAAGAATTCCCCAAGTCTTCTGTTTCTCTCTTTTGAAATTTTTGCCCCCACAGATTTGAACGTGATTCTTGAGACCATCGTTGGAGCAAGTTCTACACCTCAAGGGTGTAAAGACAAGTTAGGCTTCTGTAGAACTTCAGAAGACAAAATATCATAAAATGGTGTCTCATGAAAAAAGTCAACTGGTAAGCAGGGATGTGACCCAATTCCCCCTTGTATTTTTCTCTTTTTTACTGAAGCGTTATTCCCTCAAAAAGAGAATGGATAATTATTTTAGTGGCACTGTTTGTACCATCAAATCATGGTTGGCACTCAAGGTTTCGAATCCACATATCGGGTATCATATCATTCACCACCAATACAGCCCCATATCGCCCTGAGTCCCCCTGTATCGGGTTGTTTCCAGCTGATATAGCCACACTGTTCACAGACAAAACAGCTCCGTATCGGGAGGAACATACTGGTTTTTGACGATATTTTAAACCTTGTTGGCAAGGCTACCCAAGTGTTCTTAGGACACTTGGTTTCTAAAGCACTGCCACTTTTCTTTTTTCTTTTTTCTTTTTTTGGTGAAAGACGAGGCACTGCTACCTTGGAAATAAGGAACTCTCAAATATCCCTTATTTCTAGTTAATGGGTGCATTTCATACGAAAATATCAAAGATCATTGTGAATTATTAAGAACAATACTTCCTCGCTGTCATCAATTCAAATGACACACCAGGAAACAGGACGTACCTGAACATCAGAGCCATCAAAACGTGCAACTACACCAGGCATAACAACGCAGACCTCCTTGGTAGGTGCATCTTCTGTAAAAGTACTTTTAACAGCACGCACTCTGAACCTCAGTATACATCCAGGATGTATCATCTGCATGTGCAAAGATTCATTAAACATCACTAATTAAAATAGCAAAACCCTAACCTGAGCAGAAGACCAATTTCCTTATGGTGCACCAATTTCCCAACTGTTCATCACATGAGTCCCACCATGATCAGACGGTAAAAATTTTCACCTAATGAACAATCTTAGCTGTATAGTCAGGAGCAACAAACGTATAGTATGACGGAATATTAGAATGGTTAACATTGAACAGCAAAAGACATCCAAATTGGATAGATAGGATTGTCCAATCCGTGCAATTTTCAGGCAGTAGTCCATCCGTTGTAGGAATAAAACAATCAACGGTCTGGATCATGGACAATTGCACCATGTGAACAAGATGAGTGCAGTGCGTTATTTAAGGAAATCGGTGCAGCAACTCTGCTTAAGAGTAAAAATTACTATGAAAGACATTCCAAACTAATGAAATAGCAAAGAATACATTTTACTAATGTATGTATGTATCAAACCACAAGAAAGATATTCAACACAGGCGCACATTTTCCATTTTGCGAATTGAAATACTACACTATTTTAAAACAAATGACACTGTCAGAGTAAATATCAATCCTTTTAGATATTATTTTCTTGTAGGAATACATTTCTAATCGTTCGGAGTAAGATAATTATAATTCATTTAGTTGACAGTTCAGTTCTATTATTTTTCAGGAACTCGTTTGGCATTTCATATACCATAACAGAATTTTGTGATTGGTGCGATTGAGATCAATGGACCGTAATCTAGACCGTTCAGCTGGTAGGCTCCAGTTGAAAATGCAACTACCAGAGAAATCGAGCCCATTGAATGATCCCGATGATCAAATTTGTTGAGATTGCGTGCGGGGCGAATTTTTTTTCATGTGACGATTTGGATCCGGATTTGAGGGTGTAGATTTACCTGCTTGTGGATCAGCTCGGCTCCTAAGGAGTAGAGGAGGAGATAGCCGTTGGATGTACCGAGGGCCAGGACACGGAGATCTTCTAAGATGAGCCATTCGACGGCGGTGATGTCGCCTTCAGGGGGGGAGAGAGACGGGCGGAACTTGATCGGGCGAGATGAACCGTAGCTGTGAAAGTCGTCGTCGTTCCAGGAGACGATGAGAACGAGAGAGCCACGGGCCAGGGCAAGGGAATGTGAATCGAGAGCGGAGAGGAGGGACGGGTTGTCGACGAGCCAACCTTCCTTGCCAGCTCCGAATTCCGATAGTTCGTCACATGCGATGCACCCTAGCTCTCTCAGATGATGCTGCGTCCGTCGCGCCATATGCCTATTACAAACATTGCCTATGAAGAAGGAAGAAAGAAGATGAAACGGAGATTATAGAGGTTTGAGGATTTTGGACCTGAGAAGTGCTTTCCTTTGCGTAACAAAGAGAAAACTTCGATACTCCGGCAGAGTGTGACGGATGATACGCAGTCACTTATCTATTGCATACATGGAAGTAAATAATTCAAGTTAATCAGTTTAGATGTGTTATGAGCCACCAATTTATTTTATTTTATTATCTGAGTGCCTGATTGGATGACATTTGATGGACGGTTAAAATGAAAATATTTAATGGCGCTATTTCAATAAACAATTGCCCAGGGATCAGAGGTTACGATTTTTCGACCGACCTGATTTTGGGAAAGTAACTTTGGTATAATGATTTCAACAATTTAGTTGGCTTAGTTTGAGTTAATGTGTACCTTGTCTGCAAAATTTCTGAGTGCCTGCGTATCAAGCTCATATGCAGCCAGAGTACCAAACAATTCCCCACTTCAACAAAGCGCGATGACCGGACGGAATTTCATGGTGAATTTGGAATTTGAGTTTTACCGAATCAGATAGTTCGTCACTCGGAGAGTAATTAAGAATCTGCATGATGTTAATTGAACTCCCTGTTATAAATCAATGGTTTTTGAAAAAAGAAAAATGAAATTTTGAATATTTTTTGAAATATTTTGAATTAAAAGTGCGATGTGTGTGTTTTGTCCCACATCGAAAATGGTTGAGAAACTTTTGTGGTTTATATGAGATGTGGTGTAGAGTATTCTTACTTAGAGTTTTTGGAGAAGGAGATACACAGGACTGGAATACACGCACGCGCTCGGGCGAGGACGTGAGCGTGAACAGTGTGACTATAGTGGCGCTAGATGGCGCACTTTGCACTTCGCACGTGTGGGCAGTGTTGTTGTAGTGGCGCTAGATGGCGCACTTTGCACTTCGCACGTGAGCTTTTATATATGACTGAGAACGGTCAGATCTTAAATCCGAAACGTTCAGCTGTTTCAGAAAACGGCTCTATATCTTGAAAGTCAAACAATTCGAAAACGGACGGCTCATGATGATCCAACGGTCAGATCCTTTGATCTGACGACCAGAAATGTCTGTGATTAATGGACAACGGACAGAAACATTTTCAAACGTTCTGGACCTTTGATTGCACCCTAGCAACGGTCCACTACCTGATGCCTATATAAACTGGACCATTCCAGTCCGAAATCATCAACTGAACACACCCTTCTCTCCTATCAAATTAAATACACGAAATATCTCCATTTTAAAATATTGTTATCATCTCTACCGTCCAAGTCTGCCAGAAAAGATCTATTGCATTAAAATTGTTCCACAGTGGACCTATCGTGATTCCTGCACGATAGATCCAGATAAGACTTGTCTTATCCTAGAAGTAATTCACCAGTAACCCATCAGCCCTTTATAAGGGGGCGAATCACGCTTTAAGAACAGCGTATTTTATACGTGATTCAGCCGATCCATATTATTTTATTTTTTATTTTATGTTTAATATCTTGGTGTATCCAAAATCGAACTCCTAACACTCTCGCACGTGCAAACGGTTCATACGTGTAAGAGATCAGAGCAGCTCGCGAGGTGCAATGTGTGGATTGCCAAGCCTATGTTATCATCAGGGGAGTCACAAGTGTACAAAATAAATGACGGTTGAGAGGAATTGATCAACGGCACAGCCCATCCGATGATCTTGTGTTCCTGATCTAGATGAATAGTAGATTCTAACCAGTGAGGATACTCACATGCGACTCATTTTCACGTGCGAGGCAAGGGCGCTTGCAAAGTGAGCTACAGCTATTCTTATGACGCTGCTTGCGGGAGTTGGATTGGAAACCTGGAACGGCTGTTAGAGATCTTACCAAAAAATAGAACTGATACGGTCTGATGGCTGATCACCTACAGGCAACGGTACCACTGCTTGTGGTACAGTAAAATGTTTCCAGCCAACATCCCCTTGTGCAGAGCACTAGTTCGCATCATGAACATGGTTTGCTCCTCAGGTGGGCCACACCATTAGAATCAATGAACAACCGACTGGCTGACTCAACATAAAGGTATGACCCACCTGGTGACTGGATCAGCTTGATTATCCACATGGGTAATCTTCCTGGTGGGAGCTACCGTTTCACAGTGCTGGTGTCATACTCAAGTAGCATTCTGGCGGGTAGATGGTTAGGAAATGGATAGTGAGCAGCCACAGGCACGATCAACGGTTCACAGTTGCCCCGCAATTGTGGCCCGCACTGGAAAAGAGGCCGCCTAATTTTCGGACCCGAGTAAGGGTTGGGACCTGCCTGATGAATGGCCAGGAGTTTGCGCACGTGCCATGTGCACGATTGGGGCGAGAGGTGTCGTTGTCCCTGGTACAATTCGGACGCGGCAGAATCCTATGCTGGTTGGGTCCTTACTCTTGCCCGGGTGGTAGACTCTCGGGAGTTTCAACTCCCGGTCTCGGGTTCGAGTACCCATAGGTGGTGAAAGTCCACCAGCGTGAGTGTGTGGGGAGTGTATGCGTGTGATAAAAAAAAAAAAAAAAAAGGAATCCTATGCTGGTTTCGCACAATTTAAAAAATGGAAGTGGTTCATCCTCCTGGCATGTGGCTGCGATGCAGCAATCCAGACCATCAAAATTGTGGGTCTTATCGTGGATGGAGCATATCTCTAAAATCACACAAGATCAGCCAAACATAACCATCCAATCAATGGCTATGAAATGGATAGTTATGAGTAAATTAGTGAGTAGCCTGAAGTCAAGGGTAAAAACAGATAATTAACATTAGCTTCTCATGTGTAAGTTCTAGGGTGGGTCAGCATTTCGGAGTCTGGATTGTCGTACAGGTATGCCTTGTGTACGGTTGAAGAGTCTCCATTTTTTTAGGTTGTGCATCTCATCACGTGGCCTAGCAAGCAGTGGGCCATCCTTTTGCTTTGGTCCACACAAAATCCAATCGATCGTTTAAGTTGAGCACTGGTTGTAGTTGGATGGCGTCCCCAAAGAAGACGTTTTAGATGGAGTGCTATTTTGCCCATTTTCTTTTCTTCTCCCTATTGGAGTTTCATACAATTTTCAAGATTTTGGGGGATGTCTGCTGCTCATGTGTGATCCAGACCGTCCATCGGTATGGCACATTGAGCATTCCCAGAACCAGAAAGCAGGCTAGTCCTATCACGTAGGCCCCACGGGCATGTTGTAAATGGACTGTTAGTAGCAGGTGAAATTGGTCGTCTGAACCCTCCAAGAGCTGGATTAAAATCTGTCTACTTTCTTCTTTTTTTATAAATTTTTTTTTTTTTTTTTTAAAAAGGATATTTCCATTATTTCCTGGACACCCATCCAATTTCAATTTGACAAAATCTGTCTACTTTCTTCTGTAAAGAAAGGATAGAAGCGGCTTGTTTGATTGCCCCTAAAGTTCCAGGATCGCATTAGGAGGAAAAGATGCATTTGATGGCTTCAAGCTGTGCAGTCAGAACAAGAAACGGGCTTCGAACGCCGACGAAGAGGCCTGAAGCAGCAGTAATTATCTAGCGAAGAAATCAACTCCAACCAAGATAATTAAAAAGAGCCTGAGTTGTTGCAGTCTCACAACTCATTTTCACTGGTTAAGCAATGAGGTCATTAAATCATGGAGAATCCTACCAATATATATGTACAAACCCAATGCCTAACTTAGATACTGATATCCATAATTATTCCCATGATTATCCACAACCCAAATATTGGACGGACAGATGGATCTACCCTCAATGGATTGGAGCAGCTTTTTTTGTTGACTACCAATATCTACCCTGTTGCATCTGCATCCACACGTGATTCTACATTGCACATCACATGGGCCCATCACTAGAGCTGGCACTGAGCTGTGGTTTGATCATTTTCTAATGACAGGACCTCTGTATACCCCCCTCAGAACAACAAAGCTATCAGGGGGCTGATACTCTTCTAACCAAGCCACTTCAGAGATGTTCTCGTCACTCAGCTGGGCAATACCTTCGACAAAGTTAACTGAAGCAACAACAACAACAACATGAGTTTTTCGACACCTCAGAACCATAAGCAGATTGTTGATAATATGAGATCTGCTAACCCCACCCACACCGTGATGAGCAGCCACGTGTTAGGGCACTTTGGGGGGGGGGGCATCCACCTGTGCATCAGGTGAGTCCCACTATGCAGATGGCCTAGTAAAATGAAAAAAGGCAAAGATCACTCATCAGTTGGGCCACACGTATAAGTTGAATGGAGATTATGGGCATGCTTCCCAATAAAGGCCCACCTGGTGAGTGGAACAACCTGAATCTTGGGCCAAGTAATATACACTTGGGCAGACCTAATGCACAGCTAGGGTGCCCATAGAGATGTGCCAGGTAAGCATGTGGAGCACTATGCAAACGTGTGCGTGGTGCTCACCAAAACTAGTGATTATTACGAGTTAGGAAGCAAAAGCTTACCTGGAAGATCCTTTCTCGGAGATTTCCGGAAATAAGAGCAATGCCGCCCGCTCTCCGAAGAGTAAGGGGGTGATAGAATGTCGAGGATAGCACAGGGTGTTACAGCTTTGAAGGAATGGATGTTGCCACCACTTGTCGGATAAAGAACTGTTGTGCCGCATGGTGCAGACATCTCATCATCTCTGACAAGCTTCGCTAACCTTGCTGCGAATCCAAACCCAAAAAGTAATCAACTAAAGAAAGAACGAACAGTTTGCGCTACATTCTTCTTTGATAGAGAAAATCTTGATGGGCCAAAGGACAAACCACAGTTCCAGCGCAATAAGAGAATACATGGCTAAAGCTACACGTGGAAACGAACATACAATCCAAGTTTGAATGGAATATATGATCAAACATCTGTACAATGCCAGAAAGTTGGGTTTTGACAATATCCTCAAAGACCAACAGAATGCATGTGACATAGACCGCATAACGGTAAGGCTTTGGGTTAAAAGAATGTAAAGAATAAGACCATATGTAGACCACTTGAAAACTTATCAGTACATGTAATCAGTGTTCAAAATATCAGTATCGCATTACGTATCACGTTCTTGGGATACAGATATGTATTGGTTATCACATAAGATATATCGATTATATCGTGGAATGTATCGCTGTTGTTGGAAACATGGGAAACATTGGGAAATTGGTCGAATCTTTCAATGAAACTTCGGTGATTGTTAAAAAAGACATCAATACACATTTATAAATTAAAACATTACAAAAAACAAGTATAAATAATAGGTTTTCTTTGTATTGGGGTCCTAATCTATGTGTTGTCTAACTGAATTGATGCAAGTATATTCAATGTCCATTCATATAATTTATAAATGTAAGAAAACGTGTGGAAACACAAGCAATACACTCAAAAGCATAAGAAGAATCACTAGTTTAGGTTACATACATGTTTGATTTGATGTTTGGACACAAAGATTGCAAAGGATTTGAAAGAAATTAGGAAATTTTGATTTTTTTTTTCAATTTTCCGCAACTCGCCCCATCTCTTCCAAATCTCGAAATCGAAGCTCCCAATCCATGATTTTTCATGCAAAACATGAAAAATCATGGATTTGTAACAAATTGACACTAATTTAACATGATTTACAGAAAATAAAAGGATTGAAATTCGAAAATGCTCACCAGATCGAACATGTGGGATATATCACACTACTTGTGCGTTTCGTATCACACTGGTGGGATACAAGATATATCGTGAGATATATCGGCCGATATCGTTGATATTTAAAACACTGCATGTAAGCACCCATGGGCTGTTGTATCTGTGTTTTTCTCTCGTATCTTTTAGTAAAATTTCACAATACTCACAGAAAAATGGACAATATTAGATGAGTTTGGCTAACGTCCTCACCTTCATGGGGACGTTCCAAAGCTTTTAATTGACATGTGGGGCGTCCAATCAGCAGTCAGGACAGTTCATTCACTAGTACCATTGGGAGCAAGCCATGGTGCAAGAATCACGCAGATCGGATGATCCCTAACGCTATGAATGAGACCAATGTGTTACAACCATCTGTTTTTTTTTTACGAGCAATAGATTGCACGGTTACAATCATCAAACCAAGGTGCTCCTTTGGAATCATAAGCATCAAGCCATACCAAGTGGGATCTAGCAGCTAGGTGGTTCAAGATGACAATTGGACCCATTTTTGTTTTCTGCTCAATCTTGACTGTCCATGTTCCATGCTATTGATCTGATGCGTAGGATCATCGGATTGGCACAATTTTCACACCACTGCTTATCCTTAGTTGTATGAAAGAAAGGATGGTTCATATCAATGATTGGACATCCCATGTGTCAATTAGAGGCTTTCGGAACATTAGTAAAGCCCATATTAGATATATTGTAGAAGTGAATTAGATTCTTGTTGCTACAAGAATAATAAGTGCATGTAAATATGATATAAAATTCAATATCAGCCAACTAAATAAAACATGAAATCAAATCTTACACAAAGTGAAAGAGGTAATGATGAGTAAGCATTAAAAGGCAAAAACACCATATTTGAATGATTTACATGACAAATTTAAATGGAGAGCAGTTTCCTTTCAAAAAGGATGAGGACAACAGAACCAACATAGTGGGAAGTGTGTCCTTTATAAAGACATTACGAAGGGATATGACTTTTCTTTTTCTTTTTTTTAAAGATAATAATTTTTCAAATAATGGGCATGATTTCAAGGAAATGGATTCAGAATTCTGAATTTCACCTGCAAGTACATGGTTAAGATGTATTGAGAGAGAGAGAGAGAGAGATGCTATGCCAGTAGCAGCTCACCTTCTGATTGATCGACAGGCACAGGCACATCCAGCCAATCATATGATCTGACATGCAATGTACCATACAGTAGCTTGCTCAACACAGTCATTCCAGGATGATTATGAAAGGGTATAATAGACGAAGGTGGCATGCAGAATATTCCTATCTGTAAACACATTTAGAAAGCCCAAAAACAAGTTAATAATTTTTATTTTTATTTTTTTGAAAGATGAGAATTTTAATAAGCTTGAAAGAAACACTACGAACTAGGGGGGGAAAAAAAAAAAAAACAAGATTCCGATAAATGCTGCAGATCAAATGAATTCCGCCCTACAATAACTAAAACCAAGTGAATTTCAAGAGTCCCAATATCGATGTAAACAACCACAGAAACCCTACAGTCCTACAAACTACTCTTCCAACTTACAGAAAAGCTGTCACATTCATGTAAATGGAGATATTTGATGGCAGGTGGATACTGGGTGCTTCCATTGCACCCTTTCTTTCCATTCATACCATGTGTGGAACTTTTCGAGCCACGTACCGCCTGCACCTCCTGTTCGAGACCCACATCAGAAGGCCTGATTTTATCTGAAAAAGGAGACTGTTAAAAACAGTTCACTTTAATAAATTCAAAAGAAAGAAAGAAAAGGTCAAAAGAATCATTCAGTTATGAGTTAGAACTTAATGCAAAAGCACATCCCAGAACATGTTATAAAGAGTTAAACATGTTTAGATCATAACATAATAGCAAGTCTTCAGATAAGTAACAACCTTTCAATGAAACAAATGGGAATATGTCGCCACACATGTTGCCCAAGAGAAAAATCCATGTTCAAGAACATTTTCTAAGAGCAACTAGAGAGGATCTGTTGTGGATATAAATCAGCCGTCAAGTTAGGTTTGTGGTTTCATCCAACATATGTACAAAAGAGAATTGCTATGGCAACTCACATGAGAGATTGAAGAGACAATTTGCAGCATCCGTGGAATGTTGAATGTGAAAGATCTGGACCATTCATCAGGTCGGCCTCTCCTTGAACATGCCCCGGCCCAACATCCGTCTGGTTTATTAATAAGGTGGACCCCACATGTACGGGATAAAAGGAACAATTAGAGGAAAGATGACCCCCTGATGCCGGACAACTACCCACTTGCTCTAAAAGCTCGAACTAATAAAGTGTGGTGAATCAATCCCTTTATCTCATAGCCAAGGTCAAGCCCTTGGCCAAACCCCCCTCATGGGTCCACTTCACATGGGTCTCACCTCACACGAACCGCCCACCCCGAGTGTGCCCCTGCTTCACACAAGCCACCCCACTTGAGCTCGGTGTGAAAATGCCCCTGCATTAATCATCCCCGGTGAGGAGTACCTAACACGAGACCTCCCACTCTGATACCACTTTAATGCAGGACAACCAACCACTTACTCTAAAAGCTCAAATTGATAGAGCATGGTGAATCAATCCCTTTATCTCATAACCCAGGTCAAGCCCAAACCCGAACCCCCCTCGTGGGCCCCACTTCGCACAGGTCTCACCTCACACGAGCCACCCACCTCACATAGGCCACCCACCCCAGGTGTGCCCCCACTTTAAACAGGCCACCCCACTCGAGCCCGATGTGAAAATGCCTGCCCTTGCATTCCCCCCAATCAATATTCAACATGTATGTGTGTCTACTTCATGAGTAGACTGTCATAATACTTGCACCAAGTCATGTCTACAGTAGGCTCCACTTGATGAGTGGACTGAATGTTAGACGTGCCAGGAGTGCCTCTTCAATCACTCATGCAAATTGCCAAAGCTTTTGTCACTAGTATACAAAACGCTTTTGTCATTCCGACGTGCAATATTCTATGATAAGCAATTTTGTAGCCCTTTTGCGCCAGATCCTAATGTTTTCAAATATTCCATTTCCAAATTGTATTATGGCTGCAAATAATATGTGCTCGACTAAACATATTTTGTAGCATTGGATACTACCATATCGTCTACAACTAGCTTAATTTGTAGCATGAAGCACAAGACTGAAACCATAGCATAGAATTTAGCATTCACAATTTAAAGCAATATCATCGATAGTCTATACATGAGGCACTAGCATGTTTGTTAAAAATTTAAAATCCAACAATTTATGGATTTATGATTTACGATTTGAGTTGAATCTTAAGCAAAACAATTTGAAACCCTTTTTATATGAATCCTGCGATTCTATGATTTAAATCCTACAATATATGATTCAAATCCTGATTTTCGATTCAAAATATACTTGTTCTCGTATATTTTAAAGCTTCACTTGGCTTACATTTTATGTTTTTAAATTGGTGAGGGCTTTAAGAATCATTTAGAAAAAGGGTAAATTATTCTATTTTCTTCTTTATAAGAGATTAAACGATATATATTCCCTTCAACGTTAAATCATGGAGGTTTTTTTTATGATTTCTTACTTCTTAATGGGTCAAAACACCAAACTAATGTATGACTTATCTATGAATGTTTTTATTGGTAGTTATTATGATCATATTGACCTATATGTAGTTCTTCTTAAAGAATATGGACCAATATGTATTGTGGAATGATGGTTAGAAATCTTCTTCTTTTTTGTTAGCTTTTTAGTACACCCCACTGTCAATTCACACTTCACTGTTAGCCACCCCCACTAGGGATTGATACCAAGACCTCAGTGTTGAAACAAGGTATCTTTCACTCAGTCTGCCACTTGAGCTATGGATTAGGGTGTGATGGCTAGAAATCATATCTTTTATTGTTGGCCCATAAAATCAAATCTCGCCCTTCCAACGTGACCCGACATTTATAAAAGGTAAAAAGAACATAAATTATTAAAGGATCCTGTTATGTTTTTTAAGGAAAATTTTCTTAAAAGACCCCCCCAAAAAAAAAGGATAAGAATCCTTTAACACTATCATGATACAGTATTATTTATGCATATTAATGGCAAAAGGATGATTGATGAGTTTTTATTTTTTTTTATTTATCTATATTTCTCGTATTTTTTAAATTTTTTAAGAAATTTATAAAAAATCTTACGATTTACGATATGATTTGTGATTCGATACAATTCAACCCTTACTAAGATTTGCAATATGATAACAATTTTGACAACATAAGGCAGTAGTAAACATGGTTTTAAATTTGTTTTGGTAACAAAGTCGACTTAGTTGCTCAACTCAGTTTTGGCGGAGGACAAATGAGTCCCCACTTGATAACTGCATGTGTGCAGGTATGCCCACATGATGACTGGACTATCTGATTTTTGGGCCGGGTGTATTTAGTTTGTAGCAAGAAGCAAAAGATGGATCTTTAAAAAAATTAAACAAAAAATTAGAAAAAGGCAAAAGACAGGATCATAGCATAAACTTTAGCACTCACAATTCCAGCAGTGGCATTGACTATGCATTATTGGACATTAGTAAGCATCGCTTTAAATATCATTTGCAACCAAGTCACTCGGTTTTGGTGGAGAATGAAATAAACCTGATGGGTCATTAGACCCAACCTGAAAATAAAGTTGCCTGGAACGTAATTTGGAACCATTGGAGTTGGTCTGGGTCCAAAAATTCACCCCGATTACTAAATAGGTAGAATCCGGGACCTCTCAAAATCCAACCTGATCCAACCCATCCTGGATCCAATTTTTTAACTAGATCTGATTAGGGCTGTCAATGGGCCAGGCTCGGGCCAGACAAATTTTTAAAAAAATATATATGTGTCCAGCCGTCAGGCGAAGCCCAAACAGTTCGAAATGCAGGTCGAAGCCACCCCGAGGCCAGGCCCGTTGACAGCCCTAGATCTAATCCATCATATTAAAAAACAGTTACATTAACAGCCGTTACGTAACGATAATGGTGGGAGTCTTTGCACAAACTGGAGTTGTAATGCCCATTCTGAAAGATTTTAAAAAAAATGACTTGCAAGTAACAGCTGTTATTTTTTTATTTTTTTTAAAAAAGCAACAAATAAAATGCATTAATAAAGAAAACGCAAACAACAGACTGCTGAGATAGCAGCCAAGAAACTACATTAGGAGCCCAAAAAAAGAAAATCGAAATCTTTTAAGCCCATAACATTGGTAACCCATTCAATAAGCATCTTTTTAGCCTGAGATCCCACAGCTTTAGGCATCGTATGCAGGTCATTAAACACTCTATCATTCCTTTCCATCCAGATCGCCCACCATATAGCAATGATTGCCAGTCTCCAAATCTTGGATTTCACCTTTCCGATTTTGTGACCATGCCAAACTCGAATCAAAGACGCAGCAGAGTTCGGACAGCAACCCGTGAAATTGAATCTAGACCTGAAGTCCCAGTAAATAAGAGAAATAAAAGGGCAATGAACAAACAGGTGATTAATTGTCTCCTCACTATGCATGCAACAGCTACAGATGTTGACGATTTGCATCCCTCACTTCCTGAGGCTGTCAATAGTAAGAATCCGATTCTTGGTCAGCAGCCAACCGAATCAGATGAACTTTGGAGGAGCTGCATATTTCCATATGAACGGACAGCTTGGCTGATTAGAGACTGTAGTGGGGAGCATGACCGTATATAACGACTTAACAGAGAAATTCCCAAAGCTATGACAATTCCAGTGCAGTTTATCAGGATTAGAAACATCCGGTGAAATGGTGGACAGACATTGGAGAAGGGCCATATATTCATCTGCCTCCCAGTCCCTAAGATTTCTCAGACAATTGATTTCCCAAACTCCACTAGGAGCTGAAAAGGAGAAATTACTGGCTACCGACCTTTCCTTGTTGATGACAATACCGTAAATGGCTGGGAATCTACTTTTCAAAGTACTGTCGCCTATCCAGTGGTCTTCCCAAAAGCGTATTCTCGACCCATTACCCAAAGAGAAGCGTATGTGAGAAAGCACCTTTGCTTTGTGACGAAGGATGCCTTTCCAAAGATAGGACGCTCTATAGGAGGAAGAATTTTTTGTCCACCAATCCCCTGCGGTGCTACCGCAAAGCTTCGGATTCATTTCCCAAACGCCAAGTCCACTTACCGAGGAGGGCAGCGTTCATAATCTTGAGATTCTTGATGTTAGCACCCCCATTCTTGAAATGAGAACAAACTTCCTTCCACTCCATTAAATGGAACTTGCTTTGATTATCCTTGCCGCTCCAAAGAAAACTCCTTTTGAGCACATCAATACGATTTAGGACAGAAGTTGGGCACCTGAAGAGAGACATATAGCATGTAGGGAGATTAGACAGAACTGCTTTGATTAACGTGATTCGACCTCCTAGCGACAGATAACGACATTGCCACATCGCCAGTTTCTTCTGAATTTTGGCAACAATTTTGTCCCACATTTCTAGGGGAGGTGGACCAACCGAGAGGGGAAGATCGACAAAAGTGGTTGGAAAGGTAGCCGATGAGCAGCCCAACGTAGACGTGTGCGCAGCAAGCGTCTGATCTGACACATTCATTCCATACAGCCTAGATTTTGCCTTATTAATCTTAAGGCCCGAAACTGCCTCGAAACAGCACAGAGTCATATGGAGATTGGAAATGGACGAATCATCAGCCTCGATCATAACAAGAGTATCATCAGCAAATTGAATATGAGAAATCGGATGGACATTATTTGCAACAAAGGCTCCTGTGAATAATCCCGCTACCTACCCTCTTTGAAGCATTTGGGAGAACGCCTCACCTATCAGAAGGAACAAGAGGGGGGAGAGGGGATCCCCCTGCCGAAGGCCTCTTGAGGCCGGAAAGAAGCCATAAGGGGAGCCATTTAAGGGTATAGAGAAATGCGCCGAATCCAAACAGGAGCTGATCCATCTTATCCATCTTTCCCCGAATCCCATCCTCTTCATCATATACTGCAAAAACTCCCAATCAACATAATCATATGCCTTTTTTATGTCGAGTTTGTAAAAAATTGTTTTTCTTCCAGATCTGTATGATGAATGTAAGCATTCGTTAGCAATGAGCGGCCCATCTATAATTTGTCTCCCTTTTAAGAACACATTTTGATTTTTTGAGATAAGGCTCCCCAAAACAGTACTTAGTCTTGAAGACAGGATTCTGGCTAGAATCTTATAAGGACTAGACACAAGGCTGATGGGCCGAAACTCTGAGAACGAGGACGCACCTGGAATTTTTGGGATAAGAGATATAAAAGAAGCTCCCAAACTCTTGGACAGCTTCCCCCTATTATCAAACTCATAAAGAAATTCCATAATGTCTGATTGAACCATATCCCAAAAAGTTTGATAGAAAGCCATAGTAAAACCATCAGGAACTGGGGCTTTTTCCCCTGATAACGCAAAAACTGTTGCCTTAGCTTCCTCAATTGTGAAGGGCGCCTCTAGTATGACGGAATCCGTCAAAAGCAAGGAGGAGAATGGAATCCCATCGAGACGCGGTCTTGAACGCCCTTCAAAAGAAAGGATGGAACGAAAGTGATTTATGACACATTCTGCAATTTCAACTTTATCATCGATTATCTGATCATTGACACTGATGGAGAGAATAGCCTTTTGACAGGCCCTGAGATTGACAATAGTATGGAAATATTTGTTATTTCTATCTCCCTCTCGAAGCCACTTCACTCGAGATCTGATCTTCCAATTTAGTTCATCTTCCAAAGCACGGGCCGATAGGGATTGAATGATCTGAATGCGTCTAGTTAACAACTCGATCGATATTTCCTCCCCTTCAGTAGAGGCATCGATTTGCTGAAGCTCGGCCAAAAGAATGTCAGTCTCCTTCTCTCTTTGTCTGAGATCATTAGCCTTCCATTCTCTGATTTTTGTTTTGAGAAGTCTGAGTTTACAAAATAATCTGTGACCTGCATACCCCTCTACCTGAAAAGAGTTCCACCATTCAACTACTTTCTCCCGAAATCCTTCTACTTGAGTCCACGTTGGGTTAAATTTAAAAGGCTTAGGGCCCCAATTGATTTCTTCCATGGACAACATAATCGGACAATGATCCGAAGTAGTTCTGGGGAGGGCGAGCTGCAATACTGAAGTAAAAGATTGCATCCAAGCAGACGAAATGAGAAACCTGTCCAGCCGCGATTGGATAGGAGACTTGCAACAGTTGGACCACAAAAAATTGGCACCTGTCAGGGGCAGATCAATAAGCTCTTGCAATTGAATCCAATCAGAGAATTGTTGCATAGCAGGCGTAATTCTCCTCTGCCTAGAATGTTCATCCTGAAATCATATGACGTTGAAGTCTCCTACATAGCAAGTTGGACCTGAAAATGATTGACCTGAGGAATTCAGCTCTTCACAAAAGGAAGGCCTGAGGGACTCCTCGTTAGGACCATAAACAACGATAATAGTACAACAGAAATTATATGACTTAGCTTTGAGGATGACAGACACGGAGAAGTTTCTAATGGACGAAGATTGAAGATCCCATAAAGAGGCTTTCCAAGCCACCGGAATTCCTCCCAACGACCCAATAGCGTTCCGCAAAACGCGAAACACATCAGAGTCTTTCCAAATCAATTTCATAAGCTTATCAGAGAATTGGGCCACTTTGGTTTCCTAAAGGCAAACTATATCCGGATTCTTGCGACTGATGGATTCCTTAATGAGGCCCCTCTTTTGAAAGGAACCCATCCCCTTATATTCCAAGAGAATATAATCATTGGGGAACATGGCTTCCCCGGGTTCCCTTTCGCCGTCGATTCATCGCCGACGAAGACGCAAGAGCAGGGCTAGATTGGAGATGAATCAATTCTCTATTAGAGGGCCTTGATGCTGATTTTGAAGGAGTTTTGAAAGGCGGAAGAGGTCTGCCACGAGTTTCAATGAATTGGAATAAGCTGATGAAATCTACCGGTTGATTCCCATGGGATAAGCCAAGAGCCCTCCCGACATGCCCGATCGCGTCTCTAATCCACTTCTTGCTCTGAATTTCTTCGAAGATTTCCTCTCTTCTTGTCCCTTCTGAACTAGCCTTCGACTGAAGTTGCTGAGGAGAAGAACGTAGTAATTGATGCTGGAAGAAAGAAATCACCTGCAAAGGTTCCACATGTACAGCTTGGTCGGAATGATCGTGGAATAGAGTCAGAGGACCCGTTTCAATCCAATCATCCTTCTAAGACGATTTAGTTTCCGGGGAGTCGGGATCAGAAGGTAAACCTCTAGCAACCAAACTGTCTGAGTCCGCCACATCTGACGCTTCATCTCCCCAATTCAAAGTAGGCGAGAACTGCAAAGAAAGGAGGATAGAAGAAATATCGGTACAAACGCCCGAGCCAGCCCATCCCTGTTAAGGATAATCCTGACCCGGGATGCTGGACCCTAACTGTGATAGCGATGGTGTTCCCGAGTGCGAGGATCGTGTGGCTACATGGATGGTGTGGAAGCGATGTGAATTGATGGCTGCTAAAGCATGTTGTTGATGTGTAAGCATGCGATCATCGGGAGCTACTAGAGCGTGCTGATGATGTATAAGCGTGCAGTCATCAGGAGCTAAACCTGCCGAACTGTGAGCACGTGGCGTTTCCTGAAACATCAGGTGCAAAGTCGATGTATCCGTAGTCAGCTTCGAGGTATGGCCCAAGACAGGTGTCGCTCGTTCGGTATCAGCGAATCCCTTAGCTGACGAGCGAAATATTGCGTCAAACGATTTGGGCAGTGTGGCTTCGATATGGATGGCACGTGTCTCCATTTGATAGCTAAGGGAGTGACGTTGATGCGTAGCATTAAAAGCTACCTTTTGCAAAATTTCCGGTGCTCCACAGGAAAATGAGAGAAGTGCTTCGTTAGATGCATGCATCGTCTCCAATTGTTGTGCTCTCACAACTTCTCTCCGGCTCCACACCTCGCCCCATCGAGGTGCATCTTCCTCTGGGTTCTCCTTTTGAACAGGCAGACAAATAATACGATTGTCCACCTTCACTTTCACGGCTTGTGGCAAGGAAGACCCTTTCTTCCTCCTGATTCTAGCTCTAATAACACCAACTTCAATTCCCATTTTCGTTTTGGCATCCAATTCCAACAGCTCCCCCAATGACGAAGCTGCCGATATTAAGAACTCTTCGAATTAGAATTCCATCAGAATATCCCAAATGAGAACCCAAAAATTCTTTTTGCCGAAGATGGAAAATTCTTCCCAAGGCAAAACTTTAATCACCGGACTGAGCGGAGATACAAAAAACCTCCGATACTTCCGAGAGGTGGCTTCCTCCCGCCCTTACCCAAAGGGAAGATTGTCCCAATGGTTTAAAATCGAAAAACCCGAGATTAATCCCAGTATAACGAGAGATCCAATCCCTGACTGAAACTATTGTAACATCTTTCTTAGTAATGATGACAACCAATTTTGCTAATTGGACCCCATTTTTTTCGAAGATATCCTACTCAACAGAAATACAATGAGGAGCGTTATCCGAATCACAAGTCGGAGAGTGAGGGTGAGGCAATTCCGCCATCCCCATCCGATCACCAAATGGGAGCGAGGACGTCTGCAGCGAAGCAAAATGGGGGGTCCCTAGGAGCAGCGCCTCCTTAAAGGAATACTCATCCGACTTCTTTGGAGCCTCCATAACAGGACGATTAACCGGAACAGATTTATTAGAAGGGATGAGGGTTGTAGTCGCCTTGTGGATTGACAACCGAAGCTTACTCGCTATGGACTCCGGGCCATACCGAGCACGTTGAACTAGAATCTTCTTACCTCCGAAATTCATCCCATGAATCATACTCACTGCCCGTGCTAGTTCAGCTTCACTCCCCATGCGAATGGGAGCAAATCCCCTATACTCTCCACCGACTTTATCCCTGGGCATAATAATCTCCATTACCGCTCCTGCTCTGCCGAAAATCCTCTCAAGGTTGATCGGATACCATCCAAGCGGGTATCCTCTCACGAAAAGGGTCGGATAGAGGAAATATTTAGATCTACCTTGAGAGAGACTAACCCTTTCAAACTTTGTGCCGAACTTTGTGCCACTCTCCTTCTTCTTCTTCGTGTCGATCTTCAACAAAAACCCCCTCCGCAACGGTTTTCCCTCCCTTCATTCCTTATTAAGTAACAGCTGTTATGGGGGCGTAACAGTACAACTTGGGCCGATACATTTCCTTACTTTAACAAAATTCTTGAACATTACAGGGAGCCTCATAACCATTATTGTAACAGTCATAAGGTTGTCTATTACAGCCACCATTACCGTCATTGAATACCTTGGTCTGATTTGAACCAACCTAAAATGGACCAGACCTAAGCCAAACTCAGACCCAATCAAGAGTCAACCCATAACATTCCCAGTATATTTATTCCATGGTATCTTATGCTTAAAGATTATGAATAAAACTACAAAATTACATTGTATAATTTCGCCTATGACATGCCGGTGTTGGAGTCCTTGGTTAAATTGGATATCATCATTATGCCCCTCGACGCATCGAGCTTGGAACCATTGATTGTAATCATTGAAGCTCTATTTAGTATTATCTACAAGTGCAGGAGTTTGTGATCTAGACACTTTAAATGACCCATATCATTGACCGAAGATCTTGGTCGTCACCACATGTGGTTGCTATGCAAAGTCACAAAAAAAAAAAAAAAAAAAACCTGGTTTGCATGCCATGGGCATGAATAGAAATAAATTTACATTTGTATGTAGGGTACTCTGTGGTTGTATTAGTGTCTGCGCAAATGTGGACCATGCATAAAATGAGGTCATTTTTGCCCTTTTATAAGGAGCTCACATCACTATTTGTGACTTTTTCAGTGACAACAGAGGTTGACAACTCAAGTGAGCACATATCCCTTAAAGAGGCATAGTGTGGTTTAATTTTTAAAAGAGTTTGACAAATGACTGCAATATCGCCTTTTTTCTGCTCCAGTTACTAATTGCCACATAGTCCACTTAGAGACTCTCACCCTTCCAGTGTTCTACAGACTACCTAGGCTTATGGGGATTCTTCCTCAGGGGCAATTCCTCTTGCAACTATCCATATTCCTGGAGATAAATCTGCAATGGACTAGTTGAGAAAGATTTGAAATTCCAGAACCGCAACCTCCAAAGAAGCATTCTCTCTGCAGAACAATGATTCCTCAGGACTGTTGATGTGCCTGGTGGATTCTTCTTTTGCATATTCCCATTGAACCGCACTGTCATTGGTCATCAATCCATAGCTTCAAGCTATTGTGGCACGCCTAGAGTTGGTTGCCTCGAACTCTGACGCAAATGAATTCAACTTCCTCCATGGAAATAGAGAACGAATAGATCTCTTCCATAGATCTAAAACAAGATCTAATGACACAGATGGCTTCAAAAACTCAGGCCTCCAAAAGAAGAACTAAATATTATAATTCACCTTGAGTTGTTGAAACCCACTTCTTTTCCAGCCAGTGAAGTATATATAGCTAATTCGGCCTTTAGAAAAATTATAACAAAACTAAAGAAGTTCCTCACCAGCACAGCATTAAAGAGTTGATTTACCCAAGGTTTTCAAAGTTGGCTTGAGGTTGTGGAAAAAAAAAAAAAAACTTTCTAGATGGGATGCATTCCATTTACCTCCACTGGAGAGACTGCTTCGTAAACTAGGAATCCAACCACACTTGATTCCAAAGCTCTTCTTCTCACCTTTAAAACATCATTCCTTATTTGAATAGCCTTACTGCCATCATCTTTAATCACACATACTCCTCGTTGTGCCTTAGCTCCAGAACAAAGCACGTCATTGGATAGCCTTAGCTTTGCCATAAAGACAAAGCAACCTGAGCCAGAGAGGACATTAAATCCCTATTATTTTACCACCACAAAGTCTTTAGGAGACTCAAATCCCCCAAATGTAGACATTGAAGAAGCTGCCCCTAAACTGTCATCCTTCATTTGGAGATTGAATCAAGGCAAAACTTTACCTTCTGAACTCTCAACGCATTCCCTCCCCAAATATCATTGTTTATCTCTTTGATAGAGCATCTGATTCCAATGCCATCCTGACAAATGAAATCCCCTTGTCTTCCCTAAATCCCTAGCCTGTGGGATGACAATCTCTCCCACCAATCCAGTCATTTCGAAAACATCTGCTAGCTCTTATTTAGATGGGTTCTGGGGAAGGTTGGAGCCTTGGAGATGAAGGGTGTTCTTCATCCCTTTCTACAAGTTTCTAGAAGAAAAGCAATTTTTTACCCTTTCATCCCAACTTCAATCCATTCTTCAACAATTTAGCCACATGAACTCCCTAACAAGAAGAAAAATGGAAAAAGATACAGAGGAAAAAAAAAAAAAACAGAAAATGGTGCATTGTGCATCTTATCCCTAATATAGGGTCCTAGACTGGAATGGCAAAATAGAATTCATGTAGCCAACCCTAATTAGTTGGGATAACGCTCATACAATGATGACGATGATCTTGACATAGGGGTGCATAGGAGACAAAACAAGTGATATCGGCCGATACAACCAAATACAAATTGGTACACAAGTCAATGAAACAGAGACAATGATGCACCTTATATCCTTTTTTCTTCTTTTGAGAAGCACAATGGACCTTGTAATGCAGAGGCATTTTCACACCGGGCTCAAGTGAGGTGGCTTATGGGATGCAGGGGGCATACTCGAGGTGAGTGGCCCGTGTGAGGTGGAATCCATGTGAAGTGGGACCCACGAGGGGAGTTCGGCTAAGGTCCTAACCCATAGGAGGATGTGGGGCCTAAGCTATGAGATAAAGGGATTGATTTGCCATGCTCTATCAATTTGACCTTTTAGAGCAAGTGGTTAATTGTCCTGCATCACCTTGTATCATCTCTAGGGATATGCCAATATAGATACATAACAGCCAACACATGACCAGCTTTTGCATGCTTGATTTCAGGTTGCCTAATGTGATTTGGCAAGTGATCCATGTTGTGAGAGCTTGCCAACAAAAACCATGTGAGGAGAGCTCTAATGTGCTTTCAGCTAACCCTTATTTCAGTGATGCTACCAAAATTCAAAAACTAATTTCTAAGTGGTTATGAGAGCTAGTAGTCCTCCTTTCCTACCAATCAAGGTTTGACCTCCTTTCAATTTATTCAATATTGGTAACGGTTGTTGTAATGGCTAGCCTTACGGCCATTACCATATAGGATGTAATGGCTGTTACAGCCCTATAACAGTTGACTTTTCTTAAAGGAAATGTATCGACCATCACGGGCCTCTTTTTTTTGGAATGGCATTACGACACTATCACATGACGGGTCACACTGTTTCCATTACATAACAGCCATTACGTAACCGCTTTTTTAATACCATGCCTCCCTAGCTAATAAAAGGCTATACCTTATAATTTGAACCAAGGAAGCCCTGCATCCTAACGAATCTTTTCGTAGGCTTCTCATTCAAGTTATCGTGATGAAAGAAAAGAGATGGGTTTAAGATGCTCTAATGCATGTTGGCAGGCAGGTCAGAGTCTCGTATGGGGACAGAGCTGAGAACTATTATGAATTATTCCAATTTGTGGAGGCCCGAGGCAAATGGACGATGCATTCTGTGGTTCTAAGGATAATTTCTTCCTCCTAAACACAACAAAGAACTAGTACGACTTAATTCTTCTATTTCTTATGATAGTGGTTAATGCGGGGGAATTTTCACACCGAGCTTGAGTGGGGTGGCCTTTGGGATGCAGGGGCACACTCGGGGTGGGCGGCCCACGAAACCCATGGATTTGGGGCCCACGAGAGGGCAGAACCCATGGATTTGGGGCTCACGAGGAGGGTTCGGCCAAGAAGCTAACCCATAGATTTGAGGCATGGGCTATGAGATAAAGGGATTTAATTTTCCATGCTCTATCAATTCAAGCTTTTAGAGCAAGTGGTTAATTGTCCTGCATCAAATTGGTATCAGAGCGGGATGTCTCGTGTTCGAGACTCCTTACCGAAGGTGATTGATTAATGCAATGACATTTTCACACCGGGCTCGAGTGGGGTAGGCTGTGGGATGTAGGAGCACACTCGGGGTGGGTGGCCCGCAGAACCCATGGAGTTGGGGGCCGTGTGAGGCGGGTGCCTCGTGTGAGGTGGAACTCATGAATTTAGGACCACGAGGGAGCGGAACCCATGGATTTGGAGCCCACGAGAAGGGTTCGGCTAAGAACATAACCCATGGATTTGGAGCATGGCCTATGAGATAAAGGGATAATTTGTCATGCTCTATCAGTTCAAGCTTTTAGAGAAAGTGGTTAATTGTCTTGGATCAATGGTTCTACTTCTAGGGAAATTTCTAGGGGCCGACAAGCAATATCGTTGCCTAAATGAGGATCCTCTCGTAGAAAGTGAAGGGTTTGGGGTCCAGTGAAAAGAGAATTCGGATTAGAGAGGTCTGTAGGAAATTTAAGGTGCAGATTGCTTCCTTTCGGGAAACCAAGTCTCGGGATTTGATAGTAGGTTGTTGGATTCTACGTGGGACACTCGCGGTGAAGATTGGGTGGTTACCGATTCGGTAGGGGCTTCAGGAGGTTTTGTAATGGCTTGGGATACCAACTTGTGGAGGCTAGTATCCTGGTGGGGGGATAGGAATTCCCTGATTGTTCTATTTATTTTTTATATATCTGGGGATTTTTAGTGGATGTTTATTGCCATTTATGATCTAAATGTAACAGTAGATGGAGAGGCTTTTTGGGATGAGATGGATAGGGTGCGTGCAAGAAACAATTTCCCTTGGTGTGTAGGAGGTGACTTTAATGTTTTAAGAAGCCTTCGAGGGAGAAATCACCAAAAGCATGTCAAACTTTTCTGGCTAGGTGGAGAGGCACGAACTGATTGATCCTCCCATAGAGGGAAATTCAACTGGTCCAACAGTTAAGATCGTCGAGTTATGACTAGGATTGATAGATTTCTTGTTTCACCCAGTTGGGAGGAAAGGTTTCTATTGGTTTCTTAGAATGGGTTGCCAAGACCAATCTCGGATCGCTATCCGATCATGTTGGCGTCTGAGGAGAATTAGGGGCCAGAACCTTTTAAGTTGGGAGTTATGATGGCTAGAGGTGGAAGGGTTTTCTAACCTAGTTAGAGACTAGTGCACTACTCTAGAGGCGTATGGCTACTCAAACTTCATTTTAGGTTGCAAACTGAAATTACTGAAAGAAATATAATAGATTGGAAAAGAGAGGTATTCCACCTAAGGGAGAGTGAATCGGAGCAGATTCTATGTAAAATCCATTCCCTCGATATCAAAACGGAGGGTGAGTCATTGTTGGAGGAGGAATTGTCCCTTAGCATGAACCTGGGACGAGTCTTTTCTAATCACCTTAAAGAGGAAGAGGTTAAGTAGAAGTAGGGTTCACGGGTAAATTGGCTTAAGGAGGGGTACAATGTTTCTTCCACAATATTGCAAACGCTCAGGCTAGAAGTTATAAGATTAACAATATTGTCGTGGGTGATGATGTAGTGGAAGGGGGAAAAAAAAAAACATGATATACGAGTGGATTGTTACTTTGGAGTTTGGACCACCTGAATTTTTGATAGCATGTCTTTTGAAGATGCAAATGCGCATGAGGGGGAGTTCTCAAAAGAGGAAGTTAAGAACGTTGTGGACTCCATGGGAAGAGACAAGTCCTTGGGCCTTCCTGTTTGCTTTTTTTCCGAATCTTTTGGGAAAATGTCAAAGAGGATGTTATGAGCTTTGTGAAAGAATTTCTTAGTAGGGGAAACTATCCAAAGGTTTAGGGGCCTCTTTTATTGTGCTTATCCCTAATTTGAAATATTATAAAACTATTAGTCTCATTGTAAGCATCAACAAGATTCTGGCAAAGTTCTTAGCTTATCAGGTTTAAAAGGAAGCCAACGGAGGTTATTTATTATGCTTAGGGGCTTTTGTGGTGGGTGCCAAATTTTGGATAGTGCTCTCTCAGCTCATGAATGTATCGACTCAAGGCACAAGGACAAATTAAGTGGCATGGTTTGCAAGTTGGACACAGAGAAAGCATATAATCACATTGATTGGGGCTTCTTAGACTATATGTTGAGCTGAATCGGCTGCACTCAAAATGGTGAAGTTGGGTTAAGGAATGTGTATCCTTAGCTTGGTTTCAATGTTGAATGGCTCGCCCAAAGACTTCTTTCAGTCTTCAAGGGGATTGAAGCAAGGGGATTCGCTTTTCCCTCTCCTTTTTGTGGTGGTAGCTAAAGCGCTTGGTAAGATGTTGGAACAAGGGCAACAGGTCAACCTCTTTCAAGGTTTTAGCATGAGCAAGGCAAGTACCGCAATTGCTCATCTCCAGTTTGCGAATGACACAATTATGTTTTGCGAAGCCGAAAAGGAAAAGTTGAAAATTTTAAGAACGTTTATCTGTTGGTTCGAGGTTGTCTCAGGGTTGAAGGTTAATATTTGGAAAAGTAACATGGTCAAAGGTTAATATCCGGAAAAGTACCATGTTGGGGATTCATTTGCCGACGGAAGATATTTTAAGGCTAGAAAGGGTGTTTGGATGTGAGGCATGCTCCTTCCCGTCCACATATCTCGGGCTACCATTGTGCATTGGCAAACTAGCGAAGTATCTTTGGGATGTGGTTGTTGAAAGGTTAGAAAGGAAGCTAGCAAGATGGAAATCTCAATATCTATCCCTCGAGGGTTCTCTCTAGCTTGCCAATTTACTTTGTCCTCTTTATGTGTCCAAAGTCAGTGTTATCTAAACTTGATAGGTTGAGGAGGAACTTCCTTTAGCAAGGTGAGGAAGGAGTTCATAAGTTTCATCTCCTAAGATGGGAAAAGTCGGTAAGCCTCATGGCAAAGATGGGGCTGGCATTAAAATCTTGGAGGTGATGAATGAATAAGCTTTATCGGATAAATGATTGTGGAGGTTTGTAATGCAGGACATGAAATTTAAATATGATGTGCGAGATTTCAGGCTTAAGATCACGTTAGTTCAGAAACAATTACACAAATTTCATATCCCACATGAAAGTCCAAACCATTCAATTAAGGGGAATCTATGCAGGTCCAGGCCTACACATGTTAGGGCTGGATCTGTTAAAATTATCAACCAAACGATGCTCAAAGATAAGCAGTAATCATCCACACATGAATAGTAATCAGTCATTAATCCAAGAGATTTAGAAATTTTAATTCAATGAACCCTAGGGTGAGAAAAAGGGCATAAAATTGGAGATTTAAGTAATTTAGGATTATGTTTAGGGATTTTGGGTGAAAGTGAAGTGAAAGAGAGGAAAGACACAAACCAGAAAAATACAATACCACACACGTGAACAACAATAATGTCCCAAACGCACATGCGTGTGATCCCGACCACACATGTGTGAGGCCCACTATTCAGAAAAAGGCCACCTTGACCCTTGTCAGCCAGGGTTGGACTCCAAAACCCCCAAAATCTGAGCTCGATGCGATGTACATTTTTTGCGTGGTGTTCTGCCGAAGTTTCAGCCCTCTTGTAGGGCCAGATTCTGAAATTTTGCTGTGGGGAGGAGAATTGCTGCAATAGATGATTGATTCGAAGTGTAGATGATGGGGTGAGATGAGAAGAAGGGATGGTAGAAGACGGGTAGTAGAGATGGCAATGGATGGAGGCAAATCGGGATAGATGTGGCTTCCCACTACGGTAGTTAATCCTTCGATTAAGAGAGGGCTTCGCACCCAATTAGGCTTCACAACTTAGACAGTAGGAAAATGCAGAATTTTTATTAATCTTCAATGAATCAAAAGAATTACAAGGAGTGCCTATTTATAAGAAAACCCTATACCCCAAAACTCGCGCCATATGCGCAACCTATTACTTGGCGTTGAAATAAACTAAAATAAAAATCAAACAAAGAAATCTAAAGCGTTCGTGATGTTCTAAATAATAACAATAAACAAAACCTAAAATATGAAATCAATCCGACTAGTAGGCTACGATAATGAGATCCCATGGTGAGCTTTCTTAATTGTCGGGCCCACTCTTTTGAATCGAAACTTCATCTCCTAACTAGGAGGCCCTCCCTAGACGTCGTCATCGATCCAAATCGACGGTGGGGTACTCCCTCTTCTGACGTACGTGCGTAAGGGGCGGCGTGCGTGCGCATGTGCACCTGATGTCCCCATCAATTCTCCCCGACTACGAAGATTTCGCCGCTGGCGAAATAAAACTCCTAAACAACTCCAGGATATCAGGATCAAGTCTCTGAAGCTCCTCCTCAGTGAGCCATGTGATGTCTAAAGCTGGGCATGACTCTCATTTAACCAGGTACTTATGAAACCCATCATCCAACATTGAAACTATCTGATGGTCCCAGATGTTCTCTATTTCCTCTCTAGGTGTGTGAAGGTTAAGTATGGGAGGCAGAGGTTGGAAAGAAAGATCAGGAAGAGTAGGTATGAGAAGTAAAGGCTAGGAAAATAGGTCGGGAAGGGACCATGGTTCAAGGGATAAATATGGAGAATCAAGATGGGTGGGCGAAGGGCCTGACAAAGTATCAGTGATCCCCTAAAAAGTAACTAGATCCCCCACATCGAATGTGAAAATAATTCTCATGGAATGTGGAAGATCTACCTCATACACATTAAGACCGTTTCATTTTATAATTTTGAAGGGTTCAGCGCTACACGCGTGTAACTTACGAACGGCCCCTGGAGGATACCGCTCGGGCCTGATGCGGACCATTACAAAGTCCCTTACATTGAATTCCTTGAAACATTTATGTTGATCTGCAGAAAATTTATAATGCTCATTACTAGTAGTGATCTTTTGCCTGATTTCTTGATGCTATGTTAGAATGTGATGCACAAAAGACTCAGCAGGCTCTGACGGCCTATGGGACTGATATAGGGACAAGATCAAAAGGTTTCTCAGGTTTATAACCAGTAATGACTTCATAATGACTGAGACATGTGGACCTATCGACAGAACTCTTAAACGCAAACTCGGTTGTAGGTATTACGGTGTCCCATGTTCTGGTGTGCTCTATATCCCTCCTAGGGGATACTCATCTGGTAGATCATCAAGGCAAACATCACGAAACTCATCCACTACCGGAATGACCTCAGTGGGTAACTCTACACTAGCCTCTGGTGCACTCTCTAGGCACAAAGCCACACATGTACCCGTCAAAATAGTGGTCTTGATGTCCCTCATGGGGTGGGTGCACGCCCATAATTGTTTTCTTGACCAACTCCATTAATTGGTCTATCCTCCAGGCCACTTGCCTGAGATTGGTCATCTACCCCAATAGTGGGGTTTGTCCTGGCGATGGTCTTTAGTCGAGTAACACGCACATCAAGTTATTCAAAGCATTGGTCCATTTCCAAGCGCTTATCCAAAGACTCGATTTATTGGGACAACTTGTTTAGAGACAAGCAGTTGTTCCATGTTTAGTATAGGGTGCAAACCAAAATTCAGCATATAATTGTCAAAATATAAGAAAAAAAAAAAATCTTTTTTAAGAAACAACCTAGTTTCTAAAAACGAAAAAAGAAAGTTTCTGAAAACAAATTAGGAAAGTTTCTAAAAAAGCAACCTAGTTTCTAAAAACAATAAAAAAAAAAAAAAAAAAAAAAAAAAAAAAAAAAAATCTAAAAACAAATTATGAAAGTTTCCTTATAAAAATAAAAATTTAAAATTTAAAAAAAAAACAACCTACTTTCTAAAAAAAGAAAAAGGAAAGTTTCTAAAAATAGAAAGAAAGTTTCTAAAAAAGAAAAAGGAAAGTAAACTAGTTTCTAAAAAGAAAAAGGAAAGGAAATTACTTTCTAAAAACAAATTAAGAAAGTTTCTAAAAACAGAAAGGAAAGTTTCTAAACCTAAAAATAGAAAGCTAAGTTAATTTCTAAAATAATTCAAATAAAGGGATAACAGAAAATTTCAGCAGCTTATGTCTGGGTTTATGGACCTCTAAATAGCTATATATGATGAGAATTGATGCGTAATGGACATAAACAACTAAACCCTAAACATGTGATGCATTCCCCTATAAGAACCTTAAGCTCTAATACCAAATTTGATGCAGGACATGAAATTAAAATATAATGTGCGAGATTTCAGGCTTAAGATCACGTTAGTTCAGAAACAATTACACAAATTCCATATCCCACATGAAAGTCCAAACCATTCAATTAAGGGGAATCAATGCGGATCCAGGCCTACACATGTTAGGGCTGGATCTGTTAAAATTATCAACCAAGCGATGCTCAAAGATAAGCAGTAATCATCCACACATGCAAAGTAATCAGTCCCTAATCCAAGGGATTCAGAAATTCCAATTCAAGGAACCCTACGGTGAGAAAAAGAGCATAAAATTGGAGATTAGAGTAATTTAGGGTTATGTTTAGGGATTTTGGGTGAAAGCGGAGTGAAAGAGAGAAGAGAGACGAACTAGAGAAGTACCGCACGTGTGGACAACAACAATGTCCCAGACACGTGCGTGTGATCCCGGCCGCACATGTGTGGCACCCACTATTCAGAAAAAGGCCATCTTGGCCTTGGTCGGCCAAGGACGGACTGCAAAACCCCCAAATCTCAGCTGAATCCGAAGTACAATTTGTGCATAGTGTTCCGCCGAAGTTTCATCCCTCTTGTAGGGCCATAGTCTGAAATTCTACTGTGGAGAGGAAAATTGTTGCAATAGATGATTAATTCGAAGTGTAGATGATGAGGTGAAATGAGAAGAAGGGATGGTAGAGAATGGGTAATAGAGATGGCAATAGATGAAGGCGAATCGGGATAGATGTGGCTTCGCACTACGGTAGTTAACCCTTCGATGAGGGAAGGGCTTCGCACCCAATTAGGCTTCACAACTCAGAGAATAGGAAAACGCAGAATTTTTATTAATCTTCAATTAATCAAAAAAACTACAAGGGGTGCCTATTTATAGGAAAACCACATACCCCAAAACTCGAGCCATGTGCGCAACCTATTACTTGGCGATGAAGTAAACTAAAATAAAAATCAAACAAAGAAATCTAAAGCGTTCATGATGTTCTAAATAATAACAATAAGCAAAACCTAAAATATGAAATCAATCCGACTGGTGGGCTACAATCATGAGATCCCATGGTGGGCTTTTCTTGATTGTCGGGCCCACTTTTTTGAATCAAAACTGTCCCCTAACTAGGAGACTCTCCCTGGACGTCGTCATCGATCCAGATCGACAGTGAGGTCCTCCCTCTTCTGGCGTACGTGCGTAGGGGGCAGCATGCGTGCACGTGTGCGCGTGATGTCCCCATCAGTTTGGGACTAAAGACAATGCTCTTTGGAGGGTCTTAATTGCTTCCAAGTATGGGTGTGAGATTGGTGGGTGGTGTACAAAGAATTCATCCTTGCATTGGGCCTCGGCGATTTGGAGAGGAGTCCTTGCTACGAGGTCAAATTTTGAGAAGGGGATGGGTTTCAAGCTTGAGGATGGGGAGCAGATCAGTTTTTGGGAAGATTTGCGGGTGGATGACATTCCATTGTATATTTTGTATCTTAATATTGTCTACCTTTCATCTTCCCATGATATTCTAGTAGCGCATTGTGCCTCAATTTCAGGTACCTTGACAGTGTGGACCCCTCCTTCCCGCCTCTATCTATCAGATGATGAGGTGAGTAAAGTGACCAATAGGGAGAAAGTTCATTTGGTATGGAGGATGGAGCCATCTGGATGTTTCTCAGTCAGATCTCTTTATACTATGTTGTCCAAGTCCAAAGGGAATAGGAATTTCTTTTATACCAAATATGTTTGGTCCTATCAAGCCACACCGAAAGTTGTAGCTTTTTGTTGGCTTGTTAGCCATGAAAAGGTTCTAACTGTAGATAATCTTCAAAGTAGGGTGATAGCTCTGCCCAATGTTTGCTTGCTTTGTAAGAAGGGGGTGTTTCCAAGGTGTGGTCTAGTGTTCTTTCCAAATTCAACATGTGTTAGGGTGATGCCGCAATCTACTAGTGAGTTGCTTATGGCCTGGCATGGTGTAGATTTATTGAAGGATAAGACAGATCTATGGAGGTCCTGTTGGCTAGTTAGTCTTTGGCCGATCTGGGAATAAAGGAATGGAAGATGCTTCCATAATTCTAGCCATTATGTCGAATGGACTCTCTCAAGTATGTAACATTGCCATTATTTGCAATAAGAACAAAGTCAACATTAGAACCTTTCAAACGCATTTTCAAGACAAAGTCTTCACTGTGGAATTACTCGACGACTGATCGACAAGTCCATTACATTGAGCTAAGGCTAGATGGGCCGCATTCTAGAATATCTCCTGAAGCCATAAAGTGTGTATGTCAGCCAAACACAATTAGGAGTGACAATGAACAAATGGGAAGGGAGTGTTTAACATGGAATCCACTTCATATGGTTTTCTTTTTCCATGCTGACTAAAGACAAAGCAGATGGATTCCACTCGAGTTGCAAACCAATCCCAATTCGGTAGTACTTTCAAAAAGGCCAAAGATACATCTAATAACAATTAAATATGGCATCCATAGCATCCATAAACAGAAGACTAGTATATTCAAGATCTTCGCAATAATAAAAAATAAAAAGGGATGAAGAGAGAGATTTGTCTTTCACACCTAACATAGCACGAACATTTTCAAGAGCTTCTTCGGATACTGGTCCATTTGTAGAGAACGATGATCTGCAAGTATTGTACAGCCTTTGTATAGGTGGCATAGTGTAAGCAGGATATCAATTAATCTGAAAAATGGTATTTGGAGGATGTGGTGCGCTAGGATGCGTTAGCAGGGACCCTACAGTTCTCAAGCACTTGCAAAATCACCATCCAAATTAAGAGAAAGGGTTTTGAGAGGCTCTAATACATAGGAGACCGGACAACGCCACAGTTGCTTCTCTGAGCTGACTTCAAAGTACAATTATAAGAAATTTGGTTCTCGTCATGTGATCTAAGACAACAGCAATAGATACCCATCCTAGGCATTGGATTCCTTTCAATTAAAAGGTTTCTTGAAAGTATCTATCTGCAGCAATATATCAAAGATGGGAAACAGTAATTAGTATTAGTATAAATGGGTGAAAATTGTAGAGATAAGCATCGTTATCATAACTCTGACAGTACCAATCACTTAAAACTGACTGATTTTGAAGTTCAAAGGCATCCAAAAACCAAACACCAGTTATGATTTAGATGATTGGCTCATACGACCCAAAAACTACTGGGAAAAGAGGAAATGTATGAATCTGGACAGACAGATAGTATCATCGAGCCCATCCTTTGTGCAAGTGGTTCCGACAAACTGGTAATCCAGACTGTTGATCTGATGGGCCACGAGTAAACTGATCATGGCCCAAAATATCTCCTCAACGGGCAAATCCTAACCCTTACATGGGTGGCATGCGGATAGATGGTAAGAGAAGAACACAGTAATCGATATCCAACTAAAGAAAATGGCAAAGGACTGGAGAGGGACTGTATGATCCTCGACTGAGGAGATGCCCTGTATACTCAGGTTTTCAGTTTTTACAAGTAGGCCCCACGGTTCAGCCATCCGGACCGTTGGTCTGTTGGGACCCATCGTGGATTGACCACGCACAAAATCTCCGACATTGAAGATCCTGACCACCAATCTCGGGCCTTTTTAAGTTGAATGTGAATCAACACAATGATCCGCACCAGTACAAATTGAAAACCCGAGGATTCGATACAGATAACTTCTCAAGATTGGATGGTTAAGATCTTCCAGTCTATGAGATATAAATGAAATAAGAAGAATAACAAATTGCAAGTGATACAAAAACCCTAGAATTGAGATGAGACTTGTCTGACAGAGACAGATGCCTCACTTTCATTAATCATATAATCAGACGATTTTCTTAAAATTAAGAAAAAAAAATCGATTAGAGGTTGAAGAAAGTGGCAGAAGGCAAACAGCGCACGTTAGAATTGAGACAAAACGATTTAGAAAACTGAAACCCGGTTTAATGAGGGAGACGAAGTCTGAGATTGAGATTGTAGTTGGAGTTTAACGTACCTGATGTGCGCAGGATAAGAGAGGGAACGTTCTAGAGAGAGGGGTTTGGGTGCGGAATGCGCACAAGGATCATGGATGGAAGGGCCATCGCTTTTGGGGCTCCGGCCAAGAGACCCCTGAGCGCGTTGGTCTGTTGACCACTTGCGGATCTCGACTATAAATATGGGAGAATGACGGAAAGAGGATTCCCAGCGGACCCGTGCCAAATTCTGAGGCTGTTCGCGCTTGCCGAGATTGAATGTGCTCTTCGCAGTACGCCTGCCAGCTTGGCACACTTGTGATGACGTGGACCCGTCGAGTGGTTGTGACCATTCCCTGGACCAGAAATTAAGAAGTTGATCTTATTAGGTGGGCCATACTTTTCATTGTATGTAGACGGTTGGTTACCATCCATTTTCCCTCTGAAAAGGAAATTGTGGACCGCCTGATGAATGCACCAGCCCAATTTTTGCTCCAGGACATGTTCACAGTGGCCTACTTGATTAGTGGCTCATATGATTCGTACGTGTGTCAAATCTGCAAATTGCATCTCCAATCCCTTCGACACTCGCGCGAACCGTCCAAGTATTTCACACGAAACTCAATGGACACCCATGTACAAGGAATTTCCAGTGGGGAGTTATTTGATACGCCGGCAGCATGACGCTTGATACGCACGCACTCAAAACGTGTACGGCATACATTAAACTTGGGAGCCAATCCTCTGAGTCACAGTCACAAAATCAATCTGGCTGATTAATCCTGCTCCTAACTTTTTATTCAAGGAAACTTGTTTGTCTAAATATGACTAACCCAGCTTTTCATTTTAACCGTCCAGTAAATATCCAGTCCACCAATTCAATAATCAGATTATTAAATGATTTTTATTTTGATTCATTGTAGAGGTAATCTAAGACCCTTAATTTGAACAGTTTGAATACTTGTATGTTACGTACGCAATTTCTACGTGCCTGCGTATCATCCATCACACTCTCACCGAGTATCAATGCGTCTCTCTTTAAATATTCTGAGAGAGTACGAAGAATCATGCACATGCACCTATTTATTTTACATAGATTGTACGTACCAAATCCCAGCCATCCAGATTGTGTTCCTGCATTGTATATAGCACAAACAAAAAATTATACTGGTCGAAAGATCCTAAGCATTATTTTGGTGGTCATAAATGGACGATCGTATGGAAGGCCATTGTTCCGAATTCAATCTTTGTTAACGTCCGATCAACGTCATTTTTTGTGTTATGTCTCGTCACGTTGTAATAAAAGGTTTTGGGTATTAGGGTCGAGCTGACTGTAGTAAATGAAGGCATGTGTATGATCCTTAACTCTGCCAGAGTATCTTAAACAACCCTCACAACTAATACACGTGCATTGCACGGCTGTCGGTGAAACGTGGCGTTTCGAAGAGGATTTCAAGTGCTTTGGTTGAGAACCGCGCAAGCCCGACTCGCGCGAGGTACCTACCGTGGCTACTTCAAAAAAATGAGAGCCACGTGGATGGAACTTTCATAAGATCCAACCCGTCCATCAGATTTTATGCATCATGTTAACCGTTGGCCACAGAAATCACTATAATACAAGACTCATTTACACCATAACATAGGAAAATGATTAATATGGTATAATTTTTTTGGGTGGCCCACTGGAGTATTGAATCAGCCTGATTTTTGGAACCAATCCTGTAAAAAGAGTGGTATACCTGATGGACGGCGTGGATTCCATGACTGTAAATCCATTTCCCCGTATTAGAGAAATTTTCCTTAATAGGTACTAGGGCGAGGCACCCTCACGTGGTTTCAACTCAAAAAGAGTAGGTGAAAGACTAAAAATAGAGTAATTTCTTAATACAATGGCACCGTATGAAGAACCACGCTCATGCACCCACTGTACATGTGACATTAAAAGCATAACTCAATCTAAACCGTCCAGATCGTGGGGCCGAATGTCATTAGTAATTTAAAAAATAACATCAAAATCGTATTTTAAATGGAAATGATAAATGATCCAAATCAAACAAACAAATGTTAGTATGGTCCAATCAATCTAATATTTCGGCGATATCTCGTTTATCGCAGGGACAAATGCCTTTGGACCAAGGTGCATGATGCCTACAATGACAGCGTGCAACCGTACCGTACTGTTAAAAATCTGAATTTGTCCATGCATGTGTACGCCTGGCATGTGTGAACCTCAATCCATACATTCCGGATTGTTGAAACTAGAGAAATTTCTAACTGTACGACCACTATGTGGCCCATTCCGGAGACGAAGCCCACCCCATTTTACTTTCCAATACTACTCCCCGGGTGTACGGACTCTCTGCAAAAGGTCGAAAATGCCCCTGCTTTTTCCTTCAAGCGTTGACGCTCGTCGAATTCTCAATTGTACGAACGGTTCAAAGGATATCAACGTTACATGGGCCCACCAATTATGTATTTATTATATCCACAACATTCATCCATATTTTGAGATCATTTCAGAGCATTATCCAAAAAAAAAAAAAAACATATTCAAAAATCAACTGGACCACACCACAAAGAGTAGCAGAAAATTGATTTTCACCATTGAAACTTTTGTAGGGCCCACCATAACATTTATTTTCCATCCAATCCATTCATGAGGTCACAAAGACCTGGATGAATAGGAAAAATAAATTTCGTAATGATCCAAAACTTCCGTGACCCCTGAAAGGGTTTCAACGGTAGACGTTCAAAGCAAAATAGTATTACCATTTGCTACAGTCATACCTATAGCTACGAATTATAACCGTAGCCATAGATACTGTAATTCGTAGCAATAGGGTCCATTCAGGGTGGGCGCACCGAACTAGCGGCCCCCTGCGCCACTTACTGGCTTGTCCGGCGCGGCCACGCCGATCTGGCAGGGCCGCGCCCATAGGGTGGGCCCAATAGCTACGGATAATAACCGTAGCTAAAATCCGTAACAATAGGCTCTTTATTTTTTTTTTGTATTTTTTTTTTTTTAATGGGGAGAACTTTTTCTCTCTTACATTTTTCTCAGATACATAATTATATAAATATTATATATGAGTATATAAAAATATTTTTCTATCTCTTAATTTATTTCTTTGTCTATTTATTTAACAAGCATATCTCCTAAACTAGAATGAGTTACATAACGTACCATATGATTTTGGGGTAGGAGAAGCTAATTTAGCCAACTAACATAGTAATTTTTCAAGATTCCATCGGGTCGATGGTTAAAAATACACTTCATGGTCAATTCACTTCACTTCATGGCCATTTTCACGCACTTCACAGTCAATTCACTTCACTTCATGGCCATTTTCACGCACTTCACGGTCAATTCACTTCACTTCACCATCATTTCCATGCATTTCACGGTCATTCCCAGCAATTCCGTGTTGATTCACGGTCAATTCGACGCACTTCACGGTCAATTCACTTCACTTCATGGCCATTTCCACACACTTCGCGGTCATTTCACTTCACTTCATCGTCATTTCCATACATTTCACGGTCATTCCTAGCAATTTCGTGTTCATTCACGGTCAATTCGACGCACTTCACAGTCAATTCATTTCACCTCACGGCCATTTCCACGCACTTCGCGATCAATTCACTTCACTTCACAGTCATTTTCATGCATTTCACGGTCATTCCTAGCGATTTTGTGTTCATTCACGGTCAATTCGACGCACTTCACGGTCAATTCACTTCACTTCATGGCCATTTTCACGCACTTCGCGGTCATTTCACTTCACTTCACCGTCATTTCCATGCATTTCACGGTCATTCCTAGCGACTTCGTGTTCATTCATGGTCAATTCGACGCACTTCACGGTCAATTTACATCACTTCACAACCATTTCCGTGCACTTCGCGGTCATTTCACTTCACTTCACCATCATTTCCATGCATTTCACGGTCATTCCTAGAGATTTCGTGTTCATTCACGGTCAATTCGACGCACTTCATAGTCAATTCACTTCACTTCATGGCCATTTCCATGCACTTCGCGGTCAACTCACTTCACTTCACCATCATTTCCATGCATTTCACGGTCATTCCTAGCGATTCCATGTTCATTCACGGTCAATTCGACGCACTTCACGGTCAATTCACTTCACTTCACGGCCATTTCCACGCACTTCGCAGTCATTTCACTTCACTTCACCATCATTTTCATGCATTTCACGGTCATTCCTAGCGATTCCGTGTTCATTCACGGTCAATTCGACGCACTTCACGGTCAATTCACTTCACTTCACGGCCATTTTCATGCACTTCACGGTCATTTCACTTCACTTCACCATCATTTTCATGCATTTCACGGTCATTCCTAATGATTCCATGTTCATTCACGGTCAATTCGATGCACTTCACGGTCAATTCACTTCACTTCACGGCCATTTCCATGCACTTCGCGGTCATTTCACTTCATTTCACCGTCATTTTCATGCATTTAACGGTCATTCCTAGGGATTCTGTGTTCATTCACGGTCAATTCGATGCACTTCACGGTTAATTCACTTCACTTCATGGCCATTTCCATGCACTTCGCGGTCATTTCACTTCACTTCACCATCATTTCCATGCATTTCACGGTCATTCCTAGCGATTCCGTGTTCATTCATGGTCAATTCGACGCACTTCATGGTCAATTCACTTCACTTCACGGCCATTTCCATGCCCTTCGCGGTCATTTCACTTCACTTCACCGTCATTTCCATGCATTTCATGGTCATTCCTAGCGATTCCGTGTTCATTCACGGTCAATTCGCGCACTTCACAGTCAATTCACTTCACTTCATGGCCATTTCCATGCACTTCGTGGTCATTTCACTTCACTTCACCTTCATTTCCATGCATTTCACGGTCATTCTTAGCGGTTCCATGTTCATTCACGATCAATTCGACGCACTTCACGGTCAATTCACTTCACTTCACGGCCATTTCCACGCACTTCACGGTCAATTCACTTCACTTCACCGTCATTTCCATGCATTTCACGGTCATTCCTAGTGATTCCGTGTTCATTCACAGTCAATTCGACGCACTTCACGGTCAATTCACTTCACTTCACTTCACGGCCATTTCGACGCACTTCGTGGCGATTCCGTGTTCATTCACGATCATTTTGATGCACTTCACGGTCAATTCACTTCACTTCATGGCCATTTTCAAGCACTTCGCGGTCAATTCACTTAACTTCACCATCATTTTTATGCATTTCACGGTCATTCCCTGCGATTCCGTGTTCATTCATGGTCAATTTGACACACTTCACGGTCAATTCACTTCACTTCACGGCCATTTCCATGCACTTCATGGTCATTTCACTTCACTTCACCATCATTTCCATGCATTTCACGGGCATTCCTAGCGATTCCGTGTTCATTTCACAGTTTAGGTTTTGGGAATTGAGAATGGGTTAGGGTTTAGGTTATAGGTTTTAGTTTCGGTTTAGGTTATAGGTTAACAGTTTAGGTTAATGTTTAGGTTTAAGTTATAGGTTTTTGGATTTAAGAATGGGTTCGGGTTTAGGCTATAGGTTTTGGTTATAGGTTTTGGGATTCGAGAATAGGTTTGGGTTTAGGTTATAGGTTTTGGTTTTGATTTAGGTTATAAGTTATAGGTTTAGGTTAAGGTTTAGGTTTAGGTTTTAGGATTTGAGAATGGGTTCGGGTTTTGGTTATAAGTTTTGATTTCGGTTTAGGTTATATGTTAACGGTTTAGGTTAAAGTTTAGGTTTAGGTTATAGGTTTTTGGATTTGAGAATGAGTTCGGGTTTAGGCTATAGGTTTTGGTTTTAGTTTAGGTTATAGGTTTTGGTTTAGGTTATAGGTTTTGAGATTTGAGAATGGGTTTTGGTTTTGGTTTAGGTTATAGGTTTTGGTTTAGGTTATATGTTATAGGTTTAGGTTAAGGTTTTGGTTTAGGTTTAGGTTTAGGTTATAGGTTTTGGGATTTGAGAATGGGTTCGGGTTTAAGTTATAGGTTTTGGTTTTGAGAATGGGTTCGGGTTTAGGCTATAGGTTTTGGTTTTAGTTTAGGTTATAGGTTTTGGTCTAGGTTATAGGTTTTGGGATTTGAGAATGGGTTCAGGTTTAGGTTATAGATTTTGGTTTTGGTTTAGGTTATAGGTTTTAGTTTAGGTTATAGGTTATAGGTTTTGGTTAAGGTTTAGGTTTTGGATTTATAGGTTTTGGTCTTAAATCTAACCTAAACCTATACTTATAACCTAAAACTATTCCCAAATCCCAAAACCTATAACCTAAACCTAACATTTTCCTAAACCTATAACCTAAACTCAATTCCTTAAAGTTAAACCTACACCTAATCCTAATCTTAACTCCCTAACATAAACCTAAATCGAAACTTGAAAATTCAAACTTAAATCCAATCCCGAACCTGAACCCGATTTTCTAAACCTAAACCATAACCCATTCTTAAATCCAAAAACCTATAACCTAAACCAAAACCAAAACCAAATCCAAAACCTATAACCTAAACCCGAACCCATTCTCAAATCTCAAAACCTATAACCTAAACCAAAACCAAAACCTATAACCTAAACCCGAACCCATTCTCAAATCCAAAAACCTATAACCTAAACCTAAACCTTAACCTAAACCAAAACCTATAACCAAAACCAAAACCAAAACCTATAACCTAAACCCGAACTCATTCTTAAATCTTAAAACCTATAACCTAAAGCTAAACCAAAACCTTAACCTAAACCTATAACCTATAACCAGAACCAAAACCAAAACCTATACCTAAACTTGAACCCATTCTCAAATCTCAAAACATAAACCTAAACCTTAACATAAACCTATAACCTATAACCCAAACCAAAACCTATAACCTAAACCAAAATCAAAACCTATAATCTAAACCCGAACCCATTCCCAAATCCCAAAAGCTATAACTTAAACCAAAACCTATGACCTAAACCAAAACCAAAACCTATAGCCTAAACCCGAACCCATTCTCAAATCCCAAAACCTATAACCTAAACCAAAACCTATAACCTAAACTAAAACCAGAACCTATAGCCTAAACCCGAACCCATTCTCAAATCCAAAAACCTATAACCTTAACCTAAACCGTTAACCTATAACCTAAACCGAAACCAAAACTTATAACCTAAACCCGAACCCATTATTAAATCTCAAAACCTAAACCTAAACCAAAACGTATAACCTTTGGGATTTGAGAATAGGTTTAGGCTTAGGTTATATGTTATAGGTTAAGGTTAGGGTGTAGGTTAAGGTCATTTGCTATAGGTTATAAGTTTACGTTAAGGTTTAGGTTTAGGTTTAAGTTATAGGTTTTGGGATTTGAGAATAGGTTTAGGTTATAAGTATAGGTTTAGGTTAGGGTATAGGTTAATGTTTAGGGAAATGACCATGAATCAACATAAAATTGCCGGGAATGATCGTGAAATGCATGAAAATGATCGTGAAGTGAAGCGATTGGACCGCGAAATGCGTGAAAATGACCATGAAATGCATGCAAATGACCATGAAGTGAAGGAGTTTGACCGTGAAATGCCTCGAAATGACCGTGAATCAACACGAAAATGTTTGGAATGACCGTGAAATGCATGGAAGTGATCATGAATTGAAGCGGAATGACCGTGAAAAGCATGCAAATGACCGTGAAGTGAAGGAGTTTGAGCGTGAAATGCCTCCAAATGACCATGAATCAACACGTAATTGTTTCGGATGACCATGAAATGCATGGAAGTGATCATGAATTGAAGCGAAACGACCGTGAAATGCATGCAAATGACTATGAATTGAAGGAGTTTGACCGTGAAATGCCTTGAAATGACCATGAATCAACACGGAATTGTTTCGGACGACCGTGAAATGCATGGAAGTTATCATGAATTGAAGCGAAATGACCGTGAAATGCATGCAAATGACCGTGAAGTGAAGGAGTTTGACCGTGAAATACCTCGAAATGACCGTGAATCAACACAGAATTGTTTTGGATGACCGTGAAATGCATGGAAGTGATGATGAATTGAAGCGAAATGACCGTGAAATGCATGCAAATGATCGTGAAGTGAAGGAGTTTGACCATGAAATGTCTCGAAATGACCGTGAATCAACACGGAATTGTTTCGGATGACCGTGAAATGCATGGAAGTGATGATGAATTGAAGCGAAATGACCGTGAAATACATGCAAATGACCGTGAAGTGAAGGAGTTTGACCGTGAAATGCCTCCAAATGACCGTGAATCAACACAGAATTGTTTCGGATGACCGTGAAATGCATGAAAGTGATGATGAATTGAAGTGAAATGATCGTGAAATGCATGTAAATGACCATGAAGTGAAGGAGTTTGACCGTGAAATGCCTCGAAATGACCGTGAATCAACACGGAACTATTTTGGATGATCGTGAAATGCATGGAAGTGATGATGAATTGAAGCGAAATGACCGTGAAATGCATGCAAATGACCGTGAAGTGAAGGAGTTTGACCGTGAAATGCCTCAAAATGACCGTGAATCAACACGTAATTATTTTAGACGACCATGAAATGCATGGAAGTGATCATGAATTGAAGCGAAACGACCGTGAAATGCATGCAAATGATTGTGAATTGAAGGAGTTTGACCGTGAAATGCCTCGAAATGACCATGAATCAACACGGAATTGTTTCGGACGACCGTTAAATGCATGGAAGTGATCATGAATTGAAGCGAAATGACCGTGAAATGCATGCAAATGACCGTGAAGTGAAGGAGTTTGACCGTGAAATGCCTCAAAATGACCGTGAATCAACACGGAATTGTTTTGGATGACCGTGAAATGCATGGAAGTGATGATGAATTGAAGTGAAATGACCGTGAAATGCATGCAAATGACCGTGAAGTGAATGAGTTTGACCGTGAAATGCCTCGAAATGACCGTGAATCAACATGGAATTGTTTTGGATGACCGTGAAATGCATGGAAGTGATGATGAATTGAAGCGAAATGACCGTGAAATGCATGCAAATGACCGTGAAGTGAAGGAGTTTGACCGTGAAATGCCTCCAAATGACCGTGAATCAACACAGAATTGTTTCGGATGACCGTGAAATGCATGAAAGTGATGATGAATTGAAGCGAAATGACCGTGAAATGCATGCAAATACCATGAAGTGAAGGAGTTTGACCGTGAAATGCCTCGAAATGACCGTGAATCAACACGGAACTGTTTTGGATGACCGTGAAATGCATGGAAGTGATGATGAATTGAAGCGAAATGACCGTGAAATGCATGCAAATGACAGTGAAGTGAAGGAGTTTGACCGTGAAATGCCTCGAAATGACCGTGAATCAACACAGAATTGTTTCGGATGACCGTGAAATGTATGGAAGTGATGATGAATTGAAGCGAAATGACCGTGAAATGCATGCAAATGATCATGAAGTGAAGGAGTTTGACCATGAAATGCCTCGAAATGACCGTGAATCAACACGGAATTGTTTCGGATGACCGTGAAATGCATGGAAGTGATAATGAATTGAAGCGAAATGACCCTGAAATGCATGCAAATGACCATGAAGTGAAGGAGTTTGACCGTAAAATGCCTCGAAATGACTGTGAATCAACACGAAATTATTTCGAATGACCGTGAAATGCATGGAAGTGATGATGAATTGAAGCGAAATGACCGTGAAATGCATGCAAATGACCGTGATGTGAAGGAGTTTGACCGTGAAATGCCTCGAAATGACCCTGAATCAACACGAAATTGTTTCGGATGACCGTGAAATGCATGAAAGTGATCATGAATTAAAGCGAAATAACCGTGAAATGCATGCAAATGACCGTGAAGTGAAGGAGTTTGACCGTGAAATGCCTCGAAATGACCGTGAATCAACAAGAAAATGTTTCGGATGACCGTGAAATGCATGAAAGTGATGATGAATTGAAGCGAAATGACCGTGAAATGCATGCAAATGAAATGAACGAAATTGACCGCTAAGTGAATGAACTGGATTTTCAATCATTGAGCTGATGAAATCTTAGAAAATAACCAAGTTGGTTGGTTAAAGTAGCTTCTCCTACCCCAAAATCATATAGGGTACATCAAGTAACTAATTTTAGTTTAGAAGATATTCTTGTTAAATGAATAAAGAAAGAAATGGAAAACAAAAAGAAAAAAAAGTTTATATGCTTATATATACATATTTATATAGATATGTGTTAAAGAAAATTATAGGTAGAATAAAGTTCTCCATAAAAAAAAATAATAATAATAAATAATAAATAAACCACAGAAAAAACCTGTTGCTACGGATTTTAACTATGGTTATTATCCGTAGCCATAGAGCCCACCCTATGGGCGCGGCCCCGCCAGATCGGTGTGGCTACGCCGGACAGGCCAGCAAGTGACGCGGGGGCCGCTAGTTCGGCGCGCTCACCCCGGACGGACCCTATTGCTATGGATTATGGTATCTATGGCTACGGTTATAATCCGTAGTCATAGGTTTGACCGTAGCAAATGGTAATGTCATTCTACTTTGAATGTCTACTACTGAAACCCTTTTAGGGGTCATAGAAGTTTTGCATCATTAAGAGATTTTTTTTTCCTATTCATCCAGGTCTTTGTGACCTCATGAATGGATTGGATGGAAAATAAATGTTATGGTGGGCCCTACAAAAGTTTCAACGGTGAAAATTAATTTTTTGTTGCTCTTTGTGGTGTAGTCCAGTTGATCTTTGGATATGATTTTTTTGTTTTTTGGGATAATGCTCCGAATTGATTTCGAAATTTGGATGAACGTTGTGGATATAATAAATACATAATTGTGGGGCCCATGTAACGTTGATCTCTTTTGAACCGTTCGTATAACTCGAAGTCCGAGGAGCGTCAGCACTCGTCTTCGAGCAGCAGCCGATCCTCTTGAAGGAAAAAGGAGGGGGCATTTTCGACCTTTGGGAAGGCCTCCGTACACCTGGGAGTATTCTTGGGAAGTAAAATGAGAAAATGACCACTGTAGACAAAACCTTTTACCCTGCGGTTTTTATCGCGGAATACAAACTTAAGTTACCAACTTAGACTAGCACGTGCGGACAGCGACTTTGAGGACGAAACTATCCCTCCTTTTCACCGCGAAGACGAGAGCTGACGCTCCTCCAACTGAGAGTTGTACGAACGGCGTAGGAGAGATCAAAGTTACATGGCCCCACAGCTATGTATTTATCATATCCACAACGTTCATCCATATTTCAAAATCATTTCGGAGCATTATCCAAAAAAAAATAAAAATCATATCCATAAATCAATGGACCACACCACAAAGAGCAGCGGGGAAATTGATTTTCACCATTAAAAAATTTTGTAAGGCACATCATAACATTTATTTTCCATCCAATCTATTCATAAGGTCACAAAGGCCTGGATGAAGAGGAAAAACAAATTCCATTATGATCCAAAACTTCTGCAATCCCTAAAAGGGTTTCAATGGTAGACATTCAATTCCCCATTACCTTTTACTGTATGGTCCACTTGATAACTAGATCTGTCTTATTTTTCATCTCAAGCCTTAATACGAGTTCACCGAATAGATGGACGGTTTGGATATAACATATACCTCATAATGGGACCCATAAAAATCAGTGGGAATTACAACAGGGAAAGGGAAAAAAAAAAATTTTGAAAAAGAAGATAGCAAGTTGGGGTCGACTGGGTCAACCCGGTCGACCGGCCTATGGCTACGGATTATAACCGTAGCCAGAATCCGTAGCCATAACTACAATGTTATGCACTTTTTTTTCTTTTTTCTTTTTTCTTTTTTCTTTTTTCTTTTTATTTTTTACATGGAGAACTTTATTGTACCTACATTTTTCTTTAATACATGTTTTTATAAATGTGTGTGTGTGTGTGTGTGTGTGTATATAAATTTTTCTCTTTTTTTTTTTTCATTTCTTTCTTTATTCATTTAACAAGAATATCTTCTAAACTAAAATTAGTTACTTGACATACCACATATGATTTTGGGGTAGGAGAAGCTATTTTAGCCAACCAACCTAGTTATTTTTTAAGATTCCATCAGGTCAATGGTCGAAAATACATTTCATTCACTTCACGATCAATTTCAATCACTTCATGGTCAAACTAAAAATTGAGCGAGGCAAATATGAAATTGAGTGAGTAAATTGAAAATTGAGCAGGACAAGGTATGAATTGAGTGAGGGAAGCTAGAAATTGAGCGAGGTAACATAGGAGTTCAGCGAGAAAATCTAGAAATTGAGCGAGACAACTTAGGATTTGAGCGAGGAAAGCTAGAAATTGAGCGAGGGAACCTAGAAATTGAGCGAGGTTTAGGCTACGTTGAAATTGAGCGAGGGAACCTCGCTCAAATCCTAAGTTGCCTCGCTGAATTTCTACGTTGCACCACTCAATTGCTAGGTTGTCTCACTCAATTCCTAGGTTCCTTCGCTCAATTTATATATTGTCTCACTGGATTTCTAGCTTCCCTCGCACAATTCCTAAGCTGTCTCGCTCAATTCATATATTTTTTCAGATCATTTTATGGTATGAGACCAAAAATGAGATATATCCAGTTCTCAAGTGTACCATATTACAGGAAATAGTGTTGAATGAGCGTCAACCATTAGAAACCTTTAGGGGGCCCACCGTGATGTTTATGAGAAATCTTCCTCGTCTAAGTTCATTCATAGGGTCAAAAAGACCTGGATGAAGAGGGAAAAAAATTTCATAATGATCCAAAACTTCTGTAACCCCTAAAAGGGTTTTAATGGTAGACGTTCAATTTCCCATTGCCTTTTACATTGTGGTCCACTTGATAATTAGATCTATCTTATTTTTCGTCTCAAGCCTTAATACGAGCTCGTAAAATATATGGACGGTTTGGATATAGCACATACATCATGATGGGACGCACAAAAGTAACATAGCAAAAAAAAAAAAAAAAATTTCAGTTTGCCCCGCTCAATTAGAAATTGAGCGGGGCCAATTGAAATTTTTTTTTCTTTAGTGGGTCCCATCATGATGTATGTGTTATATCCAAATCGTCCATATATGAGCGGGGCAAATTGGAAATTGAGCGGGGCAAACTCAAAATTGAGCAGGGCAAACTAAAAATTGAGTGGGGCAAACTAAAAATTTGGTTATATATTTTGGTTTAGGTTTAGGTTAAGGTTTAGGTTTAGGTTATAGGTTCTAGGTTATAAGTTAAAGCTTTAGGAAATTGAGAATAGGTTAAGGTTTAGGTTTAGGGAATCGGGTTCAGGTTTGAGATCGGATTTAGTTTGGGTTTTCAAGTTTAGGTTTAGGTTAAGGAGTTGAGATTAGGATTAGGTATAGGTTTGAGTTTAAGGATTTGAGAATACATTTAGGTTTTAGGTTTAGGTTTAGGTTTAGGTTTAGGTTATAGGTTTAGGTTAGGTTTAGGTGTAGGTTATAAGTAATAGCTTTAGGGAATTGAGAATAGGTTAAAGTTTAGGTTTAGGAAATTAGGTTCGGGTTCGGGATCGAGTTTAGGTTTGAGTTTTCAAGTTTAGGTTTAGGTTTAAGTTATAGGTTTTGGAATTTGTGAATAGTTTTAGGTTATAAGTATAAGTTTAGGTTAGGTTATAAGTTAAAGTTTAGGGATTTGAGTTTAGGTTATAGGATTAGGTTTAGGGATTTGAGTTTAGGTTATAGGTTTAGGTTTTGGGATTTGAGAATGGGTTCGGGGTTTAGGTTATAGGTTTTGGTTTCAGTTTAGGTTATAGGTTTTGGGATTTGATAATAGGTTCCGGTTTAGGTTATAGGTTTTGGTTTAGGTTATAGGTTTATGTTAAGGTTTAGGTTTAGGTTATAGGTTTTTGGATTTGAGAATGGGTTCGGGTTTAGGTTATAGGTTTTGGTTTAGGTTATAGGTTTTGGGATTTGATAATGGGTTTTGGTTTAGGTTATAGGTTTTGGTTTTGGTTATAGGTTATAGGTTATAGGTTTATGTTATAGGTTTTTGAATTTGAGAATGGGTTCGGGTTTAGGTTATAGGTTTTGGTTTTGGTTTAGGTTATAGGTTTTGAGATTTAATAATGGGTTCGGGTTTATGTTTAAGTTTAGGTTTAGGTTATAGGTTTTGGGATTTGGGAATAGTTTTAGGTTATAACTATAGGTTTAGGTTAGGTTATAGGTTAAGGTTTTGGGATTTGAGAATGGGTTTGGGTTAAGGTTATAGGTTTTGGTTTTGGTTTAGGTTATAGGTTTTGGTATTGGTTTTGGGATTTGAGAATGGGTTCAGGTTTAAGTTATAGGTTTTGGTATTGGTTTAGTTTATAGGTTTTGGTTAAGGTTATAGGTTATAAGTTTAAGTTTAGGTTAAGGTTAGGTTTAAGTTATAGGTTTTAGAATTTGATAATGGGTTCGTGTTTAGGTTATAAGTTTTAGTTTTGGTTTAAGTTATAGGTCATAGGTTTTGGGATTTGAGAATGGGTTTGGGTTTAGGGTATAGGTTTTGATTAAGGTTATAGGTTATAGGTTTAGGTTTAGGTTAAGGTTAGGTTTAGGTTATAGGTTTAGGTTATAGGTTTTGGGATCTGATAATGGGTTCGGGTTTAGGTTATAGGTTTTAGTTTTAGTTTAGGTTATAGGTTATAGGTTTAGGATAAAGTTTAGGTTTAGGTTTAGGTTATAGGTTTTGGGATTTGAGAATGAATTTGGGTTTAGGTTATAGGTTTTGGTATTGGTTTAGGTTATAGGTTTTGGTTAAGGTTATAGGTTATAGGTTATAGGTTTAGGTTTAGGTTAAGGTTATAGGTTTTGGGATTTGGGAATAGTTTTAGGTTATTAGTATAGGTTTAGGTTAGGTTATAGGTTTTGGGATTTGAGAATGGGTTCGGGTTTAGGTTATAGGTTTTGGTTTAGGTTATAGGTTCTGGGATTTGAGAATGGATTCGGGTTTAGGTTATAGGTTTTGGTTTAGGGATTTGAGTTTAGGTTATAGGTTTAGGTTTAGGTTTTAGGTTTAGGTTTAGGTTTGCGTTTAGGTTTTGGGATTTGAGAATGGGTCCGGGTTTAGGTTACAGGTTTTGGAATTTGAGAATGGGTTCAGGTTTAGGTTATAGGTTTTAGTTTTGGTTTTGGTTATAGGTTTTGGTTTAGGTTTTAGGTTTAGGTTTAGGTTTGGGTTTGGGTTTTGGGATTTGAGAATGGGTTTGGGTTTAGGTCATAGGTTTTGGTTTTGGTTTAGGTTATAGGTTATAGGTTTAGGATAAGGTTTTGGTTTAGGTTATAGGTTTTGGGATTGGAGAATGGGTTCGGGTTTAGGTCTTAGGTTTTGGTTTTGGTTTTGGTTTTGGTTTAGCTTATAGGTTTTAGGACTTGAGAATCGGTTCAGGTTTAGGTTATAGGTGTTGGTTTTGGTTTTAGTTTTGGTTTAGGTTATAGGTTTTGGATTTGAGAATGGGTTCAGGTTTAGGTGATAGGTTTTAGGATTTGAGAATGGGTTCGGGTTTAGGTCATAGGTTTTGGTTTCGGTTTAGGTTATAGGTTTTGGGATTGGAGAATGGGTTCGGGTTTAGGTCTTAGGTTTTGGTTTTGGTTTTGGTTTTAGTTTTGGTTTAGGTTATAGGTTTTAGGACTTGAGAATCGGTTCGGGTTTAGGTTATAGGTTTTGGTTTTGGTTTAGGTTATAGGTTTTGGATTTGAAAATGGGTTCAGGTTTAGGTCATAGGTTTTGGTTTCGGTTTAGGTTATAGGTTTTGGGATTGGAGAATGGGTTCGGGTTTAGGTCTTAGGTTTTGATTTTGGTTTTGGTTTTGGTTTTGGTTATAGGTTTTAGGACTTGAGAATCGGTTCGGGTTTAGGTTATAGGTTTTAGTTTTGGTTTTAGTTTTGATTTAGGTTATAGGTTTTGAATTTGAGAATGGGTTCGGGTTTAGGTCATAGGTTTTGGGATTTAAGAATGGGTTCAGGTTTAGGTCATAGGTTTTGGTTTCGGTTTAGGTTATAGGTTTTGGGATTGGAGAATGGGTTCGGGCTTAGGTCTTAGGTTTTGGTTTTAGTTTTGGTTTTGGTTTAGGTTATAGGTTTTGGTTTAGGTTATAGGTTATAGGTTTAGGATAAGGTTTAGGTTTGTGTTATAGGTTTTTGGATTTGAGAATGGGTTCGGGTTTAGGTTATGGTTTTGGTTTAGGTTATAGGTTTTAGGATTTGAGAATGGGTTCGGGTTTAGGTTATAGGTTTTGGTTATGGTTTTGGTTTAGGTTATAGGTTATAGGTTTAGGATAAGGTTTAGGTTTAGGTTTTAGGTTTTAGGATTTGAGAATGGGTTCGGGTTTAGGTTATAGGTTTTGGTTATGGTTTTAATTTAGGTGATAGGTTTTGGGATTTGAGAATGGGTTCGGGTTTAGGTCATAGGTTTTGGTTTTGGTTTAGGTTTATAGGTTTTGGGATTTGAGAATGGGTTTGGGTTTAGGTTATAAGTTTTGGTTTTGGTTATAGGTTTTTGGGTTTGAGAATCGGTTCGGGTTTAGGTTAAGGATATGGTACCTGCAAATACAAATATAAACATGGCCTGTCCAAATGGCCAGGCCCTTCCAATGCTGTCCATAGTAAATGGACCGCTTCATCATCGTCATAACAGCGGTTCCCACCTTCGAGGGACCCCCGTTCTTCCAGATAGTTCCGACGTACATCCGGGTCTGCTCCATGAATTTCGAGCAAATACATAAACACGGTCTGTCCAAATGGCCAGGCCCTTCCAATGCTGTCCGTAGGAAATAGATAGCTTCACCATAGTCATAACAGCGGTTCCCACCTTCCAGGGACCCCCGCTCTTCCGGATAGCTCCGACGCACATCTGGGTCTGCTCCATCAATTTCGAACAAATAATAAACACGGTCTGTCCAAATGGCCAGACCACTCCAATCATATGCATTCTTGAGTCAAGAGACGTACCAGATGCTTAAATCTGAAATATGCATTTAAACATAAAATGGCATTGGGAATCGCTTCTCAAAATCGCAGACTGTTTTCTTTTGAAACTCGTTCATCTCACCTGAAAACCTGTCACATAATGAATAACTATAACCACAATGATAACTATACATGTGCATTCTTGACAAGAGACGTACCGGATGCTTGAATCTGAAATATGCAGCTCCAATCCTCCCACATGCAACATCCACCTGAAATTCCAATGGTATGGACTTCAACAAAATGTTCAGTTCAAGCTACAGTCCGCATTCCAGTTCAAGTTCAGTTCACAAATGAGTTCCAGTTCACAGATTTTTCTGGAGTTTAGTCTATGAATCAGTTGACAAATTAGATTAGGATCTGTTGCAATCACATGATACAATCCAGTTCACATGAGTGCATGAATCAGTTTACAAATGAGTGTAAGAAAGAAAAGTAACCATTGATTTGAAAAAAAACTATTAATGTGCATCACTTCACAAAAACCTACAATCCATCACTGCAATCACAGAACAAGTCAATGAATCACTTCACAACCATCCATCGATCTGCATCACTTCACAAGCATGTGCATTAGTTACAAAAGTCTAGGATCTGTTGCAATAAGGAAAAGTCAATCAGTTACACAAATGAGTTGATGAATCAGGATATAAATGAGTGCATGAAGCCCAAGAACCCATTCTCAAATTCCAAAACCAATAACCTAAACCAAAACCAAAACCTATAACCTAACCCGAACCCATTCTCAAATCCCAAAATGTATAACCTAAACCTAAACCTTATCCTAAACCTATAACCTATAACCTAAACCTAAACCTAAACCTTATCCTAAACCTATAACCTATAACCTAAACCCAAGCCCATTCTCAAATCCCCAAACCTATAACCTAAACCTATAACATAAACCCGAACCCATTCTCAAATCCTAAAACCTATAACCTAAACCAAAACCAAACCTATAACATAAACCCGAACCCATTCTCAAATCCCAAAACCTATGACCTAAACCAAAACTAAAACCTATAACCTAAACTCGAACCCATTCTTAAATTCCAAAACCTGTAACCTAAACCTGAACCGATTCTCAAATCCCAAACCTAAACCTAAACCTATAACCTAAACCAAAACCAAAACTAAAACCAAAACCTATAACCTAAACCCAAATTCATTCTCAAATCCCAGAACCTATAACCTAAACCAAAACCTATAACTTAAACCCGAACCCATTCTCAAATCCCAAAACCTATAACCTAAACCAAAACCAAACCTATAACATAAACCCGAACCCATTCTCAAATCCCAAAACCTATAACCTAAATCAAAACTAAAACTATAACCTAAAACCAAACCCATTCTTAAATTCCAAAACTTGTAACCTAAACCCGAACCCATTCTCAAATCCCAAAACTCAAACCCAAACCTAAACCTAAACCTATAACCTAAACCTAAACCAAAACCTATAACCTAAACCCAAATCCATTCTCAAATCCCAGAACCTATAACCTAAACCAAAACCTATAACCTAAACCCAAACCTATTCTCAAATCCCAAAACCTATAACCTAAACCAAAACCAAACCTATAACATAAACCCGAACCCATTCTCAAATCCCAAAACTTATAACCTAAACCAAAACTAAAACCTATAACCTAAATCCAACCCATTCTTAAATTCCAAAACCTGTAACCTAAACCCGAACCCATTCTCAAATCCCAAAACTCAAACCCAAACCAAAACCTAAACCTATAACCTATAACCTAAACCAAAACCAAAACCTATAACCTAAACCCAAATCCATTCTCAAATCCCAGAACCTATAACCTAAACCAAAACCTATAACCTAAATCCGAACCCATTCTCAAATCCCAAAACCTATAACCTAACCTAAACCTATATTTATAACCTAAAACTATTCCCAAATTTCAAAACCTATAACCTAAACCAAAACCAAAACCTATAACCTAACCCGAACCCATTCTCAAATCCCAAAACCTATAACCTAAACCTAAACCTAAACCTTATCTTAAACCTATAACCTATAACCTAGACCAAAACCTATAACCTAAACCCAAACCCATTCTCAAATCCCAAAACCTATAACCTAAACCGAAACCCAAACCTATAACATAAACTCGAACCCATTCTCAAATCCCAAAACCTATAACCTAAACCAAAACCAAAACCTATAACCTAACCCGAACCCATTCTCAAATCCCAAAACCTATAACCTAAACCTAAACCTAAACCTTATACTAAACCTATAACCTATAACCTAAATCTAAACCTATAACCTAAACTCAAATCCCAGCGGGGATTACAACAGGAAAAAGGAAAAAAAAATGAAAAAGAAGCCAGCGAGTTGGGGTCGACCGGGTCAATGTAATGCATTTTTTTATTTTTATTTATTTTTTCTTTTTTATTTTTTATTTTTTAAGGATTATCCCGAACCCGAACCTGATTTCCTAAACCTAAACTTTAACCTATTCTCAATTCCCTAAAGCTATTACCTATAACCTACACCTAAACCTAACCTAAACCTATAACCTTAACCTAAACCTAAAACTTAAACCTAAAACTAAAACCTAAATGTATTCTCAAATCCTTAAACCTAAACCTACACCTAATCCTAATCTCAACTCCTTAACCTAAACTTAAACTTGAAAACCCAAACTAAACCCGATCTCAAACCTGAACCCAATTCCCTAAACCTAAACCTTAACCTATTCTCAATTCCCTAAAGCTTTAACCTATAACCTAGAACTTATAACCTAAACCTAAACCTAAACCTTAACTTAAACCTAAACCAAAACATATAACCAAATTTTCAGTTTGCCCCGCTCAATTTTTAATTTGCCCCACTTAATTTTCAGTTTGCCTTTCTCAATTTCCAGTTTGCCTGTAAGACCCGTATCCTAATCCGCACTGTTCCATTGATTCCCGCGACCATTCTCTTCAAATTCCGGCAATCCGCGACTTATGGTTGACGTTGCGCACGACCGTAAGTCGTATCCTATTCATTTGAGCCGGCTTAATCCGAGACTTGTATCATTGCGACCGCACCGTCGCCGCGGTTCCAACGCCGCAACTCACGCACCGATCCGATACCCAGACGATGAGATACGGACCCATGTTCAGTTCGAGCAAAAAACACCGCGCGTTGCAAATCCCAAGGAATCTCTACAATATGTCCCATCAATCCCATCAATCAATCCCATCAATCACCTCTCATGTCAAGTATACCCACCCATGCTTCCTTTCTCCACAAGACAAGCAACCACCTAAGTCAACTAACCTCTCACTTCACCCATCACTCACCTCACCCATCACTCACCTCACATCACTCCATCTCTCATTAATCACACCTCTCTCTCTCTCATTTCTCAACACTCCAAACCCAAGCAAGGGAGCCCTCTCACGTCCAAGCTCTTCTCATGAGAATGTGCATTTTGGTGGCCCACTTCCCATCTCCAAATCCCATCATCCTAGCCATCCATTTCCCACCTCCACCATCAAAGTGAAGCTCTAGGAGACCGGCTATCCAACGGACCAAGAAGATCAAGAGGTGGGTGCTTTGATGGAGTAGTTTTCATATTTTTAAGGTGGGCTAAGTGAGGCCAACCGATCAATGGTTTGGATCTCACTTGGGACCCTAAGATGTGGCCAATGGCTCATCTTGATCATCAAGATCATTCCATGATGGGGCCATTCTCCATGGACCCCATCATGATGTTTACTTTCCTTGTATTGAGGAGGTCATCTAGACCGTCCATTTCTAGTGGAGTAGGATCTCCACCGTTGATCTTTTGTTGATGGTCCATATGCAAGGGGACTGATGTATGTTTGGATGGTTGAAACGGAGGGCCCATAGTACCGGGGTCCCTCCATCACGCGTGTCCCACTCCATCTCTCTCTCTCCCTCTCCTTTCATTTATTTTATTTCCTTGTGTGTGATGAAACGGCCATGTGGCCCGCTTGGATGGACCCCGCCATTTACCATTAAAAGTGGGGCCCATCTCATATGCATGGCAGTTTCACCACCCGGCTTGTGGTGGCCTACATGAACAAAACAAAAAAAAAAAAAAAGAGGGGAAGAGAAACGTCCAGCGTCTGGACGCTGGACGTCAAATGGAAAAACACAAAAAAAAAAAACTGGCTTGTTCAAAGCCTTGGAAAGGGGCCACTTGTACAGGACCCACCTCGTTGCATGTATCCAATCCATGCCGTCCATCCCATGTAGAGCTCCATTTTAAGCGTTGAAATGAAAGATGGGATTAATCAGAGCATTTGGTGGGCCATAGTTTTAAAAATGGTACCATTACCATTGAACTCTACCAAAACTCTTCCTACACGCTGAAAAATGACCGATATTGGTCTTGATGGGTGTATTTTGTGCTTGGGAATACAATGGACGGAGTGGATGCACTTCACGCGGGCCCCACACCTGAAAAACTACAAGAAACTATGATTCCAAAAAAAAAAAAATATATAGTTTTTGAGGCAGCAGAGGCTGCTGCCTCTGCTCACGTCAGACGCCCCAACGGGCGGGCGGGCAGCGGACGCCAAGGGGGTCCCACGGCCAATGGAGTGGGCCCCACCTTGATGTTTATTCACCATCTGACCCGTTCCTAGGGTGGCCCACTTCCTAAGGCGGGCCCTCCCCAAAAATGAGATACATCCAAAGCTCAGGTGGCCCACACCGTATGAAACAGTGCGAATTGAATCCTACCATTGACAGCCATTTTTGGCCCCACAGAAGTTTTGGATCAAGTTGAGATTGGTTCTCCATCCTCACCCAGGTCTCTGTGACCTGATGAACGGGTTGGATGGATTATAAACATTTTGGTGGGCCCCACATGGGACCCACAGTAATGTATGGGGCTGTATTCCACCGTTTGCACCGATGGTGGAGCCCACTGTATTGCACGTGCGTGGGTGTGTAGGCGCGTGTGTGTGTGCATGTGTGTGTATGCATGTGTGAGTGCACATGTGCGTGTGCCTGTAGGTATGTGTGTGTATATATACATGTATATATAATATTACATATATTTCCTATAATATTGTGTGTATATATATATATATATATATATATATATATATATATACATACCTATGTATATATACTGTATATATATTATATAGTATATTAAAATTTTGGTGGGCCTTCATGTGACCCCCGCCACGATGCATATGTTGCATCTAAACCATCCATTTATTTGTTTTTGTAAAATTATTTTATGGCATGAGCCAAAATGAGCCAGATCTATGGTTCAAATGGGCCACCATGGTATGTGTATATGGCCCTTTATTGATTTAACTTTGGTCATTCATTGAGGTCTACCTTGGTATATATCTGAGACCTAAATGATCAGGCCCATTTGATACATATAAGGGCCACGGGATTAAGCCCATTTGGCATATGTAATGCCCATGGGTTTCGGCCCATTTGGCATATGCAATGCCCATAGAATCCGGCCCACTTATTTTATATAAGGCCCACGGGATTCAAGCCCATTTGATACATATTAAAGCCCATGAGATTAAGCCATTTGGTGTGCATGGGGCACAAATGGAGTGGCCTAGTTGATATATTTAAAGCTCATGTGTATGGGCCCATTTGACATATTTAAGGCTCAAGTTGTGAGGCCACTTTGATGTATTTCAAGGCCCATGGATCATGGACCATTGCAATGTACATAAGGCTCATTGGTGAGGCCCATCAATGTAACCCATTTGGTGAATGTGAGGCCCATGTAATACGACCCGTTTGATATATCTAAGGCCCAGGGATCGAGGCCTAACGGATGTCCTTAGGGTCCATTGCAATGTACGTTTATCATGGTTTGTGAAATGATATTTATGGCGAGCCGTGCCTAGGAAGCAATGTTGGTTCGACGTCCACATTGTATGTACAATGTTGGTTAAATGTCCGCATTGTAACTCTCTTTAGGGCCCATTGATAGGTCCATACCCGTTGCTATTCATTGCCTTATAACATGCTTAGAATAATCTCATGACTCATGCCAATACGCATGCTTGATATGAGTAATGACTGATCATAACATACGCCATTGGGCAGACCATTTACGGGACTCGTTATGTGACTGAGTGCCCTACATGATTGCGCAGTACGCGCTGGACTTCTGCATGATTTGACGTGTGATTCATGCATCTCGCATACGTGTGACTTGATCACTACACGCCCTAGCGACATCAGGGCCGTGGCTCCACAGGTACATCGTGGATGACCGTATTGGATACCGAAAATACTTATTCTAGCACTGTGGGCACTTAGGATATCCTTGGGTGAAAGTCCCAGAACCTTTTTGGTACCAGGAGATGCTCCAGCGTCTAGACCGAGTGGATACATGAGCGCCCGAGTGCCGAATACCAGTAGGCCGCGTCTCCCACTGTGTCGTGGTCGGTTGGAAGGGGGTGTGGCCTTATCCGCCTGAGTGAGGGGGCTATAAGCTAGGCTGAGTTTGACTAGCTCGCAAATGAGTCCGCTATCGACGAGCCGGGTAGGTATTGGCATACTACTGGTCAGGCGGATAGTGAGGTCTCATCCGCTTGCTTGACTGTGCAGCTAGGGAGGTGGCAGTCTCTGCATGTGTATTGGACCCCGGTGATATCCAGAGAGGAACTGTACTGATATACGTACTTGAGGAGTACCGACTTGCTTGGATTGCATTTCGCATATGACATTCGGCTATATAGGCCTTGCATTGTATCGGTGTGGCCGATGACATTCATATCTCATCGCATAGCTTTGGCATGGTTGATTCTATGGACTTACCACATACTTCCGCATTGTTCTGATACTGTACACTTGGCGTTTGCCTTACGCACACACTTACACCACCCTCTAAGCTTTTGTAAGCTTATGCACGATAGTTGCGTGCAAGTAGCATTGGACGACAGCAGCGCTGAGACAGGAGTGCACATCAGGACCTTTTGGAGCTTTTTGATCACTTTGTATTTCCCTTTCTGCATTGTACTTAAAATTTTGTTATAGTGGATATGTGGTGATGTCGTTTTGTGACTTGGTTATGCTTGTGGTTATGCTCCATTACAAAAAAAAATTCATTCTGAAAATCCTCCTTTCAGGATCCCAGGATCGGAATCTGGCATTTGATTGTCAGGAGCCGAGAATGGGAAACTACGGAGGCTGTCAGCACTGGATTCGGCAATCGGGATTCATGTGAATCCGATTTTTTGGATTTGGGGCGTGACATTGCCCCACTCATATATGAACGGTTTGGATATAACACATACATCATGATGAGACCCACAAAAGAAAAAAAAAATTCAGTTTGAGCGGGGTAACTGGAAATTGAGCGGGGCAAACTGAAAATTGAGCAGGGTAAACTGAAAATTGAGCGGGGCAAACTAGAAATTGAGCGGGATAAACTGGAAATTGAGCAGGGTAAATGGAAATTGAGCGGGGCAAACTGAAAATTGAGCGGAGGAAACTGGAAATTAAGCGTGGCAAATTGGAAATTGAGCGGGGCAAACTGAAAATTGAGTGGGGTAAACTGAAAATTGAGCGGGGCAAACTGAAAATTGAGTGGAGAAAACTTGAAATTGAGCGGGGCAAACTAGAAATTGAGCGAGGCAAACTGGAAATTGAGCGGGGTAAACTGAAAATTGAAATTGAACGGGCAAACTGAAAATTGGGCGGGGCAAACTGGAAATTGAGCGGGGCAAACTAGAAATTGAACGGGGCAAACTGAATTATTATTATTTTTTTTGTTATGCTACTTTTGTGGGTCCCATCATGATGTATGTGTTATATCCAAACTGTCCATATATTTTACGAGCTCATATTAAGGCTTGGGATGAAAAATAAGATAGATCTAACTATCAAGTGGACCACACTGTAAAAGGTAACCTAGGATTTGAGCGAGGCGAGGGAAGCTACAAATTATGCGAGGGAACCTAGAAATTGAGAGAGGCAACCTACGAATTGAGCGAAGAAGCTAGAAATTGAGCGAGGTAACTTAGGATTTGAGCGAGGAAACATCGAAATTGGAGCGAGGCAACTTAGGAATTGAGCGAGGGAAGCTAGAAATTGAGCGAGGCAACGTAGAAATTGGAGCGAGGATTGAACAAGGGAACCTAGAAATTGATCAAGGCAACCTAAGAGTTGATCAAGGTAATGAAAAAAATTCAACGAAGCAACCGAGAAATTGAGCAAGAAAAACTTCAATTTGAGCGAGGCAAGCTTGAAATTATGTGAGGCTAACATGAATTGGAATGAACTTTAAATATAATTGACCTAGCCTAACAATTTGCTTTGTTGAATTTGACCGATCAGTTAATGAAATTAATCGAGATTTACATGAAATTCTCTTCGATGAATTTGATCGAGCAATTAATGAAATTGACCGAGCGGTTCATAAAATTTTCAGTACGCACTTATAGTGCTGAGTTAACTAAGTTTGGCACACCCAGATCCATAGCTCAATTGGCAGACTGAGTAGAGATACCTCATGTCAACACTTGAGGTCCTGGTATCGATTCCTAGCGGGGGTGGCTAACATGGAGTGTGTGTATTGACATGGGTGTGTACTAACAAGCTAACCTAAAAAAACTTTTTTTAAAAAATTAATAGTAAAATATTAAAAAAATTAAAAAATTAAAAATATTGAGTTGGGCCCACCTTGAATGTATGTGGACTATCCATGACGTTCATCCATTTTTCCGTCTAAAGCAAGGGTTTCAGCCCAAAATGGTGGCATATTGAAATATCAAGTGGATCACACCACAGGAAACATTGTTTCCATTGTGGAAACCTTGTTATGCCCCTACAATGATGTTTTACTTGTAATCCATCATGTTCATAGGATGATTTTCGCATGGATGAACCGAAAACCAAGATAGGAGCTTCATTCGGCATTTCAATGGCCCACAAAAAATTTACGCCGTTTAGGTAAATATATATCATACCTGTCATGCGTATTGTCTTCCGTGGAGGGAACATTTTCAGGAAAAACGAGATAATGTTGATTAGGGGTGTACATCGAGTCAAACCGAGTAAAACTGGCCTCATGTCGACTTGGCTCGGCCACTGGCTGACCTCAGCTTGAACTCGGCTAGGCTCGGTCCTTGAGCCTGACTGGCCATCTCAGCTTGGTTTAGTCAGCAGCTCGAGCCGAGTTCGCCATTGAGGCATTTTCACAAACACCTAAGTTGCAACTTCAAAATCCCACTATTTTACAAACAAATGCAATTGTTTTATAAGTATTTTATCAAATACCTTCTAAGCAACATAAAAACCAAGAAAAACAAAGAGAAAAAAGGTATTTGTTTCATGTACATACTTTTCTTGCCACCGGCCACATTTCGTTGAGTCATTTTATCAGACAGTTGGTGAGCAACATCAATGGCAGAGTAACCGATTCATTGAACTGGTCCAATTCGAGGTGGATTCTGTCCAAGTTGAGTCGGGCTGAGGCTTGCTCGAACTCATTTTCGAGCTCAAAAAATCAGCTCAACTCAGCTTGAACTTAGCTTTGAACCGAGTTGAATCAAGCTTTTTCAACTTGAGTCGAGCGAGCTAACCGACCTAGCTCTGTTCGTGTACACCCCTAATGTTGATGAATAGAGAGGGTGGGATCCAGCTAGAGTGTGGTGCGATCCAAGCAACAGATGCAGCGGTGGAGTTTTCGTCCTTGTTTTTTTAAAAAATGGAGCGAGAGAAGTGAGGGAGAGGAAAAGCAACGGCAGTAAAAAGGACGGGTAGTTTCGTCATCAAAGTCGCTGTCCCCACGTGCTAGTCTAAGTTGGTAACTTAAGTTTGTATTCTGCGATAAAAACCGCTGGGTAAAAGGTTTTGTCTACAGTGGTCATTTTCTCAAGTAAAATGGGGTGGGGCTTCGTCCCGGGAATGGGCCATATACTGGTCGTACAGTTGGAAATTTCTCAAGACTAAAAGTAGAGTAATTTCTTAATACAATGACAGCGTATGAAGAACCACGCTCATGCACCCATTGTACATGTGACATTAAAAGCATAACTCAATCTAAACCGTCCAGATCGTGGGCCCGAATGTCATTAGTAATTTAAAAAATAACATCAAAATCTTATTTAAAATGAAAATGATAGGTGATCCAAATCAAACAAACAAATGTTAGTTAATCAAATGTTAGTATGGTCCAATCAATCTAATATTTCGGCGATATCTCGTTTATCGTAGGGACAAAAGCCTTTGGACCAAGGTGCATGATGCCTGCAATGACAGCGTGCAACCGTACCGTACTGTTAAAAATCGAATTTGTCCATGCATGTGTACACCTGGCATGTATGAACCTCAATCTATACATTTCGGATTGTTGAAAATAACCAAAACGATAATCCCATCCATCCGATTATAGTGACCGTCAAATGGACGGCTAAAACCACAAACTCAATGTTGTGAAAAAAATCAGCGAATAAGTGTCCATTTTTAAAGGTTAGGATCTTTCAATTATCACATTTCAACTTTTTAGCGCATCTACTCTGGACTGGTTTGTCCGATATGCGTGTTTCCGACCTTGATGCCTTTGATGATCATAGTCTCCAAGAGTGTTGAATTATTTTCTTGTTGGTATTGATGCACGTGAATGAATGCTGGAGTTTAGCAAGAGTTATTTGATACTCGGCCTCCTCATGACACTTGATACGCAGCCACTTCAAAATGGGCACGTGGCATTCATTTACTCATACTAAACCGGCTAAATTGTGGAAATCACTGTATACGAGTTATAGTCCGGAAATTAGATTGGTTTCACAATCCTATCCTCTTATCCGTGGATGCTCTTTTGTTGAAATGAGGCGATTGGATAATTTTCCATTTCTACCATGCAATAAATTAATGCAGATACAATGAAAAAGATGATCAAATAAGGGTAATTTTTCATTTTGTGTTACGTGTAAACCTTTATATAAATTGGTGATTTAATTTAACTTAAATATATATCTCATATGCAATTCATAGTAATCTATACGTGCCTGCTTATCATTAATTATATCATGGTAGAGGTGTCAAACCTTTTTTTGTAAAAAAAATGATAATAAACAAAAAAACGAAAAAAAAAATAAAAATCATGAGTTTTGCTGCTAAACTCCAAATGGCATTTACATGAAAGTACCTGTGAAAATTAATTAAAAGATTATGTAAAAGCTAAAGAAATTCAAAATGGTTAATCTCAATTCTTTTACATCTTTTAATTTTATTTTTCTACTATTCTGTACGTATTTACATTTCCTTAATTCAAGAACTATATAATTAATCAAATAAATGTAAATTATATATATACACACACACACACACACACACGCAGACACTAGATCCTTAATTGAAAGAATCAATCTTAAATTGAATTATACATTACTCCAATTTGAATAGAGAGAAAGATTGATTAATATAAACATCGCTATTACACCCCGTGAATGCATGGAATGGGCACAGGCCATAAGTTTGTTCTTCAAAAGTTGAAACTAGGAAGTTGAGAGGCCCTTTGTAAAGACATCGACTACTTGATCAACCATGGTGATATATCGAACACCGAGTTCCTTCCGAACAACTTTTTCATGAAAATAGTGATAATCAACCTCCGTATGCTTGGTACGATTATGGAAAACAGAAATAGAAGCTAGTGTAATAGAACTAATGTTATCGCACTAAATAAGAGGAGACAAGAAAAAAGGCACTCGTACATCCATAACCAAAAGATTTTAGTTGTCATTTAAGTAAGTTGATGGTACTGAGATTTAGTGCTAGATCGAGAGACAGCGGAATGCTTTTTGACACTCTATGAAATGGGATTATAACTAAGACAAATACAATAACCACCAATAGATCGTTGATCAACAGGTGAGCACAATCAGCATCAGAGTATGCTTCAAGTTTTAATGGCCCTGATTGAAGGAAAAGACCATGAACTGGCAAACTTTATTAACAACAAAAGCTAAGTCAGGACTGATGGGATTTCCTCTTCATGGTTCAACTGATCGAAGGTCGAGGCCTAGCTCGACTCAAAGTCTAGTGACCAATTGTGTTAATTCTTCTACGCTGCTCGACAAGTCGAGGAGTCTACTCGACTAGTCGAGAGTTATGCAGATTCAGTCCGGATTTAGTGCGAACTGCGTAAATTTGAAACGGTTTCGCAAGAAGTGCAAAAGGAAGTTGCCTAAACTATAAATAAGGGTCTCTAGAGCTTTTCTTGGACATTGAGAAGGCTTTCTAAAGCTATTGTGCTAAGGGTTTTGACGGCCAAGATGAAAGAGAGAGAGAGAGAGAGAGAGAGAGAGAGAGAGAGAGAGAGAGGAAGCTTGTGGAATAAAAGATTCTGCTCGTAGAGGTGATCTACTTTACAGTTAACGTCTCAGCGCTTCTACGTTCTCGTGATCAGTGAGATCTTTCTGTTTTCTTTATTCTCTTTTTGTTTATCCACTCTTGCGTGAGTTAAGAAGGTTTGATCCAAGCGGTGTATGCTTATGATTAATTGTAACGTTATACTTCATAATGGATTGTTGATCTAGACTAGGTCCTGTGGTTTTTACCTCTTTGAGGGTTTTTCACGTAAAAATTCCTTGTGTCATGTAGTCTGTGCTTTGATTTATTTCATTGCTTTATTATATCCCATAATTCTAGTATTTTTAAAAGGCAAGACCCTAAGGTTTTTGTGCAACGGCCCCCAACAAAGTAGTATCAAAACGTTCGGGTTGTTTGAACGGAGTGGGATCGGTTATGAATTATAGAAGGTCACTTATCAAAGATGATTAGTCTCAATGGTTCTAACTAGACCATATAGAAGGCTAAGATTAAGGACTTGCTTTATTACAAAGGCTTGTATTCTCCAATTTAAGGCATATAAGTAAAGTTAAAGGATGTGTCAAATGATGATTGAAGGAAATTGTACCGGAAGGCGGTGGGGTTTATTAGACAACGGCTTGACAATTCCGTATTTCACTATGTATCTACGAAAACCTCAACTGCTAACCTATGGCTGAAACTGAAAGGGTTGTATGAGAGAAAAACAGCCGGCAATAAAAATTTTCTGATAAGACGACTTGTGAATCTCAAGTTCAAAAATGGTAGTTCTGTGACTAAGCACATGAATGAAGTCAGCAATATATTGAACCAACTCTCTACTATAAAAATGGTCCTGAACAATGAATTACAGACTTTACTATTACTTAGTGCATTGCCTGATAATTGAAAAATATTGGTGGTGTCTCTGAGTAACTCCGCGCCAGATGGAAAGATGTTCATGGAATAGGTAATTAGTTGTCTCTTCAATAAAGAGATAAGGAGGAAGTCTCATGAGTCTACTCAGCAAGAGGCCCTTCTAAGATAAAAACGGGCGAAATGAAAGAATGAAAATGGTGGGAAGGCCTGAAATAAATCAAGAGGCAAGTCGAGTACCAGGAAAGATGTTGAATGCTAAAATTGTGACAAAAAGGGCCACTACAAACATAAATGTCATAAGAAGAAGAATGACAAGAAATAAAAAAGAAAAGAGAAGGAAGATAAATTAGATTCCATTGCGGTTGATTCAGATGGTAACGTTGTAATTGTTCTTTCAGCAGATCATGATGTTTGTATCACGGCTACGAGTTAGGATACGGACTGGGTAATAGACTCAGGAGCCTCTTTTCATACGACTCCATGCAGAAATTTCTTCACAAGTTACAAATCAGGTGACTTTGGGACCGTGAAGATGAAAAATTCTGTTATATCGAAGATCGTAGGGGTCGGTGATATTTGTGTGAAGATCGATGTGGGCTGCACATTGATTCTCAGAGATGTGAGGCACATTCCAGACCTTCGCCTTAACTTGATGTTGAAGGAAAGGTTAGATGATAATGTCTATGAAAGCCAGAAGGGTTCGTAAAGGGTTCGTTAATCGCAGCCAGAAGAAAGAAGTGTTACACCATTTACAAGGCAAGTGTCAGTGTGTGCAAGGGTGGGTTGAACGCATCGAAAGATTCATCTACTGACATGTGGCACAGGCGTCTAGGACATAAGAGTGAAAAAAAGGCTTCAATTACTAGCGAGGAAGCGGCTCCTTCCAGACGTGACAGGTATACCTCTCAAAACCTGTATTGATTGTTTATTAGGAAAACAGCATGGAGTTTCATTTGTTAAAACTGTTTCTCATGTTAATAAAGTGCATGTATTAGATTTGGTTTATTTTGATGTTTATGGTCCTATGATGACAAAAACCTTGGGTGGGGTATTATATTTTATCACTTTATAGATGATGCATCTAGGAGAGTTTGGGTTTATGCTTTAAAATCTAAGGACGAGGTCTTTGGTGTGTTTAAATTGTTTCATACTATGGTCGAGATAGAGACAGGTAGATCATTGAAGTACATCTGTACTGATAATGGTGGTGAATACATCAGTGACTTTCATGAGTATTACAAGTCCCTGGGTATACGGTATGAACAGACCATTCCCAAGACCCCCCAGCATAATGGTGTGGCTGAGCGAATGAATCGCACAATTGTAGAGAAAATTAGATGCATGTTATCCCATGCGAAGTTGCCTAAGACATTCTGGGGAGAAGCAATGTACACAGCAGTACATTTGATAAACAGGTCTCCATCAACCCTGTTGAATAGAAAAGTACCCGAGAAGGTGTGGACTGGACAAAATCCATCGTACGGTCATCTCAGGGTGTTTGGATGTAGGGCATCCATTCACGTACCAAAGGACGAGAGGTCCAAACTCGATGCGAAGATCAGACAATGTGTGTTATTGGGGTACAGTAATGAAAAGTTCGGCTACAGATTGTGGGATCCGACTAAGAAGAAGCTCGTTAGGAGTAAAGACGTGATTTTCTTTGAAGACCAATGTATTGAAGACATTTGTAAGCTAGAAAATACGCAGCCTAGTTCAGGAGAGTTAGAGGATATGGATCCAGTTATTCCTCCTATGGTGCCTAATGATAGGGGAGTACAACAAGGTGTAGAGAACGAGGGAGTTCCTACAAAAGATGGACCGGGGGAGCAGCCCCTACTTCATCCACCTGTTGATCCACAGGTGAGGAGATCATCTAGGGATAGATAGTCATCCAAGATGTACTCACCGCAGTACATTATGATCACTGATAGGGGAGAGCCAGAAGATTCTTCTGAGGTCCTGGCCGACGAGCATAAGGGGGAGTAGTTGAAAGTTATGCAAGAGGAAATGGAATCTTTACAAGAACTACACTTATGATATGGTGAAATTGCTTAAGGGCAAAAAAACTCTGAGCAACAAGTGGGTGTTCAGAAAGAAGAATAAGCAGAAGAATCCACAAACGAGGTTTAAGGCCAAACTTGTGATGAAAGGATTTGGTCAGATGAAAGATATAGACTTTGAGGAGATATTCTCACCAGTGGTGAAGATGACATCCATACGGGTGTTACTTGGGTTAGCGGCTATATGGATCAGAAGATAGAGTAGTTAGATACTAAAACCGCCTTTCTACATAGTGACCTAGAAAAAGAGATTTACATGCACCACCCAAAGAGGTTCAAAGTCAATGGCAAAGTGCATATGGTGTGTAGGCTAAGGAAGAGCTTGTATGGGCTAAAACAAGCTCTAATGCAATGGTATAAGAAGTTTGACTCGTTCATGTTAAAGCATGGATATGATAGAACAGAATTGGACCACTGTGCATTCACGCGCAAGTTCTTAGATGGTGATTTCTTAGTTCTGTTGTTATACGTTGATGACATGCTCATCATGGAAAAAGACATCAAGAAAATTGACAGGCTAAAACAGGAGTTGGGAAAGTCGTTTATGATGAAAGACTTGGGTCCGGCTAAATAGATCCTAGGAATGGAGATACCTCGTGATAGAAGCAACAGAAAATTTTCGTTGTCACAAGAGCGGTATATTGAGAAAGTCCTAGAACTGTTCAATATGAATGCAGCGAATCTGGTCAGTACTCCACTGGATGGTCACTTCAGATTGAGTGACAAATAGTGTTCCAAGATGAAGTCAGAGGTGGATGAGATGTAGAAAATATTATACGCATCAGCAGTAGGAAGTTTAATGTATGTTATGGTATGTATGTGCCCAAACATAGTATATGTGGTTGGTGTTGTTAGCCGGTATCTTACCAATCCTGGCAAATAACATTGGATAACGGTGAAGTGGATACTGAGATATCTAAGAGGCTCATCCAGGTTAAGCTTATGCTATGATAACTGAAAACCTGTGTTAGAAAGCTACATAGATACAGATATGGCAGGTGACATAGACTCCAGGAAGTCTACATCGTGGTTCATGTTCAAATTTGCAGGGGAAGCGGTCTCTTGGCAAAGTAAGCTACAGAAGGTCATAGCATTGTTGACGACAAAGGTCGAGTACATTACGGTTACAGAGGCATGTAAAGAGATATTTTAGATGAAGAGGTTCCTACAAGAACTTAGCCTGAAGTAGGAACAGTACGTGGTCTATTGCGATAGTTAAAATGCTATACACTTGAGTAAAAATTCAAGTCAGTACTCCAACTTGAAGCATATAGAGATTCGGTATCACTAAATTATAGATACTTTAGAACAGAAGGTGTGACGGCTTAAAAAGGTCCACACGGACAATAATGGGTCAGACATGATGACTAAGGCTTTACTCAAGAGCAAGTTTGAGGTTTGTAGAAACTTGGCTCGCTTGAAGATGACGAATTTTTCTAAGTCGAAAAGGAGAAGATTTGATGAGATTTCCTCCTCATAGCTCAGCCGGTCGAGGGCCTGACATAACCAGTCGAGGGTGGTGCTCGACCAGTCGAGGCCTTGCTCAATTCAAAGTCCAGTGACCAATTGTGTTAATTCTTTCACACTGCTCCGCTCGACCGGTCGAGGACCCTGCTTGACTAGTCGAGAGTTACAAAAATTCAGTCTGAATTTGGTGCGGACTGCGTAAATTTGAGGTTGTTTCGCAAGAGGTGCGGAGGGAAGTTGCCTAAACTATAAATAGGGGTCCCAAGGGCTTTTTTTAAGGCATTGAGAAGGATTTCTAAAGCTATTGTGCTAAGGGTTTTAACAGCCAGGATGAGAGATAAAGAGATGAAGCTTGTGGAAGGGAAGATTCTGCTCATAGAGGTGATCTACTTTGCAATCAACGTCTTAGCTCTTCTACATCCTCATGATCGGTGAAATCTCTCCATTTTTTTAATTCTCTTATTGTTTATCCACTCATGTGTAGTGAAGAAGGTTTGATCTATACGGTGTGTGCTTGTGATCGGTTGTAACGTTCTACTTTATAGTGGATTGTTGATCTAGACTAGGTCTCGTAGTTTTTACCTCTTTGAGGGTTTCCACATAAAAATTCTTTGTATCGTGTAGTTTATGCTTTGATTTATTTCATTACTTTATTATATCCTATAATTTTGGTATTTTTGGGAGTCGAGATCCTAAGGTTTTTGTGCAACAACCCTCGACAAGGGCAAGCGAGGGTGAAATATTGCAAAGCACCAATAACACTTTGATAAGTGGTCGGATCTTTTACTGGATCACCATCAATGGGCTGCATCTTTTTGTCAGACACTGCAGCAGAAGCATACGGCTTGACATCTTCCATATGAGTGCATTTGAGTACGTCCAAAACATATTTAGTTTGAGTAAGATATATGCCTTTGTTGGAGAAGTCAATTTCAAGCATCAAGCCATCTTAAATCCTTTATAATGAATAATTTTCCGAGATTGGAAATCAGCCATCAGAGATGGAGATCACTATTAACAATTAAAAGAATATCATCAACATAAATTAAGAGAAACATGGTCACTCTATTCTCATGGTAAGTAAATAATAAGTAAATTGCCTTCAATTTCACAAAACCAAATTCCTCAATGTAGTTGGAAAAGTGTTGAAACCAAGCACTAAGGGGGCTATTTTAGGTCCTAAATTGATTTAAGAAGGCAACATACATGATTAAGAAAGTTTGGGCATTCAAATCCTTTAGGTTAGCGCATATAAACTTGTTCGTGTAAAACATCATGAAGAAAAGCATTTTGGACAAAAAGTTGTTGAATTGACCATCAATTAGTACGAGTAATGGCCAAAATTGTCTTATTAGCGGTATGCTTGACCATTGGACTAAAAGTTTTGGTGAAATCCAACCATTCTTTTTTTATGATAGTCATTAGCGACTAGGCGAGCTTTGAATCTTTCTATCATCCCGTCAAAATGTCTCTTAATTTTATACACCCATTTATTTGCAAGTATGTTCATAAAAGAGGATGGAGGCACTGAGAACCAAGTGCCACTTTTTTGTAGGTCATTAAATTATATGCACATTGCTTGTCTCCATTCAAGGAATCTATATACTTGAGAGAAACAAGAGGTTTCAACAGGGCCAATAGCAAGAGTACCAGTTAAGGCATATTTAAGATATGGTTTGTGAATACCCACCCGTCTACATGTTATCATAGGGTAAGTAGAGAAGTTGGGTTGGTTTGGTGGAGGTTGTGTGAGTAGGACAATTGAGGTGGTTGATAAAATAAGTATAGAGGAGGAAGATGATGGAGGAAGGGAAGAAGGTAATATAGAACTGGGTAGACTAGATGAGGAAGGGTGACTTTGGGAAGAAACTATAGGGGGTGCAGTAGGCGAATGAGAGGCAAAAGGCAACGTGGTATGATCCAAACACACCAAAGAATTAGCTTTATAAGACAAAGAATGAGAAGACCTTGTAATAGAAATTTTAAATGGGAATGATCCTTTATCAAAAACAATATACAATGATAAATATACCTAACCTGTGTCAATGTCAAGTGATGTTTTATTTAAACCAATCTAATTTAAATGATTTTAAACTCGCAAGTATATGAACCAGATGTAGATATGGTACGTATTACAAGATCGTACGAGGACTGGTTGTCACAATTTGCAATTTACTATTCTTCTTAACTAATCTAACAAATAGTTTAGCGAATGATTAAATAAACTATCGCAAATCTATGAAAAATAACCAAGAGTAATAAGGGAAATTCAATTAAGAAGAATACTAGGACTTTCGAATCCACTCCTAATCATCCTGACCCTTGTTTTACCTGTTGATTCACTCTAATTCAGATTAATATAAATAAATAAAGCACACTCTATGTCCTTAGTCGGGCACACAGAATGTTTAATCCCTTAAAGCATATGGATCACATCTTTCCATCCATGGTCAGGTATGGAGAGATGTAGATTCTTTTTTTTTTCTCTATAAGAAACCTATTCATGGTCAGACACAAGCACCTAGAATAAGATTCCAAACAACATCGACATCTAGACTTTGGTTAAGCTCATAGAATGGAGTAGCATTGAGTTTTTACGTAAGCACACTAGAGAAAAAAATAAATCAATTAAATTCAGGATGAAATCAATAAAGAAAAAATAAGCATTATTCAGATTAGGGGCTTCATCTCAGCCCTGGCTAAGAAAATTAGGTATCCATGAATTCAAATAGAAAGAAGAAAAAAATAAGATTAAGAAAAGAAAAGAACATAAAGATCTCCTCTCTCTCTCTCTCTCTCTCTCTCTCTCTTTCTCTCTCCTCTTTCTTCTCTTTCTTCTTTCTCTCCTCTGGCATGGATCTACTCTCCTTCTACTCCTCTTCTCCCCCCTCCTTTAGACGTCTCAGGCCCTTTTATAGATGCCAGGGGCGGTGGAGTGCTGATGTCGGTGGGAAAATCGGACGTTTCGTAGCAGCAGCCGCGCAATGAAAGCCTTTTCGCAACCAAGTTCGGAGCTTCATAACTCACTTCTTTCTTGCACTTTATTAGTGAAATCACCATCTTTTGAGACATTTTTGACTGCTCTACATGATGGACAGTTTAAATATGCCATAATATCAAAGATGGTGTGCCACAACCGCCTGGAAGTCTGGATTTTACGGACCTGTGTAAGCTTACGCACGTTCTTCGCTGATGTGATTGGTGGGCCCCACAGAGGTATTTTTGAGGAAATTCACCCCATCCATTAGATTGCCCTCGAAATTTTGATTAGAAATGGATGGTTTTGAATGTCCATTGACTTGGACCAAAGAAGAAATCATGTTAAAATTAATTTGAATGTTGCAGGGCAGTCCACTTGTGGCCTCTATATCTCACACGTGTGATTACATGGATGAAAAAATCAGCATGGGTTTGAAGTTTGCGAACCCATCTACAAGAAGGACGGCTTGGATGAGTCGTACGGGTGATGTGTGGGGCCCACAAACTTCTGCAAAACTTGGACAGTCCGTCCGTTCGCTGACGTGAAACGACAATTGCCATTGCTGAAGGCGGTCGCGGTAGGCGCTGTTTGGGAAGGCGATCAGCGCTGCTGACCAATGTGGTGCGGCTTAAGCACGTGTGTACACCATGTACACACGTTGTACATACAGGCCCACTGTAATGTTTATGTGAAATCTGCATCGTCCATCCTTTTTCTCATATCATTTCAACCGTCGGGACAAAAATTGATGTATATCCAGATATCCAGCGGCCGCAAATCATGATTTTAGTGACTGATTTGTCTATTGGGCCACTTCCATAGGGATCTAATGGTTCAAATTCGGCGTGTACGGTTCATTTATGGTCCTCAAGCCGTATATGAAGTTCCGAGCCAATTGGATAGCGTAAACCTTATGATCTTGCATTTTGGACCAATTTCAGGCCTCTTTAACGTGAATGACTTGATTTCTTCGGATCTCTGGCGTGTAAATTCTTCAATATTAGCCCTCTGGAGTCCGTCCCTTGCTCTGGTGGCTTTGGAGAGTCAAATCCACACTTTTCATACTCTTTTTTAATCAACGCTCCTTATTACATCCTGCAACAAAAACACAATTAAATTACGACATTAGGCGTTATCATGTACGTAAAATCAGGCAATAATCGGGATCTGACATGCAATATTCGACCCTCATCATCAAGGCACCTATATCGTTGGTGGTTAAAGGTTTAGCCTACGAAATTATACCTTTTGTAATGAAATTAAAGCTTGTTTTTATTATAAGGACAAAGATAAGGATAGCATGCAAACCAAACACATGAAGCAGAGAGTATTTCGGGATTTCATGAAAAAAAATTCAAATGGAGAAGTATAATTTAAACCTTTTGGAGGCAATTGATTTATCAGATAAATAAAATCACTGAATCCTTCAACCCAGAAGGTGGGAGGCATATTAACTTGAGTTAAGAGAGTAAGACATTTATCAACAATGTGGCAATGCTTATGTTTCGATACCCCATTTTGTTCAGGGATATGTGGACATGACATACGATACAAGATTCCATGTTGAGATAAGAATTGTCGAAATTGGGTACTCATATATTCCCCACCGTCATCAAGGGCACACTGTTAAATGTCATCACCACCTCTCTTGAATATTTCAGAGTCTTCCGAAAACTTTCAGACATTTCCAAAAAAATTTAGAATTTTCTACAATCTTTCAGAAACTTCTAGAGTTTGATAGAGTTTTCTTGACTCTTATGGAATGTTCCGAACTATGCTAGAACCTTCCGGATTATCTTAGAATATTTCGGAATATAATAAAACATTATAGGATATTTGGAAGCTTTTAGAACTCTTTATAGTTGTGTTGATTTTAGAATATTCCACGGCCCTCTAAAAATATGAAAAGAGTCTCATTATGTAAATACACATAAACAACAAAGAATGAGTTTAAGAGTGAAAGTAAGGTGTCCAAGTATTAAGAGTTCAAAAGAGTTTTTCATTATGTGTGAGAGTTGTCATTCACGAATGATAGTTTGTTAGTGTTGCAAAGTATACCCTTGTTGCGTACAAGTATTTGTAATAAATAAAATTACATTTACTTGTCGTGTTCAACTCTTCAATTTGGTATCAGAGAGAGGTTTGGTAGGGATCTGTTTTCTAAGGTGATTGTGCACAGTTTGAAAACTATGAAGTTTGTTGGCTTACTTGATAAAAGGAGTGATAATCACACCAAGTCACGATGGTGGATCTTGTGAACACAACAAGCGAAATTACGAGGCTTAACAACCACAACTATTAAAGTTGGAGGAGTCGCATTAAGTCCTACCATGAAAGGCAGGACTTGTGGGAAGTTATTAATGGGAATTAGATTACCACACCTCTTAAAGAAAATGTTGAAGCACTCCGAAAGTGAAAGATTAAGGCCGGGAAGGCAATGTACATGCTCAAGTCAACCATTGAGGATGAGTTGCTCAGGCGAATCAAGGACGATGACACACCCAAGATGGCATGGGACACATTTACATCATTATTTTCAAAAATAAATGATGCTCGACTTCAATATTTGGAGAATGAGTTAATGTCCACCACCCAAGGAGAAAAGTCTATAAGAAAATACTTTACAAGATTAAAGGATTTATGTCGAGAAATTTCAGAATTTGATCCTAAAGCAAATATTTATGAGGAAAGAATGAGGAGGACCATTATACAGAGGTTGAAGCTTGAGTATAATACTTTTATCATGAAAATACGAGGTTGGCCTACTCAACCTACTCTCATAGAGTTGGAGAATTTATTGGCCAATCAAGAAAGTCCATGTAAACAAATGACTGGAATGTCGATAAACAAGGAAGAGGAAGCACTCTACTGTAATAATAAAAAAGGCGGACATCGACAGCAGAACAGAAAGGGTGAACAAAATCAGCAAAACTTTGGAAAGTTCCAGAAGAGAGAAGAGTAAGGAAGAAGTTCTTGGACAGGGGGAGTTCAATCCGACAACAACACAAATAAACGACGATCTTCCGTATCTTGAATGTATGATATAGAGTGTTTCAATTGTGGTAAGAAATGTCACTTCACAAAAAATTGTTGGTTCAAGAAAAAATCAACCGAAAGTAAATTGGTAACTTCTAAAAATCACCAAGAAGACAGTGAAGATGACTGAGACTTTCAGGCATCTTTAGCAGTGTCTGAATCCATCAAAGGAGACTATTCAGAGAAGGAGATAGATTTTGATGAACCACTCAAGCAGTCTAACACAGTCACTGACGAAGTAGCTGCTTCCTTAATAGTGATAGAGACAGGTGAAATAGCCCTTTTCGCAGTTTCCAATCAAGGAGCTATCAACTACAGTGATGATTAGATCATTGATTCAGGGTGCTCAAATCACATGACAGGTGATAAGAAGAAACTGTCAAGTTTATCTACCTACAAAGGAGATCAGGTGGTGGTAACAACTAATAATTCAAGGTTGCCAACAACTCATGCAGGTACAACTACTATCACACCTCGATTTAGTCCTAATCAAGTAAAATTGTAAGATGTTTATCATGTGCCAGAGATGAAGAAAAACCTATCTTCAGTATTACAACTGACATCTTCTGGTAATTATGTGGTATTTTGACCGAAGGATGTTAAGGTGTACCGAAACTTTAAACCATTAGGTACACCTATCATAGAAGGATGACGCTTGGAGTCAATCTACATAATGTTAGCTGAATCAGCTTATGTAGATAAGACTCAGAAAAATGAGATTGCAGATCTTTGGCATGCACGTTTAAGGCATGTGAGTTATCATAAGTTGAAGATAATAATGAAGAAGATTATACTCAAAGGTCTTCCCTAGTTGGATGTTCGAGAAGATATAATTTGTGCAGGATGTCAATATGGCAAACGACACCAATTGTCATATGAAGAGTTAAATTTTAGAGCTAAATTTTGACTCAGACGGGCAAAACAGGTATCAATTAGTGATATTCATTACATGGTGACCTTCATTGACGACTTCTCAAGGTACGTTTGGGTTTACTTCATAAAAGAGAAGTCAGAAACTTTATTAAAATTTAAAGAATTTCAGGAGAAGGTTGAAAGTGAGTTCGATAGAAGGATCTGATACTTGCGAATAGATAATGGTGGAGAGTATACATCGAATGAGTTCTCAAATTATCCAAAGGAGTATAGAATCCGACGACAATTGACTTGTTCGGACACTCCACAACAAAATGACATTGATAAAAGTAAAAATTGTCACCTTGTAGAGATATGTCGGAGCATGCTATATGTTGAGAATGTGCCCGGCCGATTCTGGGCAGAGTGCATGCAAACGGAAGCTCATGTAATCAATAGGCTACCACAAGCAAAATTAGGCTTTGCCTTACCCTTCGAGAAGCCATGGAACATAAAGCCCAAGGTGAGTCACTTCCGAGTCTTCGGATATGTATGCTATGTGTTTGTGCATGATCACTTGCGCAGCAAGTTCGATAAGAAGGCGATTCGTTACATCTTTTTGGGTTATAACAGTGAAAAGAAAGGGTGAAAATGTTACAACCCTGCAGCTGGTCGGTGCTACACATCGAGGAATATTGTCTTTGATGAAGCCTCATCATGGTGGTCACCATTGAAGGAGGAGCTGCCAAACTCTCAAGACTTAGAAGATGAACTGCATGAGAAGATCGGGGAGACAAGGGAAGGAGAAGAATCTCCTAGTTCAACTAAGGAGTTGATGCCTACTGTAGGAGATGGTGAGCGAGTGCCTAATTTGTTTGGAATACCAGATAAATTGATGAGTCCATGGCAAATTAGAGTACATTAAAGTAGTCCAGAAGAGCTTCGCCCAAGTCAACAGGAGGTTGCAATAGACAACCCACCACTTAGGAGGACGACTAAATAGAGAACGCCTAACCCAAGATACGTGGATGTTGCCTTAGCAGAAGAAGAGATCGTGAAAGAGCTAACGACATTTGAAGAAGCATCCTAAGACATAAAATGTTAGAAGGCGATGAAAGAAGAGATTAAGGCATTGAATCAAAAAAAGACTTGGGAACTAGTTCCAAAACCGAAGGATGTGAAGACCGACGACCAAGTTGCAGACATACTCACAAAAGTACTTAACAATGCTACGTTCACTGAATTCAGAAAGTAACTTGGCATGATGACCAAGGCAGGGGGAGTGTTAAATGTCATCACCACATCTCTTGAATATCCCGGAGTCTTCTGGAAACTTCCAGACATTTTCAAAAAATTCTAAAATTTTCTAAAGTCTTTTGGAAACTTCTAAAGTTTAATGGAGTTTTCTTGACTATTTCAGAATGTTCCGGACTATGCCAGAATCTTTTGGATTCTCTTAAAATATTTCGTAATATAATAAAACCTTATAAGATATTTGGAAGCTTCTATAACTCTTTAGAGTTGTGTTGATTCTAGAATCTTTTATATCCCTTTATAAATATGGAAAGAGTTTCATTATGTAAATACACATAATCAACAAAAAGTGAGTTAAATAGTGAAAGCAAGGTGTCTAAGTATTAAGAGTTGAAAAGAATTTTTCCTTATGTGTGAGAGTTGTCATTCAAGAGTGATAGTTTGTTAGTGTTGTAAACTATACTCTTATTGTGTACAGTATTTGTAATAAATAAAATTATATTTACTTATCGTGTTCAACTCTTTACACACAAATCAAGGATATACAACTTTGATCTAGCGGCCATATGAGGAGATGATTGCAGTCTTTGTCCTGTCTTTTGATCTAATGATGCATGATAAATCAAAGTGACCACAATGATGCATGATAAATCAAAGTGACCACACTCAACAATGTTACGAGCCACGAATGTGTAGTATCTTGGTCTTGAATGTAATATTACAAATCATATCTCTATATGTAGTGATAATGGCATCCAAAAACATTGTCGCCGACCTCAATAGGGTGAGAAATTAGATGGCAAAAATTATGATATCTCACATTGTAAAATTCAGCATTTGTTGGATGAGCAAGGTGTTTTGAAAACACTTATCGCATGTATACACCCACCTAGAGAAGGTAATATCACTCATCACCGGCGTCACCGAGAAGAGTACCAAAACTGGCTGAAGAGGGATCGATACGTGCGCTTTACTATGTTAAGCAGCGTGTATAATGTCCACATTGGTGAGTTCGAGGGGTCCTCCACATTTCCAATATGGATTCTACTTGTTTTAGACCCTCTTACAATTCTTCAAGCTCTAAAATGAACATGTAAACACCTATTTTTAATAGTAATTCATGCATTACATGTAACCTTGAAGAGAAAGGGGAAGATGAAGCTTTGTCTTGTACCATTTTCATTGTTGAATGTGACTCCTCATCTACAAGTCCTTCTAGACTCATTTTGCAACGCCAACAATGAGGACATTATTAATTAATTACTTAAGCATTATTTTCTATATCCTTGATTGAAAGTTTAGTATCTATCATTCTTGAAGATTATCAAGGCAACCGCCATCAACTGCGTGGAACATCATATAGATAATGTGGACCACCAAATATGACCTTGATCAATCAATTTTAGGACAAATCTAATTATTGTTAAGTATTAAATGTAATATAGAATAAATATTAATGTCTTAAGATGATACAATATTGTACCACTATTTTACCAAAAATAATAAGAAAACCCCCTATTTATCACCAAGGGTGTTGTGTATATCAATTCCCTCACCAAAATAGTGAACATGTCCGTGATTCGAAACTACAAGCATGCGCATGCCTACAAGAATTATACTGTTCAAAAGATAGGCACCGTCATAAAAAGTCGACAATTTGTAAAAAAAAAAATTAGCACCGTAGACACTTACCTTTTAAGGCTTTTTTTTTTTTTCAACGGCTGCAAGCTTTGATTACCAAAGTAGGTTTTTAGGGTACATAAAGAGGTATTTAGATGAAAATACCCCTCGTTTTAAGGTACAAGCAGGTGAAAAAGGTTAGGGTATTTTCATCTGTAATAGGTTTTTCCGTTAATCTGAAATCTAGTTTGGTATGTTGGGTTTTGGGTCGGTTGAAAAAGGTAAGGTGGGTTAAACGTCGTGTCTAGAGTAAAAAATTATCCATCATAAAATCACACAAATTGAATGATCATATCCCTCTGAAGCACACAAGCCGTTAAACAAGCCAAATCCTAGTAATTGTGAAAGACCCAAGTTGTTAAACACTACAAATCCAAACCCTAGTGCATGTCATGTTGTAATCAGGCAACACTAGTCAGCGATGTGTATGACACCCTTGTCAGATATCCTAGCCATTCATCAAGTGGGGTACACCATAAAAATGGACCAAAAGATACAGTTGTTGATCGCCCAAGTCAAAATTAAGAAGAAATGCGAATTAGCGCATTTGGATGGAGGAACCTAAGGTGTGGATATTGAAATAGTATTAATTATATTAAATATTTCCATCAACACTGTTTAAAAGGCAGTTCTATTTTTAAGGATACTATTTAGATAGCATGAGGAAATGTCATATTCTTTCGACATCACTTGCCTCATATCATACACCAAAAAGTTTCAACAGTAAATGAACATAATGATTACTTTGTGAAATCTATTTATTCAAATTATAATTATTTCATTGTCAAAAAATTCAGTTTATTTTTCTTTTGAATTCCACATATCCAAACATGTCCTTAAAAAAAAAAAAAAAAAGTCCAATAGGACACACACATATGGAAATGGTACTATGTGGTCTTCCTCATGGAAAGTACTTCCCATGAGGTCTAGCTGTGTGGGCCACACTGTGATGTGTGTCGAACATCAACACCGTGCATTTGATGGGTCCCATTTAGGTTATGAAATATCCCAAAAATCAGACATATACGGAACTCAGGTGCGCCATACCATCTAAACCTATGTGAAGACATGCCTAAAACATATAAAAGCACGTGGTGGGGCCCACCTTAGTTTTGTATGCGGCTGAAACTTGGTCTGACCCCTCGGCCAAGTGAGAAACACACAATGGATGGGCTGGATTTGTGAACCACATCTTGGTGGTCCCAATAAATGATTATAAATGTTTTAATGGTAGGATAACCCATCTAAACTATTGTATGTGGTGTGGCCCACCCAATTGATGGATTGACTTTAATTTTAAGTCCGTGGACCACCATGGAATGATACATCTGACTGATGGGATAGATTTTAAACACACATCAAGGTAGGGCCCACACAGCTCAACCTCATGGGAAGTTCCCATGAGGTCGACCTCATAGTACCATTTCCATATATATATAGTCATGCTCCCCTGTGCACCTACGCACATGCGTACCTTTTCACACGTGCCATTATTGTCTAATCTGAACGGTTCATGTGATGAGGAATCCCATGAAACCCTATGTGACAAAATTTTACCTCAATATAAAATTCTGGTGGCCATAGCAAAGAGAAATGCAAATCAACGGAGGAAACTGTTTTTATTTTTCATGACCCATAAAGTCTTAGATCAAAGTAAAAATTCAGTCTAGTGGGTTTCTCGAGGTGCTTCTTTACATGAACGGTTCGGATTTTGGATCCACATCACGTATGATGGGTTTTCAAAAAAGTTTGTACATACAAACCGGTTCGCAGGTGAGCGTTCCGAGATATATATATATATATATATATATATATATATATATATATATATATATATATATATATATATATATATATATATATATTGCTCACTTGATGAGGTGTGCTGCCTTGACTTGTGGCACATGGCACGTTCACTTTGTGCTCTGCTTCAATGAATGGCTGAGATCTTGAACACATGTTTTGCCCTCTCAAGCGATCGTCCTCTTATTATAAATGTATGTAACACCTTGAGAAAGAAAGCACTCTTTCAATAATTGTTTTAAATAAGCAGTCTATGTGAACTGCTAGTCAAACGTGTCAATTGATTAGCTAACGATGTATTTTGATGGTTTTAATTAGTGGTGGGCGAAATTTCAACAATGGAGACTACGTCTCTTTTTTCATAAGATACAGAAAGTAAGAGACAAATCGAAAATCCATCTGTCTAAAACTATATTAGATTGGATGTTTACATTTCGTCTGAACGTACATGTGTCGTGAATTGGTTCGGTATGCACATATAGCCTACCTTGGGAATACTGCCCAGATGTCACGTGACGCAATGGTCATGTGCAACTCAATGGCCTATGGGCTACTTTGGGATACATTGATATTGGTGTGAGCATTTTCCTATATTTAATGCAGCAGAGATCAAAAGGTGATACGAAAGCTCTTGGTCCTCATTTAGATGGCGTTTGGATCGTATGTTTCTTTAGATTAGTTATTTATGTTATAAATAGTTTATATTTATTTCTACCTGACATTGACATACTTATCAACTAAAAAGTAAAAAAATATGCTTTCATTCCTAATATTACAAGCAATTATCCCATAAATTTATTTAGTCCCTCTCACATCCATTATCTATCATATGGAGCCCACCTTTGGATGTGGGGTCATTCATCATTATTGCCCGACCTTTGAAGCGCATAATTCATTATGTAGGGCCCACCTTTGATGTTGGTCATCCATCAAAGTGGGGTCCACCATCAATGTTATATACCATCATGTGAGGCCCACTTTCAATATCCACCACTCATCATGTTGAGCCCACCTTTGATATGGATTGTCCATCATGTGGGCCCCACCTCTGATGTTGGTCGTCCATCATATAGGGCCTGGCTTGGAAATGAGCCATTATCATTAGGGCTGACCTTCGATGTAGACCATCTATCATGTGGGACTTACCTTGATGAGGATCGTCCATTATGTGGGGCCCATATTGATATGGATCATTCAGCATGTGTGGCCCACCATTATTAATTGGCCATCATGTGGAGCCAACTTTTGATGTGGATTATCCATCATGTGGGCCCCACCTTTAATGTGGATTGACCATCATGCAGGACTCATCTTGGATGTGGGTCATTCATCATTAGGGGTTGACCTTTGGTGTAGATTGTCCATCATATGGGGCAACTTTAACGTGTGTCATCTATCACATTATGCCCAACTTCAATGTCCACTGCTTATTATGTAGAGCCCACCTTTGATGCGGACCATCCATCATGTAGGGCCCACCTTTGAAGTGAGTTGTCCATTGTACTAACCCAATTTGAATGTGGGTTTTTTAAATCATTATGGGTTTACCTTTGATGTGAACCATCCATAAGTAGGACCACATTAATGTGGGACCATTTATCATTTGGGGCCTACCTTTTATGCACACAGTCCATTGCATGAGCTTAATGTGGACAATCCAACATATGGGGCTTCCTTTGATATGAAAATGAGAAAGAGCTTCCTTCGACATGGATTGTGAGAGAGTAGGGTCTCCGTAGACATGGATTGCCAGAGAAAAGCACGGCCTCCTTAAGCATGTGGGGCCCACCTTTTAAATGGATGGTCCACCGTGTGAGCTCCACCTTCAAGGTGGACAGTCCTGCATATGGGGCCTCCATTGATACAAACCATGAGAGAGAACTTCCTTTGACATGTATGGTGAGAGGGAAGCAGAGCCTCCCTTAACATAGACCACGAGAGATAAGTAGAAAAGTTATAAGTTAAAGCTCTAAAAAAAATTACTTATTAAAATAAATAGTTTTGACATATAAGTTACTTTTATAGTGATGCTTGCTAAACTACTATAAGTGAAAAATGCAACTTAATTACTTAATATAAGTTTAAAAGGAACTTATTTGGTGGTCTCCATAACGGGCCTTTAGTAACCGTTGAAGCTGAGCCCCTCGTGATACCTTCTATCCAAAACAGGCCTCCTGTTTGGACACATCCAACAGGAATAGGGTATTATGCTATCCTAACTAATGTACATGAATGCCCTAAATACAAATGGATTGACAAGCACATGTGATACCTATACACCCTGGCACACTAGCAGACGTAGATATGCAAACTAGCATGGGACCACTTTGTGAATAAGATTGTATTGTAAAATACTACGCCTGTGATTTCTACCGTTTTTTTGGGTTATCCAGTTGGTACAAATGAAGGATCCAAGCCATCGATATGAAAGGCATCGCCGCGGCCGCCGTGGACGACTGATGCACACATAAAATCATGTTATTCATATAAACAAGATTGCAGTCGGCCCTATGCCTCTACACAAACTTAAGCTTGTTGGGAAGAGGGGATTTCCAAGTTTTTTAAAAAGAAATTTCAAAAAAATAAAAAATAAATGTTGATCTTGAAGATTTTCTATGCAGGCCATCAAAACGTGGCCATCTGCTAGAAATCTTGATTATAAGGAAATCGAGATTCCCCAACAGAGTCTTCGAAGGAACCTTTAACTATTTAAATTAGTTTTGGTACATTCATATGTTAAACTCAAGGATTCTATATAATACACAACAGTTGTTTAAATGCTCATTAGAGTATTTAGGTAGAGTCAGGTTCCCCTGTTTTCAAACTACAGTGGGGCCCGTTGATGCTGTTTTTGGCTCCACCCCTTTTTGCTACTCTCGAACACATGTACGGGAAGAGGACAAAGGAAACTCTGAGTAATACAGGGAATCCTCCGATGCCAAAGTCAAGCCTGAAATCTAGGTCTAATAATTTTATAAAAGTTTAGGGGTGAGAATGTGTATGTACATTTCACCTTTAGGCGTCTCTTATTTATAGAGGAAGTGTGATCCCGTGATTTCGGGATCCTTCCCTAGTATGTAGGAGATTCATTGTTATTTAAGATGATCCCGAGATCCTAGATCCCCTAGATCTCCGGGATCAGGCGTTATCTTCTGGGGATCTCGGAAGACAGATCTTCAAGATTTAGCCGATTTGTTGGCTCTACTCTGAGCCAGATATGATGGTGAGTACTGGCACTGCTCGGTTCGATAGATCCAGATTCACCTCTCTCGATCATCAATTGATTCTGAAGGGTTCATGCTTGTCAATTTATGTGTTGACCATATTTTGGTCAACTGATGGTGGCAAACCCTTAATCGGCACTGGATGAAGTATGGTCGTTCTGTAATTGACTTGTCGCGGGCTGATGGCTGAATTATAGCCAACCTAGAGAGTAGGTCGGACTCGGGTCGGGCCAAGGTATGATCAGTCTATATCCGACCTATGGATTGAGTCAGTATTAAAAGGCCTCTGAGGGGCCTTTTGAGTGTCTTTAAAGGTGCATCGGCCTCCTTAGAAGTCTCGCCTTTTAGCTTTTTATACATATGGGCCTCGGTTAGGCTCGACCCCTAAAGGATCCGGGTTATGCCAGTAGAGTTGATACATTTCATAAGCTGACTTATCGATTTATCAGTTTTTTCACCCAACAGAGTCCATCTACTGGATGATTCTAATACATCGACCATACAACCACCTAGTAGTGGCATTAAATCAAGACAGTTCATTGTACAGCGGACCGAACAGGCTTTTTTGCTTTGAAAACAACTAAGTTTGGTTGGTGTTTTGGAACATGAAGATTCTATAACCTTAGTTTAATGGAGTAATTAACAAAAGGATCATGCATTGAGCAACAGTCATTGCAGATGTGTTTCTTAGTTGTGATACACGCAATGTGATGAATGTTAGTATGCTGTTATAGGTTTATTTGACCCCCGCAAACCCCCTGACATGAATGACATGATTTCGACCTTGATTCCAGTTGTCCATCACATTTAAGTTCCTACACGCAGTTTGATGATCTACGTATCTCACAACTTTTCTATACCCCACTTAGAATGGTCATCGGACAATGTCGAGGTAAGCAAAACCCTATGTAGAAGTAATCTTTTCCGTGTCCATCTAAGTGTTTCTAACATCTTGGCACACTTGGTGAATGAATTTTATTTTTATTTATTTATTTATTTTGCAAGAAAACCTACAATGTCAGACCCATCTAATATACAGCGTGGATAATACAGGTATGGGGCATCTTGGCACGCTTGCTAAATGGATTTTATTTTATTTATTATTATTATTATTTTTTTTTTGTGGAAAAACCTACCTTGTCAGACTCATCTAATATACAGCTTGGATATTACACGTATGGGCATCTTGGCACACTTGCTGAATGAATTTTATTATTGTTACTATTTTTTATTTTCTTTTTTTTTTTTGCAAGAAAACCTACATGTTAGCCCCATCTAATATGGGGCTTGGATATTACACGTATGGGGCATCTTGGTACACTTGCTAAATGGATTTTATTTTATTTTAGTTTTATTTATTTATTTGCGAGAAAACTCACAATGTTAGGTCCATCTAATATACGGTTTGGATATTAAACGTATGGGGCATCTTGGCACACTTGCTGAGTGGATTTTATTTTATTTTATTTTTTTTGAGAAAACCTACAATGTCAGACCAATCCAATATACGGCCTGGATATTTCACGCATGGGGCATCTTGGCACGTGTAGTAGCTTATAAATGGTATTCCTTGTAAACACGTATGGTCTTAGCAATGCGCAAAAAATTAAAACTCAGTAGCTATTGAAATTATTCATATCTAAAGTTAGCGTGGCGTAGATTTTTGTTGAAATCTCTGCTTCCTGATGCATGCATGCTACCATTTCAAAGCCAGCTAGCTTACTAGGCTACCGTATGATGTCAGTCTGTGACTTTGGCTGCTGAGAAATGCACAAAATTCCACTACAATATCAGAATATGCTTTTGAGCGATGTGCCGTTGTATCTAAAATCTGAAAAAAAGAGGCGTTTGATGTTAGGTAGGCCATCTGTCATCAGTATTTTGGTAAGCAATCATGAGAAAAGCTGACCCAAATAGCCGTGACAAGATTATAATGATAACAACGATGACAAGATACTGTCGCGTCTCGCTTGGACGGTATGGATCCAAAGCAAATAGGATAGTCATGCATATCTCATATCAAGCGGGACAGATGTATCCTGACGCTTTTCTCACCATGCTTCCAGCCCGTGACACTACCCTACAAGTTTCTGATAGAATATCTTAACAAATGGTGATTTGCACCATCCAAACGCTCCTTTTAAGGATCCATGATATATTGTAAATTTTACTCGCTTAACTCCAATTTTCCTTAAAAAGCATCTACCACGATAGTTGAATTAAAGAATGTGCACCTTCTTTTGAAGGACAACCTAGGATGGAGAATGGTAGGGTTGTCAATGGGTACGAGGACCCGTGGTAATGGATGGACTAGAACCTTTCCTGTGGGTAAAACTATGAATGATTTCTTACCTATTTTATAAGGTTTTGATACGTAGGATTCATTGGCTAATAAAGATACTGGGAGGGGTTCATGTTTCCTATGATTTCTTACCTACTCTATAAAGTTTTGATACCTACAAATCATTAACCAATAAAGACATTGAGTGGGGTTCATGTTTCCTAGGAAACTAGGTCAGGTCCCTATCATGATGACCAGGTAGGTACCCGACGGGTATCCAAACTGAATTAGGTCTAGTCCATTTCAAAATCCAAGTAAGCCTCGTGCTTTTAGATATTTAAAGCATGGTTTCTTATGATTTGATGGTGTAGTCCATTTGAGTTAATTTTGGACATACCTAATATTTTTTTTTGGCATCCATAACTCAGGAGGGACCTATCAAATGTAGGGTGTGATTAAGTCCATCACACATCATGATGAGACTCAACTCATAGTGGGATTTCCTTATATATAGAGAGAGGATAAGCTAACTCTTGAGGCATCACATTTTGGTTGGAAAAAAAAAAAAAAAAACCCAGGTTTGAATCCAATAGGGGAACTTGAATACTATACCTATTTGGAAGGATGTATTACATTGCGTGCATTAGATGGAATTAATTAACATTATTATTATGTCATAATTATGTCTAAACATACTATGGTATGTTGACTATCCAATCCTAAGTGGGGGATTGGATTCTCCATTCGGGGAAAATACTAGATTATGTGAAACCAATGCTTGGTGGACATTGGAATTATAATCAATCAACTAGATTTTACAACTAATGATAGCCACCTATATCCATGTGCATTTTGAGAGTCACATATAGATGGCATGAATAAATGGATTGTGTAAATAAAACACATGCATATGCATGGAGACTATAGTTGTAGTGGATTTCTATACCACCTCATGAAACTAAAGGTCAAATATCTAGATTAACCCATTCATTTTGGTTCATTTCCAACCTAGAATTTCATTAGGGTCTGTTTGGATATGCGTTTTGAGATGTAGTGTATCGTATTGGAAGTTATGATTTGATGTTTACCATGTTTGAATTGGAGTGAATAGGAGTTGAATCCCATGCATGCGAATATAACTCTAGTTAAACTTTCGAACCGACGGTAGAGTATTCTCAGTGGGTTCTCTTGCCGTCAATAATTCGTATTCATTGCGTTATATTCGGTAGCAGATGAAAGTTTGAAATTTGTACGATTACAAGATATCTGGTACCTATATAGTGTAAGATCGGGACCGTTCATTTGGTACATTTCAACGTGAAAATCACTGGGGCTAGAAATCAGAATATTCCATACATTAAATAAGTCACCCGACCCAATTAAGATTGTACAATACGCAGACATAATACGTCCCAACCAAACATTGATTTGTATAACGTATTGTATAATATGCTAAACAATACCTCTTATCCAAACATTGATTAGTATCTGATTAATTTAGATGTATTCTGAAAACTATCTAATGTATACATGAACAGTACCCAAATACAATATAATATAATACTATACACGAATCCAAACAGGCCCTTATAACCCACCTAATGCAATGCAATTATACCCAATCCTGCATTCCAAACATGACTTAAAATATCCGCATGCATACTGACGTGCACAAACATACATGTATGGAAACAGGTATTATGAGGTCGAGCTTTGTGGGCCCCACCATGATGTCTGACAAACATCCATTCCATCAATCGGATGCACCCTTCCATGGTGGACCATGGGCCTAAAAACCAGGCCAATCCATGACTTAGGTGGGCCATGCGACATACAACAATTGAGAATGGATGCCTGTCCATTGAAATCATCTTGATTGTATATAGGGCCAATGAGATATGGTTTAGACATCTAGCCCATCCCACTTACATAAGTAGTCACACCAAATTTTCAGCCATTTCAAAATCCAAGTAAGCCTCGCTAAGTGCTTTTAGATATTTTAAGCTTGATTTCTTATGATTTGATGGTGTAGCCCATTTGAGTTAATTTTGGATATACCTAATATTTATTTGGCATCCATAACTCAGGAGGGACCGACTAAATGTAGGGTGTGAATGTCCATCACACATCATGATGAGACTCAACTCATGGTGGGATTTCCCTGTATATAAAGAGAGGATAAGCTAACTCTTGAGACATGACATTTTGGTCCCTCCATATTATGTAATACCACACGTCACACGTGTATGTTGATCTGAACTAAAAATCGTATAGAGGATTCCACCGTTGATTGACAGTTAACTAATTTTTTTTTTATTAGACTATCTTAATCATATGATAAATGAAATGGCCCTTTTAATTTCTCACTTAATAAGAGCCATTGATGGTTTTTGTTCTTACTGTTCATTACACACCACTAAGGCTTGAGGTGACTAGACTTTGATTTTTGGCCCATGGCCAAATCACCAATGGAAGATGAACTTAACCGATTTGTTCTGATCCACGTCCCGGTCCACGTGGCAACCAGCAGGTATAAAAATAGAAGAGAATACTCAGCAATGATAAAAGAATCATACTTGGCTAAGTTCAATGGAACTACAAAGATGCGTTGTAAACCACCCCTGGAGATCGTCTAAATTCATGGAACAACTCAAAACATCAAACCCAGTGTTAAAATTTAAAAAGCTAGTGTCATATCACTCTCTACGAGACACAAATAAAACTACAAGGAACTATGAAAACTCCTGACAAACACTGACGTAATGGGACAATGACTTTGACTAAGGAAAATGCGGGAGGATAAATTGACCAAAATACCCTTAATTTATTCTCTTTTAAGAAAAATTATAGTCTAAGCATTGTGAAGCTCATGTAATACGCGCATGACATCCAAGTCAAACATGTGGATGCCACCACCATTGTATATAGGGGTGCACATCGAACCGGTAGAACCGTGGAATTGAATCGGAACTGACCAAATGGTCCGGTTCTAGAGTGTATCGGTTCCGATTTCAGTTTCAAAAATCAAAGAACTGGTTACATCGGTTCAGTTTTTGATTTGGGGTATGTAGAACCGAATCGAACCGTGAACTGATCCGTAAAATCGAACCGTGAAATCAAGCCTGGAACCGAACTTGAAACCGAACCAAAAATCCTTTGATCGCTTTCATATTTGACTCATGATTTATGATTTATAATGCACCTTTTAATTATTTTCATAAATGTATTTTTGCATACCTTATACACTATCTAAACTATTCATCAAATGGACCACAACATGCATGGACATGAGCTAGATAATAAAATTAAACATGTAATTGGTCTGGATTATAAAAAGCTTAGAACCGTGGAACCGATCCGGAATTGAACCGGTTTTAATGGTTCGGTTCCGGTTCGGTTCTAAGGTGCCAACGGTCCGGTTTCAATTCCGAATATCATAGAATCGTTAGGAACGGTTCGGTTCCAGTTTCACTCCAGAACCGGACCAAACCGACCCATACGCACCCCTAATTGTATGAACAAAAAAGTTTCAAGCTGATCCAATCACCAAGTATGCCACATTAGTGATAACAATAAATGCCTCCCAAAAAGGAAGCGAATTGCATTCTGAGTAAACTTTATGGGTCGACTGTGATATATGTTTCTTATTCAGATCATCTATCAATTTTAATATCAAAGAGAATAGACCACACTAATTGAATGCCTACACTAGAAAAATTCTTAAGGCCACAAAAGTTTTAGATTAAGCTAATATTTATATTTACATTTCATCCGTGTTTGTGTGATCTTACGAACAAGTTAGATGGCAAATAAACATCAATGTTGATGTCTAGATGTGATACACAAACCATATCAACCTTACAATAGTCCACCACACCACCTTTTAGAAATAAATAAATAAAAATATCTAAGGGCATTTTGGTCATCAAGGCTTTTTTCATAAATATAATCTTGTCGATTGACAACAAGACTAATGCGGTGGGGGACCTCTCTATTGTACACATGGCATATCTCAAATATGAGTTTCTGATAGTGGGACCCATTGTGACAAATCTCGATAGGGTCAATTTACCATATCTCAGCATAGGAATTTCTCGAGAGATTTTCATATGGAGACGTTTCATTCGCAGAATTATCTAGAATATATATCTCGTTGAAAATAAAATATTACAAGAAATTTATTATAACTTAATAAATAATGCTTAAAATTTTAAAACATGGGTAAATCTGAATTAATTTAAACTTAATTTCAAGTCTTTTTTTTGGTTAAAATCATGATAATTTCTTGATAAAATGTGAAAAATCAAAATTTACCAAAAATTTGAAAACCTCATGATCAACTTCACACAAAAACACCCCCAGATTTTCAAATTTTCAAAGATATTTGTCACCACGATGGTATCCACGGTAGATACATCACTACCCAGGTTGAAACTTATATTGAAAATATGATCCTAAGTGGCCAATTAGTGGGTATCCAATGAAGGGTAAAGATGAAAAGTTGTAAACGATTAAACTGATGCAAACAAAATTCCATCAATTAGAGGTAGGAATGTCTATTTAATACTAAGGACAAAAGACCAAACACTAACTTAATAATATTTATTTGACTTCTTACCTCTTTTTTTTTTTGTTGCTTTCATTCCACCTTATCCAAATTTTGCTAATTGATCCTATCTATGCATTGTTTGAGAAGTTTTGTTTATTCCTAATGTACCCATCTATGATTTTCCAAGTCTGGATCTTCTACCAATCGCGTAGACTAAGTTTACTGTGCAAGTATTTGTGTGGGGCCCACCTGAGTGTGTGAATAGGATCTAACATTTTCACTAAGGTTTGCCCACTATGAAAATTTGTATTAGCATTTATATGCGGTTTTACAATAAAATAAAACTAATAGGATTTTGACTTGATATATTCAACTAAAATTAAAGAGTTATATAAATTAGATGATGTATCTTGCGTCATTGAATTAGATGATAAATAAGCTTGATATTAATGAGTCATTGATTTGACACTTTCAACAATTTAGATTTTCTTTGTCTGATACCTCTAATCTTGCACAACAACTAAGATTAATTAAATCTAATCTTCTCTCACCTTGAGTCACTATAATGCGTGAATATAGATGTCAGAAAAACTGCAATGTTGAGTTGGAGAAAAAGACCAAAAACTCTAAATTTATAAATGATTTGGTTCAAATCCATCAAAATTACTAATTAATTACATAACTTTTTGTCTCATGTAATGAATTAGAATATTTAATTATGCTACAAAAATTTAATAGTTTTTAGATAAAAAACATAAATATTTTGAAATGGGAAAAGTCGATTATGCAAAATGTGAAAAGACATTCTCAAAATGTGAGTAGGCACCTATCGAAATATAAAAAGACATCCTTAGATAATGAGGGGTTATACTAAGTTTTGGACGTATCCAAAATTGAAGTAGACGAGGAGAGTCATAGGCTAACCTTGTTGTGTGTATGCATATAACCAGTGGATTAAGTGAGTCCCACCACTACAATGGGATTCTTAAAAATCAGGTATACAGGATCATTGGATGGGCCACACCATAAAAGGAATGGATATCCACTAAATTGGATTCGGCATGCTCTTATGGTACTGTGTAAACTCTGTGGTATGCTCTTATGGTACTGTGTAAACTCTGTTGGCCCTGCCTCATGTGGTTTATCCATGCTGTCCATACATTTTTCCGTATCATTTTAGGGGTTGAACCTAAAATGGAAGCATATCCACAGGAAAGAGTGGAAGTATTGATTTCCAGCATTGAAACCTTCTAAAAGCTCATGGTAATGTTTACTTGTCATCTAACATGTTGAACACAAATATCAGCTTAATCTAAAACTTCTCCGGCCCACAATAAATTTTTAGATGTTCAATTCACACCATTTTAAGTAGTGTGGTCCACTTGACCCTTGGATATGCTTCATTTTTTTCTTAAGCTCTAAAATTAACTGGTAAAATGGATGGAGGGAAAGGATAAATTGAATGAATGATGGTGGGCCCCACAGAGTTTATTGGCAAACTTCCCACTCATGCGGTGCCTCATGTAATTGTTACATTTAACTTGTCCCTTCGACTTTGTTAGTGGGACAACACTTCTAGATGGACTTGATTTCATGAACAAACCAGAGCAGCCGCACAAGCAGAGTTGCAGGTAAAGCTTTTTATAAAAAACGTTGTAGAAGGTCCCACCTCATTGTGTGTTCTTAACCGTGTGTTCATAGACAAACAAGTCAAAAGGTTACAATTGTTTTATTGAGGAGATATTTGGGGCATGTGCAATGGAAGTGGGCCACAACAGACTATTGGTGTGGATGACCGAGCCCTACTTGCAGAATTTATAAGCGGCCATCTCATGTCTTGCTCCAGTCATCACTGCTTTTAGTGGAGGGTTTCATAGTTCTTTCCACTGAAAGAAGTCCATAAGCCTCTAATCATCATTAGTGTCCACTCCATCTGACATTGTTAATCTCCATACTCTTTGTTTTATTTTATTTTTTGTTAAATCTGGGCCATTGGATATTCTTGATCATAACTGGCCTTTCCTAGCCTGTTCATTATACTGTCGTCAATGAGCCGGGCTAGCCCATGGGCTTCTATAAGAGCCCATCAGCCCAGCCCGTTTAGGACTTTAATTAGGTAGAGTTGATGGATAACCTAGCCTGGCCGTGCACAACATCACAGGGCAGGATCGGGCTGTTTGTCTTTGCCTGTCACAGAACGGGGCCGGGTTTGGGCCTAGGACTGATTTTGTGGGTCTTCAGCTAGCATGTCCAAGCTTATCCTGTTACATTTTGCCTCTACCGCAACTCAAGTTCCCGTGCGCGTCCACACACATTGGGTCCCACAAGCTAAGATGATCTGGTGATTCAAACCGTTGGATGTTCTCTTTATTACTGTGAATAAGCTATTGCGCTGTGATCACACTTTAATGACGACCCTCACCTTTGGTTTCTAGATTTAGATTCCAGCCGTTGAAATTTTTTTCTTTATTATAAATTCATCTACAAAGGTGATGTACTCCTCACAGAGACTTCACGAATCCACGAGGAAAAAACAATAAAATAAAAATAGCATTAATGAAAATTCATAAATTAATTGGTTAAAATAAACGAGTTCACAACCCTTTAAATAGGGATACCAAGCAAATTAGGGATACCAAGCAATTGGAGAGAAATCAAGCAAACTATAATTAAAACCTCCTAAAATTCGTAACTTACTATAAATAGTAAATTTACTTTTATAGTAATAACTATGTTATTTTCCTAATTGTTCTAAGCACTTTTCATGTTGGATACAACTCTTAAAGCCTAATAGATGAAGAGTTATAATCAAACTAAAACTTAGTATTTATAGTAAAAATAGAACTAAACGTGGAATTTGGCCGTCGATATGATGGAATCTCACAAATTTGGTGTGGGCAAGCTGGATATGCTGTGTTGGTTAGTTAAAGTACCTCGTCTACCTCAAAATTATATATGGTACATCGAGTAACTCATTCCGATTTGTGAGATATGTCTGTTTTAAAGTTCTGACAGTTTTGATGACTTCTGCCTCTAATCAGACCTTCTTTATGTCCGCAACCCACTCCACATCAGTCGACAATATGGATGACTCCAAATATTGCAATACTCAGCATGAGGGGGCCAATAAAGGTCAGGGGCCAATAAGGATCAACAAAGGCTAGATGCTAGATTCCAAATCGGAGCAAAGGCAAAATAAACTCAAGCTTATCAATAATCCAGGGGCCTAAATCAAAGGCTGGTCAGTCAAAATTGGGCTCATGTTAAGCTCAACTCACTAGCCAACAAAACAACAATTTTCAAATTAGAATTGTCAGGTCCCGAGCATACAAACACAACAGAATATAATACAATGCAATTTGATCATGTGATACATTAAACAAATCTATTTATAATAATATTAAATTTCTACAATTATATATATATATATATATATATATATATATATATATATATATATATATATATATATATATATATATATATAGGAAAAATGTACTATACGCTCGACCGTATTATACCTTCCATAAGGTTGAGTGTTGGCGGCACATTATTGGTCAGATGGTAAAAGCTTTAAACAAGGGGGAGTTTTTATAGGAATCAAAGAAATACGGCGTCGATTATGTAGTAAAATAGCTAAAAATGTTATTGAAATGACATCACCAAGTTCCATGGACCCCACCATGATGCATGTTTTATATCCACACCTTCCATCCATCTGTCGAGATCATTTTAGGGCAATATGCAAAGAATGAGTTAAATCCAAAGCTCCAGTGGACCCAACATAGGGATAGTGAGGCCTACCATTGAAAACTTCTAAAGGCCATGAAAGTTTTAGATCAAGCTTATATTTGTGTTTTCTCTTATTTCATGTCTTTTTTAACTTTTGAACAGGTTGGATTTCAAATAAACATTATGGTAGGCCTTGGGATAGTTTCAATGGTGGGAATCACTCTCCCCACTATTTTCTGTGGTGGGTCCACTACAGATTTTTATATGCCTCATTCTTTGACTCATGCCCAAAAATGATACTCCAAAATAGTTGGACGATGTGGATACAACACATACATCATAGTGGGGCTCACAAAACTTGGCGAGGTAGCTTCAGCTGACTTGGCTACTCAACTCTGCGTAGGCGACTAGCTTCAATACCTCACCCTGTATTGACGTTAGTAAAGTTTTTTTTATCTAATCATAAGGTATGTGTTATATATATCTAAACTGTCCATCCATTTGGTGAGATCATTTTAAGGCTTTGGAGAAAAAATAAGACAGATATAACTATCAATTGGACCACACTGCAAAAATCAGTGTGAGATTGAACATCTACCATTAAAACCCTTTTTGGGTCACAAATATTTTGGATCAGTATGAAATTTTTTTTCCCTCTTCATTCAGGTCCTGTTGACCTTATGAACAGATTGGATAGAAAATAAACGTTATGGTAGGCCCTACAAATTTTTCAATGGTGAAAATCATTATCTTCACTGCTATTTGTGGTGTGGTCCAGATAATCTTTGGATATGATTCATTTTTTGAACCATGCTCTAAATGATCTCTAAAAATAGATGAACCTTTTAGATATAATAAATACATCAGTGTGGGCCATGTAACTTTGATCTCCTTTAGACCGTTTGTACAACTCGGAGCTGGAGGAGCGTCAACCAATCCCAACGCGGATTGCGTCCTACCACCTCCCAAACGGTAATCCGTCCGGGCAGGGCTCTGTGGGGCCCAACTTAATGTAAGTGTTTTATATACATGCCGTTCAACAATTTTCTCAGATCATTTTAATATATGACCCCAAAAAATGAGGTAGGTCCAAGGCTTAAGTGGACCACAAGGTGGGGATTAAACGTGCACCATTAAAAACTTCTTACAAGCTAGAGAAATTTGGGATCAAGTTGATATTTGTGTTTTCACTTCATCCATGTCTACATGACCTTATGAATAGGTTGGATGGTAAAAATTCAATAATAACTTATTTTTCCCTACATAACCATTACAGTGCGCCTTACGAGTTTGTAACGGTAGAAATTCAATAACAACTGTTTTCCCATGGTGTGGTCCATTTGAGATTCAGATGTAACTTTTTTTTGGTGTAAATTCCTTAAATTATATTTCAAAATAGATTGATGGCATGGATAGAAAATATACATCATGGTGGGGTCCACATAGCATCAATTTTATTTCTCCAGTTTTCCTATAAAATTCACGCCGTGTTTATCTGGTTTCCTATAAAATCTCCCCATTATTTAAAGCTTTTACCATCTGAGCAATAATGTGCCGCCAATACTCGACCTTATGGAAGGTATAATACGGTCGAGCGTATAGTATCCTTTTCCATATATATATATATATATATATATATATATATATATATATATATATATATATATATAGTGCTGGTGGCACATTATTGGTCAGATAGGAAAAGCTTTAAACAACGGGAGATTTTATAGGAAATCAAAGAAACACTTCGCTGATTATATACGATTATATAGTAAAATAGCTAAAAATGTTATTGAAGTGACGTCAGTAAGTTCTGTGGGCCCCACCATGATGTATGTTTTATATCCACACCTTCCATCCATCTGTTGAGATCATTTTAGGGCAATATGCAAAGAATGAGTTAAATCTAAAACTCCAGTGGACCCAACATAGAAAACAGTGGGGATAATGAGGCCTACCATTGAAAACTTCTAAAGGCCACGAAAGTTTTAGATCAAGCTGATATTTGTGTTTTCTCTTATTTCATGTCTTTTTTAACTTTTGAACAGATTGGATTTCAAATAAACATTATGGTGGGCCTTGGGATAGTTTCAATGGTGGGAATCACTCTCCCCACTGTTTTATGCGGTGGGTCCACTATAGATTTTTATCTGCCTCATTCTTTGACTCATGCCATAAAATGATATTTCAAAATAGATGGACAGTGTGGATACAACACATAAACTTGGTGAGGTAGCTTCAGTAGCTGACTCGGCTACTCAACTCTGCCTAGTTTAGTCACTGACTCGCTTTAGTACCGCACCTTGTATTAACGTTCACAAAGTTTTTTTATCTAATCATGAGGTATGTGTTATATATATATCCAAACTGTCCATTCATTTGGTGAGCTCGTTTTAAGGCTTTGGAGAAAAAATAAGACAAATCTAACTATCAATTGGACCACACTGCAAAAAGCAGTGTGAGATTGAACGTCTACCATTAAAACCCTTTTTGGGTCACAGATGTTTTGGATTAGTATGAATTTTTTTTTCTCTTCATTCAGGTCCTATTGACCTTATGAATAGATTGGATAGAAAATAAACGTTATGGTAGGCCCTACAAAAATTTCAACGGTGAAAATCATTATCTCCATTGCTATTTGTGGTGTGGTCCAGATGATCTTTGGATATGATTCATTTTTTGAACCAGGCTTTAAAATGATATCTAAAAATAGATGAACCGTGTAGATATAATAAATACATCAGTGTGGGCCATGTAACTTTGATCTCCTTTAAAAGTACAACTTGGAGCCGGAGGAGCGTCAGCCAATCCCAAAGCGGATTGCGTCCTATCACCTCCCGGACGGTAATCCGGCCGAGCAGGGCTCAACGTGATGTAAGTGTTTTATATCCACGCCGTTCAACAATTTTCTCATATCATTTTAATATATGACCTCAAAAAATGAGGCAGGTCCAAAGCTTGAGTGGACCACAAGGCGGGGATTGAATGTCCACCATTAAAAACTTTTTACAAGCTAGAGAAGTTTGGGATCAAGTTGATATTTGTGTTTTCATTTCATCCACGTCTACATGACCTTATGAGTAGGTTGGATGGTAAAAATTCAATAATAACTTATTTTTCCCTACATAACTATTATAGTGCGCCCTAGGAGTTTGTAACGGTAGAAATTCAATAACAATTGTTTTTCATGGTGTGGTCTATCTGAAATTCAAATATAACTTATTTTTGTTGTAAATCCCTTAAATTATATTTCAAAATGGATCGACGGCATGGATAGAAAATATACTTCATGGTGGGTTCCACACAACATCAGTTTTATTTCTCCAGTTTTCCTATAAAATTAACGCCGTGTGTATTAGGTTTCCTATAAAATCTCCCCATTGTTTAAAGTTTTTACCATCTGACCAATAATGTGCCGCCAGCACTCGACCTTATGGAAGGTATAATACGGTCGAGCATATAGTACCTTTTCCCTATATATATATATATAAACAATGTAAATTATACTTGCATGCAATGTGCATGAATGAGATGTTTGTGATACTGATATGTCGATGTTGAATTCTTAAAGCAAGGAGTATCTCCCTTATTTTCTCGTATCGAATAATTAAGATATCCTAACACCTACCTTGGGTAGATGCCTAGGAAGACATATACAATCCACATAAATGAACCACATGTGAGGATAAGGGCTGGTTTGGCCGGACCGATCCCACAGTATTAGGAGGGATGGGATCACGATATCCCGAGATATGCATAACTAGCCAAACAAACCCAGTTAACTTGTCCTGGGATATAAGCAATCCCATGGATCTTAAAACAATCCACTGACATCACCATCCTTACCTTAAAATTGATCCCATCCCTTGGTTGGACGGATTGGAAGGTAAAATCCCGAGATATGCCGGGCGTGCCAAACAAACCCAATGAACTTGTCCCGGGATAGAACAATCCCATGGATCTTAAAACAATCCACTGACACCACCATCATTACCTTAAAATCCATCCCATCCCTCCTAATCCCATGGGATTCACCCGGCCAAATAGGTCCTAATAGAAGAGAATAAAGTGGATTTTCACTCTCCTGGGGATGTCTAGGGCTATCTCTCTCCTCTAGAATAGGATCATATAAATAACAGAGAGGGGGAGGGGGATTTCAGGAGTGCACTAGTATGGTGTTTCGTCACTCTATGGACTTCGATGTAACCTACTATAAAAGAAACCTATCAATTCGCCCCATCCATGCATATACTTATAATTTAATCCATCCACTATAATGACATATCCACCAATGATCATATCCCATTCCAATCAAAATTTGACCATCAGATCTAGGCCATCAGGTTATCATGAAATTTGATTAAAACAATTTTAACAATTAAAATAAAAGTTCAACAGTTAAAAACCTCTGAAAACTGATTAAAACATTCATAATGCTAGGTTTAATGGAAAAATCACGTGATGAGTTTTTGATATATCTAAATCAAATGTATAAATATGTTCCTAAGTAAACTAGTGGATTCTTTGTTAGCTCGTGTAAGAATCAACAACTCTTGATGAAAGTACCCACCTATATATACTTTATTAGCCCCTACATGAACCTCGTCCTTGTATGAAGAGCTAAAGACGACTAGTCAAGATCATGAACCTTACACGTCTTCAGGTTTACGGATTAAATCATCTTTCATGAATAATCAAGGCATGATTTCATGATCACAGTACAAACTAATGAGCCTCCAAACTGTTGACTTGATCTCGATTTATCAATGTGAGTGCCAAATGTCCGAACATGGATCATTTGTTCATGTCACACTCACACTCTTGTGTAGGGTAAGGGCAATGCATAAACTAATACCAAGTTAACTCTCGATGGTGGAGACTATCCATCCTAGCTCAAGTCAGTTCCCTCACACAAGATGATTGTACGTCTCATAAACTAATGCTCACAGGTGTGTCTCACATGCTTGTGATGGTCATTGTCTAATAGTGTACTGAGATCCATGAACCACGACTATCCTAGGTCATTGTTCACCATGTTTAATGTCAAGTTCCCAAGGACTCCCAAGGAATTACTCTTAAAAAAAAACCCAATGAATATAAGATGAGCAACAGTAAATCCATCTAAGGTATATCGTATGTCCAATTTAGGACCCAATGTCACTATGATTAACGGCTGAGATACGTCCAATCACATCCACGTGGCTAGTGGATTAGGGCACAAGTAGTTTTCTAGGGCACTAATTCCAATGAGGGTTAACATTGCAAACTTCTATCTTTCTATATTATTTGTTGTGTGAACATTATCCAAGGCATTCATCTCCCATTGCTGCCACTACAAGACAACCAAACGCAAACCAAACCTATTGGACAGTTTGCATGAACAAATAACATCTAGACTCTTCATTCCTTGGGCTACACCACTAATCGGGCATTAACCCAAAATTACATTTACGAGACAATCTCAACCATCTAATCAGTGGACTACTTTCTTAATATTTATGAACCATAACTCTTGAGTGTCCATTCCTACAAAACTAAATAGATAACTAGTGTTATGCACTAGAGAGTGCATCTGTATTAATGGATTTAGATTTAGATTCAGTGATACCATGGCAATAGGTTTGGTTTGTGTTTGGCTGTCTTCTAGTGGCAACAATGGGAGATGAATGCCTTGGATAATGTTCACACTGAGCTATGTTTAGATCCATTTTTTTGGATCTTAACAGCAATGGGGGCGGTGAATGAGGTTTCTATATGGTGTTATCAATGATAAGGTTGACAATTGATACTATGGCATCTAATGGAAATTTGACTGTGATGAATGGGCAAACGATTTAAGAGGAGAGAATACGCACCATTTTTTAAGATTGTCATGCACCAATCATAGGGAAAAACATATTTAATCTCTCTTTTTCTTTAATCTTCTTTTCATAAAAGGGTGTTGGGTCTTCCCTTTTGCTTTTCACCTAAAAAATCAACATGCATTCCAATCAAAATATCCTAGATACACCAAAAACATACACTCACCTTTTTTTATCTTTATTTTGAAATTCTCTCTTATTTATCTATCTTTTTTACTTTATTTTGCCTATCTGATGTCTTAAACCCTACATAATAAGGTTATGTGTTGTTTATTTTCTCATTTTTCTTACTCAAAGTCTTAAACTTCGTGAAGCATGGCTCGATAAAATAATACCAAAACTCTGTTGAATATTTTTTAAAAAAAACTTAAAATCCCGTAAAGCAAATATTGCATGTTGTGCGGGTAAAAGAGGGTGTCTAACCCTTTATTTTCTGTAACCAAGGCCTTTATCCAGAACATATGGTTATAAACCAACCAAAGGAGTCACTCGAGTTAAAGAATCTTACGATTCCTCGACCTTTAAAGTAATTCTACAATTTTTAGCCGACCGTAATTTCTAAACTTCATTTGACTATTAGTGACTCTGAAAATTAAAAGTAACTTTATATCTAAGTCAATTCCACATTTCATCTATGTAATTGATATGCAGAAGTAAAGACAACCACCGCTCATGCCACGGGCGGCATGCTCATGCCTAGAGCTGTACACGAGCAGACTAAGGCTCGAGTACTCGCTCGACTCGACTCGGATTACTTGACTCGTACTCGACTCGTCAGGTGTTAGAGCTGAGTACGAGTAGTTTTTTCCTACTCGTTTTGAGTTTGAGTAGAGTACGAGCAAGGTAGTACTCGACTCGGTACTCGACTCGGTGCTCGACTCGATGCTCGAACTTGGTGCTCGACCAGGGCCATATATAATACACAACTCAGCCCTATTCTTGGTCACTTTCAGCTTTCGCCTGCCCCGCCCAAATCGAAAAACCAAACCCTACCCTTTCCTTCCCTCCCTCCCATCGTCCAGCGCTCGTCCCAACTCCCTACTAGGCTACTAGCCTACTACCCATTCGGTCATTCCTCTCTCTCTCTCTCTCTCTCTCTCTCTCTCTCTCTCTCTCCCTACCGATCGTGGCTCGTCCCTACGGCCTGTCCGGTGCAGCTCGTCCCTACCCTGCCCGGTGCCCCTGTCTCTGGCCTGCCCGACGCCCCTGTCTGCAGCTCATCCCTGCCCTGCCCTGTCCGCAGCTCGTCCCACCCCTACCCGGTGCCCCTGTCCGTCCATCAGGTAAGAATTTTGTTTTGAATCTGTTGCTTTCCAATGTTGATTTTGATGGATTACAGAATCTATGTGTTGGGGCCCACCATTTTATGTCCGGTGCCCCTGTCCGTCCACAGATTTTCTTGTGGTGGGCCCACCATTTTGTGTGTATGCTGTCCAAGCCGGACGACGGATGATTCTGAACAATGTATTTGAACTTTAACATACAATAGCTTTTTTCGGCCATTTTATTGCTTGCGTAGAACATCTGATCCATGTAAATGATAGAACCCAACAAAAATGATGAATTAGAGAGAAAATCTGATTAATTTACAAATTAGGTGTACCAAACATGTACATTCAATCAGTCCATCGGCTGTCCATTGATATTAATGGTGTTGCTCACCTGATGAATGGACGGCCCTTTTTTTGCGTCTAGCTAATCTCTGTGGGGTGGCCCACATTTTGCATGGCTAGGATTTTACACACAGCTGGCACATTGGTAGGAAAGTCGTGTCATGTATTGAATGTCACATACAAGGATTGCATTCATGTATTGAGTTGCTACTAGACGGTGCTCTATGGCCCCACATTGATGTATGTAATATGTTTTTATCCAGGCCATCCATTCATTTTACATCATTATTTCAGATAATGAGCTACAAAAACGAGGCAGATACATATCTTAGATGGACCGCGTAACATGAAAACAGTGGTGATTGAATGACCACCATTAAAAACATCCTAGGCCCACTGTAATGTTTATTTGTAATTTTGTATATAACCTGTTCATCAAGTCACAAAGACCTGCATGAAGGGAAAATACAAATATTAGCTTGGTCCAGAACTTTTCTGCCCCCCAAGAAATTTTTAATGCTGGGCATTCAATCACCACCATTGTTTCGTGTGATGTGGACCTACCCATCTTAGAAATAGCTAGGACAATTGATGGTCCAGATAGAGTATATTATTAAAAATTCTTAGCATTCTTTCATTTATTGTTTGATTGTTAGGTTTTATTATTATGTGGACAATTGATGTGGACCTACCCATCTTAGAAATAGTTATTACACTTAGCATTCATTCTTCAGATTACACTTTCAATTCATTTATCGTTTGATTGTTAGGTTTTATTATTATTTTTATTATTCTAGTTATAGTATAAGATAATCAGTTGCTCATTTGAGAATTTCTATGTTGTCAGACTAGATTCAGTGTATTCTTGGATGCATAGAAATTGCTCAAATTGTCCCTTTTTGGACAGTTCAGGGTTAGATAAATTGTAATGTCTTCATTTATTTCAATTTAAATGCATATGCCTGTTCTGGTTTCGTCTCTCCTTTTTCTCTCTGGATATATTTCATGTATTTATTTCCGTCGTCAAATGTCCACACTTTGTGTTGATGATTGACATGGGAATCAAATACAAGATTAATATATTCTGGAGAGATGATGGGAGATGCTGCCGAAATTTCGGCGTAGCATTTAAATTGAAAAATGTAGCATTACAATCCATTTAACTTTGAATGGGTGACTGATTTAGACAGTTAAGTAATTATGCCCGTCTAGCGCTCTAGCCATCTATGACCCTAGGTATAGCCGTATAACATATTGAGAACTTTATTTAATAGATGACTAGTCAAGACGAAAGCCTAAATATCCCTGGAATGGGTGTATCGGCCACATCTCCTCTAATAGTAGAGGGAGACATAGACACGTCAACTGCATGCAAAGGGAAGATGAAGAGATCACCAGTGTGAGATGATTTCGAAGATGTGACAGTTAACGGTGTACAAAAGATAAAGTGTATTAACTGCAAAGGGTTATTCAGCAAGATTTCAGAAGGATCTACGACACATCTAATTAGACATTTGAAGACGTGTCCTAAGAAAGCAAGACTCCCTCCTCCCGGCCAACAGACACTGTCATTTACGAAATCAGAAGGGGACGACTCCCAAGGCGTAGTGTCCACTCATAAGTTTGACAAGGAGAAGCTAAATGAGTGGTTTGCTAGATTAGTAATTTTGGAAGAAAAACCTTTCAAAATGATTGAAAGTAAAGGGTTTAGGGCTTTCTGTCAATTCCTTAACCCTCGGGCCGAGAATATCTCCCGCGTCACAGTGCAGAGAGAAAGCATGAAGATGTACGCAAAGGAGAAGATGAAACTCAAAGAAGTTTTGGCTTCAGTGACCAGAATAACTTTGACTTTTGATTTATGGACGGCGTCCAATCAAAGAAAAGGATACATTTCATTAACCGCTCACTATGTCGATAAGGATTGGAAACTATGCAAGAGAATTTTGAACTTCAAACACCTTCCTCCTCCACATATTGGTTTACTTATTTTAGATTGCATTTACAGTTGTCTAGAAGGCTGGGGCATTGAGAAGAAAATTTCAGCAATAACTTTAGACAATGCTTCAGCAAGTGTCATTTCATGCTTACGTAACCAATTTAGGGCTACAGGAAATTTATTTTTTGAAGGAAAAATATTCTAGGTCAGATGTTGTGCCTATATCGTAAATTTGATTATACAAGAAGGGCTGAAAGTAATCGACGATACTATAGAGAACATAAGAGAAAGTGTGAAATATATAAGGGGGTTGCCATCGAGATTGAGTGTATGGAATGACATCATCCAACGTTTGAATGTGTCATCTAAAAAAATGTTGAAGTTGGATGTCTGTACACGTTGGAACTCGACCTATGAAATGTTAGATGCACCAATGGAATTACAGCTTGCATTTTCTGAATACGCGGCGCGTGACAGAACGTATTCTTAGTTGCCGAGCACAGATGATTGGGCCAAAGCACAACAAGTTCACACATTTCTTCAAGTTTTCTACGATTGCACGAAGATTTTTTCTGGGAATCAGTATCCAACCGCGAATCTATTTCTTCCGTCTCTTTGGAAGATTAAAGATGCTCTGCAGAAAAATGCCAGTGCGGGTCCAGATTTCATACGCCAGATGACAGTTGGTATGAAGACGAAGTTCGATAAATACTGGGACGAATGTCATTTGTTGATGTTCTTAGCAGTTGTTCTTGATCCTCGTTATAATATGGGATTAGTTAGCTTTATTTTCATGAAGCTTTATCCTACTGAAAGAGCGGTAGCAGAGGCGTCTAAGGTTTATTAAGCCCTTGAAGATCTGTACAAATCGTATGTTAATACTTTACCTACAGCGGGTGTTGAAGAAAGTAGATATGCGAATATTTCTGTAGCTGGTAATCCGGATGTACTAAATGAATACATATCATATTTGACACAAGCACGAATGAGAGTTGATACTAAGGAATCAGAATTAGAAATGTACCTCAAGGAGCCAATCGTAGTGCGAGCTGAATTTGATGTGTTAGAATGGTGGAAGATGAGGGTTAGTGAATCAAAATACCCTACATTATCTGTGATGGCACGGGACATATTATCAATACGAATTTCAACAGTGGCATCAGAATCCGCATTCAGTACAGGGAGCAGGGTTGTGAGCAAGTATCGAAGCTCACTTTTGCCAAATACAGTTGAAGCGTTGATTTGTATGCAAGATTGGTTGCGCCCGATATGGGGAGGAGATATGAATGATGATGATGTAGAAGAGGAGATTGAGATTTGTGACGAGTCTCTACCTACAGATCAGTAATTATTTTTAATTTTTTAATTTTTTTGGCTGAATGTTGAATGATCTGTAATATTATTTCACTGCAACTGCAAACAGGAAAGTATTGGTCCTTTTGGAATGTGGTTTGGAAGACTTTGAATCTTTGATATTTATTTATATATGCCTGTTCATTTGCTTTTATTTTTGAATTTTGATACATTTATATTGCTTTCTTTTGTTCCTATATCAAGTTCAATTTATTTATCAATATTCTGATTTTTTTATTAAAAATTGAATGTAGATATGTCGTCTTCTGAGCCATCGACAAACATTTGGGACTATGCTTCCCTAATTGAATCACCACCACAGTCTGGAAAAATAAAGATTAAGTGTGATTTGTGTGGCGCAAAGTTTGTACACAAGACTAATCGCTTTCGCTTACACTTATCATGTCGAGGTGGTGACGCAAAACCATGCCCCAATGCCCCTAAGGATGTCCAAATTCTTTTTCAAGCCTTGTTAGATTCGAATAGAAAGCCTTCCACTCCATCCAAACCTTCTACTTCTGGATCTAGTACACAAATGACATCTACAAAAGATGCAGAGGAGGAAGCCAGATTAAAAGCTTTAGAGGAAGAACAATTCCAACTTGCCTTAAAACGCAGTATGGAAGATGTTTGTAGACTTCAGCGATATTTGAGTCAAAGACAATACGATGTTGAAGCAGGGTCGAGTTACTCGTCGAGTACGACAAACAAGAAGAAGAAAAAGAGTAACAAATTTAAATTCCTGACTCTTCTCGGTGAATTTTATAAGGCATTGGGTACTACATACAATTCTTCACATAAAACAAGTTTGAAAACTCTAGTTCAAAGTATAGAAGAGCACGAAGAAAAAATCTCTTCGCCTTCTGACTCAGAGGAAGTGAACCAATTTGTATATGAAAAAATAGATAGCAGTTCCGATGGATCAGATGACAATATAGGAACAGGAAGACACTCATCTTATGAAGGTTATTAGTTATAAATTGTCATTTTGAACAATGTAATGTAATTATGTAAATATGTTAATGTAATTATCGAATTTTTTTAATTATAAATTATGTGCATTTTATATATTTTATTATTTTTTTAAAGCTCGAACTCGTTACTCGAAAACCCTATTCGAATTGGGCTCAAATCCAGACTCGTACTCGAACTCGCCTCGAAAACTCGCACTCGACTTGACTCGCGAACTCGCCTCGAAAACTCGGACTCGACTCGACTCGTTTACTACTCGTACTCGACTCGTACTTGGGTGAGTAGAGTTCGAGCAGGGGGTCATGCTCGTTGGCCGAGTAGAGCCCGAGTACGAGCAGCGCTCGGTCGTTAAAAGTCGAGTACGAGTAGGGCGATAATCGACTCAACTCGACTCGTGTACAGCTCTACTCATGCCATGGGCGGCATTCGCATTATATAGAAGAGTTGAAAATTTCGGAGGAGATCTTAATAGACATGCATCAATCCATCTGCATAGACATATGTAATATTTAAGGCTATACATATGTATTATATACTCTAATAATTAGGATTAGGATTAGGATTATTCTAATAGCATGTTTTTTTTTTTTTTTTCCAATAATGGTGACCCGACAATGTGGGCCTTGTCCAAGTATGTTCTATGGACGACAAACAATGTAAGGGTGTGAAACTTGTATTTCTCCAGAGGCCCTAGACTAGCCCCAGCCAGCGAAATCCAGCCAGATGCTAATATATTAATGGTTTTAAGACTTGGACCCGGGTGGATCTATAGGGTTCAACACTATAAGTCACCTAGATGAGTCTTCAAAGTTCGCCCGGTTGAGCCCTTGACTCCGGCGGGTAACAACTCAACAGGGACCAAACCAATCGGTCAATTCACTTTAGGGCCAGTTTGGTCTTCATATTTCTTATTTAACGCAAAGCAAATGAGACATCATTATCATCCCAAGGTGTTTGTTTAAATTGAAATTATGGCCTCTAAATCAAGAGTCAAGATAAAAGGAAATGTAATAAATACATTTTTACATTTTAAAATTATAATTTTTACATGTGAAACAAATTGTAAGAACAAATTCATCATTACAGTCAAATGTAAAAGATGCTTGAACATAATTAGAGGAGAGTAAATATTACCCATTTTAGCCAACTACCGTTGTAATTGGAAAACAAACACCCCGGTAGGCCTTTTAGCAAGGTTTTATGGACTGGGCAGTTGGCAATTTCATCCAAGTATATCTAGCCTAAACACTCAACTGGTGCTTAGCCTAACTCACAGGTGCTGAAGCTTAACCCAAACTTAAGTTGAAAGTTGAGTGCCGGCCATCCCTTCCCACCCAAGATTTCTAATCAAGCACCGTTTGGATGTATTGGTGCAACTTGGGTGGGGTTGAGTTGGGTTGGTTTGGGTTAGGTTGAGCATCAACTCAAGCCCCATCTGACTTCAATAAGACCCAACTTGTAGCCAAACCCAACCATAATTCCAACCTGAGGTTCTCAATCATAGCCTAAAATGAATTCATCCATTCTTAACCCTAAATCAACCTAATCCAACTCAAATGCATGTGATTATTTCCAACCCAATCTAACACTGTCTGTATTTGCTCAGCCCAAGCCCAATCTGATTTCAAATTAGGTTGGATTCCGATCCTAACTGGTAGGCGTGGCAATGGGCGAGCTCATGCCTAAATTATGAATGGTGGACCAGTATTCGGCTTGACCTACTCAAAATTTTGAATTTGCTTGGCCTGTGTGCCTGGCACACTTGCCAGCCTTAGCTGTTATCCGCTTTTGCCCGCTGTCCATCCATTTTGCCATATCATTTTAGGGTACCAGCCAAAAATAAGGTAGATCCTAGGCTAAAGTGGACCAAACCATAGGAAGTAGCGGTGATAATAACACCCACCATTGAAACCTTTCTAGGGCCCGCTGCGATGGTTAGTTTCCATTTAACCTGTTCATAAGGTCACCTGGACCTGGATGGAGAGAAAATATAAATATTAGCTTAATATAAAACTTCTGTGGCTCTAAAAAAGTTTTCAACTATAAGTACTAATCCCCAATTTGTGGTGCACTTGAGCCTTGGAACTGTCTCATTTCTGGGCAAATACTCTAAAACAACATGGAAAAACGGATGGGCGGCATGGATAAAACCCATACATCACGGTGGCCCCAGGGGCACCCTACATGGGCACAGTCAGGTTCGAGTTGAACCGATGCCCAGTTGCAGCTCCATTTGGATGCTCACAAGAGCGTGTACGTTGTTTTTTCAGATTTATTCTTCGCATTAACTGAGAAAAATAGAGTCGCCATGAACTCAAAATAGTACCTTTAAGCAAGGATAGGCTGTAATTGCTAAAAGGGAACAGACGGATCCAATCACAAGATGATCTTTTACTAGGGATGGTTATAAACAAAAGATAAAAACCTGTTGACGATCGTGGTATGGCTTGTCAATCCAACGGTTCACGTCGCCTGGCTTAATGTTACCTACTGTTTTCTATACATGGTGATCGCCACCTGATAGATGGTCTTCATCATCCGTCCGTGAGATACCCCCAAGCACTGTACGACATCTCCACTTGGCACAGACAAGCGAAAACACACGTGAGTAAGTTCCAGGCCATTAATAAGGTACGGGTCGAAAAGTCAAACTGGTCCCCGATCATGTGAGAGTCACATTGTTTGAAAAAAAGCGCGTACTACGTGCTGACTGGAACGGCCAGATTTTCTTTTTGGATAATGATAACAATGCATCTTACCTGATGAATGGTCCGGATTTCAAAAGAGTGTTCCATGCTGCCAGACGTGCCGCGAATCCACCTGTCCATCTCACGCGAGCGCGTTCCCGTTAGTATTACTGGGATCTCCTCCCTCGTACAAAAAATCCTCCTTTCTCAACGGCGGGTTGCTTTCCTCGTGAGAGTGTCCGTCCGTGTGTTTGTTTGGATGGATTTGCAGGGTCTTACTCCCGCCTTAGAGCGGTTATGGATAGAAGAAGTCCGTTACCTTCACTCTCTCTGGCGACACGGCCCACCTCCAAACAATAACCCTAACCCTAACCCTAACCCTAATCTCCGTCCATTGAATTCCACCTCCTTCAAGAAGGAGAGCCAAGCGAGTAAGACAGAGAAGAGATTGCAGAAGAAGAAAGAGAAAAGAGAGAAGAGATTGCAGAAGTGGAAGCTAGCTCGGCAGCAATCAGATCTACAAACCCCACTCAATCGTGTCGATCGGACAGTTTCCGAAATAGAATGGCCCGTCCAACCTCCCCCGCCTCAGCAGCCCCAGACTGGTTGGGGCGATCTCAAACCGCAGTCTGCTGGCGCGACTACCCGACTTGCCACTGCCGAAGAACAGGCGAAGTTCACCGCCATCCAATTGCAGCGGTGGGTCTTGAAATCCTGCCGGGATTTCTTTAAAAAGGAGGGTTCGGATGGGGAGAGCGAAGATGACGAAGAAGACGATGATCTGATGGATGATGATGAAGGAGAGTGTGGGAACTTTAAGTTCTTTTTAGGGCTGTTTACGGAAAATGGAGAATTGAGGAATTATTATGAGAAGAATTGGGAGCAGGGGGAGTTCTTTTGTCTGGTTTGTGGAGGGATTGGGGAGAAGATTGGAAAGAGATTTGGGAATTGCGTTGCACTGGTTCAGCATTCGACAGCTATTGCCAAGACAAAGAGGAGAGGGGCGCATCGAGCTTTTGGAAAGGCCGTTTGTCGTGTTCTTGGTTGGAACATGGATCGGCTTCCCAGCATTGTGCTGGATATCGGAGAGCCCCTTGGTCGCTCCTTGGCAAAAGCCAGTTCCGAGGTAAATGCTTCTGTTTCTGCTTAAGCTGCTTTCTGTATGAGTGGGTGTGCCTTCCTGTGATCCAGACTGTTAGGCTGGTGGGCCCCACTGTGGATGGATGATGCTCCAGAGACCCTAATCATAGAATCCAAATTGTCTGGTAATTGTTCTGTAAATGGGTGGTTAGGAATGTTGCCTAAAACACAAAACCCCCCACAGTTCCTGTTCTGGATCGAGCATTCCTAATTATGGGTCATTTGCGATGCAGATTGCTACTTTTAGTGACCCAAAATAGTGGCCCTTTATTCTTTCTATTGATTAAGTTATTGCAATTTTCTATTTACAATGTAGAGATTTATACTTCTATTTATTTGGTTATAGGACTAAGCATGCAGGGCTGTAATAATAATATTCATCATTTCATATATAAATTGCAATGTGATTTCATATAGAAAACTATATTGTGTATGTATTGGAGTGACACACATGATCCTATCTCTGGTGTACCATGTACCAAAATGACCTACGATCCAGGTAGCCTTGGTGGTTAGAAAGAAAATATGGCCAAATGTCCATAGGCAATGGGGAAGACAGCCCACCAAACCAATCAATTGGATGACATTATTCTATGGAGAAGATTGTCCATCTTGTTGCCACCCAAGGTGGGGCTCACCACATCAATCATCTTAATCACTGAATGATGGACCTATTTGCTCAAAATGCTGGCCAGAATGAAAATGCTGGTCATTAGGCAGTGTATAATGTGGAATACCTCTTTTATCAGTTATATGATGGGTTAACTTCTATGAGAAGGTTCACCTTGTGGTGAAATGATGGTGGATGACAATGTACCTTCTGCCTATTAGTGCTTCTGTTGACTCCTTCCTGGTCTGGGGTTGGACCTGGGCTTGGCAAGGACATATCATAACATTCTTGATCAACCAGAAGACCCCCCTAACACACCTGCGCAATGGTCTGGAAACCTCATCAACTGCTGCTAGTGGTGCTGCTTAAACTGGCTCTGTGATCTTGTGGTGAAATGATGGAGAAAACGACAATGTACCTTCAGCCCATTAACAGTGTTGAGCGACTTTGTTAGGTTTCAGAAGGGCATTACTACTATCTTCATCAGATGAGTGTTTTTTTTTAAAAAAAAAATTTAAACCCCTTTCTTTCTTTCTTTCTTTTGATTTTTAGTTGATATAATAATTTCATGCTTTCTCTCTATGCATTCGGGTGAAATTTAAGCTTATGCAATACACAATGCAGGAGGGTGTGAAGGAAGATGGTGTCAATGATCAGAAGGAAGATCTTCAGAAGGAAGATACAGAGTCTGTGGAAGCAGATATGGAGAACTGATGGGTTGTACAGTGAGATGAGTATTGTAGGAGTTATTCATTGTTACTTCTTGGGGCATGACAGAGGATGTTCTTGGAAGCGATATATTCATTTGTTGATGCGCCGCTTGAGTTCGTGACTGCTGTAAGTTATCAAAGTAGCTCAACTGTTTGTTGGTGAGTAAATAATGTTGGGTCTAATGTATTGGACACCAGTTTGTATTGCAACGACTTACTGAAGTAGTTGACTCTTAATTGGTGAGTAGTAGTACTGTAGGCATAAGCTCTGATTCTCTAAAAGGCATTGTACCTATTAGGTCTTGTGCAGTGGAAAATCAAATTATGGAGGCATTTTCCTATGTATTTTTATTATTATTTATGCAAGTGACTGTTTCCCTTAAACGGTGTATTTGTGTCGTTTTGTGTGAAGTGCATACCTGTGGATTGAGTTTTACATCCCATTCTATTCTTTCAATCTTACTTCCTGTTACTTTGGAAAATGCATTTAAAGAGATCTCACTGAAACCAACTGTAGACAATTCATAAAGAATAAGTAATGACCTACCCCATTAATCCTGGATAGATATTTATGGAACTCTATAGTAGTTGATCTTCATTGTCGTCGTCATTGTCATCGTCTAATTGTTATCCCAACTAACAGGCAACTCTACAGTAGTTGACTACTTGCTAAAGTTCAACTGTATGACAGTGGTTTTTCATTCCTTCACCACTGGCTGACAACTAAGATTGCTCTCTCTGGTATTCAGCCTTACAGCAATCAAACTTCAGATAAACCACTTAAAAGGCTATTCCTTGCGCAGGATTGGGCTTTTATAAGGCATTGTTTTAGGAAGGTTGGTTCAGTCACATAAAAAAAGAGGAACTTCCTAATGCTCGTGTAATTATGAAAGATATTGAGATGTTCACGTCCATCCCTAACAAATGGTCTGAATTTATTTTTTAAAAAAAGTTGATGAGCGTATTTAGGGTGATTGATGGAGGTGTAAGATGTCAGATGCATACAGATAACAATTAAAATAGTTAAAATAGTTGCTCTTTCTTCTTTCTTTTTTTCTGTCTCAAGGGTCTGCCGCCTCAGCAGCTCCCTTCTTTTGTTTCTCTTCTCGTTTTTTTTAATGCAAGTTATCTCTCCAAAAAAAAAAAAAAAGTTGAAACGTGATGTCAAACAACAGTCCAAAAATATACTATTAAAGAAAGTCCAAAATATGTCAAAGATATTTGTCAGTGGCAATGTGGATCAAGAGCAGCAAGATTATATTTGAAAAATAAATAAATAAATAAATAAAAGAAAAAAGGTAAAGAAGAAGAATAAGAAGTAAGAAACACTAGGGCCTACAGTCTAGATGCCCAAATTGCAATGCAAAACCAAAAACAAAGCCTTCTTGCTGTTCTTCCCCCAAACTGGAGGGTTTGAACTAGCTTGAGTCTTCTATCAGTTATCAGCAGAAATGTTTGAACAATAATCTTACATCTTATGGGGTTGACCCATTTGTATCCTTGTCATGAAGAATATATCCGAAAGTACTGAACTTGTGTAGGATCTAACTTCTTTGCCTGCAAAACCATGCAAATTTACGAAATGTCAACACCAAAACCTTTTTAAGATTACCATGTAAGGAGGATTTCTTTTTCAATGAATTTGATGAAAGCTTTTGGGGGTGTGCACGCTTATAGTTGTACTAATAGTGTGCTTTTTAAAAAGGTAACCGAACCTTTGATTGAAAATATTAAATAGTGTGACCGCAAGCAAGTTGTTGGATGAGTCAGCTATATGTTGTCAAACCATGTAAAGTGTTGGTGCATAACTCCCTCATGCAGTCATGTGACTGGAAGGTTTGAGCATTTTACTATTGGCAAGTATGCCACGCAATGGGGACTTGGAAGAGGTTAGTTGAAATTGTGGGAGCTTGTAAGCCTCCATTTTACTGGAAGCAAAAGCAATTGTATTTAACTTGATGGTGGTGGTTTATTGTTGTTGTTGTTGTTGTTGTTGTCATGGCTGCTCATTCTCATTATGGGTACAAGGTCCACAACTCGCAGTGATTTGTCGGCCAATGACATTGTCCTGGACAATATTGGAACCATTTCTTGTATTTATAAAGTATTTTAATGGAATGCATTACTGTTATGGTTCCACTAATCTAATCAGTGCCAGTGCTGAAGTGAGCCATGCTTTGAAAAGATGCATCAGGGTGAATAGTGAATCTGAGTCAAAATTGTTGGAATGTATGCATTTTATGGTTTGTTTATTGCTCATTGTTATTGGAATGGATATGATTGGGATAGATTCCTTGGGAGACTTCGTCAAGGTCTTTGTATCCCTAAGAAATGTAGTACAAGTTCAATGTGTAATATATTGTGAAGCGGAGTACAAGTTCAATGTGTAATATATTGTGAAGCGTAACTCATTGGCGTAGAATATTATCATGGCCAAGATAAGTCAAGATAGCTCAATCTATGGCCTATTAGGCGTGATAAATTGGGATAGCTCAATCTACGAGCTATTAGACGTGGTCTGACTCTTGTGTGTATGTCTCTTTATTGTGGAACATTGTACCCACATTGTACCCACCGGTGTGTGTTCATGTTTACACATTGATTAGATTTAAGAAGTCAAATTGAATTTAACTGTCTCATATTAGCTTGCATTTCCTATACTTGTTAGGTTTATCCTTAGACTTAGAGAGAATATAGGGTTTTAGTGAGGATTTGATAAATTGCTTTAATTCACCAACATAGCCTCTTAAGTGGACCATGTAAATTGGCTTGTCGATCCTATTCTCATGGGGATTAAAATTCTCAACAAAGGATTTACAACCCTCGTGAGTTTAGCTTTCTATCAGGAAACAAAATGATTGATTAATACGATTGGCCAAACTAATTTTATAAATTGTTTTAATTAAATAATTGATTATGAAACTATGATGTGCATTGTTGCATTGTTTTATAAAACTGATTGTTCATTTTTTTTTTTTGGATGATCAATCATGGTTGAGGGATATGATAGGCATGGGACAGTGAGCCTTAAGGTCGTATGTAGAAGATATAAGAGCGAATTCGATCAAGTCGGTAACACTGAGTTCAATCGGGCCATGACTGTAGGGCCCACCTTGATGTATTTGTTGTATATCCAAGCCGTCTATCCATTTTTCCCACTAATTTTAGGGCATGAGCCAAAAAAGAAGCAAATTCGAATCCGAAGTGGATCACACCACAAAAAAATAGTGGTGATTGTTAAAAGGTTGTTGTGGGCGGGTCCTTACACTTGCTCCGGTGGTAGACTCTTAAGAGTTTCAACACCTGGTCAACAGTTTGAGTGCCCATGGGTGGTGAAATCATACTACGGTGTGAGTGTGTGGGGTTGTGTTAAAAAAAAAAAAAAAAAAGGTTGTTGTGGGCCCCAAAAGTTTTGGATCAAGTTGATATTTATGTTTACCCTTCATCCAAGCTTGTGTGACCTTATAATAAATTGGATGGCAAATAAACATCATGGTGGGCCTTAGGAAGTTTTTAATGGTGGGGGATCAATCACCACTCTTGTGGTGTGATCCACTTGAGATTTGGATTTGCTTAATTTTTGGGCACGAGCCCTAAAATGAATCATCATAACGGATGGACGGTGTGGATGTATAACACATACATCAAGGTGTGCCCCACGGTCATGGCTTGACCTAACTCTATGTCACCTTGGCCAGACCAATCCACTCCCAGAAGATATTTTTATAATATAGCATGGGACAAGGTGATCATATACATTCGTGGAATGTGTACCTGGAATTATCTAAACTTGGATGGTTAGGCAAGAATATTATAAGTGTTGCCTATAATTTAAATAACAAAAAATAATTGCCCTAGATGGATCCCTATATGACAAGGAGAGCTTGATGGCAAAGGATAATAAGTTAATAAACATATGAGAGTATCTTAGGGAATTCAATACTGTTTTTTACTCGAGGAAAACTTCATTGGCACATAGTTTAGAAATGTTAGGGTTGCTAGTTAGAAAGTTGGAGAGAGAAAGAGCGAGCACCAATCGTCTCCTGTTATCGGTAAAAGTATAGTTGCTTCTTAATCATATATACCTAAAAGTGGATATGATTTATTTAGTTCACTTTTGCCGAGAGCAAACTCTTTTAAAAAACAGGAAACACTGTTTTGCATGTGTTTTGATGCAGCATAATAATGATTCAGGCTATGTGAATCTTCACTACAATAGACTTTTAAGCATATGGCATCCACTGGTGTTATCAGTTCATGCTTGTTTTGGGTCCTTGCTCTTGCTCCGGTGGTAGACTCTTAGGAGTATCAACACCTGGTCAAGGGTTCAACTAACCATAGGTGCTGAAATCCCACTAAGGCGTGAGTGTGTAGGTAGTGTTGTGTGTGTGTGTATTTTTTTTAAAAAAAAGATTTTTAAAAAAAAAAAAAAAAAAAAGTTCCTGCTTGTTCTTATGTTAGTGACCTGTATATGACATTTTGGAAGCTCTCCAATCAATAGTTAAGATCATCTAACAGGTGTCCTTTTGAGAGTACTGACCATCCATTGCTCACCTGATGAGCAGACTGGGCTGATTTTTGTGCTGGATGATCATCCGAGGGGGGCCCACTGTTTTCATGGTAAGTAAGTTTAGAAACATGATAACGCTAGAACTGGTGGTGCTATTGCCTGTAAGTGATGAGTTTTTTTTTTTTTTTTTTTTTTTTTTAATTGGGAACACTGAATCATTACCCCATTGTAAAAACTGGAAACCCCATCAGCTGTCCACAAACGTTTGAAACCGGCATTATATTATGGGTAATGATCCTAGCAAATGAGTTGTGATGGACAGTTGGAGAGGGGGAATCATCGATCTTAACTGTCCATGTAGTCTGCTCTTCGTTGGACGCCATGCCAAACTCATACCCAGTTGAGTGATTGTCTGTCATGAAGACAAGTATCAGATGGTTGGATTCTTGAAAGACTAATAGCAATTCATCTTAGAAGTCCATGTGGACCGTCTAATTTGATAATGGGAAATGGTACTATGAGGTCGACCTCATGGGATCTCATGGGAACTTCCCATGAGGTCGAGCTGTGTGGGCCCCACCATGACGTGTGTTGAACATCAACACCTTACATTTGATGTGTCTTCTTTAGGTCATTGGATATGCCAAAAACCAGGCTTATATGGAAGTCAGGTGGGCCATACCATTTAAAACCATGCGAAGACATGCCTAAAACATTTAAAAGCACTTGGCCGGTCCCACCTATGGGACACACACAATGAATAGGCTGGATTTGTTAACCACATCTCGGTGGGCTCAATAAATGATTATGAATGTTTTAATGGGAGGGTAACCTTTCTCAACTGTTGTATGTGGTGTGGCCCACCCAAGTTATGGATTGTCATGTTCGACACACATCACGGTGGGGCCTACACAGTTTGACCTCATGGGAAATTCCCATGAGATCGACCTTATAGTACCATTTCCCTTTGACAATTTGGATTTTGTTATGCCACTACAACGGATCAACCATTTTTTTCAAGCCAGGGGCGGAATGCGTATGGTCGTCCCATAACTGTAGATTTGGCTTCTGTGACCCAGGTGTTGTTGACCAGATGGACGGTCTAGATCAATGAACAGAATGGTGTCTGGATGCACTCGTTCGCACACATAGGGCCACTATTTTGGAGATCTAACCGTTTATAAGAAGGAATCAACAAAGATTACCTAAAATATCCAGGTAGGATAGTTGTAGAGAGACATATCAATGGTTGGGAGTACGACTCTTTTTGAAATTCATTTCTCGTGGAAGAGAGTTCGTAGCAAAAAGCACACGCCCGGTTTTTAAATGCAATTTCAAAAATATTTTTTTTTTTGTTTAAAATGTCAATTAAATTGCAATTAAACAGACCAATAAGGCCCGTTTGGGTACTTTGATTTGGAATGTATTGAAATCTAAATTACAATTACATTAGAATTAAGGTGATGCTAAAGCTACATTTGTGCTTGGTTGAAATGTATTGGAATCTAAATTTCCAGTTTGGAGGGGGTTGGAGTTCTTCAGTATATTCACAGGAATTACATTTGATTAACTAAATCAACTTTCATATCCCAAATTAGTAAAATGATTATAATAGGCTCATTAAAATACATAATTTGGCCAGAAAAGAAGAAATTTTGAGTTGTAGTTGGGATACAAATGCACTGATCATAAACAAGTAACTCATTGATGTTTTCTAACGGTTCATTTAGATGTCCATTGTTTGTTCAATTAATGTGATTTTAGTGTTGCAGCCGATAATTAAATTGTTTTTGATATTATTATCATGCCATGTGTTTAAAGGATTAGTAGCCTATAAAGACACATTTGTTACCTTTGCAATTCTTCTACTCTAAAAAAGGAGAAAAAAGAGGAAGAAGAAGACATCTCCTTTAGATTACATTAGAATCTCAACATCTTGTGGAGATATCAAAATACACCGGAAATGTATATTAGAAATACTTTTGAATCCATTTAGTTTCAAATGTAGGGCTGTCAAATGCAAAAAAAAAAAACACACCAGCTATTTGAATTTGAAATACATTCATTTACCACCAAATCTAAGGTACCAAACAGGGTGTTAATGTATTATGTGGTTTACAGATTTTTTATGCCTTGGCAGAGCTGATTGGTAGGGACTCTGACTTTGCATATGGTGCATACATTTACTCAAATTAAAATTGGCTAAATTATGTAATCTCAGAGATACAGTCCCAAGATCAAATTGGTTGAGAAATCAGAACCTTGGATCTAGGGACATTTGATATTTTTTGTTTTTAATTGGCCATTGAATTTTCATCAATTTGATAGTAAGCTAACCAAGTGAGCCTAATTTTTTGCTCATGATAAATCTAAAATAGACCCATAATTTGGTGAGTTTCTATCTCCAAGTAATATAAAGGTACTTTTTTTTCTCTTAAAATACTCACTTCCACACCACATGGGTGCTCGATCCCAGGATATGTGTTGAAGCAGTCTGCATACCACTGAGCCATGGAATCGGTCGGACCCAAGTAATTAAAAGGTGCTTGCATATCATCTACCACAGTTTCCTCACTGATTTCTTTATGAATGTCCGGATGGGATATTTTGAAGTCTGTAGAAGTAGCATACGAGCTTTACTACAGTTTCATATACATAAATCCAAACCCACCAAATAGTGGTTTTTAATGCACACTGTCATTTATAATTCGCATCGTTGGCCAGCATGCGAGACGTGGGTGGTAGAAGGAGCCTTGGAACTTTAGAATTTGTCGGTCTTAAAATTTTACCAATCCTACATTAGCCTAGGGTCAAACTATAGTCTAAATTATGGCTTAACCCGCAACTAAACATGACTAAGGAAGAAGGCTCAGTGAAAGGTTGGCCCTATGTTAATTGTTGTATGATGTGGTACCCATGTGGCAGGTATGCATAGAGTTAGATGATGAGGTAGTTTTCTAGTCACAATTGGGTAGGGTGGTTGTAAAGGGTGTTGACTAAGTTTGTTAAGTTAGCCATTATAATTGAAAAAAATCTCCTATTCACAACCAAATGTCCTTCCTAGTAGGGAGAACTACAAAATACAAGAAAATCCTCTCTCTCTCTCTCTCCCTAGCTTTCTCTTTATAAAGGAATCCTAAACTTAGAAAGTAGATTTTCTTTGTGGGCTTGAATAGATCACGGATAGTCATTGGGTCGAAGCACATATGTTGTCATTATCTTTGAGATAATTCATGCCCTTCGATGCAATGAACCAGTGCTAAAGGTAACTAACACGATTATCTCCCAAGGTACATATCTCCAGCAAAAGATATTTTCATAGTGTGCATAGGCTGCAAGAAATCTAACACCAACACCATACCACACAATATATTACCTTCTCTTTGCCCAACACATAATTAGGAAAAAAAAAATCAATCAAAAAACAGAAAGAGAAGAAAATCACAAGTGGGCCACATCTAACGGCGGCCGATATAAAAAGGAGCCCGCCCAGGCCAATCAGGGTCCAATTGCACCCTCCATGCGCATAAGTATACGTAGGTGTGCACATGCACACATGCTCAGTTAAAGGTTTTTCGGCCAGGTTTCTCCACGGGGTCGAGCTTGCGTGCGTATACCGCTAAATACTTGATAAGAATTTATGTTAGACATAAGCATATAAATTCATTTTCATCTTTCATTCTATCCGATATGAAACTAAAGAAATACACAAAAAGGAAAAAGTTGTTTTTACAAACTATTTAAGTTTTGTTGAAATACACATAACATGTTTTTAAAAAGAGTTTTGAGTTGTGTACTAGTACTACATATATTATACAACAACAATCATAGAATTAAACCTAGATTGAATCCTTTGCAATGTTAGTTTAACTAGTGTGAGGGCCTTTACTACCTTAAGGACAAAGCAATCTGTAATTTAAGTTTGGTATGTGTCTCGCCAATTTCTTTTATAACATTAGCTTTTTGGCTTTACTACCTTAAGGACAATGCAATTTGTAATGTAATTTAGGTTATATATTTGTCAAGTCAATTTCTCATCTAACATAAACACTTTGGATAAATCCTTAATACAAAGTGTCACATTCACATTAGTTTTGAAGTAATAGACCTACATTAGTACCATAGGTACACATGCATCTAGAAAAATCTTGCTTACCTGGCCTAGTTACCTACTAGGTCTAGTTTTTCTAATGTGGGAAAACAACTTAGGGTTTGTTTGGGAGCTATTGGAGTGCTGTGGAATTCAAAACCAGAAATGCGTTGAAATTTTATAGTATATTTACAAGAATTTGGATATAATTACTAAATCAACTTAACATTCGAAATAAGTATACATATGTGATATTTGATAGAATGATTGTAATAAGTCTATTAAAATACATACTTTGCCCAAAAATAATGAAATTGTAAGCCTTTGTGTGCTACAAGTATAAGATCACAAACGAAGGGCTCACCAATATTTTTTAACCATTGATTTATATGGCCAATGTTTGGACCATTTAGATCATTTTAGTGATGAAGGCGGTAATTAGATTGTTTTAAAGTATGATCAGTGTGCCACACATGTAATTTATTAGTAACCTAACAACATTTTTATTACATGTGTGACTCCCTTGCCTTTTAAAAGGAGAAAAAATGGATTTCACTTTGATCATGTTAGAAATTTTCAGTAAAAGGGTGAGATTGTAAAACACATCAAATTTGTATATTTCAATTATCTTCAAATTAATGTTGTCAAATTACTTTTGAAATCTAAATGTGCTCAAACATACATAAATTGGTATTGCCAAATGACCTTTAAGAGGTGTTTGATTTTTCAAATCCTCTTATAAATACCCTAGAATAGATAATCATTATTTACCTTTGTAATTTTAATCGCATTCCTAAGGGTAATTTTTTACTATAGACCTAACCTACCCCCCACCTTTTTTTATTCGATCTGAACAAAAGCTACCTTACCAAACTAGACATCTACACATATGACAAACCAATAAAGATGAAAATACTCATACTTTTTCTAGCTGTTTTACCCTAAAACTATGCGTATTTTTATCCAAAACCCTCGTTCCATAAACTAAAAATCTACTTTCATAGCATAAGTTTTTGGGCGTCGAAAAAAAAAAAGCATAAAAGGGAAGCATCCACAGTGCTAATTTTTTCTGTTCCCAATGTGACATCGAGAGGCATCATTTTACATCTTCACTCAAGGCGGAAAACATATAAAGAGTGGGGCCCACTGTGATATATGTGACTTATCCACACTGTCCATCCCTTCTGCAAGCTCATTTTAGGGCATGATTTGAAAAATGAGGCAAATCCAAAGTTCAAGTGAACCACACTACAACAAAACAATGGGATTTGAACACCTACTATTAAAACTTCTCTAGGGACCTCAGAAGTTATGGATGAAGCTGATATTTGAGTTTTCCTTATTATGAACATGTTAAATGACAAACTAATATTAATGTAGGCCGTAGGAAGGAAATAACTTTGAATGACAGGCATCTTTAGAACCATTGTTCATGTTGGGTGGTCATCTTGAGCTTTGGATCTGTCTTGGTTTTTTGGCCCATGCCCTAAAATGCTTTGGTAATTAAAATGGATGGATGGCATGGATAAGTCATATACATCGCAGTGGCCCCCACAAATTTAAGTAAGCCATTTCTAGATTGATTTTCAACGAGGAAATAATTAATGAAATAATAACTCATTTTCAATGCATTTACATGGGGATTTGAAAAGACAGACACCTTCTTATTGTGCATGAAATACACACCATCCATATGGTATACGATCCTTGATTTGGCTCAAAACCCAGGATGATTTAACGGCTAGGTGAGCCAACCCACCAAATTATATCTAAAACCTGTAAATTCATGTGTCACCCCACCTCAGTTTTAGTTGATTTTTGTGCGATGCTTTCATCCCCATGACGTACAGAAGATGAATTGAATGGCTAGCATCATCATGCATAAAAAGTAATGGTGCACTTCTCATCCCAACTGTTTCCTTTGGTGCGGCCCATTAGAACATTTGAGTGTCGATTTTGGATTCCACCAAACATGATACAGCATACCTGATGGACGGGTTGGATGTTATTGAAGTTCCACCCACGTGTCTGTAACTTAGTGAGTAATCTAGGCTGGAGCACACTAGCATGGTTTTGGGTTCCTTTTCTCCACCCAGTAGGGGTGTACACAAACCAAGCTAGCTCGGTTGGTTCCTTAATTTTTAGAACTCGAAAATGAGTTCGAGCTTGCCCCATCTTGACTCGACTCGGATCGAATCCGGTTCGAACTCGGCTCGACTCGGTTTGACTTGGTGTAAGGGTGTATATACCTTTCAAAAAAAAAAAAAAAACCTACTTACTTACATTTACTCCTTTTCCCTCACCCAGCCATACGAACGTTAAACTCTTTGGCCCTTTCCTTACCCAACGCCCCTAAACCCTACTCTGAGCTCGAGCTTCCCTCTTCCGATCTTCCTCCCTCTCTCTAGTCTCTCCCTCCTCTCTCAGGCGCTCACCTCGGTCTTCTTCCCTTTGATATTGGCTGGTAACAAGGAAGACATGTATATGAAACCAATACTCTTTTAAAAAATAAAATAAAATTTATGTTGCTTAGAAGGTATTTAATAAAATACCTGTAAAACCATTGTTGCCATCTTATATACAATGAGATTTTGAAGGTGTAGTTTAGGTGTTTATGAAAATGTTGCACAGACAAACTCAGCTTGATCTTGGCTCGAACTCAACTCAGAACTAGCCCGAACTTCTAACTGAATCGAGCCGAGCTGGCTAGTCAGGCTCGATGACTGAGCCGAGCCGACTTCAAGCTAAGGTTAGCTTGTGGCCGAGCCGAGTAAAGTTAAGGTCATCTCGACTCGTTCAACTTGTTGTACACCCCTACCACCCATATTATAACGATAGAAGAGACAAACCGTGGTACACGTGCCTTTTTCACCCCACGTGTTAAAGATCCAGGCCTTATACCTAGTGGCTCTCTATGTCCGAAAATCTGATATGCCATTGTTATATTTTGTTTTAAAATAATAATAAAATTTGAATTTTTAAATTTTTGGTGTTTTCCTCCACATTTGAAAAGTTGAAGTACTTTTGAATTGTGAATTTTGTCTCACATCAGATTTGACAAAGTAAACTATCTTGTATATAAAATAGTATTTTTGCCTAGGGCTTGAGCCCATTTCAAGGGACATATGAATTTGGTCCTGTAAGGGGTTATGTCAATAGTTCTAATTTATGTCATTGATCACACGCGCAAGCCGAGCCGAGCCAAGCCGAGCCGACTCCGTGTGTACGACGCGATGCGACGGGACGGGTTGGGACGGGCTGAGCGCGGGTGCGGGTGCGGTGTGAGTGTACTCACGTGGATGTGTGTATGGGTACTCGTAGGACATTATGTGCGAGAGTGTACTCGCACTTGCGCCTTTTCGTTTTAATTCTCTCTCTTATAAAACTCTCTCTGATACGGTTTTAAATATTATTACTGAGTTCATCGCTGAGTTAACTCAGCACTTTCGGATTAAACTGCAAGTGGTTCGAGCCCGTATACAATGAGTGCACCGCTCGGATTGGGTCATAATTGTTGTATCCTGGAGGTCGATTACTCTGAAAATTTGTTGCACTTAGGACGCTGTCCAAGGGGAACAAATTCGATTTCAAGCCGAGTGACTCAGTCACGCCTCGACTCAATTCAATAAGTTTTCTATTTCAAAATTTTATTTTCCTTTTTTGGTTCTCGATTTTAATAGTGTATTTAATTCAACCAATTTTCAACAATCTTGAAATCGAATATTTGTTAAATTACATAGACTATGGCTACAGTAACAGTAAATGCTTCTACTGAGTTAGCCAAAATCGAACCGTTTGCTGGACAATCCTTTAAACGGTGGAAACAAAAACTGATGTTCGTTCTGACCACACTGAACGTTTCATACATTTTATCTAAATCATTTATTATAAATCCAACAAATCAAAATAAATTAACAGATGAAAATAATTGTAAAAATTATATTCCAAACTCTTTATCTAACGAACTATATGATGTGTATGCTTCTTACGTGTCTGCTAAAGACATATTGACTACTTTAGAAAAGAAATATATATTGGAAGATGCAGACGCTAAGAAACATGCAATTGCTAATTTTCTTTATTATGAAATGATAGATGATAAATCTGTCACAAATCAAATTCACGATTTTCAAAGTTTAGTTCACGAACTATTGACAGAAGGAATTAAGTTGGATGAAGTATTTCTGTCAGGAGCGCTAATAGAAAAGTTACCGCTCTCCTGAAAAGAATATAAGAATAGAATAAAACATAAAAAAAAATGGTGCTTCTTTGAAAACTACTATCGTACACATACGAATAGAGCAGATCAATAGAATCAGGGACCAAAAAGAAAATAAAAATGAGATAAATTCAAAGGCGAATCTTATGGAATTAAATCAGACAAATAATAAGAAAATGGGCAATTGTCATAACTGTAGCAAACCTGGACATTACGCAAATGAATGCAGGCTCAAAAAGAATAATGCAAACAATCAATTTAAGAAAAAAGAAAACTGCTGCAACTGTAGAAAGCCTGGGCATCATGTTAAAACTTACAGGCTTAAGAAAAATAAAGATAAGTCGCAAGCTAATCTTACAGAAACAGAAAATGAGTCTGACATGGTAGTAGTTGTGGTGTCAGAAGTCTTCCTTATAAACAACTTGGAGTGGGTGCTAGACACTGGTGCAACTAGGCATATGTGCAAGGATCGTATCATGTTTACCTCCTACCAAGTATCAGGAGATGATGAACAAGTATTCATGGGTAATGCTAGAACGTCTCCAGTTGTAGGGAAAGGGAAAGTAGTTCTGAAACTTGCTTCTGGAAAGACTTCAATGTTGAATAATGTCCTACATGCGCCTGATGTTAGAAAAAATTTGATCTCTGGTTCGCTCCTCAATAAGGCTGGTGTCAAGTTAGTATTTGATTCAGATAAGCTTGTAATGATTAAAAATGGAACCTTTGTTGGTAAGGGGTACTATAGCGATGGTTTATTCATTGTAAATGTATCCAATAATAATAAGAAGACATCTAGTTCTGTTTATATCGTTGAACCTTTTTATCTATGACATAGTAGATTAGGTCATGTGAATATGACATCTTTAAAGAAAATGAAAGAATTAGGTTTATTATCTAATATATCTAATGAAGAATTTGAAAAATGTAAAATATGTGTAGAATCAAAATTCATTAGAAAACCTTTTAAACAAATAGAAAGATCATTTGTTCTATTAGAGTTAATATACAGTGACTTAGGTGATTTTAGAAATCACATGTCTAGAGGTGAAAAAAGATATTATATAACTTTTGTACATAACTACTCTAGGTTCACTAGAGTATATCTGTTAAGGAACAAATATAAAACTTTAGATATTTTTTCTAAATATAAAATTGAAGTTAAAAATTAATTAAATACAAAAATTAAAAGACTTAGAACAGATAGAGGAGGTGAATATAAATCTTCTCAATTTAAAGAATTATGTGAAAAAAAAATGGAATAGTTCACGAAACTACAGCTACTTATACACCAGAATAGAATGGAATAGTAGAACATAAGAATAGAACTCTAAAAGAAATGATGAATGCTATGTTAAATAATTCAAGCTTACCCTTAAATATGTGGGGAGAAACAATTCTATCTGCTGGTTATATCCTAAATAGGATTCCATCTAAATCTTCTAAACAAACACCATATAAACTTTGGAAGAATCATGTTCCTAGTTATAAATATATTAAGTGTGGGGATGTCTTGCTAAAGTAGGATTAATTGAAACTAAGAAAAGAAAGTTAGGTCTTAAAACGACCGAATGTGTATTTATAAGGTACGCACAAAATAATGCAGCCTATAAGTTTCTAGTTTTAAAAACTAAGAATAATATTTTATATCCTAATATAATTATATAAGTTAGGGATGCAAAGTTCTTTGAGAACGTATTCCCTATGAAATCTAAATCTATAGGAATAAAAGAAATTAATGAATCAGATATTGCGTTTACTAGTAAAAATGCCTACGAGAAAGTAGTAGAAGAGATACAACCAAAAAAAAGTACTAGGGTTAGAAGAGAAACTAATCTAAGAGATGATTTTTTCACATTCTTAGTAGAAGATGATCCTACAACTTATATAGAAGTTATTACCTCTTCAGATGCAACCTTTTGGAAGGAAACAATAAATGATGAGTTAGAATTTATTATATTTAATAACACTTAAGAACTTGTAGACCTACCACCTGTAAACAAACCAATAGACTGTAAATGAGTGGTTAGAAAGAAACTAAAACCAGATGAGACTATTGATAAATTTAAGGTTAGGTTGGTAGCGAAAGGCTTTAAACAAAAGGAAGGAATAGATTACTTTGATACATATTCATATGTAACTAGGATTATAACTATTAGAGTCTTAATAACGATAACCTCCATATATAAACTAGTGGTACACCAGATGGATGTTAAGACGACTTTTCTAAATTGAGGCTTAGAAGAAGAAATATATATGAAACAACCTGAGGGTTATAAGATATCATGTAAAGAAAATAAAGTATGTAAACTAATTAAATCACTATATGGTTTAAAACAGACTCCTAAACAATGATATGAAAAATTTGATGGTGTTTTAAAATCAAATAGTTATCTTATAAATGATGTAGATAAATGTGTATATAGTAAAATTTCTGAAATTGATTATGTTATTATATGCCTTTATGTTGATGACATGCTTATTTTTGGAACTAATATTAAATTAGTTGATGCAACTAAAAAATTCTTGTCATCTAAGTTTGATATGAAAGACTTAGGAGAGGCTAGTGTAATCTTGGGTGTTGAAGTAACTAGGAAAAATGGTGTTATTATATTATCACAATCTCATTATATTGAAAAAATATTGAGAAAGTTTAACCATTTTGACTGTTTACCTATCAATACTCCTTATGATTATAGTGTAACTCTCATGAAGAATACAGAAAATAGTGTGTCTTAATTGAAATATTCCAGAATAATTGGTAGCCTCATGTATCTAACAAACTGTACTAGACTAGACATAACTTTTACAATAGGAAGGCTAAGTAGATATACACATAACCCTGAAAAAGAGCATTAGAATGCATTGTCTAGGATTTTAAGATACTTAAAAGCCAGCATAGCCTATGGTTTACATTATAATGGTTATATTGATGTATTAGAAGGATATAGTGATGCTAACTGGATCAGTAATTCAGATGAGACAAAATTCACTAGTGGATATGTCTTCACTTTGAGTGGAGGAACAGTCTCTTGGAAGTCTATCAAACAGACATGTATCGCTCGGTCGACTATGGAATCCGAGTTTATTGCCTTAGAAAAGACTGGATCAGAAGCCGAGTAACTTAGAAATCTCTTATCTGATATATCATTGTGGTCAAAGCCTGTATTGGCCGTGTCTATTCATTATAACTGTCAAGCAACTATAATGAAAGTAAAAAGTAAAATATATAATAGAAAAAGTAGGCATATTAGACTCAGACACAACATAGTGAAACACATGTTGTGTGATGGAGTCATATCTATTGACTTTGTGAGGTCAGAAAAGAATCCAGCAGATCCTCTAACCAAAGGACTATCTAAAAAGTTAGTTGTAAGACCCGTATCTTGGTCCGTACCGTTCCATAGACTTCCGCGGTCTTACCGGTCGAATTCCGGCAACCTTCGACCCTTAATCGATATCGACGCGCGACCTTGATTCATATGCCGACAACCCGAGTCGACTCAACCCGAGACCAATACCATAGCGACCGCGCCGTCGTTGCGGTTCCGATACCGCGACTCGCGCGCCAAGGCGATATCCTGGTCAAGAGATATGGCCAACGTTCGGTGCGAGAAAACGCCGCGCGTTGCGAAACTCAAGGGAATCTCTACGATGTGTCACATCAATCACATCAATCCCATCAATCAATCCATCCATCAAGCCATCACATGTCAAGTACACATCACTTCCATCCCTTTTCCCAAGCAACCACAAAAGTCTCCCAAACCCATACCTCTTTTACACAAAAAGCTACCAAAGTCTTCACCACCCATACCGCTCTTACACAAAAGCCTCAAAAGTCAATCTTTTCTTACACAAACATCAATCACCACATCCATCCATCACTCTCTCTCTCTCTCCCTTTATATCACTCTCTCTCTTTCTCTCTTTCTCATTTCAAAATCCCAAGCAACAAGAGCCCCCACGTATGGAATTTCTCAAACCCTCTTAAGCTCCAAGTGGCCCACCTTCCTACCCCAAAATCTTCCATCTCAACCCTCCATTCTTCATCTTAACCATTGAAGTTGAAGCTAAGGTGCCAAGGAACCCCTAGGAGCGAGAAGATCGGACGGTGGGTGCATCTATAGAGTAGTTTTACTTATTTTTATGATGGGCCAAGTGAGGCCCACCGATCAATGGTGTGGATCTCACTTGGGACCCTAATATGTGGCCGATGGACCACATGGATCATCATGATCGTTCCATGATGGGGCCATTCTCCGTGCACCCCATCATGATGTTTATTTCATTGCAAAAGGTCATCTAGACCGTCCATATCGGTGGGGAATGGATCTCCACCGTTAATTTACACTTTTGATGGTCCCATGTTCAACAGGATCCGTATATTGTATGATTCATTGTAAGGGAGGACCCATAATGTCGGGGTCCCTCCATCACAAGCCGTGTCCCACTCTCCATGTCTCTCTCTCTCTTTTATTATTTTTTATTATTTTTATTTTATTTTATCTTAATTTATGTGATGAGGTTGTGTGGCCCACTTGAATGGACCCCACCTTGGGGTTTATCTCATTCAAATTTTTATTCAAGTGGGGCCCACCTTATATGTTGAATCCATGACAAACATCAGTGGTGGCCCACTTCATCAGGTCCCACCACACTATTTTCTAAGAAGGTCCATCGTCCAGCGTCTGGGACACTGGACGTCCCTGTAAACAAAAAAAAAAAAAAGAAAGAAGAAAAGAAGTTTTGGGCTGGTCCCCTCGTATAGGCCTCACCCTGATGTTTATGTTCAATCCACGCCGCCTATTCCGTTTTCAAGGCCATTTTAGGCGTTGAACCAAAGAACGGGATCAATCTGATGATCAGGCGGGCCATACCATAGAAAATGGTATTTCTAACCTTTTAAAGGCTTTTAAGGCCCATTTTATTATTCTATACGCTGAAAAATGTCCAACCTTGGACTCTTTAGGTTTGTTTTGGGCTACTGAACATAATGGGCGGAGTGGATCTATGAAATGTGGGTCACAAGCGCGAAAAATCTCAAAAATCAAGTTTTTCTCAAATTTTGTTAAAACAAGAGGCTTTGCCTCTCTCTGACATTGGCAGCGACGTGCAGCAGGCGCTGCACGTCGGGCGGGCGGGCAGTGTGCAGCCACCCACGGCTGCTGCCGTGGGCCCCACCTGATGTATATGACTTATCTGCGCCGTTCATGAGGCGGGTCCCCTCCTCAGGTGGGCCCCCTCCAAAAATGAGACAGATCCAAAGCTCAGGTGGCCCACACCACGTGAAACAGTGTGAATTGAATTCTACCGTTGAAGAGTTTTTGGGGCCCACAAAAGTGCTGGATCAAGCTGAAATTTATGTTTTCCCCCCAACCAGGTCTGTTTGACCTTATCAATGGGTCGGATGTCATATAAATATTACAGGGTGGGCTCCACATGGGACCCACCATGATGCATGCATTTTAGCCCACCGTCCAGTGGACGGTGGCGCCCACCTGGTTGTTGCGTTACCTCCACCGTCCAGCGGACGGTGGAGCCCTCCTTGATGGAAATGCCACCCCGCTGTCTAGCGGCAATGGGACCCACCCATGATGCGTGGGCTGCATCCAAACCGTCCATTCATTTTAAGAACCTGTTTTATGTCATAGGCCTAAAGAATGAGTTAGATCCTTAGCTCATATGGACCCCACCTTGGCCTGTTTTGAGGACCATCCTAATGCAGTTACAGTAGTTCATTGGGGCCCACTTTGATTTATGTAAGGCCATGGGATTGGGCCCAAATTGATATGTTCTAAGGCCATAAGACTAGGCCATTTGATATATTGTAAGGCCCATGGGACTAAACCCATTTGATTATAAAAAGGGTCCATGGGTTTAGGCCCACTTTGTTATGCATGCAAGGCCTATGGGTTAGGCCCATTTGGACTATTTAAGGCCTATGGGCTGGCCCATTTGCTTTGTAAAAGGCCTATGGGTTTAGGCCCACTTGTTATGTTCTAAGTCCATTGGACTAGGCCCTTTTGATGTATTCCAAGGCCATTGAAATTGGACCCATTTGTTGCATTTTTGAGCCCATGGGATCAGGCCCATTTGATTGTTTAAGGCCTACGGGTTTAGGCTCATTTGATGTACCATAAGGCATAGGGGTTTAGGCCCATTGAACTCATATAATGCTTAAGGGTTAAGGCCCATTTGGCGTTCATATGGATTCAATTGGTGTGACCCATTCGACCCATGAGTTAAGCCCATTTGATGCAATGCTAGGCCCACGGGTTTTGACCCATTGCAATGCACACAAGACCCATTAGTGTGGCCCATTTATATGGCCCATCTGATGACTAAAAGGCCCATAAGATAAGGCCCATTTGATATATATGTAAGGTCCAATGGGGATAACCTACGGTCCATTGCAATGTGTAAATCCATTACAGACTAAGTACTGACGTTTACAAAGATCGTGCCTTGGGAGCAATGTTAGTTTGACGTCCACATTGCGAGTGTAATGCTGGTTGGATGTGTACATTACGACTCTCCTTAGGGCCCATTACTGGGCCGTACTTATTGTGTGTAGGCCGTCCAGGTCCATCTGCATTGTAAGATAGTTCATTTTATTATAACATGTTTAGTATAGTTCCATGACTCACAATCATACGCATCATATGTATGCTTGACGTGAGAATTGTCTGATCATACCATTTGCCTTCGGACAGGTTGTTTATGGGCTCCCGGTTAGGCGGTGTTGCCCTACATGAGCGCATGATATGCGCAGGATTGGTTGCATGACTGGATAGCGTGATTCATGCATTCCGCATTTGTGTGACATGGTTATTGTACGCCCTAGCGACACCAGGGCCGTAGCCTCCACAGACGCATCGTGGTTGGCAGGATTGGATACCGAAAATCATGTTCTACATGGGGTGCTATTGATATCCATGGGTGAAAGTCCCTAAACCCTTATGGTACCAAGAGGTTGCTCCAACGTCTAGACCGAGTGGGTAGATGAGCGCTGAGTGCAGAATACCAGTTGGGTGTGCTATCCACTGTGTCGTGGTCGGTTGGTAGGGGGTGCGGCCTTACCTGCCCGAGAGTAGGGGGCAATACTAGGCTGAGTTTGACCAGCTCGAGGAATGGGTCCGCTATCGACAAGTCGCGCCCGATATTGGCAGACGGATAGTGTGGTCTCTTCCACTTACCTTATTGCGCGCGATGTGGCGGCAATCTGGTTTAGAGTGTACTAGACCCCGGTGATATCCCATATTTTGAGCTGTATTGATGTATGGACATAGATGAGGATTTGTATACTTGAGTCGCATTGCACATCGCATAGCCTTGGGGTGGCTGATACCATTCATGTTTTGCATCGCATAAGCCTCGGTACGGCTCATGATATTATGGTTCCATCTACATATTCTGCATTACTCTGTCATTGCATGTTCATATTACTACCTTGCGCACACACTTTCACCACCCTCTAAGCTTTCTATAAGCTTATGCACGACCGTTGCGTGCAGGTGATGTTGGATCGCAGCAGCGCTGAGGTAGGAACACGTTGCTGATCGTTTTGGAGTTTTTGTTCTTTATCATTGTATTTCTCTTTACGCTCATTGTACTTGTAAAGTTTTTGATCATAGTGAAAATGTAATGGAGTTCTTGGTTGTTGTTTGTGGGTTATGCCTTTGGTTATGCTTAATACGAATCAGACTGATATTAAAAATCCTCATCGTAGCATCCCAGGATCGGAACCTGGCGAATGGGAGCTAGGAGCCGAGAATGGGGTTCTACGGAGGCTGTCGGCGCCGGATTCGGCGATCGAAAATTTTGTGAGCCCGGTTTCCGAGTTTGGGGCGTGACATTAGTCAATGATATAACGAAGGGAATGTGACTGAGCCTAATATATGAGCTGCCAGTGTCGGTAACCTAACCTATACAAGTGGAGATCACATGAGATAGGTTCAATGGGTAAACAACAAGACACGAGTTAGACGATTGTACTGAGTTGTATGAGCCCCTTCTATGGTGTACAGTACGAGCAGCAACGTAGAAGGATGAGTTTTTTAGAACTCTTAATGGATCCATAGTCATATATTTGGTAATGTATACAGTTGCTGTATACACTTGATGAAATTCACCTATATGGGTGTGGAGGTGGAGGCCGCTTCTTATGAGAATCTAGGCGAATTATCTAGAGCACTCATGAAATACAGGTAATGGTGTATGGCCGAAACGCACCAAACCGCAGAATCACTTGTAAAAGAAGAGTTGCGTGAGTGGCATGTACTTGCGATCTACATTAAAAGGATTTAGGTTCAAAACTATAGTGTCACCTGATTCCTGTAGACCTGTCTTGCTTACTCTAATGTCTGTTCAAGTCTATGCTGAAACCGGCATTATTGCACAACTATTACACTTTAATCCAAAAGAATTTTATTTTAAAACATGTGGGGGATTGTTATATTTTATTTTAAAATAATAATAAAATTTAAATTTTAAATTTTCGGTGTTTTCCCTCCACATTTGAAAAATTGAGATACTTTTGAGTTGTAGGTTTTGTCGCACATTGAATTTGACAAAGTAAACTATGTTATATATAAGATAATATTTTTGCCTAGGGCTTGAGCCCCTTTCAGGGGACATGTGAATTTGGTCCTGTGGGGGGGCTATGCTAATAGCTATAATTTATGTCATTGACCACATACGCGCGCGTGCGTGGAGCCAAGCCGTGCCGGGTCGAGCCGAGTCCGTGTGCGTGCGTGTGCACGACAGGATGGGACGAGACAGGCTGGGCTGGGCGTGGGCGCAAGTGCCAGTGTGGGTGTGGTGTGAGTGTACTCGCGTGAGTGTGTGTATGGGTACTCGCAGGACTTTATGTTCGAGAGTGTACTCGCATTTATGCCTTTTCGTTTTAAACCAGAGAGATACATCCCTTCCGGTTAGTCGCCTCTGTTGGGTTTAAACTCAACGGACCTAACCTTTTATAAAGGGTGCTTATATACCACTTCAGAGTTTATATAAAGACTTCCGATTCCAATTTCAAAATATACGAAAATTATCTCTCTTATAAAACTCTCTCTGGTACGGTTTTAAACATTATTACTGAGTTCATCGCTGAGTCAACTTAGCACTTTCGGATTAAACTGCAAGTGGTTCGAGCCCGTGTACAGTGAGTGCACCGTTGGGACCGGGTCATAGTCGTTGTATCCTGGAGGTCGATTGCTCTGGAAACCTGTTGCACATGGGATGTTGTCCAAGGGGAGCAAATTCAATTTCAAGCCAAGTGACTCAATCACACCTCGACTCAATTCAATAAGTTTTCTATCTCAAAATTTTATTTTTCTTTTTTGGTTCTCGATTTTAATAGTCTATTTAATTCAACCAATTTCCAACAGCCATAAGTATCCATTTTATACGGGCCATTTAGGATTTTCCTTCTTAATAGCCCGTTTCCTTCAACAGGTGCAATCCACCTGACATGCATGTGAGACTAGTTTACAGAATAATGCATTTAAAATGACAATTGTACCTAATGAGATGCGGATTGCGTCCTTCCCCGCCCGTCTGCAGATGGGAGCAGGGACCACCGTGATGTTTATTTCTCATCTAACCTATTCGTAAAGTTACATATACATAGGTACAAAACACAAATATCAACTCCATCCAAAATTTCTATGGCCTCCAAGAATTTCTTAACGGTAAGAGCCTTTGATCTGTATCATTTTTAAGCTTAAGCACTAAATTGATATGAAAAAATTGGATGGACAGTGTGGATAAAACCCATACATCACGTTAGACACTCGAAGCTCCTGCCTGTTCCCAGTTAGAGAAAGATAGGGGTAGCCGGGTAGGACGCAGACCTCGTCCAGTTGGGTGATTCCCGAAGCGGATCGACTGGTGTACCACACATCAGCTATTAGCAAGTTCCGTAGGTTTCATTATGAGGTATGTGTTATATCCAAACTATCCATCCATTTGGCGAGCTAGTCTTAAGGCTTGAGCGGAAAAATAAGATAGATTTAAAGAACAAGTAGACCACACCCTAAAAAGCAGTAGGAGAATGAACATATACCATTGAAACCCTCCCGAGGGTTACATAAGTTTCGAATCTATATGAAATTTGTTTTTCCACTTCATTCATGTAATTTTATTAATAGATTGGATGGAAAATAGACGATATGGTGGGCCCTATAAATTTTTTAACGGTGAAAATTATTATCCTTGCAACTATTTTTAGTGTGGTCCATTTGAACTTTGGATATAATTATTTTTTGTCTAATCCTCTAAAATGATCTGAAAAATGGATGAACGGTGTGGATATAATAAATACATCATTGCAGGGGCTATGTAACTTTGATTTGCTTTAAACCATTCGTACAACCCGAGGACCACACGACACGTATCTACACCAGCTGTCTAGCTGTGTGTGGTACACCAGTCAATCCGCTTCCGATGATACCCGCAAGACTAATAGATGGCGTAGCCGATTGCCTGTGCCTCGGGCACAGATATTCCTGTGATCCTGTGCCTCGGGCTTGAAATTTTAACTCCCTACATGGACATTGAACGACCACCGTTGAAAACTTTGTAGGGCCATCTAAGTTTAGTATCCGGATGATATTGTGTCCAGAATTTATCTGAGTATAATAACACTATGAACGGTTTGGATGGCATATAAACATTATAGTTCCGAGAAGTTTTCAACGGTTCCCATTGTGTTGTTTTGTGTGGCCCAACCGGGGATTTGGATTTGCCTGATTTTTAGATTCATGCCCTGTTGTGGTCTTACAAAACTAATGGATGGAGTGGATTTGTCATGGATTTCTATGCAGGCCACACACACTTCAGATAACAGGGGCACATGAATATCTTCTTGCCCGCAATATGCGCCCATTCAAGTAATTTAAGTGGACGTTGAGTGTGCAGTGATTCACCCGACTATACACGGTGAGTGAACTTCGTGGGGCCACCTTGATGAATGTGTCAATTTTTGCCTTATTTTTAGGGTGCATACGGGGTGCTATTTCCACCAAGACATAGCTAGAGATGGATAGTCTTGTAAGGGATTTGTGGGGCCCACCTTAATATATATGTTTTCTGTACATGGTTCATTGGTTTTGACATATCATATTAACCCATTAGGCCCAAAAATAAGATGAAAGGCTCAAGTGGATCACACAAAAGAAAGCAGTGAGAATTGAATTCTCATCTTTTAAAACTTCCTAGGCCTACAGTAATACTTAATTTGTCATCTAACCTGTTCATGAGGCTGCATAGACTTTAACAAACGGAGGACATAAATATCAACTTGATTCAACACTCTTATAACCTTGACGTCTTTTTTTATGATAGGAATTCAATCCTCACTGCCTTTTATACTTGAGATCATATACATCAAAGGGGCTTCACAGATCTCTGATAGGATTGTTCATCTCTAATTAGGTTTGGTGGAGTAGTACCCAATCACACCTACGTGAGCGCAAATTAAAGCATCATTCATATATTAATTTGATTACACCATAGTAAAGATTGGGATAATATTTTTGAAAAAATTGGCTAGTATCCATCATAACATTTATTTGTCACTTAGGGGAATATGAGTCATTTTTCATGCTTAATGGTATACTCACGAACGTTCACTTAGGAGGATATGAGTCATTTTTCATGCTTAATGGTATACTCAAGAAAGTTTGAACGCAAGTTCATTAGTTCAAGCATCCATTATGCTATGAATGCCTAGGCCTGTATGGGGCGTGAGTGTGTGAGTCAAAAAAAAAACATTAGATTACACAATAATAATTAATGAAAATCACAGATGCCAGATTGATAAACATAATGCTAGCGTCTTATGCTTATACTATCCAAACATTATCTGTGTAAATCAACGGTTAAAAATTATACAATCCAAACAAATGTGATTTTGTGCTTATAGCTTATATGAGACTTTGAATTGGGCCAAAATATATTCAAGAGACTTATTATAACATTTGTGACGAACATTATATACATATACTAATTATGAATATTAAAAAAGGTTTAGTAATTAACTGCAAATCCCTGTAAATATACATATACACTATTACTTTTGAATCACAGGGGATTTTGTGTCCAAGGTGCCTTGGGCAATTGGAGATTTTCAAATCTAGGGTTGGTATTTCAAATACACAGTGACAAACGAGGCTTAAACGTGTAGTAAAACAGCCGCATATGAAAAATATCTAGCGGTCCTCTTTCATTAAAGAAGTGTCCACAAATCCGACGGTTAAGATCGTTCAACTAAATTGATTTTTTGACTGTGACTTATTCACACTGGGTTCCACAATTTTGGCGGTTATAATTTGAGTCACTGCATCACACGTACGATGTTCGAGAGCATTGCGTATTAAGCATCATGCGCTCTCGGAGTATTAAATAACAGAAAAAGGAACCCTCGGCGAGTATAAAACCAGAGAGAGAACGAGAAGGAGATAGAGACGAATCAAAATCCAAACCCTTGCAAGAAAACTCAGATAGAGATGGCAGGAATCGGACCCTTGACTCAGGACTGGGAGCCCGTCGTCATCCGCAAGAAGGCTCCGACCTCGGCCGCTAAGAAAGACGAGAAGGCCGTCAACGCCGCCCGTCGCAGCGGCGCCGATATCGAAACCGTTAAGAAATGTATGGCTTCGATTCTTCCTAACCTCTGTTTCTCCCTTAGATTAGGGTTTTATCCCAATATCGACTGATCTGATTCTGTTCTAGATTTTTTTAAGGGTGTTGATTCTAGTCTTTTTTTTTTTCATTGGAGTTGTTTCGTTTCTCTCTTTTCTTTTCCCAGTCTTCGATTCCTGGTCTGGAGATCGATCTTCTTGCGCTTTGTATGATCTGGAAAAGATTTTGTTTACGCTACTCTAAATCGTAGTTTGATTATTGAAAATCGAATCAAAATGTTAAGAAGCTAAAAATGCGATGCTGATTAGTCTTATGTTCAATGTATACAATCTGTTAATAGATGAAGATATTTCTGATGCAGAGTTCTTCTTGTATTCATGAACTGCGGATTTATTAATATTGAAGTTGATGAATGTTAATTCCAGACGCCCCCATGTGCACAGGATCTGGGACGCTCTGGTGGTCCCCATCATGAGGATTCTTTAGGTTGAAAATCAGGCTGGTCCGTTTATTGGGTGGGCCATGGATGTATGTAGGAACGGGTGGTTAGAAAGATGATAACCAGCGGTCAAAATTCAAAGCATGTGTTGCTTGCCTGATGAGTGGGCTGGCCTTGATTTTTATGACCAGACAGATGCTCTGAGGGGACCGACTGATTTTTGGCCGTTGAGGATGGGGTGTCTGGAATGCGCATTCCCTTTCAAAGCTTGTATCATTAATATATTGATGATGTGCTAATTAGGACGTTTGCTGTGATTTCGTAAATAGTTGTATGATTCCTCTCTGGGAACTGATAGATGAGATGGGAAGATGAATAAATTCATCTAAAGATTCATGGAAGTTGTTTTAGCCCGTCAGACACTGATACTTTCGCTGTCACCTTTCTATTTATCTCTCCCCTTTTTTTATTCACTAGAAAGAGCTCAAAGTGTCATTATTTCTAAGTCTGTTTTGTCTCTCTGTTTATTGATCACAATCTCTTCAAAAGAAAATAGGGGCCTGAAGAGAAACTTTCTTTCTACTAGCACATGTGGAATTTGTAAAAATTGTTCTGTACTAGCATTATATTAGATTCTATCATCACCAGTGTTCAGAGTATCAGTATCATTACATGTATTGATAACTGGGGCTACAGACATGTATCGGTATTCACTGATACTCGGAAATATATCCTTGTCTAAGGGAAACATTCGGAAAAAGGTGGAATTTTGTAGTGAAGCTTCAGGAGAGGTTAAAAGACATGTTTACACATGTAGGGATCAAAATAATTCAAAAAACATGTATACATAATAACTTTCCATTTTATAGAGGCCTAACCGTATGTTGTCAAAAATAAATATAAAACGAAGTATAAAATTTGTAGCCAATCAATAGATCGGAGAACTCTTAACTAATATATAAATTTTCCATATTAATTGACAGTAAAAAACAAATATTTTTATGGAGGCCTAACCATGTGTTGTCAAAAAAAAAAAAAAACGAAGTATAAAATTTGTAGCCAATCAATAGATCGGCCAACTCTAATTAATATATAAATTTTCCATATTAATCGACATTAAAAAACAAATATTTTCCAATTCAAAATTGAAAAAAAAAAAGGATTTCACCAATTTCCCTCATTTTTCACTGAAATGTTATTTTTTTATATACCACAAATCCATGTGCATTGACATGGATTTCCATTGTAATTTATGCTAACATTAAAAAAAAGAAGAAGTTTCTATAGATTTTTCACTACCTTTGAGTTCTAGCCCGTCTTTGTTTCGAGTCAAGACTTCTCCCCAAATCCAAACTTCGACTCAATAAAAACCAAGAGTGACCAAAATCACTTAAGGAAGAAGATTCAGAAAATCTAAAAAAATAGAGATTTAATGGGTTTCTTCTTCTTCTTCTTTTTTTTTTTCAAATTTCTGTCAATTTTTGCCTATTTACGAATGTTCCCTCATATCGGGGATATTATTGATAGTATTGCTTATACCAGGGAATTTTTACAAGGGATTCTTCTCAAAATATCTTTGATATCGATAATATCACCAAATATTGCTGATATTATTGAAAATATTGGCAATATTTGGAAAAATTTAAATTTCTAGCAGTTTGGGTATCACTGATGGCGATACCCAATAATATCAGCGATGGTGAACACTGTTCATCTCTGGATGAAACATGTGCAAAAGGTGTTCCTAGAAAGAGTTTGTTTTTGAAAGGTCTCTAAGTATCGGGGAATAGCTGTACCTTTTGTGTTTCATTTTCAGCTTTCCTCATTAATGAAGCTGTAAATTGTAAAAGTGCTACTATATAATGTTGAAAGATCTATTATTTTATTAAAACCTGTAAGGGCAATATGACGACATGTGGGATGTGGATCACAAGAGATTTTAGAATTACTTGAATGGATAAAAACGAAACAGAGATAAAAATGCTACCGTGGAAACTCAAAACTGTACTATTCCCAAAAACAATTAAACTTTTTTTTGCCAGGTGTAATTAACTTGATGCGATTACAATGTCAAATGTGCTTTTATCTTATACTCAGAGACGTCAATGGTTGTTTGTCAAAGCATGACACTGAAATATATGACTGTCTTAGATGCCTATTGGTATTTATCTTGTTTCTGTTGCTTTTATTATCATTATTATTATTTAAATTTCTTCTTCTTTTTGTTGCTCTTTTAATAAGTACCTCTCATTGTATTATTTCACAATCTCTCTCTCTGCACCCCCCCTCTTGCCACTCATCACCAAGGCCACCTTGATGGAAGATATATATGACAACCGACATGCCTCTTGGTAGTGTACTATTTTCTTGTGCTTTTGTACTCATCATCATCGCCTAAACCTTATACCAAGTAATTGTGGTTGGCTTGAAGTACTAGATCCACAAATTAGAAAATTTTCTTCTTCATATTGTCATTAAATAATTTATAAATATATTGCATGGTGTTACTAATATATCTATTTTAATCCTCATTCTTATTTGTGTTCATGTTGAAATTGAACCGGTTCTTGCTGTCTCAACCATTGTGTATCTCTTTGTTTCAAGGGAACTGTTCTATTTATTATAATTTATAGATCTGCTGTAAATTATGTTGAATTTGATGATTGTAATGAATCATGTGGTTCTCATGACTTTCTTGATTATCCAATACATTATGCTTATTGCACATTTTGAATTCCAGTGCTAATTGTTATGTATGTTTTTGTAGCTAATGCTGGTACGAACAAAGCTGCTTCTAGCAGCACATCTTTGAACACAAGAAAGCTTGATGATGAGACAGAAAATCTTTCCCGTGAGTGTGGCATTTTAGCTGTTTTGCTCCTTGATTTCTCGATTTGCCCATAGTCTTTTGCTATTACATGCTGGCTAAACATTACATATTCCGGCTGATAGTTATTTTTGAAGATTCTGGATTGATTGTTGATTCCTTTGTAAAGTTTGGAATCGGATATAATTATTGCATATCACTGTTATCATTGGTTCTAGGATTATTTTTGAAAGACCTCTTCACACAACTAATAATGGGTCATTTTTTAAATGGTACTCGCCGGACGTGCCACTGGAATTGATTAATTTTGGGCCTTGGTTATCACTTTAGGCAAATTTTCTCAAGTACTTGATTTCTCATGTTCTTTTCTGGAGATTACATTTAAAATGAGCTAATGTGCCCAATCTTTGTACAACTAATAAATATGGAGAATATGCATCTCTAAGCATTTTGTCAGCATGGGCGAATAAAATGCTGTTATTCTCACCAGATGACATGAATCATTAGGAGCTGATCGTTTGTTTGCAAGATAAGAAATCAAACATAGGAGGCGGCATGATAGCTGCAAGGTAAAATACAATGATATCGATTCGTATCAAGTTTTTTTTTTGAAAGGAAAATGATCAAATGCTCTACCACTGAGCTATGGGCCCTCATACTAGATTTGTTTCAAGATACGGAAGGGCATCATGCAAAAGAAATAAAAAAAAAAATTCTACTTCCATCAGGATCATTATTAAAATGAAATGCATCAGATTGAATTCGAGCTCTGATTTCCAAATCGTAACCTAAACTGACCAGCCACTCTCTGTAATCTTCCAACTGGATAAGCTGTAGAGCACAAAGATTGGTTTGCTCAAGGAGGAGAAAGAGAAAACAGAAGGAAAGAGGAACTCTGATGCATGAGTGCTTCAGAAAACGAACAAACAAAAGAAAGAGAGAGAAGCACTCCAATAATATTGTGGATCCGTAGTTTAATGATGAGTGATACTGACATGACTTTTCATAAATGATCTAAAGCTACCTATTAGGCTGCCCTCCACTTTATAGATTCTTAGCAGTTGACATTCCAAGAAGAAGCCAATTGCCACCTATGATTCTCGGATTGTCTCATAGCACATGTGATTAGCTAGTGGGCAACTCAAATGTTCTTGCACATGTGATTAGCTAGTGGGCAACTCCAAGTATTCTTGCATGATTGTCACAAATGGTAATTCGACATGTTAAAAGATTGACTATAAAGTCACGTGTAGCCTATGCTACATGCTAATTTTGTATATGTAACATGCTACATCACCTATGGTACACTCTGTGCAGCTTAAATTACAAGTTATTTTTCAATAAAACATTAAAATCATTTAGTGTTTTCCATGATTTGTTACATTTTTCATTTTTAATAAAAATTAATTTCTTTTCGGTGATTTTAGTAAGTAATAATATTAAATCAGTTAGGTTGCTCTTTCGTTACCTCTATACTTAATCTTTGCCGAATTTTCATGTTTATTTTATATTGCATTTGGTCGCATCAGATGTCATTAAATTTCATTACTAAGCAGACTAATTTGGTGCAAAATATCATACAAATTCATGACATTCGGTGCAAACAAGCACAACCTTACCTAAAAATCTAGAAGTAGCATGTAATTTACACTGCATACTATGCAGCTTAAGCTTCATGCTTCAAAAGGGCAAATGCTATGCTACACACTATTTGCTATTTAAACCACTGGTTGGGAGATGACAAGTCAAATATTCTTGCACAATGTTCGTTTTGCTTCTCCTTTTCTCTTGGGCTTCCACTCTATTGAAATCATTGAACTATTAGAGATGCAATTATATTCCCGCTCTACATGTTGACCCCACATAGTCATATGTGTGGGAAAATTAAGGAAACAAGCTGCCCACATGTCTTTACTGGAAGTTACAGTGACATCAGCCCATGCTAGGCTATTATGAAAATATTCTTTTGTTAGGGCCATAGAGAGCTGTCAAGAGTCTACTTCTATTTAGAGTACATGTAGTTATCTTTATCTAGTACGCTTTAGTATTTTAAAATAATTGTCCAAGATTTTGTAGATCTCTTCAGGATCCATTGTAGCAGGTCTATATAAGGCCATTTCTTTATGTGTATGAGCTTTTTTTTTTTTTTTTTTGGAATGAAATAAAGAAAAAAGGTTTAAGTTTACCCACCTGATACTGGTTTTCTTGAAGGGTTAGATTCTAACTAATGTGGCATGATGCCACAAATGGTTTTAAGATTCGAGAGATTTGAATTCTAGCCTAGTTATCTTGGCTTCAGCTGCTGATTTCTCCATGGGTTCCACCTCCCTGAGTGTGCCCTTGCATCCTACAGGCCACCCGACTCGAGCTCGATGTGAAAATGCCCCCTGCATTAATTACTCTCGGCAAGGAGTCTCGAACACAAGACCTCTCGCTCTGATACCAATTTGATGTAGGACAATTAATCACTTGCTCTAAAAGCACGAACTAATAGAGCATGACGAATTAATCCCTTTATCTCATAGCCCAGGCCCCAAATCCATGGGTTAGGTCTTTGGCTGAACCCTCCTCGTAGGCTTCAAATCCATGGGTTTCACCTCACACGGGCCCCAAATTCATGGGTTCTGCAGGCCACCCACCCCGAGTGTGCCCCTGCATCCCACAGGCCACCCCACTCGAGCCTGGTATGAAAATGCCCCCACATTAGTTTTGTTACAAACCTAATTCAGGTGTGATCCGGATCCAAAATCTCTAAGTTTGAGTCCATCTTTTTCAGATTTCTGCATCTACTGCCTGGCCATGGTTATATTGGGAGCATCATCTGGGTCCAGATCTATATGTGCAGCATCAGATCCAATCTGTGTGGTTGGTCTCATCTTTTTTTATATTGAAGCAAGTTCTGATCAATCAGTGTTTTGCTTCCTTTTTGTTGCCATTATATATCATGTTTGGAAGATGATCTGCATCCATTTACTGCTGCAACATAAACTAGTACTAGATTGACATTGTCGGAACTGGACTTGATCCAAGGTATTAAAAAATGGTTATGTAGGTCGTTATGTAACAGTAACTGTGGGAACCATTATGCATTTTGGGGCCAATACAGTTTTTATTTTATTTTATTTTTAATTTGGCCGAAATGGCTGTTGCAGCCCATATTGTAATGGTAATTACAGTGGCTGTTACAGCCACCGTTATCTGTTATTGAATACCTTGATCTGATCTTGCTGCACTTCTGCCATGTCAGTTCCAGATTCTGACTAATTTCAGATCCAGGACCAGTTGCAACTCCTTTTGCATTTTCTTCATCTTCTTATCCCCTTGAAGCACACGCAAAAAACCAAAAAAGAAAAGAAAAAGAAAATAGAATAAAAGAAAGGAAAGGAACCTGCATCCAGCCTTATACCCACATCAGAACCGTACATCTAAACCTTTATGCCCTTGTCCAACCCACAAATCCAAAATGCAGGCCCCATCATTTCAAAGCTTAAACCTCACAAATCTTACCCTGCAGCCTGTAACCAGTGTCCAACATGGTCCCTGTTTTCACCAGATCGTAAAATCAGATTCTTCTCAACCCATTGCATTAACATCCACCCTTTCACTGTCCCTAAATCTGCCCTTTGACCTGCTTAATGCTGTTTCAAAATTTTCTCCCAGTCTTAGGCGCCAAATCTTTCCACATCCACACCCAGCCAATAAGATCCATAACTTGTTCAAATCAGCCTTATGGGCAATTCCCAAATAACCCACCTCATAGGCCAAACAATCTGCCACATTTTGAGCCCAATTTCCTACCCTAGTTTGTTCTCAAATTTCTTAACACCCACTAGAAGTGGGATTTCTTATAATACTACAATCATCATCATCATTTAAGCCTTATCTGAACTAATTGGGGTCAGCTACATGAATCCTTTTTTGCAATTCCACTCTATCAACGGCCATAAGTTAGATCATAGGATCATAGCTCTCAAGTCTTTTCTTACGACTTCTATCCAAGTGTTTTTGGGCTTTCCCCTTGCCCTTTTAGAGCCTTCAACTAATCAACTTGTACTAACTCACCCATTCTATCCAATGCAATTTTTGGTCTCCATTACACATAACCAAACCATCTAAGTTTACTTTCCCTCATTTCATTACCTATTGTTGCTACTCATAGGTTCCCTTGAATGCATTCATTTCTATCTCTATCGTTCCTTATTTTGCCACTCATCCCATGAACATGCTTTTCCTTAACTGCCCGACATTTTGTCCCATAAAGCATGGCTGGCCATATGGCCATCCTAATGAGGACATTCGACCATTTAGAGTATACCAGAGGAGGAGGAGGTCAACCTAGCCTTCACTTTGGCTCGACGACTTGTACATGGGCTCGGGTGGGCTGCACTGAGGACTTGGAGACCCCACATGCATGATCATCCGTCTTACATTAGGAGGATGCATGTGGGCTACTTCTTTGAGGAGTTTTGACCGTTAGATCGCAGGGACACGGCGATTGGACCGTTAGATTGTGTGGATCCTTCAATCGGGCGGTTGGATCATTTTGATCCTTGATCAGTTTGGTCATTAGTATTAGAATAAGCTGATTTTTATGTTTTTGATGATTATTTATAATTTAGGATGAGCTATTTTCAGTTTATTGCATCATGGGACATGTGAGGTATTATTGTATTTTATTTTTTTAATGAGGGGTGTTTTTGTCAAAACACATGTTGAGACTATAGGGGGGATGAAAAACAATTATTTTGCTTGTCCTATCCTATAATGATGGAATGAAATACAATTCTTTTTCTTGAAAAAGCTCTCTCATGTGATTTGAGATTCTCTTGTGAAAAGAGACTATTTGGTATGAATCCAAAGGTGTGAAGCCTAGTTATCATTTTCATCTCTATCATATTCTCTTCTAAAGGGTATTTTTTATTCTCATCTCTTCTCAAATCCTTCTTCTCTACCACTTTTCTTCTATAAACCCTAAATTCATTTACCCTTTCCTTCTAAACCTAAACCCACTATTTAAATCCTTCTTTTCCTAGCCATCACTCCACCCGACCCAACGTGTCACCACCAACTCCATCTGTACGGATAGGGTCGTAAGACCGTACGGTCAGCACCTTCCCTTCGTTTTATTCTCTTTCTTCAATCCATCTTCATATCCTATAAACCCTAGACTAAAACCCTAGTCCCCAATTCCCTAGGAAGCCCTAATTCACCAATTCCCTACCAAACCCTAAATCCTTAATTCCCAAATCCTCAATCTTCCATTTTCTCCAAAATTCCCAAAACCCCTTGAAACCCTAAACCTAGAATTGTGCAAATCTGCCCATTGAATTAGAACCATACCTATGCTAACATTAGAGTTCCAATCTCTCATTCGACCTTAGATTTTTATGCTTATGTGGTTTATGCTTGTGTGGGATTATGATTTAATGTGAATCTGAATTTTATTATCTACTTGGTACTCTTTTAATTATGGTAGAATGACATGTTATTGTATTTGACTTTGAGTAATCCGTTAATAATCTCCTACTTCCAACTGGTTAGATCACATGTCTTGCATCACATCCTATAAAATTTCCTTTTCAATTTTAACAGTACACGAAGATCACGTAAAACTCCAGAGGCACATATCCATTCTTTCACCCTGCTTGAATTCTATGGGCAACATCCTTCTCATTCTCTCCACTCTCATGAAAGTTCTTTGCGGATTCCTCATTCCTATTTGTATGGCTACTAAATCCACATACTCTGTTTTAGTCCAACTTATTTTATTTTATTTTTTAAGATGACAAAAATTAGTCCAAATAATTTTAAATCCCTTAGATCTGAAAGGACTCCATAAATTTAGCTTTGTGCTTCCGCCCTCCCTCGTTTTGTTAATCAAAAGTATGTCATATGCAACAACATATACCGTGGGATCTCTTCTTGCAAATGTCTCATTAACTTTGTCTATAACCAATGCGAAAAGGTATGGGCTCAATGCTGACCCCTGGTACAAGCCTATAATAATTATGAACTCAGTTGTCTCTCCATTAGTGGTCCTCACATCTGTTATTGTTGTCTCATAAATAACCTCCTTTCTTTCCTAACATGCACTGGATCAACACTCTCGAAGGACCCTGTCGTAAGCCTTCTGTAAGTCAATAAAGACCATGTGGAGCACCTTCCTTTTCTCCTTATATTTCTCTGTCAATTGTTAAAGCAGGAAAATTGTTTCAGTTGTAGACCTCTTTAGGTCGTTTTCCCAAGAATTGCTCGTCTCTCCTTGGAGAAGAATATTATGGTGTCTAAATGCTTCCCATTTATTGGAAATGAAGTAGTTTGGTCCCCTCGTTGAAGGGAGATGCTGGATGAGGAAGTGAAGGTATTTGTGAGTCTTCTTGACCACCTCCGATTGTATTTGTCAGCGAGAGGAGCGGGACAAGATAATATGGCTAAGGTATAAATCGGGTCACTTATGATCCTTCTATGGGTGGCTTTGAAACCCGTTTGGGGTTGCTTATTGCGTTCACACGACTCGTGTGTCACAATAGGGACCCCCTGAAGGTTGCGGCCTTTGGCTGGCTGGCTGGTTGGTAGGAATAGAGTTCTCATTGTTGACAATCTTCAAAGAAGATCCATGGTGCTCCCCAATGTATGTTATGCATGGCGGACACCTAGTCAATAAACCACCTCTTCATCCATTGTACGTTTGCTTTGGAGATGTGGACTGTGGAGTTGCCTTATCATGTCTTTTGACCTGTCTTGGGTTATGCCAGAATTGGTTGAGGAGTTGCTTTCAAGTTGGCATGGCGTGGGGATCGGGAGGCAAAAGAGACAGCCCTTTGGAGACTGGCTATGCTTGCCATTTGGTGGGAAAGAAATGGTAGATGTTTTCGCAATGTATCTTGCAAGGAGGTGGTGGTGTCTTCGAAGGTTTTAGTCTTTTTGTATTGGAATGGTCTTCTGTTATAAAGTCCTTAGAAGATTGTAATTTAGATTTTCTGCTTAGCCTGTAGCTTGTTGTGCCATCTCGGCGCTGTTTCAATCAAATTCCTCACCCTTCGGGGGGGAAAAATCATCTCTAGGATCCTTTGTAATAGGTTTATATAAAGACCATTTCTTTGTGTGAGCAGTTCTTGGAATGAAATTGAAAAAAGTTTTAAGTTATGAGACTTTCAACTGGTTTTTCTTGGAGGGTGAGATACTCTCTAAATATGGGGCAATGCCAGAAATGGGTTTAGGATTTGAGAGATTTCAATCCTAGCCTAGTTATGTTGGCTGTAGCTGCTTATGAGTTATCTATCTAGCCAGCTTGGAGATTTGCTGCTGTTTATTGCTGAGTTTTGTAATAATCTAACGGAGACAAAAATCCGGATCCAAATCTGTAAGTGGGAGTTTATCCGTTTCAGATCTCAGCAGTGTGGTTTTATAAGGAGCACCATCTTGGTTCAGATATGTTACAGTGTCAGATCCAATCTTTGTGAGGTCGCTTGCATCATTAACTTCTTCACATAACTTGTATATCCTTCTTTCTTGCCAGCTGTTTCCCGTTCAGTGAATCCTTTCCATCATGGCATCAAAAGTATTCACAGAATAGAGCCATTGTCTTATTCTTCTCAATTTTCCACCTTTATTTGTTATGCCAAGTACTTTAAAGTAGAACCCAATCCTTGTATGAAGGATTTCTATTAAATTAAAAAGCTCATTGGCGACTATTGAGGTAGCTGCTCTTGGCTTCTGGATGCCCGAGCAAAATTTGTCCTTGGAGGCTACAATCTATTTATGGATGCAAGTAGAAGACCAACTACAGAGAAATGGTCTCACCCCAGAATGATTTTTGGAGCTACACTTTGAGGGTCGTGTCATTTTAAAATATGATCGTCTTGATTGCCCGGTTGTGAAGCACCAACTGTCTCCTCTGGTTGTATGAAGTGCCAAGCTCTGTATCTCTTCCTGTTTTCTTCATAGGCTGGAACATGTTCTTTTTAAAATATGATTTTCTTGATTGCCTGGTTGGATTATTGGTTAGTGTAGTGAATTTTTTATCCAAGGTTTCCTTGAACAAATACAAATCCGTGGCTCTGTTTTGCTGGCATCTGTTAATTGTAATAGAACCAGCTCTCAGAATTGTCCTTGGAAGATTTTTCTATATTAGTTCATTCACCTGTGTCAGAATATCACTCTCATTTCTGATAATTGTGAACTATAGATGACCGTGTGCCAACTGAACTGAAGAAGAGCATCATGCAAGCTCGAATGGACAAGAAGTTCACGCAGGCTCAACTTGCTCAGGTACATCAAGCTTTAAAATCTTGGTACTCTGTTAAATGTGAACTTGTGGGTGTTTTTCTTTTCCTTCTTCCATGCACTTGAACGTCTCCATCACTATTAATTGCAGATGATTAATGAGAAGCCCCAAGTGATTCAAGAGTATGAGGCTGGGAAGGCCATACCGAATCAACAGATCATCACCAAACTGGAGAGGGTTCTTGGGGTGAAGCTACGGGGAAAGAAGTAAACATGCAACAATGGAGGGATAGCTGTAAAAAAGGGGGAAAAAAGAGAGTCAAGGGAAGTCAGTCAAGGGAAAACTAGGTGCTTTTGCATATTACATAGGGAGTGAGAATAACTGGGACTGGGCAGAGTCTAGTTTGGTGTGTGCATGGAAAGACTAAGCATATACTTGTGAGAAACTACTCTATGGTGGGTGTGGCCTTTTGTCTGTGTGTGTGTGTGTTTTCCTTTTAAACCATGCGAATCCTCTTATGGGTCTTGTTTGTCATCATGGATTGGTCATATATCCAGGATATTCTCTCCCTCTTCCACTATGTTGTGTGTGTGTAATTAGTATTGCGAGGTTGAACCTCATGGGAGCTTCCCATGAGGTTGAGCTCTGTGGACCCAACCGTGATGTATGATGGACATCCACAGCGTGCATTTGGTAGGTCCCCTCTAGACTGTGGGATGTGTCAAAAATCAGCTGTATCTGAAACTCAGGTGAGCCGTACCATCTGAAACTATGGGAAATCATGCCTAAAACATCTAAAAGCACTATGTGGGGCCATTTTGAGTTTTGGAATGGCCTAAAATCTGGTGCAATCCTCAGCCATGTGGGACATAATGGATGGGCTGGATGTGCAAACCACATCTCACTGGCTCTTATGTTATATACAATCAGGAAGGTTTCTCGATGGCAGACATCCACTTTCAACTGTTGTCTGTGGTGTGGTTCACCAAGTCATGGATTTGCCTATTTTTAGGCCCATGGCGCACTATGGAAGGGTGCATCTGATTAATGGGGTGGATGCCCCTCACACCACGGTGGGCTCCACAGAGCTCGACCTCATGGGAACTTCCCTCTGTGGGCCCCACCATGTATGTTGGGCATCCCCACCCTGTGTGTGTTGGACATCCATGCCGTGAATTTGGTTGGTCCCCTATAACCATGTCTCAAAAATCAGTCGTATCAAAGCTCAGGTCGGCCACACAATCTGAAATAATGTAAAATCATGCCTAAAACATCAAAAAGAACTTGGTGGGGCCCACCCGAGTGTTGGAATGACCTGAAATTTGGTGTGACCCCTCATCCAAGTGGGACATACGAGGGATGGGTTATACGTCTGAACCATATCTCTGGAGGCCCCATAAAAAAAATCAGCAGGGTTTCCATGGGTGGGCATCCACTCTTAACTGTTGTCTATGGTTTGGTGCACGTAAGTCATGGATTGGCCTGATTTTTAGGCCCATCACTCACTATGAAGGGGTGCATCGAATTAATGGTGTGGATGTCCAGAACACATTAAAGTGGGGCCCACAGAGCTCGACCTCATGAAACCTTTTTCCCGTGCACGCATCATTTATTAGACAATGGGTCATCATTTATTTCCTCCACAGATCCTTCGGGGCCTTCCTCTTGCCCTTTTAGAGCCTTGTATCAACCCACTCATAACCGAATCATCAGGCGGGGCAGTTCATTCAATGGTATCATTGGGAAGGTTATCTTAAACCATCTGTTGTTTAGGGTCATAAATCACATGGTTAGAATCGTCAAACCAAAATGTTATTTAGGAATAAGTGATACAAAGTGGGACCTATGGAATCATAAGTAATACAAGGTGGGATCTATGGAATAAAGGTTACCAGATGATAGATGATGATTGGATGTATTTTGTTTCACCAATCAGTCTTCAGCATCTAGTTTCCATGCAATTGTTTGCTTGGATTGATTATTTAATACCTAGTTGTTCAAGACCACGAACGGAAGTCCTTAGCTATGTTAATAACTGATGATTGAAGTAATGAAACATATTGATTTGATCATGTACAGTTAGTATACAAATCACGGGCATGGATCTCAGTAGGGCTGTCAATGGGCCGGGCCTGGGGTTGGTTTCATGCCGGATTTGAACTGTTTCGGGTCAGGCTGGCCCTATTCAAAATTCTGATTTTTCAGGCCCGAGCTTAGCCCATTGACGCCCGGTGATATCATTGTCTGCTTCTTTGGGACAAAGTCTTGATTCAAAAGAATTTGCGGGGGAGAGAGAGAGAGAGAGAGAGAGAGAGAGAGAGGCAAAACCCACTATTATTATCCATAGGTTAGGATAGAACATATACAATGCTCAAAAGGCATAAATCAAAGCTGATAATAAACAAAACCAGATGGTGGTAACATCAAATTGGATGCTGATGCATTAACCTGGGGACATCACTCGCAGGCGAGTTTGGTGCCAAAGCTGGTGAGACAGATGGCAAATGCCTGGAAGGCTGACAATGGCTGCCTGTAATCCATGGTGAACATGTCATCCCCTACTTTCCCAAACTGAAGGAGCACCGTCTCTTCATCTCCTTTGGCCCCTGGTTGACTGGGATCAATAGTAGCCACCAGCTGGAAATTCTTGACTGACGCAACTGTCACCCGCCCATGAAAATTCAAGCACCAGCACTGCAAATGTTCATGCCACCTTGGAGCTTTGTTCCTCAGAACCATGCACCCAGCAGGAACTGCAATGTTCTCCTTCTCACAGTTTCTGTGGGGTTCGCCACCGGTTTCCCTGGTCAAGGGGTACTGCAAAGTGCAAAGCATTCTCCTTGGTCCTCTTGACTTCAACAAGTTAAATTTGTAAGAGACATGCCCGATATCGAAGCTGCCTGCTGGAACTTGGGGGCAGATCTGCTTGTTGGCGAAGCGGCGGCTTGCACGGCTGCTTGACGGCTTTGCACCATCGTATGGCGGTTGGCTGTCGTAGATTGTGAATCTGGTGCCCAAGAAATCAGAGCTGCAAAACAGAATCAGGCTCAACAGAAAAGAATGAGGAAATCTTTGGTGTTTTTCTAGTAGCTAGCATGCCTAAAAATCTTTTACTGTAGGTCCCTGCCCGGGATTGTTGATAGAATATTGAAGACTACCAAGTCCAATAAAACCCGTTATACTAAGTGTGGCCTTCTTTTTATAAAGTGGAGAGGGCAGCAGCCATAGAGTTCAATAAAAGATCTAGCATTACCAGATTTGGAAATATTGAAAATGACTAGCAGAATGAGAAGAACTATATCAATGGCGATAGACGTTTTGCTTTCTTATTTGGGCAACCTGGTCTATCCTGGCTGATATAGTTCTTATTCTGCATGTCATTTTTCCTAGATCTTTTATTGAAAATTTTATGGCTTTTGCCCTCTTTGCTATTAAAAAAAGAAAAAAGAAAAGAAAAGGCGACACTTTGTATAATAAGCAGTTTTATGGGATATGGTAAAGTAAATATTTATATCAACATTTCCAATCAGGGACCTAAAATGGATGGGCCGGTTAAAGTTTAAACATGTACAATGTGAGGACTTCCACCCAATTGTGTCTTTGAAATTGAGCAATTTATGCTTTGCTTCATGATTAGATGGATTTGCTAAAATATGCAATTTAGACAAGCTTTCAAGGCAATGCAACCATAGAAGCAGTAGGATGACATAAAAGGACGGAAGCTTATCCATTTCTTTAATGTATGCTTTCTACAACTTCTAGTGTGTGAATGGCAAACATGCATGCAACCAAACAGCCTCATTTATAGAGGTTTATGTGCATACAGTTGACAAAGATGTTTCAGGAAAGAAAAATAATAATTTGAAAAAGAGAAAAAAAAGCGCTGTATAGTAAAAGAACATATATTCTGAAGGGAAGAGATCAACCAGGGAACATAAATTCCACGTCTCCATATAGTTTAATGCGGACATGATATTTGTATGATGATCCAAACCATGAATCCCATGTCCATTGATTGGCCACCAAACAAAAATTTACCTTGATAGGACTACCCTAGCCATCTAAGAAATGAGCTTCTCATGTCATCCGTTGCTTACTTCTCTTTTAGTGCCTACTTGTACAAGTTAAAAGCTTAGGATAATCCAAACAGTGTCATATATATTCTATGGCCCATTCACTTTGTACCTACTGAATGAATGACATCCATCTCATCCATGCAACTGACATATGTTATAATGATATGAAGGGACAGGAACTTCCATGCCTGCAGGGGCACCAGATCAGCTTCCCAAGTCTGGAAACGGAAAGGAATACCAAGATATGTTTTTGCACTTTTTGCTAACAGAAGTTTCAGGGGACAATTTGGTGCAGGACAATCTGTGCCCGTACCCAAACATAAGCGCCTAAAAAAGGAAAAAAGAAGTAAATCGCAATCGGTTAGTACTTCTCAATCCACTGCTTACTATTTTAGTCATCAAATGAACATTGATTAGGAACAGGAAAGTGCAGAGAGACCCCAGGGGTTGGGGGAAGATTTATCTTGGCCGTGACTAATTGTGTTTCAATCTTGTTTACAATACTACTGGAATTCTGGAACTTTCTAAAATTGTTCAGAGTTGGTCCAAAAAGTTTGGATTCTCAGTCAAAGAAATTAAGAAATTTTCTCCTCCTAAAGAAGTTACAGTTGTTCTACTCAGATCAGGTATGCGGATATTTATTTTGGCTGCAATTAGTTGTGTTTGATTCTGGTTTGTATCACTTCAAATTTCAAGAACTTTCTAATGTTGTTGAGAGTTAGTTTGAAAAGTTTTTTATTTTTTATTTTTTAAAGACAACAAAAAGTTTATTAAGCATCTCGCAAAAGAAAGAAAAGAATACAACCCAAGCAAGCTATCCTCAGTGTGAAGAAGTTGCTGGGATAGCTTTGACAAAAACAGACCAACTCAAAACTAAAGAATTAACTTTCCTAATAGCCTCTTCAACATCCACTCCTTCATTCTGAAAACGACATCCATTCCTAATGCCCCAAATAACCCACAAGACAGCCATGAAAGTTAATTCCTAATGCCCCAAATAACCCACAAGACAGCCATGAAAGTTAACCTCCCCCATGTCACGCCCACATGAAGTGGCCCACTGACTTCAGCATCGCCTACAAAAAATGCTCCCAGACTTTCCTAGCGAACGAGCAATACACAAACAGGTGCTCAATTGGCTACACATCTTCCATGAACAAAAGGCATATGTTGGGAAGGATAAATGATCCCCTCTGAAGATTATCCACTGTGAGGACCTCTTCCGGCCCACAAGTCAGGCAAAAACTGCCACCCAAGGGGGAGCACCATAGAACCAATGGTGATAGGGATACAGCGGAACAGGGGGTTGGTGTGGTGAAGACATTAACATGAATAGCAAGCTGACAGAGAAAATGCATGCCACAGGGATGCACCAGCCAGAGCATTAAATCTCTTTCTTGAGAAGGAATGTAATCCTTCAAAAGCTGCAGCATCCTGACGAACTTATCAATCTCTTCATCTGTCATATTCCTGCAACAAGGGGGATTCCAAACAACGTGGCCACCACAAATAGAGAAATGATCCCCCACCAATCCCCCACCACGATAAAGCGATCTGGAGCAAGGGAAGCCGCTCTAGGAAAAATATGTTTAGTCAAAGTTTGCTTGGTTCTGTTTTTCCTTTTTCTATTAACAGGGCAGGCTAGTTGGGTTCTCAGTTAAAGAAAGTAGGTTAAGAAGTTATCTTCCTCTTTCTTTTCTTTTTTCTTCTTCTTCTTCTTCTTCTTTTCTTTTCATTTCTCCTTTTTTTCAATCAGTAGCAAGTTAAGAAGTTATGGTTGAAGTTGTACTCAAATTTGAAGTGTACTTGGTGTATGATAGGTTCCAGAAAATTATGTTTTGAATAAGCTGGTTGGGAGTATCTTAAGATTCAAATACCGGGTTTTAGAGTTCTTTAATCACTACAAGATTGGTTAACAGTTACAGATTAGATGTACTTTCTGACAATTATTAAGAATTTTACACTTAAGAGGAAGGGTTTATGCTGGGGTATCAAAAAATGTTTATGTAACGGCAGTAACAGCTGTTATGTAACGGTAACAGTGGCCACCATTATGCATTATGGGGCCACAATGGCCGTTACAGAAAAAATGGTTAGTGATGGTCGTTATAGGGTCGACAGTTTTTTTTTTGGTATAGGCCGTAATGGCCTGTATCATAATGGTAATGATGGTGGCCATTATGACCACTGTTACTGTTATTAAATACTTTGGTTTATGCTTATGGGTGTATGGTGCATCCATTCTTTACCTTCAATATTCTCCTTCTTCCTTCTGCATCAATTTTTCCTTTCTCTATGTTACAATTTCAGTGCAATAAAGATTTACTATGTGCCCACGTCCTCGAATAGCAGGGAGATCTAGGCAAAAGTTACACTGATGTCCTAGTTTTGATCCTGCCTGAACAATCTAATTAACCCGAAAAGAAGGTGAGATTTACTAGCACAGAACAGGACAAGAAGAATGCCCTCTACAAGTTAAAATGTGGAACATTCTACTTAAATGAATAAGGCAGGGGCGCCAAAGTTTATCCAAGGCTCACCACAACTTCCCCACATACGCATTACTTCCTTGGGACACATCATCAGCATCAATTGATATGATATACTCAGTATGAGCGCCATGCCGAAACCTTCGAGCCGCCAACAGAAACTTCCCTATATCCACAGATGCTGCAATAATAAATTGGAACAGCAAGGATTCAATTAGGTTGGAACAGCAACCAAGCAACACCAAAACATTTGTGATAATGAGATGGAAATTACTGAAAAATAAACATGCACTTAAGGATTGAGAATAGCTCTCTCAAGTCAAATTGTAATAACCATCAACAGAAAATAGAAATCCATACATCTGGAAGTTGGAAGGAAATAACTTGTACTCCAACATGGGGCCTGACTGTGTAGGCATGCAAGTCATGTTGGTAACAATGTATTGGTGTTATTTTTATAGACGACTACTCAAGCATGACCTTTCATGTGAGTGGGTGCTTCACTTAGAGGTCTGCCTGGCAACTGCCCCTCCATTGACTGTACCCTTTGGGAAGTGAACCTAATGGTTCAGCTGGGCGGGGGTGGGGTGGGGTGGGGTTAAAACTAGGTGGGAACATGTTGCCATGTGAGTGGTGCTAATTGAGCCTCTGCCATGGCTAGTTCCCAGGGTAAAATAGGAAGAAAGGTTTATGTCTGGTGGTAACAGATTGTAAAAGCTTAACCAATCTACCATTTAAAAACTGACCCCAAATTGCTGGGAGAAAGGCTAAGATGATGATGATGATGACAGCGACAATGATAGATACATATGTTATGCAGCTATTTATTACTTTAGGTTTAGACTGTCAATACATTGGTAACAGATTGTAAAAGCTTAACCAATCTACCATTTAAAAACTGACCCCAAACTGCTGGGAGAAAGGCTAAGATGATGATGATGACGACGAAGGTGACAATGATGGATACATATGTTATAGCCAATATGCAGCTATTTATTAGTTTAGGTTTAGACTGTCAATACATGAATCAGAAGCTCAGCAGTCGGTTCAACGTGACATGGAGCAGATTTCTTGACAAAAGTTGGAGATATGTTGTCTGCCATGCAGGTGAGCTTTGAGTTCATAAACATAATTTTGTGCGTGCGCGTGCTTATCTTTGTTTATTTGTGGTGATTTTTTTTTTAAATTTTTTTTTTGAATATGTTGTGGTGAATTTAACTTCACCTAGTGTGATGTGCCAGCCAATACCAAGCCTGGGTGCGCCAGCCAATTCCTAGACCAGGTAAAGGAGGAGGCTGATGTTAGGTAGGCACCCAATCCTTTTGCAAAGCAGTCACAAGAACTCCTGGTTTGAATCTTGCGGTGGTGGTGGTAGGAGGCTTCTGCCAGCAGGATAGTCAAAGCTTAACAGTGATATGGCTTCTCTTTTCTATTTTCACAGAAATTTGGATTGATTGACTTGTAGAAAATAACAGAAATTAAAGTTGTTACAGTTCCCAAAATGCAACTAGTGAAAGCCAACACTAAAATGGACTGTGCAAACCTAAATGCAGAAAGATAAAAATAACAAAATTGCACTCCGCGAGACTACCACGATCCACAATATCTTATGTGGTGCAAATTTAGACACAACAGAATATACAAATTGTGGATGAAGCTAAAGACGCTAGATTCAGTTTGGAACATCATTTAACCAGTTCAGGAAACTCCTGCTCATCCTGCAGAAATACCAGACCATCTCTCCTCCTGTCAACAACTTTAAGGAAGGCGGGCATCGTCATTGAGTTTGGTGTTCCTCATGACTAACCTCGTACATGATATCTTGACTATGAACTATCAATAGAAAATGGTCAGTTTTGTCAATGAGCACCTGTGTTGGAGCCTGGAGGATTTGTCAAGATGAAAATGGATACCAGAAGGTAGAAAAGCTAGGAAAGTAGTTAATGTATTTACAAAGCCCAATATGGGTTTATATACATAGAGAATACAAGTCTCTACATCTAGATACAATCTAATCACAGATATTAATGTAATATACATAGGGATACAATCCTGGATACAACCTATAATTAGAGATATAATCATGATGTGCCCGGGTCATTGCCTTGGTAAAGATGTCGGTGAGCTGATGTTGAGAAGCAATATGAAGAAGTGTGATTTCATATCAGGGTCTAAGCCCAAATGTGTTTCTCAAGAAAGGGCATTTCAGCATGATGGAAAATAAACAAAACCTCTACCCTAAGAAAGGCATTTTCGATATAAGGAAAATGGGTTTCTCGAGGGTTGAGCCCAAATGTGCCACCATCCATCTTCAATTGCCTCACATGTGCCACACGTTTCGATTTGCTAAATGAGCCACATATCCACCTTTGGTTTTGCACCACCATCCATCTTCTCTTATGCCCCACATGTGCTAATGTGCCACATGTACCACCATTCATCTTCTCTTGCACCTCCCATGTGCAAAGCACTCTACATGCGCCAATGTGCCATCAACCTTCTTCAATCGCTCCACATGTGTCCATGGTGCCAATGTGCACAAGTGCTGCCATCTCGCTTCAAGTGCTACATGTTAAATGTGCCAATGCATGTCTTGTGCCACATGTGCCACCGTATAGTTTCAAGCACCTCACATGTACCGCATGTGCCACAATTCATCTTCAAGCACCCACATATGCTGCATATGCCACATGTACAACTATCCATCTTCAAGCATCCCATGTGCATGTGTGCTAATTTGGAACATGCTAGTGAGTAACATTTTTTCTCAAGATTTTTTTATTTTTTATTTTTGGCCAAACAACAAATTTGAAAATATATCCTAAATTTCTAGAAAAATCTTGTTAAAAAACAAACAAGGAAAAAATGATTCCTTTCCCACAATTTCTTGGAAACAAGTTTTTTGAAGAAACACTATTTCCTTTCCTATGCATTCCATGAACAAAACAGGGCATAAGATTCTGTCAATACTGTATGGTCCCAGGTTGCATTGTAAATGACCACCAAACTTGAGTTTCCAACATCCAGTACATGGACATTACCATCAAGTGATCACCTTTTCACTCCTCACTGATGACAGCACCATCACAATATCGACCAAAAAGCTTCTTTGCAAAAACCACCTTAAATCAAGCTTGGAATCTTGTAGGGTTTTCTCATCGCTCTAATCTATGCCAAGAGAGAAAAAGAGTCCCATGATCTACTGCATTCATGTGAATGAAACAGATATGCATAACAATGCATTCATCTGTCTTGTGAAAACTCAATCTAATGCATCAAAAAGAGTCTGGTGAGAGAGCATAGGGCAGCTGCAAGTATGGATCACCACCTTCCATATGGATTGACGACAAGTTTACAAGTGTTATAAACCATCGAAACCATGGTTTTTCTCATTTTCAATATCTTAACTATGCTATTTCTGACAGTTTATATCCAATCCAAGCGTCATGTATATAAAAGCTCAAAAGCTGTGAAGACCCAGCTCTGGTTGATCAAGTGGTTGAGAGAGCCAACTAGCACCCATAGGAAACTTCCATATGAGACTCTGGCTTGTGTATTTGAGCTTCAGACATCAATATAGGTTTTAGAATGAGCCAGCCCGACAATCGCAAGTTTCCCAAAGTACACTGCCAACGTCAATTTCAACAACTTTGAGAAGTCAGTATTTTTCTTCTTGCATTTCTGCATTGCAAGTTACACGCAGCAGGCCTAATTCAATTACTCACACTAATTAACATGAAAGATTAAAATCCCAGACAAGAAAACATTGGAAAAAATACAGGCTGGAAAGTAGAGACATGCATTCCGTTAAAATTCACTCACTTGGGCTAAGTCCCAGATAAAGGTAATACGTCGAGTTCTTCTTGTTCCTCTTGATAAAACATTGAAGAGGAAGGTCTCTTGGGCCCGGCTGCAAACCAAAAACAAAAAAAACAAAAAAACAATTCAATCTTAAGAATGATTCTGTTGCCACATTACACATCTATTAAAATCAAAACTAATTTCAAAATGGAAAATCTCGATACAATAAACAAACAACGCGATTCCACTAAGAATTCCTAAACATAAAATCAACCAAATATAAGTCCAATTAGGGTAATTCCCCCGATCTGACATGACGTGATCCAACCGATGGAAGAAACTATGGATTCAAAATTCCCATAAAATTTATTATCCAGGCGAATTCTACCAGATCCTGAACGAGACAATCTCCAAACAGCGATGAACCTGTTTGAGGGAGGAAGGGAAGGTGATCTTCCCGCTGTGCTGTGGCGATCTGACGATGGATCTCGTGACGTCTCTCCACCTCTTGCAGACGCATGCGCAGGACACGACGTTCTTCCGGAGGGGCCAACGGTCCTCGCTCGATTCGACCCGCTGGATGATGTCGCTGAGGAGCTCGGGTAACATCAGTGACCAGCAATTATCGTCGGGATCGGAGGCAGAATCATCTCCTTCTCCTCCTTCCTTCTCTTGCACTTCTTCTTCCGCATCATCTTTCTCCAAATTTATGGGTTCAGGGGAGATATTTAAACGGGAGGTGGTGAATTTGGGATTTCTGAAGATGGAGCGAGAGGCAGAGCCCTTCCCGGAGAGAAAGCCTCTTCTCAGAGACATTCTCCCAAACAGAGAGGGAGGATTTTTACTTTTTCTTAGAAGGTGGTTTTAGTATCGACGGGGTATGAATCGAGGGGAGAATGCAACGGGGCTTTGGAGGCATTTTGTGTCCGTTGGGGACACAAAAACTTCGGGGGTCTTCCGTCACTAGTACTCTATATATACGGTGATAGGAATTATGTATTTTCATGTCCTTTTCGTTTAAGCCCTACCCGGTTAATCACGTGTTAACTCACTCCTTTTAACCGGTACGGTTCTACTTACTCACTCCTTTTAACCGGTACGGGTCTTGGTTTAAGTCAGCTTATCTCAATATTATTACCCCTCTTGCCTTTTTTTTCAATTTCTTCTCATTTCCATATATATTTTTTCTCACCTCGCCACTTTTCATCTCAACTACCCTCATTCATTTTATCTACACTCGTTGTTTTATCTTCATGCCTGCTCGTATGAGTTGTTTGGATAGGAGTAAATGGAGATAAATAAGAAAAATTAAGAGTAAATGGAGATAAATAGTATTTCAAATGTGTTTAAATGATAGTAAATACATGTAAATAAAATAAAATGAGAGTAAATGAACATGTAACTAAAATACTTTCTACCAAATGAAATTTGAAAGTAAATAAGGTAAAATCTCTTTTAAGCTCTCTTGAAGAGTCGCACAAGTAAACAAAAGTGGTACTATGCCCATATCTGCCATACACATGGCATGATAATGATATTCTAAAATAATTCAATTACTGTCTACATCAATAAAATCATAGTAACAAAATGATCCAAATCGTTCAAGGGTTGGCCTTTTGGGGGACTGTGGAAGCAAAACTCGTATTAAAATAAAAAGTGTGAAAGATAAACACAACAAAAGATACAAAGGAATATATGATATCTATGTGAAAAATACTTGCAGAAAAAAAAACAGCACAAAGCAATAGCAAATTCACTATAAAAATAAATTATAAGAGATTTATGAACTTACATATGTGAAAACTAGAGTTGGGCAATCCTGACCCAATCCGGTGGATCCAACCAAATTCGACCCGAACTGAACCGATTCGACGGCCTGGATCGGTGCAGAACAAGTAGGGCAGTTAAGATCCGAAAGCTTTTCAGGTCGAGTTCAGATCCATACCTACCCGGACCGATCCAATCTGGAATTTGATCTGATTGGATCCAATCCGATCTGATCCGACTCGATTCAGAGTGGATAAACCACATGCATTTTCATGGTGGGCCCCACCAAAGTTTACTCCTAGCCAGAAGTGGATTTTCTGGTTTACCACACACCAGCTGTATAGCTGCTATAGGTGGGAAGACAGGTACGACGGAGACGGATTGACTACTTCACCTGACACCAGCCTCATGGCTAGTGGTCGGTGCTTTGTGGGCTCTAGCATGATGTATGTGTTTCATCCATTTTATAGATCATTTTAGGAATTTATATAAAAAAATGATAGGGATGTAAGTCTTAAGTGGACCACACCACAGGAAAACAATAATGATTGGATATCCACCATTATAATCCTCCTAAGGCCCACTGTTTTGTTTATTTGACATCTAATCTATTAATTAGGTCATAAGGACCGAAATGAAGGGAAAAAATAAATATCAACTTGATAAAAAACTTTTATGGCCTCCAAAACATTTTTAATGGTCAACGTTCATTCAACACTGTTTCCTATAATGTGGTCCACTTGAGATTTCGATATACCTCATTTTTTTCTCATAACATAAAATGATCTATAAAAATAGATGGAGAGCATGGATGGAACACATACATCATGGTGGGGCCCACAGAGCACTGACCACAAACAATTGGCTGGTGATAGGGGGAGTAGTCAATCCATTTCATTGCTATCGTCTGGCGCTCCTCGAGCTCCGAGTTGTACGAACGGTTCAAAGGAGATCAAAGTTATACGGGCCCCACAGTGATGTATTTATTATATTTATACCGTTCATATATTTTTAGAGACCATTATATAGAATTATCCAAAAAATGAATAATATTCAAAGATCATTTGGACCACACCACAAATAGCAGCAGAGAATGATTTTCACCGTTAAGCAATTCGTGTGGTTCACTTGATAGTTAGATCTGTCTTATTTTTCGTCTCAAGCCTTAAGACGGGCTCGCCAAATGGATGAACGGTTTGGATATAACACATACCCCATATTCAGGCCCACAGAACTCGGTAGCGCCAATCCAAAAGTCACTCTGTGCAAGTTGTGCTTGCGTGAAAAGCAAGTTACTGTGATTTCATGCAGTGCATGATCCACGGTCCAATAAAACGTTAATATGGTTAATGGAAAGTTCATTAAAGCTATGTGGGGCCCACCTTGATGTATATGTTTTATCTAAGTCATTCATCCATTTTGATATATTATTTTAAGCATTGAGCACAAAAAAAAGGTATATTAAAAGTTAAAGTGGACCACACCGTATGAAGGAGTTGGATTAAATTCATGCGATCCGAATCGTACCCGACCCGATCTGACTCGGTTTCCCTGACCGAGTCCGACTCGGTTCAGGTCAAGCCAACTATGCATCGGGTCGGTCCGAGTCAGGTGACCCGGACTCGGTCCTGGATCAGATCGAGTTCGGATCAAGCCATTGAGATTTCGGTTCAGATTGAGTTGGATCCAATCCGATCCAATCCGGACCGATGCCCAGCTCTAGCGAAAACCATCATTTTCTCACTTCCAAACCCAATAATTGACTTAGCCCTCCTTATTCTAACATAATCCCACAATTATATATATATAGAGTGATACAATCGGAATATAAAACTAATTGCTTAATTACATAAAATTGCACGCACAATCAATCTATGTATTGATTGACACCGATCAAGCAACCCTTGATCGATCGAGCACCTGTGTTCGATCAATCAAACATAGTTTCTTTGATCAATTGACCCGACCTGTTGATCGATCTAACCTGACTGAAATTATCCAAAAACCAATCTGTTTATTTCAGGGTTCACTCGATTGATCGAACATGTTGTTTTATCAATCGATATCTCATGTTTATGATAGATTAAAGACATCTAGACAACAATCTCTACCATGACTTCAATCAATATGAACCATAGCTCCAAGCTCCATCTTTAATCGCCTCCATTGTAGCTTTCTCTTGTCGTTATCTTTCATGCACACTCCTTCGTCATCAAACCTTTGTTAAACCCGTAGAAGTCAAACATAATTTAAACTTCTTCGTGAAAATTATCTTTGTAAGCTTATCCGCTGGATTCACGCTCGTGTGGATCTTCTGAAGAATAACTTCTCATTCTTTAAGCGCTTGTCAAATAAAATGATGACAAACATAAATATATTTAGTTCTATAATGGTAAACTGAATTCTTTGGCAAGTTGATTGCATTTTCATTGGCATAATTAATTGGCATGGCCTCTTGCTGAAGGCCTAACTCATTCATAATTTCATGAACCAAACATCTTCCTTGAAAAACCTCTGTCACTGCTATATACTCAACTTCGGTTATAAATAGATCAATAACAGATGGAAGCTTCAACATCTAATTGATCGCTCCACCTACTGGTATAAATAAGTAACCGAAAGTCGACCTTCTGTTGTCCACATTCCCTGCGTAATCAGCGTTCATATAGCATACCAATTTTTCCTCTGATTTCTCTAATGTTAAGACGTAATCTGCTATACTTCGTAGATAATAAATTAGCCATTTCACTGCCTCGCAATATTGTTTACCAAGGTTTGACATGTATTTGCTCACAACCTTAACTGCATGTGAAATATCTAGTCTCGTAGAGACCATGTCACACATCAAACTGCCAATTGCATTCGAGTAGAGCACATGAGACACAAACTAACTTTCTTTATATATAATGAGGTATTTTTCTAAAAAAAATTAAAAGTGAGCAGTATAGGGTGTGCTAACTAGTTTTGCTTTGTCAATCCTAAACTTCACCAATATCTTCTAAAGTTATTTAACCTAAGACAATTGTAACCTTCTCCTCTTACTATCTTTATGTATATTAATATTGAGAATCCTTCATGCAACCCCCAAATCTTTCATTTAGAATGTCTTTGATAACTGAGTCTTTAATATATTGATCTCAGACATATTATGACTAGTGATAAGCATACCATCAATTTATAATAAAAGTATAATAAATTCTCCATCACTCAGTGCCTTTAAGTAGACACAATGATTATATTCACTTCTATTAAACTGCTAACTTGTCATGAAAGTATTAACTTTCTTATACTACTACCTAGGCGACTGTTTCAGGCTGTACAACGATATTTTTAACATACAAACTTTATTTTCTTACTCCTATATGTCGAACCCTTCTGGTTACTTCACATAGATATGTTATTCTAATTCCCCAAGTAGGAAAACAATCTTCACATTCATTTGTTCTAGTCCCATATTATATTAGGCAACCAATGCCAACACAAATATGATAAATACCTACTTGAAAATAGGCATGAAGATCTTACTAAAGCCGATGCCTTCTTTCTAAGCATACCCCTTCACAACCAATCTTGTCTTGCATCTATCCTATTTTTTCAATAAATCCACTCATAATTGATCACTTTACGTCCAATGAAAAATACCACAAACTCTTACGTCTTGTTCTTGTATAAAGAGATCATCTCATCTTACATTACCACCATCCACTTTTTAGCATTTAGGTCATCCAGTGCTTCTTAAAAGGCAGACAGATCTCTCTCATCTGTAATAAGAGCGAATGTAGTATTTGAGTTATCTCTGTATATAACCGGTAATTTGTGATATCTCGGTAGATTTCTCTTCACAGTTGACTACTCCACTTACTCTTATACCTCTTCTCGTGGTTTAACTTCATCTTGTGCCTCACATTTTTATATTTCAATGTCAATTGTTGTTGACTTTTTTTTTTCCTTGTATTCATCCTTATAGAATAAGGAATCCTTATCAAACCTGATGTCATAGCTTTTTGTGATCTTCTGTGTGACTGGGTCATACGGCTTATATCCTTCACACCATCACCATTTCTAATAAAAATACGCTTCTTTGCCCTCTGGTTTGGCCTATTTCTCTCAACTAACGGTACTTAAAAGTAAGTATTATAACTAAATGCTCGTAGCCCTGAGTAGTTTACTTCATGACCGCTCCACACTTCTTCTTTTTTAAAAAAATTTACAGTTAAATAGCATAGACAGAGACCAATTCACTAAGTAACAAGTCATGTTAACTATCTCAGTCCATAGCTCATTGCATAACCCATCATTGCTCAACATACTTCAGGCTCTTTCCAAGAGAGTCTGATTCATTTGTTTCACCACACCATTCTACTATATTGTGTGCCTAACTTTGTTATGCCAAATGATCCCACTATCTTTACAAAATTGATTAAATTTTTTTAAAGTAAATTCTCCACCATTGTTTGTCTTTAGTATTTTCAATTTTTGCCCCGTCTGCTTTTTATATCGTTACCTTCTATATCTTGAAAATGGTGAAAACATTGGGTTTATGTTTCATAAAGTAACCCAAACTTTTTTAAAGTAGTCATCCATGAATGGGATAAAAATGATGACCCCCTTGCATACACAAAATGTGATAGCTCTCATACATCAGAATGCACATAATTAAGAATATCATTACATACATGTTTTCAGATTTAAAAGATAATCGTGATTGTTTACCATATATACAATGCTCACATATATTAAAATCAACACTTTTAAAAGCATGGATCAAGCAACGATCATAAAGTAACTTTATACTATGCTCGCTTATGCAGCCTAGGTGTGCATGCCGCAAACGTGCCAATGCGAACTCCATTATAGACGTTGCAGCTCTACCCATTTCGATATTCCTAATCAACTTGTAAAGGTTACCACTCCATTTGCTTTATTACAATAAATGCCCCATTTGAAACATTTAGGACACGATCAAATCCAGTGAACTTGTACCTAATCCATCGAGAGCTCTTGGAGATATCAGATTCTTCCTCGATTTATGAACGTGTCTCACATTCGTCATAATGCACTCTGTTCCATCAAACATTTTAATGTGCACTAATTCGATTCCAACAACCTTATATGTAAATTCATTGTCCATAAACATCTGACCACTATTGTACTCGCTGTAACTAGTGAACTAACTTCGTCAAAAAATCATGTGGTATGAATCTATTGGATTCAAAATTTACTCATTATTAAGATACCGGGATTCGGATGCGGTTAAAACATCACAACCACCCACCTGCTCACTAGATTCTATTGTATTGAACTCCTTCAATATTTTATATGATTTTTTTCATTTTTTGAGCTTTAAGATTCTAATATAATCATTCTTCATATGTTATTATCTTCCACAATTTCAGCACTTTATCTTCCATTTATCCTTCATTTACTATCTCCTAAATGAGCTTTTAGCTATTTTATAAAATTAGTTTTAACCGTCCACTTGACCCATAGAGGAGTGTAAAAACTTAATCTTTCGACCAAAAGATCTAAATTATGTAGGCCACTTGATGTAGACCCTTAAAAAAAATAAACAAATTTCCTTTTACACACACCTCATGAGTATTTGAACCCGTGATCTTAGTGTTGAAACTTGACAGGCTTTACCATTGGGCCATGAGTAGGGACCGACTTGATGGAAAGGTATGTTTGTGCCATGTTGCCATGCGTGCTTACATGTGGATGGACAGCCTAACATGCGTGTTTAACAAACTTTAACTTGTATGCACGAGCAACGCGGAATTACACGTGTGATATTTTGGACTGTTTGAGTGGTGGGATTCACCATTTACCATCAATATGCTAAGAAGAAAATCCAAGCAGTCTGCTCTTCCAACCGACCTCTGCTTATGAAGGTTTGATGGTTAAAAAAAGGTACCTAATGATCCTCATATATTGTGCATGTGTAGCCCACCTGATGAGCAGGCCAACCTTTGGGTGAGGGGACATTAAAAATGTGGGCCATCAGATGAACAATCCAGATCTTCGAACACATAGGACGTCTCCTGCATGAGTATAGAAATGGTATTTCTTTATGTACAGTAACTCTGTCTACGAGAACTCCCTTGCAACTTATATCCTACCGGTCACAGATCGGCGAGTCCGGGGTAAGAGAATAGTAGGTGAGTCCCTGAGCATGGGTCAGGACTCAATTTAGGGCATGGTCTAAAAAATAAAGTAGCTCTAAATTTTGAGCGAATTACATCACAGGAAACAATGGTAGCTGACAATTAAAAAACTTCCTAAGAGCAATAAAAGATTTAGGTTAAACTGATATTTGTTTTTTCCCTTCATCTATCATTTAGATCTTTATAACTCATCAATAGCTTGGATGGATAATAAATATCTTGATAGCTTTAGCAAAATTTTAATGATAGGCATTCCTACAAGCACTATCATTGACTATTAAAGCCTTCTTGTGAGACAAAAAGCTCCGAATGAAGCTGATGTTTGTTTTCTCCCTTATTTGATCTCCTTTAAACCGTAAGTACAACTCCGAGCTGGAGGAGCGTCGGCGCTTGGTACACCAGCTACACAGCTGGTGTATGGTACACCAGCCAATCCGCTTCCCACACGTAAGAGAAGAGGAGAATGGATTGGCAACTCCCCCTGCCGTGCTTTGTGGGTCCCACCATGATGTATAATGTATGTGTTTCATCCATTGTTATATATAATTTTAGTGTTTGATCTCAAAAATGAGAGGGATATAATCTCAGGTGGACCACACCACAGGAAAAATTAAATATCCACTATTAAAATCCTCCTTAAGGCTCAATGTACTGTTTATTTGACATCCAATCTGTTGATTAGGTCATACAGACACAGATGAAGGGAAAAAATAAAGATCAGCTTGGTCTAAAACTTTAATGTACTTCAAAAAGTTTTTAATCATCGACGTTCATTCAACACTATTTCCTATAACGTGGTCAACTTGAGATTGGGATATAACTTATTTTTAGTCTTATATCATAAAATGATCTAAAAAAATAGATGGACAGAATGAATGAAACTCATACATTGTGGTGGGGCCCACGGAGCACCGACCACCAGCCATTGGCCGGTGGCAGGGGAGTAGCCAATCCGTTTACAGAGGAGAAAGTGGATCCGACTCACCATTCAATCAATCGTAGTCACCCAATTGGCGACGTTTGATTGGTCAGTACAAATAAAAATGCCCGATGAAAGCTGACATCGCACATGTGTCTCCGTGTCAGCGTGACACACCTCTAGATGGGAGCTTTCCTGCATATTAGTTACTCTTCAGGTGGGCTACAGATAGAACAAATGAATGGCCAGAAAGAAAAAATTAAACGTTAATTTACTTGGTACGTTGTGGCCCACTTAGAGAGCACAATTATCTGATTTCTTAAGCAGAAGGCATAAACATTATTTCCAACCTTACGGAAAGGTCAGATCTAATGCACGTGTTTCATATTGGCACATGTGCCTGCGTTGATGCATACGTCCAGATGCGAGTGGAATTAGCAAATCTTGCCACTAGCATTTCATTTTCACGAGCCGATATAGCCACGGTGGCCAACTAGAGGACATCCAACGTCTATCGGCTGGACCCCACACGGATCACGGCCCAATTTTTTTTATATTTTTTATTTAGTCATGAAGCGTATGGACTGGGACTCGGCATGGTGGATCCCCCAATCCACCGAGCACTGACTGTGGGGCCACCTTGATGTGTATGACTTACATCCACGCCATCCATTTTGAAAGCTCATTGTGGGTCTCAGAAGAAATAAGCAAATCCAAATCCAAAGTGGACCGCACTACAAGAAACAGTGATGATTCACAATTAAAAACATTTTGTGGGCCACAATGGTTTTGGATCAAGCTACCTTCATATATATATATATATATATATATATATATATATATATATATATATATATATATCTTTGTGGCCTTATCAATAGATTGGATGGAAAATAAATACCCTGTTTGCTTTCAAGACGCTTTTAATAATATTTTAACGATGGTATTTAATCACCACTATTTGCTGTGTTGTGGTACTTAAGATTTGAATTTATTTTATTTTCGGAATCATGAACTAAAATAAGCTTTCAAAACGGATGGACCAGTTGTATATAAGGTATATATATCACTGTGGGTCCCACAGTCAGGGATCCGCTCACCTCGGATCCACATCAACCGGGCCCTATGGACTGTGGCTTGGTTTTTGTTAGCTGCTTTTGCGGGTAACCGACCGTAAACCGAAGGCAAATCCCTCTGGCGATTTATGGGCTATGGAATCTCCGTATTGGGCGAGAGAATGAACGGTGCACATCTCATGGAAGTATGTGGTTCTCTGCCTGTCAATGATGTGGACGTATAATTTTCCACATGTTGCAATTGACACACATGACATCGTGTGATTCGAACTTATGGCTGGAGGGCTCTGCAGTTCTGAGTCCAGCTGTGGCCCACCTCCAGTTGTTCGAATTAGAGCCGCATGTAAATTTCGCCCACAGCATATAAAATAGAATGAGTGGACCGGACTCCTAGGCACATTTGTGATTCTATGATTCGGCCTTTTAATGGAGGCCAGGGACTCTTGCTACACGGCCGCTCGTGTATATGTTGGCATATTCTAGACTTTGATACTCTAAGTGTGATTGAGTGATCCATTTTGGCGCTATCATGGTGCCTTTTTTATGACAAATGTCCTATGAGTGTGATTGAGTGATTCATTTTGACACTACTACGGTGCCACTTGATGACAAACGTGCTTTAATTATCATTTTGCTAATATTGAATATAAATATTTTAATCATAGATTTTAGATTCAATATCTACATAGTTGTCATTTTGTTCCGAGTAGAAACGGGTGTCGAAAGTTGGAATATTCACATTCAATAAAAATAAATGAAAATTAAAATATATATTCAATACGTTATTTCATTCATTTAAATTCTTATTACATTTCTTTTATTGCTTTCAATTTTAAAATAAATTAAATTTATTTACTATAATTAAAAATAATTTTATAATAATTTCAACAGCATCTCAACTTATGTGGCATAAATGACAAAAGAGTCAGGTAATTGGACATAACGATACTCCTATTGCACAACTGCACAACAACACATCATAGTTAGTCATATTTACTTCAAACTGATCAAACTATGGTCCCATCTTGGATGTATATTAAAACCTGAAAGTTCAAACAACGGTCCTATCTCCTGTTCTAGATATTTATTAAAGGACCTAAAATAAAAATCATCATTTTCTCTAGTTTCAGCATCAGAGGTTAACCGTTGTCGTGGAGACAAATTTTCGACTGTAGAGCCTGTCTTTTACCCCCACGTCTTTTCCAAACGCTCTTAAGCTTTACTCTCCTAAACTAAACCATTCCGTACGAGTATGCTAATTTCAAACGAAAATGCCTTTGCATTTCAGCATGTCGTACGATCCATAATGTAGACCTAAATGTACGGATTATAGCCGTAGCTATTTGTAGGGTAAGAACTCCGGTTCGCGGGCCTTTGTATGTAGACCTACGCGATCACTGTACGGTTATAATCCGTAGCTATAGTCTAGACAACCATACCCAATACAGGGGTAGTTCGTCTGAAAATAGCATACCCGTACATAATAGCTTAGTTTGAAAGTGCTTTGAAAAGAAGGTAAGGTTTATAACCGGAAATTTCTCTTTTGAGGACGTGATTTAAAAATAGGTTATTCGACCATTTAATTGGCTTAATTTTGGGTTTTTTTTAATCTAATTATATGACACGTCAACAATTTCAGAGTGCCTCCGTATCGAGCATCATGCTCTGCCAGAATGTTAGATTACTGCCTTCTTTTCTAAGAAACGGACTGGGTACTCCCCTGCCACCAGCAAATGGCTGATGGTCGGTGCTCTGTGGGCTCCTCCATGATGTAAGTGTTTCATCCATGCCGTTAAAATATTTTTATAGATAATCTTAATTGGTCCACATTACACGAAACAGTGTTGAATGAATTTCGACTATTAAAAACTTTTTGAGGGTTCATAAAAGTTTTGGATCAATATGATCTTTTTCTTCCCTTCATATGGGTCTGTATGAGCTAATCAAAAGATTGGAAGTCAAATAAACAGCACAGCGAGCCCTAGGAGGATTTTAATGGTGGATATCCAATCACTATTGTTTTCCCCTGGTGTGGTCTACCTGAGATTTATATCCCTCTCATTTTTGGTTCCAATCTCAAAATGATCTTTCAAACTGAATGAAACGGAATGGATGAAACAAATACATCATTGTTGGGCCCAAAGAGCACCGACCATCAGTCACGGGGCTGGTGGCAGGGGAGTAGCCTATCCGTTTCCTCTTTTCTAACTTTAGCCTTTGACCCGGTCCCTTGAAAAGGCTGTGGATGCTGTAAATTTAAAGAAGTTATTTGATAGTCCGGCAGACCAGGACTCTTGGTGCGCGGGCATTGAGAAATTGTACCGCACGCCAACTTAAATTAAACCGCATAAATTGCCAGCGTATCATCCATCTAGCTCTGCCAGTATCAAGTGTCTCATCTTCCACACTACTCTGCCAGAGTGTTAAAGTTTATCTGCACGTGGATATTTGAAATTACATGCTCTGACGGAAGGTTATTCATGTCATCGAAAGAGCAATGGCAGGATTTAGTAGAGTACGACGGTCTACAGTGCACACTCACGCAACCACTCATTTACCTCAATCAACCCCAACATGGTGGGCCGCACTCTGGAAGTATCAGATTTACATGTTGATCCTAACCAAGTGGCTGATGGTCATCAAAATCTGGTCATAATAAGAAAAAATAAAAAATAAAAAAATCAAACAGTCATAGTTCAACGAACAAGATCAAGCAATCAGAACTTAAAATCGACCAATGTGATTATGAAGATATCACACATCTACAGTCGGCCAGTAATTTGGACGGTTTAGAATGAGATTAAAGCATGCTATGTATGCCGCATATGTATGCATCATCACACTCCACCATTGTCTATCAATTAACTCCCCTCTTCCATCATTTTTAAAACGGTGGTGACTCATCTCCTCACGTGGCTCCTCATGGAAAACCATCCAAACCATCCAAATTATGGGGCACATCGATTTGTAGCTATCAAATGTATGGCCAGAAAACATATGGTGAGTGGTTCAAAATCCAAGGAACAATCAGAGTGGGGATTAAGGATCATCAGCCACGTGTCACCGCATTGTACCCAGCATCCAAACATAGTCGGAAGATCGGAATCATCTATGTTATTTATGGTAATTTAGTTAAGCCACAGTAATAAATATATGTTTAACAGATGATTCTAACCACTGATATGTTCTGCTGAATGTTGACCGTTGAAAAGAAATCTTTTAATTTCTCGAATTCAATTTACATGAATCAAATGGCGAAATTCATCAATTCAGCGTGATTATTAGATCATGGGTCACTCGACACAACTCCCGAAAAGATGTCAGGATCAACTTGGCCTGTGGGCCGGGCCCAGCTTAAGATTCCCCAGGCCGGAGCACGGCATGGGCCTGCTATGGGGCTGTCAATGGGCCGGGTTTCGCAACGGTCCATCAGGCTTGTACCGTATTTGGCCGGGTTTGGGGTTGTGTATCAGGCCCGACAGTTGAGTTCGGGCTAAATCATGAGCCCGATTGTAAACCGGGTTGGACTCAAGCTCAGCATCCTAAAACCCATAAACCCGACATAGCCCAATAAATCTTTTCTAAACCTAAATTTCCCCTTCTATCTCACACATTAGCCACACCAAAATATCATTTATCCACGGAGATATTCAGGGCTCTGGTTTAGGTGGAGCGGGTAAGGCTTTGCATATATGTCCTGGGCCAAACATGGGCTTGACTAGTTAACCCATCACGGCCCGGGCTGGATTTGGCTTAAGTTCAGAACTATAGGTGGGTTTGGAAGAGCTCGGCCCGGACCTAACCTGGTCAATCGACAACCCTAGCCTGCTGCTTGGAAAAAAAATGTCGATGATGCCCGACCAGCCACATTCCAGAAATGTATCAAATCCCTGTTTCCCACAGCAAATGTTCCTAATCCATACCTTAATCAAGCCCAAATCCCTATAGAGTCTATATATTGTATCAAGACCATAATGCTGGCGGTTAAGAATGGCAATGGGCTGAGTAGCCAGCCCGACCATTGGGCTTAGGTCTCGTATGCATGGCATGATTGATTTTTGGTTTGGGCTAAAGCTCAAGTCATTTTAGCCGAATCTTGGATTGAACCGCCCATCCCGAATCAACTTCATACATATGCCATTCCGGTCCTTATTTAGGCAATTCATCCAATCTTGAATGCCAACTGTTTGTTTGGTTCCACTTGATTAATAAATGAATTAAGAAAATTAAATGGGCAAATAGGGATTTTATTATTATTTGGGCCGAGTGATGTCCGGATAGGTCCAGATCAAGCCTAACTAATTCTTTTAGGGCTCAAGCTTGGGCCTCATATACTATATATGCTCATGTCTGGTTTGTGCCATCTGGAATCTTAAGTGTTGGTCTGGGCTTAGGCCTAGCCCAGATCAGCTGAAACCCAAAGCATTGCTACCCCTAACGTCTGTCACCCGTTTGCACCACAAGAAGATAGGCTATCACTTTAAATCTTGTTAAGGAGGCAAGAACTCAAATATGAAAACTTTTAGGATTAGGAGAGATGATTTTTCTGTATATAAGTCAAGGTTTGAAGTATATATACACTTAAAGGTGTTTCTTAATAAAAGATCACCATATGCATATATAGTATTAATGTGGTGAATATATCTATATGTTTTTATGAAAGAAAAATATAAACTAATTTACAGTGTACACATGCATACACAATTAATTCTATCATATTCCTAGAATATTCATGATGTTAGAGCTGTACACTAGCCAAATCGAGTAGACCTTTGCCTTAGCTAGAACTCAGCTCGGCTCCGTCAACAAGGCCAGCTCGAACTCGATCTTTCGAGTGGAGTCTGAGTTGGAGCCAACGAGTTGAGTTTTAGAATTTTAAATCTATATAATATAATATATATAATATATAAGATATAGTTTATTTAAATACATAAATATTTACAAATTATTTATATCAAATGAATCCCATCTGGGTCAAATCAATTCCAACTTAGTCAAGTTCTGAGGTAATTTGAGTCGAGCTTGGATTGGGCTTGGAAAAATTTTCAAGCAAGCCCAAAAAATTAACTCAACTCAGCTCGAACTCAATTATGAACGGAATCGAGTTAAGTGTTTTTGAGTCGAGTGGCGAGCTAACTCAGTTCGTGTCCAACTCTATTCATTCATGACAATATTAATGAGAACATTATATGTTTGTGTAGGGAAATGGTACTACGAGTTCAACCTCATTGAAAGTCACGTGAGATTTAACTGTTTGGGCCCACCATAAATAGGGCCGGATGCAGGGGAAATGGTACTTCAGAATTCAACCTCATTGAAAGTCACGTGAGATAGAACTGTGTGGGCACACCATAAACAGAGCCGGCTGTAATATTCGAAACAGATGGATAGGTTTGGAGCCGTACATTTTTCTTGCAAACTGTGGCCCACCTAACGAGTGGATTAATCTGATTCTTGGGATAGGGCATCGATGTAGCCGTGCCTTTCTGATGGATAGAGTGGAACTCCATGCTGGAAAATATGCGGCCTGTACATGAGCTTTATTGTGCACGCGTGCGGGCTCAGCAAAGCTCCTAACATCATCATGTGTTGGCATGGATGAGAGTCCTATCAATAAGACCTAACTTCCCTTTTGCAACACATTGGCCTCAAATCATGTGATCCACCCCAAACCAGCAATCTTGCAATTGGGGTGATAACCAACGGTCAATATCAGATGATTGTGATTATCATTTGTCACTGATTTGCCCTGTGACCCATCCGCACTTGTGGCCCACCAATCTACTGGTCTTAGTCATTTTACACGTGTGCATGTGTATATGGAGACCATGACACATGGAGACTAATAAGTGGCCACCCACAAAACCATTTTCCTAAATTTTATAGGTAGTAGGTGGCTCTTATTTAGCAAAATATTTTTAAAAATTTAATACTACAGTGCTCCCAGAGCACTGTAAATTATAGTGCTCCTAGTTATATTGGACAATTAAACAGTCCGATCCACTGATCTAGACAGTTCATTAGCTCCAGCAATATTTCATGGGCTGCCATGAAAACATCGCACTGATCTGACAAATTTCAACCATTTGATCAATGACTTTACATGTGGACGGTCAAGATCATCTATGCAGAAATAGGTCCAATCAACAATGCGATCCATCTATTTGTTAGAAACAATTCATGGTGCTAATGACTCTAAAGGATTACATTTGCCAGGCAATAGTAACCATCTATCCATGTGTTAGAAAATGGATTGCTGAACAAGATAAGATCAAATTAAGGATGCATTAGATGATCCAATCAGTGTGATTTTTGCATGGTAGCCCATGAAATGTGTTCTAAACTTAATACACAGTTCAGATAGGTCGATTTGACTATCCAAGTGAATCGATGCAACTAGGAGCACTATAAGCTATAGTGCTCCGAGAGCACTGGAACATTTCTCATAAAAAGAAATATTATTATCTCATTTATATGATTCTTCCATGATATTCGAATCCCAATGCTAGGATCTGATTAAGCATTGGATCAGATAAGGGCCATCCCTTTCTTATTATGTCAATGGCTCAAGTCAACGGTTCGGATCAGACATGGGCCTATGTTTGGACACCCTTTTGAGGTCCATGGGTAAGATACGGGTCCAAGTCCTGCATTCTTATTAAAAATCCTTCGCTCCCACCTGTTTAGAGCCCGGATGTGGATGGCATTCTCACTCGTATCTAACTGACCCACTTGTTCTACATCCAGACCACTCATTAGTCCTTATTGTCTAGATGCTGCCTCATGTAAAATAATCAAGTTGGCCTAATCATTACGCGAAAGCACAAAAAAAAAAAAAAAAAAAAGCATGGTTAAGAGAAATTGAGCAACGATCAACCAACATTCAATGCAGAGATAGGGCAAAATCTGGTTCTTAGGCTTTAGGCAAGTCTACTCACCGGTGTTTTATACATGGAGAAAGAGGTGCATCTTCTTTAAATTTTTTGTGGGAGTTTTCTCGAACAGTAAAAAGAATGAGAGAGAGAGAGAGAGAGTGCTAAGACTTATAATTTTGCTTATTTAAGTAAAGAGAAATAATAATTCTTTTTCACTATCATGCAAACGTGTGTTTATTGATGAACGTATACATATCTGCCTCTTATCTTTTGTTTTTCTCTTTATATTTTGGATTTTGGTTTGATTGTTTTTTTTGAGCTTTTCACTTGTATTAATTATTATAAGCACTATTTTTCTATAACAATTGATGCTAGAGCTAGATGTTGAGAAGTCTTTTTAATTACTATAAGATTAGTATTGGTGTTCATGTTCTAAATGATTCCATTTTTTTCAATGTATGTAATCAAACTGCTATCAAAGATTTATATGACAAATTATATAATGTATAAAGGAAAATCAATGTCAAATAAAAAATTTTCTTCAATAACAATTGTATAACTTGAAGATTAAATTTTTTTTTAAAAAAGATTTTCTTTATAAGAATACTTGAATGAATTTAATAACTTAACTAGTATATTGAGAGTAGCTAAATGTGAAGATTGATGATGAAAAAAAGTAGACACTTATGCTTTGTTCAATGTTAAAATGTTAAAATGATCTATTGTGGAAGTAATAAAAAAGGTTAAACTTGTAAAAAATGATACTTGTACAGAAATTATAAACTCAAAAAGATAAATAAAGAAAATTTTAAACTTGATTTCAATCGAGTATTAGATTCAAAAGGTTCTTAGGAAAACCTAATTGAGAGTAGTTGTTTAACCGAAAGAAAGTGTTACCATTTGTGGTTTCATAAAAGAATTTGAATCATTAATGGATAATTTTCAGATTTAAATGTTTCGTTCCATATGACACTATACAATGATTTTTTCTTTTTCATTTTCTAGTACATATAACAGTTATGTGATTGTATGATCGGGACATATTTTACATGAGCGATGATAACATGTATAAAATTGTGGGAATAGAAATTTCAAAATCACTATATTTGATGATATCACTCATAGTTTTGAATGTGTGGCATGTATTTAACATGCTGAAGAGTATCTTGTCATTAAAAAAATTGATATAGATGACTATAATTTTTTTCAAAAAAAAGATTAATTAAAAATTATAAAATGGATGACAATGGTTGCAAATTGAAAGATGATGGACAAACTATATCAATTAATTAGAGGTATTGTGGTTGACGATAGTATTGTTACCAATGTCATGACAACATTTGTTATTATCAAACAGAGGTGATTGCGCCACATAAGCAAGTAAAAACTAAATGTACTTACTTTTTGAAAAAAAATAATATATTTTTTTTATTTTAAATCTCTTAATTTATATTTTTGTGATGTTTGCTTGTTTAGAAAGTTCCATAAAGTTGATTTTTTCTCGTTCATTGCTGGAAGTAAGATGTTTTACATCTGATTCATTCTTATACTTAGGATATTTATGTTAAATTCTTGGAAGATTCAAAGTATTTTATTTATTTTATTGATATTTTTTAAAAGAATGTATGAACTTAAATATTGTTTAAAAGTAATAGTGATACTTTTGCTTGTGTTAGTAAGTTTAAAATATTGATTGGACACTATAACAAAAATAAGTTGCTTAAGTATTTGAGAATTGATAACGGAGGATTATATACTTGGAAAGAATTTAAGAATTTTTATAGTAAATATGGCATTGAGATTTATTAAACAGGCGTTGGTACTTTACAACATAATAGAGTGGTTAAATGCATGAACCATATGCTTATTAATCATGCTAAAAACATGTTGAGTTTTATTAAATTTTAATAGTATTCTTGGGTAGAAACATTTGATACAGTTCACCACTTTGTAATCTTTCTCCCATGATTGCAATAGAGCATAACATCCTTAAAGAGTTATGATATGGAAAGTCAGTTAATTATATATTTTTTCGCACATTCAGTTAAAATTATACACTTATGTATAGATTCTTAAATAGGAAAATAATAATTAGAATGTACGGTCCCTAAAGTTTTTTTTTTTTTTTTTCTCATTTGGAATAAATAGGTATAGATTGTGGGACTGTATTCCTGATAAGTTGGTAACTAACTGAGATATGATCCTTTGAAGATTCGACATAAAAAAGAAAAGAATAACTAAGCTCAGAGGCATAAAAAATAATTAAGTTAGAATCTACAAATGATGTTTCAAAAATAATTTCTGACTTAGATAATTAATAACTCAATGATATTGTTGAAGCTGAAGCTGATGAAGAACATATAAATGATAATACCACGCACTAAAATTCAAGTCATTAAGATAAATCAAAAGGAGTTATAAAATATTTTGTTGGCTAAATGATTGTGTTACAATTAGTTTGCATAATAGAAGAATGTAAGCCTTATTCGCATCCAGATGCATGTAATTCTATGGAAGTTATTTAGTGTGGAGTAGAGCTGAGCATTTTATACCCGAACAGGTGGAACCGACTCGATCAGACCCGATTCGAACAGAACCGATGGTCAGGATCAGGTAGCATAATTCAGATCCGAATTATTTTTGAGTCGAATCTGGATAGGCCCTATTCCGAACCGACTCGATCCGGAATCCGATCCGATTGGATCAGATTTAGACCGGCTCGATCTGGACCGTCTGTAATTTCTAAGTGCCTGTGTATGATCCATCAAACTCCACCAGAGTATTAAATTTTCTCGTAACTGCAACCCATGCTCTATAGCAATTTTGAACAAAACAATGGGTTGGAAAAGCGGTTTTAAGTTTCATGTTCCTGTTTGAAAATTCAGACGTATTTCTGATTGGAAACCAGTCCAAATGGACTGGTTTAAATTTGTGGGTCTCACTATGATATATATGATGTATCTGTGCCGTCCATCCATTCTAGCAAAATATTTTGAGGCATGAGCCAAAAAATGAGGCCAATCTAACACTCAAGTGACCCACACCAAAGAAAACAGTGGCCCTAAAAAGTTTTTAAAGGTAGGTGTTTGATTTCCTAAATCCTGTGGTGTGGCCCACTTGAGCTTTGGATCTTCCTCATCCTTTTAGATGATGCCATAATTTCAGCTGGGATAATGGATGGACAGTGTGGATAAGACACACATATCACCGTGGGCCCCATATATATTTCACAGCATCATCGGTTTTAGTGCCAAAACAAGCAAGTGTCATATTAAGCATTGGTACAGCTGCCATAATTAAGGAAATCATTGTTAACCATTTCCTGTGAGTTTTACCATTGGTTTGGAAATTCAAACAGGAAATTGTGTTTCAAGGAGAATATCTTGAAAATGGTGTTTGAGAGGAGAAATATGTTAGAAATGGCGTTGGAAAAAGAGAGAGAGGAGGGTGTTTATGGAAGGGGAGATGGAGCTTCTTGAAGTTATAAGAATGGGTATGTGAGGAAAATCGTCTTTTATATAATAGATAAAAGGTATGTGGGCTTGGGAGAAGGATCTGCTTTTGTATTAAATATATGATTAAAAAAATATTTTAAAATTTTAATATAATATATATACATATATAATGTTTGTTAAAATTTATTTATTTATTTTGTTTGGGAGAAGGTTCTGCTTTTCAATTTTCTTAAAATTTTTTTTTAAACGACCGATCCGAACCTCGTCCAATCCGATTCGACTCAGTTTTCCTGTCCGAGTCGGACTCGGATCGGTTCAAGCCAGTAGGGGTTCGGGTCAGTCCGATTCAGATGACCTGGACTCGGTCCCGGATCGGTCTGAGTTCGGGTTGGGCCATATAGAATTCGAACTGAGTTGAGTTGGACCCAATTTGATTCGACTCGGTCTGATGCCCAACTCTAGTGTGGAGCCTTGATACATAAGAGAATAAAAGCTCTGTATAAAAAAAATATATGTTTCAGAATTGTTTGAGTTATCTAAAAGGTGAAAGGCTATTAATTGCCAATGGGTTTAAAAGATGAAGAAAGACACTAATGAAAATGTTGAAAGATAGAAAACCCATTTGTTGATAAAAGAATGTTATTAGAAATCAGTCATTGACTTCAATGAAATCTTTTCTCCAGTTGTGTACCTAAGCACTATCATACGATGTTGTGTGTGGCAACATATTTGATCTAGAGCTTGAGTAATTGAATGTGACAATTACATTTTTTTTTTCATGAAAATCCATGATGATGAAATTTATATAATTGTGAATACTCAAGGAAACCTACCCTTGGACTGCCCATTAGGCATCTGAAATCGAACCATCTAATGATTGCATGAGTCGAACGATATATATATATATATATATATATATATATATATATATATATATATATATATATATATAGTAATGGTCCCCTACCCACTGTATCGTAGGAGACCTTTTATACACCTTTTTTCATCGATCTCGCAACTTGTCTAAGTGTGTTTGAGGTGAGCTTTACCGTGACGTGTCTTTAAAATCCACATCGTTCATTAAGTTTGTGATAGAAATTAAGCCACAAGTCGCAAAATTTTGGTAGATTTGTAAGTTGGGTGGGCCACAAAAAGGGAAACAGTGGGAGAGGAGGGCACCTACCTTTGAATTTTTACAAGGCCCAGCATGATGTTTATGTAAAATCAACTCCAACCATTGGCTACCTTGTGGAAATTAATTTACGGAGAACAATCATTAGGCACATATGTGTTGTAAGTCGGCCGCACCAAGTGAAAAAGTTTGGATGTTGGGTATCTCGGCACTGTTTCTGCTCATATGGCCCACCAAAATTATGGATGTGGCTATGTTGGATTCACATGTCTAAATCATCTTCGTTACCTTTACTATTGGAGTAGATTTTACATGCATGTCAAGGTGGGCCCACCATGTATTAGTTGGGATGTTCTCGTTGCATGTTGAGACTGCCAGTTGCCACCTGGTTGTTGGTCAGTGCTCGTGGCACAACAATGATGTATTTATTTAATCTAAGTGGTCCATTCCATTTCACAAGCTCATAGTATAACATGATCCCAGGAATGAGCCAGATTCAAATCTCAGGTGGACCATGACACACGAAACAGTATAGGGACGCCCCACCATTAAAACTTTCTTTGGGGTCACCAAAGTTTCGGAAGAAGTTGATATGGTTGTTTTCCCTTAATCCAACCTTGTATGACCTAACCAATAGGTAAGATAGCAAATAAACATTACAGTGGCCTTAGGAAGTTTTTAATGGTGGGAGTTCAATCCACTATTTTCTTATGGTGTGGTCCACCTGAGATTTGGATCTGGCTTATTTTTTAGCTCATGCCATAAATTGAGTTTAAAAAATGGATGAACATCTTAGAATAAATAAATACTTAATTATTAGGTCGGTGGGCACCTGATTAAAAGCAAGGTGGCTACTGATCATTTCAGCATGTAATCTGCTAATGACCCCACCAATACGGGCATGACGGGAGGTGGGCCCACTTTAATGTTTTTGTAAAATTCACTTCGACCATGAGGGGCATGACGCTAATTTAGGCATATGAATTAAACATTAGCCTATCTATAATTCTGGTACGCCACATGAGTAAAAATAGTGCAAAGGACTCCTACTATCCAAACTGTTTCACTTAGTGGGGCGTACCTAAATCACAAACCATCATATTTTTTTCCTAGGGCTTAATTACTATCCCGGACTTAATAGATTGAGTGGATTTCATAGACACATTATGGTGAGGCCCATCTCAAACACACTTATCAAAGTTGCATTGACCAGTAGGAAAAAGGTATGCAAAAGGTCTCCTGCGGTACAGCTTGCAGGAGACTATTACTCATACACACACAATGTGATAGATATAGAACTAGAATTTACTCAAATTTCTAATGTGACAGGATCTGAATACCTGATAAGTCATAGTTCATACATTTTTCATAAACCTAGAATATATACTATATGTTAAGTTGATATGGACAATAACATATGAAGGCTTAGATTCGAAGTCTATCCATATCCAGTGAAATCATAGCTAAAACCTCGGAGGGTTGAGAAAAGAATGTTAATAGTTTTGGTTGCTTGGTTGATACGGGCGATAGCACATAAATGTCCATATTCGAAGTCTATCTAGATTCGGTAAAATCCATAGCTAAGACCTCCATACCCAAACATCACAGAGGGGTTTAAAAGAGAATCCAATATTTATATTTATACCATTCGTAAGCCCTCATGGAACATGCTTATATCCTTAGATGTTGAGCCCCCGGGGGGTATGTACTTGGTTTGCAACAATCTTATATGGTTCTAAGTTATACACTACCTTTCACAAGATTGATAGAACGGCTTGATTGAGCATAGTTTTAAAGTTGTCACTAGCTAAAAAAGCTCCAAAATCTACAGTTGAATAGAATCCAATCTCATAAAGATTGAGAAAATTGAAGAATTCTCGACTCGATATCTATGCCATGGATTCTAGGTAAGGGCTTTAGTTACGAAAAGGAAGAGGTTAGGGACCTTTTAAAGACTATGTTAAACACGATATTTACTTTACCAGACTACGCTTTCAAAGGGAAATAAAAAAACTTCACGTAAAATACTAAGATTTAGGTGTTAAAACTACAAAAGATAAAATTAAAATGAAATGTAAACGGTAGAAAAAGTGTTTTCTGATAGAAGTACGAAAAAGAAAAAATAATACAGAGTTTTCATTTGCTCCTTTAAGTCACGTTTTTGATACAGGAAATCTTAACTGAAGCAATTGTAGAGCATACTTTACGTGATGTCAGAGCAAATCCTACTAACTTAGGTGTTCAAAGTAAGGGGTTGAAATGTACATACTAAAAAATGATAGGTCAAAAATATATGTTTGGTTTATAAATGGAAAGAAAGAATTGACTTTTGAAATAAAAAAAATTAAAAAAAAAAAGAAAAAGAAATGAAGAGATAAAAGACTTGATAAAAAGAACATAAAGAAAAGAAAGATTAGAGAAGAGAAGCTCAACTATCACTCTTTGGACTCTTAATCCTAGTTCTTCTAAAACACTGTGTGTGTATCGGAGTTGTAACACTCCACACCTTACACAAATTTCTGAATGTATTACAACTTAGTGGGGTCCACTGGTAGACCCGATCACATTATCCAACCCTTAGGACAATCCAAATTATTGATCAATCAGGCCCACCTAATAGAATTCTTACATCTCTGGACTCTTAACTCTCGAATCTCGAATTTTCATCCCTCTCGAATCCTACCCTTTGGACTCCTCCATGAAGTTTCAGCCCTGCCTCTTGCTCCCTAGGCTCTTCGCTGCCCCTTGCACTAAAAGCCCGAGCCTCCTTTTATAAGCATTTAGAGGAGTAGGCTCAGCTATCACAAGCCTTAGGTTTGGTTTCAAAGTTAAGTCCATTTGAGCCAGACCATCACAGGGGTCATGGATGGGTATGGATCATCATTGAATATAGTGTAAATCGTGTCAACGCGTAAGTAGCGGGGTTGGTCCAATGCTGATATGTAAACGTTGGATTAGTCCAGCCTGCAAAATTCATAACCTACAAACGGCGGAATCAGGCAGTTTCTTCACATAAATGGCTAGGTCGAGGTCGTTTTCGCTCAGAAATGATTCGGCCACAGTCATTTTCTCTCCTTTTTTTTTTTTTTTTCAAAATTACCCCTAATAGGGCCATTCTATCAAAACTAGCCATGAAAGGTTCATTTTTATCAAGCTTGCCCCCAATCTAGTATGTTAACTGTCACCTTACGTGTTTTGAACCGTGTGCTTAGTTTGAGAAGGGCCCCACCCAAGTTACCAAATCAAGTAGTCGTATTTTGATAGTAAGGTATCTACAATGATTAAATTCAAAGACTTATTGAAAAAAATATATATATACTTTACCAAATAAATAAATAATTTTAAGGTTTAAAGCATACGCCCAAGTATTGGTGTAAGCAATTTGATTCCTTTATTATAGGCTTCAAATTTTAGATATGTAATGCAAATTATTATTATATATATATATATATATATATATATATATATATATATATATATATATATATATATATATATATATATATATATATAGTAATTGTGACTTCATTATTTTGTTATTGTATGTCGACAATATATACTAGTTACACACTAATAGAGATATTATTACAATACAAAAAATTCATTTGGTCGAAAAATTTCATATAAGAGATTTGTGCATCATTAATAACTTCTTGGATGATTGTACCTAGAGATAGAAAAAATAGAAAAATCTAAATAACTTAAAAGGAATATATTGAAAGAGTTCTATGTCACTTTAACATGCATAATTCCAATCTAACAAGTAGTCCATTCACAATTAATTACAAGTTATATTTTTATCAGTAAATTAACATAAAGGTGGAGATGACATATGCTTTCGATATCATATTTATAGCAGGAAGGAGCCTCGTGTTTGACACGGTATCCACTAGATCAATTCTTACGCAAGCACTGGAAGCAGCCATTACAAACAATGTGAATTTAGTTAAAGACATTACGCTAGTGTTAAATAGATCACTTGTTACTAGAATAATATCTATGAGGTGACTATTTATTATAGTGATAAAAACATAGAGTTAGTTAGGTTTGTGAATACAAATTATGCAAAAAAATTTATATATAATAAAAAAAAATTTGTCATAGGTCACTTCTTTAATTTATTTATTTTACACATGCACACACGGCACACCCCGTTGGATTTCACCACCATGGGTACTTGAATCCTTGATTCGGTGTTTAAAACTCCAAGGACTCTACCACCCGGGTAAGAGTAAGGAGCTACGTTACTTATTTTATTTAATTGATCGTATCGTTAGGTTAGTTGGATATCTAAATTATAATAAGTGGTAGTCTTACCTATAATAAAAATAGAGTATATATCACATATACAAGTAAGTTAAAAAGACTATTACATAAATTAAAAGTTAAGTAAAAGATGTCATAATTTACTTATGATATTCAGAGCATGTCACACCCAAAGTACGTCAATTCAGTTCGGCCGTAACATGGAAAAAGTTTCCTGTCACCGTCATTGAAAACACTTTAGGCGTCTTCTTTTTGCCTACGTCTCACCTGTCAAAAGCAGTACCCTCACCTTCACTCTCTCCTTTGTTTTTTTCCTCTCCCCCACCCATCCTCTGCATGTGTATTGCTGCCATTCCCTGCTGTAAATAAAAACAATTAAAATCCTCAAACTTCATTATAATAATAATAATTGTAAAGGTGTCGGTACACTGTTCAAGAATGTTGTCCCAATTCTCTCTCTAAGACTACGTCTACCGTTCGAATGCATCCAAATGTCAGCCTCCATACTCGGGCCTACTAAGAGGCTAAGGTTGGACGGTCGAGATCGTTGTTCATGGTTGGTGATTTTACCATTTAAATAATATCACATCTATAACCTAACAAGCTGATGAATCTTTCCCTACATCCGACGTGACACCGGTCCACCGCAGTACCCGGCCAACAGTCAAACCTTCTTTTTTATTTTTTATTAATACTTCCTGTACTCGTGTGGAAGTTCATTTCTATTTTGAAAATGGTGGTGACTCTTTAACAATGCATATGACATAGTTGTATGGCAATCTAGACGGTTGATCCAAATGTGTGTGAATAATCTTGACCACTTGATTTCTCCCTTGGAGTTTTGGTCCAGTCACCGTGTTACTTTTAACTATCCATTAGATAGCCCTAACTTGGATGGTTATGATTACTTGATCAGGATAATGTTACAGATATGTTTCATTGTTCCCGACAATTTGGATGGTCTGGATAGCCATGTAATTTGAGTTCGGCTTTCAAGATGTTGGTGAACTATCGCAGCAGTCCATCCCTTATCTCACAAGATTATACCTGGATGCATACCTACCGCTAACGTAGGGAAAGACCATGTAAAAATGCGATCAGGCAAGGGACCCATTTTTTGCAATGATCAGATGGTCGAGAACTCAGGTGGGCCACACCATAAGGAATGATATAAAATCTTATCGTAAACTTTAAATACACCGGTTCTGGACAACTTAAAAAGCCTGAGTTTTGGTTCTTTACTTAAACTTGATATAGACACATTACATGAACGGATTGGATGGCATATTCACAACACGATGAGCCCCATACAACTAACCCTGGTGGCCCATCCTAACCGTTCCCTATGGTGCGGCCTTCCTGAGTTTTGGATGTAGTAGAGGCAGCGGATCTGATGGAGGGGGTGGATCTAACGCTTGTTCCACGCAGTTCATAAATTTTGACTCTATTTTTTTAATTTTTTTAATAACTTTTCAAAAATATTTGCAGAGATAATTAATGGTTAATATACAGATGTGGCACGTGTGCGAGAAATATAGGCCATTCAGTAGATGTGATCCACTGATAAACATGCCTCGCCAAGTCAGGCTCGTCAAGTAAGCAATGGGCAACATGCATGATAAAAATGTAACATTAGAGGACATTCAACGGACATGGTCCATCCACAAGTGGGCTCATATTTACGACCGACGGAATTGGGATGTTTTTGTTGCACGTGCTAACCGAGAATCGGACGCGGATGGGATACTGACAAGGTCAGTAGCCATTTACCCAGATGGCTACTGAAGTTACGTCACCAGGCTGTGAACTCACCATGATGCATGTTTTGTATCCATACCGTCCAGCCATTTTTAGAGATCATTATATAGTATTACAAAGAGAATGAAATAGATCTAAAGTTAAAGTGGACCCGCTATATAAAATCGTAAGAGCAGTCATTTATAGGGCCCACTGCGATGTTATTTTGAAATCCAGACTATTCATAAGTTAACATAGAGATAAATAAAATAAAAAAATAAAAAATAAAATCAGCTTGATTGGAAACTACTTTGACCCCTAAGAAGTTTTGTACAGTAGATGTACCGTCCCCACTAATTTCTATAGTGGGTCCGATTGAACTTTATATGTATCTAATTCTCTTTGTAATGCCATAAAGCGATCTCTAAAAATGATTGGGCGGTATGGATACAACACATGGTCATATGGGTCCATATAGCTTGGTAACGTCACTTCAGTAACGATTTGGCTCGTGACCTTGTCAGTGTCCAATCCGCGGCCAATGAGGTGCAAATTGTACGCCGACCCATTGCATTGTTCCCTGAGGATGAACAACACCTGAATAACTCTGTTGTACGCGAGATTTACGTCCTCCATCTCATTCTTAATACATGGCATGCATGAACGAGATCGAAACCGTCTATTTCGTGACCCCGACAGTAATTAGGGTATAGACCAAAAATCAGAGTGTTTGGACACTTCTATCCCTTTACTTGGTAGTATACAAACGAACACTTAAAAGACAAAGACCAGCAATTGCTCCGAAAACGCCTTATTTACTAAATGTCTAAGATATTCCAATCAAATAGATATTTTGTTGAAGGTTAATCGAGGGCTGGGTCCACAGGGTGTATGGTTCAGATCATTACAAACAAGTGCCACTTATGTGGCATACAATCTGCAAGAGCGAAAATGCGTGCCTCCATACGCAGGTAATCGTTTCTCGGCGACCCATGCCATCCGCATGCACACGGGCGCGACTTGCCTGTGGCCCCGGCCACGGTGGTTGAAAGCCATGTGGGACCCACAGATACTTCCTTGACAAATCCACTCCGTCCATCAATTTCTCAAGACCTCAATAGTGCAAGAATTAAAAAATAGTAGATCCAAAACTCATGTGGACCACACCATTCGAAACAGCGGGGTTTGAATGCTTACCGTTTGAAACTTTTTGGGGGCCAAAGTTTATTTATTTATTTTTTATTTTTTAATATCAGGATGATATTTGTACCTACAGTTTACCTAGAGGTAATAATCCTATCAACGGTTTGGATGTCATGTAAACATTATGGTTAGCTCTAGAAATATTTCAATGGTGGACGTTATTGTTTCATGCGGTAAGGTTCACCTGAGTGTTTTTTTTATTTTAATCTCTCTGATTTTTGGACTTCTGCCCTACTGTGGTCTTAAAAAAATGATGGACGTAGTGGATATATCCTGAGAATCTCTGTGGCCCACGTAGCCTTCGACCACAGTAGCTTCTTGGGGTGGGGGCACGGGCAAGTGGGGAAGCAGATTGCCTGTGACCGCGACGTATTCCTGTGCCCGGGGCTGGGTGGAACCCACGGATATGTCTGTGACAAATCCACTCCGTCTGCAATAGGATCGAATTCTAAAAATAAAGCAGATCTAACACTCATGTTAGATCAGTGGCGGGATTGAAAGCGTGGGGGTGACATAAGTATTTTATCGTATGATATTTGTTACTACAGTTTATCAAGTCGTAATAACCTTATGAACGGTTTTGAGAATATAAATATCATGGTCAGCTCTAAGAAGGTTTCAACGGAAGATGTTTATCTTCCCACTATTTCGTTGGTTTGGATCTTACTGAATTTTATAATCGCACAGGTATATGTACGTGCGCGGGGTCACAGGCAGTCCGCTTCCGGCGAGTTGCGTCCTACCGTAGAAATGGCAGGCAGATTGTACGGTTGACAGTAAGAAGTGAAGTGCGGGAGAGCCATCCCTGCATTACATGAAAAAAGCCATCTACGTATCTAAACTGTCCAAACACTAAGAAAACGCTTTAAAAATCATAATGACCGGAGTCCATATTAATCATGTATAATTTCCTCCCAACACTTTGTACCATCAACCTTTTTTTAATTCTTTTCCATCACCTGTTTGAAGGTCGCTGTTTAGCTGGATAGTATCATCAAATCCATATATTTTATCTGTAGTGGTTATATTAGGTGGACAATCATGACAAATATAACCTCATCCACCTATTACATAGCAACATCGCTCGACCAAGTGCTGGTTATTCTGGCTACACGGTTTCCCCTCGTCAAGTGGCGCACATGTACTCAATCTAAACTGGCCAAATGTGAGATCAGATTCAGATGAGAAATAGACCCACGGTCAGAAATATAAAAAGACTCAAGTGGGCCACACCGCAGTAAACAACGGGGATGAAGAGCCTACCATTGAAACCTGCTAATAAGTGCAGTCAAACGCGTGCACCGTCTGGCCACTTATCAGGCAGGTCCCACCATGTATCTGCCTTTAAAAGGACAGTCCCTTAAGGTCATCAGGTGGGTTACATGTAGACATTGAACGGAGACCCTTAGTCAACTTCTTCCAATCCACCGTCTATTTTCTAGATAAGTCTCCAAGATGAATGGCATCGGCTTACTTTTTTCCAGGTCAAAAACACATTGGTGTGGCCCGATGACTTGCTTGGATCTCGCTCACGTGCGCGATGCATCCACATGTGCGAAGTAGTACCAAGCGAGCGCATTCTCTGTAATTTGGAAGGGCGAGGAGAAACTCGTTCGCGGGGCTGTGTGGGGCCACGGTGGTGTCCATGATAAATCCACTCTGTTCATCAGTTTTGACAGACCACAAGAGAAAAGGATTCTAAAAGTCAAGCAGATCCAAAACTTAGGTGGGCCACACCAATGAAACGGTGGGAATAGAAATGTCCACCATTAAAACATACCTGGAGCTGGCCATAGAACCAATATCATCTTGATACAAAACTTCTCTCCTCCGTGTGCATAGGGTCGCAAGCAACCTGCTTCATTGGAAGGGGGTTGCCTGTGACGCCTAATGCAGTGGCCGGTGTCGTGTGTAGAGTACAAAGATGTCCGTGACAAATCTACTCTGTTAATCAATTCCTAAATATCACAAAAGGTTAGGGTCTGATATTTATGTTGATCCAAATCTCGGGTAGGCCACTCGAAACAAAATAATTAGAATAAAAACATCCACAGCTGAAACCTTTCTAGAGCTGGCCATGTTTATATGCCATCCAAGCTGATTATAAGGATAACACTGCTCAGATAAGCAATAGGCCAAAATATAATCACGACACGGAACTTTTGTCTCTCTTAGGTAATCAATTCCCACTATTTCATGTAGTCTGATTCGGTCAAGTTTTAAATTAGCCTATTTTAGACACTTATTATAATCTTACAAAACAAATGCACTGGGTAGATCTTCCTAGGACATCTCTATAAGTCCCACATTGTTTGGTCCACATAAATGCCTGCGGTGAATTTACCGTTTCTGTTTTGAAAGACTATAATAGGATATAAGTTTATTTGTTTTCAAAGACTATAATAGGAATAAGATTATCCACCTTGAAGCTTTTTTGAATATAAACATAATGTTTATATGTCATCCAAACAGTTTACAGAGTTATTACTACTTAAATATAATTTTTGTGGATTAATATTATCCTGATACAAAACTTAGGTTACCCAGGCATTCAATTCCAAGTTTTTCGTGCGGTAACAATGGTTTTAGATAGATTTACTGCGGACATCTCTGTGATCCCCACACAGCCTGCAGGCAATCCCATTCCCGGTAACTCCTTACCTGTCACTGTCACTTCCGCGTATACGTCTTCCGTCCATCATTTAGATGCGGAGAAAACTTTGTTAGACTAGCAGACTTTAATGAACCATACACATGCACATAGAAAAAACATACTTTGAAATACAAATAATTCAAATTAAACAGTCCAAAGTATCGGTCCCAGTTTTGATGCATACTGAATAAATAATTAGGCTTATTTTTATCACCTGACTATCAGATTGGTGGACATTTATTGGACGGTTCAAAAGAATATTACCGTAGCGCCTTGTTTCCAAGTACAGTGTCCAACCGATCAGAGGTTACGTTTATTCAACCCATAAGCATTTTGGGACTGTTAGTGAAATTGGTTCCACCAATTTAGCCGGTCTAAATTGTATTAACGTATGCCTGCGTATCAATCGTCATGCTCTGCCGGAGCATCAAATAACTCCAGTCCAGACGCGTGGGTCCCAAAAATTTCAAATGATTAGGAGACCAACGTACCAACTAAACTGGATGTCATGGTGGGCCAACGTCCTAAAAGTAGAGGGACGCACGCACGGCACGACCATTTCCCTCGCCGGACCAAAAACGGGAGGTGGAGAGCATGGTCAAAAGGTGAGAATTTCACGTTTGCGAGTCCTATACCGACGCTGGTGGGGTGGGCCCCTCCACACCACAAAAAACTGCGGTAAACCTACTTCCGTCCGGCGGCGTCGGTTAGCCGGCTCCCAACCGGGTGCGCCCAGGCCCAACTATAGAGAAAAAAGAAAAAAGAAAAGAAAAAAAGAAAATAAAAAACGGAAGGGGGTGGGGCCGGTGAAAGGAGAGACAGAAAGAGCGGATGTGGAAGCCGGCGCCTTTGACGATGGCCGAGCTATGATGTTTTGATCGAAGGCCGGAAAAGGGCAGTGAGAAAGCAGGAAAATACGCATTGCCTGGTTTTCTTTTGCTGCCTTCGTCGTCTTCCCACCCCCATCCAGTACCCCTTTCTGTCTTTTTCCACTTCCCTTTCTTAAAAATCCTGCTTTTCCCTTCTTACCCCTACCTTCTGGTAATATTCGTCATTCTGTCCTCTCTTTTCCCTCCCCTTTTGCTTTTACTCGTGTGCATTGCTTGCGAATGAGGTTTTGCAGCCGCATCTTCTTTTTCTTTTGAAATTATTCTTCTTTTCTTTTCGTGTTAGATCGCAGCCGTTGATTTCGGGTTCTGACCCGTAAACCGAAAGCGCGTCTAACCGTAATTAGACTCCGAAGATGAGAGACTCAGATTCGATCTTCTGCAGCATTTGAACGGACGGTTGTACATAGAATCTGACTATCTTTTCTACCTTTCGCTTGTGTAATTCTTCTATTCATGGAGGAGTCGTCATCGTGGCCGTTACTCCATCGTCGATTTCTGGCCTGAGGAATCAAACGGAGGGTGTTTTTTTTACAAAACCCTGGCGATTAGGAAAACAGTCACATTTTCTAGCTGTAATTACCACTACCACTAAAAGATCATAGTAGTGTGAAGCCTTTGATCGGAGATGATGCATCGATGGTATCTATTCGGTTTTGAGCTGCATACAGTCTCAGTTGTTGTACCCTTGATGTTTCTGCTGCAAATCAATGGCTGCTGGTCGATTAACCTTGAAGGTAAATTCTTCAGCGATTGTGGATTGCTCTGTTTTCTTTTGAGGGGCGGCCGAGATTTAATCCGGTGTTGGTTGGGAACGCAGGGATGGTTTTGTTGAAATTCCGCGCGGGGGTGGTGTCAGATCCTTATGGCGCACTTTCGAACTGGAGAAATATTGACAGTGATCCATGCAAGTGGTATGGCGTTCGTTGTGTGGGCGGCACAGTAAGGATGCTGTAAGTCCTTGTATCTATTTTCTCAGATTGTATTTTGAGAATTTTGGTGTTATTTCTATTGAAATGTCTGTATTTTCTTTTTTGTGTGATGTAGGAATTGGAAAATGGAATTTTTTATATTGTTGTTTTGAATGATCTTGAAACATGTAGGTTGCCATTATTTTCTACTTGATGATTGGTAAATGGACTTTCTTCTATGGCTGATTTTCAAATGCTCGCTCAGCTATTCTTTTCTACTTGATGATTAGGAAATGGACTTCTTCTATTGCTGTTTTGAATGATTTGGAAACACTTGTTGTCAGATGCCTTTAATCTGGGCTCGACCGGTCGAGTGAGCCGTTCGACTCAAAGTCCAGCGTGCTATTATTTTTGGTGTCCGGGCTGCTCGACCAGTCAGTCGAGGCCTCGGCTCGACCAGTTGAGGTTACGCAGTCCGCATGCACGGACTGCGTAAATTTGAGGCGGTTTCCGGACTTTTCCAGACTAAGTGCGTAAGTGGAGTTTCCTAAACTATAAATAGGGGTTCCTAGGGCTATTCTAAGGTATTCTAAAGCTTTTTAAAAGTTTTTCAAGGGTTCCTAAAAGGTTCTAGGGTTATCAAAGGGTGTAGCAAGGGTGAGATTCGAGGTTGTTCGAATCGGGTAAGTCCTCTCTCTTGTAATTTCTTTTCATAGTGGATTTCTGTCGCTTTGTGTCGTGGTTTTTTCCCGCAAGGGTTTTTCACGTTAAATCTTTGTGTTCTCTTGTGATTGCTTGACGTTATTGGATTGTTATCCTGGATCTAAATCTGTGTGATTCTGCAGCCCAAATCCCCAACAACACTTCATTTGTGATTGTTTTCTACTTGATGATTGCAAAATGGACCTTCTTCTATAACTGTTTTGAATGATCTTTCATGACAAACCATTGCTTCCTCCTGCATCAGGATGTGAGTAGTGCTTCAATTCTCAGGAGTCCATGTTAGGAGTCCATGTTAGGCCCTTCAGTAAGTGATCCAAACTGTTGAATGTTTCTCTGATGGGCCGCATGGTTATGATGGTTTCCCAAAAAATCTCTTTGGTGGGGAAAATCCTACCATACGAGCAGAGGCCTACTGAAGATGATTAAGAAAAGAAATACAACCATTATGCAGAATAATTGGATGGCCATGATCTTCTTACCTGGAGGCTTCCCCCAATCAACTCAGGGGTCATCGCATCAATGGTCTGGATCAGTCTGATGGGCATTTTCGATCTTTATGTCAGAAAATCTGCATAGTGTTGTTCACATGGCTACGAATTCCATACAGTAATTTCTTTTTCAGCTTTGGCATTTTTGTCTTGCTTTCCAAACATGTTATACATTGCCTACATTCTGAACGCAACATGTCTTGGAGAAAATTTTGTTTCAGATGATCGGGTATTGCTGAATATTAAAGACTTATTTGACTGAACTTGTAGGGACCTAAAAGAGCTTTCTCTTGGAGGGACACTGGCTCCTGAGCTTGGGAAACTTAGAAACTTGCAATCTCTGTAAGCGTTCTGTTTAGAAATTTCAAACTCGTATCTTTCAGTGATATAATTTCCAGAGGGTGTCATGCTTAACAGAACACGCACGTCTTTTAAATTCAGGGAATTATAGTGAGCTGGACTGCTGGGCATTATACCATAACTATGGGTCTGGAGCTGTTAACACTCCCCCCCCCACCCCCCATCTGAAATAGTAGTACCCACTGTAGTTTGCTCATATCTCTAAATCAGATTTATCAGGCAAACCTAACCTCTGATTAGTGATTTTTTTTTTTTTTTTTTTTTTTTGAATTTTGGCCATTCATGGCTTCTCAAATTTTTCCTTCAATCGAAGTCCACCTAGGCATGTTAGGATCGTACTTTTGAGTATAATTCTTGGGTTATCATCCATCTACAGTGGCCCCAGTATTTGGGTGGTTTGGATTTGAGATACATGCCATGTTAACAGTAGGGCAGGCTTCCCATACACTGTAATTGTGCTCGAATGCCAAGCACCCGATCATCCCCTCAAACTCTACATATGCATGAACATCATTGTTTGAATACTCAGTTGATTATGATTATCAGCAGTTCTTAACACATCACTACGAATATCAATGGATTTACTTCTTTTGTCTGTGTCAACAGTATCCTCTATAAGAACCACTTCTCAGGTACCATCCCAGGGGAGATTTCAGGACTAACTATGCTGGAGCTATTGGACTTAAGGAGCAATAATTTGAATGGAACTATTCCAGCAGAGATAGGCAATTTGCAATCACTCAAGCGCCTGTGAGTCCTTAATTTCAAATTTTTTGTGCTTGCATTTTAAATATTCCCAGACCCAAATGCCACCTTACTGGGTGTAGTTCCTGTTCTGTATTACAGATTAGTCCATGACAACAAATTTAATGGAAGCATGCCTTCTGAGGTCAGAAAGCTCAGCATACTTACTGAGCTACAATGTGACCAAAATCTTATATCAGACATGGGGACTGGAATTGACTGCATAAACAGAAAGTTTGGCCCTTGGTGAGAGATTTCTCAATGCTTTAACCTTTCTAGGGCAAAACTAAACTCACGCTTTCATTCCTTTATCATGAATGTGTTGAATACAGATTTCATGTGTATCTATGTTATTATTATCTGTCTATTGTTTAGACCTTGGTTTTTCATACACTAGATAGTAACAATTGTGGATCTTGAACTGGATACAGAATCTCTTTCTAGATGTTCGCTGATTGGCTATGCTCATTGCAGTGTTTGGAAGATCAGTTTGAAACAACGGAATCAGGCGAGCTCTTTAATGGTCAAACTCAAAGGGAAACTTCAACATTTTCTCAATTCGCCACTGTATAGATCGTGTTCCTTTTTCTGTTGTCTTCATAATCTTTCTTATTATTTTCATTCTTCCTTTTGAAGTTCCTCAACTAAGGAAACTTTTTTCTGTCAAGGTTCAAGTTCGGAAAAGGCTCTTCTCATGGACATGGAGAGAAATGCCATGACAATCTCAAAAGTGAGTGGTTGGTTTGTTAATGCTTCTGTTTCCACCTCTGATATTGAAGGGTTTATGGTACCAAAGGTAATGGGTTTCTTATGGTCATTAGCAGGCTCAACTGAACCATATATAGTACAAAATGTAGATGTTGCACCAAATCCTGTCCCCCGTAGACGGCTTCTGGAATCTAGTAACCTTGCTGCTGCTCCTATAACTGGTGCTCCCCATGAACAGTTTACTAGCATTCCATCATTGGGGAGTGGTTCTTTTCCTGCCATACCAAACTCCCCTAACATAAATCTTAAGAAAAAACCAACTCCAGAACCTGCTCCATCACCTACTGCAGATTCTCTTCTTCATCCTTCCCCTCTTGGTGTCCTGACATCTCCACGTCAGCCTGCTCCAACTCATACCACTGCAATTGCAACAGAATCAAGCAATGGATTGGGAAAGTGGAAGTATATGTTGGTACTTCCAGCTGGAGTCTTTGTTCTTGCTATTGCTGCAGCCCTGCTTTTTGTCTTCAGGAATCAAGGAGGGGCAACCATTGGTCCTTGGAAGACTGGACTAAGTGGTCAGTTGCAGAAGGCATTTGTAACAGGTGATTTCTTATTTTACTTCCGTCAGATTCTGTTCTTATGTAGCATTCAATATTGTGATTGAAGCACTCTATAAAGTGGTAACCTCTTGATACCTCCGGTGACAAGTTTGGGATTTGAATGGTAATGATGTATGTACTTTAGTCTGTATAAATTGATCTTCCTACCTATACATTTCATATTGTATGCAACTTATGTAGTCTGATTTGAAAACTTATAGGGGTACCCAAGCTAAATCGGTCAGAGTTGGAAACTGCTTGTGAGGATTTTAGCAATATTATTCGCACTGGGCCTGCTTTCACAGTATTCAAGGGAACCTTGTCGAGTGGAGTCGAGATAGCTGTGGCATCTACCTCTATTTTATCTGCCAAAGATTGGTCAAAACATTCTGAAATGCACTTCAGGAAAAAGGTCTTCATTTTTGGGTATCCTTGGAAAAGAGAATGTTACTCACTACCACCCATCTGCAGACAGCCAGACACCAATCACAAGCATCCCCACACATGCCAGATGGCATATTTGTAAGAGGTCCAGGCCGTTTTATTAGGCAGGCAACATGGTGAATGATCCCTGGATAAAAAACCAGGCTGGTCCACATGTAAATTGAATGTGGATTGTTGGTAATTGTGTTTTACCTGTCTTTTTTTCTTACGCATGTGGCCTCCCAATGAAACGACTGGCATGATTTTGGGGCCGGGCATATTCACTATGGACCTGCCTGATAAATGGCTGAGATATCTCATGTGTGCCATGGTGGCATGCAGGGTGCTTGCCTTTGGCATATGCAGATGTGTACTTGCAAGTAGCATTCCTCCGTTTCAAAAGCATATGACCTATGACCTTACCGTATAATACAACATGAACTGAACCACCTCTATCACAATCCGAATTCTAATGCATTTCTGAATTCTTGTAATTTATTTAGGTTGACTCACTGTCACGGGTGAACCACAAGAACTTCATGAATCTCCTTGGATACTGTGAGGAGGATTTGCCTTTTCATAGGATGATGGTGTTTGAATATGCTCCCAATGGCTCCCTATTTGAGCATCTGCATGGTAAGAATTCTCATGGAACTGAAATTTCAGAAAGACGTTAACTTAAAGAGGTTCTAAAAAAAAGGTTTGCTTGAATACATCCCAGCATACTGCAATGTGATGTGTCTGGATTGTCTTCTAATGATCCAAACCGTTCATACAATCAGCCTCTACTTGTATGGTGGATGGACAGCAAATAGAATCTCTTAAATTGGATTATATCGACCAATTGAAATTTGGCTTTTTTCTTTCTTTTTCTTTGAAAATGGACATTCACCATAATTTTTTTGTAATCAAAAGGTTGAAATATTCAATCTGATAATTTTTTTGGGCATCCCCCATTGAAGTGGAACCCTATTATCTGAACAGTTTGGGTCATTTAGATAACTGAATTCCAATGGATAAAATTCTGACATATCATATTCTAGTACATTGGGATGTATTTGAGCTACCTCCTGAAAGAAATGGACATTCCATCGAACTTATTTGTTTTCCGTTTGTAGTTAAAGAACACGAACATCTTGATTGGCCTGCTCGGATGAGGATTATCATGGGAGTGGCTTATTGTATCCAGTACACTCACCATGAACTGAACCCACCTATCACGCATCCTGAACTGACATCAAACAATGTCTTGCTGACGGATGATTATGCTGCCAAGGTAAAAACAAATCATATTTCTGTTGTGTTCTGTTTCTCATTGTCTCTGAGCATGGATTCGGACACATGATTATTTTCAGATTTCGGAGCTTGGCTTTTGGAAGGACCTTGCTCAGAAAGGAACGACATCTGGAGATGAAGACAAGGATCCCTCAGAATTGCCACTCACAGATCCAGAAAGCAATATCTACAGTTTTGGAATACTGTTGCTGGAAACTATCTCCGGAAAGCTTCCTTATTCTGAAGAAGAAGGGTCCCTGGTAAACTGGGTAATGCACCTGACTTTTTAGCCTTCACTATCTTGTGCATGTCCATTAGGTGGATTTGGTGCATATGGATGCTTGGTGCAGAGACAAGGACACGCTTATGGGCGCCGTGGTCTTACATAGGATCCAATGAAATAACTGAACACAGGATTCATGTTGAAGGAATCATCAGGTTCCAATTCAGGATATGAATAATTCCCCAATGCACCTTCTCCGTGCAGGTGGGATCCATAGTTCGGTGTTCCTGAATGGTGATCTAGTGGGCCCCACTGTGGATTAGGAATGCCCCAAAAATCCCAGATTCAAATATCCTGGATCTTTGATCAGTTATAAAACAAATACAGAATGATCTGGACTCTAGAGAAAGGGCTAACGATTGGATGGCTAAGATCTTCTAATCTGGATCAGTTTGGGGCATCTCCCTTCTACTGTAGAGTCTGTCAAATCATCGGTCTGGTTCAGTAAACCATGGACCAATTTGTTTGGATGAGAACAGCATTCAGCATCATGTGAATCCTGTTCATATTGGGCAGGTAGACAGCTGTAGTTCACTGATGTTTTCTCACCCGCTGCTGCTTTGAAAAATCCTAGTCTTGATTCAGTTACTGTATTGCTGTGCTTTAACATTTCAAGTGAAAGGAACACTTTTTTCTGACACTGAAACGATGACTCCTCAGGCCATGGAATACTTGAGCGACAGGCGTAGTATCAGCTACCTGATCGATCCCTCACTAAAGGAGTTCAAGAACAATGAGCTAGATGTGATATGTGAAGTTATCTTGGATTGCATTAAGCAGGACCCCAGGCAGAGACCAACTATGAAGGAAGTTACGGCTAAGTTGAGGGAAGTGATTAGTATTTCACCTGATGCAGCGACCCCAAGACTCTCTCCGCTTTGGTGGGCAGAACTTGAAATCCTCTCAGTGGAAGCTAGCTAGCTCAAAAATTTGTTCTTGGCCTTGCATTGTAAGTCCCCATGTGGTTTTTTTGTGTGCAATATATCTTTATCATTCGTGCTTTTCCCCTCGACATATTGATTGTATTATAGCCGACTGTCACCATGATGATTTGTTTCATTCTTTTTTCTTTTTCCTTCTTATTTTTACCTGATCCGTGAGAATAAGTGTGACCCGAGGTCTCACACACACATTCCACCATACTTATACATGTGTACTTTCATACTTTGAGAGACTGGTTGTGAAAAAAAGTCACTAAGTACTTGATCTAGGTCTTTCTGCACCCTATCATATCAACATGCCTTTAAAATAAAATAAAATAAATTCAATTATTGTCAAAAAAAAAAATCAATGTGCAGCAGGTGAGTGGTATGATGTGATTTTCGTACTTGGCTGTTGGGGATTTTAAGTTCTTGATCCTGTGAAGTTTTGCAGCTCAAAATTTGGGTTGTCTTCCTTCTTCAGCTCCCCAATGGTAAAGATGGGAAGAGGGTGGTTTCCTTTGCTCTTGTAACTTTTCTATGATGAATTCGTCATTTTTATTTTATTTTATTTTATTGGGTTTTCTGTGTTGGAGTGCGTTGATGTTTATAAAATTGAGTGGATGTAGACAAATGTATATTAGCAAAACATAAAATGTTCATTAAGGCCCTGAAATAGTAGTAAAATGGCTATGACAACGGTATGGAACACCCGCTAGTAACTAATTTTTGCAATGGAAAATATTTCATAAGATTTTCCTTATGAATGTTATTAGCTTTAACCATTTTTTCATTTATAAAAAAAGGAAAAAAGAAAAAAGAAAAAAGAAAGAAAAAAAAAATAAATAGGAAGACTGTTTGAATAATCAAGGGCCTAAAGATGTGAATTCAAGGGCCTGAAGATTTTCCTTATGAATTTGTGAATTCAAGGGCCTAAAGATGTTTTCATGTGTACTATTTATAGTAAGTTTTAGTTTGAGTATAACTCTTCATCCATTGGGCTTCAAGAGTTGCGCCCAACATGAAAAGTGCTTAGAATAATTACGAGAATGGCATGGTGAAGCCAAACAGGACACTTACTATTTTGGGCCGAAAACTTTGCACACTAGTAGGAATCACGACTATCTATAAATAGTAAGTTTACTATTTATAGTAAGTAACGATTTCTAGGCGTTTTAGTTGTAGTTTAATTCCAAAACTTCTCCCATGGCTTACTATCCCTATTTGAAGGGTTGTAAACTTGTTTATTTCAATTATCAATCAATTTACAAATTTTTTAGAATTTATTTTTATTTTTTCTTGCCTTTTCCTAGTGGATTCAAGAAGTCTATGTGAGGAGTCCAGAGAAACTCCGTGGATTCATAGTAGTTATCCTTGAGGAAGGTGGTGTTTGACCTCATCATGTTCCTCCTTGCGCAGTTAGGATGAAATGATGAAAATAATTGTTTAGAACTATAACTGATATACTGTGGGCTTATTAAATTGAAGTATCAAGATGTTGATTAGACCTATTTTCATGTAAATGATCTTGCCATCGATTTTATAGGCTCTTGATCAGATGTTAGAATGGTCCAATTAACTTGATCAAGGTACCAATGAAACGTATGCTTGACCTAATTGAGCGTTGGATCTGACGATGGGGTGGCCGAGTGTCCCGATTGAACTCGATCCATTCCCTGATCCAATGCTCGTAGATAAGTTGTATTGCTCCTAGTTGCATTGAAACTTTTGGACAGTCTACTCGGATCCGATTTTTTCATGAGGTCTATGATGCAAAAAGACACCATTCAGATGACCTGATCCATCCATCAGTTGTCCTTGGCCATCTCTTTTCCGGGGGCATGGATGACATCTGGTAACTATTTTTTGATAATAGAGATTCTTTAGAACATTGACAGGAAATAATAAATTGATGGTTTAAAATTTTTACCTATTTTTGATATCGATGATCTGAGCCATCAAAATAGTTGGGACCCATGATGATATACATTAGCAATGTCGCCAAAGCTTCTAAGGAACTCCTGAGATAATCATTCACTGATTTGGACTGTCCATTCGTTCCATACCAGTATTGTCAGGCCATGATGCAAGCATGAAATTGATTAGATGATCCTATCATCCTAACCATCTGATCAATAGCAAAATAAATATAAAGAGATGCCAACATCGAGGTGTACATAAATAGGCATAAAAATTCAATCTAATATGAGACGCCTCTTGTAAGTATTAATATACACAAGAACACACGAGATGGGAAGAGTTTGTGCTTGCAATGTGCACCAGGTGTTGGTGCACGCTTCTCCTACCATCCAATAGAAAGAAACTTTGATACTCTGGCAGTGTGTGATTGATGATATGCAAGCAGTACATGTTATACAAATTAAATAGGGTCCCAGCTTAAATGTTCATGAAGCAAAAATATGCCCATCTGATGGTCCTATTTCAGGTTTCAACCAACAAGCGTCCACAAATTAGAGATTATGATTATTCAACCACTCTGATTCTAGGTTAGGTAACTTGACAACGGGGAGTTCTAAAATTTAGCCGGTTTAATTTGAGTTAATGTATGATAATTGCTAACTTCCCATAAATCCAGTGTCATATACTGCTTGAGTATCCAATAGCTCCTCCCACACAATAATAGTGAGTGGAATCCTAAGGTCCGTTTGGCAAGGAAAACTTTCATAATTGCGATTTTATATAATTAAAAAAAAAAAAAAAAGAAAACGTATTCTTGATTTGATGAAATTTTGTCCCTTTTTTTATGTTACACTTTGTGGAACAGATCGGTCGAGTGCAGTGGAAGTGGTGATAGGGTGGCAAGAGATGAAAATGTTTAATGGAGTCGCTATTAGCTAACATATCAAAATGGACAGCAGGCTAGAACCATAGAACCATGATGACTCAAAGGTCGAGATGAACGGTGTGGATTTGAATAGCTGCTTGTAGTGTGTGTGATCATAGATTCTGAGTGAGGACCCAGTTATGAGGAAAGAAGGTGTGTGTCACACTTCTCTATCAATGTAAATGCATGATGCTTACTTTATGAAACTTGTGATTATTTAGGATTTTAGTCATAGATAATTGCTTGGAAATAAATAAGAAATGAAGCATATCTGTAACAAAGGAAGGTGTATGGGAAGGCAGATGTAGGAACTAATGGACGGAATGTAATGTAAATAAAAAAAGTAAATGAACTATTTGAGTAAATGAACCGTTTGAATTAATCAAGAGTCTAAAGATGTGAGTAGAGAAGAAAGAACTTCGACACTCACACAAGAGATAAGATAATTAAGGTTCTTAGATTTCTAACTCCACTCTACAAGATCATCAATCGAAAAATGGCCTACCCTCATTAGAGATGTGAGCAAGGAAGGAAGAACACTCGCTCTGCCGGGTTAGAAAAGAAGGTTAGAGCTCCTTGATTTATGTCTCACTCTTAGAGACTTTTTTAATGGAACCGGCAGGAAGGTAGTCTTATAGGAAGGGGGAGTATTTAATAATCTCTACAACGAGGGCCTAGTCTTCAAAGCTTTTTAAATTAGTGGGAGTGTACTTTTTAGAGAGGGGAGCACTTCACCTTTAATCTCTAGAAAGTGTCGGTTTAGTCTACCAAGACTTGGGTTCCATTTGGTAAATTGAAAATAATATTGAAAAATTAATATAAGTACTAAAAACTTAAAAGTGCTGAATTTTAGTATTTATAAATATTGAAAAAATTGTCCAAAAAGTTCCAATGTCAAGTGTATTTTGTTCACAAAAGTCTATTTGATAAGCACAAATTATAAATGTCTAAAAATTGACAATTTTTCATTATCTCAATTTTTTATTTTTAATAAAGTATTAGACAAAATATGTTATTGTCATGCCACCTAATTTTGCATGCCTATACTCAATACACATACCTCTCTCAAACATCTTTTAATTTATAGACTATGTATGCATCCTTGAATTGTAACATTGAACATCTCATATTTAACCGATAAAGGCCATTTAGAAGTTTAGGACCATCTAATGTTTATTATTATTATTAGTTTTTGCATGATCCATCCATAGTGGGCCTTATGTTGACAACATTGTTCATCATGAAATCAAGGTTCTAAGTTCAGTGAGCCAACTTATAGGAACAAAACTCAAAATATGGACCATACTCAGGTGGAGCATCTTATAACTCAATTTGTCGATAAATAAAACATACACATCATGGTGGGCCCTACAGCTCCCTTGATAAGACCATCCGTTTCTACGTCATGGTGGGGGCAATCAATGCCCAAAAATTCACATCTACAAGGGAGCGGATATGGGGCAGCCTCACTCAAGACGGTGCAACCATAACTGTGGGGCCCACCTTGATGTGTGTATTCTATATTCAGGTCGTCCATCCATTTTTTTACGCCATTTCAGTGCATTAGCCTAAAAATAAAGAAGATCTAAATCTAAGGTGGACCATACTATCGGAAACAAACAGTGGTGATTGAATGCCCTATCATTAAAAACTTCCTAGAACCCATGTAATGTTTCGATAATATTTATTTTCCATCCAACTTGCTGTTGAGGTCAAAAAAGCTAGATGAAATAAATAAATCAATAATACAAATATCAGCTAAATCCAAAACTTTTATGGCCATTAATGGCCAATCACCACTATTTCCTATGGTATGGTCCACTTGAGAATTAGATGTGATCTGAAAAAATGGACGGTCCACTCAAGAATTAAATGTGGATGTCAAGTACACACATCAAAGTGGCTGCACCTAATCAAAGTGGCTGCACCTAATCTGCTTCCCGGTGACGCGGATTTCCTGCCAAAAGGCTTTTGTAGGGAGTGTGAAGGAAGTTAGGTGGGGCCCCATCCCATGATATTTGTGAGAAATCCACTCCGTCCATCCTTGGTAGCCTTTAATGGTCAATCACCACTATTTCCTATGGTATAGTCTACCTGAGAATTAGACGTGATTTGAAAAAACAGATGGTCGACCTGAGAATTAGATGTGGATGTTGAGTACACACATCAAAGTGGGCCGCACCATCTTGGGTAAAGCCCGGGCCACACCTAAATATTCTCCCATTCGTGATGACGGGGACTTCCTGCCTAAAGGCTAGTGCAGGGAATTCGTACGAAGCTGGGTAGGGCCTATCATGATGTTTGTGAGAAATTCACTCCGTTCATCCCCTTTTTTAGGTCATTTTAGGATATGTGAATAAAGTTGAAGCATATCAAAGATTTAAGTGAGCCACACGAGAAAGACAATTGGGAAGAAAAAGGCCTACGTTGAAACCTTCCTAGGCTCTACCTTATAGTTTATATGCCATCCAAATCATCATGAATTGAAAACACAAAAGACTCGTCTTGATACAAAATATTTGTGTCCATACGAATGTTGAACAATGGTTGTTCAATCCCCACTGTTCATCTTGTGTAGCTCACTGGAGTTTTGGATCTACCTCATTTTTTGTTGAATGTCCCAAAATGAGCATCCAAAATGTATAGACGGGTAGATTTCTCACAAACATTGGACCCAGCTGGCTTCCTACAGTAGTTTTATCAGTGTTGGATTTGTTTGATCTACACTAGCTATTTTTCATATCATTTCATTCCATGAGTTTAAAAATGAGGCAGATGCAAAGCTAAAGTGGGCCACAACACAAAAAGTTGTGGAAATTGAATGCCTAGTGTTGCAAAATTCTTAGGGTAATAGAAGTTTTGAATTAAGCTGGTATTTTTAGTTTTATTTCATTTCATTTTAAGTATACATTACCTTATGAACAAATTTGATGGCAATTAAACATTAGAATGGGTGCTAGGAAGGTTCTAACTGTGGGCATCATCATCCCTGCAGTTTTCCGTGGTGTAGTCCATTTGATCTTTGGGTCTGCCTTATATTTTTGGTTTGTGCCATGAAATTATTTATATATATATATATATATATATATATATATATATATATAAATGGATAAATGCTGTGGATACAACGCATGCATTATGATGCATTATGATAGGTAAAAATTTTAATGCCGACTCTACCCTGTACAGTCAACCTTACGGAAGCTAATAGAGTTGGGGCAAAGTCGACATTTACATATAAAAAAATTAATGACACTTGTTTCTTAGAAATATGACTGTTGGGCATTTTCTTTACCAACCATCCAATAAATGTCCACCAACCCCAAGTTAGTAAAATCAGCGTTATAGCTTATTCCTTCTAAATCTAACCGTAATTTGGACAGCTTAATTTGAATTACCAACCGTCCAATAAATGATCTTGAACGTTCATTTTATAAGACCTTTATCGGAGGGTTAGAGTTGTCCAGTCAGTTTATCAGGACAACGCAGAGCACATGCATCAATTTTGGTAGGCTGGTTTTTGCGGAGATGAATAAAAACTGCACAACAAAAAATTTCAGGAGGGAGTATCAGTACAATAGGAGAGAGACATGAAAGGAGAGCACTTTCAGAGGAGTTCTGAAGTGCATGACTTTGGAAGGCTCCCTTCCAACATGTGCTCCCTTCGACGGTCCGAGAAGAGTTAGACCGGAGCCAGTTTATGAACTATATATATATATATATATATATATATATATATATATATAGAGTAAGTACCATGACTTCGACGGTTTAATTTGAGTTATGTACATGCCACGTGTACACGTGCCAGTGCATCCATCACCGACGCGGATTGCGTACTACCCCCGCCCATCCCTAGCTCCGAACGGGGCATCCTGTGGGCGGGCTCACCCTGATGTATCTGTACATCCAATCTATCTATCCCTTTTCTCATATTATTTTAAGGTATAAACACAAAAATTATGCAGTTCTAACGATCAAATAGACCACACCACAGATGACTTTTGCATTTAATGCATTAATGCTTTGTGCATTTTAACGCAACCAGGGTTATTATTTGGTGTGGTACACTTGAGCGTTGGATCTACCTCATTTTCCTTTATATGCTTTAAAATAATTATAGAAAAGGGATAGATAGATTAGATGTACAGATGCATCACAGTGGGCCGGCCGCATAACTGCCCATTCGAAGCTAGGGACGGGCGGGGCTAGCACGCAATCCGCAACGGCCAAGTATCAAATGAAATTGGATTGAGTACGGAGTAAACTCAATTGGGCCCACCTTAAATGTATGTGATCTATCCTCGATGTCCATCCATTTTTCCATCTAATTTAAGGAGTTAAGCCGAAAATTTAAATATATTCAAAGATCAAGTGGATCATACCACTAGAAATAGTGGGGATAATGATTTCCACCTTTGAAACATTTCAATGCCCCATTGTGATGTTTATTTGTCATCCAACCTATTCATAACATTATAAAGATATGAATGAACGGAAAATAAAAATATAAGCTTAATCCAAAACTTTTGTGATTCCCAAGAAATTTTCAACGGTAGATGTTGACTTCAACTCTTTCCTGTAATGTGGTTGTTGATGTCTAAATCTGGTCGGCTCCTCCTCCACGCCTTCTTCACTTCAGCGTGCTACCTCTGGAACCTGCGCCAAGAGAACAGGTAAAGATGACTCTAGCTAAGCCGGGGGATCCTCTAATGCCTAAGTCAGGATAAGGAAATTTGGATCTAAGTGAAGAGTAGAGGAGAGAGCATTTGCTATTGCGTCCCTGTAGACATGGTGTCGTGTGTTATTTATACTTGTCTGTAGAATGGTCTGATCCGATAATCTCAGCACGATCAAGGAAATTCTCGGATCATGGAGATACTGCGCACAATCTGCTGATCACGCAGCGTATCAGGCATGTAGTGCGTATCTGCGAGCGAAGTTATCGATCACGTTCAGTTATGACAGTTTCCATGTTCATCAAATAGAATATATGCCTCTGAGTATCTGCTCGGCTTGGCTCGTCCAACCGCCGTTTGCCTTTACGATTATTTAGTTGAAAAAGGGCAGTTTCCAGATCCGAGTGACATTCATATCCGATCTAGCTTTATAGGTCTGAGCCGATCTTTCTGTTCCAAACCGAAGCGAGAGGCTCTATTTTCCAAGGCTCTCGTCGCCTTAGACTTTACATGTGATCGAATCTTCACAAGATGCTCGTATCAGGTCGGACAGATCGTACCTCGAACGTAATAGCAGTGAGTCGGCTCAGAAAAAGATATCCCCAGCTAGAGTAATCCTATCCGTTCTCTCTGTGGCCTGTATGAGTACGTTTGGAAAAAGAAATACAGCAACGGTCCATAATCAGCTGAAACAAGAGTAAGGACTGGGGAATAGTATTTTCTGTTTTCGTAGCATTTTTGTGGTCCACTCATGATTGGACACTACAGATCAACGGGCCGGATAAGTTAACCATGAGCGCTAGTTGTCAGAACTGACATACGCGAGTAGAATGTCGAATGCCTCGAGCAGCGTACCGTGTTATTCTCTTTCTCAGCGCCTTTCCACAGAAGTCCAACCTACTCACGACACCGGTACGATAGTGGCATTTCACCGATCCTGCAAGTTCATCACCATTTTTCTATAAATCGTGGTGACTCATCCACCATACATGTGGCAAATGCATGCTGATCATGGTCCTCATTGTGTGTGAAGCGTAGCCCCTGGAGATACTCTTTCAGGCCTATTCAACCGCACGGTTTCACCGTTATTGACACGTATTACCCCTACGTCTTCACTTTATAGAGCTCAACTGGACGGTTAGGATCTTCCCCTTGGTGCATCTTTTGGGCCACCATCTGTTAATACTATACTCTGACATTTGAACGACTGGATTGCAGTGTGTTCGTGCCACGTATAAAGTGCAGGAGCTGGATAAAATTTTGAAATGGTGGTAAACTATGACAATAACTCTTCAGTTACAACAGGACACCCTTCTCTCGTCTCGTCTTTTCGGATTGGTTGTGCTCAGCTCAGGAAACGTACGTAAGCGTAGGACGTGGCTTCGGTGGATCCCGGATCCACCGAGGTGGGTAGGAACCCTGACCGTGGGCCCCACTTTGGTTTATGGACAATATATTCACTCCGTCCATCCGTTTTTAGAACTCATTTTAGGTCATGTTCACAGAAATGAAGTAGATCCAAATCTAAGCTGGACAATAATACAGTAAATATTGGTAATCAACCGTTAAAAACTTCTCGTGGGCCACAAACGTTTTTGATCAAGCTGATAATTGTGTGGTCTCTTCATCCAGGTCTTTGTGACCTTATTAACAGGTTGGATGGAAAATAAACATTCCAGTGGCTCTCATGAAGTTTTTAATGGTGAGGATTCAATCACTACTGTTTCCTGTGGTATGGTCCACCTAAGATTTGATTTGCTTAACTCTAGGGTTCACGCCCAAATATGAACTTTCAAAATGGGTGGACGGGATGGATGCAGGGAACATTTATCACAGTAGGCCCCACAGGGATCCACCGATCTCAGTGGATACGGCGATCCACCCAAACCACGCCCGTAAGCCGACACCGGTTGCGTGGTAACCCCGCCCCACCTACCTCCGTGATGGCAGGGCTCTTGAGGGGCCCACCGTGATGTTTGTGCTTTATCTCGACCGTCCATCCGTTTTAAAGCTCATTTTAGGCATGGGCTTAAAATTGAATTGAAGCATATACGAAGTTAAAGTGAAGTGGTCATTAAACGCCTCCCATTGGATAATTCATAGAGCCAACCAACACACAAGCTTGGATTATGAGAAGGCATGCATATCAGCCTCATCAAAATTTATGTGGCACCGACAAGTTTTCATCTGTACCCATCGTGAGGGAATGCATGCTTCAGCTGGCAAAATAGATAAAACACGTACATCACGTGGGGTGCCGTTGGGAGAGGCAAGGATAACAGCTCGGTGGGTGATTGCCTGACCATATAAGTGAATATTCATATGTTTTGCCAGCTTACTTTCATAGGCTCAAAATAAGGAGTGGATCCAAATCTCAGTTAGACCGCACCACAAGAAAATAATGACTCCTAAGTCTCATTATAATATTTGAATGTTACAGAACACGTTGATTAGGTAACATAGATCTCAATGAAGGGAAAACATAAATGGCAGCTAGATTCGGCTCTTAACAAGTTTTTAATGATGGAAATTTAATCCCAACTTTGTGGTACACCTGAGATTTGAACTACAATATTTTCAGACCATGCCTTACAAGGATATGGCAAAATGGGTGAATGGCCTGCAACACATGCAGTGACGTGGGCCCCATGCGCGATTAGGGCCTCGCCCACTTTGCTACCCTTACCTTGCCTGTTCAAGTCCCACATAAGCCATCACGACATGAAAAGAGCACAGGGCAATAGGAGTTCAATCAACCCATGACCATGGAGCCAACTTGATATATTTGTTATATGTGTATGCTGTCCTTCCATTTTGCTTGCTTATTTTAAGTTTTGGTCCTAAAAATTAAGTTGTTACAAATCTCAGGTGGACAACACTCCACGAAACTGTAGTTATTGAATGCCCACTGTAAAATAGTTATTGTAAGTCATTAAAATTTTGGAACAGATTCAGGGACGGAATTTCCGTGCCTCGGTGTCATTACGTAGACGTGGCATCCACGGCGGACCGTCCATTTCGTGCTTCTAATAATGATCGGTAAGAACAAAAATCAGATTGTTTAGACAATTCTAGCCATGTTTGTGACATACATACGAAGAAAAAAGGCAACGGATCATATCAACAGAGGATAGGCCCATTTATTAGATGGTTAAGATGCTCTAATCAAACGTAATGTTGGGTAGGAGTAGTTCACAGGATGTATGGTTTGATTCATCATATACTCGTGCCAAGTGTGTGGTATGCAATTTAAATACGTGCCACATCTGTGATCCACCATCCGTAGGGACAAAAATTCGTGCCGCCAGGGCCAGGTTCACTTTGGATTTCGACTGTTAACCCTTCTCTATCTTCACCGTCCGTTTAGAGACCATAGATCAGCTGCCGCTGCTACCCGAAGTCATAGATGGCCCACGTGCGTTAGCGGTTCGCACGAATTCACGTGTATGGAGATGATATGAATGGAACCAAAAATGGATTTATCGCGACGAACCATCTTTACAGGTTAACCGACGTTTCTAAATCAAGACCACGTAGGTATTGATGAGTCCAGGTAGATGGACGGTCTAGATCACCGCTTTGGCTACCACTTGCTTATAGCGCGCCTGAGGAAAGGACGCGGACTGCGTCCCCACAGTAATCCGTACGGTCAGGGCTATGTGGATCACACAGTGATGTAAGTATTTTATCTAGATCATTTTAAAGTACGAGTCAAAAAATGAGGCAGGAACATGGCTTACGTGGACCACAAAGTAAGGATTGAATGTACACCGTTAAAAACTTTTTGGGACTGGAGTAGTTTCAGATTAAGATGATATTTGTTTTTTCAATTTGTACTTGACTTTATTAATTGGTTGGATGGTTTAAAAAACACCACGGTATCTCTTAGAAACGTTTCAATGGTGGGTATCATTATCACTGTAGCTTTCTTTAGTGTGGTCTCCTGGAATTATAGACCTACTTCATTTTTAGAAGCGTACATCACGGTGGGCTCCACAAAGCCCGACGCAATCCGCGTCCGGAAAGGAAACAACCTCATGTCTCGCTTTAGACGTGGCGGAAAACATAGCACGTGACCTTCATACCACATTTCCTAGAGCTGGCGTTTCCATGCTAACTTATCACATACGAAAACGGCAAGGACATACGCTCCTCCTCTTCCGTATATTTGTTATCTCTAATAGCCTCCGCATCAAAGGAGGCCCCACGCAAGGGAGTGTCCAACCCTACATAGATGCATGATGGATCGTCTACATCAATGGTTAGCTCCACATGACAGGTAATAGACATTGAAGTTTAGCCCAGCATGATGGATTATCCCCGTCAAAGGTCAGCCCTAAAAGATGAATGGCCGCATGATGGGCATCACACATTGAAAGTGGAGCCTACATTATGAACAGTCCGCATTAAAGGTGGATTCCAAATAATGGGCAGTTAATCACGGCGGGCATCATACGATGGATGATCTATATAAAGGAAGACCCCACATGATGGATGATACATATTAAAGGTCGTCCCCTAATGATAAATGGCCCATTTTCAAGACAAGCCATTCATTATAGATGGTCCACATCAGAGGTGGGGCCCACATGACAGACAATCCACATCAAAGTAGGCTTCTATATTAAAGATGGGCTTGGTATGATGGACAATAACATTGAGGTAGGCCTTACATGATAGATGACCAATATTAAAGATGACCTAGAGTGCACTTTAAAAATCAGCCCCTAACTATGAATGGCCCACATCCACAGTAAGCCTCATATGCTGATGGACTATCCACATCAAATGTGGGGCTTTCAGAATGAACTGTCCATATGATCAAAGGTTGGCCCACATGATGGACTATGGATGTGAGGGGCACTACTTATGCTGTTGGAAGCCAAATTTACTTATCCACTGTGTTATAAATATATTGTTTTCTAAATAATTTTATTTGCTAACTAAGTAGGAACCAAGATAAGCTACTTGTGCATAAGTAGCTTATCTAAGTAACTTAGATTCAAACTCCTCTAAATCTCTATTGATCTACCATCATATATTCCACTTATATCTCTGTTTAGCTTATATCTCTACGTTATATTCCAGTTATATCTCTACCATGTATTTCATTTAAAATCTCTATATTCCAGTTATATCTCTAAGATATATTTCATTTACTTTTATTAAAATAAGCAAGTTACTGATTCCACAACGTAGCTTCTTAGTCTAACACCAAACAAACTTAACTACTCGCTAAAACAGTGAAAATATCATGCACTGAACACTGACGCCTAAGCTAGTTATAGAGCACTCTTACAACGTACTCGTGGTTCGCATACGAAATCTAGACCGTTCATCTCTTAGTCCACTGTAAGAATTCAACAAACCCAGGAAAACGCATGGATGGAGGATCATATTAGCCACTTGTAGAACATTCACCCACCAATCCAATCGACGGCTAAGATCATCCAACCTACATGCGTGATTTTAAGGTTTGACGCATCCATCTTGGGTGTGCATATGAACGTTCCAGATCACGTAGATACTTGCCACGAGTAGGTAGATGAGATTGCTGGACAAGACTAAATTGGGGGCAAGTGGGACCTTCCATGCTGACGGTCCCTCCTTTTGCCCCACTCATGAACGCTCAGACGAAGCTGTTTAGCAGCGATCAAAAACTCGGCAGCCTGCGAAGGCGTCAAGATATCCACGAGCACTTTGAGCGTACGCAACCTCAGCTTGTCAGCTTCTTCCAGAAGATTCGCCAGAGCCGCTAAGTAATCTTGAATCGCCCGATCCGACTCATCTTCCGAGCCCCCACGGCCCCGCTCGTTAGCTATCCTCACCAGCGGCATGTCTCCCATGTCCTCTTGCAAGCTCGCCATTCGGCTCGACAGCTTATCCTCCTCACGGATCGTGTTGCAATGCAGCTTGTTGATGGACTCCATCTGGCGTGGCGACAGCTCGGCCAGGTTCCCTCTCCTCACGCCTTTCAAGTACTCAGAGAGTTGCAACTCGAGCTCCGACCCGCTGAGTGAGTAGACGAGTCGGACCGAGAGGGAGGGCCTGCACCCGGCAATCCAAAGGAACGAGTTCTCGAGGGAGGTGCACCACGTTGGGGAGAAGAAGGAAGGCGGGTCTTCCGCAGCGAGTCGGGTTCTTTGCTCGCAGTAGTCCTGGTAGTGTTGGACGTTCTCCGCAACGAGTTGGGCGAGTCGGCCTGGGTCTTGGGGGTCTTGGTTGTAAAAGCGGAGGAGCTCTTTGAGGTCTTGTTGTTGCTGGTTGGCCCACTGCTGGTAGCAGCTGTTGATTCGCTCCTGTTCCCTGCTGGCCATTTTATTGTGTGGTGATGTGGGGTTTGAGGAAAGAGGGGAAGGCGGTTTGGCAGGCAAATGCGTTTATACACTAGTCGTTGGTGTAAGCACGAGATGTGTGGTTCGGATGCTTGCATTTATATAGGAGTGGTGGGTCCAGATTCAGATACGGTAAGATCCAGGCGTTTCCAATATCTGGACTACCTTCGGATATATCTGGCCACATAGGTCTTGTACAGGTTAATATTTTTTTTGTTATTTCTGTTCAGGATGACACATAAATATTAAGGTGGATTACAACTGTATCCTCCTCGCTTTTTCTTATTATGTGGCATACTCAAGTTTTCGATACATATCCACTTCATTTGGAGCTTATATCCTAAGCTTTCGAAAAAAAAAAAAAAAACAGAAGCACGGGGGGAGTTGATTTCTCATACATGGGAATCAGATAGGTGGATTGCGGCATTAATGTCACAAAATTATGTGAGGCCCACCATGATTTATATGTAATATCTACGTTTGTCCAACCATTTTGTAAGATCATTTTAAGGCATTCAACAAAGAATGAGGCATATCCACCTTAAGTAGACCACACCAATATTTTAGAAATTGAAAATCATTTCAAGGTATTTAAGCAAAACACGAGGCATATCCCAGCCTCAAGTGAACCATACCATGGAAATTAGAAAATTGAAAACCTATCGTTAAACACTTTTTATGGGACACAGAAGTTCCGGGTCAAACTTATATTTGTACTTTTTATTTTATTTAAGTCCTTGTGACCTTCTCAACAAGTTAGATGGACAATAAAAATCAGGGCAGGCCTTAAGAATGTTTTAAGGGTGGGCATCATTGTCCACCGGCTTTTTGTGGTGTGATCCACTTAAAATTTTGATCTGCCTAATTTTTAGTGTAACACTTGAAATTTTTAGGGCATGTTTGGGCGGTGGGATTAGAAGGGATTAGGTGGGATGGGATTCATCTCTGATCCCGTGCCAATTTCACTCTATGCTTGGGAAGAATGGAAAGCTTGAACTTAGATTCGATGGAATTGCATTAGGTCTCATGTCAATTTCACTCAATGATAGCAAGTTCGGTAGGTCTTACCATGATGTGTGGGCTATATCCACACCGTTCGTCCATTTTTCAAGACTATTTTACAGCATGGGCCAAAAATTCAGGTAAATCTAAAGTTCAAGTGGACCCACCATAGAAAGTAACGGGAATTGAATACTTACCATTGAAAATTTCTTTGGGGCCACGTAAGTTTTGGATCTACCTCATTTTTATGCCCATGCCATAAAATGAGGTTATAAAATAAATGAACGGTATAGTTATAACATGTGTGTTATTCTGAGTAATTTCAAATGATAGTACGTATATCTCTTCAACGTACCACCGATGCACCGTCACAATTATGCCCAGCATTACGCTCCAGTTTAAACTGATGCGATCATCTCGAGCGAAACAAATGCACGATCATCTCGAACGAAACAAACGCATACGGCCATGATCCAAACACGCGGCGCCAAACAAGTTCATTAGGCACGAAAAGATAAGCAACAATGTCTCACCGAAGTGAATGTCACACAGTGACCACGGCGGGCAAGATATGGTCAAAGCGAATTAAGCAGTGTGTTGAGCGGGCAAGACATTGTCGAGGTGAATTAGACGGCTGCCCAAGGCAACCAAGCGTGACATTAATCTTATCCCTGCCATGGATAATAATTATGTTTTTTGAATCTCATCCCACCTATTCCCTTCTAATCCCACCGCCCAAACAGGCCCTAAATTGGGTGGACGGTGCGGATAGAATACTCCACAGAACTTGGACGTCAGTGCATCACCGAGGTGGGTGGCGTGAGGGCATACCACGCAATCTCGATCCGTTTGAACGAAAGCCACGTGGAACTTGTTGGGTAGCATGTGGATCAACCCTGCCATTCTGACAGAATATCCAATGACTCCTCCAGGAGCTCCCTTGATTTTCGAGGAAGATATTTCCTCCGGCGGGATTCAGATACTTCTAGTACTCACGCGATGGACGCCCACTACGTGCTGACTCACCCAATACTGCTGACTCACCCAATACTCTACAGCGCATTGAGTAAATTTTATGGAGCCCATCGTGACGTATGTATCTTATCCATTCCGTTCATCTGTTTTTATGGCCTCATTAGAAGGCATCATCTCAAATGGAAGTATATCCAAAGCTCAATTGGACCACACAACTGGAAAAAAGGGAATTGAACGCTTACAATCCAAAACTTCTTGGAAGCCACATAATATGGAACGAGATGATAAATTTTTTTTTCCATCATCTATATCTGTGTTACCTTATGAACGGGTTTGATTACAAATAAACATTATTGCGGGGCATACGAAGGTTTCAACGTATCCATCTATTTCTTTTGATGTGGTTCACTTGAGTTTTTCCTATGTTTTAACTCTCGGCTCATGCACTAAAATGACCTAGGAAAATGGATGGACGGCATGGATATGGACAATACAAATAGAAAACGGTGGACCCGGCATCGAGTATGTTGTAAGGGACCGAGTTACTCAGTAGGCAATCCACGTCCGACGCGGCTGACGAGGGTTCAGGTCCTTCTAGACAATGAACCGGTCTTGATTCATTTCCACCGACAGCCATACACGTGGTGAGATGATGGAGTCCAGGCTCTTTTTTCGGCTTTGCCGAAATGTCCATAAAATTATCTGTGACATTCGGTAATAGCAACTGTCATCGGTAGCGTCTAAATGAACGGTCAAGATAGGTGATGCGAAATGGTTTGTGCGAAGGGGATGAAAGCGGGAACATGACCATCCATACGCATGCAACGATGCACACAACCAATGTGCCCATGGCATCCATTTACCCATCCAAACCATTCGAGCAGTGGGCCCACACCATCAAATCAGACTGAAATTAAGATTGAAATCATTCCAACTGTATGAAAAGAGGCCAACAGTTCAGATTCAGCAAAAAAGAAATCAGTGAATAATAAAGTTAAAATAAAGATCTTCCAATGAATCTGATTTTGTGAATATGACCCAACTACAGTATTTGAATAGTTTGGTTTGTGGTATATACCATGTGTGTGTGTTCATGTATATGAACGGTCATACTCTACCAGCCGGTAAAGCTGACTCTCACAATGGAAAGGCCACGATGGTCTAATCACACATCGTCTATGTACTGTGGTCCATCTACCTTAGTCCATCTGAAGGTTCAAATTTGGCAGACTGCAGAGACACATCTAAAGCTATAAATTAAGTAGTGATTTCTGATATTCGCTTTGGCTTATTGCTGATCTGACGGTCGGGATCGCTGCCAGTGTCACCCTACGGGGCCTACATGTAGAGATGATGGGAACTAAGTGCTGTACACGAGTTGAACCGAGTCGAGCAGCTTGAACTCGACTCGTTTGGGTCCTCAAGCCTATATTGCCAGCTTGGGCAGTTAGAGCTGAGTTTCGATCTATTTGACACTTTCTCATAAAGGTAAAATGCATTTTTAATTTCTCACCAAATGTAAAACAATAACAATATTTCACGGATATTTCATCAAACACTTGTACGGCAGCATCAAATTAAACACTTGGGCGAGAAGCATCAAAATCAAACAGCTGACATGTTCATTCCTTCCTCGCCAACACTTCGTTGAGTCATTTCGTCGAATACTCGACGAGCAGCATTTATATAAAAATAACCACCGATCTGATTCGATCCGAGTCGAGTCAAGCTCGGGCAAGCTGAAACTCGGCTCGAAATTTTTTTATGCTCCAAAGACCAGCTCTGCTCGATCCGAATCCAATATCAAGCCGAGGTGAGTCGAGCTTTTCCAAGTTGAATCAAGAGAGCTGACCGAGCTAACTCAACTCGTGTACAGTTCTACCCACCACATGAACGATCTGAAACATCTCGGCAAAGGGTATGGAACCCTCAGACAAAGTGGCCCACTGTCGCTCACTAAATACTTTGCACAACACCAGGGGTGCAGGTGGGCATTTGGCAGGGCCCATGGCTCATTTTATACCAGCCTTTGATCAGAGGACTGGAATATAGCCCTAGAATGATTTTGTACCTAAGCAATATTGCTGCTCAAGCCCAGTCCACTAGCCTGCTATGCATTCAGCTAGGTTTAGGGCTGTGATTTATCCATGTAATATGTGGGCCCGGAACCATCCGGAGACCCAAATTAGGTTGAACCTCAAAGCAAGTTGGATTGGCTTGGCCTGTTTACACCCGTACACGTCACTGTACGTTGGACAAATCCCAATCCACCTGCACGGCTCCCCATTAAAGGCCACGATGCAAGTATCACACAACAAAAAAAAAAAAACTCGGACGCGGATTGCCTGCTGACGCTGCCAGTAGCGAGTTGATGCTGGTTGTTGTTCTGTGGGCCGGGAATATCTGCGTATTACTGGCTGTTTAGTTCCACGCTAAATTCAGGATCTACTGTTTTGGGTGTTGTTCTTTCAACTCTACTGTCACAGATTCACGAAGGGGAGTAGGATTAAGGCAGTTTTAACAACATGCTGAATATCGAGATAATATTGTGGAATGCATTGGAGGTGTGTGCTCCTTTCTTGGACAATAGGTACACCACACAACAGGTGTAAGCATCACTTTCTCTGTATGCAGTGGTATCTTAGAAGAATATAGACTCTTATTGCAAAAGAGCATAAATGCGAGTAAATCTTCATCATTTTTAATTATATGTGGAGGGAGTAATCAATGTACTTCCCCTGAGTACACAACGTTCATTCTCAAATCACATTCATAATGTGCTATCTTTTTATTTTCATACATTTTATCTATAAGCTCCTTGTACGCAATTTCACCATTACAACAAGACTTTTTGAGTCACCAACCATGTACGAGAAACTCCCCCTTTTGTATACTCATTGCCCATCATAATAGCATAGGATGGGCTGCATAACCATAATATTAATGTAATAAAAAGTTGACAGTTTAGTATTAAACTTGCAATATAAATTATCCAAGTTGTGATGTGTTAAAAGTCTAAGTTAACATATGTTAAGGGTGTATGTTGGTATCTGTTAAGGGTGTGTTGAAATTGTCAACTTATTGGTCGAGATTATCATCCATTAAGGGTTTAGATTGTCATTTAGACAAGTTGTCAACAACCCTTAATAGATAATAACCTTGACCCCTTACTTACTATGGGCTTACAATTTCAACCTTTGTTGAGCAAATTGACAATCTTGACCTGTAATGGATGATAACACCAATCCTTAATTGATGATAATTTTGACCCTTGCACATATTATTGTTTACCGTGCATGATAACCTAGACCATTAATACATGCCAACCTAGACACTAAATACATTACAACCTAGACTTCAACATATGATAACCTTGACCGAAGATTTAAGATTTTACCTTCAATAATGACTAAAATTGTAATTTGCTAGCATGATAGGAACATCGGGGAATGGATCGAAGAGAACTACTTTGCCGAAAGATATAATGTACCATCATGATGGTGGAAGTGGTGAGCAAAGCTTCAAAAAATTAAAGAAACGAGTTTTTAGACGAATGCAGCGGAATGCCAAATAAACGAATGTCGAAGAATGCTAGATAATCGAATGCTGAATAGAAACATCAGAGGGACGCCTCAGAGATGCCAAAGAGAAATGCTTAAGAGAGAGTGGCACAGGGTCCAACATCTATAACTTTCCTTAAAAACGAGCCCTCGGCAACATCTAAAAAGGCACTGGTTGACCTATCTAAGAGAGTTTGTACATGGTCTATGAGGCTGACCATCATCTATGTATGAAATTCACTCTATCCATTATCTTGGAAATTTCATGAAAGGTCATGATTGGAAGAATGACCAGCATGGGCTGATCATATATACCACATAAGAAGAAAACCGTTGTTAGTGAACGAATATGGTTATAGGTTATCCACTTTCGCGGGCCATACAAATTATATCAGCACAAAGTTATCATCTTCTCGTTTAAATGGAATGCCACGTAAGAAATTAAGGGTTAATTGGGGCCAGTGACAAGTCACATGCCTCACTATGAGTGGTAAGTAGCCTCCGCCCGACACAAAAGTAGCACCGGTGCTGGATTCATAGCGTCGGCAATTTTGTTTCAAAAAAAATATAATATAAAATAATAATAATAATCCGTAATAGGCTATCCGGAGATTTTATTTTTTCTTTTTTCTTTTTTCTTTTTGAAGTCCTGGCATTTTACGTTTGGCATTACCACGAGGCTAATTTAGTCAAATCCCTTTAGCAATTTCACAGCTCCTCTATCTTCTAAGGTAATCACAACCGGAGAATCTCGCATGAATATAGAGGACGGCCTGTTTATTCCGATCTTTTCCCACCTTCCATGAAACTTCATGGAAGGAGAAAATCTCTCACCAGCTTACTATCATTAGTATCTTTAAAACAACTTGCGATCTCAATACGTAGGAAAAACAAAGGGAAAAAAAAAAAAAAGAAGAAGAAGAACTGTATGAAAACGCACCTGAAAACCTCGCATGAATTAGGTTATCCTCTCTCTCTCTCTCTCTCTGTCTCTCTCTCTCTCTCTCTCTCTCTCTCTCTCTCATAGATTCCAGTTAGATCGGTCACGTCTGTATGAAAACCCACCTGAAAACCTCGCTGACGATTCGCATTTCAGATAAAAACGAGAAGAAAATGAAGAGAGATGCGACCCCACGTTGATAATTCGATTTTTCGCCATCTGGGTCTCATGAGCGTCCAACAGAGGAGGAGAAATGGAGAAGAAACCGGAGGTCCTGATGAACCGATACGAGCTGGGCCACATACTCGGCCAAGGTACATTCGCAAAGGTCTACCATGCAAGAAGCTTGATCTCCAGCCAAGACGTCGCCATTAAGATCATCAACAAGGAGAAGGTCTTCAAGGTAGGCATGATCGAACAAATCAAACGGGAGATCTCCATCATGCGACTCGTCCGCCACCCTAACGTCGACCACCTCCACGAAGTCATGGCCAGCAAAACCAAAATATACTTTGCAATGGAGTATGTCAATGGCGGCGAGCTCTTCAGCAAGATCGTGAAATGCAAGCTCAAGGAAGACGCAGCTCGCAAGTACTTCCAGCAGTTAATCGGAGCCATTGATTTCTGCCACAGCCGCGGCGTCTACCACCGCGATCTCAAGCCAGAGAACTCCTCCTCGACATGAATGGAAATCTCAAGGTCACCGATTTCGGGCTGAGCGCTCTCGCGAAGACGGAGAGGAGAGACGGTCTCCTCCACACGATCTGCGGAACACCTGCCTACGTGGCGCCGGAGGTCATCAACGACAACGGCTACGATGGCTCCAAGGCCGATATATGGTCATGCGGTGTCGTTCTGTTCGTCTTGATGGCCGGATATCTTCCGTTCAACGATCCGAGTCTCATCGAGATGTATAAGAAAATCAGTAGAGGAGAATTCAAATGTCCGAATTGGTTTCCTTCTGAGGTATGCAAGCTTCTATCCAAGGTACTGGATCCGAATCCGAGTACCCGAATCACGATTTCTAATATCATGGAAAATCCTTGGTTTAAGAAGGGATATAAACCCATTGGGACGATTACAAAGCAGGCGGAAGAGGCGACGGTCGAGATAGGAGATGTCGACGTGGCATTCTCTTCCGACGGCATTCATGGGAATGATGAGAAATCGGGGTCTGCGGACTTCATGAGGCCCACTTCAATGAATGCCTTTGATATCATATCGCTGTCGCCGGGGTTCAATCTCTCAGGACTGTTTGAGAAGAAGAACGAATCGAAGAAGGTGGAGGAGCGATTCACGACACGGAAGCCAGCAGCAGCGATAGTGTCGAAGCTGGAGGAGATAGCGGAGATGGAGAGGTTTGAGGTTGAGAAAAAGGATGGGATGGTGAAGTTGAAGGGAAGCAAGGAAGGGAGGAAAGGACAGCTGGCTATAGACGCTGAGATCTTTGAGATGACACCGTCGATCCACATGGTTGAGGTGAAGAAAACGGCTGGAGATTCGTTGGAATATCAGGCTTTCTGTAATAAGGGATTGAAGCCTTCTCTCAAGGACATTGTATGGACTTGGCAAGGAGGAGAGGAGAAGGTGGAGCAAAAGCAATCGTGATCGGGGGCACGTGCTAAGAACGTAAACGTGTAAGAGATCCGGGGCCATTGGTTAATTGGTCCGTCATGAATATTAACCTGAGGCTAAGATCGGCCCAGAATGATCTTGGAGGGGGACCACACATGTTCGATGGGATGGACAGTTTAAAAGAGAGGTTTTAAAAAAAAAAATTGGTGAAATGTGTCTGCTAAGATGAGTGGACCCTGACCTAGGGGCCACCTCGATGCATGCGTTGTATATTCATGCCGTGCATCTTTTTTGCTAGCTTATTTTAGGGCATGGTCTTAAAAATGAGGCAGATCCAAATCTCAGGTGGACCACACCACAGGAAAACAGTAGTTTTTGAACGCCCACCATTAAAATCTTCCTGGGCCCATGTACTGTTTATTTGTCCTCCTATCTGTTTATAAGGTAACATAGATAGAAATAGCAGCTTCATCCAAAATTTTTGTGGCCCCCGCATTTATAATGATGTGAATTCAATTCCCACTGCATTGTCCACTTGATATTTGGATCTGCTACAATTTTGAAACCATAACCTAAAATGATGTGTACGATTGGATGTTGTTCCTTAGAGTTGATTTTGCTTTATTGAAATTTAAATGTAATTAGCGTGAGATATGTTTGCATGTCTCATAACCTCTTTCTAATGTAATTACTATAAAAAAAAAAAATGTAATTACATAGATTTTGACTTTTTAGTAATGAATTTTGGTTCTCTTCTTAGTAAAAAGACGAAAGATGATGATAACGAAACAAAATGAAGAACAGCCTCTAGCACTGATGTTAGAATTAATTATATAATTAACCAACTGATTTCGCATCAATAATGGAAATCAAAATGAAAATAACCATAAAATAAATGGTCGTAACTTATTGTTAATCCGATTTTTTTATGAGAAAATTTAAAGAAATTGAGCCCATTACAATTTATTCTTCCTTCAACAACCATTAAGATTGCTCACTTATATATATATATATATATATATATATATATACACGCACACACACACACACACGCACACACACACACTCATCACATTAATCCAATAGTACGATCTAACCCGATAATCATGTGGGACCTACTTAATGTAGGTCTTGCAATTGATTGGCACTTGTGGATGAGGTCCTCGGAGACTTTACTCACATGCCAGATTCTGATTTAGCAGGTCCTGCATCATGGAGTTGTTGGCCTGCCCAAGTTGAGCAAAGTCAAATTTCTGAATGGGGTTGACCCAACCGTTCAGAATCCGTACCCAATCCAGAAAAGGCCTGACCAACTGGCAGCTTTCAGGGGTTTGTAAACAAGCTGGACGAGGATCAGCTGAGCCCAACCCAATTTTAATCTGGCCTGGCCACATAAGGAAATGTCTAGGCCCAGCCCATTTAGAGATGGGAATTTCAATTATTTCAGATCCAAGACCATACATTGAGATTGTAAAATCCATGTTGCCAAATGACTCTTTAAGGTTGGATACGAGCGAGTAAAACAAAATTCAATTATTTTATGTTCGACTACATATAGCGCGGGCTATCATTATCCTTTCAACTCACTGCCTTTTTGTTTCATGAAACTTTGACTTGCTTGATCCACCAGTATTATTTGTTACCCTATGTCTAACTTATCTGATGAATGGCTCAGATGTATGATAATTGTGCTGTCTACCCCACTCCTTAATCCCAACCAAAAAGAAAAGAGATTATTATACAATAACTCTGAGAAAAAAAAAATATTTGCATGTATTAATTTATAATTAATACTCAAAGCCTATCACACAGCCGTCATGATCTCAGTGTTGAAATAAAATCTGCCTACCACTGAGCCATGGAGCCGGACCTCTGAATCTGGGCCATCTTCCAATGATCAAATAATTTATATGATGTCTCAAAATCAGATAATTTGAATAATACTAACCTATAATTCGTGGGCTCGTGTTTTTGAAATAGGACAGTTGGATATTTTAGTTTTAACCGTCCAAGAAATGGCCACCAGTTGGATTATCAGTTAATCTAATTTGTAATTTTATTTTTATTTTATTTTTTTTCTCAACGTCAATCTATACTGGGATCCACAATTTCTGCAATTTAATTTGAATTATTTGTATGATTCATAAGCGCATATATCATCAAATGTAACAGTACACTCATCAAATGTGCCACGCGTGGACATGGAAGGTTAGAGAAGGTTAACCATCGTCCACCTTCAACATGCGTTGAGAGCACTTGCCAGGACGTTCACTGGGACCCACCAGATGAACGTCTCGGGTACCTCACACGTCCACCTTCCACCCCCATGCGCGGCAGTCACACTGTCTTCTCGTCGTTCCGGTCCCTCTCGTCTCCATGGATAGCACCATTGATCCAGCCGAGCCACCATGTGTCGCACGCTTGGGCCCACATGCAGAGATTGTCTAATGATCTCAACCGTCCCTCTTCTCGAATCTATCAAGTACAGATCACCGTAGCTAAATTACACTGAACAGATTTTTATTTTTTTATTTTTTTATTTTTTACACACACTCACGCAGTAGCGGGATTTCACCACCTCTGGATACTCAAAACCCTTGACCTGGTGTTGAGACTTTTGAGAGTCTACCATCCGAGCAAGAGTAAGGATCCACTGAACAAATGATTTTGACAACCAGTGTTCTAGATGAATATAGAACTTAGAAAAGAAAAAAGGAGGAAAAAGAAAACATTTTGAATGGACACATTCAACTTAAACAACCGAAGTTAGAACTTGGAACCATGACTTCTTTATAACAATAAAGTGAAAATGGACGGTTTAACTCGACCGGACCATCTACGCAAGTGGAGCCCAATGGGCTTTTATCATGTACCCTAAATGCATCACCAAATACCTTAGACCAGCCATGTCCTCAACTAATCATAATTTTCACAAATGGCAACCCATGTAAATTTGCCATCGCTAGTTTGAAAAGCCCTGATATCATCCGGTGCTGCAGGCAGCTCTTGATTTACACATGCCTCCTTTCGGCACATGAACAGCTTCATTGCAAAACATTACACATCATCCACAAAACTTTGGTCTAACACTAAATGGATTAATGAACTGATTTTGTGATGATCAGGTCTCTCTCTAAGATGTTCAAAGGTTGAAATCTGCACATTAGTATGTATGGTGGGATTTTCACCATTTAGCCCACGTGTGGTGGAAGCTCTATGGATCAGCAGGACGAAATTCACATCATGTGGCCATCTCCTGCGAGGAGCTGTTTAAATTACGACATGGATGCTCAAGAGCAAACTGTAAGACTCAATGTCATGTTATCTCTATAAGAAACCACAAATCCATACACATTATGAAAATTTCAACCTCTTTAATAAAAAATATTAGATCATTCAAGGCACCTGCATTTGGACGGTCATCTGAGCCTGGTCACATCTGATGAAGATCATTACAGCAAGATTGGAAGAATTAAGGCCTTTAGAGATAAATTTCTATTTGTTAGTTGCTACCGCTCTTAACTCATACAGCATCCACTTCTGAATGGCCATATACATATCAACAAATCCAATGTGCATCACAATGCTTGAAATACAGATTAACAAATGCCTAAAATTTTCGAGACTCCCAGTACCAAAATCGGGTTTATGATTGTCTCTCCAACTTCCTCTCGCTCGACCTTTTCTCTTCTGCTTCTCTTCGCTTCTGTTGCCTGCAAAGTTAAAATACATGGAAACATGAAATAAAAGCAGCAAAGCAGTGAGATGCATTTATCTAACAGCGTGTTAAACATGTGAATCTAATCCTCACAGATGGCATGTCACGAATGACAGGTAATTGTCCTGTACAACTAGCCTGCATTATATTACAGTGGAGAAAAGGAGTTCATCTGTGGCATGTGGGAAGTGTAATCATTGATTTGGAGATCCACCTGGTCCAACCAACCCTTCATGGGCCATAGAAACTAAAACACAGCTGTCAGATTGTCATAACCATCTTGTCAATAGCTTGCAAAATGGATTGTCCAAATAAGTTTGTAATATAAAGGGTCCAATCACCAAATTTGATAAATGTATGGTGCATACTCCTGTGGGTTGCCCGTCTCAAGCATCACTTTGATTCGACATTCCTAATGATGGCCCATTAAAAGTGGGCTGGACTACATGGGGGATCCATATTTACATTTTGTTACTCTCCATGTGTCAATAGAAGTTCTTTGCAACATCACATGGTGCAAACTAGTTGTATATGATCATTTCCCTTGAATGACAAACATGTGGAACCTAGAATATTCGCTGCTTACGGAGATCAGCAAAAAGAGAAATGAAGTATGCAGATGACAAACATGCACGTATGACATGTGAGACATACAGAGACAAGGGACTTCTATAGAGCAGAGAGTGCTTTCTGAAGCTGAAAGTTTTTCCAATCAAAAGATTGGAACCTGGTTGTGGGCTCACTGAGCCTGCAGCCTAAAGAATTGGGAGTCCAGCCTATACTTGCACGAAGTGTGAAGCAAGGAGGAGACGGATTCAGGTGCAGAGGTGCAGTAGTGGCTGTATCAAAATGTTAGCAAGCATATGGACAGGAAGCAGCAGCAGGAACATGGGTCTGAAGTGTGACTTGAACTGGGAGCAACACCTAGTTAGAAGGATCGTGCAACTAGGCCTAGCCCAGCAAAGATAAAATGTGCATGAATCACAAATAGGAAGGACTTCTGCCATTCTTGAAAAAAAAAAAAATCCTCTCCTTTTTTTTCCTTGAAAGGCAACAAGAATGTATATGTTTTCCTTCTGCCATTTTTGAAATGCTTTCCTTGCCTTCTGAACAAAATCCCTGTTACCCATCACAAAAGAAATTGGAAACATGAGAGAAAGATGACGCAAAGTGTGTATGTTTGGAGTGGTATTTCATGTTCGCATGTGAATTTATTTTCCACAAGATACAGAGATTTTTAAAAGAATGAAACTCCAACTGGAACCAAGTAATCAAATATCCCTCAAGCAATTTGGGTAAGTGGGATTGGTGGGACACTACAAACCAAAATGAGATAGCAAGAAGGCCAAGTGAAGAGATCCACAGACTTCTTCAAACATGACAGCAGCTATCAATCCATCTAAGAGGGGGAGGCAAATATCTTTGAAGCTACCACCCCTCTCCTTGGAGGACCACTTCCATTCCGACGATTCTCATGTTTTTAGATGAAAAAAACCTACCATATCACTCACTTGGCAGTGACTAGGGGCATTGGAGTTGCAAGACTCAGCACTGAGATAATTTGGCCCAAGTTTGCAATATGGATTTTTGGAATTCTAAATAGATCCTAGGAATCGCTTTACAAGAACAAAGGAAACCATACACCTCCGGAACCTTGCCAACATTGACGTCATGATTCTAACATCCTCCAATCAAAAGCACTCTAAAGGAACAACTGTCTTGTATATCTTTATTCATTTTATAGCTTGAGATTCATCATTTTTCCCAAAATTCTAGGTGTTTGGTGCTAATCCCACTTGCATTGAGAATTAGAAGTATCTTTCTTTTTTTTTCCCTTGAAAGATAAAAGTAAGAAACTTCTTATTCTTTTATAGAAGTTACAGGTACGGAACTTCCTACCTAGTGCTGGCAATGAACCAGCCCAGGCTGAGCAAAAGCTAAATTTTGAATAGGCAGACCTGATAGGCTTACCAACTTGCATTCAAAAATCGGCCTCAGACTTTCCATAGCCAACAATTGCCACCCCTATTCCCACTCACCTCAATCTTACTTTCGATAAATGTTATGCTTTTTTTTTCTTTTTCTTTTTTTTTTTTTTGAGAGAGAGAGAGAGGCAAGGGAAACTTTATTCCGAATAAGGCAAAAGAAAAAATAAAAAAAAGTCAGCTACTGTACAAGGAGAGCTATATACAAAAGAGAAGAGTAAGGATTATATATATCACCCCTCTAAGGCAGTCCCTATATATACACAATTACAAAGTATCCCATCCCTTGCTAGCGAGAGTACAGTCTTCCATTGCAAGACAGTTCGAAGCCCATTCAATAACCGAGTATCTCGCCTTGGAGAAGACACCCTGATGAAGACATCACATTACGGACGTCATTACGCACGGATCAAAGGAGGGTCCGAGCCTCAGTGTCCCTGTGGCTAGGCGACTACCCGTTCGAGTCCTAAGGAGGAACGGAAGACCCCACATAGCATGTGGGTTGTGTGGAGGATGTTTTCAGACCATTGGATCGCAAGGACTTCAAGATTGGACCATTGGATGCGACTTAATCGTGGCCTACCATGATCGTGGACGCCTTCACAGTCCATTGGATAGTCTTAGTTTCTTAGGATTATAGTGATTTTTGTTTTGAGCACTTACTTTAATTTTTGAAATTTTATTTACATGTTTTATTGGTTTTAGGCTTTTACAGGGGGTATTTGTAATTTACAAAGTAGGGGGTTAAAAGCAAACAGGTTTTTTAATGCAGAGGCATTTTCATACCAGGCTCGAGTGGGGTCACCTACAAGATGTATGGGCACACTTGAGGTGGGCGGGGCCCATGGGGGAGGTATCATGTTTGAGACTCCTCACCGAGGGGTGATTAATGCGCATTTCACTCCGGGCTCAAGTGGGGTAGCCTGTGGGATGCGGGGACATGGGCAGCCTGTGTGAGGCAGTACCCATGTAATTTGGGGCCCACGAGGGGGGTTCGGCCGAGATCCTAACCCATGAGATGTGGGACCTGGGCTATGAGATAAAAGGATTAATTCGTCATACTCTAACAGTTCAAGCTTTTAAAGGAAGTGATTAATTGTCCTGCATCAAATTGGTATCAGAGCGGGAGGTCTCGTGTTCAAGACTCATCACCGTGAGTGATTAATGTAGGGCCATTTTCACACCGAGCTCTAGTGGGGTCGCCTATGGGATGCAGGGGCACACTCGGGGTGAGCGGGGCCCACAGGAGAGGTCTCGTGTTCGAGACTCCTCACAGAGGGTAATTAATGCGCATTTCACACCGGGCTCGAGTGGGGTAGCCTATGGGATGCAAGGACACACTCGGAGTAGGCGGCCCGTGTGAGGCGTTACCCATGTGATTTGGGGCCCACAAGGGGGGTTCGACCGAGGTTCTAATCCATGAGATGTGAGGCATGGGCTATGAAATAAATGGATTAATTCAACATACTCTAATAGTTCGAGCTTTTAAAACAAGTGGTTAATTGTCCTGCATCATTTTTCATTAATGATCTTTTTATAAAAGAACAACTTTTAGACTATAAAGGCTTAGACGTCCAACCCTAGTCTTTTTTTATGTGATGTTAATGAAAAGGCTTGAAGTTTTCTTCTCTTTCTCGTGTTTATGGAAAATGTGGTGTGAAACCTTCTTCGATGTGAATCTGAAATGAAAACTACCCTAGTGTGAAGCCTTGTTCATCCACCTCTTCTCTTTTCTCAAGTTCAAAATGTATTTTCTCTCATCTTCTCTCTTTTCCTCTCAAATCTTGTACTCCTTTATCTTTTTTCCTTTTCTTCTTAAACCAAAACCATCCTAACCTATACCAGAATAAAAAGTCCAGCCGTACATGTGAATCCGTACGTTCGTACAACTGTACGGACCTCACTTCAGCCTTTTTCTTACATCCTCCCTTATTCTTCGTTCTTCAACCAAACCCTAACTTAAAACCCTAGATTCCCCTTTCAAATAAACCCTAATTTCATATTTCCCCAATTTCCAAACCCCATCCCTAATTTCCCTAAACCTAGAATCATTTAGAATCCCTTTAGTACTCAAGTGATTCCCTTTAAAATAGTTCTACCATCATGTTTTGGATGGAATTTCTGAATTCCATTGGGCCTATTTCGAATTAACATCTTACTAGTTCCTTCATACAAGCATGTGGTAGCCTAGGATTACATGCAATGTTTCAAATAGCACCCGTAGCGTACACTATGTAGCATAGCATGGCCATAGCACTACGTAGCATCCTAAATAGCGTAAATCCCTTGTAGCGTACGTCGTAGCGTATGCTTCAGCTATCTAGTGCATAGTGTACGCTACAAAGTATTTTTTATTTTTTTACTATCTTTTTCATGTTTTCTTTGTATCTAATGTTGAGGAATGTGACACTTGTATTGTACTTGATACTTTTAACCTATGGGATTTTTATTTCTTTTCATAATTGTGACTTGTGGTTTCAATTAGACATTATTAATTAAAGTGGTTTGCTAATAAAGTTGTTGATGTGATAATTATTTGACTTGGCTTATATATGTGGATTGGCTTTTGATAAATGATAGCTAATAACTTGTTCAAACATGCTTATAATTAATAAAATGAATCATCTTTTAGGCATTTTTATTTTTATTTTTCCTTTTTTTTTCCACTATTTATTATATTTGTTCTATTTTAAAATTAAAAAATAGAAGTATCGTGTAGCTTACAGTATACGCTACGTATTTACGCTACATGCTATAGAGGGCTGAATTCTACGCATCATGCTACCGCTATTTAAAACACTGATTACATGTAATTGCTTATTTGATTAATCGTTTAGCTTATGATGAGATTGCTGAAATTTCATACTTTTGTTGCTCATGTTTTAAACTGAAAATCTGACTTCATCTATCATCCTAGGCTAGAAAACCATCCTGCATCACACCCGAAACAGTACCCGACATACAAGTTAGAAAACTAGAAGCTAGAAAAGGGGTATTGGTGGAGTCCGCATTGCCTTTCTATGTACACCAAATGTGTACCTACTGGAAGTTGTTCATTTAGAGTCCTGGACAAAGATGTCCTCTACAAGAATTTCAAGGCATATATATTAAAACCTTCTTTTAGCCAATGAACAGGGTAGTGCGTAAGAAACGCTGCATTTTTTTCTATAAATAAGCAGAATCAACTGGGGCAGTTTTGTGAGCAATTGAAGCTCTCTTTTTTTTTGAAAGATAACTTTGATTAATAAAAAGAGGCTAACAAGAGACAAAACAGAAAGGAAAAGAAAGAAAACTGCAGATCTGCCGAGAGAGCAGATCGCATTAGTCAGGAAATAATTGTTGCTCTGACTCAGATAGTCAGGAAATAATTGTTGCTGATTGTAACTATAATATCCTCTTGAAATTAGTACATGCACTGCGTCCATTACATACTGATTTGACACCCTATGGAAAAGGGGGGGAAATGCCCAAGATAGTAACTTACGCAAAGGCAGTATATCCAGCACCAGCATTAGCAGCAGATAAAAGAGCTGCATGTGCACCAGCAGTAGAAATAGTAGCATCTTGTCCACCAGAGTGCAAAGGGTTCCTTTTGTCGCCATCCACCTGATACAGGTAAAAGGAATGCACAATCAATGTGAAATTTCATTTCTAACATACAAGGAGGATGTCCGCTACTCTGCAAGAATGTAAACCTTATCCCACTTTGTTTTCTTGTTCTGCCTACTCTCTCTTGGCATAGCATCAGTAGCAGTTGAGATTGAATGCAATCCACTAGAAACAGATGAAACTCCAGCAACTGAGTTCAACACGACTAGACAATAAGCAATCACTAGTCTGACAAGTAAATTTCAAACAAGATTCACAAACAAACCCCAATCATAAATAAATAACACTTCATTTGGATGCAAAAGGCATTTTGAGGGAAATCAAGGTCTGCTGAATGCAGTTTCCGTCCAAATGATGTTTTCAGACTGTTTGGGAAAACACCAGGCAAAATGAGATCTGGGAGCAAGATCAATGTGATTCTGCCCCCAAAAATTGGGCATCATGACTTCAGGTCCAACCTGAAGTCGCACCGCTATTGATTTGCGAGAAAAGCATCAATTATGCCACAAAACACGAGAACATCCAAACCACCCTAAACCAAACATGCATAGAAGATTGCAATGTAACTATATATATATATATATATATATATATATATATATATATATATATATATATATATATATATATATAGGGAAAAGGTACTATGCGCTCGACCTCACGAGTCCATCCCATGAGGTCGAGCTGTGTGGGCCCCACCGTGATGCGTTTCGAACATCTACCCCATCGGTCAGATGCAACATTCCATCGTGGGCCTAGGTCTCAAAAATCAAGTCAATCCGTGACTTGTGTGGGCCACACCACATACAGAAGTGGAGAGGGGCCATGCACCATTAAAACATTCATAATCATTTTTTGGGCCCACCGAGATGTGGTTTGCAAATCCAGCCCATCCATTATGTGTGTCCCACTTGGATGAGGGTTCAGACCAAGTTTCAGCAGCATTCAAAACTCACGTGGGCCCCACCAAGTGCTTTTATATGTTTTAACGGTGTCTTCACATGATTTTAGATGGTATGGCCCAGCTGAGTTCCGTATACGGCTGATTTTTGGGATATCCCATAATTTAAAGGGGACCCATCAAATGCACGGTGTTGATGGTCAACACGCATCGCAGTGGGGCCCACACAGTTCGACCTCACGGGAGCTTATCGTGAGGTCAAGCGCATAGTACCTTTTCCCATATATATATATATATAGGGATAAATGCTCTCAGGAATCAAACATATGCAAATGAACACCTGGGATTTGTGTACTCATTTTTGGTGCTGGACCAACAATTCCAGGCTGTGTGCCCCCTTGAACAAATTCAACTTTCTGAGCCCTTTTCTTTTCCTGCTCCTTTCTTTCCATTTCACGCTTCATATCAGCCTCTACATAACAGTTTAGTAAATTCTAGTTTGATGCCATGTTATCAACAAGTGCAGAGATGCATGCTACATTTCTCCCCTGCCTTAGTGGCTGACCTATGTTCAAAATGCAATGTTTGAAACTCAAGTCTTTCAACAATGTAACAAGCTGAGGTTCAGCATTCCTCTAATTAAGGTCCCCGGAAGAAATGCATAGATGGGCTTTCAAAAAGAATTGAAAAGAAAAAGTAAACACTAAAAGGGAACCTGTTAATGACCTATTTCATCATAGTAGTCGCTTTTGTCATACCCGTGAGGGTCAAACACATCTTTACTGAAGCAAGTCCCTATCTGATCTATATCTTGATACCTCACAGCATGCAGCAAGAAGTCAGGGTTGCGATAATCCTTCCTATTACGCAGGTCAGCATTGAAGCTCTTTCCAGCTCTCTTATAATCAAGAAACTTATTTATTTTTTTCTGCAGGAACAAAATGATAGAGAAACAACATAGGTGTTGGGATAGATCATAAATAAGGGAAATGCCACAGTGCCCTCAGAGCAGGATGAGTTACAGTGCTCCTAGCTGTATCGGTTCACTTGGACACTCTTAACTGATCAATCTAAAGGACTGTCTATTAACAGAAAATACCACTATTTTTGGTTTTGGATCTTCCAAATCATTCCCGCAGGAAATCCGGACCAATTTTTTTCTGATCCTTCGATAACAAGATTCATTTTCTTCATCAAAAATAGGAGGTAGAACCCATAATGATTTCTTTTTCGAATCATCCCTGGAATTGAATACCTCATTCAAGAATTTTCCAAAACACATTTTATGGACTACAATGTAAAAATCCCACTGATCAAATGATCCAATCCATCCTTGGTTTGGCCTTATTTTCTCTAGCCATCCCTTTCTAAGCCATGGCTAGGATGGTTATGATTGCCCAAGAAAAGTGATCCTTTAAAATCAAAAGCAACCCCCGATGGGCTCTAACAAACAGACAGATCTAATTGTTGATTGGGCCTATTTTGTGTAAACAATCCTGATCATCCATATTAAATTCCATTGATCAAATGGCTAACATTTGTCAGATTAGAGTGGTGCTTACATGGTAGCCCATGAATGTGCTTTGGATATATTGAACGGTCTGGATTAATCTATTGGACTGTCTAAGTATCCTAAAGCAACTAGGAGCACTATACCCTACAGTGCTCTGAGAGCATTGGAGCATCTCTCCATAAATAAAGTTTGAGCAATCGACACACATGCACAACCACACAAACACTCTAAAGTTTGGCACTTGCAATGCGCATGGAGAGGAACTGCTTTGCAAGTCATGGGAGAGGGGAGGTGAAGTGGCCGAAAAAAGTATATTTCTTTTGGAATGTTTGGCACAATATGTCCCGATGTAATAGTTATAAGGTATAGTGGTGTTGGGAACTATAGCCATTGTTGGAATCGCCAACTCTGCATGTCTAGGGCTGGTCATGGGTCAACTCGTCAACTTGGCCAACCTTAACCAAAACTCTGTATTAAAGAACAAGAGAACTGTAAGAATAAAGGGCCTCTAACTCCCTCTTTAGCAAGAATGTCATATTATAATTTGTATCTTTTAAATCATGATCAAAACTATTAACAACAAACCCATTTTATGAAATTTGTCTAGCTTCCTTGGGGTAGTGGATCTCAGTCTCACAAATTGGTGAGCAACATACCCTCTGCATTAAAATTTCCATAGTAGTGCTATTTTTAAGTAAATTACAATTATGTGTGTTTAGTTTTTTCTTCTAAAACTTCAAAAATTACAATTGTGAAGGAGCTGCCACTTTAGTACTGTGAACCCAAAATGGAGAGCATGGGTCCACCAAAGTCAAGATTAGGCTTAGTTCCGATTAGTTAGGATCCCCTAAAATATATCTTGAGTATGCCCATTCTTTAAGCCACTTCCTAAATTCATAATTTAGAAGGGAGGCACAGATACAAAAGGAGTTGACTCTGTGTTAAAGATTCTAGGAAAAGGGTCTGCAAATCTCTCACCCAAAATACTATTAGCCTCTAGGTATCTAAGAAAATGATTCCATATTAATTTTCCAATGCTGTCAAAGAATGGTTACCTGTAGCTCCTCAGGGCACTTGGTTTTCGGTGGCGGGGGAAGAAACTTTTCTAGTGGATCAACATTTTCTTTTTCTATTTCTACGGAAACCTCAACATCTACTTCCATCTGAGCAGCTTCAGGTTCAGTTCTAGAGTTGTTCATTGTTGCACTGTTCTCGGATTTGGATTGCTCCTGTTTTTCAGCCTGTGGTTCAGATGGTTGAGGAGGAGTTGCTTGAATGCTTGGTGTTAAGATATGAACAGTTCCTGGAGGTGTTTTCTCCTGGAAATTCCCTGTGTACAAATAAAATCCAAAGAATAATGTCAAGTTTACTTCATCAAACCAATTGAGTTCTCCAAGGTATTAATTGTTACAGTGGCATATTGATGCAATCTGCAGGACAATTAACCACTTACTCCAAAAGCTCGAACTGTTAGAGTATAGCGAATTAATCTCTTTATCTCCTAGCCCAAGCCCCACATCGCATGGGTTAGGACCTCGGCCAAACCCCCCTCGTGGGCCTCACACGGGTACTGCCTCACACGGGCCACCCACCCCGAGTGTGTCCCCGCATCCCACAGGCTACCCCACTCGAGTGTGGTGTGAAATGTGCATTAATCATCCCCGGTGAGGAGTTTCAAACACAAGACCTCCCCCCATGAGCCCCAAATCACATGGGTCACCCACCCCGAGTGTGTCCCCGCATCCCACGGGCTACCCCACTCGAGCCCGGTGTGAAAATGCCCTTGCATTACATATTTCATGAAAATTACAAAGTACTTTGATGAGATTAATCAGAATATTTCTCATTCAACAAAAAATCTGCCAAGTTTAGCATGAAGTTGCAAAAAGTGCGAAGCGAAGCAGTAACGAGTTTGAAGTACGCGTAGCCTGCACTGTTGTATCTTCATCTTTATTGGTTTTTAATAAAGAAGTTAATCATAAAATAAAAGGATTGAGCAAATAAGAATCTGTCCCAATATGTTTGCAAATATAAACATCTAGGAAGCGAGAACAGAAGCGCGAGTCCAAAGCACAATACGAAGCAGGAGAAGCACCTAGTTAGAAGAATCAGGCAGCTAAGGACTATAACATAAACAAATGATCACACAACTAAGGATTATAACATAAACAAATGATCAGATGGGCAAAATGAATTACAACCTAAGGATGCGTTAGAAGAACATCCTGGCCTCCCTCTCCCCACCCATATAGTTTTGAAAGCAAATTCTCTCCAAATTGAATCATATACTTCCCCAAATCAGAATGACCATTTACCAAGAAGAACAACATTCCTACTTCTAGTATTCCTATTATCAGACCTTGAACCATTCAAATGATACAGGCAGAAGTTAGGCCACAAGAACTCCTTAGTCAATATGTCGGTCAAAGCATGCGAGTAGCACCATTTTTTGGCAAATTACAGATATGATTCACCAAATGTCAGTTTCGCAGTAACTACCAATCATCTCAAAAGTCAAGGAATGATGCGCTGAAAGCATTTGCATTTTGCACCTTCGAGATACACAGCCGGTCCCCCAACTGCTCCGGCATTGTAATTTCATGAGGCGCATGTCGGGCCAATTTCTCGATTTCTTTGACATGGCTAGGGTGATGGTAGGGATGATGGGGAAATCTCTTTGAGGCTTGAAATGGTGATGTTGGGTATACGAAGAGGAAAGCTGTGTGGAGACTTTCTTTGTTTGTGGAGATGTAGCCATTTTGGAAGGAGCAAAAAAAAATGGGACTTTCCACATCAAAGTTACCCACGTGGCTTTAGTATTTACCTTGGTGTGGGGGAGCGTGATGGCCTGTGCACATATTTAGGTGATTTTCAAAGGTGTTGTGAAGAAACGTTGGAGGGTATTTATAGTCCTGATTCAATGTTGTTCAGGCACTAATGACCCCTACACCTCTTTGGTTTTTTTTTTTTTTTTTTTTTTTTGAAGGATCCCCTATGCCTTTTTGTGATTATTTTATTTTTTTTCCTTTTCTTTTCCTGCACTAATTTGGCTTCAATAAATGTGCATTCTCTCTCAAAAAGTATAGACAAGAACCACATAAGACAATGAAGAACGAACTGCATCACACATAGAATTCCAAGGATTTAATAACAGTTTTGGCATACTGTATTGTTCACCAACAATACAGAATCACCCCATATCGCCCTGTATTGGGATGTTTTGGGCCGACCATGACATTCACGGACAAAACCAGCACATATCAAGAGATACGTACCGGTTCTTGATACGTGCTGGTTTTGGGTGATATTATGTCTACATCCCTAGCACATAACTGATCTGAAGAATTATCACCATTTTAATTCCAACAAAAATCCAGAACATCACAGGATGTTTGCCATGAATTTTATTCTGGTTACATGAACAGCAGCATAACAGTTTCAAATGATAAACCAAATCACCGTACTCTAATATCAAGCGTTCCTTTCTTTCTTGTATCATATGCAGCACAATTTTATTGCAAATTTGGGCACTCATGATGAAGACACCAAGCCACAACCCTTTCCTGCTTTGACAATAAAAAGGAACAATTTACACCCACCAAGTATTACCCAAAGTAGAAAAGGGTGTATTCATCAAACAGCGGGGGTGTAAATAACTTGCAACATATAATCAACAGTATCAAAACCGTACGATCAAAGAATCATATTGTATTGTATCCATATGTGATATGCATTGCATGCCCAGATTGTATATCCATCATAATCATCCATAAATCATATGAATTGAATCAAACTATACAATTTATGTGAACAAAAATTTGGGTGTCCCTGAAACATTTTTAAAAAAAGGAATTTTATTCATTTTTTCCCTTTTTTGGCTTCTTTTTTAACCATTTTCTTTTAAATATAACACGCCTCCCTGTTAAAATAAACATTTATCTTGTATTTTGAGAGAGAGAGTGGGAGGAGATTTGGGAGTTTTTCATATTAAAAAACCCAAAACAAAGAAACCAATATAACTGTTTTGGTTGAAAGGTAACCAAGGTAACTTTTTTGCCACACAATGGAATCAAGCATCGCCTGTTCCGACATGATTTGCACTCAGTGGACTGCAAAAGAACATAAATTATTAAGATTGGTGTCTCATTTGTTCGTTGTTTGTTTTGGAAGGTATGCTTCTTGAAAACACATAATGTTTGTCTTTTATCCTTCTTTCTGCTCTCAAGCCATCGTTATGATTGTTGAAGATGGTGAAGGATGGTGATATCAATTGGGAATATTGCATAAAAGTACACAACAACAATAATCTAAAGATGATGTTAAGGGGATAATGTTTTGACATCTTGCTTTCTTTTCAAAATTATACTCAAAGATGCATAGAATATATGTAAATGGACAATAAGTTGAGTAATTTGGACTTTGTTATGACACAATTATGCTTACAGATTTACCAGATACGTGCTCTAAATTGATAATATCATGGAAAATGTTGCTTTTTTTTATAGTTCATGGTGTTAAACTTTAATGTGTATTTTCTAGTTTTTTGGTTTCCATAATTTTTTGGTTTGAGTGTTATAGTGAGGTTAATGATGTAATTTGTGTGTTGGGGTCTTTTTGGTCATTTTGTTCTATGGACCCCCACTTGCATATGCATAGTTGGCACATCTCTCCTCTCTCCTTTTCCACTTTTCCATCACTATTCCCCGTGTTCCATTAATGAGAATCCCTCCCATTAAATGCATATCTTCGTTTTAAAGAAAAGTGCATATGCCATCTCCTACCATTACCTATAAATGTAATCCAAAAGAAAGAAAAAGAGGGGAGAGAAAATAGGGAGAAGTCTAGCAACCCCAAGCACCATTAATCTTGTGTAAGTGGATCTCATATCAGGTGTATTTCTCCTCTTCTTTGTACTAACTTGATATTCATCATTTGAATGAGAAATATCATTTCCATTTCATATCTTCATCTATTAGATTGTTCTTCTTCTTTCCTCCTTGGTTGTGAGTCTTGGGGGCTAGTGTGACTTTGTTACACTATATGAGAAGCAAATTGTTTCAATATTGTGACTTCCATCGTTCTCCACATGGCATCGAAGCTACAAGGGTGGTGATTTCATTTCAGCTCTGATTCAGGACAGTTAACCACTTGCTCTAAAAGCTCGAACTAATAAAGCATGGAGAATTAATCCATTTATCTCATTAGCCCATGCTCTAAATCCATGGATTAGGTTCTCGGCTGAACCCTCCTCATTGGCCCCAAATCCATGAATTCTGCCTCACACGAGCCACTCGCCTCACACAGGCCCCAAATCCATGGGTTCCGCAGGCCACCCACCCCGAGTGTTCTCCCGCATCCCACGGGCTACCCCACTCAAGGCCAGAGTGAAAATGCCCCCGCATTAAGCTCCCTTGGTGAAGAAGATCAACCGGTCTCTTGAAGATGGATTTAGGTGGAAGGCTTCATAATTTTGGCATTGAGCTACTTAATCACCGAACTACAAGACATGGAGGTCTTGTATGGAATCTTACCTTGTTAGTGAAGACTTATGGGATGTTGTTGGTGGAAATGAATTGGAGGCTCCTCCAAATACTCCATAGAATGCCGATGCCTTGAAAAAAAAATGGCGAATGATGAATGCAAAGGCAAGCCTGTTTCTCCTAGTTTGTTTGATCACATCATGGGCTGCGAAGTGGCTTGTGAATCTGTGATAGTTACTCTACTCTTGATGGGTTGTTCAATAAGAAGGATGTGGCTCAGTTGTAATTGTTGGAAAATGAATTGGTTAACCCAATTCAAGGCAATCTCTCCATTTCACAATTCTTTTTGAAGATCAAGAACTTGTGTTTGGAAATATCTCATCCTGATCCAAAAGAACCCATTTCAGACGCAAGAATGAAGTGGCACAACATCTGTGGGTTAAAGACGGAGTATATTCCCTATGTTCCATCCATTCAAGGGTGGGCTATTCAACCCTCCTTAGTGGAGTTTGAGAATCTTCTTACTTCACAAGAGTCATTAGCTCGATAGATGGCTGGATGTTCAATTTCCAGGAGTGATGGAAATGCACTATTTTCAAGCAACAAGAAAAGCTTTATCAAGGAGAAAGACAAAGTTAGGAGGTTTCAAAAATCGCGAAAACTCTAATGATGCTTTTGTTGAGCATGGGTAAGAGAATCGTCCCGTAAGGTTGATGGTAATCGGAAAGGTGTCAAGCGCTACCGGTGTGGTAAACTTGGGCACATTAGAAAATTTTGTTACGTAAAATTAAAAAATGAAAATGCAGTTGAGAATAAAGGTGAACCTAAAGGTGATGAGTGGGGAAAGTGTTTCATGGCAGAAACCACTACAATTGATGCATTAATGCCTATTAACTTCGAAGATGATTGGATTATCGACTCCAGTTGTGGGCATCATCTCACCGACAATGACTCCAAGTTCTTAAGCTTCTGAGATTATGAAGACAATGATGATATTTTCATGGCAGACAACTCCATTCATCCTGTAGAGGAGTTGTCACTATCAATGGCATCGGAGATTATCAAATTATACCTAAGAGTGTGTTTTAGGTTTGGTATGAAGAAGAAAATTTTCCTAGTTGCAGTGTCATTGATTCAGGACATTGTTGTATTAGGGCCTAGAGACGTGAAGTTCCTTCAGAATATTTCAAACTTGAAGGCAGATATCATCCATATCGGTAGGAGAGTTAAAGATTTATTTGTTTTATCATCTACTATGTCATATGTTGATAAAATGAGTACAAATGATGGAGCATCAATTTGGCACGCTAGATTGGGGCATCTTAGCATGGACAAATTGAACGTTATGGTGTTAAAAAAATCTAGTGACTAGGCTGCCTAAACTTACTACCTTGGTAGCGGTGAAGTATGTGAAGGGTGCCAATATGGTAAAGCTAATCGTCTTCCATTTTAAAAAAAAAAAATTTCATGGTGCAAGGCCACATTAGAACTTATCCACGGTGATTTAATGGGACCCTGTGTTACACCCTCATATTCAGGCTTCCAGTACATGGTGTTGTTTATCCATAGCGATTTAATGGGACCCGTGTTACACCTTCATATTCAGGCTTCCAGTACATGGAGTTGTTTGTTTACTATTTTATAAGATATACTCGGGTTTATTTTCTAAAAGAAAAATTAGATGTGCTTTCAAAATTTAAGGAGTTCAAGATGACAGATGAAGGTGTTCTTGATAAGAAGATCAAACAATTGAGAACTGACAATGGAGGAAAGTATACTTCCAATGACTTTTCCACATTTGTCAAGTGACTAGCAGAAGTTGGCTACATGCAAAGAATTTACCCAAGGCCTTATGGACGGAGGGAGGGTATGGCATGTGCAGCTTATGTAATTAAACGGGTTCATCATAGCCCAATTAACATGAGATCCCCTTATGAGTTAATGTTTGGGGAAAAGCCGATTGTCAAGCATTTTAAAGTCTTTGGTTCAATCTACCATGTTCATGTTCCAAATGAAAAAGATAACTTGTAATCCAAAAGAAAGAAAAACACGGGAGAGAAAATAGGGAGAAGTCCAGCAACCCCAAGCTCCATTAATCTTATGTAGGTGGATCCCATATCAAGTATATTTATCTTCTTTTCTTTGTACTAACTTGATGTTCATCATTTGAATGAGAAGTATCTTTTCCTTTTCACAGCTTCATCTATTGGATTGTTTTTCTTTTTATTTCCCTGGTTTTGAGTCTTGGGCCAGTGAGAGTTTGTTACACTATTTGAGAAGCAAATTGCAATACCGTCATTCTCCACATATGGGTATTACTTTTCTTGAGGCATATTGATGAAAAAAAATGGATGATTACTGAGCTTTTTACTTTTATGATTTATTTATAATTTTTAAGATTTTCCTCCCTATTTTTAGGAAGATCGGAAAAATAAAAGTTTAAAAAAATCTTAAGTTTTATGATGTGATTTGTGATTTGACCCCATTATGATTTATGATAATATTACAACTTTGAAAATGCTGATTATAATGAAGGAAAACCCATTAATCGAATAAATACTAAAAAAATGTAGGATTCCTGAAGGTGAGTTTGGATATACTATCGACTCAAGTTGCAATAGTTGTCTAAAAAAGGGGGAAATGACCAAATTGCAGCTAGCTTCCTTAGCATTCATGTTGAGGGTATAGTCCCTAATAGCAATTGCATTCCAACTAGAAAGGAACCTAATTAGGATCGCTTCACTAGCATGAATACCAATAAGCATCATCAATTCTTGTCATTTCCCTCTGATTAAACCGAATGTTCTCAATTCAATTTGTTTTTGCATATTCGCAATTTCGACTAGTTATGAGTGAAAAACACAAAACCTACCCCCAGTAACTTGAAGTTCTGATCCGGGCATAAAATGGCCAGTGCTTACGATTTCACCTTCCTGAAATTCCATGGATCGCAAGTAAGGATAGAATCAAAAGATTCAAAACCAACGTGAATTGCAAATCGACGTGACTTACCTCAGCTTCAGGAGACATCGCAGTCTCGTCATGGGCGTAATCAACAATTCCGCGAGGCTGTTTCCTTGAGGTCGGAGCGTCCGAAGTATCTGAAGCAGGAAGCGGGGGAGGAGGTAAAGGAGGAGAGGATAGCAGGAGATGGGGCTGGGGTGTTGGTGGGGCAGGGCTTTTAACGGTTGGATCCTCGTTGGTGGGGATGGGGGTTTGAGATTGGGGAAGGGGAGGCGTGGTTTCAGGGGCGGAGTCGGAAGTAAACCTATCTTCGTTTCTTGGATCGTAGGGTTCGTTTCGATCAGCGTCTTTGTCTTGGATGTATTCGTCTTCTTCTTCTTCTTCGTCGTCGTCTTGGTCGTCTTCGTCGGGATCCATGTCTTCGTCGTTGTACATGGAGAGGAGAGCAATACCTTCTGCTTCTTTCTTCTTCGAAGCCATGAGAGAGCGAGTGAGACCTGATTATCTGATTATTCTTGAATCAAAAGAGAGATAGGATTTGAGAGAGTACTGAGGAGAGCGGAACGTCTCGCGAGCCATGTGGCTTGTTTTTTTGGGGAGTTTTACCTGTTTACCAAAGCATTTCTTCGAACCTATGAACGAGAGTAAAATGACATATTTACCCTTATTTTTGAGAGGAGATGTAAGCACGAGATTGATGATATATAACTAAAAGGTTATAATAAAACTACCGGAAACACCACACAATGCATTAGCATTGTACACATACGTGTAAGATCTAATCCATCAAACATGTGAATGAGTTTGAGTAGAACTTCACTCAGACCTTTTTTATCGTTGAAAATTCATCGGGGACTGTTATGGGGAGATCCGAGCCCATCAATCCGACTGTGAGTCCGAGCCGACTAAGCGTCATTACGTCCGAGGCATGACCCATCTGATCTGATCTCAGCGTCACAGAGCAAGGTTCAGCTCGGAGAGTCCTGTAAATCCGATCGGACGACGGATTATTCGTCAACCACGTTATACTCGCAGCCGACCACATCGAGTCAGACCAGACGGGTCGGGTCAGATGCCGTTTGACTTGGAGACTGGCCTTTGCTTTATAGTTGGACGAGCTGAGCTGAGCCGAGCCGAGCCGGTATTCAGAGGCGCATACCTCATTCGCTAAACATGGAAACTGCCACAACTGAACGTGGCCGATAACTTCGCTCGCAGATACGCATTACTCGCCGGATACGCTACACGATCAATAGATTGCGGACGGTATCTCCACGATCAGGGAATCCCCCTGATCGTGCCAAGATTATTGGATCCGGACCATCTCCACAGGCAAGTATAAATAGCACATCACGTCATATCTACAGGTACGCAAGATCAAGTGCTCTCTCCTTTATTCTCGACTTAGACCCTAATTCTCTTGTCCTGACTTAGGCATCGGAGGGTCCCCCGGCTTAGCCAGGGTCACCTTTGTCAGTTCTCTTGGTGCAGGATCTAGACGATGTGGAGGGAGGGCCGACCAGATTTTTACATCAACATTTTTTGGCGCCGTCTGTGGGAACCTGAGACTAAAAGTCAGGTTCTCATCTTCCTAAGCGATGGCGAGGAAGAAGAAAGTTGTAGTTGTGGAACCGGTACCAACCGAGCAGGCTCGGTCATCATCAACACTTCATGCCGAATCTGCACCAGGACCTTCTCAACGTTCTCGTAACCGGTCGGGTAAATACTGAGCCATGCAAAACGAGATGTACGCCCTGCGCGACGAGATCAACAGAATGAAGCAGCAGAGGGAACCAGAGTCACGTCCAATTCAAGAACAGCCCGTTCTCGAACCAGTGGGACTGTTCGTGGAGACCCGCTCTGCGCCAAGGAGTGTAAGACCTGAAGCCCCCCCAGCATTCATGAGTGTCGCGTTCAGGACAAAACCCTCCTGCGGTACACGTCGAAGGATCCGCACGGAATGCCGCTACCCGAGCTCCCACAACGGTCCATTCTGCTACATCTACTCTGCCGCCCACAGACCTCCGTCATCAGTTAGAACGGAGGAGAAAAGGGAGAACGCTGAAAATTGAGGATGTCCCAGAAGTTGTCGCTGAAAATAAGGATCCCTGGGAGGCGCGCTTTGCGGAGCTGAAGGACCAGTTCCTGACACTGGAAAAAAAGCAACAACGGTCGACAGTTCCAGTCACGATCCAAGCGATGATGGAAGAGACCAAACCTCCCTTCACTCCTGTCATCATGGCTGAGGTGATGCCGCAGAGGTTTCGGATGCCTCCCGTCATCCAGTATTCAGGATCCGGGGACCCATCAGAGCACCTAGAGTCCTATCGATCATGGATGGAGATGCAAATCCAGACTGCAACGGACACAATGATGTGTAGGGAGTTTTCCATCACCCTCACAGGATCCGCTCGGATTTGGTACTGCCAGCTCAAACTAAACTCCGTGGGCTCCTTCGCAGAACTGAGCCGACTATTCCTTATACGGTTCATAAGTGGTAAGAGAAGTTAGCAACCCAACACCCACCTGCTTACCATCAAGCAGGATCCGAAGGAGTCGTTAAAAGACTACATCGCCCGTTTTAATGAAGAGACATTGCATGTCGAAGACTATGATGACAAAATGGCTCTTGCTGCCATCCTGAGCAGATTGAAGGAAGGAAAGTTCGTCTTCTCCATCGAAAAAAATCTTCCGAAAACGCTAGCGGACTTCATGGAGAAGGCTCAGAAGTATACCAACGCCGAGGAGTTCACTAACGCCCGTAAAGGTATGCAAGTTGCTGACTCGGCAAACAAAGGGAAGAGGCCTAGGAACGAAGACTCTCAGCCGAGCGGTAAAGGGGCGGACGACCGCATTCCCCGCGATCGTCGACTGAGTCGTTGGCCAGAAGGGAAATTTCGTTCCTGTACTCCTCTTAACACATCCGCCGAGCAAATTCTGCTAGATATTCGAGGAGACAAGCTACTCAATTGGCCAGTCTGCATGAGGGCAGACTCAAAGCATCGGGACAAGCGAAAATTCTGCCGCTTCCACCGGGACTATGGCCACAACAAGGACGATTGCGTGGACCTGAAAGACGAAATCGAGTCCCTGATCCGCAAGGGACATCTACGTCGTTACACCAAAAGAGAAAGGTCCTCTCGGAGAGAGGAGCAGCCGCAAGAAAAGCCAAACAATCTCCCAAAGGAACCAGTTGAAATTCGTACCATCTTCGGGGGTTTAGCTGGGGGAGGGGATTCAAACAGGGCTCGAAAAGCCCATTCCCGGAGATCCGAGCCGGAACACCGTGTTCACCTGATGGAACGTCCCAGTAAGGAACTCTGAATCGCTCCGTACAGCCTGACTTTCACGAAAGACGATGCACGCGGGATCCAGCATCCTCACGATGACGCGCTAGTGGTTATCATGACCATAGCAAATCACATGTACCGCATCCTAGCCGACACCGGGAGTTCGGCTAATGTTATGTATTCCGAAGCGTTCGAAAAGATGAGAATTCCACGGTCCCGGCTCCGACCCGTCAAGACTCTCTTACACGGCTTTACCGGAGAGAGAGTAATCTCTGAAGAATTCATGTCCCTCCCAGTAATAGCGGGAGAAGGGCAACATCAAGTCACACTTCTGGTGGACTTTTTAGTTATCAATGTTCCATTTGTCCACAATATAATCCTGGGCCGACCCTTCCTTAATGCAATGAGAGCGGTCGTCTCAACTTACCATCTGACGATGAAGTTCTCAGCTGAAGGTGGGATCGGTTATCTCCAAGGCGACCAACGCGAGACCTGAAGATGTTATGCTATAGCGTTTAGGAAAGGAACCGCTAAACAGGCTCTCGTCGTAGACGCCTTGGATCCTGGAGGACCGGCAGAAAGTTCATCAGTTGAGGATCTGAAAAAAGTTTCCCTCGATGAATCAGACCCGGGCAAGACCTTTCAGCTCGGGTCATCATTGAGTTCAGAGCGGAGGAACGAACTATTAGCTATCTTGAGGCAGCATCGAGACATTTTCACATGGTCACATGCAGATATGCCAGGGATCTCACCTGACGTGTTGGTTCACAGGTTGAACTTGGACCCAGATCATAAGCCGGTTAAGTAAAAGATAAGGCTGTTTGACGCTAAACAATATGAAGCCATTGCCGAAGAGGTCTCCGTCCTGCTCGATGCGGGTTTCATAGAAGAAGTATATTACCCTGACTGGATAGCAAATGTTGTTCTCGTTAGGAAATCCAATGGAAAGTGGCGGGTCTGTGTAGACTACTCCGATCTGAATAAGACATGCCCTAAAGACAGCTTCCCATTACCTCGGATCGATCAACTGGTGGACAGCACGGCCGGACAAGAGCTACTCTCGTTCTTGGACGCTTACTCCGGGTACAAACAGATCGCTATACATCCCCCAGACAGACAGAAGACGACCTTTGTCACGGACAGAGAACTCTACTGTTACCGGATCATGCCGTTCGGCCTAAAAAACGCTAGGGCAACATACCAGAGGTTGGTGAATCAGATGTTCGCCAAACAGATCGGGCGCACCATGGAGGTGTATGTAGACGACATACTAGTAAGAAGTATCAAAGCTTCCGACCACCTTGCTAACCTCGAAGAAACGTTCAACGTCCTCCGAGAGTATCATATGAAGCTTAACCTCGCCAAGTGTGCATTCAAAGTTGAGCCAGGGAAGTTCCTTGGATTCCAAGTCAACCAGCGAGGAATTGAGGCCAACCCGGATAAAATCAAAGCTCTCCTTGGCATGAATTCACCTCAGACTTTAAAGGAGATACAGTTTCTCACGGGAATAGTTTCCGTCCTCGGACGCTTCATATCTAGGGCTACAGATAAATATCTTCCCTTCTTCCAGCAGCTGAAGGACCACAAGAGGGTAGAGTGGACGCTAGAGTGCGAGCAAGCCTTCCAGCAGTTGAAACAGTACTTGGGATCACCGCCTCTCTTGTCCAAGCCTGAAGAAGGGGAGCCCTTGTTCCTCTACCTCACGGTTTCGACTTCAGCTGTCAACTCGGCTCTGATCAGAGAAGTCGGAAGCAAGCAGTACCCCGTGTACTATGTAAGAAAAGTCATGGTACCGACAAAGACGAGATGTCAGTCTTTGAAAAAGCTGGCACTCTGCCTCGTCATCTCGGCCAGAAGATTGTGGCCGTACTTTCAAGCCCATTCTATTATTGTGTTAACTGACTCCCCGCTGAGGCAAGTCCTCCAGAGGCTCAAGGTGTCGAGTCGGATCACAAGTGGGTCATGGAACTCGGAGAGTTCGACATTCAGTTCCGCCCTAGGGAGGCAGTCAAGGGTCAAGCTGTAGCCGACTTTACAACTCCAAATGAGGAGCAAATCAGTAAGGAAGTCGAGATGACACCACCCATCCCGTTGAGTGACCAAGAGGCAGCGTCGGGTCCGGGATGAGTCATTTATGTTAATGGGTCTTCCAACATTAAAGGGGCAGAATCTGGTATTGTCCTGATCGCACCTGATTCAACAACAATCTAATACGCAGTCAGACTCGGATTCAAAGCTTCAAACAATGAGGCCGAGTATGAAGCGTTGTTAGCTGGGCTCAGGCTGGCAGCGAGCCTAGGTGTTCAGACCCTGCAAGTCCGTTGCGACTCGCAGCTGGTAGTAAATCACATCTCTTAAGAGTATGAAGCTAAAGAAGTCAGAATGGTCGCTTATCTCGAAGAAGCGAGGAAATTAATCGAGAAGTTTTGGAGTTGCACTATCCGGTAGATCCCCAGATTCGAGAACTCCTGGGCTAATGCCTTAGCAAGACTCACCTTTGCTTCTGAGGGAAAGATCCCACGTTTTGTTCCCGTCGAGTTTATTGAGCACCCAAGTATCAGTCAGACGGAGAAGGTCAACCCCGTCCAGTCTATTCCTAGTTGGATGGACCCAAATTTCAATTACCTCTCATCCGGTGAAATCTCATCGGACAAGTTAAAGGCAAGAAGACTCAGAGTCAGGGTAGCTCAGTACGTCATATTGGATGGAGTGTTGTACAAGAAAGGGCATTCTCAGCCTTACCTCAGATGTCTCCGACCGGACGAGGCCGATTACGTGATTCGAGAGATCCATGAGGGAATTTGTGGAAACCACTCAGGCAGCCGCGCCCTGGCTATGAAGATACTCCGACAAGGATATTTCTGGCCGACTCTTAAGCAGGATTAGAAGGACTTTGCTCGAAAGTGCGATAAGTGTCAGTGCTTCGGGGCTGTGCCGAGGCAACCGGTGGAAGAAATGACTCTCATGAGTGGGCCCTGGCCGTTCGCCCAATGGGGGATCGACATTATCGGTCCTTTGCCTACAGGGAAGGGATAAGTCAAGTTCGTCATAGTTGTAATCGATTACTTCACAAAGTGGGCCGAGGCCGAGCCAGTCGCCAAGATCACTGAGCAGAAAGTGATCGAATTTGTGTGAAAAAATATCATCTGCAGGTTCAGAATTTCACGGACCATCGTCTCTAACAACGGCCTCCAATTCAATAATGACAAGTTTCGTGGTATGTGCAGGGGACTCGGCATCATGAACGCCTATTCATCGCCTCAGCACCCACAATCAAATGGGCAGGTGGAAGCGGTCAACAAAACCATCAAGCACCATCTCAAAATAAAGTTGAAAAAAGTAAAGGGAAACTGGATCGAGGAGCTCCCCTTTGTCCTCTGGGCTTACAGGATCACCGCCCAGACTTCAACGGGTGAAACTCCATTTTCATTGTCCTATAGCTCGGAGGCAATGGTGCCGGTGGAAATCAGACTCCCTACAGCGCGGGTGAGGAATTTCGAAGAAAATAACAACTCCGAGCAGATCGCTGCTAATCTGAATCTGTTCGAAGAGCTCAAAGATGTTTCAAAGATCCGAGCGGCGGCTCGACATCAGCAGGTAGCGCGCTTCTACAATTCAAAGGTCAAAGTCAGGTGCTTCTGACCAGAGGACTTAGTCCTCCGACGGGTCTTCCAGAACACGGCTGAGCCAGGGGCAAGAGCGCTCGGACCCAACTCGGAAGGACCATATCGCGTAGTCAGATCTGCTAAACCAGGCTCGTATCACTTGAAAGACCTCGAAGGCCGCCAGCTCCCTCATCCTTGGAATGCTGAGCACACGAGGATCTATTACCTGTAAGGAAATGGCCGTTAAGGCTCATAATAAAGTGTACGCCTCCAAGTGACCAGTTTTTAAGGCTTTTAATAAAAGTTCCAATTCAGCCTCAAATGTCCATTCAGTTGTTTCATCAGTGCAAGCACGAATCTAATGGTCTGATCCTTTAAAGGATCAGAACCTAATCCTACAGAGGATCGACAAGGCATCCCCTTGAGGGAAAAAGCCTAATCATAATCAGACTCTCCGGTGGAGTGCTCGGCTCGACATACGACAGAATGAAAAGCTCTCGCCAAAAGAGACGAGCTGAATATCCGGAAAGATCGGATCCAACTCAGGCTTGTGCCGAGGGGGCTCAAAAAATCAGCTAAGCAATAATGAAAGGGCTAGACCCGTAAAGAGGTTAGCTCGGCCACAAAATGACATCGCATGTAAAGGGTGGACAAATTCTAAGAAAATATTTTTCATTCATTAAATCCCCTCGGAGGGGCGAAGAATACATTGATAGTTTCTAAAAAAAATACATTTACAAAAAAATGATAAAATGTCTTCATGCTGGAGCAGCTTCGGCGCCCCTCTCCTTGGAGGTCTTGAAATCTTCAACTGCAGCGGCAACCGCTGCGACCAAAGAGGCCTCATCTTTAGCCCACTGAGCCTTCACGGCTCGGATCCACTCTTCAATCGCCTCAGCCTTGGCGCATTTCAGAGTTTCACCTAGCCGAGTAGTCTCCATGGCCAAAGAATCCACGTGAGCCCTGGCGCGGGTCAGCTCGGTGGTTGCTGCATCACCACTCGCCTTAAGATTATCCACCCTCTCCTGTAGGTGTAGCTCCCTAGCCTCCAGGTTGATGATGACTCCCTGCAGTAGGCTCACCCTGGCCCTCTCGCCCGAAAGCTGCCGGCGCAGCTCAATCTGCTAGGGCTTCAAGGCCACCATCTCAGCCTGGAGAGCCTCGAACTCTGCCTCCCTCTTCCGATGCTCCCGCACTCTCTCCGGAATTGAGAGTAGCACCGGGACGGACTGAACAGGAAACAAAAGTCAGAATCTAAAAAATATATATATAACGATATGAAAGAAAGGGAGAATCCTCTCGGAGATATACCATGTAACACACAGAGGCGAAGTCGTTCAGAAAGCCGCCTTCAGACCGGTCAAGGTTCTGAGCAATATCCTCCTCCTTAGCATGCTTGGCAGCCCACGGAGCTAAGCACGCCATATGATAGCCCGGCTCGAACCTCTCACCGCTCGAGCTCCGGACTCCTCGGCCATGCCTGCGAAAGAAAAGATGGATTAACAACTAACCAAAAGGAAGCCCATCGAAGAGATTAGAGCATCTCACTGAGGGACGTAGGCAAAGGTTGAGATTTGCAAAGACCAGACCAGTGAAGGTTGGCCACGGTGATTAGATCAGCCTAAGAACGAAGCATCTTTGATCGCGCTCTGGCCTTCGTAATGCAATTTTTCTGGTCTGAGTCGAGGAGCGGCAACCCTTTTAGGAAAGTTATAAAAGAAAAAAAAAAGAAATCTTACTTCAATTGAAACAGGTAAAAACTAAGGCAGCAATCCGGATGTAAAATGAAGTTCGACCTGATTTCGTAAAATGGGTCGGAATACGAGTCGTTGAGGTCCTAAGCTCAGCCGCTGGTGCCTCCCATTCACCTTCCGCCTAGAACCACTTATTTTTTCAGTCCTTGTTGGAGGACGGCAGGTGCATCACCAATCCCGACCCCTTACTCCCTCGAGTCACAAAATAGTATCATGGATCGTTGCTGTCATGCTTGACCAGGTATAGACTCAACAGTTCCTCTGCGATTAGCTCGGAGTTTCCAACTTGTCTCCAAATTATGGAGGCAGAAATCATCACTCTCTAGGCATTCAGAGTAAACTGCCTAGGAGCCAATCCAAGGTAAGCCACGACCTTCCTGATAAAAGGGTGTAGTGGGAGCCGGACCCTGCACTACAGCGCACAAAGGAAGATGACTACTTCCCCCTTGGCAGGAGCGCCAGCTACGTCCAAAGGCCCAGGGTCCCTTATCTGAACGGAGTCAGGAATTTAGAATTTCGAACGGATCCACCCCATCTGGGATTCCAACATGACAACCTCCCAGGACTACCTCTGCGACGCGTAAACTCGTGAACATTTTGGTGGTGGCAATGGTCTAGACTCAGCCAGCTCGGGTGGCCGTCTTCTTGCTGAGCTGCTTGATTTTAGAGCCCAGCATTTTTTGCCTCCGAGGCGGGGGTATGGGAGAGTGGTCTCGAAAAGCCTTCGGAAGCCCCACTCCCACTTTCAGAACTCCCTGGATCGGAGTCATCAGCGTATTCATGAACCATCTCGAGGTCGGAAGACATGGCACAAAGAAGGGTGAAGATCAACAGGACTCACTGGGTGACTGTCAAAAATCGCATTCTCCCGAAAACTTCGAATTCGGCCGGAATCACCTCGTCGGAAATCGCCTCTTCCGGTATGCTCTTCTAATTCAAAATGTAAAAGTGGCAAACGAAATTTGGGGTGCCTTATATAGGTAACGAAGGAATTCTGAATTGATGGCGAGCCTTAATGACAGCAGCCGAATCAACACGAGCCGATCTCCGAGCACACATGGCCGCATCGCATTGGAGGAGTACTGAACCGTTAGTACGGCTCTGACATCGGATAGTGTACCTCGATATACGAAGCGACGCCCCAGCAGTCAGAGCCGTCATATACACGCCTCCTTAGGCCTGCGTGGCAACCTCCCATAGGCTGGGAGGAGATTCGGGATCGTAACCGTCGTCACGCGTTAACCAAGGTGACCAGCACGTGCGCAATTCGAGATCTGTCATTATTGTAATAAGGGCGGGAGATTTCCTACATAAGTACTCTCTGTGCCTGCAAGCAAACTCGAAGAGTAGGGGGCTTCTGTTATGGGGAGATCCGAGCCCATGGTAGAACATCAATCCGACTGTAAATCCGGGCCGAGGCGCCCGATGCACGACCCATCTGACCAGACTTCAGCATTGCAACAAGGATACGAGAGCGTCTTTGAGCGAGCGTCAACTCGGAGGGGTCCTAACAATCCGATCGGATAACCTATTATTCCCCAACCACGATATGCTCGAGTCGACCGCGTCAGATTCGGGATGACGGGTCGGGTCGGACGTCGTCCGACTTGAAGACTGACTTTACTTTATGGTCGGACGAACCGAGCCGAGCCGAGCCGATATTCAGAGGCGTATACCCCGTTCGCTAAACATGAAAACTGCCACGACCAAACGTGGCCGATAACTTCGCTCGCAGATACGCACTATTCGCCGGATACATTACATGATCAATAGATTACGAACGGTATCTCCACGATCCAGGAATCCCCTTGATCGCACCGAGATCATCGGATCCGGACCATTCCGCAGGCAAGTATAAATAGCACACCATGCCATATCTACAGGTACGCAAGATCAAGTGATCTCTCCTCTATTCTCGACTTAGATCCTGATTCCCTTGTCCTAACTTAGGCATCGGAGGGTCCTCCGGCTTAGCCAGGGTCACCTTTGTCAGTTCTCTTGGTGCAGGATCTAGAAGACGTGGAGGAGGGCCGACCAGATTTTTGCATCAACAGTAATCATGTGTTTTATCCGCGCCGTTATCCATTTTGACAGCTAATTTTAGGGGTGACTCTAAAATGAGGTAGATCCTAGGCTTAAGTGAAACACGCCACAGGGAATAATAGGGATTGAGCACGTACCATAAAAAACATCACTATAGGCCTCTGGAAGGTCTCGACCGTGGACATAATCTTACCATTGTTTGTTGGATCTGATTATTTGTTTGAGCTCATGCCCTGCAATCAGCTGGAAAAATGGATAAACGAGAGGGATAAAATATACATGTCATATTCGGGCCTACGGAGCTTTGACATCAGCTAGTCGGCTGGTGTTGGCCCACCCGCCAAACCGCGTCCTTGGAATATTTGTTCGATGAGGAAGTCGATTGCCTATGACCTGGCACACAGATATCCCTGTACCTGAGGTTATGTGGGGTCCACAGAGATCGGTGACAGATCCACTATGTCAGTCTGTTTCGAAAGATCACCTTAGGATAATGTTTTAAAAATCAGGCAGATTAAAAACTCAGATGGGACACAATAACATTGAGTTTTGGATCAGCTTATTTTCAGAATACTATCCTATTATGGTATTTTGAAACAGATGTACGGAGTGGATTTGTAACAGGTATCCTCATGCCCAACGTAGTTACGGGCACGGAGAGAGCGGTGTGTCGTGTTCACACGCAATCCGCTCCCGTTCCACAAGGAGAAGCACCCTCCGCGGGAACTGGATTGCGTACTGAGCAACTCAGTACCATACTGAGTATACTATGTGTGGCCCACCATCATTCATGTATTTTATCCACTCTGTTTGTCCATTTTATCAGATAATTCAATAGCTTTAGCCCAAAAATTAATACTATTAAAATCTCAAGTGGCCATACTACACTGATGGAAACAGTGTGAATTGAAATTTATGGTTGAAAAGTTCTCCCGGGCTAAAGAAGTTTTAGATCAAGCTAATATTTATGTTTTCCCTTCATCCATGTCTATTTGATCTTATGAACAGGGTTGACAATAAATAAAAATCAATATATGCTTTAGAAAGGTTTTAACGGTGGAAATCAATACTTACACTGTTTCCTATGGTATAGTCCACTTGAGCTGTGGATATGCTTCAATTTTGTTCTCAATACCTGAAATGATGTGTAAATATTGATGGACGGCATGGATGAACAAAATTCATTCAAGGTGGACCCAACAGACTTAACTCAGAACGATAAGAGTGGACTGAGTAACTCAGTACGCAATCCGATTTCCCCTCCGCGGTGAATTCTTGCTAAATTCCACCATGCATTGCACTGTTGGGCTCAATAATCTAGTGGGCCCAACTTTTAGACCCGACACAGAGCCATACGTTTAGGAACCTGGGCCTAACCTGACCCATGGCAGGCGTAGCCTCAAGATACAACCCGGTTACCCGATCAACAATCAACTTCATGTGCAATGGACTCATGCCACTAATTGGGTCAAGCTGATTTTACGTTTTATGAAAATATTGAGTTTGAACCCAACATCATGTCCTGGCCCACTTATGACAGTCAAGGACCGTTGATTTTCCAAGCCCACAAAAATTATGAAACTTTAACCCTTCAACAGTAAAACAAGGAGATAAGCCCCTAAAACACCATTGTCTAATAGTCAAACGACACTCTCTTCTTATTTTAAATCCATCCCGATCTACCCAATGGCGTGAAATGATACCTCAACAGCATACTTTTTTAGTTAATTCCCATTTTACCCTTTTGTTTCTCAGGACACAACGTAAGCGGGCATGTTGATTTTACACGAGTGAGAAAGCGTATTTATACACACATGCACACATGACAATACCCAACATGTGTGTAAATTTTGAGCTTTCCATCTTATGGTTTACAATTCTTTGGGTCTTCATGCCTGGATATCATGGCATTCAACAGTTCAGGTGGGCCGCATCATAGGACTCGAGAAAGAGACACTTAGCAATGCGCGGCAAGGAGCGCTGCAATGCCAGGCCACCTTTGACTTTTCAACTGTTGAGAACCTGGATAATTCACGAAGTTCAATGAATTATAATTCACACCACGCATTTTCAAGAGCTAAACACAACATCCTACACGTGCCTATCAAACACGTGTGAGAGATTCTTGGCGTCCGAGGGTGGTATTCATGGTGAATGTCTTTAATCAAAAGATCCAGCCGGCATGTTTGCAAGTAGGCCACACATGCTCAATAGTAATGTACGGTTAGAAAATTGATGACCAATGGTCTATGTTGCCCACATGATCAGTGGGCTGGTTTGATTTTTAGGATGGTAGGTGGACTGTAGCCTACCTTATGATGTCACCGATTGCTCATATGTGTGTCAAGCTGGCACGTGTGAACATGATCCGCATGTGCATAAAAACCCTCCCAAAAACCTCTGGTGGTGTATTTTGACTCAGTTGCCATCCATAGTACATTTGATGGGCCATCTGGATTGACCCAAACCCTGTCAAGTGCAATCGAGCAAGCATGCTCTACCGTATCACGGTCCTTACGACTCCACCGTATCATCCCCCTTGGCTTTATCGTATCATGTTGGGCTGCCTTTGTAGTACTACCGTCCTTTATCCCATCAGGCTTAATTCCTTTCACACCCATCCACCGCATGGATACACCTATCTTGCCTCTTTATTTGACCAGCACATACTCCTGTAGGCCCAGTGACTTGAATGGCCTGAATTTAAATACATGCATGCCTCTGTATAAGGTGCATGGGTATGATCCTCCATCCACTATCAATGTCTGGTATAACTATGTCGATTAATAGTTCTTATAAAAAGCCGAGTAGTTCGATGGTTGGTACTCTGCCTAGGTGTGGTGGATGATACAGAGGCATACCTAAGGCATATATACCGTTCAAGTTAGAGATTGAAAGAGTTTGGATGACGCAAGGGTTATCTTATCCTACCCAATTGTTCATATATGTCTTAAATATGCAATTCAACATGTTTGTCGGTGACAAGTTCAATGGCATCGATCGATGCTATTGAAGTCGGCTCCTCGATGCCATCAGTAAAATTCAGAATTTATATGTTTAGTCGTTGGACACTTTTAGTGTTGCGCTCGATGCCATTGAAAGTTGTTTGATGCTATCGTAGGCATGCTCGATGCTATCGGTAAAATCTAATTTTCCATGTTTTGTTTTTGCATTGTTATGATGCTTTTTCGATGCCATCAAAGTTGGTTCAATGTCATTGACAATCTGTCAATAACATCAAAGTCTCATCAAATGTGTCATCAAGCATATCGCGGAGTCACACAGAGTTGCAAATTTGCAAGATTTGTTTCCGATTTTGATTGTGATTCCTCCTAAGATTACATATAGGAGTATAATTGGAATCGAAGTGTATCAAAAAGTTTTTCCAATTCGTTCATAGGGTTTCAATGGTGTAGCATGGGGTTGATTCGAGGTTGTTTGAATCAAGTGTTCTCTAAACTATTGTAATTTTTGCTTAAATAATGATTATATGTCGCTTTGTGCAGTGACTTTTCCTGAAAAAGGGTTTTTTCCACGTCAAATTCATTGTATTGTCTTTATGCTTGCTTGGTGCGATTACTTCGCTTGATTCATTTCTATGTGCTTCTGTGGTCCCCCAACACGAATCACTCTTTCTCTTCTTAATCTTATGTATAATTGAATTCAATTTTCAAATCTCAATAAAAAAATGGAAGAAAATTTTCAAAGAAAAACTCATATGGGATCCACCACTAATAATTGCCCGTAATGGCTCATTTGGGAGCTTGTAAATGAACGTAAAGGGGAAATGAAATTATAGATAAATGACTTACTCAATTGTATTTGGATTGATGTAAATGAAATGCATTTGAAATTCAAATATTTTGTTTGGATAAGATTATATGAGAGGAATTGGAATGCATTAGAAATTTTCAATATACTCACAACATTATATTTGATATACCAAATTGGTTTTAATATCTTAAATTATTGCACATATGTGATATTTAATAAAATAATTATAATAAGCCCATTGAAATATATACTTTAGCTAAAATTGAGAAAATCGTGAGCCTCAATGGGCCACATATGTAAGAATCACAAGCAAACATCTTACTAGTGTTTTTTAACTGTTCATTGAGATGACCAACCTTAAAATGGTTTGTATCATTTTATTGGTGTGATTTTAGTGATGTGACCAATAATTGAATTGTTTTTTAGTGTCATTAGCATGCCATGTATATGGTGGACATGTGTGTAGCACTACTTTTGTTTACTCATGCCACTCTCCAAGGGAGCTCAAAAAGACATTTCACCCCCATTAACTTTGAAATCCTCTCATATTGAGGAATTCATTTACACGCCCATTTACTCCCATTGCATCTCATTTACATGCATTACTTCCATCTAAACATGTCTCAAATACCATTCACCTCCATTTACTCCCATCCAAATGGCCTCGGAGCTTATTTTTCAATGGTGGGATCATCTTAAATGTATATTATTTTTGACGTGTTTTCTTGTATTGATATGTTTACGCCCGATTTGATCCTATTAGATTCAACAGTCAGTAAGCCAACACGTGGCAAAAACAAGAGGACAAGCTCATGCCTGATGCGATCAACATAAGGAGATTACGAAGCACAAGTTGTCGCCATAAGGCACCCGTTGACCTGTATGAGTAAAAGTTGTTACACAACACATGGTAAAACACGAGAGGATATAGGCTCCACAATAGCTCAAAGAAGACATTCATGGTCGTTGTTTTAGTTAGCAGTGATTCTTCTCACAACACATGGTATAAATAAAGTGGTTGCGCGTGTTGGGGATTTTGAACCTGCGGAATCACACAGATCTAGATCTAGGATAGCAATCCAATGGCACCAAGCACACAAGAGAACACAGAGAACACCCAGATTTAACATGGAAAACCCTTTCGAAAAAAAATCACGGCATAAAGCGACAGATCTCCACTATGAAAACATCAATAACAAAGAGAGAGGACTTACCCGATTCGAACAACCTCGAATCTCACCCTTGCTACACCCTTTAGAAACCCTACAACCCCTTTAGAAAGCTTTTGTCATACATAGAAAAGCCCTAGGAACACCTATTTATAGTTTAGGCAACTTTCCTTCCGCATCCTAGTTGTGAAAGGACTCAAATCCGCAGTTTCGCATAAAATCGTGGAACAAACCGCGTAACCTACGACCGATCCTAGCTATCCTACGACCGGTCCTAGCCCTCCTACGACCGGTCCTCGACCCCTAAGACTGGTCCTGAAAATTACAGGACTGGTCCTAGACTGGAAAAAAAAACAGTACAACTCGTTGGACTTCGAGTCGTGTCAGGGCTCGAACCTACGACCGGTCGAGCAACATGAAAACTTGAAGATTGAAGGCTTCTCCTCAACAATCTCCACCAAGTCTTCATTCTTCAACCGTGTAGCTCCTTAACCTCTTCTCTTATTTCTACATCTTATCATAGCTCCTTGTGCACACTCCGTCTTTCTTTTCCGCCATCGCCAAGCCCAGAGAAGTTATACAGAACTTGAACTTCTCTATAGGAATGATCTAGGAGAGCATGTCCGTCAGATCAGAATCCACGTGCCCAACCATCCTTGCTCCTGTCTTCTCAAAAGAAAAAATATAGTCTTCTTACCATCTCACCGCTACCCAATATTGTTTATCGGGGTACTTACTCACAACACTGATAGCCTGTGAAATAACCGGTGTAAACCAGACCATGTCATACACTGCCCAGCGCATTCGAATAAACCAGACCATGAAATTCCTCTGGGCTTACAGGATCACCGCCCAGACTTCAACAGGTGAAACTCCATTTTCATTGTCCTATGGCTCGGAGACAATGGTATCGGTGGAAAGCGGACTCCCTATAGCGCGGGTGAGGAATTTCGAAGAAAATAAAAACTTCGAGCAGATCGCTACTAATCTGGATCTGCTTGAAGAGCTCAGAGATGTTTCAAAGATCCGAGCGGCGGCTCGACATCAACAGGTAGTCAGATCAGGGGACTTAGTCCTCCGACGGGTCTTCTAGAACACGGCTGAGCCGGGTGCATGAGCACTCGGACCCAACTGGGAAGGACCATATCACGTAGTCAGATCTACCAAACCAGGCTCGTATCACTTAGAAGACCTCGAAGGCCGCCAACTTCCTCATCCTTAGAACGCTGAGCACCTGGAGATCTACTACACGTAAGGAAATGGCCTTTAAGGTTCATAATAAAGTGTATGCCTCCGAGCGACCAGTCTTTAAGGCTTTTAATAAAAGTTCCGATTCAGCCTCAAATGTCTATCCAGTTGTTTCATCAGTGCAAGCACGAATCTAATGGTCCTATCCTTTAAAGGATCAGAACCAAATCCTACTCTCCAGTGGAGTGCTCGGCTCGACATACGACAGAATGAAAAGCTCTCGCCAGACAAGCGACGAGCTGAATATCCTAAAAGATCGAATTTAACTCAGGCTTGTGCCGAGGGTGCTCAAAAAATCAGCTAAGCAATAATGAAAGGGTTAGACCCGTAAAGAGGTCAGCTCGACCACAAAATGACATCGCATGTAAAGGGTGGACATTCTAAGGAAACGTCTTTCATTCATTAAATCCTCTCGGAGGGGCGAAGAATACATTGATAGTTTCTATAATATATATATATATATATATATATATATATATATATAAAATAAAATATGCCTTCATGCTGGAGGAGGAGCCTGAACGTCAGGGGCTTGATCCGAGCGGATAACTTCAGCAGGAGCGTCCTCGGAGTTTTTAGGAAGAAGAGGGTCAAGATCGAGGTCTGGGTATAAACCCAGGACTACCTCGAGACAAACATCGAAGCCACGGTTGTAGAATATTGCAGCTTCAGCGTCCCTCTCCTTGGAGGTCTTTAAATCTTCAACCGCGGAGGCAACCGCTGCGGCCAGAGAGGCCTCTTCCTTGGCCCGCTGAGCCTCCACGGCCTGATTCATGGCTAGGGTCCGCTCTTCAGCCGCCTCGGCCTTGGCGCGTTTCAGGTCTTCACTTAGTCGAGTAGTCTCCATGGCCAAAGAATCCGCGTGGGCCCTGGCAAGGGTCAGCTTGGTGGTCACTGCATCGCCACTCGCCTTAAAATTATCCGTCCTCTCCTGCAGGTGTAGCTCCCTGGCCTCCAGGTCAATGATGACTCCCTGCAATCAGCTCACCCTGGCCCTCTCTCCCGAAAGCTGCTGACGCAGTTCGGTCTGCTCGGACTTCAAGGCCGCCGTCTTAGCCTGGAGAGCCTCGAACTCCGCCTCCCTCTTCCAATGCTCCCGCACTCTCTCCCGAATTAAGAGCAACACCGGGACGACCTGAACAGGAAACAAAGGTCAGAATCTAAAAAATATATAACGATATGAAAGAAAGAGAGAATCTTTTCGGAGATATACCATGTAGCACACAAAGGCGAAGTCGTTCAGAAAGTCATCTTCCGACTGGTCAAGGTTCCGAGCAATATCTTCCTCCTTAGCATGCTTGGCAGCCCACGGAGCCAAGCATGCCATATGATAGCCAGGCTCGAACCTCTCACCGTTCGTGTCCGCCTGGGGCGAGGCCACAGCCCCCTCGGCCCCTACCCTGCTGTCGGCCGAATTTTGACCCTCGGCGCAGACATCTCCCCCGACCTCGGGGGGGACATATTGTCGGTCATTCTAATGGCCTCCTCCTGTTCAGAGGAAGAAAGGATAGCGATGGGGGGCTCAGGAACTGTGGCAGGAGCCTCCACGGTGGGGGGAACGACGACAACATGAGCATGAGGAGCAACAAGGCTCGAAACGACTGGGGTGTCGACCACAGTCTTTCGAATGAGCCCCGGAGGAGGAGATACCACCGAGCACAAGACTGTCGAAGGAGCCGCGGCAGTACTAGGGCACTCCGGGGTCAGCACCACAGAGGAAAAGCTGACAGGTCTCGGAGCTGGGGCTGTTGAGGTCGGTGCAGTGGAAGATTTTCCTACACGAGGGGGAACTGGCTTCTTTCGAGTGATCTTCACTCGGGGGCTTTCTTCAGCAACTTCGCCGCTGTCTGGGCTGCTTTCCTCTTTCGAGCGACAGACGCTTCGGCCATGCTTGCGAAGGAAAAAGACTATCAGCTACTAAATAATCGAAACGAAGTTCATCAAAGAGAACAGGGCAGCTTACTGAGGGATGTGGGCAAAGGCTGGGATTTTCAAAGCCTAGACCAGTGAAAGTTGGCTGCGGTGATTAAATCAGCCTATGAACGAAGCGTCTCCAATCGCGCTCTGGCCTTCGCAATGCGATTCTTCTGGTCTGAGTCGAGGAGCGGCAATCCCTTTGTGAAAGCTGTAAAAGGAAATGCTTCAATCGAAACAGGTGAAAACCAAAGCAGTAATGTAACTCAGATATTAGATGAAGTCCGAGCTAGTTTCGTAAAACGGGTCAGAATACGAACCGTTGAGGTCCTTAGCTCAGCTGCTGGCGCTTCTCATTCACCTGCCGCCTAGAATCACTTATTTTTCCAGTCCTTGTTGGAGGTCGGTAGGTTCATCACCAGTCCCGACCCTTTGCTCCCTCGAGTCACTCAATAGTACCATGGATCGTTGCTATCACGCTTAACCAGGTACAGACTCAGCAATTCCTCTGGGGTCAGCTCAGAGTTTTCGACTTGTCTCCAGATAATGTAGGCGAAAATCATCACCCTCCAGGCGTTTGGGGTAAATTGCCCGAGAGCCAGCCCAAGGTGAGCCGCAACCTTCCTGATAAAGGGGTGGAGTGGGAGCCGGACCCCGCACTACAGCGCACAAAGGAAGATATCAACTTTTCCTTCGGCAGGAGCACCAGCCGCGTCCATAGGCCCAGGGGCCCTTATCTGAACGGAGTTCAAGATTTAAAACTCTGAACGGATCCACTCCATTTGAGATTCTGACATAACAGAACCTCTTGGGACTACCTCCGCAGTGCTTAAATTCACGGGCAACGAAGGAATTCTGCATTGATGGCGAGCCATAATGGCCGCAGCCGAATCGGCACGAGGCGATCTCCGAGCACACGTGGCCTCACCGCTTCGGAGGAATACTGAACCATCAGTATGGCTCTGACATCGGGCAGCATACCTCGGTATGCGAAGTGACGCCCGAACAGTCAGAACCGTTGTGTACACGCCTCCTCAAGCCTGTGTGGCAATCTCTCATAGGCGAGAAGGAGATTCGGAATCGCAACCATCGCCACGCGTCAACCGAAGCGATCAGCACGCACATAATTCGAAATCCGTCATCATTACAACATGGGAGGAAGATCTCTTACATAAGTACTCTCCGAGCCTGCAAGCAAACTCGAAGAGTAGGAGGCTTCTGTTATTGGGAGATCCGAGCCCATCAATCTGACTGTGAGTCCGAGCCGACTAAGCGCTATTACATCTGAGACATGACCCATCTGATCTGATCTCAGCATCACAGAGCAAGGTTCAGCTCGAAGGGTCCTGTAAATCTGATCGAACGACGGATTATTCGCCAACCACGTTATACTCGCGGCCGACCACATCGGGTCGGACCAGATGGGTCGGGTCAGATGCCGTTTGACTTGGAGACTGGCCTTTGCTTTATAGTTGGACGAGCTGAGTCGAGCCGAGCCGGTATTCAGAGGCGCATACCTCGTTCGCTAAACATGAAAACTTTCACAACCGAACGTGACCGATAACTTCGCTCGCAGATACGCACTACTCGCCGGATACGCTACACGATCAATAGATTACGGATAGTATCTCCATGATTCGGGAATTCCCCTGATTGTGCCGATATTATCGGATCCGGACCATCTCCACAGGCAAGTATAAATACCACATCACGCCATATCTACAGGTACACAAGATCAAGCGCTCTCTCCTCTATTCTCGACTTAGACCCTTATTCCCTTGTCCTGACTTAGGCATCGGAGGGTCCCCCGGCTTAGCCAGGGTCACCTTTGCCAGTTCTCTTGGTGCAGGATCTAGAAGACGTGGAGGGAGAGCCGACCAGATTTTTGCATCAACAGGGACCACAGATGTTTGGATCAAGTTTGTATTTGTGTATTCCCTTCATCTATGTCTTTGTAATCTCATTAGCAGGTCAAATTGCAAATAAAGCATCATAGGGGGCCCAAGGAGGTTTCAACTGTGGGCATGTAATTCCCACTTTTTCTATGATGTGGTCCACTTGAGCTTTGAATATCTACCATTTTTGGGCTAGTGCTATGAGATGATCTAGAAAAATGGATGGACAGTGTAAAACACAGTGTCCTGATCTCATGAAACTTCGACCACATCGTAACACAGGATATTGTTGCAAACATTGGCATATGTTCCTGGGAAGTTAGATGGGTCCATTGTGATTTTTTTAAGAAATACACTTTATTTATCTATTTTTATTCTCAAGTGGTTCCAAAACTCACTAACACTTTGCAAAAGTATAAGCTGTGAAAAGAAATGTTTATCATTGAAATCTTCATGCACTCCACCTTGATGTTTATATGTCATCTAAATTGTTTATAAGGTCATTCCCACTAGGATGATTTAAAGACATAAAGCTTAGTCTAATATAAAACTTTTGTGGCCATATAAATTATTGATGCGAAAAATTTAACGTGCTTCTCCCCGTACTTCCCACTTGCACAACAATGAGAGAAAAAGGAAACCCTGGTTAGAGCCAGGGAACCTCCGATGCTTAAGTCAATAATGAGCCTAGGAAGAAGGTGTTTTAAGGAGTGTTTTTCTACGTACTTTTAATCCTATAGAGTTCTGCTTTTATAGGAATGAGAGGTCCCATCGTGAGGAGATTCTTTTCCTGATTTTTAGGAGATTTGATTTACTTGTTATATGTTTACGGATGCTTCCCGATCCCGAGATTTTCGGGATCGGGAATCCTTTTACTAGATTTTTATGATGGTATTTAAGCTTACACCTTCTCTCCATTACTTGGCCCGGCCTCAATATCAATCAATCTTGGCTGTCTTATAAGGATGGGGCTTTTTGCCTACTGTCAGACGGGGCTAAGTCGCCCTATGACCGATGTCCCTCCTTAGTTCGATAGCCGATACTACAACCGACCTAACATGGGTCAGTTTTATAGTTGGTCAGGTGACTTCTAGCGTTCAAGTCTTAATTGACCCCTTACGACGTTGCTGCCTTGTTTGCCGAGCCAACTTTATATGTCTTATATTTTGCATATGGCTCGTGACTAAATAAATCTTGGCCGGGATTCATTTCCCATTTCCAAGCGAAATCTCTCATTTAGCCTTAATCTTGTCTCGGTCATAACTGTTGCCTCAAACTCTCGAGCAGAGTCAGTAGAGTTGGTCCATTCTGTAATCGAGGCCCCAAACTTGTCATATTTTTCCCCAACATAAATGTTTCAAGTTGTTGTTTAATCAACACCCAGGTCCATAGCTCAATTGGCAGACTGAGTGGAGATACCTCATTTCAACACTTGAGGTCTTGGTATCAATCCCTGGTATGTTTAATCCTCATTGTTTCTTCTATTGTGGCCCACTTTAGTTTTTAATGTACCTAAATTTTGTTGCATGTCCTGAAATGATAAAGAAGAATGAATGGATGGGGTGAATTTCTTACAAACATCACCGTGGGCACACCTAGCTTCCCACAGGCTAAGATTCCGTAGTGCCCCCTCCATTACTGTTAGTCAGTGACTATGGGTCCCACCATAATACATATGTTTTATTCACCGTTCATTTATTTTTCCCACTCATTTCAAAGCATGATAGAATATGTGAGGCAGATTGAAATTTAAGGTGGACCACACCATCGGAAATAGTGGTGACGAATGCCCACCATTATAAACATATTGGGGGCCACAAAAGTTTGGGATCAAGCTGATATTTGTGTTTTCCGTTCATCCATGTCTCCGTGATCTAATCAATAGGTTGGATGGCAAATAAACATTACAGTGGGCCTTATAAAAATTTTAACATTAGGTGCTCAATTGCCACTATTTCTATGGTGTGGTACACTTGAGATTTGGACTTGCCTCATCTTTAGTCCCATTCCCTAAAATGAGTAGTAAAAATGGTGAATGGCTAGGATAAAACACATGCATAATAATGGGTACATAGAGCACCATCCTAACTGGAGGGATCACCACGGGATTCCACTCTAACACAAGCAATCCTCAAGTCTTATAAAGATTCCATTTTCAAAAGTAGAAAAACTTTGATACTTATGAAAAGTGTGATGGACGATATACATTCACTTAGAAATTATAAATTACAAAAATGGGACATAAGTAGTCAAATTAAACCGTTCAAATTATAGTAACCATTGTAAATGGATCACGAATCCAAAATAATTGTTATACCATTATCAAAATAGCATATTTGTGAATATTTATTGGACAGTTAAATGAAGAATATTCAAAAGTTCTTTTTCCATAAACAAGCATCCATGAATGAGAGTCTACGGTTGTTCAACCAATATGTCATATTACGATTGTGACTTGCCTATAAAGGGCTAAATCTAGTCAAAATTATTTGAATTAATACGTGTCACTCATACAATTTATGAGTGACTGCTTATCAATTGTCACGTAGCATAAGTATCATAAAAACTCTCTTCAAAAGTTTTAATTTTAAGTATTATAAAAACTCTCTTTAAAAGTTTTAATTTTAGAGCATTGCTGAGCTCGCCAATGAAAATGGTACTGTTGGGAAGGAAAAATGGTACTCAAACGGAGTCGATGATGGTACCAAAAGACCAAGCATCGGGACTCGTCAGGCATCACTCGGAGCGACCTCTAGAGTAGGAGTCTCGGCAGACTCCATCAGATCCTCGGGAGGGCCTTCTTCATATCTCGAGAGATCAAGGTTGGGGAAATACTATTTCATCACCTGGATGCAAGCAGAATATCCACTCCGATATAAGTGGTCCATCTTATCCTCTAACTCCGGAGACTCGAGAAAGTTTTTTATGGCCTTCTCCCCGGCCTCTTTCTTGGCCATCTCGAGCACTGCTCTTGTCTCGGTTTTAAGCCGAGTCAGCTTTCTCTCGGACTCTTCACGAGCAAGCCGATGCCGCAGACTCTCGTCCTGAGCTTTTTTCAGCAGAAGAGCCATCCGAGCGCACTCAACCTTACCTTCTTCAACAACCTTTCTAGTGATGCTCAATTCGCCAGTTAATCGGCCGACCTGACTCGAGGTGATCTCCAGTTGGGCTTCCGCCTCTACTGCTCATTTTTGAGCCACTTCGACCTCCACCACTGCCCTCTGAGCCTTTTTAGCCTCGGACAGATCTCCGCTAGCTTTTAGTAGTCAAAGAGCAAGTTGAATGAAAAGAGATGAGTCAGGATAACAATATAAAAGATAAAAATCGAGACATCAGTTCAAATTTTACCTCAAGCAGAATCTTCGCTGCATGAGCAAGTACCCGACTCCCAAGGGCTTTGAAGAGGGAGCCGAATTCTTTCTCGCTCCCACGAGAGATAGCCCAAGGGACCATATCCATCACGGTACTTTGGAAGAACGATTAGTCCTGTGGTCCGACTCCCCCTTGAAGTCTCATCCCTCTGCTCTTCCCTTTGTCCCAATCTCGAGACCTGCTCTGCAACAGGTCCTGGCTCGAGAGTCGCCTGGAACTCGACAGGAAGAGTGTCAGCATCATCTGCCCTCTCTTCGGGGTCAGAGAGAACGACGATGGTCGGGACGGATGAAGCGGAAGAAGTCGGAACAGATGACCCTATGGCCGAAGGAATGATTTTCGCCCTCGTTGAAGGACGAGGCTCCGACATAAGCACCGATCTAGGAGGTGTCTTCAACTTGGATGTCAGCTTCAGGAGAAGACGAGCTTCAGCCATCTCTGCGTCAGGCGAAGTGAAAGATTAGAAAAGCTCAAGGAGAATAACTGATGAAAATAGAGTAACCCAAGGGTACCTGTTACGGATGAATCCAAGCCCGAAAGAAAAAGACGCTCAGGTTGTAAGAGAGACTTTTAAGATCGATCCTTAGGACTTATCTCTCAAAAATCCTTGATCTGAGCTAAGTCGTTTTCTCTTAGCTTCGGTGCCTTCTTTGGAATCACTGCAAAATGAGCATGGTCAGACTTAGAAGGATTGTAGAGTGAAAAGACAGACAAAAGAGTACGCCGAGTCACCTACTTTAGAGAAGGTTCGAGGAACGAGAGGCTTGAAGAGTCAAGGCTCGACAGTCTCCCAACGGCCATAGTCCCAGAACCACTTCTTTTTTCAATACTTGTTGGAAGTAGGAGGGTCGGCTATTAAAGAGCCGCCCTTGTTCCGCCAAGTGCTTAAAAAGTACCAACCCAGATGCTAAGTGTGCAGCCGTACTTGGTACAGAAAAAAGAACTTTTCCATGGACAGCGGGGGCTGTTCAGTCTCAGCCCACAACACTGCACATCCGAACAAGTTCCTTCATCCGTTCGAAACTAACTGAGCAATTTGGAGTCAGGAGATAAAATCCTGAGCAACAGGTTGCAAGGGCAGACGAAGGCCACATTGCAAGGTAACTTGAAAAATTACGACTATCTTAGGAGGAGGATGGTCGGGCAATTCATTTGGGAGTGTAAGTTGAAGAATTACTGAGTTAGGAATATGATACCCAACTCCGATCCTATCCAGGTCCGCCTCTGTCAAGACGGAGGGGATCGACTCTTTTCACTCATCTCCGACCCCTTCACTTTCAGTTGTCTCTTCTTCGACAGCCTCTCCTTCTTCAATTGTTAATTTTATTAACCGAGCTTACCTCCGTAGGGAAACCGACCCAGTTAATCCCCTATGCTCGGTCCGTACCTGCCTCCAAAGAGGGGCCGACTCAACCATTTCTTTCGATTTTATTTCCTTTTCTGCATTATCCCCAAAAAAGTAAGGAGTACGTCTACCAGGAGCATGTCTCAAGCCGGAAGGTCCCGCTAGAGCAGAACATTCCGCTGAAGCCCCACTGGATTGCCTAACATTAAGCTGGAAGGCCTCATTAGCATCCACAGCCATCTCCGCCAGAAGGGAGGGTGATTCCGAGACATTTCAAAGGTGCTTCGTTTCACCCTCGTCACTGCAATTCCCTTCCCGGGGCTCAAAGGTTACATTATCGCTAGAAATTAAGAGAGAGCGAAGGGAGAAGACTCACCGAAAAGGCAGAAGGCGTACGAAGGAAAAAGGATGAAACGATGAAATGGAACATGGGTTGCGAGCGCAAGAGAGGCACAATGATGGAGAAAATAAATGGAAGAAAGGAAGGAGAAGCGAAGAAGATCGGACGCAGGCACGAAAATGAGAAATTTGGGCCCGCCCGACCTTTTATAGCCAGGCTACGTGGCGAGGCGTATTAAAGGAGAAGTCAAATTGACGCCTGTATCGACTCCCCCTATCGACACGTGGCGCACGCTGACTGACGTCGGTAACGTCTTCGCTACGTGTCCGATGCTCATAGGACGATAAAGCGACTTGACGGCTGTCCGCTCATGCGACCTCAAGTAACGAAACGTCGTACATTGAAGACGAGACAAGAAGTAATAAATGTTCCATCATAACTTCAGTTCCTAAGACAAACGGACTAAGCAAATCGTTACTCTTTAGTGTTGACATGGCTAACACAAGGAGTAGAGGGCTTACTGTTGGGAAGGAAAAATGACAAGTCCGAAAACTCGATACTGAAGGAAACGAGTTTGCTTACATTGTCTGAATCAATAAAAAAGCTGAGAATAGAATGTCGAATGAGAGACGTAGCGCGGATCAGTGTGATTCGATTCCCGATCGAAGCTGAAAAGTCAGGATCTATAGGCATAATATGAAAGACGCATGCAGTTGACTCAGCTAAAGAGTCAGCAACGTCTGAAGAGATCGAGTGAAGTCCTGAGCTAAAAGCCACCTGATCGACCATAAAACTGACCTGTGGAAGGGCAGTTAGTATCGACCTCGGACTAAGAAGGGACTTCAGCACTAATCTGACTCTGTTTCATCCGAAAGTAAGCGAAGCTCCCCCTTTTGCAAGCCAGCAGAAACAACAATATATGCCGAGGCCGAGCCAAACAAAGAAGTTACGGTGTAATATTAAATGTCGTATCTACAGATTGTGAGAGGATTCGACCCCAAAAAACTTAGGATCGAAACTTATTCATACACAATCGGAAACCAAATCAAATCTCTCGAAAATACGGGAGAGAATCCCCGTACACTGGGACTCTTCGTGCTTATATAAAGGAGGTTCTCTAGGAAATAAAGGTAGGCAAAAAAAAAAAAAGAACTCTGAAACTTCTCTTTCGACATCGACGTGGGTTATTTGGTGGGACTCGCACAACATAGATCCAAAAGGCTCATCGGTCAGTTGGGTTTGATAAATGTAAGATAAACATGAATAGTCACCATTCATTCGTTTTGTGCACACGTGGCCCACCTCACAATCGGCAACCTGATTTAGTTGTTTAGACAAGCATATATATGCCTAGTAGAACCCGTCTCACAAGCTACTTGGATCTTATACACGTGTGTTACTTCATCGCGTGTGAGACAGCAAAAACTGCTAAGATTTAGGGGCGCCCAACGTGGGACCGGCTATTGACATCCCTACCTGGATGGATGTGAATTTCATCTCATTTGAGGGACTGTAAAAGGAGGTAAATGGGTAATGAAATGAAGGTAAACAGACTTATGTATTCAATTGTGTTGGTATGGAAGTAAATCAAATGCATTTTAAATGCAAATATTTTTTTTGGATGGACTAAATGAGAGGAATTAAAATGCATTAAAAGTTTTCAATATTTTCATAGGAGTACATGCAATATCTTAAATTAGCTTTAATATAATAAATTACTATGTTTATGTGATATTTAACAAAATGATTGTAATAAGCGCATTGAAATATATACCTTAGCCAAAATTGAGGAAATTTCAAAGTCGAGTGGCCCACAGACAGGCAAGGTGCCAACATTTTTTACCCATCCATTTAGATGGCCAACCCTTGGACGTTGATGTAGTCGATAATTAAATTATTTCAAAGATCATAGCGTGCCATGTGTATGGTAGGCATGTGCGTAGCGGTAACTTTGTGTCTCCATGCGACTCTCCAAGAGAGCTTAAAAGAATATTTCACCATGTTTACTTTCAAATCCTTTCTCATAAAGAGGATTCCATTTAGAAGCTTATTTATACTCATTTTATTTCATTTTCATGCATTTACTTCAATCTAAACATACCTAAAATGATATTTATCTCCATTTCCACCAATTCTCCCCATTTATCTCCACTTACTCCAATCCAAACCACCCCTTAATACATGTTGCAAGGTGATGGTGCAACAACAAGGTGTCCTACATTCTATGGTGTCTTTGTGACATCGAGTCTATCAGTTGCACAAACTCATTTTAGTGCATGATTCCAAAAAACAGGCAAATCTAAAACCAAGATGGACCACACCATATGAAATAATGGGCAGGGAGATGCCTCCCATGAGAAGCTTTGGGGGGCCAACATGATACTTATTTGGCACCCCACCCCTTAGTAAGGTCAGGTCAATATATGAAAAACACAAATAGCAGCGTGATTGAACACTTTAGATGCCCCAAGAAGGTTTCATTAGCATGCCTCGATTCCATTATTTTTTTTAGCGTGGGTCACTTGAGTTTTTAAGACATTTTATTTTTTATTTTACATTCTAACAAGAGCTAACATAACTTATAAATGAAGTGGTGTCTTACAAGCATCACAGTGGGTTCATAGAGCTCATTGTTGCATAGGCTCCTTTTGGACTGAAGGGCCAAACCCACCATGTTCCAAGTTGGGATGATCCTCAAATGGCGTTCCGCAAATAGAGCCCACTAGATATAGGAACTCAATCCACTATATCCACCACACATGGGGGATGAGAAACTAGATCACTATCGATCCAATGGCAGAGATAAAACCTCCCTTTTATGGTGCAAGGTATTTTACAATGGAGAGGTTTTTTTGTGCCAAATGGGCTCATTACCACCGTCCATTTGAAGGTCCCCTGGATGTGGACACAAGGTGGGTCTTTGGCTGGTGGTTTCCATCTCAGTTTCAATCATTAGTCCATCCACTTGTGAGTGGGCATGTTGCATTTGCTCTCACACTTAAATTGATGGGTCGGTTGCATGTGCATGTGTGGCACACGGGTTCATGGTAACAATAATCAAAATTTGAACGTGCAAAGCAGCCCAAGCGACGGTCATAGACAGTGAAAGATGGTGGGATGCAATTTCGTATAATAGGGGGAATTCCTCTAAAAATGTGCAGCTGCACTTGAGTTTTTCAGGTGGGGCTCATTAGTTTCATTGATCCAACCCACTGATATGATGACTCTCACCATGTATGCTCCATGCACCATAAAACTCACATATTGGAATATATAATACAATCTTCCTTCTATTGTGGTGTGGCACACTTGAGAGTTTTGAAATGAACTAAATTTTTATGATGTCCATTGAACCTGTTGTGTGGATGCATTTTATTATGCTTAATAGAGTTTTATTGATCCAACCAGTAGACTGTGAGTTTTCTTAGGAGCAAAGCATAATCTGTTGGTCTGACCAACAAGGATATGTTGGTCCGACCGAGAGTGTCATATGCTCAACTGACAAGTTTCAGTTTAGTTACGCGGTTTTGCAAAAATCGAGGTATTTAAGTCTAATTGTGATTAAGGTTTAGTAATATGGGTGTTTTCTCTATAAGGGCAAAGGTTTTGCGAGGTGAGAGAGTTGTCTACACTTGTAAGGGCTTGGGAAGGGATTTTTCTCAATGGGCTAGGGTTTTCCTAAGTACGCATTGCAATGGGAGATTAAGTGATTTTATAATCAAAGAAAGTGAGTAGTGTAAACTCTAAAGCTTTTTATCATGGTGGCGTGAGAGACGAGGCATTTACTCCAATGAAGTGGTAGCAGAGTGTCAGGTTTAAGGATGTTTGTGAATTCAGCAAAGAAGTTAGGATCAAAGTTCGATATTCAAAAATTTGATGGGAAAAATAAGTTCAATTGTGAGAGTGAAAGGTTAAGGATATTTTAATATCACAAGAGTTAAGCAATTCATTGTTGGATATTAAACTGAATAAGATATCGGATGATGACTGGAGCGAACTTGAGGAGAAGGTTATGAGCACCATCCATTTGTGTCTATCAGATGAAATCATGTACAATGTACTCGATAAAGAATCACCCTTGGGATGTGAAAGAAACTAGAAGACCTGTACATGGCGAAGTCCTTCACTAATAAGTTATTTGTGAAGAGACAACTTTTTAAATTACGGATGAAGGAAGGATCCAATCTCCTTAAGCACATAAACTCATTTACGAAGGTATGTAGCGAATTGTTAAGGCTCGGAGTGATGATCGAGGATAAAGATAAAGAGGTGCTACTTTTAGCATCACTCCTCACATCATACGGTCATCTCGTCACTACTCTATTATATGCAAAGAACACAATGAAGCTAGAAGAAATCACCGCGACTCTTGTTTTTAATGAGATGAGAAAGAAGTCAAGGTATGAAGACTCTCTAGCGGAAGGGTTAATTGCGAAATGGGGTTCAAGGAAGTGGGAGATCTGTGGAACGATCTCGGCTTGACAAAAAGAAAAAGTTTAAATCGAAGTCAAGGCTAAGGATGGATGCTTCTATTGTGGCACGAGGGGGGCACTTCAAGAGAGACTGTAATAAATGAAAAGAGGACCTAGAAAGCAAATGTAAAATGAACACTAGCAAAATGGCTAACGTAGCGAAAGAGAGCTCAGAGGGAGATCTCATCTCTATCTCCTCAAGTACGATTCATCTTTCAAATTTTTGGATACTCGATTCAGGATGTTTATATCATATGTGTTCGGATAAGACTTGGTTTTATTCCTACAAGTCATATGATGATGGGAGTGTTCTGATGGGAAATGACGCAACGTGCAAGGCCATCGAAATAGGGACCATCGAAGTAAATATGTTGATGGGGTCATATGAACTCTAGGTGATGTTAGGCATGTCCCGGATTTAAAGAAGAAGTTGATATCATCAAGCGTTCTAGATGCAAACGGATATGCATTCACCGCATTAAGTGGTGTAATCAAGGTTGCTAGAGGTGTAAGGGTGTTAATGAATGACCATAAGATAATAAATTTGTACAACTTGGTTGGTAGAATGGTTATAGGCAAGGTTGCTGTTACCACCTCACACGTGAAATCCAACATATATGACACTAATCTGTTCCATATGCAGTTAGACCATATGAGTGAGAGTGGCATGATGGAACTCCCTAAACGGAAACTGTTGATAGGAGTTAAGGTGTACAAGATAAATTTATGCGAGTATTGCGATAACTAACTATAATTCATTCATTGTCTAGTGAAATACCAAGCTTCGTAAGTAGTAATATGACCCCATTGGTCATCTATTCAAGACTTAAAAATCATCGTAAGTCCAATGACGTAGTCATGAGCATAGAGTGGAAAGCTAGATAAATTCTAATATAATCAACACAGACTGGTTTGCAGCATGGTGTTGGCTAACATTCGAGGTGTTAAATTGATTAATAATGATGATAAGCATTCATGGCGGACAAAGGATGGGCAGCACTGCATTAAAAATAATAGTGTTATAATGTATTGGAGTACCATGAGCCCCAACTCATTATTTTCCACTGAATTTATAAATGTACAAGGCGTTTTGTTGGAGACTTGTAATGGAATCGACCCTAGTGGTCTTCCTTAAATTAATTGACCAACTAACAAACATACCTAATTATACTCTTTAACTCAAGAGGAATCTTCAAGATCCTTCTCCAATTGACTAATTGTCTGGCAAGTGTAAATGATTAATTTTATCTTAAAATTAACCTTTATGATTTTCACGTAATTAGCTTGCTTCCGCATGTGTGTAGCTAATCATATTCAGACATGTGTTATGATTGAACACCACCTTAGCTAATCGTGCATTTTTTGAGCTTCCGCTTATAGCTCCACATACGCACTGTTGAGGAGAAGCCTTCAATCTTCAAGTTTTCATGTTGCTCGACCAGTCGTGAGAGGTGCTCGACTGGTCATAGGTTTAAGCCCTGACACGACTCGAAGTCTAGCGAGTTGTACTAGTTTTTTTTTCCAGTTTAGGACCAGTCCCGGAATTTCTATGACCAGTCTTAGGGGTCTAGAACCGGTCGTAGGAGGGCTAGGACCGGTCGCAGGAGGGCTAGGACCAGTCGTAGGATAGCTAGGACTGGTCGTAGGTTACGTAGTTCGTTCCGCGATTTTGCGCAAAACTGCGGATTTGAGTCCTTTCGCAACTGGGATGCGGAAGGAAAGTTGCCTAAACTATAAATAAGTGTTCCTAAGGCTTTTCTATGTATGACAAAAGCTTTTTAAAGGGGTTCTAGGGTTTCTAAAGGGTGTAGCAAGGGTGAGATTCGAGGTTGTTCGAATCGGGTAAGTCCTCTCTCTTTGTTATTGATGCTTTCATAGTGGAGATCTGTCATTTTATGTCGTGGTTTTTTCCAAAAAGGGTTTTCCACGTTAAATCTAGGTGTTCTCTATGTTCTCTTGTGTGCTTGGTGCCATTGGATTGCTATCCTAGATCTAGATCTGTGTGATTCCGCAAGTTCAAAATCCCCAACAACTGGTATCAGAGCTATCGTTGGGGCACAGATATGAATCTGAGGGATTAGTAATAATGGCGAGTGTCAGGTATGAGTTTGAGAAGTATTCAGGAAAATATAATTTTGAGTTATGGAAGGTTAAGAAGATTAGCCTGTTAACCAAGCAAGGCGAGGATGGTGCTCTTTAGGAGCGGAAGTCTACTGTGAATGATGCTGATTGGAATACTCTTGATAGAAAGCTTTTTCATCAATCCGTTTATGTCTCACGGATGGGAAGCACTTCTAAAGGTGGAGCTACAGTGGATGTAGCGGATTCTACCTCTGCACGTGTGTGGCATTTTAGACATGGCCACATGAGCGAGCAGGGTAAGAAGGCTGAACCGTGCGGATAGGGATACGGAGCAGGTGGAGCATCCACCTATGTGAAGAATCACACGACATGATCGCAAGACATCGGCGAGGTACGTGGACGACTCCAATATCGCAGGAGATTCATCATCTATTCAGATGGCTCTAGGTGAGCCTGGTACTGAAAAGTGAAAGGTGACTGTGGGCGATGTGATGGATTCGTTGTACTAGACTGACACATGGGAGCGGGTGGAGCTTCCAGTGGGCCAAAAAGTGGTTGGATGCAGGTGGATCTTCAGGAGGATACAACATAGATACAGAGCGAGGTTGGTGGCGATGGGTTATGCTCAGGGAGAAGGGATCGGCTTCTCAGAGATATTCGCGCCAACGGTATAGCAGGTGTCTATTAGATCAGTGATTGGTGCTGGTTGACTAATGTGATCTTGAGCTAGAAGGAAGGATGTGGAGTCTGCACTTCTGTAAGGGAAAGTGAAGAGCAGATCTACATGAAGCAACCAGAGCGGTTCGAAGTGAAAGGGGCTGAGAAAAGACTTTGCAGGAGGTCGTTGTTCGACCTGTCGCCTACACAGTGGTTTGATTCCTTCATGGTGAGTCAGGTATTGTATGTTGATGACATGTGGATCACCAATTGTGACATGTCTGAAATCAATGTACTGAAGACTCGGGACATCCAAGATGAAGGATCGGGGGGTCTGCAGAGATGGTTCTCGACGTTGAGACTGAAGGAGGAGTAGGCTTTGGTAATCACAGGAGGAATACCTTGTATGTAGGTATTGATCCAGGATGTGATGGGCCATGTAAAGCTGGAGAGCGTTCCATACGTTTCTCTCCTCAAGTTTTCCTTTGGATTTGTCCCAAAACAGATGAGGAAAAGCAGGATATCTCATGAGCCTTATTCGAATGCACTGAGCAGTGTATGCCATGGTCTGGTTTAGACCAGTTATTTCACAGGCTATCAGTGTTGTGAGCAAGTACCCCGACAAACAATATTGGGTAGCGGTGAGATGGTAAGAAGACTACGTTTTTTCTTTTGAGAAGACAGGAGTAAGAATGGTTAGGCACGTGGATTCTGATCTGACGAACATGCTCTCCTAGATCATTCCTGTAGAGAAGTTCAAGTTCTGTGTAACTTCTCTGGGCTTGGCGATGGCGGAAAAGAAAGACGGAGTGTGCACAAGGAGCTATGATGAGATGCAAAAATAAGAGAAAAGGTCAAGGAGCTACACAGTTGAAGAATGAAGACTTGGTGGAGATTGTTAAGGAGAAGCCTTCAATCTTCAAGTTTTCATGTTGCTCGACCGGTCGTGGGAGGTGCTCGACCGGTCGTAGGTTCGAGCCCTGACACGACTCGAAGTCCAGCGATTTGTGCTGTTTTTTTTTCCCAGTCTAGGACCAGTCCTGAAATTTTCAGGACCAGTCTTAGGGGTCTAGGACTGATCGTAGGAGGGCTAGGACCGGTCGTAGGAGGACTAGGACCGGTCGTAAGATAGCTAGGATCGGTCGTAAGTTACGCAGTTTGTTCTGCGATTTTATGCGAAACTGCGGATTTGAGTCCTTTCACAACTGGGATGCGGAAGGAAAGTTGCCTAAACTATAAATAGGTGTTCCTAGGGCTTTTCTATGTATGATAAAAGCTTTCTAAAGGGGTTCTAGGGTTTCTAAAAGGTGTAGCAAGGGTGAGATTCGAGGTTGTTCAAATCGGATAAGTCCTCTCTCTTTGTTATTGATGCTTTCATAGTGGAGATCTGTCGCTTTGTGCCGTGATTTTTTCTCGAAAGGGTTTTCCATGTTAAATCTGAGTGTTCTCTGTGTTCTATTGTGTGCTTAGTGCCATTGGATTGCTATCCTAGATCTAGATCTGTGTGATTCCGCAGGTTCAAAATCCCCAACACGCGCAAGCACTTTATTTATACCATGTGTTGTGAGAAGAATCACTGCTAACTAAAACAACGACCATGAATGTCTTCTTTGAGCTATTGTGGAGCCTATATCCTCTCGTGTTTTACCATGTGTTGTGTAACAACTTTTACTCATACAGGTCAACGGGTGCCTTATGGCGACAACTTGTGCTTCGTAATCTCCTTATGTTGATCGCATCAGGCATGAGCTTGTCCTCTTGATTTTGCCACGTGTTGGCTTACTGACTGTTGAATCTAATAGGATCAAATCGGGCGTAAACATATCAATACAAGAAAACACGTAAAAAATAATATACATTTAAGATGATCCCACCATTGAAAAAAAAGCTCCGAGGCCATTTGGATGGGAGTAAATGGAGGTGAATGGTATTTGAGACATGTTTAGATGGAAGTAATGCATGTAAATGAGATGCAATGGGAGTAAATGGGCGTGTAAATGAATTCCTCAATATGAGAGGATTTCGAAGTAAATGGGGGTGAAATGTCTTTTTGAGCTCCCTTGGAGAGTGGCATGAGTAAACAAAAGTAGTGCTACACACATGTCCATCATATACATGGCATGCTAATGACACTAAAAAATAATTCAATTATTGGTCACATCACTAAAATCACACCAATAAAATGATACAAACCATTTTAAGGTTGGTGATCTCAATGGACAGTTAAAAAACACTAGTAAGATGTTTGCTTGTGATTCTTACATATGTGGCCCATTGAGGCTCACGATTTTCTCAATTTTAGCTAAAGTATATATTTCAATGGGCTTATTATAATTATTTTGTTAAATATCACATATGTGCAATAATTTAAGATATTAAAACCAATTTGGTATATCAAATATAATCTTGTGAGTATATTGAAAATTTCTAATGCATTCCAATTCCTCTCATATAATCTTATCCAAACAAAATATTTGAATTTCAAATGCATTTCATTTACATCAATCCAAATACAATTGAGTAAGTCATTTATCTATAATTTCATTTCCCCTTTACGTTCATTTACAAGCTCCTGAATGAGCCATTATGGGCAATTATTAGTGGTGGATCCCATATGAGTTTTTCTTTGAAAATTTTCTTCCATTTTCTTATTGAGATTTGAAAATTGAATTCAATTATACATAAGATTAAGAAGAGAAAGAGTGATTCGTGTTGGGGGACCATGGAAGCACATAGAAATGAATCAAGCGAAGTAATCGCACCAAGCAAGCATAAAGACAATACAATGAATTTGACGTGGAAAAAACCCTTTTTCAGGAAAAGTCACTGCACAAAGCGACATATAATCATTATTTAAGCAAAAATTACAATAGTTTAGAGAACACTTGATTCAAACAACCTCGAATCAACCCCATGCTACACCATTGAAACCCTATGAACGAATTGGAAAAACTTTTTGATACACTTCGATTCCAATTATACTCCTATATGTAATCTTAGGAGGAATCACAATTAAAATCGGAAACAAATCTTGCAAATTTGCAACTCTGTGTGACTCCGCGATATGCTTGATGACACATTTGATGAGACTTTGATGTTATTGACAGATTGTCAATGACATTGAACCAACTTTGATGGCATCGAAAAAACATCATAACAATGCAAAAACAAAACATGAAAAATTAGATTTTACCGATAGCATTGAGCATGCCTACAATAGCATCAAACAACTTTCAATGGCATCGAACGCAACACTAAAAGTGTCCAACGACTAAACATATAAATTCTGAATTTTACTGATGGTATTGAGGAGCCGACTTCAATAGCATCGATCGATGCCATTGAACTTGTCACCGACAAACATGTTGAATTGCATATTTAAGACATATACGAACAATTGGTAGGATAAGATAACCCTTGTGTCATCCAAACTCTTTCAATCTCTAACTTGAATGGTATATATGCCTTAGGTATGCCTCCGTATCATCCACCACACCTAGGCAGAGTACCAACCATCGAACTACTCGACTTTTTATAAGAACTATTAATCGACATAGTTATACCAGACATTGGTAGTGGATGGAGGATCATACCCATGCACCTTATACAGAGGCATGCATGTATTTAAATTCAGGCCATTCAAGTCACTGGGCCTACAGGAGTATGTGCTGGTCAAATAAAGAGGCAAGATAGGTGTATCCATGCGGTAGATGGGTGTGAAAGGAATTAAGCCTGATGGGATAAAGGACGGTAGTACTACAAAGGCAGCCCAACATGATACGATAAAGCCAAGGGGGATGTACGGTGGAGTCGTAAGGACCGTGATACGGTAGAGCATGCTTGATCGATTGCACTTGGCAGGGTTTGGGTCAATCCAAATGGCCCATCAAATGTACTATGGATGGCAACTGAGTCAAAATACACCACCAGAGGTTTTTGGGAGGGTTTTTATGCACATGCGAATCATGTTCACACGTGCCAGCTTGACACACATATGAACAATCGGTGACATCATAAGGTAGGCTACAGTCCACCTACCATCCTAAAAATCAAACCAGCCCACTGATCATGTGGGCAACATAGACCATTGGTCATCAATTTTCTAACCGTACATTACTATTGAGCATGTGTGGCCTACTTGCAAACATGCCGGTTGGATCTTTTGATTAAAGACATTCACCATGAATACCACCCTCAGACGCTAAGAATCTCTCACACATGTTTGATAGGCACGTGTAGGATGTTGTGTTTAGCTCTTGAAAATGCGTGGTGTGAATTATAATTCATTGAACTTCGTGAATTATCCAGGTTCTCAACAGTTGAAAAGTCAAAGGTGGCCTGGCATTGCAGCGCTCCTTGCCGCGCATTGCTAAGTGTCTCTTTCTTGAGTCCTATGATGCGACCCACCTGAACTGTTGAATGCCATGATATCTAGGCATGAAGACCCAAAGAATTGTAAACCATAAGATGGAAAGCTCAAAATTTACACACGTGTTGGGTATTGTCATGTGTGCGTGTGTGTATAAACACGCTTTCTCACTCGTGTAAAATCAACATGCCCGCTTACGTTGTGTCCTGAGAAACAAGAGGGTAAAATGGGAATTAACTAAAAAAGTATGCCGTTGAGGTATCATTTCACGCCATTGGGTAGATCGAGCTGGATTTAAAATAAGAAGAGGGTGTCGTTTGACTATTAGACAATGGTGTTTTGGGGGCTTATCTCCTTGTTTTACTGTTGAAGGGTTAAAGTTTCATAATTTTTGTGGGCTTGAAAAATCAACGGTCCTTGACTGTCATAAGTGGGCCAGGACATGATGTTGGGTTCAAACTCAATATTTTCATAAAACGTAAAATCAGCTTGACCCAATTAGTGACATGAGTCCATTGCACATGAAGTTGATTATTGATCGGGTAACCGGGTTGTATCTCGAGGCTACGCCTGCCATAGGTCAGGTTAGGCCCAGGTTCCTAAACGTATGGCTCTGTGTCGGGTCTAAAAGTTGGGCCCACTAGATTATTGAGCCCAACAGTGCAATGCATGGTGGAATTTAGCAAGAATTCACCGCGGAGGGGAAATCGGATTGCTTACTGAGTTACTCAGTCCGCTCTTATTGTTCTGATTAAGTCTGTTGGGTCCACCTTGAATGAATTTTGTTCACCCATGCCGTCCATCGATATTTACACATCATTTTAGGTATTGGGAACAAAATTGAAGCATATCCACAGCTCAAGTGGACTATACCACTGCCACCATCGAAATGCTCGCGAGCTTAGTAAGAAGACGGCCACCCGAGCTCGCCGAGTCTAGACCACTGCCACCAGCAAAATGCTTGCGAGTTTGCGCGCCGCAGAGGTAGTCCCAGGAGGCTCTGTCATGTCGGAATCCCAGATGGAGTGGATTCGTTCAAAATTTCAAATCCCTGACTCGGTTCAGATAAGGGCCCCTGGGCCTTTGGACATAGCTGGCGCTCCTGCCAAGGGGGAAGTAGCCATCTTCCTTTGTGCGCTACAGTGCTGGGTCCGGCTCCCACTACACCCTTTTATCAGGAAGGTCGCGACTTACCTTGGATTGGCTCCCGGGCAGTTTACTCCGAATGCCTAGAGAGTGATGATTTCCGCCTTCATAATTTAGAGACAAGTTAGAAACTCTGAGCTGACCCCAGAGGAACTGCTGAGTCTGTACGCAGTCAAGCATGACAGCAACGATCCATGATACTATTTTGTGACTCGAGGGAGCAAGGGGTCGAGATTGGTGATGGACCTGCCATCCTCCAACAAGGACTGGAAAAATAAGTGGTTCTGGGCGACAGGTGAATGGGAGGCACCAGCGGCTGAGCTTAGGATCGCAACGGCTCGTATTCCGACCCATTTTACGAAACCAGGTCGGACTTCATTTTACATCCGGATTGCTGCCTTAGTTTTTACCTGTTTCAATTGAAGTAAGATTTCTTTTTTTTTTCTTTTGCAGCTTTCCCAAAGAGGTTGCCGCTCCTCAACTCAGACCAGAAAAATTACATTACGAAGGCCAAAGCGCGATCGGAGATGCTTCGTTCTTGGGCTGATCTGATCACCGCGGCCAACCTTCACTAGTCTAGGCTTTGCAAATCACAGTCTTTGCCCACGTCCCTCAGTGAGCTGTCATAATCTCTTCGATGGGCTTCCTTTTGGTTAGTTGTTAATCCATCTTTTCTTTCGCAGGCATGACTGAGGCGTCTGAAGCTTGGAAGAGGAAAGTAACTTCGACAGCTGAGGAGTTGCTGAAGGAAGCCCCCCGAGTGAAGATCACTCAGAAGAAGTCAGTTCCCTCTCGCGTGGGGGAATCTTTCGCTGCACCGACCTCAACAGCTCCAGCTTCGAGACCAGTGGGCTTTTCCTCTATGGTGCCGACCCTGGAGCTCCCTAGTACTGCCGCGGCTCATTCGACAGTCTTGCGCTCGATGGTATCTCCTCCTCCGGGGCTCGTCCGAATGACTGTGGTCGACACCACAGTCATTCAGAGCCCTGTTGCTCCTCGTGCTCCTCCTGTCGTCGTTCTCCCCACCGCAGAGGCTCCCGCTGCAGTCCTCGAGCCCCCCGTCGCTATCCTTTCTTCCTCCGAACAGGAGGAGGCTATTAGAATGGTCGACAATATGCTTTCCCCCCGAGGTCGGGGGAGATGTCCGCGCAGAGGATCAAAACTCGACCGGCAGCAGGGTAGGGGCCGAGGGGGATGTGGCCTTACCCCAGGTGGGCACGAGCGGTGAGAGGTTCGAGCCAGGCTATCATATGGGGTGCTTGACTTCGTGGGCTGCCAAGCATGCTAAGGAGGAGGATATTGCTCGGAACCTTGACCGGTCGGAAGGTGGCTTTCTGAACGACTTCGCCTCTGTGTACTACATGGTATATCTCCGAGAGGATTCTCCCTTTCTTTCATATCGTTATATATATATTTTTTAGATTCTGACCTTTGTTTCCTGTTCAGGCCATCCCGGTGCTGCTCTCAATTCGGTAGAGAGTGCGGGAGCATCGAAAGAGGGAGGCAGAGTTCGAGGCTCTCTAGGCTGAGACGACGGCCTTGAAGTCCTAGCAGATCGAGCTGCGCCGGTAGCTTTCGGGTGAGCCGATTGCAGGGAGTCATCATCAACTTGGTGGCCAGGGAGCTGCACCTGCAAGAGAGGGTGGATAATCTTAAGGCGAGTGGCGATGTAGTGACCGCCGAGCTAACCCGTGCCAAGGCTCACGTGGATTCTTTGGCCACGGAGACTACTCGGCTAGGTGAAGCTCTGAAATGCGCTAAGGCTGAGGCGACTGAAGAGAGGATCCGAGTCGTGGATCAAGCTGTGGAGGCTCAGCGGGCCAAAGATGAGGCCTCTTTGGTCACAGCGGTTGCCGTCGCGGTTGAAGATTTCAAGACCTCCAAGGAGAGGGGCGTTGAAGCTGCTCCAGTATGAAGACATTTTATCATTTTTTTGTAAATATATTTTTTTAAAAACTATCAATGTATTCTTCGCCCCTCCGAGGGGATTTAATGAATGAAAAACATTTCCTTGAAATTTATCCACCCTTTACATGCGGTGTCATTTTGTGGCCGAGCTGACCTCTTTACGGGTCTAGGCCTTTCATTATTGCTTAGCTAATTTTTTGAGCCCCCTCGGCATAAGCCTAAGTTGGATCCGATCTTTTCGGATATTCAGCTCGTCGCTTTTGTTGAGAGCTTTTCATTCTGTTGTATGTCGAGCCGAGTACTCCACTGGAGAGTCTGATTATGATTAGGCTTTTTCCCTCAAGGGGATGCCTTGTCGATCCTCCGTAGGATTAAGTTCTGATCCTTTAAAGGATCGGACTATTAGATTCGTGCTTGCACTGATGAAATAACTGAATGGACATTTGAGGCTGAATTGGAACTTTTATTAAAAGCCTTAAAGACTGGTCACTCGGAGGCATACACTTTATTATGAGCCTTAAAGGCCATTTCCTTACAGGTAGTAGATCCTCAGGTGCTCAGCGTTCCAAGGATGAGGGAGCTGGCGGCCTTCGAGGTCTTTCAATTGATACGAGCCTGGTTTGGCAGATCTGACTACGCGATATGGTCCTTTCCAGTTGGGTCCGAGCGCTCCTGCCCCCGGCTCAGCCGTGTTCTGGAAGACCCGTCGGAGGACTAAGTCCCCTGGTTAGAAGCACCTGACTTTGACCTTTGAATTGTAGAAGCGCGCTACCTGCTGATGTCGAGCCGTCGCTTGGATCTTTGAAACATCTCTGAGCTCTTCGAGCAGATCCAGATTAGCAGCAATCTGCTCGGAGTTTTTATTTTCTTCGAAATTTCTCACTCGTGCTGTAGGGAGTCCGATTTCCACCGGCACCATTACCTCCGAGCCATAGGACAATAAAAACGGGGTTTCACCCGTTAAAGTCTGGGCGGTGATCCTGTAAGCCCAGAGGACAAAGGGGAGCTCCTCGATCCAGTTTTCCTTTGCTTTTTCCAACTTTATTTTGAGATGGTGCTTGATGATTTTGTTGACCGCTTCCACCTGCCCATTTGATTGTGGGTGCCGAGGTGATGAATAGTCGTTCATGATGTTGAGTCCCCTGCACATACAGCGAAACTTGTCATTATTGAATTGGCGGCCATTGTCAGAAACGATGGTCCGTGGAATTCTAAACCGGCAGATGATATTTTTCCACATAAAGTCAATCACTTTCTGCTCGGTGATCTTGGCGACTGGCTCGGCCTCGACCTACTTTGTGAAGTAATCGATTGCAACTATGGCGAACTTGACTTGTCCCTTCCCCGTAGGCAAAGGACCGATAATGTCGATCCCCCATTGGGCGAATGGCCAGGGCCAGCTCATGGGAGTCATTTCTTGCGCCGGTTGCCTAGGCACAGCCGCAAAGCGCTGACACTTGTCTCACTTCCGAATAAAGTCCTTCGAATCCTGCTTAAGAGTCGGCCAGAAATATCCTTGTCAGAGTATCTTCATAGACAGAGCGCGGTTGCCTGAGTGGTTCTCGTAAATTCTCTCGTGGATCTCTCGAATCACGTAATCGGCCTCGTCCGGTCGGAGACATCTGAGGTAAGGCTGAGAATGCCCTTTCTTGTACAGCACTCCGTCCAATATGACGTACCGAGCTGTCCTGACTCTGAGTCTTCTTGCCTCTAACTTGTCCGATGAGATTTCACCGGATGAGAGGTAATTGAAGATCGGATCCATCCAACTAGGAATAAACTGGACGGGGTTGACCTTCTCCGTCTGACCGATACTCGGGTGCTCAATAAACTTGACAGGAACAAAACGCGGGATCTTTCCCTGGGAGGCAGAGGCGAGTCTTGCTAAGGCATCGACCCAGGAGTTCTTGGCTCTGGGGATCTGCCAGATAGTGCAACTCCAAAACTTCTCGATTAATTTCCTCGCTGCTTCGAGGTAAGCGATCATTCTGACTTCTTTAGCTTCGTACTCCAAAGAGATGTGGTTTACTACCAGCTGCGAGTCGCAACGGACTTACAGGGTCTTAACACCTAGGCTCGCTGCTAGCTTGAGCCCCACTAACAACGCTTCATACTCGGCCTCATTGTTTGAATCTTTGAATCCAAGTCTGGCTGCTTATTGGATTGTCGTTGAATCAGGTGCGACCAGGACAATACCGGCTCCTGCCCCTTTAATGTTGGAAGACCCATCAACATAAAGGACCCATCCCGGATCCGACGTACTCTCTTGGTCACTCAACGGGACGGGTGGTGTCGTCTCAACTTCCTTACTGATTTGCTCCTCATTTGGGGTTGTAAACTAAGCGATGAAGTCGGCTACAGCTTGACCCTTGACTGTCGTCCTGGGGTGGAATTGAATGTCAAACTCTCCGAGCTCTACCGCCCATTTAGTCATCCGACCCGAAGCTTCGGGCCTCTGGAGGACCTGTCTCAGAGGAGAGTCGGTCAGTACAACTATGGAGTGGGCCTGGAAGTACGACCGCAATCTTCTGGCCGAGACGACGATGCAGAGTGTCAACTTTTCCAAGGACTGATATCTCGTCTCTACCGGCACCATAGTTTTACTTACATAGTACATGGGGTATTGCTTGCTTCTGACTTCTCTGATCAGAGCCGAGCTGACAGCTGAAGTCAAAACCGCGAGGTAGAGGAACAAGAGCTCCCCTTCTTCAGGCTTAGACAAGAGAGACAGTGATACTAAGTACTATTTCAACTACTGGAAGGCTTGCTCGCACTCTGGGGTCCATTCCGTCATCTTGTGACCCTTCAGTTGTTGGAAGAAGGGAAGGCATTTATCTGTAGCCCTAGATATGAAGCGTCCGAGGGCGGCAACTCTTCCCGTGAGATACTGTATCTCCTTTAAAGTCCGAGGCGAATTCATGTCGAGGAGATCCTTGATTTTATCTGGGTTGACTTCAATCCCTCGCTGGCTGACTTGGAAGCCAAGGAACTTCCCTGACTCAACTCCAAACGCACACTTGGCGAGGTTAAGCTTCATCTGATACTCTCGGAGGACGTTGAACGTTTCTTCGAGGTCAGCAAGGTGGTTTGAGACTTTGATACTTCTTACTAGCATGTCGTCCACATACACCTCCATGGTGCGCCCGATCTGTTTGGCGAACATCTGATTCACCAACCTCTGGTATGTTGTCCTAGCGTTTTTCAAGCCGAACGGCATGACCCGGTAACAGTAGAGTCTTCTGTTCGTGATAAAGGTCATCTTCTGCCTGTCTGGGGGATGCATAGCGATCTAGTTGTACTCGGAGTAAGCTTACAAGAATGAGAGTAACTCATGTCCGGCCGTGCTGTCCACCAGTTGATCGATCCGAGGTAATGAGAAGCTATCTTTAGGGCATGCCTTATTTAGATCGGAGTAGTCTACACAAACCCGCCACTTCTCATTGGATTTCCTAACGAGAACAACATTTGCTATCCACTCAGGGTAATATACTTCTTCTATGAAACCCGCATCGAGCAGGACGGAGACCTCCTCGGCAATGACTTCGTATCGTTCGACGTTAAAAGACCTTCTCTTTTACTTAACCGGCTTATGGTCTGGATCCACGTTAAACCTGTGAACCAACACGTCAGGAGAGATCCCTGACATATCCGCATGTGACTATGTGAAGATGTCTCAATGCTGCCTCAAGAAGGCTAATAGTTCGTTCCTCCACTCGGAACTCAATGATGACCCGAGCTGAACAGTCTTGCCCGAGTCTGATTCATTGAGGGGGACTTTTTTCAGATCCTCGATTGATGAACTTTCTGCCGGTCCTCGGGGGTCCAAGGCGTCCACGACGAGAGCCTGTTTAGCGGCTCCTTTCCTAACCGCTATAACATAACATTTTCGGGCCTCGCATTGGTCGCCTCAGAGATAACCGATCCCACCTTCAGCTGAAAACTTTATCATCGGACGGTAAGTTGAGACGACCGCTCTCATTGCATTAAGAGAGGGTCGACCTGGGATTACATTGTGGACAGATGGAACATTGACAACTAAAAAGTCCACCAGAAGTGTGACTTGATGTCGCCCTTCTCCTGCTGTTACTGGGAGGGAGATGGCTCCTTTGGAGATTACTCTCTCTCCGGCAAAGCCGTGCAAGGGAGTCTTCACGAGTCGGAGCCTGGACCGTGAAATTTTCATATTTTCGAACGCTTCGCAATACATAACATCATTCGAACTCCCGGTGTCGACCAGGATACGGGTAACTACTAGCGCGTCATCGTGTGGATGATGGATCCCGCGTGCATCGTCTTCCGTGAAAGTCAGGCTGCACGGAGCGACTCGAATTCCTTGCTGGGACGTTCCGTCAGGTGAACGCGGTGTTCCGGCTAGGATCTCCAGGAATGGGCTTTTCGAGCCCTGTTTGAATCCCCTCCCCCAGCTGAACCCCCGAAGATAATATGAATTTTTGCTAATTTCTCTGGGGGGTTGTTTGACTTTTCTCGCAGCTGCTTCTCTCTCTCCGAGCGGACTTTTCTCTTTTGGTGTAACGACGCAGATGTCCCTTGCGGATCAGGGACTCGATCTCATCTTTTAGGTCCACGCAGTCATCCGTGTTGTGGCCATGATCCCGGTGAAAGTGGCAGAATTTTTACTTGTCTCGATGCTCTGGATCTGCCCTTATGCAGACTGGCCAATTGAGTAGCTTGCTCCTCGGATATCTATCAGAATTTTCTCGGCAGATGTGTTAAGGGGAGTATAGGAACAAAATTTCTCTTTTGGCCTACGGTTCAGTCGACGATCGCGGGAAATGTGGTCGTCCGCCCCTTTATCGCTCAGCTGGGAGTCTTCGTTCTTAGGCCTCTTCCCTTTGTTTACCGAGTCAGCAACTTGCATACCTTTACGGGCATTAGTGAACTCCTCGGCGTTGGTATACTTCTGAGCCTTCGCCATGAAGTCCGCTAGCGTTTTCGGAAGATTTTTTTCGATGGAGAAGGTGAACTTTCCTTCCTTCAGTCCGCTCAGGATGGCAGCAATAGCCATTTTGTTATCATAGTCTTCGACATGCAATGCCTCTTCATTGAAACGGGTGATGTAATCTTTTAACGACTCTTTCGGATCCTACTTGATGGTAAGCAGGTGGGTGTTGGGTTTTCGACTTCTCTTACCACTTATGAACTGTATAAGGAATAGTCGGCTCAGTTCTGTGAAGAAACCTACGGAGTTTGGTTTGAGCTGGCGGTACCAAATCTAAGCCGATCCTGTGAGGGTGATGGAAAACTCCCTACAAATCATTGCGTCCGTTGCAGTCTGAATCTGTATCCATGATCGGTAGGACTCTAAGTGTTTTGATGGGTCCCCGGATCCTGAATACTGGATGACGGGAGGCATTCGAAACCTCTGCGGCATCACCTCAGCCATGATGGCAGGAGTGAAGGGAGGTTCGGTCTCTTCCATCATTGCTTGGATCGTGGCTGGAACTGTCGACTGTTGTTGCTTCTTTTCCAGCGTCAAGAACTAGTTCTTCAGCTCCGCAAAGCGTGCCTCCCAGGGATCCTTATTTTCAGCGACGACCTCTGGGTATCCTCAATCTCCGACGTTCTCCTTTCTCTCCTCCGTTCTAACTAGTGCCGGAGGTCTGTGGGCTGCAGAGCGGATGTGGCTAAATGGACGGTTGTGGGAGCCCGGGTAGCGGCATTCCGTGCAGATCCTTCGACGTGCACCGCAGGAGGGTTTTGTCCTGAACACGGCACCCCTGAATGCTGGGGGGCTTCAAGTCTTACACTCCTCAGCGCAAAGCGGGTCTCCACCAACAGTCCCACCGGTTCGAGAACGGGCTGTTCCTGAACAGGACGTGACTCTGGTTCCCTCTGTTGCTTCATTCTGTTGATCTGTCGCGCAGGGCCTGGATCTCGTTCTGCATGGCGAGGTGTTTACCCGGCTAGTTGCGCGAACGTTGAGAAGGTCCTGGTGTGGACTCGGCATGAAGCGTTGATGATGACTGAGCCTGCTCACTTGGTACTGGTTCCATAACTACAACTTTCTTCTTCCTCGCCATCGCTTAGGAAGATGAGAACCTGACTTTTAGTCTCAGATTCCCACAGACGGTGCCAAAAAAATGTTGATGCAAAAATCTGGTCGGCCCTCCCTCCATGTCTTCTAGATCCTGCACCAAGAGAACTGGCAAAGGTGACCCTGGCTAAGCCGGGGGACCCTCCGATGCCTAAGTCAGGACAGGGGAATCAGAGTCTAAGTTGAGAATAGAGGAGAGAACACTTGATCTTACGTACCTGTAGATATGGCGTGGTGTGCTATTTGTACTTGTCTGCGGAATGGTCCGGATCTGATAATCTCGGAGTGATCAGGGAGATTTTCGGATCGTGGAGATACCGTCCGTAATCTATTGATCGTGTAGCGTATCCGGTGGATAGTGCGTATCTGCGAGCGAAGTTATCGGTCACGTTCGGTCGTGGCAGTTTCCATGTTTAGCGAACGGGGTATACGCCTTTGAATATCGGCTCAGCTCGGTTTGTCCAACTATAAAGTAAAGTCAGTCTCCAAGTCGGACGATGTCCGACCCGACCCGTCATCCTGAATTTGATATGGCCGAATCGAGCATATCGTGGTTGGGGAATAATAGGTTATCCGATCGAATTGTTAGGACCCTTACGAGTTGACGCTCGTCCAAAGATGCCTGCGTGTCCTTGTTGCGATGCTGAAGTCTGGTTAGATGGGTCGTGCAGGGGGAGCATCGCCCCGAATTTACAGCCGAATTGATGTTCTACCATGGGCTCGGATCTCCCCATAACAATTACCATGGTGAGGCTCACTGAACTTTGGCACAGTTAGCCGATTGGCATGGGGTCACAAGCCAAACCGAACCCATTAACAAGTGCCGCATGTGGGGGCTAATAGGGGTGCATGCATGACATCCAACCGGCCCATCAGAGTAGCCCCACCGTGAATTTTGAACGCTCCAAACACTAGGCCCAGCCAACCTGCGCATGGCTGTTTTCTACGACGTGACCCATCATGTTTCTACGTTCCATCAAGCCTTCCCGTTAAGTGATGCCACCATAATTATGTATGCTAAAAAAGTTAAGGCATATATAATCATTAGATGAGCCACACCATAAAAACAACTGATAGCATTGAAAAATCTTTAAACATGTTGTGGCACATGTGATGGTCAGATGAGCCTGGTTTCGGTGGTGGTCCTAGTGGACATGGTGGATACCATAAATACACTACAGTGGACCCCACACACAACCGTAAGTTCATTCTACAAGGACCAAGGATAGGAACCAGCTTGGTGGAGGGTACAAAGACTTTCACCAAAGGAGCTCGTTTTATTCTCGATGGAGTTGTCCTCTTCCGCATCCCACCAGAAGATAAGGATACGTGTACTCCGCTGCCTCCTCCTCCAGCTTACCGGGAAGAAGGGTATTTTAGTCATTTAGATATAACCTTCCAAATCTGTCGTACAAGTCTTGCGATCGTTTGACACCTTGGATTTAGGGGTAGGTCGGTGTATTTCAAATATAAATAATTGCTTTTTTCCTTCGACAAATTTCAATTTATAGGTAAATTGAGTCGTAGGTATTATAAATATGAGTCCGGATCCTCTATTATTAGGTTAACAGAGAATTCCTGATACCCTAATCCATTGGTCCACGTCACTACTCGTTAAAAAAATAAAAAAAATAAAAACAACTTCGGACGCCAAACTATTAGGGTAACAGGAATTCTCTGTTGACCTGATAACAGAGGATCCCGACTCTTGAAATATACCTTTTAGGTGTCTTTTGAAATCTGAGCAAAATAATGAGATTTAAATGTAATCCAAAATAAAATTAAAAAATTTATTAATTAATTAATTTATTTTAAAACTTAGTTTTAAAGGTAAGAGAGATACACATGTAAAAAAAAAAACATCTACAGGCTATTAAACCAGTGGATACATTGCATGCTAATCATGCGCTGGAACAATTTGATTATCATTGCAACACAAATGACATAAATAGAATAATTTGAACCGTCTAAACATTGGACATCAAAATGGATGGTTTAAAAAGGGCTGGGGAATTGCTTATTTGTGATCCTTGCATTTTTGGCCCACTGAAGGCTTGTAATTTTATCTTTTTTGGGCAAAGTATATAATTTAACGGGCTTATTACAATCATTTTATCAAAATTCATATGATAAGCTAATTTGTGATATGAAAGTTTAGTTAATCAAATCTAAGTCATATGAATATACTTAAGAATTTTAATGGACTCCAAATATAAGCTTTTAAACAAAAGATTTGGATTCCAATGCATTTTAACCAAACACAAATAAGGATTCAGAACCAACTTGATTCCAATGTAATTATGATTTGGATTTCAATATAATCTAAATCTAAGCTCTTAATGAATCCAAAAGATGTAAATGGGAGATTTTGGTACATGGGCCAAGTATAATGGGGCCAATCACATTAATGGTTTAGATCACCGAACTGTGAGCACCATCTGTGCAAGAGGGGCTAAAGGATCTTCAACCCAACAATTGAGAACATGGTTCAGTGATCCATGCCATTGTTTTGTGCCCTTCCATGTACGGTGGCAATGGGCTAGATTTAGGCAGGTCCAAGCTAGGCTCTAGCCCAACCCAACACTTAAGATGCAAACTTGAACCTGGTCCAAGCTTTAGTTGAAAAAATTTGGTTAAGGCCTTACCCAACACTGCCCATTCAAGAAATTTGATAAATTCACTATTTTACACTTATATGTTCCTAATATATCCATTGATCAAGTGGGAAACGTGCACAAAAAACAAATAAATAAAAGCACTGGGAGGAATAAAGTCAACCGCCTTATTTAACAAGCTCTCATTGCCTAGTCAAGGTTTAGAATGACATATTTGTGAAATATAAGACATAATATGTGAAGTGAGCCAACCCTTCTAAAATGACTTGACCAAGGCTTGGCCTGAAAATCAATCGCCCCATGCATTTTGGGCCCAAACGCAGACCAAACCTAGTAACAAGTTAGGTTGGGCTCATGGGGGTGGGCAGGTTGCATTGTTGTACTTCCACTGGTGATGGACTGCGCCCATGAATCTTTTCCACATAAGGGCCATAAGATTTTGATTTGTAGCTCGGTCTTGATTTTTGTTCGAACAAAAAAGCATTCCAGGTTTTGAAGGGAAAAAAAAAAAGGCTAATAGTCCATTGCATGGCTCTGTCTATAAAACGATAGGCCAAACTTATAAAAGCTTAAGATCTCTATCTAAAATAGTATTGTCAATGAGTTTTGCCTAGGGTTCCCTTAGTATGAGGATTCGTTTGGTAGCTCATATTTGGCATGGATTGAAATCTAAATTACAGTTACCATAAAATGGATGCGAATTAAAATCCGCCATGATAGACAATCCATTCTTGGAATCCAAAGTTGTGCTCGGCATCTTATAATTGAAATACACTATAATCATGTGGTATATTTATGAAAACTTAAATTTGATTGAGTAAATCAACTTTAATACCTAAATTTAGTTTATATATTAGGCATTTGATAGAGTGATTCTAATAAACTCATTGAAATGCATACTTTTGCAAAAGATGAAGATATGCCAAGCCTTGAGCTACAAATGCAATGATCCCGACATTTTTTAACAGCCTATTAGATGGTCAACACTTGGACAATTTGGGCCATTATACCAATATGATTTTAATAATGTGGCCAATAATTGAAATATTTTGGGATAATTGTTAGCATACTAGGTGCATGGCAGATTAATAGCCTAATGACACCTTCGTTACTAGTGCAATTCTCTTACTTTTGTAAAAGAAATCAACAAGTAATTACTCATTTACCATTAATTATATGGTGCTGAATACACTAAAAAGATGTAATTACCATAAATTACCACCACATTTATCAGAATGTATGCTGCCAAATGACACCTAAGCCTATTCAAGCCTTGGACTGGTTGTCCACAACCCTAGCATAAATGAAGATGGAGCCGACACTCTAAGGTCCAGGCGCCCATTCGGATGCACCGGCAAAAGAAGCATTTGGTGCCCAAAACACCATCTTAAGCCACCTCCACTGGATGGACACAACTGTGGGAAACCTTCTTTTGAAGGGAGTTACTTCCAAAGGTGCCCTAAGGCTGCAACTCAACATAGGCCTAGCACAACAAGTCCAAGCATAAGCCTTTTTTTTTTTTTTTGTACTCTTGCACACGCACCCTCACACGCTCACGCCACATGCACACACACCCCACACATGCACACCGTGGGATTTCACCACCACGGGTACTCGAACCCTTGACCCAGTATTGAAACTCTAGGGAGTCTACCACCCGGGTAAGAGTAAGGACCCGTCCAAGCATAAGCTTGAAATAATTGATTAGACCTTGTCCCACCAAGCTCAACTTGAAAACTGCTCAAATCCCTGTTTTCCTATAATGTTCCTAGTCAATCCACTGATGGAATGGCTACACATATTCAAAGAAATAATCAAGTTTAACTAAAATTATTAGCTTGAAAATTAATTAGTCCATGCATGCTAGACCAACCCTGGCCCCACAGGCCTAGCCCAGTCCAAAGTCAAGCTGGTAGGCCGGTTGCCACCCCTACGTATAAATATTCCGTAAAGCGAGACATTAGGGCTCATTGGTATTTATTTTTCACTCTCCTCTTTTATTTATGGCAATAAAATAATTCAAAATATTCGATAGCCTGCATGGCCGTGTGATATGATACACACTCACCTTAACAATTTCACAAGCGAGATTAAGAAGCTGGGGCAGACCCGATAACAATCTTGGGTAGCCTGCATGGCTACCCTTGAGGCCCTGCATCGATCAATGAACCCTATAATCACGCCGCAGACCCGATAAGATCGCTCCCACGTTGGAAACGGATTGGCTACTCCCCCGCCACCCGCATTTGGCTGGTGTTTGGTGATATGTGGGTCTCATCATGATGTATGTATTTCATCCATTCGGTTCATACACTTTTACAGATCATTTAAAGGCTTGATCTAAAGTATTAGAGGGATAAAAATCTCTGTTAGACCACACCACAGGAAAACAATAGTAATTGGGTATCCTAGTTAAAATCCTCTTAAGGCCCACTGTACTATCAGGTCATAAACACCCAAATGGAGAAAAAACAAAGATTAAATTGATCCAAAACTTTTATGACCTCAAAAAGTTTTTAATAGCCAATGTCCATTCAACACTATTTCTTGTAATATGGTCCACTTGACAATGGGATATACTTCATTTTTTGTCTCAAACCTATAATGACTTATAAAAATAGATGGACGGCATTGACGAGGAAACACACATACATCATGGTGGGGCTCACAGAGCACCGACCATCAGCCATTGGTGGTGGCAGGGGGAGTAGCCAATCCGATTCCTCCCGCATTGCAGAAAATTATGCAAGGTCCCACCCACATCGGGGCCAGCTCCTTCTCCCATAGTCTCGCTGAAATGACCAGAGCATACCTAAGTGCATGCACTCGCGGGAAAGTAGAAACATAGATGAACGAAGAGGCGCAAGTGGGGCCAAAGGCCGCCTTGATGGAGCGTGGACTGCACAGTGACACTGAAAGTGGATGGTATTATGCGGGCCCCACCATGATGAAATGTTTTATCCATGCGGTACGTTCATTTTTACAACTCTTGCAGGGCATGAGTCCAAAAATAAACTAGATCTAAATTTCAGGTGAGTCATACAATAGGGAAATAATGGTGATTAAACATCCACCATTAAAAACTTCCTAAGGCCACTACAATATTGATTTACCATCCAGCTGGTTGATTAGGTAAAACTAACCTAGAGGGAAAACAAATATCAACTTGGTCCAAAGTTTTCTAGCCCCACAACATCTTTAATGAGTGGCATTCAATCCCATCATTTCGTGCGGCATGGTCTGTTTAAGACACAGATCTGCCTTACTTTTAAACTCATGTTGGACGCAGATTGGACGATGATCATGTGGTCAGTGCTCTCTGTGGGACCATCATGCTATAGGTGATCCATTTATGCTGTTCATGTATTTTTTAAAAATCATTTTATAATAGATGCCCATAAATGAGTAGATCCAAATCTCAAGTAGACTATAAAAGTTTTGGATCACGCTAATGTCTGTTTTTTTCTTTCATCCAAGTATATGACCTAATTAATAAGTTTGATGTCAAATAAATGGCTTAAAAAGACTTTAGTGGTAGACATTTAATCACGGCTATTTTCTTATAGTATGGTCCACTTGAGATTGAAATATGTCTCTCTTTTTTTTAAAAAATATTTATAAAGCCTTAAAATGATTTAGAAAAAATGGATGGATGGCGTGGATAAAAACACATACAACATGGTGGGCCCACGGAGCACCGTCCAGTAGTCGCTGCTGACGATCGTCTGTATGCAATCCGCGTCGACCTTGAACGTGAAGATCACACAAACATAAGACGGAGAATGTGGCCAAGAGGGGATTGCCTGATGAGGGCTTGGAATCCTTGCATGGTACGTCATCACGGCATGCGAGGCAACTACACTTTCAAAGCGCAACCGAGTCGGTGGAAATTAGGATTTCTCAGCGACCAAAGCCTTTGCTTTCAACGGGCTACCTCTCCTTCTGTCAAAGAAATGCACCCCACTACCATGTGACTCGAAGCAGCTTTTGTCGACAACTACCCACCCGGAAAGCCGCTGCCACTTTCGTATTCAGGGTCATTATCGTAACTTTCTCATTCCCCGTCCACTTCAAGGCAGTCTTCTTTTTGAGCCGAGGACCGGAATCGCCTACAACACCTGTTTTACCCAGTTGCGTATAACACCCAAGCTATGTGGGGCCCACCATGCTGTATTTGTGAATCCAGCCCGTTCCTCAGGTGGGAGACCTTTTTTTAAATCAGGCATACAAAAACATAATCTTCATTAAAAAACTCTTACGGACCACATGAAAGTGAGCGATGTAAAATGGCTCTTAAAACATCAGCGTGGCCTACTGTAGATTTCGATGAATGACACCCGATTAACGGATTTGGTTAAGATACGCCCAATGGCGGCCCCACACAAAAACCTATGGTTGGCATCCTAATCCGATTGCTCTCCTTGGTGTGGCCCACCTGAGTTTTATATACATCTGGTTTTTATTCTTAGGGCTAGAGTCAAGGATAGAACCGGATGGGCGGAGTGGATTTTTACATCTAAAACTGGCGCGCCCACAGAGTTCGGTGATTTGGATGTTATGGAGGATTCCTGTGCGTAGTAGTTTTGAGCAAGTGGGCCCAGTTGGATCCCTCGATCACTGATCCAAACCGTTGATATTATGGGCCGCACTGGTGATCAGCCATTCACTTAAAAAAACACCCCTCATCCGAAGAATCCCGACCCCTCTGGAGGTTAAGAAAGAAGATACCGCCACGGTTCACGTTCAAAGAGAAATTGCCAATACCATACAACCCAAATGTTCTATTTTCAGGACCTTGTAGTCCACAGGCCATGAACGGTGTGCCCTACCGCACTGAAGGTTTGGATCGCTCGACGTGGGCCCCACGTTTACAAGCTGTATGCCAGGAGTGTAGCGTACAACATGCTCGCCCGAGTATTGTACTGCGGTTTTACTCGGGTGGAATTTCTGGCAAGTGGATCCTATGCTTTGTAATCTAGATCACTGACCCAATGTAGATGCGTCACCTCTCAACTTGTAGCCGACGGATACACTCTACTATAAAGGTTCAAAGATCTGTGGCTAGGATCTTCCAATATCGATGACTTCTTATATCATAATCCATCCACAGTGGGCCATAAGAGAAGAATGGTTTAGATTACCGTTGCATGGGCCCACCTGTAGAATTAACAATGCATGTGCACACCACAAGTCCTACACCTCTCTACCTAACGTCATGAAGTTTTCGGTTCGGCCAGCACCCGTACAGCGGGACCTACGCTTTTCCGACTGAGCCGTTTTGAACCGTCACGAATGTTTGATATCTTGTACCAGTTGGACAATCTCACCCATATAATCGGCGTCAGCTTTTCTTGTGGAATCTGGACTGTGTGCTAAGCCTTTCATCTTCAGACTAATATTTAAATATTCAAAATAGAATGGTAGAGAAAATCAACATACGGCCCATTAGTAGATGATTTGTCCAGATGAACGGTACCGATCACTGAAAAGTAGACCCTACTTGTTTAGGTACTGGGCCGGACAAAAAACACCTTTTAACTCGACGGAGCATCACATACACATAATTAATGTGTATATTCGGATAATATACAAATTTCTCTGGGTAAAGTGGAGAGAGAGAGAGGAGAGAGAGAGGAGAGAAAGAGTCTTCAAAGTGGAGCTGTATTCCACATGGCTTCGTTGCCGCTGGGGCCTCATCCGCCAGAGAATGAGGGAGTGAAGATCGCGCCTCGCGTGCCGAAGATGGGAGACGATAAGGTATTTTCCAGTCATTTCCGTGTCAGATTCCGGCCGATCGTTTCAGATCTCCTACCGGCTCCGCACTCCTCCCTCTCCCAGCGTTTCCGATCCGGTTCTCATTTCTGCATTTCCGATTTCTTCGATCCTCTCGTGTTTGGTCTCAGCGATCGTTGTCTTGTTTCATCTGTCCTTTCTCTACGAGATTTCTGCATTTCTTCCCGAAATTTCTGTCCTCTCCGTCATTTTTCCTTCAGTCCTCGTCGATCTCAGCAAGGTGACCGGAAATAGCCGATGGCTGGGGCTTTTGTTTTATCAGCGTCGAGATTTCACCGATTGCTTCGGTGATTTTCTGCTCCTCTGTCCTCTCTACCGATCTGTTTATGTTTTCATCAGATCTTTGATGTTTTCTAGGGTTTCGTTATGAATCTTGTGGGTTTTCTCTTTTTACGCTTTTTCCACGATCTTTCGAGCATCATATGTTTTTCTCCGCGTCTGTTATCTTGCGATCTTTGATTTTTATTTTTCTTCGAATTTTGTTGTTTTACTTTCGATCTAGGCTAGGATCTGGTTTGCTTTATGAGTTGGTTTGGCATTTGATTCTCTTCGCATCTGTTTCGAAAGGCATCGCTTCTCCTTTACATTTCTGCATCCTTTCCTCTCTCTCTCTCTCATAAGTTTCTCTACATCTTTAAATGCAATGGTTTGTCATTTATCTTTGTGGCTATTAGGACCATTTAATCTGTGAGTAGCTTTATTTTTGAATCCATGGATGGATCTTTACTGCAGGAAATATCAGCATCTGTTATCGAGGGGAATGATCCGGTCACTGGCCACATCATTTCCACTACAATCGGTGGCAAAAATGGCGAACCGAAGCGGGTTAGTCCTAGATCTCACAAATCGAATGTTTTTTGCAGCTATACGTTTAGTTTTCTAAAATTTAGGCTTTTGATCTCTGACAATGGCGATTCAGAGCATGCTAGAATTGGTCTTTGTTTAAGATGAAATGTTTTAGTTTTTTGATTGTGTGTTGTATTGATATATATGAAAGAAGGGATTCCTGTCATGAAATTGGTGAATTCGAGCCACTTTACCCTCATGCGGGGCACCTTTTAGAATTCATCATGCACGTCTACTTTTGGAGACATCCAAGCTGTGCATTAAGTGGTCACCATTGCATTCATGATGTGGCCCAACGATCAGGCAGGTCCTCTTGTCACTTGGGTGGGCCACTGATTCTTTTACTGAATCCCTGGCTAAAGAATGGGTGTTTCTCATGTAGCATGTGGGTTCTTCAATTTCTCAAGTCTTAAGTGTAGTTTGTGCGTATTGCAGACCATTAGTTACATGGCAGAGCGTGTTGTGGGTACTGGATCGTTCGGAATTGTCTTTCAGGTATTATATTCACAGAGGTTTATCTGGTTGCTGATGGCTTCAAACATTGCATCATTTGGTTTCCTTATCTCTCCCTGTGTGTGTGTGTGTTTTCTTTTGCCTAAAGGCGAAATGCTTGGAGACCGGAGAGACCGTAGCTATAAAAAAGGTCTTACAGGACAGACGGTATAAAAATCGAGAGTTACAATTGATGCGCTCAATGGACCACCCAAATGTGATCTCTTTGAAACACTGTTTCTTCTCAACCACGAGCAAGGACGAGCTTTTCCTCAACTTGGTCATGGAATACGTCCCAGAAACTTTGTATCGGGTTCTGAAGCACTACTGCAATGCAAGCCAGCGGATGCCACTTATCTATGTGAAACTTTATACATATCAAGTATGAGATCCTGCTTGCATTTAATAGGTTCTGTGCCCGTTTAATTCTGTTCCTTCTCTTTTCTTTTTTTGTCCTTGATGGCTTGGTGTTGTTCTCCAGATTTTTAGGGGCCTAGCTTATATTCACAGTGTACCCGGGGTTTGTCATAGGGATGTGAAGCCTCAGAATCTTCTGGTATGTGTTTTCTTTATTAGGGATGTTTACTGAATTTGTTCTGTTTGGGAACTGCAACTGTTTCTCTTACTTGATGAATTTTTGTGCAGGTGGATCCTCTCACCCACCAGGTCAAGCTTTGTGATTTTGGAAGTGCAAAAATTCTGGTACATGCACACCTTCGTTCTTTTTATGATGTACATTCATGCTTAATACCTGACCAGTGGGAATATATCAAGTTCTGCATGTCGTCACGAGGGCAAAGTGAACATATCATTTCAGACTTTTAGTTGCATATTTGTTTCTCGATTTTGGCTCTTAAATCTGCGTTTTTAATTATTATAACAGGTCAAGGGAGAAGCAAACATATCGTACATATGCTCTCGCTACTACCGGGCTCCGGAGCTTATATTTGGAGCGACCGAATATACAACATCAATTGATATATGGTCAGCTGGTTGTGTTCTTGCTGAACTGCTTCTTGGCCAGGTCAGACTGTAGCCAAGACTTACAAGTTTTCAAATTGCTGTCCTAGTGGAAGCTGTCATTTTAACTTACTGACTTTTTTTTGATTTACACAATTTATTTTAGCCATTATTTCCTGGAGAAAGCGCAGTGGACCAGCTGGTTGAAATCATCAAGGTACATCCTATTCATGTTTGGTGATATAGGGTATCTTGCATTTTTGTGAATCTTGCCTACTAATTGGTTGCTTTCGCAGGTTCTTGGTACTCCAACTCGGGAGGAAATTCGTTGCATGAATCCTAATTATACTGATTTTAGGTTTCCTCAGATAAAAGCTTGCCCTTGGCACAAGGTAATTAAATGCTTAAGTTTCTTTAATTTCATTGGTAACTCCTGTTCATAGAGCAAAAGGAACCCCTTATATCTGGCACTATGAAAAGAATCTGAAAATTTGAGTTTTGCATAGTGATGGTTAATGAATTACATAGAACTTGTATTTTTCTTGGTTGAAATTTTAACATTCCTTATGGTGTGGACGCTTCTATGTAAACTCTTGTATTGCATTTTTATATGCCGCAGGAAATGCTATATAAACTTTTAAAAGCAGGAAAATGTTGGTCATGCCGAACCTATGTTTTTAATTCTCTTATGTGAAAATCTTAGTAATTTACTGTACTTGATCTGAGGCCTTGAACCCTTTTGTGATTGGGTGTTGTTCTATATCATAATTTATGTGTCCTTCCATGCTTAAAATAGTTATTATTATTTTTTTCATCAGGTGATAGTTAATAAGAGCAGCTATGTGGCTTTTCACAAATCATCCTAAGATTTCTGCCTTTATTTATTTATTTTTCACCTTTGGATATTATCAGTTATCCTTTTCTTACCACCAAGTTCTTTGTTTCAGGTTTTCCATAAACGAATGCCTCCAGAAGCGATCGATCTTGCTTCACGACTTCTCCAGTACTCGCCTAGTCTTCGCTGCACTGCGGTGAGTTCAAGTTTTCTGTTCTTTCATATGGAAGAGCAAGGTTTTGATTCCCTATTTCACGAGTTTCTCACCAGTGGAAAATTAGGATTTGCTGGTTGCTGGTTCTGATAGTCCTGGACTTGTTGTCCTACTTGTCCATTTATTTCAGTAATGGATGGCCCTCTTCTCCATTGGGAATGGCTCTTTGCTTTTGTATTCAACTAAAAGAATCAAAAATATTTTGTTATCCTGGGTCATGAAATATTTCTGTTAACTTTGACTTTCTAGTCGCTAGTTCCGATAGTCCTGCACTTGTCGTCCTACTTGTCCATTCTTTTCAGTAATGGATGGCCCTCTTTTCCATTGGGAATGGCTCTTTGCTTTTGTATTCAACTAAAAGAATCTCAAATATTTGTTATCCTGGGTAATGGAATATTTCCATTAACTTTGTTTATAGTGTTTTGGGGCTTGTTTGGGTGTTCATTGCCATGTGGTGTGGGCTGGATCTTTTATTGTGCAAATTGATATTGGATAATTTTTTTGGTCTGCCCTGAAATGCATCTGATACCTATTTGGGATAAAAAAGAGGAAAAATGAAACCCACATGATGGCGTTTCTGTTTTCTGCACCAACGTAGATAACATGTGCAGACAATCATTGATTATTTGTTCTGCCAGCTCATGTGGAACATCTGAATTCAGCTTTAGTTTTTGTTGCAATTCTCAGTTTGTTGCTGATCCAATTCATTGAGTTGGGTTGGTTGCTGTTGTATAACTCACAACTTGGTTTATGGTATCATATTTTGTTGTTCTATTGTAATATGTCAAATTTACTGTAAAGTAGAAAATATTTATTATTTGCATGTGTATGGATGAATACCTTTTATTTTTAATGGCTGACTTCCATTTTTGTCATTGCAGCTAGAGGCGTGTGCACATCCCTTTTTTGATGAACTCCGGGAGCCCAATGCTCGCCTGCCAAATGGCCGCCCCTTACCTGCTCTCTTCAACTTTAAACAAGAAGTATGCCTCCAAACCTTGCATTGATGTCTGCATGATGTTATTATTTTCCAGTATGGACTTTGGCTAAAGTCATTAGTTAATATTCTCAAAATTTTCAGAAATTTTGAATTCTATAGTAATTCTGAACTTCTGATTAGTAGCAAAAAATGAAAGACATAATGGGAATATTGCTGAGAAGCTTAAATTCTTTAAACAGCTGGGGTGAGAGCAGGTGAAAAAAAGCAGTGGATGGAAAAATGAAAGACATAATGGGAATATTGCTGAGAAGCTAAATAAGGCAATAAGTGAGATGGAGAATTATAGCATGGTGAGGCAGCCCATGGTCTGCGTTGATAGTGCAGATGGACTGTCTTGGTTGATTTGGTGGGCCCCATTGGTATTGGTATCCTACGCTAATGGCTTTTTATAGTTTTCTATATTTTTGCCCCTTATTTTCTAGTCCATGTCTAAATCACACGGAATTGGTCCCATTTGATAGCCTATTGAGTTAGCTTTCAAGTGAGCAAAGATCATGTGAATAATGATTCGTTTAGTGTTGTAACGGGATTTATGGTCTGTATCTTTTCTGAACAGTTTTTTGAGTTTAGGGTCCATTCTTATAGGGGATCCTGCGTAATCGGGATTAACTCAATTAATCCAGGGTGCTAATTGTGGATAATCTATGTAAGAGAGGGTTGGTGCTCCTGAACAGTTGTATCACATGTACGAGGGACACTCAGTCGGTGGATCATTTATTCCTTCACTGCCCTTTTGTGAGAAAGATTTGGGATTTCTTTACTTTGGATCTCAATATTAATTAGGTAATGCTGGGCTCGATCTAGGCTTTTGTGTCTGTGTGGCACGAAGGCGGTCTTGGCAAAGATGGGAAGGTGGTTGGTGGCAATGGCAAAATCCTACGAGCCATTTGGATAGGGAGGAATAGGCGGTGATTCGATAATTAGATCAGATCTTGAAAGTATGGTAATTCAAAGGGCTGTCTCTTGGGTAGTTGATTGGGCTTCTGGTTTCAAGGATCTGGATGCTTGTGTTCTTCTTCCCCTGTTACGCATGTAAATTTTCTTTTATTTGTATTGTTTTCTTTCCTGCCTTCTTTTGAAGCGGCTTATCAATAAAGTTGTTACCTTTAAAAATAAAACTGGGATTAACTCTAGTCATGATTTTGGTGGACCCCATGCTCTCCAAGTTGGATTGAGCATGCTAAACTGGCGCCTTCTTTTGCATAAAGCACAATTGGCCGGGTTTTTGTTTTATCCTATAGGCTATGACTTCGTTAATTGTGTTTTTGTGGAGAAAACTGCCACTTTATTGTGGTGAATCCTATATGAGACCCACCAAAACTGGGTAGACTTGTCCTGATTAGTGGGTTCCCATACCCAAACAGACCCCTAGGCAGTTAGGGTTTTGTTATTGAAACAATTTTGTCAATGGGTTGATTGATGAATGGTAGGAATCGTCTGTTCTTTGTGGGCTTTTTGGTGCACTTAGTGGGTTCTCCTAAGTCCTACCCAAATGGACCCTTGGGTTTATTTTTTTATTTTTGTCAGGTAAGAGTTTTGTTATTGAAACAATTTTGTAAATGGGCTGATTGAGTAATGGTAGGAATTGTCTGATCTTTGTGGGTTTTTTGGTGTATTCTTTTTAAAGAGTGCTATTAAGTTGCTTGGAACATATTTGGATCCTAGGAAAAAAACAGTACAACCATCTTTGCACACTCATCTTGATCAATAACACAACTGTTAGAAGCTGACGTGCTACTGATCCGTTGGAAATGGGACTACAATTCGGATTTCACATGCTGTCCCAGCCAATGTGATGAACAGTCTGAGCCAGATTTTTGTACAGGGATCACATATGGTTTGACCTGCCTGATGAATGGTTTGGATTGTTTGCACATGCCATTTACGCATGTGTAGCACCTAGGACTGTCAACAACCCTGGGTCTAGGGTGGTCTGAGGCCTGGATTTTGAATTGTTCAGGGCCTTCAGGCCTATTAAAAAATTTCCATTGAACCCTTCGTGTTTAACACCATTAGAGGCAACTATTCTATTTCTCACCATTTGTTCACTACAGTATCTATCAGAGGCCACAAAATGCATGCAATTCATTTGGGCTTATTGTCACTCGGCATCCAAACACGCCCTTAGTTGGATTGTTTTAAATTATTTCCTATTTAATTGTAACTCTAGTCACAAGTTTGCTAGTGTTGGTTTCCTAGAATATTAGGAAACTTAAGGGATATCTGTGAGCCACTTTTCTCGGGGAAGTGATGTAGGATGTGAATGAGAAAGAAGAAAAGAAGAGAAGAATCGGTTTCTGATCATACCATAGAATTTGAAGTGGTTGATTTTTTAGAGGGTTTCTCCCTCTTACCTAAGAATGATTGATCCCAAAACTCGCGTTTTTTTTAAAAATTCTGATATCATTGCCCATGAACTCTCTCTAATACAAATGGCCTTAGAGCTCTTTATACAGGCCAAGGTATTCTGTACTGGTAATGGTGGCCGTAACATCCGCCATCGTTACCATTATGAGACCGGTAGTTATGGCCTTTTTTTAAATTAAAAAAAAACTTGTATTGGCCTGGTAATGTACCGTTACGGGACCATTATGGCTGTCTTTGTAACGTTTAACAGTTGCCACCATTACTGTCATGTAATGGTAGTATGGCCCCATAACGGCTGTTATGGCACACCATAATACAGGCACACATACAAAAACTAAAAATCTCAATAGTTCCTTCTTTTTTTTTGTGGGGGGGGGGCATAATAGTAACCGAAAAGATTCATCTTAAAAGATTTTCCCAAACGAGTCAAAATATCTTGAGCATGGGGTTTTTACATCCACCCCACAATAAAAGCATTGATGGATGGATCGGATGCATGGATTCCCCTGGTTTTGAAAGAATTTGTCATTGATTTGGTAGCTGGTGGCAATCCAACATATTGATCCAACTTTAGAACATCTTTCTTGGCTTCAACATCAGTTGATGGTGAAGGCCTACATGCCGGATCGGCATCGCTTGCATTGAATGGAGCTTTAGATGACGCCACCTCTTCCTCTGTCTTTGTGCTCTCCATGTTTAGGCATTTGCTCCCACTTCTGCAGTAATGGAGTTGCGAGTCTATCAGTTCTTTGTTGGCGCGGTGTTGTCCTTATTTATGTTGTTGGATTTATAAGCTCTGACTGTTGTTGGTATGGGATCAATGTGCCAATCTCAACTTTGACATACATAGTAGAATATGCTAGTTTGACAACTTAGCCGCTCCATCTCTTCCTCCGCTAATCTAACCGTTGATCCATTATCTGTTCCATCAACTAATATATTTGTTGATCATTGATGAATCCACTGAAATGTATCTTCTTGGTTGTGTTGCTTTCACTAAGCATGTTATCATCAGATCTTCAAACACCTAATGAATCTTGGATTTGTTTTTTGAAGTTCGCAGATTCTTTGTAGAACTTGAGTATATGAAGTTTTACATCACAATTGTAGCCAGGATCCTCCAATCAGCCATCTCTTCTGCTGTGGGGACGATCAAATGGAACATTGTTGGAACCACTAACATCCAATTCTAGGATGTAGCCACCCTCTTGCACATGAGGAGGCACTCTTTGATGTTGTGTCATTATCATCTAGTTATCCAATTGATAAAAAAAAAAAACAAACTTATGGAGAGCATTTGCTCCATACGATCATATCCCCTTACTATTTCCTCCACAACATTCCTCTTGCTGCTGCCATTTGTCTCATGCATGCCCACGGATGAACCTGCACATGAGGAGGCACTCTTTGATGCTGTGTCAACATTATCTAGAAAAACTTACAGAGCATTCGCTCCATATGATCATATCCCCTTGCTATTTCCTCGACAACATTCCTCTTGCTCTGTTACCAGTTTGATGGGGGATGTGGAATCCTAAAGATTGACATCTAAATTTCAAATCCAAAAAGGAAATAACGATATCTAAAAAGATCTTAACTAAAATATCCTGATCATGACTGTTTTACATCCAGCCCCACAACAAAAGGCATCCATTTCACGGTGATTGATGATCCAGATACATTATGAGGTTATTAGGGGAATTTTAAGGGTTGAATTTAGATTAGATGCAAGGTCCAGATTTTGAAGAACTTTAGGGGTTTGAGTTTGCTGTATAATACACCTTGTGGATGTTGTATGGCCTGATTATTGAGACGAAAATGAGTTTGATTTTTAATTTCCCCAATTTCCTGAGACTGAAAATACTAGATGTGAGACACTACAATTTCTGAGATGTGACTCTACTAACGCTCTTGTCTTAGCATGGTTTCAAGCTATACCTCCTCCACGTTGATGACCATCTCTGTCCATCTTCCAGTCATTTGTGCTAGATTTACCAGAAAGAGGCTGACTTTTCCCTCCGCATCACAGTATTAATTTCTGAAATTTACAGGTTTAGCAACTGCCCTGAATCACACAGGGCATTTGTTTGCAAGGAGTCCATCAATATAAACAGTGATGATATTAGGAACAAGGAACGGACAGTTGCTTGATGGATGCTACGTCTCAGAGAGGTGCTTAAGCAGAATTTTGATGGTAGCTCTGGAGTAACTTGGGGCCATCAGGATTGACAGCATCATTTGAAGGGAGGAAAGGGCTGTACTAAGGGTGTTCTCAGGTTCAAGTTTGGTAGGGATAAGATCTCTTTGGAGGGGCGTCAAATTGCTATTCTTAATAGATTCAACTCCAGCTGTTGTAGGAGGGAGAGTCTCTAAATGCGCCTCACTAAATGATGTTGGAGGGGATCTTGTCTTGGAAATGGGCCTATTGGATCAAGGAGATTAGGGATATTTGTGGAAGGAAATGGTGCAAACAGCCTCTTCTCATGCAGAAATTCCAGGGAACCTTGAGTTCAAAATGTTAGTGCAGGAGGTGTTCCTATAACCACTTGTACTTGCCCTCTTTTGCAAATTCACAGAAGTAGCAGGCAAACAACTCTAAATCTGAAAAAAAAAAAACCTGCTATGTTTTTAAGTCTTTTTGAGTAATATGCGATATTTATTTTTAATCTATTTAGCTGGCCATCAGATGGACCAGTAGCTGGGCTGCCAAGCCCTGTAAGCATCTGCACAAACCTTTTACTTACAAAAGCGAAAATGTCAGCAGTTGCTGTGCTCATCTGTCTGCATTTGCTCTTCCTTAGAGAGTTCCTTTTCAACATACTATGCTCAAAGAACTTGGTTGATTCAGATTGTGGTATTAGTTTTCTCTGTACAACTTTTTGTTGTCTTTGCGATTGATGGTAGTTACCTGAAATGATTTTTGTTGTCTTTAAGAAGGCAGGTGGAACTCAACCCCCCTTCTACTTATTTGCTCTTCCTTTTGTTGAAATGACTGTGAATTGAAAGTATTTTCTCTCTCATCTTTTGGTCCTCTTTGGTTACAGTTGGCCGGTGCTTCACCAGAGCTTATCAACAAGCTGATTCCGGAGCATGTTAGGCGGCACTTTGGTCTTTGTTTCATGCACCCGGCAGGCACGTAAGATGACTGGCGGAGATTCGTCTTCTTGATGTATGCTAAGGAAAAAAGGCATCTTTATGGTGGTTATTGTTGCATCGAGGCCATCAAATACAGTGCCCAGCATTATGAAGTTCTAGACCAAATGGGCAGCTGCTCTTTTGGAGTTGGTGCTTGTTTACTTTCAGGCAACATATCTGTGTTGTATACTTGTCTGATGAATAGGATAGTTTCGATGCAATCGGTAAGGAAGCCATGAGCGTGAGAAGATGCCGGGGCGAGAAGCATGGCTGGAGGAAAGGGCGGGCTTGTTTACCTGGTCTTCTTTTCGTTTCGTGGTGGCTGCTTGCTGGAGACTCCCAATGCACAAAGGTTGGTTGGTTACTGTCCCTTCCATGCTGTTTTAATCCGCAGGGCTCTCTAGTTTTTTTTTACATTGGATATCGATGTGGTTTCTTCCAAGTTTATCAACTTGTATACATGTTTTTAGTCTGTGTTCTGGAGCTAGAAAAATGGAAATTCCTGTTGTACTCATCTGTGTTCAGTTTGGCATGCCCGAATATGTATTTTCACTGGTGACTTAATGGGAAATCGATGCACATTCTGGTGACCCGCACACACCTTAGGGGTTCGTTCTAGTCTAGTTGGTCCCATAGCTGATCAAATGGTCCTAAGCTGGCCTCACCCTCCTCTTTGCAGGCAACTGAACAGGCGGCTGAGATCATTTGATTGTTATTTTCATGGTGTCTTCTTGTGGCAAGTCACTTGAATATTGTAAGGCAGGCCCTGCAATCCAGTCATAAGAATATATTGCCAAGTCATCGTGATCAGATGATTCTTTTTCATCTATTCCAACATATTGATAATTGGAGATTTACATGAGAAACTTAGAACTTGGAAGTAATCCGTAAGCACCTGCTGCTCGTAATCCATCATGCTGCCAGAGTATCGAAGTTCTCTTGATTGTTGCATGACTCTGCATGCCTGATGCTTTCATCTCCACCTCTGGTAAAGTAATTAGTGTTTTATTTGATTTCGTTTTTCTTGTTGTAATTCAGTGAGGGTGCACCGTTAATGTCATATCCCAAAATCATAGTAGCACACTCATCACGTGAGGGACACGTGCACACTTTGAATTTGTACTGTTGGATATTTCCTGACTTGCATATTTTCCTTGAGCAAGTTTGATCTGCCTGATGAGTGGACCAACAATATTTTTAGCCCTAGTCATAGTGTTCCCTATCTGTTGAATGGCCTGGATCTCAGGCCTGTGTTACAAGGCTGACCATTAGCAACTTTGGATCTGATCACGACCCTTAGGTTTGGAGCTCTGGTCATGTTTTTTGTTTGATCCGATGGCTCACATCAAAGCGGAACCATAGCCAAGCTGACTGATTATTTTGATTTCCAAACTGTGAGCCGCACCTGACATTATTGAAAACCAATGTATGCGTATGCTGTGAAAAGAAGTGGGCGGGGTCGCTTACCTCGTATAATTTCTCCGTCATATATTGAAAATTTTCGGTTTTGGTAGAGGAGACTTTGGGGGAGCCATCTCTCTTTTTACAATTTGAAAATCCGAGCACGCTACTCGGGCCGAGTACTTGTATAAGGGAAATCTCCCCTCAGCACAGGTGGCACTACGATGGATCGTCATCATCGTGTCTAAAGCATTGTCCGTTTACATGAAAAGAGGAGGGAACCCGGGAGATTATTATCCTAGAGGCCACGAACAGGGAATTTTCCTGTTTGGCATAATCCGTAGATGTGTGACCAATAAAAATACAAGCCATTGATCTGATGTCCCCTTAATAGATGAACCATGCCCAAAAAATCTCCTTAACGGGAAGATCTTGACTGTTGCATCTTTTGCCTGTTGGCTCTTTTTATGAAGGGTCCTTCTGGGCATGTTTTATCCACGGTAGGGGGGCCATCAGATCAATGAATTGGATAAAGCAACCAAGGCCCCTACATGTACACGTTAGCTAAACGAACAGAAACTTAGAATCCTATCCAATATCCATCGCCTTCTGGGGCGCGGCTTCGGTGGATCTGAAGTGGGTGGGATCCCTGACCGTGGGGCCCACTTTGATGCATGTGTTTTATAATGAAAAATTATTTTAGGGCATGATCCTAAAAATGAATTAGGTCCAAATTTTACGTGACCATAATACAACAGTTGATGATCATACGAGCATTACTGTAATGGCATTTAATGTTCCCAGCTGGGATCGCCTAGTGAGCAGCTCAGATCTCTCGCAAGTGTTCGAACGTGTGAGGTGAGTTGACCCTTTCGAAGGACCCAACTTTCTTTCATCATGTGACTCGAAGCAGCTTTTTGGGGGACAGCTGCCATTCCGGAAAGCTACTGCAACTTTCGTATTCAGGGTCATTTTCGTCACTTTCTCATTCCTGAATCCACTCGTTAAAGACGGACATTCCGAAGTAAACCAGAGCAGTTTTTGATACTCCGGCTACGGGTGACGCCTAAGACGCCGGGACTCCAAAACTGTACACGAGACATACACTAACTAACATTAATCGAATAAATCTTGGGACCCACTGTCACTAAGTCACGGTTCCAGAATAAGATTGATTGGATAATCCTAACCTTTGATTTGTGGATACATTTTACAAAATAGGACGGTAGGAAACTTTCAACATTAACAGTCCAATGATCGGATTTACGTATTTATTTATTTTTAATGTTCACGGTACATTTAGACTGGGAATCACAATTTGAGCACTTGTGGGGCACCGCTACGGATGACCCATTCACCTAAAATAATTCAGATTGCGATCAGATAGACGGTTAAGATAGAAGGTAGGACCATAGTCGACAATCTGGTTGAACCCACATTAGTGAAACTTGAAAGTAACCTGATAGGTAACCATGCACTGGCACTGCATGTCTTTTACCATTTCCGGCCTACCCGATCTGCTTCTTCTTTCCTCTCTCTCCGCCTTAGGCGTGGTTGTTACTTTTGGTTAGAAAGAAGTGGGGTGGTGATACTTGTAATTCTTGGCTGCAGCCGATCAAAGACGGGTCTAACTTCCTGTTGTATGCTGAGTGATGAGATACAGTGTGCCCCACTTTGCCAATCATATCATCGGTCTAAAAGGGTGAGATTCAGTGATGGTGACCATGCAATTTGTTGCTGGGATGATTTTCTTAGAGGGTGTTTTGGAAGGTTGAATTTTATTTTTTTTTCGCCCCGTGTGTTTGGTGCGGGATGATTTTCTTTAGTCTTGTGTTAAGGGGCGTGGCTTCAGTGGATCCTTAACTATGGGCCCACTTTGATGTATGTGCCTTACATCCACACCGTTCATCCGTTTTTACATATTATTTTAGGGTATGTTCCAGAAAATGAAGTAGATCCAAATCTCAGGTGGACCACCACGTGAAACATTAGCGATTGACCCTAAAAACTTTGTGGACCAAAAAGTTTTGGATCGAGATTATATTTGTATGGTTATTTCATCCAGGTCTTTGTGGCCTTATCAACAAGTTGGATGGCAAATAAACATTTCGGTGGCCTCCAATAAGTTTTTAATATTAGATATTGGAACACATGCTTCATATTTAGGATAACGCCCTAAACTGAGATTTCAAAACAGATGGGCGGTGTGGATGTAAGGCATATACAGCGATCACTTACTAATTGAAAATGGTTTCCAGGAGGTATAGTCTTTCCTTGTTTGAATAATTTGTAGATAATTTGTTTGAAATCATTTCCATTTTCAAGGTTTTATTTAAAAAATGTGGATATTAGTCTTTAAAAAAAATTATATAAAAAAAAAAAAGAGAGGAAAAAGAATAAACGGTATCTTTTAAGAGTGACAGCTCGCAACGTTTGACCGTTGAACGGACAATAGAATTATTATGGAATCTGCAATTTGTCTATTCCACGGCGATTTGCACTGTTTTAATGGGTGGAGGGTTAAAACAATAGGCTGACAGATTCGGTGGTTGGGATTGTCCAAGCCCACTTTTGACATGCCAGCTGGAGCAGGAGAAACTAAAAATGTCATTAGTATGATGGATGATGCATACCTTCTTTATTTATGGGGAGAAATGCTGGTAGTTGCATTGGATCACTTGGACCGCCCAATTCATTGATGTGAACTGGCTATTGAGTTCAAAACACACATTTCCGTAGCCTTATTTGGCCTTATTTTCTGTAGCCTTTGTTTTTCAAAGCCATGGATGGACGGTGGCAATTGCGTAACAAAAATATTTCTTTAGAATAACAAGCAATCCATCATCATCCCTAACAAGTTGATGGATCAAATTGTCGATTGAAACTATTTTTGTGTAAATGATCTTGGCCGTCAATTTAAGGCCATTGATCAAATGATTAATATTGCCCATATCATTAGGAGGTTTTAGTGGTAGCCCATGAAATATGTATTGGACCTATTCAACAGTCTAGATCGACGGATCGGCCTATCTAAATGTCCCAGTGCAACTGGGAGCACTGGAGCACGGTACACTTCTCAATCATGGGACCATCCTGTTGGTGGACATCTATTGGACGGTTAAAATGAAAATTATCAACTTCAACAAATGTCTACGGATTAGATTGTTAAACCAATCTGATCCGTGGCCCATCCACAGTAGGGTCCACCCTTGTTACGTGGCCCATCGCTGCCTCGTGTAAAGAAGAAAGCGTGACCCATATTTGCATTGACGAAGTTGGCTATTCCAACATCAGAAACAAGTAAATGACGGTCGAGTAAATCCCAGAAAAGTACCACCTTTAACAACGACAGGCTGCTTGGTTTTCACCTGCTTTCACTTCCAAGGCCTATCGTCTTGTATTTTACTATCTTTTCATATAAAAAATTATTTTGGTAAGAAGTCTCCATGTTGAACGGCTGACCATTTTAAATTATGCTCATGATTCATTGATAGTAGGCTCATCAAGACGCACCATCGACGTCTGGAGCTCCGGGCCATGTTTTTGTTTTAATCTGGATCTGTGCCCGGCAATCCGACGGTTCATATCAAAAGTCTTGCTTTGGTAATGGTTCATTTGGATATACAATTACATCTCCTAGAAAATAGAGCTTTTGCTGCTAGGGTTAGTGTGGCGCCTATGATCATAGACATCGTGTCAAAAACTTCCCATGGCGAATCTTTGAAGTGGGCCTGCAAGATCATTATCCCAGCCATTGAAACAGGAGAAAAACCTTGATACTCTGGCAGGGTGTGATGGATGACACGACGGCATTTTGAAACTTCATTCCTGGTACACAACGGATCTGATTTTGGGACTATCGTTCAACTATTCTGATTTTGGGACTGTGAGCGACGGTGGATTTCACAAACTAGTCCGTTTAATTTTAGTTAATGGCTGCAAAGTGTACAATTCGAGTGTGCCTGCGTATCAACCTTCATGCTTTGCCCGAGTATAATAATTCCCCAAGATGGGTCCCTAGATCACATTTGATGCGGATTGAATCGGTAATCATCTTATCCAAACCGTTTATTTTTCTCACATATATGGGTGCCCCATCTGCATGCACCGGCTTGATTTTGAGGGGTGGGCGTGTTGATGGTAAATGGCTGTTGACCATGAATGGCACAAAACTCGAGTTGTATCTAGATGGGCTACCTCAAGCGAGCCTAGTGACGAATCTCGTTTTTGAGAATTTCTCTGGAAATATCCAGATAATGAGGTTTTCATGGGGAAAATCTCGCTACGTGTATAATTATAAATTCATATTCAAATGATCCAGCGCTAACAGCATCATAAATACTAATTGAATCAGTCCAGTTAGAAAAATCAAAATGGTTGCTCTGAACTGTCCAATAAAATTGATATGCTCTATAAATTATAATGTTCCTGATTACATCAGTTCAGCTAGAAAATTAAATTGATTGATCAAATGCATTTCTTAAGCTACCATGCGAAACCCTCATTGATTGGATGATCCATGTGATCCTTGGTTTGGCCTTATTATTTCTGGGAAGCTGATTGTCTTGCCTTGCCTAGATGGACTTGGTGTAAGCAAGGGATCTACGGAGCCATCATAATGTATAGGTTATTCATATAATTTATCTATTTCTTTTCAAATGATTTTAGAGTATTACCCTAAAAAGGAGGCACGTCTAAGGCTCAAGCGGACCACACAGTAGGAATTGAATACCCCCAACTAAAATCTTTTTTGAACATGCAAAAGTTTTGGAACAAATTGGTAATTGTGTTTTCCCTTTATCCAGGTTATATAATTTTATGAACACGTTGGTTGACAAATAAGCATTATAAGTGCCATATGATGGTTTCATCGATTGGTGTAATTATCATCTATACTTCTTGTGTTGCAGTTCATTGAATCCTTGAATTTATCTCAAGTTTAGTTTCATTTGGGAGTTGCACTTAGAATTGAAAGTAAATGGCTTACTCAATTATGCTTGTATGGAAGTAAATAAAATCTAAATATATATTTGGATGTAAGTAATTGAAAAAAGTTATACTTCATTGGAACATATGCAATATCTTAAATTGATCTTAAAATCTCAAATTAGTGTGCATATGTAATGTTTAACATAATGATTATAATAAGTCTATTAAAATATATACTTTAGTCAAAAATGAAAAAAATTTAAGCCACCGGTGAGCTATACATATGTAGGATTCACAAACAAATAGCTTGTCAATATTTGTCAACTCTTTATTTAGATTACCAATGTTTAAACATTTTTTATCATTCTATTGGTATGATTTAGTAATGTGGCTAATGATTGAATTAGTTTTGGAATATCATTAATGCATCACATGTATGGTATACATATGCCTTTATTTACTTGTGTGATTTTATAAAATAGGTCAAAAAAGCATTTCACCTTCATTTACTTCTAAATTTTATATCATAAAGAATTTACTCTCATCCAAACACACCTCATCATGTGCGTTTGGACAGTTAAATGGAAGTAAATGAAAATAAATAAGAATAATTAGGAATAAATGGCATTATAAATTTATAATGATTTGGAAAAATAAAAGAACATCATAGATAAAACTTATACATCATGATGGGATTGAGTCCATCCATGCAAAAGCATGGCTTTATATTTATCCAAATGATTTGATGCTTACTAGATGGTTTATAAAATGTGAGAACCTAATGAACGGTCTAAATAATGAATTGGACGGTCTAGCTGTCACAATGCAACTAGGAGCACTAAACTTACACAGGGCTTGGTGCATTTCCCAAATTCATAAATAATTTTAAATCTATAAACTGAGTCATGCTCCCATGTGCGCCTAAGCACGTGCGCACCTTTGTACACGTACCATGGCTGTCTAATCTGAACAGTCCATGTGATGTGGAATCCCATGAAAGTTTATGTCAAAAATTTTCACCTCCATATAAAATTCTTGTGGGCCATAGCAAAGAGAAATGCAAATTAAGGGAGGAAACTGTTTTATTTTTAATGGCCCATCAAAGTTTTAGATCAAAGTCAAACTTAGGCCTAGGAGGGTTTCACGAGGTGCTGCTTCATATTAACGGTTCATATTTTGGATCCACGTCACGTATGATGAGTTCTCAAAAAAGTTCCTACTACGTACGTACGAACTGGTTCGCAGGTGAGCGTTTCCGCTATAAACTTATATAAATAATTTCGTGTTAATATCAGGATAATCTCGCGAACCGCAATATAATCGTTCAGCTGATTTCTCGCGAAATATCGCGCGCTATTCTCAAATCGGATTGCACGCTCGTGGCCGGAGCGCCTCTCGGTAAGAGACAAGTCATCGCTTTTAGAGCTTTTCCTTCTCGACTTTCGGTCTTTCAATTCATCGCTTCCGAGGATTTTGATTTTTCTAGGGTTTCGGAAGAGCTCCCGAGGAGTGAGCGAGTGACTGAGTGAGAGATTCCAAGAAGCTTCAATGGCAGGTCTAATCCGCAACATAACTATTACTAGCAGCAGCAGCAGCAACAGCCTCTTTCCAGAGCAACGACCATACGGTCGAAACCCTAAAAACCCCAGATTTCTGCTGCTGCTGCACCCGTTGATTCTCTTTCCTGATGGAATGTCTGAAGCTGCTGCTGCTGTTCTTGCCTCTCATACAAGCCTCCGACACCCTTCTTTCTCCCAAGGGCGTTAACTACGAAGGTAGGTAGAAAATGAAAAAGAAACCCTAGATTCCTCTTCTGTTTTTCGCTTTCCAAAGGTCTTGTATGATGAGAAGAGCGGTGTTTTTTGTTCGGCTTCCCCCTTCTACGTTGTTGATCGTGCCCCATCACTGGATGGGTTATGCCCCGTCTTATGAAAAAGGACGATTGTGACTGATGGTCCCCCGGGCTAATTAGATGGTTGGAATCATCCGATGGGCGACAAACTTGGGATATTATTTCCCATCCACCATGAGGCCCACCATTTGGAACACCAGACGGTGGGCCCCACGGTTCAACAAAAGAAATTTGTCGGTTATTGAAGTGATATTAAGGCCGCCTTTGGATGCCTGTATGTTTTTTAAGTTGTAAGTTAAGTTAATTGTAACCAACTTACAGGTGAAAGAAAGTTACAGGTAATCTTGGTTGGGCGAAAAGCTGTAACTTACTTACAGATAACTTAGTTTTGTGTTTGGATAACCTGTAAGTTAGTTACAGGTAAGATGTTGTATATTCACCCAACCTAAGTTTGGAGTAACCTGAGTTTGGAGTATGGAATTGTTTAAAAATCAAATTGATATATAGAAAAGCTTGGTAAAAACATGTAATTTTATTGAGCCCATCTAGATAAATAGTTTGACTCTTTAGCTAAACTAATCATTAGGTGGGTCATAAAGTGAGATCAAAGTATTCAAAAAACATGTAAAAGTGGGCCCACTTATATGTAACTTAAAAACTTCCTGGGGGCCACAAGTTTAAAATCAAACTAGTATTTGTTTTTCCCTTCATCCATGTCTTTATGACCTAATTATCAGGTAGGATGTCAAATAAACATTGCAGTGGGCCCTAGGAGGTTTTTAATCATGAACATTCAATCACTACTGTTTTCCTACGGTGTGGTCCACCTAAGATTGAGATCTACCTCATTTTCCTCATTTTGGAATCAAGCCCTAAAGTGATATGAAAAAAATGGATGGATGGCATGGATAAAACACATGCAACATGGTTGGGCCCACAAAGCACCAACCAGTGGCGAGCTAGCTATTTTTTAATGTCACTAGCGAAACTGGAGTGGATCCATCAAGGTGGGTGGGATCCCAGATTGTGGAGCCTATCGTGATGTATTTTCCTCACATTCACGTCGTTCATCCGTGTTGAAAGCTCATTTTAGCGCATGATCCAAAAAATAAGAAGATCTAAATCTTTGGTGGATCATAGTATAGGAAATAGTAGTAGTTGACCATTAAAAACTTCTTGTGGGCCACAAAAGTTTTTGGATCAAGATATTTGTGTGGTCTTTTCATCCAAGTCTTTGTTACGTTATCAACAGGTTGGATGGCAAATAAATATTCCAGTGGACCCCATGAAGTTTTTAATGGTGGGGATTCAATCAAGATTGTTTCGTGTGGTGTGGTCTACTTGAGATTTAGATCTGCTTCATTTTTTGGGATCATAACCTAAAATGAGCTTTCAATACGAATGGATGGTATGGATGTAAGGAAAGTACATCATGGTGGGCCCTATAGTTGGGATCCAAAACCACCCCCTAGCCAAACTGTGCTTGTTATGCCCTAACGCAAAAGAAAAAAATGATGAAGAGGAAAAAAAAGAAAAAAGGAAAAAGAAAAACAAATAAGGGTTAGGGCTTACCTTGCTAGAGAGAGAGAGAGAGAGAGAGAGAGAGAGAGAGAGAGAGAGACGTTGTGTCAGAGCAAGTAGGTGCACTCTCAATGCAGCTGTGTTTCCACCTCCCTCTCCCAAATTCGAAATGGATAGCTGTTGCCTATAACAAAGTAACCCGTGACTTGAAAAACACCTAATTCCCTTGTTACATTTCTTGCAATCTTACCTGATAGAAAGTTACAAGTTGAGATTTTGTTACCTGTAACATTTCTCCCCCCAAAACAAATTGTAACAAAGTCACTTATAACTTTCTTACATTTTACAGAAGTTACAGGCATCCAACGACTCCTATTTGAGAAAGGTTGATTGCATTTCATTATTAGGTGTTTATTTCTGATTGGGCTATAGTAAATCCGGTGATATTGTCATATCTATGAGTTTGCTACATTGCAGGAGTTGGGGTTTTCCCCTCATTTACACCCCACTCCCATCTCTCTCCCTCCCTCCTTGTGAAGTACTTTTGTGTCATTTGCTCTTCTGGGAGACTTGCATTGTCTGCAAGTGGCGACCAATTTGCTCAACTTGAGCTAGAGGTTCAACAACTTCACAGGCAAATGAATCATTTGGCTCAAATGGGGAGTGATATGCATTAAGAATTGGTAGTGTACAATCGCATTGGTCCTCCAGCTATTGATTATGCACCTTTGGACAGATACCCTTCCTACAAACATGTTTTGTGGGCACCATTGGAAAATCCAAGATCTGAAGAGCGGATTGTTAAGTAGTTGTAGGAGATGGAGATCATGGACTTCTTATGGGTGTAGATGATTTTGATGGTTGGTTTGATCCCAAAGAGTTCCTAGATTGGTTAGATAGTTTAGATGAGTTGTTTGATTGGAAAGATATGGCTGAAAATGAAAAGTTAAATTGGTTGTAGCTTGTAGGAAGTTAAGAGGATATGCATACGAATGATGGAACCAAATTAAACTTACCTGTAACAGAATGGGTAAAAGGAAAATTGATTCCTGGGAGAAGATGCGGAGAAAATTGTTTGAAAGGTTTTTTCGTTTGAGCTACACAGAGTCTCGCCCAGAGGTTTTGGTACCTGAGACAAAAAGAGAAGAATGCAAGATTACACAAAAGAATTCTACAAGTTCTGCGATAAGTGGGTTATATCCAACGGTACCACAGTGTGTAAGAGATTTGATCCCCAGGATCCAATATGAGATTTCGATGGGTAGAATGCGATGCTGTCATGCTCGCTATGAAAGCTGGAGAGAAGTTGTGTTGGCACACTACCATCGTTTTGTGCCTGAGAAAGGGCAATCCTCCATTGTGTGTTTTCTGGGTGATTCCAAGAGAAACAACTGATGGGAAAGGCCATATGGAGGGGATGAATAGTGATGCAAACTGGTGGAAAAGACAAGGAAAGAGAGGAAGATTGGTTGAGACCAAGTGTCTTTTGTACTCGTTGTACCTCGGGTGGTAAGGTGTGTAATACAGTGGTAATTGTGGGAATTCCGTATCAAAGGATATGTTAAATAAATTGAAGCTTGATTGTGAGAAACATCCCCAGCCATACAAGATTTGGATGGCTTTATGATGATGATGTGTTTAAAGTTGATCAAAGATGTCTTGTGTTCTACTCCATCGGTAAAACCTATAGAGATTCGGTTTGGTGTGATATCATTGATGCACATTCATGCCATATCTTACTCAATAGTCTGTGGATATTTGATCGGTATGCATCGCATGCTGCTTGAAATAACACTTACTCATTTTGGAAGGATGGAATGGAGGTTGAGCTTGCAGCGATGAAAGAGGAAGCCCAGAGTCAAGCTGAGCATTGGTTAATCAATCATTACTTTATTCGTTACATGGGCATTGCTTAGTATGGCTAGTTGGCTGCTTCCCAGCTGGGGAAGAAAGATGCTGTCCAATTTTGACCCTAAGCTGGCTAGTCTTAGTTTTTTTTTTTCTTCGGAAACTAGTCCTTTTGGGGATCTGGTTTAGTTCAAAAGTTAAAAGTATTTGGACAGAGTTGAGTTTATTTTGGAAAAGGTGGGCTTTGTTTTGGGTTGGTTTCTAGTTTTTATTGGCTAGTATATGTGGCTGGTTGGTCATGCTTCAAGGGAAGTTTAAGTTGTATTATTTGCATATCTTCAGAGATTTCTTATTTGGATTGAGTTTGCATGGGTATGTACTCGAGTTTTCTAGATGAATGAATTGTTTGATTGACATTTACTTTTCTTTATGCAAATTAGGTGTGGGCACTCTCTCTCTCTCTCTTGAATTTCTCACGGTGGAATTGCCCCCTTGTTTTTCTGCTTCTCTCTGCCTCATTTTCTTTCTTTGAGATTTTGAGAATTTTGAGGGCTTTGGTTTCTTAATTTGCAGTGGCTGCTTTGATGTCTATGAAGAGTAAACTGAGAGACCCTTTTCATGTTCTTGATGGATGGGATATTAATTCTGTGGATCCTTGCACTTGGAGCATGATTGGATGCTCTCCCGAGGGTTTTGTAATTTCACTGTAAGCCACCCAACTCCCCCCCCCCCCCCCCCCCCTCTTCTTTTTTGAAGATAAAAATGGATGGTAACGTTGGCTCGATTATGAAGAGACCTAGTGTGAAAACCAGGCTGATCCACACATGAGGTGGCTGCATGTGAACATTGGATCTGTCTGCCCATTGTTTCCTATGGTGTGGCCCACATGATGCATGGACTGGGCTGTTTTTGTGCTTTTATTTATTTATTTATAAATATGGTGGGGCAAACTTTTGGACGGGCTGGATGTTGTGCATCGACATATTGGGACTCATGATCCGGTTGGATGGTAACTTAGTAAAGATATTGCTTTCTTTTAATACAGTTTTCTTTATTTAGTTTTAGTGCCTGCATGAATTCGTTTTTAATCTGAAATACTCGGTATTGATGACAGAGAAATGACTAGTAAGAGCCTGTCTGGCGTCCTTTCACCAAGTATTGGGAATTTGAGCCACCTTCAGACGATGTAGGTGACTGTTTTCTTTTGTTTTCTCCTTTTACTTTTTTCACCATCTCTTTTCTGTTCTACAATTGTTAGTGGGGCTTTATGTATAGATGTGTAAACCTTAATATGTTTGGCATGGCTGGCAATATTTATTAGATTACAGAATCGGTGCAATCTGCTTTTGCATGCATATCATATATATCATTACTTGAAATTAGGAGGCACCCCAATTTCTGCAATGCTAAATTTCTAATAAAGTCCCACATTTTTCTTATTTTCTTGGCATGTGAAATTATCTTGAAATGATTATGGGTACAGTGAGAAGGAAGCCGCCCTTTATTTTTCATGAGGTCCACTGTAATGTGCACGTGAAATCCACTCCGATCATTAGATGTGGAACCCTATGCTGGGCCCAATGGCCAAAAATCAGGTTAATCTGTTATTCAAATGGGCCATACCAATGGAAATTTTTGAAAGAGAGACATCCACCGTTTATTTTTATAGGGCCCACTGTGATGAACATGTAAAATCTACTCTAACCATTAAATTCTACACAAAAAGCTATGCCTATGGCCCAAAATGTAGGTCCATGTGTGATTCAAGTGGGCCACTCCATGGGAAACAATTTGAAGGGTGTGCTTTTTATGTACACTGTGTCCAATTTTGTAGTCTACCTAAACCATCGACGGGACTGATTTTTGGGCCCTAGGACTAAAATGTGGTTCCACACTTGATGATTGGAGTGGATTAAACATTAACACCAGTGGGGCCTACTCATATATGTGTGTTGTGTGTTGTTTGGCATCTCCACTCTAATCCAATAAGAGGTTTTCAAATAAGAGCTACTCTAATAAACTCTTTCTATCCTAGCCCTTGTTTTAAATAAGCTTGTTTGATAAAATCATTTTTTTAAAACAAAAAAGCTCTTATTTGAAATAAACACATTTGGTAAAATGTTCAAATAAAAGCTTTTTCTAGGGGTAGTTGATGTCATTTTTTAAAATTACAACTCCATTATAAGACCAATCCAGGTGGTTGTTTTAGTGGATCTCACCATAGATGGACAGTGCCTTAAATAACAAAAGAATGGATGACTACAATCTTCATGTTTTAAGACATTTGGGTTGTCCATTATGTCGGACATTGGATGTGGACCGTCCATCATATGGAGCCAACCTTTGATGTGGACCGTTCATCATTAGGGGCTGACCTTTGACGTGGACCGTCCATTATGTGGGGCACACCTTGATGTAGGTCATCCATCATGTGGGGCCCACCATCAATGCTAATCGCCCATTATGTGGGGCCCTTCAATGTCCACCACCCATCATATGGAGTCCACATTTGATGTCTCCATCGTGTGGGCCCCACCTTCGAAGTGGGTTGTCCATCATGTGGGGCCCACTTTTGATGTCCACCGTCCATCGTGTGGGGCACACCTATGTGGATCATCCATCATGTTGGGCCACTTTGGACATGGGCCATTCATCATGCAAGACCTTGGATGTGTGCTGTCCATTAGGTGGGGCTCACTTGATGTAGATTGCCCATCACGAGGGGTCACACTTTGATGTGGGCCATCTATCATGTGAGGCACACTCTCTCCATTATGTGGGCCCACCATGCTGTAGACCATTCATTATTTGGGCCCCACCTTCAATGTGGGTCGTTCATCATGTGGGCCCACCTTTGATGTCAACCATCCATTATGTGGGTCCGCCTTCAATACCCCCCATCTATTATGTTGTCCCACCTTTGACGTGGACCGTCCATCAAGTGGGGCCCACTTGATGTGAATGGTCCACTATGTAGATTGCCTATCACAAGAGGTCACACTTTGATGTGGGCCATCCATCATGTGAGGCACACTCTCTCCATTATGTGGGCCCACCATGTTGTAGACCATTCATTATGTGGGCCCCACCTTCAATGTGGGTCGTTCATCATGTGGGCCCACCTTTGATGTCAACAATCCAGTATGTGGGTTCACCTTCAATGCCCACCATCCATTATGTTGGTCCCACCTTTGACGTGGATTGTCCATCAAGTGGGGCCCACTTGTTGTGGATGGTCCACTATGCTTGGCCACACTTTGATGATGGCCATCATCATGTGGGGCCCACTTGTTGTGGATGGTCCACTATGCTGGGCCAGACTTTGATGTTGGCCATCATCATGTGGGGCCCACCTTTGATGTGAACTGTGCATTATGTGGGCCCACCTTCAATATGGATTGTTCGTCGTGCGGGCACACGTTTAATATCCACCACCCATCTTGTGGGTCCCACCTTTACCGTGGACCGTCCATCATGTGGGGCCCACTTGATGTGGATAGTGTTTGTGCAATTCAATCAAACACGAGGCCCCACGTGTAAGCAAGTGCTTGTATTCGGTTTTCGTGTGCGATTAGGAAAGTATGGGCATGTCAGAGTCGTACTCGACTCAATGTTTGATTGAATGTTGGTGAGCCTCGCATTGGGATGAACCGATTAAGATCAAGTTCTAGGACTTAGTCACCCTCGTTAGCCACTTATTGTAACAACGATCAAGGGATTTGCGAAAGGGTAGGGGTTAGTCCTCCTCGATGGATTCTTTTCGCCTTGTGTCTCAAGGACTTGTTCTTTTACCATTAATTGCACCCAACTTATTTCTCAAAGGAACAAAGATGAACATACTAAAAGTCTGAAACAGAAGAACGCTAAATATAATGCTGATATTTTTTTTTTTATTGATTTATAAATGATATACTCATTACAATCGACAGAGTAACAAATAACTAGAGAATAAAATAAAAAGAGATTAATACCTGAACCATCTGTATGGACAGATGATCTAGGCGAAGTGATTAGTATGTTTGATTTTCTAAGTAAGAACTTGGTTGATCGGGATCCGGCAATGGGAAGTTTTGGATATTTACCTCATTCCTAAGGTACTGTAGTGGTGGCGCTGGACTGTAGCCATCTAATCCAAGACTAGGTTATGCTTTGCTAAGATAAAGGATAAAGGATAAAGGTAAAGGTAAAGACTATTAAAGATAAATTGTGTTTTGCATGGGCCTCGAGGTATGAGCTTTTCATCACGTTCTCCTTTTATAGCTTCTAGAGGCGGCAAAACCCTCACTAGGTTTCCTTGTTGGTTTAGGATCTTGCGCAACCATGACTTTTTATGTGCTCTTCCCACAAGAGATCTCCGTAAATTTGAAACCGTTTTTAAATCTCTTGCTAGTGTGGCCGCAATGATTCCAGCATATTGGAAATCGTTTTCAACGCTCTAGCTCATTGGATTCGGTTCGATCACGGACCGTTCTTAGAGATCCCTAATCGTGACCATGGAAATTTGTGGATTTGGTGGAATTGGTCCCGCTGGATCCAAATCGGGCTCCAATCCATTAGTTCCAATCTGTAATCGCCATTAATGATACGAACATTTCTGGGAAGATCTCCCATTTTGGAAGGATTGTGAGATATGACTTTATTGAGCATATTCAGATCTGTGATAGGTAGAGGTGTACACGAGTCGATTTGAGTCGAGCTTGGCCTAGCTCGACTCGACTCGGCCAACAAGATACCCTGGCTTGAACTAGGCTTGACTCGGTCCTCAAGCCTAGATTGGCAACTCGGCTTAGCTCGGTTAGTAACTCGGGCCGGTTCGAGTTTGATTACAAGTTTTTGAGCCGAGTTTGAGTTCGGACGAATGCTTCTTGCCACTTGCCACACCCCGGTAGGAGGCAATGTGAGGAGATGAGGAGGTAGAGGAGAGTTTGGGTCACGGGTGGTGTTCGACCGTTCGAGAGGACCAAAGCCACATGGCCAGTGCTTGGGTGGGGTGTCTGACCATCTGATTGGGCCATAACCATTAGGCCAGTGGTCGGGTGGGGTTCGCTAATCAGACGGACGCTGCTCACCATTCGCCACACCCCAGTCGGAGGCAATGTGATGAGATGATGAGTAGAGGAGAATACCTTTTAGTTGTCGTTTGTCCGGACGGACACTAGAGAATGGAGAGAGGAGAGGAGAGTGGTCATTGGTCGACCACAAGAGAACTACAAGAAAGAGAGGAGAGGAGAGTGGTCGCCGGTCGGGCGTTGTAGAATGGAGAGAGAGAGAGAGAGAGAGAGAGAGAGAGAGAGAGATGAATAAATGATACTAGGGTCGGGCGTTGCAGAGGCCAAGAGTCGGTTAGGGTTTTTTTTTGTTTTTAAAATTTTTTTTTAAATACATGTTTTGGGCGACCGGGTTTATATGCTTGGTTAGAATATCGATTCGAGCCGAATCGAGTCGAACCAAGTTGGGTTCGAGCTCAAGGCTGAGTCGAGTTGAGCTCGGACTTGACTTGAATTTTTTTGAGCTTAATAAAACTGGCATAACTCGGCTCGAACACAATTTCGATCCAAGTCAAGTCAGGCTTTTCTAAGTCAAGTTGATCGAGTTAACCGAGCTAACTCGGTTCGTGTACAGCTCTAGTGATTGGATTCTTGCCTCGATGGGTCTTTTATAGATGTGATGAGTACGCTTCCTTGGTCACGCGCAACACGAATTAGGGCTATGTGTCATTCATTGCTTCATTTTCTCTAAAGGCATGCATACGGTTCTATGCCAGTGCATTTATGATGGAAGACGTATTGCTGAAGGAAAATGGGTAAAAGATATCTTCGGGTGCAAGTACGATTATGTCATTATTAGGCGCATAGTGCCGAAATGCGGCGGCATCTTATTGATCCACGAGGGTGTGTAAAAAATGGGTGTAAATAGATAATCCATCATGTGGGGCCACATGTTGATGTGGGCCACCCATCATGTGGGACCCACCTTTGATATGAACCATGCATTATGTGGGCTGACTTTGATGTGGACCATTCATCACGCGGGGCCCAACCTTCAATATGAGTCATTCATCATGTCTGCCTACTGTTGATGTCAACCTTCCATTATGTGGTCCACCTTTGATGTGGACTGTCCATCAGGTGGGGCCCACTTGATGTGGATGGTTCATCATGCTGGGCCATGCTTTGATGTGTGCCATCCATCATGTGGGGCCCACCTTTGATGTGACTGCATTATGTGGGCTCCCTTGACCATTCATCATATGGTGTCCCACCTATATGGGTCATTTATCACGTGGGCCCACGTTAGAGAGATTGTAAAGACAGGAGGGTAAGATGGGAATTACTTAAAAAATTTAAGGACAAACTTGTCCCAAAATTAGCTAAAAACATATACCTGCTGAAGCCAAATAAGCTCTTAAAAAAAAGTGACCTCGCCATCACTTATTTTTTAAGAGTTTTTATGCCAGTTTCTAAAAAGTTAAGTTGTAAAATTAGAGCTTTACTAAGCAGTCTATTTTTAAAATAAGATCTTTTTTTTTAAATTATTATTTATAATAAACAAATAATCTCTTATTAATAGAGTTGTCAAATGGCCCCTTAGCTTCAGCTTTTGACTAGTTCAGCACATAATTTGTGCATGTACATGTTTGTGTCTGACCTGCCATCTTCTATATGAACTTCTTATGATGATACCATGGTTGAATTTCAAAATGCATGTTTACGTGTTATTTGTTTATTTTATTTTATTTTGATAAGCAATGGCAAATTTTATTCATGGGGAGGTGTTATTGCTATTTTATCTGCTTCTGTTACCAGATACAACCTGTACTTGGGATGCATGCCTTCATCAATGAGTTGTCTCATTTCTCAACTATCATATGCTGTTATCACTAGACTTTATATGATTTTGCATTGCAGCAGCTTGTGAAGCATTGTTACAGATAAAATAAGATCTTCTTTGCAGGTTACTCCAAAATAATGAAATATCAGGTCCAATTCTGGTTGAGATTGGGAAACTCTCAGAGCTTCAGACACTTGACCTTTCAGGCAACCAGCTTGTCGGTGAAATTCCAAGCTCATTGGGCTCTCTGACTCATCTAAGTTACTTGTGAGTACACCTTCAAATTTTAGTAATGAACTGTTCTTGCTTATGAGGTTTAGGTGCTGGTTTACTCAACTGCTTTGTTTTAATTCTGTAACCAATTGGTTCGCCAATTCTCTAGGCGTCTTAGCAAAAACAATTTGTCTGGTCAGATTCCCAGAGCTGTTGCCAATCTCAGAGGTCTTTCATTCTTGTATGTATTCTTTCATAGCCTGCATGCATCTTCTCTTTTGAGCTGTTGTTGGATTATAGAGTTTACCTATATGGTTTGGAACAGGGATTTATCATTCAACAATCTTAGTGGTCCGACTCCCAGAATACTTGCAAAAGAATACAGGTGAGATAAACAGGAAAGATACCCTTTTTCAAATGCTGGCTGCTCAACTTAGTAAAAGCTTCCTATACTGTTACTGTTTAAATTAATCTTAGTTTTTCCTTCCCTCATCTGTGATGAAGTCCATGATCAATAGGATTGTGGACTGTGTCCTACCCCCGCCCATCTCCAGCTGGGAATGGGCAGGGGCTCCGAGTGGCCACCGTGATGTATGGATTTTATCCATACCGTCCATCCATTTTGCCGTGACATTTTATGGAACAGGACCAAATGTTAGGCAGATCCAAGGCTCAAGTGGATCACGCCACAGGAGGCAGTGGTGATAATGATGCTCACCATTGAAACTTTCCTAGGGCTCACTGTGATGTTTATTTGCCATTATTCATAAAGTTATGTAGACCTGGATGAAGGGAAAACACAAATATCAGCTTGATCCAAAACTTCCGTGGCCCCCAAGAAGCTTTCAACAGTAAGAGTTTAACCCCCATTCTGTGGTCCACCTGTGTCTTGGACCTGCCTCAGTTTTGGGCCTATATCCTGAAATGATACGGAAAAATGGATGAACAGTGTGGATAAAACCCATACATCACGTTGGCCACTCAGAGCCCCTGCTTGTTCCGAGCTTGAGATGGGCGGGGGTAGGACGCAATCTGCGTTTGATCAATAGATGCAACATCATGCCACGGGAATCAGCTTTTTAAGAAAATCATTGACTCTTTTTGAATTCTAGTGGGGTTCAAAAATCATAATAAGAAGTTTATTGGTTTTTTTAGATAATTGTTCCTGAAAATTGTGAAAGTCACTGTTTGTCCTAGTGAAACTAAATTTTTATTTTTATTTTCATAAACTTTTACAGATATTGAATCATTGAAGCTAAACAATCCGCATTCATGTGAAGTAAAGAAAAATTCCGTCTCCACCATTGTCTGTAAAATTTGGCAATTCATCACTAGGAAATTCATTCTATTATCTGGAAGTAATTTCCTTCATTTTCCCTATATGTCGAGCGAATATTAGTCATTCTCTCATACATAGAAGATGTTGTGGTCATCATTTTTAATCCGATATCAACTGGCAATGGTATGATACAGAGACGACAAACTTTTGCAATAAAAATTGAAAACATTAAAACACTGAATGTTACCAGTTCGCAGGTGTGCCCTATTTATTCTGTGACCACTTCAGCAATCTAGAGTTGTTTTAGTGTTTTGAGGGCTTCTTTTTTTCTTCCTTTCTTTCTTCTTGTTCCTTTTTTTCTTTAAAAAAAAAAAAAACACACATTGATTGATTCTTATATATTTGTGTCTGGGCATGTACATGTAATTAAATCAGCACATGAATAAAATCTCGGTGTATAAGTATATAATTGGAGATAGGGGATCAACACGACAAAGCTTACATTAGTCAAATATAGGCTGCAACCAAAAGGCCACTCTTAAATAGTTTTGAATTTTAACAGACTACCATCAGTATCTTGAGCCTATAGTTGGAATATTCTGGCATGTTTCCTGAAGGAAAAAAAAACATGTGCCTTTGTTGATGGAATCTTCTCTGTCTGTTAATGTAGAGTTCGAAAACCAATTTATCAACACTCGGACACTGTTATGGTGCAATATCTGGAATGAGCAGTTCTCGCCACTTGGCATTACTGCATCTTAGCTAGCACCATTGGAACACAGGCCTTTCGATAAAAGTTGTCCCCAAATACTTTTGGTCCTTTCACCAAATAATTCCAACCCTGGTTGTGACACTGTTGGCGTCTTGACCAAAATAGGCAGAAGCTTTCCATTATAATCGAACTATTGAGAATTAATATCACAATGGTGATATGCCTCGTATCCTTTCCCGGGACAGGTGCGAAGAGTTAGTGATGTAGGACGATGGAAACTAACCTAGGATGCAAGATGTGAGATCAATTATGCATTAATTTCAGCATTTAACTCGTAAAACCAAACATATCCGCATAATAGATTAAAAAATATTCATATTTGTAACACAAAGGGCCTAGGCTATCACATATGCGGTGTACAGAAATATAAAATATTACGAGTGGCTCACTTGGAAGTAGTGACTTCCAATCTAGCGTGGGTAGTGCAATGACCACATGAAAAGACAATGATGCCAATAAAATCAGGTTTGGTAATGGGATTTAGAAAAAAAAATCAGTTTTTCGTTAGGATTTTGGTATTGAGATTTGGGGTTTTTCTTTTGGGAATTAGGGATCTAGGGATTAGGTAGGGTTTGGAAGGGGATCAAGGAGGGAAAAGTACCAAATGGGGCCCACACGTGGCGGCTTGTACGGACACGTGCGTGCGCGTGTCCACGTATGGTTGGGTAAGTAAAAGAGAAAGGAGGTGGATTGGGTTGGGTTGGGTTTTGATAGGTTTAGAAGAGTTGTAAAAGAAGAGAGAGAACAAAAAAAAAAAGAAAAAAAGAAAGAGAAGAAATAGAGTACCTTGTTGGAGAAGAGAAAGAAGAAGAAAACACCTTGGAAGAATCCACCATTAAGCAAGCCTCTACCCTTTCACAATTTAATTGGAAGGGAGGGTTTCTCACAAATCCTAAAAACAAAGAGGAAAATACCCTTTCAACACAAGGACCTTTTTTCTTTTCTTTTCTCAATATCCCATTTGGTTTGGATGTCCACACCTCCTTTTCTTTTATATTAAAACTTCAAAAAAATTACAAATATGCCACTTAAGTGACATGGCCCACCATCCAAAATAAGCAAACTAAAACACTTTCCATCAGTCTTAATCTTCAAATAAATTCTAAAAATAACAAAAAAACATAAATGAAACAAGATCAAGGTCCAAGGAGCTCAGATCTGGAAGATTTGGTGGCCTAATGGCTTGATCGACAAGATCCAATAGTCAGATCGGCACAAAATAATAATCCTTTGGTTAAAACTGTCTCCAAGGCAGCCCACATGCATCATCCTTAAATGAGTTCTTCATGATGCATATCCAATGTATGTGGGGTCTTCAATATGGCCCGCAGGCCCCATTTGGAACTCATATTCCATCTACAAAGAGAGTTGCGCTGATGTGGGTAGTCGTTTCCATCTCTGGTACATCCAAGTAGGTCCTCTGATGTCCCCATCAGTTAGGCATCAAGCCAAAACTTTGGATATTACCTTTGCCAATAATGCCCCGTGACCATCTTCAATAATAATAATAAAAATCATTAGGGGTTCATCCAAAAACATACATTAGGTTAGCCAATATGGTCCATTTGATGTTTCATCATCAGCTATCAACCTTGGGTTATTTAGCGTCTGCTGACCTCTATTGGTTTCCTCACCTCTTGAATGCTTGTCTGGTAGTATAGTTCAGGACTGGTCTAAACTCGGTTCTATTCAAAGAGATTTTAATTGGGGATTAATCTTTGTTTTTGTACATTACTTTGAATAAGTAAAAAAGGTCCATGGCACAATTTTGGTCTTGGTCAGGTCATAGATCTGTAGATTTTGGATCTTCTTGGCACTTCAGTAGTTCTTTGGAAACATAAGTCAGGTGTTTTTGTTCATTTTGAGATTCTGATTTTTGGTATTCTGCTTTCTATAACAACGTATCCTGAAGCTATGTGTGGGTCCTCCAGTGTTGCAGGGAATGTGTTTCTTTGCACTTCATCACTCTTACAAGGCTGCATGGACATGCCCAAGCCAGTAGAACGTAATTAATTTACTTGATTCTCAAAGTCTTTTTACCTTACATTTTTTGATGTAAATATGCATTCCTTACATTTTTTGATGGAATATATGCATTGTGTTATTGTTGCAGAAAATAATTCATCCCGAGAAGATGATAATCATAGATTGGTGGTTGCCATTTCTGTAAGCCTAAGTTGCACCCTTGTGGTTTCTATGATGGTGGTTGTTTATTGCCTGCACCGGTGCAGATGCAATGTACCCTTTGTCTCTATTGGTATCTCTCCAGTCAAATACTGTTTTGTTTTGTGTAAGAATTTGTTCCATAAAAGAATCGATGTGCCTGAAAATTGCAGAAATATCTCACTTCTCCTATTTTGTTTTCAGGGAAGCAAGATTGCGAATTTGATATGGGTCATCTAAAGAGGTTTTCATTTCGGGAACTTCAAGTTGCCACTGATAATTTCAATCGTAAGAACATCCTAGGTCAAGGTGGATTTGGCGTGGTTTATAAAGGGTTCCTTCGAAATGGCAAAGTAGTGGCTGTGAAAAGGTTGAAAGATCCCAATTTTACTGGTGAAGTCCAGTTTCAAACAGAAGTAGAGATGATTGGCTTGGCTCTGCACCGGAACCTCTTACGTTTGTATGGGTTTTGTTTGACATTGAATGAAAGGCTGCTTGTCTATCCGTATATGCCAAATGGGAGTGTTGCTGACCGCTTAAGAGGTATGCTTCTCGAGTGTATATGACTATGCACATGACCCTCAGTCAAATAATGGGCCTAACCTGAAATTGATGAAGACTTGTGATTTGTGGTTATACAGTGGCCATTTTTTTCAGGTGTAAAAATGGATATAGTTTTCTAAAGCAGCCCTAATACTTTTTTATATTTTATTTATTTACTGGCCAATATGTCCTTTTTATGGGAACATGCTGTTTTCTTTTTCAACATTAGAATAAATTTGTTGGGGGGTCAACCATATGCTTATAGCTTAGTCCCAGCTTAGCTAAAAGAAATAAAAAAAAGGGACCTTATTATCTTTGAGAAACATGAGCACTTGCCCATACTGCTATTATTATTCATGGGTTTATCTATGGGTATATTTTATTTTGCATGAAATCATGAAAAATTTCTAGATGATATTTTTTATTATTATTATCATCAATTTTCTCGACTAACTAGTCGATTGCATTGTGTGAAGTGTGTGTGTGTCTGTATGTAAGTGTATATGCATACAGACATGTATATGCATGGCCCTTTTTATTATAAATTTCCCAGACCAGTTTTTTGTGAAACATGAAGAGGTTTCATTTCTGAATATGAAATTGGCATTAATTCTAAAAAAGAAAAGTGAAATTGGCATTGCTTTTGGCCATGCACGTTTGATCAAATTCTTGAAGATAACATGGTCATGAAAAAGTAAAGTGCACGGTTTGATCTCTTGTGGTATGTTGACTGTAAAGAATGCATGCCATTGTTTAGATGATTTTTTGCGCTCTATATGAAACCCTAATTTTCTCTGCATTAGCCTTTTATTCCTGTTGGGCCTCCCTATTTGGAAAGTTAAGCTAAATCATCATCTGCAGATCCTCGATGTGAAAAACCATCCTTAGACTGGAACAGACGAATGCGAATTGCCCTTGGGGCTGCTCGTGGGCTGCTGTACTTGCATGAACAATGTAACCCAAAAATCATTCACAGGGATGTGAAAGCTGCAAACATTTTACTCGATGAAAGTTTCGAAGCAGTGGTTGGAGATTTCGGATTGGCGAAGCTTTTAGATCAGAGGGATTCACATGTCACTACGGCAGTTCGAGGCACGTTAGGCCACATTGCCCCAGAGTATCTCTCAACGGGGCAGTCTTCTGAAAAAACTGATGTTTATGGATTTGGTATACTACTTTTGGAACTCATAACTGGTTACAAAGCACTAAACGCTGCAAATGGTCTGGTTCAGAAGGGAATGATTCTGGATTGGGTAAGTACATTGTTAAAATACTATTTGTATTTTTTCTTTCCATTTTGTTTCTGGTAGAATGTTATCATTTTTCTACCCTTTTATGGAAAAAAAGGTGTATGCCTCAAAAAAAAAAAAGGTGTTCTGCAAAATGAAAAATCCCTCTTTTGAGAGAATGTTTCTGTAAAATGAGGGATTCCCTTGTGGAGAAAACACTATCACTAATTCTATTCATCTGAAAGAAAGTATAAAGAAAGTGCAAGTTGAAATTTATTGAAAGGTTTTCATTGCTTCTAAAACTCATCGTTTCTAAGGAATGCCACTGAAACCTACTCACAGTGAAAAGACCCACTCTCCCTCCCTGCCTCCTCTCTCCCTCTCTCTCGTGTGTGTCTTTTGTTTCATTTTCTCTTTCATCTCCTAAGGATTGCCACTGAAACCTACTCACATGAAAAGCCCCCTCCCTCCCTCCCTCCCTCATGTGTGTCTTCTGTTTAGTGGCACTCCATCTAAGACATGAGTTATCTTACCTGTAGGATGCTGACAGTTGGCTCAAGTTACATAATTCATGTCTTGCAGTTTACCAACAAAGATGTTTCCATCTCTCTTACTTGTTCATGAATAGTGTGCATGCAGTTAGCTGAAAGTTGGAACAATATTGTCATCTGTTTTTAGGTGCCATTACATCTAATAACCACGTTGTGTGCAATTGATGAAATCCTTGCAATTCATGCTTTGTTATTTTAATGCAGAATTACGTTAACTTTGTTATTTCAATACTGCATTTTATTAGCTGTTATATCAGCTAAAGATCGGCTGGAACTTTTCAGGTTAGAACTGTGCAAGAGGAGAAGAGACTGGATACACTGGTGGATAGGGATCTCAGTAGTTCTTTCAATGTGATTGAACTGGAGAAAGCTGTTGGGGTGGCTCTCCTTTGCACCCAATCTCATCCCAGCCTCCGACCGAAGATGTCAGAGGTCGTAAAGGTCCTGGAGGCTGTGGCTGGGCCAGCAGAACATCTGGAAGAATCGCGAGGGGGAGTCCCTTGCGAAAGGAGTTACAGTTTTTCAAGAAACTACAGTGATTTTCTTGATGAATCTTCATTCATCATTGAAGCCATGGAGCTCTCTGGGCCCAGGTGAAGTTGTTGCTTTCTTGGCATTCAAATCCAAACAAGCTTGGATTTTATAAACTAGTGAAAATCTTCACCGTCCGAAGAATGATAGGGGAAGGAGGGAATGTAATCACTTGAAAATGGTCTGGATGACATCAGAATATGTAGGAATTTTTTTTCCTTTCTCCCAAAGTGTGGAAGAATGTAGTGGTCCCATAAAGGAATCGAAAAAAAAAAAACAGTTCTAAATTTTGATGTATTTGGAAAATGAGCCAGACTGTTAATGATCATATGCTTATACCATATGTTAATAGTAGTGTATGAAATAAAGATATTAAAAAAACCCATTGCTCATAACTGTATTTCACAGGCCACCATATCTAACTGTTGCTATCTTTCATAGAAGTTGTTTTGCAGGGTATCAGACGTCAACAGTGGCTCATAGCAACGGTCACTGGAGCATTGTACACTGGATATAGTCGTAGCAACAGTCACTAACACTCCCCTTTCAATTGTAGTTGGATTCAATGAGAAGCAGGATTTCAGGGCAGGCTAAAAGTCCCCTTCCTATCTAAGGAATCGGTTGCTGCCCAAACTGGGTTGGTATTACCATGTATTGGGCTGTTACGGGCTGATACAGCTGTATTGTTTATGGCGAAACTGGTCTGCAGGGAGCAATACATTGCTGTTTGGAATGATAACCAAAGGCTGATTACTCATACAATCAGTGCCCGTACGTTGCCCTTGAAAAAAAAAAACGGTTGTCGAGATTCTACTTCCCATGCTGCCTTCGGAGCAGATGCACATCCATCTCTTCCTCTGAAAGTGCAAGCCGTCGATGGTTGGATAGGATACGGGAGCCAGTTGGATGCTACATGGACTGTCGGTTGTGATAAACCAAGGTAGGGCTCCAATAATTGAAACCCCGTACTGTGCGAAGCCGTTCACAAAGGAAGGTGAATCTAGACTCTGCCACCTAACGCAACTCCTAATCAGCCATCTTGATGGACCCCGGAGTTCTTGCAAGGAGAAGAGGGAATTTGGGGATCTTGGGGAATTGAGGGGTTTGGATTGTAACATGAGATCCGAAAACCCTCCAAACAATCACACACGAGGGGAATTCCTCTAATTCTCTCAAATTCTCTTGATGGACCCCGGAGTTCTTACAAGTCACAGTTTCTACAACTATGCAGAAATGGAAATTACATGTTTTCTATAGAATAGGTGCAATTAAGATCAAATAAATTCCTAACCCAAGTTTAATAATCCAACTGATGTTGATGATTAGTTAAAGAAACCTTAAAAGCAGAATAAAATAAACCTTAAGAGACACCCCTTGCATGGCGCTAGCCTTGAAATAATAGAGGTTCACCTAGTGACGCATACTAAAAATCATAGCAAATAAACAATCAAAATATTATTATTTTTTCAAAGTTTTCTGCATAACTTTACATAACTCTTAAGCTTTTGTTGAGTTTTCTATGCATAAGTTGCAAGTCTTTTATATATAAGAAGATCAATGTTGAGTTTTCTATGCATCATTTGCAAGTGTATATATAAGAAGAGGAGTGTTTCTGCTGGTCGATAAGAAAGGCTGTAAACAACCTAGGCCGTCGGGATGACGGGCTGTCTATGCAAAATCTTTTGATTTGGCCTGGCCCGAACAGGGCCCATTGATGAGCAATAGTGATGTGACACACGTGTGTTATACTGCACGTACGCACGTACATCCACGAAATGCATGTATCGTTGTGGAGCCAAAAGGAGAAGGGGTTATTTTGTTGCTGTGGCACGGTGCGATGGGTCCATGACTTTTAATACTCTATGGACTTAGAAATTGTGGACGTGGAATTAATATAACTCAAATTGAAGTATCATCCAATTCGTGGGTTCCACTTTAGATGGGTCAATAAACCCAACGTCAGATTAACTAAACAGCCATCACTTCTGATTAGCGGAGATTTTGTTTGTCGGATTTGTCCTTTTAGTTTAACATTTTTCATCTTAACCATGTATAAGATGTAGACCAATCCTTCAGTTAGGATATTGTTATTTTAGTTTAATCTTTCGGTTATGAACAATCTAACGTGGATCCCACGATTTGGACGGTATAATTTAATCCAAATGAGTGCCACGTATACGATTTCTGATGCACGACCACGTAATAGCACCCTCTACCAGAGTATCAAATGTTTCTTTTTGTTTTTATTTTTTATTTTTTATTTTGCACCCAAAGCCAAAAAGGCGTCTGGAGGTAGCAAAGCAAAACTCCACTTCAACCCAAATTGAAATAGCAAGTCCCCAACGGCTACTTCTCAGTGAACCCATTTGAATTTCAGCTCCAACCAACGCAAAGCAACCAAATTCAACAACTATACTGCTGTTTTTCACTCCCTTAAATTTCCTCTCTCTCTCTCTCTCTCTCTCTCTCTCTCTCTCTCTACATGGAAGTCCAATTCGAGCTATGGAAAACTCTCTATTTATCATCGAATTCGGAAAAATGAGACTTTCACCCCTAATTGCAATTCCAAAAATTCCCATCTCATTCACTGGGTCATATTCCCGCATTCGTTTATCTGTTACAGTCAATACAATCTCCTTTTCATCGAATTCAGCCCCCAAAACCTCTTTTCTCTATAAATACGGCATAGAAAGTTATGGACGATGGTTAGAAGCTTGTGTTCTTCAAGAGAACTTGATCTTGGGAAAGCTGATCCATGCAAAGATTGTAACCAATGGGTTGGAGAAGAATTCTTTCCTTGCGACGAAGCTCATCGGCTTCTACTTTGGGTGCAGAAATCTCCCGATTGCAGAGACGATTTTCAATCGAGTAGCATGTTGTAATGTTTTCCTAATGAATGCCATGATCAGAGGATACTCCGTAAATGGGTTATATCAGCAAGCTTTGGATTTCTTTTATCAGAAGGAAGAAGGATTAGAACCCGATGCTTATACATTTTCTTTTCTTTTGAAGGCGTGTGGTTCGCTGTCAGACATTCAAAAAGGGAGAGAGATTAGAAATTTAGTCTTGGAAAGTGGGTTAGAATCCGATGTGTTCGTATCAAATTCTCTCATCGCTATGTATGCAAAATGCGGGAGTCTGTCGGATGGGATTCATGTGTTTGAGAGAATGCCTCGACGGGATATTGTGTCATGGAATTCAATCATTTCAGCTTATGTACAAAATGGTTTTGGTCAGGAAGCCATGGTTAAAGTGCGGGAGCTGGTTGAGAGCGGGTTGAGACCGGATAAAGTGACGATCGTGAGCACCTTGATGATATGTTCCTCAGATGCAACTTGCAGAGAATTACATGGCTACGTTATAAGAAACGGATTTGAATCTACTTCGGTGGTCTGTAATTCCCTCATTTCTGTGTATGGAAAGTGCGGTAGAATCAAAGAAGCTCAATGCCTTTTTGGTAATTCAATTCGGCCTGATAAAGTTGCATGGAATGCTATGATCTCTAGCTATGCTCAAAATGGTTATTTCAGAGAAAGCATACAGCTTCTACGAGAGATGAAGCTTGCTGGATTTGATTTGGATGTAATAACTTACAGTGGGATAATTTCTTCCCTTTCCCAGAATGGTCAGTTGGATGAAGCAATGAGAATTTTTGAAGAAATGCTGAGTTTGGAATTGAAACCGGATGTTATAGCGATTGCAAGTATTCTCCCTGCAGTTTCAGATCTACAGTACTTCGATTACGGTAAAGAAATACATGGTTACTCTTATAGGAATGGATTAGAATCAGATAGGAGAGTTAGGAATGCTCTTATATCCGTCTACAGCAAATGCAGTTCGATACAAAATGCCAGAAATGTCTTTTCGGAAATCAACAACAGAGACGTGATCTCTTGGAGTTCAATGGTAGTGGGGTATGTCCAGAATGGTTGCTTCAATGAAGCCCTTGACACATTCCGAGAGATGATTAGAGCCGAAACAGAACCAAACCCAATTACTGTCACAAGCATTCTTTCTGCTTGTGCAGGTATCTCCAGCCTACGGCAGGGAAAAGAAATCCATCTGTGGGCGTTGAAGAATGCATATGAGGGTCAGACCTTTGTGGGCAGCGCTCTGATAGACATGTATGCAAAATGTGGAAGGATTGGAGACTCACGGGGAGTGTTCGATCTGATGACAGATAAGAACTTAGTTACTTGGAACTCGATGATCGGAGGGTATGCAATTCATGGGCTGGCTAAAAATGCTCTTGAGATCTTCCGGAGGTTGGAAGAACCTGATCAGATCAGTTTCATCGCAGCTTTATCAGCTTGTAGCCATGGAGGGCTGGTTGATGAAGGGATCGAGATTTTTCACACTATGGATGGTTTTGGAGTGAGTCCTCGTGAAGGTCATTACGCATGTATGGTGGACATATTGGGGCGGGCGGGAAGGCTAGATCAGACATTGGATTTGATCAGGTCAATGCCAATGGAAGCTAGTGCTGACATTTGGGGGGCGTTGCTCGGGGCGTGTAAGACGCACTCCAATTTGGATATTGGGACTTACGCAGGGGAGCGGATAATCGAATCGGGGTGTGGGAATCCAGGATACTACGTGTTGTTATCGAACATATTGGCAGATTTTGGGAGGTGGGAAGATGTGGAGGTGATGAGGAAGCTGATGAGGGAGAGGGGAGTGAAGAAAGAGATTGGTTGCAGCTGGATAGAGGTGGATAGAAGAGTGCAGTGCTTTGTTGCAAGGGAGAGAACACAGCATCCAGAATGGGGGATTTTATTCTTGGTGCTAAGGGGCTTGAATGAGCAGATGAGGGGAATGGGATGATTGTAGGGATCATCTCTCAGCTGATTTTGATCATTATAGTCACAGCTTCATGTGTTTTTATGGCAAGTGGGAATCATGGTGGACTCTTAAATTCTAATCTCTGTCTCAGGTGGGCTACACCACAGGGAAGAGTTGGGAAGGGATGCCCACCCTTGATTATGCTGGGGCTCACCTGAGTGTTGGAAAGGCCTGAGTTTTGGCCTGTGCCTTCATCATGTTAGCATGCATCAGGTGATTTGATTGGATTGCTTGTACACAGCACTATGGCCCACAGCGCCCCGCCCCCCCTACTCATCTGGTCCCTGTGGTATGGCCCACCTGAGTCATGGATTGGCCTGATTTTTGGGCTCAAGGCCCAACATGGAGGGTACATCTGATGGATGGATTGGCTATCGTGCTGCATGCGTCACTGTGGGTTATTGGGTGGGGATTGAGATGCAATTGTCTCTAATAAACCATGTACAAACTTCAGCTCCTGGGAGCTTTGCATCCACAATCTGTTGGAGACAGGCAGGGGCAGGGGCAGAGGCAGAGTAAATTACAAAAGAAACTTGACAAGATTGGAATTAGCTGAAGAAATAGTAAAGCAAAGTTATCATAACCAATCTTTCGTATGGTCCAAAACTGGTATGCACTGCGTATTGATATCATCATCCATGAATGATATGGCCATACTGGACTGAAACAGCCCAAGACAGTGTTACGGGGTGATGCAGGGCTGTATTGGTGGCGAACGAAATGGTGCCCATTACACTGATTTTAAGCCTTGATCATGACAAAAAGGTTAAACTTAAAGAAACTACATTGTGGAATTTTTGTTGCAGATCCTTGACTCGGGCCCCATAATGTCTTAATGTAATATTGTTGCAGGTTTCCAAAGCGGCCTGATACATTCTAATACCAGCCAACAAACTGCTTAGGTTCAAAGGAATCACCATCTCAAAAGTTCGCATGAATCATCAATGAAATAGCTCTGCGCCAATGTTCCATGCATGGAAGGTCCTCGGCAACTTGCAAAAGAGACCACCCTCAACTAAGAAAACACTCTCACCTACCAGATCTCGCAAGCATTGGGAAGGCTGAACCACAGCTGGCAAGCATGTTAAGGGCGACTGCTTGATCCTCAACACCAATTTCAAGTTCACATGCTAAAAAACTCAGGGCTTGATCCTCAACACCAATTTCAAGTTCACATGCTAAAAAACTCACGGATAATATTGCTGAAGCTGCAACGCTTCTTAGGGTTATCCGTGCAATGTAGAGTGACGCTTGAAAGCTTGAACTTGTAAATTATCTGACCCTTACAGAGGGTTATCCTTGCAATGTAGAGAAGAATTTCAAAGCTTGAGCTTATATTTTATCTGAGTTATCTTTCGAAAAACTGAAGTCATTTCTCAGTGTAGCGCGTGGGTCTCAAATGTGCAGAACTTGAATTGATTCCTGTTACCAAAGGTGTTACCAAAGGTGCAACTCATGAATTGCATTTCATGGTATCGTTGCCAAATGCCTCAGCACATTAACCATAGAAATTGTAATCAGTTTGCTCACCTCGAGCCACATCTAATTGTAATCAGTTTGCTCACCTGACCCAACCCATCCCATCCAAACCAACTCAGTAAGGAACATGGGAGTATGCCTAGCATAGCCTAGCCCAATTAGATGATACATACATGAACACATGCATCATATGCACGTATATATATGCTGTTTTGTATTATTACACGGGGTTGTTTATATATGTTGTTTCGTATTATTACCTGGGGTTGTGACACGGGCAACGCATGTGGAGAGAACCTGAGAGACTGCAGGAAAGGGTGCAGCCTAACATACTGGCTCAACAAATGTATTGTTTTGATGTCACATAGTCATCATGGTGGACCCACTCAGTGTTTGTTGAACAGTACCCTCGTTCCATGCTTACATTGCCCGCTACATGCAAAGAGAGAGAGAGGTGGGAACAGCTACTTTCAAATGAAGAGAAAATACTCCCTCAGTTGAATGGCCAGGTGCTAAAAAACCACCTGTTAACAAGCATTTCCCAAACTAATTCAGGGGCAAAAATGGACGGTGCTTTTTGGTGTTTGTGTTGGGTCAGGTCATCTGGCCCAACCCATTGATAACCAATATGGACAGGTCAGATCAGGTAGTTCTCAACAGCTGCCTGACCCACTTAAATGGATAACATCGTCTAGGTTCTATCCTAAACCTGATCCATTTACTTGAATGAGCCACATCTTCTACCAGAATCCAACCCGCTACTCAGCCTGGAGCAAAACTGTAGCAAAAGCAGGTCGGGCAAGTTGACCCACGAACCGACCCAATCCAATGCCGCCCACTGCTACCAACTGGCAAATCAAAAAGACATCAAAACATGCACCGACTCTTTAACTCATGAGGAAAACAATCCAAACATTAGAACTCATCACATCTCAAATCATCATCTCTACCTTTATATCTTTTCATGAATGACACCGATACAACAGTGGGTTGATCTGGGGAAAAAATAGATTAGTGTTCAAGCACAACATGGTTGTTTCCTTTGACCGTTTCAAGATAAGTAACAATTATTATTACTGTTTTCAGTACTCTTGACTGCTGCTTTTGCATCTATACTTATTGAAAAAGAGGGAAAAAAAAAAATCATCCCCGACTGAAAGGGATGAATTGTATCAATGCCCTCTGAGAATCCAGAGGGTGAAATAATTAGCAAAAATGATCACACTGACCTCTGTAAATGGAAGATGTAAGAGGCACAGTAATCAGGCCTATTTATTTCACGGAGAAAAAGGGGAGGAAGAGAGAAAAAACTCATGACACTATGTAAGTTCTTGTCCGTTTGTTGTATCACCTCTAAATTGAGGAATTTGTTCCTCAAGTAGATTTTGTAACCTCATTGATAGCATTTGCCAAGTAGCCCACGTTGCCGGTAGTAACACCAGCCATGCTGCAAAGATTAGTAAATGTTACTAAAATGCAGAGCGGTCTCCAACCAGCAACAGATAAATGTAGTTCAAGCAGATCTTCAAAATAACTTACCTGATACGACCGTTGCGGGTCAAGTAAATGTGGTATTCTTTCGTCAAGCAATCGACCTGTTCTGGGGTCATCCCACTGTAGCAAAACATTCCAATCTGTTTGAAGAAATATTAGTATTTTAGTCAAATATACTCAGTGATTAACAGTTTAGTAATAAGAGACTTGGCAATGAATGAATGATCTGTTCCAATCTGTAAGAAGACAAGTCAGTATTTTAAGATAATATAATAAGTGATTAACAGTTTAGAAATAAGCAACTAGCAATAAAATGAATGGCTCCTATTCAGTGCAATTGGGATCCTCACACAGGAGATGGAATTTAATAGCAAAAAAAAAAAAAAAAAAGACAGAAAAAAAAGGACAGAGAATGAAAGAATGAATGAATGGTTCCATTTGCAGTTATGCACACTTTAGTTGGATAGTTCTGCTTTATATAGATCAGACTCAACAAAAATAATTTCTAAAACAAAATTTCGAGAGGCTTCATCCTGAATTGCATTTGCTAGCTTGCATGCAACCTCTCCACATGCACATGCAACACAAAAGATGGCCATGCACGACAATCCAGCTAGTAAACTCATCAGGTAGGCTACAAATGTATGAAAATATTAAATGGTTCTGGAAAAAAAAAAAAAACTTGGCATGTTTTCTTAAACCGTCCACTGTTTTTTGCGTATCTGTGGCCCTACCCCAATGAGTTGAGCAGCCTGACTTTCCTGCATGGATCCCAAGTGATGTTTTGGATGTCCAACATACATGCCAAATTGGTACATTAGGTCATGGGCACAGGTATTTGTGAGCTAATACTTCTTTTTTCTTTACAGAGAATTCAAAAGAAACACTGGTTACAAAAAGGAAATTAGGAAACAAAATGGCTTGACCTTTTAAGGGACACTCGAACAGTTTGTCTTTTTTACAAAGTAATAATCCAAAAGCATATAGAAAATTCAACGGTTAGATTTAACTGAATAAATGTAATTGAATTTAACTTAATTTCATAGCTGTTATATTAGTATAAATGATTTATTCCTCATGGTTTAGTGATAATTCTGATAATGCATTTTTTTGAGACAATGGTAATTCCCCATGGTTGATTTGTTCACATTGTGATGTTGTTGGCAACATCAAAATACCAAAAAAAAATAAAAATCATTCTGCTATCATGTAGTTATGCATTATTCACTGCTTCAATTTCGTGATAATACATTTTACAAATTATTCAATTTCTAGTGTTGCCCTTTTGCTCTCTGTTTATTCCTAATTTTTTTCCTTTAAAAAGGCCATATTGTTATTACATCATGTTATGCCTAATAATAATTAAGGCTGTATTCATCATTTAAAGTCCTCCATTTATGCGAATGGCTACCAATGAATCAGGTTAAATTGGCCCCAAACATTTTGTTTCGAGGATACAGAATGAAACAAATGGGAAAAATTGTTCTTTCTAATGCCTTTCCACTTCCACCAGGACTTCTCGGGTAAACCAAATGCCTTTTTCCCCTCTTTCATATAAATCTTTTCATGTGTAAAGGCGAAAAATTCAGGACTCAGGATCCACTTCTTCATGCAAACAAGAAAAAAGTTGAACTAAGGATCTCGAGTGTATGGCAGTATAATTGCATTTGCACCTGCCATGTGGAAATGCATGCAAATGCTCCTTCATGTTTTTTCCTTTTCCCCCTTTTGAACAAAAATAATGTTCAGACATAGCTTGAAACCAGCAGGTCTTTCACACATATATTTGCGAATCTCCATTTACAGGGGATACCAAGCAATCATCTTTTTATGTTCCACAGTTAATACATGTGCACATGCTCATGCCTATGTGTTGAGGGCCAAAGGTTCAATTGTATTCAGTTTGAGATGCATTCACATAGGCACATCCCCACATATGAATCATGTCTACCTGATTGGTTATATGCTCCCAAGACAGAGGTGAGCCCAGCTTTTCAAGGTTTTCACGTAGAGCAGTTCGCATTCCAATGATGCGATCAGCCATGATCTGAAATGAAAATGAAAGTACTGAGAGTTAAAGAATGAAGGGAAACAGAACCAATCCATCTCATCTACTGATTAAAAAATGAAACTGTCTTAAAAAGATTAAAAGAAAATAGAGCTCTTACCTTCACCTCCTTCAGCCACAAATTCTTCAAATCAGGATCACTGAGGATGATTGAAACAACAAGCGCACCATGAACCGGTGGGTTGCTATACATGGGCCTAGCAATCTGTTGCAACTGACTCTTCACAGCTACTGCTTGCTTTTCATCTTCGCAGAGCACACTGTAACCAGAAAGGTAGCATCGACAACAAACAAAAAACTAAATAAAATAAAAAATTAAAATAAATCCCTCGACCATTCTGGAAATATGTTAGAAGGAAAAGAGAAGTGCTAACAGAGAACAGCTATAACTAGATGGGAAATAGCTTATTCATCAATCTTAATAAACCTCTTCCCTGGGGAAGGGTAATTTAGGATTTTTTTTTGGTTAAGAAAAAAAAAAAAAACCCTTTTAGCAATGAATAAGGTAATAAACATTAGTTCTAAAGGAAAGTTAAATGATCAGATAAAAACTGATTGACCTTAGTAAACCTTTAAAGAACAGTAGAGAGATCTTCAAAGAAAGAAGGAAATCAGTGTAGAGATAAAAAAGAAAACGCAAGTTGGGAGAGGGAGGGAGGAGTGCTGAGTAACATGCTGTCTATTTCCATCTACTAGACTCCATTAGAGCTCATTGGCCAAAACCGTGAATGGATGCTGCATTAGCATGGAATGCGCATAACCTCAACCTGTCAATTACCTAAAAGAAACTTCTAGAAGGCTTTTTCCTACTATAAAAGAAAAAAGTACAGTGGTCAAAACTAATCTAAATTATTTATTTATTCATTTTTCCCTCCCTGACTTTGTCTAGTGATTATTGCTACAAACTTCCACATGAAAATCCAAGAACAGCACCGGTTAGGAGTGAGTTGATACAACTTGAAGGCTCTAAAAGGGCAAAGGGAAGGCCCAAAAGGATGTGAATGGAAGTAGTAAGAAAAGTCTTCATGATCTATAGTCTAACTGAAGGTATAGCCCTGACAGAGTGGAATGGAAGAACAGGATTCATGCAGTAGAACCTAATTAATTGGGATGAGGCATAGATGATGAAGACTTTCACATGAAGATGAAAGCAAATGATCAAATAAGTATGAAACAGAGATGTCAAAACTTACTGAACTGACACCAATCAACCATTCTGTCATTTTAAACTTGAAATTTGTGGGGAAAAAACAAAACTACCTGAGGCATCCTACTCTCTGTCCATAGAGTCCCATGTTTTTTGCGTATGATTGAGCACATCCAATCAAATGCCCATCTTCAAGAAAAATTCTAATTGCCTTTGCATCTCTCTCAGGATCACCGCTTGCAAAACCTTGGTATGCCATGTCGAAGAAGGGAAAATGATTTTTTACCTACCAGGAGCAGTGTTAAACTTATGGTATGATAACATAGGAAATGAGCATCTCATGAAATGGTGTACCTTGAGCTGATAGGAGATCTCTCTCCACTGTTCCTCTGAAGGATCAACACCGGTAGGATTGTGTGCACAGGCATGAAGCAAAAAGAAGGAGCCGTTTGGAGCATTCTATGCACAAAAAGGAAGATATAGTGAGAAAGATGTGTACAGAGAGCAACAGGATGCAAAATCACCAGAATATAGTGAGAAATCCAGTTGTCATTTAAGTACCTTGACATCATCCATCAGTGACGCAAAGTCTAATCCCTTCGATTCAGGATGGTAGTAATGGAAGGTCCTCTGAGGGACCTGGGCATCTCTCCATATGTTATGATGGCTGTGGAATCCCCATGTTAGAACAAATCAAATATAAGCAAGACAATCATTTCTGTGGGATTTAGATGTCAACAAATTGATTTGAAAAGCAAAAAAAAAAAAAACAAAAAAAAAAGAAAAGAAAAGAAAAAAAGGGTAATTATATTCACCACAAGGCATAAATACTGAGCTGGAACGAAAATAAGGGTGACAGTGAAACTCACTTGGCCCAGGTAGGCACAGGTATATAGATTTGAGAGTCGGGCAGGAAACGCTTCTGAAAGTCTGCAAAAAGTCGGCACGCACCAGTACCAGAGAGAGCTTGTACTGCTGCAATCCTATTCTCTTTGATGAAATCACTGTTCTCCCCATAGGCTAGCTTCAATGTTTCCTCTACCATTTTCACGCTTCCTCCCATGGGAAGATACTCCCTAGCACATAGGTTTACAGCAAACAATTCAGCAAGTTTAAATGCTCAACATAATAACAGCAAACATGAAAGCTTAGATTAAACATGTTTACAATCAAAAGTCCCTCCCTACACATGACACGCACAATCAAAAGGCCCTCTCACTAGTTTATTTCGTATAAAGAATTGTTGATCCCCTCTTAATTTTCCTATGTTTATTTTGCATTTTTCATGTCTTTCTTCATCCATTTTCATTTCTGAAATTTTTGTTTACTTTCTGTATAGATGTGTAAGAACTCAGAAGTCTACCCCTTCCCTCTTCTCAATTTTCTTTGTTCTCCTATTCATAGCTATTTGGATTCTTGGGAACACTGGGGGCCCTTTGCACTCAACATCCATGGCACATGGTAAGGTAGCACTATATTCTACCCAAATCACTCATTATGCAATAACATGGAATCATCATTATCTAGGCCTTATCCCAACAAATTGGGGTCGGCTGATGTGATAAATTAGAAAAAAAATAATCAGAATTTCTTGACTGCTAATTGTATAAACACAAAATCCAATTCATTTAGTTATCGTATGTGATAACGACATCTAGTAGTCAATATGTCATGTCCTCAATATCTAATATATATTTACGCTCCTTATATAAAAAAGCCAAGAATTGAGTGTATAAGATGCTGACAACAATTATTTTTAGTTAAAGACAAACCATACGAAAAGAGAAAGGAAGATGTAAAAGAAAAGGTTTACAATTCTGAAATTCAGAACTAAGCACAGAAATGGGTTCAGAAATTTGTGAAATTTCAGCCTTGTGATGGGTTCCACAATAGATTTAGCCTGGCCCACCAGTGAATTCCCTAGCCACAAGGATGTTGTTCTTCTGCATTAATGCTAAGGGCATGTTTGGATACATGGAATCCATGAGGAAATGGAAATTGTTTTCCACTGAGAAGACAGTTTGGATACATGGTAATCATTACCAAGGCACTCAATAACAGTAATGGTAGCCGTTATGGTCACTGTTGTTACTGTTACGATACAGGCTGTTACAGGCCATTTTATCAAAATGGCTGTTACAGCCCTAAAGCACGTAACGGAGCCCACCGTTGCTGTTATGTAAACAGATGTATACCTTGATCATTACTCTTATCCATGGTTAGGATTCACTGGCACAAGAAACAACTTGAGGGTTGTCTAATGAATTTGAGGATTCCCTTGCTATCAGAACAAGCACCCCATTTTTGTATCCAATTTTCTACCATGACTATGGAAATTATCATTGGGTAGTCATTATGTTATCAACGGAGTCCATGTACCCAAATGATGCAAGTCCATGGCCCATTGCAGGCCCCGTCAAAGACATAGGCTCATAGCCCACTGAAGGACCCAACATGTGCTACTTTTTAGATAGTTTATTTATAGATTTGGGGGCCTAAATCAAGGATTATAATTTATTATTTTTGGGAAATATGGAGGGTGGATTTAAAGACGTGATCGAGGATGTAATTGATATTATTGAGGATATCGGCTGGTTTTAGAGGTATAATTGCTTTCTATGTTTCCTTTTTATTAGGCTTTTACCATATTAAGGAAGATTAGATTAGTTTGCAATAAATTATGATTGATTTGAAATTAATCTCATAGTTGGGAGGATTTCAATTAAAGATTCATTTAAGATCTATATGTGGGGTGGGGGGGGTGTAGGAGTTAGTTATTTGATTTTTTATTAAGCGTTGAGTTTTCTTAAGATTTTTGTAAGAGGAGAATGATATATATATATATATATATATATATATATATATATATATATATATATATATATAATTCTTTGCAATTTGGGTATCAAGATCTTATTGACTCGATAACCGGGTTGTACCATTTTGATATTAGAGTGGGTGATCATTAGGTGACACAAGTGTGTGCAATTAATCCAATTGATCCACATACTCATAGAGAGCATAGATCAACTCACGTACGCAGTAGGAAATCTCACTAATGAAGTGGGGGAGCTCCTGCATAGAAGGAATCCAAAGACCGTAGTTGGAGCATGCAAACACGTAGGGGAAAGTCTCCACCAAAGGCCCAACCAACAATGGGCGTCCAGCTTATGAAGACACCAATGATTGAATCCTTCAATTGTTGGAATGCAACAACGAGCCTGGAATTGAAGTTTCCGGAAACGACAGAGATCCATGGAGTCAAAGGAAAAGTTGACATTTGAGGTGATCAATGTATAAATGTTGGATCAAAACTTGAATTCACCAATGGATCAATTGATAGATTTAATTATATTTATAATCACATTGATAGATATGCAAGTGAGTCTCAATATTCAAATTGATACACCTTCATAAAAGATGATTGTGGCATGAAAAATAGAGCAAATGTTTCAAGATCACAAAGAACTTGAAAGTTAAAACAAACAAGTTGGCAGCCACAAAAGTGCAGGTGAAATTTTTTGTTTAATCTATAGTGGACTTCAACAAAGGTTATGCCGGGTCGATGCTTAGGGTTACACAATCAACTTCCACCAAACAAGAAAGTGATTAGAGGTGTACACGAGTCGAGTTGAGTCGAGTATTGCCTTACTCGTGCTCGGTATGCTTAGCCCCAGCTCATACTCGGCTTGGCTCGGGTAAGCCTAAGCCGAGTACGAGCAGATTCTGAGCTGAGTTCGAGTGGAGTTTTCGAGTGCCAATTACCATACGGTTTTCTAGCCTCTAAACCTGACTTGAACTTAACTCATCTTCTCTCATCCATAATGAGAGGAGAAATGGGAGAAAAATCAGACACTTAAGGGTCGTTTGGCACCATGGATTCAGGGAATTTGAGGAGATTTCAAATCCCTTGATTGTTTGGCATCTCAAAGTAAATGGGGGTTTCAAAATCCCTCACAAAGTGGTTTGAAATCCATTGTTAGAGCTTAGATTACATCTAAATCGGTCCCAAAATATTGCATTTTTTTTAAAAAAAAAGCTGTAAATGTACCTGTCCAAAAAAGGCCCACTAGATAGGTGCTTATCGGGCGAGCTGCGGCAGGGACCGGACGACCGACACTGAAGAGGGCAGGGTCAAGCAGCAGGGACGATCTACCACACCAGACGGGCACGGACGAGCGGCAAGGAGGAGCTGCGGCACCGGGCGATAGAGGTGCACACGGGTCGGTTTGGTCCGGTTCTGGGGTGAAACCGGAACCGAACCGTTCCTAATGGTTCCATAGTTTTTGGAACCGGAACCGAACCGTTCCTAACGGTTCCATAGTTTTTGGAACCGGAACCAGACCGTTAGCAGCATAGAACCGAACCAGAACCGGACTGTGAAAAACGGTTCGGTTCCGCGGTTCTGGTTATCAAATGGTTACTCAAAAGCTGGCATCCCTTTGGCTCTCACCTTGGCTGGTTTTCTCTTCTCCATTGTCATCAGAAGAAAAACCCAATCACCTCAACAACATCAAATGAACGGTCTCGATGAAGAAGAAGTCGAAGAAGATCACTACCTTCTACAAACTCAAGGTTCGGATTCTTTGAAAATCTCATAGACTCAATGTCAAGATGAAGCTGGGGAGGAGGAAATCAGACAAGTCGTTGGCAAAGACGGATCTGACTTGGAGGAAGAGATTGATGACCTTACGAACCAGGTCAGTGCTCTTCAAGATAGGGAAGGAGAGCTCGAGGCACATTTCCTTCATTATTGTAGCCTGCAAGAGTATGGTTCTGCTCTTAAAGAGCTCCAAAACGCTTTGGAATTGGAGATGGCCCACATCGAATTCTTGGGTATGAAGGTTGAGGCCATGGGAGCGGAAAACCAGAGGCTCAAGGCTATGGTAGCTTAATACCCAAGAGTCATTGAGGCACTTGTGTCAGCGAAATTGGAGGTGGAGTTGCTTCAGGGAAGGACGAAGAAGCTTTCAGAGAGGAATAGGGAAGGTGCACATGTTCTGCACTGGTATACTTCGGTTTTTTTTTTTAAAAACGAATGCTCGGATCTACGGTTCGGAACACGGTTCGGTTCAACGGTTCGATTCGGTTCTACATGGCTGTAAACCGGAACCGATCCGTAATCAACGGTTTTGGGAATTTGGGAACCGGAACCGAACCGTTAACATCCTAGAACCGAACCAATCCAACGGTTCCGGTCCGATTACACGGATCCAACAGTTCGATGTGCACCCCTATCGGGCGAGTAGGGCATGGACGACTGGACGAGCGACAGGAAGGAGAGAGAGAGAGAGAGAGAGAGAGAGACGTCCGGATGGGGATGACCGCTAGGCGTGGTATTTGGGGGGGGGTTAGGGTTTTTGAAGTTTGAACGGGCGGACGGGAAATGTAATAGAAGGGTATTTATACCCCTAGTTAAGTATTGAGTCGAGTATGTTCATGCTCGTACTCGGCTCGTACTCATTTCGAGTACCTAAATTCTGCTCGTACTCGGCTCTAACTCACTTCGAGCAGAGTCGAGTCGAGTATTTTTGAGTCGAGTCGAGCGAGTAAACGAGTATTTTCGACTCATGTACACCTCTAAAAGTGATTCATCGTGGAGGTGTTAGAAGTCTGAAGCTTAAGATTGGTTTCCAACTTGTGGATGAGGATTTTCGAAGCCATGGAGAATTGATGCAAGCACACGGTCCACCTAAGCCCACTGTAGGGCCCGTCAATGACGTACGCCCATATAGACCACCGAAGGGCTAACTTGTGCTGCTTTTTTATTATTTATATACAGATTCGAGAAACTAAATCAAGGATTATAATTTACTATTTTTGAAAGATACGGGAGGAAGATTTAAAGATGTGATTGAGTATGTAATTGATATTATTAAACATCTAGACTGATTTTAGATATATAATTGCCTTCTATGTTTGTTTTTTATTAAGCTTTTACCACATTAAGAAAGATTTGATTGTTTTGTAATAAATTATGATTGATTTGAAATCAATCTCGTATTTGGGGGATTTCAGTTAAAGATTCATTTAAGATCTATAAAAGGGGGTGGTGTAGGAGTCAATCATTTGAATATTTTTCTAAGTGTGAGTTTTCTTAAAGTTTTTATACAAGAAGAAAGTTGATATCGATAAAGTTCTCTCCCTCTCCTTTATCGTACTTTGTGGGTATACTTCATTTTAATTCTTTGCAATTTGGGTATCGACATTTCATTGACTCGATACTTCGGTTGAGCACCAAACACGCCCTAAAACTTGATTTTCCCTCTAATCCTCTAATAGTTATCAGATGTTAGTCCAAGTTAGAGCAATGAGAAGGCAACATTTTCAAAAAGCCTGGAGTGTAGGACATGATTACCACTTAAGAAAAAGTTACACGGAAATAAATGATTGCATTCAAGTATTGAGGTGAACTTTCACATGCGGGATGCAACATTGTCTTCCTGCCAAGGAGTTGGATTGGGTACTACCCCCACTAGGACCTAGCTAAAGATGGATGGTCTTGACTGGGCTCTGTGGGCCCCATCGTGATGTATATGTTTTATCCACACTGTCCATCTGTTTTGACATATCATTTAGGGCATGAGCCCAAAACGGAGGCAGATTGAAGGATCAAGTGGACCACACCACATGAAGCAATGGGGATTGAAAGCCTACCATTGAAAACTTCTTGGGGGCCACAAAATTTTTGGATCAAGCTGATATTTATGCTTTCCCTTCATCCAGGTCTATGTGACCTTATGAACAGGTAGGATGGAAAATAAACATCTTGGTGGGCCCTAGGAAGTTTTCGATGGTAGGAATTCAATCCCCACTGCTTCTTGTGTTGTGGTCCACATGAGCCTTCTATCAGCCTCATTTTTGGTCTCATGCCGTAAAATGATCTCTCAAAATAGATGGACTGCATGGATAAACATATACATCATGGTGGACCCCACGGAGCCCCTGATAAGACCGTTCGTCTCTAGCTAGGTCCTGGTGGGGGTAGTACCCAATCAGCGTCCTCCTGCCAAGTGCCAACACCTCAAGGTTTAGGACATTTGAGCAATCAGCGTCCTCCTGCCAATGCCTCAAGGTTTAGGACATTTGAGCAATCAGCGTCCTCCTGCCAATGCCTCAAGGTTTAGGACATTTGAGCCGCGCAAAAAGGTAGGCCACAGCAGGAAGGCCACCTGGTGTGAAAATCGGTTAGTCCATTGCTGCGAGGCACACCATCAAAATCAGTGTACAGCCAGTGATCTAACTCAATCTTACAGGTGTGGCCCACCTAATGAGTGGATCTGCCGGGTTCACACGTCAGCTAATATTAATGGTGTGGCCCACCTTTTGCACAGCTTGGATATCTACACGACTCATTGGACAGAAAGGCATGGTGGCTGTGCTTAAAAAAGAATTATGTTTTCCTTGCGAATGTAAAAGATTCCAAAAGCATAGAGACATCCAAACAGGAATAAAATTGGTGGAGGTAAAGGTGGACTCAACGGGGCCATGATAACGTAGCAAGTGGTTCGCTGGAATAGTGGTCCACCCTCGGCCCAGATGGCTGCATGCTCAAGTGATCTGGACCATCCATCTTGTAGGCCTACCATGGATGAGTGTCCACACCAAACTCAGACGCTTGATTTTGCCCACTTGAAGTTCTGGAACCCTGATCAGTCTAAGTGAAGGACACCAATCCAGCATATCGGATTGTCAGACAGATTTGTTTTTAACATTTGTCCATCCACTCTCAATGGCCCACCAGATTGAAGATCTGGATCACCCGTCCATGCAGACATGTGGGCCCCACCATGGATGGGCGAAGTAAGTCGGCCTCAAGCAGATGCATGCATGCCACCATGGATGGACCAAGCGAACCGGTCTCATGTATTAGATGTATACAATCCCTACAAAACACACATGCATGCAAATACATCATACATACATGTTTAGATTTCCGGCGATCCTCCTTTCAGCTTCCCGCACGCATTCAAGAACAACGGGCTTCCCGTTATCATCGCGATAAGCTCCCTAATCATGCAAACGCGCAAAAAATGGGAATCAGATCCACTGAAACAGAACAAAATCAGTAAAAGGAAGAAAACAGAGTATTCCGATAGGAAGGAAACTTACGACTCCAACGTTCACTTTATCGGGGCTGGGATCAGCGAGGAAAGCCTCCGTAACGCCCAGAATCGGGTCTTTCGCTGCCGGTTCGACGTTACTCCACCACGAGGACATGAATCGGGCGCCGAGTCCACGATTTTGACGGAGAATTCCCCTGCAAATCGCAGTTTTCGACGCCATGAGAGCTGATTTTTTACTTTTCTCGAGGCGAGAAGACCTAAAACCGTTGCAGAGATGGCACTGATGGGAAACCGGAGACGGTTTTGCAGATTTAAAAAACAAGAAAAAGAAAGAGAGGGTGATTTAAGGCATCTGCCGGGGTTTTAAAGCTGGCGTCTGACGACGATAGGGCTTCTGTAGTGTCAAATTACAAAACTGTCCCTGTCTCGTCCAAAAGCGGGCAAGTGTAGGTCTTACTTTTCTACTGTAAATTACGGAACTGCCCCTGTGTTGTCGAGACTGGTTGAAAACGGAAATTGTCTGGCTTGGGACGTCTGTTTGTGCGGGACGCGGATGGCGTACTGCCCCCTCCCGTCCCTAGCTCCGAACGGGCAGGTCTGTGGGTGGGCCCACCGTGATGTATCTGTACATCCAAGCCGTCTATCCCTATTCTCAGATTATTTTTAGACATCAAAATAAAAATGATGTAGATCCAACAATCAAATTGACCACACCACAAATAACTCTTGCATTAAATGCCATGCTTTGTGCATTTTAATGCAACCAAGCTTATTATTTGGTGTCCACTCCATCATTGGCTCATTTATTTTTACATCTCATTTTAAGATGCTATAATTATAATTATGGGTGTACATGAACCAAGCTAGCTCGGTTATCTTGCTCAACTTGACTCGAAAAAGCCCAATTTGACTTGGTTCGAAGCTGAGTTTGGCTCGGGTTGAGCTGATTTTTTTAGCTCAAAAATGAGTTCCAGCAGGCTTACCTCAACTCGACTCGGATCGAATCCTGCTCGAATCAAACTTGGATTGAATCAGTTTGATGACTTGATAACTTTGCCATTGATATTGCTTACCAAGTGTTTAATAAAATGACTCAGCGAAGTGTGACTGGTGGCAAAGAAGGTATATACATGAAACAAATTCTTTTATTTCTAAATTTTTTTTAATTTTTATGTTACTTAGAAGGTATTTGATAAAATACCTGTAAAATTATTGTTTTTGTTTCATATAGAAGGATTTTGAAGGTGCAGTAGTCCAAGTGTTTGTGGAAAATGCGTCAATAGCGAACTCGGCCCGAGCTGGCCTGAGTTGCTAATTAAACCGAGCCAAGTTGAGGTCAGCCAGTGGTGGATCCAAGTCGATCTGTAGCCAGTTCGACTCGATTCGACTCGATGTACACCCCTAGCTATAATGAGAAAAGAAATTTAGAGTGTACCATACAACTAGAAACAATAATGAATGACTATATAAAAAATATTATGAGCTACATAAGTTTTGGAACAAATGACATTATCAACAAGTTAGATGGGAAATAAAAATTATGAAAAGCTTACTATGGGCCTTTGGGAGCTTTTAATGGTGAGACACTCAATCATCAATCAGATAGATATACTTCAGTTATGAGACCACTCCTAAAATGGAAACAGTTGGATGGTATGGATATACAAAAAATCATCAAGGTGACCCCACAGCGAGGGTAACACCCACTACGGTAACACTGAATCCGCTGCCGGCGCGGACTCAGGTTGACCAGCAATCTGAAATTCATTGGTACAATTTAGACCGCTCAGGTGCCGTGAATCACCATACGGTTTACTTACACGGTGAATACCGCACACGTGGAGCCACATTCTGGTTATTCAAACCGTTGATGTGATGGCCCACAACTGGAGAATACCCCTGGGATCTTGCAACTGAAGGATCTTAACCGTACGATAGTTAGACTATTTTTTAGGGAGTAGATTAGGCGCGGCCCGGCTCACCCAAGATGGCACGACCCTCATTGTGGGGCCCACATTGATGTAGGTAATCTATATCCACTACGTCCATCCGTTTTGCCAGGTCATTTTAGCCTGTGAGTGCAAAATTGAAGGAGATCCAATTCTTAGGTGGACCATACTATTATAAATGGTGTTTATTAAACAGACTATTAAAAACTTCTTGAGACCCACCGTAATGTTTATTTCCATCCAACCTGTTGATAAGGCCACATAAATTTGGATGAAGGAAAACAATAAATATCATCTTGATCTAAAACGTTTGATGCCCATTAATGGCCAATCATCACTATTTCCTATGCTATGATCCACTTAAGAATTGGATCTGCTTCATTTTGGCTTATGCTTTAAAATGATCCAGCAAAATAGATAGACGACATGGATATAGAATACATGCTTTAAGGTGGGCCCCACGGTAAGGGCCGTGCTTAATTAGCTTTCATTTTTTCGAGTTTGATATGTACAGCTTGCAATTTTAGGAGTGAGGACTATGTTGAGGAAGAGAGGTATGCAGTTGATAGAATACATCGCGAGCTGGGCAGAATTCGATTCGATCCAGCGAATCCAGCTTGATACGGCGGAATCGACCCAATCCAAATCAAACCGAAGGCTTGAATCGGTGCGGATCGAGTAAAACCATTTAGATCTGATTGTACGTCAGATCGAGTTCGAATCGTGATTCATTCGGACCGATCTGATCCAAATGGATCCGACCCGATCCGGTCCTAGATATAAGTTTTTTTACACATTTTTTTTTTTATACCACCGATATCTACCATTCTGAACGAACCCTAACCCCTCTTTCTCTACCCGAAGGAGGCACCGCACCCACCCATCTCTCCTCCTTTCTCTCTCAATTTCCCTCCTCTCCTTCTCTCTCCTCCTTTCTCTCATTCTTTTTCTTCTGATTTTCTACATCTCATTCTTTCTCTCCTTATATCTCTCCCAGTTTCCTATATTTCCTTCTTTCTCTCCTCCTTTCTCTCCCTCTCTCTCTCTATCTTGATTTAGCCCTATCCGAATCGACTGGATAGACTCAACTCGATTCGGTTTCCCAGACCGAATCGGAATAGGTTCAAGTTAGGCCAACAAGGATTCAGATCGGATCGGATCAAGTCAGCCCTACTGGACTCGGTCCCGGATCGGATCGAATTCGGATTAGGTTCTTGAAAAATCAGATCGAGTCGAGTTGGACTCAATCGAGTTTGACTTGACTCGATGCCCACCTCTAATCGCAACCCATTATAATAAGATACTCTAGGATTTTAGATGTTGGATTTTTATTTTTTATTTTAACACACGCACACACCCCCCACACACACACGCCGTGGGATTTCACCACTATGGGTACTCGAACCCTTGCCTCGATGTTGAAACTCAAAGGAGTCTACCACCCGAGTAAGAGCAAGGACCCAGCTGTTGGATTTGAGTCTTGTTTAATAGTACAAACCATTCATTTGATAGGGTTAGACTTGGATGTGGGGAAAAAAAAAACAAAAAAAGAATAAAATTTCTAAGATTGAATATTTCATGTAAGACCTGTATCCTAGATTGTATCGTTCCGTTGACTTCTGCGAACCTTCCTGTCGAATTCTGGCAATCTTCGACCTATATTCGACGTTTACGCTCGAACCTAAGTCGAGTCCCGCATAGCAGAGTCGACTCGACCAGAAACCTGTACCTTAGCGACCGCGTCGTCGCCGCGGTTCTAACGCGACGACTCGCGCACCGACCCGATACCCAGGGTAGAAGATATAAGCTCGCGTTCAATTCGAAGAAACACCACATGTTGCGGATTACGAGGAAATCTCTACAAGATGTCTCATCAATCAATCAATCAATCCCATCAATCAAGTACACATCATACATCAAGTCAAGTACAATAACCCATACCTTTCTCTTACACAAGTAAGCCCAAAGTCAACTTTCACATCACCTCATCCATCACCAAACCCATCACCCATCACACTTCACCTATCCTATATCATCCCATCACTTCACTCTCTCTCTCTCTCTCTCTCTCTCATTTCTCAAATCTCCCAAACAAGAAATTTCACACGTCCAAGCTCTCTCTCCCTCTCCCAAATGCCAAGTGTGGCCCACCTTCCCTACTCTCTCATCTCTCATCTCAACCATTGATCCATCATCTACCACCGTCAAAAGTCAAGCAAAGGAGCTAAGGAGGCTAGGGGAGCAAGAAGAAGGAAAAGAGGTGGGTGATCTTTGAATTCCTACCGTTGATTTCATAATTAGGGGGCCCACTTGCATGAAGGACCCAACTTGATGTATGTGTTGTATTAGTAGAGGGCCCATAGTGGCGGGGTCTCTCCTCTCTATCACCGTCTCTCTTTCTATCTCTCTTTCTTTTGTATAATGTCTTGTGGCCACCACGGTGCAAGATGATCTTGACCGTCCGATCGTGAGGCCCACCTTACAACGGTTCAATTAGATGGCCAAGATGAAGGGAAAACACATGTATCAGGTTGAACCGAATCAGGTGGGCCACGTTTATGTGGGACCCACCTTGATTAAAATATGGACCACGTACATGTGGGACCCACCGTGGTGCTTATGTTGTATACGTGCCGTCCAGCGTCCTGGACGCTGGACGTGAAGGCGTGCTCATGTGGAGTGCATGTATGGGCGTGGATGTGCACTAACAAAAAAAAAAGGAAGAAAAAATACTCTTTTAGAGTGGGCCACTCATGCAAGCCCCACCTTGATGTTTATACACGATCCAAGCTGTCCATCCCAACCCTTGCATCATTTTAGTCGTTGAACTGAAGAATAAGATCGATCCAATTATCTGACGGGCCGTGGCATTAAAAATTCCAGTATTTTCCTTTAGAACTCGGAAAAATGATTTCTGGGGTCCACCAGAAGCTTGGACCCACCTGAAACTTGTTTTGGACCCCTATTTTTGTGGGACATATGCAATGGATGAAGCAGATCTAGTTAACATGGGTCCCACCTAAGAGAATATATATATATATATATATATATATATATATATATATATATATATATATATATATATATATATAAAGTGAAAAAATGGAGCAGCCATTGCTGCCGTGCCAGGACGCCCAGCGTCCAGCGCTGGCGGGCGGACAGCCTGGCTGGGGCTCACGGCCCCAGCTGTGGGTCCCACGTGATGCGTTTCGAACATCCTCCCCGCCCATTAGGAAGCCCCTGAGGGCAGTGGGCCCCCTGCCAAATATCAGTCGTATACGGATCTCAGGTGGGCCATACCATCTAAAATCATATGAAGACATGCCTAAGACACATAAAATCACTTGGTGGGGCCTACTTGACTTTTGGATGCAGCTGAAACTTGGTCTGGACCCTCATCCAGGTGGGACTCGTATTATGAGTGGACTGGATTGGTGTACCACCTCACTGTTAGCCCCTGACCATGTGGTCTTACAAACAGGTTGGGTGGTAAACAAATATTATAGAGGGCCCCATTGGCCTGTGACCCAATCAACGGGTTGCATGGGAAATAAACATTGTGGTGGGCCCTTGGCCCACGTAACTTTATAAATAGATTGGATGAAAATAAACATGGTGGTGGACCCGGATGAAAATAAACATTGAGGTGGGCCCCTGGTTCATGTGCTCTCACCAACAGGTTGGTTGGAAAATAGATATTACAGTGGGCCCTAAGCCACATAAGGTTGGAAAAATAAACGTTGCTGTGGGCTCCCGGTCCACGTGACCTTATGTACAGGTTGGATGACAAATAAATATTACAGTGGGCCCTACCCTGGTCCACGTGACCTTATGAATAGATTGGATTGCAAATAAGACATTTCAGTAGGTCCTAGGCCCATGTGACCCTATGGACAGTTTGGATGGAAAATAAACATTATAATGGGCCCTAGATTGGGAGGAAAATAAACATTATGGCGAGTCTCACATGAGGCCCACTTCGGTATATATATGGGCTAATGTATTTAGGTTTATCCTGGCATGTGATTAGGCCCATCTTAATACACTTGTGGCCCGTTGTCGAGACCCACTTTGATATATATGAGCCCATCTGAGAGGCCCATCTTAAGGTATTCGTAGTCCGTTGTTGGGGCCCACCTTAATGTATATAAGGCCCATATCGTGAGGCCATTGTGATGTATGCAAGGCCCATGGGTTATGACCCATTGCAAAATACCTAAGGCCCATTGGTAAGGCTCATTGAGCTGGCTCACTTGATGAATGTATGGCCCATGAGATACGACCCATTTGATGTATTTGAGGCCTAATGGGATGTACCTAAGGCACATTGCAATGTGTGATTCCGCCATGATTTATTGAGGCGAGCCGAGCCTTGGGAACAATGATGGTTAGACGTCCACATTGTATGGATGATGTCGGTTAAATGTCCGCATTATCACTTTACCTAAGGCCCATTGATAGGCCTATATTTGTAGTCTACAGACCATTTAGGCCCATCTTCATTTTAAGCAGAGACCACTATCATATCATAAGGTTAGTACCGTCCCATGATTCATGATCATACGCATCATATGTATGCTTGAGATAAGTAGTGACTGATCATAGCATATGCCTTCGGGCAGATTGTTTATGGGCTCCTTGATAGGCGGGGTTACCCTACATGAGCACATGTTTCACGCAGGATGGTTGCATGACTGATAGTGTGATACATGCACTTGCATATGTGTGGTTGTGATATGCCCTAGCGACATCAGGGCCATAGCCTCCACAGACATACCGTGGGTGGCTGGTTGGATACCGGAAACCTTGTTCTAAGCAATTGGGGTGCCATAGATGTCTCTGGGTGAAAGTCCCTGAACCCAATGGTACCAGATGATGACTCCAACGTCGAGACCAAGTGGATATAAGAGCGCACGAGGGCCGAATACCAGGAGGCCACGTCTTCCACCGTGTCGTGGTCGGTTGGAAAAGGGGTGTGGCCTTACTCGCCCGAGGGTAGGGGGCAATACTAGGCTGAGTTTGACCAGCTTGTGAATGAGTCCGCTATTGATGTGCCGGATAGGTATTGACAGATTATTGGCTAGGCAGATAGTGAGGTTTCTTACGCTCACTTGGACTGTGCGGCTAGGAGAGCGGCAGTGCCATTTGGAGTGTATTGAACCCCGGTAATTATCCAGAATGAGAACTGTACTGATATATGATGAGGATTGACATGCTTGACTTGCATTTTACCCCGCATAGTCTTGGTACGGCTGATTGCATTCATGTGTTCATCAGCATGATTCCGCATTACTCTGACATTGCATTCTGAACACACTCTTATTGCGCACACACTTACATCACCCTCTAAGCTTTCTATAAGCTTATGCATGATTGATGCATGTAGGTGACGCCAGAACACAGCCGTAGTATAGTAGCAGTTGGAGCGTGCAGTCGAGCTTCTGAAGTTTTTATTATTGTCAGTATTTTGTATTTTCCTTTCCTACACATTGTACTTAAAGTTTTTGATCATAGTGAATTTTGCAGTGGTGTTCTTGTGGTTATTGTTCGTGGGTTATGCTTATGTTATGCTCATTACGAATTAAATGAATATTAGAAATCCTCCTTGTAGCATCCCAGGATCGGAACCTGGTATATGGGTGCCGGGAGCCGAGAATGGGGTACTACGGAGGCTGTCGGCGCCGGATTCGACGATCGAGAATTTTGTGAGCCCGGTTTCCGAGTTTGGGGCTTGACATTTCAACCCATCAATTATACAAATGTTATATCGAATATTAATGTTACAAGCAAAATAGCCAAACTAAGGGTTGAATAGAGAAACCTTATTTGGGATTCACATGTAATGAGTAAACTCTGTGAGGCCCATCGTAATGGATGTGTCTTATATATGACATGAATCCATTTTACAAGTTCATTTTAGGGCTTGAGCCCAAAATCAAAGTATATCTAAAGCTCAAGTAGATCACACCATAGGGAATAGTGGAATTGATTGCCTACCATTGAAAACTTCTTAGGGTCACAAAGGTTTTGGATGAAGCTGATATTTGTTTTTCCTTTTATCCATGTTTTTGTGATCTTATAAAAGAGATTGGATGACAAACAAAACATCACTGTGTTCCTTTGGAAGGTTTAAATGGTGGAGGTTATTATCCCCATTGTTTTCTATGATGTGGTCCACCTGAACTTTGGATATGCTTCGACTTTGGGCTCATGCCCTAAGATGAGCTGCTAAAATGGATGGAAGGTGTAGATAAGACACATACATCACAGCAGCCCCACGGAGCATACTGAGTAAGCAATCTGCTGCCCTTCATTTGTAGCTTTTTCACTTTACCAACTTGAAAATTGTCATATAAACGGTTGGGATCATTGAAAGATGATCCAGATTCCCAAGTAAACGCATGGTATTGCAATACTTCTGAATTATTCAAGCAACCCTGTGGGAATGGAGGGATGACTTGGGACCGGAATCCTCTGCGACAAACATCCGAGCTCTGTGGATCTACCTTGATGTGTATTCAATATCCCGTCCGTCCATCAGCTGCATCAACTCATTCTCATCATACATAAACAAAATAAGATCAATCCAAAACTAATGTCGGTCACAGCAGGGGAATAATGCAAATTCACGGCTAGAACTTCTAAATTACTAGGTGTGGCCCACCTGAATTCTGGAGTTTGATTTGTGGGATTTCTCTTCATCGCATGGTAGGTCTCGCCTTAGAAACGTGTTGGATCCACATGTAAACAACATGGTGGCCCATGAAGATTTGTACACTCGGCACTCGGTATTGCCATCCCCACCATTCTGTCTTTCCTGAAACCGGAGTTGTATGGGATTCCATTCGGGTGAATCATGCCAAAAGTTAGACGGGGCACTGGTGGTGCCAATGGGCTCGGTGGGACCTCGTACTTAAGGCCCAGGGCCTGAGCTGGCTCGAGCATGGCATGGCTCTGAAAATTTTATTGGGCTGAGGCCTGGGTCAACCTGACCTGGCCCAGCCTCAAATTTTATAAAATCTTTATTTCATGCTTGAATGTTGCTAATCTATCTGTTGATTGAGTCAAACATACACGTAGAAATAGACACTTACGAGGACTGAAACAAACGGTTTACATTTAAGATGCATGGGTTTCCCAATCAAGGATTAGAATGCTATATTTGTAGGTTATAAGACATGTATGTATGAAGTTGGATCTAACTAGGTTGGGTTAGGCCAATTCGGGCTAAAATGACTTGAATCCAAGCTCAGCTAAAAATTTGTCAAGCCATGCATGCTAGACCTAAGTCTATCCTCAAACCAAGCTAATAGGTTCAATCCCGATCGAAAGCTGGGTGGAATACCGGCTCATTGCCACCCTTAGGGATGTTCCATAAGCATGCTCTAGCGCACAGGTGAGACAAGTAGATAAATCTGCTCGTCGAGTGGGCTACAATGCTACGATTGTATGAGAGAAATGGAAGGTTGCAATAGCCCATATATGGCCGGGTTCTCGAACGCATGCGACATGACCCACCTCTTCAATATCTCTTCTATCACTTTAGCACTCATTGCTTGTGTATGTCAACAAAAAAATGATTGGAATTGGGTGTGTTCGCCTTGTCATCAGTGGCTTGCATATAGACATTTAGGGTTAGTTTGGTTAATTAAGACAGTTCCTAAATCAAATCACAAGTGATATGATTACAATTCTCCATTTGTGATGATAAATTGGGCTTCTGGCTGGAAATATTCTTAGCAGACATGGTTGTTAGTGGCAAGTTGTGGAAGCTTTCATGATTTGGAACTAATTAAAACCAAAAAGCTGCTGCAATCTCATTTGAAGGGCTCTCTTCCCATATACGAATTGGAATGTTTGGCTGTTCCAGAACAATTGCATTTTCAACAATAAACACATCTCTAACACAACTCATTATCCAAATCACAAAGGATCTCAAGAAGGCATACTTGATTGAGGAATAGAGCATCCTTGGGGATTGAAACTAAGCAGGGATGACTATGTAAGACTTCTATTAAGTGGGTTATATATGATCATTGGTTTTGATCTATCGTTGAATTATTCAAATCGTGTGATTTGATGGGCTTCCTGCAATTATGATTGATTCAGATATGTTTGAGGTGAGATACTTGAACCATGATATAATTATTCAAATTGATATAAAAACTTATGGTGTAGAGACTTCAGAGGAGAGGAGTATGATGGGGAAACTTTTTAATCATTTATATATATATATATATATATATATATACATGTCTTGGTTACCTCATCAATATAAATAGCAAATCTTAATTTCATTGAGAGTTTTTCACAAAGTTATATGATGTGAAAGATCGAACATCTCTCTTAAAGACATGGCGGCATCGGAAATATCTTCCTACACAGGTACACATTTAAGATTTAAGTTTGTGATCTCCATTATTGATACATATATGACTTATTTATTCCACTATTTAGTTTACTAACTCGAGTTACATCAGATGAAGTCTCTGTCAAATGGTTGGCCCAAAAGTTAGGTATCACCGGGCTCAGCTTTGATAGTGTAGTTGTTAATAACAGTGTGTCTAAAACAAGCGGAGTTCTACACAATAATTTTGGCCATTTTTTTTAATGTCTTTCACAATCAAGCTTCAAAACTATACAATTAATATTTACTTGATGTAGGATGGATAAGGACGACTTAATGGCCAGCTAGCACTACAAGAAAAGGGGGCTTTAGCCTCACTTCAAAACTGTGGCTAAAAAGGTTAAAAACTGAGGCTAAAGCCTTTAGCCTCAGTTTTGCCTCATTTATCCAAACCGAGGTTGATATCCCCGTGGCTAAAGGCTTTAGCCTCAGTTTTAGCAACTGAGGCTAAAATGACTTATAGCCTCAATTCTTCAAGTGAGGCTAAAAACCTTTTTAGCTTCAGTATTTTTGAAATGAGGCTAAATCAAAATTTTAGCCTCCTTTGTTTTCAATTGAGACTAAATCCAAATTTTAGCCTCGGTTGCCTCCAATTGAAGCTAAATCTATTTTTAACCTCGGTTCTCAACAACTGAGGCTAAATCCAAGCCTCTGTTACAAATTGAGGCTAAAAATGTTCATTTTTTAAAATATTTATTTAAACTACTAATCCATTTATTCAATCCACTCATGAAACAATCAATCATGAAAGCCATAATACCAAGTTAACAACTCAATCAATCTCACTTGTTTACTATTGAAAGTTTTCAAAACAAACTCAATCAAATTATTACACAACATTAGGTTCCACAAATAATACAAAGTCACAATGCAAGATTTGGGTATGACTTTTGCTTGACTGATGAACAACTATAGCTTGTTCGGTTGTCTGAAAGCATCTGCAAAGAAGAAGAACTCGCCATTAGCAATAATTTTGTGTGCGACTGTCCAGGTGTCAAATGAACACAACTCCCCGTGCTATCTTCCCTATTACAACCCGAGAAAGTGACTGAACCCAAAAATAAAAACAGAAATAACTTTGCTTTTAACCTGTTGGTGACAGCACCATCCATTTCTTAGATTGTTGTGAAAAAGGAAATAAATGATGAAAAATTGGTGAAATTATCCTGACATGGTTTCCAAAACCCCCCAAAAAGAAGAAGAAGAAGTAGGAAAGATCATGTTTTGTTACCATAACCAGCTCCAACTCTTTGAAATTCTGCGGAGAAAGCCAAGGTTTCTCTCACAGTCATTTCTCCTATATGGACATCATATTGACTGATGTAGGCAGAAGTCCTCTGAGGCACAAACTCTTCCATTTCATGACCGTTGTAAGTTACGCTCCCAGAAACCTGGCATTTCAAGTAAAGAAGAAAAACACGTCCCATGTGTACATAAAAACAATTATTGAGAAGTTGTGAAATTACAGCAATCATAGATTATTTTTTATTTTTTTATTTTTTAAAAAAAGGAAAAGAGAGATGCAATTTTTTTTTCCAAAGATGTGAGAAATACAATATTTCTACCTTGAGATCTGAATCAAGCTTCCCTGCCAAAGATAAGAGTAAAGTGGTCTTCCCCGAGGCTGGAGGTCCTAACAGCAAAGTCAATCTATGAAAGTATGTGGAAAAAACTATCAGTTGGTTAGGCACAGAATATCTTTGCATTATATGAAAACCAAAAGTAATCAGAACCTAATTCATTATTTGATCAAAACCCTTCTTCTCTTACCTGCAAGGCTTGCATTTATGTCTGGAAATATGGAAGAAAGGATTAGAAACAGTACCTCTTAAGATTCTTATTTCTCAAGGCAATCATGCTTGCAGAGGCCCAGGAAAGTGCTTCTTTGGGACTTGATGCTATATCATCGTCGATGCTGAGCTTTGTCTTCAAATCATTCGGTAGTGCCTGCACAGAGAATCTATTATATCAAGATCAATTTACGGTAGAAAATTGAAGTGGGAAACTAAATATTTAGCTTAAGATGCTTTCAAAAGATGACCTACCATAACATCATTTACAAGCTTCTCAAGCTGAATCTGTTCAATATGAGTACAGGGAACATAAGAGCCCTCCAGACCCAATTCCTCTGTAATGAATTTTACAACTAGACGGTCTCTTCCTTATACCTTTCACCAAATCAGCAATTTTTAAGTTATAAAAGTTTGTAACGACAATGTCATTAGATCTGGCAATAAAATTTACACTACTAAATTGCTATACAACGTCAAAGATACAAACATATACTGCAACTGTACAAAAGATTTATTTTCATGAAAAAGATGCATGGTAAAAAGACCCAATATTGATTTTGTTGGTCTAACAAGTGGCTTATGGATTTCAGATGCCTAGAAAAACCACTTGGTGCTGATTTTGTTGGAAGAATAAAAATTGGGTTGTGAATCTTGATGTCTAAATTCAGTTTTGCCTTTTATGTAACTAGTAACAGCAGGCACTAATTGCTGCATTTCAGTTTTAGCTTTTGATTTTTATTATCACCTTGATGAAAAAGTGTAGCAATCAGGTAACTTTGATTTTGAGATCAATCCCACTGCCTTTTTAGAAACTTGCTCAGCCATGTAGCCCACAGATAGAATAGTCAGGATTGTTCTCTATCCATGAGATTTTTGGGGCATAGTCTATCCAAACTTGTAATCAATAAACCAATGGCCTGGATTACTGAATCACGGGCCCCACTTGTTAGAAGTGGAAAACCAAGTAGCCCCAGCAAACTCATGGGAGGAGGATCCTATACAGAATCCAAACAGGGCAAAGCTTAGTGAAAGGAAGATACAGTTTGTACACATGAAAATTGACAAAGCACCCATCTGTTACATACCTTATTTACCAATTCAGAAAAAAGAAAGAAGCCCCTCATCTAATTAAATGATTCTCCATCTGGGAGAACTAAGGGGCTTTTGATTCATATGAGAAGTTTAGACAATGTGGCAGCCAAAGCAGACTGGTCCAGGCTGTAGACCATAGGCACATGTTTACTAATGTACTAAAGCAACAGAGGCATGCAGAATGAGAATTCATACCTAATCACTTACAAGGTAGTCAAGTTCTTCATGTTCCTAATAAATGTCAATGATGGGGTCCCGTTCCTTATGTTGCTAATTTGCCTATATGATCATCAGTTAGTCAATTAAACAACAATAATAAAAGGTAAATGTAGTTAAATTGGAAATGATTAAGCAATGCGAATACACAGATTGGTTAGGGTTATACATGGTTAAACAATACAAAGGAAAATATCTTTAAAAGAAAGGAGAAGAAAAAAAAGAGCTATAGTGAACAAGCGCCTGTGACATCCAGCCCCTCGAATAGGTTGGCCCAACCATGAGGATCGCCTAGTTCAGTAGGAAAAATCATATATAAGCCAGTAAAGCAAGGACCAGTACATATCATATAACACCAAATTCTGCTGACTTCCTAACAATCAGCAATATCATTGACTCATTTACTTTACAGTAGACATGGATAACTTTCAAACTTGTCATGGATCCCAAAAATATCACCCATTGCTAGTCCCATTACCATTTAATACCATGTTTGTAATTCATAGAGTGGATAATAGGTGGTGATCATTGAGGATCTCAGATAACTGAACAATCATCAAGTCTGTTTAACAAACAGGAGAAAACATTTAAACATTCCATTGCTTACCATCTAAAAGGAGTACTAGCTCCACACCAGATTGCATTTTTTCATAACATGCATTGTCAGTCATTCTATGACCATCACATATTTCACTTCATTCCACATTAATAATTGGTTATATATGTGCCATTTTCATCACCCATAACAACAAAAAAGCATCCAAGACAGTAAAAGCCTAGTAAGTTTGATGTGGGTAAAATACTCTGACAGGTTATTTTCATTTATACTGATAAAGATAGTCATGGAATTGGTGCAAATGGAAGCAAGAAATATTGTCTACAGAAATTGTTTGCAAAATGAGCACCACAATCACATAGGATGAAATAGCTACAATGTTTGGCACATCAGTGACGTGATGTGATGTAAAACATTGACATAGATCATCCCCAAAAAATTCTAAAATTTGATTTTCTCCAATTGATTATAAGTTGTGACATATCCTTCCATCTAATCATACAGTTGCCAGGAATAAAACAAGAGAGCTAAGGAAAAAAAAAAAAAACTCAAAAGCAAGCTTTGAAGGAATTATGTATAAAAATGCAAAAACCCTTGTTTTTTTTGTTTGGACTGCTAACAATTCCAAAAACCGATGCATCGAATCAGCAAAATAATTTTACAAAAAAATATAAATCTGAATTTTCCTATGATCTAAAATCTGCCCAATCGGTTCACCTCCTCGTATTCACATTCCATAGGGAGCACTGCAACTTAACAGTGGGCCGTATATTGGATGGCATATATAAAACACAATAGAATAATCTAAACAAATCCAAGACATAACAACCACCAAACTAAGATAGAAGCAACAGAAAAAATTATAGAAACGAAAAAAAAAAATCACTTCATTTCAAACAGATCCAAAAATAAAAAATAAAACCTCAGCAAAACAACAAGAAGATTAATTTCTTTAACAATCAAATTAAAGTCAATTAAAATAAAACCTCATTACCAATTAATAACTCATTATATCCAAGACATAACAACCACCATCTGGATTGCCTTGAAACTATGTCATGTGTACAGTTGAAGAGTTAAAACCATTTTGTAAAATGGGGGTTTATAGAGTCTAGCCTGAAAAAGTAGGTCTCAGCATACAGCTTCACCTCTCAAGTACCTAAATGCAGGCTCCTCCTGTGGTTCTGGTTTGCTGCAATTTTGAAGATGGTGGTGGCTCATCCCCTATTCCTCTCCTCACACATGGCATTCATGTACATCTATGCAGACAGTCCAAACTGTGATAAACTATGGTGATAGATCATGTCTCCAACATCATGCTAATAAATAAATCTTAACCATGCAATTAATGGATATCAAATGGATGGTTAAATGTAAATTATATCCGGACTGAAATCCAAGAGGCAAAATCAGATAGTAACCATCATCTTGATTACCATTGAAATCATGCTGCTATCACTGAGGCGCATATAATCCCGGATCAATGATGTCAACCCATCAGGTGGTCCCCACTGTGTGGTTGTCCTGGTCCAAAATCAGGCCAGACCATTCATCAGATGAACCGCAGTGGATGGAACAAATAAATGGTAGAAAACAACTAGCTAAAGATGTGCTAGTCTATGCATACATGTCAATGCATAAATGGGCATACATGTACCTTAGGTCATAGATTAGCTTGCCAGACAAGTTCAGTAACAAAGTGCAGGCTAAATTGCCTGAAAGAATGTAAAATGGTATGGACTGATTACCTCCAATCAGAGATCTGCTATCAAAGTGTCCATTTGAACTCTGAATTTATTTCATTTTTAGGTTCATACCCTAAAATGAGTTGGCACAGCAGATAGATGCAATTCATATAAAACACAAATATCACGGTGGACCGTACAGTCCCCAACACACCATCACAATACTGCAGGACAGTGTGGGCCACACCACGTAATCCATGTCCTCTAAATTGCATTTAGCAAGGACGATGAGAAAGTAGAATTTGATAGCACGGAAATTGCTTACCCAAGGCTTTCACAGGAACTCGTTCTTACACTGGGAAGCTAGGTGGGGCCATCTGTATGTTTGTGAGAAATTCACTCTGTCATCTGTTTCACTAGCTTATTACAGGACATGAGATAAAATATTAAGCATAGTCAAAACTCAAGTGAGCCACGTGGGAGGAAACAATGGGAATTGAATTATAATAGTTGAAACATTTGTTCGGACACAACAGTTTTGTATCAAACTAATTTTTATTTTTTTTCAAGCATATAACATAATGGGGAAACACCTGTTCTTTGTGGGATGCTGACACCGAGTCTCCATTGCAAGAAGTTAAGTGGTTTGCAGGTTCCCCAATGCCACTCATAACTATGGTTGGAAAGGTTGTAGCCAAATATGCAAAACCTATAGCTAAATGATCAGGGAACTTCTTAAATTATTTCAAGGGTACTGGATTGGCAATATTCCCGTTTACAACAGGATATACATGAAGCTCCAAGGTAAGAATCCTGTAGATAAACCCTCATATAGCTGTTCTTGAATGTACGGTCCACACATCTGCCCACATTCATTGACATACATCCATCCGCTCACAAAGACAGCTTGAGTGTATCCAGAATAACTATTTTCCTGGCATGCATTTCCACCAATATTGCACAGGTTAGCAACATCACCACTATTATTTACAGATTGGCAACTCCCTTCCATTGCAACATGTGAACCTACTTCATGTGGATTGCAGCTGGTCGAAGGATCACATGCATTCGATGAGCACCTAGGCATGCCGAGAACATACCAAACCAAGAAACATAAATAGAGAAGTTGAGTATCAGCCATAAGAGGATGCTACATGAAACTTCTTCATAAAAATTGAGATTTTTTGGTATTTAGCAACAGTCAATACCCATGTGACGAGCAGCCTTCCATGTGTTGATGAAGATGTGAGGCAACATCACCAATCTCCCCTATACACATATATGCTTCCAAATCAGGTGTATTAGACAAAATCTCAGAAAAGAACATCAAAGCATCTGATTTATTAGACAAAATGCTTGCTGAATTTTCACTTCTTTGAAAATTCACCAGATGCAACATTGCTTAAAAAAAGGACAAAACCCTAATTTCCAAACAAATCACATTAGAGTCGAAGAGAGATCTCCGAAAGGGGCCAATCTCAGAAATTCCAAAACAAATTCCTACAAATCAAACCACAACTCATACACAATACGCAAAAAATAAAACCTTTGGGATTTCTCCCACATCTACCGCATCCAAAACCTAACTCTCCCCAACGAAATCAAAAGCGATTTCCAGAAACTCAGCAATTCCGGCAAAAACACACAAAATGCAGGAAAAAAAAGGCACGAGATTGAATTTTTTTAAACTTTTTCCCACCAAACGCATCAAAACCCAACCATTCCTACAAAAAAAAAAAAAAAAACCCTAGCGATTCCCACCACAATTTCAAGAGGAACTGACACTACAAGAGCCACGAAACCTTAGCGATTCCCTTCTTCAATCAGCGACGAATGGTCGAAGAAATGGGAAGAAATGCCAGATTGCACGGTGAATAACACAGATCGAAGGGAGATTCGTATGTACCTGGCGATGTTGAGATCGATTGAAGATCAGATCTTTGATTTTTTCATTTTTTTCATCTTTCTTTCTTTTTCTTGCTACGGTCTCTCCCTCTCTCTCTCTCTCTCTCTCTCTCTCTCTCTCCCCTTTTTCTTTTCTTCTTTTCATTTTTCTTGTTTCTTTTGGGTTAAAAACCTACCAATGGCGAGTCCCTCTCTCTCTCTGCCACGAAGGGCCGTTGAGTAGACTTTTAGCCTCGGTTGGCAACCGAGACTAAAAAGTAGGGCGTGGATCAGGTGCTACCCCCTCCTGAGCTCGATATAGGCGGAGGCCCATGGGCCAATAAAGGGATACAGTGATGTATTACTTTTATCCACACCATCCATCCATTTTTCTACATCATTTTAAAATAATGGATAAAAAATAAGGCAGATGAAAAGCTTAAGTGGACCACACCATAAGAAGAAGCAGTGTAAGGATGCCCACCATTAAAACCTTCGTGGGGTCCACCGTGCCATTTATTTTCCATCCAACCTTTTGATATGGTTATATATACATGGATGAAGTGAAAAAATAAATATCATACTGATCTATAACTTTTGTGGCCCTGAGAATTTTTCAATGGTAGGAATTTAATTCCCACTGTGTGGTCCATTTAAGACTTGAATTTGTTTTATTTTTTGTCCAGTATTCTAAAATGATATGGAAAAAAATGGATGAACGATGTGGGTAGAAGTCATACGTCACGGTGGCCCGTGGGGCCTTTGCCTGTCCCGATAAGTAGACTTTAAAGGTAGACTTCTCGCCTCGGTTCCTATGCAACTGAGGCTAAAAGGTAGAGTTTTAGCCTCAAATCCTATGCGACTGAGACTAAAAGGTAGACTTTTCGCCTCAGTTCCTATGCAACTGAGGTTAAAAGGTAGACTTTTCGCCTCAGTTCCTATGCAACTAAGGCTAAAAAGTAAACTTTTCGCCTCGGTTCCTGGCAACTGAGGCTAAAAGGTAGATTTTTTGCCTCGATTCCTATGCAAGTGAAGCTAAAAGGTAAACTTTTCGCCTCAGTTCCTGTGTAATTGAGGCTAAAAGGTAGACTTTTCGCCTCGATTCCTATGCAACTGAGGTTAAAAGGTAAACTTTTCGCCTCGGTTCCTGTGTAACTGAGGCTAAAAGGTGGACTTTTCGCCTCGGTTCCTGGCAACTGAGGCTAAAAGGTAGACTTTTTGCCTCGGTTCCTGTGCAACTGAGGCTAAAAGGTAGACTTTTTGCCTCAGTTCCTGTACAATTGAGGCTAAAAGGAAGACTTTTTGTCACGCCCTAAACTCGAAAATCGGGCTCACAAAATTTTCGATCGTCGAATCTGGTGCCGACAGCCTCCGTATAACCCCATTCTCGGCTCCTAGCGCCCATTCGCCAGGTTCCGATCCTGGGATGCTACGAGGAGAATTTTCAACGTCAATTTGATTCATAATAAGCATAACCAAAGGCATAACCCACAAACAATAACCAAGAACTCCATTACATTTCCACTATGATCAAAAACTTTACAAGTATAATAAGCATAAAGGGAAATACAATGGTAAGGAACAAAAACTCCAAAAATGATCTGCAAGTGCTCTAGCCTCAGCGCTGCTGCGCCCCAACGTCACCTGCACGCAACGGTCGTGCATAAGCTTATAGAAAGCTTAAAGGGTGGTGAAAGTGTGTGCACAAGGTAGTAATATGATCATGCAATATTAGAGTAATGCGGAATATGCAGATGGATCCATTATATCATGAGCCGTACCAAGGCTATGCGATACAACATGTAAGTCAAGCATACAATCCTCATCTAAGTCCACATGTCAATACAGCTCAACTCTGGGATATCACCGGGGTCTAGTACACTCTAAACCAGATTGCCGCCTCATCGGGCATAATAAGGTAAGTGGAAGAGACCTCACTATCCGTCTGTCAATATCGAGCACAACTCATCGATAGCGGACCCATTCCTCGAGCTGATCAAACTCAGCCTAGCATTGCCCCCTACACTCGGGAGGGTAAGGCCGCACCTCCTTCCAACCGACCACGATACAGTGGAGAGCACAATCATCTAGTATTCGGCACTCAACGCTCATCTACCCACTCGGTCTAGACATTGGAGCAACCTCTTGATACCATAAGGGTTTAGGGACTTTCACCTAGGGATATCTATAACACCCCATGTAGAACAAGATTTCGGGTATCCAATCCTGCCAACCACGATATGTCTGTGGAGGCTACGACCCCGATATCGTTAGGGCGTACAGTAACCATATCACACGATGCGAGATGCATGAATCACACTATCCAATCATGCAGCACATCCTTGCATGTAACGTGCGCTCATGTAGGGCAACACTGCCTAATCGGGAGCCCATAAACAACCTGTCCGAAGGCATATGCTATGATCAGTCACCTCTCATATCAAGCATACATATGGTGCGTATGATTATGAGTCACGGAACTATACTAAACATGTTATAATGAAATGAACTACCCTTACCATGCAGATGGGCCTAGACGGCCTATACACAATAAGTACGGGCCTAACAATGGGCCCCGAGGAGAGTTGTAATGCGGACATTTAACCAACATTAAACTCGTAACGTGGACGTCAAACCAACATTACTCCCAAGGCACGGTCGTCATGAACATCATTACATAATCCGTGTTGGGATCACCCATTGCAATGGACCTTAGGTACTTCCCATTGGGCCTTAAATACATCAAATGGGCCATGTCGTATGAGCCTTTTATTCATCAAGTGAGCCACATAAATGGACCACACCAATGAGCCTTATGTGCATTGCAATAGGTCAGAACCCGTGGGCCTTAAATCGCATCAAATGGGCCTAATCTCATGGGCTTTAAAATACATCAAATGGGTCCAATCCCATGGACCTTGGAACACATCAAATGGGTCCACTCTATGGGCCTTAAATAGTTCAACAACTGGCTACATTCATGGACCCAATTAAATTTAAATGTGGTGTACCTCAAAAGTGCATTCATTAAGCCCAACATTTAAAGAACTAAAGGTATAAATCATTTCCTCTAAGATCTTTATAATATGGTGGGCCCCACTCCTCAAAATTTCAACCCAAGGCCAGCATAATTATAACATGTTGCTGTCCTAAATTTGGGCACTCTATTGGAGTGGGTCCAAGGCCTCTAAAACTCTGAAAATTGAGGGCCAAGGTCCCTCATCATGCATACAATGAGAGAAAACCCAAAAAGGTGGCCCGCCATCAGAAGAAATATTTTTGAATTATGGTTTTTTATCAAGGCATATTGCTGGACTGCACAGCAGAAAAAATCTAGGAGTCCAACCATCTTGGCCCATTCTTTTGGATACCCAAACGGGTTCACTTGAGGCTGAAATTTCACAGAGTGATACTTCCATAGGTGGGCCGCACCCCTACAAAATTTTAAAATTTTTGAACATCTTTAAATATTTTAATTCATTTACATAAATCAATCTGTCCGGAAAATCGGACTGATCTGGACACCATATTATATGGGCCGGTCCCGCTATCACCATGGTGTGTACAGGCATCCATTGGCCCCAAAATTTTATAGGTGGGTCCTACCATAAGTAGGACACCTTCTTAAAAATTTTTATAATTTTTAAACACCCATAGGTATTTTAATAAATTTTAAAAATCCAACTGTCCATGGTGGAATGTTGCTGGAACAGTACAGAAAATCCAGACTGTCCACCTCACTTGGACTACACCTTTGAGACCCCAATGAAGGTCAGTTGGGGCTGAAATTTGGGGGACATCAAGATGAGATCCTCACCTTTTAGAAAAGTATATTTAATAAGTATGAATAGTCCCCCAACTAATCCCAAAATTTAGTCCAAAAATAACCAGAAACTGTCCAGAAAAATCTGGACAGCAACATGTACTTAGATAAAATTTATTAAATAAGTTAAATAAAAAGGGAAATACATTAATGGGCCACACACATCAGGAAATAAAATGAGAAAAAAGAGAGATAGAAGGACAATCCGACCATAGGAAAAGGGGCTTCGCCACTATTGAGCCCTCCCAAGATCAATCACACCCAGACATCATACCTAGATTTACATTTACAACATGGATCTTGCACATGCATGGCCTATAATTAAAATGCATGGTGAGGATGCCATCCCTACCATGGTTATAAGGTCTAGATGACCTAAACATAATATGATATGAAATAAAACTACCATGATGGGGCCCATAGAGAAAGGCCCCATGCATGGATCATGCATGCATAAGGTAGGCCATTAGGCCACAACCATGGGATTGTGTGGGATCTCCACCATTGATTGGTGGGTCCTACACTTCCCTCATGAAAGGAAAAAATATCTAGGCTATAAAAAAATTAATTTTTTTTACATCTAGAGGAGCACCCACCGTCCGATCTTCTTGCTCATAGGGGTTCCTTAGCACCTCAGCTTGGATTTCAATAGAAGAGATGGGGAATGAATGGTTAGGATGAGGAGATCATGGGGTAGAAAGTGGGCCACCTTGGAGTTTTGGGAATGCTTGGAGAGCTCTCATACGTATGGATTTTTTTTGCTTGAGAGAATGAGATGAGAAATGAGAAAGAGAGAGAGTTGTAAAGAGAGAGAGAGTGATGGATGAATGTGGTGAGTGATGGTTGTGTAAGAAAATCTTGACTTTTGTGGCCTTTGTGTAAGAAAGGCATGGGAGGTGTAAGTACTTTTTGACTTTGATGGCTTTTGGTGTAAGAGAGGTATGGGCTTTGTAAGAGATTCTTGACTTTTGTGGTTGCTTGGGAATGGGTGAAAGGTGATGTGTACTTGACATGTACTTGACATATGATGGATTGATTGATGGGATTGATGTGACATCTCGTAGAGATTCTCTTGAGTTTCACAACGCACGGTGTTTTTCTCACACCGAACGTTGGCCCACATTTCTTGACCAGTGTATTGCCTCGGCGTGCAAGTCGCGGCATCGGAACCACAGCGATGGCGCGGTCGTTATGGTATTGGTCTTGAGTTGAGTCGATATAGGTTGACGGCATATGAATCAGGGTCGCGCGTCAATATCGGTTAAAGGTCGAAGGTTGTCGGAATTCGACCGGTAAGACCGCGAAAGTCTATGGAATGGTACGAACTAAGATACGGGTCTTACAGCTCTCCCCTCCTTATAAAAATTTTATCCTGAAAATTTGTACAATCATCTCAACTAAGCATAACTCATGAAGAAGAAGAGACATAACATTACTATATAAAATCAGAGATAGCATACAAAATACAATACATGATCAATCATTAAAGAGATGAGGATAACGCTCTTGAATCTAGGCCTCACGCTCCCAAGAAGCCTCCTCTACAGAATGGTGACCCCATTGAACCTTCACCAACGGAATGACCTTGGTTCTGAGGACCTACTCCTTCCGATCAAGGATAAGGACTGGCTGCTTAATATAAGAAGCATCCTCACGAACCTCCAGCGCTGCCAATCAATAACGAAAACTATGTTTGACCCACACTTACTCAACATGGAGACGTGAAAAACGTTGTGGACGCCAGACAACTGAGATGACAAGGCAAGCCGATAGGCCACGGCGCCAACGCACCCAGTGATATCAAAAGGTCCTATGAATCTCGAGGTAAGCTTCCCTTCGCTCTGAACCGAACTACGCTCTTCATGGGAGAGACCTTGAAATACACATGGTCCCCTACCTCAAACTCCAAGGGACGATGCTGACGATCAGCAAAACTCTTCTGTCGGCTCTGAGCTGTGCACATCCTCTGCCTGATGATATCAATAGCCTCTGACATCTCCTTCACAAACTCGGGACTTAGGAGACGATGCTCTCTAACCTCGGTCCAACAACTCGGTGATCTGCATGGTCTACCATATAGTGCCTCAAAAGGATCCATGCCGATAGTCGCCTGATAGCTGTTATTGTATGAGAACTCAGCCAATCGCAGATGCTCATCCCAGCTACCTCCGAAATCAATCACGCAAGCCCGAAGCATATCCTCAAGGATCTGGTTGACCCTCTCGGTCTGCGGATGGTACGCGGTGCTGAGCTGCAAATCAGTCCCCATTGCTCGCTGGAATCTCCCCCAAAACTGAGACCTGAACCTCGAGTCTCGGTCAGAAATGATCGAGACTGGAACGCCATGCAGTCTCACGATCTCCTCGGTAAATAATTTCACAAGCCGGTCCATAGAGCAAGTCGCACGCATCGCAAGAAAATGTACCGGCTTCGTCAGATGATCCATAACAACCCAAATGGCGTCATGACCACGCTGAGTCCTCTACAAACCCATAATGAAGTCAGTCGACACGTGCTCCCACTTCCACATCAGGACGCTCAACGGCTGCAATAGACCAGGAGGTCTCTGATGTTCGGCCTTGACACGCTGGCACGTGTCACACTCGGCCACAAAACTGGCGATCTGGCGCTTCATCCCTGCCCAAAAATACTGTCGCCTCATGTTACGGTACATATTCGTCGAGCCGGGGTGGATAGAAAATCGCGATCGATGTGCCTCGGTCATAAGATCTCTGCGTAACTCTAGAATCTCCGGGACACATAATCGACCTCTGAAGCGAAGTCCACCGTCTGCACCAATCTGCCAATCTGCCTGACTCTCAGATGTAGCCTCAGCCATAAAACTCTGCAACGACTCATCAGCCTGCTGAGCCTCGATCATCCTAGCGACAAGAGATGGTTGAATCGACAGGCTCGATAACTGTACAATGGAAGACTGCAGGCCGAACTCAAAATCATACGCTGCGATATCCTCAAGCATCCGCCACTCCTAAATCATCATATGCGCCACTAGGCCTCATGGCTGATGGCTGAGGACATCTACTACCACGTTCGCCTTACCCGGGTGGTACTGGAGATCGAAATCATAGTCTTTCAGGAGCTTCATCCAGCGCCTCTGTCTCTCAGACTGCGAGAAGAGGTACTTCAAGCTCTTGTGATCAGAGAAGGGCTCGAACTTGACCCCATAAAGATAGTGCCTCCACACCTTCAGTGCGAAGACAACTGCGGCCAGCTCTAAGTCATGCGTAGGATATTTCATCTCATGGACCTTGAGCTGACGAGACGCGAAGGCCACTGGTCTCCCGTGCTACATCAGGATAGCACCCAAACCAATATGCGAGGCATCAGTGAATATAATAAAACCGTCACTCCCAGAGGGAAGAGTGAGGACAGGAGCGGACGTCAGACGGTCCTTCAACTCCATAAATGTTAGGTCGCAGGCGTCACTCCAAATAAACTCTGCGCCCTTCCGAGTCAACCTGGTCAGCGGGGCTGCGATACGAGAAAAACTCTCAATAAAACGCCGGTAATAGCCCGCCAAATCAAGGAAACTACGGATCTCTGTCGCAGTCGTGGGTTGGACCCACAGACGCACTGCCTTAACCTTCGAGGGGTCCACTGCGATACCCTCTCTCTTCACCACGTGACTGAGGAACTTCACCTCCTCCTGCCAGAACTCGCACTTCTCCAGTTTCGCATACAGCTGGTGTGCGCGGAGGGTCTGCAAAGTGATCTCTAAATACTGTTCATGCTCCTCACGGGTTCTTGAATAGATCAGGATATCGTCGATGAAGACTACAATAAACTGATCGAGATATGGACGGAAGACCACGTTCATCAACTGCATGAAAACCGTGGGTGCATTGGTCAGTCTGAAGGACATGACCTGAAACTCAAAATGACCGTAACGCGTCCTGAATGCTGTCTTCGGAATGTCCTCATCTTGGACCCGAATCTGATGATAACTGGAACGTAGGTTAATCTTCGAAAAGAACTGTGCACCCTGCAGCTGGTTAAACAAATCATCAATCCTAGGGAGCGGGTACTTGTTCTTGATCGTGACTTTGTTGAGCTCGCGATAGTCAACGCAGAGCCTCAATGAACCATCCTTCTTCTTCACTAAGAGTACCGGCGCTCCCCACGGCGAACTGATCGGATGGATAAAGTCAACTCTTGCAACTCGTCCAACTGCTTCTGCAGTTCCCGTAACTCGAACGGTGCCATACGATACGGGGCCTTCGAAATAGGAGCGGTACCGGGTATGAGATCAACCTGAAACTTTATAAGTAGACGAGGCGGTAATCCCGAAATCTCCTGAAACACATCGAAAAAATTACAAACCACAGGTAAATGGTCGATACAAGCAGCAAAAGGCTCCTCGATGGCACATGACATCAAATAAGACAATCGCTCTCCTCTGACATCTGCAACGAATTGGAACTGCGGCACGCCGGGTATACAAAACGTGACTGTCCTCGTGGCGCAGTCTAATATGGCATAGTACTCGATGAGCCAATCCATGCCCAGAATGACATCAAACTCGGACATCGGCAATGCAAATAGATCGGCAGGCAGAAAGGTATCCCCAACTAGAACGGGGTAAGACAAACAAAATCGGCCCAACACTGTAGTCCTCCTCAAGGGAGTCGATACTGATAGGCTTTCACACGAAGACTCCAATGGTAAGTCAGTTGATCGGCAAAAGCTCTCGGCCACAAAAGAATGCGAAGCACCGGAATCGAATAACACACGTGCAATGCACGCAGAAACTGAAAGTATACCCTCAACAACTCCTCCAGAAGACTGTGGGTCCTGCTGAGCCACATAAAACCTAGCCTGAGCCGGCTGGGGAGGTGCATGTCTCCTCTGAGTGTGCTGCTCTTACTGATGGGGTCACTGAGGGGGTCGAAACTGCTGCCTCTGCTGTTACGGCCTCTGAGGCTGGTGCTGATGCTGCTGCTGAGGTGGTCTCGGTGGTGGGGGCTGCTGTAGTGGTCTTTGCTGCGGCTGTGGTGGAGGATGCTGTAGAGCCCTCTGCTGCTGTGGGCCTCTCTGCTGCTGCTGGGGGCTGGGACACTCCCATGAACGGTGTCCCGTCGCACCGCACCTAAAACAAGTGCGGTGAACTGTTCGGAGGAGGTGGTGGAGGTGCTGCTGGTGCTCGGAAGGCTGGGCGACCTGTGCGCCTCTGCTGCTGTGGTCGACGCTGCTGGGAATCACTGGAAGGAGCCTGCCTCTTTCGGTCTCTCCTCTGACCACGATCAGACTGAGAACCGTCCCACTCAGTCTCAAAAATCTGGGCCTTTCGCACCACTTCCTCAAAGGTCGGGAGCTCATGCCCAATAACACGGCTGCGAAGACCGTAATGTAAGCCGTCCTCGAAGCAGCGGGCTATCCGCTCCTCGTCATCAACCAGATAGGGTGCAAATCTAGACAGTACAACAAAACGAGCCGCGTACTGGGCCACTGTCATATCACCCTGCACCAGGGCCTCGAACTCCAACGCTCGCTGTCATCGGATGTGATCAGGGAAGTACTGTCAGTCAAACCGATCCATAAAATCCTCCCATATCCATACAAAATGTTCACTCCCCAAGTACAGGGTTGTGATGTAGTAATAACTCGATAAGACCGAGGTCGAATCCCAAAGGACTGAAACTTGTACGTTATCTAAAACTAACCAGAACTATAACTAAATTAAGATGAAGTCTAAATCAAATAGAATTTAAGGAATAATTATGAAATTATTATCTAAAACTTAGGAGAAATCAGAGATAGGAAACTAGGGATTCAGAGGATCCACTCATAGAGATCAGTGAGATCTTATGCTTGCAACAAGAATCATGAAATTTAAACTGAACTGTCGTTGAGATAGTTTTCAAAAGATGAAAGGTATATGAATTAGAATGGATTCCATCACCAAACCATGCCCAAGAGACTATGGCAAACAACAGAATTAAACTAATTACCAACCAATCACATGTATGAAGGTTAGGAAGGGTACCGTCATTCGACCATGCCCAGGAGACTATGGTGAAAAACAGGGCTTCCTGACGTCATAAAAATAAAAGAGAAAAGAAAATATTCAAAGCTATCACAGACCCACTGTAATTTTAGTCACAACAGACCATTAAGGACTAAAAATATTTTCATTAATAAAACCAAAACCAATGTCAATTCAATCTAAACAAAAGGTACAAGCAGCTCTCTCCCATCACGCTACAAGCTTCACCTCCTAGCCCTAACTAGGAGGTTTAGCCTAACATAGTGAGGCTAAGAGAAACATCTCAAAAGATTAAAAAGAAAGGAAAAATAAAAGAAAACAAATAATAAAAATCTATAAACTTCCCGTGTCTCCCTCTCTCCACGTTCTAGCCCAAGCCGAGATTGAATGCCCCCTTCTACTCTCTCTCTCTCTTTATATAGACAAGGAGGATTGGCTGGAGTCGGTGTTGTGTTGAACAGGAGTCGGTGTGAAGGTTTTCGCGCTGCATACGCAGCTGGAGTCAGTTTGAAGGACGCAGAGCTGCGCACGGCTCTTGCGCTGTGATGACGGTGGGCCCATTTCTTGGTGGCGCTCACAAGATCCACTCCATTCATTGGATTGTGCACTAAAAATCGGTCGAAAATGACTGTGTTTTCCTCTGTTTTGGTGTGGCCCCCCCATATTTCTCCTTACACCATCTATTCTCTGCTTGAACGGCTGGACTTCGCGCCTCGTGATCTTTTAGAATTCTGCCACCTAGGTAGTCTTAAGAAGCTCCATAGAGAGCTGATGGACGGTTCAGATTGGATTTCAGAACCATGATGATGGCCCACAAGTGAAGGCCGGAGGCTTTGTTGCGTAACAGAGCCTTCGGACGCCGCTTACGATGATCAATGGGCCCCAGGATGATGTTTCATGTAGAATCCATGCCGTCCACTGTATTTAGAACGAAAAACCGTTCGTATATGGACAGATTTGGGCTTCCGATACTGCGGTCCACTGGATTCGTGCTTCAGCTGTCCGACCTGCGTTTTATGGTTGAGATTACCTGGGTGCATGCATGGGACGGAAAAACCACCTTGTGTACGGTTGGTTTGACGTCCTGGGATGAATGGACGGTCTAGATCTCTATTATGGTGACTGAAAGTGGGCCACATAATCATGGCAACGTCCAACAATGAAACGAAACAGATTTTTCCATTTTTTTTCTTTAAGAGGCTCGGGTCAGCGCATGCTGACCCGTTCTTAACTTATGATGCACGGCCGGTGCATGTAAGCTGTGCACACACACCATGTAAAGTGGGTCCCATCTTGATGTATATGAAGGATCTACTCCGTCCATTCCTTTCCTTATCCTATTTAAAGCATTGAGACCAAGACTGGAGCATATCCAGATCTCAGGTGGGCCCCACTTCAAGATTTAATGGGATGTTACGTCCATTGGGCCGCTTCTATAATGAACCAATGGCTGAAATTTGACTTGTATAGTTCTTTTATAGTTCTCAGGCCATGCATGAAGTTTCAAGCCGAACGGATGGTGAAAACCTTGTGATCTTGCACTCTGGACGTCTTTCGAGCCATTTGAGCTTTAATTTCTCAGTTTTCTTAGATCTCTGGCGTCCGTCCCTTGCCTTGGTGAATCTTGAGCGCTAAAACCATGCTTTTAATACCCATTTTCAGTTCAAGCTCCTGAATACATCCTGTATTGAAAACACGATTAAATCGGGCTATTAAACAGTATCTTATGCGTAAATCTAGAAAATAATCTGGGTCTAATATGCAATATTTGACCCTCAACACAACCCCCAACCAGCATCTTGCTAGTCCCGAGTAAGGTATACAAAAAATAAGTTGAGAATTATGGAATGATTTCTAGGAACTCGAGTAATTTTATATATATATATATATATATATATATATATATATATATATATATATATATATATATTTATTATTATTATTTTTTTAAAAAAACAATCCCTATACTAAAATTCTAAGACTCATGAATGTAATTATTTTCTCCTGGACTCAAGCACATAGTAAACTTCATAATCGAATTCAAAGTATTAATCCATCAATTAGAATAATTCTGAACATTGAGTTTCATGCGTGTGTAGTGTAATCTCGGCTTATCGACATTAAAATTCACTTCTCTATTTCAGGATCTCATTGGTAACCAACAAGAGAATTTATAAAAATAAAAACTTGCCTCACAGATCTTCTTGTCATTCTTTCAACTTTTGATTTTTTCATTAAAAGTACATCAAGAAGGAGAATCAAAGCCTCACCTATAGGGAGTAAACCCATGGTGAAGACTGTACACCCTACCCCTTTCACATATTATCCATGGGGAAACAAATCTTCACTTGTAGGGAGCAAACCTATGGTGAAGATTATTCACCCAGCCTTTTCCAAAGGTATCCTTTTTTTTTTTTTCATATCGATCCTGTTAGGCAAATGTTCCAGGCTAGTTCCTTTCATACTGAATTATTACCAAGATAGCCTTTCAATATTGAACTGAAACCTTGATGTGAAAATGAGATGTGATGTGTGAAATCATGTCTTAATCAATGTTTACAACTTCTAATTCTGAATTAACAATTCAAACATAACTATAAAATTTAACAGACCAATATCACGTGTCTTGAAATTCTAAATTAGGGATATCTGTCAAAATCACTTTGAATTCACAGGAGTTTTCAGAAAAATTTTAGAAATTTTCATTATTTTTGCTCAAGGCTAAGAAAACACTGATTGGGTTACCTAATCTCCCACCCCCAACTTAAAATCTACATTGTCCTCAATGTAAAAGATATAAACATGCAATGCACATGGGACAACGAAAGTAAAGTGATGGGAAGATAGTACCTGGATAACGAATCGAGAGATAGACTTTTCAAGAGGTCGCAGCATGGAAGCTAGTCAGAACGAGAGAAAAAAAATAAAACAAAAATAAAATCATACCTATACCACTTTCGTAGGTGCTCTCGATTGCATTTAGCGTATGCAACAAGCCTTTAAACTCCTAGGTTACCCCTAGTGGATGAGTTGTAGTCTCGTAAGGGTTTGCAGCAATGTTTCCCACAAACATTGAATCGATCATGCCGTAAGGTTCCCCTTCCGGCCAATATCTTGATAAGTTTCTCAGTAAGTTCCTCAACAGGATCATCCAAAAGCCCTTTTTATAATAGGCTTGGGCGCCCTGGAGCATGACTTTTCAGAGAGACTTATGTACCTCATATGAAATCTTCCATTGAATCGCTTGAGGTATCCGTAATATACACGATTCACCTATGACAGAAGAAGTTTCAATGTTAGTATCACATGGTGAATCAAAGACTACAAGTAAATAAAGTTTAGAAAACTTCTTAAAATGTGATGTAGTCTCAACATATTCCGAAGCTCCAAACTTCGGTTCAATTTTCAGCTCATCTTCCTTTACTGGTAGACGTTTAGGATCAGGGGAAGAGAGGGTTTCAGAATGAGGGTTCTCTCGGTCAGTGATGACTACCGAGATGTTGTCTTGCAAGGCATCCACTTTGTCTCTTAACATGGGATCGTTTGAAACTACAAAGTGTGCCAAGCAATCCCAAGAGTTGGGAAGTTTAGCTGAGTGTGACTTATTGTGGCTCGTGATGATCTGTGCAAAGAATTCATCGTCCTTGACAGTGGATGGAGGTACGCTCTCTTGCTCCAGTCCTGCGCAGACAGATTGAAAATCAGTAAGTGAAGCATTGATGTGATCACTCTGTTCATTGAGATTACTCAATTGAGGCGTTGAATTGTTAAATGTGTGTAGTTCAGATGGTGGCCTCAACTGCGTGGTTTCAAATTCCAGGGTCGTAGCGGGGAACTCGTCCTTCTCCGGAATCGCATCATCATTCAATTTAGAGGAGTGGTCCAAACATGTTTCACAAGAGTTATGAGGGTTGGTTGTAAGGGGCTCATCCTTCACCTTTAAATCAGACATGTTAGGTGAGGGGAGTGGCTCATTATGACCGACCACTTCGTGTACATCTTAATTATTGATCTGGACCAAACTTGAGAGGGATTCCAGGGGGACTGTGGATGCACATTCAGGATTACAATCATGTTCTAGTCCAGTGCAGTACATAGTTGGGATGAGATCGCCTTCCTCACATTCTATTCCTAAACTCAGTTGAGGTTCGAATAAACTAACCTCCTCATCATTGAAATCATGTGCGTCATGTAAGGAAGGTGTGTCATCATCAATGTATTTAAAAGACACCCATGTATCTTCACCATTCTTTCGAACAGTCATCGAGATTAACTCATCGAAAAATTGAACTATATGCTCATTAACGAAATCCAACTCCTCATTCCAAATTTCAGATTCTTTCAAAAGTGAGTGCGGATCACTTTCCTCGCATTGTATTTCTGGATTGGGTTGTGGTTGAGATGAGCAAGCCTCCTCTATCTTTTTAAGGCGGGACATAAGTGTTTCCACTGCGTTTCGAATTTCCTCAAGACAGGCTATGTCACTCTGATATGAATCCTCTTGGATCGTTTTTAGTTGGATCTCGAAGGTAGGGGATCTAAGAGAATAATTATTATAACATGTTGTTGGTTCATTTTCTCAATTTTGATGTTTCCACTGATTGTAGTCATACGGATCATAGGTGGGAGAATCTGATGGTTGGTAATACTTATTATTACTCATGATATAATCACGCATTGTTTTCTTTTTATCGGATGGGTGATAATAATTCTCACAACCATAGTTATGATAACCCCAACACTCACGTACTGTTTTGTTAATCCGTGGGGTGTAATTGTTCTCCTGCATATAATTACGTAAAGACTTCTTAGCCGGTGGATCTTTATATTCTGATCAGTTCTTAATGATAGTTTTAGAAAAGTTTTGAGACATAAGTTGATTTATCTCATCATCATCCCAAAATAAGTTATTCTTCTTAGCATACTGACGTTGTCACTCATGCATATACATGACAAAACCCTTAATCTGAATTTAATCATAAGAAAAATAGAAGAAAAAAAATTCTACAGCAATGTGGAAAGTAAGAGGAGGAGAAGTTAGAAAGAAGTTACCCGATTAAAGATTCCTAAGTTAAAAACTGAAAAATAAAATAAAATAGTTAATATCGAAGAGATACGACCTAATCTAAAGAATAGAAAAAGTAGAGAAATTCGGACAAAGTTATCATTTTAGACGATTTATCAAGGACCCTACAAAACAGTAAAGTTAGTTCTAAGAAAGAAAAATTTAAAACTAGAAATCATAATCTTAAACTAATCCTAAAACTAGTTAATTTCAGAAACGCAACCGTCAGTCTCCGGCAACGGCGTCAAAAACTTGTTCACTCCCCAAGTGCAGGGTTGTGATGTAGTAATAACTCGGTAAGACCGAGGTCGAATCCCAAAGGACTGAAACTTGTACGTTATCTAAAACTAACCAGAACTATAACTAGATTAAGATGAAGTCTAAATCAAATAGAACTTAAGGAATAATTATGAAATTATTATCTAAAACTTAGGAGAAATCAGAGATAAGAAACTAGGGATTCAGAGGATCCACTCATAGAGATCAGGGAGATCTTATGCCTGCATCAAGAATCATGAAATTTAAACACAACTGTCGTTGAGATAGTTTTCAAAAGATGAAAGGTATATGAATTAGAATGGATTCCATCACCAAACCATGCCCAAGAGACTATGGCAAGCAACAGAATTAAACTAATTACCAGCCAATCACATGTATGAAGGTTAGGAAGGGTACCGTCATCCGACCATGCCCAGGAGACTATGGTGAACAACAGGGCTTCCTGACGTCATAAACATAAAAGAGAAAAGAAAATATTCAAAGCTATCGCAGACCCACTGTAATTTTAGTCACAACAGACCATTAAGGACTAAAAATATTTTCATTAATAAAATCAAAACCAATGTCAATTCAATTTAAACAAAAGGTACAAGCAACTCTCTCCCATCACGCTACAAGCTTCACCTCCTAGCCCTAGCTAGGAGGTTTAGCCTAACATGGTGAGGCTAAGAGAAACATCTCAAAAGATTAAAAAGAAAGGAAAAAGAAAAGAAAACAAATAATAAAAATCTACAAACTTCCCGTGTCTCCCTCTCTCCACGTTCTAGCCCAAGCCGAGATTGAATGCCCCCTTCTACTCTCTCTCTCTCTTTATATAGACAAGGAGGATTGGCTGGAGTCGGTGTTGTGTTGAACAGGAGTCGGTGTGAAGGTTTTCGCGCTGCATACGCAGCTGGAGTCAGTTTGAAGGACGCAGAGCTGCGCACAGCTCTTGCGCTGTGATGACGGTGGGCCCATTTCTTGGTGGTGCTCACAAGATCCACTCCATTCATTGGATTGTGCACTAAAAATCGGTCGGAAATGACTGTGTTTTCCTCTGTTTTGGTGCGGCCCCCCCATATTTCTCCTTACACCATTTATTCTCCGCTTGAACGGCTGGACTTCGCGCCTCGTGATCTTTTAGAATTCTGCTACCTAGGCAGTCTTAAGAAGCTCCATAGAGAGCTGATGGACGGTTCAGATTGGATTTCAGAACCATGATGATGGCCCACAAGTGAAGGCCGCAGGCTCTGTTGCGTAACAGAGCCTTCGGACGCCGCTTACGATGATCAATGGGCCCCAGGATGATGTTTCATGTAAAATCCATGCTGTCCACTGTATTTAGAACGAAAAACCGTTCGTATATGGACAGATTTGGGCTTCCGATACTGCGGTCCACTGGATTCGTGCTTCAGTCGTCCGACCTACGTTTTACGGTGGAGATTACCTGGGTGCATGCATGGGACAGAAAAACCACCGTGTGTACGGTCGGTTTGACGTCCTGGGATGAATGGACGGTCTAGATCTCTATTATGGTGACTGAAAGTGGGCCACATAATCATGGCAGCGTCCAACGATGAAACGAAACAGATTTTTCCATTTTTTTTTCTTTAAGAGGCTCGGGTCAGCGCATGCTGACCCGTTCTTAACTTATGATGCACGGCCGGTGCATGTAAGCTATGAACACACACCATGTAAAGCGAGTCCCATCTTGATGTATATGAAGGATCTACTCCGTCCATTCCTTTCCTCATCCTATTTAAAGCATTAAGACCAAGACTGGAGCATATCCAGATCTCAGGCGAGCCCCACTTCAAGATTTAATGGGATGTTATGTCCATTGGGCGGCTTCTATAATGAACCAATGGCTGAAATTTGACTTGTACAGTTCTTTTATAGTTCTCAGGCCATGCATGAAGTTTCAAGCCGAACGGATGGTGGAAACCCTGTGATCTTGCACTCTGGACGTCTTTCGAGCCATTTGAGCTTCAATTTTTCAGTTTTGTTGGATCCCTGGCGTCCGTCCCTTGCCTTGGTGAATCTTGAGCGCTAAAACCATGCTTTTAATACCCATTTTCAGTTCAAGCTCCTGAATACATCATATATTGAAAATTCGATTAAATCGGGCTATTAAACAGTATCTTATGCGTAAATTCAGGAAATAATCGGGGTCTAATATGCAATATTTGACCCTCAACACAAAGTCAGCGCCTGCTGCTCGAGAGACTGATGTCCACCGATGCTCAGCCTCACCGTGGAGAAGAACTACGGCTAGTCGAACTCGCCGTGCTGTCGTACATCACATCGTCTCAAATACCTTCTCTACATCGGCGCGCCATCTCTCAACTGTCGTTGGGTCTGGCTCACCCTGGAAACGCGGGGGATCGAGCCGTCGAAACTCACGAAGGAGAGCACTCGCACGATCCTTCTCTGCCTGTGCTGGTGAAACAACTGGCTGCCTGCCCTGTCTCTGAAGTACAGTCGTCACACCGTGTAACATCTGCTGCAACTGTGAGGCACTCACGAATACAGTCGGCTCCGCACCGGTCTCTGGTGGAGGAGCAGCATACTCAGGATGGGCAGTAAGAATCTCTGGTGGTGGAACGGGCATCGCAGGTGGTAATGCATGAGCCGCAGGTGGTGGAGCGGGATCCTCAGGTGGTGGTGCGGGAGTCGAACGGGTCACTCTCCCACGCGTCATGTCCTACAGGAAAGAGCGAAGGCGCCTATCAACTTCAAAACTCTCGAAGGCACGCACGCTAAGGGTCTGTAACGGGAGATCGCTAAGCTATCCAAACTTTGGGACTTAGCCATTTCATACTCATAGCAAATATGTAATGTTGTTCTCGGTTATTCTCAAGTTATGCTCTGATACCAACTTCTGTCACACCCCAAACTCGAAAACCGGGCTCATAAAATTTTTGATCGCCGAATACGGCACCGACAGCCTCCGTAGAACCCTATTCTCAGCTCCTAGCGCCCATTCGCCAGGTTCCGATCCTGGGATGCTACGAAGAGGATTTTCAACGTCAGTTTGATTCGTAATAAGTATAACCCACAAACAACAACCAAGAACTCCATTACATTTCCACTATGATAAAAAACTTTACAAGTACAATGAGCATAAAGAGAAATATAATGGAAGGAACAAAAAATCTAAAAATGATTTGCAAGTGCTCCAGCCTCAGCGATGCTGCGCCCTAACGTCACCTGCACGCAACGGTCGTGGATAAGCTTATAGAAAGCTTAGAGGGTGGTGAAAGTGTGTGCACAAGGTAGTAATATGATCATGCAATATCAGAGTAATGCGGAATATGTAGATGGATCCATGATATCATGGGCCGTACCAAGGCTATGCGATGCAACATGCAAGTCAAGCATACAATCCTCATCTAAGTCCACATGTCAATACAGCTAAACTCTGGGATATCACCGGGGTCTAGTACACTCTAAACCATATTGCCGCCTCATAGCGCACAATAAGATAAGTGGAAGAGACGTCACTATCCGTCTGCCAATATCGGGCACGACTCGTCGATAGCGGACTCATTCCTCGAGCTGGTCAAACTCAGCGTAGCATTACCCCTACACTCAGGCGGGTAAGGCCGCACCCCCTTCCAACCGACCACGACACAGTGGAGAGTGCAGCCATCTGGTATTCGGCACTCAACGCTCATCTACCCACTCGGTCTAGACATTGGAGCAACCTCTTGGTACCATAAGAGTTTAGGGACTTTCACCCAGGGATATCTATAGCACCCCATATAGAATAAGATTTCGGGTATCCAATCCTTCCAACCACGATGTGTCTGTGGAGGCTACGACCCCGATATCGCTAGGACGTATAGTAACCATATCACATGATACGAGATGCAGGAATCACACTATCCAATCATGCAGCACATCCTTGCACGTAACGTGCGCTTATGTAGGGCAACACCGCCTAATCGGGAGCCCATAAACAACCTGCCCGAAGGCATATGCTATGATCAGTCACCTCTCATATCAAGCATACATATGGTGCATATGATTATGAGTCACGGAACTATACTAAACATGTTATAATGAAATGAACTACCCTTACCATGCAGATGGGCCTAGACGGCCTATACACAATAAGTACGGGCCTAACAATGGGCCCCGAGGAGAGTTGTAATGCGGACATTTAACCAACATTAAACTCGTAACGTGGACGTCAAACCAACATTACTCCCAAGGCACGGTCGTCATGAACATCATTACATAATCCGTGTTGGGATCACCCATTGCAATGGACCTTAGGTACTTCCCATTGGGCCTTAAATACATCAAATGGGTCATGTCGTATGAGCCTTTTATTCATCAAGTGAGCCACATAAATGGACCACACCAATGAGCCTTATGTGCATTGCAATGGGTCAGAACCCGTGGGCCTTAGATCGCATCAAATGGGCCTAATCTCATGGGCTTTAAAATACATCAAATGGGTCCAATCCCATGGACCTTGGAACACATCAAATGGGTCCACTCTATGGGCCTTAAATAGTTCAACAACTGGCTACATTCATGGACCCAATTAAATTTAAATGTGGTGGGCCTCAAAAGTGCATTCATTAAGTCCAACATTTAAGGAACTAAAAGTATAAATCATTTTCTCTAAGATCTTTATAATATGGTGGGCCCCACTCCTCAAAATTTCAGCCCAAGGCCAGCATAATTATAACATGTTGCTGTCCTAAATTTGGGCACTCCATTGGAGTGGGTCCAAGGCCTCTAAAACTCTGAAAATTGAGGACTAAGGTCCCTCATCATGCATACAATGAGAGGAAACCCAAAAAGGTGGCCCACCATCAGAAGAAATATTTTTGAATTATGGTTTTTTATCAAGGCATATTGCTGGACTGCACAGCAGAAAAAATCTGTGAGTCTAACCATCTTGGCCCATTCTTTTGGATACCCAAACGGGATCACTTGAGACTGAAATTTCATAGAGTGATACTTCCATAGGTGGGCCACACCCCCACAAAATTTCAGAATTTTTGGACATCTCTAAATATTTTAATTCATTTACATAAATCAATCTGTCCTGAAAATCGGATTGATCTGGACACCATATTATAATGGGCCGGTCCCGCAATCACCAGGGTGTGTACAGGCGTCCATTGGCCCCAAAATTTTGTAGGTGGGTCCTACCATAAGTAGGACACCCACCTAAAAAATTTTATAATTTTTAAACACCCATAGGTATTTTAATAAATTTCAAAAATCCAACTGTCCATGATGGAATGTTGCTGGAACAGTACAGAAAATCTAGACTGTCCACCTCACTTGGACCACACCTTTGGGACCCCAATGAAGGTCAGTTGGGGCTGAAATTTGGGGGACATCAAGATAAAATTTCTACCTTTAAGAAAAGTATATTTAATAAGTATGAATAGTCCCCCAAACAATCCCCAAATCTGATCCAAAAACAACCAGAAACTGTCCAGAAAAATCTAGACAGCAACATGTACTTAGATAAAATTTATTAAATAAGTTAAATAAAAAGGAAAATACATTAATGGGCCACACACATCAGGAAATAAAATGAGGAAAAAGAGAGATAGAAGGACAATCCGGCCATAGGGAAAGGGGCTCCGCCACTATTGAGCCCTCCCAAGATCAATCACACCCACACATCATACCTAGATTTACATTTACAACATGGATCTTGCACATGCATGACATATAATTAAAATGCATGGTGAGGATGCCATCCCCACCATGGTTATAAGGTCTAGATGACCCAAATATAATATGATATGAAATAAAACTATCATGATGGGAAGGCCTCATGCATGAATCATGCATGCATAAGGTAGGCCATTAGGCCATAACCATGGGATTGTGTGGGATCTCCACCATTGATTAGTGGGTCTTACACTTCCCTCATGAAAGAAAAAAACATCTAGGCTATAAAAAAATTAGATTTTTTTTACATCTAGAGGAGCACCCACCGTCCGATCTTCTTGCTCCTAGGGGTTCCTTAGCACCTTAGCTTGGATTTCAATGGAGGAGATGAGGAATGGATGGTTAGGATGGGGAGATCATGGGGTAGAAAGTGGGCCACCTTGGAGTTTTGGGAATGCTTGGAGAGCTCTCATACGTATGGATTTTTTTTGCTTGAGAGAATGAGATAAGAAATGAGAAAGAGAGAGAGTTGTAAAGAGAGAGAGAGAGAGTAATGGATGGATGTGGTGAGTGATGGTTGTGTAAGAAAATCTTGACTTTTGTGGCCTTTTGTGCAAGAAAGGCATGAGAGGTGTAAGAACTTTTTGACTTTGATGGCTTTTGGTGTAAGAGAGGTATGGACTTTGTAAGAGATTCTTGACTTTTGTGGTTGTTTGGGAATGGGTGAAAGGTGATGTGTACTTAACATGTACTTGACATGTGATGGATTGATTGATGGGATTGATGTGTCATCTCATAGAGATTCTCTTGAATTTCGCAATGCGCGGCATTTTCCTCGCACCGAACGTTGGCCCACATCTCTTGACCAGGGTATCGCCTCGGCGCGCAAGTCGTGGCATCGGAACTGCAGCGATGGCGCGGTCGCTATGGTATTGGTCTTGGGTTGATTCGATACATGTTGACGGCATATGAATCAGGGTCGCACGTCAATATCGGTTAATGGTCGAAGGTTGTCGAAATTCGACCGGTAAGACCGCGAAAGTCTATGCAATTGTACGGACTAAGATACGGGTCTTACACTTTTCACCTCCGTTCCTGCACAACTGAGGCTAAAAGGTAGACTTTTTGCCTCGGTTCCTTATAACTAAGACTAAAAGGTAGACTTTTCGCCTCGATTCCTATGCAATTGAGGCTAAAAGGTAGACTTTTTGCCTCAATTCCTATGCAACTGAGGCTAAAAAATAGACTTTTCGCCTCGGTTCCTATGTAAATGAGGCTAAAAGGTAGATGTTTAGCCTCAGTTCCTATGCAACTGAGGCTAAAAGGTAGAATTTTCGCCTCGGTTCCTATGTAACTAAGGCTAAAAGGTAGACTTTTTGCCTCGGTTCCTATGTAAATGAGGCTAAAAAGTAAACTTTTCACCTCGGTTCCTATGCAAATAAGGCTAAAAGGTAGACTTTTCACCTCGGTTCCTGCACAACTGAGGCTGAATGGTAGACTTTTCGCCTCGGTTCCTGTACAACTGAGGGTAAAAGGTAGACTTTTTGCCTCGGTTCCTGTACAACTGAGGCTAAAAGGTAGACTTTTCGCCTCGGTTCCTGATAACTGAGGCTAAAAGGTAGACTTTTTGCCTTGGTTCCTATGCAATTTAGGCTAAAAGGTAGACTTTTCGCCTTGGTTCCTATGCAATTGAGGCTAAAAGGTAGACTTTTCGCCTCGGTTCCTATGCAATTGAGGCTAAAAGGTAAACTTTTCGCCTCAATTCCTATGCAACTGAGGCTAAAAAATAAACTTTTCGCCTCGGTTCCTATGCAACTGAGGCTAAAAGGTAGATGTTTAGCCTCAATTCCTATGCAACTGAGGTTAAAAGGTAGACTTTTCGCCTCGGTTCCTATGTAACTGAGGCGAAAGATGAACTTTTAGTCTCAATTGCTTAGCAACCGAGGCTGAAAGACACATTTAGCCTCTACTTTTTTAATTGAGGCTAAAGGCTTATTTTCTTGTATTGTAGGATGTCATAGTTTCGGGCCCGGGTGATGTTAACCTAAGCAAAAATGACCTAAACATGGACTATTAATTTTTATGATAATAACTTTATAATTGGTTATCTGTTTTGTGCGTTCGATATATTGTTGGAAAGCTATATGTTAGCTTTATGCTTTGGCTAACCACCATGATTAATCGGCTGAATAGTTTCAAAAAATTCGATCATTTGAGGACTCAAATTATAATTTCAAGTTAAAACTTACTACTTTCAGTAAATTCTAAATTTTTTATTTGTAGAGTTTTAAGAGTTCACTTGTGATCCCGAGTCATTGTTTTATTTATTTAAGGATTATTTTGAGATTGTTCTAAGTCAAATGAGGATATAATGTTTATTTTGCTTATATGAGATACGGCCATTAAATATATTGTAATTAATAATTTTCATCAACAATATTATTTTAAACTCTTAATTTTGAGAAATTTATCCATGTTTTCCTTGTGAAATCAAGGGCTATTTATGAGAAGAAATTAATATCTTCTCTCTTATCTATATTCTACTAAATTATCTGATGTCTGACTAAGGTCTTTCCTTGAATCATTCCATTAAATAGCAGATTGAGCAACAACAATCTTGCAGGTAATGCTTGGAAGAATCAAACATTACCTTGCGAACAGATTGGATGGAAAATAAATATTATGGTAGGCCCTATGAATGTTTTAACAGGGAGAATTACTGTTCCCACTGCTATTTGTAGTGTGGTCCACTTGAGATATGGATATGAATCATTTTTGGGCCCGTGCTGGAAAATGATCTCGCCAAATGGATGAATGATATGGATATAAAAAATACATCATTGTAGGGCCATCTAACTTTGATATCCTTTGAACCGTTCCTACAATTCCGAGCTCGAGGAGCGTCGGCGCTCGTCTTGGGACGACACGTACTCACAGCTAAGTCGAAAAGGGCTTTGCAGTAATTTTGCTAATGTAAGCATTTGAACTCAGATTTGTTAATTCCACACTCGTGTGGGTTTCATGCACATTCACAGCCCGCTGCACGTGCCGTAATGTGAGATGTGTGTGAGATCTAAGCATTCAAATAATGTGAGATAGACTTTTTTTGGATCTTCTAGCATAAACGCCATCCTATTTCAGAGCTTAGGTGGGGCACATCATATAATAAATGAATGGCTAAAAATCTAACTGTCAATTTACACGTGTGCCTGTGTTTGGATGTGTACGGCTACACGCGCGTGAATTAGCAAATCACTTAATATTAGTTTTAAGGCTGTGACATGCAAGCAACGTGCCAAAGCTCAATAACTCTCGCGGGTTGTTGTCATCGCCGCGGTTAACGTGAATGACAGTGGTGAATACTCTATTAAGGGCTGTTAATGGGCCAAGCTGGCCCGTTGGGCTTTGAACTGGGCTTGGGATGAAATACTGGGCCTGAGGTACTCAGGCTTGTTTTGAGCCCATCTACTGATCCGGGCCAGGTTCGGACTGTCCCTAAGGACCCGTTTGGATACTACTAAATAAGTAACTTTTTTTTTTTTTTTTTTAATTTAAGTTAAATTTAAATAAGAAAGTAACTTCTTTTTATCCATTTTTTTTTATTGCTCTTTTACTTTCAAAAGTAATTTATTTTCTTTGTTTTTATTAGTGATGCAGCAATTTAGAAAATTATTTAAAAGAATATGCTCTATATGGCCATGGACACTTTCTAAGTTTATGATATTGGAAAAACATCCAACAAATGGATAGATGATCTAGTGGGCCCTACATGATGATAGCTCATATAAAGGTGACCTCGTACATGATGGACGATCCACGTCAAAAGTCCATCCCTAATAATGAATGATCCACGTCCAAGGCGAGTCCCCCATGATAATCAACCCAAATTGAAGGTGAGCTCCACGTGATGGCCAATTCATAATGGTGGATCCCACATGATAGATGATCCACATCAAGGTGGGCCACATGTGATGGACAATCCACATCAAAACTTGATCTGATGATGAGCGGCTCATATCCAAGGTGGGTCCCGCAAGATATATGGCCCACATCAAAGGTGGGCTCACATGATGGACGGTCCACATCAAAGGTAGGCTCCACATTATGGGCAATGAATATTGAAAATGGGTACCACATAATGGACAATAACATTGATATTGGGCCTCACATGATGGATGACTAACATCAAAGGTGGGCCCTACCTAAATGAACTATGCACATTAAAAGTCGGCCCTTAATTATGAATGCCCCACAACCAAGGTGGGCCTTGCATGATGGATGACCCATATCAAAGGTGGGGAACAATCTACACTAAAGGTTGGCCCCACATGATGGACAATGAATATGAGAGAGACCAAACAAACTTTCAGAATAATTACTTTTGATGTTTGAAAGTAAATGTGCTTTTCTAATTTTTTGAATGATAAGCATATTGTTTACCAAGTATGCTTATTTGTTGATTAAACTACGTATGGCATAAGTAGCTTATCCAAGGTAACTTACGATCTGGCATGAGGTATCTATATTTAGATTTTTCCCTGACACGTGTGTTTTACAACATGATCTATATTTTAGAAGCCTATTTGGCATAACCCTCTTGCAAACCTGTCCAATTTAATAGGTTACAAAAATCACCTGAAGATAATAACATTGTAATGTGTCTTAAGCCTATTTTTTAAATACATTTTATTATTTTACCTCTCCATATTAAGAGAGCCACATTGATGTAATGTTCGAAGATCCATAGATTAGATTTGGTGATCGTTGGGCATAAAGAGATTGTACCTGGATCTCTGGTTGCATGGTTTTCTTCCCTAAATGGCAATAAACAATGTTTTTGTTTTCTCTATAATTTCTTTGTATTTCAGCCATAGCATTAACATATTTTAATATCCTGTTGTTGTATTTAAATTTGGGTTTTTCACCGTTACAATCTATAGAAACCTTCTCCCATTCAAATGCTACCTCATCTCACAACCGGGTCTCTCTATCTCTAAGGGGAGAGTGTTAAAATACACAATTTGAGGAAGAGAAGGCTTAATTTCTTAGAGTCGCATACAACTAATATTTATACAAGAATAAAGGAAGACTATAGAAAAAAAACAATGAAGAAGAAGAATCTAAGAGATTACAAAGGAGAGAAATCTACGAACCTATTATGCAGATGAGCTGGCTGGATTCGGACACATTCCTACAATAATCCCCCTCAAGCTGGGTCTAAAGATATTCGAAAGGTCAAGCTTGAAAATTATTGCATCATGTTGGTCACGTGAAAGAGGTTTAATGAAAATATTTGCCAGTTGGTCCCAGTGTGAACATGTGGAGTGATAATTTCATGGGATTTAATTTTCTCTCAAATAAAATGGCAATCCACTTTAATATACTTTGTGCGCTCATGAAAAACTGGATTGTCAGAAATGTGAATGACAACCTGATTATCACACTTCATCGGCATATGTATAGATGGAGAGAAGCCAAGTTCGGTTAAAATTTTTTTAAGCCAAAGTAACTCACAAGTTGTATGGGCCATAGCCCTATATTCGGCCTCAGCACTGGATCGAGCAACAACCGGTTGCTTCTTACTTTTCCAAGTAACCAAGTTTTCCCCCACAAACAAGCAGTAATTGGTTGTAGATTTTCGGTCATCTTTGGCACCGACCCAATTTGCATCAGAAAAAGCAGAAATAGACAAGTGTCTATGTCTGGAATAAAGAAGCCCCTTACCAAGGGAACCTTTGAAGAAACGGAGAACACGATAGACAGCATCCAAATGGGCAGCCTGTGGTGAGTGCATGAACTAATTGAGCACACTTACAGTATGAGAGATATCGGGTCTTGTAATAGTTAAGTAAATAAGATGGCCAATCAGTCACTGATACAGACCAAAATCTGAGAGAGACTCACCAAGGAGATAGGTGAGCTGATGATTGATCTCAAGAGGAGTAGCAACAAGCTTACAGCTCAGCATGCCAGTTGCATGGAGTAAGTCTAATGTATATTTTTTCTGACATAAGGAAATATCAAAGCGAGAACGAGCAATCTCAATACCAAAAATGTAATGCAAGGAGCCCAAATCTTTAACCTCAAAGGTACTAGCAAGATGAGACTTAATGTTGGATATAGAAGTAGAATCATTGCCAGTAACAATGATGTCATCAGCGTAGACTGAGACCACTATGAGCCCAATGGTAGTGCGCTTCCAAAAAACATAATGATTAGAGCTACACCGGTGAAAATGTGCAGCTTGCATAACATGAGTGAATTTGTCGAACCATGCCCGTGGTGACTCCTTAAGGCCATAGATGGACTTGTGAAGGCGACAAACTTTATGTTCCTCTCCCTTACAATGAAACTCAGGAGATAAGGACATATATACTTCTTTATGAGGGTCATCATGTAAGAAAGCATTATTAATATCAAGTTAATGTAGGGGCTCATCCAAATTTGTAGCCATAGATAAGAGAACCCGAATAGAATTCATTTTTACAACTGGAGCAAAAGTTTCTGTGTAGTTGATGCCATAAGCCTGTGTGAAGCCTTTTGCAACAAGGCGCGCTTTATATCAATCAATGGTAACATCAGATTTATGCTTGACAATACAAGCCCACTTACAACCCACAGCATGTTTACCAACCGATAAATTAACAAGCTCTCAAGTTTGATTTTTATTTTTCTAAGGCATTTATCTCCTCGAGCATAGCATGCTTCTAGTGAGGGTGTGTTAATACCACATTCACTTGTGTAGGAATAGATATAGAATCAACATTTGCAATAAAAAATTTGTAGGATGGACATAATGACTGATAAGAAATGAACTGCTGAATAGGATGAAACGTGCAAAGACGAATACCTTTCCTCGGAGAAGCAGAAAGAGCCAGGTTAGGAGCAGATCTCGGAGCAACAGATGATGGTGGAGGTAGTGATATGGTGGCTCGCCTTGTTCTGTGCTGCAAGATAGAGGAGGCTTGAGTGCAGACATAATCCTATAAATGGAGAGGTCGAGTGTTGGGCTGAGTGGAGCAACGGGGTGGTGGTGGTGGAGTCGTGAAAAGTGATGGTGGAGAAGGTGAGGTAGGGGACGGTGAGTTTAGAAAAGAGATATGAGTAACATGTGGGGATAAGAGTGGAGATGAAAGCGTCAGAGAAAAAAATTGAGAGACTTAAAAAATGTTACCTCTAGAGTGACATAGTGACGACCTGTATACAAATCCACAAACTTATAACCTTTTTGAGTAGGTGAATACCCAACAAATATACAAGAGATGGATCTATCTGATAACTTTGATCGAGATGGAGAGAAGTCATGCACATAAGCAGTGCAGCCAAAAACTCGAAGAGGAATATCGGTAACATGGTGAACTTTCTTAAACAAAGAAATCAGAGTCTGAAAGTTCAAAGCAGAATGAGGCAGTCGATTAACCAAGTAGCATGCAATGAGAATTGCATCTCCCTAATAACATTTGGGAACATGCATCTCAGTAAGGAGGCAATGAGTGATATTCAATAATTGTTGATTTTTTCTTTTTGTCATCCCATTCTGCTGAGAAGTGAAAGCACAAGTGGTATTTGATTCGATGTCATGCTGACGAAGGTATGAAAGAAAAACAGTAGAAAGGTATTTGTCACCATTATTACAGTGAAAGATTTTGACATTTGTTTCAAACTGATTAATCAACCAAACATGAAAAGATTGAAAAGTTTCAAACACATCATGTTTCTGCTTTTATACCATGTTGAATTACACGATTTGAGGAAGAGAAGGCTTAATTTCTTAGAGTCGCATACAACTGCTATTTATATAAGAATAGAGTAAAACTAAATAAAGAAAACAATGAAGAAGAAGAATCTAAGAGATTACAGAGGAGAGAAATCTGCGATCCTATTTTGTAGATCAGCTGACTGGATTCGGACGCGTTCCTACAACAAAGAGGACTTTACATATCACATGCGAGACCCAACTACGTGATCATGTTCAATCAAGACAAGGCTGAACTGATATAACCATTCCACATAAGGAAACTAATAAGAATAACTTATGAAAAAGTAAGTTAATGTCCAACATATGTACATCGAGATGTTAGAGTGAAATATCATAACACGAAAAGTTGCCAGCTTACGAAGATGAGTCCCATATGATCAATGAGTTGGCTTGGTATATGTGTCGGCACCATAGGGTGGCTATGCATAGTTGAGCTTGGGCGTGAGATGTAGATGGGCTAATGCATCATAAGAAAATGGACCTGTGATGAATGAACCTAGGCCTGCATTGAAGCGGGCCTATAACACGAATGGGCTTGGATTTTTTGCATGAAAAAATGATGTGGGCCTAAATGCTGGCCGCAGTTGTCTTTTGTAAGAGAAGTGCATAAAGAAGATGTGTCTTCCAGAGTATCAAAAAAAAAATAATAAAAAATGGAAAAGCAGTCCACTTCTCTGTCGGTAGACAAGGTTTTTATAGTACAAAAATAAAAAATATTCATTTTTCCGCCAATGAATATCTGCACCAAGACAAATGGGTAGTCAGTCAATGTCGCACTTTTAATGAATGTTGTAGCTGAGTCCTCTCGTCGTACCGACAAAAATGGAGGAAGCAGGATGGTCCAGAGATGATTTTATAGTGCAGAGGTATGGTCGTCCACTTAAAGAGAAAATGCCTTAAAATAGAAAAATCAGTCCAGATATGATTTTATAGTGCAGTAGTAAACTTTATGGTCATTCAAGAGAACCTTTAGTGGCGGTAGTGACATGAGAGCGTTTCAAGTTTTGGTTGTCTAGAGGGGTTCAACAGAACCTTTCTTGTCTCGATTGTCGTTACGAACCAGAGATGTTGATGCCGGTCCCTGACGACAACGGTGATTCCATTTCAGCGATCGCCAAAATAATGAAACCCTTCTTCTCCCTCCACCTCTGATTTTTTTTTTTATTATTATTTTTTTAAAAAAAAAAAATCTAATTAAGAGAAAATGAGGGTTTCGAAATCACTCTTAATTAACTGATTTAGACCATTCATCTGATGGACCCTAATATGGAGAGACCCTTATAAAAAAATCCCACCATCTCGTGTTCTCACGAGCGCACTGGTTGTAGTGAATCATTAACTATGTACCATGGACCATCAAAATCACTAGATGAATGGTCTTGATTCACCATATCAATCCCCCGTCAAATGCATGATGGGCCATAGAGCTTGCATGAAGCTTAAAGAAGTCTGATTGGATGGTCCCGATCTATAGTCATATGCCCCATTCAAGAGTTCATAGACTATGACATTATAAACTTCCATCTACTCTCAGACCATTTTGAAACTTATGATGTGTTAAAATAGAATGTTTTCACAAAGGGAAATACTTTAAATCTGTTTGAATTGTGAATTACTTAAATAATATAAAATAAAAGCATAATTACCTAATACATCAACAACATATATTTCAGTAAAGGAAAATACCTTCAACTTGTTTTGGATTGCGAATTAGCTCAATGATGTAAAGCAAAAGCATAATATTACAAATTACATTACTTGAGACAATATCAATATTTAACCATCAAATCAAACATTTATTTCCACTACGTAATTCGGTTGAATTTCGTCTCTTAAACAGACGAATGCAAGCAGACAAAATAAGTTATGGTGATCTACTATTCTACGGTATTACATTCTAAAGCAGGTGTTTGCATGACACAACCAATACCTCACAAATCACATGATCTGTGATTACCTGCATATCCAATGGTTCTGCAACAAGTGCACAGTTCAATCGACCATATGAAACAAACATACAATTACGAAGATATGATGAATATACACTTGTTAAAATTAGTAACTGATATATATATTTTTTTTTTTTCTTTTTACATGTATGGCATGCGAATGATTTATCAAAGATGATTGACTTTCTGTTTTAGTATGTTGACTGTTTATCAAAGATATTGATCTGTCATGTACTTTGTGGGGAGACCAAGCCGTGGTAAAATCAATTATCCTGGACGGATTTGAGCCATTGTTTATTGAAAGGTAATTATTTGTAGCTCCTAAATGGAAAGGTTAGACTTCATCAATGTGAAGTTTTCTCGGCGTTGTCATTTGATTAAGGGGCCTTGAGATTAGTGAAATTAGAAAATGGTGAATCCATTTAATCAAGAAAGATTATGGAGTGTGAGAGAAATGAGAATGTTTGTGATTTTGGTACTGACCTTGTTATGCACTAGGTAAACAACAAGAGGATGAAATTGAATGAAACAATGGCCCAGACTTATTTCCATTTCCAGCTAGATGTTTGTGCCATTGTATGGTATAAGCGGGCGATTGACAGATGGATGGGATCTTCGCAACAAATGGAGCCGGAGAGGAGAAGATGGAAATGAGGTTAGAGAGGGGGATGTTGCTAAAAATGAGATAGCTACTCAGTTCTGGAAGCCGGGCAAATTAGGTTGGGTTGACGCTCAACTTTAGCCCAACCCACGGTTCCTATTTCTCAATCCTAACCCAACACAATCCAACCTGACTTCGGGTTGGGAATTCTCAACCCAACCCCAAACCAAGTGGGCTTGGTCGGGTGGATACATACTAATATTTTTGTTATTACATTAGTTTTTTATATTTCAATACACTTTTATTTTTTGTACCAATGATTTTATTAATTATATATGTAGTTATCTATTGTAAAGAATTTTATTTTTCTAAACAAACAGGCTAAAATATAGGACAACTACTTCTTTAAAAGCCATATTGTGTAGCACGTAATCTATTTGGGAGAGAGAAATCTGTTATATCTTGTTAGCTTGAGTCATGAAAATGATGTTGACCAATCAGACTCAACGGCACTGAAATTTTCCGTGCCTTCAATAGAAACGATCTGCACTCAATTATAATTTATAACTTATATATTGATCAGGTTTGAATTGGGTCGAGCAACTCAAGACCTTAACCCAAGCCTGACCCATGTTTTATTGGGTTGATGTTTGGTGTTTGTATAGCTCAAGCCCAAGACTAAACCTGCCCGAGCCCAACCTAATGTTAGGCTGGACCACTTTCAGCCCTATTCTTTATTGTGTATTTTTGCAATGGATGCAAATTTGAAATAATGACAACTTTACTTGCTATCATGGATTAATTTGCAATTCAAACAGGCCCTAAAAGTACTATAGTGTAACTTCTAATCAATGATCAACAACTCAACTGAGTTGGATATGACTCATCTGAGCTGACTCGGACTTAGGGTACCCTGATCTGATTAGGCACCACATGCCCATATTGCAAATAGAGGTGACTTGGCCCGAGTTGGCCAAGTCATGATCCGACTTAGGACTGATATCCGTTGCGGTTAGGCACGATGACTTGGCCCGATTTGGCCGTGTGGTGACTCGAGTCAGGACCCAACAAATAGGTGTGGAAGTCACCAGGTCTTAAGACCTTGAGTCTGATAGACATCTTTTATGGATTTTTGAAAATTTAAGCTTCCCATTGAAGTAATAAAGAATTACTTAAGATGAAGGCTATGTGGATTCTTGATATTAATAAAATATGCATTGGTTTGCACCATTGTCTTCAAGTGATTCGACAGACTAGCTAACCTTTGAGGGAAATAATTGTATTATGAGGTCGACCTCATGGGAAGCTCTGTGGGCCCTACAGTGATGTGTGACGGACACCCTTCCCATTAATCGGAAGCACCCTTCTATGTTGGGTCATGGGCTTAAAAATTAGGACAACAATCCATGACTTAGGTGGGCCACACCACCAACGACAACAGTTGAGGGTAAATACTTGTCCATTGAAACCTTCATGATTATTTATAGGCCCATGAGATGTGGTTCAAACATCCCGTAAGTTTCAGCCATATCAAAAATGTAAGTGTGCCCCACCAAATGGTTTTAAATGCTTTAGGTACAATTTCACATCATTTTAGATGATATGGCCCACTTGAGTTCTGCATACACTCATTTTTTTGGATATCCCATAACCTAAAGGGGACCCACCAAATGCATGATGTAGATGTTGAGATAGATCATAATGCGGCCCATAGATCTCAACCCCCATGTGAAGCTCCCATGAGGTCAATCTCATAGTACCATTTCCCACCATTTAAAATATTTATAAATAATATTAATTCAAGGATTTTGCTAACAACCCCACCTTGATTTCAGTTAGAATTGTCCCCAAACCTCTTAATTGACACATGGGATGCTCAATCATAAATCTAAACCATTTATTTATTAATACAAATAAGAGCAAGAAATGGTGAAAAAATCTTGCCAATGGGACAACCGAGAATGAATAGAGAAAAGAATTAGACCAATCATCATCTTAAAACATTTATTGGATAGATCTAACCTTGTGTTGCTTAGAGTAGCATTGCTTATGATTCCATAGTAGCATCTTGGTTTGAGAATTCTAACCATGTATTTTTAGATCATAAATAGCTGACGATTGTAACAAATTGGCCCCATTCAAAGGGTTAGGATCATCTGCTCGTTGTGATTCTTGCACCATGGCTTGCTTTATACAGTACTATTGAATGAACTGTCCCAATTGATGGATGGCATCCCATATGTCATTTTAAAAGTTTGGGACCGCAAGGACATTAACAAAACCCTTAATTTACTTATTAAATATTAGGTCATGTGTGAACATTGGCAAAACTCCAAAACCTTTAATTTAATTATCAAATATTGAGTCAACTCAAGGCTTGTCTAAGTCTTTAGGTCAATCCCAAAAGATCAAATTGTTAATTGCATTTCAACTTGTGTTTTGATATTGCGGTCTTGGTTCTAACCAAGCCGGCCTATAAAATGTAAATTAGTCCAGCCCATTCTTCATAGGGTTCTAATAAAATATCAATTGGTTTGACCATTGCACCCAAATATATAAAATGGAAAACGATAGCATCTTTTCCACCAGCATGAAACATGCTTAGGAAATCAACACCTTGAAAACTTTATGCCCCACCATGAAAGTCGCATTTCTTAGAAATCAGGTCGATCCACTAACTAGATGGTCCACACATGCATCTTGAGTTAAACTGTTAGTTATCCATAATGGCATGGCCCACCTGATGTACAGGCCAGCCTTATTCTTCTTCTTCTTCTTCTTCTTTTTGCTGACAGGTGTGGTACTTGCCTGTATGTAATCAGTTCTCGAAATGAAATGGATGTGTCGGCCCATCTTTTCTTTCTTTTAAATCCATCTCCAGAGCATTCCAGCCATACATGTCCTCTCAGTAGTGAATACAAATATCCATTTGATAATTAATTGATATCTTTGATATTTTTAAAAATTTCTATATATATTAAAATCATTTTTTGTTAACATCCTAAGTAACATGTATAACATTAAGGGTGGAAATGGGTCACGAAAGATAGAGGGAAATCTGACCCATTAAATAATCAGGTCTAGATTTTAGCCCAAACCCAATTCATTAGTATATGGACTGAGTCCGGTTTCAGCCCAAGCCTAGATATAAAATTCATACTGACTAAGGTGATCCACCCCCAACCCCTTTATTTTTGGCTTGGGTTTGTGTTAGGTATAACTTGGGAGAGGGAGCAGGAGAGGGTGTGTAAGGTGAAAAATGGTTTATGTCAAAATCATGAGCTGCGATTGTCCTTTTTTGTTAACTCTTTATTAGTCGAGTTCCTGGTTTCTCAACCGTGTGCTTAAAAATTAAGTATTTATTTTGAATTACATTTTAAGGCTTTTTTTTTTTTTTTTTTTTGAAATCAACTTAAATATAGGTGTTCATATGAAAAGATCTTTATAGTTTTTTGTTAATCATAACCATAGAATTTATATTTTACTCAAATGCCTCAATTAAGTATTTATTTCAAGTAAGTACTTCGAAATAAATACTTAAAAGGTGTGTAAGGTGAAAATGATCTATCATGTCAAAATCATGAGCAGTTTACGTCGCTTTTGTTAACTTTCCATTGGTCAAGTTGCTGGTTTTTCAACTGTATGTATAAAATTTAAATATTTATTTTGAATGACTTTTAAATAGGTAGCCTTTTGTGAAATCAACTAAGGTAGGTAGCTTTTTGTGAAATCAACTTATTATTTTTTGTTAAGCCCCACCAATGGTTTTTATATTTTACTCGAATACCTTAATTTAGTCTTTATTTTGAATAAGTATTTCAAAATAAATACTTGTTTTGAGTAAAATATAAAAAATAGTGGGGCTTAACAAAAAATAATAAAGGATAAATGTTTATATGAAAAGATCCTTATTATTTTTTGTTAAGCCCCATCATAAGTTTTTTATATTTTACTCAAATGCTTTAATCAACTATTTATTTCAAAATAAATACTTTGAAATAGTGTGTAAGGTGAAAATGACATTTTTGTTTTTTTGTTAGCTTGTTATTACACAACAACCGTCAATACATGCACTGTTAGCTAACCCCACTAGGAATCGACACCAAGACCCTAAGTGTTGAAATAAGGTGAAAATGATTTGTCATGTGAAAGTCATGAGCAGCCTTTCAACCGTATGCCTAAAAATTAAGTATTTATTTCGCATAACTTTTATTATAGTAGATAGTTTTTTTGTGAAATCAACTAAAGTATATGTCTTTATATGAAAAGATCCTTGTAATTTTTTGTTAAGCCCAACCATAAGTTTTTATATTTTATTCAAAGATTTTAAAAGGGTTTCTATATTGACTCAAGTTAGATTAGACTTTGGTCTATCTTGGGTTGTCCAAATATGATCCATTGAGAGGATATGATAGGATAAACTCTGAGAGGCTTTAGACCCAACCCATTTGTAATTCAAAGGGGACCAAACCCCACTCAACGGCTCTGATTTTATATCCAAACTGGCTTAATATGAGATTAGGTCCAAGGATCCATTAAGGGAACTCAACCCATTTGCACCTCTATAAAATGGTCCAAACCAGCACCCCACCGTGTCTAATGAATTTCCATTCTCTACTCCCGTTCAAAGTTCAAAGTATCATTTCAATGTTTTGAATGTACGGTACTTTTGAATGCATGTGATACATTCCCAACTTGACCCACTAACTTCTGATATTATCATATACCTTATTTGAATATTGATTAAACCAATCATAGAACATTAATGAAGCAGTTCCAAGTTCAAGTGGACCACACCACTGGAAACAATGGTGATTGAACGACCACTATTAAAAAGAAATTTTGGGCCACACAAGTTTTAGATCAGGCTGATATTTGTCTTTTCTGACCTTATCAACGGGTTGGATGACAGATAAAAATTACGGTGGGCCCTAGAAAGGTTTCAATGGTGGGTGTTATTATCCTAATTGTTTCCAGTTGTGTGGCCCACTTGAGCTTCGGATCTGCTTCTTATTAGTACTTATGCATAAAATGAGCTGGACAAACGGATGGACGGCGTAGATATAAAACACATACATCAGGTTGGGTCCACAGCTCACAACACATCAACACACCACCGCTACCGCACAATCCGCGTTCGAATTTTAGACTTTCAGTTTTCTTTCCAACCACACGTGCCAGCTTGGAAGACATGATATCCAAGAAACTTAAGAGGCTCGTTCCACCACTATGTGGCCACCTTAGCCCAAATGTTATGCCATCAGGTGGGCGACACGTCCGAAGAAAAAGCCAGTTAACAGAGACCAACCAACAATCCACATTCAATGGATGCGCGTGGAGTCTCAACTTAATGAACCGAATTATTTGAGGGCCAGTACATCTATCAAACGAGGGGCCCACCTTATGAATGGATCAGATCCTGCACAAGTGTACCATGGTGGCACGTGTGTTCCGCAAGTGCACCTGCACGAGTGCGTTTTGAAATTTCTGGCTTCGCCAGTGGTAGCCATGCTTCATGCGGACCACTAAACCAGGCGTCTATCGTGCAATTCAATCGCTGGTTACTGTCATTCGTTTGAACGAACTCGGGCCACGAGGATTCTTATGGCTGCAATCCATGTCTGAAGAAAATGCCTCATTTTCATGCATTTTATCATTAGTGGAGTGTCATTAATTCCACTCGCGTGTGGAGCCCACACAATTACTCCTTATGGTTACTAGTCCACCTTTGGATAAAGACGTTTTCTAGAAAATATCCATATGTAGGGTACACCGGGGCTTTAGCCATTTGGGAAAGCCAATTGCGTGCTGCCTCCGCATGGGAAATAATCCATCCAAAGCTAGGGCTCCGTAGGACTTACAATGATATACGGGTTTTATTTATTTTTTATATCATTATAAGTTACGAGGAAAAATTTAAAAAAAAAAAAGGAAGAAAAAAGACAGATCCAAAGCTCAAGTAGACCAAGTCACAAGCTCATAATGACACCCATAGTTGAAACTTTCATAGGAGCCACCATGATGTTTATTTGCCATCTGACTTATCCATAAAGTCATATGAAGTTGAATAAAGGGAAAATAGGATTATCAATTTAATCCGAAACTTCTACAACTCCTAAGCAGCTTTTAATGATGGGCGTTCAATCCCCACTGTGTGTTCCACTTGAGCCTTCGACTACTTCATTTTGAGTTCATATCCTACATAGTGGTGGGCCACACGGAGCCCTGCACAGGAGCAAGACACAATCTTCTTCCTTTGATCAAGTCCTTTGTAATGACCCAAATTGCTAATATGATGGGCCTCACTGCACAGATGGTGAGTCCCTATATAAAAACCTCTCTTATTTTAAGTAGCTCAACCGGGCTATCATTGAAGGGGTCAAGGAGATTGCTCATATGTCCAAATCAAAAGAGCTGAATGATCAACGGGTTAAAATATTATTTCTTTTGTCCCATCCAGGCGAGGCCCACAACATATACAATTTGGGTTATTGACAAATGTTACCAAATCAAATGGCTAAAAGTCCAAATAGACCGTATTGCAATAAATTATGGCGTATTCAATCAACCTCTCCAAGAAAGACCTTATTTTCATATATTTATAACAAGTTGAGTGTTGCTAATTCCACACCCATGTGGTGGTTAAAAGTCCAAACTTACCGTATTGCAATAAATTATGGTGTATTCTATCAACCTCTCCAAGAAAGACCTCATTTTCATGTATTTATTACAAGTTGAGTGTTGCTAGTTCCACACCCAGGTAGAGCACACACCATCCTTAGACACGTATCAATGTAGAACATAAATGGACCTGACCTTTCTGTCTAAAATGTGACAACTTCGTTCCTCATTGGACCACTGTATATATACAAACTGCCAGTAAGAACAATTATTTTCATCCATTCCATTTTTTACAATGTGGGCCCGTAAGTTGTGACATGACCTTTATTTTAAGCCAGAATATTTAAAACGCCTAGCCAATTCATGGAGTTCACAAACATTTATGAAATATTGAATGATAACAAATTCTTTTATAAGATTCTTATAATATCTGCATTCGACTATTGATTTTTGCATTTAATTTATTATTAATAAAATTATAATGATGTGATTTTTATATTACTTGAACTTTAAATTCTTAATAAGATATACTAAAGTTTCCGTTTAAATTTCAGATTTTCACAATAATGCCATAAAAAAGTATAATAATTACATATTTTTTTGCATTTTAAAATGCAGGGAACTTACTGTTGTGGCGGTGAATTTTTATTATTTTATGCTAAAATGTCACTCTAAAGGAACATACATGTAAGCTGTGAAATGGTGAACCATATCATGAAGATCAACCGGATGGAAATTGGAAGAGTTCATCCATCAGGTGGGCTACACATACAAAATATAAGTCCGACCATTTGTTAATTTCAACGGCAAGGAATGATTGATAAACGATGATCATCTTCATTTTTACCTTAGGTGATGACTATGACACGGCCTACCCTTTACACAAGTGACGCATCATCCGAAATAATAATATTATGTGTTGAGTGAAGATAAAACTTTGTATATGATCATTTATCTTTGAAGAATAAGATAAGAAAGTTGATTAAAAACGCAGGAAAAAACTCTTTATCTAGAAGGTGGTCCAAAAGTCCTTTCAAAATAAATAGACAATTCAACATTAATAATCTGAAACAATATAACCATCCATACACATGCATTGAGCCATTTCACTATACTATTGCTAATTTTGTACCCACCAGGTGGACGGATAGGATCATCAGCTCATATAATTCTTTGAGCTACGACTGATCCCCAATGCCCCAATGATCCCAACGGTGTGGATTGAAGTATATATGCCACGTGTACACAAGCTATATATGTATATGCGCATCAGTATCACACATGTCGTGACTTTTTCAGATGAGCGTTTCAGCCATTGAATTTTCAACCCTATGAAATATTAGCACCGAAGGTCCAAAACGCGGTTTCCCTTGGAAACGAAGAGCTTTGCCAACACGTGTACAAGGCAGGCCAAATGCTTGCCCCACAGTTGCCAGCATTATACATAATACATCGGCTCTAGATCTAATCCGTTCATCTAAGGGATACAACTGAATGTACTCTCGTCCAAGAATCAGGTGTATCCGCTTGTCAGGTGGGCCACCGTTTCAGTTTAAATGTACGACTAAAAGACTGGCGAAAGTTTTTTTTTTTTTTTTTTACTTGTCGAAATGTTCTGATACCATGGCTCACCTGCTGAATAGACAATATCTAGCATTGGTCGAGAACGTCTATGGACCAAACCTACGTGATGGACGGCGGGGATATTACAACTGTGGGCCACGGCGGGTACAAGACAAGGAAGCGGATTGCGTACGGAGTAAACTCTGCGGGGTCTACCGCGATTTATGTATTTTATCCACTCGGTCCATCCATTTTACAAGATAATTTTAGGTCTTTGAGCGTAAAACCGAAGTATATCCAAATCTCAATTGGACCACACCATAGGTAACAGTGTGAATTGAACATCTACCGTTGAAAATTTCTTGAGAGCCACGGAAGTTTTAGATCAAGCTTTTTCTTTTTTCCCTTCATCCATATCTGTGTGATCTTATAAATAGGTTGGATGAGAAAAAAACATCACTATGGGCCCTAGAAAGGTTTCAACGGTGGAAGTCATTATTTCAACTGTTTCCTATGGTACGGTCCACTTGATCTGTGGATATGCATAAATTTTGGTCTAAAGTACTAAAATAAGATAGAAAAACTGATGGACGGTGTGGATATACCATATACATTCACGATGGCCCAAAAGAGTTTACTCAGCGTACAATTCGCTTTCACAAGGGTAATGCGCGTGGGCGTGGGATTACGGTGACGCGGATTGCCTGCTGGCGCGTCAGTAGCCAGTAGCTACTGGACGGTGCTACATACACCCACCGTGATGTATATGTTTTATCCACTCCGTTCATCCACTTTTCAAGATCATTTTAGAGCATGAGATTAAAAAAGAGTCACGTGAAAATCTCATGTGGACTACAACAATGTAAACAGTGGTGATTGAGCTTCCACCCTTAAAAACTTTTTAGGGGCCAAGAAAGTTTTTGGCTTATATTTGTGTTTTATCTTCATCCAGGTTTGTGTGACCTAATGAACAATTTAGATTGTAAGTAAACATTACAGTAGGCCTTAAGAAGTTTTTAATAGTGGGTGTTCAACCAATACTATTTATTCATGATGTGGTCCGCTTAAGATGGAGATCTTCCTATTTGTTAGGCTCATGCCCTAAAATAATCTGAAAACACAGATAAGCAGCGTGGATATATATATATATATATATATATATATATATATATATATATATATATATATATATATATATATATATATATATATATATATATCGTTATGGGAATGGATTTGTCTACTCCCCCTCACACTGGCCATTGGCTGGTGGTTGGTGCTATGTGGGGCTCATCATAATGTATGTGTGTCATTCATGCTGTTCATATATTTTTATATATCATTTTATGATATGATAAACAAAAGTGAAGTATATCACTATCTCAAGTGGACCACATTATAGGAAACAGTGTTGAATGAATTTTGACCAATAAAAATGTTTTAAGACTATAAAAGTTTTGTATCAGGATAATATTTATTTTTTCCTTTTATCTGGGTCTTTATGGCTAATTCAACGGATTGAATGTCAATAAACAGTACAGTGGCCCTTAGGAGGATTTTAATTGTGAATATCAATTCATTATTTTTGTCCTGTGGTGTGGTCCACTTAAGATTTATATTCTTATAATTTTTTATATCAAGCACTAAAATAATCTTTAAAAATAGATAAACAGAAGGTATAAAACACATACATGATGATGGGCCCGCAGAGCACCGACCATCAGCCACGGGGCTGGCGTCAGGGAGAGCAGCCAATCCGTTCCCCATCGTTATGGGCTCACATGGTACTGTCCAGTAGCTACCTCAGTACTGGCAGCGTCAGTTGGAAATCCACGTCCCTGTACAGTAGGCATCGGACGACCCCAAGTCAAGTCCTGGACATATGAGATGCCACGTGACCACGAAGATTCCAACTTCAGTCCTAGGGCAGAACATCCACGTCACATGGGAGCGGTACAAACCTGCCCTAAACACGAGTAACCATCGCTCTAACAAAAATCCAGAGACACGTCTCATCCGGACCGTCCATCCAGTAAGTCGTATTCTTAATGGTCCATGATTGGAAAGATACTGATGGGTCGGTGCTATTAATACAGTCGGTGGCCTTCGAAAGTTTAAAGGGGAAAATGTAGAAGGTGACAGATAGGGCAACTCCGTCAATTTGAGCCGTCCACGGTGAGGCCCAGTAGATCTATGGTCAATGATCATGTATGCTTCTTCCACGTGTACATGATGAGGCGTTTCCGCCATATTATGGGTCAATGACACAAGTACGCATCATTCCATTTGTCAAACACGTGCAACGAGATTTGGCTGTAGGTGAATCTTACAGCCGTCCAATTAATATCAAACGGCCGTAGAGATGGTAAAAAATCATGGACCTGAGTTTCTATCTCTCTCCGCATTTGATGGTCAGCGTGAGAAGATCGGCCGTGCAACTGACATGTACATTGTGGAAACGACATGATAGACGGCTCCCATCCGGGTATATATATGCTCCATGCGGTCGTGCCCATAGGAACTTCCAATGAGGTCGAGCGGGGTGCCCCCACCGTGATAAGTGTTGAACATCTACCCTGTGCATTTGACCGATCCCTTTTAAATTATGAGATATTTCAAAAATCAGCTGTATAACGAGCTAAGTAGGCTGTATCATCTTAAATCATGTAAAAACATGCTTAAAAATATATAAAAACATTTAGTGGGGCTTACTTAAAATTTAAATACATCTAAAACTTAGTCTAAACCCTCATGACATCAATAATGGATGGGCTGTATTTGTAAACCACATTTCAGTGAGCCTAATAAATGATTAGGAATGTTTTAATGAGAGCATAACCACTCTTCAACTTCTTGTATGGGGTGTGACCCACACAAGTCAAGGATTAAGTTAATTTTTAAGCATATACATATATATATTCAAGCGTTTGAAAAAGGACACGAAGACGTCAAAATTTGAGGGGAGAGATCAACGAGCAAAACGCGTGATTGTTAAAGGGCGTGGACTGAAGCGTGACCGAACCACCCCCGATATCTTTTTTGAACGGGCATGGTGTGATTTGATTGGTCAAATAGGTGAGAACACGTAAATCATGTTTAAAAGTCACATGCTTGACAAAATTCATTTCTAGACAAAATTCATTTCGAGAGTGTACATGATCCAAGTCATATTTCCTGACTTTAGAATACTAATGAGGTGTTTGGTACATGGACTTAAATGAAATTAAGTGCGATGGAATTAATATATAAGTAATAATTAAAAAGTTTCAAGAATTGTCACAGGATTTATATGTATGCAGCAAACCTAATTTTGTACTTAGGCTGTAAATTGGCTAATAAGAGACAAAACTCAAATGTGCGTTTGTAACATGCACCGTAGCATAATGCAGCCTTTTGGAAGTTCTTGTGTGGTATGCTAGGTAGGGTCCACAATGATGTTAGTTAGAAATTTACCTGGTTCATTCCTTTTACAAGATTATTTTATGACACAATAAAAAATGAGGTGAATCCAAAATTCAAGTACGTAGGCCCTACAAAAGGAAAATTAGGACAGAATTTCCTTCCATTTAAACTTTCTTAGGCTCCACAATGATGTTTCTCTGACAGTTAAACCGTTTATGAGGTCATTCTTGCTAAGATGAAGTAAAATCACAGAAAACATCGCCTGATATGAAACTCTTGTGACTGCATGAATGTTTCAATATTCGTTACTGAATCTTCACCGTCTCCTCCCATGTATCATAATTTTGAGTTTTAGATCCCTTCAATTTTTTATAACATGTCCTAAAATAATCTTGCAAAATGGATGGACGAAGTGAATTTATCATAAGTATCATGGTATGCCCCACCTATCATCCTAGCCTATAATAGTCATACTGAAGCTTTGGCAAGAACCATGACCCAAAACCAAAAGGGATAGACCATATCCCATCTCAGCACAGCAGGCACTGGCATAGTTTCCGATGATTGAATTCGTTGGTTGAGAAATGCGACGCCCAAAAACTCATTTTGGTTCCCAATATGAGATTCCTGAGTACTATCCCTCCTAATCATACTTAAGTCCATGCATCAACACCCCTTAAGAATGTCAAGCTGATTTGCTCAGCAGTCATCAGATGCAGATTGCCTGTCGTAGGCTTTAGTAGTGAGATTCACTTAATTAGTGATGTCACAAGTTCCGTGAGCCCCACCATGATATATATGATGATATATATGCTATATTACATCCATTTGAAGAGTTCATTCGAGAGCTAAAGAATAAGAAAGATCCATAGCTCAAGTGGACCTCATCACAAAATACATTGAATGCCTACGATTAAAAACTTTTTAGGGGCACAAAAGTTACTGATCAAGCTTACATTTATGTTTTCCCTGCGTTTCTGAACTTACAAATAGATTGGATGCCAAATAAACATCGTGGTAAGCCCTAGGAACATTTCAATGCCATCCGTCACTGTGACACGTACACCATGGTGAGGCTACAGAACTTGGTGACATCACTTTAGTAGGAAAGCCGTCAGTAGCTGATCCCCATCCCCACTCAACTGGCAATCCATTTCCTTTGCAACCTGAGCCGTTGGCAGCTCTTAACTGTCCATTCTTTCCTATAAGCTGGTCCCACCTTGTGAGTGCACCTACTTTCTAGGTATGTACGTTTCACTATGGGGGGGTACCTTATTCCAAGCTCGGATTTCCTAGCATGTGTTAGGTTAGCTCGTGATGCAAGTATTTTCATTATCATTGTATTTTAATTATCTTTCACCATAAGGGTGGAGCCGTTTAGATGGCAAGCAAAGCTGTGTTATATATATATATATATATATATATACACTGACTTGGGTGTCGACTCTTAGCTTTTATTTATGGTTGGCAAACAACTTAAGGTAGGGATTAAAAATGTGTCGTGTCATGCGTGGGGAGCTTGAAATGAAGGGGCACATGTAACATTTATATGTTATATGTGTATAACATATAGCAAATGCTAGGCATTTGAAGATTAACGGTGCCATGCATTGCACGTGTGAGATATATACTTGAATATGATGGTTGCACATGTGTTATATGCAATGCATGTGCATGGAATAGTATATTCCCACTGCACCGAATCAGCTCTAGGAATTCTCTCTTTATTCCAACTTTTCTTAAAATAGGTGATCTCAAGTCCAATCGGTTGGACCAAAAGGTACCATCCATCTAGCACATAACTTCCAACCTTTTTAAGTGCATGTCAAATTGAACCCTTCCAATAGGTTGGCCCACTTTGAGTATTATCTAATATAAAAATTAACTCTATATATTCATCAAATGGACCACATTATGAAAACAACTTATAATCGTTGATAAATAAAAATATACTGGTTGTCCATTCGATGAGTGCATATAGAACTGATTTTTGCACAAGGTGATCTTTATAGCAAGGCAAACCTATTAAAACTAGACACATGAAGAGAAATTTGGCTTTGGGATAACTATGTTTTAGCATTTTTTTCATCACAAAGTAGCCGTGGGAAAACTTCTTAGTTGAATTGAATCCTCCTATCTCTGCCGGTAACAATATCGAGTTGAATTTCACACACACTCATAAATGGTTGGGAGTTATTTTCTAGGTAGACCATAACCTAACCACTTTTTTAAAGGCATGCAACTCTTTATTCCACCCTACCCATAAGTCGTCACCATTAATTTTCTCCCTTCTCATGCATTAATCTATATTTATGCTAAATACACAACCAGAGAAGCTTTGGAAGATTTTTGCCACCATAAGAATATAAAATCCAAACTTAAACAAAGTTAAGGGTATTTTAAATTTTAGAAAATATAACAGCCGTTTATATTTCATTTTAAAATCACCAACAATAAATTTTACTTGCATTTCTTCATTCCTTTGATGCAAGTAGTCTAGTAAAACTTCTCTTTTCTTATAACAAGGAGATCATGCAACAAAGGCTTCATGCGACCTAGTGTGATAATTATGATAAATCTATAGTATATGTTATGGGGAGATCCGAGCCCACGACGAAACGCCAGTCTGAGCCGATTCACTGCCATGACGTCCGAGGCAAGAACTGTCCAACCTAATACGAGCATCACATGAAGATAATGAGCAGGAGCCTTCAACCGAGGTGCAGCTCGGAACGATTCTGATACTCCGACCGGATGACCTATTATTCGCTAACCTTAGTATGCTCGACACGACTAGCCGTGTCGACCACAATAGATCTGATCTAACGGGTCGATCGGATACCGCTCGGACTTAGAAACTGCATCCTTTAAGCTATGGTCGGATGAGCCGAGCCGAGTGGATGTGTAATGGCGTGCGCCAAATGCGAAAGTTTTCATAACCAGTCATGGCCGATAACTTCGTCCGCAGATATGCATTATACCATACACGATCATCAGATTATGGGCAATATCTCCACGATCCGAAAATCTTCCTAATCGTGCCGAGATTATCGGACCATGCCATACCACAGACAAGTATAAATAACACATGACACCACGTCTACAGGTACGCAACAGCAAGCGCTCTCTCTTCTACTCTCTACTTAAGACCCTGATTCCCTTGACCTGACTTAGGCATCGGAGGGTCCTCCGGCTTAGCCAGAGTCACCTTTATCAGTTCTCTTAGTGTAGATTCTGGAAGTAATACGTGAACGTGAAGAAGACGTGGAAGGAGGGCCGACAAGATTTGAACATCAACCGTATATATATTTTACATCAACTTATGTTAGATTGTCAACCCAAAAGCCTATAGTTTGAATGAGCTATACAATAAGAAAATTATCGTTAAATATTGATCATTTAGTATTAAAACTATAAGCAATATTACTTTCCATTCATAACTTCTGATTTTTCTCTACCTTTTTCAATTTCTTCTACTTTTTATATCTAATTTAGTTTGCATCGCATATGCTACTTCCCTATGGTTTGGTCATATTACTCGTGGACAACTCATCTTACCCAGAAAGCCTGTGCTAGACACAACTTTTCTGTCATACAAACAGCTCATCAATCCAATGGACTACATCTGTAATACAGCCATTGTAGGGGTCCAACAAGCTCTGTCGGGCCACTATGTTGTGATAGTGACATCCTCTCCATCCATCAAGTGTGTCCCTTCACGATCACCACACATTCCAAAATCCACATAATATAAAACTCCTGTGGAAAACAACATGGGAGCAATGTAAAACCGTAACTAACATGTTCAAGTAACATAGTGTCGCTACACTTGAGGTCCTGGTATCGATCGCTAGCGGGGGTGGCTAACATGTAGTGTGTGTACTGACATGGGTGTGTACTAACAAGCTAACCCCAGAAAAAAAACAAAAAAAAAACATAGTGTCGCTCTACTGAATTTTGAAGGGGCTGATCTTTCAAGTACTGTCTCCTCATCCTGATGGGGCTCACACACCTCCCCGTTGTTCTTTTATGTGTGGCTAACCTAAGTAATGGATCAAGATGATTTTTGGCTGAAATTCAACACTTTGGTCCGGATGAGATCAGATGTTGTAGCCGTTCCATACATCAGGTGCTGTAGAGGAGGATCTCTGCTGCTCTGCAACATCTGCGTGATGGGCCATTTGTTGTGTAACATCCACTCGGTCCATCAGATGCACCCCTCATATATAGGCCACGGGGAAAAAATTTATACTGATTCACAACTTACGTGGGCCACACCACAGAAACAATGGAGAGGGAACGCTAAGCATATGTTTGTGTATGGAGTCGCTACTCAGGGGCTCATGTCACATCCAACCCGTTCATTAGGTGTGTCTTAACCAGGATGAAGAGATTTTCAAATTTCAGAATCATCCAGAATTCCATAAATCCACACTGCATGAACTTAGAGGTCTTAGACATGATGTAAGGCGCATAGATCATGGTGGGGCTCACCGTTAGGAATCCACCGAAGCCGCATCCCTTTCAAAGGGAGTGGATTGTCTGTGGCCCGGGCTCAGAGATATACCTCTCGCCTGGGCTGTATGGGGTCACAGAGATTTCCGTGACAAATCCACTCTATTCATCTGTTTTGAACGACCAAAATAGGATAACAATCAAAAAATAATGCAGATCCGAAACTCAGGTGGGCCACACTAAATAAAACTGTGGTAACAGAAATTTCCATCGTTGAAATATTTCTGGAGTTGACCATATGAGTATATGCCATCCAAACCGTTCATGGGTTTATTAACATTCAAATAAAATGTAGGCACAAATCTCATTCCCATACAAAACTTCTGTCACTCTGGCTTTCAATCCCCACTGTTTCATATGATATGGCTCACATGAATTTTGGATCTGCCGATTTTTAGACTCCTGTTCTGTTGTAGTCATCCAAAACAGATGGGCGGAGTGGATTTATCACCCCACGTATCTGTGGGCCCGACACAGCTCTATCCCAACCCAGGCACAGTTATAGGGGTTGCGTGGGGTCCAGAGAGATGTCCATGATAAATCCACTCCGTCCATCTATTTTGAAAGACCACGGTATCAAAGAAATCTAAAATCAGGCAGATCCAAAACTTCGATGGGCCACACCAAAGAAGCAGTGGGAATGAAAATACCTACCGTTAAAACTTCCCTAAAGCTGACCATGATATTTATATGCCATCCAAACCATCCATATCGTTATTACCACTCACATAAACAACAAATCACGAATATCATCCTATACAAAACTTCTATCATCCCGGCCTTTCAATCCCTGATGTTTTGTGTGGTATGTCCCACATGAGTTCTGAATCTATCTGCTTTTAGAATTATATCCCATTGTAGTTTTCCAAAACAGATGAACAGGGTGGATTTATCAACGACATTTCTGTGGGCCCCACGCAGCTTTAGGCACTAGGAATATATCTGTCCTGGCGCAGACAATCCCCTTCGCCTTATCAAATGAGCTGTTATGCTTATCATAGACAAATGCACGTGGCCCAATCAAATCTTACTATATTGATCTTAAGCACGTGGCCCAATGAAATCTTACAATATGAGGCCTCGCCGTGTTGTTTGAGGCACAATCCACTCCCCTTTGAGACAAATCTGGACCTTATTCTAAGGCCGGAGCCTCATCAAATCTGCATCCTTTGTAACGGAACGGATTAGGTGGTGTTGGAAAACACCACACCATGTTGTGTTGATGTGTTGGGCGTTGTGGGCCAATGTGATGTGTGTGTTTTATATCCACACCATCAATCCGTATTTCCATCTCATTTTATTATACGAAGCAAAAAAAATAAGCACATCTGTACCTCAAGTGGACCACACCATAGGAAACAGTAGGGATAACGACACCACTATTGAAACTTTTCTATGGCCCACCATAATGTTTATGTACCATCCAACCTATTGATAATCTCACTCAGACCTTAGATGAAGGGAAAACACAAATATCAAACTGATCTAAAACTTTCGTAGCCCCGAGAAGTTTTTAACGGTGATCGTTAAAGCATCACTGTTTCCTGTGGTGGGGTCCACTTAGCTTCTGATCTGCTTTATTTTTAGGTTCATGCCCTAAAATGCACTGGATAAACAGATGGATAGCGTGGATATAAAACACATACATCACAGTGGGCCCACGGGGCCCAACAAATCACCCGTGTGGGCACCACCACCTCTTCTCTGTCCGGGTAACGAAGGGAATCCTAACGCGTTGGAGAGGATTCCGCTGTCATGTCATGCCTCACCTGTAACGAAAGGTACCCGGTACTTTGAGACGGTTCCAACTCCTGCTTAACTTTAATAAAACGGGGCCAAGATCGTCCGTCCGTTCTCAAAAATCTCGTCGTTCATCATATCCTTCCGTCGAAAGTCACGTCTCACCGAATACACGTATTCTAATAACTCATAATCGCATAATTACAATTTTACCCCTCCATTTCACCAGCTCACCATCAACTTCCCTTTCGGCAAAAATAGAGACACCGTCGTAAATAACAGCAACACCAGACTTCTTTTCGGCGGGAGCGGATTTGGTGTTAGCCGGGTAACACAAGTGGGTGTTACCCGTACTTTGGGGCCCACTTTGATGATTTGTTATATATCCACGCCGTCCATCCGTTTTTCCAGAACATTATAGGATGCTATACCAAAAATTAAGTAAATTTAAATCTAAGTGGACCACACCAAAGGAAAGAGTGGTGATTGAACACCCACTATTAAAAAGTTCCCAAAGTCCATCATAAGAAGATACGAAATGTTTATTTTCCATCCAACCCGTTGATAGGGTGAAACAGACCTGGATGAAGGGAAAACACAAATATCTTCTCGATCCAAAATATTTGTGGCCAACAAGAAGTTTTTAAAGGTCACTCACCACCTTTCCCAAGTGATGTGGTCCAACAGAAATTTGGCTCTGCTTAATTTTTGGGATTACATCCTCAAATGATCTGAAAAAACGGATGGACGGCGTGGATGAAACAAATTCATCAAGATGAGCCTCACACGGTAAGTGTGACAGACACTAAAGTCTTATCCGGTAAAGTGACATCTAATCCGCTCCGTTCTCGGCAACCAACTCTCGGTTCCTTAAATGGCTATTGCCCGTTCAAAACGCCAATAGAAAGTCTTTAGCTTTTTTTTTTTAATTATTTAAATTCCATCCTCTCTTCAAAGTGAAAGACATTTCCCACATATTTCTTTAATCGATTTTTTAAATCCTCTTTTCTAAATTTCTACCCACGCTTCCTTTTCGTCTTCTTTTTTTTTTTTTTTTTCCTTATATATTCTGTCCGTCTACCCGCATTCGTCTCACTTCCAGCTCAGTCTAACGCGGTGTTCGGAAGAAATCTCGCGATTACAAAACCCTGGGAGTTTTTTTTTCCTCCTATCTGGCTCTGGACAGCTGGAGATTGGAATATTGGAGACATCTGAATATATCTGCCGTTGATTTTTTGCAGAGGAAATGCCAAAGAAGCTCTCGAGATTTAGGGTTTTGTCGCATGAGGTTGAAAGCAATCTTTATAAATAGATCCTGTTCTGTTTTATCTGTTTTTACAGTGATTGTTGTGTAGATCTTCGGTTCATCGAGATTGCGATCTCGTTTTATGCTGAGAAAATGCCATCGGAATCAGTTCTGGCTATTTCTTGAACTATAGAGATTTTGAAAAAAAAAAAAACTTTTGATGAATGCGTTGAGAGAGAAAGAAGAGAAAGGTATGGATAGTAAAATACAGGATCGGGATGGAATGAGTGAGAATTCAACGAATCCGGTCGTCTTGGAGACAGCTATTGAGGTAAAATCTGCTGAAAGCGGTGAAGATGGGATTCCGAAAGAAATCGGTGAGAATTCATCGATTCCGGCCACGCATGAGGCTGTGATCGAGGTTAGTGTTGCCAGCAGAGATGGAGATTCAAAGGCTAAGATTGATTTGTTGGAAGGGTGTAAGGTAAAGAATGTGAAAGCGAGTCTTCTTGATACAGAGAAGGACACGTTTGTAGTTGTCAATGTCAAATGCAGCGAGGGTGGGTTGGTTAACGGCAATTGTGACGGGGAGAAGGTCTGCAGGATCTGTCACTTGAGTTCCGAGTGCCGTTCAGACGGTTGGGATTTGATCCAGCTTGGCTGCAGTTGTAAAGGTGAACTGGGTATGGCGCATCGCCACTGTGCCGAGGCCTGGTTTAAGACAAAAGGCAACCGGTAATGGTCTCTTCTCTTTGCTTCTTAATATTGATTCTTTGTCTGTATCGTTTGGCTTGTGTATGGATGGAATTATTTGATATTCTGTGATGGTTGCAAGAGTGCCTCTTTTAGGACCACTAGTAGGAATTGAGGTAGCTTCTTTTGACATGAACGAAATTTCGTTTGACATGTTCGTCTGTTCTGTTTGGAAATTGACTTCTGTGCTTAATCTAGACCGAGTGTTAGATTTAGATTTCTCTTGTAAATGCCTCTTTCCAATTGATGTACTCTATTTTTGATGAATTCTGTTGTTTGTCTCATAAAAAGTCCAGTATATATGAATCTTGATAAGGATTTCATGCAACAATTAAAATCATGGTTTGAAAATATATGGGCAAAACAGTCATGCGCAAGGATGAAATAGAGAACCCTTAACCTTATGTGTGGATATTATTCGCTGACCTTTTGATTTACCAGACTGATGCAGCTAGAAATTGAATTTGCACTAGATTGCTTATATAGGACTGAGTCATACAATCTGGATTTCAATACCAGACTCCTTTAAGAAAGCGGTTGTAAGAAAACGCTATTGCCTTTTCTTTCTTTCTTTCTTTCTTTTTCCGTTGTGGTCAAGGGAGGATGCTTCTAAGGACACAGCTAAGTTATGAGCACGGGCATAGGGTATTGAACACGGCAAGGATCGAATTTGGTGATCCTCAAAATCATATTCTTGGGACATGATATGGCATGTATTGGTCACTAATTGGTATAATCATATGCTAAAATACACTCCCCTAACAATATCAAAAGTTGAATTTGTTGCCAATGGGCAGGATTCACTAGAAATTCTAAATAATTAATAGTTCCTGTGTTCGAAATCCCTGTAAATACATTTCAAGTCTTGGGAAAGGGAAATCAGTATCTTTTGAGTATCATAGTGTCCAACTTGGGTACTCCAGCTTCTGAAGGATCTAAAATTTGACTATCATAGGATGACAGGAAAATTTGTTTCTATACTCAATTGAAAACTCCTATGAATGGATGCACAAAATTCTGAAATATATATATATATATATATATATATATATATATATATATATATATATATATATATATATATATGAAGAAGAAGAAGCCTTAGTGAGGAATGTGCACAAAACCTGGTTTTCAACAGTTAATTTCTTTAACAAAGTCAACCACTAAGTCATCCTATGAATGGATGCACAAAATTCTCCCAATAACACATTCACAAGCCTTACTGCCTCTCTGTGTCCATCAGTTGATTACCTGAATCTAATCACCCACTTTATTATATCGTCTCCTCACTTGGCAAGATAGAAAGATAAACCCAAATTCATTTAATACTGAAGAATTCTTTAATCATCCACAAATGATCCCTGAAATGATTACTTGGACATTTTTATTACTGTACTTGTCTTATGCTTCAAAGTTCTTTAAAAAAACTGCCTGCTGAACAAGACCTGATTAGGACTTAAATATCTTGAACTAGTAAATGCTCAACAATGGTACTGGGGAAAGAATCACTGGTCAACCAGTCAGTCATAAAATGACAAACTATTATGTTGGAAGCTCTATTAGAGCTGTCAATTGATCATGTGGAATTCCGGTTCTTTCCACATAGTTATTGCTAGGAAACTTGCAGGTATTTGCCCCTGACAAAAAGAGAAACTGATGATAAAATGATATTTTTCAAAGACAGTTAATAATATGTGATATAAACTCCTGCAATCACTTCCGAGCGAGAGAGGGGGGAAGGCGTATGATATTCAACCAAATATAGATGGTTAAGGGTTTGAGCCTGTAGCTTAGTGGTACACATGATATATCACCTAAGTAGTTTCAACAAGGCTGCACTAGTAATTGAGATATGATCACGTTCAGTGTTTTAAGATTCGACGATATCGGCCGTTATATCCCACAATTATCTTGTATCCCGCCTATGTGATACAAAACACACAAGTAGTGAGATATATCCCGCGTGTTTGATCCGGTGAACGTTTTCGATTTTCGATCATTTTTTTTTCTGTAAATCATCTTAAATTAGTGTTAAATTATTACAAATCCATGATTTTTCATGTTTTGCATGAAAAATTATGGATTGGGAGCTTCGATTTCGAGATTAGGAGGAGATGGGCCGAGTCGAGGAAAATTGAAAGAAATAAAAAACATTCAAAAAAATTTCCCCATGTTTCCAACAACAATGATATATTACGCAATACAAACGATATATCCCATGCGATAACTGATACATATCCATATCCCAAGGGTGCGATACATAACGTGATGTTGATATTTCAAACGCTGATCACATGCAATGATTGTATGTTTACAACAATTTTATTTTCTGCTGATATGTCACCTGTGCATCACATCCGAGCCATGAAAAGGAAAGGGTTGAGGGAGTGACTGGAATTTCTTATCAGAACGCACAGAAATTGAGCAATATGGTTCTTTTTCTTTTCTTTTCTTTTTCTTTCTTTTTCTCCATTTCTTCCTTTTGATTGTAATGCAGGTGCTGTGAAATTTGCGGTGAGGTTGCCAAAAATGTAACTGGGTTGGAAGATGACAAGTTCATGGAGGACTGGAATGACAGGAGGACATCAAGCACTGGCAGCAGCAGCTCGAGAGAGAGAGGTAGATGTTGGCGGGGTCAGCCTTTCTGTAATTTCTTGATGGCATGCCTGGTCATTGCCTTCATACTTCCATGGTTTTTCCGTGCAAACATGTTTTGAGAGGAGCACGTCGGTGAGAGATGTGCTATGACAAGCATGGCACCGTGCACATGCACGTGTCGGCATGTATTGTATGATATGCACACCCCACCATGCACAGTAGCAGTGTGCTCCTAAGTTTGGGTTTGTGCCCTCTCAGGTTTTAGGAATTGAGCTTTTGGGTCCTTAACCGTTGGTTACTGTCCAAAAGAAAAGGAAAAGAAAAGAACAAAAAAAAGGAAAGAAAAAAGAGGGGGAGCTAGGCCTGTTACTATGCAGTAATATACACCAGGCCGCGTGTGACTACATTATACTAGAATTGTTTTAGGATCCACCTTTCAGATAAAAAGATTGGATTGAAGTTGGTATACTTGAATGGGATTCTTGGGTTGTGATAACAATGCTTTTAATCTCTTGATTTGTAAAATCTATGGGAACTTGAGGGAGCCCGATTGTACATGGGAATTCAGTGGTCTGTTTGAACAAGGTTTTCTATATATTGCTATCTTCGATTTAAATGAAATGGTGTGTAGCTATTCAAAGGTTGCTGGACAGTATCCTTTGGTTTCTGGGTAATCTGAGTATCCTTCCCCGCTCTGTTTTGAGCCTTTTTTGTTGGATTTTCAGTGCTTGAATGGTCTTTATTTCCTTATTATCTGTCCATTTCATACAGTGTACTTCTTCAAGCTCCTCACAAACTATCCAAAGGTATGCATATGCCAGTGGTGTTTTATTTATTTATTTATTTCAGTTTTGAGGTTTCATTTTATTAACAAAGTAGAAATAAAGTGTTTGAGGAATGTATCATATGCAGCCCACTATGGTGTTTGTATGGCATCCGAATCATAAACTAGGGTCTTACCCACTACAGGCCCTAAATATCATGCCAATCCAACCATCAGATGGGTTCGCACGTGAATATGGAGGTTTTTGGGTGGTGCTCCAATGTTTTCTATGGTGTTACCCACCTGATGACTGAATGGGCCTTCTTTTTAGGCCATCCCATTCGCATGGTAGGGTAACGCTGGGGGATAGCTTTGGAAACCACGCCCAGGACACGGGGCCCAAACCCTTCCAGTTGGATGATTTTCTAATCTTACAACTAGTTGATGTGAGATTGTCCCATTAATCTTTACCTTCTAACGAGAGTGAGTTGATAGGGCTGGCAAAGCATAACCATCCGTTATCATTCACTCTGCCAACTTGCATGTTTGCACACACACACACACACACACCTCAATTCAAACCATCCAACTCATAGGCCATCCTGTAGATGCCTGATAGACTGAAACTCAGATTGATGGGATGATACTAACCTCTTCAGTAATGGGATTCGCTTCTCAGGCTCTGAATAACTTTGGTTTTAACATCTTTTGGATGGCTACCAATCAGATAGTTACAATAAGTCTATTACTGTGGTGGCCCCTTGATTTAATGGTTTGGTTTGTGGTACATCAACCCTGTGCATACAAGGGCTGTAGATGGTTCGTCTTACTGTGGTAGAGTGCCGATGTTTATGCAAGCACACGTTTCATGCTAGTTTTGAGTAATAGCCATGAGATTCTCCAATATCATTGCCATGAATAGTCAGGATTTCCAGAAGAAGATGATGAAAAATAAATAGGAGTATTGAAAATTCATGTGGCTGGAGCTGAAGTAGCTACCTTTTCGAGTAATGGAAAGAAAAGAAAGGAGTAGATTGGGAGACTCGAGTCTCTCTATGTAATTTTATAAGGAAACATAACATTGAGAAACAGAATAATAAAGGAGTGGAAATGCAGATTGTAGGATGAAGGCTTTAGGTCTGGGTCCCATACCATTGATATGGTGGGCCTCACTGTGGATAAGGATGCCCAAAAAAATTGCCCAAACTAGAAGCTGCTAAAACTTCCATTTGTGATTGACTGTGGATCCCTACTTTTATAATCATTATTATTATTATTGGTAGGCCATCAATCTTCGAGATGGGTTCGCACATGAATATGGAGGTTTTTGGGTAGTGGACTATTGCTTTCTATGGTGTTACCCACCTGATGACTGAATGTGCCTTCTTTTTAGATTAATCAGATCAAATCATCCCTCTCCAACCATCCTGTCTATTATTTCTCTCTTTTCCAATGCTCGATTTCTATCTTAAGGCAAATGGATAAATTTCTGGAATTCATATGGCAAGGAGGGTCGGTGACCAGGAAATTTCCGCTCCAAAGTGGGAAAAAGTGTCTCCCTTCAATGAGGGGGTGCAGGTGTTTAAGGATCTAGAGCTGGTCGATAAAGCTCTCCTTGCCAAATGGGTTTGGAGATTTGGTAGAGAGGAAAATAGTTTGTGGCACAAGGTGATCTCGGCTCAATATGGTCTTTGGCCTCAAGGTTGGTCGACTAAATATTCCTCCTTGTATAGAGCTTCTTTTATGTGGAAAGGTATTTTATAAGGTGGCTCCCTTGGTGTTTGTTACTGTTTCTTTCTCCCTGGGGAATGATTCTAGAGTGCGTTTTTGGCAGGATCTGTGGTGTGGTTCTCCTAATCTGGCAACTTCTTTCCCTGCGCTTTTTGCTATCACCCCTTCTCGAACTCGGATTGTGTACTGAGTTACTCGGTACACTCTTATCGTACTGAGTAAACTCTGTTGGGCGCATTTTGAATTTATGTGGTTTATCCATGCTGTCCATCCATTTTTCCAGATCATTTTAGGGGTTGAGCCCATAATTATAGTATATCAAAAGCTCAAGTAGACCATACCAAAGGAAACAGTGGAAGTATTGATTTCCACCATTGAAACATTTCTAACGCCCCTAGTGATGTTTATTTGTCATCCAAACTGGTCATAAGATCACAAAGACATGGATGGGGGGAAAACACAAATATCATTGTTATCTAAAATTGCTGTGGGCCTTCAATAACTTTTCAACGGTAGACTTCAATTCACACTGTTTCAGGTGGTGTGATCCATTTTATCTTTGAATATGATTAATTTTTGGTTTAAAGTACTAAAGTTATATGATAAAACGGATGGACGGAGTTGATACAATGCATGAACTACGGTGGGCCCCACAGAGTTTACTCAGTACGCAATCCGCTTCCCCCCTTCTCCGAAGATCTTTGTGGCCAAAGCATTTGTTTCCGATAGGGAGGGAGGGTTCCGGGTTCCCCTTTGCGCAGATTCCTGTCAGACGTTGAAATGTCTGATCTTTCTCTTCTCCTTTTCTCGCTTGCTGCACTTCAAACTGGATGCATGCTTGAACGATCAAATGTGGTGGCCTCTAGTGCAATCGGGCCTCTTTTCAGTCAGATAAATGTACAAGAAGTTGCCTATTCCTCAGCCTCCTAAGTCTGCTTATACTACAGGTCCCGTCTGGCACTACCACCCCCAAAGGTTGCAACTTTTGGATCGTTACCATATTCTCACGGTAGATGACCTGAAGAAAAGAGGATTGCAGTTGCCGAATATTTGTCTTTTCATTCATTGTCCTTTTTCTATAGAAATATGGTGGAGCATCTTCAGATTGTCGGGGTTATCCTGGGTCATGTCATAGAGATATCGCAGATCTTTTCTGTATTTGGCATAATAATAATCATGGTGGGGTCCTTGGAAAAAGAAATTGGTGCATTATCTTTCTCATTGTTTTTTGGGCGATCTAGGCCGAGAGAAGAAATCACTACTTTAGAAATCAGTCCGGCGTAGTGGGCCTCTAGGTAGCTGTTGCGGCTCTGCCGAGTAGTTAGGTTAGTAAGGTTTCAGTTGTTTCTCGCAGTTGTGGGGCTGTTGTTGTGTCTTTTTCAGTTTTGGTGTGTTGTTCTCTGTTTTTCTTTGTGTTTCTTTTCTAATAATATTCTCATCTTTCAAAAAAAGAAAAGAAAAAAAAGAATCAATTATGGAGATATTTGAGGCATCACAAATAGCCATGTTGGGTGGATGTGATGGTATCGATGGTCTTGATCTACTAAGCTAGGCCCTGTCATTCCTCTAAAATTGAGTTTACTGGTAAGTTGTTTTAGTATTAGGAATTGATGGTAATTGCACCTTCTTGGTGCGTTTGGTGGGTGTGTAGTTTGAAATTTCTTTTATTTAGTGATATATTCAGTTTGGTGTAAAATGTATTTATTTGGCTTCCTTTTTAAAAGTAAGAGAGTCACGTGAGTAATAAAGATGTCACTAGGCTACTAATCTACTGTAGGAGCAGCATGCTAATGATACTTAAAAACAATTTAGTTATTAGCAGCATCACTAAAATCACACTAATAAAATGATTCATACTTGTCTAAATAATTGGCCAGAATGATTCAAACTTGTTTAAATGATTGGCTGTCTAATGGATGGTTATAAACCATTGGTGAGTTGCGTCGTTTAAGATCCTTATGTTTATAGCCAACTCCAGGCTTGAAATTTTCTCATTTATAGCCAAATTATATATTTCAATGGATTTATTATCATCATTCTTTTAAATGTCACATATGCACAGTAACTTAGGTATTAGAGCTAATTTATTTAATCAAATTCAAATTATCATATAATACTACAAAATTTCAATGTATTTCGTAGTATTATAATAGCTCATTTATTTAATATAATTCAAATTATCACATATGCACACCAATTGTGATTTGAATTCTAATTCATTTAATTAAATTTAAATTTATAAATTAAAAAAAAAAAAAAGAAAAAAAAAAAAGAAAAGAAAAAAGTAGAAGAAGAAGAAGAAGAAGAGAGCTACCAAATGAGCCATTAATTGCAGTTTGCTTGGTTATGACATGATTTAGTTAGGTACAAAATAGGTGGTTTGCTAGCCCCACACACCTCTACAGGTAGGTGGACACACCGACTTGGCATGCATGCAGGTGAACCGTGAATAGTAGGGCATCCTCTGGATGCCAAAAGCATTCCTGTCAACTATCAGATGGCCACATCTTGTAATACAATGGACGGTCCTCAAAGACATAAACCATGACACTCGTGCGGAGTTTGATGGATGATATGCATGCGATCATAGATTACTTACATGTCTACTATATATAACACGAGCAGCGTTTGAATGTTTTTGTTGAAGGGAAAAACCCTGGTTCTATTTTGTCGGTGTAGCCCTTTCACCTGAGCATATAATAGAGAGCCCATGTAAATAAGACTTGTAGGGCCCACCATGATAAATTCTTAACATCCACGCTGTCCATCTGTTGAAGCAGATGATGTTAGGATGTTAACCCAAAAACGACACCGATCTAAAGATCAAGTGAGTCACAACACTAGAAAATGTAAGCATCTCTAAAAACCCTTCTTTCTCCCTCCCTGTGCATTTGTGTAGTTGCACCTTCTATACCTCATGGTGTAAAAGTAACTCGAACTTAACTGCCTCCACACACCCAGCTGGTGTGTATCCCTGTCCTGACAGGTGTTAGGTGAACGCTGTACCCCTACCAAAATAATAATAATAGTAGCAGGCACGTCAAATTCTGGGCCATGCACCATCAACTAAAAATCATACTTAGAAAATTTACGAAGTCCACAAGTGTCCTCAAATCAAATCAAGAGGTTATGATTGTTTAATAAATGTGATTTTAGATCTGTGACTTACCATCAGTTGGTTCCTCAATTTAGTTGGTTAAATTCAATTTATATGTGCCTGTATATCAAGCGACACATTCCGCTAGAGCATCAAATATCTCTCCATCTATAATCCCATGTCATGATCTTTTATGGTCCATTATTTTTACACCACTAGTTGAGCGGCCTAATTTTGAGTCTAGAGGATGTAAAGGGTGGGTCCGACCTAATTCACAGATTAGGTATTCTTGGTACTTGTCAGGCCGGGCACGTGTGCACGTGCAAGAGGGGCCCTTGTGGTGCTAACAACCCTTGAAGAGTTCTATTAGTTATAGAGTCAGTCCAAGCAAAATAAATTTTCATAACATGTCCAATTATAACAGGACCTAGTTTGGACGATTAGGAGCTGTTTTGATTCGGATTTTTCTTTTTCTTTTTTCATTTTTTCTTTTTTACTTTTGAAATTGGTTTTAAAAATTGACGAAAACAATACCATCTGTTTGGTATATGTCTAAAAATGAGTTCATCTCTTTTTTAGCTAAACCTCTTTCTTTTTTAGCTAAAACTGAGTTCATCCCTGATACATGATTACTGTCAACTAAAATCGGATGAACTCATTTTTAGGCTAATTAACTTTTTTCTGATGTTGATAAGTTTGTTGATCAGGGCTGAAGCCTAAAGAATTACAAAGGAAAAAAATAAATACAGAAGAAAAATGGGAGCTAATTATAAATCTGACCATAAATCAGGGAAATAGGCTATGGCTATAAAATTTAATGTCATCCCCCTTTCAATGACATTCTGTTCTACCATTTTGAAAACTCAAAAATTCGTCTTTCCGTTTGCTGAAATAGCAAGTGTCACTTTCTAATCAAATAAGCCATATTCTAAAAATAAAAAAATAAAAAAATAAAAAATAAGCTATATTCTAGCTAATAAGCCTCCAAATTCTCTTCCCAATTTTTCCTTCCTATGCCTCCACCATGTTAGGCCAATAAAATAAGTTTGATAGAACTTGGCCAGACTTGTGCCATTCCAAACAGATTAAAGAAATACTCCTATACTTTCTTAGCAAAAGGACAATGAGTAAAAACACGGTCTACAAATTCCAATAGAACTTGGCTACACTCGTGCTATTCCAAATAGATTAAAGAAACACTCCCATGCATTCTTAGCAAAAGGACAATGAATAAAGAGAGTCTACAATTTCATCATTCTGATTACACATCACACATTCAGTAAAAATATCTTCCAAAAAAGCAAGTTGTCCATCGTAAGAATCTTGTTCCCACTAACCAATCTAGAGTTGTCACCCTAGATGGAGCACCATATTGCTACAAATTGTTTGACTCGGACCAGAATTTAACTGATTTTTCTACTAACCATATTATTGAAATTTTTTTCTAACTCTGAGAGATGCACTTTTGATGCAGGATGGAATGATCTAACTTAATATGATGCCATAAAATTAAAAGACAGATTAACTAAAACAATAGAACAACAAAATAAAGCTAATTTACCATAAATTCAGATATTTCATATTCACAACATATCCAAATTCAAGCCTATGACAGTCCCACAATGTGAATATCATAAATTACTTATTAACTAGGACTTATGAGAGAGAGAACCCCTATCATAATATGTGGTTAAATTTGCATTCAATAAAAATCATGTGTCTTGTAAGAGTTTTAACGTGTTAGGATTATTTAAATGCTATGGAGTATGGGAAATGCGTTTGATGTATCTAAGCAGGAACTAGGGTTTGGAACATTGGGGTTGAAGTTTTGGAAAGTGTCATATTAGGATTTCAGATTTTGGATTTAAAGTTTCTAGAATTTGGAGTATGGGTTTCAAGTTGTGGGAAATAGGGATTTATGATTTGGACAAGGGATTTTGGAATTTGAAAATTTTAGGGTTGGAATTTTGGAGAGATTAGAATTAGGATTTTAGAGATATATGATTAGGATTTTGAGAACTAGAGTTTTGAAAACTAGGTTTGAATGAATTAGGGTTTTTAGAAAGAAGAACAAAGGTTTAAAAGAAGAAATAAAGAAGAGAGAGAGAGAGAGAGAGAGAGAGAGAGAGAGGGAGAGAGAGAGAGAGATGAATAAGAATGAAAAGAAGAAGATGAGAGAAGATAATACATTGTTAAGAATAGCGAAAAGTATAAAAGAAAACAATGGAATCACTCCCTGTGGTTTCATACCACCAATCCAATCAGAGCATGAAATTTTGCTCAATCTTGAAGCAAAAAGAGAAAAATCTCTTTCATTCATAACATGCATAATGGCTAGTGTGAGGACATCCAATTCTTTATAGTCAAGGTCAAATAAGATTCTCAACATAAAGACTCCTACCGAATTAAAAGTTGCTCCCAACTCCATACTCTTAGCACAAATATAAGTTGTACAAAAAATAAAGAAACAGTAAACAAGCTAAACAATTAAACTATTTCGTAATACATGGGAGTTCACGATCAAGATGTCCAATGACGACGATCTAATTATCCGATCATCGTGTCCGCTCGATCCAACGGTCCAATGTGTCCATCAAGCTCTTATATGCAACCCATGTATATTTTCCCAATATAGGGTCTTCAAATATATACAAACATGCACATGGAATCTTTAACGTGACTAGGAATGTGAATTGGGCCAAGTGAGCCCCCATGTAATGGTCGTCTAGTCATAAGGAGACTATCTCAGCCCTCCTTTGATATGGTGCTCGGATATTCTCATCAACTTTACTCAACATATTTAGTAATTTAACCAACTCTTCTACCTCTTCATCATACAAATTCCTTCTATGTGGAGAAGCCCAAATAATTTCCTCTCTAGCATAAGAGAAGCATCTAGCATCGATATATTCACATCTTTCAAAATATGACTAAACGGGAAAACACTTCCCTCAACTTACAATCACATGATCAAGATAGAGCTATCAGCTTTGAAGGAGTACCATATTGTTACTAGAGTTACCATCTTTGAAGGAGTACCATATTGCTACAAGTTGTTTGACTCACACCACCTGTACAAGACCACCCACACCCACTGATAATTCTATATAATAATAAAAATTACCAAGAATTTACCCTACTTTTTTTTAATTATATCGTTGAATCTTTTTCGAACCTTGTGAGATGCACTTTACCCAACATATTTAGTAATTTAACCAGCTCTTATACCTCTTCATCATACAAATTCCTTCTACGTGTAGAAGCTCAAATATTTTTCTCTCTAGTGTGAGAGATGCGTCAAGCAACCAATATATTCACATCTTTCAAAATACAGCTAAACAGGGAAACACTTGACTCACTTAACTCTGCTAAATGAGGAAACACTCGACTCACGATCACCTAACCAAAGATCTACCCAAAACATAATATCCTGCCCATTACCCAAAGAAGCCTACCTATTATCCTTCCCATTCCAAAACCTACCTATTATCCTTCCCATTCCTAACACTTATGTTTCAGTGAAGCCACCAATTCCAAAACCTACCTATTATCCTTCCCATTCCTAACACTTATGTTTCAGTGAAGCCACCAATTCCAAAACCTACCTATTATCCTTCCCATTCCTAACACTTATGCTTCAGTGAAGCCACCAATTTCCAAATAAACGAAGGTCTATATACATCAATAAAAAAAATAAAAAATTAGCCATCCATACCCTTCCTCTATACCCCATACTTCCTACCCACCACTGCTCTTCAAAGACTCCACTCTTTTATTCTGAATTTTCAAATCCACTTCATTAGAAGAAATGTATACTTTCTTCCACTACTTTCACAAGAAACCCCGCCTAATCATCTCCAACTTACCTGATACTGACTTTGGGCAACGAAGACATGAAATAAATTAATAGATTGGCAAGACTGGACATTGCTGCCTTGATTAATGTTAACCTTCTTCTAAAAGAAAAACATCTACACTTCCAATTTCAAATCTTTCTATGACTATATCCGACAAGTATTTAACATGTTTCCTTGTACATAGAGGTATACCAAGAAAAAAAGAAGGATAGGAACCTACCCTCCATCTGAAGAGCCTGGAATCATCTCCTTCCTTCTCGTGTTCCACCCTCGATAAGTCTTGCTAAAATGACTTTTAACCGCAAACACCACTTCAAAACATGTAATAATATTTCAAAAGTTGTCCATTTTCAATTCATATGCCTCGCAAAAAAGCAATGTGTAGAAGGAAGATGGACAAGTTTTGAAAGATTATTACACCACAAACAAATAGGGTGAAAGTGAATCTCCTGCATCTCTCTATCATCCTACCTAATGTCTCCATTACCACCACAAACACATAAGGTGAAAGTGAATCCCCCTGCCACAATCCGCTTGAAGCTGAAAAGTAACTTGTCAGTGAACCATTGACTAAACTGTTGACCACTTGATTTTTATTCCAAGCAAAATTTTCAACTCATGATAAACTGCATGTTAACCTTGAGCAATTTCAAACTCAAGAAAATAAAGTGACTTCTGGAAATGAAATTAAATATAAAAAGCACCATCTATCAGTAAAGATATAATTCCACTAATTATTTTATTTTATGTTCCATCCAAATTGGGACCATTTGGACAGTTTCATTTCAAATTATATAATTGCAATGCGCATTTGTGGGCCAATGATCAATATGGGCAATCATTATAAGTGGGCATCACCATAACTGGGCCCTTTTTGGTTAAAACATTAGCTGCAGCAAAAACATTTCCATCTCCCATCGTTAACCAAACATGGTTAATTAATAGATAACCGGTTGCTTAAGAGTATCCAAACAGCCCCTCAGCATTCAGTTATCTTTGTATGCCACTCTGCAATGTGAGCAATCCAGATCTAAGAGCATCAGACAGGATTTTGTCATGCTTACTTATGAGCTATTCACCATCCCGTGGGGCCCACAATCTGAAATGTTTCAAAGGAATAACGTCAACACAAACAAAATCATCTAGTAAAATAGAACTAATTCCAACTGCGCAACTGCAAAAACAACTGGACCTGATCTAAATCCCCGCAAAGAACACACAAAAGAGAAGAAAAGAGAAGGCAAGTGTTCCATATCCTTGTCGGCATCATATGTAAGCATAACTTGCAAAATTCAAAATAAATAGGCCAATTTCTAGGAACCTATGTTTTGCGACTTGTTAAGTATAACACCCTCATATTTGACCTGGAACCATTTCATGGCATCCTCCTTGACCACCCGATGCTGGATCCCAACACGAGACTTGCACCTCCTGCGACGGCCCACGCGGTACCCTGGTCGTTCCAATACCACATAGAAGTCCATGCCGTAAATGCCTGTTGATGGATCATACCTGTAAGGGGGAAAAGCACAATCAATGTATGCATGTGGACGACCTTCTATAACTCAGATTTCAGATCCCATACATGAATTATGATTTTCTTGTTCTGTTCGTTCAAGAATTATGAGATCATTCAGGTGTCCAAACCAACTGAAAGACTGTGGAGAAGCCTTTTAGGCCATACAATGTTAAATGTTTAGTAATAAATAGCACACAGAAAAATGGTTTTGAGAATTTTCTTAGGTGGTTGTTACAATCTGAATCTACAATCCCATTGCTAGGAAGTTTGATAGAAGTGTGACTCTTTATTGGGTTGTAAGCTGGCTATCTTCAGTTCTTTTTTCTTTTTATTTATTTTTTTTTTTGAAAAAAAAATTGCTGGAGAAGGTGAATATAATACCTCAGAGTCAAGGGGCTGTGATTTTCCCCCCAAGTGTAGTGATGTTGTGACTAACAGCACTAAAGCACTAACCAAACTAACTAGGATTTTCCTTTTTTTTAAAGTTTTCACTTACCCACCCAGTAACCTTTTGCAATGTTTTCATTAAATACAAAAGGAGAGATTCGACTTGGAGCTGCGACTTGGAGCTGAGTTGCAGGGTCAAGTATCCCATATTGAAATATAGTGCAACAGATCAAACTACCACCCAAAAAGTTTTTTTGAGTGGAAACCACTCAAAAAGACTGAACAAATTATCTTTTAAAATTTTAGAAAGAGGATGGACAATAGAAAATCTTCCATATTCCTTGATGTAGAAGAAAAACAAGCCCAGTACACCAATCACCACCACAAGTATATTGAATGACTTAGCAGCCTCTTTTTGAACCATTCCCAGTTTTGTACATGTAACCTACCTGATTATTAGAATGGACAGTTTTTTAAGAATCGTAAAACATATGGTGGATCCTGCCTATTGCATGTCTGGGTTGTCCCAGACCAAAAAACCACTAAATCACACATCTTTGCTTAGCATCCTAAACACCCATGTCTCCATCCTATATATAAATTTCATAAATCAAATGATTCAAAATAAGAATACTCATACTAATATAAATATATACTAATATAATAATAATAATAATACTAAAATATATGATACGACCTCTTTGGTTGGATCAGACAGGGACTTGGCGCCTTCGCTGCGCTCGGCGGACGCCGGAATGCTATCTGGCGCTTAAGCACAGCTTAGCAAGAGTTTAAGGCTTCGAAGGAGAGGTTTATTTATAAACAGGAAGAATTCCCATCTGCTTGCCTTGCGAAGCGCTGCGCTCGGCCTTCTATCTCAGGGAAGCCCTACGCTCCACTTTCCAACATGTTTGTGTACACACCACGCATGCCAGAATGACACATACGTGCGAGATCTAATCCATCCATCAGGTTGGTCCAACCTTGCACATGTTTTCCCAGAAATAAAATCTAGTCCAATCAGCATGTGGACCCGAATATTGCAAAACAGGTGAATGGGTTGAAAACTTCAGTGAAGCTTTTCCAAGCTGTCCATTTATTTTGCAAACTGTGCCCCAACTGACCAGTGGGTCAACCTGATTCTCGGCTTAGGGCATCAATATAGCGGTGCCATTCTGGTGGATGGATTGGGATCTCAGACCCTTCATGCCATGCTGGAATGTGTGTGGTGTGAACATGAGCTTTAATGTACAAGTGTGTGAGCATAGTAGAGCTCCATTCAGAATCTACATGTGCAACCCTCATCAGTTTGCACAATGGTCAACCCATACGCTATTTACAACAATGATAAGCAAATGGAAAAAATAAAAAAAACAAACGTGCATATGACAAAAGATCCAACTTACTTAATTCCAAGATCAATGTGCTCCTGAATACCAAAGCCGAAGCACCCAGTGTCACTGAAGTTTCTTCTCAACAGCTCATATTCTTTCACTTTCAACCCACTCTCCAAAAGTTGCATGGCTTTATCCCCTCTAACAGTGACATAGCAAGCAATCTTTTCATTACGCCTGATCCCAAAAGATCGAACAGTGTATCTCGCTGTAATGAAACATCAACCGTAAACAAAAATAAGGATACTCCACTCAAGGCGACCCATCAATGCAAATAAGTCCATTAAAGAACCTACCCTTAGAGAACACCGGTGTTTGTCCACTCAGCTGTTCCAAAACCTATAAACAACAGAACATTTTAGGATCAAAGGACATGTAATAGCTTGTATTTCTCTGCTTGCAGAAAACATCTATGCTAATAGAAGCCAGGATCCATGAAAAGTACAAGAAAATGAAAGAGGCAAAGTGCTTCCAAAGAATGATCTAATACAAAACATGGTTCTAAATATCATCTGAAACCAAGTTGACTGGGCCAAGTTGTCTAGGTCTTGCCAGGCAATGAAACAGAATGGAACCAAAACACTAAAACAGAACAAGTCAAGGTGAGTTGTACTGGTTAGGCCTCCATGCGAGTCGAACTCAAACACTGCTATTTAAATCATGATGCTAAATCATCATCTGATCTTATATTCGTTTACTTCACCTAAGATGGCCCAAGTAAATCACATGATGCCTCCCAAACACAACAAAATTCAAGTGTCTAAAACAGATACAATTCAACTAGCTGTATCACATTATCAGCATGCATATGTGATGGAAATTAAATCAAGCATCAAGAAATTTGATAGGGACTTACACTTGATACAGAGCATGAAGGTGACAGATACATGCACACACTCACATACAATCTTCCTCAAACATCCAATGAACATATGAAAGCTTCGAAAAACAAATAGTCGCATTGTTCATATAGATAAAACTGTTCAAAATGCATAAATAAACGACAGGATCTACACCTTAAGACCATCCTAATTATTGAACACAAGTTCCAGTAAAACATGTCACAGGCGACTAAGGTTTAGAACATCATCTGAATACTGAGTCAACTCAGTATGGCAATAGATAAGATGATTCAGGACCCAGGACCCAGTCCAAACAGAATGCCCCTTGGAAGTCCCACTCAGTCAAGTCAGCTCACTGCTTGCAAGTGCCGAAGAGTTGGTGCGATACACGGAAGTAAAGGGGTCGTTTAGCAACCTGGAATCTAAAATGTATTAATTTGCTTCCAAGAAACTGATTCTCTCAGTAATGTTTGGCAACGTGAAATTTAATTCTGTGGAATCCAGAAACTATTTTTGGGTGCTGCTGCTGCTCCTTTTCGAGGGTACCAAACGACCCCTGAAGTCTCGAGCAGACTTGATAAAACTCATCCAAATTGTAAAATGAGAAGTGATGACATCTTTCCAGTCAAAATGCCTATAGGACATCAGTGCCATGAAAACTGCAGCCCTCACCATGAAGATCACCTAGGACAAAAATCATGCCATTGCAATCATCAGGTGGGTCACGCTGTTGGAATCGATGGACAATCGATGGTTTTATTCAACATCCAGGGTCTCCTAGGGCAAAAATCATGCCATTGTGATCAAAGTGGGTTGCATTGACGGAAATGATGGACAACCAATGATTTGATTCAATATACAGGCTGGGCCCACCTAGCGATTGAATCAGCCTGAAGTTCGAGGAAGGTGATCTTCATGGTGACTGGTGGGACCTACCTATCTCATGGTAGAAATGTCTACATAAATGCAAGTTGGTGCGGGAAAGATGGTACAGTGGCGTTGCCAACAAGTGGGGTATGGGTTAGGGGTCGTTTGGATGGTGGTAAATGGGGCAAGTAGTAAATGATTTACTAGCAAATCATTTACTACTTGTCTTTGGATGCTCTAATTTGCTAGTACATCATTTACTAAACCCCCTTCTCATTTACCAGCAAAAAAGGTGAGTTTTCATTTACTAGTAAATGCGGAGATGGCAACTGCTCTTTTTTTCTTTTTTTTGAATGAAAGCCTATAAAGCAGATTTCATTTACCATTTACAGGCTATCCAAACACTGTAAATGATTTACTAGTAAATCACTTACAACTTAAAGCCAAACAGAGAGGCTGTAAATTGTAAATCATTTACAGCCTTCAAGTGATTTACTAGTAAATCATTTACAATGTAAACCATTTACCACCATCCAAACGACCCCTTAGTGGACCACCAGATGAACGGTCCCGATAAACAGAGAACATATATTAACAAAGCAAACCTAGAATAAGAAGAAAGGGACGACCATCTATGCTGCGAGATTAGAGATAAGGAGAGGGAAAAAATGAACCTTCGCGGCTCGGGTGAGACGATCTCCGCTTTCACCGACGGAGATGTTGAGAACCAGCTTCTGGACCTTTATCTCCCTCATCGGGTTCGAGAGCTTCTTCTCCGATGCCTGTAATTCCTCACAAGACAAGAGGGCAGTGAGGAAAAATGCAATTGAATCACAGAGGGAGAGAGAGACAGAGAGAGCGTCCTACCATTGATCTGTTCTAAAGGAGAAGGCACAACAGCTGTGGGATCGAAGGAGGGCAGAAGAAATGGAAGAAACTGTAGATTCCTCTCTGGCGACCTTTTAAATGGTGGGCTGGCTAGGGTTTTGTTTCTGCTGGCTAGGGTTTTGCTTCCTAAACTTTGCTCTCGCGGGTGTTTGCAATTTACCAAAATACCACTTTTGTTTCGACCAAAATGTCTTCGCTTGCGTTACAGTTGGGCAGAAAAATAAAAAATAAAAATTCCGTTGCCGGGACTCGAACCCGGGTCTCTCGGGTGAGAGCCGAGTATCCTAACCAACTAGACTACAACGGATTGTTGTTATGAGAGGATGAAAAAATATATTTCCATCTTTCATGAAGAAATTTCGACTGTCCACCCGAAAGTAATGTAAACATATACATTGAATATTCACTAAGGGCATCTGTTTGTAAACATATAAATATACAACTGTTTACTTTTTCAGTGCACACATGCCGGACAACCTAATCTCTGGGCCAGATCATCTACATGATGAGCCCACCTAATGCATTCCATGAAGGAAGCCTGGGCATGTGGGCTTAGCAAAGCTCTTTCTTGCCTTTACTCAAAAGTCATTCCTTGTAAAATGTTGCTGAAACCCAATGGCTTTGTTTGGGAGCCTGGATTTGAAATCCTCCTATTCCTATTGTGTTTGGCACTATGAAGTGGAAATAACTTTAATCCAAAAGTAGATATGCATGGTATATTTATAAGGGTTTGAATTTAATTACTAAATCTAATTTAATATCTCTAATTAATGACGTATGTAATGTTTAACACAATAGTTGTAATAAGCCCGCTAAAATATGTGCTTTACCCGAGAATGATGAAAATCCAAGTCTCGGATGGGTCATAAGCACAAGATCATGTCTAAGTGACTAACCAACAATTTTAATGGTTGATTTACATGAACAATGTTTGGACTATCATCATATTAAAGTAATTGTAGTTATGCAATTAATAATCTAATTATTTTGGGATATCATTGGTGGGACATGTGCCCGGTAGAATAATAATCCGGTGACACACATGTTACACATGCAACTCTTAGAAGGATTTTAGATGTAATCAAAGCTCTCAACATGGATTTCAAACCCCCTCTTTAAGGGGATTTGAAACCCCCGGTTACTTTATGATGCCAAACAACCAAGGGATTTGAAATTCTCTCAAATCCCCCTAAATCCATGGTGCCAAACGACCCTTAAGGCTTAAAAGAGAAGAAGAAAAGAAATATCAAGGAAGGAAACGTTTGGTTCGTGCAACTAAGTAGTGTTTGGGTGCTCACCCATTATATTTACACTAGAGAAATAGAAATAACGCGTTGAAAAATGTCTTTAATATTATCCAGTGGGTCGATTGAAACTCTCTTCGATGATCTTGATTGACCGAGATTTGACTTCAATCGACCAAGAGTTTCCATGATGTTTTCAGTCAACTGAATGAAATGTGTAAGTTTTAAAAAGTGAAGGTTTTGTTTCTTTATCTTGTATGTAAGTATTTAAGGGGGCTTCTAAACACGATTAAGTTATTTGTAGAGAGTGCCTACATGATTTCTAGGGTTTTTTGCAAGGGAAAAACTAAGGTTTTTTTCTTTGTAAGTTGTTCCATCTCTTGTAAATTTTCTGATTATAATAAATCATTTGTCACTTGGCGTCATGATTTTTTTCTGTGTGGATTTTTTCACACAAAGTCTGTGTTTTTCAATGATTGCTCGATTTTCATTTCTTTATTCGTGCGTTTGGTTAATTCTAAGGTTGTTTGCGCCCCTAACGTGTGGTGGTTGTGCACAACAAGTGGTACTAGAGCATAGGCTTTACGTTGGAAGTTTAGATTGAATATGAGACATGAAATTAAATGGATCAAATGTGAATTCAAGACAAATAAGTGTACAAGAAAAAATAACTTCAAATTATTGGGGTTAGAGATGAAAGCCCTCTTAATTTAACAAGGGGTGTCGCAGGCTCTCCTTAAAAAGGTGAGGCTTCTTGAAACTATATATGAAGGAAGATTATTAGAACGATCTTCATCAGAGGGCGATTGGGGCAATTTAGTTATGTTTGGTCAATGAAGTCCTCTATAATGTTATTAATAAGACAACTACTACAAGCCTATGGGCGAGGTTGGAGAGCATATGCATAACAAAGTCGTTCTCCAATCACCTATATTTGAAGAGACCGATGTACACTCCGAATATGACGGAAGGGTCGGATCTCTCTGAACATATTAGCGTCTTCAACAAACTAGTTTGTAAACTGACAAGTGTGGAAGTGAAGATCGGTGAAGAAGACAAAGCCCTAATGTTGTTGATATTCCTTTCGAATTCTTATAAGAATATGGTGGATACTGTGTGCTATGATAGGGATACCTTTGATCTCGATATTGTTATCTTTGCCCTTCAATTAAAGCAAAAGATAAGAAATAATGGCAAGGAATGTACTTCTTCAGGGGCACTGGTTATAAGGGGAAAGACCACCTGAATGAGAGAAAGGTAAGTCACGATCAAGGTCCAAGTCAAAGGGCAAAGGAAAGTTAAAGTGATGTAATTGTACCGGAACATGACACATGAAGAAGGACTGCACGAATCCCAAAATATATAAAGATGAGAATTTAAATAATTCATTGAATGAGGCCATTTTAGCTGAATCCAGCAAGGAGATGAGTGGATGTGACGTATTATTTTTGTTCAAGGTTCAGCACTTATATAACGAGTGGATTTTAAATATATGGGCATTGTATCACATATGTTCTCATTGGGGTTGGTTCGCCACATACAATGAGTATGATGATGGCCCGGTTCTTATGGGCAGTAATGATGATCGTAAGATTATTATAATCATATAAGAATGTTCGATTAGGTGGAGCGTACTCCAACAAATGTGAGGTACAATATAGATGTTAAGAAGGATCTGGTATCTTTAAGAGCTCTTGAGGTACTTAGATGCAAATTCATCGGTTATGAAGGCATCCTAAAAGTTTCGAAGGAGACTCACGGTTATGAAGGCACAAATGAGTAAAAACCTTTACAGGTTGATTGAGAGCACTATATTGGATGGAGCTACAACGTCTGTAGCAGAATCCAAATCAGCAAGTGTGTGGCATGCATGCCTAAGCCACAGGAGCGAGCGCGATATGCACGCACTACTCGATCGTGATTTAATTCCTACTTTTAAATTTTCTTTTAATTTAGATGTATGAGAGCATTGCATATAGTTAAACAATCAAGATTGTCGTTTAAAATTAAAAAACATATTAGTAAATGACAACTTAACTATGAGCATTCTAATGTGTGGGGACATCGCCTGTTGTTTCTAGAGGAGGATCATCATTATTTATAACATTTATTGATGACCACTCTAAAAAGATGTGGGTTTATTTTTTAAAACATAAATCCGACATGTTTGCCACTTTTAAATCATGAAAGGTTATGGTTGAAAAACAATCGGAGCGGAAATTGAAAGTTGTAAGGATCGATAACAGTTGAGAGTTTATTTTTATAGAGTTTAATCAGTTTTGTAAAGATGAGGAGATCATAAGACAACACGGTGAGGCATACACATAACAAAATTGTGTGATAAAGCGCATGAATCGGACTTTTTTAAAAATAACATAAAGTATGTTAAATAGCGTTGTGTTGCGGAAGGAGCTATGGACCGATGCCATTAACATGGCTTCCTATTTAATGAATCGATCTCCATCTACGCCGATTGATTATAGAATCTTAGAAGAAGTATGGAATGGCCATGAAGTTGATACTCGGGATTGCGCATATTTAGTTGTGATGCTTACTCTTGTGTATTGTTAGTTAAAAGAAATAAGATAAACCAAAATGCTAAAAAGTGTATTTGTCATCTATGGTGATGGAGTGAAAGGGTATATGTTGTATGACCGAGTTTCATGAAAAATCATATTTAGTTGTGATGTCAAATTCGATGAAGGTTTCCTATATCGGAAGGATGAGCATAAGGAAACCAAAAATTTAGATGTTGATGTTGTAATAAACAGAGGTGAAATACTCGAATAAGATGAACCGCAGGAAGAGTGGTTGCACCACTTGTTAAGAGAAATACAACGATAAATTGCAGGTTACCAATGAGATATAGAGACGACTCAAATGTTATGTTTGCCCTCATTACATATGAGGGTGACCTATCTACCTTGCAGGAAGAATTAGATGACCAAGATGTTGAGAAGTGAATAGCGACAATGCATAATGAGATGGATTCTTTGTACAAGAATAGAATATAGGAGTTGGTGGAGCTTTCCATTGGACGAAAAAGGATCGGGTGTAAGTGAAATTTTCATAAAAAATAGTTAGGTATAGGGCAAGACTAGTTACAAAGGGTTATACTCAGAAACAAGGCGTTGACTTCGGTGAGATATTCGCACCAGTCATGATACAAGTATCTATCAAATTTGTATTATTATTGGTTGGCCAATATAATTTTGAATTAGAATAGTTGAATGTGAAGACAACTTTTCTACACGACAAATTAGAAAAATAAATTTACATGAAGCAACCTGAAGAGTTCGAGATATAGAGAGTAGAGAATAAGGTTTGCAGGTTGAAATGGTCGCTATACAGTCCAAAATAGTTACCTAGGCAATGGTCTAAAAAGTTTGATTTTTTTATGTTGAGTCAACGGTTTATCATAAATGAGTTTGATCATCGTGTCTACTTCATATCATTAAATGATGGAGAATTCATAATTTTGGTATTGTATGTCGATGATATGCTTATCGTAAGTTATAGGATGTCTAAAATTAATATATTGAAAGTTCAATTATCCAGGACATTTAAGATGAAAGATTTGGAGGTTGTAAAAATGATTATCGGCATTGATGTACATAAGGATAGAGAAAAGAGTATGTTATGGCTATCTCAAGAAGAGTATCTTGAGAAGGTCTTGACTAAGTTTAGACTTTATCAAGCTAAGTTGGTTAGCACCAACGCTGCTTACTTTTGTCTTTCTTCGAAACAATGTCCAACGTCTGATGAAAAAAAGCAGTATATGTCTCATGTGCCCTACTCGAGTGCAGTTGGCAGTCCTATGTATACCATGGTCTTTATAAGATCAGATATCTCACATACAATGGGTGTTGTGAGCACATACATGTCAAACTCAGACAAGCAACACTAGGAGGTTGTGAAATGGTTACTTCGTTACATACGAGGTATGACCAACTATGTCTTGACATTTGAGAAATTGAGGAGACACCATTAGGCTGTGTGGATGCTGATTATGTTAGTAACGTGAATAACGGAAAGTCGACTTACGATTACTCATTTGTGTTAGGGAGTGGAGTGATCAGTTGGATGTCAAAGCTTCAGTTTGTGATTACTTTTTCCACAACTAAATTTGAGTATATTGTGGTAACAGAAGCATTCAAGGAAATAATTTAATTAAGAGGAATGATGAATGAGTTGAGACTTCAACAGGAAGTCGTGCCTATACACTGTGACAGCGAGAACACTATCAATTTGGCGAATATCTCAGTGTATCACTCCCATACTAAATAATTTAATGTGCGTCATCATTTTATTTGGAAGATACTAGAGGAAGGAAATGTTACTCTTGTGAAGATTCACACTAGTGAAAATCCGACTAACATGCTTACAAAAGTGGTTCATGCAAAGAAGTTCGGGTTTTGCTCAACTTCCTTGGGCTTGACAAAGAAGAGTTGAAGATGGAGCGTGCTTGAGAATCGACATGATGGTGTTACTATTAAAGTTTATAGATAGTGATAACATCTTAGAATAATAGAGATGGAAGATATTAAAGACAAAGTGGAGATTGTTGAAAAGTGCCTTTAATTTGATCCAGTGGAGTTCTGTCAATTGAGGCCCAGTTGGGTTGACCAAAATTCCATGTGATGTTCTCGGTAGATCGAGGTTTGCCTCTAGTCAATCGAGAGTCTCTGTGATGTTTTCGGTTGACAGAAGGTCGAGTGGGGTCGATCGAACGACATGCATAAGTGTTAGAAAGTGTCGGTTTTGTTTCTTAATCTTGTATGGAAGTATATATGGAGGCTTCTAAACACGATTAAGGTAATTATAGAGAGAGCCTACATGATTTCTAGTTTTTTTTTTTTTTTTGCAAGGGAAAAGGTAGGGTTTTCTTCTTTGTAAGTTATTCAATCTCTTGTAACTTTTCTTATTATAATGGATTGTTTATCACTTGGTGTCGTGGTTTTCTCCCAGAAGGGTTTTCCTGCATAAAATCTCTATGTTTCTCCGTGATCGCTGGATTTTTGTCTCTATTCAGGTGTTTTATTCATTATAAGGTTGTTTCAGCACCTAATGTGTGGTGGTTTCACGTAACATAAGAATGACGCATATTCATTCTGCATATAATGTTGCCTAATGTTTGTAAAAGAGCATTCAGACTCTTTAAGTTATATAAAGTGGGGCTGATAGATCTGTGGCGGCATGGATTAAAAATTCACAACTGGAAAAATTCTAATTCTTCAATGGGTGGCCAATAAATTGGAGGCTGACAAAAGAAAAGGCCAAATGACAAGTTCATCAAATGGTTTGTTGATTACAATCCCATGGTCCACCAAATATAGGTTTCACTTGATACAATGTTTATTCGAAAAGAAGAATTTGGTCCTAAAAGTTGGATTGGATGGTCCAAATACCATAGTATATAATCAGTGTAATAATGGTGTTAATTCCACCTAATGCAATTCAATCTCATTTAATATTGTGTTCCAAACAAGCCCTAAAATGAACACAATACACATTGTAGTGTAGTGGGAGCATGATCTTGTTTTGATAGATGAGGTGGCTAATTTGATTCCCATATTAAGCACTCTTGTTTCAATAGATGAGGTGGCTAATTTGGTTCCCGCATCAAGCACTTTTTTATTTTTATTTTTTTAAAAAAATTATTTTTATTTTTTACATAAAAAACCGGCTATGGCAAATTCAAGTGCAAGTGCTACTACATAACGTAGGGAAGGGTGGGATGAAGAAGATCACTATCTATCTCAAGTGTGCAAAACCTTGAATTCACAGGGTTATTCTTGAATCCACAAGGAAAAAAAGGAAATACAAATTTTTTATTAATCAATAATTATGTAATTGGCCTTATTTCTCAATTTCACCACTAATAAAGAAAATTTAAAACCCTAATTCGTAATTACCAAAAATAGTAAAATTCTAACTTTAATAGAAGTCTTATTTCTAGTAAAACTCTCCTAATGCCTAATTTCCAAATATAAAAATCCAAATAAACCTTACTAGAAGAGTCCTAGAATGATTACAAGTAATTAAAAAAATGAAAATCTAAAACTCTAAAAATAAGAAAATACGATAGAAATCGGAATGACTAAAAATAAGAAAATTTTCTAAAATTGGAATCACCATTTTTTAAAAATGAAAATCCCATTTTTGAACTGGAATGAAGCGTTTTCTTGCAAAATGGACTGACATGACCCACTACGGGCTGGTTGATCTCAAATGGTCTATTATAGTAAAGATTGATAAGCCGTGTGCCCCATAACAATACTCAGATCAAAAGTTATGATTGATTTACAATTCACACTTCAAATTACAATTTCTCCCTGTCTGAAATGAATTTCTTCGAACCGGATGCACCTGGGACCCAATTACATCATGCCCTATGTAAGATTGCGCTCATATCAAATGGATTACTTCCGCTTCCATTTAGCTTTCTTTTGGCCTAGTCATGCAAGGAATATGCTACTAGGAAAAGGATCAAAAGCTAGGATAAAATCCGTAGCTAAATATAGCTATATAACCATAAAAGACAGTGCATTTCTATGAAGTAGTTACTACGAATTATATCCATAGCTATAATATCTGTAGCAGAAAATTAGTTACAGCTACGGATAATATTTGTAGCTGAAAATATAACAAGATCCGTAGTAATACATTTAACGTTTCCCATATCAATAGCTACGGTGAATATTCGTAGCTACTGCCTTGAATTAAAAAAAAAAAACAGAAGAAGAAATTAGGTATCTCTTACCACTCAGAAATTATAACAATGGTATCTCTTGTATACTAACAAAAACCAATTTCACCAAGAGATGAATGATATAGTTTTAAAAAAGGACACTAAAAATGGGCATTATGAAGAGTTGAAAATAAATAACAGAAGATTCAGAGTGCTTAGCTTAGGTGGTCTTCTTTAGTTTCTGAGGAAGAATCTGCAACCTGGGGTTCTACTCTGTCCCTGACTTCTCTGCAGCAAGCTGATAGCTCTCTACAAGCTCGAGCTGACATGCAATTATCTTTGAGCATCTTGGGAGGAGTTCCACCGGGAATTAAAATATACCTGATGGCAAGTCGAACCTCCTGAAGGAAAGAAATCATGTTTGTCAATAAACTCAAATAGCTCAAACAAAGATGCAGTTGTCCTTCAGGGCCTGTTTGGAAGCATGGATTTGAACTCCTGCGGAATCAAGTGGATTTTAGTCCATCCAGAATCAAGTGGATTTGAAGCCAGAGATTTGAAGTGGGAGTTAAAAAGGAGATCTTTTGGAGGATTTGGATTCCTCTCAAATCCAAATCTCTCCCATTCCTAGCCATCAAACACCTGAAAAACAGCAAATCCCTCTCATTCCATGTTGCAAACAACCCCTTGAGAAAATTTAGGCTATAACGGCTCAATGAGACGTTTGATGTTCAACAAGATGCCACATATTAGGCATTTAAAATGAGATATGAGGCAGTGCTGTCATTGCACTGTAACTTGTAGCATGCTACTAGTTGCATATGGACATGTGTACAGTCAATCAGTCAATCCGGATCACTATTGATCGGATGATCCTATTTATCCAAGCATTGGCCTTCATTTGTAACCTTCTGTTTTTTCAATCTACAATTGGACGGTTAGAATCATTCGATCAGTGCGATTTTCGCTCATTGGCCTGTCAATATTAGGTTGAACTCAATGGACATTCCAGGTTAATAGGTTGGAGTTCCAAGCATCCAGGTGCAAATATAAGTTATATAGCTACAAGATATTCACTACGAGAAGCCTAGCCTATGCTCCATCCTAACATTACTAGAGCCGAGGTTTAGCTACAATCCAATTCAATTGGCATGCGGTTCTCAAAAACTAAGTCATGTATAAAAATATTAATAAAATAAAATCAAAGACAACCTGATAAGGCAAAGAACTCAAATTGAAAAGTCATGAAACAAAGATACCTCTAATTCAATCATTGCCCAAAAGCATGAAACAAAGATACCTCTAATTTTTTGTAGTGGTTGGAAGCATGCTTGTGAGAGTAAGCAGCGTCAGTAGAGATCCAAGAGTGCCTTTAAAAAGAAATTTTTTTTTAAAAAATGAGAAGACTCGAAAATAAAGCAAAGCAGTAGTCTGCCATTAAAAGCATAAATAAGTAGACTGATTATCTATCATGGTGACTTTAGAAAGCATGGAACAGAAAGGTGTGCAGAAATAACTCGATGTGCAGTCTCATAGACATTTAAACCTGTCTCCAAACTCCTAGCCATACTACACGTAGAAAAGAAAAATCCCTGCCATTCATTAAGTGAATCTACTTTATTTGTGCCTCAGCCAACAAAGGACATCTTCTCAATTTCTAATCAGATGGGCCCATGTGGCCTGTTTTTCATTTTTTTTTTTGGATGTTCTGATGAACCACCTGCCTTACACTGATGCCACATTGGGAAGCAAGCTTGCAAGTTAGTGTGAGTAGGGATCCAATAGTGCCCTTAGAAAGCTATAAAAAAAATATCAAGACATAAGAATAAAGTAAAAGTCCGCTATCAAAAGCAGAAACAAGTAGGCTGGATATCTACTAGGATGACTTTACAAAAACATGGAACTGGAAGATGTACAGAAATGAATCTACTCGATGTGCAGTCTCATGAAAATATAAAAACCTGCCTCCGTACACCTAGCCATACTACACAGACATGGAACAGGAAGATCCCCATTCCCCGCCGTCCATAAAATGAACCTACTTTGTATGAGCCTTGGCTGAGAAAGAAGGACATATTCTCAACTTCTAATCAGATGGGCCATGCATGTATGTTGAATGCAGGCTGTTTTTCATTTCCTTATATGCCATTTTGATGAACCACCTGCCACACACAGACACCTCAGTGGCAAGCATGCATGCAAGTAGTGTGAGTAAAAATCCAAGAGTATCTTTAAAAAGCCATTTTTTTAAAAAAAAAAAGACATCTGAGAGATGTAAAGCAAAAGTCCCATTAGAAGTAGAAATAAGTAGACAAAAAAAATAAAAGAAAAGGACCAAAGAATTGTCTGGTATTATCGGCAAATCAAATCACTTGAAGAAACATAAGCTTGAGGACAACACCCAAGTTCCAGCACCCAAGCTCCAGCATGCATGCATGTTTATTGGAGTGAGAAGGTTCCGTGTCTTAGCATATACCAGCATGCATGCATGTTTATTGGAGTGAGAAGGCAATATGGCATATGTAAGAATGGAGATGAAGCATAAAAAAAAATAGCCACAATTTTAAATCAAAGGTGGTCCTGCCATTTATGTGCCTTAGCTCAATAATTAGACCAGTAAACTCACCAACGGGGCCATATTTGGGCCAGGGCAATTACAAGGTAAGAACAGAAACATTATCTACTCAATCAGCAAAACAGAAACATGATCAAAATCCACACATGCTGCTCACAATCCAGACATGCTGCTCGCAGGTTTGACGACGAATAAACATTCCAATGGCTCTCAAGAAGTTGTGAAAACCAAAACGACAATTGCAATGAGAAGTTTTCATCCGAGCATTGCTGTAAAGCACAACAATTCTTTCTCATTGAGGCAGGGGAATCGAACTTGGACGAAGATGTGACAACCAAAACAACCATTGATAATGCTGAAGAGAAGCATGAGATTTTTTAAATTCAAGTTCAAGGGATGATAAAGCACCACCTTGTTTGTTGTTCTGATTAACTCGATTAGCACTCACAACTTCATACATGCAACATTGGCCCGAAAAGGTAGGAGGAAACATTAGGCATGATGGTAAGTTTCAGGTTACATACTTACATTTGCCAATGATGCCAAGTTAACTTGGAAGGGTATGTATCCCACAATGCCATTTACAATTTAGAATGTTTCATGGCCGATGTACAATAGTTGCCTCTTGGCATGTGCAACTTGGTGTTGGGGACACACTGGCTCAGCACCTTTGGCCTCATCATTTGGGATTTCACCAATCTTTGTATGCAATTTTTTCATGAGAATGAAATGATACTGCTTAAAGGAGTGACTACCACCTTGCATGACAATGTGACAGAAGCTAATATAAGGAAGTCAATCCATTCGCTGGCTTTGTGCATCTTTCTTAAACTATGCCACGAAACAGAAATGGAGAAACCAGATTTCCACCCCTGAATCCAACACAACTGCTTGCTGAACGTGTGGACATCTTCGAAGAGCCAACCAGCCTTCCTCCACTAAGAAGCCATGATCATGCCATAAAAATGATTTTAGGGAGCCATAGAATAACCATTCGGACTAGTTGATTTCCACACTTCAAGAAGAAATTGAAACAGATTTTTTGGGAGTTACTTTGAGCTGGAAAAATAAGAACAAGTACCACCCCTATTCATCCCCTGTACTACTTCTGCACAATCATGATGGCTCATGGCACATGTGTGCTGACTACCATGCCTTATATGCGATAGTGGACTGATATCTGATTATAATAATTGATGAGTTATTTGACAAGCTTCATTATGTCGCCTTCTTCACTAAGCTGGACCTTTGTTCAAGATATCATCAGATTTTGGTCCACAAGGAGGATGACAAAATTGCATTTCGACACAAAATGGTCATTATGACTTTCTAGCCTTCAGCTTAACTACTGTACTGTCCACATTTCAAGTTCTTACGAATGATTTGTTTCGGGCTTATTAAAGCCAGTTTGTCCAGTCTTCTTTGATGACATCCTAGTATATTATTGCACTTGGCAAGATCACTAGGTTGTTGGCACATCTGAGGATCATATTCAACATCCTTTAAATAAATACATTGCTTGGCAATAGAACCAATTGTTTGCCTTGGCAAGGAGCAAATATAACATATGGGACATGTTATCTCTAGGATGTCATCTAGCAAAATCCAAACCCAGCTCCCCTTCTTAATGGAAACGAATCCAAACCAGCATAATACTCAACCCCAAATTACAATTAACCTTCAGGACAAGCAAGTTTTGGATTTATAAATTTTTAGCTTCTCTAGGTTGTATGTCATGTAACATTACTCAGATCAAAAGTTACTGTCAATTTACGATTCGCACTTCAAACAACAATTTCTCCCTCTATGCAAATTGAATTTCTTCAAACCGGACACTCCTGGGGCCCAATTACGTCTTGCCCTTCATAGGATTGGGCCCAGATCTAACAGATTACTTCCACTTCCATTTAGCCTTCTTTGGGTCCAGCCATGGTAGGAAGGTATCCATGCCACGACCTAAATCACTTCCTCATTATGAATAGTAGGAAATATTACCAGAATTTGGTCACATCCACTTGTTTTAACCGACTTTTTGCACTCCAATTCATTTTTCATCTAAACACACCCTTCAAAAAAAAAAAAAGAAGAAGACTTGAAATCCACTGTGTGATTGAGAAGCATCACTAAACTATGATTAGCATTCCACAACCCAAGATTACAAGTACAGCCAAAAAAAATGTTTTCTATTGTTCTTACTAATTTTACATGAAGCTTCAATGAACTAGGTCATGCAACTCAATCAGAAAAAAACACTCTATCAGACGAAGGAAACAGATGAAAGAGCAGAAGACTTCTTCTGTCTTACTTTTTTTCCCCCCCCACAACAAGAAAGAAAAGATATGAAGAAAACTAGGACTGCAACAACCCTTTCAACAGTTCCACCAGTTCTCCCTTCTTCAGCTTCGAGTAACCCTTAACTCCTCTGGACTTTGCAAGCTCTTTCAGCTCCAAAAGCTTCATCCCATCAACTCTCTGCAGCTCTGAATCCTTCACTGCAACCACAGCTGGTAATCCATCTTCGTTCACCTCCCCAACCTTTTCTTTCAGCATTGGTGGTGATGGGATTGGCGACCTCTTCACGAAATTTGATGGGGGTCTTGATAATTTGAATTCTTCTTTCAGTGAATCCTCCTTTGTCATACGTTCTTTCCTGAGTGCAGAAGTCTTCCGAGGCAACATTCCATTCTCTTCCTTGCTCGGACCTTTATCTATATGCATAGCAGGTATCACAATCAAAGCAGGTGGGGATCAAACAGTCACCAAAGAACACAGAAGCATTAAAGATTCAACATGAACGTTTAAAACACACCATTATCACATGATGTTCAGAATAGAACAGACAACCCAAAGCCGCTAATTTAAAGCTCGAATTCTTTCTTATTCTTTTCAAAATGAAAATGCAACTACGGCTGCAGGAGATGAACCTTGGGTGCACCATTTGGAAGTGCCCCAAGTGTTTTGGCAATTCATGGAAAAAAGCATGTTTAGCCGTTCAGCCAAGCATTTGGGGTGACATCAAAACTAGCATACTGTATGTGGGATATGGGTTTCCACTTTTTCTGTTGCAAATCAATAATCAATGCTTTTCAGATCCCCACCCTGAATAATAATTTTAGCAGAAAGCCAATCCCACTGCTCAAGGAACATCAAAACTAACTCAAAATGGTGAAGAAAGGACAAAAAGATGCACACAGAGACAACATACATAATTCTGATGGTTCCACATAATGCTGAACATGCTTGTCAGTGCATTACTGAAAAGGTAACGTGATTCTGTGTTATAGGTATGATGCTTCAAAAATACTATGAGAGAAAAAATGCATTGGAAAGGTGAATTGTCCTCAATAACTGAAGATAAACTCCAATGTTTCAATTGGGGACTACATCAGGAACTCCCTAGTTTCTCAGAATGAATGGGAAAACAAGGGCCAGAAGTGGCATCGTTTTGTAGAAATTTTCATATAGGAGAGTTTCAGGGTAATGAGTTTCACATGGGCAAATTTCTGAAATCTGCAAAAAGAAGAAGAAGAAGCACCACCTCTCCCATGAAAGAATCTGCAAACCACCATCAACTGATTGCTTTACAAGTTCAAGACCAGAAAGAAAGGCCATGATCAGGTCAACCCCAGAAGTAATTACACCAACCTTCTACAAGAAGTAACAATTATAACTAGATACTACAAACTCACTGCAATTGCATTGCAGCTATTGATGAGTTTAAGGGCAACAGAGAGCAGGAAATAGTCAAATGTCCAGCAGGAAATAGTCAAATCACCCATCCCAAGAAAAGTGATTTCTTTTCTGCTTCTTCTTCTTTTTCCTCTCAATCTTTCAACCAAAAAATACACATATCAAACAACACCCCAGAAGGAGCAGTTGGATGCACATTTTGCAGAAGTAGAACTGCTTGGTGCATCCTGCAAAATGTGGCTGATGGAATGCACTAAATGTTCACATCTGCAAAATTTATTAAAAATGAGAATGGCATAATCATTGGTCAGACCCATCATCATCCTGTCCTCGCTTTGGGAGCTGGGTATGTAATCCCGTCCTCATTCTATGGATGATCCAAACTGACCTAATTTTTTTTCAATAATTCCATATTCTTATGAAGTGATCTATATATTACCTCGGAATTGCTTCCTTGATGGATATTGGTTCAAAACATCCAAAACTGACTCGGCTGATTTCTTTTCTTTAGAACTGCTGGAGCTCCTCTTTTTGGTAGTACCGGATCCTCCTTTAGAGATGGAAGACTGTATCCGTCTGAACAGTGCAATGATTTCTTCCTGGTTAGATGATTCAGGGGAGTCCCCATCAGGCGATTGAGGAACCTTCTCTTCTTCATCCTCCTCCGTCGCTCTATCAGACGCAGTATTCTTTCTAGGAGAACGCCTTCTCCTATTTCCCTCGGATCTTATGCTCGACACAGATGATTGAATCAGTTCTCCTCGAGCAGCAAAGAATAGAGCCCCATCTGCAATCTCTGTCAAGTTCAATAAGCTGCATCAAAATAATCCCTCAGTTGCTAAATGACCATGCAATATATTCTATCACTGATTCATTAAGATGCAGCCCAGTACAAGTTATAAATAACTGGAAGAGGACATTATAATTCAACAAACACATGCACGTGCACGCACATATACATAGTCATATAGTTATATATTTATATCAAAGCTGTGCATGAAAATAGAAGTGTTGAAAGAAACACCAATTCCTTTCCTCAGTCCTGCAAATGTAAAACCGATGAGAAATTGATGTAGAGTGGGTCACAGATAATTTCATGGCCAAGATGGATCAGAAAAGGCCCAATTGGAGACGGAGGTGATCCGGACCGTCAGAACTTAAAATGGCCGTATCTCGCAAACCAGAATGAGTTATTAGACGTACCATATATGATTTTGGGGTAGGACGAGCTACTTTAGCCACCCAACCCGGCATACCACGTCGAATTTGCGAGATTCCATCAGATCGACAGTTGAAATCCCTGTTTATTTTCATTTAGTAAGTTTTAATTTGATTGTAACTCTTCGTACGTTGGGCTTTAGGAGTTGTGTCCAATACGAAAAGTGCTTAGAAACATTACGGGAACATCATGGTTCGGCCAAATAGGACACTTGCTAGTTTTGGCTGAAAACCATGCGCACTAGTAAGAATCACGACCATCTATAAATAGTAACTTTACTATTTATAGTAAGTCGCGATTTTTAGGAGTTTTAGTTATAGCATGATTCCGAAACTTCTCCTTAGGGTTCGTAGCCTTATCTAAAGAGTTGTAAACTCGTTTTTCATAATCAATAAAGTTATTTCGAATTTTCTAGAATTAATTTATATTTTTCCTTGTGGATTCAAGGCATTTCTGTGAGGAGTCCAGAGAAGCCCAGAGAAGCTCGGTGGATTCGGAGTAGTTATCCTTAAGGAAGACGGTGCTCAACCTCTACACGTCCTTCCCTGTGTCAGAAATTAGGCTGTAGGCAACAATCATTTTTTATTTTTATTTTTATCAATTAGCTGCAATGTTGATGAAGAAAATAAAATCTTGCATGCATTCAAGGGGGTAGAGACATTTATAGATGGTGTGCTTGAGTGACAATTCTTTGGAAGGTATTCCCTTAGTTTAATTTAAGGTAAATAAATGAGTATATCTTATGTGTTATGAAGTCATCAATTGTCCACTTGAGATGCATTTGATAGAGGGTATCCTCAGATCCCCCTTGCTCAATTTCATAAGACATGCTTATGAGGGTTACCTTTCAATGAGTGCACACTAATTTATTTTGTAAGACATGTCTGATTTATTATGAACCATGAGGTTATGATGTGACTTTGGGGCCTCTAATAGGCATGCCGTGATTTATTTCATGAGATGTGCTTAATGAATATCTTATTTGACATAACATGTGGGACCATCACGTGAGATGTGCATATCTTATTGAGCAAACCTGCAATCTTGTAATCAATTTTGAGCATTGTACTCTTTATCATTAGTATGAAAATGCCGGCTCCAAATTGTACTCAAGCCCTTTTAAAATGATCAACAAATTGATTAAGTTACCTTATTGGTAATTTGTAAAGAAATTGGCATTGTAAACAATCAAAATCCAAAAATCCACAATTTCATAAGTGCAGAAGTGAAATATCAACCAAAGGCTTCCTTCTCTAGTGAACTAATTTGGATCAAATCATTGAAACCGCTCAATATTCATGAAAGATCAAAAGAAAGGACTCTCCAATTCACAACAAACTGATCCTGCCCCTGCATTTCAATATTTTACCATGGTTATTTAGTTCATTGTTTACATCATTCCTTGAATATATCATTTCCACGTAATGAAAATTGGGTCCTTGGGACTACTCTGAAGGCATCTATAGTTCTGGAAATGGAAAACACCTAACTCTGATTCCATGAATAGCTGACAAAGTGAGGGTGTGTTTGGATGCTACCCACTTCTCATTTCTCACAAAATCAGTAGAGACTGGCATGTTTTAGGAAAGCTGTTGTTCCCATTTTTCTTCAAAAATGAGGTTACCAAGGAGGAGATTGATTGTTTCTCACATACATGTTCATATGTGCCATATGTTTGAAAATAGAATGGTTCATCGAACTCTTTATTAAGTAAAACCCATTCTGCTGAAATTTGAGGCATACTGGACACCTGAGCAGGCCTGTGTTAAGCTTAAATCCAGCCATATGCTTCTGCTTAATGCTTGTCAGGGAAAATGGGTAAAAAGTCATTCTTAGTGACACCCAAAAATGCCCTAAGAGGCTGTTTGGGAATAAGGATTCCTTAGGAAAATTGATTTTTTATCCATGGTATGGTGTTTTTAGTTCCTTGTACTGTAAAATGTAGCTGTGGAAATTGACCATAATGATTCACTTCCTCAGAAAAGTCGATTTTGGGCACTTCCACGATAATGGAAGACATCTCTTGCTGGTGACCATTGACTAGGTTCATTTCCATAGAAATATACCTGAGAAACAATCACATTGACATATGTCCATTCAACATTTCCACGGTTTTCCACATTGATTGATTTCCAGGGCAGTTTTCCACATCCATGTTTAGATCTCAACCCACTCAAACATGCAATAAACAAATACTGGAAACAAGAGTTTCAGTCATTATTGAAACCATATAAGCCTGTGTTTCGATGCATACTAATTCACGGCAATTCAATATACCATCATCAGCGTACCATCATCCGGCTGATGTGGCGTCATCATCAACTACCATTCTGGATTTTCATCAATTTGAAGTTCAAAATAAAGGAGTTATGTGGTTAGCAAAAATAAAGGAGATGATATTATCCTTAATAAAGAAAAAAGAAAAAAGAATGCAAACTGCTTAAGGAGGTTGACCACAGTCGAAGTGGCCTTATTGTTAACTACAGGACATGTTGAAATGTTTTGAACAGATTGCTTCTTCTGTGTAACTCATGCAAGAAGAGAGGGCATCAAATAGAGCTACACCCGAATCTGGAGGTTCAAAACAAAATCAGGCATACCATCGATCAATTAAGCTTGATTTTCTTAGATTTGATGGTCATGATCCCACCAGCTAGATTTACATGGCCAGGCAATTTCAGGAGTTCAACCAAATTTCGGATGATCAAATGGTGGGGCTCACTACAATTCATCTTTCTGGTGAATTCCATTCCATGGTATCAGTAAGATGAAGAAGACAATCGGTGAAATGAACTGGTGTGCACTTTGGACCCACATATAGTAAAGACCCTAGTGGCGAGTTGTCCAAGCTACAACAAGCCACCGTATTTCGAAACTATCAATCCCATTTTGAGAGATTAGCAAATCGCACCTCGCGATTGCCCAAATCTTTCTTAATTGGGTGTTTCATTTCAGGGTTGCATGAAGATATTCGAGTGGGGGTTAAAATTTCTCAACACATTCACTCTTGTAGAAGCATTCCAAATGGCGTCACTCCATGAAGAGGCACAAAATCTTTTACCTATATAACGACTTCTTCACCCAAGGACACACTGCCCACCAAGCAGTTGACTTTAGAAGAAACACAAGAACGTCCAAGACGTGGACTACGCTATAACTATGATGAAAAGTTTAGCATGGGTCACCAATGTAAGGCGCCATTAGCCATTCTCATGGGTTCCGAAGAAGATGTAGTGGAGGAGGAAGACTCCGTCGTAGAAGTTGGCATCACCTGACAGCTGTAGTTTTTAAGGAGCGGGCTGCCTTGAGGACAAGGGCATTTTCAAGGGGGTGAGGATGATATGTACCATCATCGATGTACCATGGTCCGGCTGACGTGGCGTCATCATCAACTACCATTTTGAATTTTCATCAATTTGAAGTTCAAAATAAAAGAATTATGCGATTAGCAAAAATAAATGAGATGATATTCTCCTTATCTCATTTTAGCATTAGAAATAGCTAGATGTTATTTGAAATTTGATTTATTGGTATTAAATAGAGTAGAGAATGTAATAAAGAAAATAGAAAAAAGAATGCAAATTGCTTAAGGAGGTTGACCACCCTCAAAGTGGCCTTATTTTCTATCTTCTCTTTTTAATTTGTTTCTATTAAATCACACATACAGCGTTTTCCGACTCGAGCATGACCACTTTTACCAACACCACTTTCGTCATTTCTTCTATACTGAATCTTATTGCAATTCTTTTCACTTGAGCATCCAAACAAACCATCTACGTAGAATAAATAAAGAAAACGGGTCCTTCGTTCAAATTCCTGAAAAATCTCAGTGTCGAATTCGTACGCCCATCGATTCCAAGATAAAATATACTCGAATTTAAGTTTGCCGTCGCCAAAATCAGATCAGTTCTATACATTTAGAAGCTTCGAAAGAACGCATTCTGGTAGGAAATTAGGGTTAGGTTTGGGAAAGAGGTATGATACCTTTGTCAGAGAAGATGGATTTTCGGAGCGTGGATTTGAAGGCTGGGGACGTGGGAAATCCAAGGCCACAATTTGGGAAGAGAATTGCCTGCATTTTTTTCTCTCTTTCGGGGGAGAAATGGATCGAGAACTCTCAAGTACAGGACCTGAGAAGGGTATATAGGGGTCGTTTGGCAACTTGGAATGGAGGGGAGTGCAGGGGATTAGAAGGGGTTTCGAATCCCCTTAGTTGTTTGGCAGCAAAAAGTAACTGGGGATTGTCAATGCAGGGGTTCCAATCCCCACTCTAAGGTTTTATAATTCACGGTAAGAGCTTGATTACACCTAAAATCGTTTCAATATTTACGGGTATAAATATATGTCACTGTACATTATCACTCTATTAGGTACATGGCTCACTACCGATGATCAGCACCATCCAAACATTGTTCATATATATCAGCACCGTCTAAATATTGTCCAACACCGCCTAAATATTGTCCATATTAATCAACAATTAAAAATCATTAGTTAGTCACTCAAACATGATCTTGTGCTTGCGGTTCATCTGAGACTTGAAATTTCATCATTTTTAGGCAAAGCATATATTTTAGTGGGCTTATCACAACCATAGCGTCAAAAATTATATATTTCACTGATTTGAGATATTAAAATTGATTTAGTAATTAAATTCAAACCCGGGTAAATATATCATTTATACGTATTTTTAAATTAAAGTTGATTTACACTCCAGGGTGTCAAACATACCTAGAGGATTGCCAATCCAATAGGTTTCCAATCCTGAGAGTTGCGAATCCAGCGGGTTCCAAATCCACGCTGCCAAAAAGGCCCTTGGGGTTTCGTTGATAAAAGATATTGCTTTTAAGCTATTCGCGCGAAGAGATATTGACTAGTCTATTCGCACTACACTCGACACGTGCGAATGTGGCTGACTAGATGGAGACGCGAATTTCGTACATAACTAGAGGTAGAAAGCGGTACATAAAAAACAAAGCATGGGGCCCACAGTGATGTCTTCGTGAAATCCACTCCGTCCATCAGTTATGCCAACTAATTTTAGTATCTGAACCCCAAAAAAAAAGGAAAAATTCAAAATGCTGGTGGGACACACCAATGGAAACCGTGGGGAAGGGGAGCTCACCGTTGAAAACTTTCTAGGGCCCACCAATGTTTTAAATTGGGATGATATTTGTTTTTCCTCTTCATCCTGGTGGGGCTCACCTTAAGAATGGGTTCGATGGTATATAAACATCAAGGTGGGCTCAAGAAGGTTTCAATGGTGAGCGATCCCATCTGTTTCTTGTGTGTGTGACCAATTCAGTTTTGGATCTGCCTGATTATTGGCTTCACGTTCTATCGTGTTCTGGCACAGCTGATGGACGGAGTGGATTTCACACGGACATCGTGGTAGGCCCCACAGAGCTTTCTGCTGCATAGGCTCCTTACGGCTAGTGTGGTAGGAAATTCCCGTCCCGATGGATGATGACCACTCATCGTTCCGGAGCGACGTGAACACGCGCTATCCACAAAATTAAAAAAGCTCCAGTCATCAGGTGGGCCCTTACTTTGAATACAGGTCGTTGGTTATACTTATATCGTTTTTATAGCTGTCCGTGGTTGTCCAATTCGTGCGGTCCAACCCACACCGGAAAAACCCTATTTTGGGCCCTGGAAAGATAAATGTGTCCGGCTTCTGTTGAATGGTTCTGATCTCTTACACGTATGATATTAGAGCGTTTCCGATCGCTTTTCAATCTATCCATGCGCGAATCGCTATGGGAATTCTTCAGTGAATAATAGCGAAAGTGGAAAACTACCATACTCCGGCGGAATAGCATTCGGGAATAATATACGTAAACACAAGTAATTTAAATATGTCCAATTTAGACGTAGGAAGAATGAAAATACGTCATCAGACGGGCGGACGTGCATTGAACTGTCAAAATGTAATATCCAATGTTTATTTCAAGACGCATGCGTCCGTTAATAAGGGGTTATGATTGTACATCATTTATTCAATTTCTAAGTAATTTTTAATTCAATTTCTAAGTAATTTTTAAGTGCCTGCGTGTCATCCTTCACACTCCCCATAGTCTTAAAGTTTTTCCGAATTAGAGAGTGTCGCACATCTCTCAATGCATGATCGGTGATAAAACAGTTTATCTGACTGTCCCAGGAGCCTGTGCCACAAAATCTCCTTGACTGGAATATCCCAGCCCTATATATATATATATATATAGAGAGAGAGAGAGAGAGAGAGAGAGAGAGAGAGAGAGAGAGAGAGAGAGAGAGAGAGAGAGAGAGAGAGAGAGATATGAATGGGCACGGCACATTAGTTCCTACCAAAATTCATGAGAATTTTCCTAGAACTTATCAAATGCGATGTGGGCCCTAGGGGTGCAATCGGTCTGGTTCGATCTGGTTTTGGGGTGTAACAACCCACTTTTTTAGGAACCAAACTCACCATTCGCTTGTGTGTGACCCACTTGAGTTTTGCATCAGCATCATTTTTCACCTTATATTCTCTCATGACTAGGCCGAGATGATGGATGAAGTAAATTTATATCATCGTTAGTGGGACCCACCATATCTGAGAAAAATAAAAGTAAATTTTTTATCTTCCGCACGTCTCGGTCGCCTAACTCACCTTCTTCATTATTCTTTCCTTTTCATATAGTAATGGGCACCGAATCCTCATACAAAACAAAACTACCCACATTCTACATTCTTCCACCTCGTTCCTCACATCGAAAAATATAAACAAAGATGTTGGGGGTTTTGACCTGCTGAATCACACAGATCTAGATCTAGGATAGCAATCTAATGACACCAAACAAACAAGTGAACAAACAGATTTAACGTGGAAAACCCTTGCGGGAAAAAACCACAGCACAAAGCGACAAATCTCCACTATGAAAACAGAAATTACAAAGAGAAAGGACTGACCCGATTCGAACAACCTCGAATCTCACCCTTGCTATACCCTTTAATTTGCCTAGGAACCCCTTTAGAAAGCATTCTCATGCCCTAGAAAACCCTAGGAACATTTATTTATAGTTTAGGCAACTTTCTTTTCACATCCCGGTTGTGAAATGACTCAAATCCGCAGTTTCGCATAAAATCGCAGAACAAATTGCGTAGCCTACAACTAGTCCTGAAAATTTTAGGACTGGTTCTAGCCTCTTTCGACTAGTCGAGGCTCACCTACGACTAGTCGAAGCCTACCTACGACTGGTCGAAGACCGTGGAGAAAAACAGTAAAAACTCGCTGGACTTTGAGTCGTGCCAGGGCTCGAACCTACGACCGGTCGAGCACCTCCCACGACCAGTCGTGGGCGTCCCACGACTGGTCGAAAGACCCAAAAACTTCAAATTTAAGACTTTTTCCTAACAATCTTCACCAAGTCTTCAATCTTCAACCGTGTAGCTCCTTGACCTCTTCTCTTATCTCTGCATCACATCATAGCTTCTTGTGCATACTTCGTACTTCTTTTACGCCATCGCCAAGCCTAGAGAAGTTTCACAGAACTTAAACTTCTCTACAGGAACAATCTTGTTGATAATGTCTGCCAGATCTAAATCCACATATCCAACCACCTTTGCTCCTGTCTTTTTAAAAGAAAAGACGTAATCTTCTTACCATCTCACCGCTACCCAGTATTACTTGTCGGAGTACCTGCTCACAACACTGATAGCCTGTGAAATAACCGGTATAATCCAGACCATGGCATACACTGCCCAACGCATTCAAATAAGGCTCATGAGATATCCTGCTTTTCCTCATCTGTTTTGGGATAAATCCAGAGGAAAACTTGAAGAGAGAAACGTATGGAACGCTTTCCAGCTTTACCTGGCCCATCACATCCTGGATCAATACCTACACACAAGGTATTACTCGTGTGATTACCAAAGCCTACTCCTCCTTCAGTCTCAACGCCGAGAACCATCTTTACAAACCCCCCAATCTTTCATTCTCAATGTTCCAATTGACCGAGTCTTCAGTACATTGATTTCAGACATGTCACAATTGGCGATCCATACGTCATCAACATACAATACCTGACCCATCATGAAGGAATCAAACCACTGCCTATGCGACAGGCCGAATAACAACCTCCTGCAAAGTCTTTTCTCAGCCTCTTTCACTTCGAACCGCCCTAGTTGCTTCATGTAGATCTGCTCTTCACTTTCCTTTGCAGAAGTGCAGACTCTACATCCTTCCTTCCAGCTCAAGATTACATTGGCCAACCAGTGCCAATCATTGATCTACTAGACACTTGTTATACCGTCGGCGCGAATATCTCTAAGAAGCCGATCCCTTCTCCCTGAGCATAACCCATCGCCACCAACCTCGCTTTGTATCTATGTTTTATCCTCCTGAAGATCTACCTGCATCCAACCGCTTTCCGGCCCATTGAAAGCTCCACCCGCTCCCATATGTCAGTCTGGTATAACGAATCCATCACATCGCTCATAGTCACCTTTCACTTCTCAGCACCAGGATCACATAGAGCCATCTGAATAGAAGGTGAATACTCCCGCGATATTGGAATCGTCCATGTACCTCGCTGATATCCCACGATCATGTCGTATATTTCTTCTCACAGGTGGCTGCTCCACCTACTCTGTATTCCTGTTCGAGCGTCTCAGCCTTCCTACCCTGCCCGCTCATGTGGCCATGCCCAACATGCCACACACGTGTAGAGGTAGAATCCGCTACATCCACCGTAGCTCCAGCTTTTGAAGTGCTCCTGATCAACTTGTACAAATTACCGAGTCGTTGCGCTTTTATGATTACCCGTGCTCCCTTGGATACATTAAGAGCACCATCAATACATGTGTACTTGCATCCTTTTGCCTCAAGCACACCAAGAGAATTCGGATTATGCTTCAAATCAGGAACGTGTCTCACATCTGTCAAGGTACGCTCCATCCCATCAAACATCTTTATGCGCACAGAACCAACAGTCACAACATTACAGGCAATGTCATTGCCCATAAATACTTGTCCACCATTGCACTCCCTGTAACTGGTGAACCAACTCCGATAATGAGTCATGTGAAAAGATGTCCCTGTGTCTAGCATCCACTCATCCTTATGATCATCGTATGACCGTCTGAGCGAAAACACAGATAAAACATCACCATCACATCCACTTGATCCATCTGACGTGGCAACATTGGCCTCCCTGTATGAAGCCTCAAAATTTTTCTCTTCGATTTAGGATTTTCACAATTTCTCTTCACATATCTTTCCTTCCTACAATTCCAGCACTTTACCTTTCCTTTGCCCTTCCCCCTGGATTTGGATCTAGAACCAGAAGAACCTATACCTTGTCCAGAATTCCCACCCACTGTAAACAGTGCATCAGAAGACGTCCCCATGTCGCTGTTTAGTTGTCTCATCATTGCCTTCCCTTGAAGGGATGAGATAACTGTGTCGACACTCAGGATTTTATTCATACTGTACATAATGTCCTTTAATGCCTCATAAGACGCCGAGAGAGAATTCAGCAACATACATACTTGTTCTTCATCTTTCATCACTTCCTCCATATCCAGCAATTTGCAAACCAATTTATTAAAGTTGCTAATGTGAGCCTCCAGATCTCCACCTTCTGTCATTTTGAAGTTATACCACTGTCACTTCAAGTGTAGGCAATTTTTTGAGGATTTCTTCACATAGACATCTTCTAACTTCACCTACAAACCAGCCGCAGTTGTAGAGAACCTCATTCGTGAGACATAAACGGATCGATGATAAAGCTTTCTTATCAAGAGTATTCCAATCAGCATCAGTCATAGTAGACTTCTGCTCCTCAAGAGCACCATCTTCATCTTGCTTGGTTAACAGGCTAATTAACTTAACCTTCCATAACTCAAAATTATTTTTTCCTGAGTACTTCTCAAACTCATACCTGACACTTGCCATTATTACTAATCCCTCACATTCAGATCTGTGCCCCAACGATAGCTCTGATACCACTTGTTAGGGGTTTTGACTTGCAGAATCACACAGATTTAGATCTAGGATAGCAAACCAATGGCACCAAACACACAAGAGAACACACAGAGTTAACGTGAAAAACCCTTGCGGGAAAAAACCACGGCACAAAGCGACAGATCTCCACTATGAAAACAGAAATTACAAAGAGAAAGGACTTACCTGATTCGAACAACCTCGAATCTCACCCTTGCTACACCCTTTAATTTCTAGGATTCCCTTTAGAAAGCTTTTCCATGCCCTAGAAAAACCCTAGGAACACCTATTTATAGTTTAGACAACTTTCCTTTCGCATCCCGGTTGCGAAAGGACTCAAATCCGCAGTTTCGCCCAAAATCGTGGAACAAATTGCGTAACCTACGACTAGTCCTGAAAATTTCAGGACTGGCCCTAGCCTCCTTCGACTAGTCGAGGCTCACCTACGACTAGTCGAAGCCCACCTACGACTAGTCGAAGCTCACCTACGACTGGTCGAAGACTGTGGAGAAAAACAACAAAAACTCACTGGACTTTGAGTCGTGTCAGGGCTCGAACCTACGACCGGTCGAGCGCCTCCCACGACCAGTCATGGCCATCCCACGACTGGTCGAACGACCCAAAAACTTCAGATTTAAGACTTTTTCCTAACAAAAGATTCAATCATATCGAAAAGGGAGGGAGAAAACCCGGTAAATCAAGAGAAAGAGGGAGAGAGAGAGAACTTTGCAGATCAAGAGAGAGATTAAATGGGGGCCGAATCATCAGACTTTTAAGGTAGGTGATCTTATCTTGAGGTTTATCATTTTTAGTTAATTATTATGCTTATTGATTCCAAAATTTCGATATAAATATTATTATCAGTTGATTATTATGTAGGAAATCATATCCATTCATGAATTTCTATTTTATATATTTCTGATATTTAATGTTGAAATAAATTATATATATATATATATATATATATACATTTATATATAAATAAATAAAATAAATTTATAGAATAAAATAAACAATTTATCTAAGTTTATAATTTAATTTAGAAATTCTATATATAAAAAATATTCGTTAATATTAAAATTAAAATGAATTATTTCTAAATTTTAAAATTCATTTATATAAAGGTAAATTATTAAAAATAGAATATGTTCAAATTAAGTTGTGATTTTTATTTTTTTTTAAGTCAGATGTAATATAGTACATGCAGATAGATTTTATTATTTTATATTAGAATTGTTGAATTTAACTCAGAATTTTTTTTAGTAAAAAAAAATTAATCACTTAAATTAAATTATAAATGTTAAGCCTTGTTTAATATATGTACTTAATTTCATAAGTAAGAATTAATTTAATTAAATTAATCTAAATCAAGTGAAATTTCAAAAATAAAAATGATTTGTTAATTTAATTTAAAGTAAAGTGGTTACAATTAAATTGTTAACAAGCAGTTAAATGAAACTTTTATTATTTTTAGAGTTTTAGAATTAATATTAATTATACTAATTAGGAATTAAAAAATTATTATTATTACTATTATTGTTGTAAGAATTAAATTAATGTAAATCTAAATTTAATGTGACTTTGAAGCCTTTAAAAATAATTAATTATAATTCACAATTTTAATTATTTGGTAAGTATTATGAACTCTAACTTGTATGATTTCTTAAATTAATTAAGTCAAAATTTAATATGATATTAATTTAAACTTCTAATTATTATTGTAATTTAAACTCTAGTTTAAGTTATAAAAATAAAATAATAATTGTAATAATAATAATTTAAATATAAAATACAACTAAATTTTTATAAATTAATAAATAGGAATTTAAATTTCGAATAAAATAAATTATTTACATTACAAATAAGTAAATAAATTTCAAATTTTAAAATTTGAGATAAAAATTGGTATTTCAGCATTTTTAGAAGTTCTTGTAAAATTTTCAACACTATTATAGAAATCAACAATTTCAGAAACTAAATTTTAATAACATCAAATTTATGCACCTCGTATATAATCTGCATTATAGTGTAGAAATTTGATTTATTAAATTATTATTTATTTATTTTTATTGATTTTAGAATGGTTCATTTTATTCGTGATCCTCTATTGATTATTTAATTATGAAAAAAAAAATATAGTTGTATCAGGAAGTAGGGCTTCTAAAGCCAGCAAGTAGGGCAATTTTATCCCTTGGGTGAAAGACCCTATAACTTACTAGATCCTTTGAAGTCTCTTTTGTGTACGGCGTATGAGTACAATTGTGTGCGCGGACATACGTCAGAGGTACAACTAGAGTAATAGTCTGACCAGCTAATGTATAAATGGGTCCATCGTCATGAGATACCAGTGCGTGGGCATTAATGCAACGTGACTATCCACTTGGGTACGGTGTTGTAAGAAATAATATAAATGTTACGAGTATTCATGAAAATATCACATGCATTGTATTTTCACAATTCTGTTGTTAAATTTCATTATTTGTATTTTATTTTCCTTCATTGTTATAAAATTGATATTATCTAAACATGTTAAATTTTGGATAAGAATAACCCTACTAGGCTGTTATGCTCATCCTACTTAAAAAAATGCATAGGTGCAGAGTTGGAATACTACGAGCAGGCGGGCCTCTAATATTAGATTTATTTTTTAAAAAAATTGGTTTAGTTTTAATTTAATTCATTTTTTTTGTTATTTAGATTTAGTTTAAGTTCAAATTTCGATGTAGAAAGGAAAAACTATCAAAAGAGTTGAATTTAATAAACATTTCAACTGTTTTTTCTTTTAGATGACGTTGAATATTTATTGAATTTGATTGAATCAACTGGATTGTAATAAATGTCATTATATTATAACTCACGAACCTTGGGATTCAGGTCCCGAAGACGCTATTTGGGTACTCGAATTTCAAGGCGTGACATGGGGTGAAATTGGAATCGAACCATTCCTTATGGTTCCAAGATTTTCAGAACCGGAACCGGATCGTTAGCACCTTAAAATCGAACCTGACTGTGAAAACCAGTTTGGTTCAGGATTGGTTCCACAGTTCTGGGCTTTTTATAATCCAGCCCAATTGCGTATTCTATTTTATAATTTAGCCCATGTCCATTCGTATTGTGATCCACTTGATTAATGGTTTAAATATTATATATGGTGTGAAAAAATACATTTATGAAAGCAAGCAAATGGTGCACTGTAAACCATAAATCATGAGTCAAATATACAACTAAAATATATTGTAAACTCATGGTTCCAATTTGGTTTCACGGATCGGTTCCAAGTTCAGTTCCACGGATCGAATCCACAGTTCAAATTCACATTTTGGATACACGGTTCGGTTTAGTTCTACATACCCCAAAATCGGAACCGAACCAAACTAAACGGTTTTTTAATTTTTAGAACCGGAACTGGAACTAGAACCAGTACACTTTAGAACCGGACCAAATCAAACCATTTGGTTAGTTCCGGTCCAGTTCCACGGTTCTACAGGTTCGATGCGCACCCCTAGTGAGCCCTAAATTTGAACTGTCTATATGATACAGCATCCCATGTAACCTACGCAACCTACTTTCACTTTGATCTAAAACTTTAGTGGGTTGTTGTAAAAGAGAGACAATTCAAGAGAGGAATATATATATATATATATATATATATATATATATATATATATATATATATATATATATATATATATATATATATAGAGAGAGAGAGAGAGAGAGAGAGAGAGAGAGAGAGAGAGAGTATCCTCAGTTATGTGTAGGTCTACATTTCTATGATCCAGATAGATGAAAATAATGTCCTATCGTGGATGGGCTTTTACTAGAAAATATGTCGGACTGGAATAATGTATAGTAATTTTTTCGGACTCCGACTAGGTCTCGGTGGTGACCTCCAGTACCCAGATATCCGTAATAGTGGTGCTGCGGGCCTTACCATGATGTAGGTTGTTATGGAGAGATCCGAGCCTGTGGAGAAACGTTAACCAGACTTGAAGTCCGAGCTGAGGCGCCCAAGGCATGATCCATCTGATCAAGACCACAGCATCGTAACAACAACAGGCGAAAGTCTTCGAGATAAAGCCAGCTCGAATTTGGTCCTCATTGTCAGATCAGATGACCAGCTACCCCCAACTCCGAGCTGCTTAAGTTAGTCGGATCGGATTTGGTATGACTGGTCGTATGGCGTCCTACTCGGAGCGTTCATCAATATGGCCTGGCAAGCCGAGCCGAGCAGACCTTCTGACGTACGTGTCCCACTCGCTTTACATGGAAACTGCCATAACCAAACGTGGCCGATAACTTCGCTCGCAGATGTGCACGATCCACCGGATACGCAGCGCAATCAATAGATTGCGGGCAGTATCTCCATGATCCCAGAATTCCTCTGATCGTGCCGAGATCATTGGATCCAGACCGCCCCACAGGCAAGTATAAATAGTCCGCAGTGCTATGTCTACAGGTACGTGAAATCGAGCTCTCTTATACTCTACCTAGACCCTGATTCCCTTGTCCTGACTTAGGCATCGGAGGGTCCCCCGGCTTAGCCAGGGTCACCTTTGCCTTTCCCCTTGGTGTAGGTTTTAGGGATGATACGCAGAGGGTGAAGTGGAGAGAGGGCCGACTAGATTTTGTCATCAACATTTTTGGGCCCCGTTTGTGGGAACCTAAAACTAGAAGTCAGGTTCTCATTCACCTAAGCAATGACGAGGAAGAAGAAAGCTGTAGTAGTGGAACCAGTGCCGTGCGAGCAGGCTCGGTCATCATCAACGTTTCATGCCGAGTCCGCACCAGGACCTTCTCAACGTTCTCGTAATCGGTCGGGTAAATACCGCGCCATACAGAACGAGATACAGGCCCTGCACGACGAGATCAACAAGATGAAGCAGCAGAGGGAACCAAAGTCACGTCCGGTTCAGGAACAACCTGTTCTCGAACCGGTGGGACTGTTCGTGAAGACCTGCTTTGTGCCAAGAAGTGTAAGACCTGAGGCCCCCCAACATTCAGGGGTGTCGCGTTCAGGACAACCCTCTTGCAGTGCATGGCGAGGGATCCGTGCGGAATGCCACTACCCGGGTTTCCACAACCGTTCATTCAGCTACATTCGCTCTGTCGCCCACGGACCTCCGACATCAGTTCGAACGGAGGAGAGAAGGGAGAACGCTGGAGGACGAGGATACCCCAGAGGTCATCGCGGAAAATAGGAACCCATGGGAGGCATGATTTGCAGAGTTGAAGGATAAGTTTCTGACGTTGGAGAAGAAGCAACAACAATTTACAATCCCATCCACGAAACAGGCGATGATGGAAGAGACCGAGCCTCCCTTCACCCCAGCCATCATGGCTGAAGTGATGCCGCAGAGGTTTCGGATGCCTCCCATCATCCAGTATTCAGGGTCTGGGGATCCACCCGAACACCTGGAGTCTTACCGATCGTGGATGTAGATTTAGACTGCAACGGACGCAATGATGTGCAGGGGATTTTCCATCACCCTCACAGGATCCGTTCGGATTTAGTAACGCCAGCTCAAGCCAAACTCCGTGGGCTCCTTCGCAGAGCTAAGCCGACTATTCCTTACGCAATTTATAAGTGGTAAGAGAAGTCGGAAACCTAACACCCACCTGCTTACCATCAAGCAGGCTCCGAAGGAGTCGTTGAAAGACTACATCGCCCGTTTCAATGAAGAGGCGTTGCATGTCGAAGACTATGATGACAAGATGGCTCTCGTGGCCATCCTGAGCGGACTGAAGGAAGGAAAGTTGGCCTTCTCCATCGGCAAAAATTCTCGGAAGACATTAGCGGACTTCATGGCGAAGGCTCAAAAGTACACCAACGCCGAGGAGCAAGTCACCAACTCGACGAACAAAGGGAAGAGGCCAAGGAAAGAAGACTCCCAGCCGAACGGCAAAGGGACCGATGACCGCGCTCCCCGCGATCGTCGACCGAGCCGTAGGCCGGAGGGGAAATTTCATTCCTATACTCCTCTTAACACATCTATCAAGCAGATTCTGTTAGATATCCGAGGAGACAGGCTACTTAATTGGCCAGTCTGCATGAGGGCTGACCCCGAGCAACGGGACCAGAAGAAATTCTGTCGCTTCCACAGAGATCATGGCCATAACACGGATGACTGCGTGGACCTGAAAGACGAGATTAAGTCCCTCATCTATAAGGGACATTTGCGTCGTTATACCAAAAGAGAAAGATCCTCTCGGAGAGAGGAGCAGCTGCGGGAAAAGCCAAACAACCCCCCAGATGAACCCGTTGAAATTCGTACCATCTTCGGGGGATCAGCTGGGAGAGGGGATTCAAACAGGGCTCGAAAAGCCCATTCCTAGAGATCCGAGTCGGAGCATCACGTTCACTTGACGGAATGTCCCAGCAAAGAACTACGAGTCGCTCCGTGTAGCCTGACCTTCACGGAAGACGATGCGCGCGGGATCCAGCATCCACACGATGACGCGCTAGTGGTTACCATGACCATAGCGAATCACAAGGTGTTTCGTATCCTGGTCAACACCGGGAGTTCGGCTGATGCCATGTACTCCGAGGCGTTCGAAAGAATGAGAATTCCACGGTCTCGGCTCCGACCCGTGAAAACTCCCTTGCACGGCTTTGCTGGAGAGAGAGTAATCTCCAAAGGAGCTATCTCCCTCCCAGTAACAGCGGGAGAAGGACAAGATCAAGTCACACTTTTGGTGAATTTTTTGGTTGTTAATGTTCCATCTGTCCACAATGTAATCCTGGACCGACCCTCCCTCAATACAATGAGAGTGGTCGTTTCAACTTATCATTTGATGATGAAGTTCCTAGCCGAAGGAGGGATCGGCTATCTCCGAGGCGATCAACGCGAGGCCCGAAGATGTTATGCTATAGCCGTGAGGAAAGGAGCTGCCAAACAAACGCTTGTACTGGACGCCTTAGATTCTCGAGGACCGATGGAAAGCTCCTCCGTCGAAGATATGATGAAAGTACCGCTCGATGAACAGACTCGATCAAAATTGTTCAGCTCGGATCATCACTGAATACCGAGTGGAAGAACGAATTACTAGCCTTCTTGAGGCAGCATCGAGATGTTTTCGAATGGTCGCATGCGGATATGTCGAGAATCTCTCCTGATGTACTGGTTCACAGGTTGAACGTGGATCCATATCATAAGCCGGTCAAGCAAAGGAGAAGGCAGTTCGACGCCGAACGATATGAAGCCATTGCCGAGGAGGTCTCCGTCCTGCTCGATGCGGGCTTCATAGAAGAGGTATATTACCCTGACTGGATAGCAAATGTTGTACTCGTCAGGAAGTCTAACGGGAAGTGGCGGGTCTGTGTAGACTATTCCGATCGACCAATTGGTGGATAGCACGACCGGTCTGAATAAGGCGTGTCCCAAAGACAGCTTCCCGTTACCTCGGATCGACCAACTGGTGTAAGACCCGTATCTTGGTCCGTACCTTTCCGTACACTCCCGCGGTCGTACCGGTCGAATTCCGGCAACTTTCGACCCTTAAACAATATCGACGCGCGACCTGGATTCATGTACCGACAACCTGAGTCGACTCAACCCGAGACCAATACCATAGCGACCGCACCGTCGTCGCGGTTCCGATACCGTGACTCGCGCACCGAGGCGATACCCGGATCAAGAGATATGGGCCAACGTTCGGTGCGAGAAAACGCCACGCGTTGCGAAAACCAAGGAAATCTCAACGATGTGTCACATCAATCACATCAATCCCATCAATCAATCACCCATCAACCCATCACATGTCAAGTACACATCACTCTCACCCATTTTCCCAAGCAACCACAAAAGTCTCCCAAACCCATACCTCTCTTACACAAAAGCCAACAAAGTCTTCTCAACCCATACCTTTCTTACACAAAAAGCCACAAAAGTCTTCCTAACCCATACTTTTCTTACACAACCATCACTCACCCATCCATCCATCACTCTCTCTCTCTCCCTTTACATCACTCTCTCTCTTTCTCTCTTTCTCATTCCAAAATTTCCAAACAACAAAAAAATTGCAAGGGCTCCCACGTATGGAAATTTCCCAACCTTTCTAAGCTCCAAGTGGCCCACCTTCCTACCCCAAAATCTCCCATCTCAACCCTTCATTCTTCATCTTAGCCATTGAAGTTGAAGACAAGGTGCCAAGGAACCCCTAGGAGCGAGAAGATCGGACGGTGGGTGCTTCTATAGGGTAGATTTTCTTATTTTTATGGTGGACCAAGTGAGGCCCACCGATCAATGGTGTGGATCTCACTTGGGACCCTTATTTGTGGCCGATGGACCACTTGGATCGCCATGATCATTCCATGATGGGGCCATTCTCCATGGACCCCATCATGATCCTTATTTTCATTTGAGAAGGGTCATCTAGACCATCCATATCGGTGGGGAAAGGATTCCCACCGTTGATCTTTAGTTTTGATGGTCATATGTGCAAATGACCCATTGATGTATGATTTCATGTATGGGAGGGCCCATAATGACGGGGTCCCTCCATCACAAGCCGTGTCCCACTCTCCATCTCTCTCTCTCTCTCTCTCTCTTTTATTTTATTTTATTATATTTTATTACAATGGGAGGGTGTGGCCCACTTGAATGGATCCCACTTGAGATATTTTATTTTATTCAAGTGGGGCCCACCTTGGCTGTTACTCCCATGCCACCCATCAGTGGGGCCACTTCATCAGGGCCCTCCATCTTAAAAACAAAGAAATTTTTAAAACCGTCCAGACGCTGGACGTTTACAACAAAAAGAAGAAAAAGGAAAGAAAAGGAGAGGATTTTGGGTGGTCCCCTTGCATAGGCTCCACCTTGACGTTTAAGTCCGATCCAAGCCGCCCATCCTCTTACCCACGGCGTTTTAGCCGTTGGGTAGAAGTTTGGAGCTAATCCAATCACCTGGTGGACCATAGCGCCGAATGTTGCGTCCTCACCATTCAAATGTTAATTCTTGTGTTATTTCACTTTTCATGCGCCAAAAAAATTCAAACTCTGGACTTATTTGGACGGCCTCGAGCCACTGATCGCAATGGCTGGGTTGGATTTCGGCGCAGCGGGCCCCACGTGCAAAAATCTCCAAGAAAAGCGTTTTCCTCCAAAAATTGCAAGAGGCAAGGCCTCTTGCTTCTGACAAACAAAAAAAAAAAAAAAAAAACTGCACGCCAGCAGCGTGCTGGCGTGCGTGCAGACGGGCGGTGGCGTCCAGAGAGGGACCCACGGCCCCAGCCGTGGGCCCCACCTTGATGTATGTATGCTATCCAAGCCGTCCAGGCGGGCGGTGGCACCCATCTGACGCATGGGCTGCCTCCACCGTCCACGGACGGTGGGCCCTGTGTGATGTATGTGTTATACCGCACTGTCCACTGGACAGTGGGACCTCCCCTTGATGCATGTGATACATCCAAACCGTCCACCCATTTGATATATGTAAGGCCTAGAGATTTAGGCCCATCTGACTCATAAAAGGCCCATTCGAATTTCAAAAGGCCTATGGGCTAGGCCCATTTGGCTTGTGAAATGCTTATGGGCTAGGCCCATTGGATTCATTCTAGGTCTAAGGACTTAGGCCCATATGATGTGTTGCAAGTCCATGGGACTAGGCCCATTTAATGTACTTCAAGGCACAGGTAATTGGACCTATTTGTTGCATTCTTAAAGCCCATGGAAGTGGACCCATTTGTTATATTATAAGGCCCATGGGACTAAACCCATTTGATTATAAAAGGGCCCATGGGATTAGGCCCATTAGATTTGTTTGAGGCTCATGGGTTAGACTCATTTGATTTGCTTAAGGCCTAGGAATTTAGGCCCATTTGACTCATGTTAGGTCTGTGGGTTGAGGCCCACTTGACCTGCATGTGGGATCCCAATTGGTATGGCCCATTTGATGCATATTAGACTCATATGACTAGGTCCAATTGATGCAATCCAAGCCCATGGGTTTGACCCATTGCAATGCACTTAAGGCCCATTGGTTTGGCCCATTTATGTGGCCCATCTGATGAATGAGAGCCCATAGGATATGGCCCATTTGATATATATATAAGGTCCAATGGGGACAACCTACGGTCCATTGCAATGTGTAAATCCATTACAGACTAAGTTTTGATGTTTACAAAGATCGTGCCTTGGGAACAATGTTGGTTTGACGTCCACATTGTGAGTGTAATGTTGGTTGGATGTCCACATTACGACTCTCCTTAGAGTTCGTTACTGGGCCGTACTTATCGTATTTAGGCCGTCCAGGTCCATCCGCATTGTAAATAGTTCATTTTGTTATAACACGTTTAATATAGTTTCATGACTCATGATCATATGCATCATATGTATGCTTGATATGAGGACTGACTGATCATAGCATATGCCTTCGGCCAGGTTGTTTATGGACTCCTGGTTAGACAGTATTGCCCTACATAAGCGCACGATATGCGCATGGATTGTTGCATGACTGGACAGCATGAATCATGCATTTCGCACTTATGTGACATGGTTATTGTACGCCCTAGCAACATCAGGGCCGTAGCCTCCACAGACGCATCGTGGTTGGCAGGATTGGATACCGGAAATCTTGATCTACATGGGGTACTATAGATATCCCTGGGTGAAAGTCCCTAAACCCTTATGGTACCAAGAGGTTGCTCCAACGTCTAGACCGAGTGGGTAGATGAGTACTGAGTGCCGAATACCAGTTGGCTGTGCTCTCCACTGTGTCGTGGTCGGTTGGAAGGGGGTGCGGCCTTACCCGCCCGAGTGTAGGGGGCAATGCTAGGCTGAGTCTGACCAGCTCGAGGAATGGGTCCGCTATCGACGAGTCGCGCCCGATATTGGCAGACGGATAGTGAGGTCTCTTCCACTTACCTTATTGTGCGCGATGTGGTGGCAATCTGGTTTAGAGTGTACTAGACCCCGGTGATATTCCATACTTTGAGCTGTATTGACGTGTGGACATTGATGAGTATCTGTATGCTTGAGTTGCATTGTACATTGCATGGCCTTGGGATGGCCGATACCATTCATGTCTTGCATTGCATAGCCTTGGTACGGCTCATAACGTTTTGGTTCCATCTGCATATTCCGCATTACTCTGACATTGCATTCATATTACTACCTTGCGCACACACTTTCACCACCCTCTAAGCTTTCTGTAAGCTTATGCACGACCGTTGCGTGCAGGTGAGTTGGACTGCAGCAGCGCTGAGGCAGGAGCACGTTGCTGATCATTTTGGAGTTTTTGTTATTTGCCATTGTATTTCCCTTTATGCTCATTGTACTTGTAAAATTTTTGATCATAGTGGAAATGTAATGGAGTGCTTGGTTGTTGTTTGTCGGTTATGCCTTTGGTTATGCTTATTACGTATCAGACTGATGTTAAAAATCCTCCTCGTAGCATCCCAGGATCGGAACCTGGCGAATGGGAGCTACGAGCCGAGAATGGGGTTCTACGGAGGCTGTCGGCGCCGGATTCGGCGATCGGAAATTTTGTGAGCCCGGTTTCCGAGTTTGGGGCGTGACAACTGGTGGACAGCATGGCCGGACACGAGTTACTCTCGTTTCTGGACGCTTATTCCGGATACAACCAGATCGCTATGCATCCCCCAGATAGGCAGAAGACTACCTTTGTCACTGACAGAGGGCTCTACTATTACCGGGTCATGCCGTTTGGCTTGAAAAATGCTGGGGCAACATATCAGAGGCTGGTGAATCAGATGATCGCCAAACAGATCGGGCGCACCATGGAGGTATACATGTACGACATACTAGTGAAGAGTACCCAAGCCTCCAACCACCTTACTGACCTCGGAGAAACATTCAGCGTCCTCCGAGAATATCAGATGAAGCTTAACCCTGCTAAGTGTGTGTTCGGAGTTGAGTCAGGGAACTTCCTTGACTTTCAAGTCAGCCAGCGAGGGATTGAGGCCAACCCAGATAAAATCAAGGCCCTCCTCGACATGAACTCGCCTCGAACTCTAAAGGAGATACAACGTCTCATGGGAAGAGTTGCCACCCTCGGACGCTTCATATCCAGGGCTACAGATAAATTTCTTCCCTTCTTCCAGTAGCTGAAGGGTCATAAGAAGGCGGAGTGGACGGCAGAGTGCGAGCAGGCCTTTCAACAATTGAAACAGTGCTTGGGTTCTCCACCCTTATTGTCCAAGCCCAAAGAAGGGGAGCCTCTGCTCCTCTACCTCGCTGTCTCGGCTTCAGCTATCAGTTCGGCTCTGATCAGAGAAGTCGCAGGCAAGCAGTACCCCGTGTACTATGTAAGCAAAGCCATAGTACCAGCTAAAACAAGGTACCAGCCATTGGAGAAACTGGCGCTCTACCTCGTCGTAGCGGCCAGAAGACTGCGACCATATTTCCAAGCCCACTCCATAGTTGTGCTAACGGACTCTCCTCTGAGGCAGGCCCTCCAGAGACCTGAAGTGTCAGGTTGGATCACCAAGTGGGCCGTGGAGCTCGGAGAGTTCGACATTCAGTTCCACCCTAGGGTGGCAATCAATGGTCAATTGGTAGCCGATTTCATCGCCTAATTCACCGCTCCAAGTGAGGAATAGATCAGCAAGGAAGTTGAGATGACGCCACCTGTCCCGTTGAGCAACCAAGAGGCAGTGTCGGGTCCAGGATGGGTCCTTTATGTTCATGGGTCTTCCAACATCAAAGGGGCAGGAGCCGGGATTGTCCTAGTCACCCCTGATTCAACGGCGATCCAATACGTGGTCAGACTCGGATTCAAAGCTTCAAACAATGAAGCCGAGTATGAAGCGTTGTTAGCTGGGCTCAGGCTGGCAGCAAGCCTGGGCGTCCAGACCCTGCAAGTCCGTTGCGACTCACAGCTGGTGGTGAACCACATCTCCTCGGAGTACGAAGCCAATGAAGTCAAAATGATCGCTTACCTCGAGGAAGCGAGGAAACTGATCGAGAAATTTTGGAGTTGCACCATCCAGCAGATCCCCAGAGCCGAGAACTTATGGGCCGATGCGTTAGCAAAACTCGCCTCGTCCTCCGAGGGAAGGATCCCACATTTCATCCTGGTCGAGTTCGTTGAACACCCAGGCATCAGCCAGTCCATTCCTAGTTGGATGGACCCAATCTTCAATTATCTGTCATCAGGTGAAACCCCCTCGGACAAGCTAAGGGCGAGGCGACTTAGGGTCAGAGCGACCCGATACGCTATATTGGACGGAGTGTTGTACAAGAAGGGGCATTCTCAGCCTTACCTTAGGTACCTCCGACCGGATGAAGCCGACTACATGATTCGAAAAATTCACGAGGAAATCTGCGAAAATCATTCAGGCAATCGCGCCTTGGCCATGAAGATACTTCGTCAAGGGTATTTCTAGCTGACTCTTGAGCAAGACTCCAAAGATTTCGTTCGAAAGTGTGACAAGTGTCAGCATTTTACTGCCGTGCTGAGGCAACCGACAGAAGAGATGACCCCCATGAGTGGGCCGTGGCCGTTTGCCCAATGGGGGATCGACATCATCGGTCCCTTGCCCACTGGGAAGGGACAAGTAAAGTTCGCTATAGTTGCGGTCGACTACTTCACCAAGTGGGCCGAGGTCGAGCCAGTTGCGAAGATCACTGAGCAGAAAGTAATCGACTTCGTGCGGAAGAATATCATCTGTCGGTTCGGGGTCCCACGAACCATCATTTTCGATAACGGCCGCCAATTCGATAATGTCAAGTTCCGTAGTGTGTGTCAAGGGCTTGACATTGTGAATGCTTACCCATCGCCTCGGCACCCACAGTCAAATGGACAGGTAGAGGCGGTCAACAAGGTCATCAAACATCATCTCAAGACAAAGCTGGAAAAAGCAAAGGAAAATTGGGCCGAGGAGCTCCCCTTCATCCTCTGGGCTTATGGACCATAGCCCAGACTTCGACGGGTGAAATTCCATTTTCGTTATCCTATGGCTCTGAGGTAATGGTACCAGAAGAAATTAGACTCCTTACGGCACGGGTAAGCAGCTTCGAAGAAAATCAAAACTCAGATCAGGTCGCTGCTAATCTGAACATGCTCGAAGAACTCAGAGGTTTCAAAGCTCCGAACGGCAGATCGGCACCAGCAGGTAGTGCGCTTCTACAATTCAAAGGTCAAAGTCAGGTATTTTCGACCAGGGGACTTAGTCCTCCGACGGGTCTTCCAGAACATGGCTGAGCCAGGGGCAGGAGCGCTCGGACCAAATTGGGAAGGTCCGTATCGCGTGGTCAGATCTGCCAAACCAGGCTCGTATCACCTGGAAGACCTCGAAGGCCGTCATCTCCCTCACCCTTGAAACGCCGAGCACTTAAAGATCTACTACCCATGAGGAACTAGCCTTCAAGGCTCATAATAAAATGTACGCCTCCGAGCGACTAGCGTTTAAGGCTCTTAATAAAAATTTCAATTCGGCCTCGGACGTTTATTCGACTGTCTTGGTTAGTACGGCTATGACCTAATGGTCCGACCCCTAAGGGGTCGGAGCTTAATCCTACAAAGTCGACAAGGCATCCCTTTTGAGGGAGAAAGCTAATCATAATCCGATTCTTCAGTGGAGTATTTGGCTCGACATACGACAATGAAAAGCTCTCGCTCGATATGCGACGAACCGAGCACTCCAAAAGATCGAACCCAACTAAGACTTGGGCTCCAAAACGGATTAAGCAACAAACAAGGGACTAGGCCCGTAAAAAGAAATCGGCTCGACAGCATCTCACAGCAAGTTGACACAATGTAAAAAAAATGTGCTTTTCATTGAATTCCCTCGGAGAGGCAAAAGTACATTGGTTAAGATACAACGATGGTTTCTAAAAAAAACAAAACGATAAAGTGTCTTCAGGTCGGAGGAGGAGCTTGGGCGTCGGGAGCTTGGTTCGAGTAGACGACTTCAACCGGGGCATCTTCGGAGTCGTCAGGCAGGAGGGAATCAAGATTGAGGTGTGGGTATAAACCCAGAACTGCCTCGAGACAAGTGTCGAAGTCGCGGTTGTAAAACGTTGCAGCTTCAGCGTCCCTCTCCTTGGAGGTCTTGAAACTTTCAACTTCGGTGGCAACCGCTGCGGCTAAAGAAGCCTCGTCCTTAGCCCGCTGAGCTTCCACCGCCTAACTCACGGCCCCCGTCCGTTCTTCAGCCGCCTCGACATTGGCGCGGTTTAGGGCTTCATCGAGCCGAGCAGTCTCCATGGCCAAAGAGTCCATGTGGGTCTTGGCGCGGGTCAACTCAGTGGACACTGCATCGCCACTCTTCTTAAAGTCATCTGCCTTATCCTGCAGATGCAGCTCCCTGACTTCCAAGTCGACGATGACTCCCTGCAGTCACCTAACACTGGCCCTCTCGCCCGTGAGTTGTTGGCGCAGATTAGTCTGCTCAGACATCAAGGCCGCTGCCTTGGCCTGAAGAGCCTCCAACTCATCCCTCTTCTTGTACTCCCGCACCTTCTTCCGAATCGAGAGCATCACTAGGACGGCTTGAATAAGAAACAAAGATCAGAATCTACAGTGTGTATAACGACATGAAAGAAAGAGAGTCTTCTTGGAGACATACCATGTAACATACAGAGGCGAAGTCGTTCAGGAAGCCGCCCTCCGACCGTTCAAGGGTTTGAGCGATATCCTCCTCCTTTGCATGCCTGGTAGCCCACGGAGCCAAGCACGCCATATGATAGTCGGGCTAACACCTTCCACTGCTTGTGCCCGCTTGAGCCGAGGCCTCAACCCCCTTGGCCCCCACCCTGCTGCCGGCCGAGTTTTGACATTCGGCATGGGCCTCTCCCCCGACCTCGGGGGGGGAGCGTATTTTCAGCCATTTTATTGGCTTCCTCCTGTTCGGAGGAGGAAGGAACAACGATGGGGCTTCGGGGACCGCGACAGGCACCTCCGCGGTGGGGATAACGACGACGGTGGGAGCTCGAGGAGCAACGGAGCTTGGCATGATTGGGGTGCCGACCACAGTCATTTCGACGAGTCCTGGTGGAGGTCGTATCAATGGGGGCAAGATTGCTGTGGGAGTCGCGACAGTGCTAGGGCGCTCCGGAGTCGGCAGTGCGGAGGACAAGCCAACTGGCCTCGGTGTTGGGGCTGCTGGGGTCGGCGCAGTGGAAGACTCCCCCACACGAGAGGCAGCCACCTTCTTCCGAGTGATCTTCACTCGGGGGGCTTCCTTTAGCAACTCCGTCGCGGTCAGAGCCGCTTTCCTCTTTCGAGCCTCGGACGCCTCGGCCATGCCTGCGAAAAAGTAGATCATGTCAACTACTAAATAACTGAAGGAAAGTTCATCGAAGAGATCAGAGCAGCTTACTGAGGGATGTAGGCGAAGGTTGGGATTTGCAGAGCCCAGACCAGTGGAGGTTGGCCGCAGTGATCAGATCAGTCCAGGAGCGAAGCGCCTCCGACTGCGCTCTGGCCTTTGCAATCTGATTCTTCTGGGCTGAGTCGATGAGCGGCAATCCCTTTGCAAAAGCTGCAAAACAAAAAAGAGGTCATTTCAATGGAAATATGTGAAAACCAAGACAGCAACCCAGATGCCAGATGAAGTCCGACCTGGTCTCGTAAAGTGGGTCGAAATACGGGCCGTCGAGGCCCTAAGCTCAGCCGCTGGTGCCTTCCAGTCACCTGCAGCCCAGAACCACTTATTCTTCCAGTCCTTGTTGGAAGTCGGCAGGTGCATCAATAATCCCGACCCCTTGCTCCACCGAGTCACAAAATAGTACCATGGATCGTTGCTATCATGCTTGACCAGGTACAGGCTCAGCAGCTCCTCTGGGATCAGCTCGGAATTACCAACTTGCCTCCAGATAATTTAGGCAAAGATCATTACCCTCCAGGCATTCGGAGTAAACTGCCCGGGGGCCAATCCGAGGTGAGCTGCAACCTTCCTGATGAAGGGATGTAGAGGGAGTCGGACCCCGCATTGCAGCGCACAAAGGAAGATAGCCACTTCCCCCTCGGCCGGAGCGCCAGCAGCGTCCAAAGGACCGAGAGCCCTTATCTGAACGGAGTCAGGGATCTGGAACTCCGATCGAATCCACTCCATCTGAGATTCTGACATGACAGAACCTCCGAGAACTACCTCTACGGTACGCAGACTCGCAGGCATCTCGATGGTGGCAGTGGTCTCGACTCGGCGGGCTCCAGGGGCTGTCTTCTTGCTGGTCTGCTTGGTCTTAGAAGCCAACGTTTTTTGTTTCCGAGGCGGGGGATACAGGAGAGTGGTCTCGAAAGGGCCTTTGGAAGACCCACTCCCACTTTCAGTGGTCCCCGGCTCAGAATCATCGCCGTATTCGCGAACCACTTCCAGATCGGAAGACATGGCAGAAAGAATGACGAAGGTTAACGAGACTCACCAGGTGATTGCCGAAAATCGCCTTCTGCCGGAAACTTCGAATTTGGCGGAATCGCCTCTCGTCGAAAATCGCTTCCTCCGGTGCGCTCTTATAAACCAAAACGTAAAACGACAGACGAAAGTCCGGGGCGCCTTATATAGGCAACGAAGGATTTTTGGATTAATGGCAAGCTTTGATGGCAGCAGCCGAATCGGCACGAGCCGATTTCCCAGCACACATGGCAACACCGCATTGGATGAGAATTGAACCGACGGTATGGCTCTTACATCGGGCAGTGTGCCTCGACATGCGAAGCGACGCCCCAGCAGTCGGAGCCATCATAAATACGCCACCTCAAGCCTGCGTGGCAACTTCTCATATGCTGGGAGAAGATCCGGGATCGTAACCGTCGCCAAGCGTTAACCAAAGCGACCAGCACGCTCAATTCGAGACCCGTCATCATTGCGATAAGGGCGGGAGATTTTCTGCATAAGTACTCTCCGAGCCCGCAAGCAAGCTCGAAGAGTAGGGGGCTTCTGTTATAGAGAGATCCGAGCCCGTGGCGAAACGTTAACCGGACTTGAAGTCCGAGCTGAGGCGCCTAAGGCATGATCCATCTGATCAAGACTACAACATCGCAACAACAACACGCGAACGTCTTCGAGACAAAGCCAGCTCGAAGTTGGTCCTAATTGTCAGATCAGATGACCCGCTACCCCCAACTCCGAGGCGCTTAAGTCAGTCGGATCGGATTTGGTACGACTAGTCGGATGGCGTCCTACTCGGAGTGTTCTTCGATATGGCCTGGCAAGCCGAGCCGAGCAGACCTTTTGACGTACGTGTCCCACTCGCTTTATATGGAAACTGCCATAACCAAACGTGGCCCATAACTTCGCTTGCAGATGTGCACGATCCGCCGAATACGCAGCGCAATCAATAGATTGCGGGTAGTATCTCCATGATCCTAGAATCCCTCTGATCGTGCTGAGATCATTAGATCCGGACCGCCCCACAGGCAAGTATAAATAGCCCGCAGTGCTATATCTACAAGTATACGAAATCGAGCTCTCTTCTACTATACCTAGACCCTGATTCCCTTATCCTGACTTAGGCATCGGAGGGTCCCACGGCTTAGCCAGGGTCACCTTTCCCTTTCCCCTTGGTGCAGGTTTTAGGGACGATACGCAGAGGGTGAAGTGGAGAGAGGGCCGACTAGATTTTGTCATCAACATAGGTGTTTCATGGATTATGTTCATCCATTTTAATGGATCATTTTAGGGAATAAACTCAAAAGTGAGGTGTATACAAATCCAAGGTGGACCACATCCTAGGAAACAATGGTGATTGAACTCCCACGGTTAAAAAATTCCTAATGCCCACTGTAATGTTTATTTTCCATTAACCGTGTTGATTAGATCACAAAGACTTCGATGAAGGGAAATCACGAATATCAGCATGATCTAAAACTTTTGGGCCTTGAGAAGTTTTTAATGGTATGCATTCAATCACTACTGTTTCCTATGATGTGGTCCACATGAAATTTGGATCTGCCTCATTTTTGGGCTCATGCTTTAAATTGATCTTTGAAAATGGATGAACGTCATGGATAAAGCATATACATGATGGTGGTTCCCACTTGCCACAGAGCTTTTCCAGCCCCCATGAGTTCAGACCTGGTACTGGAGGGGTCACTACCGAATCCGAATCCGAATCCGAATCCATTTTCTTCTGTTGCAGGTGGACAATAAAAAAATGAGGCCCATCACATGGAAGGTTTGGATCATCGGACCATGGCCCCACATGCACAGAAATCCAACTCCGAGCAAAGCCGCGATTCTTCCAGTGACAACAGTGCGGTGAGAACTGAGAAAGGCAGCAATCCTACAGTACTTTATGTATTTCAAGAACACTTGCAATGAAGTGTCAGATAAGCATACATAAGCACGCACATGCTCCCACACCACTCTACCCTGCATCACTGCATGAGAGGACACATGATAATATCATACATTTTTTGTGGTCCACACATGCGATTCTCTCTCTTTAAAAAAAAACATAAAAAAACTTCTCCTCTTTATTCCTTTTTCAAGACGTATGTGCCTGCTTCATCACTTGTCATAGGCTATTTTCGGGTCCAACATTCACACTACTCACACGGTAGAACCCATCGTGAAGATCACCCGGTACATGAATTATGCTTATCCATATCCATGTTTAGATGAGTGGCAATAGGGCATTTTGTAAAACTCCTAATAAGTGGGCCATACATGATTATTATTTTTGATTTAACCGTTGCATTATTTAGATGGAGTAATTTAGTGAACCTCACTGTAGTTGTGATTATTATATATTGGCTTGGGGTGGGATACTTGAATTATTGTCCCTATATGTGATTATTAACATGAATAAGAAAGTTTATGGTGTGAAGATTTAGAGGAGAGAAGTATAATAGATAAGCTTATAAATACATGTCTAGGTTATCTCACTCACACAAAAATAACTATTTTCATTGTGAGATTTTTCTAAGGGTGTAAGATGCGAAAGACAGATTATTTCTAAACGACGTCTCGACTGTTTGTCCTCATTGTTGCCAATTCTTGCGAAAGCCAATTCGAGTAGGTTGCATGTGATATGTATGGATTTGCATGGGTTGTATTTGATGATCTTTAAGGATATATAAAGAAGATTCTACACTAATATAGCTGTAGGCATCAAGTGATGTTATATCATCCACTAAGCGGTCGACTAAAGAGTGATTATGCAAAAGTGGATATGTAATAGTTGACAAATTTAAAAGCAAAGAGGGCCAAGATATGCTAAATGGTTGCAACAACCGTCAAAACATATAAATAATCTAGATGGTCGAGTTAAGGTTATAAATAACAAAAGATTTTAGCAAAGCAAATGGTTTCATACCGACCCAATTAAACCAAATCAATTTTTTAATTATACTTTCAAATATCTATCATTTTCATTCCTTAATGTAATTTCTTTACTTTTCTACATGTCAATTACATTTCGTAGTGTAATTTCTTACGTTCACTTGATGTTTACATTCCTTAGTGTAATTTGTAATATTAATCAAATAGCTGTTAATGTTAATCATAATTCAAATCTATACTCATATGCTAGATCCAATTCAAGCATTAATCAGAGTTTTCCATTTAAAAAGATATTTTGCAATTGTTTTCCTTTCAAAATGTAAGAATTTCTTTCTTATTTTTTTTAATCTATATTAAAAAGTTATTTTATACAGAAAGTAAATATGTAATTTATTATCAAGGAATGAACCCTATCATTTGATTATTGCCCAATCTTTTTAATATGCTATGACAATGACTAAATATGCAACAGATCTTATTATGTGACATAGATTGTAACGCTTGCACTTGTTAAGTGACATAAATTGTAAAGCAAACCACAACAACATTGAAAATGTTCTTTTCTCTAAGATATGTGTTTAAAATTACAATTTGAAATATTTATTATCAATGTATAGAAGATTCGTTTATTCCATTATTCAAATTATACCTTCTTTACAATAGTTGTATTTGTAATAAGCATCTTAAGCATTTCCCACATTCGTTTGTTCATCGAACTCTTAATGAGTTTCATTTCATTGGAGTCACTATCATCATAATCATTAATATTATTTTCAGAAATTACATACTTAGTACCGTTAAAATTAATATTTAAAAAAAATAAACATTTCTCAAGTTAGGAGGCTGATTCGCGTTGGGAGAGCTGATGATGTGACAGTTAGATGGGGATCAGAAGTTCATAAAAGGAAATTAGCGATTTCATTGCAAATACTATCATAAGAAAAATAAAAATAAAAATAAAAATCAAGGGCGACAGTCTCATGACACTCCTCATTCGGGCTACCATCGTCTGATCTTCTATTATTTACAAATAACTCTTCACAAATATTTTAATTACCTTGTTCTTATATTTTTGAATAATTTCCTTTGAAATCCACAGTACCCATCCCGGGGCCTGAAAAAAAAAAAAAAAAAAACCTTCCTATCTTTTTAAATTTAATGGGCGATTTGGTTTCCTGGATATCATGCCTACCGTAGAAATGACGGTGTCGGAAAAGAACTGCGTCCTGCCCCCACTTGGACGGACTTGGTCTTATCATGGCTCTGTGGGGTCACCATGATGTATGTGTTTTATCCACGCCATCCATCCGTTTTTACAACTCATTCTAGGGCATGAGACCAAAATTGAAACATATCCAAGGCTTAAACGGACCACACCAGGGGAAGCAGCGGTTAGAATGATGCTCACCGTTCAAACCTTTATAGTCCCACCGTAATGTTTATTTTCCATCCAACCTATTCATAAGGTCACATAGACCTGGATGAAGGGAAGCTCAAATATAAGCTTGATTCAAAATTTTTGTTGCCTCTAAGAATTTTGCAACGGTAGGTGTTCAATAACCACTATTTCCTATGGTGTGGTCCACTTGAGCCTTGGATCTGCCTTATTTTTGAGATCAAACCATAAAATGATCTAGAAAAACGGATGGACGGCGTTGATAAAACCCATACAACAATGTGGGCTCCACAGAGCCCCTATCTGGACCGATTCCATCCAGATGGAGGCAGGACGCTATTCCCTTCCATCCATGTACAGCTAATGTAATCCTAACTGATATATTTTTTCGCTCCATCCTTTTCATCAATCCTAGATTACTTGACCAGCATGGTGGGGCCACACTGGTTAGTAAATTATGCTAATAGGATCAATAGATTTGAGCGGTGGGCATTGAGATCAAGGGTCTGTGGACCAAGATAGCGAGATTGTCAGATCGTGACCGTGGAGTATTGAGTAGCAGGTGAGATGGAATCAGAACAGTGATAAAGCACTTATTGCGATGCTTTTAGATGTGGGCCCCACTCAAATGGGAAGAGTAATCCTTTTCGTTTTGAACCGTTGAACGTGAGGTGGTCGGTCTGCACGAACTATGTAGATGGTCATTTGGAAGGCCATCTACTGTTAATGTCCATCATTTAAACGGCTTGGATCCTTGAAACATAACTCTAGGGCAGTGACGTAATGTTAGGATGTCTTGCAGTAGACGTCTATTTATGTCGTAATATGGTGCTGCTTTATTTGGTCTGAGCCAGCTGAGAGTGGGGTCCATCAGATGGAAGGTCAATATGGTTTGCCTCAGTGGACATGTGGGGCCCATCTTTTTTATGATGGCCAACCCTTAAAGCGGGGAGAAATTTTTACAAAAGGTAAGAAAACCAGGATCCGAGTCTGATCAGTCACACACACTACAATGGCTCTAACGAGCCGGAGATTATGATCCGTTGATTACTAAATCATCTATTGGAATTCCTCAAAGAGCCTTCCAAATCAATGGTTATGATTATCCAGTCCTTGTGATTTTTTAGCTCTGGCCCGTTGCAGGTGGGGCTGTCGGGCGATCAACTTGGATATGGTACACGTACTCTGATTCGTGGACACTTGTCTGTCAAAGCAGAACCATTGGATATTTTTATATTAACCATCAAATAAATGTCCATCCATCTGATAATCAGATAATTGAATAAGCATAATTTTTTAGATCTTGGTACATCTAAAGTGGGAAATATAATTTAGATGGTTTAACTTGAATTACTTAGGGGTCATTTGGCACCGTGGATGGGAGGGGATTTGAGAGGGTTTCAAATCCTCTATGTTTGGTAGCGTAAAGAAACTGAGGTTTAATTCACTGGATTACACCTAAAATTATTTTAATAGTTGCCTGTGTAATATGTATGTCACTATACTATCATTTTATTGGGCACATGGCCTACTAATGATGATCAACATCATCCAAACATTATCCATGTAAATAAATTAGTACGTTCAAACATTGTTCATGTTAATCAATGGTTAAAAATTGTTAGCTAGTCACTCAGACATGATCTTGTGCTTATGGTCAACTTAGAATTTCACCGTTTCCGGATGAAGCATATATTTCAGCAGGCTTATCACAGTCATTATCAAAAATTACATATCTCACTAATTAAAAATATTAAAATTAATTTAATAATTAAATTCAAACCCCTATATATATACCATGGTTGATTCACAATAGAAGTGTCAAACACACTTTGAGAGTTTCAAATCAAGGAGGTTTCAAATCCTAGGTTACGAATCGAGCGGGTTCTGAATCCACGCTCCCCGACAGGCCCTTCAGTGCCTGTGTATGATCCATCCCGGTGCCAGAGTGTTATAACAATGCATAGGGGATCTAAAAGAAAAAGCAGAGAAAAGGTTTAATTTTTTCCCCCTTTGATGTCTGTGTACATTCTGCTGGCTGAAATCCAACCCTTTTACAGTTGGTTTTCATGTTTATATACAAAAATAAAAAAGGGATGCTTGCTTTGCTCGAGCGCACTTTCTGGCAGTCGTTTCACACACGTTGCAACTAGACCCACATGTGTAAGATCCAAGACACTCATCATGCGGGCGACTATTACCGATGGGCTTTGTAAAAAGATCATTGTTAGCGATGAGATAATGGTTCCCTGCACATGGAAAAAGACACGATGGATAACCAAAAAGGGCTATCAGTCCACATTGATCTTAGGGGCCATTTAGGGACTGTTTTTTTTCATGGAAGCCGATTAAGTGGCGTGCCATACACCACCAACCTCAGTGGTGTGTTGACATCACTGAGTTATGTGGGCCCACTATTATGTATTATATCGAAAACATTCTCTCATTTAGTGAGATGATTTTAAGACTTGGGCCAAAAAACGAGATAAATCCAATGCTCGAGTGAACCATACCACAAGAAGCGGTGGGGATTAAACTCTACCATTGTGAGCCTTACTAAGGCTCACAAAAGTTATCGAGCAACCTTATACTTTTTTCCTTCACCTGTCCATGTGACCTTATATACATGTTAGATAGCAAGTAAACATTGTGGTGGGCATGAGGAAGCTGTCAATAGTGGGAATTATTATCCTCACGATTTTCTTTGGTGTAGTTCACTTAAGCTTTTGGATTTATCTCAAGTTAAGGGCACTAAAATGATCTCTTCAAATTAATAGAGAGTGTGGTTATAACACATGCAACATGGTGGGGCTCATAGAACCAGTGTTCGAAATATCGATATCGGACAGTGTATCGCAACCTTGGGATACAGATACGTATTGATTATCACACAGGATATATCGTTTGTATCGCGTAATTTATCGCACTTTTTGGAAAACATCGAAAAATATTGACAAAATGGTTGAATTTTTTTATGAAATTTCATGGATTATTTAAAAAGATCTTAATACATACTTTTAAATCATAAAATCTCAAAAAAAAAATGTATATAATAAATTTCTTTTGTATAAGGTCCTAAATTATGTGTTATCTGATTTAACTAAGGTAAATATATTTAAATATGATGCATGACATTTATAAATATATACAAATATGTATGAAAATATAACCAATGTATTCAAAAGCAAAAGATATATTAGAAATTAGAAAACATACCTATCAATACGTGTGTATTCAATATTCACCCCATCCATCCGTTTTTCCATGTCATTTTAGGACATTATCCAAGTAACCAACGACTTAGATGAGACCCTGACCATGGGGCTACCTCAATATAAAATGGTGCATCAATACTGCAAATTCATTTTAACATATCATTTTAGGGCATGGGCCGAAAAATAAGGCAGATCCAAATCTGAGGTGGACCACACCACACAAAATAATGGTTATTGAATTACCACCATTAAACTTTTTTGGGGCTATAAATTTTTTGGATCAAGTTAATATTTATGTTTTCCCATCTAGGTTTGTTAAACCTTATGAACAGATTGGATGACAAATAAACATTACAGCGGGTCCTAAGAAGCTTCCATGGTGGACATCATCGCCGCCATGTTTTCTTGTGGTGTGGTACACTTGAGCTTATATTTGTCTACTTTTTCGGCTCAAGCCTTAAAATGACTTATGAAAGTGGATGAATGGTGTGGATTGGGTGGTATACCACACACCAACAACCTGGCTGGTGTGGGTACGTCTAGTGCGAAGTCAGGATGCGGATAACTGCTAAATCCTTTCGTAGAAAGTTCTTGCACTGGAACCTAGGTGGGACACACCGTGATGTTCGTGAGAAATCTACCCTATACATTCATTTTGTGGCTTATTTTGAGATTCGAGGCAAAAATTGAGCAAGATCCAGGACTCACGTGGGCCACATTAAAGGAAAAGGTGGGTAGAGAAATTCCTACCGTTGAAACGTCCCTGGGTCGACAGACAGTGATGTTTACATTCCATCGATACCATTCATAATGTCATAACTACTAGGATGAACTGAAAACACAAATATTAGACTGAGTCAAAACTTTCGTGTCCTCACGAATATTTCAACTGTGGACGTTCAATCCTCATGTTTTCGGCCCACTTGAGTCTTTGTTTCGGCTCATTTTTGGCCTCATGTCCTAAAATGATCTCAAAAAATGAATGGACGGGGTGGATTTCTCACAAACATCACGGTAGAGCCCACCTAAGTTTCCAGCCCTGGAACTTCCTGCCAAAGCCTTTTGTAGGAAATCCATGTCCGCGAAGATGAGCACCGACGATCCTCGAGCTCGAGTTGTACAAACAGTGCAAATGAGATCAAAGTTACATGGGCCCCACAACAATGTATTTATTATATCCACACCATTCATCCATTTGGATAGATCACTTTAGATCATGAGCCCAAAAATGAGTCATATCCAAAGCTCAATTGGACCACACCACAAATAGCCGTGAGTACAATGGTTCTCACCATTATAACATTTGTAGGGCCTACCATAATGTTTATTTTCCATTCAATCTGTTCATGAGGTCACAAAGACCTTGATGAAGAGGAAAAACAAATATCATATCGATCCAAAACTTCTGTGACCCCCAAAAGGATTTCAATGGTAAACGTTCAATATCCCGCTGTTTTTTTCAGTGTGGTCCATTTGATCTTTAGATCTATCTTATTTTTTGGCTAAAGCCTTATGATTGGTGACTTCAACACACCATCCATCGCAGTCATGAATGGTACACCAACCCTTCCTCTTCTCGTAAATAAGGGCTCGGGGCCCTTTTTTTTTTTTTTTCGAAGCAAAGGGTTCCAAAACGTGAGAAGCCTAAAATCTCTCCCAAATGCTAAGGATTTCTCCAGATTTCACTTTCAAATCTCTTCAAATCAGAAACTTCGATTTGAATGACCCATCAAACACAGCTTTCGATTAGAGTGATCTTCTTTATAGGTACCGAAATCTACTGTTGAAAGTTTTTTTTTTTTTTTTTTTTCATTTTTTTCGAATAATGATGTTCTCCCAACATTTCGAAGTTGACTACAGTAGCCCTGGCTGGTGTTGTATAGAAATTTTTTTGAAAAAAGAAATAAAATTCTGATAAAAGTGATAATATCATTGATATCGCATGATATTTAGAACAATATTTAACTATATCAAACGATTTTTAGCGATATTATGCAATATTTTATTGATATATGATCAATAAAAAGTATTCTGTAAATTTTTTTTTAATTTTTTAATATCTTTCAAAGGGTTTCGTATTGTTGAACTGCAATACTGATAATATGGGCCGATATAATATCGATATTTCGAACACTGCATAGAACTAGGTGACATCACCACACTGTACAATCCACTTATGTAATTGATATGCATTGATAATTACTATAGAATTTATAGAATTTATGTGAATTTGATTAATCAACTCTACTTGATTACTTGGAATTCATTGAATCTGGGAATTCAATAGTTAAAACTGTCAAATTATGTTTGATAACTTATGTTAGAAGAGAGAGTAAGAAAATGGTAATTGAAATCCATGTAAAATAAAATCACATTATTTTACTACAATTTCAAAGAGTGCCTTTTGGTGATGTGAATTGGATACCAATTCACATCAAATAAACCTATCCAAGCACCAATTATCACTAACTCACATTCATGTAGTGGTTTTTTTTTTTTTTTTTAGGGCATTTATGTTTTTACACCAATAATACTACAGTAGTTACACAAGTGTACTTGAACCCGAGTCTACCACCAATTGAGGGCATCTACATGTGAAGGTCCCACCAACTATGATGAATGCCCTGCATCTCATGCATGTGCCACCACAACAGCTGGGTTGCACTACACATTTTTCCACAAACCATTAATGCACCTATTGATCAATGAGATAGCGACCCAGATCATGGACTCCAACCATACTCAACACATCTTACCAAAATTGAAATACTATTGCTAGAAAAGATTCCCATTAGGTACAGCCCCTCTTAACACTTCCTTGATTGATGGAGCAAAGGGTTTGGCAATAATTTATTAATTTTGACAATGGTCTACTACCCAATAAAATCTGGCTACCTAATGTTAACACCAAGGTTGATGCTGACATAAAAGCATTTAATCTACGGCCATCCAAATAGCCTCTGCCTCACACATAGAACTAAGAGCGTGTGTTAAGCTAAATATTCACTTTCCATGTGACATGCAAGATGTTGGCACATGCATGACATAGCTAAATTTGACAGCATGTCAGACATAGACCCACACCATGTTTGACTATTGCTCTGGCCTCATTTTTTAGGATGGCCTGCCGTCCCTCTACAGTGATGTTTAAAAGTCATGCCATCCTGATTATCAAGTGAGCCACACGTGTATAAAGAATTTAGATTACCAGCGGATGATTTCTCTCAACCGCTTATTTAGTTATCATACACATGATCCACCTGATGCTTACATAAGCCTAACTTTTGCAATATCTCATACACCCATCGGGATCGCCTGATGAACGGATCAGATCTGGCATCACTTGAGAGATCATCAGCTCATCACATGAAAAGAAATATAAAAAGATACTGGTTTGTAACTGTACTCAAATAGTAAAATAACGAGAGAAAAATACAACAAATCCTCGTAAAAAAGCCAAACACAATACCATCAACAATCTCATGCCTCGTACTCTCATTATAAGATTAGTTCCACATATACTTAATACTACAAGATAAAATGAAATAAAAAGTTGCACTCAAATGGACCACCAATTCCAGTGACCTGCAGCAAAAACAGGATCATGGGTAAAAAATAAAATAGAAAAGAAAAAGAAACTTGCAGGCAAGACTACATTTCTGCCCATACATCCCAACCATCAGTAGCTTGCTTCCCAAAAATAGAATCCAAGGGCAAAAGAGAAATTAAAAAAAAAAAAAAAAAACAAAACAGCTCTGTTCATGACTTCTGGTGTTCTTTCATTCAATTCTCTTCGATTTCAGCCCAAACCATGAAAAACCCACCTCCAATTTCCACTAATTTCTCAAAAAAACCACTTCAATTTCTTCATCATCGACACCACTTTGACAAAAGAACAAGGAAAATGATAAGAAACACAATGGAAGAAAGTGTAATTGCCACTCCAAGAACAATCTTACTCGGGCCTTGCCGGTGGTGCTCCTTCGGCTTATTATCATCTGCATTGTCGCTGTTGTCGTCACTGTCATCACTCCCGCCTGTTGATGAATCAGCTGATGAAGATCGGTCCGGTGGAGGCGACACCGGCAATCCATCTCGATCACATGGAGCTATCCCAAGCTTGAGCTTTGGACTGAGAGTAGAGTGGTTGTAACAGAGATTGGTATTCCCACCCACCTTGAAAACCACCAGCCTCTTTATAAAACTCCCATTGAAAGGCATCACGCCCTGGAAGTTGTTGTTCGCCAGATTCAGATACTTCAAATGCTTCATCTCCGACAGGAACCTCGGGACTGTCCCGTTGAACTGATTCGAGCTCAGATCGAGGTGCTCCAGAGCTGGCATTGCAGATATCGAGTCGGGTATTGGGCCCGCCATCGAATTCGATGCGAGTGACACGTTCCGGAGGGAAATCAGGTCGCCGAACATGGACGGGATCGAACCCGAGAGCTGGTTTGAGCTGAGGTTCAAGAATTCCAGATTTTCAAGGGAGGTCAGCGAAATGGGCACGTGCCCCTTGAGCTGATTGCCGGACAGATCGATGTAGCTGATGTTGAGATGCCATTTCTTGGGGAGGAAGCCGGTGAGATTGGTGCGGGAGATGGTGACGGACCTGAGCTTCTTCAAGTTGGAGAGGATGATGGTAGGCCCGCTGGCGTTAACGGTGACGTCAGAGACGGAGAGATCGGAGACGTTGCGGAGGTGGCTGAGCCAGACGCCGGTGAGATGGCGGAGGCTGGCAATGCAGGTGAAGGAGCGGAGATTGTCAGCGAGATCAGAAGGGAGGTGAATTGGGTTGATGGGGCAGTTGAAGAAGGAGAGATCTTGCAGGGTGTTGAGGGATTTGAGGGCGGTGGAAGACATTTCGACATCATCGGAGCAGTTGGAAAGGTGGAGGGAGACGAGGTGGCGGAAAGGGGCGGAGGAATCGCAGCGGGTGGCGTTGTTGGGGGAGGGCTGGAGGCAGGGATCTCTGGCAGTGGGGATGTTGAGGGATTGAAGGGCTGTCAGCTGCTTTGGATCGAGGGTTGATGGAGAGGAATGAGAGATGGGTTTTGGAGGAGAGCCGGAGATGGGTTTTGGAGGGGAAGGAGATGGGGTGGGAGAGAGGGGTGTGGAGATGGGTTTTGGAGGGGAAGGAGATGGGGTGGGAGGGAGGGGTGTGGAGATGGGTTCAGGAGGGGAAGGAGATCGGGTGGGAGAGAGGGGTGTGGAGAGAGAGGAGGTGGGGTGGAAGGTGTAGGATAAGAGGAGGAGCAAGATAAAGAGGAAGGTGGGTTTGGGAGGTTCTTCTTCCATGAGAGAGAGGGAAAAAAAGAGAGAGAAAGAGGGCTTTTCTATTTTGTATTTTCCGGAGAGCGAGAGAGTGAGTGTAAGAAGCAGAGGAGTGTGTGAGAGAGAGAGAGATGAGGCAGGATCTTGCCATCGACTTTGCTTTTAATTACGGGATTTTTGTGCCGTTGATGCTTTGGAATCTCCTTCTCTAAGTTTCTAAGGACTCGGAAGGCTCATTTGTAGGTAGCCCGGCCCGGCCCGAGTACCCTAAGCCCTGGTCCTTTATGATCCTGATCAGGCCGTCCTGGCTAAGGGTTGGAATGGGCAGGGTTGGGCCCGGCTAGCTCAAGCTTGATCTGACACGCAAGACCCAACGCCCGAGCCTATCCAAAGCCCAAAAGCTAGTTCGACCCGGCCCAAACCAATTCGGCCCATAAATTAATACAATCTTTATTTACTACTTGGTTGTCCTGATCTATCCGCTGATCAAGTTAGTGACGCAGGGATGAACGTGATGAGGTTGATCACCATCTTCCTCAAGGATAACTACTCCGAATTTACAGAGCTTCTCTAGACTCCTCACAAAGACTTCTCGAATCCACGAGAAAAGAAAGCAGGAAAATAGAAATAAATTCTAATAAATTTGAAATTAATTGATGAATGCATAAAAACGAGTTTACACCCCTTTAAATAAGGGAACCAAGCAACAGGAAAGAAATCAGACTCAAACTACAACTAAAACTCCTAAAATTCGTAACTTACTATAAATAGTAAACTTACTATTTATAAACGGTCGTGATGTCTACTAGTGCGCAAGGTTTTCAGCCAAAAATAGTAAGTGTCCTATTTGGCTTCACCAAATCATTCTCCTAATTATCCTAAGTACTTTTCATGTTGGACACAACTCCTAAAGCCCAACAAATGAAGAGTTATAAGCAAACTAAAACTTACTATAAATAGTAAAAATAAAATTAAAACGGGAAAACGACCGTCGAACAGGGGGTTTCTAGCAAATCCGGGCTGTGCAACCCGGCATAACGGGGTTGGTTGGCTAAAGTAGCTCGTTCTACCCCAAATTCATATATTCTGAGTCGGATAACTCATTCCGAATTGCGAGATACGCCCGATTTAAGGTCTGATGGTCCGGATCACTAATGTTGTCGACCGTGCCTTTTCTGATCCATCTTGACCATGAAATTGTTCGCGACCCGCTCTACATCAGTTAGCCACACATACATAGAGAAATAAACAAATTAAGGAATGAAACCTACGGTCTAATGGATGGGTTGGCCAATTGACAAGGGCCTGACCGGGCTGTGTCTAACTAAAATGACTTGAGCCCCAGCCACCCCTAGAATTGGAGACATGTGTGTGAGTCCCCAACCTGGCTCAAAGACTAAGTTAAGTCCAAGCCCAGCCGAAAGCCGGGTCGGGCTCTTCGGGTCAGGTGGACTACCTGGCTCATTGCCACCCTTTGTTCTGGCATAGCTTTATAAAATAAAAAAGTTGGTTTGAAATAACTTAATTTAAGAATTTTCTTAGTGGGCCAACTACAACGTGCCCCATCATATAAATGGTTTGGATGGTTGAATATATCCTCACAAGTGTATTAAAATTGCACACAAACCATGCATTCTTTCCTTATAGTGGTGCAAGTGGGTCGGGTTATTTATCATTGGCATTCGCCTAACTCAGGGGTAACATTAAGCCTAGATTTCAAGCCCAAGACACCCTGCGGACCAAGTTTAGGGCTAGAGTTGTACACGAACTGAGTTAGCTTGATTAGCTCGCTCGACTCAACTCGAAAAAGCTTGATTCGACTTGGTTCGAAACTGAGTTCAAGCCAAGTCAAGCTAAATTTTTGAGCTTAAAACAATTTCGAGCAAAGTTCGAACTTGTCCGAGCTTGACTCCTTAAAACAATTTTGAGCAAAGTTTGAACTTGTCCGAGCTTGACTCAACTCGGATTGAATCCCAACTCGAATTGAACTCAGATCAAACCAATTCAGTGACTCGATTATTTTCATACTGATATTGCTCACCAAGTTTTTGATGAAATGACACAATGAAGTATCAGCTAATGGTGAGAAAGGTATAGGTATAAAACAAATATCCCTGTATCTTTATTTTGACGTTACCTACTTAATATTTAATAAAATACATGTAAACTACTGCTAAAATTGAAGGTGCATTTCATGTGTTTGAGAAAACGCTGCATATGCTCAATCTTAACTCGAACTTGGCTTGAACGGACTGAGCCAAGCTGACCAGTCAAGCTCGACAACCGAGTCAAGCCGAGTTCGAGCTGGGTCAGCTAGTGTCTGAGACGAGTCAATTTGACTCGTGTACAACTCTACTTAAGGCGCAAGATGTGGGCCTTAGGCCTGACCTACCAGGTCCAGGAACCCGTCACATTGCCCTCCCCAGACGGAAGCGTCTGAATTCTGCTCGCAACCCACGTAGTAACATGGAACGTGTGTGCAAGATTCCGACCGTGGATAGTTAACCACTTGGGCTTGTTAGTGAGTGTCTTGTCCATTCATCGGGTGGACCACTTTTTAAAAAATGGACTTTGAAAATGATGAACGATGCAGATTAACTGAATCTCGCACAAAGATGCCACTCGAAGCTTACGCTTGCGAGTGGTCTTAGACTTGGTAAGGAGAGTGGCTTGGCCTAACCTAGCCCAAAGAGAAACCTCAGATCCCAAGCGTGTAAATGTAGATATGTGTGCGAGATCTGGGCCATTCATTTACTCGAACGCCATGTGCATGGCTAAAACATCAGACTGGTAGAATCCTCAATTGCCCTTTATGAGAACCAGAGGTTCACATCCATCATACAATTGCATCTACCAGTGGACCACATCCATCATACAATTGCATCTACCAGTGGACCACATCCATCATACGCCTATGGCGCAGCTGATGACCTAACCCGTCTGATTTGTTGGAAACAAACTGACGTGGGTCTGGATCTCTTCACACAACCTGATGGAGATTTGCTGGAATACATTCCACGTGTTGCAATGTCACACGTGGGAACTTTAACCTTTGAATCTGGATCGTCTTCTAATGATCCTAGCCGTTTATAGGACACGTCAAGTTATACAAGTAATAAAAATTAGATAGACAGCAAATAAAATCTCTTAAATTGCATTTTCTCAGCCGTTTGAAATTTTGGCTCTTTTGCTTTGAAAATGGACGGTCCTTTTAACCATAGATGCAAAATTACTAATTAAAATTTTGTATTCAAGTTTCCCCAATATATCAGTTTCTCTAAACTGTTTAATCTATTTTGAGACATAATTGTTCGTAAATTTTTTTTTTTAATCTTTAATTTTAAAAAACCTTTTTCCAAATGATTTGTTGATTATTTGAGAAGTTGGTTTGCAAATATTGTTTAGTAAAAACCTAGAAAATACTTTGAAATTGAGAGGCTGCTTTGCTTTGCAAAAAAAATCAGTAGTGTCTTGCGATTGTTTTGCTGTTTAGCAAAAAGAACAATCTATTACTAATAATCTAATTAGACATTAGTTTGCCACTTTACTGTTAAAAAATTAAAGTTGAAATTTAATTTTAAAAAATGATGTTAGAATTTAATTTTTGAGAACTTAATTTGCAATAAAATAGGGAGTTGTGGTCCTAAGTTTTAAGAGAATAATTTTTGAGAATGATGCTATTATTTTGAAAAGAGACATTAGAGTTAGATTGTTATTATTGATAGTGTTAGTTTTTAAGATTTATTTTTTATTTTTAATTTCAAATTTATAAACTAATTTTTAAATGTTCTTATTTTGTGGGGCATTTCAATAAACTTTATTTTAAAAATTTTAAGATTCTTTTTTTCTTTTTTAATTTTAATTTTGCTATAATATAGAACCTTCATAGTTAAAAAAATATATAATTTTCCTATAATATAGGGCTTTCATAATTAGGAAGCCTTAGGGAATTGCCTCACCCGCCTATCCCTTAGAGCCGCCCCTGATCAAGGCTCACTAGTTGGACAGTTTGGTTCAGGCCTTCCCCTGCCGGTCGTTGAATGTAGCCACAGCTCTGTCATATTTCATATGACATGTAGATATGGTATAATCTCCACGGCGAATGTCAGAGCAAAGTTTTGTACTGGAAAGAAAGTGAAAGCTGACGCCTCTTTCGGCAACCTCGTTTCATAATAAAGAAGCATGATTTACTCCGGCTAGATGTGGACTCTACGGAAAAACATACATGAGTTTCCAGAAGCATATGGAGCGGCTTCACCCAAGATGGTGCGGCCCTTACCGTGGGGTCCACCTTGATGTATCAATTTCATATTCCCATTATCTATTTGTTTTGCTTGATCATTTCAAGTCATGAGATAAAAAGTGAGGCGTATCCAATTCTCAACCAGACGATACCATGAAAAACAGTGGTGGGCTACCATTAAAAACTTACTAATGGGTTAGACTGTCTGGTGGTAGACTCACAAGAGTTTCAACATGAGTGGGTTGAATAACCATTGTAGCGTAAGTGTGTGAAAAATAATAAAAAATAAAAAATAAAAAATCAGCCTGAACAAAACTCGAGTGAGCCATGAGAACTAACGGGTTTGAAAAGTAATTTTACATTGTTCTCATCATGGGTTCCATACAAAATTCTTATACGGATTATATTCTTTGCCTAGGGTTCAAATAAGCGATCCAACCTGACGATGAAAGGAGTAGATTTTACAAATACAATATCGTAGGCCCCACGTAGCATGGGCGTAAACATGTATAGGGGAGCGGATTTGGTGGTACCCGGGTTTAGTGGGTGCTACCCCTTACTGTGGGGCCCACCTTGAAGATGTGTAGTATATCTACGCTGTCTATCCTTTTCTCCAGCCTATTTTAAGACATGATATAAAAAATTTAGCAGATCCAACTGCCAGGTGGACTACACTAAAGGAGACAGCGGCTGATTGTAAGGTTTTCTTGATGTTTATTTTCCTTTCCAAACCTTTTGATAATGTTAAGAAGACCGGTATGAAAGGGAAAATACATATATAAGATTGGTTTAAAACTTTTATGGCTGATAATTTTTTTTTAATGATCATTCATTAATGTTTTTATTGGTATGGTCCACATGAGATTTGAATCTTCTTTAAGGTCTAGAATCACGTCCTAAAATGAGATGAAATAAACAGGTGGATGGTATGAATATACTACAAATATATCAAGGCAGGCCCGCACGGTTGGGGTAACTCCCATAAGGTACTACCCGGGTAATAGCTAATCCGCTCCCCATGTGTAGTAGACGATTCGGGTCCACGTCAGCTTCCAAACTATGCCTAGGATAATCAGATGGTTGTGATTGTTCCACGTGTATTCTTTTGGGAAGAACGATATGGATCTATAGCATCTTTTGACATGTATACGAATATAGATGATGCTATAGATCCATGTTTGTGATTGTTCCACGTATAATCTTCCCATGGGAAGAACGATCTGGATCTACAGCATCTTTAACATGTATACGGCCGTAGATGATGCTACAGATCCAGGGGTATTTTTGTTATTGCTATGAGAAACTGGGGATATACGTAAATGCGAACGAGGTTTGTTTAAATTTTGTTTTACGGCTCTCTCTCTCTCCGAGCCGGATGCTTATTAAATTCACTCATTGTCTGCTGACGTGGAAATGATTAAAGCGCAAAATTGATGATTTTGGCCTGGAAAGTGCTTTGAAGGCTGGGATTTCATTCGGAAATGGATCGGCTACCCTGCCACGAACCAATGGGTAGTAGTCGGTGCTCTGTGGGCCCACCATGTTGTATTTGTTTCATTCATTCTGTCCACCCATCCAGATAATTTTAAGCCAAAAAAATGAGGCTGATCAAATCTCAAGTGTACCTCACAGTGTTGATTGGACAACCACCATTAAAAACTCTTTGGGGCCCACGAAAGTTTTGGATCAAGCTGATATATTTTTCTTCCCTTCATCCAAGTCAGTATCACCTAATCAACAGGTTATATGTCAAATAACCATTATAGTGGGCCTTAGGAGGTTTTTAATGGTAGACATTCAATCACTGTTGTTTTCCCATGGTGTGGTCCACCTAAAATTTATATCTATCTCAATTTTGGGATCAAGCCTAAAATTATCTTTCCAATTGGATGGACGGCGTGGATAAAACACATACATCATGATGGTTCCTCATAGCACCGACCACTTGCCACCTGGCTGTGGCAGCGTCACTGGCCAAACCGCGTCCAATTCATACATAGCACGTGGCATATACTTACGCCAATCGAGATGGACGAGCATTCAGTGTATCGGATCGGTGGTTCGTGTCTGTGGGGCCCACATCAATGTATGTGTTTTATATCCACGCGGTCCATTCATTTTTCCAGCTCAGTTTATGGCACGAACCCAAAAACGAAGCAGATCCAAGTCTCATGAGGACCACACCACAGGAAACAATGGTGATTGAATGTCCACTGTTTAAAACTTCTTCAATGTACACAACTTTCGGATCCAGCTGATATTTTTCTTTCGTTCTGGTCCGTGTAACTTTATCAATCCGTTAGATGACAAATAAACATTACAGTCGGCCCTAATAATTTTTTAATGGTGGGCCATTAATCACCACTCTTTCCTGCTGTGTGGTCCACCTGATATTTGGATCTGTTTTATTTTTGGGTTTAAGCCTCTAAATGAGCTGAAAAAAAAAAAATCAATGGACAGCGTGGATATAAAACACAAACATCACGGGTGGCCTCACAGTCACGTATCCACCAATCCGTGTCCAATCAAGATCCGTTATACCATGGGTCCCTTGTACGGTAGACACAGCTGGATCTTCATATAGATGGAAAATGCCATATGCTGCTTATGGCCATTAAATGGTAGTTGGAAGTTATTCGAATCTACAGTCAAATCAGAATGATTATAGCCATTGATTGATGGCCGAAAAAATATAGATGATCCAGTTCATTTTTGCCAAAAAGGAAAGAAAGTTCAATTACAGGACAGCACCGTCCATCATCTATTGTTTTGGACTTTATGATTCCTCTTGCCTTTGAATTGCTTTGACATGAATCCTAATGATCCAACCAACGCCCAATAAAATGGACTCTGTAAACTTGATGACAAGAGTTCTATACATAGATCTGGACCATCTGTTTTCTGACCCAATCCTATTATTATAAATCAAAGGTGGGCCAACATGAATTTGCATTGTTCATCTTGTGGGCCCATAATAATGGATTAGCGGATAGAATGATTATAGCTATTTCTCAGATCTTTAGGATCCATCATAGAAAGTTCTTATTTCTTCCCAGAGAAGAAGGGAAAAGAATTTAATCTTGAAGTACTACCATATGCAAGATTTGATGGGAGGATATAAAACCATCCATATGCATGCCATCACCATGGATGTATCCTTTCACCTCTGGATAGGCAGAGGACAGACGAACCTGACTGTCATTTTCTTGCAAACAAATGAGTGGTTAAAAATGAATAATCCAATAAGGTATTGACACGTGAGGATATTTAAATCATTGTCACATCCCATTTAAGGTGGGGCCCATGATTTTGGAAGGCTGTATTTCAGGTTCATGTGAGTCAAATTTTAAGTGGGTAGTGTGAAATGTGAAAACATAGGAATGTCATATTCCGTGGAGAAAATTATCATTGTAGACGCCACCTTTTATCCGGTTTCTTTTCTTAAATACCCAAAATTTACCTTCCTAATTTAGGCCTTTTATGTACGGACAAAGTATTTGAGGACGAAAATACCCCTACTTAAGGCTGAAAAGTGAGGGTACTTTCGTCCTCAAATATCTGTCCGTACGTGAAAGGTCTAAGTTGAGAAGGTAAGTTTTGGATTTTCAAAAGAGAAGCCGGATAAAAGGTGGCATTTACAGTGATAATTTTCTCTATTACGTGATTCTCGCCTCTGTTTTTACGTGTCCATGACCATTCGACAGCACTAGCAAGTCTCCTTTGATGGTTAACCGCGCATTTCCAGATGGTTGCACTCATCTAGAACACCAAATAGCAGGGCAGATTGCTAATGTAGTATTCTTCTAAAATTGCAAAAATCAAGCCGTTTTAATTATTCGATTGATAGCTATTAGATGGATGGTTAAAAGTAAAACAGATAATGGACCAAATTCTAAGGGACTAATCAGATGGTAACCATCATCTTATTAGTGTAATTTTTGGACGAGGTTCCATCCACAACTGATTCAAGGATTTGGATGGACTGATTCCTGTAGAACCTCGCCACGTACAGTATTGAAGTATCATCATTATTTTTCATGGTGGTGAACTAGCTTTTAGAAGGTGAGAAAAACAACCAGTCGGTCCATCGCAATGGCACAATGCACAGCTTTTGCTTCATTTCGACTTCACGTGGCTATAGGTCATCGATTTCTACTGAACGAAAACTACACTCTTGGGATGATCTTAGCTGTCCATCTAGGGATCTCTTTCCTTCGAAAATCATTAAACGTTTCCTATCAATATATTCTTTTGCCGGTCACAAGATTGAGAGTATTATGCGAAGCAATTTTTCTGCGATGTGCGGTGTGAACAATGTCCTATGAATTGTGGATGATGTGGATTAAAATATCGTAAATCCACGTGTCTGTCTATGAATCCGCAACTAGCCATCGTAGGATAATCGCGTTGAACCACGGGTTGCCATCTTTTTTTTTTTTTTTTAAATAAAATAAAAAAATTTAAAACCCAACCCTTTCAAACGACACGACTTCATCAGAGTAGACCACTGACTTGTGTTACACGCCCTACTCTGGTACGTCTGATCGATCCAAATGATGAGTTCCCCGTTCTTCCATTTTCTTTAAGAAAAGGCCTCGAATTTTTTATCTGCCTTTCCAAGCCAAACACCTGGTACCAACTCCAGTGGCAATTTTGTTGGAAAATGTTTCACAAATAATATTAAGAATCAAAAAATAAAAATAAAATTAACATCAAGGTTAATTATAATATGCTGTACTTAAAGTTTGATTGATGGATTAGAGACGAATTGCTTTTAGGATGTGACAAACATTTTTTCTTAAGGTCCTGCGTGCAACAATCATGAAGGAGCCTACTTAGGACTCACTTAAGGTATTTTGTAACTCTAGACGATTTGCTAAGTGATCGGACTCAATGGTGTGACGGAGATAAGGTTCGAGTTACTCAACAAGCTCTTCTTGAATAACCTTAAAAGGAAAAATTTTATACAGATTATATGGGATTAAATTTGTTGGGCTCGAATTATTTTGGACTTGGATGATCCGGTTTATATAGTATCTGTGGTGTGGACAGTTGCCAGGTGGTCATAAATGGTTCAAAACATATGTAAAATGTTTATGACTGTTGTCATTAAATTTTGATTGTTTCAGACCATTATATCAACAATCCGATCGTTGGATCATCAATGATCGTCCGTTTTTAAATCGTAACAGTCGTTCTAAAAAATAGTCAACAATTTTGGATTAATTAATCTAATCATTTCTAGTAGCTTATAAAACCCAAACCACTTTACACTTTTCTCTCATACCGTCTGGCGACAATTTGCAGGGGAGTGACCACTTTGCAACATGCATATGTAACGTATGTCATTTAGCGTCACTACAGCCATACTACTCATGCCCTCACTCGAGTGCATATGCATTTTAGTGCATAAACATGAAAACCAAGCATTTCTACCTCTATTTTCTCTAAGTAAAAATACTTATACTTAAAAGACTTTTTTTTTTTGGTTTTACACACGCACACACTCCCCCACACACTCACACCACACGCACACACACCGTGGGATTTCACCACCATGGGTACTTGAACCCTTGACCCGGTGGTGAAACGCCAAGGAGTCTCCCTCCCGGGTAAGAGCAAAGACTTACAAACAAAAACTTTTCTCCAACTTTGTTCAACACGAAATTAAACAAAAAATACTTCTTCTATTTATTTTAAATTCATTTTTAATGGAAAATGAAATTTCAGAGTTTTATTTTTTAAATTTTTATTTGAAGAACCAAAATCTCAACATTTTCTACAAGATATCATCAAGTAGGCCCTACCTTGTTGGCTTATTTTTCTAACCAGCCATTTTCTTTCCTCAAAAATCAAATGCATGCTTTTGACCTGTGGCCCACCCAAAACGAACGGACAAAGTAGGTGTCACGCAAGCATCATGGTGGGCCCCATTGAGTTTTTTCTTGAAAGGACTGCCCATAATGGGTAGGAAATTCACGTGCCGCGTAGCAAGCTGTATACACCTGAGGAGGACCACAGGAGTTGGTGGTATTAATGGAGATTCACTATCATACTCGGATAGAGAATGATCGGTTATAGGTAGGCAATTGGTAGTTATGTAGGAATTGCATACCTGCTATATAAATAACTCAAATTAAACTGTCCACATTATAGTTCCTATTGTAAATATATCATTAAAAAAATCAGCCTTATTTGATCATCTAACTATTAAGTTGGTGGACATTTATTGGACATATAATTCTATTTCAACATACAAGGGGCCCACCATGAGAGAGTAAGATTGTTCTACTAAACTGATTACAAGACTGCGACTTGGTAACACCTGGCTTATGATTTAGTCAGTTTAATTTGAGGCAATTAGGCCACATGTACAACTTCTAACTGCTTGTATCTCCAGGATGTGAAGTGACTATCTTATAATTTCCATTTATCACTGCCATTAGGAGGTTAGTTAATTAACTTGAGACTTTTAGGGCCCGTTCAGTATTTGAGATTAGGTGGTATGGAATTGTATTTGGTCTCATGAAAATTCCATCTCACCTTTAGAAATTGCAGAAAGGATAGGATTAATCCATGTATCATATCATCTACTTTCAAAAAATAGATATTGTCGGATTTCTAGTGAAATTTGCAATCTACTATATTTGTGGCCCCGCATTGATGCATGTGTGGCTGACCTTAGTTGTGAGTTTGGTCCATTGGTTACAATTCTATGGTGCAATTTTGTTTAATATAGCCTGTTTTTCAAGAGGAAGAATATGATCCCAGATGTAAATTGGATGGTCAAAATATTATAGTATTTTCATATGTGTAATTATTGTGTAATAATAGTTCCAATTTCAAATAATAAAATTTTATAGTATTAAATCAAATAAACTCTTATTATGTTTTAAACTTGTTTTTAATCATTTACTCCTTGTATGTTTCTACTTTTATATATTTTAAGTATAAATTTTAAAAGTTTGTTTGGATGCAACTAGACAAGTAACCTTTCCTGCTTATGGCCGGAGTTAAGTTACTTATTTAGGATAAATAAATTTAATTAGCAATTAATAATTAAATACTTATTTGCTAAAAATTATTTAAGTAATTTAATTTAATTTAATTAATTTATTTATTTATTTTTTGCTTTTTCTAACTTTTTTCTACTAGTTGAAAAGTTAAAAGCCATCACCGACATGAGAAACGAATCACAGGATCCAAATCTACTATACATAGTGATAGTTCACCATCATTCCAACATGGTGGCGATTCTTCAACCGCACACAGGCACAGTTAGGCTAGGTGGACCTTTAATCACCACTGCTCTTTGGAGTGGGATCCATTGGAACTTGTGAACGAAGCTGATACTTGTATTTTCCCTTCATCAAGGTCTGTGTGACCCAATCAACTAGTTAAATGGGCAAATAGGCGGTAGGGTGGGGCTAATTATTGAGGTGTGGAGCTAGCACACCATTGTGCTTGTGGTAAAATGGAGGTCTTTCACCGCACTGCTCAACTGGTTGAGGGGATTGCTCGACTGGTCGAGTGAGCCGTGGTGCTCAACTCAAAGTTCAGATAGTCCTGTTTTTTGACCTCGACCATTTGAGGGTCAGGCTCGACCAGTTGAGGGGGTCTCTCGACTAGTCGAGGACCTAATTCGACTAGTCGAGGGTTACACAGATTCTGTGCGGATTTAGTGCAGACTGCATAATTTTGAGGTGGTTTCGCAAAGGTACGGAATGAAAGTTTCCTAAACTATAAATAGGGATCCTAGGGTTGTTCTAGGGTATGAAAAAGAGTTTTTTAAAGTAAGATTAAGGGTTTTCTATGCGTCTAAGGTGAGTATATTGCTTGTAATATTGTTTTTCTTTATAGTGAAAGTTTGCACTTATAGTTTTTTTATCCTTATTGGAGTTTTTCTATGTATATTCTGTATTGTGGTTTATTGGTATGCTTGAATTATACTTTTAGTTTATATTTCTTTCTGTTTATAATTTGTGAGTAAGATAAGAGATTGGATCTCGGTTCACTTACATTGTTGGGGTGCTGTGCAACACAAGGAATGTTTCAACGGTAGACATTCATTTACCACTATTTCATGGGAGGTGGGGCCCACTTGAACTATGAATATGCTATCTTTCTATGGCCGGGCCACGATCAGGCCTGGATGACCTTACCCTTTATTAGATCGCAAATAAACATCATGGACCCAAGGGAAGATTTAATAGTGAGTGCTCTATCTACACCATTTCCTGTGGTGGATGTTCCATCGACACTATTTCCTGTGGTAGGCCCAAAACGGATTTGGATATGGTTGTGTTGTCCCTTCTCCCAAGTTTGTGTCACCGTAATAACAGATGGGAGGGCACATCACCATCACTGTGGGCCCCACAATGAGATTCAACGGTGGGAGTCAATCACCGTAATTGTCTATGGTGGGTCCATTTAAGCTTAGATCAAGCTGATATTTATGTCTTCCCTTCATACAGTTCTGACTGAAAAAAAAAAAAAAAAAAAACAGTATGGTGGGCCCATCAAGCTTTGGATCTGCCCCATCTGTGGGCCCTGTTCCCACGTTTTGGCCCGTTTAACATACGTTAATGGAAGTGACATGTACAACTCTGGAGTGCTTGTGTATGGAGCATCATATACTACCAGAGTATCATATAATACCACTGAAATAAACCTTAACGTGGAAAAGACGGGTTTGATGATTCCTAGGAAGCAGCAAGCAGCGTCTCTTAGAGGCGGTGAATGGTTAGGCAGCATCTCTCCCGAGCCACCTTTAAAGATTGGATGGGGTTAAAAAAAAACGCACACACTTCGATAACGAGTTAAAGTGACGGTCCAGAATGCACTCAGAAATTGTATACGTGGGATTTATACAATTGAAATTCAACCGTCCAAATTGTGGGGTTCAACTTAGATGGATCAGATACCACAAATTACTCTTTTAACTGTTGACCAAACTCGCTGGTGGGTAGGGATCTAATGGACCGTTAGGATTGAAAAGAATCAATGGTTAGAATTCAACAAACAAATGCCTATTAATTAGAGGTTAAGGTCATCCAATCAATCTCCACGCTCTGTCCATATATATAGGAATAGTACTACAAGGTTAATCTCACGGGAACTTTCAATGAGGTCGAGCTGTGTGCCCCACCATGATGTGTGTCTGACATCAACACTGTATATTTAATGAGTCTCCTTTAATACATGGGATATTCTAAAAATCACCCACATGGTACATGGATGGTCCATATTATTCAAAACCATGTGCAGACATGCCTAAAGCATATAAAAGTACTTGGTGAGCCTATGTATTTCGGATGCAGCTGAAACACCCCTCAATATGTGCAACACACACACAATGGATAGGCTGGATTTGTGAACCATATCTCATTGCCCAAGAAACAATCATAAAGGTTTTAATGGGAGGGTAACCCCTTTCAACTATTGTATGTGGTGTGGCCCACCAAAGTCATGAATTTTAGCTATTATAGTTTTAAATTAGAGATTACTTTTGAATTAGAGATTTCATGGGTGCCACGTTACATGGACCATTCAGATTTTAGACTTCTGACATGTGTGCAAAGGTGCACACGTACGCAGGAGAGCATGCCTTTCTCTCTCTGTATATATATAGCGGGTCCCGTAATTTGGACGATTTAAATTAGGTCACTTGCGGGACTTCAACTCCTCCCATTTTTTATAACAAGGCAGAAACCCCCGACCCGACATTCATTACCCTACTAAAGAACCATGCTTACTCCCATCTCAAGAATCTCGATTGCACATATAGCAACAGTGGAGGATGATTAGAACCGTTGATCTAGTGAGCCACCAGATGTACAATTCACAGCCGAAAATCCAAGGCAATTGGGCAAATGAGTTTAGACTTCCGCTTACGTTGAGACCAGGTACTTACATGTATTGGACCAGCAAATCAATGGTTCTGATCGATACGCTACAGTGGGGATGCAAAGCAACAATCCATAGCATTACTTCCCAGCAAAAGGACTAATGATTTGAGGAAAAAAACGAGGGGAATAATCATGTGTTCAAATATATGGAACAATATATGGTGTTATGTGGGGCCCACCCGTGATGTGCATGTGGCTGGTGCGCCACCTCATCAGCACCATAAATCCCAAGAATTATACCTATCAAAAACTCAGATGAGACACGGCACTGGGAGCAATGTATTACGCCTAAAACTTATATATTTACTTGTTCTAGCCTTGTGGCCCACTTAAATTTTGGAATAGTTGAGTTTTGTTGCATCCAATTTCAGAGGTTGCACCTGATCACTGGGTCAGATGACAAATTCACAACACGGTGGACCCACATTCCATCTGGCTTATGGATCAGGCTAGATTTTGGGATCTATGCCAAACATTCAAGGGTGCATCTAATGGACGGTTTGGATTCACTCAGACATCCCGGAAACCCCTCACAGCTCGAATGTATGGTAATTACCGTAGGGTCGAATGTAAGTGATCATATACATGCAAGGCAAAACAGAGAGAAACCAATCTCTTCCCAAGTTTTCTTGTGCTTCCACGAATAGGTTGAATATGGAAATTAAAAAATTTTTAAAAAAAAAGAAAAAAAGAAAAAAAGAAAAAAAGGAAAAGAAAATCTCACTCAAACCACAATTTAAAGAAAATCTCACTCATGAAGAAAGCCAGATCTGCTCAAACACTGAACATGTTGCATTTCAAATTGCAAACATTGTCTGTAGGACCCGCTGGAACTCACCAAGCATCTAATTATTGGTGGAAATCCAAGCCATCTGTGTGCATACTTAACGAGAATAATAACAAGAACCTCCGAATGCCATTACAATACTATTGGAGATTATGAGAAATTTGGGAATGTATTCAAATCCATTTCCGAGATGATTCAAGCTTCACGTTATAGTATCCACATGACTCAAAACCCATTGGAGAATTCAACAATCTATGGAAATGCAACTCTGAGCAACAGTAGAACTGTCCACATTGCTCAAGAACGGATCGATCTTCACCCAAATAAGTGAGAAGACAGACGCCAACAGCACCGACCAGAGGATGACAATGGTTGGAGTCCGGTTCTGTCTCCCCATGAGACCCTTGAGGAAAGGATACAGATGAAGAATCACCCAAAATGCGAAGAAGACCTTACCAAAGAGAGGCCCCCAAGATTCATAGCCACTGTTCAGTGCATCAGAAAACCCAGCAACAACACCCACCATATTGACGACCAAAAGGGTCGTTGGCGGGATCAGAAGTGTGGTCCATTTGAATATGTAGAGCTCACCAAACTCTCCATCATCAGAAGCTTTTGATGTGACGGTGAAGTTGGTGTCAAGGCCTGCAAGCATCTTTAGAAATCCTTGGAAAACGGCAAAAAGATGGGCGGAAACGCCTCCAATCACCCAAAACTGCTCATTACGCCACAAATCTTCAATGCCCACGCCACTCCATCGCAGCTCAAGGACGCTGGTCAAGATAATAGACATGAAAAGGCCAAGAAACCAGACGCTTGCTATGTTTGAAAGCTGGAAAATGGACAAGAAAGGGGGAATGGGTGTTAGGATATCAGCAAGACTAGCTGACAAAAATATATTTTTTGAATCAGGAAGCTGCAATAACTGAAATAAACAATACCCTCCAGACTCATAAATCTAAACATGCGGGATATGAGAAAGACTAGCCATTGAACATAAGAACTCGAAAAAACCCAGTTGGTGACTTGGTAATGCCCCAACCCAGTTTATAGTAGCCAGTACTTTAATATCGCTCTTTGCATTGAAATGGAGAATGGAGATATTACCGTAGGTATGATAAATTTTCCGGTGAGAAGACATATAGCAGGCAGCGAACAGTAGGCAACAAGAGGGAGTGAAGTGAATGGGTAGACTATGGTGTTAATGTATGCAAGCCTTTGTAGCCATTTGAGACGGCCACCCCCAAAACCATACCAGAGGGGACAGTGTCTGCTAAGGAATATCTCCACAGACCCAAGAGCCCACCGCAGAACCTGGTGTAACCGATCGGAAAGATTGATGGGTGCTGATCCTTTGAAGGCTGGCCTAACCGGCATACAGTAAAGTGATCTCCAGCCTCGGCAGTGCATCTTAAAACCAGTTAAGATGTCCTCTGTGATGGACCCATATATCCAACCAATCTGGGAAACGAACAAAAGCATCGGAGCAACATGAGTCAGTAAAAGAAAAGTATGACGCATTAACTAATTAGGAAGCTACTATCAGGCTTTTCAAGAGAAAAGAAAGTTTGGAAGGAAAACAAGACAGGGAAAATAGCCCAAAAATGAAACAAAACAAGAGGTTGATAGTCATCAGGTGGGCCACCTGACAAGTGGACCAGCCTGGTTTTAAGCAAGGGCATCCACAATCTTGCATGTGTGCCAGATTGGTACATTTAGCCACAATTAAATGGGCTGAAGATAGACATATATTTAGAATTAAAAACCTCCAAAGAGAACACGAAAATTGCAGCGCCAGTGACTTGCTCTCGTGTTCCTTTGAGCTTCTAAACTTCCATGAAAAATATACGCTTTTTTTTCAGTGGATACAAAAGGTTTACCTCTTTTCCCCATTCAGTTTTCTCCTCGTACCCGCAGCTAATGACGTGGATTGCTTCCTTGATCAGGGTTGATGGGTTTGCAGACTCGGGTACTCCCCCATTCTCCATCAGAGTAGATTCGATGAATACAGAAGACAAGCCAAACGTCTTCTCGAAGCTCGTTTGGGAGATCAGTAACGACCTCTCGTATTCATCATAGCCTGCATGAGATAGCCATATTCTATTATATACATTGCCAAGTTACTTGGGACATAGGGTCAAGCCAAGCACACTCACTATCAATTTCTCTGAGGTTAAAAATAGCAGCATCAAGTTCCTCCCGTTTTGCATCTCGGTAAACCTCTGACTGATCTTTAGAAGCTTTCTTAGAGTGGCGGCAGCAGGAGCAGCAGCAGCACCAAGAACAAGAAGAAGAAGCCTTGGGTAGGCTGGGCAAGGATGGAGGTCCATAGCCATAGTGGGCTTGCCTGTTGAAAACACAACCAGTCCCCACATAAACAGGTCCTTGAATGCCATCAAGGCCTTTCATGTTAACCTGAAATTAGTTGAAAATAATCAAATACTGACAGTTGTCTTTTCTGATCATGCTGGAAATTTGGAATGCCAGTTTTAGTGCTTACATCAAAGAAGACTATGTTCCTGTTCGCGTAACGGTCACTGCGGTCAATGCCATCAAATCTTTGAGGGAATTGAACGTAGCAGACATCTCTGCCCACCTGTGGATCCATCATGAAACACATTGCTTCACGAATTGCTTTGCTATTATTAAGGTAGTGATCACAGTCAAGGTTGAGAATATATGGAGCATTTGTGAGAATGGCAGACACTCTGACCTGTAAGGAGCCAATAATCACACACCAATTAGATTTATCAGCTTAAAAGTTACACATTGTTGAACATATATTGGAGTAACGTATATATATACCAGAGCATTCATTGCACCGGCTTTTTTATGGTGCTGGTAACCAGGTCTCTTCTCTCTTGAGACATACACCAATCGGGGAAGCTCATTTCCTTCTATATCATGGGCACCGCTGTGTCCGAGAAAAACCTGCAAAAGTCATTGACATGGAGTGAAATCCCAGTTAAGCACTGAGCAGTATGTTATTGCAAAAATAACTATAATCCTTTTGAAGCAAAGTTTGTGGCAAGCTCCTGCGATATTTAAAGAGAAGTGGAACATAAGAAATGAAAATATTCTTAAAACTTTTGGGGAGTTGACAAAAGACCAATTAATTTCCAAAATGGAAAGATATTTCCAATGAACATACAAAACCCACCACAAAAGAAGAAATTTTTTGCACAAGGTGTCAAAGAAACTAAGAGCTAGTGGCATTAAGATTTTAAAGCAAAGAAATGCATTAAATTAAAGACACATTATATAACACAAGAAATTGAGTGGCAATTTTTAGAAGGGATGGTTAGTCATTTAATAAGCACCCAAGTTACCAAATTGAAGAAATGGAAGGATTAGAAAGAGCATAAAATTATGTTCAGCTGTAAATCTCAGAGAAGTAAAGAATTTAGTCAAAACTCCAAACATGTGGAGCACTGCAGAGATTTTTAGCTGAAAAACAATGACAAGGAAAGAATCAAGAAAGTATAGAAAGGAAGAAAAGCTCAAAAATAAGAGATGGCATCATGGTCTTTAAGTTCGCTGTTCAATTTATGAGCATCAACTTGCTAAGTGAACCTGCTCGACACATTTAGTTTGTGGCAACAATACTCTGATTATGCTATTCAAATCTTCTCAAACTTCGATTTTCATCACAATTGGCAAGTTCTGAATCTTGGGTTTCAGACTAAAGGATTCCAGAAGTTCAACAAATTTTCGTAGAAAGAAATGGAAATCTAGAGAGGAACTAGAAACTTTTCTGGGTCAATGATTTCTGAATTGAATTAATGGCAAATGATGAATTGATTCACAAGAAGATGCAGATCAGCTCGATCTGCTTGGTTTGGAGCACATAAGGGGGTTTGGAACTTTTTGCAAAGATGGATGCAATAAAAGCTTGACAATTGAGTTTTTTAAAAAAAGAACTATAGTTCATAGCCAGGGTTGCATTGCCTGCTAAAGGCATCTTTCTTGGATATGACCCCTGTGGGAACAAAATCTTGACCACTAAACACATTCTGTTATATTTTAAGATATACATTCCTGCTTTCCAGGGAATCCAAGAACACCTTTGATGAAACAAGCTCAATCATCTTTGTACCACTGCAAAAAGAGATAAAAAAGAAAAAGAAAAAAGAAAGTAAAACCCGATCAAACCTGAATCATTCCAGGATGGTCGCGAGGATTATTTCCTGGCCAAGGTGTACCATCTTGCATCGTCCAACCTTCATCTGGTGTTTTTTGAGCCTTTGCCACTAAAGCATTTATCCTCACTTTGTACTCTTCATAATCTCGCTGCAGAGAAATGGAAACCAATCAAAACTATAACTATATGGCCTCACCGTTTTTCTTTTCTTTTTAAATGTAGATTATCACATTCAACCTCTAAATTTCATTTATGTCACCTAATGGAAACTGATAGAAGGGAATAGCATTATCACATGCACTTACTTTCATTGCTCTGCGTTCCTTCACAAAAGATGGCTGTACTTTATCCTTCAGATAGTCAATCTTCTGAGAGAAATAAAATTCAGGTGCCCGTGGCTCAATGGAAAACTTCTTGCAAAATGGGACCCACTTTGTTGCAAATTCAGCCGTCTCCGCGAGAGATTCGAATGTAAGTATAGCAGAGCCATCATCAGACACATAGCATGAGACTTTCTCAACAGGGTAATCGACAGCAAGTATTGAAAGCACTGTATTGGCAGTGATCAGCGGTGGCTCTTTTAACGGATCGACGGTACTAACAAAAAAGTCCACAGCAGCAAGTTCACAGACTTCACCCTCTTTTTCATACCTACAAAATGCATGAATAAGAATCACATATTAAGCACACCTGTTTTTCCTTTCCTTTTGTTTGCAGACATCCTTTTCCACTTCCCTAGTTACTAATGCACTTTTCTATTACTTCTGTTCAATTAACCTAGGCGGTCAATTACGGCTAAGCTGTTAATATTGAGGAAATTGAATAAGCACTAAAAGATGAAGCATCCTGAGTAGGGGTGCCTGAAATTTATCATCAGGCAAAGATATCTGGAGACTCAAACTTAATATGAAGTATCCAAGGTCGTCACAGAAAACTTTTCCCCTTCCATTGCTTATACTACTCTTGTATCTTCTTTAGGTTCTGTCAACCACCAAATGTTGCTCCAGCTAGAAATTTAGAAGGGGTCTGAGATATCTAGAGGAAGCTTATTCCAAGTAGGAATGAAATTTACCTTGAGGAAAGGAAGCTTAAGATTGGAACACTGCACGGCATAGCAATAGTGGGCACACGCAACTTTATGGGCATTTCCCATTAAGCTACATCCCAGAGCTTTCCAAAATAATGCCAAGAGTTATCCGACTTTTTATTTATTTATTTAAATTTTAAATTTTATGAGAATCTATGGTACCTTACAGTTTTTGCTGATTGGTTCTAGTATCATTGCATATCTAATGCTCCTTAGGTGATTTGGAAACAACTTAATGCAGAGGAATGCATTTATTCGGCAAGTCATTTTATTATGGATGGAATCAATCATTATCAGGAAATTAAAAAGCTTATTAATAATTTATCAAAACATTGCAGAGTTATATTCTGTGGTAACATAAGCTTTTAAACCATAATGAAAAAAAGGGTACTTTATAGATCTAAGAAAATCATCAATATAGCTTGCTGAATTAGCGAATTGTGCCCAATCTGGAAACTCAAGAACATTCTTGTGATCTTTTAGAGCATTTTTCTTATCTATAACCACTGAATTTGATATATTCTCCTGTTACTGAATCATACCCAAATCAATATTTCATATTTTTTTTCACAACTTCTGCAGTTTCAGATGCATACCTTAAGGACAATCTGTCGACATACGTCTCTCTATTGATAGGGGACCATTTAGGAAACTGATCCAACACCCAAGAAATGGCAAACCATATTTCACAGATGATAGATGTGAGCCATAAACCATAAGCACTATCAACAGGATTGGTTACTCTGTAATGGAAGAAAAGTCCGAGAATTATCAATCTCATTATAATCACAATTCTGTATGGTGCGAGCTTATCACGAGGTATTGGAATAATAGCTGAAAGAGGTTCTCCAGCTTCTTGAGACCTGCGTACAACAAATATTATATTAGATCAGAAAATGTAAATTTCGTTACCTGGTAAATGCTTTCATGAGATGCATAAACAAGGCCTGTATCTAAAATCTCTCAAATATAGACAGATTTAAGAGCAAACAGAGTTTTATACTGCCAAAAGTGCCTTACGAAGCCACACTAGTGTTACCATAAGTCACCCAATGCGATGAATTGTTCAAATGATTTAACGATGAAGAAACCATAGAAAGTAAAGAATTCAATCAGGAAAACAGAATAAAATGAAACTTTTTGCTACTGTTTGTGTACGGGGCCTGTTTTCAACTTCAACCCCTCAACAAAGAACATGCAGAAATCTACCATAAGCTGCTTAATGAAATTTCATAAAGGGAAAAATAGCACACATTTAGGGGTGTCTTAAGTCAGGTGGCTCATAGTGTTCCCACTTTCCTTGGTGTATTCACGATCTATTAATATTAGGAGTCTTGCTAAGCTCACATGCCCATGCCTGTCTACATATGTGTAGGGCATCCAGCAATGCATCGGATGGGTCCCATTGTATGATGACCTGGCCCACAGTCAGACCAGTCAACTAACTAATCAGGCAGGCTGCACATTTATGTACGTTAAATGTGGACCATTGGACTGTCTCTTGTTTAGATACCTGTGTGGCCCACCTGAGGAGCTCACTAGCCTGATTTTGGGGCCAGGCCAGACATGCACATCTTGGAGGTCCCACATGAGCACCATGTTGGCATGTGCGAACTTAGAAAAGCTCTGACATTAGATGGCAAACAAGGCATTAATTCTGTAAAGGAGGCCAGATAGTTTGAATTATATATCAAACAAGAAATATTGATGACATCAATGATGTTGAAATAGTGAATTAGTGGCACTCTCACCCATCAACAACAATCTGCAACCGTGCCACAAGGAGATAAGTTCCTCTCAGAAAGTTGGAAAGACCAGCAAGTGCAAAAGTTTTGTATTTCATGCATGCAGGGAAAAAAAACATCACTGAAACAAGGCGAGCAGCATCCTAACAATACATGAAAAGGCGAGCAACTTTTAAGGGCTGGAGCATTCAGTTTCATTGCATTCAGACTAGAATCTTACTGTTTCTCTTCCATCTGCTGTTCAGCTGGAATTTGAGCTACTTTATCATCCTTACTAGCTGCCTTCTTCTTCTTCTTATTCTTCTTCTCCCTCCAACTCTCCACTCTGTTCTTCCATATTGGGTTCCCAGATTCGGCATTTGACTCTTGAAAACAACATGAACTACTTAAGTTTAAGAGTACATGTGTAAAAAAGAAAAAAATGGCTTTTTTCTTCTATATTATTAAGATGAACTGGCTTCAAAGGTCCAGAAACCCAAATACAGAAAACCAATTACATGAACATAAACATTACGAGGGTCATTCCACTCACAGGACGTTCATGGAAAACAACTTACCGGTTTCCGCTGCCGAAAGAGTACTGATGTTTCTACTGTGGCCAGCTGGATCCTATAAAATTATGATAAATAATACAAAATCAGTCAGCTCCATAACGTGTATGAGTTTTGGGTATGTGAAAACCATGTCAACTACTCGAGAAAAAGTAACTTGCAAATAAGCACAGGAAGAACATATGCTGTTACTCCACATGAAAACAGCTACCATAGGCACATGTTTGCTAATGTACCAAAGCAACAGAGACATGCAGAATGAGAATTCATACCTGAGAGTCACTGAGATGGGCTGCCATGGTTAGCCCTCCGCTGGATGTCTCCTTTTGAACATTGGGGACTGAGTTTTTAAAGCATCACCAAATATCTCAGTCAGTTTGAATTAAAATACTACCTGGCCTGTCTGGCCATAGCAATCAAACAAAGTACATAACTCCTAATCAATTAGTTAGTATACAAATTTTAACTCAATGAAATTGTTAAAAGAGCATCTAGAAATCCTCTTCATCTCACAGAGGAAGATGGGCTTGCAAAAGGTCAAAGTACTTGATCATTCAAGAAAACAATTTCGATGATGCATTGAAAATGAAACCATTAAAGCATTTTAGCAATTGCTCCCAAAAGATTGTCCAAGAAAACACAATTTCTAACTATGCACCTTTAAAGGTTTGGCCTATGATGTGCCTTATGTTACAGTTATAATCTCAAATACAACAGATGTGTAGAGGCATTTGGGAAATTTCCAAAACTAGCAAAAACAAGATAACAGCTCAGATATTAATCAATACCAAAGAAATAAACAATCTCGGCTTGAACAACCAACATTGGCTCAGGAGAGCATTCCATATGCCCCACTTTCAGTGTTCCAGATTGTTTATTCAGGTGGCCCTGCCTTGGATGTGAGATGCTGCATGAAATCCCACAGTCTACGAATCCTAGCCATCTGATTGGTGGACTTATTCCTATTGTGTATAGGCCTTAGGCTGTAGTCTATTTCCACCCATCCATTCAAAGGCCAACAGTTGGATCACTGAAATTATTCAATGGTGGAAATATTTGGTCCATCACCCATCCATAGTGGGGCCCATCAGATGAACGGTCTGGATCACCATCAGTGAAGCGCGACCTATGCTTAATGCTGGCCAAAATTCAAACGCCACTGGGTTTGGCCGAGCATTGCATAACACTTCACTGAAAAAATCACTAACCAAACCAACCAAAAATACATAATAAAGAAACAGCGAAGAAACTCGAGAACTGGAAATTCAGACAAACTGAAAGAAGACTAACCCGATCTATGAACGTAAGGGGCACCACATCTCAAGCAGCATTTCCCTCCTTCCTTGAGTTCGTAATCGAAACAGGACCGGCAGATGGGAAAATTACAGTCATGGCAAGCAACGAAAGCCTCACCGTTCTCCTCAAAGCCGACGGGCTCGCCGCAGGTACTGCAAGGAGGAGCGCCGGATTCCATCATCTCTGAAAACAGGAAAAATCCCCGAATTCCAGAGCCTCTTCTTCCGCTTCTTTTTTGAAAAAACCCTAACCTTAGCTAGGGTTTGTGCACAGAGAAGCGTTGGCATTTGGATCTTCAACGTCGTCTTTGTAAAGAGAGGAAAGTGGTTGTTGGGAATCGGAGGTTGGGTGGTTGGTGTCATTGGGTTTGGTTGCAGAAAATGGCGGGAATGGAAGGAGAGATGCGAAGCAATCCCACCGTCTCTCTCGACGATTGAGAAATTTGAATTTTAGGTATTGCGGGTTTCTGAAGGTAGTCGGTTGGAGCTTGTAATGAAGACGTCCCAACCGACGATCCTTCCGTTTTTTGGAAGCAGATTGCGTACTGGGTAAACTCTGTGGGGCCCACCAACGATGTCTGTATCTTATCCACGCCGTCCATCCATGTTTTAAAATTATTTTATGATATGAGCCAAAAATCAAACCGTATCCAAATCTCAAGTGGACCACAACAAAGGAAATAGTGTGGATAATGACGTCCACCGTTGAAACCTTCCTAGGGGTTAGATTGATCTTTTTGTATCATCCAAGCTGTTCATATGGTCATACAGTCGTGGATGAAGGAAAAACACAAATCTCGCTTAAAATTTCTGGGGTCGCCAAGGAGTTTTCAATAGTATGACTTCAATTCACACCTTTTCCTATGGTGTGATTCACTTTAGCTTTTTATATGCTTCGATTTTGGGATCATAAACTAAAATGATCTATTAAAATATATGGACGGCGTGGATAAGACACATACATCACTGTGGGCCCCACAGAGTTTACTAAGTACGCTAAAGGCCTAAAGCGCAGAGTTACTCAGCAGTCAATCCGGTTCCTCTTTTTTCTCTGTTTTTTCATTTCTTTGAAGGGTGTCTCTGGCAGGACGAGGGTATCCCCTCTGCTGGTCCACCAGACGGTGATCTTTGCCGTCCATCATAAGGTCCAACAGTGTACGGACCTCATGAAAAATCTCACTGGCAAAATATCTCACTATCCATGCATAGGTAAGTTGGAGTTATAAACGATGCCTCTTAAGGCTCGAGCATAAGTTGTCCGTTATTAGAGATTGATAGCTTTAGGGCTAAAATCAGTTTAAATAAATTTTTTTTTTTTTTTAAAAAAAAGGTGATAAAAATAAATAAATTAAGGACTTTTATTTTCTTTTAAAAAAAATAAAAAATCTACCTACTTCTCTCATTCAAGTTTCTTCCACCTCATCTGGTTTGTCTTTTATGGTAGGTGTACAACAATAAATCTCTATGGGCCCACCATGTGATATGTGTAGCATCCGCTCGCTTTAAATGTGTGGCCACCGTTGTGTTAAACCTTTCATCAAATCAGTGTTACTCACGAAGATTATTTTTTTTTTTTTAAAAAAAAAACAAAAACAAAAATCTACGGTCCAAAATCCAGATAGGCCACACTGCAAGAACATAGAAGTTTTAGGCTCAATTTTCAATGGGACTTTGTTCAATTTCTCTTTGAGTAAAATTCTCATCGGTACGACTCAAGGGAATGGCTCCCTGGAACATATTGGGCCCCTTGAAATCGTCTCTATTACCCTTTTTGGCGTCTGTAAGTTGCTTTTCAAGTCCACCGTCCAATCTTAGACCTTAACCTTGGACAGACAGTGGAAACTATCAAGCTGCAGTACAGTAGGGGCAGAGGGAATTTTTGGTAAAATGCGTAGAGATTAGGAAAAATTAACAACAGCGAAAACACACTGCTGATCGACAACAACACTGAGAGATGAAAGTTTCGTCGAGCAAATGAGATTAGATACCCTAATAATGCTGGGCAGACGTGGACATTGAGAGACGAAAGTTAGGAAAGCAAATGGGATTAGACACACTAATAATCCTAGCCGCAAATAATTGATACTAGGTGCTGTGTGTGTCAACCCACGCAGTGTTGTAGCTAACCCTCGTTCTAAGTGTAACTTAAAGCACCCAAGTTCTATGGTACCCATTGGTTTTAAATGTAAAAACTATTTCAATGGTAAGGTTATGTTGTTGACTCTAGACCCTATGGATACAAATCAGCCACATCCACAATTCAGGTGGGCCACACCAAGGGAAACAATGAGGATAAGCTGTCGACCATAGTTTTGTGTGTGGTCACTATGGTGTGTATCTTTCATTGAACCATAGTTTTGTGTGTGTGGTCACCATGGTGTGTATCTTTCATTGAACCTGTTAATCAGGTTTAACTTACCAGGGTGAAGTGAATATACAAACTTCAATTTGATGGAAAATTAAGGTGGACAACACTCCATGAACTTAAGAGGTTTTAAGAGCAATTTTTAAATAATGTGGCCCATCGAGTTTTTGATTGGGTCATCTTTTGTATGTAGGTTTTCCACTTAATGGATAGAGTGGATTCACACACACAACGTGATCAGCCTGCAGGTGCTTTATGTTGCTATGATAAAACGTGTTGTTGAAATTTTCATTCCAGCGCTTAGGCTCGATCAGGTGTTTTAGGTGCTGCATGGAAGATGCGACAGGAAAGAGTGGGGATTGAATGGCCACCGTTGAAACCTTGGTGGAGGCCACATAAAATTTCTAACAAACTAATATTTTGTCATTTCAATTCATTCTAGTGATGATAACCTTATGAATGGTTTTTGGTTGGCATATAAACATCACGGTGGGCGCCGGGAAAGGTTAGAATGGTGAGCATTTCCATCTCTAGCGTTTTCTATGGTGGGGCCCACTTGAGTTTAGGATTACTCATTTTGGGGTCGTATTCTAACATGAGGTGGTGGAAACTAATGGATGTGAGAGGATTTCTAATGGAGGTTGTGGTGGGCTCCACACAGCTTCTGCAGAATATCAAAATCTCTCTGTTCCAAAAAAAAAAGTAACCAGAGAAGCATTTATCATTCTCTACAAAAGCCACGACCCAAATTATACAGAAACCATTCCAAATGATTATAACATATTGATGTTATCTAAAGTCATTGCATGCTCCCATGAGCTGCCTCATTCTTCGGATCTGATGGATCGAAGATGTTTTCTCCAGCCGATAAATGCTTATGTGCCTGTAATGTGAAACCTTCCTCGGGGCTCGTATTTGGCTGAAGCGCTGATCTTCGAAATGACTGGTTCGTTTTCTCAATATGGCAAATAAAGGCCGACATGAAGGAGCCAAACCCATGAAAAAGAAGAAGAAAAAAAAAAACAAAAATCAAATCAAGACTGGGTATGACTCGACCCTTGCTGCTTAGGAACGTCAATTTGCAGGCCCTCATTGCAGATCCCCACTGATTTCACCAACACAAGACCGCAGTAACATCAACAGCTTGTGAGGTGCACCATCTCAATCTATGAAATGTTGTACACCTTCATGACTTTAGACGTGTCACAAACGACAAGGTTATGTGAATCTGCTGTGGTGGTACACAGCCAATTAACCTGCCGAAAGCGAGAAACATGTTACGAAAGGATGACATAGACGGAGACAAACCTTCTGAAGAAAAGGTGATCTAACATGAGAAGTTGAATAATGTTAAAAATAAATGAATTTCAGATGCAAAGGGATGCATTTGTGTCTAAAGGAAAATGCTGACAGACTAACGATTTATAGTCTATTAAAGATTTTCAGATGTGAATCCACTGTAAAAATAGGATGGTCAACACATTTTTTTTTAACAGACTTGATACTTAGGTGACCTTGCAGTTGATAAAAAAATCACCACCAAAGGTGCCATTTAATTGGAGTCTTGGAACATCATTCAAGAATTCTCATCAGAGTAGGGGTTTCAAATCCTACTCTCCCAATCTGGCATGTGCACAAGACTTAAGAGTGTTCACCAGATGGGCCTCATGGTGTATGTAAAGCGACCTGAAAATCAGGCTGGTCTGGTCACCAGGCAGGTGACATGTACAAAGAAATGATCTTTACAAAGAACCGACTGACCTGATTTTCAGTCCATGGGGCATATATAGTCGGGCCCACCCTATGAACAGCCTGGATCTCATACATCTGCCACGTTGGAACATGTGCTGAGAGTAGGATTCCTAGTCCTATTCTCATGAGTAACCTCAGCAGGGCTCAAACGAAAAGCCTTTATTAATCAAGGCTTGCATTCTCCGAGCACATCCTATGTCTGAGATTACATCTGCATCAAGATCTGCACCCAGTTTTTGGGTTTCATCACTATGAGCAACCCATGTGTTGGAGTCTAGCAACCCAAGCTACCAAACCCATTCATGTTGTACAGGACGCATGTAATCAACAAAGATCTTTGGTTACTGTTGATTCAAGAAGTCAGGGATAATAGCAAATTCATTTGTTAGAATTTACAGATTCTTCTTGTCAATAGTAAAGAATTAGTCATAATAACTCCAGAGAAATACCAGCATAGGAATTATCAGGTCCTGAAGCATCCTATGTGCCCAGTCCATACAAGCGGGCCCCACGGTTCCAGTTAGAGCTGCAAATGGGGTGAGCTGGTGACAGGCTCTCAGGCTTGGCCTGATATACTAGGCCCGAGGTTGAACCCGGGCCGAAATTTCAGCCCATTTATTAATCAGGGCCAGACTTGGGCTACATCTAAGTGCATGTCATTCTGGCCCAGGCTGTTTAAGGTTTCAAATGCATTTTTGTCAATATCAAGCACGATTGGGCACGCTACGGGTGGCTGGGCTTGGGCCAAACCTAGACCTGGACCATGCATAATCATCACGGGCTGGGCTCCGGCTCATCGTATGCCCAGGCCAGATTCAGGCCTAGATTTTACTTTGCAGGCCGGGCTTGGACAGACCTCTGCCCGGTCCAAACTTGACCCGATGACAGCCCTAGTACTAGTGATCCAGACTGTTGATCTGATGGCCCCAGTATGGATGGGGATGCCTCAAAAATCTCCTGGATTGAAAGATCCTAATTGTTAGATTAGTGGCCAATGAGAAGGCCAAAGATTGGATGTATAGGATATTCTAATCTAGAAGATTTTTGTATATCATCTAATGTGGGGCACATCAAATCAGTGACCTGGGGTCTGCTTCACTGAACCATGGGCAGTCTTGTACTTAATGGATGTCAGGAGATTCAGGACTGTGCTTCTTGATGCATAAGGGCACGGTGATTACTGAATCACTGATAAAACAAATACAACTCACTTTTTTCCTCACGTCAATGCTCAGAGGCAGAAGATCACTGCTGCAGCCGCTTCCTCTATTGTCAGAATATTTAGACCAATCCCACACCTTCACAAATGCATCATTCCCACCCGAAATGATAAACTTCCCTCTCTCCCCAAACAATGAAAAGGCCCTGAATGGACAAGCCTAGCATTAGACAAGCAAGTTAGATTCGTAGCACCATATGCAAAGTCACTTCACTTACACGCAAGATACAGCAGCAGTATGCCCTCCCACAGCATAATCCAAATGCAAACGCTTCCCTTGGTTAGGATCCAGTGTTGCAGCATTAGCCCCTTGTACTGTACTGTCCCTAGATCTTGGCTGAGATCCCTTCTTGAGCTGCGATGAACTTCTTGATTTAGCAACAGCCATCTCGTATTCAATATCAATCACATCCACAACGCCATCGCCCCTTCCCACACCACAAATCTTGGCTACCCCGTCCAACATGTCCGCTTCCGGGACTGCTAATGCATGCACAAAAGCAGGGTTGAAACATTGATTTGCATTACTAGAAGACTCACAATTGTCCATGTCAGGCATCCCTGCAAAGTATTGAAAGGAGAGCAAGGTAATTGCATTTTATTGTAAGTTGCAACCAAGGTGTATGCTAATCTCAAGGAATGGAAGTAATCAAAACTTGCATTTGTACATCCATTTTATGAACTTTGACTCTTAAATGTTGTATTCGATATATTGTGTTTGGGAGCTTGGAAAGTATTTGGGTAGAAAACATCAAAATACTTTCCAAGAAAAGGATATTTTCCCCTGATTGGGTTGCTCACTCTTGGTGCAAAACATTTTCCAAGATTTTATTATTTTTTTTCATTGAAAAAGTCCTGAAAAAATTCTGCAGCCCTCCCCTGTTTGTTTCTCTCTCCAAATGCTTTCTTAAAAAATAACAAATAAAGAAAACGTCACTCTCCTTTTATTTTCCAAGCTCCCAAACAGGTCCTAATGAAAAATTTTGGAGGAAACACTCATTCAATGTGGAAAGGGTAAATAATCATGCACTTGGTTTGCCATTATTTCAAGCTAAAATTCTCTAGGAGATTCCTCCAAACAGCATACCATCATCTCAATTCAGCACATTCCTGCCAGATTTTCAAAACGACATGCATAAAAAAATGGAAAATAAAAAGAGTTGCATGTAAATACCAAAATCTACAACTTTGTATAGCCGTCCTCGGGAGAAGTCCCACATCACAAGCTTTGAGTCTAGACCACCAGTAATGACTGCCAGGAGCATGCCAAGTTAAGAATAATCAATGAGAAAGGAAAGCAAGCTTACCAACATGTCGTAGGATATTCTAAAGAGGAAATTTTACAGCAATGGAAACAAGGCAGGTACTTTGCATCTCATTAAAAGGTCATGTTAGATGAATGGATGAGAAGAAAGCTCGGGTGGGACTATCTGTATCAATTTACTCCAACTACTTGATACATCTAATTTGAACTTCACAAGAGGGAGTATCCACATCTGTTTTACACAGATTTTTTGTACTAGCATCACCTTTTGCAAAAAATTGGATGAAGTTAATATCAAAGACAGATCAAGGAATTTCAGTGAGAATGACTAAATGCTAAATGGTACCTTCCCAAGGTTTCCAAGGAAGGAATTGTACGCTGCTACAAATCTAGGAACAAACAGTCAGGGGTAAACAGAGTTTAAATTGAGGACTCAAATTTCTTCACATAATACACCACTCAGACCATATAAAAATCCATCCGGAAGGGAATAGAAGACTATAAAACATGAAGACACTCAACATCCTTGCAGAACTTCTTATCCATGGACTATCATTGGAAATTTTGAAAACAAATCCATAAAGAAACTTCATCATGGAAAGCTAGCTAGCATGCAAAACTGCCAGTCAGAGTTTAGCTGCCAAAAAATGAACAAGACCAATGTTAAAATATATTGCCGAGGGTTCATCTGATTGCTAATCTCTAAAGTTGCATGAGACGATATCCATTAAATAAATGCAAATACATGAGACATGCGCTAAGTTGCATACAGGCCCAAAAGAGAAAAAAGGCACATGTAAAGATTCACATTTGGCCTACAGGCATTTCATCAATAGATGTTCAGTAGAAGTGGTCATATCCAATATACTGAAAAAGGATACACTTGTATGAGCAGCTCTTAGTGTTTTGTACAAACACTGCTGGCGAGTGTCAATGATCTGACAAACAGAGCACACCAACCATTTCAATCATTAAACAGTAGCATAAAAAAACCGGTAATGATGACTTATGAGTAGAAAACTGATCACCCAATGGTACTCTATTGAAACAATTACTTGATACCTTCACGTCACCACTGTCATCTGCAGCAGCAAGAAAAGACGACTTAGTGCTGAAAGCAATCTGCAAAGATGAAAAAGAATGTCTGGATGTCATACAACTTTAGCATATAAGATGCTTTCACACACACACACACACAGCTATACGCTCCCCTCTGAATAACCAAGAATGAAACAATATGATCATTTCACCACTTTCTGATCACACCTTCAATGATTAGACCGACATTCCATGCTGAAAATGGATATGATGGTAGCTAACATATCTATATTTCCCATCCCAGAGAAGATGGCCAACAGAAAAAAATGGCTACCTCTTCGACTTGCAGAAAGGTCAAGGGGTATGAAACCGGAACCTGGAGCTAGAGCTGTACATGAGCCAAACCGAGTTGAGCTTGGCCCAGCTCGGCCAGCAGGCTACCCCAGCTCGAACTCGGCTTGGTCAGCAGCTCGAGCCAAGCTTCAGCTCGATCTTTCGAGCAAAGTTCAAGTTTGAGCCTACGAGATGAGTTCGAGTTTAGGTTTCAGAGTTTTTAATATATATAATATATAATATATATTGTAATATATATGATATATAATATATAATTTATTTAAATATATAAATATTTTGTATATCAAGTGAACCCGATCCGAGTTGAATCAATTCAAACCGAGTCAAGTTCCGAGTCAAGCTCGGACTTTCGAGCTAAAAAAATCAGCTCGAACCCAGTTTCGAGCCAAGCCAAGTCGAGCTTTTCCGAGTCGATTTAAGCGAGTTAACCAAGCTAACTCGGTTTGTGTACAGCTCTACCCGGAGCTCATGAACTCCTAAACATGTAAGTTGATGATATGCTAGCATGCATGAGTACACGTGCGTACACGAGGCATGATTTATCCTCAAAATGATCCAAACAGAGGTCAGGTTTTCTTATAGGGATGCGAAAAAAGAAAGAAGGAAACATATGCATAGAAGCGATACAATATAGATGTTATAACTCTCTATACTACAACTCATGTTTGTGAGTGCTCAGGTCCGTTAATGGCAAAGAGGAAAATAATAAGTAAATTATATTGGGACAAAGAAAAAGAAAACCTTTAAATGATCTAACAATTTTGAAGAGGTACTATAAATTGACACATTCCATGAGAATAAAATCTAAATTCAAAGAATTGTTCAGTTGCAATCTGTACCTGGTTTATCTCCTCTTTGTTATAGTTATAGCTTTCCAATGGCTTCCACGAAGATGCCTCCAAGATAAAAATTGTCGTAGTACATTAGTGACCAAAATTGAATGAAATGGTAACTTCTGTAGCAACCTTATAAGCATCGAAGCAAATAATGTGGATGTTCGTTGTGACCAACATGATAAAATTTAAATACCAGAGGAAAATTCATGGAGGTGCTGCCCTTTCTAAACAAGATTTTGCACCAGTTGCAAACAATTTCTACAAGAATTGAAACTAGAAAAACCAAGAAATGCAGTAAATTATAAATATGTAGGGTGAAGAAAAAGGATAAAATGTAGGTAACTTTGCTAAGCACATGTGTGTGCAATAAAGCTCATGTACATGCCACACATGTGCCAGCATGGCACATATGTACGAGATCTAATCTATCGATTAGGTTGGTCTGACCTTGTACATGTATTCCCAAAAACAAAAAAAAAAAAAAAGGCCAGTAAGCATGTGGACCCCAATATTGGAAACAGGTGAGTGGGCTAGAAAACTTCATCCAAGTTTTTCAGAGGCATACATTTCTTTTGCAAACTGTGGCCCACCCGACGAGTGGATCAACCTGATTCTTGGGCTAGGGCATCAATAGAGTGGTGCCGTCCTGACATGGATTGGATCTTGGACCCATCGTGCTATATTGGCACATGTGTAGCATGCAGATGAGCTTTATTGCACACCTGTGTGCACTTAAGAAAGCTCTGGTGTAGATATAACAAAAACTGGAACGGATATCAAATAATTGGACTTGAATGGGTCCATTGAGATAGCATGTCTGGAAGTTAAAGGCCATGTCCACCAGCCCTTTTCATCTCAAGTATCACGGCAGATGCAATAGGTAATAATGAAATGGCAGGAATATCATCCTCATTACCATTTCAGGAGCATTTTGACTTATATAGCGGAATATTAGCGCCAAGTCCACAGTTTAAATAGCACAACTTTCATACCTTTAAGACTTCAAAGTGCTGACTGTTGAGGTATGAAAAATACCACCTTTTGATTTTGAAAATTTGTCCAAGTATAGAGCTAGTGCGGCTCTATTCTGGCTCAGCAGTATGTAGGTGCTGGTGTGACCCAAATTTGCACGAAAGCATCGGTAGCGTGGCCCCAGTCCATGGGAGGTCTGCGCTAGTTATTTTCTGAAGACTTTTGTTAAGTTTCAGGTAGTGCAAAATGCTAGCATGACCCAATAGTAAGGCCAGGCTATACTTCTGCCAGTTGGATCAAGTCGATCTAATATTCTACCACGTCATCACAACAGCCACCTAATGCAATGCATATGCCACGTGGCACAGTTTCGACCAATGGGACCACGATACATCATCGCCAAGTCTCCCCGAACACTTGTAAATACTCAATGAACACCTTCATTTGCATCTTTCGTCCTTTGTGTCTAAGTCTAGGATAGCACGGCCATCCCCAGGTGAAACTTGGGAAAATTGGTGGGGAAATGGCCATCTTAGGGGTTTGCATGGCCACGCCAACTACATAGCTGAAGGAAAAGCCATGCATAGGCCATTGATGAGCCGTATCACCCATTCAACTAGCCCATAGATGCCGAGAGGCTGCCCAATTCGCTGGCTGCACCAACCACCTAGCTGAGGGGATAGCCATGCATAGGCCATTGATGGACCGTACCACCCCTTCAACTAACCCAAAGCCTAGAGGCTGCCCAATTCGCTGGAGTGGCCGCGCTACTCCCCTTTGAGATGCGCCTACCTTACTTCAAAGCCCATTATTCATTATTTTCACTCTTTTTTATTCTCTTTTAATAGTTAAGCTAATATCCAATAGCTACAGTACTTGCCTTATTGACATCATACTCATTTAAATGCTACATATGCTAGCTCACTGATATGCACTCCATATGCATTATCATAAACTTCATACACGTCATGATATCATATACATGATTGTGCTATCCTCTATCTTGACATCTCATCATTTGAGAAGACCGCAGAGCCCAAAAACATACTTTGTGCTCTTGATGTACTTTATCTTAATAAAAGCTCATCACTTTCTCCATGGAGTAGACGTATCACAAATAGGCAATATGATCGAACCACAAAAATCCGTGTATTGTGGATTTGGGATTGCGGTTTGGCTTTCTTCTTTGTCAATCTCACAGCCCGTATCAAGAGAGTCCTCTCAATTGCATCTCAAGGACTTCACCTGATAGTCTCATTGACTCGTGTACATTTTGGATTATTTCAGCTTCCTTGCAAATCGTAAATTTATTTCAATTACTCATTTATTTATTCCTTATTTATATTTTACCTTAGAATCAAGGATGACTCCCTAGAATGTAATTAATGGCTTGTGGTATGTCACAACCTAGAATGTAATTAGACCCAGATTATAATAAAAGCCTTCCAAGTGCATACGCTCTTGTCTCTATTATGTTAATGCGGCAATGTGATGAGAATGTCTTATGAATGTCATGTGAATGAATGGCAATAAATTCAATTCCGAAGTAATATTTATACTTATTCTAAAATTACATTCAACACTAACAACTAAAAAAAATGCAACAATTGTTCAACAACCTATCAATGTGACAAATACTTTTGTGCATTGAATTTAAACCAAAGATGGGAATATCTTAACATGGCATGAAAATACAAAGTACTGAAGTAGTGATCTTCTCCTAGACTTGTTAGTGGGAGACCTTGAGCTCTTTTAAGGCCTTTTCAATTGCATACGAACACCTTCATGGGACATGAAGTGGATTTCTACATCTTTAACCACAAAGATAGCAAAATACATTTACTATTTTAAAACAAAAGTCCACTAAAATGTGCAACATTTTTAGTCTCCAAGTGTGGCAGTGCATCAATAGCAATAGATAAAAATATGGGGGAATAAGAAGAAAGATAAAATGATTGTGATGAAATAAAAACAGTTACCATATGAACATCAAAACCCTTGATTTCAGTTCCTAAGGAGGCATAGATAACATCTTCATTCCCTGTCATAAGAAAGCATTTTTATACTTTGGTTAACTTACTCATTTCCTCAAAAATTTAAATGTACAAGTTAGATTTTAGATATATAAAGTAAAAAATCAACATGCAAAAGCAACACGATGGTAACAAACTGAGATCCCCACAATCTATTCACCCTTAGTTCCATGTACCTTGGATATAGACCACGTGTTCTAATTTTTTTCTGTGTGTGGTCCACTTGACAAGTGGACTTGTCCAAGTTTTGCATGTTCATGATGGGTCCGACCTGATTACTGGACCAGTCTGATTTTTGGTTCAAGAATATGTTCATGGCTGGGGAAGTAAACAACCATCCAAGTTAAACTGCTCCAAGACACAAGCTCACCACTTCTTTCCTTTGATAAATAGTAGGCCGGCCCCGGCCGCATCATTTTCTTCCAATAACGCCCCCTTCATCGGTAAATTATCAGAACATCTTCTAGAAAGCTGCAAGTTACCAGCATTTTCCACTCCCTAGACTGTGGTTTGAGTAGTTTGACCATTGAAGAAATATCCATCCTGGGTTCTCTTTGATCGCTTCATGTCTTAACCATACAAAATCCTACTTTTTGGTCTTTTCTGCTGTTCTAAGTTACTGAACTTAATACACGCAAAGAAATCCAAATTGGCATTTGGATGCACTATTGTAGTAATTATTTTAAGTGGAAACAGCCAAATTGCAATTACCTTTGACTGTGTTTGAGTGCCATAGAGAATGAATTTTAATGCATTTTTCTCCCAACAGGCACTGACAACAGTGTCAATGCCGGTTGCAAGCATAGCAGTGGCTGCATTTGAGCTCAAGATTGTGGCCACTCACTTGCAGATAGGCCTGAAAATTCAGCAGAATGGGTTTTCCGTGATGCCAAGTTCGATGAACGGTTCAAACTTTCGAACATACGGCACATTAATTCCCTGCCTCTGTAGCCTCATTTTCTGAAGAAGTAGAAAAAGAAAAGCCGATGGTAGCTTTTCCGACAAATGCCGTCCTCCTGCAGATTCATTGAGAAACGAAAAACAGGCAGCATCCAAACAGGCCCTTTGTATTCGTATCAAGAGACTGCGATTCGAATTCTGAATCGCAAGTACATTCATTTCAAGTCGGACTTGTGAGTAAAGAGCCGTTTGGCCATCATAAATACGAGCAGACAGCATACACAATTCGGTCATTTCTCGTGTCCAAGCTGGACGATCACAATTCAAATTGATCGCGCATCCAAACGCACCCCGAATCAAGAAAGAATCGATGAAGATGAATCGAGACAAAACGCACCTGCTTTGAAGCATATGGATGAAACGGGTACTTTCCCCACTTCCATCGTGAATACCGCATCTTTGCATCGCAAATCGAAATAGCAAACGCAACCATCCTGATTACAGATGGAATAAAAAACAAAACAAAAAAAAGAAGAAGAAGAAGGAGAAGAAGAAGAAGGAGAAGAAAGAAAGATTCTTTTAGAAACAGGAAACGCGTTTGGCTGCACAAAATAACAAATATTTTGGAATCGAGAGATCTTTGGGTAAAACCCTAAGCCCTGAGATGGAAAGAGCTACCTCGCCAGAAGAGAAGATGGTTCCAGGCGTGGCACGTGAGGCTACGCAGCACGTGACGGCGTCGTTGTGGCCTTTCAATCGTCTTGGCTTCGTCATGGGAAGAGAGCGATCCGAACGGGTTTTCATTCCACGCGTTTCTTCTACTCTCTCTGCTAGAAAGGGTTTGCAAAATGAGCCATGCCAGAGTTTGACCCTCGTCCCCTATGACCTGTCTACCAGGCTCGGGCCTGGTCCTAGTCGATCTTAAACGGCCTCAGCCATGGCCTGGCCTTACAGGGCCGTTTCGGTCCTGTAAGTAAAAGAGTAACATGATCAAATGTGAAGTATATTATCCGTTGATAACTGGGTCCCATCATTTTTTATGATAGAAACATAACCTTGATTCAAAAAATCCCTTTAAAACTACACATGAGTGTTGAATAGGACCTTCTTAAGTGTCATTTGATTAGCTTTTGTATAACAGTGACCCACTTGATTATTGGACCGGGCCAACAGAACGTTGGGCCATTTAACTTTTGAAGTCCAATAAATGGGACCCAGACCCTTAAAATCAGGTTGGGTCTATCGAGCAACCATGTATTCGGTACCCACTTTTTTAAGCTTAAGAGTAGGATGGGCCTATTGGGTGTAAGCGGACCGGCCGGCTCAATTCCTAATGTGTCATTTGGTGGCAAGGGGGTGAGGGTCCCGTAAGCATGATCCCGGCGGGGCAGAGAATACGTTGACTGTCTCAACTATGCTTCTGGAGAATATGGGGAAGTCGGAATAAGAGAGCACTCATCTTGGAGTGGGCTTACTACTTAGATCCTTTCGGTGGTTATCCACTTCGCACTTGGCTACCTAGCATTTACCATGGGTATGGTAACTGGTACACCAGTTGTGCATTCTTCCCGGTCCTCTTGTACTAGGGAAAAGTTATCTCAATGCTTTAATGCATAGACTAGATATGGACCAAACTATCTCACGACATTATGTACCCACTTCAAATACTATTTTAATGGGTGAACAACCCAACCCTTGGAACATATTACAGCCCCAGGACCAAATCCATAGCTCAACTGGCAGACTGAGTGGAGATACCTCGTTTCAACCCTTGAGGTCTTGGCATCGATCCCTAGTGAGGATGGCTAACATGGAGAGCGTGTACAGACGTGGGTGTATACTAACATGCAGAAAAAATAAAAAAATACTGCAGCCCCAGGTGGCGAGGAGCCGCATCCTGGTGCCAATAATCATAATGTGCCTAGTGAATACTGAATACCCTAGGTGACATTGCTTCATGGATATCTAGATGATGTTGAACCATGCCTAATGTCCAGGGTGTAGTGTTTCGAGGATGGACCTCATGTAGGAAGGCCACGAATCTTCATGGGTCCCTGGAGTGGAACCATGACAAGTTCTCACGGATAATCACACAAGCATTCATGACTCAGACATTTGGGCCCAGAGTGCCATCCAATCCATGGAAATGTCGGGTTGGAAGACCTATCCAAACCGAGCGTGAATTAGGTACTGCCCCCGCCTGTTTGGAGCTCGAGAGAGACGGAGGGTTTGAGGGACACTGAGGGGCTACCGTGATCTATGAACTTTATTCACATTGTCGATTCGTTTTTTCATAACATTTTAAAAGATTATACTAAAAATAGAGAATATGTAGGTGCTGGGCCACACGGTGGTGATTAAATTCTTATCATTGAAAAATTCTTATTAGTCACGGAAGTTTTAATCAAGATGATATTTGTCTTTTCACTTCATCTAGGTGTATATGACCATACCAAGAGGTTGGATGTAAAATAAGCGACACATTGGGCTTAGGAATGTTTCAAACGGTGGGTGTCCTTATAAGCACGGCTCCCTATGGTGTGGTTGACTTGAGCCTTGCATGTGCCTTATTTATTTCCATTAGTGTAGAATGATATATATATATATATATATATATATATATATATATATATATATATATATATATATAAAAGAATCGACGGTGTGGACAAGATTCATGCATCACAGTGGCTCCTCAGTGGCCCTTGGAGCCTCTGCCTATCTCGAGCTGCCAGCACGCAAGGTAGTACCTAATCCGCACCCATCCAATCCAAATTCCATTTCTACCCATCAATTATATAGTTCGTTCGTCTTAACCCCTAAACTCTCTACCAATCAGCTTATTAATTGGAAATTTATGTTACATGATTATTACTTTTTATTTTATTATTTTTGAAAATTTGATTCTGTGAGTGTATGTAACTAGGTGGTCCTTAAATTACCATACGATCTCTTTATTAAAAAAATAAAGAGAGGAGAATATCTGCAACCCAAAATATCTAATTCTTTTTTTTTTTTTTAATTTACACACGCACACACATTAGCAAGATTTCACCACCTATGGATATTGGAACCCTTGACTGGGTGTTGAAACTCCCGAAAGCTGGAGCAAGAGTAAGGATCCAAAATTTTTAATTCTAACATTAGTATATTTGAATGAGTTGCCTTCAAACTACTATATGATTTCCTGGTGAATTGGGCTGTCCACCAACCATCTGTACTTCATGGGCAGCAATCAAAAGGCCTCATAGATTTATTTAGTTTTTTCTTATTATTATTTTGAAGTTAGGGTTTTGAAAATCAGTCCATCTATATCAATTGCTCCAACCTAATCCAACAACTCAGTGTAACGGACATCTATCCCATCAAGCACTCTTTTGTGGTGGGATACTGGCCTAAATATCAGGCCAATTCAAAACTTAGGCTTGTGGGAGTGTGGATTTGGAACCCCTCAATTTGCAATCCTCAATGTGTTTGGCACCTGGGGTATAAATCAACTTTAATCCAAAAAATACCTATGCATGGTATAATTATAGGGTTTCAATTTAATTATTAAATCAATTTTAATATTTTTAATTAGTGAGATATATAATTTTTGACACTATGGTTGTGATAAGCCCACTCTCATATATGCTTTGCTTGAAAATAATGAAACTCCAAGTCTTGGATGAACCGCAAGCACAACATCATGTCCGAGTGACTAACAATGACTTTTAATTGTTGAATAGTAGGAACAATGTTTGGACCGTGCTGATTATCATTAGTGGGCCATGTGCCTAGTTGAATGACAGTGTACAGTGATACTCATGTCACACCTGCAATTATTGAAATGATTTATTTTTGGGATATTCCATAACATGAGGGACCCATAAAATTCACTGTATGGATTTCCTATACACATCACAGTACGGCCCATAGTGCTCGACCGCATGGGAAGCTCCCGTCAGGTCGACCTCATGGTACCATTTCCCAAGAACTAATCCCCGAAACAAGCAAATGGAGATTTTTACCTGGAGCCCCGCGGCAAAGCCATCTCTCCCCACCACACGTGGGAGGATTATGTATCATTCAGACCATCCCTCTAGTGGGCCTTATCGAGGATCACCAAGTTCTCTAAAAATCATACCCATTACAAGAACACCGATCAGATCTCTAGGACCGTCCGATCAAAGTATGCTTATAACCATTTACCATCCGCATGAGGGGCAATTAGATGGACGGGCTCGATTTATAAATAATTCTGCCACGTGTACTATGGATGTCTCTGATAGGATAACTGTGAATAGCTCGAAACAGTCTTCCAAGATTACGAAGAGAAAATCTATCCAACCATGTATTGATATATCCAAAAAATAAAAATAAAAATCGTTACTTTATATAAAATACAGTATCTGTCAAATAGCACAATGGTTGTATCAAAAAGGCTTAAAATCAATTGCAGATGATCTTACATCCCTCCCATCTCATTACAGTGAAATAGCAAGAACCCATTACCTGAGTTCCTCCTTCAGGCCCATGACAGACAAAAGTGATGGGGCCCACCAATCATGGGCACCGATCTACCATCCAAATCACGGGCACGTATATCATCCAAGTCAACCCACTTATCTTCAAACCTGTTGGCCATCTGAGCATATCTGATTTCGAACTTTGTTTCCATAAAATTCAAAGTGGTAGTATCGTAAATAAACGACATCTCGTGGGGGAAGCCACAAAAGGTGGGCCAACGGGTTGAAATGGAAAGTGTCATGATTGCTGGTTGGTGGTGTCTTTCAGTTCACTCAAAAGACACGAGGAGTAGATTCCGGAGAAAATTGGAATACGCTAGATTTTTGACAATGCCAAGCACCCACGTGTCTCTACACGTAGGCGACCACACGTGCTACTCTGATGAAGTCTACAGTCAGTTCATCAAGTGGGCCACACGCAGCAAGGGGGAGAAGGGAGAAAAAGGGCATGGACTAACTCGCGAGAAGAAAATAAGCAGGAATGTTACTTTTCGCACTTAAAAGTCCTCTAAAATCGTCATCAGATTAGCAGTGGGTAAAATGCAAGTCATCGATCTGTTGATGAGCATGCTGACCTTGAAAGTTTCTTGGATACACCTGACTTAATGTTGGAAATTTCTTCTAACAATGTACGAGAATTTCGAAATTTATTGAGTCTCTTAAAATTGTTTCTTTGCTGCTCCTCTTGTGTAGAAGAGATGATAATGTGAGGATATTTTAGAGTAGTGGAAATGGAATTTTTTAAAATTCAGAATTTAGATTTTTTTACAATTGTATTGGTTTCCATGTAGGTATTCTAAAGGTTTTAAGAATAAAAAACTATAAATGTTATGATTAGAATTAATTGATCAATACGGTAGAGAAATTGCCATGTTTGTTGTTGTCAGTCCTTCAAATAGAAGGTCTCTCTTTGGTCTATCTCAGATGTAAAATGGATGAGAGCAATACGTCAGCCCTTGGAATAGGACGAAGGAAAATAAAACCCTACATGTGTGGAACATGTGATGTATATGACGGATGATAGCAAATCATCTTCTGTAGTGTATATAGATTTTGTACTTAATAATTCTTTCGATATATAGTTTGTATATCTCTATAAAAAATTCTTGAAATTAAGATAATAGGAAGAAAAACATGAGAAACTTCTCCAATTCTTTCTCATACTTCCAGTGTTATTAAGGAAAATATTATCTCCTCTTCTCATCTTACAACCAAGGCCTTAGTGGATAAATATGAGCTTTTTATAAGCATAGTGAAATAAGAATCGGATGAAATTTCCTACTTTTTATATTCTTCTTTGGATCCTACTTTTATACTTTTATAGTAGGTTGTCCATTAGATTTTCTCTCACCTTAGAAAATCTAAAAAACGAACACAAGGTGCCTAGAGGTGGATCCATAGGATTTGCAAGTTCAATGATTGCAGCTATCTTCCACAGCTGTCATATTCCTCGAATCTATTCTGCTCTGTCTACCAATATTATATTCCACCGCATCTATTCTGCCATTATATTCCACCACATCTATTCTAAGAAAAATCTACAGTAAGATGTAAACTAATCTAGTACATATGATTAGTAGATATTATAATAGTAAAAGCTAGTTTATTCCGTTCAGCTGTATGACTTGAAGAAATATGATTAATCAATTATAATAGAAAAAACCAATTTACTCCATTTTGTTGTTCAATTCTTCAAGTCAATTTTTTTTCGACGATACACATTAGCAGAGCCACATATATTCATTGAATTAACATGCAGCATCATCAAACTTCTTAAATCATTTATTTCCTTTGGGTTAAGTCCACTTCATGAGTGGAACCATAAGCTTGCTTTATTCACCGGGAGGGTAACATGAAACAAAAAAGATGTCTGCCATGTTGATAAATCTCATTCTTAGAAAATTCTCAGGAGTTTTTTAAAGTTTGAGGTATTACAGATGTCTTAAATTTGAACATGTATGGCTGGTCGTGGGTCAGGTTCGACCGGTCATGGGAGCGGCTCGACTAGTCGTAGCCCGCTCAACTCAAAATCCAGCGAGCATAAAATTTTGGGGTCCGAGGTGCTCGACCGATCGTGGGCCATGATCGACCGGTCATAGGTGGCACTCGACCGGTCATGCAGTCTGCTCGATCGGTAGTGGTTACGCAGATTCGTTCTGCAATTTTGTGCGGATTGCGGATTTTGAGTAATTTCGCAACTGGGATGCAGAAGGGAAGTTGCCTAAACTATAAGTAGGTGTTCTTAGGACTTTTCTAGTGTATGAGAAATAATTCTATGACTTTCTAAATGGGTTCTAGGGAAATTAAAGGGTGTAGCAAGGGTGAGATTCGAAGTTGTTCGAATCGGGTAAGTCCTCTCTCTTTATAATTTCTATTTTCATAGTGGAAATCTGTCGCTTTATGCCATGATTTTTTTCCGCAAGGGTTTTCCACATCAAATCTGTGTGTTCTCTTATATGTGCTTGGTGCCATTGAATTGCTATCCTAAATCTAGATCTGTGTGATTCCGCAGGGTAAAATTCCTAACAAGTGGTATCAGAGATATCGTTGGGGCACAGATTTGAATCTGAGGGATTAGTAATAATAGCGATCATTAGGTATGAGATTGAGAAGTACTTAGGGAAAAATAATTTTAAGTTATGAAAATCAAGATGATGAGTTCCTTAATCAAGGAAGGCGAAGATAATGCTCTTGAGGAGCGGAAGTCTACTATGACTGATGATGAGTGAAATGCTCTTGATAAGAAGGCCTTATCATCGATCCGTTTATGTCTCACGGATGAGGTTCTCTACAACGTCATGAGGAAGAAAACTGCGGCTAAGTTATGAACGAAGTTAGAGGATGTTTATGCAAAAAAATCCTCTGAAAATCGATTGCATTTGAAGCGGCAGTGGTATAACTTCAAGATGACATAGGGTGGAGATCTGGAGGCTCACATCAACAACTTTAATAAATTAGTTTGCAAATTGATGGATATGAAGGAAGTAATGAAAGATGAAGAACAAGCATATATGTTGCTGAATTCTTTTCCGCCGTCTTATGAGTCATTTAAGGACACTATATGCAGCATGAATAAAACCCTGAGTGTCGACACCGTTATCTCAGCCCTTCAAAAGAAGGCTATGAGACAGCTAAACAGCAACATGGGGACATCTTCTGATGCATTGTTTACAGTGGGTAGAAATTCTGGACAAGATACAGGTTCTAGATTCAAATCCAAGGGCAAGGGCAAAAGAAAGGTAAAGTGCTGGAACTGTGGAAAAGAAGGACATGTAAAGAAGGATTGTGAAAATCCTAAATCGAAGAGAGAAGATTCTAAGGCTTCATGTAGGGAGGCCAACGCTGTCACGTTAGATGGATGTGATGGTGATGTTCTATCTGTGTCTTCATTCAGACGACCATACGATGATCGTAAGGACGAGTGAATGCTAGACACAGGGGTATCTTTTCACATGACTCATCATCGGAGTTGGTTCATCAGTTACAGGGAGTGCGATGGTGGACAGGTATTTATGGGCAATGACATTGCCTGTAATGTTGTGGCTGTTGGTTCGATGCACATCAGGATGTTTGATGGGGTGGAGCGTACCTTGACAGATGTAAGGCACGTTCCTAATTTGAAGCAGAATTTGATTTCTCTTGGTGTGCTTAAGGTAAAAAGATGCAAGTACACAAGTATTAATGACGCTCTTAAAGTATCTAAGGGGGCATGGGTAATTATGAAAACGTAACAACTCGGTAACTTGTATAGGTTGATCGAGAGCACTTCAAAAGGTGGAGCTGCAATGGATGTAGCGGATTTTACCTCTGCACGTGTGTGGCATGTTAGGCATGACCACATGAGCGAGCAAGGCAGGAAGGCTGAGACGTGCGGATAGGGATACAAAGCAGGTGGAGTAGTAACCTGTGAGAAGAATCACACGGCATGACGAAGGATATCGGCGAGGTACATGGACAACTCCAATATTGCAGGGAATTCATCTTCTATTCAGATGGATCTAGGTAAGCCTAGTGCTGAGAAGTGAAAGGTGACTATGAGTGATGTGATGGATTCGTTATACTAGACCGACATATGGGAGTGGGTGGAGCTTCCTGTGGGCCTGAGAGCGGTTGGATGTAGGTGAATCTTCAGAGGATACAACATAGATACAGGGTGAGGTTAGTTGCGAAGGGTTATGCTCAGAGAGAAGGGATCGACTTCTCAGAGATATTTGCGCCGACAGTATAACATGTGTCTAATAGATTAGTGATTGACATTGGTTGGCCAATGCGATCTTGAGCTAGAAAGATGAATGTGGAGTCTGTACTTCTGTAAGGAAAAGTGAAGAGCAGATCTACATGAAGCAACCAGAGCGGTTCGAAGTTAAAGTGTAAGACCCGTGTCCTAGAACGTACCGTTTCGTATTCTTCCGCTGTCCTTCCGGTTGAATTTCGACAACCTTCGACCTGTATTCGACGTTTACGCTCGAACCTAAGCCGAGTCCTGCATATCAGAGTCGACTCGACCCGAAACTTATACCTTAGCGACCGCGCCGTCGTCGCGGTTCTAACGTCGTGACTCGCGCACCGACCCGTTACTTAGGGTAGAAGATATAGGCTCGCGTTCAATTCAAAGAAAACATTGCACGTTACGAATTATGAGGGAATCTCTACGAGATCTCCCATCAATCAATCAATCACTCATGTCAAGTACAAGTCAAGTCACTTCATACCCAAGTACAACAACCCATACCTTTCTCTTACACAAGCAAGCCAAAAGTCAACCCTCAGATCACTTCACCTCTCTCTCCACCCATCCCTTCTTACAACACATCACTCCACCCATCCCCATCATACATCATCCCATCACCTCATTTTCTCTCTCACTTCTCAAATTTCCCAAGCAACCCAAACTCCATATGTCCAAACTCTCTCCCCCTCCCAAACAAGAAGTGTGGCCCACTTTCCCCTACCCTCTCATCTCTCATTCCCACCGTCCAAATTCCATCAAGCACCATCAAAAGTCAAGCAAAGGAGCATACAAGCCTAAGAGAGCAAGGAGGAGTGCAAGAGGTGGGTGATCCACCGTTAAATCCTTTTAAGGGACCACTTGTTGGTGGGACCCATTTTTTATGTATGATTTGTATTATATGGGGCCCATAGTGGCGGGGCCCCATCATCACCGTCTCTTGTCCCTCTATCACCGTCTCTCTCTCTCTCTCTCTCTTTCTTTCTTTCTTTGATTGGTGATGATGATGAAGAGGTGAGTGTCACGCCCCAAACTCGGAAATCGGGCTCACAAAATTCTCGATCGCCGAATCCGGCACCGACAGCCTCCGTAGAACCCCATTCTCGGCTCCTAGCTCCCATTCGCCAGGTTCCGATCCTGGGATGCTACGAGGAGGATTTTCAATGTCAGTCTGATTCGTAATAAGCATAACCAAAGGCATAACCCACAAACAACAACCAAGAACTCCATTACATTTCCACTATGATCAAAAACTTTACAAGTACAATGAGCATAAAGGGAAATACAATGGTAAAGAACCAAAAACTCCAAACGCTCTGCAACGTGCTCCTGCCTCAACGCTGCTGCGATCCAACGTCACCTGCACGCAACGGTCGTGCATAAGCTTACAGAAAGCTTAGAGGGTGGTGAAAGTGTGTGCACAAGGTCGAATATGAACATGCAATGTCAGAGTAATGCGGAATATGCGGATGGAACCATAATATCATGAGCCGTACCAAGGCTTATGCGATGCAAGACATGAATGGTATCGGCCATCCCAAGGCCATGCAATGTACAATGCAACTCAAGCATACAGATCCTCATCTATGTCCACACATCAATACAGCTCAAAGTATGGAATATCACCGGGGTCTAGTACACTCTAAACCAGATTGCCGCCACATCGCACGCAATAAGGTAAGTGGAAGAGACCTCACTATCCATCTACCAATATCGGGCGTGACTCGTCGATAGCGGACCCATTCCTCGAGCTGGTCAGACTCAGCCTAGCATTGCCCCCTACACTCGGGCGGGTAAGGCCGTACCCCCTTCCAACCGACCACGACATAGTGGAGAGCGTAACCGTCTGGTAATCGGCACTCAACGCTCATCTACCCACTCGGTCTAGACGTTGGAGCAACCTCTTGGTACCATAAGGGTTTAGGAACTTTCACCCAGGGATATCTATAGTACCCCATGTAGATCAAGATTTCCGGTATCCAATCCTGCCAACCACGATGCGTCTGTGGAGGCTACGGCCCTGATGTCGCTAGGGCGTACAATAACCATGTCACACAAATGCGGAATGCATGAATCACGCTATCCAGTCATGCAACCAATCCTGCGCATACCGTGCGCTCATGTAGGGCAACACCGCCTAACCGGGAGCCTATAAACAACCTGTCCGAAGGCAAATGCTATGATCAGACAATTCTCACGTCAAGCATACATATGATGCGTATGATCATGAGTCATAAACTGTACTAAACATGTTATACAAAATGAACTATTTACAATGCAGATGGACCTGGACGGCCTAAATACGATAAGTACGGCCCAGTAATGGACCCTAAGGAGAGTCGTAATGTGGACATCCAACCAACATTACACTCGCAATGTGGACGTCAAACCAACATTGTTTTCCAGGTACGATCTTCTTAAAATACCGCTACATAATCGGTATTGGGTTTACACATTGCAATGGACCTTATGTTCCCCCCATTGGGCCTTGCATATATATCAAATGGGCCATAGCTTATGGGCCTTTTATTCGTCAGATGGGCCACGTAAATGAGCCACACCAATGGGTCTTATGTGCATTGCAGTGGGTCAAAACCCGTGGGCCTTGGATTGCACCAATTGGACCTAGTCACATGAGTCTAATATGTATCAGATGGGCCACACCAATTGGGCCCCCAAATGTATATCAACTGGGCCTCAACCCAGAGGTCTTATATGAGTCGAATGGGCCTAAATCCCTAGGCCTTAATCAAATAAAATGAGCCCAATCTCATGGGTCTCAAATAAATCCAGTGGGCCTAATCCCATGGGCCCTTTTTATAATCAAATGGGTTTAGTCCCATGGGTCTTACAATATACCAAATGGGTTCACTTCCAGGGGCTTCAAGAATGCAACAATGGGTCTAGTTACATGGGCCTTGAAGTGCAACAAATGGGTTTAGTCCTATGGACTTACAACACATCGAATGGGCCTAAGTTCTAAGGCCCTTAATGAATCCAATGGGCCTAGCCCATAAGCACTTCATAAACCAAATGGGCCTAGCCCATAGCCCTTTTGAAATTCACATGGGCCTAGCCCATAGGCCTGTTACAAATCAGATGGCCTAACCCATTTGAATGGCCCACCCAATCAATAACATCAGGCCTTAAAATAATCCCACCAAGTAGATGGACGGTCCGGATGCATTATACGCATCATGGTGGGTCCCACTGTCCAGTGGGCAGTGCGGGTAAGGCACATACATCACTCAGGGCCCCACCGTCTGCTGGACGGTGGTCTTCTTTTATTTATTATTATTATTATTATTTTTTTTTTAATATATAAATACATCATTGTGGGTCCCATGTGGGGCCCACCCTGTAATATCCATTCAACATCCAACCCATTCACAAGGTTCCTTGGACCTGGATGAAGGGAAAACAAAATTTCCAGCTTGATCCAATACTTCTGTGGGCCCAAAAACTTTTCAATGGTAAAAATTCAATTCACGCTGTTTGCTGTGGTGTGGGCCACCTGAGTTTTGGATCTGACTCATTTTTGGAGGGGGGCCCGCCACTGGGGTGGCCCACCTCATGAACAGTTTAGATGGCATGCAAACATCAAGGTGGGGCCCACGGCTGGAGCCGTGGGTCCCTCTCTGGACGCCACCGCCCGGGCGCTGCAGTCAGAGGCAGAGGCAGAGCCTCTGCCATTTCATTTTAAAAAAAGAAAAAAAACCTTTTTTCCAGGGTTTTTGCACGTGAGGCCCGCTAAATTGAAATCTGCCCCGGCCATTACGATCAGTGGCCCGAGACCGTCCAAATGAGTCTAGAGTTTGAATTTTTTTGACGCTAGAAAAAGGATAAAATGAGAAAATGGATCCTTGAATGGTCGAGGTGCATTATTTGATGCTATGGCCCACCAGGTCTTCAAATCAACCCCAAACTTTCACCCAACGGTTAAAACTCTGTAAGTAAGAGGGTGGACGGCTCGGATTGTCTGGGTACAATACGGTGGGGCCTATACAAGTGGGCCACCAAAGCCCTTCTTTCTTTTCTTTTCTCTTTCTAATTTTCTTTACAACGTCCAGCGTCCCAGACGCTGGACGGTTCATAATAATATTATTATTTTTTTTAAATGGTGGGCCCTGAGGAAGTGGGCCACCACATGATGGGCGGCATGGGAATAATGTTTAAGGTGGGCCCCACTTGAATAAAATAAATACTACATCAAGATGGGATCCATTCAAGTGGGCCACACCATCCTTTTGCAATAAATAAAATAAAATAAAATAAAATAGAGAGAGAGACATGGAGAGTGGGACACGGCTTGTGATGGAGGGTCCCCGTCATTATGGGCCCTTCCTTGCAATGAAACATACAATAAATGGATCCCTTGCACATGGGACCATTAGAAATGTAAAACAACAGTGGAGATCCATTCTCCACCGATATGGACGGTCTAGATGACCTTTCTAAATGAAAATAAACATCATGATGGGGTCCATGGAGAATGGCCCCATCATGGAACGATCATGATGATCCAAGTGGTCCATCGGCCACATATTAGGGTCCCAAGTGAGATCCACACCATTGATCGGTGGGCCTCACTTGGTCCACCATAAAAATAAGAAAATCTACCCTATAGAAGCACCCACCGTCCGATCTCCTCGCTCCTAGGGGTTCCTTGGCACCTTGTCTTCAACTTCAATGGCTAAGATGAAGAATGGAGGGTTGAGATGGGAGATTTTGGGGTAGGAAGGTGGGCCACTTAGAGCTTAAGGACTTTGGAGAAATTCCATACGTATGGAGCCCTTGGAATTTTTGTTGCTTGGAAATTTTGGAATGAGAAAGAGAGAAAGAGAGAGAGTGATGTAAAGGGAGAGAGAGAGAGAGTGATGGATGGATGGGTGAGTGATGGTGGTGTAAGAAAAATTTGACTTTTTGGCCTTTTGTGTAAGAAAGGTATGGATTAAGAAGACTTTGTTGGCTTTTTGTGTAAGAGAGGTATGGGTTTGGGAGACTTTTGTGGTTGCTTGGAAAAAGGGATGAAAGTAATATGTACTTGACATGTGATGGCTTGATGGGTGATTGATTGATGGGATTGATGTGATTGATGTGACACATCGTTGAGATTCCCTTGGTTTTCGCAACGCGCGGCGTTTTCTCGCACCGAACGTTGGCCCATATCTCTTGATCAGGGTATCGCCTCGGGGCGCGAGTCGCGGCGTCCGAACCGCGGCGACGGTGCGGTCGCTATGATATTGGTCTCGGGTTGAGTCGACTCGGGTTGCCGGCATATGAATCAGGGTCACGCGTCGATATCGATTAAGGGTCGAAAGTTGTCAGAATTCGACCGGTAAGACCGCAGAGGTGTACGGAAAGGTACGGACCAAGATACGGGTCTTACAGTGAGTGTGGCCCACCATGAATCTCATATTTTATGTGGGACCCGTCGGAGGAATGAAGTGGATCCACGCCATCCAGCCCATTAGTGGGCCCGGATAGAAGGAAAACACAAATATTAGTTGGGCCACATTCATGTGGGTCCCACCTTGATGTGTGGGCCACGTGCATGTGGGACCCACCACAATGAATGTGTCTATCCATGCCGTCCAGCGTCCCTAGACGCTGGACGGGTGTGGCTAATATGGAGTCTGTGCACTGACATGGGTGTGTACTTGCTAGTTAAAAAAAAAAGAAAAAAAGAAAAGAAAGAAATGGTGGGCCACTCATGCAGGCCCCACCTTGATGTAAGTACTCAATCCAAGCCGTCCATCCTTTTTCTCAGCCCATTTGAGGCGTTGAACCAAAAAATGAGATGAATCTGATGATCAAGCGGGCCATACCATAGAAAATAGTAGTGTATACCGTTAAAACCCGCCTTGATGCTTTTTATTTGTCGAAATATACCCAATATTGGGCTTGATAAGTTTGTATTGAGCAACGGTGATCAATGGGCGGGATGGATTTACCTGATGCGGGCTCCACCCAGGTGATTTTGCAAGAAAATCAAGATTTCAAAAAAAAAAAAAAGAAAAAAAGAGAGAGAGAGGCAGCAACGTCAGACGCTGCTGCTACAGACGCCGCAGGCAGCGCCTGCACCAGGCGGGCGGCCAGTCTGGGCTGACCCACGGGTCCCAGTTGTGGGCCCCACTATGATGTGTTCGGCCATCAACACCGTGCATTTGAAGGGTCCCCTTTAAATAGGGGCCGTCCCCAAAAATCAGCCGTATACGGAACTCAGGTAGGCCATACCATCTAAAATCATGTGAAGATATGCCTGAAACATATAAAAGCACTTGGTGGGGCCTACTTGAAATTTGGACGTGGCTGAAACTTGGTCTGAACCCTTAGTCAGGTGGGACAGGAGTGGATTGGAGAACCAGCTTGTGGTGGGCCCCCGACCGTGGCCTCATGAATAGATTGGATGGTAATAAACATCACCATGGCCCATGGTCCACGTGACCCGTGAACAGTTTGGATGGCAAATATACATCACCGTGGGCCCCCCCTGGCCCACGTGATCTTATGAACAGATTGGATGGTAATAAACATCATGGTGGACCCTGGTCCACATGACCTCATGAATAAATTGGGTGGCAAATGAACATTCCCCCTCCCCTGGTCCACGTGACCTTACCAACAGTTTGGATGTCATATAAATATTACAATGGGCCTAGGTTGGATGCAAATAAATAGTACAGTGGGCCCAGGTTGGGTAAAAAATATACATTACGGTGGGCCCTGGGTCTATATGACCTTATCAACAGGTTTGAATGGAAAAATAAAAATTTTTAGTAGGCCCCAGATCTGCATGACCTTGTCAACAAGTTGGATGGAAAATAAATATTATGGTGGGCTCCCCATGACCCAATTAATGGGCTGGATGGAAAATAATATGGTGAACCCCTATTCATGTGACCTTATCAACAGATTGGATAGAAAAAAATAAACATTATGGCAGGCCTCACATGAGGCTCACTTTGGTAAGTATGGGCCCACGAATTTAGGCCCATCTTAATGGATACTTAGGTCCATTATTAAGGCCCACTTGGATGCATATGGGCCCATGTATTTAGGCCCATCTTGGCATGTATATAGGCCTAATGTTGGGGCCCACTTTGGTATATATATAAGGCCTATGTGATAGACCCATTTGATACACATAAAGCTTATGTGATTGGGTTCATTTTAATGCATTCTAAGGCCCATGGGTGATGGCCCATTGCAAAGGACCTAAGGCCCATTGGTGAGGCTCATTAAGGTGATCTATTTGATGAATGTAAGGCCCATATGATACGGCCCAATTGATGTACTTAAGGCCCAATTGGGTGCAACTAGGTCTGTTGCAATGTATGATCCCTCCATGGCATATAACGATATTTATAGTAAGTAATGCCTTGGGAACAATGATGGTTAGATGCCCACATTGTAAGGATGACGTCGGTTAAATGTCCGCATTGTCACTCTCCCTAAGGCCCACTAATAGGCTATACTTGTAGTAAATAGGCCGTCTAGGCCCATTTCCGTTATACACAGAGCTCATTCCTATATACATGTTTAGTATAGATCCATAATTCATTATCATACGCATCATATGTATGACTGATATGAAAAGTGACTAATCATAGCATATGCCTTTGGGTGAACTGTTTATGGGTTCCCTGATAGGCAGAGTTGCCCTACACAAGTGCATGGTACACGTAGGACTGTTGCATGACTGGTAGTATGGCTCATGCACTAACATTTGTATGATTGTGATTATTGTATGCCCTAGTGACATCAGGGCCATAGCCTCTACAGATGTATCGTGGGTGGCTGGATTGGATACCGAAAATATTTGGTTCTAGCATACGGGCGTCATAAATGTCCCTGGGTGAAAATTTCTAAACCCAATGGTACCAGAGGATGACTCCAACATCAAGACCGAGTGGATACAAGAGCACGCGAGGGCCGTATACCAGTAAGCCGCGTCTCCCACTGTATCGTGGTCGGTTGGAAAGGGGTGTGACCTTACCCGCCTGAGTGAGGAGGCGACTTCTAGGTTGAGTTTGACCAGCTTAAGGAATCGGTCTGCTATTAACGAGCCGGGCTCGATATTGGCAGGCGGATAGTGAGGTTTCTTCCGCTCTCCCAGTTGTGCGTTCGGATATGAATGGCAAGATGGTGTAGAGTGTACTAAACCCCGATGATTATCCAGAATGAGAACTGTATTGATATATGATGAGGATTGACAGGCTTGAGTTGCATCTCACATCACATGGTCTGGATATGGCCGATAGCATTCATATCTTGCACCGCATAGCCTTGGTACGACTGATTGTATTCATGTATTCATCAGCATGATTCCGCATTTTTCTGACCTTGCATTCTAAGCACGCTCTTATTGCCTTCATCAGCATGACCTCTAAGCTTTCTATAAGCTTATGCACGATTGATGCGTGTAGGTGACGTCAGGACACAGCCGTAGTGTAGTAGCAGTTGGAGCGTGCAGTCGAGCTTCTAGAGTTTTTGTTATTGTCACTATCTTGTATTTCCCTTTCCTACGCATTGTACTTAAAGTTTTTATTCATAGTGAATTTTGTGGTGGTGTTCTTGTGGTTATTGTTCGTGGGTTATGCTTATGTTATACTCATTACGAATTAAATGGATATTAGGAATCCTCCTTGTAGCATTCCAGGATCGGAACCTGGTATATGGGTGCCGGGAGCAGAGAATGGGGTACTAGGAAGGCTGTCGGCGTCAGATTTGGTGATTGAAAATTTTGTGAGCTCGATTCTGAGTTTGGGGCGTGACATAAAGGGGCTGAGAAAAGACTTTGCAGGAAGTCGTGGTTCAACCTGTCGCCTAAGCAGTGGTTTGATTCCTTCATGGATGAAGGATTGGGGGGCTACAAAGATGGTTCTTGGCATTGAGACTGAATGAGGAGTAGGCTTTGGTAATTACGGGAGGAATACCTTGTGTGTAGGTATTGATCAAGGATGTGATGGGCCATGTAAAGATAGAGAGCATTCCTTATGCGTCTCTCCTCAAGTTTTCCTCAAGACATGTCCCAAAACAGATGAGGAAAAGCATGATATCTCATTGGCTTTCTTCGAATGCTGTTGGCAGTGTATGCCATGGTCTAGATTAGACCGATTATTTCACAAGCTATCAGTGTTGTGAGCAAGTACTCCGGCAAGCAATATTGGGTAGTGGTGAGATGGTAAGAAGACTACGTCTTTCCTTTTGAGAAGACATGAGCAAAGGTGGTTGAGCTTATGGATTTTTGATCCGTTAGACATGTTCACCTAGATCGTTCCTATAGGGAAGTTCAAGTTTTGTGAAACTTTTCTGGGCTTGGTAATGGCTTAAAAGAAAGATGAAGTGTGTACAAGAAGCTATGATATGATACAGAAATAAGAGAAGAGATTAAGAAGCTATACAGTTCAAAATTGAAGATATGGTGGAGATTATTATAGATGTCTTAAATTTGAACGTGCACGACCAGTCGTGGGTCAGGTTCGACTGGTTATGGGAGCGGCTCGACTAGTCGTAGCCCGATCGACTCAAAATCCAGCGAGCATAAAATTTTGGGGTCTAAGGTGCTCAACCGGTCGTGGGCCATAGTCGACCGGTCATGGGTGGCGCTCGACCGGTCGTGCAGTCCGCTTGACCAGTCGTGGTTATGCAGATTCGTTTTGCAATTTTGTGCGGATTGCAGATTTTGAATCCTTTCACAACTAGGATGCGGAAGGAAAGTTGCCTAAACTATAAGTAGGTGTTCTTAAGACTTTTCTAGTGCATGGAAAATAATTCTAAGGCTTTCTAAAGGGGTTCTAGGAAAATTAAAGGGTATAGCAATGGTGAGATTCGAGGTTGTTCAAATTGGGTAAGTCTTCTCTCTTTGTAATTTCTATTTTCATAGTAGAGATCTGTCGCTTTATGTCGTGGTTTTTTTCCGTAAGGGTTTTCCACGTTAAATCCTCTTGTATGTGCTTGGTGCCATTGAATTGCTATCGTAGATTTAGATCTATGTAATTCCGCAAGGTAAAATCCTCAACATGAGATTTTTCTAAAGATATTATCATGAATACTCATTAAAAATAAGCAATTAAAAATATTTATTATAAAATTATAAATAATTTAAAATGTCAAAATATATGTATATATAAGATGTACCTCTTACCTAATTTCTAAGAATATCAGGTTGAGATCTTACATGGATTGGGACAATTGGCTTCTTTACTTCATTAGATTGTGTAAGCCTATGTGTTACAACAGGAGAAGATCATTGATTGATCAGATGAATTCCCCGTTGAAAAAGCAATCACATTAAGATCAGATTACGGGAAAGTGATAGAGGAAGATCGTAGTTGATGATCCATAGCTCAAGTGGTAGACCGAGAGAAAGATACCTCGTTTCAACATTGAGGTTGGGGTGTACTAACAAGCTAACAAAAAAAAAAAAAAAAAAAAACACAGTGGTGATGAAGCATATGACATCTAGTATAAGGCGTTTGATAAAATTAACGGTCGTATTTTATTGTAAGCTATTTTAAAAAATCTTTATATATAATTATATTATTTTCCATGAGTTTTTAAATCAATTAAAATTGTAAAGATAAAATTTGATCGATCGATATTGAGATGAAATATTTCTGGTTCATTTATAAGTTTGATGCAATGTCATCCCTTAAGAAAATTATAGTCTTAAAATTCTTATACTATATCTACTTAATCGAATGGTGTAAATTCAATTCTTATTAGGAGGGTATGTGATAATTCGATATACCTCGTTACCAACAAAGTTTTTAATGCCGTGTGTTTGGATGCACTTTGAAAATTCCATTTCAGCTCCACATAATTATGTGGTGCTAAAATGCCAAAACTATGATTTTTTTTTCATCATGTGGGCGAAAAAATCAGGCCCGAAATCCCCCACTGCGAAAGTCCCTTTCTTGGCAAGAGCATCCAAACGGGCCTCAAAAGTCCACTACTTCCTCACTACTGCTCAAAAGTATCTGATACTTCAATGTATTTGTTTTAACCATCCGTTGTGATCTACTGGGCTCCAAGGTTTGGTTGATCTAATCCATTTAATTGTTTCGGTGGAATCCATTGGATGGACATCCTGTAGTGGGCCGTTATCACGTATGATGAATTGCACAATTCTCATGAGACATCTTGGTGTTTGCACATGATAACTGATCACATACAGTCACCTTCCCTGCCAAAATGCCACTCTTGTAAGACATCAGCACCGTGAAAGTGGTGGGGTCCACCATGAATAACATAGTTTTAAAAAAACACGCTAATCCGCTCATCAGGTGGGTCACACTTGTATATTGTGTCAGACGGCCACTGTTGCCCATTGATTTCATTAGTGTCGCTCACCTGATGACCGGAAAGGCCTGATGTTTGTCTCAAGTGATCTTCATGGTGGGGCCTATCAGTTTTAGGGCACTGATTTCCTACACGAGTGTCATGTGGGAGGGACACATTGGTTGTGCCTTCTCTTTTCATGAGCATGGGATGCACTGGTCCGAATATAAAATTGGACGGCCTCCAACCATGCATAGTACTTTCATACATTTTTCTACCATGGTATACATATTCAAATGTATTATACATCACGTGTAAAATATATTTATTAATATTTTATATATTTAATTTGTACGTAAAGATGAGCATGTTTGGTGCAACAAAAAGAGAATTGATTAGATCCGGTCATAATGTAATACTATACTACTACTTTCTCAACCGATGGGTCAGATATATAGAATATCCCGTGCATGTAGGTGGTTTTCTTCTTCTTCTTCTTCTTCATCATACAGGCTGGTGGCTTGCACTGATAAGATCACCTCGTATGAAAGCCAGGCCATTATACCCGGTCAGGCCATAATAAAAAGTCATACTAGAGGGCATTTGCTAATATTGCTGTTGTTGTACCTTATTTTTTATCGTTTTGGAAAGAATTAATTAAAAAATGATACATGTTATTGCACAAGTAATATAGAATAGGCATTAGATTTATAAAGATATATAGAACGCTTGTTACGAAAATAATATATGGCATTGGTTGGTTAATACATGTCTTTTGAAGATGAAACGTGACCAAGCAGTGAAAGACAGAAGGTAGTTGAGTGATAAGTGAGGCTAAAGTAGTTACCAAGACAAGTGTCGAAGAAGCGTTGGAAGACTGGATTGATGCTGAAGCAGTTAGTGTAATCAATACTAAATGTGAGAAGAAGCAGCTAAATGATTGTTTTAGAAAAGTATATAACTAATAAAGGAACTCAATGAAGAAAAGTATTTCATACCAATCCAATCAAATAAAGTAATCTAACAATTATCTATTATGATCTCGAACATATTCAGTCTTTTACATTTTTTAGCTTAGCTAATGGCTTAATCCTACATCAGGAGTATCAATAATCTAGATTACTAGCATTAATTCAAATTTATGCTTATACGCTGGACGATTTCCATTGTCATACAAGTAGTTAATCTATTAGAAACGTGATCTGTAGTTACTCTTTTTGTTCAATTGTAAGTGGTTTTTTTTTTTTTTTTTTAAAAATAAAAACAATCTGGATTTCCTTTTATACGAAGGGCATTTTGCAACCCGTTTTTGGAAGACGAACTCTATCCTCTGATAAACACCTAATTATCTTAAACAATATCTTATGAGTGGCCGAATAGTCGACCAATCTTCTTAGGTTATCAAGTCTAACATATTTGTTCATCTTAGTACTTGAGGTTAAAGTTATTTGATTGGAATTGAGCCGCACAATTGGTTCTGGCATGCCTGCACATATTACACTGCACGTGATCAAATTTGAAACCAAGAGGCAACAGATGGTATGTCTTGTTTTCATGTAAAGTGATTATCATTGAGTGGACCACTTGTTGTATGGATAGAATATTATTCGATAGATGTGTATGTGACACATCGGGAGGAAAAAATGATTGTATTGTAAATTATGGTCAACTATGTTGTTTCTTTTCTTTTCTTGTTGCTGACCTAACCAATGCTCCAATGTCATTCGGCCTTTAGGTTTGTATGTGTGTGATTCATCCACATATCCAAACCATTGATATTACCAGCCTCAAATGTGAATGGCTCATGAACCAAAGATTCTTATGTTGAAAAATTGTAAAGGCAGCCAATGGAGAAACAATTAATAAGAGCATGAGCACATAAATGAGGTAGATCTAAAATTCACATGGACCACACCACAAAAAACAGTGGTGATTGAATGCCCTCGATAAAAAAACTTCTCGTGACCATAAAAGTTTTGGATGAAGCTAATATTTGTATTTTTCCCTCATCATCGGGGTTTGTATGACCTAATCAACTGGTTGGGCAGCAAATAAACATTACAACAAGCCTTAAGAAGTTTTTAATGGTGGGTGTTCAATCACCACTATTTTCTTGTAGCCTGGTCCAGTTGAGATTAGGATCTATCTCATTTTTTGGGCTCATGTCCTAAAATAATCCAGACAAGTAGATGGACGGCATAAATGTATATATGGTGTTTTTATAATGCCAATCAACACACACTGATTACAACTCTATTTTATTATAATTCAACTAACTCTGTTATATCATTTTCCATATCAAATTTAATTAAGGGTTATAATTCCACCAGCAACCCCTTATGTGACAGGGCAAAATGTGCACTGGGAATTAATGAGCAAGAAATACATGTAAAAGATATAGGCCATTCAGCATATAATTAAGTGCACAACGAACATTTCAAAGATAACATTGTCCACTTAGTCAGGTAGATTAACCTTGTAGGAAGAATTGAGCATCTAGAAAAGAGTCTAATAGTAAAAATTTAACAAGCCCATGTGGCTCAGTTGACAGTGTACCATCCTCATCTCTGACCCGTGTATAAAAGGACCCTAGCTTCAAGATAATATTAAAAATAATTATCAGGGCAATCTCCTCTCTAAGTAAGAGGATTGCGGCGAAACGTACTATGAATGTTCTTAAAATTTGGATAGTAGCAATCGAATGCCAGTCCAAATTTGAAGTCGTCCATTCCATTTGATCCGAAGAAGGTGGCCACATTGGACACAAACGCGGATTCATCTTACCCCTACCAGAATAGACTTGTCTTGGCAAGAGCTTTGTGGGGCCCACCGTAATGTTTGTGTTTTATACATATAGTTTGTCCATTTTGTCGGATTATTTTGGATGCGGATTGCATCCTACCCCGTCAGTCTCTAGCCATGAACGGATAGTTTTGTAGGTAGGCCCACCGTGATGTATTGTTTATTTATACCATACATTTCTTTTCTGAGAACATTTTAAGATATGAGCCCAAAAATAAGTTGATCCAATGCTCAAGTGAACCACACCAACTAGTAAACTTGGTTCACATTAAATGTAAAAACATTAAACATAAGAGTCATATGTAGTGTGGTCTACCTTAACCTTGGATCTAACTCACTGTTAAGCACATACATTAAATTTCAATAGTAAAGAGATAGACATCATGGATAAACAAATACATCATGGAGAGCCTACCCACAAATTTGACCGTTCTGCTAAAGATGTTTTATGTTAAAATGGATGAATGGCGTTGATAAAACACGTAAATCACAATGCCCCACAAATCCCCACCAAGCTATAGTAACATATCTCGTTCTTTAGAATTTCCAGGCTGGGGAATATACGGGACATAATTGAAGTTTGAGGTTTGCTCGAGATATTATAGGTAAAATAAAAAAATCCTTGAATAAATTTTTAAAATTTTTTTAATATAAGTTAATAAATAAAATAAAATCTAATATGTAACTATACAGTGAATTTTTAAAAAATTAAATTAATTTAAGATAATATTGGGATGATTTCCCCAAAATAACCGCGAAAATTCAAAACTACCGATATTTTAAAAAATATCGTGATATTATTATACAGTTTATTTCTCGCGAAAATATCACGATATTTCAAGATATCGGTCTTCTCTGTCACACTGCATCCAACTCGAGCGTCGGAGTTGCCGGACACGCTCGCGTGTCAGCTTTCAAATGGGAATTATTCGGTGGCACTTTCGTAATTATCACGAAGACAATGCCGCTCGCCCAGTTTGACCTAACCCAAAAGCAGCCCTTGCGGAGCTACAATGGAATTTTTCGCGGGGAAATGATTAGATACAGCAGCTGTATCATTAGTCATGATACAGATAAATCATTTCAATATCCTATCCGTAGAAAGAGTAGTCCATACTATGATTATTACGTGATGCTAAAATCAGGCCAATCCATCCACGGAGTGATCCACACCAGTAATTATACCATATCCACGGCTGTCCATTGACATCACAATTTTTTCACCGCCTATTTGGATTGGTTCGAATTTCACATCAGGCGATCATTATGGTGTGGCCCATCTTTTTTTTTTTTGGTAAAAAGATCATTTTCTCTTAATACCTCATCTTGAGATAACTATCCGATGCTCTGGCCGATAGATAGTACTGTACGTGCGGTTTTTGTTTTTAGCAAGTGGAGCTGATTTCAGTGATCTGAAACGTTGATGGGATCCACAGACAACCCTTGATCAGAAGAATCTAGCTATAGAATCTTTGGTATTTACTGTTTCAATAGAAACCCTCCCTGTGTTGGCCGCTATTGATAGGTTTAGATTTCTTTCCATCTATGGAGATTTTTGGTGCATAAATCACTAACAGTGGGTCTCATGGTATGAACGGTTTGGATCATTCAATAATAGACCCCACTTGTAAAAAATTTAAAAGTAAAAATAAGAATTTACTTCGTACGATGAAAACAAAGATAAGAATTGTCATATTTATTTACATTTTTTGGAGAATTACAGCAGAAATAACCAAAATTGAGATAAAAAATAAAAAATAAAAACTCAGCTACCAGTCTCTTCATCTAACCGTCGATGCAACGGCATGTGCCCAAGACTTCAGTTGATCTTTCATGTCGGTCTGATCACCAACGGCTGAGATTCTCCAATTCGCTAATGGGTTCTCTTCCTTTCGATCAACCATCCATGCTTCCGAAAGATAAGGCCTAGAAACAGCAGTTTCATGCCCAGGCTCTTCCTCCCTTTCTTTCTTTCCCAATCTCTGCAGGCCTGGGACGATCGAAATCAGCCTCGTATCCATATCGGCTTCTGAAAACGTAAAACCCAAATCCAAAAGTCCCTTCAATTCTTGGAATTCTAGATCGGACAAGCTCTTGCTCATCTTCTTCTTTCCTTGGCGCTGCACCGTCTCCTTCGATGGCCTTTTGGGTTCTTGATCTGGGATTCTCTCTGTAATTTCTACAGCTTCTTTTTCGGAGAGGATTGTATCAAGCTTGGGCATTGGGAGGACGGAATTTGGGGAGAAGGAGAGGGATTGGTCACTGTGAGATCTACGGTGGAGGCTTTGAAGGCGAGAGATGGCAGCTTTTTCGATGTGGGAATCAGATTCTAGAGGACTTGGATTAGCTGGAGGAGGAGGAGGAGAGGGTGGTTCTTTAGGAGGATGAGAGGGTGGTTCTGTAGAAGGAGGAGGAGGGGGAGGAGGAGGAGGAGAGGGTGGTTCTATAGAAGGAGGAGGAGGAGGATGAGAGGGCGGTTCTGTAGAAGGAGGAGGAGGAGGAGGAGGAGGAGGAGGATGAGAGGGCGGTTCTGTAGAAGGAGGAGGAGGAGGAGGAGAGGGTGGTTCTGGAGGGGTATTATGGTAAAACCAGTAGATTTCGAAGAGGTCTAGAACTTGCTCTTCCATTGAAAGTATAGGCTGAAGAGAGGAAGAAAAAGGGCAATTTCGAGTGAGAGAGAGAGGGAGAGCGACTGGTAGAAAAAAAGGAGAGGGGCGGTTTAATATAAAGATCTGGTTCATTGAATTGCCTCTGCTTTATTTTGAATTTACGAATATGCCCTCGCTTCCCTTCTTTCCTGTCGGGAGTGATATTATACTCGGGCAGCGTACGAAGCTTGATAGGCGGAAGTGTATTGGCTGGTGTACCCCACACCAGCTATATAGATGAGGTATGTACGTGTCGTGCGAAGACGAGCGCTGAGTCGCCGACGCTTCTCGAGCTCCGAGTTGTACGAACGGTTCAAAGGAGAACAAATTACATGGCCCCACAATGATGTTTTTATTATATCCACACCGTTCATCCATTTTTCAAGATCATTTTAGGATATTATCCAAAAAAATGAATCATATCCAATGATCAATTGGACCACACCACAAATAGCAGCCGAGATAATGATTTTCATTAGCAGACGTTCAATCCCCCACTTCTTTTTTCAGCGTGGTCCATTTGATCATTAGATTTGTTTTATTTTTCCTCTCAAGATTTAAGACGAGCTTGAAAAATGGATGGATGGTTTGGATATAACACATACATCATGATGGGACCCATGAAACTTGTTAGTTGGTGTAGGTACGCGTGGTGCCAGTACGAACGGTGACGCTCCTCGAGTTCGAGTTGTACAAACGGTTCAAAGGAGATCAAAGTTAAATTTCCCCCAAAAGGATATATTTATTATATCCACACCGTTCATTAATTCTACAAGATCATTTTTTAGCATGATCCTAAAAAATTGAATCATATCCAAAGCTTAAATGAACCACACCACAAATAGGAATGGGGAGAATAATTTTCACCATTAAAACATTTGTAAGGCTTACGGCAACATTTATTTTCCATGCAATCTGTTCATGAGATAGAAAAACCCTAGGTGAAGGAAAAAAAAAATTTCCCACAAGTACTGTGACCCTCAAAAAGATTTCAATGGTAGGCGTTCAATCTCCTACAACTTTTTGCAGTATAGTTCACTTAACCGTTATATTTATCTCATTTTTCATTTCGTGTCTTACAAGCATCTCAAATGGATGGACAGTTTGGATATAACACATGACTCATGATGGGATTTGCAGAACTTACGAGCATAAATTCACCAGCTATGCAGCTGGTCTGTGTGATACACCAGCCAATCCGTTTGCGCTTCACATATGAAGAAAGACATGCTCACGGGTGAAAGCTACCTGAGCCACTTGGATGTTTATATGCCATTCAAATCAATTATAATGTTATTTTCTGATGTAGAGCGGGTTGTGGACAATTTCATGGCCAAGATGGATCAAAAAAGGCACGGTTGGCGACAGAAGTGATCCAGACCATCGGACTTTAAATTGGGCGTATCTCACAATCCGGAATGAGTTATCCAACGTAAAATATATGATTTTGGGGTAGAACGAGCTACTTTAGCCAACCAACCCTGCTACACCGGGTTGCGCAGCCCGGATTTGCGAGAAACCCCCTAATCGACGGTCGTTTCCTCGTTTTAATTTTATTGTTACTATAAATAGTAAGTTTTAGTTTGAGTATAACTTTTCATCCGTTGGGCTTTAGGAGTTGTGTTCAACATGAAAAGTGCTTAGGATAATTAGGAGAACGGTTTGGTGAAGCCAAATAGGACACTTACTATTTTTGGCCGAAAACCTTGCGCACTAGTAGACATCATGACCGTCTATAAATAGTAAGTTTACTATTTATAGTAAGTTGCGAATTCTAGGAGTTTTAGTTGTAGTTTGAGTCTGATTTCTTTCTTATTGCTTGGTTCCCTTATTTAAAGGGTTGTGAACTCGATTTTAGGGATTCATTAATCAATTTCGAATTTATTAGAAATTATTCTTATTTTCTACTTTCTTTCCTCGTGGATTCGAGAAGTCTCTGTGAGGAGTCTAGAGAAGTTCCGTGGATTCGGAATATTTATCATCTTGAGGAAGATGGTGCTCGACCTCACGTCCTTCCCTGCGTCAGTTTGGTATCAGAGCGAGGTTTCTCCTCGGATCGATGGTTTCTAACGACGGGTCGGGCAACAATCCCATGAGCGGTGCCCCAGGAAATTTACCTTTAACGACGGCAGTTTTCGAAGCAACCATGCAAGAGAATCGACAAGCCATGCAAGGGCTGCAGGCTTCTATAGACCGCATAGAGAATCTCTTAGAGGAAACCCTAGGGTAACTCCGTGTTCCTTGTGGTAATCTTCCACCGCCGATTGTTGAAACTCGCAATCGCCTTGATCGCAGGATAGTACCAGCAATGCATCCACGGGTCATTCCTGAGGAAGGGGGATCCAGTGAGGAGGAAATCGATGACATAATCTTTCAACACTCCAGACAAGGTGACGTTCGAGTAGATCAGACAGATCGAAAATTTAAGATGCGGGTTGATATTCCTAACTTCAATGGCCAACTACACATTGAGGATTTTCTCGATTGGCTTTCTAAAGTTGAGCGATTTTTCGACTATATGGATATCCCTGAAGCAAATAAGGTCAAGCTTGTGGCCTACAAGTTGAAAGGAGGAGCTTCAACTTGGTGGGAACAACTGCAACTCGCACGAACTAGACAGATGAAAGCATCAATCCGTACATGGCAGTGGATGAAGCAGCTATTACGTGCCCGATTCCTCCATAGCAATTACGATCAGGTATTATTTCAACAATACTAAAATTGTCGACAGAGTAGTCGGTCGGTGAGAGAATATGCACAAGAATTTTACCGCCTGGCGGCGCATAACGATTTAGTCGAGACTGAATCGAAGCAAGTCGCCCGATTCAACGGTGGACTGCGTATGACGATCCAGAATCGGGTCTAGATGCAACCCGTCTGGACGATGAATGATGCGATCAAGTTGGCTACTCGGACAGAAGCACAACTTGAACGTTCTACCACACGGCCCTATTCTACCGCAAGGATCACTACGGCGGGTCCACCCCAGGGAGCTCCACAGTATAGGGGGAAGGAACCCGTAGGAGCACGCACTCAACCTCCTACGTTTGAGAGCCGAGATCAGGGAAGCGGACAAGCTAGACCCCAAAGGGGCGTATCGACTGCTGCTGGTCCAAGTAGAATCCCGAACCCTTACGCTCGACCCCGGCCTGACAATTGCTATCGTTGTGGCCAACCGGGCCACCTATCAAATACTTGTCCCCAGCGAAAGGTGGCGAACCTCACCCTCAATGATGGTAGTGCTGATAACGCTGATGAAGATTCAGATGATGAAGAGAAGGAGCATACCACCGAGGACGAGGTAGATGAATCAAGTTGGGTTCAGCAAGATCGCGGCGAGTCACTCGTCGTGAGGCGGTTATTATATGAGTCAAAAAAAGAAGTGCATCCACAAATGCATAACATCTTCCGCACTAGGTGTACGGTGAATCGAAAGGTTTGTGACGTGATTATTGATAGTGGCAGCAGCGAAAATATCATCTTCAAGGTCATAGTGGAGAAATTGCAATTGAAAATAGAGCGTCATCCCTCTCCATATACAATCGGTTGGATCAAGAAGGTCAGTGAAACAAAGGTAACTGAACGGTGCACCATATTCTTTTCAATTGGTAAACATTATAAGGATGAAGTAGTATGCGATGTGGTTGACATGAAAGCATGTCACATACTACTCGGTCGACCCTGGCAATCTGACCGTGATGCCACTCATAAAGGGCGAGATAACATATATATCTTCGTCAAGGATGGCCGGAAGACCATATTAGCCCCTATGGATCCAGAGGGACCACCTGAAACTTCTAAAGTGGAGGGTCGTTTTCTCTTAACCATACGGGACTTCGTGGAAGAATCTAAAGAAACAGGACAGGCTTATGCATTAATTGTAAAAGGAGAAGAACTCGAGCCTACCATCATCCCTGAAAAACTAAAGTCCTTATTATATGAATTCAAAGAAATCTGGCCCGATGACCTTCCCGATGGGTTGCCTCCCATGCGGGATATCCAACACCATATCGACTTTATCCCCAGGTCCAGTCTACCCAATCGGCCTCATTATCGAATAAGTCCGAATGAGTCCGAGATTCTTCAAGGGCAAGTGGAAGAGTTGATCCGTAAGGGTCTTATTCGAGAAAGCATGAGTCCGTGTGCTGTACCAGATCTGTTAACTCTAAAGAAAGATGGGAGTTGGCGCATGTGTGTCGACAGCCGAGCCATCAACAAAATCACTATAAAGTACAGGTTTCCTATACCCCGGTTGGACGATATGTTGGACATGTTAGAGGGTGCCAAAATATTTTCTAAATTGGATCTAAGGAGTAGTTATCATCAGATTCGAATACGACCGGGTGATGAGTGAAAAATGGCCTTTAAGACCAAGGAAGGATTGTATGAATGGATGGTCATGCCCTTCGGTCTTTCGAATGCGCCTAACACGTTCATGAGATTGATGAACCAAGTTCTAAAACCTTTCATTGGACGATTTGTTGTGGTTTATTTCGATGATATTTTGATATACAGTTAAGATGAAACTACCCATATGCAACACATCAAGAAGGTCCTTCAGGTGCTTATTGAAAATAAACTATATCTTAATTTAAAGAAGTGCAACTTCATGACTAATAGCCTATTGTTTCTGGATTTTGTCGTAACGTCCACGGGCATTCGAGTGGATGAGGAAAAGGTGAAGGCAATCAGAGAATGGCCAGTTCCCACAAATATTCACGAAGTGCGAAGTTTTCATGGACTGATGATATTCTATCGTCGATTCGTGAGAAATTTCAGTACTATTGTGTCACCAATCACAAATTGCATGAAGAAAGGGCAGTTTTAGTGGACTGACGAAGCCAACAAGAGTTTTTCCGAAATCATGCGCAGATTATCTACGACCCCGGTTCTTGTACTTCCCAACTTCGACAAACTGTTTGAAGTCGAATGTGATGCCTTATATGTCGGAATTGGGAGAGTTTTATCTCAAGAAGGTAGGCCGGTAGCCTTCTACAGTGAGAAACTTAGCGATGCACGTAATAAGTGGTCTACATACGAGATCGAGTTATACGCGGTGGTCTAGGCACTGCGACATTGGCGACATTATTTGATTCAAAGGGAATTCATACTTTACACAGACCATCAAGCTCTCAAATTTATTAATAGTCAAGCTAACATTAACCGTATGCATGCTAGATGGATCTCGTTTTTACAGGAATTCACGTTCGTGCTAAAACATAAGTCAGGACAACAGAACAAGGTAGGCGATGCTTTGAGTCGCCGTGCAAATTTGTTAGTAACTATCAGCAACGAAGTCGTCGGGTTCGAGTGCCTTAAAGACATATATGCCAATGACGACGACTTCAGGGACGCATGGGTTAGATGCCAAGAAGGTCACTCCGACGACTTACATATGTAAGACGGGTTCCTTTTCAAGGGAAATCGATTGTGCATCCCGAACAGTTCGCTAAGGGAGCAGATAATCCAAGAGCTACATGGAGGTGGCCTCAGTGGACACCTTGGGCGAGACAAGACGTGAGCTCTTGTGGAAGAACGGTATTACTGGCCGCAGTTGGTACGTGATGTGGGAAGGAAAGTCTAACGTTGTTACATTTGTCAAACCTCTAAGGGGCAATCTCATAATACGGGCCTCTATACCCCGTTGCCTGTGCCTGATGGCCCTTGGGAGGATTTATCTATGGACTTCGTGCTTGGTCTCCCATGAACACAACGTGGCATGGATTCGGTGTTCGTGGTAGTGGATCGTTTCTCTAAGATGGCGCACTTTATTCCATGCAAGAAAACTCTCGATGCAACACACGTGACGAATCTATTCTTCAGAGAAATTGTGCGGCTACACGGGGTTCCCAAGACTATTACTTCTGACCGTGACACGAAGTTCATAAGCCACTTTTGGCGAACTTTGTGGACTCGATTCGATACACGACTTCAGTTCAGCAACGCCTACCACCCACAAACTGACGGTCAAACTGAGGTTGTGAATCGCACTTTGGGAAACCTCCTTCGATGTATTTCAGGAGAGAAACTGAAGCAGTGGGATTTGGCCTTGTCTCGAACTGAGTTTGCATTCAACAACATAGTGAACCGCTTGACAGGGAAATCCCCGTTCCAGATTATTTACGGACGAGTACCTTGCCACACACTAGACTTGGTCCCTCTGCCCAAGCTCCCAGGCATGAGTATTGCAGCAGAACATATGGCAGACAGGATCATGGGTATTCATGTGGAGGTGCAAACTAAGCTACATGCCTCGAACGAAAAGTACAAGGAACAAGCGGACAAGCATCGTCGACAAAAGGTGTTCGAGGTGGGCGACCAGGTAATGGTCCATTTGCGAAAAGAAAGATTTCCGACCGGGACGTACAACAAGCTAAAGAATAAGAAGATTGGACCGGTACTGATCATCCGAAAGATCAATGACAATGCTTATGTTGTTGATCTTCCAGATGACATGGCGATCTCACGGACTTTCAACGTCGCGGACCTGACCGAGTATCATGAACCAGCGCAGGAGGAGAACTCGAGAACGAGTTCTTTTCAAGTGGAGGGGACTGATGTAGAGCGGGTTGCAGACAATTTCATGGCCAAGATGGATCAGAAAAGGCACGGTCGGCGATAGAAGTGATCCGGACCATCGGACCTTAGATCGGGCGTATCTCACAATCTGGAATGAGTTATCCAACGTAAAATATATGATTTTGGGGTAGAACGAGCAACTTTAGCCAACCAACCCCGCTACGCCGGGTTACGCAACCCGGATTTGCGAGAAACCCCCTGATCGACGGTCGTTTCCTCGTTTTAATTTTGTTTTTACTATAAATAGTTAGTTTTAGTTTGAGTATAACTTTTCATCCGTTGGGCTTTAGGAGTTGTGTCCAACATGAAAAGTGCTTAGGATAATTAGGAGAACGGTTTGGTGAAGCCAAATAGGACACTTACTATTTTTGGCCGAAAACCTTGCGCACTAATAGACATCATGACCGTCTATAAATAGTAAGTTTACTATTTATAGTAAGTTGCGAATTCTAGGAGTTTTAGTTATAGTTTGAGTCTGATTTCTTTCTTATTGCTTGGTTCCCTTATTTAAAGGGTTGTGAACTCGATTTTAGGGATTCATTAATCAGTTTCGAATTTATTAGAAATTATTCTTATTTTCTACTTTCTTTCCTCGTGGATTCGAGAAGTCTCTGTGAGGAGTCTAGAGAAGTTCCGTGGATTCGAAATATTTATCATCTTAAGGAAGACGGTGCTCGACCTCACGTCCTTCCCTGCGTCATTTTCATAAGATGAACTACAAACGTAAACCGATTTAGCCACTATTATAGCTATGTACAAAACTTTTATGTCATTCAATCCCTATTATTTCCTCCACTCGAGTTTTAGATTTTCTTAGTGTTTACTTGTGTGTTTTAAAATGAGATGATAAAATGTATAGACGAAGTGGATTTTTCACCAAAATCATGGTGGACCCGCCAATCTTTCAGCTTAGAACTTCCTCTGTGAAGGCTTTGGCAGGAAATCGGCATCCGGTTAAATTCAATATATTGGGAAGCGGATCGCTCGTAACCCGGACAGAGAGATATACCGGGGGCTTTGTCGGGCCTTCAGGAATGTCGATAACAAATCCACTCGGTCCATCTATTTTGTAAGAACACTGTAAGACAGGAATCTAAAACTCAGGAAGATCCAAGCCTCTCATCAAGTGGGTCCAACGGGCAGATAGCTTTTCTTTAAAATAACGACGTACTGGTTATAGGTTGGGTGACTCTTAAGAAACAAAAGAATGAAAAATTAAAAGTAGTATTGACAGAAAGCGCTTGGCGTCCATTCAAGGTCTATGAAAAAGCGCCACACAGGCATATCATGAATTGGACACTTCATTGTATGAATATATTTCATTGTGAAAGAACAATCATCAAATAATTCATAGGTATAAAACTATTATCAAATTATTTTCAATAATTCCTGGGTAAAGCAAAATAGAGTGTAGATGGTACAAGTTTTCAATAACACTTGAGAAGGGGCCTGGGTGTATGGAAAGTACCGCATCATTTAAAAAGTAATTAAATAATGGAAGTCACTATTTATTTATTTATCCATTTACAATTATTATTATTATTTTTATACTTAAATATCAATACAACTTTTATTTTAATTATTTTGAGGTAAACTAAATTGCTAGAAAAAATAAAAAATTGTGATTGGTAAAATTCGATAGTAGCAAAAATCATTAGAATTCTTATTTTATATATTACAAGAACCTCTTTTGTTATTAATAAATTAGGAAAGGGAAAAAAAAACTAAGAGGAAGTTTTTTTTTTGGCTGTTAGCAATAAGAGAGTTTTCTTTCTTGCGCGCCTATAAAATAAATAAAAACTGAAAGAAAAGCAATTGATTAGCCGTTCATCAAGGTTTAATTTGATTCAATGATTAAAGTTGGACGAGGACATATAGCTTGAGGATGTCAAACAGTAATACATTTATTTACATTAACCTTTTGAGGGTATCATTTAAGATATACTGTAACTACTTAGCAGAAGATGAGAGCTTTTGTTTCCACTCATTGGGATAGAAACAAGCAAAAGAGAAATCACAGTTGTTTTTGAGTTATTTGGATAAATGCAATAACTCATGAGAACAAGGTATCACATGAAGGAATTAGGTGTGTATGTTTTATCCACGTTCATCTATTTTGCTAGCTTATTTTAATGCATGAACTAAAAATTATACGAGGTAGTTCCAAATCTCATGCAACCACATCATAGGAAACAAGGATGATTGAATGCCTACATTAAAGACTTCTTGAAAGGCATAAAAGTTTCAGATCAAGTCTACCTAGACTAACCAATAAGTTAGATGACAAATAAACATTAGTGGACCCTCATAAGGTTTTGGTGGGAGTTCAGTCACAACGGTTTCTTATAGCGTGGTCTACTTAAGATTTGAATTTGCCTTCATGCCTAAATGAATGGACCGTGGTTAAATCACATACATCACCGTGAGGGATACAAAGCTCCACAGCAGTCGCTATCTATTCCCAGCCCCTGCATTTTCACTGCAAAAGTTACATGCATGAAATGACCACTTTGCTGACTATTTTACACTTTTTCACTATGGTCTCATGCTCATATCTCATTTTTTATGGCGTTGGATAGGGTGCCCTTCTTCTGGGTTAGACAAAAGAGTAGGCCAGACGCTAGTTTAACACATTCCAATTTGGCACGTGGAGATGCGGATACTCCTCTCATATCTCCTTCAGAGCTTTGCTAGTCCCTCACGAGTGTGTACATGTCAGGTAATGTACACGCGTACACCAATGTGGCAGATAACTGCAGTATTCGAGTTATTTAGTAGATTTCCAATCAATTGAATATATATACGGCCGTAAAAATAAATAAATTCAACCAAAAATTTCTAACCCATAATACCTGCTAAGTGGACCACTTTTATCTTTGGGCTATAGCATTTACATAAAAGGTTTTGCTTGATGGATAGCTTGGATATTTCACTTATTTACCAACCTGGCATATGAGGCGGCGTGTGAGCAATCAGCAAAAACTCTTTTTCGTAAACGCATGGCTCACCAGATGTTAGATGGGTTTGGTTCTACAGTGGGATCCAAACGTGACTTGCTTTGATGATATTTAGATGTAATCTATTTTGAAACGGAAGGTTTGAGATGCTTTGGCACGCAAGCTGCCGGTCCTCCAACAAGCAGCATTTGGATATGCGCATCTCCAAGTGCCAGACTGTGGTATGGATGTGACGTCTTGTCTAGTTATTGGATTGGTCCACAATTATCATCCTGTCTAGTTATTAGATTGGTCCACAGACCATTCCATGCCAAACAATAAGCCGCTGACTCATCAGCTGGGCCCATGTATAAGAAATAAACAGTTGGAAGAAGAAGGAATGAAAAGAGAGAGAGAGGCACTCAGAAACTGTACACAGGCGATGCTTATACGCAAGCATGCGGAAATTATACACTCGGCATGCTTTAACTCTAAATTAAAGCAGATAAAATGTGGGACCCATTCTCTCTAAGTTACAATCTCAAAATTGAGTTGGGATCCTCTGTTATCAGGTTAACAGAGAATTCCTGTTACCCTAATGGTTTGGTGCGTCCAAAGCTGTTTTTTATTTATTTTTATTTTTTTAGTGAGTAGTGACGTGGACCAATGAGGATTAGGGTATCAGGAATTCTCTGTTAACCTAATAACAGAGGATCGAGACTCCTCAAAATTAGATTGGTTGAACAATTCTAACCAAACCATGAGATAGAGCTGTGTGGGCCCCACTGTGGTGAGTGTTGAACATGTACATTTGATGGATCCCCATTAAATTATGGGATATCTCAAAAATCAGTCATATACGGAACTCAGGTGGGCTATACCATATAAAATCATGTAAAGATATGCATAAAACATATAAAAGCACTTAGTATAGCCCACCTAAAATTTGGACGCATTTAAAACTTGATCTGAGCCCTCATCCAAGTGGGACACACATAATGGATGGGCTAGATTTGTGAACCACACATCGGTGGGCCCAATAAATGATTATGAATGTTTTGATGGGAGAGTAACCCCTCTCAACTTTTTTACGTGGTGTGGCTCACAAAAGTCATCGATTGACTTAATTTTTAAGCTCGAGGCCCCACTATGGAATGGTGCATCTAACTGATGGGGTAGATGTTCGACATGCATCACAGTAGGGCCCATAGAGCTCAACCTCATGGAAAGTTCCCATGAGCTCGATGGCATAGAACCATTTCTTTTACATATATATATATATATATATATATATATATATATATATATATATATATATATATATATATATATATATATATATATATATATATATATATAAGATTTAGATTAATTAACCTAAGAAATTTTATTTAGATATTATTAAAATTTTAAAAAGCATAAACACAAATTATGCAACTAGGATTATTTTGATTAATGTTATTGAAAATTGAAAAAAGTAAATGATGATCCTTCAATCTAAAATTTCTCCCCCCTACTTATTTAAGGTAGAGGGGAGGAATAAAAGCACACAGAAACCTTGGCGTAGATTCGGGTAGACAAACAAAGTAGTCCAAGGCGAACCCCATGTACATGCACCACAAATGTAGATGAATGGGAGGAAAGAGTCTCTCTCTGTCTCTTTGCTTTTCTCTTCTTCTTCTCTCTTTTATTTATAAGGATGAATAAAGGTGGTAAGAGGAGATACAAGGTCTTTTTCTTTCCCCCAGAGATAAGATATATTTATAAGAATGAATTAAGGTTGTAAGAAGAGATTAGTTATGGTATTTCACCACTCATAAGATCTTAGTATACCCCATTGTATCTAAAGTTTGTGATCCCACCTTATCCATGTATTTAAATTGATCAAATCCTTCCACTCATTGTGGTCACCATCCTTTACCAATAACCACATGCATAAACCTGAAGTACATATCACTAAATCTTTATCATTGGATGTTCATTAATCATGATTATAGTCAATGGTTATAACTATAGTTAACGGTTGAAAAAACTTTAAGTAACCAATAGAAAAACTTTGATGCACGGGCTAGTTGTTAAAACACTTCATGAACCATACAAACTATAAGATCAGTTTCACAACAATATCTTGGGTGACCAAGTGTATCTCTTATTGCATTATGTGAGCATTAATTAGACCTTGATATATGCACATAGCTACACCCATAATGAAAAATCTTGTTCTTAGCAATTCCTTGGCTTGATAATTTTTAAGGAGATTTTTAAATTTTAAGGTTTTTCTAAGAATATTATCAGGATAATCTCACTGAAAATAGAATATTTATTGTAAATTTGTAAATATATTTAAAATATACAATAAATTCCTTGAAGATTTTATGAGTAAATATCGTAAAAATATCATGATAATATCATGGTATTTTCAAATCTGCCAATATTTTGAAAATCGCATGGTATTATTATTTAGTGTATTTTTCATGATATTATTATGATATTTTGAAAATCTCTGCAATATTTGTCACACTACCTACACTCACGTATCAGTTATCACAGTAACGTTGTAAAGTAAGATAAATCATATGTTATCGTGACCTTGAGCTCCTTACACATCCTTAGATTCAGAGATTTCAGTCAAAGCTGATGCATCCGCAAGTTAATCTTGTTTGGGCATGATAGGCCTCTCGTTTAAAAACTTGAAGTAATTCAACAATGTAAGTGTCAATAGGTCCAACACCAAGTGCCTATATTCATAATATACACTCACATTTCTATGTAAGATAACCTAAAGGCATACCAACTTATCATCTAGGCAATGTTGGAGGCTCTCCATCTTTAATTGTTATCAATTATTTCACAAATAATAGATGGCCAAAATAAAAATAACCAAATGTCAATCCAGGGCACAACCTTAAGAAGAAAATCATTAAATGCATTTATTTATTTATTATTATTATTAATTTTAAACATCTCGTAATTCTTCCCTAATCCAATGCTCTGATGATCTTACGACCCTAATTTTGGGTTCATGATACACCTATATCGGGATACATAATTTAGACGGGTTAATTTGACCTAGTTGTATGCCACTATGCAATTTCTAGGTTATTTCTACGTTCTTGCATATCATTGCTAAGTTCTCATCCCTCAAATTGTTTGGTTATTATTGTTTTTTTTTTTAAAATATATATATTATTATAAGGGTAATAAGTGAGTCATAGTGATCTACCTAATTTGTTCAGTGACCTTCGGGCTCCCAATGTCATGATTATAATATTGGAAATAATGTGATGAAAGTAGTAAATAATATTTAATAAAAATTAAAAAAATAAAATAAGAAAAGATGACTTGTATGTTTGAGTCAAAGCATGATTATGTCATTTGGCTTGAAAATCTTTCCTCCTTGGACTGTCTTAAGCGCAACAAGAATAATGAATGAATTTGGAACATGAGTATTCTCTGTCCTCAAATAAACTTGAACCCAGCCCTGTATGGCAGGGCTTGGCATGCGCACATGTAGTCAATGGCATAGGTTCTGGCTAATTGCATAGTCCCATTGTACCAAATTCACATGCACCTTAAGAATATGAACAAGCCTCGTGTAAAACTTTTCTCTTATATACTTCAATTTTTCTTTGGTAATTTGCAATATGAAACAAGAAATACATTAAAAATAAAACACTTTCCAAAACAAGAAATAACAATTTTTGTTGAATATTTTTAAAACACTTTATTTTAAAATCCTTTTAAAATATAACATACACCCTCGACATTTCGATTTTTGGCATGTAGGCATCTCAAACATAGCTCATCAATTGAATGCCTTACATTCCATGTGTTATACATTCTTTATGAACTAGAGGAAAAAAGTGCCAAGCTCGCCATGATGCGGACAACCGAACCTTGTAGTTCTTTAACACGGTGAAATTTGATTGGGCCATATGCTATTTTTAAAAATAGGATCACTGCGGTATTGAGCAACTTTCAAACATGCATTGTTATAACATCTTTTAAAACGACACCTAACCCGACAATATCCTTCCATATCCATGATCCAGTGAATCCAACACGCCGCTTTTAGAAATGGAGCCCACTGCAATAGTTGATAACTTTCAAATATGCTTTGTCGTGACATCTTTTAAAACGGCACCTGACCCAACCATATCCTTCCATATACATGATCCACTGAATCGCAAGTCTAACACGTCCACGGATTGTCAGTGGAAGCCAGCAGCAGCAATAGCTAATACGACAACGTGTTGTAGGGAGCCCGTACCACAAAAATCTCTGTAGGGCCCATTTATGTCTGACATCTGCTCCGTCTATCATTTTCTAAAGCTTATGTTAGGCCGTGATGCCAAAAGGCAGAATCATCCAAAACTCAAGCGGGTCACACCACAAAGAACAATGGGTGGGAGATGCCTCACTTTTTCTTGCGGTGTGGACCACATGAGTTTTCTATGACGGATAGAGTGGATGTCACACATACATCTCGGTGGGCCCCTTGAGGTTTTTTGTTGCACGGGCTTCCAACAGACGGTAGGAAATTAATACTCGATTGCACAATGGACTTTAGTACCGTCAACGGATTTTCTTGTGAGGAATTAATTATATGATACACGACACATGACAGCGAACAGTCTACACGAATTGCCAATCCTGATGAATGGGACCCATGATTTTATGATCCAGACCGTTGTTTTCCACAGTGAATGTGATACCATCAACAGTTTGAATACTCTAGCCTTCACTCAATTGCATCATTTTCAGTTGAATATGGACCTTTGTAGTATTTCTCTTCATAAGCAATAAATTGGAAGGGTGATATTGTCTTATCCTATGGATTTTATTTTCATAGTCCATCTAAGTAGAAAACAGGATTCAGACGGTCCGGATTGTGTAACCATGGGCATGGTTATCAGAACGGAAAACGTGTGTATACCACACAATCAGACGGTTGCGTATCATATTATTCCCGGGGATCATGTTCCTTGTTATGAGGGAGGATACATTGGTAATAGTATTATCTAAGTTTCTCAATACACGTGGCTCGAGTGTGAGAGATCTGGATTTTTCATCTATTAGGGCCTATCAAGGACAGTGTATACCACAAGAATCATAGTCCATGATTGAGGACCCTCGAAGATTTGAAATGGGTGGTTAGAAATGTCCGAGAAATGAGAACAATGACTAGTGTTGGGAAAAAATGCGTCAAGCTCGGGTAAAGTTCTGAGACTCGTATGAGAGTAGGTCGGCTTCGCCGACACTGTCTAAAGAATTCGAGATAACACCGACAGAACAGAGGATAGGCCGGGAGGCGTAGGCAAGGACGATTAAAGTAGCTTTGTCAGAGTGATAACCTCACCTGTATAAACCCCCTAAAGGCCGAGCGTATTAAAGCCAGTCAACCGATAGAATAAGATCCCTTCAGGGAGTTGATTCTGTCGGTCACAGCTGGGAACCCGTCCTCCTGTGTCGGCCGAAACCCCCCCAGGGTCGGTCACGACCTGGCCGAGACTCCCCCAGAGTCGGTCGAGATCTAGCCGAGATGGAGAGTGGCGGAACGAGGACAGATGCTGATCTACGGAAATCCAGGGATACGGGTAGCGGATCCCTAGATTCTCGGGATCCTGAGCAATCCCAGGAGAAGAATCCTCTGAAGATAAGGATTGGCGAACTGTATAAATTTCTAAGCTTGGAACAGAAGAAGGTACGCAATACTAACCGATACAAGCTCTTGGCTATTGACCAGATAACTGACTTAAGCATCGGAGATTCCCCGGCTCTAGCCAGGGTTTCCTTGACATTGTTTTCTGTGCAGGTGAAGGAGGGTCCGTCGCAAGGAAGCCGTCCCATAAAAACACTGCAACAGTTTGACGCCGTCTGTGGGAACCGGACAAAAAGCCGTTTTCTCCAATCATTCGAATGGCAAGAACAAGAAGGACGGACCCAGATGAAGCTGGGGAGGCCGCTGCTAGTGTAGCTCAGGCAGCTCCCCCGGCAGCACCGCCTGCGACTGCAAGCCAGCCCAATCAAGGGAACGTATATCTGGATCGCGAGGTTCAAGAAATGCGGTCCGAGATGGCTGCCATGAAACACATGCTGGAACAACCGTGCAACCAGCAGATGTAGCGCCAGGAGTCGGCACAAGCTCATCCACCAGCGTCTGTAGCGCAGCCACCCGCGCCACAGTCGCCTAGACGACCAAGTCAGCCTCGAGAACCAAGTCACCCCGCGCCTGCCCGTTCAGCAACTGTCATTTTGCCTCCCTCTGATCTGAGGCATAGAATAGATCAGAGGAGGCGCAGTCGGCTACCTGCAGACGCTGAAGAAACGGCAGAGAGCGCCGAACCCTAGAAGGCTGACATACAAGACTTCAAGAACGAGGTCCGAGAGAAGATGGCAAAGGAAATGGCGGATATAAAGCACGGTTGGAACTCAAATCCGACCAAACATGAAGAAAAAGCTTCTTCGTTCGTTGACGAGGTAATGCGGGCCCGGTTGCCGGAAAGGTTCCGCTTACCCCAGATAACTCCTTTTTTCGGAAAGACCGATCCGACAGAGCATCTTGAATGCTTCAGGACTTACATGGAATTGCACGACGCCTCGGACGCTGTTATGTGCCGAGCGTTTTCTCTGACCTTGACGGACGTAGCTCGACTTTGGTTTAAGCAATTGAAACCCAGGTCGATAAAGTCGTTCGCTGAACTCAGTGACGCCTTCCTCAGCAACTTCATTGGCGGAAAAAAGAAACTGAAGCCTCCCGCGCATCTGAACAACATAGTTCAGAGGGAAGGAGAACTACTAAAAGACTACATTAAACGCTTCAATTTCGAGTCCCTACAAGTTCGAAAGCATTCTGAGGAGACAGCTCTAAACGCTCTCATGCAGGGAGTTAGAGACAAGCCCTTCTTGGCGTCACTGGATAAGAACCCGCCCGATACTCTGGGCGAGTTTATGGTTCGGTCGGACAAATACGCCGATGCGAAAGAGACGCGACTCCTAAGAGAAAAAATCCAGAATACGAAACCATCAGCAAAAGAGTCGGCCAAAAAAGAAGCCGACTCGGCCGGAGGGAGAAAGCGAAAAGACGACCGGGGGCGAGACGACAACAGGCTAGGAAAGCGACCGGACAGGAAATTCTCTACATATACCCCCCTGAACAAATCTCCTGAACAAGTACTGATGGAGATCAAGACCGAGGGCTTCGTCAACTGGCCTCGAAAAATACGAGGGAACCCTGATCGTCGGAATAAGAACAAATATTCCCACTACCATCGTGATCACGGTCACAACACGAGTGACTGTTATCACTTGAAGGACGAGATTGAGCGACTGATTAAAGAGGGCCGGCTAAGAGAACATACGGTAGGGACCGGCGTCGCCGCGGGACCGAGTGAAGAGCGGCCCCAAAAAGAAATTCGAACGATCGTCGGGGGTCATCGAGGTGGCGGGGACTCAAATAACGCCCGAAGAAACCACGCCAGAAGCCTCGACCGCCCCGAGTCCGAGGTTCTCCTGCTATCTCGGCCTCCCAAGGAGAAAAAATGAGAGAAATATTGTATCTCATTCACTGAAGAAGATGCTCGAGGCATTCATCATCCTCACGATGATGCGCTCGTAGTCACCCTCACCACCGCGAATAGAAAAGTGTTCCGGATACTGGTGGATACAGGATCATCAGCGGACGTCCTATTCGCCCAAGCGTTCGATAAAATGGGGATAGGTCGGTCGTCACTACGGCCTGTCCGAACCCTGCTCATCAGGTTCTCCAGCGGACAGGTACTCCCAGAGGGAATCGTCTCGCTACCGCTCACCGCGGGAACCGCGCCCCATCAAAGGACCGGGATGGTCGACTTCCTGGTCGTGGACCAACCATCAGTGTATAACGCCATCCTCGGCCGACCGTCTCTCAGCCTCCTTCAAGCCGTGGTGTCTACCTACCACCTTTCCATGAAATTCTCGACCGAGTCGGGAGTAGGAATAGTGAAAGGAGACCAGCAAGAGTCTCGGAAGTGCTACGCCATCGCGGTAAAAGCCCCGGCTGAGATTTCGATGATTGAATCACTGGACCCCCGTATCGAATCGCACGAGCGGGGAGAACCGATGGAAGAACTCGTCTCGGTGCCGTTAACCGAGACGAACGTTTCAAAAGAAGTCCGAATCGGCTCGTCCTTGAGCCAGCCTCTTAGAGAACGGATAATCACCTTGCTTCGACGGTATGCCGATGTCTTCGCCTGGAGTCATGAAGACATGCCTGGGATCGATTCCTCGGTCATAACACACCGAGTCAACATCGACCCAACCTACAGGCCCATCCGACAGAAACGTCGCCCGCTCGGCCCGGAAAGGTACACTATCATTGGAGAGGAAGTCGACAAGCTTCTTAAAGCCAAGTTCACCGAAGAGATATACTATCCGGAATGGATAGTTAATGTCGTACTCGTGTAGAAAGCCAATGGAAAATGGCGAGTCTGTATAGACTATACGGATCTAAACAAAGCCTGCCCCAAGGATAGCTTCCCTCTTCCTCGCATCGATCAGCTGGTTGATAGTACAGCGGGTCATGAACTGCTAAGCTTTATGGACGCCTATTCAGGCTATAATCAAATTGTAATGCACGAGAATGATAAATCAAAAATCGCCTTTGTCACCGACAAAGGCCTTTACTGTTACCGAGTGATGCCGTTTGGGTTAAAGAATGCCGGAGCGACATATCAGCGGTTAGTGAACAAAATGTTCGCTCGGCAAATAGGCTGAACGATGGAAGTTTATATTGATGATATGCTCGTCAAAAGTAAACAGGCGTCCGACCATGAGAAGGACTTGGAAGAAATGTTTTTGACTCTGCGTAAATATAAAATGAAGCTGAACCCCAGCAAGTGCGCGTTTGGCGTGAGCTCGGAAAAATTTCTCAGTTTCCTCGTTAGTCAGCGAGGAATCGAAGCGAATCCCGAGAAAATCAAAGTCTTACTCGAAATGGAATCTCCCAAAACGATCAAAGATGTTCAAAGGTTAACAGGAAGAGTGGCCGCGCTCAATCGCTTCCTTTCCCGAGCCACAGACAAGTGTCTCCCGTTCTTCAAGCAATTGAAGGGACGACAGACGATGGAGTGGACGGACGAATGTGAGAAAGCGTTTCAAGAACTGAAGGTTTACCTCGGATCTCCACCGCTGCTATCTAAGCCCGAGCCTGGTGAAGTGTTGTTGTTGTATTTGGCCGTGTCTGAAGCCGCAGTAAGCTCAGCATTAATACGAGAGAGTCAAGGGAAACAGCTGCCAGTCTACCACGTTAGCAAAGCCTTGCTACCAGCCGAGACAAGGTATCCTCAGCTTGAGAAAGTAGCCTTCACTCTTGTAGTTTCATCACGACGCCTTCGGCCATACTTTCAGGCCCACACCATCGTCGTTGTGACCGACTTACCACTCCACCAGATTCTCCAAAAGCCGGAAGCCTCTGGCCGACTTACAAAATGGGCAGTCGAATTAAGCGATTTTGACATACATTACAGGCCCAAGGCGGCTTTAAAAGGACAGGCCGTCGCCGACTTCCTTATCGAAGTGGTTCCTAATCCCGATAATATGCCCGAACCAGAGGGAATTAATGTACCCGAGGCTTCCTCCTCTCTCAGGCCGACACCCTGGAAGCTATTTGCCGACGGATCATCCAACTCGAAGGCAAGCGGGGCAGGGGTAGTGTTAGAAACTCCCGACTAAACTTGTATGCAATATGCCTTGCGACTCGGCTTTCAAGCGTCCAACAATACAGCAGAATACGAAGCCTTATTATTAGGCCTCAGACTCGCCGCGAGTCTGGGCGTGACCCATTTGAACGTTTTCAACGACTCATAATTGGTTGTTAACTAAGTTTTCGGCGTTTATCAAACTCGAAAAGAGCAGCTAAAGGCGTACATGGAAAATGCTAAAGAATTGATCGGCGGATTCCAGAAGTGTGAAGTAATTCGAATACCCAAAACCGACAATGCCAAAGCCGACCTATTAGCAAAGCTTGCCTCAGCAGATGAGAAAGACATACCTCGGTCAGTTCCAATTGAACATGTCCCTGAACCAATCGTAAACGAGCCGACAGTCTCGGTCCTATTTTCCATCGATCCAGCGACTGCTTGGTTTGACCCACTCGTCCGCTACCTCAACAATGGTGAACTAACAGAAGACCACGCCGAGGCACGGCGATTAAAAATTCGAGCCTCGCGCTACACTATTTTGAATGAGATTCTGTATAAAAAAGGCTTTCGTACTCCTCTACTAAGGTGCGTCAACTCCCAAGAAGCCGATTATATCTTACGAGAGATACACGAAGGAATATGTGAAAACCATTCAGGAGGACGCTTGCTCGCCAATAAAATGTTGCGGCAGGGATATTACTGGCCGACCATACAGCATGACTCCAAACGATTCGTCTAAAGATGCGACAAGTGTCAGCGGTTCGCAGTGATCCCGAGACAAGCCCCCGAGGAGCTGACTCCGATGTCGGGACCGTGGCCTTTTGCGCAGTGGGGGATAGACATAATCGGGCCCTTTCCATTGAGGAAGGGTCAGACTAAATTTACCGTGGTAGCGGTGGATTACTTCACGAAGTGGGCTGAAGCAGAACCATTAGCGAAAATTACCGAGCAAAGGGTCACGAGTTTCGTTTGGAAGAATATCATATGTCGGTTCGGGATACCCCGGACGATAGTGACAGACAATGGAAGGCAGTTCGATTACAAATAATTCCGGGAGATGTGCAGTAACCTCGGGATTCGTAATGTGTACGCCTCGCCTCATCACCCTCAGACGAACGGACAGGTCGAGGCGATCAACAAAATCATAAAGCAGCATCTCCGGACAAGACTCGACGAAGCAAAGGGAGCATGGGCCGAAGAACTTCCGAATATACTGTTGGCCTATGGACCACAGCACGGACCGCGACGGGAGAAACCCCCTTCTCTCTATGTTACGGTGCGGAAGCAGTCGCACCGGTTGAAATCGGTATTGGTTTAACCCGAGTCAACTTGTATAATGAACGAGTGAACGGTAAACTCCTCTCATTCACACTTGATTCGTTGGAAGAAAGAAGAGAAAGTGTTCGATTGAAGATGATGGCTCGACAAAGACAGGTATCTCGGTTTTACAATCGTCGAGTTAAAGTACGACGATTCCGAACCGGGGACATGGTCCTCCGAAGGACCTTCACAAATACTAAGAAAATTGGGTCGGGTACATTAGGGCCGAATTGGGAAGGCCCTTACGTCGTCTCAGGCACCATCCGACTTGGAACCTACCGGCTGGAAGACCTGAACGGGCAGCTGTTGCCTCATCCTTGGAACGCCGAGCATCTCAAGACTTACTATCCATAAGATACAATTAAACACGCTGTAATTGAAGTCGACTCAAAAAAAGTTCTATTTCATATAAGTACCTAATGTCGGGTCAGTAAAAAAAAAAAAATTTATTACAAAAAGAAAAGTACAATGTTCGACTTTCCCGTTTAGTCGGAATTTGAATCCTAGGCGGTGCCCGAGGGACCAGACTCGTCGGCAGCGGCATCTCCTTCAGCGGCTTCGCCCTCGGCACCTCGGCAGTTGGACTGTCGACTTCGAAGGCGGAGAGATCGAGATTAGGGAAGACTGTCCTCATCTCCAAAACGCAGGCCTTGTAACCACCTTGATAAAGGCGGTCCCTCTCTTCCTCAAACTCGGTAGATTCGAGGAAGGCCTCCACGGCTCGGTCTCGCTCCTCCTTGGCTCGGCGCGTCTCTTCCTGAGCTTCTTGGATAAGGCCGGCGGCCTCGGCCTTCGCGCGAGTAAGAACACCCTCGCACTCGCCATGAACTCGGAGAAGGCGCCGTTCCCTCTCTTCGACCTCTTGAAGGAGAGAAGTCAGACGAGCATGGTCGGCCTTGACTCCTTCGAGAGCTGCACGGGCGTCCGCGGCCATCTTCCGAGCGATAGAAAGATCACCGGTCATGATGCCGATCCGGCCCTCAGCGATCTCTCTACGGTCCTCAGCCTCGGCCGCTACCTTCTTCGCAGTCTCTGCTTCGGATGCGAGCTTCTGGGAGGCGACCAGCTCCGAGCTTACTTTGACGAGGCAAGGGGCCAGCTGCAATACAGAGATGGTGATCTGTGTTGAAAAAATTAACCAGAGAGCGACACAAGAATGAAGAAAAGTTTACCTCAAAAAGCAGCCTCGTTGCGTGCCCGAGGGTCTGGGCCGTCGGGGCGTTGTAATAGTTGGCGAAGTCTCTCTCGCTCCCGTGGGCAAGTGCCCAAGGAACCATCCCCGCAATGATCTTCGTGAAGGGGGACTCCTGTTGAGTCATCTCCCTTCTCGGGGATTCTTCGCGCGGGGCTTCCCTCGGCCCTGAGACCTCCTCAGCGGCAGGCCCCGACTTAGGTGTCACCTGAGTCACTAGATGGGTCGGCTCTGCTTCCTCGGCCCTCTCATCAGGGTCGGAAAGGACAACCACCTGGAGAACGGCGGGTGCAGCAGCAAGTGGAGCGACCGTTTCCTTCCCCTTGCCCGTGGTCTTCTGCTGCTTCGAAGGTCGAGACCCGGACAATAGAGCCGATCTTGGGGGGGCCTTCACTTTGGAAAGAGGCTTCAAGGCGGGTCGAGGATCGGCCATGCTCTCGGGCGCAGGTCTCAGAATAGGGCGAGCTTCGGGGAGGTCTGCAAGGACGAGTAATAAGATTAAGAGAGCAAACGGAAAACCAAGAAGATAAATATAAGGAGGGCGAAATACCTGAGACGAACGAGTCTAAGCCTACGAGGTGAAGACGCTCAGGTTGCAGAAGTAACTTCCAAGATCGCTCTGCCGCACTTAGCTTCCTCAGCTCTCTTATCCGAGTCAAAGCCCCGGACTCGAGCTTCCCTCTCCTCTTCGAGATGTCTGCAAGACATTGTAGAGTCGAGATCAGCGGAAGAGGATATATAAACGAAGAGTAAGAAAAAGAAAGATCAGTGAGCCGAGGTGTCGAGTCACCTGCTCTACGGAATGTGCGGGATACTAGAGGCTCGTACGGCCACGAGTCGGCCGACTCCCACCGACCGCATGCCCAAAACCACCTCTTATTCCAGAACTTGTTCGAAGTAGGTGGGTCGGTTATTAGAGATCCCCCCTTGCCTCTCCACGCACTCAGAAAGTAGAGGCTAGGGAAGTTAGGATTTGGTCGGACTTAGTACAGATAGGAACTCGTCGACCGTGAGGGAAGGTTGCTCTAACTCGGACCAAAGCACGGCACACCCGAACAAGTTCCTCCACATATTTGGGACAATTTAGCCAGGGGCTATTTTGACTCAAGAGAGAAAGTCATGGGCAATGGGCTGGAGTGGCAGGCGCAAGCCACACTGCATCGAGACTTGGAAAATTGCTACCATCCCTGCAGGGGGATGGTCGGGCAAATCACCCGGATGAGGAAGATGAAGGACGACCAAATCAGGGACATGGTAACCAACCCTGATCCGGTTTAAATCAGATTCAGTAAGAATGGAAGCAACGAGACCGCTGGGCTCATCTCCTTCCCCTTCGAAGACGACCCAGAAGCCTCCGCAGTTCGAGTCATAGGGTATGGAAAGGTCGTTCCTTCGCCCGTGACTAAATCATCCTCTCCCTCTCCATCCTCGTCCTCCATCTGATCCGCCCAAGGGTTAGGCCTCCCTGGACGAGTCACCAGAGATGTCCCACCGCTGGATGGACCTGTCTGGGCAGGACGCTCAGCCGATGGGCTGCCGGATTCTCTGACAAGCCGAAATGCGGCGTCAGATCCGACGGTGAACTCCGTCAACAGGGATGGTGGGTCTGTAACGTCCCAAAGGTGTTGGGACACGCCCTCATCTACGGACATTTCCTCCCTGGGGCTTTGAGAGCCGTGTGCGGCCATTAAAGCTGATAAAAGGAGAAGGAAAAGACTCACCAAAGAAATCAACGACCACTGCAAGGGAAGGTTGACGGAGAAAGAGGCGACAGCGGAGGAGGGGGAGAAGAATAATAGAAAATGCGCTCGGGATCAGACACGGACGGGAGGAAGGAGGGCGAAAACAAAGTTCGCACCGTCCTCCCTCCCGGACTTTTTATAGCCGCGCCACGTGGCCGGGTCATTATGGCAGAAGCGAATCGACGTTCGCCTCGACTCCCCCATTCGACGCGTGGCGACTGCTGATTGACTGCGGTGAAATCGTGGCCACGCGTCCACCTTTTATACGCGGACGGAGCGAGTTGACGGCTGGCCGCACGTGCGACCTTGGGAGGCACAACGACGCAAGCTAGGGACGACTCAAAGAACATTAAATGCCTCATCATTGTCTCAGATGCTAATGCGAACCGACCGATAAAATCGTACTCCTTGTTGCCATAGACGACACAAGGAGCAAGGGGGGCTCACTGTTGGAAAAAAATGCGTCAAGCTCGGGTAAAGTTCTAAGACCCGTATGAGAGTAGGTCGGCTTCACCGACACTATCTAAAGAATCCGAGACAACACCGATAGAACAGAGGATAGGCTGGGAGGCGTAGGCAAGGACGATTAAAGTCGCTCTGTCAGAGTGATAACCTCGCCTGTATAAACCCCCTAAAGGCCGAGCGTATTAAAGCCATTCAACCGATAGAATAAGATCGCCTCAGGGAGTTGATTCTGTCGGTCACGGCTGGGAACCCGTCCTCCTGTGTCGGCCGAAACCCCCCCAGGGTCGGTCACGACCTGGCCGAGACTCCCCCAGAGTCGGTCGAGATCTAGCCGAGATGGAGAGTGGCGGAACGAGGACAGATGCTGATATACGAAAATCCAGGGATACGGGTAGCGGATCCCGAGATTCTCGGGATCCTGAGCAATCCTAGGAGAAGAATCCTCTAAAGATAAGGATTGACGAACTGTATAAATCTCTAAGCTTGGAACAGAAGAAGGTACGCAATACTAACCGAGACAAGCTCTTGGCTATTGACCAGATAACTGACTTAAGCATCGGAGGTTCCCCGGCTCTAGCCAGGGTTCCCTTGACATTGTTTTCTGTGCAGGTGAAGGAGAGTCCGTCGCAAGGAAGCCGTCCTATAAAAACACTACAACAGCTAGGATAATCAAATTGCGGCTATTCTGGCGTATGAGACCTAGGTAGAATAGACGAAGAGTTAAGATCTCACACGTACCCCACTGGGAGAGTGAGTGCTTGATAAATGGCATTGGATACTTCGTCTTCAGTGATAACCATTGTACAAGATTAATGAGGTGAGAAATTTACGATTGTACGACCCATTTATGGCCCTTTTACGAGACGAAGTCCACCTCATTTTAGCTTGCAAGAATAATCCCCAGCTGTACGGATGCCTTCCCAAAGGTCGAAAATGCCCCTGCTTTTTCCTTCAAGAGCGCTGGCGCTCCTCGAACTCTGAGTTATACGAACGGTTCAAAAGAGATCAACTTTACATGGGCCCCACAGTTATGTACTTATCATATCCACAATGTTCATCCATACTTTGACATCATTTCGGAGCATTATCCAAAGAAAATCATATCCAAAGATCAATTGGACCACACCTCAAAGAGCAGCAGAAAATTGATTTACACCGTTGAAACTTTTGTAGGGCCGACCAAAACATTCATTTTCCATCCAATCTATTCATAAGGTCACAAAGACATGTCCGAACAGTAAGAACAAACTTTGTAATGATTCAAAACTTACATGACCACCTGAAAGGATTTCAACAGTAGACATTCAAAGCAGAATGGTAAAGCCATTTGTTACAATTAGACCTATAGCTACGGATAATAACCATAGCCATAGATATCCTAATTCGTATCAATATAGTCTATCCAGGGTGGGCTCGTTGAACTAGCGCCCCCCCCCCCCCCCCCCCCCCCCCGCACCGCTTGCTGGCCTATCCAGCGGGGCCACGCTGACCTGGCAGCGCCATGCCCATATGGTGGCCCTTATGGCTACGGATAATAGCCATAGCTAAAATCCGTAGCTATAGATTTTATTTTTTATTTTTACATGGAGAACTTTATTCTACATATAATTTTCTCTAACACACATTTATAAGAATATGTATATATAAGCATATAAAATTTTTTTTTCTCTTTTTCCATTTCTTAATTGATTCATTTAACAAGAATATCTTCTAAACTAAAATTAGTTACTTAATGTACCATATATGATTTTGGGGTAGGAGAAGCTACTTTAACCAACCAACAAGTTATTTTTCAAGATTCCATCAAGTCGATGATCGAAAATCCATTTCATTCATTTCATTTACTTCGTGATCAATTCCATGCATTTCATGGTCAATCCCGATGATTCCGTTTTGATTCACGGTCATTTTTATGCATTTCACGATCAATTTCCTTCACTTCATGGTCATTTTTATGCATTTCACGGTCATTTCCCTATACTTCATGGTCATTTCCATGCATTTCACAATCATTCCCGGCAATTTCGTTTTGATTCACGGTCATTTTTATGCATTTCACGGTCAATTCTCTTCACTTCACGGTCATTTCCACGCATTTCACAGTCAATTCGCTTCACTTCATGGTCATTTCCATGCATTTCACGGTCATTCCTGACGATTCCGTGTTGATTCACGATCATTTTTGCGCATTTCACGGTCCAATTGTCTCACTTCACGGTCATTTTCATGCATATCACAGTCATTCCCACCTATTTCTTGTTGATTCACGGTCATTTCGACGCTTTTCACGGTCGTGCCCCTTTACTTCACGGTCATTTCCGTGCATTTCATTGTCCAATTGCTACACTTCACCGTGAAATGCGTCAAAATGACCGTGAATCAACATAGAATAGGTGGGAATGACCGTGAAATACACGAAAATGACCATGAAGTGAAGTGAATTGACCGTGAAATGTACAGAAATGACCATGAAGTGAAGGGGCATGACCGTGAAATGCGTCGAAATGACTATGAATCAATACGGAATAGGCGGGAATGACTGTAATATGCATGGAAATCACGGTCATTCCCGCCTATTTCGTGTTAATTCACAGTCATTTTGGTGCATTTCACGGTCAATTCCCTTCACTTCACGGTCATTTCCATGCATTTCACGGTCAATTCGCTACACTTCACGGTCATTTCCATGCATATTACGGTCATTCCCGCCTATTCCGTGTTGATTCACGGTCATTTCGATGCATTTCACGGTCATGCCCCTTCACTTCATGGTCATTTTCGCACATTTCACGGTCAATTCACTTCACTTCACGGTCATTTCCATGCATTTCACGGCCATTCCCACATATCCCGTGTTGATTCACGGTCATTTCGACGCATTTCACGGTGAAGTGTAATGATTGGACTGTGAAATGTGCAGAAATGACCGTTGTAAGACCCGTATCTTGGTCCGTACCTTTTCGTAGACTTCCGCGGTCTTACCGGTCGAATTCCGGCAACCTTCGACCCTTAACCGGTATCGACGCGCGACCCTGATTCATATACCAACAACCCGAGTCGACTCAACTTGAGACCAATACCATAGCGACCGCGCCGTCGTTGCGGTTCCGATGCCGCGACTCGCGCGCCAAGGCGATACCCTGGTCAAGAGATATGGGCCAACGTTCAGTGTGAGAAAACGCCGCGCGTTGCGAAAACTAAGAGAATCTCTACGATGTGTCACATCAATCACATCAATCTCATCAATCAATCAACCCATCAATCCATCACATGTCAAGTACACATCACTTTCACCCCTTTTCCCAAGCAACCACAAAAGTCTTCACCACCCATACCTCTCTTATACAAAAAGCCACAAAAGTCTTCATCTCCCATACCTCTCTTACACAAAAGCCTCAAACGTCAAGCTTATCTTACATAACCATCACTCACCACATCCATCCATCACTCTCTCTCTCTCCCTTACATCACTCTCTCTCTTTCTCTCTTTCTCATTTCAAACCTCCAAGCAAACTTTCAAGCTCCATACGTATGGAGTTTTCCAAACTCTCCTAAGCTCCAAGTGGGCCACCTCTTCATCCCAAAATCTCTCATCTCAACCCTCCATTCTTCATCTCATCCATTGAAGTTGAAGCTAAGGTGCCAAGGAACCCTTAGGAGCGAGAAGATCGGACGGTGGGTGCCTTTATAGGGAAGATTTTCTTATTTTTATGGTGGACCAAGTGAGGCCCACCGATCAATGGTATGGATCTCACTTGGGACCCTAAGATAAGGTCGATGGCCTACTTGGATCATCGTGATCATTCCATGATGGGGCCATTCTCCATGGACCCCATCATGATGTTTATTTTCTTTAGAAAAGTCATCTAGACCATCCATATTGGTGGGGAAAGGATCCCCACCGTTGATCTTCAGTTTTGATGGTCACATGTGCAAAATGACCCACTTGATGTATGATTTCATGTAAGGGAGGGCCCATAATGTCGGGGTCCCTCCATCACAAGCCGTGTCCCACTTTCCATGCCTCTCTCTCTTTTATTTCTTTTATTTTATTTTATTTTATTTTATTTTTATGCAATAGGATTGTGTGGTCCACTTGAATGGATCCCACCTTGAGGTATCTTATTTTTATTCAAGTGGGGCCCACCTTAGATGTTATTCCCATGCCACCCATCAGTGGTGGCCCACTTCATCAGGGCCCACCATTTTCAAAATAATAATAATAATAATAAACCGTCCAGCGTTTGGGACGCTGGACGTTTCAAAGGAAAAAAAAAAAGGGAAGAAAGAAAAAGAGGAGCTTTTGGGTGGTCCCCTTGCATAGGCCCCACCCTGATGTATCGTTCTAATCCAAGCCGTCCATCCTCTTACCTACGGTATTTTAGCCGTTGGGAAGGAGTTTGGGGCTGATTGGAAGACCTGGTGGGCCGTAGCGTCAAAAATTTCATCCTCACCATTCAAATGTCATTTTCCTATTTTATTTCACTTCCTAAGCGTTTTAAAATTTGAACTCTGGACTCATTTCGACTGTTGCGGGCCACTGATCGTAATGGCCAGGACGGATTTTGGTGCAGCGGGCCCCATGTGTGAAAAATCCCAAAAAGACCGGTTTTTCCCAAAATTTGCAAGAGGCTTTGCCTCCTTGCTTCTGACAGCAGCCGCTGCACGCAGCAGCGTGCAAACGTGAGGGCGGGTGGACGTCTAGCTAGGGACCCACGGCTCCAGCCGTGGGCCCCACAGTAATGTTTGTTTGCCACCCAACCGGCTCATGAGGTGGGCCGCCCCAGTAGCGGGCCCCCCTCCAAAAATGGGACAGATCCAAAACTCAGGTGGCCCACACCACGTGAAACAGTGTGGATTGAATTCTACCATTGAAAGATTTTTGGGCCCCACAGAAGTATTGGATCAAGCTGAAATTTATGTTTTCCCTTCATCCAGGTCCAAGGGACCTTGTGAACGGGTTGGATTTTGAATGAACATTTCAGGTGGGCCCAACATGGGAGCCACAATGATGTATATATTTTAAAGACCACTGTCCAGTGGACGGTGGCGCCCACCTTGATGTAGAATTTCCTCCACTGTCCAGCGGACGGTGGGGCCCTTCTTGATGTGTGTGCCACCCCCCTGCCCAGCAATTGTGGAGCCCGCCTTGATGCTTGTGATGCATCCAGACCGTCCATTTGCTTGGTGGAGACATTTTAAGGCATGAGTGGCTGATTGGGTGGGCCACTCATGTATGGGCTAGGCCCATTTAAATTGTAAAAGGCCTATGGGTTAGGCCCATTTGCTTTATTTAAGGCTTATGGGATAGGCCCATTTGGGTTGAAAAAGGCCTATGGGTTAGGCCCACTTGAAACACACAAAGCCTATGGGCTTAGGCCCACTTGATATGTTTCAAGTACATGGGACTAGGCCCATTTGATGTACTTCAAGGCCCATGAAATTGGACCCATTGTTGCATTCTTAAAGCCCATGGAAGTGGACCCAGTTGATATATTGTAAGGCCCATGGGACTAAACCCATTGATTATAAAAAGGGTCCATGGGATTAAGCCCATTGGACTTATTTGAGACCCATGAGTTAGGCCCATTTTATTTGATTAAGGCCTAGGGGTTTAGGCCCATTTGACTCATGTTAGTTCTATGGGTTGAGGCCCACTTGATCTACATGTGGGGCCTAATTGGTGTGGCCCATTTGATACATATTAGACTCATATGACTAGGTCCAATTGATGCAATCTAAGGCCCACGGGTTTTGACCCATTGCAATGCATATACGACCCATTGGTATGGCCCATTTATGTGGCCCATCTGATGATTAAAAGGCCCATAGGATATGGCCCATTTGACATATATATGAAAAGCCCAATGGGATGAACCTAAGGTCCATTGCAATGTGTAATCCCAATACCGATTATGTAGCGATATTTAAGAAGATCGTACCTGGGATGCAATGTTGGTTTGACGTCCACATTGCGAGTGTAATGTTGGTTGGATGTCCACATTACGAATCTCTATAGGGCCCATTATTGGGCCGTACTTGCTGTGTTTCGGCCATCCAGTCCCATCTGAGTTGTAAGAATGGTTCATCACTCATTTACATGTTAGTATAGTTTCATGACTCATGATCATACGCATTGTATGTATGCTTGATATGGGGATTGACTGATCATAGCATATGCCTTCGGGCAGGTTGTTTATGGGCTCCTGGTTAGGCAGTGTTGCCCTACATGAGCGCACGATATGCGCAGGATTTGTTGCATGAATGGATAGCGTGAATCATGCATTTTGCATTTGTGTGACATGAGTATTATACGCCTTAGCTACATTAGGACCGTAGCCTCCACAGATGCATCGTGGTTGGCAGGATTGGATACCGAAAATCATGTTCTACATGGGGTGCTATCGATATCCCTGGGTGAAAGTCCCTAAACCCTTATGGTACCAAGAGGTTGCTCCAACGTGTAGACCGAGTGGGTAGATGAGCGTTGAGTGCCAATTACCAGATGGTTACGCTCTCCACTGTGTTGTGGTCGGTTGGAAGGGGGTATGGCCTTACCCGCTCGAGAGTAGGGGGCAATGCTAGGCTGAGTCTGACCAGCTCGAGGAATGGGTCTGCTATCGATGAGTCGCGCCCGATATTGGCAGACGGATAGTGTGGTCTCTTCCACTTACCTTATTGCGCGCGATGTGGCGACAATCTGGTTTAGAGTGTACTAGACCCCGGTGATATCCTAAATTTTTAGCTGTATTGATGTGTGGACATAGATGAGGATCTGTATGCTTGAGTTGCATTGCACATCGCATGGCCTTGGGTGTCCGATACCATTCATGTCTCACATTGTATAGCCTTGGTACGACTCATGATGTTATGGTTCCATTTGCATATTCCGCATTACTCTGACATTGCATGATCAAATTACTACCCTGCGCACACACTTTCACCACCCTCTAAGCTTTCTGTAAGCTTATGCACGACCGTTGCGTGCAGGTGACGTTGGATCGCAGCAGCGCTGAGGCAGGAGCACGTTGCAGAGCATTTTGGAGTTTTTGTTCTTTACCATTGTATTTTTCTTTATGCTCATTGTACGTGTAAAGTTTTTGATCATAGTGAAAATGTAATGGATTTCTTGGTTGTTGTTTGTGGGTTATGCCTTTGGTTATGCTTATTACGAATCAAACTAACATTGAAAATTCTCCTCGTAGTATCCCAGGATCGGAACCTAGCGAATGGAAGTTAGGAGCCGAGAATGGGGTTCTACGGAGGCTGTCGGCGTCGAATTCGGCGATCGAAAATTTTGTGAGCCCGGTTTCCGAGTTTGGGGCGTGACAACCGTGAAGTGAAGAGGCATGATCGTGAAATGTGCCGAAATGACCGTGAATCAACACGGAATAGGCGGAAATGACCATGAAATGCATGGAAATGACCGTAAAGTGAAGGGGCATGACCGCGAAATGCATTGAAATGACCGTGAATCAACACGGAATAGGCAAGAATGACCGTGAAATGTGTGAAAATCACTGTGAAGTGAAGCGAATTGATCGTGAAATGCGCGAAAATGACCGTGAAGTGAAGGGGCATTACTGTGAAATGCGTCAAAATGACCGTGAATTAACACGGAATAGGTGGAATTACCGTGAAATGCATGGAAATGACCGTGAAGTGAAGTGAATTGACCGTGAAATCCATGGAAATGACCATGAAGCGAAGGGAATTGACCGTGAAATGCACTGAAATGACTGTGAATCAACACGGAATAAGTGGGAATGACCGTAAAATGCATGGAAATGACCGTGAAGTGAAGCGAATTGACCATGAAATGCGCGAAAATGACAGTGAAGTGAAGGGGCATGACCGCGAAATGCTTCGAAATGACCGTGAATCAACACGAAATAGGCGGGAATGACCGTGATATGCATGGAAATGATCGTGAAGTGAAGTGAATTAGCCGTGAAATGCGTGGAAATGACTGTGAAGTGAATGGAATTGACCGTGAAATGCATGGAAATGATCGTAAAGTGAAGGGAATTGACCGTTAAATGCGCTAAAATGACCGTGAATTAACACGGAATAGACAGGAATGACCGTGATTTCCATGCATATCACAGTCATTCTTGCCTATTCCGTGTTGATTCACGGTCATTTCGACGCATTTTACGGTCATGCCCTTTCACTTCACGGTCATTTCCATGCATTTCACGGTTAATTCGCTTCACTTCATAGTTATTTCCATGCATTTCACAGTCATTCTCGCATATTCCATGTTGATTCACGGTCATTTCGACGCATTTCACGGTGAAGTGTAGCGATTGGACCGTGAAATGCGCAGAAATGACTGTGAAGTGAAAGAGCATGACCGTGAAATGTGCCAAAATGACCGTGAATCAACACGAAATAGGCGGGAATGACCGTGATATGCATGGAAATGACCGTGAAGTAAGGCGATTGGACTGTGAAATGCGCAGAAATGACCGTGAGTCAACACGAAATCACGGGAAATGACCGTGAAATGCATGGAAATGATTGTGAAGTGATGGGAATTGACCATGAAATGCATGGAAATGACCGTGAATCAAAACGGAATCTGTGGGAATGACCATGAAATGCATGGAAATGACCGTGAATCAAAACGGAATCTGTGGGAATGACCATGAAATGCATGGAAATGACCGTGAAGTGTAGGAAAATGACTGTGAAATGCATGAAAATGTCCATGAAGTGAAGGGAATTGATCGTGAAATGCATGAAAATGACCAAGAATCAAAACGGAATCGTCGGGATTGACCGTGAAATGCATGGAATTGATCACGAAGTAAATGAAATGAATGAAATTGACCACTAAGTGAATGAAATGGATTTTTGATCATCGACCTTATGGAATCTTGAAAAATAACCAGGTTGGTTGGTTAAAGTAGCTTCTCCTACCCCAAAATCATATAGGGTACATCAAGTAACTAATTTTAGTTTAGAAGATACTCTTGTTAAATGAATAAAGAAAGAAATGGAAAAAGAGAGAAAAAAATTTATATGCTTATATGTACGTATTTATATAAATATGTGTTAGAGAAAACTATAGGTAGAATAAGGTTCTCCATGTAAAAAAAAAAAAACCTATAATTACGGATTTTAGCTACGGTTATTATTCGTAGCCATAAGTGTCATCGTATGGGCGGGCCTCATCGGACAGGCTAGCAAGTTATCCGGGGGGCCGCTAGTTCAGTGAGCCCACCTCGGACAGACTTTATTGCTACGGATTAGGGTATCTATGGCTATGGTTATAATCCATAGCCATATGTCTGACTGTAGTAAATGACTTTACCATTCTCCTTTGAACGTCTACCGTTGAAACCCTTTCAGGGGTCACAGAAGTTTTGGATCATTACAAAATTTGTTTTTCCTCTTCATCCAAGTCTTTGTGACCTTATGAATAGATTGGATGGAAAATAAATGTTATGGTGGGCCCTACAAAAGTTTCAATGGTGAAAATCAATTTTCTGCTGCTCTTTGTGGTGTGGTCCAGTTGATCTTTGGATATGATTTTTTTTTTTAGATAATGCTCCGAAATGATCTCGAAATATGGATGAACGTTGTGGATATAATAAATACATTACTGTGGGGCCCATGTAATGTTGATCTATTTTGAATCGTTCGTACAACTCGAAGTTCGAGGAGCGTCAGCGCTCGTCTTCCGATCCGCTTGAAGGAAAAAGCAACGGCATTTTTGACCTTTGGCAAGTCGTCCGTACAGCTGGGGCTTATTTTTGCAAGGTAAAATGAGGTGGGCTTCATCTTGTAAATGGGTCGTACAGTTGTAAATTTCTCTTAATGAGGTTTATAACCATTGGATCAGGTGGGCCACATGGTTTTGTCTTCTAATAAAAAATCACGTTACAAAAGATAAAGACGGTTAAAACAGATCTGAACAGTCTGGTCATCCTGATGGAAAGCTCAGATTTGTACAATCGTGCCCCACGAGCACGTGGCTTGCTCGTGGATAAGCAATGCTTCACACGATTGTGGCATAGCAAACCTTTAGGTAGAGGTGGGCATCGAGCTGAGTTGAGTCGAGGTGGGCCAAGCTCGACTCGGCTTGTTTATGATGTACTCGAGCTCAAGCCAAACATTAAAGCTTGGCTTGTTTGTCAAAGCTATCGAGTCGAGCTAGTGGTTTGAGTCGAGTCAAGTTTACCTCCAGTCGAGCTCGAGCTTGTTGGGTGAGAGATTAATGGATTCTGTTCTTGATCCTCTTCCATTGATGAAAAATTTAAAAATCTTAAGAGAATCAAAGCAGAACTCGAAGAAAAAATCAAACAAAGCTTTGAATCGGATGAGAAAAGCTACTGGTGGCGGTCCGGGCAGGCGTGCGACTGACAGTGGGTAGAGAAAGAGAAGAAAGGGAAAGGGAAAGGGGGTATGTGCGGTTGGGTAGAGACTCTAGAGTTTATTTGTTTTGTTTTGTTTTTTTTTAAAGTTAAAAGTTAAAACTTATATTAATATAATATATATAATATATAATATTTAATATATTTATTAATCGAGCCGAGTCGAGCTCGAGTTTAAGCTTCCAGTCGAGTAAAGTTGAAATGCCTCCTGGTCAAACTTGGATTGAACTCAACTCGAGCTTTAAATAATTAGCTTGGCTCGGCTTGAATCGGCCATTCTAGCCAAGTCAATTTGAGCTGATTCGAGACAAGTTGAGTGAGTTTTTTGAGCTAGCTCGACTCGTGAACAACCCTACCTGTAGGTGTATGATTGTATGAATAGGTTGGATGGATTGCCATGGGCTCCAAGACGTTTTCAACTGTAAGAATTCAATCCACACCATTTCATGTGGTGTGGTCCAATTAGAGCTTTGGATCTGCCTCTTTCTTGGGCTCATGCCAAAAAATGAGCGATAAAAATGAATGGACAGCCTGTATAAAAAACAAACATTATGATGGGTCCACACAGCTTTGACATCAGGTAGCTGCTCATGCTGGGGTGACCATCCAAACCGCACCCGTCGCTTAATGGATAAACCGTAAACGTCAGGGCGCGGATTAATTAGGTACTACCCCCGCCTGGTTGGAGCTCGGGACAGGCGGAGCTTATTAAGGGGCCAAAGTGTTGTATGACTTTCATCCACCCTGTCGATCTTTTTGCATGTCGCTTTAAAATACTGAACAAAAACTAAGGCAGATCAAGGCTCAAGTGTAACGCACTACGTGAAGCAGCAGTGCTAAGAACGCCCATCGTTAAGACCTTTTTATTTTTCATCCAACCTGTTATGGTCATATACACCTGGGTGAAGTGACAAAAAAAAAAAAAAACATCATGATCTAAGACTATTTTGGTCTTCAAGAATTTTTCAACGGCAGTAATTTAATCCCCACCGTGTGGTCCACTTCAGCCTTGGATCTTCACTATTTTTGTAATCACAATCTAACATGATATGGAAAAATGGATGGACGGTGTGGATCAAATTCATACATCACAGTGGCCCATCAGTGGCCCTCCTATCCTACGCCTGTCCCGTAGCTCCGAACAGGCGGGTATTACCTAATCCGTCCGCCCATAAACGTCGATAGGCCCATTAACATGATGTCAGCGGTTAGGGTTGCTCCTGGATGGGCCCCGCGGTCAGTAGCCAGTCACTATGGCGTATCCTCGTGTAATTTACATCTCAATAATTGTGCGGACTTGGTGTATTCCCGGATCCACTAAGGTGGGTGGGACCCTTGACAAAGGGGCTCACAGTGATGTATGAATCTTAAATCCACACCGTCCAACCATTTATACAGCTCGTTTTAGGGCATAAGCCAAAAAATTATTCTGACCCAAATCTTAGGTGGAACACACCACAGGAGAAAGTCGTGATTGAATCCCTACCATTAAAAACTTGGTGGATTCCATCAGCAAGGAAAAAACAATACATAAATGAAGAGACCACGTAAATATCATCATGATTCAATCTTTTGAGGCCAGCAAGATGTTTTTAATTGTCAATTTTCACTGTTTCCTATCCCACTGTCCAAATGAGATTTGGATCTGCTTCATTTTTTATATCATGCCATAAAATGAGCTTCCAATAAGAATGGACAGTATAGATGCGGTCACAAACATTCCGGTGGGTCCACGCCCCCAATAATTAAACGTTTGCTTTTGTCACGTACTTTTGGACGCTTGGTTGAGCCCACACGCGTGTTCAAGTTAACTAATCCACACGCTACCACATGTGCCAGCATGACATATGGATACGATATCCAAGTCATCCACCAGAAAAAGTCATGTCTACTTACTCAGGTGGGCCAAAAATAACTTTAAAAAATGTACGGTTGTGACAATCAGGAAAGATTTCTAACCCGTCCGATTATTTCTAATATCCTTACAAACTTGCTTAGTGGACCACCTTCATCTTTGGTAGTTGAGGTCCACATGAGTTTTGGATCACCACATCTTTGGGCCATGTCTTAATACGAGCCGGCAAAACGGACAGAAGGGTTATTTTAGGCAAACATCACATGGTGGGCCACACCTAACTACAGACTGCAAGGCAATCCACGCCCACTTGTTGGGAGCCATAGGATTCATGTAAGCATTTTGGGGTCTACCATGTTATCTACGTAAAATCTATTCCGTTCATCAGGTGACAAACATTATTTTTACTCGACATACAAAACATAAGCGAGATTAAAAGCTCATATTTCCTGTTCCAACTTTCACATGGTGTGGCCCACTTGAGTTCTGTATGAGCTGATTTTGGCATCTTCTCTTTATCCTGATCAGTTACAGTGACTAATGGATTCGATGAAAAATATACATGATGCTGTCCAAACACAAAAACCTACTGTTGTGATTCCATCTCCATTGTACTTTGCTGTGTGGCCCATCAAATTTAGGACGTAGATGATTTTTGGCCAATAATAAGATAAAAGCGAGGATAAAAGCTGATTGACGGAGGGGATTCGACGTTTACAATATGGTGGACCCCACAGAGTTGGTGAACAGGGGTTCTACTACAGGATTTTAATTCGCTGGGAGCGTATTCTGTGCCTCGGCATTCTCCATGCCTCATGTCGTTCGGAATACGTGGCATACATGGATAAGATAGAAACCGTCAATGTAGTATTTTCAACGGTGAATTGGGTGCGGTCCGAAAAATCAGCAACGGTTCACATTGAGGAAGGGCCCATTTCTTAGATGGCTAAGATCAAAATAAAATTTATATAGATGCCAAAATGGCTGATCCAATAGATGCATGGCTGGGATCATCATACACAGCTGGGCCTGGATGGAAATCACGTTTAATGGAGATACTAATATTCCCACAATGATGAAACACCCTAGACTTCCTTGTAATTGCAAAACTACCCCAAACCAGTGGCCTTTGTGTAAATAGAAAGAGACACTGGAGTTTTTATAACAACGTAACTCCACGTGCGTGGGGCATTGTAACACACGAGACAGATCGATAAGAGAGGATGGTAAAAGAGGACGAATTTTCCGTAACCATAGGCAGGAGGAAGAAGCTCCGTGGAACCCACTGTGATGTCCATATTACATCCACTCCATTTATCAGTTTTGACATCTCATTTCAGCACATGAGATCAAAAACTCAGGTGGACCACATCACAGGAAACAGTATGAATGGATAGGCCTGCGATTGAAATCTTCCTGGGGTCCACCATGACATTTTTATGCCCTCTAAGACGTTCATACGGTTATTCCCATTGAGATTAATTTTATTTTTTTAAAAAAAAAAAAACCAAAAAATATTAACTCGATTCAAAATTTCCGTGGTCCCTGAGAAGATTTCAGTAGTAGGCATTCCACCATACCGTTTAGATTGGCCAGATTCACTGGAATTTTGAATCTACCCTGTTTTTGGTCCCGTGTAGTAACATAAGCTGGCTGGGAAAGCTGATGGGCAGGGTCTATGATATACATACATTGTGGTGGGCCTTTAGACCTTATACAGCCTGTAAAAGGAATTAAGAAGATAAATGAGAGATTTTCTGAGCCAAGAGAGATTTTGAGTAAAATCCAAGCTTATGCGGCTTTTTGCTTGAAATCAAATGGTATAATGGATAATAGCCACATTTTATGGTGTTGGGGGCCTTGCACAAAACCTTAGGATCTAGCCCTCCAGAACAAATCAGAATTATGAGACAATAATAGCAATGAAATAAATCAAAGCATCAACCACACACCACACAAAAGATTTTTACGTGGAAAACCCTCAAAGAGGTAAAAATCACGGGACCTCGTTCAGATTAACAATCCACTATAAAGTAGAACGTTACAACCTTCGTCACTCACGTAGAATTAGATGAACAATAAAAGAATAAAAGAAAAACAGAGGGATCTCACCGATCACGAGGACGTAGAAGCGCTGAGACGACTGCTTCCTTCCACAAGCTTCCTCTCTCTCTTTTCTCTCAGTCTCTCACCTTTGATATCCCTGAAGCCTTTAGGAAACCCTCTTGTGCTTTTCTTCACACAACATACCCTAGAAAAATACTAGAGACCCCTTTTTATAGTTTTAGAAAACTCCTTTCTGCATCCCAGTTGCGAAAGGACTTGCGATACGAAATTCGCGCAAAATCGCGGAACAAATCTACGTAGCTATGACTGGTCGTGTGGAGTCCACGACCGGTCGAGCGCCACCTACGACCGGTCGTGGACCACCTATGACCGATCGAGCACCACGGAGAAAATCGATCCAAACTTTGCTGGACTTTGAGTCTTGAAACCTACGACTGATCGAACACTAGCCACGACCAATCATACAGGACTCACGACCGGTCGACGACAGGTCAAAAAATCTCATTAAATCTTTTCCTTTTTGACGCAGGAGGGATTCACCTTCTTCAAGCTAGCCTAGTTTCTACAAACCTCAAACTTGTCCTTGAGTAAAGCCTTGGTCATCATGTCTGACCCATTATCGTCCGTGTGGACCTTCTCAAGCTGTAACACCTTCTGTTCCAAAGTATCCCTGATCCAGTGATACCGAATCTTTATGTGCTTCGACTTGGAAAGCTGACTTGGATTCTTGCTCAAGTGTATAACACTCTAACTATCGTAATAAACCACGTGCTCCTTCTGCTTCGGCTAAGTTCCTGTAGGAACCTCTTCATCTAAAGCATCTCTTTACATACCTCTGTGACTGCAATGTATTCGGCCTCTGTCGTTGACAATGCTACGACCCTCTGTAGCTTACTCTTTCAAGAAATCGCTCCCCCTGTAAACGTGAACATGAACCCCGATATAGACTTCCTGAAGTCTATGTCACCTACCATATCTGCATCTGTGTAGCCCTCTATCACAGGTTTTCCGTCACCATAGCATAAGCTCAACCTGAATGAGTCTCTTAGATACCGCAGTATCCATTTTATCGCTGCCCAATGCTCTTTGCCAGGATTGGCAAGATACCGGCTGACAATACCAACCGCATATGCTATGTCTGGGCGTGTATACACCTGACGCGTAGGGTATCTTCTGCATCTCTTCCACCTCTACCTTCATCTTGGAACACTGCCTATCGCTCAATCTGAAGTGACCATCCAGTGGAGTACTGACCGGCTTCGCTGCATTTATATTGAACCGCTCTAGGACTTTCTCAATATACTTTTCTTGTGACAACCAAAGCTTCCTACTACTTCTTTTACAGGTTATCTCAATTCGTAGGATTTGTTTAGTCGGGCCCAAGTCTTTCATCGCAAACGACTTGCCCAACTTTTATTTCAGCCTGTCGATCTTCTTGATGGCCTTTCTCATGATGAGCATGTCATCAACGTATAACAACAGAACTATGAAATCACCATCTGAGAACTTGCACGTGAACACACAGTGGTCCGACTCCGTTCTATCATACCCATGCTGTAACATGAACGAATCGAACTTCTTCTACCATTGTCGTGGAGCTTGTTTTAGCTTATACAAGCTCTTCCTCAGCCTACACACCATATGCTCTTTGCCCTTGACTTCGAACCCCTCTGATTGGTGCATGTAGATCTCTTCTTATAGGTCATCATAGAGAAAATCAGTTTTAACGTCCAACTGCTCTATCTCTAAATCTATGCTAAGTGCCAACCCAAGCAATACCCGTATGGATGTCATCTTCACCACTGGTGAGAATATCTCTTCGAAATCTATGCCTTTCCTCTAACCGAACCCTTTTACCATAAGTCTAGCCTTAAATCTCGTCTGTGAATTCTTCTGCTCAACCTTCTTCCTGAACACCCACTTGTTACTTAGAGCTTTCTTGTCCTTAGGCAGTTTCACCATGTCATAGGTGTGGTTCTTATGCAAGGATTCCATCTCCTCTTGCATTGCTTTTAACTACTCTTCCTTATGCTTATCGGCTAGGGTCTCAGAATAATCTTTTGGCTTTCCCCTATCAGTCAGCATAATGTACTCATGCGGCGAGTACCTCTTGGACGCTTGTCTGTCCCTAGATGACTTCCTCACCTGTGTCTCAACAGGTGGATCAAGTGGAGGCTGCTCCCCTGGTCCATCTTCTAAAGGAACTCTCTCGTCCTCTACACTTTGCTGTACTCCCTCGTCATCAGGTACCACAGGAGGCATAACCGGATCCATATCCTCTAGCTCACCTGAACTAGGCTGGTTCTTCTCTACCTTACTAATGTCTTTTATACACTGATCTTCAAAGAAAACCACATATCTGCTCTTGACGAGCTTCTTCTCGATCGGATTCCAAAATCTGTACCCAAACTTTTCATCAGCGTACCCTAAGAACACACACTGCCTGATCTTCATATCGAGCTTGAACCTCTCATCTTTTGGTACATGAACGGATGCCCTGCATCCAAACAGCCTGAGATGACTATATGATGGATCTTGTGTAGTCCACACCTTCTCAGGTACTTCTCCATTCAACAAGGCTAATGGAGACCTGTTTATTAGATACACCACCATGTGCATTGCTTCTCCCCAGAACGTCTTGGACAACTTCGCACGGGATAACATACATCTGATTCTTTCAACAATGGTCCGATTCATTCGTTCAGCTACACTATTATGCTGGGGGGTCTTGGGAACCGTCTGTTCATGTCATATACCCAGGGACTTACAGTACTCATGAAAGTCACCAATGTATTCACCACCACTGTAAGTGAGGATGCACTTCAATGATCTACCTGTCTCTCTCTCGATCATAGCATGAAACAACTTAAACACACCAAAGACCTCGTCCTTAGATTTCAAAGTATAAACCCAAGCCCTCCTAGATGCATCATCTATAAAAGTAACAAAGTACAATGCCCCACCCAAGGTTTTTGTCCTTATAGGCGCACAAACATCAGAATAAACCAAATCTAATGCATGCACTTTATTAACATGAGAAGCAGTTTTAATAAATGAAACTCTATGTTGTTTCCCTGATAAACAATCAAGACAAGTTTTGAGAAGCGTACCTGTCACGTCTGGAAGGAGCCGCTTCCTCGCTAGTATCTGAAGCCCTTTTTCACTCATGTGGCCTAGACGCCTGTGCCACATGTCTATAGCTGAATCTTCCACTGTGTTCAACTCACCCTTGCATACACTGACACTTACCTTGTACAGGGTGCAACACTTCTTTCCTCTGGCTGCGATCAACGAACCCTTAATGAGCTTCCAGTGCCCACCAACAAAATGGCTTTCATAGCCATCATCATCCAACCTTTCCGTCGACATCAAGTTGAGGCGAAGGTCTGGGTTATGCCTCACATCCCTGAGAACCAATGTGCAGCCCACATCGGTCTTCACACAAATATCACCAACCCCTACGATCTTCGATACGCTAGAATTTCCCATCTTTACGGTCCCATAGTCGCCTGACTTGTAGCTTGTGAAGAAGTCCCTGTGTGTAGTCGCGTGGAAAGAAGCCCCCGAGTCTATCACTCAATCGGTGTCTTGACTCATAGCCGTGAGACATACATTATGATCTGCAGAAAGAATAACTACAACGTCGCCATCTGAAGCGACGCATTGAAATCTGATTCATCGTCCTTCTCCTTTCCTTTTTCTTTCTTGTCGTTTTTAGCCTTACGACATTCATGCTTATAGTGGCCCTTCTTGCCACAATTCCAGCATTCAACATTTTTTCTGTTACTCGACTTGCCTCTTGATTTATCTCGGACCTTCCCGCCCTTTTGGTTCTTTCCTCTCTCCCGTTCCTGTGTCACATGTGCCTCTTGCTGAATAGACCCCTAAGACTTCCTCCTTGTCTCTTCATTTAAGAGATAGCTAGTAACCTGTTACATGCATATCTTTCCGTCTGGCACAGAGTTACTTAGAGTTACCACTAATGTCTCCCAACTGTCAGGCAACGAACTAAGCAATAGTAAAACCTACAATTCATCATCCATGACCATCTTCATAGAGGAGAGTTGATTCACTATATTGCTGACCTCATTCATGTGCTCGGCCACGGAACTACCATCCTTGAACTTAAGATTCACAAGTCGCCTTATCAGAAAATTTTTATTACCGGCTGTCTTCCTCTCATACAACCCTTGTAGTTTCAGTCATAGGCTAGCGGCTGAGGTTTCCATAGACACATGGTGGAACACAGTATCATCCACCCATTGTCTAATAAACCCCACCGCCTTCCGGTCCAACTTCTTCCAATCTTTATCAGACATATCTTTGGATTTTGCTGATATGCCTAAAATTGGAGAGTATAGGTCCTTACAATAAAGCAAGTCCTTCATCTTAGCCTTCCATATGGTTCAGTTAGAACCATTAAGGCTGATCATCCTTGATGAGCCACCTTCCATAATTCCAAACCGATTCTATCCGTTCAATGAACTTAGCGCTCTAATACCACAGTGTTGGGGGCCTTTCAAAAACTTTAGGATCTAGCCCTCCAGAATAAACCAGAATTATGGGACGATAATAACAATGAAATAAATCAAAGCATCAACCACACACCACACAAGAGATTTTTATGTGGAAAACCCTCAAAGAGGTAAAAACCACGGGACCTTGTTCAGATCAACAATCCACTATGAAGTAGAACGTTACAACCTTCGTCACTCACGAGGGAGTGGATGAACAATAAGAGAATAAAAGAAAAACAGAGGGATCTCACCGATCACGAGGACGTAAAAGTGCTGAGACGACGGCTCCCTTCCACAAGCTTCTTCTCTCTCTTTTCTCTCACTCTCCCACTTTTGATATCCTTAAAGCTTTTAGGAAACCCTCTTATACTTTTCTTCACACAACATGCCCTAGAAAAACTCTACAGACCCCTTTTTATAGTTTTAGGAAACTCCTTTTTGCATCTCAGTTGCGAAAGGACTTGCGACACGAAATCCACGCAAAATCGCGAAACGAATTTGCGTAGTTACGATTGGTCGTGTGGAGTCCACGACCGGTCGAGTGCCACCTACGACTGGTCTTGAACCACATACGACCGGTCGAGCACCCTGGAGAAAATCGGTCCAAATTTCGTTGGACTTTGAGTCATGAAACTCACGACTAGTCGAACACCAACCACAACCGGTTGTACAGGGCTCACGACCGGTCGACGACGGGTCAAAAAACTCCATCATATAGTTCAAAAATTACTTTTGAATTCGTTTAAAATAATTTTTCTTATATCCTTTTTAATCCTAATATTACTATGTTAGGGTTCAAAATGAGATTGGATAGATAATTCTATCTTAACTCATGGACACTTCTTTGTTGAAATAAGACAATTGAATATTCATCGTTTTGGCTGTCTATTAAATTTTCACCAATCATATATTTAGATGATCAATTGATTATAATTTTTTTTTATCAGTAATGCATGTATATAATTTGGACAGTATAATTTGATTCAGTTGCATTATAGGAATACAATTTATAAGAAGGCCGGATCCACTTGAAGCATTTGTAGGTTAAGCCAAACTTACATATTGATTTATGACACTCATCTTGGTGTGTGCATGCAGTCGAATCCGTCTATCATTTGTGTATTCTAATGTTTTCCTTAGTGATTAAAAATCACTTTAATCCAAATTTCAAGTGGCCACACCATAGGGGAAAACATCACGAATGAAGGGAGGCACTGCATTTGGGTGACTACAAGATAGGACTATAAGAAGCTAAGCTTCTTATACTAGAAAGTGGATCGCACCAAAGTAAATGGTGGGAATTGTATACCTATAGTTGAAAACTTTTTATGGGCCACATAAGATATGAATGTTATTTATTTATTTATTTTTAAATTCATCCATATTTACCTTACTATTTGAACAGGCTGGCTGGCAAATAGATATACACCGCGGTGGGCCGTCGGGAGGTTTGAATGGTGGGTGTCGTTATCCCCAAAGTTTCATGGGATGTGGTCCACTTGAGCTTTGAATCTGCCTAATGAAGGGAAGAAGTGGATAAAACACGTACATCATGGTGGGGCCACGGAGCTTTTCCCGTACCGGTACGGGAGGGATCACTACCGAATCCAAGTCCGTGGAACGGGGATGATGTGGGTTTCACGTGATGAGTCATAGCACAGAAAACAAATTATTAGAGTCATTCATCCTTATTTTTTCACAAGAGTCCACATGAGTTGTATGAATGACTGATTTTTAACTGTGACACTTAGTATAGGCCAGATGAAGGGAGTAAATGGCGTAGATCTCATATACACAACACCGTTGCTCCCCCATGAAAATCAACTGTGGGTGTTCCATTTGAAATTGTTTCCAGTGTTGTGTAGACCACCTAAGGTTTGGATGGTCCTGATTCTTGGGCCCTTGAGGTAAAATGAGGTGCACCATCGCACTTTCGCCCTGGATCCTAACAATCAGTCAAATCCTACGCCGCCCACATGAACGTTGGAAATGGAATGTCTTGAATTTGAATGCGGATTTCTTAGCGTAAACTCTGTGGGCCGCACACGTATTTTCACTATGGATCCTAACAACCAGTCAAATCCTACGCCGGCCACACGGACGTCGGAAATGGAATGTCTTGAATTTGAAGGTGGATTTCTTACTCAGTAAACACTGTGGGCCCCACATGTGATATATGTGGCTTATCCATGTCGTCCATCGGTTTTTTCAGATCATTTTAGGGCGTGAGAAAAAAATCAAAATATATCCAAACCCCAAGTGAACCACACCGCAGGAAACAGTGAGAATTTAACAGCTACCATTGAAAATTTCTTACGGCTCATAAGTTTTGGATAAGCTGATATTTATATTTTTCCTTGATATGTGTCTTTGTGAGCTCATGAACAAGTTGAATGACAAATAAACATCACTTTAACCTTAGATAAGTTTCAACAATGGATGTCATTATCGCCGATGTGTTATGTAGTTTGGATCACTTGAGCTTTGTAAATCCTTCAATTTTGGGCTCACGCTATAAAATCGGCTGGAAAAACGAATGGACAGCAAGGATAAGATACATACATCACATGTGGTACTCACAGAGTTTAGTAGTACCCAATTTGCTTTCTCTGAATTTTACAGGGATCTGATTTTTAAGGATTCTGTGAAATGAAGTTTGAATTCGTTGAATTAAGAAAATTTTGATGGGTCTTTGGAGGAAACAAAATTCAAATAGTGACTAAAAAAAATGTTGAATTCATGCTGCGGATGAGTGGATTGGATGAGATATATACACAAAGGTGGGTCCCTACACGAAATTTGGACAATTTTTTAATGACCTGACTTCTCATCTCACCGTTTTCTGTTTTGTAGCCCAACCGACGGTTGAATCAGCCTGATTTTGCAGATACCAGGGCAAAGACATGGCAGACAATCTAATGGACGGCCTGGATCTCATCGATACAGATTCCTTGAGTCCAAGTTAGCCGTTCGAAAGTAATCCAAGCGTTTGTTAACAGAGAGCGGATTAGGTGAGACCCAGTATCACCCAAGACGGTGCGGCCCTTACCGTGGGGCCCACCTTGATGTATATATTATGTATCCACACTGGCCATACGTTTTTACAGATCATTTTAGGGTATTATAAAGAAAATGAAGCAGATCCGATTATCAGGTGGACCATTCCATAAGAAACAATGGTGATTCATTGTCTTACCATTAAAAACTTCTTAAGGTGTAACTTAATGTTTCCGTACTATTTATTTGCTATCCAATCTATAAATAAGGTCAAATAAGCCTGGATGAAGGGAAAAAACAAATATCAGATTGATCTAAAGCTTTTATGGCCCATCAATGGTCAATCAACACTGTTTCTTATGGGATGGTCCACCTGATAATTGGATCTGTTTTATTTTTAGAATATTAGCCTAAAATGATCTGGAAAAACGGATGGACAGCGTGGATAGATAATACATACATAAAGGTGGGACCCACAGTAACCCCACGGTGAGGGCCACACCGTCTTGGGTGAGACCAGGGTCTCACCTAATCTGATCTCTTGTGCACATATCATTTACCAGTGATTTTCGGACGTGAAAATGATGACCGTCCTTGGCGAGTGGCCTCACAGGTTGATGAGATCGTTACCGTTTATCAGATTTTATTGTCATAAAAAAAATAAAGCAGTGATATTGTATCCATTAGTCTCGTGACTGATGATGGTGCAAAGGATAAGACAGTGATATAGCGAGAGCAAGGCCAAAGTGGGAGAGGATATTCCATTCCATGTGGAAAAAATGTTTGATACTCTGGCAGACTGTGATGGATGGTATGCAGGCACTTATGAATTACTTAGAATTTGCATATGTAGAATATAATTTATTCAAATTAAACTGTTCAAATTATTGGTCTGAGTTAGATGAACCATGAACCAAAAATCGCCCTCATTTAGCTAGCTGAGTATCAGATTGATAGAGTTTTATTGAACGGTTAAAACTTAAAAATGCAAATATCCAGTGGACCTATTTTAACAAATAAGTGTTCCACGGATCAGAGGTTTGGTTCATTCTACCAATCTAATTTTGGGACTGTGGTTTAGAGACAGTGCTCTGTGATTTACTTGGTTTAGTTTGAGTTAATGTATGATGCCTCATGTAAAATATCTGAGTGCCTGCGTATTAAGCCTTGTATTCAGCCGGAGTATTAAATAACTCCGCTCCATGTACGTAAAACAAAACGCGTGGTCCCAAGATAGTCAGCCAAACAATGTTGTAAGATTCTCTAGGTTATACAACAAGGGCGTGTAACACATGCAACATGACACCCTAACACACGTGTACAAGATCCTCGACATTCATCAGATACGGACGGATGTGGAAATGCGTTGTTAAAAAAAAAAGAAAAAAGAAGCCCATTATACTATTCAGGTGGGCCACATGTGATGAAAAAAGCTGGATGGTTAAAAAAAGATAACCAATAATATTTTATATTGGATAACATGAGTAATCCACCTGATAAGTGGGCCTGCCCAACATGTATGGAATTTCTCGTGAATCACGACGCTTCTCGACCATCATATTTTAAAGAGGACAGGTCAGAGTCGTTGGATAAGACACCTGAACTTTAAGCGTGATGTCTTGGACGTTTCAATCTGTGGCCCTCATGATGAATGGGCGTACTGACCAGACAATCCTAAAAATCGAACAGGGGTGCCTACAAACAGATAGACAACTGCAAGCTATCATTCATATAGGGTGTGTGGGGCCCATCATTTGAATGGTTGAAGTATTATGCACGTGTTTCCAATTGCCCCTCATGTGCATGAAGCTTTGGAGGGTGGTCCGTGTGCTAAATGAGGAGAATGAGACGTCTGACCTAGAAAGGAAAGGGATATCATGTGGGTGCGTCCGACCATATGCATGGTTCAACAAGAACAGTTATATTACGTGGACAGGCCCACTCTATAACCTAACCAAAGCTGGTATTTATTAGATTAGGTATGCTGACGGTTTCATTCCTCTCCAACAGTCTTATTTATTTTGAAATTTTCAATTAAATAATACCGGGTAAATAATGTAATAGAATCTTATTTCTATTGCAGAAGAGCATCTGCTTACAATTGATGGAAGCAAAAAAACGTAAAAACTACATAAAAAGTGGAAAAAAAAGAGGTGTAAATATTCATGTGATTTGATAATATATGTATGTTCATAAAGTAATAACATATAGGTTTTATCTTCATTAAAATAAAAGAAATTAAAAGTTACAAGACTTACCAATAATGTAGGCCTTAGGAACGCAATAACTTTTAACGGTTGAGGTCTGTTGTAACCACTTTTTCATGCATTGTGGTCCATTTAACTTGTATATTTATCTCATTTTTGGATATGTGCCCTAAAATGGGCTTGTGGAACGGATGGACGGAATGGATATAGAATTGTCATCACGGCAATGACTCATTTTATATTAAATTTATTGATAATTAGCAAAATCTAATAAGCCTAAAGACGAATAGACCTCTAGAAATGCATTTTCCTTATATAAGCAACACACCCTCATATGGAAAGCTTGCTTAAAGCTTGAGAAATTAGGATTCACACATGTACATGGGAGGAGAGGGAGGGCATTTCCAAATTGAAAACATCTGCACGCATGAAGCGTGTTCTCCACTGACTTGACACTTACAAGCTGCATTATAGAACAGTACATATCATGATTAGGTACAGCCAAATTAATGATTTGCAAAGCTCGGAATTTCATGCTAGCATATGAGTTAGGTATGAGTCACGGTCCAAATACAACCGGGGGCTATATATAATTAATTAATTAATTTACCATTGTAATTCATGGTAAATAAGTTATGATTATTTACGGATGTAATTGCAGCATTGGTCCCAATGTTGATCTTAATGGGGAGCTTGTTTGCATAGCTCGAGATTCCACGGAATTTACTTGTATGATTTCATTATGTAAAAATTAAAGGGCCCACCATGCTATGTATCTTATCCACGTCATTCAACTGTTCTACCAGCTTATTTAAGGGCTTCAACCTCAAATGAGTCAGATCCGAAGCTCAAGTGGACTACACCATGGGAAACAGTGGAAATTAATTGTGAACACCTAGCGTTGAAAATTTCTTGAGGGTGTCTATTCCTGCATCTCTTTGACCTCATGAATAAGTTTGATGACATATGCATGTACCTGCGAGGTCTTAATTTGAACGGACAGCGTTAATACTGCTATTTCTAGTGTAGTCCACTTGAGTGTAATCCTCCTATTTCTAGTGGTGTAGTCCACTTGAGCTTACACTGCATGACCTAAAATGAGATGATAAAATGGATGGACAGCATGGATCACATACATATATTATGGTGGGACCTACATATTTTACAGGTACTCGATCTCCATCCAATTTTCCATGATTTTTAAGGCATAATTATATATTTTTAAGTATTTCCTCTCATTCAAACATTTTTCAAATGCCATCATTATTTATTTATCACAATTTTTCAGTAGTAATTGGAAAAACAAATAGCTCCTTAATCTTGATTTGGTTGGGGTCTAAATTAAGAGGATTCATTTCCCAGGCTTGGGGGAGTGTTAGTTTGCCATTTTGTTAAGCACCAGGCTACATGTATGCATACTTTTATATTTAATTGAAGGGTTTCGCTAACTTTTCCACCTTCATAAGATCATGAGTAATATTCCCAAAGCATTTAAGTGAAATGTAGGATGTTCAATCATTAATCCAGCTGGTCTACTCTTTCTTGCAACTAGGGACAAGTCATGAGTGAAAATAATGCCAATTTGATGATCCTAACAATCTAATCAATATCATGGGGAAATAGACAATCAAGATTGAAGAAGAAACAAAATAGGTCCCAACCATCTATCTGGTAAATCCCATTTTGAATTACTTATGATTCCAAAGTAGCCATTTAGCTCGATGATTCTAACCATGAGATATATGATTTCTAAAAAGCACATGATTAGAATGAATTGGCCTCATTCATGGAATAGTATTATCATTTGATCAGTGTGATTCTTATACCATGTCATGCTCCCAAGTGGTACCATTGAATAAATGGTATGGATTGACTCTTGGACATTCCATGTGTAAATTAAAAGCTTAAGGGCCTATTTGGGAGCATGGATTTGGGACCCTCTGGATTTTGAACCCCAGGATTAGAAACCCCCTCGATTTGCAATCCTCGTGTTTGGCATCCGGGAGTGTGAATGACTTTAATCCAAACGTACCTATCCATGATATATTTACAGAGGTTTGAATTTAATTACTAAATCAACTTTATTATCTCTAATTAGTGAGATATGTAATTTTTGACACAATGGTTGTGATAAGCCCGCTGAAATATATGCTTTGCTCGAAAATGATGAAATTCCAAGTCTTGGATGGGCCACAAGCACAAGATCATGTTTGAGTGACTAACTAACTATTTTTAATCGTCGATTTACATGGACAATGTTTGGACGGTGCTGATCGTCATTAGTGCCCAATAGAATGATAGTGTATAGTGACACACATGTTACACCTACCACTATTGAAATAATTTTAGGTGTAACCCAAGCTCTTATCGTGGATTGCAAATCCCCTCAAAGAGGAGATTAGAAACACCCTTGATTTAAAACCCTTAGTTACTTTATGCTGCCAAACAACTACGGGATTTGAAACCCCTTCAAATCCCCTCTAATCCACAGTACCAAACGATCCCTAAGGATCCTTATTAGCACCCCTACAAGGTAGGGAATGTTAAAAAAACTCTTCAACTAATCTCTTACATTGTTTGAAGGAATTGAGTTTGGGTCTGCCTGGTCCAAATCTAACCCATCTAGGATACTAAAACTCAGCTAAGTTGGGTTTGGTCAGCATTAATGTTCACTCCCCAAGTGCAGGGTTGTGATGTAGTAATAACTCGGTAAGACCGAGGTCGAATCCCAAGGGACTGGTACTTGTACGTTATCTAAAATTAATTAGAACTAGACTAAGATGAATTCTAAATCAATTAGCAATGGGGGAATATTTGTCGAATAATTAATCTAAAACTTAGGAAAAATCAGAAATAGAAAACTAGGGATTCAGAGGATCCACTTGTAGAGATCAGGGAGATCTTATGCCTGTTTCATGAATCATAGAAATTAACTGAATTGTCATTGATCTAGTTTTCAAGAGATGAAAGGTATATGAATTAGAATGGATTTCATCACCCAACCATGCCCAAGAGACTATGGCGAACAACATAATTAAACTAATTATCAACCAATCACATGTATGAAGGTTAGGAAGGGTACCGACATCCAACCATGCCCAGGAGACTATGGTGAACAACAAAGTTTCCTAACATCACAAACATGAAAAGAAAATAGAAATATTCAAAGTATCGCAGACCCATTGTAATTTCAGTCACAACAGACCATTAAGAACTAAATATATTCCCAAAATAAAATTAAATCAAAATCAGTTCAATATTAAACAAAAGACATAATTAACGTCTCCCATCACGCTATAAGCTTCACCTCTTAACCCTAGCTAAGAGGTTTAGCCTAACATAGGCATGATGAAGCTAAAATCCCTTAGAAAAGAAAATATAAAGGAAAATAAGGAATTAAGAAAAGAAGAAGAACTGTTGAAGCCGTCTCTCTCTCTCTCTTCCACTTCACGTCCAAGCTCTGGCCGTGGATCTCCACGTGATTCTCTAAGATTGAATGCCCTCTCTCACGTCCACAACCTCCTTTTATAGCTGCTGGAAGGCTGGAGTCAGTGACAGAGTTGTAGCAAGACACGGAGTGCAATTTTCGTAGCCAAGTTTCAGTGACTCAAAACTCGCCACCTTCCTCGCTTAAATTCTAAAGAAACACCTTCCTTTAGAATTTTTTTGGATCCTCTACATGATAGATGGTTCAGATCTGCCATATGATCAAAGATGGTGGGCCAAAACTGCCTAGAAAAGTCAGTTTTCGTGGATGTGCGAAACCTTTCGCACCATTTCACTGTTGTGATCGGTGGGACCCACAGAAGTATTTTCTAGAAAATCCACCCTATCCATTGGATTCAGAACGAAATTTCAGTTAAGAATAGGTGGTTTTGAATATCCATTAGCGTGTCCCAGAGAAGAAATAACTAAAAGATCAGATTTGAACTCTACAGGGCAGCCCTTTTGTGGCCCATGTATCTCACACATGTGTTTGTATGAGTGAAAAGTTTAAATATGGTTTTGTAGTGGTCACGGCTGTCTACACGGTGGATGGTTTGGATTGAGCTTACGGGGCACGTGTGAGGCCCACTATCATCCACAAAACGTCCAGCGGCCGGTTACGCGGCACGTAAGAATTTATTTTATTTTTTCTTTCGGTCAGAGACGGTCAAACCGTCTCTGACGCTTGCCGTGCACGGCTAGTGCATATATGCACTATGCACATTCTGTATATGTGGGGTCCACGATGATGTGTTTCTGAAATCTGATCCAGTCATTCATCTTCTCATATTATTTAAGCCGTCAATACCAAAGTTGAGGCAGTTCCAGATATCAAGTGGGCCCCAAATTGAATATTAATGGGCTGATCTGTCTGTTGGCCCACTTTTCAAGATCTTCAATGGCTGAAATTTTATATGTATGGTTAATTTATGGCCCTCATCACATGTATAAATTTTTGAGTCAATCGGATAGCGGGAACCATGTGATCTTGCATTATACACCAATTTCAGGCCATTTGTAAGTGAACGACTGGAATTTCTCGAGTTCCTGGCGTGCATATTTATCGATTTTAGTCCCTGGAGTCCGTCCCTTGCCCTAGTGATTATCAGAACGTTAAATCTAAGCTTTTGGTATCCTTTTTCAGTCAACTCTCCTAATCACACCCTGCAACAAAACACGATTAAAACCGGGCGTTAAATGGTATTATGCTCATAAATCTAAGTAATAAATGGGGTCTAATATGCACTATTTGACCCTCAACACAACCCCCAACCAGCATCTTGCTAGTCCCGAGCAAGGTATGTGAAAAATAAGTTGAGAACTACAGGATAATTTCTATGAACTCGAGTGATTTATTTTTTGAAAACGATTCAAATACAAGAAATCTAAGATTCATGAATGTTGGGAATTATTTTCTCATGGACTCAAGCACATAGTAAACTTCATAATCAAGTTCAAAGTATTAATCCATCAATTAGAATAATTCTAAACTTTGAGTTTCATGGGTGTATAGTGTAATCTCGGCTTATCGACATTAAAATTCACTTTTCTATTTCAGGATCTCATTGGTAACCAGCAAGAGAATTTATGAAAATAAAAACTTGCCTCACAGATCTTCTTGTCATTATTTCAACTTTTGATTTTTTCATTAAAAGTACATCAAGCAGGGGAATCAAAGCCTCACCTATAGGGAGCAAACCTATGGTGAAGACTGTACACCCCACTCTTTTTCACATATCATTCAAGGAGTATTAAATCTACACCTCTAGGGAGCAAACCTATGGTGAAGATTATTCGCTCAAATCTTTTCAAAGACATCTTTTTTTTTTTTTTCATATCGATCATGTTAGGCAAATGTTCCAGGCTAGTTCCTTTCATACTGAATTATTACCAAGATAACCTTTCAATATCGAACTGAAACCTTGATGTGAAAGCGAGATGTGACATGTGAAATCATGACGCGATCAATGTTTAAAACTTCTAATCATGGTTTAATGATTCAAACTTAACTGTGAAGTCTAACAGATACTGAATCCAAGACTCATAAATTATCAACATCACGAATCTTGAAAATCTAAATTAGGAATATCTGTCAAAATCACTTCGAATTCGCAGGAATGTTCAGAAAAATTTTAAAAATTTTCACAATTTTTTCTCAAGACCAAGAAAACACTGATTAGATTTCCTAATCTCCCACCCCAACCAAAAATTTACATTGTCCTCAATGTAAAAGAATTAAGCATGCAATGCACATGGAACAAAGAAAGTAAAGTGATGGGAAGATAGTACCTGAATAACGAATCAAGAGAGATTTTCCACGAGATCACAATATGGAAGCTGGTTAGCACGAGAGAAAAAGAAAAACAAAAATAACGAAAATAAAATCCTACCTATACCACTTTCGCAGGTGCTCTCGATTGCATTTAGCGTATGCAATAAGCCTTTAAACCCCTAGGTTACCCCTAGTGGACGAGTTGTAGTCTCGTGAGGGTTTGCAGTAATGTTACCCACAAACATTGAATCATCTAACTAGAAAAATGAAAAGCTGGGTTGCCTCCCAAGAGCGCTAAATTTACCGTTTTCAGCCAGATAAATAAAGCAACAATCCTAGTCCTATGAAAGCGATAAACCTACCTATACCTCTATCAGACTAGGAGATCAGTCCTGGTAAACAGGAGCAATCAGAGGCATGGACATGTCCTCTGAATCAAATGTCTCGACAAATGGCTTTAATCGATGTCCATTTACTTTAAACTCCTTGCCATTGTCGGGATCTCTTATCTCGACGGCCCCATGAGGATAAGCAGTGACAACAATGTAAGGGCCGGTCCAATGAGATCGAAGCTTACCCGGGAAGATGTGGAGTCGAGAATCGTACAAAAGGACTTTGTGACCTGGCGTGAATGATTTTCGTAGAATATGTTGATCATGAAACGCCTTCATCTTGTCCTTGTAAATTCTCGAGTTCTCATATGCATCGTTCCGAATTTCTTCAAGTTCATTTAATTGAAGTTTGCGTAACGAGCCAGCGTTGTCCAGATTGAAATTTAGATTTTTGATCGCCCAGTATGCTTTATGTTCCAATTCCACAGGCAAGTGGCAGGCCTTCCCATAGACAAGTTTAAAGGGAGATGTTCCAATAGGAGTTTTAAAAGCAGTACGGTACGCCCATAGGGCATCGGTCAATCGGATTGACCAATCCTTACGATCAGGGTTAACCGTTTTCTCTAGGATATGTTTGATCTCCCTATTAGAAATCTTAGCTTGTCCACTTGTCTGTGGATGGTATGGGGTGCTCACCTTATGAGAGATACCGTATTTCTTCATTAAACTCTCAAATGGTCTATTACAAAAGTGTGAGCCCCCGTCACTAATGATGGCTCGAGGCGTTCCGAACCACGACAGGATATTTTCTTTCAAAAATTTAATGACCGTGCGATGGTCATTTTTGCGGCACGGAATTGCTTCGACCCATTTAGTGACATAGTCTACGGCGAGCAAAATATATAGATTTCCAAATGATTGGGGGAATGGTCCCATGAAATCAATGCCCCATCAATCAAATGCTTCAATGATAAGGATGAGATTCAAAGGCATCATATTTTGATGGGACAATGCTCCCAATTTTTGACAACGCTCACAAGCTTTGCAAAACTCATGAGTGTCCCTGAATATTGCGGGCCAGTAAAAGCCACACTATAGAATCTTGGCCGTGGTCTTTTTAACAGAAAAGTGACCACCACAGGCTTGTGAGTGACAGAAGGAGATGACACTTTGATGCTCATCGTCTGGCACACATTTCCTTAGAATTTGGTCTGGGCAATATTTAAACAAATATGGATCGTCCCAGAAAAAGTTACGCACCTTGGTAAAGAATTTCTTCTTATCTTGTGACGTCCAGTGTGTCGGTATGGCACCTCCAGCAAGATAATTAGCAATATTAGCGAACCAAGGTGAATGAGAGACTCTAAACAGTTGTTCATCAGGGAACATGTCATTGATATGGGTCGTCTCAAGGGAATCAGAGTTATTAAGGCGAGAAAGGTGATCAGCTACTACGTTCTCTACTCTTTTTTGTCTTTAATTTCTAAATCAAATTCTTAGAGTAGAAGGATCCATCGTATTAGGCGGGGCTTAGAATCATTCTTAAAAAGAAGATACTTAAGTGCCGCGTGATCTGTGTAGATGATGATCTTGGATCCGATCAGGTAGGACCTAAATTTGTCCAAAGCGAACACTACGGCTAAGAGTTCCTTTTCCGTAGTCGAGTAGTTCACTTGGGCAGGATTTAGAGTCCTACTTGCGTAGTGAATAACGTAAGGCCGCTTATCTTTTCTCTGGCCTAAAACCGCTCCAAGATCATAATCAGAGGCGTCGCACATAAGTTCAAAAGGAAGACTCCAGTCGGGTGGCTGCATGATAGGTGCAGTGGTTAACATACCCTTAAGCTTAGTGAAAGCTTCTTGGCACTGCTCAGTCCACTCGTATGGTATATCCTTTTGAAGAAGATTACATAAAGGATGAGAGAGGAGACTAAAGTCCTTTATGAATCGTCTGTAAAAGCCTGCGTGTCCTAAGAAGGATCGCACGTCTCTGATATTCTTGGGTGGAGGTAGGTTAGAGATAAGATTAATTTTTGCCTTATCTACCTCGATTCCTTTGGGCGAGATGATATGCCCAAGGACAATTCCCTTTTGAACCATAAAATGACACTTCTCCCAGTTAAGTACCAAATTTTTTTCTTCACATCTTTTCAGCACACATTTAAGACTTGCTAAGCACTTGCTGAAAGATGAACCGAAAACAGAGAAATCGTCCATGAAGACCTCTAAATATTTTCCCACCATGTCAGAAAAGATACTCATCATGCATCGCTGAAAGGTGGCAGGGGCATTACATAACCCGAATGGTATTCTTCTGTAAGCAAAGGTGCCATAGGGACATGTAAATGTGGTATTTTCCTGATCTTCAGGGGCGATTTCAATCTGATTATAACCTGAATACCCGTCTAGGAAACAGTAATAGGAATGACCAGCTAGCCTTTCCAAGATTTGATCAATGAAGGGCAAAGGGAAGTGGTATTTCCTAGTGACGGTATTCAGCGTCGTGTAGTCAATGCACATTCTCCAACCAGTAGTAACTCTGGTCAGCACGAGTTTATTATTGGCATTGGCTACGATGGTGATCCCGGACTTCTTAGGAACCACCTGAGTTGGACTCACCCATTGACTATCGGATATGGGGTATATGATGCCCACTCCCAATAGTTTGAGAACTTCGGCCTTAACCACTTCCTTCATGTTTGGATTTAATCTACGTTGTGATTGCCGAACAGCCTTTGCATTATCCTTAAGATATATGCGGTGAGTACAAATCGATGGGTTAATTTCCTTGAGGTCTGCTATCGTCCATCCAAGAGCTCCCTTATGCTCAATGAGAGTAGATATGAGCATACTCTCTTATTCTTTCTCCAGGTGGACAGAGATCACCACCGGATATGTCTCATCTTGACCTAAATAGACATATTTTAAATCAGAGGGTAAAAGTTTTAGGTCAAGCTTCGGTGACTTGAGGTTAGACGGTAGAAGCACCACATCAGTTTGGGGCAACTCTTCAATTTGTGGCCTCCACCGGTTAACTTCAAGTACCGGTGCAGTATCAAGCATGACATATGTCTCCCTAATTATATCATCATCAAGATCATGGGAGTGGGCCAGGCACGTCTCTAGAGGATCAGAGGATAAGGTGAGAGGTGTTCTATCTTCCACAAAAGAATCAATCATGTTAACATTGTGAAAATCGTCATCATCCTCTGAGTTGCTGCCGTTATTGAAAAAGATATTCGATTTCAATGTCAAATTTCCAAAAGACATAGTCATAACACCATTCCTGCAATTGATAATAGCATTTGAAGTGGATAGGAATGGGCGACCAAGGATGTCGGGAATCTGAGTGCTCGTGTCGTTGATGGGTTCAGTGTCCAAGATAATAAAATCAACAGGGTAGTAGAATCTATCAACCTGGACCAACACATCCTCGATGATCCCTCTTGGTACACGAACAGAACGATCAGCAAGTTGTAGTGTGGTTCGAGTGGGTTTTAATTCACCCAAGCCTAACTGTTGGTATACCGAATAGGGAATCAGATTGACGCTTGCTCCTAAGTCAAGAAGTGCGTGATGAATTCGATAGTTCCCGATTACACATGATATGGTTGGGCAACCGGGATCTTTGAATTTTTACGGCACATCTTGTTTTAGGATGGCACTCACCTTCTCAGTTAAGGAAATTTTCTTTTGAACACTTTTTCGTCGTTTGGTCGTGCATAAGTCTTTTAGAAATTTAGCATATAAAGGTATCTGTTTTATAACATCAAGCAGAGAAATATTGACTTTCACTTGTTTCAACACCTCTAGGATATCCTGAGAGTTAGATAGACGTTTTGGTTCAACCAACTGTTGGGGAAACAGAGCAACTGGCTTCTCTAGAGGTTCCGGTTCAAATTTTTGTGGGGCGTCACCAGATCCATCATTGTTGTCCTCTTCTGGTTCTTGAGGCTTTTCGGGCCTAACCGGAAGGGTTTTATCAATAACCTTCCCACTCCTAAGAGTGGTGATGGATTTAGCGTGCCCCATTTGATTTGAAGAGCTGAGATTACCTGTCTCGTATTGCGGTTTAGGATCTGGGATTGGTTGTGCAGGAAGCATCCCCTTTTCTAGAGCCGTCATACGTGAATCTATCTTTTGTATGAAATCCTGCATTATCTGCGTCAGCTCTTGCACAGAATTTTGAGCCGGTTCTTCTTGAGGTCTCCCCTGATTTGGATTTTGATTGAAGAAACCTTGAGGGGTAGCAGTTTGTCCGTTCCTCCAACTAAAATTCGGATGATTTTTCCAACCAAGATTGTATGTATTAGAGGGTGGTCCATTGAAAGGTCTTTGATAGTTATTTACGACATTAGATTATTCATTCAATACTTCTCGAAAGACAGGTATTGAAGGACAATTTTCAGTAGTATGAATATTACAATCATAGATGCCGCAAACACTTTCATTAACCTTTTCCTTCCTTCCTTCCATGGCCTCAAATTTTCTGGTGAGATTGACCACCTTAGCGTTAAGATCATTATCCTCTTTAAGGAGATATATTCCTCCTTTTTTCCTTGAATGAGTCGGCCTAGACGTAGTGTTCATTCTTGAGTAATAGTCCCATGATTGTGTTTTTTCAGCGAGACTATCGAGGTAATCCCATACCTCATCGACATTTTTATTGATGAATTCTCCGTTACACATTGTCTCGACCATTTGGCGCATGAAAGATGTTAGCCCATCATAGAAAAAATTTATAATGCGCCATATTTCAAAGCCGTGTTGTGGGCATGCATTAATCAGATCCTTTAACCTTTCCCAACATTGGAAGAATGTTTCATCTTCCTTTTGTGCAAAGTTCATGATTGCTCTCCTGAGGGTAATTGTCTTATGATGTGGGAAAAATTTCTTTATAAATTCCCTCTGCATATCATTCCATGTGCCAATGGACCTAGGACGCGGTGAATGTAACCACGTCTTGGCTTTTTTTTTTCAAGGAAAATGGAAAGAGTTTCAGTCTAATAGTATCCTCAGATACATTAGGGAAGTCTAAGGTGCCTATGATTTCATCAAACTCTTTTAGATGCAAGTATGGTTCTTCAGACTCAAGCCCATAGAACTTAGGAAGGAGTTGGATAACCCCTGACTTGATGTCCATATGTCCTGTATTCTCAGAAAAAATTATGCATGAGGGCGTACTCACCCCCGCCGGTTGTAAATAATCTCATAAAGTACGAGGTGGGGGTGCGTGGTGCATTTCATTCTCATCATGTACTTCCTCAACCCTAGGTTGGGGTAGTGCTTGAGGTTGATTTTCAGCCATAACGTTCTCTAACTCAGGAGAGTTCAAGTGGTGTCTAGTCTTGCGATGGACAGTTAACCCCTCAACTAATCCTCCTTCAGTCACGAGATGTCGAGTGTTGTCGCCACTCACTGGGGCATAAAACACACTCAGCCCTCAAATTCTAACTTAAACCTAAGAGAAAAGAAGAAGTAAAAATCTAGAAAATAAAAGGGAAAGATGGAAAGAAGTTACCAAATTTGGAGGCATAGGTTAAGAATCTGCAAAACAAAATAAAATAAGTTAGTTTCTAAGAATAGAAAGTCCTAATTAAAAGTAAACTAATTTCTAGAGAAAAGAAGAAATTCTAAAGAAAGAAGAATTAGAAAGAGCTTACTAAATTAGAAGCTTCTTACAAAACAGAAAAATTGAGTTAGTTCTAAAAATCAGATAGAAGGAAGAATAACAAGTTTATAAAGTTAGGAAAAATTTCTAACAAGGAAAATAACTACTTCTAAACCTAGAATTAAAAATTCTAAAGAAAATCTAATATAAAACTAATCCCAAAATTAATTAATTTCAGAAAAACGTAGCCGACAGTCCTCGGTAACGGCGCCAAAAACTTGTTCACTCCCCAAGTGTAGGGTTGTGATGTAGTAATAACTCGGTAAGACCAAGGTCGAATCCCAAGGGACTGATACCTGTACATTATTTAAAACTAACTAGAACTAGAACTAGAACTAGACTAAGATGCACTCTAAATCAAATAGAATTTTAAGAAATAATGATGAAATATTTATCTAAAATTTAGGAGAAATCAGAGAAAAGGAAACTAGGGATTCAGAGGATCCACTTGTAGAGATCAGGGAGATCTTACGCCTGTTTCAAAAATTATAAAATTTACTGAACTGCCATTGATCTAGTTTTCAAAAGATGAAAGGTATATGAATTAGAATGGATTCCATTACCAAACCATGCCCTAAAGACTATGGCAAACAACAGAATTAAACTAATTACCACCCAATCACATGTATGCAAGTTAGGAAGGGTACCGTCATCCGAGCATGCCTAGGAGACTATGGTGAACAACAGGGCTTCCTGACATCATAAACATAAAGAGGAAATAGAAATATTCAAAGCATCGCAGACCCATTGTAATTTCAGTCACAACAGACCCTTAAGAACTAAAAATATTCCCAAAATAAAATTAAATCAAAATCAGTTCAATATTAAACAAAAGGCATAATTAACGTCTCCCATCACGCTACATGCTTCACCTCTTAGCCCTAGCTAAGAGGTTTAGCCACACATAGATGGGCTGAACATCTTAAAAGAAAATAAAATAAAAGAGAAAGAAAAGAAAAAAATACAACTATCTATCTGACTCTCTCTCTCTTACGTTAAAACCCAAACCTCAGCCGTCCCAAGGATGGAATTCTCCAGCTGTGGATCTACGTCCAACCCCCAAAAAAAACTCCCTGTTTCTCTCTCTTGTTGTCGTTCCCAGCCAAGCTTCCTCCCACACGTTCTCTCTCTCTCCGTTTTATAGCATGCTAAGGACGGTGAAGGGCTTGTGCAATAACAGTCAGTGGCGTGCGCAAAGAGTCAGTGTGCGTAAACCTTACGCAGCGAGCAACCCATTCGGCCTTGCGTTTGGATTCTATTTTTGGCAAGACATAGATCTGTTGCAGGATCTACTCCAGTCAGATATCTTGGCCCTAGTCGGTGGTCCCTTAGGAGTGGTTTTTACAGGGCGATTTGATCGCCCCAGAAATTAGCCCGTTGATCACAGAACAATTGAGATCTTCTAGTTAGCGACTGTGCCGGTTCATGCTTCATCTTGCATGAATCCTCCATAGTTTGTGATTTTGGACTGAAAATATGCCCCAAATAGGCTGGTCGGTCTGGATCGACCTCTTGAAGCTCTAATGGTGGCCCATAAGTTTCGCTCGCAGGCTCTGTTGTGAAACAGAGCCTGCGTAATCGTGCTTTGGTGGTCGGCGGGGCCATGAAAGATGTCATAAAGGAAATCCTCTCCGTTCATTCAACTGGTGGCGAAAAACCAATTACGAATATGCACTTTTTCTTGATTTTAGTGTGGCCCACTGCATCGAATATTTCCACCGTCCATTCTGCTTTCAACGGATAGGATCTTCCAACAGCTTGCATGGAGAAAGACCGACGCCTAGGTGAGGATAATACCAACCTCCTGAGACCATTGAACGATTTGGATCATCGAGGCACATCGTGTGTGGGGCCCACAATGCAAAACGGCGGACGGCGGCATAAACGCTGTTGCGTTTTTGAATTGGAGAGGGAGAAGAAGAGACGGGTCAGAACTTGCTTGGACCGACTGGCGGTTCCTGTGCACGGCGGGCGTGTGTACACTATGTGCACACGCTGTACATATAGGGTCCACTGTGATGCTTTCAAGAAATTCAATCCGCCCATTCTGTTCCTCATATTATTTTACCCGTTGAGAACAATTATCAAGCATATCCAGCTGGCGGGTGGGCCCCAAATTGAAGATTGATGGGCTGATCTGCCCGTTAGGCCACTTCTGCAATGATCTAATGGATGATTTTTGACGTGAACCGATATTGGGAACCCCATGATCTTGCATTCTGGATGCGTTTCAAGCCACTTGAGCTTCAGTTTCTTAGTTTTCTCAGATTTCTGACCGTGTATATCTGTCAATCTTGGTCCCCTGGAGTGTGTCCCATGCTTTGGTGAATTTGGAGAGTTAAATCCATGCATTTAGTATCCTATTTCGATCCAAGCTTGTAAAATCAACCTGCAACATAAACACGATTAAATCAGCCGTTAAACACTATTATGCTCGTAAATCCGGACAATATTTGGAGTCTAATATGTACTATTTGACCCTCAACAGTGTAAGTGTATATATAGAGACTTCCGATTCCAATTTCAAAAAGTACGAAAATACTCTCTTATAAAACTCTCTCTGATACGGTTTTAAACATTATTATTGAGTTCATCGCTGAGTCAACTCAGCACTTTCGGATTAAACTGCAAGTGATTCGAGCCCGTGTACAATGAGTGCACCGTTGGGACCGGGTCATAGTCATTGTATCCTGGAGGTCAATTGCTCTGGAAGCCTGTTGCACTTGGGACACTGTCCAAGGGGAGCAATTTCGATTTCAAGCCGAGTGACTCAGTCACGTCTCGACTCAATTCAATAAGTTTTCTATCTCAAAATTTTATTTTCCTTTTTTGGTTCTCGATTTTAATAGTCTATTTAATTTAACTAATTTTCCAAAATCTTGAAATCGAATATTTGTTGAATTACATAGACTATGGCTACAGTAACAGTAAATGCTTCTACTGAGTTAGCCAAAATCGAACCGTTTGCTGGAAATTCCTTTAAACGATGGAAACAGAAACTGATGTTCGCTCTGACTACCCTGAAAGTTTCATACATTTTATTTAAATCATTTACTATAGATCCAGCAAATCAAAATGAAGTAATAGATGAAAATAATTGTAAATATTATATTCTAAACTCTTTATCCAACGAACTATATGATGTGTATGCTTCTTACGTGTCTGCTAAAGACATATGGACTGTTTTAGAAAAGAAATACATATTGAAAGATACAGGTGCTAAGAAATATGCAATTGCTAATTTCCTTCATTATGAAATGACAGACGATAAATCTGTCACAAATCAGATTCACGATTTTCAAAGTCTATTTCACGAATTATTGACAGAAGGAATTAAGTTGGATGAAGTGTTCCTATCAGGAGAGCTAATAGAAAAGTTACTGTCCTCCTAGAAAGAATATAAGAATAGAATGAAACATAAAAAGAATGATGTTTCTTTGGAAACCACTATCGTACACATACGAATAGAGGAGGCCAATAGAATCAGGGACTAAAAAGAAAATAAAAATGAGATAGATTCAAAGGCAAATCTTGTATAATCAAGTCAAAAAAATAATAAGAAAAAAGACAACTGTCATAACTGTGACAAACCTGGACATTACGCAAATGAATGCAGGCTCAAAAAGAAGAATGCAAAAAATCAATTCAAGAAAAAAGGAAACTGCTACAACTGTGGAAAGCCTGAGTATCATGTTAAAACATGCAGGCTTAAGAAAAATAAAGATAAGCCGCAGGTTAATCTTATAGAAATAGAAAATGAGTCTGACATGGTAGTAGCTGTGGTGTCAAAAGTCTTCCTTTTAAACAACTTGGAGTGGGCGCTAGACACAAGTGCAACTAGGCATGTGTGTAAGGATCGTAGCATATTTACCTCCTACCAAGTATCAGGAGATGATGAACAAGTGTTCATGGGTAATGCTAGAACGTCTCCAGTTATAGGGAGAGGAAAAGTACTTGTGAAACTCACTTCTGGAAAGACTCTAATGTTAAATAATATCCTACATGTGCCTGACATTAGAAGAAACTTGGTCTCTGGTTCGCTCCTTAATAAGGCTGGTGTTAAGTTAGTATTTGATTCAGATATGCTTGTAATGACTAAAAAAGGAACCTTTGTTGGTAAGGAGTACTGTAGCGATGATTTATTCATTATAAATGTATCAAATGATAATAAGAAAACATCTAGTTCTGTTTATATCGTTGAACCTTTTTATCTATGGCATAGTAGATTAGGTCATGTGAATGTGACATCTTTAAAGAAAATGAAAAGATTATGTTTATTACCTAATATATCTAATGAAGAATTTGAAAAATGTAAAACATGTGTAGAATCAAAATTTATTAGAAAATTCTTTAAATAAATAGAAAGATCATCTGTTCTATTAGAGTTAATACACAGTGACTTAGGTGATTTTAGAAATCACATGTCAAGATGTGGAAAAAAATATTATATAACTTTTGTAAATGACTACTTTAGGTTCACTAGAGTATATCTGTTAAGGAACAAAGATGAAGCTTTAAATGCTTTTTCTAAATACAAAATTGAAGTTAAAAATTAATTAAATGTAAAAATTAAAAGACTTATAACAGATAGAGGAGATGAATATTAATCTTCTCAATTTAGAGAATTATGTGAAAAGAATGGAATAGTTCACGAAACTACAGCTCCTTATACATTAAAACAAAATGGAATAGTAGAACGTAAGAATAGAATTCTAAAAGAGATAATGAATGCTATATTAAATAGTTCAGGCTTACCCTCAAATATGTGGAGAGAAGCAATTCTGTCTGCTTGTTATATCCTAAATAGGATACCATCTAAATCTTCCAAACAAACACCATATGAACTTTGGAAGAATCATGTTCCTAGTTATAAATATATTAAAGTGTGTGGGTATTTTGCTAAAGTAGGATTACCTGAAACTAAGAAAAGAAAGTTAGGTCCTAAAACGACCGACTATGTATTTATAAGGTACGTACAAAACAGTGCGGCTTATAGGTTTCTAGTTTTAAAAATTAATGATAATATTCTAGATTCTAATACAATTATAGAAACCAGGGATGCAGAGTTCTTTGAGAACGTATTCCCTATGAAATCTAAATCTATATGAATAGAAGAAGTTAATGAATCAGATATTGCGTCTACTAGTAAAAATGCATACGAGAAAGTAGTAGAAGATATACAACTAAGAAAAAGTACTAGGGTTAGAAGAGAAATTAACCTAGTAGATGGTTTTTTCACTTTCTTAGTAGAAGATGATCCTACAACTTATATAGAAGCTATTAACTCTCTAGATACAACCTTTTGGAACGAAGCAATAAATGATGAGTTAGAATCTATTATATCTAATAACACTTGGGAACTTGTAGACCTCACACCTGGAAAGAAACCAATAGGCTGTAAATGGGTATTTAGAAAGAAACTAAAATCAGATGAGACTATTGATAACTTTAAGGATAGGTTGGTAGTGAAAGGCTTTAAACAAAAAGAATTAATATATTACTTTAATACATATTTTCCTATAACTAGGATTACAACTATTAAAGTCTTAATAGCGATAGCCTTTATATATAAACTAGTGGTACACCAGATGGATGTTAAGACGGCTTTTCTAAATGGAGACTTAGAAGAAGAAATATATATGGAGTAACCTGAGGGTTATAAGATATCAGGTAAAGAAAATAAAGTATGTAAATTAATTAAATCACTATATGGTTTAAAACATGCTCCTAAACAATGACATGAAAAATTTGATGGTGTTTTAAAATCAAATGGTTATCATATAAATGATGTAGATAGATGTGTATATAGTAAAATTTTTAGAAATAATTATGTTATTTTATGCCTTTATGTTGATGACATGCTTATTTTTGAAACTAATATTAAATTAGTTAATACAATTAAGAAATTCTTGTCATCTAAGTTTAACATGAAAGACTTAGGAGAGGCTAGTGTAATCTTGAGTATTGAAGTAATCAGAAAAAATGATGTTATTATTTTATCATAGTCTCATTATATTGAGAAGATATTGAGAAAGTTTAACCATTTTGACTGTTTAACTGTCAGTATTCCTTATGATTATAGTGTGACTCTCATGAAGAATACTGAAAATAGTGTGTCTTAATTGAAATATTTCAAAATAATTGATAGCCTCATGTATCTAACAAATTGCACTAGACCAGACATAACTTTTACAGTAGGAAGGCTAAGTAGATATACACATAACCCTGAAAAAGAGCATTAGAATGCCTTGTCTAGGATTTTGAGATACTTAAAAGATAGTATAGCTTATGGTTTATATTATAATGGTTATCCTTCTATATTAGAAGAATATAGTGATGCTAACTAGATCAGTGATTCAGATGAGACAAAATTCATTAATGGATATGTCTTCACTTTGGGTGGAGGAGCAGTCTCTTGGAAGTCTACCAAGCAGACATGTATCGCTCGGTCAACTATGAAATTCGAGTTTATTACTTTAGAAAATGCTGGATCAGAAGCCGAGTGACTTAGAAATCTCTTAGCTGATATACCATTATGGCCAAAGCCTGTATCAGCCGTGTTTATTTATTGTGACTGTCAAGCAGCTATAGTGAAAGCAAAAAGTAAAATATATAACGGAAAAAGCAGATATATTAGACTCAGACACAATATAGTGAAACACATGTTGCGTGATGGAGTCATATCTATTGACTTTATGAGGTCAAAAAAGAATCTAACAGATCCTCTGACCAAAGGACTATCCAAAAAGTTAGTCAATGATATAACGAAGCGAATGTGACTGAGCCTAATATATGAGCTGCCAATGTCGGCAACCCAACCTATACAAGTGGAGATCCCATGAGATAGGTTTAATGGGTAAACAATAAGACACGAGGTAAACGATTGCATTGAACTGTATGAGCCCCTTCTATGGTGTACAATGCGAGCAACAATGCAGAAAGATGAGTTTTTAAGAACTCTTAATGGATCCATAGCCATATATTTGGTGGTGTATACAGTTGCTGTATACACTTGATGAAATTCACCTATATGGGTGTGGAGGTGCAAGACGCTTCCTATGAGAATCTAGACAAATTCTCTAGAGTACTCATGAAATCCAGGTAATGGTGTATGACCGAATTGCACCAAACCGCAGAATCACTTGCAGAGGAAGAGTTGTGTGAGTGACATATACTTGCGATCTATATTAAAAGGATTGAGGTTCAAGACTATGGTTTCACCTAATTCCTGTATACCTGTCTTGCTTACTTTAATGTCGGTTCAAGTCTATGGTGACACTGGCACCATTGCACAACTATTATGCTTTAATGCAAAAGAATTTTATTTTAAAACATGTGGGGGATTGTTATATTTTATTTTAAAATAATAATAAAATTTGAATTTTTAAATTTTTGGTGTTTTCCCTCCACATTTGAAAAGTCGTAGTACTTTTGAGTTGTGGATTTTGTCCCACATGAAATTTGATAAAGTAAACTATCTTGTATATAAGATAGTCTTTTTGCCTAGGGCTTGAGCCCCTTTTAGGGGGCACGTGAATTTGGTCTTGTGGCTATGCCAATAGCTCTAATCTATGCCATTGACCATATGCGCGCGTGTGCCGAGCCGAGCCGTGTCATGCCGAACCGAGCTGAGTGCGTGTGCGTGTGCGTGTGCGCGACAAGACGGGCTGGGCTGGACGTGGGCGCGGGTGTGAGTGTACTCACGTGGGTGTGTGTATGGGTACTCGCAGGACTTTATGTGCGAGAGTGTACTCGAGCTTGCGCCTTTTCGTTTTAAACCAGAGAGATGCATCCCTTCCGGTTGGTCGCCCCTGTTGGGTTTAAACTCAACGGACATAACCTTTTATAAAGGGTGCTTATGTACCACTTCAGAGTCTATATAAAGACTTTCGATTTCAATTTCAAAATATACGAAAATATTCTCTTATAAAACTCTCTCTGATACGGTTTTAAACATTATTACTGAGTTCATCGCTGAGTCAACTCAGCATTTTCAGATTAAACTGCAAGTGGTTCAAGACCGTGTATAGTGAGTGCACCGCTGGGACTAGGTTATAGTCGTTGTATCCTGGAGGTCGATTGCTCTGGAAACCTTTTGCACTTGGAACACTGTCCAAGGGGAGCAAATTCGATTTCAAGCTGAGTGACTCAGTCACACCTCGACTCAATTCAATAAGTTTTCTATCTCAAAATTTTATTTTCCTTTTTTGGTTATCGATTTTAATAATCTATTTAATTCAACCAATTTCCAACACACTATGTGTAAGTTCCTCATATTTCATTAACACTACAACATGGATGATAGAGATACCTCTGTCTTATAATTTTGGTCGTATGATATGAGTTATGATGAAGTTTGTAAGAGTTTGTAAGGTTTCTAAAATCTCCATCAAACCAAACCCCTTAATCTCCTTCCATTGTTTATGATAGTTTTGCACCATTTAAGAAGTTTTGAGGACATGTTCTCTTCACGTGTGGCATAGATGTAAAGCTATCCACACCATCCAAATTGTGGATCATGGATGAAGTCTATAGATACAATCATGTTGACCAGCAATCCTAACCATTCAGTTAATGGCCTTCAGTTGAATGCTTAAAGTTAATATATTCAGCGGTCCAAATTGAAAGGGGAAAAAGATATTTCATATTATCTTCTCGGTGCAATTTTTTGAATTGGGTCAGCAATTTGAATGGTCTGTATTGTCATATAACCAAGAGATGTTCATGTTTGAAGGGTCACCAACACTTCAGGTGCAAAACCGATGAAGGCTTAAGCCCGAGAAAAAAATACCTAGAAATATGTGGGCCTGTAATATTTTTGTGCCCGCAGCACCGAAAACCATGCTATCAATATTGATTCATCTCTATCAACGTCAATTTGGGAGAAAGCATGTGAAAGGACATGAATTTTTTTTTTTTTTTCTTTTCTTTTTTGAAACCTCATATCTAGGAAATTGGGAAAAGAAAATGATGTTTTTTCTATTTAATTTTCAACAAGATTTTACTGTAAAGGTGCAGGGTCCATTCTGAAACTGAAATCTCATTTCTATGAAATTGTAGGAAAGAAATGATGTTTTTCCTTCATTTTTCAACAAGATGTTTCTTTAAAATTTGTGTTTGATTTTAAAATTTGGCATTTGAATAAAAAAAAGAAGAAGCTGTTGCAGTGTTTTTATGGAACGGTTTCCCTTGGTTACGGACCCTCCTTCACCTGCACAGAAACAATGTCAAGGGAACCCTGGCTAGGGCCGGGGAACCTCCGATGCTTAAGTCAGTAATCTCGTCTATGACTCAGAGCTTCTCTTAGTTAGTATTTTCGTACCTCTTACTGTTCCAAGCTTCGAGATTTATATAATCTGTCAATCCTTATCCTCGGAGGATTCTTCTCCTGCGATTGCTTAGGATCCCGAGAATCTCGGGATCCGCTATCAATATCCCTGGATTTCCGTAGATCAGCATCTGTCCTCGCTCCGCCACTACCTGTCTCGGTTGGATCTCGACCGACTCCGGGGGAGTCTCGGCCAAGTCATGACCGACACCGGGGGAGTCTCGGCCGATGCAGGAGGACAGGTTCTGAGCCGTGCCCGATAGAATTAACTCCCTGAAGGGATCTTTACTCTATCGGTTGAATGACTTTCACACGCCCGGCCTTCAGTGGGGTGATGCAGGCGAGGTTATCACACTGACAGAGCGACTTTACTCGTCTTTGCTTACACCTGACGGCCCGCCATCTGCCCTGTCAGTGTTGTCTCGGTTTCTTCAGGCAGTGTCGGCAAAGCCGACCTACTCTTCTACGAACCTCGGGACTTTACCCGAGCCCGACACATTTTTCCCCAACAGTGAGCCCCCCTGCTCCTGGTGCCGTCTATGGCAGCAAGGAGCACGATTTTATCGGTCGGTTGGCGTTAGCATCCGAGACAATCATGAGGCATTTAATGTTCTTTGAGTCGTTCTTAGCGTGCGTCGTTGCTCCTTCCAAGGTCGCACGTGCGGCTAGCCGTCAACTCGCTCCGTCCGCGTATAAGTGGCGGACGCGTGGCCACGATTTCAGAGCAATCAATCAACAGTCGCCACGCGTCGGAAGGGGGAGCCGAGGCGAACGTCGCTTCGCCTCCGCCATAATGACCCGTCTACGTGGCAAGGCTATAAAAAGCCCGGGCGGGAGGACGGTTCGAACTTTGTTTTCGTCCTCCTTCCTCCCGTTTGTGTCTGAATTTTTGCTCTCTTCTTCCTCTCCTCCGCTGTCGCGTCTTTTCTCTTTAGCCATTCCTTGCAATCACCGTCGATCCCTTCGGTGAGTCTTTAGTCTTTCCCTTCTCCTTTAATTAGCTTTAATGGCCGCACACGGCTCTCAAAGCCCTCGGGAGGAAATATCAGTAGATGAGGGCGTGTCCCAACACCTCTGGGATATTACAGACCCACCATCTCTGTTGACGGAGTTCGCCGTCGGAGCTGACGCCGCATTTCGGCTTGTTAGAGAATCCGACAGCCCTTCGGCTGAGCATCCCGCCCAGACAGGTCCATCAAGCGGTGGGACATCTCTGGTGACTCGTCCAGGGAGACCTAATCCGTGGGCGGACCAGATGGAAGACGAGGAGGGAGAGGGAGAGGACGATTTAGTCACAGGTGAGGGAATGGCCGTTCCATACCCTGTGACGCGAACTGCGGAGGCTTCTGGATCGTCTTCGAAAGGAGAAGGAGACGAGCCCAGCGGTCTCGTAGCTTCTACCCTCACCGAATTCGATTTAAACCGAATCAGGGTTGGTTACCATGTACCTGATTCGGTCATCCTTCATCTCCCTCGTCTGGGTGATTTGCCCGACCATCCCCTCGCAGGGATGGTAGCAATTTTCCAAGTCTCGATGCAGTGCGGCCTGTGCCTGCCACTCCAACCTATCGCCCGTGACTTCCTTTCTCGAGTCAAAATAGCCCCCGGCTAAATCGTCCCAAACGCGTGGAGGAACTTGTTCGGGTGTGCCGTGCTTTGGTCCGAGCTAGAGCAGCCTTCTCTTACGGTCGACGAGTTCCTCTACCTGTATCAAGTCCGACCAAACCCCAACTTCCCTGGCCTCTACTTTCTAAGTGCGTGGAGAGGCAAGGTGTAAGACCCGTATCTTGGTCCGTACCTTTCCGTACACTTTCGCGGTCGTACCGGTCGAATTCCGGCAACTTTCGACCCTTAAACAATAGCGACGCGCGACCTGGATTCATGTACCGACAACCCGAGTCGACTCAACTCGAGACCTATACCATAGCGACCGCGCCGTCGTTGCGGTTCTGATACCGCGACTCACGCGCCGAGGCGATACCCTGATCAAGAGATATGGGCCAACGTTCGGTGCGAGAAAACGCCGCGCGTTGCGAAAACCAAGAGAATCTCAACGATGTGTCACATCAATCACATCAATCCCATCAATCAATCACCCATCAACCCATCACATGTCAAGTACACATCACTCTCACCCATTTTCCCAAGCAACCACAAAAGTCTTCACATCCCATACCTCTCTTACACAAAAAGCCTCAAAAGTCTTCACAACCCATACCTCTCTTACACCAAAGCCTCAAAAGTCAAGCTTTTCTTACACAACCATCACTCACCCATCCATCCATCACTCTCTCTCTCTCTTTACATCACTCTCTCTCTTTCTCTCTTTCTCATTTCAAAAAAAAAATCCAAGCAACTAAAATTGCAAGGGGCTCCCACGTATGGAATTCCCCAAGTCCTTCTAAGCTTCAAGTGGCCCACCTTCCTACCCCAAAATCCCCCATCTCAACCCTCCATTCTTCATCCTAACCGTTGAAGTTGAAGCCAAGGTGCCAAGGAACCCCTAGGAGCGAGAAGATCGGACGGTGGGTGCTTCTATAGGGTAGTTTTTATTATTTTTATGGTGGACCAAGTGAGACTCACCGATCCATGGTGTGGATCTCACTTGGGACCCTTATTTGTGGCCGATGGACCACTTGGATCATCATGATCATTCCATGATGGGGCCAATCTCCATGGACCCCATCATGATGTTTATTTTCACTTAGAAAGGTCATCTAGACCGTCAAAATCGGTGGAGAATGGATCTCCACCGTTGATTTACATTTCTAATGGTCCCATGTGTAAGGGATCCATTTATTGTATGTTTCATTGCAAGGGAGGGCCCATAAGGACGGGGACCCTCCATCACAAGCCGTGTCCCACTCTCCATGCCTCTCTCTATTTTATTTTATTTTTATTTTATTTATTGCAAAAGGATGGTGTGGCCCACTTGAATGGATCCCATCTTGATGTATTTATTTTATTCAAGTGGGGCCCACATTAGACGTTATTCTCATGCCGCCTATCATGTGGTGGCCCACTTCATCGGGGCCCACCATTTCAACAAACAAAAAAAAAAGAGAAGTTACGTAACTGTCCAGCGTCTGGGACGCTGGACGTTGTGAAGGAAAACAAAAAAAAAAAGAAAAGAAAGAGAGGGAAGACTTTTGGTGGTCCCCTTGCATAGGCCCCACCCTGATGTTTATGGTCAATCTAAGCCGTCCATCCTCTTACCCACGGCGTTTTAGCCGTTGGCTAGAAGTTTGGAGCTGATCCCATCACCTGGTGGGCCATAGCGTCAAATATCGTGCCCTCACCATTCAACTCTACTTCTTAATTTATTTCACTTCCAAGCATCAGAAAAATTCGAACTCTGGACCCGTTCCGACTGTTGCGGGCCACTGAACGTAATGGCTGGAGTGGATTTCCCGATTGCGGGCCCCACACATGCTTTTTGTCAAAATCAAAATCCAAGGGAGAGAGAGAGATGGGGTGTGGCAGCAGCAGCTGCGTCAGGCGCTGGCAGCGCCTGCACGGCTGCCAGGCGACGGGCGGGCGGACGACCGTGGACCCACGGCACCAGCCGTGGGCCCCACTTTGATGTTTATGTGCCATCAAAACCGTCCATCAGGTGGGCCCCCTTCTCAGGTGGGACCCCTCCAAATTTCAGGTTGATCCAAACCTCAGGTGGGCCACATCACACGAAACAGTGAGATGGAGCACCTACCATTAAATTTTTTTTGGGGCCCTCCTTTGATGCAGGCGCACGTCCAGGCCGTCCAGGGCCTGGACGTTTTGTATTTTCTTTTAAAAAAAAAATTAATAATAATAATAAAATTAATTAATATATCTTGTTATATTAATGTATAATATAATATTACCTGTTATATTATATGGGTTAGGCCCTTTTGGTTTGCAATAGGCCTATGGGCTAGGTCCATTTGTATTATAAAAGGTCTATGGGCTAATCCCATTTAAATTATGAAATACGTATGGGCTAGGCCCATTTGATTCGTTTAAGGCCCAAGAACTTGGGCCCACTTGATATGTCCCAAGGCCATGTGTCTAGGCCCATTTGAATTAAATATGAGGCCTAGGGATTTAGACCCATCTGGCTCATAGGACGCCTATGGGCTAGGCCCATTCGAATTTCAAAAGGACCATGGGCTAGGCCCATTTGGGTTATGAAATTCTTATGGGCTAGGCCCATTGGTTTCATTCTAGGCCTAAGAACTTAGGCCCATTTGATATGTTCCAAATCCATGGGACTAGGCCCATTTGATGTACTTCAAGGCCCATGAAATTGGACTCATTGTTGCATTCTTAAAACCCATGGAAGGAGGACATTTGATATATGTAAGGCCTAGGGGTTAGGCCCACTTTGATATGTATACAAGGCCTACAGGTTAGGCCATTTAATGAACCATAAGGCCTAGGGGTTAGGCCCATTTGAACCCATGTTTAGGTCTATGGGTTGAGGCCACTTGATCTACTTATAGGGTCCAATTGGTGTGGCCCATTGGTCGGATATAAGACTCATATGACTAGGTCCAATTGATGCAATCCAAGGCCCACGGGTTTCGACCCATTGCAATGCACATAAGACCCATTGGTATGGCCCATTTATGTGGCCCATCTGATGAATAAAAGCCCATAGGATATGGCTCATTTGATATATATATGTAAGATCCAATGAGGACAACCTACGGTCCATTGCAATGTGTAAATCCATTATAGACTAAGTACGATGTTCACAACGATCGTGCCTTGGGAGCAATGTTGGTTTGACGTCCACATTGCGAGCGTAATGCTGGTTGGATGTCCACATTACGACTCTCCTTAGGGCCCATCACCAGGCCGTACTTATCGTGTACAGACCGTCCCGGCCCATCTGCATCGTAAGATAATTCATTTGTTATAACATGTTTAGTATAGTTTCATGACCCATGATCATACGCATCATATGTATGCTTGATATGAGGATTGATTGATCATAGCATTTGCCTTCGGGCAGGTTGTTTATGGGCTTCCGGTTAGGCGGTGTTGCCCTACATGAGCGCACGGTATGCGCAGGATTGGTTGCATGACTGGATAGTGTGATTCATGCATTCCGCATTTGTGTGACATGGTTATTGTACGCCCTAGTGACATCAGGGCCGTAGCCTCCACAGACGCATCGTGGTTGGCAGGATTGGATACCGGAAATACTTGTTCTACATGGGGTACTATAGATATCCCTGGGTGAAAGTCCCTAAACCCTTATGGTACCAAGAGGTTGCTCCAACGTCTAGACCGAGTGGGTAGATGAGCGTTGAGTGCCGATTACCAGACGGTTACGCTCTCCACTGTGTCGTGGTCGGTTGGAAGGGGGTGCGGCCTTACCCGCCCGAGTGTAGGGGGCAATGCTTGGCTGAGTTTGACCAGCTCGAGGAATGGGTCCGCTATCGACGAGTCGCGCCCGATATTGGCAGACGGATAGTGAGGTCTCTTCCACTTACCTTATTGCGCGCGATGCGGCGGCAATCTGGTTTAGAGTGTACTAGACCCCGGTGATATTCCATACTTTGAGCTGTATTGATGTGTGGACATTGATGAGTATCCTTATGCTTGAGTTGCATTATACATTGCATGGCCTTGGGATGGCCGATACCATTCATGTCTTGCATCGCATAAGCCTTGGTACGGCTCATGATATTACGTTTCCATTTGCATATTCCGCATTACTCTGACATTGCATTCATATTACTACCTTGCGCACACACTTTCACCACCCTCTAAGCTTTCTGTAAGCTTATGCACGACCGTTGCGTGCAGGTGACGTTGGACTGCAGCAGCGTTGAGGCAGGAGCGCGTCGCTGATCATTTTGGAGTTTTCTGTTATTTACCATTGTATTTCCCTTTATGCTCATTGTACTTGTAAAAATTTTTGATCATAGTGGAAATGTAATGGAGTGCTTGGTTGTTGTTTGTGGGTTATGCCTTTGGTTATGCTTATTACGAATCAAACTGATATTTAAAATCCTCCTCGTAGCATCCCAGGATCGGAACCTGGCGAATGGGAGCTAGGAGCCGAGAATGGGGTTCTACGGAGGCTGTCGGCGCCGGATTCGGCGATCGGGAATTTTGTGAGCCCGGTTTCCGAGTTTGGGGCGTGACACAAGGGGGGATCTCTAATAACCGACCCACCTACTTCGAACAAGTTCTGGAAGGAGAGGTGGTTTTGGGCGTGCGGTCGGTGGGAGTCGGCCGACTCGTGGCCGTACGAGCCTCAAGTATCCTGCACATTCCGTAGAGCAGGTGACTCGGCGCCTCGGCTCACTGATCTTCCCTTTTCTTATCCTCCTTTTATATATTCTCTTCCACTGATCTGGACTCTACCGTGTCTTGTAGATATCTTAAAGAGTAGGGGGAAGCTCGAGTCCGGGGCTTTGACTCGGATAAGAGAGTTGAAGAAGCTGAGCGCGGCGGAGCAATCTTGGAAGTTGCTCCTGCAACCCGAGCGTCTTCACCTCGCCGGTCTTGACTCGTTCGTCTCAGGTATTTCGCTCTTCCTTATGTTTGTCTCCTTGGTTTTCGGTTTGCTCGCTTAACCTTTACACTCGTTGTTGCAGATCTCCCCGAAGCTCGCCCAATTTTGAGACCTACCCCAGAGAGCATGGCCGAACCCCGACCCGCCTTGAAGCCTGTTTCCAAGGTGAAAGCTCCCCCAAGATCGACTCTACTGTCTGGGTCCCGACCCTCAAAGCAGCAGAAGATCGTGGGCAAGGGGAAGGACACGGTCGCTCCACCTGCTGCCGCGCCCGTCGTTCCCCAGGTGGTCGTCCTCTCTGACCCTGATGAGAGGGCCGAGGAGACGGGGCCAATCCATCCAATCATACATGCGACACCTGAGTCGGGGCCCGCCGCAATGGAGGTCTCTGGGCCGAGGGAGGCCCTTCGTGAAGAGTCCCCGAGAAGGGAGATGACTCAGGCGGAGTCCCCCTTCTCGAAGATTATTGCGGGGATGGTGTCTTGGGCGCTTGCCCACGGGAGCGAGAGAGACTTTGCCAACTACTACAACGCTCCGACGGCCCAGACCCTCGGGCATGCAGCGAGGCTGCTTTTTGAGGTAAAATCTTCTTCATTCTCGTATTACTTTTTGTCTAGGTTTTCCAAGACAACTTACCGTCTCTGTATTGCAGCTAGCGCCTTGCCTTGTTAAGGCAAGCTTGGAGCTGGTCGCCTCTCAGAAATTCACGTCCGAGGCAGAGACTGCGAAGAAGGTCGCGGCCGAGGCTGAGGGCCATAGGGAGTTCGCCGAGGGCCGAATCGGCATCATGACCGGTGATCTTTCTATCGCCCGGAAGATGGCCGCTGACGCCCGCGCAGCTCTCGAAGGCGCGAAGGCCGACAATGCTCGCCTTACTCTGCTCCTTCAAGAGGCCGAGGAGAGGGAGCGGCTTCTTCGCCAGGTTCACGGCGAGTGCGATGGCGCCCTCGCTCGCGCAAAGGCCGAGGCCGCCGAGCTTGTTCGGGAGGCCCAGGGAGAGACGCGTCGAGCCCAGGAGGAGCGAGACCGAGCGGTAGAGGCCTTCCTCGAGTCTACCGAATTTGAGGAAGAGAGGGACCACCTTTACCAAGGCGGCTACAAGGCCTGCGTTCTAGAGATGAGGGCGGCCTTCCCTGAACTCGATCTCTCCGCTTTCGAGGTCGACAGTCTGTCCGCCGAGGCTGCCGAGGGCAACGCCGCTGAAGGAGCCGTTGCTGTTGCCGACGAAGCCGGTCCCTCGGGCGCCTCCTAGGATTGTATTTTTCTTTTTGTAATCAAAACTTTTGTAACTGACTTTCTGTAACTGGCCCGACATTGGGTACTTGCTTGAAATAGAGCTTTTATTGAGTCGACTTCAATTACAGTAAGAATGATTGTATCTTACGGATAATAAACTTTAAGATTCTCGGCGTTCCAAGGATGAGGCAACAGCTGCCCGTTCAGGTCTTCCAGCTGGTAGGTTCCAGGTCGGATGATACCTGAGACGACATAGGGGCCTTCCCAGTTCGGCCCTAATGTACCCGACCCAATTTCCTTAGTGTTTGGGAAGGTCCTTCGGAGGACCATTCCCCGGTTCGGAATCGTCGGACTTTGACTCGACGATTGTAAAACCGAGACACCTGTCTCTGTCGAGCCATCACTTTCAGTCGTGCACTTTCTCTTCTTTCTTCTAACGAATCAAGTGCGAATGAGAGGAGTTCACCGTTCTCTCGTTCATCATACAAGTTGACTCGGGCTGAACCGATACCGATCTCGACCGGCGCGACCGCTTCCGCACCATAACATAGAGAGAAGGGGGTTTCTCCCGTCGCGGTTCGTGCTGTGGTTCGATAAGCCCACAGTATATTCGGAAGTTCTTCGGCCCATGCTCCCTTTGCCTCGTCAAGTCTTGTCCGGAGATGCTGCTTTATGATTTTGTTGATCGCCTCGACCTGTCCATTCGTCTGAGGGTGATGAGGCGAGGCGTATACATTACGAATCCCGAGGTTGTCGCACATCTATCGGAATTGTCTGTTATCGAACTGCCTGCCATTGTCTGTTATTATCGTCCGGGGTATTCCGAACCGACATATGATATTTTTCCATATAAAACTCGTGACCTTTTGCTCGGTAATTTTCGCTAACGGTTCTGCTTTGGCCCACTTCGTGAAGTAGTCCACCGCCACCACGGCAAACTTAGTTTGGCCCTTCCCCAATGGAAAGGGCCCGATTATGTCTATTCCCCACTGCGCGAAAGGCCAGGGTCCCGACATTGGAGTCAGCTCCTCGAGGGGTTGTCTCGGGATCACTGCGAACCGCTGACACTTGTCACACCTTTGGACGAATCGTTTGGAGTCATGTTGTATGGTCGGCCAGTAATATCCCTGCCGCAACACTTTGTTGGCGAGTGTGCGTCCTCCCGAATGGTTTCCACATATTCCGTCGTGTATCTCTCGTAAGATATAGTCGGCTTCTTGGGAGTCGACGCACCTTAGTAGAGGGGTATGAAAGCCTTTTTTGTACAGAATCCCATTGAGGATAGTGTAGCGCGAGGCTCGAGTTTTTAATCGTCGTACCTCGGCACGATCTTCTGGCAGTTCACCATTGTTAAGGTAGCGGACGAGTGGGTCGAACCAAGCGGCCGCCGGATCGATTGGAAACAGGACCGAGACCGTCGGCTCGTTTACGCTGGGTTCAGGGACATGTTCAATTGGAACTGACCGAGGTATGTCTTTCTCGTCTGCTGAGGCCAGCCTTGCTAGTAGGTCTGCTTTGGCGTTGTCGGTTCTGGGTATTCGAATTATTTCACACTTCTAGAATCCGCTGATCAATTCTTTAGCCTTCTCCATGTACGCCTTTAACTGTTCTTTCCGAGTCTGATAGACGTCGAAAACTTGGTTAACAACCAATTGTGAGTCGCTGAAAACGTTCAAATGGGTCGCGCCCAGACTCGCGGCGAGTCTGAGGCCTAGTAATAAGGCTTCGTATTCTGCTGTATTGTTGGACGCGTGAAAATCGAGTCGCAAGGCATACTGCATACAAGTTTGATCGGGAGTTTCTAATACTACCCCTGCCCCGCTTGCCTTCGAGTTGGATGAGCCGTCGACAAATAGCTTCCAGGGTGTAGGCCCGGGAGAGGAAGAACCCTTGGGTACATTAACTCCCTCTGGTTCGGGCAGACTATTGGGATTAGGAACCACTTCGACGAGGAAATCGGCGACGGCCTGTCCTTTTAAAGCAGCCTTGGGCCGGTAATGTATGTCAAACTCGCTTAATTCGACTGCCCACTTTGTAAGTCGGCCAGAGGCTTCCAGCTTTTGGAGAACCTGGCGGAGTGGTAGGTCGGTCACAACGGCGATAGTGTGGGCCTGAAAATATATCCGAAGGCGTCGTGATGAAACTACTAGGGTGAAGGCTACTTTCTCAAGCTGAGGATACCTTGTCTCGGTGGGCAGCAAGGCTTTGCTAACGTAGTAGACTGGCAGCTGCTTCCCTTGACTCTCGCGTATTAACGCTGAGCTTACTGCGGCTTCAGACACGGCCAAATACAACAATAACACTTCACCAGGCTCGGGCTTAGATAACAGCGGTGGAGATCCGAGGTAAACCTTCAATTCTCGAAACGCTCTCTCACATTCCTCCGTCCACATCATAGTCTGTCGTCCCTTCAATTGCTTGAAGAACGGGAGACACTTGTCTGTGGCTCGGGAAAGGAAGCGATTGAGCGCGGCCACTCTTCCAGTTAACCGTTGAACGTCTTTGATAGTTTTGGGAGACTCCATTTCGAGTAAGGCTTTGATCTTCTCTGGGTTTGCTTCGATTCCTCGCTGACTAATGAGGAAACCGAGGAACTTTCCCGAGCTCACGCCGAACGCGCACTTGCTAGGGTTCAGCTTCATCTTATACTTACGCAGAATTAAAAACATTTCTTCCAAGTCCTTCTCATGGTCGGATGCCTGTTTACTTTTGACGAGCATATCATCAATATAAACTTCCATCGTTCGGCCAATTTTCTTGGAGAACATTTTGTTCACCAACCGCTGATAAGTTGCTCCGGCATTCTTTAACCCAAATGGCATTACTCGGTAACAATAAAGGCCTTTGTCAGTGACAAAGGCAGTTTTTGATTTATCATTTTCATGCATTACAATTTGATTATAGCCTGAATAGGCGTCCATAAAGCTGAGAAATTCATGACCTGCCGTACTATCAACCAACTGATCGATACGAGGAAGAGGGAAGCTATCCTTGGGGCAGGCTTTGTTCAGGTCCGTATAGTCTATACAGACTCGCCACTTCCCATTATCTTTCTTCACTAGTACGACATTAGCTACCCATTCCGGATAGTATACTTCTTCGATAAACTTGGCTTTAAGAAGCTTGCCGACCTCCTCTCCTATGATAGTGTACCTTTCCGGGCCGAGAGGTCGACGTTTCTGCCGGATGGGCCTGTAGGTCGGGTCGATGTTGAGTCGGTGCGTCATGACTGAGGAATCAATCCCAGGCATATCTTCATGACCCCAAGCGAAGACATCGGCATACCTCCGAAGCAAAGTAATTATTCGTTCTCTAAGAGGCAGGCTCAAGGATGAGCCAATTCGGACTACTTTTGAAACGTCCGTCTCGATTAACGGCACCGAGATGAGCTCTTCCATCGGTTCTCCCCGCTCGTGCAACCCGACACGCGGGTCCAGTGATTCGATCATCGAAATTTCTGCCGGAGCTTTTACTACGGTGGCGTAGCACTTCCTAGACTCTTGCTCGTCTCCTTTCACTACCCCTACTCCCGACTCAGTCGGGAATTTCATGGATAGGTGGTAGGTAGACACTATGGCCTGAAGGAGGCTAAGAGACGGTTGGCCGAGGATGGCGTTGTACACTGAAGGTTGGTCCACGACCAGGAAGTCGACCATCCCGGTCCTTTGGTGGGGCGCAGTTCCCACGGTGAGCGGCAGCGAGACGATTCCTTCTGGGAGTACCTGTTCGCCCGAGAAACCGATGAGCGGCGTCCGGACAGGCCGTAGTACCGACCGACCTATGTCCATTTTATTGAATGCTGTGGTGAATAGGACATCCGCTGATGACCCTGTATCCACCAGTATCCGGAACACCTTTCTGTTCGCGATGGTGAGGGTGACTACTAGCGCATCATCGTGAGGATGATGAATGCCTCGAGCATCTTCTTCAGTGAACGAGAAGCAATACTTCTCTCGTTTCTTCTCTTTGGGAGGCCGGGATAGCAGAAGAACCTCGGACTCGGGGCAGTCGAGGCTTCTGGCGTGGTTTTTTCGGGCGTTATTCGAGTCCCCGCCGCCTCGATGACCCCCGACAATCGTTCGAATTTCTTCCTGGGGCCGCTCTACACTCGGTCCCGCGGCGGCGTCGGTCCCAGCCGTGTGTTCCCTTAGCCGACCTTCTTTAATCAGCCGCTCAATCTCGTCCTTCAGATGATAGCAGTCACTGGTGTTGTGACCGTGATCGCGATGGTAGTGGCAATACTTGTCCTTGTTCCGACGACCAGGATTCCCTCGCATTTTCCGAGGCCAGTTGACGAAGCCCTCGGTTTTGATCTCCATCAGTACTTGTTCAGGAGATTTGTTCAGCGGGGTATATGCAGAGAATTTCCTGTCGGGTCGCTTCCCTGACCTGCTGTCGTCTCAGCCCCGGTCGTCTTTTCGCTTCTTCCCTCCGGTCTAGTCGGCTTCCTTTTTGGCCGACTCTTTTGCCGATTGCTTCGTATTCTGGTTCCTCTCTCTTAGGAGTCGTGTCTCCTCCGCATCGGCGTATTTGTCTGATCGAACCATAAACTCGTCCAAAGTATCAGGCGGGTTTTTATCCAGTGACGCCAAAAAAGGCTTGCCTCTGACTCCCTGCATGAGAGCGTTGAGTGCTGTTTCCTCAGAATGTTTTCAAACCTGGAGAGACTCGAAATTGAAGCGTTTAATGTAGTCTTTGAGCAATTCTCCTTCCCTCTGAACTATGTTGTTCAGATGCGCGGGAGGCTTCAGTTTCTTCTTTCCGCCAATGAAATTGCTGAGGAAGGCGTCGCTGAGTTCGGCGAACGACTTGATTGGCCCGAGTTTCAGTTGCTTAAACCAAAGTCGGGCAACGTCCGTCAAGGTCAGAGAAAACGCTCGGCACATAACAGCATCGGAAGCGTCGTGCAATTCCATATAAGTCCTGAAGCATTCAAGATGCTCTGTAGGATCGGTCTTCCCAGAAAATGGAGTAATCTGGGGTAAGCGGAACCTTTCCGGCAACTGGGCCCGCATTACCTCGTCCACGAACGGAGAGACTTTTTCTTCGTGTTTGGTCGGATCTGAGTTCCGACCGTGCTTTATATCTGCCATTTCCTTCGCATCTTCTCTCGGACTTCGTTTTTGAAGTCTTGCATGTCAGCCTTCCAGGGTTCGGCGCTCTCTGCTGTTTCTTCAGCATCTGCAGGTAGCCGACTGCGCCTCCTCTGATCTATTCTATGCCTCAGGTCAGAGGGAGGCAGAACGGCTGTTGCCGAACGAGCAGGTGCCGGATGACTTGGTTCTCGGGGCTGACTCGGTCGTCTAGGAGACAGTGGCGCGGGCGGCTGCGCTACAGATGCTGGTGGATGAGCTGGCGTCGACTCTTGTCGCTGCATCTACTGGTTGCACAGTTGTTCCAGCATGTGTTTCATGGTGGCCATCTCGGAACGCATTTCCTGAACCTCACGATCCAGGTATGCGTTCCCTTGGTTGGGCTGGCTTGTAGTCGCAGGCGGCGCTGCCGGGGGAGCTCCCTGAGCAACGCTAGCGGCGGCCTCCCTTACTTCATCTGGGTCCGTCCTTCTTGTTCTTGCCATTTGAATGGTTGGAGAAAGCGGCTTTTTGTCCGTTTCCCACAGACGGCGCCAAACTGTTGCAGTGTTTTTATGGAACAGTTTCCCTTGGTTACGGACCCTCCTTCACCTGCACAGAAACAATGTCAAGGGAACCCTGGCTAGGGCCGGGGAACCTCCGATGCTTAAGTCAGTAATCTCGTCTATGACTCAGAGCTTCTCTCAGTTAGTATTTTCGTACCTCTTACTGTTCCAAGCTTCGAGATTTATATAATCTGTCAATCCTTATCCTCGGAGGATTCTTCTCCTGCGATCGCTCAAGATCCCGAGAATCTCGGGATCCGCTATCAATATCCCTGGATTTTCGTAGATCAGCATCTGTCCTCGCTCCGCCACTACCTGTCTCGGTTGGATCTCGACCGACTCCGGGGGAGTTTCGGCCAAGTCATGACCGACACCGGGGGAGTCTCGGCCGATGCAGGAGGACGGGTTCTGAGCCGTGCCCGACAGAATTAACTCCCTGAAGGGATCTTTACTCTATCGGTTGAATGGCTTTCACACGTCAGGCCTTCAGTGGGGTGATGCAGGCGAGGTTATCACACTGACAGAGCGACTTTACTCGTCTTTGCTTACACCTGACGGCCCGCCATCTGCCCTGTCAGTGTTGTCTCGGTTTCTTCAGGCAGTGTCGGCAAAGCCGACCTACTCTTCTACGAACCTCGGGACTTTACCCGAGCCCGACACATTTTTCCCCAACAGAAGCCATAAAACATTAGAAAATTGGGAGCCTTGTAGTTATTGCAAGTGTTAGATCCACCCCTTTCTAACACTTCACACGTCATCCAGGGACCTTATTGGGTGTATATTACCGAGGCATGAATTCGAACATAAGACCTTAGGCTCTAATGTGGGTCCCACCATGGTGTATGTGTTTCATCTATGCCGTCCATCTATTTTTCTAGATCATTTTGTGGTACGAGACCAAAAATGAGATATATCCCAATCTCAAATGGACCACATTACGGGAAACAATGTTGAATGGACGTCAACTATTAAAAATTTTTTTGGGGCCATAAAAGTTTTGGATCAAGCTGATCTTTGTTTTTTCCCTTCATATGGGTCTGTATGACCTAGTCAACAGATTCGATGTCAAATAAATAGTACAGCGGGCCTTAGGATGATTTCAATGGTGGATATCCAATCAGTATTGGTTTCCCGTGGTGTGGTCCACCTAAGATTTATATTCCTCTCATTTTTTAGATCAAGCCATAAAATAATCTTTAAAAATGGATGAACGGAATGAATGAAACACATACATCATGGTGGGGCCCATAGAGCACCAACCATCAGCCACGGGGCTGGTGTCAGGTGGATTAGCCCGTTCTCCAGGAATTGCAAAGGGAAGCGATGGCCTAGTGAGTAATTCAGTACGCAAACTCCGTGCGTCCGGAGTGATTTATATATTTTATCCACTCATTCCATTCATATATTATCAGATAATTTTATGGCTTAAGCCCAAAAATGAAGCATATCAAAATATCAAATAGACCCAACCATGGGAAACAGTGTGAATTGAACATCTGCTGTTGAAAATTTCTTGAGGGCCACTGAAGTTTTGGATTGAGATTATATTTGTTTTTTCCCTTCATCTATGTTTTCTTTAGATCTTATGAACAGGTTGTATGATAAATAAACATCACTGTAGGGCCTAGCAAGGTTTCAACGGTGGAAATCAGTATTCTTACTATTTCCTGTGCTGTGGTACACTTGATCCTTGTATGTGCTTCAATTTTGGTCTCAACCACTTAAATGAGCTGAGAAAACGGATAGAAAGTTTGGATTAACCACATATATTCACATGGGACTAACGGAGTTTAACTGCCATCCGATTTTCATGCAAATACAGTAGTTTGGCGAGCGTAGGAGGCGGATTTCCGACAAAAGCCTTTTGCAAGGATTTTGGGTGGGGCCACTATGATGTTTGTAATAAGTCCAACCTGTCCAACTTTTTTTTGAGCTCATTTTAAGACATCAATCTGTCAAAAAAGGGGAGGATCCAAAACTTAAATAGGGCATACGAGTTGAAACAGTGGGGAAAGGAATGCCTACCCTTGAAACTTTCTTAGGCTCCATCTTGTTGTTATATTCCATCTAAACTGTTTATAAGGTCATTTTTCTTGAGATGAAGTGAAAACAACAAGAACTTAAACTGATCCAAAACTTTTGTGGTAATATAAATGTTTCAATGGTGGTCACTAAATCTCCATTGTTTCCTCTCATGTGGCCCATTTAAGTTTCGGATCCTCCTTATTTTTGGTCGCATGTCTTAAAATAATTTCAAAGAACAGATGGACGGGTTGGATTTATCACAAACATCAAAGTGAGCCCCACCCAAAATCCATTCTCAGGAACTCACTGCTAAAGGCTTTCATAGGAAATCCGTGAACGCGAGTGTAGGAGAGAAATTTTTTTTTTTTAATGACTCTCTCTCGGTGCGCTGAATCCCAACCTTTCTCCTCATCTTACGGCTTATATGAAAGCTTGCATATAAATTCCTTGTAGTATTGTGTGCAGGAGACCCTCCCCCCTCCCCCCCCCCCCCCCCCTCTCTCTCTCTCTCTATATATATATATATATATATATATATATATATATATATTAATAACATAGAGTTTTTATCTTTATTAAAATAAGAGAAATTAGGAGTTACAAGACTTACCATTAATGTAGGCCCTTAGAAGGCAATAACTTTCAATAGTTAAGGTATGTTGTAACCACTGTTTCATGCATTGTAGTCCATTTGAGTTGTATATTTTTCTCGTTTTTGGACACATCCCCTAAAATGAGCTCGTGGAACGGATGAATTAATGGCATGGATATAGAATTGTCATCACAGAAATGACTCATTTATATATTACATTTACTAATAGTTAGCAAAATCAAATAAGCCCTTACTTTTCTACTTCGCAAGGAAACTCCCATTGAGGAACCTAAAGAAGAATAGACCTATGGAAAGCTTACTTAAAGCTTAAGAAATTAGGATTCACACGTGTACATGAGAGGAGAGGGAGGGCATATCCAAATTGAAAACATCTGCAGTATTCTCTACTGACTTAACACTTACAAGCTACATTATAGAATAATACATGTCATGATTAGGTCCAGCCAAATTAATGATCTACAAAGTTTTGAATTATCTTATCAACATCATTCAACTATTCCAGTAGCTTCTTTGAGGGCTTCAGCTCCCAGAATAAGTTAGATCCAAAGCTCAAGTGGACTACACTATAGGAAATAGTTGGAATTGAACACCTAAAGTTGAAAATTTCTCGAGGGCCAGAGAAGTTTTGGATCAAGTTAATATTTGTTTATTCCCTAACCTGATTTTTCCTGACCACCTCCGCGTGAGAATAATATATTAGCGAGGTATATTTGTTGCTCTCGAGATTCAAACATAGGACCTTCCTCTCTGATACCATGTCAAACAACCATTTACTCCAAAAGCTTAAGCTATCAAAATGTGGTGTGTCAATGTATATCAATGGACTTTAGAGCTGTACGAGCTGTACACGAGCAACACATGAGCAACACATACTCGGAAACTCACTCGACTCGGCTCGAGAAAACTCGACTCGACTCGACTTGGCTTGAAGTGAGTTTGAGCCGATCACGAGCTGATTTTTGGTGCTTAAAATGAGTTCGAGCCGAGCACGAGCTTGACCCTGCACGACTTGGCTCGACTTGAATAGTACTCGAAAACGACTAGACTTGGCTCGACTCATACTCGACTTGGTACAGGGAACAAGAGTATATATACCCTTCTAATTTCCAAAAATAAAAAACCCTAAGCCTGCCTAACCCCATTGCCTGTTCATTAAAAAAAACCCTAACTCTGCCATCCCAGCGGCCATCCAGACCAATCTTTGGCCATCCCAGCGCTAGTTCCCCCATCTCCCATTGGCTGTCCCAGACTCCCAATCGCTTGATCGCCCTGTCCGACTATCCCTCACCTGTCCAGTGACCTTTCTGGTGGCCATAACAATCGTTCGGCGGACCCTCTTCTTCCCCCTCTCTCTCATGCTCACATTGCCCTGTTCGGTGTCGGTCGTCCCTGCCATGCTCGGTACCCCTGTCCGGTGCCCCAGCTCGTCCGTGCCTTTGTCCGATGCCACAGCTTGTCCCTGCCCTCTCTGGTGTCGGTCGTCCCTGCCGTAACTCGCTTGGTAAGCACCTATCCGCTCTAACTCAGCTCAAAATCTGCTTGAACTCGGCCGAGTCGAGCACGAGCTGCTGCTTCGAGCTTGAAGCCCGAGCTTAGCCAAGTACAAGCTGGGGCCCAGCTCGTGCAATACTTGGCTCCGCTTGACTCATGTACACCTCTAAGGGACTTTATCACTTCAACAATATACATATCCCTATAAGCCTTACGAAGGTCAATTTTGAATGGACACCATTAATCCTCCTATTTCTAGTGTAGTCCACTTAGTGTAATCCTCCTATTTCTAGTGGTGTAGTCTACTTGAGCTTACACTACATGACCTAAAATGAGATGATAAAATGGATCATATACATATATTATGGTGGGACCTACATATTTTACATGTACTCAATCTCGGTCCAATTTTATGCATTTCAACATGATTTTTAAGGAATAATTATATATTAATTATATAAGTATTTCCTCTCATTCAAACATCCTTGAAATGCCATCGTTATTTATTTATCGCAATTTTCCATGGTAATTGGAAAAACAAAGTCCCTTAATCTTGATTTGGTTGGGTCTAAATTAAGAGAATTCATTTACCTGGCTTGGGGGATTGTTAGTTTGCCATTTTGTTAAGCACCAAACTACACATATGCATACTTTTATATTTAATTGAATGGTTTTGCTAACGTTTCCAACTTCATAAGATCATTAGTAACATTTCCAGAGCTTTTAAGTGAAATGTTTGATGTTCAATCATTAATCCAGACTGTCCATTCTTTGTTGCAACTAGGGACAAGTCATGAGTGAAAATAATGCCAATTTGATGATCTTAACCATCTAATCAATATCATGGGAAATAGACAATCAAGATTGACGAAGAAACAAAATAGGTCCCAACCATCTATCTGGTAAATCCCATTTTGTATTACTTATGATTCCAAAGTAGCCATTTAGTTCGATGATTCTAACCATGAGATATATGATTTATAAAAAGCACATGATTAGAATGAATTGGCCTCATTCATGGAATAGTATTATCATTTGATCAGTGTGATTCTTATACCATGTCATGCTCCCAATGGCACCATTGAATAAATGGTATGGATTGACTCTTGGGCATCCCATGTGTAAGTTAAAAGCTTAAGGATCCTTATTGGCACCCCTACAAGGTGGGGAATGTTAACAAAACCCTCTAACTAATCTCTTACCTTGTTTGAAGGAATTGAATTTTTGTCTGCCTGGGCCAAATCTAAACCTATCTAGGAGTACTAAAACTCAGCAAAGTTGGGTTTGGTCAGCATTACAATGCTCCTGTGTCAATTAAGCCATCTCATATCAGGATGTGTTTGGACGCAAAAAAACCTTATATGGATCCAATTTCGTAATGCAACCAATTTATCATGGTGTCTTAAAGGACTCAAATAGCCAACCCCACCCATTTACGGCCATGGTGTGATGTATTGTCCAAAACTAGTATGTATGACCCGATGTGTACCGGTATCACTGGTGAATGATACAGATGCATTGTGCCTGTAACAGGACCATACATGACAGAGATACAAGACATCCACACTGGTATGGAAACCTTTGTACTTGAGGCGACCTTGCTGTTGCCCTGAACTGACGCACGTTTCAGACGATTCATGCTCATCTCTCACATATTCGCCAAATCCCATGAAATCCTTATGCATACACCTTCCATTTGAAGGCCCACAGTCTACGTACTTGGAAAAATACATTTGGCAGAATTTCTAACCACAGGCCATGCGTGGTAGGGTTCACTATGTGTACGGTCTTGATCTTTCATTAATACTGCAACATGGATGATTGAGACACCTCTGTCGTATCGTTCGTATGATATGAGTTATGATAAAGTTTATAATAGCTTGGAAGGTATCTAAAATCTCCATCAGACCCAACCCCATATCTCCATCCATTGTTTATGATAGTTTTGCACCATTTAAGAAGTGGTGAGGACCTGTCCTTTTCACGTGTGGCATAGTTGTACAGCTATCCAGACCATCCAAATTATGGGTCATGGATGGAGTCTATAACTACAATCATGTTGACAAGCAATCCTATCCATTCAGTTAATGGCCTTCAATAGGATGCTTAAAGGTAATATATTCAGCGGTCCAAATTGAAGGGGGGAAAAGATATTTCATATTATCATCTCATTCTATTTTTTCCAGTTGGGTCAGCAATTTGAATGATCTGAATTGTCATATAACCAAGAGATGTGCATGTACGAAGGGCCACCTACACTTTAGGTGAAAACCAATGAAAGTTTAAGCCGACGAAAAGAATTATCTAGAAATCTGTGGGCCTGTAATATTTTTGTTGCCCCAGCACGGAAAACCATGCTAGCAGTATTAATTCATCTCTGTCGACGTTAATCGGGGTGAAAGCATGTGAGAGGAATTATGATTTTTTATTATTATTTTTTTTTCTTCTAGAAACCTCATATCTAGGAAATTGTGGGTCGTGGATGATAGAGACACCTCTGTCGTATCATTTCCGTCGCACGACATGAGTTATTATAAAGTTTATTAGAGTTCGGAAGCTTTCTAAAATCTCCAGCAAACCAAACCCCAGTATCTCCATCCATTGTTTATGATAGTTTTGCACCATTTAAGATGTGGCGAGGGCCTGTCGTCTTCATGTGTGGCATATATGTACAGCTATCCAAGCTATTCAAATTGTGGGTCATGGAAAAATTTCTGACTGTAAACCCCACGCATTTTACCCACCATCTTTTCCAAACGCTCCCAAACTAAACCATTCTGTACGGGCATAATATTTTCATACGAAAATATCCTTTTATTCAGTAACGTTGTACCACCCATTCAGTAGACATATTACTACGGATTATAACCGCAGCTAGTTGTAGTTTAAGCCATCAGCAATCACAAGCCTTTGCAAACGATATGTTGTAGAGCGCGCTACAGATAGCTACGGTTATAATTCGTAGCCATTTATCTAGCTAATTCAAGGATATTCTCGTCCGAAAATAATGTATCCGTACTGGTAAAGTTAAGTTTGGGAGCGTCTGGAAAAGGAGGGTAAAAGGTGGGGTTCACAGCCAGAAATTTCTAGTGGGTCGTGGATGGAGTCTATGCATACAATCATGTTGACCAGCAATCTTAACCATTCAGTTAATGGCCTTCAATTGGATGGTTAAAGGTAACATATTCAGCAGTCCAATTGAAGGGGGAAAAAGATATTTCATATTATATTCTCAATGCAATTTTTCAAGTTGGGTCAGCAATTTGAGTGGTGATCTGGATTGTCATATAACCCAGAGATCTGCATGTTTGAAGGGTCACCAAACACTACTTTAGGTGCAAAATCAATGAAGGTTTAAGCCCCAAAAAAAATATCTAGAAATCTGTGGGCCTGTGATATTTTTGTGCCCGCAGGACGGAAACCATGCTAGCAGTTTTCATTCAACGTCAATTTGGGAGAAAGCATGTGAAAGGAAATATATATATATATATATATATATATATATATATATATATATATATATATCAGATCTAGGAAATTGCGGAAAAGGAAATGAGGCTTTTTCTATTTAATTTTCAACAACATTTTACTATAAAGGTTAGGGCCCATTCTGAAACTAAAACGTCATTTCTAAGCAATTGCAGGAAAGAAATGATGTTTTACCTTCATTTTTCAACAACATGTTGTAGTCGATTTTAAAATTTGGCATTTGGAGGAAAAAAAACGCATTTGTAGAAAAAAAGGCCATAAAACATTAGAAAAATGTTTGCCTTGTAGCTAGCTATAGGCAAGGGTTAGATTAACATATGTGGCTCTTATGTGGCATGTAATATATGTCAAATCCCCACTTTCTAACACTTCATGCGTGCATCACGGGGCCTTGTCGAGGCATATTTGTTATTCTTGGGATTTAAACATAAGAACTTTTATAAGGTCATGTCAAACAACAGTTTCTAAAAGCTGGATCTGTTGGAGAATAGTGTATCAATATATATCAAGGTACTCTAATATACAAGTTCAAGGTACAATGAGTCTACACCTGCAAGGGGGATTTTTGATTTTTGATTTTTTTCCTTCTATACACATTTGACCTTCTTGATTAGATGTAGTTCAAGTTACCTGCTATTTATATCTTGGAAGAAAAATGATTTGTCCGGGCAAATCAACCCTAATGAATTGTCATGCCGTTACTTTTACCTTGTTTGGGAAGGTGAAAACTATGGAAAAGGGTACAAAGTTCTCTCACGTGAAAATTTATAATTTCCTCTCTTGAGAAACAAAAAAGAGAAAAATAATTTTCTTTTCTTCGATTCAACGATGAGTAAAGTCAGCTTTCATATCTGAAACACATCGGGCTGTCAGAGTTGTGCTTAATTTCCATAATGCAGGATCTCCTATCTAAACAGAACCTTACATGGTTAGTATCTTCCCCAATCAAGGAAATATTTTGAGCATGCTCTAGCCATGGCAGGCCGGCCATATTGACCATAATGACGGTCTGGTTCACCAAACCATAGGCCTCAAATGTAAAAGCAGAAAACCTGTGGATGCCAGGCACATCTTTCCAATCTAAGATCCAGTAATTGTTCTTTGAAAGACTGTAACGAATTGGATGAAAGAATAGTAAGAGTGGGAGGATTGGGCTGCATTGTGGCCCACCGTACTGCGTAGGGATTGGTAAGTATATGACGGGGAATGATCACATGCATTTGAACGGATTTGAGTTACCATAGGTTCAAACCATTACCATAAGTTCAAGTTCCACCCTGCTCAATGTAAAAATTGAGTGGGAGGGATTTCATGAGATGCTGCTTTACGTGGATCGTTCAAATTTTGGAGTCGCATCATGTATAATGAGTTCTCAAAAAAAAATCATATGAGGTCCATGCGATGTGTGTGAGCGTGTGTGTGCATGTGTGTGTGATATATATATGGAAAATGATACTATGAGGTCAACCTCATAGGAAGTGCCCGTGGGGTCAAGCTGTGTGGCCCCATCGTGATGTATTTTGAACATCTATCCCATCAATTAGATGCACCAGCTCATGATGGACCACAGGCTTAAAAATCAAGTCAATCCATAACTTGGGTGGGCCATACAAGATACAACAGTTGAGCAGAGTTATCCTCCCATTAAAACATTCATAACAATTTATTAGGCCCACTGAGATGTGGTTCACAAATTCAGACCATCCATTGTGTGTGTCTCACTTGGATGAGGGGTTAGACCAATTTTCAGCTGCATCCAAAACTCAAGTGAGCTACACTAAATACCTTTGTATGTTTTAGGCATGTCTTCACATGGTTTTAGATGGTATGGTCCACTTGAGCCCCGGATATAGCTGATCATTTTTAGGATATCCCATGACTTAAAGGAGACCCATCAAATGCAGGTGGGCTTACATAGCTCTGACCTCATGGGAAGTTCCCATGGGGTCAACCTCATAGTACCATTTCTCTACGCGCGCATGCCATCCAAACCGTCTATCATATGTGCCCCATGGATGAGCTACAACCCAAAAATCAGTCAGATCTAAAACTCCAGCTACACCATGGGTGACCATGGGGGCCAAAATTGCTGTATTTAAGCCATCCAATCCGGTAATCAGAAACACCAAACCACAACGAGAGGACACCCAAAAAACAGGCCATTCCATAGCTCAGGTGGGTCACACCACATCCCACCTAAAACCTCTAAATTCATCTGGTGTGGCCCACCTGAGTATTTGCTCAGCCAGATCTTTCAGCTGTACGGTGAACATGAACCAGCGCACCTGATTCATGGTTTGGATTCCATAAACACATAACGGTTGGCCCCGTATGGAAACTTACATACGTACTGATGTAGGTGATCATTCCCAGTAACTCCATCAATCCACTACAACTTATAATTCCACTAAAATAATAATAATAAAAATAAAAAATATGTCTATCTTCAATGTCCCATTTGCATTCAATCCAAACTTTTCTCCGGCAATCATGCCCTTTTTTTGGTTTCTTGAAATGATAAGGCCAGGTTATTATAGTAATTTACGATTTACTTTCCTTGGTAGTGATTTTTTTCATTTCCTCCATTTCCATCATCCACCCGTCTCATTCTTCCTCAACTGCATTTTAGGACCCCACGTGCAAGAATAGCACACGTGCGAGAGATTCTAGAAGTTGACCAATGAAAGCTCGACAGAGAACGTGTACTAACCCGATAAAAGGGTTCGTCTGCTGATGAGGTGGGAGACATCTACGTTAGATGAGGTCCATTGGTTATGGACCGCACTAACGGTCCGTGCGTAAGTATACGGAAGGCGTGGCTTTCGCCCAAGGTGCAACCGTATAAGAGAAGTGACTTTATGGTTAAAGGCTACAATCATATCTTCGTTTTACATCACCAACAACAATGATGGTGACTCATCCTTACACAAGTGGCACCGGCGTATTATAACGTAGACCTATCCAAACGGTCGATCGCATTGGGAATGAAACATAGATCTAGAGGTCTCAGGTCCAACTAGTTGGACCATAAGTTATGGTCCACCCAGTGTATAACTCCCAACTCATAATATATTGGCTCACATAGATCACCGAGTGCAAAAATCAGCTTCATTTACTCATCAGATGGGTCGTATCACATAAAACAATGTTTAGTCATTGATAAATACGAAAATGGAAGTTTGGTTTACTCAACGAGTGGATGTGGTTGATTTTTGCATAACAAAATTCAGAGCGGTAACATTTCATGTGAAAATTTACAATTATGATCCATTCACAGTTAGACGAGATTTGGATGTTCTGGATTGCCTTAGAAGCAGGCCATGCGTACGTTTTAAGGGTCACCTCACCAGCACAATCTTTTAAATGGTGAAAAACTATCGTTGGATTTAACCCAACCTACTTTAAGTTGGACTATATATATACCATTGGTTATCTGTTTCTAATCACGCAGATGAACTGCCCAGATCTTAGCTCATGTTGGGCACTCGTGTTTGCATTTGCAGACGGGCGTCTGTATTTTCACTAATGCTTCTGACTATAAATTCACGTGGAGAAAGTGGGCCATGGCATCAAACGGTGGGAGTGGGGAGTTGGATTAGGTGAGGCCTCACCACAAAACAATTTCCACGTAAGGATCAATCTCCAATTCTTGAAAAATCAAATTCTCCTGATTCAGGAATGAAACTCTTAAGCATATCAAAACGAGGAAGTAGCCCCAATTTGCAATTACGTTTCTTTATTGTCCGACTTGAAGCATTTCTAATTGCAATTTGGAGAAATTAATATTAATTAATTGTTTCTCATCAATATCAAACGAATTTACCATAATTCTACTTGACAGTGCATCCAAATGCACCTTAAGAAATGCAATTGTAACATGATTTGGTAGACACCTTGTTGTGCAAATGCCTTGGATTCGGCACGGTATGAGAGATTGATGCAAGGATGAACGCAATGAGGGTGATCACCATCTTCCTCAAGGATAACTATTCCGAATCCACAGAGCTTATTCGGACTCTTCATAGAGACTTCTCGAATTCATGAGGAAAAAACAAATAAAAATAAAAATAAATTCTAAAGAATTTGTAAATTGATTGATGATTAAAATAAACGATTCTACACCCGTTTAAATGGGGATACCAAACCTTGGAAGAAGTTTCAAAATTAAACTATAACTAAAACTCTCTAAAATTTGTAACTTATTACTATTTATAGTGTCCTATGTAGCTAACTCATTTATAAAAGGTGAATAACTTCAACCGTAGTGAGAGCGATGCGCTTTGTCTTTAATGTTATAATAGAAGAACCACGTTATTTTGCTAATTTTTCTAAACCATTTTAATGTTGGATACAATTCCTAAAGCCCAATAGATGAAAAATTACGATAAAATTGAAATTTACTAAAAATAGTAAAAACAAAAATAAACAAGGAAATCGACCGTCGATCTAATGGAATCTCGCAAATTGGTGTGGGCAACCCTGCATAGCTGGGTTGGTTGGCTAAAGTAGTTCATACTATCTCAAAATCATATATAGTACGTTGAGTAACTCATTCCGATTTGCGAGATATGTCGGTTTTATAGTTTTGACGGTCTTGATGACTTCTGCCTCTGATTTGGCCTTCTCTGGTCCGTCTTGGACATGAAAATGTCCGCGACCCTCTCTACATCAGAGATGAACTAGGGCTTTGTTAGTCGGATTAAATCGGGTGTTAGTATGATCTATAGAGTGAAGTTTTTCAAGAGCATAGCAAGACCCTCTCGATTCGAGTCGATCCAACTGAAGGTCTCTGTCAGTTTGACCGATAGGTAAGGTAGGTTTGACCAACGGGTTACACGGTTTTGCGTAAGTTTGGGTATTTAAGTCCTAATTTGATTAGGGCTCAGTATGAATGGATGTTTTCTTTCTTATGATAAGAATTTTGCAGGTTATTGTTTTCTACACTTGTAAGGACTTGAGAATGGCTTTTACTCAAGGGGTAGGTTTTTCATAGGGAGTGCATTGCAAGAGGAGATTGGGTTGCTTTTTTAAATGGAGAAGATGAATGGTGTAATTCCATGGTTTCAATTACGGAGATCCTTGTGACTTTGTAACATAATTTTTTCCCACAAAGGGTTTCCACATTAAGGGATATATTTATAATTGCTTGATTGGTTGTTTCTAATTTTGATTATTCTATCTTCGTTGAAGGTACTTTTATAAGTCATAAAATTGACATTGATATTATATCTGAATTTTCTAATATCTAGAGTTGATCCGAGTTTTTTGTGAATTCAGAATTACAACACGCTTAAAAAGGAATTAATCTTATTTTAGATAATCATAATTATGTATCATGAGATCATAAGTGTTGGTTATGAAGATTATTTGTAATCCTGGGAGAAAAGAAATATGATCTCTAACACAATCTACTAATAAACGTATTTTAGAGCTCTAACGTGATTAGGTAGACATGTAGAAAGGAGTTTGTCTCATCACACACTGTGTAATAGAGATCACCATTGTTGGGAGTGATCATCTCGTGCAAGCACAAGGGTGGGCCTAACATGGGATGACACATCTAATAGTCAGAGAGGATTTCACATACACATCATACCGGTCCCATGAAAAATCAAGGGTAGGTGTCCCCTCCCAAGTATTTCCCTTAGTGAGGCCACCTGAACCACAAATTTTCTTGGTTTTGGGCCCTAGGTCTAGCATGGGATCACGCGCCTGATGGTTAGAGTGGAATTAAAAAACACATCATGGTAGGGCCATCTGAGCTGTCCGATCCTTTGCTCTTGCAGGACACCCTATTGATTTGGCGTCTAACCAAACAGGCCCTGTTGAAATGGCCCAGTCCAATCTAACTCGGGGTTTCTAAAGCTTTATCTTGATGGGTCTTTCGACTCTTCCACCTGTTTTGTTCGAGCCGAAGGCATGATTCGTCATTCTCTTGTATTGCAGCCTTTTCTGAGTTTTGCTGAAGCTACTGCCCTTCGACTTGGATTCCGTCTAGCTTGTCAATTGGAAGTATTACATCTTGAGATTGAAGGAGATTCCTCTTCGACCATTCTTTCTCTTCTGAATCAGGTGGACCCGAGCTGGGCCATCAGACAATACGAAACTACAAGAATGATGGGCCCAACCGACTATCTTGTAAATTATTATAAGCATTGAAACTAAAAGCAAGCAATGATATTGCAAACCAGTTCAATGTTGCATCCAAACTCAACTCAACAAAGAGATTGGAAACAATTATTCATACGTTGTTCTACAAAAGAAAGCAATGATTCAGAAGCGAAGGAATGATATGGCTCCACCCAAATCTGGCTTTTGAATAGAAAACTCATTTTTACTTCTTTTTTTTTTTCCTTTTTATATAATGGTAATCTTAAAAGGGAGATTACATGAGCCTTGATCACAGTTTTATAAGGTTAGGGGTGGGTGGACCATGAATCTACATCTGATTGATTTGAAGATCCAATCCATCCAATCTTTTGCCTTTAGTTGAATATGGGATGTGTCTTTGTAGGCCACCAATCTAAGGACTATGATTGTTCAAATGGGGGGATTTTTGGTGAAGCAGCCACACACATTGAGGGCCACGAAATCAAGGATGTGCATGATTTCATCAAAGAACCGTGGGCTCCACTTGCAGGTGCTTAACGCCTCATATCAAGGGTGATATAATGCAAATGCCGGCTCGTCGTGCTGCACTGATGTGGATTGTGTAATTGTAGTGGTTCAGTTTTCCAGGGGTCCCACGGCTCAAACCCGCTAATGTGGCACACCTATGTGATACCAAGCCACCCATCAAGCTGGCTGATATCCTGGCCCAAAAATCATGCAGATTCATTCAGCAGGTGGGCCACATGGGCACCAGCGCTCCACATTCAACATACACACATGGCCAGCGGATGAGCAGACTGGCCCGATTTCGGTCCATATCATCTACACGACAGACCTGCTCAAAGAATAACTATGCGCCGTGCATCATCGAGCCAATCAATATCCAAAGGTTGGTATTCTTTCCAATTTAAATTGAGAAATCTAAGTAAGAGGTGAACATCCAAGAACACAACATGCACGCACATGACTGCCAGAATTGCTAAGGTGATAAGAATGTAAGCCCATGCATCCATATGAAAATTTCAACAAGCTTAGCTTTCCTGATTAGCTTGAGTAGTTTTCCTAATACATTTTGGCAATGATAAAGGAAATCCTCACCTGCAACTAGCAAGCCGCACAAAACAGCGTGATTGTTTAGGCACATCAACGGGCAAATATCCTTTGGCAGTGGGCATACTTCCACGCCATGCGGCTCATACACACAGCTCCTTTGGCAGTGCGCATACCTGAGTAGCTGTCTGCCAAAGAAGAATTGCCCACCGATGCAACTAAACACTGGGGTTTTGTTTCACAGTAATGTACCATGACTTGGTATATATAGATGGTGAGAAAGCTAAAAGGGCCTTCATTGATTAGCATATCCCATGGTTCAATTCCCTTCACGTGCAATGCACATGACTACAGAAATGTCCCCTAATTTTGAGTGAATATATTCACTTCGATACCTTCGGAAAGAGTGACAGAACACTAAAGAGCGACTCAAGGGAAGATCCGGAAGCATGTTCTTATTGATTTTGTGGCTGTCGTTGTATGGACAGGAAATATGATTCGTGTATTCTGAAGCTCGGGTCGTATAAATGTATGGGAATGTGTATGTATGTACGTATGTGCATACATGTATCTATATAAGTAGACATGTATACATGTCTATGCATGTACTTAATGTAAATATGTTTGCGGAGCATTGTAATGGACTACCAGATCAAAGTGTAAAATGCAGGTGTGGTTGAAGAAAATGAAGGATTTTAGACGCGATGGTGAGATAATGGGAATTTTTACCAGCTTATATATGCTACTCAATCTCGCATCATATCCGAATTAAAATTTGTGATTCGGATGGAATATAAGCCTGTCGGCATTCTCGATGATTCGCCATGCCATTTGCTCGAACCACCTTTTCTTCTTGCATCAGATGTTATGTTAATGTGATTAGTATAAAAATCATAACAATGGTTTCCATAGTTTCTTTTCTGCTTGTTGAGTAGGTGGTTAGAACTTCAATCTCTTGATAGAAATCTCTTTGTATTTTGTATTTTGGGCAGGTTCTGGTCCTGAGAGAAACTGAGTGGATAATGTGAGAATGGTTGTTGCCATTTAGCATCATCTTGTTTTAATGCGCAGGTGCAACCAGATGGTAGGCCATAAAACCTGATAAACCGACTGATTAGTTTCAAATGGTTAGCAGAAATTCAGGCCAGTTGTCTCAATGTAAGATTAAGATATTTTAAAATGTATGATAACACAAGGAATTTACAAGCCATGATCTCTGAATTTAAGTGGATCATCACTGATGATTGTCCATTGGAGAACAAGGTGACCAGGGTTCATGATTTTTGCATGCCAAAAAGTAGTGGGCAATCTCCTCCAAAACCCTTCATCAATTTAAAATGGGCCCCCAAATACTATTGATTGAGATTAATCCAAACAAGCATAAACAATACAAACTTTAAGAGAAGTATTCATTTGTTTTAAATTCCAAAACCAAGAACAGTCATTTGAAGATGTGAAGAGTTTTCGAGATGGGTGAGAGAAAAAAAGGGGCCCATATCTGCAGCTGCAAAAGTGAAAGGTAAGCTCTACAGGAATTGTTCCAGGCATATGCTATATTCAGTTTCTCAAAGCACATCTGAACTAAAGTGCTCATGATTCCAACGTATTCCAGAAGCCGAGGACAATTGCCTTCTCATTCCTGTGGATGAGATCCGATCAGCCAATGTAATAACAATTAATCATAATTTTTCTCTACTTATCGACATGGTTTAATAATGCAGTTTTATTCACTACTATAACATTTTTCACAACTGTTTTCGTGATCTAATTCCTTCGGGGCATGTTTGGATGCACAATCGAATTGAATTGCAATAAGGTACTTTCAAAATTGTACTTAAAATGAATGTAAATGCAATTAGTAATTCCTCTCTATTCAACTAATATTGCTACTCAATTCAGTAGTGCATCTAAACACGGAAATTACCAAAGAACAAGGACCACAACTGCCCCATGCCAATCTTGACGAGCCAGTGCAGACAATCCCACCCCATTGACAGGCCTCAAGTGCCAAAAGAGCATGTCCACATAGCATTTACGTGAATAACTGGGCCTGAAGAAGAAAAACCCAAATGCGTGTTTGGCAATAAGAGATGATATTCGACACATTCATGGAGATTGAAACATGCCACTGTGTGAATGGACCAGTTATCACCATAAATCCTTGCATTGAGCTAGCTGTTAGCAAGTTCCTCCGGATGTTGCCCAAACCACAGATGAATAGATATCGTTTGGGCAAATCCCAGGTCACCCAACCATTAAAATGTGAGAAAAGATGGGCCATTTTTATCTGGAGAAATGCTGTCCGAAATGCTGTCCGAGAAATGCTGTATGAGGAGGTTAGCGTAAAAGCTCATGTCCCGAAGCGTTAGAAGCATTTGAGATCCAGGCCATTCATCAGGTGGGACCCGGGTCCCACCGAGGATAGTGTAATCTTGTGAATTTCATATGCTCTTAACCGTCCACCTTTTTGGACGTACAATGAATGGCCATGATCCAAAGGTTTCTATATGATCCTAATCATCTATTTGTGCCTTATACCTTTCTTAGCTCGAATTAAATTGAATTTCAGGTTATTAGAGCTGCATCATATCTTTGCCTTTCTCCCAACAGGTGTTCCCCCTTTGGGCCCCAAACAAAGATAGTCCGATGATTGGAATCATTCATATTTTCAGTTCTGTCATAGATGAGCTATGAGACATTGATCACGCTTCAAGAATGATCTTGACCTTATGATTTTATTTATTTATTTATTATTATTATTATTATTTTTTTTGTTGAACATGAGCCATTGAAATATCCTTTCCAACGGAGTACATTCTTTCAAGACGGAATCATGGTCTGAATCATTGTGAGTTAATTTCTGAGGGTTGTGCAACGTAGCATCCATAAAAGGGACGGTTTACCATCTAAGACAATCAATTTTCTAAACATGTGAGATCTGAGAGGACGCTATTACAGGATGAGGACAGGATGCAGACCTAAGTAAACTTCTTCTGATTTCCCAATCAATGGTGAGAATTGGAAGAATCTGTGACTAGAGAGGTTTGATGGGAGAATCATTAATGGTTGAGATGATCTCCATGGACAAGAGAAAAACAAAACATTTATATTAAAAGAATGGTTTTGTCACGGCATGGTTGCTTCCCATGCATAGATCATGTAGCACTCGTACACCCCCCCTCTACGGACTAAGTCGGCTAGAAGCTGCTTATTAGAAGATAAAAGAGCACATAAGCTCGAATGAAAGTAAAGAAGACTTCCATTACTCAAAAACTATGAAGCTTATAACTTTCTTAGGTGAGTCATGATTGAGAACACAATAGGCTTCTAATGCTTGTTTTTATACATGTCGCAATTATTCAATGATTTTCAGTCCCTGCGAAAAAGTCATCAGAGAACTCTAGTAACTTCCAAAGATTTTTTTTTTTTTATTAATCCAGATATATATGTTTTTAGCCTATTCCAAAAGTCTCTAGAGCAAAAAATGGGTTTGAATCTCTAGAAAGGAGTCTTGGAAAATCCGGTCCATGCGACGGGCAATGTAAATAATTTAGAGTTTCTAGGTATGTAAGATTTTATATTGTTGACACACCCTACACAGTTAACTAGATGGCTTAAACGCCCCTTTACATAGGCAAGAATTTTATCTTACCTTGACACAAGTGTTTGATTTGGTACAAAACTCACAAAACAATAAACGTATAACACAATACTGCAACAAACGTTAGAGTAGTTTTTTTATTCTGAATGCCTCCCTCAAACTTAATAGGGTGGAATCCAAGATTTTCACTTGTAACTTGTCTTCAGAGATGTGCATCGACTCTTCTCTTGAAGTAGTAGGTCATAGCCAAACTCAACCATAAAGGGCCACAGATATATAAAAGATTTTGGAGCACCCGTGCTCCACACACACACGTATATGGGAAATGGTTCTATGCGGTGACCTCATGGGAACTTCCTATGAGGTTGAGCTGTGTGGGCCCCACTGTGATGCTTGTCAAACATCTACCCCATCAGTTAGATGCATCATTCTATGGTGGGCCTTGGGATTTAAAATCAAGTTAATCCATGACTTGTATGGGCCACACCACATACAAAAGTTGAGAATGGTTAATCTCCCATTAAGACATTCATAATCATTTGTTGGGCCCATAGAGATGTGGTTCACAAATCCAGCCCATCCATTATGTGTGTCCCACTTGGATGAGGGGTCAAACCAAGTTTCAGATGCATCCAAATTTCAGGTGGGCCACACCAAGTGCTTTTATATGTTTTATGCATGTCTTCACATGATTTTAGATGGTATGGCCCACCTGAGTTCTGTATATAGCTGATTTTTGGGATATCCCATAATTTAAAGGGGACCCATCAAATGCATAGTGTTGATGTTCGACACACATCATGGTGGGGCCCACACAACTCAACCTCATAGGAAGTTCCCATGAGGTCGATTGCGTAGAACCATTTCCATATATATATATATATATATATATATATAGAGAGAGAGAGAGAGAGAGAGAGAGAGAGAGAGAGAGAGAGAGAGAGAGAGAGAGAGAGAGGAATGGCCACGGTTCACTTGCGCACCTTCTTACATAAGCATGCACCTGTGCACACCTTTGCACACATGTCATGGGTACATAATTTGAACAGTCCATGTGATGTGGCAACCCCTGAAATTTTATGAGCCCAATTTTTAACTTGATTCAAAACTCTAGTAGCCATAGCAAAAGAAAAGCAAACTAAGGGATGCAACTATTTTCTTTTGCTATGGCCCACCAAAGTTTTGTATCAGACTGAAAGTTAGGTTTGTAAGGTTTCAAGGGGTGCCGCATCAAGTTAAGCATTCAGATTTTGTGCGCAAGACAAGCGTGCAAAGGTGCGCACCGTGAGCATTCCTCTCTCTCTCTCTCTCTCTCTCTCTCTCTCTCTCTCTCTATATATATATATATATATATATATATATATGACAATGTGAATTCTACAATTTAGTTTAATTTGTAACACTTACTCAGTTTCCAAGTGCCTGTATATAAGTGTCATACCGAGTATCAAATAATTCGCCTTTTATGTTGTGACGTCCATACATAGGGCGCAAGTAGCTGCATGCATACATAACTTCAACATAAACATGCAGGCACGTAGATATACGCACCTAAGTTCAGACCCGAGCTTCCACGTAAACGAATCACGCTCTTTCAGCAATCCAAAAGTCACAAGCACCAACTCCACATGTAAACGATGAGAATATAATTGATATGATAGAGGCGGGAAGATGCTTCGGATCTTCCTTCTTATTTTGTTCCACTCGTTTTTACAAGAATTATAGGACACAAACCTACCTATTTCTACAGCATATACGCGTTTTCACTTCTTTCAAAGCGGATCCTATGGTTTGAGTATTCCAGACAGTTGATCTCTTACGTCCCGCTGCCAATCGACCATGCCCGAAACTTCTCTAACATCAGAAGATCCCAGAGACCGTTATTAGGACTTCTTTCAGTTGAATTCTGGCCGTTGTCTTCCTGGTCCAACTGTCTATTTGTATATCACAAATCTGAAGGCTATGATCTTCCTTTCGAATTTTTTTTGTGGGGTTATGGCCAATCTAGAGTGGCGTGTAATAGATCAGTGGTCTGGATTACAAAACCATGGGCCCCTAATGATATTGTCGATATAGTTTCTCCTTGTCTTCCCCTCTTTCAAGCACCGCGTAGCGATTTACGTGGAAAAGTAGGCACGTGCAATTGACTTGGGAAGAAGATGTGTGAGGAGCACTCGTTGTCCTACTCCTCCAGTGCATCACCATTTCATGAACTTTTTCATGGAGAGCATCTTGTGAAGTGAAATAAGATCCACCTTAGGTGGAGGATAGGATATGAGGATTGAAGATTTGAAGCTGGTGAGTTAGTTGAGATTATGGTGGAGTACGGTGATCCATACTCCTTCACGCTACTACAGCATCCTTGGCATGCAATTAACACAATCTAAATCATCCAAATCTCAATTCCCATTATAGTGAGGCATAACCCAAAACTCACGTTGAGCGGGTGGTACTAACTCTAACCGAAACATGTCTTATCTTGGAAGATAGTCAGCGGTCCAGATTCAGCGAATACATGTCAGTTAATCCTGACCCTAGAAACATCCAATCAATATAACATTGAGCTTATGTCTTATCTATGATGAGGCTTATCATTTGGACGGTTTGGATTGAAGTACTTTTTATGTCAATTGTCAAATCTGCCAAGGAATCAAATGAGTCATGCGTGAAGGACCAAGTCTCCAACACGAATGAGAAAGCAGCGAGGAGGTTTACAAGGGCCAATTTTTCCCATGCAGGAAAGTTCATTTGGACCCTTTTGCTCTCCTCTTTCCACCCATTGAGAGAGAGAGAGAGAGAGAGAGAGAGAGAGAGAGAGAGAGAGAGAGCCCAAAGGAATAATTCCATTATGATATGCCGGTGCATGTGGGGTCCACCAAACCTTCTTACTACCCATAAATATCCAGCCTTCCGTTGATCATTCAGTGCGACCCACCTAGTGTGCAAGGTGCATTGCAGGGTAAATGTACTTTGGCACGCGGCCCCTTTCTTTCGCATGTGTACGGTTCATGTGCCACCACAAATGGACCCGATGCCAAAGGAGATTTGCCTAGCAATTGTCCAGTACAATCACTTCATTCGCCATTCGTTTGAGGTAACGTTTTCTTTTTGGTCCATGGCACGGCTAAGGAACTGTTTGTTAAACCTCGGCATGTTTGATTTCGGGTGAAATGGTAAATACTGTGTATAGAAATAATGATTATTTTCTGTGCATTTATATCTTACCTGATTCGGCTGCTTATCCTTTGACATAAAAATCAAGAATATTGTAAAATATCTGTGGGTCCCACTATGATGCGTTTTGCTTAACCACATCATTCATCCATTATTCCAGTTGAATTTATAGCATGAGTAAAAAAATAAGGCATATCCAAAACCCAAGTAGACGACGTCATACGAAAAAGGAAATTTAATATTGATTGTTAAAAACTTTGTGGGCCACTGTTTCTTTTGCCGTGGGCTACTTGAGTATTGGATTTACTTTATCTTTTGTGTCATGCTTCAAAATATTGTAGTAAAACAGATGGACGGAATGGATTTATCATATGCATTATCATGTGGTTTAAAAATTAAAATTATCTCTTTTAAACTAATTTGAAAGACACGAATTCTTATTAATTTTCAAACACGTAAAACGGAAGAAATTACAGTTTGCGTATTTACCATGTCTTGGAAAAAACAAACTCACCCTAAAAAAATCAGTTCCATCTCATTCACTTAATTGTAATTATGAAGTAGAGATCATAATTATTCATTATCAAGATCTTCTAAATAAAAATAAAAATCCTTGCCATAAAGAAACATGATCTTTAATAAAAAGAATTCCAATTGAACTGGTTGGATCGCTAATTTACAATCCAACCTCTCTAGATTTTTTGTCCTCTCATGTTTGTGCGACATGCAACCCGTGGAGCAGGTTGGTCGTACCATGAAGATCACCTCATCCATTAGGTGGGTGGGCCCTATATAATTTCTATATTAGATTAGTGTTATCAGTGTTTTCTATGATTTGGCTCACCTGATCAGTGGAATAGGCCCACTAGGCGGTCCTCATGGCGAATGAAATCTATAGGATTTCACAAACACATAAAAGTTGGAACTTTGGTTGGACAGAAACTTATTTTCCATCTCTTGCATACGAGCATCTTTGAGAACTCATTTTTAGGCATTTATCAAACAAGTTCTAAGTTTTTTAATACATTTGGATGTATTGATATAGGATTTGTCAGGATTTTAGCTGTTGGTGAAGGAGTCAGATTCAGCGATATACTGTGGTCCGATACAAAATACATCCACGAAGTAGTTGCTTCAGGAATCTTTACGATTGGAAAATCCTAGACTTTTGAATCAATGGCACACAAAACATATGGAAATGAGGTAGTCCATGTTCAACAAGAAGAGTTAAATAATCAAAATGATAAAGTATTTGAAATGGAGAGTTTCATTATGAGTAATCTGCACCAGGTGAGGCTCATATTGTAAACAGTTCCTATCGACTAGCATGGCCCCAAGCCAACTTTTGCAAGCCTCGATCTCGCAAATGAGAAATTGCATTTCAATACATACACACAAACACATATGATATGTTGTAATTCATTTAACTGGACATACCAAAGGTCGGGTAGGGTTACTAACTTGCATAGCTTATGCATATGCTTAATAGCGTTACTTGTATAGCGTATGCATATAGTTATGTTGATACTCACACTGTTGGACATGTGAATGGCCCAGTCGTCCATCTGGCGATCCCCATCTCGGATTGCCCATGGTTTGGTTGAATATTGCACGAGTCATGCACATGTTATTTGCATCATGTTATGGTTCTCTCTCTCTCTCTCTCTCTCTCTCTCTCTCTCTCTCTCTCTCTCTCTCTCTCTCTCTCTCTCTCTCTCTCTCTCTCTCTCTCTCTCTCTCTCTCTCTCTCTCTCTCTCCATGTACATGCTATTTTCACCATATTATGGTGCAATCTCTCTCATGGTAAGTCTACGCTTGGCTAAGATGATTGCCTGCTGACAGGTGAGCGCATGAAGTTCCTGCAGTTGGAAGATAGGTGGGGCCACCATGATGTTTGCAAGAAATCCACACTATCCATTTATTTTGTCAGCTCATACCAGGACAAGAGATAAAAAATGAGGCTGATCCAAAACTCAAGTAGGCCAGACAACAGGAAACGATAAGTATTGGATGCCCACAACCAAAACATTCGTGAGACCACAGAAGTTTATTATCATACTAATATTTTATGGTTTCAGTTCATCCCAGTGGGAATGTATTATGAAGGATTTGGATGGCACATAAACATCAGGGTGGACCATGGGAAGGTTCAATGGTAGGCATTTCCCTCCCCACTATTTCCTGTCATGTGGCCTAGTTAAGCTTCAGATCAGCCTCGTTTTTTATCTCATGTTCTAAAATAAGCTGGCAAAAGGGATGGACTGGATGGAAGGGGTGGATTTCTTGCAAACATCAGTGGGCCCCACCTAACTTCCGACGGGCAAGAACTTCCTAGGCTCAGCTGTGGCAGGCAATCCGATGAACAGAGTCTTGTTGGCACACATGTTGAAGGGCGATTCATCACGTAGGGCACACTAAGAGCATTCCCTGTCTGAAAAAGACAAAACGGTTCCACTCATCAGATGCGCCAAGTTCAATGGTCCATTGGCAATTATTTGAATATGACACTTAATACCTAGGCATTGAGAAATTATACACGTACGTTTCATATATTAATTGACACAAAATCACCAAAATTGTACAACTCACTGTAAATAACTCACAAACTCATTATCAGATTGGTTGAACAAACACCTAAGCTCTGTGCAGACACATGTTTGCTGAAATAATACTATTAGACGGGGGAGGGTCCCATCATTAATCAAAGCATCAGGCTAGTTTCAGAGGTACTCTTATGTTAGTTACAGACATTTTTACAGAACGGTAGCATCAATATGGCCCATTCCTGCCTATTTCAATGCTTTTGAAAATCGAGCAAGTTGGATTATCGTCAAGCATAGAAAATAGAATCTAGTGTCCTAACTAGTCCAGCTTGTTCCGGATAAGATCAGCTTGAAAGGGTATAAGGTGTAAGCAGGGAAGGAAATTGTGAGCCACATGTGGGGAGCTTAAAGCTCCTCCAAAAGTATCTTTATTACTCCATCGGAAAGTTATTATGAATACAAGGCAACCCATGGGCAAGGATTCCCATTATTTTCAAAATGCTGCTAGCTTTTGTAATCTCTACGAAGGCAGAGGTGGAAGGTAGGGGAGTACAAGGACTTGGACCATCTTTTCTTTAAGAGCTTGTTTGTTTTCCAAAATATGGTATAAATGAGTAATTATTTCTTACACTTGTATTTACAATGTTAGCTTGTTGGGAATGGAGGAAAAGAAGATTTATTTATTTATTTTTTTCCACTAAAATTTGTGGGAACCACTATTATGTATGTGTATGATCCATGCCCTCCATCCATTTTTTCTATTCATTTTAAGGATGAGCCCAAAAATGAGATACAAAGCTCAAGTAGACGACACCATGAGAAATAAGGGGAATTGAACACTTACTGTTCAATTCTTCTTGGCCCACAGAAGTTTTGGATCAAGCTAATATATGTGTTTTCCCTTCATCCGTGTATGTGTGATGTTATATATAAACAGGTTGGATAATAGCTATGCATCCCTGTCGACCTTAGGCTCATTTTAGCTTTCAATGGTAGGCATATGATTCCCTCTGTTTCCTACAATGTGGTCCACATGAGCTTTGGTTCCACTTCATTTTTGAGCTTATGCCCTAACATGAGCACATAGAACAAATGGGCAACATTGATCAGACAAATACATAACAATGAGCTCCACAAATTTTATAGGCAAAATTATGGTTCGATTTTAACATGTTTATGCCACAATTATGGTTTGAGACCTAATTACACCGGAAATACCTCTCTTCCAATCTGATGTGAGAAGTAATAATTACTCATTTACACTCCATTTACAATATAAATCAACATGTCCTAAAGGCTATTCTAATCCATGGAAAGGAAATGAAATATTATTTTCCATGAAATTAAGGTCCAGCTTACTCTCACTCTCCGTAATCCTCATCACCACCATGGCAGAGAGAGGCGGCGACAGAGGTGGATTCGGACGCGGATTCGGCCGTGGAGATCGTGGCCGGGGTCGCGGCGATCGGGGAAGGGGTGGTCGCCGCGGCCCCCACAGCAAAGAAGAAGAGAAATGGGTCCCAGTAACGAAGCTGGGCCGCCTCGTCAAAGAAGGGAAGATCTGCAGCCTCGAGCAGATCTACCTCCATTCCCTCCCCGTCAAGGAGCACCAGATTATCGAGACCCTCCTGGGCCCACAGTTCAAGGACGAGGTCATGAAGATCATGCCCGTTCAGAAGCCGACATGTGCCGAGCAGCGTACCCGCTTCAAGGCCTTCGTCGTTGTCGGCGATGGCAACGGTCATGTTGGCCTTGGTGTGAAATGCAGCAAGGAGGTGGCTACAACGATCCGGGGCTCGATTATTCTTGCAAAGCTGCGGGTGATTCCAGTAAAGGGCTATTGGGGAAAAAGATAGGGAAACCTCACAGGGTTCCTTGTAAGGTCACAGGGAAGTGCGGGTCGGTCACGGTGCAGATGTTGATGGCTCCACGTCGGGCAGGGATTGTCGCGGCCAGGGTCCCAAAGAAGGTGCTGCAGTTGGCAGGGATTGAGGATGTGTTCACGTCCTCTCGGAGATCCACCAAGACACTCGGGAATTTCGTCAAGGATACGTTTGATTGTCTGCTGAAGACTAATGGATTCCTTACCCCTGATTTCTGGAGGGAGACCCGCTTCACAAAATCTCCTTCCCAGGAGTACACAGATCTGCTGGCTAAACCCACGAAAGCAATCATTCTCGAGGATGCCGAGAAGCTGGAAGCTTAGAGAAAGTGCAGAGAGAGTCAGAAGTCAGCTTTTTTGTTTTGTTTCTGGTTTCGTTTTTTTTTTTTTTTGCTTTTTCATGCCTGGACATTGATCTCTTCCGAGGGGGTTCTAGAAATTATAGTACTGTCCTTTTGCGGTAAAAGGTTTTGGTTTTTATGAATCTCCTGTTATTAAGTTTTTGAAATTCATTGAAAACTTTTGAGACCACCAGAGCTGGGGCCATAAATGATAAGTAGTGTTTATTGCTACAGAGGATTGAAAATGATTTTGATTTTTAGCTGCAGCTTTTGATTTTTCTTACCTATATTATCCACTGCACCTTACTTGTATGGCCTTTCCCTCATTACCCCTAATGTGATTCTACCTTTTCAGATTAAGGGCCACAGCTGCTTTCTTGATTATAGTTGAAGATACTAAATTACCAATGACTGATTAGTATTGGCAGTGGCAGGAAAATGTTGTGTGCTTTTATTCTCCTAAAAAAAAAAAGAAAAAAAAAGGTCGAGTTTAACATATCTTATCTAATCCAATAAGCCAAAGAATGAGGACTTTTAATTCTGGCACTTATTTAAGAATGAGTTCATTTGTTTTGGTAAAATTAATATTGCATAACCCCAAAAGAGCTCTTAATTGAAATAAGTATGTTTGTTAAAACATTGGAATAAATGCTTTTTAAAATGGAGTTGCTGTCGTTTTTAAATAAGCATGTCCATTCATACTTCTCACCTTGGATGTGGGTTATTCATCACGTGAAGCACCCATCACAACAAACATTGGGTGTAGATCATCCGTCATGTGGAGCTCGTCTTCTACATGAACTATCTATCATTTGAAACAAAAGTTCAAAGTGGGTCATCCATCATGCAGAACCTACCTTGGATGTCGACCATTCATCATTAGGGCCTGACCTTTGATGTGGATTTTCCATTATACGATGCCTACCTTGATGTAGGTTATCCATCATGTGAGGCCCTTCAATGTTCACTGCCATAACATGGAGCCCACATTTGATGTGTTCATCCCGTGGAGCTCACCTTCGAATTGGGTTATCCAAAATGCAAAGCCCGCCTTGGATGTAGGTCATTCATCATTAGAGGCTGACCAACTGTTCATTATGTGGGGCCCACCTTGATGTGGGTCATCCATTAGGTGGTCCAACATGCAGGGCCACACTTTGATGTAGACCATCCATCATATGGGGCCCACTTTTAATGCCCACTATCCATCATGTGGGGTACACCTATGTGGATCATTTATCATTTTGGGCCACTTTGGATATGGGTTGTCCATCATGCAAGACCTTTGATGTGGATTGTCCATCAGGTGGGGCCCGATTGATGTGGACCATCTATCACACAGGGTCACACTTTCATGTGGGTAATTGATCATTTGAGGACCATTCTGTCCATTATATGGGCCCACCTTCAATGCCTACCATCGATCATGCAGGTCCCACCTTTGATGTAAATCGTCCAATAGGTAAGGCCCACCTGATGTGGATAGTCCATTATGTGGGGGCCACACTTTGATGTAGGCCATCCATCATGGGCCCCACCTTTGGCATGAACCAAGCATTATGTGGGCTCACCTTGATGTGTACTATTCATCATGTGTGAGGCCTCACAAGAAAGAGAGATCCAAAAGAGGTTTTAAGGTCTTTAAAAAAGTGCTCTCTTCTTTGCTTAAAATTATACAGTTATTTGCTAGTTTTTTCTAAAGAAATTAAAATATAAAATTAGAATTTTATCAAATTATCTTACTTTCTTTCTTTCTTTCTTTTTTTTTTTTTTTCAAAATAAGACCTTTTTTTTTTTTTTTTTTTTTTATAGAAATAGTAAATAAGCTGCTATTAATAGAGATGCCAAACAACCACTGATTTTTCATTGTTTGTCAAGATGTTCTTTGTAGAATTTGTGGGAAGCATTATTTCTCATTTTTCATCTTTATAGAAAATAAACAAATTTATTTTCATTCCTCCACCTTTGTGAAGGGAATTTCATAGGAAAATGGTTTTCTCAATAGTTAAATCCAAATGTACTATCATCCATCTTCAATGGCTTTACATGGGCCACATATGTCAATGTCCATCTTTTATTATGATCCACACAGTGCCACAACGCCACATGTGCCAATATGCCATATATCCCATCGTGCTTCTACTCTTGCACCCTTACGGTTGTCAATGAATAGGCTCAATCAAGTAAAAATAGGAAAAAAAATTCTATCGATGCTGTTTGCATTTAGTAGCCACTATAGAATAGTATCAATTGCTATGGTTATGGTTGGAGTGTTGCTCGGCAGTTTATTTAAATGTGACTTTGATTTAGACAACGTGGAGATTGAAAATGCTCCTAACGTTGTGGTGGGGAGCTTGCTTCTGATGAGATGCTCCCTTCTTGGCTGATGTTTGTGTCAGTCCGTGACAAAATTTAAAAAAGTAAAAAAATTAAAATTGCATGGGTTTCAATAAATTTTCATTTGTATAATGATCTGTGAAGAAAATAGATTTACGATGGATGCCTTAGACGTGGATGCGGCTCTAGCATTCGACAGGAGCTTTTCAAGTTGGTGGCTGAAATGCCAATAGAAGTGAGGGGTCAGCTTTAATTATTTCGTCCATCGTAAATGTTTTGGTAGGAGGTTTATTTATTTATCAACATGTACCGGCATCATAACCCTTTTGCTAAAAAGTCTGCCGGATATTTCACTTCAACCATTTAATAAAATGTCCATGAACTTGATATTTCACTTCCCCCTATGGTGCACTGGGCCAAGACGAATTATCAGGAGCTTTCTTCCAAGCTTGTTGGGGCATGGTGGGCCTGATATGATAAAGGCTAGAGCTGGGCATCGGACCGAGTTGAATCGGATTGGGCCCAACTCGACCAGATCCGAGTTCACCAGGGTCTGACCCGAACTCGGTCAGAACCGGGACCGAGTCCTGGACCTCTGACCCAATCCGATCCTAACCCATGTGGCCCTGGACCGATCCGAGTCAGACTCGGTCAGGAAAATCGAGTCGGATCGGATTGGCCCAGGTTTGGATCCGATCCAAGAAAAAAAAGAAAAAAAGAGGGAGAGAGAGAGAGGGAGAGAGGGAGAGAGAGAGAGGGAGATAGAGGGAGAGAGAGAGGGAGAGGGAGAGGGAGAGAGAGAGAGGGAGAGAGGGAGAGAGAGAGAAGGAGAGAGAGAGAGGGAGAGACATTTTGTACCTTGATATGGCATCGTTTCTTCTTTTTGAATCTGAGGAAGAGAGAGGGCCATTGCAGCTCTTCTTTTCTTTTTCTTCTATAACCCCTTGAAGGAAGGATGAGATCATGGTCAGTGATCTTTGAGGCAGGTAGCTTGGAACCAAGTGCCCAGCTCCCCTTACTGTCACCAATGTCAATCCTTCGTACCCCTCCACATATCCTCCCACCTGTCATTCATTCATCCATCAATCCTCAACATTCCTTATTCATTGATGGAAGCTAAATCCCAAGGAGTTCTTCCAGAAGGAAACTTTGGAGTAGACTGGAAGAATAGACATTAGTGGAAGAGAAGTAACTTTAGATTGCAACAGAATAAAGATGGGTTCAAGTTCCTTACCTACCACAATATGCTGCCTAGTGGAGAGCAGTCCATCCATGCACATCCCGGAAATCGATTTTCACACCTGCAGCTAGCGTTGGTGCTATTGCCCAATCATAGCTAAGGGCAGCAGCTAAATGAAGCATGCCTTGGCCTTTCTTATCCACGACACTAGGGCCTTTACCACCTTCAGCCACTTTGTAAAGAAGCCAAACTATAGATGATACATGCTCAATGGAGAAATCAAAAGCAACATCCTTTAAAGTGACTTTTTTCAAACAATTCTGAACTAAATATGCTGCATTCTCCTTGCAATGTATTTTTCCGCATAAGCACTCATTCAAATATAGAATAACTCTCCGATCAATAATATCATTTTTGAAGTTAACTTTTACAAATTTCTATACATAATTGGTAGAACAACTTTCTTGCATGCCATTAGTAGGAACAATTGATGTGATTAACATCAAAGCTCATGGAAGAGACATTGAAGCATAAAAGTTATAACAACATATAATTTAAAACAACATAACTTGTAAGTTAAAACAACATTACTTCTTTTCCATAAAGCCATTTATCTTGGAGATTCTATGCCTTAACAGCTAAGAATTCTGAGCAGGAAATATGTGCTTAAAAATAACCGGTAAAATGTTATCTATGGATAACTGACAAATGAATCTAGCTTAGAAACTTTTAAATATCGCACTTGAACAAATAATAACAAGAAATTGAACATTGTTGAATGGGCCATGTATCACATGGTTCCTTACAATAAAACTTCTCATTACTCTAAAGATCCATTTCTTTACCTAATTGATTTATTACCATTATTAAATGTAACTATTTTGAGAGCTCATTCGACCATCTATCTCATCTCAATACTTTTCAAACACAATGATTTCTCCAACCTAACAAGATTAGAAAAAGATTAGGTAACATGCACATACCGACATAAACCATGTCCAACATCATGTCCAAAATCAAAAATAAAAAAAAAACCTAACATGAACATACTGACATATAGATTAAGTAAAACTTTCATACATTCAATACCCTCTATATGATCAATGCCTTTGTGGCATGTAACTAGATGAACCTTGTCCGTAATAGTAACCCCCTCCTCCACCTCCACCTTCGTCGCCAGATTCATCCTTCGGTTCTCTTTTTACTGATTCAACTGCAGGAAAACTCTTGGGCGACTCCGAGTTGGATGTGTCCAACAAATGGTCGTTCACCTCTGCTGAATCGGATGGTGGGGATCTCTTCCCATCGTCCTCATTCACAGATGCGAGAACTTTTTTCTGACGCTTTTTATGATCCGATTTGTATGGGATTTTCAAAAGCCTATAAAATGCTGCAAGACTTTTAACAAACTTTGATAGTTTACCTGTGCCTGCTTCAGCATCTTGTTGTCTTGAAGGTGGATGTTGTTGTCTGGTATTTCTTGATTTGTATGCCATTTGCATGCTTTCTTTGACGGCCTCTTTAAAATCCCGTTCTTCTTGCTCTCTTAAAATTCTCTCTTGTTCTTCTTCTCTACTAATTATAGTTGTGGAAGGCCTGGAACTAGAGCTAAAGGTAGTTGCAGTTCCTCTGCTAAACCCTTCTTCATTTATAACAGGCCTACTTCTATATATTCTTTGATTAGTTGTATTGGTTGTAGTTGCAGGGTGAGGGGTGTGGGAAGTCTTTGTATTAGAATCGAGAATGGTTCCAAATAAATCCCGAACCTCCTGAGAAGCTTTGCTACAAGGTGCAGCGTCTCCTCCCCAACAAGCCAAATGTAATTTGAGTCAATTTATTTTATTGACAAACTGTTTTCCACATAACTTACATTTCAACTTTATCTTTCCATCCTGAGAGTAAGTTTGGACTCCATAATTCCAAATATCCGCCGATGCATCATCTTCCGATGACATATCTAGTGTATATCTGGTTAGCTTAGGACAAAAAAAAAAAGAAATTAAAGTTATCAATGAACGCAAGTACGAGTACCTAACAATATAATAAGAGATTTAAACAACATTATCTAATTGAATATTACTAATGAAAAAAGAGATATTCATCCACCCATAAAACATAACCATAAAACATCAATATAACTGTTTTAACAAAATTACAAATAACATGATATACCAAAATTAAAAGGCATCAAAATCATATTGCAGATGCAGGCACCGTCTCTTCAATCTTATCACTCTCTTCTTCATCGAACTCCTCATCAATAGAGGTCTCTTTCTCCCACATCGGACGCAGCCAATCCTGGGTACAAATAAGCGCTTCAACCGATTCTGGTGTAAGTGAGCTTCTATACTTGCTTACGACTCTACTTCCCGTACTGAAAGCAGATTATAAAGCCACAGTTGAAATTGGAATTGATAAAATATCGCGTGCCATTAACGAGAGCACAGGATACTGCAACTTACCAGATCTCGACCTCCACCACTCCAAAACATCAAAATCTTTACCTTTGTTTAGAACTAGAATATCTTCCTTGAGATACTCTTCAAGTTCTGATCTATGCATTTGTATTTGAGTCCCTCTCAACTGTGTATAGTAAGACATGAAATCATCTATCGTGTCTTCTTGCAATTCATCAACAGCAGAACTAGAACCCACAGGAGGAGATTGTTCTTTTGCAGCACACGCATACAAATTGTACAATTCACTAGCTGCAGCAGAAATTTTTTCAGCCTCAGCAACACCCGTCACACCATACAACCTATTACATATGAAGTCAACCATAAACATCTTGTAGCGGGGATCAAGAACGATCGCAACACCCATTAACAGACTACACTCATACCAATACTTATCAAACTTTACCTGCATACCCATGGTCATGAATTGTAAAAAGTCTTGTTCACTAATGTTTTTGCACAAGGCATCTTTTACCTTCCAAAGTTCGGGCAAAAATATATTTACTGTTGGATACTTGCAGCCCGAAAATTTCTTCGTGCAGTTGTAAAAAACAGAAAGGAACTTACGAACTGATACAACTCTTAACCAATCATCTTCAGAAAGCAGCTAAATATACGCACTATCACGCTCCGCATAGTGAGAGAAGGCAGGTCTTAAATCTATCGCTGAATCCAACATTTCAAAAGTTGAATTCCAACGTGTCGTGACATCCAACTTCATCGTTCTCTGAGTTGACAAATTCAACCGCTTCACGATCTCATTCCATGCATGTAGTCGTGAAGGTGACCCTCGTATGTACTTCACACTCTCTCTTATATTTTCGATCGTGGGATCGATTGTTTTAAGGCCTTCTTGTACAATCAAGTTTAGGATGTGGGCACAACACCTAACATGAAATATCTTTCCACCAAAATACAAGTCACCGGTGGCCTTAAACTGGTTGCGCAAATTCATTATCACGCTATCATTTGCGGACGCATTATCTAGCGTAATTGTCGAGATCTTCTTCTCAATTCTCCACTCTATTAGACATCTGTGTATGCAGTCTGAAATCATCAAACCACTATGAGGAGGCGCAAGATAACGAAAGTTTATTATTCTCTTGCAAAGCCTCCATTCGGCATCAACGTAGTGAGCAGTTAGGGACATATACCCCTTTCGTTGATTAGATGCCGTCCACAAATCTGATGTCAGGCTAATTCAGAAAATCGTGGCCAACTCTCCTTTCAACTTGACCTTCTCGCCTTTATATATCTTCATACATACCCTCTTGATTGTTGTACGAGAGACCTTCTCGTATTTGGGGTTAAGGCATTTAGCTAGTTCAACAAAAACACAACTCTGTACCATCTGAAATGGTCTTTCATCTGAAATAATTAACTTGGTCGTCCACTCATTCACCAACTCTTTGTCATACTTGTAAATGGACACTGACGGACCACCTGCAGATTGCGAAAATGATAGTGCTTGTTGCCTTAGCCCACTTCTCGATTTTTTAAGACACTTTGCTAGATGTTTCTTCAATGTTGTGGTCGAACCATCTTCTTGCTTAGTGTATTGACTCTTGCAGTGCTTGCATTGTATCTTCACTTGGCCGTTCCTCAGGGTTACTTCTTCAAAATCTTCCCATACTGCCGACCTCTTTTTCGTATTTCCTGCAACATGTGACTATGTGGTACTCGTATCAACCACGTTGACGGGCACCTCTCTATGTTCAACACCTAATCCTTCATCTTTAAGGATTACCAGTGATGTAATTGATCGACCACCAGGGGCCGGGAACAGGGTATTGGAAAGACCCTCGCTTTCCATCTGATAATTGAAATATACTAAATCATATTAGCATTAGAAATCTAATGCTAACAGAGTTATACTAAATCCTAAATTAGTTACCCATCCAAGGTTAGATAGATTGTAATACTTTCATATTCTCATTTAAACGTCCACGCCGAAAATCCGGCAGCATCTCCCCATGCCTCTTTAGATAAGTTGATCTTACGTTACATTCCGATGCCAAATATCTAAAGCTATGTAAAGATATTTGGCATTGGATACGAAACGAAAGAAACATATCCAGAGAGAAACGAGAAGATGTACCGCAAATCAGGTATAAACATTTAAATAGGTTATATGAAAGCATACTATCCATCTAACCTTGAACTGTCTAAAAAGGGACAATTTGAGCGATTTCTATGCCACCAAAAATACACTATATCTATGTATGGCCATATAGAAATCCTCAAACGGGTAACTAATTATCTAACTTACAACTAACAATCATAAGTCACAACTATAAACTAACAAGTCACAATAATACTTTAAGAAGAAAATTAAAGTAATGATTGAATAGACAGTAGCATGTTCATGTTCACATTAAACTATAAATAGACAGTTGCATGTTCATGTTCATGTGAAGATCTAGATCCTTCCTTGGCATGTGAACGCTGGAAAGAAGGTCATACATGTGTTTCCAGTACAATTGACTCTGCGGGTTCAAAAATAAAAAAACTTTTATACTCTGGCGATGCAAATGTAATAATGATACGCGTGCACTTATAAATTACAGGCAAGTATTTTAAATTAAACTATCCAAATTATGGGTTCCAGCTCAGATACGCCATGAACCAAAAATTATAGTTATTCGATTATCTAACTACCAGATTGGTGGACGTTTATCAGACAGTTAAAAATCAAAAATATTCAGATTGTAATGTTCCAACAAACAAGTGTCTACCATTCAAAGGTCAGGGCAATTCAACCAATATGATACTGGTCTTAGGACTGAGCCAACACTCATTTCCACACATTAGTGGGGGTAATTCGAGTACCTGTACAATCTCTGAGTGCTTGAGATCCCTTCGATTTTCAACCACCAGGCCCAACTCAAATCCATGTGAATGGGAATCTTAGCACACATGTTAAAATGGGTTTCACAAATTCATATTTCAAAACTCTTGCCTGTTTCCCACCAACCCTCTTTAAGTAGTGAGAGATGTGTGGACACTAAATCGTTTGGTGCATTATTTAGATCCAACGGCTTAACAAACTTACAGAAAAGGCTATCAAGAACATGCTGATTGGCCTACCTGAGCAAGCCTACGCAGGAGCTTTGATCAATGCCTAGCAAGCCATTACTTTGCTGGGCCATTCATTGGTAATTTTCTAGCCTGAAGGGCAATGGGCTTGGGCTTTTGTAAGAAACTATTTCTAAAGGGTAGGTTTTTTAAACTAGGTCAGGGTGGGCCAGGCCTCGATCGAGTCCAGCCAGTTTTGTAAAAGAAAATGACTAACGACCAGGATTTAATGTACACGTGTGGCTAATCCAGGAAAGATTGAACTGGTCTAGCTTATATACTTTTTGGGCCATGGTTTGTTCACCGTGGACCCCACCTGATAATGGCTGGGATAGTTGTCAGATCAAACCAATGGATTAATGGCCCAATAGATTAATGGCCCAATACACTCTTACCTTTTGTTTTTTTTTTTTTTTTCATTCACAATCTTTCTAGTTTCTATAATGGTTTGAGATGAATGGTCCATGGTCCAAAAATCACATAGGCTGGATAGTTCAAACCCTTTGGTGACATACAAATAAACATTGAAAGAAGAAAAGGCCAGGTGAGAATCCTAGCCTTTTAATTTTGACCTGCAAGTGGACGGTTTACAAAATAAATATAGGGGACTTATTTGATAATCAGCCAACCTGAGTTTTTGATACTCGGAGTCGGATGTATGATGTTTGATAGCCAGGCACTCAAAAACTGCACACATGTCACATATAAACCCAAGTTAAATGGACTAAATTGTAGAACCCATGTTGGCTAATTTAGTGTGCCAAAATCAGATTGGTTGAACAAATCTGATTCATGGAGACTTGTTTGTTCAAATAGGATCATTGGATGCTTTTCAATTTTTGATAGTTGAATAAATGTCCACCAATCATATAGTTGGACAATTAAGTGAGCATAAATTTAGGTGAGAAATGCTCACAAGCAGCTGGTTGTAGGTCCAACTAGTTGATATGTGGGGGCCACCATGGTGTTTGTATGACATATAGTCTCTAGCAAGGTTGTTTCGTCATGAAAATAAGATGCCCCAAAAATTAGCACAATCCAACCATGAAAAATAAATTTCCCACTATCTTATTTCCAGGCATTTCATTTGCAAGATGGAACTATCTTATTGGACAAGCAAGATGCCATACAATCACAATTGTAGGCCCCACACACTAATTAGTTGGATGTATAAACCAGCGCCCAGCAGGTGGGCCGTGGGCCCCTTTGTCAAATTTAGAAACTAAAACAAATAGCATGCAAATCAATAAACTGACTAAAAATAAAAATAAAAATCACAGATTCTCATTCTGCATATATCCCACAGCCAGGCCACAGCAAATGGGTGAAAAAGACCCATTCAAAAGAAAAAAAAGGAGAAAGGAACCCGACCCTTACCCGAGTAGATGCAGACGTCGGGCGGGCAGCAACGAAGAGGAGAGGAAGAAGAAGATGATGGACGAGACGGCAGGAGTCGGGCAGGCAGCACTAAAGAGGAGAGGAAAAAGAAGAGGACAAATGGGACGGCTTGACGTCGGGCAGGCCGCAGGCAGCAGCGAAGAGGAGAGAAAGAAGAAGAGGAAGCACCGATCGAGCGATGAGGGAAGAGGAGAGGAAGAAGAGACGTAGCACGTTCGGGCGGGAGAAATTTGGGAAAAAAATTGGGCTAGGGTAAAAACGATCGAGCGTCGAGCGATTTGGGGGAAAAAAGAGGGTTAGGGTAAAAATGAGAGGTGAAAACGTTCGGGTGAAAAAGATGATATTTATAGTATACCCGACTTCGTACCGAGTCGGGTTTGTTTGGGTCGGGTCGGATCCATTCGGTCCGGTTTTTCGGGTTGGATCTGGTCGGATACGGTGTTATCCGGACCAGAATCGAAATTCCACCGGATCTGGACGGTCAGAATCGATCTTGCCCGATCAGACCGTCGGTTCTGTTCGGAACAGTACCGAGTCGGGTCTGGTCAGGTCGGATCAACCGGATCGGACCCAAGTTGCCCACCTCTAATAAAGGCAGCTCGCTGTTTCTTTATAGATGGATCCCTTCGTAGGGTCTATACCGCAATTCTCATTTGCCTCATTTCAGAGATCAATTCCACAGGAAAAGTCTTGGACTTTAGGCCCATCAGCTAATGTAATTGTATCTCTACACAAATTTTTTCTAAACTTATTTCTGATAGATTAAGCGGGATTCTTCCTAGAATCATCTCCGCCGAACAAGGAGCTTTTGATCAGGATAGAGCAATAGCTGAAAGCTATGCGATGATCTAGGAGATCTTCAGAGACAGACTAAAAAATCAAGGGGGGTAACATCCTTATAAAGCTAGATATGGAGAAAGTATATGATAGATTGCAATGGAATTTCCTGGAAATGTTTCTTGTTAGGTTTAGGTTCAGAAGAAATTGGATTGATTTGGTGGCTAAGTGTTGGTCCAATTCGTGGTTCTCCATCCTGATCAACAGCTATTCACTCCCCAAGTGCAGGGTTGTGATGTAGTAATAAACTCGGTAAGACCGAGGTCGAATCCCAAGGGACTGAAATTTGTACGTTATCTAAAACTAACTAGAACTAGAACTAGAATGAGATTAATCTAATCAAATAGAAATTAAGGGAATAATGATGGAATAATTATCAAAAACTTAGGAGAAATCAAAGATAGGAAACTAGAGATTCAGAGGATTCACTTGTAGGGATCAGAGAGATCTTATGCCTGCATCAAGAATCATGGAATTTAAACTGAACTGTCGTTGAGATAGTTTCAAAGGGATAAAAGGTATATGAATTAGAATGGATTCCATCACCAAACCATGCCCAGGAGACTATGGCAAACAACAGAATTAAACTAATTACCAACTAATCAACATGTTATGAAGGTCAGAGAAGGTACCGACATTCGACCATGCCCAGGAGACTATGGTGAACAACAGGGTTTTCTGACGTCATAAACATAAAAGAAAAGAACATGCTCAAAGCCATTGCAGAACCATTATAATTTCAGTCACAACAGACCATTAAAGAGTAAAAACATTCCTACTAATCAACTGATATCAATATTCATTCAGTTTAAATAAAAAAACCATAAGCATCAGGTCCTCCCATCAAGCTACAAGCTTCACCTCTTAGCCCTAGCTAAGAGGTTTACCCGAGCATGACTAGACTGAATATGTCAAAAGAAATATATAAAATTTAAATTACTCTTCTTTTCCTCTCTCTCTTCATGGCTGCCTCCAACGTCCCCCTTTCCTTCACGTCCCAAGATTCCAGCCGTAGATGATCCCTCCAAAAGAGCCCAATAACCTCTTTTATAGACTGCCTGAATGTGATACAACTTCATCCCGAAAACAGCTGCGCACCCCTATTTTTTTTTCACAATGTAAACCGCAAGAATAGCTTGCGTTTGATCTAAGGTTGCCCAACTGGCCATCCAAATCTTTCGAATCTGGCTTCATGGACAGATTTAAGACCAACATTTTAAGAGATTGGACGGATCGGATCACTCATCTGATTAAAGATAGGGAGCTAGAACTTCCTGGAAATCCTGAGTTTTTCGGACGCGTGTAAAGTCTACGCGAATTCGCTGCGATGCTCGATGGGCCCATTATCAATGTTTGAGTGGAAATCCACTCCGTCTATTAAATTCATGATGAAAGACCGTTCGGGAGTGTCAAGATTGGGTTGGTTTAGGTGTGGTCCACCAGAGATCTCACCCGACCGTTCGTCTGGTGTTTGAATGGTTAGGATCTCTCACATGCTTCTTCTTGGAGACTTTTCACCTAGGTGTAGGTCACGACCCCCCTCCAGACATGATGAACAGATCCAATCATCGATTTGCACGATGATGGTGGGCCATTGATGGATCAGCGGTCGGCCTTAAAACGCAACAGACACTTCTCTGTTTAGGAAGGTCGGACGGGCGCGAATGCAAAGTCGACTTGACCCAACCCTGCATTCAGTGCACCTCCAGTGCACATGTGCAATGTACGCTCATCCCATGTAAACGGGTCCCACCGTGATGTCAAGAGAAATCTGCTCCGTCCATCCATTTTATCATATACTTTAACCCGTAGGGACTGAAGATGAAGCACATCCAAATAGGAGGTGGGCCCAGAATTATGATTCTGAGGGTTGATTTGTCCGTTAAGCCACTTCTACTAGGATCTAGCGGCTGAAATTCGACATGTATGGTTAATTTATGGTATTAAGACCCTATATGAAGTTTTGATCCGAACTGATGGTGGGAACCTTCCGTCGATCTTGGCCTTTGGGAGTCTGTCCCTTTCCTTAGTGTCTTTAGATCATTAAATCCATGCTTTAAGCACCCTTTTTCAGTCCAGACTCTTAAAGTCACCTTACAACACAAACACAAGTAAATTGGCCTATTAAACAGTATCTTGTTCGTAAATCCAAGCAATAACTGGGTCAGATATGCAATATTTGACCCTCAACAATAGCGAAGCATGTGGATTCTTCAAGTTCTCAAGAGGGTTGTAACAGGGTGACCCGATCTCGCTAGGGCTCTTTATATTGGCTGTTGAAGTTCTCGACAGTGATTTCAATTGACTTGTGGTGAGTGGTTTTTGCCAACCTTTCATGGCTTGTAGAAGTTGCCCAGTAGTCTCTCACCTCCTGTTGGTTGACAACACGATCCGGTTTGTGAATGGTAGCTGCACATCTCTAAAGAAGATCACAAATTTCCTCAAAGCATATGAAAGTATGTCAGGCCAGAAAATCAATACCCATGAGAGTTTCTTTATTCTCTCGACAGATCAATCAGAAGTGTGCACTAGATCGACAGAAAGAATTCTGGGCTTCAATAGGGGTACCGCTCCTTTCATCTATCTGGGGATCCCCATATTCCGCAGTAGGCCGTAGAAGATATATTTTCAGTCCTTGATGGAGAGGATCTAAATGCAGTTAGCGAGTTGGAAGTGCAGAATCCTATCCTAGGCAGGTAGGCTAACCCTGACCAAGCAAGTATTGGCCAGTGTCCCTATCTATAGGCTTGCAGCTACGGACCTACCCTCCAACCTATTGGGTGATCTAGAGAAAACTTTTGTAGATTTCTTCTAGGAATGGGATGGGGCTAGAAAATCTTGCCATTGGTTGAGCTGGAAGAAAATGTTACTTCCCAAATCAGAGGGAGGTTTGGGGCTATGAAGCCTCAAATGAAGGCCTTGCGCATGAAGATGGCATTGACGGTCCGCTTCAGGGAAACGTCCAGCTATTGGGGCAACTTCGTGAGAATGAAATACCTTAGAGACTTACAGTCTGTGGGAGGAGTCAACCAAATTTCCTATGCATCACTAATATGGAAGAGGATCTACAAGCTTCTTTCCGATGTCGCAGCCCACTCACGCTGGCTAATTGGTCGGGGTGACTATGACTTCTGGAATAAGGATTAGTCTATGTGGAAACTGCAACAATCCTCCTCTCCCCTCCTACCAACCAAGGTCAGTGACATGATTGGGCCTACTAGCTGGTATTCCTTGTCCTAAGTGAGACTTCTCCTCCCTCAGATGGTGATCGACCATATTTCTGATGAGGGAATATGTACGTCTAATGCAGCAGACAAACACGTATGGGCAGACTCCGTCTCGGGCATGCTCACTGCTACTCTAGAGTGGCAATGTAGTAGAATTCATGGGGAGGGGAAGGTGTGGTCCAGGTGGGTATGGCATGCGAAGCTGTAACACCCTGAAAATTAGAGGTCGTGCATAAACCCGACTCCCGAGTTCCAGACCATCACTTATGCAATAAGAAGGAATATGATTTAAAGTTGAATGAGTTAGAGCATTCACATGAGTAAGATTATACCAAAACTGCAATTCATACTCCAGATTCAGTGATAAAACGTAAGCGGAAGACTGAAGAATATATATATCACTGTATACAAAATAAAATAAATCTCAACTGTCTCCAAAGTATGAATACATCTCTGAGTCTCATATACATGTAATAAAACAAAAATCAAAATGTCTGAAGTCCAACTAGTATGTCCTGTCAATCCATGCCACCTATGCAAAGCCGTCGTGAAACCGCATATATGAGAACTCGTCCTGATCTTCATCGTAATCCGGCTCTGCCTCCTGAATCGTCGCCTCACTTGCATCTAAGACAGGGTCTGGTGGGTGTTGTAAATACTATCCTGTAACGTGGGAGTGAGTGATCAACTCAGTGGAATAATAGAGCAGAGATTAACATGTTCTCAAATCAATCATGTCATAATAGTAAAGCAATAAATCAAACATTCCTAAATACTGTTGTTAATGCAATATGACATGACATGATGGATGCCCTTACCGACATTCTCCCTTATACGACACCATCTGCGTCCGCGGCATGCTTGCGTACCGCTCAGTGCTCCACATCTTACAGGCACATGCAATGTGATGTGGATATGATTAACAAGTTGTTATTATTCCTTTTCATACAGCAGTATTGGGAAACTAAGGTACTTCCCTTATATCAATCCCAACACAGATCCTGTCTAGGGTCGTCACTCCTAGAAATCACATACGATGTTACATTTGTAGGTCGCTGCAAGGGCTGCCAGGGCTGTTGCTCGCACTCGTTGCACCGCTCCCCCATCACCTTATCAATACAGGCCTAATGTACTCTCATTGCTACGGAAGGGTCGTCGCCTCCCGTAGGCTCAGAATACGCTCATGGTCATTACAAAGGGCTCGTCACCTGATCAGTGTAGGCCGAGTACAAGAATATAGTGTCCCATACCACCATAATCTGCTCACGAGTCATAGGTGCTTACTTGTCACTACGGGGAGGCTTGTGGCCCCAGCCTATGCCGACAGCTCGACCACGGTATCCCATACCACCATGCCCAGCTCATGAGTCTTTATGGATCAAGGTACCATGGTTAACAGGGTTTATAATGGTAAGTTTAGTACCCTAGGTTCAAGCAGTTGTGACTCATATAAGGTGAACAATCAACGGCCAGTCGGGTTACTTGACGGGCTCAACTAGTAAGAGCGCATCGTAAGTCGAATGACATGAAGTGCGTAAAACATTTCGTGTGGCCTAACCACTGCCGCCAACTCCAAACACGACTCGCGTTCATCGACGCGTCTTTCGTGACAAATATAAGCCAACCACGAATGTACTCCATTACCGACTGCCTGGACTACGCATAGTCCCAAACATTTGTAAATCAGCATCAATAATCATGTGAGAGTAATTGAAATGCAATATAACAATACAAGCATGTTATCACATGTTATAATATACAACTTAAGCAATTCATTCAACACATGCATTTCATACATACAATGTAATCCATACATATTGCCAACATGATGGAAATCATTTACATCAACATATTACTTGAGAATTCAATCTCAAAACTATTTCACAACACCATATACTCAATACATACTAATACAAACATTTATACAAACAGCAAGTGTTTAGAATTTTTCTTACACAAGATGTATAAGCTACTTCGCTATTAGAATCGACAGAACCTTAAATCAGCAAGTGTTTAGGGTTTTTCTTACCTAGAATTGCGGCGGAATCACCAACGAAGTGATTAGGATACGTTGCTTAAGCACGTGCAACAGCTAGTGCAGGTGGCAGGAAGATCTCTCTCTGTAACACTCTGAATTTTTGCCAAACTGGGATTAGACGTCCTTAGGAAATGGGTCAACCAAAACACCTGGATAACCGCTCAGAACCCAATTTCAAAGCCAAAGAAATCACTTAGGATTAATTCCTTTAAAAATTAAGAGTAAGTTAGCTAGCGCTACACTAGAGTAGTTGTGAAATTGCCGCTGATCGCTTTAAATACGTTCTGCAAGATCCAAAACTTGTAAAATCGTTAATGCTACGTTATCCAAAAATTCAGGATCTAGAAACACATGTAGGACTTCAGTTTTGCTAATAGGCGAAGTCTACTCAACTCGTTCGTTTCGATCGAGTCCATAATGCATCTCTGGTCGTGTGAGGCGACCTAAGTAGCCAGTAGGTTGTTAGTAGGCAGGTTTGAGATGATCCTCGAAGAATTCCAAACCCTAAAATGTAAATCCTTGGGTTTTGGGGCAACCACAACCCTTACACTCGATCTCAGGGCTTAAAAATCCCGTTTCACTCAATTCCTTCAAAATCCTTCCTCTCACCACCCCATTCTTCAAATCTCTATCAGTCTTTTCATGTTAGGCATTAATCCTAATGTGAAAATGATATAAAATCATACTTAGATAAAATTTTATAATGAATAGTAAAAATACGTAAGAATCGAACTTTTGGCCATTCCAATTTTAAAATATTCTGTAACTGATGGGTTAGTTGGATGGATTAGCTCCTCCGACCCTAAAATCATATGTTACATGATGTATAAGTTCATTCTGGTTTACAGACTGGCCCCGGAACGCCCGAAATGGAGTTTTGAGCCTCTCTAGGCCAAACCACAATGAACTGGGGTGGGGCTCATACTTTTTTGGGGTCCCTAGGGCAAGGGGAACCCAGCCCATATGGCCTCCATCACCAGTTTACAAGTTCACCGGCGATGTCGGCGATGCATCGCTGGTCAAACTCCACCGTTGGGTCTGGGCTTTGGGCTAGAGGTGTTTGGGGGCTAGGGTAGCCCCCTGGTACGTGGGCCGTTCATTAAAAATACCTCAATCAAGTATTTCCTTCACAATGACCCTCCAAGCTCTCCTTTCGCTTCAAATGTCCGATTTTTGGTAAAAACCACCCTTCCAAACTCTTCCTTCTTTCGTTTCCAAATACCCTCAATCCACCCTTCGAATTTCATTTCGAACAGAGGTCATTATAGGCTACTTCCTTTAGAAATCTAAAGAGAATCACCTAGCGCTGCACTAGACGACCTGGGCCAATTACTTTCAATACGATCTGCTAAAGTCAAAACGTATAGGATAGGTGACGCTATAATACCGTAAAGCCTGGGATCAAACTCTAATCCCGATTGCTCTCTGGAGCACCTTGGAAACTTTGTATCGGCTCTGGACCGCACATCGGAAGTCCGATTGCCCCGAACTTAGACAATCCTGACCGCCTAGTTAGACTTAATGTTCATCTTGAAAATCAAGTCCAACTGATGTCCTGACGCTATTTTACTGAGTTCGGAGTGAAGAGAGTGAGAAATAAATATAATTTATAAAATCTGGCACGTTCGCTTGTGCGCTTTTTCTAAGCGTTCTGACCGTCAGAATTTAATCAAATTTCACTCTCGGATCAAGAAAAATTTCCCTTACATGTCATAGTACTTGTAGATTCGATCGAGTTCCCGTAACCGTTGAACTGAAACTGGTCCACCTCGGACGATCTAGAAATCCGATCGAACTGAAAACTCTGCCTGACATAGATCCAATGTCAGAGAGCTTAAGTCCGACTGCATTCAGTCATAGGACCTCCAGAAATGCTCCGTTGGATCAGAACAAGCCCACTTTAGTTATACAATAAGTCTACCTTGGCCCCAAGTCTATTTTGGTCATATTTGGGCTTATAAAAAGGGCTTAAACCCTTGCTCTTTTATTCCATACGAATTTGGGGAGAAAAGAAAGAAAAGAGAGAGAAAGTGAGGGAGAAGTTATAGCTTCCTCCTGGGAGTCTTCCCTGCTGCTCCTCGTGCCACATCCACCTGCCTGTATCACCCTCTCGGTGATTCCAACGCATTTCTAGGTAAGAAAAATCCTAACCACTTGCTGATTTAAGGTTCTGTCAATTCTAATAGTGAAGTAGCTTATACATCTTGTGTATTAGGTCGCCGGTTCGCCGTATACGAAGCGTATACGCTCCGTTGGGAACGATACACCTTTAGGGTAAAAAGGTGCGGATTTTAGACGCTTTGATTGGTTGATTTCAACGCTTTCAATGTCGTTTAATAGTAGATTATCGACGGCGATGCCGTTTGACATGTACAACATGCTGTCTGTTTTCTGTTTCGTAAATGTACGGAAAATATGAGATTTAGAGCATTTTAGTCATTTGCAGGAAATACTGTATACATGCATATTTTGCTGAAATGGTTGTCATGGCTATTTGTCGCATTAGGATATTAGGAATGCGTGCATAATTGGTTTGGCGAAGAGATTCGTTCAAATGCGAACTTTGAGTCGATATACACTATGTAGACTAAAGTGTGTAAACTAAGTGTTTGTATAAATGTTTGTATTAGTATGTATTGAGTAAATGGTGTTGTGTATGAGTTTTGAGATTGAATTCTTAAGTAATATGCTGATGTAAATGATTTCCATCATGTTGGCTATATATATTGATTTCATTATATACATGAAATGCATGTGTGGGATGATTTGCTTAAGTTGTATGTTATAACATGTGTCCACATGTTTACAGTGTTGTATTTCATTTCTGTTACTCACATATGCTTACTGATGTTGATGCACAAATGCTTGGGGCTATGACCTAGTCCAGGCAGTCGGTAATGGATTGGATTCGTGGTTGATTTCTATGTACCACAAAGGACGCATCGATGAACACGAGTCGTGTTTTGGGTTGGCGGCAGTGGTTAGGCCACACGAAGTGTTTCATGCACTTCATGTCGTTCAGCTTGAGATGCGCTCGTGCTAGTCGAGCCCGTCAAGTAACCCGATTGGTTATTATATGTTCACCATGTATGAGTCATAACTGCTTGAACCTAGGATACTGAACTTACCATTGGAAACCCTGTTAACCATGGTACCTTGATCCATAAAGACTCATGAGCCGGGCATGGTGGTATGGGACACCGTGATCGAGCTGTCGACCTACGCTGGGGCCATAAACCTCCCCGTAGTGACCAGTGAGCACCCAGACTCGTGAGCAGATTATGGTGGTATGGGACACTATATTCTTACTGTCGACCTACATTAATAAGGTGATGGGGGAGTGGTGCAACGAGTGCGAGCAACAGCCCTGACAGCCTTTTGTAGTGACCTTGAGCGTATTCTGAGTCTATGGGAAGCGACGACCCTTTCGTAAAAATGAGAGTACATTAGACCTGTATTGATAAGGTGATGGGAGAGCGGTGCAATGAGTGCGAACAACAGCCCTAACAGCCCTTGCAGCGACCTACAAATATAACATCGTATGAGATTACTAGGAGTGACGACCCTAGACAGGATCTGTATTGGGATTGATATAAGCAAAGTACCTTAATTTTCCAATACTGCTGTATGAAAAGGACTAATAACAACTTGGTAATCATATCTATATCGCATTGCATATGCCTGGAAGATGTGGAGTACTGAGCGTACACAAGCATGCCGCGGACGCAGATGGTGCCGTATGAGGGAGAATGTCGGTGAGGGCATCCATCATGTCATTTCATGCATGCATTAACAACAGTATCTAGGAATGTTTGATTGTTTGCTTTACTATTAACGTGTGATTGATTTGATAACATGTTAATCTTTGCTCGCTTATCCCACTGAGTTGATCACTCACTCCCACATTACAGGATGGTGTTCTGGACACCCACCAGTCCCTATTTTAGTTGCAAATGATGGCGCGGCCTGCGAGGCAGAGCCGGACTTGATGATGAGGAGGAGGATCCCTCCTTTATGAGTGATCTGATCGACGGGATTACAGGGAGGTTGATTGGATGCCTTGACACTTGTCATTTCATATTTTTGAAGCACTCATGTATATTCTTTTCTTTCCACTTTTGGAGTATACATGTATTTAATTAACCTGGTAACATGTTCACACTCTGGAGACTTACAATCAATGATATATTTTATGTATTTATCACAGTCTTTCGCTTGCTAATTTAACTGTCTCTGGAGTATGAAATGATGTTTTGGCTTAGTCTAAATCTTGTTTAATGCCATTATACAGACAACATGCATTTATCATTATCTATGTTGCATAAGTGACGTTCTGGAACTCGGGAGTTGGGTTTCTACCCAACCCCCGATTTTCGGGGTGTTACACTCTCACACACTCTCTCAATCTCACACTTTTTCTCTCTCTAGCTAGGGTTTCTAGTAAATTCGGATGAGTGAGATAAGTGAGGGTTTAAAGCCCTTTTATAGCCCAAAACCTTTTCAAATTAGGCTTGGGAACGATGTTTACTTGAGGTGTAACCAAATCGGGGCTATTCTGGTCCAAAAGAGTAGTTCGGGAGGTCCCCTGACCGAACGTAATCGGACTTAAGCTCATGGTCACTGGATGTTGCTCACACCTAGTTTTCAGTCCGGTAGAGTTCGTAGATCGCACGTGGCGGTCCAGTTTCAGTTCAGCGGTCATCACACATAGATCAGGTCTACAAGTCTCACGATATGAAAGAGAAATTTTTCCTGGTTCGAGGGTGTAATTTGGCTGAATTCTGACGGTCAGAATGCTTAATAATAACGCGCCAAGTCACGTGCTAGATTTGGATTAAAATTTTCAAATCTAACCCTTTTCTTACTCTCTTCACTTCAGACTCAATGAAATAACCTCTAAACGTCGGTTGGGCTTGATTTTCGAAATGATTGTCAAGTCCAGCTAAGCGGTCATAACGGTCTAAGATTGTAAGTATCGGACTTTTGATGCACAGTCTAGATCCAATACAAAGTTTCAGAAGGTTCCTGAGAACAAACCAGTTTAGAGTTTGATCCAAGGTTTCAGGATATTATAGCGTCATGGATTCTAAAATTTTTAGGTCTTGTAGAATGTATTTAAAGTGATCAGGGACTATTTCACAGCTACTCTAGCGTTGCGCTAGCTAACTAATGCTTAATTTTTAAAGGAATTAATCCTACGGGATTTCTGGTCGAGTCAGTACTCAAGTTCCAGTACGGATTTTTTCAGGGCGTTACAGAAGCTCTCCCCCAAACTCTCCTTACTGCCTTGGAAGATCATCCAAAATGCGATCTTGGTGGACACCGGAGTTTAGAACAAAGGCATTTGCATAGCCTCAATGTGCACCCGTTGTGCTCTAATTGCCAGACCCCAAATCAAAACGGTGGACCATGTTTTCCCCTCAGGAACCATGGCTCAACAGGTCTAGTCTTTCTTTGGTACCCTATTCAATATCTAGAGCCTTACAACCTCTTTAGCGATCGGTAGGGTCGACTCTTGGTGGACTACCCCTACTTCTAGGGGTAGAATTTCTAGCATGAGGAGACTTAAGTCAGCCTTCATCTTTTTGGAACTATGGAAAGTCAGGAATGCGCACCCTATTTTGATGGGTCAGAGATTCACATTGCGAGGGTTATATTAAACATCATCTGCTGGGCCCACCTAATTGGCCCCCTTTTCCTATTGTCAAAGGCCCCTAAACTATCCACGAGGATTACTCTCAGTGCCGTAGGGATTAACGACCCTGCGCCTATCCCATCCGGGATCAAAATCATCAAATGGATTAGACCTCTCCATGGCTAGATTAAAATCAATATAGATGGCTCAGCTTTGGGCAACCCAAGCCCTTTAGGAGTGGGTGGAGTTGGGAGGGACTCCGCCGATAACTTTCTCTTTGCCTTCTCCGTTGCCTATGGCTTCGGCTCCAATACAAGGGCTGAGATCAGAGCGATTCCGGATGGGCTCAACTTATGTGCGCAGCCCAACTTCACTAAGGTGGAGGTGGTGAGTGATTCTAAATATGTGGTCTCAACTCTCTCTAAGCAAACTCTTCTTGTGTGGTCCATGTGATATTGGAAGTTTATAATCAGGGATATCATGCGCAATATGGAAGTTTGCCTTACCCACAACTTGAGGGAGGCCAACTCAGTTGCAGATGGCCTGGCTCGTCTAGGGAGTTATGGGCATGTAACCCCCTCACCCCCCTTTCGATTTGTGGCCGGCTGTTCCTTGCCAGAGTGGGCCTTGGCAACTTGTGAGAAGCCTAATTCATCTTTCTTCGTTGCTTTTACGATAAGTGGGCATACTTCTTTTGTCAGTTGGCCTGCCCGAATTAGCCTGTTGTATAGTTTTATCTTCATGGAATGGAAAGTTTAATTGAAAAAACAAGTCTAATTATTTTTTATATATTCAAACTAGAACACATAATTTGGCAAGTATAATATGAATTACTAATGTTCTACATGTAAGTTTTTCATTGCCTAAGTATCATCCATCACACTCCTCCAGAGTAATAAAGTATTCCTCATGCATGCAAATGTGTTTGTGATAGATGTGCATGCAAGTGTACCTGTTTGCAATTTGTAATCTACAAAGAAAAATGTCGGAGCACCTTGTGCTAGGAACTTTTAGGGCTACTTTCTCTGGCATGGGGAATCAACTTTACATTCATTAATTCCATTTCATCTATCAAGTATGATCACACTCCTTATTTTGCCTTGATTCCAAAAATTAGGATGATTTAGCCCAAAAAAAGTGTACCTAAAACTTCTAAAATCATGTAGTATGGTTCACCTGAGTATAGGAATACTCTAAAATTTCGGTAACCTTTTCATCTTGGTGAGACACATCATGATCATATGAATGAATTGAATGGGATATGAACACTATGGTGGGCTTACGCAAAAGTAATGGTGGGTGTTATGGGTAAAATTGGACTGATCAAAGAACTATAATAAGATAGAAACGACAAGGCAGGCTGCTTGGATGAGGAAGTCGGGTAAGAGCATAGCCTCGACCATCGAGCATGACCTCCATAATCAACTCAAGAACGAATCATAAGTGATGACCCCAATCGCTTATCTAGCATTTCACTGTTATGACCAAGCAAGACTGCAAGTACCGACCTGACCCTAATTAGAGGCCTTAACTTCGAAGCTTGACCCTAACCATGATCGGCAATTAAGCTCGGTTTACAAGACCTCGACCAATACGACTTAAGGGTTGACCTCGATGTTGACCACGACATCCTCAAATGGCGACCACCGGGAGATATCTACTTCGTATATGGAAAGGATCGCCTCCCTGAGATCTTCGCCAAGAATCACTCCAAGGATAACACTAAATATTCAGGAGAAGATTCCTTGTGTAATACATATCTACATAGCAGACTTATTATCATATACGGAAGATGTCTCATAAGGATATAAATAAGAGCCATGCCTACGGAAAGGTATGCACTATTACCTTGATTTGACTGGACTAAGAGTGTGTTTATTCCAACTTAGGTGTCGGAGGGTCCCCGTCTATAACCAGGGTCCCCATTATCAATTGGTTTTGCAGGTACACAACGATTTAGTAGGGATGACTAGATTTTAACACCAACATTGGGTGCTCCATCCTAACTGTTTCTTATGTCATTGCCTACCTAGAGTTTTGGATTTATCATGATTATTGAGTTCAATGACATAAGGACGGACCGCATGGATCGCATGAAAGTTCCACCCTTGTGGCTGACGCAGGGATGAACATGATGAGGTCGATCACCGTCTTCCTTAAGGATAACTACTCCGAATCCATGGAGCTTCTCTAGACTCGTCACAGAGACTTCTCGAATCCACAAGGAAAGAAAGCAAAAGAATAGAAATAAATTCTAATAAAATTTGAAATTGATTACTGAATGAATAAAAATGAGTTCACAACCCTTTAAATAAGGGTATCAAGCAATAGGAAAGAAATCAGAATCAAACTACAACTAAAACTCCTAGAATTCGCGACTTACCATAAATAGTAAACTTACTATTTATAGATGGTCGTGATGTCTACTAGGGCGCAAGGTTTTCAGCCAAAAATAGTAAGTGTCCTATTTGGCTTCACGAAACCACTCTCCTAATTATTCAAAGCACTTTTCATATTGGACACAACTCCTAAAACTCAACGAATGAAGAGTTATAATAAAACTAAAACTTACTATTTATAGTAAAAATGAAAATAAAATAGGAAAATGACCGTCGATCAGGTTGTTTTTCGCAAATTCGGGCTGCGCAACCCGGCATAGTGGGGTTGGTTGGCTAAAGTAGCTCGTTCTACCCCAAAATCATATATTTTACGTTAGATAACTCATTCCGGATTATGAGATACGCCCGATCTAAAGTCCGACGGTCTAGATCACTTCTATTGTCGACCGAGCCTTTTCTGATTCATCTTAGCCATGAAACTATCCGTGACCTGTTCTACATCAGTGGCTCTAGGATTGTGAAAGTAAACCAACTTGTATATAGCATATAGCGTGCTTCATTTATAAATGAATCTGGATCATTTGCTTCCCACAAATAGAAAACTCTTTATACAATGTGGTTGATCTACATCATCATTGGCATTGATAGCACTCCATTAAATGCAATGTGTGATGATTTGGCCAATCAAATAACAACAAACATGAGTTTCCTGTTTGGGACAAGCAGTGGATTCAAATACTCATGAGTTTTGTAAGACTCATAGTAGCATAATTGATTGGATCCACCCATTATTCTCATAAATTAATGGATGCTTAGGACTGCCTGATCAAAGTTCTTCCTAAGATTCATAGGTAATTAAAAAAGGGCCCCACATTAGATGTTTTCTAATATAATCACTATGTACCGCCCATTTTTTCAGCCATTCATTGCAATTAAGATCATTGGATCAAAGTAATTTCTAGCAAGGGATTGATAGCTAAATGTTGGGTCATGACCAAACCGTTTCTAAAGATCAACAGCAACCGTTCATTTTTCTGGTCATTGATAGATTGGTTAGAATCGTTTGGTCAAGGTGTTAGGTGTGATGTGCAATATAATAAAATAAAGGACCACATGATGGACAATCCGACTCGATGACCATTGGTTGGATTCCAACTAATAAATTTGTAAAATCAGCATACCATCTAACCAAGTTATAAATTTTAAAATTGCTTTAACTTTAATTTCTGATTATTCTAACTTGGAATCAAATGAGCGAAGATGCACGTAAAAACCAATATCTTGCCCCGCGTGGATGGAATCGGTCTACCCAAGCGCTATGTGGGGCTTATCATGAATGAATGGGCTTTCATCCATGCCGTTCATCCATCTTGCAGATTATTTTAGGGTATGAACCCAAAAATGAGTCAGATCCAAGCCTCAAATGGACCACGCAGTGAGTATTGAATGCCCACGGTTAAAAACTTCTTAAGGCCCACACAAGTTTCGGAGCAAGTTAACATTTGTGTTTTACCTTCATCTATGTCTATAAGACCTAATGAATCGGTTGGATAACAAATAAACACCACGGTGTGGGTCCTTACTCGTGCCTGGGTGGCAGACTCACAAGAGTTTCAACACTAGGTCATGGGTTCGATCAATGGTTTGGATTATTTTAGGATGACAAGGTCCATCATATAAGCGGTTGGGATTGTTTAAAGAGATGCAAGGGCTAAATTCCCACACTTATCCGTTGCAAAACTATTACATATAGCAACCTCGTACCACTCATTACCCTTCTCTCTTTTATTTGAATGAAAATTTCAGTACACAATGTATCAATTAATCCATTCAACGGAGTGGTACTGCAGTTGCGGAAATGCATGTGGCAATAGGTACACCTGCCAAATGTTGCACATGTACGCAATTCTTATGTGGTCACCTCATGTATATTGAAAGTGGACCATTTGTGATCAATGGCCCGGATTCCCACGTGCCATGCTGGAACGTGCCCGGCGCTTGTGTGGACGTAGAGCCGTGTGGTTGCAAATATCCTTCTTCCTCCCGTGCGATCTCACAGTTGGGGACGGCGAGTTCCTGGAAAGCCTTTCGCAGGAACCTCCTGCGCAAGGATGCTGGGTGGGGCCCACCTCGAGATTTTGAGAAATCCCACGCGTCCATCAGTTTTTATAGTTCAATTTAAGATATCAAACCGAAAATTAAGTGTATCTAACACTCAAATGGGCTACACGAGAGGAAACAGTGGGCATTCATTAAGAACCGTTGAAGCATTCTCTTTGCCATACAACTTTTGTATCAGTAGCTTTTTTATGTTTTCGTTTCATCCCATTAGGAATGACTTTATAAACGGTTTGAGTAGCTTATAAACATCAAGGTGGAGCTTAGGAAGGTTTCAACTGTATGAATTTCTTTCCCAGTGTTTCCTCTCATGTGACCTACTTAAGTTTTGTATCCTCCTAATTTCCGGTTACACATACTAAATTGAGTTCTCTAAATGGATGGTTGAAATTGATTTCTCATATACATAGTAGTGGGTCCCACCCACCATCCTTACCCGGAACTTCCTGCGAAAGGCTTTCCCATGGAATCCGCGTCGGCGTACAATATCACAGTTGGAAACGTCGTTCCCATATTTAGACGAAGGTGATTTATTATATTTACGAGGATAGCTTTGCTAAGTACACATATGGAGAACAAAGTGCACGTGCATGTCACGTATTTACCAGCTTGGTATGATAGGTCCGAGATCCAATCCATCCATCAGAAAGGCCTCACTATATTAATGCTATAGCCCAAGAATCAGTTTAGTGCACTTGTCAAGTGAGCCACAGTATACAAAACAAATTTTTTACAGATATAAAAAACTTTGCAGAAATTTTCTAATTCATCATCTGTTTTTGGGGCCATAGGTTGAGTGTAGGAGATTTATTTTTAGGGAAAACATTAGAAAGGGGGACTAACCTGATGAATGTATTGGATCTTGATGGATGTACTGGATCTTGGACCTATTTGACTATCGAGGAAGTATCCGATTTGTTTAATAGGAACGCTTCACTCCATCTGAGGTCGCGCCGGACGCGGATTAGCTACTGACAGGTGAGTAGCGACACTTGCTACTGAAATGATGTCATCATGTTATGTGGGACCTACTATGATGTATGTGTTATATCCTCACTGTCCATCCATTTGAAGATATCATTTTAAGGCATGAGAGAGAGAATGAGTCAGATCTAAAGCTCGAGTGGACCCCACCACAGAAAAAAATGGAGAGAGTGACACCCACCATTAAAAATTTCTAAGGGCCACAAAATTTTTCGATCAAGCTGAAATTTATTTTTTCCCTTATTTCAGGTCTGTCTTAATATATAAACAGGTTGGATCTCAGACAAACATCATAGTGAACTTTAGGAAGGTTTCAACGGTGGCCGTCACTCTCCCCACTGTTTTCTGTGGTGGGGTCCACTCCAAATTTGGATCTAACTAATTCTTTGTCTCATACCTTAAAATGATTTATCCAAATGGATGGACGGTGTAGATACAACACATACATCATGGTGAGAACCGTAGAACTTGGTGACGTCACTTCAGTAGCGGGTCTCGCTATCGGTATCTAATCCCGGTCCGGTCGCGTCAGTCCAACTGCGTAATTCTTTTACAATGTGTGACGCATGTTATTAAAAAAAAGAAAAAGAAAAAAAGAAAGCCCGACTAGTGTAGTCAAATTGTTGAACAGGCAGGGCCGTTATTAAGAAGAGGAAGAAAGCCTAATGTAATCCAGTTGCTGAACAGGCAGGGACGTTATTAAAAAAAAAAAAAAAGAAAAGAAGAAGCCTGACGAGTGTAGTCCAATTGCTGAACAGGCAGGGGTAGTACATAATCCGCGCCGCCTTGGGAGTATGCCCCACCCACCGCGTGGCTCAATAGATAAAGTGAGTACGGATTAACTGAACCAAAAGCTCCAGTGGCCAGGGTAGAAAACCTGTCGACCATGCATTATGTAATTTTTAATAAGTTGTGATAGCATACCTTGGACATATAAATAAGTGGGTGAAGATCCACCGATCCATTAGGCACGCTCGCCTTCGGAACCGGAAATGGATTGCCAGTGGCCCCGGGAACATAGATATAACTGTGCCTGGGGCTGTGTGGGGCCCACAGTGATCTCCGTGACAAATCTAGTCTGTCCATTTGTTTTAGAATACAACAATTCAAATTGAATGTAAAAATCAGGCAGAGCCAAATATCAGGTGGGTCACACCAAACAAAACATTTGGATGTATTGATATAGAATACATGACGAGGGATATCTATTGCTTAAATAGGATACATAGAGTGAAGGAGATTTTATTTTTTTGAAAAACATTAGAAGGTGGGACCAACCTGATGGATGTATTGGATCTCAGATCCATTTTGTAATGCTGGCACATGTGCTGCTTGTAAATGAGAACTATTGCACACGCGTGTGCACTTAGCAAAGCTCTTATGACGATTGACGCATTATCCCATTTGTTTAATGAGAAAGCTGCACTCACTTGAGTTGGCCTCAGTCCAAATGCCTGGATCACTTAAACACGTGTCCCACAGGTTAAAAATGAAAAAAATAATATATTATTCATTTATTTTTATTTTTTTTAAAAGAGAGAGCCTAAAATTAATCTGGGTGAATCCTCCGTAGATTTATCGGACGTGGTTTGGCTGGCAACCTCAACAACAGCCATCTAGCTGGTGGAAAACTCTATGGGCCCACCATGATATATGTGTTTTATCTGACCCATTCATCCAAATTTGCCAACTTATTTTAGGACATGAACTAAAAAATAAGGCATATTGGAAGCTCAATAGGACCACATCACTGGAAACAAGAGGGGATAAAGACACGCCCACCGTTAAAACTTTCAATGGCCCACTATGAAATTTATTTGTCATCCAATCTGCCCTAAGGTCACACAGACCTAGATGAATTGAAAACACAAATATCATCTTGATTCAAAACTTCCATAGCCTCTCAAAAAATTTCAATAGCAAGCATTTAATTTCCACTGTGTCTCACGGTGTAGTCAACTTGAGCTTTAAATCGTCCTCATTTTCTAACTCATGCTAAAAAAATACGCTGAAGAAATGGACAGATCAGGTGAATAGAACAAATATCATATTACCGTGCCTCTACCTGGGACCAGTTTGGCTGGTGACCCCAACATCAGCCAGCTAGGTGGTGTCTAAGCTCTGTGAGCCCACCACAATGTATGTGTCTAATGCAGTCCACCTATTCATTTTTGTGACCTCACTAAAGCTCTTGTTGACTGCATTATTGAAAACAATTGGAATTGTACTCTTAATGTTGAAAACTTTTTAGGGGCTATACTAATTTTATATAAGCTTTCCCCCTTTTTTTCCTGCTTTGTGGCCTACTTGAGCTTTGGATCTACCTCATTAGTAGGCTCTTTTCCTAAAATAAGTAGGAAAAATGGATGAACAGTAAGGATAAAACACATACATCATGGTAGGCCCATGCAACTTTGACACCAGCTAGCTGTTTGGTGTTGGGGTCAGCAGCCAAACAACATTTCTCTAACTGCCATGAATTTTGAGGTATGTGGCCAATTTTCAATTTCTAACCAGCGAAGTCTAATTACTGCCTAAACCGGGATGCTGATTAGCTACGAACAGATAGAGTAGCAAAACTGGCTACTGAAGTGGAGTCAACAAGTTATGTGGACCCACCATGATGTATGTTTTGTATTTAAGCTATTTATCCATTTGAAGAGATCATTTCGGAGCATAATCTAAATAATGAGCTAGATCCATATCTCGAGTGGACCCCACTATAGAAAACAGTGGGGAGAGTGACACCCACCATTGAAAGACTCCTAGGTCCACCATGATGTTTATTTGAGATCCAACCTGTTTGTAAGTTAACATAGACATAAACTAAGGGAAAACAAGCTTGATTGAAAACTTCCTAAGATCGAACTTACAATTTTTTTAGGGTGGTTGTCTCTCTCCCCACTGTTTTTTGTAGTGGGGTCAAATCAAGCTTTGGATCTGACTCATTTTTTGGCTCATACCTTAAAATAATCTCTTCAAAAGGATGAACTGTGTGGATACAATACATACATCATGATGCGCCCACAGAACTTGGTGATATCACTTCAACAATGAGTCAGGCGTCCATGAGTCTGATGCGTCCCACTGTGGATGAATTTGACCTTAAAAATCTCCTCTAAAAAGGAAGCAAATTGGCTGGTGTACCACACACCTCCGTATCAGTTGTGAACTTTTAATATGTGGCCGGTAAATACACTGAGTTAGGAAGAGAAATAAAAGGCCCACATCTAACTGAAAATAAAAAATATTGAAATTAACACTAGGCTGAATAATGTATGAATTCGCTGTCTTTAAAGTTTGATTCACCCCATTCTAGATTGAAATTGAGATAACTAATAGGTTATAGGTAAATTGCTTTTAACATAAGACAAGACTTCTCGTTAAGATCCAGTGTGCAACAATCGTGAAGGAATTTACTCAAGGGTAAATGTTGTTGGTCTTTTGGCAGATTTGTTGAATGGTCGAACTCAGTTACTCAAACAATGTTCGAACTACTCAACAATTTCTTAAAAAGAAAAATATTTAGAGAGATTAATTAGATCAAATTTAATTTGATTGAATAATATGATTGAATCTGTTGAACTTGGATAATTCTAGACCTATTTGGATTAACGATATGACCGTTGGATCATCAAGGTCTGTCTGTTTTCAAACCTTTTTGGCTATTAAGAGTACTAGCCATTTAAAAAAATGGTCGATGATTTTAGATTCTTTAATCTAATCATTTCCAATAGCCTATAAAATCTAGACTATCTCATGCACATGTGAAAAATCCAAACCATCTCATGCACGTACGAAGTGTAAAGTGCGCCACTAGAGGCACACTACCCACACCCGAGCACGCATGTGTGTGGAACATGCAAACTGATCATCCCATCATTTATTTCTCCAAATAAGAATATTAGCAACTCAATCACTTATAAATAACGAATTTTCTTCCACTCTATTCTATTCGATATAAGACTAAAGTTACAAAGAAAAATAAAAATTTCTAACTTGATTTATTTTTAAACAAAAAATTTCAACATATGGCCCTCCAATTGTGTTTATTCCTTGAAGTCCGTTGTCACCGTTACGTCACTCAATATATAAAGTTAGTCGGGATTGTTAAACCACGAGCCCCACCCACCAGAGCTTTTTTTTTTTTTTCATTTTCTGAAAGGACCATGTCCCTATATATATATATATATATATATATATATATATATATATATATATATATATATATATATATATATATATATATTAAAAAAAGAAAGAAAGTGGCCTCTGCCATAGGAATATAATTGAGCTGAGACAATTGCATGCACTCGGGAGTGTCCAAATATTTTTCTTTTTTCGAAAGGACCATGTCCCTATATCCTTGTTAAGAAGGAACAAATAATGTACAAGCTAGATTTTTGAATAGGAATCACATAAAAAGAATTAGAACTCACTTACCATATTTGCTAAACGGATGACAGAAAAACAGAGCAGCCAAAGTTGAAAACATGCCAAACTTGTATTATATAATTTTTAACGAGCCGCACTGTCATACCTCCTACACCCACTCGCTTAGGTGAAGATCCACTCGTCCATTAGGTAATCTAGCCTTGGAATCTAGTAGGCCACACCCTAACAAAAAACTTGGAAGGAACCTACACCATTAGTCTTGTGGAGGGCTTACGGTGGTGTTTATTATCAGCAGTCATCGGTTTGTAACAGACTGTAACAGCTCTTTATTTTCTTTTGGATTCAGTCAAATTACTTATTAGGATATTTTAGGATTTCAAATGTTTGTTTGTTATCTCATGTATGTATTTAATGACAGTAAATGTATATGAAAAAATATCTGATTTCCTCAATCTGATATTTATATGCCTTCTTATCCATTCGTCTGATATGCCTTATCAACAAGGAATTACAACACTCTACACTCAGTCAATTGATGTCTTTTCAGGAATGATAAAAAAAGTGCCCGACCGTAGTTATTTACGTGAAGTATGCAACCATTTTTCTGTTTTAATCGAAGTATTTTCCCAGTGATGAGATGCTGTGAAGATCCTGTGTCGTGGAAGAGCGCGTCCAAAGTCCACAGATTTCTCAAGACATGTGGCTTGACCAAGAAGCGCCACTTTCCAATTTCGAGAAATATATGTATATCCCACGAGAGTTGTGAAGTCAGGCCCACGAGCTTCCAAAATTAACCTGACTTCTCCTCCTATAAATATACTACATGTGGCGATTGTTACATCAAGATATTCTCCCTCTCTTACTTCAATGGCCTACCACATTCTAACTGCCCTCCTGCCTCTATTGCTATTTGTCACCACCGTTGCTGTTAAGGATGTTGATTTCAACTTCCTCGTACTCATGGTACTGCCCCCCCCTTCTCTCTCTCTCTCTCTCTCTCTCTCTCTCTCTCAGGGGACATGGGTCAGTGGGTCGGGCTCGCTTCTTAGGATGGGTTTTGGTCTATTTGTCTAGAGGAATCTGAAGTAATGACAGGAAAAATTGTAATGACGACTTTTCAAGTACATGCATAAAAGGAAATCTTATTAAACAGTTGGCACGTTCCTTGCAATCCAAACAGTGGAAAGAAAATTCATTCTCTTGCTTAGATTGCAGCATGTAAAGACGGCATTGCTCAAAATGATATTGAAGAATTACTTTGAATGGTCACCTTATATCTACCGCCAGTTAAAAATCAGTAGAGCTTAGACCTAATATTTGGTTTTGGGGTGGCCCATGGGTTTAAATTCTAGACAGATGGGTTAATCTCGTGCTGTAGTTCATGCAACAAGCGAGCTTCAATAAGAGATAAAAATAAAAATAAAACTAGAATTTTAACAAGGATAGCATGGCATGGTTATTTGCAGTGGCCTGGATCGTATTGCAAGCAAACCAGCGACGGGTGTTGCCTCCCAAAGACGGGTGAACCTGAACTCGACTTCTTCGTCAGTGGCTTGTTTCCCTACTCTAAGGATGGAACCGCTCTCACACGGTGCAAGAAGAGCCGATTCTGCATCAATGAGGTTCTTTCTGCATTTTTTGTTTCAAACTATATATATTACTCCAAACTTTCAGTATAAGCCAACTTTGTTTCATGGAGAGTAGCTCCAGTTTCTATATATGATGGTGGATCACACACATCGTAACATTTTTCATGTTGGTGGTCCCCTCACTTGACAACCGTAATTGCTTGCACTGGAAATTCAGTGTAAAAGATTTGATGGTCATGATCATTTCTTGGATGGGCTGATGAATTTCTTCATTTTCTGTGGCTGCAATGAAACATGGATACAGCTTGCTGATCTAAAAGACGACTTACATAGCTATTGGCCCAGCATCGAGTGTCCAAGAAGTGACGGGCACAGCATGTGGAGGAATACATGGAAAACGTACGGTGTATGCACTGGCCTAAGTGAACATGACTACTTCAAGAAGGCGTTGGATCTTAGGGCTAAGATAGACATGCTCTCAATATTCAAGAGAAACGGTAACATCTTCATGTATTCCTAGCAACTAGAGCTCATATACACAAACCGTTCGGCTGTAGTTCTTTCATAAGAAACTATCTCACTGTTGGGATGTGTAGGTATTACCTCCACCGATGAAGCCGACTACAGCATTTCGGACGTGTTGAAAGCGATCACTAATGGGATTGGAGCAAATGCTGCGATCCAATGCAGTAAGAACGCCTGGGATGAGTCGATCATCTACAAGATCTACATGTGTGCGGACAGAGAGGCCACCAAAATCGTGCAATGCCCAGTACTGCCGACGTTCACATGCGCGGAACGTGTGGTTTTCGGTTCTTTCACCTATGACATGCTCAGCAATGTTACTAACGTAGCTACCAATCCAATCAAGATGAGGGTCTTCAATCAGTGATTTCTGTGGTTGTGATGGATTGTGTTTTGTGTTAAGCTAGTTTCATGTATTTGGCAACTATGGTCTTTTGTGTTGTATTGCATGGATTGTAGTAGGTGAGTGTAAGCTTCTTCTCTAGGTAATGTCGTGCATGAATAAGATGCTGTATTTGTATGGATTGTGATGGATAGGAATGCAAGTCCATGCAATTTCTTTTGTACTGGAGTCTGGAGCTGCATGCACCTTTCCATGCAGCATACGTGTCAACTTGGAAAGTGTGTGGTACATCTAGGTCGTGCATCATATGGGCCATCCCTTACCCAAACCGTCCACTTTCTCCGCACAATTGATTACCCGAGGAATGGACCGTCCTGATCTTCTTCTTCTTTTTTCTTTTTTCTTTTTTTAATAAGTTTGTCACGTGTGATGTGCTTAAAGGAGCGTGTTCTACTAACCTCTATTTCATGGACTCATATGCGTACTAAGTAACTCATAACGATATAGCGTGATGAGATAACTCTATGGTGCCCACCGTTATGCGTCTTATCCACACCGTCCATCATTTTTTGCAGCTTATTTTAGGGCATGTGCCCAAAATTGCAGCATATCAAAAGCTCAAGTGGACCATACCACAGGAAATAGTGGGATTTATGACGTTCCACCGTTGAAACCTTCATAGTGCCCACAGTGATGTTTATTTGTCATCCAACAGGTTCATAAGGTCAGAAGGACATGGATTCCATGAAGGGAAAACACGAAAATATCAGCTTATCCAAAACTTACGTGGCCCCGGGAAGTTTTCAGCGTTAGGTGTTCAATGCCCATTGTTTCCTGAGGTGTGATCCACTTGAGCTTTGGATAAGCTTCAATTTTGGGATATTTCTCCAAATGAGCAGGTAAAATGGATGGACGGCGTGGATAAACATAAAGAACACTGTGGATCCCACAGAGTTTACTCAGTACGCAATCCCCGTCCCTCTTTCATTCGCGGTGTCTGTGTCAAGACACAGGATTGCAGGCATGTATCGCCCTAGGGCCAATATTCCCAGATAGCCCAATGATCTGAAACATCCAACTCCACAAATCAGTGGTGAGGATTACCTTTCAGTGTGATTTTTGGATCATATACCATTCAGAATAGCACACAATAATGTGGGCGATTCCGATGGTCCGAGCATCTTGGAATGTGGGCCTCCGGGGGATGAATCACGACATAAGAAAAATGATGGAACTGGGAACGGTGATGTTCATGTTTGAGCTGGGATCAGACTCATTGGACGGTAAAATACCCTCCTATTAGGGCTGAAAATTGGGCTGGTTTAATCCGACCAAGATTGGGTTGAGATTGGACAGATGTATGGGTTCGGTCTTGGGCTGGGGCTAGGGCTATATAAACACCAACCGGATAAAACTTAGGTCGAGCTCGGATTGAGGTCAAATCCAACCCATATATAAATTACTTATAAATTATAATTGAGTGTGGATCATTTGCGTGAGAAATTTCTGACTTTGAACCCAACCTTTCATCCACCGTCCTTTACAAATGCTCCCAAACTTTACTTTCTCAAGTTAAACCATTATGCACGGACACATTATTTTCAGAGGAAAATACTCTTACTACGGTGCTAACGGCTTCAGTTATAATTTATAGCCATAGGTCTGTAGAATGGATGGTGCAACCTGCTGAATGCAAGGGTTTCTTCGTCTGAAAATAGTGTGTCCGTACAAAATAGTTGAGTTTGGGAATATAAAGTTTGGGAGTGCTTGGAAAAGACAACGGGTAAAAGGTGCGGTTTACAGTTAGAACTTTCTCCATTAGTGTTAAAGGCATCGGATATTACAGTACCATCAGGTCTCATTAGTCTACTTCATTTTCAATGACTAAAGCTAACAAGATAACATTAAATTTCTCTCTCCCAAATAGATCGTATGCTACACAGCAGGACTTCTAAAGGAGGAGAAGTTTTATATTTCAACTAGTTTATTTTGAAAAAATGTTCTTCAAGATAAATAACTATATATATATATATATATATATATATATATATATATATATATATATAAACAGTGCATTGAAATATAATAGACTAAGGGCATTTTTGGATTCACATATAGTATTGTTTTGTAATGTGTTTAGAGGTTGGCCGTACGATTTGCAACGTTTAATTTTGACTTAAAACAGGTCATGGATGACAGACCCGAGTATGCCCCTGAACCACTTTTCGGCTTCTATGCGTAATCTCATGTCAGACTACAGCGCATCTAAAAATGCAGTGCAGTCATTGCACTGCATGCACCACCCCGCGCCGTGAAAGACAAGCCTCATTACATTTCGGTACTACGGAGTTTTCGCGCATGTTCTCCATCGGGCGCATTTGATCCCTCCCGCATCCATTCTCTTCTTCCTCACGCATTAGGTTGGCTGAGAATATCATAGCAAATCTTCAAGATCCCGGGTCATGTATGGTCATTTGTCGTCCTCTTTCATGTTTGTTGTTGTTATGTGCTCGTCTAAGGATCGTTCGATCGGCAACTCTCTGTGAAAGTTCCCTATCTCCATCCCGGATCTAACTGCTACACTAATCATCTCACAGAAGGACAGTGGTAGCCAGGTATTGAGCGAAGGTAAATATAATACCCTATGCATGTAATGGAATGTTATTGTTTTTTTTTAATTATTATTTTTGAGGAGAGGATCAACAAACGCTGTGGGATGGACCTTATCACTTACATGTTCGTCTTCCTCATCTCCCTGTTCACCGTGAGATGATCCGAAGACATGCAATTGCATCACGATAACACCCCTGATTTCTCACTTCTCATCTTTATAGAAAATAAACAAATTTATTTTCATTCCTCCACCTCACAGGAAAATGGGTTTCTCAATAGTTAAATCAAATGTACTATCATCCATCTTCAATGGCTTTACATGGGCCACATATTCAATGTCCATCTTTTATTATGACCCACACAGTGCCACAACACCACATGCGCCAATTTGCCATATATCCCATCGTGCTTCTACTCTTGCACCCTTACGGTTGTCAATGAATAGGCTCGATCAAGGAAAAATAGGAAAAAAAAATTCTATCCATGCTGTTTGCATTTAGTAGCCACTGTAGAATAGTATCAATTACTATGGTTGTGGTTGGAGTGTTGCTCGGCAGTTTATTTAAATGTCTGGACTTTGATTTAGACAATGTGGAGATTAAAAATGCTCCTAACATTGTGGTGGAGAGCTTGCTTCTGATGAGATGCTCCCTTCTTGGCTGATGTTGTATCAGTCCGTAACAAAATTTTAAAAAGCAAAAAAAGATTGCATGGGCTTCAATAAATTTTCAATTGCATAATGTCTTTGAAGAAAATAAATTTATGATAGATGCCTTAGACGTGGATGCGGCTGTAGCGTTCGACAGAAGCTTTTCAAGTAGGTGGCTGAAATGCCAATAGAAGTGAGGGGCCAGCTTTAATCATTTCGTCCGTCAGAATTGGGTGCCATTAGATATAAATGATTTGGCAGGAGGTTTATTTATTTATTTATTTATTATTTTTATGTATATCAGAAGTTGGGTTAAGTTATCTTATTCATGTATACCCCGTCCGGGGTTTAGGCAGGGCATTGCCCCAATTTGGTATATTATTTTTTATTTGTCAACATGTACAGGCATCATAACCCTTTTTTTTTCCACAGAGCATTGAATAAGAATATAGGCGTTGTATAAGAATATAGTCAGGCATCATAACCCTTTTGCTAAAAAAGTAAGACAGCAAAAAGACTGCCGGATATTTCACTTCAACCATTTAATAAATGTCAATTGAACTTGATATTTAACTTTCCCCGGTGGTGACGGCTTCTCAGGAGCTTTCTTCCAAGCTTGTTGGGGCATGGTGGCCCTGATGTGATAAAGGCAGCTCGCTGTTTCTTCAGAGGTAGATCCCTCCCTAGGGCCTTTACCGCAATTCTCATTTTCCTCATTTCAAAGATCATTTTCCCGGGAAAAGTCTTTGACTTTAGGCCCATCAGTTTATATAATTGTGTCCAAACAATCTTTTCCTAAAATTATTCCGGATAAATTAAGTGGGATTCTTCTTAGAATCATTTCAGGATAGAGCGATACCTGAAAGCTATGCGATGGTATAGGAGATCTTCAGAGATAGACTAAAAATCAATGGGAGTAACATCCTTATAAAGCTAGATATGTAGAAAGCATATGATAGATTGCAATGAAATTTCCTAGAAATGGTTCTTGTCAAGTTTGGGTTCAAGAGAAATTGGATTGATATGGTGGCTAAGTATTGATCTAATTCGTGGTTTGTAAGCCCCGTATCCTAAACCGTACCGTTACATAGACTTCCGCGGTCGAATTCCGGCAACCTTCGACTCTTAACCAATATTTGCGTGCGACCCTGATTCGTATGCCGTCAACCTGTATCGACTCAACCCAAGACCTTTACTATAACGATCGCGTCGTCGCTGCGGTTTTGATGCCACGACTTGCGCGCCGAGGAGATACCCTGGTCAAGAGATGTGGGCCAACGTTCGGTGCGAAGAAAATGCCGCGCGTTACGAAATCCAAGAGAATCTTTATGAGGTGTCATATCAATCCCATCAATCCCATCAATCCATCACATGTCAAGTACATGTCAAGTACACATCACCTTTCACCCATTCCCAAGTAACTACAAAAGTCAAGAATCTCTTACAAGTACATACCTCTCTTACACTAAAAGTCCTCAAAGTCAAAAAGTTCTTACACCACCCATGATTTTCTTACACAAATGGCCACAAAAGTCAAGATTTTTTTACACCCATCACTCACCACATCCATCACCCATCTCTCTCTCCCTTTACAACTCTCTCTCTCTCTCTCTTTCTCATTTTCAAACTCAAAAAAATCTAAGGAGAGAAATTCCACACGTATGAGAATTCTCCAAGCCTCTCCCTCTCTTTCAAAACTTCAAGTATAGCCCACTTTCCTACCCCATGATCTCTCATCCTAACCATCCATTCTCCATCTCCTCCATTGGAATCAAATCTAAGGTACTAAGGAACTCATAGGAGCAAGAAGATCGAACAGTGGATGCTCCTCTAGATGTAAAAAATCTGATTTCTATAGCCTAGATATTTTCTTTCTTTCATGAGGGAAGTGTAGGACCCACCAATCAATGGTGAAGATCTCACACAATCCCATGGTTGTGGCCTAATGGCCTACCTTATGCATGCATGATCCATGCATGGGGCTTTCTCTATGGGCCCCATCATGGTAATTTTATTTCATATCATATTATGTTTGGGTCATCTAGACTTTATAACTATGGTGAAGATGGCATCCTCACCATGAATTTTAATTATAAGCCATGCATGTGCAAGATCCATGTTGTAAATGTAGATCTAGGTATAATGTGCGGGTGTGATTGATATTGGGAGGGCTCAATAGTGGCGGAGCCCCTTTCCCTATGGCTGGATTATCCTTCTATCTCTCTTTTTCCTCATTTTATTTCCTGATGTGTGTGTCCCATTAATGTATTTTCCTTTTTATTTAACTTATATAATAAATTTTATCTAAGTACATGTTGCTGTCTAGAATTTTCTGGACAGTTTCTGGTTGTTTTTTGACCAGATTTTGGGACTATTTGGGGGACTATTCATACCTATTAAATATACTTTTCTGAAAGGTGAGGATCTCATCTTGATGTCCCCCAAATTTCAGTTCTAACTGACCTTCATTGGGGTCCCAAAGGTGTGGTCTAAGTGAGGTGGACAGTCTGGATTTTATGCACTGTTCCAGCAACATTCCACCATGGACAGTTGGATTTTTAAAATTTATTAAAATACCTATGGGTGTTTAAAAATTATAAAAATTTTCAGGGGGGTGTCCTACTTATGGTAGGACCCATCTACAAAATTTTGGGGTCAATGGACGCCTGTACACACCATGGTGATGGTGGGACTGGCCCATTATAATATGGTGTTCAGATCAGTCCGATTTTCAGGACAGATTGATTTATATAAATGAATTAAAATATTTACAGATGTCCAAAAATTTTAAAATTTTTTAACAGTGTGGTCCACTTATTTTAGAACCCACCTAAAAAATTTCAGGGCCAATGGACCCCTGTACACACTGTGGTGAGGGCCGGACTGGCCCACCACGTTGGGACGTCCAGGTCTGTCCGATTTTTCTGGACAGTCTGTTTTGTTTAAATTAATTAAAATACTTAGAGATATCTAAAAATTATGAAATTTTATGGAGGTGTGGCCCACCTATGGAAGTATTACTCTGTGAAATTTCAGCCTCAAGTGACCCCGTTTGGGTATCCAAAAGAATGGGCCAAGATGGTCGGGCTCCCAAATTTTTTCTGCTGTGCAGTCCAGCAATATGCCTTGATAAAAAATCATAATTCAAAAATATTTCTTCTGATGGTGGGCCATCTTTTTGGGTTTCCTCTCATTGTATACATGATGAGGGACCTTGGCCCTCAATTTTCAGAGTTTTAGAGGCCTTGGACCCACTCCAATAGAGTGCCCAAATTTAGGACAGCAACATGTTATAATTATGCTGACCTTAGGCTGAAATTTTGAGGAGTGAGGCCCACCATATTATAAAGATCTTAGAGGAAATGATTTATACCTTTAGTTCCTTAAATGTTGGGCTTAATGAATGCACTTTTGAGGCCCACCACAGTTGAATTTAATTGGGTCTATGAATGTAGCTAGTTGTTGAATTATTTAAGGCCCATAGAGTGGACCCATTTGATGTGTTCCAAGGCACATGGGATTAGGCCCATTTGATGTAATTTAAGGCCCATAGAGTGGACCCATTTGATGTATTCCAAGGTCCATGGGATTGGACCCATTTGATGTATTTTAAAGCCCATGGGATTAGGCCCATTTGATATGTATAAGGCCCATGGGTCGAGAACCATTTGATGCAATCTAAGGCCCACGGGTTATGACCCATTGCAATGCACATAAGGCCCATTGGTGCGGCCCATTGATATGGCCCATTTGATGAGTAAAAGGCCCATATGACATGGCCCATTTGATGTATTTAAGGCCCAATGGGGTGTACCTAAGGTCCATTGCAATTTGTGATCCTAACCTGATTTACGTAATGTTATTCACTACGGGCTACACCTTGGGAGCAATGTTGGTTTGACGTCCACATTGGGAGTATAATATTGGTTAAATGTCCGCATTGCGACTCTCCCTAGGGCCCATTGGTAGGCCCATACTTGTTGTATGCAAGTCGTCTAGGCCAGCTGCGTTATAAGGATAAGGCATTATTTTATAACATGCTTAGTATAACTCCATGACGCACAACCCATTTGTATCGATCCATTTGATTGGCCTGCTCGTATCAGCCATTTGATTGATTTAGCCCATATGATTGATTAGGCCCATCTTAATATATTTGTGGCCTGTTGCTAAGGCCATATATGAGGCCCGTTGTTGAGGCTCACCTTGATGTGTATGAGGCCCGCTGTTAAGGTCCAACTTGATGTGTATGAGGCCCGTTGTTGAGGCTCACCTTAATGTGTATGAGGCCCATTGTTGAAGCCCACTTTGATGTGTATGAGGTCCGTTGTTGAGGCTCACCTTGATGTGTATGAGGCCCGTTGTTGAGGCCCACCTTGATGTGTATGAGGCCCGTTGTTGAGGCCCACCTTGATGTGTATGAGGCCCGTTGTTGAGGCCCACCTTGATGTGTATGAGGCCTGTTGTTGAGGCCCACCTTGATGTGTATGAGGGACGTTGTTGAGGCCCACCTTGATGTGTATGAGGCCCGTTGTTGAGGCCCACCTTGATGTGTATGAGGCCCGTTGTTGAGGCTCACCTTGATGTGTATGAGGCCCGTTGTTGAGGCCCACCTTGATGTGTATGAGGCCTGTTGTTGAGGCCCACCTTGATGTGTATGAGGCCCGTTGTTGAGGCCCACCTTGATGTGTATGAGGCCCGTTGTTGAGGCCCACCTTAATGTGCATGAGGCCCGTTGTTGAGGCCCACCTTGATGTGTATGAGGCTCGTTGTTGAGGCCCACCATAAATATATATGAGGCCCATGTTGCAAGGCCCATTGTGATGTATGCAAGGCCCATGGGTCATGGCCCATTGCAATGTATGTAAGGCCCAATTGGTGCGGCCTATTCGATATATTTATGGGGTCCATGTCCTTAAGCCCATCCTGTTGTATTGGTGACCCATCCATTGAGGCTCACCCGTGGTATACATTTGAGGCCCATGTGTAGGGCCCACCTATTTAAAGCCCATGGGTTGTCGCCATAGTGATGTATATTAAGCGTATGTGATGTAGCCCATACTGATGTGTATTAGACCCAGGTATATGACTCACCTGCAAAGTATATTTGAGGCCCATTGTGATATATCTGAGGCCCATGGGTGCGACCCATCCAGATGTATTTGAGGCCTATAGGCAAGGCCCATTATGATATGTGTTAGGCCCATGAACAGGGCCCACCTGTTTCGTATATTTGGCCCTTATGTGAGGCCATGTGCCCATTATATATTTGATTCTATGTGGGCCATTCCTTGGGGGCAATGTTGGTTAAAAGTTCACATTATCGACACCGGTTATTGATACCGTTTATGAGTATGTGACATCATAACATCCTGATACATGCCCATTCGCATCATCTGCATGTTTGTTATGAGATGTGATTGACCATTGCATATGTCATTGAGCAGGATGATGTGAGACTCCCTGATAGGTGGAGATTATCTCACATGAGCGCATGACATGCGCAGGATTGATGCATGATTAGATTGTATGACTCATGCATCTTGCATTGTATTGTGATTACTGTACGCCCTAGTGACATCAGGGCCGTAGCCTCCACAGGCATATCGTGGATGGCCAGATGGGATACCGAAAATCTGTTCAAGCATCGGACCGCCATAAATGGCCCTGGGTGAAGATCCCTAAACACCCTCTTGGTTCTAGAGGATGCTCCAACGTCTAGACCGAGTGGATAGATGAGCGTTGAGTGCCGATTACCAGATGACTGCGCTCTTCACTGTGTCGTGGTCGGTTGAAAGGGGGTGCGGCCTTACCCGTCCGAGGGAGTAGGCATAGCTAGGCTGAGTTTGACCAGCTCGAGAAATGGGTCCGCTATCGGCGAGCCGGGTAAGTATTGGCAGACTACTGACAGGCGGATAGTGAGGTCTTTTCCACTTACCTAGTTATGGGCTTGATTAGGGCGGCAGGTGGTGTGAAGTGTAATAGACCCCGGTGATTTCTCCAGAGAGGAACCGTACTGATATGAGGACTGACATGATATTATGACACCCCGTCACTGTTGTACATGTGAGCGGGCGCACGTGGGTGGACGCTGATGTGGGCGGGTGTGATGTGGGCGGGGTTGAGGCCTGGGCGAGCTACCACACTAGGAAAGCTACTAGCGGTTGGCAGGCTACTGTGCTGACAGGCTACTAAGTAGAAGTTGTATACTCATTCATTCATCCATTCACTATCCACTCGGGCTAGTGGTGTGTAACTAATTGTTGTATATCTTCGTTATGGCAAGAATTTCGGTTGGGCGCGCGACTAACCTGAGATCAGGAGTTTACCACATTGAGTCAGACTATACAAATTTAGGTATGGGACTAGTTTGGATAGAGGTTCCTTGTGGTAGACCCCGTAGCCTGCGATACTACGTACTATCATCCCGACATCACACTCCAACATGGTCATTCCATTAGTACCATATACTGCATATTCCATTACATCTTCGGCGTGTGGCATTGTGGGTTGTTATGTTTATGTATTCCTGTGACTTAGATGAGAGTGATGATATTTGTTAGCTCTTTCGAATTGTGTATTACATTATATCCTTGTCATTCGACATTTGGTTATTTATGACTCATCATTTGCATAGCTGTCCTATATTGCGTATTCTGATATTGATAAACTTATGGACTTGTTCATACTTCCGCTTATTCTGTTATGGCATGATTATAATCTTGTCAGTATTTCTGTTTACGCTGATAATTCCTGCTCTTATCAGTGTTTCTGCTTATTCAGTCATTGTATGGTTTATGAATTAATAGCTTTCCGGTATTGTATGATTATGATATTGTATTGAATACTTGGCACTTATCTCGTGCACACACTTACACCACCCTTTAAGCTTTCTATAAGCTTATGCACGATAGATGCGTGCCGATGATGTTAGGTTGCAGCAGCATTGAGCTTGGAGCGTGCAGCTGTTTTCTGGAGCTTTGATTTTGACATATATATTTTTCTTTTTACATTGTATTCAAATGATTATATTAGTGGATATGTGATGATGATGTTGCCTTTATGATTTGGGTAAACTTGTGGTTATGCTTATTACTAGTTAAATGTACAAAAAAAAAAATCCTCCTTATAGGATCCCAGGATCGAAAATCTGGTATATGAATGTTAGGAACCGAGAATGAGGTACTACGGAGGCTGTCGGCACCGGATTCGGCGATCGGGATTCCTGTGAATCCGATTTCCGGGTTTGGGGCATGATATGGTTCTCCATCCTAATCAACGGCGAAGCATGTGGATTCTTCAAGTTCTCAAGAGCGCTGCGCCAGGGTGACCCGATCTCGCCAGGGTTCTTTTTATTGGCTGCTGAAGTTCTGAGCAGTGGTTTTAATTGGCATGTGGAGAGTGATTTTTTCCAACCTTTCATGGCTTATAGAAGTTGCCCAGTGGTTTCTCACCTCTTGTTTGCTAATGACATGATCCTGTTTGCGAATGGTATAGCCGCGCATCTCTAAAGAAGATCACAAAATTCTTCAAAGCATATGAAAGTACGTCAGGCTAGAAAATCAATACCCATGAGAGCTTCTTTATTCTCTCGGTGGATCAATCAGAAGTGCACACTAGATCGACAGAAAGAATTCTGGGCTTCAATAGGGGAACCGCTCCTTTCATCTATCTGGGGATCCCCATATTCTGCGGTAGGCCGTAGAAGATATATTTTCAGTCCTTATGGAGAGGATCCAAATGCAGTTAGTGAGTTGGAAGTGCAGAATCCTATCCTAGGCAGGTAGGCTAACCTTGACCAAGCACGTATTGGCCAGTGTCCCTATCCACATGCTCGCAGCTACAGACCTACCCTCCAGCCTATTGGGTGATCTAGAGAAAACTTTTGTAGATTTCTTCTAGGGATGGGATGGGGCTAGAAAATCTTGTCATTGGTTGAGCTGGAAGAAAATGTTGCTTCCCAAATTAGAGGGAGGTTTGGGGTTGCGAAACCTCAAATGAAGGCCCTACGCATGAAGATGGCATTAACGGTCCGCTTCAGGGAAACGTCCAGCTGTTGGGGCAACTTTGCAAGAACGAAATACCTTAGAGACCTGCAGTTTGTGGGAGGAGTCAGCCAAATTTCCTATGCATCACTAATATGGAAGAGGATCTGCAAGCTTCTTCCTGATGTCACTGCCCACTCATGCTGGCTAACTGGCCGGGGTGGCTACCACTTCTGGAGTAAGGATTAGTTTATGTGGAAACTGCAACAATCCTCCTCTCCCTCCTGTCAACCAAGGTCGGTGACATGATTGGGCCTACTAGCTAGTCTTCCTTATCCCAAGTGAGACTTCTCCTCCCTCAAGTGGTGATCGATCATATTTCTAATGAGGAAATATGCACGTTTGATGCAGCAGACAAACAGTATGGGCAAACTCCGTCTCGTGCAAGCTCATTGCTGCTCTAGAGTGGCAATGTAGTAGAACTCATGGGGAGGGGAAGGCATGGTCCAGGTGGGTATGGCATGCGAAGCTCTCCCCCAAACTCTCCTTACTGGCTTGGAAGATCATCCAAAATGTGATCTCGGTGGACACCAGAGTTCAAAATAAAGGCGTCTGCATAGCCTCGATGTGCACCTGTTGTGCTCTAACTGCTCGATCCCAAATCAAAATGGTGGACCATGTTTTCTCCTCAGGAGCCATGACTCAACAGGTCTGGTCTTACTTTGGTACCCTATTCAATATCTAGAGCCTTACAACTTCTTTAGCGATCGGTAGGGTCGGCTCTTGGTGGGTTACCCCTACTTCTAGGGGTAGAATTTCTAGCATGAGGAGACTTAAGCCAACCTTCATCTTTTAGGAACTATGGAAAGCCAGGAATGCAGCCTATTTTGATGGGTCAGAGATTCGCATCGCGAGGGTCATATTAAACATCATCTACTGGGCCCACCTAATTGGCCCCCTTTTCCTATTGCTTAAGGCCCCTAAACTATCCACGAGGATTACTTTCAATGTCGTAGGGATTAACAGCCCTGCACCTATACCATCCGGGATCAAAATTGTCAAATGGTTTAGTCCTCTACATGGCTGGATTAAAATCAAAATAGATGGATCAGCTTTGGGAAACCCAGGCCCTTTCGGAGTGGGTGGAGTTGGGGTGCCGGTAACTTTCTCTTCGACTTCTCCATTGCCTATGGCTTCGACTCCAATACGAGGGCTGAGATCAGAACGATTCTGGATGGGCTCAACATATGTGCGCAACCCGACTTCACTAAGGTAGAGGTAGCAAGTGATTCTAAATATGTGGTCTCAGCTCTCTCTAATCAAACTCTTCCTGTGTGGTCTATGTGATATTGGAAGTTTATAATCAGGGATATCATGCGCAATAAGGAAGTTCGCCTTACCCACAACTTCAGGGAGCCTAACTTGGTTGCAGATGGCCTGGTCCATCTAGGGAGCAATGGCCATGTAACAAAACTGATCTTCCATTCTGCGGGAGATCCCCCCCCCTTTCAATTCGTGGCCTACTGTTCCTTGATAGAGTGGGCCTTGGCAACCTACGGGAAGCCTAATTCATCTTTTTTCTTTGCTTTTACGATAAGTGGGCCTACTTCTTTTGTCAGTTGGCCTACCCGAATTAGCCTGTTGTATAGTTTTGTCTTCATGAAATGGAAATTTTAATTTAAAAAAAAAAAAAAAACAAGTCTAATTGTTTTTTATATATTCAAACTAGAACACATAATTTGGCAAGTATAATATGAATTACTAACGTTCTACATGTAAGTTTTTCATTGCCAAAGTATCATCCATCACACTCCGCCAGAGTAATAAAGTATTCCTCATGCATGCAAATGTGTTTGTGATAGACGTGCATGCAAGTGTACCTGTTTGTAATTTGTAATCTATAAAGAAAAATGTCTGAGCACGTTGTGCTAGAAACTTTTAGGGCTACTTTCTCTGGCATGGGGAATCAACTTCACATGCATTAATTCCATGTCATCTATCAAGTATGATCACACTCCTTATTTTGCCTTGATTCCAAAATTTTGGATGATTTAACCCAAAAAAAGTGTACCTAAAACTTCTAAAATCATTTGGTATGGTTCAGCTAAGTATAAGAATACTCTAAAATTTCAGTAACTTTTTCATCATGGTGAGACACATCATGATCATATGAATGAATTGAATGGCATATGAACACTATGGTGGGCTTACACAAAAGTAATGGCCAAGTGCAGGGTTGTGATATAGTAATAACTCGGTAAGACCGTGGTCGAATCCCAAGGGACTGAAACTTGTACGTATTCTGAAACTAAGTAGAACTAGAACTAGGCTAAGATGAAATCTAAACCAAATAGCAATTGTGAAATAATGGTGGAACAATTCATCTAAAACTTAAGAAAATTCAGAGGAAAGGACACTAGGGATTTAGAGGATCCACTTGTAGAGATCAGGGATATCTTATGCCTGCTTCAAGAATCATGAAAATTAACTGAACTGTCATTGATCTAGTTTTCAAGAGATGAAAGGTATATGAATTAGAATGGATTCCATCACCAAACCATGATCAGGAGACTATGGCAAACAACAGAATTAAACTAATTACCAACCAATCAACATGTTATGAAAGTTAGGAAAGGTACTGTTATCCGACCATGCCCAGGAGACGATGGTGAACAACAGGGCTTCCTAACGTCATAAATATAAAAAGGAATAGAAAATATTCAAAGCCATCGCAGATCCACTGTAATTTTATTCACAACAGACTATTAAAGACTAAAAATATTTCTATACTAATCAAACTAAAATCAATGTCAATTCATACATTAAAATTAAATTAAAAGCTTAGAATCTCCTATCTCACTACAAGCTTCACCTCTTAACCCTAGTTAAGAGGTTTAGCCCAACATGGATAGACTAGATCTCTCCAAAAACATAAAAAGAATAGTAAAACAAATTAAAAAAAAACTCCTGAAATACTACTCTTTCTAACTCCCGTCCCATCTTGAATCCCGATCTCCCTTAGTTCTGGCACCCCTCTCCAGCTCCTCTCCCTTTCCTTTTATAGTTGTTAGGTCCGGTGGAGAGCACAGCTGTGTCGGCTGCGGAACTGAAGTCAGTGGGACTTCCGCAGCTACGTGCGAAGCAAGAGGCGAAAGTTCTCATGTTGGCTGGCGGTGGGGCCCATATTCAATGCTATGAAAGAAATCCTCTCCGTCCATTGTCTTTACAACGAAATTTCATCTGGAGATGACTAGTTTTGGAATGTTACGGATGAAGCCAAAGGCAGTAATCATGCTGCCATTGGTTCAGGGTTGTCCGTTTATGACCGTTGAAGCCAGCACATGTGCGTGCATGAAGACACAATATCAACATAGGTTTGACAATATCGCGCCCCTCTGCATGATGTACGGATTCGATTGTTCATCCGATCATCTCTGGTGGGCCAGGACAAATCGGAATGTCCGATTTTTTCCAGACTGCGAAACAGAGCAACATTATTGCCGCTGTTTCGATGGTGAGGCCCACTTCATTGTTATTTTGATAAATTCAAGCCGTCCATTAGACTATTCACGAAAAATCAGTCTGACATAACCGTTTTTGGATCAAATTTGTGGTGGCTCACAGAGTTTTCATTCCACCGTCTGTCTGACGTTTGGATGGCCAAAATCCCATCCTTCACGTTTCTTCAAATTCCGTCAGCTAGGACTTCATCATTAGGTCCTTTAAAGTCCGATGGACGGTCACGATCATTGGTGTGATGGACGGTGTGGACTCACAAACATCACACAGGGACTTCTGTTCGTCCGTTCGCAGCAACAGAGAACGGACTTGCCATTTTTTTGAAGATGAGACAGTCAAAGGTCGGTTTGACCCGTCTTGAGTTGCAACGCACCTCCAGCGTACTTATGCGCTTTGTACACACCATGTAAGGTGGGGTCCATGCTGATGTTTTTAAGCAATCCATTCCACTCATTCACTTTTTCTCCCTATTTAAGGGGTTGAGGCCAAAATTGAAGCATATCCTGTTGTCAGGTGGGCCCCACTTATGGCATTAAGGAGCTAATCTAGCCTTTGAGCCACTTCCCGAGATGTCCAATGGCTGAAATTTTATGTGTACGGTTAATTTATGGCCTCCAGGCCATGTATGAAGTTTCGAGCCAATTGGATGGTGGAAACCATATGATCTTGCATTCCGGACGTCTTCCGGTTCACTTGAGCTTAAGTTTCTTGATTTTCACGAATTTTTGGCATGTAAATTCGTCGATCTTAGTCCCCTGGAGTCCATCCATGGCCCTGGTGAATTTTGAGCTTTAACTTCATGCTTTTAATACCTTTTTGCAATTCATGCTCGTAAAATCACCTTACAACATAAACACGATAAAACGGGCCATTAAACAGTATCATGCTCATAAATTCAAAAAATAAATAGGCTCTGATATGTAATATTTGACCCTCAACACTTGGATGAGGAGGTCGGGCAAGAGCATAGCCTTGACCACCAAGCATGACCTCCATAATCAACTCAAGCACCAATCATAAGTGATGACCCCAATCGCTTATCTAGCTAGCATTTCACTGTCGTGACCAAGCAAGACTGTAAGTACCGACCTGATCCTGATTAGAGGCCTTAACCTCGAAGCTTGGCCCTGACCATGATCGGCAATTAATTAAGTTCGGTTTACAGGACCTTGACCAATACGACTTAAAGTTTGGCCTCGACTATTGACCACAACATCCTCAAATGGCGACCACTGGGAGATATCTCCTCTGTATATGGAAAGGATCGCCACCCCGAGATCTTCGTTAAGAATCACGTCGAGAATAACACCAAATACTCAGGAGAAGATTCTTTATGTGATACACATCTACATAGCAGACTTATTATCATATACGGAAGATGTCTCAAAAGGATATAAATAAGAGCCATGCCTATGGTGAAGGTATGTACTATTACCTTGATTTGACTAGACTCAGAATGTGTTTATTATAACTTAGGTGTCGGAAGGTTTCTGCATACAACTAGGGCCTCCATTGTCAATTGGTTTTGCCAGTACACAACAATTTAGTAGAGACTATTAGATTTTAGCACCAACATTGGGTGCTCCATCCTAACTGTTTCTTATGTCATTGCCTACCTAGAGTTTTGAATTTATCATGATTACTGTCTTCAATGGCATAAGGACGGACCACATGGATCTCATGAAAGTTTCACCATTGTGGCTCTAGGATTGTGAACGTAAACCAACATGTACATAGCATATAGCGTGCTTCATTTATAAATGAATCTGGATCATTTGCTTTCCACAAATAGAAAACTCTTTCTACATTGTGATTGGTCCACATCATTACTGGCATTGTCAGCGCTGCATTAAATGCAATGAGTAATGATTTGGCCAATCAAATAACAACAAACATGAGTTTCCTGTTTGGGACAAACAAAGGATCAAAATTCTTTACAAATACAGGTTTTGTAAGACTCGTAATAGCATAATTGATTGGACCAACCCATTATTCTCATACACTAATGGATGCTCAAGACTATCTGATCAAAGTTCTTCTTAAGATTCATAGGTAATTAAAAAAGGGCCCCACATTAGATCTTTTCTAATATAATCACTATGCACCGCCCATTTTTTCAGCCATTCATCGCAGTTAAGATCATTGTATCAAAGTAATTTCTAGCAAGGGATTGATAGTTAAATGTTGGGTCATGACCAAACCGTTTCCAACGATCAGCATTAACTGTTCATTTTTCTGGTCATTGATAGATTGGTTAGAATCGTTTGGTCAAGGTGTTAGGTGTGATGTGCAATAAAATAAAATAAAGGACCACATGATGGACGATCCGGCTCGATGACCATTGGTTGGAGTCCAACTAATAAATTTGTAAAATCAGCATACCATCTAAACAAGTTATAAAATTTAAAATTGCTTTAACTTTAATTTCTGATTAATCTAACTTGGAATCAAATGAGCGAAGTTGCACGTAAAAGCCTACCCAAGCGCTATGTGGGGCATATCATGAATGTATGGGCTTTCATCGATGCCGTTCATCCATCTTGCAGATTATTTTAGGGTATGAGTCCAAAAATGAGTCAGATCCAAGCTTCAAATGGACCACGCAGTGAGGATTGAATGCCCACTGTTAAAAACTTCTTAAGGCCCACACAAGTTTTGGAGCAAGCTAACATTTGTGTTTTACCTTCATCTATGACTATAAGACCTTATGAATTGGTTGGATAGCAGATAAACACCACGGTGGGTGGGTCCTTACTCGTGCCTGGGTGGCAGACTCACAAGAATTTCAGCACTAGGTCATGGGTTCGGTCAATGGTTTGGATTATTTAAAGATGACAAGGTCCATCATATAAGTGGTTGGGATTGTTTAAAGAGATGCAAGGGCTAAATTCCGACACTTATCCGTTGCAATACTATTACATAAAGCAACCTCGTATCACTCATTACCCATCTCTCTTTTATTTGAATGAAAATTTTAGCTCACGATGTATCAATTAATCCATTCAACGGAGTGGTACTGCAGTTGCGGAAATGCATGTGGTAAAAGGTACACGTGCCAAATGTTGTACATGTACGCAATTGTCATGTGGTCACCTCATGTATATTGAAAGTGGACCATTTGTGATCATCTCTCTGGTAATCTTTTCTCATACATATGGCCCCACCTAATAAATGGACTGGCCAGATTTTTTGAGGCTAAGGCACCTTACCGTGCTACCTGCCTGATTAATGGTCCGGATTCCCACGTGCCATGCTGGAACGTGCCCGGAGCTTGTGTGGACGTAGAGACGTGCGGTTGCAAATATCCTTCTTCCTCCCGCGCGATCTCACAGTTGGGGACGCCGATTTCCTGGAAAGCCTTTCGCAGGAACTTCCTGCGCAAGGATGCTGGGTAGGGCCCACCTCGATGTTTTGAGAAATCCCAATCGTTCATCAGTTTTTATAGCTTAATTTAAGATATAAAATCGAAAAATAAGTGTATCCAACACTCAAATGGGCTACACGAGAGGAAACAGTGGGCATTCATTAAAAACCATTGAAGCATTCTCTTTGCCATACAACTTTTGTATCGGGCTAGCTTTTTTATGTTTCCATCTCATCCCATTAGTAATGACTTTATAAACGGTTTGGATAGTATATAAACATCAAGGTGAAGCTTAGGAAGGTTTCATCTATATGAATTTCTTTTCCAATGTTCCCTCTAATGTGACCACTTGAGCTTTGTATCCTCTTAATCTTCGGTCACACATACTAAATTGAGTTCTCGAAATGGATGAACGGAATGAATTTCTCACATACATTGCAGTGGGCCCCACCCACCATCCTTACCCGAAACTTCCTGCGAAAGGCTTTCCCATGGAATCCGCGTCGGCGTATAATATCACCGTTGGAAACGTCACTCCCATATTTAGACGAGGATGATTTATTATATATTCACGGGGATAGCTTTGCTAAGTACATATATGTACAACAAAGTGCATGTGCATGTCATGTATTTACCAGCTTGGTATGATAGGTCCGAGATCCAATCCATCCATCAGAAAGACCTCACTATATATAGCTCAAGAATCAGTTCATGCACTATTCAAGTGAGCCCCAGTATACAAAACAAATTTTTTACGGATATAAAAAACTTTGCAGAAATTTTCTAATTCATCTACCTGTTTTTGAGCCCATCTGTTGAGTGGAGGAGATTTATTTTTTGGGAAAACATTAGAAAGGGGGACTAACCTGATGGATGTATTGGATCTTGGACCTATTTGACTATCGAGGAATTATCTGATTTGTTTAATAGGAACGCTTCACTACCCTGAGGTCGCGTTGGACGCGGATTAGCTACTGACAGGTTGAGTAGCGACACTTGCAACCGAAGTGATGTCACTATGTTATGTGAGACCTCCTATGATGTATGTGTTTTATTCACATTGTCCATCCATTTGAAGATATCATTTTAATGAATGAGAGAGAGAATGAGTTAGATCTAAAGCTCAAGTGGACACCACCATAGAAAACAATGGAGAGAGTGACACCCATCATTAAAAATTTCTAAGGGCCATAAAAGTTTCGATTAAGCTGAAATTTATTTTTTCCCTTATTTCAGGTCTGTCTTAACATATAAATAGGTTGGATCTCAGATAAACATCATAGTAGACCTTAGGAAGGTTTCAACGGTGGACGTCACTCTCCCCACTGTTTTTTGTGGTGAGGTCCATTCCAAATTTGGATCTAACTAATTCTTTGTCTCGTGTACTAAAATGATCTATCCAAATGGATGGATGGTGTAGATACTGTTGTGAGAAATCTGATCTCACAATACAACGCCGCTCAGGGGGCAAGTCCGAACCGAGTCGTGACCCTCTCGACCTGTTTCAAGACGCGACCCATCTGAGCAGCCGACTTGGTTGCGGTTGAACTCCGGATTATGATCCGATCGGATGATCGTCTACGTTATAACCGCTCTGCTCTAACCTACGTTCCGAGGCGAACGAAGTTCCGAGCCGAGCATACAGTCCGAACACAACGAACGTTCCAAGCCGAACGCATGTTCAGACGCGCATACCTCACTCGCTGTTCACTCCCCAAGTGCAGGGTTGTGATGTAATAATAACTCGGTAAGATCAAGGTCGAATCCCAAGGGACTGAAACTCGTACGTTATCTAAAATCAAATAGAAATAAAACTAGGCTAAGATGAAATCTAAACTGAATATAATTTGAGGAATAATGATGAAAATATTAATCTAAAATTTATAGGAGAAATTAGAGATGGGAAACTAGGGATTCAGAGGATCCATTTGTAGAGATCAGGGAGATCTTATGCCTGCTTTAAGAATTATGAAAATTAACTGACTGCCGTTGATCTAGTTTTCAAAGAGATGAAAGGTATATGAATTAGAATGGATTCCATCACCAAACCATTCCCAAAAGACTATGGAAAACAACAGAATTAAACTAATTGCCACCTAATCACATGTATGAGAGTTAGGAAGGGTACCGTCATCCAACCATGCCCAGGAGACTATGGTGAACAACGGGACGTCCTGACGTCATAAACATAAAAGTAGAAGGACATGATCAAAGCCATTGCAGACCCATTGTAATTTTAGTCACAACAGACCATTAAAGACTAAAATATGTCATTAATTAAACTAGCATCAACATTAATTCAATTCATAAATTAAATAAAAAATTCATAAATTAAACTCTCTCATCTCACTACAAGCTTCACCTCCAAGCCCTAACTAGGAGATTTACCCCAACATGAATAGGCTAGATATCTCAAAACAAAATAAAATAAAAATAAAAGAAATAAACAAACTCAACTCTCTCTCTTGCAGACGTCCGACCTAAGCTTTCCTTCTCAGCTCTGAATCTTCCTCCCAAGACCTGAATCCCCCCTCCCCACGTCTAAAACCTCCTTATATAACTGCTAGAGTGGTGAAAATCAGATTTGAATCGGATTTGGAAAGTTATGCATGCTCATTGAAAGATTTTTCGTAGCCAAATTCGGTGCCTCGAAACACGCCACTTTCCTCGCTTAAATTCAAAAGAAACACTGTCCCTTAGTACTTTCTTGGGTTCTCTACATGATAGATGGTTCAGATCTGCCATATGATCAAAGATGGTAGGCCAAAACCACCTTTAAAAGTCAGTTTTCGCGGATGTGCGAAACCTTTCACACCATTTCGCTGTTGTGATCGGTGGGACCCACAGAAGTATTTTATGGAAAATCCACCCCATCCATTGAATTCAGAACAAAATTTTAGTCAAGAATGAGTAGTTTTGAACATCCATTGACGTGGCACAGAGAACAAATTACAAAAGGATCAGTTTTGAACGTTGCAAGGCAGCCCTTTTGTGGCCTATGTATCTCACACGTGTGTACGCATGGGTGAAAATTGACAACATGGTTTTGAAGTATTCAATGCCGTCTACACGGTGGACGGTTCGGATTGAGCTTACAGGGCACGTGTAGGGCCCACTAGCTTCTGCAAAACGGCCAGCGGCCGTGCATTACGCAGCACGTAACTTTTTTTTTTTTTTTTTTGAATTGGAGAAGGAAACGTCGGTCGGCGGCGCTGACCGACTTTGGTTAATCACGTGCACGGCTAGTGCACATGTGCACTATGCACACTAAATCTAAAGTGGGGTTCACTATGATATTTTTGCGAAATCTGATCCAACCATCTGATTGGTCTCCTCATTTAAGACGTTGATACCAAATTCAAGGCAATTCCAGATATCAGGTGGGCCCAGAATCGACGGTTTATAAGCTGATCGGTCAGTTGGAGCACTTTTATAGTGATCCAAGAGCTGAAATTTGAAATGTACGGTTAATTTATGGCCCTTATCTCATGTATAAAGTTTCGAACCGATCAAATGTCGGGAACCATGTGATCTTGCATTCTGCATGCATTTCAAGCCACTTAAGCTTCAGTTTCTTAGTTTTCTCGGATTTCTGACCATGTATATCCGTCAATCTTGGTCCTCTGAAGTCCGTCCCTTGCCTTTGGTGTTATCAGATCGTTAAATCTCAACTTTTAACATCCTTTTTCCATCCATGCTCATAAAATCACCTTGCAACACAAGAATGAGAAAACGAGCCATTAGACAGCATTATATTCGTAAATTCAGACAATATCTGGGGTCTAATATGCAATATTTGACCCTCAACACTCGCTGAATGTGGAAACTGTCATAACCGAATGTGACCGATAACATCGCTCGTAGATACGCATAATCCGCCAGATACGCTACATGATCGATAGATCGTGGGGGGTATCTCCACGATCCGAGAATCCCCCTGATCATGCCGAAATTATCGGATCCGGACCACTCGACAGTCAAGTATAAATAGTACATCACGCCATATCTACAGGTACTCGAAATCGAGCTCTCCTCTACACTCTATTCAGACCCTGATTCCCTTGTCCTGACTTAGGCATCGGAGGGTCCCCCGGCTTAGCCAGGGTCACCTTTGCCTGCTTTCCTGATGCAGGTTATAGGGATCATACGTGGTGATCGACGAGGAGGGAGGGCTGACCAGATTTTGGTATCAACATTTTTTGGCACCGTCTGTGGAAAACTGAAACTAGAAGTCAGGTTCTCGTTTTCCCTAAGCAATGGCAAGGAAGAAGAAAGCTACAGCAGTGCAGCCACAACCCGATGAGCATACTCGGTCGTCATCACCACTTCATGTCGAGTCTACTCCGGGGCCTTCTCAACGTTGGCGTAATCGGTCGAACAAGTACCGCGCCATGCAGAATGAGATCCAGGCCATACGTGACGAGATAAACCAGATGAAACAGCAGAGGGAGCCAGAACAACGCCTGACTCAAGAACAACCTGTTCTCGAGCCGGTGGGGTTGTTTGTAGAAACTCGCTCCATGTCGAGGAGTGTGAGGCCCGAAGTTCCCCAACGTTCAGTGGTACCACAGTCGGGCCAAAATCTTCCTGCGGCACGTGGCGAGGCATCCACACGGAACGAGGTTACTCGGGCTCCGACAACCGTCCACTCAGCTACATCCGCCCTGCCGCCCACGGACCTCCGTCATCGGTTAGAACGGAGGAGAGAAGGGAGAATATCGGAGGCTGAACATACCCCAGAGGTCGTCGCTGAAAACAAGGATCCCTGGAAAGCGCGCTTTGCGGAACTGAAGGATAAGTTCCTGATATTGGAAAAAAAGCAAGAGTAATCGACAGTTCCGACCACGATCCAGGCGATGATGGAAGAGACCGAGCCTCCCTTCAACTCGGCCATCATGGCTGAAGTAATGCCGCAGAGGTTTCGGATGCCTCCCGTCATCTAGTATTCGGGATCTGGGGACCCATCCAAACACTTGGAGTCCTATCGATCCTGGATGTAGATCCAAACAGCAACGGATGCAATGATGTGTAGGGGGTTCTCTATCACCCTCACAGGGTCCGCTCGGATCTGGTATCGCCAGCTGAAGCCTGGTTCCGTGGGTTCATTCGCGGAACTGAGCCGACTATTCCTTACGCAGTTTATAAGAGGCAAGAGAAGTTGGAAGCCTAACACTCACCTGCTTACCATTAAGCAGACCCCGAAGGAGTCGTTGAAGGATTACATCACCCGCTTCAACGAATAAGCATTACATGTCGAGGACTACGATGATAAGATGGCCCTCGCCGCCATTCTGAGCGGACTGAAAGAAGGAAAGTTTGCCTTCTCCATCGGAAAGAATCCACCAAAAATGCTAGCGGACTTCATGGAGAAAGCTCAGAAGTACACTAACGCAGAGGAGTTTACCAACGCCAGAAAGGGCTCACAGGCGTCTGACTCGACGAACAAAGGAAAGAGACCCCGGAACGAAGATTCTCAGCCGACTAGCAAAAGGACGAATGACCGCGCTTCTCGCGATCGTTGTCCGAGCCGTAGGCCGGAAGGAAAATTCATTTCCTACACTCCACTCAATACATCCGCCGAGCAGATCCTGCTAGACATCTGAGGAAACAGACTGCTTAATTGGCCAGTCTGTATGAGAGCTGATCCCGAGCATCGGGACAAACGGAAATACTGCCGTTTCCACCGGGACCACGGTCATAACACGAACGATTGCGTGGATCTGAAGGACGAGATTGAGTCCCTCATCCGCAAGGGACATCTACGTCGTTATGCTAAAAATGAGAAATCTGTTCGGAGAGAAGAACAGCGGCAAAAGCAGTCGAACAACCCTCCAGAGGAGCCCGCCGAAATTCACACCATCTTCGGGGGCTCAGCTGGAGGAGGGGATTCCGAGTCAGAACACCACATTCACCTGACGGAACGTCCCAGCAAGGAACTCCGTGTCGCTCCGTGCAGCCTAACCTTCACAGAAGATGATGCACGTGGGATCCAGCATCCACACGACGACGCGCTAGTGGTCACTATGACCATAGCCAATCACAAAGTGTACCGCATCTTGGTCGACACCGGAAGTTCAGCTGACGTAATGTATTTCGAGGCGTTTGAGAAGATGGGAATTCCACGGTCCAAGCTCCGACCCGTGAAGACTTGCACGGCTTTGTCGGAGAAAGAGTCATCTCCGAAGGAGCCATCTCCCTCCCAGTGACAGCGGGAGAATGGCAAAATCAAGTCACGTTTTTGGTTGACTTTTTAGTTGTCAACATTCCATCAGTCCACAACGTGATCCTGGGCCGACCCTCCCTCAACGCAATGAGGGCGGTTGTCTCGACTTACCATATGATGATGAAGTTCCCGTCTGAAGGCAAGATTGGTTATCTCCGGGGCGATCAACGCGAAGCCCGGAGATGTTATGCGATAGCCGTGAGAAAATGGGCCGCTAAACAAACGCTCGTGGTCAACGCCTTGGACCCCCGCGAAGATCTAATAAGAATGTCGCTCGATGAATCAGATCCGAGCAAAACTGTTCAGCTCGGATCATCACTGAATCCCGAGCGGAGGAACGAGTTAATGGCCTTCTTGAGACAACACCGAGACGTCTTCGCATGGTCACATGCAGATATGTCGGGGATCTCACCCAATGTACAAGTCCACAGGCTGAACGTGGACCCAGACCATAGGCCAGTTAAGCAAAAAAGAATGTCGTTCGATGCTGAACGGTATGAAGTCATTGCCGAGGAGGTCTCCATCCTGTTCGATGCGGGCTTCATAGAAGAGGTATACTACCCTAACTGGATAGCAAATGTCGTGCTCATCAGGAAGTCAAACGGGAAGTGGCGGGTGTACGTAGATTACTCCGATTTGAATAAGGCGTGTCCTAAAGACAGCTTCCCACTACCTCGGATCGACTAGCTGGTGAACAGTACGACCGGACACGAGTTACTCTCGTTTCTGGACACCTATTTCTGGTACAACCAGATCGCCATGCACCCCCCAGATAGGCAGAAGACCACATTTGTCATGGACAGGGGACTCTACTGTTACCGGGTCATGCCATTTGGCCTGAAAAATGCTGGGGCAACGTATCAGAGACTGGTGAATCAGATGTTCGCCAAACAGATCGGACAATCCATGGAGGTGTATGTAGACGACATGCTGGTAAATATTATCAAAGCCTCCGACCACCTTGTTGATCTCGAAGAAACATTCAACGTCCTCCATGAATACCAGATGAAGCTTAACCCCGCCAAGTGCATGTTCGGGGTTGAGTCAGGGAAATTCCTGGGCTTCCAAGTCAGCCAACGGGGTATCGAGGCGAACTCAGATAAGATCAAAGCTCTCCTGGACATGAACTCGCCTCGGACCCTCAAGAAAATACAGTGTCTCACGGGAAGAGTCGCGGCCCTCGGACCTTTCATATCTAGGGCTACAGACAAATGCCTTCCTTTCCTCCAGAAGTTGAAGGGCCACAAGAGGGCGGAATGGATGCCAAAGTGTGAGCAAGCCTTCCAACAGTTGAAATAGTACTTGGGATCGCCGCCTCTCTTGTCCAAGCCGGAAGAAGGAGAGTCCTTGTTCCTCTACCTCGCCGTTTCGACCTCAGCCATCAGCTCGACTCTGATCCGAGAAGTCAGAACCAAGCAGTATCCCGTTTACTACGTAAGCAAAGCCATGATACCAGAAGAAATAAGATACCAGTCCTTAGAGAAATTAGCGCTCAGCCTTGTCGTCTCGGCTAGAAGACTACGGCCATACTTTCAGGCCCACTCCATAATCGTGCTATCGGACTCTCCTCTGAGGCAGATCCTCCAGAGACCCGAAGTATCAGGGCGAATGACCAAATGGGCTGTAGAGCTCGGAGAGTTTGACATTTAGTTCCGGCCCAGGACGGTACTTAAGGGACAAGCTGTAGCCGACTTCATCGCGGAGTTTACAACTCCGGACGAAGAGCAAGCCAGGAAGGAAGTCGAGATGACACCGCCCGTCCCGCTGAGCAATCAAGAGCCCGCATCAGATCCGGGGTGGATCTTTTATGTTGATGGATCCTCCAACGTTAAAGGAGCAGGAGCCGGTGTCGTCCTGGTGGCGCCTGATTCAACGACAATCCAATACGCCATCAGGCTCGGGTTCAAAGCTTCAAACAATGAGGCCAAGTACGAAGCGTTGCTGGCTGGGCTTAGGCTGGTGGCAAGCCTGGGTGTTCAGACTCTGCAAGTCCGCAGCGACTCACGGTTGGTGGTGAATCATATCTCCTCAGAATACGAAGCTAAGGAAGTCAGAATGATCGCCTATCTTGAAGAGGCGAGGAAATTGATCGAGAAATTCTATAGTTGCACTGTCCGGCAAGTCCCCAGAGCCGAGAACTCATGGGCCGACGCCTTAGCAAGGCTCGCCTCTGCCTCCGAGTGTAAGATCTCACGCTTTGTTCCGGTCGAGTTCGTTAAGCACCCAAGCATCGACCAGTCAGAGGAGGTCAGTCCCGTCCAGTCCATCCCCAGTTGGATGGACCCCATTTTCAATTATCTATCAACTGGCGAAACCCCCGAGATAAGCTTGAGGCAAGACGACTTAGGGTCCGAGCGTCCCGGTACGCCATATTGGACGAAGTGCTGTACAAAAAGGGGCATTCTCAGCCTTACCTTAGATGTCTCCGACCGGATGAGGCCGATTCCATGATTCAGGAGAATCACGAAGGAATCTGCAAAAATCACTCGGGCAGCCGTGCCTTAGCCATGAAGATACTTCGTCAAGGGTATTTATGGCCAACCCTCAAGCAAGACTCCAAAGATTTCGCTCGGAAGTGTAACAAGTGCCAACGTTTTGCTGTTGTGTCGAGGCAACCGGCAGAAGAAATGACCCCCATGAGTGGGCCATGGCCGTTCGCTCAATGGGGGATCGACATCATCAGTCCCTTGCCCACTGGGAAGGGACAGGTCAAGTTTACTATAGTCGCGGTCGACTATTTCACCAAGTGGGCCGAGGCTGAGTCAGTTGCAAAGATCACCGAGTAGAAAGTGATCGACTTTGTGTGAAAAAATATCATCTGCCGGTTCGGGATTTCGAGGACCATCGTTTCTGATAACGGCCGCCAATTTGATAACGACAAGTTCCGTAGCATGTGTCGAGGGCTCGGTATTGTGAACACTTACTCATCGCCTCGGCACCCGCAATCGAACGGACAAGTAGAGGCAGTCAACAAGATCACCAAGCATCATCTCAAGATGAAGCTGGAAAAGGCAAAAGAAAACTGGGCCGAAGAGCTCTCCTTCGTCTTCTGGGCCTACAGGACTATAGCCCAGACTTTGACGGGCAAAACCCCATTTTCGTTATCCTACGGCTCGGAGGCAATGGTGCCAGTAGAAATCGGACTCCCTACAGCGCGGGTTAGGGGCTTCGAAGAAAGTTATAACTCCGAGCAGATATCAGTTAATCTGGATTTGCTCGAGGAACTCAGAAAAGTTTCCAAGATCCGAGCGGCGGCTCGACACCAGCAGGTAGCGTGCTTCTACAACTCCAAAGTTAAAGTTAGGCGCTTCCGATCAGGAGACTTATTCCTCCGACGGGTTTTCCAGAACACGGCCGAGCCAAGGGTAGGAGCGCTCGGACCCAATTGGGAAGGTTCATATCGTGTGGTCAGATCTGTTAAACTGGGCTCGTACCACCTGAAAGACCTCGAAGGCCGTCATCTCCCTCATCCTTGGAACGCCGAGCACTTGAAGATCTACTACCCGTAAGGAAATAACCTTCAAGGCTCATGATGTAATGTATGCATCCGAGCGACTGGCCTTTAAGGCTCTTAATAAAAGATCGATTCTACGTTTGAATGCTTGTTCGATTTTCCTATCCGCACAAGTACGAGATAAATGGTTCAATCCCTTAAGGATTCAGAACCCAACCTTACGAGAGATCGACAAGGCATCCCTCAGGGGAAGAAGCCTAATAAATGGTCCGATCCTTTAAGGATCAGAACCTAACCCCACGAAAAATCGACAAGGCATCCTTTCATGGGAAAAGAGCCTAATAACGATCCGACCACCCGATTAAGTGCTCAACTCGGCGTACAACAAAACAGAGGCGACGAGCCAAGTATCCTAAGGGGTCGGACCCAACTAAGGCTTGGGCCGAGGAAGCTTGGACAACCGACTTTAAAAACCAACTAAACGATAGCGGACTAAGCTCATCAGCTCAACATCTCAAGCAAATCAATAATGTGACAAGAATATTTTTCATTAAAATCTCCTCGGAGGGGCAAAAATACATAAGTACATTAAAAAAAATAGAAGATAAGTCTTCAAGCAGGGGGAGGATCTTGGGCATCAGGAACCTGGGCGTCGGGAGCTGGTTCCGAGCGGACGATGTCAGCCGAGGTATCTTCGGAGTCGTCGGGTAAGAGGGAATCGAGATCTAGGTCCGGGTATAAACTCAGAACCGCCTCGAGGCATGCGTCGAAGCCGCGATTGTAAAACGTTGCGGCCTCAACATCCCTCTCTTTAGAAGTCTTGAAGCTCTCGACTGCAGCAGCAACCGCTGCGGCCAAAGAGGCCTCGTCCTTCACCCTCTGGGCCTCCACGGCTTGGTTCACGGCTCGTGTTCGCTCCTCAGTCGCCTCAGCTTTAGCACTATTCAGAGCTTCCCCTAGTCGAACCGTCTTCACGGCCAAGGAGTCCGCGTGAGCGCTGGTACAGATCAGCTCAGCAGTCGCTGCGTCACCGCTATTCTTAAAATCATCTGCCTTTTTCCTTCAGATGTAGCTCCCTGGCCTCCAAGTCCACAACGATTCCCTGCAGTCGCCTGACCCTGGCCCTCTCTCCTGTAATTTGTTGACGGAGCCCAGTCTCCTCCGACCTTAAAACCGCCATCTCGGCCTGGAGAGCCTCCAACTCCACCTCCTTCTCCTTGTACTCTCGCATTCTCTGTCGAATGGAGAGAAGCATTGAGACGGCCTGAACAGAAAATAAAGATCAGAATCTACAAAACATATACAACGGAATGTGCATAACAACATCAAAGAAATGAGGTCTTCTCGGAGACTTACCATGTAACATACAGAGGCGAAGTCGTTCAGGAAGCCTCCCTCCAATCGCTCAAGGGTTTGGGCGATGTCTTCCTCCTTAGCATGCTTGGCGGCCCACGAAGTCAGGCACGCCATGTGATAGCCGGGTTCGAACCTCCCCCCACTTGGGCCGAGGCCTCAGCCCCCTCAGCCCCTACCCGACTGCTGACAGAGTTTTGACCCTAAGTGCGACCCTCCTCCACAACCTCGGGGGAGGAAGGCACATTCTCAGCTACCCTGTTGGCTCCCTCTCTCTCAGAGGATGAGGGAATGGCGATAGGGGGCTCGGGGGCTGCGGAGGGAACGATGACTGCGGTGGGAGGAACAGCGATGGTGGGGTCGCAAGCAACAGTGCTCGGTATGGCTGTGGAGTCAGCCTCTGTCACTCGGACGACCGCCGGAGGATGACGTATCATTGGGCGCAAGACTGCCGGAGGAACCGCAACAGAGCTGAGGCGCGCTGGAGTCGGTGGCTCGGAGGACGAGCCAACTGGCTTCAGAGTCGGGGCTGATGGAGTTGGGGCAGTAGAAGATTCTCCCATACGAAGGGGAGCCGACTTCTTCCGAGTGATCTTCACTCGGGGGGCTTCTTTGAGTAGCTCCGCTGCGCTCGGAGATGCCTTCCTCTTTCGTGCCCCGGATGCCTCAGCCATGCCGGCGAAAGAGAATTGTCAGCTATTAAGTGAAGGAAAGATTATTGAAGGGGTCAGGACAGCTTACTCAGAGAGGTGGCCAGAGGTTGGGATTTACAGAGCCCGGACCGGTGAAGGTTGGCCGCAGTTAACAGATCGGCCCAGGAACGAAGCGACTCCGACCGCGCTCTGGCCTTTGCAACCTGATTCTTCTGGTCCAAGTCTAGGAGCGGCAACCCCTTTGCAAAAGCTGCAAAGAAAAAAAGTCCTATTACAACTAAAACGAGGAAAAACTAAAGTAGCAGACCATATGCAAAATAAAGTCTGACCTGGTTTAGCAAAATGAGTCGGAACCCGAACTGTTGAGGTTCTAAGCTCAGCCGCAGGTGCTTCCCATTCACCTGCCGCTCAGAACCACTTATTCTTTCAATCCTTGTTAGAGGACGGCGGTGCATCACCAACCCCGACCCCTTGCTCCCCCGAGTCACCAAATAATACCATGGATCATTGTCGTCATGCTTGACCATGTAAAGACTCATTAGCTCCTCTAGAGTCAGCTCGGAGTTTCCTACTTGCTTCCAGATGATGTAGGCGGAGATCATTACTCTCCAGGCATTCGGGGCGAAATGTCTGGGTGCCAATCCAAGGTAGGCTGCAACCTTCCTGACAAAGGGGTGTAGGGGGAGCCGAACCCAGCACTGCAGCGCGCAAAGGAAGATGGCTACTTCTCCCTTGGCCGAAGAGCCAGCCGCTTCCAAAGGCTCAGGGGCCCTTATCTGAATAGAGTTAGGGATTTGGAACTCCGAACGGATCCATTCCATCTGAGACTCCGACATGACAGAGCCTCCGGGTACTACCTCCGCGCTGCGCAGATTCGCGGGCATTTCAGTGGTGGTAATGGTCTCGACTCGGCGGGCTCGGGTGGTTGTCTTTTTACCGAGTTGCTTAGTCTTAGAACCCAATGTTTTTTGCCTCTGAGGCGGGGGGTATGGGAGAGTGGGTTCGAAAGGGCCCTCGGAAGACCCACTCTCACTTTCAGTACTCCCCGGCTTGGAGTCATTAACATATTCACGGACCATCTCGAGGTCGAAAGACATTGCAGAGAAGTGAGGGTCGACGAAACTCACCGGGTGCCTGTCGGGAATCGCCTTTAGCCAAAAAACTTCGAATTCGGCCGGAATCGCCTCTCGTCGAAAATCGCCTCCTCCGGTGTGCTCTTACGAATCAGAACGTAAAATGGCAATGAGAAGTTCGGGACGCCTTATATAGGCAGTGAAAGGATTCGACATTAATGACGAGCCATAATGACAGCAGCCGAATCGGCACGACCCGTTCTCCGAGTACACCTGGCGACGTTGCATTGGCGGGATACAAACCGATTGTACGGCTCTGACATTGGGTTGTGTGCCTCGATAGGTGAAGCGACGTCCCGACACTCGGAGCCGTCAGGCGCACGCCTCCTCCAGCCTGCGTGGCGACTTCTAATAGGCCAGGGGGAGATTCGGGATCGTAACCGTCGCCACGTGTTGGCCAAGGCGACTAGCGCGCGCGTGGTTCGAGTTCCGTCATCATTGCGACGATGGCAAGAGATTTCCTACCTATGTACTCTCCGAGCTGACAAGAAAACTCGAAGAGTAGGGGACTTCTGTTGTGGGAAATCTGAGCTCACAATACAACGCCGCTCAGGGGGTAAGTCCGAGCCGAGTCGTGACCCTCCCGACCTATTTCAAGACGCGACTCGTCAGAGCAGCCGACTTAGTTGAGGTCGAACTCCGGATCAGGATGAGCGTCTTCATTATAGCCGCTCTGCTCTAGCCTGCATTCCGAGGCGAACGAAGTTCCGAGCCAAGCATACATTACGAACAGAGCGAACGTTCCAAGCCGAACGCATGTTCAGACCCGCATACCCCACTCGCTGAACGTGGAAACTGCCATAACCGAACGTGGCCGATAACCTCGCTCGCAGATACGCATAATCCGCCAGATACGCTACATGATCGATACATCGCGAGGGGTATCTCCACGATCCGGGAATCCCCCTGATCATGCCGAGATTATCGGATCCGGACCACTCGACAATCAAGTATAAATACTACATCACGCTATATCTACAGGTACGCGAAATCGAGCTCTCCTCTACACTGTATTCAGACCCTAATTCCCTTGTCCTGACTTAGGCATCGGAGGGTCCCCCGGATTAGCCAAGGTCACCTTGGTCTGCTTTCTTGGTGCAGGTTCCAAGGATCATACGTGGTGATCGACGAGGAAGGAGGGCTGACCAGATTTTGACATCAACAGATACAACACACATCATAGTGGGAACCATAGGACTTGGTGACATCACTTCAGTAGCAAGTCAACCTGTCAGTATCTAATCCGGGTCCGGTCGCGTCAGTCCAACTGCGTTATTTAAAAAAATAAAAAGGCCTGAATAGTGTAGTCAAATTGCTGAACAGGCAGGGACGTTATTAAGTAGAGAAAGAAAGCCTAATGTAGCCCAGTTGCTGAACAGGCAGGGACGTTATTAAAAAAAAAAAGCCTGACTAGTGTAGTCCAATTGCTGAACAAGTAAGGGTAGTATATAATCCGCGCCGCCTTGTGAGTATGCCCCACCCACCGCGTGGCTCAATAGATAAAGTGGGTACGGTTTAACTGTACCAAAAGCTCCATTGGCCAGAGCAGAATACCTGACGACCATGCATCGTATTATTTTTAATTTTTAATAACTTGTGATAGCATACCTCGGACATATAAATAAGTAGGTGAAGATCCACCCATTCATTAGGCACGCTCGCCTTCGGAACCGGAAATGGATTGCCAGTGGCCCCGGGAACATAGATATAATTGTGCCTGGGGCTGTGTGGGGCCCACAGTGATCTCTGTGACAAATCCACTCTGTCCATTTGTTTTAGAATACAACAATTCGAATTCAATGTAAAATTCAGGCAGAGCAAAAACTCAGGTGGGTGACACCAAACAAAACATTTTGATGTATTGATATAGAAAATGACAACGGATATCTATTGCTCAAATAGGATACATAGAGTGAAGGAGATTTTATTTTTTTGAAAAACATTAGAAGGTGGGACCAACCTGATAGATGTATTGGATCTCAGATCCATTGTGTAATGCTGGCACATGTGCGGCTTGTAAATGAGGTTTATTGCACACGCGTGTGCACTTAGCAGAGCTCTTATGACGATTGACGCATTATCCCATTTGTTTAATGAGAAAGCTGCGCTCGACTTGAGTTGGCCTCAGTCCAAATGCCTGGATCACTTAACCACGTGTCCCACAGGTTAAAAATGAAAAAAATAATATATTATTTATTTTTTCTTTTAAAAAAAGAGAGCATAAAATTAATCTGGAATCCTCCGTAGATTTATCGGACGTGGTTTGGCTGGCAACCTCAACAACAGCCATCTAATTGGTGGAAAACTCTGTGAGCCCACCACGATATATGTGTTTTATCTAACGCATCCATCCAAATTTGCCAACTTATTTTAGGACATGAGCTCAAGAATAAGGCATATTGGAAACTCAATAGGACCACATCACTGGAAACAAGGGGGGATAAGGACACGCCCGCCATTGAAACTTCCAATGGCCCACTATGAAATTTATTTGCCATCCAATCTCCCCTAAGGTCACACATACCTAGTTGAATTAAAAACATAAATATCATCTTAATTCAAAACTTCTATAGCCTCCCAAAAAATTTCAATAGCAAGCATTTAATTCCCACTATTTGCCACAGTATAGCCAACTTGAGCTTTAAATCTGTCTCATTTTTTAACTCAGGCTAAAAAATACTGAAGAAATGGACAGATCAGGTGAATAGAACACATATCATATTACCGTGCCTCTACCTGGGACCAGTTTGGCAGGTGACCCCAACATCAGCCAGCTAGGTGGTGTCTAAGCTCCGTGGGCCCACCACAATGCATGTGTCTAATGCAGTTCACCTATTCATTTTTGTGACCTCACTAAAGCTCTTGTTGACCGCATTATTGAAAACAATTGGAATTGAGCTCTTAATGTTGAAAACATTTTTTGGGGCTACACTAGTTTTAGATAAGCTTTCTGCTATTTTTTTCCCACGGTGTGGCCTACTTGAGCTTTGGATGTACCTCATTAGTAGGCTCTTATCCTAAAATAAGCAAGAAAAATGGATGAACAGTGGGGATAAAACACATACATCATGGTGGGCCCACGGAACTTTGACACCAGCTAGGTGTATGGTGCTGGGGTCAGCAGCCAAAGAACATTTCTCTACCTGCGATGAATTTAGAGGTATGTGGCCAGTTTTCAATTTCTAACCAGCGAAGTCCAATTACTCCCTAACCCGGATGCCGATTAGCTACGAGCAGGTTGAGTAGCAAAACTGGCTACTGAAGTGGAGTCACCAGTTATGTGAACCCACCATAATGTATGTTTTATATTTAAACCATTTATCCATTTGAAGAAACCATTTCAGAGCATAATCTAAATAATGAGCTAGATCCATATCTCGAGTGGACCCCACTATAAAAATCAGTGGGGAGAGTGACACCCACCATTGAAACACTCGTAGGTCCACCATGATGTTTATTTGAGATTCATTAATCCAATCATTTCCAACATCCTATAAAATCCAGACTATCTCATGCACGTGCGAAAAATCCAAACTATCTTATACACGTGCGAAATGTAAAGTGCGCCACTACAGGCACACTGCCCACGCCCGCATGTGTGTGGGACATGCAAACTGAACATCCCATCATTTATTTCTCCAAATAAGAATACTACCAACTCAATCACTTATAAATAACAATTTTTCTTTCACTCTATTCGATATGAGACTAAAGAAAACTCACTTTTTCTTAAAAATTAGTTGCAAAGAAAAATAAAAATTTCTAACTTGACTTTTTTTAGAACCAAAAATTTCAAAATAGGGCCCTCCAATTGTGTTTATTCCTTGAAGTTCGTTGTCACCGCTACGTCACTCAATATATAAAGCTAGTCTGGATTGTTAAACCACGAGGCCCGCCCACCAGAGACTTTTTTTTTTTCTTCTTTTTCTGAAAGGACCATGTCCCTATTTTTTTATTTTTATTTTTTAAAAAAAAAGAAAGAAAGTGGCCTCCTGCTACAGGTATATCATTGAGCTGAGACAATTACATGCACTCGGGAGCGTCCAAACATTTTTCTTTTTCCGAAAGGACCATGTCCCTATATCCTTGTTAAGAAGGAACAAACAATATACAAGCTAGATTTTTGGGTCGGCTCCACACAAAAAGAATTGGGCCTCACCTACCATATTTGCTAAATGGATGACAGAAAAACAGATCAGCCAAAGTTGAAAACATGCCAAACTTGTATTATATGACTTTTAACGAGCCGAACTATCATACCTCCTACACCCACTCGCTTAGGTGAAGATCCACTCATCCATTAGGCAATCTAGCCTTGGAATCTAGTAGGCCACACCCTAACAAAAAACTCGGAGGGAACCTGCACCAGTAGTCTTGTGGAGGGCCCACAGTGGTGTTTATTATCAGCAGTCATCGGCTGTATCAGCTCTTTACTTTCTTTTGGATTCAGTCAAACTACTTATTAGGATATTTTAGGATTTTAAATGTTTGTTTGTTATCTCATGTATGTATTTAATAGCAGTATATGTATATGAAAAAATATCTGATTTCCTCATTCTGATATTTATATGCCTTCTTATCCATACGTCTGATATGCCTTATCAACATGGAATTACAACACTCTACACTCAGTCAATTGAAGTCTTTTCAGGAATGATAAAAAAAGTGCCCGACCGTAGTTATTTACGTGAAGTATGCAACCATTTTTCTGTTTTAATCGAAGTATTTTCCCAGTGATGAGATGCTCTGAAGATCCTGTGTCGTGGAAGAGCGCGTCCAAAGTCCACAGATTTCTCAAGACATGTGGCTTGACCAAGAAGCGCCACTTTCCAATTTCGAGAAATATATGCATATCCCACGAGAGTTGTGAAGTCAGGCCCACGAGCTCCCAAAATTAACCTGACTTCTCCTCCTATAAATATACTACATGTGGCGATTGTTACATCAAGATATTCTCCCTCTCTTACTTCAATGGCCTACCACATTCTAACTGCCCTCCTGCCTCTATTGCTATTTGTCACCACCGTTGCTGTTAAAGATGTTGATTTCAACTTCCTCGTACTCATGGTACTGCCACCCCCCCCCCCCCCTTCTCTCTCTCTCTCTCTCTCTCTCTCTCTCAGGGGACATGGGTCAGTGGGTCGGGCTCGCTTCTTAGGATGGGTTTTGGTCTATTTGTCTAGAGGAATCTGAAGTAATGACAGGAAAAATTGTAATGACGACTTTTCAAGTACATGCATAAAAGGAAATCTTATTAAACAGTTGGCACGTTCCTTGCAATCCAAACAGTGGAAAGTAAATTCATTCTCTTGCTTAGATTGCAGCATGTAAAGACGGCATTGCTCAAAATGATATTGAAGAATTACTTTGAATGGTCTCCTTATACCTACCGCCAGTTAAAAATCAGTAGAGCTTAGACCTAATATTTGGTTTTGGGGTGGCCCATGGGTTTAAATTCTAGACAGATGGGTTAATCTCGTGCTGTAGTTCATGCAACAAGCGAGCTTCAATAAGAGATAAAAATAAAAATAAAACTAGAATTTTAACAAGGATAGCATGGCATGGTTATTTGCAGTGGCCTGGATCGTATTGCAAGCAAACCAGCAACGGATGTTGCCTCCCAAAGACGGGTGAACCTGAACTCGACTTCTTCGTCAGTGGCTTGTTTCCCTACTCTAAGGATGGAACCGCTCTCACACGGTGCAAGAAGAGCCGATTCTGCATCAATGAGGTTCTTTCTGCATTTTTTGTTTCAAACTATATATATTACTCCAAACTTTCAGTATAAGCCAACTTTGTTTCATGGAGAGTAGCTCCAGTTTCTATATATGATGGTGGATCACACACATCGTAACATTTTTCATGTTGGTGGTCCCCTCACATGACAACCGTAATTGCTTGCACTGGAAATTCAGTGTAAAAGATTTGATGGTCATGATCATTTCTTGGATGGGCTGATGAATTTCTTCATTTTCTGTGGCTGCAATGAAACATGGATACAGCTTGCTGATCTAAAAGACGACTTACATAGCTATTGGCCCAGCATCGAGTGTCCAAGAAGTGACGGGCACAGCATGTGGAGGAATACATGGAAAACGTACGGTGTATGCACTGGCCTAAGTGAACATGACTACTTCAAGAAGGCGTTGGATCTTAGGGCTAAGATAGACATGCTCTCAATATTCAAGAGAAACGGTAACATCTTCCTGTATCCCTAGCAACTAGAGCTCATATACACAAACCGTTCGGTTGTAGTTCTTTCATAAGAAACTATCTCACTGTTGGGATGTGTAGGTATTATCTCCACCGATGAAGCCGACTACAGCATTTCGGACGTGTTGAAAGCGATCACTAATCGGATTGGAGCAAATGCTGCGATCCAATGCAGTAAGAACGCCTGGGATGAGTCGATCATCTACAAGATCTACATGTGTGTGGACAGAGAGGCCACCAAAATCGTGCAATGCCCAGTACTGCCGACGTTCACATGCGCGGAACGTGTGGTTTTCGGTTCTTTCACCTATGACATGCTCAGCAATGTTACTAACGTAGCTACCAACCCAATCAAGATGAGGGTCTTCAATCAGTGATTTCTGTGGTTGTGATGGATTGTGTTTTGTGTTAAGCTAGTTTCATGTATTTGGCAACTATGGTCTTTTGTGTTGTATTGCATGGATTGTAGTAGATGAGTGTAAGCTTCTTCTCTAGGTAATGTCATGCATGAATAAGATGCTGTATTTGAATGGTTTGTGATGGATAGGAATGCAAGTCTAAGCAATTTCTTTTGTACCGGAGTCTGGAGCTGCATGCACCTTTCCATGCAGCATACGTGTCAACTTGGAAAGTGTGTGGTACATCTAGGTCGTGCATCATATGGGCCATCCCTTACCCAAACCGTCCACTTTCTCTGCACAAGTGATTACCCGAGGAATGGACCGTCCTGATCTTCTTCTTCTTTTTTCTTTTTTCTTTTTTTAATAAGTTTGTCACGTGTGATGTGCTTAAAGGAGCGTGTTCTAGCTAGCTAACCTCTATTTCATGGACTCAGATTCTTACTTCATAAGGTCAGAAGGACATGGATTCCATGAAGGGAAAACACGAAAATATCAGCTTATCCAAAACTTACGTGGCCCCAGGAAGTTTTCAGCGTTAGGTGTTCAATGCCCATTGTTTCCTGAGGTGTGATCCACTTGAGCTTTCGATAAGCTTCAATTTTGGGATATTTCTCCAAATGAGCAGGTAAAATGGATGGACGGCGTGGATAAACATAAAGAACACTGTGGATCCCACAGAGTTTACTCAGTACGCAATCTCCGTCCCTCTTTCATTCGCGGTGTCAGTGTCAAGACTCAAGATTGCAGGCATGTATCGCCCTAGGGCCAATATTCCCAGATAGCCCAATGATCTGAAACATCCAAATCCACAAATCGGTGGTGAGGACTATCCTTTCAGTGTGATTTTTGGATCATACACCATTGAGAATAGCACACAATAATGTGGGCGATTCCGATGGTCCGAGCATCTTCGAATGTGGGCCTCCTGGGGACGAATCACGACATAAGAAAAACGATGGAACTGGGAACGGTGATGTTTATGTTCGAGCTGGGATCATACTTATTAGACGGTAAAACACCCCCATATTGGGGCTGAAAATCGGGCTGGTTTAACCCGACCAACATTGGGTTGAGATTGGACAGATGTATGGGTTTGGTCTTGGTCTTGGGCTTGGGCTAGTGCTATATAAACACCAACTGTATAAAACTTGGGTCGAGCTCGGATTGAGGTCTCGGCCACCTGACCTAATCTAAATCCGATCCATATATAATTTACTAATAAATTATAATTGAGCGTGGATCATTTGTGTGAGAAATTTCTGACTTTAAACCCCTCCTTCTACACAGTCTTTTACAACCGCTCCCAAACTTTACTTTTCGAAGCTAAACCATTATTCACGGACACATTATTTTTAGAGGAAAATTCATTGCCATGGAACAATGGCTACGGTTATAATTCATAGCCATATGTCTACGGATTGGCCAGTGCAACCTACTGAATGCAAGGGTATCTTCATATGAAAATAATATATCCGTACAAAATAGTTTAGTTGGGAGTACTTGGAAAAGACGGTGGGTAAAAAGTGTGGGTTACAGTCGGAAATTTCTACATTAGTGTCGAAGGCACCGGATATTACTGTACCGTCAGGTCTCATTGGTCTACTTCATTTTTTATGACTTAAGCTAACAAGATATATTAGATTTCTCTCTCCCAAACAGATCGTATGCTACACAGCAGGACTTATAAAGGAATAGCTTTATACTTCAGCTAGTTTATTTAGAAAAAATGTTCTTCAAGATACGCACATGGAAACGCTCACCCGTGAACTCCTACTAACTTTTTTGAGAACCTATCATATGTGATGTGGATCTAATATCTGAACCGTTCATGTGAAGCAGTACATCATGAAACCCCCTAGGCCCAAGTTTTACTTTGATCTAAAACTTTGATGGGCTGCAAAAAATGATAACAGTTTCCTCCCTTGATTTTCATTTCTCTTTGCTATGGCCCATCAGAATTTTAGATCGGAGTGAAAATTTGTCACATGAGGTTTGATGGGATTCCACATCACATGAACCGTTCAGATTAGACACCTATGGCACGTGTGCAAAGGTGCACAGGGGAGCATGACTATATATATATATATATATATATATATATATATATATATATATATATATATATATATATATATATATATATATATATATATATATATATATATATAAAGTGTGTATTGAAATATAATAAACTATTGTAATAACAAAAATATTAGCATGTATCCATCCAACCAACCAGACCGACCCCACTTGAGTTGATCTTGGGCTGAGAATTCCCGGCCCAAGATTTGATTGGGTTAGATTGGATTACAGGAATCATGGATTAGAGTAGGGTTGAGCACCATCCCAACCCAATCCAAACTATTCAAACCAGTGGCTCTCCATTGCTTTCTATAGCCTGCCCCAGTTCATCAATGGATCAGATTGAATTTTTTTTTCAAGGATCTTTAAAATGTGAACTAACGTTTTGACGACTCTTTTCTATTCACGTAAACTATTAGCCATTTATGGGAGTTGCATAGTCACTTCACTATCCATTTAGTTGTATGAGACCTTTCATCTGTTTATTAAATCGCTATACATCCACATGCAGCATGTATAGTCTCGTGGAGCACCTTTGTATATATGAGTAGGTAGTTCATTGATCTGGACGGATGATTTTATGTCCTGCACGGTAGATGGGGTCTGCTCAAGAGATCTTCTCAATTGTAAGATTCTAACCCTTTGATGCACGTACACAGTTATCAACGGTCAACATTCAACAGGAAAATCGCTAAAAGTTGGATGTCCAGGATCTTCTTATCTGGGAGATTTTAAGGTCCTCTCCCATCCACCTTGAAGCGATGACAGAACGGTTTGGATCACTGTGCAATATGCCCCTCCAAAAGGTACCGGTTCTCAAGGGATTTTTTATAGGATTCTGAAAGTAATGTTATTCACACACCATATGGTGTAAACGGGCCGAGATGGGCCTAAGCACGTCCAGGCCTGGTTATAAGCGAGAAATCCGGGCCCTGTCATGACCTGGCCCGCAGGCTCCCGTCCCAGTAGTACACTCGACTGTTAGCCATTCCGGCAGCATTAAATAAGTTGAGCTGATCTGGGCCATTATTCAGGTGGGCCTTTATACACACCTAAAATTACGTAAAGGCTCACGTTGGAAATCAACCACATTTTACATGGAAATGTTTAGGGTGCATGCATCCATGCACATACAACATGAATGAGGCATGAGATATGTTAGAGCTTTTACATGGGATGTGTTGGATGGCAGTGGGGGGACCATGAAGGTGACCCGAAAAGGCGACGTAGAAGCTCCGGCGAATGTTCCCGCAGCATATGCGATGCCCATGGAGCATATCCGTCAAGCATATCTGTATATAAATTCATCTTCCTAGACCCAACCTCAGACATGGAGCTTGGCATCTGTGCATGCGACGAATTGCAAGGCAGTTCTCCTTGTGGCATAAGGACGCACGTGTGCCAAGGTCACTTGCTGTTCCTCACGCCAAAGGAGAATTGCCCTGTCATTCTCGTGCACAAACATGGTGCTGTTTGCGTGTGACGTTGCATTGGTTTTTAAGCTGCAGGTATCATGTGGTTGGGTTCTTTTTTCATTAATTCGTTTTAGGTGGGCTATTTCAGGGCCCATTTTCTGTAGATTTTGACCCTATATCATTATAGAAAGGGCCCATTTACTTCAAACCATCACCGTACATACTTACAGGATGGGTAGAGCACTAGCAATCCATGAAATACATATAACATATCCATCTTCAATGTTACAAAATGACTGATTACTAACTTAAGGTGGCAATGGGCCAACTTGAGATCAGCTCTTGTACTAATCGAGCCCGGACCAGGGCTTGGCTAGGTTTCTGTAGATAATGTTTTAAAACCCATCCATGGCATGGTTCATTTCTTAACTGGTCTTGAAATTCTGGTCTGGAACCAACTGATGGTCATTCAGTCTAGAAGTGGGTCCCATTAATTCTTAGTGATCCATGTGGTTGATATGGTGTTCCTTACCGTAGATAGACCTTGTCAAGAAAATCTCCTACATTGGAAGATCCTGATCATCTATTGTTTGGAACCTTTCCTAATGAATGTGGATGTATCTGTTGTTTTTTAAAAGTAAAAAATTTTAAAAATAAATAAATAAAATCTTAAACTTCCATTTGCAGGTCATCGGTCAAATGGCGAGTCTTCTTGCATCAGTGATATGTCCGTAAACTCCAAACTGTCCATCAGATGGGCCCCCCAGCCCAGAACCACAAAAACAGCTAATCTAAAACCCTTTTTTTTTTTTTTGTTAGCTTGTTATTACACACCAACTGTCAGTACATGCACAGTTAGCCACCCCCACTGGGGACTACAAGGAGCAATGGGGAGCAATATGGAGGGGGCACGCCCACCATAAAAACTTTCAGGTTTTTGTGGGGCCCAACATGCTGTACAGATGCCATCTAATCCATTCATCGGAGATGCCCCATCAACATTTAGGGATGCCTAAAAATTAAGGCCACTCCATAGCTTGGGTAAGCCGTACCAGGAGGATTTATAGATTTTATTTACAAAATCATTCCCTGTGGTAAAGCTAACCTGAGTTTTGGATCAGCTTAATTCTTGAGCCATTTGGTGGACATGAGGCGATGCAGCCAACGCATGGTTTGGATTCTACATCCGACGCAGGGATGAACATGATGAGGATGCAGGGATGAACGTGATGAGGTCGATCACCGTCTTCCTCAAGGATGACTACTCCGAATCCATGGAGTTTCTCTGGACTCCTCACAGAGACTTTTCGAATTCACGAGGAAAGAAAGCAGGAAAATAAAAATAAATTCTAATAAAATTCGAAATTAATTGTCTAATGTGTCTCCTTACACCATTAATATAGAAAAAAAATAAACTAAAATTCATAATTATCGAAAATAGTAAAATTTCAACTCTAATAAAATTCATAATTCTAATAAAACTCTTCTAAAGCCTAATTTCTAAAAAATAAAAATTGTAAATAAACTTTCTCTAGAAGAGTCCTAGTATAACTAAAAGTTATTTCTAAAAAGAAAGAAAATCTAAAACTCTAAAAAATATTTAAAAATCGAAATTATTAAAAATAGTAAATTTTTTCTAAAAATTCATTTTTGAGCTGAAAGTGCGCATTTTCTAATGAAACGGACAGATGTGACCCACCTTTTGGATCGGTTCACCTCGGATGACTTGTTTCAGTAAAGATTGATAGGTTGTACGCCCCGTAATGATACCTGGATCAAAAGTTATGGTCAATTCACGGTCCATCTTCTTTTGGCTCAATCATGCTGGGAATATCTCTATGACACGTTCTACATCAAACCCCTCTACTTGAAAAAAACTTGTCCTCGAGTTATTTAAGAGACTTGGCTCATGATTATAAAATAAATTTTGAGATAATTTCTGATGCCGATGTTTATTAGCCCTTTTTTGGTACTTGGGATTAAGCTCTTGAGCTGACACAATACATGTACTCATGCTTTCCTTGACTCAACTAATATCGATTAGTTCTTTCACATCTGCCTTCAAGATCTCATATTTTTCCTGATAATGTGGACAACTAGGCGGACTTGCCCCTGAGACAGGATCAACATGATTTTGTATATCTCATATGAGAGTCAATTTATTGGGGGGTTTATCGAGCACAATTTCATTGAACTCCTGCAACATTGGCTTCAAATCTTTTAGGATATTCACAGACTTCATATATTCTTTCTTTTCAACTAATGGATATATATCTCTTGTTTCCTCAGATTGTTTAACAAAAGTCTGTTCAATTGTGAGAGACTGTTCTTCAACTTTAGAAGTCTTGGATTGGTTCTCCCTTTCCATAGAGGTGAGGATAATCTTTTTACCATCTTTAATAGAGACATATAGGTTATCCCGATCCCGATGTGTAGCATTAATATTATTTTACCAGGGTTGACCAAGTAACATGTGACAAGCATCCGTATCGACCACTTCACACATTACTTTATCCTTATAATATTTATCAAGGAAAAACGATATATGACATCGTTCAGTTACCTCTATTTTGTTGACCTCCTTAATCCATCCAATCGTGTATGGAGATGGGTGTCTTTCTGTTTTCAGTTGTAGCTTTTCCACCATTATTTTTGAAACGAAATTCTCATCGCTCCTGACATCGATGATCACATTGCAGACTTTTTTGTATATAGTGCACCTTGTTCGAAAGATATTGTCTCGTTGTAATTCTATTTCTACCTTTGACATGTATAACGGCTTCCTCATAATCGAAGTGGTAGCTTGTGATTTACCATCATCTGATAGTGCTTTGTAGAAATTGGGATTGTGTCGTACAGCGGCCATAGGCGGTCGAGCATCACTTTGAGCTCGGGGCGGAATTAGCGCATCCTCAATACGATTGATGATTGCCTGCAGCCCTTGCATAGTCAACTGACTCTCCGGGTGGAAAGCTTCCATTCTTTCTAAAAGATAACAAATCCTTAGATCACCGTCCATAGGATTTTGATTCATACCTTCATTGTTTGTCATCGGCCCGAGGGACAATCTCGCTTTGATACAAAATTGACGTAAGGATGAACGTGATGAGGTCGATCACCGTCTTCTTCAAGGATAACTACTCTGAATCCATGGAGCTTCTCTGGACTCCTCACAGAGACTTCTCGAATCCACGAGGAAAGAAAGCAGGAAAATAGAAATAAATTCTAATAAATTTTAAAATTAATTGATGAATCATTGATAATTGTCTAATGTGTCTCATTACACCATTAATATAGAAAAAAAAAATAAACTAAAATTCGTAATTACCAAAAATAACAAAATTCTAACTCTAATAAAAATCCTAATTCTAATAAAACTCTTCTAAGGCCTAATTTTTAAAAATAAAAATTGTAAATAAACTTTCTCTAGAAGAGTCCTAGTATAACTAAAAGTTATTTCTAAAAGGAAAGAAAATCTAAAACTCTAAAAAAATATTTTAAAAATTGGAATTACTAAAAATAGTAAAATTTTTCTAAAAATTCGTTCTTGAGCTAAAAGTGCGTGTTTTCTGATGAAACGGACAAATACGACCTACTTTGTGGGTCGGTTCACCTCGGATGGCCCGTTTCAGTAAAGATTGATAGGTTGTACGCTCCGTAACGATACCCGAATCAAAAGTTATGGTCAATTTACGGTCCATCTTCTTTTGTCTCAACCATGCTGGGAATATCTTTGTGACACGTTCTACATTAGACCCCTCCACTTGAAAAAAACTCATGCTCGAGTTATTTAAGGAACTTGGCTCATGATTCGGAGATAAGTTTTGAGATAATTTCTAACGCCGATATTTATTAGCCCTTTTTTTGTACTTGGTATTAAGCTCTTGAGCTGACACAATACATGTACTCATGCTTTCCTTGACTTGACTAATATCGATTAGTTCCTTCACATCTGCCTTCAAGATCTCATATTTTTCCTGATAATGTGGGCAATTAGGCGGACTTGACCCTGAGACGTGATCAACATGATTCTGTATATCTCGTATGGGAGGCAATTTATTGGGGGGTTCATCGAGCACAATCTCCTTGAACTCCTCCAACATTGGCTTCAAATCTTTTGAAATATTCACAGACTCCATATATTCTTTCTTTTTAACTAATGGATATATATCTCTTGTTTCCTCAGATTGTTTAGCAAAAGTCTGTTCAATTGTGAGAGACTGTTCCTCAACTTTATAAGTCTTGAGTTGGTTCTCCCTTCCCATAGGGGCGAGGATAATCTTTTTACCATCTTTAATAAAGACAAATAGGTTATCCCGATCCCTAAGTGTAGCATTAATATTACTTTGCCAGGGTTGACCAAGTAACATGTGGCAAGCTTCCATGTCGACCACGTCACACATTACTTCATCCTTATAATATTTACTAAGAAAAAAAGATATACGACATCGTTCAGTTACCTCTATTTTGTTGACCTCCTTGATCCATCCAATCGTGTATAGAGATGGGTGTCTTTCTGTTTTCAGTTGTAGCTTTTCCATCATTATTTTCGACACGAAATCCTCATTGCTCCTGACATTGATGATCACATTGCAGACTTTTTTGTATGCAATGCACCTTGTTCGAAAGATGTTGTCTCGCTGTAATTCTATTTCTACCTTTGTTATATATAACGGCTTCCTCATAATCAAAGTGATGGCCTGTGATTTACCATCATCTGATGGTGCTTTGTAGAAATTGGAGTTGTGTCGTACAGCGGCCACAGGCGGTTGAGCATCACTTTAAACTCGAGGTGAAATTAGTACATCCGTAATACGGTTGAGGGTTGCCTACAGCTCTTGCATTATTAACTGACTTTCCTAGTGGAAAGCTTTCATTCTTTCCAAAATATAACGAATCCCTGGATCACAGTCCACAGGATTTTGATTCATACCTTCATTATTTGCCATCGACCCGAGAGAAAACCTCGCTCTAATACCAAATTGACGCAGGAATGAACGTGATGAGGTCGATCACCGTCTTCCTCAAGGATAACTACTCCGAATCCACAGAGCTTTTCTGGACTCCTCACAGAGACTTCTCGAATCCACGAGAAAAGAAAACAGGAAAATATAAATAAATTCTAATAAAATTCAAAATTAATTGATGAATAATTAATAATTGTCTAATGTGTCTCCTTACACCATTAATATAGAAAAAAAAATAAACTAAAATTCGTAATTACCAAAATTAGCAAAATTTTAACTCTAATAAAAATCTTAATTTTAATAAAACTCTACTAAGGCCTAATTTCTAAAAATAAAAATTGTAAATAAACTTTCTCTAGAAGAGTCTTAGTATAACTAAAAGTTATTTCTAAAAGGAAAGAAAATCTAAAACTCTAAAAAATATTTAAAAAATCAGAATTACTAAAAATAGTAAAATTTTTCTAAAAATTCATTTTTGAACTGAAAGCGCGCGTTTTCTAACAAAACGGACAGATGCGACCCACCTTGTGGGTTGGTTCACCTCGGATGGCCCGTTTCGGTAAAGATTGATAGGTTGTACATCCCATAACGATACCCGAATCAAAAGTTATGGTCAATTCACGGTCCATCTTCTTTTGGTTCAACCATGCTGGGAATATCTCTGTGACACGTTCTACATCAACATCATAATGGACGCCACAGAAGCTTGACCCATGGGAACTCACCTATGATTTGAACCATGTGATCATTAGCCACTAAAACACACAAAGCTTGCTCACAAGAAAAGCATGACTTCGTGTAATTTGCTCGAACCATCGTGATGAAGTTGCAACAAAAGTTTCATGCTGTTGTCAACCTGATGCAAGCCTCCTTTATTTGGAGAGTAGCAATGAAAGCACAAAGCTCTTACAGTCTCCCTCTAATAATCTGTTACACATGTTGATTAAAATCAATGAGGTATGTAATTTAATTGAATGTATATCATTTAATATTGTGTTAATGTACAATATACTGCTGTTTTATTTTGTAAAAATAAATTATACTCTCATATGGATAGAGATTTATCATAACATATGTTCTTGTAATATTTTCAATTTAATTTTATATTACTAAAATTAATTTTGATAAAATCCCAATTTCTAAAACTAGGTTTGCAAAAGAGAAATTGGCTTTTCTAGAATTGGGCTTTGTAAGAATTGAGTTGTTCTTTCTTTCTTTCTTTCCTTTTAGATGGAAAAGGAGAGGAAGTCTTGAAAAGGGGGGTTAGTGGGTAAACAGTTGGATTTATGAAAGCATAAAAAATGAATTTTTGGAGCTTATAAGGATGAATTTTAATAAATTATGTTTTGAAGAATTTTCCAAGGAATAAAAAGGGGGGGGAGGAATCTTGAAAAGGGGAATTTTGAAGAATTTTTAAGGGAAAAAAAAAATCTTGAAAAGGGCAATTTTGAGTTCAACCATTTAGATCTGTATTTTTTTTTGTAAAGGTACCAAAATTGAGTTTTTAAGGATTATAAGGACAATTTTGTGGAATTAGGGTTTGAAATAAAAACCCTTAATCTTAATAAATCTCTCCTGTTTTCTTTTTCTTTTTAAAAAATTTTCTTTTTTTTTTTCTTTTCTTTTTTTTTTTTTTCGTCGTGCTTCTTGGTTTATGCCTTCTTCTTGATTGAGAAAGAATGTTTTCCTTGCTATCACACGTGTATCTGCCTATGAACGTGGTGCTCTATGCAAATGGATTGCTTTAGTCCTCAACTTTTTAAGAGTAATTAAGTTATTTTTTTCTTTCCCGTCTTAAAAATGATGCATTCGTATTTATTTCGAAAGTTAAAAGAATATTGTAATAGCTCCTTTTATGGTACGACAATTTTATGAAATGTCACAATCAACTAGACTCATCATTTGAGATGTACCAGAGCGTGGATATGGTGATTTTAGATGATGAAAATAAAAGTGTTGGTCCATTTACTCTAAATGTGGATGCAAAGCCAATAACGTAAAATGAAAATAATTTGAAAGGAGATATGTTAACAAATAGAAAAACACTATGGATTGCCTTTTAAATTCATTAATGTTTAAAGTGTTTTATTACTCTTAAATATGATTGTGGATGCTACGGTTTACTTTATATTAAATTAAATTTTGTATGTGGATTTATAGTAAACTTTGTTTGATTTTGTACGGCAATTTTAAGTAATGTGAGAAATACATACAGTCTCCACTATGCTTGTGAGGATGGTAAAGTTGTTAATGGATTGTACTCAATCTAGGAAAAATCAAAATTTTGAATAGGCCTAGCCCTTAAGCACAGACATGATTAGTTCAAAATTCAAACTAAACCCAACGCCAGCTCAGGTCATTGATAACCCTAGGTGATGGGCACATAAGGTCTATTCAAGAAAATTCCAAGTAAAGTAGAGTTTTATAAAATTACTTTAAATAATATTGGAAACCAAACATACTTCTCTAATTTCTAATTAATAAATATGTTATTTACCAAATATACTTAACTATTACAAAAGTAAAAAACTAAAATAAGCTACCGAGGAATAAATAACTTATGTAAAATAACTTACCATTCAAATGAGTCATATCTATTAGCAAGGGTTAGAGCTGGCAATTGGTAAAGTAGCAGACCATTAGGTTGATCACTGTCTTCCCCAAGGATAACCACTTCGAATCTACAAAGCTTCTCTAGACTCCTCACAAAGACTTCTCGAATCCACGAACAAAGACAGTAAGAAAATAAAAATAATTTCTAATAAATTTGTAAATTGATTAATGAATGAATTAAACGAGTTCACAGCCCTTTAAACAGGGATACGGGAGGGAAATCAGAATCAAACTACAACTAAAACTCTTAGAATTCGCAACTTACTATAAGTAGTCAACTTACTATTTATAGACGGTTGTGATGTCTACTAGTGCGCAAGGTTTTTTGCCAAAAATAGTGTCCTATTTGGCTTTCGCCTAATTACTTCAAGTATTTCTCGCGTTGGGCGCAACTCCTAAAGCCCAACAAATGAAGAGTTATAATTAAACTAAAACATACTATTTATAGTAAAAATGGAATTAAAATAGGAAAACGACCGTCCATGTAATGGTATTTCGCAAATCCGACTTGTGCAACCTGGCATAGTTGGGTTGGGTGGCTAATGTAGCTCGTTCTACTCCAAAATCATATATTTTACGTCTGATAACTCATTCTGGATTGTGAGATACGCCCGATTTATGGTCCAAATCATTTTTGTTGTCGACTGGGCCTTTTCTGATTCATGTAAGCCATGAAACTGTCCGCAGTGATGGAGTTTTCCTTCTCAAATTAGAGGAGAGGTAGTGCATCAGGTTGTAAAACAAATATCTTTCACCACGTTGCTTGACCGGACGAAAGGAGCTGCTCGACCAGTCGAGACTTCCTCGACTCAAAGTCTAGCAAACTCTATTTTTTGGACTCGACTAGTCGAGGACCTAGCTTGACTAGTCCAAGGTCACGCAGATTCTGCGCGAATTTTGTGCGAACTACGTAATTTTGAGGTGGTTTCGCAGAGGTACGGAAAGGGAGTTGCCTAAACTATACATAGAGGTCCCTAGGGCTATTCTAGGGTATGCTAAAGTGTTTTCACGATCAAGGTGAGAGAGAAAAAAGAGAGAGGAAGCTTATGGAAGGAGAAATTCTGCTCGTAGAGGTGATCTATTGCGTAGTCGATGTCTCAGTGCTTCTACGTCCTCGTGATCGGTGAAATCTCTTTATTTTTCATTATTATCTTATTGTCCATCCACTCTTGCGTGAGTGAAGAAGGTTTCATATAAGCAGTATGTATTTGTGATTGGTTGTAACGTTCCACTTCATAGTGAATTGTTGATCTAGATCAGGTCCCATGGTTTTTACCTCTTCAAGGGTTTTTCACGTAAAATCTCATGTCATGTGGTTTGTGCTTTGATTTATTTCATTGCTTTATTATATCTCATAATTCTAGTGTTTTGAGAGTTGAGATCCTAAGGTTTTTGTGCAACACTCCCAACAAAGTGGTATCAGAGCGTCCGGATTAGTTGAACGGAGTGGGATCAGTTTTGAATTATGGAAGGTGGCTCATGCATCAAGGATGATCAGCCTCAATGATTCTAACTGTACCATATGGAAGGTTAAGATGGAGGACTTGTTTTATCACAAGGACTTGTATGCTCTAATTTTAGGCATATCAGCAATGATAAAGGATATTTCAAATGATAATTGGAAGAAGTTGGACCAGAAGGCGGTGTGATTTATTAGATAATGGTTAGACGATTCCGTATTCCACCATGTGTTTAGGGAAACCTTAGCCGCTAGCCTATGGTTGAAATTGCAAGGGTTATATGAAAGGAAGACAGCCAGTGATAAGATTTTTCTAATAAGACGACTTGTGAATCTTAAGTTCAAAGATAGTGGTTCTGTGACTGAGCACATAAATGAGGTAAGCAATATATTGAACCAGCTCTCCGCTATAAAAATGGTCCTGGACAATGAACTACAGGCTTTACTATTGCTTAGCTCATTACCTGATAGTTGGGAGACATTGGTGGTGTCTCTGTGTAAACTCTGCGCTAGACGGAAAGGTGTCCATGGAATAGGCAACTATTTATCTCTTTAATGAGGAGACAAGGAGAAAATCTCAGGGGTCTACTCAACAAGAGGCGGCCAGCCCTTGTGACACAAGATTGAGGAAGAGGAAAGAACAGAAAGGGTAGGAAGGCCCGAAATATATCAAGAGGTAAGTCGAGTGTCAGGAAGGATATTGAATGCTAAAATTGTGGCAAGAATAGGTACTAGAAGCATGAATGTCATAAAAAGAAAAATGACAAAAAAAAGGAAATGAGAAGGAAGATTAATCATACTCCACTACAGTCGCTTCAGATGGCGACGTCGTAGTTATTCTTTCGGTAGATCATGATGTTTGTCTCACGGCTACGAGTTAGAACACCGACTGGGTGATAGACTCAGGAGTCTCATTTCATGCAACTTCACTCAAAGATTTCTTCACAAGTTACAAGTCAGGTGACTTTGGGACCGTGAAGATTAAAAATTCTAGCATATCGAAGATTGTAAGAGTCAGTGATATTTGTGTGAAGACCGATGTGGGCTGTACATTGGTTCTCAGGGATGTGAGACACATTCCAGACCTTCGCCTCAACTTGATGTCTATGGGAAGGTTAGAAGATGATGGCTATGAAAATCAATTTGTTAGTGGGTGTTGGAAGCTCATCAAGGAGTCGTTGATCACATCCAAAGGGAATAAGTGTTGCACCCTTTACAAGTCAAGTGTCAGTGTGTGTAAGGGTGAGTTGAACGCAGTGGAAGATTCAACTACTAACATGTGGCACAAGCTTATAGGCCATATGAGTGAAAAAGTGTTTCACCTACTAGTAAAGAAGCAGCTCTTTCCAAATATAACAGGTATACCTCTCAAAACCTGTATTTACTGTTTATCAGAGAAACAACATAGAGTTTCATTTGTTAAATCTGTTTTCCATGTTAATAAAATGCATACATTAGATTTGATTTATTCTGATGTTTGTGGTCCTATAAGAACAAAAACCTTGGGTGGAGCATTGTATTTTATCACTTTTATACATGATGTATCTAGGAGGGTTTGGGTTTATGCTTTAAAATCCAAAGACGAGGTCTTTGGTGTGTTTAAAATGCTTCATGCTATGGTCGAGAGAGAGACAAGTAAATCATTAAAGTACATTTGCACTGACAATGGTGGTGAATACATTGGTGACTTCCATGAGTATTAGAAGTCCCTGGGTATATGACGTGAGTAGATAGTTCCCAAGACACCCCAACATAATGGTATGGCTGAGCGAGTGAATTGTACCATTGTAGAAAGAATCAGATGCATGTTATCCCATGCAAAGTTACTCAAGACGTTCTAAGGAGAAGCAATGCACACAATAATGTATTTGATAAACAGGTTTCCATCAGCCCTGTTGAATGGAGAAGTACCAGAGAATGTGTGGATTGGACAAGATTCATCGTATAATCATCTCAGGTTGTTTACATGGAAGGCATCCGTTCATATACCAAAGAACGAGAGGTCCAAGCTTAATACGAAGATCAGGCAATGTGTATTCTTGAGGAATGATGATGAAAAATTCAGTTACAAATTATGAGATCGAATCAAGAAGAAGCTCATCAGGAGCAAAAATGTAGTTTTCTTTAAAGATCAATGTATAGAAGACATTTGTAAGCCAGAGAAGATCCATCCTAGTTTAGGTGAGCTAGAGAACATGGATCTAGTTATTCCTCCTATGATACCTAATAACAGGGGAGTACAACATGGTACAGAGGACGATAGAGTTCCTACAGAAAATGGACTGGGGGAGTAGCCCCCACTTGATCCACCTATTGAGCCACAAGTGAAGAGGTCATCCAGGGACAGACATTCATTCAAGAAGTACTTACCGCATGAGTATATTATGTTCACTAATAGGGGAGAGGCAGAAGATTATTCTAAGACCTTAGCCGCGAGCATAAAAGGTTGAAAGTTATGCAAGAGAAGATGAAATCCTCTCCGGCATTAACCAGAGGTGGGGGCATTTGTACTGCATTTCTTCTTGAAGGCCATGAATTGCATTTCTCTCCCCTCTCTTGCATCAGTCAATGTCGTTTCCAATAGGCCTAATGCGCATTCCCACCCAACCTTGGCTGTCCTCTTTGTTAAATGGTTCAGGCCCCCTAAAGGCTAGCTCAAGCTAAATTTTGATGGGTCCACCCTTTCCAACCCAGGGCCCGCTAGAGGTAGGGGCATTTGTAGAGACAATCAGGAGAACATGAAGTTTGCTTTCTCCAATGACTACAGGAATGCCTCCAACAATTTGGCCGAACTACGGGCTATTTATGATGGAATGAAGTTGTGTGTTTCCGCCAGTTTCGACCAAGTTTGTATCGAAATGGATTCTAGCTAGGTGGCTGGGTGTTTGGTGGGAGAGAATAAGATCACGTGGGTTTAAAAATACTGGGTTGCTAGAATCAGGGAATTATGGAGTAGAGGAACCTTCACTATCTCCCTTATTCCGAGGGAAGCGAGCGGGCTAATTGATTGATTAGCCAAAGAGGGGAGCATAACACAATCTGAAAAGTTTTGCTCAAGCATCTCTCTCCTCCCTTGTTTGATTAAAGGTCGTGTGCTACTGGACAAAACTGGCCTTACATCTATTAGAAAGCAAAAATCCTGGATGTATAGAATATGATAGGCGGGCAACTAAAATGGTGCTGCCAAGCCCGAATATAGCCTAAGCTGTATATTTTGGTTTATCAATGGAGCTCTTGGGCCCAATTCTGAGCCTTTAAAAATAAAATAAAATAAAAAAGATGAAATCCTTACATAAGAACCACACCTATGATATGGTGAAATTTTCTAAGGACAAGAAAGCTCTAAGTAATAAGTGATTGTTTAGAAAGAAGATTGAGCAAAAGAATTCACAAGTGAGGTTCAAGGTTAAACTTCTGTTAAAGGGATTTAGTCGAAGGAAAGGTATAAACTTCGAGAAAATATTCTCACCAGTGATAAAGATGACATCCATACGGGTGTTGCTTGGGTTGGCAGGTAGTATGGATCTAGAGATAGAGTAGTTAGATGTTAAAACTGTCTTTCTCTATAGTGATCTGAAAGAAGAGATTTATATGCACCAACCAGAGGGGTTCAAAGTGAAAGGCAAAGAGCATATGATGTGTAGGCTTAGAAAAAGTTTGTATGGGATGAAAGAAACTCTAAGGCAATGGTACAAGAAGTTCAACTCATTCATTTTAAAGCATGGATATGACAGAACAGATTCGGTCCACCGTGTGTTTATGCGCAAGTTCTCAGATAGTGATTTCTTAGTTTTGCTGTTATACGTTGATGACATGCTCATCATGGTTAGAGACATCAAAAAGATTGACATGCTAAAACAAGAGTTGAGCAAGTCATTAACAATGAAAGACTTGGGCCCAACTAAACAGATCTTAGGAATGGAGATAACTCGTGACAGAAGCAATAGAAAGTTTTGGTTGTCAAAAGAGTGATATATTGAAAAAGTCCTAAAGCGGTTCAATATAAATGCAGCGAAGCTGGTCGGTAATCCACTGGATAGTCACTTCAAATTAAGCGGCAAGCAGTGTCCAAAGACGAAGGCAGAGGTGAATGAGATGAGGAAGATACCCTACGCATCAGCGGTAGGAAGTTTGATATATGCTATGGTGTGTATGCGCCTAAACATAGCATATGCGGTTGGTGTTGTCAGTCGGTATCTTACCAATCGTGATAAAGAACATTGGGCAGCAGTGAAGTAGATACTGCGGTATCTAAGAAGCTCATCCAAGTTGAGCCTATACTATGATGACAAAAAATCTTTGTTAAAAGGCTACACAGATGCAAATATGGTAGGTGACATAAACTCCAAGAAGTCTACATTAGGATTCATGTTCATGCTTGTAGGGGAAGCGGTATATAGGCAAAGTAAGCTACAGAATATCGTAGCATTGTCGATGACAGAGGTTGAATACATTACGGTCACAGAGGCATGTAAAGAGATGTTTTAGATGAAGAGGTTCCTACATGAACTTAGCATAAAGAATGAGCAACACATGGTCTATTGCGATAGTTAAAGTGTTATACACTTGAGAAAGAATTCAAGTCAGCACTCCAAGTCAAAACACATAGAGATTCAGTATCACTAGATCAGGGATACTTTGGAATATAAGGTGTTACAGCTTAAAAAGGTCCACACGGACGATAATGGGTCAGACATGTTGATCAAGGCATTGCTCAAGGGCAAGTTTAAGGTTTGTAGAAACTTGACTGACTTGAAGAAGGCGAATTCCTCCTGAGTCGGAAAGGGGGAGATTTGATGCAGTTTTCCTCCTTAGTTCAGAGGAGAGGTAGTGCATCTGATTGTAAAATGGATGTCTTTCACCGTGCTACTCGACCGGTCGAGGCTCACTCGATTCAAAGTCTAGCAAACTCTATTTTTTGGCATCGACCAGTCAAGGACCTAGCTCAACTAGTCGAGGGTTACACAGATTCTGTGCAGATTTTGTGCAGACTGCGTAATTTTGAGATAGTTTTGCAGAGGTGCGAAAAGAGAGTTGACTAAACTATAAATAAGAGTCCCTAAGGCTATTCTAGGGCATGATAAGGTGTTTTTACAACCAAGGTGAGAGAGAGAAAAGGGAGAGGAAGCTTGTGAAATGGAGGATTCTGCTCTTAGAGGTGATCTACTATGCAGTCGATGTCTCGACGGTTTTACCTCCTCGTGATCTATGAGATCTCTCTGTTTTTCATTATTCTCTTATTGTTCATCTACTTCTGCGTGAGTGAAGAAAGTTTGATCCAAGCAGTGTATGCTTGTGATCAATTGAAACGTTCCATTTCATAGTGAATTGTTGATGTGTACTAGGTCCCGTGGTTTTTATCTCTTCGAGGGTTTTCCACATAAAATCTCTCATGTCGTGTGGTCTGTGCTTTGAGTTATTTCATTGCTTATTATATTACATAATTCTAGTGTTTTGGGAGGCGAGATCCTAAGATTTTTGTGCAACGCTCCCAACACGCGGTGCACTCTACATCACATTGTCGTACATCGTTTAGCAATTCATGATCGCACGTGTGGCTTTACTTACTAGTCGTGCGTAGGGACAGCATGCACGCCTCTACGCCTGTTTTTACCGGAAGAAAGTTTTCATGCAAAGAAGTGAAAAATGGCACCCATCTCATGTAGAAAACAAACCCTTTGTTTTGTATGAATAAGGATTCCTGAGACGAGAGGAAGTGGATAAAGGAGTTGGAAGAAGAAGACAAAGATACAGGTGGAAAGATGGGCTATTTGTTTTACTAACAGAGACGCGTCAAAGAGAAGTAGACAGAAAATGAGATGGGAAGAAGAGCTCGTGTTCATTAGAATTGAAATATCGACGGGAGAGTTAACAAGGAAAAAAAGAGAGATCACAACCGTCCAAAAACAAGTAGGAGACAGTAAAAAGAGGCAGTGGCAACAACTAAAATCCGAGGAGACTTTGTTCTGTGACGTCTTCTCACGGGAAGAATGACAGACGGACAGGTATTGTTATTGGTTCTTGGGTTTTAACTGCATCCATGAGCTATAAGCACAAGAGGTGTGCGACCATCAGCTGCCAATGCGGACGTATGTGAAAGCTCTGGCCATACGCCAGCTGGGACCCACCATCGATGTCTCGTGATTCAGAAATACACAGGTCAGCCCTTTTCGTGGGCTATACGCCATTGCCTAAAAAGAGGATTGATTGTAAAGGAGTGGCAGTACTGGTCTACATTTAATAGACCTGTTTGGGACCCATCTAATGGACGGACCAGATTACACAGGTGCAAATTGGCACATTAGAGGAGTACCAACCATCACCCTTGCGTTTGTTATCTGACTCGTGATATGCCACCTTCATTAATTAATATTGTACTTACCAGAATTGTAGCACGGTTTTAATTACAATGTACTTACAATTAACATTGTACTTACAATGTACTATTAATTAACATTGTATTTACAATTCTGATCAATTGGCTGATTTATGCAAAGTACAATGTTAATTAATGGAGGTGGCATATCACGAGCTTCACCCAATTGGCTAATTTTTGGGATATCGCAGTACTTAAAAGATACCCAACAAATGTACGGCCCATATAGTGGTCGACCTCATGGGGAAGCTCCAATAAGGTTGAAGTCATAGTGTGTGTACGTGGAAATGGTATTACAAGGTCAACCTCATAGGAAGTTTCTATGAGTTCGAGCTGTGTGGGCTTCGCCACGATGTGTGTCAAACATTGTCACCATGCATTTGATGGGTCCACTTTAAGTTATAAGATATCCTAAAAATCAACCATATATGAAAGCTAAATGAGCCATATCATTTACAATCATGTGAAGACATGCATAAAACATATAAAAGCATTTAGTAGGGCTCACTTAAGTTTTAAATGTAGCTAAAACTTGGTCAAACCTGTCATCCAAGTAAGACATTGACAATAGATGGTCTAGAATTGTGAACCACATGCAAGCGAGCTCAATAAATTATTATAAATGTTTTAATAGGAGAGTAGCCACACTAAATTGTTGTCCAAAGTTTGATTTTTAAGTCAGTGGCCCACCATGAAATGATGTGATTGATGAGATAGATGTTCGACACACATCAAGGTGGGGCTCACACAACTCATATATATATATATATATATATATATATATATATATATATATATATATATATATATATATATATTATAGAGAGAGAGAGAGAAGTTTGACCATGGCTCTAAAACTGACTCAATAGTCTCTGACTTGGGAATTTTATTGATAGAAATTTTGAGTGATTCCATCATGCGGCTTAAAAGAGAGATGAAATTTGCCAAATAAGCAAAAACCACACTCCTTCTATTTGTATCTTGTTTTTCTTCTTTTTTTTAGTTATATACTTTTATTACTATTTTAGTTATTTGTAACTTAATGGTTAAATATCTGGTCAAGCTAACTCATCCAAATCTTCGAGTCAATCCTTCCTTGCTGGACGTGAGTAATATCATCACACATCAAATTTTTTTATTTTTTTTTTATTATTTTTTTAAGACACACACACTCACACCTTAATGGGATTTCACCACCTATGGATACTTGAACCCTTAATCGGGTGTTGAAACTCCTAAGAGTCTACCACTGCAGCAGGAGTAAGGATCCACATCAGTTGCTTCTTACACAACTTCCTTGATTAACAATAAAAAATAAAATAAATAACCCACAAAGCCACTTGCACAAATAGAAAAGAGTTGTACACACTCGTATAACGGCTTCACATAGCAAATCTACCAGAAACATCCAAAAAGAGAACTAATCACCTACCGGTACTGGACAATTACCACTATGAGATGTAAAAGTTATTGTTGTCATTATGTAATTATTATTACTATTATTGTAACTACATTATTATTATTATTATTATTATTTTCCTTTTTCACTTTTTAAAATTAATTCGAATGTTACTATTAAATCGTGGAGACTACATATTATGAAAAATTGCACACCATCTTAGGTGAGCACCCATGCACACCTTTGCACAATTGTGCCTAAGGCACAAAATCTGAATGGTCCATGTGATGCGGCACCCCTTGAAATTCTATGAGCCCAAATCTAAAACTCTACTGGGCCATAGCGAAGAGAAATGCAAATCAAGGGAGAAATTTGTTTCCTTTTGCCATCGCCCACCAGAGTCTTGTACCAGGCTAAATGCTTATCCAAAACCCATTAATACTACTAGACTCAGATTCCTATTCTAACTTTGGCATCGGACGGTCCCCTGCTGTGGCCAAGCCCTCCTTTGTTTTCTTCCTATACAGGTACTCGAAGCATAAAAAGGTGGACTAGGTTTTTGTATCCACTGTGATAATCACGAATACACACACACAAGAGAGAGAGAGAGAATGGCAGGTACAATATGCATATTAGCCAGGACAATACAGCTGTGTATGGACAGATATTACACAAAAACTCACACATGCACTATATGCGTACATACACATTAACAGTGACTGTAGATGAGCAGTTGTCCGTACAAGTTATGAACCAATATGCAGATAAGCCCAACATGTCCAAATATTGGGTATTTGTGCCTTCCAGCGCAGATCGACAAGCTACCCTGTTTCTACCTGTGGAAGCTGGGGTAGAAAGATTTCACAGTAGGGTTGGTCGGACCTTTCAGCTTATATAAGTGGGCCCAATATTTCAGTAATTCAGGACTTACAATGGGTCTCACCATATATATGGACAAGCACAGCAAACAGATAGGACTGGAATATCCCAGATGTAGAATCCTTGCCCTATTATTTGCTTGAATGGGAATCCTATTTTCTATTTCTTTCTAACCATTTCTTTGTTGGCATTGAAAGGGTTACCATTCACCATTCTGGGTTTTTTTTTTATATTATTACATGAGTCCATATTATCAACGGCTTGGATCACTAAACAATGGGCCAACACTAGTACTGTACAATCATTCTGCCTCAGCTTTATATAATTATATGAGAAAAACTGTGATACTCAGGTAGAGTGGGCTAGATGATACGTAGGCACTTGGATTTTGAAGATTTGGCATACAAGTAGTCAAATTAAACCGTTCAAATTATATAAAAATTTAATTTATTAAATTATCTGACCATCAGATTGGTGGACATTTACTGGACAGCCAAAACTGAAAATATCCAACGGTCTTGTTTCCTTAAACAAGTGTCCACGCAAATCAGAGGTTAGGATTGTTCAACTAATCTGATCTTGGGATTGTGACTTGGCCACAGTTGGCTGCACAATCTAGTCCGTTTTATTTAAGTTAATATATGCAATCTGTATAATTTTTGAGTGCCTGTGTATCAAGCATCACACGCAGCATGAGTATCATATAACTCCTGGTAATAATAGCTTCAAAGGGGAAAGAGTGTGGGACCGCGCGTGCCGTCCTCAGTGCATCCACGTATAGTACCAAAAAAGTTGCTCCCTCACGTGAAAGAGAGATGGAGCCTCTGCGTTTGTAGTAGTAACAGGGCTTGCCCTGCGCCTGCTGCTGGGGCTAGCTACCTCAGGTCCTCAACCAAAGGACCCATCTGATACATGATGGCACAGATATGACTATTCACACGCATGCGCACTGATATTGTCTCCTTCGCACATTGTACCTGAATTGAAACCATTCAGACCGTAGGCCCCATCCTGTCAGATGTGGGGCAAAAATCACACCAAGGAGATGAACTTAAACATCTGATTGGTGGGCTCGAATTATAATGGAAGGCTAGGATCATCCGTCCGGTCTTCTTCGGGGTCGTGTTAGAATGTGTTGAGATTTTATAAAAATGTAAAATAAAGTAAGTATAAAAGAAAATAGATTAAATGGTGACCTAATACCATGGCATGCATAGTGGTGCTAGGATGTGACGAGATTTTATTGAGGCACTTGCCACAAAACGTGATTTGTGATTTAGCTGCTGACTCCAGCATCAGGTAGCCTGCTGGTGTCAAAGCTCTGCAGGTCGTCCATGATGTGTGTTTTATACATTTTGCCAGCTCTACCGCCTATCCATTTTGCTAACCCATTGTAGGGCAAAAGCCTAAAAATAAGGTAGATCCAAAGCTTAAGCGGACAATATCACAAGAAAGAATGGAAACTAGCTGTCTATTGTACAAAGGTTTCGAGTCAAATTGATAATTGTAATTTTCTTTTATCCAAGGTTACAAGACCTTACAAACAAATTGGATGGTAAATAAATATTACAGTTAGTCTTAAAAAGTTTTAAACATTGAGTGCTCAAGCTCCAATGTTTCTATAGTGTGGACCACTTGAGCTTTGGACCAAACTCGTTCCGGGGCCTTAAAATGAGCTGAAAAAAGGATGGTGATGCAGGGAAGGACGTGAGGTCGAGCACCGTCTTCCTCAAGATGATAAATATTTCGAATCCACGGAACTTCTCTGGACTCCTCACAGAGACTTTTCGAATCCACGAGGAAAGAAGGTAGAAAATAAGAATAATTTCTAATAAATTCGAAATTGATTAATGAATTCCTAAAATCAAGTTCACAACCCTTTAAATAAGGGAACCAAGCAATAAGAAAGAAATCAGACTCAAACTACAACTAAAACTCCTAGAATTCACAACTTACTATAAATAGTAAACTTACTATTTATATACGGTCATGATGTCTACTAGTGCGCAAGGTTTTCGGCCAAAAATAGTAAGTGTCCTATTTGGCTTCATCAAACCGTTCTCCTAATTATCCTAAGCACTTTTCATGTTGGACACAACTCCTAAAGCCCAACGGATGAAAAGTAATACTCAAACTAAAACTTACTATTTATAGTAAAAATAAAATTAAAACGAGAAAACGACCGTCGATCAGGGGGTTTCTCGCAAATCCGGGCTGCGCAACCCGGCATAGCCGGGTTGGTTGGCTAAAGTAGCTCGTTCTACCCCAAAATCATATATTTTACGTCAGATAACTCATTCCGAATTGTGAGATACGCCCGATCTAAGGTCCGATGGTCCGGATCACTTCTGTCGCCGACCGTGCCTTTTCTGATCCATCTTGGCCATGAAATTGTCCGCGACCCGCTCTACATCAGATGGACAACATAAATAAAATAGACACATCATAGTATGAGCTTGTAGAGCTTTGACACTAGCTAGCTGGCTGGTGTTGATGTCACCAACCAAACCGCATCAATTGCTAGCGTTAGAGATGGGACATGCTTTGAAAAATTGATAGCTTGAGTGCATAGTTGAACGGGCTCATGTCAAGCAGAGCATATGATCCAATTGAAATCCAGCCACATCCCAGCACCACCATGTTATACTGCAATCCTCTGCATGATGTATAAAGCATGTTTGAAAGTCAGTTAGATCCACCATCAGCCAAATTTTATGGAGCTTTCCATCCAATTAAATTCCATCGTAACACCCAACTCCATCAACGTAAGAGGGCATAGCTTTCATTACATGGCATATGTAAATGTTGTTCCAGATGTTCACGCAGCAGGGATAACCATAACGGAATCAGGGAAAGAAAATTTAAAACCATTTAAAAATCGTGTAGCAACATCATCAAAATCTAGGTCATTTTGCATGGCTGTGATCATCTAATTAACTATTTTGAGTTTGGTCCATGACTATTCATGAAGCCTTACGCAGAACGAATGGTTGAGATCATCATTCAGATGCCGTATTTAATATTTTGAAGAGGTGCCATAAAATGCTGGGGTGGACAATGTACAGTACGTTCTCGCTCTCAGTTTTACATACAGAGCTGTTGATTTAGTGATCCAGAACGTTGATACGACAGAACTGACAGCTGGGTGGTCCATGGTCAGAAAATCCATCAGATTAGAAAGTCCTAGTTGTAGAATATTTAGCCATTCATTACTTGGACGAACAAACTATTGCTATATTTTCAACTTTGGTGGGTGATCCTATCCATCCAATCAATGGATCTTGAGCTGTTGATGTTTGCCAATTAAGCCCATCACTGGCAATCCATCTAGAGGTTCTTGATGGGATGGTCAATATTAGCCGATAAATCTACTCACTTTGGATGGCCCAAGTGGATCCGGTGGACGGTACAATTCAATTAAGGTTGGTGTGGGCTGCATCGTTGAATCATTCCGTCGTACCACATATAGGTAGCCAAGCATACCGTTTATGGCCATACGTCAGTTAAACGATGTTGGTAATACTAACCGTCCAAGTAAAAGCAAAAAAAGGAATGATTATGTGTGGGACCCGGCCTTTGTAGATTGTTTGTACCTGGGGGGCCATGGTTTGGTGATCTGAACCATTGATTCGATGGGACAGAAGGGAGTTGGACCGTGACCCAAGAATTTCCTGAATGGGAATATTCTAAAGTAGAGAAGAATAAAGGGTGGGTGGTTAAGATGTTCCTATAAAGAAAAAGAGTAATTTCGGGTATGGTCGATCATATAAGACGGAGATGACCATACTAACGGTCTGGATGAGAAGAAAAAAGAGGAAGGTAAAAAGAGGTGGGAGGAAGGTCAAAATGGGAAAGTGAAAAGAAGGAGAAAGAAAAGGGGAAGAAGAGGACAGAAGAGGGAAGGGAGTGGGGACAAAAGAAAAGGAGCGAGAGGCTCGTGACTGACTGGCTTGCCTCCCCCATGCAAATCATCGTCTGACTCATCTCCCCATCTCTTATCGATAATGCCCCTCCCACGCCTCTCTCCCTCTCTTTCTTCTCTCTTCTCTCTCTCTCTCTCTGACTCTCTCTCTGCCCTCCTTAACAACCAAAATACCCACGCTCTCCATCCAATTATCCAGGCTGCCACTCAAACTAATAATTCCGAGGAAAAACCCTGGTAATCAAGAAGGTTCAAGAGGTTGGTTATTCTGAGGGACCAACCAAGGATACCTACCAAGGAAAAAGACAGTGGATCTTTCCCCCTTTTCCCTTTTTTTAAAAAAAAAAAAAACGAAGGTTCAAGAGGTTGGTTATTCTGAGGGACCTTGTACAATAAGCTAATTATCTTTCTACAACTCCTGGCAGAGTAAGCTTATTCTACATGTGCTGCTTGTGGGGCCCAGCAGGCGTCAAACCTATGGAGAAGGATCACCTCACTATAAAAGATGATGGATGCCCTACATTAGGCCGATCCAAGCATCATGTAGGTCACCACATGATCTGGAGGTTTTTGGATGGATGTTTATTTTTCTCCATGGTGTGGTGCATTTAATGATTATATGGTTCTTAATTGGGATCGTTCATGGTGGGCTCACATAATGCACAGGTTGGATGGCATCACATAAACATGGTGGGCCATATACATTTCTACGGACAACCCTCATATCCGTGATAGCCTACAGGATGGTTGTATCAGTCTGACTTTTTTGTGGTGTTCATTTCTCATAGATGTGCATGTTAGATCTGAATTGAGGAATTAATCATGGATCATCTATGCATCAATCATAGAGATTTAATATCATAATCTTAAAACGTACATGATTAAAAAGATATTTTTTATGTCTCGATGTCGCTGACAGAAATCCTGATCTTCTGCACCTCACAACTTTAAGATAACCTCTTAGTAGAATTAGGATTTTCTCTATTGTGTTGATAAGGGGACCAAGATATCTATTTAAAAAAAAGATAACTAAAGAAGCTTAACCACCATGCTTCTCTTTTCTAAGTGTCTCCGAACCATAAGTTTCTATATATAGCTTAATAATTGTGTATAGCGACTGTGGTACAACCATCTCACCCTAAACCTATTTACAATTATCCTGACTGTAATGGGACCTGATGAATAATGGTACAACCATCTCACCCTAAACCTATTTACAATCTGAATAATCTAATGGTCTAATATAAACTAATGATGAGTATCACGGGGTAACCTTGCTTAATTAAAAGGTTGGATGCCATGCACATAACCCGGATCAGTCTCTCAAGGACTGGACACCGGTTTAGCCGTACCACAGCTCTAACCGGTCGGAATCAAGTCAAGCTCATACAGCGTGGGAATCTAATCGAAATAAAATAGATAGAATCCAGAGCCGAATTTTGAAAAGACAGCGCCCGAAGGCCCCCATCTAAGCAAAATCCAGGCCTAAAAAATCCAAGGGCTGGCCCATTAACAGATAATTGGAGTTTTCGAATAATCATAACCATCTTATTAATGGGTCACCTCATGCACGAATCAGATGACGCACACGTTTGGGAGGTTTGCAGGTGCGCTGCACGTAAATACGCTAGTAGTGCTGGAAACCTCTGAATTACCAATTTACCATATCAAGTGTTTGTAAATAAGTAGGATCGGAATAAGGCGGTTTAGTCACGTGAGAAAGGTAGTGGCATTTCTGATATTCTTCAACATACTAGGGGCGTCATCGTAACTTGTCGGTATCACAATCTGCATGCTCTCCTTTTTCCTAATTATATAAAGGCCATCCATGACAACCATAAGCAACTCCAAACCTTGTTAGATTCAGAGAGAGAGAGAGAGAGAGAGAGAGAGAGAGAGATGGTGTCTCGGTCTCAAAGAAAGCTGGCCCTGCGCCGGAAGTTACGTGTTCTTCGGTCTCTCACCAGTTCCAAATCTGTAAATATTCTAAAATGCTATACCGTTCTTTAACTGTCTTTTTTTTTTTTTTTTTTTTTTTTTTTGTTCTCTTATATGTATTGTAGATTTGGGTTTTGGTATTATTATTTTCTTTTGCAAGTTTATTTCGCTATGTGACATGCGTGTTTGGTGTTGGGTCCAGCTGAGGAGGAAGTCTGTTATAATGGACGCTCTTGATTATATCAAGGAATTGAAATTGAAGGTTGAGATGCTGAACAATGCATATAAGAACCTGGTCAACCAAATTCAAGTGCCCACGGTCCTCTCTCTCTCTCTCTCTCTCTCTCTCTCTCTCTCTCTCTCTCTCTCTCTCTCTAGTTTGGGATCCTAGCCGTTGGATTTCGGAAATTTTCAGACCTAAACCGTTTATGTGATAGGGATCCCGTGAATGGCGAACGCCCAAAAAAAAATTTCAGAGAAGGAGAGCAAAGTACAAGTCTTTTATTTGTGGGAGCAGACTAGGGCTTCACACAACACGGTAAGGCCCTGACGTGGCAAGATTTGATTGGGCCAGCCCCTGCCACTTTCAAACAGGACGTGGCGCATGGACCAATCAAATCTCGCCACGTCAGTGGCCTCGCCAAATCTCCTCCCTCTATTTGTTGTCCATCCACCATACAGGACGCCGATTTCCTGCCAAAGCCGCAGGAAGTTCATGCGCTGAAAACTTAGGTGGGATCCACCATGATGTTTTTCATGAATCCACTCCGTCCCTCCGTTTTTTTAGTTCATTTTAGGGGAGTATACTAAAATAGAGAAGGATCCAAGACTCAAGTGGACCGTACTAAAGGAAAAGGGAGTTAGGGAAATTCCTACCATTGAAACCTACCTGTGTTCTAAAATGATGCTTACATGCAATCCACACCGTTAATAACGTCATTACCACTGGGATGAACTGAAAACACAAATATTAGCATGATTCAAAACTTCTATGGCCCCACAAATATTTCAACTGTAGACTTTCAATTACCACGTTTTTGGCCCACTTGAGCATAGGATACGGTTCATTTTTGGCCTCATACCTTAAAAGTAACTCACAATACGGATGGACGTGGAGGATTTCTCGCAAACATAAAAGTGGGTCCACCTGGGTTCCCAGCGCAGGAACTTCCTGCCAAAGGCTACCGCAGGAAATCCGCGTCCCATTACGTATCGTATTGCATTGCTTTGGATGTATTACCTAAAATCTCAAAAAAAAAAAAAAAAAAACCATACTCGTCGTATTTCCCTTGATAGAGGTTGATCTCACGTGATACGACTGTAAGGCATGTGAGCTGCAAATTTGCAATCTGGCCGGATATTGACCTTTTGGGAATCCAATAGTAGTATAAATTTGGAATGTAGTGGCAGGGTTCATTTTCAAGAACTCCGCTCACGGACTTGGGACTGCATGCGAATGCATGCTACAGACGTGCTAGATCCAGTCCGTCTATCATACCAGCTCTTGACCAGCGGTCCACATTCAAAGTTTGCAGGCAGCCCATCTCAGAACATACATGATGGAACCCACATAACAAATTTCCCTGATATCACACATGTGCCACTCCTACTCGTATTTCTCAATTTATATTTATCATATTTCAGGAGGTGAAAGTTGAAAGGAGCGAGAAGGGATTTGTGGTAAGAGTATTATGCTCGAAAGGCCGAGATTTGCTGGTGAGGATATTAGAAGCGTTTGATCAGATGGGCCTCAACGTGCTCCAAGCTAGAGTTTCATGCAACAACAGCTCATTTTGCATGGAAGCCATTGGCGAAGAAGAAGAAGTTGAGAGGGAGAGGTTGGACGTTCGAGTCGTGAAACAAGCTCTTCTAAAGGCTTTGGAAAGCAAGGTGGATGGATGTGTGTGTTTGGGTCCTCCTAATTAGACAGTACATAGATATATGTATACAGAGAAGCTGTGCTTGTAAGCACACATAGATTAGGGATTTTAATCAATCTTGAGGTTTGTAGAGAGAAGACAGAAGAAGAAAAGAGTGTATGAGGCTCATATGGTTTACCTCTCCTTTTTAAGATATGGTGCCTTATCACCGTACACTTGGCATGCATACGTGTTAATCTACTGGTAAATTCATGGGGCCCATTGTTTATGTTTATGGAGTGCAAGTTGAAAATTAAAACAAAATGAGAATAAGACCTTATTCATGCCTGGGTGGTAGACTCACACGAGTTTCAACGTAAGGTCATGTGTTCAAATATCTATTGTGGTGAAATTTCTCAGTGGTGTGAGTGCGTGTGTGTGTGTGTATATATATAAATATATATATATATAATATCATTGGGAGCAGGCCATGATGTAAGAATCAGGCCGATCGGATGATCTTAATCCTATGAATGAAGTCAATTCGTTACAGCCATCTGTGTTTTATGAGCCAAAGATCTCGTAATTAGATGCTTATGATCATGCAATTTGAGTATCTTTTACCATGACTTGTCCCTATTTTCTGAAAGAATAATGATTGAAATCAAACAATTTAAGGCCCCATGTGTCTTAGAAAAGCTTTGGGTACGTTGTAAGGCAGCCGTGAATTGGGGACATCAACAAAACCTGTATTTTAACTTATTAAATTATTAAATATCAAAAGACTCGATGGAGACTTTTAATCGACCGACCTGACTAGACACCCAAATCTAGTCCGGATTTTGAATTAGGATAATACCAGAATAGAGACTGAGTTTAACAAACTATGATCGAACTATCCAAGCTATCCAATTTGTGGCTATAAAATGAATTGTAAAAATAAAGAGGCCAAAGGCTTAAATTCAATGAGTTGATAAGATAGTCAAGATTGTTCTATCAACGAATTTTGGGTGTTGCACTCACAATTTGAATGGCCATATTGCAGGGAATGTGCGGAAGCAACTCCAAGTTAGAATTAAACAATAATAGATCAAATCAACCAAATACACAAAGAACACAAGGTTTTATATAGAAAAACTCTTGTGGAAAAAAATTATGGCACAAAGCTATAGCGAATCCACTATAATAAATAATGTTAAAAGAGATGAAAGGACATACCAATCCAAGAAATTTTCAAAAAACATAGAAAACCCTAGCTATGCTCTCCCTTTTCTCACAAAAGTCCTAAACACATTTTCAATATCCTAATTTCTTATTATAAATCCTTATAAAGAGTTACGGCCAAATTAGGAAACAAAAGCCACAGTTCTGCAAAACTATACAAGTCAATCGATGGGAGCTTCAATCAAATCGAGTGTCATCAACAACCTATAAATGGCATCGAAGCCATCTTCGATCAGATCTAAAGGTGTACACGAGTCGAACTGAGTCGAGCTTAGCACAGCTCGACTCGGCTCAGCCACTAGCTGACCCTAGTTCGAAGTCAGCTCAGCTCAGTCCTCGAGCCTGACTGGCCAGCTTGGCTTGGTTCAGTCAGCAGCCCTAACTAGTTCGAGCCGAGTTCACTTGTGCAGCATTTTCACAAACACATGTACTGCACCTTCAAAATCTCACTGTATCTAAAACAGCAACAACAGTTTTAAAGGTATTTCATCAAATACCTTATAGGCAACATCAAAATCAAGAAAAAAATAGTATTTGTTTCATATGCATACCTTCCTTGCCACCACCCGACACTTCGTTGAGTCATTTTATCAAACACTTGGTGAGCAACATCAATATAATCGAGTCGTCGAACTGATTTGATCCAAGTTCAATTCAAGTTGGGTTCAATCTAAATCAAGTCAAGCTTGAACTCGATTTAAAAATTTTTTCAAGCTCAAAAAATCAGCTCAACTCAGCTAGAACTTAGTTTCGAACAGAGTTGAATCGAGCTTTTTCACGTCAAGTTGAGCAAACTAACCGAGCTAACTCGGTTCATGTACAACCCCAATTGGATCGATTTGGAAAAAAAAAAAAAAGGGTCCAATAAGCAAAAGCTAAAATTTAAGATTTTTCTTATCGAATTGACCAATCTTCAATATAATCAAACTGCTCTTTCTTCATATTCATTTAAGACATCTATTAACGGGTCAAGATATACATACATTTATAGTACTTGCCCTCTACGAATTGGGCTCACTTCTTAATGAATATGGACCGTCCATATAATGGAGGAACAAGCCCTAGCTATGAGAATGCGCCGATTGAAAGTCTATAACCATCCATCCATCACACATTTTTCAATGATCTACAAAAGTTTGATCAACAATTAAGAAAATAGTTCCATTCTTATTTCTCGATTGGGAGCTTTGTTAATGGAAGTAAATGGTAAATGGAATTGGAGGTAAATGAATTGGGAGTAAATTGCTTACTTAGTTGTATTCGAATGGAAGTAAATGAAATGCATTTGAAATCTAAATATTCTATTTAAATGGGATAAATTAAAATGCATTAGAATTTTTATATTTACAAGAATGTATAAGATATCCCAAATGAACTTTAATATCTCAAATCTATGTACTTATGTGATATTTAATAGAATAATTATGATAAGGTTATTAAAATATATACTTTGGTGAAAATTTGAACCTTGGGTGGGCTACAACCTTAAGAATTACAAACAAGCAACTTGCTAACATTTTTAACCGTCCATTTAGATGGTTAACCTTTGGACACTTTGGATCATGTTGTGGTGAAATTTTATTAATGTTGTCGATAATTAGATTATTTTACAATATCATTAACATGCCTCATGTATTACCAACATGCATATGGTGGCACTTTTGTGTGCCCATGCGATTCTCCAAAACAAGTTCAAAAAGACATTTACCCCCATTTATTTCCAAATCTTTTTATTCAAGTGGATTCAATTGCAAGCTCGTTTATTCCTATTCCATATCATTTCTATGCATTTACATATTTATTCCATCCAAAACGGAAACAGTAGAACTGCAGCAACTTTTTACCATAGGCCCGTCCATGAGTTGGTCTATCAGTTGATCGGTGCAGATTGATCGGCACATTTGCTGGTCTCATTAGTTGATGGGGTTGTACCAGTTACTAAACCGTGGTCATGGCCCACTGGATCTGAGCCGTTGGTGTTAGGAGAGACAATGTGAATCCGCATGCGTAATGCAGCGAATCTCTGAAATCTTGTTCTTAGTGTATGACGTTTTGTCGGGTGGTACCATTTGATTCCTGCTTTTGCTGAGAAATCTTGTTCAAGTGGAACATACGACAGCGCGGATGCATTTTGGTGTACTAGGGTCGAGAATTCTACTGTACGCTCAGGTTTTCATTTGCACAGGTGGGTCCCATGGTTCGCTGATCTAACCTGTTGATATGATTTTTCTAATTCTGGATGACTAACACCAATTAGAAATTCCTAACCCTTCAAATAGTAGACACAAAATAAACGGTTCAAGATCAAAAATACAACAATGGTTTACGTTCGACCAAATGAATGGCAATGATCTGATGGCGGGATCTTTACGAACCTGGGGTTTTTTTTTTTTTTTTTGGTTCATGGGACTCCATGGTGGGGCCTATCATATCAATGGATTGGATTGGATCACAAGAAGTGTACTACAGAAACTCTAGTATTGTGTGATACCACTCATTTTGCTATTAATTTTTTATTTTTATTTTTTAACACACGCACACCACACACCCCACACACTCACGCTGGTGGAATTTCACCACCCATGGGTACTCGAACCCTTGGCCGGGAGTTGAAACTCCCGAGAGTCTACCACCCGGGCATGAGTAAGGACCCGATTTTGCTATTAATTCGTTAACATGAACCCGTCTTTCTTCATGCAATGCATAACCGTTCACGTGGCTGTCCGGTGGGTAATCCAGATCGCCCATCAGACAGGCCCTGTCATGGTTGGTCCATTGTAAGTAACCACACAAACAAAACAATCTAGATTCCCAATGCATGTCTCTGGAAGAGAGGATGACGCAAAGCAAACAGAATCAAAACGTACCCATGCATAGTCTTGCGTAAGCTCACATACACGTGCAGCCAAGCACATCCACACATGCAAATATGTCACACGTGTTCAATTTCTAAACTTTCAATCTGGGACCACACCGTTTAGATCTTCTGGCCTTAAAATCAGGCCGTTCTACTCCTCAGGTCGGCCATTGTGGACCATCCGTTCTGTAGATAATGACCGATCTGAGAAGTGGAATGACCTGATTTTTAGGCTGGAAGATCGAAATAGTGAGGCCCACCTGATGTAAACTCGACGCCACACCAACGTGCCCTAGTGGCATATGTGTTTCGTGTGTATGGGCAGGGCTTTCCACGCCATCTACTCGCAGGCCAACTATTGAAGAGTTGAGATTGTTCCACGCAGGTGATTATTTCTGAGAATTGTACTTAAAGGGTAGAGATGTGTGTGAGGGAAAAGAAAATAAATTAAGTATGAATTAGAAAGGCGAACTTACAATCAATTGAGGGCATTTGGTCTAGTGGTATGATTCTCGCTTCGGGTGCGAGAGGTCTCGAGTTCGATTCTCGAAATGCCCCATTTAGTAGCTTTTTATATTTTGTTTTTGACATTAACTCTATTCAATCACCACTGTTTCCCATGGTGTGGTCCACCTGAGATTTGGATATATTTATTTTTTGGGATCATGTCTTAAAATAAGTTCTCAAAACAGATGGGCCGCGTGGATGTAAGGCACATATATCACAGTGGGGCCCACAGTGATATACCAAAGCGGGGCATGTACTAGACATTGGATTTAATGTGGATGAATAATCTAACATCTCCTGGGCATTTGGTCTAGTGGTATGATTCTTGCTTTGGGTGCAAGAGGTCCCGAGTTCGATTCTCGGAATGCCCCATTATTTTTTATTCATGTTTTGCATTATGACTAAAACAGATTAGAGTCTCTCCCACGAATCTCAATGTAGCTTTTAATTATTAATTGATTTTATTTTATACATATAAGGCCCATGTGTCAACTACATTTTTAATAGAATTATAGGATGTGGTGGGATAATGTGAAAATGTGTAATCCACTTGTGATGCCCTGTCACTGATTGTTTGTCTCCAAATTCACATTTATCAGAAAATCTTGTGTAGGTACTCTGTGCCCATTGACGTGATGTTGGAGAATAAAAATATATGAAGGTGCCAAATGCCGAGAGATAAATGAAAAATAAATAAATTGATGGAATTGTCTTACAGTTTATTTTTAGTAGGAAATTTTCAAAAGGCTACAAACTTAGCTTAGAAGGATACTATTAATAGAAATAACCTGATCAATAGTTTACAGTCATGAACCCTTTGTAGCTTATTTTATTAATCAGAATAACCTGATCAATAGATCACATTGGTGCCGGCACATGTATGGCGTGTATAAGAGCCTTATTACATGCCGTATGCAATTAGTAAAGCTCTTAATTTCTTTTTATCAAGGGTTTTACCTTTTCCCTCTCCATTAAAATAATAATAATAATGAGGGCAAATACTTCTTTTTACCCATTTTAATATTTTGGGAAGCATGCCTTGGTAAGGAGTCTTTTTCAGGTAGAAGAAGAAAAAAAAAAAACACTAATAAGTAGGTAAGTTTTTATGAAATTCCCTTTTAAAACACAACCCATCCATCATGTTGCCAATATCACGATGGACCCAATTAATACAGTTCTTCAAGCTCCATTGTTTGCAGTGGGCAGAACTCGGAGCTATGTTTGCAATTGGTTTTGCATGTATGTGACATCTAATCTGCCCTTTAGATGATCCCCCCATTGTTAAGCTTTGTGGCCAAACATCTGCCTACTACATAACTTAAGCAGAATACAGGATGAAGAGACTTTTTAGAAATCAAATTGATTGAAATATCATGCAAATAAAAATTTATAATTGGATGGTAAGTTATTTTAAATAAGTTACTTACATCATAAGTAGTTTATCTTGATTTTCAATTATTTAACAGATAGATATGTTTGATAAATAATATTATTATCAAACAAAAAGTAAGGAAACATTTTTGGTTTCAAATATTATAAGTAATTATTCCTTAAATTTATTTGATCTCCCTCATATCCACCATCCATCATGTTGGGCCAACTTTTGATGTAAATTATTCATTATGTGGACTGACCTAATAATGAATGGACCATATCCAAGATGATGGTGGATATGGTCCATTTATTATTAGGGGCTGACATTTAATATGCATTGTTCATTATATAGGACCCTCGTCTAGGTCATCCATCAAGTGGGGCCCACCATCAATATCCATCGCCGATTAGGTGGAGCCCACATTTCATGTAAAATGTCTATCATGTGGGCCAGGCAAACCTTGGATATATGCCACTCATCATTCGAATTGGCCTTGATGTGGATCGTCCATCATGTACAGCCCACTATTTTAATTACCCATCATGTGGAGCCCACTTTTGATGTGGATTGTCAGGCCCCACCTTCAATAAAGGTTATACAAAATGTGAAGCTACCTTGAATATGGGTCATTCATCATTAGGGGCACACCTTTGATGTGGACCATCAATTGTGGGGGCCACCTCAATATGGGCCATCTATCATGTGGGTTCCAACTTCAATGTCCGCAACCCATCATATGAAGCTCACCTTTGATACGAACGGCCCATCCATAGGCCCTACGTTTGAAATGAGTTATCTATTATACTATCTTGTTTTGGATGTGGGCTATTTATCACTAAGAGCCAACCATTAATGTGTACCATTCATTATGTGACTCACATTAATATAAGTCATCCATCATGTAAGGCTCACCTTTGATCTATGTTGTCTCGTGTATGGGCCCCATCTTTGATATAGACAACCCGTCATGTGGGGCCTCCTTTGACATAGATAGTGAGAGAGAATCTCCTTTAACATGAACGGTGAGAAAGCCTTCTTTAATGTTGACCCCAAGAGAAGTAGAAAAATTAATAGGCTCAGACATTAATAATGCAAATCTTAGTAAAATAATTCACTTTTAGCACATAAATTACTTTTACAATAATATTTATCAAACTTAATTAAGTAGGAAAATAGTAACTTAATTACTTTGACATAAGTTAATAAGTAACTTAATTGGTGGTATTTAAACAGGCACTTGATAACCGACTCACCTCCCAGTCATTGGGATAATGTTATCTGTTTAAAATAAATAAATAAAAATAAAATAAAATAAAATAAAACTGGCGGCAAGATTCAAAAAGGCAACCTCATCTTTCAAAGGAGAGGTGAGGTGCTAACACCACATTAGACCATGTAAGTTGTGTTATTTAATGGTATTTCAATTCTTTTATCAGCTTTCCAACTGTTTTAAATGCATTAAATTTATTTATTTTTTAAGTCAATTATTAAAGTTCATTAAAAATTTAAAGACTCAGCCGTGTATTTGAGTAGACCCGATTCCACCAGACATGGAGTTGAGTTGAGTTATTGAACTATGGTTATGGGATGTGCAAAATTAGAATTATATATTGAGGGACGGAGCAGATGTGAAGCTAACATCATAGCAGGCCCCACAAATTCAGGTGTTGTACCCGTTTTGTACAAACACCTGTTGTGTTACAGAGTAGTCTGCTCTGGTTTTTGAGGGATGTAAGTAAATTCAAAATCGTTTCTTGTTTCCTGCAAAGCGTTCAAATCTCTGCTGTGAGGTCTGAAGCACAAGATTAGACCCATACAATGACTGAAATGCCCTTTTCTTTTTCTACAAAACCAATTCAGCCTTTCAATCACACCAAGATTACTAAGCTGGGAAAAGCACATTGTGGAAAAAAAAAAATGTCTCTATTAATGATGTTATCTATAGTAGAGATTACAGCTAGACTCGCATTTTAGTGTTGAACCGTTTGAAAAATGGTGGTGACGCATCAAATGTTACACGTGGGATAGCTGTATGTCAATCTAGACCATCCGAATCACTGACCCCAATTGTAGATGGAGTATAAGAAAGATTTTCACTCGGAATATGATATTAACCATTTGGTTTTTCCCTTCGAATTTGGACCACTCGTTATTTTACCTTTAACCATCCATTTGATAGTTATTAATTGTATGGTTATGACTGATTGATCAGTGTAATTTCAGATATACGCTCCATCCATAATGGGACCCACAATTGGGATGGCTTAGGTAACTTATTCTGCCACATGTGAGAAAGAAAAATGATCCTTTAGGGCATGTTTGGATACCACCAAATAAGTTACTTTTTCTACTCACAGTAGTAAGTAAGTTACTTATTTCAATTAAGCAAGTTCGGTTTATGATTAGTTAAAAGTTACAACTTTTTACTTAAAAGGACATAATCACTTCAATAATTATTATTATTATTATGTTAGCTTTTCTATTTTTCATGACCTACGGAAGAGAGGCATCAAGAGAGATGAAAGAGAAGAGAAGCAGATAAGTACAATGTTCGTCAAACATTCTTAACAAGTAGAAATTAAGATAAACTACCTATGGAATAAGTAGCTTATCTTAATCAACTTTCAATCCAAATGCCCCTTACGGCCTATTTGGATACCGCCAAATAAGTTACTTTTCATATTTACAGCAGTAGATAACTAACTTATTCAATATAAATAAATTTGGTTTAAAACCAATTACTTAATCACTTCAACTTAATAAATAACTTAGGATCCAAAGTCCCCCTTAAAGACAAGGGTTGAACCATTGCTTATGTTTCAATAATCAAAATTGTTTTTTAAAAGAAGAAGAAAAATTAATTAACTTATCTCAAACCTTTGATCACATGACTCTTTTACTTAAACGGCCTTCACAGGTTGGCCAAGGCCTTTCAGCTCGATTTAGGTCAAGGCCGAGGTAATAAGGATAGCCAATGGGCCTTAAGCCCATTTCCACCCCTAGCCATGGGTCACAAATAAGGTAGCAAATGGGCTAGGCCTATGAGCGAAGATGTTTAAAATTTTGAATAGAACCGGCCACGACTCAACCCAAGCCCAACCAATTTGCATGATTTAAAGCCGTTGGTTTGAGCTGTGGGTTCGAACATCGGCTTCATGTCTTTGGAGACTACTCAGCTATACGTACCTGCCTGCGATGATGGGATCCTGCATGCTTTAATTTTGTTAAAGGCCCACATTCAACCAGATGAGTCTATTGCTCTGTGGACTCAGATGTCGTGATGGTATGATTTATAAACCACGGCCATCCACATTAATGCCACGAAATGGGTGGCTCAGATCATCCTCCCTGCAGCCACACGTGCACTGACGATGGATATTTGACCTTCACGTATCAAGGTCCCGGATGGCTATTGTCAGGCGTGGACATTGAATTGAAGGTGGATTTTTTTGGCTCTGTTCAAAATTGTCATTTTCTCAGCCTCTTGGTTTACATCATATGATTTAAATTTCAGATGAGAGGATGATGACCGTGGATGGTGTCCATATGATAAATATCCACGTGTCCTGATGTTGCAGGCCACGTGACATGAAAGCCCTACTACGGCAACTTGGAGTAATAAACCTTAGGACACATTGATAAATATTTGGTTGGTAGGCCACATCAGAACAAAGGTTAAAAATATAGGTTGATCCGTCAGGTGGTCCACACTTTATATAGATGTTCCGGTGGAAAAGACAGGCTAGTATAATCTTCACGTGGGGCAGCGTACAAAATCATTTGATAGCTAAAATGACTTTTTTATTTTTCTAGTTGTCCAATTGTTTCATGTGCAGTGCCTTAAATAATGAGGAAAAATGTCAGATTTTTGGGCCTAGGAATATAGGAAAATACCTAATGAACCACCCTGATCTCATACATGTGTTAAGTTGACACGTATGTTCGCATGTAGATGGGTAGGGTCATACATACAATATGGGTGGGAACGAATCAGTTCAACATTGGGTGAATAGTCCAAATGTACTTTTGAGGTGAGTTTGGGCCCAATGAAATGGATACTGGGTTGGGCTCAGGTTATGTGGAGGCTTGTTTAGATGCACGTATATTTGTATGTATTCATAGCCGGCCTGATGTACCTTCAGCTCTAAAATCAATTCTTAAATGATAGTGTGGTCATGCAAATTCGGTATGGGCCGGGTTGGGTCCAGCTAGTCAGGCCTAACCAAATATGGCTAAATGGGTCAGTTGGGTTAGGCTTGGGCTAGATAAACTTTAAGAAGGTTTTTGAATTCGACAATTGGCACAGGGAAGGACGTGATAGGGCCGATTAGGATCTTCCTCAGGGGGATGTCTACTCGGAAGCCACTGGGCTCTTTGAACTCCTTGCAGAGCATCCTCAAACCCATGGGGGGTAAAAGCATAAATAATTTTTAATAAATTCAAATATATATATATATATATATATATATATATATATATATATATATATATGGAAAAGGTACTATGCGCTCGACCTCATATAAGCTCTCTTGAGGTCGAGCTGTGTGGGCCCCAATGTGATGCGTTTCGACCATCAACACCGTGCATTTGATGGGTACCCTTTAAATTATGGGATACACCAAAAATCAGCCATATACGGAACTCAGGTGGGCCATACCATATAAAATCATGTGAAATACCGTTAAAACATATAAAAGCACTTGGTGGGGCCCACTTGAGTTTTGAATGTTGCTGAAACTTGGTCTGAACCCTCACACAAGTGGGACACACATAATGGATGGGTTGGATTTGTAAACCACATCTTTTGTGGGCCCCAAAAATGATTATGAATGTTTTAATGGTGCACGGCACCTCTCCACTTTTGTATGTGGTGTGGCCCACACAAGTCACGGATTGACTTGATTTTTGAGATCTAGGCCCACAATGGAATGACGCATCTGACTGATGGGGTCAATGTTCGAAACGCATCACGGTGGGGCCCACACAACTCAACCTCATGGGATGGACTCGTGAGGTCAAGCGCATAGTACCTTTTCCCACACACACACACACACACACATATATATATATATGATGATTAAAAATTAAAATTACAACCTTTTAAAAAATGAGCCCAAACCTAAGATGGAGTTTTATACTCAACCACCTTAAAAATGTAACTTAGTATAAACTTACTATTTATAAAGGGTATCCATTCTTACTAGACTTTATAGTTTTCAACTAAAAATAGTATGTGTCTAATTTGGCCTAACCGCGTTGTTCTCCTAACTTTTCTAAACCATTTCATGTTAAGTAGGACTCTTACAAATCAAAGGATCAAAAGTTATATTCACAATAAAATTCACTATTTATAGTAAAAATAAAATTAAATGAGACTTTTGTCCGTCGATCCGATGGAATCTCAAAAATCCATTGCAGACAATCTGGCATGGCAGGTTGGTTGGCTTAAGTAGCTTTCCTACCCACAATCATATATAATATGTCGAAAAAACTCATGCTAATTTACGAGATACGATTGATTTAAAGTCCGGACAGTCCGGATTATTTCCGCCTCCAATCAGGTCTTCTCAAGTCCATTCTTTTTCTGTGAAATTGTTTGTGACCTGCTATGTCAACAGTGGTATAAAATCAAAAATTTTGGTTAAATTACGTTACAATCTAACATTTAATTATCATGCTTAATGTTTGCATACACATAGCCAACGAGGTGCATATGCTTGTTAGCTGCTATTCATAGATTGGATTGGGGTGTAAAATGTTTCAATGCACCTCATCCTATACTTTTTTTATACTGAGATAATATTCGTAAACTAAAATACATGTGCATTAGAGTTTGAACGGTCACTTTGAATTCTCTCGCTCTTCCATGAAAATCCAACCTTAAATACACCAAATCTCACCCCTTTTAGATGACACGGCAGTACTGTAAAGTTGCTATTGTTTTACTGCCGAAGACCGTCGATATCCGAACACTTCTTGCATATTGGCTTCTCTATATACACTGTACATCCAATCCAAACACTCCCTAAGTGGGTTGGGTCAGGCAACAAGTTAACGAGTTGAGACGAAATTCTTGACCGTTTTAGGGCTTATCTGGTTGTTGGGAAATTCGATTATTCCCAGATTTTTACATCGGATCACGCAATTAACAAATTAATGAGTCGCAGGTGAGGATTGAGACAGAATTCTTCTTAACCCTTCTAAAACCTATTTGGTTGTTGGGGAATTTATTACCTAGTTTTTGTTTTACATATGAAAAATTATAATTGGATTACTATATTTTAAGAATGATTAAATATTGTTAGATTGGTACACTAGATTTTATAGAGAAATTTGGAAAAAGTTTAAAATTCTTTTGTAATTTTTCAGGTTTTCCATTTCCTCGCTAACAGCTAGAGTTTTTTTTTTTTATTAACTTCTTCTTTAGTAAAAACTAGTTCCTCATAAATGTACTTAAAAGCCAACAAGATTAGCATGAACTAAACTTTTTCAATTAAAAAACTAAGAATTTGTTACAGCAAGAAATTAAAAAAAAACTAGCTACCAGAGTAAAGGAGTGTGGCTCAAGCTGACCCCACGTGATTCAAAATGGACCCACTAGCAAACCTACTTTGGCAAATATCATGAGTATCAACATAAAAAGATTAAAGATTAATGACGATATGAAGTCCCACTTAAGATTATTAAAAGCAAAAGAATTTAAAAAATATATGTGTAGGCCCATTTGATTTACCAATTTTCAAGCACGTGTGGTGGGGCCATGCACACCTGGAACAAAGGTCCATTACAGCTAATAATCATGTCTTTGTATAGAAACCAGTATTCCACCTAATCAAAGACCCAAATGGGAGAAATGAGCCGACCTTTCCACCTATTCAAACATTGCCGAACTAAAGCGTTTGGGCATTGTAAAAATCGAAGACGTCATGACAAGTAATCTCAGAAAGCATGCTCAAATTTTCACAAGTGGGCCCCAAAGACATGTCACATACAAACGAAATTAAGAAATCTATTCGGCCACAGAAAGAGAAAATCATGATATGGACCCCACATAAAAAACTATTATAGATCATAGACTCCCAAGATAGTTCACCACCATTTTTTACTCATCAACGTCATAGGATGTGCTCCTTCTCACACGTGGGGCACATTGCGATTGAAGCATATCTCTAAACTTGCATCGATCTAGCTAGCAATCCTAACCATCCAATTGCTGGCTAAAACTGAAAATGTAAATTGTGAGTGGTCCAAATGCCAAGGGCAAAATCAGACGATTACTATCATCTTCTCAATGTAATTTTCCGCTATTTGGACGGTCTGGATTGCCATAGAACTGTGCCGCATGTACGGTTGAAGAGTGACCACCAATTTTTAAATGGTGGTAGGAGTCCAGTACCAGATGATAAGGTAAAAGAAAGTCCGTGTGAGGCGTCACCTTCACCATCACAATCCCATATAATTTAAGAAGAAGATGGGACCCAATGCAGCAATGAAAATGATTGAACGTCCTCCAAACAGTAGCAAGTACACCTCTTGATTACATTTTCCTCAATGTGAGGGCACACGGCACTTTGTACGGGTGTAATGCTGACCAATGGAAAGGATTCTTGGATACTAACCATTATTTTCTGGTTCATGTGACAAACTGTAGAAGATCAAGACCATTCATGTCATGGGTCCTATTGTATATGGACTGTATATATTTAGGAGATTCCATGTACCGAACTGTCAAAAAAAAAAAAAAAAAACCGTCCCATTGAATGTGACCTTCCTGAGGCATTTTTCTAACCATCTATTATTAAGCCTTGAGAAAGCCATCAAATTGGACCGTTTACATTATCAGGTCAGTTGGATATTGGCACATTGACAACTGGGCTGCATAATGAAAGGTCCAAAATTAATCTGTGAAGGAATAAAGTGCCTTGTATCCAATGAGTTTAATGGGACAATAGCAATCACTGAGCCTAATGGGGATTTATTCATGGCTGTGGTGGACTGAATAAAAGAAGCCAAGAAGAATGGACAACATTCAACATAGCTCGTCTAGTTAACCAATTGAATTAACAGGTCAAAATTCTACTAGAATTTTTAAAATTGTTGCTGGACAATTTCTATCAATTTGTACGGATCAAACAAATCTTGTTGATGGTTCAAAATATTATTTAATGGGTTGACAGATCAGACTAATAAGTGGAAATTCACGGAATTTTCAGTTTTGGCAGTCTTTAGACATTTTTAGGCTTGACCAATCGATTTGACCAATCGACAACGTGTCCATGGATGCAAGAATTTACACATTTTTTCATTATTTTTTTCCTTATTCGATTAAGGCTCTTCGTTAATATTTATAGAATTTGTTTAAGATTATATAAAGATACAAAAACTAATATTTTTCATTCATTCAATTAATTAACATTCTCATATTTTTATTAATTCTCAGGGATTTGGTAGCTTTCTTTGGTGGATTTAAGTGTCTTGTAAATTGATCAAGGCATCTACCAATTGAGGAAGACAGTAGCCACTTGGCTTGTAATTAGAATGGGTTCGACCAACCAGACCCAATTTGGCCCAATCATGCATACTTGGGCTTAAGAATACATATGGAGCTAAAGGTATCCATACTTATCATCTATTAAGCTTTTAGACTGCATCAGGTTGGACCATCCGGCCCAGCCAGGTTGAACCTCAGCCGGACCAATTTACTTAAACAAGCAACATTTCTAACCCAATCGAGCCCGACCAGCCCAGCCTCAGGAACCTGTGGGGACAGTTGACATGAAGAATCCTACATAAGCAAACATTCATTTGCAAACGATCTACAGAAGTAGCACACGCGTGTAAGATCAGGTCCTTCCATCAAGAAGGTGCCAGTGCCAAAGGTGGCCCGTAGGAGTAGAATACATGGATGGTTAAAAAAGGATAAGTAACATTCCAAACTCAAAGTACATGGTTGCATCTCCCGATGAACGGTCCGGATTTCGAGCACATGTGCAAGTGGAGTTCCTTGCTTAACATTGGATTCATAGCATGAGATAGGAAAATGATGTTTTCTATGTGCTATTTGCAAGGACAGAAACGTCAAAAGGCGATTGCATTTAAGAGGGTGTTACAATGCCTAACTAGAGATGGGAAAGGATGCCGAAGTTTCCATCTCTTTGAAATTGCAGCTGGAGAGGCTTGACAAATAGAGAGAGATTCACGTATTTAAGATTGGTTTGTTGGAGAAAGTCAACACGTGGGAAAATAATAAGAATAGGAACTGATTTGCCTACAACCGTTGGTGCAAGAAGGACTCCAAACAACAAGCTTTGTAGGGCTCACATTGGTGATTTTTGTGACATCCATTACGGCCATCATTGCCGCTTGTTCATGTTAGAAACTGAATCCGAAAATCAGGCCTACCTAGGGTTCAAATGGCCTACACCACAGGGAGCAGTGGGGATGGGAATGCCACCGTTGGAATCTTCCTGGACCCAACGTCATTTTTACATACATCCAACTCGTTCATAAGATAGATTCTCAACAGGATGAAGGGTACGACGAATATCAGCCTTGTCAGAAGTTCGGTAGGCCCAAAAAGGTTTCAGTGGTAGGCATCCTCATCCCTGCTTTTCTCTGTGTTGTAGCCCTTTTGAGTTTTGGATCAGTCTTATTATTTGGATCAAGTCCCAGATTGAGCTGGCACAAATGATGGACGGAGTGGATTTTACAAAGACATCATAAGTGGGTCCCACAGAGATATTTGTTGCACAGGCTTCCAACACCAACTGTTGTAGGAAATTCGCCTCTAAAATAATATAGAGAGAGGAGATAATCATCTCACCGCCACGGGAATCCGAATACCGCATTTGATGTACCAGAAGGCCCTCCTCTTTCACCCTACGGATATAGCGGAGCAAGAACCGGTCGCTCCCATCCGTTGGATTATTTTATTAGGCGGCCAAGCGCGTAAATGCCCTCCAATTGGTATTGAAACGTGAGCACAACGTTGCTGACTTCAGGACGCGGATTGCATCCTACCCCCGCCGTTTCTAGCCACGTACGGTTAGTTATGTGAGCGGGCCCACCGTGATTTGTCTTCTTATCCACGCCGTCCATCCATTCTCTCAGATCATTTTAAGGTATGTTCACAAAAATGAGTCAGATCCAACAGTCAAATGGACCACACTAAATAAGAAGCTCGGTTGCACTAAATGCACAGAGCATTAAATACGAGAGTCATCCGTGGTGTGGCCAAATTGAGGGTTGGATATGCCCCATTTTTTATGCACTGCCTTAAAATGATCTTAGAGAAGGGATGGACGGCGTGGATAAACAGATACATCACGGTGTGCCCGCCCATCGTTCGCGGCTACGCAATCCGCGTACCCCTAAAGAGGTTTTGGTAGAATGTGGGACCCGCATCACAGCTGTTACGTGTGGCCATCATCGAAACATTTAACTGCACAAGCATGATCGATCTGGACCATTCATTAGGCAGTGAACCCAGTGAACGTGCTACACAAACAATATATATATAGGCATCAACTGAGCTATAAATGCACGTTGAATCTGGACCATTGGATGTTTTCTAATGGACCATATTTCAGGTAGAGTCCATTTTGCCTCTGTCGCACTTAGGATCCAGATTGTGTGTCGCCTGCCACTTGGGCCCACGAGCTGATATGGTCTTATGATTTGAACCATTCATGTTGTTATTGCCACCGCGAATAAGCTTCAATAATCTGTTGTCCTATAACCAAGCTTCGATGATGATCTTAATGTTTGAATTTTTGAGCCATATGCGAACCGATGAAATTTTTTCTTTTCCTTGTTCTAAATTCGTCGACAGATAGTAACGGTTACAGCCATCCGTTCGCTGTAATTTCTTACACGGTCCTGCATATCAAAGGCAATAACATGGGCGGTTCTGATCATTGGACCAATCAGCATTGCGGCCCCACTGGGAGATGACATACCTTGGATCCTGCTTCGCAGTAGAGGCAAAACGATTCGTTCTCATTACATTGGGCTTATCAACGGTCCAATATTATTTTGTGGTCTCCGGGAGTTTTCAGCGTACACCACCTTAAGAGTGGCCGGGATCTCTGACAGGCGTGACTTCCAAAGGTGGGAACGGATGTGTTGCGGGCCCCACATTCATCAGAGGCATTGTCTCTAGCCTTTACCATCCTTCTTGCGTGCATGACCATTGATCCGGACCAAGTTGCGGGCTGGAATGGAAGGTGCTTTCTGTTTAGAATTGATGTTTTATCCCAACTTACCCCACACACAAAAAAAGGCCCACAAGAAAATACATGGTCCTATGATTGGGATTTTTCAGGACTCATGAGGTGCCCCACCAAATGGAGGGTCAAGATCAATGGGTGCAGCATTCGTTGGAGCACTGAGGGGTGGATCCTTACTCTTGCTCGGGTGGTAGACTCTCGGAGTTTCAACACCTGCTCAAGTGTTCGAGTATCCATAGCTGATGAAATTCAACTGGCGTGAGTGCGCAGGGTGTGTGTGCGTGTGTTCCAAAAAAACAAGGGGTGATGCATAGTTTATGCACGATCAGTTCTCTTTCTTTTTTATCTTTTTGATTTTTTGTAAATAGAAACGACCATATCAAAATGAACATGTTTTTGGAGGGATACGCCCCAGATAGTCTCAGCCTGTGCTTCGTTGATTCTACACACGTGTGAGAGCCGTTTACGTCCGCACCGGGCACACGTGTGAGTTACATTTTTTAGATACCCGTTATTTTCTTTTCTTCAAGTCTCGTAGAATAAAATGTTATTAAATTGTATTAGGTGAGATTAACATTGTTATTGTACAATGATTGCGTATCTAGAAATACTGTGGTATTTTAGTCATTCAAATCCGTTTGGGATAAAATTCTTGTTATGAAAAAACATAGGATTAAGCAAAATCTTGATTGATGGATCATGCAATTGTAATAAACAAACCAGATTCATAGTGAATGTCATTCACTTGTGTACATGTATAAATGCATGCATCAATGTGGGGCCTACATGTGTAGTGGATTTCAAAATTCATGAAAAACCCACATGGATCAAATGCAATTCCATCCCACTTAATCCTAACCTTTCTCATCATCATCAAATGCTGGATGGAATTTGTTAGGGATCAAATGCAATTCTATCCCACCTAATCTCATCTAATACCTTACACCAAATGTCCCTTGTTGCTGTGTTTTTATGGGGTGACTTCCTTCAGGCGGACCCTCCTTCACCTGCACAAGCAACGATGTCAAGGGAACCCTGGCTAGAGCCAGGGAACCTCCGATGCTTAAGTCAGTTATCTGATCAATAGCAAAGAGCTTGTCTCAGTTAATACTGCGTACCTTCTTCTGTCCCAAGCTTGGAGATTTATACAGTTTGTCAACCCTTATCCTCAGAGGATTCTTCTCCTGATTATTCGAAAACTTACTCCGTTCAACGGATTGCTCTGAATCCCGAGAATCTCGGGATTCGCTACCCGTATCCCTAGATTTTCGTAGAGCAGCATCTGTTCTCGTTCCGCCACTCACTGTCTCGGCCAGGTCATGACCGACTCTGGGGGAGTCTCGGCCAGGTCGTGACCGACTCTGGGGGAGTCGGCCGACGCAGGAGGATGGGTTCCCGGCCTTTCCGCGGACGGAATAATCTCGGTGCCTATCGGTCATTCCTTGCTCCGTGACCGACAGAACCAACTCCTTGAGTCGGTTTTGTTCTATCGGCTGAGTGGCTTTAACACGCTCGGCCTTTAGTGGGCTCATACAGGCGAGGTCATCACTCTGACAGAGTGACTTTAATCGTCCTTACTTACGCCTCCTGGCCTATCCTCTGTTCCGTCAGTGTTGTCTCGGACTCTTCAGGCAGTGTCAGCAAAGCCGACCTACTCTTATCCGAGTCTCCGAGCTTAACACATTTTTTTCCAACAGTGAGCCCCCCTTACTCCTTGTGTCGTCTATGGCATCAAGGAGTACGATTTTCTCTGTCGGTTCGTATTAGCATCCGAGACAACGATGAGGCATTTAATGCTCTTTGAGTCGTCTCTAGCGTACGACGTTGCGCCTCCTAAGGTCGCACGTGCGACCAGCCGTCAATTCGTTCCGTCCGCGTATGAAAAGCGGACGCGTGGCCACGATTTCACCGCAGTCAGTCAGCGGTTGCCACGTGTCGAACGGGGGAGCCGAAGCGAATGTCGATTCGCTTTTGTCATAATTGCCCTGCCACGTGGCGCGGCTATAAAAGGGCCGGGCGGGAGGACAGTGCGAATTTTGTTTTCGCCCTTCTTCCTCCCGCCTGTGTCCAATCCCAAGTGCGTTTTCGCTTCTTCTTCTCCTCCTCCGCTGTCCCCTCTTTCTCCGTCAATCTTTCCTTGCAGTCATCGTCGATTTTTTTGGTGAGTCCTTTCCTCCTTCTTTTATCAGCTTTAATGGCCACACACGGCTCTCAAAGCCCTCGGGAGGAAATGTCCATAGATGAGGGTGTGTCCCAACATCTTTGGGACGTTACGGAACCACCTTCACTATTGACGGAGTTTTTCGTCGGTGCTGACGCCGCATTCCGGCTTGTCAGAGAAACCGGCGACTCATCGGCTGGGCGTCCTGCCCAGACCGGTCCATCCAGCGGTGGGACGTCTCTGGTGACTCGTCCAGGGAGACCTAACCCTTAGGTGGATCAGTTGGAGGATGAGGATGGAAAGGATGAATTAGTTACAGGCAAAGGGGCGGCCACTCTAGGCCCTATGAACCAAACCGCGGAAGCCTATGGATCGTCTTCAAAAGGGGAAGAAGACGAACCTAGCAGTTTCGTCGCCTCCATTCTAACTGAATTCGACTTAAACCGGATCAGGACTGGATGTCATGTCCCTGACTCGGTCGTCCTCCGTCTCCCTCGTCCGGGTGATTTGCCCGACCATCCCCCTGCAGGGATGATCGCAATTTTTCAAATCGCGATGCAGTGCGGCTTGCGTTTATCACTCCAGCCCATTGCTCGTGACTTTCTGTCCCGAGTCAAAATAGCTCCCGGTCAAATTGTTCCGAATGTGTGGAGAAATTTGTTCGGGTGTGCCGTGCTCTGGTCCGAGTTAGAGCAACCTTCCCTCACGGTCGACGAGTTTCTCTATCTGTACCAAGTCCGACCAAACCCAAACTTCTCTGGCCTCTACTTTCTAAGCGCATGGAGAGGTAAAGGGGGGTCTTTAATAACCGACCCACCCACTTCAAACAAGTTCTGGAAGGAAAGGTGGTTCTGAGCGTGCGGTCGGTGGGAGTCGGCCGACACGTGGCCGTATGAGCCTCAAGTATCCCGCACGTTCCGTAGAGTAGGTGACTCGGTGACTCGGCCCGATAGTCTTTCTTCTCTTACTATTTATTTTTATACCCTCTTCCGCTAATCCTAACTCCATGATGTCTTACAGATATTTTGAAGAAGAGAGGGAAGCTTGAGTCCGGGGCTCTGACTCGGATAAGGGAGCTGAGGAAGCTGAGCGCGGGGGAGCGGTTTTGGAAGTTGCTTCTGCAACCTGAGTGCCTCCACCTTGCTGGTTTAGATTCGTTCGTCTTAGGTAGCTCGTCCTCCTTTTCTTTGTCCTTTCGGTTTCCTGTTCGCCTTCTCATTCTTTTTACTCGTCCTTGCAGACCTTTCCGAGGCTCACCCTATCTTGAGGCCTGCGCCTGAGAGCATGGCCGAGTCCTGCCCTGCCTTGAAGCCGATTTCCAAAGTGAAGGCCCCCTCGAGATCGGCTTTGCTGTCCTGGTCTTGGCCCTCTAAGCAACAAAAGACTGCGGCCAAGGGTAAGAAAATGGCAGCTCCGTCCGCTCCCGCACCTGCTGCCCCCCAAGTGGTCGTCTTGTCCGACCCTGATGAGAGGGCTGAGGAAGCGGAGCCAACTCCTCCAATGACTCAGGCGACTCTCGAGTCGGGACCTGTTGCAGAGGAGGTCCCAGGGCTGAGGGAGGCCCTGCGCGAAGAATCCTCGAGAAGGGAGATGACTCAACAAGAGCCCCCCTTCACGAAGATCATTGCGGGGATGGTTCCTTGGGCGCTTGCCCATGGGGGGGAAAGAGACTTCGCCAGTTATTACAACGCCCCGACTGCCCAGACCCTCGGACATGCGGCGAGGTTACTTTTTGAGGTAAACTTTTCTTCAATCATGTGTCGCCCCTAACTAAGTTTTACAGCATAACTCACTGTCTCTTTATCGCAGCTGGCACCTTGCCTCGTCAAAGCTAGCTCGGAGCTGACCGCCGCCCAGAAACTCACATCCGAGACAGAGACTGCAAGGAGAGTCACTGCCGAGGCTGAGGGGCGCCGAGAGATCGCTGAGAGTCGGATCGGCATCATGACTGGCGATCTATCGATCACTCGGAAGCTGGCCGCGGATGCCCGTGCGGCTCTTGAAGGAGTTAAGGCCGACAATGCTCGTCTGACTTCGCTCCTTCAGGAGGCCGAAGAGAGGGAGTGACACCTCCTTCAAGTTCATGGTGGATGCGAGTATACTCTTGCTCGCGCGAAGGCCGAGGCCGCCGGCCTCGTTCAGGAGGCTCAAGAAGAAGCTCGCCGAGCCAAAGAGGAACAAGAGCGAGCCGTAGACGCCTTACTCGAATCTTTCGAGTTTGAAGACGAGCGGAACCGCCTTTATCCAGGTGGTTACAAGGCCTGCGTCTTGGAAATGAGGGCGGCCTTCCCTGATCTCGATTTCTCCGCCTTCGAAGTCGACAGTCCGTCCGCCGAGGCTGCTGAGGCAGAAGCCACCGAAAGAGATGTTGTTGCTGCTGCTGCTAACGAGACGGGTCCTTCAGGCGACGCATAGGAGATGAATGCTGACTGAATGGGGCAGTCGGATATTGTAATTTCTCTTTGTTTTGTTTTTTTTTTTTTGTGGTGACCCGACGTCGGGTACTTGTACGAAATAGAACTTTAATTTTTATTGAGTCGACTTCAATTACAGTACTTTCTATTCTATCTTACGGGTAATAAGTCTTGAGATACTAGGCGTTCCAAGGATGAGGCAATAGTTGTCCATTTAGGTCTTCCAGCCGATAGGTTCTCGGTCGGATGGTGCCTGAGACGACGTAGGGACCTTCCCAATTGGGCCCTAGTGTACCCGACCCAATTTTCTTGGTGTTTGGGAAGGTCTTTCGGAGGACCATATCCCCGGCTCGGAATCGTCTGATCTTAACTCGGCAATTGTAAAATCGAGACACCTGTCTTTGTCGGGCCATCATCCTCAATCGAGCCCTTTCTCTCTTCTCTTCCAATGAATCAAGCTCGAATAAGAGGAGTTCGCTATTCTATTGTCCACTGTACAGGTTGACTCAGGCCGAGTCAACGCCGATCTCGACCGGTGCGACTGCTTCCGCACCGTAACATAAGGAAAAGGGAGTCTCTCCCGTGACAGTCCGCGCTGTGGTCCGATAGGCCCATAGTATAGTCGGAAGTTCCTCAGCCCATGCTCCCTTTGCTTCATCGAGCCTCGTCTGGAGATGCTGCTTTATAATTTTGTTGACCGCCTCGACTTGTCCGTTCGTCTGATGATGATGAGGCGAGGCATACACGTTTTGAATCCCGAGATTGCTGCACATCTCCCGGAATTGTTTGTTATCGAACTGCCTTCCATTGTCGGTAATGATAGTCCGAGGTATCCCGAACCGACAAATGATATTCTTCCAAACGAAGCTTGTGATCCTTTGCTCGGTGATTTTCGTCAATGGTTTTGCTTCAGCCCACTTCGTAAAGTACTCTACCGCAACCACAGCGAATTTATTCTGACCCTTCCCCAGTGGAAAGGGCCCGATGATGTCGATCCCCCACTGCGCAAAGGGCCATGGTCCGGACATCGGAGTCAGTTCCTCAGGGAGTTGTCTCGGGATTACTGCGAACCGCTGACACTTATCACATCTTTGGACGAATCGTTTAGAATCGTTCTGTATAGTCGGCCAGTAATACCCCTGCCGCAACACTTTGTTGGCGAGCGAGCGTCCTCCTGAATGGTTTCCACATATCCCTTCATGTATCTCCCTTAAGATATAATCGGCTTCTTGGGAGTCGACGCACCTTAGTAGAGGAGCATAAAAGCCTTTTTAATATATAATCTCATTCAAGATGGTGTAGCGCGAGACTCGAACTTTTAACCACCGTGCCTCAGCGTGGTCTTCTGGCAGTTCACCATCATTGAGGTAGCGGACGAGTGGGTCAAACCAAGCAGTCGCTGTGTTGATGGGAAACAGGGCCGAGACTGTCGGCTCATTTATGCTTGGTTTAGGGACATACTCAATCGGAACCGACCGAGGTATGTCTTCGTCGTCAGCTGAGGCAAGCTTTGCTAACAAGTCGGCTTTGGCGTTGTCGGTCCTCGGTATTCGAATTACTTCACACTTCTGAAATCCACCGATCAATTCTTTAGCTTTTTCTATGTACGCCTTCAATTGATCTTTTTCGAGTTTGATAAACACCGAAAACTTGGTTAACGACTAATTGTGAGTCGCTAAAAACGTTCAAATGGGTCGCGCCTAGACTCGCGGCGAGTCTAAGGCCTAACAATAAGGCTTCATACTCTCCTGTATTGTTGGACGCTTGAAAACTGAGTCGCAAGGCATATTGCATACAGGTTTGATCGAGAGTTTCTAATACTACCCCCGCCCCGCTTGCCTTCGAATTAGATGAACCGTCGACAAATAGCTTCCAGGGTACCGGCCCGAGAGAGGAAGAAGCCACAGGTGCAGTAATTCTCCCTGACTCAGGCACATCGTCGTGATTAAGAGTCACTTCGATAAGGAAATCAGCGACGGCCTGTCCTTTTAAGGCTGTCCTGGGCCTGTAATATATGTCAAATTCGCTCAATTCGACTGCCCACTTTGTAAGTCGGCCAGAAGCCTCCTGCTTTTGGAGAATCTGGCGGAGTGGTAAGTCAGTCACAACGACAATAGTATGAGCCTGAACGTATGGCCGGAGGCGTCGTGACGATACCATCAGAGATAAAGCTACTTTTTTGAGCTGAGGATACCTCGTCTCTGCCGGTAGCAAGGCTTTGCTGACATAGTAGACTGGCAGCTGCTTCCCTTGACTCTCTCGTATTAAAGTCGAGCTTACGGCGGCTTCAGATACGGCCAAATATAATAACAACGCTTCACCAGGCTCGAGCTTAGATAGCACCGGTGGGGATCCGAGATAAGCCTTCAGATCTTGAAGTGCCTTCTCACATTCGTCCGTCCACTCCATCGTCTGTCGTCCCTTCAATTGCTTGAAGAACGGGAGACATTTGTCTGTGGCTCGGGACAGAAAACGATTGAGCGCAGCCACTCTCCCTGTCAACCTTTGAATGTCGAGTAAGGCTTTGATCTTCTCAGAATTCGCTTCGATTCCTTGTTGACTAACGAGGAAACCGAAGAATTTTTCCGAGCTCACGCCAAACGTGCACTTGCTGGGATTCAACTTCATTTTATATTTACGTAGAGTCAAGAACATTTCTTCCAAGTCCGCCTCATGGTCGACCGCTCGTTTACTTTTGACGAGCATATCGTCAATATAAACTTCCATCGTCCGGCTTATCTGCAGAGCGAACATTTTGTTCATTAATCGTTGATACGTTGCTCCGGCGTTCTTTAATCCAAATGGCATTACTCGGTAACAGTAAAGGCCTTTGTCAATGACAAAGGCGGTTTTTGATTTATCATTCTCGTACATTACAATTTAATTATAGCCCGAATAGGCATCCATAAAACTTAGTAGTTCATGACCCGAGGTACTGTCAACCAGCTGATCAATCCGAGGAAGAGGGAAGCTATCCTTGGGGCAAGCTTTGTTTAGATCTGTATAGTCTATACAGACTCGCCACTTCCCATTGGCTTTCTTTACGAGTACGACATTGGCTATCCATTCCGGATAGTATATCTCTTCGATGAATTTGGCTTTAAGGAGCTTGGCGACTTCTTCTTCAATGATAGCGTACCTTTCCGGGCCGAGAGGACGACGCTTTTGTCGGATGGGTCTAAAAGTTGGGTCGATGTTAAGTCGGTGTGTTATAACCGAGGGATCGATCTCATGCATGTCTTCATGACTCCAAGCAAAGATATCGGCATACCGTCGAAGCAAGGTGATCATTCGTTCCTTAAGAGACGGGCTCAGAGATGAGCCGATTCGGACTACTTTCGAGACGTCTGTCTCGGTTAACGGCTCCGAGATGAGTTCTTCCATCGGCTCCCCCCGCTCGTGAGATCCGATACTAGGGTCCAGCGATTCAATTGTCGACACTTCAGTCGGAGCCTTACTGCAGTGGCATAGCATTTTCGAGAATCTTGTTGGTCTCCTTTCACAATCCTTACTCCCGACTCGGTCAGAAATTTCATGAAAAGGTGGTAGGTAGACACCACAGCTTGAAGGAGGCTTAGAGACGGTCGGCCGAGTATGGCGTTATACACCGACGGTTGGTCCACGACCAGGAAGTCGACCATCGCGGTCCTTTGATGGGGCGCGGTTCCAGCGGTAAGTGGCAGCGAGACGATTCCCTCAGGGAGTACCTGTCCACCCGAGAACCCGATGAGCGAGGTTCGGACAGGTCGTAGTACCGACCGACCCACGCTCATTTTGTCGAACGCTTGGGTGAACAGGACGTCCGCTGATGATCCTGTATCCACTAGTATCCAGAATACTTTTCTATTGGCGATGGTGAGGGTGACCACGAGCGCATCATCATGAGGATGATGAATGCCTCGAGCATCTTCTTCAGTGAACGAGATACAATATTTTTCTCGTTTCTTCTCCTTGGGAGGCCGAGACAGCAGAAGAACCTCGGACTCAGGGCGATCGAGGCTTCTGACGTGGTTTCTTCGGGCGTTATTTGAGTCTCCACCGCCTCGATGACCTCCGACGATCGTTTGGATTTCTTCTTGGGGCCGCTTTTCACTCGGTCCTGCCGGAGCGCCGGACCCTTCTGTATGTTCTCTTAGTCGGCCTTCTTTAATCAGCCGCTCAATCTCGTCTTTTAAATGATAACAATCACTTGTGTTGTGACCATGGTCACGATGATAGTGACAATATTTGTTCTTGTTCCGACGATCCGGATTCCCTCGCATTTTTCGGGGCCAGTTGACGAAGCCTTCAGTCTTGATCTCCATTAGTACTTGTTCAGGAGATTTGTTTAGGGGGGTGTATGTAGAGAATTTTCTGTCTGGTCACTTTCCTGGCCTGCTGTCGTCTCGCCCTCGGTCGTCTTTTCGCTTTTTCCCTCCAGCTGAGTCGGCTTCTTTTTTGGCCAACTCTTTAGCCGATGGTTTTGTGTTCTAGATCTTCTCTCGGAGGAGTCGCGTCTCTTCCGCATCAGCATATTTGTCTGACCGAACTATAAACTCGCCCAGAGTATCGGGCGGGTTCTTGTCCAGTGACGCCAAAAAAGGTTTGTCTCTAACCCCCTGCATGAGAGCTTTGAGAGCCGTCTCCTCGGAATGCTTTCGAACTTGCAGAGACTCGAAGTTGAAGCGTTTAATATAGTCTTTCAATAGTTCTCCTTCCCTCTGAACTATGTTGTTCATATGCGCGGGAGGTTTTAATTTCTTCTTTCCATCGATAAAATTGCTGAGGAAGGCGTCACTGAGTTTGGCGAACTACTTAATCGACTTGGGTTTCAATTGCTTAAACCAAAGTCGGGCTACGTTGGTCAGCGTTAGAGAGAAGGCTCGGCACATAACAGCGTCCGATGCGTCGTGCAGCTCCATATAGGTCCTGAAGCATTCGAGATGCTCTGTCGGATCAGTCTTTCCGGAGAAGGGAGCTATCTGGGGTAAGCAGAACCTCTCCGGCAATCGAGCCCGCATTACCTCGTCCACAAACGGAGAAGCTTTTTTCTCAGATATGGTCGGATTTGAGTTCCGACCGTGCTTTATATCCGCTATCTCCTTTTCTATTTTCTCTCGGACCTCATTCTTGAAGTCCTGTATATCAGCCTTCCAGGGTTCAGCGCTCTCTGCCTTTTCTTCTGCGTCTGCAGGTAGCCGACTCCGCCTCCTCTGATCTATTCTATGCCTCAGATCAGAGGAAGGCAAAATGGTCGTTGCTGAACAGGCAGGCGCCGAATGACTCGGTTCTCGAGGCTGACTCGGTCGTCTGGACGACTGTGGCACGGCTGGCTGTGCTACAGACGCTAGTGGGAGAACTTGTGCCGACTCCTGATGCTGCATCTGCTGGTTACACAGTTGTTCCAGTATGTGTTTCATGGCAGCCATCTCGAAACGCATTTCTTAAACCTCACGATCCAGGTGTGCGTTTCCTTGATTAGGCTGGCTTGTAGTCGCAGGCGGTACTGTCGGGGGAGCTCCCTGAGCTGTGCTAGCAGCAGCCTCCCCCGCTTCATCTGAATCCGTCCTTCTGGTTCTTGCCATTCGAAAAATTGAAAATAACGGTTCTTCGTCCGTTTCCCACAGACGGCGCCAAACTGTTGCTGTGTTTTTATGGGGTGACTTCCTTCAGGCGGACCCTCCTTCACCTGCACAAGCAACGATGTCAAGGGAACCCTGGCTAGAGCCGGAGAACCTCCGATGCTTAAGTCAGTTATCTGATCAATAGTAAAGAGCTTGTCTCAGTTAATACTGCGTACCTTATTCTGTCCCAAGTTATACAGTTTGTCAACCCTTATCCTCAGAGGATTCTTCTCCTGATTATTCGAAAACTTACTCCGTTCCATGGATTGCTCTGAATCCCGAGAATCTCGGGATTCGCTACCCGTATCCCTGGATTTTTATAGAGCAGCATCTATTCTCGTTCCGCCACTCGCTGTTTCGGCCAGGTCATGACCGACTCTAGGGGAGTCTCGGCCAGGTCGTGACCGACTCTGGGGGAGTCTCGGCCGACGCAGGAGGATGGGTTCCCAGCCTTTCTGCGGACGGAATAATCTCGGTGCCTATCGGTCATTCCTTGCTCCGTGACCGACAGAACCAACTCCTTGAGTCGGTCTTGTTCTATCGGCTGAGTGGCTTTAACACGCTCGGCCTTTAGTGGGCTCATGCAGGCGAGGTCATCACTCTGACAGAGTGACTTTAATCGTCCTTGCTTACGCCTCCTGGCCTATTCTCTGTTCTGTCGGTGTTGTCTCGGACTCTTCAGGCAGTGTCAGTAAAGCCGACCTACTTTTATCCGAGTCTCCGAGCTTAACACATTTTTCTTCAACACCTCTTAAGTTAGAAATAGAACCATAGCTAAAAACCTTGAGGTAGAAAACTCCTCATTTCTGTGAGGGCATGAGAAATCTTGTTCTCTTCTCAAGTAAAAGAGTGTTTCTTATATAGATGGAACAAAAAAAAAAAAAAAAAAAACTCGTATTCTTATTCTTGTATAGTAGAGTTGATCATTAGCCTGTATTTTTTCTCTCTTTAATTGAAAAAGTTTTCCACATAAATTAGTATATTTTCTTTTATCGTATTTTCTTATTTCATCCCTTAGACTTATTGTTCGACTTGTGTAATTAGCTTGTATGTTTTTCTAGATTTGCCTTGTGTTTATAAAGGCAATTAACATAGAGAGAAGAGTACTGTTGTTGAAAAAATCCCACATGCAATTGATGCAGGACAAGTTAAACAATAAAAGAAAATTGCTAAACGGCCAATACATGAAAGACAAGGGAAAAAAAAGATACATAAAGATTTATGTAGTTTAGTAATATGCATAATTTATGGGACAGTAATATAAAATTTTCTTTCCTAAAACAAGAAAAATAAAAATATAAGACTCACCTCTCTTCACCTATACAAGAGATCTAAATTTTCTTTCCTAAAACAAGAGAAATAAAAATATAAGACTCACCTCTCTTCACCTATACAAGAGATCTCTTCAACTGTAAAGTTGTCTCCTTCTCATGCAATGACCTTATCCAAGTAGTATTCATATGTGACAAACACAAGGGTAGAGAGAATAGCGAATTACCTAAGAAAGCTAGGCTACACCTACGTACTTAGATATTAGTACGCAGGAACCAATGGAGAAGGGAAGACGTTTCCTATTGGAAGACGTCATTCCACCGCTCAACAAAGAGTTCCACATCTCCCCATCAATGCCTACCAATATATAACGTGGGTCCATGTTTCTAGCAGCCAGTTTGGGTCTCTTATCCAGATGCTGTAGACCAGCGATACATTTCTTTCATCAACAGTACTCTGCCTCAGTAGGCCTCATGTTAAAAGGTTAGGACTAACCTATCAAGGAGATTTTCATGCAGCAGTCTCGATCAACTATGTGCCCAATAAAGCAATGATCAGAATGAATTAACCATGGCCTAACTTAGAGGACAGGACTCAGCCCACTGGACAATTGGCTAAAACCAGCTTGCTTGGCCAAGCTAATGAGTGGTTGCTCTAGCTCAAGTTAGAAAAGATGACCGGCTGGTTTAAGTAAATGGATCAAACTCGGATTGAATTTACAGACCTCTAGCCACCCATATAGCCGGACAACCAAGGCTTGGGATTGATGAATTTTAAGTGGGTGAATTGAGCTATTAGATAATAGGTCACAGGTGGGGTTCAAGCCGAACTGTTGGCCCATTTAAGACATAATTCTAAAACTTGCTTACTTCAAGTCCTTAGGAAACTCAATTTTGAAAATGACTCATGCCATGGTTTTACTCATGTACGTTTCAAATCTTTTGAGTATTATAAATAATGTTATTTTATTTTATTAACTATCATGTTGAGTAGTCTTAGAGTAAAACCGATCTGGATTAATTCCCAGTCGAGTTGCGTTTTCCCGGTTTTTAAACTATGGGCCGAACCCGACGTATTACTACCCACTTGCACAAAAACCTCAAACGTCGCATGCACAACTCGGGCAGGTATAAGCCCGAGAAGAGGGCATTTTGGGTAAGTGCCGGCAAAAGCGTAAACAACGGAAAGAAACGAAGAAACCGGAGGTTGATGAATGAGAGACGGTCCGCTAAAAAGAAAATCAGAAACGCTTACTACCCTCCATCCAAGGAGGGGGCCACATGTGACCTCGCCCTCCCTCCTAATCCTATCCTCACACGCGATCTCCCTCCCAATATTTAAAATCAGATAAAAGCATATTTGCTCTGATAGAGCTTGGGCATCCGTGCTCACGCATACATCCACTGTAAACATAGAATTCAAATAACTCAATCCAACCCGTCCAATCGTAAGATCCACTGACATTCACGACAATACTAACAAACCAAACGACAATCAGAAAAAGAACATTTTCAATTATCAGAGTTTATCATTGTCCGCTAGTCTGATTCTGGGGTGATGCCCCATTTGTGGAGATGACCACTATGCTGATGGTATGGATTGAGCCACGTGTACAGTGGCTGGTGTGAATGCGTATAGATTTTCAAATTCCGCCGGAGCATCAAATAAATATCCTTCTGAAATAAAAGAAACGGGTGTTGCTTTCACTCGCACGTCCCTTCTCTATCCCCCATTTATAATTTAAAAAAGAAAATGTATAAAACTGCCCATCTGTCAACATGCCGACGCCTCTCCTCATAATAAAAAGCCGGCTCGTGTACAAATACAACCTCCCCATCTCCCTCTCTCTCTCTCTCTCTCTCTCTCTCTCTCTCTCAAGCATTCAAGGAAGGAGGTTGTGTAAATGTTGTGTAATTATCAACAACCAACGGTCTGATTTAATTGTCATTTAATTCGGTCACGACTCAAATCGGATTGGATCGGATCGGATCATGGACGGTCGATTCAGCAACCCTTTTGTCAGCGAGCTGGAAGAGCCTGGAATTAGGCCGGAAAACGACGTGATGTCGTCACTTTCTGGCGGTAAGATGAGAGACACGTCATCGCCTAAGAGAAGGTTAGTAGCGGATCCGGAAACGGGTTTCGCCGGAAGTGTCAGATCCCGGTGAGATTTCTATTTTTGTTTCAGTATTTTCTGTCCCGTCAGTAATAGCTTCTTTTCGGGGAAGTATGATCTGATTTACTTACTGGGAGGGTTTTTCCAGCAGGCGAGCCGTACAGAAAAGGGTGGTGTCCGTACCAATCGCTGACGTGGAGGGATCGCGGGCGAAGGGTGAGGGAGCTCCTCCGTCCGATTCGTGGGCGTGGAGGAAGTACGGACAGAAGCCTATCAAGGGATCCCCTTATCCAAGGTAAGCTTGACTCTAACGTGCGCCGTAGCCGTCGGATCAGGCTCCCGGCAAATTCTGTCCGCTGATGATTGATTTTTTTCAGACACTCCAATGGGGAATCATAGGATCCTCGATCGAGGACACATTCAGTAGACTTTGGTTTTCATTTTTACAAGTGGGACCAGAGTAAAATGATCCACACCACTGATCTTTCTGGCCACACTGAGGTGGGACCCTAGCCCAAAATTTCCCTCGTGGTGATCTTCAACTGATTGACGGTCGGGATTACTGAACCATGGACCGCAATTTCACAAACTTGAAAACCCAAGTACAATGCTTTTGTCCGAGGGTTGAGGATCGAAAAACTCATATTTGCTAAAATGCGCCGTGTACCCCGTCTATTGGCAGCCGCCCTGTGCGAACTATGACATGACTTGTGCTGTAGTGGCGTACCAATCTAGAGAGATACCACCAATTAGAGTCCCCGCCCCTAATACGCGCCTCTCACGTAACCGAAACACGTCCACGTCATCTCTGTGGAGGCACCAATCGAAACGCCCCCAGCTTCCCGCTTGTTCGCTAGCCCTTTTCACAAACCGACGGCACGATCACGTGACGCATTCCACCGGTGCATTTTAGCAAAACCTACCTGCTCAGCTAAAATGCCCGGGATGCACACTTTAATTACTCAGTCCCCACGCTTCTTCCATTGTTGGATGCCACATGATTCTAAATCCGGCCCTACGTTCTTGTCCTTTTTCACTGGGCAGAGGATACTACCGATGTAGTAGTTCGAAGGGTTGCCCCGCGAGGAAGCAAGTGGAACGAAGCCGCGTGGACCCCACCATGCTCGTGGTAACGTACGCCTGTGAGCACAACCACGCCTGGCCGGCCGCCCGAAACAGCGGCAACAACGCCACCAACGCCCACGCCAACAACGCCGCTCCGAGATTCCCGCCCCAGGAGCCGGCGGTCTTCTCCACCCCGCCCGAACCCGAACCCGACGAGAAATTCGCCGATCTGGAGGGCGACCCACCTCTGCTAACCGACGATTTCGGCTGGTTCTCCGACGTGGCGTCTTCCCCCACCGAGATCGCCGTCCTTGAGAGCCCGTTCTACTCCGGGAGCGACGCTGACGTGGCTGGAGTGCTGTTTCCGATGCGGGAGGAGGACGAATCGATGTTCGCCGACCTGGGCGAGCTACCCGAATGTTCCGTGGTCTTTCGGCGCGGGTTTTGTGAGGAAGAGGAGAGCCGGCGGTGCAGTTTAAGGTGCGGGAGTACAGGATGAGGTGGTTCCCCAGCCCCCCTTCTTTTTGTCTCTTTCTACGAGGGGCGGTTGCTAAAATCAACGGATCGCGTATCGTGCGCCACAAGACGGAGGGGTTTTTTTAAATAGAATTTTTTGGAATGGGGCCTGGGGTTGGGTTCGAAAAGTCCAAAAGAGAGGGGGGTTATTTTAAACGGAGGAGTGCATTGAAGTCTGTCTTAATCTCCTTGTAATTAGCATAATCTCTTCGGTTAACAACGGCTTTCTTATTGGCCATCGTTTCTCAATTATGCCCCTGGGTTTATCTAAAATACTGCTGCATCCCGCCGTTGGGGGTTGTAATTTCTTGGGAGAGGAGGGTATCACGTACCTTCTTTTAATGAGAGATCTGGGGATCTCCCTCACGTGCCTGGCACATGCTTTTAGTATGCCTATTGGCTAGAGTTCGTACAACGGTCGAAACTGTCCATCGTTTAGGCGCTGCTGTTTTGAATTGATATCCAGCTGAAAATTTTATCTGGACCGTTGCTTTGTGGAGTTGAATGTGACCCGTTCAAATTTCCCCCTTTTACGATGTTCCGCGTTCTGCATTACGCGGATTGGTACTACCCGTGCCTGTTCCGAGCTCGAAACAGGCTGGTGCTCTGAGGGGCCACCATGATTTATGGGCTTATCCACACGGTCCATCCATTTTGCCGTATCATTTTAGAAAAATGAGACAGATTCAAGACTCAAGTGGACCACAGCATAGGAAGCGGTGGTGATAAAGATGCCGATGGTTGAAACCTTCCTACAGCCCACCCTATGTTTATTTTTGAATCAACCTGTTCATGAGGTCATATAGACCCGGATGAAGGCAAAAATAAATATTAGCTTGGTATTTTTCAATTCTGCTGCTCCCAATTTTTTAATGATGGGCGTTTAATCTCCACTGTGTGATCCACTTGAGCCTTGGATATGCTTTATTTTTAAGCTTATACAATAAAATAATTTAAGAAAAAAAAAATAGATGGACTAATATGGAAAAATGGATGGACGGTGTGGATAAACCCATACATTACGTTGGCCCTTTGGAACCCGGGCCTGTTCCGAGCTCAGGACAGATGGGGATAGTACCCAATCCACGTCCCTCCCTGCAGCCCATGTAGGGTACTGCCTAGAACATGCACCGCTATAATCATCCGGCGTTCTGTACTTTATGGGACGACGGATGTAGGTCATCCCACAGCCGTGAATTAAGCAATGGAGCTTGGCAGAGCCCGCCCGGCGAATACTTATAATTCAAGGAGGCTGATTGTGTAGCGCACACGGCAGACTCCGTGGGGCAGCGTAATGTATGTCTCTTATCTGCACTGTCCATCAGCTTTATCGGATAATTTTAGGGTCAGTTTGGACGGTGGGATTAGAAGGGATCAGGTGGGATCACCTGGTCCTGTGCCAATTCCACTCCATGTCCGGGGATAATGGAAATGCCTGGAATTGCATTGGGTCTTGTGCCCATTTCACTCAATGTTTAGAAAGTTGTGTAGGTCCTAACATGATGTGTGGGCTATATCCATACCGCCGATCGATTTATCAAGATTATTTTAAAGCATGAGCCAAAAAATCAGATAAATACAAGCATGTCACAACTTCAAGTGAACCTCACCACAGAAACAGTGTGAATTCAACGCCTAGAGTTAAAATCTACCCTAGGTTCAAAGAAATTTTGGATCAAGCTGATATGGGTTTTCCCTTCAGCCATGCTCGTGTAGAGAGCGGATTAAGTAAGACTCCAGTCTCACTCAAGACAGTGCCGTCCTTACCATTTGATTAACACAGGATCTACCTTGATGCATGTATTATCCACCCACTCCTTTCTATTTTCATATCATTTTAGCACATTATTCCAAAAATGAAAAGGATCCAATCATCAAGTAGACCATACCATAAGAAACAGTGATGATTTACCATTAATAGGTTACAAAAGTTTTGAATCAAAATGATATTTGTTTTTCCATTCACCTAAGCTTTTGTGAACTTATCAACACAGTGGATGATAAAGAAACACCAAGTAAACATTAAGGTATGCCCTGAGAAGCTTTTAATAATAAGATGGTGAATCATTTCTTATGGTATGGTCCATCGGATAATTGGATCTACTTATATCAAGGTGGGCCCCACAGTAATCCCATGGTAAGGGCAACGCGGTCTTGAGTGAGGTTGAGTCTCACTTAATTCACTCTAGTGAATTTAGGAATAACTTAGATAACAAATAAACATCATAATAAGGGTCTTAGGAAGTTTTCAAATATCAGCATTCAATTCACACCATTTCCTTAGTATGTTCCACTTGAGCTTTGAATATATTTTAATTTTAGAATCATGCTCTAAAATGAATTGGTTAAATGGACATACGGCATGGATAAGACAGGTGCATTACAGTGGGCCCAACAGAGTTAGTGTACTGTGTTACTCAGTAGCCAGTCTGCTTACTTAATCCAAGGGGTCTTTAGGCAGACCCAGCCTCAGCCTAACCCCAGGACAGACTCTTTTATTGTTCACTTCACTGTTGGTCACCCCGACAGCGGCCGATACCAAGGCCTCGGTGTTGAAACGAGGTATCGTTCACTCAGTTTACCACTTAAGCTAAGGACCAGGGCGTGGGTCTGTTGTCTCGAAGAATCAAGAGTATCATTTTCATCCCTTCGTATTGCTGCTGCACACGTGGCATCTATGAATGAGATGCAGATCATTCACTCAGCACGTCCAACGGTGAATAGGCCAACAAAAAGAATACACTGTTTGGATTCCATCCTTCGGTGGAGAAGAGGTGATCGCTATAAGACAAAAATAAGCAATGGCTTACTTTCAATGAGAAGATAATAATTTATTATACGGTCAGGATAGTGCGATTCAGACACGTTTCATTCATGACCGATCAACATTGGAGCCTTGAGATTGATGGTTCTGATCATTATAATGCCACATACAATGTAACTAACCTGTGAATCAGCTGCGTCGTACCATGAATCCATGATAATGGAACGCCTCAAAAGTCAGTCCGATCCAACGTCAGGTGGATCCTACCACTTGAATTTGTAGGATAACACCCCACCTGGGTAACACCCCTTGGTGGGTGTTACGCTTACCGTGTGGGTCCTACCTTGTTGAATTTTTTATATATCCATGCCGTTCATCTCTTTTTCTAGATCATTCTAAGAAGTAATCTAAGTAATTAGGTAGATCCAAAACTCAGGTGGACCGCACCACTAGAAACATTGGTGAATGACCATTAAAATCTTTTTGTGGCCCAAAAGGTTTTGGATCAAGATAATCTTTATCCTTTCCATCATCATAGATCTTCTTGACCTTATCAACAGGTTGGATGGAAAATAAATATTACACTCGGCCTTAGAAAGTTTTTAATTGTGGGCGTTTAATCACAAATGTCTCTTTCGGTACGGTACATACGAGATTTCGGTTTGCTTTAAGTTTTGGGACCACGTCTTAAATGGGCTGGGAAAATAGAAAAAAGGCATGGATATACAGAACATTATCAAGGTGGGCCCCACGGTACGGTAACACCTAATCCGCTCCCAATTTGTAGTTGGTGCTTTTTTTATCTTTTTTTTTTTCGCTGCCCGACCCAACCAACGGTTGGATCAGCCTGATACCTGGGTATCCCATTTTCATATTGGGGTGCACTCGTTGGACGGATTGGATGTCGTGTGCAGACCACGTGTACTCACGTAAGAGCGAGATTACCTAGCTTCTTTAATCAGGATAGGGTTGCGGCCATGAATAGATACGTGCCCTTGGTCAGCCATTAACGTTAAAGAACGTTTGGTATTTATAATAATAATTCATCTTATCTCTTTAGGTTCCCTTTGTATTGGAAGTATAGAATAGATAAGAGGTGCGTAAAAAACAATGTGTTGTACAACGAACGGTAGATCATTATACCTTGCCGTCCAACCCAAGAAGCAAGGTCTAGCGTCCACCACCTTAAAAGAGGAATTATAGTAGGGTACCGTACCTCATGAAAATTACGGCCATTGCCCCTATAGTTTGTCATTTGTTAAAAAAAAATTAATTAGAAAAGGAGAAAGTTTGCATCGCATGTAAGATTTGTAAAGATAGTTCGCGCATGATTTATGAAAATAACAGCGGGCATTGGTAGAATAATACATGTATGGCCAAAAAATAAAAGAAAGAAACATGATTGGGAGAAAAGCAATGCTGAAGAGGTTACTAAGACAAGTGCCCAAGAAGAAAGGCTGAAGTGATGCCAAAATAATTATTGTAATTAATTTGAAGTAGTAAAAAAGTATCTCGATGGATATCTCAAAAAAGTCTATAAATATTAATGGGATTCAACGAAACCAGGGATCTTAGGTCAACTCAATTAAACAAATCAATTTATTAATTATTCTCTATGATCCTTGGTACAATTTACTTTTTTATGTTTCTTAGTGTGGCTAGTAACCTATCGGTAATTCGGTGGTATTTTATTTTTTTATTATTTTTTTGTAACACACACACATATACCACCACACACTCACACCGTAGTGGGATTTCACCACCTATGGGTACTCGGACCCTCAACTAAGTGTTGAAACCCCTAAGAGTCTACTGCTGGAGAATAAGAGCAAGGACCCACGGTAATGTACTCGAACCCTCTATGCTGGACAAATTCTTCTGAAATATAAATGATTCTCTTACAAATGTACTTTGTAGTTATTTGATATGATTAATTATAAATGTTTCGTTTTTTGCTTGTTATTTTATTTGAAAGGATTTTCGTACCAAATGTAAGGTGTAACTCATTCTTGGATGATGAACCTTATCATATCTAATAATAACCTGGTCATTTTAAACAACTTCTTATAAGTGGCTGAGCAAGTGATCACTCTTCTCATATTTCAGTCATATACGGCCAATTCTATTATATTTACCTAAGTACTTCGGAACAGTTGTTGGGTGGGAATGAGTCCGCACAGTCGATCATGACATGCCCTCAAACATTACACGTATAGGAATTCTAAAAATTGAGAGGCCAACGATAGTAAGATGACTTGTAGGGCTCATGGTTTGATAATCTAGAGCATTGAACCGATGAACCGCAGGGTAGAGGCGTGCGCAGGATCCGAGCTTTCATAAGGTGGGCCACATGTGCCATTTCACTGCTTACATTTGCCACCGTAATTTTTTATTTTATATTTTTAAATGGCGGATGGCTAGGAAAATTTGTTGAGCCGTCTGTTTTGTGCATGGTGGCCCCGCAGCTGTGACACATTGACACGTGTAGTGGTACGTGGGCTTATTAAAGCTCAAAATAATAGAGGAATTACTCGGAAATCAAAATGTACAAGCTGTAATATTCGCTACAAAACCTGAAAATTACTGCAAGATGTAAAATTACTGCAAGATGTTAAAAGCCACATGATCACGTGCCCGCGACGACATTTTCATGCTTAGCTGGGAAAACGACATCATTCGTTTAGATGCTGAGCAGGGAAGACGTCATAAGTAGCATCTCCCGACAAACGGACAACCAAACTAAAAATCATCCGCACGTGCTGGAGGCGGATTGCCTGCGACCCCGACCAGCTGGAAATTCCTGAGGTGGGAAGCAAGGTGGGGCCATCGTGATGTTCGTGAGAAATCCACCCCGTCCATCCGTTTTCCCAGATCATTCTTGGGCATGAGCCCAAAACTGAGCCAGATCCAAATATCAAGTGGGCCATACGAAGCCCACTGTTGAAACAATCGTGGGGCTAGAGAAGTTTTGGATCAAGCTTTTTTGTGTCTTCAATTCATCCAAGTGGGAATTAATGACCTTGTGAACGGTTTGGATGGCATATAAACATCACGGTGGACCCGATAAAGTTTCAACGGTGGGCATTTCCCTCCCCACTTTTTTTTTTTACTGTCATGGAAAATGACCTTATAAACAGTGAGAGTGACCTTATGGACGGGGAGGATTTCTCATAAACATCCAAAATGGCCCCACCTAGCTTCGGACGGCAGGAATTCCTGCGGTTGGGGGTAACAAGCAATGCGTGTCGGCACGTGCTCATTCATGTTGATAGCCCAATCCAAGGGTCCAACTCTCATATTGGACAGTCCCCACTAACCTTTCACAGACTGGATGATCCTAACCGTTCAATCTTAGATGGACACTTTTACTCATTTGAATTAGCGACGCCATTTGCATATCAGTCAGACTATTAGGACCCTCTGATAACGAGTGCAGCTTTTGGACCAATGAAATAAATATGCGGCCCTGGTGTTGGAAGGCCTGGATCAGTGAGCTTGAAGATCCTGCTCTCCCTGAGGATTTGTTATTTCCGCATGTGGGACCAGTGTTCTAGTGATCTAAACGGTTCATCTTATTGGACTCAAAATGGATGGCTGATGATGCTGAAATCTCCTAACCGAGACCATATTGTAACTTTTTTTTCTCTTAATCGTCTATTTAAGTCACTAGAATAGGCTGGAACACTTCGGGTGGGCCACGCTTGTAATTACCTGAGATAAACGACAATCTACATCCAAAGCACGTGCAGACCCCGACATGTGCGTAAATGTCGTGTGGCGTCTTGTTTGATACTCTTTAAAGGCGCATAGAAATTGTATTAGATTTTGATTGAACAATCTAGACCTCTGGTTGGTTGGTGGACAATTGTTTATTGATATAGAGAGTCATTGGATACTTTTTTCATTTTTAACGGTCCAATAGAGAGATAATCTAATAATCTACCACATCTTAGCTGGGATCCAAAATTCGGACTGTTTTAAGTTGAATTGCAACCCAAGGAATTTCTAAGTGCGAGTGACTCATTGGATACTTTCATTTTTAACCGTGCAATAGAAAGATAATCTAATAATCTACTACATCTTAACTCGGACACAGAATTTGAACGGTTTAGGTCGAATTACATGCCTGGTCTACCATCTAAGTAATTTCTAAGTGCGAGTGAATCATTGGATACTTTTCACTTTTAACCGTGCAATAGAAAAATAATTTAATGGGCCCTTGCTCATATCTCAATGGTAGATTCACAAGAGTTTCAACATGAGTTCAGAGTACAAAATTTATTGATCTTCCAACCTAGTTTTTAATGGTCAATGATCACTGTTTCCTGTGGTATGGTCCACCTAAAACTTTTATCTGATTCAGTTTTAAGACCATGACCTAAAATAAGTAGCAAAACTAATGAAGGCGTGGATATAGAATGCATACATCGAGGTGGGCCCCACCCACATTGCTGGTTGGGTGGCAGCCAAGCAGTGGTCTTGTCAGGGAATCTGTGAGGCCCATCATGATGTATACGTTTTATCCACACCTCCATCCATTTTGACAGATCATTTTAAGGCATGAACCAAAAAAGTAGTTAGATTGAAGGCTCAAGTGGACCACACCACAGGAAACTGTGGAATTGAATACCTATTGTTGAAAACTTCCTGGGGCCCACCTTGATTTTTATTTGCAATACAAACTGTTCATATGATCACAGACCTGTATGAAGGAAAACAACTGATTCCTGTGATGTGGTCCACTTGAGCCTTCAATCTACCTCCTTTCGGGAGCATGCTCTAAAATGATCATTCGAAATGGATAGACATGTACATCACAGCATGTATAAAACATATACATCACAGTGGGCACATTACATCCCCTGACAGGATATACATCACAGTGGGCCCAGGCATCCCCTGACAGGACCGTCCATCACTAGCTAGGTCCTGGTGTGGGTAGTACCCAATCCACGCCCTAATTTAATAATCCAAAACATCTTAACTGGGCCCCAGAATCTGGATAGTTTAAACTGAATTACATGCCTGATGCACCACGTAAGTAATTTCTAAGTGCGAGCTAGTCATTGTATATTTATTCATTTTTAACCCTGCAATAGAAAGATAATCTAATGATCAACTACATCTTAACTGGTACCCAGAATTTGGACAGTTTTAAACGGAATTACATGCCCAATGCACTACCTAAGTAATTTCTTAAGTGCGTGTATCATCCATCACCTTCTGTCTGAGTATCAAAGGATGCCACTAAGAAGAAAAAAACAAAGAAAAAGAATGGATTACATTTCATTTCCATGTTACCTGCAGTCAAGGTGCTGAAAATAGATGAAATACATATATAATTCAAGGAATGGACCAAGAGACTAGACTTCATAGGACCAATTTAAATAAGATCTCACATGGCAAGACCTGATGTGTTGATATCAGCTTGATCGGGGGCCACCAGCAGGTAAGCCCCAGCATGTTACAACCACAGAGCAAACAGAATGGAAAATCAAAGCACCCAGAAAAAAAAAATTGAAGTTGATTGATAGTGGCTATTATCATCCAGCCATCACAGTTTTTTAGTGCTAATCCACAATCAGGCCCACCAGATAAATGGTTCAAATAAATCCCGCCATCATAATATATTCCAGTCATGCATGATCTTCTGACTCATTACTAGGACTAATACAGAAATACAACACCCAAATCACATCCCGCGAGAGAGAAAACATCACAACCGGGGGCATGATCTAAAACAATAAAAATAACAACCCTGATCCTATCCAATCCTATCCAAACGTCATCTGCTGTTCCACAAAATACTAATCTTAAAATCTCTCTACCTGAAAAAATCTGTTAACAGCACCACGGTGGTGTACATGAGATGCAGCAAAACTCAGCCGCATCTTCACACAGCATCGCAATTCAAGCCTTTAGTTCGAGCAGCAGCCAACTCTCTTCAGTGCAGACACATCATCTCCCACATTTATCTTCTCACCCTTGCTGGGGACTGCCGAAGCCGCTCCATCATCGCCTGTCTCAACGGCTTTCTTGCTCACGATACGGTAGATCTGAGTCAAAACCTCCGCGAAGGCATTGTCCACATTCGTGGATTCCAACGCCGATGTCTCCATGAAATAGAGGGACTCCTGCTCAGCAAAAGATTTCCCATCATCAGTTGAGACGGCCACAAGGTGGCGGAGGTCGGACTTGTTCCCAATGAGCATGACAACAATGTTAGGATCAGTATGGTCCCTCAATTCCTTTAGCCACCTCTCTACGTTCTCGAATGTGGAATGCCTGGTGACATCATAAACAAGTAATGCACCAACGGCTCCTCGGTAGTAAGCACTGGTGATGGCCCGGTACCTGCACTCGAATGTGAATTAAGATGGTGAAGTATGTAAAATCTGTGGGTTAAAGATTGAGAAATGAAACTCAATAAGATTTATTATTAGGCTACTCAATATAAAGCAGTTGCTTGTAATGACTTTTTTATATGAACTATGGTATAAAAATACGACTGTAGTTTTTGTCTATCCATGTGCATATGAATGCATGGTGATCTCCAAGGAATCAAAGGTAGAAAATCTAAAAATATGTCGAATTCTTGTGAGATTTTAGAAAACAAAGATGAGATTTTCTAGTCCACATGCACCTTTGCATGCAGCACGTGTGGCTTGTTGACTTGTGTTAAATATGAGAGTTACTTAATGAGGTGGGCACAACTAAATGATTTGGTGTAAAAATCCAGCTGCTCCAGCCATCAGGAGGTAGTTGCGCACATTGAATATGGACGCCTGCCACCTCTTTTAAACCATCTATTGTTGTGGTTCAGGGGTGACCCACCTGACTTGCGGACCAATTTTGTGCAGGAACATCTGCATTGGGGACCCACCCAATGTGCAGCTAAGATAAGCCACAGGCATGACAGGTAGGGATGAGAGCTTCAAATAACGGTGCGACTGTAGGGTGTATGGTGCCAGCAAACTGCAAGTATGTCAGTTTGTTTGTATCAGCAGACTGTGGACCCATAGTTTAGTGATCTAGGTAGCCCTGATTGGCCCACCTTTGATGGACTATGATCCAAAAATCTCAGAGACCTGGAAAGCCTAGCCATCCTATTGTTGGGATTCTGCCAGTTGGATTTGGATGTTCTGTACATCTTTCTTAACTGTCTATTATTGGTCATCAATCAACGGGTTAACATTGTCCAATCTACTGTGAGGTCTGATGATCACAATATAAATGGCCTGATCACAGAATCATAGGGACAGCTTTATAAAAACTGCCAACTGGGGATCCTACATATCCACAGGTCAAGGCTCATAGACGTCACATTACTTGGGTAAGCTTTTAGTGAGATATCGGATGTTCCAACAAGGGATATAGTGAAAAAAAAAAAAACATAAACAACAACAAAAAGAAGAAAAGAAGAAGATTTTGAAGAAGGAACAACACGAGGATCTCATATCCAAGATCTGATATGGGTGTATAAAAATGCCCAGTGGATAATCGCAAAAGCCCTTGGTGTTTTTTTTTTTTTTTGGTGCAGAATTCAGTGCAAAGAGAGAGATCTGTATCTAAGTGGGGTAGACATCACAAACACCTGTCTCACCAAATGAGAGAATAACAAGAATCAAATAGATGACACAAGAACCACCAATATTTCAATAATTTGCACCCCAGTGTGTGACAAGATTGAGACACAACGCCACCTCAAACATACCGCCAAGATCTTATATTTTGCACTAGCACTACTCTGCGATGACTACAATAGCAAAAGGAACCAAAGAGAATGGATTACAAATGTGATTCAGACCATTCACACTGCATGATTTTGTCTTATGCACCCAAAACTAGGCAAAGTTATCCAAAGTAAACTTCTCAAAACCCTTGACAAGTGTGCAATTTCTTCTCATGCAATCTGTACATGGAGAAGCTCCACCACGATGCATTCTGAATACTAGTAGAGTATATGTATGTTGCACGTGGAGGCATTTCAGTCATAATTTTTTTTCTCTGTATCCAATATATAGACCATCCATTCTTGAGAGATATAAGGAAGCACATCAGGACGCCACCTTTGTGGGATCCAAGCCATCCATTAGGTGGGTTCCATCGTGCAGATAACATTGCTAAAAAATAAGGGCTTTCTACTTTCAAATTGGACACAGCCTTAGAAACTTGCCTTTGCTCTTTTTCATACATCCATTTATTTCATAAAATGAAGCTCACTTTGTCAATGGATCGGCTGAATATTGGGAAAATGGTATCTGCATGGTGAAATCATTTGATGGCACTTGGATTTCCTACTTGGCATGGTTGAAATAATACTTAGAACCTCTCACCTAAACAATCAAGTAATTCCCTCTTTAAGACAACATATAAAGTAAATTGATAGTCAGAAAGTTCTATTTCTAGACATTCATTTGCTTTAATGTGTTTTGGCCCACCTGAGGTGTGAAATGGCCTGATTTTTATGGAAGAAGATATAACTAGTGTAGCTCACTTGATGGGAAGCCAGATCTCACATCCGTCATATTATGACATGTGCCCCATATGGATTTGTACTACTCCCATGTGTGTGTGGATTCAAGAGGGCCTCAGGAAGACTCTAGCCACTCTATGTAATGCTGTTTTGTAAAAAGAAATAAAAATAAATCATCTATCTAAATAAGTGTATTTACAACCATGTGTGTGGAGCCCACCAGTCCATGTTGTAGGGCCCACATCCACTCCATTCAGAAGGTTCATCCACTCAAGTATGACCAGTATGCAAAAAATCAGACTGATCCAAAACATGGGTGGGTCACACTGCAGAACGGTGGTGCTCACGACAGGGAACAGTTGTGAGTGGGGTTGAATGCATTTTTTATATTCTATACTATCCATTCATAAGATCAGTATTTAAATTATCTCCGATATTATCAAAATATCTTCGATATCATCTTTATCTCCAGCTCAACGATACCGATAACACTGGTAGCGATATCGATAACACTGGTAGTATCAGAAATTCCAAGTATTAGCAATGTATACCAATGTATCAATATCGCTAATGTAATCACCAATATTTTCAACTATGTAAATTCTCGGTGTCACTTGTATTGCCAATGCATTAATATCGCCAATATTTTTTACTATGTAAATTCTAGGTAATGGTTGTATCATAAGTGTATCGACGATATTTCAATAATATCGCCAGCATATTGATATCATTAAAATTTTGTTTATTAGATAAAATTTTATTTCAATTTTTTTCATGGGCATATGGTTGTATGTAGTGTTCAATTTGTCATCGATAATATCTCGATATTATCGATATCGCAACATGCGCGATATTGAGACAACAATCCTTCGTTTCCTTTCCAATTGTTGATGATTTCTTGGTGAAATATCATGTGTTGTTGATATTTTGTAATATCGATAGATGTTTGGATAGAAGGTTGGATGGTTAAATAGGCCGGATGGGATGGTCGGGCTGATTTCTTACAACAACACATGCTTTTAAGGCCTCATTAAATGGAAACTTGTTATGTATGCATTCTTTTTGCAATTTTTTTTATCTCTAAATATGCAAACATGTACATTTTAACATCTCCTAAAGTTTATCTGAAAATTCCATCATTTTTCCCATGTTTCCCCACATTTCCGGTTATCAGCGATATTATCGGCTATATCGATATTGTTTCCATATCCATGGCAACAAAACTTGTAGCAATACCGATACTTTGAACACTGCATAAGATGACCCCCATTAAGATGAAGAGAATCCAAATTCACATGATGGTTGGATCAGCCTGATTTTTGGGGTGCCCAGCTTTCATGGTGGGCCAACCATGAAGGAAAGGCCAGATGCCATACGCACACAGGGATGGCCCTTGCACAGCATTTGTAGGATAAGCTTGCAGAGGAACCGGCCTTGTGCGAATAGGAATCATCAACAACTCATATTTCTTGCAGTGAGTAGAACACCTGAGCTCCGAGGGGCCCATCATATTATATGTAAAATACTCTCCGTCCATCATGAGAGAAGCATTATGTTCACTGTACAAACAAAAGATCTGCCCAATAGAAAACTCAGATGGGCCACATCAATGAGAATAAGGTAAAATTGCTCCTAAAAGCCCCACATCAATGAGAATAATGTAAAATTGCTCATAAAAACTCTTGATGTCACATGATGTGGCCTGCATGAATTTCGGAACAGGCTGATTTTGTATCTTCTTTCAGTCCTGCATGAGTTTCGGAACAGGTTGATTTTGTATCTTCTTTCAGTCCTGGTGAGTTGCACCTGATTAATGGGTTTGATGAAAGAGACACAGCATGTTGGTACTACACACTGAGTTTTGTAATTGGCTGATGTTTGGTCCAATGGCGCAGAATCAAGGATATTAGATGATAGATGGAGTGGATTTTACACATTCACCATGGTGGGGTCAAAATAATTGGCTGATGTTTGGTCCAATGGCGTAGAATCAAGGATAGCAGATGATAGATGGAGTGGATTTTACACATTCAACATGGTGGGGCCCTAGTTGGCCATTTCAAGCGCTACCTAAAGCTGGTGTTGTAGACTATTCCAGGTTCCCTTGTGTGTGGCAGTGCAGTGATGGCTGAGGGTATCACCATTTAATTGAGAAACTATGGGAATTTAGGGAACACAAAAGTCCTGAAAAAATAAGCCATACTTGCTTTTATATAGTAGTATAGATATAGTGTAAAATCCTGGCCGTTGGATCAACGGACTCACGCCACAAGCATCCAGATTGACAGTTGGAGACAATCTACAAACTACAGTAAGTTTCTTAATCATGGACTGTTGAATGTTGAGGATACGTGTGATGCGCTGGTAAATAGACGAGATGATGTGTTCCCAGATGCTAAGATGATGAATGATGGGCAGAGAGTCCTAGATTTTAGATGTCTAGATGTGGATCACTTCCAGGAGACCTGATCGAGGAAACATGGGTGGTGCAAGTGTGCACACACACGTGGATATGAGAGTGAGCATGCTTTTGACCAATCAACTTGGAGAAGGTGACTTTGTAAGTTCCCAATGAAGATTTGTATGTGATAAATTAGAGATCTGAGAGGAGAAGATTTGAGGAAGAAGAGATTCAAAGATTTTTTGGGTCCTGAATCTAACTACTAGAAAGTTACAGCTGCCTCTTAACTACAATCCTTTTCTCAAAAGTACAATAGTACTAGGGTACACTAATTATCATAGGTTACAAGATGCAAGAATTGTGTGCCTAAGGAGAAAAACTCTTTGGTACTCCTTTTCCACCAAGACTCCCCATCAAGCTGGGGAATAATGTCAATCATGCCCAGCTTGTCTGTGATGTGAAGAACTTGAAATCGGAAGAGCGAGGCTTTGTGAAGACATCAGCCAGTTAATCTTAAACTCAATGTATGGGGTGAAAATTTCTCTAGCTGTAATTTTCTCCCGAATGAAGTGGCAATCTACCTCAATGTGCTTACTTCGCACACGTGCATGCGTTTTTTTTTTTCTTTTAAGAGCATGTTCAGTTCATATTTATAAGACGGAGTTCTAAAATATATAAATAGCAGCTTGATTGTCACAACCCATTTCCATGCGCTCACAAACAGGAAATCCTAACTCATCCATCAGCTTCTTGAGCTATAAAGCTCACAGGTGGTATCAACAATGGCTCTATACTTGACTTTACCACTGGATTGAACAACCACCAATTGTTTTTTACCCTTTTAGATGACCACTCCCTCCAACAAATATACAATATTCAAAGGTAGATAGTCGATAATTCACATTGTCGGCCCAATTAACATCTGAATAAACTTAGATTTTTAGGTGACTATAGGAAGAATAGACAATGCCACGGCCAAGTGATCCCTTTAAATACCTCAGAATATGTTTAGCAACATCAAGATGGAAATCTAAAAAACATGCATACTGATGGGATATTGAAACATCAGTGGATTAGCTGGAAGAAAATGTGTTTACCAATCCAGGAGGGGCATATTGGCATTCAAAGAGTCTATGATGTGGAGAGGGTTGTTTATCTAAAATCAAGGTATTTTGAATCGATAATGGTAGTCGTAACGGTCACCACCGTTACCGATATGGGCATAATGACTTTTACAACCCCCGTAACAGTTCAAAAAATAATAATAATAATAATTTTGCCCCAAAAAATCTGAAAAAATCTAGAAAATCTAAAATAATGTAAATATTCTAAATTTGTATTCATATTTTGTTTTGAATATGTTTATGGTACTGTAGCAGTCCACTCTTTAGTGAGAGTGTTGTATTGGGTTGTCTGGTGAATTTATGAACATGGTTTTATGTCAATGTTTACATATTACAATTAAGCATTAGAATTATAAATCAAGGAATATATATATATGCATATATACCTCTTTTTCGATTTTTTTTTATTTTTTTTTAAAGGCCCTCAGAGCTTCTATTTGCCCAAATTGCTTCAATCTAGTACAATCCTAAAAACTATAGTATGATTGGTTGAAATCTGCTGTAGAACGGTGAAGGAAAGTTTTTGGGAAAACAAAAAGAGGAAAAAATGAATTTATATACAAAAAAGTGGTCGTTTTTTTACCATTACAAGGGTAACGGTTGTTATGCCCTGTAATAGCCGATAGGGTCCTAAAAATGCAACTGCCCCGTTTCACCCCCGAATTGCATAACGGTCATGGCCATTACCTATACATATCAACCTTTACAGCCACATCGTAACAAATACAGAACACCTTGTCTAAAATGCTTTGGAGGAATTATCTAATAAGAGTGTGTGGTTTGAATTTATGAAAGGCAAACACTTCAGGGACAACAACCTAAAGGATCATCGTAAAAGAAGGGGCTGCTTTAGAATATGTTGCAGTCTATTCGATCTTAGGGAAGATTTCTTGTCATCCTCAAAGTGGAATAAGTCATAGGCACATGGACTTCTGGAAGGATATTTGGTGGGAGTCTCAATCCCTTGGAGAATTCCTGTCTGCTATAGATATATTTTGGTGACAGATTGCTTCCTTGTAGATGGGCATTGGAAGATCAATCTGCTCACTCATCTGATTCCGAACACTGGAATGATATAATACAGTCCAACTTGGCAATTCTTCTCAGCCAGATAAATTATTATGGATTCATACTAAGGTGGATACTTTATTGTGATGTGAGCATGGAACCAATGCAGGAAGCATGGAAAATACTGGCCTATTTAAGTGGATATGGTGTCGAGAAATCTCAAAATAGTGTTGCTTGTGGAAGAAGAGTCATGGAAAGATTCCAGTTGAAAATGAGGTCAAATGCCTGGGTATATCGATGCCATACGGCTGCATATGTTGTGCCAGAAGTAGAGAGGAAACTGTGAACCATCTCTTTTGCCTAAGATCTGGGAATTTTTCAGCAGGGTGCCAGACGTTTCTTTCATTCTTTCTATGTACATGTATCATCATTGCTTACTGTATTATGGAATGGCAGTAAAAAACAGCTGATTTTTGTGGAACTTTGGTGTTCTTCCGGTTTTTGTAGTCTGGGAGATCTGGGAAGTGCATAACTACAGATTCTTTAAAGGTAGCTAACTCATCTAAATGGGTGATTCAAAAGATCATCAATTGGGTCCAGATTATTTCAAAGCATGTTCTATTTGTGGACTGCAGTTATATCCAAAAACTGGCACTTCGTAATCTTGATCTTGTTTCATGCTTATGCCAACCAAATGGATTTGCCCAAAATAGGTTTTGTGAAGATGAGCGTTGACGAGGCCACTTGCGGGAACCCTGCCATTAGTGGAGGTGGAGTAATTCTTACATACAGCACTCGAAACATTCTTCATGCTTTTGATAATTCCTATGGAATCTACAATAATGTGGAGGAAGAAATGAAGGTTGTTCTGGATGATCTGAGGCTTTGTTCTTCCAAAAAATATCACGCAAGCTGCAGTGGAACGCGATTCAACGGCAGTGCATATGCTTCTCTCCTCATAATGAATCACCTCCTTGGTACATTAGGTATGACTGATAAACAAGATCAGAAGTTTGCCAAGTAAGATCAATTGCTCCATCTTCCATATCTTTCGCGATAGTAATCTAGTGGCTGCTCATAGCTACCTATCCATGTTTTTTCATTCTCCTGTTCTTTTCTTTTCTTTTCTTCTCTTTTCTCTCTCTCTTTTTCTTTTCTTTTTTTTTGAAGTATTTTTTTTCATTCTCCTGGTTGTCCAAATAAATAACCAATTGCATGCTCATAATTGACCAAATCTGACATGTTTGACTTCTGAGATGAAGTCACCAGATCTGTGACATTTGTTTGTGTGTATTTGCAACTAAAGCTAACATGATTTGCATATGCACCGCTGTGTTGAGTTTTAATGGTGATAATTATATATTCAGCAGACAAAAGAAAGCAACAACATCAAATTTACCTGATCCAAGTTAAATCTTGGAACTGGTTGGTTCCATATCCTACATATACTAGTTCAAAATGAACTGATCCAGGGATATAAACAATACAAACAAACTAACTCGTATATGCAGTTCGGACCGCTGGAACTCCTATATCTTGAGAGAGAGAGAGAGAGAGCTCTGATTTGCTTTTCTAAGGACTTGAGAAATATAAATACCATGGTTTGAGAGGCACTACCAAATTGATCAGTCCTACCCTCACAATAAATTGTTTATATGAATAAAGAAAGCAGCTTACTTTAGTACTTAGAAAGAGTAACCTTTATGCTAAACTAGGAATAAGTAAACAAGTTTATCTAAAACACACCAGCATCTCTTGTTCCTTTCCACTGGCTAAACGAGTTGAATCATAGAAATGATTTTCAAATACAGATTAATGGATTTCTAGTTAGCTATCTGTCCAATGTTCTCCCTGTGCTGATGACACTTCAATTAATAAAAGCATCATTGATTATTCATTTTTCTGAAATAAACCCCAGTCAAGTGGACAGAAAAGTTCAGTCTAGCACCCAAGAATGTCAGCATACTGCAAGATGAAGCATTGTTACATTAATACCCACGCTATGAAGTTTTGACAACATCGGCTGATAATTTAGCCAATATTTCAGGTTTCACATGTTAGGGGAATGAAATGTCCAAGCAATACATATTTCAGAAATATTGACAAAAATATACCGAAATCTGCTGATACATCATGATTCTGACACTACCATGAAAAGTTTACAATGTTTCAATCAGAACGAGCAATACTCCACAAGCATCAAAAGAAACTACCGTAAATAACCAAAAATTAAAAATTAAAAATAAATAAAAATAAAAATAAAAAATAAAAAATAAAAAATAAAAAATAAAAAGAAAAGGAAAGGAAAGGAAAGAAAGAAAAAGAAGTATCGTGCCCAAAACTTTTTTCTAGTCCCTCTGTAGTTGTGTTTTAAAACTCCACTGGAGTTGTTTCGCGTCAAAGCAAATATTTGATGGAGAATTGAGATCAGAGAGGGATTTCAGCTGGAACCCTGAAGGAGAAGGCTATGCAAGGAGCCTTGGGTCCATAAGATGCTAACAACGAGCGGGGCAGCTCCTCTTACTTGCGTCTTATTTATATAGCTCGAATGGTTATGGGATGAGTGACTCCAGCAACTATCACATTCATTCACAATCCCCCATCTACAGCTATGGTCATTAGTTAGCCTATGGATACGGAGAGGGAATGGCTCTAGACAGATTTGTCTAGGGTATGGACAAGGGCATGGAGGCGTCCAACCACAACCAAAGCCAATGCCACTAGAAGTGACCATTACAACTTTGATGGCTGCACAGCATCCACCGACAGGTAGTGCACATGGCTCAATACCATTAACAGGTTCAAGAGTACATGGCCTAGTACCGTCATCTCATGAGCTACGCACATTACTGCATTTTATATGGAGCAACAGTAATACAACTGCCCCAATAAGGATAAGGATAATGACTTTTGAGTCGCCAAAAAAAGGAAAACAAAGAAAAGAAAAGGAGAAAAGAAAGAAACCTAGAAAAAGTAAGAAACGAAAACTAGAATAACAACAGAAGCCCCTCAGCTGAAAACGACTCCAAGAAGCTACCCAAACCCATAAGCTCAAGGAGCCCAATCTTAGAACAGGAGGACCCTGCTGAAGACCCCATCAACGGAAAGGCTTTTGTTACAAAAGCACTGATTATTTCTTTCTCCCCATTTGACCCAAAGGACTAAAAGCAAGGCCATACTCCATTTCTTTCTACCAAGGCACCCTCCAGCCGTGGCATGCCAAGAGACGAGAAGGGCCTCAATGGAGGAAGGTATGACCCAAGGAACATTCGCTAAGGCAAAGAACCCAAAACAAACACCCGAAGAGAATGACAGCGCAGGAATAAGTAATCGATCCACTCTGTGTCTTACAAGCACAACAATGGAAATGAACAGTTTTGTCTTTTAAAAACTGGAAAACCATAATGCATATGTTTTGCAATGATTTGTCCCAAGTGCGTAATCATGTGTCTTTTTACATCTCCCAAAGCTTCGCTAAAAAATTTCACCATTTTCCTGAACTTACTCTCAGACTGCAAAACTTTACACCATATTGTAATCGACACCATCATAAACTTAAGCCTTATCCCAATTTCTTGGGTTCGGCTTCATGAATCATGTTCTTCCATTCTGCTCTTTCAAGGACCATACCTTCAATTGGACCATAGGTCATCAAATCCTCTCTCACTACTCCATTCACATCCTTTTGGGGCTTCACCTTGTCCCTGTTTAAAGCCTTCAACTCATACCATCTCACTCCTAAACAACACAGTTCTTTGTCTCCATCACACGTGACTGAACCATCTAAGTCTACTTTCCCTCATCTAATTACCTATCCTACCCCTATGTAATCAATTGCATTCATTTCTAATTTTATCCTTCCTCTTCTTGCCACTCATCCATCTCAACATCCTCATTTCAGGTACACTCATCCTATGAACATGTTGTTCCTTAACTACCCAATATTTTGCCCCATAAAGCACAAGTGGTCTTGTAGCTACCTAAAAAAATGTCCTTTCAATTTGAGTAGGGCAAGATGATCACATAAAACACCAATGGCACATCTCCTTTTCTGCCACCCAGCTTGAATTCTCTGGGCACATCCTTTTCAATTTCATTACTCATGAATTATTGACCCAAGGTATTGAAAGTAGTCATTTTGGGAAACTTCTTGGTCAGCAATCTTAACAAATTCTCCGATTGTTACTAAAATTATATTCCATATACTCTATTTTAGTCCGACCAATTTTAGATCTTTTAGATTCTAGAGTGCCCCTCCATAAATGTAGCTTTGTGTTTACACCCTCCCTCTTGTCAATCAAAATTGTCAAATGTAAACAGCATACACCATGGAATCTCTTCCTACAAATGCCTCGTTAATTCATCCATACCAATGCGGAAAAGTACAAGCTCGATGCCGACCCCCAGTGCAAACCTCAGTAATTGAGAACTCACTTGTCTCTCCACTAGTGGTCCCCACATTTGTTACCACTCCTTCATATATATCCTTACTCATGTCAATAAATACTCTTGGAAACTCCTTTCTTTCCCAACACCCACCAAAATTAACTCTCTAGGGACCCTATCAAATGCTTTCTTTAAGTCAATAAAGATCATGTGGAGATCCTCCTCTCCCTATATTTCTCCATAAATTATCTAAGTAGGAAAATAGCTTCAATGGTAGACCTCCCAAGCATGAAACTAAACTAGTTTTCTAAAACATTTATCTCATGCCTCAATCTTTGCTCAATCACTCATTCCCGAAGTTTCATAGTATGGCTTGTAAGCTTAAGCCCGTGATAGTTAGTGCAGCTCTGTATGCCTCCTTTACTCTTAGAAATAGGTACTACTATACTTTTCCTCCATTTTATCTAGCATTCATCCATGGTAGTTTATGCCATATTGAAATATTTCCTATGAAATATCCCATTCTTGAAATTGTCTAACTCTGCAGAAAAAAAATATTTAAAACCTAGTTAATACCAAACAACATACTCTTACAAAAAATGACTGTGCTACAGCATCAAGCAATGGATATATTGGGTGCAGTTAGCAAATTAACACCCTTGCACTTGCACAATCATCCCTACCAAAAGATCTTCATGACAACATTGAAACCCATAATCAAACATACACTAGGAAAAAGAAGTTAAAATATAATGTGTTAAAAGATACAGGGCTGATGCTTTCTTTCTTTTTCCTCTTTTTCTTTTTTATTTTCTTTAATGTCAAGCTGATACATTGATTTGACAAAATCCAAGAGCCAAAATATATATTCATTATATACCATCCAACCTTTATTTCAGCTTGAAAATGATATAATGTGACAATGTGACAAATCTAAAAATCTCTCATTGGAGGTTTTAACACATTCATGTAATAGAGAGAAAATGTCCTCTGCACTTTCCAAAGGGTTCTTAAAGAATATCAATAAAACTCAGGCAAACAGCTGGATCTCTCTTTAGAGCGCTTGATCAGCACAGCCACAATTAAATCAATCAGTACTGACCCAAGGCAGAAAAAATATAATATATAAGCTGTCACATACCATCTAGTATGACTAATTTAGCAGGTTAAGTGTAGTAGACTTCCACTGGTCCTTAAGGCCTTCAAGTAAATCGAAAAAAAAAAAAAAAAGAGCTGGTTCAAACATCTAGCAGACATTGATGTATTTTGACCACTTTTGCCAGTCTACAGGCATGATAGAACTGTCACAAATGTCATTACTTTCTCGAGGTTCTTGAGGCATGCCTGCTGCCATAAGGATTTCAAACCATTCCCAGTTAAGTCAGAAAGGCCACCTCCATGATAACAATGTGACATGTTGTTCTTCATGCCAAACCTAAACTCTAATAAGATTTTCCAAGAGGATATCACTGATCTTCTTATTCAGAATCTATGTTAATTTAATCAGAACATGGTAGGATAAAAAGAGCCCAGACCAGTCCTGAACTTGATGTTGGCGCAAAACTGTTACATCAATCTTGAATCACCTTAATATAGAATGCAGATGATTATGATTTATTGCCATTTGTGTGAGAGGTCAGTATCAATCCCTAGGACTCTAGATATGCCAGAGCTCCGGAGGAAAAACCACAATGATTACACTGAAGTGGCATAAGTTCCCATAATCAAGTGTCTCTGACATAATCTTTCCTAAGCAATCATCATTTCACAGGATGAGGTGACCAATCACCAAACTGACTTTCAAAGATTGAACACATTCCTCGTTGAAAAATACAAGAACTGGAGAAAACAAGACAATTCCCATTAAATATCTTTAGTAACTCCGCCACACCTAAATTGGTTATTTATAACACAAATATCAACATCTTATCAGCATCCTTTTAAACTTTACCTGCCATTGATTCTGGTCGGTCCATCCATCTTTAACACTTGCCAATTACTCAAAGCCTCCAACTAGATACTGACAACACTGTTCAAAAACAGCATGAAACATAGTGATTTTCAACAATATGACTTGTGAGTTGCACCTATCTTTAATGAACTCATCTTCCTTTGCTAGTCCAATTGGCAACCTAACATAATACAGAAATCCCATTGCACCACCAAAATCTTCAAGAATACACTATTGCAGTAAACATTCCAAACCACTTGATACAACTAAATTCAAATGAAAAGAAACTAATCACGATTTGGAAGCTACCAACCAGGTTTTGAAGCATAGAAGATCAAAGAATCAGTGGGCGAAACTGCTCCACTGAGGCTTAAGGTATCGCACCCTGGGTTTCTAATCGCATCACACCACTAGAGAAGGAATACCCATCACAGGAAAACACAAAAGCCATCTCTTTCATTTCAAAATTTTCCTCGTAAAACTCTCTTACAAACAGCAAAGAACCCTTGTTGACAACCATGCATGCATATCTTTTGTATTCAAATAGAATACCGATCCAGTAGAAAATTAGGTCTTGCTAAAGATACATTAAAATAATAATAATAATAATAAGGAAAAAATCATGCCAAATCTGTGAAATTAGCGTACATTATTAGCACTCAACCCAATGGATCTCATGCATCGAATAATATGGGGATTAAGATCTAGAAGGCATACATGCTTCTGCCATTAAAGCTTGAAGAAGAGGATGGTAATGAACCTTGAATCTTCCTCTCCCTATTCACCTATATGCAAGCCTTGTGGGATGCTTTTTGCATATTGGTGACTGGAATTGAGGACCTAGATTGTCTATATAGATGCTTTAGAGAAGCCTACCAATCAATGGATTCTCAAGCAACACGTCTTCACAATTCTCCAAAGCCTATGAAATAATTGAACATATGGTGACAGCATTACATGCCCCATCGAATGCTAATATGGATTATCCAAGCTATATCCAAATCCTTTGTCTTAGACACAACTGTAGTGGCCCACCTTTACAAGCAAATGCTAACATTCTCCGAGTGGTCACATGTGGCACCATGCTATGCAATGGATTAGGCATATCTAGCTTCTACTTTACAAAACCATTACTAGATATTTACAATAGAATCATGAGTGTACCCTAAATAATCCAATCCATTGAGACTATTGATTGGGACCATGACAACTGTCATTATATTTATTGAAGTGGGATCAAGCATAATCACAAATATAAGGGCTCCAAATGACATAGATCCCTTTGCATAGTTGTGTGGTATGGAAATTACATATCAAGTATAATCATGCATGCTAATTTCGAAATAGTCTTACCACCTCTACCAAGAGATATCTTAATGCAAGCCCATGGCCCACTTAGGCCCATTGTAGGGCCTGCCAAGACAGGCTCATAACGCACCATAAAGACCAACATGTGCTGATTATTTATTGATTTAGGGGCTTAAATCAAGAATTATAATTTTACTATTTTTGGGAGATAGGGGGGATTGATTTAAAGATGTGATGAGGTGTAATTGATATAAATAAAGATATAAGCTAGTTTTAAAAATATAATTATTTTTTATGCTTACTTTTTAATAAGTTTTACCATATTAAGAAAGAATAAATTGGAATTGTGATCGATTCTCTTAGTTAGAAGATTTTAATTAAAAATTCATTTACGATCTATAAAAGGATGTAGTAGTATACGAGTTAGTAATTCAAATATTTTTATTAGTGTGAGTTTTTTTTTTTTAGTTCTTATAAGAGAAAAAAGTTGATATCAATAAAATCCCCTCCCGCTCTACTCTATTGTTCTTATGGGTGCGCTTTTAATTTTTTGCAATTTCGCTATCAAGATCTCATTGACTCGATAACCTACCATTGATACCAAAATGGTGCAACCCAATTATTGAGTCAATTAGATCTAGATAATCAAAATGCAAAAAATTAAAAAGTATACCCCACAAGAACAATAGAGTTGAGAGGGAGAACTTTATCTATAAAAGGAGGTAATGGTGTAGGAGTTAGTAATTCAAATATTTTTATTACTATAAGTTTTCTTAAAGTTGTTGTCAGAGAAGAATGTTGTTTTTAATAAAGTTCTCCCTCTCTAATATATTGTTCTTGTGGGTACACTTTTAATCTTTTACAATTTCGCTATCGAGATGATGTTAACTTGATGACCTGGCATTGATACCAAAATAGTGCAACCCGGTTATCGAGTCAATGAAATCTCGATAGCCAAATTGCAAAACATTAAAAAGTATACCCACAAAAACAATGGAGTAAAGAGGGAGAGAACTCTATAGATATCAACATTCTTTTCTTATAAAAACTTTAGGAAAACTCATGCTTAAAAACATATTCAAATTACTAATTCCTACACCATCACTCATTTATAGATCATAAATAAATCTTTAATTAAAATTCCCTAACTAAAAGAATCAATCACAATTTATTATAAACCAATCCATTCCTCCTTAATATAGTAAAGCCTAATAAAAAACAAATATAGAAAGTAACTAGATCTCTAAAACCAACTCGTATCTCTAATCATATCAATTACACCTTCATCACATCTTTAAATCAGCCCCTTCATATCACTCAAAAATAATAAATTATAATCCTTTATTTAGGCCCCCAAAGTTGTAAATAATTAGCTCAAAAATCAGTATATGTCGACTCTACGGTGGGCTAGAGCCTATGTCCCGCCTAGCCCTACAGTGGACCTGGATGAGCCTAAGTAGGTTGTGGACTTACATCAAGTCTTATGCCTCAAATTATTCTGTTTGTTTACTTTAAACATGCCATGAAATAATATATGAATTACAAAAAATAGAATGCCATAAAAAATAGAATCACCAATCTGCACAAAATAAACTGGAATATGTACACAACCGAAATATTTGTTGACAAAAGCTCCCACTAATGAAGAACCTCATAAGGGCTAACCACTCCCATACTACTCATCAACAACTTAAATAACTTAAATAACTTAAAGGGTAAGTCGTTGCTTAGTGGGTCCACAGACATTAGTTTTGTTCTAATGCATTTCAAAAACGCTAGACAATCCTGATTAACAACTAGAAACTTCATGTCCATTTGTTTCGACTTAGACAAATCTTGTGGTTGTTGGAGAAGAACATTATCATCCTGTTGTCATAGTAGATCATCAACGGCTTTGGAACTAAATCCACAACATGAAGTTTTGCAGGCACAACACTTGACACATGGCTTCGTAGTAGGTGACAAACTCCACTTTTATGGTGGATAAAACCCCATAAGCATCTGCCTACTTTGCATGCTTTCACAAAAGCACTCTTCAAGCAACATAAAAATGCATCTTGATGTGGACTTCTTGCAGTTGAGACATCTAGTGTAATCCGAGTCCAACCAATCAATCGATTTATATCACCATTGTCTAAGCCATCTAAGCCTTATCCTAATTAATTAGGATTAGCTACACGAATCCTATTCCACTATGCCACTCTATTAAGGGCTTAGTTAGACCATAAGTCATCAAGTCTTCTCTTACTACCTCCATCGATGTCCTTTTAGGACTTCCCTTGCCCTTTTAGAGCCTTTAACTTGCACCAACTCCAAATGGATTAGTTCTTCTGTATGCAAGCACGAAACCCCTTGTCCTTTGTAATTGCTGCATCACCTTCTTTACTGCTCTCCAAAATCCATACTTGTATTCACTATGTATCTCCCAAAAAGTCTGACTACAAAAGTTATGGCAGGCCAAATGCAGACCTACACATACATAATAATTTGTATTGCTCACACATGTGAAATATCTTGCATTTCTTTTCTTTCAAGATCATTTTTAAGACATTGTTGCAAGAGAAGTTAGTTACCTTTTACAACAGGAGTCTTGCCAAGAGCAACAGTCTACATGCTAAATCTCCTAAGAATCCTTTCAACGTAGGTTTTCTAAGACAGAATCTTTTTTTTTTTGTTAAACACCTTGATTTTTCATGGTGTATTTCTATACCTGTGATGAATGACATCACCAAAATCCTTCATGTCGAAGTTTTATGACAAAAACTCATTGACATCATGCAACATTCCTATATTATTGCTTGTTAGCAGAATGTCATCAACATATTACAATGGGAGCACAAATTTACTCCCACTGACGTCTATATATACACTAATCGTCATCGTCTTCTTCTCAAGCATCAATTGCAGAAACATACATGTCTTTTGGATTTTAATCCCATATATTTAAGCACATCCATATGAGCGTTCAATGTGGCACTCATTGTTGTGAGAATATACTCAATTTCATAGGTCGTTAGTGTATCATACTCTTACATAAGTAAGAGTTTAGATTGATGTGGATCTCTCCTATTTTAAATAGATGTAAAGAATTGTTTCTTGAGAATCCATCGATGGACACACTTATCTACAAAGGAACTATAACAGTTTCGGTCCCCAATCCCATTCACAACTACGCAAAGAACATCCTCTCAAGTTTGCATAAGAGTGAATAAGAAGGGGAAGATTTAAGGTTCATCACCATCATTGTTTACTTCTTCAAGTCTTAATTGCAAAAGCAGATGTCTCTTGGATCTTAATCTTCATGTATTTGGTGCATGAGATCAATCAGATTGAGCGCGATTGAGTACTAACATACGTATAAGAAGAGGGATCTAAACACAACCATATACATGTTTATAGTTGTACATAGTTACCTTCTATTGATATGTACGCAAATATTTGTATGCCCACATGTACAACTAGATCGAACCCACTTCGGTCATCTCACACATGTGGGATAGAGACTTGCATCAAATTCCCCCCGTCTTTGTAAAATTTGCCCACAATTTTGAAGCGGGTTTCTAGCTCTTGAATCAAATGTGTCCCCATTGTAAGTCTTCTATCGCTTTAGGAGAAGTTGATGGGGAATGTCACCATGTCGGGCAAGCGCTTCATCTATTGGATCATGCTCTCTTCCTATTGGACCCTCAGTTACACATCATCTCCTGGAAGATATTCTTCTTTTGCAATGTAATAACTGTCTCTATCCTTTCACCTTCATGTGTTCATTGTGTCATCTTGCACACAAGTTCACCTTCATGTGTTCGTCGTGCATCCGTCACAATTTTAATACTCTTTCAAAGTCGCTAATGTGATTGCTGAACTGACAGTCATCTCCTCTTTCACCTTGTTGTCGGAATCACCCATCATGTCACATTTTAATCTCTCTTTGTTTCGATGTGGGCTATCCATATAGGTTTGAACAAACTCCTCAATTAATTCTTTAAATTCTTTGAAATCCTTTGAAATCCTTCGAAATCCTTCCCAGTGCTCCTTAAGTCCTCTAATCACATCTTCTCAACCCTCCTTGGTTTCTCACATGGGTCCTCACTGTAGAATGTTTCAGAATAACCAACTAATTTCCATGGTCTCTCATAACAATGAGGGGTAATGATGTGGAACTAAGATTCAGAAAAATATAGATATGAGTTGGGGTGATGGGAATAATGATGGTAATGATCGAGGCAATGCAGATAGGGATCAGAGGATGGAAAAAATAATTGTAATAGGCATGGGAATCTGAATATGAATAACTGTATCAAGTACATTCTTCTTTTGATGACATCTTCCAAATGAAGCGTGGGTTGATTCAAACACATTATTGGCTGATACAGTTGGGGAACCGTTGGAGGCTGAATTTGGGGCAGGTTTTGGAATAATTATATGGATATGTTTGGGAATACGTTAAGGCTGAGGATAGGGGCTGTTTCTGAGCTGATTTGCACAAGTTATAGGTCTCACAAGGGAATTAGATTGGGTTAAACTGGGGATTGTTTGAGGGATCTTTAAGATTGGGTTAAACTTGGGATTGTTAGAGGGACAGTTCCGTGGACTGCTTTGGAAAAGAAGAAAAGAAAAAAAAATGAAAAAATGGGGCAATCTGGATCTGGATTAGTTTTCATTAAGGTTTGGAGAGAGAGAGAGAGAGAGAGATTGAACAGTTGGAATGACTGAAAAATTGGCCCCACTTGTACAAATTGAAATGTGGAATGGCATTATACGATCTGTGTCCAATCATTGTATAATACCTCTTAAACCATAGAAGCAGAAGTTATACAGAAATAGCTTACATAATACAAGGTATCCAAAACCACCAGGGCGAATGTAGCCATGGCAGTCATTGCAACTTAGTCACTGGCTATGACAGTGCAAGTAAAACTGACTCTACAATTACCACAAGCCAAGCAGGAACGACACCACTCAAAAGCCCAATCTTCACAAGAAAACAGATGACACGAAGGAGAGCGGGAAATCCCAAGATTTCCCTATATAAACAACCGAACCCAAAAACCGCATTCTATCCATTAAGAAAGTTTTCGAAAAAAAAAAAAAAAACAAAAACAAAACAAAAAAGGAATAATACATACAGCAGCTGCATGTTTACACTCATCTGTTGTTATCAAGTACATGAAAAGAAAATCATGAAGATGGGGAACTCAGTCCAGAGGTCGAAAATGGGTCTATGAAATCAACCAATTCAGATCAAGAACCGATAGAACAAACTATCATGAAACTTTAAAATATATATATATATACACACAGAAAAAATATACTCCAGAAAACCCACATGGAAGAAGCAGCAGCTAATAATCCCAGATCCATACCCTTTTATAACTAAAAAATAAAGAAAAAATACACTCCCGAAAATCCATATAAGGAAGGAAAACGCTACAGATCTCAAACTCCAAAACCCAACTCCAAATACTGCAAGGAAAGAACATTTCTCGCCGACCCAAATCAGCATCTACAGCTTCACGCAGACAAAATCACGCCGAGATATAGAAAAACCCAAATCAGAAAAGCGGAAACAGAGATGCGTTTTGAAGAAGATCACCTCTCTTGCCCTGCCGTATCCCAAATCTGAGCTTTGATGACCTTTCCGTCGACGTTCAAGCTCCGCGTAGCGAACTCGACCCCGATCGTCGACTTCGATTCGAGACTGAACTCGTTCCTGGTGAACCTCGAGAGCAGATTCGACTTCCCAACTCCCGAATCACCGATTAGAACGACCTTGAACAGGTAGTCGTAATCATCTTCAGCTCTATAAGCTGCCATCCCTCTCTCTCTCTAGATCAAAAACCAACTCTGTTTTTGCTTTTGTTGTTGACAGAGTGAGATTCGAAGAGACGCAGAATGGGTTTTTCTTTATTTTCTCTCTTTCTTTCCTTTTTGTAGAGAGAGGAGAGTTCTGTCGGCTTCGCTGGATTCCAAAAAGAAATGCAGATGGGCGTCTTTTGAAGAACCAAACAGGGGCATTCGAGGGAAATTCAAAGTGACTTAAATAGCCTTTGAGGAATGGATGTCGGGGTCCGATTTGAAGGGTGTTTTAGTCATTTTCGTCGACCGTGTATGACATGGGCTTGAGAGAGGCATTCGCGCGAGGATCGATTGTAGGATTTAAACACACCCATATGCCGATGTGGAACTGTAATATGTGATCCGGTCCATCAAATAGGCAGGTCTTGGTTTTGGATCAATTTTCCAGAAGCCAGATTGTCCCTCTCGTCATCTGGTACGTTGAATATAGGTTGTTAGTGATTTTATTTCGAACCATCCAAGTGGCCCACCTATGGTGATTTACCTTATTGGTGATGTATACTGGTCGACACAGCTATTGAATGCTAGTGGTATGGCACACGTGTGCGAAGTTGGTATATATATCGCGAGATTCGCGACTCGCCTCTTCAATTTCAGTTCTCCTGCGAATCACCGTCGCAATCCTTGCGAGAGAGGATATAGGAAACGGACAAGGGAGAATTCTAGGTGTGTTCGCACACGAAAGGGGCCATCTCGACGTAGGTGAGACCTTGACTGTAGGGCCCACCTCGATGCATGCATTATATATCCACGCCGTTCATATGTTTTTCCCGCTTATTTTAAGCCGTGTTCCCAAAACTGAAGCAGATACAAATTTTAGATGACTACACCACAGGAAATAGTGGTTATTGACCATTAAAATCCTTTTGTAGAAAAAAAATAAAAAAAAGTTTCCGAGTAAGCTGATATTTGTTTTACCTTTCGTCTAGGTCTGTGTGGCCTAATCAACAGGTCAACAAACATTACAGCAAATGGTAAGAAATTTTTAATGGTGGGCATTTAATGACCACTTTTTCTGTAGTGTTGTATATTTAAAATTTATACCTACGTCAATTTTTGGAACATATTTTAAAATAAATTTTAAAAATGGTTGGACGGCCAACTCAACCATATCGATGGTTGGGGTCGCAGACAAGTCGCGCTCTCGCGCGAGATTGAGACACGGCACACGTCCCGACAAAGCGCGCGCGTGAAATATCAGACCGTTAATCAAGTGAGAACTATGAATATGGAAAAAGTACGATGGTATTGGTAGGCAAGAGTACAGTGTTGTATATAGAATATTAATCCTTTAACCGAACCATCCATTTTCCCACGTGCTTCGGGCCTACCTAATGAGCGGACAGGCGTGATTTCTGGCCAGCTAGATGTTCATGATGCCCACGTGAACCATCTAAAACTCAAGTGGGCCACATGAGTTAATCCCCTTGGAGGTCATATCTTTAAATGAGTTGAGATAGACAATGTAAATATAACAAAAGCATCATGATGGCCCACAACTTTGGGTTACAGGGAACCGTGTAACCTGGTCCGAGGGCCAGGCGGAGTGGGTACTCCCCTGCCAGTCCCTGGTTCAGGCTCGAATGAGCCACCAACATGTTCCAGTTTATTTACCCATTTCACTCATTTTGCCTTGTCATTTTGAAGTATAAGCTAAAAAATGAAGGAGATTTAAGTCTACTATATGGTGGGGATTTAACTCAGGTCATTAAAAACTTGGATCAAACTGATATTTATGTTTTCACTTGGTCTAAGATTTTATAACCTCATGAACAGACCATATAGCAAATAAATATCCAGGTGGGCCCAAGAAAGGGTGTCATTATCATTGTTGCTTCCTACCCTGTTATTCACTTAGCTTTGGATCTGGCAGGGGTAATGCCTTAAATAGTCATGGCAAGGAGGGACGCTATAAAACCCATATATCACAGTGGTCCCTCGTAGCCTAACTTATGCTTTTGTTGTTATTCACTTGGCTTTGGTTATGCCTGGGCTTATGCCCTAAAATATCATAGCAAAATGGAGGGACACTCTAGGTAAAACCCATATATCATGTGGCCCCTCAAATTCCCAACTTATGCCGGGACAGGCGGGGTAGTACCAAATCCGCGCTAGTTATGAGCAAGTCTCTTCTATACATCCTCACTAATAAATACACCTTGCATTTAGTACAAGACAAGGAACAAAGGGTATCTTGGGAGTGAGGTGGCCAGCCCCACCAGCTCCTTTACACATGCACATGCCATGTTTACGAGGTACATGCGTCAATGTGGCCCATTTCAGTGATATCCTATGTTATGCCTCCATTTATTACATATGGCATGATACAACAGCCAAGGGTGGCCCACTCATTAAGGAAGCATGCTCAAATTTCATTACTACCTCTGTGTTAGTCAATCCTTGGAAAACTTTTCTAAGCCCAGTGAGATAAAATCCTTGGAAAACTTTTCTAAGCCCAGTGATATATGTTTTATCTATGTGGTTTATTCATTTTGCCAACTCATTTTATAGCATGAGCTAAAAAATGAGGTGGATCTAATATCATGCTCTAAATTTTATTACTTTGAGTTAGCCAAGTTTAAATATAAAATTTAAGACTATGAGTTATATTTAAATAAAATATACATTGCAACCTATAAAATTTACATGCAATTTTAAGGCAATCAGTGCAACTGAAAATAAATTAATTATTGTCATTAAATAAATGCCTATTAATTAATCATTGAATCTTTAATTACATTAGTTTAAAAAAAATTAATAACAAATATATTGAAATTCAACTATTTGTCAAATAAATAAAAATAAAAGTCTTTAAACTTGCCCAACTAACTCTTTATATACAAATCTTACAAATCAATCTAAGCAAGTGTGAGCACGACAGCTCATAAGGTTACATTATTTCCAAAATTGAAAATTTTACATTAGCATTCAGCAATGGATAGTTGAGTCATAGTGCGTAGTATCACAAGCTAATAGAGAGCTCGCACCAAGGGTCATATCTCACATTAGTCCCATACTTAACGTATGAAGTAGATCCATGATGTTAAACTCATTCTCTCAAATAGTAACATATCTATTGGGGACCATTGCCCATGAATGTATGCGCCTAGAATATATTTATGCATTTACAATCTCAAATATAAAAGAGTAATAAATTGGCATCAACATATCCATAATATCCACTTAGAGTAACGAAATAAAATAGCTTATCCTAATTCTTTTTTGACTTTGTCAAGGCAAAACACCCACGAGTACATTCAATTAGTCGTACATAAGGAAAATACGACATTATGGAATACAAACTAGGGATTGAATATTCAAATATGATATTCATCCTGAAACATGGATTAGAGATCAAATGTTTACAAACACTAAAATTCACAAGTGCTATATAAAGTAACATCTTTTTTAGAATAACCCAAGTAGAGCACCCATAACAAAATACTACAATGATCCTTTTAAGGCATGACTCACAGTAGAGTATTGGTGTATAACTTTTAAAGACAAAAGCTCAAGGTAGAACACCCATGTGTGCACATTTTTTAGAAAATAATGTAGGGCAGATCATCATATCGATCATTTTAGAAATGACCCTATGCAGAGCACCAATAACAAAATAATGTAATGATCCTTTTAGGATAAAACAACTGTAATTTAAACAAGCAACAACAATTCAATAAATTCTCCTTACAACACAACCATAATCAAAGGATTCAATATACAATACACAAATATATAAATAAATTCCATCAACAACAATTAACGATAATCAAGTTAATTTGATTTATAATACATATATAATAATTAATCCAATTATTTAAACCTACGATATGCAATATATAATCAAATGAAATCAAATTACAACTATTGCAGGGTTTTCAATTGGGAAGATCACTTACCCGGTGACTTGTACAGTTTAGATCAATGGCTGAAAAATACATGCCGATGGTCCGATTTTGCTCCACTTTAACTTAGTTGGACATAGTTCTGCAAAAGGCAATTCGATAAGTGTTTCTATATGAACCGTCCGGGTGTCTACATATAATCACACACGTTTAATCGTCAAATCTCAATCTAAGGTTTTTGAACTTCTGGACCAAAGTTATACGTGTCTAGCATATTGACTCAGTGAGTCGACTGTATGAGTCACAACTGCTAAATTTACGTCTATACGTTAGTTCCAAATACAGAAAATTTGGAGCTGGACTTTACCCGACGAATGGCGCCCTTGGATGCAGACGCAGCTCCGATTGGCTTCATATGCGTAATACAAACAGTTCGACTCAGTGAGTTGACTCAGTTGGCTTCTACCCTTTTCTTTTTCTTCTTTTCTGCTTTCTTCTTTCTTTAGTTATTTTCTCCTTCAAACATCCAGCAGCAGATGTTGGAGGTTCGGCCAGCGAGTCAGCGACTCGATTGGTTAGGGCAACTTGATGCCACTTACTTCCATTCTCTCTCCTCTGTTTTCTTCCCTTCTTTGTTTCCTAATCTCTCTCTCTCGTTTTCTAATTTCTCTCCCTTATTCAATTTTTCTCAGAAATAGTATATAAGCTACAACTCTACTCCGGTTTGAGAATCCGATTGGCACAAGGATGCTAGCAATGGCGGATTAGCTGAACTCATGTTTTTCTGAATTATACATGCTGCCTCGACTCTAAATGATATTTGTTCATGAAAACAGGTTCAGGTGGGCCTTTGCATGAAGATTATGTCTAAAGATGGGATCTAGAGTAAATCGAATAGTGATGGGCTCTTTTGGCCCGATAGAGAAGGTGATCATGGCAGTTTGCCTATGAAATGAATTCATTTGGTTTGATGTTACTGGAGAGTGTAGATGGATCCCTAGAGAGCTTGTGGTCCACCAAGATTGAAGGCTCAGATGCAATGACGTGGTGGGTTCGAGAGTTGGAGGTTGTGGCAACCGCACTCGTTAGAGTTACAGAGAAGATGGCGCAAATGGGGTTTTCTTTCACGGGGAAGTGTTGGAGTAATGCCAGTTGTTGGATGGTGAAGGAAACAAAGTCGAATGGTTTGGAGTGAGGCGAAAAGTTGGATGATGAAAGGAATATGGAAATCAACGGTTTGGGTCGATCCATGAGACGTTTGTGGAGTTGTTGCGGCCGAAAATCGTTTAGAGGAATCGAAAAAGTTAAAGTTTGCTTGCGGGTTGAGTTTCTGCCGAGAAAGTGAAGTGGGGTCCACCATGATGTTGTTGGTAAATCTACTATGTTCATCTATTTCGCTGGATCAAGATGGGTAAGGATTAAGGAGTTCAAGTGAAGAAGATCGGGATCACAGGTGGGATGCAACTGTTGTATTTGTTTTAAAATAATATTAAAAATTTGAATTTTTAAATTTCGGTGTTTTTCCTCCACATTTAAATTTTGGTGTTTTTGAGGTGTTGATTTTGTCCCACATCGGATTTGACAAGAGAAATTCTCTTGTTTATATGATAAGCTTTTTGCCTAGGGCTTGAACCTCTTTCAGAGGGCATGTGAATTTGGTCCTGTGGGGGGGCTATGCCAATAGCTCTAATCTATGTCATTGACTACACACGCGCGCGCGCGCCGAGCCGAGCCGTGCCGTGCCGAGCCGAGTCCGCGTGCACGACGGGACGAGACGGGCTGGGCTGGGCGCGGGTGCGGGTACGGTGTAAGTGTACTCGCGTGGGTGTGTGTGTATGGGTACTCGCACTTGCGCCTTTTCGTTTTAAACCAGAGAGATGCTTCCCTTCCGGTTGGTCACCCCTGTTGGGTTTAAACCCAACGGACCTAACCTTTTGTAAAGGGTGCTTATGCACAATTTCGGAGTCTATATAAAGACTTCCGATTCCATTTTCAAAATATGAAAATACTCTGTCTTATAAAATTCTCTCTGATATGGTTTTATCATTGTTACTGAGTTCATTGCTGAGACAACTCAGTACTTTCAGATAAAACTGCAAGTGGTTCGAGCCCGTGTACAGTGAGTGCACCGCTGGGACCGGGTCATAGTCGTTGTATCCTGGAGGTCGATTGCTCTGGAAACCTGTTGCACTTGGGACGTTGTCCAAGAGGAGCAAATTCGATTTCAAGCCGAGTGACTCAGTCACGCCTCGACTCAATTCAATAAGTTTTTCTTTCTCTAAATTTATTTTCCTTTTTTGGTTCTCGATTTTATAGTCTATTTAATTCAACATTTTATCCAACAATCTTGAAATCGAAATTTGTGTTGAATTATATAGACTATGGCTACAGTAACAGTAAATGCTTCTACTGAGTTAGTCAAAATCGAACCGTTCGCTGGACAATCTTTTAAACGATGGAAACAGAAATTGATGTTCGCTCTTACCACCCTAAAAGTTTCATACATTTTATCTGAATCATTTACTATACATCCAGCAAATCAAAATGAAGTAACAAATGAAAATAATTGTAAAAATTATATTTTAAACTCTTTATCCAACGAATTATATGATGTGTATGCTTCTTACGCCTCTGCTAAAGACATATAGATTGCTTTAGAAAAGAAATACATATTAGAAGATGCAGGCGCTAAGAAACATGCAATTGCTAATTTCCTTCACTATGAAATGACAGACGATAAATCTGTCACAAATCAGATTCACGACTTTCAAAGTCTAATTCACGAACTATCGACAGAAGGAATTAAGTTGGATGAGGTGTTTCTGTCAGGAGCGTTTATAGAAAAGTTACCGCCCTCCTGGAAAGAATATAAAAATAGAATGAAACATAAGAAGAACGATGTTTCTTTGGAAACCACTATCGTACACATACGAATAGAGGAGGCCAATAGAATCAGGGACCAAAAAGAAAATAAAAATGAGATAGATTCAAAAGCGAATCTTGTGGAATCAAGTCGGACAAATAATAAAAAAAAGGACAACTATCATAACTGTGGCAAACCTGGACATTATGCAAATGAATGCAGGCTCAAAAAGAAGAATGCAAACAATCAATTCAAGAAAAAGGGAAACTGCTACAACTGTGGAAAGCCTGGGCATCATGTTAAAACCTGCAGGCTTAAGAAAAATAAAGATAAGCCGCAAGCTAATCTTAAAGAAACAGGCAATGAGTCTCACATAGTAGTGGCTGTGGTGTCAGAAGTCTTCCTTGTAAACAACTTGGAGTGGGTGCTAGATACTGGTGCAACTAGACACGTGTGCAAGGATCGTAGCATGTTTACCTCCTACCAAGTATCAGAAGATGATGAACAAGTGTTCATGGAAAATGCTAGAACGTCTCCAGTTGTAGGGAAAGGGAAAGTACTTCTGAAACTCACTTCTGGAAAGACTCTAATGTTAAATGATGTCCTACATGTGTCTGACATTAGAAGAAACTTGGTCTCTGGTTCGCTCCTCAATAAGGCTGGTGTCAAATTAGTATTTGATTCAGATAAGCTTGTAATGACTAAAAATGGAACCTTTGTTGATAAGGGGTACTGTAACGATGGTTTATTCATTGTAAATGTATCCAATGATAATAAGAAAACATCTAGTTCTGTTTATATCGTTGAACCTTTTTATCTATGGTATAATAGATTAGATCATGTGAATGTGGCATCTTTAAAGAAAATGAAAAGATTAGGTTTATTACCTAATATATCTAATAAAGAGTTTGAAAAATATGAAACATGTGTAGAATCAAAATTTATTAGAAAACCCTTTAAACAAATAGAAAGATCATCTGTTCTATTAAAGTTGATACACAATAATTTAGGTGATTTTAGAAATCACATGTCTAGAGGTGGAAAAAGATATTATATAACTTTTGTAGATGACTACTGTAGGTTCACTAGAATATATCTATTAAGGAACAAAGATGAAGCTTTATATGCTTTTTCTAAATACAAAATTGAAGTTGAAAATCAATTAAATACAAAAATTAAAAGACTTAGAACAGATAGAGGAGGTGAATATGAATCATCTCAATTTAGAGAATTATGTGAAAAGAATAGAATAATTCACGAAACTACAGCTCCTTATACACCAGAATAAAATGGAATAGCAGAACGTAAGAACAGAACTCTAAAAGAAATGATGAATGCCATGTTAAATAGTTCAGGCTTACCCTCAAATATGTTGGGAGAAGCAATTCTGTCTGCTTGTTATATCCTAAACAGGATTCCATCTAAATCTTCTGAACAAACATCATATGAACTTTGGAAGAATCATATTCCTAGTTATAAATATATTAAAGTGTGGGGGTGTCTTGCTAAAGTAGGATTGCCTGAAACTAAGAAAAGAAAATTAGATCCTAAAACAACTGACTGTGTATTTATAGGGTATGCACAAAACAGTGCGGCATATAGGTTTCTAGTTTTAAAAATTAAGGATAATATTTTATATCCTAATACAATTATAGAAGCTAGGGATGTAGAGTTCTTTGAGAACGTATTCCCTATGAAATCTAAATTTATAGGAATAAAAAAAGTTAATGAATCAGATATTGCTTCTACTAGTAAAAATGCTTACGAGAAAGTAGTAGAAGAGATACAACCAAGAAAAAGTATTAGAGTTAGAAGAGAAACTAACCTAGGAGATGGTTTTTTCACATTTTTAGTAGAAAATGATCCTACAACTTATATAGAAGCTATTAACTCTCCGATGCAACCTCTTGGAAGGAAGCAATAAATGATGAGTTAGAATCTATTATATCTAATAATACTTAGAAACTTGTACACCTACCACCTGGTAACAAACCAATAGGCTGCAAATGAGTGTTTAGAAAGAAACTAAAACCAGATGGAACTATCGATAAGTTTAAGGTTAGGTTGGTAGCGAAAGGCTTTAAACAAAAGAAAGGAATAGATTACTTTGATACATATTCCCCTGTAACTAGGATTACAACTATTAGAGTCTTAATAGCGTTAGCCTCCATATATAAACTAGTGGTACACCAGATGGATGTTAAGACGGCTTTCCTAAATGGAGACTTAAAAGAAGAAATATATATGGAGCAACCTGAGGGTTATAAGATATTAAGTAAAGAAAATAAAGTATGTACACTAATTAAATCACTATATGGTTTAAAACAGGCACCTAAACAATGGCATAAAAAATTTAATGGTGTTTTAAAATCAAATAGTTATCATATAAATGATGTAGATAGATGTGTATATAGTAAAATTTTTGAAAATGATCATGTTATTATATGGCTTTATGTTGATGACATGCTTATTTTGCAACTAAGAAATTCTTGTCATCTAAGTTTGACATGAAAGACTTAGGAGAGGCAAGTGTAATCTTAGATATTGAAGTAACCAGAAAAAATGGTGTTATTATATTATCACAATCCCATTACATTGAGAAGATATTGAGAAAGTTTAACCATTTTAACTGTTTACCTGTCAGTACTCCTTATGATTATAGTGTGACTCTCATTAAGAATACAAAAAATAGTGTGTCTCAATTGGAATATTCCAGAATAATTGGTAGCCTCATGTATCTAACAAACTGCACTAGACCTGACATAGCTTTTGCAGTAGGAAGGCTAAGTAGATATACACATAATCCTGAAAAAGAGCATTGGAATGCATTGTCTAAAATTTTGCGATACCTAAAAGGTAATATGGCATATGGTTTACATTATAATGGTTATCCTACTATATTAGAAGGATATAGTGATGCTAACTGGATCAGTGATTTAGATGAGACAAAATCCACTAGTGGATATGTCTTCACTTTTGATGGAGGAGCAGTCTCTTGAAAGTCCACCAAGCAGACACGTATTGCTCGGTCGACTATGAAATCCGAGTTTATTGCCTTAGAAAAGGCTGGATCAGAAGCTGAGTGACTTAGAAATCTCGAAGCTGATATATCATTGTGGCCAAAGCCTGTATCGGCCGTGTCTATTCATTGTGACTGTCAAGCAGCTATAGTGAAAGCAAAAAGTAAAATATATAATAGAAAAAACAGGCATATTAGACTCAGACACAATATAGTGAAACATATGTTGCGTGATGGAGTCATATCTATTGACTTTATGAGGTCAAAAAAGAATCTAGCAGATCTTCTGACCAAAGGACTATCTAAAAAGTTAGTCAATAATACATCGAAGGGAATGGGGCTTAGCCTAATATATGAGCTGCCAGTGTCGGTAACCCAACCTATACAAGTGGAGATCTCATGATATAGGTTCAATGGGTAAACAACAAGACACGAGGTAGATGTAACACCCTGAAAATCGGGGGTCGTGTATAAACTCACTCCCGAGTTCCAGACCGTCACTTATGCAACAAAAATGATTATGATTCAATGTTGTCTGATTTAAAGCATTCACATGAGTAAAAGTATACCAAAACTGCAATTCATACTTCAGATCCAGTGATAAATGAAGCGGAAGACTAAACAATATATATATCACTGTATGGAAAAACAAAGTAAATCTCATCTGTCTCCAAAGTATGACTACATCTCTGAGTCTCATATACATATACATGAACAAAAATGTAATGTTCAAAATAGTCCCACTGAAGTCCCATCGATCCAGGTCGCCTACGGGAAGCCATCGTGATATTGCATGTACGAGAACTCGTCCTGATCCTCGTCGATGTCTGGCTCCACCTCCTGGATCTCAGCCTCACCTGCATCTACAACAGGGTCTGGTGGGTGTTGCAAACACCATCCCGTAACGTGGGAGTGAGTGATCAACTCAGTGGAATCATAGAGCAAAGATTAACATGTTCACAAATCAATCATGCGATAATAGTAAAGCAGAAAATCAGACAATCCTAGTACTGTTGTTAATGCAAGATGATATGTCGTAATGTATGCCCTCACCGACGATCTCCCTCATGCGACAACATCTTACGACCGTGGCATGCCACACTCCCTAGAGTGCTCCACATCTTCCAGGCACATGCAATGCTATGGTGATATGATTTTCAAGTTGTTATTAGTCCATTCAAACAGCAGGATTGAGAAACTAAGGTACTCCCCTTGTATCAATCCCAACACAGATCCTGTTTAGGGTCGTCACTCCTAGTAATCTCATACGAGGTATATTTATGTAGGTCGCTGCAAGGGCTGCCAGGGCTGTTGCTCGCACTCGTTGCACCGCTCTCCCATCACCTTATCAATACAGGCCTACTGTACTCTACTGCAACGGAAGGGTCGTCGCCTCCCGTGGACTCAGAATACGCTCGCGGTCACTACAAAGGGCTCGTCGCCTGATCAGTGTAGGCCGACAGCTAGAATATAGTGTCCCATACCACCATAATCTGCTCACGAGTCTAGGTGCTCACTGGTCACTACGGGGAGATTTGTGGCCCCAGCGTAGGCCGACAGCTCGACCACGGTGTCCCATACCACCATGCCCGGCTCATGAGTCTTTATGGATCAAGGTACCATGGTTAACAGGGTTTACAATGGTAAGTTCAGTACCCTAGGTTCAAGCAGTCATGACTCATACAAGGTGAATATACATCGGCCAGTCGGGTTGCTTGACGGGCTCGACTAGCGCGATCGCATCTCAAGTCGAACGACATGAAGTGCGTAAAACACTTCGCGTGGCCTAACCACTGCCGCCAACTCCAAACACGAATCACGTTCATCGACGCGTCGTTCGTGGCTATGACCAGTCAGCCACGAATTCGCTCGGTTACCGACTGCCTGGACTCTAGTCCCAAACATTTATGGAATCACATCAGCAATCTAAGTGAGAGTATTGAAATTGAAATACAATCATGTGAGCATGTTAACACATGTTATAACATTCAACTTAAGCAAATCTTCAAACACACATACTCCATGCATGTAATGAAATCATGCATATAGTCAACATGTAAGAAATCATTTAGGTCAGTATATTAATTGAGGAATCAATCTCAAACTATCTCATAACATCATTCAATTCAATACATACTAATACAAACGTTTATACAAACACATACACTACACACTTAAGTCTACATATAGTATGTCGACCCAAAGTGTGCAACTAGGCGAATCCCTTCGCCAAACTAATTATGCAAGCATTCCTAACTCCCTAATGCGACAACAAACCATGTCAATCACGTCAGCAAAATATGAATGTAGACCGTACTTCCTACAAATGACTAAAATTCCCTAAATCTCATATTCTTCGTTAATTTACGAAACAGGAAACGGAGAGCATGTTGTACATGTCAAATGGCGATGCCGTCGATAATCTACTATTAAATGACATTGAAAGCGTTGTAAACCGTCAATCAAAGCGTCTAAAATCCTCACCTAGTCTCTTACGAATGCGGGATTTTGAACGGAGCGTGTATGCTTCGTCTACGGCAGTAGGAGAACCTATTTTACAAGTTACGTTAGCTAACACGCCGTGAATCTAAGTAAACCCTAAATCAGCAAGTTACAGGGTTGTTTTATACCTGAAAGAATGGAGAAATCACCCGCCAGATGATTGGGAAGAGTTGCTGAAGTAGTAGCAAGCGGTGGCTCGGAGACAGGAAAAATCCCTTCCACTCTCTCTCTCAAACTCTCTCTCCTTTTCCTAGGGTTTGCAATTTTCGGATGGGAGAGAGAAATGAGGGTTTCAACCCCTTTTATAAGCTTAAATATGCCGGAAACAGGCTCCGGAACGAAGTTTACTTGGTGTCTATCCATTTCGGGGCTGTTTCGGTCCAAAAGTTGCTTTCTGGTGGTCCCCTGGTCGATTGCGATCGGACTTAAGCTCATGCGTACCAGATATAGCACGTATTAAGTTTTCAGTCTAGCAGGGTTCGCAGATCGCATGTGGCAGACCAGTTTCAGTTCAGCGGTCACCGCACGTAGATCGGGGCTGGAAGTCTCATGATAATAAATAGAAATTTTTCCTGATCCGAGGGTGTAATCTGGATGAATTCTGACGGTCAGAACGCTTAATACTGACGCGTCAAGTCGTGTGCCAGATTTGAATTTGAAATTCCAATTCTGTCCATATTCGCGGTCTCCTCAGTCCGAGCTCAATGAAACAGTCTGTGATTATCGGTTTGACTTGATTTTCGAAATGATTGTCAAGTCCAGCTGGGCGGTTCTAACGGTCTAAGATAGGAGGTATCGGACTTACGACGTGCGGTCTAAATCCAATACAAGAATTCAAAGTGGTCCAGAGAACAAACCCACTTAGAGTTTGATCCGAGGTTATAGAGTATTGTAGAGTTGTTTGTTCTACTCGATTTGGGTCTTGTAGAACGTATTTAAAGTGATCAGGGACTATTTTCCAGCTACTCTAGCGTCGCACTAGCTAACTTACGCTTAATTTCTATGGAAATTAATTCTACGCGATTTCGGGTCGAGTTGGTACTCGAACCCAAGTACGGATTTGTCACAGGCGTTACAGTAGACGATTGCACTGAGTTATATGAGCCCCTTCTATGGTGTAAAGTGCGAGCAGCAACGCAGAAGGATGAGTTTTTAGAACTCTTAATGGATCCATAGCCATATATTTGGTGGTGTATACAGTTGCTGCATACACTTGATGAAATTCACCTATATGGGTGTGGAGGTGGAGGCCGCTTCCTATGAGAATCTAGGCGAATTCTCTAGAGCACTCATGAAATTCAGGTAATGGTGTATGGCCGAAACGCACCGAACCACATAATCACTTGCAGAGGAAGAGTTGTGTGAATGACATGTACTTGCGATATACATTAAAAGGATTCAGGTTCAAGACTATTGTGTCACCTGATTCCTGTAGACCTGTCTTGCTTACTCTAATGTCGGTTCAAGTCTATGGTGACACCGGCACCATTGCACAACTATTTCGTTTTATTCCGAAAGCATTTTATTTTAAAACATGTGGGGGATTGTTTTATTTGTTTTAAAATAATATTAAAAATTTGAATTTTCAAATTTCGGTGTTTTTCCTCTACATTTAAATTTTGGTATTTTTGAGGTGTTGGTTTTGTCCCACATCGGATTTGACAAGAGAAATTCTTTTGTTTATATGATAGACTTTTTGCCTAGGGCTTGAGCCCTTTTCAGGGGGCATGTGAATTTGGTCTTGTGGGGGGGGCTATGTCAATAGCTCTAATCTATGCCATTGACCACACACGCCCGCGCGCGCCGAGCCTAGCCGTGCCGTGCCGAGCCGAGTCGAGTCCGAGTCCGTGTCCGCGTTCCCGTGGGCGACGGGACGGGACGGGATGGGCTGGGCTGGGCGCGAGTGCAGGTGCGGGTGCGGTATAAGTATACTCGCGTGAGTGTCTGTATGGGTACTCGCAGGACTGTATGTGCGAGAGTGTACTCGCACTTGCGCCTTTTCGTTTTAAACCAGAGAGATGCTTCCCTTCCGGTTGGTCGCCCCTGTTGGGTTTAAACCCAACGGACCTAACCTTTTGTAAAGGGTGCTTATGCACCATTTCGGAGTCTATATAAAGACTTCCGATTTCAGTTTCAAAATATGAAAATACTCTGTCTTATAAAACTCTCTCTGATACGGTTTTATCATTGTTACTGAGTTCATTGCTGAGTCAACTCAGCATTTTCGGATTAAACTGCAAGTGGTTCGAGCCCGTGTACAGTGAGTGCACCGCTGGGACAGGGTCATAGTCGTTGTATCTTGGAGGTCGATTGCTCTGGAAACCTGTTGCACTTGGGACGCTGTCCAAGGGGAGCAAATTCGATTTCAAGCCGAGTGACTCAGTCACGCCTCAACTCAATTCAATAAGTTTTTCTTTCTCTAAATTTATTTTCCTTTTTTGGTTCTCGATTTTATAGTCTATTTAATTCAACATTTTATCCAACAGCAACTAGAGTTACTGAAACAGGGATTTCAATGCTTGGGGTTTGCAGATATTCGGATCTGGTGGTCGGTCCAGATCGAGCAGTGGGTTCCACCATGATGAAAGGTTTGGATCAATGGGTAGGGGTAGGGGTAGGGGTAGGGGTGGATTTCTTTTCTTTCTTTCTTTCTTTAAATTTAAATGGGACTCACAAGATGCTTGGCGGATCCCCCATCCATCGGTTCCGCCTTGGGCCCAAAAATAAGTCTGATCCAAAGCTCCAATGGGCCGCATCATGAGAAACAATCGGGGTGAAATGCCTACCATTAAAAAAGGTTGTCACATCCAAATGTGACGCAGAGATGAATGAGATGAGGTCTATCACCGTCTTCCTCAAGGATAATTATTCCAAATCCAAGGAATTTCTCTGGACTCTTTAAAGAGATTTCTCAAATCCATGAGAAAAAATAGCAAGAAAATATAAATAAATTTTAATAAAATTTAAATTGATTAATGAATGAAATAAACAAGTTTACATCACTTAGGGGTACCAAGCAATGAGAAAGAAATCATAAGTAAATTACAACTAAAACTCCTAGAATTCGCAACTTATTATAAATAGTAAACTTACTATTTATAAACGTTCATGATGTCTACCAGTGCATGAGGTTTTCGGTCAAAAATAACCAAGCTGTTCATAAAAACAGAATTAAATTAGGGAAAGGGCCGTGGATCTGGGAGTATTTCGCAAATATGGCTTGCGGAACCTGGCGTGGCCTAGTTGGTTGGCTAAAGTAACTCGTTCTACCCAAAATCATATATTTTACGTCTGATAACTCATTTCGGATTGTGAGATATGCCCGATCTAAGGTCCAATGGTCTTGATCACTATTGTCGTCGACCGCGCATTTTCTTATCCATCTTAGCCATGAAACTATCTGCGACTCACTCTATATCAAAACCTCAAGTAGACCATAATATAATCATTAATTTTTTTTAACGATATAAAGTTTTGTCGTAAATGAACATGTTGGATGACAGATAAGCATTATAGCATGTCCTAAGAAGTGTCTAATGGTGCATTCAATCACCACTGTTTCCTATGGTGTGATTCACCGAGATTTGGATATACCTCATTTCTGTTGGAGATTTTGACCTGCGGAATCACACAGATGTAGATCTAGGATAGCAATTCAATGGCACCTGGCACATGCAAGAGAACTAAGATTTAACGTGAAAAACTCTTGCGGGAAAAAATCACAGCTCAAAGTGACAGATCTCCACTATAAAAATAGAAATTACAAAGAGATGACTTATCCGATTCGAACAACCTTGAATTTCACCCTTGCTACACCTTTTAATTTTCCTAAAACCCCTTTAGAAAGCCTTAGAATTATTTCTCATCTATTCTTATACTCTAGAAAAATACTAGGAATGCCTATTTATAGTTTAGGCAACTTTCCTTCCACATCCTAGTTGCGAAAGGATATAGATTTCCGCAATACACAAAATCGCGGAACGAATTTGTGTAACCTACGACTAGTCGAAGGGGAGCTACGACCAGTCGAGCTACGATTGGTCGAACAATCCCTAAGACTGGTTGAAGGGTCCGGACATGAAAAAATTGAGCTCGCTGGACTTCAAGTCGTGCAAGCTACGACCAGTTGAGCAGTTCCCACGACCAGTCGAGCAGTCCCTACGACCGGTCGAAGGCGGTGAAGACTTTTCTCTCAACAATTTCTACCTTAAATTCAAAATTATGCGCTAAAATAAAATGATAAAATAGATATGTACAATATCAATAAAACGCATGCATCATGGCATGGTACATAAAGCTTTTCCAGCACCATACAGTACCAAAATGCGGGTACTTACAGTTCACTACTGAATCTTTATTAGAGTCCAAGGGAAGTAGACACCGGGTACGAAAAATAATGGACAGGCTAAAATGGATTTCATCTGTCCACTTAATTGCATCCATGGCATGTGAATAGAGGGACGCCTGTTGTGTATGGACAGGGACAGTAGCAAGGTGGCTGCTGACAGTGCTAGGTTCCCCACATGGTATATGTGTTTTTATCAAAGATGTCTATCTATTTTTATTTTTTTTTTCCAATTACTATAGAGCACAAGCCCAAAAATGAGAGATCCAAATCCGAGCAAATCATATTTTTTTTTCATACAAATTGTTGATTATGTCATGCACACCTAGATAAAGAGAAAACACAAATATCACCTTAATCTAAAACTTTTGTTCTCCTAAAAAGTTTTTAATGGCAGCGTTCAATCTCTACTATTTCCTGTGATGTGGTCCATACGAGTGATTTTTTGATCTGCCTAATTTTTGGGTTGATGCCATAAAATAGTCTTAAAAAATTGAATTGAAGGTGTGGAGAGAATACACATATCATTGTGGGCCCAAAGGGCACTGTCAGTAGCAGCCTTACTAAAGATGAAATGAAGAAATAGATAACCCCTCCATCTTTCTGGGCCCCACAGAGCCCCTGCCTCCCGGCCAGGCAGGAAAAAATAGGCTTTTCACTTGAAGTTCTGCTTCCACGTCTTACCCTGTTATTGCAAGGAATGAAATTCAGAAACACAAAACCCGAAGCTCTGCAACTGGAGTTTTACTCAGACAGGTCGTGGAAGTGGCCCACGGCTCGGGGTACTCGTACACTGATCTCTGTGACCTCCAGGACTGGACCATATACATAGGGACTGGACCATTTCCATAATAGAACAATTTTTAACTTTTGCATTTGAGTCCCATAGAAAGATGGAATGAATGGGAGGATGAGAGTCAACGATTTTACCTATGGTAGATGCTAGCGCTTTGTGTCTGCTCATCACCAGCTCAAGCGGTTCGAGTCTACTTATCTCCAGCTTATTACCGCCGCAGACTCAAAAGCATAGTTTTAAATTGAACAGTCCAATTTTATAATTTATCATTTATAAACTTGTATAAAGTCTTTCACCTTAGGGCATAGCCTCAATATTAATGACATGACAGACGTTCAACGGAAGAAAGGCTTTATGACAATAAAGTGGCCAGTACCCCTAGAAGTAAAATACTGGGCGCTAACTACATGTGGGTCCACCTCTGTTTGCATATGGTATCTAAGAAAAGTGCCAAAGCAGATTGCAGTGGTGTGCCACCGGCATTGGCAATGTGTTGAGGTCATCAAGTTCTGTGGGCCCTACTATGATGTATGTGTTATATGCACAATGTCTATCTGTTTTGCAAGATCATTTTAGTGCATTGCAAAAAATTGAAGCGGATTCAAAGGCCAAGTGGAACGCACCATAGAAAAGTAGTAGAGACAATGACACCCACTATTAAAACTTTTTTAGGACCTTCCACGGTGTTTATTTGCCATCCGACTTGTTCACAATGCCACAAAGGCCTGGATGAAGGGAAAACATAGATATTAACTTACTCCAAAACTTCTGTGCGCCCCAAGTAATTTTCAATGGTAAGCCTTAAATTTCTACTACTTTTCTGTGGTGTGGTCCACGTGAGCTTTGGATCTGCTTCATTTTTCAAACTGCCTGCTAAAGTGAACTCGCAAAATGGATGGACAGTGTGGATACAACACATAATCATGGTGGGCCCTACAGAACTTGGTGACATCAACACACCACCGAGGTCACACACCACACGATCCATTTCCGGCATCTAAACCATCCTGCAGGTTTACCCTACAATGAAAATGAAAATGCCCCCAAAATTCAGGTAATCATAAGTTCCGACCACCTAATTTTAAGATTAGGGGTCTTTTGGTTGTCCATTATTTTCTATAGCATACCTCATCCAATAATTTGATTCATCTCATTTTTTGAGCAACATTGCTTAACAAGTTGGACAGCATATAAACGCCTGGGACCCCACATGCAGCTACTTGTATGGAATACCAGTATACAATAATACAGATCGACAACCTTAAAAGAAGAAATACTTCATCTGCTGATCCATGATATATTTGAGGACGAGTATGGTTTGCAGCAGAGCAATGATCTCCATCAGAAAGTCATGGGCCCACTCGACAGATTTTAAAAACTCACCCGATTTTTGAAGTATCTTCCAAAAGCAGTAAGTGTTGCCTGATATGTACGTTGAACATAAATAGTAAGTCGGACCAATATTGGAAAATATGACCCTGATGCATACAGTATGTCACAGAGAATAATTCTGGATTTCTCACGGAAATTCCTCAAATCCATGGGAAAATAAAAAGAAATAAGTTTTAATAAAATCGAAAATAAATTGATTGATAAATTTCTCTCTTGTATGTGTCCCTATTACACTATTAATAAAGAAAAAATAAATTAAAATTCATAATTATCAAAAATAAAAAAATTCTAACTCTAATAAAAATTTTAATGATAGTAAAATTATTTTGAAACCTAATTTCTAAAAATAAAATTTTTAAAGAAACTTTTGTTGAAAGAGTTCTAATATGATTACAAGTTATTTATATCTAAAACTCTAAAAATAAAAAAAATATTACGAAAATTAAAATTACTTAATTTTTTTTTTTTTTTTTTTAAATTTGTTTTTAAGTTGAAAGTGCACATTTTATGACAAAACAAACAGACATAACCCACTTTGTGAGTTGGTTCACCTTAGATGGTCCGTTACTATAAAGATTGATAGGCTCTGCATCCCATGACAATACCTAGATAAAAAATTATAGCCAATTTACAATCCACTTTCTTTTAGTCAGACTAGGAATGTGTTTATGCCACATACTACATCAGTGCGAAGAGGGTGCGTGCTCTTCTAGCGAACCATCGAAAGCGAAATGTCAACATCTAGGACCTTTCCTATACTCTGCTCATCCATACACAAGCACACATGCTAATATGTGACACGTGTGTAAGATCCAAGCTTTCCATCAAGTTTTCTACACTATTTAGAAATCCTGACCGAAGAATCAAATCATGTTATTCCTTGGGTGGACTATAATGCCTAAAACAAATGGATGATCAGTAGTAAAATCATTTGTTGTGTGTAGTGGGACAAAGTTGAGTGTAAGATCTTGATTTTAGGCCACACGATCTAAACACTGACACAATTGATGGAAAGCTTAGAGCTGATACATGTGGAATATTGGTAGGGCTGAAAGTTGGGCGGGTTAGGTTAGGTTGAGTAGTGTTGGAAATTCTCAACTCAAGCCTAACCCAAGCAGGCTCAGGCTGGTTAGCTAGGTAGATGCATGCTAATATTTTCATTATTAGATTAGTTTATTGTAATTCAATATATGTCTTATTTTTTGTATCTATGATTTTATTAATTATATATGTAATTATTTATTATAAATAACTTCATTTTAAAAAAAAAACAAGTTAAAATATAAGACAATTATTACTTTAAAAGTTGTGTTGTGTAGCATGTGGGAAAGAGAAATCCGACACATCTTATTAGCTCGAGTCATTGGAAATGATGTGGACCAATGATACCCAACAACACTTGAATTTCTTATGCCTTCAGCACAGTTGAACCACACTCAATTATAATTTATTAGAAACTTATATATTAATCGAGTTCGGGTTAGGCCGGGCAACCCAAAACCTCAACACAAGCCCAACCCAAGTTTTATTGTGGGTTGGTGTTTGTATAGCCCAAGCCTGAGATCAGACTCGATACATCTTGCCTGAGCCCAACCCAATGTCGATCCGGTTGAACCTACCCAACTTTCAGCCCTAAATATTGGCACATTTGCTTCGTGGGGACGGACAAGACTCCCCAAGCGCATAGGCCCCTCCAAGTGAACGGCTAATAGAAAGTCAACTGAGCAAATTCAACCATGAAAATAAGATGGGCCTATCCTCCATCACAATGTGGCCCATTATTTGGAGGGTTTGATATTCATGAATTCATGCCTGATTATTGTCAATGATCTGGATCGTGGGGACGTGGATTGCCTACTGACGCTGCCGGTAGCAGTAGCTGCTGGACGGTGCTCTGTGAGCCCACCATGATATATATGTTTTATCCTCTCCATCCACCCATTTTTTTCCAAACAATTTTAGAGTTTAAGAAAAAAAAAAAAAAAGGCATGAAAATCTCATGTCAAAAAAGTGGTGAACAAACGCACACTGTTTAAAACTTTTTATAAGCCACAAAGGTTTCAGATAAAGCTGATTTTTTTCCCTTCATCCATGCCTTTGTGACCTAATCAATAGGTTGGATGGAAAATAAACATTACAATGGGCCCTAAGAAGTTTTTAATGGTGGCTGTTCCATCACCACTGCTTTCTTGTATTGTGGTCCACTTGAGATTTGTATCCACCTCATTTTTGGTGTTATGTGCTAGAATTATTTAAAATAATAAATAGACAGCATGGATAAAATACAAACACATATAGAGAACTGTCCAGTAGCTACCTCGCTACTAGCAGCTTCAGAAGGCAATCCGCATCCGATCGTGGCACAAGCTCCTCCGAGCTCACCGGGTCCATGGCTTTTTTTTCTTCAGAGTGATGGAAACAGGAGGTGACAAATCGGTGTTTGGTTTCTGCAATTGAGCTTTGTAATGTGGTTGTACTATCAGTGAATCTTGACCATCCATCTGTTGGTTCTAGTGCAGATGGGCCATGTGCGAAAATCACACCAAGTGAACAATCCTAGCTCTCCAATTAATAGACCTTTCCCTTCTTAACACGGGCTTTTACTCTAATTTCTCTAATGTACTTGGAAGGGATTGGAGTAAGCTTCATGTTCTTTCACAATTGCCCAGCAAGTGGACAATGTTCATTGACTGACTACACAGTGACAACTAGGGCCTAATGCAGGCCATCGATCTAGCATGCTGGCCCACATGTAAAAGATCTATCATAGCTTTTAAGTTCAAGACCATTCAAACTGTACATAGATTATATAGACGGATCATATCTCAAAATTAAGCATGACCGATTAATTCTAATTGTTAAATTGCTGATTATAAAATAGATAGTTAAAAGGAAAATATTGAATGGTTGAAATAATAATGCAAAATCACATGCTTACTCTCATTTTCGTTGTAATTTTGTTTCATACTCAATCCAAAATTGAGTTAGGGATGTTAGTTTGTAAACATTTCGGTACGCACCTTCCAATTTTTACATGTAAACTTTGTTTGTGTTCACTTTTCCATGTAGATGTATTTACACCCATCTATTTTTTATTTTTATTTTATGAAAATGGTAAAAAAATGTGTACATCTTACGACGAGGAAATATTTTTATATGAATTGACTTCTTTAATTTTACTAGCTTTATATAGTATATGCAATATGGATATTTAAAACCACTAATCAAAATGGCTAAGATCAGCCTATTAGATCAATTAAAGAAGGATTGAAAATCAAAGTTAAGCCCCACGTGATAGGTTGTCCACATTAATACTAATACCTCTCTAGCATATATCATAAGCTATCTATTTTCCAAACTGTTAACATGATGGTTAGATCATGAAAACCAGTAATTTTATGCCAAAAGACAGTTAAAGGTAGACAATTCATAATAGATAGTCCACATCGATGCTTACGTCTTTCTAGGGTATGGCAGGTTTATTTTTCAAACACTAAAGGATTGACTTTTCGTCATCTAAAAATAAGCATGTTCTCATATCTTTTGAAAGAAAATGATGTACAAGGGGCAGTCTTCTCGAAATGAGAGAAAAAATTGCTTGTTTGATAAAGTAAAACCAATACTCAACCAACAAGTGTGCCTCTGCTTCTTAAGATCATCCCGCCAAAGTTATTTGAAAGAGGTGTAATAAAAAATGGGCTCCATAAGATGAATGTCCACATCAATACTTAGACGTGTATTTAATATGGACCGTCAATGGTAAGGGACATCCAACACGGCCTACATTAATGTGAGATCTATATAGTACCATTAATATGGATTGTCCATATACCAAGTATCATCCAATTTAAGTGATTTGAGAGAGAGAGGCAATTAAAAGTGGGTCCACACTATGAATGGTCTACATCAATCCTATGATTTAGATGGTACTTGAACATATAAAAACAAATTATATCTATTTTTTTACCCATGCTTTGAATATGAATAGATTTTCCCACTTGTATGTGGTACTGCAAATTAACAAACTTAGAAAAACACAAACATAGTAAATGGCCGACACTCTTAAATTATTGGGAAAGTATTTATATATGCAAATGAATTTCTAGCAAATAACTTATTGTGTCAAGTACTTGTATAAATGGTTTGCAAACAAACATACCCTTAGTGTTTATCTACAGTATAATCAGGACCTACTGTTACATGAATATCAACATTATAGAGGTTGTATTTCAATTATCCAATGAAACTCTCAAATTGGAATATTACAACCCTTTCTGTTGGTTAATTTTTTCATTTTGAATGTGGAATTCTTGATAGATAAATGTTTTGTCAGCTACTCATTAAAAGCATTGTACACACTGGTCCTTGCTCTTACCCAGGTGGTACACTCCTTAGAGTTTCAACACTGGGTCAAAGGTTCGAATACCCATGGTGGTGAAATCCCACTGTGTACGTGGCGTGAGTGTGTGGGGGTGTGTCAAAAAAAAAAAAAAAAAAAAAGGCATTACACACACACCTTACGTGAGCACCCATGCACATGCCCATGACATGTGTGCAAAAGTGCACATGGGCGCTCACGTATGAAAGTGCGCTAGTGAGCATTCCTCTCTCTCTCTCTCTCTCTCTCTCTCTCTCTTTGTGTGTGTGTGTATATATGCGCTGTTTGACGGATGATGTAAGCTAAAAACTTTGAATAATCCACGTGATGCGACACCTTATGAAATCTCCAAAGCCCAACTTTCAGCCTAATTCAAAATTTTAATAGGCCATGGCAAAATGAAACCTTACCTATCTCTTTGCTATGATTCACTAGAGTTTTGGATTAGGTTAAAAGTTGAGTTAAAAATTTCATATGTTGCCACATCACATGGATAATTTGGATATAAAACACATAACACATGTACAAAAGTATGCACAGGTGCTCACTTATGGAATATTAAGATTTTGTAGCTAGGACACATGTGCAGGGCACAAATGTGCATGTAAAAAGTGCACAGGTGAGTCTCTCTCTCTCTCTCTCTCTCTCTCTCTCTCTATATATATATATATATATATATATATATATATATATATATATATATATCCACTGTGATGTGTTTCGAACATCAATATTGTGCATTTAATGGGTCCCTTTTAGGTTATGGGATATCTGAAAAATCAGCTGTATACAGAATTTAGGTGGGTCATACCATCTAAAATCATATAAAGAGATGCTTAAAATGTATAAAAGTACTTGGTGGGGCCCACTCGAGTTTTGAATGTGGTTAAAACTTGGTCTGATCCCTCATCCAAGTAGGGAACACACAATGGATGGCCTAGATTTGTGAATCACATCTCTATTGGCCCAATAAATGATTATGAATGTTGTACTGGGAGGGTAAACCCTCTCAACTGTTGTACATAGTGTGGCCTAACGAAGTCATAGATTAACTTGATTTTTAAGCCCATGGCCCACCATGGAACGGTGCATCAGTCTGATGGGGTAGATGTTGGACAAACATTATTGTGGGGCCCACACGTAGGGCAGTTCACTCAGCTTGAATGATCGATTCAAGTCGAGCCAAGCTAATTATTTGAAGCTTGAGTTAAGTTCAAGCTAAGTTCGACCAGGGGGCATTTCAACTTGACTCGACTTGAAGCTTGAACTCGAGCTCGACTCAACTCGACTCAATTAATAAATATATTAAATATTATATATATATATATATATATATATATATATATATATATATATATATATATATATATATATATATATATAAGTTTAAACCTTTTTTTTATAAAAAATCCTAAAGTCTCTACCTAACCGCACGCACCCCCTTTCCCTTTCCCTTTCTTCTCTTTCTCTACCCATTGCCAGCTGCACGCTCACCCGAACCACCACCACTACCAATTTTCATTTCAGTTCCACAATAGTATGATTTCAATCTCTTGAGATATACTTTTTGAGCGAGAAACCTAAGAAATCCGAAATGAGTTCTTCTCAGATTTGTTAGAGCTTCAAGGAAATTCAATGATCTGATTGGCTAGAGCTCTTTACTTGGATTTCTAATATGTGTTTTGGTCTGTTTTTTTTTCTCGTACTTGAATTTCTGCTGGTGGAAGAAGATCAATAACAGATCGGTTTGTTACAGGTTTCCTTATCCGATTTGAAGTTTTATTTGATTTTTTCATTGGATTTTTCTTTGATTCTCTTAAGATTTTTGAATTTTTCATAAATGGAGGAGGATAAAGAACAGAATGCATTACGCTTTCACTCAACAAGCTCGAGCTTGACTCGACTCGAGGTAAACTCGACTCGACTCGAATCACTAGCTTGACTTAACAGCTTTGAAACAAGCCAAGCTTCAATGTTGAACTCGAGGCCGAGCTCAAACTCGAGTACATCATGGACAAGCCGAGCCAAGCTTGGCCCACCTCGACTCGACGTGGCTCGATGCCCACCTCTACCCACACAGCTCGACCTCATGGAAAGTTCCCATGAGGTCGAGTTGTGTGGTCCCCACTGTGATGTGTGTTGAACATCAACACCGTTCATTTGATATGTCCCCTTTAGTTTATGAGATGTCCCAAAAATCAGCCATATACGGAACTCAGGTGGGCCATACCATATAAAACAATCTGAAGATATGCCTAAAGCATATAAAATCACTTGGTGGGGCCCACTTGAGTTTTGGATGCGGCTGAAACTTGCTTTGACCCCTCGTCTAAGTGGGACACATAGATGGATTGGATTTATGAACCACATCACGGTGGCCCAATAAATGATATTGAATTTTTAGTGGGAAGGTAACCCCTCTCAACTGTTGTATGTGGTGTGGCCCACCCAAGTCATGGATTGACTTGATTTTTAAGCCTTTATCCCCCCATGCAATGATATATCTGACTGATGGGGTAGATGTTCAACACACATCATAGTGGGGCTCACACAGCTCAACCTCATGGGAAGTTCCCATGAGGCCGACCTAATAGTACCATTTTTATTATATATATATATATATATATATATATATATATATATATATACACTTGTTGTGTATAAAAGAAGATTTAAATAACCAGTAAACTGAGAAAATAAAAGAAAAGGAAAGAATATAGCAGATGCAATGCCCCCGTTGGCATCCCAAAATGATTTTGTTTTGGTGCATTAAATGTAGCTTGCATCTTTGCCCAATATACACCAACTTTCAATTTAATCAGAGAGCTCTCGTTGAAAGATCAGGTGACCAATATTAAAACTTTTTTAATTGAATGTGCATCATTGTTTTATTTCTCTTCTTAACCGTAAGCTTTAGAATACAAATAGAAACAAGGATATTTCTAAGGCATAATCTATCCACGGTGGGATAACAGACCAATGCTTTATATTAAAAAAATCATGAGCCTCACTTATCAGATCTAAGAACCCGTACATGATCTCAAAGAGGCATTCATATAACTCTGGGTCATGTTTATTTTTTCGTACACGGGTCCCAGGGAACGGATTGGCTACTCGCCTGCCACTAGGCTGGTGGCTAGTGGTCGGTGCTGTGTGGGCCCCACTATGAAGTATGTCTTTTATTCATGCCATTCATCCATTTTTACCAATCATTTTAGGGCTTGATCCCAAAAGTGACAGGGATGTAAATCTCAAGTGAACCACACCACAGGAAAACAATGGCGATTGGATATCCACCATTAAAATGCTCCTAAGGCCCACAGTACTGTTTACTTGGCATCCAATCTGTAGGTTAGGTGAAACAGACCTAACGAAGGGAGAAAACTTTTATGGACCAGGAAGTTTTTACTGGTCAACGTTCAATCAACACCACTTCCGGTAATATAGTTCACTCGAGATTGAGACATACCTCATTTTTAGGTACAAACCATAAAATTATTTATAAAAATTGATGGATGGCATGGATGAAACACATACATCATGGTGGGGCCCACATAACACCTACCTCTAGCCAATGGCCAGTGGCAGGGGGAGTAGCCAATCGAGTGCTTCTTCACATTGTGCATCGCATGATGAATGGCCCTGATCACGCGTACACGTATGAATTTTTGGCACGCGCGAATGCTCTACTCCCACTTTTTTCTCTGGTAGCCACGAACACGGGAGCAGATTAGGTACGGTCCCCGCCTCACCCAAGACCGTACGGCCCGTACCGTGGGGTCCACATTGATGCATGTATTCTATATCCACACCATCCATCCATCTTTTCGGATCATTTTACTGCATGATCCCAAAAAATGAACCAAATCCAATTCTAAGGTGGACTATACCATATTAAATAGCGGTAGTTGCCCATTAATGGGCCACGGAAGTTTCAATCTGATATATTTTTTCTCCATTAATTAAGATTTACGTGACCTTATCAACAGGTTGGATGAAAACAAACGTCACGGATACATTACGTTGGGCCCTAGGAAGTTTTTAATGGTAAGACGTTCAATCAACATTATTTCCTATAATATTGTCTTCTTGACATTTGGATCGCAACTAAAATGATCTGAAAAAACGGATGGACGGAGTGGATACAAAATAAATACATCAAGTTGGGCCCCACGGTAAAGGCAGTACCGTCTTAGGTGTGGCCGGGGCCGCACCTAATCCCACCCCCAAACACGTAACTATTAAAATCTAAGGTCAAAGGGTCAACCTTTTCTATCTTATCTTCTCACCAACTTCTCCAAAACAGAAGGACGGCCACCAATTTCGCCTTCCGCCCTCTCTCTCTCTATCTCTCAATCTCTGTCCGTCTCTCTCTCCATCCGACGCCATCTTACTGCCGTAGAGCCCGAGGAACCGGAAGACGGTAGATCCATATTGCTACGTTACACGTGGCAGGGATAACTTTTATTCAAGATTGTCCATCTAGTGAGGCCCACTATAGATGGAAATTGATTCGACATGCTCATGGATTGGATGATCCTATCCATCTAAATAGTGGCAATCAAATGGACGGTGGGAAAGAAAAACTTTAAATGTTCAAATTAAGTGCTGGAAAGTAAAAATTAGTGATGGTTATGCTGTTTTATAATTATTTTTTAGTCCATCCGTAATGTGACCAACTAGTTGGACAGTTCAGATTGATGGATAATAAGGTCTTTTGCGTTATCTAGAGAGAGAGCTCCACCATATTCTGGTTCATCCGGTTCTACGGAATCTAATTTCCGCTTAACATCATTTCAGAGGTTTGCTACCCCCCACACCACACGCTCACTTTGAGCGCCGTACCCATTGAATCTGGTGTATGTGGACCATCCACAACCGTTGAAAACTTCCTAAGGCCTATGTGTGACCCTGAGAACAGGTTGGATGGCAAATAAAGCATCACGGGCCTAGGAAAGTTTTCAAGGATAGGCTTTCAATCCCTATTGTTTTCTTTAGTGTGGTCCACTTGAGCATTGGATCTGTATCAATTTTGGGCTGATGCCCAAAAATAAGATTGAAAAAGGTAAGGACGGTGTGGATAAAAAACATAAATCATGGTAGGCCCCACGGAACTTGGGCCACGTCGTGCCACGGAACTCTCAGCCAGTCAGAAGTAATTTACTCCCGCCCTCGTGACAAAAATTACTGGAATCCTCCGCCACACCTGTTTCGCAAAGCGCGTGAAAAACCCAAGCTTGTAACGTCCACGATTTCTTATCCTTAAAATCCACTCCGTCCATCATGTTCTATCCTCGATTCTAGCGTTTAGAAAAATGTCAGACATAAAAAAACTCAGGCGGACCATACCACAAAGAACAGTGCCGATTGGATACCAACCATAGGTTTGTGTGTGGGCCACCATGATGTGTATCCTTCATCAAGCGTCTAAATCAAGTCTTATTCACCGGATGAACTAAATATACAAAAATGATCCTAATCCAAATATCAGGTGGGCCACATCTTGTGAAATTAGAGGTATTAATTAGAAGCAGTTTTACATAGCTCCAAATGGTACGGTCCATCGGATTTCTTTTTTAATTTTTTAAATCTAGCCGATCTTTTATATTTATAGTTAAAATAATGGTTACTACCTTATATGAATGGAGTGGATTTATGTATAAAACATTGTGGGCCACACAAAGTATAGGTGTTTTAGCCAGCTGGGTAGAAAAGGTGATGTAGACAATTCCGGTCCCTAAAAAACATCCCCAACCTCGCCTCTAAATATAGCAACGTTCCTTTAAAACCGCCTCTAAATCTAACACCTTCTTGTAAAACTAATCATGCGACCCACGTTTCTTCCATGATTGCATACCGCCATACACGTCTTTTTCATCATTCTCTCCCTATATTTCATCTCTCTCTCTCAATTTCACCCAATTCTAGCTTTTCAGTGTCATCCATGTCTATCTCTGAGGACCCATCTCCCACATCGTCTGACAGATCCCCTCGAAGGGTTCAATTGGTGTCGAAGTCGGTGTCGGAGAGACTCCTCGTAAAATTCTCTGACGCATCGGAATTCGACTTCGATTATGAGCAGAGCGGGCTGTGGTCGCCGCCCGTCCGACGTGGCGTTTTCCTGAGTTCACCGGGCCGTATATGCACCGATCATGAGATGCTGGAGAAGCTGAAGATGGCTACATCGGAGGAACGGAGAGAACGTGGCGGCACAGGTCTGTTTCACATGTGGAATCGGATCCATCGCAGGTTTTCCTGTAGAAGTTGAGAGAACGTAGGAAGTAAGAGAATGATAGCTTTTTCTGAGTGTTTGATTTTTGGGTGATTTCAGATCGTTGGTTTTTTTCAGGTATTTCGGTGTTCGTGAAAGGTTTTCTGTACAAAACTTCTCTCTCTATCTCAAACTTACTGTTTTAACGGAAAAAAGATGCACCTTCTTTTTGAGAAATAAAATACCCCTGCTATTGCGTTTTATTACGGAAATGCTCCGTAAAAAAAGAAGAAATGATCACAGGTACGAAATGTTAGACTTTCACGTACAGCCCTCTCTTTCCTGAAAACGCGGGATACGTGTTGGGAATCCAAGCCGTACAGTGGTGGGGCCGGACCATCATATGAAGATCGTCCTGTGTGAAAATCAGGCTCGTCAATCATTGTGTGCATACGTTGATCCAGACCATTGGAGGTCGATTTAAATGCTGCGGCCTTCCCAATGAACAGTGTATCCTGATTTTCAGACAGGAATTGTCTGCAAAACCTAACACCTGTTTTGCACAGCAAGGACTCCGTTGGGCCCACCAGTTGTATGTTCTATCCTCCATTCTAGGCCCTATGGGTAAAAATCATCAAGACCCAGAACTCAGGTGGGCCACACCAATGGAAACAATGGAGATAGGATGCCAGCCATAGAATTATTTGTGAGGTCATCATGAGGTTTCTCCTTTGTTGGACGGGTAGATTTATACATACAACGTGGCGTGCTCGCAAGCAAGGCTTTGGTGTTTTACGCAGCTGTATTTTTCCGTAGAGAAATCTGTCCTGATTTACGCCCATCATTTTCACAGAACATGATCATCATGACTTGGCCCACCTTTTTCATCAGTCGGATACCCTTCATAAATTACAAGTTGGTGGGAAAGATGGGACTATACCGAAAAGTTTATGTGATCATTTCATGAAATACTAGGTCTGGCCCACCTTTCCTCACTAGCCATATGGCATACATTATAGATGGAGTGTAGACTTAAATCCTACCGATTGCTTGACCATAAGCATATGATTGTGGACTTCGGATGGACCATTTTAATGAAATCAGATGTCTAGGATCAGGCCATCCATGTGATTTTACGGCTTCGATCCATCCACGTTTAAGTCCACAGTAATCTGGATTGCCACACACGTATATGTAGACACATTTCGTGTGGAGATTTTAAAATGCATGTTCTATTGAGGATAGCATGTCAGATACATCTGACAGAAAAAGAAATGATACCTTCTCATTGCAGCAAACATGGGACCCATCCACATGAGACCAAAAGCGAAAAGAGGCGCTTGAAATTCAACCAAACAAGTTATTTCATACTCTGTCAGAGCGATGCTTCATACTCATGCACTCCGTAGTGGCATACATGGAACTAAAATTAAATCGTCCAACCCATGGACCCGCTGTAGATAGATCTTAATCCAATAATTGGCCGTTGATTATTCCACATTAGTTCACGGAGTTCAGATTGACTATTTTACATCTAACCGTCCATTAGATTCCTACTGATCAGTGGTTTTCCATTGATTCATTGTAATTGTTGGTTTCTGGCCCGTATAAGTGGGGCCCATTATTTCAATGGTTTAATTTAAGTTATGAGCGTGCACACCTTACCTAAGAATGAAAGTTTTCCTCGCAAAGTCGTGGGTGTTCAGGCGCGACTTAACCGCGACACCGGAATGGGCAATGTGGGTGGGACCCTGACGGTGGGGCCATCTTGATGTATGCATTATATATCCACTCCGTCCATCTATTTTACAAGCTTATTTTAGGGTATTTCCCAAAAAAATGAAGCAGATAAAAATCCCAGGTGGACCACACCACAGGAAACAGTGGTTATTAAACGCTCATCATTTAAAACTACCTAGGGCCCACTGGAATCTTTATGTTCACACAGACCTGAATGAGGAGAAAACACAAATATTAGCTTGATTCTAAAACTTTTGTGGCCCACAAAAAGTTTTTAAAGGTCTATGACCACTGTTTCCTTGGTGTGGCACACCTGAGAATTGTCTCTGCTTCATTTTTCGGACCATGCCCTGAAAATAAGCTGGCAAAACGGATGGACGGCATGGATATACAATGCACATATAGAGATGGGCCCCACGGTCAGACTCCCACCCACATCGCTGGTTCCGTCGTCGCAGCTAAGGTGCGCCCTGGCTGGTCCTATAAAGCACCGACGTAAGCGAACCACATCTTGCCAAAAAGCTACGTCCTGTCTCCAGCTGAAGGCTTAAAATCGGCGTATCGGGTACCGGGTACTGCACTTTTTTAAAATCATTTGTACGGCTCCTGTACAGCCTTGTTTTGTTCATGTACGATACCAGTAGACCATCTGGTGTATGCTGGTTGCACCAGCTGGGCAGCACAGTCACTGCTCTTCTTGGGCATGTCCTGGGTTCGGATCCTATGAAGGATAACGGGTCTATAGTGTTCTAGCCTGGTAAGTTATAGGGTGCGAAACTTCCCACCATAGGTACCCATATGGTGGATCCCTCCGAGTGGAATACATTTAATGGGGCTACTTTTCATTCTAGACTGTCCATTTAATTACCTCTACTTTGGATAGAAAATGGTTTAAATTCCACACAGATCAGATGATCCTATAAATCTGATCACGAGGACCAAGTTGTGATTTTGAAAAATGACATGTAACGGACTGACATAAATATGATCATCACCTTGGATAAATGCTACTTTAGAAAAAACTAATTTTACAAATATCTAAGATACACATGGGATACATATATACACAAAACGCGTGGAATGTTTTTTATATACAAGTCCCATAGTGGAATACATCACATGTGCCACATGCGACAATGTACATACATCACATGTGCCACATTCGACAATGTACATACATCACATGCTAGCGTGGACACAAATTGCTTGTAACCAAGGGTTAGAAGGATTTTATAAACCCTATGTGGTTCAATCATAAGTCACCATGTGCACATGTTTAGATATAGGAACTACACACACACATTAAAAAAAAAAAAAAAAAAAAGAATAAAAAAATAAAAATCTTCTGCATAAAATGATAATTTTATCATTTTAATTATGAGCCATGTTTCTAACAAGCACACTTGGTATTTTTATTAAGCCATAAAAAGAATTACAAGGGATTCATGTAACTCCTGGTTTACTTGATTTGAGCACTACTAGCATGCATTTTTAAGCATAATACATGAGCCACATGTGCCTCCGTATCTTCAAGAGTCTCACATGTGCTATTAATCCACACATTCCTAGCTTGTAAGGTGCCAATGTACAGGCACAACACATGCTTATTCATCCATCTCTTCTCTGATGTTTTTGAGGAATAACCTTTCAAAACAAATGCCTACAATTACATAGAAGATATTTGTTCGGAATGACCTATGCAGGACAACTTTCATAATTACCAAATGGGCTCTAAGGTGGATCTAACCTGACAAAGTAATGAACAATTAGAAGAAATTAAACAACAATCCGCATACACATAAATGAGCCGACTGGCGTGATATTTGGCCCATGGTATCTACATGAAGGTTCCACTTGATGAGTGGCTTCTGGTGTTAGTTGTTGTTTGGAGCGTTGGTAGCTGCTACCAAAAATGGGAATTCCCTCTGGTAATCCCCTGTTCTACAAGGCAAGTTTGGATACAACCAAATAAGTTACTTTTTCTACTTTGTAAGTAGAAAAAATAACTTATTTGAGATAAGTACGTTTGGTTTATGATCAATTATAAGCAGCTTTTTTATTTGAAGCTACTTGATCACTTCGGTTTAATAAGTAGAAATCAAAATAAGCTACTTTAGGCATAAATAACTTACCTTAAGTAACTTACGATCCAAACGCCCCCTAAACATCCCAAAAGAAAGATATTCATAACGAAACCAGAAATCGCCCCATACATCGCGTTGGCGGGATTGTTCATGAGTGGAACCTAAGTATGAAAAATGAAATTTTAGTGATTCTGTTATATTGAACTTATACCATGTGAGATTTTGAGGCCACCTATTAATTCATTGAGTTTTGCTGGCCCCACACGCATCATGCATGCCAACCTAGCTTATATATGGGAAATCTGAGCTATGCATAGCAAGGTTGCTACATTGGCAATGACCATATGCCAAAATCAGGCCAGTCCACTCATCAGGTAGGCTGCATGTGTATGTTTAGTGTGGACCACAAATGCCTAATGTGGACTGCTGGTGAACTTTAGAAAACCTTCCAATTTATACATCAGACCCACCTAATGGATGGACCAGCCTGATTTTTCATATTATTACTTTGGGTGGCCTGACAGACCTCCAACAGACTTGACTGGTAGGAAAATGCGCTGCCTGTCACGGCAACTCTAGAGAGGTCTTTCTTTCACTTGGCATACTACTGATATGTGGACCCTTCAATGCAGAAGCAGAGAGGTGTTCAGTCAAGAGAGAAGTTTCATCAGTCTTATAAATCATAACCATCCAATCTGATTTATGCCCATTGAATGTTGACCCTCACTCATCATCTTCATTTAACAGTTCGTTCACTGGCCAACCAACTATACACAAGATTGTCCATTACAGTGAGCTAGGGTCAAGATCACTAGATTCGAAAGAAGTGCAGATATTTACTATGATATGTAGCACAATGTCATCTCATGTGTGCAGTTCAATGGCTAGTCTGAGGCAGTATATAGACAGTCATATTTTCACCTCATTGAAGGCACTTCATGCCTCAAAACTGAAAAAAAAAAAAGAAGAAGACGTGGCTTGAAGCCTGAAATGGGGAGTTTGACCAAAAGCTATATGGAACTATGCCCTTATGGGTCAATATGAAACAAGAGAGATATCAGGACTCACCCTAGCCACAAGCTTCTTTACAGGTACGAGTCATCCACATGCAGCTGACAACTCACTTATTGTCTCATGACTGCTATATTTCTCATGCTTGCTTCTTTCACTTTTCTTTTGTCAATTTACATGTGCTTGTGGAGTTCCCTGTGAAAAAAATAAAAAGCAGTGATTTAGATCCATGCTTAATATTTGAGGAATTATAGGGTCCAGAGGTGTCAGGATGTGTCCTAAAGTGCCTAGACAGTAAAGTGAGGCCCATGAGTGGGTGATCCAGACAGGTCTCTGATCAGCCCCGCTTTGTATGGGGGATGCCCAAAATTTTTCCGGATTTGAAGATCCTTGCCAGCCAATCTTGTCATGACTCATGACCGGTCAAAGTATAATGATCTTCCAGAATGGGAGATTTTTGGGACATCTCCCATGCACAGTGGGAGCCATTAGATCAGCAATCTAGACCCTCAAACCATTGTCCCACTTGTATGGACTGGACAAATAACAATACTATTTATCTCCTTCTGATCAGGACCCTTTAAATCAATAATTGTCTATGGAATTATATTAGGAGGACTGATATAGGACCCTTGGTAGAGTGGAATGGGATAGGATTCATGTAGCTGACCCTAATTACTTGGGATAACGCTTAAATGATGATGATGATGACATAGGGTGCAAAATAAAAAGAAAACATTCAGCGATGATGAAAACTCAACGATGCATACCAAAACAAACATCTGGTGCATGTATGTGTTATTCACTGGATCATTCCTCCTAATAGATATTGGAGAATTGATCACATATAGGAAACAATACCACCAACTTGTGGTATGGTACCAGCTTTCCTGCTAACATGCTACTTGTAAGAACAGCAGTACCATGAAAATGATAGGCCAGATAATAAAGATCACACATCTCAACAATCAGGCTGATCTGCTCAATAGGTGGGGCACACCTGTATGTTGAGTCAGACCCTCGGTGATCCATTGATTCTAACAATGTGGCCCACCTGATGAATGGAATGACCTCATTTTTGTTCCAGAAGATTTTCATGGAAGGACTTACCATTTTCACGGTATTGATATCCCACTCTTAAGTGGCATGTTGGTGGGAAAGATGATACAGTACCACGAGTTGTTGCACCTTGACTGTATGCTATCAGTTCTCTAAATAATGATTGCCCTCAACTTCTCTCACAAAGAGAACAACTACATCTGAAAGATGGAAATTTGCTTTTTCGTTTATCGTATACTTAGTGTTGAAAGTGCTATTTATCATGTACATAACTCAAACTAGCACAGGGCTCTCTTCCAAGGCTTCTTTCCCTGTAATACCATCCTTCAAGGTCTTGAAATAAATGTCGTAGTCCTTCTCAGGTGGAGGGTTTTCAGGATCCACCGTGAATGGCTTGCTAAAAGGGATAACACTCTTAACCTGAAAACAGACAAAACATGAAACTTAGCGCGCATGCGCGCACACAGAAAAAAATAAAATCAGCATGCACAACATCTTAGGTCTCAAGCCCACTTATTTGTTTTGCATTCTTCACAGGATGAAAATTGCTTGTATTCAAGGGTAGAATACACTGCAGAATGGTCTAGAGTGCACCCTACATCTTTCTAGAGAGTGTTGCATGTTGATATAATGCCATTACCAAGATGGCACACCAAACTGATGTGATGACTGTTCAACTTCTTGGACACATGTCAGTGAAAAACATGTCTGTCACATGCTGATACAGCTATTAGGAAAACCCTCATCTTTTTTCATTTGTGCAGATGTTTTCCTATATTTTAAGTTTCATGAGTAATTCTTTTTTATTTTTTTACACACGCACACCCCACACACACCCACACACTCACACCTCAGTGGGATTTCACCACAATGGGTACTTGAACCCATGACCTCGTGTTGAAACTCTTGTGAGTCTACCACTGAGGCATGAGTAAGGACCCAGTTTCATGAGTAATTCAAATAACAACAAATATTCAACCTTTAACTGCATGGATGTGTCGATATGTCAGGCATTCTAGGATGCCTGTGTCCAACACCTTGTATCCAAGTCTAGCACCAATAAATGACCATGTTTAAGTTACAAGAGTTAATAAAGTTAATTTAATTTTGTTAGAGAGATAGATGGCATCTATTTTGCTAAAACCAACAAATAATGCACACGATACTCCATATCTCATGACAAAAATTGCCAAAAGTGGATGAATTTATAACCTCGAATGTCTTGTTACGTGCATATGGGCTTTCAAGAGCAGCAATACATATACGAGCAACTTCTTCCCTCGATATCTTCCCCTGTATTCATCACATGATTAAGAATGCTCTGGTCAGAAACTGCTGGGTATAGACCTATGACTGCTGCAAGCGACAAATCTGTTCAAGCATGCTATTGAGAATATATGGAAAGTAATTGATAACTTGACATTACCACATATAGGAAAGAATAGTCGATAACCACCAGAAAACTATAAGACGAATGAGAAAAAAAAAACAAAAAAAAAAGAAGTTGAGATGAGAGTGAATACCGTTATATTATCTCCCTGGTCAAAAATGAGATCGGCTCCAGCAGGCTCTTCAGTAAGCGCACAAGGCCTTACTATTGTATATGGAATTCCACTTTCCCGTATCAAATCCTCCCCCTGAAGAAGTTGAAGCACAGGGTCACGCCTAGCTTAGCTATCCCATCAAATGTAACAATATATATGCTTTATAAAATGCACTAGTTTTTCTATTAAAACTGCTCACTTAATTGATGTTCGTTCAGTCAGATGTTTCTTGATCTCCTTCAAATCCATTTCTTCATCACATACCTTTGTTCCCATCTTCATAATTTATGTGCATACAATAGTTGACATCTAAGTAAAAGCCAAACCAATGTAAATTTGAGGAAATCTACACCTATGTCTGATTGGCATTTGCATGGCCCAATAAACTGCAATGTTGATATTGGGGGTCACCTTTTGGTCATCAAAATCATTCCTATGGTGCATCCAATAGTGGATGGAGCTATTCCAAAATTCTCCATAGAGGACAGGTCTTAAATATCATATTGGGTCCGAATTCCAAAAATGGGGTCATTACCTATAAAAGTGGAGTTAACACTCAATGCAATCTCTACCGCGTGTAACATGATACATCTGTAAATTAATAAACATCCTCTTTAGAGAGAAATGGAGTTAATTCTTTAGGCTGTTATTTGGGAAATAAAATTTAGTCAAGTTAGCTCAATTTTTATTCAGTTAATCCACAAATGCAAGATCTAGGGTAAAGAAAGGCACTCAATTAGTTCCAATGAACTTGTATGTGTATCTGTTAACAAACTCTGAATTCAAAATGCTACAATTTTACTCTTCATCAGGCATAAGCAACACTTTTCACATGCTAATGGATAAAAAGAAGTGTAGCATGGTGACAGTTCAAAACCTTCAATTTGAATGTGAGAATGAAGTCCAACTCCTTATTCAAGCGGACGGCAGGAGGTTGTTTGCTTAAATCAAGTCCAGGCCTGTCAGGCCGAGTAACTCCCGCAGAGCTCACAAGTACGAACCTGAAATCGATGAAACAATAATATGAAAGGGCGACAATGTAGCATGGCATATCAGTTTCAAGCATTTACACTTAAAGAGAAACATTTAAGTTCATGAGAAGTATTAGTGCACAAATGAAACCTGGGAGTGACTGGGTCTTTTATATATGCTGCGATTCTTGATAATGGAAGTTGAAATGCACCTTCCACAAAAGACGGGTTGAGTTTCCCATCATATTCAAATTTGCTGTACATGAGCTGCAAAAGGATGTGGCCTCAACACAAGCTATAGTATTGTGATAAAGAAAAAAGGAGAAATTATTGGATTGGATGCATCAAGACGAGAATACTATCCTGATCCAACCACTCATATGAGAGAAGCCCATGGTTACAGTGATCCAGGCTGTTGATATATTGGCCAAAAGGTAGATGGGTGGATGCCCTAAAACTCTCCAGGTTGGATGATTCTAGCTGTCCAAACTTTGGCCTTATGCTTGGTCTGTTGTTATATTTTTCTTCTTAACCATCTATTTTCAGTCCAATGACCCAAGGGTTAGGATTGTCAAATCTGGGAAAATTTTGGGGCATCCCGTCAAAAGTGGTTCCATAAAATCAACATCCAGGATCATAGAACCATAGGCCCTGCTTGCATAGACTCAAGACCCAAGGATGCTGTTAATATCCTCAGCCCTGGAACATATACTTTCTCTTATGATGAAGGGAAAAGAAAAATTGAATGGAGAAGCATGCCTGCAGCGATATGACTTTGCTTGGATCAAAGGGTGGAGCATCTAATACAGTCCGTGCTCGAAATATAGGCCTCAAGGAAGAAAATGGTAAGCGTATCTGAAGCAAATAACAAGCACATTAAGTTTGAAACAATAGTTATTACCAAAACAAATCATATTGAATGATGCTGCACTATCACTTACTGTCTGCCATTGCTCCTTTACAGTGTCAAAGCTTGCGGTATACCCCACAGTATCCCAGTCAGTGCTAGTGCGAACAATAAGTTTATAGCGATGTCCATCACCTTTAACTCGCAGTTCCAGACCATCATATGCAGAAAGATCCTCAGGTACAGAAAAATTCTGACATACAGACAAAATGGTGCCCTTGTCATATATGATCAGAGCCATTCTTGATAATTCATATTGAAGGGTTTACAGACAAAAAAAAAAGGCCATCAACAGCTGCAGATGCATACCATACATTGGAAAGGTTGAAACCAACAATTCAAGGCGAACATCTTTTCCAAGATGAAATTGTCGTATCGAATATTTACCTCTTTTCAAATTTTCTCCCCCATAATCATCAAAGAGATTGTTCCCTATCGTTTCACATAGGCATGTCTACATGTAAATTACATAGCTCGCCTCCGTGCATTTATGTATGACAGCTGATCTTTTGTCTATTTACCCATTATTGCGATTTCCATACATCAGCATTGAGGCTTCAAATTCTAAGGATTAAGGTTTACATTTGAATCAATTCAATTTTATGTACTAGGGTTTAGGAGTTCTAATCAGGTTTATGCTATTTTATTCCTAGGGGTCTAGGGTTTACAGTTTCTATTCAACTCATTTTGATTTCAGGTTTTGCCATTCTAGGATTTAGGATTAGGTAACATTTCAGTCAAGATGCTAGCTTGTTCTATTCACAAGTATCTATCAAGATATTATCCAATTCCATATCCATCAGTGCTTGATTTGTGATCAGATAGTGGAGATCAAGGGGGCTTGTGTGGCCATTCATTATACACTGAACATATAGTGCATATACAGAGGATCATTCCTTGCATATATGAGACTGTAGATAATGATTGATGCAGAAGCTGGTGGGCCTGTGATTATATTGGATTTGTCCAATTCCCAATTCCATTTAGTCTTTTGTGCAATTCTATTCAAGAAATAGTTCGATCTGATTCCCTTTTTCAATCGTAAGAAAGGAATGAAAGGTGATTAATACAAAGAGTTCAAAACAAACGCAATGGTTTCACTAGTGACAAAAGAAGCATCAAATTAAGTGTAGAGCAATGTCGAACTCCTGCAAATACAGTGAATATGAAAACCAGGAAGCGCATATTACCAAAACAATCTTCTACCTCATCGTCGCCATTGTCCTCTAATGAAAAACCAACAGTTATTGGTTAATATAATTTAGCTAGTACAGTATGTACTAAAAAAAAAAAGGTAAAACACAGCCAATATAAATACTACAAGCCAATCAGTATGCTCCTGAAAAGATTTTCTGTCCAGCACTCCAAATATATAGCATATGATATGTACTTTTAAGACTTCCAGGTTCTTTAATGATAGCATAGGTTAAGATTTTTAAGTCTACAATCATTTGATGTTAATATGACACGTTACTCTATATTAACTGCATAAGAACTTAAACCAATATAAAATCCACACCCCCAATAGCAGACTGATTAATATGATAAATGCACATCAGTTTTACCCTTGTTCTGATACTAGAAAATCCACCGTTGTTTGCTGTGGAGACAGTACCTGTAGAAAACCCAGGTGAAAATGCATTAAAAGAAGAGGAGAAACTGTAACACACACAACCTGATCATGGTAGAGTAACCTAATGGAGATAATGCATACTAAAATATATGTATCAAGATTGACAGGAACAAACCTTTGAATAGTCCAGTAGGTCCACCATTTTCATTACCAGTCGGATCAATTTGAAATGTACCTTCACTAACACCTCCCATGACAACATCATCTAGGGCACCCCAAACCAGCTCCCCAGATATGCCATCTACACAGGGAAAGTCATTTATATAAGCATGATTCTTGAAAATAATATATCCATATAAAAAAAATCATCATGATTTCATGCAATTCAAAAGTGATCAAAAGGCATTTACGCTATAGTTTAATAAAATTGGCCACACTGCACAAAAAGAGAACTCTATTTTGAGATGTATGAGTGGCAAGACAAGGATAGAATTAGAAATGAATTGATTCGAAGGAACTTAGGAGTAGCACCAATAGGTAATAAGATGAGGTAAAGTAGACTTAGATGGCTTGATCATGTGCAATGGAGACTAAGAACCGCGCTGGTTAGGAGTGAGTTGGTACGAGTTGAAGATTCTAACAGTGAAAGGGGAAGGCCCAAATGTTGTGGTTGGAGGTAATAGGAAAAAGTTTGATGACCTGTAGTCTAACTGACGTATGGCCCTTGATAGAGTGGAATGGTAGAACATGATTGATGTAGCCGTTTGGCCGACCCTAATTAATTGGGATGGTGATGATGATGAGATAGAGTAAGGTTTATCTGGGATGGTTTCTATCATTTCCTGATGAACGTTAGTGACCGCATTGGCCAAGAACCAATTTATATACTTCTAAACTCCAATAACAGGACTTCTAATATTTGGCCTATTGCACTGAAGAGTATATTAGTATACCTTCAAATCCGAATAGCGTTTTTCCATCTTGAAGTCCAACACTACTCTTTACAGCATTGATCAAGTTCCGCATCCCTATGTACTCTACCATTTCAGGCGAGTCTCCTTTTATCTTCATGCAGCGGTCAAATGGTAGTATTGAGTTAGGAGAAATACATGGAAAGACTATTAAAGAAATGAGGGTGAAATTATTGAGTATAAAATCAGACAATCTGTTTAAGAACGAATTAAACCCTTGCTACATAAGCTAGGCCATAATCATACCTCTGGCTCAAAGAATTTGATTCCCTGTACCAAACAAGAGGTCCATTAATGTCGTGGCAGAAAACATAAAAAGCTACCCTGGAGAAACATTGTAGAAGAGTTCTATGATGTGCAAAAGTTCAAATTGAAACTCAATGTCACAATCCACAATGGGAAAAATAAAGATCCGTTCTACGATCAGAGGTCCCACAGGGTCCTGGTCATCAGCAAACCGTAAGTTTTCTGAGACATGTGAGTCCGTACATGCAGAGCCATGTTTTGGCAATTAAGACAATTGATGCAATCAGCCCAACTGTGGACAGGGTTCCCTGAAAATCTGCAAATAAAATCATAACCCTTTGATCAATGGTCTATGAATAATCAGTTGACAAGAAAATGCAGCCAGTGTTCATCGCCAACAGAAAGTGGCCAATGATGAAAGATTTGAGTTCCAATCAGGCATGATTTTGGTCACCATAACAAGGCCACACATGTACAGAACCCTGTGCATGAGCTACTGTATGGTATGTTTGCTGATCAGCGGGACCATATACTTCCTCCATTATCCAATACCGCAATACATTCAGTGGTGCTCGACCATCTCAAAAAGATATAATTCATCATCTAATTAAAGTCCAAAAGTCTTACTTGGCTGTATTTTGCCCTATCAGGAGTATCACCTTCCTTCGGGCCAATAATGACAGAGACTGTATTAATGACTTTCTTCACGCCTTTGAAGTACTCAGGTGCTAGAGTGTTCTCCTTGGTAATGTCTCCAACAATCTAACAATACAAAGAAAACAAGCACAACTTGACATAAGTAACAGATAAGGTGACAGCCATCATACTGGCTATGCTTTCCAGGCTTCCAGACTATAGATACGAAGTGATTCTTTTCCCTATTGCTTCAAGTTCCAATTGTATATTTATTATTTAGAAAAGAAGCCAGGTCAAATTCTGCTCTAGTCCTAACTGCTATCAAGACTTCCAATTGGTCCAATTAGCTTCTTTCTATTTTCATTGTTTATTCCTTTTCTAGCAATCATAACATAAAACCATAGCATGCTAAAATTACCATGCTACACCCCTCTTTTTCCTGCCAACAAGTCACATATGTAGGATATCCGACCCATGCTTAAAGTACTCCCCGTCATGAAGACTGCCTGGCACAAACAAACCAGGCCAATCCGGTCCAGGTGGGCCACGCTACCAAAATAAATGGATGGATGACGAAATGACCCAACATACAGGTCTGGCCCACGTGATGATCGGATGGTGCTGATTTCTGTGTCAGGTGACCTTCATAATGATTCCCAATGATATGCTGCCACAGAAATGGGGTACCACTGTAAGCCTAATATACTATGGTTGTAGGTGATTGTTCTTCTAATCTAAAATCTAGATTATCAAAAACATAATAAATACAAGCTAATTACCTACATTATTTAATTAACAATGTGAAACAGCATCAACAAATAGAAAGAGAAATATTCACTGTGTGCATGTTAAACCTTTACTTCCATAAAATCCTTTTTTTTTTTTTTTTTTTGAAAACATCGATTGAACCACCATTTTTCCATAGAGCCTTCCTGCCCCCTATTTGCAAAGACAATAGAAGAATATTCATTCGACGAACAATCATTTTACTATTTCATTTCCTATCAGAATAAGCATACCGATCCAACCACTAGGACCATCAACTAATAATGAGTGAGCATTGAAAGAAATGATTCCCTTTGATGGGAATCCAGGGTATCAATTCACTATATATGACGGAACCTTTTCTACAATTATAAATAGAAAGAGGGGTTTATCCCATGTCATGTACAAATTCTCATCGAAATGATAAACATTTGTTCCCTCTACTAATGAGTCAAACATCAGTTTAGGCTTAATTGAAGAAGCTAATAGCTATTCAAATCCTTGTGTAGTCATGGAAATCAGTTTTACAAATAAATTTTGTCATACTACTCCTAAAGCCATGCTTCAGTTCATAAACATGATTTCATCTGATTACTCGTTTCAACACTTGAGGTCTTGGTATCGATCCCTAGCGGGGGTGGCTAACATGGAGTGTGTGTACTGACATGGGTGTGTACTCACAAGCTAACCCCCCCCAAAAAAAAGGTTCATCTGATTAGAAAAGATTTGATCAACATATGGCTCACCAAGTCGATGTCCGGTCCAAGTATCGTCCTTGCCTTCTCTTCATTTCTGACCTAAGTTCTCGTACAAAACCAAAAGAATCATGAAATGTCAATTAACCAAGAGTACAAAATGTCAATAACTCAGTGTTAGATTTTACCAACATGTGGAGTGCTATGTATGCAGTAAATCAGGCAAATTGAAGAAATGCAGCAGAATACCAGTACTCTAACCGGCAACCCTTTCTTCCGTAAGATGTCGACTATCCTTCGCCCAACACCACCAGTTGCTCCAGCCACTAACACGACATCTGAAGTTCCCATTTTCTTTACTGGTTCAGCGGATGTTTGATTTGACAGTTTCTCTATCAGAAATTCAAAGAACTTCATAGATGAAATGATCGCATTAGCCACAACATAATAAAATTTGTATATTAAAAACAGAAAAAAATTATCGTTTTTATTAAAGAAATAAAAGGCCTGTGAGACATTGATCACCAACCTTGGCAGGAGATGGGGGCCCATTGAAAAAATATAATGTTCTTAAAAATCTTCCAAAATCCCAAGATTGCTTGCCAGCTTCAGCAAATATAGAGCCTCTAGATGTTCTTGCAGAGATGGAAGATGAAGTTCGTTGGTAAAGAAATGGATGCAGTCTGTCATTGTGTTGAAGAAACTGTTTAGAATGAAGGCACAGCACCTTGTGATTTAAAGTTGTCTTATAAAACCTCCTATCAACAGGCAATGGAGGAAAACCCTGCAACACCAGTCAGTCAGTCCCCATTTCACTTGGGTACGTATTATGATCTAAGGGAGGAGTAATTGTTACATTAAACAAGCAAAATGATCCACTGCTCTAATGCGACCAAGCAAAAATCACAGCAACTGGGCAATTATGGCCATCCAATCAGTAGCCTAAATGGACGTCCAAGATAGTCTATAGGAAAATATGTCCTATCATAAATTGGAGCCATCCATTTGGCAACTCCTATCTTGGATTGTTCACGGCTCCAAAGAATCATTTTGATCAAATGATAATCATCCCATAGAACCGGGAAAGAGAATGGCTACAAACCGAAGGTCAATATATAGGACCATCTGATTGCTATGATATTGAACAATGGGTCCCCAATGCAAGCATTCGACGTACATAGAAACTGAAATCACTTTGAAGTATTTGGTTTTATCATTAAAAAAAAACCTTTGATTTGAATGCAGATATTTCTTGATTCCGAAATCAGTTGAATGGTGTTAGCACATCTTCAAACAAAACGGGAAATAATTAAGTTTGACATGGTAAACTAAAAGAAACATGGTTGGCATGGCATGAAGTTACAATGTATGAAATAAGCCTAGAATAGATATAATGACAAACATTAGTCACGACAACAAACGAAGACAAAAATCTACTGGGCCAAAATAATCGTGTTGGAGGAAAGTACAATAAGATTTATGCACCATAGCTTCAATGAAAATGCGAGGAAATAGAAAACGGATTCTCAACCAGAGTCATATTAAATGAACTTGTCATTGTGCTCCGAAAGAAGTGAATTGAATTGATTTGACAATCACCAAGAATTTAGCGTATTCACTTCGTGAAATTTTGAGCACTAAATTCCCCAAACTTGGGACTGAATTTGCCTGAATTCAGGCTTAACTAGCGAACAAGTCTCGGCCTAGGAAGATCTTATCAAGCCCACAAACTAACTGAGCCAATGCCACAAATTCGAGGAACCAAGTTTGCAAACTCGGCACGCTAATGCCATGAATTGAATAAACTGACAAACCAAAATGACCAAAAAGAATTCACTGGGAACCCCATGAATTACTGAATTTTGAACAAAGTGAAATTCAAATTTGGCAACTCAGATTTCAACAACAACTCATACTGTAACTGTCACATTAGCATGTTTCCTTTCAACTTGCTAGAGGTATATTCATAAGGTCTCAAGTCCAACTGGTTGGACCACAATTTATAGTCCACTCAGCAAATAACTTAAATTCTATCATGTCTGTGCGACATCCAACCCTTCCAATAGGTTGGGCCGACCATGAGGATCACCTTGAGCAAAAATCAGCCACATCCACTCATCGTGTGGACCATACCTGCATTTTTTTATTTTTTTTTTTAAATTAGTAGCTAGAAATTGTTTTCTATGGTATGGCCCACCGGATGAATGGATGGGGCTGATTTTTGCATAAAGTGATCCTTATGGTCAACCCAACCTAGTGAAAGGGTTGCATGTTACACCCACATGATAGAATGGAAGTTATTCTCTCGGTACCAGGTAGTCCATAAATAATGGTTGAACCAGTTGGACTTGAGACTTTCCCATTCATAAGTATACAAATTAATGACCCCCTTAGGTTGATGGGCAACAAGAGATGTGTGGGAAGCATTTTTAGTGCAAATTTCACATTCTCGTTAATTTTAAACATGTTTCAATAAAAAATAATCTTAAATCATCAAAACCATTGTTGATAGCATCGGTGGCTGGAAGTACCGTATCAAGTCCTTGGCCTATCTGATGAACTATTGATATGGAATGGTACATTTGATACATCACTCGATGCATTCATGATTGTTTCTTTCACATTCACTGGGATGATTTAAAGCCTCAACTAATAAAGGAAATAGAGTTTATAAAATAGTGATAACGGTTTTAGAAATGAGGCTAGATCCACTACAAGACTTCGTAGGTCGAGCTTAACATACAACACAATGTGTGGGGCCCACCTGATGTGTGCATGACATCCAATCTGTGCATCATGTGTGGTCCCTTGTTCTTTTTAGCACCCAAAAATAGGCCTGTCCAAAATTCACTTGTCACACCTTGTAAAATCATGCCTAAGACCTCTAAATCATGTGGAGTGGCCCACCTTAGTTTTGCAATGGCCTGATGTTCAGGGTGTCCATTCGTGGTGGTTGACTCGTCTTCTGAATGGATTGTATAGCATGAGAAAAAAAAAAAGCCTCAAACACAATCTGGAAGGTTTTTAACAGTGGGTGTCCCCATACCAACAATTCCATGTGGTGTGGCCACCTGAGTTCTGGATTGGCCTGAACTTTGGGATACTATGGGTAACATGAGGGAGTGCACATGATGGACGGATTAGATGTCATGCACACATCACGGTGGGCCCCAAACATCGCATTACAGGTTAATCTTAACCTACAAAGCTTTGTAGTGGATCTGACCTCTTTAGATTAAATAAATAAATTTTTAAAAAAGAAAAAAAAAAACAGAAACATTCAGATAAAAATATGTTTATATCATATCTCTCAGTCAATATGATACAATATGTTCTGATATTTTCTACTGTAACATAAAAAAAAGAAAAAAAATCTACATGAAGCGAAAGTCACGAAATTTGAAATTGAATCCCTGTTTTTAGTCGTCTTCCAAACAGGACCTAAATACTAAAATGAGATGAACTCATTTTTAGGCGTCCATCAAACAGGGCCTAAATGTTATCACTGCAGCAAATCATAAACAGACTTCAGCCATGTTTGGGTGCCACTTAAAACTGAGTTCATCTTATTTTAACTAAAATAACATGAACTCCCCCTTTTTTAAGAGGCAACCGAACACGCCCTTACGCCCTTATTTTTTCTAGCATATTGGCAGTCTCTCTCTCTCTCTCTCTCTCTCTCTCTCTCTCTCATTTAGAATTTTAAGGAAATTTCAGTGGCAAAATAGTAAGAAGGAGAAGGAGATAGATGGGGAATTACCTGAAAATTGAGAAGGGTAGAAGCGGAGGAAGGACAATAGCACTCCATTCTTTTCTGGCAGAGAAAATCAGACCAACAAACGGATATTTGAGTGCATTTCTCTACCACAGAAGGTTCACTGGCGTTTGATATTCTACACGCGTGTGGAGCCTGCCCATATACGTGCAGGACCACGTGCGCATGATCTGATATTTCTGTGTGGTTGGAGATAATTTTTAGATCCTCTGCCTCAATATAAGGCCGTTTTCTCACGTGGGATAAAATGGAAAAACTAAACTGACATTTAAAGAAATTTTTTATGGCCGTCCATTTTTATTTTTTTTGTATTCTGTGCCCCATATGATCAGTGGATTCATTTGATTTTGCGGCCAGGAGATTTAAAGAGTGTATCTCACCTGATGGAACGATCTGATCAATCATATTTTTTCTACATTGTCACGTGTTATGCGTGTAGATGGAGCAGGGCTGGAACACGCGTGTGGAATTAATAAATAAACCGCATGGATTATTTCAGGAGAAATTTACGACTGTACGACCCATTTTTGGCCCATTTAGGAAACTAAGCCCACCTCATTTTCCCTTGCAAGAATACGCCCCATCTGTACGGACGCCTTGCCAAAGGTCGAAAATGCCCCTGCTCTTTCCTCCAAGCGAATCGGCTGGTGCTCGAAAGACCAGCGTTGACGCTCCTCGAACTCTTACGAGCGGTTCAAAATAGATCAACGTTACGTGGGCCCCACAGTTATGTATATCCAAAACGTTCATCCATATTTCGAGATCATTTTGGAGCATTATCCAAAAAAAAAATTCATATCCAAAGATCAACTGGACCACACCACAAAGAGCAGCAGACGTTCAATTCCCCACTGCCTTTTAAAGTGTGGTCCATTTGATAGTTAGATCTATCTTATTTTCCGTCTCAAGCCTTAATATGAGCTCGTCAAATAAATGGACGGTTTGGATATAACATAGACCTCATGATGGGACCAAAAAATAAATAAATATTTGAAAAATAAAAAATTATTATGAAATCATTTGTTAGAGTCAGGCCAATAGCTACGGATTATAACCGTAGCTAAAGATATGCAGTACGTAACCATAGAGGTCTAAACTCGGGCCGGCAGGGTGACCACGCCGATTCGGCGAGGGTAACGCGTCCCGCTGGACCGTTGGCAGGGCGGCCACACGGGCGGCGGGGTGACCACGCCGGTTGGTGGGGTCAACTTGTCGGGTGTTTTCCTGGGCTCCGGTAATGCCCCTTAGAACATGCCACATATGGTTTTGGGGTAGGAGAAGCCGATCTACGCAATGGACCTATTCATTTCATAAGATTCCTCCCGGTTAAAGGTCAAAACCTGATTTTTCTACATTTCTACTATTTTCAGTAAAATTTCATTCCCCCTTAAGTCCTTACCCCCCAATGGGTCGAAACTATCAACTTTGACCAGACATTAACTCATTCAGTCTAGATCTATGGTTTCGATCATCTAAACGTTAAATTTTCGGCTCGTACCTGTCAATGTCCTAGGGAAATTAGAGGACAAAGTGAAAGTATGTGAAGATTTTAATGAGATAGGTTGAAAAAAGGAGCTTCGACTTAGGTTCCGTGTTGATTCACGGTGATTTCGACGCATTTCGCGGTAATGACCCTTCACTTCACGGTCAGTTTCGCGCATTTCGCGGTCCAATCTCCTCACTTCACCTCCATTTCCATGCATATCACGGTCATTCTTGCATATTTCGTGTTGATTCACGGTGATTTCGATACATTTCGCGATGATGACCCTTCACTTCACAGTCAGTTCCGCGCATTTCGCGGTCCAATTGCTTCACTTTACCCCCATTTTCATGCATATCACGGTCATTTCCGCATATTTCGTGTTGATTCACGGTCATTTCGACACATTTCGCGGTCCCACGTCTTCACTTCATGGTCACTTCCATGCATTTCGCGGTCCAATCGCTTCACTTCACCCCCATTTACATGCATATCACGGTCATTCCCGCATATTCCATGTTGATTTACGGTGATTTCGACGCATTTCGCGGTGATGACCCTTCACTTCACGGTCAGCTACACGCATTTCACGGTCCAATCGCTTCACTTCACCCCCATTTTCATGCATATCACGGTCATTCCCGCATATTTCGTATTGATTTACGGTCATTTCGACACATTTCGTAGTCCCGCGTCTTCACTTTATGGTCACTTCCATGCATTTCGCGGTCCAATCGCTTCACTTCGCCCCCATTTTTATGCATATCACAGTCATTCCCTCATATTCCGTATTGATTTACGGTCATTTCGACGCATTTCGCGGTGATGACCCTTCACTTCACGGTCAGTTCCGCGCATTTCGCGGTCCAATCGCTTCACTTCACCCCCATTTCCATGCATATCACGGTCATTCCCGCATATTTTGTGTTGATTCACGGTCATTTCGACACATTTCGCGGTCCCGCGTCTTCACTTCATGGTCAGTTCCACGCATTTCGCTGTCCAATCGCTTCACTTCACTCCCATTTCCATGCATATCACGGTCATTCCCACATATTTCGTGTTGATTCACGGTCATTTCGACGCATTTCGCGGTGATGACCCTTCACTTCACGGTCAGTTCCGCGCATTTCACGGTCCAATCGCTTCACTTCACCCCCATTTCCATGCATATTACGGTCATTCCCGTATATTCCATGTTGATTTACGGTCATTTCGATGCATTTCGCGGTGATGACCCTTCACTTCACGGTCAGTTCCGCGCATTTCGCGGTCCAATCGCTTCACTTCACCCCTATTTCCATGCATATCATGGTCATTCTCGCATATTTTGTGTTGATTCACGGTCATTTCAACACATTTTGTTGTCCCGCCTCTTCACTTCACGGTCACTTCCGTGCATTTCGCAGTCCAATCGCTTCACTTCACCCCCATTTCCATGCATATCACGGTCATTCCTGCATATTCCGTGTTGATTCACGGTCATTTCGACGCATTTCGCGGTGATGACCCTTCACTTCACGGTTAGTTCTGTGCATTTTCCAGTTCAATCGCTTCACTTCACCCCTATTTCCATGCATATCATGGTCATTCCCTCATATTTCGTGTTGATTCACGATCATTTCGACACATTTCGCGGTCCCGCATCATTACTTCACGGTCACTTCCGTGCATTTCGCGGTCCAATCACTTCACTTCGCCCTCATTTCCATGCATATCACGGTCATTCCCGCATATTCCGTGTTGATTCACGGTCATTTCGACGCATTTAGCGATCCCGCGTCTTCACTTCACGGTCACTTCCGCACATTTCACGGTCCAATTGCTTCACTTCACCCCCATTTTCATACATATCACGGTCATTCCCAACTATTTCGTGTTGATTCACGGTCATTTCGACGCATTTCGCGGTCACACGTCTTTACTTCATGATAAGTATTGTGCATTTCGCGGTCTAATCACTTCACTTCACCCCCATTTCCATGCATATCACAGTCATTCCAGCCTTTTCCGTGTTGATTCACGGTGATTTCGACGCATTTCGCAGTTACGCTTCTACATTTCATGGTCAGTTCTGCGTATTTCGCGGTCAAAAAGCTTCACTTTATTCCCATTTCCATGCATATCACGGTCATTCCCGCCTTTTCTATGTTGATTCACGGTCATTTCGACGCATTTCGCGGTCCCGCGTCTTCACTTCACGGTCACTTCTGTACATTTCGCGGTCCAATCGCCTCACTTCACCTCCATTTCCATGCATATTAGTGTCATTCCCAACTATTCCGTGTTGATTCACGGTCATTTCGACGCATTTCGCGGTCATAACCCTTTACTTCACGGTCACTTTCGGGCATTTCGTGGTCCAATTGCCTCACTTCACAATCATTTCCATACATATTACGGTCATTCCCGCCTATTCCTTGTTGATTCACAGTCATTTTGACGCATTTCACGGTCATGCCCCCTTCACTTCACAGTCATTTCCCTAAACCTTAATCTACACCCTAACCTAAACCTATACTTATAACCTAAACATATTCTCAAATCCCAAAACTTACAACATAAACCTAAACTTAAACTTTAACATAAACCTATAATCTATAACCTAAACCAAAACCTATAACCTAAACCCGAACCCAAACCCGAACCCGAATTCCTAAACCTAAACCTATACTTATAACCTAAACTTATTCTCAAATCCCAAAACCTATAACTACAACCTAGACCTTAACCTAAACCTATATCGTATAACCTAAACTCAATTTCCTAAACCTTAACCTACAACCTAACCTAAACTTATACTTATAACCTAAACCTATTCTTAAATCTAAACCTATAACCTAAACCTAAAACTAAAACTAAACCTATAACATTAACCTAAACCTTTAACCTAAACTTATAACCTTAACCTAAGTGAATGAAATGAATTTTCGACCATCGACCTGGTGGAATCTTGGAAAATAACTAGGTTGGTTGGTTAAAGTAGCTTCTCCTACCCCAAAAGCATATAGGGCCTGTTTTGACCGCATAGATTGGATGAGATTAGAAGAGATTGGAAGATAGATCCTAGGATTGGCTAGGCGAGTCAAACAGACACGATCATTACCATGGATCTTAAGACAATCCACTGACATCACCATCATTACCTTTTGGGCCTGTTTGGCCGAACCAATCCCACAGTATTAGGAGGAATGGGATTGCGAGATCCCGGGATATGCATGATGAGCCAAACAGACCTTGTGAACTTGTCCCGGCATATAAGCAATCCCATAGATCTTAAAACAATCCACTGACATGTAATGTTTCTTATACTTTTAGTAACTGGATTATTTTTAAAATTTTTATGATGATTTACCATCAAGTTTTAAGTCATCCCACCAAATTTCATATCATTTAGAGTTGTAAATAAATTATTAAAATTCTAGGAACAACAGTTGTTCGAACTTAATAATTTTTACATAGTTGTCACAATAACCCATATTTAACTATATTAAAGTTTTTATTATATTTTTTACTTATTTTTATATGAAACTAGACTCATCAAGCTTTAATCTGAATTTTTAATCACCTAAATCGGAGTTATATCGAGTGAGATATGAATTTTTGAAGTTGACTGAAAATTATAGAAATTCTGATGGGGCAACTTGGGCCGGAGGGGTGACCACGCCGGTTCAGCGGGGGCAACACGGTCCTCTGGACCGTTGGCGGGGTGACAACGCGGATTGGCGGGGCAGCCATGCCGATCGGCGGGGTGACAATGCGGACCGACGGGGGCACCTTGCGACACACATATCTCACAAATCAGAAAGAGTTATTCGACGTACTATATATGAATTTGGGGTAGGAGAAGCTGATCTACGCAATGAGCCTATCCGTCTCATGAGATTCCTATTTCTTATAGGTAAAAATCAGATTTCTCTACATTTTCACTATTTTCGGTGAAATTTCGTTCACTCTTAAGTCCTTACCCCCAAATGGGTCAAAACTATCTACTTTGACCTAAAATTAACTCATTCAGTCTAGATCTATGGTTTCGATCATCTAAATGGTAAATTTTCGGCTCATACCTATCAATGTCCCGGGAAAATTAGAGGACAGAGTGAAGGTATGTGAAGATTTTAAGGAGATAGGTTGAAAAAAAGGGCTTCGACTTAGGCGTGGCTGTCTACGGTCGTCTAGTTGTACCAAACGGGGTTCCATTGTCACTCCCAACTCAAGATCTGGGAATGACAAGTCGGGAAGGAGCATGCGATGGGGCTCAAATTCATTTCACAGGCTCGCTAAATGAGCCTCGTATTGGAGAGTGTAATGTAGAATTTCTGAATCCTAAGATGATGAATTTCTAAGTATAGCTGGAAGGAAGACCGGGATTACCCTTGATTGAATACATTCCCACAAGGCATCATGGAACATGGGATGCTCTCACCCCAGGAAAAATATCTTACACCTACATTTATCATCACTCAAAAATTCATTTCTCCCGATCAATGGAATCGGGTCTCGCCATCAGGTTAGGATCCTCAAATCCCCCTCTCTTGCTACCCATTCCTAACTCCCCCTCTAAGAAAGAAAGAAAGAAAGAAGGAAAGAAAGAAAGAAGGATAGGGATAAGGTTATAACTATGGTTATAATCCGTAGTCATCAGGTTAGGACCCTCAGATCCCCCATTTCCATGCATATCACGGTCATTCCCGCATATTCCGTGTTAATTCACGGTTATTTCGACGCATTTCACTGTCCCGTGTCTTCACTTCACGGTCACTTCCATGTATTTCGCGGTCCCATCGCTTCACTTCACCCCCCATTTCATCCATATCACGGTCATTCCCGCATATTCTGTGTTGATTCACGGTCATTTCGACGCATTTCGCGGTCCCGTGTCTTCACTTCACGGTTACTTTCGTGCATTTCGTGGTTCCCTCGCTTCACTTCACCCCCATTTCCATGCATATCACGGTCATTCACGCATATTCCGTGTTGATTCACGGTCATTTTGATGCACTTCACGGTCCCACGTCTTCACTTTACAGTCACTTCTGCGCATTTCGTAGCCTAATCGCTTCACTTCATTCCCATTTCCATGCATATCACGGTCATTCCCACATATTCTGTGTTGATTCACGGTCATTTCGACGCACTTCACGGTCCAGCATCTTCACTTCACGGTCACTTCTGCTAATTTCGCGACCCAATCGCTTCACTTCACCCCCATTTCCATGCATATCACGGTCATTCCCGCATATTCCGTGTTGATTCACGGTCATTTCGACGCACTTCACGGTCCCGCGTCTTCACTTTATAGTCACTTCCACATATTTCACGGTCCAATCGCTTCACTTCACCCCCATCTGCATGCATATCACAGTCATTCCCGCATATTCCGTGTTGATTCACGATCATTTTGACACACTTCGCGGTTACGCATCTTCACTTCACAGTCATTTCCGCGCATTTCGCGGTCCAATCGCCTCACTTCACAATCATTTCCATGCATATCACGGTCATTCTCACCTATTCCATGTTGATTTACAGTCATTTCGACGCATTTCATGGTCATGCCCCTTAACTTCACGGTCATTTCCCTAAACCTTAATCTACACCCTAACCTAAACCTATTCTCAAATCCCAAAACCTATAACCTAAACCCAAACCTTAACATAAACCTATAACCTAAACCGAAACCTATAACCTAAACCCGAACATAAACCCGAACATAAACCCGAACCCGAACCTAAACCCGAATTCCTAAACCTAAACCTATACTTATAACCTAAACCTATTCTCAAATCCCAAAACCTATAACCTAAACCCAAACCTTAACATAAACCTATAACCTAAACCGAAACCTATAACCTAAACCCGAACATAAACCCGAACATAAACCCGAACCCGAACCTAAACCCGAATTCCTAAACCTAAACCTATACTTATAACCTAAACCTATTCTCAAATCCCAAAACCTATAACTACAACCTAAACCTTAACCTAAACCTATAACCTATAACCTAAACATATAACCTAAACTCAATTCCCTGAACCTTAACCTACAACCTAACCTAAACCTATACTTATAACTTAAACCTATTCTCAAATCTAAACCTATAACCTAAACCTAAACCTAAACCTATAACATTAATCTAAACCTTTAACCTAAACTTATAACCTTAACCTAAACCTATTCTCAAATCTCAAAACCTAAACCTTTAACTCATAACCTAAACCTTTAACCTATAACCTAAATGTATAACCTATAACCTAAATCCAAACCAACCTATAACCTAAACCTAAACCTTAACTTATTCTCAATTCCCTAAGGGCTTGTTTGGTCAGGAAGATCCCACGGTAGTAGGAGGGATGGGATAGGCAATATACTAGGATAGGCTTGACGAGCCAAACAGATCCGGTGAACTTGTCCCGGGATATGATCAATCCCGTGGATCTTAAGACAATCCATTGACATCACCATCATTACCTTAAAATTGATCATATCCCTTGGTTGGATGGATTGGAAGGTAAAATCCCGGGATATGCAGGGCGTGCCAAACAGACCCAGTGAACTTGTCCCGGGATATAAGCAATCCCATGGATCTTAAGACAATCCACTGACACCACCATCATTACCTTAAAATTGATCCCATCCCTCCTAATACCATGGGATCTGCCCGGCCAAACAGACCCTAAATCTATAACCTATAATCTATAACCTAAACCTAAACCTTAACCTATAACATAAACCTTAACCTATAACTTATAACCTATAATCTAAACCTATTCTTAAATCCCTAAACCTATAACCTATAACCTAAACCCAAACCTAAACCTATAACCTTAACCTAAACCTATAACCTAAACCTAAACCTAAACATAAACCTAAACCTAAACCTAAACCTAAACCTATAACCTATAACCTTAACCTATAACATTAACCTAAACCTATAACCTATAACCTAAACCTAAAACCTGAACGTATTCTCAAATCCCTAAACCTAAACCTACACCTAATCCTAATCTCAACTCCCTAACCTAAAGGTAAACCTAAACTTGAAAACTCAAACCTAAACCCGATCTTGATCCCGCCTATTTCGTGTTGATTCACGGTCATTTTGACGCATTTTACGGTCATGCTCCTTCACTTCACAGTCATTTCCATGCATTTCACGGTCCAATCGCTACACTTTACTGTCATTTCCATGCATATCACGGTCATTGCCACCTATTCCGTGTTGATTTACGGTCATTTCGACGCATTTCACGGTTATGCCCCTTCACTTCACAGTTATTTTCGCGCATTTCACGGTTAATCGCTTCACTTCATGGTCATTTCCATGCATATCACGATCATTCCCGCCTATTCCGTGTTGATTCACAGTCATTTGGACGCATTTCATGGTTATGCCCCTTCACTTGACGGTCATTTCCGCGCATTTCGTGGTCCAATCGCTTCACTTCACGGTCATTTCCATGCATCTCACGGTCATTCCCACCGATTCCGTGTTGATTCACGATCATTTCGGCGCATTTCACGATCATGCCCCTTCACCGGTCATTCCCACCGATTCCGTGTTGATTCACGATCATTTCGGCGCATTTCACGATCATGCCCCTTCACCGGTCATTTCCACGCATTTCACGGTCGTGCCCCTTCACTTCACGGTCATGAATGAAATTGACTACTAAGTGAATGAAATGGATTTTCGACCAACGACCTGATGGAATCTTGAAAAATAACCAGGTTGGTTGGCTAAAGTAGCTTCTCCTACCCCAAAATCATATAGGGTACATCAAGTAACTAATTTTAGTTTAGAAGATATTCTTGTTAAATGAATAAAGAAAGAAATGAAAAATATGGAAATTTTTTTTATATGCTTATATATACATATTTAAATAAATATGTGTTAGAGAAAATTATTGGTGGAATAAAGTTCTCCATGTAAAAAAAAAAAATAAATTAAAAAAAACTGCACTATGATCAATGGTTACGGTTATAATCCGTAGCCATAGGGGCCCCCAATTGGGCGTGGTCCCGCCGGATAGGTCAACGAGTGGCGCGGGTGGCCACTAACTCAGCGCGCCCACCCCGGACAGGACTCTTTAGGTACGGCTGCTACGGTTATGACTACTGTTATAATCTGTAGCTGTAGACCGTAGCAATAGGATTTTTTTTTTTTTTTTGTTGCTATTGTAATCCCCACCGCCTTTTGTGGGTCCCATCATGAGGTCTATGTTATATCCAAACCGTCCATCTATTTGGCGAGATCATATTAAGGCTTGAGATGGAAAATAAGACAGATCTAACCATCGAGTGGACCACACTTTAAAAGGCAGTGAGGAATTGAACGTCTACCATTGAAACCTTTTTAGGGGTTACAGAAGTTTTGGATTATTATAAAATTTGTTTTTCCTCTTCATCCAAGTCTTTTTGACCTTATGAATGCATCGGATGGAAAATAAATGTTACGGTGGGCCGTACAAAATTTTTAATGGTGAAAATCAATTTTCCCGCTGCTCTTTGTGTTGTGGTCCAGTTGATCTTCGGATATGATTTTTTTTTTTTGGATAATGCTCCGAAATGATCTCGAAATATGGATGAACGTTGTGGATATAATAAATACATAACTGTGGGGCCCATGCAACGTTGATCACTTTTGAACCGTTCGTACAACTCGGAGTTCGAGGAGCGTCAGCGCTCGTCTTCGAGCACCTGCCGATCCGCTTGAAGGTAAAGGCGAGGGGTATTTTCGACCTTTGGAAAGGCGTCCGTACAGCTGGGGAGTATTCTCGCAAAGGAAAAAGAGGTGGGCCTAGATTCCTAAATGGGCCAAAAATGGTCGCAAATTTCTCTTATTTTAGTTGCATGAGGGAGTATGGGAGCTTTCTGCATGTATTTGGCAACCGTACGTGTCATATTTTTTGCATGAATCCAAACCGTCCTTAATTCTATTGTGAAGATTTTTCTGCTCAACATAGACCGTTTGATAATTTTCGTTTTCAGCCGTTAACTAATGTTCGCCAAGAGGTCGGGTAAAGTCATCAGTAAAGCGTGTTTTCCGGATCGCGGCCTAATGAAAGTCGTACCACGAAATGGGCGGTTGAAAATGTGGATGTTTTCTGTGTGCATGCGTATGAATAATAAAAAGCTGCTACAGTCCATGTTTTCATCAATGGCATCTACCTCTTCCACGTACGAGATTACGACAGTTAGACCCACCCCCGCAGATTACGACAGTAAGCTATGTGAAGCCCGGCGTGATGTATTTATTCATGCCCTTTATTTAGGTTCGAGTATTCATTGCAGTGAAATCTCAAGTCCAACTGGCAGGCATACAAGTTAGGACCCACCTTTCCAACTTGTGCATGTAATATCCAACCCGTCCAAATTCCAACAGGTTCGCCCCATCATGAAATCCCCTTGTGCCAAAATTCAGCTACATCCAGTTACCTACAGTTTTAGGTTGCGATTTATCAATGGCCAGATGGTTTTCTAAGTTGTGGGCCAATTAGTGAGTGGATGGGGATGAAATTTGTACCAACTAATCCTCATGGTGGAAAAATCTATTTAAAAGGTTGGATTTTACTTTCACTTAATAGGTTGGAAGTGGTCCTCTATGCGGACAGCAACTTATGATGCAACTGGTTGGACATGAGAGACATTTTCAACGTTATATCTCTCCGCGTCGGTAAAAAACGACGGATGATTCCAGGGGAACGGATTGGCTACTCCCCCTTACACCAGCCCCGTGGCTGATGGTCGGTGCTCCGTGGGCCCCAACATGATGTATGTATTTCATCCATTCTGTTCATTCATTTTTGCAGATAATTTTAGTGCTTGATACAAAAAATTATAGGGATATAATCTTAGGTGGGCCACACCACAGGATAAAAATAATGAATGGATATTCACAATTAAAATCCTCCTGAGGCCCACTGTACTGTTTATTTGACATCCAATCTGTTTATTTGGTTATACAGATCCAGATGAAGGGAAAAAATAAATATCAGATTGATCCAAAACTTTTATGGCCCCCAAAACGTTTTTAATGGTCAAAATTCATTCAACACTATTTCCTATAACGTGGTGTACTTGAGATAGATATATACTTCATTTTTTTTGTTATACCATAAAATGATATATAAAAATATATAGACGGCATGGATGACACACATACATCATTGTGGGCCCCACAGAGCACCGACCATCAGCCAATGGCGGGGTCAGGGGGAGTAGCCAATCCGTTCCCCGTATTAGTTACTGACCCCGACAGTAGCGAGACGCGAGTGTGGTATCCACGTTCTCTGGACCCACCATGGCGCATGTGTGGTATCCACACCATCCATCCATTTGTAGAAATCGTTTTAGAGCATGAGCCAAATAACGAGGCAGAATCAAAGTTCATGTGGACCCCATCACGTTCACCATTGAAACCTTCCTAAGGCTATTTGAGATCCAACTTGTTTATAAGTTAACAAAGGCATGGAATAAGGAAAAACACATATCAGCTTGATCGAAAACTTCTGTTGCCTAAAGAAGTTTTTAATGGTAGGAGTTCAATCTCTACTATTTTTGTGATGGGATCCACTTGAACTTAGCATCTGCTTAATTCCTTAGATCATGCCTTAAAATGATCTTTCCAAATGGATGGACGGTGTGAATACAGCACAAACGTCATGGTGGAGCCCACGTAACATTGTGACGTCACTTCAGTGGACGATTTGGGTACTAACGCGTCAGTAGCTAATCCACGTCCCTGAAATCCACGTCCCTGAAAACTTTTGAACAAGGCTGCAGGCCAGGGAACGGATTGGCTACTCCCCCTGACACCAGCCCCGTGGCTGATGGTCGGTGCTCTGTGGGCCCCACCATGATGTATCTGTTTCATCCATTACGTTCATCCATTTTTAAAGATCAATTTGGGGCTTGATATAAAAAATTATAGGGATATAAGTCTTATTGGGCCACACCACAGGAAAAAAATAATGAACGGATATTCACAATTAAAATCCTCCTAAGGTCCAATTTACTGTTTATTTGACATCCAATTTGTTGATTTGGTCATAAAGACACAGATGAAGGGAAAGAATAAATATTAGCTTGATCCAAAACTTTTATGGCCCCCCAAAACGTTTTTAATGGTCAAAATTCATTCAACACTTTTTCCTGTAATGTGGTCCACTTAAGATTGTGATATAGTTCATTTTTTTTATCATACCATAAAATGATATATAAAAATAGATGGACGGCATGGATGACACAAATACATCTTGATGGGGCCCACAGAGCACCGACCATCAGCCAATGGCTAGTGTCAGGGGGAGTAGCCAATCCGTTCCCTGCGGACCAATATACAGCTGGCCGATCAAAATATGCCACGTCATTTCACTGCCACTGGAGGTGGTGTGGGCTTCACTACCAAGCCCAGCTCGGCCCTAGCCTTGCCATTTCCATCCCTACCCACCAGTCTTGTGACTTATTTTTACCTTAAATCCAAAGCCTGGCTATATGTTTCTCATTTTAACCGCTTATCTGCAAATAAATCATGAATTGAAGTGGTAGGATTGTCCTATAGTTTGAGCATGGGTTCAACTGACTAATGGTTTAGGCCACAGAGCCACGGGACCCATTCATACAAGCCGAAATGCCGAGTATACATATTTGCATATTTCAAAATAGTGAACATTCTACTTTATTACATGTCTACTCTAGTTGACAGAGTCACTCAGCCGAGTCATATATCTTGACGACTCAACATCAAATCACACCCACCTTCTGCCATGTACTTGGTGAGGGAGATGGTGAATTGCACTTACACTGTCCATATACTAGCTCTTGCTGGATGGAGCCAAGCAACCAATTAAGTTCCCACAACACGCTGACTGGACAATGCGTTTTTTTTAAAAGTGTGGACCGTCCATGATAGGGGCTATCTCGCGAACAGTCTCAGCTGACCATCCATGATTGGGGCTCATGTCAACCATTTTCCACAGCAATCTGAAAATTCGATGCTAAGGCAAACTTTGATAAAACTACAGTAGGAGCAACGAATGTGAGTCAATCCAGAGGGTAAAATCCCAGTCGTATTTTGATGGAGCACTTTGAAAAATCAATCTGCCTGGGCGACAAAACAATCCCGTACAAGCCATTAGTTGAATGAATGACCATGTCATTTGATGGCTAACACAAGCTTAGGATCATAGGTGGTGGTAAATTTTCAGAACATGATCCATCTGCGATCACAATCGACGTTTTATGATATCAAATGATGTGCCTCTCCTTGACCCCCGCTTCCAACAGCCGTAGCTGATGTTTGCTGGATTCTCACAAAGAGAGATTGAATTTCTTATTACCACAGAAATTTCAAGAAGACCATCTCAAACCATGGATGTCTACTTCGAACATGATTCTCAATTTTAGCTATCTAACTCGACTCTCTCTTCAATGTGGCAGATGAGTTGGATTGGACTAGAAGAAATGCAATTAAAATTCTAACTCCTCACTACAAACACTAGGAAATTTTATCAATTTCTGCTCTTTCCTCTTGATTAAACAGAATGATCGTAATTCAATCTACTTTGCATCCAAACACAGCAACAATATAACATTATTCATCAACCAAATCGACAAGTCTGGTTTATAAACAAAATTGAAAGCAATTGCAATGCATAATTCCAAACACACAGTAGTAGTTGAAAAACCAAATACTTGTACTGTTTATGATAAACACCAACAGAAGGGAATCAAACATGTACCTGGACTTGCCAATCTTCATACCTTATGCAACCATAAGCTTCCATCATCTAGGCGCTGAGAGCACTGATGCCTGCGGTGGATCCGACAAGATGTGAAAATCAGTGCTTGTAGTAGAATTATGTGCCATGGCATTGGAAAATCTATAACTGATCTCTTTCTCTACTTCCATTGCTCCATCTAATACCTTCACCACCATAGACATCAGAGGCCTTCTTGTATGATCATCCTGAAGCACCATGCTGCCAGCTTAATCATCTTCATGGCTTCTTCTCTATGCAATTCCATATTTGCACTCGACCCATCAATGATGTCAATCAGATGGTTCTCCTCGGCTTTCTCCTGTAACAACCTAAGCAGATGCTTGCTTTGTACTGAATGAGAACGATCCAAGTTCTTCCTTCCACAAACAATTTCAAGAACAATTCCAAAACTTAGATGTCTACTTTCAACGTAATCCTAAGCAGTTGCCATTCTGGAGCAAGATACCCTGGCGTTCCTCTCATTGTTGTCTGTACTTGGCTCTGATCTCTATCCATAAGCTTCAACAACCCAAAATCCGAAACTTTGGCATTGAAATTATCATCCAAGAGAATGTTCTGAGGCTTGATATCCAAATGAACGATTCGTTGCCGACAATCTTCATGAAGATAAGCCAACCCTTTTGCTATATCGAGTATAATCTTCTTTCGGGTCTGCCAATCTGGAACTGGATTCATATTTCTATTGAATATCCAGTGATCCAAGGACCCATTGCTCATGTACTGATAAACTAGAAGTCGGTGAGATCTCTCTGCACAGAATCCGATCAACTACATGAGATTGAAATGGTGGATGTTGCCTATCGTTTCAACCTCCGCCAAGAACTCCTTCATTCCTTGCCCTATTTTTTCCAATTGTTTCACTGCAATTTTGGTGCCATCTTCCAGAATTCCTTTAAACACAGATCCAAATCCTCCTTCTCCAAGCTTTTCCCTGAAATCGTCTGTTGCAACACGCAGGTCCTCATAAGAGAATCTCCGGGGCATTCCCAGTAATTGTTTGAAATATTCCCTTTCATCCTCCCTCTCTTTCTTCTTCTTTTTCTTCCTTGAAATCACAATGCAGATAGCAGATAGAATAAAAACAACTAGCAATGCTACCGACCCTGCTATTATTGCAGCTAATTGTTTTTTGTTTCTGGATATAACAAGTGGAGAAATCTCCAATCCAGGACTGTTTACCGGCTGAGGAGTTGGTGCTAAGTAAGGGAGTTGAATCTTGAAGAATGCAGATGAGTTGTAAAAGTCGTAACCTGGTATTGGGTTTGCTCGTAACAACAATATCTTGGACAGCAGATAGCAATCTCCATTGGAAGTGTTGCTGCCATATTTAAAGAAAGCAGCTTTGCAAGAGCAGTTTCTCAAACATGCCTTCTTGCATACTTCTAAATCATTCAATTTCGGAATGGCAGCCCCTGAATCAATGAAATTGAAGTAGGAAAGTTTTCCAAAATCCACAAGATAGTGACTATCTAATGGACTCCGGCAAGACAAGGGAGTGATTTCAGAGCATCCCTGGCTTGGCAATGTTCCTCCGTTTCGTTTGAAGTAGTCCAACCCATCCAATGCCTTCAGACAACTGCATTTGACGCCCCTGCTACAAACTCCATAATCGCCACAATCGTGAGGATACTGGCAGTCATCCCAACTTTGAACTATGTAATCATAAACCTCTCTCAAAACACCGTTTCTCTGCCACCGGTAAGTCCTCAAATGCCCATCGAAACCCAGCTTCAGGAACAGATATGATCCAACGACAGGTTTTGGGGATACCCTAAAACTATAGTTGCTTTTTTCAATGTTTAGGACAAGGTTTTCACCATAGAGTCCCGCCCAGGTTATGGGTCTGCTTCCATAAACTGGAAACCGGTTACATCGAGCTATCGGTGAACACCCTCTGTTATCCGGATTTCTCTGCACTGTATGACCCGGAAAAACTACTGTATACCCATCATACGCAAGATTCAAGAACTGAGCATACATCAACGGTGCATCTGCTAGGACAAATGCATCGAAACCATTAGAAGTCATCTCAGCGTAGTATTCGCAACTGCTCCAATCCGTAGCTGAAGAGCTGGCAATGAGCCGTCTGCCCTCATATAACTTCTGACCTGGGAGTAACGTGTCAGTCGGGTGATCAAACGACTGCCAAACCGTGTAGTCGTTACTGTAGAGCTGAAGATTTCCGTCTTCTTGAAGGATAATGCCGATAATAAACTTACCGGACGTGTCAGTAGACCAGACCTTGGTGTCATCCGAATCTTGCAGTACTAAATCTCCTTCAGAGGTCAGAGTCAACGTCCCATTCTCTCTTATGGGGTTATCTCTGTTGGCTAACCAAACTAGGCCTGGAAAGCCTTCTAGCGGATCGGTTGTGCTGTTATTGATTTCTCTGAGAATAACGACTGCAAGGTAATAGGAATCACAGGTGCCCGTACAGATGAATCCGCGTGCGAATACCGGATTGTCCGGATGAGAGCTCTCCGTCATAAGGAGTAACCTTAACAAGGAGCCGTTTCCATAGTCGATGGTGTCAGTTTTCGAATTGTCATTCGACCATGTATGAGAGCTCAAATAAGGTTCTACTTCTTCGTACGATGTGAGAGCAGAGGAAAGCCGGAAAGGAAAGGTGAGACTTAAGGCGAAGAAGATGCAGAGAACCATGACTTACACCCTTTCTGTTTTCTTCTTCAACGAGAGAGTTCCTCAAGTTTTCTTCTATGGCAGCTGCCTCTTCTACTTTGGCAACTGACGCGGATTAGCTGCTGATCGCTCAAGTTGCTATCTCGCTACTGAAGTGACGTCACCAAATTCTGTGAGCCCCACCATGATGTACCATGATGCATATGTTTTATCTACACTATTCATCCATTTGGACAGAAAATTTAAGGTCATGAACTAAAGAACGAGGGAGATCCAAAGCTCAAGCCGACCCTATCATATCATAGGAAATAGTGAGGACAGTCATGTCTACCCTTAAAACCTTCCAAGGACATCATAATGCTTATTTGAGATCCAACCTGTTCGAAAGTTAGCACAGACATGGATGAAGGGAAAGCAAGAATATTATATTGATCCAAAACTTATGTGGCTCCCAAAAAGTTTTTAATGGTAGGTGCTCAGTCTCCACTATATATATATATATTTTTAACACACACCCCCACACACTCATGCCACACGTGCACACACCCCACACGCACAATGTGAGATTTCACCACCATGGGTACTCGAACCCTTGACCCGGTGTTGAAACTCCAAGGAGTCTACCACCCGGGTAAGAGTAAAGACTTAGTCTCCACTATTTTGTGTGATAAGTTAGCATAGGCAATGGATGAATGGAAAACAAAAATATTACATTGATCCAAAACTTTTGTGGCTCCCAAGGGAAATAGATCCCCGAATGTCATGCCCTCAAAATCTAAGCACAGATTGTGCACCTTCATATTCCAGTTTTTAGATTTGAGTTTTAGCTCATTGGCTCATAACTCAAGTATTACTAAGTGTATGTAACATAATTAACTATATAACTTAATCAGAGTCAATGATTATATGCATTCTAGGATTTATTATGATCTAACAAATTACATGCACATATAACGCTTAGCACCAATTAACTATGCATTTTTAAACAAATACAACTATTCAAACAACATTAACTAGTTATCATCCTTCAAACGAAGCAGCCTACTATTGAAATCTTATTAAGTTCTAAACAATTCAAATAATTAAATAAATAAACCGATGCTTGAAAATTCTAAAATTAATACCATCCATCTCATGTATATCTGTCATACTACTACTAACGAATGAAATAGCAAACAATTAATCATGAATGGTCTAATGCGTCCAGTTTGTAACGTCTTGTAAAATTTTTGCACTAGACCTTAATATATACTCAAGCATTATTGTCAGAAAATCGGACAAACCTAATTAGTTACCATATTTAGCCTTAAAATAAAGGATTTAGGGTGATTAGGACCAAATCACCATTTTCGATAATTGCTAATAGGTCATGTTATAAACATAGTTAATCTAAACCCTAATAATTATACATAAAAAAAATTCACTACTTAGTTCATACTAAAAAATGCTCTGATTATCTAAATAAGTTTTACATCGCTCGTTAGTGGGCTGTTAAACTTGAAATTATGAAAAGGTGTTCGCCTTAGCAAGTTTGAGCACTTTCGCGGGACATTGAGCCGAGTCTGTGTGCCGAATTATTCAACTTAGGCTCATAAGGTATGCACATGTGATGTGTGTGAATATGCATAGAAATAGTCAGAAAGTTAAGTTATTTGTGCACCTCTAAACTTGTTCAAAGTTGTGAGTTTCGGACTATTAAAATGTAATCAAATTTAGGGCACTAACCTAAATTAATATCCTACAACTATCCCTATAGCCACAACCTTGATTGACAATTGATGACTATTGAAATGATCTCTTATCCTACCCACGATCGGTGTGTCCAAATGGTGGATCGATCGAAGCCTTACATATATCACCACTTAGGGCAACTATTTTATGACGTAGATCCACCCATACACTTTTTAATGGGCCAAAAACAATAGAAATAACCTCTTATAGGGTTATAATTGGTTGCTTGCCTCAAAGTACAGAGGTTCGTAAGTAGTATCCTGTGAATACGGGGTCGATCCGACAAGGAGATGAATTGTGAGAAGAAAAAAATCAATGCAAAACAAACTAAGTAATAAAAACTAAACCAATGATTTGATTTTGAAATTTTTGAATGGATGTAATTCAATGAATTAAAATAACACCCAAGCTTCAAAGTTCCATACATAGGTTAGTGTTCCAAAATCATGATGACTTGGATAACACAACTAGAATCTGAGCACTATGGTCAGCATAATCGAAAAATAAGACAGTTTAAATATTAAAAAGTGATATAAAATATTAGAAAATAATGAATCTGCATCATTGATATATATTTTTAAGCGCCAATGATTCTAAGTATTCAAGATCTATAAGATAATGAATATCAAAGAAATATAACAGGTTGAGAACCTCTCCTATCCAAGAAATCTGATTGATCTAGGCTAAGCCTATCCATCAATGTGAATCTCATATGATGGAAACATATGGATCTCATAAGAGGATAAAAAAAATAAAATCTAAATAATAGACAACATGCATATACCATTCTTCTCATCATTAAAACAATCAATCATCATAATCTTAAAGAACTATTAAACCCATGTGCTTCCCTTCTAGCTTGGGCTAGAAGGAACTTAGCAAAGCATAATTAAATTGCAGAAATAAAAAGCAACAAGAAAAAAAAATACAAAATAAAAAAGATCAAAAATAAAAAGAACAACTTAAAAGCTTTAATAAAACTAAAAAAACTCTTTAAAAATTCTAAACTTTGCTTTGGGATGCCTTGAATGATTTTTTGGAATGCCCTAGGAGGCCCTATTTATAAGTAGGGAACTCCAATTTTTGCACAAAGTTGAAAACCCTAGAAACTGCATTAAATATACGTATTTTTTCAAAATATACTTCTCGCTGCTTAGTTCGTATAAAACAGACTTCCTGCTGCACAGTTTTTCAAAATAAACTTCACAGCTCCAAAATACATTTTTTCAGGACGATTTCAGGATTCTTCACTTCAAATCGTCGATTCTCTCCATTCGTCACTTGATTTTCTTGGATATTTGACATGTGAATGCTTCAATCTTGGTCTCCTAAAATCCATCCCTTTCATTAGTAAATCTTGAGCATCAAATCTATGCTTTTTAGCACCCTTTCAATCCAAGCACTTAAATTTATCTTGCAACACATGCATGAGTAAAATAAAATATTAAGATGATTTATATTCATAAAATCAAGAAATAAATAGAAAAAATTATACAATATTTGAGTCTCAACACACCCTCAAACCAGCATTTTGCTAGTCCCGAGCAAAATAAGCGAAGAGAAATAAAAATAAGAATAAAAATTAATTCTAGAAATAAAATTAAAATGAAAATAAAATTCTAACTACACCACTTTCACAGGTAATCTCGATTGCATTTATGTAACATCCCGAAAATCGGGGGTCGGATAGAATCCCAACTCCCGAGTTCCAAAATGTCATTTATGCAACATAGATAATAATAAATGCATGTCGTCTGTAGAATGGCATTAAAAAAGATTGAGATTAAGCCAAAACAACATATCATACTCTAGAGACAGTTAAAATTTACAACCGGAAGACTGTGATAAATATTTAACAATGTATAATTGATTGTAAGTCTCCAGAGTGTGAGCATGTTACCAGGTTAGATATATACATGTATACTCCAAAAAATGATTAAGAGAATATACATGAGTGCTCTAAAAATATAAAATGATTAGTGTCATGGCGTCTAAACAACCTCCCTATAATCTCGTCGGTCAGAACACGCATATAGGAGAAATTCTCCTCATCATCATCAAGTCCGGCTCCACTTCACAAGCAGCGCCATCATCTGCAACTAAAACAAGGACTGGTTGGTGTGCGCGACACTGTCCCGTAACGTGGGAGTGAGTGATCAACTCAGTGGAATCATATAGCAAAGATTAACATGTTATCAAATCAATCACACGATAATAATAATGCAAGCAATCAAACATTCCTAGATACTGTTGTTAATGCAAGCATGAAATGACATGATGGATGCCCTCATCGACATACTCCCTCATGCGGCACCATCTTACGCCCATGGCATGCTTGCGTTCCTCAGTGCTCCACATCTTCTATGCACATGCAGTGCGATATGGATAATGATTACTGAGTTGTTATTAGTCCATTCATATAGCAGTATTGAGAAACTAAGGTACCTTCCTTATATCAATCTCAACACAGATCCTGTCTAGGGTCGTCACTCCTAGTAATCTCATACGATGTTATATTTATAAGTCGCTGCAAGGGCTGTCAGGGCTGTTGCACGCACTCGTTGCTCCTCTCCCCCATCACCTTATCAATACAGGCCCAATGTACTCTTGTTGTTATGGAAGGGTCGTCGCTTCTCGTAGACTCAGAATACGCTCGAGGTCACTACAAAGGGCTTGTCACCAATTAGTGTAAGCCGACAGCTCGAATGTAGTGTCCCATACCACCACAATCGGCTCACGAGTCAAATGTGCTCACTGGTCACTACGAGAAGGTTTGTGGCCCCAGCATAGGCCGACAGCTCGACCACGGTGTCCCTTACCACCATGCTTGGCTCATGAGTCTTTATGGATCAAGGTACCTTGGTTAACAGGGTTTTCAATGGTAAGTTCAGTACCCTAGGTTCAAGCAGTTATGACTCATGCAAGGTGAACATACAATGGCCAGTCGGGTTACTTACGGGCTCGACTAGTACGAGCGCATCTCAAGCTGAGCAATATGAAGTGCATGAAACACTTTGTATGGCCTAACCACTACTACCTACCTAAAACACGACTCGCGTTCATTGACGCGTCTTTCGTGGCAAATAGAATCCAACTATGAATTTGAATCTATTATCAATTGCCTGGACTAATGTATAGCCCCAAACATTTGTAAACAACATCAATGATCATATGAGAGTACTAGAATTGAAGTTCAAAACAATACAAGCATGTTGACACATGTTATAACATACAACGTAAACAAATCAACCAACACATATATTCCATATATATGAGGAAATCAATTTATATAGCAAACATGGAGGAAATCATATACATCCTCGTGTTGATTGAGAATTCAATCTTAAAACTAATCTACAACAACGTTGGCTCGATATATACTAATGCAAACATTTATACAAACACTTAGTCTACGCACTTTAGTCTATATAGTGTATGTCGACCCAAAGTGTAACACGACAAAATCACATGGCAATCATTTCAGCAAAATACAGATGTATACAATATTTTCTATAAATGACTAAAATACCCTAAATCTCAAATTCACTGTACGTATACGAAATGGAAAATGGACAGCATGTTTTACATGTCAAATGACTTTCTCGTCGATAATTTACTATTAAACGACATTGAAAGCTTTAAAATCAGTCAATCTAAGCGTCTAAAATCCTCACGTTTCTCCGTAGACATGTATTGATTCGAATAGAACGTCTACGCTTCGTCAACGGTGTTATGACAACCTAATGCACAAGATACATAAGCTACATTGCTACTTGTATCAAAGGAATCCCTAAAACAGCTAAAGGGTATGGTTTTCTTACCTAGAAGTGAGTTGGAATCACCGGAAAAGTTATTTGAATGCGGTGCTTTAGTACATGCAAAAGCTGGAGCAGGTGGCAGGAATTCTCTCCCACAAATCACTCACAATCTCTCTTTCTCTCTCTCTCTTTCTAGGGTTTATAGCAAATTCGGATGGGAGAGATATGAGAGGGTTTAAAGCCCTTATATAGGCTAAAACCTCACCTAAATAGACTTGGGACAAGGGTATACTTGGGTTATAACCAAATCGGGTCTTTTCTGATCCAAAAGAGTATTTCGGGAGGTCTCCTGGCCGAACGCGGTCGGACTTAAGCTCATGTATATTGGATCCCGTTCACACCAAGTTTTCGGTCTGGTAGTGTTCCAAGATCGCATGTGGCGGACTAGTTTCAATTCAGCGGTCACTGAGACTCGATCGAGGATTCCAAGTACATTGACCTGAGTGGGAAATGTTCCCTGATCCGAGGGTATATTTAGGTCAGATTTCGATGGTCAGAACGCTAAAAAAATGTCGCGCAAGCGACATGTGCCAGATTTATTTAAATTGTATTTAATTTCTAAATAAATTCACTTTTCTCACACTCTTCAAATGGTCTCAGGACATCGTATGGACTTGATTTTCGAAATGATTGTCAAGTCCAACTAAGCGGTCATAATGGTCTGAGATTGTAGATATCGGACTTTTGACGCGCGGTCTAGATCCAATACAAAGTTTCAAAGGGTTCTTGAGAGCAAACAGGTTTAAAGTTTGATACTAAGTTTTAGGGTAACGTAGCGTCAATAATTCTATAGGTTTTGGGTCTTACAGATCATATTTAAAGTGGTTCAAGCTAATTTTACTGATTGTTTAGTTCAGTACTTAACCAAATTCTGACCTAATTATGACAGAATAAGTCCATAGGAAGTTCTATGCCCTTTCCTGACATTTTTAATTAGTATATTATTTTAATTATTTTTTTAGTAGTTCATCATCAAGTCTAATTCATCTCCACCAAATTTCATGATATTTTATGTTGTAAAAAAATTCTAAAAATTCTAAAAATTCTAAAATCAGCAGTTGTCCAAAACTATGCTTTCCGGATAGTTGTTACAATGACCCATTTTAAGCTATACTAAATATTTTATTATATTTTTTTACTTATTTTTATATGAAATTAGACTCATTTAGCTTCAATCTGGCTTTTGAATCACCTAAATCGGAGTTATAACGAGGGAGATATAATTTTTTAAAGTTGAACCAAAATCATAGAAAATGTGGCCTAAAACGGGCCAGCCGATGAACTGCGGCCCGGCCAAGCCCGGTAATTGGCGAGCCCTCGCCGAACCGGCGAGCTCCTCACCGCTTGCTGACCTGTTTGGAGTGATTTTACCATCTGATATTTGAAATGGGTGTATTTGAGAACCTGCGATGAGTTATTTGACATGCAATATATGATTTTGGGGTAGGAGAAGATGATCTATCCAAATAGCCTAGTTATTTTGTGAGATTCAAAAAGGTTAATGGTTAGAAACCCCTTTTATTTATTTATTTACTATTCATAGTACTTTTTAGTTTAAGTATTGATCAACATCACCTAAACTTTAATATTTGTGTCTAATATGAAAGCTCTTAGAAACTTTTGAAGGATAAAGTAGTGAAAGGTGAGATTTTCGAAGGAAATAGAGATTCGAGACTTTTGGATTGAGTTTTGAAAAGTTAATCAGGTGTTAGGATTGACCCATTGCCTAAGGACGTCTAAATCCAGGTTGGCAAAAATTCGGGGTGTTATAATTTAGCATATGCAACAAGCCTTTAAACCTCTAAGTTTTCCCTAGTGGATGAGTTATAGTCTCGTGAGGGTTTTTAAAAATGTTACCCACAAACATTCACAACATGAAAAATAGTTCAACACTCAGAAATTTATACAATTATGCCTCCCTTCATCATATGAATTTCAAAACAAACCAATACTTACCCTAAGTCTGAAGTTAGTTAGAATCTCAATTTTCTAATCCATTATATCCTTGAGTTCAGAGACCTAATCAAAATTTCGAATAGTTATGATCCAATATCCTTAGGTGCTCCGTGACACTAATCTAACTTTGAGAAATATGCATGTTCTCTATCCTAACTCCTTTCAATCATTCCAAGAATATGAAATCTCTAGTTATCTCATTTTTTTCATGTCATTTCTTCTTTTATCATCATATCCTCATTTTTATATACCACCCTTAGATGAAGATTCTCATGGGTTTACTTCATAATCTAAGGTATCGTACTTGTAATGGTAACAGTAATGGATACTTAGGTATCCTTACTCCAGATTACTGACACGATTGTTATGGTCATTACATTCATGCTCTATAATAATAATAAAAAATTCTATTATTTTTTTCCTTCAATATTCTCTCTTTTAAGCATATATCAATGATAATAGTTCATTCAACCTTGTATGAATCAAACGTTGTTATTCTAATTCACATATCATATTCCTCACTTAGTTAGCTAGGGTGTATTATGAATTCAGTACATCAAATTATAACTTACTTTAAACTAGTGATTAGATAATTGAATTCAAGTCTATAATTTTTTCGCCGTCAGATTTTTGACTACTATCAACCTAGAGTAAATATTAACTTTGCCTTTAGAATTCGCATAATATCATGTTTACATTTTTGTATATAAAAATATTATTTTGAAAATGTTGAAAAAAATTTCATAAACCTAAAGAAAATAAAAACTGAAATCTAAAAATAATAATAAAATAAATTGAAACCCCAAAAAAAAATAATAATAAAAAAAATAAAAATCACATGGATGACTATCCACACCCCCCAACCTAAAATCAACATTGTCCCCAATGTAATGATAATGTAATGTAGAGAACAATAAAAATAAAAGAAAGGGTGGATAGTATCTATCATGAAAAACTCACCTGCTATGTGACACTAAAAAGAATTAAATATGATACAGATCTATAATTGCTCCGTCAGACTAGGAGTATCATTCTGAATATTCTGGCTCATGAAGAGGGACGGACTCCTCTCCCAAATGAAAGTTTTCCACATAAGGCTTCAATCTCTTACCATTAACCTTATACACATTGCCATTACGTGGATTCTCAATTTCAACAGCTCCATGAGTATAAACATTCTTCACAATGAAGGGGCTTGTCCATCTTGATCTTAACTTTTCCGGAAAGAACTGGAGACGGGAATTGTACAATAGGACCTTTTGCTGAGGTTCAAAATTTTTCCTCAAGATATTTTTATCATGAAAAGCTTTGGTCATCTCTTTGTAGATTTTAGAATTTTCATAGGAGTCTCTCCTCAGCTCCTCTAATTCATTCAATTCTAATTTTCTTGTCCACTTGCTTGGTCCATATCAAAATTAAATTTCTTTATTGCCCAGTAGGCTCTATGTTCCAATTTCACGAGTAAATGACAAGCCTTCCCATACATCAATCTGTATGGAGACATTCCAATCGGGGTTTTATAAGCAGTCATATAAGCCCATAAAGCGTCGGATAGTCTGAGGGACCAATCCTTCCTATCTGGCCTTATAGTTTTCTCTAAAATGTGTTTGATTTTTCGATTAGAAATCTCAGCTTGTCCACTCGTTTATGGGTGGTATGTGGTGCTCACTTTATGCTTGATGCCTTATTTATTCATCAAAGTCTCAAATGTCCTATTGTAAAAGTGAGACCCTCCATCACTAATGTTGGCCTTTGGAGTTCCAAATCTAGAAAAAATATTTTTCTTTAAGAATCGTATGACCACTTTGTTGTCATTGGTCCTACTTGGAACTGCCTCAATCCACTTTTAAACATAGTCCACACCAACCAATATATAAAGAAATCCAAAAGAAGATGGAAATGGGCCCATAAAATCAATACCCCAACAATAAAAAATCTCTAATGGTAAAATTGGGGATAAAGGCATCATGTTCCGCCGAGACACTCTTCCCAACCTTTGACATCTATCACAAGCAACACAGAAAGCATGAATGTCTTTAAACATGGTGGGCTAGTAAAAACCACACTGCAGGATTTTTACAGTGGTTTTCTTAGCAGAAAAATGGCCACAACATGCTTCCATATGACAAAAGGAAATAACACTTTGAACTTCATCTTCTGTGACACAACGTCTAAAAATTTGATCATTCCCATATTTATATAAATACGGGTAATTACAGAAGAAGTTCCTAATCTCGGTTTCAAAACGCTTCCTATCTTACGACTTCCAATGATATGGTATTTTTCCCGTTGCAAGATAGTTCACTATATCCACATACCAAGGCAATTTGGAGATCACAAATAATTGCTCATCAGGAAAAGTGTCCTGAATATGCATCTCCTTAGTGGAATCACCTAACACCAATCTGAAAAGGTGATCGGCAACTACGTTTTCTACTCCCTTCTTATCTTTTATCTCTAAGTTAAATTCTTGGAGTAGGAGAATCCATCTCAAAAGTCTCGGCTTTGCATCCTTCTTAGATAACAAATATTTCAAATGACCACTTTAGATCATAGCAAGTAGGACCTAAACTTATCCAAAGCAAAAACTACTGCAAGTAATTCTTTTTCAACTGTTGAGTAGTTCACTTGGGCCGAGTTTAGAGTTCTACTAGCATAGTGAATAACGTAGGGCCGTTTATCTTTCCTTTGGTCCAAAACAGCTCTTATGACATAATCACTTGCATCGCACATTAGTTCAAAAGGAAGTGTCCAATCTGGTGGACGCATGATAGGTGCAGTGGTAAGGGATGATTTAATTTTATTAAAAATACTTGCACACTCATCTGTCCACTTAAATGGAACATCCTTTTGAAGAAGATTAGTTAAGGGTCTAGTAATGACACTAAAGTCCTTGATAAATCTTCTATAAAATTCAGCATACCCTAGAAATGATCTAATATCTCTAATAGTTTGGGGGATAGGTAGATTAACTATAATGTCGAGTTTTGAGCGATCTACCTCGATTCTATTTTTGGAGATAACATGGCCCAAAACAATTTCCTTTTGAACCATGAAATGACATTTCTCTCAATTTAAGATAAGGTGTTTATCTTAACACCTATATAAGACAAGATAAATCACTACGCCAAAATGGGCAATTTGCGACGTATTTTTGCGACGGACTAAACGAGATAAATCACTATGCCAAAATGGGCAATTTGCGACGTATTTTTGCGACGGACTTAGTTCGTCGCTAAAATCTCTTGGTTTAACGACGGATTTAATCCGTCGCTAACGGAAAAAGTCCGTCGCTAATCCCATGTTTCCCGGATGTCCGGTCTGGACGTCGCTGAATTTAGCGCCGGACAAATCCGTCGTTATAATCAGATTTACGACGTATTTACGACGGATATTGATCCGTCGTTAATATGCGACGGATTTAATCCGTCGCAAAATTTGATTTTGTCACGGGTATAGTTTTCGCCCAAAACACAATGGCGCCCTTTTCAGTTTCTTTTGCGACGGATCATGGTCCGTCGTAAAAGCATTTTTGCGGCGGATCATGGTCCGTCGTAAAAGGACCTTTGCCTACACGTTAATTTTTTTCATTTTTTAAAGAATATGGTGGAAAATTAAGTTTTTTTGTAGTCTAATAGTTGTTTTTAATAGAATTTCGGTGGTTTAATTGTACATATTTATATCTAAGATTATTTTTTAACAATTGATTGAATGCAAAAAGAAAATTTATTCTATTTTTATATTAAATGAGTGGAATTTTTACTTTTATTTTTTAATTTAAAATTAATATTTAAATGATTAGTAATATCACATGAAAAAGAATATTGAGAAGTTAAAAAAGTTTAACAATGTTTGAGAAAAAAATTAGATTTTGAAAAAATAAAAATCGTAATTTAATAAAAATCTTTTTTGTGGGAACAAAAAAGAATTTTGAATAAACTTGATAAATTTGAAAAAAAAAAGTGTTTGATTTTGAGAAAAAAAATAATATCCTAAAAAAGAAAATTAAAAATATTTTTAAAAATGTGAAAATTTTCACAATGTTGAAAAATGAAAATATTTTAAAAAAGAAAATGAGAGTTTGAAATTTGAAAAATATAATAAAATCTCATATTTTAAAAAATGTGAAATTTTATTTTATTTTCACTCAAAATAAATTTGAGTGAAAAATAAAATAAAATGATATTAAAAAATCGATACTTTATCAAAAAACAAACATTTTGAAACGAAAAAAAAAAAAAGTTGAATAATTTTGTGATTTTGAAAAATAATTGAAAATATTCAAAATTTGAAATTAAAAGAAAAAATTATTTATAAAAACACTAAGATTTTGAAAAAATATATTTAATTTTAAAAAAATTGAAAAGTTGAAAACAACATGATGCTTTTGAAGAAAAAAAATCGGCATTTTGAAATTTTTGGAAAAAAAATTAAAATTCTTGAAAATTTTAGATATTTTAAAAATAAAAATTCAGAATTTGTATTTTAATTTATTTTTTGAAATATTTTATAATAAAAATGATATTTTGTTAAAAGTTTTTAAAGAAAAATTAAGAGTAAAAAAATATACATTTTGAAAAAAATGTTATTTTTAAATGGAAATTGAAATTTCTTTGTGAAAAAAAAATTTATTAAATTATTAGACACATCCACTAATTGAACATTTAACCGTTTTTGGAAAATCGAATTAGTCCAAATTGAAAAGTAAATAACTTCATATGTTTAAATCAAAATTCACTAAAATTGTTGATCAATCTTGTATGCTCAATGTCTTTCTCATATGTAGCTAGCCTGATTGGGGCGAGTAACTAGTTAAATTGAGGGTATTGATCAGTAAAATAAAGTGAATGGGCTAGACATATAAAATGAGCTAAATATTGTTGTCAAAATCGTGACCTAACTTATTGACCCCAAGAGAACCTAAGAATTGATGTTAATAAGTTTTGTGGGCCCCATCATGATGTGTGTTGAACATCAACACCGTGCATTCAATGTGTCCCCTTTACGTTATGAGATATCTCAAAAATCATCCATAAACAAAACTCAGGTGGGCCATATCATCTAAAACCATGTCAAGACATCTTTATTAATATAAATGCACTTGATGGGGCCCACATGAGTTTTGGATGTGGCTAAAAATTAGTCCGACCCCTCATCCAAGTGGGACACACATAATGAGTGGGTTGGATATGTGAATCACATTAAGGCAAGCCCAATATATGATTATGAAAAATTTAAGGAAACCCCTCTACATCTAGGTAGGTGAGTCATTATCCTTATCAAAGTAAACTTTGTGGGGTCCACCGTTATTTATTTATTTTATCCATTCCGTTTATCCACGTTAATAGATAATTCGAGGTTTAAAGAACGAAAAGGAAGCATATCCAAAGCTCAAGTGGACCACACCACAGGAAATAGTGTGATTGAATCTCTACCATTGAAAATTTCCTGGAGGCCATAGAAGTTTTGGATCAAGTTGATGTTTGTGTTCTCTTCATTCATGTATATTTGATATTATGAATAGGTTGGATGGAAAATAAATGTTATTGTGGGCCCAAGGAAGGTATCAATGGTGGAAATCATTATTTCACATTGTTTCGGGTGGCATGGTCCACTTGAGTTTTGGATTTATTGAAAATTTGAGATCAACCTACACCGTTCATCCATTTTTCGAGATCATTTCAGAAAATTATTCAAAAAATGAATTATATTCAAAGATTAAATGAACCGCACCACAAATACCAGCATGGATGGGAACGGATTGACTACTCCCCTACCACCGACCCGTTAGCTAGTATTCGGTGCTATATGGGCCCCACCATTATGTATGTATTTCATCCATTTTTACCGATCATTTTCGGACTTGATAAAAAAAATGATAGGGATATAAACCTAAGGTGGACCACATCATAGAAAACAATATTGATTGGATATCCACCATTAAAATCCTCTTCTATGGGTGGGCCCCATTATGATGTACGTCTTTCATCTATTCCATTCATCCATTTTTTTCAGATTATTTTACAGTTTTATACCAAAAATTAGCAGGACATAAATCTCAGGTGTACTAAACCACATGAAAACAATGGTGATTGGATATCCACCATTAAAATTCATCTTAAGGCCCACCGTACTGTTTATTTGACATCCAATCTGTTGATTAGGTCATTCAGGACCAGATGAAGGGAAAAACCAAAGATCAGCTTGATCCAAAACTTTTATGGCCCCCAAAAGGTTTTTAATGGTCCACGCTCATTCAACATTGTTTCCTGTAATGTGGTCCATTTGAGATTGAGATATATCTCATTTTTGGTCTCACACTATGTTTTTGAAAAATCTACTCCGTTAATCCATTTTTAGAGATCATTTTAAGACAAGAGACCAAGAATGAGTTGGATCCAAAAATCAAGTGGGTCACACAAGAGGAAACAATGGGGAAACAAATGCCTACAGTTGAAACCTTTCGGACTCCACCTTGATGTATATATGCCATTCAAATAGTTTATAAGGTCATTAACATTGGGAATAAGTGAAAGTACAAAAAAAAAAAAAACAGTTTATAAGGTCATTAACACTGGGAATAAGTGAAAGTACAAAAAAAAAAAGCCTGAAAAAAGCTTTTTATGGCCGTAAGAATGTTTCAACGGTTCTCACTGAATCTCCACAGTTTCATCTCGTGTGGCCCACTTGAGTTTTGGATACACTTCATTTTTGGTATCTATTTCTAAAATGATTTCTATAAATGGATTAACGGAGTAGATTTCCCACAAACATGGTGGTGGGCCCCACCCAGCATCCATGCGCAGTAACTTCCTACTAATGGCTTTAGCACGAAATGCACGTCCCTGGAATGGATTGGCTACTCCCCCAGACACCAAGCCCCGTGGTTGGTGGTCGGTGCTCTATGGGCCCCACCATGATGTATGTGCTTCATCCATTTCGTTCGTACATTTTTATAGATCATTTTAGTGCTTGATACAAAAAATGATAGAGATATAAATCGTAGTTGGGCCACACCACCAGACAAAAATAATGAATGTATATTCACAATTAAGATCTTCCTAAGGCACAATGTACTGTTTATTTGACATCCAAACTGTTGATTTGGTCATAAAGACCCAAATGAAGGGAAAAAAATAAATATCAGCTTGATCCAAAACTTTTATGGCCCCTAAAAAGTTTTTAATGGTTAAAATTTATTCAAAACTGTTTCCTATAATGTGGTCCACTTGAGATTGAGATATAATTTATTTTTTTTAATAATATCGTAAAATGATATATAAAAACATATGGACGGATTGGATGAAACATATCCATCATCGTGGGGCCCATAGAGCCCTCCCCTTTCCTAAGCTTTGTTTAACCTTTTATTTTTTAAAAAAACCTGTGAGTTTTGTATAGAATGTAAAATAGTGGTGACTTGTTCATAAAAATAGTGGCAATGATATAAAGTTATCCAGACCATTAAAACAATCCATCTAGTTGTATTTGTTTAATATTTATAATTTTATTATATAATACTATCTTAACCATCCATAAAATGGTCCTTCTTTTATGTATGATTATTAATGAAGTATTTGTTATAAACAGTGGTAAACACACGCTGTTTCGTATTTCAAAATTTTATAAAATTTAGAAAAGGATTTGCAAAATTACGAGCGCATCTCATCCTACTCTCCTAACACACCTCATCCTCCAAGACAGAAAAAATAACCCTAGCTTTCGAATTCTACAAACCTCATCCAGATTCGTCTCTTCCTCTCTCCCAATCTTCCACCCATCATTGCTATCGGAATCCACTTCCTTGTTTCCTGGATCTTGAGATCGTGCTGGAAATAGATCCGATCGAGGTGAGTTCTTCATTCCGATTCGTATTTTTATTCAGTTCTGCTTTCAATTTGCTTCTTTTTTTTTTTTGGTAGGGGTTTCAATATGATCTGGTTTCAAAAGTTACCTCTTTTACTCGTTTTTTTAAATGATCGTGGAGGTAGACTGTCCCATGCCGCTGCCCTTGTGTCTTTTATAATCAAACATGTTGCGAGATAACTCAACGGATGATTTTCATACTGTTGCAATTTTTGAATCAGAAGCACTGGAGCTTTTATTTGAGGTCACCGATGATCACCATGAATGTTTTCGCAACATTCATTGTTTGAGTGAGGTGGAACATCCATTCGGGTGTAGTTGTGATATTATCCTTCTTTTTCCCTCAATGAACATGAATTGTTACACTTTTTGTCCATTTGAAATTTCCATCAACAACTAAATCTGTGCGGAGGTGGTTTTTCTGTTTGATTTGAATAAAATATGGATTCCGTGTTCAGTTGCCTATGAATTGGATAATGAGAAAGTTGAGAAAATGCACTGAATTACGAGTGAGGTAGAAACAACTTTGATCTATTTGTGTCTCACTTGCAGCTTGGGCTGCTTTCCATCCGCCTCAATAAATTTGGAACACCCAAATGGGCCCTTGATGTTTAGCATTAGACACAAATTTACTTGCAAATTTTCCCATTTTACTTGCATGGCCTGATGCACCTTCCACTACCCCAATTCAAGAGAAAAGCCCAACCCATGAATAAGGCCCAATCCAGGAAATCTAGCCCATTACAACTGCATTCATGATACACGGCTTTGGGACCATGTTGCATGCATAGAAAAAGGAAGAATTTGAAATCTAGCCCAGCCCATGATGTTAAGTTTTTTTTTTTTTTTTTTCTAATGTGGTTGTAAAAAATCATTCATCAATATCCTTATTCGATGGAGAAAACTACCCAAATTGGATGTTTAAGATCTTCCACCCAGATTTTTTTGGGGTGTGGTCTATCTTTGGAGATCGAAATCATACTCCACTTTTTGGTCTAAAAAATGTTGTGAATTAGTTGCTATCTTTGCTTGTTTCGGATTAGAAAATTACAGTAGTAGTTTGTTGTTTCATTTCCCTTTTTTCCTTTCATTTTTGTTGAAATATTGTGTGATGAAATCTGTTATAGATATCTGATCTTTTGCTAATTTTGAAAGAAAGATAAATTAGTAGATCAGTTCCACTTTTATGCAAATGAGCTTAATTATGATGTATTCACGGCTTCCAAATGACACTCTGCAATTTTTATTTATTTTTTTTTTTTTACTTTATTATTTATTATTTTTTAATTTCTACTTTGAAACTCAGAATGCATGTTATTTGAATCGGTTTGGATGGTCTCTTGAGTACTAATCCTAGCCCTCAATTTCATCAAGAAACAACAAAAACAGTTCCTAGGTATAAGACGAACTTTGAGTCTTTTTATTTCCTACATGAATCCTAGAAGTGTAGTGTATCTGTTAGTTGAGATGAAAATGCTTGATTGGTGCCACAGTTTCTATCCGAGCATATCGGGATGTTTTGAAATCGACCAAAAATTAACACTTTAGTGAAAAATGGAGGAAATTAGTGAATTCTAATTTTTCTATTTTTATATTGGAAAATATGTGTAATTGTGCATCTTGTTGTGGACACTATTATATATGGCCATGAAAAAAAAAGTCCCCTTGATGGGAATCCTAAACCCTCAATTTGTGGATAGAAGATAAATGTTTAAGGGAAAAAAAAGGACAGTTCCACATTCAACCAAAAATGGCCAAAAAATTCCATGGCTACGTTCCTTCAACTCTAGTGGATTCATCCATGGTGAGCCCATTATATCAAACATTTGGGTCATTGAATGGACCCGGGGCCACTTGTCTAAACCCAATAATATAATACAAAGTCTTATCCAAGTATTGTTTGATACCTCTGGAAGAGCTCATCTAGTTTCTTTTGCTGGTATGAGACTAAAGCTAAGCTTTCATGGCAAAGTCATTACAAGAAATAAGAATAAATAAATAAGATTCAATAGATTTTTATTTTTATTTTTGTTTTTATTTTTTATTTTTTTTGGGGGGAAAGGTAAGATTAGTTTGATGATTTTCCTTTAACATGAGTAATTAGTTTTTTAATTCTCAATATCTTTTTTTGTCCTTATCTCTTCACATGCATTCTGACAGAAAAAACTAGGGCAAGGATTTGGGTTTAAGAGAGGGCTTGGGATGAGGAATTTCCAGATCTTCAACTCTTTGACCAAACAAATGGAGCTTTTCAAGCCTAAAATCCCTGGAAAAGTAGGTATGTATGTTTGTGGCATCAGCCCCTACTATTTCAGCCATCTAGGTCATGCTCGCTCTACGTAACTTTCGATGTCCTGTATAGGTACATTTGCTTGTTTTCATTCTATTTGCTATTTTAATTAGGCACTTGCTAATATCTTCAAAATGAATCTTGCCATCTTTATACATTATGCTTCATTGGCAACTTAAGATTAAAAAAAAACGTCATTATGGAGTGGGTTCAACCCTTACTTTCTTAAAACTTTCTTTTCCATTTGTTCCTGCAATTCAACCTTTTCTTTCTTAAAACTTCATGTCCATTTAATTCATATACTTCTCTTCATTATATTGTCATGAATTATACTAGTTTGTGAGATGGGAGAGTCACTCGTTGACATACAGGGTATTATGGCCAATTGTGAAATCAGGGATCACTACAAGAAAATAGGCCTTTAGCCACAATTTTTTAGCCTCAATTGAAAAAATGGAGGCTAAATGTATCTTTTAACCTTGGTTGCTAAGGAATTGATGCCAAAAGTTCATCTTTCGCCTCAGTTGCATGGGAACCGAGGCGAAAAGTCTACTTTTTAGCCTCAGTTGCATAGGAACCGAGGAGAAAAGTCTACCTTTTAGCCTCAGTTGTATAGGAACCGAGGCGAAAACTCTATTTTTTAGCCTCAGTTGCATAGGAACCGAGGCGAAAAGTCTACCTTTTAGCCTTAGTTGCATAGGAACCGAGGTGAAAAGTCTATTTTTTAGCCTTAGTTGCATAGAAACCGAGGCGAAAAGTCTACCTTTTAGCCTCAGTTGTATAGGAACTAAGGCAAAAACTCTATTTTTTAGCCTCAGTTGCATAGAATGCAAGTAATTTAACGATCTACATCAGTGTTGGTGAATCTCTTAGATCCTAAGCATCAAACTCCTCATTCGAGAATGAGAAAAACTTTGATGGTAGAGTGGGATTGATATTATGCTGGCCTTTGGAAATTACATCAGATTGCACAGTTGGAATGCAAGTAATTTAATTATTAGATTTTTTATTAATGTTTTTAAGTTTATTCTCAATGCTTAAATTAAGTTATTACTCCATATTATAGATTTTTTGAATTTGTGGGCCCACTTTTATAGCCCACTTGATGATTGGTTTATCTTAATAATTATCTCAAATATACATCTTGATGGGCTTAACAAAATAACATATTTGATCCCATGTTTTTTATATGATTATAACATTTTAGAACGATTCTCCAATCTAAGCTATGCTCGATGTGAATATACAACTTTGCACCTATAAGTAACTTATAGGTTATCCAAACAGAAAAACTAACTTACCTGTGACTTACAACTTACATCCAAACAGGTTACCTGTAAGTAACTTTCACTTGTAAGTGACTTACAGGTAAGTCACTTACAACTTAAAAGAACTTACAGGCATCCGAACAGGGCCTTAGCTTCCAGCATTCTCTGCAGAACGAAATCTCCATTTCCATGGAAGCTCCAGATCCGAAACAGAATGATAGATACCGAACTAAATTGCTCAATCAGGTTTGTTCTTAGGAACTTCCCTTATTGCTTTTATTTTCATTTCATTCTCAGATTAAAAAGTCCAAATTATCATAATAGATCTCTGCCTAATTTTCTCAATTTCAGTGTGGACAGAACGGGCATTCATTTGCTTCTTGTTTTTTTTTCCCTCCCGTGGAAAAGGAATTATTTGAATTTCCTGTCAAACTTGTTTTATCCAACCATAGTGCATTTCACCTATGTCGTTCATCTTAAATATGTCATTCACCTGTGTCCTGTTATTCATGCAATCCTGTAGTTTTCTCGCTTAGTGATCTTGCGCAGACAAGTTTCTGCTACTTTACGAAAGCATATATTTTGAACTCCTTTTTTTTTCCCTGTATGGACCATTTTAAACTCCTTATATACTGATCATGAGACTTCCTTTTATTAGTTGGCTGTGATGATTCTGGTCTTTATGCTGTCGCCATTTACTTATAGCCCATGTTTCTTAATTTATCTGGAAGGTGAGTTTATTATTATTGCTAATTTTATAATGCTTTGGATCTCTGCTTTCCTAATCTCTCTGGTAAGGCTCATTTTTCATCTTCCAAATGAATATGAAAATCTGATTTTTCTGTAGCTTATATTCAATTATGAACTATCTCAATATATTGGATTGCTCTACTGGGGTATATGCTTCTTCAGAATGAATGTGGAAATTTATTTTTCTATAGCTTATATTCAATTATGAACTATCTTGAGATGTTGGATTGATCTATCGAGGGATACCTTTCTTCATTAAAAGTTCAGGCTTTCTCACAGAAATGATCTTCCTATGTAGAGAAACAGTTCATTTGGTGTTTCTAATCTCCCAAACAATCAGCTTGTGCAATGGAAACAACTTGCGGACCTCTTCTATATGAACTTCAGGTTTCTTTTAACACACGAAGAAAAAACATTTTCTAAAAAACATTTTCTTTCTGATTTTTTTTTCTAACTATACAAAAGGATCTCGATGGTATTTTATCAATTTATTTTACTTTAGTTTATTTTTGATCTGTGGTTACTTATGAATTTAGATGATATGGGATGAAGTGGGAGAGTTTGATTCTGAGAGGGACAAAATGCTATTTGAGCTAGAACAAGAGTGCCTAGAGGTATACAAAAGGAAGGTTGACCGGGCAAACTGCTCTAGAGCTCAACTACGACAAGCAATAGCTGATTCTGAAGTGGAGGTTGCAGCCATATGTTCTGCAATGGGTGAGCTACCATTGCATCTCAGGCAGGTGTGTCTCCATGGCCTTTTTCCTCCTTTTTTACATGAAGAATGCAGACTACCTTTTTTTTTTTTTTTTTTGTATTAACTATTGAAATTGGGCCTTGCAAATGATAACCCTCTTCATGATATACATGCTAGCACAACCGAGGTTAAAAATAGATTTAGCTTCAATTGGAGGCAACCGAGGCCAAAATTTGGATTTAGTCTCAGTTAGAAACAATGGAGGATAAAATTTTGATTTAGCCTCATTTCGAAAAAACTGAAGCTAAAAAGGTTTTTAGCCTCACTTGAAGAACCGAGGCTATAAGTCATTTTAACCTTTAGCCACGGGGGTATCAACCTTGGTTTGGATAAATGAGGCAAAACTGAGGCTAAAAGCTTTAGCCTCAGTTTTTAACCTTTTTAGCCACAGTTTTGAAGTGAGGCTAAAGCCCCCTTTTCTTGTAGTGGATATTTCTCAGCCTTTGCAAGTGGGTTCTATTGGGCAGGTGCATGCTTTATATTCTATTTAACTTTTTTAAAAAATTAAAAATAAAAAAAATTCCTGTTTAGGTTGTCAGTAGGAAGGAGCATGGGTAACCTGATGTTTTCATGAATCATCCACATGATGTGGGACTTGATTATTTTCCCCAATACCCTCCAAAAGGCTATGATTTTTTTTATTGCCTTTTGTGAAGAAGATTTGATTGAGAAGAAGATTGATTTTCTAGTAAACTGTGTCAGTTACCCATTAAAATTGTTAATAGCATTTTCGTTATGTATGTCATATACAATCAAGAGGGTCAAAATAAGGTATTTAATGTATAAGTGGCTATAGGATGAAGGACTGGCAAGATCAGTGTTGGCTTTGAGTAGAATCCTTGCTTATTCAGATAAGACATTTATATTGCATTTTGTGAATTGTCACCAAAGGGTCCTGAGGTCTGAGAAAATTTCAAGAAAGAATGATCTTTAGGCTAAGCATTGTCTTTTGCTTAAAAGAGGAAAAAAAAAAAAAAAATCGTCCCTTACGTGAGAAAAGAAAATGAAAAAAAAACTATATTCAATACCTTTGATAACCATGACCAATGAAATGTGACTCTTGAATCTTGATAATTTGAGTTAAAAAAATCAAGATTTTCTAATTATTAGCTTCCTTTTTTGGTTGATCACATTTTGATGCAACTTGGTTATCAAGGCAATGGTTAGTCACATTTTGATGCAGTTTGGTTATCTAGAGCATAAATGTGTGCACGCATGGAATCAATTTCAAAATTCTGGATTTCTTCTTCTTCTTCTTCTTCTTCGTTTTTTTTTTTTTTGCCATTTTGGCCATCTCTAGACTATTTTTTTTATGTGAATAGTAACTCAGTTGCTGAAAAATGTAGATCTTTAGCATTGATTAGAGAAGTGCTTATATTTTTTAACAAAACCAAATGGTTATTGGTCTTGTATTTTTAATCTGTCTTCTTATTTATTGCATTTTCTTTGTTATGTTTTGCTTTGTTTTACCATTGAAAGTAACTAAATATTTCTTGTACCTTGGTCTTTAGACCTACACAGAGTATTGGAATGCTATCCAACACATTTTTTAGGAGTACTCGGAAGGAAGATATTGTAGTTCCTATGGTAAGAATAGTTTTCGGTATTGTTATTGCATACTTCTTAAGTGCTTTTGAATTGTGTTCAAAATTCTTTTCCAGCAGGCTTATTGCTATATTTATGTTGAATGAAAGTAAATTGACTGGATAATCATTTAGGGGCGGTTATGGGCCAGGTTTGGGCCATGTCAAGGTCAGCCAGAATCTAACCTATTTACTAATTGAGCCAAAATCAAACTTCACATACATTATTTTAATGCAAGCCGAGGGTAAACATCTTATGCTAGAAGTTAGATTCATTTTTCTCTACTTGTTACTTTATTAAAAGCATGCCACTATTTTTCTCTACAGTACAATCTGTTAATATGATGGACTCCCTGTAGATGGGAGATGCACCAAAAATTTGCCAAATTGGAGGATCCTAACAATTATTCTTAAAGAGCAGTAACAACCCATATTCTGATATTTGTTTCGGGGGATGAGTGTTTGATGATGTAGGCTGAAGTGTATCATTCGTACATGGAAGTGTTACGTGGATATGAGATTTTTAATGCAGATGGAGAGATGTGGAGGAAGCAAAGAAAGACTGCAAGCTTGAGTTCGCATCAAAGAACTTGAGAGATTCCAGTACTCTCGTATTCAGAGACTATGCCCTCAAGCTATCAACTATCTTATGCCAAGCTTTTATACAAAACCAACAAGTAGGCATGCAGGTCTTTCTCATGTACGCAAGAAACATTCTCTTCTAATGCTTGCATGTCTTTATTGATGCATGTGGATGTGCGTGTCTTTCTAAAGAGTAATGATCACATGAATCTCATCACAGTTAACTCATAGTATGTTGTACTCTTCTTTCCCCTCAATGTGTCATGTGTGTAGGATGTCCAGGTAGTGCAAAAGGGTAGGCCCAATTAGGATGAGCACTTGGCCTGAAAATTGAACAGGTCGACTTCGCAAGTAGGGCGACAACCAATGATTTGACCCAACATACAGCTGTTGCCCAATTGATGTGTGGATACACCTGTTTTTCATGGTGGAATCCACATTTTGCAAGAAAGAATTGGATGTTCTACGCATGTGCAATTCCCACCGGCAACGATATATCATGCTAAATTAGCTTTCTGTGCAGTTTTTGGTCTTATACAAAAAAAAAAAAAAAACTTTTGGTCTTAATATAAAAAGTTTCAGGATGACAATTAGCCAACAGTTGGCATCATGGAATTTTCCTCAATTATTGGCTTGGTGATGTGCAAGTTATAGATTGGGGCCTTCTGTTGTTGTTGTATAATTTTTGTGATGATAGAATTGGAGTTTTGTGCTTGGCAAAGAAAGGGTTAAGCAGAGGCTGGCACATTATCATGGGGTGTTGCCCATATATCTGTAGTTCTCCAATGATGCAGAAGAGACACTCTCGAGCTCTGAATCTCCTGCTGGTATGGAATTATCGAATGCTTGCACTCATGGATCCTGATTATTTTTATTTCCCCTTGTTTTCCCCTTTAATAGTTATTTCTATAAAATTTTCATGCACTGGAGCCGAGGTTTGTAGGAGGGAAAGCATGTTACTCTTGTCCAAAGCTACAATGCTCAGTTACTGCTGTTGTTAATTACTAGATATTTTGGCCAGGCATTGGTGAAAAATGCAACAGATGTTATTCCGAATATTCCACAGGGTTGGCACTAGGCAGAACATGCTAAAATGCCATTTGCTTAAACTTTGGTTTTGCAAGTCTGGTTACGTGGAGTGCTACAATCAGTATTTTATGCTGTTTGATCTGTTTGCAATGGATTCCTATTACTTTTCTTTTTCAGATTTCTTTGAAGCTAACATGTTCTCTGGTGACTGAGTTGTTACCAATTTTGTGAATAAGATTCTTATCAAACAATAGTGTGAATTATTTTTTGAATGACTATCAGGTACAAGTATTTTTTTAAAAATATTAATATTCTATCAAAATTTTTTTTTATGGATATTTTAGCGACGGACCAAATCCGTCGCTAATTTCAGAAAATTGATAATCAACAACGGATTCGAGGTCCGTCGCTTATCCATATTAGCGACGGACTTTATCCGTCGCTAATGTCTTTTGTGACAACATTTTTGAATATAACCGACGAATTTTTATTTTTTACGACAGATTTTATACGTCGCTATGGTGCGACGGACCTTATCCGTCGCAGATTAAACGACGGATAAAATCCGTCGTAAAACCAGAAAGGACCCAGTAAACAGCAACGGACCAAGCGACGAACGAAGTCCGTCGTTTATTTGGTTTTACGACGGATTTGGTCCGTCGTAAAACAACGATTTTGGCGTAGTGAATTGTTGAGACATTCCTCAAAACTACTCCCAAATACAGAGAAGTCCATGAAAATCTCAAGAAACTTCCCAACCATATTTGAAAAAATATTTAACATACACCGTTGGAAAGTTACTGGAGCATAACACAATCCAAATGGCATCCGTTTGAAAGCAAACGTGCCAAATGGACAAGTGAATGTGGTTTTCTCTTGGTCTTCTAGGACTATCTCTATTTGATTATATCCGGAATATCCATCAAGAAAACTATAGAATGAGTGACCTGCTACCCTCTCTAAAACTTGATCAATGAATGGTAGAGGGAAATGGTCATTCTTTGTGACCTGGTTTAATTTTCTATAATCAATACAAACACGCCAACCTGTGGTGACATGTGTTGGTATGAGTTCATTATTAGAATTCTGTACAATACTTATTTCGAATTTCTTTGGGACTACTTGAGTTGGACTTACCCAAACACTATCGGATATTGGGTAGATGATTCCCACATCTAATAATTTGATCAACTCATTTTTTATAACTTCCATCATGTTTGGATTGCGATGCCTTTGAGGTTGTCTAATTGGTTTGACGTCCTCATCGAGGTGGATCCGATGAGTGCATATGGAAGGGCTTATACCCTTGATGTCAGAAATGGTCCACCCCAAGGCTCCTTTATGGTCCCTTAGAACTTTCAACAATTTAATCTCTTGATCATTGTCTAAAAATGAAGAGATCACCACAGGATAAGTTTTATTTTCACTTAAGTATACATACTTAAGCTCATTTGGTAGTGGTTTTAAATTAAGCTTTGAAAAATTGGTTGGTGATGGTAAAAGTCCCGAGTCCTCGATAGATAGGATTTGAGGGTGTGGTCTCCATTGGTACATACCAATGTCCTGGGTGGTAGTGCTCTCATTATCATCACAAATTTCAGTAAGCACTTTTTCTAACTCAAAATTTTTTAAGTCCTCAATGACTTGAATCAATTCCTCAGTCAGACTAGGTTCCAATTCCTCTTCTTCTATCAAGCAGTCCATGAAATTCAGCTCATAGATTTCATTATTATCAATGGGCTGCTTACATATATTGAAAATATTTAGCTCTAAAGTCATGTTACCAAAAGACAAGTTCATCATTCCATTCCTACAATTTATGATTGCATTTGAAGTTGCTAGGAATGGACAGCCTAAAATGATAGGAACTTAAGCGCTAGCATTTACACATGGTTCAGTGTCTAGTACAATAAAATCCACGGGAAAGTAGAATTTCTCCACTTGGACTAGTACGTCCTCTAAAATTTCCCTTGGTACCTTAATGGAGCGGTCAACGAGTTGGAGTGTAATCGTGGTTGGTTTAAGCTCGCCTAACTCCATTTGTTTGTAAACTAAATAAGGTACTAAGTTGATACTTGCACCCAAATCTAGTAATGCATGCTCAATTTGAAAATTCTCAATAATACAAGGAATAGTGGGACTTTTCGGGTCTTTGTATTTGGGTACAGTCCTTTGTTGAATGATAGCGCTCACTTTCTCGGTAAGGAAGGCCTTTTTGTGCACATTTAATTTCCTCTTTACAGTGCACAAGTCCTTGAGATATTTAGCATATGATGGAATTTGTCTAATGGCATCAAGTAGATGAATATTGACAGTAACCTTTTTGTCACGCCCCAAACTCGGAAACCGGGCTCACAGAATTCCCGATCGCCGAATCCGGCGCCGACAGCCTCCGTAGAACCCCATTCTCGGCTCCTAGCTCCCATTCGCCAGGTTCCGATCCTGGGATGCTACGAGGAGGATTTTCAATGTCAGTTTGATTCGTAATAAGCATAACCAAAGGCATAACCCACAAACAACAACCAAGCACTCCATTACATTTCCACTATGATCAAAAATTTTTACAAGTACATGAGCATAAAGGGAAATACAATGGTAAATAACAAAAACTCCAAAATGCTCTGCAACGTGCTCCTGTCTCAACGCTGCTGCGAACCAACGTCACCTGCACGCAACGGTCGTGCATAAGCTTACAGAAAGCTTAGAGGGTGGTGAAAGTGTGTGCACAAGGTAGTAATATGTACGTGCAATGTCAGAGTGATGCGGAATATGAAAATGGAACCATGATATCATGAGCCGTACCAAGGCTATACAATGCCAGACATGAATGTATCGGCCACCACAAGGCCATGCGATGTACAATGCAACTCAAGCATACAGGTCCTCATCTATGTCCACACATCAGTACAGCTCAAAGTATGGAATATCACCGGGGTCTAGTACACTCTAAACCAGATTGCCGCCACATCGCGCGCAATAAGGTAAGTGGAAAAGACCACACTATCCGTCTGCCAATATCGGGCACGACTCGTCGATAGCGGACCCATTCCTCGAGCTGGTCAGACTCAGCCTAACATTGCCCCCTACACTCAGGCGGGTAAGGCCGCACCCCCTTCCAACCGACCACGACACAGTGGAGAGCACAGCCAACTGGTATTCGGCATTCAGCGCTCATCTACCCACTCGGTCTAGACATTGGAGCAACCTCTTGGTACCATAAGGGTTTAGGGACTTTCACCCAGGGATATCTATAGTACCCCATGTAGAACAAGATTTCCGGTATCCAATCCTGCCAACCACGATCTGTCTGTGGAGGCTGCGGCCCTGATGTCGCTAGGGCGTACAGTAACCATGTCACACAAATGCGGAATGCATGAATCACACTATCCAGTCATGCAACCAATCCTGCGCATAACGTGCGCTCATGTAGGGCAACACCGCCTAACCCGGAGCCCATAAACAACCTGCCCGAAGGCAAATGCTATGATCAGACAACCCTCACGTCAAGCATACATATGATGCGTATGATCATGAGTCATGGAACTGTACTAACATGTTATAATCAAGATGGACTTTGCGTATAACTGAGATGGGCCGAGATAGCCTACTTACTACAAGTATAGGTCTATTAGTGGGCCTTAGGGAGAGTGACAATGCGGACATTTAACCGACGTCATCCTTACAATGTGGGCATTTAACCATCATTGTTCCTAAGGCATTACTTACTATAAATATCGTTATATGCCATAGAGGGATCACGCATTGCAATGGACCTAGTTGAACTCAATTGGGTCTTAAGTACATCAATTAGGCCGTATCATATGGGCCTTACATTCATCAAGCGGATCACCTCAATGAGCCTCACCAATGGCCCTGAGGTCCTTTGAAATGGGTCATAACCCATGGGCCTTAGAATTCATAAAAAAAATGAGCCCAATCACATGAGCTTTATGGGCCTAATCACATAGGCCTTATACCAAAGTGGGCCTCAACAATGGGGCACAAATACATCAATTGGGACTACACACATGGGCCCATAAATAACAAAGTGGGCCTTAGTGGGCGGGCCACAAATACATTAAGATGGGCCTCAACAATGGCCTTAAAATGATCTCAAAATGGTTGGACGGTTTGGATGAAACTCATGCATCATGGTAGACTCCCATGTGGGCCCACTATAACATTTATTTTCCAGCCAATCCTGGGCCCACTGAATTGCTTATTTGCCGCCCAACCTGTTGTTAAGGCCGTGTGGCAAGGAGCCCACCAAAATGTTTATTTTACATCCCACCTGTTGATAAGGCCATGTAGCAAGGGGCCCACCAAAATGTTTATTTGAAATCTAACCCGTCCATTACGTGTGTCCCACCTGTTTGAGGCTTCACACCAAGTTTCAGCTACATTCAAAATTCAGGTAGGCCCCACCAAGTGTTTTTATATGATTTAGGCATGTCTTCACATGATTTGGATGGCATGGCCCACCTGAGTTCAGTTTGTGGATGATTTTTTGGAGTTAACGCACCATTCAAGGGGACCTATTAAATGAACGGTATAGATGTAAAATATACACCATGGTGGAGTCTACAAGTGGGCCAATGCGGCCACCCTTTTTAACGTGGACGTCTCTGGACTCATGGCATAAAGTCATGCCAAAAAAGAAAATTATTTTTTTATCCTAGGTGCGACCCACATTAACCAGATCTACCCCATCCATTGCATGTGTTCCACAAAATTAGGCGTCCAAACCAAGTTTCAGCCACGTCCAAATTTCAGATAGGCCCCACCAAATGCTTTTGTATGTTTCAGGCATGTCGTCACATGATTTTAGATGGTATGGCCCACCTGAGTTCCGGGTTGGTCCCAAATTTTGGTTCAACGCTTAAATTAATCTGAGGAAGATGGTGGAAGGCTTGGATTAAATACATGCATTAAGTTGGAGCTTGCAAGAGTGGCCCACCATTTTCCTTCTTTTCCTTTCTTTCTCTGGACGTAAAGTAGACAAAAGCATGCATAGATTTTCTTTATTTTTGTTTTCCTAGGTGGGACCCACATTAAATAGATCTACCCCGTCCATTGCATGTGTCCCACAAAATTAAGGGTCCAAACCAAGTTTCAGGTGGGTCCAAGCTTCTGGTGGACCCCAGCAATCATTTTTTTTCAAGTTTTAAAGGAAAATACTAGTATTCTTAATGTCACGGCCCGCCAGATAATTGGATCGATCTCATTTTTCGGCTCAACGCCTAAAACGATCCCGAGAATGAAATGAATGGCTTAGATTAAAAATATACATCAAGGTGGGGCCATGTTGGAGCAGCCCATCATTTCCCTTTTCTTTTTCTTCCTTCCTTCATTCCCTTTCTGTTGAAACGTCCAGCGTCCCAGACGCTGGACGGTCTTTTGTTAATTAATTTTTTTTTTGGAGTGTGGGCCCTGATGGAGTGGGCCACCACTGATGGGTGTCATGGGCTCAATGTCCAAGGTGGGCCCCACTTGAATAAAAATTACATCAAGGTGGGATACATTCAAGTGGGCCACACCCTCCTATTGCAATAAAATAAAATAAAATAAAATAAAATAAAATAAAATAAAATAAAAGAGAGAGAGAGAGAGAGACATGGAGAGTGGGACACGGCTTGTGATGGAGGGACCCCGTCATTATGGGCCCTCCCTAGCAACAAATCATGTAACAAGTGGGCCTTAAAACATGTGGGACCACCGAAATTTAAATTCAACGGTGGGGATCCTTTCCCCACTGACATGGACGGTCTAGATGACCTTTGAAGAGAAAATAAACATCATGATGGGGTCCATGGAGAATGGCCCCATCATGGAATGATCATGATGATCCATGTGGTCCATCGGCCACAAATGAGAGTCTCAAGTGAGATCCACACCATGGATCGGTGGGCCTCACTTGGTCCACCATAAAAACAATAAAAACTACCCTATAGAGGCACCCACCGTCCGATCTTCTCGCTCCTAGGGGTTCCTTGGCACCTTGTCTTCAACTTCAATGGCTAAGATGAAGAATGGAGGGTTGAGATGGGAGATTTTGGGGTAGGAAGGTGGGCCACTTGAAGCTTAGGGATTTTTGCAAAATTCCATACGTGGGATGTTTGCTTGGGAGCTTTTTCTTTGAAATGAGAAAGAGAGAAAGAGAGAGAGTGATGTAAAGGGAGAGAGAGAGAGTGATGGATGGATGGGTGAGTGATGGTTGTGTAAGAAAAGTATGGGTTAGGAAGACTTTTGTGCCTTTTTGTGTAAGAAAGGTATGGGTTGAGAAGACTTTGTTGGCTTTTGTGTAAGAGAGGTATGGGTTTGGGAGACTTTTGTGCTTGCTTGGGAAAAGGGATAGAAGTGATGTGTACTTGACATGTGATGGGTTGATGGGTGATTGATTGATGGGATTGATGTGATTGATGTGACACATCGTTGAGATTCCCTTGGTTTTCGCAACGCGCGGCGTTTTCTCGCACCGAACGTTGGCCCATATCTCTTGATCCGGGTATCGCCTCGGCGCGCGAGTCGCGGTATCGGAACCGCGGCGACGGTGCGGTCGCTATGGTATTGGTCTCGGGTTGAGTCGACTCGGGTTGTCGGCACGTGAATCAGGGTCGTGCGTCGATATTGTTTAAGGGTCGAAAGTTGCCAGAATTTGACCGGTACGACCGCGGAAGTGTACGGAAAGGTACGGACCAAGATACGGGTCTTACACTTTTGAAGCACATCCAACACCTCTTGATATTTCATAGGGACAGTCGGATTCCGAAGTCTAGATGGGAATGGAACTGGAGGCTCATATGACTTAGTCTCTTTATCCTTTTGCTGTTGTGGCTCTTAAACCATAGTCGGTTCATCATTTTCTTGAGACAGTGGCTCATCCTCCAATATTTCTACCAGTTGCATTATCTTGTTATCAACCTCTTTTCCACTTCTTAAGATAATGATGACCTTATCTTGTTCATGATGTAGCTCATTTGGATTTGAGTCTCCAATGAAATGTGTATTTCTAGGGTTTGGCACAGGTTGAGAAGGAAGGGTGCCTTTTTTCCTAGCATTTAGTTGAGTCTCAATCCTAGCCACAACTGTCTTTAATTCTTGATTTGATTGGATTAAAGACTGATTCATTTGAGTTTGAGAGTTTATGAATGGGGTCAATGCATCCTCCACAGATGATTGCTTTGGTGGGGGCACATATGGTGCATTGTTAGGTGCCCCAAAAAAGTTATTTTGTGGAGGCATTTGAGGTGCATTGGGCGCATTAATTTGTGGTCCATTCCTCTAACTAAGATTAGGTTGGTTACGCCAATTTGGATTATACGTGTTTCCCATTGGTTACATAACTGACCTTTGGTAGTTATTTATAGCATTTGCTTGATCATGCTCATGCATGATATTTTGTACAACTGAGATTATTGGACAATCCTTTGTGTCATGGTCTATACCACCACAAATGATACAAAAATTACCTAAGGAAGTGTTTGCTTTAACCACATCAACCTTCCTAATTTCCAAGGCTTCGACCTTTCTAGCCAATGCAGCGAATTTTGCATTAAGGTCATCTTCCTCTCTTAGGACATACATCCCCGCTTTCTCTCTAGGACTGAGTGTAGTTTGGTCTGATTTAGTAGAGACATCCCATGTCTGCGTATTCTTTGCTAACATATTTAGAAAATCCCAAGCCTCATTATGATCTTTGTCAAGAAAGGTTCCACCACACATCATATCTATGAACTGACGGGTATCTATGGTGAGCCCCTTTCGGAAAGCATCAATCATGTGCCATGGTTCATAACCATGATGTGGACAAGTAATTAGAAAGTCTTTGAAGCGCTCCCAAGCTTGAAAAAATAATTCATTCCCCTTTTGGGAGAATGACATGATTTCTTATTTTAATGCATTTGTTTTGTGCTCGGGAAAGAACTTTTTCAAAAACTCTCTACTTAAGGCTTCCCATGAAGTGATGGTATTAGGTCTTAGAGAGTTAAGCCATGCTTTGGCTCGATCCTTTAGAGAAAACGAGAATAACCTAAGCTTAAGTATATCCCTATTGCCATTATTTACTTGTAACGTTAGAATTATTTCCTCAAAGTCCTTGAGGTGCAAGTAGGGGCTTTCAGAATTTAAGCCATGAAATTTAGGAATTAATTGAATCACACCTGGTTTAAAATCAATGTTCCCTATGTGAGCAGGGAATACTATGCAAGATCGTAAAGTTGATCTCTCAGGGTGTAAATGCTCACGTAAAGTCCGTGGTTGGTTTAACACATTCCTATGAACCTCATTTTCATCCTCAAGAGGAGGATTAGGTTGATTTATAATTGGATCTGATAGATTTGAATTTGGATTATCAACTGGGTCTGCCATGAAATCCAAGTGATATTGAGTGCCTCTTCTAAGTAAATGATCAAGGCCTGAAACTAGTCTGCCTTCGGAGGAGAGTCGATTATTTTGATCCCTACTCCAACGGGATATAAACCATCTACACCACATAATAAATACCACTAATTTAAATAGCAAGTATGTAACATACAATAAAAATAAAAACTTAATCAACAACCCAGGTGGCAGGGCCGACCATGAGGGTTCAGTTCACAAAAAAAAAAAAAAATCAATTAAAGAAAAACTACTGCAGAAATTAAACTATGCTAATCTGGAAAATAGATTTAGTGGATGATCTGTGTGATCAAACAGCAACTGTAGGACAACCGTAGCACTTGGGTGATGAAATCCCAAGCAGGGCAACCTTATGTCACAGTTAGTACTTGAAGGACATAACTGAATTTATTTTTAAAAAAAAGAAAAAAAAATTCTACAGAAAATTTGGAGGGTTTAGAAGAGAACTTACCTTAGAGAAAACTTACCTTAGGTATCTTGCACAGATCTGATCTATCTTAGTCTCTCCCCGGCAACGGCCCCAAAAACTTGGTTGCTTGCCTCCAAGTACAGAGGTTCGTAAGTAGTATCCCATGAATACGTGGTCGATCCAACAAGGAGATGAATTGTGAGAAGAAAAAAAATCAAATGCAAAACAAACTAAATAATAAAAACTAAACCAATGATTTGATTTTGAGATTTTTGAATGGATGTAATTCAATGAATTAAAATAACACCCAAGCTTTAAAGTTCCACACATAGGTTAATTGTAACACCCCGAATTTTTACCAACCTGGGATTAGATGTCCTTAGGCAATGGGTCAACCAAAGCACCTTGGTAACTGCTCAGAACCCAATTTCATAGCCAAAGAAATCACTTAGGATTAATTCATTTAGAAACTAAGCGTAAGTTAGCTAGCGCTACGCTGGAGTAGCTGTGAAATAGTCCCTGATCACTTTAAATACGTTCTACAAGACCCAAAACTTGTAGAATCAATGGTGCTATAATACCCTGAAATCTAGGATCAAACTCTAAACCGGTTTGTTCTCGGGAACCCTTTTAAACTTTATATTAGATCTAGACCGCGCGTCGAAAGTCCGATAACTACCATCTTATACCGTTATGACCGCTTGGCTGGACTTGACAATCGTTTCGAAAATCAAGGCCAACCGATGTTCAGAAGCTATTTCATTGAGCCTGGAGTGAAGAGAGTGAGAATAGGGTTATATTTGGAAATTTGAAATTCAAATCTGGCACACAACTTAGCGCGTTATTATTAAGCATTCTGACCGTCAGAATTCAGCCAAATTACACCCTCGGATCAGGAAAAATTTCTCTTTCATATCATGAGACTTGTAGACCTGATCTAGGTGCGATGACTGCTGAACTGAAATTGGACCGCCATGTGCGATCTGCGAACTCTTCCGGTCTAAAAACTTGATGTGTGTTAGATCCAGTATGTATGAACTTAAGTCCGACCGTGTTCGGCCAGGGGACCTCCAGAAATGCTCTTTTGGACCAGAACAGCCCCGATTTGGCTATAACCCAAGTAAACATTGTTCCCAAGCCTAATTTGGGAAGGTTTTAGGCTATAAAAGGGCTTGAAACCCTCTCATTTCTCTCTCATCCGAATTTGGTTAAAACCCTAGATTGAGAGAGAAAAAGTGAGAGTTTGTGAGAGAAGGTGGGAGAGATTTTTCTGCCATCTGCTGCTGCTGCTGCACGTGTTTAAGCGACGTATTTCAATCACTTTGTTGGTGATTCCGACGCTTTTCTAGGTAAGAAAAACCCTGTCCACTTGCTGATTTAGGGTTTCATCAATTTAAATAGCAAAGTAGTTGATATAACTTGTGAAATAGGTCATCTGTTCACCGTAGATGAAGCATATACGCTCCGTTCGAAACGATACACATCTAAAGCAATAGGTGCGGATTTTAGACGCTTTGATTGACTGTTTTCAATGCTTTCAATGTCGTTTAATAATAGATTATCGACGGCAACGCCGTTTGACATGTACAACATACTGTCTGTTTCCCGTTTCGTAAACATAGGAAAAATATGAGATTTAGGATATTTTAGTCATTTGTAGGAATTACTGTATACATCCATATTTTGCTGAAATGGTTGACATGAATTTTTGTCGCATTAGGATATTAGGAATGCGTGCATAATCAGTTTGGCAAAGAGATTCGCCCAAATGCGCACTTTGAGTCGACATACACTATGTAGACTTAAGTGTGTAGACTAAGTGTTTGTATAAATGTTCGTATTAGTATGTATTGAGTATATGGTGTTGTGAAATAGTTTTGAGATTAAATTCTCAAGTAATACGCTGATGTAAATGATTTTCATCATGTTGGCTAAGTATGGATTTCATTGTATACATGAAATGCAGGTGTGGAATGAATTGCTTAAGTTGTATGTTATAACATGCGATAACATGCTTATATTGTTGTATTTCATTTCCATTACTCTTATATGATTGATGATGTGGATTCACAAATGTTTGGGGCTATACTTAGTCCAGGCAGTCGGTAACAGAGAAAATTTGTGGCTGGCTTGTATCTGCCACGAAGGACGCGTCGATGAACGCGAGTCGTGTTTGGAGTTGGCAGCAGTGGTTAGGCCACGCGAAGTGTTTTATGCACTTCATGTCGCTCAGCTTGAGATGCGTCGTATTAGTCGAGCCCGTCAAGTAACCTGACTGGCCATTGTATGTTCACCATGTATGAGTCATAACTGCTTGAACCTAGGGTACTGAACTTACCATTGAAAACCCTGTTAACCATGGTACCTTAATCCATAAAAACTCATGAGCCAGGCATGGTGGTATGGGACATCGTGGTCGAGTTGTCGGCCTACGCTGGGGCCACAAACCTCCCCGTAGTGACCAGTGAGCACCCTACTCTGAGCAGATTATGGTGGTATGGGACACTATATTCTTGCTGTCGGCCTACACTAATCAGGTGACGAGCCCTTTGTAGTGACCTTGAGTTTATCCTGACACCGCATGGGGGCGACGAGTCTTGATGCAGTCTTAATGATAATTAGGCCTGTATTGATAAGGTGATGGGGGAGTGGTGCAACGAGTGCGAGCAACAGCTCTGACAGCCCTTACAGCGACCTACAAAATATACATCGTATGAGATTACAAGGAGTGATGACCCTAGACAGGATTTGTGTTGGGATTGATATAAGTAAGGTACCTTAGTTTTCCAATATTGCTGTATGAAAAGGACTAATAATAACCTGGTAATCATATCACCATCACATTGCATGTGCCTGGAAGATGTGGAGCACTGTGGGAAGAAAGCATGCCGTGGGCGTAAGATGGTGCCGTATGAGGGAGATCGTCGATGAGGGCATCCATCATATCATGTCATATTGCATTAACAACAGTATTTAGGAATGTTTGAGTTATTTCTTTACTATTATCGCATGATTGATTTGAGAACATGCTAATCTTTGCTCTCTTATCCCACTGAGTTGATCACTCACTCCCACGTTACGGGACGGTATTTTCGGACACCCACCAGTCCCTATTGTGATTGCAGATGATGGCGCGACCTGCGAGTCGGAGCTGGACCTGATAATGATGAGGAGGATCCCTCCTTTATGCGTGTTCTGATCGAACGGATTACAGGGAGGTTGATTAGATGCCATGATACTTGTCATTTTATATTTTCAGAGCACTCATGTATATTCTTTCTTTCTATTTTGAGGTATACATGTATATGTTTAACCTGGTAACATGTTCACACTCTGGAGACTTATAATCAATTATATATTATATGTATGTATCACAGTCTTCCGCTTGCTAATTTAACTGTCTCTAGAGTATGATATGCTGTTCTGGCTTAATCCCACTCATGTTTAATAAATTAACATAGACAACATTCAATCATAAACATTTATGTTACATAAGTGATGTTCTGGAACTCGGAAGTGGAGTTTTTACTCGACCCCCCGATTTTCGGGATGTTACATTAATGTTCCAAAATCATGATGACTTGAATAACACAACTAGGATCTGAACACTATGGTTAGCCTAATCGAAAAATAAGACAACTTATATTGTTGTATTTCATTTCCATTACTCTTATATGATTGATGATGTGGATTCACAAATGTTTGGGGCTATACTTAGTCCAGGCAGTCGGTAACAGAGAAAATTTGTGGCTGGCTTGTATCTGTCACGAAGGACGCGTCGATGAACGCGAGTCGTGTTTGGAGTTGGCAGCAGTGGTTAGGCCACGCGAAGTGTTTTATGCACTTCATGTCACTCAGCTTGAGATGCGTCGTATTAGTCGAGCCCGTCAAGTAACCCGACTGGCCATTGTATGTTCACCATGTATGAGTCATAACTGCTTGAACCTAGGGTACTGAACTTACCATTGAAAACCCTGTTAACCATGGTACCTTAATCCATAAAAACTCATGAGCCAGGCATGGTGGTATGGGACATCGTGGTCGAGTTGTCGACCTACGCTGGGGCCACAAACCTCCCCGTAGTGACCAGTGAGCACCTTACTCTGAGCAGATTATGGTGGTATGGGACACTATATTCTTACTGTCGGCCTACACTGATCAGGTGACGAGCCCTTTGTAGTGACCTTGAGTTTATCCTGACACCGCATGGGGGCGACGAGTCTTGATGCAGTCTTAATGATAATTAGGCCTGTATTGATAAGGTGATGGAGGAGTGGTGCAACGAGTGCGAGCAACAGCTCTGACAGCCCTTGCAGCGACCTACAAAATATACATCGTATGAGATTACTAGGAGTGGTGACCCTAGACAGGATTCGTGTTGGGATTGATATAAGTAAGGTACCTTGGTTTCCCAATATTGCTATATGAAAAAGACTAATAATAACCTGGTAATCATATCACCATCACATTGCATGTGCCTGGAAGATGTGGAGCACTGTGGGAAGAAAGCATGCCGTAGGCGTAAGATGGTGCCGTATGAGGGAGATCGTCGGTGAGGGCATCCATCATGTCACGTCATGTTGCATTAACAACAGTATTTAGGAATGTTTGAGTTATTTCTTTACTATTATCGCATGATTGATTTGAGAACATGCTAATCTTTGCTCTCTTATCTCACTGAGTTGATCACTCACTCCCACGTTACGGGACGGTATTTTCGGACACCCACCAGTCCCTATTGTGATTGCAGATGATGGCGCGACCTGCGAGTCGGAGCTGGACTTGATAATGATGAGGAGGATCCCTCCTTTATGCGTGTTCTGATCGAACGGATTACAGGGAGGTTGATTAGATGCCATGATACTTGTCATTTTATATTTTCAGAGCACTCATGTATATTCTTTCTTTTTATTTTGAGGTATACATGTATATGTTTAACCTGGTAACATGTTCACACTCTGGAGACTTATAATCAATTATATATTATATATATGTATCACAGTCTTCCGCTTGCTAATTTAACTGTCTCTAGAGTATGATATGCTGTTCTGGCTTAATCCCACTCATGTTTAATAAATTAACATAGACAACATTCAATCATAAACATTTATGTTACATAAGTGATGTTCTGGAACTCGGGAGTGGAGTTTTTACTCGACCCCCCGATTTTCGGGATGTTACATTAATGTTCCAAAATCATGATGACTTGAATAACACAACTAGGATCTGAGCACTATGGTCAGCCTAGTCGGAAAATAAGACAGTTTAAATATTAAAAAGTGATATAAAATATTAAAAAATAATGGATCTGCATCATTAATATATATTCTCAAGCGCTAGTGATTCTAAGTATTCAAGATCTATAGGATAATGAATATCAAAGAAATATAACTGGTTGAGAACCTCTCCTATCTAAGAAATCTGATTGATCTAGGCTAAACCTATCCATCAATGTGAATCTCATATGATGGAAACATATGGATCTCACAAGAGGATAAAAAAAATAAAACCTAAATAATAGAAAACATGCATACATCATTCTTCTCATCATTAAAACAATCAATCATCATAATCTTAAAGAACTATTAAACTCATGTGCTTCCCTTCTAGCTTGGGCTAGAAGGAACTTAGAAAAGTATAATTAAATTGCAGAAATAAAAAGCAACAAGAAAAAAATACAAAATAGAAAAGATCTAAAATAAAAAGAACAACTTAAAAGCTTTAATAAAACTAAAAAAACTCTTTAAAAATCCTAGGAGGCCCTATTTATAAGTAGGGAACTCCAATTTTCGCACAAAGTTGAAAACCCTAGAAACTGCATTAAATATACGTATTTTTTTAAAATAGACTTCTCGCTGCTTAGTTCGTTTAAAACAGACTTCCTGCTGCACAGTTTTTCAAAATAAACTTCACAGCTTCAAAATACACTTTTTCAGGACGATTTCAGGATTCTTCACTTCAAATCGTCGATTCTCTCCATTCGTCACTCGATTTTCTTGGATATTTGACATGTGAATGCTTCAATCTTAGTCTCTTAAAATCCATCCCTTTCCTTGGTAAATCTTGAGCATCAAATCCATGCTTTTTAGTACCCTTTCAATTCAAACACTTAAATTTACCTTGCAACACATGCATGAGTAAAATAGAATATTAAGATGATTTATATTCATAAAATCAAGAGATAAATAAGAAAAATTATACAATATTTGAGTCTCAACAATAATACATATTATCTACTCTCTGAAGCCAATTAAAACACATCCACTTCTAAATATACCCATATATGGGTCGACCCTCCATTCTATACGAATTTAATTTCCATAGCTTGTGAGAAAGAGAGAAAGAGAAGAAGAAGAAGAAGAAGAAGAAGAAGGGGAGAGAGAGAGAGAGAGAGAGAGAGAGAGAGAGAGAGGAGTTGGTGTTACTTTCGTTGAAATCTCCCTTCATTGAAACCCTAGTTGCCGTCTCCTTCGTTGAGTCCACATTCACTTTCAATCAGAGGTAAGAAATGTTTCATACCTTTTGATTTAAATCCTCTAGTGTTAGATTCCATGAATCTTACTTAGGTATTTTATTTGATTTATGAATCAATATTTTTTTCTAAACCATAACCCTAGGAAATTGGAGATTGAAAAATTTCTTCCCAAGGTGAATACCGTTTCTTCTAGGTTTTCATTTATCAACCATTAATAGTCTTAGATAGTGAATCCATGTTTATTAGGATTTCACATGCTATGAATGCAAAATTTGTGTTATTATTGTAACCTTTGTGCTATTTGCTAATGGTAGACAACATGCTTGATGAAATGCTTAAATAAGTAGAATCTCTAATTTTAGAACTCTTCTATGGCACTTGTTAAGTTGCTTTGTTATAAATGTGATCGCATTGATTTGTGAATGTATTTAATTGATTCATCACAATATGGCATTAATTTTCTTTATATTCGAGATTATATATTTGGTGATTTGATTATTATTATTACCAATCAAGTTTCGATAACTATTTGAGTAAGTGGATGGCTGCCTTGGGTTGGCTACTATAAGCTTGTTCGATTGACAATGTTGAACACATATGATTGACAGTGGGTGCGGGATGCTCTTCACCCAATGTTGGTCTTGCCAGTGTTCTCCGTAGTCGATTGAATTAGTTTAATGCAAGACTTATCGATCGTATGGTTGTTGTTATATAACACCCCTTAGAATTAGAAATATCAAAATTTCTATTGAAATGAGTTTTTTCATAACTGTTAGTACGTTATGATCTTACAAAGACTCATGAGCCTAACATGACGATTTAGAATATCATATTTGAGTTATCGGCCTATACTTACGTGACGAGCTTCCTCGTAGTGAGCAGTACTGAGCACCAATATTGGAGGCAACATGCTTAGCATGTTATTTTATGAATTGGGTGATGAGCTATTTCTACATTGATTTAATGTTGGCTAACAAGCCATCATTTTATTGTAATTGTCCTTGGGTGAAGAGCCCTTACCTTTAGATTGATTGTATAGTTTGGACATTAGGGTGACAAACCCTAAATTGGATCAAGGGACATTGACGACAAGCCGCTACATGCTACAAGGATCCACGTGATTCGATTATTCGACTTGTGATATAATGGGAGTATTCTAGCTTTTCTAATATGTTGTTTGAACTTGAAATAATAGATACTTGGATAAAGCATGCATACGATGACATTTGTGGGTAATGTTAGTGACGATCTACATTACCATCAGCTTAATTTGTATTCTTGCTAATATCTATGATGAGCCGTATTACATTAGAATCGATGTGTTGTGAATGATAGTGGCGATGATGAGACATATCATAGATAGATTTTTTTTTCAAGACATGTGTATGCATATCATGCCATATATGAACCATGTTATGAACATGTTTGTTTGTTACATTATCGTCACTTGTGCTTGATTGTGTCGATAATATGTGTAACTTAAGAAATTGATATTATCGAGTCGATCACTCACTCTCATCTAAAATAATATTTTAAAATACCAACCAAACAATGTTTTAAAATACCAATCAAATAATGTTATTAGTGCAGGCACTACCGAAGCCAACACCTTCGAGTATGCTGATTTGGACCCTATAAAGGAGTTTTCATATTTTCAATTCTCGAAGAGGTAGGCATATAGGCAAGTGCACTTAGTTGTAGTCATTGTGAATTTTTTTTATGCATAAATATTATCATACTTTTTTCTTTTGTACATTTTGATATATGTATATCAGGATCCCCAGTTGAATGGACTCCGTGGATTGGTTGGATTAGATGTACATTTTGGTGATTATCTTGACTATACTTATGTTGGACTTATATACATTGTTTATTTTAGCTCCTGCAATTATTTATGATATCATATTAATTGTGAATGAGAAATCATGCTCTCATAGAGCGTTGCCATGTACATTATTTTCAATTGCGTGGTCTGCCTGAACTATAAATGGGGTTAAGTTTTTGACCCTAGGTCTAACATAAGGTGAATCACCTTATGGTTGGAATAGATTTCACATAAACACTATAGTGTGGGCCACCTAAGTGAGCAACTCTTTTATTTCTCTCCCTCTATATTTAATCATTAATTAATTTTCAATTCCGTAGCTGGTTGAACCCGAGGTGTAGTCCAAACAGTTGGACTTCATGATGCCTTACACACATATCAAGTAATGCTCTCATGAGTCTTTACCCATGGCTTACTGGCAGACTTGGTTTCAATTGGTAGAATTCCATAAGGACGTTCGAAATCCATGACACCGTGCTTCTTACGGCAACTACTTTAGAAAATCCACCACCTGGGGGATGATTGATTGATTGATTCAACGACCCAGTTTAGGTCTTTGAGCTTCACTTGGGTCAAGGGTCATCATCTCGCACCATATGCGTGTCGCGCGTCCCTTAAAGGAGGTGGATTGGCGGGTGTACCTGGCTAGTGTGTTGGGTTGGTGTGTTGATGTCACTAGGTTATGTTACTTGGATCCCACTGCGAGGTATATATTATATCCAAACTATCCCTCCATTTGTCGAGATCGTAGTAGGACTTGAACTGAGAAATACGACTTATATAAAAATCAAGTGGACCACACTGCAAAAAGCATCGGAAGATTGAAAGTCTACCATTGAAATCCTTTTGGGAGACTAAGAAGTTTTGGATCAATATGATATTTGTTTTCCTCTTCATTCAGGTTTTTATGACCTTATGAACAGATTGGATGAAAATAATCATTACGGTGGACCTTATGAATGTATTAACGGTGAGAATCTTTGCTCCGCTGCTATTTGTGGTGTGGTACAATTAAGCTTTGGATATGATGTATTTTTGGGCCCATGTTTTAAAATAATCTCACTAAGTATATAAATAGTGTGGATATAATAAATACATTATTGCAGGGCCATGTAGCTTTGATCTCCTTTGAACCGTTTGTACAAGTCTGAGCTCGAGTAGCGGCAACAATCACTTTCAAACGACACGAACATACACTAGCCTGGTCGATGGTGTGTGGTACATTAGCCAATCCGCTTTCCACGGACAAATGAATGCGAGACATAACTTCCATTCCCTTTTGCAGGAAATCTGCGTCCATTACTGGTGTCTAAGTTGGCTAGGTCTCTCATGGTGTCTTATTTGGCTTAACCATGTTATTCTCCTAATTTTTCTAATCACTTTTCATGTTGAACACAACTCCTAAAACTCAATAGACCAAAAGTTATGGTTGAACTATAACAAACCGGCATAGCTGGATTGGGTGACTAAAGTAATAAACTCAGTAAGACGGAGGTCAAATCCCAAAGGACTGATACTTGTACGTTATCTGAAACTAAGCATACCTAGAATTAGAATAAGAGAAAATATAAATTGAATATAATTGAGGAATAATGGTGAAATAATAATCTAAAATTTAAAGAATTCAGAGGTAGGAAACTGGGGATTCAGAAGATCCACTTGTAGAGATCAATGAGATCTTATGCCTACATCAAAACTCAACTGCACTTAGAGTCCCATCTTCATCCAGTTGAAGGGCGTAACCATGAAAATCAACTGAACTTCCTTTGATATAGTTTTCAAGAGATGAAAGGTATATGAATTAGAATGGATTCCATCACCAAACTATACCCACGAGACAAAGTAAACAATAGAATTAAATTAATTACCAACCAATCAACAATGCATGAAAGTTAAGAAGAGTATCGACATCCGACCATGCCTAAGAGACAATAGTGAACAACAGGGCTTCCTGACGTCATAAACATAAAAGGGATAGGAACATGCTTAAAGCTATCGCATACCCATTGTAATTTCAGCCATAACAGACCATTAAAAACTAAAAATATTCCCTTAATTAATTAAAATCAACATCAGTTCAGTATAAACAAAATGCATAAAATATAGTCCTTCACTACAAGCTTCACCTCTTAGCCCTAACTAAGAGGTTTAGCTCAACATAAATGGGCTAATCTAGCAAAATTAATAATTAAAAAAAAATAACAGATAAAAAACTATAAAAAAATACTCTTACGGTCTCTCTCTCTCTCTCTCTCTCTCTCTCTACTGATGTTCAAGCCGAGCCCCCCGCTCCCTCCGTCTCTCCCTTCTCTTATCCTTTATAGGTGTTGTAGGCGATGGTTGTGAATAACTCATTTTGATTTACGAGACATGACCGTTTTAAGGTTGTGCCAGTCTCGATCACTTCGGATTAGAATAGTTGGATTGGGTGACTGAAGTAACTTCTCCTACCCTAATCATATATGGTACGTGGAGTAACTCATTTTGATTTACGAGACATGACCGTTTTAAGGTTGTGCCAGTCTCGATCACTTCTGATCGGTTCTTCTCTCGTCCATCTTTGCCATGAAACTGTCCGCGACCTGCTCTACATCAGCCTTACCTTAATGTGTATATTTAATCCAGTCCTTCCATTCATTTTACCATTTCATTTTATGATATTAGCTTTAAAATGGTGCAAATCTGAAGCTGAAGTGGATCACGCAAAGGAAGCAGAGGGTACAATGACAGCCATTGAACTCACTATTTTTTTAGTGTAGTCCTGACGCAGGGATGAACGTGATGAGGTCGATCACCGTCTTCCTCAAGGATAACTACTCCGAATCCACAGAGCTTCTCTGGACTCCTTACAGAGACTTCTCGAATCCACGAGGAAAGAAAGCAGGAAAATAGAAATAATTCTAATAAATTCGAAATTGATTGATGAATAAATAAAAACGAGGTTACACCCCTTTAAATAAGGGAACCAAGCAACATGAAAGAAATCAGACTCATACTACAACTAAAACTCCTAGAATTCGCAACTTACTATAAATAGTAAACTTACTATTTATAGACGGTCACGATGTCTACTAGTGCGCAAGGTTTTCGGCCAAAAATAGTAAGTGTCCTATTTGGCTTCACCAAACCGTTCTCCTAATTATCCTAAGCACTTTTCATGTTGGACACAACTCCTAAAGCCCAACGGATGAAAAGTTATACTCAAACTAAAACTTACTATTTATAGTAAAAACAAAATTAAAACGAGGAAACGACTGTCGATCAGGGGGTTTTTCGCAAATCCGGGCTGCGCAACCCGGCGTAGCAGGGTTGGTTGGCTAAAGTAGCTCGTTCTACCCCAAAATCATATATTTTACGTCGGATAACTCATTCCGGATTGTGAGATACGCCCGATCTAAGGTCCGATGGTCCGGATCACTTCTGTCGCCGACCGTGCCTTTTCTGATCCATCTTAGCCATGAAATTGTCCGCAACCCACTCTACATCAAGTCCACTTGAGCCTAGGAACTACCTCATTTTTTGGGCTCATGCCCTAAAATGATCTAAGAAAATAAACGGGCAGTAGACACATATATGATCATGGTGGGACCCATAGAGTTTTCACTTTATACAAATTTGAATTTTCTGCCAAATTAAAGGTGAAATTTATCTTATATTCCAAACAGTCGGAACTTTTCATGTTTATGCCTTTACCATGATTTAGCTGCATTTACAAACAAACAGCTTAATACGTTGAAGTCAATACAATATGAAGCACGATGTTGAAAGTTTGGACCATCTGTTCAGCAATGGCCTTGCTGCTTCATTGGTTTGGTCACACTTTTCATGAATGTTTCACGTTCCTTTTATTCCAAGCCAACCAATCAAGAGTCAGGTTATCCAGTGGTGTGATCTCCCATCCAAATCTGGGAAATGGAAACAACTTAAGAGGCATATATGACACTTTTTTTTTTTTTTATCATTTGGGAGATTTGGCTAGTTAGAAATGCGGTCAGATTTGAAAATCAGAAACTATTGACTGATAAAACATCTGTAGGATTTCCAGCTGGCTGAAAGTAGTAAAATTTCTTCTGCCTTCCTCAGATAGGAAGAGCGCTCGTGTGGACACTATCTTGCAAGAGCTGGGAGTGATAGACGATTCCCTGGGCTTAATGGAGCCTTTCATTATAGTTAAATGGCGGAGGCTGATTGAAGGTTGGCTGAAGTTGAATGTAGATAGTTCAGTCAAGGGCAATCCGGGAGAAGGAGGGTGGTGGAGGCATATGCAGAGACCACCTTGGCATTCTTATCTTTGCATTCCACACCTATGGTTTGATTACTAATACCAATGTGGAAGATCAAGCTATGGTGGACGGTCTTCGAATCTGCAGTGACATGGCCCCTCCAACATCCTTGTCGCAGCTCGATTCAGGATTCAACGGGCCAGCACCACCCGCTAGGGCCCACATGTAGAGGCGTCTGTGAGAGGACCCATCCATGTTTTGGACTATGCCATTCAGGATAATATAAGCAAATAGATATTAAAAAAAAGAAAAAAAAAAAAAAAAAAAACATAAGCAAATAGATGGTTGGGACTGAAACCATCTGAGTATGAATTTAGAACAATGAAAAGAAAATTTTTCATTGACTTATATTCAACACTAAAATTCGAAGGTTCGGATAACGGCTGAAGAGTAATCATGGAATAGTAACTTATTCATGATAGTAACACTAATATGAATGGTAAATAATTGCCCTAGCAATTAGGGCTGTACACGAACCGAGTTCACTTAGTTAACTTGTTCGACTCGATTCAGCTCTCAAGTGAGTTCAAGCTGAGTTGAGATGATTTTTTTAGATTGAAAAAATTTTGAGCCAATTCCAAGCTAGACCGAGCTTGACTCAACTCAGCTTGGAACTTGACTCAAACTTGACTCAGTTCAAATCCATTTGGATCGGGTTCATTTAATATAAATAATTTATAAATATTTATATATTTAAATAAATTATATATTATATATTATATAGATTAAAAATCCTAAAACCTAAACTCAAACTCAACTCTAGGCTCGAATTGGAACTCAGCTAGAGCTGCTGACCGAGCCGAGCTGAGCTGAGCTAGCTAGTCAGGCGGCTTAACGACTGGGCTGAGCCGAGTTTGAGCTGGGATAGCCTGCTGGCCGAGCCGAGCCGAGCTAGGCCAAGCTTGACTCGGTTTGGCTCATGTACAACTCTAGCAGCAATGACTCGTTCAATCATAAATGACTTGGGAGAGTAGACTCAGTTTCAGCATTGAATGAGTCATTCTATTACCATGGGTCGTGCAGTACTATCAGCAATATGTGACTCCAACTTGGAACTGAATGTCAGCAATGATCACCAAGTTAAAAAACCACGAACATTGCATTTTCCTACCGGAAGCAATGGGCAGATGGATGTCTGTATCACCATTCTCAGTTCATTTTCACTTATTTAATTTGGTGGTGATTGCACAGTAGGATGCAATTCCCTCTCATGGAATACATGGCAAACAGTTTTAGGGGTTTTTATTTGGGCTATTGATCTAATAGGCCACCAGGTGGATGGGCTGTTGGCCAAAAACCATAGCAATTGCTCAAATCTAATTATCAAGAGGGTTGATTTCCAGGCCAGAGTGCGGTGTATCAATGTTTATCAAGGGACTTTATTACTTTAACATGTTCCATGAACTAAAACTTAGGCTTATTTAATAATATGAGACAATCGGATTGAATGTTTATTTGACGATTAAAAATAAAACCTATCAAATGGTTTTATTTGAACAAAACCAATCTTGAATTCAAACTTAGGGCCTCATTTGGATACCATTAAAGAAGTTATTTTTTCTACTTACAATAGTATATAAGTAACTTATTTAAGATAAGTTAGTTTGATTTATGATCAATTATAAGTAATTTTTTTTTTTTTACTTAATGTTATTAATCACTTAATTAGCTTAATAAGTAGAAACCAAGATAAGTTACCCAGGGCATAAGTAGCTTATCTTAAGTGATTTAAGATCCAAACGCCCCCTTACTGACACAGGATTTCACAATTTAACATTGGTTGAAGTTAAAGCTCTTGGGTCCCTTCTCACGGCTTAGCAGTAGACTCCGAAGAGCTTCAACGTAGCAGTCATGGGCTCTGAGTACCTATTGTGAGGGTGTCTATGGGGGTTTGAATGTATGTAAAAAAAAAAAAAAAAAAATTATTGACACAGGATTTCGCAATTTAAAGCTATTGGGTCCCTACTTTTTATTTATTTATTAATATTTTTAATTTTAAAACACCCACACCCACACCCACACCCACTCAAGCACACACCCACACCACATGGCACTCGATTACTCACATACATACCCACCACATTGCACTCAAATCCGATGATTAAGTGTTGAAACAGAGTCTAACTTAGCAACACAGGATTTCATAATTTAGTCAGTTTGATTTGAGTTAATATATAACACGTTTACCATTTTTACGTACCTCTGTGTCAAGCCTCATATATAGCCAGGGTAAAATAAAGTCCTATAATAGGAAGTCTTTCAAAGTTTCATTATCTTAACAATTTCCACTTTGCGCCCCATGACGCACTGCACCCTACAACTTTTGTTGCCCTCGTTTAAAAAATGCAATTATACTTTAGACCCAATGAACAGTCTAACTAAGGCAATTAGGAACATTATAACTTAATGTGCTTTGGCGGAAGCATTTCTCACAATTGAAATAGATAAGATAGTCAAAATGAGCTACCACAATGACAACAACAACAATAATAATAAGAGCTTTGTTAAGCGCATATTGTACACAGGCGCACATGTGCCAGCATGACACACAGGCATAGGCAAGGCCTGGGTCAGCAAAACAAAAAAAATTCAACAGGCTCCGAACAGTTCAAAACCCAAAGATGAGCCCATCACATGGCCAGACCTACACATCCATCCATTAGGTTGGTACGATCTTTTATACTTTTCATGAAAAGTAAATCTGGTCCACCCAACTTGTAGGATTTAATATTGGAAACATATAAATCCGTTAGAAAATAACTGATAGTTTCCTTTTAACCACCAAATTGATGGCTACAATTTTGGAGGATAGAGGTCCACAATTTGGACGGTCTGGATGGATATACAATTACACTACACAAGGTGTACTATGTATGACCCACCAGTGTTTAGGAATTGGCCGAGAACGCATAGTATTCTAGCAGTTAGCAACCAAAAGATACAGGTTACGATAATTCATCATCCGAAACTGATTCATCTGTTATACAACAAACGCCACCAGTAATTAATAAAAATAAATAAATATGGACAGACTTCCCATTCTTCGATTCACATTTGCTTCCAAACATAGCAACAATGTAGTAATTCACCGACCAAATTGACAAGTCTGGTTTACAGACAAAATCCAAGGGCACCTTCAAAGTAATTGCAACACTTAATTTATATATATATATATATATATATATATATATATATATATATATATATATATATATATATATATATATATAAACACGCTCAGTCATACCTATGCAATCACACCACAATGGGTAATGGAACCATGTCCTTGAGTTGAAACTCCTGTGAGTCTACCACCAAGATATGAGTTTACCGGAACAAGTAATTGCAGCACATACTTCCAAAGATACAGTAATAGTTGAAGGACCAGTTACTTTTTAACTCATGGTTTACAACAAACACCAACGGAAGGGAATCAAACATGTACCTGGACTTGCCATGTTCATAACCTTACACAACCATAAGCTTCCACTATCTAGGCCCTGAGAGCACTGACGCCTGCGGTGGATCCGAGAAGATGTGGAAATCAGCCCTAGTAGTAGGATTACATGCCATAGCATTGCAAAATCTATAACTGATCTCTGGCTCTACTTCCATTGCTCCCTCTAGGACCTTCACCACCATAGACATCAGAGGCCTTCTTGTATGATCATCCTGCAAGCACCATGCTGCGAGATTAATCATCTTCCTGGCTTCTTCTCTATGCAATTCCATATCTGCACTGGACCCATCAATGATATCAATCAGACGGTTCTCTTTGGCCTTCTCCTGCAACAACCTAAGCAGATGCTTGCTTGGTTCTGAACGAGAACTATCCAAGTTCTTCCTTCCACAAACAATTTCAAGAAGGACGACACCGAAACTATAGATGTCTACTTTCAACGTAATTCTAAGCTGCTGCCATTCCGGCGCTAGATATCCTGGAGTTCCTCTCATTGTCGTCTGTACTTGGCTCTGATCTCTATCCATCAGCTTCGACAAACCAAAATCTGAAATTTTGGCATTCAAATTGTCGTCCAAGAGAATATTCTGAGGCTTGATATCCAAATGAACGATTCGTTGCCGACATTCTTCATGAAGATAAGCCAACCCTTTTGCTATATCGTGTATAATCTTCTTTCGAGTCTGCCAATCTAGAACTTGATTCTTATTTTCACTGAATATCCAGTGATCCAAGGACCCATTGCTCATGTATTCGTAAACTAGAAGTCGGTGAGATCTCTCCGCACAAAAGCCAATCAACTGCACTAGATTGAAATGGTGAATGTTGCCTATTGTTTCAACCTCCGCCAAGAACTCCTTCATTCCTTGCCCTATTTTTTCCAATTGTTTCACCGCAATTTTGGTGTCATCTTCCAGAATCCCTTTAAACACAGATCCAAATCCTCCTTCTCCAAGCTTTACCCTGAAATCGTCTGTTGCAATGCGCAGGTCTTCATAAGAAAATTTCCGGGGCATTCCCAGTACTTGTTTGAAATATTCCCCTTCATCCTCCCTCTCTTTCTTCTTCTTTTTCTTCCTTGATATCACAATACAGATAGCAGATAGAATAAAAACAAGTAGCAATGCTACCGACCCTGATATTATTGCAGCTACCTGCCAAGGAGTTGGTGCTGAGTAAGGGCGTTGAATCTTGATGAATGCAGATGAATTGTAATTGTTGACACCTGGTATTGGGTTTGCTCGCATCGACAAGATCTTGGATGGCAAATAGCAATCTCCTTCAGAAGTGTTACTGCCATACTTGAAGAAAGCAGCTTTGCAAGCGCAGTTTTTCAAACATGCCTGTTTGCATCCTTCTAGATCTTTCAATTTCTGAACAGCAGCACCTGAATCAATGAAGTTGAAGTAGGAAAGGTTTCCAAAATCCACAAGATCGTGATGATCTAATGGACTCTGGCAAGACAAGGGAGTGATTTCAGAGCATCCCTGTTTTGGCAATGGTCCACTGTTTCGCTTGAAGTAGTCCAACCCGTCTACTGCCTTCAGACAACTGCAATTGCCTCCACCGCTGCAAACTTCATAATCACCGCAGTTTTGAGGATACTGACAGGCATCCCAACGTTGAATTACAAAATCATAAACCACACGGGAAACATCGTTTTTCTGCCACTGGTAAGTCCTCAAATGGCCATCAAAATCCAGCCTCAGGTACTGAAAAGATCCAACTGTGGAGTCGGGGGATACCTGATAACTATAGTTGTTTTCTCCAATGGTAAGGACAAGGTTTTTGCCATCGAGTGCTGCATAGATTGTTGGTCTTTTTCGAGAATAAGGTGAGTCGTCCCTGCAATATAAAGATCTTAAACACGCCCGGCGGTACCGTTGTCCCGGAATTGGATCCGGCATCAGCTGAACATACATCGACGGTGCATCCAATTGGACAAACGCAGCGAAACCAGTAGAAGTCATCTCAGCATAGTACTGCCCTCTGCTCCAATTCTTAGCTGAGGAGCTGGCAGTAAGCTGACGGTCCTCAGATAACTTCTGACCAGGGAGTAATGTGTCGGTCGGATTGTCAAACGATTCCCAAACCCCGTAGTCGATACTGTAAAGCTGAAGATTTCCATTTTCTTGAAGTCTAATGCCAGTAATGGACTTCCCGAACGTGTCAGTAGACCAAACCTTTTTGTCATCCAAATCTCGCAGGACTAAATCTCCATCGGTAGTCAGATACAACGTCCCATTCTCTCTTATGGGTTTGTCTCGGTTGGCTAACCAAACTAGGCCTGGAAAGCCTCCTTGCGGATCGGTTGCACTACCGTTGAGAAAAATGACCGCAAGAAAATAGGAATCACAGGTGCCAGTGCAGAGAAATCCGCATGCGAAGACTGGTACGTCCGGATCGGAGCTGTTCGCCTTTAAGATTAACCTCGCCAAGGATCCATCTCCATACTCGATGGTGTCAGTTATTGAATTGTTGTTCCACCATGTATTAGGTCCTTCAGACGACTTGAGAGCAGAGGAAAGCCAGAAAGGAAAGTTGAGAATTACGAAGAAAAAGATGCAGAGAACCATGACTCGCACTTTCTGTTTTCTTCTTCATCAACAGAGTTCCAAGTTTTCTTTTATGGCACCCGTCTCTTCCACATGGCATCGCGGAATACGCATGAGAAATTAATACAGTTAAACCCACTGCTGACATACGTCTCAAGTCCAACTTGTGTGCATGCAAGTTTCACCCATCATTTTCACGGAAGATGATCATCGTGACTTGGCCTAGCTTTTCATCAGTCGGATACCCTTCATAAATTACAAGTTGATGGGAAAGATGGGACTGTACCGAAAAGTTTCTGTGATCATTTCATGAAATACTACGTCTGGCCCACCTTTCCGCACTACCCATATGGCATACATTATAGATGGAGTGTAGACTCAAATGCTACCGATTGCTTGACCATAAGCATATGATTGTGGACTTCGGATGGACCATTTTAATGAAATCAGATGTCTAGGATCAGGCCATCCATGTGGTTTTACGGCTTCGATCCATCCACGTTTAGGCCCATGGTAATCTGGATTGCCATACACGTGTATGTAGACACATTTCGTGTGGAGATTTTAAAATGCATGTTCTATCGAGGGTAGCGTGTCAGACACATCTGACAGAAAAAGAAATGATACCTTCTCATCCCAGTAAACATGGGACCCATCCACATGAGACCAAAAGCGAAAAGAGGCGCTTGAAATTCAACCAAACAAGTTATTTGATACTCCGTCAGAGCGATGCTTCATACTCATGCACTCTGTAGTGGCATACATGGAACTAAAATTAAATCGTCCAACCCATGGACCCGCTGTAGATAGATCTTAATCCAATAATTGGCCGTTGATTATTCCACATTAGTTCACTGAGCTCAGATTGACTATTTTACATCTAACCGTCCATTAGATGCCTACCTAATACCTATCAGTGGTTTTCCATTGATTCATTGTAATTCTTGGTTTCTGGCCCGTATAAGTGGGGCCCATTATTTCAACGGTTTAATTTAAGTTATGAGTGTGCACACCTTACCTAAGAATGAAAGTTTTCCTTGCAAAGTCGTGGGTGTTCAGGCGCGACTTAACCGCGACACCGGAATGGGCAATGTGGGTGGGACCCTGACGGTGGGGCCATCTTGATGCATGCATTATATATCCACTCCGTCTATCTATTTTACAAGCTTATTTTAGGGTATTTACCAAAAAACGAAGCGGATGAAAATCCCAGGTGGACCACACCACAGGAAACAGTTGTAATTAAACGCTCATCATTTAAAACTTCCTAGGGCCCACCGTAATGTTTATTTTCCATCCAACCTGTTGATAAATTCATACAGACCTGAATGAAGAGAAAACACAAATATCAGCTTGATTATACACTTTTGTGGTCCACAAACGTTTTTAATGGTCTTTGACCACCATTTCTTTGGTGTGGCACACCTGAGAATTGTCTCTGCTTCATTTTTTGGGACTATGCCCTGAAAATAAGCTGGAAAAACGGATGGACGGCATGGATATACAATGCACACATAGAGATGGGCCCCGCGGTCAGAGTCCCCCCCACATCGCTGGTTCCGTCGTCGCAGCTAAGTCGCGCCCTGGCTGGTCCTGTAAAGCACCGACGAAAGCGGACCACATCTTGCCAAAAAGCTACGTCCTGTCTCCAGCTGAAGGCTTAAAATCGGCGTATCGGGTACCGGATACCGGGTACCGGGTACCGGGTACTGCACTTTTTTTAAAAATAATTTGTACGGCTCCTATTCAGCCTTGTTTTGTTCATGTACGATACCAGTAGACCATCTGGTGTATGCTGGTTGCACCCGCTGGGCAGCACAGACACGGCTCTTCTTGGGCATGTCCTGGGTTCGGATCCTATGAAGGATAACGGGTCTCTGGTGTTCTAGCCTGGTAAGTTACAGGGTTCGAAACTTCCCACCATAGGTACCCATATGGTGGATCCCTCCGACTGGAATACATTTAATGGGGCTACTTTTCAATCTAGACCGTCCATCTAATTACCTCTACTTTGGATAGAAAATGGTTTAAATTCCACACAGATCAGATGATCCTACAAATCTGATCACGAGGACCAAGTTGTGATTTTGAAAAGTGACATGTAACGGACTGACATAAATATGATAGTTACCTTGGATAAATGCTACTTTAGAAAAAACTAATTTTACAAATATCTAAGATACACATGGGATACACACACACACACAACGCATGGAATATTTTTATATAGAAGTCCCATATATGTTAAGGTACCCATAAACATTACATGTGCCACATGCGACAATGTACATACATCACATGCTAGCGTGGGCACTAATTGCCTGTAACCAAGGGTTAGAAGGATTTTATAGACCCTATGTAGTTCAATGATAATTCACATGTGGAAGTCGAATAGGTTGAGTCAAATAGGTCGAGTCGAATATGCTGAGTCAAATGAGCCACATATGCATCAAAATGGGCCGCACCAGTGGGCCCCATATACATCAAATGGGCCTACAACGAATGGGCTGTATTGACGGGCCACATCAACTATAGCATTTGTTCATCTTTAGAGATCATTTTAGATTATTACATTAAAAAAATTGAATCATGTCCAAAGGATCATCTGAACCATACCACAAATGGTGATGTTAATAACGATTTCCATAGTTAAATTTCAACAGGCCCCACCATAGGGTTTACTTTCCATCTAGTCTGTTCATAGGGTCACAAAGACCTGGATTTAGAGGAAAACAAATATCATATTAGTCCAAAACTTCTGTAAACCCAAAAGAGGTTTCAATGGTGGGCGTTCAATCCAATGTTTTCTGTGGTGTGGTCCACCTGATAACTGGATCTGCCTTATTTTTAGTTTCAAGCCTCGAGACAGTCTTGCCAAATGGATGGGCGGTTTTAAATGGAACACGTACATCAGTGGGCCCATAAGATTGCTTACGTCATAGGGCCTTGATGGACGGCATGGATGAAGCACATACATCACAGTGGGGTCCATGCACATGGTCAGCACTTCAGCTGGGTGGACGGTGTAGGTATAACACATACAGGGTGGGTCCCACCTGTCCAGAATTTTGGACAGCATGGATAAGAACCATATATCACGGTGGCTCATCTAGCACCGTCCAGAAGTGGACGGTGCGAATACAACACATACGTCAGCGGTGGGTCCCACATAGGTGGGCCACCCCACTTCCTTCTCTCTCTATATATGACATATATATGTATTATTATATTATATATGTTATTTTTATTTTTTATTTTTTTATATCTCTCTCTTTTTTTCAAAAAAAAAAAATACATGCACGCCAGACATCCAGCGTCCTGGACGGATGGCTGGATGTAGTACTAGGGCATCAGTGGCCCACCATCCTTAACACATGGACGGTGGAGGTAAGTCACACGCATCATGGTGGTGCCACGTGGGTGGGCCACCATGATTTAAATCAAGATGATGTTCATGTTTCCCTCCATCCAGACCCAGTGTCTGGATGGTCTGGATGGCATAAACGTCATGTGGGCCCCACGTTTTTACCAAGCTGATGTTTGAGTTTTCTCTTCAACTGGACCTGTCTAGATGGACAGGCTAGTGGGCCTGCCGCTGGATAGTCCAGTGAGCCTGCCGCTGGATAGTCCAGTGGGCCGGCCGCTGGACAGTCCAGCAAGGTGGGCTGATATATGGATGTCATGGATATAATACACACTTCATGGTGGCCACACACACACACACACACACCAGGGGGGCCACACACCTCTACACCATCATCATTATACAAGAGAGAGAGAGAGAGAGAGAGAGAGAGAGAGAGAGAGAGAGACGTATAGGGGAGGGACCCTGCCACTATTGGGCCCTCCCTTATACAATGCATTCATCAAGTGGGTCCCACAACAAGTGGACCATTAAAATAGGAATCAACGATGGATCGCCCACCTATCGGCCTCTTTCTTTAGCTCCTTAGACTTGTATGCTCCTTGCCTTCAACTTTGATGGAGGTTGATGGTGATTGGAAGGTTGAGATGGGGGATGAGAAGGTGGGCCACACTTAGTATTTGGGAGAGAGCTTGGACGTTAGAATTTTGTTGCTTGGGAAATGAGTTTTGAGAAATGAGAGAAAGAGAGAAATAATGGATTGAAGGGATGGATGGAGTGGTTATTGTAAGGAAAAGAGATGGAGAGGTATGGGTGTGTTTGAAATTTTGAAAAACAGGGATGGGTAGGGGAGAGAGAGAGTTGACTTAGGAAAAAAGGAGGGATAAGTGCTGGTACTTGTGGTATGGGGTGTACTTGATTGATTGATGAGACATATTGTAGAGATTCCTTCAGAATTCACAACACGAGACATTTTTTCGGAATGAACACGGGCCCACATCTCCTGGCTCGGGTATCGGATCAGTGCACGAGTCGCGGTGTTGGAACCACGACGATGCCGGGGTCACTAGGGTACAAGTTTTGGGTCGAGCCGACTTTGATATGTAGGACTCGGCTTAGGATTACGCGCAAACATTGGATACGGGTCGAGGGTTGCTGAAATTCAATCGGAAGGACCACGAAAGCCTACGGAACAGTACGGACTAGGATATGGGTCTTAAAAAAGGTGTTTATGAAATAGGTAACTAGTTGTCTCTTCAATGAGGAGACAAGGATGAAGTCTCAGGGGTCTACTCAATAAGAGGCCCTTGTGACACAAGAACGGGGGAGATGAAAGAACAGAAAGGACGGGAAGGCTTAAGATAAATCAAGAGGCAAGTCGAGTAACAAGAAGGATGTTGAATGCTGAAATTGTGGCAAGAAGGGTTATTACAAGCATGGATGTCGTAATAAGAAGAACGACAGAAAGGAAAAGGAAAGGAAAAGGAAGATGAATCAGATTTCACTGCGGTCGCTTCAGATGACGACGTTGTAATTATTCTTTCTGCATATCACGATGTTTGTCTCACGGCTACGAGTCAAGACATGGACTGGGTGATAGACTTGGGAGCCTCATTTCATGCGACTTCACGTAGTGATTTCTTCACAAGCTATAATTCAGGTGACTATGAGGCCGTGAAGGTGAAAAATTCTGGATTATCGAAGATTGTAGGGGTCGGTGATATATGTGTAAAGACTGATGTGGGCTGCACATTAGTTCTCAGGGATGTGAGACACATTCCAGACCTTCACCTCAACTTGATGTCGACAGAAAAGTTGGATGATGATGGCTATGAAAGCCGATTTGTTGGTGGGCGCTAGAAGCTCATCAAGGGTTCGTTGATCGCAGCCAGAGGGAAGAAGTGTTGTACCCTTTATAAGACAAGTGTTAGTGTATAAAAGGGTAGGTTGAACACAATGGAAGATTCAACTATTGACATGTGGCACAGGCGTCTAGGCCACATGAGTGAAAAGGGGCTTCAACTACTAGAAAAGAAGCGGCTCTTTCTAAACGTGACAGGTATACCTCTCAAAACCTGTATTTATCGTTTATCAAGAAAATAACATAGAGCTTCATTTATTAAGTCTGCTTCTCATGTTAATAAAGTGCATGCATTAAATTTGGTTTATTCTGATATTTGTAGTCCTATGAGGATAAAAACTTTGGATGGGGCATTGTATTTTGTCACTTTTATAGATGATGCATCTTGGAGGGTTTGGGTTTATGCTTTGAAATTCAAGGACGAGGTCTTTGGTATGTTTAAAGTGTTTCATGTTATGATCGAGAGAGAGACATATGGATGATTGAAGTGCATTCGCACTGACAATGGTGGTGAATATGTTGGTGACTTCCATGAATATTGTAAGTCTCTAGGTATACGACATGAACAGACGGTTCCCAAGACCCCCCAGCATAATGGTGTGGCTGAGCGAATGAATCACACCATTGTAGAGAGAATCAAATGCATGTTATCCCATGCAATAAGGCATCCGTTCACGTACCAAAGGACAAGAGGTTTAAGCTCAATATGAAGATCAGGTAATGTGTATTCTTGGGGTATGATGATGAAAAGTTCGGTTACAGATTATGAGATTCAACTAATAAGAAGCTTGTCAGGACTAGAGATGTGGTATTCTTTGAAGATCAATGTATAGGAAACATGTGTAAGACAAAGAAGAACCACCCTAGTTCAGGTGAGCTAGATGATATGGATCCAGTTATTCCTCTCGTGGTGCTTGATGACAAGGGAGTACAACAAGGTGCAGAGGACGAGGGAGTTCCTACAGTAGATGGACCAGGGGAGCAGCCCCCACCTGATCCACCTGTTGAGCCATAAGTGAGAAGGTCATTTAGGGATAGACAGCCGTCCAAGAGGTCCTTACCAAATGAGTACATTATACTGACCGATGGGGGAAAGCTAGAAGATTATTCTGAGGCCCTATCCGACGAGCATAAGGAGAAGTAGTTGAAAGCTATGTAAAAGGAGATGAAATCTTTACATAAGAACCATACCTATAATATGGTGAAATTGCCTAAGGGCAAGAAAGCTCTGAGCAACAAGTGAATGTTCAGAAAGAAGATTGAGTGGAAGAATTCATACACGATGTTCAAGGCCAGACTTGTGATAAAAGGGTTCGGTCAAAGGAAATGTATAGACTTCGAGGAAATATTCTCAGCAGTAGTGAAGATGATATCCATACGGGTGTTATTTAGGTTATCAACTAGCATGGATCTGGAGATAGATCAGTTAGATGCTAAGACTTCCTTTCTCCATGATGACCTGAAAGAAGAGATCTACAACACCAATCAGAGGGGTTCAAAGTCAAGGGCAAAGAACATATGGTGTGTAGGCTGATGAAGAGCTTGTATGGGCTGAAACAAGCTCCACGGCAATGGTACAAGAAGTTTGACTCGTTCATGTTAAAGCATAGATATGACAGAACAAAGTCGGACCACTGTGTGTTCACGCGCAAGTTCTCAGATGGTGATTTCTTAGTTCTGTTATTATACGTTGATGATATGCTAATAATGGGTAAACATATCAAGAAGATTGACAAGATGAAACATGAGTTGGGCAAGTCGTTTGTTATGAAAGACTTGAGCCCGGCTAAACAGATCCTAAGAATAGAGATAACCCGTGATTGAAGCAGTAGAAGCTTTGGTTATCATAAGAGCGGTATATTGAGAAAGTCCTATAACGGTTCAATATGAATGCAGGGAAGCCGGTCAGTATTCCACTGGATGGTCACTTCAAATTGAGCGACAAACAGTGTCCTAAGATGAAGGCAGAGGTGGATGAGATGAGGAAGATACCCTAACGTCAGCGGTAGAAAGTTTGATGTATGCTATGGTATGTACACGCCCAGACATGACATATACGGTTGGTGTTGTTAGCTGATATCTTTGTCAATCCTTACAAAGAGCATTGGGCAGCAGTGAAATGGATACCGCGGTATCTAAGAGGCTCATCCAGGTTGAGCATATGCTATGGTGATGAAAAACCTGTGTTAGAGGGCTACACAGATGCAGATATGGCAGGTGGCATAGACTCTAAGAAGTCTACATTAGAGTTCATGTTCACGTTTACAGGGGGAGCGGTCTCTTGTTAGAGAAAGCTACAGAAGGTCGTAGCATTGTCGATGACAGAGGCCAAGTATATTGTAGTCATAGAGGCATGTAAAGAGATGTTTTGGATGAAGAGATTTCTACAAGAACTTAGTCTAAAGCAGAAGCAGCACGTGATCTATTGCGATAGCTAAAGTGTTATATACTTGAGCAAGAATCTAAGTCAGCATTCCAAGTCGAAACACATAGAAATTCGGTATCACTAGATCAGAGATACTTTGAAACAGAAGGTGTTACAGCTTGAGAAGGTCCACACGGATGATAATGGGTCAGATATGATGAACAAGGCATTGCTCAAGGACAAGTTTGAGGTTTGTAGAAACCTGGCTGGCTTAAAGAATGCGAATTTCTCCTGAGTCAAAAATGAGGATATTTGATGGGTTTTTTCTTAGTTCAGAGGAGTGGTAGCGCAGTTTCCTTATTTGACTTTAATTCCTTCGCTTATGCGCAATTTCTTTATTTGACTCTAATTCCCCCGCTTATGCACAGTTTCCTTGTTTGAGTCTAATTCCTCCAATTCTCTATTTAAGAGGTTCCAAAACGAGATTAGGGATTCTATTTTAAGGGGTTCTCATGTTCAAGGTGAGAGAAAGAGAGAGAGAGAGAGAGAGAGAGAGAGAGAGAGAGAGAGAGAGAGAGAGAGAGAGAGAGAGAGAGAGAGAGAGAGAGAGGAAGCTTGTGGAAGGGAGGATTCTGTTCATAGAGGTGATCTACTGCGCAGTCGATGTCTCAATACTTTTAAATCCTCGTGATCAGTGAGATCTCTCCTTTTTTTAATTATTCTCTTATTTTTGATCTACTCTTGCGTGAGTGAAGAATGTTTGATTCAAGCAGTGTGTGTTTGTGATTAGTTGTAACGTTTTACTTCTTAGTGGATTGTTGATTTGGACGAGGTCCCGTGGTTTTTACCTCTTAGAGGTATTCCATATAAAAATCTCTTGTGTCTTGTGGTTTGTGCTTTAATTTATTTAATTGCTTCATTATTCCATAATTCTAGTGATTTGGGATGCTAGATCCTAAGATTTTGTGTAAGGGCACCCCAACACTCTCTAATGAGTTCGAGCTGAGTTGAGATAATTTTTTTAGATCGAAAAATTTTTGAGCCGAATCCAAGCTAGACCGAGCTTAACTCGACTTAGCTTAGAACTTGACTCAAACTTGACTTAGTTCAAATCCATTTGACTCAGATCGGGTTCATTTAATATAAATAATTTATAAATATTTATATATTTAAATAAATTATATATTATATGTTATATAGATTAAAAAACCTAAAACCTAAACTCAAACTCAACTCTAGGATCGAACTCGAAATCGGCTTGAGCTGCTGATCGTGTCGAGCTGAGCTGAGCTAGCTAGTCAGGCTCGACGATTGGGCTGAGCCGAGTTGGAGCTGGGATAGCCTGCTAGCCGAGCTGAGCCAAGTTAGGCCAAGCTTGACTCGGTTTGGCTCATGTACAACTCTAGCAGCAATGACTCGTTCAATCATAAATGACTCGGGAGAGTAGACTCAGTTTCAGCATTGAATGAGTCATTCTATTACCATGAGTCGTGTAGTAGTACCAGCAATATGTGACTCCAACTTGGAACTGAATGTCAGCAATGATCACCGAGTTAAAAAACCATGAACATTGCATTTTCCTACAGGAAGCAATGGGCAGGGGGATGTCTGTATCACCTTTCTCAGTTCATTTTCACTTATTTAATTTGTAGGTGATTGCACAGTAGGATGCAATTCCCTCCCATGGAATACATGGCAAACAGTTTTATGGGTTTTTAATTGGGCTATTGATCCAGTAGGCCACCATGTGGATGGGCTGTTGTCCAAAAACCATAGCAATAGCTCAAATTTAATTATCAAGTGGCTGTGAGTTCTTTGGTTGGACATGGACTGCTGTGATAACCCTTACTTTTGTTGTGGAATGGACAAAGTTATGGGCCAACTCCCTCCATTCTTGGAACATGGCCTGGTAGAGTAACAGTTCTACACTACATCATGGACCCAAAACAAGCATGACCATTCCGGACGCGGATTAGCTACAAATGGCTTCAGTGGCTATCTGGCTATTAAAGTGATGTCACCAAGTTTTGTGGGCTCCACCGTGGTATGTGTTGCATCCACACTATTCATCCATTTGGAGAGATTATTTTAGGGTATGACCCAAAGAATGAGGCAGAATAAAGCTCAAGTGGATCCACCACAGAAAACAGTGGGGAGAGTGATGCCCACTGTCGTTGAAATCTTCCTAGGATTACCATGATGTTTATTTGAGATCCAACCTAATCATAAGTTCACACAGACATGGAAGAAAGGAAAATACAAATATCAGCCTAATTGAGAACTATGGCCCCCAAGAAGTTTATAATGTAGGCAATCAATCTCCATTATTTTCTGTGGTAGGGTCCACTTGAGCTTTGTATCTGCCTGGTACTTTGGCTCATGCCCTAAAATGATATCTCCAAATGGATGAACGGTATAAATACAACACATACATCATAGTGGGGCCTAGAACTTGGTGACGTAGAGAGATAGCTATTGAAGTGGTCCGTAGCTAATCCGTGTCCACAATTCTCTGATTTTTGTCATTGATAGGAAAAAGGAACTTGGACACTTTGGCAGAATGTAAGGGATGATGACTAGAAATTAACTTAGAAATTGCATATTCAACACAAAATTCAATTACACCCCAAAACTGTGAAGCATGTTATGTGATGTTTATGAAAAAAGAAAAAGCGAGATATTGGCTTCTGACAATTTCGTTTTCGACTTTCAGTGATTGAAAGAGTGCGTGAGGCCCAGGTAAATGATTTTTCATCCTCTACTTCTTTCTCTTTCTCTCTTTTCTTAAGGTATTCTTTTCCTTAACCCCATTTTTTTTTTCTTTTCTCCTAGAATCTTTAGATATAGAAGCCAAATCTTGTATTTTTTTTAAAAATCTAAATTATTAAATCTCAAAAGATTTTCATCCCACATAAAATTCATCACCCAAATCTAAATTTGAAAAACCATCAATTCTTTTCTGAATTATCCAGATCCCCCGTAGGAGAATAGTATATTAGCGAGGCATATTTGTTGTTATCAAGATTCGAATATAGGATCTTCCTCTCTAATACTATGTCAAACAACCATTTACTCTAAAAGCTTAAGCTATCATAGTGTGGTGTGTCAATGTATATCAAAGGACTTTATTACTTCAACATGTTCTATGAATTAAAACTTAGGTTATTTAATAATACAAGACTATCAAATTGAACATTTATTTGACGATTAAAAATAAAACTTATCAAATGGTTTTATTTGAACAAAACCAATCTTGAATTCAAACGTAGGGCCTTATTTGGATACCACCAAATAAGTTACTTTTTCTACTTACAACAGTATACAAGTAACTTATTTAAGATAAGTAAGTTTGGTTTATGATCAATTGTAAGTAACTTTTTTTACTTAATGTTATTTAATCACTTAATTAGCTTAACAAGTAGAAACCAAGATAAGTTACCCGGGGCATAAGTAGCTTATCTTGAGTGACTTGAGATCCAAACGCCTCCTTACTGACACAGGATTTCACAATTTAACATTGGTTGAAGTTAAAGCTCTTGGGTCCCTACTCACGGCTTAGCAGTAGACTCCCAAGAAACATGGAAGTCATGGGCTCTAAGTACCTATTGTGAGAGTGTCTATGGGGGTGTGAATGTATGTAAAAAAATGAAAAAAAAAAAGAAAAAGAAAAAAGAAAAAAGTTAAGCCTCCTCAACTAATCTTATATTCAGACTAACTTAAAAAAATAAAAAATAATAATAATAATTTAAAAAACCCACACCACATGGAACTCGATCACTCACACACATCCACACCACATGGCACTCAGATCCGATGATTAAGTGTTGAAACAGAGTCTAACTTAGCAACACAGGATTTCATAATTTAGTCAGTTTGAATTGAGTTAATATATGACACGTGTACCATTTTTACGTGCCTCTGTGTCGAGCCTCATATATAGCCAGAGTAAAATAAAGCCCTATAATAGGAAGTCTTTCAAAGTTTCATTACCTTAACAATTTCCACTTTGCTCCCCATGACGCACTGCACCCTACAACTTTTGTCGCCCTTGTTTAAAACAATGCAATTATACCATAGACCCAATGAACAGTCTAACTAAGGCAATTAGGAACATTATAACTTAATGTGCTTTGGCGGAAGCATTTCTCACAATTGAAATAGATAAGATAGTCAAAATGAACTACCCCAATGACAACAACAACAACAATAATAAGAGCTTTGCTAAGTGCATATTGTACACAGGCGCACATGTGCCAGCATGACACATAGGTATGGGTAGTGGGCAAGGCCTGGGCCAGCAAAACAAAAAAATTTCAACAGGCTCCGAACAGTTCAAAATCCAAGCTCGAGCCCATCCCATGGCCAGACCTACACATCCATCCATTAGGTTGGTACGATCTTTTATACTTTTCATGAAAAGTAAATCTGGTCCACCCAACTTGTAGGATTTAATATTGGAAACATATAAATCCGTTAGAAAATAACTGATCGTTTCCTTTTAACCACCAAATCGATGGCTACAATTTTGGAGGATAGAGGTCCACAATTTGGACGGTCTGGATGGATGTACAATTACACTACACTAGGTGTACAATGTACGACCCACCGGTGTTTAGGAATTGGCCAAGAACGCATAGTATTCAAGCAGTTAGCAATCAAAAGATACAGGGTACGATGATTCGTCATACGAAACTGATTAATCTGTTTTACAGCAAACTCCACCAGTAATCATAAAAAAATAAATATGGACAGACTTCCCATTCTTCAATTCACATTTTCTTCCAAACATAGTCTGGTTTACAAACAAAATCCAAGGGCACCTTCAAAGTAATTGCAACACTTAATATATATATATATATATATATATATATATATATATATATATATATATATATAGTAACACGCTCACTCATACCTATGCAATCACACCACAATGGGTAATGGAACCATGTCCTTGTGTTGAAACTCTTGTGACTCTACCACCGAGACATGAGTTTACCGGAACAAGTAATCGCAGCACATACTTCTAAAGATACAGTAATAGTTATAAGACCAGTTACTTTTGACTCATGGTTTACAACAAACACCTACTGGAGGGAATCAAACCTGTACCTGGACCTGCTAATGTTCATAACCTTACACAACCATAAGCTTCCATTATCTAGGCCTTGAGAGCACTGACGCCTTCGGTGGATCCGACGAGATGTGAAAATCAGCCTTAGTAGTAAGATTACATGCCATGGCATTGCAAAATCTATAACTGATCTCTGGCCCTACTTCCATTGCTCCCTCTAGGACCTTCACCACCATAGACATCAGAGGCCTTCTCGTATGATCATCCTGCAAGCACCATGCTGCGAGATTAATCATCTTCATGGCTTCTTCTCTATGCAATTCCATATCTGCACTTGACCCATCAATGATATCAATCAGACGGTTCTCTTTGGCCTTCTCCTGCAACAACCTAAGCAGATGCTTGCTTGGTTCTGAACGAGAACTATCCAAGTTCTTCCTTCCACAAACAATTTCAAGAAGGACGATACCGAAACTATAGATGTCTACTTTCAACGTAATTCTAAGCTGCTGCCATTCCGGCGCTAGATATCCTGGAGTCCCTCTCATTGTCGTCTGCACTTGGCTCTGATCTCTATCCATCAGCTTCGACAAACCAAAATCTGAAATTTTGGCATTCAAATTGTCGTCCAAGAGAATGTTCTGAGGCTTGATGTCCAAATGAACGATTCGTTGCCGACATTCTTCATGAAGATAAGCCAACCCTTTCGCTATATCGTGTATAGTCTTCTTTCGAGTCTGCCAATCTAGAACTTGATCCTTATTTTCACTGAATATCCAGTGATCCAAGGACCCATTGCTCATGTATTCGTAAACTAGAAGTCGGTGAGATCTCTCCGCACAAAAGCCAATCAACTGCACTAGATTGAAATGGTGAATGTTGCCTATTGTTTCAACCTCCGCCAAGAACTCCTTCATTCCTTGCCCTAATTTTTCCAATTGTTTCACCGCAATTTTGGTGTCATCTTCCAGAATCCCTTTAAACACAGATCCAAATCCTCCTCTTCCAAGCTTTACGCTGAAATTGTCCGTTGCAATGCGCAGGTCTTCGTAAGAAAATTTCCGGGGAATTCCCAGTACTTGTTTGAAATATTCCCCTTCATCCTCCCTCTCTTTCTTCTTCTTTTTCTTCCTTGAAATCACAATACAGATTGCAGATAGAATAAAAACAAGTAGCAATGCTACCGACCCTGATATTATTGCAGCCACCGGCGGAGGAGTCGGTGCTAAGTAAGGCCGTTGAATCTTGATGAATGCAGATGAATTGGAATTGTTGACACCTGGTATTGGGTTTGCTCGCATTGACAAGATCTTGGATGGCAAGTAGCAATCTCCATCAGAAGTGTTGCTGCCATACTTGAAGAAAGCAGCTTTGCAATTGCAGTTTTTCAAACATGCCTGTTTGCATCCTTCTAGGTCTTTCAATTTCGGAACGGCAGCACCTGAATCAAGGAAGTTGAAGTAGGAAAGGTTTCCAAAATCCACAAGATCGTGATGATCTAGTGGACTCTGGCAAGACAAGGGAGTGATTTCAGAGCATCCCTGGCTTGGCAATGTTGCTCTGTTTCGCTTGAAGTAGTCCGACCCATTCAATGCCTTGGGACAACTACATTTGACGCCTCTGCTGCAAACTCCATAATCGCCACAATCGTGAGGATGCTGGCAATCATCCAAATGTTGAACTACGAAATCATAAACCTCTCTCAAAACATCGTTTTTTTGCCATCGAAACCAAGCCTCAGGTATACCTGATAACTATAGTTGGTTTCTCCAATGAAAAGGACAAGGTTTCTGCCATAGAGTGCTGCATATATTGTTGGTCTTTTTCCAGAATGAGGTGAGTCGTCCCTGCAAAATAAATATTTTAAACACGCCCGGCGGTACCGTTGTCCCGGAATTGGATCCGGCATCAGCTGAACATACATCGACGGTGCATCCAATTGGACAAACGCAGCGAAACCAGTAGAAGTCATCTCAGCGTAGTACTGCCCACTGCTCCAATTCTTAGCTGAGGAGCTCGCAGTAAGCCGACGGTCCTTATATAACTTCTGACCAGGGAGTAATGTGTCGGTCGGATGATCGAACGACTCCCAAACCGTGGAGTTGTCATTGTAAAGCTGAAGATTTCCATCCTTTCGAAGTCTAATGCCAGTAATGGACTTCCCGGACGTGTCAGTAAACCAAACCTTTTTTTCATCCGAATCTCGCAGGACTAAATCTCCATCGGTCGTCAGAGACAACGTCCCATTCTCTCTTATGGGTTCGTCTCTGTTGGCTAACCAAACTAGGCCTGGAAAGCCTCCTTGCAGATCGGTTGCACTACCGTTGATTTCACTGTGAAAAATGACTGCAAGGAAATAGGAATCACAGGTGCCTGTGCGGATAAATCCGCATGCGAAGACAGGAACGTCCGGATTGGAGATGTCCGCCTTAAGGATTAACCTCGCCAAGGAGCCATCTCCATACTCGATGGTGTCAGTTACTGAATTGTTGTTCGACCATGTATGATCGCTCCAATTAGATTCTACGTACGACGTGAGAATAGAGAAAAGACAGGAAGGAAGGCTGAGAATTACGAAGAAAAAGATGCAGAGAACCATGACTCGCACTTTCTGTTTTCTTCTTCATCAACAGAGTTCCAAGTTTTCTCTTATGGCACCCGTCTCTTCCACATGGCAATGCAGAATACGCGCGAGAAATTACTACAGTTAGGCCCTGTTGGTTAAATCTGAAGTCTAGAGACCGAATCTGAAATCTGAAGCTTAAATCTGAAATTTAAAGCCTGAATCTGAAATTAAAAAAACTTGTTTAATAATTATGGCCGAAGTCTAAAAATTAAGTAATGAATTTGAAATAAATTATTTGTTAACAAGCATCTTAAATGTTTGAAATATGTCAATTTGACACATTTGCCCCTATTTCTCTCGTTTGTAAATGTTTTACATTATAAAGAAATTATTTTGTATTAAATGAAAATAAAATCATTATAGTTAATTCAAATAAACTAAAATACTTAATAAAAAACTAAAATATCACCATAAGGCCCTCAATTCCTTGTAGCGGGAAGATTGTCACCATGTGTTGTATATGATTGAACACCAATACCAACAAAACCTTCAAATAAGGCCCACCTTATATTTATATGCTATCCAAGCTGTTTGTAAGGTCATTTCCAATTGGATGATGTGAAAACATATCCAAAACTTCCGTAGCCTATTGAAGTTTATTTTCCATTCAATATGTTCATAAGGTCACAAGTACTTGTATAAAGAGGGAGAAAAAATCATATTGATCCAAAACTTCTACGACCCCAAAAAGGGTTTCAATGGTAGACGTTCAATCCCCTACTGCTTTTTGCAGTTTTTTTCTCATCTCAAGCTTTTCTACGTGCTCACCAAATCGATGGATGGTTTGGATATAACACATACCTCCTGATAGAGCCATAGAACTTGTGGACATCAATACTGCAGCTATATAGCTGGTATGAGGTACACCAACCAATTTGCATGCTACTTGGACGTGGATTAGCCACTGACAAGTTGAACAGTGAGATTTGCTACTGAAGTGATGTCATCAAGTTCCATGGGTCCACTATGATATATGTGCTTTATCTACACCATCCATCTATTTATTAATTGGAGATTTAATTTTAGAGCATGAGTTAAAGAATGAGGTAGATCCAAATATGTAGTTGACCCCACCACAAAAAACAGTGGTGAGATTGATGCCTACCGTTGAAACCTTCCTAAGGCTTACCGTGATTTTTATTTGAAATCCAAACCCATTAACAAGTTAACGCAGATATGAAAGAAGGAAAAAAACAAATATCAGCTTGATCAAAAACTTTTATGGCCTATTTAAATTTTTAATGGTGGGCATCACTCTCCCCACTATTTTTTGTGGTGAGGTCCACTGGAGCTTTGGATTTAACTCATTCTTTGGATTTTTACCTAAAATTATATTTTCAAATGGATGGACGGCCTAAAATTATATTTTCAAATGGATGGACGGCGTGGATACAAAACATACATCATGATGGGTCTGCATAACTTGGTGATGTAACTTCAGTAGCGAGTCTCACTGCTCAACCTGTCAGTATCCAATCCGCGTCTGCGGAACAGATTGGCTACTCCCCTGCCACCAGCCAATGGTTGATGGTCGGTGCTATGTGGGCCTCACCATGAAGTATGTGTTTCATCTATGCCGTCCATCTATGTTTCTAGATCATTTTATGGTATGAGACTAAAAATGAGGTATATCCCAAACTCAAGTGGACCACATTACAGGAAAACAGTGTTGAATGAACGTTGACCATTACAAACTTTTTGAGGGCCATAAAATTTTGAATCAAGCCAATCTTTGTTTTTTCCATTCATCTAGGTGTATATGATCTAATTAATAGATTGGATGTCAAATAGACAGTACATTGGGCCTTAGGAGAATTTTAATGGTGGATTTCCAATCACTATTGTTTTCTTGTGGTACTGTCCACCTGAGATTTATATTCCTCTCATTTTTGGTATTAAGCCCTAAAATGATCTTTAAAACTAGATGAATGGAATGGATGAAATACATACATCATGGTGAGGCATAAAGAAGTTTCACATGTTAAAAGTTGATTTTGCATTGCGCAAACAATTTGAAGAGAAAAAATTGCCATAGTAACTTGAAAAGGGATAATTTTGTTTAATGAAAAATTCACTGAGCCCATTTCACATTCACCATTAAGCTAGACTCCTATCACGGAAAGAATTCGGCGAAAAACCACTCAGCGCTTTCCTTCTTCCGCGTTAACGACGCATTAACAAACACCACTAAACACAAAATATTTTCCCAATTCCACATTAAGTGCAAAAATTCAGCGTTAACAAACATGCCCTTAGACTTAGACCCACCGCTCAGAGACGTCTCAACTCCAACTTGTGGGCATGCAAGTTAGGGCCCACATAGCGGATAAATTCCAACTTACACCAGAAATAAAAATAAATTAAATTAAAATTCGTTTCACTAGGCTGAATCACGTAAAATGACAAGCTATCTTTAAAACGTGATTCGCCCCCTTATCAACTGCTGAGGGGTTACAGGTGAATTGCTTCCAGGATAAGACAAGCCTGTCTGGATCTGGCGTGCAGCAATCACGATGGGTCCACTATGGAACAGTTTAACGCAGTAGATCTGTTCTGGTAGAATCAAACAGTGGAAATGTTTATAGTATTCTAAAGTGGATATTTGGAATGTATCTGATGTAAGAGATGGTGTTGGGATTATGAGATTTTGGACCGGAATGGTCTAGTTTATATAGGCACCAGATAGTGGACTATTGATAGGTGGCTATCAATGGTTCAGAACGTTTAGAAAATGTTTCTAACCATTAACCATTAATTTCAGACGTTTCTGGTAGTCATGACCTGTCTGTTTTCAGACCGTTGTAGCTTTAAAAGCAGCTAGCCATTTTCAGAAACTGCTGAATGTTTTGGACCGTTCTCAGTCGCCTATAAATCCCTGGCCATTTCAGACCCACCGCACATAGGCTCTTACCAGACCTATAGGCTCTTACCAGACCTATTGCACCGCGATTGCACCGTCTCGGGATGGTTTGCGTAAGGTCGCGAGGGAGCGACTACTTTGCGACACGATGCGCACGTGCGAAGTGTGCCAACTAGCACCACTACAGCCACACTGCCCACGCTCACGCCCTCGCCCGTGCTCATGCTCGAGCACGTGTGCGTGTGTTCCAGTGCGTCGAGCATCTCCATCTCTAAAATAATCAAGTAAGAATACTCCTCACAAATCCACATATAAACTCCAAAATTTTTTCTACCATATCTGATATAGGACTAAAAGCACACACTGCACTTTTGGATTTGAAATTTCTAAAAAATGTTTTGACGACAAAATCCTGAAATTTTGAAAATTTGATTTTTTTTCAAAAAACTACAAATTTCAACAATCCCCCACTAGTTTTTTAAAACAATAGAAAATACTCTGTCAGAATAATAGTTATTATACATAAAGAAAGATATCTTGCGATTTAAATCTTTCCTTAGTGTAAGTATTTTAAAGTTATTTTGAAATTGCTGGTTATCGTAGCATTGATCTAATTATTCTTATATGACATAACCGAAAATACTACACATATAATAGCTCGTACTTTATGTGTTCCTCCATAATCTTGCTTAACACCTTTAATGGCCATGTGCTTATCCTGTTTCATGAACGATCCCGAGATAACTCTAACTCTTATGAGAAATGACACCACTTCTACGTTCACATAGGTGAAATTCTTTCAGTGTTTTCGTTACTTAAAACACTTGTCCTATTTGACTGAATTTCGTTATGAGTTTTTAATACTCAACCTTCTTTATAATGGCCAGAACTTTCATCATGGATGAGGTTATTTAAATTTAGTGCTGAAACTTTTCACTTATCAGTAAATTGTTGTTACCCATTGAACCCAATCTTAGAGATTTTCTAATTTTGGGTTGGGGTTTTTTCATTGGTGAAACTTTGATTAAAGAGTTTCGACCATATCCCTCTAGATGTTGTCCTTATTACCTCTCTTGTCAAAGGTTTAGTAAAAGGATCAATTAAGTTATTACTTGACTTCACAAATGAGATCACAATGATTCCATCTTAAATCAATTGCCTTATATAATCGTGTCTCAATCTTATGTGTTTAGACTTTCCATTATAAGTATCACTGTAGACTCTTGCTCGAGTGACTTCACTACACAATGAAGTGAAATAGCCGGTATAGGCTTTGCATAGAATGAGATTTCTAATATAAGATTCTTTAACCACTCAGCTTCTTTGCCTGTAGCAGCTAAAGCTATGAACTCATATTTCATAGTTGAGTGCATTATGCAAGTTTATTTCTTAGATCTCCAAGATCAGCAGCACCTCCTAAGGTGAATATCTACTTTATAGTAGACTTGTTGTCCCCTGCACTTGATATCTAACTTGCATCGGTATATCCTTTCAACACTGATGGAAATTCTGAGTAAAATAGCCTTAGTTTTTTGGTTTCTTTTGGATAACCTAGAACTTTACTTATCGCTTTTCAGTGTTCAACAATTGGATTATTCGTAAACCTACTTAATTTACTCATAGCGTATGCTATATCCGGTCTTGTGCATTACATTGTATACATAAGACTGCTTATAGCACTAGCATACTCTAGTTATGTAACCGGTCTTTCACTGTTTTCTTTTAACTTGATCTTTACTTGGAACAAATGGAGTTTTTGCTTCTTTGATTTTCAAGTGATTAAACTTGTTTAGAATTTTCTGATCAATATAATGAGACTGACATAATACAAAACTCCCACTATGTTTTTTAACTTTGATACCCAATATAGTATTTACTTGTCCAAGATCCTTCATTTTGAAAACTAAAGAGAGAAACTTCTTTATTACAGTTACACCTTCCATTTTGTTACTGATTATTAACATATTATCTACATACAAGCATATGATTACAACATAATCATTACACACTTTTGAATATATGCATTTATAAGCAATATTATGTTCAAAACCATAAGACAGAACTTTAGAATCAAATTTATTATGCCACTATTTTGGTGCTTCCTTTAATCCATATAAAGACTTAACAAGTTTACACACTTTTGTTTCATTACCTAGTAGAACAAACCCTTCTAGTTGCTTCATGTATACCTCCTCATCGAGATCACCATTCAGGAATGCTGTCTTCACGTCCGTTTGATGGATACGAAGATGATGTATGGATGCTAGAGCGAATAAGATCTTAATCGATGTTATTCTAACCACTGGTGAATAAGTGTCAAAATAATCGATCCATTCTTTCTGTTGGAAACCCTTAGCAACTAATCTTGCCTTAAAGGTTTGAATTGTACCATTAATGTGATATTTTTTCTTAAATACCCACTTACAACCTATTGGTTTAGAACCTGGAGGTAGATCTACCAATTCTCATGTTTAGTTAGATATAATTGAATCCATTTCATCATTAATGGTCTCTTTCAAAAAAGCGAAGCTCTTGAAGTCATAGCTTCATTAAAGGTTTTAGGTTCATCTTTTATAGTTAAAACCATAAGTATTTTTCTGATGACCTTTTCTCTATCACCCACAACTATATGAAAAAAGAGTCGCTGAGAGTTTATTTGATTAGGATCAAGACTCTTCTCTACTCTTGCTCTTTGATTTTTACTTGGTGTTTTTACTTCCAGTTATGTTTCTTTTATAGTTTTATTAGGAGATTGAATCTCAGTATTCTTTTTCTTTGTGAATACAGAATTCTCAAAGAACTCTTTATCTCTAGAATCTATGATAACATTGGAGTCTAAGTCTAGAAGTCTATAGGCCTTACTATATTGTGCATATTCTACAAGGACGCACCTGATAGCTTTTGGTTCTAAATTTTTTTAAGTTTTGGAGTTCTGCAGTATGCAAGACACCCCCACACTCTAAGATACCCTATGTTTGGTTTTCTTTATTTCCATATTTTATATGGAGAGATCTTGGTTTTCTTAAATAAGATTCTATTTAAAACATGACATGTGGCTAACAGCGCTTCTCCCCATAGGTTTAATGGCAACTGTGCTTGTATTAGAATTGAGTTGACCATTTCAACTAAGGTCCTATTTTTTCTCTCTGCTACACCATTTTGTTGTGGTGTATAGGGTATTGTACACTAATGTATTGTGCCGCGTTCTTCACAATAGGTAGAAAATTTATTAGAGAAATATTCTCCTCCTCAGTCACTATGAAGGATTTTAATATTTTTAACTAATTGGTTTTCTACTTCGGATTTATAGATTTTAAATGCATTAAATGCTTCATCTTTTGATTTTAACAGATATACATATATGTATCTTGAACAATCATCTATAAGCATTATAAAGTACTTCTTTCCTTCACGGGTAAGAACGTCATTTAGTTCACATATGTCAGTATGCACTGGGTCTAATATTTGAGATGATCTCTCAACACTAGGGAATGGTTTCTTAATTATTTTAGACCATATACATACTTCACATTTATCTTTGTTACTATCATTGTATGATATTAGGTCATCCTTAGCCATGAGTTTTATGGTACTAAAGCCAATGTGGGCTAATCTACCATGCCATAGTATAACAGATTCAATCATGTAAGTAGAAGAATTCTTTTCATTCAAAGAAAATTTGATCATCCCATTACAAGATCAACTTGTCCGATTCAAATACACCCCTAATCCCAAGTTTGCTTAAGAGATCCCCTGAGACAAGATTCCTCCTTATATCTGAGACATGCAGTATATTGGTTAGGATTACCTTTTTTCCAGCGGTAAAGAGAAATTCCATAGTTCCTTTACCTGTAACTTTTGATCGACCTTCATTTCCCATTTGAATCTCTTGACCACTGGTCACGTCTTCATATGTTTTGAAGGCAGATCAATCGTTGCATACGTGGACTGTGGCATCTATATCATACCACCAACTGAAAATTTTCTCTTGAACTAAGTTCACTTCTGTGACCATTACTACGATATCATTGTCTACTGCATTAGCCTCTTTCTTAGGCTTTTTGCTGTCCCTACAGACTCGGGCGAAATGTCCGGTCTTGCCGCGGACATAGCAAGCTCCCTTGGGTTTGTTGTTTTTCTTCTTTTGTATTTTCTTGATCTTTGTTAGGTTTAAGGAAATCAGTTTTTTCATAGTTATTATTTTGGGATGCTCTTTCTACTGCATTCACCTTGGATGAGGATGCACCATTAGCGTCATCCTTCTTGTCTCGGTTATGGGATTCTTCTTCAATACGAAGATACTTTTGGATTTGTTCTAGGGTGAATTCTTCGAATTTATGAAGTAACTTCTTCTTGTAGTCTTTCTAGTTTGGAGGTAATTTTGCGATAATAGCTCCGACTTGAAAAGATTTAGGTAGGTCTATTTTTAAAGCATTTATCTTATTTATAATTAATTGTAATTCATGGATTTGGGCCAGCAATGAAAAATTGTCTACCATTGTGAAACCGAAATACCTGAAAATTAGGGATTTCTGTGTACCTTCCTCTTTAGCCCTGTATTTGTATTCCAGTGCGCTCCAGATTTCTTTAGCTGATGTGGTCCCTCTGTACAGATCGTACAATCGATCAGAGAGAGTGTTGAGTATATGACCATGACACAACAGTTCATCTTCTTGCTGCTTGACCCAAGCAGCGACCTGTTCTGAAGTGTCGGTGTCCTTCGCTTCAGGTAGAGGCTGGAGAGTCGGGTCCAAGATGTAGAAGATCTTCGGAGCAGTTAGTAGGAATTTCAGCTTGTCCTACTACCTAGTGAAATTTGAACCATCGAATCGGTCTAATCGGATCAAATCTTGGTTCATCAGTTTGACTTATGCAACACTTTCGGAGCCCATAGTCACGCTGTTAGATTGTTAGAAAATAATATTTGGATACACTGAAAATAAAAATAAATTAAATTAAAATTCTTTTCACTAGGCTGAATCACGTAAAATAATACGCTGTCCTTAAAGCGTGATTTGCCACTTTATCAGTTGCTGATGGGTTACAGGAGTGTTGCTTCCAGGATAAGACAAGCCTGTTTAGATCCGACGTGCAACAATCACGATGGGTCCACTATGAAGCAGTTTAACGCAGTAGATCTGTACTGACAGAATCAAACAGTGGAAATGTTTATAGTATTCTAAAGTAAAGATTTGGAATGTATTTAATGGGAGAGATGGTGTTGAGATGATGAGATTTTGGACCAGAATGGTCCAGTTTATATAGGCACCAGATAATGGACCGTTGCTAAGTGGCTATCAATGGTTCAGAATGTTTGGAAAACGTTTCTGACAGTTAACCATTAATTCCAGACATTTCTGGTCGTCGGATCACAAGATTTGACCGTTGGATCATCATGGCCCGTCCGTTTTCGGACCGTTGTGGCTTTCAAGGCAGCTAACCATTTTCAAAAATTATTGAACATTTCAGACCATTCTTAGTCGCCTATAAAGCCTTGGCCATTTCAAACCCATTGCACCTAGGCTCTTACCAGACTTATCGCACTGTCTAGCTATGGTTCGCGTAAAGTCGCAAGGGAGTGTGTGAAGTGCAAAGTGCAACAACTAACGCCACTATAGCCACATTGCCCATGCCCACGCCCGTGCTAGAGCCCGAGCCCTTGCGCGCATGTGCCTGCGTGTGTTCCGGTGCGACCTGAGCATCTCCATCTCCAAAACATTCAAGTAAGAATACTCCTCACCAATCCACATATAAACCCCAAAAAGTTTTCTACCATATCCGATGTGGGACTAAAAGCACACACCGTACTTTTGGATTTGAAATTTTCGAAAAACATTTTGGCGGCAAAATCCAAAAATTTTGAAAATTTGAATTTTTTTCAAAAAACCACAAATTTCAATAGCGACATCCAACCCATCCAATAGGTTGGCCCCGTCATGAGGATCGCCGTGTGTGGGATGTGGATTTCCTGCATAAGCCTTTGGTAGGAAGTTACTGTGTTGAAATCCTAGGTGGGGCCACCGTGGTGTTTTTGAGAAATCTACCCAGTCTATCCATTTTTTGAGCTCATTTTAAGACTTGAGACCAAAAATGAGAAGGATCCAAGACTTAAGTGGGCCGTACTAAAGGAAAAGGTAGATGAGGAAATTCCTACCATGAAAATTCCTTGGAGTCAACAATGATGTTTACATTGCATCCATACCATTCATAGCATAATTCCTACTAAGATGAACTGAAAACAAAAATATTATACTGATTTAAAACTTATGTGGCCCTTGAAATATTTCGACCACTTGAGTCTTGGATCCGGCTCACTTTTGGCCCTATGTACTAAAATGATCTCAAAAAATGGATGGACAGGGTGAATTTCTCACAAACACCACGGTGGGTCCCACCTAGGTAAGGCTTCTGCAGGCTAGAGTTCTCCATGGGCCGGAGCACCAAGAAAGAAAAAGCGTTATCGTGTGTGTGTGTGTGTGTGTAAAAGTTCGCATGAGTTCCATGCGAAGTGGTGCGCAGTTGAGCATTATATATATATATATATATATATATATATATATATATATAGAGAGAGAGAGAGAGAGAGAGAGAGAGAGAGAGAGAGAGAGAGAGAGAGAGAGAGAGAGAGAGAGAGAGAGAGAGAGAGAGAGAGATGCTTAGGTGCGCACCTTGTTATCAAATGTCGGATTAGGCAGACGGTCTAGATGAAGGCGCTCTTATGTACGAGTTTGAGAGAGTAATTTTTCATCTCTGGCATGCATCTTCTTCCTATTCTTTAACTCTCTGAAGGACGCGACGAAAGCCTTCCGTAGGAAGTTCTTGTGTCAGGATCCTAAGTGGGTCCTACCAAGATGTTAGTGATAAATCCACACTGTTCATCCGTTTTGAGAGGTCATTTTAGGACATGCGACCAAAAAATGAGGTGTATCCAAAATTGAAGTGGTCCATATGAGAGGAAACAGTGTATATTCAGTGACCATCGTTTGAATATTCATGGTGCAAACAGAAGTTTTAAATCAGGCTAATATTTGTGTTCTCAGTTCATCTTATTACAAATGACGTTATGAACCGTATGGATGGCATGTAAACATCACTGTTGAACCTAAGGAGGTCTCAACGGTAGGAATTTTTCTACCCACGTCTTCCTTTAGTGCAGCCCACTTGAATCTTGAATCCTGATCAATTTTTCTCTCAAGTATTAGAATCATTTTACAAAATGGATGGATGTTATAGATTTCTTAAAAACATGACGGCGGGCCCTATATAATTTCCAACGCACGAACTTTCTGCTAAAGACTTTAGCATGAAATCCGAATCCAGAGGCTACACCCCCATCGGTGCTCTGTGGACCCCAACATGATGTATGTGTCTCATCCATGCCCTCCATACATTTTTTTTTTAAAAAATAATTTTATAGTATGAACTCAAAAAATAAGGTAGATCAAAATCTCAAGTGGGCTACACAGTGTTGATTGAACTCTTACCGTTAAAAACTGGGACTATAAAAACTGATATTTGTTTTTTACCATCATCATTTTGGATCAAGTCGATCACCAGGTGCTTCCTACCATGCCTGCCGTAGGAAATCCACTTTCTGTGGGACCAGGTACCTTCACAAGATGAGGTGACTGATTGGGTGATTCTTGACTCGAATTAATTACGTCACTGATGCAACTTAACGTGGGTCAAGGGTCATCTCCCACCATATACGAATGTCCCGCGTTTCCTGCAAATTCAAGGCCGGCGGCTTTCGAAAGGCAAGTGTGGGGCTGCAAGGAAATCCAATGGCCCTCCTGTGAAAGGGAAAGAAATTGTTTTGACTAAATTCTTGCTTTTTCTCTATCTCCATTTCTGATAAGTGTGAGGTTTCTGATAGAGTAGGGTGCACCATAATACCGCAAAGTGGTTGGTTTCACTCCGGAATTGAATCCTTACGTTGATGTGAACTAAATTCATATTCTCCATACGACCATACGGAAACTGCGATGTTATGATCATACCTGATTGATGATCCCAACGTTTGAATCCTGGATTTGAATATTATCCATTAAATATTCATCTTCATACAGAATTATCCATTAAACAAATGCTTTTTACGATGCCCAAGTAGCATCGAATCCAAAACATGAACGGTTCAAAACATCATGACTGCAATCCAGGGTAGAAACCATAGTTTGAAAACTCAAGAACTCAACTGGACTTGATATTCATGTGGGTGGGGCCGGCTTATAGACTCAACCTAACTAAATACTTAATAAACATGTTTTATTTCTATGAATAATAATGAATATTTAAAATAATTGCAAGATAGAATAGGTATTAAAAAAATTCAAAACAATTAAGTAAGCAATGTTATACTTGGTTTAATATTGGTCGAGAGTGTATTGCTATAAAAGAGGCCACGCTCATCGTGTGTGTGTGTGTGTGTGTGTGTGTGTGTGTGTGTGTGTGTGTGTGTGTGTGTCTATGTATATATATATATGAATAGCATGTGGCGATTGGCAGCCTGTACAGAAGTCCTGCTTGTGATCGATGGAGAAAATTCCGCGTAATGTGGCTGTGACTTCACGTACATATAGTTAGACCATCCAAATTGTAGACCCAGATTGGGATGTGGTCATCGAAGGAAGCTCGCGCTGATGTACGATCCTAAGTGGAGGCAATGGTGCAAAATCAATAAATTAGTTTCCAACTATCAGTGGTTTTGATATCGTCTCGTTAAATCTGATTTTAAGGCAATGGACCACCATGGTGGATTCCATTACTGAGCTCTGATGATAAACAGACGGTTAGGAAAAAAATATACAGGAATACAATTCAACCAATAATGCCACAACCACCTTCTGCCGTGGACGGTGCACTAGATGGTGACCCGCATTTGAAGTGTATGGACCCCATCAGCCAATTCACTAAGCATCAGTGTCTTTCTTTGACTGTGGACTCTCTATGATAGGGCTACCACATGAATGGTCCCAGTTCACCGTACCCCTCTAACACAAGGAAGGACGTGATGAGGTCAATCGCTGTCTTCCTAGTTCCTAGGGATAAGTAATCCGAATCCATGGAGCTTTTTGGCTTCAGAGTTTCATGGAAACCACGGTGGATAAAATAGAAATAATTTTTAATAAGTTGATTGATGATAAAAATGAAATTACTAACCTTTAAATGATGAGTTTAAACCTAGGACAAAGTTTTAGACTCAAACACCTAATGACTGTGACTTACAATTTATAGACGGTCATTATTTCTACTAGATTTTATGGATTTCGTCCAAAAATAGTGTCCAATTTGGCCTAATCGCGTTACTCTCCTAACTTTTTAAAGCCATTTTTAATAACGTTAAAACTTACCAACTATGGTAAAAATGAAAATAAAATGGACTTTTGATTGCCAATCTAAAGGAATTTTGCAAATTTGGTGTAGGCAACTAAGCATAGCGGAGTTGGTTGGCTAAAGTAGCATCTCCCACCCAAAATCATATATCATACCTCAAAAAACTTATTCTTTGCTAGATACAACTGTTTTAAGGTTCTGACAGTACATATCACTTGTGTCTCCAATCCGGCCTGGTCACCCTCTCAGCAGCTTCAGATTGATTCTCCTGTCCACCACTATCAATGGAAAAATGAACATTTGATAGTGGGGCAAACCTGGAAGCAATTGCAACAGCGGGACACATGTGAGCCAATCGGGGCCATCAAATCTCAGTAAACAAAATCAAACAGACTGAGAGATGATATCATTGGATATCAGCCACGCATGCAATTTGAACAACTGACTATTTCCTTTTAATCACCAAATTGATGGCCACCAATTTGTAGGATAGGAATATCGGTGAGAGTAATTTTCAGAATATGCTCGACCCCAAAAAAGGGTCCACAATTTGGACGGTCTGAATGGATGTACAATTACTCTATGCTACGTGTACTGTGGATGACCCACCGGTGTTTATGAATTGATGAAGAAATTACTAGAGCCGTTTGAACTGAATGATAAATGGACAGGAAAGAAAATCCAGGAATACAGTTCAACCAAACAAAACCAAAAATTTCCATGCTAGGATCTTCACATCTAGAATATTTTTTATACCTAGGCCATCCAGTCCGGGGTCCACCATGCTAACGGTCTGGATCACTGAACAATTGGTCCACTCGTACAAATTGCAGCGTAATTACGTACCATCTCTCTTCCCATGGTTCAGTGATCCAAGTCCTTGATGCGAATGATCAGCCACAGGCCCTTTACACCATTGATATGATTCTTTTCGTCCTTAGGCCGGTATCCGTAGGCAATCCATTATAGAGTGAGTTGCTGTCTCTCTTCTCACATATAAAAGTAGGGACGATAACAAGGTTCGGATCACCCAAGGAATTACGGACTGAAGCAATGAAGTGCGCACGCCATGTGATAGATTGACTTCATCTTAGACTTCCTCTTAGGTCTAATACAATGAAGTCGCCATTCAAATTACTATACAATGTGAAGCCAGTTGGGCTATTAAACTTTGCAGGATAAGCTTAAACTATAAAGCGACATGTGGGGGCCACTGTATATCTACGTAAAATCCAATTTCTTTATCATGTGTGCCGGCTCATCTTCTCCTTCACTCCCAAAAACCAGGTTGATCCAACCTCAGGCAGGCCACACCATGTAAAATCATGCGTAAAACTTCTAAAATCACGTGTTGTGATCTAAGTTTTAGAATGGCCTGATCTTTTAGGCGTCCATTCATAATAGCTGGGCACATCTTTGGAATGGATTGGATTGCATATACAAGGCCGAACACACAATAGGTTTTTTTTACGACGTGTCATCATCCCAACTGTTCCTCGTGGTGTGGCCCACTTGAGTTTTGGATCAACCTAATTTTGGGCACCAAAGAGAATATCACGGGTACACATGATAGGAAGATTTCATCGTCCTGAACACATGACGTAAGGTGATCCTCACACATTGCCTTGTAAGTTAAGAGCTTATCCTACAAAACTTTTTAGTAGATCCAGCCACTAAAATAAACTCAAAAGACAGAGAAAGGAAACGAAAACTAATGCCCAGTTTGGCTACCACTTGAAAATCAGTTCTCATCTCTGTAATGGTAATTATATATTAAAGATTTTGATAAGGATTAAAAGCATTCATGATAAACCATAATCTATATAAATTATGTTCTCTAATGTATAATTATTGTTGAATAAAATGGGATGAAATCGTTGTTAAGTGGCAACCAAACAGGACCCCAGAAAATACAATGGTTGAGAGGAGCAAATCTCGAGCATCCCCACTTGCGAACATGCACATGATGCCAATATTCAAGAATTTTGTCAAATAGCCCGAAGGACGGATTGAGGACATTGTTTGTCAATAGCCCAAAGTGTTCACTCCCCAAGTGCAGGGTTGTGATGTAGTAATAACTCGGTAAGACCGAGGTCGAATCCCAAGGGACTGAAACTTGTACGTTATCTAAAACTAACCAGAACTAGAACTAGATTGAGATGAAATCTAAACTGAATGTAATTTGAGAAATAATGGTGAAATAATTATCTAAACTTGAGAGAAATCAGGAGAAGGGAACTAAGGATTCAGAGGATCCACTTGTAGAGATCAGGGAGATCTTATGCATGTTTCATGGAAATTAACTGAACTGACATTGATCTAGTTTTAGAGAGATGAAAGGTATATGAATTAGAATGGATTCCATCACCAAACCATGCCCAAAGACTATGGCAAACAACAGAATCAAACTAATTACCACTCAATCACATGTATGAAAGTTAGGAAGGGTACCGTCATCCAACCATGCCCAGGAGACTGGTGAACAACAGGACGTCCTGACGTCATAAACATGAAAAGAAAATAGAAATATTCAAAGCATCGCAGACCCATTGTAATTTCAGTTACAACAGACCATTAAGAACTAAAAATATTCCCATAATAATCAACTAAAATCAATGTCGATTTATGAATAAATAAATAAATAAAAACATAAATTAAAACCTCCCATCTCACTACAAGCTTCACCTCCTAGCCCTAGCTAGGAAGTTCAGCCACACATGGTCAGGCTAAATCCAACTAAATAAAGAGAAAAAGAAAAGGAAAAGAAAAGTGAAAAAAACCAAGAATTTCTCTCTCTCTCCTTCTTTGCTCTACGTCCAAGCTCGAGCCTCCACGTCTCTCTTTTTCTTCCTTCCTAGACCTGAATGAATGCTCCCCATGTCCAAAATCTCCTTTTATAGCTGCTAGAAGGCTGGAGTCAGTGACAGAGTTGTAGCAGGACACGGAGTGCAATTTTCGCAGCCAAGTTCGGTGCCTCGAAACACGCCACTTTCCTCGCTCAAATTTCAAAAAAACACCATCCCTAAGTATTTTCTTGGGTTCTCTACATGATAGACGGTTCAGATCTGCCATATGATCAAAGATGGTGGCCCAAAACTGCGTGAAAAAGTCAGTTTTCGCGTATGTGCGAAACCTTTCGCACCATTTCGCTGTTGTGATCGGTGGGCCCCACAGAAGCATTTTCTGGAAAATCCACCCCGTCCATTGGATTCAGAATGAAATTTCAGTTAAGAATGAGTGATTTTGAATATCCATTGGCGTGTCCCAGAGAAGAAATAACTAAAAGATCAGATTTGAATGCTACCAGGCAGCCCTTTTGTGGCCTCTGTATCTCACACGTGTGCATGCATGAGTGAAAAGTGACAACATGGTTTTGTAGTGCTCGCGACTGTCTACACGGTGGACGGTTTGGATTGAGCTTATGGGGCACGTGTGGGGCCCACAGTCGATCTAAAAAATGGCCAGCGGCAGTGCATTACGCGGTGCGAAAATGAAATTTTCCTCCGCTGTGATGATCGGTGGGGTCCACTTAGCTTTCTTTTCAAAAATCCACACCGTCCGTTGGCTTCAGGATGAAAAACCGTCCTAGAATGTATATCTTTGGTCTATTTCAGTGTGGCCCACGCTATTTTTCACTCCACCGTCCATTCTCTACTTTGAACGGCTGGATTTCGCTCCTCACCATCTTTTGTAATTCTGCCACCTATGCAGTGATAAGATGCTTCTTTTTCCCCATATGGACGGTCTGGATCAGAGTGTTGTCGCGTGATGGTGGCCCAAAGGAAAGGAGCGCAGCTCCCTGTTGCGTAAAGAAAAACGGGAAATCCCGTTTTAGGAAGGAGGTCGGGTCAGCAGCGCTGACCCGACTTGGTGCATTCAGTGGGCAGCGTCCTTTGTATATGTAATGTACATGCTCCTTGATGTGGGGTCCACTGAGATATTTGTTAGAAATCTGCTCCGTCCATCCTCTTTTTCAGCACATTTTAACCGTAGGGACCAAATTTGAAGCATATCCAGATAGCAGGTGGGCCCCAAATTGAGGATTGATAGGCTGATCTGCCCGTTAGGCCACTTTCGCAATGATCCAATGGATGATTTTTGAGGTGTACGGTTAATTTATGGTCCTCAGGCCACATATGAAGTTTCGAGCCGAATGGATGGTGGGAACCTCGTGATCTTGCATTCTGGACGTCCTTCAGGCCACTTGAGCTTCAGTTCTTCGATTTTTGTGGATCTCAGGCATTGATCTTGGTCCCCAGGGGTGTATCCCTTACTTCTGGTGTCATCAGAGTGTTAAATTCATGCTTTAACGTCCTTTTTCCATCCATGTTCATAAAATCACCTTACAACACAAGAATGAGAAAACGAGCCATTAGACAGCATTATATTCGTAAATCCAGACAATATCTGGGGTCTAATATGCAATATTTGACCCTCAACATAACCCCCAACCAGCATTTTGCTAGTCCCGAGCAAATTATGCGAAAAATAAGTTGAGAATTATAGGAGAACTTTCTATGAAATCGAGTGAGATTTTAAACAAGATACGAGAAATTTAATATTCATGAATGTTAGAAATTGTTTTCTCCTGAGCTCAAGCGCACGGTAGACTTCATAATCAAGTGTAAAGCATTAATCCATCAATTAGAAAAATTTTAAACATTGAGATCCATGGATGTATAGTTTAATCTCGGCTTATCATCATTAAGAGATCCAGTCGTCAATTTCATGATATCATTGGTGACCAACAAGAAAATTCATGACAACCAAAACCTAATCCAAAACTTGCCTCATAGATTAGCCTATTAACTTGTGATTTTTCTGTTCAAAGTAATGCCAAGGAAAGGGAATCAAATCCTCACCTATAAGGAGCAAACCTATGGTGAAGATCGTACACCTGACTCTTTTTCGATATCATTCATGGGGAATTAACTCCACACCTATAGGGAGCAAACCTATGGTGAAGATTAATTATCCAACCTTTTCAATTTTAATACCATGATGGCAAGATATTTCAGGCTGGTTCCTTTCGTGCTTAGTGATTACCAAATTAATCCTTCGATATGGAACTGAAATCTTAATGTGTAAGCCAGACATGTCCTGAAATCATGATTCAATCAATGTTTAAAATCTCTAATCATGGATTGATAATTCAAACTCAACTGTGGAATCTATCAAGTAGCTAAATTCAAGAGTCATAAATTACCAACATCACATATCTCGTAATTCTAAATCAAAGATAGATGTCAGAAAAATTTTAAAATTTTTTCACAATTTTCACAAGTTTTGCTCAAGACCAAAAAAATCCTGATTAGGAAGCCTAATCTCCCACTCCCAACCTAAAATCTACATTGTCCTCAATGTAAAAGATATAAACATGCAGTGCACATGGAACAACGAAAGTAAAGTGATGGGAAGATAGTACCTGGATAACGAATCAAGAGAGTTTCCAATAGATCACGGCATGGAAGCTTGTCAGCATGAGAGAGAAAGTAGAACAAAAATAACGAAAATAAAATCCTACCTATACCACTTTCGCAGGTGCTCTCGATTGCATTTAGCGTATGTAACAAGCCTTTAAACCCCTAGGTTACCCTAGAGGACGAGTTGTAGTCTCGTGAGGGTTTGCAGTAATATTACCCACAAATATTGAACTAACTAACCTATGAAAGCGACTATCTTAAACCTATGAAAGTGATAAACTTGCCTATACCTCCATCAGACTAGGAGATCAGTCCTAGTAAACAGGAGCAATCAGAGGCATGGACATGTCCTCTGAATCAAATGTCTCAACAAATGGCTTTAATCGATGTCCATTTACTTTAAACTCCTTGCCATTGTCAGGATCTCTTATCTCGACGGCCCCATGAGGATAAGCAGTAACAATAATGTAAGGGCCGGTCCAACGAGATCGAAGCTTACCCGGAAAGAGGTGGAGTCGAGAATCGTACAAAAGGACTTTCTGACCTGGCGTGAATGATTTTCGTATAATATATTGATCATGAAACGCCTTCATCTTGTCCTTGTAAATTCTCGAGTTTTCACATGCATCGTTCCGAATTTCTTCAAGTTCATTTAATTGAAGTTTGCGCAGCGAGCCAGCGTTGTCCAGATTGAAATTCAGATTTTTGATCGCCCAGTATGCTTTATGTTCCAATTCCACCGGCAAGTGACAAGCCTTTCCATAGACAAGTCTAAAGGGAGATGTTTCAATAGAAGTTTTAAAAGCAGTACTGTACGCCCATAAGGCATCGGTCAATCGGATTGACCAGTCCTTACGATTAGGGTTAACCGTTTTCTCTAGGATATGTTTGATCTCTCTATTGGAAATTTCAGCTTGTCCACTTGTTTGTGGATGGTATGGGGTGCTCACCTTATGCGAGATACCGTATTTCTTCATTAAACTCTCAAATGGTCTATTGCAGAAGTGTGAGCCCCCGTCACTAATGATGGCTCGAGGCGTTCCGAACCGCGACAGGATATTTTCTTTCAAAAATTTAATGACCGTGCGATGGTCATTTTTGCGGCACGGAATTGCTTCGACCAATTTAGTGACATAGTCTACGGCGAGCAAAATATATAGATTTCCAAATGATTGGGGGAATGGTCCCATGAAATCAATGCCCCAACAATCAAATGCTTCAATGATAAGGATGGAATTCAAAGGCATCATATTTCGACGGGATAATGCTCCCAATTTTTGACAACGCTCACAAGCTTTGCAAAACTCATGAGTGTCCCTGAACATAGTGGGCCAGTAAAAGCCACACTGTAGAATCTTGACCGTGGTCTTTTTAGCAGAAAAGTGACCACCACAGGCCTGTGAGTGACAGAAGGAAATGACACTCTGATGCTCATCGTCTTGTACACATCTCCTTAAGATTTGGTCTGGACAATATTTAAACAAATGTGGATCATCCCAGAAAAAATTACGCACCTTGGTAAAGAATTTCTTTTTATCTTGTGACGTCCAGTATGTCGGTATGACACCTGTAGCAAGATAATTAGCAATATCAGCAAACCAAGGTGAATGGGAGACTCTAAACAGTTGTTCATCAGGGAACATGTCATTGATATGGGTCGCTTCAAGGGAATCAGAGGTATTAAGGCGAGAAAGATGATCGGCCACTACGTTCTCTACTCCCTTTTTATCTTTGATTTTCAAATCAAATTCTTGGAGTAGAAGGATCCATCGTATCAAGCGGGGCTTAGAATCATTCTTAGAAAGAAGATACTTAAGTGTCGCATGGTCTGTGTAAATGATGATCTTAGATCCGATCAGGTAAGATCTAAATTTGTCTAAAGCGAACACTACGGCTAAGAGTTCCTTTTCCGTAGTCGAGTAGTTCACTTGGGCAGGATTTAGAGTCCTACTTGTGTAGTGAATAACGTAAGGCCGCTTATCTTTTCTCTGGCCTAGAACCGCTCCAAGAGCATAATCAGAAGCGTCGCACATAAGTTCAAAAGGAAGACTCCAGTCGGGTGGCTGCATGATAGGTGCAGTGGTTAACATGCCCTTAAGCTTAGTGAAAGCTTCTTGGCACTGCTCAGTCCACTCGTATGGTGTATCCTTTTGAAGAAGATTACATAAAGGACAAGAGAGGAGACTAAAGTCCTTTATGAATCATCTGTAAAAGCCTACGTGTCTTAAGAAGGATCGCACATTTCTGATGTTCTTGGGTGGAGGTAGGTTAGAGATAAGATCAATTTTTACCTTATCTACCTCGATTCCTTTGGACGAGATGATATGCCCAAGGACAATTTCCTTTTGAACCATAAAATGACACTTCTCCCAATTAAGTACCAAATTTTTTTCTTCACATCTTTTCAGCACACATTTAAGACTTGCTAAGCATTCGCTAAAAGATGAACCAAAAACAGAGAAATCGTCCATGAAGACCTCTAAATATTTCCCTACCATATCAGAAAAGATACTCATCATGCATCGCTGAAAGGTGGTAGGGGCATTACATAACCCAAATGGCATCCTTCTGTAAGCAAAGGTGCCATAGGGACATGTAAATGTGGTCTTTTCCTGATCCTCAGGGGCGATTTCAATCTGATTATAACCTGAATACCCGTCAAGGAAACAATAATAGGAATGACCAACTAGCCTTTCCAGGATTTGATCAATGAAGGGCAAAGAAAAGTGGTCTTTCCTTGTGACGGTATTCAGCTTTCTGTAGTCAATGCACATTCTCCAACCAGTAGTAACTCTGGTTGGCACGAGTTCATTATTGGCATTGGCTACGATGGTGATCCCGGACTTATTAGGAACCACCTGAGTTGGACTCACCCATTGACTATCGGATATGGGGTATATGATCCCCACATCCAATAGTTTGAGAACCTCGGCCTTAACCACTTCCTTCATGTTTGGATTTAATCTACGTTGTGATTGCCGAACGGCCTTTGCATTGTCCTCAGGATATATACGGTGAGTACAAATCGATGAGTTAATTCCCTTGAGGTCCGCTATCGTCCATCCAAGAGCTCCCCTATGCTTAATTAGAGTAGATATCAGCATACTCTCCTATTCTTTCTCCAGGTGGGTAGCGATCACCACCGGGTATGTCTCATCTTGACCTAAATAAACATATTTTAAATTAGAGGGCAAAGGTTTTAGGTCAAGCTTCGGTGGCTTGAGGTTAGACGGTAGAGGCACTACATCAGTTTGGGGCAATTCTTCAATTTGTGGCCTCCACCGGTTAACTTCAAGTACCGGTACAGTATCAAGTATGGCACACGTCTCCCTAATTATATCATCATCAAGATCATGGGAGTGGGCCAGGCACGTCTCTAGAGGATCAGAGGATAATGTGAGAGGTGTTCTATCTTCCACAAAAGAATCAATCAGGTTAACATCGTGGAAATCGTCATCATCCTCTGAGTTGCTGCAGTTATTGAAAAAGATATTCGATTCCAATGTCAAATTTCCAAAAGACATAGTCATGACACCATTCCTGCAGTTGATAATTGCATTTGAAGTGGACAGGAATGGGCGACCAAGAATGACGGGAATCTAAGTGCTCGTGTCTTTGATGGGTTCGGTGTCCAAGATGATAAAATCAACAGGGTAGTAGAATCTATCCACCTGGACCAACACATCCTCGATGATCCCTCTTGGTATACGAACAGAACGATCAGCAAGTTGTAGTGTGGTTCGAGTGGGTTTTAATTCACCCAAACCTAACTGTTGGTATACCGAGTAAGGAATCAGATTGACGCTTGCTCCTAAGTCAAGAAGTGCGTGATCAATTCGATAGTTCCCGATCACACATGATATGGTTGGGCAACCGGGATCTTTGAATTTTTGCGGCACATCTTGTTTCAGGATGGCACTCACTTTCTCAGTCAAGGAGATCTTCTTTTGAACACTTTTTCGTCGTTTGGTAGTGCATAAATCCTTTAGAAATTTAGCATATGAAGGAATCTGTTTTATAACATCAAGTAGAGGAATATTGACTTTCACTTGTTTCAACACCTCTAGGATATCCTGAGAGTTAGATAGACGTTTTGGTTCAACCAACCGTTGGGAAAACGGAGCAACTGGCTTTTCTAGAGGTTCCGGTTCAAATTTTTGTGGGGCGCCACTAGATCCATCATTGTTGTCCTCTTCTGGTTCTTGAGGCTTTTCGGGCCTAACCGGAAGGGTTTTATCAATAACCTTCCCACTCCTAAGAGTGGTGATGGATTTAGCGTGCCCCATTTGATTTGAAGAGCTGGGATCACCTGTCTCGTATTGCGGTTTCAGATTAGGGAGTGATTGTGCAGGGAGCATCCCTTTTTCCATAGTCGTCATACGTGAATCTATTTTTTGCATAAAATCTGAAATTTCTTGCATTGTACGAGCCAGCTCTTGTATGGAAATTTGAACCGATTCTTCTTGAAGTTTCCCCTGATTTGGATTTTGATTGAAGAAACCTTGAGGGGTAGCAGTTTGTCCGTTTCTCCAACTAAAATTCGGGTGATTTTTCCAGCCAGGATTGTAAGTATTAGAGGGTGGTCCATTGAAAGGTCTTTGATAGTTATTTACGGCATTAGATTGTTCATTCAATACTTCTCGAAAGGCAGGTATTGAAGGATAATTTTCAGTAGTATGAATCTTGCAATCACAGATGTCGCAAACACTTTCATTAACATTTTCCTTCCTTCCTTCCATGGCCTCAAATTTTCTGGTGAGATTAGCCACCTTAGCGTTAAGATCATTTTCCTCTTTCAGGAGATATATTCCTCCTTTTTTCCTTGAATGAGTCGGCCTAGACGTAGTGTTCGTCTTTGGGTAATAGTCCCATGATTGTATTTTTTCAGCGAGACTATCGAGGTAATCCCATACCTCGTCGACATTTTTATTAATAAAATCTCCGTAACACATTGTCTCGACCATTTGGCGCATGGAAGATGTTAGCCCATCATAGAAAAAATTCGTAATGCGCCATATTTCAAAGCCATATTGTGGGCACGCATTAACCAGATCCTTGAACCTTTTCCAACATTGGAAGAATGTTTCATCTTCCTTTTGGGCAAAGTTCATGATTGCTCTCCTGAGGGTAATTGTCTTATGATGTGGGAAAATTTTCTTTATAAATTCCCTCTGCAAATCATTCCATGTGCCAATGGATCTAGGACGCAGTGAATGTAACCACGTCTTGGCTTTTTCTTTCAAAGAAAATGGAAAGAGTTTCAGCCTAATAGTATCCTCAGATACATTAGGAAAGTATAAGGTGCCTATGATTTCATTGAACTCTTTCAGATGCAAGTATGGTTCTTCAGACTCAAGCCCATGGAACTTAGGAAGGAGTTGGATAACCCCTGGCTTGATGTCCATATGTCCTGTATTCTTAGAAAAAATCATGCATGAGGGCGTACTCACCCCCGCCGGTTGTAAATAATCTCGTAAAGTACGAGGCGGGGGTGCCTGATGCACCTCATTCTCATCATGTACTTCCTCAACCCTTGGTTGGGGTAGTGCTTGAGGTTGATTTTCAGTCATAACGTCTTCTAACTCAGGAGAATTCAAGTGGTGTCTAGTCCTGCGATGGACAGTCAACCCCTCAATTAATCCTCCTTCAGTCACGAGACGTCGAGTGTTGTCGCATGCCCAATGGGGCATAAAACACACTCAGCTCTCAAATTCTAACTTAAACCTAAAAAAAAAAATAAAAATCTAGGAAAAGGGAGGGTTGGAGAGAAGTTACCAAATCGGAGTTCCTAAGTTAAAAAACCTGCAAAACAAACCAAAATAAGTTAGTTTCTAAGAGTAGAAAGTCCTAATTAAAAATAAACTAATTTCTAGAGAAAATAAGAAATTCTAAAGAGAGAAGAATTAGGAAGAGCTTACTAAATTAGAAGCTTCCTACAAAATAGAAAAATTGGGTTAGTTCCTAAACAAAAACTTATAAAAAAATTCTAAAACAAGAAACAGGGTTAGGATTCCTAAAAAGAATTAGAATTAGAATCTCACTAAAAAGAAGAAATAAATCTTAATCTAAATCTAGAATAGAAAGGAAGAATTTAAGAAAAATTTTACTAATTTAGAAACTATCTTAGAAGCCTATAAAACAAGAAGGACAAGTTAATTTCTAAAAATTAAGAAAATCTAAACCTAATCTTAAACTAATCCTAAAACTAATTAATTTCAGAAAAACGTAACCAACAGTCCCCGGTAACGGCGCCAAAAACTTGTTCACTCCCCAAGTGCAGGGTTGTGATGTAGTAATAACTCGGTAAGACCGAGGTCGAATCTCAAGGGACTGAAACTTGTACGTTATCTAAAACTAACCAGAACTAGAACTAGATTGAGATGAAATCTAAACTGAATGTAATTTGAGAAATAATGGTGAAATAATTATCTAAACTTGAGAGAAATCAGGAGAAGGGAACTAGGGATTCAGAGGATCCACTTGTAGAGATCAGGGAGATCTTATGCATGTTTCATGGAAATTAACTGAACTGACATTGATCTAGTTTTAGAGAGATGAAAGGTATATGAATTAGAATGGATTCCATCACCAAACCATGCCCAAAGACTATGACAAACAACAGAATCAAACTAATTACCACCCAATCATATGTATGAAAGTTAGGAAGGGTACCGTCATCCAACCATGCCCAGGAGACTATGGTGAACAACAAGACGTCCTGACGTCATAAATATGAAAAGGAAATAGAAATATTCAAAGCATCGCAGACCCATTGTAATTTCAGTCACAACAGACCATTAAGAACTAAAAATATTCTCATAATAATCAACTAAAATCAACGTCGATTCATGAATAAATAAATAAATAAAAACATAAATTAAAACCTTCCATCTCACTACAAGCTTCACCTCCTAGCCCTAGCTAGGAGGTTCAGCCACACATGGTCAGGCTAAATCCAACTAAATAAAGAGAAAAAGAAAAGGAAAAGAAAAGTGAAAAAAATCAAGAATTTCTCTCTCTCTCTCTCTTTCTCTTTCTCTCTCCTTCTTTGCTCCACGTCTAAGCTCGAGCCTCCACGTCTCTATTTTTCTTCCTTCCTAGACCTGAATGAATGCTCCCCATGTCCAAAACCTCCTTTTATAGCTGCTAGAAGGCTGGAGTCAGTGACAGAGTTGTAGCAGGACACGAAGTGCAATTTTCGTAGCCAAGTTCGGTGCCTCAAAACACGTCACTTTCCTCGCTCAAATTTCAAAGAAACATCGTCCCTTAGTATTTTCTTGGGTTCTCTACATGATAGACGGTTCAGATCTACCATATGATCAAAGATGGTGGCCCAAAACTGCTTGAAAAAGTCAGTTTTCGCGGATGTGCGAAACCTTTCGCACCATTTCGCTGTTGTGATCGGTGGGCCCCACAGAAGCATTTTCTGGAAAATCTACCCCGTCCATTGGATTCAGAACGAAATTTCAGTTAAGAATGGGTGATTTTGAATATCCATTGGCGTGTCCCAGAGAAGAAATAACTAAAAGATCAGATTTGAACGCTACCAGGCAGCCCTTTTGTGGCCTCTGTATCTCACACGTGTGCATGCATGAGTGAAAAGTGACAACATGGTTTTGTAGTGCTCGCGACTGTCTACACGGTGGACGGTTTGGATTGAGCTTATGGGGCACGTGTGGGGCCCACAGTCGATCTAAAAAATGGCCAGCGGCAGTGCATTACGCGGTGCGAAAACGAAATTTTCCTCCGCTGTGATGATCGGTGGGGTCCACTTAGCTTTCTTTTCAAAAATCCACACCGTCCGTTGGCTTCAGGATGAAAAACCGTCCTAGAATGTATATCTTTGGTCTATTTCAGTGTGGCCCACGCTATTTTTCACTCCACCGTCCATTCTCTACTTTGAACGGCTGGATTTCGCTCCTCACCATCTTTTGTAATTCTGCCACCTATGCAGTGATAAGATGCTTCTTTTTCCCCATATGGACGGTCTGGATCAGAGTGTTGTCGCGTGATGGTGGCCCAAAGGAAAGGAGCGCAGCTCCCTGTTGCGTAAAGAAAAACGGGAAATCCCGTTTTAGGAAGGAGGTCGGGTCAGCAGCGCTGACCCGACTTGGTGCATTCAGTGGGCAGCATCCTTTGTGTATGTAATGTACACGCTCCTTGACGTGGGGTCCACTGAGATATTTGTTAGAAATATGCTCCGTCCATCCTCTTTTTAAGCACATTTTAACCGTAGGGACCAAATTTGAAGCATATCCAGATAGCAGGTGGGCCCCAAATTGAGGATTGATGGGCTGATCTGCCCATTAGGCCACTTCCGCAATGATCCAATAGATGATTTTTGACGTGTACGGTTAATTTATGGTCCTCAGGCCACGTATGAAGTTTCGAGCCGAATGGATGGTGGGAACCTCGTGATCTTGCATTCTGGACGTCCTTCAGGCCACTTGAGCTTCAGTTCTTTGATTTTTGTGGATCTCAGGCGTTGATCTTGGTCCCCAGGGGTGTATCCCTTACTTCTGGTGTCATCAGAGTGTTAAATTCATGCTTTAACATCCTTTTTCCATCCATGTTCATAAAATCACCTTGCAACACAAGAATGAGAAAACGAGCCATTTGACAGCATTATATTCGTAAATCCAGACAATATCTGGAGTCTAACATGTAATATTTGACCCTCAACACAAAGCTCTTAAAATTTTGATGCATACGAAGAAACAAATAGATTGAGATGCATAATCAAGCACAATGATTAATTACATTTCCATGGCATATACACTGAGCATGGATCGAGGGCCTTGTGTGTGAATAGCCCAAATCTCTTTAAAAAATCGCTGCAAACAAAGAAAAAAAAAGAAGATAAAAGGCCTATACAACCATTTGTGAAAAAGAGTTTAATTTGTATATTCTATAATCAATGAGAAATTGCTTGCTTTTTTCTCCCTCAATCATCCAAGTGTGGTAAGCATATGGATGTCACCACCACCAGCTAGGCCCCGTGAATGAAGCCGTCCATGTTTTGAACTATGCTATACGGGACAACATACATGAATGAATGGTGGTGTCTGAAACCATCTGACTATGAATTTAGAACAAAGAAAAGAAAATTATTTTTCTATTGACTCATATTCAACACTAAAAATCAAAGCTTAGGATCACAACTAAGAGTAATGATGAAATCATAACTTATTTGGTCGTAACACTAGTCAATGGGCATGTGGCCCCAATGGCTGGTAACACCTTGTGGATCCTAAGTCACGACGGAGGCAAAATGAATACAATACACTCCAGCTGGGGAACAATCATACTTTGATGACTCATTTAGTCGTATATGACTCGGGAAGTAAACTCCGTTTCAGCATTGAATGAGTCATACTAGTACCACGATTCGCCCGAGTAGTACCGCTATATGACTCCAACTTGGAATTACTGAATGTCAGCAATGGTCACCGAGTCAAAAAAAACCATGAACAATTTCGATCTTGTAAAAACCTTCCTGTTGAATTAGCACAGATCGGCACTCGGGCAGCATTCACTTGCAGTTCGTAGATGATATAGACATCCTACATTATCTTTCCTGGCTTTATTGCATTCTCTTACCGGAAGCAAGGGCAGGTGGACGTCTGTATCATCATTCTCACTTCATTCTCACTTATTTAATTTGGAGGTGACTACACGGTTGGATGCAATTCCTTCCCATGGAATACATGGCAAACAGGTTTACGCGTATTTAATTGAGGCTATTGACATAGTAGGCCACCGTGTAGATGGGCTGTAATTGCACAACTCTAATTATCTAGTCACTAGCTGTGAGTTCTCTTGGTTAGATGTGGACTGCTGCTATAACCCTTGCTTTCATAGGGGAGTATTCAAATGGTTACATCCATTCATAAATGGGATTATGTGAGATGCATTTGTTTCCGTTCAGTTCCATCCATCATTTGGAGAGGATAAGAAAGGTTGGGATTAGGTGGGATGGAATTCCATCTAGTATCCATGGAATTGCAGGCATTTGGTCCATGCTGGATTTTTGTGGATTTTGAAATCCACTACACGTGGGCCCTACATCGATGCATGCATTTATCCGTGAGGTTCATCCATATACACTGTTGTGGAAGAATTTGAGCCAACCACATTTGAGGAAAGCTAGGCCTGGTCGGTTGAGCGATCTCAAAGCAGGCGAACGACAGAGCTAAACGAGCCGTCTTGTGGCACAGTATTAGCTCGTCTACTTCGACTTAATTACATCGATCGATGTTCAGCTTCCAAGTTCTTTTGTAGAGTTTTCACATCAGCCTAGAACCCAGAAGATGCCATTACACACTCCATCTGTTGCCTCCGACCAGACCCTTGTCGATGAGCGACCAGGATCGGCCCACTTATGAGCTTGGACTGTTACAAGCAAGACCTAGAATTCAGGGTCGGGTCGGGTCGAATGAGGATGTGGCCTACAATCACGCTGATGAATCAACTCCAGTAATGTACATGAGGAGTGATGTTCGGCGCACGATTGCGAGGTAACCGCCAACGTCAGCACGTACACCATTCACGCCTAATGGCAGAAGTCATGCCAAGAATGACGGAAAGATTACTCCAACTAGGAGGTATAAATATGAGACACACCAATAGAAATAAGTATGCAAAATGTTTCACCCAAACCCTCATCTACACTACTTAGACCCATATTCCTAGCCTGACTTTAGCATCGGAGGGTCCCTTGCTCTAGGTAGGGTATCCTTTGTTTACATCCTGTGCAGGCTTACAGGGCTCAGCACTAGTGATCGGAGCTCGGCGAGGGTGAGCTAGATTTCTGCATCAACAAACACCATTTACACATGACATTCTCATTATATATGTGCAAGTGAACGACATTTGTTTTGAATTTGGTCCTTTGATTACACTTTCATGGTCCACCAAACATGACTTTGCTTAATCCAGTGTTTTCCCCAAAAAATATAAAACATGGGATCGGATGGCTACAATACCATGGTATTTTCAGACATGCAATCATTGTGTAATAATGATGTTACTCCCATCTAATACAATCCAATACCACTCAATTCCACGGTCACATATCAACAAGGTACATTGGGACCGAAGATGATGAGCTACGCGGATTAGATCCATGGTCCAATTCATCCCTAGAAACTGAGTGATCGAGAGGACCTAAGTCATCCTAAGTGGGGCCCAAATCTTCAGCCGAGACCGACCTAGCAACTGAGCCAATCTCCCGTGCATTTTCTAGGACCAGACGCAAATGTTTAAATCCCAAAACAGAGTCTCCTCCAACGGTCGGGGTAGAAACGGTACCTAGAATCGCTTATCATATCGAGGATCTGACGTGCGGTTGGGGTCGGGATGCCGGGGGAAGCTAGATTGGTGCCGGAATCTAATTTTCGACCGTTGGAAGAGCTGCTTTTGCCGTTGGGAAAGAGGAGGTCGAGGAAGAATGACTGGTAGCAGATGCCGTGGCGACCATTGAAGCCGGCAACAATCTTCCAGCCGTGGATTGTCGACACGTAGGAGAGATGCTCCGGTATGCTCTTCGCGATAGGACCTTGTTATCCAACACATCTGAATTAACGGAGGATTTTGCGGACGAGACCAGCACCTTTTTTTTTCTTTTTTTTTAAATAATAATAATTATTTATAATTTCCTTTATATTAATCAATTAGTTTTCTTATGTTGGGTCCTATCCGAGTTTGTCTGGGTCCATTTTTGGATGGTCCAAATTGGACCCATTTAAAAAACTAGGTCCACATCGATGTCAGAAGTGTTGATTTTTAGAGCTATCAGACCCAACATGGGTCAAACATTTGTTCCCAGACATGCTTAATGGATCCAAATTTTGTACCTGATCCACCCATCGTTGGGTCAGGTCTAATGACGCATTGATTTGACTCCACCTAGTTGAAGGCGAAAGTATCCCCGGCTAAAATGTTTACGTCTAGTATAGCTATCAAGCAATCTTTCTCTAGACACATGGCACACAATAGTTCCGTCTTTTTTACCTCTGTGGATTATACACCAAAAAACGACACCACCCATTTGCAGGCGAAAGTCTCCCTTGCTAAAATGCTTACTTCCAAGATAGCTTGCTATCAGGCACTCTTTCTCTAGACACATGGCACACATACATCTGATCTTAGATGAAGGATACCCAATAAATTTTGGACATACTATTTCAAACCCCTTATTATTTAAATCTTTTCCTTAGATGGCCGGTCCTTACTTGACTCGGCCCTATAAGGTTAAGGAAAGGGCCTTTTAAGCCCGAGTAAGGCCACAGGCAGGGCTTAAGGAACTAGGGCCTGGCCCTAGCCTGGCCATTTCCATCCCTACAAACCAGTCTTAAGACTTATTTTTACCTTGAATTCATAGCCTGGCTATATGTTTCTCATTTTAACTGTTTATCTGCAGATCATGAATTGAAAAGGCACAACTGTCTCCTCCGAAGTGATATTTGAACATGGGTCCCAACTGACTAATGGTTTGGATCGTGAAGCCATGGGACCCACTTGTACAAGCTGTAATACTGAGCATTGCACATTTCAAAATATCGAACATTCTACTTTACTACATGTCTATTCTAGAGACTGAGTAACTCAGCCAAGTCATATATCTTGACGAATCAGCATCAAGTCACACACCTTCTTCCATATACTGTGGAGGCAGATGGTGAACTGCACTTGCACTGTTCACAGGGTGTTTCTTTTAAGTGTGGACCGTCCATCATAGGAGCTACCTCGCGAACAGTCTCAGTTCGCCATCACCTTCCCAGTGAGTTAGGGATTGACGCTCATGTCAACCGCTTTCCACGCAAACTAAAAATCCGATACTAGGGCAAACCTTGATGCAACTGCAGTAGGGGCAACGCATGTGAGTCAATCCAGAGCATAAAATGTCAACTCACATTTTGAGGGAGCACTATGAAAAATTAAACGGCGAGGGAAACAATACCATCCAACACAAGCCATTAAATTTGAATGACTGACCATTTCCTTTGAACCACCCATTTGAAGGCCAACATGAGGTTAGAATCATAGGTGGTGGTAAATTTTTAGAACATGATCCATCTGCTACCACACTCGAATCATCGATGATATCAATGATGCGGTTCTCCTTGATCTCCGCTTACAACAGCCTAAGCAGATGTGTGCTTGATTCTCACCAAGAGTGATGGAAGTTCTTATTTCCACAGAAATTTCAAGAATATCATCCCAGATCATGGATGTCTAATTCCAACATGATTCTCAATTTTAGCTATCCAACTCCGCTCTCTTCAATGTGGCAGGCATGCAAGATCTTATTGTAAACGAGTTGGATTGGACTAGAAAGAAATGCGACTGAAATTTGAGGTACTTCTCACTATAATACCAGGAAATTTCATCAATTTCTCGATTTCCTCTTGATTGAACAGAATGATGGCAATTCAATCTATTTTGCATCCAAACACAGGAACAATATAATAATTCATTAACCAAATTGATTAGTCTGGTTTAAAAAGAAAATCCAAAAGCAGCTTGAAAGCAATTGCAATACATAATTTCAAAGATACATTAGTAGTAAAAAGACCAAATACTTAACCCTTGGTTTACAACAAACACCAACGGAAGGGAATCAAACATGCACCTGGACCTGGCGATGTTCATAACCTTACACAACCATAAGCTTCCATTATCTAGGCCCTGAGAGCACTGACGCCTGTGGTGGATCCGAGAAGATGTGGAAATCAGCCCCCGTAGTAGGATTACATGCCATAGCATTGCAAAATCTATAACTGATCTCTGGCTCTACTTCCATTGCTCCCTCTAGGACCTTCACCACCATAGACATCAGAGGCCTTCTTGTATGATCATCCTGCAAGCACCATGCTGCCAGCTTAATCATCTTCATGGCTTCTTCTCTATGCCATTCCATATCAGCACTTGACCCATCGATGATGTCAATCAGATGGTTCTCCTCGGCCTTCTCCTGCAACAACCTAAGCAGATGCATTCTTAGTTCTGAACAAGAGCGATCAAAGTTCTTCCTTCCACAAACAATTTCAAGAACAACCATCCCAAAACTATAGATGTCTACCTTCAACGTAATTCTAAGCTGTCGCCATTCTGGAGCAAGATACCCCGGAGTTCCTCTCATTGTCGTCTGTACTTGGCTTTGGTCTCTATCCATCATCTTCGATAACCCAAAATCTGAAACTTTGGCATTGAAGTTGTCGTCCAAGAGAATGTTCTGAGGCTTGATATCCAAATGAATGATTCTTTGATGACAATCTTCGTGAAGATAAGCCAGCCCTTTTGCTACATCCAGTATAATCTTCTTTCGGGTTTGCCAATCTAGAACCGGATTCTTATTTCCATTGAATATCCAGTGATCCAAAGATCCGTTGATCATGTACTCATAAACTAGAAGACGGTGAGATCTGTCTGCACAAAAGCCAATCAACCGCACGAGATTGAAATGGTGGATGTTGCCTATCGTTTCGACCTCCGCCAAGAACTCCTTCATTCCTTGCCCTGTTTTTTCCAATTGTTTCACTGCAATTTTGGTGCCATCTTTGAGAACTCCTTTAAACACAGATCCAAATCCTCCTTCTCCAAGCTTTTCCCTGAAATCATCCGTTGCAACGTGCAGGTCCTCATAAGAGAATCTCCCGGGCATTCCCAGTACTTGTTCGAAATATTCCCCTCCATCCTCCCTCTCTTTCTTCTTCTTCCTTGAAATCACAATGCACATAGCAAATAGAATAAAAACAACTAGCAATGCTACAGACCCTGAGATTATTGCAGCTAAATGGACTTTGTTTCCGGACGCACTGTTGGTGCCTGGTATTGGGAGTTGAATCTTGATGAATGCAGATGACTTTGAAATGTTAGTACCTGGTATTGGGTCTGCTCGTATCGACAGGATCTTGGTCAGCAAATAGCAGTGTCCATCGGAAGTGTTGCTGCCATAATTAAAGAAAGCAGCTTTGCAAGCACAGTTTTTCAAACATGCCAGCTTGCATCCTTCTAGATCCTTCAATTTCAGAACGGCGGCACCTGAATCGATGAAGTTGAAGTAGGAAAGGTTTCCAAAATCCACAAGACGGTGACGATGTAATGGACTCTGACAAGACAAGGGAGTAATTTCAGCGCATCCCTGGTTTGGCAATGGTCCTCTGATTTGCTCGAAGTAGTCCAACCCATCTAGCGCCTTCGGACAACTGCAATTGCCTCCTTTGCTGCAAACTCCATAATCGCCACAATCATGAGGATACTGGCAGTCATCCAAATGGTGAACTAGGAAATCATAAACCTCTCTCAAAACATCACTTTTTCGCCACTGGTAAGTCCTCAAATGCCCATCAAAACCTAGCCTCAGGTACTGATAGGGTCCAGATGCAGAGTCGGGGGATACCTTATGACTATAGTTGGTTTTTCCAATGGTGAGGACAAGGTTTTTGCCATGGAGTGCCGCATAGGTTGTTGGTCTGCTTCCAAGATAAGGTAAATCCTTGCATTCATAGAGAGATGCACACAGGAAGAAGGAATTTGTCGGAATTGTATCGTTTGATTTGTTCCAGTGCAAAGCCACCATTCTTTGATTCAGTCCTCTATGAAGATTTGGATCCGGCATCAACTGAACATACTTCAATGGTGGATCTGCTTCGACAAACGCAGCAAAACCAGCTGAAGTCATCTCAGCGTAGTACTGCCCACTGCTCCAATTCTTAGCTGAGGAGCTGGCAATAAGCCGACGGCCCTCATATAACTTCTGACCTGGGAGTAATGTGTCGGTCGGATGATCAAACGACTCCCAAACACTGTAGTTGGTACTGTAAAGCTGAAGATTTCCATTTTCTTGAAGGACAATGCGGACCACGGACTTACCGGACGTGTCAGTAGACCAGACTTTGGTGCCATCAGAATCTCGCAGTACCAGATCTCCATCGGAGGTCAGAGTCAACGTCCCGTTCTCTCTTATGGGGTTATCTCTGTTGGCTAACCAAACAAGGCCTGGAAAGCCTTCTTGAGGATCGGTAGCGCTGGCATTGAATGCTCTGAGAAAAACGATTGCAAGGAAATAGTAATCACAGCTGCCAGTGCAGATAAATCCACACGCGAAGACTGGTACGTCCGGATCGGAGCTGCTCCTCTTAAAGATTAACCTCACAAAGGAGCCGTCTCCATAGTCGATGGTGTCGATTATCGAATTGTTGTTCGACCATGTATAATCGCTCGAAATAGGTTCTACGTACGTCGTGAGAGTAGAGAAAAGACAGGAAGGAAAGCTGAGAATTGCGAAGAAGAAGATGCAGAGAACCATGACTCACACTCACAGTTTTCTACTTCAACAACAGGGTTCCAAGTTTTCTTTTATGGCACCCGCCTCTCCCATGTGGCAACGCAGAATACGTATAAGAAATTACGACAGTTAAACACACTGCGGACCTAGCTAGAGACGGACGGTCTTGTAAGGGGCTCTGTAGGCCACCATGATGTATAATAGTTTGACCGATCATTTTAAGGTATGAGCCCAAAAAAAGAAAAAGATTGAAGGATCAAGTAGACCACACTTCAGATGGGAATTGGAAGCTTACCATTGAAAACTTCAACAGACTTGAGTTCGATCGAAGATTTTTTTATTTTTTATTTTTCCTTTCATCTCGGTCTATGTGGCCTTATCAGCCGATTGGATGCTAGAAAGCCATTAATGGTAGGCGTTCAGTGGCCACTGTTTCTTGTGATATGGTCCGCTTGAAATTTGTGCCTGTTTCATGTCTTAAAATAAGCTGTAAAAACAAATGGCCGGTATGAGATGATTTAGCTCACCCCGTGGAAAAACAAACAACAAACAAACAAATAAAACAAAACCAAAAAAATTTGCATCATTACCTTTGCCTATACTTGTCAGCTGCGATTTATCAATGGCCAGCCACTGTTTTGTATGTTGTGGGCTGACTGTGGAGCGGATGGGGCTGACTTATGCGTGGGTGATCCCTATGGTGGGGCAACCTTTTGAAAGAGTTGGCCGTTACATGCACTTAATAACTTACAAGTGACACTATAACTTGTGGTCCACATTCTTAACTTGGGCGGATTGGCCGGTTGCAGAGGAGGGGGCCACGTCTAGACGTTGGCTATTGCTGCCAGTTGGGCCGCTCTGACGGCCCAGCAACGAAGGAATGGGTTCCTGGGGAGCAGCAAGGCTTGGTTCCAAAACGGGCAGACTCGGGCTCCATTGCAGCTATTGCAGGATTGGCCCGAAGATGATGGGCTACGTGGGACATATTAATGGTACAATTCATCTCAGAAACCGAGTGATACAGTTAGAGAGGGCCTAAGGCATCCTGAAGAGGGTCCAAATCTTCTGCCGAGATAGGCCCAGCGACTGAGCCCATCTCCCCTGCATTTTCTAGTACCAGACACAAATGTTTGAAGCACAAAACAGTCTACTCCAACGATCGGGGTAGAAACGGTACCTGGAATCCCTTCTCATAGCAAGGATTTGACGTCCGGCCTGGGTCGGGATGCAGGGGGAAGCTGGATTGGTGCCGGAATCTAATTTTTGGCGGTTTTGAGCTGCTTTCGCCAACGGCAGAGAGGAGATCGAGAAAGAATGACTGGTAGCAGATGCCGTGACAGCCATTGAAGCCGACAACAAGCTTCCAGCCATGAATTGTCGAGACGTAGGAGAGAGGCTCCGGGCTGCTCTTCGAGAGGATTTTGCGGACGAGACCAGCGCCCTTTTTGGGGCGGCTTGTGAGACATCTCCCTTCTTTCTAGCAATGGGTGTTGCTGACGACGAGGCAAAAGAGACCGGGCTTCAGAGATTAACGCCCGATCTGTATCGACCGGAATCAGGTGTCCCGCCTCCTTACGAATGGCAAAGATAATTGGGATCTGTATCTTGTAGGACGTAGTTAGGGCTATCAATGGGCAACATTGGCCCTCGGGACTTCAACTGAATTTAAGCCCGTTCATTAATTGGGCCGGGCCCAGGATGTGTCTAAGATCCTGTAATCCCAAGTTGAGCCTGACCCATCTCGGTACATTTAAGGTTGGAAGGGCATTTTTATCCATGTTTTGCATGATTGGGCATTACTTAATGAACACCTAGATCTTGCCCAAAAGAAAGTGGCTAGGATTGGGCTGGGCCATGCATAATCAGAGCGTACTGAGTAACTCAGTAAGCAATCCGATTTCCCCGACTAGTCGCTTTTACTCGATGGACCCCATCTGAACTGAAAATTTGATGGTAGGGCAAACTTCCAAGCAACTGCAATAGGGGCGCTCATGTGAACCAATCAAGGCCGTCAATCTCAGGTCGCCAGAAAATCAAACAGATTGGGAGATGATACCATTCAATATCAGCCACCCAATCTCATGCAGTGAGGGATTCGATATCAGCCACCCAATCTCATGCAGTGTGGGATTCGATATCAGCCACCCAATCTCATGTAGTGAGAGACGTGATGAGGCCGATCAACATAGCCTATTACCCTTAAAATAATATGAGAGGTTTCAAACTCACTCAAACATCCTGAAAACGTGACTTACCATGAATACCAAACTTACTATTTATAGACCGTGTCCATTCCTAGACTTCATGGCTTTTGGTCAAAATTAGTAAACGTCCAATTTAGCCTAATCATGTTATTAGCCTAGGCAAGCCGGCATAGCAGGTTGTTTGGTTAAACTAGTTTTTTTCTTCCCGAAAATCATATATGATATGTCAAAAAACTCAACCCGGTTTGTGAGTTATAACTATTTTAAGGTCTTGACGATCGAGATCATTCCCACATTCGATCGGGCCTTCTCTGGTCCATCTTGCCATGAAGGTATTTGCTACCCACATCTTTTTCTTCTCCTCATTTTGTCTTTTGTGTTATTTAGATTATCTTAGGAGGTGGAGCTTTTTATATTGGTATTGGTTTGGGAGGATTTATATATTTATCTCATGAATTTTCAATTGCAATCACCGCAAGGATACTTTCGAGCCTCAACAAACCATTGGTTTGATTACCTAACCGCAAGCCCCACTCACCAGAACATAGAACTCGGGCATGGTTCTAAGAGATGCGGGATACACATCATATAATTCCTCTCCTACATTCATTATCCTCTTTTTCTTTTTTTTTAAATTGAAATTTTTTATTGGTGGCTGAATCTAACTGTGGGTATTTGAATTTGGGTCAATTGGCTTGACAATAACTATCTTTCCGGAGCATCTTCCTGTCTTTGGCTAACATCACCCAATCTTGTAAGCCTCGATGAACTTTCATTGGATAATCCATTTATTTATTTCTTTAATCTGTTGGAAATTTGTAGCTGAATCGTTATTTCCTCTTTGTCAAACACTAATGATTAAATTTGATTGATATTGCATCGAAACATGATATAAATCTTTTAATAGAAAAATAAAACATTGAGCTTATTCTCTTACCAATATCGATTAGTAGACTACCAATTATAAGGTTACCATCCAATATATGTAAATGATAAAAGGAGATATTATTGGATTAATTTCATCTTATTAAGTGCACATGATAGCCACGTATTTAGTGGAGATACGAATGCAAACGGAGGAGTTGCGGCGGCAGATGAACAAGCAGGTGGAGCAGCTTGTGGAGAAGAATGACCGAGTGGGTTGTTGAGCATCTAGAACAATTGGAGCAGCAGATGACGGAGCATATATATGACAGCAGATGAGAGAAAATATGACCCCATTGACGATGGCCTTAACTTCGAGCAATGTCCTCAATATAAATGTTGTTTTATGTGAATCAATTACATTTGCACAAGCTGGCTCAACATCCATTTATAGGAATACACTCAAGTTCGACGGAACCAATAGAAAAGGGAGAAGAATTAGTAGTCGATTCTTTTCTTTACATAATTGTATAGTAACATCTATACTTGAGATTTCATTGTTTTATAATGATTTACGTAGATTATGTAACACTCCATACTTTTCTGTACTCGAGTGTTACTATATAAACTGACTTAGTTGGATGCAAACCTGACTTAGTGATCATTCACGTGCAACCTAGTTTAAATCTAACCTTCGAAGGTGATGCCCATCCACATATCAAACCACCCAGTGGTCAAATTAAATATACTAAGTACATTATCTTATAAATTTTACACAAACATGGATCAAAAGATTATAAATGTATTTTGATAATAAATAATGTATGAAAATGCATTGTAATAGAGTGATACGCATGTATATAAAATATTATGAAAATAATATTACATTAACTAAATATAGTGGATAATAATTTTGCAATTATAATTGAATTATAAATGTATTAAACATATAGGTAAAAAAAAATTATTAGACATCTTAATAAGGTGGTATATTATTTAACGATATGATTTTAAAAGAGATATTGTACAATTTTCAATCCATACATATGTGTAATATGATAATGCATATTAGGAATTTTATATTAATAAATGTATGACTAATAGCATGTTAATATTATAAATTATATTTATATATATGTACGAGTTTTTAATTATCTTAAGTATAAGTAAATTAATATAAATATTAGCATTGATTAATAATACATGATGAAAGCCTTAAATGAACCCTTGAACTCTTTTAACTGTTGAAACAAAATTCTAAACTTATCTGACCATCGGATCTAGATTTATGGGCTGAATAAAACCCCGAAAGGTATAATATGGCCCACCTAGGCCTCACCATTGACCCAAACTAGGTCGGGACCCCAATATGGGGCCCCAGGCCAATTGGACGGAGTGGATTTAACATAAACATCATAGTGGCCCCCACTTGAGGTGCGTGTGCACCATGGACCATCATGCACGATGTACACCGAACCAAGATACTCGGTCAACCAACGTTTGACTGAACTCAAAAATACCAAATTTCTCAAAACACATTCCCGCCAACTCCCTGTTTAAAAACATTTATCTTTTAACTTCAAAGTGGGCCACCATAGTCATTTTCCAAACGATCCAAGCCGTCCATTCTCCTCATGGGGTCCGCCCGACCCAAACGATATAGGGATTCAGCCCCACACATAGGGACTTGGGATTTGGGTCCCAACCATCCTTCTCCTTCGTTAGCAGCTAGGATCAGGAGAGAAAGACCATCCAGTGGCTTGAGGGGCAAGCAACCACCTGCTTTATCCAAAGGACTGAGGCGTCTACCAAAACAGCTGTGAGAGTCCTATCATGGAGCCAAAAACGAGTAAACAAGGCAATAATGAAGGTGGCAGAGCCTTCCATTTATGGAATGCTGGGAGCTGGCGCCACCTACGACCATAGCTTAACCCTGCCTATAAATAGGCATTTCTACCCTGGGGATTCCACATAAAAGAGAGTTAAGAAGGAAGGAAAGGGTGAAGAAAAAGAGAGAGAAAACAGAGGGAGAGAAGAGAGGGAGAAAACAGAGGGAAGGGTGCATCCTTGATGAGCTTGGAGCACACTACCCCAGCTCAGTCCGAGAAAACTGAACTGAGTCGAGTCAGTGTGGGACCACAACAACACCATTTGAATGAGAAAAAAGAAGGACAAAGAAAGAAAAGAGAGGAAAAAGGAGAAGGAGGTGTGTGCGTGTCAACCCAAGCTCGGGTCGGAACCGACTGAAACAGGTAAAAACTTTCCCTTTTTTTGAGGCTCTAAAATGAACTTGAACCAAGCTCCACCATGCCCCTCAAACAAACCACCAAACAGAGCCCTGTTCATAGCTGAAAGACACCCGCAGTAGGAACCATACATAGAGCTAAAGCAGGCTCTGTTTTAAAGCTCAAAGTGGCATGCGTTCGGGCACTATTTCAAGGCCGAAATTGGCCTGAGTATGCCCTGTTTTGGGGCCAAGCAATGACGTGTAATGGCCCAGATAGCAGTTGAAACCCAGTCCAGGAACAGCTCACAAAACGAGCTCTGTTGAGCTGCAGCACGGGCTGATATCAGTCCGAAAATTGAGGCAGGAATGACCCTATTTCGGGCCGTTCTTGGATGGTGATGTTAAATCATATCTTATTGAAATAAGAATCTACAACTATCATGAAAATCACAAAAAAAAAAACATACCGGAATCTGCCATAATATAATCTCCTTTTTGAAGAAGACTTGTAGCAATTATTTCTTTCACTTAATCCCTTTTCTTTGCTTTACCAGAATGTATGAGAAAATTTGATAAAAGAAAAATATATAGGTAAAGAGAGGACAATTTCTACGTACAAATGAAACAATTATCCTACTCCCCATAAAAGTAGGCAGATAAGAGAAATAACATTCCTTATTTTTTCTCACTCATTAAGTAATCGTGCATATCTTTCTAAAGCCAATAACTACCTTATCTCATTAAGTCTAAATAATGTCTATATTGCCCTTTTATGCGGGACATATTTCAACATTCTCCCACTTAGCCCAGATAAATGACACTTATTAAGATTTACAAGGCAAACATAATATGCACATAATATTATCTTATTTGCACTTTAGTGAGATTATAATAATATCATAATTAAATAACTTACTAACATGAGTCATAGTGGTAAATATCAATAAAGTAACATCTTCCCTTCCGTGCACTACAATGCTAGGAACTTATTTAATCATAATCCATATTAAGAAGTAACTGTAATGTCTCATAATGTCTTTGTCAAAGACGATTCCTGTTATGGGAAATCTGAGCTCACAATAGAACGCTGCTTCGAGGAAAAGTCCGAGACGAGTCGCGACACTCTGGACCTGTCTCAAGACGAGACCCATCCGAGCAGCCGACTTGGTTGAGGTCGGACCTATCCGAGCAGTCGTGACCCTCCCGATCTACGCTGTAACCGTTCTGCTCTAACCTACATTCCGAGATGAATGACGTTCCGAGCCGAGCATACAGTCCGAACAGAGCGAACGTTCCGAGCCGAGCGAACGTTCAGATGCGCATATCTCACTCGCTGAACATGAAAACTGCCATAACCAAACATGGCCGATAACCTCGCTCGCAGATACGCATAATCCGCCAGATACGCTATATGATTGATAGATTGCGGAGGGTATCTCCACGATCCGGAAATCCCCCTGATCGTGCCGAGATTATCGGATCCAAACCACTCGACAGCCAAGTATAAATAGTGCATTACGCCATATCTACAGGTACGTAAAATCGAGCTCTCCTCTTCTACTCTACTTAAACCCTGATTCCATTGTCCTGACTTAGGCATCGGAGGGTCCCCCGGCTTAGCCAGGGTCACCTTTGCTCGTCTTCTTGGTGCAGGTTCCAGGGATAATAAGTGGAGGAAGAGCCGACCAGATTTTGGCATCAACATTTTTTGGCGCTGTCTGTGAAAATCTGAAACAAGAAGTCAGGTTCTCATTTCCCCTAAGCAATGACGAGGAAGAAGAAAGCTACAATGGTGCAGCCGCAACCTGATGAGCAGACTCGGTCGTCATCACCGCTTCATGCCGAGTCTGCCCCAGGGCCATCTCAGCGTTCGCGTAATCGGTCGAACAAGTACCGTGTCATGCAGAATGAGATCCAGGCCCTGCGTGATGAGATAAACCAGATGAAACAACAGCGGGAGCCAGAATTACGCCCGGCTCAAGAACAACCCGTTCTCGAGCCGGTGGGGCTATTTGCAGAAACCCGCTCCGTGCCGAGGAGTGTGAGGCCCGAAGTTCCCCAACGTTCGGGGGTACCGCAGTCGGGTCAAAATCTTCCTACGGCACGTGGCGAGGCATCCACACGGAACGAGCCTGTTCGGGCTCCGACAACCGTCCACTCAGCCACATCCGCCCTGCCACCCACGGACCTCCGTCATCAGTTAGAGCGGAGAAGGGAAGGGAGAATATCGGAGGCTGAACATATCCCAGAGGTCATTGTAGAAAACAAAGACCCATGGGAAGCGCAATTTGCGGAGCTAAAGGACAAGTTCCTGATATTGGAGAAAAAATAGCAACAATCAACGGTTATAGCCACGATCCAAGAGATGATGGAAGAGACCGAACCTCCTTTCACCCCAACCATCATGGCCGAGGTGATGCCGCATAGGTTCCAGATGCCTCCCGTCATCCAGTATTCGGGATCGGGGGATCCATTAGAGCACTTGGAGTCCTACCGATCGTAGATACAGATCCAAATAGCAACGGATGCAATGATGTGTAGGGGGTTTTCTATCACCCTCACAGGGTCCGCTCGGATCTGGTACCGCTGGCTGAAACCTAATTCCGTAGGCTCATTCACGGAACTGAGCCGACTATTCCTTACGCAATTCATAAGCGGTAAGAGAAGTCGGAAGCCCAACACTCACCTGCTTACCATTAAGCAGGCACCGAAAGAATCGTTGAAGGATTACATCGCTCTCTTCAATGAAGAAGCGTTACATGTCGAGGACTACGATGATAAAACGGCCCTCGCCACCATCCTGAGAGAACTGAAGGAAGGAAAGTTCGCCTTCTCCATCGGAAAAAATCCTCCGAAGACATTGGCGAACTTCATGGCGAAAGTTCAAAAGTATACTAATGCCGAGGAGTTCACTAACGCCCACAAGGGTACGCAAGTGTCCGACTCGACGAGTTAAAGGAAGATGCATCGGAACGAAGACTCTCAGCCATCCAGCAAAGGAACTGATGACCGCGCTTCCCGCAATCGTCGACCAAGCCGCAGGCCGGAGGGGAAATTCCGTTCCTATACCCCACTTAACGCATCAGCCAAGCAGATTCTGTTGGATATCCGAGGAGACAGACTGCTCAATTAGTCAGTTTGTATGAGAGCTGATCCAGAGCACCGGGACAAACGAAAATACTGTCGTTTCCACCGGGACCACGGTCATAACACGGATGACTGCGTAGATCTGAAGGACGAGATTGAGTCCCTCATCCGCAAGGGACATCTGCGCCGTTACACCAAAAAGGTGAAGTCCGCTCGGAGAGAGGAGCGACCGTGGGAGCAGCCGAACAACCCCCCAGAGGAACTCGCCGAAATTCGCACTATTTTCGGGGGTTCGACTGGGGAGGAGACTCAAATAGGGCTCGAAAAGCCCATTCCCGGAGGTCCGAGTCGGAACACCATATCCACCTAGCAGAACGTCCCAACAAGGAACTCCGAGTCACTCCGTGCAACCTGACCTTCACGAAAGAGGATGCGCGTGGGATCCAGCATCCGCATGGTGATGCACTAGTGGTCACCATGACCATAGTCAATCACAAAGTGTACCAAATCTTAGTCGACACTGGAAGTTCGGCTGATGTCATGTACTCCGAGGCATTCGAAAAGATGGGAATTCCACGGTCCAAACTCTGACCTGTGAAGACTCCCTTGCACGGCTTTGCTAGAAAGAGAGTCATCTCCGAAGGGGCCATCTCCCTCCCAGTGACAGCGGGAGAAGGGCAACATCAAGTCACACTCCTGGTTGACTTTCTTGTTGTCAATGTTCCCTCAGTCCACAACATGATCCTGGGTAGACCCTCCCTCAATGCAATGAGGGCAGTTGTCTCGACTTACCATCTGATGATGAAGTTCCCGGCTGAAGACGGGATTGGTTATCTCCGAGGCGATCAACGTGAAGCTCGGAGATGTTATGCGATAGCCGTGAGAAAATGGGCCGCTAAACAAACGCTCGTAGTCGACGCCCTGGACCCTCGCGGAGCGACAGAGAGCTCTCCCGTCGAAGATCTAACAAGAATACCTCTCGATGAATCGGACCCGAGCAAAACTGTTCAGCTCGGAGCATCCCTGGATCCCGAGCGGAGAGACAAGTTACTGGCCTTCTTGAGGCAGCACCGTGACGTTTTCGCATGGTCACAGGCGGATATGCCGGGGATCTCACCCGATGTGCTGGTCCACAGGCTGAATGTGGACCCGGACCACCGGCCAGTGAAGCAAAAAAGAAGACCGTTCGATGCCGAGCGATATGAAGCCATTGCCGAGGAGGTCTCAGTCCTGCTCGATGCGGGCTTCATAGAAGAAGTGTATTACCCTGACTAGATAGCAAATGTTGTGCTCGTCAGGAAGTCAAACGGGAAGTAGCGGGTCTGCGTAAACTACTCCGATCTGAATAAGGCTTGTCCCAAAGACAGCTTCCTGTTACCTCGGATCGACTAATGGTGGACAGCACGGCCGGACACGAGTTACTCTCATTCCTCGACGCCTACTCCAGGTACAACCAGATTACTATGCATCCCCCAGACTGGCAGAAGACTACCTTTGTCACGGATAGGGGGCTCTACTGTTACCGGGTTATGCCGTTTGACCTGAAAAATGCTGGGGCAACATATCAGAAGTTAGTGAATCAGATGTTCGCCAAATAGATCGGACACAGCATGGAGGTGTATGTAGACGACATGTTGGTAAAAAGTATCAAAGCTTCCGACCACCTCGCTGATCTCGAAGAAACATTCAACGTCCTTCGTGAATATCAGATGAAGCTCAACCCCGCCAAGTGTGTGTTCGGAGTTGAGTCAGGGAAGTTCTTGGGCTTCCAGGTCAGCCAGCGAGGGATTGAGGCTAACCCAGACAAAATCAAGGCTCTCCTCGACATGAATTCACCTTAGACTTTAAAGGAGATACAGTGTATCACGGGAAGAGTTGCCGCCCTCAGACGTTTCATATCTAGGGCTACAGACAAATGCCTTCCTTTCTTCCAGCAGCTGAAGGGCCACAAGAGGACGGAATGGACGCCGGAGTGCGAGCAAGCCTTCCAGCAGTTGAAACAGTACTTGGGATCACCGCCTCTCTTGTCCAAGCCGGAGGAAGGAGAGCCCTTGTTCCTCTACCTCACCGTTTCGACTCCAGTTGTCAGCTCGGCTCTGATCCGAGAAGTCGGAGCCAAGCAGTATCCCATTTACTACGTAAGCAAAGCCATAGTACCAGCAGAAACGAGGTACCAGTCCTTGGAAAAATTGGCTCTCTGCCTTGTCGTCTCGGCCAGAAGACTACGGTCGTACTTCCATGCCCACTCCATAATCGTGCTAACGGATTCCCCTCTGAGGCAGGTCCTCCAGAGACCTGAAGTGTCAGGTCGGATGACCAAATGGGCTGTAGAGCTCGGAGAGTTTGACATTCAGTTCTGACCCAGGACGCACTCAAGGGATAAGCCGTGGCAGACTTCATCACTGAGTTTACAACTCCAGACGAAGAGTAAGTCGGGAAGGAAGTCGAGATGACACTGCCCGCCCCGTTGAGTAATCAAGAATCCGCATCAGATCCGGGGTGGGTCCTTTATGTTGATGGATCTTTCAACGTTAAAGGAGCAGGGGTCGGTGTCGTCCTGGTCGTGCCTGATTCAACGACGATCTAATACGCCATCAGACTCGGGTTCAAAGCTTCAAAAAATGAGGCCGAATACGAAGCGCTGCTGGCTAGGCTCAGGCTGGCAGCAAGCTTGGGTGTTCAGACCCTGCAAATCCGCAGTGACTCACAGTTGGTGGTGAACCATATCTCCTCGGAGTACGAAGCTAAGGAAGTCAGAATGATCGCCTACCTCGAAGAAGCAAGGAAATTGATCGAGAAGTTCTGGAGCTGCACCGTCCTACAGGTCCCCAGAACCGAGAACTCATGAGCCGACGCCTTAGCAAAGATCACCTTGGCCTTCGAGGGTAAGATCCCACGTTTTGTTCCGGTCGAGTTCGTCGAACGCCCGAGTATCAGCCAGTCGGAGGAGGTCAACCCCGTCCAACCCATTCCTAGCTGGATGGACCCAATTTTCAATTACCTCTCAACTGGCAAGGCCCCCTCAGATAAGTTAGAGGCGAGACGACTAAGGACCCGAGCGGCACATTATGCCATATTGGACGGAGTGCTGTATAAGAAGGAGCATTCTCAACCTTACCTTAGGTGCCTCCAACCGGATGAGGCGAATTACGTGATTCGGGAGATTCATGAGGGAATCTGCGGAAATCATTCAGGCAGTCGTGCCTTGGCCATGAAGATACTCCGGCAAGGATATTTCTAGCCAACTCTTAAACAAGATGCCAAAGATTTTGTTCGGAAGTGTGACAAGTGTCAGCGTTTCGCTGCCGTGCCAAGGCAACCAACAGAAGAAATGACCCCTATGAGTGGGCCATAGTCGTTCGCCCAATGGGAGATTGACATCATCGGTCCCTTGCCCACTGGGAAGGGTCAGGTCAAGTTTGCTATAGTCGCGGTCGACTACTTCACTAAGTGGGTCGATGCCGAGTCAGTTGCAAAGATCACCGAGCAGAAGGTGATCGACTTTGTGTGGAAAAATATCATCTGCCGGTTTAGAATTCTGAGGACCATCGTTTCTGACAACAGCCGTCAATTCGACAATGTTAAGTTTCGCAGTATCTGTCAAGGGCTTGGCATTGCGAACGCCTACTCATCACCTCGGCACCCGCAGTCGAACAGACAAGTAGAGGCGGTCAACAAAATCATCAAGCATCATCTCAAGACGAACCTGGAAAAAGTAAAAGGAAATTAGGCTGAAGAGCTCCCCTTCGTCCTCTGGGCTTATAGAACTACGTCTCAGACTTCGACGGGCGAAACTCCATTTTCATTATCCTACGGCTCGGAGGCAATGGTACTAGTTAAAATCGGACTCCCTACAGCACGGGTTAGGGGCTTCGAAGAAAGTCATAACTCCGAGCAGATAGCAGCTAATCTGAATTTGCTCGAGGAACTCAGAGAAGTTTCTAAGCTCCGAGTAGCGGCTCGACACCAACAGGTTGCACACTTTTACAATTCCAAAGTCAAAGTCAAGCGCTTCCGACCAGGGAACTTAGTCCTCCGACGGGTTTTCCAGAACACGGCCGAGCCAGGAGCATGAGCGTTCGGACCCAATTGGGAAGGTCCGTATCGCGTGGTCAGATCTGTTAAACCGGGCTCGTACCACCTGTAAGACCTCGAAGGCCGTCATCTCTCTCACCCTTGGAATGCCGAGCACTCGAAGATCTACTACCCCTGAGGAACTAGCCTTTAAGGCTCGCAATAAAATGTACGCCTCCGAGCGACTAGCCTTTAAGGCTCTTAATAAAAGATCTACTTTTGCATGCGTCCGACTGCCTCACTCGTACAGGCGCAAGTTAAACGGTCCAATCCTCTAAGGGATCGGAACCTAACCCTACGAAAGGTCGACAAGGCATCCCTCCAAGGGAAAAAGCCTAATGATAGCGCGACCCTCCGATTAAGTGTTCAGCTCGACAGATAACAAAGCCAAAGTGACGAGCCGAGAATCCTAAGGGGTTGGACCCAACTAAGGCTTGGGCCGAGAGGGCTCAGACAACCGGCCCTAAAAACTAACTAAACGACAATTGAATAAACCCTTAAAGAAATCAGATCGACATACAAATGGACAATGTGAAAAGAATTTTCTTCATTAAATCCCCTCGGAGGGACAAAAGTACATAGGTGGAAGTACATTGATAGTTTCAAAAAAAAAAAAAAAGGCAAGCAAAATGATAATCTTCAGGCCGAAAGAGGTGTTTGGGCATCAGGAGCCTGGCGTCGAGAGATGGATCCGAATGGGCGACTTCAACCAGAGCGTCTTCAGTGTCGTCGGGCAAGAGGGAATCGAGATCTAAGTCTGGGTATAAACCCAGAATCGCCTCGAGACATGCATCGAAGCCGCGGTTGTAGAACGTTGCGGCCTCAGCATCCCTCTCCTTAGAAGTCTTGAAGCTTTCCACTGCAGCAGCAACCGCTGCGGCCAAAGAAGCCTCATCCTTCACCCTCTGGGCTTCTAAAGCTTGATTCACGGCTCGTGTCCGCTCCTCAGTCGCCTCAAATTTGGCACGATTCAGAGCTTCCCCAAGCCGAACCGTCTCCATGGCCAAGGAGTCCGCGTGGGCCCTGGCACGGATCAACTCAGTAGTCGCTGCGTCTCCGCCCTTCTTAAAATCATCTACCTTATCCTACAAATATAGCTCCCTAGCTTCCAAGTCCATGACGACTCCCTGCAGTCGCCTGACCCTGGCTCTCTCGCCCATAATCTGTTGACGAAGGCCAGTCTCCTCAGACCTTAATGCCGCCACCTTGGCCCGGAGAGCCTCCAACTCTGCCTCTGTCTCCTTACGCTCCCGCACTCTCTGACGAATGGAGAGCAGCATCGGGACGGCCTGAACAAAAAGTAAAGATCAGCCTACAGTGCGTAACGATAAAAAAAAGGGGTCTTCCCCGATACATACCATGTAGTACACGGAGGCGAAATCGTTCAAGAAGCCGCTCTCCCACCGCTCAAGAGTCTGGGCGATATCCTCTTCCTTAGCGTGCTTGGCAGCCCACGGAGCCAAGCAAGCCATATGATAATCGGGCTCAAACCTCCCGCCGCTTGTGCCCGCCTGGGCCCAAGCCACAGCCCCCTCAGCTCCTACCCTACTGCCGACCGAGTTTTGACTCTCGACGCGGACCTCCCCCCGACCTCGGGGGGAAAAACGCATTATTAGCTATTTTGTTGGCCTCCTCCCGTTCGGAGGAGGAGGGCACAGCGATAGGGGCCTCAGGGACCACGACAGACACTTCCGCTATGGGGGGAACGGCAGCGGATGGAGAATGAGGATCAACCGTGCTCGGCACGACAGGGGTGCCGACCACAGTCGTCTGGACGAGCCCAGGCAGAAGACGTACCACCGGACGCAAGATTGTCGGGGGAACCGCAACAGTCCCAAGGTGCGTCGGAATCGGTGGTACGGAGGACGAGCTAACTGGCTTTAGAGTTGGGGCTGATGGAGTTGGTGCGGCAGAAGATTCCCCCACGTGAGGGAGAGCTGACTTCTTCCGAGTGATCTTCACTTTGGGGGCTTCTTTGAGCAACTCCGCTGCGGTCGGAGCTGCTCTCCTCTTCCGGGCCCCGGACACCTCAACCATGCCTGCAAAAGAAAACTGTCAGTTACTAAGTGAAGAAAAGATTATTGAAGAGGTCAGGACAGCTTACTCAGAGATGTGACGAGAGGTTGGGATTTGTAGAGCCCGGACCAGTGAAGGTTGGCCGCAGTTATCAGATCAGCCCAGAAGCGAAGCGACTTGGACCGCACTCTGGCCTTTGCGACCTGATTCCTCTGGTCCGAGTCTAGGAGCGACAACCCCTTTGCAAAAGCTGTAAAAAAGAAAAAATTTTACTTCTACGAGAGCAGGTGAAAATCGAAACAGTGACTCGGATGTAAAATGAAGTCCGACCTGGCTTTGTAAAATGGGTCAGAACCCGAGCTGTCAAGGTCCCAAGTTCAGCCGTCAGTGCCTCCCAATCACCTGCCGCCCAGAACCATTTGTTCTTCCAGTCCTTGTTGGAAGACGGCAGGTGCATCACCAACCCCAAGTCGCAAAATAATACCAGGGATCATTGCTGTCATGCTTGACCGAGTATAGGCTCAGCAGCTCCTCTGGGGTCAGCTCGGAGTTCCCAACTTGCTTCCAAATTATGAAGGCTGAGACCATCACCCTCCATGCATTCGGAGCGAACTGTCCGGGGGCTAATCCGAGATAGGTCGCCACCTTCCGGATAAAAGGATGCAGTGGGAGAGGAACCCCGCACTGCAGCGCGCAGAGAAAAATGGCCACCTCACCCTCAGCTGGAGCGCCAGCAACATCCAAAGGGCTAGGAGCCCTTATTTGCACAGAGTCGGGAACCTGGAACTCCGAGTGGATCCATTCCATTTAGGATTCTGACATGACAGAACCCCCAGGGACAACCTCTGTGGTCCGCAGGCTCGCAGGCATATCAGTGGCGGTATGAGTTTCGACTCGGCGAGCTCGGGGGCGGCCTTCTTGCTGGGTTGCTTTGTCTTAGAAGCCAACGTTTTTTGCTTCCGAGGCGGGGGGTACAGTCGAGTGGTCTCGAAAGGGCAGTCAGAAGATCCGCTTACGCTCTCGGTACTCCCCGGCTCGGAGTCGTCACCATAATCGCGGACCATCTCCAAATCGAAAGACATTGTGAAAATAAGGATGGAGGTGCGGGAGACTAACTGGATGATGGCAGGAAATCGCCTTTCTGCCGAAAACCTCGAATTCTGCCGGAATCGCCTCTCGTCGAAAATCGCCTCCTCCGGTGTGTTCTTACGAATCAGAACATAAAATGGCAAATGAAAATTTGGGACGCCTTATATAGGCAGCGAAAGGATTCTGCATTAATGGCGAGCCATAATGGCAGCAGCCGAATTGGCACGAGCCGACCTCCGAGCACACCTGGCAACGTTGCATTGGCGAGATACGAACAAATCGTACGGCTCTGACATCGGACTGCGTACCTCGATAGGTGAAGCGACGCCCCGGCACTAGGAACCGTCATGCGCACGCCTCCTCCGGCCTGCGTGGCAACCTCTCATAGGCTGGGAGGAGATTCGGGATCGTAACCATCGCCACGTGTTGGCCAAGGCGACTAGTGCGCGCGCGATTCAAGATCAGTCATCATTGGGATGAGGGCGGGAGATTTCTTACTTAAGTACTCTCCGAGCTGGCAAGCAAACTCGAAGAGTAGGGGGCTTCTGTTATGGGAAATCTGAGCTCACAATAGAACGCTACTTCGAGGAAAAGTCCGAGCCGAGTCGCAACACTCTGGACCTGTCTCAAGACGAGACCCATCCGAGCAGCCGACTTGGTTGAGGTTGGACCTATCCGAGCAGTCGTGACCCTCCCGATCTACATTGTAACCGTTCTGCTCTAACCTACATTCCGAGACGAACAACGTTCCGAGCCGAGCATACAGTCCGAACAGAGCGAACGTTCCGAGCCGAGCGAACGTTCAGATGCGCATATCCCACTCGCTGAACATGGAAACTGCCATAACCAAACGTGACCGATAACCTCGCTCGCAGATACGCATAATCCGCCAGATACACTACATGATCGATAGATTGCGGAGGGTATCTCCACGATCCGGGAATCCCCCTAATCGTGCCAAGATTATCTGATCCAGACCACTCGACAGCCAAGTATAAATAGTGCATTACGTCATATCTATAGGTACGTAAAATCAGGCTCTCCTCTTCTACTCTACTTAGACCCTGATTCCCTTGTCCTGACTTAGGCATCGGAGGGTCCCCCGGCTTAGCCAGGGTCACCTTTGCTCGTCTTCTTGGTGCAGGTTCCAGGGATAATACATGGAGGGAGAGCCGACCAGATTTTGGCATCAACAATTCCTGTCATCAATCATCTATTTTCATAATTACGTAATTGATGGTAAACAAGAAAAATGTCAGAAACACAATTAGTGATATCTTTATAGATGTTATAGAATATATATATATATATATATATATATATATATATATATATATATATATATATATATATATATATATATATATATATATATAAAGATCTACAAATATACCTCAGGGATTGCAATAAAGACCTATGCGATCAACATGTTCTTTAAATGTCTTTAATGCTAACCCTTTAGTCAAAGGATTTGCAATCATGAGCTTAGTCTTAATATGTTTTATAAACACTATTCGTTTCTAAACTTCCTCCTTAACAGCTAAATATTTGAGCTCCATGTGCTTAGCGCCATTAGAATATTTGTCATTCTTAGAGAAAAAGACTGTTGCGGAATTATCACAATACATTCTTAGTGGCCTGACAATGCTTTCGACAATTTCAAGTCCCGAGATAAAATTTCGCAACCATAAAGCATGAACTGTGACCTTAAAACATGCCGCAAATTCAGCTTCTATATTAGAACTGCTATGATAGTCTATTTGACACTTTTTCATAATATTGCTCCTCCAGCTAATAGAAACAAGTAACCAAAAGTTGACTCCGACTATCAACACAACTAGCAAAATCTGAGTCAAAGTAGTCAACCACCTCTAATTGATCAGATCTTCGATACGTGAGCATATAGTGTCTTGTTCCCTTCAGATATCTTAAAACCTTCTTTGCAGCTTTCCAATGCTCCATTCCGGAATTACTTTGGTATCTCCAAAGCATTCCAACTACAAAACTAATATCCGGTCTTGTACAGGTTTGAGCATACATCAAGCTTCCAACAACAGATGCATAAGCCATCTTTTTCTTTTCTAATGCATTTTGTGGACAATCCTATTCACTGAACTTGTCCCCTTTACAAATAGGAGTAGGAGTGGCCGCACATTCGTCTATATGAAATCTTTCAAGAACTTTATTAATATATCCCTTCTGAGACAACCCTAACAATCCACGTGATCTTTCGTGAAATATTTCAATTCGTATCACGTAAGTTGCCTCACCCATATCTTTCATTTCAAAGTTCATAGAAAGAAATTTCTTGGTTTCATTCAACAAACCAAGATCATTACTGGCAAGCAATATGTCGTCAACATACAGAATCAAGAAAATAAACTTGCTCTCACTGACCTTTAGATATATACACTGATCAACAGTATTTTCCTCAAACCCAAAGGACATGATGGTATCATTAAACTTGAGATACCATTGTTTGGAAGCTTGTTTAAGTCCATAAATTGACTTCTTTAATTTGCATGTCATATGCTCCTTTCCTTTAATCAAGAAACCTTTAGGTTGATTCATATAAACCTCTTCATCTAAATTTTCATTTAGAAAAGTAATTTTTTCATTCATTTGGCGTAACTCCAAATCATAGTGAGCCACCAAAGTCATTATGATCTTAAGAGAGTCCTTCTTCGATATAGGAGAGAATGTCTCTTTGTAATCAATACATCCCTTTTGAGTGAAACCTTTTACAACAAGTCTAGCTTTATGTTGTTCAATCTTGCCATTGCAGTCTCATTTAGTCTTAAAGACCCACTTACACCTGATTGTCTTAAAACCTTCAGGCAAATCAACGACGTCCCAAACTTTATTTTGTTTCATTGATTTCAACTCATCATTTATAGCATTGATCCATTTTTTAGAGTCATTACTTTCAATGGCTTGTGAAAATGAAATAGGATCTTTACTTGTCCCTAAATCATAATCAGATTCTTATAAATATACTAAATAATCATCTGAAATAGCTGATTTCCTTTCTTTTTGAGATCTCCTTAATGTCATTCCTTGTGATTGTTTTACAACTAGTTCATTGGTGACATTCTCATTATGAAGTGATTAGTCACTAGTTTGTTGTTTAATGTTATCATACTGTTCGACAACTGGAGAAACAACAATTTCCTTTGAAGTTATGGGTATCGGGATAGGCATCCGAATTTCTTTAATAACTACATTACGTGATATATCACTCCTAATTTCACCATTCTCAAGAAATCTGGCATTTTCAGTTTCAAAAATTTTCATATTATGATTAGGGCAATAAAACCTATACCCTTTGGACTTCTCTGGGTAACCAATAAAGTACCCACTTACAGTTCTAGAATCCAACTTCTTTTCATCTGGATTATAGATCCTAGCCTCAGCTGGACAACCTCAAATATGAAAATGTCTCAAACTCGGTTTCCTTCCTGTCCACAATTCAGAAGGAGTCTTTTGAATTGCTTTATTTAGAACCCGGTTAAGCAAATAAATGGCTATTTTAAGGGCCTCCATCCATAATGAAATGGGTACAGAGGAATTACTTAACATACTCCTAACCATTTTCATAAGAGTACGGTTACGCCTTTCAACTACACCATTTTGCTGAGGAGTACCAGGCATTATGTATTGTGCACAAATACCATGCTCTTTTAGGAATTTAGCAAACGGTCCTGGACATTGTCTCATTCCATCATATCTTCCGTAATACTCACCACCTCTAGTTTGAATGATTTTCACATTTCTATTTAATTGTCGCTCAACTTCAGTAATATATGCCTTTAAAGCATTTATTGCTTGAAACTTTTCATGTAACAAATAGACATAACCATAATGTGAAAAATCATCGATAAAAGTGATAAAGTACTTTTCTCCACCAAAAGACGGTGAGTCAAAAGGTCCACAAATATCGATATGGATAATCTCCAGAAGTTTTCCACTTCTTTTGGCGCCTTTCTTTGTATGTTTGGTTTCCTTTCCTTTAATGCAATCCACACATACATCGAAATTAGTAAAATCAAGATTTAAAAGAATTCTATCTTTTACCAATCTCTCTATTCTTTTTTTGGATATATGACCCAGTCTTTTATTCCACAAGAAAGAAGAATTCTCATTAACTCTACTACATTTAGTTCTAATATCATGATGTAAAGTGAGGAGTGATTTAACAAAATTTTGTTAAGATTAAATCTATATAACCACTCAGATAAAACACCAGAATCAACAAATGAGTCATTTCTCAACAAACGAAAACCTTTATGTTCAAAATATAAAGCATAACCATCATAATCAAGTCTTGACATGGAAATTAAATTTCTATAAATAGTAAGAATATAAAAAGTATTAAATAGGTCTAAACAATAGCTTGACTCTAAAAATAAATGTAAAGTTCCAATGCCAACAACTAGTACTTGAGTTCCATTTCCAAGACTATAAAATACGTATTTTTCTTTATGCTCTAGATCGAAAGGTATCCCTACATTAAATTTGAAACATGAATAGTAGAACCAGAGTCAATCCACCATGTATTAGAAGGAACTTGTGTCATATTTGATTTGAAACATAAATAAGCCAAAAACTTACCCTTCTTTTCAAACCAAGCTCTACGTTTCGGGCAATTTTTCTGTATATGCCCATAGCCATGACAAAAATAGCATTTCGGTCCATTATGTTCCTTCTTATGGGTCCCATTGACATGAGAAGGTTCAGCAATCTTCCTCTTCAGTTTCTTTCTTTTGTTTCCAACTCCATGACTCATAACATTAACTGAATGTTGTCCTTGTTGCCTAAGCCTTACCTCTTCTTGAATTAACATACTCACCAATTCATTCACATTCCACTTTTCTTTAATAGTGTTATAATGAATCTAAAATGGCCCATACTGAGTAGCAAGGAATTCAAAATGAATTGAATAAGGAAACTTTTATCAATATTCATACCTAGAGATTTGAGTCTGACAGCTAGATTGGTCATTTCAAGGACATGCTCATTCATTTCACGGCTACCATCAAATTTCATGGTGGTAAGCTCAGCCATTAATTTCCCTCTAAGGGACTTATCTGCTGAATGAAAACGATCTTCCATAGCCTGGAAATATTTCTTTGCATTTTCAATTTGAGAAAGCGTTGATTTAATATTGTTTGCAATACACATTCACATAAACATGATGCTTAATTTATTTGATCTTTCTCATGACTTAAATAAATCTTGTTGTTCTGAACTGCTTGTTTTAGTAATAGCAGCCGGTTTGTCAATTTGCAATGCTAAGTCAAGATCCAGAACACCAAGGTGGAACTGAACATGTTTCTTCCAGTCAGAAAAATTAGTTCCACTAAAGATCGGAACAGAAGAAGCTAGCGAATGAAGCAAAACAAGAACTGACACTGCAATAAAATCATCACAATATTAATGCTTTAAGAAAATCACTTTCATTAGTAATATTGCGTTCAATTTTTGTATTAACTAATGCAATATACTAATATTCAAATTCAATATTAATTTTTCATTCACCTAGGCATAATTGATAACCCCTTAAAGTTTGATTGGTTTGTCACCTTTGGGCATCGATTCCAATCTCACTTTCATTCTATCAATTGACCTAATTAATTTAATGACTACTTGAAAGTTGGTGCACGTTTGGGTCAAACCATAATAATCAAAATAATCATTCCATAATAATTTAGCAAAGTCATAATTCAATTCAATATTTATAACTTTTCTCAGCAAGATCACTTTGGTGACAACATGCTAACCATAATATAAATATTGATTGATAAATAACCAAGCAAAAATCTGTCCACGTTCAAAATAGATAGTAAGTCCAATAAAACAACAAAGAGAATTTTATTCAGCCACAAAATCAAATGTTGAATTGGTCAATGGGTTTCATATAATGCATACAACAAATCCGAAATCAACCCATACGAAATCAAGTCGATAATGTGAAATCTCATCATAAATCAAAACAAACAGAAATTCCAATAAATCCGGCTAATATGAGATTTCATGAATTCAATTAAATCCGGTGAAATATAAATTTGTGTTCTAAACATCATATAACATAAAATCTTGCACACAAATTATAAGAAAAATCATGATAGTTTCAAGCATGCTCTGATACCACATGTTAAATCATATCTTATTGAAAAAAGAATCTTCAACTATCATGAAAATCACAAAAAAAAAATATACCAGAATCTACCATAATATAATCTCCTTTTTGAAGAAGACTTGTAGCAATTATTTCTTTCACTTAACCGATTTTCTTTGTTTTACCGGAATGTATGGAAAAATCTGATAAAAGAAAAATATATACGCAGAGAGAGAACAATTCCTACGTACAAATGAAACAGCTATCCTACTCCTCATAAAAGTAGGCAGATAGGAGAAATAACCTCCCCTATTTTCTCTCACTCATTAAGTAACTGTGCATATCTTTCTAAAGCCAATAACTATCTTATCTCATTAAGTCCAAATAATGTCCATATTATCCTTTTATGTGGGACATATTTCAACAAGTGAAGGTGGCAGCCACCGTGCCGCTGGTTAAGCACTGGTGAGGGTAAACAAGGACGGCCAGGAAACGGGCCGTGTTTGAGCTGAGAAACGAGGCCGGGAATGGCCTCCAAGATAGCCTGTGACAGAGGCAATTTCAAGTCAATGAAGGAGGTAGCCAAGCACGTGGACTGCATGTGGGCTTCACCAAGTTGCTAGTGGGCCTCACCAAAAAGAAAAGAAATCCAAGGCCACACCCTGGGTAAACTTCAAATGGGCTATTGGCGATTGGTGGGCCACACAAGATCAGGCCGTCCATTTGTGGATGCTACCCCCCTGGGCCGTCCATCTATGGAAAGGGTCTGGGCCGTCCATCAGAAGACGTAAGCCCCTGGACGTTTTCAAAAAAAAAAAAAAAAAACTATATACATGTGTATGTATATAAAGTACCTGCATGAAAAATTTTTAAATACTATTATATTACATCCACACGTGAATGTAACTGGTGGGTCCCACATGTGTGGACCCACCTCTAGTAAATGCATTCCATTCAGTACAACATCTGTATTGCATCCTGGACCGTCTATCAATGGACGTCCTGATCTGGGCAAACCGCTCTACACTGGGCCCTACCACATTTGCAGGTGGACCAATGGCAAGTGGAGGGCCACACCAAATTCCGTTCGTCCATCCATTTTGGCAGACCTCCATCTTGGCCGTTCATCCCAGGACGTCCATCTATGAGCATCCAGTAATGGACGTTTGACATACACATTGAATAGGAGGTAGATACATATATAATAATATAATAATAGGTATCATATGACATATCCTATATACACGCATGTGTATATAACACTATATAATGGGATTGGCCCCACGTACCATGCTATGCCCAGTGGTCAGCATGTTGGACCCACACTGATATAACATATATATGTAAATAGTATGCACAAGTGGTGGGCCCCATGTGGGACCCACGTTGGTATGATATTGGAACATGTATCTTATATGTATGATATATAATAATAATTAAATATACATCAGGTATTTAATATAACATGTAAGTATATGTCAATACATGTGATACATAATGCTTAAATATATCAAGTGCATGAGTGATGGTGTACATCTGGGGACCACACTGCGGAAAATAGTGGGATGAGCGTCCACCATTGATACGGCCACTGTCATTTGTAATATTGTCCAAGTGGTCTTCCAACTTGATCTACCCTCTTGAAGAACGCTCTAAAGGCGAAATGCAATAGGCACCATGGTGAGCCCACTGGCCTATTGAATATATTCACTGTCCACCTAACATGATGCATGGGCCAGCCCACTTGGGTCAAATTGGGACCCAACACCCAGGGCCGAAATGGGCCCAATTTGGCATATAGTAGTGAGGAGTCTCGAGCCCAGTTGGGCCACCTTACTAGGGTATATAGGATAGGCCTAGAACAAAACCTAGAAGGCCTTGGTGTCCCTTCGGACCCTCACAATTAGTTGGATAAAACTATGAAAATGCTTGACAGATATAAGTTTTGATTTTAGAAAACTCGTTGACCTCAGGCCACAAGAAGACTCAGGCCGAATTCGAGAACACTACCATACAGGTGATGATTCTTCTCCTTGAGCTTTTCATTTTCCTAGTAGCCTAAGTTATAGTTTTTATTTAAATTTATAATTGATATCTCTATCTCAAAGTTGCATGTGTTAATTGTTGGAATTGAATTGCTACATTACATGTTTAATGTTTATCTTGCATATTTATTCATGCTTGTGGATTATTTGTGGATTGCTTATGGAACTTAAACTGGTACACCGGTGGAAAACCCTCACCTATATGTGTACACCCATACTTGGGATGTAACTCGATTGGTTGTGATAGTAATGGACCTTTGGCTTAGTGGTTATTAAATGATTGTTTAAATTAATCATTGATGTGAGCCTACCATCCAGAGTTTTTGTGTCCAATGGTTTTCAAGGATGGCCTTTTATCGCATTGTTTTAATATTGCCCTATGTGGCTTATTTTGATAATTGCCTTATGTGGCTTGTTTTGGGTATTTTTCTTATATGGGTTCGATATTTTATATCATGCAACCATGCGATGGTAAGCCCTATATATTGTAATATGATTGGCCACTAGTCAATGGGTTTCTATTAAACATCCTAAGATGATAATCTCATGAGTCAGGGATGGTAATAATGAGATACTATGCCCAAGCTGTCGGCCTACGCTGGGCTCTGAGCTCCTTGTAGTGACCCTTGAGTTACTTAAATTGGCCGATTGCAACTGGACTAATAATATTTTAACTAATCATGCATTCATGGTATATTGGCGATGACGAGTGGCTGTTCTGGATGCTGTAGCATGTGCCCTAGAGTTATTGGGGTATCGTTTCGCTAGTTCCCAGACCGCCGACTATCGACCCCTGTCCGACTGGATGATCATTTCTAGGTCGATGTGTATTTATACATCCATGCATATAAAAAGAGTGCATTATGTATTGTTTTGATTGCCTTGTTATTTTATAAAAATGCTTACCTAATGCAGTAGTGTGTAATCTTGAGGGGAATTCATACTGAGTTGGTCACTCATCAATCAAAAATATAACCGTACAGGTAACACAGGTGGCTTAAGTGATATCCAGGTTCAGACTGATGAGGAGTTGTTATGGTGGCCAAGGACACGTGGTTGTACTTGTCAAGGAAGCTGCGCGATCTTGCGGCTTTCATTTGTGTTTCACATATTTTTAAATTTCTCATGTGTGTAATCTTGTATTTATTATTGTGGAGACATTGGTTTGTACAAGTCATTATAGGCAACCACTTGTATATTCTAAATGAAATGAAAATTTTTCTTCATGTTGATTTGTTCATTTTACGCTCATCTGCTTACTCTGATAAATGATGGAGAAAAAAAATATATATACTCGAATTTGACCATCCTTTAAGGTTAACACTCGGGTTTCTGAGAAACGAGTCATATACTCGGGTCTTAAAACATGGGGCGTTACAGATTATTATATTTAATAAATTGTGCTTTTATAATTGTTTATATCTCGATGAATAATTGAATTAAATGAATGAATAGATGCTTGAATAAATGATTGAATTTAATGAATGAATAAATGATTATATAAGTTTAACAATTAAAACATGTATAAGTTTATTCAAACAACTAATTAAAATTAAAATTAAAATTATTATAAAAAAAAAAAACTTTTAGCCTTACTTTATAAATGAGGCTAAAATATATTTTTAGATCAGTTGATAGAAACTAAAGATAAAGATGGCTTTAGCCTTTGTTGAGATCAACTGTGGCTAAAATTTAAATTTAGGCTCGATTGACAAGAGCCAATTTTTAAAATTGGATTTAGCCTTAATTTTCAATAATTGAGGTTAAAAGCTAAATTTACCATTGGTTAGTTGATGCCAGTAAAGCTTAAACTAGTTTTAACCTTGGTTTTACTTTAGAGGCTACAACCAATTGATTAAAGGCTTTAGCCTGAGTTGTTGAGAATCAAGGTTAAAATTGAAATTTAGCCTTGATTAGATGCAACCGATTCTAAAATTTAAATGTTCTTTTAGCCTTAATTAGAGAACCAAGGCAAAAAGCTTTTTAGCTTCGACTGCCAAAACTAAGGCTAAAGCCTTTAACAATGTGGTTGTAACACATTGGCTTGGATTTAGCCTCGGTTTTTAACTTTTTAACCATGATTTTGAACCGAGGCTAAAATCCTTTTTCTTGTAGCAAGTCCAAGTAGGAGATACGGTGGTGGGATTTCGAGTAGAATCTGAAATCCACTTCACCTGTGAGCCTTACATTGATGCATGTGTTTTATCCACCCCTCCACACTCAAGTTGCATATGTATATAGGTAGCCAGCATCAGTTGTGAAATCTAATTCGTTGATTACAATTTTATGGTCCACCAAATGTTGATTTCGCCTAATCCACTGTTTTTCTTAAAGAAAAAAAAAAAAAAAAAAAAGACCCTAAATGAAAATGCGATCATATTTCCAAACATGATCATCGCGTGATAATGGTGTTAATTTCTCCACGGTGGAAACCAACTCATCTGGCGTTCCAAAACAGGCTGACGGAGCAAAGTCAATCACAGGTGCTTCCTACTATACCTCCCGTAGAAAATCCACCTTTTGTGGGACCAGGTACCTTCACATGATGAGGTGACTGATTGGGTGATTCTAGACTTGAATTAATTAGGTCACTGATACATCTTAACGTGGGTCAAGGTTCATCTCCCACCACATACGAATGTCCCGCGTTTTCTACAAATTCAAGACCGGCGGCTTTCAAAGTCAAGTGTGGGGTTGCATGGAAATTAATTCCAGGGCCCTCTTGTGAAAGGGAAACAAATTGTTTTGACTACTTTTCACGTCTACCTCTTCCTTCTTTTTTATTCTCCGTTATCTCCCGTTCTGGCAAGTGTGAGGTTTCTGATAGAGTAGGGTGCACCATCGTAATATAAAGCGGTTGGTTTCACTCTGGAAATCAATACTTACGCTGATGTGAACTTAATTCATATTCTCCATACGACCATACAGAAACTGCGGTGTTATAATCATACCTGATTGATGATCCCGACCTTTGAATACTGGGTTCAAATATTAGCCATTAAATATTCATCTTCAGACGGAATTATCAATTAAACAAATGCTTCTTATGATGCCCAGGTAGCATCAAATCCAAAACATGAATGGAATTCAAAACATCATGAATGCAATCTCAGATAGAAACTGTTGGTGTATTTTTATGGGATGGCTCCACAGGATGGATCGTCTCCCACCTACACAATTAGCACTACAAAAGGAGACCCTGGCTAAAGCCGGGGAACCTCCGATGCTTAAGTCAGTCTTTTAATTTAATGGCAAGGGGTTTTCTTAGTTCAGAATCGCGTACCTGCTTCTGTAAAAAGCTTGGATATTTATAGATCTTATGAATCCTCATCATACGAGGATTCTTCTCCTGACTATCAGGAGATTTACTCCTCTTTGTTGATTGCTCCCGATCACGAGAATCTCGGGATCAGATACTCATATTCCTGGATCTTCGGAGCAGTATTTGCATTCATACCGCCTTCTGTTATCTCGGCTCGGTCGCTACCGACTCTAGGGGAGTCTCGGTCGAGTCGGGAATATAAGTTTTTTGCCTTCTCACGGATGGAACAGTCTCGGTGGTTATCCGTCATCCTTCCTTACTCCGTGGCCGACAGAACCAATTTCTTAGGTCGGTTTTATTCTATTGGTCGGGTGGCTTATAACATGCTCGACCTTCTGTAGGCTTATGCAGACGAAGTTATCTCTCTGATAGAATAACTTTAATCGTCTTTTGCTTATGCCTCTTGGCTTATCACTTATTCTCTCGGCTCTGACCGTTGTCTCGGACCCTTCGGGCAGTGCCAACGAAGCCGACTTACCTGGAATCCGAGTCTCCGGACTTAAACATATTTTTTCCCAACAGAAACCATAGTTTGAAAACTTAAGAACACAACTCGACTTGATATTCACATGAGTGGGGCCGGCTTATAGACTCAAGCTAACTAAATACTTAATAAACATGTTTTATTTCTATGAATAATAATGAATATTTAAGGGAGAGAGAGAGAGAGAGAGAAAGAGAGAGATACTCAGTTGTGCATGCGGTTAGCACTTAGCACCTAGTGACATGAGAGCCTTGCTATCAACCGTCGGAGCAGCGGATGGTTATGATAAAGCTACTCTTACGCTAGAGTTTAAGAGAGTTTCCATACCATGCATGCCTCATCTCCGGACGCTCATTTAATTTGTTTTTTGAGCTTATTTTAGGATTTTAGAGTGAGACCAAAAGTGATCAAGATACAATACTCTAGTGGGCCACACTAAAGGAAATAGTGGGTAGGGAATTCCTACCGTTGAAACCTCCATGGGCCCGGATTGGGTACTTCCTCGTCCCGAGATAGGGATAGACTAGGGCTCTAAGGGCCACTGTGATATATGGATTTTATCCACACAGTCCATGCATTTCTTCATGTCATTTTAGCCCAAGTGGACCCCAAAACGGGGATTATAGGCTTATCGTTGAAAACTTCTTGGGAACAATAGAAGTTTTGGATCAAGCTGATATTTGTGTTTTACCTTCATCCAGGTCTCTCTGAACTTGTTAACAGGTTGGATGAAAAATAAACATCACGATGCGCCCTCGGAAGGTTTCAACAGTAGGTGTCATTAACACTACCGTTGCGTCCAGTGGTGTTGGCCATTTGAATCTTGATCTCCCTCATTTATGTTGTCCAAGCTTAAAATGACGTGGCAAAATGTAGATAAAATCCATACGTCACAATTGCCCTCTGAGCCCTAGCCTGTAACTATTTCGGAACGGGGGAGTACCCAATCCGTCTCCGGAAAGGGACGCGGATTTCCTTCTAAAGCCTTTCCCAATGAGTTACTGCACCGGGATGCTTAGGTGGGGCCCACCGTGAAGTTTGTGAGAAATCTACTCGGTCCATCCGTTTTCTGGATCATTTTAGAACAATAGGCAAAAATTCAGGTTGATCCAAAACTCAAGATGGCCATACGAAAGTAAATAGTAAGGATTCAATGACCACCGTTGAAACATTTTCATGGCCAAAAAATTTTCATACTAGGCTAAATTTTTTGTTTTTTCACTTTATACCAGTGGAAATGGGCTTATAAACGGTTTGGATGGAATAGAAACATCAAGGTGGAGCCCAAAAAGGTTTCAACGGCAGGAAACTCTTTCACCGGTTATCATTCTCGCATGGCCGCATTGAGTCATGGATCCATCGATTTTTAGTCTCATGTTCTAAAATAATCCAAAATAAATAGATGGAGTGGAGATTTTTTTAAACATCATGGTGGTCCTCACGTAGCATCACAGGAACTTTCCGTGAAAGTTTGAAATCCGCGTCCGAAAAGGAAGAGGGAGAGATTAGGTGTTACACGGGTAACATCTCGGTGGGACGCGGATTATCAACCGATATCACCGAGTTCCGTGGACCTCGTCATGATGTACGTGTTTTATCCACACCTTCGGTCCATTAAGAGAGATCATTTTAGGGCATAACACATAGACACAGGCAGATCCAAAGCTCAAGTGGACCCACTACAGGAAAAAAGTGAGGACAGTGATGCCCAACGCTGAAATCTTCCTGGGCCCACATGATGTTTATTTGAGATCAAACCTGTTTAGAAGAAGGGAAAATACAAGCATCAGCTTCATCCAAAACTTATGTGGCTCCCAAGAAGATTTTAATGGTAGGCATTTAATTACAGTGCCATTCTTGGTGCCCAAGGATGGTAGGTGGGACCCACCGCTATGAGAAATCCAGTGCATCCATCCATTTTGCGAGCTTATTTCATGACATGCAAACAAAAATCATGAGAACTAAAAACTCAAGTGGGTCTCACGAGATGGAAAATTGGGAAAAGAAATTCTTACAGCTAAACCATTCGGGCTCCAACTTGATATTTATATATCATAGGTTATTCCCACTTGGATTAAGTAAAAACATGGTAAATTTAAGCTGATACAATACTTTTATGGTCAGTAGAATGTTTCAACAGTGCTCGCTGAAAATCCACTGTTTCCTCTAGTGCGACTCACTTGAGTTTTGAATCCTTCTGATTTTTTGTCGCATGTCATGAAATGAGCTCAGAAACTGGATGAACGGAGTGGATTTCTCATAGACATAGTGGTGGGTCTCACCCACTATCCTTGGGTAGGAACTTCTTTGGCGGAAAATCCGCGACCGCTCCAAGGTGCGCCAAGGTATCCTGTCGGGATGGTCTGCAGGAAACCATTCCGAGTCTCCACGACTCGCATTGAATCAACCAAGTTATCAAGTTGAGTTGATGAGTCTACCCAAGTTAGTGACGGGTGATTCCTACTAAACATCATGGTTTTCAGCCAAAAATAATGTCCTATTTGGCTTCACCAATTCTTAATATTGCAAATTGTTAAAGTAGTTTGTGGTACCCAAAATCATATATGACACATGAAGATAACTCATTCCTGTTTGCGCCAGTTTTAAGCTCATAACAGTTCAGTTCATTTCTGCCTCTGATCGGACCTTTTCTGGTCCATCATGGCCATGAAAATGTCAGCGGCCCCGCTCTACATCAGTTAGGGCCAAGTCCATGTGAGAACTGAGCATCCTAAAGACTCTCTGCGAGTTTGTGTTGAGTTGACTAGTTATGAAGGAGTTGACCAGTTATGAAGTCTAGTCGACCAAAAGTGGTAGGACCGAGTTTCCTAGAGACTGGCTTGAAATCTCACCGAGTGAAGTTTTTCACGCGCACACACACCCACACACTCAACACTGTAGTAAGATTTTGCCACCTATGGATACTCGAATCCTTGACTGAGAGAAGTTGAATCATGCGAGTTCCGGGGTCTGTGAATTTTAGAACAAAATGGCATCAAATCCTATAAAAATCTAAAGGGTGAAATATGGGATCCGCCAATCATGCAAAATCCACTGTATAGATTCATGTAGGAAAAATCAGGGTGGGACTATCATCATTTTCGAATGAGCCTATCCAATATCATATACGTATGAATAGCATGTGGCGATTGGCAGCCTTTACAGCAGTCTGCTTGTGATGGAGAAAATATCGCGTGTAATGTGATTATGACGTGTCATTCACGTACGTAAAGTTAGACCATCCAAATTATGGACCCAAATTAGGATGTGATCATCGAAGGAAGCTGGCACTGATGTACCATCCTAAGTAGTCCATTGGTGTAAATCTAGGCAATGGTGCAAAATCAATAAACTAATTTTCAACAATGATCAGTGGTTTTGATCTTCTCATCGAATATGATTTTAAATCCTGTGGTGGATTCCATTACGTGAGCAGTTTGAGTTCTGATGATAAACAGAAGGTTACGAAAGAAAATATACAGGAATACAATTCAACCAATAATGCAACACACCCACCTTCTGCCGTTTACAGTGCACTAGATCGTGACCTGCATTTGCAGTGTATGGACACCATCGGCCAATTCTCCACAGCGCATTGATTGGACAGTAAGCATCAGTGTCTTTCTTTGACTATGGACTCTCCGTGATAGGGCTACCACATGAATGGTCTCAGTTCACCGTACCCCTCTAACACAGGGAAGTATCCTGATGAAGTCAATCACCATCTTTCTCAATCATAACAACTCCCAATCCATGTATCTCTCTTGATTCTTCGGAGGATAAAATAGAAATAATTTTTAATAAATTTAAAAATAAATTAATTGATGATAAAAATGAAATTGCAATCTTTAAATAATGAGTTCAAACCTATTTTAAACTCAAACTCTAACTCAAACACCCAAAAGATATGACCTATCATAAATAGTAAACTTATTATTTATATACGGTCATCATTCCTACTAGATTTTATGGTTTTTGGCCAATTATACTAAGTGTCCAGTTTAGCCTAAACACATTATTCTCTTAATTTTTATGAATCATTTTCATGATCAAAAGTTATATTGAAATTAAAACTTACTATTTATAATCAAAGCAAATTTAAAATGGACTTTTAACCATCGATCTAATAGAATCTCACAAATCCAATGTATGGAACTCGGCAGAACAGAGTTAGTTGGCTAAAGTAGCTTCTACTATCCCAAAATCATATATGATATGTTCAAACCAAAATGAGTTTTTGAACATATCATATATGATTTTGGGTTAGAAAAGCTACTTTAACCAACCAACCCCGCTATGCTAAGTTTTAATTCGATAATAACTTTTGATCCCAAAATGGTAACCATGAAGTCTTTTTTTTTACTAGAAGTTTACTATTTATAGTAAGTGACGTTTTTAGGGAGTTTGAGATGGAGTTCAAGTCTTAAACTTTATCCTACGTTGGCGTTCACTATTTAAAGGATTGTGATTTTGTTTTTTAGCATCAATCATTTTAATTTTCTCATTATTAGAAATTATTTCTATTTTCATCCCTAGTGAATATGAGGAATTTCTTGGAGTCTAAAGAAGCAGGAAGAGGGTGATCAACCTCATCATGTCATTCTTGTCAATCGGACTAGAAAGAAATGCTACTGAAATTTGAGGTAGAACTCCTAGCTATAAATACAGGGAAATTTCATCAGTTTCTGTCATTTCCTGTAAATTAAACAGAATGACTGTAAATCAAGCTTCTTTGCTTCCAAACGCAGCAACAATGTAATAATTCATCAACCAAATTGGCAAGTCTGGTTTACAAACAAAATCCAACGGCAGCTTGAAAGCAATTGCAATACATAATTCCAAAGATAAAGTACTAATTAAAACACCAAATACTTGAACTTTCGGTTTACAACAAACACAAACAGAAGGGAAGCAAACATGTACCTGGACTTGCCAATCTTCATTCCTTGCGCAACCAAAAACTTCCATCATCTAGGTGCTGAGAGCACGGACGCCTGCTGTGGATTAGAGGAGGAGGAGGAATCAGCCCTAGTAGTAGGATTATTTGCCATGGCATTGCAAAATCTATAACCGATCTCTGGCTCTACTTCCATTGCTCCCTCTAATACCTTCACCACCATAGACATCAGAGGCCTTCTTGTATGATCATCCTGCAAGCACCACGCTGCGAGCCTAATCATCTTCATGGCTTCATCTCTATGCAATTGCATATCTGCACTTGACCCATCGATGATGTCAATCAGACGGTTCTCCTCGGCCTTCTCCTGCAACAACCTAAGCAGATGCTTGCTCTGTTCTGAACGATAGCTATCCAAGTTCTTCCTTCCACAAACAATTTCAAGAACAACAATCCCGAAACTATAGATGTCTACTTTCAAGGTAACTCTAAGCTGTTGCCATTCCGGAGCAAGATATCCTGGAGTTCCTCTCATTGTCGTCTGTACTTGGCTCTGGTCTCTATCCATCAGCTTCGACAACCCAAAATCTGAAACTTTGGCATGGAAATTGTCATCCAAGAGAATGTTCTGAGGCTTGATATCCAAATGAACGATTCGTTGCCGGCATTCTTCGTGAAGATAAGCCAATCCTTTTGCTATATCAAGTATAATCTTCTTTCGGGTCTGCCAATCTAGAACTTGATTCTTATTTCTATCGAATATCCAGTTATCCAAGGACCCGTTGCTCATGTACTCATAAACTAGGAGTTGATGAGATCTCTCTGCACAAAAGCCGATCAACTGCACGAGATTGAAATGGTGGATGTTGCCTATTGTTTCCACCTCTGCCAAGAACTCCTTCATTCCTTGTCCTATGTTTTCCAATTGTTTCACTGCAATTTTTGTTCCATCTTCCAGAATTCCTTTAAACACGGATCCAAATCCTCCTTCTCCAAGCTTTTCCTTGAAATCTTTCGTTGCGGTACGCAGGTCCTCATAAGAGAATCTCCGAGGCATTCCCAGTACTCGTTTGAAATATTCCCTTTCATGATCCCTCTCTCTCTTCTTCTTCCTCCTTGAAATTACAACGCAGATAGCAGATACAATAAAAACAACTAGCAACGCTACAGACCCTGATATTATTGCACCTAAAGGAAACTTGCTTCTGGACTTAACAGGTAGAGGAATCTCTGGCGGAGGAGGCGGAAGACGTGGTGCTGAGTAAGGGAGTTGAATCTTGAAGAATGCTGATGAATTGGAATCGCCAGGTATTGGGTTTGCTCGTATCGACAAGATCTTGGACAACAAATAGCAGTGTCCATCGGACGTGTTGCTGCCATGCTCGAAGAAAGCAGCTTTGCAATCACAGTTTTTCAAACATGCCTGCTTGCATCCATCTAGATCTTTCAACTTCTGATCGGCAGCGCGTGAATCGATGAAGTTGAAGTAGGAAAGGTTTCCAAAATCCACAAGACGATGACGATCTAATGGACTCTGGCAAGACAAAGGAGTGATTTCAGAGCATCCCTGGTTTGGCAATGGTCCTTTGATTCGCTTGAAGTAGTCCAGCCCATTTAGCGCTTTCAGACAACTGCAATTGCCGCCTCCTCCGCAAACTCCATAATCGCCACAATCGTGAGGGTACTGGCAGTCATCCCAAGTTTGAACTACGAAATCACAAACCTCTTTCAAAACACCGTTTTTCTGCCACCGATAAGACCTCAAATGCCCATCGAAACCTAGCCTCAGGTACTGATAGGATCCGTCGGCAGAGTAAGGACATATCCGAAAACTATAGGTGGTTTTTCCATTGGTGAGGGCAAGGTTTTCACCATCTAGTGCTGCATAAGTTGTTGGTCTGCTTCCAGAAATAGGTCGGCATGGAATTAAATATGAACAACCTTTGGTATGCGGAATTATCTGATTTGGATTCAATGTCGGGTACGTAATTGCCGTATTTGAAGTAGTTGGAGTCGAACTTCCACTACGATATAGACCCGGCATCAACTGAACATACATCAATGGTGGAACTGCTTCGACAAACGCAGCGAAACCAGCAGAAGTCATCTCAGCGTAGTACTGCCCACTGCTCCAATTCTTAGCTGAGGAACTGGCAATAAGCCGACGGCCCTCATATAATTTCTGACCGGGGAGCAATGTGTCGGTCGGGTGATCAAACGACTCCCAAACCGTGAAGTTGGCACTATAAAGCTGAAGATTTCCATATTCTTGAAGGATAATGCCGATAATGGACTTACCGGACGTGTCAGTAGACCAGATCTTGGTGTCATCTGAGTCTCGCAGTACTAAATCTCCATCGGACGTCAGAGACAACGTCCCATTCTCTCTTATGGGATGATCTCTGTTTGCTAACCAAACTAGGCCTGGAAAGCCCCCTTGTGGATCGGTTGCACTGGTGTTGATTTCCCTGAGAATAACGACTGCGAGGAAATAGGAATCACAGGTGCCGGTGCAGATGAATCCGCATGCGAATACCGGACCGTCCGGATTGGTGCTATTCGACTTAAGGATTAACCTCGCCAAGGAGCCGTCTCCATAGCCGATGGTGTCAGTTATCGAATTGTCGTTGGACCATGTAAATTCTCTGGAGCTCCCCCTAGGTTCTACAAACGACGGGAGATCAGAGGAATGACAGAAAGGAAAGCTGAGAATTACGACGAAGAAGATGTAAAGAGCCATAAATTACGCTCTTTCTGTTTTCTTCTTCATCAACGAACTTGAGGAAGGCAGATTGGCTACTGGTGGACGCTGACTGCATGCTGACCCTCCGCCACTAGGAAGGTAGCTTCTCGTCGGTGCTCTGTAGCCCCACCATGATGTATGAGCGAAAAAATGAGAAAGACCCAAATCTCCGGTGGACCACCCAACGTAGGAAAATAGTGATGATTGATTTGCTACTGTGTTATGAGGAGCCTTATTATAGTGACTAATGAGGACTAATGAAGACAACAAGCCTTCCATGTTATTTTAGGAATTGTGGGATGAGACATTTCTACATTGATTTAGTGTTAGTTGAAAAGCCATTATCTTGTTGTAATTGTCCTTAAGTGATGAGCCATTACCTTTGAATTGATTATATAGTTTGAACATTGTGGTGACAAACCCTAAATTGGATCAACGGACATTGATGACAAGTCGCTACATGTCGCAAGAAGCTAGCCATGCGATGTGGTTATTCGATTCGTGATATAATGTGGGTATTCTAGCTTCACTGATATGCTCTTTGAACTTGGAATAATAGATATTTGGCTAAAGCATGCATACCATGACATTTGTGGATAATGTTGGTAACGAGCTATATATTACTGTTAACTTGATTTGCATTCTTGGTAATATGAGTGACAAGCCATATTACATTAAGATTAATATGTTGCGAATGATAGTGGTGAAAAGCAATATCATAGACATATTTTTATTCCCGGGACATGTATACACATATCATGCAATACATGCACTTAATGAAGCAGATTACGAACATGTTTGTTTGTTATGCTATCATTACATACACTTGATTGTGTTGATAACATATGTAACTTAGGAAAATGATATCACTTAGTCGATCACTCACTTCCTTCTGAAACAGTATTTTAAAACAGCAAACAGACAATGTTATCGATGCAGGTACCACTAAGATTGACACTTTAGAAAATGCTTATTTGGACCCTATAGAGGAGTTTTCATTTTTCCAGTTCTTGGACAACCAGGCATAGGCAGGCGCAATTTGTTGTAGTCATTATGGATTGTTATTATTTTTGCATAGGTGTTATCATACCCCCCCCCCCCCCCCCCCCCCCCTTTTCGTACATTTTAATATTTATATATTGGATCCCTAGCTGAATGGACTCCGTAGATTAGTTGGAATGGATGTACTGATTGTCATGACTACACTTATATTAGACTCATATGTACATTATTTTGTTTAGCTATTAGGATTGTTTATGATATTATATTAATTATAAATGAGAAATCACACTTTCATAAAGTGTTTCCCTGTACATTATTTTCAATTGTATGGTCCACCTGAATTACAAATGAGGTTGAGTTTTTGGCCCTATGTCTAATGTGAGGTGAATCACTATATGGCTGGAGTAAATTTCACATAAACACTATAGTGTAGGCCACCTGAATGAGCAACCCTTTTATTTTTCTCCCTCTGCATTTATCAGTATTGCTTAATCATTAAATAATTTTTAATTCCGAAGCTGGTTGAACCTAAGGTGTATCTAAACAATTGGACTTCACGGTGCCTTCTCACTCCCATATATCTCAAGTAATGTTATCCAAGTGTCTGTACTCATGGCTTAATGATAGATTCATAAGAGTTTCAATTTTGTTGGACCCGTGAGAGTTCCAATACCAATGGTTGGGGATAAGCTAACACGTGTGAGCACCGCATGGGAAAAATTCCTTTAGGGCATGTTTGGCATATGGGCTTATATGGGATTAGGTAGGATGGAATTACATTTGGTTTAGAGTAAATTTCATCACGTGGTGTTCACGTAGTAGACGAAGAATGATTGAGATTAGGTAGGATGGAATAGAATTTGTTTCCATGTGTGGATTTTGAAATCCACGTGTGCCCCCACATTGATGCATGTGTTTTATTCATGCCATCCATCACATGACATTCTAGCTATATACATGTACAACTGACTCAAATGTAATTTTGCTTAATTAAGTAGTTTTCTAATAACAAGAATTTTACAAACACAAGGATTTGATGGCCCAAATACTATAGTATTTCTAGACATAATCATTGTGCAATAATAATATTAATCCCATCTGATACAATTCCATCAAATTTAATCCTATGGACCACATGCCTTGACGATGTTGGAAGTCCATGGGAGCGTGTTTTGTACGGTACCTACTTTAGAAAATCCACCACCTGTGGGATGACTTATTGGATCCTGGACTCTATTTAGGCATTTGAGCTTTACTCGGAGTCAAGGGTCATCGCCCACCGCATGCGTATCCCACGTCCATCACACAAACAACGACGCAGATCGGCTGGCGTACCTAGCACCACTTGTGTGTTGAAGTCACCAAGTTACGTGGATCCCATTATGAGATATGTGTTATATCCAAACCGTCCATCCATTTGGAAAGCTCATCAGAAGACTTGAGACAAAAAAGAAGACTGATCGAAAGATCAAGTGGACCACACTGCAAATAAGACTGAAACGCTTATGAGAGTTATGGAAGTTTTGGATTAAAATGATATTTTTTTTTCTCTTCATTCAGATTTTTGTGACCTTTTCAACAGATTGTATGGAAAATAAACGTAATATGGCCCTATAGATGTTCAAACTGTGAGAATCATTGTCCTGCTTCTATTTATGGTGTGGACCAGTTGAGCTCTCGATATGATTCATTTTTGAGCTTTTGCTTTAAAATGATCTCACCAAATGGATGAATGGTGTGGATATAAATAAATCATTCAGGAGCCATGTAACTTTGATCTGCTTTCAATGGTTCGTACAACTGGGAACTCGAGGAGCGCCACACACCAGCCAGGTCAGTGGTGTGTGGTACACCAGCCAATCCGCTTCCCATGAACGAATGAACGCCGGACATGACTTCCATTCCATTTTGCAGGAAATCCTAGTCCATTGCCTGTGACTCAGTTGGCTGCCTCTCCAACAGCCTGCTTGTGATGGGAGCGGATTGCCTGTGACCCGGGCACAGAACTGTTTAGGGTCCACATAAATATCCTTGACAAATCTACTTCGTTCATGTCTTGAAAGATCACAATTGGACAAGATTATAAAAATCAGGGAGATCCAAAACTTAGGGAAGCCGCACCAACAAATTAAATAGCGAGAAAACAACGAACATGGGTGAAACCTTTACAGAGCTAACTAGGGGTGCACATTGAACCAGTAGAACCGTGGAACCGACCAAACGGTCCAGTTTGGTCCGATTCTAGAGTGCACTGGTTCCGGTTTCAATTCCAAAAATCAAAGAACCGGTTACATCGGTTCAGTTCTCGGTTTGGGGGTATATAGAACCAAACCGAACCGTGAACTAATCCATAGAACCAAACCCTAGATCCAATCCGTAAAACCGAACCATGAAACCGAACCCGGAACCGAATTTGGAACTAAGCTAAGAACCCTTTGATTGTTTCCATATTTGACTCATGATTTATGGTTTATAATGCATTATTTAATTATTTTCATAAATGTATTTTTGCATACCTTATACAATATCTAAACCATTCATCAAATGAAACACAACATGAATGGACATGTGCTAGATAATAAAATGAAACATGCAATTGGTCTGGATTATAAAAAGCCTAAAATCGTGGAACCGATCCGGAACCGAACCGGTTTTAACGGTTCGGTTCCGATTCGGTTCTAGGGTGCCAATGGTCCGGTTTCGATTCCAAATATTCTAGAACCGTTAGGAACGGTTCGATTCCGATTTCACTCCAAAACCGGACCAAACCGACTCGTGTACACCCCTAGAGCTAACCATGATGTTCATACTTCCAAACCGTTCGCAGAATTATTACCACTCAGGTAAACTGTAGTAACAAATATCATCATGATCTAAAACTTCTATCACCGCACAACATTCAATTCCCACCGTTTCGTATGGTATGGCCCACATAAGTATTGGATCTGGCTGATTTTTAAAATCTGGTTCTATTTTGATCTTTAAAAACAAATGGACAGAGTGGATTCGTCATGGACATCTCTATGGATCACACACAGCCCAGTGTACAAAGATATCTCTATGCCCCGAGTAACCGGCAGTCCAAAATGAGAATTGGTCATCAACAAAAGTTGGCACTGATGTACAATCCTAAGTTGTCTATTGGTGTAAATAAATGCATTGGTTTAAAATCAGCTAGCAAGTTTCCAACAATCAGTGGTTTAGGTCATCTCATCAAATCTGATTTTACAGCTATGGACAACCATTAGAGCCATGCAGGGGGTAACTAGACTTTGTGGATCCGACTCATTCGACTTGGTCAGATCCGACTCAACCCAAGCTGAATGGCAGAGTTGGATTCAGATCGAGTAGCCATGTTCCAATTCGAAACCGATTGAGTCAAGTTCAAGTTACATAGTAACTCAACCCAACTTGAACCGAAACTTAATTCGGTTGGAGTCAACTCAATTTGATTCAGTTATTGGATATTATACATACATATATGTATATAACCTTACTTGTAGCTGCCCACCGCACCCAACTCAATCTGAGAATCCTACTTTAGCAGAGCTACTCGTCTGGTCACCCTCTATCAACGAGTTCCTCCTCCTCCTCCTCCTCTCTCTCTCTCTCTCTCTCTCTCTCTCTCTCTCTCTCTCTCTCTCTCTCTCTCTCTCTCTCTTTCTCTCTCTCTCTTGTTGCGGATTTTGACCTGCGGAATCACATAGATCTAGATCTAGGATAGCAATCCAATGGCACCAAGCACACAAGAGACCATAGAGAATACCCAGATTTAACGTAGAAAATCCTTGCGGGAAAAAACATGGTACAAAGCGACAGATCTCCACTATGAAAAATAAAAATTACAAAGAGAGAAGACTTACCCAATTCGAACAACCTCGAATCTCACCCTTGCTACACCTTTTAATTTCCCTAGGACCCCTTTAGAAAGCTTTCTCATAACCTAGAAAAATCTTAGGAATACCTATTTATAGTTTAGGCAACTTCCCTTTCGTATCTCGGTTGCGAAAGGACTCAAATCCGCAGTTTTGTGCAAAATCGCTGAACAAACTGCGTAACCTACGACTAGTCCTGGAAATTCTAGGACTGGTCTTAGCCTCCTTCGACCGGTCGAAGCTCACCTACGACTGGTCGAAGACCGCGGAGAAAAACAGTAAAAACTCACTGGACTTTGAGTCGTGCCAGGGTTCGAACCTACGACTGGTCGAGCGCCTCCCACGACCAGTCGAAGCTGTCCCACGACCGGTCGAACGACCTTAAAAACTTCAGATTTAAGACTTTTCTCCACAATCTCTACCAAGTCTTCAATCTTCAACCGTATAGCTCCATGACCTCTTCTCTTATCTCTACATCACATCATAGCTTCTCGTGCACACTCCATCTTCCTTTTACGCCATCGCCAAGCCCAGAGAAGTTACACATAACTTAAATTTCTCTACAGGAAAGACCTAGGTGAGCATGTCTGTCAGATCAAAATCCACGTGCTCAACTACTTTTGCTCCTGTCTTCTCGAAAAGAAAAATGGAGTCTTCTTACCATCTCACCGCTTCCCAGTATTGCTTGCTAGGGTACTTGCTCACAATACTGATAACCTATGAAATAACCGGTCTAATCCAGACCATGGCATACACTGCCAACCGCATTCGAATAAAAGCTTATGAGATATCCTGTTTTTCCTCATCTGTTTTAGGACAAATCCTGAGGAAAACTTGAGGAGAGAAACGTAAGGAATGCTCTCCGGCTTTACCTAGCCCATCACATCCTTGATCAATACCTACACACAAGGTATTCCTCTTGTGTTTACCAAAGCCTACTCCTCCTTCAGTCTCAATGCCGAGAACCATCTTTGCAACCCCTCCATCCTTCATTCTCAATGTTCCTATTGACTGAGTCTTCAGTACATTGATTTCAGAAATGTCACAATTGACGATCCACACGTCATCAACATACAATACCTAACCCACCATGAAGGAATCAAACCACTACTTAGACGACATGCCGAACAACGACCTCCTGCAAAGTCTTTTCTCAGCCCCTTTCACTTCGAACCGCCCCGGTTGCTTCATGTAGATTTTCTCTTCACTTTTCCTTGCAGAAGTGCAGACTCCACATCCTTCCTTTCAGCTCAAGATCACATTGGTCAACCAGTGCCAATCACTGATCTAATAGATACCTGCTATACCGTCGACGCGAATATCTCTGAGAAGCCAATCCCTTCTCCCTGAGCATAACCCATCGCCACTAACCTCGCTCTCTATCTATGTTGTATCCTTCTCAAGATCCACCTACATCTAACCACTTTCCGGCCCACTGGAAGCTCCACCCGCTCCCATATGTCGGTTTGGTATAACGAATCCATCACATCGCTCATAGTCATCTTTCACTTCTCAGCACTACCCATCTGATTAGAAGATGAATACTCTTGCAATATTGGAGTCGTCCATATATCTCGCTGACATCCCGCGATTATGTCGTGTGTTTCTTCTCACAGGTGGCTGCTCCACCTGCTCTATATTCTTATCCGCGCGTCTCAGCCTTCCTACCCTGCCGGCTCATGTGGTCATGCCTAACATGCCACACACGTGCAGAGGTGCAATCCGCTACATCCACCGTAGCTCCACCTTTTGAAGTGTTCCCGATCAACTTGTACAAGTTACCGAGTCGTTGCATTTTCATGATTACCCGTGCCCCCTTGGATACATTAAGAGCACCATCAATACCTGTGTACTTGCATCCTTTTACCTCAAGCACACTAAGAAAAATCAGATTCCACTTCAAATAAGGAACGTGCCTGTCAAGGTACGCTCCACCCCATCAAACATCCTGATGCGCAAGAACCAACAGCCATAATATTACAAGCAATGTCATTGCCCATAAATACATGTCCACCATCGCACTCCTCGTAGCTGGTGAGTCATGTGAAAAGATGCCCCTTGTGTCTAGCATTCACTCATCCTTACGATCATTGTATGACCGTCTGAGCGAAGATACAGATAAAATATCACCATCACATCCACTCGATCTATCTGATGTGGCCACATTGGCCTCCCTGTATGAAGCTTCAGAATCTTTCCTCTTCGATTTAGGATTTTCACAATCCTTCTTCACATGTCCTTCCTTCCCACACTTCTAGCACTTTACCTTTTCTTTGCCCTTGCCCTTGAATTTGTATCTAAAACCTGTACCTTATCCAGAATTCTTACCCACTGTAAACAGTGCATCAGAAGATGTCCCCATATCGCTGTTCAGTTGTCTCATAGCCTTCCCTTGAAGGGCTGAGATAACGATGTCGACACTCAAGGTTTTATTCATGCTGCACATAGTGTCCTTGAATGCCTCATAAGACGCCGAGAGAGAATTCAACAACATACATGCTTGTTCTTCATCTTTCATCACTTCCTTCATATCCAGCAATTTGCAAACTAATTTATTAAAGTTGCTGATATGAGCCTCCAGATCTCCACCCTCTGCCATCTTGAAGTTATACCACTGCCGCTTCAAATGTAGGTAATTTTTCGTCATCACTTCCTTCATATCCAGCAATTTGCAAATCAATTTATTAAAGTTGCTGATGTGAGCCTCCAGATCTCCACCCTCTGGCATCTTGAAGTTATACCACTGCCGCTTCAAATGTAGGCAATTTTTTGAGGATTTCTTTGCATAGATATCCTCTAACTTCGCCCACAACTTAGCCGCAGTTTTCTCCCTCATGACATTGTAGAGAACCTCATCCGTGAGACATAAACAGATCGATGATAAAGCTTTCTTATCAAGAGTATTCCAATCAGCATCAGTCATAGTAGACTTTCGCTCCTCAAGAGCACCATCCTCGCCTTGCTTGGTTAACAGGCTAATCATCTTAACCTTCCATAACTCAAAATTATTTTTTTCTGAGTACTTCTCAATCTCATACTTAGTGCTCGCCATTATTACTAATCCCTCAGATTCAAATCTGTGCCCCAACGATCACTATGATACCACTTGTTGGGGATTTTGACCTACGGAATCACATATATCTAGATCTATATCTGTGTGATTCCGCAGGGCAAAATCCCCAACATCTCTCTCTCTCTCCCCTCCACCTATTCGCACAACAACACCCGTCCAGCCAGCGACCACTCATTCGAGGCTTCAAGCTCCTCCTTCTCCTTGCTCAATTTCTTCTTCTTTTTCTTTTTTTCTTTTTTTTAAAAAATTAGATTAAAAAAAAAACCCTAACGTTTAAATATCTCTAACCTTATACGCCGCACCCGATTTCACACCGATCCGATCCCAAACTCTCTTCCTCCCTCATCCTCCTCCTCTTCCAACCTCGACAACCACCCACCACCCACCTCTCTCTCTCTCTCTCTCTCTCTCTCTCTCTCTCTCTCTCTCTCTCTCTCTCTCTCTACTCTTCCAAGCTCGGTAGTCACCCATCACCACCCTCCTCCTCCTCCTATCTCTTCGTCCCTCCCTCATCTCTCAATCTTAATCAATACCAACTCAAACCACATGACTCGGTACTTTTTAACGAGTCAGATTCGGTCCGAATTAGTCCAAGCCAGACCCGAATTTGGATTGGTTTAGACATGCTGGACTCAGTACTAGGTCGAGTCGAGTTAAGGTCAAGCCTTTTTCAAAACCAGATCAAGTCAGTTCAGCCCTAACTTGGTCCGGCTCGACTTGAAGCCCAGCTCTAACCACCATGTTGGATTCCATTACTCAATCCGTTTGAACTCTGATGATAAACAGACGGTTAGCAAAGAAAATACAGGATTACAATTCAACCAATACAAGGCCAAATATTTTTATGCTAGTATCTTCATATCCAGAATAAATTTTTTAAATACCTAGGCCATCCAGTCCAAGATCCACCATACTGACGGTTTGGATCACTGAACTATTGGCTCACTCATACAAATTCCAGCATAACGTACCATCTCTCTTCCCATGGTTCAGTGATCCAAACCCTTGATACGAATGATCAACCACAGGCCAACAATGTACGGGCATTTCAAAAACCAAAGAATACGAATGGAAAGATTATATTTTAGGTGAATTTTACACCATTGATATGATTCTTTTCGTCCTTAGGCTGGTATGTGTGGGGCAACCCATTATAGAGTGAGATCCTGTCCGTCCGTTAAACTCTCTTCTCGCATTAAAAGTAGAGACGATAACATCAAAGGTTCAGATCAAAGCAGTGTTGAGAAGACAGACACGAACTTATAACCCGTACACGAACTAATAAATAGCGGGTGTTATGAGAACTTCCATATACAATCATTATAGGATTAGCCTTTTGTTAAATAGATTTTTCCTTATACCCGCCTGCCTTTTAGGCTATTGAGAAATGACCTCATCTTTCAAAATATTTAAAGTAAAATGCTTAGTTTTGGAGAAAACCCAACTACAAATTTTTATACTCACTGCAAGAGATAGGCGGGCAGAGGATTCTACGGCCACCGATTGACGCGTCCATCTATTTTTATAATTTCATTTTAGCCAATTAGCCTAAAAATGAAACAGATCGGACGTGCAGGTGAACCCAGCAGCTGATGATGAAATGCCTACCATTGAAAACATGTTGTGGCCTTGGAAGTCTGGGTCAAGCTGATTATGTGTCTTCCCTTTGGCCATATTTGTGTGGGCTTATCAACAGGTTGGATGGCCATGATTATCATCGCGGCCTAACCACGCTGCCACTAACCAGGTGTCTAGTGGTCGGTGCTATGTGGGCCCCACCATGATCTATGTGTTTTATCCACACCGTCCATTCATTTTTACACATCATTTTAATAATTTATTCTAAAAATGAGACAAATCAAAATCTCAGATGGATCACACCATGGGAAAATAGTAGTGATTGAACGTCTACCATTAAAAGCCTCCTAGGGCCCACTGTAATGTTTATTTGACATCCAACCTATAGATTAGGTCACCCGGATGAAGTCAAAAACCAAATATCAGCTTGGTCCAAAACTTTTGTAGCAAGGTGAGAGTTCAATCAACACCGTAGCCGACTTGAAATTTTGATCTACCACATTTTTTTGGTTCATACTTTAAAATTTTCTTAAAATTATATGTAAAAATGGATGGATGTATGAGATACATGCATCATGTTGGGGTCCACGCGAAAACCGCCCACCGGCCATTGGTTAGTGGCAGGGGAGTAGCCAATCTTATCCATAAGCACTTGTGAGGGTCAAACATGGTACGCGTAGTGCCAGCGGCGGCTTAGGTGGGTGGCATCCCTGACTGTGCGGCCCACATTAATGTAAATGCCTTATATCCACACCGTCCAGCCATTTTGAAAACTGATCATGGGCATGATTTGAAAAATTAAGCGTATCTACTCTCAGGTAGACCATGATATATGAAACAGTGGTAATCAACTATTAAAACCTTCTTACGGAAACGAAATTTTTGGATCAAGCTAATATTTATGTGGTCTTTTCATCCAGGTCTTAGTGACCTTATCAACAGGTTGGATGCAAAATAAGAATTTCAGTGGCCCCACCAAGTTTTTAATGGTGGGTATTCAATAACAACTGTTTGAGGTGGTGTGGTTGCATAAGATTTGGATATGCTTTATTTTTTGGATCACAAATTAAGATGAGCTGTCAAAATGGATGGGCGGCATGGATATAAGGTGCATACATCACATTGGCCACACAGGGATCCACTGACCTGGGTGGACATTGGAATCCACCGCACACCGGCAGTTATAAACGGTTTGCATGGCATATAAAAAGTTAAGAGTCCAAAATGGTTTCAATGTTACTCGTTTGGCACCCCATGGACTGGGGGGGATTTGAGAGGGTCTCAAATCCCCCTGTTGTTTGGCAGCATAAAATAACTCGGGAGTTTCAAATCGGTTTCCCATCCCTTCTTTTGAGCAGTTTCTAATCCACATTGAGAGCTTGGATTATCCCTAAAATCATTTCAATAGTTGTAGGTTTAACATGTGTGTCAATATTGGACACATGGCCCATTAATGACGATCAATATTGTCCAAACATTGTCCATGTAAATCAATGATTAAAAATTATTGGATCGTTACTTAAACATGATCATGTGCTTGAGGCCCATCAAAGGAATTTCATTATTTTCAGGCAAAGTATTAATTAAGAAGGCTTATCACAATCATTGTGTCAAAAATTACATATCTTACTAATTAGAGATATTAAAGTTAATTTAGTAATTAAATTCAAACGCTCATAAAGATACTATGGATAGGTACTTTTGGATTAAAGTTGATTCACACTCCAGGTACCAAATACATCAGAAGGATTGCAACTCCAAGAGGTTTCTCCACGCTCCCAAATAGTCCCTAACTCACTTCCCCTATTTTCCTTATCTTTTAGTCCACTTGAATCTTTGTATCCATTTGTTTTTCATCTCATATCCTGCAATGATTTCTAAAAATGAATGAATGGGGTTAAATTTCTCATGAACATCACAGTGGGCTCACCTAGGTTCCCACCGCAGGAACTCCCTGCGAAAGCCTTTTGCAAAGAAATCTGCATCTATGGTAACCACATAATCCACATCGTCCGGTCACATGATGTAAATTTTTATCTACACCATTCATCCATTTTTTAAGATAATTTCATAGCATGAGCCCTAAAACGAGGGAGATCAAAGTCTCTAGTCGACCACACTATAGGAAGACGGTAGTAATTGATCAAGGGAAGTTTTATCATTTTTAAAAATATAGTTCACAAAACGTATATAATCCTAGCGGTGTATGACAACAAGCCGCTGGATGTCCAACGGTACAAACCATAGGCATTTTACTTCCAATATTCTGAAAGCATGTGGTTATTCGTGAATTAAATGAGTGTGGCACGTGTGTTGATAAGTGACGGCAGAACCTGCGTGATTTTAGGTTTCTTCCGCGGTTTCGATTTGAGGTAATTCCAGCTCCAGATGGATGTTCTTCTTCATCTTAAAAGTTCAATAATATCATGACAAGAATTTGTAAGTATGAAAATTTTAGATGTTAATTTTTATAAACTTTTATTTTTCTTGCATTTTGAAAATCCTAATGCAGAATGCAATGCTACCAAACATGAATGACACTCCCGCTAGACCGCCCGTGAGCTGGCTTCAGCAAAGACCAATCTAGACCTTGGCCTGGTCTCAAACCGGGACACTAAGGGTCGTTTGACACCGGGGATTGGAGGGGATTTGAGAGGATTTCAAATTCGCTTGTTATTTGGCAGCATAAAGTAAATCGGGAGTTTCAAATTTGGGGTTTCTAATCCTCTTTTTGAGGAGGTTTGTAATGGACAATGAGAGCTTGGATTACACCTAAAATTATTTCAATAGTTGCAGGTGTAACAAGTGTGTTGTTGTACACTATCATTCTATTAGGCACATGGCCCACTAATAATGATTAGCACTGTGCAAATATTGTCTATGTAATCAACACCGTCCAAATACTGTCTAGCACTGTCCAAACATTGTCCATGTAAATCAACGATTAAAAATCTTTAGTTAGTCCCTCAGACATGATCTTGTGCTGGTGGCCCATCCGATACTTGAAATTTCATCATTTTCGAGCAAAGCATATATTTCAATGGGCTTATCACAACCATTACGTCAAAAATTACATATCTCACTAATTAGATATATTAAAGTTGATTTAGTAATTAAATTCAAACTCTTATAAATATACCATAGATAGGTACTTTTAAAATTAAAGTTAATTCACACTACAGGGTGCCAAACACGTTAGGAGGATTGCAAATCCAGGGGTTCCAAATCCACGCTCCCAAACAGGCCCAGCCCTCTGTGTCGGTGTGGCATTCTAGTGAAATATCCAAGCGATTCATCTGGAGGGATGGTTAAGTCTATCCCAAAAAACAGGCTGGTCTTTTTTTTCTTTTTTTCTTTTTTTCTTTTTTCTTTTCTTATAAGATAAGAGTAGCTACCTGCTGCGACAATAGTCTAGCACTCCCAATCCCGAGCCCATCCTTCATCTCTTAATAGTACTGTTGCTGAGTTTTTTGGGACGGTTTCCCTTCGCGACGGACCCTCCTTCACCTGCACAAAAACAATGTCAAGGGAACCCTGGCTAGGGCCGGGGAACCTCCGATGCTTAAGTCAGTAATCTCGTCTCTGGCTCAGAGCTTTTCTCAGTTAGTATATGCGTACCTTTTACTGTTCCAAGCTTAGAGATTTATACAAGCCGTCAATCCTTATCTTTGGAGGATTCTTCTCCTGGGATCGCTCAGGATCCCGAGAATCTCGGGATTCGCAATCAACATCCCTTGATTTCCGTAGATCTGCATCTGTCCTTGCTCCACCATTCCCTGTCTCGGTTGGATATCGACCGACACCGGGAGAGTCTCGGCCAAGGCATGACCGACACCGGGGGAGTCTCGGTCGATGCAGGAGGTCGGGTCCTGAGCCGTGCCCGACAGAATTAGCTCCCTGAAGGGATCTTTACTCTATCGGTTAAATGGCTTTCACACGCCCGACCTTCAATGGGGTGAGGCAGGCGAAGTTATCATACTGACAGAGCGACTTTACTCGTCTTTGCTTACACCTGACGGCCCGCCATCTGCACCGTCAGCGTTGTCTCGGTTTCTTCACGCAGTGTCGGCAAAGTCGACTCGGGACTTTACCCGAGGCCGACACATTTTTCCCCAACAGTGAGCCCCCCTGCTTCTGGTGCCGTCTATGGCAGCAAGGAGCACGATTTTATCGGTCGGTTTGCGTTAGCATCCGAGACAATCATGAGGCATTTAATGTTCTTTGAGTCGTTCTTAGCGTGCGTCGTTGCGCCTTCCAAGGTCACACGTGCGGCCAGCCGTCAACTCGCTCCGTCCGCGTATAAGAAGCAGACGCGTGGCCACGATTTCAGCGCAATCAATCAACAGTCGCCACGCGTCGGAAGGGGGAGCCGAGGCGAACGTCGCTTCGCCTCCGCCATAATGACCCGCCTACGTGGCACGGCTATAAATAGCCCGGGCGGGAGGACGGTTCGAACTTTGTTTTCGTCCTCCTTCCTCCCGTCCGTATCTGAATTTTCGCTCTCTTCTTCCTCTCCTCCGCTGTCGCGTTTTTCCTCGTCAGCCATTCCTTGCAATCACCGTCAATCCCTTTGGTGAGTCTTTAGTCTTCCCCTTCTCCTTTAATTAGCTTTAATGGCCGCACAAGGCTCTCAAAGCCCTCGGGAGGAAATGTCAGTGGACGAGGGCATGTCCCAACACCTCTGGGATATTACGGACCCACCATCTCTGTTGACGGAGTTCGCCGCCGGAGCTGATGCCGCATTTCGGCTTGTCAGAGAAACCGGCAGCCCTTCGGCTGAGCATCCCGCCCAGACAGGTCCATCAAATGGCGGGACATCTCTGGTGACTCGTCCAGGGAGACCTAACCCGTGGGCGGACCAGATGGAGGACGAGGAGGGAGAGGGAGAAGAAGATTTGGTTACAGGTGAGGGAATGGTCATCCCATACCCTGTGACGCGAACTGCGGAGGCTTCTGGATCGTCTTCGAAAGGAGAAGGAGACGAGCCCAGCGGTCTCGTAGCTTCTACCCTCACCGAGTCCGATTTAAACCGAATCAGGGCTTGTTACCATGTGCCTGATTCGGTCATCCTTCATCTGCCTCGTCCGGGTGACCTTCCCGACCATCCCCCCGCAGGGATGGTCGCAATTTTCCAAGTATCGATGCAGTGCGGCCTGCGCCTGCCACTCCAGCCCATTGCCCGTGACTTCCTCTCTCGAGTCAAAATAGCCCCCGGCCAAATCGTCCCAAACGCGTGGAGGAACTTGTTCGGGTGTGCCGTGCTTTGGTCCGAGCTAGAACAACCTTCTCTCACGGTAGACGACTTCCTCTACTTGTATCAAGTCCGACCAAACCCCAACTTCCCTAGCCTATACTTCCTAAGTGCGTGGAGAGGCAAGGGGGGATCTCTAATAACCGACCCACCTACCTCGAAAAAGTTCTGAAGGAGAGGTGGTTTTGGGCGTGCGGTCGGTGGGAGTCGGCCGACTCGTGGCCGTACGAGCCTAAAGTACCCCGCACGTTCCGTAGAGCAGGTGACTCGACGCCTCGGCTCGCCCTTTTTCTTATCCTCCTTTTATATATTATCTTCCTCTGATCTGGACTATTCCGTGTCTTGCAGATATCTTAAAGAGTAGGGGGAAGCTCGAGTCCGGGGCTTTGACTCGGATAAGAGAGTTGAAGAAGCTGAGCGCGGCGGAGCGATCGTGGAAGTTGCTCCTGCAACCCGAGCGTCTCCACCTTGCCGGCCTTGACTCGTTCGTTTCAGGTAATTCACTTTTCCTTACGCTTGTCTCCTTGGTTTTTGGTTCGCTTGCTTAACCTTTACATTCGTCGTTGCAGATCTCCCCGAAGCTCGCCCAATTTTAAGACCTACCCCAGAGAGCATGGCCGAGCCCCGACCCTCTCTGAAGCCTGTTTCCAAGGTGAAGGCTCCCCCACGATCGACTCTGCTGTCTGGGTCTCGACCCTCAAAGCAGCAGAAGGTCGCGGGCAAGGGGAAGGACACGGTCGCTCCACCTGCTGCCGTGCCCGCCGTTCCCCAGGTGGTCGTCCTCTCTGACCCTGATGAGAGGGCCGAGGAGACGGGGCCTATCCACCCAGTCACCCAGGCGGCACCTGAGTCGGGGCCCGCCGCAGGGGAGGTCTCAGGGCCGAGGGAGGCCCTTCGCGAAGAGTCCCCGAGAAGGGAGATGACTCAGGCGGAGTCCCCCTTCTCGAAGATTATTGCGGGGATGGTGCCTTGGGCGCTTGCCCACGGGAGTGAGAGAGAGTTTGCCAACTACTACAGCGCTCCGACGGCCCAGACCCTCGGGCATGCGGCAAGGCTGCTTTTTGAGGTAAAATCTTCTTTCTTCTCGTGTTGCTTTCTGTCTGGGTTTTCTGAGGCGACTAACCGTCTCTGTATTGCAGCTGTCGCCTTGCCTCGTTAAGGCAAGCTCGGAGCTGGTCGCCTCCTAGAAACTTGCGTCCGAGGCAGAGTCTGCGAAGAGGGTCGCGGCCGAGGCTGAGGGCCGCAGGGAGATCGCCGAGGGCCGAATCGGCATCATGACAGGCGATCTTTCTATCGCCCGGAAGATGGCCGCTGACGCCCGCGCGGCTCTCGAAGGCGTGAAGGCCGACAATGCTCGCCTTACTCTGCTCCTTCAAGAGGCCGAGGAGAGGGAGCGGCTTCTTCGCCAGGTTCATGGCGAGTGCGATGGCGCCCTCGCTCGCGCGAAGGCCGAGGCCGGCGAGCTTGTTCGGGAGGCCCAGGGAGAGACGCGTCGAGCCCAGGAGGAGCGAGACCGAGCTGTAGAGGCCTTCCTCGAGTCTACCGAATTTGAGGAAGAAAGGGACCACCTTTACCAAGGCGGCTACAAGGCCTGCGTTCTCGAAATGAGGGCGGCCTTCCCTGAGCTCGATCTCTCTGCTTTCGAGGTTGACAGTCCTCCCGCCGAGGCTGCCGAGGGTGACGCCGCTGAAGGAGACGCTGCCGTTGCTGCTGCCGACGAAGTCGGTCCCTCGGGCGCCTCTTAAGATTGTACTTTTTTTTTTTTTTTTTTTTTTGTAATCGATACTTTTGTAACTCTCTTTCTGTAATTAGCCCGACATTGGGTACTTGAATGAAATAGAGCTTTTATTCAGTCATCTTCAATTGCAGTAAGAGTGATTATATCTTACGGATAATAAACTTTAAGATTCTTGGCGTTCCAAGGATGAGGCAACGGCTGCCCGTTCAGGTCTTCCAGTTGGTAGGTTCCAGGTCGGATGATGCCTGAAACGACATAGGGGCCTTCCCAGTTTGGGCCTAACGTACCCGACCCAATTTCCTTAGTGCTTGGGAAGGTCCTTCGGAGGACCATGTCCCCGGTTCGGAATCGTCGAACTTTTACTCGGCGATTGTAAAACCGAGACACCTGTCTCTGTCGAGCCATCACTTTCAGTCGCGCATTTTCTCTTCTTTCTTCTAGGGAATCTAGTGCAAAAGAGAGGAGTTCACCGTTCTCTCGTTCATCATATAAGTTGACTCGGGCTGAACCGATACCGATCTCGACCGGCGCGACCGCTTCCGCGCCATAACATAGAGAGAAGGGGGTTTCTCTCGTCACGGTTCGTGCCGTGGTTCGATAAGCCCACAGTATATTCGGAAGTTCTTCGGCCCATGCTCCCTTTGCCTCGTCAAGTCTGGTCCGGAGATGCTGCTTTATGATTTTGTTGACCGCCTCGACTTGTTCATTCGTCTGAGGGTGATGAGGTGAGGCGTATACATTACGAATGCCGAGGTTGCCGCACATCTCCCGGAATTGTCTGTTATCAAACTGCCTGCCATTGTCTGTTACTATCGTCCGGGGTATTCCGAACCGACATATGATATTTTTCCATAGGAAACTCGTGACCTTTTGCTCGGTAATTTTCGCCAACGGTTCTGCTTCGGCCCACTTTGTGAAGTAGTCCACCGCCACCACGGCAAACTTAGTTTGGCCCTTCCCCAATGGAAAGGGCCCGATTATGTCTATTCCCCACTGCGCGAAAGGCCAGGGTCCCGACATTGGAGTCAGCTCCTCGGGGGGTTGTCTCGGGATCGCTGCGAACCGCTGACACTTGTCACACCTTTGTACGAATCGTTTGGAGTCATGTTGTATGGTCGGCCAATAATATCCCTGCCGCAACACTTTGTTGGCGAGCGAGCGTCCTCCCGAATGGTTTCCGCATATTCCGTCGTGTATCTCCCGTAAGACATAGTCGGCTTCTTGGGAGTCGACGCACCTTAGTAGAGGAGTATGAAAGCCTTTTTTATACAGAATCCCATTGAGAACAGTGTAGCGCGAGGCTCGGGTTTTTAACCGCCGTGCCTCGGCGCGATCTTCTGGCAGTTCACCATTGTTAAGGTACCGGACGAGCGGGTCGAACCAAGCGGCCGCCGGATCGATTGGAAACAGGACCGAGACGGTCGGCTCGTTCACACTGGGTTCAGGGACATGTTCAATTGGAACTGACCGAGGTATGTCTTTCTCGTCTGCTGAGGCCAGCCTTGCTAATAGGTAGGCTTTGGCGTTGTCGGTTCTGGGTATTCGAACTATTTCACACTTCTGGAATTCGCTGATCAATTCTTTAGCCTTCTCCATGTACGCCTTTAACTGTTCTTTCCGAGTCTGGTAGACGCCGGAAATTTGGTTAACAACCAATTGTGAGTCGCTGAAAACGCTCAAATGGGTCGCGCTCAGGCTCGCGGCTAGTCTGAGGCCTAGTAATAAAGCTTCATATTCTGATGTGTTGTTGGACGCTTGAAAGTCGAGTCGTAAGGCATACTGCATACAAGTTTGATCGGGAGTTTCTAATACTACCCCTGCCCCGCTTGCCTTCGAGTTGGACGAGCCGTCGACAAATAGCTTCTAAGGTGTAGGCCTGAGAGAAGAGGGACCCTCGGGTACATTAACTCCCTCTGGTTCGGGCGGATTATTGGGATTAGGAACCACTTCGACAAGGAAATCGGCGACGGCCTGTCCTTTTAAAGCAGCCCTGGGCCGGTATTGTATGTCAAACTCGCTTAGTTCGACTGCCCACTTTGTAAGTCGACCAGAGGCTTCCGGCTTTTGGAGAACCTGGCGGAGTGGTAGGTCGGTCACAACGGCGATGGTGTGGGCCTGAAAATATGGCCGAAGGCGTCGTGATGAAACCACTAGGGTGAAGGCTACTTTCTCAAGCTGAGGATACCTTGTCTCGGCGGGCAACAAGGCTTTGCTAACGTGGTAGACTGGCAGCTGCTTCCCTTGACTCTCGCGTATTAACGCTGAGCTTACCGCAGCTTCAGACACGGCCAAGTATAACAATAACACTTCACCAGGTTCGGGCTTAGATAATAGCGGTGGAGATCCGAGGTAAACCTTCAATTCTCGAAACGCTCTCTCACATTCCTCCGTCCACATCATAGTCTGTCGTCCCTTCAATTGCTTGAAGAACGGGAGACACTTGTCTGTGGCTCGGGAAAGGAAGCGATTGAGCGCGGCCACTCTTCTAGTTAACCGTTGAATGTCTTTGATAGTTCTGGGAGACTCCATTTCGAGTAAGGCTTTGATCTTCTCTGGGTTTGCTTCGATTCCCCGCTGACTAACGAGGAAACCGAGGAACTTTCCCGAGCTCACACCAAACGCACACTTGCTAGGGTTTAGCTTCATTTTATACTTACGCAGAATTGAAAACATTTCTTCCAAATCTTTCTCATGGTCGGATGCCTGTTTACTCTTGACGAGCATATCATCAATATAAACTTCCATCGTTCAGCCAATTTGTTTGGAGAACATTTTGTTCACCAACCGCTGATAAGTTGCACCGGCATTCTTTAACACAAATGGCATCACTCGGTAACAGTAAAGGCCTTTGTCGGTGACAAAGGCAGTTTTTGATTTGTCATTTTCATGCATTACAATTTGATTATAGCCTGAATAGGCGTCCATAAAACTGAGCAATTCATGACCCGCCGTACTATCAACCAATTGGTCGATACGAGGAAGAGGGAAGCTATCCTTGGGGCAGGCTTTGTTTAGATCCGTATAGTCTATACAGACTCGCCACTTCCCATTAGCTTTCTTCACTAGCACGACATTAGCTACCCATTCCGGATAGTACACCTCTTCGATAAACTTAGCTTTAAGGAGCTTGCCGACCTCCTCTCCTATGATAGTGTATCTCTCCGGGCCGAGAGGTCGACGCTTCTGCCGGATGGGCCTGTAGGTCGGGTCGATGTTGAGCCGGTGCGTCATGACTGAGGAATCAATCCCAGGCATGTCTTCGTGACTCCACGCGAAGACATCGGCATACCTCTGAAGCAAAGTAATTATTTGTTCTCTAAGAGGCAGGCTCAAGGATGAGCCGATTCGGACTACTTTTGAAACGTCCATCTCGGTTAACGGCACCGAGATGAGCTCTTCCAGCGGTTCTCCCCGCTCCTGTAATCCGATACGCGGGTCCAGTGATTCGATCATCGAAATTTCTGCCGGGGCTTTTACTGCGGTGGCGTAGCACTTTCTAGACTCTTGCTGGTCTCCCTTCACCACCCCTACTCCCGACTCAGTCGGGAATTTCATGGAGAGGTGGTAGGTAGACACTATGGCCTGAAGGAGGCTGAGAGACGGTCGGCCGAGGATGGCGTTGTACACTGAAGGTTGGTCCACGACCAGGAAGTCAACCATCCCGGTTCTCTGGTGGGGCGCAGTCCCCGCTGTGAGCGGCAACGAGACGATTCCTTCTGGGAGTACCTGCCCGCCCGAGAAACCAATGAGCGGCGTCCGGACAGGCCGTAGTACCGACCGACCTATGTCCATTTTATCGAACGCTGTAGTAAATAGGACGTCCGCTGATGACCCTGTATCCACCAGTATCTGGAACACCTTTCTGTTTGCGATGGTGAGGGTGACCACTAGCGCATCATCGTGGGGATGATGGATGCCTCGAGCATCTTCTTCAGTAAACGAGATGCAATACTTCTCTCGTTTTTTCTCTTTGGGAGGCCGAGATAGCAGGAGAATCTCGGACTCGGGGCGGTCGAGGCTTCTGGCGTGGTTTTTTCGGGCATTATGCGAATCCCCGCCCCCTCGATGACCCCCGACAATCGTTCGAATTTCTTCCTGGGGCCGGTCGACACTCTGTCCCACGTCGGCGTCGGTCCCAGCCGTGTGTTCTCTTAGCCGGCCTTCTTTAATCAGCCGCTCGATCTCGTCCTTCAGATGATAGCAGTCACTCGTGTTGTGACCGTGATCGCGATGGTAGTGGCAATACTTGTCCTTGTTCCGACGACCAGGATTCCCTCGCATCTTTCAAGGCCAGTTGACGAAGCCCTCGATTTTGATCTCCATCAGCACTTGTTCAGGAGATTTGTTCAGCGGGGTATATGCAGAGAATTTTCTGTCGGGTCTCTTCCCTGACCTGCTGTCGTCTCGGTCCCGGTCGTCTTTTCGCTTCTTCCCTCCAGCCGAGTCGGCTCCCTTTTTGGCCGACTCTTTTGCCGAAGGCTTCGTGGTCTGGTTTCTCTCTCTTAGGAGTCGCGTTTCCTCCGCGTCGGCGTATTTGTCCGACCGAACCATAAACTCGCCCAAAGTATCAGGCGGGTTTTTATCCAGCGATGCCAGAAAAGGCTTGTCTCTGACTCCCTGCATGAGAGCGTTGAGTGTCGTTTCCTCAGAATGTTTTCGAACCTGGAGAGATTCGAAATTGAAGCGTTTAATGTAGTCCTTGAGTAATTCTCCTTCCCTCTGAACTATGTTGTTCAGATGCGCGGGAGGTTTCAGTTTCTTCTTTCCGCCAATGAAATTGCTGAGGAAGGCGTCGCTGAGTTCGGTGAACGACTTTATTGACCCGGGTTTCAGTTGTTTAAACCAAAGTCGGGCGACGTCCGTCAAGGTCAGAGAAAACGCTCGGCACATAACAGCATCCGAAGCGTCGTGCAATTCCATGTAAGTCCTGAAGCATTCAAGATGCTCTGTAGGATCGGTCTTCCCAGAAAATGGGGTAATCTAGGGCAAGCGGAACCTTTCCGGCAAGCGGGCCCGCATTACCTCGTCCACGAACGGAGAGGCTTTTTCTTCGTGTTTGGTCGGATCTGAGTTCCGACCATGCTTTATATCTGTCATTTCCTTCGCCATCTTCTCTCGGACTTCGTTTTTGAAGTCCTGCATGTCGGCCTTCCAGGGTTCAGCGCTCTCTGCCGTTTCTTCAGCGTCCGCCGGTAGCCGACTACGCCTCCTCTGATCTATTCTATGCCTCAGGTCAGAGGGAGGCAGAACTGCTGTTGCCGAACGAGCAGGTGCCGGGTGACTTGGTTCTCGTGGCTGACTCGGTCGTCTAGGAGACGGTGGCGCGGGCGGCTGCGCTATGGATGAGCTGGTGTCGACTCTTGTCGCTGCATCTGCTGGTTGCACAGTTGTTCCAGCATGTGTTTTATGGTGGCCATCTCGGAACGCATTTCCTGAACCTCACGATCCAGGTATGCGTTCCCGTGGTTGGGCTGGCTTGCAGTCGCAGGCGGCGCTGCCGGGGGAGCTCCCTGAGCGACGCTGGCAGCGGCCTCCCTCACTTCATCTGGGTCCGTCCTTCTTGTTCTTGCCATTTGAATGGTTGGAGAAAGCGGCTTTTTGTCCGTTTCCCACAGACGGCGCCAAACTGTTGCTGAGTTTTTTGGGACGGTTTCCCTTCGCGACGGACCCTCCTTCACCCGCACAAAAACAATGTCAAGGGAACCCTGGCTAGGGCCGGGGAACCTCCGATGCTTAAGTCAGTAATCTCGTCTCTGGCTCAGAGCTTTTCTCAGTTAGTATATGCGTACCTTTTACTGTTCCAAGCTTAGAGATTTATACAAGCCGTCAATCCTTATCTTTGGAGGATTCTTCTCCTGGGATCGCTCAGGATCCCGAGAATCTCGGGATTCGCAATCAACATCCCTGGATTTCCGTAGATCTGCATCTGTCCTTGCTCCACCATTCCCTGTCTCGGTTGGATATCGACCGACACCGGGAGAGTCTCGGCCAAGGCATGACCGACACCGGGGGAGTCTCGGTCGATGCAGGAGGTCGGGTCCTGAGCCGTGCCCGACAGAATTAGCTCCCTGAAGGGATCTTTACTCTATCGGTTAAATGGCTTTCACACGCCCGACCTTCAATGGGGTGAGGCAGGCGAAGTTATCATACTGACAGAGCGACTTTACTCGTCTTTGCTTACACCTGACGGCCCGCCATCTGCACCGTCAGCGTTGTCTCGGTTTCTTCACGCAGTGTCGGCAAAGTCGACTCGAGACTTTACCCGAGGCCGACACATTTTTCCCCAACAAGTACCATTGTTCAAACATAGCCTCCAGCAACAACCACAATCTTAACTCCAATCAGCTCCAAGCACACAAACTACACCCTTCAGCATCGGCCATAAAACCCGTCCCCTCTACAGCATCCACATAACTGCACTTCTAGGCCATCATTCACAGACAGCAGTGAATAAGGAAAAGCTCAACCAAACTCTCACAACAGCCCACCATCATAGAGCAAACCCACTTCCTCAACAAAATCCCACAGAATTAAACACCCACCACCCATAAGTCAGCTGCCCAGGAACTAGTCCACCACCCCCACCAATCACAGCCAGACAAACTGAAGAGAACCTTGTATTTTCTTAATAAGTCGCCCAGAAGTCATTGGAGTACCTTATATTTTCTTAATGTAAGTTTGTCGATGGGGGTAGGCAGCTTGGATGGGCCCATGATGATGTTTACCACAACCTAAGGTGCGTCACCCCAAGGCTTAAAAATAAACCCATTTGTGATGCAGGTGGACCACACCATTGAGAGCAGTGTACTGGGCAACTGTCATCCTTGGAACCATTTCCCTTGGTGTGGCCCCACCTGAATCCCCCATGCATAAATTTTGATGTGGCATCTAATGGTTAGAGTGAATTTCATAAAATCATCGTGGTGGCCTTGCAAAAATCAGGGGTGGATGCTCTCTCCACCCTTGACTACATGACTAGGCTGGTCGACTGAATCATCCAGTCACACCCACCTTCTGCCATACACTTGGTGGGGGCAGATGGTGAACTGCGCTTGCACTGTTCACCTAGTGCTCTTGCTGGATGGACCCAAGCAACCAAGTTCCCACAACACACGTCTCTCCATGTTGTGTTTCTTTTAATTGGACGATAGATCTCTCCATGGCGTGTTTCTTTTAAGTCTAGACTAGACTGTACATTATAAACCCACCTCCATAATTAAAGAAGGTCAAATAAACCCACCTCCGTAATTAAAGAAGGTCCAGTGTTTGGATCAAAGTAGCAAATATGCTTCGGTAATATACTTTCATATGAGGGGCTAAGAAAAATCAAGCCCAGCCTATTTATGATATAAGTGTCCCTCCATCCTTGTCTAGTATGTTCCGTGCCAAGTAAATCCAGACCATTAAATCCTAGCCGCATTTTGATGGAGCACTCCAAAAAACGAAACTGTGTGGGCGACAATACCATCCCGGACCAGCCATTAAATTTGAATGGCTGACCATTTCGTTTTAATTACCCATTTGATGGCCAACACAAGGTTAGGATCCAGTTGGATTGGACTAGAAAAAAATGTGACTGAAATTCGATGTAAAACTCCTCACTATAAATACTAGGAAATTTCATCAGTTTCGGCCATTTCCTGTTAATTAAACAGAATGACCGTAATTCAATCTACTTTTCATCCAAACGCAGAAACAATGCAATAATTCATCAACCAAAATGACAAGTCTGGTTTACAAACAAAATCCAAAGGCAGCTTGAAAGCAATTACAATCTATAATTCCAAAGATAAAGTACTAATTAAAACACCAAATACTTGAACTTTCGGTTTACAACGAACACAAACAGAAGGGAAGCAAACATTTACCTGGACTTGCCACTCTTCACTCCTTGCGCAACCATAAACTTCCATCATCTAGGTGCTGAGAGCACAGACGCCAGCTGTGGATTAGAGGAGAAGGGGGAATCAGCCCTAGTAGTAGGATTATTTGCCATGGCATTGCAAAATCTATAACTGATCTCTGTCTCTACTTCCATTGCTCCCTCTAATACCTTCACCACCATAGACATCAGAGGCCTTCTTGTATGATCATCCTGCAAGCACCACGCTGCGAGCCTAATCATCTTCACGGCTTCTTCTCTATGCAATTGCATATCTGCATTTGACCCATCGATGATGTCAATCAGACATTTCTCCTCGGCCTTCTCGTGCAACAACCTAAGCAAATGCGTGCTCTGTTCTGAACGATAGCGATCCAAGTTCTTCCTTCCACAAACAATTTCAAGAACAACAATCCCGAAACTATAGATGTCTACTTTCAAGGTAACTCTAAGCTGTTGCCATTCGGGAGCAAGATATCCTGGAGTTCCTCTCATTGTCGTCTGTACTTGGCTCTGGTCTCTATCCATCAGCTTCGACAACCCAAAATCTGAAACTTTGGCATGGAAATTGTCATCCAAGAGAATGTTCTGAGGCTTGATATCCAAATGAACGATTCGTTGCCGGCATTCTTCGTGAAGATAAGCCAATCCTTTTGCTATATCAAGTATAATCTTCTTTCGGGTCTGCCAATCTAGAACTTGATTCTTATTTCTATCGAATATCCAGTTATCCAAGGACCCGTTGCTCATGTACTCATAAACTAGGAGTTGATGAGATCTCTCTGCACAAAAGCCGATCAACTGCACGAGATTGAAATGGTGGATGTTGCCTATTGTTTCCACCTCTGCCAAGAACTCCTTCATTCCTTGTCCTATGTTTTCCAATTGTTTCACTGCAATTTTTGTTCCATCTTCCAGAATTCCTTTAAACACGGATCCAAATCCTCCTTCTCCAAGCTTTTCCTTGAAATCTTTCGTTGCGGTACGCAGGTCCTCATAAGAGAATCTCCGAGGCATTCCCAGTACTCGTTTGAAATATTCCCTTTCATGATCCCTCTCTCTCTTCTTCTTCCTCCTTGAAATTACAACGCAGATAGCAGATACAATAAAAACAACTAGCAACGCTACAGACCCTGATATTATTGCACCTAAAGGAAACTTGCTTCTGGACTTAACAGGTAGAGGAATCTCTGGCGGAGGAGGCGGAAGACGTGGTGCTGAGTAAGGGAGTTGAATCTTGAAGAATGCAGATGAATTGGAATAGTCAGCACCTGGTATTGGGTTTGCTCGCATCGACAAGATCTTGGACAGCAAATAGCAGTCTCCATCGGAAGTGTTGCTGCCATACTTGAAGAAAGCAGCTTTGCAATCACAGTTTTTCAAACATGCCTGCTTGCATCCTTCTACATCTTTCAACTTCTGATCGGCAGCACGTGAATCAATGAAGTTGAAGTAGGAAAGATTTCCAAAATCCAGAAGACGATGATGATCTAATGGACTCTGACAAGACAAAGGAGTGATTTCAGAGCATCCATTGTTTGGCGATGGTCCTCTGATTCGCTTGAAGTAGTCCAACCCATTTAGCGCTTTCAGACAACTGCAATTGCCGCCGCCTCTGCAAACTCCATAATCGCCACAATCGTGAGGGTACTGGCAGTCATCCCAAGTTTGAACTACGAAATCATAATCCTCTTCCAAAACATTGTTTTTCTGCCACCGATAAGTCCTCAAATGGCCATCGAAACCCAGCCTCAGGTAGTGATAGGATCCGTCGGCAGAGTCAGGAGATATCCTAACACTATAGTTGGTTTTTCCAGTGGTGAGGGCGAGGTTTTCACCATCCAGTGCTGCATAAGTTGTTGGTCTGCTTTCAGAAATAGGTCTTCTAGGAATAGGTTCAGACTCGCGGCATCGACCTAAAGACGAACAACCTCTGTTGTACGGATTTCCCCGAGTTATTGAAGTCCCTGTTATTGCCCCGTACGAAATTCCCTTATTTGAAGTAGTTGCAGTCGATCTTCTACTAAGTTTTGTACCCGGCATCAACTGAACATACATCAATGGTGGATCTGCTTCGACAAAGGCAGCGAAACCAGCAGAAGTCATCTCAGCATAGTACTGCCCACTGCTCCAATTCTTAGGTGAGGAACTGGCAATAAGCCGACGGCCCTCGTATAATTTCTGACCAGGGAGCAATGTGTCGGTCGGGTGATCAAACGACTCCCAAACTGTGAAGTTGCCACTGTAAAGCTGAAGATTTCCATCATCTCGAAGGATAATGCCGATAATGGATTTACCGGACGTGTCAGTAGACCAGGCCTTGGTGTCATCTGAATCTCGCAGTACTAAATCTCCATCGGACGTCAGAGATAAGGTCCCATTATCTCTTATGGGATGATCTCTGTTTGCTAACCAAACTAGGCCTGGAAAGCCTCCTTGTGGATCGGTTGCACTGGTGTTGATTTCCCTGAGAATAACGACTGCGAGGAAATAGGAATCACAGGTGCCGGTGCAGATGAATCCGCATGCGAATACCGGACCGTCCGGATTGGTGCTATTCGACTTAAGGATTAACCTCGCCAAGGAGCCGTCTCCATAACCGATGGTGTCAGCTATCGAATTGTCGTTGGACCATGTAAATTCTCTGGAGCTCCCACTAGGTTCTTCAAACGACGGGAGATCAGAGGAATGACAGAAAGGAAAGCTGAGAATTACGACGAAGAAGATGTAAAGAGCCATGACTCACGCTCTTTCTGTTTTCTTCTTCATCAACGAACTTGAGGAAGGCAGATTGGTTACTGATGAACGCTGACTGCATGTTGACCCTCCGCCACTAGCCAGGTAGCTTCTCGTCGGTGCTCTGTGGGCCCCACTATGATGTATGTAGTTTATCCACGCGGTTCATCCATGAGCCCAAAAATGAGGCAGACCCAAATCTCAGGTGGACCACTCGACGTAGGAAAACAGTGGTGATTGAACGGCCGCCATTAATACTTCCTGGGGCCACAAAAGTTATGGATTAAGCAGAATATTTGTGTTTTGCCTTCATTGATCAAGTATGTGACCTAATCAACAAGTTGGATAACAAATAAATATTACGGTGGTCCCTAAGAGTGGTGGACTTTCAATCACCACTGTTTTCCTGTGATATGGTCCACCTTAGATTTGGATCTTATTCATTTTTGGGTTCTTGCCCTAAATGAGTGGTTGAAATGGACAGACTTCATGTATAAAACACATACATCAACATCATGGTGGGCCCACAAAGCACTGACCCATACTGCCAGGGTCAATATGCAATCCAGATCCCTACCACATTATAAGGCACTTTGGTAAAGGAAAAGAACGAAGGTAAAACTGGCACTGTGAAGGCGCGGGGTGGCCTGCTTCACCCAATGAGAGCCCTGCCAGGCTTAGACTTACTAGATTGGCCTGTTAACGTGGGCTTAGGCCTTATATACATGCAACCGATCGATTTTTGAGTTAGGCTTGGGCTCAAGCGAGAAAAGCCAACCCATCCCAACTACTTGACCTTATATGTACATGTATTCCGTCACACAAATATGCCGTTCTAATCCTGAGTTAGGAAATCTAATCTTTCTTGAATACAGATCATTGGTTTCATTCCTCTAAAATATTTTTACTGCAAGTGTGGCCTACTTGATTACTGGATGGATTAAGAACATTCAAGTGAGAAATAAGAATTTACCAATTTTCAGATCGGGTCTAACTGAAGCCCCACTAACATTTTGGGCTCGGGCTTGGACCTGCTTTGCTAGGCCCACGCCAGCCTCGGGCTGCAAGTCTTTAAGTGTTTAACCTGGCCCGGCCCATGCCACCTTAGCGAAGGAAGGATGATCACCGGTCCATCTGGTGCCAATATGGTACACGTGTGCAAGATCCCAGGTATTCATCTGGCGGGGCACCTGAAATCATGGTGACAAAGAATAATGATAACATTGAATTATTGTCCAGATGAGGAGTCGTGGATTCACATGACTTGTACGGTATTCAATTTTTATATTGGGAATGGATGGATGACATGGATTATTCACACATGTGAAACATGAGGGCCTTTCGAGTCTTTCCTCTTGCAAAGAGCTTATCACTTTCCAAAAAGAAACCAGATTAGACACTAAAGTATCATCGACAGAGCATCCGCTTTAACAAAAGTTAAGAAGCGGGCCCACTACAAAAAGAAGTCACGCTCACTGCCTGCTTATCGGAAAAGCGGGCCAAGCCGATTATCGAATGGTTAGTGGAATTCATCCAACGGACCAGATTTGATATAACAATGTAGCGAACCTAGTAATCAAACTGACCTGATTCACTACAAAGGGCATATAAAGGAATCACTGATGAACATCACCAATATTGCACACGTATTTCTATTTTTCATATACATGATGATAGTGAAATTACAAAGTGAGCTTGACATGGTCATCAAAATTATGTTTTTAAATTTAGTATTAAACAAACCCATATAATTTCTTTGAAGTCCAAAGCACTGTTTGGCAGACACCTTCAAATGAGCTCCTCTCATTTTAGTCAACAGTAGTTTTGAACTGGAGATCTTGATAATATCTTACTTGCAATTCAAAATTATTGTTGCCCAAAATGAGAAAATTTCATTTCTAGGCAGCAAACCGGATTAAAAATAACGATGAGAAAGATTTTAAAAAATAGCTGTCGGTGTCTGCCATGCATTAATAAATTGAGTAGAAGGTGGAGATTTTAATTGGAAGTACTGGTTCTATCCAGGCTATGCAACCAAAGTAGGAAGGTAATCATTCTTCAGTTTAACAGAAAAGAGGAGGGAAGCAAGGTGAAGGAATTGATCAACTCATTGGGCTCATGAACTGAAGATTGCAGGTTCGAGTGCATATCTTGTATTATACTATACACCAACGATGACCTAAAAATTGATTAGATCCAACCTTTCATCAAGTGCAACCTGCCAAGATCGTTTCTCTCTCAAGGATCATACCTATTGGGTTGAAGTAATAGTAACGATGGAAAACAAGGAAACAAGTGCTTTTGCCCACCTAAGCTGTTGATGTTGCTTCTTTTCTTCTTTTCTTTCTTTTTTCTTTTTTGCTTTTCACCCATGGCCTAACATCAAGGGATCTCGCAATATGGTGGGCCCACTGTGATCGACCAAATGTTCCATCTCGCGAGGGCACTTACATTGGTAGATAGCTCAAGTCTTTAGAACAGGGCCAGGGCCAATCACACTCAAACGGCAAACTATGATCAACTTGAAGATGTGTTACCTAGGTGCGCGTATCATTAAGGTCCATTAAAGCTCACAAAATACAACAAGAAATCTACCAACTTCCTAAAAATTTGTTTATAGCTTAAATCTTAAGAGTTGGATGTTCATCAAATAGTTTTTTCGCAAGGCTAGCATAACAATTAAAAAGTTTTGAAATATTCTACCAATGCGCTTTTAAACATTAAAAGATTTTAGTTTTTCTTAATGATGATGTGATTATTTTGATCTAATATGATCCACCACTCGATCTGTATAGGTATTAGATCACTAATAGGTCATGATAATGGAAAGATTGCATTAATTCGAGAACATAAGTTGCAGCAAAATCACAGGATTTTGATGCAGTGGACATAAAATTCTGTAGTCTAACTAAATATCATAATTGGTCTCCATGAAAGCTTAGTTTCTTCTTATAAATAGATTATATCCTAATCCGAGAGAGAATACAAAAGAGGAAGCTTTAGAAGCCGCCACCCCTCAGTTTCATCTGCAAAGAGAATATATATATATATATATATATATATATATATATATATATATATATATAAAGAGAGAGAGAAAGAGAGAGATCTTTTCTCCTTTCATCTATATCACACATTTCATGTCTAAATGGTTTTGTACAAAAGAGGAAGCTTTAGAAGTCGCCACCCCTCGGTTTCATCTGCAAAGAGAATATATATATATATATATATATATATATATATATATATATATATATATATATATATAAAGAGAGAGAGAAAGAGAGAGATCTTTTCTCCTTTCATCTATATCACACATTTCATGTCTAAATGGTTTTGTACATCTCCCTTCATCTTATTTCAAAGACTAACATATGACTTTCATTCTCTCTTTCATACAGGATTGATCAAAGAGAGACTTGAGATTGAAGGAATGACTACAACAAAAATAAAGAATTCGTCAGTAATATCAATTTACAATAATTCTAGTATAAAGTGCAGACACCACCATATGTCTGCATAAAATCCAATTCCTTTATAATGTGTGCCTACTCATCTTCTCCTTTGCTTCCAAAATCCAAGTCAATCCAAAAGTCAAGTGGGCCACACCATGTAAAATCATGTGTAGGGATTCTAAAATCGTGTCTTATGGTCCCTCTAAGTTTTAGAATGGCCTGATCTTTTAGGTGTCCATTCATCTTCTTTGGGGCATCTTTGATTTTACTCGTGGGGTTCCCATCCCAACTATTATTTACAGTGTGGCCCACTTAAGTTTTGGATTAGCCTGATTTGAGCCCGATGAGAACATTAGGAAGAGCACATAATAGACAAGTTTGATGTTGTGAAAACATGGCAGTAAGCCCATAGAAAAATACCCACGGCATAGATAAAAAATTTAATTAATATAAAATAAAATTCTTATAAATAAATTACAACAATCATAAACAAGTTTTGGATATTTAAAACTTATACGTGAACAATATTAATCACCCGTTAGGTTCAGCGTAGTCCTAACAGTCCAAGCCCAACTTGTTAAATTTCATTGGCAAAACACAGCCCAAACCCAACTCATGTCGAAAATGGGTCAACTCAAAGCTTGACTTTTCAAGTTGAGTAGAGGTTGGATTGGTGGGTTAAGTGAAGTTTTGCTACCCATAGTCTTAAGGAGAGGGTTCTTCATTTGTGACTCTCTTCAAAGTTGTAATATGTCTTTGCAATGCAACGCAAGCTATTCCATCCATTCTCTCGCTAAGTTATTTGTTTTTTTTTTCATTTGGTGGCGCTGTTGGGGGATAAGCTATCGCACGGACAAATTGGCAAAGGAGATAACAAGTCCATGACACGTGTTTCCTACCGTTCCTATTGTAGAAAATCTACCTCCTTTGGAACCAGCTACCTTTTAAAGATAAAGTGACTGATTGAGTTATTATAGGGATGCTACTTGCCTATGCCCCTGGCCACGGGAACCTTCTATGGTCGGAAGCTACGTTGCCCATAGAGATGCCTGTGACAAATCCACTCCATGCATCAGTTTCACAAGACCACAATAGTAAAGGAGTCAGGCAGATTCAAAACTTGGTTGGCCACACCACACGAAACAATGGGGGTTGAGTGCCTATCATTGGAAACTTTGTGGGGCTACTGAAGTTTTGTCTCGGGTTGATATTTGTACCTGCAATTCATCCGAGTAGTATTAACCCTACCAACGGTCTGGATGGCATATAAGCATCATGCTCAGCTCCAGCAAGGTTTCAACGGTGGATGTTTTTGTTCTAATTATTTTTTGTGGCACGCCCACATGATTTTTTGATCAATCTGCCTGATTTTTAGATTTCTATCTTATTATGGTCTTGCGAAACTCATGGATGGAGTGGGTTTGTCATGGACATCTCTGCGGCCCCACACAGCTTCCACCCACGGAAACTTCCTGTGGCTTGGGACGCGCAAGTTCCTTTTTACAGACTTAAATCATTGACCGGGCTTGGTTTCATTCATTAGCCATCTCACATTCCAAATGCATCTGCATCCACATGTCTTGTCGTCCCCTACAAAATCAAGACTGGTGGTGTTTAAAGTCGAATGTGGGGCAGGATAAGAATCCAAAGGCATAATTGTGAAAGGTTAAAATTCTTTTCCACCTTCTCACTTCTATGGCTTCTTTGTTCTTTCGCCATCTCTACCTTGCTGGTACTCATGCTTCTCACAAGAGTTTCAAGACAAGGTCATGGGTTCCGTTGCTCATTGTTTTTACAATTTCCAATTTGGCCGTCATGTGATAAGTGTGGATGAGCAAGAATTGAATATGTGGTTCAATTCAAATTGAACAACTATGATCCAAAGCATTGATATAGGCAGATACATCCTATATGACTGCTCATCTAAAGATCGAATGAGATTGGCTGCCTATTCAACAACTCGCTCAGTATGTAAATATGATCAGGCAATATTCAGATGATAGGATTTATCTTCTGATGATGGGTTACACATTTAACTTTCATATCAAAGAACTTTTCAGTACATATAAAACATAAACATGAAAAAAATTCTTACAGTCGATCACAAAGAGCAACTGCAAAACACCTTCCTAAATAAATAATTGAATTTAGCCTATGAGCATAGACCCAAATTACAATTAAAATTACCAGCTACTTGATTAACGCTATGAATTACATTATGAAATGTAAGCAACAGACAAAAAATAAAGGATTACACTAAGGAATGTAAATAACTTGTAGATCATGTAGAGTGATTAGACCAAGGAATGTAAATGATAAATAACTGAAAGGATCATTGAAAAATATGTTTGAGTTTGCTTGGGCTGGTATGAGATAAAATCTTCTTGCTGAATTCATCTATTATATATATCCTTACCCTAACCATCTAGATCATTCTCATGTTCTGACAGTTACTATACTCGTTTAACACTACATGTTCTTCTTTACTTCTATTCATGTCATCTGTCCTATAACCTCTTCTACACGATCGTTCTTTAATCGACGGCTTAATAGATGTCGCATCACTCTATGCGTTTTAGTTGTATTATTATAAGATCATCTTCATATATCCCTGCAGATTTCTAAATACACCACGCAAATCCATCCAGATCGCATGTAACTCACTTTGATTGGATTTCGCATGAATTGGCAATAATAAGGATGAACATTGCCCCCTATGTCGCTTCGCTTTTGGGAAAACGTGAAAATGATATGTGACACACCATTAATACAACAGTCCTTTTATACACATGACAGTGTCGTGGTAACTATCTCTGACCTATATGTCCCTACATGCTCTAACCGCCATTTTTCGAAATAAGGGTTAAACTCGTTGCGACGCGTGTATATGCATCGTATAAAGCAAAATTTCAATAATGTCATAATAAATGCTCTATTCCCTCAGCCGATATAAGCACCATTTCAACATTTAATGCTAGATAGGTATCTGCTTTAATGGATTTTAGTATTTAATGCTGAGAGTCATACTTTAAATGAACTCTTATTTTTCTAAGAGTGCTCTTGATAGAATTCAATCATTAAATGCTTTCTCATGCGCATATCTCTATTTTTAATTTTTTGAAGTTAATGAACATCACGTGTGGCGTGGCATCTCTTGAACCGTTTAATATAAGCGCACCAAATCAGGTGTAAACAATACTCTCAATACACAAGTAAGATTTTGTCCACATTTAATGGGTAGCAATGACATGTGGCAGCATCTCACTGATCAAAGCGGAGCACCAACAACAGTTATAAACACATGGATCCTAAGTTAGGAGTGACATTGGATTTTACAATTTTGTCAATTTAATTTAATTTATGACAAGCGTATCGTTTCTTAGTGCGTGGACATTAAGCCTCGTATGTAAAATTAATAACGCCCTGTGATAGAAAGTCTTTTGAAGTATAGTGACCTGAATGATTTCCACTTTGCAACCCTGTGAGGCGTAACACCATAGAAACTTTTGTCACTCTCGTTCAAGATGCAAATATACTAGTCACCCTACAACTTCTTTTCATTTATGTGGGTGTTGCCCAAGGCTTACTTACCCAGACAGGTGGAACCCACTGTCCATGATTCAAGCTTATAACATTTTATAGTTAGGAATATCATGGCCACATTATTTCACCTTCTTTATATGAAATGTGGACCGATGATCAAGTCTGTTGGCGGATAGTTAATGGAAAAGTTGGGACTGTCCTGTAAAAATGATATTGTGCATGGACCCAACAGACCAATGATTGGGATCACCAAGCCATGCATGGACCCAATTGTACCTTAAATCTTGAAGATAATGTATAGTTAAGAAAACCTGTCAATTATGCTTCACTCAATGTGTAGTCTGGTTGGGTCTACTCAAATCCTTGCAGTCTTTACCACATTTGACTCGATATTTAAGATTAACAGATTAAATCGAAGAGAAATGCTCATGCTATTGTACTCTTAGTTGCACTGTGGCATTTAGGGCTGTCCAATTCATTGATCTAGACTGTTACTTAGGTCTAACCCACATTTCATGAGCAACCATGTAAGCATTACACCAATTTGACAAATATTAACCATTCCATAACTGTTTCTTTATAAATATGGACAGTCAAGATCATTTACCCAAGAATATTAGGTCCAATTAACAATATGATATATTCATCCATTTGTTAGAGATCATCATGGATTGCTTATAATTTTGAAGGATCACTTTTATTATGCAAAGGTAGCTACCGCATTCATGGCTTGGGAAAAGGATAGTCCGATCATTGTAATTTTGCATGGAAAATGTTTTGAACTTACCAAACAGTTCAGATTGATTGATTGGACTGCCTAACTGAACTTAGACAATTAGAAGCACTACAACTAACAGTGCTCTGAGCACTTCTCGAAATTGAAATTGACATGGTGGTTTAAAATGAAGTGCCCAACCCAGACCATTGCCTGGCCTACACATAGGTGTGAGATCCAATCCATCCATCAGGTTGGTCTGACCTTTTATATTTTCCTAAAAAAATAATCCGGTCCACTCAGCTTGGGGATCTAATATTGGAATTGGAAACATAAAAATGCGTTATAAAATAATTGACCATTTCCTTTTAACCACCAAATTGATGGCCACAAAATCGTAGGTCGGAGTAATTTTCAGAACATGCTACATCAAAAAAGGGTCCACAAGTTGGACGGTCTAGATGTATGTACATTTACACTACACTACTTATACTGTGGATGACCCGCCAGTGTTTAGGAATTGACGAAGAATGCGCAGTAGATTTAGCTACAAAAGATGTAGTTTACTATGGATTGGTAGAAAACTGATTCATCTGATTTAGAAGAATTGCCAACAGTAAGCAATCGAATAAAAATCTGGACAGAATTTCCATTCTTCCCTTCAAATTTGCATCCAAACACAGCAACAATGTGAGAATTCATTAACCAAATTGACAAGTCTGGTTTACAAACAAAATCCAAAAGCAGCTTGAAAGCAATTGCAATACATAATTTCAAAGATACATTAGTAGTAAAAAGACCAAATACTTAACCCTTGGTTTACAACAAACACCAACAGAAGGGAATCAAACATGCACCTGGACCTGCCGATGTTCATACCCTTACACAACCATAAGCTTCCATTATCTAGGCCCTGAGAGCAATGACGCCTGCTGTGGATCCGAGAAGATGTGGAAATCAGCCCTAGTAGTAAGATTACATGCCATAGCATTGCAAAATCTATAACTGATCTCTGGCTCTACTTCCATTGCTCCCTCTAGGACCTTCACCACCATAGACATCAGAGGCCTTCTTGTATGATCATCCTGCAAGCACCATGCTGCGAGATTAATCATCTTCCTGGCTTCTTCTCTATGCAATTCCATATCTGCACTGGACCCATCAATGATATCAATCAGACGGTTCTCTTTGGCCTTCTCCTGCAACAACCTAAGCAGATGCTTGCTTGGTTCTGAACGAGAACTATCCAAGTTCTTCCTTCCACAAACAATTTCAAGAAGGACGACACCGAAACTATAGATGTCTACTTTCAACGTAATTCTAAGCTGCTGCCATTCCGGCGCTAGATATCCTGGAGTTCCTCTCATTGTCGTCTGTACTTGGCTCTGATCTCTATCCATCAGCTTCGACAAACCAAAATCTGAAATTTTGGCATTCAAATTGTCGTCCAAGAGAATATTCTGAGGCTTGATATCCAAATGAACGATTCGTTGCCGACATTCTTCATGAAGATAAGCCAACCCTTTTGCTATATCGTGTATAATCTTCTTTCGAGTCTGCCAATCTAGAACTTGATTCTTATTTTCACTGAATATCCAGTGATCCAAGGACCCATTGCTCATGTATTCGTAAACTAGAAGTCGGTGAGATCTCTCCGCACAAAAGCCAATCAACTGCACTAGATTGAAATGGTGAATGTTGCCTATTGTTTCAACCTCCGCCAAGAACTCCTTCATTCCTTGCCCTATTTTTTCCAATTGTTTCACCGCAATTTTGGTGTCATCTTCCAGAATCCCTTTAAACACAGATCCAAATCCTCCTTCTCCAAGCTTTACCCTGAAATCGTCTGTTGCAATGCGCAGGTCTTCATAAGAAAATTTCCGGGGCATTCCCAGTACTTGTTTGAAATATTCCCCTTCATCCTCCCTCTCTTTCTTCTTCTTTTTCTTCCTTGAAATCACAATACAGATACCAGATAGAATAAAAACAAGTAGCAATGCTACCGACCCTGATATTATTGCAGCTACCTGCCAAGGAGTTGGTGCTGAGTAAGGGCGTTGAATCTTGATGAATGCAGATGAATTGTAATTGTTGACACCTGGTATTGGGTTTGCTCGCATCGACAAGATCTTGGATGGCAAATAGCAATCTCCTTCAGAAGTGTTACTGCCATACTTGAAGAAAGCAGCTTTGCAAGCGCAGTTTTTCAAACATGCCTGTTTGCATCCTTCTAGATCTTTCAATTTCTGAACAGCAGCACCTGAATCAATGAAGTTGAAGTAGGAAAGGTTTCCAAAATCCACAAGATCGTGATGATCTAATGGACTCTGGCAAGACAAGGGAGTGATTTCAGAGCATCCCTGTTTTGGCAATGGTCCACTGTTTCGCTTGAAGTAGTCCAACCCGTCTACTGCCTTCAGACAACTGCAATTGCCTCCTCCGCTGCAAACTTCATAATCACCGCAGTTTTGAGGATACTGACAGGCATCCCAACGTTGAATTACAAAATCATAAACCACATGGGAAACATCGTTTTTCTGCCACTGGTAAGTCCTCAAATGGCCATCAAAATCCAGCCTCAGGTACTGAAAAGATCCAACTGTGGAGTCGGGGGATACCTGATAACTATAGTTGTTTTCTCCAATGGTAAGGACAAGGTTTTTGCCATCGAGTGCTGCATAGATTGTTGGTCTTTTTCGAGAATGTGAGTCGTCCCTGCAATATAAAGATCTTAAACACGCCCGGCGGTACCGTTGTCCCGGAATTGGATCCGGCATCAGGTGAACATACATCGACGGTGCATCCAATTGGACAAACGCAGCGAAACCAGTAGAAGTCATCTCAGCATAGTACTGCCCTCTGCTCCAATTCTTAGCTGAGGAGCTGGCAGTAAGCTGACGGTCCTCAGATAACTTCTGACCAGGGAGTAATGTGTCGGTCGGATTGTCAAACGATTCCCAAACCCCGTAGTCGATACTGTAAAGCTGAAGATTTCCATTTTCTTGAAGTCTAATGCCAGTAATGGACTTCCCGAACGTGTCAGTAGACCAAACCTTTTTGTCATCCGAATCTCGCAGGACTAAATCTCCATCGGTAGTCAGATACAACGTCCCATTCTCTCTTATGGGTTTGTCTCGGTTGGCTAACCAAACTAGGCCTGGAAAGCCTCCTTGCGGATCGGTTGCACTACCGTTGAGAAAAATGACCGCAAGAAAATAGGAATCACAGGTGCCAGTGCAGATAAATCCGCATGCGAAGACTGGTACGTCCGGATCGGAGCTGTTCGCCTTTAAGATTAACCTCGCCAAGGAGCCATCTCCATACTCGATGGTGTCAGTTATTGAATTGTTGTTCCACCATGTATTAGGTCCTTCAGACGACTTGATAGCAGAGGAAAGCCAGAAAGGAAAGTTGAGAATTACGAAGAAAAAGATGCAGAGAACCATGACTCGCACTTTCTGTTTTCTTCTTCATCAACAGAGTTCCAAGTTTTCTTTTATGGCACCCGTCTCTTCCACATGGCAATGCAGAATACGCGCGAGAAATTACTACAGTTAGGCCTGTTGGTTAAATCTGAAGTCCAAAGACCGAATCTGAAATATGAAGCTTGAATCTGGAATCTAAAGCCTGAATCTGAAGTTAAAAAAACTTGTTTAATAATTATGGCCGAAGTCTAAAAATTTAAGTAATGAATTTGAAATAAATTATTTGTTAACAAGCATCTTAAATGTTTGAAATATGTCAATTTGACACATTTGCCCCTATTTCTCTCGTTTGTAAATGCTTTACATTATAAAGAAATTATTTTTTATTAAATGAAAATAAAATCATTATATTTAATTTAAATAAACTAAAATACTTAATAAAAAATTAAAATATCACCATAAGGCCCTCAATTCATCGTAGCGGGAAGATTGTCACCATGTGTTGTATATGATTGAACACCAATACCAACAAAACCTTCAAATAAGGCCCACCTTATATTTATATGCTATCCAAACGGTTTGTAAGGTCATTTCCAATTGGATGATGTGAAAAACATATCCAAAACTTCCGTAGCCTATTTAAGTTTATTTTCCATTCAATATGTTCATAAGGTCGCAAGTACTTGTATAAAGAGGGAGAAAAAATCATATTGATCCAAAACTTCTACGACCCCAAAAAGGGTTTCAATGGTATACGTTCAATCCCCTATTGCTTTTTGCAGCTTTTTTCTCATCTCAAGCTTTTCTACGTGCTCACCAAATCGATGGATGGTTTGGATATAACACATACCTCCTGATAGAGCCATAGAACTTGTGGACATCAATACCGCAGCTATATAGCTGGTATGAGGTACACCAACCAATTTGCATGCTACTTGGACGTGGATTAGCCACTGACAGGTTGAACAGTGAGATTTGCTACTGAAGTGATGTCATCAAGTTCCATGGGTCCACTATGATATATGTGCTTTATCTACACCATCCATCTATTTATTAATTGGAGATTTAATTTTAGAGCATGAGTTAAAGAATGAGGTAGATCCAAATATGTAGTTGACCCCACCACAAAAAACAGTGGTGAGATTGATGCCTACCGTTGAAACCTTCCTAAGGCTTGCCCCATTAACAAGTTAACACAGATATGAAAGAAGGGAAAAAACAAATATCAGCTTGATCAAAAACTTTTGTGGCCTATTTAAATTTTTAATGGTGGGCATCACTCTCCCCACTGTTTTTTGTGGTGAGGTCCACTGGAGCTTTGGATTTGACTCATTCTTTGGATCTATACCCAAAATTATATTTTCAAATGGATGGACAGCGTGGATACAAAACATACATCATGATGGGTCTGCATAACTTGGTGATGTAACTTCAGTAGCGAGTCTCGCTGCTCAACCTGTCAGTATCCAATCCGCGTCTGCAGAACAGATTGGCTACTCCCCTGCCACCAGCCAATGGTTGATGGTCGGTGCTATGTGGGCCTCACCATGAAGTATGTGTTTCATATATGCCGTCCATCTATGTTTCTAGATCATTTTATGGTATGAGACCAAAAATGAGGTATATCCCAATCTCAAGTGGACCACATTACAGGAAAATAATGTTGAATGAACGTTGACCATTACAAACTTTTTGAGGGCCATAAAATTTTGAATCAAGCCGATCTTTGTTTTTTCCTTTCGTCTAGGTGTATATGACCTAATTAATAGATGGGATGTCAAATAGACAGTACATTGGGCCTTAGGAGAATTTTAATGGTGGATTTCCAATCACTATTGTTTTCTTGTGGTACGGTCCACCTGAGATTTATATTCCTCTCATTTTTGGTATTAAGCCCTAAAATGATCTTTAAAACTAGATGAATGGAATGGATGAAACACATACATCATGGTGAGGCATAAAGAAGTTTCATATGTTAAAAGTTGATTTTGCATTGCGCAAACAATTTGAAGAGAAAAAATTGACGTAGTAACTTGAAAAGGGATAATTTTGTTTAATGAAAAATTCACTGAGCCCATTTCACATTCACCATTAAGCTAGACTCCTATCACGGAAAGAATTCAGCGAAAAACCACTCAGCGCTTTCCTTCTTCTGCGTTAACGATGCATTAACAAACACCACTAAACACAAAATATTTTCCCAATTCCGCATTAAGTGCAAAAATTCAGCGTTAACAAACAGGCCCTTAGACTTAGACCCACCGCTCAGAGACGTCTCAACTCCAACTTGTGGGCATGCAAGTTAGGGCCCACGTAGCGGATAAATTCCAACTTACACCAGAAATAAAAATAAATTAAATTAAAATTCATTTCACTAGGCTGAATCACGAAAAATGATAAGCTATCTTTAAAACGTGATTCGCCCCCTTATCAACTGCTGAGGGGTTATGGGTGAATTGCTTCCAGGATAAGACAAGCCTGTCTGGATCTGGCGTGCAGCAATCACGATGGGTCCACTATGGAACACTTTAACGCAGTAGATCTGTTCTGGTAGAATCAAACAGTGGAAATGTTTATAGTATTCTAAAGTGGATATTTGGAATGTATCTGATGTAAGAGATGGTGTTGGGATGATGAGATTTTGGACCGGAATGGTCTAGTTTATATATGCACCAGATAGTGGACTATTGATAGGTGGCTATCAATGGTTCAGAACGTTTGGAAAATGTTTCTAACCATTAACAATTAATTTCAGACGTTTCTGGTAGTCAGGACCTGTCTGTTTTCAGACCGTTGTAGCTTTAAAAGCAGCTAGCCATTTTCAGAAACTCCTGAACGTTTTGGACCGTTCTCAGTCGCCTATAAATCCCTGGCCATTTCAGACCCACCGCACATAGGCTCTTACCAGACCTATCGCACCGCGATTGCACCGTCTCGCGATGGTTCGCGTAAGGTCGCGAGGGAGCGACTACTCTGCGACACGATGCGCACGTGCGAAGTGTGCCAACTAGCACCACTACAGCCACACTGCCCACGCTCACGCCCTTGCCCGTGCTCATGCTCGAGCGCGTGTGCGTGTTCCAATGCGTCGAGCATCTCCATCTCCAAAACAATCAAGTAAGAATACTCCTCACAAATCCACATATAAACTCCAAAATTTTTTCTACCATATCTAATATAGGACTAAAAGCACACACTACACTTTTGGATTTGAAATTTCTAAAAAATGTTTTGACGACAAAATCCTAAAATTTTGAAAATTTGATTTTTTTTCAAAAAACTACAAATTTTAACAATCCCCCACTGATTTTTTAAAACAATAGAAAATACTCTGTCAGAATAATAGTTATTATGCATAAAGAGAGATATCTTGTGATTTGAATCTTTCCTTAGTGTAAGTATTTTAAAGTTATTTTGAAATTTCTGGTTATCGTAGCATTGATCTAATTATTCTTATATGACATAACCGAAAATACTACACATATAATAGCTCCTACATTATGTGTTCCTCCATAATCTTGCTTAGCACCTTTAATGGCCATGTGCTTATCCTGTTTCATGAACGATCCCGAGATAACTCTAACTCTTATGAGAAATAACACCACTTCTACGTTCACATAGGTGAAATCCTTTCAGTGTTTTCGTTACTTAAAACACTTGTCCTATTTGACTGAATTTCGTTAAGAGTTTTTAATACTCAACCTTCTTTATAACGGTCAGAACTTTCACTTCATCGCCACCTGCTATTTCTTCAGTGGTTTGTTTATATTCATTAAAGCCATGATCTTCTTCTGCGGCCTCATCTTCACTGCCCCCTTCGTTTATAGTCAAGTGTGCTGCCGGACGTTGAGGACAAGTGTTTGATAAGTGGCCTGGTTGGCCACAGCGGTAACAATTGTTTGGCCTTGGCCGAGCATAAGGATTCGGAATCCTACTCGGGCCAGCTGTTGTGGGTGCTGCCCGTTGAGGTCTGGATGGTTCGCTCCCCGTATCACGGTTCGCGGGTGGAGGAGGTTGAGGACGTTCTCCTACCGGATCTTTTCCTCGAGCCAGCATTGGATCCTGTGTGGGACCTGTCATAGGGGGTCGATTTGAAGGATAGGGACGAGCAGGAGCTCTTGCAAGCTGTGTTTCTGCCCTTCCTGCCAATTGAACTGTTTCATCTACGGTCCCGACTGGGTACATCTGAACTCGATCCTAAATTACCGGTCATAACCCACCTATAAATCGTGCCACTTTCTATGACTCAGATTCTGACAAATCGTTTCGTGTAGCCAACCGCTGAAATTCTTCAGTGTAATCTGTAACAGTTCGATTTCCTTGTCGACAATTCTAGTATTGCTGGAATAATATCTGCTTATAATCACTGGAGAGAAATCGTGAACGAAGAAGACGTCTCATCCGAGGCCATGATGCGATGGGCGCCTTGTTCTGGCGGGCTCGTGAGAGTTGCAATTGTTCCCACCATGCAGAAGCACCAGATTTTAATTTAAACGCTACCAATTTCACCCTTTTATGATCTGGCACATCCATATAATCGAAATATCTCTCTACTTCGGCTAGCCAATCGAGAAAATCTTCGATACGTAATAAACCGTTAAAACTAGGAAGTTCAGCCTTACCTCGATAGTCTCTTTCAGCACGATCTAGACGATCGCCTGCATGGACTGGCCGTCGATCAAAACCCTCATTAATGTCCTCATCGCTGGAACTAGAGTCATCTGGTGTAGCCCTATGATTTACCGCTGGTAGTGCTCTGCGATAATCAGGGTCACGTCGTACAGCAACCACGGGTGGTCGGGCGACCATAGGTGGTGGAGCACCGCCTAGGGCTCGGGGCGGAAGTAGCGCATCCGCAAGACGGTCGAGGGTTGCCTGCAGCCCTTGTATGGTCAACTGACTCTTCCGATGGAAAGCTTCCATTCTTTCCGAAAGATAATGAATCCCTGGATCACCGTCTACAGGATTTTGATTCATACCTTCGTTGTTTGCCATCGGCCAGAGGGAAAATCTCGCTCTGATACCAAATTGACGCAGGGATGAACGTGATGAGGTCGAACACCGTCTTCCTCAAGGATAACTACTCTGAATCCACGGAGCTTCTCTGGACTCCTCACAGAGACTTCTCGAATCCACGAGGAAAGAAAGCAAGAGAATAGGAATAAACTCTAATAAATTCGAAATTAATTGATGAAAAAAATAAAAACGAGTTTACACCCCTTTAAATAAGGGAGCCAAGCAACATGAAAGAAATCAGACTCATACTACAACTAAAACTCCTAGAATTCGCAACTTACTATAAATAGTAAACTTACTATTTATAGACGGTCGTGATGTCTACTAGTGCGCAAGGTTTTCGGCCAAAAATAGTAAGTGTCCTATTTGGCTTCACCAAACCGTTCTCCTAATTATTCTAAGCACTTTTCATGTTAGACACAACTCCTAAAGCCCAACGGATGAAAAGTTATACTCAAACTAAAACTTACTATTTATAGTAAAAACAAAATTAAAACGAGGAAACGACCATCGATCAGGGGGTTTCTCGCAAATCCAGTCTGCGTAACCCGGCGTAGAAGGGTTGGTTGGCTAAAATAGCTCGTTCTACCCCAAAATCATATATTTTACGTCGGATAACTCATTCCGGATTGTGAGATACGCCCGATCTAAGGTCCGATGGTCCGGATCACTTCTGTCGCCGACCGTGCCTTTTCTGATCCATCTTGGCAATGGAATTGTCCGCGACCCGCTCTACATCAATCCCCTTCACTTGAAAAGAACTTGTCCTCGAGTTCTCGTCCTGCGCTGGTTCATGATACAAGGTCAGGTCCGCAACGTTGAAAGTCCGTGAGATCACCATGTCATCTGGAAGATCAACAACATAAGCATTGTCATTAATCTTTCGAATGATCGGTACCGGTCCAATCTTCTTATTCTTCAGCTTGTTATACGTCCCGGTCGAAAATCTTTCTTTTCACAAATGGACCATTACCTGGTCGCCCACCTCGAACACCTTTTGTCGACGATGCTTGTCCGCTTGTTCCTTGTACTTTTCGTTCGAGGCATGTAGCTTAGTCTGTACCTCCGCATGAATACCCATGATCCTGTCTGCCATATGTTCTTCTGCAATACTCATGCCTGGGAGCCTGGGCAGAGGGACCAAGTCTAGTGTGTGGCGAGGTACTCGTCCGTAAATAACCTGGAACGGGGATTTCCCTGTCGAGCGGTTCACCATGTAGTTGAATGCAAACTTCGCTTGAGATAAGGCCAAATCCCACTGCTTCGGTTTCTCTCCTGAAATACATCGAAGGAGGTTTCCCAAAGTGCGATTCATAACTTCGGTCTGCCCATCAGTCTGTGGGTGGTAAGCACTGCTGAATTGAAGTCGTGTATCGAATCGAGTCCACAAAGTCCGCCAAAAGTGGCTAATAAACTTCGTGTCACGATCAGAAGTAATGGTTTTAGGGACCCCGTGTAGCCGTACGACCTCCCTGAAGAATAAATTCGCCACATGTGTTGCATCAAGGGTCTTCTTACATGGGATAAAGTGCGCCATCTTGGAGAAACGATCGACCACTACGAACACCGAATCCATGCCGCGTTATGTTCGTGGAAGACCAAGCACGAAGTCCATTGATAAATCCTCCCAAGGATCATCAGGCACAGGTAACGGGGTGTACAGTCCCGTATTCTGAGATTGTCCCTTGGAGGTCTGACAAATATGACAACGTTGTACGGCTCTTCCCACATCACGTACTAATTGCGGCCAGTAATACCGCTCTTCCACAAGAGCTCGCGTCTTGTCTCGCCCAAGGTGTCCACCCTGGCCACCTCCATGTAGTTCCTGAATAATCTGCTCCCTTAGAGAACTTTGGGGGATGCACAATCGATTCTCTTTGAACAGAAAACCATCCTGTATATGAAAGTCACTGGGGTGACCTTCTTGGCACTTCAACCAAAAATCTTTGAAGTCTTCATCCTCGGCATATAGCTCCTTGAGACAGTCAAAGCCGACCACCTCATTGCTCACCGTAACAAGTAGTGACGCACGACGGCTAAGTGCATCAGCCACCTTATTCTACTGACCTGACTTATGCTTCAGAACAAACGTAAATTCCTGTAAAAACGTAACCCATCTAGCATGCACACGATTCACGTTAGTCTGACTATTAATAAACTTTAATGCCTGATGGTCGGTGTACAGAACAAACTCCCTTTGAATCAGATAATGTCGCCAATGTCGCAGCGCCTGAACAACTGCGTACAACTCAAGCTTGTAAGTCGACCACTTCTTTCGGGCTTCACTGAGCTTCTCGCTATAGAAGGCTACCGGCCTGCCTTCTTGTGATAATACTCCTCCTATTCCGACATATGAAGTGTCACACTCCACCTCAAACAATTTATCCAAATTAGGAAGCACCAAGACCGGTGTTGTAGACAAACGATGCTTGATCTCATGAAAGCTCTTGTCAGCTTTATCGGTCCACTGGAACGGCCCTTTTTTCATGCAGTCTGTTATTGGCGCGACTATGGTGCTAAAATCTCGCACAAATTGATGATAGAAAGTCATTAATCCATGAAAACTCCTCACCTCATGAATGTTTGTCGGGATCGGCCATTCCCTAATAGCTCGCACCTTTTCATCGTCCACCCGAATGCCTGTGGATGTTACAACAAATCCTAAAAATAATAGCCTGTCAGTTAAAAAGCTACACTTTTTTAAGTTGAGGTACAACTTGTTATCTTTTAGGACCTGCAGCACCTGCGTGAGATGTTTCTTGTACTCCGCCTCATCCTGGCTATATATCAATATGTCATCAAAATATACTACCACAAATCGGCCAGTGAACAGTTTTAGAACTTGATTCATCAAACACATAAAAGTACTTGGTGCGTTCGATAGGCCGAAAGGCATGACCAGCCACTCATACAACCCTTCCTTAGTCTTTAATGCCGTTTTCCATTCATCACCAGGTCGAATACGAATCTGATGGTACCCGCTCTTTAGATCGAGTTTAGAGAAAACGCCCCTCCTAACATATCGAGCATGTCGTCCAACCGTGGTATTGGAAACCGATATTTAATAGTAATTTTGTTAATTGCTCGGCCGTCTACACATATGCGCCAGCTTCCATCTTTTTTTGGCGTTAATAATGCTGGTACAGCACATGGGCTCATTCTCTCTCTCAATAGACCCTTACGGATCAATTCCTCCACTTGCCCCTGAAGTATCTCACACTCCTTCGGACTCATCCGATAATGAGGGCGATTGGGCAGGCTAGCCCCAGGGACGAGGTCTATGTGATGTTGGATGTCTCTCATGGGCGGTAATCCATCAGGTAAATTTTCAAGACAGACTTCTTTGAATTCGTTTAGTAATAGTCTTAAGCTTGGAGGGATGTTTGAGGATTCCTCTTTCTCGCCCTTTACCACTACGGCATATACCTCGCCGGTTTTCTTGGACTCCTCCATGAAATCCCGAATGGTCAAGAGAGAACTCCCCTCCACTTTAGAGGCTTCAGGGTGGTTCTCTGGTGCCATGGGGGCAAGGATTATTTTTTGACTATCCTTGACGAATATGTAAACATTGTCTCGCCCCCGATGGGTCGCATCACGGTCCGACTGCCAGGGTCGACCAAGTAGCATATGGCAGGCTTCCATGTCAACCACGTTACAAAATATCTGATCCTTATAATGTTTACCAATTGAAAATGAGATAGTGCATTGTTCAGTTACCTTGGTCTCGTTCACCTTTTTTATCCAGCCAATTGAGTACGGGGAAGGATGTTTCATCGTTGGTAGCTACAACTTATCCATCATCACTATTGAGACGATGTTCTCGCTGCTACCACTGTCTATGATCACATCACAGACCTTTCCGTTGACAGTGCACCGAGTACGAAATATATTGTGTCGCTGTGGATGTAATTCCTTTCGTGGGGTATACAGTAGTCGCCTCACAACGAGAGATTCGCCACGATCCTCGCCTGTCACTTCATCGCCACCTGCTATTTCTTCAGTGGTTTGTTCATATTCATCAAAGCCATGATCTTCTTCTGCGGCCTCATTTTCAGTGCCCCCTTCGTTTATAGTCAAGTGTGCTGCCGGACGTTGAGGACAAGTGTTTGATAAGTGGCCTGGTTGGCCACAGCGGTAACAATTGTTTGGCCTTGGCCGAGCATAAGGATTCGAAATCCTACTCGGGCCAGCTGTTGTGGGTGCTGCCCGTTGAGGTCTGGATGGTCCGCTCCCCGTATCACGGTTCGCGGGTGGAGGAGGTTGAGGACGTTCTCCTACCGGATCTTTTCCTCGAGCCAGCACTGGATCCAGTGTGAGACCTGTCATAGGGGGTCGATTTGAAGGATAGGAATGAGCAGGAGCTCTTGCAAGCTGTGTTTCTGCCCTTCCTGCCAATTGAACTGCTTCATCTACGGTCCCGACTGGGTACATCTGAACTCGATCCTGAATTACCGGTCGCAACCCACCTATAAATCGTGCCACTTTCTGTTACTCAAATTCTGACAAATCGTTTCGTGTAGCCAACCGCTAGAATTCTTCAGTGTAATCTGTAACAGTTCGATTTCCTTGTCGGCAATTCTGGTATTGCTGGAATAATATCTGCTTATAATCACTGGGGAGAAATCATGAACGAAGAAGACGTCTCATCCGAGGCCATGATGCGATGGGCGCCTTGTTCTGGCGGGCTCGTGAGAGTTGCAATTGTTCCCACCATGCAGAAGCACCAGATTTTAATTTAAACGCTACCAATTTCACCCTTTTATGATCTGGCGCATCCATATAATCGAAATATCTCTCTACTTCGGCTAGCCAATCGAGAAAATCTTCGATACGTAATAAACCGTTAAAACTAGGAAGTTCAGCCTTACCTCGATAGTCTCTTTCAGCACGATCTAGACGATCGCCTACATGGACTGGCCGTCGGTCAAAACTCTCATTAATGTCCTCATCGCTGGAACTAGAGTCATCTGGTGTAGCCCTACGATTTACCGCTGGTAGTGCTCTACGATAATCATGGTCACGTCGTACAGCAACCACGGGTGGTGGGGCGACCATAGGTGGTGGAGCACCGCCTAGGGCTCGAGGCGGAAGTAGCGCATCCGCAAGACGGTCGAGGGTTGCCTGCAGCCCTTGCATGGTCAACTGACTCTCTCGATGGAAAGCTTCCATTCTTTCCGAAAGATAACGAATCCCTGGATCACCGTCCACAGGATTTTGATTCATACCTTCGTTGTTTACCATCGGCCCGATGGAAAATCTCGCTCTGATACCAAATTGACGCAGGGATGAACGTGATGAGGTCAAACACCGTCTTCCTCAAGGATAACTACTCCGAATCCACGGAGCTTCTCTGGACTCCTCACAGAGACTTCTCGAATCCACGAGGAAAGAAAGCAAGAGAATAGGAATAAATCTAATAAATTCGAAATTAATTGATGAAAAAAATAAAAACGAGTTTACACCCCTTTAAATAAGGGAGCCAAGCAACATGAAAGAAATCAGACTCATACTACAACTAAAACTCCTAGAATTCGCAACTTACTATAAATAGTAAACTTACTATTTATAGACGGTCGTGATGTCTACTAGTGCGCAAGGTTTTCGGCCAAAAATAGTAAGTGTCCTATTTGGCTTCACCAAACCGTTCTCCTAATTATTCTAAGCACTTTTCATGTTGGACACAACTCCTAAAGCCCAACGGATGAAAAGTTATACTCAAACTAAAACTTACTATTTATAGTAAAAACAAAATTAAAACGAGGAAACGACCATCGATCAGGGGGTTTCTTCCAAATCCAATCTGCGTAACCCAGCGTAGAAGGGTTGGTTGGCTAAAATAGCTCGTTCTACCCCAAAATCATATATTTTACGTCGGATAACTCATTCCGGATTGTGAGATACGCCCGATCTAAGGTCCGATGGTCCGGATCACTTCTGTCGCCGACCGTGCCTTTTCTGATCCATCTTGGCAATGGAATTGTCCGCGACCCGCTCTACATCAATCCCCTTCACTTGAAAAGAACTTGTCCTCGAGTTCTCGTCCTGCGCTGGTTCATGATACAAGGTCAGGTCCGCAACGTTGAAAGTCCGTGAGATCACCATGTCATCTGGAAGATCAACAACATAAGCATTGTCATTAATCTTTCGAATGATCGGTACCGGTCCAATCTTCTTATTCTTCAGCTTGTTATACGTCCCGGTCGAAAATCTTTCTTTTCACAAATGGACCATTACCTGGTCGCCCACCTCGAACACCTTTTGTCGACGATGCTTGTCCGCTTGTTCCTTGTACTTTTCGTTCGAGGCATGTAGCTTAGTCTGCACCTCCGCATGAATACCCATGATCCTGTCTGCCATATGTTCTTCTGCAATACTCATGCCTGGGAGCCTGGGCAGAGGGACCAAGTCTAGTGTGTGGCGAGGTACTCGTCCGTAAATAACCTGGAACGGGGATTTCCCTGTCGAGCGGTTCACCATGTTGTTGAATGCAAACTCCGCTTGAGACAAGGCCAAATCTCACTGCTTCGGTTTCTCTCCTGAAATACATCGAAGGAGGTTTCCCAAAGTGCGATTCATAACTTCGGTCTGCCCATCAGTCTGTGGGTGGTAAGCACTGCTGAATTGAAGTCGTGTATCGAATCGAGTCCACAAAGTCCGCCAAAAGTAGCTAATGAACTTCGTATCACGATCAGAAGTAATGGTTTTAGGGACCCCGTGTAGCCGTACGACCTCCCTGAAGAATAAATTCGCCACATGTGTTGCATCAAGGGTCTTCTTGCATGGGATAAAGTGTGTCATCTTGGAGAAACGATCGACCACTACGAACACCGAATCCATGCCGCGTTGTGTTCATGGAAGACCAAGCACGAAGTCCATTGATAAATCCTCCCAAGGACCGTCAGGCACAGGTAACGGGGTGTAGAGTCCCGTATTCTGAGATTGTCCCTTGGAGGTCTGACAAATATGACAACGTTGTACGGCTCTTCCCACATCACGTACTAATTGCGGCCAGTAATACCGCTCTTCCACAAGAGCTCGCCTCTTGTCTCGCCCAAGGTGTCCACCGAGGCCACCTCCATGTAGTTCCTGAATAATCTGCTCCCTTAGAGAACTTTGGGAGATGCACAATCGATTCCCTTTGAACAGAAAACCATCCTGTATATGAAAGTCACTGGGGTGACCTTCTTGGCACTTCAACCAAGAATCTTTGAAGTCTTCATCCTCGGCATATAGCTCCTTGAGACAGTCAAAGCCGACCACCTCATTGCTCACCGTAACAAGTAGTGACGCACGACGGCTAAGTGCATCAGCCACCTTATTCTGCTGACCTGACTTATGCTTCAGAACAAACGTAAATTCCTGTAAAAACGTAACCCATCTAGCATGCACACGATTCACGTTAGTCTGACTATTAATAAACTTTAATGCCTGATGGTCGGTGTACAGAACAAACTCCCTTTGAATCAGATAATGCCGCCAATGTCGCAGCACATGAACAACTGCCTACAACTCAAGCTTGTAAGTCGATCACTTCTTTCGGGCTTCACTGAGCTTCTCGCTATAGAAGGCTACCGGCCTGCCTTCTTGTGATAATACTCCTCCTATTCCGACATATGAAGCGTCACACTCCACCTCAAACAATTTATCGAAATTAGGAAGCACCAAGAGCGGTGTTGTAGACAAACGATGCTTGATCTCATGAAAGCTCTTGTCAGCTTTATCGGTCCACTGGAACGGCCCTTTTTTCATGCAGTCTGTTATTGCCGCGACTATGGTGCTAAAATCTCGCACAAATCGACGATAGAAAGTCGTTAATCCGTGAAAACTCCTCACCTCATGAATGTTTGTCGGGATCGGTCATTCCCTAATAGCTCGAACCTTTTCATCGTCCACCCGATTGCCTATGGACGTTACAACAAATCCTAAAAACAATAGGCTGTCAGTTAAAAAGCTACACTTTTTCAAGTTGAGGTACAACTTGTTATCTTGTAGGACCTGCAGCACCTGCGTGAGATGTTTCTTGTGCTCCGCCTCATCCTGGCTATATATCAATATGTCATCAAAATATACTACCACAAATCGGCCAGTGAACAGTTTTAGAACTTGATTCATCAAACGCATAAAAGTACTTGGTGCATTCGATAGGCCGAAAGGCATGACCAGCCACTCATACAACCCTTCCTTTGTCTTGAATGTCGTTTTTCATTCATCACCAGGTCGAATACGAATCTGATGGTACCCGCTTTTTAGATCGAGTTTAGAGAACACTTTAGCCCCTCCTAACATATCGAGCATGTCGTCCAACCGTGGTATTGGAAACCGATATTTAATAGTAATTTTGTTAATTGCTCGGCTGTTGACACACATGAGCCAGCTTCCATCTTTTTTTGGCGTTAATAATGCTGGTACAGCACATGGGCTCATGCTCTCTCTCAATAGACCCTTACGGATCAATTCCTCCACTTGCCCCTGAAGTATCTCACACTCCTTCGGACTCATCCGATAATGAGGGCGATTGGGCAGGCTAGCCCCAGGGACGAGGTCTATGTGATGTTGGATGTCTCTCATGGGGGGTAATCCATTAGGTAAATCTTCAGGCCAGACTTCTTTGAATTCGTTTAGTAATAGTCTTAAGCTTGGAGGGATGTTTGAGGATTCCTCTTTCTCGCCCTTTACCACTACGACATATACCTCGCCGGTTTCCTTGGACTCCTCCATGAAATCCCGAATGGTCAAAAGAGAACTTTCCTCCACTTTAAAGGCTTCAGGGTGGTTCTCTGGTGCCATGGGGGCAAGGATTATTTTTCGACTATCCTTGACGAATATGTAGACATTGTCTCACCCCCGATGGGTCGCATCACGGTCCGACTGCCAGGGTCGACCGAATAGCATATGGCAGGCTTGCGTGTCAACCACGTTACAAAGTATCTGATCCTTATAATGTTTACCAATTGAAAACGAGATAGTGCATTGTTCAGTTACCTTGGTCTCGTTCACCTTTTTTATCCAGCCAATTGAGTATGGGGAAGGATGTTTCGTCATTGGTAGCTGCAACTTATCCACCATCACTCTTGAGACGATGTTCTCGCTGATACCACTGTCTATGATCACATCACAGACCTTTCCGTTGACAGTGCACCGAGTACGAAATATATTGTACCACTGTGGATGTAATTCCTTTCGTGGGGTATAAAGTAGTCGCCTCATAACGAGAGATTCGCCACGATCCTCGCCTGTCACTTCATCGTCACCTGCTATTTCTTCAGTGGTTTGTTCATATTCATCAAAGCCATGATCTTCTTCTGCGGCCTCATCTTCACTGCCCCCTTCGTTTATAGTCAAGTGTGCTGCCGGACGTTGAGGACAAGTGTTTGATAAGTGGCCTGGTTGGCCACAGCGGTAACAATTGTTTGGCCTTGGCCGAGCATAAGGATTCGGAATCCTACTCGGGCCAGCTGTTGTGGGTGCTGCCCGTTGAGGTCTGGATGGTCCGCTCCCCGTATCACGGTTCGCGGGTGGAGGAGGTTGAGGACGTTCTCCTACCGGATCTTTTCCTCGAGCCAGCACTGGATCCTGTGTGGGACCTGTCATAGGGGGTCGATTTGAAGGATAGGGACGAGCAGGAGCTCTTGCAAGCTGTGTTTCTGCCCTTCCTGCCAATTAAACTGCTTCATCTACGGTCCCAACTGGGTACATCTGAACTCGATCCTGAATTACCGGTCGCAACCCACCTATAAATCGTGCCACTTTCTGTTACTCAAATTCTGACAAATCGTTTCGTGTAGCCAACCGCTGGAATTCTTCAGTGTAATCTGTAACAGTTCGATTTCCTTGTCGGCAATTCTGGTATTTCTGGAATAATATCTGCTTATAATCACTGGGGAGAAATCATGAACGAAGAAGACGTCTCATCCGAGGCCATGATGCGATGGGCGCCTTGTTCTGGCGGGCTCGTGAGAGTTGCAATTGTTCCCACCATGCAGAAGCACTAGATTTTAATTTAAACGCTACCAATTTCACCCTTTTATGATCTGGCACATCCATATAATCGAAATATCTCTCTACTTCGGCTAGCCAATTGAGAAAATCTTCGATACGTAATAAACCATTAAAACTAGGAAGTTCAGCCTTACCTCGATAGTCTCTTTCAGCACGATCTAGACGATCGCCTCCATGGACTGGCCGTCGGTCAAAACCCTCATTAATATCCTCATCGCTGTAACTAGCGTCATCTGGTGTAGCCCTACGATTTACCGCTGGTAGTGCTCTGCGATAATCAGGGTCACGTCGTACAGCAACCACGGGTGGTGGGGCGACCATAGGTGATGGAGCACCGCCTAGGGCTCGGGGCGGAAGTAGCGCATCCGCAAGATGGTCGAGGGTTGCCTGCAGCCCTTGCATGGTCAACTGACTCTCCCGATGGAAAGCTTCCATTCTTTCTGAAATATAACGAATCCTTGGATCACCGTCCACAGGATTTTGATTCATACCTTCGTTGTTTGCCATCGGCCCGAGGGAAAATCTCGCTTTGATACCAAATTGACGCAGGGATGAACGTGATGAGGTCGAACACCGTCTTCCTCAAGGATAACTACTCCGAATCCACGGAGCTTCTCTGGACTCCTCACAGAGACTTCTCGAATCCACGAGGAAAGAAAGCAAGAGAATAAGAATAAACTCTAATAAATTCAAAATTAATTGATGAAAAAAATAAAAATGAGTTTACACCCCTTTAAATAAGGGAGCTAAGCAACATGAAAGAAATCAGACTCATACTACAACTAAAACTCCTAGAATTCGCAACTTACTATAAATAGTAAACTTACTATTTATAGACGATCGTGATGTCTACTAGTGTGCAAGGTTTTCGGCCAAAAATAGTAAGTGTCCTATTTGGCTTCACCAAACCGTTCTCCTAATTATTCTAAGCACTTTTCATGTTGGACACAACTCCTAAAGCCCAACGGATGAAAAGTTATACTCAAACTAAAACTTACTATTTATAGTAAAAACAAAAGTAAAATGAGGAAACGACCATCAATCAAGGGGTTTCTCGCAAATCCAGGCTGCGCAACCCGGCGTAGCGGGGTTGGTTGGCTAAAGTAGCTCGTTCTACCCCAAAATCATATATTTTACGTCGGATAACTCATTCCGGATTGTGAGATACGCCCGATCTAAGGTCCGATGGTCCGGATCACTTCTGTTGCCGACCGTGTCTTTTCTGATCCATCTTGGCCATGAAATTGTCCGCGACCCGCTCTAAATCAGAAAGGTGTCCAAAATCCACAAGATCGTGATGATCTAATGGACTCTGGCAAGATAAGGGAGTGATTTCAGAGCATCCCTGTTTTGGCAATGGTCCTCTGTTTCGCTTGAAGTAGTCCAACCTGTCTACCGCCTTCAGACAGCTGCAATTGCCTCCTCCGCTGCAAACTTCGTAATCACCGCAGTTTTGAGGATACTGGCAGGCATCCCAACTTTGAACTACAAAATCATAAACCTCACGGAAAACATCGTTTTCCTGCCACTGGTAAGTCCTCAAATGCCCATCAAAATCCAACCTCAGGTACTGATAGGATCTAACGGCAGAGTCAGGGGATACCCTCTCACTATAGTTTACTCCGTTAATGGTGAGGAAAAGATTTTCTCCATAGAGTGTAGCATAGATGGTTGGCCTGGGTTCATCATAAGATTTGCAGTAATAGATGGCCCTACACGGTCTCTGGTACGAACGTCCCAAATATGGAGTGCCTGATACGTGTCTGTTACCGTCATAAAACAACAACCTAACATACTTCAATGGTGCATCTGCTCCGACAAAAGCAGCGAAACCAGTTGAAGTCATTTCAGCGTAGTACCGCCCTCTACTCCGATTCTTAGCTGAGGATCTAGAGATAAGCTGACGGCCCTCATATAACTTCTGACCAGGGAGTAATGTGTCGGTCGGGTGGTCAAACGACTCCCAAACCGGGTAGTTTTCACTGTAAAGTTGAAGATTTCCATCGTCTTGAAGGATAATGCCGATAATGGACTTACCGGACGTGTCAGTAGACCAAACCTTGGTGTCATCTGAATCTATCAGTAATAAATCTCCATCGGACGTCAGAGTCAACGTCCCATTCTCTCTTATGGGTTTTTCTCTGTTTGCTAACCAAACTAGGCCTGGAAAGCCTCCTTGCGGATCGGCTGCGCTGGTGTTGATTTCTCCGAGAATAACGACTGCGAGGTAATAGGAATCACAGGTACCAGTGCAGATGGATCCGCATGCGAAGACCAGAATGTCCGGATCGGAGTTCTCCGTCTTAAGGATTAACCTCGAGAAGGAGCCGTCTCCATAGTTGATGGTGTCAGTTATCGAATTGTCATTCGACCATGTATAGCTCGAATAAGGTTCTTCATACGACGTGAGAGCAGAGGATAGCCAGAAAGGAAAGATGAGAGTAAAGGCGAAGAAGATGCAGAGAACCATGACTCCCACCCTTTCTGTTTTCTTCTTCAACAACAGACTTCCAAGTTTTCGTCTATGGCGGCTGCCTCTTCCACTTTGGCAACTGACGCAGATTAGTTGCTGATGGCTTCAGTAGCTATCTCCCCACAGAAGTTAGGACACCAAATTGGAGAGAGAATTTTAAGGCATGAACTAAAGAAGGGACAGTGATGTCCACCGTTGAAACCTTGTGAGGACCTCCCATGATGTTTATTTGAGATTTAATTTGTTCGTAAGTTTTTATGGTAGGCGTTCAATCCCACTGTGTTTTCTGTGGTGGGTCCACTTGTATCGTGCCCTGAAATCTATGCGGACGCGGATTGCTTCCTACCCCCGCCCGGACGGTAATCCGTCTCTGGAAGGAAGCTGTGTGGCCCACCGTGATGTAAGTGTTTTATTCACACCGTTCACCGGTTTTATTAGATCATTTTAAGGTACTAATCCAAAATTGAGACAGGTCCACAGCTGCAGTGGACTACACCAAAGGAAGATGCATTGATAATGACACCTACTGTTGAAACCTTTCTAAGGGCCAACGTGATGTTTTTTTAACATCCATAGGGTCATGTAAACTTGGATGAAATGAAAACAAAAGTAACACCTTGATCCGAAACTTCTCCATCTCCCAATAAGTTTTTAATGGTAGACGTTCAATCACCACTTTGTGGTCCACTTAAGATTTGGACCTACTTAATTTTTAGTATCATACCTTAAAATGATGGGAGAAAAGCAGCAAACAGCGTGAATAAAACACTTACATCACAGTGGCTCCATAGACCCCTGCCTAGTCGGATTACCGTCCGGGTGGGAGTAGGATGCAATCCGCATCCAGAGTGTGCACTCTTGTATTTAAGTTTTGGTTCATAAATCATATACTAAGCGTACATAATATAATTAACCGAATGAATTAATCGGAAGCAATGATTATATTCATTTTAAGTTTCATTCTTATCCAATTATATTTAAATATAACATTGAACACCAATTAATCATGTAGTTTTAAACATCTACAACCATTCGAGCAGCATTAGCTAGTTACCATCCTTCAATCAAAGTGGGCTACCATTAAAATCTTATTCAGATCTAAATAATTCAAATAAGTAAATATATAAATGGATACTTAAAATTCTAAAATTAATGAAATATTAAACAATTAATAGGAACGGTCTAATGCAACCAATTTATAATCGCCTGTAAAATTTTCATACTAGACATTAGTATATATGTAAATATTACATTACTGTAGAAAATTGTACAAATCAAATTGTTATCTAGTTTAGCCTAAAAATAAAAGATTTAGGGCGATTAGGAATAAACTACTGTTTTCAATAATTACAAATAAGTCATACTATAAATATAGCTAATTCAAATCTTAATAATCATACGTACAAAAATAATAGAAATAAATAAAATAAAAATAATTAATTATTTAATTAAAAAATTCAATACTTAGTTCATTCTAAAAATGTCATGATTATCTAAACAAGCTTTACAACGCTCATTAGTGGGTCGCTAAACTTAAAATTATAGAAAGGTATTCATCTTAGCAAGTTTGACGTCCCTCACGGGACATTGAGTCGAGTTTGTGCGACAAATCATTCAACTTAGGCTGACAAGGTAAACACATGTGATGTGTGTGAATCTTCCCAGTAAGAAAGTTATTTGTGCATCTCGAAACTTGCTCAAAGTTGTGGCTTTCATACTGTTAGAACGTGACCAAATTTAGGGCACTAACATAAATTAACAACCTACAATTATCCCTATAGCCATGACCTCAATCGATAATCGGTTACATTTGAACTGATCTCTTACCATACCCGTTGATTAATGTGTCCAAATGGTGGATCGATCGAAGCCTTACATAGATACCACTTAGGACAACTATTTTATGGGGTAGATCCACCCATACACCCTCTAGTCGGCCCCAAACACTAGAAATAACCTCTCATAGGGTTATAATACATATTACCTAATGTCTAAGGCTAATTAAAATGCATTTGGCACTATATATACCCATATATGTGTAGCCCCTCCATTCTATACGAATTTTCCCGAGCTTATGAAAGAGAAAAGGAGAGAAAGAGAAGAAGAAGACGAGGGGGGGTTGCTTTCACTCAAATCTCCCTTCAATGAAACCCTAATTGTCGTACATCTTCTTCGTCGAATCCACATTCACTTCTGCTCGGAGTTAAGAAATGTTTCATACCTTCCGATTTAAACACTCAACTGTTAGATTCTAAGAATCTTACCTAGGTTATTCTATTTGATTTAGAAATCGATGTTTTTCTGAAACCATAACCCTAAAAGCTTGGAGATTGAGAAATCTCTTCTTAAGGTGTAGACCATTCTTATAGGTTTTCATTTATCAACCATTGATAGTTTTAGATAGTGAATTCATATTTATTAGGATTACACATGCTATGAATGCAAATTTTGTGTTATTATTGTAACATTTGTGCTATTTACTAATAGTAGACAATATGCTCGATGAAATACTTAAATAAATGGAATCCCTAATTTTATAACACTTTTATGCCACTTGTTAAGTTGCTTTGTTATAAATGTGATTTTATTGATTCATACATATATTTGATCAATTCATCATGATGTGGCATTAATTTGCTTTATACTTGAGATTATATATTTGGTGATTTGATTATTATCATTGCGGATCAAGATCTAATAATTATTTGAGTAAGTGGATGGTCACCCTGGGTTGGCTACTCTAAGCTTGTTCGACGACGAGGCTGAATATGGACGAATAACAGTAGTTAAAACTATGCAAGATACTTTGCACCCAATGTTAGTCTTACCAGTGTTTTCCATAGTCGATCGAATTAGTCTAATGCAGGACTAATCAATCGTATGGTTGCCGTTGTATAACACCCCTTAGAATGTGGAATGCCACCATTTCCATTGAAATGAGTTTATTTATAATTGTTAGTGTGTCATGATCCTATAAAGACTCATGAGCCATGCATGATAGTATGGGATATAATGTTTGAGCTGTCAGCCTATGCCTAGGTGACGAGCCTCCTCATACTAACTAGTGAGCAATAATGGAGAAAATGAGCCTACCGTGCGTGTTATTTTCGGAATTAGGTGACGAGCCATTTTCACATTAATTTAGTGTTGGCCGGGTGACGAGCCATTTTCACATTAATTTAGTGTTGGCTGATGAGCCCATATCTTATTGTAATTGTCCTTGGATGATGAGTCATTATCTTTGAATTGATTGTAAAGTTATAACATTAGGGTAACAAACTCTAAATTCAATTAAGGAACACTGACGACAAGCTGCTACGTGCTGCAAAGAGCCACGAGATCCAATTATTCGACTCGTGATACAACGAGGTATTATATCTTTGCTAATATGTGTTTGAACTTGAAATAATAGATACTTGGCTAAAGCATGTATACTATGGCATTTGTGGGTTATGTTGGCGACGAGCTACATTACTATCAGCTTGATTTGCATTCTCAATAATATCAGTGACGAGCCGTATTATATTAGAATCGATATGTTGTGAATGATAGTGGTGATGAGTCATATCACGGATAAATTTTTATTTCCACCCGGACATGTGTACACATATTATGTCATACATGCACTTGATAAATCAGATTAAGAACATGTTTATTTATTATTCTATCGTTACATGCACTTGATTGTATTGATAACATTTGTAACTTAGAAAAATGATATCATTAATTTGATCACTTACTCGCATGGGACAGTGTTTTAAAACACCACACAGATAATGTTATTGATGCAGGAATTACTGAGGCTAACACCTTAGAGGAGGCTTATTTGGACCCTACAGAAGAGTTTTTGTATTTTCAATTCTTGGACACGGAGGCATAGGTAGGCACACTTCGTTGCAATCATTGTGGATTTTTTTTTCTTGTGCATGGATGTTATCATACTTATTTTTTTTTGTACATTTTGATATATATGTATTGAGGTCCTCAGTTAAGTGGACTCCGCAGATTGATTGGATTGGATGTACATTTTGGTGATTGTCGACATGACTACACTTATATTGGACTTATATTGTCATGACTATATGATTTTTTATGATCTCATATTAATTATAAATGAGAAATCATGCTTCCAAAAAGTGTTGCCCTATACATTATTTTCGATTGTGTGGTTCACATGAATTACACATGGGGTTAAGTTTTAGGCCCTGAGTCTAACATGAGGTGAATCACTTGATGGTCGGAGTAGATTTCACATAAACACTATGGCACAGGCAACCTAATTGACCAACCCCTTTTCTCTCTCCTTCTTTATTTATTAGTATCAATTAATTTTCAATTCCAAAGCCGGTTGGACCGAGGTGTAGTTCAAACAGTTGTATTTTATAGTGTCTCTCTCACTCACAAACACATGGAGTAATGCTCTCCTAAATACTCAGTCATTAATGGTAGACTCACAAGAGTTTCAATTATGGCAGGCTCACAGGAGTTCTAGTACCAGATGTTGGAAGTCCATGACAATGGACACGGATTGTGTCCTACCCCCGCCCGAATGGTAATCCGTCCGAGCAAGGATCTGGGGGGCCCACCATCATGTAATTGTTTTATCCACGCCGTTAATAGTTTTTCTCATATCATTTAAAGATATAATACAAAAACTAAGGCATTTCCAATGATTAAATGGACCACAAATTGGGGATTAGACGTCCACCATTAATTACTTCTTGGGAGCAGGAGAAGTTTTGGATCAAGTTGATATTTGTTTTTTCACTTCATCCACGTCTACATGACCTTATGAATAGGTTGGATGGTATTAAAAAAAAAAAAAATCACGGTGGCCTTTAGAAAGGTTTCAATAGTGGGTGTCATTATCGTCGTAGCTTCCTTTAGTGTGATCTATTGAATCTATGGACTTGACTCATTTTTATCATAATACCTTAAAATGATATGAGAAAAGCAATGAACGGCATGGATAAAACACTTACATCACTGTGGGCCCCACAAATCCCTGCCCAGACGGATTATTGTCCAGGCGGGGATAGGACGCAATCCCGTCCCTTTGGACCTTCGTATAGCCGAAGTTCGAGGAGCGGGGTCCTTACTCTTGCTCCTATTAGGGTTGAAAGTCGGGCGGGTTCAACCCGACTGACCCGACATTGGGTTGGGCTCGGGCTGGATGTATCGGGTTTGGTCTCGAGGTTGGGCTATATAAACACCAACCCAATAAAACTTGGGTTGGGCTTGGGTTAAGGTCTCGGGTTGCTCGACCCGACCCAACCCAAACCCGATCAATATATATATATATATATATATATATATATATATATATATGTATATATATTATAATTGAGTGTGGATTGTCTGTGCTGAAGGCACATGAAATTCCAATCCCATCGGGTCTCAGTGGTCCACACCATTTGCGATGACTTAAGCTACCAAGATATGTCAGATTTCTCTCTCAAATAGATTGTGTGCTACACAACACGACTTTTAAAGGAATAGTTGTCTTATATTTTAGCTTGTTTGTTTAAAAAAATGAAGTTCTTTATGATAAATAACTGCATATATAATTAATAAAATCATAAGTATAAAAAATAAGTCGTTTATTGAAATATAATAGACTAATACAATAATGAAAATATTAGCATGTATCCACCCGACTAACCCGATCAACCTGACCAAGCCCGCTTAGGTTGGGCTTAGGTTGAGAATTTCCAACCCAAGGTTAGGTTGGGTTGGGTTAGGTTAGGATTGAGGTATAGGAACCTTGGGTTAGGCTAGGGTTGAGCACCAACCCGCCCGACTTTCAGCCCTAGCTCCTAAGGTAGACCCTCAGGAGTTTCAACACCTGGTCAAGGGTTCAAGTACCCATAGGTGGTGAAATCCCACTATGGCATGAGTGTGTGGGGGCGTGGGTTAGTGTCGTAAGAAGATGAGAGTGGCCACTCCTCCAACTCCCGGTTGTACAAACAGTTTAAATGCGATCAAAGATACTTGGCCCTTAAAATGATGTATTTATTATATCCATACCGTTCATCCATTTTTCAAGTTCATTTTAAATCAAGATGCAAAAAAATATTCATATCCAAATCTTAAGTGGTCCACATCACAAATAGTAGTGGGGACAATGATTCTCATCATTAAAACATTCGTAGGGCCCACCATAACATTTATTTTCCATCTAATCTGTTCATAAGTTCACACATAATTGGATGAAAAGGAAAAACAAAAATAATATTGATCCAAAACTTATGTGATCCTGAAAGAGTTTCAATATTAGACATCCAATCCTCCATTTCTTTTTGCAGTGTGGTCCACTTGATCCTTAGGTATGTCTTTTTTTTTTGGCTCAAGCCTTATGATGAGACCCACAGAATTTAGTGATATCAATCCACCAACCATAACAGTGGTGTGTGGTACACCAACCAATCTGCTTTCCCTCCAGTGGGACTAGCCACATTCACAAGATGGGATGATTGATTGATTGATTGATTGATTCCGGGCTTGATTCAGGAACGGATTGGCTAGCGTACCACACACCAGCTATATTCACGTCAGCAAATTCTGTGGGTCACATCATGAGATATGTATTATATCCAAATCGTCCATCCATTTGGCGAGCTTGTCATAACACTTGAGACGAAAAATAAGAAAGATCTAAAAATCAAGTGGACCACACTTTAAAAAGCAGTGGGATATTGAACATATACCATTGAAACTCTTTTGAAGTCACATAAGTTTTGGATCAATATGATATTTTTTTTCCTATTCAACTAAGTACTTGTGACCTTGTAAACAGATTAGATGGAAAATAAACGTTATTGTGGATAGGGGTGTACACGAACCAAGCTAGCTCGGTTAGCTCGCTCGACTCGACTCGAAAAAGCTCGATTCGACTCAATTCAAAGCTGAGTTCGAGCCGAGTCGAACTGATTTTTTGAGCTCGAGAGTTCGAGCAGGCCCCAACTCAACTCAACTCGGATCAAATCCAGCTCGAATCGAACCAGTTCAAAGACTCGGTTACTTTGCCATTGATGTTGCTCACCAAGTATTTGATAAAAATGACTCAACGAATTGTGGCCGGTGGCAAGGAAGGTATGTACATGAAACAAATATCCTTTTTTCTTGATTTTTATGTTGCTTAGAATGTGTTTGATAAAATACCTGTGAAACCATTGCTTCAGTTTCATATACAAAAGGATTTTGGTGCAGTCCAGGTATTTGTGAAAATACTGAAATAGCGAACTCGGCTCGATCTTGGCTCGAACTCGGCTTGATCTTGGCTCGAACTCGGTTCGAATGGGCCCGAGCTAAGTTGGCCAGTTATGCTCGAGGACCGAGCCGAGCCGAGTTCAAGTTGAGGTCAACTAATGGCCGAATCGAGTTGAGCTGAGGCCATCTCGACTCGATGTACACCCCTAATTGTGGCCCTATGAATATTTTAATGGAAAAATCCCTTATCCCGCTCTATTCGTGTTGTGGTCAAGATGAATTTTGTATATGATTTATTTTTTGGCTAATGCTCTAAAATAATCTCAAAAAAATGATGAACGGTGTGGATATAATAAATACATCATTTTAAGGGCATGTAACTTTGATCTCCTTTGAACCGTGCATGCACCTCGGAGTTCGAGGAGTCTCATCGCACGACACGTACCTACATCAGCTATATAGCTGGTGTGTGGTACACCAACCAATCCGCTTCCCTTGATTTAGGTATTTGAACTTGACTTAGGTCAATGGTCATCTCCCACCATGTACGTATCCTGCGTCTCTCACAAACAAATAAACGCGGGACGTGACTTCCATTCCCTTTTGCAGGAAATCTGTGTCCAATGAGTTGGCTGCCTCTCCGAGGCCTGCTTCTGGTGGGAGCGAATTGCCTGTGACTCGGGACATAGAGCTGTTTGAGGTCCACACATAAATGTCTGTGACAAATCTATTCCGTCCATATGTCTTGAAAGATTACAATGGGACGGGACTCTATAAATCAGTGAGATGCAAAGCTAATATAGGCCACACCAACAAAACAGTAGGAAAACAACATACACAGGTGAAACCTTCCTGAAGGTAACCATCATGTTCATACTTCCAAACCGTTCATAGAATTATTACCACTCATATAAACTGTAGTAACAAATTTCATCCTGATCCAAAACTTCTATCACTGCCCAGCATTCAATTCCCACTGTTTCGTGTGGTAATGGCTCACATGAGTATTGGATCTGGCTGATTTTTAAAATCCTGACCTAACGTGATCTTTCAAAACAGATGGATGGAATGGATTTCTCACAGACATCTTTATGGGCCCCACGGAATCCTATATACAAAGATATCTCTGGGTCACAAGCAATCCACTCCCGCCTTGTGATGGAGAAAATATTGCGTTATGTGATCATCATGTATCATTCACGTACATAAAGTTGGACCATCCAAATTGAGAATTGATCATCAACGGAAGCTGGCGCTGATGTACGATCCTATGTTGTCTATGAGTGTAAATAAAAGCACTGGTTCAAAATCAGTATCCAAGTTTCCAACAATCAGTGGTTTAGATAGTCTCATCAAATCTGATTTTAGGGCTATGGACCACCACATTGGAATCCATTACTGGAGCAGTTTGAATTCTGAGAATAAACAGACGATTAGGAAAGAAAATACTGGAATACAATTCAACCAATAACGCCATACCCGCATTTGCAGACGATTAGGAAGGTGCGCCAGCTGATGACCAGCATTTGCAGTGTCCGACTAGTCGCTCTTACTCGATGACCCCATCCGCCAATTCTCCACAGCGGATTGATTGGACAATAAGCATCAGTGTCTTTCTTTGACAGTGGACTGCCTATGATAGGGCTACAACATGAATGGTCCCGATTCACTATCCCCATCCCAGCGGTTACAGTTTCTCCTGTCCACTGCTTTCAATGCAAATTGAAAATTGGACAGTAGAGCAAATTTCCAAGAGCATAAGAAGCAGTGTCGTTATCACTTTTACCTGAAAATAGCTATTAGCGACGAATTTACCGACGAAAATTTTCGTTGATAAAAATTATTTGGGCAAAATAAGCTTTTAGGGACGAACCTGGCTATGCTGGTTTTCCCATGCTGAATTTGCAAGATTCCATCAGATCGACGATCGAAAATCCATTTTCTTTCCATTTTTACTGTTTAGAGTAAGTTTTAGTTTGATTATAATTCTTCATCCTTTAAGTTTTAAGAACTGTGTCCAACATGAAATTTTCTTAATTAGAAAAATTAGGAGAATAAGGTGGTTAAGTCAAATAAGACACTTACTATAAATAAATAGTAAATTTACTATTTATACTAAGATACGAATTTTAGGAGTTTAAGTTAGAGTTTGATTCTAAAACTTCTTCCAAGGTTTGATATCCCTATTCAAAGGGTTGTAAAAATTTTTTATTATCTATCAATGAAATTTTAAACTTTTAGAATTTATTTCTATTTTCTTATTTTCCCTCGTGGATTCAACGTATCTCCATAAGGAGGTTAGAGAAGCTTCGTGGATTCGAAGTAGTTATCCTTGAGGGAGACGATACTCAACCTCATCATGCTCATCCCTGCGTCAGATACACTGCAGTTCATGGGAACCAATAGAAAAGGGAGAAGAATCAATAGGCGATTCTTTTCTTTTCATAATTGTATAGTAACATTAATTCATACGGGAGATTTCATTGTTTTATAATGTTTTACTTGGATTGTTATATTTAATAAATTGTGATTTTATAATTGTTTATATCTTGATGAATAATTGAATTAAATGAATGATTAGATGGCTTGAATAAATGATTGAATTTAATGAATGAATAAATGATTATATAACTTTAACAAATTAAACATGCATAAGTTTATTCAAACAACTATTTAAAAAAAAAAAAAAAAAAACACTTCTAGCGTTGCTTTACAAATGAGGTAAAATATATTTTTAGCTCGTTTGATCGAAACTGAAGATAAAGATGGCTTTAGCCTCTATTAAGATCAACTGAAGCTAAAAATTGAAATTAGGCTCGATTGTTAGGAGCCAATTTTAAAATTTTGATTTAGCCTTAATTGTCAATAATTGAGGTTAAAAGCTAAGTTTAACAGTGGTTAGTGGATGTCAATAGAGACAAAATCTATTTTTAACTTGATTTTCCTTTAGCCACTAATTGGATGTTACAACCAATTGATTAAAGGCTTTAGCCTCGGTTGTTGAGAATCAAAGTTAAAAATTAAATTTAGCCTCAATTAAATACAACCGGCGCTAAAATTTAAATGTTCTTTTAACCTCAATTGAAGAACCATGGCTAAAAAGCTTTTTAGCTTTGATTGCCAATACTATTAAGGCTAAAGCCTTTAACTTGTAGCATATTGGCTTAGGTTTAGCCTCAGTTTTTTACATTTAACCATGATTTTGAACAAGGCTAGAAGCCTTTTTCTTGTAGTAAGTCCAAGCAGGAGAGACAGTGGTGGGATTTTGAGTAGAATCTGAAATCCACAACACCAGTAGAGTTGGGTATCGGATCGAGTCGGATCGGATTGGGTGCAACTCGATTCGGTCTGAAATACACATGGGCTGACCCGAACACGATTCGATCCGGGACCGAGTCTGGGACATCTAACTCAAACCAATCTGATGCATGGTTGGCCTGACCCGAACCATGTCTGACTTGGCCAGGGAAACTGAGTCGGATAGGGTTGGGTACTGTTCAGATCAGGTTGGGTCTATGGGTCAAACTATGATGTATGTGTTATATCCAAATCGTCCATCCATTTGGAGAGTTCGTCTTAAGGCTTTAGCCAAAAAATAAGACAGATCTAAAGATCAGTTGGACCACACTGCAAAAAACAGTGGGGTATTGAATGTTTACCATTGAAACCATTTTAGAGATCATGGAAGTTTTGGATTAATATGAAATTTATTTTTCCTCTTCATCCATGTATTTTTAACCTTATTAACAGATTAGATGAAAAATAAACATTATGATGGGCCCTCTGAATTTTTAACAGTGAAAATCATTACCCTCGCTGTTATTTTTGGTGTGGTCCATTTGAGCTTTAGATATGATTCATTTTCTTTCAAATGCTTTAAAATGATCACGAAAAATGGATAAACTGTATGGATATAATAAATACATCATTGTGGGGCCCATGTAATTTTGATCTCATTTGAGTCGTTCATACAACTTGGAGCTCGAGGCTCGTCTCCACTCGTCTTTGCACGACACATATCTACACTAGCTGCAGCTGTAAGCTGTTGCCTATGTTGACATGTTGTGTACGTAACTCAGTGGGCTCGTCTTTGCACGACACGTATCTACACCAGCTAGCAGATGTAAGTTGCTGCCTGTGTTGACATGTTGTGCACGTAAGTCAATGGGCTCTTATCGTACTGAGTAAACTCTGTTGGGGCCCACCGTGAATGCATGTGGTTTATCCACACTGTCCATTCATTTTTCTAGATCATTTTAATAATTGAACCTAAAATTGATGCATATCCAAAGCTCAAGTGGACCATACCACAGGAAAAGGTAGAAATATTGATTTTCGCCATTGAAAAATTTATAAAGCCTCAGTGATGTTTATTTGTCATCCAACATGTTCATAAGATAAATATATGTGATAAATATTCATATGAATCACACCGGATTGGATCGAATCCATTCGGTTCGGATTGGTCCAGATTGACCACGATCCGAACTCGATCCGATGAACGGTCGGATCTGAATGGCTCTACTCGATTCGCATTGATCTAGGCCGTCGATTCGGTTCGGATCGGGTCGAATCCACCGGATCGGGTCAGACATGCCCAACTCTATACACCAATGGGCCTTACATTGTTACATGTGTTTTACCAAACTTACATCCACATGTGCCTTTTTACACATGACACTCAAGTTGCATATGCATATGGGTGACCAGCTTCAGTTGTGAAATCTAGTTCGTTGACTATAATTTTATGGTCCACCAAATGTTAATTTCACTTCATGCAATGTTTTTTTTTTTAAGAAAAAAAATTTGATCCCAAACATGGTATTGGACAGTCAAAATTCCATTGTATTTCCAGACATGCGATCACCGTGTAATAATGGTGTTAATTTCTCGACAGTGAAAACCAAATCACCAGGCGTTCCAAACATGGGGAAGCGGCAAAGTCGATCACCCGGTGCTTCCTACTATGCCTGCCGGGCCAGGTACCTCAACAAGATGAGGTGACTGATCGGGTGATTCTAGACTTGAATTAATTAGGTCACTGATGCAGCTTAACGTGGGTCAAGGTTCATCTCCCACCACATACGAATGTCCCGCGTTTTCCACAAATTCCAGACCGGCGGCTTTCAAAGGCGAGTGTGGGGCTGCATGGAAAATCAAGGGCCCTGTGAAAGGGAAAGAAATTGTTTTGACTACTTTTCGCCTCTGCCTCTTCCTTCTTGTTTTTTCTCCGTATATCCCATTCTGGCAAGTGTCGGGTTTCTGATAGAGTAGGGTGCACCATTGTAACATAAAGTGGTTGGTTTGCACTCTGGAATTGAATACTTACGCTGATGTGAACTACATTCATATTCTCCATATATAAGACCATACAGAAACTACGATGTTATAATCATACCTGTTTGATGATCCCGACCTTTGAATCCTGGATTTGAATATTAACCATTAAATATTCATCTTCAAACAGAATTATCTATTTGTTCTTATGATGCCCGGGTAGCATCGAATCCAAAACATGATCGGAATTCAAAACATCATGAATGCAATCCAGGATAGAAACCATAGTTTGAAAACTCAAGAATACAACTCGACTTGATATTCATGTGGGTGGGGCCGGCTTATAGACTCAAACCAAACTAAATACTTAATAAACATGTTTTATTTCTAAGAATAACAATGAATATTTAAAATAATTGCAAGATAGTATAGGTATTAAAAAATCAAAATAAGTAATCAAAATTGTACTTGGTTTAATGTTTCTCAAATACCATGTTTCTCAAATATATATTTTTTTTATTATTATTAAAAAATGTCTCATAGTTCAAGTCACTCCTCCGAGTCTCCACTAGCCGCGATGAGTCCACCTGAGTTAGGGCCAAGTCCGTGCCGGAACCACGCATTCTAAAGTCTGCGAGTTATGTGTTGAGTTGCCCCAGTTATGGAGTCGAGTAGACCGATAGCGGTGGAACCGAGTTTCCCAAAGACTTGGCTAGAAATCTCAATGATTGAAGTTGACTTATGCGAGTTCCCATAAAGACCTGAAGCGTGAAATATGAGATCTGCCAGTGATTTAAAATCCACTGATCCGTATGGATTCGTTTGGGGAAAATCAGGGTGAGACTATCATCCTTTCCGGATGAGCCTAATCCAATATCACATACGTATGAATGGCGATTGGCAGCCTTTACAGCAGTTTGCCTGTGATCGATGGAGAAAATATTGCGTAACATGTGATTATGACGTGTCATTCACTTAACGTATAGTTAGACCATCCAAAATATCGTGGACCCAGATTGGGATGTGGTCATCAAACGAAGCTGGCGCTGACGTACGATCCTAAGTGGTCCATTGGTGTAAATGAAGGCAATGATACAAAATCAGTAAGCTAGTTTCCAACTATCAGTGGTTTTGATCGTCTCATCAAATCTGATTTTAAGGCCATGGACTACCGTGGTGGATTCCATTACGTGAGCATTTTGAGCTCTGATGATAAACAGACGGTCAGGAAAGAAAATATACGGGAATACAATTCAACCAATAATGCCACACCGCCTTCTGCGGTGGACGGTGCACCAGATGGCGACTCTTGTGATAGGGGATGTGAATGATCACAATTCACCGTACCCCTCACGCCTGGGAATGATGTGATGTGATGAGATCGATCACCCTCTTCTTTTGGATAACTACTTGGAATCCATGAATCCATCTGGTTTCCTAGTAAAGTTTCCTCGAAATATATGGTTAAAATAAAAATAATTTTTAATAAATTTAAAAATAAATTAAATAATAAAAAATAAAATTATAATTCTTGATAAATATTTAACTTATTATTTATAGATGGCCATTATTCCTATTAGACTTGTGGTTTTCGGCTAAAATTAGCTGCTGTTCAATTTGGACTAACTACATCATTCTTCTAATTTTTCTAATCCCTTTTTTTAAATTAGGAGTTATAGACTAAAATTAAAATTAAAAATAAAAATAAAATGTACTTTTGACCGTGGATTTGATGGAATCTCGTGAATGTAACGTGGGCAACCCAACATAATAAAGTTAGTTAGTTAAAGTATGTTCACCTACCGATAATCATATACAGTACATTGGAAAAACTCATTTTAATTTGCAAGATGTGACTGTTTTAACGTTCTGACAGTATCGGTCATTTCCACCTCCAACCAGGCCTTCTCTAGTCCATATTTGCTGTGAAAGTATCTGCGACCCGCCCTATGTCACCCTTTCTGCAGCTGCAGATTGATTCTCCTGTCCACCACTTTCAGTGGCAAAATCAACATTTGACAGTGGGGCAAACCTTGAAGCAATTGCAACAGCGGTACACATGTGAGCCAATCGAGACCATCAAATCTCAGTATGCCAAAAATCAAAGAGACTAAGAGATGATACCATTCGATATCAGCCACGCAATTTGAATAACTGACTATTTCCTTTTAATCGCCAAATTGATAGCTACCAATTTGTAGGATATGATTATCGGTGAAAGCCGAAAGTAATGGATGATAAAATACAGGAATACAGTTCAACCAATACAAGGCCAAATATTTCCATGCTAGGATCTTCGCATCTAGAATATTTTTTATACCTAGGCCATCCAGTCCGAGGTCCACCATACTAATGGTCTGGATCACTGAACTATTGGCCCACCCGTACAAATTGCAGTGTAACATACCATCTCTCTTCCCATGGTTCAGTGATCCAAACCCTCGATGCGAATGATCAGCCACAGGCCCACAGTAGACGGGCATTTCAAAATTAAATCAAAGAATAGGAACGGAAATGGAAAGACTCGTTTTGAATGAATTTTACATCATTGATACGATTCTTTTCGTCCTTAGGCCGGTATCCGTAGGCAACCCGTTATATATAGAGTGAGTAGCTGTCCATCCTCCAGACTCTCTTCTCACATTAAAAGTAGGGACGATAACAAGGTTCGGATCACACAAGTGTTGGGAAGACACACGAACTAATATCTCAAGGGTGCTATATATGAGAACTTTCAGACGCAACCATTGTAGGATAAGTTTTTTTTATTATTATTAAATTAAATAGATGGGTGTGTGGCATGTACACTGAAAAGTGAGTGCGGAACCTGTGTGATTTGAGGCTTCTCCTGTAGTTCTGATTTGAGGTAATTCTAGTTTTAGAATGTTCATCTTCTTGGTAGAAATTTAAAATATCAGAATAGGAATATAAAGGACTATAAAATTTAAAAATTTCTAGTTTTCTCTACATTTTGAAAATCCTAACATGGAGTATGTTAGCTTTGATACATGTCAAAAGTTTGCGGAAGAAGTTACAGACTGAAGCAATGCAGTGCGCACGCTGTGTGATAGATTTACTTCATCTTAGACTTCCTCTTTCTGATCTAATAAAGTGAAGTCGCCATTCAAATTACCTTACAATGTGAAGCCAGTTGGGCTATAAAGCGTTGTAGGATAAGCTTGTTGGGGGCCCTTGCACAAAACCTTAGGATCTAGCCCCCCAAAAAAAATCAGAATTATGGGATAATAAAGTGATGAAATAAATCAAAACATAAACCACACGACACAAGAGATTTTTATGTGAAAAACTCTCAAAGAGGTAAAAACCACGGGACATCGTCCAGATCAACTATCCACTATGAAGTAGAATGTTACAACCGATCACAAGCACACACCGCTTTGATCAAACCTTCTTCACTCATGCAGGAGTGGATAAACAATAAGAGAATAAAGAAAAACGGAGAAATCTCATCGATTACGAGGACGTAGAAAAGCTGAGATATCGAGTGCACAGTAGATCACATGTACGAGTAGAACCTCCCTTCCATAAGCTTCTTCTCTCTTTCTTTCTCTCTCAAACCTTTGATAGCCCTAAACCCTTTGGTAAACTCTTGTAAAGCTTTAGGAAACCCTCTTGTATTATCTAGAAAAGCCTTAAGCACCCCTATTTATAGTTTAGGCAACTCCCTTTCGTACCTCTTGCGAAACCGCCTCAAATTTTCGCAGTTCATACAAGATCTGAACTTAAATCTGCATAACCTCGACTGGTCGAGCAGGATACTCGACCAGTCGAGCACCTCCCTCGACTGGTCGAGCACCTCGAAGAAAATACATTAGATGGTCGTTGGACTTTGAGTCAAGCCCCGCTCGACCAGTTGAGCGCCACCCACGACTGGTCAAGTAGCTCACTCGACCGGTCGAGCAGCGCGATGAAATACTCCAAATTTTAAACCCACTACACTGTCTCTCTCCTAAACTGAGGAGAAAATCATATCGAATCTCTCCCTTTTCAACTCAAAAGGAATTCACCTTCTTCAAGCCAACCTGGTTTCTACAAACCTCAAACTTGCCCTTGAGCAAAGGCTTAGTCATCATGTCTGACGCATTATCATCCGTGTGGACCTTCTCAAGCTGTAACACCTTCTGTTCCAAAGTACCCCTGATCCAGTGATACCGAATCTCTATGTACTTCGACTTTGAATACTGATTTGGATTCTTGCTCAAGTGTATAGCACTTTGACTATCACAATAGACTACGTGCTGCTCCTGCTTTAAGGTAAATTCCTGTAGAAACCTATTCATCCAAAGCATCTCTTTACATGCTTCTGTGACTGCAATGTACTCGGCCTATGTCATCGACAACGCTACAACCTTCTGTAGCTTGTTCTGCTAAGAGACCGCTCCCCCTGCAAACGTGAATATAAACCCCAATGTAAACTTTCTGAAATCTATGTCACCTACCATATCTGCATCTGTGTAGCCATCTCACACAGGTTTTTCATCACCATAGCATAGGCTCAACCTAGATGAGCCCCTTAGATACCACAGTATCCACTTCACTGCTGCCCAATGCTCTTTGCCATAATTGACAAGATACCGGCTAACAACACCAACCGCATATGCTATGTCTGTGCGTGTACACATCATAGCATATATCAAACTTTCTACCACTGATGCGTAGGGTATCTTCTGCATCTCATCCACCTTTGTCTTCTCTTGTGACACTGCATGTCGCTCAATCTAAAGTAATTATCCAGTGGAGTAATAACTGGCTTCGCTGCATTCATATTGAACCGCTCTAGAACTTTCTCAATATACCGCTCTTGTGACAGCTAATTCTGTCACGGGTTATCTCCATTCCTATTATCTGTTTAGTTAGGCACAAGTCTTTCATCGCAAACGACTTGCTCAAATCCTATATCAGCCTGTCAATATTTTTGATGTATTTTTTCATAATGAGCATGTCATCTATGTATAACAGCAGAACTAAAAAATCACCATCTGAGAACTTACGCATGAACATACAGTGGTCTGACTCCATTCTGTCATATCCATGCTTCAACATAAACGAGTCCAACTTCTTGTACCATTGTCGTGAAGTTTTTTCAGCCCATACAAACTCTTCCTCAGCCTACACACCATATGCTCTTTGCCTTTGACTTCGAACCCCTTTGGCTGATACATGTAGATCTCTTCTTCGAAGTCACCATGGATAAAGGCAGTTTTAACATCTAACTGCTCTATCTCCAGATCCATGCTAGCCGCCAACTTAAGCAACACCCGTATGGATGTCATCTTCACCACTGGTGAGAATATCTCCTCAAAGTCTATACTTTTCCTCTGACCGAACCCTTTTACCACAAGTCTGGCCTTGAACCTCGTCTGTGAATTCTTCTACTCAATCTTCTTTCTAAACACTCACTTGTTGCTTAGAGCTTTCTTACCCTTAGACAGTTTCACTATGTCATGGGTGTAGTTTTTATGTAAGAATTTCATCTCCTCTTGCATAGCTTTCAACCATTCCCTCTTATGCTCATCGGCTAGGGCCTCATAATAATCTTCCGGCTCTCCCCCATCAGTGAGCATAATATACTCATGCGGTGAGTACCTCTTGGACGGCTGTAAGTCCCTAGATGACCTCCTCACCTGTGGCTCAACAAGTGGATTAAGTGGGGGCTGCTCCCCCGGTCCATCTTCTATAGAAACTCCCTCATCTTCTGCACCTTGTTGTCATCCCCCGTCATCAGGCCCCACGAGAGGAATAACCGGATCCATATTCTCTAGCTCACCTGAACTAGGTTGGTTCTTCTCTGGCTTACCAATATCTTCTATACGCTGATCTTCAAAGAAAACCACATCTCTGCTCCCGACAAGCTTCTTCTCGGTCGGATCCCATAATTTGTAACCGAACTTCTCATCACTGTACCCCAAGAACACACACTGTCTGATCTTCATATCGAGCTTAGACCTCTCATCCTTTGGTACGTGAACAGATGCCCTGCATCCAAATACCCTGAGATGATTGTACGATGGATCTTGTCTAGTCCATACTTTCTCAGGTACTTCTCCATTCAACGGGGCTGATGGAGACCTGTTTATCAAATACACTACCGTGTGCATTACTTCTCCTCAGAACGTCTTGGGCAACTTCGCATGGGATAACATGCATCTGATTCTCTCAACAATGGTGTGATTTATTCACTCAGCCACACCATTATGCTGGGGGGGGTCTTAGGAACCGTCTGTTCATGTTGTATACATAGGGACATACAATACTCATGAAAGTCACCAATGTATTCATCACCATTGTCAGTGCGGATGCACTTCAATGATCTACCTGTCTCTCTCTCGACCATAGTATGAAACAATTTAAACACACCAAAGACCTCATCCTTGAATTTCAAAGTATAAACCCAAACCCTCCTAGATGCATCATTTATAAAAGTGACAAAATATAATGCCCCACCCAAAGACCTCGTCCTTGAATTTCAAAGTATAAACTCAAACCCTCCTAGATGCATCATCTATATAAGTGACAAAATACAATGCCCCACCCAAGGTTTTCGTCCTCATAGGACCACAAACATCATAATAAACTAAATCTAATGCATGTACTTTATTAACATGAGAACTAGATTTAACAAATAAAACTCTATGTTGTTTCTCTGATAAACAATCAATACAGGTTTTGAGAGGTATACCTGTCACGTCTGGAATGAGCCGCTTCCTCGCTAGTACGTGAAGCCCTTTTTCACTCATGTGGCCTAAACGCCTGTGCTACATGTTAATAGTTAAATCTTTCGCTACATTCAACCCACCTTTACACACACTGATGCTTGCCTTGTAAAGGGTGTAACATTTCTTTCCTCTAGCTACGATCAATGAACCCTTGATGAGTTTTCAGCCCCCACCAACAAATCAGCTTTCGTAGCCATCATCATCCAACATTCCCATCAACATCAGGTTGAGGTAAAGGTTTGGGATATGCCTCACATCCCTGAGAACAAATGTGCAGCCCACATCAGTGTTCACACAAATATCACAACCCCTACAATCTTTGATACGCTAGAATTTTTTATCTTCACGATCCCAAAGTCACCTGACTTGTAGCTTGTGAAGAAGTTCCTACGTGGAGTCACATAAAACGAGGCTCCCGAGTCTATCACTCAGTCGGTGTCCTGACTCATAGTTATGAGACAAATATCATGATCTGTAGAAAAAATAACTACAAAGTCATCATCTGAAGCGATCGCAGTGGAATCTGATTCATCTTCTTTCTCCTTTCCTTTTCTATTCTTGTCGTTCTTATTCTTACGACATTCATGCTTATAGTGGCTTTTCTTACCACAATTTCATCATTCAACATCCTTCCTGGCGCTCGACTTGCCTCTTGATTTATCTCTGGTCTTCTTGCCCTTTCTGTTCTTTCCTCTCCCCCGTTCTTGTGTTACAAGGGCCTCTTGCTCAGTGGACCCCTGAGACTTCCTCTTTGTCGCCTCATTGAAGAGACAGCTAGTTACATGTCCCATGGATACCTTTCCGTCTGGCGCGGAGTTACTTAGAGACACCACCAGTATCTCCCAACTGTCAGGCAATGAACTAAGCAATAGCAAAGCCTGTAATTCATCATCCAGGACCATCTTTATAGCGGAGAGTTGGTTCAAATTATTAATAACCTCATTCATGTGCTCAACCACAGAATCACCATCTTTGAACTTGAGATTTACAAGTCGTTGTGTCAGAAAAATCTTATTGTCGGCTATCTTCCTCTCATACAACCCTTGCAGTTTCAGTCATAGGCTAACGGCTAAGGTCTCCGTAGACACATGGTGGAATACGGAATCGTCCAACCATTGTTTAATAAACCCCACCGCCTTCCATTTCAATTTTTTCCAATCATTATCTGACATATCCTTTGACTTTGCTAATATGTCTTGAATTATAGAATACAAGTCCTTACAATAAAGCAAGTTATTCATCTTAGCCCTCCATATGGTCCAATTAGAACCATTGAGACTGATCATCCTTGATGAGATACATTCCATAATTCAAAACCGATCTCACTCTGTTCAATGAACTTAAATCTGATACCACTTTGTTGGGGGCCATTGTACAAAACCTTAGGATCTAGCCTCCCAAAAAAATCAGAATTATAGGATAATAAAGCAATGAAATAAATCAAAGCATAAGCCACACGACACAAAAGATTTTTACATGGAAAACCCTCAAAGAAGTAAAAACCACGGAATCTCGTCCAGATCAATAATCCACTATGAAGTAGAACGTTACAACCGATCACAAGCACACACCACTTGGATCAAACCTTTTTCACTCACGCAGGAGTGGATAAACAATAAAAGAATAAAGAAAAACGGAGAGATCTCACCGATTACGAGAACGTAGAAGTGCTGAGATATCGAGTGCACAGTAAATCACATCTACGAGCAGAACCACCCTTCCACAAGTTTCATCTCTCTCTCTCTCTCTCTCTCTCTCTCTCTCTCTCTCTCTCTCTCAAACCTTTAATAGCCCTAAACCCTTTGGCAAACCCTTGCAAAGCTTTAGAAAACCGTCTTATATTACTTAAAAAAGCCTTAGGCACCCCTATTTATAGTTTATGCAACTCTCTTTCACACCTCTTACGAAACCGCCTCAAATTTCCACAGTCCGCACAAGATCCAGACTCAAATCTGCGTAACCTTGACCGGTCGAGCACCTCCCTCGACTGATCGAGCACTTCGGAAAAAATACATCAAATAGTCACTGGACTTTGAGTCAAGCCCCACTCGACCGGTCGAGGCCACCCACAACCTGTCGAGCAGCACGGTAAAATACTCTGAATTTTCAACCCGTTGCACTATCTCTCCCCTGAACTAAGGAGGAAAACCCCATCAAAGCTTGAACTAGAAAGCCACATCTGGGCGCCACTGTATATCTACGTAAAATTCAATTTCTTTATCATGTCTGCCTGCTCATCTTCTCCTTCACTTCCATAACCAGGTTGATCCGACCTTAGGCGGGCCACACCATGTAAAATCATGTGTAAAACTTCTAAAACTGTGTTGTGGTATATCTAAGTTTTAGAATGGCCTGATCTTTTAGGCGTCCATTCATCCTGTCCGTGCACATCTTTGGAATGGATTGGATTGCATATGCAAGGCTCAATACACGATATGCAAGGTTTTTTCTTTTTTTTCTTTTTTCCTTTTTTTTTAATGACATGTTGACGCAGGGAAGGACGTATTGAGGTCGAGCACCGTCTTCCTTAGGGAGATAACTACTCCGAATCCACGCAGGGAAGGACGTGTTCGACCATGTAGATTCTCTGGAACTCCCAGTAGGTTCTTCAAACGACATGAGAGCAGAGGAAAGCCAGAAAGGAAAGGTGAGAATTACGAGGAAGAAGATGGAGAGAACCATAACTGACACTCTTTCTGTTTTCTTCTTCATCAACTAACTTGAGGAAGGAAGATGGTTCCTGGCGCACGCGTATTGCACACTGACTACTGGTCGTGCTCTGTGGGGCCCTCATCCTTCCTGTTCAACCATTTTGCCAGGGCAAGAGCCCAAAAATAGGCAGATTCAAATCTCAGGTGGACCGCACCACACAGGAATACAGTAGGGATTAAAGAAGTCTCGGGGGCTCCCAAATGTTTTGGATCGAACCGATATCTGTGTTTTCCCTTCATCCAGGTCTGTGTGACCTAATCAACAAGTTGGATGGCATATATATAAATATTACAGGGGGACTTGGGAAGTTTTTAATGATGAGCTTTCAATCAATACTGTTTTCCTGTGGTGTACTCCACCTGATATTTGGATCTAATTCAGTTTTGGATTCGTGCCTTACAATAAGCTTAAAAAATACATTGACAGCATGGATAAAACTCATACATCATGGTGGGGCGTACACAGCTCCGACTCACTACCGGCAGGGTGAAGCTAAGAGTAGCACTTTGTAGGCAGGGTAGCCTGCCGACAAGCCCAACCTGGCTTAGTGCCAGCTGGCTTGGACTTAACTAGGTTGGACCGTGACCCGGGTTTAGGCCACATGCATAGCACCTGTTAATTTTTGGGTTGGGCTTGAGCTCAAGTTAGAAAATCTGGCCCAGCCCAACTGAAATATTTGTACACGTTTCTGTTCCTGGGTTAGGAAATCCATCCATCTTGAATATAGACTGTCAGTTTCATTCCTTTAAAATGTTTTTTGATGCAGTTGTGGCCTACTTGATTAGTGAATAGATCAAGAACATTCAAGCCAGAAATTAGAATTTTACCAATGTTCAGGTCGGGTACAGCTCAGGCCATACTTTAAAATTTTAAAAAAATAATTTCTTTAAAAAAAAGGCAAGTGTTGAGCCTGACCTAGCCCATTGCCACCCCAAGTGAAGATGATCAGTGGTCCACCTGGAGCCAATGTAGCGTACGTGTGCAAGATCGTGGCATTCATCTGGTGAGGCCACTCTGAGCATGCCCTAGCTTGAAATCCCGGGTGGCAAAGCATAATGATAACATTCAATTATTGTCCAGATAATGAGTTGTCGACTCACATGACTTTGAGGACAGCGCGTTCAATTTTCATTTTGGGACTGGATGAATGAGATGTATCTTTCACACATGTGAAACATGGGCACGTGTGTCAGTAATGGTCTTTCCAGTCTTTCCTCTTGCAAAGAGCTTTTTACTTTAAAAAAATATTAAAAAATAAAATAAAAAATCGGCACTAAAGTAGCATCCACAGAGCTTCTGCTTTAACAAAAAGTAAGAGGTGAGCCCACCCCATCAAAAGAAGCGACACCTGCTGTCTTGGACGCGGATTTCCTCCCAAAGCCTCTCGGAGGAAGTTCGTGCGCTGGAAACCTGGGTGGGGCCCACCATGATGTTTGTGAGAAATCTACCCCGTCAGTCCATTTTTTTTGAGATCATTTTAGGACAGGGAACCAAAAATGACTTGGATCGAATACTCAAGTGGGCCGCACTAAAGGAAATGGTGGGTAGGGAAATTCCTACCGTTGAAACCTACCTGGGGTCGAAAGTGATGTTTACATGCCATCCATACCGTTCGTAACATCATTCCTTCTGAGATGAACTGAAAATACAAATATTAGCCTGATTCAAAACTTCTGTGGCCCAACATATATTTCAACTATGGACGTTCAATGGCCCACTTGAGTAATGGATCCAGGTCATTTTTGGCTCGATAACGTAAAATGATCTCAAAAAATGGATGGAACCCGCACAGTAGATAGTGGGTGGCCAGTTTTTGCACAAACTGACTGTCCCTAGCCATCGCAAACATACGACCGTAATCATTCTTCTCGGTTTGCTCGAGTATGAGGGAAGGGGGAAGGAGTGTAAATCAATGGACATTAACGAACCATCATTGATGGACATTGCACATGATACGATCAATTCGAAGGGGTGAATTTCTCACAAACAACGGGGCAGGCCCCACCTAAGTTTCAAGTGCAGGAACTTCCTGCCAAAGGCTTTCACAGGAAATTCGTGTCTCACTGTCTCCATCCTAATCCAAAAATCAGGCCGAGTCAACCATCCATTGGACCACTTGTATGAAGGAAAATGAAGGGTTAGTGGGAGTCATCCAACGTATCAGATTTGACATAAGAATGTAGCCAACCTGGTAATCAAATTGACCTGATTCAAGACAGACATGAGGTGATGCACACGGTGGTTGAGATGGATTTTAGTATGGCCCCAAAGCAGCCAACCCATTTGCTCCCATTCCCACCCAACTGGCAGTTACGTCCGTTAAAAAATGTGTAACCTGAGGGTAGTGGAATAATAATAATATGGAGTAATGAGGAACTGTTTTAAAACTATTTTTTAATAAGTACCAAAATGTAAATTATATATAATTAGGTAGTTCCTTGTAAAATTCCTTACAAAATAATTGCAAGTTTTAGTAGGCATTAAAAAAAAATCAAGCACGCAAAGATGTACTTCGTTTGATGGTGGAGAGTGTGTGTGATAGAAAGGTTGTCTGTTTGATGCCACACTCGTAATTTTCTTCTACTAAAAACTGCCTCATAGGGCAAGTGACTCTGCCGAGTCTCCACGAGTCACATTCAGTCGACTGAGTTATCAACTCGAGTCAACGAGTCTTCCCAAGCCAGGGCCAAGTTGATGCCAGAACTGAGTTTCCTAAAGACCCGGCGGGTCATGTTGAGTCAAACAAGTTATCGACTCAAGTCAACAAGTCTCTCCGAGTCGGGGTTGAGTCAGACTGAGCTCGAAATCTCACCGAGTCAAGAGTCAACTCGGGCCAACCTTTAGAACTAGGTGGAAACCATCCCTTGTACCGTACTGTGGCATGGAATCCTATCAAAACCTGAAGTGTGAAATATAAGAGCTGCCAATCAAGCAAAGTCCAACATCTGTATGGATTCCATGCAAGGAAAATCAGGCTGAGACTATCATTTGGACCGTCAGATGAACACCGTGAATAGAGATTATCAAACGGACCAAATTTGTTGTACCAATTTAGCCCACCTAATCATCCAATTGACCTGATTCTCGACATCAGGGATCGTCCAATGAGTGTATCACACGTACGAATAGTTTCCGTCTGTGCAGACCTGGGCGAGTTCACGTAGCATGTAGCTGAGCTGGCTGCCTCTACAACAGCCTGCTTGTTTTGGTAGAATCTTTGCTTAGTCAACACACGCATGCAGGAACCAGTGACTTAGTATCGTACCAACAATGTCAGCTTCCATTGATGACTAGTCTCAATGTGGGACCACAATTTGAATGGACTAACTTTATGTACGTGAATGATATGTCGTAATCACATGACACATCACGCAAGATTTTCTCTACTAATACATAATTACTGATCTCGTTTTAGGCATCTACCAAAAAGGGTTCAAGTCTTTTTCTTTTTTTTTCTCATGCAGGCAATGAACATGGAGGAATTGCAGAAGTTGTGTCAATTTAAGTATGGGATTCAAAGTCATCGCATTCACAGTTTTTCTTGCTTTTCGGATCCTCCTCAAATTATGGATAATCATCAAATGATGTGACAGTTAGCATATGATCATAAGAGCTTGACACGGTATCAAATGGAAGTGACTCACATGATTTTATGATTTTAAGAGAAAATATTGATTAAGTAAGCTAATTAAGAAAATCTGATTCTAAACACTAGATTTTATCCAACATACATTCACAGATTTAATGGATAACAGTGCTTTTACAGCTTCCATATTGGCATAAGCAGGTGAGCCATTGTAGCAAACAGACTTACATGGTCAAGCTCATTTCATTGAATATGTGTGCACTGCAATCTGTCTTAAGTGTTACAAAATAGTTTCATGGCTTTCAAAGCCAAAGGTAGCCGGTGTCACATGAGAGTGGCATTTCAATTCATGGAAAAAATAAACTTTTCAATCCATTCCAGCTTTCCGCTTTCACATTGTACAACCTCAGAAAGTTTTTCCCGTGGAAAGGACAACAATTGTAAAATGATAAACTAAAAGAGTGCTGAAAGCATATTTGATTTCTATCAATAGTACTCCAATAAAATGCATAAAAATACAAATAAATACCGCATTTGCTCCAGCTTATAGGCATCCAAATGCCTTGAAATAGTTAGGTTTGCTTCATGTGACCTGCCCATTGTTGTTGGGCATCCCAGTGAAGACTGTAAATATAGACAAGCTTATAGAAGGCAAAACAACGTTGTCAGATATCAGTAGAAGCGTGTGTTCGTGGTGGAAAAGTTTAGAAAGCTCTTTCTGTGACTAGGATGGAAGGAGAATACATAGCCTGTCTAGCAGCATCGATACAAACAATTCTCGTGGTTGGATCAATCATCCTCCATGAAGAAATTCATACAACTGGAATAAGCTATTGCAGTTATCTCTTGCATGCCTGTCCAAGGTGAAGAATTTAAGTATAGTTTGAGCATAGCGACCACTGCACATGTATTGCAGATAGACATCAGAACATGGAAAACTATGGAGTAGAAGGTATAGCTCTGAAAATTCTCTTCCTCTACAAGTGACACATTCCACAGATCAATCAATTCAATCAACACTTTTTGTATAATGGACAGGGCAAGAACTCACCTTTATGCTGTTTACTTTAGCTAGTGCAATCCTGCGCTAGCGGCATCATCCTGATCATCCATCTCATCAAGGATAACATAGTTTGCAGCTCCATTGGCAGCGGGTGACCATATTTCTTCATCATTGCCGATTGGCAGGCCTTTCTGTAGTTTTTGGTATCTAGAGATGATGATGTGGCAAATGGAGACGTCAGGCATTACTCAAGTCATTTATTGTTTTACACCACATGCACAGGTTCCGAAATTGCAGTACGGTGTTCAAGTAATATCATTCAGAAAGAAATTGAAGAGTAAATGGACACCTGGATCATTTCAAACTATGGGATATCAACTTCCGTAATTAAAAAAACAAATTAAGGTGACTGAGTTATGTAACAGATTTCGTATATTTTTCCCTTCCGGACACTTTTTTTATTTTTACTCTTTTATGCGCCCTATATACGAATTATCTGGGATTTTACCAACAGTGGCTTGCAATATCAAGACTTTTAGCAAGAATCTTTCAGACACTTGAAGATCAGAGTCGAAAAACAAATATGAAAATCATAAACCCCAATTACGGTCAGAATGAAGAAAAGACGAAGATTTCCATGAAAAAAGTTGACCTACACTAATCAACAAGGGCCCAGATTGATTTGCTATACGATCATTTGGTTAAACTTGTAAGCAGTTCCACAACAGGTTTTGCATAATCATCTGTTACTAGGCTCAATTTTTTTAGGGACAGAAAATTAATGTACCACATCGTTCATGGTCAAACTAATGTAAAAGTCTCAAGAACTTAAAAGGGCATTTGAACATTAGAACAAATCAAATATTTAGCATGCAGCATAAATTATTTGGATCAGGTTACTCGATTAGAGGTGCATTTGATTTCATCATAGCACTGAAATAATTTCGCAAAGCCCTATGCCATAGCAATGGCAATGGCATGCAACAGATCTACCATGCACCAAAAACCATACAACTGATGCTACCTGAGAGAGCTCAAAAGCAATGGCATTTTCCTTGACCCCTCCTATTGCATGGAAACTAGTGAACTTGGTAAATATTTCGCAAATAAAAACCACTTCCTAGGTTTTTTCACTAGCATATATCACTACAAGTTACAATCAACAGCTAACAACTGTAAGCTCTGCAGCGTGGACACCAACAGGTGCATCATATTGGATATGGATACAGGGTAGCAAAAACATGACTTTAACGTACGATTCACTGCTGTCACCAAACTATTTTCTAAAAATAATAAAAGAATATATCTTAATAGTCTGTGGTGATTATTTATGTGAAAAGCCAAAATCCCAAAGGTCAGTAATAAGAATAAACCTAAAAAACAATCATCCAGATGTAAAAAAAAATTTTAAAAATGTGCCCAAAAATTAAAAGATAGTATTTAAATATAAATACTATTTGATATGATTGTTGGACATGCCAGCATAGAAACGTCAACACCTAGCAATTTTAGAACCCCCCAAAAAAAAGTGGTGAATCATATAACATGGACTGCAGAAATGTCTTGCCGAAAAGTATTCCACAATGAAGGTATGATAACTTACTTGTACCAATTGAATAAACTGACACCGACCATTATTATGATGAGCCCAATCCCCTTCAACACAGTAAATTGATCATGGAAGTAAAACACTGCAACCTGAACAAGCATAACAAAGATTACAAAAACATGATGCGTATATTGAGTTTCTACTTGCAATAAAATTCTCAGTAAATGATTACACAAAATGTAGGTTTCAGTATCTCCAAAGTCACTAGGCAAGGGTTGACCAGAATAACATAACAAGAAAGAGGAGAGTGACCCATGAAACAAAAGAATAAGAGGAACACTAATTTCCTAGTAAGAAAGAAAACTAACTTCGGTCCAAGCAAGGTGTATTTGACAAAAAAGAAATTTGCTGACAGTAAAGCTTTGAAAATTCATTCAATCAACTCTAATCAATCAAGAACCGGCCCTAGTCAAGGTAGAAATGCAGTCAATCTTTTTAGCCTGAAAAGATTCCAATTGAGCACTAGAAAAAACTCAAAGAAGCATGCAAGAAACTAACAGGGTTTTGTATCAACTTGAAAACGGGTCCTCATTCCTCTTTTGTAAAGGTCGATATAGTACATAAAGACCAATCTTGTTGTGTAACAACTACTATGCTAATCTTGAAAGAAAAAAGTACAGATTCTGACGTCTTTCTTCTGTCCATATGGTATTCAAAAAACCAGGGGGCATGTTCTCATGGAAGGTGATACAATCAACTATATTTCATGGAGTCAAAACAAAATTCTGGTCCATGGAGAATAGCGTGTATCACTGACAAATTTCAGAAATAAACAAGTTCTATGGAGACTGAACTTAGCCATCCATCTCACAAGGCTAACAAGTTGGCTAATGGTCTCACAAAAGACCCAGTTGGATCCGCAAGGTGTATTGGGAAATTTCTGACCTCTACCAGTTGTATCTTGCTTTCTTGGAGTAACAAATTTTTTTATTGAAAAATATTAAAGGGAAAATTTTGTGAGCACACAAATCTGCCACCATCCAGTAATGGTAGGTGAGAAACTGAACATGCCTTCCAATATGGGCTCTAGAAAATTCATATCTTGAAATTCTTTCTAGATTCCTGCCAACCGTCTTTAAATGGCAGATGTGCCCAGCAACTCGTGTCCATAAAAATAGGAGCACGGAGTCAAATGAATTAAACTACAACAAGCATAAAAGGTTATGGCATATAAATGAGTAAGTGTATGACTGAACCACATCTCAAAATGGACAAGAATATTTTATATATATATATATATATATATATATAAGCAGATTTTTTTTTTAGGCGAGCCTATTCCCTGCATAAAAAAATAAATAAATAAATAAGCAGATTTTATTTTATTTTTTTGACAACACAAGGTGTCCCCGTCCCTTTTTAAGGCGAGCCTATTCCCTGTGGATGCACACAATCACCCACAACCACGTGCATTGGGTAATGCCGGGGAGGGGAGTCAAAGCATATTTTACAACATCTAAATAACATATTTAACCTGAGTGATTGGTTATTAGCATATTAAGTTGACAAGTTAAGACATACCAAAATAGTAACAGCCTCCTTAACAACACCTGCTATTGTTACTGTTACTGCACTGGTTGTTGAAACAAGAATATATTCAGTTAGAACCTGCAAGGGACAAGGAACAAAATTGCTATGTTAAATTCCAAGCAATTAGACCAATAAAAATGTAACATCAGTTATAAAGATGATGAAGCGCCAGTGTGCTGAAGCAAAGAGGTCAGCAAATATGAGAACTCAGCCTTCAAAGGATGATTGTGCCTTTTAAATTGTTGGTGGTTGATGAAACCCCAAACTCAAGGGTGATAATCATCAAATCAAAGAACCAACAGATTTTTCTTTCAATTACACACAAGTTGAACAGGTGACACTTACCATAAAAAATGCCAAAGTTCCCCCTAAAAGCAATACCATGCAAGTATGAAGAATGTGCTGTGAATTGCTGAAGTAATCATTCCTTTTAAATTCATGCCAGGGATCCATTATAAGAGAGAGCAAAGCAGTTGCCACTGCCATCACGGGGGTAACATAGCTCATGAAAGTGATGGGATGCTTTAAACCTGAGTAGCAGCCAATGAGAATGAATGCATTAGGTTATGACTTAAAGAATCAATTAAACTTAACAAAGATCAGGTTCTTTGTAAATTCCCCAATAAGCTGAGACAAATTATAGAGACTGTGAGCATGGAAGGCTTCCATATGCTAATGCATGCCCAGACACATGCATGCACATGAGTACACAGATGTGTATATGCAGGGGCAAGTGACTGAGTTGGCCTGTGTCCAGCCCACTAAGGTATAGGCTGGGTGTTTCATCCAACGCTCAGGCTTGGGCCAGGAATTTTGAGCCCGATTGCTAGTTGGGTCTGATTCAGGCTTAGCATGCCAGAGCCAAACAGCCCAGCCCATCTTGAATAAACTTTAAGTTATTAATATTCAAATACATTATCAGCGACCAACCCAGCCTATTTGCAACACTATGTATATGATTCTTGAAAATTAACTCTTGATTTCCCCCAACTGCTATTTGAATATATACCATAGACTACTTACCATAGGCTTCTTTCTTCATTTAGAAATCGAAAAGCAGTGAACACAAACAAAAGAAAATGTCAGATTCTGAATCATGGGAGATAGAGCAAACAAAAAGATGATTAAAACAAAGTAAGATGGATAGTTGAATATTTTAAATGATATGATGGATGCTTGAATATTTTAAATGATATTGAACCAATTATCCTGAACCATGAAATCTTCATACGAGAGCCTTTAAAAGGCAGGAAATGGGAAGTAATGTAGGGCATACCTGCAAAAGAATCTGAGTCATGGACCAACGAAATCCTGACATAATAGCAGCCAGCATAACAAAAACGAAGCCCCAGAACTCAAATTCTGTCTCCTTTGCAACTGTAAGACAGATTTGGATATTTAAGAAAAATCGTAAAATAGACAATAAAGATACAATGGACATAATTTAGGATGTGCTATAGAATGCTTGGGATGAAGGTCTGTACAGTACATTCGGGCTTTCAGCTTGTACGGATGGTGTGCATGATTTGGTTATCCAAATCATCAATACAATGGGTAGCATCATGAATGGACATGCAAAAATCTCCGAGATTGAAAGATCCTAGCCACAGAATGTTTAGCCTTTTCTTGGTTGAATGTGAACCATTGCTACAATCTTCATAAAAAAATGTGAACCATTGCTGTGTTTTCTTTCTTAACCTTCTATGCCTTGGCGATCTATCGAAAGATTAAGACATTCCCAATCTTGATGATGTTTGGTGCATAGCCCATCCGCGGTGAGGCCCATCATATCGCAGTTTGGATGTCTAAACATTGGGCTCCACTTATACAAATTGATGTAGATTAAATAGGTAAATATAATATTTGTTTTCATTTTAACAAGGTACACCAAAATATCTACTTTGAAGGAGTATTCCTTTTTCCTTTCTCCCCTTTTCTTTTCACTGTCACACGCTCGATATGAATGGAGTATGGAAGAGCATATAAGTGCTCTATTCCCCTCTTTAACTCACGCATAAAGTGTATGAATGGTCATCAGGTGCTTTTAGCATCCAGTGCGTGAGTGCAAACGTGGGTGCATGGGCAGTTGAGGCATTGTGGCATGGGCAGATGGAAGGGCACTCAGGGCACACTTTGCAATTTGCACTTCACACATACACATCTTCACGAGGTGAGGAGCCTTACAAGTTTTCCTAAGGAAAATCTTGACCATCATATGGAGATCTAGGTAGATCCACCATTTGATCAACTTAAAGGATTCATATGACTTAATTTGGACATTAGACCGAGTGCAAGATTGATCAAGTGTGTTTTGGACCATCATATCATTCTAGATTGGGTAGTTGCAACCCAAACTGTCTTATTGCTGCCAGAAGTGAGTAACAAGTGAGTAGGATTACTCAGTGCGTTTAATTGAATTTTGACCATGATTTGACCAGGCAGTTAAAGAGTTTGAATTGCACCAAGTGGCTCTCACAGGTAAAGACAAAAGAAAAAAAGGGAAAATGATGGGGAAAAGCAAAAGAAGAAGAAGAAGAAGAAAATGAAATGGTAAAGAAAATAAGGGAGATAGGATATAAAGGTATGAAAAGGGAAAGGAAACATAACAACAAAAGAGCAAAATTCAAACAAACTTACAACCAGGTAAACTTGAAATAACCCAAACCATTTCCAAATGCAAGACTTGGAGAACCAAGATACAAAAGTTCACTGTATTGTGGCAATTTGGAGCCTTTCGCAATGCCATGATGCACAAGTTCATTCTCGCCCAATGCATGGATTTTTATTTTTTTATTTTATTTTTTATGTGAGGGGGGGGGGGATCATCTAGAATACAAGGTGAGGAGTCTTCACAAGAAAACCTAAAAAAGTACCCTGACCAGTCAGCAAAATCTTTGGAGGCTCTAGCCCAACCTAAAGCCATCGGTTTCGCTGTAAGGAAAACTATATCCACAGAGCACTTCTTGTCCCAGAAAGTCCTAATATTGCATTCTTGCCAGACCACCCAAAGAATAGCAAGCAGAAAATTCCTCCAAGGGCCCATCTCTTCTTACACCCCTTGCTACCTCCATGCCAAAATATGAAAGAGCTGATTGCTCACCAATCGACAACAGCATAACTCACTCCACATCAAGAAGCCTAAGGAACTTCCATCAAATCTCTTACACAAAGAGATAGTGCATTAATAAATGATCCATTGTTTCAGCATCCCCCAGGCACATAATGCACATGTTTGTCATTTAATATTTGTTTGTCAAAATCGTTATCATATCACAAATCGTAATAGGGGTTGAATCATATCAAATTGCAAATCGTAAGATTTTTATAATTTTCTTAAAAATCTAAATTTAAAATTTATATATATATAACTCAGCAATCATCCTTTTGCCATCAATATGCACCAAGTAATACCATGTCATGATAGTGTTAAAGGATTATTATCTTTCCTTCTTCTTCTTCTTCTTTTTTGTCTTTCAAGAAATTTTCCTTAGAAAACATGCAAGGATTTTTTTAATAATTTATGTTCTTGTTAACTTTCTTGAATGTAGAATCGCGCAAGAAAAGCGGCATTTGATTCTATAGACTGAAGAAAGAAGATATTTTGATTTCTAACCATCATTCCACAATACATATAAGTCAACATGATCGTAACCATCCATAAAAACATCCCAAATCATCCATACATCAATTTGGTGTTTTGACCAGTTAAGTAAGAAATCATTAAAAAAAGCTCTATGATTTAACGTTGAAGAGAACATATAATTATTTAATCTCTTATAAAGAACAAAATAAAATAATTTACCTCGTTTGAATGGTTTATTTAAAGGCTTTTTCTAGATGATTCTTAAAGCCCCCACCACTTTAAAAACATACAATGAAAGTCAAGTGAAGTTAAAATAGAAGAGAACAAGTATAATTTGAATCCTAAATCGTACGATTCAAATCATAAAATTGTAGGATGCATATAAAAAGGGATTCAAATGTGGGATTCAAGTCATTTTGCTTAAGATTTGACTCAAATCGTAAATCGTAGGATTTTGACAACACTGTGCCCGTGTTGTGTTTTTTTTCAACTGTGCTTAAGCAGCAAAATTTGCTAGCAAGGCTATATAATTGCATAAGTCAATGGGTTTAAGTGTGATTGTCCACACTTGTAACAATAATGAATGATAAAAAATCACATTGTTACAGATGAAACATGCTTCTTGAGTAATCATAATATTTATCAAAAATTCTAAATTTAGAAACTTCCAATAGCCACATAGCAGGAAAGCAAATGTAATGAATGAAGCAGCAGACCTGTTAATAAAACTCCAATGGAAATGACGAATATGATTCCTAGAAGCTTGATGCTTGGACTCTCCAACCTTCCAAAACAAAAGGAAACCTTAGAATAGAGTTCTGTATGATGTTATGCAAAGGAAGCACTACAGATAACCAACCCTATGCTACACCATAATCCCAATGGTCAGAAGGTTGCAAACATAAAGTGTTGAGGGTCAAATATTGCATATCGGACCCCAGATATTGCCTAGATTTACGAACATGATAATGTTTAATGCTCGGTTTTAACCGTGTTTGTGATGCGGGGTATATTTGAGAGCATGATCTACAAAAAGGTATTAAAAGTATGGATTTAACGATCTGAAGACACCAAGGTAAGAGACGGACTACATGGGACCAAGATCGACGAATATGCATGCCAGAGATCCGAGAAAACCGAGAAACTGAATCTCAAGTGGCCTAAAAGTTAGCCAGAATGCAAGATCACGGGGTTCCCACCATCCGTTTGGTTCGAAACTTCATACATGGCCTGAATGCCATTAATTAACCGTACATGTCAAAAATCAGCCATTAGATCGTTGTGCAAGTGGTCCAACTGTCAAATCAGCCCATAAAACAGTGAATTGGGGCCCGCTGGATATCCGGATATACCTCGTTTTTGGTCCCAACGGTTTAAAAAATACAATAAACAGGATGGATGGATTGGATTTCTAACATGCATCAACGTGGGACCCATTTGTGTGAGATAGAGTACACACTCATGTGCACTCATAGAACACAGGGCCTAAAACGCAGTTTGACTGCGTGTTGACCACGCCTGCTTGGTTTCCAAACAGAGAACGGAGTCTCTGTTTTCTTTTTGTGGCGTCCGCTAATCCATCAGTGGCCCACCATCATTGTGCAACTCGACGATCGGATCCGTTCATCATGTTTGGAGGGGGTCTGGAACCGTCACCTAGGTGGAAACTTCTCAAGGAGAAGCATGTGAGATATTCTAACCGTTCAAACACCAGACGAACGGTCGGGTGAGATCTCTGGTGGACCACACCTAAATCAACTCAGTCTTGGCCTTTCCGAACGGTTTTTCGCCCCAAAGCTGATGGACGGCGTGGATTTCTTCTTTGATACCGTTTATGGGCCCCACCAACAACATCAGCACACGGGTGCGCAGACCCTGTTTCAGCGTTCGAATCTCGGACGTTGCGGGCCCTTTTTGCAGATGTGGCCAGGATCGGTCCGACGATCCTGGCCGTTCAAAATGCTCTCCTGGGTCAACCGACCAAAGCTATGGAGGTTGAATGAGTCAGATCTTGCACTGGCAGCCCTTGCAACCAAAAATTCTCTTTCAAACGCAGACCGGTTGTGTCTTGCTGCGTAGAGAAGTTCCACACCGACTTAGCTGCATAGGTTCCTTCACTGACTGATACAAAGCAGCCGACCTCCCTACGGCTGCCTATAAGAAGAGAGAGAAAGAACGGGAGGAGGGAATCTTTTATCTTGGAGGCAGCCACGAGAGAGAGAGAAAGGAGGATTAGAGATTTTTTTGGTTTTTTCTTTCTTATTTACTTTGTTTTGTTTCTCTTTAAGATGATTAGTCCATCCATGACGGGCTAAATCCTCTTAGCTAGGGCTAAGAGGTGAAGCTTGTAGTGAGATGGGAGAGTTTATTTTATGATTTCTGTTTAATTTATGAACTGAATTAATGCTGATGTTAGTTTAATTAATGGGAATGTTTTTAGTCTTTAATGGTCTGTTGTAACTGAAATTCCAATGGGTCTGCAATGGCTTTGAGCATGTCCTTTTCTCTTTTATGTTTATGACATCAGGAAGCCCTGTTGTTCACCATAGTCTCCTAGGCATGGTCGGATGTCGGTACCCTTCCTAACCTTCATGCATAGTTGATTGGTTGGTAATTAGTTTAATTCTGTTGTTTACCATAGTCTCTTGAGCATGGTTTGGTGATGGAATCCATTCTAATTCATATACCTCTCATCTCTTGAAACTATATCAACGGCAGTTCAGTTAAATTCCATGATTCTTGAAGCTGGCATAAGATCTCCCTGATCTCTACAAGTGAATCCTCTGAATCCCTAGTTCCCTTCCTCTGATTTCTCTTAAGTTTAGACAATTATTCCATCATTATTCCTCAATTTACACTCGATTTAGATTTCATCTCATTCTAGTCCTAGTTCTACTTAATTTTAGATAGCGTACAAATATCAGTCCCTTGGGATTCGACCTCAGTCTTACCAAGTTATTACTACATCACAACCCTGCACTTGGGGGAGTGAACAAGTTTTTGGCGCTGTTGCCGGGTACTGACGGTTACGTTTTCTGAAATTAACTAGTTTTAGGATTAGTTTAAGATTAGAATTTTCTTAACTTTAGGTTTAGGTTTTTCTAATTTATATAAACTAACCTGTTTTCTTGTTTTGTAGGGTCGTTGATAAATCGTCTAAATTGGTAACTTCGTTCGAATTTCTCTGCTTTTTATATTCTTTAGATTAGGTCGTATCTCTTAGATACTAACTATTTTATTTTGTTTTTCAGGTTTTAACTTAGGAATCTCTAACCGGGTAACTTCTCCTTCTCTTACTTTTCACATTGCTGTATGATTTTTTTTCTTATATTTTTCTCAAGATTAAATTCAGATTAAGGGTTTCATCATGTATATGCACGAGTGGCAACGTCAGTATGCTGAGAAGAATAACCTATTTTAGGATGATGATGAGATAAATGAACTTATGTCTCAAGACTTTTCTGAAAATATCTTCGAGAACCAATCGGAATATGATGCTCCACCGATTAAGAAGTCTTTCGGTGATTATCTGCGAGAGAATAATTGCATTCGACGAGTTAAGAAAACAGTATGTGATTATTGGAATGATGACGCATATCAACTCCCGACAGATGACCCGTATGATTTTAATAAGTGGAAACAGAAATATTTCGAAGTTAAGTCAGTAAAACATCACGGTAATAACCCCTGTGGATCCGCCACTTGCGAATATCCACCAGAAACGATCCAAGAGGAGTTATCTCCGAGTTATACAGATTATATTGCTGGCATGAGAAAATTAGTAGAAGAGCTTGAATCACGCCTTGATAGGCTAATGGAAGCTAGGTCGTCTCAGCCCCAACCCAATCCAAAAATACAATGTAAGGAAAGTGATCCGCATTCACTTTTGAAAAAATTTGAAATTTGGAATGAGGAGTTGGATTCCGTTAATGGGCATGTGGTTCAATTTCCCGATGAGTCAATCTCAATGACTGTTCGAAAGAATGGTGAAGATACATGGGTGTCTTTTAAATACATTGATGATGACACACTTTCCTTACATGACACACATGATTTCAATGATGAGGAGGTTAGTTTAGTCGAACCTCAACTGAATTTAGGAATAGAATGTGAGGAAGGTGATCCCATCCCAACTGTACACTGCACGAAACTGGATGATGATGCGTATTGGGGTGATGATCCTGAATGTGCACCCACAGTTCCCCTAGAATCCATCTCAAGTTTGGTCCAAGTTAATGATCAAGACGTACACAAAGTGGTCGGTCATAATGAGCCACTCCCCTCACCCGACATGTCTGATTCAAAGGTGGAGGATGAGCTCCTTACAACTGACCCTTCTAACTCTTATGAAACATGTTTGGACCACTTATCTGAATCAAATGATGATGTGATTCAGGAGACGAACGAGCCACCTGATACAACTCTGAAATTTGAAACCACCCAGTTGAGGCCACCATCTGAACTGTCAAGTTTTGACGATTCAATGCCTCTTCTGATTAGTATCAATGAACAGAGTTCGCCCATCAATACTTCGTCGACTGACCCTCAATTTGTTTGTGCATGGCGAGAGCAAGAGAGTGTACCTCCATCCACTTTCAAGGACGATGGATTCTTTGCGCAGATCATCACAAGCCACAATAAGTCACATTCAGCTGAACTTCCTAACTCTTGGGATTGCTTGGAACACTTTATAGTTTCAACCGATCTCATGTTAAGAGATAAAGCGGGTGCCTTGCGAGACAACATCTCGGTAGTCATCACTAACCGAGAGAACCCTTATTCTAAAATTCTCTCTTCCCCTGATCCTAAACGTCTGCTAGTAAAGGAAGAGGAGTTGAAAATTGAACCAAAGTTTGGAGCTTTGGAATGTGTTGAGACTACATCACTTCTTAGGAAGTTTTCTACACTTTATTTATTTATAGTCTCTGATTCACCATGCGATACTAACGTTGAAACTTCTTCTATCATAGGTGAATCGTATATATTACAGATACCTCAAGCAATTCAATGGAAGATTTCTTATGAGGTACATAAGTCTCTCTGGAAAGTCATGCTCCAGGGCACCCAAGCCTATTGCAAAAAGGGCTTTTGGATGATCTTGTTGAGGAACTTACTGAGAAACTTATCAAGATATTGGCCGGAAGAGGAACCTTGCGGGATGATCGATTCAATGTTTGTAGGTAACATTACTGCAAACCCTCACGAGACTACAACTCGTCCACTAGGGGTAACCTAGGGGTTTAAAGGCTTGTTGCATACGCTAAATGCAATCGAGAGCACCTGTGAAAGTGGTATAGGTAGGATTTTATTTTTGTTATTTTTGTTTTACTTTCTCTCTCATATTAACCTGCTCTCTCCCAGCGATCTCTTGAAAAATCTCTCTCGATTCGTTATCCAGGTACTATCCTCCCATCACTTCTTATTTACTTTCGTTGTCCCATTACATTGCATGCTCATATATCTTTTACATTGAGGACAATGTAGATTTTTGGTTGGAGGTGGGAGATTAGGCAACCTAATCAGTGTTTTCTTGGTCTTGAGCAAACATTGTGAAAATTTTGTGGTCTTGAGCAAACATTGTGAAATTTTTTTGTGAAAATTTTTAAAAATTTTAAAAATTTTTTATGAATATTCCTATGAATTCGAAGTGATTTTGACAGATATCCTAATTTAGATTTTCAAGATATGTGATGTTGGTAATGTATGACTCTTGGATTCAGCATCAGTTAGGCTCTACAGTTAAGTTTGAGTTGTTAATACAGAATTGGAAGTTGTAAACATTAATTGAGTCATGATTTCACATGTCACATCTCGCTTTCACAATAAGGTTTTAGTCTGATATTGAAGGGTTAACTTGATAATCACTAAGCATGTGAGGAAACCGTTTGTAAATTTGCCCATTATGATCAATTAAAGAAAAAAAAAAAAGATAGATATCTTTGGAAAGATTTGGGCGAATAATCTTCAATGTAGGTTTGCTCCCTATAGGTGTAGATTTAAATCCCCATGGATAATATGTGAACAGGGGTGGGCATACAGTCTTCACCATAGGTTTGCTCCCTATAGGTAAGGATTTGATTCCCCTTCTTGACGTTATTTTCAATAAAAAAATCAAAAGCTAGAAAACTGAAAAGATGATCTGTAAGGCAAATTTTAGGTATCATGAATGCTCTTGTGGTTACCAATGATATCCTGAAATAGAGAAGTGAATTTTTAAAGTTGATAAGCCGAGATTACACTATACACCCATGGAATTCAGTGTTTAGAATTATTCTAATTGATGGATCAATACTTTGAACTTGATTATGAAGTTTACTGTGTGCTTGAGTCCAGGAGAACATAATTTCCAACATTCATGAATCTGAGATTTCTCGTATCTTATTCAAAACATCACTTGGTTTTATAAAAATCATCCTGTAAGCCTCAACTTATTTCGCATATTTTGCTCGGGACTAGCAAGATGCTGGTTGGGGGTTGTGTTGAGGGTCAAATATTGCATATCGGACCCCAGATATTGCCTAGATTTACGAACATGATAATGTTTAATGCTCGGTTTTAACCGTGTTTGTGATGCAGGGTGTATTTGAGAGCATGATCTACAAAAAGGTATTAAAAGTATAGATTTAACGATCTAAAGACACCAAGGCAAGAGACGGACTCCATGGGACCAAGATCGACGAATATGCATGCCAGAGATCCGAGAAAACCGAGAAACTGAAGCTCAAGTGGCCTAAAAGTTAGCCAGAATGCAAGATCACGGGGTTCCCACCATCCGTTTGGTTCGAAACTTCATACATGGCCTGAATGCCATTAATTAACCGTACATGTCAAAAATCAGTCATTGGATCGCTGTGCAAGTGGTCCAACTGTCAAATCAGCCAATAAAACAGTGAATTGGGGCCCGCTGGATATCCGAATATACCTCATTTTTGGTCCCAACGGTTTAAAAAATACAATAAACAGGATGGATGGATTGGATTTCTTACATGCATTAACGTGGGACCCATTTGTGTGAGATAGAGTACACACTCATGTGCACTCATAGAACACAGGGCCTAAAACACAGTTTGACTGCATGTTGACCGCGCCCGCTTGGTTTCCAAACAAAGAACGGAGTCTCTGTTTTCTTTTTGCCGCGTCCGCTGATCCATCAGTGGCCCACCATCATTGTGCAACTCGACGATCCGATCCGTTCATCATGTTTGGAGGGGGTCTAGAACCGTCACCTAAGTGGAAACTTCTCAAGGAGAAGCATGTGAGATATTCTAACCGTTCAAACACCAGACGAATGGTCGGGTGAGATCTCTGGTGGACCACACCTAAATCAACTCAGTCTTGGCCTTTCCGAACGGTTTTTTGCCCCAAAGCTGATGGACGGCGTGGATTTCTTCTTTGATACCGTTTATAGGCCCCACCAACAATATCAGCGCACGGGTGCACAGACCCTGTTACAGCGTTCGAATCTCGGACGCTGTGGGCCCTTTTTGCAGACGTGGCCAGGATCGGTCCGACAATCTCCTGGCCGTTCAAAATGCTCTCCTGGGTCAACCGACCAAAGCTATGGAGGTTGAATGGGTCAGATCTTGCACTGGCAGCCCTTGCAACTAAAAATTCTCTTTCAAACGTAGACCGGTTGTGTCTTGCTGCGTAGAGAAGTTCCACACCAACTCAACTGCATAGGTTCCTTCACTGACTGATACAAAGCAGCCGACCTCCCTACAGCTGCCTATAAGAAGAGAGAGAAAGAACGAGGAGGGAATCTTTTATCTTGGAGGCAGCCATGAGAGAGAGAGAGGAGGATTAGAGATTTTTTTAGTTTTTTCTTTCTTATTTACTTTGTTTTGTTTTTCTCTTTAAGATGATCAGTCCATCCATGACGGGCTAAATCCTCTTAGCTAGGGCTAAGAGGTGAAGCTTGTAATGAGATGGGAGAGTTTATTTTATGATTTCTGTTTAATTTATGAACTGAATTAATGCTGATGTTAGTTTAATTAATGGGAATGTTTTTAGTCTTTAATGGTCTGTTGTGAATGAAATTACAACGGGTCTGCAATGGCTTTGAGCATGTCCTTTTCTCTTTTATGTTTATGACGTCAGGAAGCCCTGTTGTTCACCATAGTCTCCTGGGCATGGTCGGATGTCGGTACCCTTCCTAACCTTCATGCATAGTTGATTGGTTGGTAATTAGTTTAATTTTGTTATTTACCATAGTCTCTTGGGCATGGTTTGGTGATGGAATCCATTCTAATTCATATACCTCTCATCTCTTGAAACTATATCAACGGCAATTCAGTTAAATTCCATGATTCTTGAAGCTGGGATAAGATTTCCCTGATCTCTACAAGTGGATCCTCTGAATCCCTAGTTCCCTTCATCTGATTTCTCTTAAGTTTAGACAATTATTCCATCATTATTCCTCAATTTACACTCGATTTAGATTTCATTTCATTCTAGTCCTAGTTCTACTTATTTTTAGATAGCGTACAAGTATCAGTCCCTTGGGATTCGACCTCGGTCTTACCGAGTTATTACTACATCACAACCCTGCACTTGGGGGAGTGAACATAAAGGAATTATGCTTTTTGCCAGAAGCAAAGTAAGATTCATCACCCATAACACAACATGATAATTGCATCAGCTTCATTATCCAAATAAACAAAAGGATGATTACATGAAATCATTAATCAAAACACAACAAGGTGATTACATGCAATTCACAATGGCCTTCAACTAAAGATAGCATCATAATTCAGTAATCACTTGTTTAATTTTGGATAAATGACAATACTGTTCACCAAATGTCATTTGTTTCAAATTACAGTCGTCATCATCATCTAAGCCTTATTCCAACTAATCGGGGTCAGCTACACGAATCATGTTCCGCCATTCCACTCTACCAAAGGCCATAAGTTCAGTTACACCATAGGTCATCAAGTCTTTTATTACTACCTCTGCCCATGTTCTTTTTGGCCTTCCCCTTGCCCTTATCAAGCCTTCAACTTACACAAACACACTCCTACCAGGGCAGTTCTTAGTCTCCATTACACATGACCAAACCATCTACGACTTCCCTCATCTTATTACCTATTCGTGCTACTCCTAGGATCCCTGGAATGCATTCATTTCTAATTCAATCATTCCTAATCATGCCACTCATCTATATCAACATCCTTATTTCAGCTACACTCATTTTATGAATGTTCTTCCTCAACTGCCCAACATTCTGTCCACAAAGCATGATGGTCTTATAGCCATCCTATAAAATTTCCCCTTCATTTTGATTGGCACACGACAGTCACATAAAACTCTAGAGACACACCTCCATTTCCTCCTCCCATTAGTATGTGTAATATAGCAATTAAGAGAAGAATACAACCTGACAAGCCTAGAATTAACCTCTCTGGTTTCAGAATATATTATAAAAAGCCACTAAGTGTAACTACTGTATCGGTAGTGTTGAGTCTGTTGCCAACATTACTAACTAACACATCAATATTCAGATATGGCACATTAGATCAAATTCATACATCCATATGAAAAATACAGAATATATAGTAAAGGTCTTGACATTCCCAGCAGTCAACATCTTCATCCAATTACTTGAATCAATCAAAGTAACAAAAGAGGATCAATATAAATATGAAAACATGTATCTATCAGGTTCTGAATCCTGATAGTAGCATGATAGTTGTAAAAATAGCCTTACAGTGAGACAAATTGTATCCATGGGATTTATAAACTCCCAAAAAGATTAAACAAGAAACAGTAAAATTTACTTTAGTCTGTTGTCTCAATGCCTCCAACTACCTAAAGGTTTTAAGACATACAGGAAACTCCTTTTTTTGAATGGTAATGAAATTAAATACAGGAAACTTTTGCATGGCAGGATTTTCATAAGCAGACTGCAAATGGAACAATCATATCATTTACGGAGGTCATACAAATAGAGACTCACTTGAATGCAAAAGCAAACAGAAGGAGAAATATTGGAGAGGCGGATTTACACTGCAAAAGAAAGGAGCATATAGGATAAATAATCACTTTAAGTTGGGAATCTTGTTTTTTCATAAGTAATGTGTACAACATACATGGCAGAAAGGACAATTCTATTCAAAAGAACGTGGGTCATCATAACAAAAATTACTACAAAGAAGAAAAAGACAACTGACCATAGTGGCAAATGTGACAGAGATGAAAACAAGGGAGACATTACTCAGGTTTATATCCAGCGCTGTTCCAATTGCCGTTGGTACAACTGTAAAAGAGAAAGCACATCTTTGCATCAGGCAACTGGCCTCAATACCTGACAGTTCCTCCAGAGTAGTGATACGGTATTTCTTTAAAGGCTAAAGCGTGTTTTCATCAATAAGAGAGATACATACGAGCACAGATATGAGTTACCCATAAGTGCTCATGCATGCTAACAATGGTAAACCCAAAAAAGGTAATGTGAAGGTAGGAAAACATAAACTCAAATTCAAAACCTGAGTACGAAAAAAGGCAAAGCCAAGCATCTGCTTATTGAAAACAATTTTCTTTTTGAAAGGTAACACGGCTAGGGTTTGAACCCTGGATCACCCACACACATTGCACTGTCTCCGCCAGCTTCTTGAAAACATATATATATATAGTTCTTTAGTAATTCATGATGATGAAAAAACATAGATCAGAAAACACAGGAAAAGGGAAGCAGAGATAATGGAATACCTTTAAGAAAGTAATCCCTCCATGACATTTTTACACTAGGTTGCAACTTTTGAGACCAGAATCGTACGATGGCCTTGGATAAAATGGCTTGCATGCCAAAATGAATGGTATTCATCAAGAAGGGAGCTGGGAACTTCCCCAATTTATCGCCTAAGAGTGTTTTATTATACCTGCTCACAGAAGAGAAGGGGAGACCTGTTCAGCACAAATCAACAAGCATAAAATTGATAAGGAAGAAAGTATGCATTATGCTCTACCCAGGAATAGTACAGATGGGTCCCACCTTTTGATCATCTGAACAGTTGTTCTAGTGGACCCATCATGGATTGGGACACGTCTCAGTGCCATCTCTTCTGTCAGATTATCTTTGCCATCCAAAGAAATTTTCAGTTGCATGGAATGCCCTCATTTGATGGCAGCCACGTCAGATGTTTAAGATCATCCAATGAAAGATCTTCTGAGTGGCTCCCATCCACCATTTGTTCCACGATATCAGCAATCTGAAACACCAAAAGGTGGGCCCAACAACATTTTTGTTGGAAGGCGATAACATTGTATCATCACCATCATCTATCATCAACAACACCTTATCGTGACTAGCTGGGGTCGGCTAAGGCAATAACATTTTATATTTCCTAAAAAGAAACAACAAATATCAGTTGGGCGTGAAAGATGAACCACTCACAGTGTCAAACATGTGCTGAAAGTGTACCACACTAGTATGTAAAACAATGTCCGAAGCAATGCGGCCGTTGAAATGCTGCTCTGAGGAGCTTGCACTCTCTCTGAGTTTCCATCTTCACCTTTGAATTCCGAAACCCGCACTTCTCTACCAGACTCGTTTTCTATATCGAATGGAACATACTTCTTCCTGTTCCCAATTCCTTCCATACAAATGGACGCATCTACCATATCAGAACCCCCGTTCAAATGCATGCTCCTCTGCTGCAATCTACTTAATTTCACTCTCTCTCTATTTAAAACGCCGTTTTCCGGCCCTTCAACTTGAAGCAGAGGCAATTCGAAATCAGTGTCTTCGACAACACTCACATCAGCACCGTCTGAAGAACAACCGGACTGATGGATCCCATCTTCATCGCACCAGCCTGAGAAAGAAGGCTCTCTCCGGAGAACCGGTTTGTGGGTTCCGCTTTGAATGTCGTCGGCCCCACTGCTATCGCCGTTTTCTGTCTCTGAATCTCTCTCTACCATCTCCTTTCCTGCTCTAAAACTGGGCCATCCTAACTCGTCCGATCCAGCTGTGAATTTCTCCCAATCTGAAGCTCAGAAATGAGGGGAAAAGTACATGAGATTCTTCCGCGAAATGGATGAAAATGAAATTAGGTAAAAATGCTTGGCAGGATCTCTGATGAAAGTGTTCGAGTTCTAACCTTGAAATGCGGAGATTTTACCAAAGATTTCGATCTTCGACGATTCTTCGTTTTGTCGGCCCAGTCGATCCAGAGAGAGAGAGAGCCGGCTTCTAGGATTTTCGTCGCGAAGCCCGTATCGAGGATCTGTCGCAGTCCACGAGAGCGTCGAAGGCGAGAGAGATCGGGGTTTTTATCTTTCACGAGCTTGTTTTGCTTCTACAGGGCTTAGGACCCAGCGTCTGTCGCCGCCTACTGGGCCCCACATGATGAGATGGTTCACTGATTTGAACCGTCCATGTTTGCTTCACTACTGTAAATAAGCAACTAACTCATAATAAGATCCACTGAAAATTCCCCTTTCATTGCTCTAAATTCATCAACAGATCGTAATGGTAATAATCATCGGATCAATGCAATATTCTTACTGTAGCCTTAACAACACAGATTCCTGAATGTGGACGGTTGCGATCATTGTCGAACACTCAGAATGTTAGCCCCATGGAACGACAGACGCTCGATTCTTCGGCGCGATGGATTTTTCGGAGTCCCGGGGACTTCGGCGGACGAGATCTATCGCCACTGTGTCGAGGGTCGACTGTTCCACTATGTGTAAATAGCCCTCGTTTGTTAGATATTTGCGAAAGTACCCCTTGGCGATTGATTCGTCTCTCCCGTGCTTCTTCGATGACCGTAGGCTACAACATCCGTTTTACGCAAACACCCAAGCTCTGTGCAGCCCGCCCTGCGGTATACGTAAAATCCACTCCGTCCATCAGATGTTTCTTTCATTTCTATTTACCTGAGGCACAAATCATACGTGTCTACATTTCAAGTGGGCCACACAATAGATGATAGTGTAGATGGGATGCCAACCATAGGTATGTGTATGGTGCCACAATGGTGTGATTCTTTCATCAAATCTGTTATCAGGTTAACTCACTGCGATGTATGGAATATAGAAAAATTAGACTTATCTGAAACTCATTCAAGTCACGCCACATGAAAGTAGAGAATTTACACTGACCTGAGTGGTGTCACGCATATGAGTGTTTTATCAAGGTGTAATTTTGCATATAGAGTTCTTATAAGGGTTCCCACTTGATGGACGGAGTGGATTTTATGTATACAATATGGTGGGTCCCACAAAGCTCGGGTCTTTTACGCGCTTGGTGAAGCATGTGTTGGGGGACGAGTACGATACATTGCACCACGCTGCGCCTCGTGTATTATACACTGGGCAAGTAACCCCATATCTGAAGGGCTGTTTCTCGTCGGTCGCATCTACAAAATCAAGTTATATTGGATAATCCTGGCCATGATTAGTGGACGGCTCTTAATTGAATTTGGAACGGACACGGATTGCGTCCTACCCCGCCCGTCTCCAGCTGGGAACGGGCAGAGCTTCGAGTGGCCACCGTAGCGTGATGTATGAGTTTTTTCTGCACTGTCTATCCATTTTTGCCAATCATTTTAGGATATAAGCTCAAAATTAAGAGAGATGTCTACTACACAGCGGGGATTAAACTCTTACCGTTGAAAACTCCCCAGAAGCTTCTAGGAAAGTTTTAGATCGAGTGTTTTCTCTTGGGTATAACTTCATGAAAAAGTTAGATAGCAAATAAACATCACGCGGGGCCTGGAAGAGTTTCAACGGCCAGAATCATTGCCGCCGCTGCTTCATGTGGTGTGATCCACTTGAGTCTTGGATCCGCCTAAATTTTAGTGCTGTATCATAAAATGATAAAATGATGCAAAAAATGGATGGACGGTTTGGATAAAACCCACACATCACGGTGGCCACTCAAAGCTCCCGCCCGTTTCCAGCTGGACGGCGGGGGTGGGACGCAATCCGCGTTCCTTTGCAACCTTTACTGCCTATCGTCTTCACCGTCAATCAATGCCCACGAATAGCCGAATCCGGATTCAGTATGATCCATCTAGAGTGGGTCCCACTATTTGGGCCGATCGTATCCGAGGGATGTACCATGTGTACGGTGGGGCAGTCATCCGTGTACTGTTGTTGTGGCGCAGTGCCCAATTCTCCGAGCTAGCATGTTTGGCAGGTCCGTATTGGTGGGATGCGGCTAGGTGGACCGCGGATGACTGCGGGGCTAACCGTGGTGTATGTGTCTGATATCCAAGCCGTCCATGCGTTCTGTCGTATCATTTTAGCAGAGGAACCCAAAATTGCAGCAAATCCAAACCCCAGGTGCACTACACCACAGGAAATAGGGATGATTGACCATTAAAAAACTTTCAAGGGCAGCGAAAGTTTTAGATCAAGCTGATATTCGTGTGTTCGTTCATTCGTGTCTTTGTAACCTTATCAACAGATTGGATGACAGATAAACGTTTCATTACCCTAAGAAGTTTTTACTGGTAGGCGTTCAATCACCACTGTTTCACGTGGTGCAGTCAACGTTAGATATGAATCGGCTGCATTTTTAAACTTAAAATGATCTAGTGAAACGGATGGACAGCTTGGATATAAGACACATACATCATGGTGCCCCAATCAGGGTCCATCGACTCGGTGGATAAGGGGATTGGACGCAGATTAGGTACCACCCCAGCCTGTCGGCCACCGTGATTTATGGGTTTATCACCGTCCATCCATTTTTATTTTAATATCATTTTAGGATATAATCCCAAGACGGAAGTAGATCCAAGGCTTAAAGTGAACCAAACCACAGGAAGCAATGACCACCGTTGAACCTTCCTAGGGCCCACTGTGATGTTTAGTTGTCATCCAACATGTCCATAAGATAACATGGACCTGGATAGATGCAAAACACAAATATCAGGTTGGTCAAAAACTTCTCCAGCTCCTAATAAGTTTTTAATGGCTGGCGTTTAATTCCAACCGTATAGTCCACTTGGACCTTAGATGGTCCACTTGGGCCTTGTATTTGCCTCATTTTTGGATTTGTACCTAAAATTATATGTAAAAATGGATGAACAGTGTTGATAAACATGTAAATAACGGTGGGCTCCACAGAGTCCCAGTCTGTTCAGAGCTTGGGACAGGTGGGGTTAGTACCTAATCCGCATCCAATGAAGCCGCCACCGTCTTGGCGTACGCTACATAATGAAATGGCAAGGTGTGGCGTTGCTATCTACTGGGAGCGGCCACGGAAGTCAGTGCAGGCAAAAGCTCTCCGGGCCCACCGGGATGCCTGTGTGAAATCTACTCCGTACATCAGTTTCTCCAGCCCTCATAAGATCATTAGCCCGAAAATGATAAAAATCTAAAGCTTGAGTGGGTCACGCCACATGAAACAGTGGGGATTGAATTTGCACCATTGAAAAATTAATGGACCTGCTTAAATTTTGATAGCTTATTATTGGACGTGAAGCCTTTTACGTGATGTTCCTGGGCTGAGATGCAAAGGTGAGACCTACCCTCATGTTTGTCATAAATCCACCCGTCCGTCTCTTCTCATGATAGAAGATTTTTTGACATGAACAACAAAAATTGCCCCATGAATCCTATATATATATATATATATATATATATATATATATATATATATATATATGTGTGTGTGTGTGTGTGTGTGTGTGTGTGTGAAGGAAAAATCATGTATATGGATTCTTATTTTTACAAATGGTACTTCGAACTATTGGGCAAAGAAAGGGGGTAGGTCTGGCCTCGGCGAGACATTTTTCTTTCGAAGTGTTTTACTAAGAGAGCGATTAAAGGTGTACACGAACTGAGTTAGCTCGGTTAGCTTACTTGGCTTGACTCAAAAAAGCTTGATTCAACTCGATTTAAAGCTTAGTTTGAGTTGAATTAAGCTGATTTTTTAAATTTGAAAAAATTTCAAATTGAGTTCAAGCTTGCTTGAACTTGACTTGACTCAAATCAAACCTGTTCACTCCCCAAGTGCAGGGTTGTGATGTAGTAATAACTCGGTAAGACCGAGGTCGAATCCCAAGAAACTGAAACTTGTACGTTATCTAAAACTAACTAGAACTAGAACTAGAATGAGATGAAATTTAAATCAACTAGAAATTAAGGAATAATTGTAAAACTATTATCTAAAAATTAGGACATATCAGAGAAGGAAACTAGGGATTCAGAGGATCCACTTGTAGAGATCAGGGAGATCTTATGCTCGCATCAAAAATTATGGAAATTACTGAACTGCCGTTGATCTAGTTTTCAAAGAGATGAAAGGTGTATGAATTAGAATGGATTCCATCACCAAACCATGCCCAAAAGACTATGGCAAACAACAGAATTAAACTAATTACCAACCCATCACATGTATGAAGGTTAGGAAGGGTACCGACATCCAACCATGCCCAGGAGACTATGGTGAACAACAGGGCTTCCTGACGTCATAAACATAAAGCAGAAAAGGACATGCTCCAAGCCATTGCAGACCCATTGTAATTTTAGTCACAACAGACCATTAAAGACTAAACAAAACATGCCATTAATAATCAATTAAAATCAACGTTAATTCAAGAATTAAAATTAAATTAAAGACATAAAATAAAATCTCCTATCTCACCACAAGCTTCACCTCTTAGCCCTAGCTAGGAGGATTTAGCCTGCCATGGATGGGCTCAATCCAAATAAATAAAGAGAAAAAGAAAAGGAAAAGAAAAGGGAAAGAAAAAAACCAAACTCCCCTCTCTCTCCTCTGCCCACGTTGAAACCCAAGCTCGAGCCCTCTGTTCTTCCTCCCAAGACCCTGAATGAATGCTCCCCACGTCCAAAAACCTCTTTTTATAGCTGCTGGAAGGCTGGAGTCAGTGATAGAGTTGTAGCAGGACACGGAGTGTAATTTTCACAGTCAAGTTCGGTACCATGAAACACGCCACTTTCCTCGCTCAAATTTTAAAGAAACACCGTCCCTTAGTACTTTCTTGGGTCCTCTACATGATAGACGGTTCAGATCTGCCATATGATCAAAGATGGTGGGCCAAAACTGTCCGGAAAAGTCAGTTTTCGCGGATGTTCGAAACCTTTCGCACCATTTCGTTGTTGTGATCGGTGGGCCCCACAGAAGCATTTTCTGAAAAATCCACCCCGTCCATTGGATTCAGAACGAAATTTCAGTCAAGAATGGGTAGTTTTGAACGTTCATTGACGTGTCCCAGAGAAGAAATAACTAAAAGATCAGATTTGAACGCTACCGGGCAGCGCTTTTGTGGCCTCTGTATCTCACACATGTGCACGCATGGGTGCAAAAGGTCAGCATGATTTTGTAGTTCTCGAAGCCCTCTACACGGTGGACGGATCAGATTGGCCATACGAGCAATGGGTGGGGCCCACTACCGTTCGCAAAAACGGCCAGCGGCCGTACGTCCGCTGTGCGATTTTTTTTATTTTTATTTTTATTTTTTTTAAGAAGAAAGTCGGTCAGCGTCTTGCTGACCGACTTAACTCGTTTGGTGCACGACGAGTGCACATGTGCAATGGACCCCATATGAGATAAGTGTGTACAGTGCACATGTGCACTCGTCGTGCACCAAACGAGTTAAGTCGGTCAGCGTCTTGCTGACCGACTTAACTCGTTTGGTGCACGACGAGTGCACATGTGCACTGTACACACTCATCTCATATGGGGTCCATTACACTGTTTAGGAGAAATTTGCACCGTCCATCTGTTTTGACTCCTCATTTTAGGCATCAATAATAATTTTGAGACAGTTCCAGATATCAGGTGGGCCCAGAATCAACGGTTTATGGACTGATCTGTCAGTTGAGGCACTTCCCGAGATCTTCAATGGCTGAAATTTTATATGTACGGTTAATTTATGGTCCTCAGGCGACGTATGAAGTTTCGAGCCGAACGGATGGTGGGAAACTCGTGATCTTGCATTCTGGACGTCCTTCAGGCCACTTGAGCTTCAATTTCTAACTTTTCTCGGATTTCTGACCGTGTGTATTTGTCAATCTTGGTCCCTTGGAGTGTGTCCCTTGCTTTTGACGTCATCAGATCGTTAAATCTCAACTTTTAACGTCCTTTTTCCATCCATGCTCATAAAATCACTTTGCCACACAAGAATGAGAAAACGAGTCATTAGACAGCATTATATTCGTAAATCCAGACAATATCTGGGGTCTAACATGCAATATTTGACCCTCAACACAACCCCCAACCAGCATTTTGCTAGTCCCGAGCAAAGTATGCGAAAAATAAGTTGAGAATTATAGGAGAACTTTCTATGAAATCAAGTGAGATTTTGAACAAAATACAAGAAATTTAATATTCATGAATGTTAGAAATTGTATTCTCCTGAGCTCAAGCGCACCGTAGACTTCATAATCAAGTGTAAAACATTAATCCATCAATTAGAAAAATTTTAAACATTGAGATCCATGGATGTATAGTGTAATCTCAGCTAATCACATTAAGATTGAATTTGTTATTTCAGGATCTCATTGGTAACCAGCAAGAGAATTCATGATAACCAAACTTGCCTCATAAATTTCATCTTTTGATCTTTTCAACTTTTTATTTTTCCATTAATAGTCATGCCAAAAAGAGGAATCAAATCCTTACCAATAGGGAGCAAACCTATGGCAAAAGACCAATTACCTAATAAATTTTATTTTTTTTTGAATGTTTAACCTTGGGGAATCAAACCTTCACCTGTAGGGAGCAAACCCATGGTGAAGATTAATTGCTCAACCTGTTCAATTTTTATACCCTGATGGCAAGATATTTCAGACTGGTTCCCTTCGTGCTTAGTGATTACCAAGTTAATCCTTCGATATGGAACTGAAATCTTAATGTGTAAGCAAGACGTGTCCTGAAATCATGATTCAATCAATGTTTACAACTTCTAATCATGGATTAATAATTCACTTAACTATGAAATCTAACAGATACGGAATTCAAGAGTCATAAATCCAACATTATTTATCTTGAACTTCTAAATCAAGGGTATCCATCAAAATCACTTTGAATTCATAAAAATTTTCAGAAAAATTTTAAAATTTTTCACAATTGTTGCTCAAGACCAAGAAAATACGGATTAGGAAGCCTAATCTCCCACCCCCAACCTAAAATCTACATTGTCCTCAATGTAAAAGATATGAACATGCCATACACATGGAACAACGAAAGTAAAGTGATGGAAAGATAGTACCTGGATAACGAATCAAGAGAGAGACTTTCCAAGAGATCACGGCATGGAAGCTTGTCAGCATGAGAGAGAAAGCAGAACAAAAATAACGAAAATAAAATCCTACCTATACCACTTTCGCAGGTGCTCTCGATTGCATTTAGCGAATGCAACAAGCCTTTAAACCCCTAGGTTACCCCTAGTGGACGAGTTGTAGTCTCGTGAGGGTTTGCAGTAATGTTACCCACAAACATTGAATCGATCATCCCGTAAGGTTCCCCTTCCGGCCAATATCTTGATAAGTCTCTCAGTAAGCTTCTCAATAGGATCATCCAAAAGCCCTTTTTACAATAGGCTTGGATGCCCTGGAATTTGACTTTCCAGAGAAATTTATTTACCTCATTGAAAATGTATTGATGATTCGCCTGAGGTATCCAAAGTATAAATGATTCACCTGTGTCAGAAAAAGTTTCAGAGTTAGTATCCCATGGTGAATTAGAGACTACAGATAGATCAAGTTGAGAAAAAATTTCAGGAAGTGGTGTAGTCTCAACACTTTCCGAAGTATCAGACTTCGGTTCAATTTTCAGCTCCTCCTCCCCTAATGGTAAACATTCAGGATCTGTGGAAGAAAGGGCTTCAGAGTAAGGGTTCTCTCGGTCAGTGCCGACTGCCGAGATGTTGTCTTGCAAGGCATTCACTATGTCTCTTATCATGGGATCATTTGAATCTGCAAAGTATGTCAAGCAATCATCAAAAGAGTTGGGACATTCTTCTGAGAGTGACTTATTTTCCACCTTGGAGCTCGTGATGATCTGCTCAAGGAATCCATCATCCTTAAAAGTGGACGGATGTATGCTCTCTTGCTCCAGCCCTGCACAGACAGATTGAGGGTCAGTATGAGAAACATTGATATGATCACTCTGTTCATTGAAATTACTCAGAAGAGGCATTGAATCGTCCACATTCAACAGTTTAGATGGTGGCCTCAACTGGGTGGTTTCAAATTCCAGAGTCGTAGCACGCAACTCCTCTTTCTCCCGAATCATATCATCATTCAATTCAGGAGAGTGGTCCAAATATGTTTCACAAGAGTTATAAGGGTCGGTCATAAGGGGCTCCTCCACTTTTAGATCAGACATGCCAGGTGAGTGAAGTATCTCATTATGACCGTTCTCTTCGCGTACTTCTTGATCATTAACTTGGACCAAACTTGAGATTAGTTCCAGGGGAATTGTGGTTATACATTCAGGATTGTCATCCCAATACTCATCATATTTTGGTTCAGTGCAGTGCACACTTGGGATGAAATCACGTTCCTCATATTCTTCACCTAGAATGGGTTGAGATTCACATAAACTAACATCTTCATCATCATTAGAATCTAGTGTGTCATGTGATTGAAGTGTATCATTATATTTGAAAGACAGCCATGTCTCTTCCCCATTCTTTTGAACAGTCATAAAAATCGACTCATCGGTAAATTGGACCATATGCTCGTTAATGGAATCCAACTCCTCATTCCAAATTCCAGATTCTTTTAAAAGTGGGTGTGGATCACTTTTTTCGCATTGTTTTTCTAGATTAGGTCGTGGCTGGGATGACCGAGCCTCCTCTATCCTATCAAGACGCGCATCGAGTCCTTTCATTGTTTCCATTACTTTTCTCATTTCCACAAGACAGGCCGAAAGATTACGCTGATACGAATCCTCTTGGATCGTTTCTGGATGGATTTCAAAGGTAGGGGATCCAAGAGAATAATCATTATAACATGTTATTGGTTCATCTTCACAGCTTTGATGTTTCCACTGGTTATAGTCATACTGATCATATATGGGAAAATATGATGGCTGATAATAATCCTCATTCCCATAATTACGATCGTATACAGCCCTATTAACCGATGGAAGACAACGTTCTAGTCGGTTCTCAATGTCTGTTTGTGATGAAGAAAAATCTTGAGGTATACGTTGAATTCCACAACCCTCGGGCATTCCCCAATATCTCCTATCCATCTCAGCGTATGCATGTACCCACGATTCCATGGTAGATCCCTGACTCTGAGTCTAATCCTAAAACAAAAGAAAAGTCCTATAGAAATATGGAAAGAAAGAGAAGAAGTTAGAAGGGTGTTACCAAATAAGAAGTTCCTATGTTAGGATCCTACAGAAAAAAAACAAAACAAGTTAGTTTCTAAAACAGTTAGTCTAAAATTATAAAATTTCTAAAAACCCTAATAGAGAAAAAATAAAGAAATTAGAAAAGATATCACTAAATTAGAAGTTTCTATCTCAGAATCCTACAAAACAGAAAAGACAAGTTAGTTCAAAAAAAATCAGAAAAATCTAAACCTAAAACTGAAGTTACTAAAAATCCTAATCTTAAACTAATCCTAAAACTAATTAATTTCAGAAAAACGTAACCGACAGTCCCCGGCAACGGCGCCAAAAACTTGTTCACTCCCCAAGTGCAGGGTTGTGATGTAGTAATAACTCGGTAAGACCGAGGTCGAATCCCAAGGGACTGAAACTTGTACGTTATCTAAAACTAACTAGAACTAGAACTAGAATGAGATGAAATTTAAATCAACTAGAAATTAAGGAATAATTGTAAAACTATTATCTAAAAATTAGGAGATATCAGAGAAGGAAACTAGGGATTCAGAGGATCCACTTGTAGAGATCAGGGAGATCTTATGCTCGCATCAAAAATTATGAAAATTACTGAACTGTCGTTGATCTAGTTTTCAAAGAGATGAAAGGTGTATGAATTAGAATGGATTCCATCACCAAACCATGCCCAAAAGACTATGGCAAACAACAGAATTAAACTAATTACCAACCCATCACATGTATGAAGGTTAGGAAGGGTACCGACATCCAACCATGCCCAGGAGACTATGGTGAACAACAGGGCTTCCTGACGTCATAAACATAAAGGAGAAAAGGACATGCTCCAAGCCATTGCAGACCCATTGTAATTTTAGTCACAACAAACCATTAAAGACTAAACAAAACATGCCATTAATAATCAACTAAAATCAACGTTAATTCAAGAATTAAAATTAAATTAAAGACATAAAATAAAATCTCCCATCTCACCACAAGCTTCACCTCTTAGCCCTAGCTAGGAGGATTTAGCCTGCCATGGATGGGCTCAATCCAAATAAATAAAGAGAAAAAGAAAAGGAAAAGAAAAGGGAAAGAAAAAAACCAAACTCCTCTCTCTCTTCTCTGCCCACGTTGAAACCCAAGCTCAAGCCCTCTGTTCTTCCTCCCAAGACCCTGAATGAATGCTCCCCACGTCCAAAAACCTCTTTTTATAGCTGCTGGAAGGCTGGAGTCAGTGACAGAGTTGTAGCAGGACACGGAGTGTAATTTTCGCAGCCAAGTTCGGTACCATGAAACACGCCACTTTCCTCGCTCAAATTTCAAAGAAACACCGTCCCTTAGTACTTTCTTGGGTCCTCTACATGATAGACGGTTCAGATCTGCCATATGATCAAAGATAGTGGGTCAAAACTGTCCGGAAAAGTCAGTTTTCACGGATGTGCGAAACATGTGCACTCGTTGTGCACCAAACGAGTTAAGTCGGTCAGCAAGACGCTGACCGACTTAACTCGTTTGGTGCACGATGAGTGCACATGTGCACTGTACACACTCATCTTATATGGGGTCCATTGCACTGTTTAAGAGAAATCTGCACCGTCCATCTGTTTTGACTCCTCATTTAAGGCGTCAATAATAATTTTGAGACAGTTCCAGATATCAGGTGGGCCCAGAATCAACGGTTTATGGACTGATCTGTCAGTTGGGGCACTTTCCGAGATCTTCAATGGCTGAAATTTTATATGTACGGTTAATTTATGGTCCTCAGGCGACGTATGAAGTTTCGAGCCGAACGGATGGTGGGAACCTCGTGATCTTGCATTCTGGACGTCCTTCAGGCCACTTGAGCTTCAATTTCTAACTTTTCTCGAATTTCTGACCGTGTATATTTGTCAATCTTGGTCCCTTGGAGTGTGTCCCTTGCTTTTGGCGTCATCAGATCGTTAAATCTCAACTTTTAACGTCCTTTTTCCATCCATGCTCATAAAATCACTTTGCCACACAAGAATGAGAAAACGAGCCATTAGACAGCATTATATTCGTAAATCCAGACAATATCTAGGGTCTAACATGCAATATTTGACCCTCAACAGAACCCCTACTTAAATTGAACTCAGATTGAACTAGTTTGATGACAAGGTTACTTTGATATCCATGTTGCTCCCAAATGTTTGATGAAATGACCCAGCTAAGTTTCAACTAATGGCAAAAAAAGTATGTATATAAAATGAATATCATTTTTCATTTATTTTGATGTTGCCTATATATAAGGTGTTTGATAAAATACTTGTAAACAGCTTTAGCTGTTTTACATACAGTGGGAAATTGAAAAGGCATTGCATGTGTTTGTGAAAATGTCGCAGATGTTAAATTTTAGCTCAAACTCAGCTTGAATTGGCTCGAGTTGTTAACTGAACCAAGCCAAGTTCAAGCTAGGGTCAGCTAATGGTCAAGTTAAGTCGGACTAAGCCAGCTTAACTCAATTTGACTCAGTGTACACCCTTAAGAGCGAGGGCACCCTTTTGGGGTGGGGTGTTTCATTTCAAACGACAACTATCTCTTCGTGCTGTGGGAGAGTTGCAAAAAACCAATCCTCTCCTTGCCTGATCAAGTACTAGTTGCTTCGTAGGTCAGCCCACTTACTTTAGGGGGTAGTGTCCCTCAGTTCTTACCAATCTTGAGTGTGTGATCAATATATTGCTAGCATATTATCAGTCGAATAAGAATCAACGATTCCCTAATTTATATGGATCCAAAACTCAAGCGGGTCACACAGAAGAAACTATAGGGATTCAATGACCACCATTAAAACTATAACTTTGTATGGCCACAAATGCTTTATATCAAGTTTTTTTCTGTTTTCACTTCATATCAGTGGAAAATAATCTTATAAACAGTTTGGATAGCACATAAACATCAACATGGAGCCTAAAAAGATTTCAATGGAAAGCATTTTTCCTTAATTTTCTCTCCTGTGTGGATCACTTATGTTTTTGATCCACTTCATTTTTTGCCACCTGTCTTAAAATGAGCAGGACAAACATATAGACGAGTGGATTTCTCAAAAACCTCGTAATGAGCCCCACCTTGCATTCCCTAGGAGGAACTTCCTGCTAAAAGCATTAACAGGAGATCATATCATTTGTGTTTTCCATTCATCTCAGTGGAGTAACCTGACAAACGGTTTTGATTGCATGTAAACATCAAGGTGGGCCTATGAAGGGTGGTTGTTTCTTTGCCGTTGTTTTGCCTGTATGTGGCCCACTTTGAGTTTTGAACCTGCCTCATCTCCCGGCTGTCCTAATATGGGCTGACGAGGCAGAATAAACTTCACGTCCACTGTGTAAATGTTAGGACATTTTTCCATTTTATTTTATGCAGCCCGTCCATTACAGTCGTGCACTAGATCAAAGTCCACTCCACTAATGTTGCATCGTGTCTGATGCTTTGAGCGGTCGTGACTTGTGGACACACACGATGGGTTATTGGCCGATGAATGCCAGTGCGTCAATTGTAGGAAGAGATTGAAAAGGTGAATCCACGTGGACGTGCAGCTGATCCAAAATACGTGATATGTGGGGCTTGATGTTCTTGGAAGCAAAATCCCTTGTGATTGAATCATTATAGTGGTGACCCACATGGCAAGATTTGATTGGGCCCATGTTGTTGTCAAAGATGGGGCTTGATTATATACTTCATCAAACAAATTTCAAATGAGCTCTGCGTGGCCCATTCAAATCCCACCACATCAAGTCAAAAAGGAAATCCCTGATGATTCAATCACCACCCAGCATTCTATTTCCAAAGTTCTCATCAGGCACAACATATGCATACACGACTGAATCAGAGGAGAAGTACATCAGAAGCAGTGGATTGAATGGTGACTGAATCACAAGGGATATTTAGGATGACCTGACATGTCAGGATTTGATTAGAATACAAGGTCTTATTAGAGATAAGGCTCATTACTCAATAACTATCAAACATGCCTTGCATGGTCACATCTTTAATAACGACATGTGCCCCAATTACATCATTCCACCCGATCTCTATAAATATTTCTAATGATCCGGTCACCACAGGGTAATCTAAGAGCCTGTTTGTTTTTTTAAAAAAAATGGTAAATGCATGGTAAACAGTAATTCCTCCTATCCTACGTGTTTGAAAATTCATAAGCATTTGTGTCTTTCAAATTGGTTTAAAAGAGATAATTTTAATTTTTAAACTGCATGATAATGCATATGATATATCCATTCCATCCATCCGTTTTACATATTTTCAAGCAAGAGACAAAAAATAAAGTAGATCTAATACTCAAGTGGCCCACGCCAAAAAAAACAGTGGCCCCACAAAGTTTTTAACAGTCAATATTCAATTTTCTTTTTTGTATGACGTGGTCCACTTAAGTTTTGGATACGTGTTATTTTTTTACTCATGTTATAAATTCAACTGGAATAATAGATGTTTGGTGTGAATAAGCAAAATGCATCACAGTGAGACCTATGGATATTTTGCAATATTCTTAAATTTTATGTTAAAAAGTAAGCAGTTAAATCTAGTATTATATAAATGCACAGGAAAATAATTATTGTTTTTTTACACGGTATTTACCATTTCACGCGAAATCAAACATGCCGTAATTTTTTCACACGTTGGGAACATAATGTTGGTGATTTCTTTTTCACTGCGCACTTTCCTTGTATGAGGGTGACCTTAATTAGTAGATTTGTTGATTTACTGGGTGGCACGCCTAGTGATTGGCCTGGATATAACTAGCACATCCCATGTCTTTGCTCCTCTATTGCAAATTTAGCTTTTTTTCTTATCAGGTAGATAGATGATCATTTATAGAATTTAGATAAAAGGGTCCTTGTGACCCATTGGTGAATTATAATTGCAGTCACCAACAAGTGATTCAAATTACCTGGGATGACAACAACAGGGAATTATAATACCTAGCGGTTTTTTTTTTTTTTTTTTTTTAATGGAAAAGATAATCTATTGCACCATGTGGGACCCAAAACAAGGAAATTAACCAACAAGTCAGGTCAATTAAATCACCATAAATAAGAGCCCAATAGTCCTAAATGCTTGCTCTTGTCACCAAAACTCTCCGTCTCACTTATGTGGCATTCTATCTACCATGATAATTTTCTACTCATCAATATCTTGCACATCTGAGAGGTCGTTAGATATTTCCTACAGCATTTTAATTTTTATTTTTTATTGAGGGATTTGATAGGCGATATTCCTCAATCACAAACTCAGAGAGATTGAGATATATATAGTAATCTAAATGCCCTACTGACAGGGATAGAATGTAGTGGGCAAGAGAGCCAGGGAAGAAAAGTTACATATAGCCAGCTTGAGCCCTTTAATTATGAATTCTCAACTCATGATTGGATAAGCCCAGAGCTTCCCTTGTTGCTCCTGAAACTTCTCCACAAGGATTGTCACATGCTTCATTTCACAGAGGACTCTGTTCCATGTCTCATTTTATGATCAACCTCAAAGCGGCTCAATTTCAAAGCCTCAAGGGCCAAAACATCTACTTTTGAAGGGTTAGAAATAAAAGGTACGTAGATGTTATTTTCTCGCTTTCTATCATGAATATTACAACATAAGACCAACAGCCTTGCAGATGAGAGCCATGCATCACGGTCAAGGTCAACGTGGGGGCAGACTCTAACTATAGGTTGTTGTAACACACGTTCAAACCAGCGAATTGTTTTCTTTTCTTTTTTATTTTTCAGCCAATATTCATGGGTGGTCCATTATTTCCATGGCTCCAATGTCCCACCGAAAGCATCATTATATCAAAAAATATAAACATCATGCAATGTTTCATGGCAACATTTTCCTGTACGAGAAGCTTGCGATTAACATACAAGAAACACACGCATCGAATAAACCCCACCACCGAATATGCACACAATATCGTTGTTCATTGTGTGTGGTATATCCAGACAATTTATATGATGGAGCCAAGGGACTCACTGGTATTGGTTAAAGGACCTGCTTGACGTGTGTGCTATATCCACTTCAGCTATCTGTTTTGTTATCTCGTTTTAGAATACGAGACCAAACACAAGTAAAATCCAAAACTTAAGTGAGCTCGCTACAAGAATCGTCGGCGATTGATCAAACGCTTGAAACCTTCTTGAGCCGACGAATGTCTTGGATCAGGCGGAAGTTTGTCTCTTCCCTTCGTCCCAGTGGGTTTCACCTTATGCATGAGTTGGGGAATATGAACGTCAATTGTACGGTTTTAACAGGGATGCTACGATCGTTTCGAGTTTTGGATACACCTTATGTTTGGTGAGATAGATGGAAAATAATTACGACACAAACATCGCGTAATTCCTACAGAACTTATGGTTGCTAGATCTCTCTTTTTTTTTTTTTATAAAGATAATACTCTAAAATGACGTAAGGAAAATGGATGGGTCCTTACTCCTTACTCTTGCTCGGGTAGTAGACTCTCGGGAGTTTCAACTCACGGTCAAGGGTTCGAGTACCCATATGTGGTGAAATTGTACTAGCGTGAGTGTGTGTTGGGGGGGGGGGGGGGGGGACGTAAGGAAATGGATGGACGACGTGCATAAAACTTAAGAAAAAAGTGGGTAAGGAAATGCTTACCGTTGAAAGTCCACCGTGATGTTTATATGCTAGCCTAGCCCTTCGTAAGGTCATTCCACTTGGGTTGAGCTGAAAAAATAATAATATTTACCTGATCCAAAACTTCTGTTACCTAATGCGGTCCATTTGAGGTTTGGATCTGCTACATTTTTGGACTTATATCTTAACATGATCTGAAAAAACGGATGGACAGAGTGGATTTCCCACAAACACCATGGCGGATTGGGTTACAAACGCACATTGAACGGGCTCAAAATGAATAATCCAACGGCCCCATTTCAACAAACAATTCTCCATGAATCAGAGGTTAGGATTGTTAAACGAATCTGATTCTATGAACGAAACTCAGAGGCAGTGAAATCCACAATTTAGTCGGGTAATTTGGTTTAATTTAACGCGAATATACAATTTCTAAGTGCCTGCGTATCAAGCATCCTACTCCGTCGGAGTTACTCCCCAAATCCCTCCCGGTTCCCAGCAAGCACCCATAACCGCAGAGAAAGGCGGGAAAGTAAACCCTTGAAACAATTTCGTTTTTTTCCCGGGTCGCTTTTTCCTTTTCTCTGATTTTTTTTTTTTTCTCGCAAGCTATCTGTCGTCAATTCTATTTTTACCCCTCTGGCGAAGATCTGTCCGTTAATACCGGAATCAATGGCAGACGGTGAAACCCTAGGTATCCTCGACGAGATCCAGTTTCTAGTCCACGACAAGCGTCAAGTGGTAATGATCATCTGTCTCCTTCTTTCTCTTTTTAAAATCCGCTTCTAAATTCGAAAAAATTCATATTTCTGTTGCAATTTACATTTTTTTTTTCTTTTAGATTTTTACTTATTGTTATTTTCCTCCCTTCTCCTTACTTCATATTACAAGTTATTTTAGCTGAACAAAGTACAACAAATGAGGAAAGAAAGAAAGGAATAAAGAAAGGGACTGTATATAGTTTTTCCATTACAAGGCACTTGGTTTTGGTTAGTACAAGTGGTGCCCATGGTTCGCTGATCCAATCCATTGGTTTGATGCGCCTACCATGGATGGACGGTCACAAAATTTAAAAAAAAAATCTCCTTGATTGAAATATCCTAGCCGTCAATCTTTGGCCTTTTCTTCTTTGAAGGTTTATGCCTGTCCTGTTGAGTATATTTCCAGGGGCATGGTCCATGATTGGAGAATAGTGGGGTGGATTACTGAATTATGGTGCCACTTGTATGTACTGAATACCCCACTATACTATCACGCTTGGAGTAGTTATATGATTCCTCACAACAATAATAGCAACGAGAAAGGGTTCAGTGCTCCCAGAATAGTGTAGACCTACACTGCCTCTAGTTTCATAGGGATACATGCACACTCCAATTAATTCATCTAGTCTGTCTACCTCCAGTAAACACTTGTGGGCTAACATCGAACAATCACACCAATTGGATGACTCTAAGCATCTGATCCAATAAAATTGACAGCCAGTGTGGAAAAAGAAAGTGTTTAATCTAGAAAATTTCTTCATTTGGGAGGTCCGGCGATGCTGCTGCTGCCTATGATTACATGGCTTGGATGTAACTGGCCCAAATCGTGAGTGGTGGACAGCTGGAATGTGGGACCAACACCCTAGCAGCATTTCTTCGGAGGTACCTTCCAAAGCTTACCTTGTGAGGGCCCACCTGTGGGTATCATAACAGCTTGTGGCTGGCATTTTCTTAGAAATTTTCTTCTGGTGCCTCTCTCAACGTGGGTCCCACATGGTTATTTGAAGCGGTAGGTGTGAGATTGTGCAAGGCAGTGTGGATCAAGATATTCCATAACGGTAATGGTGGCTGTAACGGCCATGCCATTACATTACGATATGGGCTGTAACGGCCATTATGTTTTATTTATTTATTTTTTAAATTCTTTGAACTTATTTCAAACTTGTAATGGACTGTTATGGGCCATTATGGCTTGTTATAGGACCATTATGGGGCTGTTATGGGTCACTTTGTCCACAATGGCTGTTACGTAACCATTTGTAATACCTTGGTGTGGATTCCCCAACTCTCTAGTTTTGGAAGTTGCTGTTTATGTTTTGATTTTATTGGTTGGTGACTTTTAGGAAGGGATTCTCGTTGGTTGGTAAGATTTAAGATTATGATATTGGATGTTTTTCCTTTGTTTTTTCCCCCCTCTTTTCACGCAAGGGCTTTTATAAACCTTCAGAGGCACCTGCGTATCTCTTAAGCTTCATATTTTTAAATAAAATATTGCAAGTTCTACAAAAGAGTGAAGGGTCTTCCCCCCTTGATTATTGGGTGAGTCTGCTATGTGGGTTCATGGCTGATTCTTGCCAATTTGTGGTTTACCTTCCGTCCTCCTCCTTTTCTTGTTATTTTGAGACAAGACGACCACTCGTTCAGTCTCATCTTTTGGGTGGCCATCCAGTTGGTATCAGAGCCAAGGTTGGATCATTCATGGTAGCCCGAGGTGGAGGATGTAGACGAGCAGTCCCTATCATAGAACCAATGATTGATCCACGTGACGGGAGATGGAGTGCATGCGAAGGCAAATTGAGCTTACCCAACGCCTAGTGCGATATGAGCTGAAGTCTCATGTCGACAATGCTCCAAAGTCGTTCGAGGAATTTAAAAATCCCATACATCGCCAAGTGCTGTTGCAAGGAAGATCGTGGACATTTTGGAAGAGGCAATCGTCCCAATGATTGGAGGCAAGATATCATAATCAAAGTTGAGACTCCCAAGTTCCATAGCGGACTCTAGGTTGTGGAGTTCATTGATTGCCTTGACACAATTGAGTGTATTTTTGACATCAACGACCATTTTCGAAGAGTGGTTAGTCAAGTTGGTGTCAAGCTGAAAGGGCGAGCCTCCTCTTGGTGGGAGCAGATCTGGTGAACCTGTCATCCATAGGGTTGATCACCGATCAGTCGATCACAACTTGGGTGCAGATGAAGAGATTGCTGAAATAAATATTTTTACCTCATGACTACACTCAAACCTTATACCAACAGTTGTACATGGAAGAGTTCAATTAGTTTGTTGTGCACAATGGCCTCGTTGAGATGGACGAGCAACTTGTTGCTCGCTGCACATGCGGCTTGTGACCTGCAATTCGAGTGAACTTTAGCTATATCCCGTGTGGACTGTCGCTGAAGCCTACTAATTGGCTTTGACGATTAATTCCCGACAATCTTGAGCTGGAGTGTGAGGCGGCACGACATGGGACAATCTGGCCGTTCATCTACTTGATCTAGCAACAGTCGCACTAACGAGGGACCAGATCGTGTTTACCCTGCTTGACTGACTAAAGATTCCTCTGCATGGAAGTTGGCTATGCTTATAATGACAATGAGCATCTCTAGCAACTGTTTCTGGTGTTTTAAGTGTAATGATCCAACCACAAGGTCTCTGAATGTCACAAGAAGCCCTTGTATCAAGGCAAGGGCAAACAGCTCCTTCCCAATAGGAACGGCACCGATGACTATTGTGAGATTGAAGATGACCCTGTATATGATGATTACGGAGATGAGGATGAGGTTGATTACGGAGATTTAGGTGTTGGTGTTGTTGAAAAGTCTCTTGCTGAAATAAGTGACACCGGGGATTGGTTGCGGACCAGTATCTTTCAAACTACTTACGCTGTCAACAGGAGCAAAGTGATTATAGACAACAGTAGCTGTGAGAATGTGATCTCGCAGGAAGTGGCAGGAATGCTGAAATTGAAGGCTAAAGAACACCCATCACCCTACAAATTCTCCCAGATCAACAAGGGGAACCATGCAACTGTTTCTAAACGGTGTTTGGTTGCATTTTCTATTGAAAAAAAAACACTAACCATGCTTGGTGTGATGTTGTTCCTATGGATGCTTTTCACATCTTTTGGGCAGACCATGGCGATATGATCATTGTGTTGTACACAAGGGAATGACAAACACCTACACCTTTTGAAAGGATGGGCTAAAAATTATTCTAGGGCCCAAAAAGAGGAATTACTGCCTAAGTTGAGCAAAGGGGAGACGAAAATCTCCTCTCAGCAGCAACATTCATAAAAAAGGCCCAAGAAAGTGGAGAGGTGTACACACTGGTGGCACTTGAGAAGGAAGATGATTCCCCCATTCCTGAGAGGTTAAAATCTCTAGTTGAGAATTCCATATCTTGTGTGGGCCCGCCTTTGGGCATTATAAGTTATAACAGCTTGCGGCTGGCACTTTCTTAGAAAATTTGTTACAGTATCTCAATCTTGGTCCCACATCGTGCAAGGCAATGTGGATTTCCCAACTTTCCAATTTAGGAAGTTGCAAATTGCAATTTATGTTTTGATTTTATTGGTTGATGATTTTTAGAGAAGGATTCTCAGTAGTGGTAAGATTTAAGATTATCTTATTGGATTTCTTTTTCCCTCTCCCTCCCTCTTTTCATGTAAGGGCTTTTATAAAGCCTCAGAGACACCAAAGCAAGGTATTATGTAACAATAACAATGGCCTGTAACGGCCTTTATGAGGGACGTAATGGCTGCTACGGTCTCTCTCTCTCTCTCTCTCTATTGAAAAAAACCCCGAAAAACCTGTATCGGCCTTGTAATGGATTGTTATGGGGCCATTACGGCCTTTATGGGGGGTGTAACCGGCTGTTACGGGGGCTGTAATGGCCTTTATGGGTCATTTTTTCTGTCATGGCCATTTTAGCCTTTACAACCCTGTAACGTGTAATGGTTGCCCCTGTTACCTTTATAAAATGGCCTGTCCTTCTGTAATGGCCTTTTTGGCACACCATGCACCTAAGTATCTCTCAATCGTTGGATTTTTGAATAAAATATTGCAAGTTCTGTGATATGGTAAAGTGCCATCTCCCTTTGATTCTTGGGTGAGTTTGCTATGTGGGTTCATGGCTAACTCTTGCTGATTTGTGATTTACCTTCTCTTCTCCTTTTCTTGTTGTCGAGAGATTGGATGTCCACGTATTCAAATCTTATCTTTTGGGTTGCCATCATGCAGTCACTGATTGATTATGGTTCCAAGGAATCACTTTTATCAGATGATTCTAACCATCATGTCCAAAAATTAGAAAATGAATGGCTTTAAAAGGGAAAGCCAGCTTTTGGATGGATAGGATCATTTGATGTTGTGATTTTTTGCATGGTGGCCAATGAAGTGTTGGCTAGACCTATTCTGGCAGTCTAGATCAGTTGAACTTGACCTTTCACAAGGCCCTATTTTGTGAGCACCACGATTTAGTGGTTTGGGAGCACTAGACTATTTATCTGTAACTGCAATTATTTATGCTAAAATAAGATGGATATCGAGTGAGAAAATATGGTTTTCATAATTTTCATTCATGTTACCCAGGATGCATCATAAAGATGAGTTTTTATGCATACAATTGAAGTGCTGTACATGGGTGTGTCACCTGGTTTATTGCATCTGGTATCACATCTTGTCATCTGTTCAGAATCAGATACCATTACAACAAATTTATAAAGTATTAGACGCTTGGCAAAGCATGATATGCAACTACTTAGTTGTACTCAATATTATCTTCTTATTCATATATGAGCTCCTAAAACTCTATTGCCCAGCACAGGCATGACGTTTCATTATTCCTTCATGGATCTGGTTGATAGTCTAGTTCCAGTGTCATACTCTTTTTTTTTTTCCTGTTATGGATGCTCATTTAAGATTCTGTCGTAGCATCCATTCAAGAAAAATTATTTGCGTCTCAGCAGCATTACTCTTTTTGATGTCTGTTATGAAATAGGTACTATTTATTTTAGTTTTTGTGCCCTTAAGAGTTATTGAGTTATATTTATTTGTTCTGCACGTTCTTGTGACGACCATCCATGAGTCATAAGTGTTGATGCCATATTTCTTTAGTGCAGCAGTGGTGATATTCCTTTTTGTAATTAGAGTTTGTCTTAGTGCAAATTGGAGCTCCTTGCCCGGTCAACTATTGGCTACAACTTCATGTCATGTTGCATTGAGTCGAATTGATTCAGCTGAGGCTTGTTGATTTTTTCCAAACTATCCTGCAATGTCTGTTGTTTTTGCCTTATTTTACATGTCGTTGATGCATTTGCCACTGGAATGATGATCCCATCAGCCTAATTCTACTTGGTGTAGAACTAGCTTTTGTGTTTGTTCCCTAGAAGTGAGTAAATATGAGTTAGGGCTGTCAACCAACTGAGCTGGGTTGGTTTGGGCCTGGATTTGAACTAATCCTGCTGTGTCTAGCCCATTCAAAATTTCAAATTTGCTTGGCTCGGCCCAGCCTACTGACAACCCTAATATTAGGGCCCTTCCTCTTATGAGATCATCTATTTTTTTACCTCCTGGCCCCAGGTGCAGAATGTTTCACACCGACATACATAGGGATGCTAATTAAGAGGTAATTACTCAATTAAGGACTTGGAACGATTGATGCATTCTTATGACATGCTGCATTGGTATTCTCCTCTTCTTTATTTTTCTGTTGATTTGTCACTTGACATCTCGTGCTTAATAATCTCTTCTGGCTTATGGGTCTTTTTCCTTCACCTTTTCTGCTGTCCCTTATAATATCATTGCTGCCACTTTTTTCAGTTGTAGAACTTACATTGAATTCTTCTTGAAACTTGGAAATGATTTTTGCAACTTCTGATGTAAAAGAACTTGATTGTGCAGGTTACATACAAGTGGCTTAGTCGCAACTTTTCAGTGTCATCAAATGATGCCAAGAGGTATGTATAATGCTTATCATGTATCGGGTTGTAATTTGCATTTTAGTTTGCATTTTGGAGCTTATATTTCTCTTTTTCCCCATTCTTTGTGTTTAGGCTGCTTCAGGAGTTTGTTGAGAAGAATGGATGTGGACCAAAAACAGTATATACTTTGTCTGGACGCTTAAAAAACAACCCTCAAGTCTACCATATAAGACTTGTTTCAGGGCTTCGACTTGCAGGTTAGAGTGACTAGGAAAGGTTGGACAGTTGTACACTCTGTTTTGTTGTCTGTGAAGCTTCTGAATTCATGGTTTATGATATCCATGAAAATCAAGTATTTAAATGTTATTGACTTTTAAGCAGTGTTTGGATGCGCTAGTGAATTGAATTATGAACTTTCAGTTTAATCATGAGGAAATGACAAGTGATGTTTCCTAATATTCATAGCGAGGAGCAGATGACATATCCCTCAAAATTTAGTTATATTTCTTTCCACATGAACTTGGAAGTAATGTAACTGCAAATTGGGGCCTTTCTCTCAATATGGATGCTAAGGAAATTACAATTTGACCGTTTCCACTCTATTAGATTAATAATCGCAATTGAGTTTGATATTGCATCCAAAGCCCAAACGCATCTGAGAGCTTATCTTTTCCAGATATGCATGTAAGTGTGCATCTCTCTTTGCATTTGCTTTGCATGTTTTCTGTAAGTTCTGTCTTGAATATTGACAAAGTCTTTATTGGCGCACCGATGCTTTAATAATAAAATCGCTTTGCTATAAAAGAAAGAAACTTATACTATATTTGGCAAAGTAAATGGTTCCTGCAAGTTTTGGCTACTGCAGTAATCTTACCTGCTGATGATTGGGTCACATTTCGTAGTTCCGACTTGAGTGGGTTATCTTTCTAGACAAAAATCAAGGTAGAAGAAATCTACAAGGCTCTGTTTGGGATCAAGGAAATGAGAATGTGAATTTGGTAAATTCATGAACTTGTCAAATTCATGAATTGGCATTGAGTTTGGATTTTGCAAATTCCAAAGGCCACTGTTCGGAATCAAACTACAAATCCAGGATTTGGGGAGCATATTGCAATGCTAGAACTTTTTTTTTTTTGAAACGAATATTTCATTAAAATGGCCGAAGCCTAAGAATACTAATGTACAAAAATACAACTGAAACTATGAACAACCACCCTAAACATATCTGAAAAGGGAGCTAGGATCTACACTTTTGCCCATTCTTCTACATTAAGAAATGCCCTTTTGATAACTTCTGAGGCTCCTCTCTTTATGTTTCTGAAGCATTGCTCATTTCTTTCCCACCATAAGGCTCATAGAATCGCTAACAGTCTTAATCTCCACCTCTTTTTCCCGGATTTCCCGGTCCCCCTACCATGACAATGCTAGAACATTTATTTTAAGGATTAAAAAAAAGGAGTTTCTCATTTCGAGGATTTGCCAAGTCTTTTTTTTTTGGTTTGGATTTGCTCCAACTCCTTGGATTTATGGAGGTGTGGATTTGGGAGATCTTCATATTTGGCAAATTACCGACAAAAAGAAGAAGAAGAAGAGAGATTTGAAATCCATGGATTTTACAAATATTTGTCCCAAAATCCTCACTCCAAACAGCCCCTAAGAAAATATGAAATCTGCCTCATCCTCAGGCACTACTCTAAAGACCCCAGTTATAACCAGTTCTTTACTTGTTAGTGATACCATATTATCAAATTTTAGCATCTCAATCTCTGGTTTTACAATAAAAAATTGCACATTCCATGAAATAATGTACCAAACAGTGACAAGTTGACATTTGGAAAGCTTTACTTTGTATCTATTTATTATTTTTTGGCTTTCCTTCTGTACTGTCTTTGATGAGAAACTCAGTGCATATCAATGTAAAGAAATGTCTTTTCCTGATTTTGGTGCAGTTATTTTCTGGTCTTTCTTTCTGCAACGTCTTTGATGAGAAACACAGTGCATATTGACATAAAGAAATATCTTTTCGTGATTTTGATGCAGAAGTCAAACAAGAGTTTGAGGATAATTTTTCAGTTCAGGTCTACAGTGTGCAAGATAACATTCCGAAGGATCCTGCAGCGCTTTGGAGTGATGAATTTGTACAGGCGGAAGAGCTCTTCAATCAGCCCCCAACTGCTGAGAATTGCTTGAGGGACAACAGGTATATGCCCATCACATTTAATTATGTGTATTCGTTACTTGTTTATGACATTGCCAGGCCCCAACCATTAAGATCACGTGACACTAAAGTCATGCCTGTTCTTATCAAACAGGCCACTCTGTATGAAAAAAATGGATGATTTAAATCAGACTTGCTGATGGTATGATTCAATGTACTCATGTCACTCCTCTGATGATTGGTATTGCCTGATTTTCCCCCCAGTTCTTCACTATGTTGGTCCCCATATTTTGTATGGTTTGGACATCCTACACACTATGCCAAATGATATGGGCTGTATGCTAAGCACCTTCAACTCGTTGCGGGTGATCATTACCCATCTATGCATTTGCCGTACTTTTTGTGCCAATGAACGCGAATCATGCATGCATCATCTTAGCCTGTCTCCCAACCATATCAGGTAGTTGATTGGAAAAAGTTTTATGATCAGCTGCTCACCATACATCAATCTTCCTCTTTTACCTAGGATCTTGGTACTGGCTATGGCAGTCTCAAATCTACACCACTCACATTCTAGCATAATGCCATTCAGACCCCCAGCTCAACTATTACATGCATGCCCTAACTGTTGACCAAGCATGCTAGGGTTGTGGAAGCTCAGTTGCCATGCAAGTAGCTAAGCATGAATGCACATTAGTCTACCACCATCTGGCCAAAAGTGGATCCTATATGCCCAAGTAGTGGAAGCATAGAGTAGTAGGGAGCCCACAGATCCATGTTTGTCATACAACACTTCACTTTAGTCTAACTATTCCATGTTATCTGGCAAGGAGAAGTTTGCAAACAGTTAGGGTCTCTAGCGTGCAATGACAAACAAGCTGGCTAGGTATTACATGAAGTATATGTGCACCTAGGAATTAAATTCATATGCTCAGTCATATACAGGAATTATTCGTAAATATTTCTTTACTTATGTTGGGTTTATTTCCTATTCCTTTTCTCAGTCTTCTGCTTCTTCTTCTTTTCTCCTTTTTTTTCTTTGCCTTAAGGTTCTGTGGGGTCTCAAATGCCTTTGTAAAGCGAATTGCCAATGGAGAACCCGGAGGTGTTGCTCCCCCACAACCCAACATTGGGGGAATAGCTGTTTCATCCAAAGCTAATGTTGTGCACCAAGTCCCACCTGCTCCACAGCCTCAACAAGGACGAGTGCAAGAACCAAGCCCAAAGCTTGGACTGCAGCCCTCCACTGCAGTAACAAGAGACAACAAAAGTGGAAGCAATGCCCCAGATGTTTGTGCTCAGGCTGGTAAAGATAAAGAAAAAATCACTACAGCTCCTGCTGATAAAAAGAAAGGTCAGAATGATAGAAGCTCTTCAGGAGCTGGAGGATCTCTAGCTAACTTGTGGGGCCGTGCATCTGCAAAGTCAAAACATAGCCCTGCAGAAACCAGTGACGATGTCCCAAATCCTGTCAGTAAGTGCACTTGGTACCTCCCATTTTCTGTCCTTTGTGTTGCTTATTGACATTGTTTTTACCAGACAATCTTAATGAAACAGGTTCTTCTGTTTGGTTAAATTTCCCCGCATGATTGATTTACATTGATTTTTAGTTTTATTGACACTTTTCTTTTTTAAAATGCCATTTAGTTACTGCAGATGCTCAAATTTGCGCTCGTGAAGCACTGGATAATGTCAGTAGTGATGATGATGGGCAAGCTATTAACTGTAAGAGGGAGTCAAATGGTGAAAGCAATAGAAAGAGGAGGGTTGTTTTTGATTACTCTGATGATGAGGATGATTGTGAAAAGGTGGTGAGTTTGGCCTCGCCAGATCCTCCAAAAAGCCAGCCTATTCTGGAGTCTAAATGCAATGTTAAGAATATGGTTCTGGAGAAAAAGGAATTGAATTTCGAGGAGAAGAAAGGAGATAAACTGGAAATCAAGCAAGAGAAAAGAACAGAGATTGACTCTGGATTGCAATTGAAGGAAGATTCTGAAGTTGCTAGCAAGAGTAAGAATGGAGGGATTTCTTTCTCAGAGAAGATCCAAACCCATGCTTCTGAGGGATTAAATGATAAAAAGAAGGATACAGAAACCAGTGCTGCTTCCACATCACCCAAAAGGAGGAAAGTGCTCAAGACACGAATTGATGAGCGGGGGAGAGAAGGTATTTGCCTTTTACTGCTGGCTTGAACTAGTATCAGCCAAAAGGTTTGCTTGGTGATGTTGGCTTGGCACATTCACAGTCACCTCTTTTTGTAAAAGTTTTTTCCCCTATTTAAACCAAGTCGGCTCTTTAAAGTAGAGATTTGGATTACTGCTAATTGTTTTATTAATAGTCATGATATCCGTAAATTGCAAAATTGTAAGTACTTTATTGTGTCTTTGGTTCCACCAAATTTCATGAAATATCATGAAAATATGAAAATTTGCATGAAATTAGATTGGTCAATCATGAAATTTTATCATATTTGTGCAACCAAATGCACCCTTAGATTTTCAAAATTGTGTGGATAATTTAAATTTGTGTAGCCAAAACATCTAGTATTTCGAGTAGTTTTTTCAGTCGGTATCAATGCATGTATTGCACCCTTGCGATATGAAAACATATCGGGTATCGCACGGGAAATATTGGATGTATTGCTGTTTTCAGTAAACATAGGGAAATTAGTTGAACTTTTCAATGAAACTTCTGGGGATGTTAAAAAAAGACATTATTATACACTTAAGAAATCAAAAGGTCACAGAACACAAGTGCACATAATAAGTTTCCTTTGTATGCGGTCCTAGACTGGGCTGTTTAACAAAAGTGATGCAACTATATTCAAAATCAGTTTATATTATTTATAAATTTAAGAGGGCATGTATGAAAACACAACCAATACATTTGAAAGCTAAAGAAGTAAAAATATACCTCTGATGTGCCCTCAGTGCGCATATGTGGCCATGCCTCGTATTGACATATAGTCGATATAAAAATATATTATCTATTTTTTTAAAAAAAATCTAAAAGCCTTTGTCAATGACCATGTTCAATGTGAATTTCTGTACTCTAATGGCAATTTAAATGGGTGAAATATTTTTCCCAAATTTGCAAATTAGAGTGTAGTTGATATTAAGATCAGGCAACGCTTGTAAATACTTGCAAACTAAGGCTAAATAACCACTGATCAATTTGGATTTTTTAAAAGTTTTAATTAAAAATAAAAATTTCTAAAAACCTCCATTAATCTGTATATCAGCCCTCAACATGTTTAATGTGATTTCTTTGTACTCTAGTTGCAATTTAAATGGGTGAAATGGGAAAATTTCTGGATTTTCCCCAAATTTACAAATTAGAGTGTTGCTGATATTAAGATCAGCCAACACTTGTAAATACTTGCAAATTAAGGCTAAATAGCCGCTAATCAATTTGGATTTTTAATATTTTTAATTAAAAATATAATTTTTTTCCCAAAAATCTAAAAACCTCCATCAATCTGTAGATCAGTCTTCAACATGTTCAATGTGATTTTTCCGTACTCTGATTGCAACTTAAATGGGTAAAATGGGGAAATTTTCAGTTTTTTTTTTTTTTTCTAAATTTCCCCACTTCCCTCAATTTTGCAAATTGGAAGTTGAAATCCATGATTGAGCATGCAAAACCATAGATTTCCATCGTAGTTCTAATAATTCCAAGTGATTTATAGCAAAATAGGGAGGATTAAAATTGAAAAAATCTCACTATTTGAAGGGCTCACCTGCTGTATAATCTTGATTTCTGCAAATCCCCCTGTTTCTCCAAAAAATGAAAAGGATTGGTTGAAATCAGGTTAGGAATGGATTACAAGCAAGAGATTTGGGGGAAAAAAAACTGATTTTCTAGGGTTTTTGGAGATTATTAAAAAAAAAAAGAAGAAGAAGAAAAACAAGGGGGTCTCAGGGCATGTATTGTCAATGTTAAGAAATTTTTAACTGCGATATCACCAAATGTGGTATTTTGTGATATCTCATGTGACACCCGGTAGTCCAATGACTCCTGGGGCTGTTTCATATTGGGCCCTGCGATGCCAATACTATTGATACTGCCAACACTGATTTTGGGAATCATTCAAATGCTCAAAATTCCAAAATGATTTCCAGAATCCTCAGGTTTGTACCAGTGCTGTTTTTTTTTTTTTTCCCCTTGTAAAAGAATCTTATCAGCTGGTAGAGCTCCATTCTTTAGACATTCAATATGCATCAATGGTAAGAGAACATTCATTTGCTTTTCCATGGGTGATCAAATGATTCTCATCCTTTGTGAGTAAGCTTTGTCATAGTTGCGACATCCCTTGATCGGTCAAATTTTTTTGTAATAGCATGTGTATCGCGACCCTTTCAGTAGCATGCCACATTCGTCATCTGCAGAAATGCCGTTTTCTTCGTAAACATTTGAAATGCTAAATGTTTTGTTTGCTCATTAAGAGAAGTGTGGCATGCACACCATTTCTTGAAAATTTACTAGGGGAGGGGATGCACTTGAATTTTCGAAATATATCTATTTTGCCTAACTCTTGTGTTCTGATTCCAGTTACCGAGGTTGTTTGGGAGGGCGAGGCTACAGACAGCAGTAATTCTGACAAGAATGCAGTTGCTAACAGTGCTGAGAACAGGTCTGTCACTCCATTAGTTTTTTCACCTAAATCCAGAGGTTGAATCAAACCGGATATACAATTGCAGCTTCTTGTATACATTGCTCATGCGATGATGCTAATCAAAAGTTTGTGATTCAGATGCTTCTCTTCGCTGCTTTTCTTATTTCCTTTGCAGCCATGTTCTCTTGTTCTCTTCCCGCTTTTCTTATTTCCTTTTGCTGTATTCAACAGCTTTCTGATGATGTAGTATGGTTGATTCTTACCACTTTTAGTGAGTGATGAAATCAAACTATCCGGTGGGTCCATCCAATTGAAATGTCACCCAAGAGTATAAGCTATGAGTCTCGGTATTGCAGTATTCTGGGTATTGTGGTATAAATATAATCACAGAGGCAAGTGTAGTATATATTAAACTTTATAACTTTATCTTGCCATATAAAAGCATACAAGACAGTACTGAAGAATACAGTGCAGTAGTCTATCTTTGATTCCGATTCCAATGCATGTATCCAATTTGTATTTTCTACATCAACTTTCCTGGAGATGGGGAATCCTTGTTACTGTGGGTGCAGGATTAGAACTGCATGACCAATATCTGGCCGTGTTTAGAGCTTAGAGCTTGGTTGCATGAACCCTTCGACCCAGGTCGTAGCTTCTGCTCCCACTTTGGCCTTGGGCCCTTGTTCCTGCTTCTAGCCATTTATTTACACTTGCTAACATTTTGCAAGAGATGCTTACCTGCTCTGGCTTCTCCTCATGCCTTTGTGCAACTAAGACTTAAAACCCTGCAGCTTTTGTTAACGCCAGTTGATCTGGTTGAAACGTCGAACGGCATTTGTGATGATGTGGGTAGCATGCATGCTCCATCAGTGATGCTGTCGGCTGAGTTGATAGAGGATTACTAGTTTCTTTGTAAACTTTTTTAAAACAATGGGAATGGAGATCCTTAAGAAGCTTTTTAATTTTTAATTTTGTATTGGTGTGTGCCGTTAAACATTGGAATTTAGACAACCTTGGTCATGTCAAATCCAATCTGAAGGGTTCTGCTTTTTGTTTTGTACAGTTTTTTCCTTTCCGATCTGATTAATGGTAGATAAATGACTGAATAGGTTTATGCTTGTTCTTCATTCATTAAATTTTCTATATGTTGTTTTTCTTTAATCTCAGGCCTCCTGCTGCTAATAAAGCACCAGCGTCAGTGAACACTGCTCCAAATGCAGTGGCCAAAGCTGGAAACAAGAAAACGGCCAAGGGTGGCGGGAAGGATGCCAAGCAAGGCAACATTCTATCCTTCTTCAAGAAGGTCTGAAGAATTTAAACATGAGGATAGCTGAGCAGATGAGGCAGCCATGAGTGCACTATGAGCTGAGCAGATGCATTAAAGCTGTTTTCTTTTCTGAATTGATTTAATGATCGAATATGAAACTACTGTCAAGAGCATCTAGGATCAAAAAAAAGGATGTTGTAGAAAGGTTTTCTTTTCTGATACACGATTGTGTTTGGCTGATCTGCTTGCCTTGTGGTTGATGTATTGGATGAGCCATGGTTGTGAGTCTGGTCTTTGTACAGCCATATTCATTTCAGAACTTGTGTAGCATTGGGTTAATGATGGATGTGAATCTTCAGACCATTCATGTCGCTAATGCTGGTCTATCCAAGTTTTATTCGAATTTTAGCTGCACAATCCTTCTAATCAGTTGCTTTTTACACTGCAGACTCGCTTGTCCTAGCTATTTGTACTTGCTGGCATTTTGAAACAGATGCTCAGCACTCCCATGCCCAAATCTGTTGCTACTTTGCTTCACATCCCGTGCAACTGTACTTGGAATACTAGATTGGTGGTGAGGGCTTCATACCCACATACGAGCGTCTCCTCCAAGGTATTATTATTATTATTATTTTACCCACATCCCCACACCCCCACCCACCCACACCACATGGGCACTTGATTCCTGGCCTCAGTGTTAAAACGGAGTCTGTCTACCATTGAGCCATGCAGCGATATCCGAGTATTTGATGCATGCTACGATATCCTTCTTGTCACTAATGCTGATCCATCTGAGTTCTATTTGAATCTTAGCTGCAGGATTTTTCTAAGCAGGTGTCCATTGTGCTTCCAACTCCCACTCTCATGCCTGAATCTTTTGCAGCTACACTTCACATTTCACGAGGACCTGATTGTTTTACTGCAGCATTTGGCCATGTAGCGAGGTTTGGTAACTGCAAAATCAGCCCTGCCTCAGGTTTCAGAATTTCTCTCACTTGTTGTGATTGGACGCCAGCATAGCCACTTTTCTGGGAGGCGACAGGTGAAACACCCAAATGTGATTTGGGGAACTGCAGTGCAATTTTTTTCAACAAGGGCTGATTTTGTACCGGATCTTCCACCGTTTGCCGTTGGTGGGCAGGAAATCTGTGGATGGTGGGAGATTTTTGGTACATAAGCTTTTCTCGTCAAATGGGTATTATACTGAAGACTGATTTCCTGCATTAGTATCTCAGTAAATATTTTCTCATCAAATCGCATCTAGTCTTTTGCCTTTCTCCATAATTCTCTAAACCGTCCATTTGGAGGACATTTAACTGAAGGGTTAGTAATGCCCTCAATCAGGAAGAGTTTCAGGGCATTTCTAACTGCGGTCTTTCAGGTCTGATGGCCCTGACATGTGAGGAGCATGTCCCAAAATTCGCATAGGACCTAATCCTTGTAATCTTAGGGCCTCCGAATAGACGGTTAAAAATGAAATACAGCAACTGAAGTTGGCCATCAACAGAAATACAGCAATCAACTAAAAAAGGACCAAATATTTATGACCTATGAAGATCGTGAAATTCCTGAGCTATGTGGGCGCACCATGATGTTTGTTTGACATCTACTGTCTATCAGTTGTTCACCTCATGTTAGGGTCTGAGGCCAATAATCCGCCTGATCCAAAATTCAGGTGGGCCACAAAACAGGGAACAGTGGGGTCGGGATTCCCACCCTAGAAATATTCTTGCTGCCAACCTTGTTGTTTTTATGCCATCAAACCCATTCATCACGTGTGCCTTTCCAGCACAAGAGATTTACCAAAAATCAGCGATAAAAAATTTAGGTGGGCCGTACTTTGTGAATTTACACGGTGCAGCCCATCACCGAGCTGATGGACGGAGCGAACTTCACGCACGCACAATCACGGTGGCCCCTGTAGAGCCTGGGTGTTACAGGCGCTTTATACAACGAGGTTGAGGAGGATTCCGGTCCAAATATTGGCGCAAGGATCTTCCAAACCGGAAGGTTTTGGAGAATCGTCCATCCATGGTGGTGGGGCCCATATCAGCATGCTGCATACCTGGACCATGGGTCTCACGCGTACAAACTGAAAACCGGAAGAGAAAATGCATATCCTTGATTACACGAGTGAAAATTTTGGTCCTCAGGTTATACTGTTTTGATTTCTTATCACTCGTGGGGCCCACCTAAGCAAAGGTGTTCTAGGATTCAAAACTAATGAGAAAAAAACAGAAGAAAGGAAATCCTAATATTGTAAACGATTCAGACCACACCCATCCATCTGAGAGGTCCCACCTAGCACAAGTCATTTTAGAAACAATGTATTGGGAATGTCTGATCGGTGATGTTTTTTGGCCCATCGGCAGTGGTGGACCATCTAGATGGGCCGCCTAAAATCTTCATTTGGTGGGGCTGAAGGGGAGGGCTTCTCAAGGGCCGAGGACGGTTATAAAAGGATGTCTATGTTGGACACCTACGTCAAGTCAGCCGCCCTTTGATTCAGACTGGGACTCCGAATCGGTAGTGACACTGCCAGTACCCACCTCGGTACTGTTGGTTCTGCAAAAGCTGTGTGGCCCCAACAGTCAGGAGCGGATTAAGTGAGACTACTGTCCAACCATTTTGAAAATTCATTTTAAGGCATGATCCCAAAAATGAAGCCGACTCAAATCTTAGGTGGACCACACCAGGAGAAACAGTTGTGATTGAATTCCCACCATTAAAAACTTCATGGATTCCACTCGAATGTTTATTTGCCACCGAACCTGTTAATAAGGTCGCAAACACTTAGATAAAGAGACCACACAAATATCATCTTGATCCAAAGCTTTTGTGGCCCACAATAAGTTTTTAGTGGTCAATCACTAGTTTCCTATACTATGGTCATATGTGATTTGAAACTGCTTCAATTTTTGGATCATAAATGAGCTTCCAATACGGATGAACAGGGTGGCTATAGTCACATATCACAGTCGGCCCCAAAGTCAGGGGTCCCACCCACCTTGGTGGATCCGAGGTCCCACCTAATCTGGTCCTGTCGGAACTGTAAAAGTTGTGGCCCACCATAATATAGGTGCTTTATCACTCTGTCCATCCATTTTGCTAGCTCATATTAGGCACAAGCTCAAAAATAGGTAGATCCAAATCTCAGTTGACCCGCTACAGAAATTCTGTTGATTGAACTTCCACCATTAAAAACTTCCTAGATCTCACCGTTATGTTTATTTGCAATCCAACCTGTTGATTAGGTCACAGACCTGGGTTAACGGAAAACACAAATATGCCCTTGACAAGTTTTTAATGGTGGGCGTTCAGTCACCATTGTTTCCTATAGTGTGGTCCACCTGAGATTTGGATGTCTCATTGTTTAGGTTCATGCCATGCCCTTAGTTGATCTGACCAAATAGATGGACGGAGTGGATAGAACAGATACATCGTGGGGCCCACAAAGCTTTTCCAGCATCGACCAATACCGAGGTGGGCACTGGCGGTGTCACTAACGAATCCAAGTCCCTCACAGTGCACCACTCGATGAATGGTCAGGATCCTACCAATACAAGCCACGCGGAGCGCGCCTCGCCTTGAAACTCGAATCATCAGCAGGGGAAAATGGCCGTTACATGCAAAAGCCCTCTGTATAGTTGTATATTTCTTCCACACCCAAACATTTCCCAGCCATCGATCCTTTTCCTCGTTTCTCAGATGGATGCTTTGGGAAATGGAAGGTTTTGGTGGAAATGGCCTTCCAAAGGCCATCGATTCCGCTCCTCCAGATCCAAGCCCTCGGATTCCACGGACGGTGGAGGTTCCACCATCAAAGGAAGCACAAGAAGAAGCTTCAACTTTCCTATCAAGCAAGCGGCCGCAGCTGCTTCTCTCACTCTCACTGGCGACACTGTCGCCCAGCTCCACAGCCGCTGGAAGCTCCACGGTCCGTCCCATTCCAATCCCAAGGTCGTACCCTCGTTTCATCCCTTCCTCCCTCTCCCCCCCTTCTTCCGAGATTTAGATGAATGTTGTTGCATTGGCTTACTCGAATGCGTCCGAATTCTTAGATTCTCCAAAAGAAGAATAATTGAGATGAGGCGTTTGGCCGGTATTGAAATGTGTTTGGATCCGAAACTATTTTGAAAATATCGTGTTACACGGAACTATACTAGCTGAATTGCACCATTTCTCCCAAAACTATCATACGATATGTAACTACATTCGTATTTTAAATTTGGAATCTCCATTTACGGTTACATATGGAACTATCTTAGGTGAGTTGTGTGGCTTCTTCTAAAAATATCATATGATATGAAACTATCTTAGCTGAGTTGCAGTGGTTCCAAATGAATTTTTAAATTCTGAATCTCAATTTGCAGTTACTCTGATCGGCTCCCTTTCCTTGCTACGTTGTACTGTCGAATTTGTAATACTAGAATGAATGGGTGCTTGCTAGCTGTCAAAGTGTTGGGTATCTGCAGTAGCAAACCCCGAATCCGGATTAGACGAGATTAAGCAAACAAAATCAAGTAGTCACAAAGCACACACGATTTTACGTGGAAAAACCTTTGCGGGAAAAAACCACAGCACAAAGCGACAGCGAATTACTATGAAAACAAAGTACAAGAGATGGAATCATTTATAGTAATCTGAAAACTGATGCAGGGATGAATGTGATGAGGTCGATCACCGTCTTCCTCAAGGAACTACTCCGAATCCACGGAGCTTCTTTGGACTCCTCATAGAGATTTCTCGAATCCACAAGGAAAAAACAAGAAATAATAGAATTAAATTCTATAAAATTCGTAATTTGATTGATGATTGAAATAAATGAGTTTACAACCCTTTAAATAGGGATATCAAGCCTAGAAAGAAATTTCGGAATTAAACTATAACTAAAACTCTCTAAAATTCGTAACTTACTATAAATAGTAAATTTCTATTTATAGTAAGTGTCCTATGTGGGTTAACCACGTTATTCTCCTAATTTTCTAAACACTTTTCATGTTGGACATAACTCCTAAAGCCCAACGGATGAAGAGTTATAATCGAACTAAAACTTACTAAACTAGTAAAAACGGAAATAAACACGGAATTCGACTGTCGATCTAATGGAATCTCGCAAATTAGGCGGGTTGGTTGGCTAAAGTAGCTCGTCCTACCCCAAAATCATATATGGTACGTCGAGTAACTCATTCCGGTTTGCGATATATGCCTGTTTTAAGGTTCTGACGGTCTTGATGACTTCTGCCTCCGATCGGGCCTTCTCTAATCCATCTTGGACATGAAAGTGTCCGCGACCTGTCATTTCAAAAGAACTCGTCTTCAAGTTCTCATGCTGCTTCGGTTCTTAATACTCGGTTAGGTGTGCCGTAACGATACCCGAATCAAAAGTTATGATTAATTTATAGTCCACCTTCTTTTGGTCCAACCATGCTATGAATGTATCTATGCCACGTCCTACATCAAAACCCTTTTTTTCTTTCACCTTACCTAAACCCCCCATAAACATTTAGCCCTCTTTAGAATAGATTAGGATTACCCTAATCCTGCAATTACACTCATATATAGTGTCTCACTCAGAATAGGAAACAATTCTTGCAATTCTACAAAACTGCGCGCTTCTGTAGATGGGATCAACAACCATCGAAGGCTCTTCGATGGGATCAAAGCCGCCTTCGATCAGATCGATTTGGACCCAAAGATTGTTCAACGAGCAATTGGAATAAATCGGGATTTTCTCGATGGGATCAACAGCTGCTCGATGGGATCGAGTGGTCTATTGATGCCATCGACAAACCTAGTTACAGAAAAATCTAAGACATCTAATAACATAGAGTGCGCGTGGATTGACACTACATTGAGTTAAGTTTTTACCGTACTTGTTTCAAATTGCACCATATGGAAGTGTTCCAGTTTTTGACAGTTACAACCGAGCTTTACATTCATAAAATTGCGAAAGGAAAATTCAAGCACATTGTGTAACTCAACAATAGATATCAAGGCTTGAGATCATTGCATTTGGAATTATGAACGAATATACCTGATTGCTGCCAACACTCTTTTTACTTCTTCTTTTTTATTTTTATTTTTATTTTTTAAATTTTAAATTTTATTTCTTTCATTTTTTTCTACTGCTTTTAGTTTGAGCATTTCTTTATGCAGTGTGTTTTTCAAGGAAATGTTCAGTGTTTGACTGACATCCTTTCCACCTGCTCAGCCAAACATACTGCAATCAGATTGTTTGGCAGGCTCATGGCTGATGCTAGATATGCCCCAAATTCCTCCATCAGCCATCGGAAGATCCTAACCGTGCAGCTGGGATTAAATGTGCACCCATGATTGTGATTGTCCATTTTTATTGGATGGATAGTTTCATGTGATAGGGCAGATATAGGGCATGGCCCATCCATGATGCCGTCCACCAGATCAATGACTTATATTACCGAAAGTTGGCCCCCATCTGTGTGATTGCTGGGTTCAACAAATACCCTTGTTTCTTTCGATCAAGCATCATATAGTAACTTGTTTGGTTTATGATAAAAGAGATGCGCATTTGGATTTTGTGCTAAACTGTACTTCATTATGCTTATCAACCATGGTATAGATTCTAGCTCATAATTATTGAAAGGGAGGGAAATGCATTTGAACAACCATAAAGAGATTCCCTTGCATGGTCATGAAGGTTTAAAATCTGTGTGTTGGGTATTGTGTTGTTCACCACCAATATGGCCCCATATTGCCCTGTCTCACTATGGATCAAGCTATTTCAGGATGATGCAGCTGTATCATTCATGGGCAATTTCAGTGCGTATCGGGCATTATGTACTACTGATTTTGGATGATACTTTGAACCTTGATGTTCATACACTTTTTTACATGCATCTTTGCTATTGCCTGGTCATATTCTGATTCATGCATTGTTCTTCAGTTCCACCTATCCGTCACTGCATTGTAATGCGAAGTGTTTGAGTTTTTGCCAATCAATTTGTTTCCAGAATGTCATGTTGAACCTCCTGTCAGATCATGATTGGCTTCGGGCACTTCGGATGGCTTCCTATGGGTTTCTTCTATATGGGCCCGGCTCTTATGCATGGTACCAGTACCTTGATTACCGTTTGCCAAAGTCAACATTTGAAAACCTCTCGCTGAAGGTATGTGTTCTTCGAGTTCTGTTGCTGAAGTTGTTGCCATCTTTGAAGAACTTCCTATAAAAATGAAATTTCATTTCTTTAGATGGGTTTGCATTTGGTTGATTTTGTATGTTTCTTTTCTTGCAGGTTTTACTAAACCAGGTTGTCCTGGGTCCTGTAGTTATTGGTGTTATTTTTGCATGGAATAACATATGGCAAGGGAGGCTGTCACAGCTTCCAGACAAATATAAAAGGGATGCCCTTCCTACTCTACTCTATGGTATAGTGTCTGTACAATTAAGACTTGATTGGCACAACACCCTGATGCATAGCTCAAGTGGTAGATTGAGTGAAAGATACCTCATTTCAACATTGAGGTCTTGGTATCGATCCCTAGTGGGGGTGGCTAACTGTGAAGTGTGAACTGACAGTGTTGTGTACTAACAAGACAACAGGGAAAAAAAAAAAAGATGACTTGATTGGCATGCTTCGACCGACCCATGTTTATGCCATTTTCATTTCTTTCTGGTTGTTTTGCAGGGTTTAGGTTTTGGATTCCTGTCAGTGTACTAAATTTTTGGTACTTCTTTACCTTTTCTTAGTTTTAAGAGTTTTATTTTTTGTGCCTTTTTGAGGAAATCAAGCTACTGTACTTACCATTCTCAAAAGAACAGATGCAGCTTAAATTGTTCTGAAATGACCACAAATACATTCCCTTAATATTATGTAGATTGACTAAGGCTTCTTTTGGATTCACAAGTGAATTGAATTGCGAACACCCAGCTTAGAAATGACAAAAACTAATGGTGTTTCCTAGTATTCATTGTGAGGAAGTAGCACTCAGATTGCATCTCAAACAAAAAAGTAGCCTTCAAGTTCCAGTTCTGTTTCTTTTTGATGCAACTGGACCATCCATCACCATCAAATGGACCACCGTTGATGGTGGGGCTGGATGTAAAGGAGCCCACATGCAGGGTATTTTGGGATATTTTCGAGAAGATCTTTTATGAGAGTTGGAATCTTTTAACAGCTTGTTAGTCTTTACTAGAAATCTACATGATAATCTTTGAGTGGATTTATTATGTCATAGGGAGTATAAAAGTAGTAAAGTCCAGATCTTAAAGATCCATTTAGATCTCTATCTGTTGTATCTAGGCCTATGTAAAGATCTCCAAGGCCATATGGACAGGAGAGTTGATTAATGAGAGAGGAAAAGAAGTGTGAGTTTAGGGATAAAAAATTCTCTTCTATAAGGAGAAAACTCTAAAAAAGTCAACCTCTTTGAATTTTTGGTTTGTGGAAAAATCCATTCTTCTCATGTTCTTTTCTTCTCTCTTATCCATCCCATGTCAATTGGTATTAAACCAAGTTCATTCGTGGGTGTGTGTGAGACTAATAGAGAGCAACGAGAGGAATGTCGTGGAGGAAACAGTAGGGGGATATGATTATATTGAGGGATTGCTCCATGAAATTTTTAGTGGATTGGATAATTTGACAATGTCGACACAACATCAAGGAGAGGGATTGCTCCATGAAATTTTTAGTCGATTGGATAATTTGACAATGTCGACACAACATCAAGGAATGCCCAACATCTTGGAATCAGATATTTTAGTGGTTTCAACTGTGTTTCGTTAGATCATCCTTGTGGTAGAAAAAGATGACAGATTGGAGAACTGTGATTATGCTTATGATGTAAAACTTGAGATGGCTAAAGCGCCAAAATTGAAGAAGATACATGTGCGGAGTTCATCAGTGGACTGATAGATGAATATATCAATGGATCCATAGATGGATTAGTCAATGGTGTGGATAGATTGGTGGGGGAAGATGAGCCAACTCAACGATCAAACTGCCGTGCATGCCAATGTTGAAATGGACATGTTGGTCCCATCCATCGATGACCAGAGTGCATAAATTGGAGACCAACAATGATAAGGACAACATTGCATTCAATGAGGAGCTGATAGACTCACAACTCCATTACCACATAAGTGGAAGCGATGCCTAGAATGTGCAGAACATGAAGATGAAAGAAGAGGTGGGGTACCTATGGCAGTTCAAGGGGTTAAGATCCAACATGTAGGCCTCCACCATTAATTGCTGCCAAAGCCAAGGAAACACATTATAAAGTAGGATTGTTTTGACAGATTACTACTGGCTATCAACTCAAGGATGAGTTTGTGGTAGAAAAAGATGATATCATGATTATACTTATTATGTAAAACTTGTGATGACCACGTTTTATGTAGAAAATGATAATTTTAAAGAACAAATCCAAAATTCATTAGAAGCAGCGTTCGAAGATCAGACAGATGATGTGCCTGGCGAAAGCACCAAAATTGAAGAAGATACTGTGCAGATTCCATCGGTGGACTGATAGATGAATGTATCTAATGGTTCAACAAATGGATTAGTCAATGGTGCAGACAACAAATTGATGGTTAGATTATCAGGGGAGATGAGCAGGTCAACGATCAAACTGATGCATTCTATGGTGTGTACTAAAGTTGAAATGGACATGTTTGTCCCATCCCAATGACGACTAGAGCACATAAATTGGAGACCAACAACGATAAGGACAACATTGCATTCGATAAGGAGCAGACAGACTCACAACTCCATTACCACAGAAGTGGAACATGAAGGTGAAAGAATAGGTGGAGCATCTACGGCACCATCCAATGTGTGGTCAAATCGAACATGTAGGTCTCCACCATCTTCAGATCTTTATCTCTTATATTTAGGCCTATATAAAGACCTCTATGACTATCTTTATGGAAGAGTTGATGAGAGAGAGTGGAATAAGAAAAGTGTGAGTTTAGGGAGAAAATATTCTCTTGTAGAGGGAGAAACCCTGAACAAATCAACCTCTTTGAATTGTATGGTTCGTGCAAAAATCCGTTCTTCTCCTCTTCTTTTCTTCTTTCTCGTTCATCCTACATTACTTTGGGTCCAAGCGGACACATACGGAACTGCAAATTGGAGCCAACACCCTCAATATTCATGTTAGGGAAGAAATTCACAATTTAATTATTTTGTCTTCATTAGGCTTAGGTGTGATTCCATTTGATAGTGCATCCAAAGACACCCTAGTTTTTTGAGTTCACATAAAATTCATAAAAACACTGTAATTCTGCAAATAAATAGTAAGAGTATTTTGTTTCACTTGGAACTCCTTGGAGCATTCCTAATAAAAAGAGTAATCAGATTGGAGTTTCCATTTACTTAGTTACGTTAATAAATGTTTGATGGAAAAATGTTTAATAAATGTTTGATGGAAAAATGTTCTGGAACATTAATAAAACGAGCATAATAGATCACTCTGAAGAATGTCCAAGACAAAATCTGTACAGCAACAATAAGACAGAGTGATGTTTTGCAATGCCACAATTAGAGGATTTATCTGAAGGAGAATGCTACGTGTAGAATTTCACAACTTTCTGCATGTTTTTGTACATGAGTTCCAGCTCCAGACACACTCATCTGGCAGGCAACATCATAGATGGCTCATGGCCCAAAATCTGGACCAACTGGAAGTACTTAATAAGAGACGTCTAGCAGTAGAACCTGACCCCTTTATATGGATTGGATTCTATGATTAAAGCTTGGTTGAATATAAACTATGTAGTTTGAATACTAGTTCCTTCTACAATTCATTACCTAAGAATTGTGGGGCATAAAAAAATTCAACTTGATATCATCTCCTTAGACAGTTATTGATTACTTGTTTTGAGTAGTTGAATATAAACTATGTAGTTTGAATACTTGTTCCTTCTACTATTCATTACCTAAGAATTGTGGGGCATATAAAAATTCGACTTGATATCATCTCCTTAGACAGTAATTGATTACTTGTTTCGAGCCTTTGCGCTAGTGATAATAGCTTTGAATTTGTCACTTTAAAATACAATCTGAACTTCATGATTGCAAATTATAATAAAAAGGATTCATGTTACTCATTGATGATCATATGCGCTACATGTCCTTGCTTTGTCACGAATTGACAATTTGATATGGCATGTTTGTAGGGCCATTCCTCTTCAAGCCCGTGTAGCATTCATGTCTACCTGCTCCATTTTTTGGAACTTTTACTTGTCCTCAACCATGAGCAAATAATCCGCTGATCTGTCTTCTACCGGAGAGCCTAGCCTGGCAGACAAGCAGGAGGTATTGTTCCCAAGTCTCAACTTATGCTTTCTCCCTGTTCTCTTTGGCTGGTTAGGTTCTTTATTCCTTCCATTTGAAAGTTTATATTTGTTTTGCCATCAGGTTGTTGGCCCCAAGTAGTGAAATATAGGCGAAGCAGAGGAAATCATTCAGTTTTTTTTTTTTGAAAGCCATTGTTTCTCCAATTTTATGTTCCTTTTTCCTTGTTGGATGCAATAATAGAAGATTAAATTACCTCATAATTTAGCATTGGGATTGAAATGCATCTTTACATGCCAGCATAACGAGTCATTCTGTTCTACTCCATTTGTGCTACGATTACAATCTCCCAACAGGCTTTTGCATTTGAATCCGAATTTCATTTCTTAAAATGTCTAAAACCAAGAGTATGGTATTTGCTTAGGTCATTAAATCAACTCATCACCAAGGAATAAAATGCCTTCTCAAATTTCATGAGAACACATGATTCTGTGACACTTTTGGGCACCTTCTGCTGGCAGCTAAACATGCACTACACTGTTCTTTCCATCTTCTCTGTAAAAACTTTTAATAGGTCTCTTGACTATTTTCCTCTAAATCCTAGGTTATGAAAAATAAATGTATGGTGAGGCATACATGTTTGTGTAATGATAGCATAAGCGGCAACAGATTCGGGCGCAGGAGCATGGAAGCATCCGTTTCAAAATGTAAACAAGAAATGAGTAGAAATAGGTAGGAAGTGGGAGCGGTGCCCTAGCCATGCAATTAATAGGCATGCTAAGGAGCTTCTCTTTTTAGAAGGTAGAAAAAAATTGACTGGTGCTGGGAACTTGAGATGTTATTGGTCTCCCTTCATGGGTAGGAGCCTATCCGGCTAGTGTTACTCCAGACTCTACGACTTCTCAATTCTCATCCCACTTAGGCCACTTCTGCAGTGCTCCAAGTGTTGCCTATGTCAGATGATTCTATTATTACTATATCTCGAGAGACATGATGCCTTGATGCAACTTCACGTTTGAGATGCAACTTCTACTTTCACTGCTTCTGTAATCTACTTCATGTGTTCTCTGGCCCCTCTTCCTAGGTCTTTGACTCGGAGCCACTTCTTAGATGATTGATAAGTTTCATTTTTTTAAAAAAAATCTTATTAGTTATTCCATCCAACCACGCTTTGTTATTGTAGCCGATAGCAACTGGTCTCCTATTTCTGGAATTGGTTCCATCACCCTCTCTCTCGCTATGCACCTGTTTTCTATTCTACATGTGCCTAACTTTTCACTTAATCTATTGTTTGTTGGCTCTCTTACAAAGTTCTTAAATTGTTGTATAACCTTTTTTCACTGTGTATTTTAGGACCGCCAGACGAAGTAGATTGATGGGGGCCATGAGCATGGAGGGATTTACATTGTATGGTGTCACTACAGGCTATTATATTTTGTCTTTAGATAGGGAATCTGTGTCCATATGACATTGTCGTTAGGACATCCATCCTTTTCGAGATTAAATCATATGTTTGCTTTTATTTCTGCTACTAAGCAGGTATGTTGTGATGCTTGTGAGGTTTCTAAACATCACTTTCCTCCAAGTTTTCTGTGAGGAAATTCAGGCCTTTTGAGTTAGTTCACTATGATGTTTGGGGTCTTTGCACACGAGAAATCTACTTCTAGCTATAAATACTTTGTTTCTTTTATTGATGATCATACCAAGATAACATGGATTTATCTTATGAAATTTCAGAATGAGGTTTTTGATACTCCGTTTGGAAATGGTTTGTAGCTCCTCATTGCTAGGGGAAGGTCCATTTCAGGAAGATTTGTGGAGGCAAATCCCCTCTGGTAGACTTTTTCTGAACTGTATATCTTATTTCCAATGCTAAAGATGCAAACGTGGAGGATGCTATGAGGCCGTTAGGGGATCTATTATGTGGAACATTAGGCTCGGCATAAACCTAAAGGAGGAAGTGGTAGGATTTGATGATCTGATGGGTAAGGTAAATGAAATATTCTTTGACGTGATGTCTGAAGATAGGAAGATTTGGAAATGGACATGTACGGGAGACTGTCCTCAAAGCCTCTCTTCCAAGCTATTTGTCAATGGGAGAAGGCAATTCTCCATGTGCGAAAGTGTGGGAGGACGTTGTCTCGCCTTCTTGCTTGGACAGCCCATCCAAATAAAATTCTAACCCACAACAATCTTACAAAGTGTTTAATGGGTCTCCCAAATATGTGCATTCTTTGTTGAAACGAGGAGGAAGTGGCAAATCATATGTTTCTTCACTACAGTTTGGCTGGTGATGTCTGCAACCTTCTTTTTTCTTTTAGCCTCTTGGTATGGGTTTGATGCTAAATGCATTGCTAAAAACCGTTATCAGTGGTTGGCCGAGGGGTCTGTTCCATAGTAGAAGGAGTATTTTGTGGAGAATGATGCCATATGTAATCCTATGGGGGTTTTGGAAGGAAAGAAATTGGAGGATCTTTGGAAATAAAAGTTCATCAGAGGAAGTGGTTAACAGCTAAATTATGTTGATGATTATTGATGGAGCCCCTTCTCATCACAGAATTTTGGGGAAATGTCCAATTCAGAAGTTTATTTATTTAAAATTTAATGGAAAAAGTGGGTTTATGAACTGGATATACGGCAAAGCCACCTTCATACCATGGAAAATGTCTCCTTCAGGTTTCATTAAGCTTAACTTTGATGGTTGTTCTTGTGGAGTTGGCAGTAAAGAAATAATGGAGGTGTTTTGGGTGTTCTTCGGCCCTTTGGAGACTCGAGTGGCGAGGCCACTGGTGCCATTTTATTTGCTGTTAAGGTGGGATTGCACTTCTTTTCTTTTTTTCTTTTTTTTCCTAGCTGGGGATTGCACTTCTTTTCTCTAGCTGTTTAAGGGAATCCCAAGCAGGTCATTGAATAGGTTTTGGTAAATGTCTCGGGCCATGGAGGCTCAATTTTTGTATCAAAGAGAGTAAACCTTTCATGCTTTTACATGCTGAAGGTGGTTGTTAGGCTTGCCAAAGACGCTCTCCTAGGTCATCTTTCAAAATGGAGAGATTACAATGGTTATAGACAGGCGGGAGCATTCAAGATGATGCTACAATCGGCATTGGTGAAACATATGAGAGAGGTGACGGGGTTGTGATGACTGTTGGTCTGAGAAAGATAAAATCGGTAAATAGTAAGTAAAATGCATATTTAACACCATTTAGATGGTGCCGCTCATTAGATAGCCATTTATTTGGAAAAGGGTTACAATAGACCACTTCTCTCAAACTTGGTCTAACTGCTTGCCAACCAGCGGAGACTCCCATAGAATGGAATTATAAGTTCTCATGGCCAATCTCCTTGGAACAAAATATGGTTAACATCCAAACACATCCTAAAATTAATTAGGTTGTTGGCTGTTCAGTTTAAAACGTTTTCTCCCTCCCGAGATCTAATCCTTGTACTGCTTTTCTCAAACATTCCCAATAACACAACAATCCATTTCATCAATCAATCTTCCACTTATGCTCTCCTTCAAGGGTGTCTATTTACAATAGCGCTATTCTGGCTAAATACATGTGTACATCTCCTTGACCTTGTACCCCCACCCCAACACAAATCAAAGAATATGTGAATAACCATCACAGGTAAAAAAAAAAAAAAAACTTTGAGAAAATCACTGTAGCATCGGTACCAAATTTACACTGGTACTTCATGCTTCATGTTTCCATGTAGAAGGCCGCAAACTTGCACCGCTCACACATTCTAGCAAGCGATGCAGCCTTCCTCCTTGCCCGCTTCGTGCCTGTGAGGAGCAGCATTTGCAGCAGCCCTGCCAATGTGGGTACCTGCACCAACCTCTCTGTTATGGCCACCCCGCCACTACGACATACAGTGAGGAGTGTGGCGACCGCATTCTCCTTCCCCTTCGGTGTGCCCCACCTCATCACCTTGATCAATCCCACCACCACCATCTCATCCTCCTTTGCAACTGCTTCGGCCCCAGCCTTCTGCCTTACCAGCAATGCCAATGCTCCCACTGCTTCCTCTGTCACCCCTTCTGTTCCCAATGCCCCCACCAATGCTGACACTGCCCCAGCCTTCACCATCCTCTCGCAATTCTCCGAGCGGGTTGACAAATTAAACAATGCTGCCGCTGCGTCTTTCTTCCCTCTTGAGCTCCCCTCCATCAAGAGCCCCACCAGCGCTTCCACAGCACCTGCCTCATCTGCAATCCTCTTCTTGTAATCATGCACCACAGAGAGGCTGAACAGTGCTGCAGCAGCGTTCTCCCTTGCTTCCTCTGTCAACCCATCTCTCAGAACGTTGACGATCGATTCCAAACACCCTTCTTCCTCCATAATTAAGCTCTTGGTCTTGTCGTGAAGAGATAGATTAAGGATTGCAGTCACTGAATTCTCCTGCATGACTGGGTTTGATGACGAGAACAGCTGTAGTAGAAGAGGAATTGCGCCTGCTTCTGCAATGGCGATGCGGTTCTCCTTCCCATTTTTTGCAAGCATCCGTAGCTCATGGGCAGCAACCGTTTTTGCCATGTGTGGCCCATTTGCCAACTGCTGAACCAGAAGCTCTGCAGTGGCTCTGTTGGCTCCGATTGCGGCCTTGGTGGTTGCAGGGATGGTAACAGTTTCTGTTGCTGCATCGGTGCTCTCTGGTGGATCAAAGGGGATACTTTTAGCAGCACACCACTGTGCAATCAGCCCACGGAGAGCTCTATTAGGAATTAGAAGGTCGTGGGAGATCATCTGCCCGGAGTTTGGGCAATTGCGATGCCCTTCTTCCATCCATCGAACGATCGAGGCTCGATCATAAGTCTGCCCAGTTGAAACAATCACCGGATCACGCATCAAATCGAGAGATATCGGACAACAGAAATCCTTTGGAACGGCTACGAATGCCTCTCCAGACTGAGAGCAAATTGGACCCTTATTTGATTTCTTGCAATTTAGAGAATAATCTGACTTTCTTTCCTCTTCTTCGATTCTGAAAATCTGAAATCTGCTGTACCGAACTAATGCTACAAACCCATCTAGCACCGAAACTGTCAAGTCAGAGTCTTCCTCCTGGCTATGGAGCTGTTCCTCGAGAAATTCTATTTCAGACCTGAAAGCTCTCACGTCCCGAATCCCCAACTGGTCGATAAAAACCGTCTGCAGTTGCATTAAATCTGGCCTCCTCCCCTGTTCGAATTCCTCAAGGAACGCAAACAGTCTGCACCGAAGCACCTCATCCTGTGGATCAATGAAGAGCTTGGATTGTCTTGATTGCTCCTGCAGGAGTTCGATCTGCTCTTTTAAATCAGGATCCAAATCGATCTCTTTTAACGGGAAAACATCCAACAACGTCGAGATATCCCGATTTAGATCGTGGAAGTGTCTGGAAATTGATGGATTCCGAAGCAGAAGCCATAACCGGCTGGACTGCGAGCAGTAATTGATAAGAATCTTCAATCTATGGAGAAGGATGTAGAGCTCTTTGAAGCAAAGATCCGCAGAGGACGGCAGAGGAAAAACGCTGAAGTCTTTCAGACATTCCAGCAACACGACGAAGGTATTGATTTTACGTGTCAAAGATCGGGATTTTCTGCGAAGGGATGGGATATGGAGATTAAGAGACGCGGAGATTACATCGGTGGCGACGGTTATGAGAATTTGGATGAGAGAGAGATCGGTGAGATCGGTCGGAGGTATAAAAGATGCTCCTAAGGAAGGCAATCTTCTCCTTGGAAGAGAGTAGAAAATGGCAGGAGAAGCCATGAGAAGTGTAGAGATTTCTCTTGAATCTTAAGCAAGTGGTGCTTTGATGTTTGAAGAGGCCTTTATTTATATACAGGAAGATGAAAGCTTCTTTAAATAGATTATTTATGAGGATGCTTCTATTTATCTAGACAGTGACGCACTTGCATGACAGATGGGCAATTTTCTTCTTGTTCTGGAAATTTCTGCGGAAGAAAGTAATGGACACGGATTGCCTGTGACCCCAGGTACTGGAAATTCATGTAGTCGGAAGCTGTGTGGATCCGACAGAGATGCTGTAGCAAATCCACTCCGTTCATCAGTCTTGCAATACCACAATAGGATAGGATGCTAAATATCAGGCAGTACAAACTCTTGTGGGCCACACCACACTAAACAGTGGATATTGAACATCCACCGTTGGAAACTTTTCGGGGGCCACAAGTTTTGTATCAGGATGATATTTGTGGCTAAGGTTTATCCGAGTGATAAAAACGCAATGAACGGTTTGGATAGTATATGAAAACTATGATCGGCTACAGATTCCCAATGTTTTGTGTTGTGTGGTCTTGCAAAACTGATGGACGGAGTATATTCGTCACGGGCACCTCTGTTGAACCACACAGCTTCAAGCAATCCGCGTCAAGAAATAAGACTTTTGTGAAAATCTATCTCCAGTGCTCCGAGGGCATTATAAGTAATAGTGCTTCTAGTTCCATTGTAATATTAATGACGGTCCAATCCATTGATTGAGACTGTTTATTATAGCCAAATCATATTTCATAGGCGACCATGCAAATATCACACTGATCCGACAAATATTAACCATTTGATCGATGGCCTTTAGTATGGATGGTCAAGATCTTTGCACAAAAATAGGTCCGATCAACAATTTGATCCATGTATTTGTTAGGGGCCATGATGGATTACGAATCACTTTTGTTAGGCAAACGTAACCATGCCATGCATTGTTGGAAAAAGATGGATATAGAAAAGAAGGCCAAACTAAGAACGGATTGGATCATCTAACCGGTGTAATTTTTTCATGGTAATCTATAAAATGTGTTATTGACTTAATGGACGGTTTAGATCGACCGATTGTTCTGTCCAAGTGAATAGATGCAACTAGGTGCACCATAAACTGACACTGCACTGGGAGCAGTGGACCATCTCTCATGTTCGCATGCATTATGGGGCTCGTTGGAATGATCGTCGGGATAATAGCATTTGGATATGTGTCATGTTCCAATGTTCCAAACCGTTTATATGGTGGGCCTCACGTGGGTGCGTATACCCGGAAAAGAAACTCTTGGACTGGAATATAATGAAACCTTTGATCATTTCAACTCTTTTCCTTTGAATATGGACCCTCTAGAAGCATTATTTTGTCGACAAAGTAATAGGATTTTTCAATTGAAGATTTTAAAATGGGCTATCATCAGCTATGTATCTGGTCAAATCAACGGTTTGGAATATTGAAACATGATTCGAGGTCCACCGTCTGCCTCTTATAGCAATCCTCATACATTATCATACTGGAAATTGCCACTATCGGCACTCGTGTTTTTTTTTATTGCTAGATATTATCTTTATTTTCGAATGCAGATTCGATCCTGCCAATTACTGGCGGACGTGAATTGCCTGCGAACCCGGCCACAGGGGACGCGACTTAGCTGCGACACGGGATCCCGGATGTGGGTGGGACACTGACCATGGGCCCATCTCGATGTATTATAGAACGCCGTCCATCCGTTTTGCCCACTCATTTTGGAGTATGAGCCCAAAAATGAAGCAGATACAAATCTTAGGTGGGCCACACCTACTGATGTCCAATACTGTCGTGAAGAGACGCTGATTGCCTGCAACCCGATCCGGAAGCGGATTGGCTGGTGTAACACACACCACCGACCTGGCTGGCGTGTTGACGTCACCAAATTGTGGGTCCCATCATGAGGTATATGTTATATCCAAACCGTCCATTCATTTGGAGAGCTCGTCATAAGGATTTTGCCGAAAAATAAGACAGATCTAAAGATCATGTGGACCACACTGAAAAAACAGAGGGGGATTGAACGTCTACCATTGAAACTCTTTTTGGGGTCACAAAAATTTTGGAGAAATAAGATATTTGTTTTTACTCCTCATCGGCGTCTGAGTGACCTTATGAACAGATTGGATGGAAAATAAACGTTATGGTGTGCCCTATGAATGTTTTAACGGTGAGAATTATTTTCCCCTGTGTGGTCCATTTGAGCTTGAGATATGCATTTTTCGTTTCATGCTTTAAAATGATCTCTACAAATGGATGAGCGGTGTGGATATAATAAATACATCATGTAGGCCCATGTAACTTTGATCTCCTTTGAACCGTTGGTACAACTCGGAGCGCTCGAGAGCTTTCGCTAATTTTGTTTTCATTTTTACTGTTTATAATAAGTTTTAGTATAATTATAAAACTTTGTACTTTAAATTTTAGAAGTTGTGTCTGTCAGGATAAGTGCTTAGAAACGTTAGGAGAATAGCATGGTTAATCCCAACAGGACACTTAGTATATATTTTTGGCCGGAAATTATGATTTCTAGTAGAAATCACGCTGAGTTTATAATAAGTCATGATTTCTAAGAGTTTTATCTATGGTTTAATTCAGAAACTTATTGCAAGGTTTAGTATCCTTAAATAAGGGTTGTAAACTCGTTTATTTCATTTATCCATCAATTTATAAATTTTTTAGAATTTATTTCTATTTTCATTATTTTTGCTGGTGTGTATTGGAGAAGTCTGCATGAAGAGTACCAAATTCGGAGTAGTTATTACCTGGAGGAAGAAGGTAATCAACCACAACAAGTCCTTCCCTGCATCAAAAACTCAAGTGGCCCAAAGAAATGCCTAACGTTGAAACTTGAAACATTTTCGACGTCGACATTGATGTTTTATATGCCATCGAAACCGTTCATAAAGTCATATCCACTGTGATAAACTGAAAACACAAAAAAGAATTAGGGCGTTCAATACCCACTGTTTCTGTCGTGTGGCTCACTTGAGTTTTGTATCTGCCTCATTTTTGGGCTCATATCCAAACATGAGCTGGAAATGGTTGGACGGGGTGGATCCTCACAAACATCACGGTGGGCCCCACCTAGCTTCGGACTCCAGGTTGGGGGACGCAGGCAATCCGCGTCCGGTGAGCTTGAACCACCGTTTGGACGATCGAAATCAACGCTATACAAAGTCATAACATCCTAATCCTTAATTAGTACTGGAAGACAAGAAGTAAGATCGATGGTCACGATAGTCGGATCATGGCGACTTTCCACTCACTGGCAGAGCCAACAGGATGAATGGTTAGGATCATCATACACGTGCTAAATGCACAGTACACTCGTGCAAAAATTCTGTGCTTCTAGATGCAACGGATTCCTTGCCGGGTTCGATAGTCAAGCTGGGGGACCACGTATCTTTTAACACAAGGATAGCCCTAGATTTATCGTCAAGAGTCGGCATTCTATCTTTTGACGGACAAGATACTTCGACCTCAGCATCACGTCCCAGCTTCGACGTCGGAAGACGGCAGTATGAAATGGTCCATGGTAGATTTTCTGAACACTGCCGCGCTACAAGGGCTGGTCAACTGTAATTAGCTCCGAGTTACACGTGGAAGTGGACTAGTGAATTTGAATTTACAATCTGGCTTGCCCTAACATCGGTGGGGCCCACTAGTCAAAAACAACCTTGACTAGAAGATGTTCGCCATCGTGTTTTCGATGTTATCCAGATGAGCGTTGAATAAGAGAGGCACGTTTTGAGCGGTAAACGGTCATGCCGGCTTTTCAACCTTTAAACCATGGGCTGCTGATTGTATGGCTTAGATCATGGTTGTGGTTTATGAAATGCAGGTCAATGACCAATGAGCCATCATGAGATTTAGTTTCCTGATTGACATGTCCATGTCCCATGTTAGGTGGATGGGGTCGGCCATTTTGAGGGTTTTATGGTCTACGGTGCTCCAAGGAATCTCCACCATATATGGAATCAACCTCAGTTATTCAAAGGTTTGGATAGATACTATGATAGTTAACTTCCTAAAGAAAAATGATAAGACAGAAGAAGGATGCTGCGGCAGTTAGCTCCAGATTGTAGACGCAGCATAGCTCAGAAATTAGAGTTTTTGAGTGAGGGTTTCTTGGGGTGCTGTACGAGACCGTTTGAATTTTGGACCCACATCACGTGCAATGAGACCTCAAACCAGTTAGCATGAGTTGCGTTGGAGCTGATGTGCAGCTGAGCATTCAGATGTATATATAGTATCTTTTTACTTGAGCACCTAACCTTTGCACATGTGTCATGGGCACAAAATCTAAACAGCCTATCAGATGTGGCACCCCTTGAAACTTTACTAGCCCAACTTTCAGTTTGAGAAAAGACTTTAGTGAACCAATACTGCGGAAGGAAACAATTTTCTTTATTGACTTGTGTTTCTCTTTGCTATGGGGCACGGGAGTTTTGGACCAGGCTGAACATTGGACGAATAGAGTTTCAAGGGTGCCTCATCACATGGACTATTCAAATTCTATGCCCAGGTTATATATATATATATATAGAGTCATGCTCCCCTGCGCACCTACGCATGTGCGCACCTTTGCACACGTGCCATGGGTGTCTAATCTGAACAGTTCATGTGATGCGAAATCCCATGAAACCTTATATGACAAATTTTCACCCAAATCTAAAATTCTGGTGGGCCATAGCAAAGAGAAATGCAATCAAGGGAGAAAACTGTTTTCATTTTCCATGGCCCATTATGTTTTAGATCAAAGTAAAACTTGAGTCTGAGGGGTTTCACGAGGTGCTGCTTCACATGAACGGTTCAGATTTTGGATCCACATCACGTATGATGGGTTCTCAAAAAAGTTCATACGTGATACGTACGAACTGGTTCACAGATGGGCGTTCCGCTATATATATATATATATATATATATATATATATATATATATATATATATATATATAAAACCTGAGCATAGAATTTGAACATTAGACCAATAGAGTTTCAAGGGTGCCTCATCACATGGACTATTCAAATTCTATGCCTAGGTTATATATATATATAGAGAGAGTCATGCTCTCCTGAGTACCTTTGCACATGTGTCATGGGTGTCTAATATGAACGGTTCATGTGATGCGGAATTTCATGAAACCCTATATAACAAATTTTCACCCCAATCTAAAATTCTGGTGGGCCAGAGCAAAGAGAAATGCAAATCAAGGGAGGAAACTGTTTTCATTTTTCATGGCCCCATCAAGTTTTAGATCAAAGTAAAACTTCAGCCTGGGGGGTTTCACGAGGTGTTGTTTCACATGAATAGTTCAAATTTTGGATCAAAATTACTTATGATGGGTTTTCAAAAAAGTACGTACGTACGTACGAATCGATTCGCAGGTGAGCATCCCCTATATATATATATATATAGAAAAATTTAAATTTGACAGCTAGGTATATGAAAAAATACTTTTCTTTTTTTACTTTAATGTTGTGGAGGTACTACGAATCGGTTCGCAGGTGAGCGTCCCCTATATATATATATATCTAGAAAAATTTAAATTTGACTGCTAGGTATATGAAATAATACTTTTATTTTTTTACTTTAATGTTGTGGAGGCTAGATAAATTTTCATTTTTAGGTGGGATCTAAATTGCTTGTTATGTGGCCTAATATGACCACATGATCTAGGCAACTCAAAGGTGGGCCATTCATGTAATTTGATCAAATCCATCCAAATGGTAGATCAAAATCGTCCAAACACTAGACAACCTTTTTATGTTTGCATAAAGGTGAAATGAATATTTCTACCATATAAGGTCAAGGGAAAGCATCTTTTCATGTGGTTAAAGGCCAATAATTCCCTTGAATGCTCAACTCCGATGGAAGTTAAGCATAAAGTGTTTTAAACCTATCTAGAAAATGAGAGAAGTCATCTGGAATGCTGAAAATAAAGAGGGTTATTTGGTTTATAACAAAAGGGGAGGGTTTTAAGTGAAAAAAACCTCCAAAAATTATGGAGATTTTGAATTTGACCATGGAGTTTGAACTGATCACCATTATACTTTTAACCATCCATTTCTACCCATCAAACGGATTTATGTAGCTAACCCCTGTTAGCTGGAATAAGGTTAGATGATTATGAAGATCAACCATCCATTTGATATCCATCAATTGGATGATTAGAGTGCTTGATGAGTGTGGTTTATAGATATGCTCTATCCACAGCCGTCCCACGATTTGGATGGTCCGGGTAGCGGTACACGAGTGCCAGGTCATTGAGGACGATATGTCGTCCCTACCATTTTCAAAGTGTTGGTGAAGCATCATATGGGTTGCTTCTGATCATTGAAACTATCATCCCGCCGTCAAATGCAAAATAAATAAATAAATAATTCTAATTAATGGACTTCGATTGTTTCATGATTTCTAGTAACCATCCATTTACAAGCCAATGGTCAATCAAATACTTGTTTGCAAAAAAGATATGAACGTTTTCCATTGAAATAATCAAATAAGCATAAGTTATGGTTCATGGTACATCTAGGTTGTATCCCTTATAAGTAATTTCTAAGGTGTCGTTTGGATGCCTATTAAATCTATAAGTGATAAATGGATTATAGGATTTGTTTGGATGCTTGAAATTCCTTGTAAAGGGTTTGTACAACAATTACAACTTTTAGGGCGTGTTTGGCCAGGCAAAACCCATGGGATTAGGAGGGATGGGATCAATTTTAAGGTAATGATGGTAATGTCAGTGTTTGTCCGTTGATCCCATGGGTTTGCAATATCCCCATGGGATATACAGCAGCATGTTTAGACTGTCACAAATGGCAAGTCCCATGAGTTTGCATCTCCACTGCTTCTTGTGGTGTGCCCCACTCAATGTGTTATATTTGCCTTAAAACAGGTTCATAACTGAATGTAAGCCGGTGAAAATGATAGAAGGAGTGGATATCTCATTAATATCTCGGTGGGTCCCATATAGCATAGGAAACTCACATCCCACATTTGCCGAATACATCTTCAGAGTGGGCGGTGTTTACAAGGGCTGCGGCGGATGAAGTACACCAGCCATCCCAAAGAGCATGCGGGATGGGATCAACAGCTAAAGCCCTCCTATTACCTCTCAATATCATATCTAATGCTCGGCCAAACACGTCCTTAGCTATAATTTGATACCGTACAGTTGAAATTCAGGCTAACGGTTGGTTTTTCAAAATCTCTCTTGTAAAGGATTAGAGATGGGAATGTGACATTAAAAAATGTAGTGTGGTTTGATGAGATTGGGATGTGAATACTCTCCGTTTCTGTTTTTTCTTTTTTACTTTTTCTTTGCATCTTGGAATATTTCTGCTAATTATTCCTATGTTGATAACATTTAATCATTAGAATTGGATCTTATAATCCTGAAAACTGTCTTTTTAATTATTGTTTTTATAGAGAGAGGTTGATATTTTGTGTTGTGGTTGTATTCTCTTCCTCTATCATTAAACTTGATTTTTTTGAAAGATATAAAGATCCTTTTGAGATGCTTGGTGGGCCCATAACCTTATCTTTTCAATGTTGTGTTTGTATTCTCTCGCATTATTATTAACCTTAGCTTTTTTAGGCATATAAGATCCGTTTTCAGCATTACTTTTTCATAGAAGGGCTTTTGAATTTACGGGCATTCCTCTCTGATCCACTTAATGCTACGTTTGGTGTTAGAATAAACTCCGAGTCTTATTGAGGTGGGTTCAACCCAACTATACATTTTAAACGAAACCCACACGGGTAAAGAAACTTGTAGGACATGTAAGTAGGGTAGTCCATGGGAAGGTCTTGCTCAATTTGCTTGGGAGGGCCTAGATAAAGATATATTTTGGTGCTTTCCCAATAACTTTGGGGATTTTGGCACATTGGCTAGTACTTTTTGCATCAAGCATCTTAGTATGATTCCAAGGATGCACAGTATCTTTTTGTTGGAGTGGGATGGCACGTAAGGCAAGATATGTGAGACGCATAGGTAAGATTTGTTATATGCAAAATGGCCATAAGGTGAGGCTCACAATTTGAGCATCTATGCAAAGCAGGGGTTGCCTGAGTTTGCCTATAAAGGCATGCATTTGCGATTATATCAAACTTTTTCTCTATCTAAAAAATCTCAAGGACAAAGGATTCTTAACCACTCAACTGATTGCTATTTAATGGATGACTGCAATTTTATTATTATAATTCTTTTTTTTTTTTCTTTTCTTTTTTTCTTTTATGTCCATCTTCAATTGGGTCAGCAATTAGGATTGCTGAAATTTCCGTGCAACCATGCCATGCCTATTATTCAAGAATCACCCTATTTTTAAAACGGTGTTGAACTAACACATGAGTCTAACCTTAACAATAGGGGAGGAAAAAAAAAGGACGAGTTTCCCCTTTCTGACGAACAGGGCACGAGTTTGTACATGTGGGACCCATGCTTGATTTATCCAAGCCATGCATCCGATGGACCCATCACGGATGCACCATGGCTAAAAAATCTCTCAAATTGGAAGTTCCTAACCGTCCAAGTTTGTCTTTTCTCATTGAATATGAATTGCTAGTTCATTTCTTAACCATACATGCCAACTGACCATATGAAGAGAACCTTTAGGTCCAATGTTCAGGTGTGCCACAGTTTGCAAAACGGATATACGGCTATGAAAAACTTGGATAAAGTTTTCAATCCATCCACCTGTTTCCAATATTGAGGCTCACATGCGAATGGACCAGATTTTTTTCGGGAAGACATGTAGAAGGCCGGGCCAACCTGATGGGTGGATTGGATCTCACACCTATGTGCGGTGCTGACACATGTGTGGCATATACATGAGCTATATTGCACAGGCGTGTGCGTTTAACAAAGCTCAGACCTATATATCTTTTGTATTTTTTTACTTGAGATATTATGGATCAGTGGTTTGTAGTTTTTGGTCCAATTGCATTACAGCGTCATCATCAGTGTCCAACTAATGGGCCACTTCTTCAGCTGACTTTGACAAAATAATAATAATAATAATAATAGGGCCACTTCTTCAGCTGACTTTGACAAAATAATAATAATAATAATAATAGGACCACTTCTTCAGCTGACTTAGACAAAATAATAATAATAATAATAATAATATTGTTATTATTAACAACAACGTTGATATTGTGGCCATGATCATTTGATCATGGACCTTTTTACGCTTGTCAAATGCGGATGGTGGCCCACGTGGGCTTTTAAGAGGATGCAATTGCCAGGATTCAGCCATTAATTATTTTCGAGGAGAAATCTTTCAGTGTGTCTAAAGACAAATATGCGTGTTGATGATAAACTCATTCGGATATTAATCAAGGTCAATCCAAGGTGGGGCCAACTAAGTGAATGTTCCTGATCGAACGCGGGTTGCCTAGGACACTTTTTGAGATTGGAAGCTAGGTGGGGCCCACCGTGATGTTTGTAAGAAATCCACCCCGTCTATCCCTTTTCCAGCTCACGTAAGGCATTACCCCAAAAATGAGCTGGATTCAAAACTCAAGTGGGCCACACGATAGGAAAAAGTGGGGAGGGAAATGCCAACCGTTGAAACCTTCCTGGGTCCACCTTGATGTTTATGTTCCATCCAAACCGTTCATAAGGTCATCCCACTGGTATGAACTGAAAACACGAAAATATTAGCCTGATACAAAACTTCCGTGGCCCCACGTATGTTTCAACGGTGTTCGTTCAATCCCCGCAGTTTCCCGTCGTGTGGTCCCCTTGAGTGCTGGATATACCTCTTTTTTTTTTTTTCTTTTTTTTTGTCTCATTTGCTGGCATGAGCTGTCAAAACGAACGGACAGGGTGGCTCTCTTACAAACATCATGGTGCGCACTACCTAGCTTTCGACCGAAGGAAGTGTCGCAGGCAAACCGCGTCCTCAATGATCTGATAGTCCATGTGTCCAATCCATGGGAATGGAACCAAAAGGTTGATTTCTCATCTAAATTCCTTTCGCACCGGTCCTTTCCAAAACCCAATCACCGAAGAATCTCTCTCACATGGAAAAAAAATATCGCCCCTAACGTGTGGTCTGGAAAGAGACGATATGTTTTTAGTTTTCTTTTCTTCTTCTTGTTTTTTTTTTTTCACAAGCAAAATTGAATCAATTGATGTCGGCAACTAGATGGGCCCACATGTGCACAATCAGGCAAGTCAAGTGGGGCCCACCTTACGAGAAGTTCTGGTGACCGATGGATGGGACCGCAGTTGCAAAATGGCATGTTTCATCCGGGGCCCGTTGGGTGGGTCCCACACTTGCATAATGGAACGAGCCACGTGGCGGCATTAGATTGCCTATCAGCATGCAAAAAACATGGGACCCGTCTTACATTATAGCTATGGCGATCTGAATGGAGCCTTAACAGATGCACAATATCGGAGGTTCATGTGAGGCATGCGTATCAACATTTCAGATGACCGGTGCGTAGGACACGCATGCATACATCCCAGACATGCATAGGGTCCGCAAGCACGCGTTAGGTTAGGATTGGAGCTTGGAAGTCATGTTTTGGAATTAAATAAAGGCAAAACCGTCATTTTCCTACTTCAATAATTTTGCTGGTCGGGATGTTTTAATATAATTTAAGAGTCTGTTTGGTTGCACCAAATTTCATGAAATATTGCCCCGGCTGATTAATCATGAAATTTCTTGATATTTGAGGCAACCAAACGCACCTTAAACCTCAGGAATAAATACGTGAAAAGCAATAATTTACAAAGGCAGGGGATTTTCTCCTGCATAAAGACTCAGGTCCGACTCAACTTGAACACGGCTGGTCCAACCAAATTGTAGGTTGGGTTGGGTTGGGTCAGATTGCATTGAGGTGAGTTCAGATTCGAACCAGAAATACTTGAAACCTGATTCTAGGTTAGGTTGGGCTCAGGCCTTGGGTTGACTCCTCTTGAGGTGGGTTGACCCTCAACCAGACCAAACCTGACCGGACCGAGTTACACCCAAACAGAGACGGGGATATATAGGAAGAAAGAAACTGACAGTATTTTGGCTGTTTTTGTTTGTACAAAGGCGTACGAGCGTTTCAAATGTTGCACTTTCTAAAATCAATCTCCCTTGACTAAAGACTTCAAAGTCATATAGAATAATGATATTAGCTAGCTGATTTGATTCACGAGTCTAAACTTAAGACTTGAGGACCCTTGAATACTGGCTAGCTGCTCCTAACTGTTCGATCGATGATTCAACAAAAAACAAGTAAAGCATTCAGCAGTTAACTGTCGATTAGAAATTTAGGATGGCAGGGCTGGTGCTACAATTTTATATCATGGCCCATCAGATGTCTGGATCACCATGAACAGGCTGCATTTATGTTGGACATGAAAACGTGGGGCATTGGTCATTAATCATCACAAACATATCCAGAATTGGACAAACAAAATACTAGAATATGAAGGTGGAAGGGAGGGATTTTTACCACAAAATTCCCAAGGAACTTGTATTTTACCAAATAATGACTCCATGATTGGAAAAATTACATCAAGGTGCTTTTTGGGGGATGCAATTACAAAAATGCCCTTTATTAATTTCTTTCCTTCTACAATAGTGAAACTCAAGACTTTTGGGGTCCACGTGGTATATCTATAACATCCAAGCTGTTAAATGTATGCACCATATCATGGTGATACCAAAAACAAAACATCAGATTTGCTACACTTGAATTAGGATATTTTGAATGGTGAACAATATTTTTTATGGATTAGCTTACCTTACGATTAGATCTTCCACTTTGTTGTAAAGAAACAAGCAAATGAGGGTAGTAATGTAATTTCTCCTCTTAAAAAGCACCGGTTGGTAATATCAGTTATTGGAGGCACTATTTTGTAAAATCCAATTCCTCGAGGAACTTTGCGGTAAAAATCCCAAACAGATATCATTCAATGAAAAAAAGAGAGGATACACACACACACACACACACACACCAAAAGCTTGCTACCGGTGGATCTCGTCAACCTCAATTGTAAAGGACAGGATGCTGATGGGAAGTTGCCCAACTTGGAAGGTGGTGGTATGGATTCACCATGGCAAATTTTCTGTTGGATGACCAACACTGGCTCATTTCTGAAGATACCAATGTTGGCAAACACTCAAGGGACCCACTCTGCAAGGAGAGGAAATGCACTTCACCATTAATTAATACTGGTTTCCTTTCAGGTCCCACTGTCCTAGTGGAGGTGAGATAACCTATTCTTACTCTTTAACCCCTACGCCAATATGTGGGAGAGTTCATGTGTGCCACTCACAGCAAATGACAACACCTAACAGACTAATTACCTCTAATCACTGCATGCTATACTAAAGATAACTATCTTAACAATAACTCTCAACATCAAACCCATGCAAATGACTAAAACATACTTCACAGATGCATGTACCTCAAATTAAGCTGTTCAAATATGATTTGGATTTGGCTAGAAGACACGTGCAATCACTGAGTGCATGAATATGACTTTCATACTCTACAAGTGTATCAAATAACTCCTAAGAGAATAAGATACATGTGATCAGGAATGCTTAAGATCAGCTCAATATGGATGGAAAATCCAAGGAAACATGAAAATATGAACTCTACACTTTCTCAAAGGCTATTATAAAAGATATTTATGCAAAAAAAATAATCAATAAAGGAGTTACAAGTAGTGCTTAAAAGAAAAAAAGACATACATTTAGTGCCTTTGTGTCCTTTGAATTGAGTAATATAGTTGAATCATAATTTCAAAATTAGCTTTGGACATGAACCACCTGTGGAAATCCAACAAAAGCTTCTTTGATTCTGTTCACGAATCAAATGCCCTACATCTCCTTATCATTTGATGCAATATTCTATCAAAACCAATATGAATAATTATTCAGCACATTCAAGTCATCTTCTGAGATAGGAGTTTGTTTACAAGCACATTAACTCTACTGTTTCCATCTGAAGCTTTTCAGCTTTTCAAGTCTTCCACAATTGTTCTTGGAAAAGACATCAATACCATGGTCCACAAACCTAAGACAACATAAACGATCAATGACAATCCACCTACTCCTGTATTCTAGGTGATTATATTCATATTGGGCCTATATACCCTCTCATCTCTCCCTCAGTTTGATGACTCTTGCAGGGGAGCAACACCCCCAATTACCACCATCTGATTATACTTGATATCTGGAAACAGACATCAGACAGGTTTCAAAGACCTTTATTTCATAGACTCTGATGATGCCTCACATCCTTATTAGAGCAGGGTCCACCTTAGGCTTGAAAAATCCAGCCATCACCAAATGCCATTTTAGCCCATCCAAAATCAGCCGCAATCTGTTTTAGGTTGCCTCCTGGAAAAGATCCTGTATGAGATCCATAATCTAATCGTGATATCTAGCCTTTGAACAATGAAAATCCACTAATAAACATTAGAACTTGGGCTCTATTTCCCTTAAAATAGCCAAACACAGCATCCCGAGCCTAACCAGAACTAGACTGCACCAACTCTAAAAATATCCATCCACCTCGTGTTTGCAAATTGAACCCATGGAACCATGAATACCTCTTATAAAGTAGATCATTTCATAGCCACCCATGACTAAATTATTTGTGGCTTTAAAAAGAAATGGGGCCGACTCCAGCTCAATCATCCAGCCTGATTGTATCTCCAGCTCTAGTAACAGTCCAAGTCAAATCTACAGTGGATCTTCCTCAGTGTCATGCAGCAATTACCAGAGTCATATCTAGATACTATAACACTCTTGGAAAAAGATCAATCTTCTCCAGTTACTGGTACTGAGGTGGCTGGCAATATACAGTTAATGAAACATTCAACAATCTCGTAAAATCCTTCCAAGACTGACATCATATTGGTTCATACTCACCAGCCCATTCATAGTATGAGGATAATGTGGGGGCATTTTCACACCGGGCTCAAGTGGGGTGGCTTGTGGGATGCAGGGGCACACTCAATGTGGGCAGCCAATGTGAGGCAGGTGGCTCGTGTGAGGTGGAACCCATAGATTTGGGGCTCACGAGGGAGCAGAACCCATGGATTTGGGGCCCACGAGGAGGGGGTGATTAATGTAGGGGCATTTTCATACAGGGCTCAAGTGGGGTGGCCTGTGGGATGCAGGGGCACACTCGGGGTGGGTGGCCCACTGAACATCAGAGGAGGCTCCCTTAAACATTGGTGAGGCCCATCAGTGGGGCCTACTCATGACTTCCTTGTAGGAAGTCAAGAAAAAGACCTTTTCTTGTGACTCATGAAATGGAATTTGAGAAAAACACCTTTCACTGTGCTGTCAGTCTGCATGGGATTTGAGTGGAGAAGCGCAGTTATTAAGTGCATAAATTGGTTGACTCAATCATCAATAATTGACAGATAGTCGAGAGTACACCAGTCAGTGTGCTCTAGCATAGTTCCTACTCTCATACTAATGCATTGGTTGGTGAATGGGCACTGTGTTCAAGCAGCTGTAGGCCAATCAATCTATTTTTCAGTCTATCATATGTGATGGGTATGGCTGTCAATGGACAAGGCCTGGGGTTATCTTAGGCCCAGTTTTTGAACTGCACGTGCCAGGCCAGACTTATCAAAAAATTTATTTGTTAGGTCCTGCCCTGGACCATTAACAACCCTACTGATGGAGCCAAGTGAAGCTGCCCATGGGTTAGCTGCAGGTATCTATCCTTTGGCGGGTGTATTACTCTAATAAAATCAGCGCTACCTACCATGCCAGTTTACTATATGTTGTTCTGTCAGTGTCCTGCCAGTATGATTGATAAGTGGGAAGAATTTCAAAGGAACCTCCTCTGGAAAGGGGTCAAAAATACAAATAAGTTTCACCAGGCAGAGTGGGAAAAAGTGCGTAAGCTAAAGGATATGGGAGGATTAGGTAGAAGACATCTCAAAACTATGAATATTGCTGTGTTGGGAAAGTAGATGTGGAAATTTGGAAGATGGAGTCCATGGAAAACTGCGATATCTTCCAAGTCTGGGGTGTGTGGGAAGGTGGTTGGTTCACTGATCGATCATCAGCATACGGAGCATCAAGCTCATGGAAAGTAGTCTCTCAAGGGGTGGAGGATCTTTTTAGGAGAGAAATATATTTTTCTTTAGGAAATGGCTCCCATATTTGATTTTGGGACGATACATGGTGCGGTGGTTGGCCTCTTTCCTTAGCCGTTCCCCATTTGTATATGGTGGTTAATGCAAGAAATGTCTTCATATCGCAGTGTTATTGATGCTTTGGGATCAGAAAGTGGAGTCCCCCATAGAAACCTCAATGAGAGAGAACTCCGGGAATTCATTAGTCTCATAAAACAGCTTCTATACTAGTCCTTCGGCCGGGAAGCATGATAGGTGGGTTTGGAGGTACACATTTTAGCCAGATTCTTTGTCAGATCATTCCATCATTTACTCCATGGTGACTCCAGATCTAGGCCATCGAATCTGATCGCATCTATATGGAAGTTTCCTGTTCCTTCATGATTTCTGGCTTTTGGGGGGCTGTGGTGAAGGATAAGGTGCTCACAGTTGATCACTTAAGGATTAGGCAGATGATAATTCATAATGTTTGTATGTTGTGCCTGAGGGATGTAGAATCAATGAACCATCTATACATGCACTCTTGCTTTTGTTATTCAGTATGGTGCAGCTTTTCTTTGTTCTCGTTAAGGTTGAGTAGGTTACACCAAAATCAATTGAGGAACTTTTCCAGGTTTGGACTGAAGTTTGTAGAGGTTCAAACAGGAAGGTTTTGTGGAGATTTACCTTTCTTGCTGGTCTACGGTCGATTTGGAGGGAGGCTAAATGGGTAATAACAGGATATTTCGGGATATGATGTGCTCGTCTCTTGAGGAGTTTCCAAGAGCGAGGTGGTTATTAGTAAATAGGGCAATGGCTTGTAATTCTTTTCTTCTCTTTTCAGTTGGGGATTTCAAGGGTGCTTGTGGAGAGTCCTCTGTTTTATTTTCGAGCAGGTGATGCCTTGTCATCCTCTGTGTAGTTGTACCTCTTTTTCCTTCTTTTTTCTTAGAATATATCTGACTGCATTAAGAAAAAAAAAATGCTGCTGATTCGAGCTGGCTGGACTGAGTTTCAAGTCAATTCAGCAAGTTTTAGAACTATGGTTTCAACCGAGCTAGAGCCAATAAAAAACTTCTATCCAGAGATGAGGATACAGTAACTGACAGTTACTTCCATGGTCTTTCTGAGAAAATTCTATACAAGACTTAAAAAGAATGGGCGAAAATGGGAGTTTCCTTGACAAAGAGTACAAGCTTTCATTTCTCATTCCCGTATATTCTGGTCATGGCACCAATTTCCATTATTAAAATTGACCAGATTTCTACAACTAACTTCGTTAACAGCATGAACATGAATTACAGAATACAACAGCAATGGAGCAGACAAGTCTTGTACAGATATGATTTATCTAATATAATTCTACAGAGATTACCTTGAAGATTTGGCAGAAAGACATCTTCCACATGAGACGAGCTTCAGCAGAGAACGCGGTCTCCTTGTCTTGAATCTCAAATGTGGGAGCTGCAAAGAAAGAACTTCATCTGTGATCCAACGGATAGCAGTAGCAAATCTAATTGTTTCCTATCAATTACTTCTCAGAAGGAAATTTATTTTCTTTTAATTTTACAATTATTTCTTAGAAAATCCACTCAAAACACTTCAATGTAATTGATTATTATGCTAGTCTAGCCAGGTGCTGAGTTTAGATTTTTTATATATATATATATATATATATAGAGAGAGAGAGAGAGAGAGAGAGAGAGAGGAATACTCAGCTGCGCACCAGTTCTCACGAGTTTTTGTGAGAAATCATTTCTGGTGATATGAAATCAAAATCTGAACCGTCCACCTGATGCAGTACCCCATGAAACTCCTAGGGCCCAACTCTTACCTTGATCCAAAACATTGTTGGGTCATGACGAGAGGAGCAAATCAAAGGAGGAAACTATTTCCTTTTGCCATGGCCCACCAGAGTTTTGTGTTAGGGTAAAAGTTGGGCCCTGAGGGTTTCATGGGGTGTTGCATTAGGTGGACGGTTCAAATTTTGGGCTCATATCTCCGGAAATGAGTTCTCAAAAAGTTCTCAAGAGAACTGGTGTGCAACTGAGCATTCCTCTCTCTCTCTCTCTCTCTCTCTCTCTCTCTCTCTCTCTCTCTCTCTATATATATATATATATATATATATATATATATATATATATATATTCTAATGGGCACTAGATTTTTATTCTTAACTGATCTTAACATCACCCACTCACCCACCCACAGAGAGAGAGAGAGAGAGAGAGAGAGGGAGACGGAGAGGGAGAGTGATGAGGACATCTGAGCATCATACCAGAGAAGTAGGGCTGAGCCAGTCTCCTTATGGCCAATTGATCATGACATGGGGCCCACTTGGCTCAATTCACATTCCTAGCCACGTTGAAGACCGCATGTGCATGCATCTTTAAAGACCCCACATTGGAAAGATGCACGTGGGCTACATATAAGAGCTTGTTGGACACGATGATCGGACCATTAGATCATCATCATCGAACATCTTGATCATGGACCCCCATGGGCCACAAAATAATTTAGTTGTTTAGATTATTTACACGCTTTTAATTTATTAAGCGTCTTTATATTGAAAATCTTATCCGAGAGCATCTTTTTGTAAAAGGTCTTTTCTGAGACTATAAAATAGAATCCCAGGGGGGGGGTGGCGCCCTAATGCCATTATTTTGGTATATATATAAAAAAGCTTTGTGTTTTCTCTTCTTCACGTGATTTGAAGAATACTTCATGTGATTTGGAACTTAGATGTAGTGTGATTTCATTCCCCATTCAATGGAGGTGCGAGGCTTCCATCTACCATCTTCCTTCTCTCTTCCTTTCTATCAAAAAGTGGTATTTTTTCGAAAACTTTATCTCTCTTCTTCCCTTCCAATCTAAAACTATACAAATCATTTTTTTTTTCAACTTTTCATCATCCAACTTCAACCCCAACCGAAATTAACCATTGAGGACCCAAAAATCCCTAACTTCCTAAAAGCTTAATTTCTCTCTACCAATACTAAAATCCATCAATTCCCTTTAACCAATTTACCTAATTTATACTTAATTTCATCTTTTCTTCAAATTCTAAAAAACCCCAATTCCAAAATCTCCAATTCCAATGAACCCTAAATTTTCAATTTTCAAAATTTTCCCTTCATAATCCTAATCATAAAACCTACACGTCAATCCTTTGAGTGTGGAGCATGCCTATGCTACATTGGAAGTTCTATCCTTCCATCAAGCCTAGTTTTAATTGATTCATGTGATTTATTAGCATGCGGGCATGTGATTTAGGTTAAATAAGATTTTATTTCCTATTGTTTACTCTTAATTACGTGCTGGGTTAACATCTTTTGTTAAGTGAATTATTTTATGAATTTTTTCATAATCTCCATGTTGCATGCTAGCATTAAATCATGTTAAGTGCCTGCATAAGGGGGAGGAAGAAAGAGAGAGAGGTCTCAAGTCCAACCAGTTGGACCACAAGTTATAGTCCACTCAGTGAAATACTTCCATTATGTTAAGTGCATGCCTATTACAACACATCCAATAGCTTAGCCCCACCATGAGGATCAACTTAAGCCAAAATCAGCCCTATCCACTCATCAGGTAGGCCACACCATAAAAGACAACATCAGCCATTGATAAATAGAAAACGCAAATGTAGCCTACTTGATGAGTGGATATTAATGATTTTCGTACTAGGCGATCCTGGTCATAAGGCCAAGATATTGGATGGGTTGGATGCCGCATGAACTTAACAGGTTGGAAGTTATCTGCTAGGTGGACCGTAACTGGTGGTCCAACCGCTAGGACTTGAGACCTTCTCATATATATATATATATTTGTTTGTTTGTTTGTCCCCTTTTCTTTTAATGAATCGTTACTTCTGGAATATATATATATATATATATATATATATATATATATATATATATATAGGGATATTTTTTCAAGAATATACGTGCGTTTTCTAGTAAATATACATTGAAGAAGCATTGGAAAAGTAACATTGAAGTGTATAAAATACACACATCACAACCCATGTATTCTAGATATAGAAAGTAACATTGGAAAAGTAAAGTAAGATTCTCATAAAACACCAAAATGGTAACAAGCAAAATGTTCATTAGTTTTTGAGATATTTCAACTCCCTGGATAGAAAAAATACATGGACTCTAATGCAACATTGAACATTCAAAGCAAAGATGATATCAGTAGATGTTGTAACGTATAGGCATAATTATGCCTTGAAATCTTCCTGATTTCTACTTCAAGTCTAGCACCCTTGTAAGAGATGAGTATATGATAAAAATGGAATCTTTCAGAACAGTACCTTCCCCCGAGGGATTCTAGAAGCTTTCCAGCAAAGCAAGCTTCTTGATCTGGGTTCTAATCTCCTGAAAGACAAGAAACCATCAGATCCAACCAGCAGAGTAGAAGAAGATATTTTGGTACTCGAGGACGCATGGAAGGTAAGCACCATCACACTTCTCATGAATAACATAAAGAACTATATAGGCATTAACTAAAAGCATGGAACTTCTCGATGCATGGAAAACTAAAGTTCAACTGTTTTTAACATATACTTGTATCTTGCGCATAAATCCCTTCATTTTGACCTAATCAAATCTTGTGACTTTCACAGAAATCCCTTCATTTTGGTCTCATGGAAATTGATCCCTTTCCTATTTATCAGCATGTCATTGTTAAGATGCTAAATGTTAGCACATAAGGTCTTCATATCATCATATGTATACTTTATCATTGGCTATTGTTCATGGCATATTATATAATTCTGGAGTATTATATATGTACTTTTTTTAACGGTAGTATTATACATGCATGCATTAGCAATTTAGCATATCATAAGCAACTTCCAATTTTAGTATCCATTAGCATGGTGCATTATTTGTAAGAATATATTTCTAATCTATAGAGGCCATGCTTCTTTTATGATACAACCTCAATTCCTCCATAAACTATGGCTCCATTGGAAGACACTATGACAATGCTTTGTGCATCCACTCTTAAGATGAACTTTGTCGATTCATGAAAAGCCAAGAATGACATCTCTGGCCAGCCTTGTTTATAAAAAGATTTACAAATTGGTCAACACTGAGTCATAGACCCCTTTTTGGTACCAATTCGTGACTCATTTCATGAACATGGGGTCATCTTGGTCCCAATGCAGTTAAAGGTGTTAGGCCTGCACCAAGTGCAAGCGCCCCAAAAACATCTGAAATGCCTAGGCATGCACCAGGAGAATCAAACCACAAATTATTATTATTATTATTATTATTTGTTAATCTTATATCATACAGATTACACGCATACACACAGACATTGGTAGTTTTGGCCCAAAACTAATTTTAAAACAATGGAGTAAAACTATTTGTTAAGTTATCACATCCATTGGACTGCAAGAAGACAAACAAAGCCTCAAATTGCTTTCAAGAAGTCCAATATGGTTATCTAAAACACTGATAGAAGAAGAAATGAAGAAAAAGAATATCAAAAAATGTTGTAAGGACTAAGGAGGCAGGCACACACATGCAGAGCAAAGTCTTTCCTCCCACAATGGGTGTCAAAATACCCAAAGCAGACCTTTTGGAGGTACCCATGACATCATTTGTGGGTGGCGCACTGACGCATGTATGGATAGCAACTTGTATGAGGCCCAGGTGGCCCAAGCGCCTCAGGAACACACTTGGTCCACCTAAACACATTCCCAGTTCACAGATCCATTATGAAAGAAGCGCAATCTTTCAAGATTGATCTGTGGAGGCAAGGACGTCAATCTGTGAAGACAGGGTGGTTTGCTAAACAAGAGTATGAGCTGACAAAACTCATAGCTTTTTTTAAGTTTAGGTTAAGAATCAGAAGCAGGAGCAACTAAAGTGAATGAATCCGTTGACTAATGTGAGTCTTCTCTCAGAACACAAGGTGAATTGTTAGTTCTTAGAAATGTGGTAAATGAATGAATCTGTTAGCAACTCTAAGTTTGATGAAATCGTGGATCCCATCACCTGATTTCACACTGTCCATGAATGTCATCTCTTGTACACAGGAAATAATGTGGTAAATGATATTTTTATGTAAAGGTTTAGTTCACATTGTCATGGCCTTATTTGCCCAAAGTTGAGAACATAGCTGCATTATTTTTTTCATTAATGATTAGAATAGTGAAAGCAGAACCAAATGAGAAATCATGAGGAAGAATAATCTAGCCATAATACTTACAAATTCTCTTGCTCAAGTTTTTCTGCTATAGAAATTGCTTTGCGTCTAGACCATCCACTTCGTTGTGTACGCCCTTCTGCCTGCTGAATTACATGTGCAAGGGATACTTTGCCTCTCACCAAGCTTTGTCTCTGTGGTTGTTCTCCAACTTTCCTTCCTTCTGTTTGAGAACCCAAGGTAAGCTGATGGGAAGATGCTGCTTCTTCTACCCAAACACTTTCCATACCTTTTTCCTCACACTGTGGAATGTTAATCACATTTTCACTGCGTTCATGTTCCTGCAGAGCCGCTCCTATTTCAACTATTTCACTCTTTGCAGTTTCACGGGAGTCAGAATTCAAATGTCTACCTTGAATAGAACCAACCCCTCTGGCGGATCTATCTTTTGGAAGTACTTTAATATGATTATCAGAACTAGTTTTCATTACCCTGTCAATGGTACTCATCTGAGTAGTGCCATTCTCAGAAGCTGGTAAGGTGAGTTGAACTTCTGCTTTTGTGTCCTTCCTGGATTCACATCTGATTTCAATAGTTACCGGAGAACCAAGAACAGATTCAAATGCTTGTAAAATGTATGCCCTGAACTTCTCTGCCTTGGATTTATTCACATGCGAGTTGAACATTAATTGCGCAGTTGGAGCTGAAGGGAAAGAAGTAACAAATCAATCAGCGAATTCAAAGTTCAAATACAAGGTCTAAAAAAACAGGCATGTTAATGTGGACGCTAAGAATCAGTAGTTTCAATTGAATCACAGGATGGTGTGATTGGAAACAAACCATCAGTTTGACAGATGAATGAATAAACACTATCAGGAATAGGAAGCTATAATAGCAGAATACAAAATTTCAGCATGAGTATTCCAAAATCTCAGACACCATACTTGAACATATTATTTTTTACGATAGTCAAAGCTATAAAGGATTTAGTGCATGCATCAAGCCTAATATTGTTTTCCTTCAGTTCATTGAGAAAATAAGCTTCCTGGCAGACTTGTCCATGCTTGCCAAGTTGTTTCAATACATGGTTCAGTCTGGGTTGTAGGTGAATTTCGTATGCTATGATGAAAATTGGAAGAAATGTTCAGCAAGAGAAGGACAATAAAAGATTTAGGATTTTCATATGCTTTCAGTTGATGAGCAATGCCATATGAATCACAGGATGGCGTGATTGGAAACAAACCATCAGTTTGACAGATGAATGAATTAGCACTATCAGGAATGGGAACCTATAATAGCAGAATAAAAACTTCGGCATGAGTATTCCAAAATCTCGGACACCATACTCGAACATATTCTGTTTCACGATAGTCAAAGCCATAAAGGATTTAGTGCATGCATCAAGCCTAATATTGTTTCCCTTCAGTTCATTGAGAAAATAAGCTTCCCGGCAGACTTGTCCATGCTTGCTAAGGTATTTCAATACATGGTTCGGTCTGGGTTGTAGGTGAATTTCCTATGATATGATGAAATTTCGAAGAAATATTCAGAAATAAAGGACAATAAAAGACTTGGGATTTTCATATGCTTTCAGTTGATGAGCAATGCCATATGAATCACAGGATGGTGTGAATGGAAACAAACCATCAGTTTGACAGATGAATGAATTAATGCTATTGGGAATGGAAAGCTATAATAGCAGAATAAAAACTTCGGCATGAGTATTCCAAAATCTCGGACACTGTACTTGAACATATTCTGTTTTACAACGAGTCAAAGCTACCAGATAAACTCCAATTACAAAGGATTTAGTGCATGCATCAAGCCAAATATTGTTTTCCTTTACTTCGGTTCGTTGAGAAAATATGCTTCCTGGCAGACTTGTCCATGCTTGCTAAGGTATTTCAATACATGGTTCAGTCTGGGTTGTAGGTGAATTTCGTATGATATGATGAAAATTGGAAGAAATATTCAGAAAGAGAAGGACAATAAAAGATTTAGGACTTTCATATGCTTTCAGTTGATGAGCAATGCCATATGAAGGAGATTTAATACATAAGAATATTAATATATTTGTTTGCAAGTGGTATGAGATAAAATCAGCATTGAAGCCAAATTTAAAACATCTCATGCAAACACACAGAAAATTTAAAAGATCTTGAGTGAAATACTTGGCTCTATGAGGCTGTAAGGATCTGTTTGGTAGTAGGAAACATAATATATTGGTAGGACCATTGCAGCAAACATGTAAACATTAAACCTTTTTCTCTGCATGTCATCTATCTTTTAATGTTTAAATTGGTGAAAATGTCCATGAGAAAAAAAATTCCACAAATTGTTAAGTTTTTTACTACTATGGTTTGATTGTTAAAAGGACAAAAGAAATGAAGGAACAGTTGCCTTCGGGGTGAATAGTACATGACATTGTGAAATTTAGCTGCTTGAAGGAACAGCTTTAGACATTTGAGGCCTTCCACATGGTTGAAAATGGTCATGATAACAGTTCAAAAAACTCAACAGAATAACTTCAGATATTATAATGATATAGATGTTGTGAGTGTTGTCATGACCAATCAATCATAATACAAGCAATGGGAAGATATTAGCAATGGTGTATGGATTTCGTAGCTTACCTGCACCAAAACTGACCGAAACCAGCTTTCCTTCTTGATGCATAAACTGCTTTAGTGGATTTATCTGAATCTTCTCAAGCACTGCCAACCAAATTTCTTCAATTTCCTTACGACCTTTACCAGGAATCTGCCCCCCACTTGCTCTAGTTACATCAGTAGACGTTCCTTGAGTCACCACAGAATGTTTCTTTCCTCCAATATAGTTGCTGTGCATGATAACATCATTAGCGGTTCCACTGTCAGGCATCTCAGCCTGTTCAACATTGTCTCTCTTGCTGGTGTTTAGGACCATGGGACTATGATTAAAACTAGTATCTGTCGAAGAACTTGGCAACATGTATTGCTGATCCGGAGCAAGTTGAAGCAGTGCAGCTGTCAGCCAAGTTAGCCTGTCATTTGACATTCTCAACTGTTTTTCAGCTTCTGATAATGTTTTGAGAGCCTGACGCAATTTTTCCATATCTTCTTTGGATACTGAAATCAGCAGAACTAATTTATTATGAGAAGTAAAAGATAGAACAACTCGATATCATACTGAAACCTGAAAGCCAAATACTCTAATTATTATCTAATTTTAAATGGCATAGAATAAAATGTATTATTATATATGCAACAGAACAGACTATTAAGTAGTCGCTCATTCAGTAGGTAAATAAGGAAGCTAATATTGCGGCAGATAACCATGTTAAAGAGTAGGAATCCATATCCATGGCCGCACTTGCTGCAATGAATTAAGATAAACGAATATTGATGAAAGAAAGGTGGGAACAAGAATTTGGGACTCACATGTTGGTCGGCGGAAAAACTTTCTTCGTAGTCTTTCTCTGGTGAATACGTAACTACCAGCAAGAATATCAGTTATTATAGTCGCAAGCTGTGACATCAATGCCAGAGGCTCCACTCCAGCTTCCATTATCTCTCTTAAATTCTTTACAGTGTTGACGGTGTCCGCGGATAATGCCAAATCAAGAAGATCCACCAATTTTTCATCAGAGATCAACCCAACCTGGAAAAGATTCAAATGAATTGAAAAACAGATTCCGGTCTAATATTCAAAACAGTAACTGACTTCTAATCAGGTAGTTGCACTCTGAGAATCTGTCAGTATGAAGCATCTTCACATATTCATCTACTCAAAATATAATTATTCATGTTGTCGGAAACTTAATACCAAGCTTATAAATAAGCTGTCACAGGAAGATCTTTCCTAAGTAAAGAAAGAAAAAGTTTTTGACAAAGGACTACCGAGATGTCCAAGTGTGAAATGATCTCATGCTATTTTACTCGTACCAGTGATTTTGGAATTTACTGAGCAGTTAAATTGCACTTGTTACACAGGTAGTGATGCAGGACAATTAACCACTTGCTCTAAAAGCTCGAACTGTTAGGGCATGGCGAATCAATCCCTTTATCTCAAAGCCCAGGCCCCACATCTCATGGGTTAGGACCTCGGACGAACCCCCCTCGTGGGCCACAAATCACATGGGTACCGCCTCACACAGGCCGCCCACCCCGAGTGTGCCCCTGTATCCCACGGGCAACCTCACTCGAGCCCGGTGTGAAAATGCCCCTGCATTAGGTAGTCATGATACTTCACATCCTGGTCATTATGTTTCATGACTCCACTAGTCATATGCTCCTATATCGAACATGGCTAATCCCATTTTAGAAGGGCAATCAATACTTAGTGTCCAAGATCATAAAGGACATACACCAACAGCAGAAAACTGTGTATCTAACGATTCAACTACTCAAAATAAACCTTTACTCACAAAACTAGGTCAGAAACCAAGTTACACAACAGACGCTGTCCGTCAAACCCTTGTTCCAAGTTCTTTCCTTCCCCCCTCATCCATCTTCATCAGAGGCATGTTTTCTGCACGTTTGAAGTAGTTGAAATATTTAAGGTGAATTCCTGGCATCAAGCATTTTGATCAGCTCTCCCATTTGGAGCTTAATACATCTTGCTAATTTGTGTGAGTGCATTATTCATAGCATCAGCTTATTTGAAACCTTGTAAACTCTAGCATAAGTTGTGTTTGAGAAGAAGAGAATACAATAATCTACAAATCAAACATGTATTGAGTGTGGCATTTTGTGTTGAATCTCCTATCATGTCACCATATGCCCCCTCAATAGATAGAAAATGCAGATTTTATTTTATTTTTGATGAACTGTCATTGCAAAGAGAGCATCACCCCATGCAACCACCACATCATAGGGCCCTACTCACATTCTTTCCATGTTTTTTCTTTCCCGTTTTCTTTCTCATTCATAATTTTGTCTACCATTTTTATTTCTTCTCTGCCCATAATTTCATTTCGTGGTCCACTTTCGTGATAGTCCTTGTTGTGAAGCACTTTGTCCTTTATTACATTCGTTAACAAGGGAAAACACTTGAGGTGAGGATACAGCTGAGATTCATTTAGAAGTATTCCTTTCAGTGAGTACGAGGATACAAGCTACTCCGAAGACAAGATGTCTTCTGACTATTCATTATCCTTTCCATAACAATTGACAAAAGCAAACTTCATTTCTAGATCTTAAAAATGTCTTCCAACATGGAAACTGCAGAAGGAAGTTTCCATTGCTAAACACTTGGGATTCACTCTAGAAAAAAGAAACCTGACTGGTCATCCAAAAAAGTAATATTGGTCCAAAGTGAGCTTCATGTGTACAGTTCTGAACATTCGTGAAGTGAACTTAAAAGTTTTTTCAGGTCAACCACTTATTACTTTATTTTTATAAAGAGATACTCCATAGACAAGTGTATGCGAACAATATACAGGTAACCTGAGACAATTATTCAAAAGAACTCCAAGATTGAAGTTAACTGACGCCCATGGAAATTATAGAATCAACTATCTTGTAAGCAAATTAAGAAACGGTACTATCTGTCCCTCTGTTTGAGAGGGAGTATTGAAATTTGTAACGCCTTACACCCCATTATTTTCTACCAAATTTTCATTTTGTCTAATTTATTTGACCATATCAAAAGAAAAGGTTGCTTCATGTGACAAACAAAACATTACCTGATGAGATCTTCTACGGCCCATGCTCAGATACATGGTATGCAGATATTTTCACTAGAATTTCAATTGAATGAAAAAGGAATCACAGATATACATGAAAGATGATTCTTGTGTGAACAGTACACACCATGCAAGTATAAGTGAACAGATTATCGCGTGCTTCCCTTCTAAGCATAATTTTGAAGCATTAATGAAAACCATAAAAGTCAAAACACACTGATAAGTGAAACTGCCCTAGAAGACATGCAGCAAACAAAATATGACAGATCTCAGAATTTCAAAGGAATCTACCAGGCATGATAGCCTTTCTTAGTAGAAGTTAAATACTGATGAATATAACAAAAATGAAGACCAAATTCTTAACCATGCCACTAACCCTTCCCTTGGAATCAGATATGCATACATTTTATTAAAAAGCAGTGACAAGGATAAAGAACTTACAAGCTCCTGAACCAGTGGAACTGAGATTCTCTGCCCAAGCAAACTCAGTTGGTCGAGGGTCATCTCAGCATCCCTCAATGACCCGTCTGACCGTGATGCTATAAGTTTCAGTGCATCTTTATCAATTTCTAGATCTTCCTTGGTTGCAATCCATTGCAAAGTATAGATGATATCTGCATCCTTCAATTTCGGGAAAAAGAACTTCTGACACCTGGATACGATTATATGAGGCAAATGATCAAGACTCGTACTGACAAGGACAAAAACCACACGTCGGGGTGCTAGGTCAATGACCTTCGAGATGGCACTCCAGGAATCAGGGGGTAAAGTATCGCAATCATCGACAATGAACACTCTATACTGAGATGGCAATTGAGATATCTTCATGTTGTCAAGAAGATCAATCATACTCTCGAAGTCAAAATTACCAACAGGGCTCACTTCCAGCACATTTCGGCTCTTACCCAGGTCATGTGCAATGCATGAATTACAAATGCCACAGGGCTTGGGATGCTCTGGAGATTGGCAGTTTAGAGCTCTGGCAAATATGCGAGCGCATGAGGTCTTCCCTGTGCCATGAGGACCATAAAAGACATAAAGAAGCCCAACTTTCCTTCTTACAACAGCATTTGAAAGAGCTTGTACCACCAAGTTCTGCCCTATCAGATCCTTGAAGGTTTTCGGCATGTACTTCTGAGTCAGACTTTTGTGTCTACCACGGCGGCGTCCTCTAGGGTTACGCCGATCACCCGATCTTGCTTCAGAAGCAAGATCAGAATCTCGATCGTGCCTCAAACTGTGATTGGCGAATATACCAAGCTCCCCTGAATACTCACGTGCCCAAACAGCATTTTCTGTGCTATCCTGTGAACCTGATGGCTCGATTAGTAGAGGAAGCGCCTCAGAATCAGATCTTGGGGATGAACTCGAGTGATCAGATGCCACCACAGGAATATCTGAATCATCTCTTCGGCCATGTGGAAGTGGGCCTGCTGCTTTCCTTAATCTCGATTCAGATAGCCCACAAGATAAACTCCTTCCAGCCATGTCCAGAAATGTTTTACCTCTATGGTGAATCCTTGACCAATTCCAAGGAATCCCACACCCATTTCGTGGAGCTCGCGTGACCTCAAGCTCAGCATCATCATCCTCTCCTTCCTCTATATAATATTTTGGGCGTGTTGAAGTACCTGGGGCTAATGAGTTTGAAGCCACTGACAATTCATTGGGAGCTCCAATATCCCTCGAACCAATAGAAACCCGAGCTCTCCTTGTGCTTCTGAACTTGCGTCTCTTCCCCCTATTCAATCCATTGCAATACCCACGGATGCTTGCTTCTGGTTCCTCGCTAATTTTCTCCACACTCACACGCCTTCCATGACGCAGTCGACTGCGGGAAGACTCTACATCCTCACTGTCTGCTGTACGTTCTTTCAATTGCTCAGAGAGGGTCTTAAGATAAACATTTGAACCATGATCATCCCCTTTTGGAGAAATCCTTTTATCTTTTGGTTCCACCTTCCGAGAAACTGAGGCATGGGCCCCACCTGAATCATGACCATCTCGTATAGGCCTCTCACTTCTGCCCGAAACATCACTTTTGCGATTTCTCCTGCTGGATTCGTCTCCTTTACTTCTTCTAGCATTCCTAACTTGATGTGTGCTACTACGGTCGCTAAAACCCACTCCACCCTCACTCGCTCTGATTACTTCTGCAGCAGCGACCTTTGATGTCACTAGACTAGCAACAGGGGGGGAGCTTCCCGACAATCTCCCAACTTCCCTCCGACGCTCTCCCCCTACAGACCTCCGCCCCCGGTGAAAACCGGCCTCCTCCTCCAGTCTCCTAGCCAAGGAATCAATGACTGAAGGAGAGTGCCACGAAGGCGGGCTAGTGGATGGGTCTCTGAGCGACCTCGACCTCTGCAGGACAATGAGGTCTCTCATCAGAGACCGCTCGGCCAAGATGGGGCTTTGCCGATGCATGTGGTTTTTCAAGTGGATGCAATTCGTCAAATGCACATGGTTGCGGAGGTGATCGCTGATGGCCCCATTCTCATCTTTGAGAAACCTACCGCGGACAGGTCTGGTCATGATCAGAACCGATATGGGCCCCACGGCAGAAATGGCGGTGAGTGGAAACAACCGCAGAAAGAATATTCAAGCATTTTGGGCTTCCACCAAAATGCCACAACCACCTTCGACCGTAACGGAACCGAACCATATTAAGAAATTCATTCCATCCAAACAACAAAACTGATGCAATCAACACCAAAACCATTCCCCACAACCATCCAATTACAATCCCTCTCCGAGACGAAATCAGAGAGAAAGAGCAGCCATCTAATCTCCAACTGAAAAACACGAACTCAACCCCCACTCTTCACCAAAAATCATTCACCGAATCGAATCTCAACACGATAAAAACAAGTCAAAAAGCTTCGTTTCTTACAACGGAAAGGACAAACATCAACTGGAATAAATCTGTAGACTCGAAACTCTTACTCTATGGAAAATCGCCGCCGTTGGTTATACCAGAAAACAGCAATCTTCTTTGATCTCGCATCGGAAGCTCTGCTATAACCAATGGATTCTATTCTCATCCCGAAAGCAAGCAACAGAGAATGGTTTATAGATCTCTTTCTCCCTCTCTCTCCCTCCCTCCCTCTCTCTCTCTCTCTCTCTCTCAGAGATGAAAAAGCGTCGTTTGAGCAGAGATTTGGAGAGTAGCAAAAGGGTGGAGAAGGGGACGGATGAAGAAATTCAGAGCACTGAAGGTGACAGTGAGCTGAGTTGAATTGAAAAACGACGGATACCTTTTCTATCCGTTGCACTGCTCTTTTAGAGCGGATCTCACTGCCATTCACATGAGCTTTCACGTTCACGAGGGTTTCTTTCCCTTCAGAAGATGAGAGCGAGAGAGATGGATCCGGACAAAGAAAGAGAGAGGGGAACCCATGCTTTTCAAAACGGTGGTGCGTGTGTTTTTATTTTACGTTTTGTTCTTTTATATTTTATTCTTATTTTTCGTGGGCCCACAGTTGCGGAGGTTCTCTCGGATAGGCTCCTATGTTAGTTTTGCAACTTTTAGAAAATGATGGTGACTCTTTAAAATTACACACGGTGTAGTTTTCATGCAACCCAGACCGTCCAAATTGCTGAACAGCTGTGGATGGAGCATAACTGAAAATTTTCCCTAAGAAGATAGTTCTAAACAACTGATTTTGACCACTCATGATTTTACCCTTTTCCATCCATTTGATAGCCGGTATTGGCATTGTTTGATTAGTGTGATCTGAAAATGTGAGCAATCCACCATCCGACTCACAATTTGGATGGTCTGGATAGATGTAGATCAATGCCACGTTTGAGGACAATGAGTCACCACCATTCTTTAAGTGAGTGTAAAGGTAATGCAGGAATTAATATAAACCTTTTTTTCGGTAAACTAGAGATCATGTCCCGTTAGGCACATAAATTGCACTGAAAAGGAAATGAAAAATGGGATAGAGGCTGCTAGATTAACGGTCCGGATCATCACTTGGCTAGGCAGAAGGAGATGCCCTTCTATTAAACAAAACGGGAAAAGAGAAGACACTATGTTTGGATAAATTCCGGTCAGAGCCGAACAAATCAAGGGACCCTTTTGGTTGACTTCGGGAGTTTCACCACCTGTGGGTCCTTGCTCTTGCTCGGGTGGTAGACTCTCGGGAGTTCAACACCCGGTCAAGGGTTTGGGTATCCATAGGTGGTGAAAACCCGCAACGGTGTAAGTGTGTGTCGTGAGTTAAAAAAAAAATAATAATAAAATAAAATAAAAGGGAGGACCCTTATGGATGAACCTCCTCCCAATTACAAGCAGTGGAGGGTTAATCTTACCGGCTTATTTAGACCTCTTATCTATCAGTTTTATAACCATCCATTTAATGGTTACCAGTCATGATGTTAGGATTATACATTTTTTTGGTTGTCGTTCTATACTCCATCCATCAGGGGGCAGACTAAGAATTGGTCGGTCCAGATCATCTAACATGTGTGCCAAAACATGCGCGGCGCAGTATGCTTGTCAGCTCGTTTCGGAGGGACAGCGCCTCACACGGGCAAAATACTACGCGTGTACCGAATCCTGCGTATCAGGGTGGCCTTTTAAAACAAAAAAATATAATGTTAGTTTGTTAGTACACCCACCGTAAGTTTTAGCCAACCCCATGAATCAAACGAGGTATCTTTCATTCAGTCCACCACTCGAGCTATAGGTCAGTGTAGTCGTCCCGTGGCCTATTCAACAGTTGGATGGCAAATAAACATTACACTGAGCCTTAGAAAGTTTTGACAGTTAGCATTCAATCACCCCTATTCTTCTCTTGTGTGGTTCACCATAGGTTTGGATTTGTCCCATTCCTAAGGGTGTGTTTGGGCAGTGGGATTATAAGGGTTTAGGTGGGATGGGATTCATCTGGTTATGTGCTAATTTCACTCCATGTTTGGAAAGAATAAAACAGCTTGTAATTATATTAGATAGAATTGCATTGGTTCCTGTGCTAATTTCACTCAATGTTAGCAAGTTATATAGGTCCCACCATGATGTGTGGGTCATATCTACACCGTCCACCCATTTTTCAAGATTATTTTAGAGCACAGGCCAAAAAATTAGATAAATCTAAAGCTTAAGTGGACCCCACCATAGAAAGAAATGGGGATTGAATACTTATCATTGAAAACTTTTTTAGGGCCACATAAGTTTTGATCTACCTCATTTTTAAGCTCATGCCATAAAATGAGGTTACATAACAAATGAACAGCTTAGATATAACAAGTGTATTATCTCAATAATTCCAAATGATGATGCGTATATCCATTCAATGTACAGTTATATTAACAACAAAGCATGTCATTAATCTTATCCCATGGCAACAAGGGACAATCCCTACCATTGGTAATAATTATGCTTTTTGAATCCCATCCCACCTAATCCATTCTAATCCCACCTAAGCGTGTTTGATTTTGGGTGGAATGATAAATACCATGTAAACAAATAATTATTATTTACCTATGCATTTATACCATATTTGATTTGACTGCTTACTTTTTGATACAAAAGCTAAAAATGTTGCAAAATATTCATGCCCCCATTGTGATGCGTTTTGCTTATCCACACCATTATTTCAGTTGGATTTATAGCATGAGCAAAAAACGAAAGTATATTCAAAATTCAATTGGACCACATCATACGAAAAAAAAAATTTAACATTGATTATTAAAAACTTTGTGAGGCTACTGTTTCATTTGGCGTGGGCCACTTGAGTATTCGATTTATTTTATTTTTTGTCTTATGCTTCAAAATATTATAGTAAAACCGGCGGATGGAATAGATATATCATATGCATTACCATGTAAGGTCAAAAATTAAATTTATCTTTTTTTGAACCAATTTAAAATATACAAATTCGTTTGAATTTTCAAACACATGACATCGGGAGAATTATCTTTTAGCAGTATTTACCATTTCCTTAAAAAAACAAACAGTCCTAAATAAGTTGAATAAATGCACGTACATAAATGCGGCCGACAGAACTTTTCCAGCACCAACCAGATCTGGTACTGTAGTGGTCACTTCCGAATCCGAATCCGACTTAGTTCCATGGCCCATAAATCAAGCATGTCAAATCAGTGCGTGTACGGGAAGAATCCACAGTAAAAAAATACTAGCTAGTGGTCCACATTCGACGTACACCTGTGGCCCACCTTAATGTGCAGAACGACGTTACGTTTGGAGCGAGCGAAGACACAGTTCACCCTGGCTAATGAACGGCCTCAATCTCACACATGTTATGTCGGGGACTTCGGAAACAGTCCCATCGCATCCTTCGGAGAAATGCGGTGCAACTTTATGATACTGGCCGCTCGAACGTGACAACTCAGTACTGCGAGATCAACCCTTTCATGAAGAGGACCCAACAGATCTTATTACCTTGGTACTATAAAAGAAAATCAGGCTGATCCGCTCATATTGTAATTAATATTTGTATACCGCTTCTAAACCGTCCATCTATTTTACACAGGTATCATTGCCATATTGATTATACAACTGGCCTTATTCTTACTCCATTAAATATAAATTAGCATTTATAACTTTTGATCGGATGGGATCACATATCCTTGCATGAATTATCACGTGCGAGCGCGGACTACCAAAATAGTTGCACTTGCGGGAGTACACCCGGAGGCGCTTAATTCTCCCGTGCGACGGTAACAGATGGGTGGGATTTTAATGGGACCGAAAGAAGAGATTTGCAAATCCACACGCAGGTGCATATATTAATACATCAATCATCTGAAAGATCTGATCTTTTCATTTGGTTTGAAATAATGTTTACCTCTTCCTTTTGCAAACGCTGATATTCTTATTCGTCCTTTGGGGCCCAAAATTGTTTGAAGTCAATCAACGGTTAAAAAAATTTCTCCAGCCATCATTTGTTTTGGTATGTTGTGGCTCACGATAAGTTTGAAATAACCTTATTTTTAGATCAAGAAGATATAAATATTTTATCCACTTGATGAAAAGCTAAGATATCACGAAAGTATGAGAATTTTGCACATGTGAGTGCGTGTGGATGTGCAGTGCTCCTACACGCGTGTGTAATAAGGGAAGATCAGTACCCGCTAGAAATTATAGACCCGTTTGTTTATTTAAGTGCGAGCGAAGACCGTCTACCCGCTAGAAATTATAGACCTCGTCACGCCCTCCACCGTCGCAATCACGTGAGTCCTTCCAGCAAGACGACAAAATTCGGCTGACTGATGTCGGTTGTCGCACGTGCCTAGCTTCCATGCCGTTGGGACGCGGATTAGCTACTGACAGGTTGAGCAGCGTGACTCGCTACTGAAGTGACGTCACCAATTTCTGTGGGCCCCACCATGAGATATGTACTGTATCCATACCGTCCATCCATTTAGAGAGATCATTTTAGGACAGAAGACAAAAGTATTAGTCACATCCAAAGCAGTAGTGGACCCACCACAGAAAACAGCGGAGAGAGTGACGGTCACCGTTGAAACCTTCTTAAGATCCATCATGAAGTTTATTTGAGATCCAACCTGTTCATAAGCTAACACAGAGATGAAAGAATGGAAAACACAAATATAAGCTTGATCGAAAACTTTGTGGCCCTTGGAAGTTTTTAACGGTAGGAATCACTCTCCCCACTGTTTTCTTTTGGTGGGGTCCACTGGAGAATTGGATATGAATAGTTCCTTGGAATATGCCTTAAAATGATCTCTCCAAATTAATGGACGGTGTGGATATAAAACATAAATTATGGTGGGGCTCACGGAACTTGATGACATCACTTCAGTAGCGAGTCTCGCTACTCAACCTGTCAGTAGCTAATCCGCGTCCATGCCGTTGGCGCTCGAGTCGTCATTATTTCAAGGGAGACAGGAACGGAAGCATGTCAAATCGGAAGCCTGATTGGGTATTGAATCCCCTGCGCGGTAAGCCTCACGAGTTAGTTCACCACCATTTTCATGCTCCTCATATATGCCACTCGTATACATAATCCAGACCGTCCTAACTGCGGGGAACATTTTGGATGGAGCATATGAACGCTGATCAAGTAATCCTATCCATCTACTTGATGGAAATAAATTGAATGATTAAAATTAAAATATTGACTAGTGTAAATTTCACACTACCATCTTAGGAATGTAAACAGTCTAAATGGGCGTACAACTTGACATGTGTACGGTTGATGCGTCACCATTTTTTAAAAAATAGTGCTAAACAGCCACCGGACTGGTGTCTTAAGGGCACGTTTGGTTGGTGGAAATGAATGTTATTGAATTGTATTAGACGAGATTAACATCATTATTGCAAAATAATTACATGTCGGGAAATATTACTGTATTATAGTGATCTAATCTATGTTTGAAATTAAAAAATTTCTACCTGAATTAATCAAAATCTTGATTTTTGGATAAAATTATAATCAACTAATCAAATTTACAACATATGCCATTCACTTATACACCTTCTTAGGTTTGCTAGCTCAAGTGTAATTATCTTGTAAATGAGCAATCATTATTTACTAAAGTAATTACCTGCATCTTTCCCTATGTTGACTTGACCAGTTACTTTTTAAGTATTTAAATCGAGAATTTTGTAAAATAAATATGGTGTCCACTATAATGTGTGTGGCTTATTCACACCGCCCATCCATTATGCCAAATGAATTTAAGGCATGAGCTCAAAAATTAGGCAAATCCAAAGGTCAAGTGGACCACACCACATGAAATTAAGAGAATTAAATGCCTACCATTAAAAACTTGTTGAGGCCCTTAAAAATATTAGATCAGGCTTATATTTATATTTTTTACTTATCCATGTCTACGTGACTATATGAACGGGTTAGATGGTGAATAAACCTCAATGCGGGCCTAGTAAAGAATCAACTTTCAACGGTGAACAAATTAAGTCCATTGCTTCCTTTCATGTGGGTCAATTGAGCATTAGATCTTCCTAATTTTTTCGGATCAAGCCTCAAAATATTCTAATAAAACAGATTGACGACACGAATATATTATATACATTATGATGGGGCCCACGAATTTAAGTCAATATTTTTGGACCGGTATTCTAGGTGAATTTACTCACTCATTTCCAAATAAGTGAAAAAATATAATAATTACTTATTTACAGCAATTTATCTAGATCATGAAAAACCAAACAGGCCCTTATATAACTAGAATGTCACATGTAAATGATGTATATGGATGGCGGCATGGATAAATGCATACATCAATGTAGGGTGTAGTGGATTTCAAAATCCACCCAAATCCGGCATGTAACCCATCCCAATTCCATGGGACTAAATGAGATTCCATCCCACCTAATCCCAAACTTTTCCATCCTCTCCAGATAGAGGATGGAATTGCATGAACCAAATGCAATTCTATCCCACATAATCCCATCTAATAACATGCACCGAACACTCCCTAAAAATGCATGTGGATTGTGTCCTACCCAGCTTGTCTCTAGTTGAGAACAAGCAATAACTTTGAGTAGCCAATGTGATGTATGGGTCTTATCCACCTTGTCCATCCATTTTTTTGGCATCATTTTAAGGGATAAAATAAAAAATGAGACAGATCCAAGGCTCAAGTGGACTACACAATGGGGATTGAATTCTTCTCGTTGAAAACTTCTTGAGGGGCCACATACGTTTTGGATGGATCTGATATTTGTTTTTTCTCTTCATCCAGGTCTATGTAACTTTATGAATAGGTTTGATGAAAAATAAACATCACAGTGGGCCCTAAAAAAGTTTCAATGGTGAGAATCATTATCATCGCTACTTCACGTGGTGTGGTCCACTTGAGCCTTGTATGTGGCTCATTTTTAGTTATATCCCCTAAATTAATACAAAAAATAAAATAAAATGGATGGGCGGTGTGGATAAGACCCATACATCTAAGCGGTCACTCAAAACTGTTGTCCGTTCTTGACTCGAGACTGGCAGGGCAGGATGCAATCCTAAGGGCTTGTTAGGCCAGGCAGATCCCACGGTAATAGGAGGGATGAGATCGGCAATATCCTGGGATAGGCATGACGAGCCAAACAGAACCGGTGAACTTGTCCCGGGATATGAGCAATCCCATGGATCTTAAGACAATCCACTGACATCACCATCATTACCTTAAAATTAATCCTATCCGTTGGTTAGATGGATTGGAAGGTAAAATCCTGAGATATGCAGGGCATGCCAAACAGACCCAATGAACTTGTCCCGGGATATAAGCAATCCCATGGATCTTAAGACAATCCACTGACACCATCATCATTACCTTAAAATTGATCCCGTCCCTCCTAATACCGTGGGATCTACCTGGCCAAACAGGCCCTAAGGGAGCATTTGACGCATGGTATTAGATGGGATTAGGTGGGATAGAATTACATTTGGTCCGTGCAATTCCATCCATCATTTGGATAGGATGGAAAAGGTTGAGGTTAGGTGGGATAGAATTGCATTTGGTTCTGTGCAATTCCATCCATCATTTGGAGAGGATGGAAAAGGTTAGGATTAGGTAGGATGAAATTGCATTCAGTCCCATGGAATTGCAATACGTTACACTTCAGATTTGGGTGGATTTTGAAAACCACTACACATGTGGGCCCTATATTGATGCATGCGTTTATCCATGCCGTCCATCCATATACACCATTTACACATGATATTCTGGTTATATAAGTGTATAAGTGAATGACATCTGTTGTGAATTTGGTCCATTGATTATAATTCCATGGTCCACCAAATATAATTTTGCTCAATTCGATGTATTCCCATAGAAATTTTTTTATCCCAAACATGGGATTGGATGGCTACAATACCATGATATTTCCCAACATGTAATCACTGTGCAATAATGATGTTAATCCCATCTAATACAATTCAATACCATTCAATTCCAAGGACCAAACACACCCTAAATAAAATAAAATAATGTAGGGTTCCATTGCATCATTAGGGAAGCGGATTGACTCGTGTACCACACACCAGCTATATAGCTGGTGTATTGACATCAGCAAGTTTTATGTGTCCTATCATGAGGTATGTGTTATATCCAAACCGTCCATTCATTTGGCGAGCTCCTCGTAAGGCTTGCGACGAAAAATAAGGCAGATCTAAAGATTAAGTGGACCACACTGCAAAAAATAGTGGGGGATTAAACGTCTACCATTGAAACACTTTTGGCGGTTACAAAAGTTTCGAATCAATATGAAATTTATTTTTCCTCTTCATCCATATATTTTTTACCTTATTAACAGTTTAAATGGAAAATAAACCTTATAGTGGCCTTACAAAGTTTTTAACGGTGAAAATCATGATCCTTGCTGTTGTTTTTGATGTGGTCCACTATAATGAATCATATCCAAAGCTCAAATGGACCACACCAAAAATAGCACCGTCAAAAATTTCATAGGGCCCACCATAACGTTTATTTTCCATCCAATCTGCTCATAAGGTCAAAAATACGTAGATGAAGAGGAAAACAAATTTAATATTGATTGGAAGCTCCCATTACCCCAAAAGGGTTTAAATGGTAGATGTTCAATCCCACACTGCTTTTTGCGTGGTTCACTTCATCTTTAGATCTGTCTTATTTTTTCGGCTTAAGTCTTATGAAAAGCTTATCAAATGGATGGACAATTTAGATATAATACATGCTTCATGAAGGGACCCACAGAACTTGCTGATGTCAATACATCAGCTATGTATCAGGTGTGGTGCATCAGCCAATCCGCTTCCCATGGTTAGATGGAACCACGACCTCAATGTTGAAAGACGTAGAGTTTACCAATGAACCATGAGTACGGACCCGTATTACAACCTTGGTTGTATGAACTTACAGCTTCGAATTGCACTTTGAACGGGCACTCTTCCTCCCCATGGAAATTACTGTGCTAAAGCCCAGCAACGGACAGAAGCCGCATTGTAGTTTATAGAACAAGAGGGTCCCATTTTATAAACGGCAATGATGGGATTCTTTTGGATTACATGTAGGGGACTCCAAAGTTGAGCTGAGAGAGCACATAGCCTCGTCATGTCACACAATGATGGGTGGAAGGTGAGATTGCCACGTGATTAGTGATGATAACTAACAAAAGTCATCATTGCACCATGCATGGATTACATGCATGTCGACATAGATGTCCCCCATTGTGAATATTCACATGGACAAAAACAGTTTATTCCGACTATCCCAATGATATATCTGTCGAGAATTAACAGATAAATTATACATGGAGATCAAATAGACTAGACATTGTACCTTGTTGAGACCCTATCGTTATAGGCTTGATGCCGTATTCTTCTACACCTTACATCCTTGAAGAAGTAATGGGATGTAGAGTTTGAAATCTATTGAAATTTCTCTCCCTAAGGCTCATGCGAATTTGGTAATCTCAGTTCAATTAAAACAGTATGTGTATCTTAATTGTAACACACCATCCACTTACACGATTTTGCATGTATCACAACTGAGTGAGGTCTACTAATGCTCTCGATCACACTATCCAACTCTTGAGACAATCCAGACTGCCAACCTTATAGAATTCTTATACGATTTTGAAGAGATTGTTGTTGGTCCAAATTCAATGGGCGACATTGGATGATCAAGATCTTTCGAAAAATTACATTCTCTAGATATGATCCATTCATTGGGACTACAATTTGAACAACCAAGATTGACCTACAATATCCACCTATGCCAGGTTTCAAGGGGATGAGTTGCCACAATTTAGTAAATTGTGACAAATAATTTCATCCATCCTTTTGAAAGTGAGCTGATGTTTGGCTTTCCAATTACAATGGTAATAGTGCAAATAAGTAATGACTACATATTCTTCGAGTTGTGATGCAGGGAAGTCATATGTTTGGTTTTTGAGGTTAATGATGAAAATGAGTAATGATTACTTATTCTTGGAGTTGTGTAATGACATTGTTTACATTTAGGGGACGTTTGACACTGTTGATTGAAGGAGTTTTGAGGGGGTTTCAAATCCCTTGGTTGTTTGGTAGCATTAAGTAATTGGGGGTTTCAAACCCCTTGGCTGTTTTGTAGCATTAAGTAATCGGGGGTTTCAAATCCAGGGGGTTTCCAATCCCCTTTTTGAGGGGGTTTGTAGTCCATGGTGAGAACTTGGATTACACCTAAAATCATTTTAATAGTTGCAGGTGTAACATATGTGTCACTATACACTACCATTCTATTGGGCACATGGCCCACTAATGATGATCAACACCGTCCAAACATTATCCAGCAACACTGTGTAAACATTGTCCATGTAAATCAATGATTAACAATTGTTGGTTAGTCACTTAGACATGATCTTGTGCTTGTGGCCCATCCAAGACTTGAAATTTCATCATTTTCGGGCAAAGCGCATATTTCAGCGGGCTTATCACAACCATTATGTCAAAAATTTCATATCTCACTAATTAGAGATATTAAAGTTGATTTAGTAATTAAATTCAAACCTTCATAAATATACCATGGATAGGTACTTTTGGATTAAAGTTGATTCACACTCCAAGGTGCCAAACACACTAGGAGGATTGCAAATTAGGAGGTTTCCAATCCTGGGGGTTCCAAATCTATGGGGTTCCAAATCCATGCTCCCAAACAAGCCCTTAGGGATTATTTGATTTTCTAATTGCAATAGTAATTCAAGGTAAATGGGTAATAATTATTTGAATTTTCGACTGCATTTTCAAGGTAATGTTGACGACTACCTTCATTTATAATAGTCTCATGTCATCCTTGGAAAAAACTATTACTTTCTTGGGGTCCACCAAGATATAAGTGTCTCATCCACACCGTTCATCTTTTAGCCAGCTCATTTTAGGGCACAAGCTAAATAAAGAGGTAGATCTAAAGCTCAACTGGACCACACTGTAGGAAACAATATGAATTGAGTTCCTACAATTGAAAGCTTTTTTAGAGCCCTCGAAGTTTTGGATCAAGCTGATATTTTTGTTTTCCCTTTATCCATGGATCTGTAACCTTATGAACAGATTGGTGACAAATAAACATCAATGTGAGCCTTAAGAAGAAAATAACTTTCAATGGCTGACATCTTTATAATCATTATTTCTTAAGGCGTGGTCCACTCGAGCTTGGAATTTACCTCATTTTTGGACTCATATCCTAAAATTTGTTGTTGAAATGTTTGAATGGTGTGGATAAGTCACATACATCACGATGGGATCCACAACTTTAAATCAACAATAACATGGTTTTTGTGGACCGATTTTCAAGATGTAATCCCTCGCTAATTTCAAATCGGTGAAGTTAGTCATAATTACTTATTTATACATATTTACTAAGAAAATTAATAATCAAAGAGCCATAACTACAATAACAAATTTTCTATCCTTATACATTTCATAAAAGAAAAACACAATAAAAATCATATTTTATGATATAAAAATATAATAGTTATAATTTTATTTATAAGTGTATTTAAGTCTTAATTTATAAGTTATAATTTTTACTTAAACAAATACGTTAAAATAATTGATAATGGCTCAATTACCTTAGATTACATGAGAAATTGGAATACCAAATGCAAAGCATATCGATTTACTCCATCCATCAGTTTATTGAGCTCATGTTAAGATGTGAGCCAAAAAATTAAACAAGCCTAAAATTCAAGTGGGCCACACCATAAGAAACGGTGGGAATTGAACGCCCACCATTGAAACCTTCTTGGGCTAGGGAAGTTTTGGACCAGGTCTATAGTTTTGTTTTCACTTCATCCTCTTAGGAATCACCTTTATGAACTAGTTAGATGGCATGTAAACATCACGGTTGGCCCCATCAAGGTTATTGGAGACTATTTTGTCCATGTTGTGGTGTGCCCCACTTGAGTTCTAGATCTGCCTCATTTTCTTACATCAGATCCTAATATGAACTGGCAAAACTGATGGACGGAGTGGATGTCACAGGGACATTGTGGTGGGTCCCAGAGAGCTTTGGGTTACTGGGCCTCCCTGCAGCTGGGTTGCAGGATTAAGAGGACCAGTTAGTAGTCCACCGTACTACCCAAAACCGTAGTCTGCAGAAGCTCGAGCTTACACGATGCGCACCCATTAACCATTCATCCGATAGGGCTACTGTATATAATGATAACGGCGCTAAAGCCGCCCAGATCAAATGATCCTAGTCATCCAATCAATTTGACTTTTTTACTTGTTGAATGGGAATTATTTTTCTACATTTACTGTCCATTTTCAATCAATAGTGGGGCCGCCAATCATCCAGCCAATGACAATTCTGTAGCGCAGGCCGTCCTTAATGATCCCACCAAATTAAGGGTGGGTACAAATGAAGGTGGGTACTCTCATATTAAATGGAGGTCCTGTGGGCTTCAATTTAGAGGTACTCGTCCCTTCCCTTAAAACGAAATTTCAAATGACTCCATGTACTCAACAGCTATTATATGATTCAGTACGTGGGAAACCGTTTATCTGGTGAGACGCAAGGATGATGGGATATCCCCAAAAGTGTTCAAGACTGGAGGATCTTGACACTTTGATCAATGTACCACAGCAGTAGATGGTCCATACTCTTGTTTGATTTTACAAATTTACTGTAAACGCAGGGTTAAATAATTAATTATTACAATTTCATCCTTTTTTAAAATAAGCAAGTATTTTTATTTTTGAAAGACAGTTCAAAAGAATTGGTTTAAATTTGTTAGCCTCACCATGTTGTATATGATATATCCGTGCCTTACTTCTGTTTTATTAGAACATTTTGAGGCATGAGCTGTAAAATGAGATAAATCCAACATTCAAGTTACCCCCACTAAAGTAAATGGTGGCCCTAATAAGTTTATAATGGTGGATGTTCGATTTCCTTTTTGCCTGTGGCGTGGCCCGTTGAACTTTGAATCTACCTTATTTTTTAACTCAAGCCTTAAATTTAGTTGGTATAATAGATGAACGGTGTGGTAAACCACATACATCACCATGGCCCCACATATATTTGACAGCATTCTTGATTTTAGTGTTGAAAAAAGCAAGTGCCAAATTTACCTAAGAAAATAATATTTATCCGTATATAGCACATTTACATTTACTTTAGAAAATCAATAATGCCACTCAAACAAGGTCCAAGAGAGATGCTAAGGACGGAGTTCAACTAGTTAGCGTGTGAGGCTCGCCTTGGTGTTCATGTGACATCTCACCCATCCAATAAGGTTTTCCTACCATATCAATGGGATGCCCCATAAAACAAATCAATCCAACCATTAAAAATTACACACATGGCAGATGTGTAATCAAGTTAAACTGTCATGGTACCCACTTGAGAAATTACGTAGAAGAACAATTATACTACTGTAGTCCCTTAATTAATGGTCGATTATTTGATATCCATTGGACGGTTAGCATGAAAAATAATCATTAAAAGTAATAAAGTAATTTTCCTAAATAGGATATTACAAACATTCATTTTATATTATTTTAGGTATGTCCCCTGTCCTGTTCCATATTTGGGACAGTTAGTTGCATATAAGACAAGCGTGTGAATGTAAGGGCCTGCTCATCATCCATCATACTCTACCAGAGTACCTAATAATTCCTCTTCGTATTTTGAAACATTGAAACATGCTGTATGTACATGTAGTAGTACTGTAAGTCGTCCTAAGCTTTAATGTACTTCATGGGATACAAGCTTTACGCTTTTTTTAAAAGAAAGAAAGCAATGTGTAATAAAAAGGCTTCCATAGATTATTTTTAAGGAAACTGTCACCTTACCACATGCTTGATAGGGTAGTGGATTGCGTCCTGCCCCGGCCTGGAAAGTAATCCGTACAGGCATGGCCTATATAGGGCCCGCCGTAATGCATGGATTTTATCTACGGCGTACATACATTTTTCGAGGATATGATGGCAAAACTAAAGCAGACTGAGATCGCAAGTGGACTACAACATTGGAAGTGGCGTTTGCAATGACACCTACCGTTGAAATATACCTAAGGGTCAGCGTGATGTTTATTTGCCATCCAACTAGTTAATATGTCCGTATAGACCTGGATGAAGGGACAACATACATATCAGCTTGATCCAAAACTTCCGAGGGTCTTAAAATGTTTTTAACGGTGGGCGTTTAATCCCCACTGTGTGGTCTACTTAGAGCTTTGGATCTATTTCATTTTTGGGTTTGTATCTTAAAATAATCTATAAAAATAAATGTACGGCAATATAGGGATAAAAACCATACATCACGGTGGATCCACATAACCCTACCTGTACGGAGTATCGTCGAGGCCGGCGCTGATAGATACAGGTGTTGTACGATTTCTTACCAAAGCCGAGAGAAAACTCCCGCCTGGACTGTCTTGATGTATTTGCTTTACGTCCACTCTACCCATCCTTCTTGAAAGATCATTTTAGGGTGTTGTCCTAAAAAAAATTGAAGCATATTGGAATCTTAGGGCACCACACCACAATAAATAATGGTGATTGAATACTCACCGTTAAAAACTTCTTAGGGCCACTAAAATGTTTGTTTTCCAGCCAAACTGTTGATAAGGTCGCAAAGATATGGATGAATGGACACACAAATATCATCTTGATCTAAAACTTGTGCGGCCCTCAAAAAGTTTTTAATGGTCTATCACACTGTTTTTGTGGTGGTTATACCTTAGATTTGGATGTACTTCATTTTTTATATCAGCCTCTAAAATGAGTTTTCAAAATGGATGGATGACGTGGATGCAAGGTGCATACATCACGGTGGGCCCCACAATTAGGGATCTACCGAAGCCGTGCCCAGGAGATAAGCCGTGGGGGGGAGTATCCATAGGTGGTGAAATCCCACTGCAGCGTAAGTGTGTGGGGGTGTGTGTGCGTGTGTGAAGGAAAAAAAAAAGAAGAAGCCGTGGGTGGGGCTGTGGGAACCTTCTGGATATATGTATTGTAAAGGCAAGGCCTCAAAAATGTGGTAGATAATAAGGATTGAATTCCTACCATTAAAAACTTCTTAATAGCCACAAAAGCTGCTATTTCTGATCTGTCTAGGTTGATGTAACCTTATTAACAGGTTGGATGGCAAATAAACATGATGTCAGGCTTCAAGAAGTTTTGAATAGTGGCCATTCAATCATCCTTATTTTCTTATTGTGTGGTCCTCGTTTGATTTGGATTTACCTACTTTTTAGACCATGAAATGAGCTAGCAAAAGAATAGATGACATGAAGATGCAGGACATAAATTGAGGTGGGTCCCACAGTTAAGGCATCCCCCAAGCCTTACCAAATCTACCTTACTTAAGGGGTGTTTGGATCTTAAGTTACTTAAGATACTTAATGATAAACCAAACTTATTTGTCCCGTATAAGTTACTTATATACCGCCGTGAATAGAAAAAGTAACTTATTTGGTAGTATTCAAATGTGCCTTTTATGTTACTGCAACGTAAATTTCCTGATTTTATATTGAACCGTACTCTACTTTTCTAGCTATCTGGGGTGCGGGATTTGGTAGTGAGGGGGTGAGAGGCTCTCTCCAAAGGCATTAAAAAATAAATTATAATAATAATAAATTTACCAGGAAGGTCTCACATACAACTCTAGATTAATATAGCTGGGGGCAAATGACCCACCGTGGTCTATGTATGACATCCAGTCAGTCTAACATGTTTGCTCATAATTCAAATGGGATTCTATAAAATCATGCCAATCTAATCATTAAGTGGCCACCACTTGAATTTCAAGGTTTTTAGGTGGTTATCCATTGTTTTCTTTGATACAGCCCCCCATGAGAGATTTAGATTATCATGATTCTTAGGCCATCTTATTTTCATCAAGGGACAACTTTGTTGGATGAACTTGATGTTATACATACACCGTGGTGGACCCCACATATAACTACTTGCATTCTTTTTCTCCTACAAGTTGTAGGTGAGACCTTTTTTGTTTGGTATTTCAAAGTGATGAATAGAGTTGGGCATGGGATGACTCGATCCAGCTAACTCGACTTGTCCGACTCATTCCAATTCAACTCAACCCGAGCTGAATGGGCGAGTCGGTCTGAACCGAGTAAGCTTCGCCTAATCCGAACTCAAACTGAGTTGAGTTCGAGTTATCCAGTAACTCGACCCGAAACTCAATCCGGTTAGACTTGACTCGATTCGAAACCCGACTCGACCCGACTCTCTAACCCTACCCAACATAATCCCAACCTCTCTCCTTCCCTCTTCCAAGCTCTGCAACCACCAACCACCATCACCCTCCTCCTCCTCCTCCTCTTTGAAAGTGCCCTTGTTTGTCATAAACATGAGTGTTGAGTCCATCAGTCAAGTGAGCTCTAAGATGAAGACATCAAGACCAAGACTCCTCAAAGATGAAGGCTCGTGATCATACTTATCAGGTAAAATATATTCTCATCATCTCACAACAAATCCTAATAGGTATATGCCCCCCTAATAACCCTACTTACTCTTCTTTTTTTTAAAAAAAAAAAAACTATTTAAAAAAGAACACCTTCTAAGTAAGTTTGAGTTATAAAAAACACCTTGAGTATTTCTAGAAGAAATGATCTAAACAGAAAATGTCCCCGTCGAGTGCATCGAATTATGATTAAGGACATATTCGATGCCATCGAACACCGATTGATGACATCAAATACATGTCCATATTGTCCACAACAAAGAGAAAGAAAAGCTGGAATATTCAATTGCTCGAAAGATGTTCGATGACATCGAAATTCATATTGGCCATGTATTTTGTTGGCTCATTGGGCCGCTGTAAGATCCGTATCTTAGTTCGTACTGTTCCGAAGACTTCCGCGGTCTTACCGGTCGAATTTTGAAAACCTTCGACCCTTAACCGATATTCACGCGCGACCCTGATTCATATGCTGTCAAACCGTATCGATTTACCCAAGACCATTACCATAGCGACCGCGCCATCGTTGCGGTTCCAATGCCGTGACTTACGCGCCGAGGTGATACCCTGATCAAGAGATGTGGGCCAACGTTCGGTGTGAGGAAAACACCGCGCGTTACGAAACCCAAGACAATCTCTACGAGGTATCACATCAATCCCATCAATCAATCAATCCATCAACATGTCAAGTACACATCACTTTTTCACCATTCCCAAGCAAGCCCATACCTTCTTACACCAAAAATTCTCAAAAGTCAAAAAGGTCTTACAAAGCCCATGCTTTTCTTACACAAAAGGGCACCAAAGTCAAGATTTTCTTACACACCCCTCTCTCTCCCATCCATCACTCCATCACCCCATCACCTCACATCTCCCTTTTACAACTCTCTCTCTCTCATTTCTCATCTCATTTTCTCAAGCAAAAAAATCCCACGTATGAGACATCCTCCAAGCTTTCCAAAGCCCTAAGTGTGGCCCACCTCTCCATCCCAAGATCTCTCATCCTACCCATCCATTTCTCATCTCCTCCATTAGGATTGAAGCTAAGGTGCTAAGGAGCTCATAGGAGTAAGAAGATCGGACGGTGGGTGCATGATAATAATAGTTTTCCTTATTTTTTGAGATGGACCAAGTGAGGCCAACCGATCAATGGTTTGGATCTCACTTGGGATCCTAAGATGTGACCGATGGCTCACTTGATCATCATGATCATTCCATGATGAGGCCATTCTCCATGGACCCCATCATGATGTTTATTTCATTACAATAGCAAGGTCATCTAGACCGTTTATTTTCGTGGAGAATGGATCTCCACCATCAATCCTTTATTAGGTGGGCCCATATGCTATGATGTATGTTGTAGATCATGAAAGGGAGGGCCTATATTGCCGGGGACCCTCCATCAAGCGTGTCCAACCCTCTATCTCTCTCTCTACTTTATTTTCCTTTTTTTTAATCATATTGTGTTTGAGTGGCCCACTTGAATGGACCCCACCTTGAAGTATTTATTTTGTCCAAGCTTTCTTCAAGTGGGGCCTACCTTATATGTTATACCCACATCATCCATCAGTGGTGGCCCACCACAGCAAGGTCCACCTCAACCTACGTATTACGTCCAGGGACGTTGGACGTTCCCTGGACGTTGTATGGAAAATACAAATATTAGCTTTGGCATTGGGAGTGGACCATTTGTGTAGGCCCCACCTTGATGTATTGGTACAATCTAAACCGTCCATCCTCTTTACCATATCACTTTAGGCGTTGAGCCAAAGAATGAGTTCAATCCGATGATCAGGCGGGCCATACCATAGAAAATGGTACTTTTACCCTTCAAAGGCTATTAGGGCCCATCTGGTTGTTTCTACACGCCAAATAAATGTCAAACCTTTAATTTTTATGGCATGTTTGGGCCCTAGAATCTGGTGGGCGGAGCGGATCTCCTAGGAGTGGGCCCCACATGTAAAAAAAAAATAAAGAAAAGAAGAAAAGATGTTGCAGCAACAGCTGCTGCAGCTACCAGCGCAGGTAGCATGCCTGCGGCTCTGACGCACGGGTGGATGACCAGCTGCCCACGGCTGCTACCGTAGGCCCCACCATGATGTATATTTTGTGTTCACACCGTCCATGAGGTGGGCCACTCCCAGTAGTGGGCCCCCTCCAATTTTCGACCCCATCCACTGATCAGGTGGCCCACACCGTAGGAAACAGTGGAATTGAATATCTACCATTGAAAACTTCTTTTGGGCCCACAGGAGTTTTGAATCAAGCTGAAATTTGTATTTTCCCTTCAACTAGGTCTGCGTGACCATATGAACGGCTTGGATGCCATTTAAACATTTAGGTGGGCCCCACATGGGACCCACAATGATGTATGTGTTGCCTCCCACCGTCCAAGCGGACGGTGGAGTCCACCATAATGTGTTGTATTTACACTGTCCACTACTGTGGATGATGAAACCCACTGTGAAGCGTGGGTACCCTCCCCACTGTCCATATTTTTAGGACCCACCTTGTTACGTGTGTTGAATCCAAACCGTCCATCCACTTGGTAAGATCATTTTAAGGCATGAGTGAAGATTGGGTGGGCCACCTATGTATGGGTTAGGCCCATTTGATTTATTTAAGGCCTATGGGTTAGGCCCATTTGATTTATTTAAGGCTTATGGGTTAGGCCCATTTGATTTACAAAAGGCCTATGGGTTAGGCCCATTTGATTTATTTAAGGCCTATGGGTTAGGCCCATTTGATTTATTTAAGGCCTATGGGTTAGGCCCATTTGATTTGAAAATATAAAGGCCTACAGGATTAGGCCCATTTGGTATGTACAAGGCTCATGAGATTAGGCCCATTTGATTGTAAAAGGCTTATGGGTTTAGGCCCATTTAAAATCACATAGGGCCCATGTGATTAGGCCCATTTTGATATACTCCGAGGCTCATGGATTGTGACCCATTGCAATGTACCTAAGGCCCATTGGTAAAGCCCAGTAATGCGGCCCATTTGATAAACGTAAGGCCCACTAATGTAGCCCATTTGATGTAATAAAGGCCCAATAGGATGTACCTACGATCCATTGCCATGTGTGAACCCGACATGGATTATGTAACGATGTTACGATGATCATGTCTTGGGAGCAATGTTGGTTTGACGTCCACAGTGCGAGTGTAATATTGGTTAGATGTCCACATTACGACTCTCCTTAAGGCCCATTAAAAGGCCCATACTTATTATGTATAGGTCGTCTAGGCCCATCTGCATTGTAAGGATAGTTCATCTCATTATAACATGTTTAGTATAGTTCCTTGACTCATGATCATATGCATCATATGTATGCTTGATATGAGAAGTGACTGATCATAGCATATGCCTTCGGGCAGATTGTTTATGGGACCCCGATTAGGTGGTGTTGCCCTGCATGAGCACACGATACGCACAAGATTTGCTGCATGATTGGATAGTGTGACTCATGCATTTCGTATTGTGTGACATGGTTATTGTACGCCATAGCTACATTGGGGTCGTAGCCTCCACAGACGTATCGTGGTTGGCGGGATTGGATACCGAAAATTTTTTTCTACATGGGGTGTTATAGATATCCTTGGGTGAAAGTCCCTAAACCCTTATGGTACCAAGAGGTTGCTCCAACGTCTAGACCGAGTGGGTATATGAGCGTTGAGTGCCGATTACCAGATGGCTGCGCTCTCCACTGTGTCGTGGTCGGTTGGAAGGGGGTGTGGCCTTACCCACCCGAGAGTAGGGGGCAATGCTAGGCTGAGTCTGACCAGCTCGAGGAATGGGTTCGCTATCTACGAGTCGAGCCCGATATTGGCAGACGGATAGTGAGGTTTCTTCCACTTATCTTATTGCGCGCGATGAGGCGGCGATCTGGTTTAGAGTGTACTAGACCCCGGTGATATCCCATATTTGAGCTGTATTGATATGTGGACTTAGATGAGGATTGTATGCTTGACTTGCATCTTACATCGCATAGCCTTGGTATGGATTATGGTTTTCATGGATCCATCTGCATATTCCGCATTACTCTGATAATGCATGATCATATTACTACCTTGCGCACACACTTTCACCACTCTCTAAGCTTTCTATAAGCTTATGCAAGACTGTTGCGCGCAGGTGACGTTGGGGCGCAGCAGCGCTGAGGCAGGAGCACTTGCAGATCATTTTGAAGTTTTTTTTTTTCCTACCATTGTATTTTCCTTTATGCTCATTGTACTTGTAAAGTTTTTGATCATAATGGAAATGTAATGGAGTTCTTGGTTGTTGTTTGTGGGTTATGCCTTTGGTTATGCTTATTACGAATCAAACTGACGTTGAAAATCCTCCTCGTAGCATCCCAGGATCGGAACCTGGTGAATGGGAGCTGGGAGCCGAAAATGGGGTTCTACGGAGGCTGTCAGCGCCGGATTCGGTGATCGAAAATTTTGTGAGCCTGGTTTCCGAGTTTGTGGCGTGACAGAAGTTAGTATCAGAGCATAACTTGGGAATAACCGAGAACAACATTACATATTTGCTATGAGTGTAAAATGGCTAAGTCCCAAAGTTCGGATAGCCTCGCGACCTTCCGTTATAAACCCTTAATGTGCGTGCCTTCGAGAGTTTTGAAGTTGATAGGCGCCTTCGTTCTTTCTTGTATGACATGGCGCGTGGAAGAGTGACCCGATCGACTCCCTCACCACCACCTGCGATGCCCGTTCCAGCACCAGAGATTCTTACTGCCCATCCTGAGTATGCTGCTCCTCCATCAGAGACCGGTATGGAGCCGACCGTATCCGTGATTGCATCACAGTTGCAGCAGATGTTATAAGCTGTGACGGCTACACTTCAGGGACAAGGCAGGTGGCCAGTTGTTTCACCAGCACAGGCAGAGCAGGATCGTACGAGTGCTCTCCTTCGTGAATTTCGACGGCTCGATCTCCCGCGTTTCCAGGCTGAGCCAGACCCGACAGAAGCTGAGAGATGGCGCGCCGATGTAGAGAAGGTATTCGAGACGATGGGATGTACGACAGAGCGGCGAGTTCGACTAACCGTATTTCTTCTCCATGGTGAGGCTGAGCACTGGTGGGCATCAGTTTCTCGAGCAGTAGGCACCGATTTTGTATGGACTTGGGAGGATTTTGTGGATCGATTTGACCGACAGTAATTCCCTGATCACATCCGACGACAGTGAGCGTTGGAGTTTGAGGCCCTGGTGCAGGGCGATATAACAGTGGCCCAGTATGCAGCTCGCTTTGTTGCACTGTTTAGATTTGCACCCTATCTAGTTGATGATGAGGAGTGGAGAGCCCGTCGCTTTGAGGATGGTTTGCGTTACAGTCTTCGCAGCCGTGTTATTGGGCATGAGCTTCCGACTTTTGAGGAAGTGGTGCGGAAGACCCAGATCTTCGAGACTGAGTGGGCCGGTTTTCAGTCTGATCGCCGTCAGAGGAGAGACCGGAAGAGGCAGCTCCTTCCAATGATTCCCAGCAGCGTCGACCACAGCAGCAGAGGCGCACAGGTCGCCCATCCTTCCGAGCACCAGCAACACCTCCACCACCACCTCCGAGACAGTTCACCGACACTTGTTTTAAGTGCGGTGCGACGGGACACCTTTAGTGGGAGTGTTCAAGCCCCCAATAGCAGCAGAGAGGTCCACAGCAGCAGAAGGCTCCATAGCAGCCTCCATCGCAGTAGCAGAGACCCCCACAGTAGCAGCGACAGCAGCCCCCACCACCGAGGCCACCTCAACATCAGCATCAGCCTCCTAGGCCGCAGCAGCAAAGGCAACAGTTTCGACCACCTCAGCGACCTCAGCAGCAGCAGCAGTACGCTTAGAGAGGACAGGCACCTCCCCAGCTGGCTCAGGTTAGATTCTATGCGGCTCAGCATCACTCTGGAGGAGTCGTTGAGGGTATACTTCCAGTTTCTGCATGCATTGCACGTGTGTTGTTTGATTCCGGTGCATCGCATTCTTTTGTAGCCGAGAGCTTCTGCCGATCGACTGGCTTACCGTTGGAGTCTTCTTGTGAAAGCCTATCGGTATCGACGCCCTTAGGGAGGACTGCAGTGTTGGGCCGATTTTAGTCGTCTTACCCCGTTCTGGTTGGGGATACCTTTCTACCTGCCGATTTGTTTGCATTGCCGATGTCCGAGTTTGATGTCATCCTGGGCATGGATTGGCTAGTCGAGTACTATGCCATATTTGACTGCGCCGCGAGGACAGTCACGTTTTGTATACCCGGCGTGCCACAGTTCCAGTTCGTTGTAGAGCCCAAAGGAGAGAGGTTGTCTTGTTTGATGTCATGTGTCGTAGAGGAGCTTATAACTGTGAGCATCGACCATTTGCCGGTGGTTTACGATTTTCCCGATGTATTTCAGGAGATTCCAGGATTACCGCCTCGTCGACTCACCGAGTTTTATATCGATCTCGTGCCCGGTACAGCGCCTATTTCGAAGGCCCTGTATCGCATGGCACTGTTGGAGTTACAGGAACTGTATAAGCAGTTGGACGAGTTGCGTGAGTTAGACTTTATCCGTCCGAGCAGTTCGTTGTGGGGAGCGCCGATACTCTTCGTGAAGAAGAAGGATGGTTCGTTGAGGCTCTGCGTTGACTACCGCAAGCTCAACAAAGTCACGATCAAGAACAAGTACCCACTCCAGAGGATTGATGATTTGTTCGATCAGTTGCAGGGTGCACAATTCTTTTCAAAGATCGACCTGCGTTCCGGTTATCATCAGATTCGGGTCCGAGATGAGGACATTCAGAAGACAGCATTCAAGATGCGTTACGGTCATTTTGAGTTTCAGGTCATGTTCTTCGGACTGACCAATGCACCCGCGGTCTTCATGCAGTTGTTGAACGAGGTCTTCCGCCCATATCTGGATCAGTTTGTTGTAGTCTTCATCGATGACATTCTGATTTATTCGAGCACCCGTGAGGAGCACGAGCAGCACTTGGAGATTACTTTGCAGACCCTCCGCGCACATCAATTGTATGCGAAGCTGGAGAAGTGCGAGTTCTGGCAGGAGGAGGTGAAGTTCTTCGGTCACATGGTGACGAGGGAGGGTGTCACAGTGGACCCCTCGAAGGTCGAGGCAATGTGTCAGTGGGGCCAACCCACGACTGCGATAGAGATCCGTAGTTTCCTTGGTTTGGCGAATTATTACCGACGTTTTATTGAGGGCTTCTCTCATATTGCAGCCCCGCTGACCAGGTTGACTCGGAAGGGCGCAGAGTTTATTTGGAGTGACACCTGCGAGCGAGCATTTATGAAGTTGAAAGACCGTCTGTCGTCCACTCCTGTCCTCACTCTTCCCTCTGGGAGTGACGGATTTATTGTATTCACCGATGCCTTGCATATTGGTTTAGGTGCTGTCCTGATGCAGCACGGGAGACCAGTGGCCTTTGCGTCTCGTCAGCTCAAAGTCCATGAGCTGAACTATCCTACGCATGATCTGGAGCTGGCTGCAGTTGTCTTCGCACTAAAGGTGTGGAGGCACTATCTTTATGGGGTCAGGTTTGAGCTCTTCTCTGATCACAAGAGCCTGAAGTACTTCTTTTCGCAGTCTCAGTTGAATATAAGACAGAGGCGCTGTATGGAACTCCTGAAGGACTACGATTTTAATCTCCAGTATCACCCGGACAAGGCGAATGTGGTGGCAGATGCCCTCAGCCGTCGGCCACAAGGCCTAGTGGCGCATATGATGATTTAGGAGTGGCGGATGCAGTCTTCTATCGTGCAGTTATCGAGCCTGTCGATTTAACCCTCTCTTGTCGCAAGGGTGATCGAGGCTCAGCAGGGTGATGAGTCGTTGCAAGGTTATATGGCTGAGACTACATCCGAGAGTCAGGCAGATTGACAGATTGATACAGACGGTGGATTTCGCTTCAAAGGCCGATTATGTGTCCCGGATATTTCAGAGTTACGCAGAGATCTTATGACCGAGGCACATCGATCGCGATTTTCTATCCACCCGGGCTCGACGAAGATGTACCATAACATGAGGCGATAATATTTTGGGACGGGGATGAAGCGCCAGATCGCCAGTTTTGTGACCGAGTGTGACACGTGCCAGCGTGTTAAGGCTGATCATCAGAGACCCCCTGGTTTGTTGCAGCCGTTGAGCGTCCGGATGTGGAAGTGGGGGCATATGTCGACTGATTTCATTATGGGTTTTTCGAGGACTCAGCGTGGTCATGACGCCATTTGGGTTGTTGTGGATCATCTGACGAAGTAGGCACATTTTCTTGCGATGCGTGCGACTTGGTCTATGGACCGGCTTGCGAAATTATTCATCGAGGAGATCGTGAGACTGCATGGCATTCCAGTCTCGATCGTTTCTGACCGAGACTGGAGGTTCACGTCTCAGTTTTGGGGGAGCTTTCAGCGAGCGATGGGGACTGATTTACAGATTAGCACCGCGTACCATCCGCAGACTGATGGCCAGACCGAGAGGGTCAACCAGATCCTCAAAGATATGCTTCGGGCTTGAGCAATTGATTTCGGGAGTAGCTGGGATGAGCATCTACGATTGGCTGAGTTCGCATACAATAACAGCTATCAGGCGACCATCAACATAACTCCTTTTAAGGCACTATATGGCAGACCACGCAGATCACCGAGTTGCTGGACCGAGGTTGGAGAGTGTCGTCTCTTAGGTCTCGAGCTTGTGCAGGAGATGTCAGAAGCTATTGACATCATCAGGCAAAGGATGCGCACAGCTCAGAGTCGACAGAAGAGTTTTGCTGATCGTCGGCGTCGTCCCTTGGAGTTTGATGTAGGGGACCATGTGTATCTCAAGGTCTCTCCTATGAAGGGCGTAGTTCGATTCGGTGCGAAGGGCAAGCTTGCCCCGAGATTTATAGGACCTTTTGAGATCACTGGGCGCATTGGCGTCGTGGCCTATCGGCTTGCCTTGTCATCTCAGTTGTCTGGCGTCCACAACAATTTTCACGTCTCCATGTTGAGGAAGTGTGGGTCAGACATAGTTCCCATCATTGATTGGCAGCCGCTGGAGGTTCGTGAGGACGCTTCTTACATTGAGCAGCCAGTCCGTATCCTTGATCGGAAGGAGCAGGTCCTCAGAACCAAGGTCATTCCGTTGGTGAAGGTTCAGTGGGGTCACCATTCTATAGAGGAGGCTTCTTGGGAGCGTGAGGCCGAGATTCGAGAGCGTTATCCTCATCTCTTTGTCGGTTGATCATGTGATGTATTTTGTATAATTATCTTTGGTTTTATATAGTGATGTTATGTCTCTTCTTTTTCATGAGTTATGCTTGGTTGCGATGATTGTGTAAATTTTGAGGACGAAATTTTTATTAGGAGGGAGGAGTTGTAAGACCCGTATCTTAGTCCGTACTGTTCTGAAGACTTTCGCGGTCTTACCGATCGAATTTCGGCAACCTTCGACCCTTAACCGATATTCACGCATGACCCTGATTCATATGCCGTCAAACCTTATCGACTCAACCCAAGACCATTACCATATCGACCGCGTCATCGTTGCGGTTCCAATGTCGCAACTTGCACGCCGAGGCGATACCCTGATCAAGAGATGTGGGCCAATGTTCGGTGCGAGGAAAATGTCGCGCGTTGCGAAAGCCAAGAGAATCTCTACGAGGTGTCACATCAATCCCATCAATCAATTAATCCATCAACATGTCAAGTACATGTCCAGTACACATCACTTTTTCACCCTTCCCAAGCAAGTCTATGCCTTCTTACACTAAAAATCCTCAAAAGTCAAAAAGGTCTTACAAAGCTCATGCTTTTCTTACACAAAAGGGCACCAAAGTCAAGATTTTCTTACACACCCCTCTCTCTCCCATCCATCACTCCATCACCCCATCACCTCACATCTTCCTTTTACAACTCTCTCTCTCTCATTTCTCATCTCATTTTCTCAAGCAAAAAAAATCCCACGTATGAGACATCCTCCAAACTTTCCAAAGCCCTAAGTGTGGCCCACCTCTCCATCCCAAGATCTCTCATCCTACCCATCCATTTCTCATCTCCTCCATTAAGATTGAAGATAAGGTGCTAAGGAGCCCATAGGAGCAAGAAGATCGAACGGTGGGTGCATGATAATAGTAGTTTTCCTTATTTTTTGAGATGGGCCAAGTGAGGCCAACCGATCAATGGTTTGGATCTCACTTGGGACCCTAAGATGTGGCCAATGGCCCACTTGATCATCATGATCATTCCATGATGGAGCCATTCTCCATGGACCCCATCATGATGTTTATTTCATTGCAATAGCAAGGTCATCTATACCGTTTATTTTCGTGGAGAATGGATCTCCACCATCGATCCTTGATTAGGTGGGCCCATATGCTATGATGTATGTTGTAGATCATGAAAGGGAGGGCCCATAGTGCCGGGGACCATCCATCAAGCGTGTCCAACCCTCTATCTCTCTCTACTTTATTTTCCTTTTTTTTAATCATATTGTGTTTGAGTGGCCCACTTGAATGGACCCCACCTTGAAGTATTTATTTTGTCCAAGCTTTCTTCAAGTGGGGCCCACCTTATATGTTGTACCCACATCATCCATCAGTGGTGGCCCACCACAGCAAGGTCCACCTCAACCTACGTATTACGTCCAGGGACGTTGGACGTTCCCTGGACGTTGTATGGAAAATACAAATATTAGCTTTGACATTGGGAGTGGACCATTTGTGTAGGCCCCACCTTGATGTATTGGTACAATCTAAACCGTCCATCCTCTTTACCATATCATTTTAGGCGTTGAGTCAAAGAATGAGTTCAATCCGATGTTCAGGCGGGTCATACCATGGAAAACGGTACTTTTACCCTTCAAAGGCTATTAGGGCTCATCTGATTGTTTCTACATGTCAAATAAATGTCAAACCTTGAATTTTTACGGCATATTTGGGCCCTAGAATCTGGTGGGCAGAGCGGATCTCCTAGGAGTGGGCCCCACATGTAAAAAAAATAAATAAAGAAAAGAAGAAAAAATGTTGTAGTAGCAGCTACTGCTGCTACCAGCGCAGGCAGCGTGCCTGCGGCTCTGACGCACGGGCGGATAACCAGCAGCCGTGGGCCCCACCATGATGTATATTTTGTGTTCACACCGTCCATGAGGTGGGCCACTCCCAGTAGTGGGCCCCCTCCAATTTTCGACCCCATCCACTGATCAGGTGGCCCACACCATAGGAAACAGTGGAATTGAATATCTACCATTGAAAACTTCTTTTTGGCCCACATGAGTTTTGAATCAAGCTGAAATTTGTATTTTCCCTTCAACCAGGTCTGCGTGACCATATGAACGGCTTGGATGCCATTTAAAAATTTAGGTGGGCCCCACATGGGACCCACAGTGATGTATGTGTTGCCTCCCACCGTCTAGGCGGACGGTGGAGTCCACCATAATATATGTGTTGTATTTACACCGTCCACTACTGTGGACGGTGAAACCCACTGTGATGAGTGGGTACCCTGCCCACTGTCCATCTTTTTGGGACCCACCTTGTTACGTGTGTTGAATCCAAACCGTCCATCCACTTGGTAAGATCATTTTAAGGCATGAGTGAAGATTGGGTGGGCCACCTATGTATGTGTGTGGCCCATTTGATTTATTTAAGGCCTACGGGTTAGGCCCATTTGATTTATTTAAAGCCTATGGGTTAGGCTCATTTGATTTACAAAAGGCCTATGGGTTAGGCCCATTTGATTTATTTAAGGCGTATGGGTTAAGCCCATTTGATTTGAAAAAAGGTCTATGGATTTAGGCCCATTTGATTTATATAAAGGCCTACAGGATTAGGCCCATTTGGTATGTACAAGGTGATGAGGGTCGAATATTGCATATCAGACCCTGATTATTGCCTAATTTTACGTATATAATATTGCTTAATGCCATATTTTAATTGTGTTTTTATTACATGATGAAATCAGGAACGTGGATTGAAAAAGGATATTAAAAGTGTGGATTTGAAGCTCTGAAGTAACAGAAGCATGGGACGGACTCTAGAGGACCAATATTGAAAAATTTACACGCCAGGGATCCAAGGAAATCAATCCGTTCACGTTTTAAAAGGCCCGAAAATGGTCCAGAATGCAAGATCAGATGGTTCCCACCATCCGATTAACTCGAAACTTCATACATGCGATGTGGGCTATAAATTAACCATACATTAAATTTCAGCCATTAAAGATCTCGGGTGGGCCAACGGACAGATCAGCCCATTAATTCATTAAGTGGGGCCCGCTGGATATCTGGATATACATCAATTTTAGTACTGATGGTTGAAATAATATGGTAAAAAGGATGGACGGTGCAGATTTCTCACAAACATTACGGTGGGCCCTTATGTACAACGTGTGTACATGGTGTACACACGTGCTCGAGTCGCACCATATCGGTCAATAGCGCTGACCAGCGCTTGCCCGCAGCATCTTCCCAAAAACGAAAATTTTCGTTTTCGTTTCATGCCAACGCACGTCCGCTGGCCCTTTTTGAGGTCGATAGTGGGCCCCACTCATGACCTGTACGGACGATCTAAACCGTTCATCTTGTAGACGGCTGTGAATACTATAAAACCTTGCTGATAGTTTTCAGCCATGCCTATACACGTGTGAGATACAGGGGCCACAAAAGGGCTGCCCTGTAGCTTTCAAATATGATCTTTTAGTGATTTCTTCTCTGGGACACGCCAATGGATGTTCAAAACTACTCATTCTTGACTGAAATTTCATTCTGAATGCAATGGACGGGGTGGATTTTCCTAAAAACACCTCTGTGGGGCCCACCGATCACGACAGCGAAATGGTGCGAAAGGTTTCGCACATCCGTGAAAACTTACTTTTTCAGGCGGTTTTGGCCCACCATCTTTGATCATATGGCAGATCTAAACCGTCTATCATGTAGAGGACCCAAAAATGTCTTAAGATATGGTGTTTTTTTGAAAATTAAGCGAGGAAAGTGGCGATTTTTGAGGCACGGAACTTGGCTGCAAAAAAGCTTTAGTTGGGCATGCATAGCTCTCCAAATCCGAATAAAATTCGATTTTCACCACTCCAGTAGCTATATAAGGAGGTTTTAGACGTGGGGAGCATTCATTGAGAGCCAAGGAGGAAGATCCAGAGCCAAGGTGAAGAAAGAGAAGAGAGAGAGAGAAGAAGGAAGAAGAGAGATAAGGGAGATGTTTTTAATATTTTTATTTTATATTTTTTTTTTCCTAATTAATTTTATGGATAACTAATTCTTCTTAGCTAGGGCTGAGATGAAGCCCCTAATTTGATTAACTCTTGTTTAGTGTTGAATTCATATTGATTTGATTGATTTGTTTCTTTTTCTAGTGTGCTTTCCTAAGATTTTCACACTTCTTCATTCTATGAGCTCGACCAAAGTCTAGATATGGATGTTGTTTGAAATATTATTCTAGGTGTTTGTGTCTGACCATGAACAGGTTTTCTATAGAGGAAGAAACAGGATTTACATCTCTCCATGCCTGACCATGGATGGAAAGATGTGATCCATATGTTTTAAAGGATTATACATTCTGTGTGCCCGACCAAGGACATAGAGTGTGCTTTGTTTATTTTGATATCAATCTGAATTAGGGTGAATCAACAGGTAAAACAAGGGTTAGGATAATTAGTGGTGGATTCGAAAGTCCTAGTCTTCTCATCGATTGGATTTTACTCACTACTCTCAGTTACTTTTTCATTGATTTTTGTTTAGTTTTCTTAATAGTTTGCTAAACCAATTGTTGGATTAGTTAAGAAGAGTCTTAAATTTCAAATTGTGACAACCAGTCCTCGTGGGAACGATCTCGTAATACATATCATATCTACATTCGATCCGTATACTTGCGAGTTAAAATCATTTAAATCAGATTGGTTTAAATTAAAACATCACAAGGCTCATGAGATTAGGCCCATTTGATTGTAAAAGTCTTATGGATTTAGGCCCATTTAAAATCACATAGGGCCCATGTGATTAGGCCCATTTTGATATACTCCGAGGCCCATAGATTGTGACCCATTGCAATGTACCTAAGGCCCATTGGTGAAGCCCAGTAATGCAGCCCATTTGATAAACGTAAGGCCTACTAATATAGCCCATTTGATGTAATAAAGGCCCAATAGGATGTACCTACGATCCATTGCCATGTGTGAACCTGACATGGATTATGTAACGATGTTACGACGATCGTGTCTTGGGAGCAATGTTGGTTTGACGTCCACATTGCGAGTGTAATGTTGGTTGGATGTCCACATTATGACTCTCCTTAGGGCCCATTGAAAGGCCCATACTTATTATGTATAGGTCGTCCAGGCCCATCTGCATTGTAAGGATAGTTCATCTCATTATAACATGTTTAATATAGTTCCATGACTCATGATCATACGCATCATATGTATGCTTGATATGAGAAGTGATTGATCATAGCATATGCCTTCGGGCAGATTATTTATGGGACCCCGATTAGGCGGTGTTGCCCTGCATGAGCACACAATATGCGCAGGATTCGCTGCATGATTGGATAGTGTGACTCATGCATTTCGCATTGTGTGACATGGTTGTTGTACGCCCTAGCTACATCCGGGCCGTAGCCTCCACAGACGCATCGTGGTTGGCGGGATTGGATACCGAAAATTTTATTCTACATAGGGTGCTATAGATATCACTAGGTAAAAGTCCCTAAACCTTTATGGTATCAAGAAGTTGCTCCAACGTTTAGACCTAGTGGGTAGATGAGCGTTGAGTGCTAATTACCAGATGGCTGCGCTCTCCACTGTGTTGTGGTCGGTTGGAAGGGGGTGCAGCCTTATCCGCCCGAGAGTAGAGGACAATGCTAGGCTGAATCTGACCAACTCGAGGAATAGGTCCGCTATCGACGAGTCGAGCCCGATATTGGCAGACGGATAGTGAGGTCTCTTCCACTTATCTTATTGCGCGCGATAAGGCGGGGATCTGATTTAGAGTATACTAGACCGCGGTGATATCCCATATTTGAGCTGTATTGATATGTGGACTTAGATGAAGATTGTATGCTTGACTTGCATCTTACATCGCATAGCCTTGGTATGGCTTATGATTTTCATGGATCCATCTGCATATTCCACATTACTCTGATACTGCATGATCATATTACTACCTTGCACACACACTTTCACCACCCTCTAAGCTTTCTATAAGCTTATGCACGACCGTTGCGTGCAGGTGACGTTGGGGCGCAGCAGCGCTGAGGCAGGAGAACTTACAGATCATTTTAGAGTTTTTTTTTATTCCCTACCATTGTATTTCCCTTTATGCTCATTGTACTTGTAAAGTTTTTAATCATAGTGGAAATGTAATGGAGTTCTTGGTTGTTGTTTGTGGGCATAGTGGAAATGTAATGGGGTTCTACGGAGGCTGTCGGCGCCGGATTAGGCGATCGAGAATTTTGTGAGTCCGGTTTCTGAGTTTGGGGCGTGACAGCCGCTATGCTGCGAACTTACCTTAGCATCCCACATAGATTGCCCATCACTCCTTCACATTTCTAGCCATCTCCGGCCATTCAAGGCCAATGTGGACTTTAAAAGGAAGCTCGAATGAAGATGGCAGTCAGATCTGAGTCGACGGTGGCCCATTTGGGCAAAATTGTATCGATTTTCGCCGAAGTTGGATTTTGCTTAATCTATCCTTCCCCCTTTTCCCAAATCTGACTTTGTTTTGTCCATCCCATGATCGAGGTGGGCTAGATAAAGGCTTGATCAGAAGCAAAAATGATTTGAGCCGTTACAACTTAAAATAGACGTATCTCCTAAACCGGAATGAATTATCGGACGTACCATATGATTTTGGGATAGGACGAGCTACTTTAGTCGCTTAACCCTATTACACCAGGTTGAGATACCTAATTTGTAAGTTCTCTCCTGAGTGTGGGTCAAAACACTTCTCACATGATAATACCAACCAAGGCGGTCCTAGGGTTTAAATTTCTATACCTAAGTTTGAAAGCATTACAAAATCATAAATTTGATCATATTGTTCATGGTTTTTAGGTTTAAGTTCAAAATCATCCAACAAAAGAGAATTTAATCATAGAGTTCAGTTTCTAAGTTTCAAGTTTCAAAGCATAGCAAATAAGGGAGTTTAAATCCTAAAATCAAGGAAATCCTTTATAGATTCAAACCTTTAAATTTAAATTCTCAATGCTTAGTTATTATAGTTTATATACTCCACATTCCCAAGGTCTTAGTTATCTCGATACTACGCTTTGATACCAACTTGTAATGCCCCAAAAATCAGCACCCGAGTACATAGATTACAATATCAAGTTTATAGGTGTTAACTTAATAAAATGCACATGCGTCTTTATTCTAATTCATATTAAGTCTGTGCACGAATAATCAGAGTTGCGCAATTCAACTTAGTAGAACCAAAGCGAGGCAGAGATAATAAAAGTTAATAAATATAAGGCAAATAGTCAAAGCACAATTGAAAAGTAGTATCCATCTTAATGAGGATTATACAAGCCACAATATACATACCCAAGAGGGTTAAAGTGTAAAGTTTTCAGTTTATTTCAAATCTTTCAAAACATAATGGTGGTGGTGCAAACCAATATAAGCCTACCCGCCGGAGGCTTCGATAGAACTTGCATCAATAATATGCCTAGTTGGTGTTTTAAAACACCGTCCTAAGTGAGAGTGAGTAGCTAACTCAGTGGTTCCATTAGTTCTAAGTTACACATGTTATCAACACAATTAATATAGTTAATGATAAATAAGAAATTAAATAATTTTTTAATACTCTTATTAAATGTGCATATGAAGATATGACATAATGAATGTCATTTCCAAACAACACTTCCTCATACGCGACTTCAACCATTTAGTTCGCAAATGACAACACTCCCTCAAACATGCAATTTCAACGCTTGTTTCGTTATATTCTAATCTAATACGATGTGATGAATGATTATGTTAGCCGAGTAATTATTAAGTTCAATTCAACCAGCATATTAACGAAGCTAGGATACCAACGTTATCCTTATCTGGATCACATGGCTCGTTGCCGCACGTAGCGACTCTTTATTAATATCCCTTGATCAAAATTTAGGTGTCACCCGTTTATCTCATAAATCAACAATTTTAAAAGTACGATATGATACATAAATGTATGAGGATCAACTCGGTATGGGTCATCAACAACACGCTGCCTCGACCGATTGGAGCGCTATTTTTAAAGTCCGACCGATCCCACACATGGACTCGGTGACAACCCACACTCAGACCACAACCCAGATGAACAGTGACAGGGGTGTTACAGAGGTGTGGGCTTATCACATTAAACCAAATCAATACAAAAGAAAGGACTCGTCACCTAATTTCATTCACGCTCGGTCGTTCAAATGGTACTCTGACACAAAACCATTGGTTGGGTAATTTGACAGGGGCTGTTTGAACAATGGTCTATCACTTCCATCAATACTCACTGGTCACAATGGGGAGGTACTCGTCACCCCAGCATAGGCCGACAGCTCGGATATGGAGTCTCATACCACCATGCCTGGCTCATGAGTCTTAGTTGCTCACTGGTCACTACGAGGAGGCTTGTCATCCTTGCGTAGGCCGACAACTCGGACACAGTGTCCCATACCACCATGCTCAACTCATGAGTCTTGATGGGATCGTATTACACTAACGATTATGAATGAACACATCCACTGAGAATAAGGTATCCTAGATTCCATTTAGTCGTGTCATACATTGTGAACATACATGATCAGTTGACTAGTGGGCTAATTTGATTGACCCGGGAGAACCACGAAGCAACCCCCATTGGGTACAAGCATCCACTGTAGTCCAGCTACTGTCGTTCGTTCGTGTTCAACCCAAGTCGATTGAACAAGCCTTGGGTGGCCGCCTAAACTCGGGTCACCCGTTGATTTTGACGATTTACCGACTGACCCAATATCGTAGAAATTCTAAGCATCGCTATGAACTAAATACTACATCATGCAATTATAGTATACATATTACTACGCAACGACCTAGGCATTTCATCGAACATGTAAGCATTAATAGAGCAATACATTCACTTAGGCATTTTATCAAACATACGAGTAACAATAGAGTAATACATTTATTGGAGTATATTATCAAACACGTGAGCATCAACAAATTAATGCATTCAATCTAGAGTTCAATCAATCATGTGAGCATCTTTAGAATAAGACGTTTAATCACTTAAACATTTTATTAAATATGTGATCATGCATAGACAAGCAATAACATATATTGCAATTAAACATGAAATATGAACATACTAGCTATTTACAAATCATTTACTACAACAAATTATTAACTGAGACTCTTAAGGGTCGATAAATGGAAACGTAGGCATAATGGTCCGCATCTTAAGAACGAATATCCGATTTTGAGCTTATAGAGTTAAGGATTTGGAGAAAATCATAAATTCTTATATAAACGCCAGGAACTATATGAGATTCATGCAATTCATGTTAGAAAAAATCGAGGTTATAAAGTAAGTTTGTTTCTTACCTCCAAATCACAAATGGTGTGGATTCGGTGAAAGAAAATGATTGATGTTAGGGCTTTGATTGGAGGAAACCGATGCTTCGCTTCCCCACTCCTACTCTTACCCTTCTTCTTTTTCTCTCTTTCTCTCCTTTGGAGAATGTAAATTCATATGAAGAGTTGGGGTGCACAAATGAGGCCCTTATATAGTTCCATAAGTTGTGCAAATGGCCATAAGGGCAAAGTTTTCATTATACTAGCCCTGTGAGAGAGTGTTTCTAACCTCTAGGGCCCATTATGGGGTATACATGTCGATATAAACCGTACGATAATTAGTCCTAATGATGATCTACGTATAGATATGATCGGCCTACCATTTGGATGCGTTGATCAATGGGTATGATCAAAAGTTTGTTCAATAGTCACTGATAGTCGATCAGGGCCGCGGCTATACGGATATGTTTAAGAAAATATCTTTAGTCGGTACTCTAACTTTTGTTGTGAATTTACGATCTAAAAGTTACAAATTTATAACTTATTTCACTTAAGTTTCATATTTTCATATAAAATATTCACACAACCTAAGAACTCGACTTGCGAGTCTAAGTTGAATGATTCGAGACGCGATCTTAGCTGAATGTCCCGCGATGGATGTTAAGCTCAACGAGACAGACATTATTTTATAGTTTCGAAACTAGTAGCCCACTGATGAGCAGTCTAAAGCTTGTTCAAAAAATCGAGGCATTTCTGGAAGGAATTAGGTATTGAGATTTCTTATGCGCAAGTATTAGGGTTTAGATTAACTACGTTCATAGTGTGACATATTTATAATTAGTGAAAACGGTGATTCGATTTTAATAGCCCTAAACCGTTGGTTTTTAAGCTAAATGAGTAACTGGATTGATTTGGTTTATTAATTATGATCTGACTCCTACTTGTCTCGACTTTGGGTAGATCTTTATTTAATTATGGTTGCAGGTCAGCTAAATGTGGGCCCCATGTGAATAAATTATATGCTTAAACTCGGTATTTAAGTGATCGGCTGGATTCATTAACTTCATACGATTAATTAATCAGATTGGTGTGGTTCTTTATTGGTACCACACGTGTATAGGCTAACATCAAGTGTTAATGGTCAGTAAGTGATAATATAAGTTAATTATAATGAAAAATTTTAAGGATTTTAAAAAATCCAAAATAACAAAAATCTAGGACATTATATTAATGAATGTACTACCAGTGCAATAAATGATCTAATGTTAAGGATTTGGAACTCCGTGAATGCAAGATAACCCTCATGAGTAGTCATATACTTTTAGTGCATGTTTTTATTTTTTCCAATACATTTGAAACATAAACAACATCCACATAGCCCCACTTTAATACCGTTTGTGAATACATGATGTGAAATTCACTGTTGCTATGTGTATTTACAAGATTTCTACCCAATGCAAATAATACCGAAATGATCAATTAAATAATATTTGGAGTAAGTTGTGTTTATAGCAGATATGAAAAACTACAAATCTCAGGGAAATGGAAAACTCCAGATTTCAGAAAAGTAAACTGTCGAAATATTGTTACCTCTCAACTATTTCAGTCCCTACCCTGGATAACATTAATTTTAAGAGTTTTGAAAGGAAAAGCTATGGTTTCTACTACCGTAAATTGTTTCATCTCCTGTAACTTTCTTCTAATTATGATGAATATGTAAAAACTCATATGTTCTCCATGTTTGTTTGGATTTTTCATTCTCTATTGTTTAATCGATTCATATTTGAGGTTGCTTCCACCCTAGTAAGATTTTATTCTTTGTTTTATTAAAACTTATTTTAAGACCAAATTTGAATATTTGACCACATTTTAAGCTTTTATATTAAGTTCTATTAATTGTTTTGATTTAAAGTGTTTGGATGGAGGAATGTTAAAACTTGGATGGTGATGGTTTAAATGTCATGAATTAATGATCTAAATCGTCGGATGTCCCCAAATCACCTCCAAATTATTCTTAAAAATGTGGATGAAGCCTTAAGGATCATTGTTAGTTGTTTTGGAATACATGATATCCAAATGATTAGTCAAACCATTTGATATTACAACAAGGACTATACCAACTCAAACTATAAGCCACAAATGAGTTTAAATCATTAAAAATTAAATTGAGCATTTGGTAAAGATTAAATGTTACCCTTTGAAAGTGAATCCTAGATGTCTTTACTAATGGGGAGATGCGAGACTCTTCTTTATATGTGAATCATCTAGGGTATGTTTGATTTTTCACCTCGTAAATATATAATTATTACTTTTTTAACTTGTTTGATAATTCAGATGTATTTATTTTTTGAAAAAAAATTCAAAAAGATTGACTTAAATTTGTGGGTTGGAATGTGATGTATCTGACATATATGTGTCGTCCATCTGCTTTAGCATAACATTTTAGGGCATAAGTTGAAAAAAGAAGCAGATCTAATGCTCAAGTGTCCCACACCAAAGAAACTAGTGTTCATTAAACATCCATCATTAAAAGTTGTTTCTTTCATCGGGCCCACATCGAAGTTTATTTGTCATATACACTATTCATAAGGTCACTCAAACATAGATAAGGGGAATATACAAATATCATCTTCATCGAAAACCTCTAAGGGCTTAAGAATTATTTAACGATGGGTAAACAATTTATCACAGTTTCCATTTTTTGGCTCATGCCCTAAATAACATAATGGATGAACATTGTGGATAAGCCATATACATCACAGTGGGCCTGCGTTCATTTGGCAGTCATCCTTGATTTTAGCACATAAAAGGTGAGCTGTCAACATCTCCATCAGAACCATGCAATAATTACTTAGGTAAATAATTATTACCCATTTACTTAATTACCTTTGCGATGAAAAATCAAACAAGTGATTATCTACAAAGTATACAAGCCAATTTGTACAACCATAACAATAAATCTATGATTGGGTGGAAGGGGGGATTATACAATGATGGAATTACAAACTCTCTTTTCAAGCCAACATTTGTGTGAGGATCACATTCTCATGCATATAAGAAACTCTTCTCTACTGGCGAAGAGAAAACAATATCTCAAACTCTTTACAAAGAATTCTTTACTTGAAATATAGTTCCTAAGGCTTTCTTTTCTTTCTACTCATTTCTTTATACAATGACTCTCTCATAAGAGGTGAAAATACAGAAGAAGAGGGTACAAGAGATATATGCTTACCTTCATGCGGTGTAGAGACATAAATGCGTGAACCCTACTTAAGTCATCACTTTACACCATAAAGCAGCCATAAAGAAGAAGATAGACAACATATATACCCAATACTCACAATAACTACATGCATGATCAAGCAAGTCCAGTACATACACCCTGATCCATAGCTCAAGTGGTAGACTAAGTGAAGGATACCTCATTTCAACACTAAGGTCTTCGTATCGATTCCCTAGTGGGGATGGCCAATAGTGAAGTATGAACTGACTGTGGGATGTATTAACAAGCGAACAAAAAAAAAAGTCAGGTACATGAAAATAACAAAATAAGTATATATCACAAAAATAAATTATACAATAGTTTAATAGTGTCTTATAAATTAAAATGTGGATGCAACAGTCAATCATAACCATTAATGTAGGAATGTGCAATGGAAACTATATAAGGATTGGATGAATCCGGTATCATATCATCCGGTGCCAATGGTAGATACCACATGATTTCTAGTGGATTATAAAATCTATTACATTTGTGGGCCCATGTTGATGCATGTGTCTTATCCATGTCATCCTTCCCTATGCATTCTTTACACGTGAGATTCTAGTTACGTATGCATACTAGTGGCTAGCATCAGTTACGATCCGCCCAACAGTGCATTTTTTCCAAAGTAAGAATTCGATCCCAAATGCAAGATAAGTCAATCAAAATACCATCGTATTTTCACAATACAATTATTATGTAATAATATTGTTAAATCCATGTGATGCAACTCTATACTGTTTAATCCCTCGTACAAAATAGGCTTGATTAACTATGGATATTTCCTTCTAATTAAAAAATTACCTTATCATTAATTTTTTATCACAGGATATTTAAACAAGTGATTGGCCAATCAAATGCAAATATATTAAGGAGGGAAAAATGTAATTTATAATCGTACCTCCTTTCATATAATTATGTTAAAAATCTCCGATCAAATCACTATAATAAATTATTTTTAATATGATGTGACATTAAAATAATGAAAAAAGATTATAATCCCAATCAAAAACAACTGGCCTGTTTGATCCAAGCATCCGGTGAATACACTGTAAGTAAGTAATAATTACTCAGCTTTGTTATCAATGCTTGATTTAACGCTTGCTTTTTTAGCTCTAAACCTGAGGAGAGTGAAATATATGTGGGGCCGCATGATGTCTGTCTTATCCACACCCTTCATCTGTTATGCCAGCTGGATTTAGGTCTTGATAAAAAAAAATGAGCTAATACAAAACTCAAGTAGGCCACACCACAAGATTTAAGAAATCAAACATTTACGGTCAAAAATGCATACGTGCCACTATTTCCTTTAGTGTGGACAATCTATGTGTTGGATCAGGCTCATTTTTTGGCATATGCCTTAAAATGCTATGCTAAAATTGATGTACAACTCATATATATATATATATATATATATATATATATATATATATATATATATATATATATAGGGCTCAAAAATTTAAACTAATCTTTTTTACTTAATTTTCAAAATAAAAATGAAATTGCATTTTCAAACCAGTAAAGTAATAATAATAATTATTTCTCATTGCATTTACATGTAATTTAAAAAATCAAACAAGCTGTAATGTATGCAATTTACTCACTTTTTGATTTCTCAGTACCTGTTAATTGCAAAGTAAATAATTCCCATATGAGTGAAACCAATAAAAAAGGTGAATAATTGGCGGGTCTCATATTTAGTGATTACTGAACTCCTTCTGTACCTGGGATTGCCAAATAATTAAAAAGATTTTTTCTACATAGATTACCATTTATGATATTTATTGCCTATTCAGGACATTTATTGTTGTAATTGAAAATACAAACAACTCACAGACCATGACCTAACTGTGAAGTACCTGATCTGTACTGTTCGTACGTAGACAAGGGACAAGGCACTCAGCTGCCAGGCAGGTCCTTCCGAAACATGTGCTAACATGGCAAGTGAGATTGCGGTCACTCATCAGGTGAGCCTCATCTGGACGGAAGCGGATTGGCTCCAGCAATATAGCTGGCGTAGGTCCGTGTTGTGCCAAGACGAGCGCTGATGCTCCGTGTTGTGCAGTTGAAAGATATCAAAGTTACGTGGCCTCACGGTGATGTATTTATTATATACACACCATTCATCCATTTTAGGAGATCATTTTAAAGCATTATCCAAAAAATGAACCATATCCAAAGATAAACTAGACCACACCACAAATAACAACGGGGATCATGATTTTTACCGTTAAAAACTCCATAGTGCCCACCATAACGTTTATTATCCCTCCAATCTTCATAAGATCATAAAGACATGGATGAAGAGGAAAGACAAATTTCATATTGATCAAAACTTTTTGTGACCCCTGAAACCATTTCAATGGTAGACTTTCAATCCCCCACTGCTTTTTTGCAGTGTGGTCCACTTAGTAGTTAAATGTCTTATTTTTCATCTCAAACTTTAAGACGAGATCACCAAATGGATGGACAATTTAAATATAACACATACCTCATGATGAGACCCACAAAACTTACTGACGTTAGTACACCACCTACTTAGCTGGTGGCGAATTTGTTGGTGTACCACACACCAACTATATAACTGGTGTATTAACATCAACAAGTACTTTAGGTCCCATCATGAGGTATGTGTTATATCCAATCCATCCATCCATCCATTTGGCGAGCTCGTAGTAGGGCTTGAACAAAAATTAAAACAAATCTAAAGATAAAGTGTACCACATTGCAAAAAGCAACGGGGAATTCAATGTCTATCATCCAAACCCTCTTCAAGCCAGAGGTCATCATAAGTTTCAGTTCAATATAAAATTTGTTTTTTCTAATCAATAATCATCTAGGTATTTATAACATTATGAATAGATTATTTTGAATTAATATAAAATTTATTTTTCCTCTTCATCCAGATATTTGTGACCTTATGATCAGATTTGGATGGAAAATAGACATTAAGGTGGGCCCTATTAAAATTTTTTAATAGTAAAAATCATTATCCAGCTTCTATTTTTGTTGTGGTCCATTTGATCTTTGGATATGTTTCATTTTTTGACTAAATGCTTTAAAATGATCTCAAAAATTGGTGAAGGGTGTGGATATAATAAATACATAATTGGAGAGCTCTTGCAACCTTTATCTCTTTTGAACCGTTTGTACAACTTGGAGCTCAAGGAGCATCGGCGATCGTCTTCGCCCGTCATGTATATAGTTATATAGCTGGTGTGTGGTACGCTTCCAATCTAAGCATGCCAGGCCGGTCTGCTCATCGGGTGAGCCACATGTGTTTACGGAGAATGGAAGGTTAGGTACTCGTGCACGTGGCCACCTATGAAACGAGCCATCTTATTTTGGGGCCATGATATGCTCATCCCATCCCTCAGCTCGCACATGCGGGTGAGAGAGCATGTGTGAGGTAAAAAAAAAAAGGCTCATCATGAGTTTAAAAACGCATGGATAACGAGTCCAGATCATATACGGTTGGTAGTTCACCACCATTTTTAAAATGTCAAGATTCATCCTCCTCGCATGTAAGGAACATGTACGACTATTAAAACCATCCAAATTTTGGGTCACATAATAGATGGCCCATGTCTGGAAAATTACACTGATCCAGCGATCCTAGCCGTCCTTTGGCAGATATGCCACGAACAGTGACGATTACTACCATCTACTCAGTCTGATTTATTTATTTATTTTATTATGCTATATACATAGTTAGGTCAGCGGTTTGGACGGCTTGACTGCCGCAAAATATGCCACGTGTAGGGTGGACAAGTAATTATCATTTTTAAAATGGCATCGGACAGTTACTGGCCCCTCAATCCATGAACTAATTATAAAATAATAGAGTAATGATATGAGTGTGTTTGGCTGGGTTGAAATCCTGATGGGAAGAATCATTCCAAGCTCTGGTTTGTCCTGTTATGAAGAGACAACGGCTCTGATGTTTGTGCCAGTGTCACGTGGATAACACCCATTTCCCGCTCAAACCTCCTTCAATAATTAGCAATTCAAATGCACCAGATCATATGGTAGAGTCGGTAGGACCGTAATATGGTAGACCAATCTCTCCATTGTACACGAGGCAAGGTGATTAATCAATTGGGACCGTTCATGTATTAGGACATATCATTGATGGCTCATGTTTTAAATAATAAAAAAAAACTAAACCTTGCCTTATAATGTTGGTTTGAAGGCCATTGATTCGATGGCTAGAATCACCCCCCATGTATGTGTATTTTTAACCATTCTCTTACATGGTTGTGCCTTCTAGATGAACGGAGCCAAATGATAAGTCACGCTTCAACGGGAGTGATAAGTCACGCATCTTTGAGGGCCACCGATAAGATGGATAGGATTGTATGATGGGTGTGATTTTTGATACGTACGCCATCCATGCTAGAGGCAACTAGATGGACGGACCCGATTGACACGTTAGCCTGTCATATGTTCTATCGAGAGATGGTCTCACCCTATTTTGGTTCTGCTGCCTCTATCGTACGAGCTTTGTCCTGAACACGCGTGTACAAGACAGCTCATTTACAAGATACCAGATGTGCCAGCATGGCACACAGGCACACAGCTATATGATCCAATCCATCCATCCGAGGGGTGCTTTTCAGATGAACGGCCCAAGAGTCAAATGGAATCACTAATCAGCTGGACAACGGTTTGCGAAATAAATGTACGGCTGAAGAAAAACTTAGTTGCATATTTCTAAGCCGTCCAACAGTTTTTAACATTGTGGCCCACCTTGATGAGTGGACAGTCTCGATTCGGGGGAAAAAAAATCTTCAAGGTTAAATCCACCTGATGGACGGCTTGGACTTTTACCTTCTTGCCACTGTTTACCAGGGTGGCACAGACGGCGGCCTGTAGATGGTTTGACTTGTACATGCGTGTATGATTATCAAACGATGACCATGTATCTCCCGCCAAGCAAATATTTAAAGAGAAGGTTTCAAGTCCAGCGGGTTGGACCATAATTAACGATCCAACCAGCAAATAACTTCCAATTTCCATGTTTTTATGACATCCAACCCGTCCAATAGATTGGATCATATCCACTCATCGAGTAGAGACCCTACGTGTATTTTGTTACTTATCAATGCTAAATATTATTTTCTGATGTGTGGTCCGTCTTATGAATTGACGGTGCCGGTGATCCTAATGGTTGGGCCAGCTGATTGAAGAGTTGGATTTCTCATGAACGTGATAGGTTGGAAGTTATTCGCTGGGGTTGTTGGACTTGAACCCTTCTCTAGTAATATTTTCCATCTCCAGACCTTCAAGTTTCAAGTTCACGCACCCGAAATTATTTATCATATCTGTTGAAAAATTTGTTAAACTAAATAGTCTATTAAAATCGAAAATCAAAAATAAAAATAAAAATTTTGAGAATTTATTGAATTGAGTCGAGGTGTGACAATCCAACTCGCGCCCAGCCTAACCTGTCGCATCGCGCATGCGGACACGGATTCACCGCGCGCGCGTGTGTAGTCAATGGCATAGATTAGAGCTATTGGCATAGTCCCTCCACAGGACCAAATTCACATGTCCCCTGAAAGTGGCTCAAGCCCTAGGTAAAAATATTATCTTATATAAAAGATAGTTTACTTTATCAAATCCGATGTGGAACAAAATCCAAAACTCAAAAGTATTTCAACTTTTAAAAGAAAATATAACAATATCTAGGCACAATCACATAGCACAACACACGTGTGCCACTTTATACACGTGAGATTATGTACCAAACATCTTCCACAGTCCATTGGTAGAGAGGGAGAACCCAATGTATAGTTTAGCCAAAACCATGGTGAAGTGGAAATGTGCCTAGAGTCCCTTGTTAGGGCTAGGGCCAGGCGAGTTTGACCCTGGCCCTGCCCTACTCTCCAAAAACCTGGCCTTAGCCCGGCCCTAGCCCTAAGGGCCTGTTTGGCCAGGCAGATCCCACGGTATTAGGAGGGATGGGATCGACAATATCCTAGGATAGGCATGACGAGCCAAACAGATTAGGTGAACTTGTCCCGGGATACAAGCAATCCCATGGATTTTAAGACAATCCACTGTCATCACCATCATTATGGATCTTAAGACAATCCACTGACATCACCATCATTACCTTAAAATTGATCCTATCCCTTGGTTGGATGGATTGGAAGGTAAAATCCCGGGATATGCGGGGCGTGCCAAACAGACCAGGTGAACTTGTCCCGAGATATAAGTAATTCCATGGATCTTAAGACAATCCACTAACACCACCATCATTACCTTAAAACTGATCCTATCCCTTGGTTGAATGGATTGGAAGGTAAAATCCCGGGATATGTGGGGCGTGCCAAACAGACCAATGAACTTGTCCCGGGATATAAGTAATCCCATGGATCTTAAGACAATCCACTGACACCACCATCATTACCTTAAAATTGATCTCATCCCTCCTAATACCATGGGATCTGCCTGGCCAAACAGGCCCTAAAATTGATCCCTTCCCTCCTAATACCATGGGATCTGCCTGGCCAAACAGGCCCTTAGGGATTTAGGGGTGGCCCTATAAGAAAAGAGTCAAATGATCGTATATAGGAAATTTTTAATCTTTCATCTAAACAACACGTCTGGGTTAATTCACAATAAGCCCTTACAGATAAAAGTTAAATGATCAAAAGTTAGAAATTAATTTCAGGTTAAGCCAAAAGTAAGCCCTTCATGGTAAAAAAGTTAAATGACCAAATGTTTGAAATTAGTTCCGTCCTTTATTCTTTTTTTTTTTTTAATGTCGATATAATTATTTGAAACATGACTGGATATCCGATTTTTAAACTAATATTCGTGTATGTTTTATGCATTTTTTTATTTTTTTTTAAATGCATAACAGTGACCCACTTGATGGGGGTCACTAATCACCTGCCCAACCCTGGGGCGAAGTTTAGGGTCCCACCTGGCTGTGGCTGACCAGTCCATCACCAACCATAATTTGGGGTTGTGTACCTGGCTTCTTTGTGCACAAGACACACCAATACCTTCCATGAAAAATGCCAATTTTGAATGGATGTTGGGATTGCGGCTGGTATCTATGGACGGTGTGGACGGTTGTAGATTTAGGAGCATAGAGAGGCGTACCATGACTATTAGCTTATTCAAGTCAACATCATTGCCGCAAAAGTCGTTGAAATGCCAACTGGGACCATGTGATCCATTTGATTTTTGATGTATGGCCCCCATCTGATCAGTTTGATTTTTGTTCACCAGTGGATCCTTTCCCTATAATTAAATATTTATATGTTATCTTTGTTATCATAAACCACTCTATCACTGTGCCATGTGCTACATCTACGGAATCCTTCCAAGCCTTTCAACTGCTGGTCAATACAATGGAAGGTCCATACCAAAAAAATCATGCTGGATGAGATAATCCCAGCCACCAATTAATGATAATAAACGTATTCTAGAAAAAGATCAATCATCATTGTCCATGGTAGGATCGAACACGAAAGAAGTATAGAACTCGTACTGGTGGACCATGTCTGTGGAGTGGTTGATGACTAAAGATGGATACGAGCATCATGCATTGGATCCGATTAGGTGTACTGGCCTCACGTGGAGTCTCAAGGTAATTATCAAGCGAGTCTACTTTCCAGCGGTGCAGTGCGTGTACATGCCTCCCTACTCAATGTTGAATAGATACACCTTCCCAAAGCCTCCACTACCCTTGGTCTATTGAAAATGCTAACCTGACTCACTTGAAATGTCCACGTTACACATGGCACGTCCGTACTAACTGGGACAATTGTTCGGGTGGGCCATCACATGGATTGGCTACAACCCCACAATCGTGGCAATTGATAAGATCCTAACCATCTGATCCATGCATTCGATAAGATCCTAACCATCTGATCCATGCATGGAATGCATGGCTCCTTGCTTCTTATTCTTCTCATCGTTCAGAAAACCCAAAAACTCAACTGGATGCCAATCACTGGTGACTCAAAAGACTTACTCTGACTTACATATTGGATTGCCACCCGTTTTTCATCTCCAGTTAAATCTGGTAATGGCAGTCCATCAAACTTGTGAAAATTTTCATCTCAGACACGGCCAAACCAGGTGTCATCTGTTTGAAATCTGAACCATTCATCAACTCAGCATCACAAAAAATCGCCTTCTTGTGAAATTTAAGGCCCGTTGGATGCATAGAAATGTATGGCTAGTCGATTTGTTTCCATGGCTAAGGTCATGAGTCTGAAACTCAGTTGGTACTTCTTAGCTTTTATTAAAATAAATAAATAAATAGATTGAATGGGCGAGTAACTCAGGCACTCAGCTTGACTCGTCCCACGTCACACTGAATCAACAAGCGGACTTGACCAGACTCGCCGATTCAGCCGAGTCATGGCCACAGACGAGTTTTATGGTGGCTCGGCTGGGAATGTCATAGAATCTAATTGACTCAGATGAGTCGAGTCAAAGAGTTTTAGAACTATGGTTTTAAGTTTTAACTGTCCATTCGTCAAATCAAAATAGATGGGACCAGTTTTAACTGCCCATTTGCAGGTCACTGATCAGATAGCTAAAATCCTGCAATTGCTACAATTTTTGGGCCATGGTCCATCCACACGGTGCCACACGAACCATGAAAGTGATAATTGAGAATGAGGTGCACCTACATCTCCCCATTGGGATTGAGTGTATTACAACCCCAGAATATGTATTTTGCTCAGGTTTCTACAAATGGGGAAAATTGTTTAGTGATCCGAACGGTTAATGAGATTGGCCAACTATGAATGGCCCATGCACCAAATTCTCTGGGACTGGGACAATCCTAGCCGTTCAACTAGTGATCAGCAAATGAAAGGCTAAGAAAATAAAACAACACCCCACATTGGACTGAAAATAGACCAGATCTTCAGCTGCTAGTGTCATTCAACCTGGGGTAGATGGACCATCTGTTTGGGCCCATCATCTCACCAGTGCTAATCACTAAAACATCAACCCTACTCGTACCAGCTTCAAAAAACATAAGTCGGAGCCAACTACATATTCTTGGACTTGCATTATAGCTATTGAGAGAATTTCCTCAGTTGGATGTGAGATAACGATGAAAAGGCACAAGCCACTTTTATAAGCACCATAGATGCAATCATGTTTCATGGACCATTCCCAAATACAACTATTGGAGATTATATTGCACCACCATTGCTAGGCTTTTGGTGCCTTTAAGTTAAGCAAGTGCTTCTCAATGAATACAGGGAAATGCTATTTGAAGCATACAAATGAATGCGCTGAATACAAGCCCCACACATGGATTATGGCACACGTGTACAAGATCTGGGATGTTCATCAGGCATATGCAGTGGATGAGTCCTAACCTGAAATTAACGCCACTCATCAAGTAGGCGTGATGGGGATGTCAGTTGCAGACTGTTAATCCTTCTACTCACTATGTAGCCATCCTTTTTTTCCCCTCCACTTCTAACCCACCTAAAGGGTGTGCTGGCTGGATTTTTGGGCTGAGGAATGTTCACCTTGGACCGCACCTGATGAACAGCATGGATCTCATACACATGTGCCACATAGATTCATCTGGGCTGCTTGCATTGGCACCAACCTGCAAAATTGCATTCCTCAACAGTGAAAGCAGCTGGAAATGTTCTAACATACATAAACGAGCACCAAAGGGCATAAAAAATCACAACACAACCATGAAATCAAAGAAATCACTCTCACGTCTTACTAATGTGAGATACATTGGTTTCTTCCAATTTGAACACATTATCATTGTGTATTCAAAAGCAAATTGAGGACAATTAACCACTTGCTCTAAAAGCTCATACTGATAGAGTATAGCGAATTAATCTCTTTATCTCATAGCCCAGGCCCCACATTGCATGGGTTAGGACCTCGGCCGAACCCCCCTCGTGGGCCCCACGTCACATGAGTTCGGCTGAACACGGGCTGCCCACCCCGAGTATGCCCCTGCATCCCACAAGCCACCCCACTCAAGCCCAGTGTAAAAATGCCCCTGCATTACACATGCAATGTTATCAAAATAAACTTCCCCAATGTGGGTTTACGAGGTAAGCTCAATAAACTTCGTTTCCCTTCCTTTCCAAGGCTCACCCCTCTTTATCTCACGGGCAATACATTCCTCGGAAACATTCCGTCACATATCAGCACTCTTTCAAGGCTTAATGTCCTTGATCTGTCCATTATTCATCTTTTCAGTGCATTGTCGCTTTCCATATCTAATCTTACTAAAATCTCCAAGCTCAACGTCTCCAATAACTCAATAACAGGTGAAATTGCTCTGGATTTCTTCACCAACTGGAGCAAACTCGCCTCCCTTCAACTCTGGAACAATCAACTCACCAGAAAGATTCCATCTGATATCAGCCTACTTGTGAATATCGAAGTCCAACATCTGTACAAGAACCATCAAAATAGTTCGATACCTCCAGAAACTGGAAGCCTCAACAAATTATTTAAGCTGAGCCCGGGAGAAAACAATCTTACTGGCCTCAACCTCAGACTTTGGGTAATTTGAGTAAGCTGGCCTATCTGTGACTCAATGAAAAAATGATTACAGGCTCAATTCCACATGAAATAGGAAATCTGATGAATCTCAAGTGAAAAGTTTCCACCAATAATCTAGACGGTTCCATCCCTTCCAACTTGGGAAATCTGACCAAGCATACCGTCTTGTACTTGTCCAGAAATCAGATTTCTGACTCACTCCCAGGAAACTTAAGGACTCAGGTTGAGCTCAGTGCATATAATAATCTTTAATAGGCTCCATCCCTTCTGCTTTGGGAAAGTTGACTGAGCTTAACGTCTTGTACCTGTCCGAAAATCAGATTTCTGGCCCCATCCCCTTCCACTTTGGGAAACTTGATCAAGCTTACTGTCCTATCCTTCCCTGAAAATAAGATTTCCACTTCAATTCCACCAGAAATCGGAAACTCGATTAATCTGAATGTGCTAGATGTGCCTAGCAACCATCTGACAGATTCCACCCATCCACTTTCGGTAACCTAACTAAGCTTCAGTTCTTGGTCCTCTTCAATAATACAATTTTTGCCTCGCTCCCACCACAATTAGGAAATGAGATATCGGAAACTTGATTAATCTGAATGTGCTAGACGTGCCTAGCAACCATCTGACAGGTTCCACCCATCCACTTTCGGTAACCTAACTATGCTTCAGTTCTTGGTCCTCTTCAATAATACAATTTTTAGCTCGCTCCCACCACAATTTGGAAGTCTAGAATCTCTTCAATTGACCATGTACTCCAATCAAAAAGATCAAATCTAACAGATTTAGCCAGAATCAATTTGGTCGACAACCTCTCTGGTGTTTACCAGAACTATTATTCCGAGGTGGATCGCTTGAAACCTTTGCTGCATTCAACAACCACTTCACTGGTCCCATCCCAAAAAGCTTGAGAAATTGCACTAAATTAACCAGAGTTATGCTCCAAAGGAACCAGCTCACAGGAAATATATCTGAACAGTTGGTAGTATATCCAAATCTAGTCTATATTGATTTGAGCTACAACAGAATGTATGGTGAGCTCTCACCAATTAGAGAGAATCCCAAAACTTGATCAAGCTACAAATATCTGGGAACAAGATTACTGGTGGGATACCGCTGGAGTTCGGACAGGTAGCTAGAAACTTGGCCTTTCTTTGAACCATTTAACAGCACAGATCCTGAGGAGTTGAAAAGGCTGTCTTTGCTTTCGACCTTGAGTTAAAGACAACCGTCTTCTTTGTAAGGTACCACTAGAAATTGGGAAATTGTCAGAACCAGAGAGCCTAAACATATCAATGAACAATTTGATGGAACCATTCCATGTCAATTTGGTAACCTAGTAAACGTAAAGGTTGCAATAGATTTGAGTCATAACTCCCTCACTGGATCTCTTGAAAAAAAATATTAAAAAAAAAAACACTCCCTCACTGGATCTCTGGAGAAAAAATAAAATAAAATAAATAAATAAATAAAAAACTCCCTCACTGGAGATAAACCACCACAGCTCATAAAATTGCAGAAATTACAGAATCTGAACCTCTCACAAAAAGCTCTCAGGTTCCATTCTGCCTTCTTATGAAGACATGCTCAGTTTATCACTTGTTGATTTTCTCGTACAATGTTTGGATGGCCATCTGCCCAAGGAAAAGCCTTTCAGCAGGCCCCAGCAGAGGCTTTCAGTAACGATGAAGGTTTATGCTGTGAAGTACAAGGTTTGTCACCCTGCAACTCCCATTTGAGAAACAAGAATGGTCAGAAAAATAGCGATTGTCATTATTCTTCCTCTTTTAGGCATGCTGTTTCCTCTATTTGGATTCGCTGGAATTTCCTCCATTTTTCATTCTAGAGCAAGAGATGTAGAGAACAAGGTAAAAGGAACAAGCAATAGAGATCTATTTTCAATATGGAATTACAATAGGATGATCATGAACAAGGAAATCATTGACACAACAGAGGACTTCAATGAACAATATTGCATTGGGATGGGAGGATATGGAAATGTGCAAGCAGCAGAGGAACCAACAGTTCAAGTAGCGGCTGTAAAGAAACTTGACCCATTGGAAAGCAGGGAGATAAGGATGAGAAAAACTTTAGAAGTGAGGTAACAGAAATTCAACATAACAACACCATGAAGCTTTATGTGTTATATTAACATTCTCGATGCACGTTTTTGGTTTATGAGTACATGGAAAGAGGAAGCTCAGCTAGTATTCAAAGCAATGATGAAAAAGCTATGGAATCGGACTGGGTGAAGAGGTTGAAGGTAATTAAAGGTGTGGCCCATGCACCATGATTGCACCCTACCAATAGTTCATCGAGATATAACGACCGCTAAAGTCTTGTTGGATTCAGACTTTTAGGCTCATTTCTCCAACTTCAGCACTGCTAGACTTCTGAAACCAGATTCGTCCCATTCATCAACAGTTGTACAAACTTTTTTTTTTTTTTACACATGCACACACACTCACGCCATAGTGGGATTTCACCACCTATGGATACTCGAACCCTTGACCGGGTGTTGAAACTCCTGAGAGTCTACCACTGGAGCAAGAGTAAGCTTATGGATATGCTGCACCAGGTAAGTTGCCACTACGTAGCACCTGGTTTATTTTTTATTTTGTACTGTTTTGTGTCATTTGCTTCAAATTTCCCTAATCTGTTTCTATTCTGTCAATTCAAATAGAAATGGAAATGAAATAAACCAGGCACAAATCCACGCTACCCCAGAATACAGAACTGAACAGTTCTGCTTTTTTTGTGAGGTTTGTGGGGGTTGTTACTATATGCAAGAGGATAAAATACAAAAGAACCTAAGCTATATAAAAGAGGAACTATATTGAGGAACGGATGCTGCTCTCAAAGAACCTTAGCTGTCCAACATGACCAATGTGAGGAATGGATGCTCTCGAAGAACCTGGGGAGCTGGCTTTGCTTCCCCTGATTCTCCGGTCAATGCTTTTTGTTTTTGTTTTTTTTTTAAAGTCCAACTCTGTTCCAGCACACTGGATCAGCAATGGACATTCATAGTCCAATACCTAGAGCATGGCAGGAGTGGTGGATCAACCCATCTAGTGGGTCCTTTGTAGATGACATGTGGTTGAAAATCACACCAAACAAACAATCCTAGCCATCAGTTTTTCCAGGGTGGTTAAGAGTTCTGTTCAAGTTTATAAGGAGAAGATAGTTTAGAACTCCACAACTGCAACTTACACAGCATGTACAAGCTGACTTCCACTCTTTTCTATAAATTGTCAATTCAAATAAGGCACAAAACCAGAGATGAATCCATGCAACTGAGATGTTAGCCAAGAGCTTGCGAGTCATAGTTACGATTCAACAAACATAGATAGTAAGACACTGTTATTCCTTTCTTGCAAAACTTGCTTACACAACAAGGGCAACTGAAAAATGTGGTGTTTATAGCTTAGGAGCAGTAGCACTGGAAGTGATTACAGGAAGCCATCCAGGGGAACTCACTCGTCAGGTAGACTAACTACACCGCTCAAGGATGTGTTATACCAACGTTTCTCACCTCCCATAATCCAGGTCACAAAGGAACCGGTTTTGATAATGATGCCAGCACTCGCATGCTTACATGCCGGTCCAGAATCCAGGGCCTACCATGCAGCATGTGTCTCATGAGCCATCTGATAGCAGACCTCCATTTCTACAGCCTTTCTGTGCAATTACACTGTCTCAAACTACTGGGAGTAGAGAATATATAAAAGCTTGTAATTGGCATGTGCAAATTTGGGCATCTTTTAGTGGAAATGCACCATATTCACAACATTTATTCCCCAAATAACCCCACCCATCAGATTGCAAATTTGCAACCCTAAGGATGAGGTCAGTTGTATATGTGGGAGCAGTATCTCCTTCACATTGGTCCTTGCCAAAGGGATCCAAGATATTCACCAGCTGCTCCACCATGGTAGCCAATTGGCCCTCACCAATTGGGTCCACAATGAGCTTTCTCCATCCGCTCAATGAGGAATGGGGTTTCTGCGCCTTCTACACAAAGCATCTTTAGATTAAAAGTGTGTGCCACCATTTAAATAGGGCACAATTGCCATTTATGCCCTTTCCCAAATGTTGCCTTAATTCTTTGGTACCATAAAATTTCCAAACAACATTGACCTCAAAAACCGGGTGAACTTTATGTGAACTCTCCTGAAGCCACAGTCAATATGCTAATGGTTTCCCAAAATCAGAGCTGATTTGAAATCAAAATTCTTTGGGACCATCAAATTACAAACACCATTGACCGCTAAAACCACAGGAACTTTATGTAAGTGGCCTCTCCTAAGCTATGACTAACATGCTAAACGTTTCCCAAAATCAGTGCTGATTTGGAATCACTGAAAGCTTTTTGTTACTTCTCTACTTCTGTTTTTAACATGCAAAACAAATCTCCCTTAGAAAGAAAATATAAAAAGTATTCCAAGAAAACCCATGGAGACTCCAGCAAGAAATAACACTTCACTAGCATTTAAAAAGGCGGTGTCATGCATCCATTGACATCAGAATATTTGAATGCAGAAAAAAGCAAACTAAATGCATTTTCTTGTTCATTGAGTAAACCATAATATAGAGAAGGGATTCAAATGGAGACTGTATTCAGCAGAAGTTCAAACTCAACTTCAGTAAAGATTTTCAAAAAGAGCTGAGTGTAATTTACATAATTTACATTGATTATTATCGAAGACTGGCAGGGTTCTTCTCTGTTGTCATCAACTGTCTCGAATCAAATTGGTGGGCTCACTCAAAACATACTTGGGCAGTTCATATTTTGCACCTGTGCCAGAAAAAAGGTCTTGTTGAAGAGACAATCTTTCAAAAAGGAAGTTGGCTCGGAAGGGGGGAGAGAAAAATAGCATGCATCATAGACACACCTCTTTCATCATAACATGTTGTCATGTCAGCACTTGTCACTATGACACCGGCACTGTCAACTATTGCTTGCGCCAGGTTTAAATCAGCTTCAGCTGCAGCCCGGAGTGCATCCCAAATCTCTGATATATGAAAAGATTGGATCACTTCTTTGATTTCTTTTTGCAATCATATCCTTTCGATACACAATAATAGCATCCTAGATAAATGTGGCTAATCCACATAACTATACCAGGTTTTAGCAAAAGCAAAGCCTTGGATAATCATCCACCAAGTTCAAGTTATGGTGTTTGGCATAGCCTCGAGAACTTATTTTCAGTATTACCCATCAATTATTAACTTCTCAGCTTGATCATTAGTTATAGAAAGTGCATGGCAGATACTAGATGCCTGAAACTAGCAGAAAACAGTAACCCATGTTCTTTCTTTTTGGATGGCATGCCCTTTCTTTTTCCTATTTCAGAGATCACAATAGTACAAGAATATGGTACATGCAGCATTTTTGTACCTTTATCAAAGCCTGTGTCAAAAGGGATACAGGTTCCGGCATTGAGTATAAGAAGCTGTCACCCAGTATTGGACACGGCATGGGAACGGGCATACGACTCTCCATCACAAAAATTTTAAAATAAAAATGCAGTATGTAGAGAGCTACGTTTGTAACATGCTATTCATATCTAATGTTTTTGTTTTTCACTAGAAACATTTGACCAATTCTATTCATTTGTACCTTTTTAAAATCTTTTCAGCATGCTAAATTTGGCAAGATTGTTAATGTCTCTCATTTTTATTTGTATATAGTATAAATACATGTATTAGGACAAGAATGTAAGAAAATTGCCAAGGATTCAAAGAGAACCAATCTAATATGGACTTAGTTAAAGGATATCCTACAACTATACAGTGCCAGTATCATGTTAAATCCTTTTTTTTTTTTTTGGAAAGATAGTATCGTGTTAAATCTGACATGATAAGTGTTGAGGGTCAAATATTGCATATCAGACCCCAGTTATTACCTAGATTTACGAGCACGATACTGTTTAACGGCCCGTTTTATCGTGTTTATGATGCAAGGTGATTTTACGAGCATGGACTGAAAAAAAGATACTAAAAGCATGGATTTAACGCTCAGGCATCATCAAGGCATTGGACGAGACTCCATGGACTAAGATCGAGGATTTACACGCCGGAGATCAGAGAAATTCCAGCCGTTCACGTTAAAGAGGCCCGAAATTGGTGCAGAATGCAAGATCACATGGTTCCCGCCATCCAATTGGCTCAAAACTTCATACATGGCCTGGGGGCCATAAAATAACCGTACACATAAAATTTCAGTCATTGGATATCACAGGAAGTGGCCCAACGGCCAGATCAGTCCCTTAATTCATTAAGTGGGGCCCACTTGCTATCTGGATATGCCTCAACTTCGGATTCAACACCTTAAATGGGGATACCAATTAAATGGATGGATCAAATTTCTCATGACCATCACGATGGTGGCCCATGAACATCACATGTATAAAGAGTGTATGTTCATTCAACGTACACCGGACCGGATGCATTGGTCAAAGTCGGTGTTGACCGACTCCTCACGCAAAAACGGAAACTTCCGGTTTTTTTTTCAACAGCGTTAACTTGTCTGGGATCGGTTGCTGTTGTGGGCCCCACCCATTGTCCATTTGGACAATCTAAACCATCTATCAGAATGCTACGGTCCATATTACCATCGCCTAGGTGGTGGTATTTCAAATAACAACAGATATCATTTTTTAACCGTCCGAACGCAGAACGGACGGTAGAGCAGAAAATCAGGTGGGCCGCATCAATGGACACCCAAAACTATCCCTTCTCGAACGATTTTTCGAGAGGAATCCAATGTACGGCTTAGATTAATGAAAACAACATCGAAGTGAGCCCCACCAACATCTCAGCGTAAGACCTTTTCCGCAACCTTATTTCAGCGTCTGGAAGTCGCCCGGATTTTTCAGGCTATTACACGTCCAAAGAGGGGATCGGTCTAATGATCCAGACCGTCCAATGTGTCCACAGGGAGGCTAATATCCTAGCCAAGACGTCAGAATTGATGGAGGGATTGATATTGCGTGGCAAGTCCACTCCAAACGCAAGATGTTTTGTGCTTTTGTTGTGCATGCCACCGACTGCAGCAATCTTCCAGCCGACCTCAGTAGCTATAAAAGAGAGAGGCAGGAAGAGAGAAGGCATTCAAATCTGCTAGGGACGTCGGTAAGAGAGATAGTTTGAGAAGATTTTTTTTGTTTGAAGTTTTTAGTTGTTTGATTATTTTCTTTTTCTTTTACGATTATTTTGGAGAGATCTAGTCCATCCATGTCGGGCTAAACCTCTTAGCTAGGGCTAAGAGGTGAAGCTTGTAGCGTGATGGGAGAATTTATGCTTGTGCCTTCAGTTTATACTGAATGGATTTTAATTTAATTTTATTATGAGAATATTTTTAGTTTTTAATGGTCTGTTGTGACTAAAATTACAATGGGTCTGCGATGGCTTTGAGTATTTCCTTTTCCTTTATGTTTATGACGTCAGGAAGCCCTATTGTTCACCATCGTCTCCTGGGCATGGTTGGATGTCAGTACCCTTCCTAACCCTCATGCATTATTGATTGGTTGGTAATTAGTTTAATTCTGTTGTTTGCTTTGTCTCCTAGGCATGGTTTGGTGATGGAATCCATTCTAATTCATATACCTTTCATCTCTTGAAAATTATATCAAGTTCAGTTTAATTTCCATGATTCTTAAAGCAGGCGTAAGATCTCCCTGATCTCTACAAGTGGATCCTCTGAATCCCTAATTTCCTTTCCTCTGATTTCTATAAATTTTAGATTAATACTTTCATCATTATTCCTTAAATTACAATTGATTTAGATTTCATCTTAGTCTAGTTCTTATTCTAGTTAGTTTTAGATAACGTACAGGTTTAGTCCCTTGGGATTCAACCTCGGTCTTACCGAGTTTATTACTACATCACAACCCTACACTTGGGGAGTGAACAATAAGCTTAGCACATACAAGTAGCTGAGTATCATAGATGGGAAGACAATCAAGTAAAATGATCCTCCCAATTACAAGATCCCAAGAACCTAAGATAACTAGATACAGATTCAGACGCGTGTACAATGGCACTGTGCATGACTACCAAGGGTCATATTTTCCAAGTAAAAGAGGCTAATGTCTAAATGGTGCCTGTTCTCATGAGGACTTGCATCATGTGACTGCTATAAGGAACTTCAACTTTCAATAAATGTTTCTTCAGCTGAATATACTCTATCACTTAAGTGGATGTTGCTATTCCAAGCCATTGGATAAAACCACACCCCTGCTAAATGGATGATTAATTTATTGGAAGTTCTTGACACAACTCAAGCAGCTTGAGAGTTCTGGAATCCAATTGAATATGTCAATAGACACAGTAGAAAGAAAATCCATGGATGAAATGATGAATAACAATGTCAGGTTTTCAGATGCAACCATTGGCAGAAGCATGCCGGAATATGTACAAATTAAATTTCATGCAACAAATAATTTCAGGGGCATCCTCACATAACTGATTAGTGCAAGGTGGTGGCAAACAAGAAACAGGCATACTCTAATGTTGCTGAAGCTACAGCTCTTCTTCAAGGGGCAAGAATTGAGAGTGAATACCAGCTTTGGCCTCTTATGATTGAAAACTCAATTAATTTGGTTAAGTACTAATTTGGTTAAGTAGGCCAAGTCAGGATATTATGCTTGGGAGGTGGCAAATGGCAAAATTAATGGATGAATTCCATGACAATGTGCAAATAGCGCTGCTGCCTTTTCTCATGATAGGTGAACGCAGAGGACAGATTAGAGAAAGAGAGATTTCCAGGGACCGTATTCTAATTGTTGTTTGGTATATCAAATGTGTAGTGGGGTGCATTTTAAGCTTGTTTGAGGCTCTGCTTTGGGCATTACAGGTACAGTGAGGTTGCTTGCTTTGGTTAGCTGCCATGAAGGTTGTTGTATTCCTTTCTTTTCTTAATACAATATTGATGTTGTCCTTGAAAAAAGAAAAGAAATCATCTGCCACATTGTGCTGATTAGGTGATGCCATCACAGTAGGATGGCAGGATTTGGGTTCTGATATTGAACAATGTGCATACTGCAAATATTGTGTTTCACTCTATAGAACATCATCACTGTTTTTATCGTCTGCTTCATCTTTATATGTGGAGGACATGCTCCATATTAACTTACACTGGCATGCATTGATTGATGATACTCAAACAGCGATATGAAATGCTATTAGAGCAAAGGTTTTCATCTCAGACAGTTAAAAAAAAAAATCCCTTTTACATTGAAACCTGAATATACTGCACCCTGTGTACTAACAATCATCATCAGCGTCAGCATCATCTAAGCCTTACCCCAACTAATGGGGGTCATTAGCATCATCATCACCCTTTGTGCTAACAATTATCATAAGAAGTAGACAAACTACAGATTGTATATGTTTCCAAGGGAAAGTGAGAGAGAGAGAGAGAGAGAGAGAGAGAGAGAGAGAGAGAGAGGAGAAAAGAGTACCCTTCTGTCCACCATAGTGAGGGGCTGTGTCCCAGAACTCATCACGCATCTGTCTGAGCTGTGCTCTAGTTATTGGTTGAGTATGCTTCCAAGCCTTTGGTTTTCGGAGCTTTTTAGTATTCTCTGAGAGTATCAATACACATGAGCTTTAAAAAATCAATGCACCTATAGCATATCAGATAAGCAGGATGAATATTGAATATAAATATACCAAAGCATTTGGCTTCTTAGCAAGGAATACAGCTGATATTCCGAAGTTACAATTTTAGTGCTGAGTATACCATAAACTACAACAGAACCGAGAGTTTGCTGATATTCCATCTTTTGAAGGTTTTACAACAGGGCAGATGACAATATAGTAAGAAGCTGATTGGTATTGCAAAATATCAATATTCAAGTTATGAAAGCAAAAATGTACAATGGTGATCCCCAGCTGCTGCGCTGTGTATGGGGATGTGGAGTTGGTGAGTCACTTGCTCATTCACTGCGCAGTGGCTTGGATGGTTTGGTATAGACTCCTGGCAATATTCAAGATGCATTAGGTGATGTCAGGCACTGTTTTCAGTATTTTGCAATATCATTGATAAATCCCACACTATATTTGTTATCCCAACAGGGCGATACAAAACCCAGCTCTTATATACAGTTTTCATGGTATCGTGCAATATATTGCATGATATCGTGATATACCGTGGACATCGTTATATCGTGCGATATATTCACACTCCATTTATAAATTCTTAATTTATTGTGTGATATATCGATACCGGTTGCAATATCAAAAGGAATAAAAGGAAACCAATGCAGTTTTGTCTAGAAAATCCACAAAGATTCATAAAAATCTTTTTCTTTTTTTTTTAATCTTCCTACTACATTGTAAGGCAATTTCAACTAGTCCACTCTAGTTTGCTGGAAGAAAATCTTCGAAAATTTTCCGAAATCACGATCAAAAGCTTTTTGGTGCATATTTTTTAGTTTTGATTCGTTTTTTTCATTTTTTATGTTGTAAACAGTGTTGAATGGTAAGAAATCCATGAGTCTTCATGTTTTGCATGAAAAATTATGGATTTGGAGCTTCAATTTCTAGATTTGGTGGAGATAGCCCAAGTTGCGAAAATTCTGGAGAAAATTAAAATTTCCTCAATTTTTCCCAATTCGGTTGCAATTTTAGTGTCCAAACACGAAATCACATGTATATAACCTGATCTACACATTCTTGGCAATTTGAGGATTTTTCAAAAAAAAAAAAAAAATTATTAATTTTAATTAAAATATTGAAAATTGTTAAAAAATAATAATAATAATTTCGGAAATCCACAAGTATATTTCTAGTTTTCTACTTCTTTTGCTTTTGAATGCAATTCTTGCATTTCCATGCATGTCTTCCTAAATTTATAAAATTTATGAATTATTGACTTTGAATATGGTTATATTGGTTTGGTCAAACAGCGCATAGATTAGGACCTTATACAAAGGAAACCTATTATGTACATTCTTTTTGTGATTTTTTAATTTCTGAGTGCGTATTGGTGTCTCTTTTAACAATCCCTGAAGTTTCATTGAAAATTTTGACCAATTTCCCAATGTTCCCTCACGTTTTCCAACAACAACAATAAATTATGTGATACAACCGATATATCCCATGCGATAAACGATATGTATCCATATCCCAAGGGTGCAATACATTATGCAATAACGATACAGGAAACATTGATGTCATGATCTATCGAAGTTCTTAGGATTTTTTAGGATATCCTTGCATCCGAATCAGAGGTATTTACAAGGTCCAAGTTTTTTGTGTCTGAAAATTACTCATCAAGGAACTTCAATTATGAGCTTGAAAATTTTTTGGTATATCCTTGCATCTGAAAAAATTTTGGGATATCCTTGCATCGATATATCCCTGAGCCACCAAGTGAACTTCAATGAATCTTCCTCACAATTACTCATCAAGGAACTTCATTTATGAGCTTGAAAATCCTAAAGTGGTCTCCTCCAATAAGTTGTCATTGTCATTCCAATTTCACCATGTCAAAGGGGGCCCACACATATATGTCAACTTATGGAACCACTACTCACTGTCTAATGGCAAATAATAAAAAGTCTTCAAGCACAACATCTTATCCTCACTATTTGGCACCAGAAGTGGGTAGAGTTGGATTGACTCTTGAAATGTGACCAACACGCCACAATCATCATCTTAGCCTTTCTCCTGGCAATTTGCAGCCTGCTTTCAATTCAAATAGTTTGGCAAAAGTTGAACGAACACCCACCCGACATCCACCTTCCTATTTACCTGGTCTTTGGAATCTGCCATGGCGGAGGCTCCCATTGACAAGATCACATGTCAACACAATACCACCCAAAGCCCAGCTCAACAAATTACAAGCAAGCACCCCCCAAAGGGCACTAATGGGAGGATCATGTAGGGTCAATTGCTAGGCATACCACTAAGCATGAGGTACACGTGCAAATAGAGTTACCTCATATTAGTAATAACACAGGCACCCAAGTGTAGAAATCTATAGCATGTTATAGTCAAAATACAAGCAATCTAAATGTAACCACATCGTTGTCATCTGAGCATTAATCTCAACTAATTGGGGTCAACTACACAAATCTTGTCCCACCATTCATATTCATGATGAAAGTTATGGCATAAGTTTGACACCGGTTTGTTTCTGTGAACCACATAAGGCTGTTTTTGGATGCTCAATCAAGCCAATTGCAACAATTCAATTGAATCAAGGGGAAACAAACAACCAAAGTGTAGTTTGCTCCGGTACATTTGTAATGGCCCCAGATTTCAATTTCCACATTGCTTCAAGCCCAAGTTGAAACACATGGATTTGCACTCAGGGGTCCACTCATCATTATTGCGATTGAGTTTGATAGAGCATCCAAATGCAGTAATGCACCATAAATCTCTTGACTTGTATTCCACTGTTAGTAAGTGGACAAGAAATCAATGCCAAATACAACATCTGAGTACAGTGAGGCGTGACTAGTGTTTTACTCACCGTGAACCAAGACAGCAAACTAACATGATCTTTGCAGTTTACTAGACCAAAATTCAAGAACTGCAAATAACAGAACCTATGATCTTCAGAGTGAAGAAAATACTCAGAACACACAAGTCTAGCCTGACGCCCCTGCTAAGGCTACTCCGGCGAGTAGGGCTCATGCGTCCAGCATGACACACTTGTGCAAGATCCATGCCATAATCAGATGGGCCCCACCATGTTTGTACCCTGGCCCGCAATATGGCAGGTCCACTCATCAAGTGGGACACAAATTATATGTAAAAAGAAGTCAGAAGTCAAAAAAAAAAAAAAAGGATTTAACTGTCCAGGCGATGCAAGATACTGACCAGAAAAATTCCAGCAAAAGAACAATTTAATTACAGAACGAAATGAAAATGGCATAAAAGATATCAAGAAGCCATGAAAGGTGAGCATGAAAAGAAATCTAGCATAAAAATTACATGTGTATTGCAATAGAAGAAGGGGGGGAAAAGGAAAGACGGAAAGAAATGGAAAGAAGGACAGCTTACAAGAGAAAGAGAAAACCTAAGACCAGGAAATGAGAAAAATCCTCCCATAAAATTGACAAAATCATACACACATAAGCCCTCACCTTCTCCTTTTTTCTGCTTCGATCCACCACAACCCATCGTTCTCTTCACTGAATCGGGGAAAAGAACGAGAGGAAATAAGTCGAAAGGATCAGACTCTCGACATCACGTCAGTAAGAGGACAGTGAAAAATCCGGCGACGGGCGTCAGATTCCGGTGAGGTATCCGGATAGTTGCCGGAATAAGATATTGAGAGATTTGGAGGTCAAATGCAATTCGGGTTGTAGCTGATGAGGCCGGCTTCGTTTCCTTTCTCGGTGTCTTTTTATTTTTATTAATTTGCTGTGTTTGTTCCACTGACGGCTCAGCTACAGCAGCCAGGGGCATGGCACGTGCGACGCACGCCGAGCAAGGATAGGCTATAGAGAGACAAAAGGCGAAAGACTTGGAGCCGATTCTACTCATTGCAACAGTATTTGATTGAGTGTCAGACCGTTATTAACAAAGGGACTAAGTTTTTTATTAAGTAACTTTCAAATTAAATAGCAAATGAGTAAAACTTTACAGCCCCCCACTGTGATATATTTATCTTATCTGAGCTACTAATCTGTTCTACTTTTTTTTATGGCAGGTCCAAAGCTCAGCAAAATACCTCACAGGAGTCCAAAGCTCAAGCCGACAACATGGTAGAAAATATTGGGAATTGAACTCTTACCGTTTAAAACTTTTCAAGCCCGTGAGTCTCTGAGCAAGGTGATATTTGCATTTTTCCTTCATTTGTGTATGTATGACTTTATGGATAGGCTGAATGACAAATAAACATCATTGTGAGCCCTAAGTTGGCTTCAACTAGAGCTGGGCATCAGTCCGGATCGAATCGGATTGGGTTCAACTCGACTCGATACAAAGTCTCAATGGCCTGATCTGAACTCGATTCGATACGGGGTTAAGTCCAGGTCATCTGACTCGGACTAATCCGATGCATGGTTGGCCTAACCCAAACTGAGTTCGATTCGATCAGGAAAATCGAGTTGGATCGGGTTCGGTAGGATTCGTATCATATAAATTTAATCGAACTGTTTTATGTGGTGTGGTCCACTTCAGCCTTTAATATACCACCTTTTGTGCTCAAGGCTTAAAATGATATGTCAAAATGGATGAACAGCTTAGATAAAACATATACATCAAGGTGGGCCCCACATGACTCTGAAAGAACTCTCCATTACCGTATCTATACTTTTACCGGACATGTGTTGATGTGCACTACACGAAAGCGCAATGAGTGCTTTTCACGCAAGTGACTTGCTGTAATGACATTAGCAAGTTCTATGAGTCTGATCATGGGGTATGTGTTATATCCAAACCGTCCATCCATTTGGCGAGCTCGTTATAAGGCTTGAGACGAAAAATAAGACAAATCTAACTATCAAGTGGACCCTACGAAATGTTTAACGGTGAAAATCATTATCTGGTGCTATTTGTGGTGTGGTCCTGATGATCTTTGGATATTATTTATTTTTTGGATAATGCACTACAATGATCTCTAAAAATATATGAACGGTGTACATATAATAAATACATCATTGTAGTGCCCATATAACTTTAATCTCCTTTAAACCATTTGTACAACTTGGAGCTCGAGGAGCGTCAATCTCGTCTTTGCATGCCACGTACCTAGCCAACTAGCCTAGGCTACAACTGTAGCTAGTGTGTGGTACTGATGCCTGATCCTGATAGAAACGGATTGGTTACTCTCTTGTGTTCAGTGATTTGTGGGCCCCACCATGATGTATGTATTTCATGAATATTATTCATCCATTTTTACAGATCATTTTAAGGCTTGATACAAAATATTAGAGGGATAAAAATCTCAAGTGGACCACAACACAAGAAAATAATAATGATTAGATATCCTCCATTAAAATCCTTCTCAAGCTCCAGATTAGGTCGGATATGATCGGATTGGGTTTCGGATCGGATCAGCCCGAATTGACCACGATCCGAAAATCATTCAGATCTAAAATACCTAACTCGATCTGCACCGATCCAGGCCGTCGGTTCGGTTAGGATCGAGTCAAATCCACCAGATCAAATATGTTTTGCCCAGCTCTAGTTTCAACTATGGACATTACTATTCCCTCTATTTCATGTGGCATGGTCCACTTGAGCTTAAATATACTTCAATTTTGGGCCAACGCCCTAAATTAAGCTAGTAAAATAGATGGACAATGTGGATAAGATATATATAACGTAGGCACCTCAAACTTTCTTCATTATGATACAGTGTGTACTCAATGTCCACCCTTCTTTTCAAACATGCTTTGTATGGGCCCATCTCTATAGTTATTTGCCTTACTATCAAATCCCACCATGCTAGCACCCATTCCACATGTACTACCCTTTTATGTGTCAAAGTAGTAGAGGAAGGACTTAATTGGACAATAGGTTGTTTTTAAATATGGGTCACCACGAACTCCTAATATTGAGATTTGATTGGACAGTGGGTTGCAATTAGATATGAGTCTATTGAGTATGCCCTAGTCAAACATAATTTGTGTAAGCTCCATGTTTGACTATATTCTACTGTCCAATCAAATAATGTCATGTTAGGGGTGAAAGGAACATGGTCCACCCAAGGGCAGTACAGAGAATCAAAGAAAAAGGCACATGACCAAGACCCTTTTACACTACATGTTTTATTATAATGTCCCTCCACAGGCTTACTGTGATGAGTGTATTTTATTTACATTGTCCAGCTCTCTTTAGGGTGGATGGGCTAAAAAATGAAGTAAATCAAAAGCTGAAACGAACCACATCACAAGAAACAATGAGGATTGAATGACTGTTGTTGAAAACTTAAACCACAAAATTTTTGAATCAAGCTGATATTTGTGGTTTCCCTTCATCTAGGTTTTTGTGACCTTAGGAACACATTGTATGGCAAATAAACATCATGGTGGGCCTAGGAAGGTTCCAAGAATGTTAGGTGGCCTCATTCTATTGTTTCCTGTGCTTTGGTTCACTTGAGCTTTGGTTATGCGTCATTTATGATCTCAACCCTAGCATGGATAAAACAAACATCACAGTGCCACCATGGAGCGTGGGCTACATCTTTCCATAGGGGGATATCCCTAATGGTGGGTGCAGCAAGCAATTGCTTCCATCTTCTATGGCCCCACCGCGTTAGATATTGACTCTCTCCATCACAAAAGAACCTTGTGTTAATTGTACATACAAAATATCAGCCCATAAGATGCTAGGACCACTCCAATGGGAACTGTTTAAAATTGCAATTAAGCCCACTTGCGTTTTATATCCAGCTGATCCTTGTATCTTCACTTTATGCTGGTGGTGATTGACACCTTATGAGCAGGTCTAATGAAAGATAAACACCATTGTGGCCGTCCACAGTGTCCTACGATTGGCATTCCATCTCAGTGACGTGGCTTAGCTAAGTTGTGGATGTCTTAGTTTTGGTTGCAGGGTGTGGCAGCGAGGAACCCAATGGATGGAGTGAAATTTGCACAATAACATATTGGAAAATATTTCACAAATAATATTGGAAACTAAAAAATAAAAATGAAAATAACAGGCTGAATCACATATACAATATGCTGTGCTATAAGCTTGATTTGTCCCCTTCTCAATTAAAATTGAGATTGCCGATAGGCTGTAGGCGAATTGCTTATATGATAAGACAAGCCTTCTTCTCTCCGTTATTATTATTATTATTTCTTAAGCTTCTGCATGCAATCATCACTAAGGATTTACTCAGGGACTCAGTTAATGCAGCTTTGAACTCTGACAGATTTGTTGAGTGATCGAACTCAATAACTAAAAGAAGTTTCAAATCACTTAACAAGTTTTTCTTGAATATCCTTAAAAGTTAAAAAACTTAAAGAGATCATATATATCTAATTGCATTTGTTGGACTTGGATAACTTTGAACTTGGAGGGTCACGTTTATATGCATATTGGGTGTGGACCATTGCTAGGTGGTCGTTAATGGTTCATAATGTTTTTATGAAACATTTCTAACCATTGATACTAAATTTCAAAGTTTCAAATTTTTAGATCAATGGATCATCTAGGATTGCTCGAATTTAGACCATTTTATCTATTAAGGTTACTAGCCATTCTAAAATTTTTCTTTAAAAAAAAAAAAAGGGTCAACAATTTTAGATTCATTGATCTGACCGTTTCTAGTATCCTATAAAGTCCAAACCACTTCACACCTCTCTCTCTCTCTCTCTCTCTCTCTCTCTCTCTCTCTCTCCCTAGTTTGTGAAGTGCAAAGTGTGTCATCTAGCATGATCTATTTAATATGAGACTAAACATAAAATACTTTTCCTTTGTTTGTTTCAAATTCATTTTTAGCATGAAAATGATATTTTAAAGTTTTTTTTAAAAAAATTAAAAATTAAAAACCAAAATCTTGATACAACAGGGTAGGCCAATAAAGCTTATTTTTCTATATGCATGTAAACCAAGTGTCATGCAGGATTCTCATCCTAAGGTGACGTAGGGATGAACGTGATGAGGTCGAACACCGTCTTCCTCAAGGATAACTACTCCCAATCCACGGAGCTTCTCTGGACTCCTCACAGAGACTTCTCGAATCCACGAGAAAAGAAAGCAAGAGAATAGGAATAAACTCTAATAAATTCAAAATTAATTGATTAATAATTGATTATTCTCTAATGTGTCTCCTTACACCATTAATATAGAAAAAAAAAAAAAAACTAAAATTCGTAATTACGAAAAATAACAAAATTCTAACTCTAACACAAATCCTAATTCTAATAAAATTCTTCTAAGGCCCAATTTCTAAAAATAAAAATTACAAATAAACTTTCTCTGGAAGAGTCCTAGTATAACTAAAAGTTATTTATAAAAGGAAAGAAAATCTAAAACTCTAAAAATATTAAAAAATCAGAAATACTAAAAATAGTAAAATTTTCCTAAAAATTCGTTTTTGAGCTGAAAACGCACGTTTTCTGATGAAACGGACAGATATGACCTACCTTGTGGGTCAGTTCACCTCAGATGGCCCGTTTCAATAAAGATTGATAGGTTGTACGCCCCGTAACGATACCCGGATCAAAAGTTATGGTCAATTCACGGTCCATCTCCTTGTGGCCCATCCATGCTGGGAATATCTCTCTGACACGTTCTACATCAGACCCCTCCACTTGAAAAAAAACTCATCCTCGAGTTACGCAAGAGACTTGGCACATAAGTCTGAGATAACTTCTGACGCCGATGCTCATTATCCCTTTTTTCGTACTTGACATTAAGCTCTTGAGCTGACACAATACATGTACTCATGCTTTCCTTGATTTGACTAATATTCGTCAGTTCTTTCACATCCGTCTTCAAGATCTCATATTTTTTCTGATAATGTGGGCAATTAGGCGGACTTGCCCCTGAGACAGGATCAACGTGATTTTGTATATCTCGTATGAGAGGTAATTTATTGGAGGGTTCATTGAGCACAATCTCCTTGAACTCATGTAACATCGGCTTTAAATCTTTTGAGATATTCACAGGCTCCATATATTCTTTCTTTTCAACTAATGGATATAAATCTCTTCTTTCCTCAGATTATTTAACAAAAGCCTGTTCAGTTGTGAAAGACTATTCCTCAACTTTAGAAGTCTTGGGTTGGTTCTCCCTTCCCATAGGGGCGAGGATAATCTTTTTGTCATCTTTAATAAAGAAGATAAATAAGTTATCTCGATCCCTATGTGTAGCATTAATATTATTTTGCCAGGGTTGACCAAGTAACAGGTGACAAGCTTCCATGTCGACTACGTCACACATTACTTCATCCTTATAATATTTACCAATGGAAAAGGATATACGACATCGTTCAGTTACCTCTGTTTTGTTGATTTCTTTGATCCATCCAATCGTGTATGGAGATGGGTGTCTTTCTGTTTTCAGTTGTAGCTTCTCCACCATTATTTTTGACACAAAATTCTTATCGCTCCTTACATCGATGATCACATTGCAGACTTTTTTATATGCAGTACACCTTATTCGAAAGATGTTGTCTCTCTCTAATTCTATCTCTACCTTTGGCATGTATAACGGCTTCCTCATAATCGAAGTGGTGGCCTGTGATGAACCATCATCTGATGGTGCCTTGCAAAAATTGGGATTGTGTCGTACAGCAGCCATAGGTGGTTGAGCATCACTTTGAGCTCGAGGCAGAATCAGCGCATCTGCAATACGGTTGAGGGTTGCCTGCAGCCCTTGCATGGTCAACTGACTCTCCCAGTGAAAAACTTCCATTCTTTCCAAAAGATAACGAATCCCTGGATCACCGTCCACAGGATTTTAATTCATACCTTCATTATTTGTCATCGGTCCGAGGGGAATCCTCGCTCTGATACCAAATTAACGCAGGGATGAACGTGATGAGGTCGAACACCGTCTTCCTCAAGGATAACTATTTCAAATCCGCGGAGCTTCTCTGGACTCCTTACAGAGACTTCTCGAATCCACGAGGAAAGAAAGCAAGAGAATAGGAATAAACTCTAATAAATTCAAAATTAATTGATTAATAATTGATTATTCTCTAAGGTGTCTCCTTACACCATTAATATAGAAAAAAAAAAAAAAAACTAAAATTCGTAATTACCAAAAATAGCAAAATTCTAACTCTAACACAAATCCTAATTCTAATAAAACTCTTCTAAGGCCTAATTTCTAAAAATAAAAATTACAAATAAACTTTCTCTGGAAGAGTCCTAGTATAACTAAAAGTTATTTCTAAAAGGAAAGAAAATCTAAAATTCTAAAAATATTAAAAAATCGGAATTACTAAAAATAGTAAAATTTTCTTAAAAATTCATTTTTGAGCTGAAAGCATACGTTTTCTGATGAAACGGACAGATGTGACCCACCTTGTGGGTCAGTTCACCTCAGATGGCCCGTTTCAATAAAGATTGATAGGTTGTACGCCCCGTAATGATACCCGGATCAAAAGTAATGGTCAATTCACGGTCCATCTCCTTGTGGCCCATCCATGCTGGGAATATCTCTCTGACACGTTCTACATCATAAGGTGGGGGCATACGTGCATTAAAAACCACTATAAAGAATGTAATCTATGCCATCCTTTGCATGACAAGTCTTAACCTCTCTTGCCAACACGAGGTCATGGGTTCAAATACCCATTGTGGTGAAATCCCACTCTGGCATGAGTGCGTGTGTAAGAAAAATTAATAATAATGTTACGAGGGTAAAAATTACCAAGCTACTGGTGTTATAAATAGTAGAGATGAGGAAAGCAAGCTCTGGTAACTGCTGATAAACAGTAGAGATGAGGAAAGCAAGCACTGGTAATTGCACGACTGGTAGTGCACTCATCTCATGCATTTTACGAATGACATGTGTGTGACATCCGGCCCAATCGTCGGGGCCATCGCCACTGCTAGATTTTATGCATGATGCACCTATGATCTGAAAAACACGTGTGGGTTGACACATTGGGTAATAGAGTTTGAACCGACGATATATAGATAGTCCGCGTAGCAGCATTTGGGGGAAAATAAATATGTTAAATGTCACTTTCTAAAGTTATGAGAGGGGGGAACTTTTAACACTTTCATGAAAAAAATTCACTCAACACCAAAACAATGGAATTATTGTTGGATTTCACAACTTTTGCCTCATGAGTTATACGAATTACATGTGTGTAAGATCTAATTAGATTGTCGGGGCCATCGTCATTGCTTAGATTCTATGCATGATGTCGTCTCCGATTTGGTAAATATGGGTGGGATACACTAGTAGATGGGGTTTTAGACTGAGTTTGTATATCGAAACTTGGGTGAAAAGAAATATGTTCAATGTTAGTTTGCAAGGTCATGGGACACTAATCTTGCCTTGTGATAATTAACCTTTTAATATTTTCATGAAAATATTCATTACAAATCAAGAAAAAAAATTATCATTGGATTTGACAAATTTTCTCTTTATTGAAGATTTAGTCTTCTGGTACCCTCTTCTCTATCCGTGCGCATTGCAAATAAAGCTCTCTCAGCTTCCATGCAGTTTTTTCCCCCTTCAATGGAAGAACTGCATGATGACTGCCACCCATCGTTTGGTGATTTAAAGCACCATGACTCAAATCCCACCATGGATGGCAAAAACCCCAACATATTGATCTCTCTGGGTTGAAATATCTAAGTCACCAATGGTCAAAATCAGTCAAAAGGCTGGTTGTTATAGACTCGTTAATGCCTTAGCACTCTAGCCTATGAGGGTTTCATGCCAGGCTCATGCTTCTTGCCACTTGTGCCACACTAAGTGCTAGAAAGGAAAAACTTAGCTAATATACAAGAGAAATCAAGAGAATACATATGCATTTAATGGCTAAGCCTGCATTACACTAGAAAAAATGAATATTACAACTCCAAGGAGTGTATTCCAAATGAAAACTCACTCATGCATGAGCTACATAAATCTTTAAATTCTTCACATCAATAATTTAGATGATTCCTTGGAGTGCTCGTCTAACAATTCAAAACACGTTCGGCTCTATGGCTCAATAGTAGATAAATCGTGTTTTAATACTGGGATCATGGAATCAAGTGCTCATGTAGTGTGGGTGGATATGCATAAAAAAACTTTTATCATACTACAAATTAATATAAAATTCTCAGCATCAAAACTATAGATTGTTTTAAATATTGTCACATAATTATTTACAATATACATACACACTCAACTTTTGGTTCCCACGATTAGTTTTGTAAGGTGGAAAGCTTTGAACATGAGACTAAGTTGAAGGTATTTTGCAAGTTGTAAAATGCAAATGTTGTTTGTTGTACTGTTCATATTTCCGCCCACAAAAAGCCTTCAATGGCTTATGTGTTATCCATTTCTTTTCAATTGTTGGATACAAGTTTTTCCACCTGCAAAAATCCTGCAATGGCTTATGTGTTGACTGTCTTTTCCATTCCGTAATTCAAGTAGCCCGCTTGATTTTCTGTTTGTCTCTTCCTGCGACCTGTAGGGAGCATTGTAGGGACTTGGATTCGGCAGTAAACCCCTTACAACTAAAGTTTAGTGGGTGTTGGAAAAGCTCACTAAACCCATCATGATGTATGTGTTTTATTCACAACGTCCACTCATTTTGTCTAGTCATTTTAAAGGATTATCCGAAAAATGAGGTAGATCCAATTCTCAGGTGAATCACACCATACAAAATAATGGCAATTGAATGCCCACCATCAAGAACTTATTGGGGCCATGAAAGTTTTGGATCAAGCTAATATTTATGTTTTCCCTTCATCTAGGTCTGTGTAACCTAATTAACATTTTGGATGGTAAATAATCATTAAAGCGGTCCCTAAGAAGTTTTTAATGATGGGTATTTAATTGCAACGTTTCATGTGTATGGTCCACTTGAGATTTTGATTTCCTCAATTTTCAAGTCATGACCTAAAATGGTCCAGCAAAATAGATAGCCAGCATGGATAAAACACATATATCAGCATGATGGGTCACCTCTACATTGCAGCAGGGAGATGGTGTTACAACTTTTGTGATTCTCATGTTAGTATGTCAGCTCAAATGATGAGACCAATGAAAAGTGATAGATGGCCATTGGGAATGAATTGCCACCATTTGATGCGTTTTTTTTCCTTTCCCCTACCATGCGTGCGTACACCTTCTATAAATTTTCACTATTTTCTCCGGCATTTCTAAATCTTTCTACTATCCTTCCCCCATCCTCTCCATACATCCATTCCAGGTCACACTCCCCTGTTATGCTACGTCGAAGCTTCATGTACGCGCGAAAAACGACCAAGCACGAGTGAATATTGACTTCTGCTGTATAGTATAATGTTCGTATTTGGTATAGAGACTCTCAAAAGAGTCTAATCCATCCATTCCGTATCTTCATTAGGTCAGGTGGGCATTTCATGGGCTGTCAGGTAAAAATCACAGTCATCATATGATCTGATCCACCAATAACGCGTCCTTTTCTTTGCAACCACCCATTTAATGAGCAAACATTGGAGGGGTAAGATTGTCTTTTTCTTTTTCCTTTCTCTTGAACCACGAACATTCCGCCACGAACCCAGCTAGCTCAAACTGTTTGCTGGATTTACATAAAAGATGGTGTGACTGCGTGTTAAAAAATTTAAAAAAAAAAAAAAAAGAACTAACAAACAAATAGCACGAAAGTCGGTAGGAGTTTTACAAGCTAGATCATCGAGGCATGTCAAGTACCAATGGACGGTCTAGATCAATCGATCGGACCATGCGGCTCTCTCCTGATAGAACTACGAGCACCAGTTCATCTCCAATTCTTAACCATCTATTTCTCCAAGCACAGATTTCTATAATAAGGCCCATCAACCTGGAGTCCACAATATGAACGACCTAGATTCGTCATGCACGTGCCCGCGAATATCCCCACAAGTATAGACGCGGATTTCCTGTTAAAGCCTTTCGTAAGAACTCTACGCAAGGATGCTGGGTGGGGCCCATCTAAATATTTTTGAGAAATCTATTCTGTCCATCCGTTTTGAGAGCTCCTTACAGGACGTGCGACGAAAACTGAGGTGTATCGAAAACTAGCTTAAATGAACATTGTCATGACCATAAAAATTTTATATCAGCCTAATTTTATTTTATTTTTTCATTTCATTCCGGTGGGAATAGCCTTATAAACGATTTAGATAGCATATAAACATCAAGGTAGAGCCTAATAAGGTTTTAACTATAGGCATTTTTATTTTATTTTTTACAAATTTCTCTGTCATGCGACTAGGGGTGTACATTGAGTCAACGTGAGTGTATGGGGGTGTGTGTGCATGTGTAAATAAAATTTAAAAAAAAGGGGGGGGGGGGGGTACATTGAGTTAAACTGAGTTGAGCTAGCCTCAGCTCTAGCTGACCTCAGTTCGATTTCTGCTCAGTCCTCAAGCCTGATGGGCTAACTTGGCTCGGTTTGGTCAGCAGCCTGGGTAAGTTTGACCCAATTTTGCCTGTACAGCATTTTCACAAACACCTAGATTGCACCTTCAAAATTTCACTGTATGTAAAATAGTTGTTTTATCAAACACCTTTTAAGAAACGCAAAAAATAAAAATAAAGGAGGAGGGGAGTTATCGAATTGATTTAATCTGAGTTCGATTTGAGTTGGGTTCGATCCGAGTGGAGTCAAGCTGAGCCCAATCGAACTCATTTTTGAGCTCAAAAAATCAACTCAGCTTCGAATTGAGTCGAATCGAGCTTTTTCGAGTCAAGTCGAGCGAGCTAGCTCGGTTTGTGTACACCGCTACGTGTGACCCACTTAGTTTTGGATTCACTTCATTTTTTGTTACATGTCTTATAATTAGCTAACAGAATGGATGAACAGGATAAATTTCTCACAAACATCGTGATGGCCCACCAACATCCTTGGATAACTTATTGCCAAAGGGCCTCGAAAATCGGCTTCCCAGATATGGATTGCATCGTACCCTACCTGTCCCTAACTACAAATGAATGGCAGTAATGTGGGCTCACCTAACATGATTTATTTGTTTATCCATTCCGTCCCTCTCTTTTTTCAGATTATTTTAAGATACGTGCATGAAAATAAGGTAAATTTGATGTTAAAGTGGACCAAACCAAATAATAAGCAAATTTATATTAAATGCATAAAATATATATTAAATGAAACTTGTATTAAATGTCATGGTGGTGTGTATTTGTTTCATATTCAAACACTTGGTCGGCACTATCAATATCAAAGTAACCAAGTCACCAAACTGGTTCGATCCGAGTTCAATTCGAGTTGGGTTCGATCCAAGTTGAGTCGAGCTGAGCCCAGCTCGAACTCATTTTTGAGCTAAAAAAATCAACTCAACTCGACTCAAACTTAGCTTCGAACTAAGTCGAATCGAGCTTTTTCGAGTCAAGTCAAGCGAGCTAGCTCGGTTTGTATACACCCTTACATGTGACCCACTTAGTTTTGGATTCACTTCATTTTTGGTTGCATGTCTGATAATTAGCTAACAGAATGGATGAACAGGATAAATTTTTCGCAAACATCGTGATGGCCCACCAACATACTTAGACAACTTATTGTCAAAGGGCCTTGAAAATCTGCTTCCCAAACACAGATTGCATCCTGCCTTGCCCGTCTCTAACTATGAATGAATAGCAGTAATGTGGGCCCGCCTAACATGATTTATTTGTTTATCCACTCTGTCCCTTTCTTTTTTCAGATGATTTTAAGATACGTGCACGAAAATAAGGTAAATTTGACACTAAAGAGGACCAAACCAAATAATAAGCTTGATTATATTAAATGCATAAAATGTATATTAAATGAAACTTGTATTAAATGTCATGGTGGTGTGTATTTGTTTCATATTCAAACACTTGGTGAGCACCATCAACATCAAAGTAACCAAGTCACTGAACTAGTTCGATCCGAGTTCAATTTGAGTTGGGTTCGATCCAAGTTGAGTCGAGCTGAGCCCAACTCAAACTCATTTTTGAGCTAAAAAAATCAACACAACTCGGCTCGAACTTAGCTTTGAACTAAGTTGAATCGAGTTTTTTCGAGTCAAGTCGAGCGAGCTAGCTCACTTTGTATACACCCCTACTCGTGATCCACTTAGTTTTGGATTCACTTCATTTTTGGTTGCATGTCTTATATTTAGCTAACGGAATGGATGAACAGGATAAATCTCTCGCAAACACAATGATGGCCCACCAACATCCTAGGACAACTTATTACCAAAGGGCCTCGAAAATCGGCTTCCCATACACGGATTGCATCCTACCCTGCACACCCTGCACGTCTCTAGCTACAAATGAACGGCAGTAATGTGGGCCTGCCTAACATGATTTATTTGTTTTTACACTCCGCCCCTCTCTTCTTACAAATTATTTTAAGATACATCACCAAAATAAGGTAAATCCGACGCTTAAGTGGACCAAACCAAATAATAAGCTTGATTATATTAAATGCATAAAATATATATTAAATGAAACTTGTTTTAAATGTCATGGTGGTGTGTCCACTTAATCATTGGATATGCTTTATTTTTGTGGTTGTACTTTAAATTTATATGAGAAAATGAGTGGACGACATAGGTAAACAGATGCATCACATGTGCCTGGCCACAGAAATGCATGGTCGTAGCTTGAGATGGGTGGGATAGGATGCAATCCACGTCCTATACGGCGGGAAGCAGCGGATTAGCTGGTTTACCACGCACCACCGATGTTCTTAGTGTGGGTACATGTGGTGCACCCTCTTTAAAAACGGTTTAAAGGAGATCAAAGTGACGTGGCCCCAAAATAATGTATTTATTATATCCACATTTTTTAAGATCATTTTGAAGCACTAACCAAAAATAAATACCTAAAGCTTAAATAGACCACACCACAAGTAAAAGTGGGACAATGATTCTCACCGTTTAAATATTCATAGGTCATACTATAACGTTTATTTTTCAGAAGTGGATTGACTAGTGTACCACATGCCACAGCTGGTGTGGGTACGTGTGGTGCGAAGACCGCCGTCTCCTCTAGCTCAAAGTTGTATGAACAGTTCAAAGGAGATCCAAGTTACATGGGTGTGATCATTTTAGATCTTGATGCCAAAAATGAGTAGTTTCTAAGGTTCAAGTGGACCACACCACTAATTATAGTAGTAGGATAATGATTCTCACTATAAAAGCATTCCTAGGGCCCATTGTAACATTTACTTTCCAAGCAATCTATTCATAAGGTCACAGAGACCTAGATGAAAAGAAAAAAACAAATATCATATTGATTTAAAATTTATGTAACACCCCAAAAGGGTTTCAATGGAAGGCGTTCAATACTTCACTGCCGTGTGGTCCACTTAATTTTTAGATGTCTTATTTTTCATATCAAACGTTACAACTAGAGGTGTACATGAGTCAATCTAAGTAGAGCTTTGCCTAGCTGCTCGACTCGGCCAACAAGATACCTCAGCTTGAACTCGACTCAGCTCGGTCATCAAGCCTGGATTGGCAGGTCTTGGCTCTGTCAGCAACTCAGTCAAGTTCAAGGCAAGTTCGAGTTCGAGTTTTTAAGCCGAGTTTGAATTCGAGTTTTCGTGCGGAGTTTGACTGTTTGATTGGGCAATAGCCACCAGGCCAGTGGTTGGGTGGGGTCCACTAATCGGACGGACGTTGGAGAATAGATAGATGATGAGAAGAGTAGGGGAGAGTGCATTTCAGTTGTAGATTGTTCAAGCAGACTCTGAATAATAAAGAGAGAATATAGGAGAGTAGTCGTCGGTTGTCGTTTGGGTGTTGGAGAACGGTGAGAAAGAGAGGAGAGGAAAGTGGTCGCCGGTCGCTGTTCGGGCACTGGAGAACGGCGGGAGTAAGAGATGAGATGAGAGAGATTGATAAGGTCTGGGTGAGGCGCTACCGTTGGACGGCTCTAGTGGATTAGGGTTTTTAGGGTCGGGCGCTGGAGAATGGTTAAGACTCGAGTGGATTAGAGTGTTTTTTTTTTTTTTTAATTTTTTTAATTTTATGTTTTAAAATATGTATACCTAGTAAAAAAAAATAGAGTGGATCCAAACCTAGTCAAGTTCGAGTTTAAGACCGAATCAATTGTTCCAAATTCGATTTGAAAATTTTCAAGCACAAAAAACTTGGCTCGACTTGGCTTGAACACAATTTCAATCTGAGTTGAGTCTAGCGTTTCCAAATCTATTCGAGTGATCTCATTTGTGTACAGCTCTACTTACAGCTAGCTCACCGAGTGGATGGATGATTTAGATATTTCCAATACCTCATGATAAGACTCACAGTGACGTCAACATATTAGCCAAATCAATGGTGTGTGGTACACATGCCAATCCGATTCCGTATTTTCCATCCAATCGGTTCATAAGGCCATATGGAGCCGGGAAAATAGGAAATACAAATACAACATTGATCCAAAGCTTCTAGAGGATTTCACTGATAGAAGTTCAATGACCCACTGCTTCTTGCAGTGTGGTCTACTTGATCTTTGGATCAATATTATTGTTTTTGTCGCAATCCTTACGGCAAGCTCACCAAATGGGGGGACGGTTGTGATATAACACATCATGACGAGACCAGCCAATCCGCTTCCAGTGTCGCGACGGTAATAGTTCTCTAAATAAACGTGCGCGAAGCGCGTGGAAGCAAATGCTGGTGTTCGACCTCCACGTCATCATCCTTTTGCCCCCACGCCAAAACTCTTTACAACACAAACCACCGAGAAAAACAGCTCTCCCTTTCTTCTTCCATTTCCCTCCATTCCCCGGATTCTGAAACCCAGGGCAGATAAAAAAAGAAAGCTAGGGTTTCTGGAATCATCGTTTACAGCCATGAATATCTTCCGATTTGCTGGCGACATGACTCATCTCCTCAGCATCTTGGTTCTCCTCCTCAAAATCTACGCAACGAAATCCTGCTCTGGTACTCAATACATTCCCATTTACACGGATTTCACGGGTTTTTTTTTTACTAGGGTTTAATTTTTGTTTTTTTTTTTCTTTCCGGCATTTCCGTTTTAGGGATTTCACTGAAGACGCAGGAGTTGTATGCTCTGGTTTTCCTTGCTCGCTACCTGGATCTGTTCACCGATTTCATCTCTCTCTACAATATGGTAATGAAGGTGGTGTTCATCGCCAGCTCGGTTTCGATCGTCTGGTGTATGCGGGTGCACCCCATCGTTCGGCGGTCTTACGACAGAGACCAAGATACTTTTCGGCACTATTTTCTCATCGCTGGAAGCTTTGTGCTGGCGCTTCTGGTTCACGAAAGATTTACATTACGAGAGGTGAATTTCTCTCTCCCTTTTTTGTTTGTTTTTTGGAAATTATTGCATTTTGCGGCTTTGTAGTTCATTTGAATTATTTATTATTATTTTTTGTGTTCATTCAAGAGGTTGCATTGGTTGATATCTTCTTGAATGTCATTTGTTACAGTGCTGCACTGTATGTGGAAGCGCATAATTCTGTGCATGTGGGATGCATGTTTTGGTGATCCAGACTGTTTGTATGATGGACCCGCGATGGATGGGTGATGCCTCCAAAATTTTGTAGACTGGAAGTTTCTGACCCGATGAACAGCTTCCTGTGTGCCCCTTTGCGGAGTTTTAAGGGAGCAAATGATGTAATGTTCCACAGTGAATGGAAAACCGGCCGAATTGAAGGGTTATGGTCTTCCAGTCTAGGAGATTATCAGGCAATTCCCATCTATGGTGCAGCCCATCATATAAACAGTCCGGGTCACTAAACCCCGGGCCCCATTTTGTATGGAATTGGGCACCTATTAAAGCATACAACTGCTGAGGCTTGATTAGGACTCCATCATTCCTCTTTATTTACAAAAGAGAAGAAATATTTGCATCACATTGGCTAAAACAACATATACATTGATCCTGAGAAAACCAAGTTCCTGATCCTCATTTTCTATCGTAACTTCTAGGGGGAAAAGATTATTGTAGTTTTAAGTGTCAACACAAGTTGGTAAGTGGTGGTCATCATCATTCTTCTATTTAAGAGCCATTGGCTTTGCCTCCTCTCTTGTTTAGCTTTCAGCAGAATCAGGGGTCATCTTTTGCTCCAGTTTTTTAGTTTTGGCTAAGGTCCAGATTTGCTACTTTTCTCAGATTTGGTCGTTTTGGGCCCATTTGGATTCCACCCAATAAGCAACTTTTTAAGCTTTAATTTTATTTTTAAAAAAAAAAAAACTTTAGTTTGGTTATTAAACTTAGATAAGTAACTTTAACATAAAGTAACTTATTTTGGAATTTTCTCTCTTAAAAAATACAAAGTTCATTTGTTTCTTCTTCTTCTTCATGCGGCTTGTTCCGTGTGATTTGAAATGAAGATCGGTGCGATCCCTATCTTCAATCACGGGAGTGCAAGGCGTCCAATTTTCCATATTTGAGTTTTTCTTCTTTTTGCAAGGTATTTTGTTGAAATCTCCCTAGTTCTTCATCCAAAATCTATTCCAACACCTTCCTTTTTTCTTCATCATCCTTTCCCACAAAACCCTAAAGTTACAAACCAAACCCTAGTCCCTCTGGCCTCTTTGAACCCTTCCTCCAAAGCCCCATCTTCCCTTGTCTAAAACCCTAAAATCCCAAATTTCCAAACGCTAGATCTTTAAATCCTTCAATTAACCTAAATTCCCTAACCTCCCTACATCCAAAATCTCAATTCTCATCTCCTAATACCTAAATCCTTTAATCCATTTATTCAATTCCCCACTTTAATCTTAATTTCACATTTTCCCCTAACTTTCCTAACCCTAGCTTCACCCACACCCAAATGTAGTAAACCCCAGGTAGTACCTTCCCCTTTAAAATAGGCCTAACCCTTTGCTATTTGGATGTTTCTACATCCATTAGATCTTAGTTTCTCATGTTGAATGGTCTCATAGGATGATGCTTGCCAACTTAGGCTTAAACTATGCATGATTTCCTCTTAGAAATTTGACATTTGTGATGATGGTGACAAGACTTATAGATTTCATTGATTAATTTAAATTTGTCAATTGATCTCTCACATTATTTGAGTTCATGCATTGGTCCTACATCAACTCGTGTGGGCAATAGCCAACTTCGGTTTTGGAGGCTTCTCACACAACATGTCGGTCTCCTATTGGAGGGAGGCTATTCAATGTAATTTTTAGCTCTAAGCATGTTGCAAAATGGTAGCCTCATCCAGCTGGAAGCTGCAAGATCAATTCCATGGCTGTTCATTTGGTAATCCAGGTTTTCTCCAAGGTTTTCCAAATTAATTATGTAATGGCTGTTACAGAAAAAAGACCTGTAACGGCCTGCTACAGGGCTGAAACATGTTTGTTTTTTTCCAAAAAAGAAAGAAAGAAAGAAAGAAAGGTAACGGGTAACGGTGGTGGCTGTTGCAGCCACCATTACTGTTATGGAATACCTTGGTTTTCTCAGGGTTGGGGGAATGGCTCATGATGCTAGTGGTAATGTGCTTGTTGACTTTTCGGGGCTTGTTGGTGTTCAAGACTCAAACTATGTGGAGGCAATAGCTTTGCTCAAGGCAATCAAAGTCGCTGTGGACTTCAATATCTTTTCAGCAATGATTGAAGGCATCTAGAAATGCTATTTTATGGGCCAGGAGTGGGGCTGTGTTGATTAGCTGATCATTCAGAGGAAGCTTTGGATTTATGCCATCTTTGTCCTGTAACCATCTCCTTAGCGCCCAGGGAGTTTGATGATGCAACTGACAAGCAGGCCTTTAAAAAAAATAAAAATAGAACTTCTGGCTTATCTAAGAAAAGAAAAGGAGAATGTAAATTAAAATAAAAGAAACCTGCCTAGCGCAATTTGGCAGTATACCCTTGGACGTTGGTTGTGCTCTTCATATTTTGCTTGGAATGTCCCTGTGGTTCTTTCCTGATAATTTCTTTCACAATGCGAGGTTCATCCACGGGCTCTTCCATGTTAGCTGGAAAATGCAACACCAGCATGCTGTACAGTTATATGTAATTTGTATGTGGACGATATTATTTAAAAAAAAACAAACAAACAAACAAAAAAAACAAAAAAACAAAAACAAAAACAATACATATGATTATTTCATCAATATATGGATATCTTAATCACGAGGGGGCATGTTTTGGTCGTGGTCTGCTTGTGTTCACAAAATGGGGAAATGGTAAACTATTCTCCCCTGAAATTAATTTATTCAATCTATTAAATTGAAAGGAGAGTGGATGATTCAACATATGGATGACTGACATGCAAACAAATAACCAAACCAACCATGTGGCAGATGAATTTGTCAACTTTGGTATTTCTGTTGCCTTATTCAAGGTCGTATCCATTTTATGGAGATTGATTTCTAGTTATACAAGTTTATAGATTAGTTCTTGGCATTTGGAAGATTTTGTTGAACATGTTACTAAAATTGTCCCTGGCCCACAAAGAACATACTGAGTTTTTCTGATAATATTATTTATTTGCTCATGCTAATGTGTTTTGAATAGGGGCGTACATCGAGTTGAACCGAGTCGAGCTGGCCTCAGCTCGACTCCGCTTGGCTCGGTCCTCAAGCCTGACTGGCCAACTCGGCTTGGTTCAGTCAGCAGCTCGGGCCGAGTTCAAGCCAAGTTTGCCATTGAGGCATTTTCACAAACACCTGGACTGCACCTTCCAAATCTCACTGTATTTGAGGCAGCAGCAATGGTTTTACAGGTATTTTATCAAACACCTTCTAAGCAACATAAAAATCAAGGAAAAAAGGGTGTTGGTTTCATATACATTCCTTTCTTGCCACCAGCCATACTTCTTTGAGTCATTTCATCAAACACTTGGTGAGCAACATCAATATCAAAGTAACTGAGTCACCGAACTGGTTCGATTCGAGCTGGGTTCGATCCGAGTCGAGTCGAGCTGGGGCCAACTCGAACTCATTTTCGAGCTCAAAAAATCAGCTTGACTCGGCTCAAACTCAGCTTCGAACCGAGTGGAATTGAGCTTTTTTGAGTTGAATCGAGCGAGCTAACCGAGCTAGCTTGGTTCGTGTACACCCCTAGTTTTGAACTGTGTAATGGATACTTTCTTCATTTCCGTTTGTTTTGTCCTAGTGCCTCTATACTTCGAATAAGGTTGGTGCCCATAACCAATTGACACATAGAATAGCTTGAATATGTTCGTTCTATGGTTATGGGTGAAGGAAAATTCATTTTCCCTTTGCCAAATCCAACTTATCATCTCTACCCAGGTCTGGTTACTATACTTGTTCCCTAACCCTTGTCTTGAAACTTGTGATTGTGTGGGGTTCAAGCCTCTGGATTAATGGTAATCAAGCCATGTTTCAACTTAAGGACTTGGGTTTGGGCCCAACTTACCTATACAAAAAAGAAACTTGAGATTGTGCATGCATGGTGTGGGTTCACACTCCTATCTAGTCGAGGCTGCCATCCTAAAGAATATTAAGATGCATCTCTGTTTAATTAGTTTCTGTCCATTCATAGCCCTTGAATGTGTGGACAGCTTGTATGCATAAGTTATTTAGTTGTTCATAATTTATTTTGTAGGTGCACGAGGATAGTTTGTTGGTGTATGTTATATATATATTTTTTCTTTTGTTGCAGATATTTTGGGCATTCTCTATCTACTTGGAGTCAGTGGCAATTCTTCCTCAGTTAGTTTTGCTACAAAGGAGCAGAAATGTGGACAATCTTACTGGGCAATATGTTCTCTTTCTTGGGTAAGTCTTGTGGCATCAACAGTAACCAGCTGATAATTGATGACCGTGTAGACCCATGTTCACAGTTTGACATGTGGATGCAGTTGGCCCTTTGCTTTAAGGTGCATTTGGATTGGTCAGTGAGAGACATAATTCATGAATTTTGGGATTTCTACTCTTGGTATAATTTTCAACAATCAGGAAACAGTACTCATGTGGATAGGAAAGAGCTTATTCTTTCTATAGGGGCAGAGGGAATTTCCAGAGTGCTTAGAGATTGGAAAGGACACCAATACAACAAAAAGAGACCTGTTTTGTAGTTTTTGGAAATTCCATTGAGTAGAAATTCCAAATTCACAAATTATTTTTCTCTGCCCAACTTGTCCATGAGCCAATTGTAGCTGAAAGGGAGATAGATGCATGATGAGAGCTTTGTTGTTAGTAGGCAAAATTTGATTCTGATTAATCTCAGAATTTCATTAGTGTATCTGTGGCCTAGTTTGGGGTCAAACTATAATGACATGGTTCACTCAAATCCTCAGTATGTATACATGTCCACATTTGTTGGGTATTTGTGGGATGACTCCAGTACGTAAAGGGTAGAACTTTTGTGGGTGCATGTTTTGAAATGCTTTTGTTCTTGGAATGCTCTTGTTCACTGACTGGTTTTTTCCTTGCTGGATCCTATGTTCTGTGGGTGTAAGGTGTGCCATATGCTTTATGAGAACGAATTGAACGAGCTGATGTGGAGTTTGGTTGGTATTTGTGGTGCTCTAATGTCATTTTCCCATTTATTTCTGTTGGATTTGCGTAGATTATGGCCGTTCAATCATACAAGCGTCTTTAAATTTGACAGAGTCTGTGCGAGAGGCGGGCACATTGTTTATTTTAGCACTTACAATTATAAGAATGTTTTTGCCAATTTTGCTTTATTGGAACTGTTTCTTCTATGAGCTGTCGAGTCTTGCCACTGATTTATTAATCTACCGAAACAATCTACCATGGCATCATATGATTTCAAAAGATTCACTATTTCATTGTACTCCTGCAAATCATGCGAGCGGGATGAGTTGTCTTAACCATGAAGATGCAAGAGTCCCAGCAAATAGGCCTGAATCTGTTGGAAGTGTGGGACATAGTTTAACTAGGATCCCGAGTTTGCTGTTAGCCTTTCTAGATCTGTTCAACCAAAATCCTCATTTTTGAAGGTTCCTAACAACGTTTTTTTTTGTCATGCAGGGCTTACCGTGCACTATACATTCTTAATTGGATTTATCGCTATTTCACTGAGAATCATTACATTCGTTGGATAAGTAAGCTATCATGATAAGAAACTGCTTGTCCTATGTGGTTTTTTAAAATTATTTTTTCTTGGGTTATCTTATGCAACTTGCAATGCATGTAAGATGTATTTTAATTATGTGCTTGTCTTGCAGCTTGGGTGGCAGGTCTCCTCCAGACAGCTCTTTATGCTGATTTTTTCTACTACTACTTCATAAGGTAAAAGTCCTAATTGAGTAATTTCTTTTTGGTTCTATAGGTACTGTTTGGATGCACCACCAAATTGTTATTGGTGGGGCTTCCTTGACCTACTCAATGTTGAGATTTTAACCCACCTTTCCATCCCAAAGCATGCAAAATGGCATCTGCATTTGGTGGGTTTATGTTTCCCAGCTCGTTCCACCTCAAAATCATGGTTGAGATGAGAATCAAGGTCCCTCTTTTTTCTCAACCAGGATGGTGCTAGCACTGTGTCGACCTTGAACATGGAAATGTTTCGTTTATGTTTTACATAGGGAGTCTCAACGCTCAAGTCTCACCTATTCACACTTGATTGCTTGCAGTTGGAAAAATAATGAGAAGCTTCAGTTACCAGCTTGAGCCAATTGACAAGGAAGGTGCACAGATGTTGCGGATAGACTGGTAACAATTGGAAAATGTGGAGCAGCTCAGTCACAGATTACTGAGCTGGTTAGCATGATATCTTACAATCAATGCTACTGAGGCTTGAAATCGGAAGGACGCATTTCCTAGTTCTCCGATGACATCCGCCTCAGTGCATTTGAAAATCAGAGGGGGGTTATATGTGTGCATACACTCCGACTTCTAGGTATCGAACTCCACGTTCATATGAGTTGATAGTTTCTGCCCTTGAAGAAGACGGATGGAAATTTAGCCACTGCATGCGGTCATTGTATGTGCTAGTATGCAGTATTCAGATGATTGTAGACTTTCACGAAATATATAAATGTTTCATTTCCATTCCGTGGTTGAAAATCCTGGTGCTTTTGGAATCAGGTATTCCGATATTGTCTGCCCAAATTTGGGTAGCTTGTGGATTTGAGCCCGCAGCATTGTGCTAGGCCATTGCTACTGCTACATTTAGGTCTGGTCTCGGATCAGACCTAAAAGTTACTATTATTATTTTTTCAATTCCATTTATCATTTAAAACCTGGCTGGTCCGAACATCAGGTGGCCACGTTGAGCAGAGGCTGTTGGTGATTTCTTTGCAACTGGGCCTGTTAATGGGTTGTGCTGGTTTGATGGTGCTTTCAGGACCAGGACCAGGTCACATTTGAGCCTGTTTATCAATTGGGATGGGCTAGACCTAAAGGATCATCAGCCGAGCCCAGCCAGCCATTTTATGGTTTCAAGGATGTCCGAATCATGCAGTCAGGTGCGCCTTATAAACAGCCTGTATACTAGAGTGGGTAAATGGGCCAGGGTTGGGTTGGCCATGGGCCTAGTTTTGACACGTGATGTGCCCAGTAAGGGCTTCTCTACCCTGGGTAAGGTTGTAATGGGACAGGCAGTCTAGGACCCTCAAACTTGGTTCAAGGGCCGATCCCAAGCTTGAAATTTACGTCTGGCATCCAGGCTGGGCCAGGGATAGTAATAAAGGTCCTCATCTAATCATCAAGGGGCCCACCATTATTTAGTGGACAGTTTAAAGACACTTATTGGTGGTTCCTGTTGTTCAACACATGTAAGGTTTAAAGACACTTCAACCCAGGTCACGTTCTGATGATCTAAACTGTTTATATGGGGCTCATCATGGGTGGATCATTTGGTCATCGAACGATTTATTTACAAGGTGGACATTGGGCAGGGAACCAACCCTGCCTCTGGGCCATTGCCAGCCCTGCTACCAATACTCTCTTGAAAGTGGATCACCTGGCAAAGTGACTTGGCAGTTGGTCCCACCTGACGACTGACCTCAATCTCATACCCATATTCCAACATGACAGGTCTACCTGATTCGACTCTTGAAGATCAATCCTACATTGAGATTTACCTGTATGTGATTGGAAATTACTCAACTTTCAAAAGCTCAAATATGGCAGAACCAACCAAGCTCTCTGGAAAAAAAAAGAAAAAAAAAAACGGAAGCCACAGCCAGAGCTATAATAAAAAGGAAATCAGAAATGGAAGAGATCATCATCAGACCGCTTGCTCCTAATGTTGTAATGATCAAATTTTGGATCGTCATAGTCCACTGACTTCATCTCGATAGGTTTTGGCTCTGCCCCTGTGGCTCCAGAAACCATGTCCCCACTTTTATCATAGTAACGGTGCCGGCTTCGGTCTTTCTGGCTCTTTGAACTGGACTGGCTGTACTGGGGAGCCTCAGGAGATCGACGGAGTTCTGAAATGTCCTGCCTCTTTGAAGACCTATGCTTACTGGTCAGAGGTGGATCCTTCGACATGGCTGTTCTGCTCTTCTGAGGCTTCTGTTGGGTGTAATCAGTAGCATTGGGAGCATGCGGAGTTTCATGAGGTGACGGGCTTCTCACTTTCTGCACTAACGGCGGTGGGTCAGCATTGTCCTCAGGCATCATGAGAGCGTCTTTGATTGGAGAGAGACCTTGCCTGTACTTGCCAGGTCGGAGGCTGAGAGGAATGTAGTAGAGAAAGATGCTGCCAAGCGCTTCAAATATGAGTTTAGACAAATCAACAAGAAGCTGCCCAAACGACGGCCAACCTGCAACTGGGTCCTCTTTTAAAGTCTCGACGAGAAGAGTGGCCTTCTCTATAGTGTCTGGGTCTTGAAGTTCGCTCTCTGTGGCATGTTTCTGCATCTGTGAGATCATGTGGATAAATTGTCAAAGGTGAATTGTCAGGAATATACTAAAACATGAATTTGAGATGTATGCTTGCATTCTTTCAAGACTTTGGGACGTGGTTCTTCAAGGTCCTAAACTAGATCCTAATGCTGTTCGCTGTTTTTTTTTTTTTTTTTTTTTTTTTTTTTGTAATGTTTCAACACGTGGATGAACACGCACTAAAAATAGTCACTAATGAAACTTTTCTTTTGGGCTCTTCTATGGGCCATTCCAGCTTGATGGTCCATAGAATTATACCATTTCTTTTGGGAATCTACTGAAAAGCCCACTGACGCCACACTCAACTTGCAATGCAGCACACGTGTCCACCTGGCAAGGGCACCAACCATCTGAGCAATGCATAAGGTGGTCCCTGCCATGAGGATGACCATACTAAAATACCAGGCTGTTACAGAGGGCCACCTCCCTAAACAAAGAATGGATGGTTTAAAAAGTTTTGCTGATACTACACATCCGATGTATGGGTGTGGCCAGCCTGATGAGTGGACCCACATGACTTCTTCATATAACCATCTTGATGGTGGTGGACACCTCACACACCACTCTGATGTCTCACAAACTAGCAAGGTTGGCCTGTGCTCTGAATCGTAATGGTGTGCATGGAGATGGATGTACATGGAACTAGAACCAGCCAACCTCGTCTCATGACATCTTTTTATAACTAAAAGGATGTTTCAAGTTTTTCCAAGACTCAGTTCCAGAAAAACATTGAAAGCCAATAAAACATATTAGCACGCAAAATTGCATAGGAGACCTACCAGCTTCAAGGAAAAGGAAGGTCCAAATCCGTGCTGAAGCATGCATGAAGCATATCCCACCAATACTGCGCCAACAACCATAATGATATCTGCCAAGAACCCATGCAAAATATTAGTTCTTTTATGAAACACATGTATTGGAAGTGCCCTTTCAGCCTATAAAACCCCAAAAAACTCTTTGAAAACCCAGTTCAGTTGTCTGACCAAATACCATTGTGACAAATGTCACCTAGATTTTTAAAATCTAGTGATATTTTTTTGAGGGAAATTCATGAGGCAATATTATCACAAGATTTTTTAAAAACAAAAATTAACTAAAATTTAAAGGAGTTCATTTTATACACATGTATTTAAAAATTTAAAATTATTTTTAATTTATATAAATATTTATTTAATATTTCAGCTCCAGCGAGATTTTCCTGATAATATAACCCATGTGACGATGGGTCAACTGCAACTTCCACTTTGTCCAAGAGATGCAGCCATCCATTAACAGTGCACCATCCTTTCTATTCGCTGCACAAGATCTGTTCCAACACAATCACTCGCTTGACGCTTAATCTTCAATTCCTTTTATGACAGATGACAGAATTTGATGGTCCAGTAATTCTGAAGCGGAGATCTAATTCCATAACATTAGTGGTAGTGACCCTTCTGCAGATGTCTCATGGCTATCTAGCTCCAACAATTAGACAGGCCTTTGGGCCCCAGTATTATGCATGGACCTGGTTAGAACTGTTAATGCAATCAAATTTGAATACTTTCCACTAAAAGAGAACAAGGAATCAAGAAGCAGGGGCCTTGAAATAAAACATGCATCCTGGATTAACCCACTTGCACCCGGAGGATCCGGACAGCATTAACTGTCTGAAATGCAGAAGCATTGCAAGGGTTTTTTGGTCATATTGTGTTGTTAATAATATTACAGAATGATACTATTCTGTAGAGGCTTATTAGACTATCGTATTTGTCAGATTCTTTCATTATCCAAAACAGTCAGACTGGGGTGTTCATCTCTTCCTAACTACACAGTTCTGAATTTCAATGCTATTTTAGATTACCACCATTCCAGGTACCACAAAATGAGAAGAATTTTATAGATTTGGGTGAGATTTTAAATGAGATGGCAATGAAAAGGCGAGCAGTTCGGGAGAAGGAAATCATCGGACTGAGGGACAATTTGATTAGTGGGAATCCATGGAAGGAGAAAGGAAAAGTGTTTGTTTGTTTTGCAATGGAGTCATATATTCCATATGTAATTATTATACTTTTCTAATTCTAAAAATCTCAAGCGGAAAAACCTTGTGAGATGAAGAAGAGATTTCTACTTGCAAATTAAACATATCACTTAAACAGAATTCCTTAGAACTCGTGTCTCAATAGTAGCTTGGGAAATAGTTGTAAGACTCCTCGTAGGCAGGTCACACTTGATCATTGATTTAGATCTGACCGTTGGATTATTCAGATTGAGCGATTCAGTGGGCCCCACTACGGTTGTGATCACTATAGATAAGTTTAGGGCAGGAAACTTGAACTATGGTCCCCATACATGGTTATTAAGCTAAATATAGAAACCTACTGTGTAGAGACCCTAGAGGGGAGAAGTGTGATGGGTAAACTTCCGTAGCTCTCTTTTCTATAAATACATGTCTTGGTCCCCTCACTCATATAGACAGAAAACCTTATATTGAGAAGTTTTCATAAGGGGTGTGAGGTGCGGAAGACCAAGTATCACCTCTTGGCGAGCTTGCGGCATTGAGAATGTCTTCCCAAGCAGGTATGCGTTTAAGATTACAGTTAGGAATCTTCATTATTGATACATAGACGATCCGTTTATTCCGCTATTCAAATTACAGTTGGTATCAGAGACGATTATGATCAATCTTGGAGTTTTTCTGAGTTCTCTGTGATTGGGCTTTTTCCCAAACTCGAACCTCATTGGAACCTTGTAGGATGTCAGATTCCGACAGATTTTAGGTCGGGCCTCATCTGTACGCGTGACTTGCAATTTTGAAATCAGATTAAGGCTTTTCATAAAACCCTAAACTTCATAATCGGGCATCACCACCGTGGTCGCCGCCCCATCTATTAGCTTTGATAGACATGTCGGCTGCCACCGTGGACAAAAGGCAGCTCTACTCCCTCTGTCTAAACTCAGCAGCCACCCTGTTTGTGAGGGCCGACAGCCATGAAAAACGGAGAGCTTTTCCTTCTAATTTTTATTTTTTAAAAAAAAAAAAAAGAAGAAGAAGCAAGAAAGGGGTTTCGACTAGACTCGAAACATCAAGCTGAGCATCAATGGTGGTCAATCTATTGGAGAGGAGGAGGAGCTTTCGATCACCTATGTGCATGATTCTGGCACGAATGTTTGTCAGATCCTAGCGATCCTAGCAGCGGCTCCGATCATGTGGCCGGACTGAGCCCCGTCTCTAGTTGTCTCCGCAGCCATGATTGTCGACAACAATTGTTGTCGTTGTTTGGGCAATGGCGCTCACTCCTCTTCCTTTCTTCATTTCCAACAACTATAGAAGCGGCAATATGCATTGTCATTAATGCTAATAGCCTTAAATCGCCCGATCCAAGGCCTTCTCAACTTTCCCACACAGTTGCCATGAAAGTTGTCTCCTTGCCCCTTTGCTGACAATAGCCATGGATTCCGGCGAAGACCATTCTTCGGTCACAGTTTCTTGATTCCGATGAACGGTCATTTTGGTTTTGGGGAGGCGACATCAGCAACAACCATTGTTGGTGGACCTTCGATGAGGGGCCATGTTGTGAACACTAAGGAAGAAGGCAAAGGGGACAGAGGCAGCTAGGGTTTCCACCCTGTAGAAGAGGAGACGTGGCTAAGGTTTTGGGGCAAGTGGATTTCCTTTTTTGATGCAGGGGTTTGGGCAGAATGGGCTGCTAGTCGGGCTGGGCTTTGGGCTTGGGCTTTGGGCTTTAGAGTATTTCGAGCTTGTTTTAATGTTTCCTATGGGCTTGGGGTTTGTGGGGCCATTTAAACTTAAATCGAGCTCAACTCCTTGCCTATTTGTTGGATCTTATCGGACCATGTATGGACTGGTTCTCAAATTGCTATAAAGCCATGTTGTGAGCCTAGCTTTTGGGCTTCTTTGAATGGTTGTGACTCGGCTGGATTTTGGGCCAATATCTAACTCATCTGGGGCACGTAATTGAGCTTGTTTAGCGATCATTTTTGGGACCTTAATCTGAGCCTGCATAATGGTGTGCCCAGGCCTAAATATTGGGGCATGCCTGATTCTAATTCTATGCTTGACCTTGGGCCTAATGTCATATTCATCTTTAAACCTTTTGGGGCTCTATTTGGATATTTTGGGGCTCTATTTGGATATTTTGGGCCCATTGTCCATTGATGATGATTTAGGTCATTAAGTGGGCTTAGTTTTGAGCCTAATTAAGCCTCTTTTGAGACTCCCTTTAATTATACTTAGGCCATTTTTGTATGAGTCAAACCTAAATAAATATACAAATGGTTGGTGGATTTTTACTTGGTAAACAACCGAGGTAATTCAATAAAGATAATTATTCCTTATTGAGTTCTTATTTGGCCCGAAATATGGCCATTATCCACATCTTATGGCTGATATTCAACATTGACCTTTAAGATAAAATTCAACCGTCATTATAAGAAAGATGTATTGCACCTATGGGCGGTCAAAATTAGTTGTATTTGGGGCTGAATCAGAACTCTTGTAGAATGGTTCGTTGCAGGCAGGACTATGTGGCAATCCTCGAGTCTAGAAGTGGAGATTGGAGCTAGTTGTATTAGCTATCAAAGTGATCTCAATTGTTGAAGATCTTTGCTTTTATACTCATGTACATGGAATTAAACGACTCTTCATTATACGATTGCATTTAGTTGAGTTGCGTTCATATCCATAGAAGGCAGTGGTCAAAGCAAAGAAGTATCATTGTTTGGCAGGATGTGAGCGGGGTGAAGTAATTGGTGATGGTGACACAAGTTTGAGAGATCTATATCACTTAAAAGGTAAGAAGCATCTTAGATTTATTTCACGAGCATTAGTCAACGTTATGTTCGATAGAGCCTCATGTATGTCGCAATTTCGCCCAAAGGAGGAATCATGATGATACATCGGGCTCTTGTCAGAATTCGACGATTATGGCCTATCATCATTATTGGTCATTTGATTGAAGGCCCCAATCAATCTAATGTCAGTGGCATGATATTTGGTTTATGTTCATGTATTGTTAAAAGGAACTTGTTCATCATTAATGTGAATTTATGTTCTGTACATCCAGCTATGAATCTTCTAATCCAATTCAATTACATATCTTTGCTTACTAGATCCAACTATCCGAAATGAAAGTCATCTGTTGAAATAGTCCCAGGCTCCAAGGACTTAGACCTGGCCCTAAAGGAAGCAGAGCCTCTCATTCCATCTGACTCTAGTCTAAAATCAGAAAAAGGCTCACTACAGGGCTTGAACCAAGTCAAATAAGATGTATCTTAAGATCATAAAGAGCTTGATGTCTGAAACCATAAAGGGTGCAATGCCTAACACCAAGAAAGCCAAACAATTATTGACTGAAATAGGGAACCAATTCCAGAAGTCGGACAAAGCTAAGTTAAGTTTGCTTCTGCATAATATAACTCGAGCCACCCAAAACGGTCAATGAAATATCAAGGAGTACATTGATGAATTGTCCAATGTGGTGACTAAAATCCGTGCATTAGGCTTTAGGATTGAGGATGTACTCCTGGTTTTCTTGGTTTTAAACTCTCTACCTCTCCAGTTTGGTCAATTCCAAATCAGGTACAACACCCAACAGGAAAAATGAACATTGAATGAATTGAAATCTCAGAGCGTTTAGGAGGAAGAGAGACTCAGAACATTGGGCAAGACAGAGTGCACACCTAGTGACATCTAGTCAATGACAAAAAAGAAATAAGAAAAAGAAACACAATTCAAGAAAACGTTCTATAGGTCCTTCAGGTGGCAATCAACCACAATCCGAAGGTAAATCTAAGAGAAAGCGAGGGCCTAATGATGGATACTTCTGCAAGAAGCAGAGTCATTAGAAGTAAGGTATTCAAAATCGATTATGTAACAGCCGTCACATAGAGCTTGTTTGTTTTTTCAAAGAAATGGTAAATACACGGTAAACGGTAATTCCCCCTGTTTCACGTGTTTGAAAATTCATAGGAAATCGTGTCTTTGAAATTGGTTCAAAAGAGGTAACTTTAATTTTTGAACGCATGATAATGCATATTATATATCCATTCTGTCCATCTGTTTTACTACAATATTTTGAAGCAGGAGACAAAAAATAAAGTAGATCCAATACTCAAGTGGCCCACGTCAAAAGAAACAATGGCCCCACAAAGTTTTTAATGGTCAGTATTCAATTTCCTTTTTCGTATGACATGGTCCACTTGAGTTTTGGATATGCCTCATTTTTTTACTCATGCTATAAATTCAATTGAAATAATGGATGAATGGTGTGGATAAGCAAAATGCATCATGGTGGGACCCACGGATATTTTGCAATATTCTTGATTGTTGTGTCAAAAAGTAAACAGTCATATCATATAAATGCACAGGGAAATAATCATTATTTTTTTTACACGGTATTTACCATTTCACCCGAAATCAAACACGCTCGTAATGATAACAGTCATAACCATTACGCGTTACAGGGTCGAAACAACCGTTACAGAAAAACATGCCATAACAGCCCCATAACGGTCCTGTAACAGTTTTTTCAAAAAATAAAAAAGAGTCATAACGGCTGTTACAACTCATATCATAACGGTAACGGTGGTGGCCGTTACTACCACCATTACCATTTTGAAACACCTTGATTAGAAGAAGGATTGCTTTCAAAGGATAAAACCCTAGTTCTGGTTTGTTTTTAATCTAATTTAGTTGATATCTCCACAGACTTTCGACGAACAGATTTTGGTGTGACTATTCACAAATCTAATTCCAAACAGGATATGTTGTAGAGCCATCCACCAACTGATGTTGAAAGATTAGTCTATGCAGAGAACGACAAAAGGGCAGACATGTAAGCTATGGGAGTCTATAGGCTTAGATTATCATCAAAACACTTTCTAAATCTAGTAGATATTGTTTGTGTGCCTTCTATAAGGCACAATTTGGTTTCTATTTCCCCTTTAGACAAATATGATTATACAAGGAAAATTACATATTTGCTATGATTGGATTTGACACTTTAGTTAATAATCTTTGTTAGCTAGATTTAAATGTTTCACATCTCTGTAAAATTAACTCTTTACATAAAAACACTAAAGACATTAAGTGGAGTTTGGACAATGAAAATTCCTCTATATTGTGGCACAGGTGATCAGGCCATATCTCTCCCAAGAGATTAGAAAATCTTATGCATGAAGGAATTTTTCATTCTCTAGACTTCTCAAACTTTGAATTATGTATAAATTGCATTAAGGGTAAATAGACTAGAATTAGGAAAAATGGTGCTACTAATAGCGTATGACTCTTAGAAGTGGTATATACAGACATCTGCAAACCATTCCCTACAACATTTTGGAATGACAAGAAATATTTTATCACTTTCATAGACAACTACTCTCATTACAAGTACATGTACAACTATGCATATCCTAAATAGGGTCCCAAGTAAGACTGTATTGAAAACTCCCTATGAATTGTGGACATGGCAAAAGCCTAGTTTACGATACTTTCATGTATGAGTTTTTCTTGCAAAAGCCACACCCTTTAACTCGCATGAAAGAAAGCTTGACTTTAGAACTGTTAGTCATTTCTTTCTAGGATACCCAGAAAGGTTCAAAGGATTCAGATTCTATTCTATATCACATTTCATGAGAGTCATTGAGACTGAATGCTACGTTTATCGAGAACATTGAATATAGTGAAAGCACAAACTCCAAGAATATTGTATTTGAGGAAGAGCGGATTGTAATTCCCATTACAATCATTCCAAGTAGTGTGGTCGTCCATCCAACAATGGAGCATGAAATCCCTATGAATGGCCATGTAGAGCCTCAAATACATCCCACTAATGAGGAAATAGAAAACTCAATTCAGAATAATGAGCCCTTAAAGAAGATTACATGGAGAGAGAATATCTGTTATTTGAGATGATTACATCGTCTATCGAAAGGAGCGCAAGTTTGACATGAGGGTGGAAAAGGATCTTGTGACCTTTTTACAAGTTGAACAAAGCGTGAATTCTTCTTAACATTTCGATGCCATCCATGAAAGATGAATTGAAATTCATGAAGGATAACAAAGTCCAGGACCTTATTGAATTACCTAAAGGGATTATGCTGATTGATTGTAAGTGTTTAAAACCAAACGGGACTCCAAAAGCAATATCGAAAGGTATATGTAACAACCTGAAATTTTGGGTGCGAGTTTACCTATACACGAGGATTGTGATCACACTTGTTCAACTCTACACTTATAAATCCGTTAATATTTATGTAGTTTAATTTGAATCTAACCATAGAAACCATTTTTCAACGGTTGATTAATAGGATAAACCCCTGAATACCTTAGTATTCTCATCCGTTCATCAAACTGACCGTTAAATCAATTATTTACCACTATACGAAGATATATAACCAACCGTTTTGAATTTGTACCACTTGATCAAAGTAAAGTAACTACTAGATCTTTATATCCACTCGTACACATGTCAAATTAACATTGTGATCCGTTCATCTTATTTGTCAATTATGAATATGCTTAATTTACCGTCAAAATCATGATCTGTGCATTTTATACCTGTGAATCAATAAATTGTATCTAACATTATACATTTCTAACATAGATCGCATCCAAAAACTACTTTATATGTATCTATTTACAAAAATGACCGTACAATAACCCATAACTATGATTAACATTTTAACCATCTATTTATTTAAAATTTAGACCATCAATTGATCATCCATCACAGTTAGATCTGCTAACTAGGTCATCCAAATGTCTAAATGAATCATTCATTAGGGAGATCATAAAATATATGTCAAAACTAACGGTTAATTTTTACATAGAATATTGGTAAACTTTGTTTTAAATTATGGGTAGATGTAAGCCATTAAAAACTCATCTTGGCCATCATCATGAGATCAAGGCTCAAACTTAGCCGGATGATAGAGTACACAAAATGACAGACCATGCTAAAATTTCACTTTACTCGTACGGTCTAACTAAAAGAAATGCAAGATTGAAGTTTTACATGAAGGAAGGAAGTGAGAGGGTCCTTCTCTGACACGTCTCTACGTACAGAGACTTTGGTTGTTTTTAGAAAAAAAAAAACACTCTACCGTTAAAACATCATTCACGTCGTATGGCATGTGGCCCAATTAAGACTCTAATCTACCATATTTTGCCCCATGGGCCAACATAACCTGATAAAACTAATGAATGGAAGTGATTTTAAAAATGTATATCAAAGTGGAACCTTTAAGAACTGACAGTAAGCTGCATCCGCGTGAACAGGTGATTCAAGAAAAACTCATGTTTCCGTTTTCCTCTTTGTTTCCCAGTCAAATACGGGATCTCATGCATAATCTAAGAGAATCCTCCCTCAAATCCCAACCATCCATATGGGATCCCTGGAGTCCAATTAAATAGAAATACTACTGAGGTAGTTTCTACGTGTGTTTTCTCATTGGTAGAACGAGAACTTAGGGCCGAACTTGGAAGAATTGAATCTTGACCGCTCGAGATCATCAAATCATGCAGTCCACCCAAGCAGTAGATCTTTCTCAATCTTGGATTTGTGTCCCAATGTAATCTGACGAAATGAATGGTCAAGTGAGATTGCTGGTATACATCTCAGTGGCACCCATATTAAAGTAATTACAAAAGAAAAGAAAGATTATAAATAAAATAAAATACCAATGTCCAACGTGCCAAACTGGGAAGCTTTCCGTATTTATCTTCCTTCTTGGATAGGACTGTTGTGGGGACCCATCTTGTTTGAACCGTTAATCATGAGGGGCCTACTTGTAGATCCAATCCATCCATCAAATCAAGGCTTGAAAATAGTTTTTAACATTAGGTATTCCCTACCCAAACTAGTATTGTATGGCTCTTCCAAAGCCTAGAAATTATCTCATTTTTTTGGATTGTATTCATGCGTGACCTGGAGAACTGATGAATGGTGTGGATCCCTTACCAAACCCTTCTATAGATTCCATCTATCATCCTATATTTCCCCAATCCACAATTTGACATTTGAAACGAAGGAGATCTCTATTCGTTACCTATAACCACATCAAATCGACACACGCAGATTACGCTTGGGTCTATCCAGAAGTCTTGCGAGAGTTTAAAGACTCTATAAAAGATCTTCCCCGTCTAAAATGAGAGGATGCATAAAATCATAAGATTTAAGAGAAAATATTATGTATATCACTGAGTCGACCCAACCAAGTTGAGTTGTGATCTAGGGTGTCTGTAATCTGGACATGGATTTCTTTCATCATTAGTGCTTATGTGCAATAGTGCAACAACTTGTGTTAAATTGCATCGGTTTTTTCTGAGATAGACTAGGGTGACTCAGTACACTGCCGTTAAAGTCGTGGGTTGAGCCTTGCTGATGTTAAACGTGTTCAAGGAGTTGGTTGATAGAGTCTAAGGCGAGTTGAATCGATGATGAAGTAATATGAAGTGCAAATAGTTCCGATATGATCTAGATGCAATAACATTAAACAGGTGAGTGATCCCGATGTGTTTCCCATCCATCAAGTTAAAATAGATGGATTATTTGATGTGTTGTATTATTATCTTGATTTAATTATCATGTAATCTTAGTTGATCTAAAGGACTGTGTGATTTCTGTGTTAATAATGATATGATTTGAACCCATGTTGATTCAAATGTGATAAATAGTCTATGCAATACATGATTCATGATTACATGGTGCATCTATCAATTGCATGCACAACACATGTTGGATTCCTGGGGGACCTCCCTGGATGGTATATCCTGGTAGAATCGTTACCAGAAGCCCACTATACTAGTGGAAGCTTACTCAAGAAGTAGATGCGGGCCTTGCCTATGCCTACCAGATGGTAGAAGCCTGTCAAGGGGCAGATGCGGGTTGACGAGTTTCCAACTCAAGCAAGTGGACAGATTCCCACTTGATGCATTGCATTTGCATTTTTCTTTAGAATTTATATTGTGTATGATTATTGAGCATTTTATTATAATTTGATGTAAAGAAACATATTGGGAATTCTCATTAGGCTTGGCCAGCTTATCTTTTTTATTGATAGAAAAACCGTACAGATGTGAATGAGGGTGAGCCGGTGACTCAAGAACAGGAATACGTGGCCGAGCCGAACGAGGATTTAAGGGACACGTGGCCCTACTTGACAGAAGAAGAAGTTGCTGCTTTGGACTAACCATGAGATTTTTACTTTAATTATATTTGATTTTTCCTACATTCTTAATCAATTCTTTTAAGTTGTTGGGTATGTTTATTTCATTTCCTAAGACCCCGAATGGAAGGGTCCTTGGCTATGTTTATAATTGATTATTGAAATAAATGATCGTTTATTATTATTATTATTATTATTATTATTATTTATATGTTGTTGAGTATGAATGGAATGTAGATCTATAGTAGAGCTACTAGGTAGATGAATAATTGTGTAATTGAATGAAATTAGTACACTCAGTGTACGTGTCATGGGCCGAAACTCGGGTCTGAGGGTGCACACTCTGTACTCGAATTTCGGGACGTGACAGTATAAAGCCAGACTAGTTACCAAGGATTTCAATCAACGTGAAGGCATTAATTTTAAGAAAACTTTCTCTCATGTATCTAAAAAAAATTCATTTAGGATCATAATGGCTCTTGTGGCTTATATGGATATGAAGCTACATCAAATAAATGTCAAAATTGTGTTTTTCAATGGAGATCTAGAGAAAAACGTATATATGTTACAATCAGAAGGTTTTTAAGCCAAAAGCTCATAACATCTGGTCTGCAAGCTTAAGAAGTCCATGTGTAGGTTGAAACATGTGTCACGATAGTAGTACATAAAGTTTCATGAAGTCGTTTCCTCATATGGTTTCATCAAAAACATTGCGGATGAGTGTAAATATGTTAAGAGTCGGTAAAAGTAAGTCTATTATATTACTCTTACATGTTGACAACATTTTGTTGGCCAGTTGTGATATTGGATTGTTGCGCAAAACTAAGAAATTTCTATTTTAAAACTTTGAGATGAAAAATCTTGGTTATGCCTCCTTTGTCATTAACATTCATATTTGCCGAGACATATCACGTGGACTGCTTGGCCTATTATAAAGGGCCTATACTAATAGGGTTCTTGAAATGTCTGACATGTAAGGTAGTGCTCTTAGCTAAGCACCTATCATAAAGTGTGATAAGTTTGGTCAATTTCGGTATCCTAAAAATAACCTAAAAAATGACGAGATGAAAGATATTCCTTATACGTCGGCAGTAGGGAGCATCATGTATGCTCAAGTCTATATAGGTCCAGATATTGCTTTTGCGGTTGGAATGTTGGGTAGGTATCTTACCAATCCAGAGATAAAGAATTGGATAATTGTTAAGAAAGCATTGTGCTACTTGCAAAGGACAAAGGATTTCACACTCGCATATATAAGATCTAACCATTTGGAATTGGTTGGATATAAAAATTCAATTTTGCTAGCTATCTTGACAGCAAAAGGTCCGCATCAGGCTTCGTTTTCATAATGGAATTGTAAAATGGAAAGTGTGACATGGTATGACTTCATGTACGATGAAAGCAAAATACATAGCTTCTCTTGAGTCTACTCATGAAGCAATATGACTGCAAGTTCTATTTAGTACAAAATTGTCTAGTGTCTGTAAAACTCATCTACACGAAGTAAATGATGGTGGATCTACTCCCTAAAGGCCTATATGTCATACTACTTATGAGCATGTCTTCCATGGGATTTGGTGACCCAAAATACTAGATTAGTAAGAGCTTCCGTTTGATCAAATTCAGGTATAGACATTGAAGAACTCATTTATTCTGATGATTTTGTTATTCAGTTTATATCATGCTTCTGCTTCAATGCACATTCAGTTTTGAATAAGCAGGACTTTGGTTTGTGTCTAGTTGGAGACGTTCAATAGAACAACTTGAAGATAGGCACATATGATTACATTAGATGTGTAATCTTCATACCACACCCTATTTCCTTGATCTATGTCATTAAGATTATTAGCATTCGTGATCGCGACTCGTCATACTTTGAAAATATTAAATGTGATATTGATTACCATGATCCAATATCAGTGGTCTTAATGGACCAGATCTGACAAGCATCGCTCATAATGTCCAGCAGTAAGAGATTTTGAAATTCATTGGGGTGCCCATTAAGAGCTTTTGAAACAAATATGTTTTACAAAATGTTTTTCATAAAATAAAATGTTTTCTTTTCTTTTAGAGATCAAAGTAACCCAAGGTTGGGCCACACTGGATCATCGATTTAGATTTGACCGTCGGATCATTAAGATTGAGCAATTCAGTGGGCCTCATTGCAGTTGTGATCATTACAGATAGGATTTGGGCCACGAGACACTTGAATTGTGATCCTTATACACAATTATTAAACCAACTATGGAAACTTATGGCATGGAGACCCTAGAGGAAAGAAGTGTGACGAGTAAGCTTCTCCAGCCTTCTTTTCTATAAATACATATCTTAGTCCCCTCACCCACATAGACAGAAAACTATAGTCCCATTTAGAGGTTTTCATGAGGGGTGTAAGGTGCGGAAAACCAAGCATTACCTCTCAGTGACATCGCGGCATCATGAATATCTTCCCAAGCAAGTACACGTTTAAGATTACAATTAGGAATCTCCATTATTTTTTTTGAAGAGTCACGAAAATTATATTAAAATAAAAGAAAAGAAAAGAAAATTAGGAATCTCCATTATTGATACATAGATGGTATTCCACTATTCAGATTACAATAGTGATTATGGATTCTTTTATTTTCCCATGGATTCCCACTAAGGGCTTGTGTGGTTATGAGGATTCCACAGGAAAGGAAAACGATTTGACATTTTTCTACTAGTTGATTTGTAAAGAAAAAGTGGGTTCCACAAAGTCATCATTAGCCTTTTCCACATTTTCTTTCTTCTGGCACAAGATTCTAACATAATAGTTGCCTAATGAACATGGAATTTCACATGAGTTCTCCATCGAACACACCCCAATTTTTGGAATCCACTATTTCCTCTAGCAGTGGAAATCATCATTGCATTTTCCTTTCTTTTCCCAAGGAGTCCTCTGTATGAAACAAGCTCTAAAGAAAAGACCTTACAGGCATAAATGATCAGAAAAAGGTCCAAACATGAGGATTAAAAAAGTTGCTTTGAATGAAGTGGACCAAAGTTGTAAACATGGGAATTTCATGAGTATTTTCTAATAAAATTGATCAAGTCCACATGTATGTATACCATGAGGCTAAAGGTTGGTACTAGAGCTTTTCTTATTGTGTTGCAGTGCATACCTGAAGAAGAAATTGAGCTATCCTGGTATTCACAATCTTCTTGGTGAAGAGAAATTTGCCGAAGAGCAGCATTGCCTCTGTCAACAACTAATAAGGAGCAGGTACGTCTGACATATATCACATCGAAATTGGTAGAGAATTTCGCATCCTCACTAGGCCCATCCATGTATCCTGCCACATTTGATTTCCCTCCAGCAATCGTCGTTACACCTGCAACAGATTCGGTGAAAACAACTTCGAGTAGACTTTATTTTTTTACTGAAGAAGGATGCAAAGCTAGGGTTACATAAAGATGTTGGTGGCAGCATACTTCCCAAATCACTGGTGCAATTAAGAATAGCTCAAGCTCCTCTTAGCTCACTTGAAATAGTGGTGGGAAGAGCAGAAAAAAAGAAACCCACTTATTGCTGTTTCTATGTTCCGGGTAGGGCTGTCAATGGGCACCTGGACCTACGGGTACACGATGGACCCGACCCGATTTCATCAGATCTGGTTCCAAATTTTGGACCTGCTGGGTTTGGATCTCAGCTTTTGGGACCCGGTTAAATTTGGATCCAATCGAGTCCAGGCCAGATCCATCAACTAGGCCTCGCTTAAAATCGAATTAGATTGGGTCAAGTCTAGTAAGTTTTAATGGTGATATTATATACATTGTTTATTCTAACAATAGAATAAGGTTCTCAAACCATAGACAGGGAGCCCACTTACACACTACGCATGTGTCAAAGTGGCACATGTGCATGATCTAAACTCTAAAGCCATCCATCAAATGGGCCTAAACATGTCAACACACTTATTCAATCCAAACCAACTAGAAACCTATGGGTAAATGCCCGATGGATACCCAGACCCAACCAGATCCAAGTCTGGGACATAAAAAATGAGACCGAGACCTGGCAAGACCCAAACCCAGATGGTGAAGGTGTGGCTAACTATAACACCCAACCCACTGACAGCCCTAGTTCCAAGCTGCCTCAAATCCAGGGTAGATTGATTCCATTGAAAAAGCAAAACCAATCCCCATTTGTATTGTTAGTGTTAGTCCAAGTGTCTAACCGGCTTCTCCTATCTTTCGGATGGCCAAATTCAAAGTATCCGCAACATATACATTCCCTTTATCATCCATCGTGACACCCTTTGGATGATTAAAACGAGCATCGCTTGGCCTCCCATCTACATGTCCTGAGTGACCCTGGAATGACCCAGCAACCAATCTCGCCCTGCTGTCTGCAACTCCATTCAATCAGTCAATTATATCAAACCAAACTAACCAAACTCATGCAAATTCTCATGGACCAGTAAAATGGTATCATGCAGCTTGATCATATGATGCATAGGTCCCAGATGAGCAATACCACACCCAATGAGATTTACAAGACTAATCATATTTCGTGTGCTTGTTATGCAGCCAAACGCAAAATGAAATCTGCCTTTTTAAAAAATGAAGAAAATAGATGGTACCAATCTTCATCCAGAATAAAACCAATGCAAGTTCTTATCCTAATTGACCAAACAAAGGGAGAAAAAGAAACAGAAAATTTGTAACCGATTGCAAGCAATTGTTGCGTAAATGCAAAAGATTGTACATCTATCAGTAGCAAAGTTTTCTTCAAAGCTGCAAGTTGTATTGTCGCAAAGTCATATGAGATCCAGGTGTTCATCAAAAGGGGTTCTGAGGTGCATGATCCAACGCTAAAAAATAACCTCGATCGTTGCAGTAGATGGTCCAGTGCCCATAGATTGGCTGCCACCCCAAGCAGATGGTTAAGATCAGCCAATCAGTGTGATTTTTATCCATATACCATCCATGGTAAGGCCTACCAGATGAAGGGTCCAGATATCACCGGAATGCGCAATTGGTAAGGTCTTTTAGTAACCACAAAATTCAGTTACATTCACTAAAAATGGAAGAAAAAAAAAAAACCGAAAAGCTGATCATTGGACACAAAAAAGAAAGCATTAAAATGGAAAATTATAGACTTAACTATTCATAAAAAGAACCCATGCATGATCAACAGATGACAATTAAAATAAATGCGACAATGTTAATGTGGAAGACCGTTCTAACGCATTGAAATCAAAAGCAAACGAGCAACAATCCACAAAGAATTCGTGAATAAGAGAATATGCCCAAATTGCCAAACAGCATAGACATACATTGGGACAGAGGTGGTGTTATCTTGACAATGTTACTATTTACGGCATCAACAGCGAAGAGCTCTCCTTCGGGGGAGACCCGAATCGAGTACGGCTCAACACCAAGCTTGCTTCCACCCTCCACAACAGTGTCCACAAGATACCCATTCTCAAACTGAATGAAATTCTCATCTGCAGAGTAAGATAGCAAAAATGCTCAAGATTCCAAAAGTACTCATCAAAGAAAACCTTGATAAAACCACAAAACAAGCATGCGCGGGTGTAGATATGGGATCAAAGGGTTTTTTTTTTTTTTTGTGTGTGTCTTTTGACAGACCTGTTTGAGGTGGTTTGGGAGAAGGCAGTGTCCACTTGAGAAACGAAGACAGGTGTTTTATCAAGGGTCCTGAAAAGGAATACATTGAAAAGAGAAGCCCATTAATGGAAAATGAAAAAGAAAAAAACCAGATGAGTTAAAAAAAGAAAAATATTTATTTTTTTTAAAAAAAAAAAAGATGCTGGGTTAGTTTGATTTACCAGTGGGAGAAGCTTCAGCATGGAATTCAAACAGAAAGAAAAAGGGTGTTAGGAAAATGAGATAAAATAGGGAGTTTTTCATCTCTCTCTCTCTCTCTGAGAGAAGATTCTGTGACGAGAGTATTATGAGAGTGAAATACTATAATGCCCTTTTGCAGCTGGTTTTTCAGCTGATCGAGGAGAGAGCTTTACCCTTTTCTTTTGTTCTTTATTCTTTTCTTTTCTTACCGCCTTTTCACCTGAAAAATGTCGTGTGAGAGAGAGTACGTCATGTGATTCGGGAGAATCGCAACTAATCGTGTGAATCCAAACTCTCCCCATCCGTTCACATATCTGATTTGTGTGGGGCCCACGTGATGTGAGATGGGACACTCCGACACTCCACCCATTCAAAAATTTAGTTGGGACACACCCAGTGATATGCAAGTTATAGGTGTGCTTGCACATTGCTCGGTGGGGACCGCACTTTGTATATGGTCCTGAACGGGTGGATCAGAATCAATCATCTGGTGGGCCCCACCGCGAATACCGTCCTAAAATAGAATAGTCCGGTGGTCAAATGAAAGATGGAAAGAATTATATGGATGGCTATCCACGTTACATCTGTGGACGGCCTGATGTTCGTATAGACACGAACGGATCAGATCTTTCACGCAGGTTCTCATTTCACGTATGGTGCGGGGATAGTGGTGTGGCCCATTGTTAATCAAATCGGAAGCGGGTTTCCTGTGACCCCGTGCGGGGGGCTGTGCGGGGCCCACAGAGATGTCCCTGACAAATCCACTCCGTCCAACTGCTTTGCAAGACGACGGTAGGACAGGAATCTAAAAAATTAGTCAGATTCAAGACTCATGTGGGCCATACCACATAACACAGTGTGGATTGAACACCTAGGGCGACAGAAGTTTTGTATCAGAATGACATTTGTGACTACAGTTTATCTGAGTGGCAATATCCCTATGAACGGTTTGGATGGCTTCTAAACATCATGGTCAGCGCCAGGAAGGTTTCAACAGTTGACGTTTCGTTCCCACTGTATCGTTTCACGTGGCTCACCTGAGTTTGTGTCTACCTTATTTTCAGACTCCTCTCCTATTACTGTCTTTCAAAACAGATGGACGGAGTGGCTTTGTCAGATACATCTCTGTGAGCCCCACGCCCAGGCAACCTGATTCTAATCAAAGCGTCAGTAGCATAGAATCTTCCCGTTGGAAAGGGAACCAACAAAGAAACGGTCGAAAAAGAAAGTATAGAAAAATGTCCACTCGACCAATAAAATACGAAGTTGCTATTGTAGTCTGCGGGATTTTAGTGAATCGGCCATCACCCGTGCGCCCCATCATATCAACGCTCTGGATCAATGATCGGAACCGTACAGAGCCGGACTGGAACGTACTTTACAATCTCTCCACCCCAGTATTGCATAATACTCGTCATTATACCATGCTACGGCCAAAAGGTTGTGCAGTGCACATCGGAACCGTTGATACGGCGACCTCACCTTAGATGATCCACGAACCAAAGTTTCCCCAGATCCGAAGATCCTCCATAAGGGCCTGTTTGATTTTCCAGTGGAATGGTAAATAACTGGAAAAAGAATAATAATTACTTCCCTTCTTAGTTGCCGCACTCTTCCCGGCTACAAAATGGCAAATATTATAAAATATTTGTGGGTCCCACCATGATGCATATCATATATCCACACCGTTCATCTATTATGTCAAATAAATTTATTCTATAAACCAAAAAATGAGGTATATTCAATGCTCAAGTGGACCACGCAATAGAAATATGTGAATTAAATACTTACCATTAAAAACTTCATGTGGCCATTGTTTCTTTTGGTACGGGCCAGTTGAGTGTTGGATCTAACTCATTTTTCTTTTAATATTTCAAAATGTTGTGATAAAATGAATAGACGGAGTAGATATATCATATACATCAAAATGGGGTCCTAAAATGGCCACTACTACTTTTGAACCCGTTTCCAAGAAGTAAAATCACCGTGAATATTCAAACAGGAGAAACGGTAATAACCACCCATTTCTTGGGTATTTACCATTTGCAGGTGAAACGATGAAAATTAAACAGGCCCTAAAATGATATCAAAACCTTTTCTTTGATGAATCATCTGAGCCGTTGATGTATTCTATCTATCTTCCTCCCTATTTTGATGGCATGCATTTTCTATATTAACCGTCTATTAGTGTCAAGGTAGGGATGTTTTATGATTCCTCCAATATTGGGACTTGTTTCCGTCAATATCAACCGTTTAGATCGCAGGAAAAAGGGACCCACCTTCTCAACTTTTCAAACTGAAAACAGGACGGTAATTTGCAAGCTTTCGGTGCATGGTGGGGCACGTTTGACCTTTTTCGTGCACGACTAGAGAATCGTTCGCATACAATCTTGTATGGGAAATGTAACTTGCAACGCTTTATTTTCTACCAATATGAGAGTTGAACTGACGGCGCATAATATGAAGATTATTTTCATTAAAAAAAAAAAAAAAAAAGAACAATCCACTCCTTAGATGGGCCACATACGTACATTGAGTTGGACCTTCGGCTGTCCACGGGTTTCGACAGTGTAGCTTTCCTGATGAATCGGACACTGATTTTCTACCAGAGTGATAATTATATAATTGTACATAGTTTTCACGGTTAGGATTTTATAAAAAATGTGAAAAAATTGGTGAAAGAGCACGCTGTCTAGTAGAAATATCCATACGCTATTGCATGTTAAAATATTTCTCATTTTGATTTGAGAGTTGAGACTAGAGTTGAGACTACCGGGAAATTTGCGCGCCAAAAGAAATAGATACGGTAGAGTGGGGAGAAGTGCAGTGTGGTAGAGCCATGTCCCCACGCTACACGTGGCAGGGACACGTATAAATCTAGTCCGTCCATCCAGTGTTTCCTATGACGGATGGATCTATTTTTCAAAATAAAAATGCCCATTATACGATATCATCCATCGTTTCCCTTCACTTCATTGTAAGGATGTTTTAACTATTTCATTTTATACCGTCGCTTTGAAGGCCATTGGTGCTAGAGACATCCAATCTATCCACATTTGGAAATTATTTCCATCTATAAATAGGATGCGGTTTGGATAGCCAAGGACAGGCTGGGGCGGGGCACCGTAATATAAGGGTTTAATCCACACCGTCCATTCATTTTAGGTTAGTAAGAAAAAAATTAGCTATATCCAAGGCTCAAATGAACCACAAAATTGAGATTGATCTCTTACCATTGAAATCTTCTCAGGGGCCACAAAAGTTTTGCATCAAGCTGATATGTGTGTTTTCCCTTCATCCTGGTCAATATGACCATAGGAACAGGTTGGATGGCAAATAACATCATGGTGGGCCCTAGGAAGGTTTCAACGGTGGGCATTATTAGCACCGCTTCTTCCTGTGGTGTGCACAATTGAAGCTTGTCTCTGCTTCATTTTCTAGATCCGAACTAAAATGATATGGAAACACGGATGGACGGTGTGGATAAAATCCATACATCATGGTGACCCTTCAGAGCCTCAGCATGTCCCAAGCTTGGGACCGGCAGGGAAGTACTCAATATGCGTCTCTACAAGTTGGATGCACGGCGAGATTGATACCTCACTCAGTCAAACGCATTGTGGAGAGTGGGCTTAATCATATACCAATTCTACTGGGTCTAGCCACGCATCTCCCACCGCACAAGTTAGCACGAGCATTAAATCAGGGCCGTTTATTAGGGAGGAGGCAGCGCCAACTCACCCTGGCTCGCTCATCACGTGGACAACATATGTATGGAAAATATAGAAGGTTAGAGAAGAAAAGAAACAAGCGCGGCCCACGAGATGGTCAGATCTTCCTGATATTCATGCTATCGCAAATGAGGATTGCCACCTGATGGGTGGACCAAATCTATCACACGAGTGCCATGTCAGTTCTGTATTTTGGGAATAAAAAATGCAAAATCTGCAATGACAAAAGGTAGGCGTTTTCTCATTTGATGTCCCACCCAATTAGAATGGGCCCATTTTCATAGTAACGTTTCCATAAAGGATTAAACTGATTAAATGATCATAACCATCCGACTATTTTGTATCAAGTGGATGGCTAGAAACAAAATAAAAGGTTCAGAAATTCAGTAAATAAATAAGATGCTTAAGATGGTCTGTCAACATCAAATTTCTGCTACTATAAGGTTCCATTCAAACTAAGACCCAAAGCCCAAAAAATTCGGATGGTTTGGATTTGAGTGCAATTTGCCCAAAAAACCACAACAGAAGAAATAGTGGTAGACCATCCCCATAATCTAGCCACCCGTGAACAGATACCATGTGGCCAGTGATCTGTTAAACTAGTGGGCCAGAACCCATTCAGGGCACAAGTTAGGCTAAGGTCTGAGCCAGCTCTCTTTGGGCTAAGCCTCGAGGGCCATGTAATGGACCTGAGTCCACGTTCGGGTGCTGATAACTAATTGGAATGTGGTTTGGAATCAAGTCAGCTCTGGGGTTGGACTTGCAGGTGCAACTCAGGCAGCCAGAGAGGTCAACTCAAGGTGAACGCATACTCACCAACTCGAGGTATGGAAGACATAACCTATCACAATTTTGGCTAGATCTGGTTGGGTCAAGATAATAACCTGCATCTTATAAATTAATATATAAAATCTAACATCTAACTATCAAATAATAATACTTGAGTGTCGTAAGCTAGCTAATTCCTTCAGCCATAGTCGCATAGTGTAGGGTCCATGACATGGAAGATTCTAATAGTTGGACCATCATGCATGTGAGCTTAAGCCCTTTCTAATGATGAACCTTGTTTTCCATGCATGACAAATCAGTTCATAGAACACATGTCACAAAGAATCCACAGCATGGACAGTACTGATCATGAACCTTATTTTTCTATATACCTATCAATGAGTGAGCCGGAGGATTGTCTAAGCTTAGAATTTGATATGGTGTGGCTGGTCTTATGCAAAAAAATCATTTTAGGCATAGTCCATTGGCACCCCTCATTTTCCATGCCATGATTCTACATTTATATTGAACATGTTAGTCATAACAAAGATGCACATGTACTAAGTATGAGGATGGGCATAGGTTGGGTTGGTTGCCAAAGGTGTCATTGAGGCCAAGCCTAACCCAACTCCGCTAGGTTAATGATTTTCAGCCCAAGTCCAACCTAATCTCAACTTAAGCCAATAATAAAGAATAGAGCTGAAGATGAACCAAGCTAACTTGGTTAACTCACTCAGTTCAGCCTGGATACAGCCGATTCAGCTCAATTTGAAGCTGGGTTTGAATTGAGCGGAGCTAGTCTTTTTAGCTTGAAAGGATTTTGATCCGAGCTCGAGCTGACCTAAGTTCAACTTGACTCAGCTCAATTCAGCTTGAGTTATAACTTAATTATATAATATTGTATATATATAACTTAGTTAATATATTACATTTTATATTATATATAATATTTTTTTAAAAAGGCCACAAGTAAAAAACCAGAAAGGGTCCTTAACTCTTGCTCTGGTGGTAGACTTTCAAAAGTTTCAACAGCTGATCAAGGTTCAAGTACCCATAGGAGGTGAAATTCCACTACAGTATGAGTGTGTGGGGGTGCGTGTGTGTGTGTGTAAAAATAATAATAATAATAATAATAATAATAATAAACTAGAAAGAAAACTGATTTGAAAGCTTCAACTCAAACTTGAATTGAAAGCTTGAGCTCAAACTTGACTCGGGTTGACCTGAGCTGTTGATGGAACTTGACGCAGGGATGAACGTGATGAGGTCGATCACCGTCTTGCTCAAGGATAACTACTCCAAATCCACGGAGCTTCTCTGGACTATTCACAGAGACTTCTCGAATCCACAAGGGAAGAAGCAGGAAAATAGAAATAATTTCTAATAAAATTCGAAATTGATTGATGAATGAATAAAAACGAGTTCACATCCCTTTAAATAAGGGAACCAAGCAATAGGAAAGAAATCAGACTCAAACTACAACTAAAACTCCTAGAATCCGCGACTTACTATAAATAGTAAACTTACTATTTATAGACGGTCGTGATGTCTACTAGTGCGCAAGGTTTTCAGCTAAAAATAGTAAGTGTCCTATTTGGCTTCACCAAACTGTTCGCCTAATTATCCTAAGCACTCTTCATGTTGGACACAACTCCTAAAGCCCAATGGATGAAAAGCTTTAATCAAACTAAAACTTACTATTTATAGCAAAAACGAAAATAAAATGGGGAAACGACCATCGATAAGTGGTTTTCTTACAAATTCGGGCTGCGCAACCCAGCATAGCAGGGTTGGTTGGCTAAAGTAACTCGTTCTACCCCAAAATCATATATTTTACATTAGATAACTCATTCCGGATTGCGAGATACGCTCGATCTAAGGTCCAATGGTCCGAATCACTTCTGTCGTGGACTGGGCCTTTTTTGTTCCATCTTAGCCATGAAACTGTCCGTGATCCGCTCTACATCAGTCCCCTCCACTTCAAAAGAACTCGTCGTCGAGTTCACATTCTGCTCTGGTTCTTAATACTTGGTCAGGTCCACGACATTGAAAGTTCGTGAGATCGCCATGTCATCTGGAAGATCAACAATATAAGCGTTGTCATTGATCTTTCGAATGATTGGGACGGGTCCAATCTTCTTATTTTTCAACTTGTTGTACGTCCTGGTCGAAAATCTTTCTTTACACAGATGGACTATAACGCGGTCGCCCACCTTGAACACCTTTTGTCGTCGGTGCTTGTCCACTTGTTCCTTGTACTTCTTGTTCGAGGCATGTAGCTTGGCCTGCACTTCCGCATGGATGCTCATGATCTTATCTGTCATATGTTCTGCTGCAATGCTCGTGCTTGGGTGCTTGGGCAGAGGGACCAAGTCAAGTGTGTGGCGAGGCACTCGTCCGTAGATAATCTGGAACGGTGATTTCCCTGTCGAGCGGTTTACCATATTGTTGAATTTAAACTCTGCTTGAGACAAGGCCACGTCCCACTGCTTCGGCTTTTCTTCTGTAATACCGCTAAGGAGGTTCCCCAATGTGCGATTCACAACTTCGGTCTGCCCATCAGTTTGTAGGTGGTAAGCACTGCTGAATTGAAGTCGTGTATTGAATCGAGTCCACAATGTCTGCAAAAGTGGCTAATGAATTTCGTGTCACGATCAGAAGTAATGGTCTTGGGGACCCCATGTAGCCGTACGACCTCCCTAAAGAATAGATTTGCCACATGTGTTGTATTGAGGGTCTTCTTGCATGGGAGAAAGTGCGTCATCTTAAAGAAATGATCGACCACCACGAACACTGAATTCATGCCGCGTTCTGTTCATGAGAGACCAAGGGCCGTCAGACACAGGTAACAGGGTGTAGAGGCTCGTATTCTGAGATTGCCCCTTAGAGGTCTGACAAATATGACAATGTTGTACGACTCTTCCCACATCACGTACTAATTGCGGTTAGTAATGCCGCTCTTCCACAGGAGCTCATGTCTTGTCTCGCCCAAGGTGTCTACCGAGGCCACTTCTATGTAGCTCCTGAATAATCTGCTCTCTTAAAAAACTTTGGGGGATGCACAATTGATTCCCTTTGAAGAGAAAATCATCTTGTATATGAAGGTCACTGGGGTGACCTTCTTGGTACTTCATCCAAGAATCTTTAAAGTCATCATCCTCGACATACAGTTCCTTGAGACAGTCGAAGCCAACCACCTCATTGCTCATCGTAACAAGTAGTGATGCACGACGGCTAAGTGCATCAGCCACCTTGTTCTGCTGTCCTGACTTGTGCTTCAAAATGAATGTAAATTTCTATAAAAATGCAACCCATCTAGCATGCACACGATTCACGTTAGTCTGACTATTAATAAACTTTAATGCTTGATGGTCAGTGTACAAAACAAACTTCCTTTGAATCAGATAATGCCGCCAATGTCGCAGCGGCTGAACAACTGCGTACAACTCAAGCTCATAAGTTGACCACTTATTTCGAGCTTCACTGAACTTCTCGCTATAGAAGGCTTCCTATAATAATACTCCCCCAATTTCAACATATGAAGCGTCACACTTAACCTCAAACAATTTGTCGAAATTAGGAAGCACCAAGACAGGTGTTGTAGATAAACGATGCTTGATCTCGTGAAATCTCTTGTCAGCTTTATCGGTCCACTGGAACGGTCCCTTCTTTATGCAATTTGTTATAGGCGCGACTATGGTACTAAAATCTCGCACAAATCGACGGTAGAAAGTCGCCAACCTGTGAAAACTCCTCACCTTATGAATGTTTGTCGGGATCGGACATTCCCTAATAGCTCTCACCTTTTCATCATCCACCCAAATGCCTGTGTACGTTACAACAAATCCTAGAAACAACAGACTGTCAGTTAAAAAACTACACTTTTTCAAGTTGAGGTACAACTTGTTATCTTATAGGACCTGCAGCACCAGCTTGAGATATTTCTTGTGCTCCGCCTCATCCTTACTATATATTAGTATGTCATCAAAATATACTACCACAAATCGGCCAGTGAGCGATTTTAAAACTTTATTCATCAAATACATAAAAGTACTTGGTGTATTTGATAGGCCAAATGGCATGACCAGCCACTCATACAACCCTTCTTTTGTCTTGAATGCTGTTTTTCACTCATCACCAGATCGGATATGAATCCGATGGTACCCGCTCCTTAGATCTAGTTTAGAGAAGACTTTGGCCCCTCCTAGCATATCGAGCATGTCGTTCAACCGTGGTATTGGGAACTAATATTTGATGATCATTTTTTTGATTGGTCGGCTGTCGACACACATGCGCCAGCTTCCATCTTTTTTTTTTACGTTAATAATGTTGGTACAACACATGGGTTCATGCTCTCACTCAATAGACCCTTACGGATCAATTCCTCCACTTGCCTCTGAAGTATCTCACATTCCTCCAGACTCATCCGATAATGAAAGCAGTTGGGCAGGCTATCTCCAGGGACGAGGTCTATGTGATGTTGGATGTCTCTCATGGGGGAAAATCCATCAGGTAAATCTTCAGGCAAGACTTCTTTGAATTCGTTTAGCAACAGTCTTAAACTTGGAGGGATGTTTGAGGATTCATTTTCCTCACCCTTCACCACTACGGCGTATACCTCGCCGGTTTCTTTGGATTCCTCTATGAAATCCTCAATGGTCAAGAGAGAACTCCCATCTACTTTAGAGGCTTCAGGGTGATTCTCTGGTGTCATAGGGGTAAGGATTATTTTTCGACTATCCTTGATGAATATGTAAATGTTGTCTCGTCCTCGATGGGTTGCATCACGGTCCGATTGTCAGGGTCGACCGAGTAACATATGACAAGCTTTCATAATGACCACATCACAAAGTATCTGATCCTTATAGTGTTTACCAATTGAAAATGAGATAGTGCATTATTCAGCTATCTTAGTCTTATTCACTTTTTTAATCCAGCCAATTGAGTACGGGGAAGGATGTCTCATCGTTGGTAGCTGCGACTTATCCACCATCACCCTTGAGATGATGTTCTCGCTGCTATCATTATCTATTATCACATCACAGACCTTTCCGCTAACAGTGCACTGAGTACGAAATATATTGTGTAGCGGTGGGTGTAATTTCGTTCGTGGGGTATGCAGTAGTCGCCTCACAACTAGAGATTCGTCACGATCCTCGCTTGTCAATTCATCACCACCTGTTATTCTTCAGTAGTTTGTTCATATTCATCAAAGTCATGATTTTCTTCTGCGGCCTCATCTTCAGTGCTTCCTTCGTTTATAGTCAAGTGTGCTGTGGGACGTTGAAGACAAGTGTTTAATAAGTGGCCTAGTTGGCCACAGCGGTAACAATTATTCGGCCTTGGTCGCGCATAAGGATTTGGAATCGTACTCTGGCCCGCTGTCGTGGGTGCTGCCCATTGAGGTCTGGATGAACCGCTCCCCGTATCACGGTTTGTGGGTGAAGGAGGTTGATGACGTTTTCCAACTGGATCTTTTCCTCGAGCCAATACTGGATCCTTTGTGAGACCCATCATGAGGGGTCGATTTGAAGGATATGAACGAGCAGGAGCTATTGCAAGTTGTGTTTCTGCCTTCCCCGACAATTGAACTACTTCATCCACGGTTCCAACTGGGCACATTTGAACTCGGTCCTGGATTGCCGGTCGCAACCCGCCTATAAACCGTGCCACCTTCTGTGACTCAGATTCTGACAAATCGTTTCGTGTAGCCAACCGCTGGAATTCTTCAGTGTAATCTGTAACAGTTCGATTTCCTTGTCGACAATTCTGGTATTGCTGGAATAATATCTGCTCATAATTACTGGGGAGAAATTGTGATTGAAGAAGACGTCTCATTCGAGGCCATGATGCGATGGGCGCGTTGTTTTGGCAGGCTCATGAGAGTTGTAATTGTTTCCACTATGCAGAAACACCAGATTTTAATTTAAACACTACCAATTTTACCCTTTTATGATCTGGTACGTCCATGTAATCGAAATATCTTTCCACTTCGGCTAGCCAATCGAGAAAATCTTTGATACGTAACAAACCGTTAAAACTAGAAAGTTCAGCCTTACCTCGATAGTCTCTTTCAACACGATCTAGATAATCGCTTCCATGGATTGGTTGTCGGACAAAACTGTAACACCCCGGATTTTTGCCAATCTGGGGTTAAACGTCCTTAGGCAATGGGCCAACCATAACACCTTCGTAACCTCTCAGAACCCAATTCCAAAGCCAAAGAAATCATGTAGAACCTAATTCTTTAGAATTTAACGTGAGTTAACTAGCGCTATGCTAGAGTAGCTGTGAAATTGTCCCTAAACACTTTAAATACATTCTGTAAGACACAAAACTTGTAGAATCAATGACGCTATAATACCCTGAAACGTAGAATCAAACTCTAAACCCGTTTGCCCTCAGGAACCTTCTGAAATTTCGTATTGGATTTAGACCGCGCGTCGAAAGTCTGATATTTACAATCTTAGACCATTGCGACTGCCTTGTTGGACTTGACAATCGTTTCGAAAATCAAGGCTAACCGATTCTCTGAGGCTATTTCATTGAGCCTGGAATAAAGAGAGTGAGAAAGGGTAAGGATTTGGAAATTTAAATCCAAATCTGGCACGTGACTTTGCGCGTTATTATTAGGCGTTCTGACCGTCAGAATTCAGTCAAATTTCACTCTCGGATCAGGAAAAATTTCTCTTTCATATCATGAGGCTTGTAGACCTGATTTAGGTACGATGACCGCTGAACTGAAATTAGACCGCCACGTGCAATCTACGAACTCTACCGGACTGAAAACTAGGTGTGAGTAATATCCAGTGAACATGAGCTTAAGTCCGATCGCGTTCGACCAGGGGACCTCCCGAAATGCTCTTTTGGATCGGAACAACCCCGATTTGGTTATAACTTAAGTATATTTTGTTCACAAGTCTATTTCGGTTAGAATTTAGGCTATATAGGGGCCTTAAAACCTCACATATCTCTCCCATCCAAATTTGCTAGAAACCCTAGCTAGAGAGAGAGAGAGAAAGTGAGAGATTGTGAGAGAGTGTGGGAGAGTTCTTCCTGCTACTTGCTGCAGCTGCTATACGTGCTTAAACACCGCATTCAAATAACTTTGTTGGTGATTCCGACGCACTCGTAGGTAAGAAAACCCTATCCACTAGCTGTTTTAAGGATTCTTTCGATTCAAATAGTGAAGTAGCTTATGTATCTTGTGCATTAGGTCGCCGTTACGCCGTTGATGAAGCGTATACGTTCGATTCGAATCGATACACTTCTACGACAAAAGGTGTGGATTTTAGACGCATAGGTTGACTGATTTCAAAGCTTTCAATGTCGTTTAATAGTAGATTATCGATGAGAACGCCGTTTGACATGTAGAACATGCTGTCCGTTTTCCATTTCGTAAACGTACGGTGATTATGAGATTTAGGATATTTTAGTCATTTGTAGGAAATACTGTTTACGTCCATATTTTGATAAAATGTTTGCCATGACTATTTATCGTGTTAGGATATTAGGAATGCGTGCATGATTGGTTTGGCGAAGAGATTCGCCCTTATGCGCATTTGGAGTCGACATACGCTATGTAGGCTAAAGTGTGTAGACTAAGTGTTTGTATAAATGTTTGTATTAGTATGTTTTGAGTAAATGGTGTTGTGAATTAGTTTTGAGATTGAATTCTCAATCAATATGCTGATGTATATGATTCCACCATGCTGGCTATATGTTTGGATTTCATTATATGTATGAAATGCACATGTTGGATGATTTGCTTAAGATGTATGTTATAGCAAGTGACAACATACTTGTATTGGTGTATTGCATTTCTATTAGTCTCATACGATTACTGATGCTGATTTACAAATTTTTGGGGCTATACTCTAGTCCAGGCAGTCGGTAACAGTTTAGAATTCATGGTTGGATTTTATTCGTCACGAAGGGTGTGTATGACGAACCCGAGTCGTACTAGAGTCGTCGGCAGTGGTTAGGCCACACGAAGTGCTTGTGCACTTCATGTCGATTGATTCAACGTGCGCTCGCGCCAGTCGGACTCATCAAGTAACCCGACTGACCATTGTATGTTCACCTTGTATGAGTCATAACTGCTTGAACCTGGGGTACTGAACTTACCACTGAAAACCCTGTTAACCATGGTACCTTGATCCATAAAGACTCATGAGCCGGGCATGGTGGTATGAGACACCGTGGTCGAGCTGTCGGCCTACACTGGGGCTACAAACCTCTTCGTAGTGACCAGTGAGCACCCTACTCTGAGCAGATTATGGTGGTATGAGACACTATATTCTTGTTGTCGGCCTACACTGATCAGGTGACGAGCTCTTTGTAGTGACCTTGAGTTTATCCTGACATCGCATGGGGGCGAAGAGTCCTGACGCAGTCTTAAGGATATAATTAGGCCTGTATTGATAAAGTAATGGGAGAGAGGTGTAAAGAGTGCGAGCAACAGCCCTGGCAGCCCTTGCAGCGACCTAGAAATGTAACATCGTATGAGATTACTAGGAGTGATGACCTTAGACAGAATCTGTGTTAGGATTGATATAAGCAAGGTACCCTAGTTTTCCAATCCTGCTGTATGAAAAGGACTAATAACAACCCGGTAATCATTATTCATATCACAATGCATGTGCCTGGAAGATGTGGAGCACTATGGGAAGAAAGCATGCTGCGGGCGTAAGATGGTGCCGTATGAGGGAGAATGTCGGTGAGGGCATCCATCATGTCATTTCATGCATGCATTAATAACAGTATCTAGGAATGTCTGATTGCCTGTTCTGCTATTATCGCGTGATTGATTTGATAACATGTTAATCTTTACTCTATAATTCTACTAAGTTAATTACTCACTCCCACGTTATGGGTTGGTGTTCCGGACACCCACCAGACCCTTTTGTAATTGCAGATGATAGCGCGGCCTGCGAGGCGGAGCCGGACTTGATGATGATGAGGAGGATCACTCCTTTATGCGTGTTCTGATTGACGGGATTACATGGAGGTTGATTAGAGCCATGACACTTGTCATTTTATATTTTTGGAGCACTCATGTATATTCTTTCTTTCTATTTTGAGGTATAAATGTATATATTTAACCTGGTAACATGTTCACACTCTAGAGACTTACAATCAATTATATATTATATGTATGTATCACAGTCTTCCGCTTACTAATTTAACTGTCTCTAGAGTATAATATGCTGTTTTGGGCTTAGTCTCAATCTTGTTTAATGTCATTCTACAGACAACATGCATTTATCATTATCTATGTTGCATAAGTGACGTTCTGGAACTCGGGAGTTGAGTTCCTACCCGACCCTCGATTTTCGGGGTGTTACAAAAACTCTCATTAATGTCCTCGTCGCTGGAAGTAGAATCATTTGGTGTAGTCCTACGGTTTACCACTGGTAGTGCTCAGCAATAATTAGGGTCACGTCGTACAGTAACCACAGGTGATGGAGCGACCATAGGTGGTGGAGCACCGCATAGGGCTCAGGGCGGAAGTAGCGCATCCGCAAGACGGTCGAGATTTGCCTGCAGTCCTTACATGGTCAATTAACTCTTCCGATGGAAAGCTTCCATTTTTTCTGAAAGATAACGAATCCCTGGATCACCGTTCACAGGATTTTAATTTATACCTTCGTTGTTTGCCATCGTCCCGAGAAAAAACCTCGATCTGATACCAAATTAACGCAGGGATGAACGTGATGAGGTCGATCACTGTCTTCCTCAAGGATAACTACTCCGAATCCATGGAGCTTCTCTGGACTCCTCGTAGAGACTTCTCGAATCCACGAGGGAGGAAGCAGGAAAATAGAAATAAATTTTAATAAAATTCAAAATTGATTGATGAATGAATAAAAAAGAGTTCACATCCCTTTAAATAAGGGAACCAGGCAATAGAAAAGAAATTAGACTCAAACTACAACTAAAACTCCTATAATCCGGGACTTACTATAAATAGTAAACTTACTATTTATAGACGGTCATGATGTCTACTAGTGCGCAAGGTTTTCGGCCAAAAATAGTAAGTGTCCTATTTGGCTTTACCAAACCATTCTCCTAATTATCCTAAGCACTCTTCATGTTGGACACCTCCTAAAGCCCAACGGATGAAAAACTTTAATCAAACTAAAACTTACTATTTATAGTAAAAATGAAAATAAAATGGGGAAATGACCGTCGATCAGGGATTTTCTCCCAAATTCGGACTGCGCAACCTAGCATAGCGGAGTTGGTTGGCTAAAGTAGGTTGTTCTACCCCAAAATCATATATTTTACGTCAGATAACTCATTCCGGATTACGAGATACGCCCGATCTAAGGTCCAAAGGTCCAGATCACTTCTATTGTCGACCGGGCCTTTTTTGATCCATCTTGACCTTGAAACTGTCCCCGACCCGCTCTACACAGAACTGAGTCGATTTGGCCAGTCAGGCTTAATGACCAAGCCAAGCTAAACTCGAGCTGGGATAAGATGCCAAGTAAACCATGTTGAGTTGTGCCAAGTTGGACTCAATTCAGCTCATGTACAGCTCTAATGAAGAGAAAGATGATTTGGTCATGGTGAGAAGAATGGATTTGACATCTGGCATGTCACTCTCCAAACCTGAAAATCAGATTCACATGAATCCTGATTGCCGAATCCGGTGCCGACAGCCTCCGTAGTGCCCCATTCTCGGCTCCTGACAATCAAATGCCAGATTCCGATCCTGGGATCCTACAAAGAGGATTTTCAGAATGAATTTTTTTTTGTAATGGAGCATAACCACAAGCATAACCAAGTCACAAAAAAACATCACCACATATCCACTATATCAAAATCTTTAAGTACAATGCAGAAAGGGAAATACAAGGTGATCAAAAAGCTCCAAAAGGTCCTGATACGCGCTCCTGTCTCAGCGCTACTGCCGTCCAACGATACCTGCACACAACTATCGTGCATAAGCTTACAAAAGCTTAGAGAGTGGTGTAAGTGTGTGCGTAAGGCAAACGCCAAGTGTACAGTATCAGAATAATGTGGAAGTATGTGGTAAGTCCATAGAATCAACCATGCTAAAGCTATGCGATGAGATATGAATGTCATCGGCCACACCGATACAATGCAAGGCCTATATAGCCGAATGTCATATGCGAAATGCAATCCTAGCAAGTCGGTACTCCTCAAGTACGTATATCAGTATAGTTCCTCTCTGAATATCACTGGGGTCTAATACACTTCGCAGAGACTGCCACCTCCCTAGCTGCACAGTCAAACAAGCGGAAAAGACCTCGCTATCCGCCTGACCAGTAGTATGCCAATACCTACCCGGCTCGTCGATAGCGGACTCATTTGCGAGCTAGTCAAACTCAGCCTAGCTTATAGCCCTCTCACCCGGGCGGATAAGGCCACACCCCTTTCCAACCGACCACGACACAGTGGGAGACGCGGCCTACTGGTATTCGGCACTCGGGCGCTCGTGTATCCACTCGGTCTAGACGTTGGAGCATCTTCTGGTACCAAAAAGGTTCTGAGACTCTCACCCAAGGACATCCTAAGTGTCCACAGTGCTAGAATAAGTATTTCCCGTATCCAATACGGCTATCCACGATGTACCTGTGGAGCCACGACCCTGATGTCGCTAGGGCGTGCAGTGATCAAGTCACACGTATGCAAGATGCATGAATCACGCTGTCAAAACATGCTGCAATCAAGCGCGTACTGCGCGATCATGTGGGGCACTCAGTCACATAACGAGTCCCGTAAATGGTCTGTCCAATGGCGTATGCTATGATCAGTCATTACTCATATCAAGCATACATATGATGCGTATGGGCATGAGTCATGAGATTATACTAAGCATGTTATAAGGCAATGAATAGCAATGGGTATGGACCTATCAATGGGCCCTAAGGAGAGTTAAAATGCGGACATTTAACCAACATTGTACATATAATGTGGACGTCAAACCAACATTATTTCCCAGGCACGACTTGCCATAAATATCATTTCACGAACCATGAGAAACGTACATTGCAATGGACCCTAAGGACATCCGTTGGGCCTCGATCCCTGGGCCTTGGATATATCAAATGGGTCGTATTACATGGGCCTCACATTCACCAAATGGGTTGCATTAATGGGCCTCACCAATGAGCCTTATGTACATTGCAATGGTTCATGATCCATGGGCCTTGAAACACATCAAAGTGGCCTCACAACTTGGGCCTTAAATATGTCAGATGGGCCCATACACATAAATATATCAACTAGGCCACTCCATTTGTGCCTCATGCACATCAAATGGGCTTGAATATGTATCAAATGGGCTTGAATCCCGTGGGCTTTATATAGAATAAGTGGGCCAGATCCCATGGGCATTGCATATGTCAAATGGGCCCAAACCCATGGGCATTATACATGCCAGATGAGCTTAATCCCATAGCCCTTATATGTATCAAATGGGCCTGATCATTTGGGCCTCAGATATATACAAAGGTAGGCCTCAATGAATGGCCAAAGTTAAATCAATAAAGGGCCCTATACACATGCCATGGTGGGCCCATTTGAACCATAGATCTGGCTCATTTTTAGCTCAAGCCCTAAAAACAAATTTATAAGTATAAATGGACGGTTTAGATGCAACACACGCATCATGGTGGGGGTCACATGAAGGCCCACCATCACACATATATACATATATAATAAATATATACAATACTATATATAATATAATATATATATATATATACATCAGGTGGAGGGAGTGGATAGAACCCATAAATCATGATGGGTCCTACTGTCTAAACGGTGGACAATGTGGATGTAGCACATACATCACAGTGGAGTTCACCGTCCAGACGGACGGTGGCATTTATAACACATGCATCACTGTGGGCTCCCTATGTGGGGCCCACCATAATGTTTATAATCCATCCAACCTGTTGATAAGGTCACAGAGACCTGGGTGAAGATGAAAAACCAATCTCAGCTTGATCCAAAACTTCTGTGGGGCCCGAAAGGGCTTTCAATGGTAGGATTCAATTCACACTGTTTCTCACGGTGTGGGCCACCTGAGCTTTGGATGTGTCTCATTTTTGGGGAGGGCCCACCTCAGAGGGTGGGCCACCTTATAGACAGGTCGGATGACAAGTAAACATCAAGGTGGGGCCCACGGCTAGGGCCGTGGGACCATGCTCGACCGCCCGCCCGTAGTGCGCAGGCGCTGCCTGCGCCTGTCAGTAGCAGCAGCGCACGCTGCCTCTTTGCATTTTTTTTTATTTTTTTTTAAAAACTGTGTGGGGCCCGCGTGTGATGGATCCACTCCAGCCATTGGATTGCATGGCTCAATACAAACCAAACGAGTCTAATATACGAAATTTTTTGAACTCAAGGTGGGCCCTAGCCAACTTTTAACGGTAAAGACGATGTTTGCTAAGCTATGGCCCGCCTGAATATCGGATTGACACCATTTTTCGGCGCAACGCCTAAAATGAGTCGAGAAAGAGGATGAACGGCATGGATTAGAAACATACATCAAGGTGGGGCCTATACCAGTGGTCCCTCCCAAAGGCTTTGAACAAGCCAATATTTGTGTTTTCATTCCAGTGACGTCCAGACGTCACTGGACTCTTTTGGACTAAATACAAATTTTAAGTGGGCCTTGCCTAGGTGGGCCACAACATAATAGGTGGTGTGGGTACAATGTATATAAGGTGGGCCCACTCATGGATGACTTGGATAAAATACTTACTTCAAGGTGGGGTCCATCCAAGTGGGCCATACGACCATTTCATCACACACAAGGAAATAAAAAAAATGAATGGAAAGAGAGAGAGAGAGAGAGAGAGAGAGAGAGAGAGAGAGAGAGAGAGAGATAGAGTGAGACACGCGTGATGGAGGGACCCCCGACACTATGGGCCCTCCGTTTCAATCATCCAATCATACATCAAAGGGCCCATTACATATGGACCATCAAACAAAAGATCAACGGTGGAGATCCCACTCCACTAGAAATGGACGGTCTAGATGACCTCTTTAATACAAGGAAAGTAAACCTCATGATGGGGTCCATGGAGAATGGCCCCATCATGGAATGATCTTGATGATCAAGATGAGCCATTGGCCACATCTTAGGGTCCCAAGTGAGATCCAAACCATTGATCGGTTGGCCTCACTTGGCTCATCTTAAAAACATAAAAAGTAGTCTAAAGAAACACCCACCACTTGCTCTTCTTGGTCCGTTGGAAAGCTACACTCTTAGAGCTTCACTTTGATGGTGGAGATGGGAAATGGATGGCTAAGATGAGAGATTTGGGATGGGAAGTGCGCCACCAAAATCACACTTTCTCTTGGGAAAAATTTAGACGTGGGATGCTCTCTTGGTTGCTTGGGTTTGGTGTGAGAAAAGAGAGAGAGAGAGAGAGATGAGATGTAGGGAGATGTGAGGTGAGTGATGGGGTGATGGTTGATGGATGTGAGTGATGGGTGAGGTGATGTGTTAGTTGACTTGGGTGGTTGCTTGACTTGTGGAGAAAGGAAGCATGGGTGCTTGTACTTGACATAAAGTGATTGATGGGTGATTGATTGATGGGATTGATTTGACACTTTGTAAAGATTCTCTTGGAATTTGCAACACGCGGTGTTTTTCCTCGAACTGAACGCGGGTCCGCATCTCATCGTCTGGGTATCAGATCGGTGCGTGAGTTGCGGCGTTGGAACCGCGGCGACGGTACGGTCGCAATGATACAAGTCTTAGATTAAGCCAACTCAAATGAATAGGATACGACTTACGGTCGTACGCAACGTCAACTACAGGTCGCGGATTGCCCGAATTTGACGAGAAGGATCGCGGGAAGCGACGGAACAGTACGGATTATGATACGGGTCTTACATGGCAGGTTCGGCCCAGGCCTAGATTAATAAATGAACGAACGTGATGAAACCCGGGCCTAATGGCCACACCATTTTCTTCTAAGGTCCACCCGCACTAGTTCTACACGCAAGTGTACACATTGGTTTCACTTGCTAATACTACGATGTCTGTCTGACATCCAGTCCGTGTACCAGTTAGGACCCACCACCCAGATCATGTGGCTGAATATGTTCAGATTAGTCAACTATGAGGTAGGTCGCTCATGAATCCAATCTTTCTTCATTCATGTGGGGTGGGTACTTGATAGCACCGGCCTGTGTTTTGGGCTGGATTATCTGAATATGTTGTATGCTGTCCAACTTCAAATTTATTTATTTTTTAAAATCAGGTTGGGGCAAGGACCCAAAATGGACCCGGAGTGGGCTTCGGAATAGTAAAATGGTGAGATTAGTCATTTTTGGGCTGTGGTCCACCCAGAATGCGGCCGACAATCTGGACAATCTGGATTGCATTCTTGTATCCAACGTTTACAGAAATGTGTCCATGTCAGTTCCACCATCCACATGCTACTTGCTGCGAAACCAATCCATGCATGTAATGGGTGCTGCTGTAGTATTACCTAATCCCCATAACGCACAAAAAGATAAAAAGAGGCCGGTTCCACGACAAAGTTATGTAGGTTGAGCTTACATACGATGTAATTTGTGGGCCCTACCGTGACGTGTGCATGATATCCAATCCATCTATCATCTTTGCCTCCTTATTTTCTCTGCTGCTAATGGAACTCAGGCAGCTGGGCACACCATGTAAAATCCTGTCCAAGGCCTCTAAAATCACATGGTGTAGCCTACATGAGTTTTGGGATTGCCTGATTTTTGGAGTCGTTCATTCATCTTAGTTACGTGTATCTTTTGAATGCATTGGATTGCGTCTACAAAACATGGTAGGCCCACAAATAATCTAGAAGTTTTTTAATGGCCGCGTCCCACCCCATTCAAGTGATATTGTCCGCTGAGTTGCCAAGCCTGAAATGGGTTGGTTTTGGTCCGATCAAGGTTTGCCCAAGCCCAAACTATTTAATGCACAGGTCAAGAAATCTAACCCTAACACCAGTTGCCACCCATTACTTAAAGAGTGACCTAACCTGACCTGCTTAAAATCTTTAGGGCCTGAGCTCACCCGTTTAGTTGCGGTCAGGTCAAGTTCAAATGTCTCATCAAACTCAACTCATTATACATCTAGAACTGTTTCAATGGTGACCTCCTTCAAGGGATGTTAACTGGCTGAGTTGTAAAGCCTGAAATGGGTTGGTTTCCTCCAATCAAGATTTGCTCAAGCCCAAACTGTTTAATAAATGGGTTAAGAAATCTAACCTTAACCCGAACTCCATCCGCCACTCATTACTTTGGGCTCATTAAGTGACTTTTTCTACTCACAACAATAGATAAGTGACTTATTTGAGATAAGTCTGGTTTATGATTAGTTATAAGTAACTTTTTTTACTTAAAAGTATTTAATTATATTATTATTATTATTATTATTTACTTTTACTACTTTAAATAAGTTGATAAAAAGAGGCATCAAGAGAGAAGAAAGAGATAAGTATTTTGTTTATCAAATATACTTATCTTCTCAATTGGTAGAAAGTAAGATAAACAATTAGTGGAATGAGTAGTTTGTCTAAAGCAACTTAAGATCAAAATGACCCCTTAGGGCTTGTTTGGCTGGACTGATCCCACAGTATTAGGAGGGATGGAATCATGATATCCCGTGATATGCATGATGAGCCAAACAGATCCGGTGAACTTGTCTATGGATATAACCAATCCCGTGGATCTTAAAACAATCGATTGACATCACTATCCTTACCTTAAAATTGATCCCATCCCTTAGTTGGACAAATTGGAAGGTCAAATCCCAGGATATGCCCGGCGTGCCAAACAGACCAAGTGAACTTGTCTCCGGATATAGCAATCTCATGGATCTTAAACCAATCCACTTACACCACCATCATTACCTTAAAATCCATCCCATCCCTCCTAATCCCATGGGATTTTCCCTGCCAAACAGGCCCTTAGTGACCTAACTTAATACTTTTAGCACTGAGCTTCACCCTTTTAGTTTTTTTTTTTTTCCCTTTATTTTCTATTTTAACACACACACACACACCATACATGGGTACTTGAATTCATGACCTCATAATTGAAACCCACAGGATTTACCACTAAGCCATGAGTAGGGATCTAATGCAACATATTTAGTTGCTGTTAGGTCAGGTTCATATGACTCATCAAATTCAACTCATACTAGACTTAATTGCTATTCTTGAAATTTTTATGTTGAAGGAGTTCAATATCACACGCTTATAGAATTGGATTTGTTATGTACTTTTCAAAGAGCAAGAAGCACATGAATCTTAGGATACTTTTGATTTTTGGTTCTGCCCGAATCCTTTCAGCCTGGTGTAATGATTCAGCATATGGGTAGACATGCCAGGTTTGTTCTAATCCAAGCATGACTTATTAATCTATATTGATTACTTTTTTCACGAGCTTTACCCGTGATCCAACCGGATTTGACCCGAACCAGACATATAAGTGGGTTGGGAGAATTGGACCCATGGGTTGACCCCACCTAGCTATTGCCATCCTTATGAGTTTTGTATGAGCCTGATTTTCAAACGGCACGGAGGCGCACATGTTGGACAGATCTGAAGTCACATCATGGTGGGCCATAACATCGAGTTGTAGGTTAAGGAGCTAGAAAACTATGCAGAAATGGAAGGAAAAATAAATAAATTAAAATAAAGATGTGACGCTCCAATCTATCCAATCAACAAACTCTTTCCAGTTTAAATATGGATTGTTTGCCTCTACGATTCCCTGCCATCCGTTTGGGGGCCTAAGATCAAACACCTAAGACCACCCTATCTAGGTGGTATTTGGGGCCCAAAAGAATCTCGTCTTTACGGAACTTCGAGTGGCTTTGATCACTTTATCAGTTTAAATATGGATTGTTTGCCACTATGATTCCCTGCCATCCGTTCGGACGCCTAAGATCAAACACCTAAGACCACCCCATCTGGGTGGTATTTGGGCCCCAAAAGAATCTCGTCTTTACCGAATTTCGTGTGGCCATGATCACTTTATCAGTTTAAATATGGATTGTTTGTCACTATGATTCCCCTACCATCCGTTTGGAGGCCTAAGATTAAATACCTAATACCACCCCATCTGGGTGGTATTTGGGCCCAAAAGAATCTTATCTTTACCGAACTTCGAGTGGCTATGATCACTTTATCATCATGCACCCGACTACTTTTGGAACCATTCGTTCCTAAGATTGATTTTGTTTTTGCTTTGACACATGATATTACTTGTTTACTACATGGAATGATTGTGCTTAATTATTATGAATTATTAATTACTGTATGTTATCATTTGATCATGTTTCTTGGCCCACCCAAGAAACGACAACCGTTCATCATTAATTGGGCTTTTGCAAATATTTTATTCCAGGTGGACCAGATCTCTCATTATTGCAAAACAATTAGTGGCGCGTGTGGTGCATGCCCACAAGCGACCGTTGAGGGGAGGTATTGCTGGGTATTATATGCGGCTTTAGACAGCTTACACGGGTTTTCTACTCTTACAGGTAGGTCCCACTCTCTGATGATATAGACCATTGGTCTTCTCAATGGGATGATCATAACTTGTGGCTTTTGAATGAACGCCTAAGAAGAGATAGGTGGCTAGGATCTTTCAATCTGGGATTTTATGGAGCATGGTCCGTCTATCATGGCACACGAACATAATAAGGTTTGGATCATTGAAGTATGGCCCACTTAGCAAAATCGAAGGGCATTTCAGGATTGTTTGGGTTTCGCTGGAAAATCATTTTCTTTGAATCAATATAACATTGGAATCCCAAACAAACTAATAACGAATGTAGTGCGTCACATTCACGTGTTCATGCATTCATGTTCACACGTGCATTTACAAACGTTTCACCCACATTCTAGCTCCGGCACGTGTGCAGGGACACAAATTGCCTTCACCCATTAGATACTGAATTGCAAAATTCTTTTCAATGTAGATAACGATAATAACTTGGGATGGGCCACCTCGCAATTGCCTTGACGGAGTCTGTCATACGAGCTAACGAATGGCCCAACTCCAAATCAGGTCAGAGAGTAAATTACGCTTCGGCTGATATCATGATGATCTGAGCCGTGTGTTTATGGGCCGTTGAAAGTGCTATCATATGCTCAGTGCCGTTTTCATGTCTCAAGGTCTGAAGGTCACAATGTCATTTTGGGTTGGCTACTGTCGGGATGGTTCATATCTTCAAGGGCCCTGTGTTTCGGTTACGGCCGGTCGCATGAGAGGGGCGAAATGTATAAGGGATGCATACAAGTATGAGATCTGGGCCATTAATCAAGAAGCGCAGTTCGTCAAATTGGGACTGTTGGACTCTCTTTCTAGCCGGTCATTTTTATGGTGCACGTTTGAGACCGACATTCATTTTGGTTCATGGCAAATTGCGAGACCACACGTTAGCTTCTCGACATCATCATAACGGTACGGATCTCTGACACGTATTACGATCACGTCATCAGCCTGTCACTGAACACCTGTCTTCTTCAAAATTATGCCACGTGGCATGAGCCGATACATAACATGTGTTACTCGTTTGTATGTATGCATGCTGTCTTCATTAACTAGGGCTGAAAAGCCGTTTCAACGGCAGCTGCTCTGAAGTGGATTCGAAGCCAAAGAATCATAGTGTGTCATCTAACACCTCACGTGCCGTGTTCCACGTATGCACCACCGTCTGTGTCACCACCGGTTGTTGATTTAAAAGCTATTAAGCCGTGATCTGATACGGCAGGTTTTAATTGGGCTCCGTAATGCAGTGAAAGATTACGTGGAGTGACCTGACTACTTTCAAAGTCATCTCTAATAACAGTAGATGGCCTCAACAAATCCCACCGCATTGGGTCATTAGGGATGTCAGTAGTGGTATGGTTGCTAAGCAATATGCACCCCTTAAAAATGTGTTTGTCTAATATAATTTATATAAGAGGCACTTATAAGTCTAAATGGTTTGACTGCATTGTACAGTCCACCCGGCAGTTTACTTCCTGGCTGTTAAATGCTTGCGGAATCCAATCATTTAATAGGTTGGCCCCACTGTAAGGATCACACAAACAATGATTTCCAATACTAGGGCTGCAAATGGGTCAGGCTGAGGGTCCAATGTCACCCGTGCTGAGGTTAGTCGAGATGGGATCTTTTTCGCTCTGGGCGCTTTTGACTTTTGAGTCTGCGTCTCATCTTTTGAGCATCTAGCCCTATACCTGGCCGCGATGGGGTGGGGGAATCCATTGGGTCTTTGGCCAAGGGAATTACATGGTTGGCTGCCCCATGGATGGATTGGATCTCATGTACATTTGCCACTTTGACAGATGCGGTGTAAAGGAACTCTAATATAAGCGTATTAGTCAGCAGAAGTCGTTTCAGTGCTAGAATAATCAACTTATATATTGATATAAATACTATCACTACTAAATCTAATTAGATTTGACTCGAACTGTTTATACACCGGGTCCACGATGGTGGGCCAGACCCCAATCCTACCATATATATCTCATTTAAACCAAAACTCAAACTGTGGGACCCAGACCGACCTGCCTTCTTAAGGTCCAAAGATGGGAACTGAACTTGTTAAAATCAAGTTCCGTATTTTGGGTACTCAAGGGTCCGGGCACACCGTTGATATCCTATCTAGTAGGTGCCCGTTGACAACCCTACTAATACACGGTTATTTATTTTTTTTAAAAAAAAACTGAAATGCGATGGAATCATTTTTAAATAGCAATCAAAGACGCCCAAAGTTTTGTGATCCACATGCACCTGCACGCGCCTCTACAAATATAATGAGCCATGTACAAGGTGCGAACGGCTGCGAAGAGAGCCTGGCCAAAAGTTCATGCACGTGACATTTCACGGGCATTTCCATGTTGTCCCAGCTGATCGAAGGCTGTAATGATCTAGACATGTAGCCGATCAGCACCTTACATCAGGTTTACATGGAGGGGTCCGTGTCCCATTCACAGTCCACGTTCCACGAAGCCTAGATATTATTAATATGGGAAAGTAAGACGTGCCCACCTTTGTGGGCTCCTTGGAGCAGTGTTCAGCTTTTAAATGACCAGTGTCCGTTTGAAATGGCCCACTGCATGTATGCATCGCCCATGAAAAATGGTGTGATAGAGGGCAATATGAGCCAATATAGGGCTGTATCCATAGTAAATGATATGATACCAAAACACCGATTTAAAACCCTGTTTGATCCATGCTGGGGCAAGGTGGCCTAACTCGTTGAGTTAGGTGCTGATTCAGGACAGCACAGCCAGTTTGGAGCAAACTGCCCCATATTTCACAATATGATAGATCGGGCCATGGTTCAGTAAATTCAAACTATTGATTCATGACTGATTGAAGCAGGCCACAAAAGGATTCCGAGAGCCATACCCACCACGTATCATAATTCCTCCTAAAGAGAAACATTGAAAAATCTTTGCCATCAACGCTCGATTGAGAAAAGGTTCCGTCATTGGTGCCCACCATCTTCTAATATGGAAGCTATTTGGACAGTGGTCTAATAAACAGCGACCCATAACATAACAACAGTCTGTATTGTATAACCATGCCGCCAGCCACTGCAAATTCTCGGCAAGTTACTCATGTTGACCCGTCCGTGCTGAGTCAACCCACACATGGTTTTAAGACTTGTGGTTATTACCATATTGAGTTCAGCTGCGTCGAGCCGATTTAGATGAGTTGTACCATACTAATCTGATTTGACAATGGTCCCATCTTTGGTTTGGCCTGTCACAGATCTACAAAGCAAATGTTCCTTTAAGGTCCACATTATCATGAATGTGCTCCTCATGCTAGGCATAGAGCCTAAAATCCAACCTCGTCCCATCCAAGAGGGCCACACATAGCGAAATAGTTGAGAGCGGATACTCACCTATTAAGAACTTTTTTATTATTTGCGGGGTACACTGAGACGTACGTGGTTCAGACATCTGACTCCTCATCATGTTTGTCCTACCTTGATGAGTGGTACACCAAATCTCATGCAATTCAAAAACTCAGGCGGGCCTCATAAAGTGATTTTATATGTTTAAAAAATATTTTGCAATTTTTTAGTATAACATGGCCCCACTTAAGACATGAAAATGATTAATTTGTGGAGCATCTCATGTTTATAGGGGAGTCACCGAATGAGAGATTTAGATGCCATATATGGGTTGCATTGAGGGTGATGGAGCTGGACCTTATTGTAACCTATGGTAAGGTCAATCTAATAACATGCTTCCCACTAAGGCCTAGGTGTAAATGGACTTTCGGAGGGATAGATATTTTGATATTTTCCCTCATGAAAGTGTAGCTTTTTGGGTTAATTATGTTAGAGTTAAGGAGAAAGTTATGCTTTAAAAAAATAAAAATAAATTATTTTTTATATTTTCTTAGCCTTAAAGAGAAAGAGAAGTAGGGTTTTAGCTGTAAGTTCTCTCCATCTTAACTTTAACACTTTATTATAACCTATGAAATTAAAGGAATATTTTTGATAAAAGGTTGATGATTTCTTCCCGTTATCTATACACCTATAAAGTTAGATATATAAACTTTTACAATTTAATAATATCTAATTCATACGCTCTAAGTCATTCCCTCAATCATCTATTTTGCAAGCTATAGATTGGATGGTTAGGCATGTTTGGTCCTTGGAATAAAATAGTATTGAATTGTATTAGATGGGATTAACATCATTGCACAATGATTACATGTCATTTTAGCCATCCAAACACATGTTTGGGATAAAATTCTTGTGACTGAAAAACACTGGATTAAACAAAATCCTATTTGGTGGACCGAAATTATAATCAAAGGACCAAATTCACAACCAATGTCATTCATTTGTACACATATATAACTAAAATGTCACATGTAAATAGTGCATATGGATGGATGACATGTATAAATGCATACATCAATGTAGGGCTCACATGTGTCGTGAATTTCATAATCCGCGAAAATCCAACACAAGGCCAAATGCAGGAGACAAGATGCAATTCCATCCTACATAATCCCAACATTTCCCATCCTCTCCTAATTAGCCCAACGCTTCATTACGTCCAAGCAAAGTGCTTATTTGAAAAACCAAGCAGGGCCAGGTAACGCTGGCTGGAAAGACTTTCCTGGATAATATTTGGTCATCTGTTTCCCTATCTCATCTTGTCTGTCCAGTATTTGTTTGCTATTAATTGGATGGTTGGGGACATGGATTGCCTGCTACTCTGAGCTTAGGAATTAGGTGGAGCCCACTATGATGTTCATAAAAAAAATAATTTTTTTTTTTAAAAACCACCCATCTAACAGTTTTGCCGCATCATTTTAAGACATGACATGAAAATTTAGGCAAATCCAAAATTCACATGAGCACGAATTGCATCCTACCCCTTCTCTAGCCGTGAACGGGCAATTCTATGGGCAGGCCCATCGTGATGTATCTATTTATCCATATTGTCCATCAATTCTCTCATATCATTTCAGGTATGTTCACAGAGACGAGGCAGATGCAATGCTCAAGTGGACAACACCACTTAATAAGCTAGTGTTGCATTATTTCTGTACACATACCTTGAAATGATCTGGGAGAAGGGATGAACGGCGTCGGTTAATAAATACATCAATGTAGCCCATCCACATAACTGCCTGTTCATGGCTATTGACAGGCGGGTGTGGAACGCAGACCGCGCTCGTTTATATGAGATTTATACTTTTCATAAGGCCATTTCCACTTAAATAAACTGAAAGCAGGAAAATATTACCCGATCCAAAGCTTTTGTGACCCCGTAAATGTTTAACGGTGAGCATTATACCAGACTTTTTATTTTATATAATTTTTGGTCTTGCATCTAAAGCGATGTAGCAAAATGTATGAACAGAATGGAATCCTCACAAATATCATAGTATTACCCCACCTAGCTTCCAACCGTAGCAGGCAATCCCGGTCCGTTGGTTGGATACGAGTGATGTTGCTTTTGCAACGCGCCCCGTCCAGTAATCGTAGTGAATCAATGGCCAATCTAATTCACCGATTGGACGGTTTCAAATGTCACTTAAAAGGCCTGCACACAAATGACAATTGAAAAGACCTGCACATAAATGATGTTGTACACATCAATGTGGACGCTTTAACATACCCTTCTGTGTAACAGTTATCTTTAAAAACGTTATTCTGTAAGCACCAACACGCGCATGGATGTCAAAAATATCCGGCCGAGAGCTTTGGTACTAGGCCTGTTAAATGGCCGGGCCTGAGGTTGGTCTTAGCCCGGATTTTGAACTGTTGTTTATTTAAAATTCTGATTGAGCAGGCCCGACCCGGCCCATTGACAACCCTATTTGGGACATTGATGCAAAAGCAGGTCCTATCGCAAACGCCCATATGGCCGACGTCTGCACACGCATCAGGATAGCTCACATGTGCAAAGTCCGAGTTTTCAACAGGTGGGCTCCACCGATTAGACGTCCCGGCCCAAGACTCGGTATGGTACATAATTACTCGGGCTCCACAGTACAAAGCAAATACTGTTCAGACAAGCATGTTCAGCCTTTCATTTTTTTCCTCCGCCATGCCAGGGCATCCACACCTTTCGGCCCACCTGATGGATCGACTGCATCTCCATCTCACGTGGCAAGTTGCTTGTGTAGACCGAGGTGGGTGAGACCCCTGTTGTGGGGCTCACAGTGATGTATGTGCCTTAAATCCATACCGTCCAAAAATGAAGCAGATTTAAATCTTACATGGACCATGCCACGAGAAAAAGTAGTGATTGAATCCCCATCATTAAAAACTTCATCCAGTCCAACTGAATGTTTATTTGCCATCCAATCTGTTGATAAGTTAACGAAGATCTGGACGAAGTGACCATGTAAATATGAACTTGATCCAAAACTTTTGTGGCCCACTAGAAGTTTTTAGTCGTCGATTACCACTGTTTTCTGTATTATGGTCCATCTTAGATTTGGATCTGCTTCATTAATTGGATCATGCCCTAAAATGAACTTTCAATAGGAATGGACGTCATGGATGTAGCCACATACATCATAGTGGGCCCCACTGTCAGGTTCCCTTTCGCCTCGGTGGATACGGGGTCTCACCTATTCCGCTCCGTGTAGGGGCCATATCCGGAAGACCAGAAGGCCCGTTTTTGCTTTATAAAGTACACTAATCGGACCAACAAATTCGGGGCAAGGATCCTTTCATCCTAGCCGTTTGCCTTCCACATGCTTTGTACGTGTCAGGTACTGCCGTACTGGTACCATTTGAAATGGAAGCGGATTGACTAGTGTACCTCACACCAGCTACGTAGCTGCATGACATCAAATTTTGTGGGTCTGATCACGAGGTATATGTTTTATCCAAACCGTTCATCCATTTGGTGAGCTCGTCTTAAGCCTTGAAACGAAAAATAAGACAGATCTAACTATCAACTAGACCACACAGCAAAGGGACTGAACATCTACCATTGAAATCTTTTTTGGGGTCGCAGAAGTTTTGAATCAATATGAAATTTGTTTTTCCTTATCCAGATCTTTTTGACCTTATGGACAGACTGAATGGAAACTAAACGTTATGGTGGCCCCTATGATTTGTTTAACTGTGAAAATCATTATCTACGCTGTCCAGATAATCTTTGAATATGATTTATTTTTTGAATGATATTCTAAAATGATATTTAAAAAGAGATGAACAGTATAAATATAATAAATACATCACTGTAGGTTTTATGTAACTTTGATCTCCTTTGAACCGCATGTACATGTCGGAGCTCAATGAGTGTCCGTGCGTATCTTTGCACGACTTAGTATGAAATGAAAGTGAATTGGCCAGTGTACTTAGCATCAGCTATATAGCTAATGTATTGATGTTAGCAAATTATGGAAGTTTGGTCATAAGGTATATATTATATCTGTTGTGTGGTTATTATATTAACGTTGTCAAGTTCTGTGAGTCTCATTATGAGATATGTATTATATTCAAATTATATATACATTTTATGTCACGCTCTAAAATTTGGTACCCGAGTTGGCCAGACCCAACTCCGAATCTCAGGACATGATTCAATTTTTAAACATTCACAACCACACTTAATTAAAACTCATTATAGTAAACAACGATCATCAAATACAATCTTTAACTATTACAGCCTAAACTCACTTCTAAGTTCCTGTTATACAATTTATTATTATTATTATTTTTTTTTCAAATACAAATACAGATATGACTACAACTAAGTCGATGGTTAGATCATCGCTCTGCTTCGCCCCGACTAAACTCCAAGACCTGAAACACTGTTATTTGGGTATGAGCACAACTGCTCGTGGGATCTTATCCAACCAAATCTGAAATTTTTAGATTTATATCAAACAAATAAATAATAAAAGTACTTTATTTAAATTCAAAACATGAATCAAAATATTGAATATTAAATATGACATGAATGCGATGTTGGAATCATAAAGACGTACAGATTGCTACACTATCATGAATTCAATAATAAAATTAAATAATCATCACATCTTACAACATCGTACCTAGGTATATGGTCACGTTGCATTAACGCCCACACACTGGTACCTCGTGCTGAGGAACCCATTTATACGTTAGCTAGTCAGACTACTGCTCCAGTTGTACCTATGACGTATGTCCACACACACAATTGTACTCATACGACGTACACAAAGGAGACTCCGAAGGATCCAACGGGTTCTAAGGTCTTTCACCCAAGGAACACAATTGCCATACTTGCTAGCTTTAGGGTCTATCATTCAAGGGACACGATTGCTCTACTTGCTGATACCATTAACATTTCTGTATATTTCTTTTCCTTTTTCAACAATTCCATAATAAGTAAAAAAATGAATGTATGTCATGAATCATTTCAAAATCATTAGCGAAACAATTTAATTGTTCAAATCCTCATACAAGAATGCAAGTTCTACATAAAATGTACAGTACAGAGATCTGATACCATAAAAATTCAATTCCTGAAATTTATCGAAACATCTTCTTTTTTTCTACTTTTTAAAATTAAAAATTTAAAAATCAAATTGGTTAATATTATTCTAAACCAACTAATTTAAATCAAGTACTTTAACACAGATTTAAGGTCTAAATCTTAACACCTAATTTCATAAATAAAAGTTAGATTATAATCTAACTCTACAAATTAATCAGATTTAGTAAATGCTAAAAATTTAAAAAAGTAGATATCAGGTATATATAAATGAATTTGATAATATAAATTTAAAGTCTTCTTGTAAAAATAAATTAATAAATTTCAGAAAATACATAAAATCAGAAAGTTCAGAAATGGAGGAGAATCACCCACCTATTAGAGCATCAGCCTGAACTCGCGCATGAAGCATTTGACACGAACTTGATCCACGGTTGGACTTGGTTCCTGCTTAGTATGCACTACCCTTCTCTCTCTCTCTCTCTCTCTTCTTCCAGAGCCATTTATGTCTCAACCCTAAGCTTCCTCTCTGCACTCACAGTAGAACACCACTTCCCGTTCCCTTACGTCACATGCGATGCCATACAAACATTATTCTCTCACCACAACTCTCTGGATTCCATCTATTCACACCTTTCAGTCCTCAACGTGATTACAACGTACGGTATTTGTATTCTTTGCACACATGTGAAATTGAGTTAATGTCCATGGACGGTCCAGATTAATAAGGGGTTGGGCAGAGGGTTGTTATGGTCAGAGGATCTGAGTACGTTTGCGTTAAATGGTTATCATGAGGGTTGACAAATCAACGGTAGGGGTTTAATGGATGAATGGCTCAAATTTATTAAGTTGGATTTGTGAGATAAACGGTAGGAATTGTTTTGTCATCATATGGTCTGGGTGAAAGGAAAAAAGTAAACGGTTTAGATCGATTGGTTGTGGATGGTATGGCTTCCGCAATCCAAGAAGATGATTACCATACTTAAGCGGATCTCTTGCATCCAAAACTGTCAAGGATAGAAGTGGAGAGTGAGATTCGGCATCGTGAATTGTACACGTGTTTGGGTACTTTGGTTGCTTTTATTTATTTATTTAGTGGGGTCCACCATGATGTTGTGAAAATTTTACTTCATTCATCTGCTTTGTCGGATAGTAATATTACATGATTTTAAAGGTAAGGCAGATTTAGAATTTAAGTGGCTGCAAGACTGAAAATAGTGCGGTTGAATGTTTGCTGTTCAAATCTTTATGGGCTGATCATGGTGAGCGGCGTGGATTGCTTGGCGGGCCTGCCCATGAAGAACGATGAAAGAGTAAGGAGGGAAGTTTGAATGGGAGAGGAAATTGGAGACTATCCTAGTTTGACGGTAACGTGTGTTGCATGCAGCACACGTGGCACTAAATATATATATATATATTTTTATTCTAAGATACGTTGGCAAATGGCCCCACACTTAGATATCTGTGATAATCCACACCATCCATCTTAACTATAAGATTTATGGCTAAAAATTAGATAGATATAAAACTTAGAGGGGCTTCATGGTGCAAAAAGGTGGATACAGATTTGCCCACCGTTGAAACTTACTGGGTTCGTTGGATGGATGGTTTTTATTAAGGTAGGATAGCTGGACTTTTGATGCCATTTGGAGGGCTAGGTATGCTGAAGGATGATCCAGATGGGTTTGTTGTTGATCGTGAAGTGATGGTTGCAGGTGTGCAAACTTGTACAGTCGAGATTCCGCGTATACTGATAGTTTGGATCAACTTGGATGATGAGGGTGTTCGAGTTACACAACAACACTTTATCCTGGATAAGTTTCACTGTTAATCAGGTTGAAGGTGATTCAAGACTCTAGGTATTTACTTATCTATTTATTTTTAAAACCAAGGTAGTTGTTGTGAGAACGTAATGTAAAAGGTCACGTTGGTTTTCACCCAACTCCTTTGCACACGAAATTTATATCATACGTATCTCAAGATTGGACGGTCCGATCGGGACAAGGCTTTGTGTCCTACCTAAGCTTGGCATGCTCTATCCACCGAGTTCAAAGGTGACACATGATCCTATACTCTGATCCTAGGGAGTTTTAATGGCTCACGCTATCCGTAGTAAAAAAAAAAATGTTTGTCAATATCTTATGTGAAAACTGACCACTAGGTTCTATGTGCACCCCACGAGCCACAATATAGACGGTTTACTTTGAGGTTTGGATTACGTTTCTTGAGGATATGAGCGCGATGTACGGCTAGATAATAAAATAAAAGTAAATTAATCGGATGGTTGAGTCCTAATAACACCTATCACTGGTTAGTTCTTGAATAGAAAGGTAAAAGTGGTTTATAGAGATCGATCAATAGAAAGGTAAAAGTGGTTTATAGAGATCGATCAACTGTATGGCTCGTCAAATGAACGGTGGATGGTTAAGCAAGTTTAATGGTTAAGATTGGGTGAAACTACAGATGAACGGTCAATTTTGTGTGCATTAGAGGCAAAAGTAAAGATGCACATACACACACACACACACACATATATATATATATATATATATATATATATATATATATATATATATATATATATATACAAAGTCATATATTCATTAATTATAAAATCGATGGCTAAAGTAACTAAATCTATCACACATATTAATGGTATTCTTGTGAAAATTTGTTAATGCACATACATATGAATGCGTAAATGAATGGACAGATTTATGTACGTATGATTAGATAATTGCAGTGTACACACATGCACATGTATGCATATACACCAGAATCTTGAGTCATTACATTTTAAGATTAGACTTAAAGATTGTGATGAAAAATAAGATAAATTTATCAATTAAAGAGACCACGCTGCAAAAGTTGGTGAGGAATTTAACATCTACATTTGAAACTCCTTTTGGGGTCGTGGAACTTTTGGGTGTGCATGAATTATTTTTTTTTCCTTTTCATTGGGTGTTTTTTACCTAATGATAGATTCGAAGTACAATATATGTCATGGCAGGCCTTAAAAATTGTTTAAGAGTGAAAATCATTACCCCACTGCTATTCATGGGGTGGCCTAGATGATCCTTTGATATGATTTTTTTTCTTTGTTTTTTTGGTATAATATTCGATCTCTAAGGGCAGATGAACCGTATAAATATAATAAATCCACGACTGTAGAGCCATGTAACTTTGATTTCCTTTGAACGAAACGGTTTGGCTGCTCCCCGTAACACCAGCGCCGTGGCTGGTAGTTGGTGCTATGTGGGCCATCATAGTATATGTGTTTCATCCATTTTTTAAGATCATTCGGGGATTTATCTTAAAAATAATAGGTATATAAATCTCAGGTGGACCACACCACATGAAAACAATAGTGATTGGATATCCATCATTAAAATACTCTAAGGCCCACTGTACTGTTTATTTGACTTCCAATCTGTTTATTAGGTCATAGAGGCTCAGATGAAGGGGCAAAACAAAAATCATCTTGATCCAGAACTTTTATGGCCCTAAAAATGTTTTTAATGGTTGATGCTCATTCGAAACTGTTTCCAGTAATGTGGTACATTTCATTGTGGGATATACCTCATTTTTGGTCTTATTTGGTAAAATAATGTTCAAAAATAGACGGACGGCATGGATGAGACACATACATTATGGTGGGGCCCACGGAGCACCGACCATCAGCCATTGGCTGGTGTCGGGGGAGTAGCCAATCCGTTCCCCCTTAGAACCGTTCGTACAACTGGAGATCGAGGAACGTCAGAGCTCGTCTTTGCACGACACGTACGTACAGCTGGTGGGAGGTACACCAACCAATCCTCTTCCATTTGAAATGCAGTTCATCTCGGTAGTTAGGTACTCACGTGAGCCCAAACAGGGCCACACATCTATGGAGTCCGGTACACTGCTTTTCATCGCTTTTCGACCACATACAAGCCGTCACGTCAGCGGAGGCCCGGACAAACCATCGTACATCTTTTACCTCGACTCGGATTCGGTGGCGACCCCTCCGCGACATTCCTGGAATAGCACCGTGGGCCCACCGTGATGTATGTGTTTTATCCACACCGTCCATCCATTTTTTCAGCTCATTTTAGGGTACGCTTCAAAAAAACGAGGCAGATTCAAATGTCAAGTGGACCATACCATAAGAAACAGTGGTTATTGACGCCCACTATTAGAAACTTTATAGGGGTCAAAAAAGTTTTGGATCAAGCTGATATTTGTTTTTTTTTTTTTTTTTTTTTTTCCATTTATCCAAGTCCGTGTGACGAATCAAAAGGTTGGATGACAAATAAATATTACACAGGGCTCAGAAATTTTTTTAATGGTGGGCGTTAAATCACGACTGTTTCCGGTAGTGTGGTCCACCTGAGATTTGGATCAGCATCGCGTTTGGGCTCATGCACAAATGAGATAGAAAAGGGATTGACGGCGAGGATGAAACACATGCACCATGGTCGGGCCCACATGGCTTTTCCAATACGTAGGAACTGGAGGGGTCACTAGTATCCGAGTCCCGTGTCGCGATGATTAGTTGTGTGCATTGTGCGGCATACGGCTACACTCCACGATAACCTTGGAAAAAGTGGGCCCCACTTTGGATGGGACGATTGAGAACATCCTTTCAATTTTTCTTTCTGGATGTGGCGGTACTGACAATGGGCTCCAGCGAGTCGGATCGTTTTGAATTAAGGGGCACATGTGCCACGAGCGCGACCTGGGTGCTACCGTGGAACCATTGATGTGGGTGCGGCCCTAACTGTTGGGCTCACCTCGATGTATGTATTCCAATATCCACGCCGGCGATCCGTTCTTCCAGCTTAGTTTAAGGCATGGTCCCAAAAAAGTATCAGATAAAAAGTTTAGGTGGATCGTACCCCAGAAACAGAAGTTATAGGCCATAAAAACGTTTTGTGGCACGCAAAAGATTTTGATCGAGTTATATTTGTTGCTCCCTTTCATCCGTGTCTTCGTAACCTTATCAACAGGTTTGATGGTCAAAAAAACTTTACGGCGGACCCTAGGAATTTTTTAATGGTGGCGTTCAACGGCCACTCTTTCCAGTGGTGTTGTCTACCTGAACTTTTTATCACCTTATTTTTCTGTCACATATATTTAAATAATATTTAAAAACATATTGACGGGGTGGATATACAGTGCATAAATCAAAGTGGGCCCTATGATCAGGGTCGCACCCACATCTCTCGTTCCGGTGCTTAGCCAAGTCGCGCTCAAACTTGTATACCGACTGCCAGCACGCTTCTCGATAACATCATGCTCTTCTATCCTACTAAATGAAAACTGATATCATACAGGCAACGTACTACAGCTTGCAGTACCAAGACATCTTTCCCGCCAAAAAAGAAAGAGTTACGAAGGACATCAGCAGATGTTAGGCCCCAAGATGATGGCCCTTCCGATCATCAGGTGAGCCACACCGTTGGAAGCAATGGAAAATCGACTGAGTGATTCAACATACTAGTGTGGAGCCCTTTACCATCTGATCGGACTGATTTTCTAGAAAAGAGATCTTCATAGCGGGGCCAATCGTTTCCATGGCACTGATTTACTGAACAAGTGGCCTGTTGGAGGTAAATATGGTACATAACCGTTGCCTGTATGTGACGAGTTCTCCTATTGTACACCGCGCCGTGCGTTCTTCAATTATAGCCGTTACTGGGGATGGGATACGGAAATCTTTGATTGGACACTCGTGCGGTCGCTGCTGAAAAAGAAAAGAAAAAAGCTGGTAATTTCAGTCCACGACGAATCTTTCAACGAAATACTCTCCCCATACCACTCCACTGATCGGTGGGCCACACATGCCCTTAAAACAAGATGAAACGGATTGGATACTCCCCCTGATACCAGCCAACGGCTGGTGGTCGGTGCTCTGTGGGCCCCACCATGATGTATGTGTTTCATCCATGCTATCCATCTATTTTTACGGATCATTTTGCAGTATGAGACCAAAATTGAGATATATCCCAATCTCAAGTGGACCACATTCCAGGAAACAGTGCTGAATGAGCATCAACCATTAAAAACATTTTGAGGGACATAAAAGCTTTGGATCAAGCTGATTTTTATTTATTCCCTTCACCTGGGCCTGTATGACCTAATCAACAGATTGGATATCAAATAAACAGTACAGTGGGCCTTAGGAGGATTTTAATGGTGGATATCCAATCACTATTGTTTTCATGTGGTGTGGACCACCTGAGATTTATATACCTCTTTTTTTTTTTTGATCAAGCCCTAAAATGATTTTAAAAAATGGATGAAACACATACATCATGGTAGGGCACACAGAGCACCGACCACCGGCCCGGGCAGTAGCCAATCCGTTTCCAAAAAAACAGAATGGCTCTTCTCATTTGAAAGGTAGCATAGGGTCCCTTTTGTGAGCGAATTAATCGTCCGCATACCTAAAAGAATCCAGGTGGGCGGTTGATTCTCTAATTATTTCGTTTGTCTGTATATTACCCGGGGAATTATTCGATACGCCGGTTTGGGCGGACTCTTAATATGCGGGCACTCATAAATTGCACGCGAATAGTATATTAACTCAGATTAAGTCAGAAATTTGAGGAACCACCTGTTGTAAATTCAGAGTCCAAGAATCGTATCGGTTGATCAATCATAAAATCTGATGTGTTGACACTTGGTGGTTAAAATAGGACCCTGGGATATTTTTCAGTTTAACGGCCCAATAAAACGAACTTGATAGAGTGTGGTGGATTTGGTGGACATTTATTGGGACATATGATTTGAACAGTTTAATTTTAATTACCTATGTTTCTTAGTATGCAATTTATAAGTGCCAGCGTATCATCCACCACACTCTATCAAGCTCGTTTCTAAGTAAAGGATAATATTTTCTCCGGTATGCACCACCTTTTACCTACCCCTGTCTGTACGGATAACCTAATTAACCTTCAATTTTCACCCGCTTCTGACCTTAGCCCGAGGGGCCGAGGGTATTTCGATCCGTCCGTACCCTAAAATTCCTCTTCCGTGAGGGAAAAAACAGTGTCTACAGTAGTAATATTTTTCCCAGTAAAGATAGATTGACCCAAGATACCAAGCAGGGGTCGGAAGCGGATTGCGTAAGGAGTATCTCAGTACCCACTGAGTAGACTCTGTGGGGCCACCGTGACTTATATATTATATCCACTCCTCCCATACATTTTAACGGTTAATTTTAGGGCTTAAATAGAAAAATGAAGCATACATAAGGCTAAAGTTGGCCACACCACATGAAATAATGGAAATTAAAGGTCTACAGTTGAAAAATTCTTGGGGGCATAAAAGTTCTAGATGAAGGTGGTATTTGTGTTTTTACTTCATCTAAGTTGGATCTAAAATAAACCTTATATATGTAAGGCTAAAGTTGACGACACCACATGAAATAATGAGAATTAAAGGTCTACGGTTGAAATATTCTTTGGGGCATAAAAGTTCTAGTTAAAGGTGATATTTGTGTTTTTATTTCATCTAAGTTGGATTTAAAATAAACCTCACATATGTAAGGCTAAAGTTGACCACACCACATGAAATAATAGAAATTAAAGGTCTACAGTTGAAAAATTCTTGAGAGCATAAAAGTTCTAGTTGAAGGTGATATTTGTGTTTTTACTTCATCTAGGTTGGATCTAAAATAAACCTTACAGTTAGTGCACATGGTGGGCGTTCAATATTTCCTTTTTCATGTGATGTTGTTCACCTGAGATTTTGACCTTCTTCCTTTTTGGAAATGGATTGGCTACTCACCCTGCCCCCAACCAATGGCTGGTTGTTGGTGCTCTGTGAACCTCATCATGATGTATGCGTTTCATGGATGTTGTCCATTAATTTTTTTAGATTGTTTCATGATATGATGCTAAAAATGAGGTATATCCTAATCTCAAGTGGACTACAGTATATTAAAACAATGTTGAATGAATGTGGACTATTGAAAACTTTTTAATGGCCATAAAAGTTTTGGATCAAGATAATATTTGTTTTTTGCCTTCATCCGGGACTATGTGACCTAATCAACAAATTTGATATCAAATAAACAGTGCAGTGGGCCGTAGGGTAGTTTTAATGGTAGATATCTAATCACTATTGTTTTATGTGATGTGGTCCATCTGTAATTTATATCCCTCTCATTTTTAAGATCAACCCTTAAAATTATTTGTAAAAATAGATGAAACACGTACATCATAGTGGGGCTAAAGAGCACTGTGAGGAGTAGCCTATCCGTTTCCTCCATTTTGGGGGCATGCCTCAGATGAGCTGTAAAATTGAAAACGGTTTGGGTACTCCCTTGCTGGTGGTTGATGCTCTGTGGGCCCACCATAATATAGGTGTTTCATCCATGATACCCATCAATTTATGGTACTAGAGAAAATTTGAGGTATATCGAAATCTCAAGCAGACCACATTACCGGAAGAAGTGTTGAATAACTTTGACCACTAAAAGCGTTCACGGGGCATAAAAGTTTTGGATCAAGCTTATGTTTAATTTTTTCCCTTTTTACGAGTCATTATTACCTAAACAACGGGATGTCAAACAAACAGTAGTAGGCCTTGGAAGGATTTTAACGGTGGATATACAATCATTATCGTTTCCCTGGGGTGTGCTCCACCTGAGATTTATATGCCTATCATTTTTCGCATCAATCCATAAAATGATGCGTAAGAATGGATGAACGGAATGAATGAAACAAATACATCACGGTCGGGTCCACAGAGCACCGACCACCAGCCACGGGGCTGATGTCGGGGGAAGTAGCCAATCCGTCTCCTGTCAAAGTGGAAAAAATGGGTGGACTGCATGCATAAGGCGTATACATTATGGTGGGCCCACAGCGCTTTTTCGGCATATACAACTACCGAGCTGGGTACTGGAGGGTCACTACCGAAGCAGAATCCCTCGTATTGGTACTGAGATGGACTCGCCCGTGAAATGATTCGACCAAGCATTATGTCCCACCAATGTACGGGGCATTATACGATTGGTGGCTCTAATTTTCCAGTGGTAGACGCTGGGTTTCAGAGATCCAAACCGTTCATATGATTGGACCCACATTGTTTAGCCATGCGCCCTAAATCTACCAGACGGTAAGACATTAACCCTTCAATATAGGTCCAGAAAATAGACGGTTCAGAATGAAAGAACTAACTGGTCCACCTTCAAGTGCAACGAGTTAAAGATCCAATGGCTAGGATCTTCCAGTGTTGGAAATTTTAGGCACATGGACGATTCAGAATCAGATTCATCTAATGGATGGCTTGGATATTTAGAACATGCGGCCCACTTGCACAAAATGAAAAATAAAGAGTAATGCATGAACCATCCCACAGATCAATATACCGTATTTGGTAATTTTCAAGGCGGATACAAGCGGGTCTCCCATTTAAAACAAATGGGCCCGGTCGGCGCCTAATTTGAAAAGCTGGCAGTGAAAGAAATGGGACCATCTTGCAATGGGCATGAGCTATCCTTTTGGATGGGCATCCATCTAGATGGGCCCCATTTTTCAAAAATACGTCAACCTTTTGGATGTCCTCTGTAGGTCATCAAAAAAGTCTCCCTCTCTTTTGACGCCAGTTTCCTATAATCCCTGTTACCGGGGCCCACTAGAAGTGTAAACACCCATTTTAATTTTGGTAGGAAAGGAATTACTTCAAATGCATGACAATAACTCTGCCCTTCATTGCATGAAAATACACCCAAAGGCAATGAAAGACCACCAAAATTAATGATTCTTAATAAGAGAGAGAGAGAGCTATATATATTATAGGAGAGCTATATATATATATATATATATATATATATATATATATATATATATATATATATATATATATATATATATATAGGATTTTTGAATTTGGCTACTATGCCAGTAGGAATTTCTCTAATGAATTAGGGCTGAAAAGGATATCGGAATGTAAATTAAAACAAAGCTTATGCCTATATTTATAAAACTCCAGCACCTCTTATATATATATATATATATATATATATATATATATTTTAACACCCACACACCCCACACACTCACGCTGGTGGAATTTCACCACCTATGGGTACTCGAACCCTTGACTGGGGGTTGAAACACCTGGGAGTCAAACATCCGGGCAAGAGTAAGCACTTCTTATATCTGGCCAAATAAGAAAAACTCAATGTGCATTGACTAATTAACTAATTATGTTGATTAATATGAAACCTTCACAGAAGATGACATGGCATCAAATTCATAGATAAACAAGAAATGAATCATTATAATTTTTAACTGCTTGTTTTGAACCTTTGATCTAATCACACTCCATTCAATCGGCACACATTTGATTCTGTTGGGGAAAAAATGTGTCAAGCTCGGGTCAAGTCTTGAGACTCGGATGAGTGTAGGTCGGCTTCGCCGACACTGTCTGAAGAATTCGAGACAACACCGACAGAACAGAGGATAGGCCGGGAGGCGTAAGCAAGGACGATTAAAGTCGCTCTGTAAGAGTGATAACCTCGCCTGCATAAACCCACTAAAGGCCGAGCGTATTAAAGCCATTCAGCCGATAAAATAAGATCCCCTCAGGGAGTTGATTCTATCGGTCACGGCTGGGAACCCGTCCTCCTGTGTCGGCCGAGACTCCCCCAGGGTGGGTCACGACCTGGCCGAGACTTTCACAGAGTCGGTCGAGATCTAGCCGAGACGGAGAGGGGCAGAACGAGGACAGATGCTGATCTACGGAAATCCAGGGATACGGGTAGCGGATCCTGAGATTCTCGGGATCCTGAGCAATCCCAGGAGAAGAATCCTTTGAAGATAAGGATTGACAAACTGTATAAATCTCTAGGCTTGGAACAGAAGAAGGTACGCAATACTAACCGAGACAAGCTCTTGGCTGTAATCCCGATAACTGACTTAAGCATCGAAGGTTCCCCGGCTCTAGCCAGGGTTCCCTTGACATTGTTTTCTGTGCAGGTGAAGGAGGGTCCGTCTGAAGGAAACCGTCCCATAAAAACACTGCAACAGTTTGGCGCCGTCTGTGGGAACGCGACAAAAAGCCATTTTCTCCAACCATTCGAATGGCAAGAACAAGAAGGACGGACCCAGATGAATCTGGGGAGGCCGCTGCTAGCGTAGCTCAGGGAGCTCCCCCGGCAGCACCACCTGCGACTGCAAGCCAGCCCAATCAAGGGAACATATACCTGGATCGTGAGGTTCAAGAAATGGGTTCCGAGATGGCTGCCATGAAACACATGCTGGAACAACTGTGCAACCAGCAGATGCAGCGCCAGGAGTCAGCACAAGCTCATCCACCAGCGTCTGTAGTGCAGCCTCCCGCACCACAGTCGCCTAGACGACCGAGTCAGCCTCGAGAACCAAGTCACCCAACACCCGCCCGTTCAGCAACAGCCATTTTGCCTCCCTCTGATCTGAGGTATAGAATAGATCAGAGGAGGCGCAGTCGGCTACTTGCAGACGCTGAAGAAACGGCAGAGAGCGCCGAACCCTTAAAGGCTGACATACAAGACTTCAAGAACGAGGTCCGAGAGAAGATGGCAAAGAAAATGGCGGATATAAAGCACGGTCGGAACTCAGATCCGACCAAACACGAAGAAAAAGCTTCTCCGTTCGTGGATGAGACAATGCGGGCCCGGTTGCCGAAAAGGTTCCGCTTACCCCAGATAACTCCTTTTTCTGGAAAGACTGATCCGACAGAACATCTTGAATGCTTCAGGACTTACATGGAATTGCACGACGTCTCAGACACTATTATGTGCTGAGCGTTTTCTCTGACCTTGACGGACGTATCTCGACTTTGGTTTAAGCAACTGAAACCCAGGTCGATAAAGTCGTTCGCTGAACTCAGTGACGCCTTCCTCAGCAATTTCATTGGTGGAAAGAAGAAACTGAAGCCTCCCGCGCATCTGAACAACATAGTTCAGAGGGAAGGAGAACTACTAAAAGACTACATTAAACGCTTCAATTTCGAGTCCCTGCAAGTTCGAAAGCATTCTGAGGAGACAGCTCTCAACGCTCTCATGCAGGGAGTTAGAGACAAGCCTTTTTTGGCGTCACTGGACAAAAATCCGCCCGATACTCTAGGCGAGTTTATGGTTCGGTCGGACAAATACGCCGATGCGGAAGAGACGCGACTCTTAAGAGAGAAAATCTAGAATACGAAACCATCGGCAAAAGAGTCGGCTAAAAAAGAATCCGACTCGGCCGGAGGGAGAAAGCGAAAAGACGACCGGGGACGAGACGACAGCAGGCCAGGAAAGCGACCTGACAGAAAATTCTCTACATATACCCCCTGAATAAATCTCCCGAACAAGTACTAATGGAGATCAAGACCGAGGGCTTTGTCAACTGGCCTCGAAAAATGCGAGGGAATCCTGATCGACGGAACAAGAACAAATATTGCCACTACCATCGTGATCACGGTCACAACACGGGTGACTGTTATCACTTGAAGGACGAGATTGAGCGGCTGATTAAAGAGGGCCGGCTAAGAGAACATACGGTAGGGACCGGCGTCGCCGCGGGACCGAGTGAAGAGCGGCCCCAAGAAGAAATTTAAACGATCGTCGGGGGTCATCGAGGCGGCGGGGACTCAAATAACGCCTGAAGAAACCACGCCAGAAGCCTCGACCGCCCCGAGTCCGAGGTTCTCCTGCTATCTTGGCCTCCCAAGGAGAAAAAATGAGAGAAATATTGTATCTCGTTTACTGAAGAAGATGCTCGAGGCATTCATCATCCTCACGATGATGCGCTCGTAATCACCCTCACCATCGCGAATAGAAAAGTGTTCCGGATACTGGTGGATACAGGGTCATCAGCGGACGTCCTATTCGTCCAAGCATTCGATAAAATGGGGATAGGTCGGTCGTTACTACGGCCTGTCCGAACCCCGCTCATCGGGTTCTCCGGCAGACAGGTACTCCCAGAGGGAATCGTCTCGCTGCCGCTCACTGTGGGAACCGCGCCCCATCAAAGGACCGGGATGGTCGACTTCCTGGTCGTGGACCAACCATCACTGTATAACGCCATTCTCGGCCGACCGTCTCTCAACCTCCTTCAAGCCGTGGTGTCTACCTACCACCTTTCCATGAAATTTCCGACCGAGACGGGAGTAGGAATAGTGAAAGGAGACCAGCAAGAGTCTCGGAAGTGCTACGCCATCGCGGTAAAAGCTCCGGCTGAGATTTCGATGATTGAATCACTGGACCCCCATATCGAATCGCACGAGCGGGGAGAACCGATAGAAGAACTCGTCTCGGTGCCGTTAACCGAGACGAACGTTTTAAAAGTAGTTCGAATCGGCTCTTCCTTGAGCTAGCCTGTTAGAGAACGGATAATCACCTTGCTTCGACGGTATGCCGATGTCTTCGCCTGGAGTCATGAAGACATGCCTGGGATCGATTCTTCGGTCATAACACACCGACTCAACATCGACCCAACCTACAGGCCCATCCGACAGAAACGTCGCCCGCTCGGCCCGAAAAGGTACACTATCATTGGAGAGGAAGTCGGCAAGCTTCTTAAAGCCAAGTTCATCGAAGAGATATACTATCCGGAATGGATAGCTAATGTCGTACTCGTGAAGAAAGCCAATAGGAAATGACGAGTCTGTATAGACTATACGGATCTAAACAAAGCCTGCCCCAAAGATAGCTTCCCTCTTCCTCGCATCGATCAGCTGGTTGATAGTACAGCGGGTCATGAACTGCTAAGCTTTATGGACGCCTATTCAGGCTATAATCAAATTGTAATGCACGAGAATGATAAATCAAAAACCGTCTTTGTCACCGATAAAGGCCTTTACTGTTTCCGAGTGATGCCATTTGGGTTAAAGAATGCCGTAGCAACATATCAGCGGTTAGTGAACAAAATGTTCGCTCGGCAAATAAGCCGAACGATGGAAGTTTATATTGATGATATGCTCTTCAAAAGTAAACAGGCGTCCGACCATGAGAAGGACTTGGAAGAAATGTTTTTGACTTTGCGTAAATATAAAATGAAGCTGAACCCCAGCAAGTGCGCGTTTGGCGTGAGCTCGGGAAAATTCCTCGGTTTTCTCGTTAGTCAGCGAGGAATCGAAGCGAATCCCGAGAAAATCAAAGCCTTACTCGAAATGGAATCTCCCAAAACGATCAAAGACGTTCAAAGGTTAATATGAAGAGTGGCCGCGCTCAATCACTTCCTTTCCCGAGCTACAGACAAGTGTTTCCCGTTCTTCAAGCAATTGAAGGGTCGACAGATGATGGAATGGACGGACGAATGTGAGAAAGCGTTTCAAGAACTGAAGGTTTACCTCGGATCTCCACCGCTGCTATCTAAGCCCGAGCCTGGTGAAGTGTTGTTGTTGTATTTGGCCGTGTCTGAAGCCGCAGTAAGCTCAGCATTAATACGAGAGAGTCAAGGGAAACAGCTGTCACTCTACTATGTTAGCAAAGCCTTGCTACCAGCAGAGACAAGGTATCCTCAGCTTGAGAAAGTAGCCTTCACTCTTATAGTTTCATCACGACGCCTTCGGCCATACTTTCAGGCCCACACCATTGCCGTTGTGACAGACTTACCACTCCGTCAGATTCTCCAAAAGACGGAAGCCTCTGGCCGACTTACAAAGTGGGCAATCGAATTAAGCGAATTTGACATACATTACAGGCCCAGGGAGGCTTTAAAAGGACAGGCCGTCGCCAACTTCCTTATCGAAGTGGTTCCTAATCCCGATAGTACGCCCGAACCAGAGGGAATTAATGTATCTGAGGCTTCCTCCTCTCTCGGGCCGACACCCTGGAAGCTATTTGTCGACGGGTCATCCAACTCGAAGGCAAGCGGGGCAGGGGTGGTGTTAAAAACTCCCGACCAAACTTGTATGCAATATGCCTCGTAACTCGGCTTTCAAGCGTCCAACAATACAGCAGAATACGAAGCCTTATTATTAGGCCTCAGACTCGCCGCGAGTCTGGGCGTGACCCATTTGAACGTTTTCAGCGACTCACAATTGATTGTTAACCAAGTTTCCGGCGTTTATCAAACTCGGAAAGAGCAGCTAAAGACGTACATGGAAAAGGCTAAAGAATTGATCGGTGGATTGCAGAAGTGTGAAGTAATTCGAATACCCAGAACTGACAACGCCAAAGCCGACCTATTAGCAAAGCTTGCCTCAGCAGATGAGAAAGACATACCTCGGTTAGTTCCAATTGAACATGTCCCTGAACCAAGCGTAAACGAGCCGACAGTCTCGGTCATATTTCCCATCGATCCAGCGATTGCTTGGTTTGACCCACTCGTCCGCTACCTCAACAATGGTGAACTGCCAGAAGACCGCGTCGAGGCACGACGATTAAAAATTCGAGCCTCGCGCTACACTATCTTGAATGAGATTCTGTACAAAAAAGGCTTTCATACTCCTCTACTACGGTGCGTCGACTCCCAAAAAGCTGATTATATCTTATGAGAGATACACGAAGGAATATGTGGAAACCATTCAGGAGGACGCTCGCTCGCCAACAAAGTGTTGCGGCAGGGATATTACTGGCCGACCATACAGCATGACTCCAAACGATTCGTCCAAAGATGCGACAAGTGTCAGCGGTTCGCAGTGATCCCGAGACAACCCCCGAGGAACTGACTCCGATGTCGGGACCGTGGCCCTTTACGCAGTGGGGGATAGACATAATCGGGCCCTTTCCATTGGGGAAGGGTCAGTCTAAATTCGCTGTGATTGCGGTGGACTACTTCACGAAGTGGGCTGAAGCAGAACCATTGGCGAAAATTACCGAGCAAAGGGTCACGAGTTTCGTTTGGAAGAATATCATATGTCGGTTCGGGATACCTCGGACGAGAGTGACCGACAATGGAAGGCAGTTCGACAACAAATAATTCCGGGAGATGTGCAGTAACCTCGGGATTCGTAACGTGTACGCCTCGCCTCATCACCCTCAGACGAACGGACAGGTCGAGGCGGTCAACAAGATCATAAAACAGCATCTCCGGGCGAGACTCGATGAAGCAAAGGGAGAGTGGGCCGAAGAACTTCCGAATATACTGTGGGCCTATCGGACCACAGCACGGACCGCGACGGGAGAAACCCCCTTTTCTCTATGTTACCGTGCGGAAGCAGTCGCGCCGGTTGAGATCGGTATTGGTTCATCCCGAGTCAACTTGTATAATGAACGAGAGAACGGTGAACTCCTCTCATTCGCACTTGATTCGTTGGAAGAAAGAAGAGAAAGTGCTCGATTGAAGATGATGGCTCGACAAAGACAGGTATCTCGGTTTTACAATCGTCGAGTTAAAGTACGACGATTCCGAACCGGGGACATGGTCCTCCGAAGGACCTTCCCAAATACTAAGAAAATTGAGTCGGGTAAATTAGGGCCGAATTGGAAAGGCCCCTATGTCGTCTCAGGCACCATCCGACCTGAAACCTACCAGCTGGAAGACCTGAACGGTTAGCTGTTGCCTCATTCTTGGAACGCCGAGCATCTCAAGACTTACTACCCGTAAGATACAATTAAACACGCTGTAATTGAAGTCGACTCAATAAAAGTTCTATTTCATATAAGTACCCAATGTCGGGTTAGTAACAAAAAAAAAAAAAAATTACAAAAAGAAAAGTATAATGTCCGACTCTCCCGTTTAGTCAGAATTCGAATCCTAGGCGACGCCCGAGGGGCCGGCCTCGTCAGCAGCGGCATCTCCTTCAGCGGCTTCGCCCTCGGTAGCCTCGGTGGTCGGACTGTCGACTTCGAAGGCTGAGAGATCGAGATCAGGGAAGGCCGCCCTCATCTCCAAAACGCAGGCCTTGTAACCAACTTGATAAAGGTGGTCCCTCTCCTCCTCAAACTCGGTAGATTCGAGGAAGGCCTCCACGGCTCGATCTCGCTCCTCTTCGGCTCGGCGCGTTTCTTCCCGAGCTTCTTGAACAAGGCCGACAGCCTCGGCCTTCGCGCGAGCAAGAGCACCCTCGCACTCGCCGTGAACTTGGAGAAGGCGCCGCTCCCTCTCCTCGGCCTCTTGAAGAACCGAAGTAAGACGAGCATTGTTGGCCTTGACTCCTTCGAGAGCTGCACGGGCGTCCGCGGCCATCTTCCGAGCGATAGAGAGATCGCCAGTTATAATGCCAATCCGGCCCTCAGCGATCTCTCTACGACCCTCAGCCTCGGCCGCGACCTTCTTCGCAGTCTCCGCCTCAGACGCGAGCTTCTGGGAGGCAGTCAGCTCCGAGCTTACTTTGACGAGGCAAGGAGCCAGCTGCAATACGAAGACGGTGAGCCGTGCTAAAAAACTTAGCCAGGAGCGACACAAGATTGGAGAAAAGTTCACCTCAAAAAGCAGCCTCGCTGAAGGATCGAGGGTGTGGGCTGTCGGGGCGTTGTAATAGCTGGTGAAGTCTCTCTCGCTCCCGTGGGCGAGCGCCCAAGGAACCATCCCCGTAATGATCTTCGTGAAGGGGGACTCCTGTTGAGTCATCTCCCTTCTAGGGGATTCTTCGCGCGGGGCCTCCCTCGGCCCCAAGACCTCCTCAGCAATAGGACCCGACTCAGGTGTCACCTGAGTCACTGGATGGATCAGCTCCGCATCCTCGGCCCTCTCATCAGGGTCAGAAAGGACGACCACCTGGGGAACGGCGGGCGTAACAGCGGGTGGACTGACCGTTTCCTTCCCTTTGCCCGTGGTCTTCTGCTGCTTTGAGGGCCGAGACACGGACAACAGAGCCGATCTCGGGGGGGGCCTTCACTTTGGAAAGAGGCTTCAATGCGGGACGAGGCTCGGCCATGCTCTCGGGCGCAGGCCTCAGAATAGGGCGAGCTTCGGGGAGGTCTGCAAGGACGAGTAGTAAGAATGAGAGAGCAAACAGGAAACCAAAAAGATAAATATAAAAAGGCGGTATACCTGAGACGAACGAGTCTAAGCCTGCGAGGTGAAGACGCTCAGGTTGCAGAAGCAACTTCCAAGATCGCTCTTCCGCACTTAGCTTCCTCAGCTCTCTTATCCGAGTCAGAGCGCCGGACTCGAGCTTCCCTCTCCTCTTCGAGATATCTGCAAGACATTGTAGAGTCGAGATCAGCGGAAGAGGATATAAAAATGAAGAGTAAGAAAAGGAAAGATCAGTGGACCGAGGCGCCGAGTCACCTGCTCTACGGAACGTGCGGGATACTTGAGGCTCGTACGGCCATGCGTCAGCCGACTCCCACCGACCGCACGCCCAAAACCACCTCTCCTTCCAGAACTTATTCGAAGTAGGTGGGTCGGTTATTAGAGATCCCCCCTTGCCTCTCCACGCACTCAGAAAGTAGAGGCCAGGGAAGTTGGGATTTGGTCGGACTTGGTACAGATAGAAGAACTCGTCGACCGTGAGAGAAGGTTGCTCTAACTCGGAGCAAAGCACGGCACACCCGAAAAAGTTTCTCCACGCATTTGGGACGATTTGGTCGGGGGCTATTTTGACTCGAGAGAGAAAGTCACGGGCAATGGGCTGGAGTGACAGGCGCAAGCCACATTGCATCGTGACTTGGAAAATCGCGACCATCCCTGCAGGGGGATGGTCAGGCAAATCACCCGGACGAGGGAGACGAAGGACCATCGAGTCAGGGACATGGTATCCAGCTCTGATTCGGTTTAAATCAGATTCGTTGAGGATGAAGGTAACAAGACCGCTGGGCTCGTCTCCTTCTCCTCTCGAAGGCGACCCCGAAGCCTTCGCAGTCCGGTTCACAGGGTATGGAACGGCCGTTCCTTCGCCCGTGATTAAGTCATCCTCTCCCTCTCCCTTCTCATCCTCCATCTGATCCACCCAAGGGTTAGGCCTCCCTGGACGAGTCACCAGAGATGTCCCACCGCTGGATGGACCGGTCTGGGCAGGACGCTCAGCCGATGGGCTGCTGGATTCCCTGACAAGCCGAAATGCGGCGTCAGCTCCAACGGCGAATTCCATCAACAGGGAAGGTGGGTCTGTAACGTCCCAAAGGTGTTGGGACACACCCTCATCTACGGACATTTCCTCCTGAGGGCTTTGAGAGCCGTGTGCAGCCATTAAAGCTGATAAAAGAGGAAGGAAAGGACTCACCGAAGAAATCGACGACGACTGCAAGGAAGAGGAGACAGCGGAGGAGGAGAGGAACAAGCGAAAACGCGCTTGGGATCAGACACAGACGGGAGGAAGGAGGGCGAAAATAAAGTTTATGCCGCCCTCCCGCCCGGGTCTTTTATAGTCGCGCCACGTGGCCGGGCCATTATGGCAAAAGCGAATCGACGTTCGCCTCGGCTCCCCCGTTCGACACGTGGCGACCACTGATCGACTGCTGTGAAATCGTGGCCACGCGTTCGCCTTTTATACGCGGACGGAACGAAGTGACGGCTGGCCGCACGTGCGACATTGGAAGACGCAACGTCCCACGCTAGGGACGACTCAAAGAACATTAAATGCTTCATCATTGTCTCGGATGCTAATGCAAACCGACCGAGAAAATCGTACTCCTTACTGTCATAGACGATATAAGGAGTAAGGGGGGCTCACTGTTGGGGAAAAAATGTGTCAAGCTCGGGTCAAGTCCTGAGACTCGGATGAGTGTAGGTCGGCTTCGCCGACACTGTCTGAAGAATCCGAGACAACACCGACAGAACAGAGGATAGGCCGGGAGGCGTAAGCAAGGACGATTAAAGTCGCTCTGTAAGAGTGATAACCTCGCCTGCATAAACCCACTAAAGGCCGAGCGTATTAAAGTCGTTCAGCCGATAGAATAAGATCCCCTCAGGGAGTTGATTCTGTCGGTCACGGCTGGGAACCCGTCCTCCTGTGTCGGCCGAGACTCTCCCAGGGTCGGTCACGACCTGGCCGAGACTCCCACAGAGTCGGTCGAGATCTAGCCGAGACGGAGTGGGGCGGAACGAGGACAGATGCTGATCTACGAAAATCCAGGGATACGGGTAGCGGATCCCGAGATTCTCGGCATCCTGAGCAATACCAGGAGAAGAATCCTCTGAAGATAAGGATTGACAAACTGTATAAATCTCTAGGCTTGGAACAGAAGAAGGTACGCAATACTAACCGAGACAAGCTCTTGGCTGTAATCCCGATAACTGACTTAAGCATCGGAGGTTCCCCGGCTCTAGCCAGGGTTCCCTTGACATTGTTTTCTGTGCAGGTGAAGGAGGGTTCGTCTGAAGGAAACCGTCCCATAAAAATACTGCAACAGATTCCATTTATGTACGCGTACAACTTCTATTGTTCTGATCATGACATACAATTATATTACTTTTGTGAATGAACGAATTTTATCTTTCAAAACTTAATTAGTGAAAATCTATTAAAAATATTCATATAAAACATAAATTTATTTTTTTTAAGTAGTTTACAATAAAATCCAACTGTTTATTCGATTTGACATCTTAAATAAATTTCCTATGAATTGTCACCAATAGGCAATTATATACGATTTTCTTTAATCCCATTTTCGTGATCTAATCTCAATTTAGTCACTTTTAATGCAATCGAATTTGTTGCAGGGCCTAGAAAATGCATATTAATATAATGCAGTTGAATTTTTTACATGGCCTTGAAAATGCATATTAATATAATGTAATCTAATGACAACCTTATACCTTGGTGCAAAGAAATAAAGACACATGAGTCATCTATGAAATTATCACGCTCGCATAGTGACTAGTGAGTGGCTATAAATCCACCCATTGCTTGTGAACTTTGTTCCAGTGTATGCAACTCAATTTACATGTCGTGAATGATGAAGTGCTTTTTACCTGTATGATCATCAGATGGGATTTGTCTGATTAACTAATGATCTATCCCCAATCCTAGTTGTAATACAATGGCTTACCTAATCTAACTAATCTAACTAGGTATAGATTCGCTCATGCCAATTTATATAAAATGACATTCAGAACATCTCACAAATCAGGGTGGAGAAACATGTCACACATACGTGAATCATTTGTATTGTGCATATGAGAAAAGGATTAAGCTTTTAATCATTGAATATCAAGATTGCTAATTTAAATGTTCGTGTATATATCATTATCAAATAATTACAACAATACATATAAAATCAAACTTAAAAAAAATTCATAATAATAAAGTAAATAAATATGTCGACATGTTAGTAACTGTTTGATATTTTGCATGACGTCTCGCCTTGTGCATGCCACATCCACTCCCTTCTCTCTAAAAATGATAAACTCATTTGATCTTGGGCCAGAGTCATACTATAAAGATAGTCTATTTTTATGATTAAATATAGTTATTGTATGACATAAATATCAATTGTTCATAGTTGAATGGTTACATGGGTATGCTATTGGTTTCTTTAATATTTTTTTTTTAATGAAATAACTTATGAGAGGCTCCTGAATCATCTCTAGAGACTTTAAGGGATTTGTTGTGAAAACGAAAAATAAATTATTTGAGAAAATTGAAAAAAATAAAATAAAAGAGTTTCAGTCAAGCTGAGCCTCATAAGATTTAGGGCTTGGACAGCACTATTAAGTTGTATTAAATGGGATTGAATTATTAATTCCACTTTGAAATTCAGAATAACATGTTTGGAAGGAGTGTGAGATGATATTAAAATTAACTATGTAGGTTTTGAAAAATAAACTTTGTGTTGGAAAGTGTGAGATGTGTTTACTGATCCCAAGGATGATGAGTTTTTACTGCATCCATGTTCAATCCAAACGCAAATCCCACCTAATGCAACGGCCAAACAATCCCTTCCGAGTTGAGCTGACTAGCTCTGACATGCAATAAGCTCGTCCGAGTTGACCTGAGTCAAGTCTTCTCCATCCTACAAAATTCAGGATCTTAACTTGATCCGGGTCTGGTCGAGCTTGCGGACACCAAACTCGAACAAGTGTTCAAACCATGGCTCCACGTCTCATGTAGACTTGCCTTACACGCAGGGATTTAAATCACCGTCCGAAACTTGGAATATCCGGCAATTAGATCATCCACATTTTCGAAAGAAGGCATCTAGAGAGTAGACCATCGCCTGATGAATGGATATGATCTTGCACACGTGCGAGTTGTTCCCACCCTAGGCGACTGCCAAAGAAATCCACTCGATTGAGTGAATTTATAATTACTTTTTTGAAAGGCTAGTGGGATAGAAAGTTGCAGGCAGGACCAAAGTGTGCTACAGTACCTTCAGATCATCCGTACAGCATGAATATATTTGCGTGACTCAAGTGGGCCACAGCTATGATCGTGTTGGACAATTGGATAGAGGGTTCCACCTTGAACAGCACTTGATGATTTCAGGCATTCAAACGAGCTCTGCAAAGTGGACGGTAAGGATATTCTTCTTTAACCGTCCATTTTCCATGCCTGATCATCCATCATGTTTAAATTTGAATCATGTGGAATCATGGTGGATGCTCTGTATAGTATTTTGCGCCCACTGTGTGAAGAGTAAGTTGTGGCTCAATAACCGGATTCTCGTGTGATTAAAACCATTTGGACTGGTACATGTGTCAAAGATCTGAGCCATTCATTTGTTAAGATAAACTGGTGATTATCATGGACAAAAAATTGACGTAGGTCCGCTAGCTAGTCTGGTCAAACTTAAAATGCTCATGCGTGTACGAAGTGTCAGAGAATTCATTCAAAATATAGCCGGACAACATACGTGTTAAAGATCCTAGCCATTCATCAATTAGTGACGTTTTGAATATGCTATTTACTATGATTCTGTACACACGTGGTATATTTTTTTTAATTTTTTTTTTATACACACGCACATACACTCACGCCACACGCACACACACCCCACACACGCACACCGTGGGATTTCACCACCATGGGTACTCGAACCCTTGATCCGGTGTTGAAGCTCTAGGAAGTCTACCACCCGGGTAAGAGTAAAGACCCACACGTGGTAAATAAAGTGGAGTTAAAATGTGATTTATATCGGATCTTTTTTATATAACTATTACTTAAAATTTTACCAAAAAGCCGATATCAAAAGGAAGTACACTCCCACACGTGTTATTTAAATATCTCGCACGTGTTGTGCTTCTCACCTGAGATTTCTAAAGGAGGTTGACGAGAGCGGCTCTCACCTTTGCCGCACGACGGGATGATCCTGACCTTTGATGTAAAAGGTCTCACCGTACACAGCCCATACTAAAAAAGCTCCACTGATTGAATATTCTCACCTTCCATGCTTCGGTGTGCTAGAAAGAGATTTTTGGAATGTTTTGTTTCCCAAATCACCATTCACCAAATATGGGTTCGTTATTGAGCGGGACTTTTTCCACATGGGCCATCTACTTTTGTCTACTTTCAGATGAACGGTCAGGATCATCTGGATAACTCATGAAGTAAACGTTTAGGTGCGCTATTGATTTGCAATTACTATTTGAATAATGTGGACGGTTGTTCAGATGGGAGCAGAAAATGCAGCGCATCAGTTAATTTGATTCCGACTTTCCAAAAGTAACAACTGAATGTGCATCAAGATTCCCGCCCATGATGAATAAAGGGCTGGGATCTATCGGTACCCAACATCTGAGGGGGAGCTTTTATATAGTCCGGCAGTGAATCACACTTGATCCACGGGCACTAAATAGTTTTCTACACATGGGGTACATCAACTCAAATCAGATTGTTGGATTTTATTTTTTCATTTTTAACTGTCCAAAAAATGTCCACCATTCAGGAGTTAGTTAATCAAATGAGTGTAATTTTTTGTTCATAGTATATCTTGACTGGGTCTCATCATGTATACTACGTATGCAATTTCCAAGTACCTGCGTATCACTCATCACGATCTGCCGGAGTATCTAAGTTCTTCTCATCTCTGAAAAACCAAAGCGAATTTGAAGTTCGAAATGGTCAAAATTAATGTGCGTGCACGTTCACCTGTGCCCTGCATCGTTGACATGGGGCCCTCTCCGTTTTCTTTCCTCTCATTTCCTTTTCTTTTCTTAGCCTTTTTTAGTTTTTTATTTGTTTTTCTAAATGAGCCACAATCTCTAAATTGAGATAACGTATGAAGAGATTTTTGAGACGTGCTATGAATGGAAAAATGATGCAGATTGAAGCCACTTTCATTGCAGATGTTGACGTTCGTGCACTTGTCTCCAATGGAAGAACGGTGCAGATTGAAGTCACTTTCATTGAGCGTAAGACATAGCTGCTATTTCTAGGAGATGAGATTTATACTCTTGCAGTGGGTGATAGATGATACACTGGCACTTAGAAATTACTTAGAAATTGCATACTTGGCATACAAGTCCAATTGAACTGTATAAATTATGGGTCCTTGTTTTGATGTATAAAGAACCAAGAATTATAGTTATTTGATTGAACAGACTATCAGATTGATGGATATCTATTGGACGGTTACAAATGAAAATATACAATCGTTCAAACAAAGTGTCCGCGAACAAATAAGGGGTTAGAAGCATTACTGTAAATTAGATACTCTGGGTCTCACAATTTATTGGGTTTAATTGAATCACTGTATGACATGTGTACAATTTATGAGTGCCTGTGTATCTAGGGTTATCTAGATGGCAGAGTATCATTCTGTTTGTATCTTGGTCCTCAAAAAAAAAAGAAAAAAAAGAAGAAGAGAAGAAACGTGTCTTCTTTACATATTATGTTGGGGTCTTGTTCTAGAAGATGATACATGAGGGCCAATACCAAACGCGTGCAGGAGAACATGCGTGATTTCGATCGTTCATCAGGCAGGATGCACCTTGCATGTGCTCGGGTTACTAATATGCTGGTCTGATTATCGAGTGTGTAATGTGGACCATTAGTTGATTTCGTTGAACTGTTCACCTGATAAGCAGAATGACTTGATTGCCCTGGATCAACGCACGAACAAGGTGATCAGAGCTGCCTGATGAGTGGTCCACCTAGATCTCACACGTAATTGGCATGTGTAATATATGATCTTTTGAGGCACACAAAAATGAGGATTTCGTTTTAACGGCCAGTTATATACCATGAGTAGAGCTGGGCACAGGACGACTAGACTCATCCCGATCTGTCTCGAGTGGGTGAGTCAATCCAAGTCCAATTCAAACTCAAACTGAGTTAAGTTCGAGTCATCCGGTAACTAGACTCGACTCGATCTGAAATCCAACTCTACTCAGTCCAAAACTCGACTGATCATGTGTGTATCAAATATGACATTTTAAATCTGAGATGCCATCTAGTTGATGGAGAGGTTGCAATTCTATCAAGTGAATCTGGTTTTGAATTGTGATTTCAACTTGTGGATACTCACCGCATCCAACCCAACTCGGTATTTGTGACTGGATCAGGCTTAGTCTGGATTAGTCAAGGCTAGACTCGGACTTAGATAAGGTCACGCATGCTGAACTTGGTACCGAGTCGGATCAGGTTTGATTTAGGCCTATTTTGAAATCAGATCAAGTCGGATCAGCCCTAACTCGATCCGACTCGACTCGATGCCCAACTCTAAACATGAACATAACACGTAGCATATGCATGCAACAAGTTGGGAATAACAAAGAAGCATTCCAAAGGAAATGTGGGACAATACGTAAGTGCATGCTTAAATCAATCGGTGATGACCAATCTTTACCATTTTCCTTTCTATGGGTCATTAGAGTTCCCAATCCAACTAATTTTTATATAAGCCGATGTCTTAATAAAAAATGATGGATCAAATTTATGAAATAGATGTCACGGGTCGTCATGTAGGTCTTATAAAGTCTCTGTCCCCCAAGTTACTTAATTAAGCACTTTATGAAAATTACATGTAAGGAAGGAAATGAAAGGAAGTGGGTTTCATCTAAGCCATTCATGGTATGTGGTAAAATTAAAATCACCTATTTCCTAACAATTGCATTTTAAATGATAATTTTATTATTTGATAAATAAAATTCCAAAAGAGTTGTTTAGCCATGAATTAGGGGGAATTAGAGGGTAGTGCAAATCCAGGAGTTGTTTGGTAGCATGGATTGGAGGGCATTACAAATCCAAAAAATTGACAAGCCTCGGCTATGCTAAGTTTTGCAGTGTCTCTCTTTTGTTTAGATTACCAATATTCTCTATTTTTGCTCATTTTTAAAGGTAGGAGAGTCATGCATGTACTATAGGTGTGTTGGGCTAATAATCTATTTTACATGATGTGACTTGCTAATAATATTTCAAAACAATTAAATTATCACTAAATTTACATCAATAGAATGACAAGAGTAGTTCAAACATTGGCAATGCAAATCATCGGATAAAAAATGTTGATTTGTTGCTCAATTGTGATCCTATGATTGTGACATATCCGAGGCTTGTAATTTCATCAATTTTTTTTTTTTTTTAAAAAATCAAAGTATATATTTCAATGAGCTTGTTATAATTATTGTATCAAACATCACGTGTACATCGATTAGGGATATTAAAGTTGACCAAGTAATCAATATCAAACTCCTTTAATTAGGGTTTTACGCTTCAAGATTCGGACCTTAACCCCCCAATAAACATTTAAAGATTTTATATATTCTCCTTTCTAAATTGACATATGTCGATATTTCAAGTATTTCTTTTGAAGTGCATAACACTGAAGTTGCTAAAGCTATTAAAGACTCTTCTGCCTCTTCTTGGAGAGTGAGTGATATAGAGCGGATCACAGACACTTTCATGTCCAAGATGGATCAAAGAAGGCCTGATCAAAGGCAGAAGTCATCAAGACCATCAGAACCTTAAAATAAGCATATTTTACAAATGAGATGAGTTACTCGACGTACCAGATGTGATTTTGGGGTAGGATGTGCTACTTTAGCCAACCAACCTCGCTATGCCGGGTTGCCCACACCGAATTTGTGAGATTCCATCATATCTATGATCGAATTTCATGTTTAATTTCGTTTTTACTATAAATAGTAAGTTTTTTTTTTAGTATAACTCTTCATCCGTTGGGTTTTAGGAGTTGTGTCCAACATAAAAAGTGTTTAGAATAATTAAGAGAATAACGTGGTTAAGCCGCAGAGGACATTTACTATAAAAGTAAATTTACTTTTTATAGTAAATTATGAATTTTAGAGAGTTTTAGTCATAATTTGCTTCTGATTTCTCTTTTATTGGTTGGTTGTAAACTCGTTTATTTCAATCAATCAATTAAAATTTGAATTTATTAGAATTTATTTCTGTTTTCTTGCTTTTTTTCCTCGTGGATTCGAGAAGTCTCTGTGAGGAGTCTAGAGAAGCTTCATGGATTCGTAGTAGTTATCCTTGAGGAAGACGGTGATCGACCTCATCATGTTCATCCCTGTGTCAGTGAGCCAGTATGCAAGAATCTTCACTCGCTTCACTAGCCTATGCTTTCTGCTTGCATTGCCTCGGGGCATCATCTTCGCCTTATCAACGACCTTAGCATATCGCATCGCCTTGGATTGGTTGCTCAACTTCATTCTAACATTGAGATTGTCGTCATATCCTAAGCAGCTACTTGACTTTGGGTGTGCTCAGGATATGGGTTTTTCATAGTGTTGTTCTCCTCCCCAAGACGGAGGGTATTTTGCTTTTTCTTTCTTTCTCTCTTAGTATTTTAGGAGAAATTTTTACCTTGCTTTTCCTTGGTGCTAATAGTTCATCTATGTATTTTTAGAATTTTACCTCTTGGAAGTAATAAATTCTAAACTTGCCTTCCAAAAAATAGAAGAAAAAATAATCAATATCAAACTCCTTTAAATCTACCACATAATTTCAATGCATAGCTATTTTTACATTATAGGAGATTCCAAATCAAAGGTGCAAAACATAATTAGAATATCCAATCCTTAGGATTGCCAATCTAGGTATTCCTAAGCTACGCTGCCAAATGAAGCCAGGAGTAAAATTGTCAAAATTAATTTTAGTACAGACACTGATATAAATTAATAACATCTGACCCTCCATCAAGAATGTGTATATGGCTCCGTTATCTAACCTGTTTATCTGATTAGCCTTGCATTATTATTCTGCCACAATTTTCTTGAAGGAACATGCTAATAATTTGATTGGTGTCCTAGTAATTGATGATTAAGAAAAACCACCTCAAAGGGTCTCATTCAATGGAAAAAGATAAGGACGAAACTTCTATGTATAGCATTTGGTCATCTTGGATCATATGTAAATAACCTGCCAGTGTCTTTGAATGATAGAGTTCCAGGGATTAATAATCTAGGCCATTGATATAATGCACATCGCACATCAAATGGACAAGGTTCCTATCCTCTTCGTGCAATCCTAACCATCTGATTTGTGGCACACAAATAAACTAAGTAAAATGTAGCAACGGTTCACATTCAATGGAAAAGAGAACTCTAATTAATATGGGTGGGTAGGGTATTCCACTCTGGAAAGCTTTTGAGGCACAGTCAGTGGGAAGCACCAAACCAGTGGCCTGGATTACTGCAATATGGGTCCCACTCATCATAAGCGAATTACCTAACTATACTGGACTTGGCATCATTGGGTTGAGGATATTATAATTCCTCTCACCTAATTCCTCCTCTTAAAAACAATTTTAATTGCACTTACAGAACAAGGCAATTCCTTTCGTAAATCTTTAAATAAGCTATAAAGAGTGCTTAATTGCACTTATAGAAAAAGGCAATTCCTTTCGTAAATCTTTAAATAAACTATAAAGAGTGCTCGATGAGACATCGAACTTATATCAGAAGGTAGTCTCACAACACCAAACTTTCAAATTTAGTAGTTGTACACCTTGGGATCTAAGGAAGTCTATCAAAAGACTAAGTATTGCTAAACTGATCTAACCCAATACCGTGTATAATCTATCTTAATAGCCCAAACGATGGTTGGGTCACTCCTAACTTTGGGGCATCCAACTTTCATGATGGACATGGATGAACTGAATAACACAAGGCTCACCATCCATAGCACTGGCTTCGGGATTATAGCAAAATCCTCCATTAAACTCTATATTTTAAGGGGGGGGGGGGGGGGGGGTGTGTGTGTCTCGCCCGAATGAATTTGTTGGTACTAGTCCAACAAAGTGCAACCCTTACCATGGGGCCCACTTTGATGTATGTATTTTGTATTCACAATGTCCACTTATTTTCTAGAGTATTTTAGGACATTATCCCAAAAAATAAGCATATCCTATCATCAAGTAGACGATACCGTACGGAACCGTGGTGATTGAACACCCTATCGCACCTTAATGTTTTCATAGTGTTCATTTGCTGTCCAATTTTCTGATAAGGTCTAATCAAGGTAAAAAACAAATATGAGCTTGATTGAGAACTTTTGTGGCCCATTAATGGTCAACCACCACCGTTTCCTATGGTATGGTCCACCTCTACTTCATTTTTTAGATAACACCATAAAATAATCTGGAAAAATGGATGGACAGGGTGGATACATAATACATACATGAAGGTAGACCCCACGGTTCGGGCCGCACTGTCTTGACTCTTGAGTGAGTTTGGGGTCTCACCTAATCCGCGCACATATTTTACGGAAGAAAAAACTTTTACAATTGTTTTAACCTTTAAAAATGCATATGTTTCAAAAGATGCCAAAAAGTCCGTCTTTTGCTGCCAAACTGAATTAAAACGCATTTTTTAATAAATAAAGTTTGTTTTATTCAAGAAAGAAAATTCTCTCTTTTCCTGCTAATGCATTATTTTAGTAAAACTTGTTTTATTCAAGAAAATAAAACACCTGTACCCGAGCATCTCATTGGCTTTATTATGGGCGTTTCTATTTGTTTTTTTAAATGGTATTTGTTTCTGTGTCTTTATCCATCAATAGTCAATTAAATACTAGCATTTTCAGCCTTTTTGTCACATGCCATTTTGCTATCCATGCACAGTAAGAGACAAACACATCCCGTTCAAGCGTCGTTAGTCCATGCTCAGCACATGTGAGAATGTAACGGTACACATGTATCTGCTCGCACCTGGTAGACGTCCACACGGCCAACTAGTTAGGATTTAAGTCCAGGCTGAATACTTATAGTCACAGGATTATGAGCCAACACATAATCGTTTGTGGATGTATACCCACCGTTGGACCTACAAGAATAAGAAAGATATCGATAGTGAGGGGTGCCAACGATCAGGTATGAACTCATCGATGTCTACGTTAGGTTGAAAATTTTGGGTTAATGATTAGACAATGTATTTTCTAGCTTAGCTCTTTTAATTTAGGGTAACGGTATTTATTGGGTACTTAAGCAGTTTTGAAACCATTGTTTTTTAATTAGACACATTGGACAATCTATATTTGAATAGGAAACTGCTCTGAAATTGTTGTTCGGCTTGCCTCAGTTAGCGTGTTCTTCCGACAAGATCAGTTTAGGCACTTTTTTTCTAAAACTGTGGCGTAATCCTCTCTAGGTTAAGGTAGGGAGAGCTAGGATCTCGAGCTCCTTACCATGTGAGTTCTCTCCTATGTTGTGAAATTTATACAGATTAATGTAGTTTCTGTATAATATGGAAACCGAAAATAATATGGACAGGCTGAAGCACGTCTGAAAACGCTGTCCTTAAAGCGTTATTTGCCCCAACTCAAGTAAATTGAGTATGCTGATAGGTTACAGGCAAATTGCTTCTAGGATACGACGAGCCTGGTGTGGGTCTGCGTTCAGCAAACACGAAGGCCCACCAAATGGAACTCAATTTCACTATTTCTGGCAGTATTACAATATAAAGAAAAATCCCAAAATAAGAAAAGAAGAAAATAGAAAAGTGGTTTGCTCGATTAAGTTCTAATCTTCAGCCTGCTGGTTCGGTTGAACCGTCCTAGACCACACCGCTGGTCTGTTCTTCTAGCTAAGGTTGACACCTTGCTGTATTGAGAGGCTGTTTTCTAGAATTCGTATGGAGTTGCTGGAGTGAGTTGAGATGGATTTGGAACCTATCCAGGCCCTCCTTTTATAGGCTATGGTGGCTGGGGGTTATGGTCCAGGGAAATAAATCCCATGACCGTTTTCTGGCTGTTGAGAAAACTAGCCGTTTTATGGCCGTTTTCTGACCGTTGTGCATGGGCCATTAAGCTGCTGCATGCTGACCGTTGTGAGACAGCAGCTAGCCGTTTTATAGCTGTTGGGGCTAGCCATGCAGCAGTTTCAGCTGGACCCTGCACTTATTGCACAGCTGTTACAGAATTTCTGCAACAGCTCTTTTTCAGCCCTCTATATATTCTAAGGGACTCTCATTCAGTCCTTTAGATTTTCGTCCAACCAACCATCTGCCTTAGCCACTAGTCGCACCGCGACTCGCACACGTCTCGCTGCGGTTCGCGAAGGGAGCGACCCTCTGCGACACGATGCGCACGTGCGAAGTGCAAAGTGCGCCACTAGCGCCTCTACAGCCACACTGCCTCACATGCCCACGCCCTCGCACCGAGCCCGAGACCGTGACCGAGACCGAGACCGAGACCGAGCCCGAGCCCGAGCGCGAGCGCGAGCGCGAGCGCGTGCGCGTGCGCGGTGTTCCAGTGCTTCGCACTGGAACACGCAAGTCCCATGGTCCACGGACTAGGTAGGCAAATATTATGGTACTCCACTATTATCATTTAAACCACTTTTCTTTCTCTTCTCTTTCCCATGTGGGACTATTCCCAAAGCCCCAAAAGTTTTTCAAAAAATAACTTTTTTATTATTAAAATATTTTTTATTAAAATCAATATTTTACAACAATCCCCCACTTGATTTTTTATAAAAATATTTTCTCGGTTAAACATACTGCCAGAAGAATTAGCTTATATGCATAAAGAAAGATATCTTTCGATTTTAATCTTCCCTTAGTGTAAGTATCTCAAAACTCTATCGAAATGACTGGTAGCCGCAGCTTTGAACCAGTTATTTCTAGATAACAGAGTTGGAGAAACCACACACATATTCGCTATGTGTTGTTAGAGTTCCCACAATCTTGCTCAGCACAATTAATGGCCATGTGCTTATCCTAATTCGTGAACGATCCCGAGAGAAAACTCTTAACTCTCATGAGAGACGGCACCATCTCTACGTTCATATAGGTGAAATCCTTCCAGTGTCTCCGTTACTATAAGACACTTGTCCTAAAGACTGGAATTCATTAAGAGTTCTAAGACTCAACCCTCTTTCGTAACGCTCAGCACTTATCTATTATGGATGAGGTTATATAATTTAGTGCTGAAAACTTTCCACTTATCAGTGACTTGTTCTTACCCATTAAACCCAAGATTAGAGATTTTCTGATTTTAGGTTGGGTTACCATCACTGGTGGAACTTTGGTTGAAGAGTTTCAACCCCATCCCTCTAGATGTAGCCTTTACTACCTCTCTCGGTAGAGGTTTAGTGAAAGGATCTGCCAGGTTATTGCTTGATTTCACATATGAAATAGCAATGATTCCATCTTGAATCAATTGTCTGACATAATCATGTCGAAGACTAATATGTCTAGACTTACCATTATAAGTACCGCTATAGGCTCTAGCTAATGTGGCTTCACTATCACAATGTAGTGATACAGCCGATATAGGCTTTACACAAAAAGGAATTTCTAATAGAAGATCCCTTAGCCACTCAGCCTCTTTGCCTGTTGCAGCTAGGGCTATAAATTCAGACTCCATAGTCGAGTGCGTTATGCAAGTCTGTTTCTTGGATCCCCAAGATACAGCAGCACCTCCTAGAGTGAATACCCACCCTGTAGTAGACTTATTGTCCCCTGCACTCGATATCCAGCTCGCATCGGTATATCCTTCCAATACGGCAGGAAACTCTGAATAAAATAGTCCTAAGTCTTTGGTTGCTTTTAAGTAACCAAGGACTCTACTGATTGCATTCCAGTGTTCATTACTGGGGTTACTAGTAAACCTACTAAGTTTACTCACAGCATATGCGATATCAGGTCTAGTGCATTGCATAGCATACATAAGACTTCCTATAGCACTCGCATATTCTAATTGTGCAACTGTTCTTCCAGTATTTTCTTTTAGTTTGATACTTGGATCAAATGGGGTTTTTGCTTCCTTTATATTCAGATGGTTAAACTTGTTTAGTATCTTCTCAATATAATGAGATTGACACAAAGCATAACCCCCACAATGTTTTTTAACTTTGACACCTAAGATGGTATCAACTTGTCCAAGATCCTTCATTTTAAATACGGAAGAAAGAAACTTCTTTGTTTCAGTCACACCTTCCATTTTATTACTTATTATTAACATATCATCAACATATAAACAGATAATAATGATATGACTACCATCTTTTTTAGAATATATGCATTTATCAGCTACATTATGCATGAAACCATGAGATAGTATTTTGGAATCAAACTTCTCATGCCATTGTTTAGGTGCTTGTTTTAATCCATACAACGATTTGACTAATCTACATACTTTGTTTTCATTTCCTGGTAGAACGAAACCTTCAGGTTGTTCCATGTATACCTCCTCATTGAGGTCACCGTTCAGGAAAGCAGTCTTTACATCCATTTGGTGGATGTGAAGATGATGTATGGAAGCTAGCGCAAATAATATCCTAATGGATGTTATCCTAGCTACAGGTGAGTATGTGTCAAAGTAGTCTATCCCTTCTTTTTGTCTAAAACCCTTAGCTACTAGTCGAGCTTTAAAGGTTTGGATAGTCCCATCAGTGTGATATTTCTTCCTAAATACCCATTTGCAACCTATGGGTCTAGAACCTGGAGGTAAGTTTACTAGTTCCCATGTTTGATTTGATAGTATAGATTCCATTTCATCATTTATAGCTTCTTTCCAAAAAGCTGAGTCTCTAGAGGATATAGCTTCCTTATATGTTTTAGGATCATCTTCTATAGTCATTACTATAGGTATTCGTCTTATAACATTTTCTCTATCTGCTTCTACCAGATGAAAAATGATGCGTTGTGAGTCTATATAGTCATCTCCAAAACTCTTCTCTATTCTAGTTCTTTGACTCCTACGAGGTTCAGTGGGAGCTTCCATTATATGTGGAGCTGTGCTATTTGGTTCTCTATTAGGAGTTTGAATTTCATTATCCTTTGACTCCAAGGATAGTGAGTTCTCAAAGAATTCAACGTCTCTTGATTCTATAATTGTATTAGACTCCATGTCTAGAAGTCTATAAGCTTTACTATTTTGTGCATACCCTACGAAGGCGCACTTAATAGCTCTTGGTCCTAACTTGGTTCTTTTTGGGTCAGGAGTTCTGCAGTATGCAAGACACCCCCACACTTTAAGATATCCTAGGTTAGGTTTTCTACCTCTCCATGTTTCATATGGAGATACTTTATATTTTTTAGACGGAAGTCTGTTTATTATATGGCATGCTGCAAGCAGTGCCTCACCCCACAGATTTAGTGGCAACTTTGCTTTTATTAGCATTGAGTTGACCATTTCTACTAATGTTCTATTCTTCCTTTCAGCTATTCCGTTTTGTTGAGGTGTGTATGGAGCTGTACATTGATGTACCAGTCCATGTTCTTCACAGAAGTAATCGAATTCATTCGAGAAGTATTCTCCTCCTCGATCGCTACGGAGAATTTTTATCTTCTTACTTAGTTGATTCTCTACTTCTGCTTTATATATCTTAAACATGTTCAATGCTTCATCTTTGCTCTTTAATAGATAAACATACACATATCTAGAGCAATCATCTATAAAGGTTATGAAGTACCGTTTACCTCCACGAGTAAGAATGCCGTTTAACTCACAGATATCACTGTGCACAAGATCCAAAATTTGAGACGATCTTTCAACACTTGGAAAAGGTTTTTTCGTCATTTTGGATTGTATGCACACTTCACATTTATTAGTTTCATTATCTGTGTATGAGATTAAACCATTCTTAGCCATGAACTTCAAAGTACTATACCCTATATGGGCTAGTCTATCATGCCACAGTCCAGCAGATTCAACCATATACGCAGAAGTGCTACTTTCATTCAGAGAAAACTTAACCATCCCGTTACAAGCATATCCCTTTCCAACAAAATTCCCATTCTTGGATAGAATCAGTTTTCCTGACTCGTATACCACCCTTATACCTGGTTTTCCCAGAAGATCCCCAGAAACTAAGTTTCGCCTCATGTCTGGGACGTGCAGTACATTAGTTAGAATCACTTTCTTTCCAGAAGTGAATATCAGTTCGACAGTTCCTTTGCCGACGACCTTCGATCGGACTTCATTACCCATTTGGACTTCTTGACCATCGGTCAATTCCTCATAGGTTTTGAAGGCTGATTTGTCGTAGCACACATGTACTGTAGCGGCAGTATCATACCACCAGCCTGGAACTTTGCCTTGGATGGTATTCACTTCAGTGATCATAGCCACGATATCGCCTTCTTCTACTGCACTTGCCTCTTTTTTAGATTTGCGATATCGGCATACTCGAGCATAGTGCCCGATTTTTCCACAGACATGGCATGGGCCTTTGAACTTTCCGTTCTTCTTTTGGGCGTTTTTCTTGAATTTCCCTTTATTGGGTTTTAGGGAATCATCTTTCTCGGGATTCTTGTTATTGGTGTTTTCTACTGCATGTACCTTGGACGAGGCATTCCCGTTATCATTCTTTTTATCGCGGTTACGGGATTCTTCCTCAATCCTTAGGTGTTTCTGGATTTGTTCCAGTGTGTAGTCCTCGGTTTTATGCAGCAACTTCTTTCTATAGTCTTTCCACATTGGTGGCAATTTAGCGATTATAGCCCCAACTTGGAATGATTCAGGAAGATCGATTTTGATCGCTTTGATTTTGTTTACTATTAGCTGCAGTTCTTGGATTTGGGGCAGCAGCGGTTTATTATCTACCATACTGAAGTCAAAATACCTGGCGATGAGAAATTTGTTGGTCCCTTCTTCTTCAGCCTTGTACTTGAATTCCAGTGCGGCCCAGATCTCCTTTGCTGATGATGTCTGTTGGTACAGATCGTACAGGCGGTCGGAGAGTGCGTTCAGAATGTGTCCACGACACAATAGTTCGTCTTCGGCTCTTTTAGCACGGGCAGCCACTTGCTCAGGTGTGTCTTTGTCGGTTGCTTCAGGCAATGCTTGCAGATTTGGATCTAGTATGTAGTAGATCTTCAGCGCCGTCAGGAGAAATTTCAGCTTGTCTTGCCATCTTGTAAAATTGGTTCCATCGAACCGATCAAGACGTATCAAGTCCTGATTCATCAATTTAATAGATGAAACGCTATCGGCTTCCATTTTAGAAATAACGCTTTAAGATTGTTGTGAAATTTATACAGATTAATGTAGTTTCTGTATAATATGGAAACCGAAAATAATATGGACAGGCTGAAGCACGTCTGAAAACGCTGTCCTTAAAGCGTTATTTGCCCCAACTCAAGTAAATTGAGTATGCTGATAGGTTACAGGCAAATTGCTTCTAGGATACGACGAGCCTGGTGTGGGTCTGCGTTCAGCAAACACGAAGGCCCACCAAATGGAACTCAATTTCACTATTTCTGGCAGTATTACAATATAAAGAAAAATCCCAAAATAAGAAAAGAAGAAAATAGAAAAGTGGTTTGCTCGATTAAGTTCTAATCTTCAGCCTGCTGGTTCGGTTGAACCGTCCTAGACCACACCGCTGGTCTGTTCTTCTAGCTAAGGTTGACACCTTGCTGTATTGAGAGGCTGTTTTCTAGAATTCGTATGGAGTTGCTGGAGTGAGTTGAGATGGATTTGGAACCTATCCAGGCCCTCCTTTTATAGGCTATGGTGGCTGGGGGTTATGGTCCAGGGAAATAAATCCCATGACCGTTTTCTGGCTGTTGAGAAAACTAGCCGTTTTATGGCCGTTTTCTGACCGTTGTGCATGGGCCATTAAGCTGCTGCATGCTGACCGTTGTGAGACAGCAGCTAGCCGTTTTATAGCTGTTGGGGCTAGCCATGCAGCAGTTTCAGCCACTACAGCCTCACATGCCCACGCCCTCGCACCGAGCCCGAGACCGAGACCGTGACCGAGACCGTGACCGAGACCGAGACCGAGCCCGAGCGCGAGCGCGTGCGCGTGCGCGGTGTTCCAGTGCTTCGCACTGGAACACGCAAGTCCCATGGTCCACGGACTAGGTAGGCAAATATTATGGTACTCCACTATTATCATTTAAACCACTTTTCTTTCTCTTCTCTTTCCCATGTGGGACTATTCCCAAAGCCTCAAAAGTTTTTCAAAAAATAACTTTTTTATTATTAAAATATTTTTTATTAAAATCAATATTTTACAACATCCTATGCTGTAGATGCTCTTGGTGATACAAATCCTCCCTTTCAAGTTCTATCATTGGATAATTTATCTTAGAAATTCATCGTGATCCTTTGAATACCTTAGTTCGAATTCTTTTGTGATTTGTCGTTCATTCTCTCCGTACAAGAACCAATTCAGTTTCCCTGTAGCAATACTATCTGTCAGCCATATAAAGTCAGGCCCATGATATCGATGGCTGAAATTGAGTTAATAATATATCATAAACCAATTTACAGAGTGGGGCCCATGATCTCGACTGCAGAAATTGAATTATTAATATATCAGAAACCAGTCTACAAAGTGGGGCCATGATCTGGACAGCTGAAGTTGAGTTACTAATATAAACCAAAATTTGACTGCATGCCTATAAATAGGGTCCACGTTATAGGATATGTGTGGTCTATTTTCGTAGCTAATAGGATATTATGTGTTGTCTATTTAGTAAGTTGGAAATGGTTGATGTGGTTTCATAATTGCATTCATTGCACATTCAGATACAAGGTAAATAAATGGAATTAAAGGCAGGTTATGACATTAATTGAGACAATACCGTAGCGCCATAAAACCAGAATACGGTAGAGCCGTCCATATACAGTACACGTGGCAGAGGTAGTTCCGGTAGGGGTTGTCCATCTCGCTGGCAACATACTATTTATAAAACCACACTAATCAAATGATACGTAGCCATCATTCTTATGGGCTTTTGGCATTTAGGCAATCTATAACGAGGCCCACTGGTTTGACACTTGACAGGGATGAATTGTGATGAGGTTCATTACCGTCTTTCACAAGGAAAACTACTCTAAATCCACGGGGCTTCTCTAGATTCTTCTTCCCGAAGTCATTAGAAAAAGTAAGAAAATATAAATAAATTCATAAAATTTGTAATTTGACTGATGAATGAAATAAACGAGTTTACAACCCTTTAAATAAGGATAATAAGTAAGAGAAGAGCTTTTAGAATCAAATTACAACAAAAACTCTTAGAATTCACAACTTTCTATAGATAGTAAATTTACTATAGACGACTGTGATGTCTACCAGTGCACAAGGTTGCGTGGGGCACAACTCCTAAAGCTCAATGGTTGAAGAGTTATAATCAAAACTAAAACTATGTATAATAAAAATGGAATTAAAATAAGAAAACGATCACTGATCTGATGATATTTTTCAAATCCAACTTACGCAACCCAGCACAGCAAAATTGGATGGCTAAAGCATCTCATTTACCTCAAAATCATAAATTTTATGTATGGGATACACCCTATATAAGGGTCTAATAGTCTGCATTACTTTTGTCGTCGATCGAATCTTTTCTGATCCGTCTTAGCCATGAAATTATCCTCGCCATGCTCTACATCAACGCTCCCTACTGCCACATGTACTGCAGTCCCTATTGCATCATCTACCTTGAATGAAAGTTTTTTCTTGTGCTTCATTTTTGCTGGGATTTCTGTGTGGATCTATCAACAGTGCTACTTAAGACATCGCACACTCGTTCATTGTTTCAGAAATGACCTTTTAAGTATTCAATTAGATCTGCTTAGGACTGTGTATCTGCTTGTCCACGCAGTCCATCCCTTTTCAATATGATTAAAGAAAAGGTGTGTACGGCATGCATAAACAGATATATCACCATTTACTTCCCTTAAATTATTTCACCACTGCATTTAATCTTGGAGTAGATGTAACAGTGTAATCTTATTGGGATTTGTGACGACGCCAAAAAATTAAATTAAGGTGTTTATGGCATTATCTCAAGGCAACGTTTTTGTCAGTAAAATCATGTAAAAGCAACGGATGGTTGTCTGCATCATGCACAAAAGGGGCTGCTGGCAAGGAGATCGGAAGTAATTAATGTGGCTATCTATTTCTCTGCCCACACAATCAATGTATTATTTTAAAATACTTCAGCGTAAGTTTGGGCGGTGGGATTAGAAGGAATTCGGTGGGATGGGATTCATACGGGACTGTTTGATTTTCCAGTGGAACAGTGAATACCCGGAGAAAGGATGATAATTATTTCGCCGCACTCTTCCCCATAATTGATTTGACGGTTACTTTTTGGAGGTTAAAATGGCATATACTATAAAACATTTGTGGGTCCCACCATAATGCATCGTATATTTCCACCGTTCATCCATTATGTCAGATAAATTTATATTATAAACCAACAAATGAGGTATATTCAATGCTCAAGTGGACCACGCAATAGAAATATGTGAATTAAATACTAACCATTAAAAACTTCATGTGGCCATTGGTTCTTTTGGTACGGGCCAATTGAGTGTTGAATCTAATTCATTTTTCTTCTAATATCTCAAAATGTTATGATAAAATGAATCGGCAAAGTAGGTATATCATATATATCAAAATGAGGTCCTAAAATGGCCACTACTACTTTTCAACCAGTTTTCAAGAAGTGAAATCACCGTTGATATTCAAATAGGTGAAACGGTAATAATCACCCATTTCTTTGGTATTTACCATTTCCAGGTGAGACGATGAAAATCAAACAGCCTTAAATGGAATTGCATTGGTCCGTGCCAATTTCACTCAATATTTAGCAAGTTGTGTAGGTCCCAACATGATGTGTGGGCTATATCCACACCATCCACTCATTTATCGAGATTTTTTTAGATCCTAGGCCAAATAATCAGGTAAATGTAAAGCTCAAGTAAACTCTACCATAGAAAGTAACAGGAATTGAATACTTCATTGAAAACTTCTTTAAGGCTACATATGGATATACCTCATTTTTAGGCCCATACCATAAAATGAGATTTCAAAATAAATGAATAGTTTAAATATAACACAAGTATGTTATTCTCAATAATTTCAAATGATGATGGGTATATCCATTCAATGTACTACCATATTATCAGCAAAGCATGGCATTAATATTATCTCACGGCAACAGGAGACAATCATGGGTAATAATTATTTTTTTGGAATCGCATCCCACCTAGTACCTTCTAATCCCACCGTCCAAACTGACCCTCAACGACTTTAATGGTATATCTTTGTTTGTTTTTGTAATAGTGTCGGATGTTCTTTGTTGTGCACTTATTTATCGGCCAACATTTGAAGGGTCAGATTACGGAACTTCAGGCCATTGGATGGCCTATCTCGTCCTATCAACTATGCCTGTGTAGAGAAGGTGCACTGGCTGATCTAAAGTCAAGATTATCCCATCAATTCGATTCGGGTCCCACTATTTGGGTTGAACTACCGACAAGTTCACAATTGATAGGTAGTATTGATGAAGTTCTACTCAAGTATATGTGACAAAGATTTCGACTCTTGATCTGGTGGACACCATGTAATTTTTTGAGAGAGAACATTTTTGAGATCTCAACAACATGAACTGCACATGACCCAATAAGAAGATATATAGAGAACTCTAACTAAGCCAGCAATGTCCATACGAACCTTAGCCAATAGTCTTCAAGAAACAAAACAAAGTAGTAATCTAAACCAGTTATAATTTTGCAATCATTTTTATAATATAGTGTTATATATATATATATATATATATATATATATATATATATATATATATATATATATATATATATATATATATATATATATATATATATATATATATATAATATTATCTTTCAGACAAAATTGTATATACAAAGTTTCATTTATAGTTCTTCATGTTTGTTGAACGCAGAACTACATACAGGCTTGTCGTATCATATAAGTAATTTATCTGCAACCTATCAACATTCTCAATCTCTTTGAGAATGGGTGAATGGCACTTTAAGTATAACATGATCACACATGCTTCAGTCCTCCATATTTCAATTTCTTTGTTAGTTTATAGAAATTATAAATCAGCAATTTGTATTAACATCCATATGCACCTACACGCGTCTGTGCCACCCAACTTGACACAAGATATTCGAGTGTTGCATCGGATGGGGCCCACCCCACCAAGAGGCCTGGTTTTAAGGTGAGATGATCATATGGTGGGCCCACTATTTTACTACTTGGATGCCCTATTCATGTTTGGTGGTACGGGTGGGAGCGTGTGGTGTAGCTAAAGCTCTTATCGTGTGTGTCACGGGTATAAGAGTTAATACGCCACACATGTGCAAGTTCGGACGGTATACCAAGTAGGGATCTCTATGAAAATTCCATCTTAACATCTTGATGGAATTTACTAATCCGGTGGACTATACACGTGTTTAATTGGACCATCGATGAGTTTTTTCTACCCTTACATTTTCACTATGTGTCGTATGTTATGATTAAATATATATATATATATATATATATATATATATATATATATATATATATATATATATATATATATATATATATATAAAATTTAGTTTTTTATATATGTTTTGGAATAAAATCGTATCGGAAAGGAGAAGAAAATTTTCTCTAAGCAAGTAGGCTACTACATACTTTATTTTTTACTTAGTGAATCAGAGAAATCTTGGAACTTGCGTTTCGCATTGGAATATACCTGTACGTGCTGGGTGTGAGGGCATGGACATATGAGGTAGTGTGGCTATAAAAGGCACTAGTGGCACACTTTTCACTTCGCACGTGCCGCTCCCTCGCGACCTTACGCGTATCAGTGCGAGGCGGGTGCGAGTCGCAGTGCGACATTGGTTAAGAGAAATGGATTAGGTGGTTAGATTCGAAGTATCGCGGGTAAGAGGTTTGAGAGAGATCTATCTACCTTATTGTGAATGCTAGAAATCGGTGCCCACGTTGATTTAAGTTTATTTTGGGAGTATGTGAATTGATTTGGATAGATGATGCAATAGATTTGGAGTCGTCATTAGCCACTTAACTCAAAATCCTGCGGTGGTAGACTCCTTGGAGTTTCAACACCGGGTCAAGGGTTCGAGTACTCATGGTGGTGAAATCCTACGGTGTGCATGTGTGGGGTGTGTGTGCGTGTGGCATGAGTGTGTGCGTGTGTAAAAAAAATAATTCAAAATCCCGCAGTCGGCTAGAACCTGCAAAATCTATAAGAGCTAGAGAATCCGAAGACTCTTGCTTTAAGTTGACTCCTGATCTGCGGTTTGAGATTTTGAGAAAGGGACCTTAGTTATAGAGAAGGAAGGTGTTAATCACCCTCTTTGCTTGTACAAGTGTACAGTCTCTACTTTGTGTGGTAAGATGATCTTAGGGGATAAGATGATATGATGCATGACATTAAAATTAGACTAGGAAGAAAATTTTGACAAGTCACAGAGCATACGTCCATGGAATATCTAAAAATAGAATTTACTAATAAATATGGATACTATAATGACATATAAGAGGACCAGACTAGCATAAGTTTCTGATGTGACAAGATCCAAAATTCTAGTAAGTCATAGAGCATATATTCAATAGAGACCTAGAAAAGCAGGGGGTTGAGAAGGGAAATAATGATGTGATTAATTGTAACACTCCAAATTTTTACCATTTTGGGTATGCCAAAAATCCTTTAATTTTTTTTTAATAACTAGTCACGTCATCACTTATGAACCATTGACGCTCGAGGTGAGCTTGTACGCGGCTGGTATCGATAAAGAACCGTATAAATAAGATTGATCAACCATAGAAAATCAATTAATCCAACCGATCACTTGAACATCAAGTTTAGCCCCATGATTTATTCACATAGGGCCCAAATCTAACCGACCCATCGCTAACTAATCAAGACAATCATAACTAAATTAAAGATCTAATCGAAGTCGAGTCAGATAAAGCATGGATCTTGACTAATAGACCAAATCAACCCCGTTACTCTTTTTAAACAAAAACCGACGGTTTAGTGTAATCTTTTCCAAATCTCCACTTTCACTAGTTATAAATAGGCTACGCTATGAACATAATTAATCCAAACCCTAATCACTTTCCACGAGAAATCTCAATACCTAATTCATTATAGAAATATTCTGATTTTTAGAACAAGATCTAGACCGCTCGTTAGTAGGCCACTAGTTTCAAAACTATAGAATAATGTTCGTCTTACTGGGCTTAACGTCTATCGCGGGGGTCAGACTTGGTTAGTGTCCAGAACCGCTCAACTTGGGCCGAAGGACGAGAGCATGAGAAGTGCAAACACCATAAAGAAAGAAACTGAAACTTAAGTGAATTGTATCGTCCTCTCTTATGCAAAGTTAAGAATTTTGGACTGTCAGTTTAAGACCAATTCTCTGCTCATATCCGTATAGCCGCGACCCCGATCAACCATCAATGATTGTTGAACGGACTTTTAATCATATCTGTCGATCAGCGCATCTAAATGGAGGGCCGATCATGTTCATACGTATATCATCATTAGGGCTAACTATCCTACGGTGTATATCAATATGTACACCCCATAGTGGGCCCTAAAGGTTAGAAAAACTCTTCCATAAGGCTAGTTTAGTAAAAGCCCAACCCTTGGGGCAATTTACACCAAATCTAGTACTATAAAAGGGCCTCATTTGGGCACCCCCTTCTCCCATACGAATTTCATACCCGATCTTGGGTGAAGAAGAAGAGAAAGAGAATGAGAGATGGAGAGAAAATGAAGAGAAAGATAAGGGAGCGAGTGTTTGTGTGAGTGAGAGGAATCTTGATACTTGTAGGGTTGGTATTTCCTCAACCAAACCGGTGGCTACTAAAAACTTCCACCAAATTCACCAAACTTCCATCGAATCGGAGGTAAGAATGATATATTTTTTCTTCAATTAAGCAACCCAGTATAGATTTTTAGTCATTAATGTTGTTTTTCTTGATTTTAATTTAAGAATTTGTGATTTTACCCAAATTTTCAAATCATAAGATCTCAAAGAATGAAAATCTCCTCTTAAGGTGCGGACCATTATCCTTAAGTAGTCCAGTACCAATTTTACTATAAATTTAATGATTGTGGATGTTAGATTGATGTGCATGAGTAATTTAGAGAAAATTTAGCTAGGAACCTACATGTTAGGTCTACCCAACACGCATGCGATGATAAATTGATGTTTGATTGGTCTTTAATTCGTTTAGGCATGAAAGTATTATTACATGTTCATTTCACGTCCGATATTTTCTTGATCTTCTCTGTAGCATGTATAATTGCCTTATTTCTTGTTGAATTTTTGTACTATGAGTGATGTGTTGTCCTTTGCCTCTTAGGAAATCCGATACCACACGCACACACGATTTACTTATGTTGTTACGAGTAATTGCATTCATCATAATATTTTGAAATGTTATGCTTAATGTATTGTACATATAATTCCATTTGTACTTGAAGATGAATCGTTAGTCGCTTAGAAGTGATATTGAATACAACTCATTCTATGAGTTGGTCAAGAACTAAGAATTGTGAGGGTGGTCCCTATTGTTGGACTGCCCTGTGACCAGACTCATTGATTTAGGTAAACACGAATGTGTGACAGTAGTATGACTACATGAGTTGCTTACACCCGATGTCATGTTACGTACTCACCTGAACTCGGAGAGTCTAGTCCACCGACTGTCCAATCATGCTTGTTAACCATGTTTACTCACATTTGTTTGGAACCTGTAACACCCCTCATACACTGACGCTTACTGACAACAACTAGAAACTGATCCACGGTCTCGTGAGCCGGGCATGGTGGAATGAGACATTGTGTCCAAGTGTGAGCCTACTTTAGGGTGACAATCTATCCTGTAGTGAACGCGAGCGAACCCACTTTCCAGCAATCCCCACATGCTTGCAATTGGGGGTGGAGACCGATGGGATAAAGGATCACGGGGTCCTCGCCTTGCACATTGAAGGGTCTGGGCCTCGCAAATAGATGAGGGCATTGATATCGTCGTGGTGTACCAATTTTACTTACATGTTGGATGAATGGAATTAACTAAATACTCGGCTAACATTATTCACGTATCGCATTAGCTAGGATTTGACGACTCGGTAGTTGAGGTTGTAATGAAGGAGTGTTGGTCATGCACGACGAAGACAAAGTTGCTCGAGGGAGTATTGTGGGTGAGGTTATGCATCATACATAACTCATGCATACACATTAATAAAGACTAGTTAGTAATTTATGTATTTATGTTTTTCATTAAATTCATCATGGAATTGTTATTTGATGTAACTTATAGCTAATGACACCCACTGAGTTAGCTACTCACTCCCACTCTTGGGTGATATTTTAAAATATAAACTGGATACATCATTAGATGCAGGTGAGTCAGAGCTCAACGAACTGAGCGGGGTGAGCATGGATGAGGAAGAGGAGCTTTCCTGCTTCCAGACTTTTAGCAGATCCTTCTAGTCTGAGTTCTGGCTACCATTGGGTATGGGCCAAGGTTCTAGTCACTTTGGTCATGTATGGGTGAGATTAGTTTTCTATTTAGAAGATTTTGAATTTGTGGTTTGAATATTTTTATATTTAGCAACACTGGATACTGCTTTATGACTTATTTATGCTTCATGTCTTGCTAAACTCTTCATTGTTTATGAGATCATCCAAATGTAATTAAAATTTAAAGCCCATTAGGGGACCCATGACACCTGGGAATTCGGGAGCCGAGTTCCTACATGGCCCCTGAAAATCGAAGTTTTACATTAATGATGTACAAATGCTAATGATGATTGCATGATCTTTTAGTTGTACTTGACATGACTTGGATGTTTAGGTACATTATGGTTGGATGGGTTGACCTATGTTGGATTGAGAGGCTAAGAAATGGTTGGAAGAAGCTACATGGGGGCTGAAAATATGAGAGCTAGATAACTCAAGCACTCCCTCTCACTCTTACTATCACTCTCCTCTTGGTGTTGGTGTGTTATGTTGTGTTGTGGTTGTGGGTGAAGAGAAGTGAAGGCCACTTATAGCCTTTTGGGATGACATTGTAGTAATTGTAGGGTTTATGGAGGGTAAATGCTGATATGGTAGATTGTGATTGGCTGAGAGAAACGTAATGTCACATGGAATGCTTTTATAGGCTCTTAGGTTTGGTAAGATGGTAAATAAAGTGAATGTTGGGGTAAGTTTATAGAAGAGTTAACTTTTGGAGGGGGAACAACTGTGTGATTAGAGGGCACATTTGTTGAGAGAGGGCGATAATCTGATTGCCGCCGTCGGTAATCAGACTACCGCTCGAGTACGATTGTTTTTGTGGTTTGGCTGGTGGGCCTATCTCGGGCCCTAACAGCGGCCTAAAGCCCCTTTTTGGATATTTACTTGAAAATGACTCTAAATTGGCTCGATTATGACCCAAAATTGGCTCAAGAAATGGATTGATTTTGGCCGTAGTTTAGCTTGGGTGATGGCTCGAGTTAAGTTAACATTTATGGTAATGGCATGGTTCGGGTTCGACCAGGGTTTGGATCAAGTTTGAAAAATGGTTGCAGTTTTGGGTACGGTGTGGGGTTTCGGTTTAATTCCTATGGATTATGCATGTCTTGTCAAGTTGCTAGTCTGGGTGAGGTGTCTACACTTATATAAGAGTTATAACTACATTTTAAGAGGCCTTGTGTAACTTCTCATGCAGTAATAAATCAGACTATGCATAAATTGTTGCATGTGGCTAGTCCAACAATCATAAATAACTACCCATTGTGTCTAAACGGGTAACATGCTGCTGGTCTCCTACATGCAAAAAGATCTTAAACTGCTAAATAACGACTAGTTTTACACCAACAGTTAGAAATGGTCATTTTTAGCTATGCCCTTGAACCAAAACGTCCAGTTATACTTGCCTATATAAACCGAGCTTGGCTGGTTTATTTCAACAACATGAGCCATTCGATTCATCTTCTCATATGAACTAGTAAAGCTCCAAGTATTTTCTGATCAAGCTATCAGATTTAATACGGCCCCTAGTCAGCAGGTTCAATACGACCCTTGGACAACAGGTTCGTAGAGTTCTAGACCAGTGTAGTGGTTTAATCCAACAAAGATAAAATTCATTTTCTATTTTTCTTCTCAATTTGATTTTTTTTTTTTTTTTTAGTTATCATTTGCTAGCAAAATTGTATTCACATAGTTCCACTGGTGGTTCTTTTATGCTTGTTGAACGCGGAAGTACACGTAAGCTCGTTGCATCCTACAAGCTATTTGTCTGTAACTTGTCAACAGTCTTAATTACTTTGAGAACGCATGAATAACACTTTAAGGACAACGTGATCACACGTGTTTCTGTAAACACCGCACCCTAAGCTGATAAGTTGATTGAGTTTGAATTGATGAATAGATAACCAATCCCTAATCTTAAACCCTAACCCAATAAGTCTAAACCTTGGGAACCCAAGTCATAAATCCTGAACTCAACACGTTCAACCTTGTAGACGCAGTCAACCCACTGAGCCTAACCTTGAACCCTAGGAACCTAAAACCCTATAGCCTCGAGTTAACTTAATGAGTCAACTCGCTGAGTTAACTCACCCAGTTGGCTTACCTAACCCTATAACTCAATCAACTCACTTAGCTAAGCCCAAAACCCAGACCAAAACTAAGCCCAATCAGAGAAATTAGTGAAATATTAAAGCAACAACTTTCATAGTAGAACCTCCACATGCTTGGATGATGCTGGCTACCAAAGCATAGAGTCCAAGTGGGGACCGAAGGTAGCCAAGTTATCGTCGACCACGTGGCGCTTCCCATCTTTGGGAAAGCTTCCCTCAAGCATGTGGAATTATCATTTTTCAAGCCCCGAGGGTGCGGTCATAACATATTTACTACGATGCCTATCTCTTTAACCAAAATTACACTTTTACTACCTAATTTAACCCATGAGAAGATGTCATGTGACAATATCTAATTTTAGCCCTTTAGCCACCTTTTGCACTTAGGATTACTAGGAATTATAAATAAAAATAAAAAAAATTGAGTTTGGAGGCTACAAAACAGCCCACTCCATTCTCGTTGGAAAACAAGCATCCCTTTTCATTTTGAGACACCCACTCCCACCCATCATATTCAGGAGGCATCCCTTCTCATCAGAAAATAAGCATCCCTTCTCATTTTAAGACACTCACTCACTCCCATCAAGCACCCATCAAGAATTTAGGAGTCTCCCACTTCATCTTGTAGATCTTGGTCTATTCATCCACTAAGAAGAGTGAGAGTGAGAGTCTGACCCTAGTCTAGGCTAGCTTAGACAGAGTCCAAGCCTCCCAAACCACCTAAGTTCAAATCTGAACTACTCAATCTAGCCTTGTGACATTACTGTTCATCCAACTACTCAAGCTTTAATCAGTTTAATGAAACCTGAGCATTAACATTATGCAACATTCATTCCATTCTCAACCCTCTTGCTCCTCATATACATCAGCCTCGTAGTGCATTTCATCATTTTCTCACATTTAATTGGTGGGGGTATGCTCCAAGGCTTGCCGATATAATCAGATCTTACCCACCAAAAAACTTAGTCAATTAGCTGTCGTTTGACACATACATTGCATTCCATCATTTTCTTATATCTGACTAGCGTGTGTATGCTCTAAGGGCTGTTGATATAATTGGAGTAGGTCCACCAGAAATCTTAGTTAGTTGGTCATCGTTTTATCATAAGCACTAATATATCATCAAGCATCTTATACACATATACTTTGCACCTTGCACTCAATCGTTTTGAATGTATGTTCTACGACTTGCCGATATAATCAGATCTTGTCCATCAGAAATTTGGATCAGTTAATCACTATTGTCATTACATCGTATTGTACTTTCCATATGTGAGAGCTGGCCTCATTTCTAAAAAATTAGTCAAATCTTCTGAAGTAAAGATCATACGTCCGTTCGAGCAGAATGGGTGCGTAAAACTATAGCTGGGCATCGAGTCGAGTGCGACCGAGTTAGGACTGACTCTACTCGATGCGGTTTTGAAATAGGCCTCCCCCGAACTCAATATCGAGTCCAGCATGCCTGACTTGATTCAAGTCTGGTCTAGCTTGGACTAATCCGGACTGAGTTCCATCCGGTCAAAAGTACCAGTTGAGTTGAGTTGGCAACAAGTCAGATTGAGAGATGAGGGAGGGAGAGACTGAGAGAGTGGGGAGGAGAGAGAGGAGGAAGAGGAGGGTGATGGTGGTGGGTGGTTGTCGAGCTTGGAAGATGGGGAGGATGAGCGAGGGAGAGAGAGAGGTTGGGCTTGGAAGATGAGGAGGATGAGGGAGGGAGGGGGATTTTGGGATTGGGTCAGAGTAGGGTGCGACAAGTAAGGTTTCGGATTAAGTCAGGTCTAACCGGATCGAGTTGAGTTGATTTACTAGGTAACTCGAACTCGACTCGGTTTAAGTTCGGATTGGGTAAAGCCTACTTGGTTCGGACCGACTTAATCATTCAATTCGGGTTGAGTTGGATCTGAACGAGTCGGACGAGTCGAGTTACTCGAATTGAGTCATTCAGTGCCCACCTCTACGTAAAACCTTACCTCTCTATAATCGCGATCTCTTACTTGGAATCTCACAAACATAAACTTACGAGTTATCTTAGGGTTAATGATCTTCGGATCCTGAATCCTAAGTATTTTTATGAGATTTAATTGATTTGTAGAATTATAATAATTGTTTAATGGTGACTCTGGTCAAATATAATACCCTTTTACCCTCAAATGAAAGCCCTAGAGCAAGACAACAAGTGGAAAGCAAGGGTCAATCTTCCATTTCCTCTGGAAATCCTCCCTTTAGCCTCCACAGCTTCAACTTATCCTTAATATTTTTGATTTATTTCCTTAGTTTTTACAGTAATTGTGAATTTGTAATTTAGGAATATAAATTCTCAAAACCGTCCCCATGTGATAAGTGAAGTGGCCTGATTTATGGGTACAGATCAAGGGAAGTGGATTAGGTGTAGCCTCAACCTCACCTAACACTGTGCGGCTGTGACCATGGGGTCCACCTTAATGTATGTATTGAATATCTACGCCATCCATCTGTTTTCCAACTCCCATATTCAATTCTGAGGTGGACCGCACCATTGGAAATGATGGTGATTAAACGCCCATCATTAAAGACTTTCCTAAGGCCAACCTTGTAATACCCGTATCTTGGTCCGTACCTTTCCGTACACTTCCGCAGTCTTACCGGTCGAATTCCGGCAACTTTCGACCCTTAACCAGTATCGACGCGCGACCCTGATTCATGTGCCGACAACCCGAGTCGACTCAACCCGAGACCAATGCCATAGCGACCGCACCGTCGCCGCGGTTCCGATACCGCGACTCGCGCGCCAAGGCGATACCCTGGTCAAGAGTTATGGGCCAACGTTCAGTGCGAGAAAACGCCGCGCGTTGCGAAAACCAAGGAAATCTCAACGATGTGTCACATCAATCACATCAATCCCATCAATCAATCACCCATCAACACATCACATGTCAAGTACACATCACTTCCATCCCTTTTTCCAAGCAACCACAAAAGTCTTCCTAACCCATACCTCTCTTACACAAAAGACCACAAAAGTCTTCACATCCCATACCTCTCTTACACAAAAGCCACAAAAGTCCAAGATTTCTTACACAAACATCACTCACCCATCCATCCATCACTCTCTCTCTCTCCCTTTACATCACTCTCTCTCTTTCTCTCTTTCTCATTTCAAAATTTCCAAGCAACAACAATTCCAAGGGGCTCCATACGTATGGAATTTCTCCAAAGTCCCTAAGCTCTAAGTGGCCCACCTTCCTACCCCAAAATCTCTCATCTCAACCCTCCATTCTTCATCTTAGCCATTGAAGTTGAAGACAAGGTGCCAAGGAACCCCTAGGAGTGAGAAGATCGGACGGTGGGTGCTTCTATAGGGTAGATTTTCTTGATTTTATGGTGGACCAAGTGAGGCCCACCGATCCATGGTGTGGATCTCACTTGGGACCCTTATTTGTGGCCGATGGACCACTTGGATCATCATGATCGTTCCATGATGGGGCCATTCTCCATGGACCCCATCATGATGCTTATTTTCATTTAGAAAGGTCATCTAGACCGTCCGTATCGGTGGAGAATGGATCTCCACCGTTGATTTACATTTTTAATGGTCCCATGTGCAAGAGATCCATTTATTGTATGTTTCATTGCATGGGAGGGCCCATAATGACGGGGTCCCTCCATCACAAGCCGTGTCCCACTCTCCATGTCTCTCTCTCTCTCTCTCTCTCTCTCTCTCTCTCTCTCTCTCTCTCTCTCTCTTTATTTCTTTTTATTCTGTATTATTTTTATGGCATGTGATAAGGTGGTGTGGCCCACTTGAATGGATCCCACTTTGAGATATTTATTTGTTTTTATTCAAGTGGGGCCCACCTTGGCCGTTACTCCCATGCCACCCATCAGTGGGGAGTCCACTTCATCAGGGCCCACATACAAAAAAAAAAAAAAAATTTTAATACATCGTCCAGCGTCTGGGACGCTGGACGTTTTTTTTAAGGAAAGAAGAAAAGGGAAGAAAAGAAGTCTTTTTGGGTGTTCCCTTGCATAGGCCCCACCATGATGTATTTGAGTAATCCAAGCCGTCCATCCTCTTACCTACGGTGTCTTAGCCGTTGGGTAAAAGTTTGGGGCTGATTGGAAGACCTGGTGGGCCATAATATCAACGAATGCATCACTACCATTCAAGATCATTATTTGGTTTTATTTTACATTCTAAGCATCAAAAAATTTCAAACTCTAGACTCATTTAGACGGCCTCGGGCCACTGATCGTAATGGCCGGAACGGATTTCACTTTAGCGGGCCCTTCATGTGAAAAACCTCAAGAAGACAGTTTTTTTTTAAATTTTAAAATTTAAGAGGCAAAGCCTCTGGTGGTTGTCAGTGGGCTGGCAGGCGCTGCACGCTGCCGCGTGCAGCCGTCCAGCGGGCGAGCGGGCGGCGTCCAAGCCAGGGACCCACGGCTCCAGCCGTGGGCCCCACCTTGATGTTTATATGACATTCAAACCGTTCATCGGGTGGGCCACCCCCTAAAGTGGCCCCCCGTCAAAAATGAGTCAGATCCAGAGCGCCAGTGGCCCACACCACAAGAAACAGTGGACTGTACCCCTACCCTTGGGAACTATTTTTTGGGCCCACAGAACGGTTGGATCAAGCTGAAATTTTTACTGACCCTTCATACAGGTCTGAGTGACCTTATGAACGGGTTGGATTTCAAATAAACATTAAGGTGGGCCACATTTGTGGGACCCATAGTGATGTCTGTAATTCATTCGCACCGTCCACAGCCTGTGGACGGTGAGATTCACCATGACCTGTTGCATGTGATCTACGCACGCCGTCCATCTGATTCTGATGCTGGGGCCCACTGCCAGCTGCCATAGTAATTTTTGTGGGACCCACCATTATATACATTCATGTATGTTATATAGTTTATATATATATATTTTTTTTCTCTATATGAATATTGTAGTGGGCCCTACACCATGTGTCTCTATGACTAGTTTGGATGGAAATGAGTATTTTATAAGGCCCATGAGTTGGGACCCATTGATTTCAAAAGGGCTATGGGTTAGGCCTATTAATTTATAAAACGCTTATGGGCTAGGCCCATTTAATTCATTTAAGGCCTAAAGACTAGGCCCATTTGATGTGTTGCAAGTCCATGGGACTAGACCCAATTGATGTACTTCAAGGCCCATGTAATTGGACCCCTTTTTGTTGAATTTAAAGCCCATGGAGGTAGGCCAAATGATATATGTAAGGCCTAGGGGTTTAGGCCCACTTTGAATTGCATGCAAGCCCATGAGATTAGGCCATTTGTTGTTTTAAGGGCCCATGGGTTAAGGCCCACTGAGATGTACTGGGGCCCATGAGATTAAAGTCCATTTGATGTACTTTTGGGGACCAATTGGTGTGGCCCATTGGTCATATATAAGACCCATGAGACTAAGCTCATTTGATGTAATCCAAGACCCACGGGTTTTGACCCATTGCAATGTACACAAGACCCATTAGTGTGGTCCATTTATATGGCCCATCTGATGACTAAAAGGCCCATAAGATAAGGCCCATTTGATATATATGTAAGATCCAATGGGGATAACCTACGGTCCATTGCAATGTGTAAATCCATTACAGACTAAGTACTGACGTTTATAAAGATCGTGCCTAGGATGCAATGTTGGTTTGACGTCCACATTGCGAGTGTAATGCTGGTTGGATGTCCACATTACGACTCTCCTTAGGGCCCATTACTGGGCCGCACTTATCGTGTATAGACCGTCCCGGCCCATCTGCATCGTAAGATAATTCATTTTGTTATAACATGTTTAGTATAGTTTCATGACCCATGATCATACGCTTCATATGTATGCTTGATATGAGGATTGACTGATCATAGCATTTGCCTTTAGGCAGGTTGTTTATGGGCTTCCGGTTAGGCGGTGTTGCCCTACATGAGCGCACGGTATGCGCAGGATTGGTTGCATGACTGGAGAGCGTGATTCATGCATTCCGCATTTGTGTGATATGGTTATTGTACGGCCTAGCGACATCAAGGCCGTAGCCTCCACAGACGCATCGTGGTTGGCAAGATTGGATACCGAAAATCTTGTTCTACATGGGGTACTATAGATATCCCTGGGTGAAAGTCCCTAAACCCTTATGGTACCAAGAGGTTGCTCCAACGTCTAGACCGAGTGGGTAGATGAGTACTGAGTGCCGAATACCAGTTGGCTGTGCTCTCCACTGTGTCGTGGTCGGTTGGAAGGGGGTGCGGCCTTACCCGCCTGAGTGTAGGGGGCAATACTAGGCTGAGTTTGACCAGCTCGAGGAATGGGTCCGCTATCGACGAGTCGCGCCCGATATTGGCAGACGGATAGTGAGGTCTCTTCCACTTACCTTATTGCGCGCGATGTGGCGGCAATCTGGTTTAGAGTGTACTAGACCCCGGTGATATTCCATACTTTGAGCTGTATTGACGTGTGGACATTGATGAGTATCTGTATGCTTGAGTTGCATTGTACATTGCATGGCCTTGGGATGGCCGATACCATTCGTGTCTTGTATCGCATAAGCCTTGGTACGGCTCATGATATTATGTTTCCATGTACATATTCTGCATCACTCTGACATTGCATGTACATATTACTACCTTGAGCACACACCTTCACCACCCTCTAAGCTTTCTGTAAGCTTATACACGACCGTTGCGTGCAGGTGACGTTGGATCACAGCAGCGTTGAGGCAGGAGCACGTTGCTGATCATTTTGGAGTTTTTCTGTTATTTACCATTGTATTTCCCTTTATGCCCATTGTACTTGTAAAGTTTTTGATCATAGTGGAAATGTAATGAATTTCTTGGTTGTTGTTGTGGGTTATGCCTTTGGTTATGCTTATTACGAATCAAACTGGTATTTAAAATCCTCCTCGTAGCATCCCAGGATCGGAACCTGGCGAATGGGAGCTAGGAGCCGAGAATGGGGTTCTACGGAGGCTGTCGGCGCCGGATTCGGCGATCGAAAAATTTGTGAGCCCGGTTTCCGAGTTTGGGGCGTGACAAACCTTAATGTTTATTTTACTTCCAACATGTTGATAAGGTCACATAAACCTGGATGAAGGGGGGAAAATATATCATCTTGATCCAAAACTAGTGTGTCCAACAAGATGTTTTTAGTGGTTAATCACCACAGTTTTGGTGTGGTCCCCTTGAGAGTTAGATATGCTTGAGGACCCATGCCCTAATGTTACCAGACAAAACGGATAAACAACGTGAATATACTATAAATAGATCAAGGTGGGCCCCTCGGTCATGGCCACACCATGTTAGGTTAGGCCGGTGCCATAGCTAATCTGCTCCTCTTGACTCGAGTTGTACACGAGTTTAACCAAGTCAAGCTTGGCCTAGCTCGGCTCAACTTAGCTCGGCTCGGCCAGCAGGCTACCCTAGCTTGACTTGATCCTCGTGCCTGACTAGGCAACTCGACTCGTCTCAGTCAACAGCTTAAGCTAGTTTGAGTTGAGCTTGATCTTTCGAGCCGAGTTCGAGTTCGAGATTAGGTTATATATATATATGTGTGTGTGTGTGTGTGTATATATATATATATATATATATATATAATATAAATAATTTATAATTTATAATTTATATTAATATATAAATATATACAAAATATTTATACTAGGCAAACCCAATCCTAGTTGAATTGATTTGAACTGAATCAAGTTTAAGTCAAGTTCCAATTCGGCTCGAAAATTTTCGAGCTAAAAAATCAGCTCAACTCGGGATGAACCCGATTCCGAGTTGAGCTGAGTCAAGCTTCTCTGAGTTGAGTAGAGCAAGTTAACTAAGCTAACTGGGTTCATGTACAGCTTTACTCCAAGCCCACAGGTTTGGTTTCCTGTTGGCCCCACGGATACTGCACACGTGCTACACGTTTGCGACGTGGGACACGATTCACGGGTTCAATATCCCGTCGTTGGCCATGCGGATTTACAGCAAAAGCCTTTAGCTGGAAGTTCCTGCGCAAGGATGCTGGGTGGGTCCTATAGAAATCCATTCCGTCCATCCGTTTGGGAGTTCATTTTAGGACGCTCGACCAAAAACGAGGTAGATAAAAAACTGAAGTGGGTCACACGAGAAGAAAATTTCGGGAAAGAGTGCTTCAACAGAATTCCCACTATTTCATCTGGTGTGGCCATTTTAGTGTTTTATACACCTCATTTCTGGATTTCTCACAAAAATCGCCGGTGCACCCCACCCAACATCCTTGCGGGAGAACTTCATGCGAAAGTCTTCGTGGCAGGAAATCCTTGTCCATTGGCCATCGCGAATTGCCGTACCAAGGACCAATGCTCAGGAGGCTGTTGTTGTCTGGACCCTGAGCAAAGGACGCATAAGAGACGGAGAATCCTCGTCATTGCCTGCCATTCGCTGTGCACCGTCGCCGGATTGGAGATCTGGCCGGCTCTCCTAAACTCATACTTGTCGAAAGTGGCCCATAAAAATATTCTTTAATCGAGATTGCACAATCTATAAGGCCCATTGTTCCTCTTTTTCTTTTGGGTAACTGACGTATCATTACTCTTTAATGATATTTATTTTTTAAGTAGAGGCATTTCGAAGGCTGCAATTTGATAGTCCGGCCGAAAATTAAGCCTCATTGCTTCACAAGGGATTTTTTTTCTTTTAGTAGGCTGATATGACTGAATTTGATTAATGGTCTCCATTACTAAAAATGAAATTAATAAAATATGGTTGAAAGTTGTTTGGCTTAATATATAGTCCATCATGCTCCATGTTTGACAGCAATATAAAAACTACTTTCTGACTTTCTGTATATATAAAAACTTATAGTTAAATTTATTTAGCAATAGCTTCCACGTAAAGAAAAATTGAAGGGATTATATTTCCAATAGGTAGGATTTTGTGTATGCATAATATGACAATATTAGGGCATGTTTGGGCGGTGGGATTAGAAGAGATTAGGTGGGATGGTATTAAAAAAACATAATTATTACCCATGGCAGTTGGCATGGGATAAGATTAATGTCATGCTTTGTTGGTAATAGGGTGGTACATTGAATGGATTTAACCACCATCATTTGAAATTACTAAGAATAATTCACATGTGTTATATTTAAACTGTTCATTTGTTTTGTAACCTCATTTTATGACATGGGCTAAAAATAAAGTAGATCCAAAACTTATGTGGCCCCAAGGAAGATTTCAACGGTAAGTATTCAATCCCCGTTACTTTCTATGGTGGGTCCACTTGAGCTTTAGATTTATTTAATTTTTTACCCCACTCTCTAAAATAATTTCAAAAAATGGGCTGACAGTGCAGATATATCATACACATCATGGTGGGACCTACACAACTTGCTAACATTGAATGAAATTGGCATAGGACCCGATGCAATTCCATCAAATCTAATTCTAGCCTTTTCCTTTCTTTCCAAACATGAAGTGGAATCGGCAAAGCACCAGATGAATCCCATCCCACATATCAATTTCAATCGGCTGTTGAAAAAAGTAATCAAAAACTAACAGGTGTGTTTGCGTTAACAGATATTTATTTGCAAATACCCTGTTAGTGACGAGAGAATCTTTACTAACACCTTCGTTTAATACGAATGTGACCTCATGGTTTGCAATCCAAACCGTTGACTGGTCACATTATGATATCTGTTGCACAACATCCCTCGCAGATGAATACATGGCCTCTTTTGGTTGAACGCGGAACTGTCTCTCTCTTTGTATTTTCTTTCTTCGCAGGAGGCCACAGATCAAAGGGATGGGACCTTCCTATCATAGTAACTTTTAGTGTGTAGAATTTATAGGGCAGTGGAAATCATACCAATGGTTTGGATCATTGAGCCATAAGCCTCAATGGTACACAATGACTGTGGAGGAAACTCTTGGTGTATGGTCCGACGGAGCGGATTACGTGCGGCACCGCCCTCACCAAAGACGGTGCGGCCCTTACCGTAGGGCACATGGTGTGTGGTCCAACGGAGAGTTGAATCTGTTGTGTGGTCCAACGGAGAGTTGAATCTGCTTAATAATTTTAGCATCTTCCTCGAATGAACTGAAACAACGGATGGGCGACGTGGATATACAAATAAATTATCAAGGTGGGCCCCACACGGTAAGGGTAACAACGACTAAGGTGTTATCCGAGTAACACCTGATCCGCTCCTGTTGGCCGCTTTGTTCGCAAAGAAATCGGATAGCAGAGAGTAAAATTTGTTGGGCCCACCTTGAATGTATATTCCTTATCCACGCTGTCCATCCATTTTTTCAGGTTATTTTAGAGAATGATACAATAGTTGAAGAACATCCAAACCTCTTGTAGACCACACCAACGGAAACAGTGGGAATAATGATTTGCACCGTTGAAACCTTCCTAGTGACCATGGTGATGTTTATTTATCATCCAACCTGTTAATGAGATCAAAAGCTCGTGCATGAATGTAAAACACTAATATCAACTTGATCCAAAACTTCCGTGGCCCTCAAGAATTCTCAACGGCAGACTTTCAATTCATACTGTTTCCTATGGTGTAGTCAACTGTATCCTTGAATATGCTTCGTTTTTGGTATAATCTACTAAAATTATCTTTTTAAATGGATGGACGGAGGGGATAAATTACATAAATCACGGTGGGCCCCCACAAAGTTTACTCTGTACACCATCAGCTTCCGGGACGCAGATTTTTGGGAAAGACTTTCCCACGAAGTCCCTGCCCTGGGAGGTTAGGCGGGGTCCACCGAGATGTTTGTGATAAATCCACCCCGTCCATCTGTTTTCAGAGAACATTTTAGTGCATACGAACAAAAATGAACAGTATCAATGACTATATAGGACACAAGAGAGGTAACAGTGGACCACCGTTGAAACCTTCGCACGGGTACTAAAAATGTTTTCAGTTTATCACAGTGGTATTGACCTTATAAACGGTTTGGATGTCATACAAACATCAAGCTATAGCCCAAAAAGGTTTTAACATTAGGTATTTCTTTTCCAAGTTTTCCCTCAGGTATGGCCCACTTAGTCTTGGATCCGCTTCGTTTTTTTTCTTTAGCATCTCCTAAAGTGAGCTCTCAGATATGATAGACGGATTGGATTTCTCAAAAACACCAATGTGTGCCCCACCTAACTTCCCGGCGCCGAGATTTCTTGTTAAAGGCTCTCGCTGGAAATCCGGGCGCGTATTAGATACAGACAAGGTCAGCATCCAAATCGCTACCGAGGTGATGCCACCAAGCTTTGTGGACCTCACCATGATGCATGTGTTGTGTCTAGGGGTGTACACAAACCGGGCTAGCCTGGTTAGTTCGCTCGACCCCGCCCGAAAAAGCTCGACTCGGCCTGACCAGGAACTGAGTCGGGGTCCGGATGGGTCAATTTTCTAGGCTCGAAATGAGTCTGGACTGAGTTCGGATACGGCCTAGTTCGGCCCGTCTCGGACCGAAACCTGACTCGCCCCGGCCCGCCCTGACCCGGCTCGTCAGGTGTTATATATATATATATATATATATATATATATATATATATATATATATATATATATATATATAAACCTAACCCTACCCGGCTACCCGTCCCTTTCCCTTTCCCTTTCCATTTCTGAGATCACTCGACCTGTCCCCACCAAACCCTACGCCCTCTCTCCCTGCCCGACGACCGGACCCCACCAAATCTTTGAAATCCCTCTCTCTCTCGTCTCTAATCTCTCTCTTTCGTCTCTCTCTCTCTCTCTCTCTCTCTCTCTCTCTCTCATCTCTAATCTCTCTCTCTCTCGTCCGACTAGCGGGCGAACACTGTCCGACACCCTCACTCTCTAATCTCTGTCTCTCTCGTTCGACCAGTGGGCGGACGCTGTCCGACCAAGCGACCGCAGTCAAGCGCCCTACTCGACGCTCTCACGTTCTCTCTCTCGTCCGACCAAGGTATGATCTCTCTCTCTCTCTCTCTCTCTCTCTCTCTCTCTCTCTTAAATGGATACAAATTTTCCTTTTTTTTTTTTTTGAATGGATTCCAGTGAATGATTTAGATTGCAGCATCTGAAGTATCTGAATGGGTTCCAGTCAATTCTTCTAATGTTTCACATATGCTGATTTAATGAATTGCTGCGTCTTAGCTTTTTTCTTCTTTTTGGCTTGATGTCTCTTTGTGTGAAACTCATCTCTGTTCTGGTATTTCTTTCTTAATATTTCTGTATATCTCATATTAAAAGGTCTAAAAGTTATTTCTTTCGATTAACATTTATAATTTGAAGTATAAAGATGTTGGATTTGAACTAGAAGGTTATGTATTGTAAAGGTTATACATGCCTCATGCCTGACGCATACTAAAATTTTAAGGTTATTACTCAACGGTACTTTATGGGGCCCACTATATTTTTTGTGCTTTATCCACGCCGTTCATTCATTTTGGTCCATTATTTTAAGTCATTAGCCTGAAAAATGAGGCAGATCCAATCTCAGATGTACCACACCATTGGAAATTTTGATAATCGAAAAGCCCACCGTTAAAAACTTCGTAGGCGCACTGTAATGTTTATTTTCCATCCAATCTTTTGATAAGGTCAGGTGCAGTGCACCTGGTCGAAAGAAAATACAAATATCTGCCCGATTCAAAATTCCTATAGACAAGTGGAAATTTATGGTGATAAGTATTCAATCACCATTGTTCATTGTGGTGTGGCTCACTATACAGTTGGATATACTTTTAGTTTTGAGCTCATGCTTTAAAATGAGGGGCCTAAATGGATGAACAGAGTGGTTAAATCACAGGTATTATGCTCAGGTCTCTTCAACAATGAGTGGTTACCAACAATATCAGTTTGCAATCCGCCTCTTAACTGAGTATCCTGTGAGCCCCAAAGCTACGTCGGCCACTTATTTTCGAGGTTGTTCTTGACTTGCATTTCTTGTTGAATAGAATTTATTCTTGATATGGTGAGTGAAATTAGTAGCTTTGAACTCTTGCAGTCACTTCCAAATGCACTTTTATGGGGAAAAAAAAACTTTCCCCTCTTTATCGCTTACTAAGAAATAAAACTTGCAGATGTAGAGTATAAAAAATAAAAAATAAAAATTTTAGTATTTGTTGTACATATCTGTGCATTAGATCATTTCCTTTTATAGGACTATTAGATTCAATTGAAGAAAATTTCATGTCTATTTTGTTTTTGGCTTGAAGCTCCCATCTAGTAGCAATACTCATAAGAAAGAATAAATGAACTTTTGAGTACTGTTAGCAGTTTTAGCAAAAGCTTAAGAAACTTGATCTTTTTTTCTTTGTTTTGATTTAGCTTAATTGGTTCTAAATGTGACAGATCTCTTCTCTTTATCACTCTATGGATTAACGTTTCAATTAAGAGAATTAGAGTTCCTTTCTTGAATATGATGGTATTCAACCCACCATAAGGAATAAGTAAAAGAATCAGAATGCTAGAGTGCCTATCCGTAGCAGTACTTATCAAGGATTCAAACAAAATCCATAGGAGCAGTGATGAAAATCTCCATTCTGTTTAGATTGTGAAAAAAATAATCAGGTTTCAAGGAATATCTTGAAATTTTGCATTAAGCTTTAGCCAATTCTATTCTCAATCTTTTCAAGTTGAAGATGGCTTACTCATGAATAAAAAACTATATCAATCTTCTCCTATATGAATAGAGAGAAGAAACGCAAAGAGACATATGAGCAACAAAGACAATCTTAAAGTTGTTCAAATCAATTGATCAAAAATCATGAATTGGAGAAACCTAATAATGGCTATTCATGGTTAATGCATTTCTTGTTCAAAGTTGGAGGAACTTAAAAATCATGAGTTGGAGGAACCTAACAATAGCTATTCATAGTTAAGAGTATTTATTGTTCAAATACTCTTAACTGAGTATCCTTTGAGCCCCAAAGCTACTATGATATTTTATCTTTTTCTTTTCTAAAATTAAGTCGGTGGACTAGCCCCAAAGCTACATGATATTCTTGCAAGCTATGGTATGGTGCCCTAATATTGTTTGTATGTTACTAGTATATAATAGATATTATTAGTTACTTTATCAAAATAAAATCTTAAAAGTTAGTTTTAAAATATTTTATTTTTAGTTAGCTAGATGTTGATTGTTAATTACGATTGATTATGGAATTGTTAGGACTATTAGTTGCCAATTATATAATTGATTTCGTTAGAACAACTACCTGTTTGCTTATAACAATTGCCTATTAGATTTATTTTTATTTTTGTTGTAGTATAAGATAATCAGTTGTCCATTTGAGGATTTCTATGTTGTCAGACATAGATTGAGTGTGTTCATGGATGCATAAAAATTCTCAAATTGTCCCTTTTTGGACAGTTTAATGTTGGATAGATAATAATGTTTTTATTTATTCTAATTAAAATGCACATGCTTGTTTCGGTTCATCTCTCCTAATTCTCTCTGGATATATTTCTTATATTTTTTTCCTCATCAAATATCCACACTTTGAGTGGATAGTTGACGTGTGAATCAAATTCAAGATTAATATATTCTTGAGAAATAAGGGGAGATGCTGCCGAAATTTTGGCGTGGTATTTAAATTGAATAATGAAAGGATTACTATCTATTCAACATTGAATGGGTAACTGATTTAATTATTTTTTAAATTGTTGTTGTAGTATAGGATAATCAGTTACCCATTTGAGGATTTCTATGTTGTCAGACATAAATTGAGTGTGTTCATGGATGCATAGAAATTCTCAAATTGCCCCTTTTTGGACAGTTCAATCTTGGATAGACAATAATGTTTTCATTTATTCTAATTTAAATGCACATGCTTGTTTCAGTTCGTCTCTCCTAATTCTCTTTAGATATATTTCTTGTATTTACTTCCTCATCAAATATCCACACTTTATGTGGATAGTTAACGTGTGAATCAAATCCAAGATTAATATATTCTGGAGAGATAAGGGGAGATGCTGTCAAAATTTTAACGTGGCATTTAAATTGAATAATGAAAGCATTACTATCTATCCAACATTGAATGGATAACTGATTTATCCGCTTAGGAAATTCTTTACTAAGGTACAAGGATAAATGAAATTGTTTCATATCTTTAGATTTGGCTAGTGATGTTGAAGACCCACCTACGCCTATCCCTAGTAGCGGTGTCGGTGCATCAGCCACATCACCACTTGTTGTTGAGGGAGAGGGGTTTTCAGCTGCAAACAAAGGAAAGAAAGGGTCAACTGTTTGGGATGATTTTTAAGAATTAGTGGTTAACAATATCCCCAAGATTCGATGCATGCACTACAAAAGTCTATACACCAAAAGTGTCGGGGAGTCAATGTCTCATTTAAACAGACATAGAAAAAGTTGTGTAAGGAGACCTAAACTTCCACGTTCAGGCCAACAATTGTTATCGTTTACAAAGTCTGAAGGATCTGCTTCTAAAGGTACACTTACCACTCATGAGTTTAAAAAAAGGAAGCTAGATGAGTGGTTTGCAAAGGTTATTATCATTGATGAGCAGATATTTAAGATGGTAGAGAGTGAAATATTTATGAGATACAGTAAATACTTTAATCCTCAGTTTGAGAAGGCCTCTCGTGTTAATGTATGCCAGTGAGAAAATGAAGCTGAAAGCAGTTTTATATTCGGTTTCAAGGGTAAGTTTGACGTCTGATATGTGGACGGCGCAAAATCAAAGAAAGGGTTACATTTCATTGACTGCACAATATGTTGATGAAAATTGAAAACTTTATAAGAGAATATTGAACTTTCGTCACCTTCTACCTCCTCATTCTGGTTTGGTTATTTCAGATTGCATTTACAAATGTTTATAAGATTGGGGCATTGAAAAGAAAGTTAGTTCATTAACTTTAGATAATGCTTCGAAAAATGACAGTGTCATATAATTCTTACGTAACCAGTTCAAGGCAACCGACAGTTTATTTATTGAGGAAAAAATATTTCATGTTCGGTGTTGTGCACACATTCTCAACTTAATTGTATAAGAAGGGTTGAAATCAATTGACCAAAATATAGAGAATGTGAGGGAGAGTGTGAAGTACATAAGAGGCTCGCCGTCAAGATCGAGCATATGGAATGACATCGTCTAACGTTTGAATTTGACGTCTCTAAAAATGTTGAAGCTAGATGTATGCACACGTTGGAATTCCACTTTTGAGATATTGGATTCAGCCCTGCAATTGGAACGTCCCTTTTCAGAATATGCAGTGCGTGATATAACATATATTTGGTTACCTACTGATGATGATTGGAGCAAAACGAAAGAAGTTCACAAATTTTTGAAGGTTTTTTATGACTGTACACAAATATTTTCTGGCAATAAGTTTCCTTTAGCAAATATGTTTCTTCCATCTGTGTGGAAGATCAAGGATGCCCTGAAGAAAGGTGCTGATGACGGTCCATTTTTTCTCCAAATCATGACAGGTGATATACAAATGAAGTTCGATAAGTACTAGGATGATTGTTATCTGATAATGTCTTTACCTGTTGTTCTTGATCCTCGGCGCAAGATGAGTTATGTTAAGTACATCTTCATGAAGATTTATCCTACTGAAAAGACAATATCTAAAACTTCAAAGGTTCGTAACGCAATCGAAGTATTGTACAATGCGTACACAATCACAGTGTCCACACCAAGTGCTTATGAAGTTAGATCACGAGTTGCTTCAAGCTGCGACGATACTGATTTCATGTCTTTCTTAGCAAAAGAAAATACAGACATAAACATGAAAGAATCAGAGTTAGACATGTATCTCAAAGAGTCGGTCGTACTACGACAGGATTCAGTGTTCGATGTTTTGGAGTGGTAGAAATTGCGAGTTAGTGAAGGAAAATATCTTACACTATCGATGATGGCACGAGATATTTGATCAATTCCTATTTCAACAGTGGCATCGAAATCTGCGTTTAGCACAGGGAGCAGGGTCGTGAGCAAGACTAGAAGTTCCCTTTCACCAGATACAGTGGAAGCATTAATTTGTACACAAGATTAGTTGCGTCCGAGTCTAGGAGGTTATGATTTAGATGAGGAATAGGAGGAGAATGTGAATGAAGCCGCAACACAGGAAACAACGACAATATGATGGATGTTTGTTATTTTGATCTTGTCATGTTATTTTGAATTTGTAAATGCTGTAATGGGTACTCTTTTGACTTTTATTTTTATTTCTCTATTATGTTGATGGATGTTATGCAAGTTGCACAATGCTTTAATGGCTCTTTTTTATCCATAACTTATTTTTATTTTATGTCGGTATTTCATTATTGCTAAAAGGCCTAAAACAATTTTCCAACACAATATGTAAATGTCTTCAAGCGAACCATTGATTGACATTTGAGACTATGGTTCCTTAGTCCATTCTCCAAAGTCTACAAAGTTAAAGATTTTGTATAATTTGTGTGGAGGTAAGTTTGTTAATAAAACTAATCGGCTCAGATTACACTTATCCTGTCGGGGTGGAGATGCAAAAATGTGTACTAAAGTCTCAAAAAAAATTCAAGTTCTTTTCCAACTAGTTCTTGACTCAAACAAAAAAACTTCCACTCCCCAATCTAAACTTTCTGAGGTAGAGAAGGAAGCTAAATTATTAGCATTGGAAGAAGAACAATTTCAACTCGCATTAAAGCGCAGTATGAAAGAGGCATCTACACATCAGCGATGTCCTCCAACACCACATGATGTTGAAGTAGGTTCAAGCTGCATGGGTAAAAAGAAGTGTCACGCCCCAAACTCAGAAACCAGACTCACAAAATTTTCGATCGCCGAATCCGGCGCCGATAGCCTCCGTAGAACCTCATTCTCGGCTCCTAGCTCCCATTCACCAAGTTCCGATCCTGAGATACTACGAGGAGGATTTTCAACGTCAGTTTGATTCGTAGTAAGCATAACCAATGGCATAACCCACAAACAACAACCAAGAACTCCATTACATTTCCACTATGATCAAAAACTTTACAAGTACAATGAGCATAAAGGAAAATACAACGGTAAAGAATAAAAAACTCCAAAACGATCTGCAACGTGCTCCTGCCTCAGCGATGCTGCAAACCAACGTCACCTGCACGCAACAGTCATGCATAAGCTTATAGAAAGCTTAGAGGGTGGTGAAAGTGTGTGCGCAAGATAGTAATATGAACATGCAATGTTAGAATAATATGGAATATGTAGATGGATTCATAATATCATGAGCCAGACCAAGGCTATGCGATGCAAGACATGAATGATATCGGCCATCCCAAAGCCATGCGATGTGCAATGCAACTCAAGCATACAGATCCTCATATATGTCCACACATCAATACAGCTCAAATATAGGATATCACCGGGGTCTAGTACACTCTAAACCAGATTGTCGCCACATCGCGCGCAATAAGGTAAGTGGAAGAGACCTCACTATCCGTTTGCCAATATCGGGTGCGACTCGTCGATAGCGGACCTATTCCTCGAGCTGGTCAGACTCAGCTTAGCATTGCCCCCTACACTCGGGCGGATAAGGCCGCACCCCCTTCCAACCGACCATGACACAGTGAAGAGCGCAACCGTCTGGTAATCGGCACTCAACGCTTATCTACCCACTCGGTCTATACGTTGGAGTAACCTCTTGATACCATAAGGGTTTATGGGCTTTCACCTAGGGATATCTATAGCACCACATGTAGAATAAGATTTTCGGTATCCAATCCTACTAACCACGATGCGTCTGTGGAGGCTACGACCCTGATGTCGATAGGGCGTACAATACCCATGTCACACAAATGCGAAATGCATAAATCACGCTATCCAGTCATGCAACAAATCCTGCGCATATTGTGCGCTCATGTAGGGCAACACCACCTAACCGGGAGCCATAAACAATCTGCCTGAAGGCATATGCTATGATCAGTCAATTCTCATGTCAAGCATAAATATGATGCGTATGATCATGAGTTATGGAGCTATAGAAAATATGTTATAATGAGATGAACTATCCTTACAATGCAGATGGGCCTAGACTGCCTATACACAATAAGTACGAGCCTAATAATGGGCCCTAAGGAGAGTCGTAATGTGGACATCCAACCAGCATTACACTCGAAATGTGAACGTCAAACTAACATTTCTTCTAAGGCACGATCGTCATAAACATCATCACATACTCCAAGTTGGGTTTACACATTGCAATGGACCTTAGGTTCATCCCATTGGGCTTTACATATATATCAGATTTGACATAACATGTGGGCCTTTTATTCATCAAATGGGCCACATAAAAGGGCCGCACCAATGGGCCTTATGTGCATTGCAATGGGTCAAAACCCGTGGGCCTTAGATTTCATCAAATGGGCCCAATCTCAAGAGCCTTATACATATCAAATGGGCCTAATCCTATGGGCCTTATATGATTCAAATGGGCCTAAACCCCTAGGCCATACATAAGTCAAATGGGCCTAACCCATAGTCCTTATATAAACTAAATGGGCCTAAACCCATAGGCCTTATATAAACCAAATGGGCCTAAACCCATAGGCCTTATATATAAATCAAATGGGCCTAGTCTCATGGCCTTGGAACATATCAAGTGGGCCCAATCCCATGGCCTAGAGGCCCATTGAAATATTTGTTTGCCATCAGAAAAAAAGGCAAAGAGCCCACTGTAATGTTTATTTTCTATCCAACCCATTTATGAATTTAAGTGGGCAAAAAGGGGGGTGGGGTCGGTCTCACCGTCCAGGGTGGACGGTGCAGATATAACACATACGCATGGTGGGTCCCACCGTCCAAGGGTGGACGGTGCGGACAGAACACATGCATCACATCGGGCCCCACCGTCCGCTGGACGGTGGATGAAACAAATATATCATGGTGAGTGTCACCGTCCACGGATTGTGGACGGTGTGAATAAAATACATACATTACTGTGGGTCCCACAAATGTGGCCCACCACAACGCTTAAATGCCATCCGAGCCGTTCATAAGGTCACTCAGACCTGGATGACGGGAAAACATAAATTTCATCTTGATCCAAAACTTCTGTGGACCCCAGAATTTGTTTCAATGGTAGATGTTCATTCACACTGTTTCCTACGGCGTGGGCCACCTGATCAGCGGTTGAGACCAAAATTGGGAGGGGGCCCACCTGACCAGGGGGCCCCTCAAATGAACGGCACGGATGAGACATATGCATCATGGTGGTGCCCATGGCAGCAGCCGTGGGTGGCTGCACGGCGCCCGTCCCAGACGCTGCATGCAGCAGCGTGCAGCCGCTGCTGCTGCTTGTCTGCCTCTGCCTCTTGCAAAGTTTTGGGAAAAACCCATTTTCTGGGGTTTTTCGCATCTAGGGCCCGCGTCAAGATGATCCACCCCGTCCATTGAGTTCAGGGGCTCAAAACAAGCCCAATGAGTCCAAGGTTCGGGATTTTTGAATACATAGATTCATCAGGAAATGTCTTTAAGGGTAACCACCTAAGTTTCTGATATTATGGCCCATTGGATGATCACGTCAGTCTCATTCTTTGGCTCAATGGTTAAAATGTCCCAAGGAATGTGGTGGATGGCGTGGATTGAATATATACATCAAGGTGGGGCCTATGCAGGTGGCTCACCCCAAAGTTCTCTTCTTTTCTTCTTGTTTTTTTTTTTTACACAGGGACGTCCAGCGTCCCAGACGCTGGACGGTTTGGCATTTTAAAAAAAATTTGTGGTGGGCCCTGGTTAGGTGGGCCACCACTGATGAATGGTGTAGTACAACATTTAAAGTGGGCCCCACTTGAAGAAAACTTGGGCCAAATAAATGCTTCAAGGTGGGGTCCATTCAAGTGGGTCACACAACCCTATTACAAATAAAATAAAATAAAATAAAAATAAATAACAAAAAGAGAGAGAGAAAGAGATAGAGATGGAGGGTGGGACACGCTTGTGATGGAGGGACCCCGATACTATGAGCCCTCTCTTGCAATGAATCGTACAATCAAGTGGGTCCTTTAACACATGGGACCATCAAAATTTAGAATCAACGGTGGGGATCCTTTCCCCACCAATATGGACGATCTAGATGACCTTTTCTAAGAAATAAACATCATGATGGGGTTCATGGAGAATGGCCCCATTATGGAATGATCATGATGATCCTAGCGGGCCATTAGACACATCTTAGGGTCCCAAGTGAGATCCACACCATGGATCGGTGGGCCTCACTTGACCCATCATAAAAATAAGAAAAACTACCCTATAGAGGCACCCACCGTCCGATCTTCTTGCTCCTATGGGTCCCTTAGCTCCTTAGCTTCAACTTCAATGGATGAGATGAGGAATGGAGGGTTGAGATGAGAGATCTTGGGATGAAGAGGTGGGCCACACTCGGAGTTTAGGAAGAGAGGGAGAGGCTTATACGTAGGATCTCTTTTGCTTGGAGATTTTTACAAATGAGAAAGAGAGGAGTTGTAAAGGGAGAGAGAGAGTGATGGATGGATGTGGTGAGTGATGTTTGTGTAAGAAATCCTTGACTTTTGAGGCCTCTTGTGTAAGAGAGGTATGGGCTTTGTAAGAAAAGCTTGACTTTTGTGGCTTTTTGTGTAAGAGAGGTATGGGCTTTGTAAAAAAAGCTTGACTTTGTGGTTGCTTGGGAAAAGGGGTGAGAGTGATGTGTACTTGACATGTACTTGACATGTGATGGATTGATGGATGATTGATTGATGAGATTGATGTGATTGATGTGACACATCGTAGAGAGTCTTTTGAATTTCGCAACGCGCGGCATTTTCCTCGCACCGAATGTTGGCCTACAACTCTCGTCCAGGGTATCGCTTAGGCGCGCGAGTCGCGGCATTGGAACCTCAGCGACCGCGCGGTCGGTATGGTATTGGTCTTGGGTTGAGTCGACTCGGGTTGTTGGCATATGAATCAGGGTCGCGCGTCGATATTGGTTAAGGGTCGAAGGTTGCCGGAATTCGACCGGTAAGACCGCGGAAGTTTACGGAACGGTACGGACTAAGATACGGGTCTTACAAGAAGAATATTTAGAATTCAGCTAAATTTCTCTCCAGTATGGGAGCGTTTTACAGGACGTTGGGAACTACGTATAAATCTTCTCACAAAAATAATTTAAAAAATCTAATTCAAACTATATAAGAGGAGGGCGATAAAAAGCTATTTCCACCTTCTAAAGATGGAGAGGTGAATGAGTATGTATATGAAGATTTAGATAGCAGCTTGGGCTCAGCAGATGAATTTCCTCAACAGTAGTCAATAGTGTATGACTATATTCAATTTGTATAAAATGTTTTATTTTATGTTTTATCAAATGTATGTAAATGTCCTGACTAGTTATATTTTTTGTGGAGTTTATAATTCAACTATCTAAACCGTTGATCGAGGGTATTGTAATGGGACGTGGATTACCAGCCAAAGCCTTTCCCATGAATTTGCTGTAAGGTTCGAAACTGGCCCGAACTCGTACGATTGCAGCCCGGGCCCGGTTCGGACTGGAGATGTTGGCCCGGTGACTAGGCTCGGTCGGGTTCGGGCCTGGTGCGGCTATTGAACGGGCCTGGACGGACTGAGGCCAGTTCGACTCGACCCGACCCGTGTACACCCCTAGTTGTGTCCATACTCTCCTTCCATTTGGTGAGAGAGTTTTATGGCATGAGAGAAATAATTAGATAGACCTAAATTTCAAATAGACCCACCATAGAAAACAGCGGGACAATGACATCCACCATTCAAAACTTCTTAAGGGCATAGAAGTTTCGGATCAAGCTTATACTTTTGTTTTCACTGCATCTATATCTGTGTTAACTCATGAATATGTTGGATCTAAAAAATACATCATGGTTGGCCTATAAATGTTTCAACGGTGGATGGACTGATCCCATGGTTTTCTGTGATGGGTCCACTTGAACTTTAGATTAATCTCATTCTTTTTCTCATGCCATGAAACCATCTCTACAAATGGTTGGATAGTATGGATACAACACACGCATCATGGTAGGGTCTACATAGCTTGGTGACGTCACATTGGCCTAGTCAGTATCTAATCCGCGCCTAGAAATCCACGTCGGTTGGCAAGTTGCCAACGCATGGAGCCAATAGAGGCTAACTGCTTTATTGTTTTTAGGCGCGCTCTAGTGATTTTGTCTTTACTAAGCTGACGTTGGAAATAAATATCACTCCGAAGCTATAAAATTAGTTCGTGGTACAAAATGTTGATTTTATATATATATATATATATATATATATATATATATATATATATATATATATATTCTAAATACATTAAATATTTTATACAAAACGTGTTTGAAAAATACATTTTTCATGATTTTGGGAGTAGTCCTATATTGAAAAAAGAGAAAAAATTTTTGTGGTTTATATGCAGAGTGTGGAGTATTATAATACATTAATACTTACCCACATGGTCCAAATGAGAATGGAACTTTCACTGTTCCAGTGCGTAACACTCGCGTGTGCACAAGCTCGGTGCGAGGGCTTGGGCATGTGAGGCAGTGTGGCTGTAAAGGCGCTAGTGGCGCACTTTACACTTCATACATTTGCATCATACAAAAGAAGTATAATCATTGTGCCACTAGTGTAGAAAATGGTCAATGAGATTTATTTCGTTGGACCAAAACCCCTAGCCAGCTCAGCATATATAAACATGGCCTGGATGGGTTTCCAAACCATCTCTCAACCTACTCCAACAGACCCATACGAACTAAGAAAGCCTTTCCTCTCTTATACTCCAGTGATTCCAGTAACAATAGAAAGGTTGAGCCATAGCTTGAAGAACAGACAAACGGTGTGGTCTGAAACGGTTCAACTGAACTAGTAGCTGAATAACAGACCAGTGCAATGGTCTAAATCACAAAACTTCTCTTCTTTTTTCTTTCTGAAATTTTTCTTTTATTATATTTTTACTACTGTGTGTAATAGAGTTCCATTAGTAGGCCGTCATATTTGCTGAACACTGAACCACATTAGGCTTATCATATCCTAGAAGTGGTTTACCTGTAACCTATGAGCATACTTATTTCACATGAGTAGAGAGAAATAACGCTTTAAGGACAACGTAACAGATGTGCTTCAACCTGTCTTTATTTCAGATCATTTGGATTTTCGGTTTTCATATTTTACAGAAATTCTATTCTGTAAATTTTTTTAACAATCTTAAAGCGTTATTTAGACTCATGAAAGCCGATAGTGTATCATCGATCAAGTTAATGAATTAGAACTTGATTTGCCTTGACCGGTTCGATGAAATCAATTTCATGAGATGACAAGAAAAGCTGAAATTTCTTTTGACGGAACTGAAGATTTAGTATATCTTAGATCCTAATCTTCAATCGTTGCCTGAAGCAACTGATAAGGACATGCCTGAACATATAGCTACCTGCACCAAATGAACTGAAGATAAACTCTTGTGTCAAGGACACATTCTGAATGCACTCTCCAACCGGTCGTACTATCTGTACATATAGACGTCATCGACAAAGGAAATCTAGACCGCTCTTGAGTTCAAATATAAGGTTGAAGAAGAAAGTACCAACAAATTCCTCATTGCTAGGTACTTTAACTTCAACATAGTAGATAATAAACCATTGCTACCCCAAATCAAAGAACTGCCACTAATAGTAAACAAAATCAAAGCTATCAAAATTAATCTTCCTGAATCATTCCAATTTGGAGTTGTAATCGATAAACTGTTACCGATGTGGAAAAACTATAGAAAGAAGTTATTTCATAAGACTGAGGATTATACACTTGAACAAATCCAGAAACATCTTTGAATTGAGGAAGATTCCCGTAATGATAACAGGAATGCCTTATCCAAGGTACATGCCGTAGAAGACACTATTAATAAGAATCCCGAGATAGAAGATTTCTTAAAACCTAATAAAGAAAAATTTAAGAAAAACGCTCAAAAAAAGAACGAAAAGTTCAAAAGCCCATGCTATATCTATGGGAAAGCCAGACACTATGTTTGAGTATGCCGATATCGCAAATCTAAAAAATATGTAAGTACAATAGAAGAAGACGATATTATGACTATGATCACTAAGGAGAATACTATTAAAGGAAAGGTTCTCGGCTGGGTGTATAATACAGTCGCTACCATACATGTGTGTTACGACAGATCAACCTTCAAAACCTATGAGGAATTGACCGATGGTCAAGAAGTCCAAATGGATAATGAAGTCTGATCGAAGGTTGTTAGCAAATGAACCGTAGAACTAATATTCATCTCTGGAAAGAAAGTGATTCTATCAAATATCCTGCACGTCCCAGACATGAGGCGAAACTTAGTTTTTAGGGACCTTCTTGGTAAACAAGAAATAAGGGTAGTGTACGGGTCAGAAAAATTGATTCTGTTAAAGAATGAGAACTTTGTCGGAAAGAGATATGCTTTTAACGGGATGGTCAAGTTTTCTTTGAATAAAAGTAGCAATTATGCGTATATGATTGAATCTGTTGAATTATGACATGATAGTCTAGCCCATATAGGATATAGTACCTTGAAGTTCATGCCTAAGAATGATTGAATTTCATACACAAATATTGAAACCGATAAATTTGAAGTATCCATACGATCCAAAATGACGAAGAAACTTTTTTCAAGTGTTGAAAGATCGTATCAATTATTGAATCTTGTGCACAGTGATGTCTATGAGTAAAACGGAATTCTTACTCGTGGAGGTAAACGGTACTTCATAACTTTTATTGACGATTGTTCTAAATATATGTATGTTTATCTGTTAAAGAGTAAAGATGAATCATTGAACATATTTAAAATATATAGCAAAGTTGTCATTAAGTCTATGGGGTGAGGTACTGCTTGCAACGTGCCATATACTAAATAAAATTTTGTCTAAAAAAATATAAAATATCTTCATATGAAACATAAAGAGGTAGAAAACCTTACCTAAGATATCTTAAAGTGTGGGAGTTTCTTACATACTGCCAAACTCCTGATCCAAAACGAACTAAGTTAGGACCCTGAACTTTTAAGTGTGCCTTTGTAGGGTATGCACAAATTAGTGAAACTTATAAACTTCTAGATATAGAGTGTAATATAATAATAGAAGCAAGAGACCTTGAGTTCTTTGAGAACTCACTATCCTCGGAGTCAAAGGATAATGAAGTCCAAACTACTGATAAAGAACTAGATAGCACAGCTCCACAGATGGTGGAAGCTCCTGTTCAACCTCGTAAAAATCAAATGATAATAATAGAGAATAGTCTAGGAGATGAATATATAGACTCTTAGCACGTCATTTTCCATCTTGTAGAATGAAATAGAGAAAATATTATAAGAAAAATACCTATTATATTAAATATAGAAGATGATCCTAAAACATATAAAGAGACTGTAACCTTTAGAGACTCAGCTTTCTGAAAAGAATATATAAACGATGAAATGAAATCTATAGGTCAAATCAAGCATAAGAACTAGTAAACTTACTTCTAGGTTCTAGACCCATAGGTTGCAAGTGTGTATTTAGAAAGAAATATCAGACTGATGGGACTATCCAAACATTTTAAGCTTGACTATTAGCTAATGTTTTTAGATAAAAAGAAGGGATATATTATTTTGATACATATTCTCTTGTAAAAATTCTCTTTTATGTAAAGCCTATATCGACTGTGTCACCAAATTGTGATAGTGAAGCTACATTAGTTATAACTTATAGTGGCACATATAATAGTAAGTATAGACATATCAGTCTTCGACACGATTATGTCAGACAATTGATTCGAGATGGAATCATTAATATTTCTTATGTGAAATCAAGCAATAACTTGACAGACCCTTTTACTAAACCTCTACTGAGAGAGGTAGTAGTGGATACATATAGATGGATGTGTTTGAAACTTTAGACCAAAGTTCTACCGGTGATGGTAACCCAACCTAACGTTAGAAAATCTCTAATTTCAGGTTTAATGGGTAAGAACAAGTCACTGATATGTGAAAACTTTTTCAGCACTAAATTATGAAACCTCATTCATAATAGATAAGTGTTGAGCGTTATGAAAGAAGATTGAGTCTTAGAACTCTTAATGAAATCTAGTATAAAAGACAAGTATCTTATAGTAACAAAGACACTAAAAGAATTTCACATGTAAAAACGTAAAGATGGTGTCGTCTCTCATAAGAGTTAAAAGTTTTCTTTTGGATTTGTTCACGAAATAGGATAAGCACATGACCATTAATTGTGCTGAGTAAGATTGTAAGAACTCTAACTAATATATAGTGAATATGTGTGTGGTTTCTTCGACTCTATTATATAGGAATAAATAGTTTAATGATATAGTTACCAGTCATTTCGATAGAGTTTTGAGATACTTACAGTAAGAGAAGATTAGAATCGAAAGATATATTTTTTTATACATATAATCTAATTATTCTGACAAAAATATTTAATCGAGAAAAATATATTTTAAAAAATTAAGTAAGAAATTGTTACAAAATGTTGATTAAGTTTTTTTTTAAAAAATATATTAAATATTATATATAAAAAGTGTTTTAAAAACATCTTTTTGTATATAAATTTTCAGCAAATTCTTGTAACAGTCTATACAACACTCAGGTAGGCCACCACATGTGGAACTATGTGGGAGATGACGCCCTCCTATATTTTTACAGGTCTCGTCTGTCTGTATGCACAGTCCGCATTTTTGTACGACCCTTCATCCGGGTTAGGTGAAGTGTTGATAACGGTCTAGATTCTATATTCACAATATGATGGGACACCACGAAATCAAGGGCGGTCCCTCCGTTCCATGTTTATACTCCCTGTTATGGTGGACCTAAATTGCGGATCGTCCTGAGTTTAGATATGCTGGGTAATTTGTGAGGGAGGGGTTTTATTTCTACAACGTTCCTGTCTCTTGAGGCGCAGCTTGGGTACTAATCCCTCCAGGACCTGTCTAGAGACGGACGGTCAGGGTCTCTTTTTGGGCCACCTTGATGTGTGTGTTTTATCAACCCTGATTATTTTAGGGCGTGATATAATAAATGAATTCGCTCACACTGTAAAATGACTTGTCAAAAATGGACTGAGGGTGTGGATAAAACATATACATGGCAATAAGACTACAGAAACTCTACCAGGACCGTCCGTCTACGTCCTGGTGGGGCCATGCCCCAGGATTCATGCTCTCAGTTTTTATCGATTGGTGTCACGATCCAAACCATTGATACAATGGGCCCCGCCACGAGTGGCTCATGGACAAAAAATAAAAAAAATAAAAATCGGAACTCTTAACCCTTGAATTAGTTTCCCAAGCTATAAACATTCAACCGAAAATGGTTTGTGTTACTGCACCATGAGCCATCCGACATGAGGCCTTCGAATGAATAGCTAGGATTACTAGCCCATTGAACCACTTGTACAAACTGGAAAACGAAATGGTCGAGTACGTACTCTCGGCCCAATAATTGTACAATATCTGTTTCTGTAGTGGTGGGGCCATTTTCAAGTATTTCCATGCTTAATAACTTACATAATGCGTATTTGTTTAGATTTATCAAATATGAAATTTTATATATTTTTTTAAAATTGGGGAACAACCTGAGAAGATACAAATCGGACGTGGTCCCTTTAATGATGGATCATAGGCCAGATATTTATATTGCTTCGTTCGCTTACAATCTCAACCGTCAAAATTTAAGCTGACAAATGGAGTGGTCGATGATGTTCAGATTAATGATCCTTTTGAACATGCTCCATCCCTATTGATCCCATTCTTTGGATCGAGGCACATATTCCCACGTCTGCAGTGGCAATGAAAACATTAACCCAATGTGGAGAACGCATTGCTGTGTAGCCTTCTTTATTCAACGGCCGGTTATTTTGAGGAGTCTGGGATAGCTTGATTTTAGATACGCAGCAAAATTGTTACTATCCTAACTTTTGATATCAACTGTCTAATGAATTTCTATTATCATGCTGGTTAGATCGGTATACTATCCTAACTTTTGTTTGTGTTCCAAATAGGATGGGGCTCGCCATCTAAACGGCTTAAAATGAACATTTTATATGTAACGTCTTCAATATTCCAATGACTGGTTATCAACTAACACAGGCTGCCAGAGTATCAAAGGTTTTCTCTTATTCAATTAATATCTATTTTCCACTCTGTCCGTTAAGCCTCTCCACCCCGAAACCGATGGCGGGGCCCACATCTTTGTTGCGACCGTGGCCCCTCAAAATCCAGCTGGACCCCCGGAATTCCAGGTCATTATAATAAACAACTAATTAATGACAGTGACTAAAATGACCCTACGGAACTTCGTTTTACCCCTTTCGTGACGGGAAACGTCCATCTTCCGGATGGGAGCCGATAGGTGAAGCCCCTGTTTCACCCAAGACGGTGCGTACCTTACCCCCGGGCACACGTTAATTTACGTATCCCGTATCCACACCGTCCGTCCCTTTTTTCATATCATTTTAGGGTATTAGCCTAAAAATGAAGTAGATCCAATAATCAGGTGGACCATACCATAGGAAACAGTGATGATTAAACAGCCTACCATTAAAACTTCTTAGGGTATTTCTTATTGTTTCTGTAGTGCTTATCTCCCATCCACCTGATAATTGGATCTGTTTCATTCAAGCCCATAATAATCTGGAAAAATGAATGGACGGCGTGCATCACAGTGGGACCCACAGATATTTTTAGCAATATTCTCGATTTTCGTCGAAAAAAAGTAGCGGACGAAAATGATGTAAATGCACGAGTAAATATTTATTACCTTTTTATCTGGTGTTTACCGGAGCACTGAAAAATCAAACAAGCCGAAGGGCCGCGCCCGTCTTGGGTTAGTCAGGGATGTCTCGTATTCGGCTTCCCTTCCGGATGTTATTAATCAGGCGAAAATAAGATAATCCTAACCATTGGTTCAACTGGTAGGTCGACATGTTATGTGTATAATCAAGGCCGTTCAAAAGGAGCATCTCATTGTGTAGATGATACTCATCAGAAATCAGACCAGTCCAACTCATTCGGTGGGCCCCCACCACATGTTAGTGTTTTCTTGTCTTGTTACGTTGTTTTCCATGATTTGATTCGATTGATGGTTATTTGGCATTGCGGCAACTTTTAGACCGGTGATGTCATGCACGTACCGGGTGGGTCCGAGAAAGGTCCGGTACCATGGCTACTTACGGTGGAACCGTTACCACTGTTGAGCCCCACGTATCGGGGGAGAGTTCCGATACTCTGGCAGAGCATGACACTTGATACGAATGCAGTTAAAAACTTTACACGTGGCATTTGCTGGATCAAATTAAACCGACTAAATAGTGGAATCCACTGTCACTAATTCACATTCCCTCAATCCAATTCGTTGAGCGTTCTCATCATCTGATTTGTTGACACTTAATTGTAGAAACAAGACCATCTGAAACTCTTCATTTTTAACCGTCCAATATTTATCCACCAATCTTACAAACAGAAAATTAGAGACGGATAGATTTTGATGCACGAAGCATCTAACCATAATTTCTACAGGTTTGATTGAAACTATTTGAATCCCACGTTATCTATGTCTATGTAGTTTGTATTGCCGGCGGATCCTCATTCAGTCTGAAAGCTTCTTACATACCGTTCAGAGGCGGATTGGCTGGGGTAGCAATCACGAGCGATATAGCTGCTATGTTGTCGTCAGCAAGTTCTGTACGTCCCATCATAAGGTATGTGTTATATCTAAACCGTCCATCTACTTGACGAGATCATGATAACGCTTCATACAAAAAAGTAAAGAAATATCTAAACATCAATTGTTCCACGGTGAAAAAAGAAGCGGGGGATTGAACCCTTACCACTGAAATCCTTTTGGGGATCACTGAAGTTTTGGATCAATATGATATTTGCTTTTTCTCTTCATTCATGTCTTTGTGATCTTATAAACAGATTGGATGGAAAATAAACGTTCTGATCGCCTACTAATGTTTTAATGGTGAAAATCATTGTACTCGCTGCTATTTGTGGTGTGGTCAAGTTAAGAGTTGGATATGATTAATTTTTCGTCTCGTGCTATAAAATGATCTCCAAAAATAGATGAACGGTATGTATATAAAAATACATCATTTTTAGGCTGATGTAACTTTGATCTCCTCCCTTGAACCGTTCGCACAACTAGAGGGGCGTCAGCGCTCGTCTTCGCACGAGACGTACCTACATCAGCTATATCGCTGGTGTGTGGTATACCAGCCAATCCGTTTCCTGAAGAAAACGTCATGGAGATTGGAGTTTTTCAGATGAATATGAACGGTCGTTTCTTCTTTCCTAGCCGTCTATTTTGTATAGACACTTTTTTAATGGTTCTAAACATTCTAATAAAGGAGCTGTTTTGTGCATGGGCCATCCATAGTGGGGTCTAGATAACCAATGATAATGATGACGGAACCATGGCCCATTTTTTTTATAAACCTTCTGCGCGAGCATTCTACAGTACCACGATAGACTGTGAAAGCGCTAGCGTGACTATCGCTGGAGCGAACGGAAAGTCTTAATGTAGATGAGATCCAACCCGTCCATAGGTTTTGGTTGCTCTAATTGGACCGCAACCCAAAAATCAGACAGATTCAACGGTGAAGTATCTTACACGATAGAAACAGTTGACATGGGAAGTCCCACCATTAAAACCCTGCAAATTTTGTGCGGGTCCATCGTGTTGTGTCTACCATCCAATCCAGTATCTGAAGTTGCAAATCATGATGTTTCAAAAGTCCTGTGGTCCACAGCACGTGAATTCATCTGTTTTGGTCTTGATTTAACACTATCCTTTATGGTGTGGCCCCTATAAGTCTCTGATTGGAATTATATTTAGAATACATGGTTAAAATGTTGCGCCGTACTTGATGGACGGGGTGGATCTAATTTATGTTAGCAAAAGGCAGGGTGTCCACGTGTCTACGCTAGTGAGGCTGGCGCCGTTCGTAAATTTAGATACTTGATTTTTACTGCTCACAGAGAGAGACACGTCGAAGTAGCTTTCCCAACATATAATGACCAAACTGCCCTTCCCGGAGTCGGATCTATACAAGCGTTGGGACGCATTTGTAAATCTGCTAACAGGTAAAACCTATAAGTAGAACAAACCTAGGGTTTTATTCCCAATACATTTATCCCGACATATTATTGTAGCTTGCATTTTCGTCTTTTCTTCCCGCTCTGGTTTTCCCCATTTCTCTTCTCGAAGCGATAAATTCGAGATTTCTTTTAACAAGAAAATCTTCGAGTAGAAGGAGAAGAAGATTCAAAGCTATGATTTTCTTATAGTGAGAAGCTTTCGGTCAGGGTCAAAGGAAGGAAAAAAGAAGAAGGAAAAAACCCTTTGCGGATATTTCAAAGGCCAGATTTTCATCAATGAAGATTCCAACTTTAGAAGCTTCCAATTTTGGATTGTACTACTGAAATGAAGGATGTCTCAGGAAGGTATGTTTTTTAATCTCTAATCGCCGGATTATTTTCCTCTTCAAATCTGTGATTTCTGGAAAGTTCCATCAAGATGATGAAGCCCAACCGTTGATTTGGTGGGGTTTTCCTTACGCTCACCGGAGCTTCTGATTTTGGCTTGCTGATATTTTAGGGTGAGGAGAGAATAGGAAGGGGAAAATCGCCTTCTCGAAGCTCGTCTTTTTAAAAGTCTGTTCGAAGGGTTAATTTTTCTTTCCAAGGTGGGATTGAGAAGATGAAGATTGTGATTTCATATGATTTTGCTCTGTTTGGATTGAAGAAAATCTAATAAACGGTAGTTTTTTTAATTGTTTTTGGACTGCAGGGGTGTCGTCACTTGCGTCAGGGGGGGTTTGACGGTGTGCTCGCCCCTTTTTCTCGCGATATTTCACCAATGAAGAGAGATGGACAGAAAATGTAATTTCTCGGGGCTTTCAAAAGGTATGAATACCCACCGACCCCCGTCTTTGATAAATCTCGCCTCCTATTTCTCGCCAATATTCGGTAAAGCCGGTTCGGTAATCTATCGGACCAGTAATTCACATGCCCCTTATCGTGTTTGTTTCGGGATCACTCGATTTGGTGGTCCGGTGCCTGTGGGGAAAAAAGCGTAAAAAGGCGTTTGGTAGCCCATAGGTACGCTCCCTTCATGTACCTTTGCTCCTTTACACGCACCACACGTGAAAACCTGGCTGGTACGTGGGACGTTAGAACGAGCGTAGGTGGTCCGTAGTTTACTCGTTATACTAGAAAAAAGGACGGTTTGGAAAAACTTGCCGTTGGTCCCACATACAAGGTATAGGTGTGGCGCTGGTGCGCGGTCCGGCTGGAAATGGATTGGCTACTCCCCCTGACACCAGCTCCGTGGCTGGTGGTCGGTGCTCTGTGGGCCCTACCATGATGTATGTGTTTCATCCATTCCATTCATACATTTTTACGTATCATTTTATTGCTTGCTACGAAAAATGAGAGGGATATAAATCTCAGGTGGACCACACCACATGAAAATAATAGTGATTGGATATCAACCCTTAAAATCCTCCTAAGGCCCACTATACTGTTTATTTGACATCCAATCTGTTGATTAGGTCATACAGGCCCAGATGAAGAGAAAAAAACAAATATCGGCTTGATCCAAAACTTTCATGGCCCCCAAAATGTTTTTAGTGGTCGAACCTCATTCAACACTGTTTCCTGTAATGTGGTACACTTGAGATTTGGATATACCTCATTTTTTGGACTCGTACCGTAAAATGATCTGTAAAAACGGATGAATGGCATGGATGAAACACATATATCATGGTGGGGCCCACATAGCGCCGATCACCAGCCATTGGCTGGTGTCAGGGGGAGTAGCCAATCCGTTCCCGGTCCGGCTTGTTTTTTCATATGGCCCTTCCCATAGCCACTCAAGTGCTCCACACGTTCGCCTATCGGCACGCGTGCTGTGTCTCAGAAGACTTCTTTTTTTTTTTTTTAGTTTTAGTCTTTTTAATTATTAGAAAGCTGTAATCCTCCCTTGGTTCTACTCTCCTGGTCTGTGCATGATTTGTCAGTGTCAGACGCGCCTGACATAAGAAATATACACCACGTGAATGGCGCTGGGCCGCTTGTATGAGGCAGGAATGGATTTTGGGTTTTTGCATTCACATGGTTCAGACGTGGGAGAAAGGAACCCGTGTGGGAAAGGACATACTTACCTGGCTATTCCCGTCACGCGGATGCCATTCTCGAAAATCAGAGGAATACGAAGATTTGCTGGGTCACACATTTGCGTAAATCTTGGACCCTTGAATCAATTTCTGTTGACGGTCAGTATTATTATTATTATTATTTTGTACGTGTGTGGCTAGCTTGAGTATCACATAGTCATGCCTTTTAGTCCTATATAATCTCCACGGTCGAGATTACCTGAGGAGGGGGTCCTTGTCCATACGTGTGCTTGTTTTAGACACGTGAGGGTAGTTCACTTTATTTTTGCCCACGCGAGTAGGCTTGGCGCTTCTTGCCGTTTTCATTTCCCTTGTCAGACGCTTCTGAAATATCATTGTCATTTTCGAGGACCTTTGCAAAGCTTATTCTACGTAGTTGTGTGTGGGTCCCACTGTGATGCGTACCGTGCATCGGGAAATCCATTCAGGTCATTATGTGAGCCCTCTCAATGTTCTCCTTCGATTATTATTTTATTATTATTATTATTTTTTTTTTTATTTAAAACCAATCCAAAACTAAGATGGGCCACACAAAATCATGCCTAATGTCTCTAAAGTCACTGGTGCCCGCCTGACTCTCGGATTGGCCTGCTTTTGGGGGCATTAATTCATTTTGGTGGGACGCATCCTAATGAACGGATTGGATGGCGTATCTAAAAACACGGTGGGCGTCACCAACAGTACAAAAGGCTTTAATGGTGGTCGTCCCCATCCCAACTGCTCCCTGTGGTGTGATTCGCTTGTGTTTTGGACTGGCCCATTTCTGGATATGATGTAAGGGGCAGAACTTGCGGTCAAAGCAGATGTGGGAACTACATCACTGTGGGCTACACACACCACATTGTAAAATAAACTTTCTATAATAGTTCTACGGTAACCGGTTTTTCCTCGGTTATTTATTGGTGATGGACACACCTTTCATGATACCATGTATTAGATAGCTGTCTTTGGGCCCTTCGGACCGGTTCTTGCTGCACAATCAACCGTTCACTGCTCTCCCTTGCATGTTAGCCAGTTCCCCTTGAATTTTCCAATGAGAGCGGTCCACATGTTTCCATTGAGACCATCCAACTTGTGGTCCATGACAGTGGACGTTGAATGGGGAAGAGATTGGGCTGGTTAATGGACATTTAATGGACATAATTTTTCAATTTTGATGACCTTACACTGTTTATTCTTTCCTTTTGGGCCATTATTTTTGCACCCACGTATTGGGCATCAAGCCTCAAGGAATGGTCCATCCTTGACTAATTTTGCTTAGTTCTAGTACTCGGTGATCTAGGCCAGAATTCTGATGGGCCAGCTTGACTTGATGAGTTTTTAGCTGAGAACTCGGCTTGAACTAGATTCATCTAGTTCGTCTACTGACTTGGCCCACTAATTGTAATTCATGAAAAATGTAATCCATTCCCTGAAAGGATAAAAAACCTGATGACCTTGACTGTGAAATAAAAAACCACGACAGCAGTAAACATCCAGTCCTTGACTAAGTATTTTAAATGTTCACAGCTATTTTACATATTTTTATTTTAATTTTTAGACCATCCAGTCTGAGTCAAGCAAAGACTTGTCTGAATGTTCAAGTTGATCACACTCAGCTGGACACTGTTGAGTTATGGGGTTTTTGAACTATGAGATTTTGGCCATCAGCCACCCACGATGGGCCCATTGTGGCATTGACAGTACAGTATGCCATGTGATCTGTCAGCAGAGTAACACAATCCATCTGGACAAGATCATGCTGATGTGCTTTTGGTATCCAAGTGCAAGGGTTACAAATGGTCTCATGATCCTTGGTCTGAGACTTGTGTGTGTGCAAACACATTTTCCCTCTTTCTGCACAACTTTAATTCGAGCTAGAAACTCCACACCCAAAATAGAAATGGATACCTGCAGTATCCCGATGCCCCTTTCTATGGGTCATATCCTGTGACTGTGAGACATTGATTGTATGTTGAATGCTCCTCAAGCGCTGGTGGTGTTCAAATGGATGGGCCAAGTGAACATAGTAAGTTTTTTTTTTTTTTGGAAAGATGAATGCAGTTAGCTGTCACAAAGAAATGTTGGAAACAGACGGTTAAGAATTAAGATGGCCTGGTTCATATTTTTTCTGGCCATGCTTAATCAACGGTGGAGCCCCTTGACTGTAAATGTTGTGAACATAGTTAGCATAACTCTGTTTTAAAATCCGAATTTTTAAGGAATAAAAACTCGTGTGATCAATTAAACCTTTGGAACAAGGTGTAAATTGAAAGATTTAAAGGGAAAAAGAAAAAGAGAAGAAAAAAAAAAACAACCGAATTGAGCTCTGTTTTTGATCAAAAGCATTTTATTATACTTGAAGAGGAAGGATTTGACAAGGTCAAAGGACAATATTTGTTTACCTACACATTATTACGCATGCATATAGAAATTAGAATTATTTGGATATTTATATGTGATATATATTCACTTATACAGTGCTTTTTCCTCTTCTCTCCTTCCTTTTTTTTGTTTTGGTGTTTCCATTTTTAGTGATTTTTTAAACCTTCATTTTAAAGATCAAGACCGAATTAAACACAAACATTTCCTGTATGGTTTGTTTCTTGCCAAATGGCATTTCGCCGCATGCACATTTTCCCATTTGAATAGTGGAATGGTTGCTATGGTGCTACTACCAATTAATAAATGGTGGCAAATATGCACCACTGATTGCCTTTCTGTTTATGGGATTTTTATATGTTAACCCCCCATTAATTTTATATTTACATTCAAGTACTTAATTAAATAAACTTTGCATTAAGCTGCCTGATTAATTAAGTTTACTTTGATAGTATACTTTTTGTTAGTTTTATCTCACATCTTGTTTGACACCTTGGATTTGGGGGGGATTCTAGTCAATTCCAAATCCCTTGGTCCTTAGGCAAGGTGGATTAGAGGGTATTCCAAATCTTGAGGATTTCAAATCCTCACTTTTTGACGAGTTTTACTATCCCTTTTACTTGGATTACCAATCGGCTCGTCTTCTTTTTTGGCTCATTTTTAAAGGCAAGAGATTTGTGTGTGTAACATGTGTCACTAAGCTATTAATCTATTATACACATGACCCATTGACGATATCCTAAAACAATTAGATTACCAACTGATTCATTAAAATTACATCAATAAAATGATATGAACAGTCCAAACATAGGCCATCTAAATTAACTGTTAAGAAATGTTGGTTAGTCAGTGCTGGCCCATCCAAGGCTTTGAATTTAATCAATTTTGGCCAAAGTATATGTTTCAATGAGCTTATTATAATCAGTGTCAAACATCACCTACATATACTAATTAGGGATATTAAAGTTGATTTAGTAATTAAATTCAAACTCTTGTTAATAGACTACATAATTTCAGTGCATGGTTTTTTTTGGATTGCACAAGATTTTGAATCTAAGGTGCGAGAATTTGGAATCAAGTGGATTTTCAGTCTAGGTATTCTGAACCCGTGGTGCCAAGTGAGGCCTTACGTTCAGTCAAATTTTCATCCAATGTGACAAAAAATGCCCTTCGGTATATTATTATGGCACTAATAATCATCTTCTTCTCATAAATAATTGCACACCAGATGATTGCTTTGAGATTGTATTGTCATCTCATCACATGCGTCATTAAAAAATATATATATTATTTCATAATAGATGACGGGGCTCCCCTATGCCAAACACTTATTTTGAATTAGTAATCAAACACTCAAACCTCTCCAAATAGCATGCATGTTTTCGAGATGGTTTCAACAATTGTGTTACACCATGGATAGGACATATATACCAAAAATCACCCTAATCATGTGATCCTAATCGTCAACCAGATTTCATGCAATTTGCATGAGTAATGTTGGTTGAACAGTCCCCTATATGTCCATCTGTAAATTTCAATGTTCTTCTTATCAGTAGGTACAGCCAAACAAATGGAAGGTCAGGATCTTGTACATGTGCATTTTGTGCAAGGATATTGAATGCTTGATCTCCAAATTAATATTTATTAGTATTGAATCAGTGGATTCCTCTCTTTTGGGTATTATGAATGCTATGCTAGTGCACTCGATCACTGAAGGATTTTGCCGCATATTTGCCAACATGGCACATGCACATGTACATGAACTATGAGATATTCATTGGTTGGAATGCAATCCTCCATGAACATGACTTAGCCAAAAAGTAATAATAATTAGCCAAAATGTGGATGGTCAATATATAGATAATTTGTCAAATTTCCGTTAATTTCTTCGTTCTGTTTTTTTTTTCATGTGTTGCCCACTTAATGAGTAGGCCGGCCTGATTATTGGGCCATGGAGTCTAGACACGAATTGTATATGGCATATAAACACCACGGTGGATCCCACGAAAAACTAATGGTGGTTTTACCATCTCAACCTTTTCCCAGGGTATGGCTGCTTGGGTTCCAGACGGTCGTGATTTTATGGGTTCAAAAGTAGACATGAGACTGTGTACCTGATGGATGGGGTGGATCTCTTGAAAGTTCCACCTACGTGGCTCCTTATGTATATCGGTAGTTTTTTTTTTTTTTTTAAAGAATATTATTATTTATTTATTTATTGTTTACAGATTACAAGATTTTGTTGTTATGGTGGGGGCGTTTTGGTCAACACCAAAGAAAAAACTAACAGAAGGTACTGCCGTGGCATTTAGCTTAATTGGCAAGGCAGCTTGATAAAAAGTTCATTTAAGTAGGTACCAGTCTAGATGTAAATATCAAATTAATGAGCTAGCATTGTACAAAAATCCCTTTCTATAAAAAATAAAAAATAAAAAGAGAAACTTTAAATGACATGTACTTCTTTTTAAGACTTTGATACTCGGGCTGATTGTGATGCTTGTTACTCACGCACGTAGAAGTTACTTAGAAATTGCATACAAAATAAGTTGTATTAAACCTTCCAAATCATCGGTCCAAGTTTACATGCACCATGAATTAAAAAGTACTCGTATTAGACTTTCTCACTTTTGGTATTGGTGGACGTTAAATGGACGGTTGAAAATCGTCCAATTTCAACAAACAAAGTGTGCATGAATCAGCTGGTACGATTTTTCAAACAGAATCCGAATTTTAGACTATGACTTAGCTACAGCGGAATATTACCTTCGAATAAAAGCGTACTACTCTGCCAGTTATCAAATAACTCTAAATACAGATGCTAATCTTAAAGATAGCAGCCGATACTAAACAACCATTTCCCACTGAAATTGTCTTTTATAACGGCTACAGTTGCCAGTGGATGAACGGTTCGGATCATGTAGATGCCTGTTATAACTTCTAGTATGCCAGCAGTCTCACAAACATGTATAGCAAAGAAGTACCTTGACATCGGGAGACATCGCGGCCAATATAAAAATAATAATAGTAATGCGAGAACCACGAAATCTCAGCTGTGTTTCGCGTTACACGATAAAACAACGCCCGTTTTCCCTCAGTGCGTGGCTTTCGAGTTTATAAAACGCGTCTCCTTCGAAAACCCCATCCTCTCGTCCTCTCCTTTATCTTTTCCCGCCCTTAAAAAAAAATAAAAAAAATCCTCCTTTTACCCCTTGCAAAAAAAGCATTGGAAACTCTCCTAAAAAGCCAAAATCCCTCCACCACGACCACCGTCCTCGATCCGAGAGTTTAAAGCGAAAGCTCTCTCTCCTCCCCCCCCCCCCCGGTCTTTCATCGCACGCCCAATCCCATCCTTCCATGCCTACTTCCCCTTTTCTTTCCCCCACCATTTTCAAGAACCGAATCTCATCTGTTTCTTTCTGTTTCCTTCCTTTCTTCTCTAGATGGATTCCATTAAACCGGTGTCTTCCAACGTCAACGGCTTAGTACAGACCTTCGCTAAGAAGGTCCTCCGTTTCCGAACGTCTGGAATCGCCCCTGATGATGGGCTTCGCAAGGTGAAGTTGCCCGAGAACACCGTTGTAGATCCGTCCCCCAAGGCCTGTTTTTCTCAGCCTCTGGATGGCCCCAGCATCGAGGAGAAGGAGAAGCTCCGGAAAAGAGAAGCCATGGAGGCGCTTCTCGCCAAGCTTTTTGCTAGCGTCTCTGCCGTTAAGGCCGCCTACGCCCAGCTCCAGATTGCGCAGTCGCCGTACGATCCCGAGGCCATTCAGTCGGCTGACAAAGTTGTGATTGCCGAGCTGAAGAAGCTGTCGGAGTTGAAGCACTTCTACGTGAAGAAACAGATACTTCCCTCGCAGGATTCGCAGCTGCTGGCGGAGATTCAGGAGCAACAGAATCTGTTGAAGACGTACGAGATCATGGGGAAGAAATTGCAGTCGCAGCTCCAGCTCAAGGACTCAGAGATCCTCTTCCTCAAAGAGAAGCAGCAGGAATTGGATGGGCAGAACAAATCGCTCGAGAAGAGGATAAATCCGAGCAGTTCTCTGTCTGCTCTCAATAATCTCCACATTTCTGGATTGAATCCCAATCATTTCATCTTGGCTCTCCGCCACACGATCAAATCAATCCGAATCTTTGTTAAGTTGATGATCGATGAGATGGAGTCTGCAGGATGGGATCTTGATGCCGCAGCCCATTCCATCGAGCCGGATGCAGTTTATGTGAAGCCGTTCCACAGATGCTTCGCCTTCGAAGCTTATGTCTGCAGAAAGCTCTTTGGAGATTTCCAGTTCCCTAAATTCTCTACTCCAAGCGAGCATTCGTCGAAACAGAGGCACCGACGACGCCATTATTTTGACAGTTTCATGCAGTTGAAGTCCGTTAAGACGGTGGAATTTCTCATGGAAAGTCCTGAATCATCATTCGGGAAATTCTGCCGTTCAAGGTATCTAGCATCGGTGCATCCGAAGATGGAGGCGGCCTTCTTTGGGGATCTCACTCAGAGGAGCCTTGTGAGCTCAGGCAAGGTTCCAGAAACCCCATTCTTCGGGGCGTTTGCAGAGGCAGCGAAGCGGGTCTGGCTTCTGCACTGCTTGGCTTTCTCATTCGAGCCGGAGGCGTCCATTTTTCAGGTGAGGAAAGGGTGCCGGTTTTCCGATATGTACATGGAAAGCGTAGTCGAGGACACCGGTTTTGTGGCCGATGATGCGCCGGATGTCAGGCTTCAGGTGGGTTTTACGGTCGTGCCAGGATTTAAGGTCGGGAAGACTGTCGTACAGTGCAAGGTGTATCTCAACGGCTGGAAGTCATCCAGCGAGCGATGACAGCATGGGCTTCCTGTTGGAGAAATGCCAAAGGCTACTTGGGGGAGGACGAGTGGCACGTGTACCAGCATACGTGTGTGAAATATGGACCATTCATCAGATGTGCCCCATTCCATGCTCACCCAAGAATTTGGTTGTTTTTAGCGGACTGTTTGGTCGCTCTCGCAGTCGGGGATGGCTGATGAACGGCCTGATCTCACACGTGTGTGCCGTGCTGGACGCGTGGCTCCTATTCCTCGACCAAGTGTCCTGGCAGGGTTGATCAATTTTTTTTTTGGGTGGAATGCGACGACGGTCGCCTCTCGGAGGCATCTGGATGGGCCCCACACGGGTGTGGCAGGTTACTGTCTGGAATTTGCAGAATGGAGCAGCTGGATGGAGTGGCGTCTCGTGTTTGATGTCTGGGATGCCGTGAAATGGAGATGACAAAGGAAAACGTGTGGACGGAGCTGCGATTTTTTTTTATTTATATATATATATATATATAAAAGGAGATCCTGTTTTTCTTACTATATAAAATGCGAGTGCTAAGATAATATGAATAGGAAGCGACTCGAAGTTGGGACTTGTAATAGAGTAGAAAATCTTGTGTATATTTATCTTATGTTCGTCTTGGAAACAACAACAGTAAAAATGTCTCGACACCTTTCTCTCTAGATACGCTTATGCGACATCCAGCCCATCCAGATGGCTGGCCCCACCACGAGTATCAATTAGTATAAAAATCTGTCGGTACGCTTCGTGGTTAGGGAACACGTTTACAATGGATCATTTCAATGGTTATTCAATGTGCGTCGTGGCCCACCTATTGAATCGATCAGGCTGGTTCTTGCATCAGACGATCATTATGGTACGGATAACCATATTAATGGACGGGATGTCACTCACACATGATAGATTGGAAGTATCCACCTCTTGAATTGGAACTTATGCTCCACTGTTGGATGTGATATATATAGTCTTATACAAAGTCGCGTTTCGGCCCACGTGGGACCTACTATGATCATGGTGGATGCCACTGGATAGGAGGATTCGACCAGGGCCCGCTCGACCCCAAAATTCCTGATATTGAACCATTTGTCCATTTCTGGCTGTTATCAGCGTACTCTTCGGGCAACGCGAGATCTACGGTGGGCCCACTTGACGAATGGATGGTGTCGTAAATAGGTGGGCCTACCTTGTAACCCCAAAGAAGTTTGCATCCTAGGAAGGAAGTAAATGTAGTCGCCAGCCTTGCTTCCTTGGCCTGGCTGTGGCCCTAACCAGCTTGAAAAGTACCTGGACCTGGCCCCACAGGCCGGCCTACAATGGAAAGACTTAAACGAACGAAGATTTGAAATAAAGTTTCTTTTGGTGAGAAATGCTTAATGCTCCTAGTTGCCACTTGGGCTGTCCAATCGATAAATCTGAACCTTCTATTATTAAGTTCAGAACATATTTTATTGGCTACTATGTGAAAAACCATGTTGATCAGACGAGCCGATCCATACCTGATTTGTCTTCAGACTGGATGCGGAGTGCATGGTGAACTCAACTTAGGTTGGTGTTTGGTGTTAGAACGTTGCCGCGAGATTTGATTGAGCCACATGCCCTGTTTAGAGATGGGGTCATGTAACTACGAAAATTGTTGCTTTTGGTACCTACTAGATTGTGTCCATCTCCGTCCCCAGCTGTAGCACATGGCTAAATTAAATCCTGCCACATCTCAACATTACAGAGCTACTTGGCATTGGCTTACCACACAATCCGTGTCCCTTTGTACTCGTCGGCAATCCATGATAGTCCGGACAACAGGCTAGGATTTGGTGGGGCCCATCGTGGATGTTGATTGGTCCTGAAAAAGCTCTTTTATGTGTTTTATCCACCCGTCCATCCATTTTTAAAGTTCATTGTAGGGAAATATCCAAAAAATGAAGTAGATCGAAATTTCAGGGGACCATACCATTGGAAATGGTGGTGACCATTGAAAACTACTTGGAAGCCACGAAAGTTATGGATTAAGCTGATACTTGTGCTTTCCCTTCATCCAGGTCGCTGTGGCCTAATCAACAGGTTAGATGGTAAATAAACATTACACTGGGCCTTAGGAAGGCATTAAATCACTACCCATTTTTGTGATGTCGTCCACACGACACTTGGATGTAAATCATTTTTGGCTTAATGCTCTAAAATGATTTGAAAAAAAAAAAAAAGAAAAAAAAGAAAAAAAAAAAAAAGGATAAAACGCATACGTCATGTTAGCCCCACGTATCTTTTCCAACACACACGTCGCCACCGGAAGGGTTACTACGAATCCAATTCCCCCAACAACTACATTGATACAATTGTTGACTGGAAGAGCTTTTGTGTAAATGATCTTGACCGTCCATATTAAAGTCTAATGATCAAATTGGTGTGAAATATGTCTTCCTATCCTATGAAAAAAGTGTTGGACCCGGTGAAAAGTCTAGATTGATTAATTGGATTGTACAAGTTTGCCAGTGCAATTAAGAGCACTCCAACTTTATACTGGTGTGAGAGGTTTTGAGCATTTCTGTACTTTTTGGGTGACTGCAATGAAAGCTGACTCCGATCTATTAGGTAAACTCCGGTTATGACCCGTTCCCTTATATGGACCGTATAATCCAAAATTTCAAACATGACCCACTCCAGCTAAGTATCATCAAACTACACGTACATGAGGAACGGTACAGCTCACAAATGTTTCTATACCGTCCATTTCTTCTTGTATAATGGTGACCAACTTGATGATTGGACGGGCCCAACAGTCCTTACACTATCACGTGTGCCTGACTCACCCGGTCTGGATATTGGGCCTTATTTTAAGGCAGTGGGCCGTGCTTTGGGAGTTGGGTTTTCTTGGTTCGCGACTGGACCCGCTTAGAGAGTAGCACGACTGGACCCGCCCACGTGTAGTCGACGTGGAATAATAATTCGACGTACGGCGTACCGCATGGAAAAGTGGTGTCCTTATCACGGCAACCGCTTGCTACAACTGGGCACGGTTGTCTGGCGATCAACGCCCTTGATTTTATGTCATGCACAGCAGACGGTTGGATCACCGGTCCGATGGGCCAGAATCAGGCGAAACATCCCCATGCTTGTGGGGCCACCATGTTGTAGTTGTAAAATCCATTCCGTCCATCGAGTACTTCTATATATATTAGCTAGATATAAAGCTCAGGTTGGTCACACAACAGGGAACAATGGATATGGTATGCCAATCATATACCTATGTGGGGCCACCATGGTGTGTGTATTTCACTCAACCCCTTAACCATGAAGTGAAAAAACAAAGATCAGTCTGATCCAACTATTATTAAACATTTTAGGGGTAGTTTTACAGTGTTTCCATGATGTGCAAATCAAAGTTTTTTTAACGGTTAAAATAATGGTTCTCACTTGATGGACGGTGTGGATTTGGACATGAAATATAGTGGGTCCAACAGAGCTCGGGTGTCAGGTGCTTAGACAATTAGGTCCATCTGTAATCTCCTTCGTCCGTGATAAGGCCCATCACTTCATTCTAGATTACCCGTTGATCGTATGCTTCGTCTTTTAGTATTCTGTCGCCTCATGGGGTTTGATTTTCAGCCATTGGCTGTGGGCCAATGTCGCTATCCAGAGTTCTCTGATTTGTTGAAGTCGTATTCATGCAGAGAAAAGGACGCGTTTTCTGGCACGCAGCATCCAGACCATTGCTGGCTCCCTAGTACAGCAAGAATCTTTTCTCGTGCCGTGTTGACAGTAGGTGTATGAAGGCAGTAATAACTGGTGCTTGGGGGTGTATAACAATCGTTACGCAGGCAAATGGTTTATGTGTAAAATCTGCGGACTTTCTCCAATCCAAGGCGTTCAAATGGTGGGACCCACTATAGATGGGTCATTAATTCAAATATACCCGAAAGGTTGATGCTAACTGTCCGATTAGTAGCATCAATTAAATTGATTGTCTCCTCACATGCAACTAAAAGATGTTCATCATTCAGAGGTTGTCATTCCGAAAACGAAATGACCTATGGGAAATGTACCTATTCGGCCCGTGTTTGGACGGTTTGGGATGAGCGACCTGTGGTCTGTAGAGTGGTCCTTGATACGCATGTGAGTACTCGTACTCCGCCAGCGTAGAATCGTATGCAACACCCAAGCCCTGCAGTGCCGCCACGTCGTGGAAATCCAACGGTCCGTCAGGTGATAACCCTTATCTTCACTATAAATGGAAAATATCATCGGGATCAAAATTTCACACGGACCACACGGATGGGAATAATATAAAATTGTACGCGGTTTTGCTCAGTACCCCAACACTAACCAGAGCTAGCTGGTGTCAAAGCTCTGTGGACCCAACCATTATGTATCTGTTTTATCCAGGTCGTCCATCCATTTTTCCTTGTTAATTTTAGGGCACGAACCAAAAAATAAGCAGATACAAGTATCGAGTGGAACAAAATATAAGTTAATTGAATGTCCACTGATAAAAATTCCTAAGGACGTGTTTTGCCGGGCGAATCCCTTGAGTTTCCAAAGGATGGAATGGATTTTAAGGTAATGATGGTAGTGTCATGGATTGGTTTAAGAACCATGGGATTGCTATATCCTGGGACAAGTTCACTGGGTCTGTTTGGCACGCCCGGCATATCCTAGGATTTTACCCTCAAATCCATCCAACCAAGGGATGAGATCAATTTTAAAGTAATGATGGTGATGTAAATGGATTGTTTTAGGATCTATGGGATTGCATATATCCCAGGACAAGTTCACCGGGCCTGTTTGGCTTGTCATGCATATCCTGGGATATTGTGATCCTCTCCCTCCTAATACTATAGGATCGGTCTGGCCAAACAGGCCCTAAGGTCCTCTGTAATGGTTATTTACCAATCAAGTGTTGATGATGTCACACGAACCTAAGTGAAGGGAAAGCACATGTCAGCTTCGTGAAACTTAAGGCCCCAAAATGTTTCCAACGATTCCCATTGTTTCACATGGTGTAGTTCATCTTATATTTGGATGTGACTTAATTTTTAGCTCATAAATGGACTGCGTGTGGATAAAATAGATATTTCATGTGGCCTTACAAAGGTTTGACGCCAGCTAGCTCCTTTAATGTGGTTACATAATGCCGTGATTGGTTTTAAGTTTTTTTTTTTTTTTTTTTTTGTTTTTTTTTTTTTTAATGACTACTTTACCTCTTCTAATAACCTTCCAAATGAGTTTTCAAAGAGATATTGCTTGGGGTATAAGCATTTCAATGTGTCAAAGTTATTTAACATTGTTAGGAATACACTGGCCTTTGAAACCTTACTAATGCTCATTATGATATTTATTTGCCATTAAATCTATTTATAAGAATACACATACCTGTATGAGGGTAAAACAAAAATAACAGCTTGATGCAAAACTTACATAGACCTTGCTACGTTTGCAATGTTAGGCATGTGTTTATTCCCTAATATCTTTGGGCTCATAGCCATAGGTGATATGAAAAAACTGAAGGGATGGCATGGATAAAACACGTTCATTATGGTGGGGCTTATATTACTTGCCCACGTCAATACATTAATGCTCTAAGTTGTACCCAATGCTAAGTAGTAGCTGTCTTGCTTAGAAAAGTTTCTACATGAAGTTATTGCCGTGGGAAGCCATGCAAGTGAAAAAATTAAGAAGATCCAAAACTCAAGTGAGCCACAAAAGATGGAGAAGGGGGAAATGGAGTACTTACAGTTAAAATTTTCATAGGGTTCACCTTGATGTTATGCCATACACACTCTTTATAACATCAATTCCACATAGAGTAAAAGAAATAGGTAAATATTAAATTGGGTGATTGGAACAGGCAAATATTAGTTTGATCCAAAACTTGCATTGCCCCAAATAAAATTCAAGGGTAGTAATTCAATTCCCATAATATGGTCCACCTGGGAGTAGAACCTTTTTCATTTATTGTAACCATATCTTAAAATAAACTAGAAAATAAATGGAATGTGCAGGTATACAACACGTATCAAGGTGGGCTCCATGGACATTACCTCGGTAACACCTACAGATATACAACACATGTATCAAGGTGGGCTCCGTGGTATGACATTACCTCAGTAACACCTAATTCACTTTACCTTTGGGAGGATGCTAATTAGGTGGGCTATGATGCTTGTGAGAAATCCATCGTCTGCATCAAGGTTTTTAGATCATATTAGGATATGGGCTCAAATTATGGGTAATTTGATAAAATTATTAATTTTCAGATATTTTTATCAAATAAAACTTTTTGAATCAAATACTAAATTTCAATGTTTTGAAAAAATTTCAAACAATTTACTATGCAAGCATTCCAACCCTTAACATTACTTAAAATTCAATACACAACAAATCCAATACTTATTCATATATATATATATATATATATATATATATATATATATATATATATATATATATATATATATATATATATATATATATATATATTCATTTTAGCAAAGGCACCAAAGTGGAGAGCATATTAGGTGAGACTTGGCTTTAGTGGGGCCCTTGCCATGAGGCCCACCTTGATGTATATATTATGTATACATGCTATCTATTGATTATTCCTCGTCATTATAGTGCATTATCCCAAAAATTAAACAAATTGAATAATTAGGTGGACTATACCATAAGAAGCAATGGTGATTGAACACGCTAACATTAAAATCTTTTTAAGCCGTACCTTAATGTTTCTATAGTGTTTATTTACCAACAAATGAAAGGAAAAAACAAATATAGGCCCATTAATGGTTAATCACCATCATTTCTTATGGCATAGTCCACCTGATAATTGGATTAATTTCATTTTTGAAATAATGCCCTCAAATGATTTGGAAAATGGAAGGATGGCATAGATAGATAATACATACATCAGGGACAGGTCTCATGTAATCTGATCTCACATGAGGGTTGGATCAAGCTGAATTTATTTATTTATTATTATTTTTTAAAATCCTCCGATCATCTCCCGGTGATTCAGACACGATGACTGGTTTAATGAAAGATGCAGACCATGGTGGCCCAATAGACAACCCTATCGTTGGCATCCCATCTGCTTGCTCCCTGCATTGTGGCCCATATCTATTGTGGATCTCGATGGTTTTTGACTTCAACTCCTCGCAGCGAGGAGCGCACCTGATGGACAGAGTGGATTTCGCGTATAAAACATGGTGGGCACTTTACGTGCTGCGTTAAACAGCTGTTAAAGAGGATTACAGTCACCGACCCGGGGTGAATGGTTTGCATTAATTGAAGGCCGTCCGTCCAAAGATGTTTCCCGGGGATTCGATAGGTAACTGCCATTTTCAGTTCTCTCATCCACCGTACACCTGGTAGGCACGTAGGTGAATGTAGACGGTTCAGATCGCAACTCTGGATGGAGCTTCGCCTGTAAATCTCATTGATTTGATGGCATTAAACAGCCAATTGATGGCATCTCAAAATGGATATTTCCATACCACAGTCAACGGTCCAAATTCGATGGGCAAAATCAGACCGTTAGGATCATTTTAGTGAAATATCATCTTTAGGTGGTTCTCCATTCATTACGGGGCGGGACCCAAGATTTGGACCTCATGGATGGACACACCTTACAAAAGAACACATGAATTTACAATCAAACCTCACACGAGAAGCTACCATGTGCTCGACTTGTGTGGGGCCCACCATGATTAGTGCGTAGAATCTGCACTGTAAATACCGTTAGGCACCTTATTTTCACCGTAAATCCCAAGGATCATCGGATCCAAAGGGTTTGGATTGGCACATGTGCATACAATCAAGATATTTTTGTACGTATCAATGATTGTCAAAACATGATTCATAAATCCAGCAATATAAAGAATGCGATGGCGTTAATTTTGGTATGTCCCTTCATCCTTGTGTTTTACACCTGATGAATGGTTTGGATGGTTCCCTACAAAAAATGGTGGACCCATTATTCCATCTGGATGTTTATATGGTAGATGGTGAATGTCCTTGATTAATCCCTTTGGTGTGGCCCATCTGAGTGACGGATTAGGTTGGATTTTTATAATGTGGCATAACATGGTGTGGCCCAACGGATGCACAGTGTGGATTCCACATACACATCACGGTAGGACCCACATGGCACACATGTACATAAATGTGTCCACGGACGTGGTGGCACTCGTGTGTACCCATCCTTGTCCGGGTGGACGTGATACTTGCATGCAACAGGAGTCACGTGGGACGAATGAGTCATGGTCATTTTGAAGACGGTGGCAAACGAGGGAGCAGATTAGCAGGTAACACCCAGTAACATCTCAGTAGGTATTACCTTTACTGTGTAGGGCCCACCTTGATGAGTATGCTGTATTGACATACAGCCCGTACGTTATTTCAGAAAGTTTTAGGACGTTATTCCAAAACTTAAAAAGATCCAAATCTCTAGTGGCCCACACCATTGGAAAAGGTGGTGAATGGCATTAAAAACTTCTCGTAGGCAGCAAAATTTTTGGATCAAGCTGTTTTTTGTATTTTCCTCCATCCAGGTGATCTTATCGGAAGGTTTGATGGAGAATAAACATTACCGACATGCTTACAGTGGGCCCTGGGAAGATTTTAATTGTGGGTGTTCAATCGCCATTGTTTCCTGTGGTGTGGTCGAAATGAGATTTGGATCTGTTTTATATTTGGGATCTCGTTCTAAAATGAGCTTGGAAAATGGATGGACTGCTTGGATGTACAAAAACATCATCAAGATAGGCACCACACTCAGGGTAATAACCAATCCGCTCCCCGACAAACAACCACAGTTGTATAGCATTCGGTACAAATGCATCAAACAGAACTTGAACCCTCTGCAACGGCTACAGTACCCGAGTTATGGTGTGTATGTGTGTCATCCACTCCGTTCATCAGTTGCGCCCCTCTATGTTAGGAAGTGGGAACAAAGGAAAAAATCAGCCTAATCCACCGTTCAAGTGGGCCACACCTAAGGGAAAAAATGACGATGAGGAGACACCACGAAACTTTGTAGATGGTGGATGAAGCCCACCGTTGAGTTTATATGACATCCAACGCGTTCAGCAGGTCCGACACACGAGGATGAAGGGACAACAGAAAAATCAGCCGGTTGTATAGACCTAAGTTTTGGGTGGGAGGGCTTTTGATATCTACGGTGAAAATGAAGAGGCTCACGTGATGTATGGGATGGACGTCCCACATAAGGCCCCTCGTAGAGAGTAAAACACAAGCGCCTCTCACGTGCGGATGTTGCACACGAGTGCAGCATCTGCATTGTTCATCGGCGGTACTCGGAGAGTGCCTCTTACGTGCGGAATTGGCACACATGCGGCATCAGGATGTGGTTGCTAAGCTCAGATCCGTTCTGGCCCGCTAGATAGTAATCTAAGTTTCCAAGTCACCATTCCAACAAAGTTGGCGATGGGCCCATCTTTGGACCGGGTTCATTTGATGAGCTTGGCGCAAGGCTGCCGGATCGACTTTTGGGTCGGGCTTGGGTTCAAGTCAATTCAGCCTGATATGGTCATGTTTTAGGCCATTTTAATGTAGAGTTAGGCAACTCCTCTATCTCCAACGCAGTGTGTTGATCTTGTTTCTCTAAAATATTTATTTCTTTGTGTACGTATGGCTCACTTAATTAATGAAAAAATTAGGAATAGGGATTTTATCAATTATTAGGTCGGGTGACATTTTTTTATTTTTTATTGTGCTTTGGCTTGGGTAATGCATTGTGAAATTCAATTCAAGTGGGCTGAGCTGTTATTCTGGCAGTGTATGACTGGAGTTGCACCTGAGATGAACCGGGTTGTGCTTGGCCTAGTTCGCCAGCAGGTTACGCCAGCTTGAGCTCGGCTCAGCCCGAGCCTTGAGCCTGACTGGCCAGATTGGCTTAGCTCAAGCTGAGTTCAAGCCAACCTTCAACTTGATCTTTCAAGCCAAGATCAAGATCAAGCCTATGAGCTAAGTTTGAGTTTAGGTTTTAGGATTATATATGTTATAATTCATTTAAATATATAAACATTTATAAGATATTTATATGAAGTGCACCTGATCCGAGTCAAATTGATTGGAACTGGGTCAAGTTCCGAGCCGAGTCGAGTTGAGCTCGGTCTATTTTGGACTCAGCTCAAAACTTTTTGGGCTAAAAAAATCAGCTTAACTCAGCTCAAATCCAATTTCAAGTCGGGTAAGTCGAGCTTTTTTAAGTTAATTCAAGCGAGTTAACCGAGCTATCTTAGCTTATATACAGCTTTATGTATGACGTTCACAAACCTTGGCCTGGCCCATTTAACTCTTGAGCCTCATTTCTGTTTTCAAGCCAGGCATCCTTGGCTCTAATCCAGCCCACGTTTTGATCCAGACAATTCATCAGTGCGGAATTGTCCCAAGTAAGTGCCTCTTGATCTTAAGAGAAAAAGGACCACTCTGGTCCTATTCATATAAGCAGCTAGCTAGGAGAGTCTCACTGAAAATGTCACACATATCTCTCTCTCTCTCTCTCTCTCTCTCTCTCTCTCTCTCTCTCTCTCTCTCTCTCTCTCTCTCTCTCTCTCTCTCCCCCAATGTTAGAAGTTACACGGATTCCTCTTAACCCTTGTTACATGACATTTACATCATTGGTGACACACCCCGGCCCAGCTTGGCTTTGGACCTATTAGCTTGGGTTGGCATGTATTGTTGGATAAAATGTTGAATTAAATAGACTATAAAAATCGAGAATCAAAAAAGGAAAATAAATTTAGAGAAAGAAAAACTTATTGAATTGAGTCGAGGCGTGACTGAGTCACTCGGCTTGAAATCGAATTTGCTCCCCTTGGACAGCGTCCCAAGTGCAACAGGTTTCCAGAGCAATCGACCTCCAGGATACAACGACTATGACCCGGTCCCAGCGGTGCACTCACTGTACACGGGCTCGAACCACTTGCAGTTTAATCCGAAAGTGCTGAGTTGACTCAGCAATGAACTCAGTAACAAAACCGTATCAGAGAGAGTTTTATAAGGCAGAGAATTTTTCGTATGTTGAAACTGGAATCGGAAGTCTTTATATAGACTTCGAAATGGTACATAAGCGCCCTTTACAAAAGGTTAGGTCCGTTGGGTTTAAACCCAACAGGGGCGACCAACCGGAAGGGAAGCATCTCTCTGGTTTAAAAACGAAAAGGCGCAAGTGCGAGTACACTCTCGCACATACAGTCCTGCGAGTACCCATACACACACACCCACGCGAGTACACTTACACCGCACCCGCGCCCAGCCCAGCCCAGCCCGTCCCGTCCCGTCCCGTCGCGTCGCGCACGCGGACACGGACTCGGGCTCGGCTCGGCTCGGCTCGGCTCGGCACGGCACGGCTCGGCTCGGCGCGCGCGCGCGCGTGTGTGGTTAATGGCATAGATTAGAGCTATTGGCATAGCCCCCCCACAGGACCAAATTCACATGCCCCCTGAAAGGGGCTCAAGCCCTAGGCAAAAAGTCTATCATATAAACAAGAGAATTTCTCTTGTCAAATCCGATGTGGGACAAAACCAACACCTCAAAAATACCAAAATGTAAATGTGGAGGAAAAACACCGAAATTTGAAAATTCAAATTTTTAATATTATTTTAAAACAAATACAACAATCCCCCACATGTTTTAAAATAAAATGCTTTCGGATTAAAGCGAAATAGTTGTGCAATGGTGCCGGTGTCACCATAGACTTGAACCGACATTAGAGTAAGCAAGACAGGTCTACAGGAATCAGGTGACACCATAGTCTTGAACCTAAATCCTTTTAATGTAGATCGCAAGTACATGCCACTCACACAACTCTTCCTCTGCAAGTGATTCTGTGGTTCGGTGCGTTTCGGCCATACACCATTACCTGGATTTCATGAGTGCTCTAGAGAATTCGCCTAGATTCTCATAGGAAGCGGCCTCCACCTCCACACCCATATAGGTGAATTCCATCAAGTGTATGCAGCAACTGTATACACCACCAAATATATGGCTATGGATCCATTAAGAGTTCTAAAAACTCATCCTTCTGCGTTGCTGCTCGCACTGTACACCATAGAAGGGGCTCATATAACTCAGTGCAATCGTCTACCTCGTGTTTTGTTGTTTACCCATTGAACCTATCTCATGGGATCTCCACTTGTATAGGTTGGGTTACCGACACTGGCAGCTCATATATTAGGCTCAGCCCCATTCCCTTCGATGTATCATTGACTAACTTTTTAGATAGTCCTTTAGTCAGAGGATCTGCTAGATTCTTTTCTGACCTCACAAAGTCAATAGATATGACTCCATCACGTAACATATGTTTCACTATATTGTGTCTGAGTCTAATATGCCTGCTTTTTCCATTATATATTTTACTTTTTGCTTTCGCTATAGCTGCTTGACAGTCACAATGAATAGATACGGCCGATACAGGCTTTGGCCACAATGGTATATCAGCTAAGAGATTTCTAAGCCATTCAGCTTCTGATCCAGCCTTTTCTAAAGCAATAAACTCGGATTCCATAGTCGACCGAGCAATACATGTCTGCTTGGTGGACTTCCAAGAGACTGCTCCTCCACCCAAAGTGAAGACATATCCACTAGTAGATTTTGTCTCATCTGAATCACTGATCCAGTTAGCATCACTATATCCTTCTAATACAGTAGGATAACCATTATAATGTAAACCATATGTCATATTACCTTTTAGGTATCGCAAAATTCTAGACAATGCATTCCAATGTTCTTTTCCAGGGTTATGTGTATATCTACTTAGCCTTCCTACTGCAAAAGCTATGTCAAGTCTAGTGCAGTTTGTTAGATACATGAGACTACCAATTATTCTGGAATATTCTAATTGAGACACACTATTTTCTGTATTCTTCATGAGAGTCACACTATAATCATAAGGAGTACTGACAGGTAAACAATCAAAATGGTTAAACTTTCTCAATATCTTCTCAATGTAATGAGATTGTGATAATATAATAACACCATTTTTCCTGGTTACTTCAATACCCAATATTATACTTGCCTCTCCTAAGTCTTTCATGTCAAACTTAGATGACAAGAATTTCTTAGTTGCATTAACTAATTTAATATTAGTTTCAAAAATAAGCATGTCATCAACATAAAGACATATGATAACATAATCATTTCCAGAAATTTTACTATATACACATCTATCTACATCATTTATATGATAACCATTTGATTTTAAAACACCATCAAATTTTTCATGCCATTGTTTAGGAGCCTGTTTTAAACCATATAGTGATTTAATTAGTCTACATACTTTATTTTCTTTACCTAATATCTTATAACCCTCAGGTTGCTCCATATATATTTCTTCTTCTAAGTCTCCATTTAGGAAAGCAGTCTTAACATCCATCTGGTGTACCACTAGTTTATATATGGAGGCTATCGCTATTAAGACTCTAATAGTTGTAATCCTAGTTACAGGGAAATATGTATCAAAATAATCTATTCCTTCCTTTTGTTTAAAGCCTTTCGCTACCAACCTAGCCTTAAACTTATCGATAGTTCCATCTGGTTTTAGTTTCTTTCTAAACACCCATTTGCAGCCTATTGGTTTGTTACCAGGTGGTAGGTCTACAAGTTCCCAAGTATTATTTGATATAATAGATTCTAACTCATCATTTATTGCTTCCTTCCAAAAGGTTGCATCTGGAGAGTTAATAGCTTCTATATAAGTTGTAGGATCATCTTCTACTAAGAATGTGAAAAAATCATCTCCTAGGTTAGTTTCTTTTCTAACTCTAATACTTTTTCTTGGTTGTATCTCTTCTACTACTTTCTCGTAAGCATTTTTACTAGTAGACGCAATATCTGATTCATTAACTTTTTCTATTCCTATAGATTTAGATTTCATAGGGAATACGTTCTCAAAGAACTCTGCATCCCTAGCTTCTATAATTGTATTAGGATCTAGAATATTATCCTTAGTTTTTTAAAACTAGAAACCTATATGCCGCATTGTTTTGTGCATACCCTATAAATACACAATCGGTCGTTTTAGGACCTAATTTTCTTTTCTTAGTTTCAGGCAATCCTACTTTAGCAAGACACCCCCACACTTTAATATATTTATAACTAGGAATATGATTCTTCCAAAGTTCATATGGTGTTTGTTCAGAAGATTTAGATGAAATCCTGTTTAGGATATAACAAGCAGATAGAATTGCTTCTCCCCACATATTTGAGGGTAAGCCTGAACTATTTAACATGGCATTCATCATTTCTTTTAGAGTTCTGTTCTTACGTTCTGCTATTCCATTTTGTTCTGGTGTATAAGGAGCTGTAGTTTCGTGAATTATTCCATTCTTTTCACATAATTCTCTAAATTGAGAAGATTCATATTCACCTCCTCTATCTGTTCTAAGTCTTTTAATTTTTATATTTAATTGATTTTCAACTTCAATTTTGTATTTAGAAAAAGCATCTAAAGCTTCATCTTTGTTCCTTAATAGATATACTCTAGTAAACCTAGAGTAGTCATCTACAAAAGTTATATAATATCTTTTTCCTCCTCTAGACATGTGATTTCTAAAATCACCTAAATCACTATGTATCAACTCTAATAGAACAGATGATCTTTCTATTTGTTTAAAGGGTTTTCTAAAAAATTTTGATTCTACACATGTTTCACATTTTTCAAACTCTTCATTAGATATATTAGGTAATAAACCTAATCTTTTCATTTTCTTTAAAGATGCCACATTCACATGACCTAATCTATTATGCCATAGATAAAAAGGTTCAACGATATAAACAGAACTAGATGTTTTCTTATTATCATTGGATACATTTACAATGAATAAACCATCGCTACAGTACCCCTTACCAACAAAGGTTCCATTTTTAGTCATTACAAGCTTATCTGAATCAAATACTAATTTGACACCAGCCTTATTGAGGAGCGAACCAGAGATCAAGTTTCTTCTAATGTCAGGCACATGGAGGACATCATTTAACATTAGAGTCTTTCCAGAAGTGAGTTTCAGAAGTACTTTCCCTTTCCCTACAACTGGAGACGTTCTAGCATTTCCCATGAACACCTGTTCATCATCTCCTGATACTTGGTAGGAGGTAAACATGCTACGATCCTTGCACACGTGTCTAGTTGCACCAGTATCTAGCACCCACTCCAAGTTGTTTACAAGGAAGACTTCTGACACTACAGCCACTACTATGTCAGACTCATTGCCTGTTTCTGTAAGATTAGCTTACGGCTTATCTTATTTTTCTTAAGCCTGCAGGTTTTAACATGATGCCCAGGCTTTCCACAGTTGTAGCAGTTTCCCTTTTTCTTGAATTGATTGTTTGCATTCTTCTTTTTGAGCCTGCATTCATTTGCATAATGTCCAGGTTTGCCACAGTTATGACAGTTGCCCTTTTTCTTATTATTTGTCCGACTTGATTCCACAAGATTCGCTTTTGAATCTATCTCATTTTTATTTCCTTTTTGGTCTCTGATTCTATTGGCCTCCTCTATTCGTATGTGTACGATAGTGGTTTCCAAAGAAACACCGTTCTTCTTATGTTTCATTCTATTTTTATATTCTTTCCAGGAGGGCGGTAACTTTTCTATTAACGCTCCTGACAGAAACACCTCATCCAACTTAATTCCTTCTGTCGATAGTTCGTGAATTAGACTTTGAAAGTCGTGAATCTGATTTGTGACAGATTTATCGTCTGTCATTTCATAGTGAAGGAAATTAGCAATTGCATGTTTCTTAGCGCCTGCATCTTCTAATATGTATTTCTTTTCCAAAGCAATCCATATATCTTTAGCAGAGGCGTAAGAAACATACACATCATATAATTCGTTGGATAAAGAGTTTATAATATAATTTTTGCAATTATTTTCATCTGTTACTTCATTTTGATTTGCTAGATCTATAGTAAATGATTCAGATAAAATGTATGAAACTTTCAGGGTGGTAAGAGCGAACATCAATTTCTGTTTCCACCGTTTAAAGGATTGTCCAGCGAACGGTTCGATTTTGGCTAACTCAGTAGAAGCATTTACTGTTACTGTAGCCATAGTCTATGTAATTCAACACAAAAATTCGATTTCAAGATTGTTGGATAAAATGTTGAATTAAATAGACTATAAAAATCGAGAACCAAAAAAGGAAAATAAATTTAGAGAAAGAAAAACTTATTGAATTGAGTCGAGGCGTGACTGAGTCACTCGGCTTGAAATCGAATTTACTCCCCTTGGACAGCGTCCCAAGTGCAACAGGTTTCCAGAGCAATCGACCTCAAAGTGCTGAGTTGACTCAGCAATGAACTCAGTAACAAAACCGTATCAGAGAGAGTTTTATAAGGCAGAGAATTTTTCGTATGTTGAAACTGGAATCGGAAGTCTTTATATAGACTTCGAAATGGTGCATAAGCACCCTTTACAAAAGGTTAGGTCCGTTGGGTTTAAACCCAACAGGGGCGACCAACCGGAAGGGAAGCATCTCTCTGGTTTAAAAACGAAAAGGCGCAAGTGCGAGTACACTCTCGCACATACAGTCCTGTGAGTACCCATACACACACACCCACGCGAGTACACTTACACCGCACCCGCACCCGCACGTCCCGTCCCGTCGCGCACGCGGACACGGACTCGGCTCGGCTCGGCTCGGCTCGGCGCTCGCGCGCGCGCGTGTGTGCTTAATGGCATAGATTAGAGCTATTGGCATAGCCTCCCCACAGGACCAAATTCACATGCCCCCTGAAAGGGGCTCAAGCCCTAGGCAAAAAGTCTATCATATAAACAAGAGAATTTCTCTTGTCAAATCCGATGTGGGACAAAACCAACACCTCAAAAACACCAAAATGTAAATGTGGAGGAAAAACACCGAAATTTGAAAATTCAAATTTTTAATATTATTTTAAAACAAATACAACATGTATGGCCCGATCAATTTCAGTCCGGACTTGGGCTTAAGTCATTTCGGCCATACCTGGCTCGCCCAGCTCAACTTCACCTGTGTGTATATTTTATTCCACTTATGCATGGCTTCAACCACGGGTCATGCCGATGCATGCAGACGTTGGTTTTCATTTTTCTAAATGCTTGTTCATTGTTCATGTGTGGCCAACCCGTCAAGATATCAATTAGGAAATTCATAATGCGAAATAGGGGTCTAATTTAGGCTCTCGTATTTTCTTTTCTTCTTTTCCCTGAACTCAGGCTTTGGGCTCCATAGTGCCTGACTCGGTTGAGTCTAGCCTCTTGAGCCCAAACATAGCCCATCGCCAGTGCCCCTCCTACTACTTTAGCAGTTGAAATGTTAATAATATTGAAGCTGTAGTGGACATGCCACTATAGATGATTCTGGCCATTAATGTGGAAAATACAATGTGAACCATTGAACATGCCTTTCAACGATCCCGATTCAACTTTAAAATTTAGAAAACCAAAATGGTCCTTTCAACATGTATTTTAGAGCATGGGCAGTGGAAGGTTTGTGTATGTTGGCCAGATGGGGTGATGCATGTGGGCAAGCTTGAGTTTCCGCTGATGCAAATGAACTCAAAGATCATACCTTTTTGGGGGACCCTTTTATCTTTCAAATGCTAAGATGATATCCATGAAAAAGTATCATCCCTTACAGTACATATATTTGGCTGGTTTGCATCATTAATCATGTAAATAGATTATATGGATGTAAATCGTTAGGATTTTGAAAGACAATGAAAGCATAAACTTTCTAACAGCATGAATTTCAATTAAATTAATGAATTCTCATGTTAGATACATAAAACAAATATGCATAAACTTAATTGATGTTTTTGAAAAACAATTCGATGTCTTATGCCTATCTTCCACAAAAAAAGTTTCTTCATGATTTATCCCAAATGAGACGTAGAAAAAATCTCTCACACACCTCACACTAGGGCTATAAATGCACTATGAGATGTGTCCAATCCACTCATTTGGACTTGTGGATGGAGCTCTCTCTCTCTCTCTCTCAAGTGGTGACATCTATGGGGTAATGAAATTTGAGGTTCTCTCTCCCTTTCTCCCGGACATGATGAATATATAGGGATTAGGATTTTAGGGAGATACATGAAGTATAGTGCTCCATTGCTCTATGAGTTTAGACATGCGCTACTTCGTTTAAAGTTTGTGATCTTGATCATCCATGTATTCAAATTTACCTAATTCTTCTACTATTATGGCCACCATCCTTAGTTGAATGTCTAATGTAGGTCCATATCATGAATCAATGTATCTTAACTATTGGATGCCTATGCAGATTAATTTAAAACAAATTAACAGTTAAATTGAATTTAAGCAGTTTAACAAAAACCAATTAATCATTAGAAAATATTACATGCACGGGTTAGCTTGTAAACTATAGGTGTGGGGACAAGCACTTGCCATTGAAAACTCGCTGAGGTCATATAAGTTTTAGATCAAGCTGATATTTTATATTTTGCCTTCATCTAGGTCTATATAAACAGGTTTGATGATGGCAATTGACCATCACAATGGCCGAGGAAGGTTTCAATGGTGGGTGTCATTATCACCTCTACTTTATATGGTGTGGTGTGTGGGATGGTCCACTCAAGTCTTATATCATACGAGTCTGGATCCTTTGTTATCAGGTCAATAGAGAATTCCTAATACCCTATTCCTCATTGGTCCATGTCACCCCTCACCAAAAAAATAAAAAACAGCTTCGGATGCCAAACCATTAGGGTAACATGAATTCTCTGTTGACCTGATAACAGAGAATCCCGACTCATATCATATATTTGAGTGGCTCATGAGACCTCTTGTTCGCCCCATAGACGGTACCCAATCCAGGTAAACTCTGTGAGGCTGATAGACATACCCAATCTGCATAGCATCCTATCTGTGGGCTGTGAACGTACCCAAACTTTGGGGTGCTTACTGTCCATCCGTTTTACCAGTTCATTTTACGTATTTGCCTAAAAACTAAACCATATCCAAAGCTTAGCCCTTACTAAAGGACACAGTTTGAATTGAACTCCTATGGAAAAACTTCTTAGGGATGAAAGAAGTTATGGGTCAAGCTAATATTTCCGTTTTCTCTTCATCCATGTCTGTGTAACCTTGATCGAACATGTTGGATGAGAAATAAACATCACTGTGGCCCATATGAAGGTTTCAACGGTGGATATCATTATCCCCATTGTTTCCTATGGTGTGGTCCTACTGAGGTTTGGATAAGCTTTAATTTTGGGCTGATGGCCTAAAATGAGATGAAAAAACGGATGGACGGCGTGGATAAGATACATACATCCACGGTGGGCCCCGTACTAAGTTACTCAGCGCGCAATCTGTTCCCCTCCTGCAGAGGTGGCAAGTCAGTTTCTGCGCGGTCTGTTTTTCCCAGACCGCTCGCCGGTTAGCATAAACCGGAAGTCCGGCCCAAATCGGGAATTAAGCCGTGGGCCCTAGTTGAACCGGTCCACTTAAACTCGAAAGTCTTAAAACCCTTCTTCTCTAAACCCTTCATCTGTCGTTGCCCGAACTGGCTTCCCCATCTCCTTTCAGTTGCCCTCCTGACTTGCCGAAACCGAAATCGATTGGTGAGTTTTTCTTTTTCTTCCTTTACATTCAATATTTTAAACGGTCTTTTTTCTCCCTTCTAGTTTTCGATTTTTTCTTTTAATTTCATACACTCCATCTGATTGTCGAAGGGACCCAACTATGAGAACCCTTAAATCAACCGACTTAAAAAAAAATATATAAATATCTCATATTTTTCTCTTGCCTTATCTTTCTCATTATCTTAATGTGATTTCAGCCATTTCCATCTGATTTTCGCAAATCCAGTTTTGGGTTTCCTGTTTCTATCAAATATCTCAAATGGGTTATTTTGTTTTTCCCCTCTTCTTTTATTTTTCTATATATATATATATATATATATATGAATATTTGCAATACATGAATTCGCTTCTCTTGGTTTGGATAGAGATGTGGAAGGTGTATGTTGGAAATCTGGATTCCCGCATCACGGAAAGGGAATTAGCGGACGAGTTTCGCGTTTACGGGGTTGTGAGAAGGTACTGCTCGTGTAAATGATTTTCTACTGCATTCTTCTTTCATTAAACATCGGGAAGAGGTTTGCTAGAATACATCATGACGTGTTGCTGAGGTATGTTGGGACTATAGGCATTGGATCTGTGATCCTAACTGTTTAGATGATGAGCCTCTCCGTGGATGGGGGATGACCGATAATGAAACACTCTTAGTATAATATTTTAACACTTTGATCATTTAACTCATTTCCTTTGAATATGGGACTGTCTCCTTAATCATTATTTTCGTTGAACAGTTGACTCCTTAACCACTGTTTTGTAGGCCACTGATCGAAAGTTCATGATCTTATAATCTTGAAGAGTTTCAAGGCAGCTACCTTTATCCATCTATCTCATTAGATCAACTGTTTAGTTTGGAACATGAACCCAGGTTGGATCAACTGTTTAGATTGGAATTAGGGGTAGCAATGGACCAGGCTAGGTCGGGGCTGGGTTTGGCCCTATAGCTCGGCCCTAATCTCTTAAGATCTGGCCCTAGCCCTAATTTTGATCCCCTAAGTTGGTCCTAGCCCTAGCCCTAATTGGGCTGAAAAGGCTTTGGATGCACCCTCCAAAGAGGTGCTTGAGGCGTAAACAATGTTGTAAAATAGCATATGCGATCATGTGCGATTGCATATGCCTGTGCGCATATGCGACAGGCATATGCAATCGCACAATCGCATATGCGGTCGCACATTTTTTTTCCGACAAATTAAAAAAAAAATCAGAATAAATATTATATGTCATTAGCCCTTGAAATACATTTAATTCAAGTAAAATAAAACCAATTACATTTACATAATGAATTAAATATTAACTATTAAGTCATCATTCATCAACAATTCTATATTCTACAATATATTTAACTTTATAACTTAACATGTAACAAATATGAAATATTAATATTCAACATTCAACACTACATATAAATATATAATGATATACCGTACATCAACAATTAAGAATCAACATCAATACACTTAGTAAACAAAATGAAGAAGTTATTTATTTATTATTTATCTAATCATATACATTGCTCTAGTTGCCATTATGACATATCACCACCACCACCACCACCATCATTCGAGTCATCTCCTTCTTTCAAATAACTTATTCTTCTTTCGTTTCTTCATCATCTGTACGTACTAATACTTCATCAACATCCAATGGTGGATGATCTTCAGCTTGATCATCATTATCACTATCTCCTCAATCTCTTTAACAGGTTGACGACTACTACTTGTCCCCTGGCTCTCCCCATCCTTTGCCTTCAAGTGGTACTAGTATTACTTTTACCAAGTGTCGATCTGTCTGCGACATCTTCAACTTGTGCCCATGTTAGGTCCTCTCTAACAAATACCGGGTCCTTCGTCTTTACGAGCAACTCGTTATCTGTATCCAACTCATCTAAGCAGTTAGGGTCAAAGAAATCGGACTTTTCTTTCCTAGCTTGGAATTGTTTTCGCAATTTTTGATTGTATTGAACGAAAATCAAGTCGTTGAGCTTTTTTTGCTCAAGACGATTCCTTTTCTTGGTATGAATTTGCAAGAAAGAAATCACATTTAGTATTAGCTATTTAGGTAATTAATTTAGCTTAGGCCTTACACTAAAAAATTAAAGTTTAGTAGTTTACAATTACTAAACAGTAAACAGTCTAAACTTACCGCCTCGAACATGCTTCAATTGTGCTCGCAACCACTGGTAGAACACGTGAGTCCAAGAATCCTCATAGATAGCTTCTTTAGAGTTGGATCCTTCCTGTTCGGGCCACTCCATAGGCAGCCCACCAGTCAGCTGAAAAAAATAGCTTAAGCAGGTTAGGGAGTAGAGATACATTGTAGAAAAACTATTTGTATGACACTAAGAGTTTAAGACTGACATTCATTGAGTAGTACTAGTACTTACTGGGTAATTTCATTGTCCGATGCCTTATTACGATATCCCTTGAGAATATCCCCTCACTTTTTGTGTAGAAGTCCAACAAAGTTGAGATCCTGTCCTGTACTCCTCTATCTGGAATCATTCTTTCCAAGATATTAATAAATCCAACCATATGTATAGTTAGTGCTTCCGCTGAATCAGCAGAAGCGAATAAACGGGCTGGGTTAATGATGTAAGTAGCTGAATACAATGGAGATGACATTTGACTGCCTCATCTTCTATTTATAATATCTAAAATTGGCTTGTAATCACGGTCTTTATAGTTAAAATAGTCCATGATCTTATTTTTCGCCCTCTCCATCGCATCATATATGTAGCCCATTGTAGGCTTCTTATCCTCGTTCACTAATCGCAACTCAGTGACTAAGGGTTCGGATGCTTTTGACGCCTTTACCACTTGAGTCTAAAAACTTTCAAAAAGAATTGTTTGTTAAACCCATTTCCCTTCAGCTTTCTTTGACCAAGGCCCACTTGTAAAATCGGCCGACACTACAAAGCTTCTAAGTTTTGATTTCTTTGCATGTAGCCTTTGTAGTGTTAAAAAGACTGTAGTGAAATAGGTGACTGCTGGACGTAGCAAGTTACCCCCAATGTATTTTCTCATTCGACTGAGAAAAAGGGTGTGTTTGTACATAAAGACCGTGATTCTTCTAGCCATTGCAATTACATTTATAAATAATCTACCAATATTTTTCAACATAAGATCAACACAATGGGCCGCACAGGGGGTCCAAAATAAACGTTGCCTCTTCTCCATAAGAAGACGACCGACCATTACATAGGAGGCCGCGTTGTTTGTAATTATTTGTATAACATATTCCTCACCTATTTCTTCAACTACACTATCTAGTAAGCTAAAAAAATATTCTCTTGTGTGTGAATGGCCCGATGTATTTACGAACTTCAAGAACATTGTCCTAGCTGAACAATTTACCAAAAAGTTAATTAGAGACCGACCGGATCTATCGATCCATCCGTCGGTCATTAGTGAACACCCATATGTTTTCCACGATTCCTTATATTTAGTTATGAAGGATCATGTATATTCAACTTTAGTTTTTAGGCATGTCTCCCTCGTTTCATAATATGAAGGAGATTTAAGTCCAGGTCCAAATTGACCTATAACATCAACCATTACTTTAAAGCTTTTCGATTTAACGACGTTGAAAGCAACGCCGGTTTGGTAAAACCACTCAGCAATATATTGAATAGTGGTTTTTCTAATTTTTTTGTTTATATCGGTTCTTTAAAGTTGTTTGAGCCGACCTTTTCCCTCTACCTCTTTGGTGGATCACATCTTTGGGGTGTGGTTTACACCATTTATCCATGGGCTCATGCCCTCGGGCTCTTTTCGAGCCCGTTGGTTGTACTTGTGGTATAGACCGGCCTATTGAAGTAGGAGTGAGACTAACTTCATCTACATTAACTATGTTTATATTTTCATATGCATCTTGTTTCAAATATTTCTCATGACGTAGGGTACTATCGCATTTCTTTCTTGACTGTTTTTCCATGTATTATATGATCTCCCTTCGGATTTCTGGAATAATTTTGTCGCGTGCTTTTGCATTTGACCTCGATAAATGTGCAAGGTGTTGTAGGTGCCTTGCAATGCCACCGGAACTCACAAAACCACATAACTCACATACTATGTTAGTCTTTTCCGTAATATTACGGTAGTGCCCATACTTTCAATCCGGGTCATTCGACTTGGGTTTCAAAGAGAAAGATTGGGAAGAAGACATTATGTTGGTGCCTTGGTGGTGTGTGTGTATTGATTGCTAGTATAAAAAGTAAACTAAAAACTAAAGTAAAATTACTAAAGAAAGAGACTAAGTAAGACTAAAGAGTAAAGAGATGAGAGAGACTAAAGAGATGAGACTTGGGAGAGAGAGAGAGAGAGAGAGAGAGAGAGAGAGAGAGAGAGAGAGAGAGAGAGAGAGAGAGAGAGAGATTTGCACACAAACACAAGTTACACAACAATTACAAATTTACAAAAAAATAAAAATAAAAATTCTTTACTTCTTGGTCTTGTCTTCACTTTTGCCTCGGCCCTTGTCCCTTGACCCTTGAGTCTTGAATAGTGGAATATTGTAGACTTGTAAGTTGTAACAACTAATAAGTTGTGTTGTAAGTAACTTGTAAGAAGTGACAAACTAAAAAAAAAATATTAGAAGTTAGAAATTACAACTTAGAACTTGGATATGAATATGCTTATGAATATGTATATGATATGATTATGAAACTTTAAGAGATGATGAGAATATGAGATAAGAAAGAGAGAAAGAAACTAGAATATGAGATAAGAAAGAGAGATACAAAGAGTCTAAGAGAGATAGAAACTAGAAAGAAAGATAGATACAAGAAAGAGAGAAAGAAACTAGAAAGAGATGGAAAGAGTTTTGTGAATATGATTATGAATTTATGATCTTTAATTTTTTATAGCTTGAAAAAATTAAAAACTAGAAAGAGAGTTCAATGGATGGAGGAGCTTGGTTGTCTTGCTTGCTCTTGAATCTTGAATCCTTGTAGTAGTATACTTGTCTCTTCCCTTGATTGAAACTTCAATATTGAAAGAAATATGGATGGAGGAGTGGAACTTGGGGCTTGAAATTATGTAAGTAAGAAAGAGTGTAAATATTAAAGAGAGAGCAAAATAGAGATAGAGAGAGAGAGAGAGTTTGAGCTTTGAGTGCATGTAGGAGTGCTTAAAACCCTTTTTTATAGAAGAAAAATCAAGATTAAAAAAAATAAAATTCCAAACGGTCAGATTTCTAACCGTTAGCCAATATGCGATCGCATATACTCACACATATGGCAGGCGATCGCATACATCGCATATGCGATCGCATATACTCACACATGTGGCATATGCGATCGCATATGTGCAGTGATCGCATATGCCACTGGCGCATATGCGATCTGGGCTTGAGTATGCGCATATGTGATCGCACTTGACAACATTGGGCGTACACCCCCCTTTGAGCCCATTTGGGGTTTTCGATGTGTTTGGATGCACTTCGCAAACCCCTGTTTCACCACCTCACTTGACAAAATGGGCACTAAAATGTCGACTCGGATTGGTTTTCATTGAGTCAACTGAAAAAATAGGCTTGAGACCCGCTTTTTCTTTGAAACCCTGTTTTATGCAAGTGTGTGCAAACGGGATGTAAGGGATCAGAGGTTTTTAATTAGTCCAATTTAAGAAATGTATTTTTTTTTTGGGGGGGGGATATCCTCCATTCACAATCAATCCTACTTATAAATAGTTTGGATCATTAAAATGTGTTCTTGGATCTAAATACTGTCTTTAACAACACATGTTAATTGAATGAGAACCATTAACAAGTGTTTTTGAACCATTTAACAGTGGCCTACTTAATGTCTGGACTAGGCCACGTGCTCAATTTCATGGCCTAGCTTGGTCCTTGGGCCAATTTTAGGGGTACAATCCCTAGCTCTACAGGGCTGGGTTGCCTGATCTTGGTGAGGGAGCCTGACCCATTGCCATCACTAAGTGGGACATGACCTCAGATCCGACGGTTGTAGTCCCACCATATCCTATACCAATCCATTGGATGTATTCTAGCAAAACTCGTGGGAGAATTCTGTAGAAATCAGTAATTAGATATATTGTATATGGTGATTATGTTCTTTAGGGTTCAGTTTTGTTGATGTGATTTAAGTCATTTTGTCATTTTCTTGTTTTTATGGGATCTTTGGGAAATTTAAGTACATAGATATTTTATGGGTAGTTCTTTTTTTAAAATTTTCATTCTTTAGTTGTTTTAGTGTAGTTACTTATTGTGCTTGGTTGCCTACTTCAGTAAGTGTTAGGGTTTTCAATGGTCTATTTGTTTGGGTATTGAATATTGGCGTAGGTTTCTTTCTTTCTGAGTTTTTGTATGAAACCCCAACACCTGATGAATTTCACCTGCATCATGCATGAAGATTTGATAAAGTGACTTGCTAAGGCTCTGTGTGAATGCATTGTTGAATTTAATAGCATTGATTGTCTTATACAGAAGGAAATGACCATATTGTAGTTACCGTCTAATGAGGAAGTAGCCTCAAATAGCAGTCAATTTCCTTTCAAGTCCGATTTAAAGTAAAAGAATTTGATTTAGAGGGAAAGTGATTACTGCATGATCTTTCCCACTCTATTGAACTAATTGTTGCTGTTCTATTCAATAGGGTAGCTAACTGCAGTTTAATTCCATGAATTACTTAGGGTGTGTTTTGGTGTTCCATCTTTTTTACGTAGACGGGATGTGCTTTGGCGCAAATCAACATGTGTGTTTGCCTAATGTATCTTTTGTTACGTGCTCCATCAGAATGCACTTCCCTTGCAAAAGGGGGTGAGTCGGGTTACTCCTCCAGCAATGTAGCTTATGGGGGTACTTCGAAACAACCCTTTAAACCTTTTAGGAGTAGGCCTACGACGCTAACAGAGATCTCCCGAGTTTCCTGAAATAGTTATCTATAATCAACTTTCATTTACCTGACTATATCTGTATGATGCCAAAATCTCTGTTTAATGCTCTTGCTGGATTCCAATGCAGACTTGCCAAAGTGGGGAACATTGTATTTTATGTCAAAGTTGGGAACACTTCATGTATTAGCACCTTGTAATCTGAAGCTGTTATGGATCTTTAGGATTATATGGAGTTGAAAGAATAAACTATAGGAAACATTATCTCATGGGCATAGCATGCGGAGAATGTAAGGATGGAAGAGTCCCCCCCCCAACACACACACACACACACACACAAAATATCTTGTCTTAAACTAGACTTTGACAGTCCATGTGAGTGAGTAGGATGCATGGGGTAGTAGCCTTGTACTACCTTTAGCACAGCTATGCAGTGGAAAGAGGAGCCCAAATTGGCCTTCTGTTTCTTTTCTTTTTTTTCCAAAGACACAAAAGCTTCACAAAGGGCTTTGATTCTCAGAGTTGTACATATAAATTTGGGGTTACACAAAACCAACTTAGTCTCTCAAGGTATGGAATCCTAACTAATATTTATCAAGTCCAGATATTGGAGTGGTCATTTTGCCACAGGTGTGCAACAACTAAGTCAAGATGTTCAAGTCTTTTGTATAAGAAAAACACCAATGAGGCAATGCATATGTGCCCAATTGAAAACAAGCGAAGCAATACTTGTACAATGGTTGGCTGGGCATTGCATAGGGCTGAATTCTGGGTTTATTATGTTTTACTTTATTTGGGATCAGGACCTGGCAATCTAGGCCGTGGAGGAGCAAAAGAAGTCTAAGCAAAATCTGCCTAGAAAAGTTACATAAAGCTTACATTTGATAGATGCTCACGAAATGCTAGGATGTTCCAAGATATGAAAAAGAGCACGTTTATGGCATTCGTAGGGCCTTGTGGTGAGGTGGGCATAATTAACATTGAAAAATACATAATTTCCAATATAAAAATGGTGAAATTTGGAATTTTCTAATTTCTCCCATTTTCCACTTAAATGTTAATTTTTTTTGCCACAAATCCATGTCTCAATGAATGGGAATCACATGCATATATGGATTCCATTGCAATTCATGCTAACATTTGAAAAAAAATTGAAGTTTCTATGGATTTTTCATTGCCTTTGAGTTCGGACTCGTCATCGCTTCAAGTCGAGATTTCTTCCCCAAATCTAAACTTTGATTCAATAAAAACCAAGAGTGATCGAAATTACGTAAGGAACAAAATTCAAAAAAAAGAAAAAAACCACCTACAAAATGGAGAATTTTTGGGATTTCCCCATTTTTTGTAGTTTATTTTTATTTTTTCCTAGAAGTTTCCCTGGCATCAGGGATAGTATTGATGATATCACTAATGCCAAGGAATTTTCATAAAGGATTCTCCTCAAAATATTGATGGTATTGCCAAATATCGTTGATATTATTGAAAATATCGACGCTATTTGAAAATATCTAAAATGCCAGCAATTTCAGTATTGCTGACTTGGCAATACTGACATTATTGGCAATATAATCAAAAGTATCGCTGATATTTGGAACACTATAATTTGAAATTATAGATTATAAATTAATTGGAACCATTAAAATTGATGAATTAATCGTAGCAGGGTATACCTATTACTTGGCCCAATTATTAATTGGGTTCAAATTAATAGCCAAACCTGCACCCCCACCAATTTACTTGCACCCATACCAGGCCTGCTCTCAGATACCCATCAGGAGTACCCAGTCCATTGCCACTCCTAGGAACAATAGCTTCCAAGGTGATAACCTTTGTCATGTGAGAAGGATGTCCACCAACGATTTTGAGATGATGGCTTTAGGACTAAAAGGTGTAATGTTAATGGGGAAGGTTTGGGCAACAAGCTTTTTCGGGTTTCTTTGTTGAATCTTCTTGAGGCAATTTGGAAGTTAAAGGGGGTAGGAAGTTGTAATATGGAAGCTGTAAACTCATCTCTGTTAGGTAAATGGGTTTGGGGTGGAGGAATTTTCTTTGTGGAGGGAGATTATAGCTACCAAATATGGTCTCTCATCTATGGGTTGGTGGACTAAACAATCCTCGATCGTGTCTCTTTTGTTTGGGAAGGAATTGCGAAAGTGTCTCCTGCAGTGGTGGAGGGTATTAGGTTTTTGGGGTGGGAGATGGTTCTAGAGTGAGTTTTTGGTATGGCACCTAGCGTGGGGATACCTCATTTTGAGTTTCCTTCCTGAATCTTGCTCTTTTATCTCCTGTGGATGTCTCAGTGGCCAACTGCGTGTCCAACTGGGGTTGTGGGTTCCTCCCTATCATAGGAGCCTCAGTGATTCTGAGTTTGATGACTTCTTGTGTTTTTTTTTTTTTTTTAAAAAATTTAATTTTATTTTTTTATCTCGTTTGCAGGGAGTGGAGTTGTCTCAGGATGTTGTTGACTCTCCGGTTTGGAGGTACGGGAAGTCCAACAATTTCTCAGTTAAGTCGTTATATCGTTGTCTGTCCTAGAGCGAGTAGGATGTGGACTATTCTCATACATCTTTCATATAGTCCTATATCGTCCCTCCTAAAGTGGCAGTTTTCGCTTGGTTGGTAGGAATGAATAAGATTCTAACTATCGACAATCTCCGCAAATGGAACCTGGTGCTGCCCAGTGTTTGCATCCTTTGTTTGGAGGCGGAGGGGACGGTGGATCACTGGTTCATTCACCATGCGTTCGCAAGGGTAGTTTGGTTTGGCATCTTTAAAGAGGCTAACATTTCTTGAGTGTTGCCAGGGTCGATCGAGATCTTGTTTAGAGCCTGGCATGGGGGAGGAGGGGGTTCCTTAGGGACTTGCATAAGGAGGATAGTGATGCTGCCTTTTCTATGGTTGATTTGGCTCGAAAGAAAGAATCAGACTTTTAGAAGCAAGAACTCAACTTTGAGAGTCTTCAGTTGGGTTTTGCTTTGTATTTCAGAGCGGGTGTGTGTTTTGTTCGCATAGGTAGGCTGGCTAGGTGGGACTGTATAGTTTTTTTTTTTTTCCTTTTGCTTGCATTTTTCTTTCTTTTTTGGCTTTGGCTCTAATAAAGTTTAGCTCATCTTTCCCAAAAAGAAGAAGCTTTTTCAATGATGGTGGGTTGACTGATGGAGATTTTCCAACAACTACAATAGTGATTGTCTTTAACTAGGGTTGGGTTATGTTGGGTGATTTTCCAACAATTTAATCTGTTTGGGAAGGTGAATATTGGATTACTATGATGCCGTGGATATTAACAAAGAAAGCAACACAGTTGTAAATCATGCCATCCATGATTAAAGGTAATTTCCAAAGGCTCCGATCATGGTGTGCCGTAAAGGCCGTTACATGGCCGCAAAGGCCTTTCCGTATCGTAATTCGTAACAGCCGTAACAGCCATTATGAAAACAAAATGATCTGTAACTGCCGTTAATGGCCTGTTAAGCCTCCTGTAAAGGCCGTAACAGCCCAGTAATGGTCTGTGGCAGGGAAAATACAATTTGTCGGATTTTTTTTCAATGCTATTGAGCAAATACAACTTTTTTTTTTAATTATTTTTTTCTTTCGATAAAAAAACAGACCGTAATGGCCGTTACGGGGGCTGTGCAGCCATTATGACCCGTACCGTATAGGTAACAGTTGTGGCTGTTATGGCCACAGTTACCGTTATGGAATTCCTTGACTCCAATGCATAATTTTGTCAACAAGATCGACTGAGAGCCTGCTGAGTTGATACCAGCAAAGTGAAAAGTATAACACCAATTGTAACTTGTTGGAGAAGAGGGGAATGAACTGCCATGGTGCTAGTAATCCCTAAGGGTGTACGGATATGCAAGACCGGATGTATTGAAAATGACAGAGAACTAAACCTGAAAGCCACTTTCGAGGTTCAATTTTGATTTTGGGATTGAGTATTGATGCTATCTTGAATCTGGGAGTACGATTTTGGAGCAATCAGCTGGTGATATCAAATGGTTCATATTTGGAAAAGTTGAATTTAATTACCTCTGATTACACACATTTCTAGTGGAGTCCCACCACTGTAGGAGAATCCCTTTCCAAAATAACCTAGTTAGGATTGTTACTGAAACCAAATTAAATACTTTGTCCAATGCAAATAAGAAATAAATAAATAAAGAAACAATCTTAAATGAGTCTCACTTTTAGTTGCGTGGCTTTAGAAGCCCTGCTTTGCCTAACTTCAATTCCACACATTTGGGGTCACATGTTGGCCTATTGGGTTGACATAAATGTTGTTTGGGCCATGTGATTGTGGATATGGGGTTCACATCTGGATTAACAAGGATGAAAAAGGATAGGGTGGTTACTGAGATTGAAGCACGTTGCAAGATTAAGAATGGCTCTTCTGGAGTAAGGAAACTTGATGATTGGTGGGTACCTTTTAGTAATAACATAACAACTAGCAGGCTATTATGCCCAGGGGGCACACATGCCAGCAACTTCAACAATCCATTTGGGCTAGTGAGATGTGTGGGAAGGGGGGCAAATCCAAAGCTCAAGTGGACCCCACCACACAAAACAGTGGGGATTGAACTCCTACCGTTAAAAAATTTATGAGGACCACGGGAGTTTTCGATGAAGCTGATATTTGTATTTTACCTCGGCCCATATTTTTATGAACTTATGAACAGGTGATCTCAAATAAACATCATGGTGGACCCCATAGAAGTGGTTTCAAGTTTCAACGATGGGCATCATTGCCCCATTGTTATCTGTGGTAGGGTCCACTTGAGCTTTGGATTGGCCTTATTCTTTGGCTCAGGCCCTAAAACGATCTCTCTAAATGGATGGACGGTGTGGATATAACACATACATGATGACGAAAGCCACGGTCAGGGTGCCATGCACATGTTGGTTTTGCAGAGCGTTGGGCGCAAAAAATGGCGGGACGCAAATTTCCTCGTGAATGCATGTGCTAGGATGTAGGTGGGCCCCACCATGATTTTTCTGAAAAATCCACACCATCCATCGGTTTGTCTAGATTATTTTAGGACATGAAACCAAAAATTAGATGGATCCAAAATTTAAGACAGCCATAGGATAAGGAAAACTAGTCAGATTTTCATATCGTTAAAATCTTTCTGGGCTTTGTATGCCATCCAAACCGTTTATAAGGTCATTTCCACCGGGATGAAGTGAAAAAACCAAAAAACTTAGCCTGATACGAAACTTTCTTGGCCATACGAATGTTTAAACAATGGTCACTGAAACTCCACTCTTTCCTCTCGTGCGGCCCACATAAGTTTTGTACCCACCTGGTTTTTGGTCTCTTGTTCTAAAATGATCTGAAAAACGGATGGACGACGTGGATTTTAATAAACATCATGGTGGCCCCACCTAGTATCTCAACATAGGAAGTTCCTACCAAAGGCCTTCACAGGAAATCTAGGTTTTGGAAGAAGCTGATATTTGTGTTTTCCCTTCATCCAGGTTTGTGTAACCTAATCAATAGGTTTGATGCAAAATAAACATTACAGTGGGCCCTACGAAGTTTTTAATGGTAAGTGTTTAATCACCATTGTTTTCTTGTGGTGTGGTCCACTTGAAATTTAGACCTGTTTTAATTTTGGCCACATGCGTCTTAAAATGACCTGAAAAAATAGATGGGCCATGCAGATAAAACAAATATCATGGTGGAGCTCACAAAGCATTATCCAGTAGCCACCTCGCTAATGGCAGCGTCAATACGCAACCCCTGGCATAAGTAGGCAACTTGTGCATCCCACTCGGTGGATCCTTAACTATGGGGGCCACTGTAGGGGATGTGCCTTACATCCACATTATCCATCCATTTTGAAAGCTCATCCAGGTCTATGTGACCTTATGAACAAGTTCGATCTCAAATAAACATCATAGTGGGCCCTAGGAAGGTTTCAATGGTGGGCGTCACTGTCCTCACTGTTTTCTGTGGTGGGGTCCACTTGGTTGCGTTTTCATACATGTTTTGATACATTTATAAATGTTATGCATTATATTTGAATATAGTTGTCTTAGTTCAATCAGACATCGCATGACTTATGACCCTATACAAAGGAAACCTATTGTGTGCACTTTTGTTTTGAGATGTTATGATTTAAAAGTGTGGATTAAAGTCTTTTTTAACAATCCCTGAAGTTTCATTGAAAAATTCAATCATTTTCCCAATGTTTCCCCATGTTTCCCAACAAGTGCAATAAATTATGCAATACAAACGATATATCCTGTGCGATAACCGATATGTATCTGTATCCCAAGGGTGCGATACATTACGCGATACTGATATTTCGAACACTGATCTTGATCAAGATCAAAATCCAATGTCTTAAAATCTTAAAATCCGATTGGACAAGATGGTCGAACTAGACACTGCTACAAAAATGGGCCAAGTTGCTAAAAAATCCGTTTTCGGAAGAAATGATTCAAATAGCCACCTGGGTCAACCGTCCTACCATCTGACACAGCCACCAAAAGTGGGTTGGGTCATGAGAAACCTGCTTCAGGAAATAAACTGTTTAAAAGCATGTGAATCAGCTGGGCAAATTGTCTGGATCAGGCAGTCCATGTGGTTGAACCATTCTAGTCAACTGGTTAAACTTTTTTTCTTCACCATATTCATTTATGATGTCACATTATCATCAAAGTTGAATTTATGGTTGGCCTGGGCTGCCCAAGGCTAGGGTGCATTCTGGGTTTTGAAACCTACCTGAAACCCTATCTAAAGTGGAGCCGAGCCTATTCGAAGTAGTCAATAAAGTCAGAAAAAACCCACATTTTAATCATTAGTAGGGATATGGATGGGCACTCACTTGTTAAAGAAAGTTTTAGATGTGTAGAATAGGTTAGGTAGCTTGATTGGCAATAGAGATCTGATTGGATTTGGAGGTATCATTAGGGACCATTTTGATGGTTTTAAGCTTACCTTCTTGGATCTTATTGGCACAATAATTGAACAGAGCGGAGGCCCTGAATTGCTGGGATAGAAGTATGTTCTGCTCATTTCCAAGGTTTTTTGTGGTTGCCTCACTTCCCACAGACCCTCTTGACATCATTGGATAGATTTGATGAGGTGTGAAGTTCCTTCTGATATTAGCTGTTGCAATAGAAGAAATTTTAGAAAGAAGTGAGTTTTTAGGTGTTCTTTGGCCAAGTGTATTATCGTGGCGCCAATTAGAGTCCAGATTCACTTGCTAAGTGACGATGTAAACCTTCGCTGTTGATTAGGCCTCTCAGCTCTCTTGATTCAACTTTGTTTTGTTACTTCCCTTGCACTGTTGTTTTCCTTGCAATGAAGTTCTATTTTCTGTAAAAGATTTTATGTTCTTTATCAATATTAGAAATTGCTTTATTCTGGCATGCCTGGTTTGCTTCTATCTGGATCTAGTTTGTAGTAGAGTAAAACTGATTAATTTTATGTTCCTTTTGTGCATAATAGTCCAAGTATTTTGGAGGTAAAGAGTATTTAATCAAGAAATTACCTCTCTTGACATATATCAGTTTTGCTCTCAGTGTATGGGTTGCACGGAATCCTCCTGGTTATGCATTCATTGAGTTTGATGATCGTCGGGATGCAGATGATGCTATTTCTGCATTAGATGGTGAGTTTGATTCAACTTTTATTTCGTTTGTAGTGTTTCTATGAATGCTATACATTGCCCTGCAACCACAGATACTGGAGAACAATAACTTGAATATTTTGATTAACATTTACGGTCTCTGTCAGTTTCAGAATTAGTTTCTTGTTCAAGTGTTTAGTTGATCAATGATACTTTTGAGTTTCCAATCAATTTTGGATGTTCCTACAATGACTATAACTTAACAGTTAATACTTGTATCTTCAAAGAAAACAAAATATTAATTTTATGTGCACATTTTATCCATTAGCCATATCCAGTTCTAGGGAACTGAGTTTGAGTCTTGCATGCTTATATCAATTTTCAGCTATAGGCCATGTTTGGATGCACAAGCAAGTTGAATTGTGAGGAAATGAGGAAATGACAAGATCTAATAATGGTTCCTAGTATTCATAAAGAGTTAGTAGCTAGCTCTTAGACTGCAGTTAACTTCTTCAAGTCCAATTCTTTTTTTATTTTTTATTTTTTTTGAATTAATAGAATACTGTAATTTTATTGAAAAAGAAGAAAAAAGGAGGACTAGTTTTCCTAATGGGCAACAATTGCCAATTACGGAGAATCCCTTACAACTTCTTTAACTAGGCAATCCACAATTGAGTTAGCTTCTCTATTAACTACAATAAAAGCAGTTTTTTTCGCTCATCAGCCCTTGCTATAATATCATTGATGCTGAAACTTGAATTCCAAGAAGCCTGGAAGAGGAAGAAACCGAATAAATTGCACTTTCCGAATATCCTTCCACCAGCAGAATACCATTGAAGGATTCCCGAATAGTTTTGATGCCCACAAGGATGGCCTCAAATTCGGCTCTATAAACTATTTGAATCACCAAAAGCAATATTGGTCTGGAGAAGACCATATTGACCACTCCATGCTTGTCCCCAGCTAGCCCACCAATGCCCAAAGGCCAGGATTCCCAATTGGGCAACTATCTAGACTCCCATCAGTTTGTGGGATAGGGATTCCATTCGATTTAATCTTTGGGCTTTCTTTTATAATCATCAATAAAGCCTGATCAATTCCTAGCTAGGTCTGTTGGTGAGACACCACAGAATTCCTCAAGTCTAACTTGAAAGTATCATGATTGTAATTTGGAACCAGGACCTTTAGCATTGAAGAAATTGCAAATGATCATTTCTACTCTTTTGGTTTCTAATTGCAATTCAATTGTGCACTCGAATGCACCTTTATGGTTGTAAGGTTTTTTATTCAGATGATTAATAGCTGCATTTGTATATGACAACTTTAGCGGTTAGTTCTGATATGCGCCATGGTACCAGATGCTCATTTGTTGTAGCAGGCTGTTATTCTGCTAGTACCATTCTCAAGCCATTGATGACTAACCATTGGTTTTATCCTCTGGACATTGAAAATTGTTATGTTATGAGGTCTAATTGTTTCTTGGAAATGTTGATAGATTCAATTTACCATGTTGAGGCATATTTGAGATGTGGAATGAGTGTTTCTAGGAACTTCCACACTACATCAAGTACCTTTACATTTAACAGTGGAATGTGTCCATATGAGTGTTTTGCTTTTGGTTGTAGTGCTGCATTAGTTCAGCCCAGTGTTTTAAATATCGACGACATCAGCTGATATATCCCATGATATATCTTGTATCCCACCTATGCGATATGAAACACACAGGTAGTGCGATATATCCCACATGTTCGATTTGGTGAGCATTTTCGAATTTCAGTCCTTTTATTTTTTGTAAATCATGTTAAATTGGTGTCAAATTGTTACAAATCCATGAAAAATCATGGATTGGGAGCTTTGATTTCGAGATTTGGAGGAGATGGGGCTGAGTTGCAGAAAATTGAAAAAAAAATCAAAATTTCCCAATTTCTCACAAATAATTTGTAATCTTTGTGTCCAAATATAAAATCAAACATGTAACCTAATCTCGTGATTCTTATTTTGCTTTTGAATGTATTGCTCGTGTTTATACACGTCTTCTTACATTTATAAATTATACGAATAGACATTGAATATATTTGCATCAATTCAGTTAGACAACGCATAGATTTAGGACCCCATACAAAGAAAACCTATTATGTGTACTTTTTTTTTTTTGGGCAATGTTTTGATTTGTAAGTGTGTATTGATGTCTTTTTTAAAAATCACTGAAGTTTCATTGAAAAATTTGACCAATTTCTCAATGTTTCCCCATGTTTCCAATGACAACGATACATTACACGATATAACCGATATATCCCATGCAATAACCGATATGTATCCGTATCCCGAGAATGCGATATGTAACGCGATACCGATATTTCACACACTAGTTTAACCAATTAGTGTAATTCTACATAACATGGAATAACACTCAAGTTGACACCTTAGGATTTGTTTACTTCCTGATCTGCCTTATGAAAAGCATTTGTGGGTTATAGGTTACCCACTGACTGTCCACATGCCATTACCTTGTCATTTACCACCATAACTCTGCCGTAGTATATTGGCATTCTTCAAGGGTTGTCAAAAGCCATAAATGTAAGTGGGTCATCTAATCCATCTGGAATAACTTACCAACCAGTGTGTATATTTTTAGCAAGATACTATGGTCACTCTTTTCTTATTGAGATCATTTCATCCACACGTTCGCACTAGTTTCTATTTGACCTTGTATCTGCACCTTACACAACATGAGCCAAGTGGTGAGCCTTATGGATTTGCTGTGCTTATGTCTGTATAGAGGTTGAAAATACACGGTTCTTAAGATTCAACTGCCTAGCATGTAGATTGCGGCAGGTGTTTAACAGCAGTGACCACTGTCAATGCTGACCCATGCAAGGGTTTAGAGTCATGAAAAATGATGTACATCTGCATACTTGGTCATAAACCAAAATGATACATCCCAATATTCACTGCAGTCTTAATCATCACGGGCACAAGGCACTCAAGCCATGATGAGTGACAAATGGTTCCATGACGACCCCTTTACGCTGGCTCTAGACACACTAAAAGGTCTTGCCAATGATGAGTGTTGGATGAGGTTCCATAATGATCAATTCCTAGACCCAACTTGATGGCCGATTGTCAACTATATTTATGTGTTTTTAATTTTCTTCATCTTGTTTAAAATTTTGTTATTAGAGCATGTATTGGGTGGCTCCAAATGATACATTTTGTTGCTCGTCAAATGGGACACGGGGAATTGTCTATGATTCAATGAACTTTACTTGAAAAAAAATCTCGTAAAGGGGAAAAATGAGAAAGACTTTTGAACTGTCCTTGCAGGAGTTAAAATATATATTCATCACACACACAACATGACAAATGTTGTCGAATGACCTGTTTATTGTTATGTTTCTTACATTTTAATGGCATACTAATTGAGCAATATGGTCACGAGCTAGGAAAATAGTATATGCATGAGCATAGTTGGGCCCATTGTTCGCAATATCGATACTATCGGCCGATATTATCGGTATCGTGGTCCAACGATATGAAACTGCCCAGGAGTACAAAAAAGTAAAAAGAAAATCTTTGATATTGTGCGATATATCAAACATATCACATTTTATCGGTGATATCGGCGATATATCACATGATATCAAGGATTTTTCTTTGTGAAAATCCAGATATCAGTTGATATCTGTCGAAATTCGAAGAAAATAAAAAATATATATGAGAAAAAAAATCTCTCTAACCTTGTTACTCAAGATTTGCGTGGATTTGGTGTACCAATCACGATCGACAATGCTGGATCATGTAAGAAAACCTAAAACCTTTTTTTTTTTTTCTTTCTTTGAGGAGAATTGCTTCGAAAGGAAACCAGATTTCCACAGGGGTTTATGGGGATTTGGGTTGGATTTTGAAGAAAAAGAGATGAAATTAAGGAGGGATTTTAACAAATTCGAAGTCTCGAGATGAGGCAAGAGGGCTTGCACATTCGCGGCTTTAACGGAGAAGACGAGGAGAGTTTTGAAGAACTCTCTCGCTCTCTGTCTTTATTAAGGGAGTGTATTTGGTGCGACTCGGCTGCACCAAATATAGTACAACCCTTACGGTGGGGCCCACATCGATGTATGTATTATATATCCATGCCGTCTATACGATTTGTTGGATAATTCTATGTCATGATCTAAAAAATGAATTAGATCCAAATCTTAGATGGACCATACTCTAAGAAAGAATGATATTTGAACCTCCACCATCAAAAACTTGCCAAGGCCCACTGTAATGTTTATTTGTCATCCAACTTGTTGATAAGGTCACATAAATGTGGATGAAGGGAAAATAACAAATATTAGGTTGTTCAAAAACTTTTGTGACCCATTCATAAGTTTTAATGAGCCATCACCACTATTTCCTACGATATGGTCCACCTGAGATTTAAATCTGCTTTATTTTTGGGCTCATGCCCTAAAATGATTTGTAAACACACATGGACGGCTTGAATATGCAATAAATATACCAAGGTGGGCCCCACCACAAGTAGCACACCATCTTGGGTCAAGCCAAGCCGCACCTAATCCTCTCCCTAAAAAGTAATCAAACTATGTTTTTGTGGGCCCCACCATGGGGTATGTGTTACATCCACATTGTCCATCCATTTTGAGAGATCATTTTAGGGCATGAGCCAAAGAATGAGGTCGATCCAAAGTTCAAGTGGACCCCACCACCGAAAACAGTGGGGATTGAACGCCTACCATTAAAAAATTCTAGGGGGCCATGAAAGTTTTTAATCAAGCTGATATTTGTGTTTTCTCTTCGTCCATATTTGTGTGAACTTATGGACATGTTGGATCTCAAATAAACGTCATGGTGGGCCTTAGGAAGGTTTCAACGGTGGGTGTCATTGTCCCTACTATTTTCTATGGTGGGATCCACTTGAGCTTTCGATCAGCCTCATTCTTTGGCTCATGCCCTAAAAAGATGTCTCCAAATGGATGGACAGTCTGGATACAACACATACATCATGGTGGGGCCCATGGTCAGGGTCCCGCCCACATTCCCGATCTTTCGTGTTGCGTGTGTAGATTGGGTACTACCCAACTCCATCAGAAGTGGGAGCTGATTTGGTGAGACCCCGAATCTACCAAGGTGTGTGGGACCCGTGGGGCCCACCTTGATGTATGTGACTACATCCACACCATTCATCTGTATTGAAAACTTATTTTAGGACATGATCTAAAAAATAAGGTAGATCCAAATCTCAAATGGACCGTAATACATGAAATAGTAGTAATTGACCATTAAAAACTTACTGTGGGCCACAAAAGCTTTGGATCATATTTGTGTGGACTACTTAAGATTTGGGCATGCTTCATTTTTTGGATCATGCCCTAAAATGTGATTTGAAAATAGTTGGACGGTGGCCCCAAAGATGAAGCATATCCAAAGCTCAAGTGGACCACACCACAACCAATAGTGTGAATTGAACAACTAGTGTTGAAAAATTCTTACAGGCCACCAATGTTTTGGATCAAGGTGATATTTGTGTTTTCCCTATGTATTGCATATCCACGCCATCCATCTATTTTTTCATATCAGTTTAGGTCATGGTCCAAAAAATGAAGCAGATACAAGTTTCAAGTGGACCACACTGTAAGAAATAGTGATCCACCAATGAGGTTTATTTGCACGTTGCTTTATATGGTCCCAAATGTTGCCTTATATGCACAGTCCCAAACAATGGTGCACCAATGAGGCTTCAGGTGGACTGCATTGTAAGAAACATGGTCCGAAAAAGTGGTGTTTAAACACCTTACCGTTGAAAACTTCCCGGGGCCCACCATGGTGTCTATTTGACATCCAGCCATTGATCAGGTCCACTGGATGTTGACATGGGCCAGGGCCCACTTGTGAGGTGGATTTGGAGTTCAAGTGGCCCCCACTACAACAGGACAATGGGAATGAATACTTACCATTGAAAACCTTCTTGGGCTCACCCTGTTGTTATGGATGATACAGATCTTATGCGTTAGTGTGCATTAGTGTAGATCATACATGTTTTGGTACATTTATAAAAGTAATGCATTCAATTTGAATATAGTTGCATTGTTCAGTCAGACAATGCATGGCTTAGGACCCTATACAAATGAAACCTAATATGGGCATTTCTTTTTTGAGATATTATGATTTAAAAGTGTATATTAATGACTTTTTTAACAATCACTAAAGTTTCATTGAAAATTTCAACCATTTCCCTTTTGTTTCCCCATGTTTCCCAAAAAATGTGATAAATTATCCGATACAAACGATATATCCCGTGTGATAACCGATATATATCTGTATCCCAAGGGTGCGATATATAGCGTGATACCGATATTTCGAACATTTGTTGGGCCTACAAGTTTGTATACATGAGCCAATAAAAAAATGAAAAAAGGGGAAAATGTGTGCATGAGTGATCGTGGGGTTTGCAAGTTAAAAAAGACCCACACAGGAAAAAATGTGTGCATGAGTGATGGTGGGGCTTGTGTGTTTCATGCTTCCAACATGAAATCATAAACATAGTAGTTGCGTGCATTATACATAGGGGTGCACACGGGTCGGTTCGGTCCGGTTTTGGGGTGAAACCGGAACCGAACTGTTCCTAACGGTTCTGCAACTATTGGAATTGGAACCAGACTGTTAGCACCCTGGAATCGAACCGGAACCGGACCGTGAAGAACGGTTCGATCCTGGATCGGATCCATGGTTCTGGGCTTTTAAAAATCAAGCCCAGCTTATGGAATTACAGAGAGCTTTGATCCAACGGTTATGAGCTTATGGATCTTGAACATGTCTGCCAAAAGCTTAAAAATAAAAATAAAAATCACTACTTGGTGAAAACGTTAACTAACAACATGTGGAAGCTCAAGTTTTGGATGGCCAGTTGGACAGGTCTTCAAGCTGCTTCAATATCGGTCGCGCTTTCTGGATGACAAGGATAAAATTATAGCAGTAGTTTCCAGAGCATCAAGGCAAAGGGCACATATGATGCAGAAACAAAAGCCCTAGGGAAGGGATCAGACTGTTCCCAGACTAGCAAAAATTTCCGAGCAAAAGGTGATATGAGAAATCTTCATTCATGGCTAAACAATAAAGATCATAAACCATGGAAGTTAAAGATTTGCATGAAATGAGCTCAGGGACGATATAACGAAGAGGAAAAAATCTCACTTTTCTGCTTGGAAAACCTGCCTGCTCAGGGACGGTGGCATTAGGGTTTTTTTTTTTTTTTCTTGTTTTAAATACATCGGATCCACGGTTCCTGTCATGGATCGGTTCTACGGTTCGGTTAACGGTTCGGATCAACAGTTCGGTTACGTTCTACAGGACCCTAAATCGGAACCGATCCGTAATCAACGGTTCAGAAAATTTGGGAACTGGAACCGGACCGTTAGCACCCTGGAACCGGACCAAACTGTACTGGCCCAACGGTTCCGGTTCGGTTACACGGTTCCAACGGTTAAATGTGCACCCCTAATTATACAAACATAATGCTTGACTTTTGACACCATCATTTTCACCATCAAGTCCCAACTCCCAATACCGCAATCCTCATTAATCATCACACATATCATCATCATTGTCATTATAGTCATCTACGCCTTATCCTAACCAATGTTTTCCATGTCATTATCGTGTAATGTATCACATCATTGGGATATGGATGCATATCAGTTATCACACGGGATATATCAATTGTATTGCACGATGAATCATTATTGTTGGGAAACATGGGAAAGCTTTGGGAAATTGGTCAATTTTTTCAATGAAATTTCCGGGATTGTTAAAAAAGACATCAATACACACTTAGAAATGAAAACATTCCAAAAAACAAGTGCATGCAATAGGTTTCCTTTATTTGGGTTCCTAATCTATCCGATGTCTGATTGAACTGATGCAAGTATATTCAAAGTCTATTGACATAATTTATAAATGCAAGAAGGCATGTATGGAAACACAAGCAATACATTTAAAAGCAAAAGAAGAATCATTAAATCAGGTTATATACATGTTTGTTTTTGTGTTTGGACACAAATTGCAACCGATTTGCGAGAAATGGGAAAATTTTGATTTTTTCCAATTTTCTGCAACTCAGCACATCTCCCCCAAATCTCGAAATTGAAGTTCCAAATCTATGTTTTTTCATGCAAAACATGAAGAATCATGGATTTGGAACCATTTGACACCGATTTAACATAATGAGAAAAAAAAAAAAGAAAAAAAAAATTGAAAATAAAAAATGCTTCTTGGATTGAACAGGTGGGATACATTGGCATTACCTATGTGTTTCATATCGCACAGGTGGGATACAAGATATATCGTGTGATATATCGGCTGATATCATAGATATTGAAAACTTTGATCCTAATTAATTGGGGTCGGCTACATGAATCCTTTTCCGCCATTCCACTCTGTTAGGGGTGCAGATTAATGTTGGAAGCTATGGCAGTAAGTTTGACTCTAGCTACCAAGTTGATGCGACCTCCTCCTTTATCTGGTCTGGGGATCCGCAATGAGAGCATAAAACTCCCACAAGCGCACGTAATAGACAATTACATAGGTTGATTACAATCAAGTGCTATCTAATAGTCTATTACATACGTTGATTACAATCATCGTGCAAATAGTATTTGAAACCTTGAAGTCAATTGACCCTACTCACATGGTGTGCCGTAAAGGCGGTTAATGGGCCGTAAAGGCTGTTTCAAACTTATAGGACTGTAGAAGGTAACGGTTGCCACCGTTACCTGTTATGGGGTTGTAAAGACGGTAACGGCTGTTACGGAAAAAATGACCCGTAAAGGCCGTTACAGCTCCTGTAACAGCCCGTTATGCTCCCTGTAAAGGCCGTAACAGTGCATTACGGGTCAATACATGTTTTTCATTTTTTTTTTTTCTCAATAGAAAAAAGAGACCGTAGCAGCCCCCGTAATGGCCATTACACCCTGTATCATAAAGGTAACTACGGTGGCTGTTACAGCCACCATTATTGTTATGGAATACCTTGCCTATACATGACACTAGAACCATAATGATCATCATTGCCCATTGAAGCCAAAAATCATTTTGGAAGTTATGCCATAAGTTTGACACTAGCTACCAACCTGACGCAACCCTCCTGCTTTATTTGGTCTGGGGACAGGAAATGCCAGCATAAAACTCCTACAGGCGCAATGTAATGACTATTACATAGGTTGATTACAATCAAGTGCTGTCTAATAGTCTATTACATAGGTTGATTACAATCAAGTGCTGTCTATTAGTCTATTACATAGGTTGATTACAATCATCATGCATATAGTATCTGAAACCTTGAAGTCAATTGACCCTATACATGACACTGGAACCATACTGATCGTCATTGCCCGTTGAAGTTAAAAAGGAAGAATAAAAGAACTGTTTGGGTGAGAGCAGGCCTAAGGTTTTGGGAGCTGTGGACCAAATAAGGGTATTTCCATTGAGCAAGGTCTTATTCATGGCATCATATCTTCAATTATGGCGGGTATTTCCATTGAGCGAGACCTTTCTCATGGTTTCCCATGTGTTCCTATCGTCAATTTTGGTCATGGTATTAAAAAAACGGTTATGTAACGGCTGTTAGATGATGTAATTGTTGGAGCCATTATGCGATATGGGGTTGTAATGCCTGTTCTGAAAAAAAAGGGCATGTAACGGTCTTGTAACGGCCATAAGAGCTGTTACTGGTCAATGATGGTTCGTTATGGGGCTGTAATAGTTTTTGCCTTAAAATTTTTTGACCATTTCAGGGTTGTCAATGGATCAGATCTGGATTTGATTCGAATTCAGTCTGATTAAATCAGATTCAAATTGATAGTTGGATCTATTGGATCAATTTCGGGGCACCAAAACAGGATCCATTTATAATAATCTGATTCGATTCGATAAAGATCTGATTCGACATATCTCTATTATATATAATGCATATGTCTACTATATATAATGTCAAGATAATTTTACCCTCACAAATTGCAAAGGGATTTGAAAAACCATGAGTGTATTTCTGTATAAAAAAAAGAAAAAAAATGCATTAACAGTATATTGGGATTGAATTCGGATTTTCAAATCTTTAACGAATTCGAATTCAGATAGGGTTGTTTAGGATTTGTTGGATAACAGATCGGATTTGGGTCTCAGCCATTCTTAATCTGATCGGATTTGGATATGCACAGATCCGCTCCTAATCCGATCTGTTTACAGCCCTAGTTATAGCCCGTATCATAATGGCAATAAGGCTAACCATTGCAGCCACCGTTATGGTTATTGAATACCTTGATTTTGGTAGAAGATAACAATAAATGGAAGATCTCTCTTCATAAGAAAACAACTGACAAATAAAGATATTTCCATTTAGCGAGGCCTTACTCATGGTTTTCTATCATCAATTTTTGGTATAAGGTAACAATAAATGGAATGTATTTCCATGAATAAGGCCGCCGTCTCCTCAAGATAACAATAAATGAAAGATCTCCCTTCAGAAGATAACAACTGGCAAATAAAGGTCCCCTCCTCCTCAAGATAAACAATAATGGAAGTTCTCTCTTCATAAGATACAACTAATAAATAAAGGGATTTTCCATTGAGCGAGGCCTATCGTATCATCAGTTTTGGTAGAAGATAACACTAAATGGAAGATCTCCCTTCAGAAGATAACAAGGAGGAGGAGGTTCATGGTTTCCTATCATCAATTTTTTGTAGGAGATTACAACAAATGGAAGATCTCCGTTCAGAAGATAACGGGGAGGAGATTACAATAAATGTAAGGCCATGACTTCCAACAATCATTTTTGTAGAAGATAGCAGTAAATGGGATATCTCCCTTCGGAAGATGATGACAACGAGGAGAGAGGAGCAGGAGAGCTTTTTGGGTCGGTCAATTGCATGATGTTCAAAAGAGTTTGTTTTGTTTTGTTTTGTTTTGTTTTTTTTTGTTTTTTTTTTCTGGCTGCTTTGGTGTTTTGTGGAGAATAAAAGTTTGTGGTCCACTTGATACAGAATATCTTTGCTTTAGTTCTTATGTGGCTGAGGTTTCTTGATTGGGGTTAGTGGGTTGGAAAAGGCCTGTGCGATTGGAACGTGAACTTTTTCAGCACATAAAGTGGCCTGTAGCCTGTAGGGAGAGAGGATGTCAGTTTTTGGTGGAGTGACTGCTTAATTCCTGCTTGATATTCCTTAGTGACCACCAATCAAAGAAAAATCCCAAGAATCATTCTGCAGAATAACATTTTTTAACCTGACCGTTTGGTCAGGCACCAATAAACAGGCTGCAAATGGTGTGTTTTCAGTGTGCTTGGTTGTGAAGATTGTTCAGATCTGGCAGCCTCCTCTGGAACATTTCAAATGGATCTGAAATTGGTTCTTTCCTCTGAAAATTTCAATCTGTTTGGAAGGTCTTAAGATGAGGGATTCCAGTTGATGCAGCAGTTCAGTGGAAGGGCATTTGCTTAGTTTCTAAATGCTGTTGTTGTTTGGTCAGCCTAAAAACAGATAACATTGATCATCTGTTGTGTTACAGCTCATGGCTAAGCTTATTTGGCAGGATTTTTAAATATTAGTTTATACACTCAGCTGTCAACTCAGTAGCGTATGCCTCTGTGGTTCTCCAAGGCGATTATTTCCATCCAGGTTCGATTCATCATTGGTCTGGTCCCATCTCTCCTAGCATGGTAATTATGGAAGGGCCAAATTCATTTATGCATGACGGCGGGGATTGGTCAATTAACAGGAAAATCAGAAATGTGGATCAGTGTCTAAAATTGAATATGGATGGATGCTATTTTCAGTCTTTTGACCAGTATATTGTTCTTTCATGCATGAATTATCTCTATGACTGTTTGCAATTTCCTGTTTTGAATGTAAAGTTGAGAAGAATAATCAAATCCCAGTGTTGTCCAAACCTTTTGAAGGATGTTTTAATGTAAGTAGATGAGGCTTCTTGGTGAAATCCAGGCCAAGCAAGTGGAGCTGGAATGGCTTGGGATCATGATGTTAGTTTTTGACATGCATTTTTACATCATTATGGGGCAACATCTAATATGATTGCAGAGTTAAGGGCATTGCTTGATGCAATTTAGTGTTATGCAGCAATGAGAAGACGCCATACAGTGGTTGAAAGTGATTCAATAGTCTTGATTGATATGAGACCTGTATTGGCCGATTTTTTTTTTATTTGGCACGAAAATATTTTGAAAGAATGATGGGAAAATAAGAAAAAATGTAAAACGTCATATTTATTTATGTATTTTTATTGATAGTGTATCAAACCATTCTTTGATAAGAAATTTGTCTATCATCATGACCTGCCGAAAGTAAGCCTAATAAGTTCTAATTAAACACAAATCAAGCATGATTTGCTGGATCGAGGTGTATTACATGTGAGTATGACAAAAAGAACCAAAAAAAAATAAAAAATGGAAAATAAAGTGACGGTTTACTCCTCCTTTTGATACTTCCCAAATTGGTCTATTTTGCTTTGATTCGTCGAATTCCAGTCAACATTTTATGTTTGATACTCAAAGCAGGCCTATATCTAGTATAAAATTAGTTTTTAAGCTTCCTACACGGTCGAAGTTGTAGCTGTATGTGTGTGTGGTTCTATGACTGGGCACGCATGTAGATACACCTGGGTCCTATGTGTTATTGGTCTTTTAATCCTTAGCTTTTTCCCTTTTATCTTTATGGTTTTCTTATTTTCCGCGTAGTCTCTTTTTAGTTCTTCCATCTTATTAAGGGCATATGTGTAATTGTATCGTTTTTCCTATTTTTATAAATAAGCTAGGGTTGGATGATTCTTTTCTTCGTCTTTGACATATATCAGTGCTGAAGTTATATTCGAACAAGGTATTTGATATTAAAGATTTAGGCCTGTTAAAATACGTTCTTGAAATTGAAGTTTCTCGGTCTAAGAAGGGCATAGTTCTATCTTAACAAAAATATGCTCCTGATTTGTTGATTTCAACTGGGAATCTTGGTATCGAACCTATTGATTCTCTATTAGAAATTAATAGGAAGCTCATGGCAGATGATGGGGAACTTCTTGATAATCCTTGCATGTATCAATGCTTAGTTGGAATATTGATATATTTGATGATTATTCGATCAGATTGTCTCATGCAGTGAGTTTGGTGTGCCAGTTCATGCATGCTTCCCTTTCTAGTCATCTTGAAGCCGTTTGTCACATCTTGCACTATATCAAATTGTCCCCAAGGCGTGATATTCTCTTTGGTCATTATCATAATTTTGATATTAAGGGTATTCTGATACAGATTGATTGTTGCTCTTCGTTAGGCTACTGTACTTCTCGGATAAATAACTGGTATTTCTGGAAGATTGTTGTAGCTTGTAGCAGATATGACACTAGATGAGTGTCTGGGAGTGTCCTTTGAGTTGATCTGGCACTGTGGATAAAAAAATTTGGAAGTTCTGGTTATCTAGGATATTCCAAGGTGAAATTTTGAGCAAGAATGATTATCCAGAGGAAACTCCGAGTAAAACCAGCAGTAAAAGTGAGATTCCTGAGTAAAATAGGTAATCGCAGATGAATATTAGTGCAGATTTGAGGCCATAGGAGCTCCAATGCAGTTCAAATGAATATTCTGAAGTTCTGGTTCAAGGCCGATGCCAAAAACAAAAGAAAATGACTTGATTTTTAGTGCCGCAGCTGCTGACAATAGCTGCTCGTCTGGTGGGATAGATTTCTTCTTATAAATGGATCAACAACTAACAATAGATGCCCCTCTGGTGGGATAGATTTCTTCTTCCAGAGGGATCAGTCGGTCGAGATATCTCTTTTGGACAATGTCGTGGTGCACTAGATCAGCATTTGGAGAATGGTGATGGGGTTATCACCTCACTTTCACCAATTTTGATGAATTAAAATCTGCTGGTAGACTTTCAAAATTGGGATTGTAGAAATCTACAGATAAACATGAAAGATAAAGTGAAGTGGAAAAGAGTAGGTAGAACAGAAAAATTGGATAAGATTTGCTCTTATACCAAGAAAAATGAAAGATTAGAGAGGAACGTATGATGAAAGGAAGAGATTCTTGTGTCTTCTCCTCACTATTGTAAGTCTATCTAAAGAAGAAATAGTTTTACAAAGGATAAGATAAAACATTTTTACAAAGGATAAGATATGTAGACGGGCATTTGTAGATGGGTGTCGGATTATGGATAGTGCATTGATAGCTCATAACATTATTGATTCTTGAAACGGGAAAGGTTTGGAGGGGTTTATTTGCAAATTGGATATTGAAAAAACTTATGATTATGTGGATTGAGACTTTCTAGATTATATATTGTGTCATTTGGGGTGCAGAGAGAAATGGCAAGCGTGGATTCGGGTTTGTGTCAAATCAGCAAAATTCTCGATTTTGGTTAATGGTTCTTTGAATGGCTTTTTTTTTTTTTGAAGCGTAAAGCAGTGTTCGCAATATCGATACTATCGGCCAATATTATTGGTATCGCAACCCGGCGATACAAAACCCGTCGGAAGATACCAAGAAAATTTTTTAATTGTATGTAAATATCCAAAAAAATCGGGAAAAAAAGAGAGGGAAACTTTCAACATATGGATTTTCGTACCTGTAGAAGAGTTTGCGCTGATCGGAAGCTGCATTTAGTGGGCCATTCGAATCGAAGTGCGTTGTTCGTAGGGAATCGATTTTGGAAGTTTGTAGGGAATTGATTTCGGAAGATAGTGCGAAAAAAATCCGGAGAAATCTGGAGATTTGGGAGAGAAATTAGGGTTTTAGGGGCCGAAACCCTCTCTGCTTTGAAATAGGGCTTCCGAGCCTTTTTTTTTTTAAATCGTGCGGTCGAAAGTTCGTTTCATGCGAAAGATATTCGCGCATGAAGTACATGCGTTGGGAGGATAGGTGGGGCCCATTGTGATGTTTGTGAGCAATCTGCTACGTCCATCTGTTTTGTAAGCTCATTTTAGGACATGAGACCGAAAATGAGGTGGATCCAAAACTCAGGTGGGCCGCACGAGAGGAAACAGTAGGGATTCAGTGACCATCGTTGAAACATTTTTTTGGCCACACAAGTTTAGAATCAGGATAATTTTTTAATGTTTTCACTTCATCCCAATGGGAATGACCTCATAAATGGTTTGGATGACATATAAACATCAAAGTGGATCCCAAGAAAGTTTCAATGGTAAGAAACTCTTTCCCCTTATTTCCCTCTCGTATGGCCCACTTGAGTTTTGGATCCACCTCATTTTCTGTCGTATCTCCTAAAATGAGCTCGTAAAATGGATGGACGGGGTGGATTTCTCACAAACATCACAGTGGGCCCCACCTAGCATCCAAGTGCAGGAACTTCCTGCGAAAGCCTTTTGCAGGAAATGTGCGTCAGGCATGGATGGAACGGATGGTCCTCTCAAAGGCTCTATACGGCCCACCATGATGTATGTGTTTTATCCACACCGTCCATCCATTTTGATAGGTCATTTTAGGATATAAAGCTAAAATTTAGTTAAATATAAGGCTCAAGTGGACCACATGACAAGAAGTCGTGGTGGCAATGATATCTACCATTAAAGCTTTCGTAGGGCCCATTGTGATGTTTATTTGTCATCTAGTCAGTTCATAAGGTTTGACAGACCTAGAGGAAAGGGAAAACATAAATATTAGCTTGATCCAAAACTTTTGTGGCCCCTAAATTTTTTTTGACGGTGGCCATTCAATGACCACTTTTTTATGTGGTGTGTTCCACCTCATTTTTGTATTTGCCGCATTTTTTGGCCCATTCCCTAAAATAATATGCCAACATGAATTGACGGTGTATATACACCATATTATGTCAAGGTGGCCCCACAGTCAGGGTACCACCATATTACGTACATCCTTTGATGTGGTCCACTTGATTTCTAGATCTGCCTCTTTTTTTCTCAGGCTTTAAAATGATCCAAAAAAATGAATGGACGGCATGGATACAGTGCATGGGGCCCACATAATTTGCCTTATTTTTAGAGCCAATACTTATAAAAAAGTATAGATATCAAAGTTAGGAACAAGAGAGCGGATAAGGTGAGACCGAATATTCACCTAAGACGGTGCGGCTGCGGGGCCCACCTTAATGTATGTATTATGCATACATGTCGTTCATCCGTTTTTCCAAATCATTTTAGTGTATTATCCAAAAAACGAAGCACATCTAATTATCAGGTGGACCATACCAAAGGAAAAAAGTTGTGATTGACTATTAAAGGGATGCAAAAGTTCTGGATCAATCTGATATTTGTTTTTTTCCTTTCATCCATGATTATGTGAACTTATAATAGATTGGATGGTAAATAAACACTATGAAAACACTAAGGTGTGCCCTAAGAAGGTTTTAATGGTAGGGCCTTCAATCAATATTGTTTCCTTAAGGCATGGTCCACTTGATAATTGGATATGCTTTATTTTTTTTGGTATGGAGCTGTAAATTAAGGTGTCAACACAGATGGATGGTGTGGATATACATGTCTTGATGCATTTATAAATGTTATGCAACATATTTGAATATAGTTGTTTTAGTTCAATCAGACAGCGCACAACTTAGGACCCTATACAAAGGAAACCTATTATGTGTACTTTTTTTTTTATATAAAGATTTTATGATTTAAAAGTGTGTATTAAGGTCATTTTTAATAATCCCTGAAGTTTCATTGAAAAATTCAAACATTTTCCCAATGTTTCCCTATGTTTCCCAAAAAGTGCGATAAATTATGCGATACAAACCATATATCCCGTGCGATAACCAATACGTATCTGTATCCCAAGGGTGCGATATATCGTGTGATACCGATATTTCGAACACTGGCGTCAAGAGGGTTGCTTCAAGGAGATACTCTGGTGTCATACTTATTTGTGGAGGCGTTGAGTAGGATGATTGATAAAGGAGTAGTTGTTGGTCTAGTGAAAGGTTGTAAAGTTGATAATTCTTAGTTTCAAATATTACAGTTACAATATGTAGATGATACATTGCTTTGTGCTAGGTGGATGAATCAAATGTTGATGATCTTCGGATGATTGTTCTATGTTTTGAGGTGGTATTGGGTTTGAAGGTAAATTCCAGTAGAAGTGAACTATTGGGAGTGGGTTTAACAAGGAAAGGGGCAGGCTCCTTTGCTATGATCTTTGGTTGTAGGGAATGTTAATTTCTGCTGCATATCTTGGGTTACCATTATGTATTGTGAAGCTGGCCAAACACCTATGGGATAAAGTAATTGAGAGATTTGAAAGAAAGTCATCAAGTTGGAAGAGTAGGCTCTTGTCTTTGGGAGGAAGGTTAATGCTAATTAAGGTGGTGATGTCTAACTTACCAGTCTACTACATGTCCTTTTTTTTAGTGTCCAAAAGCGATGGTGGATGAGCTCGAAAAAATTAGGTGAGATTTCTTCTGAATGTGGGGTGGAAGAAAAGCGCAAGTTTCATCTTATGAAGTGGGAGGATGTATGTAAGCCATGGAATAAGGGGGAGCCAGTCTTAGGTCTTGGGAAAGATGAATTTAGCATTATTAGGTAAGTGGGTGTGGAGGTTTGCCATTGAAGAGGGTAGCTTATGGAGAGAAGTAGTAGGAAGAAAGTGTGGGCTTTGAAGAAGGTTCTTGGTGGATTAAGGCTTCAACAATGTATAAGGCTTTGTCTCTTTGAAAAGAAGTGGTCTTGTTAAAAAATAAGGTTTAGGAAGGAATGGGTTTTCTTTGGGTCATGGTGAGGGGATTAGATTTTGGAAGGATGTCTGGCTAGGGGACAACTCCCCCTTTTAGGGGGGATTTTGCAAGAGGCTAACTTATTGGTGCTAAGGTGCTATTTTTTTTTCTTGAGGGGATAAAGTTATTTGGGCTCCTCCTTGTAGGAAAAATTTAAATGAGGAAGTGGTAGATGAGTTTATGAGATTGTTGGTTTTGTTGAGCAAGGTGGTGCCCCATGGTCTTACATAGAGATGGTTAGAAGAAAAGTCTGGTAAGTTTTTAGTTAAATCTCTCTACCGAATGATTGGTGGCAGGTTAAATGTTAACGGGGTTAGTCACACAACTTATCTTTGGAGATATGCGCTCCTCCAGAGGTGGCCACTCTACCTTGGCTAGTGGGAAGTAAAAATGTGCTTATGGTCGACATTTTGCACAAGAGAAAAATAATTCTTTCGAATGTGTGTTATCAGGATGAGGAATCATTGAACCATCTTTCATTCATTGTATAGTTGCACAGAAGGTCGGGGAAGGGTTTCTCATCATTTTGGCTATTAGTGGGTTATGAAGGATTCTATATATTCTTTCTTTCTGTCTTGGCATGGCGGGGGTAAAGGGAAGATATGGAAGAAGGTCTAGTGTCTCTGTCTTCTAGCTGAGATTTGGGTATTATGGTTGGAAAAGAATAATTGTCGTTTTAGGAATCGGAAAGATAATACTATGGAGGTCTACAAAATGGCTAAAGAGCATGTTATGGAATGGGTGATCAAATTAAGGGCTATTGCAGCAGATCAGTTTCCTGAAAATTGGGCAGATTTGTAGTTTCTTTCTCTTTATGCTTTTACTTTTTCTTGTAATTCTTTAGGATTTGGCCTCTTTGCAATAGAATCATCAAAGTTCAAAAAAAGAAAAGAAAAAGTCATACTATGTAGGTGTAATTAAAGTTCATGCACATTATCTAGTATAGTGCTCCATAGGTGTACTCAAATCTAAACTCACTAACAATATCTATGCCTCAGCTCAAGGGGTGTGTAGGTGTATGTGTGCGTGGGCCTATGATTGGGCCCATAGGTACATACACTAGGGTCTTTTGTGTTATGAGCCTTAATCCTGAGCTTTTTCCCTTTTAATCTTTCTTTTATGCTTTCCTTATTTGCCCCTTAGTCTCTCTTTATTTTTTCCTTTATATTAGGTGCATATTTGTAATTGTACCCTTTTTTCTCTATTATTATAAGTAAGATAGGGCTGGACGTCCCAACTTTATGTGCTTTTCTTCTCTTTCTCAAATTCTCCTCTCATTCTCTGACAGAAATGAAGAAAGAAGTGGAAAATGAGAGTAAATTCGAAAATAAAAAATTCAAAATGGGGCCTTTAAAGTGCTGATAAGGGGTGTATTGGCCAATGTGGCCCAGTTCTTCTCAATGGCTGGGTTACCTCCATAGTGCATAAGGGGGGTGATGGATAGCTTTAAGTAACAATTGATGAGGCCATAACATAGCAGATATTCAACACAATCGTGTATTTTCCCATGAACAATGTTGATCTGTCTGGGGTTGAGGAACATTAGTACCATGAACCTAGCCTTGCTAGTTAAATGGTGGTGGAGGTTGGGAAACAATGATCATTCCTTGCTTAGAGATATTCCTTTTTTTTTTTTTTTTGAAGATTTGCTTAGAGATATTCTGCAACATGGGGGGATGTTAGAGAGGCCTCAATTACATCTGAATCCCAGATTTGGAAAGCTTCTTGTATGATTTGGAGTGCTATCTCGTAGGCAAGAATCTTTTGCTCATGTCACTTTCGGTTTAGGATTGGAAATGGTGAAAAGGTGAGATCTTGGGAGGATTGTTGGTTCTCGGACATGCTTTTGATATAGTTCTTTGAGGATCTCTATGCATTTGTTGTAGGCAAAGGGATCTACTGCATCATTTCTTTGGTTGGTGGGGTGATATGATGTCCCCCTTTCTGGTGAAATTTGAAAGACCGAGCTTTTGAGTCTTGTTCACTTGCTTTTGTTGATCCAAGGTGTTTACATTCCTTGCTCAGTTTTTGATAAAAGAATGTGGGTACTGAATCGTAATGGTAATTTCGCGGTTAATTCTTTGGTGATCTTTACTTGGTAATGCTGCTACCCAATCCCCAAGTGTTCTCTAAAATTTGGGTTGCCCTGGATCTGCTGAAAATCGGATATTTTATTAGGACGGCTGCTTCCTTTCCCTGGAGGATAGCTATGCGTGATATTTATATGGGCTAGGAGACTTCATTTTGCTGGGTTCCGAGATAGGCTTATGCTGATGCGGACTACCTTGCTAAATCTGGTGCGAGTAGGGCTGCGATGATCATGTCAGTGATGAGATGGTCTGGTTTTGTTTATGTTGTCTCTACAGTCATGTTTTTCTGTAGCACCTTGTTGCATTTATTTTTTCATTTTTTGTGTCTTGCGGGGCATTTTTTCTTGTTCCCTTCATTGTAGCCTTCTTCTCTTTAATAAATTTGATTTTTCATTAAAAAATGCTGTCTTCATAGGCTGCTTGAATCATCATCGATACTTCATATTGATACTACACGATCTTTGCATGCACGTTTTTCTTGATATTTTTGGTTGTTGGGAGTTTTGTTAAAGTTTTATGATTGGTTGCCTACCAAATATCAACCTTCCTCCTTTACCCGGGCTCTTGGAACAGGTCATGGCAGACGTTCACATTGATCACTTATATGCCAACATGGTCTCTCAGCCAACATTGACAACTAACACAACTTTTATATGCATGCCCCATGCTAGTTTAATTATCTCATGGGCTTCATGCTATCTAACAAGGACACTCCACTCTTTTTTACTTGTTGTAATTGTGTTTTGTCACCATCTACAACTGAAGCTATTTTCCCTCTTAGACAATTGATGGAGAAATATAGGGAGCGAAAGAAGGATCTCCACATGGTCCTTATTGACTTGAGAAAGCATAAGATGGCGCCCCTTAAGAGTTGATCTAGTGGTTGTTGGAATGAAAGGAGTTTCAAGAGGATATATTGACAATATTAGGATATGTATGAGGGAGTGGTAACAAATATGAGGATCGCTGGTGGAGAGACAAGTGGTTCCCAATTATTGTAGGCTTGCATCAGGGGTCGACATTGAGCTCGTACCATTAGTGAGTGCAGGAAGTGCAATTTAATAACAATAGGAGTGAAAACAGGGAATTAGTTAAGATTGCTGACCAAAAAGTTCCTCGAAATGAGCCAATAATTCTTGTGTACAGATTTAAAAGGATTTTGCCCATAGATTTCAATGTTAGGTGGAAAAAAAATGGAGATGTGCCTCTGAAGTTTTATGTCATCGTCATGTACCATTCAAATTGAAAGGAAAATTTTATAGGATAGCTATAAGACCTGCCATGCTTTATGGGACAAAATGTTTGGTAGTTAAGGAACAACATGCTCATAGGATGTGTAATTGTGTAGTTGAAATGAGGATGTTGAGATGAATGAGTGACAAGACGAAAGGATGGAATAAAAAATGAATGAATTCGAGGGAACTTATGAATTGCGCCAAAGATGCGAGAAAATAGACTAGATGGTTTGGTCATGTGCAATAGAGACCAAGAACCACGGTGGATGGGAGCGAGTTGGTACAAGTTGAAGGCTCTAAAAGGCCAGGGCACAGGCCCAAAAGGATGTAAATGGAGGTAGTAACAAAAGACTTGATGACCTATGATATAACTGAAGGTATAGCCCTTGATAAAGTAGAATGGCATAAAAGGATTCATGGGGTCGAAAAGGATTCATGTAGTCGACCCCAATTAATTGGGATAAGGCTTAGACGATGACGACAATGATATGTTGTGTCGCCATGTGACTAGCTTTGGTTTACACGTTTAATTATTGTATATTATATTTTTGGTTCATCATCATAGCCTTATCCCAACTACTAATTGGGCTCGACTACATGAATCCTTTTACGCCATTCCACTCCATCAAGGGCCACAACTTCAGTTAGAGCATAGGTCTTCAAGTCTTTTCTTACTATCTCCATCCACATCCTTTTGGGTCTTCCCCTTTTATATAATTATATATCGTTGTGGGTTTTTATTTTCTTAAAAATAATTATAGTTTTATTGTTTTAATACTACTATGGATAGGTGGGAAAATACAACCTTTTAAGTGCGATCATGTCCGACACCAACTTTGGGAGCCAAAGTTTATTTTTTTAGTTGATTTTGAAACTTAGGTTTTTAAACCCTTGCCCAATGGAATCAAAGCTTGACAGTCCCTTTCATACGTGATTTCATAATTTATGACTTGAATGGCAAGGGATGAGTCTGATGGATTTAGAAGTAAAGTAATTTTATCTCAGTTGTTGGATTTCATTATGAATGTTCTTTTGTCTAATCATGAATATTAGAAGATAAGCTAAGCTGGATTCAAATGCATGGAGAGGCTTCCTTTGTGATTTCTAACCATGCAAACCATAATCTAACTTTTCATTAGTCCAAGAACCGTGTTAGGTGCCTGCTATGGCTGTAGGAGGTGGGGCCCAATTATACAATTTGGCAGTAGTGTCTTGGCCTTAGAGGGAACATTTCAACTCGTAGAGAGTAGCTCTTTCATCATGCCCATCTTTTTCATTGACCTTTTGTGTGTGTGTGTGTGTGTGTGACAATGCTCAAGAGCGGTGTGGCTAAAGGAAGGAGACAAAAATACTTGTTTCTTTCAGAGTATTGCTAGTGCTCGAGCAAGAAGCAATCACTTTAGCTCTTTGATTGTTAATGGTGAAAGTAACTTCGGATAAAGGAAAGATTTACAACGTCACAATTTCCTTTTATAAAAATATTCTATCCATCGACCAACCATTGACTGCGACTTGATTATTTATCTTTTCAAACAACATTGTAGGAAGAGGCTACTTCTCTTGAGGCACAATTTACAGTTAAAGAGGTGAAGGCTACGATTGACTCACTTTGCGGAGACAAAGCTCCAGTCTAGATAGTTTCTCTATCACATTCTTTTAGATCTTTTGGCACTTGCTAGAAAAGGACATGATGAAATTTATGATAGAATGCGTCGAGCATGGCGGGCGTTCAGTGGACATTGGGGCTCTTTTCATAGCCTTTATCCCTAAGCTTCAAGGAGCAGAACAATTGAAAGATTTCCACCCTATAAGTTTGATGGGGGGCCCATACAAGATTCTTGTGAAAATTCTTGCTCCGCGACTTAAGGGTGTGCTATATAAAGTTATTGCCGATAATCAAGGGGCCTTCGTTATGGGAAGACAAATTCTGGATACGGCTCTTTTAGCTCATGAATGTATTGACTTCGGATATAGAGAGAAGAAAAGTCGATTGGCGTGCAAGCTTGATATTCAAAAGGCCTACAATCACGTCAAGTGGGACTTCTTAGAATATATGTTGGACATGGTGGGGTGTGGTCAGAAGGGGAGGAACTAGATGCGATCATGTGTGCAATCAGTTACCTTCTCTATTTTGGTTAATGGATCACCAAAAAGGTTCTTCAAGGCAACAAGGGGTTTAAGGCAAGTGATCCCCTCCATGCTTATCTATTTGTGATAGTCGGTGAGGCTCTTAGTAGTATGTTGTCCAAGGAGGAGGAGAACAACATAGTTAGTGGCTTCATAGTATCTATTGATAGCCTTTTAGCTAGACACCTTCAATATGTGCATGACATGATCCTATTTTGAAATACGGATGACACTTTGGTGGACAACCTCTGTAAAATCATTGTTTGCTTCGAACCGGTCTCTTGGTTGACGGTAGATGTGGCAAAAAATGAAATGTTGGGGATCCATATATTTGCCAAACCGTTGGATGGCTTTGTGAGAGTTTTTTGTTACAAGATGGGCTCGTTTCCCTCCATATATCTTTGCCTTTCTCTTTGCTTAGGAAAGCCCGCCATTCACCTATGGGATGATGATTGAGAGAATTGAAAGGAAGTTCACCAATTGGAAATGCCATTATTTATCTTTGGGAGGGAGGCTAACTCTCCTCAAAGACGTTTTCAAATATGCTAGTACACTTTGTCTCTTTTTAAGGGCCCTGGTTCGGTGTTGAAGCGGCTAGAAAAATTGAGGGGTTTTTTGTGGAAAGGCTCTCATGATAGTCGGAACATCTTCTGAAATGGGCGGATGTCTTGGGATAGTTGGAACATCTTCTGAACATGGCTCTCTTGGGAAATGACACTAGAAGCTCGGTTCTAAATTGGGAGGCCTTTGGATGGAGATCATTGTAAGCAAATACAGGGTTCAAGAGGGTGGGCGGTTTATTAAGCAATCATCTCTTTACTGCGCCTCTAACATCTGGAAAGCTATTATGTCGACGGAACACTTAGTAATGAGACAAGTATCATTCGCTATTGGCAAAGGGGACCAAACCCGTTTCTGGGTGGATATTTGGTGTGGCAACAAGCCTCTCCAAAATATCTCCCTCGGTTAGCTAATTTAGTCCCAGATCACTTCGACCTAGCATTGCAATGCTATTCCTTTTGTGGGGGTTCTGTAGTATGGTGTCCTCGCCGTAGAAACTTATCCAATGATGAGATGATAGAGTTTACAAGTCTGCTGGATTTCCTCAAGCATGTCATGCCTTCCCTCGAGTAGGACTTGATGATTTGGAAAGGGCATAGTTCTGGAAAAATTATCATGGTTTCTTTCTTTGGGTCTTATTCGAACAATTCCCAAGGCCCTTCCCATCCATATCTCCATTGGAACTATGTGGCCCCTCGATTGGCGGCGTTTGTGTGGCTAGTGGGTTGAAAGAGAATTCTAACCATCAACAATCTACAACACGGATCCGTCATCTGGTCAAATATTTGCTTGATGTGTATGAAAGACGCATAAACAATCAATCACTTATTCATCCATTGCGCCTTTGTTGGGAAAGTGTGGGAATACTTCCTCGTCAAGTCTCATGTGGCTTGGGTCATGCCGGATTTTGTCGATGCTTTTCTTTGGGCTTGGCATGGAAGTGGAGGCAGGAAATCAAATAAAGTTGTATGGAGGTTAATCGTTATGTCAACTCTCCGGGCAATCTGGAGAGAGAGGAATGAGCGGTGTTTGAGAAATGGGAGGTCCATGGAGACTGGTGATAAGGATAGCTATGGATCTTGTTAGGGATTGGGCTCCTCATGTAAAGTCAGCCACAGCTGATTCATCCTTTTGGGTGGCAAATTAGTTTTTGCATTGTATTCTTTTTCTGCCTTTGTGTAGGCTTTCTAATAAAATAAATTTTGCATTGTATTCTTTTTCTGCCTTTCTAATAAGTATTTTTGTTCTCTCAAATATTTTTCCAGATAATTCTTCATTTCTGGATGATTTTGGGGGTCTTTTTGTTTCCATCTTCTTTTTTTTTTTTTTTTTTTTTTTTTTTTTTTTCTTTTTTCTTTTTTCTTTTTGGGTTCCATTTCATACCATCTGTGCCAAAATGCACTGTAGAATGCAAGCTTGATTGCGCTTGGCTATATGAATCTTTACTTTAAATCTGTGGGAGATCCAGTTATGTTCCTCTTGTAGACTTCTCTCTGCATTTCTTTTAACCAAGTGACCTATGGTGGATTTCCATATCCATGAGGAATAGGAACCGAGTAAAAGTATATGGTCATGATGGGTTCAGTCAGCAGACTCAGCATGATACTCACCATGAGTCTCATGCCTAATTCATAAATGTGGTGCTTTGGGAGATATCGTCTTTGCAGTGTCTATTTCCCTCAAACTTCTAGGATGTTGGTGTATGCAGTGAAAAGTATTTCATCCTCCCTGATCTGGAGCTTCTGTTTTTAAAATTTTTTTTAAGCCTTGCAAGTTGATTGATGATTAGAGACTAAGGAGATCATTTCTATTTATTCCTCCCAGAAGCTGATAAGATTATGAGATGCTGGGGAGTTATGATCAAACACTCTTTGCGGTTTATGTTAATTGGGTAAGAAACTGAGAGCTTATACTGACCATAGAACTTGAAGAGCTAAGGTCTTGCACAAAACCAAATTGTAGATCAATCTGCAATTTCACTGCATACTGATGTTTTACACATAATCACCATTACGAGTTGCAATTTTCTTCTCATTGTAGATTCCTATGAACATGATGACGCCATTAATGCATCCAGTGTGCATTTAATGGAAATATTGCAGTTAGGTCATGCCAGCTCTCGAATTTGAAGAATGATCAGCAGTTGCATTTTGTGTAAAGTATAACAGGATATTTCACGCTGTTCATGAAGTTTATGTGCTCAATGGTTCATATATGTCAGCAAAATACCTCTCATGTTATTGTTGCTGCCTTTAAACCCCCTAAAAACAAATAGGAGAAACCAGTCCCTGGCTAGGCAATGCTTGGTGCTCTGCAACTCATTTCAGTTCTTATCTCTCAAGCTGGATCAAAGCTCCAATTGTCTGATTAAGTATAGATTTTGAGTAAACTCCTATGCTGACTCCCTTGAAATTTGGCTGCGATCTGTTTGTGTGGCATGTGGGCTGTTATGGTTCCTGCTGTTTGGATTTGTTCTTTTCACGATGTTTGCTGGTTGTCTTGTTGTTTTGAGGCCTTTTGACTTTGATTTTCTTGGTTGATTGTGATCAGGCTTTTGCCTATTGGTTGGCATTAGAATTTCTGGGTGTTTTTCCCAATGTATGCAATATCGATTGTATAAGATATTCTCGGTATCGCACTCCAGGGATATGAAACATCCATGAAGTATAGCTGGAAATGAAAAAATCTTGCGTATCATGTGACGTATCACAATGTATCAGTGATATCTCGCAATATTGCTATATATCACAACTTTTCCCTTTACAAAATTTTGTGGTATCTATCGACGATACCTACAGATATTGATATATCGTCGATACATTCCAGGAACTGCAAGGGAACTTCCCAAAGCCTCCCAAAATCTATTTTTTTTCCACATTTTTCTTCAATGTCGTCTCTTCTAAACTGTTTGTGGGTGGATTTCGGTCTATCATTTGCTTCGACTTGGGAGAAAAAACCTACATTTGAAATCAGAATCAAGATTTTCTTGCATTTGGGGCTGTTTCTCAAAAGGTGAGTTATTTTGCATTTTCATCTATATATATATATTTTTTAAATCATATAAAATCAGTGTGAAATCATAAGAAATCATTGATTCTTCATGTCTCGCATGGAAAACCAAGGATTTCAATATTCGATTTTGAGGTTTGATGGTAGGTGGCCCGATTTGGGGAAAATTCAAAAAATTCCAGTTTCTCCCAAATTGCTTGCAATCTTGCACTCTAAACATGAAATCAAACATCTATGAGGCCTAAGCTACTGATTTATTAAGTTTCTTTTAAATTTTGGGAAACATTAATAAAAAATTATAAAAATACAAAATTTTCAAAATTTCAATTCTAACAGCAGTCAATTGAGTCCAATTTCTAAGTATTTAGGAGTGTTTGATGAAATGATCATCACATACACTCGAAATTCTAGATTTGAAATCAATTTCGTTACAATCTTACACTTCAAACATGAAATCAAACATGTATGAGGCATGGTCTACTAGTTCATTTATTTATTTATTTTAATATTTTTCGGAATTAAATGATATTTTTTAATTAATAATATTGAAAAAATAAAAATATTTTTTCCCAAAAATTAGTTTCTACTTGCGGTCTATTGGCTGCATTTTCTGAGATTTTTTGAGCATTTATAACTGTTATGAATTCACTATGAATATAGTTGCATCAATTCAGTGAGACAAGGTATAGCTTAAGGCCCTATACAAAGGAAACCTATTATGTGCACTTTTTTTGTGATGTTATGATTTGAAAGTGTGTATTAAGGCCTTTTTAAAACAATCTTTGAAGTTTCATTGAAAAATTCAATCAATTTTTCAATGTTTCCAAAAAAGTGCGATACATTACCCAATACAAACAAATATCCCGTGCGATAACCGATACGTATTTGTATCCCAAGGATGCAATACATAACGCGATACTGATAGAATAAACATTGGCTGTTCCAAATAAAATATGGTATAATGTGATGGTTATTATTTCAACTTCACTTGGAATCAGTTTTAAAATTATAAGATTCATTTTGAGAACTCCAAATAAGAAGATTGCATAGATTATGCTCCTATCTCAAAGTTGAGATTCTTTGGTATTACTCATTGTCTTGTGTTGCATGAGCAGTCTGGTTGGACACCTGAGGTTTACTGGGTGCTCATGTATGGGTATGATATTTTATGGGTATTCTGCCAACCGCACATCCTCCAATTGGGCAAATGCATTTGGCTATAGAAAGAACCCCCTATATGTTTGTCATTAGGAATGAAAAAAAAAAACCTACAAATACATACATACATAACATTGTATTCATGCATGTTTTTGCTGTGTGCATGTGGGAGGGAGGGAGGTAGTGATGCTTAGTTTGGTTTCATCTGACTAGGCCCATTTTGGTTAGTTTCAGCACAGTTTGGACTTTGCTCGCCAAGGTCAACTTGGTTTGGCCAGAACAAGTCACAGACAGAAACTGAGATTTAAATACATGTTGGTAGCATTTAAACTATATCCTTAAGCAGAGCCTATATATTGTGACAGTAATTTTAGGGGTTTGGTTGATCCTTGCCTTTCCAGTTTGATGCCCACAAGCCTTGTCCTAGCTGGGTAGATTACGAGTTCACTGAAGGTTAGGATTTAGGAACTGAATTCTATGTAATCCATCCATGTCTCATTGTGTATGTAAATAACAGGAAAATGAAGCAAAATGGACTGAATTCTGCCTATTCTAGAACCCTTAATCAAATTGCAAAAGAATAGAAAATGAGGAAAATACCCCCATCTACATAATCCACCAGTGTCTCATCATACAAGAACTCATCTACATCTTTCTAAAAGACGCGAGCCTTCTGGGGTCAACTGGAGACTTAGCGAGTTAACATGATTTGACAAAGATTCTGTAGATGGGAAAAGGTCAGATTTCGAATGACTGCGGACATTGCATGTCCTTCACGCCGAAGTTGAGATGAACTCGTTCCAAACCATCTTATCCACTATAATATTTCACCTTTTGGATAATGGCTGTCCAATTTGAAAGAAGTTCTAATAAGCATATGCTTGTTATATACCGCCAAACCACTTTATTTCCTTAAGGCAGGGGAAAAAGAATTGCTAAACCTGTGACTAATGTATCAGATTGTTTCATATAATAATGAATATAAATGGGTGCAGTAGCTGATTTAGAAGTTCTTACATTGTATCCCATCTTCTGCCTTGATTGGGGCTCTTTTACATTCATTTTTGTGGATTTGGTCCATTCTGAGGTGCATAAGGTCTTGTTTCCACTTGTCAGGAAAACATGGATGGCGAGTAGAGATGTCTCGGAATTATGGAAGTGGTCGCAGCAGCCGTGGTAGGGACAGCAATGAAGTGAGATGCTATGACTGTGGTGGGACTGGACATTTTGCTCGAGAATGTCGCTCTGGAGGTTCAAGAAGTTCATACAGGCGCAGCCCGAGTCCACATTACAGATCGGGTAGCCGCAGGTATATCTGAAATCTGAACTGAAAGTTGACTACCTGTATCATGACATTGCTTTACTCAGATCTTATCTGCAATAGTTTTATGTTATTCTATTGAACAGACGCAGCCCTCCAAGAAGCGAGCGTGACTACAGCAGATCTCCTCGGCGTGATAGGAAGGGTTCATACACCAATGGGTATGCTTAAGTCTCTTTGTCATAAACCGTTTGTCTTTATGGCAATTTAATTGACAGATATTTGTATTATTAGATAAATGAATCTTACGTGTTATCAGCTGCAAAGACTCTTATGTGTTTACAGTTGCAAGTGGATTCTTTATATCATTATCTTATATTATATTTCTAATAGTTAAGCTGGAAAATATTAAGTATAGAGAAATTTTTTTAGTAAAGATTAGGAAGGTGTGGTTAAATGTAGAGAGCAAAATTTAGGTAATATTTAGGGTGGATTCCCCCAAATTGCTATTTGGTCAAAGACATAGGCGATGCGGATATTCATCCATTCTGGCAAGCACATGTGGTGGTGTGGAGAACTGGAACTGCATTGGATGGGTTTTCCCATCACTTCCACCCTGAAACAATATCTGATGTATTTAAGCACATACCTGATGTGCATCATGTATTATTTTGGGAGGAAAAAATCCAACTGGTCTCCATTCTAGGCACATCAAATTTACTGTTTGTAAAGCTGTATTAGAGGCAAAGATATGGAGGTTAACATTAATTAATTAATTTTTTTTTAAAAAAAAACTGTTTAGAAGAGAGGCTGATATAGTTTGGAAAGCATACAAAATAAAAAAGAAAGAAACCTATGTAGAAGACAGGTGATTTTAAACACTTACCAGTTGCTTGACTTCGATTATAAGTAAATATTTGGTATGAATTCTATATTCAAGTGCAGTATCACAATGGATCAAACAAGGTGCCAGGATCACTCTGATGAGATGCCTGCAATCATTTGATTAAGGGCCCACAAACATGGAGGGTGAGAGACCATTTTCAATGGTTCGTTTTAGCTGGCCCCAGATGCATGGCTTTGCTTATCCAAGCATGGATATTTTGGGTCATGTGCAATCAATGGTAGTTTTGTGTTATCCAGCAGTCTTTGTTTATCATAGGTGGCTCCACTTGTTCCTGCATACAAGTTTGCACCATAAACACGCAAGTTCTAAATCATTGCTCTTCAAAACAGTTGCTGCATTCTTTGAATCCTGCATTATTATTTTATTACATATCAGGCGTATGGAGATATTGAAGGGGTGATTTCTGGCACACGTGGCAAACAGTATGGGATCTAAGCCATTCATTGAGCGGTGACCACTGAAATCAGCCTGGCAAAAAAAAGAAAAGAAAGAAGCACAGGCTGGTCGCCTGGTCCAATGATCAAGTGGGTTACACATGATAAAAATGGATGGTCGGTAAAACGATGGCGACTCATGAGCTATAGTCAGCAGGTTTGGCCACCTTATGAGTAAACCTTGATTCTTGTGCTGGGGCATGTTCATGGTAACTCCACCTGCCCAAGCCAGATGTGCTGCAACATTTCTCAATTGCCAATGAATTCTTTGGCAACATTCAGATTGACATTTGAGGTTTGTTCCTAAAGAATAACAGCACTGACAAAAGAAGGGGGGGAATTGCTTTCTATCAACACAATACAAAGAAAACAAAGTTAACCTTGTGTGATTTGAAGCCCTTGATCTCTTAGCCCCAAATGCAATTTGGGATATTATTTCAGCAATAAATAAATAAATAAATAAAAGCAGAATGAATTCTAAAATAGGAATGCATCTTTGGTTGTCAATGCTTGCTTCGTTGAGTTGTGAAGTAGTTTGATTTTCTGATAGATTGGTTTGTGTTGCGTATGCAGGAGTCCAGACAAAGATCGATGGGGCTACACAGATTGACTAGTACCCAAGTGACCCAATGCAGATTGAGAGCAAGCAGCCGTCCCACTGTCAGATTAACTTCAATTTTTTGAAGTATATAAGTCTCCTCTTACCCATCTTTACAAAGAAACTCATACATAACCATCATCTTACGAAACCACGAGATCCTCTAATACTGTCTTGTAGTTGTGGGAGCTTTTAAACCTATTTTGGTTTCTATATACCCTTTTATTTGAAAAACAAATTGAGGCTGCACAAAAGTATTTGGATTTGATTTTTACCTCATATTCTACAATTGGCAATGGAATGGTTCATTTCCTGCAAAAGATTTCATTTCCAGGCATTTCCATGCACAAAACAGAGACTTTTTAAGCCCCCTTCAAATTTACAGACCCAATAATCCAATCAAATCAAACACCACATGAAAAATCAAAGAATTTCACTCTGAGAAAGTAAAAAAGAAAAAGAAGGAAACTGTATTAGTCAAGTAATATTCAAGATGTGGAGAACCAGCCAATTTGCACTACTGCTGGATCTCTTGTGCCTGCACATGACAACAAGTAAACTCAATTGGCACGAACAAAAGAGGTGGTATGCCATTTTTTTTCCCTACAACTAATGGCTGAGTTGATCTGGAAACTCTTCCGACCCTGTTCTGAACTCTCCTTCATACATTCACTGTCTTGGGTAGGTAAGCGAAAATTGCCTTGCTCAGGGTCACAAAGGAACATCAATTATTTCAAGTCACAACTCAGCCTGAATAAATCCTGTTTGTAAACTCTCTTTTCCTGTCCATTCAATGTATAGAATTCTCAGTTTTAGCAAGAGCCTGGGTACAGCAGCAGAAGGCTTTTGATTGCTTTTTGCTGAATGAAATCCAGACCCATGTTTGAAAAGCTGAAAGTTTCTTTCAGCCATTAATGGAGGAACTGATGTTTTCTCTTTCAGATGAAGAATAGCACTCAACGGAGGATTTCAGGGGGACCCTTGACTTTCCTCTTGAGATGAAGATGGCTGGTCAGTGGCTTCAGCAAGGGCATGGAGCATTGTTATGACCTCTACTGTATCGTCCAGATAATACTTGGCCTTGCTTGGCTTCTGCCCCACCGTGCAAGCAAATACTGCCATGTTGGAGAGCATGTCCCTTGCCATTGCGCTAATACCTTCGAACATATCCTCATCCGATCTGTCATCGCCGATACACAGAACAAAATCGGCTTGCCTCCTGCTCTCTGTCATCGACGATAAGATCTTCTCTGCAACCAAGCCTTTGCTGACTCCCTAGAAACCAACATCGAGAAAAAGAAAGAAATTTAGAAACGTCGAACAATGACAATGTGACTGCATTAGCGGAATGTAAGATAGCTACAGATTATCATTTTCATCCAGTGGTGGTAATCTATCCCAAAATAGTCTGTCACCTTACACGTTGATGCCAATATGGGTACCATAGGCAAGTTGCTAGGATTTTGGAGGAAAAAGACGGGCAAGGAACCTAATGGGACTGGATGTGTTGTGAAAGATATCTTATGATTATCCAAGATAACAAGCCTGTTACTGATACATGGCTTGGAAAAGAGGGTACTCGTGAAAAAAAAATAAATTCAACATTTAACGCATCCAACGGCTGAAGATGCCCCCTACCGGCAACCAGTGTTCTAGGTGTCTGTAGCTGATCAATTCTCAGCTTGAAAACCATTGTAGTGTACTGTCGAGCCTCGCACTCTGGCAGTTGGGATAAAGGCAACAACATTCAGGACAGTGCAGTGAATATGGAAAGTCCCTTCTTTTTTTTCTTTTTTCTTTTTTAAAAAGGCTGCGTTTGGTTGCAACAAATATTATGAAACTCTATCACATTTTATGAACAACCAGGCTAATTTGATGCCAAATATCATTTATATTTCTTGCATCCAAACGCATCCTTAATTTCTCTTCTTCTATTTTGAATCTTTCGATCGAGATATCAAAGAGTTTCAAGGGTATGGCTTGCGCATTGCACATTGAGAGAAATGACGGGGTTTAGACGTGAGGGTGGAAGGAGAAGCCGCTGTTTAAATAATAATAATAATAAAAAAAGAGGTGAGAATAATTAGTTTTCTCTGGGTATGTTGAGGGGGGACCAGCATATTTAAGGTGAGGGTACAGTCTAAAGACCATTCCCGAACCTTTTTTTGGAGAGCGGACAAAATCTCACCGCATATTGTTAAAACGTACAGCTGGAGTCTCCTGTAAATTACGTACATATCCCTTTCATTCGCCTAAAAACCATTCCCCCATCCCCGCTACCATGTCAATTTGCTACGCCCATGCACATGGCCGCACATATTACAGCATGGCACACGTGTGAAGTACAAAGCCATCCATCATGTGAACCTCATTATGTTGATGCTATTGCAGAAACCTAGAGGTGGTCCACTTGGTATCCTTGCCAAACATTACAAATGCGTGGACGGGTCAGAAAATTTAAGCCGATTTTGTGACAACCGTACATTTGTTTGATTAGTTGTGGCCCACTTGACCAGTGGACTGACCTGATTCTTTTTTTTTTTTGGGTATGGAATCTACATGATATAGTGGTGTGTGCATTAGCTGACTTTCGAATGCTTGTTGGCTTAGCAAAAGCTCGGGTCATATATAAATGTATAATAGAGAGATGCATACTCTAAAAAAGAATACGAAGGAGAGATGTATTGACATACCTGAGGCTTGACTTCTACAATGAACTGACCACTCTTCACGGCAACTGGTTCGTTTGCCAGCACGCTCTCTAGATGGTCTAACATCTCCTTTGCCTGGGCGGATCCGAATCCCAGGTCTGCATCCCTATGGTGCCAAACCAATGCACTCTCTTTGGTTTCAATAGAAGAACCATCTGTAGCTTCAGTATAAAGGTTCATCACAGGTTCAGCAATCTGCATCCACCCAAATTCAGTATTTTGGCCGCAAATTTCCCATTCTTGGTCTCCTGCCCACCTGAGAAAATTACAGAATTAGAAGAGTGACGACGACACTGTCGTTTTAAAATTTTACATGAAGTGATTGACATAATAAGCAAATTTACCTCATGAAGTAGCCATGTTCGGCTGCTATTCCAAGCTTCTCACATGGAGAAAACCACTTGCCTAAGCTCTCCTTCCCTCTTCCACTGACGATAAAAACAACATTTTTCGGATCACTGCAAAGGGTATTCAGGATGGAGAGGACTTCAGGATCAGGGGTCTTGTTGATGGAGGTTTGGGGCATCACGGTGCCATCATAGTCCAACAGTATGGCCCGGTTCTTGGCCCTCTCATACGATGACACAATGCCATCAATGGACAGCTTCCTGAAATTGGGATCGAGGGCTACCACCCTGAAACCGAAACTCAAGCCAATCCCCCAACATCTTCTTCTGAAATGATCTTTGCAAGTTCTCTCCATGTCTTGCAAGAAGCTCCGAGACCAGTAAGCAACATTATGGGTGCTAACGTATCTGTAATGCTTCTCGTGTCTCAACTGCTTCTCCGGCTCAGCCATTGAGATCGCCTCATTCATCGCCTCTGCAGTTGCTTCCACATTCCATGGGTTAACCCGGATGGCCCCACTCAATGACGGAGAACACCCAATAAACTCTGATACGACCAACATGCTCTTCTTGGGACTGCTCGAATCAGAACCAGACTCAGATCCTGAAACTCCCTGTCTACAGACTATGTACTCGTATGGCGTAAGGTTCATGCCATCCCTCACAGCCGTAACTACAACACATTCTGCAACGGTGTAGAAAGCAATCCTTTCACTGATCGAAACTGGCTGATCAATGAAGACCACTGGTTCATAGCCTGGCTGGCCGAACTCTTCATTGATCCTCTTGCAGCTTGCCTGTATTTCGGCTTGTATTTCCTCAAGATCTCTCCCTCTACCTCTTGCAGGATTCACAATCTGTACCAAGACGGCCCTCCCCTGCCATTTCGGGTGCTGCTTGAGCATCTGTTCCGTTGCCAATATCTTCAAATTGATCCCTTTGAAGATATCCATATCATCTACGCCGAGTAACACCGTCTTCCCTTGGAACTGCTGTTTGAGCTCCTCTACTCTCCACTCCCTATCTGCAAGACTCAACACTGATTCAATCTGACCCATGTGCACTCCGACTGGCATGATCTTGATCCCAACTGTCCGTCCATAATATTCTAATCCAATATAACCCCTCTTTGACTGGTACTCCAAACCCAGCATCCGGCTGCAACAAGAAAGGAAATGCCGGGCATAATCAAAGGTGTGGAAACCGATCAGGTCTGAATTGAGAAGTGCCTTGAGGATCTCTTCCCTAACAGGAAGCGTCCTATAGATCTCTGATGAAGGGAATGGGCTGTGGAGAAAGAACCCCATCCGCAGACGGTTGAACCGCCGCCTCAAGAAGGTGGGAAGCACCATAAGATGGTAGTCATGGATCCAAACATAGTCGTCTTCTGGGTTTATCACCTCGATCACCCTTTGCGAGAAGATATTGTTCGCAGCCACATAGGCCTCCCACAAGGAACGATCGAATCGTCCACCATGCTCGACCGAAAAAGGCAGCATGTAATGGAACAGCGGCCACAGCTGCTGCTTGCAGAAACCATGGTAGAATTTGGACAAGATATCAGGCGGGAGGAAAGCAGGAACACATTTGAATCTCTCCAAAAGAGTCTGTGAGACATCATCCTGTTCATTCATGTCAACATCGACCCTCAAAGATCCAACGTAGATCACCTCCATGTCTTCAGGCAATCCATCTTTCAACTGCAGCAGCAAAGAATCCTCGTCCCAACTGAAACTCCAACCCTTATTATCAGGCCGCCGCTTGGCTTTTACAGGAAGCTGGTTGGCGACAATGATTATTCGATCCTGGGCGATCGACGATGGAACATCTGATGTCACACTATTGGCCTGATCATCGTCAAGTTCAGAGACGATCCCAGGGACGGTCATCACACGGGGGAGGCGGGGCTTCCCTATGCGGCCCATTGCTGGGAAATTCCCCGACGCCAGATCCAACAGATTGGTGTATGATCTAGATAACATTTTTTTCTATTTCTACAAAAAAAAACTCTCAAATGCCCCAAAACCAAAACCCAAGAATCCTTTGTTCTTCCCCAAATGGGTGTAATTGAAGATGAGCTATCGAGGAAAAACCTGCTCAAAAGGGAGTATTCAAAACATCAATATGTCTATATCAAAATAAACCCCAAAATCTAATGCAACAGATTAAAAACAGATCCATGAAAATCCTTCAGAATCTAATGGAAAGATTTGAAATTTCTTTGTGGCTATGATTGAACAAGATCCATAGAAAAGAACCCAGATTTGAATTGTTGGGAATTGCAGAGATCAGAGAGAAATCAATGATCTGAGGAAAACCCACGTCAAGAAAGCAGAAAAAAAAAAAGAAACGAAAAAAAAGACCGTTTCTTTTCATATCTTGAGCAAAGCAGATATATAAACCCAAAAAAAAAAAAAAAAAGACGAGAGAGAGGAACTGATTGGAAATGAAACTTACCTGATTAGAGAAATGATTTTTGAGATATTTTGAAAATCAAGATCAAATGAAATCTCTCCTTTTCTTCTGTGTTTCTTAGAAGAGCAGAAAAAGAAAACGCTAGGGTTTGGCCTTCCATTCCAATATAAACTCCCTCTCTCTGCCTCTCTCTCTCGGGCTGTAAAGGAGGGATTTGAATATTCAGGGAGAAAAATAATAACAAGCGCATGCTAAGGAGGCTCGCCCAACCTGCTCGCTTCTTCTGCCCCACCACGTGATGATCTTTACCATCTATCTAGAATTACGTGTGGGCCAGTGGTAGAGATCTTTTCTAAGCAGTCCAGCCATATCTGAAGGGACTTGATCGATGATGAACGGTATGGGTCGTCACCTGGTGGTGCAAAAAGTTCCGTCCAACGTTTTTATTTTTCTGAGCTTTGACAAACAGTACGATCTAATGATAGTGAGAAATTTTCCCTTGCTGTCCACTAACATGATTGCTTACAGATGTATGGTCTGGATCATAATTATATGTGAGATATTCCTCTATTGCCCATATGAAGTGGGACGCAACAGATGAACGGTAGTGATCATCTAATCGTTGGGCTAAGCGCGCGAGCCACGACCCATGTTAGGCTCCTTTTTTTAGAAAGGAAAAGAAAAAAGAGGGAAATTTCTTTTGCTGGGGATCGAAAGACAGGATAAGGTCGGCCAGCCGACTGCCCTTCCGTGCCAGCTGGCACCACGCGGTCGCCCCATCACGCGCTCCCACGCGCCGGTCCAGCTCCACGCACGTCGGATCTCCGTATCCGTATCTACCGTCCTCGGCGAGTAGCATCTGGACGCGTGTGAATTTGGCCCCACTGCGGCCTCCTCGTCGTGTCGTGTATCTGCCGTCCGACACGTGGTTAGTTTGGATGGCTCGCTCCGCGTCCCGGATAAGGCTGGGAGCGGAAGCCGACGTGGCGCCTTTTTGACTATGACGTAACAGATGACGTGAGACATCCACGTTTTTATTTCTCTTTCTAGGCCGTGATTCGATGAGAGGTCCCACATGAGAGGGGCTGAGTACGTGTCGATGACACGTGTGTGCGGAATACGGTTTAAAGATCTGAGCCATTCGTCAGGTATTGTACATCGTGATCATTCAATTGACCAAAAATTAAATCTATCTACTAATTGAATAGTTGAAGCTTTAATGACAAAAGATGTAGGCAGGTAGAAAAACAGTTGACAGCAAAAATTCAATATACACGTGTGGATCACATGATGACTTTACTAACCTGATTTTTTGTATATATAATGTTCAAAGTTATCTCTCCCACATGAGTGGTCCGGATCTACTACACGTATGCCTTATGTATAGATCTCTGACACATATTCTGCCCGCTCATCACATGCGTCCACGTGTGGATGCCAAGCAAACAATTGCATCTCTCTTTTCTCTTTCCTTACGCCTCTTTCCAACCAATTATTAAAATAGAAAAGCAAAAAAATAAAATAATAACAATTGAGATAATTATATACTTTTAAGTAAAACAGTTATTTATAACTAATTATAAACCAAACTTACTTTTAACTCAGGGCACATTTCAATACAGCCAAAACCTTATTGCACTAGATTAGCGACTTATTTCAAATAAATAACTTGAGTTTATAATTAATTATAAATAAATTTTTTATTTAAGAGTACATAATCACTATAATTTATTATTTAGCTCTTTTAATTTTCATAAGTCATTGAAAAGATGCATTAGAGACTGTGAAGGAGAGTACAAGCCGATAAATATATTGTTTTCCGGACCTACTTATCCTCTTAGAAGTAGAAGCAAAAATAAATTAACCGTGGAATAAGTAGCTTATCTTTAAGCAACTTAATATCCAAACACTCTCTTATTTGCTGGTAGCTGAACAGGTTCTAAATTAGGGCTCTTTGGCCCACCTTTAAAAAATAATAATAATAATAAATAAAATTTAAAGCTGGCGCGTTTGGTTCTTCTTTGCCAATTAATAAACGGTTGACTATGCTGATTGTTCGCATCTTTTTCTGAGTAGTGGTGTCTCTTTCAATGGTATATGCTTATTTCAATCCAGGCCGTCCAAATGATAAGACACTTAGTAGATGGACCATGACCATAAGAATGATTGAATATTAAGGCTCATCGTTAAATCAGTGTGAATAGCACGTTATGCCGAATCGAGAATAAAAGCCACAATTTGGACTGTCAGATTCCATACGATTAACACCTGAGATTAAATAGCGTGAGCATTGGTGGCGGACTATCACCATATTCCAGGACATAAATAAACCGGGAGCGGATTAGGTGCAGACCTGACCATGGGGCCCACCTTGAAGTATATGTTGTATATCCACGCTGTCAATCCGTTTTTCCATCTCATTTAAGAGCATAATCTCAAAATGAAGCAGATCCAAATCACAGGTGGACCATCTAAGAGGAAAGAGTGGTAAATGAACGCCTGCCACTTTTCAGGGCCCACCGTAATGTTTATTTTCCATCCAACCTGTTGATAACGTCACAGAGACATGGATGAAGGGTCAAACAAGTATCAGCTTGATCCAAAACTTTTGTCGCCAACAAAGAATTTTTAACGGTCAATCTCTACTGTTTCTTGTGGTGTGGTCCACCTGAGATTGAATCTACTTAATTTTTTAGCTCTTGCTATAAAACGAGCTAGAAAAACGGGTGAGGCGGGCCGCATCTAAACCACTCCCAAACAATCCGTTTGTGGGGAAAAAAGCGAGGACCTCTGTCCTTGAGCTTTTCTAACAATGACTTGGATATCTTCATCTTCCAAGGCTTTTGCTTTCATGAGTATGTTCAATATTTTGTGAAAACGTAGGGGTATAATTGTCTTTTCGATGAAATTCTGCGGACGCCTTTTACGCTAAAGTTACTGCTCAAGGATGCTAGGTGGGACCCGCCTCCATGTTTGCGAGAAATCGACTCTGTCGATCCGTTTTTCGAGCTCATTTAATAATATACAACCAAAAATTAAGAGGATTCAGAATCCAAGTAGATTGGAAGAGAGGGAAAATTGGGAAAAGAAATTCATACCGTTCAAACCTTTCTGGGCTCCACCTTGATGATATATGTCATCCAGACTGCTTATAAGGTTATTTACATTTGGATGAAGTGAAAGCGCAGCAAGTTTAGGCTGATACAAAACTTTTATGGCCTATATAATGTTTCAACAGTGCTCGCTGAGAAACCACTGTTTACTCTCGTGTGATCCACTTGAGTTTTGAATACTCCTGATTCTTGATTTAATATATGAAATGGGCTTGAAAAACAGATAAACAGAATGAATTTCTCAAAAACATAACAGTGGTCTCACCGAACATCCTTCTGCAGAAACTTCCTATGAAATGCTTTCGCGCGAAATCCGCGTTCACTTTCCGCTGCGTGAATATATACGCCGTCCATCCATTTTTCCAGCTCATTTAAACCAAAATATCAGACTCATTTAATTTACCTAACAACGGGTGGAACGCGGATTGCGTCCTAACCCCGCACGTCTCCAGCTAGGAACGGGCGGGATGTTTGAGTGGCCAACGTTATGTATCGGTTTTATCCACACCGTTCATCTACTTCTCCGTAACATTTTATGAAAGAGGACAAAAAATGAGGAAAATCCAAGGACCAAGTCGACGGCATCACATGATGCAGCGGTGGTGATGATGCTCACCGTTGATGAGTTCCTATATTTATTTACCATCTAACCTATTCATAAACTTACCTAGACTTGGATGAAGGGGAAACAAAAATATCATCTCGATCCAAAACTTTTGTGGCCCTAAGAAGTTTTTACCGGTAAGAGTTTAATCCCCATTGTATGGTCCACCAATGTCTTGGATCTGCCTCAGATTTGGTTATTTATCCTGAAATGATATGTATAAATGGATGGACGGTGTGGATAAAACCTATACATAACGGTAACCACTCAGAGCTCCTTCCCGTTCCCAGCCGGAGAAGGGCGGGGGTAGGACGCAATCCGCGTTCGGGTGGGAAAAAGCAAGAGGTTGGATTTTTACCTGTTTGGATTAGGTCAGCTCATCTCGTGACAAACACAAGACGATGGCTGGGTCTAATCTCGGCCGTGACTCGGACCAAGGCGATTTCACTAGCCCACCGAGACATTGGGTGACACTTGGGTTATTTATTTATTTTCTTTTAGTAAAAGATGATGAGGATATTTTTGTTTTTTTCTTGAAAAATATTGGGGAATTATTTGATACTCTGGCTGACCAGGATGATGCTTGCTATGCAGGGACTATAAAATGGTCCACTTGTCATATGCGTGGAAGCCACGGTTGCTAAGTTAGATTACAAATCTGATTGGTTGAATATTTGGCTTGTGATTCGTGGATACCCGTTTGTTGAAATAAAGTTATTAGATATTTTTCATTCTATTTTAAACTGTCCAATAAAAGCCTAGAAGCTCATAGTCTAATCAAATAAGTCTGATATTTTCGTTTATGATACATTTAAATGAATGTGGGTTGCTTGGGACGTGGATTGCGTCCTACCCCGGGCAGGGATATATGGGGCCCACCGTTATGTAAGTGTTTTATCCATGCTGTTTAACGATTTTTTTAAAAACTTTTAAAGTGCGAACTAAAAAATAAGGCAGTTTCAAGGCTTGAGTGGACTACAAAGTGGGGATCAAACATCCAACGTTAAAAGCTTCTTGGGAGCCAAAGAAGTTTCGGATCAAGATGATATTTGTATTTTCACTTCATCCACGTCTACATGACCTTATGAATAGGTTTTATGGTTAAAAAAAACATCATGTGGGTCCTTAGAAAGGTTTCAACAGTGGGTGTCATATTAGTGCAGGTACCTTTGTTGTGGTCCACTTAAGCTTTGGACTTGCCTCATTTTTTGGTTGATGCACTAAATTTATTTGAAAAAATCGTTGAATGGCGTGGATAAAACACTTACATAATGGTGGGCCCCACAGAGCCCTGCCGGATGGATTACCGTATGGGTAGGGGTAGGATGCAATCTATGTCTGGTTGTTTGCAACTCTAAGTACTATGGGGTCCACCATTATGTTTTTTTATATCCACTTCTTTTGTCTGTTTCGCTAGCTTGACATAACCCTAAAGAGGAGGGATATCCAAAATTCAAGTGGACCACTCTAAAGGAAACTTTGGTGATGGAAATCTGCAGAACTTGGCAGCGACCCGGGCACTATAATGTGGGTGGGAACCTAACCATAGGGTCTACTTTGATATATGCATTGTATGTCTACATTGTTCATTGGTTTTGCCACATTATTTTAGGCCATGGTCTCCAAAAATGAAGCTTATACAAATTTTAAGTGTATACCATTAGAAACTTTCAACAGTTTTCTAATGTTTATTGACCATTTAGCTTGTTGATAAGGCTACGCAAACATGAATGAAAGGAAAAAAAACATCAACTTGCTTCAAAACTTTTTGTGGCCAACAAAAGGTTTTGCATGAACTATAATTAATATTTGATATGATATGGTACACCTGAAATTTGTATTTGCTTTATTTTTAGAATCTGTGTCATTGAGTAAGCTAGCAAAGCATATGCACATTATAGATATACAATGCATAATACATCAAGGTGGGCTTTATGATCAAGCTCCCATCCACATTGCTTGTTACTGGTCACAACCAAGTTGTGGTCGATACAAACACCCCGTGTTGAGACCTTTCTAAGATCCACTGTGGTGTTTATGGGTCATCAAGAAGGTTAATGGGGAAGGGGAGTTTAATCACACACAGTCTTTCTATTGTAATTTTCCTCCTATGCCGATGTCCTAAAATGAGCTGGCCAAGTGTATGGACCCTTTGATGCTTGGGGTTGCAGGAATCCCCAATTACACCTGATTGAAGGCAATCAATGTTTGGTCTTATGTGGCACTCATAATTTCAATGATTTAGTTTGAATTACCTGCATCCCACCCATGTAATTTCTACATGTCTGTGTATCATCCATCATACCCTAGGTTGTTGATCACTCACGTGCATATCGAAGTGGTGACTCATTTTGTACGGGTGTCCATGGGTACCACAGACATGCATGTTGGGATTTTGTGTTCGGAGGCAGGGAGATATACAGTGGATCACAGAGAACTGTCGTATGATGGAATAATATCTCTACATGATGCATGACAGTGATTTATCAATGGGTCCACCCATACTCTAGCACTAGAATGGGTGGCTTACCTTTTAAACACAAAACCCATGAGCTAATCCTAACCGTGACTTTTATTCAGTTGATCCCACGACATATTTGAGAGTTAACCCTTTCACTTTCCATTATCAACTCGACTGTCACAGATCATAACATGATCGTCTGGAATGAGTTTTTTGAAACATAAATCATCCATGGTAGAAGCCAATTCATATAAGCTGATTATTGCACTACCATATTATGGCTTTTCTGCACCATATCATCTCCCTTGTATGCATGGATAATGAGCCCATGAATGCCGAGGTTTGTGTTTGGATGACACCTCCAAAAGTCCTTTTTGAGAATCTACAATAGGAGCATGTATCAATGATGTAAGCATTTGCTAATTAAAAACCAAAATAATTATTTTAATAAATAAATAAATATATTATATGTAAGCAAAAGTCCTGTAAGAGGATATCATATCCTTTTTCTTTACAAGGTTTGCACTTGGCACATAAATAAAATTTTCTTCAGAAATGACATCATATCTTTATAGTCATCTGCTGTAAAAATATATATTGTACTTTCATCTATGTTTTTTTGCATTTGTCTTTTTGAGAAAGTATACCATGATGCACATTACTTTCATTTCTTGAAGGTTTATTTAATAGTTAGAAATATAAATCTTTATATTAACTTTTAAAATTACAAGTTCATTGTATTCTGAATATAATTTAACTGTCCAATGCTTGAACTGTTAAAATATGATATTTTAATCTTCAATTCTTTTTTACTTCCATCATATATTACTTCATATTTTCTACACATGTGACAATTAAAAGCATGTGAGGCACGTAACAAGCAGTGCTAATATTTGATCATGCTCTCCCAAAAATTAGACCATGTATCATTGGTTGCATTTGCACCGTATGGTTGCAGAAGAGAATTTATTATAGAAGCTTTTTGTGGATAGACAGATGCAACCAGCGATGCACGGTAATATATAGCTTTTGGGGACATGTTGGTAAAATGGACACGTTTGTCTATGCGATATGACAGCTGCTGTCAACGGTGAAAGCTCCCTAGACATAAAATCCATCTTTTGTTTAAATAACCTCCAGCGACGCCAACCAACAGCCTTTGCTATCTGGCATAGCTCTTCTGGATTTGTTTCATTGGCCGTTTGTTTTCAACCTCCCATTTGATGGCCACCAATCTGAGGGATGGGTTTATTCTATCAATGATTTTTTTTTTTTTTTAATTTCCCCTTTCGGCTGTACCATATCCTCAGTTAGCACTGTGACATATACCACGTTTGGGACATTGGTTTCTAGAGAAGAGGAATGCTCATATATTTTAAAAAAATGCAAAACATATCTATTGATCTATGTCCCTATCGTCCCAAATCAGGAGCGTTAATTGGCTGTTCACCATCTGGGTGGGCCATATCTGACAATCAAGAGGATTGGTCGCATCAATAGTGCAGAATATAGCAGTGGTCCACGTTCAATGGCCAAAAGTCACAATAATCAGATGGTCAGACTTCTCCAATCCTCTCAATCAATTGCATATGGCCCATGATGGTACTGGCATACCAGAGTAGCAATCCCAACAAACCCTCATGTTTGCCACGTGTAAGGTAGCACTTCTCCTTGGGAAGTGGTGTGAAACTCACAACCTAAGCATATGAGGAAAGAATAATCCAAGAAGCATTTATGTAGAGGCACTGGGGCGGTCTATTTAAGAAGGTAGACAAAGCAAATGCAGATTGACACGGATGTACGCCTTTCCTGTTCCTAGGACGGTTAGCACGTGCGAAAAAGTGAAATCCAATGGATGATCCGGTGCATAGTATATACACTGAAACATGTATTAGTGTTTAACATATGACAGGCTATACACTGAATGGTTACCGTATATTAGGGGTGCACATTTAACCGGTAGAATCATGGAACCGAACAAGAACCGTTGGATCGGTCCGGTTTGGTCCGGTTTTAGTATGCTAACGGTCTGGTTCCGGTTTCAAAAATCCCATAATCGTTAGGAACGGTTCAATTTCGATTTAGGGAAATGTAAAACCGAACCGAACCGTTAATCGAACCGTGAACCCGAACCGTGGAATAGATTCATTGAACCGTGGATCTGAACCTTGGATCTGAACTGTTGATCCAAAACCATTTAATGCTAACCGTCAAATGGGCAGTTAAAATGAAGATGGTTAAGAATCTTAAATCTCGTCTGTTTATTAGCATGAGGACCACGTTTTGGACCATTGATTACGCATACACATGTACCATGCCTGAGATGACATTTTTCATTCATGCATGAAGAGTTTTGCTAACCACACTCGTGTGGGAAAAAAGCTTATGTACACGCCACACGTGCCATCATGGCATGATAGATCTGATCCAATCCATCCATTAGAAGGGACAGATTACACTGATAACTAACCCAACCATCAGGGTTGATCCACTGCTCTTTACTTAAAGAGGTTGCCGCAAACCACCCTTTGTAAAATAAATGTACAGCTCCAACTCATCCTTCTGTTTGCAATGTTGGGGCCCACATGCTAAGAGGACCAGATTATTTTTACTTGGGGAAACACGTAAAAGGTCTGACCAACCTGATGGATGGATTGGATCTCGCACTTATGTGCATGATGGCACATGTGTGGTGAGCAGATGAGCTCTACTGCACACACCTGTATACTTAGCAAAGCTACGCCAGATGATTTTTTTTTTTCAGCTTTTTTTCTTTTGTCTAAAAATCCAGAACCGTGGAACCGATCCGGAACCGAATCGGTTTTCACAGTTCAGTTCTGGTTCGGTTCTAGCATGCTAACGGTCCGGTTCCGGTTCCAAAAATTCTAGAACCGTTGGTAACGGTTCGGTTCCGGTTTTACCCCAAAATCAGACCAAACTGAACCGTGTGCACCCCTACCGTATATGATACTTTGACAGGACATGAAATCATACGATGGGCCAAGCATTCATGAGTGGGTCATTTGAGCCTGGCGTTGTTTCCAACGGGATTTACGTTGCAAGCCTATGGTCATTGTTTCAAACAGGTGTTATGTCGTTGTCCATGAAAGAAATTAGGGTGGTTGGGGCAGTAGGCCTAAAAGACAGGCTCCGCGCTGAATCATTTGATTAGTGAGCTTTCATTTTCAGGCAAAAAGGCTTCTCTTAGGTCTGTTTGGTTTGGATAACATGTTGGAGTTGGATTGTGATTCTTTATAACTTGCAGTATCTGCTTTTGGTCATGTTACACAAGTGGTATTGGTACCAATGTACCACAAAATGGTGGGTTTACGAATCAAGACCATCCATCAATTGCCCATCATTCTTAACAAATCGGTTTGATGGTTGGTTAGGGAAATGAATGATCTAAATATATGGGGCTGGCTCCATGGCTTAGTGATAGATAGGCTTTGTTTTAACCCTGAGATCATGGATCCAATGCCAATATGGTGTGGGTGAGTGTGTGGGGTGTAGGTGTGTGTAAACAATTTAATTAATGATTTAAAATAATTGAGTGCTCATCGTTATTATTATTATTTTTTTTAAAACACTTTAATGGGATGATTCTAATCTTTCAATCAATGCATAAGATGATGCATGGACCATATCAGTAAGATTAAAAATATTAAAAATAGTCTCATCATTGATTTTTGGTCATCCATAGTTCCATTGTGTTGGTCTCCCTTGATCACCCATGCCTCTTTAAAACCTACTTTTGGTTGGATGATCCTAGCCATCCAATCAAGGCTTATTAGGCTCATACGAATTTTTGATTAAAAAATCTGGTCCACTCTTGTTAGACCTTCGAATACTTGCACAGAAATAAGACAAAGGAGACCCTCGCTAGAGCATGGGACCCTTTGATACCAAAGTTAGGCTAAGAATCTAGTCTAATAGTATTGAGGGATTTTGTGTGAGATATTCTACATACCTTTTTATATAGATGGACTTTTTATTTATAGTACAGGCAAGTTAGAGTCCACTCGTGATCTTAGGGGCAATTTTTTCGTAGGTTTCTCAACCATTACATGAGATTTATGTAAGTGATAAGTGTTGATGTAGTTGACCCTAAAATCATGCAACGGGTGGTTGAGGTCGACCTAAGCTGAGTCCTCGATCACTCAGGCTAAAGCCAAGTTGAGCCAATCTATTGACTGGTTGAGCAGATCTCCATGATCAGCTTAGAATGAGTTTCTACACTGATTGTCATTGGTCAACTCTTCGTGTATCTTGATCTGTATATGCTCTGAGCATAGGGAGCGGACTCATCTCCTTGGCGATACTTGTAATTCTTGATAGACCATCCCTTCAATCTTGCGGAGTCGATTCGTCTTCTGGTCATCCTCTAATCATATATGTTCGAATGACTCTTAGGGGGCTTTTAGCGCATGGTATTAGATGGTATTAGGTGGGATGGAATTGCATTTGATCTTGTGCCAATTTCACTCAATGTTTGGGAAGAATGGAAAAGCTTGGAATTAGATTGGATGGAATTGCATCGGTTCGTGCTAATTCCACTTAATGTTAGCAAGTTGTGTAGGTCTCACCATGATGTGTGGGCTATATCCACACCATCCACCGATTTTTTGAGATCATTTTAGAGCTTGGGCCAAAAAATCAAGTGGATCTAAAGCTCAAGTGGATCCACCATAGAAAACAGCGGGGATTGAATACCTACCGTTGAAAACTTCTTCGGGGCCACATAAGTTTTGGATTTGCCTCATTTTAGGCCCATGCCATGAAATGAGGTTACAAAACAGATGAACAGTTTGGATATAACACGTGTTATTCTCAATAGTTTCAAATGACAGTGAGTATATCCATTCAATGTACCACTGTATTATAAACGTAGCATGAAATTAAGCTTATCCCATCGTAATAGGGGACAATCCCTGCCATATGTAATAATTACATTTTTTTAATCCCACCCCACCTAATCCTTCCTAATACCATGTGCCAAACACCCCCTTAGAGATGTATAGATAAGCTTGATCGAAGCTTGGATATACATAATATTGAGGACTATGCTCGGGAGTGCGAAGTCTACCCTTTCTACAGATTAATCCAGACAGTTGTTCAGGAACCCTTTGGTCCAGATGTATGTGCTCGTGAGTCTGATTGACCCCATGGGTGGTCAAACCTTTTTACCCACAACACCAATCATATCATACAATGTGTTGATCCTAGCTTTAGAGTTTAGATCATGCATCATGTTAGCTCTGTTAAAAGCCCCGGGACACATCGGTACACTGTCCTCTAACTAGCCCGAGCTTTTAAATCAATTAATTATTTGAGATGATATCAGAGCACTGTCCACTCTTGCCCAGTGTATTCATGCGCGGATCTCTACCCGTGCTAAAGTCCCTTGATATACATTGATGCATCTTCTAACTTTTGATTGCCCATCCCACTTAAAAGATACTTTGGTATGATAATCCTAGTCATTCAGTCAATGGTAATGGAAAGGGACTGCCAACATTACTCGTACAGAAAAATTGTTACATCATTGATTTAAACCCTTCAGTAAGAGGATTTCACCTTTTACTCTGGTGAAAATATAAAAATCCTAGATTGTTCTTTTATATTGAGAGGCCCACCAAGAATATTTAAATATCCGGCCAGCTCTAAAAAGATGTGATGGTGGGGAATGGATATACACGGAATGTTCGGTGTGCATCCGTCCATCTTCCATGTGAACTCATCAGAAGCTCCTAAAAAAAGGTGGACGGGATTGGGATTGGGATTGAGCTAACATGGTCTTTCGTTATCTTGTGAGGAAATCTCATAAAGGAATTTATCACCTTTAACAAAGTACCTCAAAAGGGATGTGGGTTTCACCACTTACAAAGAGCACATCCTAGAGTCCTTTATTTCCATGAAAGCAAACAGTCTAGTATCCGAAAGCTGATGTTTGCTTGCCTCACACAAACCTCTCCTCCCACGTGCCCACCTCGCATGCGTGTGTGACATCTAAACGGTGCATAACGTGGTCCACACCACGAAGATGAACATACATTGAATTGTGCCACCTTATGCACCGATCAGATGTCACACACACTTGCTGGGTTGGCATGTGCGTATGTCCTGACATATTTTAATGGTATACTTTTGGAATGCAGCCGTTAGATCTACTCTGCTCAGTGATTCCGAACCGTCTATAAGATGGGCCTCACCATCGATGGAGGATAACTAACGATATACTTTAACACGTTAATTGTTTACATCTCATTGGCTGTCACTTTGTGGACCGTTGATTGAAAGGCTATTTCGTCAGATCAACCGTTTGAATTGGATCACTGAATATGACCCCAGATCCAACGGCTATAGTCTCGACTTATCTCCCACTACAAAGCTCTCAGGTGTACCACTATTTAGATGCTCTCACCCACGAATCAGATCAGTCCAGTTGTTGTTGTCAGGAGGGCCACAATTTACAAAACAACCTTTACGGCCGTGCAATTATTTCTGACATCGTGGCTCATCTGCTGAATGGGCCAAGTGTAATTTTGCTAGAGAAGATCTATATGTTGGGACCCACTTCGTGAATGGCTGGGATATTTCACTTATCAACCATGCTAGCACATGTGATGGTGCGTGCAATAGCAACATTGCACATGCCCTGTTTGGTGGATTAAATAGTATGGAATTGCATTAGATCGAATTAACGTCATTATCGCACAATGACTGCATAACTAGACATACCATGATTTTTTGCTCGTCCAATTCCATATTTGGGATCAAGTTCTTTCTTCTACAAAAACACACTATATACTATTAATCCAAATGAGAGTTTGTTGGACAATGAAATTATAATTAACAAACTAGATTTTATAACTGATGTCAGCCACTTATATGCACATGCAACTCGAGTGTCACATGTAGAGTCACTGATACAGTCATGAGTAAAACACATGCATCGAAGTAGGGCCCAAGAATATAGTGGATTTCAAAATTCACCAAAAATGCAACATTATTTGCTATTAGGACGGATGATATGATATGTGGACTAATCCAATACATCTTGTGATTTCTCAAGTGAGACTGAATGATATGATATGATATGTGGATTAATCCAATACTTTTTGTCATTTTCAAATGTAGGGATGAAATTTGAATGGGACCAAATACAATTCCATCCTACCTTATTCTATTGTAAAACCTCAGCATCCAAGATCTGAGTATTAGTGACTCGGTTCCGAATTCAAGGGTGTTGACTAAGTAATGAACAAATGCTTCTTTATAAGAGACCTTACACACACACACACACACCCACATACTTTTCACAATTTGGATTTGCATGGTATGTATCAAACAAAAGAGAGATAAATTGAACTTTGCTACAAAAGTTCTAAGCATTATAAAATCAACTAATTGTCCACTCAACTTATTACAAATTGAAATAAAGTATACAAATCCTACAAAAGTATAAACAAAAAGTAATTATGGTTTAAGTTCTAAGATTCTACCGCATCTTAGCATCGTTTTAGTTTGTCTGCCACTTGTTTGGTATATATGTGAATACATATTAAAGAATAAGTGGCCATCTTAGTGAAAGATACTCTCTAAGATTACACATCCACAATAATAGTCAAGTATAGTTTTGAAATAAAAAAAATACAATCACAACACATTTGATAAATGTAAATCTTGTTTAAATGCATGGATGCATAAATGCACTCAGCCTAGGAATGCACATCCAACTAGCAATTGTGAGTAAAACCCAATATGCAATAATAAAAATAAATAAATAAATAAATAAATACTACACATTATTTGGGAATCATAGGTGACAGACATTGACATCATTATCTAGAACCTAAAAAGGGCAAACATTGGTTTTATTATCTGAAAATTATAAGTGATGTACATTGGCATCATTCAGTAAATTCTAAACAATGATTCGTGAATCATAAGGAACAAACATTGGCATCATGACTTGGGAATCATAGAAGATTGGCATCATCATAATGATATGAGAATTTCATAAGATAGATGGATGCATAATTGTCCAAAAGCACAACTAAATACATTGAAGTTATACGTTAAAATACACAAACGTATGACCACACAATAACCTAAGATCTCGTGTCTTACATCAGGGCCATTTGGTAAAGTCTAAAAACCATATATATATGATTAGCCAATCTTTTATTATTCCAATTTATAAACAACTAATTATACTTACCTTTTTAACTAGTAGCCTTCCAAGTCATTATAATTTAATCAATTCAATAGTTATTTTCAATTTAGGTATATTCAAGATCACCAACAAAGTCATTTAAGGACACCAACATGATCCGTTCAAGGATACGAGCAAAGTTCATTTAAGGATAGCAAAAGGATTCGCCACATATGCCACATTGGCACCCACATGACCTAAATAATGAAAATCTTATCCAACAATTTGGTTTAAGTTTCATAACAGTTTGAGCACACTAGTTTAAAGTGAATTCCCACATAAAAGTGTCTACAACCATTGAACATTTATATTTTTCAATACTAGTTCTTAAACATGGGTGGTATCTCCCATCAAGTCTTCAATGTGGCAATTCAACCACATACTAAGTTATATTGTCCAATATACATACAACACATCAACTCCCTTTCACAAGAATCACATTTCTCTCTAATTACCAATGCTTGTTCAAACAAGGATCTGACCATGCAATCTTAAACATACAAAGGTGTGTACATAAACAGATTAATCCAATCAAGTGAGATAATCATATAATCTTAAAACATTTGGGTATGCACATGTATAGATTTATCCAATCAAGAGAGCTAATCATGTAATCTTAAAACACTATAGTATGTACCAGTGTACATTACTCAAATCAAGTGATTCACTCATAGAACCTTCTGCTCTAATATTAATTTGATGCTAGACAATTAATCACTTGCTCTAAAAGTTCAAACTGTTAGAGCATGACGAATCAATTCATTTATCTCATAACCCAGGCTTCACATCTCATGGGTGAAGACCTCGGTCAAACTCCCATCATGAGTCCCAAATCACATGGGTACCGTCTCACACGGGTGAGCTTCGTATCACGCAAGTCACCTGCCTCACATGGGCTGCCCACCCCAAGTGTATCCGTGTATCCCACAGGCTACCCCACTCGAGCTCAGTGTGAAAATACTCCTACATTACTTTATCTTCGTAATTGAATTGATTTGAAGTTTTTAAATTAAGTTTTAATGACGGATTTAAATAGTGGATTGAACAATCATTAATGATGTAAACTTGTGTTAAGAATTCAAAGGTGAATCAAAGATGAATTATTTTCAAACTTTTTAAGTATGATGTGGGTTGTCACATTCTAAAATTAGATGATTGAAATGATCAGATTGTAAATTATAAGGCGATGATATATATTGTAAGTTATGTGTATTCCATCAAAGTATTACATCCAAAATTCAAACAAGCCCTAGATTGATTATATTAGAGAAAAATCTGATTATAGATTTGTAAGATCCCACGCGGGGGATGAAAAACCGCTTACATAAAGGCCGTAATAACGGTGGGATCCATTATGCATTATAGAGCCTAACACTAGTTCTTTAAACAAAAGGTCCATCATGGACTTATGTGGGGCTATATCGCACTGATATAATCTCATAATAGCCAGACATGGGCTTTTTATAGTTTCTTACATAAAAAATAGAAATAAAAAAAGAAAAAAACTGTTACAAGAGTGTAACGCTGTTATGCTGGTATCGGAATGGCTATAAGGCAAGACATTGTGGCAACCGTTGGTGTTGATCAATATCTTTGTCCCGTGTGGAACTCACCTTTATTTTCATGTGGAAGCAAACAATCACACTGAATTAATGATCCAATCTATCTTAACAATGACAGGAAAGTACACATTCCTGATTATTGTATTGTAAAAGGTTTAATCATTTTTTGGACGGTAAGCAACAAATTTTATCATTGATATGGATTTCCCGTATGTAGAGCCCTTCCGTTACCATCGAGTGTCAATAATTACTTTGATTGTACACTTTAATCATGCAATCAATATCACAAAAAGTAATTTCCATATATTAATTAGTTGAGGAAGGTGCAATCATCTAGACCATCCATCATGTGGGCCCTGCTTTCAATTGTCAAGCAAAAATTACTTCAATGTGACAGTTTGAACCGTTCGATTAATGGTTGTGAAAATGGTCAATCCACATTGATTATACTCTTTAGTCGTCCATCCAGCGGGTCCCACATTTACTTGCCAATCCCTCTTTAGAATTGGGTCCTTACATGTAGTTCAGTGGTAGACTCTCAAGAGTTTCAACATTTAGTCATGGGTTCGAGTAACCACGGTGGTACGAGCGCTAGGGTGTGAGTATCATGCGTTAAAAAATAAAAAATAAAAAGATTCCCTCTTTTGAATTATACGATTAGGCTATAGAAGGATTGGAATTGAGAAGAGTGAAGGGCCACGTGCCAGTAGGGGGGGAGAGATAGCTATCAACGCAATGTCATTTTTCTCATCGTGTCTTATATGTGATGCCACTGGAAATCAAACACATTCAAAGCCGGTGTTGATAATATTTTAAATATGTCAGTAACATGAGTCTATCAATGCCATTGAAGGTCTTAACGAAGATACGAGCAGAAATGCACAAGTTATCTCCTATTCTAATTGTAACACACACATATGTGTATGTGTGTGCAATATGATTATGGGAGAGAAGAAAGTGTCCTAGGGCTTTTGAAAACGTTCCTAAAGGGTATAAGGGCATAACTAAGTTTTGAAGGAGATTCAAGGCTTGTTAAAATTGATAAGACCCTTTCTCTTGCAATTTCTAAATTCATATTGTATTAGTTGTCAATTTGTACAGTTTTTAATATAAAAATTGGATTGTTTTTTGCTTACAATTGATCGTGTGATTGTGTGTTCTTTACTTGATTTGTCTCCGTATACTTGTACATTTCCCCAACAATCAGATCATCACATGGTCCTTATGCGCAGTAAGAAATGGACAGTCGAGGAAATATTGACACACATTCGACATTCAAGTGTCCTACCTTATGCTGGACTAGTGTGATTTTTGTACCTCAAAATATGAGCAGTGGAGCCCATCTGATGAACGGTCACATGTTTGCCACCTTGGCAAACTTCACGCTACATCAAGATGCTACATGATATTGGAAGATTCTACGTTTGGTAGCTGCGTGAACGAATTTGGATTATCTTCACGCCAATGCAATGGTAGACGGAGCGGTCCAGTGCCAAGTATGGGAGGCCCTTATATCATTGTTGTACATATGGCACACGTTAACTAGATCAAAACCGTTCATTTGATAGATCAAATACTGATCATGGACCATAGTAAAAAATAAATAAAAAATCACCTTGTTTGGACAATCCTAACCCTTTAATCGGTTGAATACAAGCGAACATCAGATAGCAACAATCTGCAGTCTCACATTCATTACCAAAAAATCTTAATCTTACGAGATAGTTGAAATAGCGCAATTAAAAGAAATTTCGGATTTGTGGGAGATAAATGGCAATGCCTGCAGGATGCCTGTCCGGATCTCCAAGATGGGGCAATTCTATCCGTTGATCATGACCTTTAAAATAGTACAGCAAGGTCCGGCATTCAATAAAATAAGTTTTGACAATCCAACATTACCACATTTTAGTTTTCGCAGTGGGACCATTCAGATCAACGGCTTGGATCACCCTAACCATGGGCGCTGCTTGTACCCGGAGCATGAGGAATTCTAGGAAGGCTAAATACCCCTTTACCATTTCTACAAAAACACACGGCACATGTTTGGGATGATCATTTAATCAAGTGGGCCACCACATAAATGAGCACAACCCAGAAACCACGGCCATCAGACGGTTTTAGTCCATCTACCACTACAAGTATCTGCAAATCCATCCATGTGGAAATCATCAGATCAACGTTCTGAACTCCATAGATATGGGCCCATCAGATCAAGGTGGCAACCATTTGCTAGCGTTTGTTAAGTATACTTGTTTGGTGCTTGGTTTCTAGAGTCAGAAGCAGTCCACCGTGCCTACCGGGCCACTGATTCGGCCCATGTTAGGTAGCTACAACACGTTTTGGGTCTTATCAGTTTTGCGAGGCACAGGCCCTGAAAGGGCAGGCCTGCTCCAGCTCCATTGGGCATTCAGAATCCTCGGCCCAGCCCATTCAAACCCACGTTGCCGGGTATGTTTGGAAAAGGATAAAATTCAAGGGCTGGATGTGTGTCAATCTAGACCATTCAAACCAAGGATCAAGTGATGAATGAATCATGGATAATAAGTAACGCTAACTGGACAATCCTAACGTGCAAACCAAGGTCCTGTTTAGATTGCTAATTACATCTGTAGTTCTCTGTGAAAGCGCCGTCAATACAATTTACGATATTTGTTTAAATACGTGGGTATGTAACAGGAGATATGTAAAGAAAAGTTTAATGGTTGATGCTGTTTTTTGGGTCACCCCCTTTGTAGCACTAGGACTTGCACAGGGAGAAGGAAAAAGGTGACTCTGGCTTTATCAGGGGACCCTCCGATGCTTAAGTCAGAACTTGGGTCTTAGAATAAAGGGTTTTGGGCGAGAGTTTTTTCCTACCTTTTACCATGAAGGTCTTTGTATTTATAATGGTGTCATGCCCCGTAGGGTTTCCGTAATTAGAATTGATCTCAATCTCTTGGGATTTGTAATCCCTGACATTCCTGGATTTTTGGAGATTTTATAGCCTTATCTCCTGAAAATCTCGAGTAGAAATCAAGAGTTTTACTAGGTAACTTCCAGATATATAACGATATAGCTCGACGGACTCTCAATACGGTCACGCTGAGACAAGTTTTACAGCTAATCTTCGCCTACTTTATTAGCCGACTCAATCTTTGAGTCGGACTAAAGTTCGGGCGGCTCTAGGGCCAACTGATCTTAGGTCAGCTTGAGCTTTCCTCTGTGAGGCTTTTGATTGAGCCTTGAGGCGCACTTCCTCCCTTAGAGGCTTCGCTTCATGGCTCAGGACGCTCAGGCTATGGTCGGGCTAGGTGCCTCACAATCCGAGCTACGTCTCTCCATCCAGCATTTTTATGGACTTTGGGCTTTATTCGGACTCGGCGTCCGACGAGTCCAAGCCATTGCTTCATTGACTCCTCTGACTTTCAAGCCGACTCAAGGACTTGTTATAGTTTTTCTCCCAATAGTGAGCCCCTTACTCCGTGCATCGCCTCAAGGTGGTTGGGGAGTATTTCTAAATTTAGTCGGGTTATATTTAAGCCGAGTTCATGATGAAGTATTTATTGATTGCAAGGAAGTTCGCGCGGCTTCCGAGACATATCATCTCACTTGACCATGCGTCGATTCGTTTTACGAGGCCGCACGAGTGGAGTGGTCGTCGCTTAGGTGCCAGGACGTATGAAGATTAGACACGCAACAGAGTATTCAGCGGCAACGCGTGGGGTGCTGCAACATGTAAAGTTGGGGCACCCAAGGAGACATCGATTCGGCTCCTCATTTAATGTTGGAGCCACATAGAGACCTTATAAAAAAGGGTCACCCTAAGCACGCTTTCGCCATTTCGCGCCTCTTTGTAATTCTTCTTCATCTCCTCGCTCCCTCTTTACGGACACCAGCATAGTAATCCTTTGCTTCACCTGTTTCTGGTACTCCCGAACTTCTCCCGGTGAGCTCCTTCTTCCTCTTTTTTTTTTTCCTTTTAACAATGTCAGGCCCCGCAAGCCCTAAGGAGGGAGAATACAACGGTGAGGGTGAAGCGAGTGGCTTTTGGGTGGCTTTAGAATCATCCTAACTATTGGCGGAGGTTGCCGGAGAGATAGACATCATATTCCGCCATTCACAAAGGGTAATGGACCCTCCGGCAAAGAGGCCAGTGGCATCAGTGGAGGCGTTGGACTCACCTCCTGAGCGTATAGCCGTTGATGGCTCCTCTAGTGGTTTCAATCCTGAGGAAGGCGGTGAGGAGGAAGTTGAGACTGAAGAATGGGTTAAAGGGCTCGTGCCTTCGGTGATGACAACAGAGGAGCTATCTAAAATTCGTTCCGGATACCACATTCCAGACTCGGTCATTTTGACTCTCCCTCGGCCAGGAGAGCTACCCGATCAACTTCCCCCTGGGGCAGTTGTAATTTTCCATGTTGCGCTGCAATACGATCTCTGTTTACCACTTCAGAAGATTTCTTGGGACTTGCTGGGCAGTCTTGGCATATCTCCGGGATAGGTTGTGCAGAACGGGTGGAGAGACTTGTTCAGTTGTGCGGTGCTCTAGGTAGAGATGCAGTAGCCTGAGCTAAGTGTGAATGAGTTTCTTTACTTGTACCAAGTGGGGGTGCACACTTAGCATCCAGGCTGGTTCTTCTTCTGCTCTTGGCGGAACACCGGTGAACCTTTAATAACCAACCCTCCTTCATCGAACAAGCATTGGAGGGATAAGTGGTTTTGGGCCCACGGCAGATGGGAGTCGGCCGAGACAGGGCTTATTCGCCCTTTTGTCCCTCAAGCTTTTTGTGCAGTAGGTAGAGTTGATGCGGTTTATTGCTTTTACTTAGTCGCCTCTTTGCTGAATCACTGACGTAACTTCTTTCTTTCAGTAATAGCGAAGCATCCTCCTAAGCTTGATTCAGGCTCACTAACTCGGATTCAGAATTTCTAAGCCTTGAGTACAGAAAGAAGATCTTGTAAAAGGCTTCTCCAACCGGAGCTTCTTTTCGAGTGGGGCTTCAACTCTACTGCGACTTGTGAGAAACCTAAATTTATTATTATTATTATTTTTTACATCTGACTGTACTAATACTTGTTCTTCGAACGTAGACATGTATGAGGCTCGGTCCACTCTTCGTCTCCCATCTCAGGTCCGACCCCCACCTCTCTCTCGAGCTCCCGGGCCTCAAAAAGGCCTAAGATAGTCTCTAAAGGCCCGTCGAGGACTGCCCCTCCTGCTCCCTCGCTATTACCGAAGTCGAGGAAGGTATGGAGGTGGCAGAGGCGATGGAGGTGGCAGCGACGACCTCCGTGCAGCCTCGGGAGGCTCCCGAGCCTGAGCCAGCTAAGGCACCTATTGCTCATGGGGGCAGAGGAGAGGATGCCTCGCAGAGCGGGAGCAATTGAGGAAGAGAGGATGACCTTCTGTCAGAAGGTTAAAGAGATCCTTCCGTAGGCGAGTAGGTAGATGTTCGCGGGAGAATTCTTTGGCCTTCTAGAGTCGTCTTCGGTAGACAACACGCTTGGTAGGATGGGGACGTTGTTGCTCGAGGTAACATCGTAACTTTTCTTAGTTGTTTTTAATTTTTCCTCTTTTTACTGAAAAAAGACTTTTGTTGTGCAGTTCGCCCCTTGCATGTTGAAGGCTCGTGCCGAGGTAACTGCCTTAGCTAGGCGAGTTGGGGATGCGGAAGCTAGGCTGTCAGATGCTGAGGCTCATAGTCGGAAGCAGAGGGTCGGCAATTGTTCGCTGAGTCTCGGGCTATCTTTATGGAGGGCCAGCTCGAGGAGGCAAAAGTTACTCTTGAGTCAGTCATGACGGAAAGAGACCACATGGCCTCGCGATTAGAAGAGGCTAGGTTGGCCTTCTATGAAGCCACCACAGAACGTGCCTCATCTTTTAAGAAGCTTTTGGAGCTCGTGACGGGGACCAAGGTCGCTCTCGTGGCTATGATGGTTGAGGCGGTGGAACAGTATCGTTCATCTTCAACCTATGAGGAAGAGTGAATCCTCGTTTATCGAGAGGGTTACGCAGAATGCATCAAGGTGATGAAAGAATCTTTCTCTCATCTAGATGTAACACCCCAATTTTTTAGAACCAAGTACACAACCCGTTTCCTGAAAACCCGGTGTTAACTGATAATCAATGGATAACTCAATCAAATGTTGAGCATTTATTATTTTGGCGATACGATACAGTTGTAAACAATGAACCGACAATGTAACACTTTACTGATCAATGAATATATGTTTTTTTCTACTCAACATTCTACATTTTTTTTAAATGATTCCTCTAAGTTTTTAAAGTAATCAAGCAGAGTGTACATTGCCTTTCGACCGAGCTAAAGATAATATATCTTGAGATGCTCGACATTCCATGGATGAGGCAAGAGCTGCCCTGTTAGGTCTTCTAATCAGTAGTTACTTGGCCAAACAGTATTTGTAATTATGTAAGGGCCCTCCTAATTGGGCCCCAACATTCCTCCATTGCTCTCCCTGGTATTCTGAAAAGTTCTTTGGAGGACTAAGTCCTCCGCTCGGAATCGCCTAACTTTGACTTGGGCGTTATAGGATCAAGACGCCAATCGTTGATAGGCGGTTGTCCGAAGTCGAGCCAACTCTCTGATTTCGTCCAAGAGATCGAGGTTGAGGGTCAACAGCTCCTCGTTGTCTTGCTCGTTGAACGAACTTACTCGAGCAGTAGGTAGGCCAATCTCCATAGGAACAATTGCTTCCGAGCCATACGCTAGCGAGAATGGAGTTTCTCCTATCGCGGTTCGAGCTATAGTTCGATATGTCTAAAGAACTTTAGGAAGCTCTTCAGCCCATGCCCCTTTGGCTCGGTCTAGTTAAGTCCGGAGGTACTGCTTTATAACCTTGTTAGCGGCTTCGAACTACCCGTTCGCTTGTGGATGACGTGGGGATGAGTAAACGTTCCTGATCCTGAGGTTTTGATACATTTCTCAGTACTATTTGTTGTTAAACAGTTTTTCATTGTCGAAAACAATAGTCCGACGTATCCTAAACTGATAGACGATGTTTTTCCAAACAAAATCTGTTATCTTCTACTCGGTTATCTTAACCAGGGGCTCGGCTTCGGCGCACTTGGTGAAACAATTGACAGTGACGACAGCGAACTTAGTTTGACTATTCTTTGAAGGAAATGATTCGATGATGTCGATTCCCTATTGCGAAAAAGCTAGGGACCGGCCATTGGCGTTTAACATGACCCTGAACGAGTTTCCGACCGTCTTGCTGAATGGTCGCCCAGTAATATCCTTGTCGAATAACCTTGTGAGCTAGAGATCGACCGCCCCAGTGATTACCCCAAATACCTTTATGAATTTCACGCAGGGCATAGTCAGCTTCACTCGGCCTCAAGCATCGCAGGAGAGGCGTGTAGTATCCTTTCTTGTATAGCACTCCATTGAGCATGGTGTAGCGGGCTATGCGATTCTTCAGTCGTCGAACCTCAGCACGATCTTTGGGGAGTATGCCGGTCTCAAGATATTTGACGATTGGGTCGACCCAAGATGGCTCAGAATTAATGGGGAGTAGGGACGAGGGTTCAGTTCCCCCGACACATGGCTCAGCCACGAATTCAATAGGAACAGATATGGGGATGTCGTTTTCGTCAGCTGAAGTAAGCTTCGCTAGGAGGTCGGCTTTGGTGTTCTCGGCCCTCGGGATTTGGGTAACAGAACATTGGTGGAATCCGGTGATCATCTCTCTGGCTTTCGTAGGATAGGCTTTTAACCTCTCCTTCCTCGCCGTATATATATCAGCTATCTGGTTGACGACTAGTTGGGAGTCGCTGTACACATTTAGATGAGTGACTCCAAAGCTGTCTGCTAGCCAGAGTCCTAGGAGCAGAGCTTCGTATTCTGCTGTATTATTGGAGGCTTGAAATCTAAGTCTCAAGGCATATTGAATAACCATGTGATAAGGAGTCCCTTGGGATTACAATGAATGTCGAATTCGCTGAGCTCGATCGTCAATTTTGTGAGTCGTCTTGAAGCTTTCGATCTTTGTAGTATCTGACATAGAGGCTGGTTGGTCATGACGATGATCGAGTGAGCCTGAAAGTATGGCTGTAGGCGTCGGGATGATATAACCAATGCTAAGGCCACTTTTTTGAGGGTCGGATACCTTGTCTTTTCCGGGACGAGGACCCTACTAATGTAGTAAATAGGAAATTATTTGCTTTTATGCTCGCGGATCAGGGCTGAGCTTACGACTACGTCAGATACTGCTAGGTAGATCAACAGAGGCTCAATTAGCTCGGGTTTAGAAAGCAATGACGACAATCCTAAATATTCTTTGAGTTGCTGGAGGGTATTCTCGCATTCCTCTGTCCAATCGACAAGCTGCCGACCCTTCAACTGTTTGAAGAAGGGGAGACATCTATTAATAGCTTGGGACACGAAGTGATTTAGAGTTTCTACCTTTCCAGTCAATCGTTGAATATCTTTGATCGTCTTTGGAGATTTTATGTAAAGCGAAGCCTTGATTTTCTCCGGATTAATTTCGATTCCCCGTTGGCTGACCAAGAACTCGAGGAATTTGCTCGAGCCTACGCCAAACACGCATTTGCTCAGGTTGAGCTTCATCTTATATTTTCGTAGAATGATGAACATTTCCGCTAAGTCGACTATATGGTCGGTCGCTTTAACGCTCTTGACGAGCATGTCATCGGTATAGACCTCCATTGTCCATCCTATCAGTCATGCGAACATTTTGTTGACCAACTTTTGATAAGTCGCTCCAGCATTTTTCAATCCGAACGGCATTACTCGGTAACAATAAAGGCCTTTGTTGGTGATAAAGGTAGTTTTTTATTTATTAGACTCATGCATTACAATTTAATTATAACCAGATTAAGTATCCATAAAGCTAAGTAATTCATGCCCTGCGGTACTATCAACCAACTGATCGATCGGAGGAAGAGGAAAATTATCTTTAGGACAGGCTTTGTTTAAGTTGGTATAGTCTATACAGACTCGCCACTTCCCATTAGCCTTCTTGACCAACACAACGTTGGCCACCCACTCGAAGTAATATATTTCTTCAATGAAATTAGCTTTGAGAAGTTTTTTAAATTCTTCCTTGATTATGACGTATCTCTCGGGGTCGAGTGCACACCGTTTTTGATGGATCGGCTTGTAAGCTGGGTCAATATTAAGGCGGTGAGTCATGACTGAAGGGTTAATGCCTGACATATTTTCAAGAGTCCATGCAAAGACGTCGGCGTATCGGTGGAGCAAGGCTACCAGCTTCTCCTTTAATGACATTTCTAGGGACGAGCCAATCTAGATGGTCCTCAAGACATCCGACTCATTCAATGGCACCTGGAGGTCCTCCACTGGCTGGCCGCGCCAGGGAGATTCGTCATGCGAATTCAAGGTCTCGATCATCGTCAGTTCCATGGGTGCTCGCAGAGCGGTAGCGTAGCATCGCCGAGCGTCGTGTTGATCTCCTTTTACGACCCCGATACCACTCTCAGTCGAAAACTTCATAGATAAGTGATAGGCTGAGATGATGGCTTGGAGGAGACAAAGGGAAGTTCGACTAAAGATTGCATTATAAACTAAAGATAGATCAATAATCAGAAAGTTGACCATAATAGTAGCTTGATTTGGCGCATCCCCGATAGTGAACGAGAGTTGAATTACTCCTTCGGGAAGAATCTATCCGCCCGAGAATCCGATCAATGGAGTCCTTATGGGCCTCGGAGCCAATCGTTCAAAACCCATCTTGTCGAATGCTTGTTTAAATAGCACGTCTGCAGATGAGCCTGTGTCGACGAGAACCCTGAAGACTCGGCGGTTGACGATAGTGACAGTGATGACTAAAGTGTCATCGTGCGAGTGATGAATGCCCCTTGCATCTGTCTCAGTGAATGCTACATTGTATTTATCAAGCTTTCTTTTTTTTGGGAGCCGAGTTAGAACTATAATCTCGGACTCAAGTTGAGCAATGTTCCTCGCTTGATTTTTACGAACGTTATTTGAGTCGCCTTCACCCAAATGACCAAAGATAATAATTCGAATATCCTCAGTAGGTTGGTTATCATTCAGGCGTTCTTCTATGATTTTGACTCCTAAGTCGACGTGTTTGCCAAGGTGGCCCTCTCGAATGAGCCTTTCAATCTCCTGCTTTAGATTATAGCAATCACTCGTGTTATGTCTATGATTGCGATGAAAATGGCAGTATTTACTCTTACTCTGTCGGTTCGGATTACTCCGGAGTTTGTCTGGACAATTGACGAATCCTTCACTCTTTATTTCCATCAGGACTTGCTCTTGCGGCTTGTTGAGCGGAGTGTACGTCGAAAACTTGTGATCAGGTTGCTCACCCTACCTACGTTCGTCACAGGACCGGTCATTCTTCCGCTGCTTACCACTAGTCGAGTCAACTTCTTTTTTAACTGGCTCTTTAGCTAGGGTTTTTGCATTTTGAGCAGCTTCACTCAAGATTCAAGTTTCCTCGACATCTGCGTACTTCTCCGACCGGGACATGAATTTAGCCAGAGTAGTGGGCGGTTCTTGTCCAAGGATGCAAGAAATGATCTGTCTCTAAAACCTTACATGATAGAATTGAGGGTTGTCTCGTTTGAATGCTTATGGACTTGAAACGATTCGAAATTAAAGTGTTTGATATAATCCTTAAGTAGCTTTCCCTCTTTTTCGATTATATTGTTCAAGTGTGCTGATGACTGCAACTTTTTCTTCCTACCGATGAAATTGGCAAAGAAAGCGTCGCTGAGCTTGGTGAATGAGCTAATGGACTTTAGTTTCAACTGCTTGAACCAAAGCCAAGTTACATCGGCCAAAGTGAGAGAGAAGGCCGGGCACATCACGGCATCTGAGGCATCGTGCAATTCCATATAAGTTCGAAAGGACTCAATGTGCTCGGTCGGATCGGTTTTACCGGTGAAGGGCGTGATTTGAGGAAGGCAGAATCGTTCCGATAGCCAAGCTTGCATGATCTCTTCTGTGAACGGGGACGCCTTCGCCTCGGGTCTTGTTTGATTGGCATAGTGATTTTGCTTCATATCTGTGATATCCTCCTGCATTTCCTTCCATAGGTCTTGTAACTCAGCCTTCTAGGGTTCATCACTATCATCCGTACCCTCAACCAGGGGCCTATTGCGTCTTTTTCGATCTATTTCGTGTTATAGATCGGTGGCAGGCAGCGGGGTGGTCATGGAGATATGGGATGGCGCAGGCTCAGCTGGACCCTAGTGTTGACTTTTCTGAAGAACAATTCGTGGACCGACGGGCTGAGGATCGACGAATTGTCATGGGGCATTTGCCCGACCATCGTCTTGCTGAGGCAGCTAGACCCGTTGTCGATGAATCTACTCCAGCATCTGCTTCATGTAGTTCATGTCGGTCCTGAATTCCTGGACCTCTTTATCCAAATGTCCATTCCCTAGATTTCGTTGATTGTGCCTAGTTGAAATGGAGGGCTTGACGAGCTGCAGAACCTTGTCAATTATTTAGTTGGTTCTGGGCCCCTCGGGCCCCATTCTTACCAGGCGGGCCCTCTGTTGCCGGTAGTCCAATGACAGGGACCTCGCTGGGTTCATTCTATACAGTTTTCCTTGTTCTCGCCATTGGAGACTACTCAGTGCTTAGAGAAAATGACTTTTCGTATCGTTTTCCATATATGGCGCTAAACTGTTGATGTTGTTTTTTAGTTCGCCCCCTTTGTGGCCCTGAGAACTGCATAAGGAGAAGGAAAAAGGTGACCCTGGCTTTACCAGGGGACCCTCCGATGCTTAAGTCAGAACCTAGGTCTTAGAATAAAGGGTTTTGGGCGAGAGTTTTTGCTAACCTTTTACCATGAAGTCTTTGTATTTATAATGGTGTCGTGTCCTGTAGGGTTCCCGTAATTAGAGTTGATCTCAATCTCTTGGGATCTGTAATTCCTGACATTCCTGGATTTTCAGAGATTTTATAGCCTTATCTCTCGAAAATCTTGAGTAGAAATTCAGAGTTTTACTAGGTAACTTCCAGATATAGAATGATATGCTCGACCGACTCTCAATACGGTCGCGCCGAGACAAGTTTTACAGCTAATCTCTGCCCACTTTATTGGCCAACTCAATCTTTGAGTCAGACTAAAGCTCAAGTGGCTCTTGGGCCAACTGATCTTAGGTCGGCTTGGGCTTTTCTCTGTGAGGCTTTTGATTAAGCCTTGAGGCACACTTCCTCCCCTAGAGGCTTTGCTTCATGACTCAAGATGCTCAGGCTACGGTCGGAATAGGCGCCTCATAATTTGAGATACGTCTCTCCATTCAGCGTTCTTATGGACTTTGGGCTTTATCAGGACTCGACGTTCGATGAGTCCGAGCCATTACTTCACTGACTCCTCTGACCTTCAAGCCGACTTAAGGACTTATTATATTTTTTCTCCCAACGGTAGTCATTATAATGTACTACAGTGGAAATCTCCTACTCAAATACAAGAATCAATGTATTTTCTCTATTAGTTAATATTTCAATTATATAAAAGTATTATCATTATGGTTTTATCATGCCTACAAGAACACCAGAATAACCCGTCAAATTGTCTTGTTTCAAGGAGGCAGGTATTATAATTTGAATCAATGTACTTTTTTATATCATACAATTGATGTAGCATGTTTTTATCATCATCATCATTGTTATTATTGTTATTGTTATTATTATTATTATTATTATTATTTTGTAAATTTTACAAAAAAAAATATCTACTCAATATAGAATTTACAAAAAATTATCTAAAAAATCAGCCTCACCTATGGTTGGGGTAGACTACATGACTAGAAATAGTGCACAGGGCAATACTGACCCTCCAAACTTTTTTCCTTGGTGTGACCATCTAAGATGATGGATGTGCCTGATTTTTAAGTCCCATGCCTAAATTTTGGTACTGCATCTAATGATTAGAGCGGATATCTCTCTCCCAATGGCTTCCTTTGATGTGGCCTATCTAAAACACTCCCCAACCTTTTTACGGTTGTTTTTTTCTTTTTTTTCCTCCTAAGCTTAGCATGGAATTACATATCTAATGGTCAGGATGGATCTCACATACACGTTATTGAGGGATCCATAAAAATCCACAATGAAACCCACACATGACATGGGCACTCCAACCCATGACCTTAGTGCCAAAAATCACTATATCTACCACTCCCATGAGTAGGTATCCATGAAGTTGTGGAAGCCCACCTTCGATTTTTTGCAGGGCATACCATAAAATGTATATGAAATCCGCTCCGGCCGTTAGATAGGTAGTCCCATGTTAGGCAAAGGAACAAAATTTCAGGCTGACTTTCGATTTGCGTGGCCACACCAAAGAAAAAAGTTAGAGATGCCAATCCTTAATTTTTACAGGGGTCATCGTGATGATTATTTGAAATCTACTCCAACTATTAGATGTTACACCAAACTTTAGGCCTGTGCTAAAAAAATTCAGGCCCATTTATGAATCAAATGAGCCACACTAAGGGAAATAATTTGGAGGGTGAGCATTGCTTTATTTACTGTTTCCAATCATGTGGTCCATCTAAATCATGGATGGGGGCTGATTTTTGAGTCCTAGGCCTAACACAAGGTAAAGTACTTGGGTGGTCCGGATGGTTTCCATGTAAACATCAGGGTGGGGCCTAACCGAGCTGCAACGAATGAATGAGATGATAATCAGTTAAGACAGATGGTGTAGCTTATTGAAGCCTTTTGAAACAGTACATGGGTGTAAATTCTATTCAAAATTAAAATTAAGGGTTAAAATTCCAAATTTAATTTTTATACGAAGTATTTAAACGTGCACGATTTGTTTGACCAGTCTGCCATAGTAACAGCCGTTTGGACACACGAGATCGTGATTCGTAGGCTGCCATGGTACGGTGCCATTTGGACGTACAAGATTTATTTTGACCGAAACGATAATCGAGCTGTCACACGGAAACAATGCTTGCTTGCTTGTGTGTCTCATGCGATAAAGCTATACTTTCCACGTTTTGAGCCCACATTCCGACTAATGCTGAGAGATAAAAGAGTATCCCACAAGAAATATCTACAAAGAAAGGGGAAGAGTTTGACACTCTGGCAGAGTGTGATAGTTCACACGCATGTGTTCGGGAACCAAGTGGGCATGCATGTAACTCAAACTTAACCCTTCCGTGATGGGCCCTATTTTAGAAATCATGGACCGTCCATGAATTTTGGGGTTTCGATCAGTCTTATTTTGGAGATACGGCCTATCTGTTTGGATTGTTTAATTTAATAGATTGGGCTAGGTGTCCACGCCAAATAGCTGGGATAAGGCTATCATGATGTGTACTCCCCAGAGGGGAAAGAAAGTAAATTTAAACTTTTGATGGTAGCTTTCCTTAAGAGATACACGCACGTACGTACACATGTACACACGAGTCAATGCTAAAGTCTAGGTATTGATTCCCTAGTGGAGATGGCTAACAGTGAAGTCACCTTGATTGTTGAAGACTATTATGAAAGTTGTAATATGATACAACTCTCTTACTCTTCTCCTCTCAATTTTATAAATATCTTTTAATGTATTTAAAATAATAATAATATAAAATTCAAAATTCTTCTCTTACCTTAGAATATCTTAATTTCCGGTGACACGACAAAAAACCTAAGCTGAGCAGGAAGCCGATTAGCTACTTCCATATTGAGTAGGAGACCCTTATTGGAGCCAACCATGATGTGTATTTTGTATTAACGCCATCCAACTATTTTGTATCAACACCATCCATATATTTGTAGAGATCGTTTAGGGCATGAGAAAAATAATGAGTCCAATCCAAATCTTGAATGAACCCATGACTATAGAAAATAGTGGGAAGAGTAACGCCTACCATTAACAAGTTCAAAGGGCGACAAATGTTTTTGACCAAGCTTATATTTGTGTTTTCCATTCTTTCATGTATGCGTCAAGTAACTTACGAACAGGTTGGATCTCTGAGATAGAGCGGGTCACGAATACTTTCATGTCCAAGATGGATCAGATAAGGCCCGATTAGAGGCAGAAATCATCAAGACCATTAGAACTATAAAACAGGCATATTTCGTAAGCCAAAATGAGTTACTCGATGTACCATATATAATTTTAGGTAGGACGAGCTACTTTATCCAACCAACCCAGCTATGCTGAATTTTTTATTATAAATAGTAAGTTTTAATTTGATTATAACTCCTCATGCTTTAGGAGTTGTGTCCAATATGAAAAGTGCTTAGAATAATTAGGAGAATAACGTGGTTAAACCACATACTACACTTACTATAAAAATAAATTTACTATTTATATTAAGTTACGAATTTTAGGAAGTTTTAATTATAATTGGCTTCTAATTTCTCTCATATTGCTTGATATCCCTATTTAAAGGGTTGTAAACTCGTTTATTTCAATTAATCAACTAAATTTTAAATTGATTAGAATTTATTTTTATTTTCTTACTTTTTTTCCTCCTATATTCGAGAAGTCTCTAAAGAGTCCAGAGAAGTTCCATAGTTATCCTCTTGAGGAAAACGGTGACCGACCTCATCACGTTCATCCCTGCATGATAAACCTTAGGACGTTTCAACGGTGGGCGTCACTCTCTTCACTGTTTTCTATGGTGGAGTCCAATCTAGCTTTGGACCTGACTCATTCTTTGGCTCATGCCTTAAAAATGATTTCTACATATGCCATGGACAATGTGAATACAACACATACATCATGGTGGGGCACACGGAACTTGGTGTCATAATTTTAGCAGCGAGCAACGGTACTCAAATTGTCAGTAGCCAATCCGTGTCCTGCTGAGCATCCCCTTTCCACTGTTTCCCTATGCTGTGGCCCACCTGAGTTATGGATTTGACTGACCCTTAGGGCTTAAAATTGGGGACGCACACAATGGATGCGTTGATTTTGGGGCACAAATCATGGTGGGGCCCATGCACTCAATGGATGAGCACAAACTCCATTGCTCTCTCATATTCAGTAATGAAGGCTTAAAACATAGTAACTCCCTCTCTCTCTCTCTCTCTCTCTCTCTCTCTCTCTCTCTCTCTCTCTCTCTCTCTCTCTCTCTTTCTCTCTGTAAAGATGTAATTGTAAACCATACCTACCATCGGAATTAATAATGGTATACAAAAGGTTTCATAGTGTAATAGTAGTAGTTTATCATAATGACTCGGTCTCGTTGAGTCAGCAAGATTTTACTAACTATATATGGGGCCGTGAAACCTATCAAAGTAGGCTCTCTTACATGGCTCTACTCATCCCCTGCAACATGCCACTAAATAATGTATGGCGTGTATAGTGCCCATAGGCCACCGGAGATTCTCTCAAACAGCTTTTCGTCACACATCACTTGCCCAACTCAAAATAAGACGAAAACGAATGCTTCTGAACACGTGTCAGAATGGCACATGTGTGCAGGATTGTGCTACTTATCAGGTGCTCACACCGTCTATGTTCAGTCGTCCGAAAATCTGGCAGGTCAGGTCTGTCTTTTCTATTACCATTAGTTGATTTTTCATAAACCTATGGCCTGACTGATGATGACTGGGATGGCCTGATTCTTTGGTTCAGGACATTTTCATGGTGTGGCCCACCAGATGATTCGACCAATTCTTCTCACGATTACGACGTTGACACGTGTATGGATAACACGATTTAGGACGGCTTCTCATGTTAGAGGGATGGCGTGTGAGAGGCGCACTTACGTGGGCCGAAGACCGCGGCTCCCAATATTCTCTCTGGCTATACCAGTTAGGCTCGGTGGATCTAACCATGACGCGATTACGATCTGGCCCCAGCCAGCAAGGAAACGTTTATTTACGTACGTGTTATCACTGATGCTGAAGTGGCTGACAGGTTCAATATCCAAGCCGTTCATCAGGTAGATATTACTTAGTAGATGCTCTCAATCAAAAAAATAAAAAAATAAAATAAAATCTCATCTGTTCAGCCATGCATATGTTTCGTCAATTATATACGCCGCGTGAGTGGACCAACGTGATGGGAGCATCCAACCAAGGGTATCCCAACATGAACGGATTGGATCTAATAACAATATGTCATGCTGGCACGTGTTGTTGTACATGACCCGCGTTGTACACGCGTGTGGGATTAGCCAAGCTCTTAATTCGTTACCAATCACATCTCATGTACTTTTAAACCTAAAAACAGTAGTCCATTGTTGCTACAGTAGAGAAATCAAAACCACAAATACTCCAATTAGAGAAATCAAAATCAAGAGGGATCCACTTGGGGAAAAATCAAAATCAAAGCCAAAACAAAAAAGATAAGAGGGTAGGTGGATAAGCATGACAACACTGTTTTAGGAATTTCCACGAAAGCAATAGGGGAGTTATTTGCTACTCTCGCATAACGCAACTCTTCATACTCATGCACTATGAACCGTACACATCGCATGCAAGCAACTCGAATCAAACTATCCGGGTAGGTCACAATCTTAACATCAGATTTCATAGACCATCCTAACTTCTGCCGAATGAACATTCGTTTATTTACTTCAGACCGTTTAAGATTTTAAATCCTAACCGTTCATTTGGTATCCTTTGATGGGCCAGTTAAAAATTCTAGTTAACTTTTGGTTCATGGCCCATTTAACGTGAGACCCACGATCGAGACAGCTTAACTTGAGTTACAAGTATGACAGGTATAACATTCCTGAGTGAATGTACATGAACTATCACACTCGGCCAGAGTATCAAAGCCTTTCTTAAAATGCAATATAATGTAAGAAGACCTACCTTTCTTTTTTTCTTTTCTTTTATTCTTTCTTTCATTTTTTTCATTTTTTCTTTTTTCATTTTTTTTTTTTTTTTTTTGCATTTGTATTCATCAAAACTTTCAATGATGGTGAGACCCTCGATGAAAAAAGAGGGTGGGTGGTTGTCCAGCGATAGATGTTCGAGTGGGCCACCTGAACTCTATGCCGTGAAGGACATTTTATAAGGACTATAATGGGCGCAAAAGCCCTGGCGCTTGACCGAAACATGGCTCTTATTCAATGTTCGCAGCCTTCCTACCACTGAGTCACGCAACCCATGCATGTCCCCAACGTGCCCATTCTAGTAAATATTTTTCAAGTTAGTTTTGCCTCTGTCGCGACGTATAATGCAGTGTGCGTCACCACCCACTGGAGCCAACATACTGAGTTTTAAGATGATCTGGACCGTCCATATTGTGGACTGTATATTACACGGGTGATGGCATAAAATTTATTCTGAAAAAATGAGTGCGGCCATCACTATCTGTAGATGAATTAAAACAATGAAATGAAGATATTCAATGGCATTAGTCAACTAGAAAAAATGAAAAGATAGGGTCATAACTGGATCTTGGTTATGGGCTAATAGCTTATGTATGGTAGTATCTAGAAAATGGATGGTTTGAGTCGTTGAACGATCTCATCATGTGGGCCCCAATTGGTGGCGACACACGCTGCATTGTAAGCCGCGATGGAAATTCATGCAACGTCAATATTCCATGGTCCCACCAAAGGTTTTAATAGGGTACAGGTGCCCGGTACCAGAGTACGTACGGCTTCCTATTTTCATCCTTGAATTCCATTCTCAGTGTGATCTGTACCGTTCATGTTTTTTTTACTAACATATAGATGCTATGATCTTATAATCACGCTACAAGGATGATCCTAAGATATGAATAGTGGATTTGAATATAAGCCCTTAACCATTCGTCTTCATACAAACTAATTCATTAAACTAAAAATTTTCCTCGATGGCCCTTGTAGCATAGAATTAAAAAGATGGACAGTCCAGATCATCACTTAAGATGCACTATGGGGATGGAAACCGGCTTCCGTAGGCAACGTACCCTATCAAACCCCATCCCGTCTTCTGCCTATTCTATTCGAACGAGGAAAGCTTTGATACTCTGGTGGAGTTTGGTGGTACATAGCGTGCAGTTGGGAATTGTACACGTGGCATACTTTAACGTAAATTACTCCGTTCAAATGATAGGTCCAACTTTAGATTGATAACAACAAACAACATAATAAACCAATCTCAGTACTAAGAGAGTGGAGACATCTAAGGGACAGTTATAATAAGCAATGGACGGTCCAAATTCAATCAAAAACAGATTTTGGGACCATGACTATTTAAAGTGGTAGCCGCGATCTGCACCGTTTAATTTGAGTTATTATATAACACGTGTACAAAGTTTCAAGTGCATGGGTATGAACCATCATACTCTAATTAGACTATCAAAGAGCTCCATCTATTACTCTACCTACCAGAATATCGAAAGAGACTTCCATTTCTCCATGCACCATCTACTCCATGACAACCTGAAACTGGCAGAATTGACGGTGATCGATGATCTCAACCACCATTATTGTTTAAAAGTCAAACTAGACGACCTAACATGGGGATAGTTATACCATTCATTTTGAAGGTATCTAATTGGATGGTTTATATATATATATATATATATATATATATATATATATATATATATATATATATATATATATATATATATGTTTGAAGAACCTGATTGCACCCAATTTTAACTGGCTCTAACTCACACCAGGATGGACTCGAACCCATTACCTTAGCGTTGAAACTCTTATGAGTCTACCACTAAGACATTAGAATGGGCTCAAAATGTGTCGGATCCAAAATTCAAGTAGGCCACATCATAGAAAATAGTGGGTATGGAAACACCCACTGTTGAAATCATTTTAAGGCCTGTCCTAATCTTTTTATGTCATCCAACCTGTTCATTAGGTCATATTCTCACTGTACGAATTTTCAAGTGCATTGGTATATATGAACCATCGTACATTAATCGGACCATTGAAGAGCTGCATCTATTATACCTAACTAAATTTTGAAAGTGACTCCACTTCTCCATAGAATATCTGCACTGGGTCGCATTGATAGTGGTCGATGATCGCAACTGTCCATCACTGTTCAAGAGTCAAAGTAGATGACCCAACTGTGGACAGTTAAAGTATCCATTTGAAGGAAATTAAATATTGGATGGTTAATTAGGATGGGCAAATAAATATATATCTTTTATAGAACCCAACTGGACCTGATTTTAATGAGGTCCAACGCCTAAGAGAAGAGACCAGAAAGAATCCCTTGTAACCTAAGCTCAACAGGTGACTATGATGCTTTTATTATATTCACTTTGTCTTATAGTTTTCCAAACTAAATTTTTTATTTTATTTTTTAAAATTTTTATCCTGAGTTGACCTTTAATTTTTTTTTAATAAAAAGTGGTTATGAAAACACCCACCATTGAAACCATCCTGACCCGCCGTGATATTCTTATGCCAACCTTCATAAGGTGCTTCCCACCATGAAGAAGGGAAAAACACACGCGCACACAAATTTAATCCCAAACTTCCAAGGCACCTAAGAGGGCAAGGTATCAACGGCGGCAATCAATCCTCGATGTTGTTTACTTGAGTTCTGGACATGCCTCATGTCTTAATAGGTGAACTAAAATGAGGTGGAGAATGAATGCATGGAGTGAAGATAACATAGACATCATGGTGGGCAATATACGCGTTGCATATGGTGTTGGCCCCAAAGGCCATCTCCAATTTGAGAATTACTTGTTACTAGGTTACAGTAATCATTAGGGATTTGTTAGGTCTTCCACTTTCTAGTGTAATTTGAAGTAAATGAGCTATTATTATTTTTTTCAAAGTATTTGATTAAGAGAGAATTATGACATGAAAATGAGTATCAAATACATATATAAAGTAAACAAGTAGAGGAAATTATAATTATTACATATACATAATTTATGGTTAATTTTTATAATAATAAGCCTCTACAACAATTAATGATATAATGTAATAATAGTAGTCAAATATAAGTGATGTCACCATATAGTTACAAGGGTAAGTAATTATTACTCATTTTCAAGCAATTAGAGTTGCATTTGGAAGATCTAATAAGCCCCAAGGGTTATTTAAGTGTATAATTCAATATGAATTGAAATGTAAATTGCATTTATCATGGAATTCATATGAATCGAAATCTACAATTGTATTTGGTAATATATAGGTGGAATTGACTACAATAAAAAAATAAAATTTGCATTTGACATATGGAGTGAAACCACATCAACATGCATTAGACTGATTCTATGAATTCTCACGTGGCCTATCACGACGTTTATGTGAAATCCATCATAATCACTAGGTGAGGCAATCCATTTTACCTGTAGGGTGCAAAAATTAACTCTGGTATGTGATTCAAGTAGGCCACATGAATACAAACAATTGGAAAGACACCCACCCTTAATTTTTACTGTTATGATGATGATATGAAAACTACTCCAACTCGTAAATGCCAAACTATAATTCGAGCATCGAGACCAAATAATTAGGCCCACCTGTGATTCAAGGGGGTCACATGAAGAGAAATAATTTGGAAGGTGATGAGCGTTGTCTTATATGTTATCTTGTATGGCCCACCTGAATCACGAACTTGGTTGATTTTTGGTATCATGGTTAAAATAGGGTAATGCACCTTATTATTAATGTAGATTTTAACATCATGGTGGGGCTCACTAATTCTTGAAATCAAATTCAGGTTATTTTTATGCTTGATATTCTTATATACAATTTGTTGAAGCAAAAATCTGGTCGGCCCTCCCTCCACATCTTCTAGATCCTGTATCAAGAGAACTGGCAAAGGTAACCCTGGCTAAGCCGGGGGACCTTCCGATGCCTAAGTCAGGACAAGGGAATCAGTGTCTAAGTCGAGAATAGAGGAGCGAGCACTTGATCTTGCGTACCTGTAGATATGGCGTGATGTGCTATTTATACTTGCCTGTGGAATGGTCCGGATCCGATAATCTCTGCACGATTAGGGAGATTCCCGGATCGTGGAGATACCGTTCGCAATCTATTGATCCTGTAACATATCTGGCGAGTAGTGCGTATCTGCGAGCGGAGTTATCGGCCACGTTCGGTCGTGACAGTTTCCATGTTTGGCGAATGTGGTATGCGCCTCTGAATATCGACTCGGCTCGGCTCAGCTCGTCTGTCTATAAAGCAATGGACTCTCCAAGTCAAACGGCACTTGCCCCGACCCTTGGGGTCCGATCCGATGTGGTTGGCCATGAGTACATCATGGTTGGCGAATAGCCGGTTGTCCGATCGGATTTGCAGGACCCCTCCGAGTTTAACCTCACTCTAAGACAAACATGTCGTTGTTGTGACACTGAGATCAGATCAGATGGGTCGTGCCTCGGACATAATGGCGCTGAGTCGGCTCGGACTCACAGTCGGATTGATGTTTTATCATGGGCTCGGATCTCCCCATAACAGAAGCCCCCTACTCTTTGAGTTTGCTTGTAGGCTCGGAGAGTACTCTTGTAAGAGGTTTCCCGCCCATACTGCAACCATACTGTAATGATGACTGATTTCGAATTACGCGCGTGCCGAACGCTTCGGTTGACGCGTGGCGACGGTTACTATTCTGAATCTCCTTTCAGCCTATGAGAGGTTGCCACACAGGCCTGAGGAGGCGTGTACCCGACGGTTCAGACTATTCAGGCATCGCTTCGTATACCGAGGTACACTGCCCGATGTCAGAGCTGTACCGACGGTCAGTATTCCTCCAATGAGGTACGACCATGTGTGCTCGGAGATCACCTCGTGCCGATTCGGCTGCGGCTATTAAGGCTCGCCATCAATGCAGAATTCCTTCGTTGCCTATATAAGGCACCCTGAATTTTCGTTCATCACTTTACATTCTGAATCAGAAGAGCATACCGGAGGAGACGATTTTCGACGAGGCGATTCTGGCCGAATTCGAAGTTTACGGTAGGAGGCGATTTCCGACAGTCACCCGGTGAGTCTTGTTGATCTTCATCCTTCGTTGTACCATGTCTTCCAACCTCGAGATGGTTCGTGAATACACCGATGACTTTGAGCCGGGGAGTTCTGAAAGTGAGAGTGGGGCTTCCGAAAGCCCTTTCGAGACCACTCTCTCATACCCCCGGCCTTGGAGGCAAAAGACGTTGGGCTCTAAAACCAACCAGCCCAGCAAGAAGAGGGCCACCCGAGCCCGCCGAGTCAAGACCACTGCCACCACCGAAATGTCCGTGAGTTTGCGCGCCGCGGAGGTAGTCTCAGGAGGTTCTGTTATGTCAGAATCTCAGATGGAGTGGATCCGTTCGGAGTTCCAAATCCCTAACTCCGTTCAGATAAGGGCCCCTGGGCCTATGAACGCGGCTGGTGCTCCTGCCGAAGGGAAAGTTGCTATCTTCCTTTATGCGCTGCAGTGCGGGGTCCGGCTCCTACTCCACCCCTTTATCAGGAAGGTTGCGGCTTACCTTGGGCTGACTCCCGAGCAATTTACCCCCAACGTCTGGAGGGTGATGATTTCCGCCTACATTATCCGGAGACAAGTTGGAAACTCTGAGCTAGCCCCAGAGGAACTGCTGAGTCTGTACCCGGTCAAGCATGATAGCAACGATCTATGGTACTATTTTGTGACTAGAGGGAGCAAGGGGTCGGGACTGGTGATGAACCTGCCGTCCTCCAACAAGGACTGAAAAAATAAGTGGTTTTGGGGGCAGGAGAATGGGAGGCACCAATAGCCGAGCTAAGGACCTAAACGGCTCGTATTCCGACCCGTTTTACGAAACCAGGTCGGACTTCATCTAATATTCGAATTACATTACTGCCTTAGTTTTCACCTGTTTCAATTGAAGTATTTTCTTTTGCAGCTTTTCCAAAGGGGTTGCCGCTCCTTGACTCAGACCAGAAGAATCGCATTGGGAAGGCCCGAGCACGATCGGAGACGCTTCGCTCCTGGGCTAATCTAATTACCACGGCCAACCTTCACTGGTCCGGGCTTTGCAAGTTCCAGCCTTTGCCCACATCCCTCAGTAAGCTGCCCTAATCTCTCTGATGAACTTCGTTTCGGTTATTTAGTAGCTGATACTGTCTTTTACTTTCGCAGGCATGTTTAAGGCGTCTGAGTTGTTGAAGGAGGCCCCCAGAGTGAAGATCACTCGGAAGAAGCAGGTCTTTCCTCGCGAGGGGGAAACTTCCACCGCGCCGACCCCAGCAGTCCCAACTCCGAGACCGACCGGCTCTGCACCCGCGGTGCCGACCCCGACGTGCCCTAGTACTACCGTGGATCCTCCAGCAGTTTTGCGCCCGATGGTACGTCCTCCTCTGGGCCTCGTCCGAGCGACTGTGGCTGACACCCCCGTCGTTCGGAGCCCTGTTGTTCCTCGTGCTCTTGCCATATCCGTTCCCCCCACCGCGGAGGCTCCCGTCGCAGCCCCCGAGCCCCCCATTGTTATCCCTTCTTCCTCGGAGAGGGAGAAAGCCATTAGAATGGCCAACAACATGATTCCCTCCCCCCCCCCCCCCGAGGTCGGAGGAGATGTCCGCGCCGAGGGTTAGAACTTGGTCGGTAGCAGGGTGGGGGCTCAGGAGGCTGTAGTCTCGCCCCAGGTGGGGACGAGCGATGAGAGGTTCGAGCCGGGCTACCATATGGCCTGCTTGGCTCCGTGGGCCACCAAGCACGCCTCCGAGGAGGACATTGCTCGGAATCTAGGCAGGTCGGAGGGTGGCTTTCTGAACGACTTAGCAGCTGTGTGCTACATGGTACGCCTCTGAGACGATTCTCTCTTTCCCTTGTATTGTTGTTGTATGTGTTTTCTTGGATGCTGATTCTTGTTTCCTGTTCAGGCTATCCCGGTGTTGCTTTTGATTCGGGAGAGAGCACGAGAGCATCAGAGGAGGGAGGTGGAGTTCGAGGCTCTCAAGGCCGAGACGGCAACCTTATGAGATGAATCTGCCTTTTTGAAGTCCGATCAGAATGAGCTGCGCCGGCAGCTTTCGGATGAGAAGGCCAGAGTAAATCGACTGCAGGGAGTCGTCATCGACCTGGAGTCCAAGGAGCTTCAGCTGTAAGAGAGGGCGGATAATCTCAAGGCTAGTGGCGATGCATGACCGTCGAGCTGACCCGTGCCAGGGCTCACGCAAATTCTTTAACCATAAAGACTGCTCGGCTACGTGAAGCCTTGAAATGCACCAAGGCCGAGGCGACTGACGAGTGAACCCGAGCTATCGCCCAGGCTGTGGAGACTCAGCAGGTCAGAGATGAGACTTCTTTGGCTGCAGCAGTTACTGCTGCAGTTGAAGATTTCAAAACCTTCAAGGAGAGGGACGCCAAGGCAGTGGCATTTTACAATCGTGGCTTCGATGCTTGTATCGAGGCGGTCTTGGGTCTATACCCAGACCTCGACCTTGATCCTCTATTGCCCAAGGACCCTGAGGACTCCCCTGCCGAAGTCGCCCGCCCGGATCAAGCCCCTGACAGCCGAGCCCCTACCGCATGAAAACATATTTTATTATTATTTTTGTTAATGTATTCTTTGCCCATCCGAGTGGATTTAATGAATGAAAAATGTTTCCTTGAAATTTATCCACTCTTTACATGCGATGTCGTTGTGGCCGAGCTGACCTCTCTACGGGTCTGGCCCTTTCATTATTGCTTAGCTGATTCTCCGTATGATTAGGTTCTGATTCTTTAAAGGATCGGACCATTAGATTCGTGCTTGCACTGATGAAACAATTGGGTAGAATTGAAACTTTTATTAAGGGCCTTAGAGGCTTGTCGTTCGGAGGCGTACATTTTATTATGAGCCTTAAAGGCTAGTTTCTCATGGGTAATAGACCTTCAGGTGCTCGGCATTCTAGGTCCTTCAGGTGGTACGAGCCCGGTTTGGCAGATCTGACCACACGATATGGTCCCTCCCAGTTGGGTCCGAGTGCTCGTGCTCCTGGTTCAGTCGTGTTCTGGACGACCCGTCGGAGGACTAAGTCCCCTAGGCGGAAGCGCCTGACTTTGACCTTTGAATTGTAAAAAAGTGCTACCTGCTGATGCCGAGCTGCCGTTCGAAGCTTAAAAACATCTCTGAGTTCCTCGAGCAAATCCAGATTAGCAGCGATTTGCTTGAAGTTTTGATTTTCCTCGAAGCTCCTTACCCGCGCCGTAGGGAGTCCGATTTCTACTGGCACCACTGCCTCCGAGCCATAGGATAATGAAAACGGGGTCTCACCCGTTGAAGTCTGGGCTGTGGTTCTGTAAGCCCAGAGGACGAAGGGGAGTTCCTTGGCCCAATTTTCCTTCGCTTTTTCCAGTTTTGTCTTGAGATGATACTTGATGATCTTGTTGACCGCCTCTACCTGTCCATTTGACTACGGGTGCCAGGGCGATGAGTAGGCGTTCACAATGCCAAGCCCCCGACACATACTATGGAACTTGTCATTATCGAATTGGCGACCGTTGTCCTAAACAATGGTTCGTGGGATTCCGAACAGACAAATGATGTTTTTTCACACAAAGTCGATTACTTTTTGCTCGGTGATCTTGGAGAATGGCTCGGCATCAGCCCATTTAGTGAAGTAGTCGACTGTAACTATAGCGAACTTGACTTGTCCCTTCCTTACGGGCAAAGGACCGATGATGCCGATCCCCCATTGGGCGAACGACCACGGCCCACTCATGCGGGTCATTTCTTCTACCGGTTGCTACGGCACGGCTGCAAAACGCTGACACTTGTCACACTTCCGGATAAAGTCCTTCGAATCCTGCTTAAGAGTTAGCCAGAAATACCCTTGACGAAGTATCTTCATGGCCAGAGCGCGACTGCCAGAATGGTTGCCGTAGATTCCCTCGTGAATCTCCCGGATCACGTAGTCGGAGGCATCTAAGGTAAGGCTGAGAATGCCCCTTCTTGTACAACACTCCGTCCAATACGACGTACTGAGCAGCTCTGACTCTGAGTCGTCTCGCCTCTAACTTGTCCAATGTGATTTCATTGGATGTCAGATAATTGAAGATCGGGTCCATCCAACTGGGAATGGACTAGACGGGATTGACCTTCTCCAACTGGCCGATATTAGGGTGTTTAATGAACTCGACGGGAACAAAACGGGTGATCTTTCCCTCGGAGGCCGAGGCGAGTCTTGCTAAGGCATCGGTCCATGAGTTCTAGGCTTTAGGGATCTGTCGGATGGTACAACTCCAAAATTTCTCGATCAATTTTCTTGCCTCTTCGAGGTAAGCGATCATTCTGACTTCTTTAGCTTCGTACTCCGAAGAGATATGGTTCACTACCAGCTGCGAGTCGTATCGGACTTTTAGGGTCTGAACGCCTAGGCTCGCTGCCAGTCTAAGCCCAGCTAACAATGCTTCATACTCGGTCTCATTGTTTGAAGCTTTGAATCCGAGCCTGACTGCGTATTGGATTGTCGTTGAATCATGTGCGACAAGGACAATACCGGCTCCTGCCCCTTTAATGTTGGAAGACCCATCAACATAAAGGATCCATCCCTGATCCGATGTTGTCTCTTGGTCGCTCAACGGGACGGGTGGTGTCATCTCGACTTCCTTACTGATTTGCTCCTCATTTGGGGTCGTAAACTCGGCGATGAAGTCGGCTACAGCTTGACCCTTGACTGCCGTCCTGGGACGGAATTGAATGTCAAACTTTTCGAGCTCTACCGCCCATTTGGTCATCCGACCTGAAACTTCGGGCCTCTGGAGGACCTGTCTCAGAGGAGAGTCGGTCAGCACAACTATGGAGTGGGCCTAGAAGTACGGCCGCAATCTTCTAGCCGAGACGACGAGGCAGAGTGCCAGCTTTTCCAAGGACTGGTATCTCGTCTCTGCCGGTACCATGACTTTGCTTACATAGTACATGGGGTACTGCTTGCTTTCGACTTCTCTGTTCAGAGCCGAGTTAACAGCTGAAGTCGAAACCATGAGGTAGAGGAACAAGGGTTCCCCTTCTTCAGGCTTGGACAAGAGAGGCGGTGATCCCAAGTACTGTTTCAACTGCTGGAAGGCTTGCTCGCACTCTGGCATCCACTACGCCCTCTTGTGGCCCTTCAGCTGCTGAAAGAAGGGAAGACATTTATCTGTAACCCTAGATATGAAGCGTCCAAGAGCGACAACTCTTCTCATAAGACATTGTATCTCTTTTAAAGTCCGAGGTGAATTCATGTCGAGGAGAGCCTTGATTTTACCCGGATTGGCCTCAATCCCTCGCTGGCTGACTTGGAAGCCAAGGAACTTCCCTGACTCAACTCCGAATGCACACTTGGCGGGGTTAAGCTTCATCTGATATTCTCGGAGGATGTTGAACGTTTCTTCGAGATCAGTAAGGTGGTCAGAGGCTTTGATACTTCTTACTAGCATGTCGTCCACATACACATCCATGGTGCGCCCGATCTGTTTGGCAAACATCTGATTTACCAACCTCTGGTATGTTGCCCCAGCATTTTTCAGGCCGAATGGCATGACCCGGTAACAGTAGAGTCCTCTGTCCATGATAAAGGTCATCTTCTGCCTGTCTGGGGGATACATAGCGATCTGGTTATACCCGCAATAAGCGTCTAGGAACGAGAGAAGCTCATGCCCGGCTGTGCTGTCCACCAGTTAGTCGATTCGTGGCAATAGGAAGCTATCTTTAGGGCACGCTTTATTTAGATCGGAGTAGTCTACACAGACCCGCTACTTCCCATTGGATTTCCTGACGAGAACAACATTCGCTATCCAGTCAGGGTAATACACTTCTTTTATAAAACCCGCATCGAGCAGGACGGAGACCTCCTTGGTAATGGCTTCATATCGTTCGACGTCAAACGACCTTCTCTTTTGCTTAACCGACTTATGTTCTGGGTCCACGTTCAACCTGTGAACCAACACGTCAGGAGAATTTCCTGGTATATTTGCATGTGACCATGCGAAGACATCTCGGTGCTACCTCAAGAAGGTTAATAGCTCATTCCTCCGCTCGGAACCTAATGATGACCCGAGCTGGACAGTCTTACCCGGGTCTGATTCATCGAGGGGGACTTTCTCCAGATCTTCGACGGATGAACTCTCTATTGGTCCTCGGGGGTCCAAGGCGTCCACGACGAGAGCCTGTTTAGCGGTTCCTTTCCTAACCGATATAGCATAACATTTTCGGGCGCCTCGCGTTGGTCGCCTCGAAGATAACCGATCCCACCTTCAGCTGAAAACTTCATCATCAGATAGTAAGTTGAGACGACCGCTCTCATTTCATTGAGGGAGGGTCGGCCCAGGATCACATTGTGGACAGATGGAACATTGATAACTAAAAAGTCCACCAGAAGTGTGACTTAATGTTGCCCTTCTCGCGCTGTTACTGGGAGGGAGATAACTCCTTCGGAGATTACTCTCTCTCCGACAAAGCCGTGCAAGGGTGTCTTCACGGGTCGGAGTCGGGACCGTGAAATTTCTATCTTTTCGAATGCTTCGGAATACATTACATCAACTGAACTCCCGGTATCGACCAGGATGCGGTACACCTTGTGATTCGCTATGGTCATAGTAACCACTAGCGCGTCATCGTGTGGATACTGGATCCCGCGTGCATCGTCTTCCGTGAAAGTCAGACTGCACGGAACGACTTGGAGTTCTTTGCTGGGACGTTCCGCCAGGTGAACGTGGTGTTCTGGCTCGGATCTCCGGGAATAGGCTTTTCGAGCCCTGTTTGAATCTCCTCCCCCAGCTGAACCTCCGAAGATGGTACGAATTTCGGCTGATTCCTCTGGGGGGTTGTTTGGCTTTTCTCGCGGCTACTCCTCTCTTCGAGAGAGCTTTTCTCTTTTGGTGTAACGATGTAGATGTGCTTTGCGGATGAGGGATTCGATCTCGTCTTTCGGGTCTACGCAGTCGTCCGTGTTGCGGCCATGGTCCCGGTGGAAGCGGCAGAATTTCTGCTTTGTCCCGATGCTTTGTGTCAGCCCTCATGCAGACTGGTCAATTGAGTAGTTTTCTCCTCGAATATCTAGCAGAATTTGCTCGGCGGATGTGCTAGGAGGAGTATAAGAACGAAATTTCCCTTCTGGCCTACGGCTCGGTCGACCATCGCGGGGAGTGCGGTCGTCCACCCCTTTACCGCTCGGCTGGAAGTCTTCGTTCCTAGGCCTCTTCCCTTTGTTTGTCGAGTCAGTGACTTGTATACCTTTACGGGCGTTAGTGAACTCTTCGGAGTTTGTATACTTCTGAGCCTTCGCCATGAAGTCTGCTAACGTTCTCGGTGAATTTTTTTCGATGAAGAATGCGAACTTTCCTTCCTTTAGTCCGCTCAGGATGGCAACAAGAGCCATCTTGTCATCATAGTCTTCGACATACAATGCCTCTTCATTGAAACGGGCGATGTAGTCTTTTAACAACTCCTTCAGAGCCTGCTTGATGGTAAGCAGGTGGGTGTTAGGTTTTCGACTTCTCTTACCACTTATGAACTGTGTAAGGAATAGTCGTCTTAGTTTTGCGAAGGAGCCCACGGAGTTTGGTTTGAGCTGGTGATACTAAATCCGAGCGGATCTTGTGAGGGTGATGGAAAACCCCCTACACATCATTGCGTCCGTCGCAGTCTGGATCTGCATCCATGATCGGTAAGACTCCAGGTGTTTTGATGGGTCCCCGGATCCTGAATACCGGATGACGAGAAACATCCGAAACCTCTGCGGCATCACCTCAGCCATAATGGCAGGAGTGAAGGGAGGTTCGGTCTCTTCCATCATCGCTTGGATCGTGGTTGGAACCGTCGACTGTTGTTACTTCTTTTCTAGCGTAAGGAACTGGTCCTTCAGCTCCACAAAGCGTGCTTCCCAGGGATCCTTATTTTCAACAACGACCTCTGGAGCATCCTCAATCTCCGATGTTCTCCTTTCTCTCATCCGTTCTAACTGATGACGGAGGTCCGTGGGCGGCAGGGCAGACGTGGCTGAATGGACAGTCGTGGGAGCCCGGGTAGTGTCATTACAAGTGGATCTTTCGACTTGCACCACAGGAGGATTTTGACCCAAACGCGGCACCCCTGAGTGCTGGGGGGCTTCAGGTCTCACATTCCTCGGTGCAGAGCGAGCCTCCACGAACAATCCCACCGGCTCGAGAACGGGTTTTTCCTAAACCGGACGTGACTCTAGCTCCCTCTGCTGCTTTATTCTATTTATTTCGTCACGCAGGGCCTGGATCTCGTTCTGCATGACTCGGTATTTACTCAATCGATTGAGCGAACGTTGAGAAGGTCCTGGTGCGGCTCGGCATGAAGTGTTGATGATGACTGAGCCTGCTCGTTTGGTACCGGTTCCACAACTACAGCTTTCTTCTTTCTCGCCATTGCTTAGGAAGATGAAAACCTGACTTTTAGTATCAGATTCCCACAGACGGCGCCAAAAAATGTTAAAGCAAAAATCTGATCGGCCCTCCCTCCACGTCTTCTAGATCCTGCACCAAGAGAACTTGCAAAGGTGACCCTGGCTAAGCCGGGGGACCTTCCGATGCCTAAGTCAGGACAAAAGAATCAGGGTCTAAGTCGAGAATAGAGGAGAAAATACTTGATCTTGCGTACCTGTAGATATGACGTGACGTGCTATTTATACTTGCCTGTAGAATGGTCCGGATTCGATAATCTCGACACGATCAGGGGGATTTCAGGATCGTGGAATTACCGTCCGCAATCTATTGATCGTGTAGTATATCCGGTGAGTAGTGCGTATCTGCAAGCGAAGTTATCGGCCACGTTCGATCGTGGCAGTTTCCATGTTTTGCGAACGGGGTATACGCCTCTTAATATCGACTCGGCTTGGCTCAGCTCGTCCGTCTATAAAGCAAAGGATTCTCCAAGTCAAACGGCACCTGCCCCGACCCTTGGGGTCCGATCCGATGTGGTTGGCCATCAGTACATCGTAGTTGGCGAATAGCCGGTTGTCCGATCGGATTTGCAGGACCCCTCCAAGCTTAACCTCACTCTACGACAAACATGTCGTTGTTGTGACACTGATATCAGATTAGATGGGTCATGACTTAGACGTAATGGCGCTAAGTCAGCTCGGATTCACAGTCGGATTGATGTTTTATCATGGGCTCAGATCTCCCCATAAACACAATTGTTAGTAATTTGGGTTAAAATTCTCCTCTAATTATTTCAAAATGGACGAACCAATCCATTTATCATTCATCTATACCCTATCAAACGCAACCAAAAGGGCCCTATTATTGTAATGCTAGACATTGTGCATATAAATGAAAATCAATGGCTATCTTGTTTTGAGGAGAATCTTTTCTTTACTGCTGCCACTGGATTTGAAAAGTGGGCCACGGAAGGGGTTACCGGCAATTGTCGTCCTCACGACTCCGAATGCGATGGACAGTCCATATCGTGGGACTTAAAGCCACGTGTACTGTAAAGATAGGTTAATCTGGACAATACGTGTCCGTTTGGTTGATTAAGAAAAGTGAAAAGATAATGCGCGCCTTCCCACAAACCGGTTAATTCAGTTCGACCAAAGTGCCTTTCACATCTCTAGACTCTAGTCAAGCATGTAGGTCGTTTTTCTCACCGCCATTCTCTCGTTCAAAAATCCCTTCTTCAAACGGGCCCACGGGCAAGAAAGCGAACTACCTGACCTCAGCTGGTGTCGATTTACCAGAGTTTCTACATCATCTGTTGCATGGAGCGCGTACAATACCCCAGCTCTGTGTTGTTCATAGGTCGATTGTGTGAAATCCGTTCCGTCCATAAGGTGTATCCATAGATGTTAGATTATAAATGAAAAACTAATCCTGATCTACAACTCAGGTGGGCCACACCACTGGGGCCAATCAGGAGGGAACACCAACAATTGGCTTGTACTTCGGATCCACCATAGTTTGTATAATCCATCCAAACTGTTCATCTGGTATAACACGCCAGGATCTAGGGACTTTAAGAAATTACCCCAATTCAAAAGTCAGGCAGCGCAAACCAAGTGAACAGAATGTTTTAAGGTGTCATTTGACACTATTTCCTGTACCATAGACTAACTGAGTATTGGATGGGGCTTATTCTTGGCATGCAAATGGACGGAGTGGATGTTGCATGAAAAGTACGGTGGGCCCCATAGAGGTAGAGTGTTGTACCCATTAAGTACAGTAGGTGTTGTACAAGCTCCGGTCCGACACTTTTGACATTGCTAGCACCTACTGCCGTTTCCTGATGGCTTTTCGTGGAAGGGGCAGTATTCCTCCGAACCACGGAATTCGGTGGTCCCCCACTGCGGGAAATAAGGAGAACGGTATGCAGATCCATGTATCCCTCCCCCAATTGCCCGTCGGTCCCAGCAAAATCGCAAGGCGGACTAGCAAAGTCGGTGGTCGACAGAGAATCAGACCATACCACAAAACTCATGCCCAGGGGCTATTTGGTAATTTCACAAAACAATATAGAAATTTCAAAATCCGCATCTATATAAGATCGCTTCGACGCTGCTAGCTAACACCTATACAGACTCTACTGAGGCGCTTCCATGGCTACCTTCGCTCCAACTCCTACATTCCTCTCTAACCTAACAATTCTAGTAATTTTCATGGTTGTCGGGATCTCCGCTGCCAGGACGGGCCCATCAACGATAGAGATTCCTAACCGTGGAGATTTAGAGATGATGGCGTTGCAAGAAAAACCTGCGTTGGAGGTGATCTTCCAAGTCCTTGCAAAGGGTCCAATCCCACCTTCAGGTCCAAGCCATAGAGGCCATGATGCACCTTTTTCCACAAGACATCTCCTACGAAGGCACGACCGGAGTTCCAGAATATTAACAGGGTCTACTCCTAGCCCGGGAATTGGCCATTGATTTTTCTTTTTTTCTTTTTTTGTATTTTATATGTGCTATTTTAAAAAATAAAAAAATATATATATGTGCTATTTTAAAAAATAAAAAATATATATATATGTGCTATTTTCAATTGATTTTGGTATACGTTGCTAGCCTTTTGTGTTTCGATCTACTCATCTGCAGTTGATTGTCTGTAATATGTACCGTACAACTACATTGGTTTTGCGTTCAAAAGCCTCTAGAAAGAAGATATATAACGTGATATGGTTGTGGTTTCTTTGTGTGTTTCAGCTGGAATTTGTAAGCAGTATTCACTCTTTAAAAATAAATAAATAAATAAATAAATAAATACTCTGGCAGCATAGTGTGGGAGATGATATGCAGTCAGATTAAATTAGAAATTGCATACGTGGAATGTAAGAGAAATGTTCCTGTGAGAGGAGTATAGGTTATAGTGCTGCTTTAGTTGTATTGGGACCCTTATTCCAATCGAACGATCTGAGCTGTCCAGTAAGTCCATGACATATTTCATAGGATAACGTGCATATATCGTACTCTCAGATAATCCGATCCATCCTTAATTTGGCCTTATTCTCTACGGTCATCCTTTTTCCAAGCCACGATGAGATTGTTACAATATCTTGACAAAAGTGATTCTTTAGAATCATATGCAATCCACGATGGTCCGTAACAAATGGATTGGTCAAATTGCTGATTGGATCCTAGTTTGGGTAAGCAATCTTGTCCGTCCATATAAAAGCCCATTGAACAAATGATTTTTGTCAAATGGTTGTGATGTTTACATAGTGGCCTATGAAATGTTCGCTGGATCTAAGCAACAGTCTAGATCAATGGATTGGAATGTATAAGTGTTCCCGTACAATTAAGGAGCACTATAACTTTTGGTGCTCTAGAGAGAAGTGGAGCATGTCTCTGTAATTATTTCAAATTAAGCCGTTCGAATTATGGGCTCCAGTTCAGATGTACCGTAAACTAGAAGTTATAATTATATCATTCTGACCATCGGATTCAGTGATTTTTATCTTTAACGGTTAAAGATGAAAAGGCTCCCAGAATCAGGGGATGGAGTTGTTCAATCAACTTAATTTTGGGAGGGTAAGTTGGGGACAGTGGATTTCACCGTTTAGTTGATTTAATTTGAGTTAATATATAATTTGGATGTGCCTGTTTATCAAGAATCATAGTCTGTCAGAGTATCAAATAACGCATCTCTATTATATCTAGACTGTCAAATCGACGGGCCAAATCTTGGATGGCTCACGGACTGGGATTCACGTGGACCATCCATCACCAAACTGTCAAATCATTACAGACGGTTTTTTGGGTTTTTATCAGGAAGACTTCTACCAACCTCTAGGATTATTTCAACCGTGCAATTTTGGACTCAGGTGGTCCGTTCGATACAATGAATGGACCCACGGACATGTGCATTGATTATTGGGTGGAATAAGTCACACATGTAGTGTCAACTGTCAAGAGGTTTGCTAAGGCCCACATGGGTGTAGACATGCAGACACACGAGCGAACACACGTGTGATTAGATTTTTATCAGTTGTGCCATGGTGTATAGATATTCTAGTGAAAAAATAGGTCTTTTGACTCCTCACATGGATCATATAGCATTAAGCAATTTAACTGTTTATTTTTGTTATGCGAATCGTGGCCCACATGAGAAGTGAAATGCTTTGATTTTTAAACCAGAGTTGGTGAGACTTGGAAAAATATTAAGATTTGATTGAACGGTCAGTAAAAAGTGAAATACATTGATTTTTAAACCAGAGATGGTGAGACCCTAAAAAATATTGATTTGACTGAACCATGTGATTTTGTAGAAATGAGGCTTGGCAAAACATGTTTGAAAGTGATTTATCATTTGACTGACGTCACATGTGACCTGGACTAATAAAATCACACCCCTTTTTCCCGCTTCACCAAATCCGGTTCTGATTTTTGGGGCCAGTTGATCTAATCAGCATCAGCCACGCGAAGCACGACTCTCCGTGCTTTCTGGCCCATAGCACACCTTAAACTTTCAAAGCAAATTTCTCATTAATCAGTGATGAAGGCTCGCTCAGGATTAAGATACGTCGGTTAGTCTGAGCCTGACCCAATTACTAAACCAGCCAAGAATTTTAGCCCAAACCTGGCCTATAAGCCAACCGGACCCACTTAAAAAACACCCAACACAAGTTCAATTCACCTGTCCCAATTAATTGTACTTGGGCTGGGCTTGACCGGTGGTAACTGACCTACCACAGACTGACTCGGATTTGAGAACGATATACACAGCCTCACCCAATCAGCAGATACATAACTAATCATACATACTATTCTTTAAAAAAACAAATAAAATAAAATTGTTTTGGGTTTTCTGTTGGGTTGAGTCGCCTGGCAAAACCCACTTGCAACATATCCGCATTCGATTCCAGCAGGAGAGATTAGGAGAAGAAAATACAAAGCTCCATGTAGTTCAAATAATACCTTATGTTCTAATGATAGTCTAATGATATGAATTTAACTGGTAACGATCTTCAATTCAAAAAAGTAAAAAATAATTAAATAATGGTCGAACAAAAATGGCATGCTAAAGGCATGTAAAGATACTGCACTCTGTTTGTATTAATCATAATCACTTTTATATATTTTTAATAGAGAATTAGAAAGCACAAATACGGTCTTCTGTCGTGCTGGTAAACTATTATAAAATCCTAGATAGAAAATTCAAGTGATTCCATCAAAATAAAGAAAATAAAAATACTTTTTTATTTGAATGGTGTCTTATGTGACTTGACAACTGAATCTTAATTATATTATATAGGTTGCTTAGCACTCATGCTTGTAGAGCTCTGTCCATTTAAGCACAGGTACACAGCTGCCACTATGGCACACTTGTATGAGATCAGAGTTCTCCAATGATTGGGCTGAATTAGTTAGATTCTGTCCAAATAATCAGGCTTCTTGGCTTGTTAAAATTTGATTTATTGAGTTTTGAAAATTTTGACCCACCTAAGGAGTGGATCTGCTGATTTATAGGATTAGAAGATCTAGTCGGTGTACGGCCATCCGGTAGAAAGCACAAATATTATTGGATATAGGCAAGTTGTGTTTACTTGTGGACAATTACTAGCGAGTGATTCTATATGAGTTTTTTTCTGAATTATTATTTTTACTTTTATTTTTTGAAATTAAAATTGAAATTAATATTTTTATTTTAATTCATAATTTAAGTTAGTTCTATTAGGGTAAGGAAGGGGTATTGATGAGATGGGATTATCCTTCCCCAAGAGAAGAGAGGGTTCGTTCCAACTCTTTTCCCATTCAAATGTGGTTGTCCTACTAACCCACCTCCTCCATAGCTGCATCCAAATTCCTCTATTTAAGAAAGATGTTCTATTCAACTATTGAGAGGAAGAGAAAATAGGGAAGAAAGTTTATATACAGTTTTTTTTTTTTTCTTTGACTGTTGTCCGCTTTTATATGATCTAAACCATTGATTATAATATGGTTACTGTTATGGGAAATCCGAGCTCACGGTACAACACTGTCCCAACCGCCCGTCCGAGCCGAGGCATGATCCATCTGACCTGCTTCGGGACGTGATCCATCCGATCAGACGACACGGTTGGTGCGCGATTCGAAATCATACTCCGATCGGATGACCTCCGACGCCTTAACCACACCGCTTATTGAAGTCAGCCTTGCCAGGCATGATGGAACCAACTGAGCTGACCAGGCGGATCGGACTGGTGGTATCCTTAGATAAGCCGAGCCGAACAAACTCTCCGATGTGCATATCCCACTCGCTCAATATGGAAATTGCCATATCGAGACGTGGCTGGTAACTTCGCTCGCAGGAGCGCACGATCCACCAGATACGCTGCGCGATCAGTAGATTGCGGACAATATCTCCATGATCCTAGAATCCCTCTGATCGTGCCGAGATTATCGGACTCAGACCGCCTCATAAGCAGGTATAAATAGTAAGCATCGCCATATCTACAGGTACAAAAAAAATCAAGCTCTCCTCTACTCTCTACTCAGACCCTGATTCCCTTGTCCTGACTTAGGCATCAGAGGGTCCCCCGGCTTAGCTAGGGTTACCTTTGCCTGCTTTTCTGGTGCAGGTTTCAGGGATTATACGTGGTGGTCGACGTGGAGGAAGGGCCGACCGAATTTTGGCATCAACATTTTTTGACGCCGTCTGTGTGAACATAAAACTAGAAGTCAGGTTTTCATTTTTCCAAGCGATGACGAAGAAAAATAAAGCTGTAGCGGTGCAGCCGCAACTCAATGAGTAGACTCGGTCATCATCATCGCTTCATGCCGAGTCCGCACCAGGGCCTTCCCAGCGTTCGCGTAATCGGTCGAGCAAGTATCGCACCATGCAGAACGAGATCCAGGCCCTGCGCGACGAGATAAATCGAATGAAACAGAGAGAGCCAGAGCCACGCCCTGCTCAAGAACAACCCATCCTCGAGCCGGTAGGGCTGTTCGTGTAATGTAACACCCCGAATTTTGGCCAACTTGGGATTAGACGTCCTTAGGCAATGGGTCAACTAAAACACCTGGGAAATCGCTTAGAACCCAATTCCATAGCCAAAGAAATCACTTAGGATTAATTCCTTTAGAAACTAAGTATAAGTTAGTTAGCGCAATGCTAGAATAGCTGGGAAATAGTCCCTGATCAATTTAAATACATTCTATAAGACCCAAAACTTGTAGAATCCATGGTGCTATAATACTCTAAAACCTCGGATCAAACTCTAAACCGGTTTGCTCTTAGGACCTCTTTGAAACTTTGTATTGGATCTATACCGCGCGTCGAAAGTCCGATACCTACAATCTTAAACCGTTAGAACCGCCTAGCTGGACTTGACAATCATTTCGAAAATCAAGTCCAACCGACATTCAGAGGCTATTTCATTGAGCCTGGAGTGAAGAGAGTGAGAATAGGGTTAGATTTGGAATTTGAAATTCAAATCTGGCACACGACTTGACGCATCAGTATTAAGCGTTCTGACCGTCAGAATTCAGCCAAATTACACCCTCGGATCAGGAAAATTTTTTATTTTATATCATGAGACTTGTAGGCCTGATCTACGTGCGGTGACCGCTGAACTGAAACTTGACCGCCACGTGCGATCTACGAACACTGCTGGTCTGAAAATGGGATGTGAGCGACATCCGACATGCATGAACTTAAGTCCGATCGCGTTCGGCCAGGGGACCACTAGAAATGCCTTTTTTGGACCGAAACAGCCCCAATTTCGTTAGGTATCAAGTAAACATTGTTTCCAAGCCTATTCTGGGCGAGTTTTAGGTTATAAAAGGGGCTTAAACCCTCTCATATCTCTCCCATCCGAATTTGAAAAAAACCCTAGATTGAGTGAGAGAAAAGGTGAGAGATTGTGAGAGAAGGTGGGAGAGTCTTTCCTGCTGCTTGTGCTACCTGCTGCACGTGTTTAAGCCACCCAATCCAATCACTTTGCCGGTGATTTCGCCGCATTTCTAGGTAAGAAAATACCCTAAATAGTTGCTGATTTGAAGTTTCTTAGTTTCCATAGCGAAGTAGCTTATGGATCTGGTGTATTAGGTTGCCTATTCGCCGTAGACGAAGCGTATACGCTCCGTTCGAATTGATACGCTTATAGGAGAAAAGGTGCAGATTTTAGACGCTTTGATTTGCTGTTTTCAACGCTTTCAATGTCATTTAATAGTAGATTATCGACGGCAATACCGTTTGACATGTACAACATGCTGTCCGTTTCGTGTTTCGTAAGTAGACGAAGAATATGAGATTTAGGGCATTTTAGTCATTTGTAGAAAATACTGTTTCCATCCATATTTTGCTGATGTGATTGACATGGCTTCTTGTCGCATTAGGATACTAGGAATGCGTGCATAATTAGTTTGGCGAAGAGATTCGCCTAAATGCGCACTTTGAGCCGACATACTATATGTAGACTTAAGTGTGTAGTTTAAGTGTTTGTATAAATTCTTGTATTAGTATGTATTGAATTAAATGGTGTTATGAATTAGTTTGAGAGTGAATTCTCAATTAATATGCTGATGTAAATGATTTCTTACATGTTGGCTATATGCATGATTTCATTATATGCATGAAATGCAAGTGTTAGATGATTCACTCAAGTTGTATGTTATAACATGTGTTAACATGCTCACATTGTTGTATTTCATTTCCATTACTCTTACTTGATTGTTGATGTGTATTCATAAATGTTTGAGACTATACCTAATCCAGGCAGTCGGCAACCGAGCAAGTTCGTGGTTGGCTTATCTTTGCCACGAGCGACGCGTCGATGAACGCGAGTCGTGTTCTGGAGTTGGCGGCAGTGGTTAGGCCACACGAGGTGTTTTACGCACTTCATATCGTTTGACTTGAGATGTGCTCGTGCTAGTCGAGCCCGTCAAGTAACCCGACTGGCCATTGTATGTTCACCTTATATGAGTCATAACTGCTTGAACCTAGGGTACTGAACTTACCATTGTAAACCCTATCAACCATGGTACCTTGATCCACAAAGACTCATGAGCCGGGCATGGTAGTATAGGACACCGTGGTCGAGCTGTCAGCCTACGCTGGGGCCACAAACCTCCTCGTAGTGACCAGTGAGCACCTATGACTCGTGAGCAGATTATGGTGGTATGGGACATTATATTCTTGTTGTCGGCGTACATTGATCAGGCGACGAGTCCTTTTTAGTGACCGCGAGCGTATTCTGAGTCTACGGGAGGCGACAACCCTTCCATAGCAGTGAGAGTACAGTAGGCCTGTATTGATAAGGTGATGGGGTAGCGGTGCAACGAGTTCGAGCAACAGACCTGGCAGCCCTTACAGCGACCTACAAAATATACATCGTATGAGATTACTAGGAGTGACGACCCTAGACAGGATCTGTGTTGGGATTGATATAAGGGAAGTACCTTAGTTTCTCAATCCTGCTGTTTGAATGGACTAATAATAACTCGGTAATCATATCACCATCACATTGCATGTGCCTGGAAGATGTGGAGCACTGTGGGATGATTGCATGCCGCGGGCGTAAGATGGTGCCGTATGAGGGAGATCGTCGGTGAGGACATCCATCATGTCATGTCATATTGCATTAACAACAGTATTAGGATTGTTTGATTTACTGCTTTACTATTATCGCATGATTGATTTGAGAATATGTTAATCTTTGCTCTATTATTCCACTGAGTTAGCTACTCACTCTCACGTTACGGGATGGTATTTTCGGACACCCACCAGTCCCTATTTTGGTTGTAAATGATGGCGCTGCTTGAGAAGCGGAGCTGGACTTGATGATGATGAGGAGGATGCCTCCTTTATGCGTGTTCTGATTGACGGGATTATAGGGAGGTTGATTTGTTGCCTTGAAACTTGTCATTTTATATTTTTAGAGCACTCATGTATATTCTTTTTGTTTACTTTTGGAGCATACATGTATGTATATAACCTGGTAGCATGTTCACACTCTGGAGACATACAACAGTTTATATATGTTATATATACTATCATAGTCTTCCGCTTGTTAATTTAACTGTCTTTGAAGTATGATATGTTGTTTTGGCTTAATCTCACTCATGTTTAATACATTAACACAGACAACATTCAATCATACACATTTATGTTGCATAAGTGATGTTCTGGAACTCGGGAGTGGAGTTTTTATTCAACCCCCGATTTTCGGGATGTTACATGTAAACTTGCTCCGTACCGAGGAGTGTGAGGCCCGAAGCCCCCCAACACTCGGGGGTACCGTATTCGGGTCAAAATCTTCCTACGGCACGTGAGAATGTATCCACGCAAAACCCCACTACTCGGGCTTCGACGACCGTTCATTCATCAACATCTGCCCTACCGCCCTCGAATCTCCATCATTAGCTGGAACGAAGGAGAGAGAGAGGAACGCCGGAAGTCGAACATGTGCCAGAGGTCGTCGCTGAAACTAAGGATCCGTGGGAAGCGCGCTTTGTGAAACTGAAGGATAAGTTCCTGATATTGGAGAAAAAGCAAGAACAATTGACAGTTCCGACCACGATCCAGGTGATGATGGAAGAGACCGAGTCTCCCTTCACCTTAGCCATCATGGCTGAAGTGATGCCTCAGAGGTTTCGGATGCCTTCCGTCATCCAGTATTCAGTATCTGGGGACCCATCTGAACACTTGAAGTCCTACAGATCGTGGATGCAGATCCAGACTGCAACGGATGCGATGATGTGTAGAGGGTTCTCTATCACCCTCACCGGATCCGCTCGAATTTGGTATCGCCAGCTGAAACCAAATTCCGTAGGCTTATTCGCGAAACTGAATCGACTATTCCTCACGCAATTCATAAGCGGTAAGAGAAGTCGGAAGCCCAACACCCACCTGCTCACCATTAAGCAAATCCCGAAGGAGTCGTTGAAGGATTACATCGCCTGCTTCAACGAAGAAGCATTGCATGTCGATGACTACGATGATAAGATGGCCCTCGCCGCCATTCTGAGCGGACTAAAAGAAGGAAAGTTTGCCTTCTCCATCGGAAAGAATCCACCGAAGACACTAGCGGACTTCATGGCGAAAGCCAAGAAGTACACTAACGCAGAGGAGTTCACCAACGCCCGAAAGGGCACACATGTGTCTGACTCGACGAACAAGGGGAAGAGACCCCGAAACGAAGACTCCTAGCCGGCTAGCAAAGGGACTGATGACCGCGCTTCTTGAGATCGTCGTCCTAGCAGTAGGCCGGAAGGAAAATTTCGTTCCTACACTCCGCTCAATACATCCGTCAGCAGATCCTGCTAGATATCCGAAGAGAAATGCTACTCAATTGGCCGGTTTCCATGAGGGCTGATCCAGAACACAAGGACAAGCAGAAATTCTGCCGCTTCCATTGAGACCATGGTCACAACACGGACGACTGTGTGGATCTGAAGGACGAGATTGAGTCCCTCATCCGCAAATGACATCTACGTTGTTATGCCAAAAAAGAGAAATCCGCTAAGAGAGAAGAATGACCGCAAGAGCAGTCGAACAACCCCCCAGAGGAGCCCGCCGAAATTCGCACCATCTTCGGGGGCTCAGCTGAGGGAGGGGATTCGAACAGGGCACGGAAAGTCCATTCCCGGAGCTCCGAGTCGGAACACCACATTCACCTGACGGAACGTCCCAGCAAGGAACTCCGTGTCGCTCCGTGCAGCCTGACCTTCAAAGAAGATGATACACGTGGAATCCAGCATCCGCACGACGTCGCGCTAGTGGTCACTATGACCATGGCTAATCACAAAGTGTACCACATCTTGGTCGACACCGGGAGTTCGGCTAACGTCATTTATTCCGAGGCGTTCGAGAAGATAGAAATTTCACGGTCCAACCTCCGACCTGTGAAGATTTCCTTGCACGGCTTTGCCGGAGAGGGAGTCATCTCTGAAGGAGGCATCTCCCTCCCAGTAACAGCGGGAGAAGGGTAATATAAAGTCACGCTTTTGGTTGACTTTTTAGTTGTCAATGTTTCATCAGTCCACAACGTGATTCTGGGCCAACCCTCCCTCAATGCGATGAGGGCGGTCGTCTCAACTTATCATCTGATGATGAAGTTTCAAACCGAAGGTGGGATCGGTTATCTCCGAGGTGACCAACGCGAGGCCCAGAGGTGTTATGCGATAGCCGTAAGGAAAGGGGTCACCAAACAAACACTCGTAGTGGACGCCTTGGACCCTCGGGGATCGACAGAAGAAAGTTGCTCAGTCGAAGATCTGATGAGAGTGCCGCTCGATGAATCAGATCCTAGCAAAACTGTTCAGTTCGGATCATCACTGAATCCCGAGCGGAGGAACGAGTTATTGGCCTTCTTGAGACAACACCGAGACGTCTTCGCATGGTCACATGCAGATATGCCGGTGATCTCACCTGATGTGCAAGTCCACAGGCTGAACGTGGACCCAGACCACCGGCCAGTTAAGCAAAAAAGAAGGTTGTTCGATGCCGAACGATATGAAGCCATTGTCGAGGAGGTCTCCATCCTGCTCGATGCGGGCTTCATAGAAGAAGTTTACTACCCTGACTGGATAACAAATGTTGTGCTCGTCGGGAAGTCAAACAGGAAGTGACGGGTTTGCGTAGACTACTCCGATCTGAATAAGGCGTGTCCCAAAGACAGCTTCCCGTTACCTCGGATCGACCAACTGGTGGACAGCACGGCCGGACACGAGTTACTCTCGTTTCTGGACGCTTACTCCGGGTACAACCAGATCGCTATGCATCCCCCATATAGGCAGAAGACCACCTTTGTCACGGACAGGGGACTCTACTGTTACCGGGTCATGTCATTTGGCCTGAAAAATGCTGGGGCAACGTATCAGATACTGGTGAATCAGATGTTCGCTAAACAGATCGGACACACCATGAAGGTGTATGTGTACAACATGCTGGTGAAGAGTATCAAAGCATCCGACCACTTTGTTGATCTCGGAGAAATATTCAACGTCCTCCGTGAATACCAGATGAAGCTTAACCCCGCCAAGTGCGTGTTCGGGGTTGAGTTAGGAAAATTCCTGGGCTTCCAAGTCAGCCAGCGGGGTATCGAGACGAACCCAGACAAGATCAAAGCCCTCCTGGATATGAACTCGCCTCGGACTCTCAAGGAAATACAGTGTCTCACGGGAAGAGTCGCAGCCCTCGGACGCTTCATATCTAGGGCTACGGATTAATGCCTTCCCTTCTTCCAGCAGCTGAAGGGTCACAAGAGGGTGGAATGGACGCAGGAATGCGAGCAAGCCTTCCAGCAATTAAAATAGTACTTGGGTTCGCCACCCCTACTGACTAAGCCTGAAGAAGGGGAACCTTTGTTCCTATACCTCGCCGTCTCGACCTCAGCTGTCAGTTCGGCTCTGATCAGAGAAGTCGGAGGCAAGCAGTACCCCGTCTATTATGTAAGCAAAGCCATGGTACCAGCCAAAACAAGGTACCAGTATTTGGAGAAATTGGCGTTGTGCCTCGTCGTCTCAGCTAAAAGACTGCGGCAATATTTTCAAGCCCACTCTATAGTTGTGCTAACAGACTCTCCTCTGAGGCAGATCCTCCAGAGACCTGAAGTGTCAGGTTGGATGACCAAATGGGCCGTAGAGCTCAGAGAGTTTGATATCCAATTCCGACCCAGGACAACACTCAAAGGTCAAGCCGTAGCCGACTTTATCGTCGAATTCACAACTCCGGATGAAGAGCAAGTCAGAAAGGAAGTTGAAATGACACCGTCTGTCCCGCTGAACAATCAAGAAGCAGCGTCGGATCCGGTGTGGGTCCTTTATATTGATGGATCTTCCAACATTAAAGGAGCTGGAGCCGGTGTCATCATGGTTGCACCTGATTCAACAACAATCCAATACGCCATCAGGCTCGGGTTCAAAGCTTCAAATAACGAGGCCGAGTACGAGGCACTGTTAGCCGGGCTCAGGTTGGCAGCGAGCCTAGGCGTTCAAACTCTGCAAGTCCGTTGTGACTCACAGCTGGTAGTGAACCACATCTCCTCGGAGTATGAAGCTAAGGAAGCCAAAATGATCGCCTACCTTAAGGAAGCGAGGAAATTGATTTGGAAGTTTTGGAGTTGAACCATCCAGCAGATCCCCATAGCCGACAACTCATAGGCCGATGCCCTAGCGAGGCTCGCCTCGACCTATGAGGGGAAGGTTCCACGCTTTGTTCTAGTCGAGTTCATTGAACACCCAAGCATTAGCCAGTTAGAGAAAGTTACTGTCCAGTCCATTCCTAGTTGGATGGACCCGATTTTCAATTACTTATCAACCGGAGAAGCCCCCTCAGATAAATTAGAGGCGAGGCGACTTAGGGTCCGAGCGGCTCGGTACGCCATATTGGACGGAGTGCTGTACAAGAAGGGACATTCTCAGCCTTACCTTAGATGTCTCCGACCGGATGAAGCCGACTATGTGATTCGGGAGATTCACGAGAGAATCTTTGGAAACCATTCTGGCAGTCGCGCCTTGGCCATGAAGATACTTCGTTAAGGGTATTTCTAGCTAACCCTTAAGTAAGACTCCAAGAATTTTTTTCGAAAGTGCGACAAGTGCCAGCGTTTTGCTGCTGTGCCGAGGCAACTGACAAAAGAAATGACCCACATGAGTGGGCCATGGCCGTTCGCTCAATAGGGGATTGACATCATCGGTCCCTTACCCACTGGGAAGGGACAGGTCAAGTTCGCTGTAGTCGCGGTCGAATACTTCACCAAGTGGGCCGAGGCCGAGTCAGTCGCAAAGATCACTGAGCAGAAAGTAATCTATTTTATGTGAAAAAATATCATCTGCTGGTTCGGGATTCTGAGAACCATCGTTTCCGATAACGGCCGCCAATTCGACAATGACAAGTTTCACAGTATGTGTTAAGGGTTTGGCATTGTGAACGCCTACTCATCACCTCGGCACCCACAGTCGAACGGATAGGTAGAGGCGATCAACAAGATTATCAAACACCATCTCAAGACGAGGCTGAAAAAAGCAAAAAGAAATTGGGCCGAAGAGCTCCCCTTCGTCCTCTGGGCCTACAGGACTACAGCCCAAACTTCGACGGGCGAAACCCCATTTTCGTTATCCTACGGATCGGAGGCAATGGTTTCGGTGGAAATCGGACTCCCTACGGCGCGGGTTAGGGGTTTCGAAGAAAGTCAGAACTCCGAACAGATGGCGACTAATCTGGATTTGCTCGAATAACTCAGAGAAATTTTCAAGCTCCGAACAGAGGCTCGACACCAGAAGGGTGCGCGCTTCTACAATTCCAAAGTCAGAGTTAGGCGCTTCCGACCAGGAGACTTAGTCCTCCGGCGGATTTTCCAGAACACGGCCGAGCCAGGGGCAGGAGCGCTCGGACCTAATTGGGAAGGTCCATATTGTGTAGTCAGATCTGCCAAACTGGGCTCGTACCACCTGGAGGACCTCGAAGGCTGTCATCTCCCTCATCCTTGGAACGTCGAGCACTTAAAGATCTACTACCCGTGAAGGAATAGCCTTTAAGGCTCATAATAATATGTATGCATCCGAGCGACTGGCCTTGAAGGCTCTTAATAAAAGATCGATTCTACCTTTGAATGCTTGTCTGATTGCCCTATCCGCCCAAGCACGAGTTAAATGGTCCGATCCTTTAAGGAATCGGAACCTAACCTTGCGAAAGATCGACAAGGCATCCCTCCAAAGGAAAAAAGCCTAATAAATGGTTCGATCTCTTAAGGAATCGGAACCCAACCTAACGAAACATCTACAAGGCACCCCTCCAAGGGAAAAAAGCCTAATAAATGGTCCGATCCCTTAAGGAATCGGAACCCAACCTAACGAAAGATCGACAAGGCACCCTTCCAAGGAAAAAAGCCTAATAATAACTCGACCCTCCGGTTAAGTGTTCGGCTCGGCATACAATAAAACAAAGGCGACGAGCCGGGCATCCAAAGAGATCGGACCCAACTAAAACTTGGGCCAAGAAGGCTCGGACAACTGACCCTAAAAAACTAACTAAACGCCAACTGACTAAACCCATAAAGAGACCAGCTCGACATACAAATGGACAATGTAAAAAGAATGTTCTCCATTAAATCCCCTCGGAGGGACAAAAGTACATGTTGAAAGTACATTGATAGTTTCAAAAAAAAAGAAGTAAAATGATAGTCTTCAGGCCGGAGGAGGAGCTTGGGCATCAGGAGCCTGGGCTACAGGAGCTGGATCCGAACGGAGGACTTCGACCGGGGCATCTTCAGAGTCGTTAGGCAGGAGGGAATCAAGGTCAAGGTCTGGGTATAAACTCAAAACTGCCTCGAGGCAAGCGTCGAAGCTGCAATTGTAGAACGCTGTAGCTTCAGCTTCCATCTCCTTGGAAGTCTTGAAGCTTTCGACAGCAGCAGCAACCGCTACGGCCAAAGAAGCCTCATCCTTCGCTCGCTGGGCTTCCACGGCCTGATTCACGGCTCGTGTCCGTTCTTCAGTCGCCTCGGCCTTGGTGCGGTTCAGAGCTTCTCCGAGTCGAGTTGTCTCCATGTCCAAGGAGTCCGCGTGGGCCCTGGCACGGGTCAGCTCAGCGGTCGCGGCATCGCCAGTCTTCTTGAAGTCATCTGCCTTGTCCTGCAGCTGCAGCTCCCTTGCCTCCAAGCCAATGATAACACCTTGCAGCCGCCTAACCTTAGCCCTCTCGCCTGTGAGCTGTTGGCGCAGGCTGGTCTGCTCAGCCTTCATGGCCGCTGTCTCGGCCTGTAGGGCCTCCAACTCTGCCTCCGTTTACTTGCGTTCCCGCACTCTCTGACGAATGGAGAGCAGCATCGGGACGGCCTGAGTAGAAAACAAAGATCAGAATCTACAGTGCATAACAACAAAAGAAAAAAAAAAGAAAAAAAAAAGAGGGTCTTCTTGGAGATATACCATGTAGTACACGGAGGCGAAGTCGTTCAAGAAGCCGCCCTCCGACCGCTCAAGAGTCTGAGCGATATCCTCCTCCTTAGCATGTTTGGCAGCTCATAGAGCCAAGCAAGTTATATGATAACCGGGCCCAAACCTCCCGCCGCTTGTGCCTGCCTAGGCCGAAGCCTCAGTCCCCTCGGCCCCTACCCTACTGCTGGCCGAGTTTTGATCCTCGGCTCGGACCTCCCCCACGACCTCGCGGGGGGGGGGGGGGGGGAAGCGCATTATCAGTTATTTTATTGGCCTCCTCCTGTTCGGAGGAGGAAGGCATAGCGATAGGGGTCTCAGGGACCTCGGCAGACACCTCCATTATGGGGGGAATGGTGGCGGTGGGAGATCGAGGAGCAACGGTGTTCTGCATGACAGGGGTGCCGACCAAAGTCGTCTGGACGAGCCGAGCAAAAGACGTACCACCGGGCGCAAGACTACCGGGGGAACCGCGACGGTGCCGGGGCGCGCCGGAGTTGGTGGTATGGAGGACGAGCCAACTGGCTTCAGTGTTGGGGCTGATGGATTTGGTGCAGCAGAAGATTTCCCCACGGTTGGGGCTGATGGAGTTTGTGCAGTAAAAGATTCCCCCACGTGGGGGAGGGCTGGCTTCTTCCGAGTGATCTTCACTCGGGGGGCTTCTTTGAGCAACTCCGCCGCCGTCGGAGCTGCTTTCCTCTTTCGAGCCCCGGATGCCTCAGTCATACCTACAAAAAAAATTTCATGTCAACTACTAAATAACCAAAAGAAAGCTCATCGAAAAGATCAAGGCAACTTACTAAGGGATGAAAGTAGAGGCTGGGATTTGTAGAGCCCGGACCAGTGGAGGTTAGCTGCAGTGATCAGATCGGCCCAGAAGCGAAGCGACTCCGACCGCGCCTTGGCCTTTGCAACCTTATTTTTCTGGTCCGAGTCGAGGAGCGGTAACCCTTTTTGAAAAACTATAAAAGGAGAAAATGTTACTTCGATTGAAGTAAAAATCAAAGCAACAACTCGGATGCAAAATGAAGTCCGACCTGGCTTGGTAAAATGGGTCAGAACCCGGGCAGTTGGGGTCCTGAACTCAGCCGCTGACGCCTCTCAATCACCCGCCGCCCAGAACCACCTGTTCTTTCAGTCTTTGTTGGAAGACGACAAGTGCATTACCAACCCTGACCCTTTGCTCCCCCGAGTCACGAAATAGTACCATGGGTCGTTGCTATCATGCTTGACCATGTACAGGCTCAGCAGCTCCTCTAGGGTCAGCTCGGGGTTCCCAACTTGCTTCCAAATTATGTAGGCTGAGATCATCACCCTCCATGCATTCGGAGCGAACTGTCCAGTGGCCAACCCGAGGTAGGTCGATACCTTTCGGATGAAGGGATGTAGTGGTAGTCGGACCCCGCACTGCAGCGCGCATAGAAATATGGCCACCTCTCTCTTAGCTGGGGCGCCGGCAACATCCAAGGGACCGGGAGCCCTTATCTGAACGGAGTCTGAGATTTGGAACTCCTAGCGGATCTACTCCATTTGGGATTCTGACATGACAGAACCCCCGGGGACTACCTCTACGGTACGAAGATTCGCAGGCATCTCAGTGGCGGTAGCGGTCTCTGCTCGGCGGGGTCGGGAGGTTGTCTTCTTACTGGGCTGCTTGGTCTTAGAAGCCAATATTTTTTGCTTCCGAGGCGGGGGATACGGTAGAGTGGTCTCGAAATGGTCTTTGGATGACCCACTCTCACTTTCGGTAGTCCCCGGCTCGGAATCATCACCGTATATAGGGACCATTTCTAGATTGGAAGACATGACAGAAAAAAGATCGAAGGTCAGCGAGACTCACCGGGTGGTTGCAGGAAATTGCCTACTGACGAAAACTTCGAAGTCGGCAGGAATCGCCTCTCCGGTATGCTCTTATGAAACGGAATATAAAATGCTATGCGAAGGTATGGGGCGCCCTTATATAGGCTGCGAACGATTTTCGTATTGATGGCAAACCTTAATGGCAGCAGTCGAATCGGCACGAGCCTATCTCCGAGCACACATGGCAACACCGCATTGGACGCGTAACAAACTGTCGGTACGGCGCCTGACATCGGGCAGTGCGCCTTAATACGCGAAGCAGCACCACAACAGTCGGAGCATTATGGACACGCCTTCTCAGGTCTACGTGGCGGCTTCTCACAGGTTTAGAACGGATGCGGGATCGTAACCATCGTCATGCGTTAACCGAAGCGACGAGCACGTGCGTGATTCGATATCTGCCATCATTACGATGAGGGCGAGAGATTTTCCGCCTAAGTACTCTCTGAGCCCGCGAGCAAGCTCGAAGAGTAGGGGGCTTCTGTTATGGAAAATCCGAGCTCACGGTACAACACTGCCCTAAGCGCCCGTCCAAGCCGAGGCATGATCCATCTGACCTGCTTCGGGACGTGGTCCATCCGAGCAGACGACACGGTTGGTGCGCGACTCGAAATCATACTCCGATCGGATGACCTTCGATGCCTTAACCACACCGCTTATTGAAGTCAGCCCTGTCAGTCATGATAGAACCAACTGAGCCGACCAGGCGGATCGGACTTGTGGTATCCTTAGATAAGCCGAGCTGAGCAGACTCTCCGATGTGCATATCTCACTCGCTCAATATGAAAACTGCCATATCGAGACGTGGCCAGTAACTTCGCTCGCAGGAGTACACGATCCACCAAATACGTTGCGCGATCAGTAGATTGCGGGTAATATTTCCATGATCCTAAAATCCCTAAGATCGTGCCGAGATTATCGGACTCAAACCGCCTTATAGGCAGGTATAAATAGTACGCATCGCCATATCTATAGGTACAAAAAAAATCGAGCTATCCTCTACTCTCTACTCAGACCCTGATTCCCTTATCCTAACTTAGGCATCGGAGGGTCGCCCAGCTTAGCCAGGGTCACCTTTACCTGCTTTCCTGGTACAGGTTCCAAAGATTATACGTGGTGGTCGACGTAGAGGGAGGGCTGACCGAATTTTGGCATCAACAGTTACCATCTCAAAAGTATAATATAATTAAAAGGGTTGACAAAATCCTCTCTCATGGTAGTTTGGTAGACTTCCAGAGGTATGTCATTCACTTTTGCCTTCGTGCCAGGGTTTCAAGATTACGTGGACCGTGAGATCTTTTCGGCCCAACCGATTTGGGCCATCTTTCAGATGTCACACGTGTCCCATGTTGGTATGTGTATGTGTTGATGGCTGGGCTACACGTGCATTATCTTGCACCCAATTTCCAGTTTAGTAAAATGGAAGTGTACCCTAAGCTTGCTCAAAGGTTCTACCAATCGAGGTTGGCATTATTTGTCCGTCCCTTTCGCCCGGCAATGCCATGATCCAGATCGTTCATCTAGAAGTTCCTACGGTATATGGTCAACTGAAAATAATCTAATCTATGAAGTTCACCATTGTTCATGCTAATAATGGTTATAAACTGCTTTTATAGACCACTCTTTTTAAGTCGATTTGCATGGATGATAAGATATTTGGTGATTGAGAATTTTTTGGTAGAATCATCCATGGCTGGGACTTGTAAATGAAGGGTCTGGATCATCACATGGTGGGGCCCAAAGGTGTAGACCAACAGTTAGCTAGCCCTCGAGAAGAAATTTGTTTTACTTGATTCTTTCTACAGGAATGAAGTTCATGCTCGGCACTAGATTCCCACGAATGGAACACGTGTGTGAGGTCTAACAACTCACTCGCTTCGAAGATCAGGTTGATCTGAACCGTGAAGATGAGCCTCACGTGGATGTTGAATGTGGACTGTTGGTTAATTGCCCTTGACCATCCATCTCTTCTGTATTAGTGTGGTTGACAAGATACTTAGGTTGACCTGATTATTGGGACCAGACAACTACATGTAGGACCCGCAAGAGATCGGATCCGACACGTGGGACAATGTGCCACCTATGACGAGTGAGCGCCGAAAGAGCGTGTGGACCCATGACATAAATATTCCCCCGGCCTGTCGGTACCAACCTAACACGTGAGAGCTGTCCAATCGGTCCATCCGTTGAGAGAACTAATGTTAGGACGCTTGTTAAAAAAGAATTGGCCGATTCAAGACTTAGGTGGGTCACACCACAAGAAACGAGGAGATTGAACGCCAACCATTGAGACTTTCTTGGGGCCTACAAAATTGATGATATTTGTATTTTCGCTTCATCTGGATGGTGGTGACCTTATGAACGGGTTGGATGGCATATAAACATCGTGGTGTGCCATGAATGTTTCAATGGTGAGTGTTTCCATGGCCACTATTTCTTCTGGAGTGGCTCATTTGAGTTTTGGATTTGCTTCATGTTTGGGTTCATGTTCTATCAAGATCTTGCGAAACTCATGGACGGTTCAGATGTCTCATGTGTACATTCGCCTCTTTTTTCAGGATGACTCAGACGGACGCCAATTTCCTCCGAAATCCTATTGAAGGAAGTTCCTTTGCTGGAAACTAAGTCGGGGTCACTACGATGTTTGTGAGAAATTCACCCCGTTTACTTATTTTTTAAAATCATTTTAGGACACAGGGTCAAAAATAACATGGATCAAAGACTCAAGTGAGCTGAAAACGTGAGACGGTTGAAATATTCATGGGATCACATAAGTTTTAAATTAGGATAATATTTATGTTTTCAGTTCATCCCAATCCGAATGACTTTATAAACAGTATGGATGGCATATAAACATCACTATCGACGAGGTTTCAATGGTAGGAATTTTCCTACCCACCTTTTCCTTTAGTGCGGCGCACTTGAGTCTTGGATCCTGTTCACTTTCCGTCTCATGTCCTAACATGAGCCTAAAAAATGGATGAATGGGATAGATTTCTCACAAACATCACGGTGGGCCCACCTAGGTTTCCAGTGCAGGAGCATCCTGCGAAAGGCTTTGGCAGGAAATCCTCGTCCACTCACCCGGGCGTCACTCACGGTGGCCACATGCGATTGCGAAGACATTTCAGCCGCGGGTGGGATGGACGGAGACACACGGGTCTGCCGGTGACTGGATGCATTACCGGGTCCCACCCGACCGAAAGAGTGTGGGACGAGTCAGGCCCCATTTTCCCAATTGGTGGCGTCGAACTGATTCAGAAAAGCCTTAAAACCATGATACACGGCCAAACCATGTTTTCATGGGCCCCACCATTCATTGACCAGATAGAAACCATAACACCTCCTCATTGGAATATCCAAACCGTCCAATTGAATAAACTTCATTCATTGAATCTGCATTAACTTTTCTCCGTTGAATATATGGACCATCTCTTTCACTGTTCTTTGGTGGTCCATTGTTTTCAGAAATCTCAGATTAAGATTTTTTAGGAATGCATCTTCATCATTGTATCTCCATTTAGAATTTGTATCATTGAATATAACCCTAGATTCAACGGCAATAGTTCAATGTATATGTCAGGGTGTATTCCAGCAAACTCATGTAGAAGATTGTGTTTTACTCAAATTTCAACGTCGGTAAGCTCTTGGGTGGTCTGGCAAACGTGGCTAAGATTTAAAAAATCCAGGAATAATAATATCACTGAAATTTCAAAATCGGCAGTTTTCAATTTTCATAAAATCATCCAGAAATTAAAATAATAGTTAACTAATTCATTACATACTTATATAATTAAAAATAAAGAATTATTTATTAATCTACAATCATAGTTTTTATATTCATTGTTAGTGAGATTTTCTTGAAAATATCATAAGAAAAACTTCAAATTTTAAAAATCCTCCAAGAAAATCCCGAGCAGAGAAATTTGTAGATGGGTCACATGAAATTTCTTGTTCTCTTTCAAGTATTGAATACTCTCTCGAAAAAAAAAAAAAAAAAATCATTGTCATGTAGAATGGTAGGTAGTTGGCTGTGCTGCATTCTACAAAAACGGAGATGGTGAAAAGGATAAGAGAGCGGTTTTTTCTGACCAAAGAAGGAATGGGAAATAACACATGCAATACTCATTTATTCTCTCTTACTTCTTTCACAAGCTCTTGTTTCTTTCGTATACATCACAAACCGTATTACTCCAAAGCATAACGTGCAGCCTTGTCTAACATCTCCGTCGTGTTGAAAACTACTTATCTTTTCTGTCGGTAATTGGGAGAGATTCGGATATTAAGGGACAATAGTAAGATGATAGTTTACCACTGTTTTAAAATGTTATTGATTCTTTCATGGAGCCTTGCGTCCATGCAAGGAGATCCAAACTGTCCAAATTAATCCTGGGGATCAGAGTTGATGGAGAATAGCTCGATTATCACGATTATCACGCTACGAGACCGTCTAGCTGATTGCTATCACATGGATGGATGGTGTTGAAAATGAAATTGTCAGTGGTCCAAATTCAATACGTGGAGTCAAATTTCTAAAATATTTTAACCATTTTCATTTACAAGCATCGCTGTCGACAACGGGCCTAATGATTTGGCTGGTCTGGAGATCCATGTATGTCCATCACTGCCACTTGAAAAATGGTGGTGAACTATTAGGGAAATGACGCTCAGATCTAGAAGACAGTTCATTTGCTGTCCACGTGATGGGTTGAAACTGAGTTGTTTTGGACCCGGGATGGCTCGCGGTTCACACTCAAGTGCGTGACCATAATAAATGTACACGTGTCACTGACCAAACATCCGAAATCTGAATATCCCTGAAATCAATGACAAGAGCGACATAGATACGGAAGATCAGGTGGACGGCCGACGAAGACGTACAATGGTATGTAACAAAGGTCGGACTCGGACTCGGTGCTGGAAAAGCCCGTGGGCTCCACCATGATCTATGTGCTTTATTTATCCACGCCGTCCATCAAAATTTTAAGCTCATTTTAATACGTGATACTAAAACAGAGGCAGATATAAATATCAGGTGGACCACACTATAAGAAAAGGCAGTGAATGAATTCCCGCCGTTAAATACTTCTTGGGGCCCACAAGTTTTAGATCAAGCTGATACTTGTGTTTAACCTTCCTAAAAAGTATGTTTGCGCAAATCAGAAGGTTGGATGGAAGATAAACATTAAAGTAACACTGAATTTTTTTTAATGGTTGGCGTTCCGTCCCCACTGCTTCCTATGGTGTCCACCCGAGATTCAGATCTACCTCAGCTCATGCTCTAATATGAGCTTTCAAGATGGATGGACGGCGTGGATAAAATACATACATCATGTGGAGCGGACAGAGCTTTTCCAACACCGACCAGTGTCGACTTGGGTATTCGGTCGCTGCCTAATCCGAGTCCGTAAACGTCCCCCATCCCACTCCCATAGTAGTTTTGCACCGTTTAGAAATGGCGATAATTACTCAACCGGTCACATGACAGAGTTGCAACCCATACTTAAGTTGCTGGACCCAACCATGTAGCATAGCCGACGAATGACTTTGAGAAGATAGTTTTAACCAGGGATTTTGACCATATTGGCATTGTTGTACTGTAAAATTCTTGAAAGATTTTGGACCTTCCAAATATTGGTGGCCTTTGACAAGCTTTAGAAATTCAAAATGCCCCGTTGCCGATTTAGTGGTTGTATGGTTCTTTAGTGGATAAAAAACGCCATAATTATTGCTCAGATCGTGACATCACCAGAAGCCTTTTTGTGTGTGGGCAAGGCCAAACTCTTGAGGCCCACATTGATACATGTGTATAATCCATGCCGCTCATCCTTTTTGCCGTGTCATTTTAGGTCTAGAGTTCAAATATCAGCCTGATCCAAAGCTCATGTGAGCCACATAATAGAAAATAATGGTGACAGTAGTGTTGGTGTATTTTTATGGGACGGCTTCTCCGAGACGGATCTTCTTCCACTTGTATGATCAACAATATCAAGGGGACCCTTACTATAGCCGGGGAGCCTCCGATGCTTAAGTCAGTTGTCTGATCAATGACAAAGGGTTTTTTCAGTTCTGTATTGCGTACCTTCCTCTGTAAAAAGCTTGGATATTTATAAGTCTTGGGAATCCTCATCATACGAGAATTCTTCTCCTGATTATCTGAAAATTTACTCCTCCTCGTTGATTGCTCTCGATCCCGAAAATCTCGGGATCGGATACCTGTATCCCTGAATTTTTGGAGCAGCATTTGCATTCATTCTGCCTTCTCTTGTCTCGACTCGGTCGTTACCGACTCTAGGAGAGTCGACCGACTCAGGAGGATAAGTTCTTTGCCTTCTCACGGACGGAATAGTCTCGGTGTTTGTCCGTCATCCTTCCTTACTCCGTGATCGACAGAACCAACTCGTTAAGTCAGTTTTATTCCATCGGTTGGGTGGCTTAGAATACGCTCGGCCATCAGTAGGCTTAAGCAGACGAGGTTATCACTCCGACAGAGCGCCTTTAATCATCTTTTGCTTATGCCCCTTGGCCTATCCTTTATTCTCTCGGCTCTGACCGTTGTCTCACTCTTCGGGCAGCGTCAGCAGAGTCGACCTACTTAGAATCCGAGTCTCCGGACTTAACATATTTTTCCCCAACAGTAAGCACCCCTTACTCCTTATGTCGTTCACGGTATCAAGGGGTAATGAGTTTTTAGGTCGGTTCGTGTTAGAGTCCAAGGTTATGATGAGGCGTTTAATGCTCTTTGTGTCGTTCCTGACGTACGACGATGCGTCTCCCGAGGCCACACGTGCGGCCAACCGTCAGGTCGTTTCGTCCGCGTATGAGATTTGGACGCGTGACGACGACGTTACCGCTGTCAGTCAGCGTGCGCCACATGTCGAGCGGGGGAGTCGAGACGAGCGACAATTCGCTTTTTCATTAAAAGCCCTGCCACGTGGCGCGGCTATAAAAACGCCGGGCGGGAGGACCATGCGAATTTTATTTTCGCGTTCCTTCCTCCCGCCCGTATCCTCTTCCGTGTTTTCCTTCCTCTTCTTCTTCCTTCCCTCCGCTGTCGTTTCTTCCTTCGTCAACTTCCTTTGCATCCGCTGTCATTTTTTCCGGTGAGTTCTTTCCTCCCATTTTAATAAACTTTAATAGCTGCGCGTGGCTCTTAGAGCCCCCGAGAGGGGATGTCTGGAGATGAGGGTGTCCCAACATCTCTGGGACGTTGCGGAACCACCCCCCTACTGACGGAATTTACTGTCGGCGCTAATGTCGCATTCCGGCTTGTAAGGGGGCCGACGACTCATCGGCTGAGCGCCCCGCTCAGGCCGGCCCGTCCAGTGGTGGAGTGTCTCTGGTGACCCGTCCAGGGAGACCTAACCTTGGGATGGATCAGCTTGAGGAGGAAGAAGGAGAAGATGAAATATTTATAGGCGAAGGGATGGCTGTTCCAAACCCCGTGAACCAAACTGTGGAAGCCTTTGAGTCCTCTTCAAAGGGGGAAGAAGGTGAAGACGAGCCGAGTGGTCTCGTCGCCTCAATTTTAACTGAATCCGACCTAAATCGGATCAGGGCTAGATATCATGTCCCTGACTCGGTCCTACTCTGTCTCCCTCGTTCGGGAGATTTGCCCACCATCTCCCTGCGGGGATGGTCGTAATTTTTCAAGTCGTGATGCAATGTGGCTTGCCCTTGCCACTTCAGCCCATTGCTCGTGATTTCTTGTCCCGAGTCAAAATAGCTTCCGGTCAAATTGTTCCGAACGCGTGAAGAAATTTATTCAGGTGTGCCGTGTTGTGGGTCAAGTTAAAACAGCCTTCTCTTACAGTCGACGAGTTCCTCTACCTCTACCAAGTCAGACCAAATCCAAACTTTCCTGACCTCTACTTCCTGAATGCGTGGAGAGGTAAAGGGGGGTTTTTGATAACCGACCCACCCACTTCTAACAAGTACTGGAAGGAGAGGTGGTTTTGGGCTTGCGGTCAATGTGAGTCGGCCGATACGTGGCCGTACGAGCCTCAAGTCTCTCACACATTTCGGAGAGCAGGTGACTTGGTGAATCGGCCCGATAATCTCTCTTCATTTTTTTTTTTTTTACACTGTCTCGTGCTGACCAGACCTCATAATGCCTTCCAGATATTTTGAAGAAGAGGGAAAAACTTGAGTCCGAGGCTCTAACTTGGATAAGAGAGCTGAGGAAGCTGAGCGCAGAGGAACGGTCTTGGAAGTTGCTGCTGCAACCCGAGCACCTCCATCTCACGGGTATAGACTCATTCGTCTCATATAACTCGTCCCGCTCTACTTCATCCTTTCGGTTTCCTGTCTAACTCATCTTCGTTCTTCTTTTTAGACCCTCCTGAGGCTCGCCCCTTTCTCAGGTCGGCTTTCGATAACATGGCCGAGTCTCTCCCATTCTTGAAGCCACTTTCCAAAGTGAAGGCCCCTCCGAGGTCGGCTCTGTTGTCGGGGTCTCGACCTTCAAAGCAGTAGAAAACTGCTGCAAAGGCTAAGGAGCCGGCTGCCCCGCCTGCTCCTGTCCCTGCGGCCTTCCAAGTAGTCATACTTTTCGACCCCGACGAGAGGGTGGATGAGGCGGAGCCGAGACTTTAGGTGTCTCAGTCAGCTCCCGAGCCAGCACCTGTCGTTGAAGAGGTCCCGAGGCCGAGAGAGGTCCCAAGCGGGGAATCTTCTAGAGGGGAGATGACTCAACAAGAGTCTCCCCTAGCCAAGGTCATTTCGGGGATGATCCCTTGGGCCCTCGCTCACGGTGGAGAGAAAGACTTCGCCAGCTACTACAATGCCCCGACTATGCAGACTCTCGGGCACACGGTGAGGTTACTCTTTGAGGTAAAATCCTCTCTACTTCTCCGCTATTCTCGACTAAGTCCTTTTTCATAACTTATTGTCTCCTATTCGCAGCTGACACCTTGCCTTGTTAAAGCCTTCTCGGAGCTGACTGCTGCCCAGAAACTCGCGGTCGAGACAGAGACTGCGAGGAGGATTGCGGCCGAGGCGGAGGGTCGCAAAGAGATTGCCGAGGGTCGGATCGGCATCATGACTGACGATCTGTCAATTGCTCGGAAGGCGGCCGAGGATGCCAGGAAAGCGGCCGAGGATGCACTGGTGGTTCTTGAAGGAGCCAAAGCCGACAACGCCCATCTGACCTCACTCCTAAAGGAGGCTGAGGAAAGGCATCGACATCTTCTTCAAGTCCACGGCGTGTGCGACAGCACTCTCGCTCGGGCGGATGCCGACGCTGCTGCCCTAATCCAAGAAGCTCAAGAGGAGGCGCGCCGAGCCAAGGAGGCAGAAGGACGAGCCGTAGACGCCTTCCTTGAATCCTCGGAGTTTAAAGAGGAGAGGGACCGCCTTTATCAAGGTGGTTACAAGGCCTTCGTCTTGAAGATGAGGGCGGCCTTCCCCGATCTCGACCTCTCCACCTTTGAGGTCGACAGTCCTGTTGCCGATGCTGCTGATGGTGAAGCCGCCGACGGAGAGGCCCCTGCCGCGGATGCCATTGCTGACGAAGTCGGTCCTTCTGTCGCTGCATAGGGGATAGTTCCCGATTAAGAGGGGCATTTACTCTGTCGGAGATTGTATTATCTTTTTTTTTTTTTGTAATCCGACATTGCGCACTTAGAAAAAATGGAATGAAACTTTTTATTGATTTCAATTACATCTCTCTTCTATTGTTCTTTAGCACTTTCTATTTTGTCTTACGGGTAATAGGTCTTTAGATGTTCGACATTCCAAGGATGAGGCAACAGTTGCCCATTTAAATCTTCCAGCCGATACGTCGCGGGGCGGACGGTACTTGAGATGATATAGGGACCTTCCCAATTGGGTCCCAACATGCCCGCTCCGACTTCCTTCATGTTTGGGAACGTTTTTCGGAAGACCATATCCCCTGCTCGGAATCGTCTAATTTTGACTCGACTGTTGTAAAACTGAGACACTTGTCTTTGTCGGGTCATCATCCGTATTCGAGCTCTTTCCCTTCTCTCGTCCAACAGATCGAGCCCAAGCGACAGGAGTTCGTTATTTTCTCGTTCACTATATGTGTTGACTCGGGCCGAGCAAATACCGATCTCAACTGGGGCAACTACTTCCGAGCCGTAACAAAGAGAGAAGGGAGTTTCTCCCGTGGCAGTCCGTGTTATAGTTCGATAGGCTCACAATATACTTGGAAGTTTCTCGGCCCATGCTCCTTTTGTTTCGTCGAGCTTCGTTCGGAGATGCTGCTTTATAATTTTGTTAACAGCCTCGACCTGTCCATTTGTCTGAGGGTGATGAGGCGAGGCATACACGTTTCGGATCCCGAGATTGCTGCACATCTCACGAAATTATTTATTATCGAACTGCCTTCCATTGTCGGTAATAATAGTCCGAGGTATCCCGAAGCGACAAACGATATTTTTCCAAACAAAGCCTGTGATTCTTTGCTTAGTAATTTTTGCCAATGGCTCAGCTTCGGCCCACTTTGTGAAATAATCTACTACAACTACAACGAATTTAGTTTGACCATTTTTCAGAAGAAAGGGCCCGATGATGTCGATCCTCCACTGTGCAAAGGGCCACGGTCATGACATCGGAGTCACTTTCTCGGGGGGTTGTCTCGGGATAACCGCAAATCGTTGACACTTTTCACACCTTTGAACGAATTGCTTAGAATTATGCTGTATAGTCGACCAGTAGTACCCCTGTCGCAAAACTTTATTAGCGAGCGAACATCCCCCTGAGTGGTTTCCATATATTCCTTCGTGTATCTCCCGTAAAACATAGTCGGCTTCATAGGATCGACACATCTTAGTAAGGGAGCATAAAATCCTTTTTTGTATAGTACCTCATTCAAGATGGTGTAGCACGACGCTCGAACCTTTAACCACCATGCATCGGTGTGGTCTTCGAAAGTTCTCCATTGTTGAGATAACGGACGATTGGATCGAACCAAGTAGTTTTTGAGTCGATAGGAAGTAGAGCCGAGTCTATCGGCTCATTTATACTCGGTTCAGCTACATATTCGATCGGGACCGACCGAGGTATGTCGTTTTCGTAGGCTGAGGTGAGCTTCTCTAACAAGTCAGCTTTGGCATTGTCAGTCTTGGGTATTCGAATTACCTCACATTTCTGGAATCCGCCGATTAATTCTTTAGTTTTTTCCATATATGCCTTCAGTTGCTCTTTCCGAGTTTGATAAACACCGAAAACTTAGTTAATGACCAACTGCGAGTCACTAAAAATGTTGAGATGAGTGGCGCCTAAACTCGCGGCGAGTCTAAGGCCAACTAATAAGGCCTCGTACTCTGCTGTATTGTTCAATGCTTGAAATCTAAGTCGCAAAGTATACTGCATACAAGTTTGATCGGGAGTTTCTAATACCACCAGGGCCCCGCTTGCTTTGAAGTTGGATGAACTGTTGACGAATAACTTCCAGAGAGCCGGGTCGGGTAATGGACCGAGAGAGGAAGAAGCCACTGGTTCAGTAACCTTCTCAGAATCAGGTATCGTGTTATAATTGGAGGCCACTTTAACAAGGAAATCGGCAACAGCTTGCCCTTTTATAGCTATCCTCGGCCTATAGTGTATGTCAAATTCGCTTAATTCGACAGCCCACTTTGTAAGTCGGCCAGAAGCTTCTGGCTTTTGAAGAATCTGGAGTAACGGTAAGTCGGTCACAACGATGATGGTATGAGCTTGAAAGTATGGCCAGAGCCACCGCAAGGATTTACCAGAGTTAAGGCAACTTTCTCGAGCTGAGGATACCTTGTCTCTGCTGGTAATAAGGCTTTGCTGACATAGTACACTGGTAGCTGCCTCCCTTCAATCTCTCGTATTAAGGCCTAGCTGACTGCTGCATCGGATACAGCCAGATATAATAATAACGCTTCTCTTGGCTCGGGCTTAGACAACAGTGGTGGGGACCCGAGGTAAGTCTTCAGTTCTTGAAATGCTTTTTCACATTCTTCCGTCCACTCCATCGTCTGTCGTCCCTTCAATTGCTTGAAGAACGAGAGACATTTGTCTATGGTTCGGGACAGGAAGCGATTAAGCGCAGTTACTCTCCCTATCAACCTTTGAATGTCTTTGATTATTTTCAGAGACTCCATATCAAGTAAAGCTTTGATTTTCTCGGGATTCGCTTCGATTCCTCGCTAGCTAACGAGGAAACCGAAGAATTTTTTCTAGCTTACACCAAAAGCACACTTGCTAGGATTCAACTTCATTTTATACTTACGTAAAGTCAGGAACATTTCTTCCAGGTCCGCCACATGGTCGGCTGCTTGTACATTTTTGACGAGCATATCATCGATATATACTTCCATCGTTCGACCGATCTGCCGAGTGAACATTTTGTTCACTAACCTTTTATACGTTGCTCCGGCATTCTTTAAACCAAATGGCATCACTCGGTAACAGCAAAGTACTTTATCGGTGACAAAGGTAGTTTTTGATTTATTATTTTCATGCATTACAATTTGATTGTAGCCTGAGTAGGCATCCATAAAACTAAGCAATTCATGACCCGCAATACTGTCTACCAGCTGATCAATGCGAGGAAGAGGGAAGCTGTCCTTAGGGCAGGCTTTGTTCAAATCTGTATAATCTATACAGACTCGCCACTTCCCATTAGCTTTTTTTATGAGTATAACATTGGCTATCCACTCTAGATAGTATATCTCCTCGACGAATTTGGCTTTAAAGAGCTTGCCGACTTCCTCTTCAATGACAGCATACCTTTTCGGGCCGAGAGGGCGACGCTTCTGTCGAATGGGCCTGTAAGTTGGGTCGATGTTGAGTCGGTGCGTTATGACCGAGGGATCGATCCCGGGCATGTCTTCGTGGCTCCAAGCAAATATATCAACATACCGCCAAAGCAAGGCGATCATTTGTTCCCTAAGAGGTGGACTTAGAGACGAGCCGATTTACACTACTTTTGACGTGTCTATCCCGGTTAACGGTTCCGAGACGAGTTCCTCTATCGGTTGCCCCCATTCATGAGATCCGATTCGAGGGTCCAACGATTCGATCATCGATACTTCCGTCGGCGCCTTTTCTGCGGTGGCATAGCATCTCCGGGAATCTTGTTGATCTCCTTGCACAATTCCTACTCCTTACTCAGTCAGAAATTTCATGGAAATGTGGTAAGTGGATACCACGGCTTGAAGGAGGCTTAGGGATGGTCGGCGACCAGGAAGTCGACCAGCGCAGTTGTTTGGTGAGGCGCAGTTTCGGCAGTGAGTGGTAGTGAAACGACTCCCTCGGGAAGCACTTGTCCACCTGAGAATCCTATGAGTGGAGTTCGGACCGGTCGCAAGGTCGGCCGTTCTATGCCCATCTTGTCGAATGCTTGGGTGAACAACACATTTGTCGATGACCCTGTGTCCACTAATATTCAAAAAACTTTCTTATTGGCGATAGTGAGAGCGATTGCGAGCGCATCGTCATGAGGATGATGAATGCTTCGAGCGACTTCTTTAGTGAACGAGATACAATATTTCTCTCTTTTCTTTTCCTTGGGAGGCCGGGACAACAGAAGAATCTCGGACTCCGGACGATTGATGCTTCTGGCATGATTTTTTCGTGCATTATTGGAGTCCCCACTGCCTTGATGCCCTCCGATAATCATCCGGATCTCTTCTGTGGGCCGATATTCACTCGGCCCTACTGGAGCACCAAATCCTTCTGTATGTTCTCTTAGTCGGCCTTCTTTAATTAGCCACTCGATCTCATCTTTCAAGTGATAACAATCACTTGTGTTGTAACCATGGTCACGATGATAGTGGCAATACTTGTTCTTATTCTGACGATTCGGATTTCCTCGGAGTTTTTCGGGCCAGTTAACGAAACCTTCGTTCTTGATTTCCATTAACACTTGCTCTTAAGATTTGTTCAGGAGGTGTATGTGGAAAATCTCCTGTCGGGTCGCTTTTCCGACTTACCGTCGTCTCGTGCCCGGTCATCTTTTCGCTTCTTCCCTCCAGCTGAGTCGGCTTCTTTCTTGGCCGGGTCTTTTGCCGAGGATTTTACATTCTGGACCTTCTCCCGTAGGAGTCGGGTTTCTTCAGTGTCGGCGTTTTTGTCTGACCGAACCATAAATTGCCCAGAGTCTCGGACGGATTTTTATCCAGTGACGCCAAAAAGGGTTTATCTCTCACCCCTTGCATGAGAGCGTTAAGAGTTGTCTCCTTAGAATGCTTTCGAACCTGCAGAGATTCAAAGTTGAAGCGCTTGATATAGTCTTTCAACAGCTCTCCTTCTGAACTATGTTGTTCAGATGTGCGGGCGGCTTTAGCTTCTTTTTTCCGTCGATAAAATTATTGAGGAAGGTGTCACTGAGCTCGGCGAATGACTTAATTGATTTCGATTTTAATTGCTTAAACCAAAACCGAGCCACATCAGTCAGGGTAAGGGAGAAGGCTCGACACATAACAGCCCGATGCATCGTGCAACTCCATATAGGTTCAGAAGCATTCAACATGCTCTGTGGGATTGGTTTTTCCGGAGAAGTTATCTGAGGTAAGCGTAACCTCTCCGGTAACCGTGCCTGCATTACTTCGTCCACAAATGGAGAAGCTTTTTTCTCGAATTTGGTCGGGTTCGAGTTCCGACCGTTCTTCATGTCTGTCATCTCTCGTTCCATCTTTTCCCGGACCTCATTTTTGAAGTCTTGCATATCGGCTTTCCAGGGTTCCATACACTCCGTCATTTCTTCTAAAGGGATCCGACTTCGCTTCCTCTGATCTATTCTATGTCGCAGATCAGAGGGAGGCAAAACAGCCGTTGCAGAGCGAGCCGGCGCTGGCTGACTCAGTCCTTGATGCTGACTCGCCTGTCGAGGCGACTGTGGAGCAGCAGGCTGCTCTATAGATGCTGACGGGAGAACCTGTGCCGACTCGTGACGCTGCTGCATCTGCTGATTACACAGTTGTTCCAGCATGTGTTTCATAACAGCCATCTCGGAACGCATCTCTTAGACTTCTCGATTCAAGTGTGCGTTCCCTCCGTTAGGCTGGCTGGTAGTCGCTGGCGGTGCTGTTGGGGGAGCTCCCTGAGCTGTGCTAGCAGCAGCCTCCCCCGCGTCATCTGGATCCGTCCTCCTAGTTCTTGCCATTTGATGAATCGTAGAAAACGGCTTTTTGTCCGTATCCCACAGACGGCGCCAAACTGTTGGTGTATTTTTATGGGACAGCTTCTCCGAGATGGATCTTCTTCCACCTGCACGATCAACAATATCAAGGGGACCCTGGCTATAGCCTGGGAGCCTCCGATGCTTAAGTCAATCATCTGATCAATGGCAAAGGGTTTTTTCAGTTCTGTATTGCGTACTTTCCTTTGTAAAAAGCTTGGATATTTATAAGCCTTGGGAATCCTCATCATACGAGAATTCTTCTCCTGATTATCTGGAGATTTACTCATCCTCGTTGATTGCTCTCAATCCCGAAAATCTCAGGATCGAATACCTGTATCCCTGGATTTTCGAAGCAGTATTTGCATTCATTCCGCCTTCTCTTGTCTCGGCTCAGTCGTTACTGACTCTAGGAGAGTCGACCGATTCAGGAGGATAAGTTCTCTACCTTCTCACGGATTGAATAGTCTCGGTGTTTGTCCGTCATCCTTCCTTACTCCGTGACCGACAGAACCAACTCATTAAGTCGGTTTTATTCTATCGGCTGGGTGGTTTAGAACACGATCGGCCTTCAGTAGGCTTATGCAGACGAGGTTATCACTCCGACAGAGCGCCTTTAATCGTCTTTTGCTTATGCCCCTTGGCCTATCCTTTATTCTCTCGGCTCTGACCGTTGTCTCGGACTCTTCGGGCAGCGTCAGCAGAGCCGACCTACTTAGAATCTCAGTCTCCGAACTTAGCATATTTTTCCCCAACAAGTAGCACCCACTGTTGAAACTTTCCAAGCCCACTGTGATATATATTAGAAGTGGACACTGCTCAAGTCAGGATTTTTTGAGCCTACGGTGAGCTAGCCGACAAGGTGGACGGAACGGATCACCTCAATGTGGGCCTTCGAGCATGGTACCAATGGCTAGTCTTTCATTTGATAGTAAAGGAAGTGAATATATAACAAAACAACTACAATCCATATAACCGGACAAATACGACCCATACAACATAACAATCACTACCCATATAACAAGACAACTACGATTCATGACAACTACGACCCTTATAACATGACAACTACGACATATGACAACCACGACCTATATAACATGAAAATCTCAACCCTTGCCATATTACAACCACAATCCATCTAACATACAATCATGACCCACATAACATAACAACAACGACCTTGACCTTTAATACATTACAACCATGACCTTAATCCATAGTGTAGGCAGTAAACAAGTGACAATCTCAACCCTTAATACATAACAACCCCAACCTTTAACACATCACGACCCCAACCCTTAACACATGATAACCATGACAACCTCGGCCCTCACAACCTCAATTCTTAACATATGAGGTCGTGGTTGTCATGTAGTAAGAGTTGATGTTGTGATATGTTAAAGGTTGAGATTGTCATTTATTCACTGCTTACACTACTAAAAATGGATCGAAGGCTAGGGATTAAGGTCATGTTATAATGTAATAAGGGTCGTAGTCGTGGTTTTCATGTTATGTGGGTTGTGATTGTTATGTTAGATGGGTTGTGGTTGTAATAAGATAAGGGTTCAGGTTTTTATATTATATGGGTTGTAGTTGTTATGTTATATGGGTCGTAGTTTACTGGCAAAAAACAGGACAATGCCGATGGCTAAAAACTGTCAGCAATGACCTTCCTCGACGGCTTTTAGCTGTCGCATGGTCCGTCGGTAAAGCATGCATCGGTATTGTTCCCCAACGGATCAAAACCGTCGGTCTTTCTGGTGGTAAGGGCGACAGTCAAAACCGTCAGCATTTTCGACGACTAAGGGTGACGGTCAAAACCGTTGGTGTTTTCAATTAATTAAAAAAATTGAAATTTTATTGAATTTTGATGATATATTTGATTTTGATTTCTTCATTTTCTATTGTGTAGACTTACCTTCTCAAATAGATGATTCAATACACATTCAAAACTAAACATACCCATTTCTCCAAAGCCCTGAACGAACCAATCTATTTGAGAAGGTAAGTCTACACAAAAGAAAATGAATAAATCAAATATATCATCCAAATTTCAAATATTTGGATTGGACATGCTTTAAAAAAGAGAAACAAAGAGGGAGACAGAAGCTTTGGATATCATAGAAAGCCTTGCAGAAATTTTAAAATCATACTAAAGCGGCAAGATCAACCCCACTTAAGATTACATAAGAGTTCCAATTGAAAGATACAACTGAATGAATTACCTACTCAAGAATCTTAAGAGTCACAATCTCAAATAGAAATTCATAAAACCATAAGATACAATGGTCAAACTAAGGATATTGCTAGATTTACCATAAACGTTTTCTCCATTGAGATTATCTAAAAATAAAACTACAACAAAAACCACTGTTGTTTGGGCTGTCCACAAGGTAACTAGATTTGTGGCTAGCCAAGGGTCTCTAACTCATTTAAACAGGTCTAGATTCAATTTTCAAACACGTTTAAAAAATGAGTCACAGTTCTACCAGCTTGGACCCATTTACAAAAAATTGGGTCAAGGTACCAAGATTGCAATTGTATGTGCGCTAAAGGTGGTGAGATTAGAGAATGGGTTAGATTCGTAGTTGCAGATAACAAAGGAACATCTAGATTGAGCTCTAGTAATTCCATGATTTGAAGGATAGACTTGATGCCGAATCCACAAATTGCCCATTGAATACGGGAATGTAGCTTTGCTTGAATATGGCGACGTCCCTTGTTGATCTAAAACAGTCAAAGAGAATTACAATTGAAGTAAAAAATAATAATAATTATAATAAAAAATAAAAATAAAAATGAAGAGGGCAAGCAGGTAATCAGACACTCAAATTGTTTTGTTAGTAGGAGATAAATTTTAAAATATAATTGCCATTATCTTTATTAACATGGAAAATGAAATGAACATTAGCATCCTTGTCTTGTGTGAAGGAAAAGAAAAACCATGTATCTAAGAGATGGTCTAAAGTCCAAACAGTTGGACAATAAGTTATGGTTCACCTAGTGGGGATAACTTCAACCTTTCATGTGTGTGAAATAAGACAGATCCCAATCTCAAGTGGATCAATAACTATGTATCAAAGCCGTTCATTCATTTTTCCAGCTCATTTTAGAGCATAGTCTGAGGAAATAAGGCAGATCCCAATCTCAAGTGGATCACACCACAAGCAAAAATTGGTAATTGAACTCCCATTACTAAAATTTTCTAAATGCCCTCTGTAATGTTTATTTATCATCCAATTTGTTGATAAGGTCACAATGACCTAAATGAAGGTAAAACATAGAATAACATTTTGATCCAAAACTTGTGGCCCCCAGAAATCCCTACTGTGGTTCACATGAGATTTTGTATCTACCTCAATTTTGGTATAATGCCCTCAAATGAGCTGAAAAAACAAATGAAAAAAAAAGAATGGATGGTGTACATCTACAACACATACATCGAGGTGGGCCACACATTCAGGGCCTCACTCACTAAACTGTTAAATTGTTACCCTGCCTCATTAAATCCGCAACCCCTAACGACATGTCTTTCATCAAAGCACACATCCTTCCTCAGAAATCCCATGAAACTAACAAACACTATCAGCCCAAAACTGCAAAGTGGACACCTAGCATTTCAAAAGGTCGTAGCCGCTAAATAAAAACTCATAAAGGAGGTCCCGAGTCTAACGTGTTGGATTACATTAATAGTCCACCTTGCAAATAACTTTCAAAAACCTAAGATCCAACATGCAAATCAGAGTGCATCAAAACAAAGACATCAGCTATGGAGAGTATCTAACACAACTTCTAGAGGATGATACTAAAATTTTTGTAGTATCCAACATACTTGGAACCCATCAGTACTAACTAGAAATTATGTTGACATGCCTCTCAGGACAAATCTGCTCTCCCCCTGGGAGTTGTTCATATTCTGTGTTGTCGATAGACAGCTCATTCATGATTGGGACATGCAGAGAGAAAACGAAGAAACTGTGTAAAATGATGTGTAAAAGACACATCCACATGGTGTAAAATGATTTCCCGTCAGGACAATGAAAAGTTGTGTTTGATATCAGCACATTATAGCAGTATTGAATCAGTAATATTAAATTACATATAGTTTGTGTGAGCCCCAGCTCCATTCCAGTCTCCCTAGTAAGGAAGCATTCCATAGACAATTGGTGACACTAGCATTTATGGCACATGCATGCATTGTCCTTGTTTAGTTTTTTTTTTTTTTTTTGGAAGTTTCACATGTATAAAATAAATGGATTTTGACAGACAAAAGGGGGAAGCTGTCAACCCAGACTACTTGTGTCGGAATTGCCTGCATGCAAACACTAACACAACATTGCTTGCATGCAAACCGCCCCAAAGCCATGCATCATTTGCTGCACTCATAGGGGGAGAGCATCCTGTCCATGGGGCCATCACATCTTTTCCATTGTAGAAGGGGAACTTACTCGAATGGCAATCCTTATGGCCCCACAAATCAAAGGTTGACACCAATTAAGGCATAGTACGTAAACTTGACACTCAAAATCAGAAGGAAATAAAAAAATAAACAAGTGAAACATCTGTAGAAACTTTAAGCCATCCATGATACAAATACTGCCATGACACAAATTTAGCTTCTCTAGCTAAATTTGGAACCCCGACCATTCTATTCTGAACATCCATTTAATAGAACACTAATTCTACGGTTGGCTATGTTCAATCCACAGTTGAGCCCTATGGTTTGGACAGATTGGATTGAAATTCTCAACAATGGACATGTACAGTGGATGAGACACCACAAATTAAAAGATGGTGGTGAACCATCATCATGATGATCCTACTTTCAAATTCTGTTCTATTACACATTTGTACTTGACAACAGCTTACAAGTGGAAATTACACATGAAAGAAGGAAAAGCATTGAATATGATCAGTGCAGCTCAAACATCCAAGGAAAAAAAACCTAACTAATCTTTGAAAATTCTAATGAAAGAACATAAATTAGTAAACTTAAAATGGTAAGAGAACAAAGTGCCGGGGGGGGGGGGGGGGGGGGGGGACTCCAAAACCCAGAAATATGACCACAAATACTAGAAAACATAAGCAATTGGTGTAACAAGAAAAAGATGGAGGATCTTTACTAGTTCATAGAATCTTGCAAATCGGAATTATATGTATGGAAGTGAAAACCCATCACTCAGATAAGACATCAAATACCAAATCAGAAAAAAAAAAAAAAAAAACCAATTGAATTTCTGCAAATTCAGATGGAAGCAACGCATACAAGAGCAAAAACAATCCTGTGAACTCACCACAGCAACAGATTCTATGAGGAAGAGAAGGAACCAAGTTACCTCAATGGAAGGCAGGGTTACAGAGACATGGAGATCTTTTCCACCATGAACAGCTTCCCTCATGGTGATGCAGTGAGAGCTCTCAACATTCTGATGGACGCTCCAGATGTTCTACACATGCACAACATTGGCACGAGAGGAGTACACAAGTTAAGACCTGCTATGCATGCATGTGGAATAAGAAAACTTCAGCATTTAATGGTCATCTTATGTGAACCCTTCCTTTATAATCACTATTCCAAGCAAATTTGGAAATTTTATCAGGAGATAAAGTCCCTTCTTTTAGGCTTCATTTAGGGCCAAATGTCCCTGCATATCATGATCAGTCTCACATTTTTTGTCGCTAAAAAAATGGAAACTGCAATAGACAGGTAACATTTTCCCACATTGCCCAATCCAAATAGCAAGAGCCACTCTCATCTAAGTGCATACTTCATTCATTGACAAAAGCGGCAACTGCCAAACGCACACTTAGCTACATCCTTGGATTGGGGTTATGAAAGTTCATTGTATCCTTTCTCGTCACTAATCAACACTGTTGGATAAAAAGTAGAAAAGAAACCTGGAGTTCTATAAACGCATGAATCATTAGTACTCAATACACTGCATACAAACAAGGCTACTTTGTCAACACTAGAAATGGTACTGTCATTTTGACAGTTAATAACAACATTTTAAATCGATGCTCTATTTAAGATGTCAGAAATATAACCTCATTTCAGTGCACCAATCTCCTTGCTGTAGTGCTGAACCCAAACTGCGCATGGTATAATGGTCCATAATCCAGACTTTTCATCAGGCAGGTCCCACCAGGAACATTCCACATTATGCAAATCATAGGAAGACCAAAAGTTTCTAGAATGCCATGCTGGTAGAACTTGTTAAATACAGATCTTTAATTAAGGAAAACTCCACTTCCCTGAATTTGATGTAAACAGTTCATCATTGAAGCGAGTCTGCACAAAATAAGGGAAAACAAAAATCAGAACCTTGAAACTGCAATTACATCTCTCATATATTGATCCAGAGGACACACCAATGTAGATCTGCACAAGAAGAACACTGAGGGAGCGAATAAACCTACCTTTGCTGGTGTTGGAACAAGAGGATAACAGTTTACAAAGACTTCTGTTTCGATTATGGGGCAGTCAATCTACTTCAAGACAGGGAATAAAGAAATTGTCATGTAAGTTGTTGATGTCAGGATCAACCGAAGCTGTACAAATAAAATACAATATAGTATCTTGGCTTTGGCGATCCCTGAAGAAAGAATAGTGGTTAATCTGTAGTTTCAAGAATACAAATCTGATGGCTAAAGCAATTTCTTCAGGTGGTCTGACTTATATGAAAATTGAAGCTGATTCTAACATTCTTCATCCCAAAGAAGATTATTGAATTCCTTCAAACCCATTGCAATGGATTCTCATGCACAAATGACTTGCTGCTGAACTGCATCCTCAAATGCCTTTTTTTGCAGGTCAACTGGGTTTGTACCCAAGACCCAATGTTGAAATGCATGTTGTCTACCATTGAGCTACAGGCTTCAACCCATCCTCTCTGGCTCAAGTCAGGGTCGAAGCCAATCTTTGAGGTACTTTGCCCATGTGAGCAGAGAAGCTTTCACTTAAATTGGCGAGGGTTTTGGGTAGTAGCTACCTCAAAACCCAGTGCCGGATGCCACAGCACCCCACCAGACCACTATAGTTTGATACACATTCCATAGATTAATTGTTCCATGTGAAATGGAAAAATAAAAATAAAAGAACCGAAACCTGGGTTTTTTAAGAGCCCGAGGTGAGCTTCGTGCCCGTGCAATTGCAAGCTACCCAATGCACCTTACATCAAACAAAAGGAATAAAGGAAGACAGATCATTGGGTTTTTAAAAGAACCAGACTCCTGTGAGTACATGTACCAATGGCTCTAATTGCATATTCATGGGCAATCTAAACACATCCTAAATATACTTTTTTAACCCTGTTATAACGTCCATTACCACTACATAACGAAAACCACCTTACCTATTATATCTGCACAAACCCTAGACAATGAAATCCAGCACCCGAAAGCTCGACTGAAAAATCGAGAATTTTTCTTTTTGGAAACTCCTTTAATTTCTTCATAGAATAAAAATAATAATAAAATCAAAGGAGAAGTAGAGGAAGATCGCTCAAGAGAATTGAGATTGCGATTTTGTTTAGCCGAATGGATGAAATCTCGACAGATATGCAAAGCGAAAAGGGGGAAAGATGAGAATGAGGTGAGATTCGTAGCTTGTTTGGGGCGATTTTTATATATAAAAAAAGGTGGAAATTAGGGTTTGGTGGATCAGAATGTAGAGATGATGGATTTTGAGAGAGATGTCACACCTTTTATCTTTCTCAGCTCTGATTCTAGCTCCGATTTTGCCCTAGATTTTCCGCTGCTCCCACGAGAGAGGGAGAGAGGAAGAGAGGGAGGGGAGGGTTTTCAGGAGAGGAGGGAGGACCGGTGTTTGGGAAATTGGATTGCGTACTGAGTTAGTACGCTTTCATCGTACCGAGTAAACTCAGTTGGGCCCACTGTGAATGTATGTATTTTATCCACACCGTCCATCCATTTTTCCTGCTAATTTTAGGGTTGATCCGAAAATTTCACTAAATCCAAAGCTCAAGTGGACCATACCACAGGAAACGGTGTGGAATAATGATTTCTACCGTTGGAACTTTCCCAGGGCCCACAGTGATGTTTATTTTTCATCCAACCTGTTCATAAGAACCCAAAGTCATGGATGAAGAGAAAACACAAACATCAGCTTGATCCAAAACTTCCGTGGCCTCCAAGAAATTTTCAATGGTAGAGGTTCAGTCACACTATTTCTTGTGGTGTGGTCCACTTGATATTTGTAAATGCTTCATTTTTTTCAAAACAGTCCTAAAATTATCTGTTAAAATGGATGAACGGATGGGATAAAATAAATAAATAAATGTGGACCCCACGGAGTTTACTCAGTACGCTAGGACCCCGATCAGCTACTGACAGGTTAGTAGCGAGACTCACCACTGAAGTGACGTGACGTCACCAAGTTCTGTGGGCCCCACTATAATGTGTGTTGTATCCAGACCGTCCATCCTTTTTGAGACATCATTTCAGGGCATGAGCCAAAGAATGAGGCAGATAGAAGTCTGTAGTGGACCCCACCACAAAAAAACTGTGGAGAGAGTGATTCCCACCGTTGAAACCATCCTAAGGCCCACCATGATGTTTATTTGAAATCCAACCTGTTCAAAAGTTAAAAAAGACATGAAAGAAGGGAAAACACAGTTATCAGCTTGATCTAAAACTTCTATGGCCTTTAGAGGTTTTTAATGGTGGGCGTCAGTCCCCACTGTTTCCTGAGCTGGGGTCAACTGAAGCTTTGGATTTAACTCATTCTTTGAATATTGCCCTAAAATGCTCTCTCCAAATGGATGTACAGCGTGGATGCAAAACATACATCATAGTGTGGCCCATGAAACTGGGTGACGTCATTTCAGTAGCACTCCCAACATAACCTGTCAGAGCTAATCCGCGCCCAGTACGCTGAGGGGGACCACAACACGAAAAACAATTGCCGAGTTGCAGAGCCTTCTTGCATTCGCCGACGGCTATTGGGTTTCTCCGGCTGTTTCTAGTCGTCGGAGACACCGACGGCCAAAAGCCGTCGGGGAAACCGTCACCCGACCATTAACTATCCTTTTTTTGGTAATGGTTCTGTTATATTGGTCATATTAGTTATAGTTATCATGTTATATGAGTCGTGGCTATCGCGGGTCATAGCTTTCATGTTATATGAGGTCATATGTGTCCTATTATATGAGGTCGTAGTCCTGTTATATAGGTCATAGTTATGTTATACGGGGTCGTAGTTGTCATGTTATATGTTCACTTCCTTTACTACTAAATGAAAGACTAGCTATTAGTACCATACCATAAGGCTCACAATGGGGTGATTCGTTTTATCTACCTTATCGGCCAGCTCGTTTTGGGCCCAAAAAACCTTGACTTGGCCGTGTCCCCTTCTAATGTACATCACAGTAAGCCTAAAAAGTTTCAATAGTGGGTGACTTGTCACCATTATTTTCTATCATGTGGCCCACACGAGCTCTATATCATGTTGATATTTGGGCCCTAGCCCAAAAATGACATGATAAAAAGGATGATGTGGATTATACACATTCATCAATGTGGGCCCACAAGTTGGGCCTTGCCCACACCCAAAAAGGTTTTCGTCTACGTCACTTTCTCGGGATTAAAATAATACGTAATTTCTTCCGCACTCTAAACTGTACAACTACTGATCCAAGGAGAATGACATTTTGGTCCAAAAATTTTTCCAAAGCTTGTCAGAAAGCTACCCTCGGAATATTTGAAAGGTTGAATCCCTTTAGGAAATTTGACCATACAACAAGGTCAGTACTATCAAAATTCCTTTTAACTATCGATATTTGCCTTGGAATCTAGAGTACTCAAGTTTTACTTGTAGGGCTTGTTTGGCTAGTTGCATTGGAAAGGATTAGGTGGGATCAAATTGCATCTGGTCATGTGCCAACTCCACTCCATGTTTGGAAAGAATGGAAAAGCTTAGAAGTACGATTAGATGGAATCGCATTGGGTCCCGTGCCAATTTCACTCAATGTTAGCAAGTTGTGTAGGTCCCACCATGATGTGTGGGCTATATCCACACCATCCACCCATTTTTTGAGATCATTTTAGAGCATGGGCCAAAAAATCAGGTAGATCTAAAGCTCAAGTGGACCCCACCATAGAAAGCAACGGGGATTGAATACTTACCGTTGAAAACTTCTTTGGGGCCACAAGTTTTGGATCTGCCTCATTTTTAGGCCCACGCATAAAATGAGGTTACAAAAAAAATGAATGGTTTAGATATAACACGTGTTATTCTCAATAGTTTCAAATGATGGTGGATATATCCATTCAATGTACCATCGTATTACAAATAAAGCATGGAGTTAATCTTATCGCATGGTAAGAGGAAACAATCCTTGCCATGGGTAATAATTGTATTTTTTGAATCCCACCCCACCTAATCCTTTCCAATGCAATTGGCCAAACAAGCCCTTAACTATCCCTTTTTTTTTTTTCTTGTTCTTTTGTTTTCTGTTTTTTGTTTTTTTTCAGTTTTTTAAGGATTAGCTTGTTAGTACACCCCAATAAGGAGTCAATCTTCACTCAATCTACCACTTGAGCCATGGATTGCTAATTTTGAAAATAGGTAATTTTGGATGGTTAGGATGGCTTGACCGGTGTGATTTTGGAGGAAGCGGATTGGCTGGTGTACCACGCACCAAGGCATGGCTGGTGTGTACGTGTCGAAGAAGAACGCTGACGTTACTCGAGCTCCCCCACGCACGAATGGTAGAGAGGAGATCAAAGAGAAATTTAGGACTGTGGACCCTACCTTTTATCCAGCTATTTTTATGAAAGAAGACAAACTTTGTTTTGCAACTTAGACATGCTCGTACGGACAAAAAATTTGAGGACAAAAATACCCCTCCCTTTCGAAGACGAGCACTGACGCTCCTCCAGCCGAGAGTTGTACAAACGGCTCAAAAGAGATCAAAGTTACATGGCCCCACAGCTATGTATTTATTATATCCACAGTGTTCATCCATATTTCGAGATCATTTCAGAGCATTATCCAAAAAAAAAAATCATATCCAAAGATCTACTGGACCACACCACAAAGAGCAGCAGGAAAACTGATTTTCACCATTTAAAATTTTGTAGGGCCCACCATAACATTTATTTTCTATCTAATCTATTCATGAGATCACGAAGGCCTGGATGAAGAGGGGAAAAAAAGTTTTCATAATGATCCAAAACTTTAGTAACCCCAAAAAGGGTTTCAATGGTAGACGTTCAATTCCTGCCTTTTACAGTGTGGTCCACTTGATAGTTAGATCTATCTTATTTTTCATCCCAAGCCTTAATATGAGCTCGTAGAATATATGGACGGTTTGGATATAACACAGACTTCATGATGGGACCCACAAAAGCAACGTAGAAAAAACGAAGAAGAAAAAAGATGGCCGCGATGTTGCCTGTCTACTACAGTTATAGCTAGGGTTATAATTCGTAGCTAAAGTGTATCGAAAATTCCAGATTTTTAAGGCAAACTCGCCGGACAATTCTGAACTTTTTCGATAATATCGACAGATCGTCGATATATCGACGCAATTATAGCTACGGTTATAATCCGTAGCTAAAGTGTATCAAAATTTGTTATCTATGACTAACGTCGATAATATCGATGATATGTAGATAATATCTACAACTTATGTCGATAATATCGATGATATGTAGATAATATCGACAACTTATGTCGATAATATCTATGATATGTAGATAATATCGACGTTTGCATCTTTTGGAAAAAAAATTGTGTTTTTTTTTGTTTGTTTTTGTTTTCGTTTAGGTTAGCTTGTTGTACCACCCATGTCAGTACACACCCTCCATATTAGCCATCCCACTAGGGATCGATACGAAGATGAGTAAATTTCATCCTTATTGGGAGTAGTTGAAATTTTTTTAAGATGAGAAGTTGGGGTTATGTGTTCTTGAATTTGCTGTGTGAATAATAGTACAGTATCTTGTTTGCTTTTAGTGTTTGTATTTTTTAGCAACCAGCCAAGAAAAATATACCTAAATAAGACTTTAATTTCACTACTAAACTATGAAGGTGTCCCAAAAGAATAATTTATGGATCTTCTGAGGAATGCTTTGAATGATGCTCAAAATGTTCGTTCCAATAAGCACATTGCATTCAGAGAAATGCTTTAATTGCACATTTGATAAGTAAGGATGGCCCAAAAATGTAGACTAATCATGTAATCGATGTTGACTGTGTAAGGTGATTTTGATGGAGACGTACTGGGTGTCAAGAAATCCAGGGGTTCGTAACCATTCTCTATTAGTTTATTAAGTAACATATCTAGCTTTTTGAGAAATGCTGCATGATTTTGCTTTATTTTGATATTGATTATAGACTGTTGTTGCTTGATATGTTGTATTACTTCCAAGCAAGCAAATAATGGGAACATGTTTATTCGAAGAGTACAGTGCAGCAATACAAGCCATCGCGGTAAACATGAAATTGAGCGGGGGCAAACATGAAATTGTGCTTGGTGGAACGAACATTACTAATAAATTGTTAGAATTAGAATTGGTATTGTAAGGGCCGTGAAATTCACTAATAATAATAAAAGATTTTTTTTTTAAAATCTTATCTTTATTTTATATTTAATTTAAATCTATCTTATCTCCGCATCTCTTAAGAATAAAAGAGTTATAATCAAATTTAAATATCGCTCTCCGCATCTCGCAAGAATAAAAGACTTCTACTCAAATTTAAATATCCCTCTCCGCATCTCTCAAGAATAAAAGACTTCTAGTCAAATTTAAATATTAAAAAAAAAGAGGGCTACATGCGACAACAGAGAAAGGGAGAAAAAGAATTTTGGAGTGCTTAAATCAGGTATGTGTATTGTTCTCCTTTTAATATTTTTATATATTTAATATAATTTGATTCGGTGAATGCAATGAACGGTGTGGATTGGTCATGCGTTCATTATATTAAATCATGGGTGGATGCCCTTTAAAGGTGAGGCGAATCTAAAATTATGTAATTGTACTTGGTGTGCATCTGATCAAATTAGATTAGATTTGTTGGATCATATGATTCATGAGGCCAAAATATACAAGGGCCCTAATATTCAGATCAATCTAACCATCAGATGGGCCACATTAGTTAGATCTAGAAGTATTTGATAAAGGAATCTTAGATATTTTGTACAAGTGTTGGTATCACTTGGCGCAGAAGGTCGAGATGGGTCATTGGTGAATGTGTTGTTAGATTTACACCACTCCTCCAATGCATTGAGGTAAAACATAACAATACCTCAAGAATCTGGATGATCTAACCATCCGATGGGCCACCCCGATCAAGTAATTTCCATTCAATTTTATAATCTTAAAAAGAATTATTTAATTATTTTGGATCTGGCCACCTAGGATGTTAATCAAAGGTGGGCCCCACCATATAATAAAAAATAAATGAATAATAATATCATTGATAAAATTGATAGGACCTCAGAATTCAAATCAACCTAATCACATTGCAGAGTCAATACTACTAAACTCGGGTAGTGACCCAACTTGTCTCATAATTCATTAAAATTAAAATAAATAATTGTGATTGTTTGATTGATTTACTGGTTTGAATATTTTGATATGATAGATGTACAAAAAAAATTTATATGTGAATATCTAATGGAGATAACTATGCCTAATATGCATTTAGATATCATCCATCATTCATTATATTGCATAATGCACGGTCGATCCTAGGGGCCCTCCCTGAAAGAAATGTCGATCCTGGTAGAGCGTTACCAGATGCGTGCTATGCCCAAGCATACCAAAAGGTGAAAGCCTACCCAACGGGTGGATGCGGGTTGACGATCTCCAACCTAAGCAGATGGACGATTATCTCATCTGATGCATTCATACATCATTTTACATTCATATCATTGTACATATTTTTTTTATGTATTATTTTAATTGCTGTGATTATGAATCATGCTGGGTTCTATCACTAAGCCTAGCCAGCTTATATTTTTATTAATGGAAAAACCGTACAGAGGAGCCATTAACAGATAACGTGGCGTAAGAACCGGAAGGATCTACCGTACCTGAACATGACCCACCTGAAACATGGTCATACTTATCTAAAGATGAAGTGGCAGCATTAGAAAATTTTTAATTATATGTTTTATTTTGTTGGTATAGTTTGATTATCGTATAATGCACTGGTATTTATTTCGAGACTTTTAGAAATTATTTAACTTTATTTCTTTGAAACAATGCTAGCATGGAATAAACACCATTATAGTATAATGGCATAATAAATGAATAATTTTAAGGTTTATTTTATTTTAAGGGTTGTTAAGATTTGTATATGATTAGTTGATTGGTGTTAAGTATGATGCATGTGAGATTGAGATTATGGTGGACTTTATATTGAACGTAAATATCACATGCAATCAAATCGATTAAAGAATTAAGTTAGTACACCTTGTACTTGAGTTACGAATCGAAACTTGGGTCTAAGAGTGCACACTCTGTACTCAAATTTTGAGGCGTGACGGTCTGGTATCAGAGCAAAAAAAAAAATTAATTAAATTAATACTGTAAGTGACCTGTAGGGCATGAACCGTATACATGCAATATGTGTAGGTCCCTAGAATTAGAAACTTACAATTTCTTATCATAATACTTTGAGATATATATATATATATATATATATATATATATATAAATTATAATTTATTTATTATTATCTGAAGTAAAAATTTAACTTATTTATATAATTATATTCATTGGAGACGTAAATCTGGACATTTGAACAAATTTTAACGTAATTTAAGTTGTGATGAATTGTCGGACAACAATAGACAGCAGAAATCACTTGTCTGTAAAAAAATATAACTAAATAAATATAACTCTGATTCAGGTGATTCAAAAGCCTAATCATATATATAGAAGTTTAAATTCAATAAAAAATAATTAAATAATTTAAATATGACATATACTATACTGATTCTAGGAATTAGTGCAGACTGGTTAAAAATCGTCTAAATCTGAACAAGTCTGATTGCAGTAATTTTTGAAAATTTTGTGGTTATCTGATTGAGTTAAAATTTTGTGAAAATGTTTTATACTCATGTAAAAACTTTTAAAAAAATTTTGAGATATATTTGAAAATTTTAACCATGTAAACCAATGATTGGAATAGTAGCCACTAATAGTGAACTGGTTTGTTCATAATGTAGCACTACTAACTTGATGATTTGTTGAATTTTCCTTTGTTATTGATGCTGAGGTATTTCAGTAATATTGAATATGAATTAAAAAAATTATAAAGTCCACTGAATCATTAATAATTCATCATATAAGAGTTATGGCCCCTAGAAGATGCCTGGTATTTGTGATTTAATATCATCCGCAAGCACACCTCTCCCAAATACTCTTTTACCAAATCCTCCTATTCTCGAAGAATCTGGAACAGCTCCTGATGAGCAAGACGAAAACGAAGTCAATGAAGCAGGGAAAGCTCCTCCACCGCCTCCTCCTCTAGTTAACATAGCAAATGTTGGACCTAGTACGCAACTCTCATTATCTTCAACACTATTCGAGCTAACCTCGTAGGAACAAATGTTCAGCCGTGGGACACTGCCTTTGGGTTAGTAGCACAAATGGCAGGAATGTTAAAACAACAGCAGGAACAGTTCACCGTTCAGTGGGACATGTTAGCCACCTTAAATCAGACACCCCAATATCAACGGAACACATATTCGTTAAGGTTTGATCAGCCTCGTGAGGTAGATTTGCTTGAAAGGTTTACAAAGTTACGACCACCAGTATTAAATGGTACATCTGACCCATTAATATCAGAAGATTGGTTGAAGCAGATTGAGAAAGTACTAGAAACCATGAACTGCCCTGATGATTAGAAAGTTAGATTGACATCCTTTATTCTTCAAGGCGAAGCCGATGTATAGTGGAGAGCTGCAAAGAGAATGGTTGCAGTTGGTCATGTGTGGACCTGGAGTGAATTTCAAGAAAAGTTCGGTGAGAAACATTTTTCTAAAGCGTATCACATCCAAAAGATGGCAGAATTTTCAAAGCTAGAACAAGGTTCCATGACGGTAGCCCAGTATGAAGTAAAATTTGCTGAATTAGCAAGTTATGTGCCAAAGGTAATGGAAGATGAAGATTATAAGATTACAAAATTTGAAGAAGGGTTAAGACATAATATCATAACGAAATTTTATTGCGTGGACGTAAAGAAATACTCAGAAGTAGTCGATAAAGTCTTAGGAGCAGAACAAGATATAGAGCAGTTTCTCAAATCTCGTGTGCAAATAAAAGAAAAAGGATAAAGAAATAGGCCGACACCTACTCAAGACCAACCACTAGAGAAGAAACCCAGAATAAAAATTCAATCATCAATACCGAGAACCCAAGAACGTTATTTTTCAGGAAATTGTGCGTACTATGGTAAGTATGAATACATGACTCAGGTGTGTAGAACTAAGATGAGAGATATGGGTATAACGTCTCTTCAACAGATACCACCACGATTGCAACTTCCAGCATCATCTCAACAAACAAGTCAGACATCGCAAGCATCACATACCCAACCGCCCCGACCACAGCAGAATTAGCAAAATCGACCATCTTCATCAGTTCCTCAAGGTCAAGGGAATCATCCAACAGACAATAGCCACCACGTGCACAGGTTTATTCCATTTCATTTAAGGAGAATCTAAAAGAAAATAATAATGTTGTTGAAGGTATGATCGAAACACATGGTATTCCGATTTTTATGTTATTTGATTCTGGGGCTACTTTATCTTTTATTTCATCATTATTAGTATCTCGGTTAAGATTGAAGTCAGAAATTCTCGACAAGTAAATTTTGATAGAATCTCCCATCGGCAAGTTAATTATTTTGGACAAAATATGTAAATCTATTCCCCTTATGATAGGCGATATTCCTATGTTAGCTAATTTAATAGAAAGTATGGTGGGGTACGATGTTATTTTCGGAATGGATTGGCTTACTTGAAATCATGCTACGTTGAATTATTATGCGAAGATTGTTATCTTTGCAGCGCCAAGAAGAGAACCATTTATGATTTAAGGGAAGAAGAAAAATGAGAAGATCGAGCGTGTTATGACGTTGATTGGTAGTGAGAAACAAGAAACGACAGTGGATTTGATTCCGGTTGTGCAGGAATACCCTGAAGTTTTTCAGGATATACCACCTCGGTGAGAAGTGGATTTTAGTATCGATCTCTTACCAGGATCGACACCAATATCTGTCTCCATATCGAATGGCGTCTATTGAACTGAAGGAGCAGTTGGAAGAATTGACGTCCCAAGGATTTATTCGACCGAGTACTTCTCTTTGGGGTGTACCAGTACTTTTTGTAAATAAGAAAGATGGCACTCGACGTTTATATATTGATTATCGCCGCTTAATGAGATGACGATTAAAAACAAGTACCCATTACCCCGCATAGATGATTTGTTTGATCAGTTGAAAGAAGCTCGATATTTTTTTAAGATTGATTTGAGATCAGGTTATCACCAACTACGAGTTAAAGAAGAGGATATCTATAAAAATACTTTCAGAACACGTTATGGTCATTATGAATTTTTGGTTATGCCATTCGGGTTAACCAATGCACCTGCATTATTTATGGACTTGATGACTAGGGTGTTCCAACCTTATCTGGACAACTTTATCATCGTGTTCATTGATGACATTTTAATTTACTCAAAGACCAGTGAAGAGCATGAGCTACATCTAAGGACGGTGTTGCGGACTCTAAAAGATAATCAGTTATATGCTAAGTTTTCTAAGTGTGAGTTCTGGAAGGAGAGTGTTAAATTTCTTGGGCATATTATTTCAGAGAAAGGTATTGCAGTTGATCCTATGAAGATCGAAGCGGTGGTGAAGTGCGAACAGCTTACAAGTGTGTCAAAAGTTAGAAGCTTTCTTGAGCTCGCTGGATATTATAAAAGGTTTATAAAGGATTTTTCGAAGATTGTCGGACCGCTAACGAATTTAACTTGAAAAGGAGTGCCCTTCAAGTTGACTGAAAAGTGTGAAGAAGCTTTTGCTGAATTAAAGCAACTCTTAACCTCAACTCCCATTCTAACCCTCCCGAAAGATGGGTTGGTATTTGAAGTTTACACCAATGCATCGACTAAAGATCTAGGTTATGTACTAATGCACGGGGGCAAGGTGATCGCATATGCATCGAGGCAGCTTAAATTCCATCAGCCTAATAATCTAACCCATGACCTAGAGTTGGGTGCGATTGTATTTGCATTGAAGATTTGGCGGCATTACTTATATGGTGAACAGTTCGAGCTTTATACAGATCACAAGAGTTTGAGGTAACTATTCTCTCAGAAAGACTTAAACATGAGGCAGAGAAGATGGATGAAATTTCTCAAGGATTATGATTTTTCGTTGTCCTATCATCCGGGTAAGGCTAATCTGGTTGCTGATGCTTTGAGTAGAAAAGAATATAAACAAAAGAGTGTAACCAGCTTAATGGTACACGAATGGAAAATGTTGAATTTCATTAAAGAGTTTGATTTTCGATTGAATTTTGAAGAAAAGAAGATTCATATATATAACATTATGGTAAAATGGACTCTTATGGAGCGAATAATTGAAATTTAAACAAATGATGAATGGTTTTTAAAAATGATAGCCAAGTATCAAAATGATAAGACTTCAGATTGGAGTATAGGGGATGATAAAGGAATTCGGTATCGAGGTCGACTCTATGTGCCTAATATTCCAGATCTAAAAGATGAGATTCTAAATGATGCGCAACGATCTAAGTTTACAATTCACTCGGAAAGTACGAAGATGTATCATAGTGTGAAACGATCATTTTGGTGGCCGAATATGAAGAGAGAAATCATCGATTATGTGTCGAGATGTTTTGTATGTCAACAGGTTATCGGAACCCATCAGGATTATTGTAGCCTCTGAAAGTACCTGAATGGAAGTGGGATTGTATTTCTATGCACTTTATAGTCGGTCTTCCTAAGACTCAAAAGAAGCACGATTCGATTTGGGTAATTGTCGATCAACTGACCAAATCACCGCACTTTATTCCTATCCGTATCAATTATTCAATGGAGGAACTCGCTAAGCTATACATCAAGGAAATAGTGAGACTTCTTGGTGTCACTAGTTCTATTGCATCGGATTGAGATCCACATTTTACTTCGCGATTCTGGACAAGTCTACAGGAAGCTATGGGTACGACTACGGACTAAAGCACAACATATCATCCACAATCTAATGGAAAAATAGAATGTGTGAATCAAATATTAGAAGACTTATTACGTGCATGCACTCTGAATTTCAAGGGAAGCTGGGACGACAACATATATTATGCTGAATTCGCCTACAATAATACTTACCAAGAAAGCATTGGTATGACTCTGTACGAAGTCTTGTATGGACGTCCTTGCTGAGCACCTAACTGTTGGGCCGAAGTAGGTGAGAAATGTTTAATCGGGCCAGATGTTATTCAAGAAACTGCTAAGAAAGTTGAAATTATTCGAAAGCGACTACAAGCTGCCTAGAGTCGTCAAAAGAGCTACGCCAACAATCGAAAACGAGATCTATTGTTTGCAGTAGGAGATCACGTATTTTTGAAGGTTTCTCCCATGAAGGGATTGATGCGATTTAGTACTAAGGGAAAACTCGCACCACGTTTTATCGGACCATTCAAAATACTAGAGTGGATTGGAGCAGTGGCATATCGACTTGCATTACCTCCTCAATTGGCCAATGTCTATAATGTTTTCCATGTATCGATGCTATGGAAGTATAAGAGGGATGATTCTCATGTGATTGACTGGCAAGATCTCGATTTACAGGAAGATACATCTTACGTGGATAAATCAGTTCGAATACTGGATCGAAAGGAGCACGTGTTGCGCACTAAGACAGTGCATTTAGTCAAAGTTTTATGAAGTCATCATGAAGTAGACGAAACATCTTGGGAACAGGAAAGAAATTCGTGAGAAATAGCCTCATCTCTTTGAGCAGTAGTTTCAAGTAAATTTCGAAGACGAAAACTTTCTTTTAGGGGGTTAGAATGTAAGGGCTGTGAAATTCACTAATAATAATAAAAGATTTTTTTTAAAATCTTATCTTTATTTTATATTTAATTTAAATATATCTTATCTCCGCATCTCTTAAAAATAAAAGAGTTATAGTCAAATTTAAATATCCCTCTCCGCATCTCGCAAGAATAAAAGACTTCTAGTCAAATTTAAATATCCCTCTCTGCATCTCTCAAGAATAAAAGACTTCTAGTCAAATTTAAATATTAAAAAAAGGGAGCTACATGCGACAACAGAGAAAGGGAGAAAGAGAATTTTGGAGTGCTTAGATCGGGTATGTGTATTGTCCTCCTTTTATTATTTTTATATATTTAATATAATTTGATTCGGTGAATGCAATGAACAGTGTGGATTGGTCACGCGTTCATTATATTGAATCATGGATGGATGCCCTTTAAAGGTGAGGTGAATCTAAAATTATGTAATTGTAGTTGGTGTGCATCTGATCAAATTAGATTAGATATGTTCGGATCATATGATTCATGAGGCCAAAATATACAAGGGCCCTAATATGCAGATCAATCTAACCATCAAATGGGCCACATTAGTTAGATCTAGAATGTTTGATAAAGGAATCTTAGATATTTTGCACAAGTGTTGGTATCACTTGACGCAGAAGGTTGAGATGGGCCATTGGTGAATGTGTAGTTAGATCCACACCACTCCTCCAATGCATTGAGGTAAAACATAACAATACCTCAAGAATCTAGATGATCTGACCATCCGATGGGCCACCCCGATCAAGTAATTTTCATTCAATTTTATAATATTAAAAAGAATTATTTGATTATTTTGGATCTAGCCACCTAGGTTGTTAATCAAAGGTGGAATCTACCATGTAATAAAAAATAAATGAATAATAATATCGTTGATAAAATTGATAGGACCTCGGAATTCAAATCAACCTAATCACATTGCAGAGTCAATACTACCAAACTCAGGTGAGTGACCCAACTTGTCTCATAATTCATTAAAATTAAAATAAATAATTGTGATTATTTGATTGATTTACTGGTTTGAATATTTTGATATGATCGATGTACAAAAAAAAATTATATGTGAATATCTAATGGAGACAACTATGCCTAATATGCATTTAGATATCATCCATCATTTATTATATTGCATAATGCACGATCGATCCTAAGGGCCCTCCCTGGAAGAAATGTCGATCCTGGTAGAGCGTTACCAGATGCGGGCTATGCCCAAGGCTACCGAAAGGTGGAAGCCTACCCAATGGGTGGATGCGGTTTGACGATCTCCAACCTAAGCAGATGGACGATTATCTCATCTGATGCATTCATACATCATTTTACATTCATATCATTGTGCATATTTTTTTTTATGTATTATTTTAATTGCTGTGATTATGAATCATGTTGGGTTCTATCACTAAGCCTGGCCAACTTACATTTTTATTGATGGAAAAATCGTACAGATGAGCCATTAACAGATAACGTAGTGCAAGAACCGAAAGGATCTACCGTACTTAAAAATAACCAACCTGAAACATGGTCATACTTATCTGAAGATAAAGTAGCGGCATTAGAAAATTTTTAATTATATGTTTTATTTTGTTAGTATAGTTTGATTATCGTATAATGCACTGGTATTTATTTTTGAGACTTTAAGAAATTATTTAACTTTATTTCTTTGGAATAATGCTAGCATAGAATAAACACCATTATAGTATAATGACATAATAAATGAATAATTTTAAGGTTTATTTTATTTTAAGGGTTGTCAAGATTTGTACATGATTAGTTGATTGGTGTTCAGTATGATGCATGTGAGATTGAGATTATGGTGGACTTTATATTGAACGTAAATATCACACGCGATCAAACCGATTAAAGAATTAAGTTAGTACACCTTGTACCTGAGTTACGAATCGAAACTCAGGTCTGAGGGTGTACACTTTGTACCTAGATTTTGGCGCGTGACAGGTATAATGTTGTTTGGTTTGTGTTTGGTGTTTTTATGTTGAGTTTACGGGGATGGGACGGTTTGAGTGAGAATTAATGTCAAAAGCCATCTGTTTTGGTTGTTGGTTCTGAATCTGATTTCTTCGGTGGGCGTGTTTTAGAAACGTGGTTTCATGTTGGGTTTTTTTGGTTTTTGATATGGGATAATTCTTTTGGTTGCTCGGGACAAGCAAATCGAGTCATGTTTTCCATTTCTACATTCTGAATATAAGGTCTACTATCTTTCTAATCTCTTTTTTTTTTTTTTTTTTGGGTTGTCTTTGGTTGCATGATCCAATTGGATTGCAACCATCTGTCAAATAAAGTGGAAATAACCAGATTGTAGTTTTCTTCCTTAGCATTCTTATTTAGGATGGGTTATTGAATCCTTATATTACTTTCAAGTTAGACATGATAGAGACAACTACAATTTGAGGGTCATTTCCCAATATGAATACCATGAGTAACAATTAAAATCAGCGGGACAAACATGAAATTGAGCGAGGGAACCATGAAATCAGCAGGGCAAACTAGAAAATCATTATGCCCACTATTTCTCGAGGTATGATTTACTTGATATTTTGATATGCTTCAATTTATGGCTTAATCGCTAAAATTAGATGGACGGCGTGGATACACTACAAACATTCAATGTGGGCCCATCTAAGTGTAGGTTATAGGTTTAGGTTATAAGTGTAGGTTATGGGTTTAGGTTTAAGTTAGGTTATAGGTTAAGGTTTAGGGAACTGAGAATGGGTTAAGGTTTAGGTTTAGAAAATCGGGTTCGGGACCGGGTTTAGTTTTGAATTTTCTTGTTTAGGTTTAGATTAAGGAGTTGAGATTAGGATTAGATATAGGTTTAGGTTTAAGGATTTGAGAATACATTTAGGTTATAGGTTTAGGTTTAGGTTATAAGTGTCGGTTATATGTTAAGGTTTAGGGAACTGAGAATAGGTTAAGGTTTAGGTTTAGAAAATCGGGTTCGAGACCGAGTTTAGGTTTGGGTTTTCAAGTTTAGGTTTAGGTTAAGGAGTTGATATTAGGATTAGGTGTAGGTTTAGGTTTAGGGATTTGAAAATATATTTAGGTTTTAGGTTATAAGTGTAGGTTATAGGTTTAAGTTTAAGTTAGGTTATAGGTTAAGGTTTAGGGAATTAAGAATAGGTTAAGGTTTAAGTTATAGGTTTTGGGATTTGGGCCCACTGTGATGTTTGTGAGAAATCCTCCCCGTCTAAGTTCATTCATAGGGTCAAAAAGACCTGGATGAAGAGGAAAAATAAATTTCATAATGATCTAAAACTTCTGTAACCCCTAAAAGGGTTTCAATGGTGGATGTTCAATTCCCCACTGCCTTTTACAGTGTGGTCCACTTGATAGTTAGATCTATCTTATTTTTCGTAAAATATATGAATGGTTTGGATATAACACATACATCATGATGGGACCCACAAAAGCAATATAACAAAAAATAATAATTTCAGTTTGCCCTCTCATTTTCTAGTTTACCCCGCTCAATAACTAGAAATTGAGCAGGGCAAACTGAAAATTAAGCGGGACAAACTAGAAATTGAGCGGGGCAAACTGAAAATTGAGCAGGGCAAACTAGAAATTGAGCGAGGCAAACATGAAATTGATCCCACTGTCAAAATCTAGTTTGCCCACCTTTTATCCAGCTGTTTTTATAAAAGAATACAAACTTACTTTTGCAACTTAGACCTCCACATGCAGAGACCCAATTCCAAGATGAAAATACCCCTCATTTTCACTGTTGTCCACTTTTCCTCTCCCTTTCCAGGATAAGGTTTAGGTTTAGGTTTGGGTTTTTAAGTTTAGGTTTAGGTTAGGGAGTTGAGATTATGATTAGGTGTATATTTCGCTTTAGAGAATTGAGTTTAGGTTATAGGTTTAGGGAAAGGTTAGGTTTAGGTTATAGGTTTTAGGATTTAGGAATAGTTTTAGGCTATAACTATAGGTTTAGGTTAGGTTATAGGTTAAGGTTTAAAGATAGGTTATAGGTTTTGGGATTTGAGAATGGGTTCGGGTTAAGGTTATAGGTTTTAGTTTTGGTTTTGGTTATAGGTTATAGGTTTAGGTTTAGGTTATAGGTTTTGAGATTTTAGAATGGGTTCGGGTTTAGGTTATAGGTTTTGGTTTTGGTTTTGGTTTAGGTTATAGGTTTTTGGATTTGAGAATGAGTTATAGCTTAGGTTTAGGAAATCGGGTTCAGGTTCGGGATTGGGTTTAAGTTTGGGTTTTTAAGTTTAGGTTTAGGTTTAGGTTAGGGAGTTGAGATTATGATTAGGTGTAGGTTTCGCTTTAAGCAATTGAGTTTAGGTTCTAAGTTTTGGGATTTGGGAATAGTTTTAGGTTATAAGTATAGGTTTAGGTTAGGTTATAGGTTAAGGTTTAGGGATAGGTTATAGATTTGGGGATTTGAGAATGGGTTTGGGTTTAGGTTATAGGTTTAGGTTTTGGTTTAAGTTATAGGTTATAGGTTTTGAGATTTGGGAATGGGTTCGAATTTAGGTTATAGGTTTTGGTTTTGGTTTTGGTTTAAGTTATAGGTTTTGGGATTTGAGAATGGGTTCGGGTTTAAGTTATAGGTTTTGGTATTGGTTTAGGTTATAGGTTTAGGTTTAGGTTAGGTTAGGTTTAGGTTATAAGTTTTGGAATTTGATAATGGGTTCGGGTTTAAGTTATAGGTTTTGGTTTTAGTTTAGGTTATAGGTTTTAGTTTAGGTTATAGGTTATAGGTTTAGGATAAGGTTTAGGTTTAGGTTTAGGTTATAGGTTTTGGGATTTGGGAATGGGTTCGGGTTTAGGTTATAGGTTTTGGTTTTGGTTTTGGTTTAGGTTTTGGTTAAGGTTATAGGTTATAGGTTTAGGTTTAGGTTAAGGTTAGGTTTAGGTTATAGGTTTTGGGATTTGGAAATAGTTTTAGGTTATAAGTATAGAACTCCCAATTTCCTAACAAATACGACCCTTTTGATCATTTCTTCACATGTATACTCCCGAAAAGGACATTATGTGGACTACATTAGAAGGATCAGTCATCCTAAATTAGGATGCATTTTTTGTCTCAAATATTCACTTATAGCATACCATATCTCAACAGATTGACGTAACTTTTTTTACTGAGTGTACATTCCCATAGTGATGGTGTTTTTCTAAAATCAAACTTCGTTGTTCAACATCTATTTCATAATCATTTTTTCTAGGGACCACATGTTCTTCACCTACCTCTGCTTCACATTTTGTCACTTGAAGCACGAAGGAGAAGAAGTCTACAAGCAGAAGTAGAGAGCAGGCACAACTCTACTTTCATTTGATGATGATGGTAAGGAAAGAGGGGAGGGGGGATTATGTGCCTTTTGAATCTATCCCCTTGCTACAGGGATCTTGCTTGCCTTGATCCTTAGTCAATGGGATCAGGGCAATTTGAGTGAGCACACGACGATCACATAAAACTCCCGAGGCACATCTCCATTTCTTCCACCTTGCCCGAATTCTATGCGCAACATCCTTTTCAATCTATCCATTATCATGAATTGTCAATCCAAGTAAGCAATCTTGACTAATCCCTCGTTCTCATTCTTATTATTACTAAAATTGCACTCCATATACTCTATTTTAGTCTTGACCAGGTTTAGGTTTGGGTTTTCAAGTTTAGGTTTAGGTTAAGAAGTTGATATTAGAATTAGGTGTAGGTTTAGGTTTAGGGATTTGAGAATACATTTAGGTTTTAGGTTATACGTTTAGGTTTAGGTTTAAGTTAGGTTATAAGTTAAGGTTTAGGGAATTGAGATTAGGTTAAGGTTTAAGTTTAGGGATTTGAGAATATATTTAGATTTTAGGTTACAAGTGTACGATATAGGTTTTAGTTTAATTTAGATTATAGGTTAAGGTTTAGGGAATTGAGAATAAGTTAAGATTTAAGTTTAAGGATTTGAGAATACATTTAGGTTTAGGTTTAGGTTTTAAATTTAGGTTTAAGTTTAAGTTTTGAGCAGGGGCAAACATGAAATTGAGTAGGGGTAAACTAGAAAATCAGTGGGGTGAACATGAAATTGAGCGGGGGAAACAAGAAATTAAGTGGGGCAAACTAGAAATTGAGCGGGGGAAACATGAAAAATGAGTGGTGCTTGTTTAATTTTATGACGTTATTTATCATGCTATTGAGCGAGGGGAGCATTATCAGTTTGAGCGTGACACACAAAATTCAGTAGGACAACCTGAAAATTGAGTGGGTCAAAATAGAAATTCAGTGGGGCAAATTAGGAAATAAGTGCGTCAAGCATGAAATTGAGCGAGGCAAACATGAAATTGAGCAGAGCAGACTAGAAAATGAGCAGAAAAAATTTAAATTTTGAGCGGGGGAAACTTGAAATGATGGATATCCAATCACTATTCTTTTCCTGTAGCGTGGTACATCTAAGATTTATATCCCTCTTATTTTTAGGATGAAGCCCTGAAATGATCTTTACAAATGGATGAAACACATACATCATAGTGGGGCCCACAGAGCACTGACCACTAGCCACGGGACTGGTGTCATGGGGAGTAGCCAATCCGTTTCCTATACTACATACATTCAATGTGGGCCCAACTGATGCGTGATTTCTTCCCTGGATTGACCATTTTCGGAAGAAGACAAAATGCTGATAAGGAGGGCCCACAAAATGAGTTGTTTTCATCTTTCTCGTGGAACCGGAGGGTGGAAAGGGAGATGAAAATCAAATAGTAAAAAGGGAGAGAAAAAGTGGAGAGAGTAAAAAGGAGGGATATTTTCGTCCTGAAATTGGGTTTCTGCACGTGGAGGTCTAAGTTGCAAAAGTAAGTTTGTATTCTTTCATAAAAATAGCTGAATAAAAGGTGGGCAAACTAGATTTTGAGAGTGGGGTCAATTTCATGTTTGTCACGCTCAATTTCTAGTTTGCCCCACTCAATTTTCAGTTTGTCCCGCTCAATTTCTAGTATGCCCCGCTTAATTTTCAGTTTGCCCTGCTCAATTTCGAGTTTGCCCCGCTCATATATGAACGGTTTGGATATAACACATACATCATGATGGGACCCACAAAAGCAACATAATAAAAAAAAAAAAGTTTGCCCCACTCAATTTCTAGTTTGCCCCGCTCAATTGAGCTGGGCAAACTGGAAATTGAGCAGGGCAAACTGGAAATTGAGCGAGGCAAACTGGAAATTGAGCGGGGCAAACTGATTTTTTTTTTTTTGCTATGTTGCTTTTGTGGGTCCCATCATGATGTATGTGTTATATCCAAACTATCCATATATTTTACGAGCTCATATTAAGGCTTGAGACAAAAAATAAGATAGATCTAACTATCAAGTGGACCACACTGTAAAAGGCAGTGGGGAATTGAATGTCTACCATTGAAACCCTTTTAGGGGTTACAGAAGTTTTGGATCATTATGAAATTTATTTTTCCTCTTCATCCAGGTCTTTTTGACCCTATGAATGAACTTAGACGGGGAGGATTTCTCACAAACATCACAGTGGGCCCCCTAAAGGTTTCTAATGGTTGACGCTCATTCAACACTGTTTCTTGTAATGTGGTACACTTGAGATTTGGATATATCTCATTTTTGGTCTCATACCATAAAATGATCTGGAAAAATATATGGATGGCATGGATGAAAAGTACACATCAAGGTGGGGCCCACATACCACCGACCATTCGCCATTGGCGGGTGGCAGGCGGAGTACCCAATCCATTTCCCTGAAAGGAGGGGTATTTTCATCATGAAATTTCAAATCCGCACGTGCGGGTCTAAGTTGCAAAACAAAGTTTGTATTCCTCCGTAGAAACAGCTGGCTAAAAGGTGAGGTCCACAGTCCCAACTTTCTCGAGATCAAAGTTACATGGCCACTCCAATTATGTATTTATTATTTTCACACGGTTCATCGACTTGGTGAAATCATTTTAGAGCAGAAGTCCAGAAATGAATCATATCCAAATCTAAAGTGAACCACACCACAAAGAAAAGTGGCGACAGTGATTCTCACTGTTAAAACATTCATAGGGCCTTAACATTTATTTCCAATCCAATTTGTTCATAAGGTCACAAAGACCAGGGTGAAGAGGAAAAAAATATCATATTGATCTAAAACGTCTGATACCCCAAAAAGGGTTTCAATGGTAGACATTCAATCCCCCACTGTTTTTTGCAATGTCGTCTACTTGATCTTTGGATCTCTCTTATTTTTCGGATCATGTCTTATAACCAGCTCGTCAAATGGACGGAAGGTTTGGATATAACACATACCTCATGGTGGGACCCACAAAACTTGGTGACGTCAACACACCAGCCAGGTTGGTGGTGTATGGTACACCAGCAAATCCGCTTCCAATTTTGGAGATACGCTCCATCCACGATGAGAACCACAATTTGGATGGTTTAGATAGTTGTACGTCAATGCTACATTCGAAGAGGATGAATAACCACCGTTTAAACGGAACAAAACAAACAGAGGAGTCTAGCTCGAGTTTATATTCTCACTGTATGTCGATTCATTGAATACATTGTGGATATCGTTTAATCTAAGTTAGGTTTGACCGTTGAAATTCTCCCTAGGGAAGATATAAGAAAGTGAAACCATGATACTCTGGCAAAGAACCATGGATCAAACACCTGCATTGAGATTGGACATAAACTAAGGATTTAGCTAAGATGATGTAAGAATTAGAGGTGGACATATCATGGATAGTTATAATGATCAGAGGTTTGCTAATTCCACACGTATGTAGAGTGTACACATCCACATATGGGTACAAACACGTGCTTCCATAAGGTTGGAAATGATGGTAAGATCTTCCACCTACAAATCAGATAAATTTTTTCTGAGTCATTCATTGTTCTTCCTATGATGTCCCCTTAAGGTGTAAAATGGCATGATTTTACCTCGGAAAGACTTAAACAATGTATCCATTGATCGGAGTATCTCTAATATTATCGAAACATCCTTGACATTATCCTTGTTGTTGGCTTGGCAATACAAATATTATTGATAATTTTAAAATTTTAAGTTATTGGCAATGTGTCGCTAAGTATCACATTGATATTGCCAATGTATCGCCCATATTTTCGACTGTGTAAATTCTAAATATTATTTGTATTACCAATGTATTGATATTGTCAATATTTTCTACCGTGTAAATTTTAAGTATCACTTGTATCTTCAGTGTATTGTTGATATTTTGATAATATCATCAATGTATTAATATTGTTGAAAACCTACTTACTAAAAATTTTTATTTGTAATTATTTTATGGGTGTATAGTTGTGTAGTGTTCAAATTGTCAACAATAATATAGATCATATCACGATATTATCATTATCACAACATGAGTGATATTAAGACTATAATTTTCATTTTTTTCTAGTTGTCGATGCTTTATCGGTGAAATATCATGTGTTATTGAAATTTTAAAATATTAATGAATGTTTAAATTGAATGTTGGATGGTTGGATGGACAGTTGGCTAGATCCATATGATTGTTGGATGGTTGGATGGACGGTTGGATAAATACATGTAATTGTTGGATGGATAGATAAGATGGATGGGATGGTAGAGCTAGTTTTTTATGACAATACATTTTGTCCTCCCATTAAATAAAAACTTATCAAGTATGCATTTTTTTTATAATTTTTATTAAGAAATTTACAAATATGTGTAGTTTAGCATATCTTGAAGTTTTACTGAAAATTTTCACTATTTTCTCCATGTTTCTTTATATTTTTGGTTTTCAACGATATTATCAAAAATATTAATATTGTTTCTATAACCCTAGCTAGCGAAACTTGCAGCCGTATTGATACTTCGAATACAGAGTTATCTTACCTAATGGAAAGCCATATCCCACATGTATCACATTATATCATGTGTATGTAGATGTGTATGGCTCTAACATGCATGTGGAATTAGCAAACCTTTAGGGCTTGTTTGAAGTGAGGGTTAAATGTTATTGAATTGTATTAATTAGTTGGAATTAACACCATTATTTCACAATGATCATATGCTTAGAAATATCATAGTATTTTCGCTGTCTAATTCCATATCTAGGATCAAATTCTTACTTTGAAAAAAAATAAAATATTAAGTGAAACTTGTGCGCGTTTGGCGGATCATGAAATTGTAACCAACAGACCAAATTTTACAACTCATGCTGGTCACTTGTATGCATATGTGAATCGATTGTCACACATAAAGGGCACATATGAAGAAATGTCATAGATAAAACATATGCATTAACACGAGGATGTGGTAGATTTCAAAATCCACTAGAAATCCCATTGCATCTCCCGTTAAGAGTGGATGATACGATACTTGGATTAATCCAATCATTTCCTTCCTTCTAACATGTTAGATAGAATTTACATTGGCCCAAATACAATTCCGTACCACTTAATGTCATGAAGGGCTTATTAGGAATGCGAGATTAAGTGGCATTGAATTGCGTTAGGTAAAATTAGTATCATTATTACACAATGATTATGCCTAGAGATACCATAGAATTTTGACCATTTTATCTCACTTTTGGGGTTAAATTCTTTCTTCGGAAAAAACATTAATTGTATTAAGTGAAGCCAATGCTTGATGAAATATGGAATTGTAATTAACTAATTGGATTTCACAATGAATGCCAGTCACCTATTTGTATATGCTCGGGTGACAGGCAAAAAGGGTGCATATGGATGAACATTGGGACTGGATGATATGATGTCTTGATTAATCCAATCATTTCCATCAAATTCCAAATGTAAAATGAAATTTATATTGGACTAAATGGAATTCTATACCACCTAATCTCACGGTTCAAACAGGCCATTAATGAATTATAGTGAATGGTCCAAAGTCAACAAACAAACGTACCCACTAATCACACAATGGGATTCATTAAGTATTCCGAGTTTAATGTTATGACCTATCTAAAGCGGGTCTCGTGATTTCGACAGTTTAATTTTTACGTGTACCAACGTCACAATTAAATGTATCACAGTCAGCCACGGTAACAAATTGCTCCTTAAAAAGGAAATATGCTTTCTTATTGGGCTTTTAGCAGGTGAAGATTGAAACTTGGGAAAGGACGAAGTACGTTTGTGGGTTCAATAAATGGGTGGAAGCTGTGTCGTGTAGCCTTTTTGAAAAGTCTCATTATCCCTCATAAATGGTGATGTTCTGCCACTCAGCTTGAATTTTTTTATGGTGGCCCATCTACTGTATGGTCCATTAAATGTGAAATGTAAAATAACAAATGCTAATGAGATAAGAAATGACAAGGAATACAGTGGGAACCAAATCATTGATCTGAAATGTCAATTAGGTGTGCCCCACTTTCTTGCGTGATTAATGCAGTACAAAAAAAATGGACAATTTAGATCAGTGGTGTGATAACAGGAGATATTGACACAGGGATGAACGTGATGAGGTCGATCATCATCTTCCTCAAGGATAACTACTCCGAATTTATGGAACTTCTCTATACTCCTCAAAGAGACTTCTCGAATCCACGATGGAAAAAAAAAAAAAAAGAAATAATTTTAAAATATTTGAAATAAATTTGTTAATGATTGATAAACAAATTTATAATCCTTTAAATAGGGATACTAAGACTTGGAAGAAATTTAATAATTAAACTATAACTAAAACTCCCTAAATTTAAATGGTAAATTTTCTATTTATAGTAAGTGTCTTGTGTGGCTTAACTACGTTATTCTTCTAATTTTTCTAAACACTTTTCATGTTGGACACAACTCTTAAAGCTCAATGAATAAAGAGTTACAATCCAACAAAACATTTACTAAAAATAATAAAAACAAAAATAAATATGAAATTCAACCATGATAGAATCTCACAAATTTGGTGTGGGCAACCCAGCGTAGTCAGATTAGTCGGCTAAAGTAGCTCGTCCTACCCTCAAAATTATATACAGTACATTGAGTAACTTATACCCATTTGTAAGATATGTCTCTTTAAGATTCTGATGGTCTTAATGACTTCTAGATATGATGAGCCCTTCTTTGATCCATTTTGGACATGAAAGTGCCTATGACCTGTCCTACATCAAATATCCGTTCAACGAGGCCACTTAGGATTCCAAATTTTGATTATATGGCCATAACCATCCCATTTATGGCTTTGAAAACCAACGGTTACAATAACAAATGCCAAAGTTTGGAAGGTTAGTATTTTTTAATCAAAATGATTTATTATTATTATTTTTTTTCCTGCATGATGGCATGCAAGAAAAGAGGCACCAACAACACGGATGTCTGGGTACCAGATCTATGATTTCACCATCCAAGTATCATGTGCACCAGCAGCGCATTAATAGTCAATTTCTAATTCTCACTAGCATGAACGGTGATAATTTCCAATTGGCGAAATTCTTACCGTCGTATATTTTAGATGAAAGGCCTGGATCATCATTTAGTGGGCCGTAATGTGCTAGCCTTTGGAACGAGAGTTCGGATAGCGAACCTGACGGCCCACAATGTTAGGCCTCAGTCACAAAGTTCTGCCTCATCAATAAATTTACGTGGGACGCACCAAAAGATGAGGACGCTAGGGAGGGTACGTACGTTCTACCTGAGAACTTCCATATGGAATTTTGTGTCCTCTATGTTTTGATTATGTCATCCAACCCGGTCATCAGGTGCACCCCACAACTAAATAAAATCCAAAAGATTCCAACGTTTAGGTGGGCCAGAACAAGTGAATATATATAGCCTGCAGGATTTGTTATACATCGCTACCTGTAGTATTTCCCACCTGAGTTTTTCATAGGGATGATTCTTGGTATGTACGGTTCCCACGAGGGTTCCCACTCGATGAACAGTTTGGATTCTATATAGGTACCACTGGTAGCTCCACAAATCTCTAACGTATGATAATTACCATGCGTGAGACGCATGCCATCTTCCTTCTTTTTTCTCGAAGTAACGACACGGCACCGTTATCTGTCAATCGACCGTCCTTGTATTGGCGAAGACCAGTTCTCAACCCGATTTCACTATTTCAGTCCGGGTGTTATTTATTACTCTAGCGGATCGCTTGCATTCATAAGCATGTCCATTGCCGCTGGTCAGGTGGGATACATATACCACAATCCGAACCGATCTAAATCTTGAAAACCACTATATAAGGTCAGATCCATAAAATCAGATGGAGTGAACAATGGATAATCTTTTATTCATGTTGGTCCATGGACTACTTTTTCACTTAAGAGCTGCAGCTACTAAATGGACGGTTAAAATGATCCTTTTTTTTGCTTTTGTTTTTTCTTTTTTTAAGATTAGGCCCATCTATAGATGGCCCCACTATTTAAGAACTTTGGTCAGAGATGAGGTGCGCCTATGCATGTATGATCTTACTTTCCCAGGTGTGAAAGTTTTTCTCACTTGCATTTCCAACAAAGGATCATGGTTGGGAGTAAAACAAGCGGAAACGGATTGGCTACTCCCCCTGCCACCAGCCTGGTGGCTGATGGTCGGTGCTCTGTGGGCCCCTCTATGATGTCGATGTTTCATTCATTCCATTTATCCATTTTTAAGATCATTTTAGTCGTTGATCCCAAAAATTAGTGGGATATCATTCTCAGGTGTACCACACCATAGGAAAACAATAATGATTGGATATTCACCATTAAAATCCTCCTTAGGCCCACTGTACTGTATATTTGACATTCAATCTGTTTATTAGATCATACAGGCCCATATGAAGGTAAAAAACAAAGATCATCTTGATCCAAACCTTTTATGGCCCCCCAAAAGGTTTTTAATGGTCGACGCTCATTCAACACTCTTTCCGGTAATGTGGTCCAATTGAGATTGTGATATATATAATTTTTTGTCCCATATCATAAAATTATCTGAAAAAATAGATGGACGGAATGGATGAAGCACATACATCATGATGGGGCCCACAGAGCACCTACCATTAGCCATTGGCTGGTGGCAGGGGGAGTAGCCAATCCGCGTCCATAACAAGCTAACTTGCAAGAAACAAAGAAAACGTGTGAAATATTAGAGCTACTAATCGGGACAGCCAAACCATGCAGTTACGATGACTAATGGTTCAGATTCTCTTTACATACTGGTCCATCTGGTCATCATAGTCACTCGCCTTTAAAAATTCATGGACCGGCTGACTTGTTGGTCCAACTTCAACACGTGTGTCTCGTTCTTACGTGTGGGGCCAGTGCACTCTCAATTTCCATTCAAGCAAGTGCGATTATCCATTTTCAAGAGGAGTGGATTCCGTGGCCATTATGCAAAACGACACGCTTTGATACTATGCAGAGTCGGATGGATAATATGCAGCACATAGGGATTACATACGTGGAATGCAAGTAATTCAAATTCAAAGGTCCAAATTATGGGTCCCAGTTTAGATGTATCATGAACTAAAAAATTCTACACTTCTTTGATCACGTGACTATTAGATTAATGAACATTTTTTGTACAGCTAAAAATGAAAATATTCAATGGTCCTACTTTTAAACAAATGTTCACGAATTAGGGCCCTGATTAGGTAAGGCAGAGTAACAGCTCAGTGGGTGAGGCCCTGACCATGGTGCCCACTTTGACGTATGTGTTGTATGGATCCAAATGTCAGGTGGACCACACAATAGGGATTGAATTCCTACCATTAAAATTTCTTGGGACCCACAAAAGTTTTAGATCAAATTGCTATTTGTGTTTTCGGTTTCATCCAGGTCTATGTAAGCTAATCAATGGGTTGGATGGCAAGTAAATATTAGAGTGGTCCCATGAAGTTTTTAATGGTGGGTGTTCAATTACAATTATTTTCCTATGGTATGGTCCAACTTAGATTTGGATTTATTTCAAATTCGGAACCATTCGGTAACATAATATGCCAAAATGGATGGACAGTATGGATATATGACATATACATTGAGGTGGGCCCCACAGTCAGGGCCTCACCCACCAAGCCATTAACCGTGCCTCACATAATCCGCGCCCCACGAATTAGCAGTTAAGATTTTTCAAGAATTTTGGTTCTATGATTGTGACTTACCGACAGTTCAGTTACATAATTTACTCAGCTTAATTCGAGTTGATGGGTGTAACGTGCATTTCTGGCTGCCGACGTATGCCACTGTAGCAAATAACGGCTCATGTACGCAAACTACGTGCTAGGTAGGGCGTTTTGGCAGATCAATATTTAAATTCTTAAAGGGGGTAGGAATTTACAATTTAATAAGAGGGTTGTGCTAGGAATAAACAATACAACTGCTTAAAAGGTCTGCAATTCTGTGATTTGATGGGCCATTGTTGGGACACATTGGAAATCAATGGTGTAGATTGTGTTAATTAAAAGAAATCTAAATTCTAAGGTGATGGTGGGTAGTTAGTGATATACTGTAAAAACGTGCAGCGTCTAAGATGTAGTTGTGGGTTAGAGAGATGGGGTTTCAGTTTGTACAAGTGCAGCCCATTGATCAGTAATCCGGGTCCAGTTGTGTATGGTCCATGCACCAAAGTCCTCCCAGAAAAATTCAACTCTTACAATGGAAGACCGATGGTGGAACGAGTTCCAAGAAATAGGTTTTTAAAAAAATAATCGCCGTTTCTCTTTATTCTTTTTTCTTTTTGCTACATCGTGACTAAAGGCAAAGGCTGTCAATGAGAAATGCTAGGCAAAATCAAAATTTTGAATAGTCTTTGTATGGGCAGCTCAAAATCTAGGATTTTGGCCTTAATGGTAGACCTACTCAGAAACCCCTGTATCACAAGGGAGCGGATAAGGTGTGGACCCATGTCACCTAAGATGGTGCTGCACTTAGGGCCCATCTTGATGTATGTGTTGCATATCCATGCTATTTATCTGTTTTTTCAAACCATTTCAAGGCATGAGCTCAAAAATAAAATATATCCAAATCTCAAGTAAACCATAACATAAGAAACAATTGTGATTGATCATTAATAACTAGCTACAAAAGTTTTGGATCAAGCTAATATTTCTCTTTTAATTTTCATGTAAGTTTATGTAACCTTTTCAACAGGTTGGATGAAAAATAAACATTACTGATACATTATGTGGGCGGTAGGAAGTTTTTAATGGTGGCAAGATTGATCACCATTGTTTCTTATAGTATGGTCCACCTAAGATTTAGATCTGCTTTGTTTTTTAGATTATGCCTTGGAATGATTTAACAAAAAAGATGGATGACTTAGATATAGAATACATGCATCAAGGTGCGTGTCACGAATGGCTCCACTATCTTAGGTTACGCCAGGACCAAATAGCGGTAGAGGTGCATAGGCCATCCACTGCGATAGTCACCGGTCAAGTGCTTTGGACTTCTGCACTGACCCACTCATGCAGTTTGAAACCTGGAAAGTAATGACCCAACTCTCCACGGCGGCAGTGTAGGATGCTTCCAGGTACTAACCCTTTGGAAGACATTTTTAAAGGGGAGGATATTAGGTGCAGCAGCAGCCTCACCCAAGACGGTGCAGCCATTACTGTACGGCCCGCCTTCATCCATTTTGCTGAAGGGCCGTGTGCCTAAAAATGAGACAATTAAATTCTCACGTGTATCATATCGTAGGAAATAGTGATGTTTAACCAGTAACAAGCCACAAAAAGTTTTGGATCCACCTGATATTTGTTTTTTTTTTTCCCTACATCCAAGCAAATAAACATTAAAGAAACATTAAGGTGGGCCCCAAAGCTTTTAATGCTAGAGAATTCAATTATAGCCTTTTCATTTAACATGGTCCATTTGAAAATTGGATCCAATTCATCTTTCGGCACACAGCACAACCGAATTTGTGCCCTTGTCAAATTAACATCGTATATGCAGACCTGTGGTAGAAAAAAAACGTAGCTCATCTGGTGGGCCCCAAGACAATAGTTCCATTGTGGACAGGCCAATGGATGGAGCTATGCCAGCTGTCTAATTTTCGGCCTTCAAATCAAAGGCAGAAAGGATCAAAAGTCTTCAGTGAGAAAAGGAAAATCTAGCAGTCCAATGCACTCAAGTGGCATCCTTTTCGAAGTGGTAATTGCAACCTTTCTGCCGATCGTAACTGGTACAGAAAAGTTCAATTTTGAATGGACATCTCATCAAACCGAACTTAGCCTAACACGAGAATTGAAAAATAGGAATGCGCTGAGACTTTAGACTTTGAATTTGGTTCATTTTCCAATAATCCAAACCGTGAATATGATATCTTACACTTGCATGGTGGATAGAAAACAAGTAAATTTTCTTAACTATTACGTCATTTTCCAATGACACAATCTGTTCATATGATGAATTTCCCTTGCATGGTGGATAGAAAATAAGTTAATTTTCTAAAGCTAAATATTTTTAACCTCTTCCATAATTCTGTAATTTTGCTTTCAATATGGACGGCGAGTGTAACCTTTACGTAATGAAAGGGTCCAAAATATTCGATCGGAGGATATGTTTGGGCATCTACCGTCCATGGAATCAAAATCCAACTGCTCAAGTTTCAACGTATCCTACGCCGATAGGTGGTGATGTATTCCACCCAATGTCCTTAAAAAAATAAAAAGAAAGAGAAGAGAAGAGAAAGGTTGAGAAAAAGAGTAGAAAATAATTTTTTTTTAAAAACAAAAACCGTCTACCCCAAATTGCAGTAGATTGCTTTCTTGTGACCACTAACAATATTCAAATATACTCAAAATTCTCTAACCGAAAGTTGAGATACCTCAAAAGTTGGAAGAATAACACCGACTTCACACCGTAAAAGTAGCTTAATCATCAAGAACAATCCAAAAATGGTTCCCACCAAATGGACGATTCGGATCATTCGTACATTTACAAGAACAAGGCATGAAGTCATACCATCTCCAGGCCACAATACTTTCCATGGCAAGGTGGTTGTTTATAGTATCAAAGTTTCCTTCAGCCGTACATTCGTTTTGTAAAATATGGCCCATCTGATTAAACGACTGTCCTGTTTCTTGGAGAGAGACATCTACATAATAGGAAACCGATAATGGATGGATTGGATCTTGTAGCTATATTGATTGCTGGCAGAAACGGTGACGTATGCGGGCATGTGTACGAAAGCTCCTTACCCATGAAATTACTTCACTGATTACAGACATCCACAAAGCTAAAAAATGAAATTTATTACATCAAAATAATAATTAAACGATTTCCCATTTATTATCTATTAGATTGACTATAAAAGTCAGGTAAAACAGATTGATGTAATCTTCATCTTCTCAAACAGAGAGAGAGAAGAGTAAAAAGAAATTGTTCTACAAAAATACCCTATGGAGATCTGTACAATCCTAAAATATGCAAATAACTTAGAATATTCACCCAAAAGAATGGAAAAAGAAAAAGAAATAAAAAATCGCCCTACAAAAATACCAGAAAATAGGAAATCGAGGTAGGTATTCTAATGGCCGGCTCCAGGACTGGGAACCGACTTCAGAATCCGATCCATTCTGGAGAGATGCATAGCGAAGAGCTTTTCGTCGACGATGGCTGCGTGATTCTTGTTGCTTGGGGCTGATGGTGGTACGGTTCCTTTGGGAAGGGCACTCAGGAGAGAGCTACGATCCAAGTATGGGATTCTCTCCATGCTCACGACCTTGTCTCCTCCGTCCATTGGGTGGTGCTCCTCTTCGGCAAAAGGGGCATTTAGGACGAAATTTTCCCCTGTAGAAGAGGCTTTTTCCATGTCCAGAAGCTTTCTGGCGTGAAGAGTAGAAGTGAGAGAAAGAAGAAGGAAGAGGATTGCATGAAATCGAGCCATGGGGGATTTGTATAAGAGTTTTGGGATGTGGGTTTGTTCTGCAGAGAAGGGGTTTTTAGATTGTATGAAATTTGTGTGTTGAGAAGGCGGATGGAGGAGATGAAGGGTTGTATCAATAAATAGAAGCGAGAGAGAGAGAGAGAGAGAGAGAGAGAGCAGACGTGAAACGCAAGCTACTCCTAGAAGTCAGCGGTTTGAAAAGGGCAAAATGAAATTGCCGCGTGGTAGTGAGCTAGTATGCGCTGCCGGCTTACTGCCTTCCTTTCGTGTGGATTTCTCCAGCACCGTCAATTCACTCACTGAGACTGAGTTCTTCTTTGGTTGGCTCTCTCGTCCCCTGCTTTCGCCTTTCTTCTTGCCGTGACTCTGCTGACGCGTTATCGAACTTAATCTGCTTGTTTTAGACTTTAGTTAGAGTATCTGTAATCGTAGTCTGTCAGATCATTTAATAATCTTGCACACGCAGACACGGCGTTAATCCTAACCCTTGGGCTAGTGTTGTGATTGATTGATCCTTGCTCATTGATTAATATATATTTTCTTGCTACCGTTTATTTGTTGGCTGTGATTTGCAGTCAGATGTAGGTCTAACAATTTGGATGGCTCGGATTGGGCGTGTCCATACAGATGATGTGTTATACTTTGGATGAGTTTTGGTGCGGATATGATCTGCATGCGGTAGAGCGATACTCGCAAAAGACATGCGTGTGGATGGGCAATGATCTTCCACACGTGGGACGCGGATTGCGTCCTATCCCCGCCCAGGGCTCTGTGGGGTCCACAGAGATGTAAGTGTTTTATCCACGCTGTTCATCGCTTTTATCATACCATTTTAAATTATGGTCATAAAAATGAGGCAGGTCCACAGCTACAGTGGACCACACCAAAGGAAGCTGCGGTTATAATGACACCCACCGTTGAAACCTTTCTAAGGGCCACTGTGATTTTTTTTTTTACCATCCAACCTATTAATAAGTTCATGTAGACGTGGATGAAGTGAAAACACAAATATAATCTTGATCCGAAACTTCTCCAGCTCCCAAGAACTTTTTAAATGTGGAAGTTCAATCCCCTCTTTGTGGTCCATTGGAACTGTCGACCTACCTCAGTTTTGGCATCATATCTTAAAATGATATGAGAAAAGAGATTAACAGCGTGGATAAAACACTTACATCACGTTGGGTCCCACATAGCCCTGCCCGGACGGATTACGGTCCCCGTCCCGGCGGGGCAGGACGCAATCCGCGTCCCCACACTCGAGGACAAGTGGCTCGCATCTGTGAGATCCGAACTTTTCGTAGCGTCGTTGAGGACTCTGGCCCAAAATCAGTCCAATTCAGAGCTCACTTAAGTGAGACGGTTACCAAATTTCTGCATAGTCAGTTTTATTTGTACAATGTAGCCCACTTAGTTATTTGACTAGTCTATTTGTTTGGGTACATCATCTTGAAGGTAAGCCTAACTGATGGACGGCTTGGATTTCACATGCGCAGATTGGAGCCCATCCACACAAAAGGTGCTTAGCAGAAGTCCTATTATCATCACTTGGGTCCGGGCCGAATCAGTTCAAAATCCGGGCCCTACCCCCGCCGTCTCTAGCCCCGAACGGGCACTTCTGTGGGTGGGCCCACCGTGATGTATCTATACATCCAAGCCGTCCGTACCTTTTCTCGAATCATTTTAATGCAGAAGCATAAATATAAGGAAGATCCAGCGCTCAAATCGACCTCACCACCTATGACTCTTACATTTAATGCAATGGTGCATTAAATGCAACGAAGCTTATTATTCAGTGTGCGTCCATTTGAGCGTTGGATCTGCGTCATTTTTTGTGCTCATGCTTTAAAATGATATAAGAAAAGTAATGTACGGCTTGATGCACAGATACATCACGGTGGGCCCACCGGCATAACTACCTGTTCAGGGCTAGAGACGGGTGGGGTAAGAGGCAATCCATATCCAGACCTACCCAGGTATTCATTCCCCTCAAGGACCAGAATTTTCCACAACACCTGTTCCAAAGTTGTATAAAACAACCAACCACATTAGGACTACTCTGTTGTATATGTTAAATCCATTACGTAGATGGGGCCTGCTTTGAACATAATAGGTGTTGATGCAAAATTCCGGTCCACTCTCTTTAGGCCTTTGAGTACCCACACAGGAAGAAGAAAAATAAGACCATGGCTAGAGGAGTAGGCCCTTTGATGCCAAAGTTAGGATAGGAATATGGATCTAATAGTGTCGATGAGTCATTTGGGAGAGAGTTTTTTGCGTAACTGTTCATGTAGATGAGATCCTTATTTATATAGTATGTGAGCTAAAAACAGTTCTTGATCTTAGGCATAATTTTTGCATAAGTTTTTCAACCGTTACGCGAGATTTGTGTAGGTGATAAGTGTTGACATGGTTGACCCTATAATAATCATGCAATGGAAGGTTGAAGCCAACTCGAGCCATGCCCTTGGTCAGATAAGCGTTGATGTTGACCTAAGCCAAGCTCTCGATCAAGTAGGATGAGGTCAAGCTTATGCGAGCCACCGATTAATCAGGATGATCTCCATGGTCAGCTTGGAGTGAGTTTCTGCGTTGATCGTCACCGGTCGACTGATCAATTCATTGGTCTTTCTATGCTTGGGTATAGGGAACGAACTCATCTCCTCGATGATACTTGTCTTTCTGGACAACCATACCTTTGATCTCGTCGAGCCAATTAGTATTCCGATCATTTTCTAGTCATATAAATTCGGACATTCCTTAGAGACCAGATAAGCTTGGTTGAAGCTCGAAAATGTATGGTGCTGAGGCCTAGGCTCGAGAGTTCAGCACCTACTCTTCTCTAGAACAATTTGAGACAGTTGTTTAGGAGCCCCTTGGTCCAAAAGCATGCGCTCGTGAGTTCGAGCTGACCCCATGGGTAGTCAAACCATTTTTACCTATAACAATAGGTATAAATATAAATAAAGATTGCAAATCTTGTATATTTGGTAGCATTTTCAAATAGTTCGCAACCTAATAGAAATTGGGAAGTTTGGTAGCAAATGACATCTAATAAGATTGTATTTTTTGTAATCACATTGTTATACCGTTCGTGAAAGTAAATAAATGTGTACTCTTGAAATTTCATAAGCCATTATAATACAAAAGGAGAATGATCCAATTTCCATTATGTTATATGAACCATTTTAATTAGGTGATGGAAAATGGACGGTAGATATATAATGCGTTGTTAGTCTATCGACAGTCTATTACCTCTAGGTTTCAACTATAGTCATGTGTGATATTTGTGGTCGTGTCAAAATCGACGAGCATGTTAAAATCAACTACGTAACTCGATTCCAATCGAATAATTTTGACCCAAAGTGCCAAGATAGGTATATACGTAAAATTCAACAGTATATGAATGAGATCTGAGAAAATTGACCACTTATTTAGCCACTTATAAGCTGTTTTACATAATCAGGTGATTATCGAAGAGTAGAGTTCGTCCTTCGAAAATGGATTCCACACTGCCTTCTGTACTAAAAGAATTTCAAATGTAAAGACAAACAAAAACTGAATATGAACAGTTGACCGAATTGAGTAATGTAACGCCCTGAATACTTAGGGGTTGTGCATACACTCGACTCCCAATTTTTCAGGTACCACTTATAGCCGATTTTACTAAATTGCGATAAATCAGGTTTAAAGGCGTAGCATGAAATTACTTGAAACATGAAGCACAACTATAATTAGTCTACTGGATTGAAAGAGGCTAAATATATACAAGTCTAAAATAATATAAATGGATCGCACAAGACATTGCCCATCAAAATTACAAAAGAATATGTCCAAAAGGAATGATGAGTTGAGTCCAACACCCAGCGATCCAAAATCCGTCTACTAGGCCGATGGGGAACTGTTCATCAGCTGGAAGTAGGACAGCTTGTCCTCTTTCTCGAGACTTGCGCTGTCAGGCTCCTCATACTCTACATCACCTGCATCTATGGGAGAGTATAGTTAGTGTTTTAAAACATTATCCCTGTAAGACCCGTATCTTAATCCGTACTGTTCTGTCAACTCCCGCGATCCTTCCTATCGAATTTCGGCAACCTGTGACCGATAATCGAAGTTTGTACCCAAACCTAAGCCGTATCCTATAGAATTGAGTTTGCTTGATTCGAGACTTGTACCATTGCGACAGCACCGTCGCCGCAGTTCCAACGTCGCGACTCATGTACCGATCCGATACCCTGACTAAGAGATGTGAGCCGGCGTTTATTTCGAGAAAATGCCGCGCGTTTACAATCCCAAGAGAATCTCTACAACATGTCCCATCAATCTCATCAATCAATCCCATCAATCACCTCTCGTGTCAAGTACAAAGCACCCATGCTTCCTTTCTCCACAAGTTAAACAAACCCAAAAGTCAACCAAGCTCTCACCTCACCCATCACTCACATAACACATCACTCACCATTTCACCCATCACATCCATCCATCACCTCTCTTTTAACCATCCCATTTCTCTTTTTTTCTCTTCACTTTTTCTAAGCAACACCAAGAGCAAGAGGCTCACACGTCCAAGGTTTTCCCCAAGAGAAAGTGTGATTTTGGTGGCCCACTTTCCATCCTAAATCTCTCATCCTAGCCATTCATTCTTCATCTTCCACCATCAAAGAGAAGCACAAGGAGACCGGCATCCCAACGAACCAAGAAGATCGAACGGTGGGTGCTTCTATAGGTGTAGATTTCTTGTTTTGATGATGGGTCAAGTGAAGCCTACCGATCAATGGTATGGATCTCATTTTGGACCCTAAATGTGGCCAATGGCCCATTTTGATTTCAAGATCAATCCATGATGAGGACATTCTCCATGGACCCCATCATGATGTTTAATTTCTTTGCATAAAGGGTTATCTAGACCGTCTATTCTAGTGGAGAAGGGATCTCCACCGTTGGATTCCGATTTAATGGGCCCATAAGAATTGGGACCCACTTATTGTACGAATGATTTCAAGGGAGGACCCATAGTGTCGGGGTCCCTCCATCACATGCGTGTCCCACTCTATCTCTCTCTCCCTCTCTTTTCATTTATTTATTTATTTTTATTGTGTATGTGATGTAATGGCCGTGTGGCCCACTTGGATGGACCCCACCACTAGGTATGTATTGACCCAAGTCATCTAAAAGTGGGGCCCATCTTATAAGCATTGTACTCACACATCCATCATGTGGTGGCCCACCTAAATAAGGCCCACTTGAATAAATTGTTAAGCTAAAAAAAAAAACGTCCAGCATCTGGACGTTACTGGACAGAAAGCACAAATATGAGCTTAATTTCAAGCCTATGGGATGAGCCACTTGCATAGGCCCCACCTTCATGAATGTTTTCAATCCACGCCATCCATCCCTTTCCTCATAATATTTTAAGCGTTGAGCCAAAATATGGGGCTGATCCAATCTTCTGGCGGGCTATACTTTAGGAAACAGTGATTTTCACCGTTGAAATCTTCCCTGATTTTTCTATGCACCAAAAGAATACCCAACATTAGACTCGTTGGATTTCTTACGAGCTGTGGAATCCAATGGCTGGATTGGATTTACTTGAAGTGGGCCCTACACATGAAAAACTGTGGAAAAACTCGCTTTTCAAAAAAATAAAAAAATAATAATAAGGCAGCAGACGCTGCTGCTGCCAGAGAGGCGCAGGCAGCGCCTGCGCCAAGATGGGCAGGCCTACTAGCAGGGACCCACGGCTCCAGCCGTGGGCCCCACCATAATGTTCATTTGTCATCTAACCGGTTCATTAGGTGGGCCCTTAGGGCGTGGGCCCCCCCTTCAAATATTAGCGCCATCTGGAACTTAGGTGGCCCACACCATAGGAAACAGTGAGGTTGAACGTTTACCCTTGAAACTCTTTTGGGGTCCACAGAAGTTTTGGATCAAGCTGAAATTTGTATTCCCCCTTCATCCAGGTCCGTGCAGCCATACCAATGGCTTGGATGGAAAATAAATGTTATGGTGGGCCCCATGTGGAGCCCACAGTGAAGTATGTGTTGTATTACCACCTCCACTGTGATGTTTTTGTTTCACTCCACCATCCACAGCGTGGGACGGTGGAGACCACCATGATTTATGTGTTTTATACACGCCGTCCACAGTTGGACGGCGGGGCCCACAATGATGCATGTGTTGCATCCAAACCGTCCACCATGTGGCAAGCTCATTTTAAGGCTTGGGTTCAAAAATAAGATAGATCTAGGATCACATGGACCACACTATAGAAAGAGTGTTGGATTGAAAGTCCACCATTAAAATATTTGGATTACAAGGTTGGACAAACATGAAATTTGCCTTTCCTCTAAATTCAGGTCTTTGTGACCTTATGTATAGATTGGACGGGAAATAAACGCTATGGTAGGCCTTAGGAATTTAATGGTGGAATTCATTATCACAACTCTTACTTGGTGTGTCCCATTTGATATACTTAAGGGCCCTCTGAGTAAGCCCATTTAATATATAAGCTCACCTTGATATAATTGTGACCTATTGTTGGGGCCTACCTTCATATTTATGAGGCCCATTGTGATGTATTAGGGCTCATGGATTGTGGGCCATTGTAATGTATTTAGGGCTCATGGGTTAAGGCCCATTGTGAGGTATTAGGGCCCATGATTGTGGCCCATTGTAATGTATTTAGGGCCCATGGGTTGAGGCCCATTGTAATGTATTTAGGACCCATGAGTTGAGGCCCATTGTGATGTATTAGGGCTCATGGGTTGAGACCCATTATATATATATAAGGCCCATGTGTTGAGGCCCATTATGATGTACTTAGAGCTCATTGGTAAAGGCCTATTGTGATGTACTTCCGGCCATTCAGCAAGGCCACTATGATGTACTCTAAGGCCCATGAGTTATGACCCATTACAACGAATATAAGGACCATTGGTGCAGCCCATTGATGTGGCCCACTTGATGAATATAAGGCCCATGTAACACGGCCCATTTGATGTATTTAAGGCCCAATGGGGTGTACCTAAGGTTCATTACAATGTGTCATTCCTCCATGGTTTATGTAATGATAATTATGGCGGACCGAGCCTTGGGAGCAATGTTGGTTTGACGTCCACATTGTAAGTTTAATGTTGGTTAAATGTCCGCATTATGACTCTCCTTAGGACCCATTGATAGGCTCATACTTGTTGATAGTTCATCACTTTATAACATACTTAGTATAACTCTATGATTCATGCTTATACGCATCATATGCATGCTTGATATGAGGATTGTTTGATCATAGCATAAGCCATTGGATTGAGACATTTGCGAGACTCCTTATGAGACGGAGTACCCCACATTATCGTGTTGTACGCGCAGGATTGCTGCATGACTGTACGGTGTGACTCATGCACCGCACATATGTGTGACTTGATCACTGCACGCCCTAGCGACATCAGGGCCATGGCTCCACAGGCACATCGTGGATGGCCGTATCGGATACCGAAAATACTTGGTTCTAGCATACGAGCACCTAGGATGTCCTTGGGTGAAAATCCTAGAACCTTTTTGGTACCAGGAGTTGCTTCAACGTCTAGACCGAGTGGATACATGAGCGCCCGAGTACCGAATACCAGTAGGCCGCATCTCCCATTATGTCATGGTCGGTTAGAAGGGGGTGTGGCCTTATCCGCCTGAGTGAGGGAGCTATAAGCTAGGCTGAGTTTGACCAGCTCGTAAATGAGTCCATTATCGACGAGCCAGGTAGGTATTGGCAGACTACTGGTCAGGTGGATAGTGAGGTCTATTCCGCTTGCTTGGTTGTGTAGCTAGGGAGGAGGCAGTCAGTGTGAGTGTATTAAACCCCAGTGATATCCAGAGAGGAACTGTACTGATATGTGTACTTGATGAGTACCGACTTATTTGGATTGCATTTTGCATATGACATTTGGCTATGTAAGCCTCGCATTACATCGGTGTGGCTGATGGCATTCATCTCTCGCATCGCATAGCCTTGGTATGGCCGATAGCATTCATGCATTGCATCACATAGCTTTGGTACGGCTGATTGTATTCATGGACTTACCGCATATTTTTGCATTACTCTAATATTGTACACTTGGCACTTGCCTTGTGCACACACTTACACCACCCTCTAAGCTTTTGTAAGCTTATGCACGACAGTTGCTTGCAGGTAGTGTTGGACAGCAGCAGCGCTGAGGCAAGAGTGCGCATCTGGCTATTTTGGAGCTTTTTGTTCATCTTGTATTTCTCTTTCCGTATTGTACTTAAAGCCTTGATATAGTAGATTGTGGTGTTGTTATTTTGTGACTTGGTTATGCTTGTGGTTATGCTCCATTACAAAAAAAAATCATTCTGAAAATCCTCCTTGTAGGATCCCAGGATCAGAATCTGGCGTATACTGCGCTGAGAGCCGAGAATGGGGTACTACGGAGGCTGTTGGCACCGAATTCGACGATCGAGATTCCTGTGAATCTGATTTCCAGGTTTGGGGCATGACAGTCCCAGAGTGGGAGTGAGTGATCAACTCAGTGGGTGCTATTAGCCCTAAGTTATAACAAACATCAATTATATTATGAATTTAATGAAAAGTAAGCATTTATAAATACCTAACTAATCTGGTTAATGCAGGTGCATGATAAATGATATGATGCATGACTTTGCCACAACACTCCCTCGAGCGACTCCGTCTAACGATCGCGTATGACCAACACTCCCTCGTTGCGACCTCCACTACCAAGTCACCAACCTAACTAGTGCAATGCGATATGATAATGTTTGCCGAGTTCTTAGTTACTTTCATTCATCTAGCAGGTTGGAAAAACTGTTTCACCCCATGTATCAATGCCCTCAACTAGTTACGATACCAAGGCCCCTCAACGTGCGAGGTCAGGGCTCTGCGATCCTTAATCCTGTTAGGTTCTCCATCTCGGACTTCAAGCACATGGGGAGTGCTGAGTAGAGGGATCGCTAGCGGTCACTACGGGGAGGCTCGTCACCCCAACGTAAGCCGACAGCTAGGGCACAGTATCCCATTCCACCATGCCCTGCTCGCAAGTTGGTGGATAGGTTCCAATTGGTTATCAATGGGCTACAATGGTTGAAGGGTGTTTCAGGTTCCATACATATGTGAACAGACAGGGTGAACAAATAAGGTTGGTTAGTAAGTAGACTAGACCGCACGAGTTCAGGCGAGTACGTAACAGACGACATCGGGTATAAGCGACCCATGTAGTCTAACTACTGTCGCCCATACGCACCCGCCAAATCCACAGGTTTAGCCTCAAGATGGCCTTACTAATAGGACCACCATCTCTCTCCTCAAATTCCTAACCAACCCAAGGGGTTTGAAGGTAATCCATATCATGCCAACAATCAGAGTTATCAACTAGCATAAGCAATATCATGCATTCATACATCCCAACATAAAGTTCAAATTTTTTAATAAAGTAAAAGCTAACAATGTTGTGAAATAAAGGTGCATGTGTGTTGTGTGGTTTAGTGAGAAAGCTAAGCATTTCATATATCTCATAAGGCCAAAATACACAGGGGTTAATGAATCGTACATGCTAAAAAGCAACATCATATAAGAATCAAACAAAACATGAACATGCAATCATCAAATATATCTAATCATGTGAGGGACAACAACATTTCATGCTATTCCATGTTAATTCGGAGGATCAAAGGTAAGGTCTTTCCTAAGTTTTCTCTAGATTCTCCAAATATATCATTCAAACAATCAAATTCATTAGACTCATACTAAAATTGGTGCTAGGCCACCTAAGGATAATGGTCCGCACCTATGGATCATTGAGGTCTTGAAAAACGACCTAGAAGCGATAAACACGGTGTCAATCGGCCCGAATCATAAGACAATGTACTTGCATGTTAGAATCTCATGCAAATCCTCTCTTACACAAAGGTTTTAAGAAAAAAGGGTGATGAATTTACCTATACAATCAACAAAAGCGGTTCTTGTGGTTGTGGTGGAAGGTTTTCTTGAAGAAGAGGGGGGAGTTGTAAGGTTGAACTCTCTTAGGCCCCACCTCGATCTATGGTCTACCTTCACTCTCTTTCTTCTTTCTTTACTCTTCTTGTTCTCTCTTTACTCTCCTTGGTGGTTGTAGTAATGGTAGAAGTTATGAGATGAGTTAGGGCTTTATTTCCTAGACTTGGGCCAAGTGGCCTTAAGTTTTAACAACTTCCCACAATGGCCTTGTGGGAGCCCTGGGAGCCCCTTTTAGTTTTGGGGTGGCTCGATCACCCCCTAGGCCATCAAATTTATTGTGTAGGTGACTCATAGCTCGATGAGGGGTCATGTAAAATTTGGTGACAATCGGACGTAGGGTTTTCTCGTACGACTCCGATCTTGAAATGGCCTTACGAGGCCTATTTTGGTTGTTGGGGCAGTTCTAGTGGCTCCCTGGCCATGAAACTTATAAGATAGGTGCTCCATGGCCCGATGAAGGGCCACGCAAAATTTGAGGACGATCGGATGTAGGGTTTGATCGTACGGGATTGATTTACGATCAACGATCATTATTCCACGATCGTGTCCCAGATTTTATGAACAGGCGTAAAAAAATACGCTAGACCACCATAAATGTAAAAGAGATCCAATGGCCGGAAGGCATGGTATCTCAGTTTTATTTACAAGTGCCAAATTTCAATTCTGGCCTTGAGTAAGTTGCGTTTGGCAAGAGCCACTGGGACGGCGTGGATAATTAATTTTTGGGTATCCACTAAATTCGTGGTCCGCAATAAACCACAAGCCCAGTGAGATCTTTGGTTTTCAAAAATTTTAGATTTTTCTGACATTCCTTGGCCGCTGTATGGCTTGCACGAGTTGTTGCTAAGTGCACACGGGCTATCTAGCTTGACAGCCCGCACTTGGTCCGATCATGACCAAACTAGTCTACTCTAATGGGGTAATCATAGGTTAATTACTTGTGGTGCCCCACACATAAACGGTTTAAGTGAACGATCCTGCAGTAAATTTTATGTGAACATCTCAAGACACTGTTCTAGCTGGACATGACATTACAAGTAATTGCAAAGCTCTTAAAGAAAAATTGATTGTATTAATATAGTTATTGCATAGGCATAGACTTAGATTACCGTTAAATATTGCAACTACTCTTAATGTAAGATTATACTACTACTTATGATAATAAATGTAAAGAGTATATATTTGTTTTTTTGATTGGGTTATTACGATACACTTTAATGTATTAAACTCATTTGCTATTTGTATAATTTCTCATTGAACTCCTTCACTATTTATTATTATATTTTTTAAATGGCCATTTGGATACTTCTTCTCATATCCGATCGTTTACAACAGCTGTTTAACTACTTTCATCTTTCATTTATGAGTCATATTTTGTCTTCAGATGATATGTATTAATCCCGTTTCAAATATTTTCAAAAATCTGATGCGTGATGTATATTACTCGTGTAATGATATGTCCTTTAATAATTGACTCTTTCACTTTTTCAATTTAAGGTATGACGTTGAATTTACAACTTATTGCCATCCACTTTTCCTAATTAAGTGATGCAAAATACAATGCAATGCACACCAGTTGCATTGATCACGGAATGGATGAAAAAGAGTCCTCGAGTTAAATCTTTCCAACAATCGAGGAGATTTTAATAACTTCAACTATAGTAGTGACCGTAGGCTGTGGATTAGCTATTGACAAGTTGAGTAGGGAGACGACGTGACCAAGTTATATGGGTATCACCGTAACACGTGTTGTATCCACACTGTCGATCCACTTGGAGAGGGCATTTTAGGACATGATGGAAAGACTGAAGTAGATACAAAGCTTTGGTGGACCCCATCACATAAAACACCGGAGAGATCTAACTTGTTAATAAGTTAACGCAGACATTAAAAAAAAAAAAAAAAAAAAAAAAACACGAGCATCAGCTTGAACGAGAACTCTTGTGGCCTTTAGAAGTTTTTAACAATGGTCGCCATTTTATCCACTGTTTTTTGTGATAAGGTCTGCTTGAGATTTGTAACTGACTCTTCTTTAGCTCATGCCCTGGAATGGTCTCTCCAGGTGGATGGATAGTGCGGAAAGAAAACATACATCCACATGGGACCCACAAAACTTGGTGACGTCACATCATTAGCTAGTATCGCTGCTAACTTGTAAGCAAGCAGTGAATCCGCGTACGACCGCGTAACGACTCAGCCGTACGGCCGCGTAACGACTCAGCCCTGGCCGATCGCGGATTGGCTACCGAGAGAATGAGTAGAGAGACGGCCACCGAAGTAACGTCACCAAGTTTTGTGGGCCCATCATGATGTATGTTTTGTATCTACGCCGTCCATCCATTTGGAGAGATCATTTTAGAGTAAGATCCAAAGAATGAGTCATATCCAAAGCTCCAGTGGACCCCACCAAAGAAAACAGTAGGGAGATTGACACCATCATTAAAAACTTTTAAAGGCCACGAAAGTGTTCGATCAAAGCTGATTTTTGTGTTTTCCCCTCTTTTAATGACTTTATTAACTTTTGAACAGGTTGTATTTGGAAAAAAAATGAGAAAATGACCACTGTAGACAAAGCCTTTTACCCAGTGGTTTTTATCGCGGAATACAAACTTAAGTTACCAACTTAGACTAGCACGTACGGACAGCGACTTTGAGGACGAAACTACCCCTCCTTTTCACTGCGAAGACGAGAGCTGACGCTCCTCCAACTGAGAGTTGTACGAACGGCTTAGGAGAGATCAAAGTCACATGGCCCCACAACTATGTATTTATCATATCCACAACGTTCATCCATATTTCAAAATCATTTCGGAGCATTATTCAAAAAAAATAAAATCATATCCATAAATCAATGGACCACACCACAAAGAGCAGCGGGAAAATTGATTTTCACCGTTAAAAATTTTTGTAAGGCCCATGATAACATTTATTTTCCATCCAATCTATTCATAAGGTCACAAAGGCCTGGATGAAGAGGAAAAACAAATTCCATTATGATCCAAAACTTCTGCAACCCCTAAAAGGGTTTCAATGGTAGACATTCAATTCCCCATTACCTTTTACTGTGTGGTCCACTTGATAGCCAGATCTGTCTTATTTTTCATCTCAAGCCTTAATACGAGTTCACCGAATAGATGGACGGTTTGGATATAACATATACCTCATAATGGGACCCACAAAAATCAGTGGGAATTACAACTGGGAAAGGGAAAAAAAAAAATTTGAAAACCTGTAACCTAAATCCAAACCCATTCTCAAATCCCAAAACTCAAATCCAAACCTAAACATAAACCTATAACCAAAACCAAAACCAAAATCAAAACCAAAACCTACAACCTAAACCCGAATCCATTCTCAAATCCCGGAACCTATAACCTAAACCAAAACCTATAACCTAAACCCGAACCCATTTTCAAATCCCAAAACCTATAACCTAAACCAAAACCAAACCTATAACATAAACCCGAACCCATTGTCAAACCCCAAAACCTATAACCTAAACCAAAACTAAAACCTATAACCTAAATCCGAACCCATTCTTAAATTCCAAAACCTGTAACCTAAATCCGAACCCATTCTCAAATCTCAAAACTCAAACCCAAACCTAAACCTAAACATATAACCTAAACCAAAACCAAAACCTATAACCTAAACCCAAATCCATTCTCAAATCCCATAACCTATAACCTAAACCAAAACATATAACCTAAACCCGAACCCATTCTCAAATCCCAAAACCTATAACCTAACCTAAATCTATACTTATTGCCTAAAACTATTCCCAAATCCCAAAACCTATAACCTAAACCAAAACCAAAACCTATAACCTAACCTGAACTCATTCTCAAATCCCAAAACCTATAACCTAAACCTAAACCTTATAATAAACCTATAACCTATAACCTAAACCAAAAACAAAACCTATAACCTAACCCGATCCCATTCTCAAATCCCAAAACCTATAACCTAAACCTTATCCTAAACCTATAACCTATAACCTAAACCTAAACCTATAACCTAAACTCAAATCCCAGCGGGGATTACAACAGGGAAAAGGAAAAAAAAATAAAAATGAAAAAGAAGCCAGCGAGTTGGGTCGACCGGGTCAATACAATGCACTTTTTTTATTTTTTATTTTTTATTTTTTATTTTTTTCTTTTTATTTTTTAGGGATTATCCCGAACCCGAACCTGATTTCCTAAACCTAAACTTTAACCTATTCTCAATTCCCTAAAGCTATTACCTATAACCTGCACCTAAACCTATAACCTTAACTTAAACCTAAAACCTAAACCTAAACTTAAAATCTAAATGTATTCTCAAATCCTTAAACCTAAACCTACACTTAATCCTAATCTTAACTCCTTAACCTAAACCTAAACTTGAAAACCCAAACTAAACCCGATCTCAAACCTGAACCCAATTCCCTAAAGCTAAACCTTAACCTATTCTCAATTCCCTAAAGCTTTAACCTATAACCTAAAACTTATAACCTAAACCTAAACCTAAACCTCAACTTAAACCTAAACCAAAACATATAACCAAATTTTCAGTTTGTCCCGCTCAATTTTTAGTTTGCCCCGCTCAATTTCTAGTTTGCCCTGCTCAATTTTCAGTTTGCCCCGCTCAATTTTCAGTTTTTCCCGCTCATATATGGACGGTTTGGATATAACACATACATCATGATGGGACCCACAAAAGAAAAAAAAAAATTCAGTTTGAGTGGGGCAAACTGGAAATTGAGCGGGGCAAACTGAAAATTGAGCGGGGTAAACCGAAAATTGGGCGGGGCAAACTGGAAATTGAGCGGGGTAAATGGAAATTGAGCAAGGCAAACTGAAAATTGAGTGGGACAAACTGAGCGGGGTAAACTGAAAATTGAGCGGGGCAAACTGAAAATTGAGCGGGGCAAACTGAAAATTAAGCGTGGCAAACTGAAAATTGAGCGGGGCAAACTGAAAATTGAGCTGGGTAAACTGGAAATTGAGCAGGGCAAACTGGAAATTAAGCAGGGCAAACTGGAAATTGAGCGGGGCAAACTGGAAATTGAGTGGGGTAAACGCTCAATTGAGCGGGGCAAACTAGAAATTGAGCGGGGCAAACTGAAAATTGAGCGGGACAAACTGAAAATTGAAATTGAGCAGGCAAACTGGAATTAAGTGGGGCAAACTGGAAATTGTGCGGGGCAAACTGAATTTTTTTTTTTTTTTGCTATGCTGCTTTTGTAGGTCCCATCATGATGTATGTGTTATATCCAAACTATCCATATATTTTACGAGCTCATATTAAGGCTTGGGACGAAAAATAAGATAGATTTAACTATCAAGTGGACCACACTATAAAAGGCAACCTAGGATTTGAGCGAGGCGAGGGAAGCTACAAATTGTGCGAGGGAACGTAGAAATTGAGAAAGACAACCTACGAATTGAGCGAAGAAGCTAAAAATTGAGCGAGGCAACCTAAGATTTGAGCGATGGAACATTTAAATTGGAGCGAGGCAACTTAGGAATTGAGCGAGTGAAGCTAGAAATTGAGCGAGGCGAGCGAGGCAACGTAGAAATTGGAGCGAGGATTGAGCAAGGGAACCTAAAAATTGGGCGAGGCAACCTAGGAGTTGAGCAAGGCAACGAAAAAAATTCAACGAAACAACTGAGAAATTGAGCAAGGGAAACATCAATTTGAGCGAGGCAAGCTTGAAATTGAGTGAGACTAACATGAATTGGAATGAACTTTAAATGTAATTGACCTAGCCTAACAATTTACTTTGTTGAATTTGATCGATCGGTTAATAAAATTGACCGAGATTTATATGAAATTCTCTTCGGTGAATTTGATCGAGTAATTAATGAAATTGATCGAGCGGTTCATAAAATTTTCAGTACGCATTTATAGTGCTGAGTTAACTAAGTTTGGCACACCCAGATCCATAGCTCAATTGGCAGACTGAGTAGAGATACCTCATGTCAACACTTGAGGTCCTGGTATTGATTCCTAGCGGGGGTGGCTAACATGGAGTGTGTGTATTGACATGGGTGTGTACTAACAAGCTAACCTAAAAAAACTTTTTTTAAAAAATTAATAGTAAAATATTAAAAAAATTAAAAAATTAAAAATATTGAGTTGGGCCCACCTTGAATGTATGTGGACTATCCATGACGTTCATTCATTTTTCCATCTAAAGAAAGGGTTTCATTCCAAAATGGTGGCATATTGAAATATCAAGTGGATCACACCACAGGAAACAATGTTTCCACCGTGGAAACCTTGTTATGCCCCTACAATGATGTTTTACTTGTAATCCATCATGTTCATAGGATGATTTTCGCATGGATGAACTGAAAACCAAGATGGGAGCTTCATTTGGCATTTCAATGGCCCACAAAAAATTTACGCCGTTTAGGTAAATATACATTTACGCCGTTTAGGTAAATGTATATCATACCTGTCATGCGTACTGTCTTCCATAGAGGGAACATTTTCAAGAAAATTGAGATAATGTTGATTAGGGGTGTACATCGAGTCAAACCGAGTAAAGCTGGCCTCATGTCGACTTGGCTCGGCCACTGGCTGACCTCAGCTCGAACTCGGCTAGGCTCGGTCCTTGAGCCTGACTGGCCATCTCAGCTTGGTTTAGTCAGCAGCTCGACCCGAGTTCGCCATTGATGCATTTTCACAAACACCTGAGTTGCAACTTCAAAATCCCACTATTTTACAAACAAATGCAATTGTTTTATAGGTATTTTATCAAATACCTTCTAAGCAACATAAAAACCAAGAAAAACAAAGAGAAAAAAGGTATTTGTTTCATGTACATACTTTCCTTGTCGCCGACCACATTTCGTTGAGTCATTTTATCAGACAGTTGGTGAGCAACATCAATGGCAGAGTAATCGATTCATTGAACTGGTCCGATTCGAGCTGGATTTTATCCAAGTTGAGTCAAGCTGAGGCTTGCTCGAACTCATTTTCAAGCTAAAAAATTCATCTCAACTTAGCTTGAACTTAGCTTTGAACCGAGTTGAATCAAGCTTTTTCAACTCGAGTCGAGCAAGCTAACCGACCTAGCTCGGTTCATGTACACCCCTAATGCTGATGAATAGAGAGCGTGGGATCCAGCTAGAGCGTGGTCCGATCCAAGCAACAGATGTAGCGGTGGAGTTTTCGTCCTTTTTAAAAAAAAAAATGGAGCGAGAGAAGTGAGGGAGAGGAAAAGTAACGGCAGTGAACAGGAGGGGTAGTTTCGTCCTCAAAGTCACTGTCCGCACGTGCTAGTGTAAGTTGGTAACTTAAGTTTGTATTCCGCGATAAAAACCGCTGGGTAAAAGGTTTTGTCAACAGTAGTCATTTTCTCAAAAAACAATAAGAAGGATTCAACAGTGGGCATCAATCTTCCCACTATTTTCTGTTTTCTGTGGTGGGTGCACTAGGGATTCGGATAAGCCGCGTTCTCTGGGTCATGCCTTCAAATAATATAATGAATGGGCGCTGTGCATACAACACATAAATGACAGTGGAGTCTAGTGACGTCACTTCAATAGCGAGTCTACTGCTTAACTTGTCAGTATCTAATTCGCGTCCGACTCCGCACTAGCCGCGCGACGAATCGCGACTCATCAGGCAGGCTCACAGCGTCAACCCGAAAAATCCGGATTCTGCACGGAAAGCATTAAAAATTGCGGTTGGTGTTTAAATGTTGAAGTTGGGTACCGTGCAAATCCTTTGCGAATAATTAGACCGTTCGAACAAGTGTTTTGGGGTGGGGCCAAAGGAGTGCGCGTATGGCATCCAACCCGTAAATTACGTGAGCCAGATCACCAGAACTGGATGCCGCGAAAATCAGGCCAGTCCACTTCCGTGTGTGCCACCACAAGACTTTGGTAATTTTTGGATGGTTGTCCATTATTTTTCCTGAGTGGAGCCCATCTTATCGTTAATATTCCATCCAACCTGCTTACTAAGTGAAAGCTGCCATGATGATAAGATATCCCAAAAATCAGGCCTGCCGATCATTAGTTGAGCCGCGCCATATAAAACAATTGAACACAGTCCAAACTCATTAGTCGGTGGTCCGCATGATGGGCGGATCAGTAGAATATTTTGGGTGTCCAAGTTCCACTGCAGAATAGGTGGATCACATACACACAGGCCGATGGATCCGACGCGTAGTCCACGTGGAGGAACCGACCACACGAATGCTTCAACCGTGTTCACACGCGGAAAATACGGCTTTGGACTCCGATTCGGCAGTCCCCGCCAGACCGAGACCTCCGTACTGGTCGGTGATGTGGCCCAGCCACGATGTATGTGTTTATCCACGCCGTCAGTCAATTTATCTAGCTCATTTTAGGATAAAGGTTTAGATTAAGATAGATCCAGATGTCAACTAAACCACACCATAGGAAATATTAGTGATCCAACAATCACAGTTAAAACATCCAAAGGCACACGGTAATATATATTTTCCATCCAACCTGTTAATTAGGTCTCACAAACCTGGTACATATAAAGTTTGGATATACCTCGTTATTTAGATTATCCTCAGAAATGAGTTTGGTAAAAATGGATGGACCGCGTGGATAAAACACGTACTTTATTTTGAGGCCCATATCACGGACAAGTACCGTTTACGTACGGATCACTATGGAAACAGATCGGCTACTCTCCCTCCCACCAGTTGGTCGGTGTTACGTGACCCAACCATGATGTGCGTTTCACCTATGCCGCACATCTTTTTTTAAAGATAATTTTATGGTATGAGCTAAACAATGGGACATGTACAAATCTCAAGTGATCCACGTTACAAGAAATAGTGTTGAATTAACGTAAATTATTAATAATTTTTTGGGTGCTATAAAAGTTTTGGATCAAATCAACAAATTGGATGTTGAATAAATAGTACATTGGGCATTAGGACGATTTTAATGGTAGATACTTAATTACTATTGTTTTCTTGCGGTGTGGTCCATTGGAGATTTATAACCTTCTCTTTTATGGAATCAAGCACTAAAATGATCCGCAAAAATGGATGAAACACACGCATCATGGTGGGCTCACATAGCGCCGACCACCAGCGATTGGCTGGGGCAGGGGAGTAGCCAATCCGTTACCGGTCACTACTGAATCCGAGTCCTGGTAAGCCGGCTACGCGGAGCCACCGTAGATGCCTTTTACCAAACGTAAATTGGTAAGCGTGCAAGGATTAAGCGTGAATCCGGGTACTTCATTGTCCGATCAGTGTTTCTGCGAAAAAGGCAAATGTAAAAAGTATCTAACAGTGAATATTCAGGGAGGATAAGTGAAAAAAATTTAGAGATATAGTTATCTGAACCGTGTGATTTTGGATCTGTGGGCCATCCAGGGTAAGATCCAGTAGGTGGATTGTGACGATTCACAAGGCTCTATGTCAGGTATAGCATGCAGATGGGGCCTCTACTATTTGTCAGTCCTACTGAATGTACCATACCATTTTACAAGTAGGATCGCGTAATCTGCTGCGTGGGCAATTACGCGAGTGTTCACCATCACGGGAAATGCCAACGTACTCGCTCGTGTGAAATGGACAGGGCCTTTACTACACACGAATGCTCATGCACACGTGTAAGCCATCGTGTGTATTCATCAGGGTTAGGAACACTCTGGCATTCCCAGGATGACAATCAGCGAGTCTATTAATTTGGTAGGCCACTCGCGCATAATGAATACTGGAAGTTTTCCATTGTGTTGTAGCCGTCCATTTATCTGATATTAGTACGGAAGCGGATTGGCTGGTGTACCACACACCAGCTATATAGCTGGTGTAGATACGTGTCGTGCGAAGACTAGCGCCGACGCTCCTCGAGCTCCGAGTTGTACGAACGGTTCAAAGGAGATCAAAGTGAAAAGGGCCCACACTGATGTATTTATTATATCCACACCGTTCATCCATTTTTCGAGATCATTTTAGAGCATTAGAAAAAAAAGGTTGAAGCATATCCATATATCAAATGGACCACACCAAAAATAACAGAAAGGATAATGATTTTCACCATTAAAAAATTCAGAGGGCCTACCATAACGTTTAATACGTTAATAAGATCAATAATACATAGATAAAGAATAAAAAAAAATCATATTGTTCCAAAGCTTCTTTGACCCCAAAAGGTTTCAATGGTAGACGTTAGGTCCCCCCGTTGCTTTTTGGGGTGGTAAAATTAATCTTTAGATTTATCTTATTTTTAGGCTCAAGACTAAAGATGAGCTCACCAAATGGACAGACGGTTTGAATATGACACATACCTCATGATGGATCCACAAAACTTGCTGAGGTCACTGGTGCGTGGCACACCAGCCAATTAGCTTCCTATTGGTACAGCCTGTCCTAAAAGTGGACCAGTCTTTTTCTGAGCGAGGAGGATGAACAAATTCAGGAAATCTGATGAATGGTCCGCATCTTTCACATGCAAGCAATGTTGGCACGTGTACGGTGAAGCTCCCTCGTGCATCTGAACTGGTCCTTCAGATAGATTCTATCTTTAATTTGACCTCTGTTATTCTTCGTTAGATTAGGTTTACACGTTTGTCGGATGTGTTCGGCTGTTACGAGAAAGGTCAAACTTCAAATCTTACAAGTCGCGGGAATTTGTTTATCAATTTCACGCGTGTAGTCCCTTCCATCTATACGCCGTCATACGTGTCAGTATGAAACACGCGTGAAATACCCGAGGTTTCCATCTAGTTGGGAACAATGTTTTAACTCCTGCTTCAAAATCAGACCGTGAAGCTGTTTTCTGGATGTACGGTGTATGGTATGCTGTGGCCCACTGAAGTGTGAAATGGCTTGATTTTTATGGCAGAAGATCTAAACAGTTCAGTCCACCTGATGGAAATCTCACACAATTACATACTGGCACGTTTACCTGCGTGTTGATGGCCGAGCTCCCACACGCGTGCGGAAATTGTCCACGTCATAATACTTCCGTCGAAAAGTATGCATTCGTAAACGATACGTGCTTGCTAAAGTTGCGCTGCGCACCTTGAGGGGTTACTTTCGAAACCAATTGCCACGTAGGCGGAACTTTCAGGAGATTCAATCTGTCCAGCAGGTAGGATGCTTCATTTTAACCATTGAACCCAAATACCATGGTCATCCAGAATTAAGGTAGGCCCCACCAGAGGAAACAGCTCGGAGGTAACACCCACTGTCAGTTTTGTGTGACCTGTGGTATTTATATTCCATGAAGAATGACCCAAATGCAAATATTCTAAAACTCAGGTGGGCCGCGTCACGTGAATTTAAAAGTTTTAGGTATATTTTTTTTTGGGTGGCCCACCTAAGTGTTGAATCATCCTGATTTTGGGGAACAAGCCCCGAGAAAGGGTGATGTACGTGATGGGCGGCTCGGATTTTTCGCGCGTTGAATCGTTTTTCATAGGTTAGTAAATGTTACCCCGGTAGGTACAATCGCTTTCCTTCATAATTCGTTACAAGAGCCGCAATTTTATTTAGCTTCGTATGTCTAAAAAGAGAAGTAATATGATACTCAGCCTGCGTATGACTGTTGATGAGCAGGCGCTGAAAAATTATACACGTGACATGTATTAACTCAAATAAACCGGCTAATTTTGCAACTCACTGTGGCCAAGTCATAATCCAAAGGCCAAATTGGTTGAGAAATTCCTTGACACATTTATGGAAATAGGACCATTGCTTCTTTTTCTTTCTTTTCTTTTTTTTTTTAATAAAAAAAATTTTAACCGCCCAATACATCTCTGCAAATCCAATAGTTAGATAATCCAATAAGAATAAGTTTTAGTTCATGGTAGGGTACCCTAATTTGAACGATTTAATTTGACTGATTGTATGCCACATGTGCAGTTTCTAAGTGCCTGCATATAATCGATCAAACTCTGCTGGAGTATCAAAGTTTTTCTCTTTAAATAGTGGTGACTCTTCAACCGTACACATGGTCCGGTTACAAGGCAATCCAGACTGTCATAACAATGACTTAACTTTGGATGGATCCACATTGAAAAATTGCATTGCTAGTATCATGTTAACAGTCGATTTTCCCCTTTAACTTGGACCCCTGATTATTTTACATCTAACCATCCATTTGATTGCAGTTAACTGGATGGTTAGGACTGCTTTATCAATGTGATTTTAGAAATCTGCTCCATCCACAATGTATAAACAAACAAACGGCTATAAAAGAAACTTGTACACAAGTCCATTCATAAACTGTGGCCCGCTTGATGAGTAGACTGGTTTGACTCAGGCCTGAATGTCTACTAGTGTGGCCCACCTGATAAATGCAAGTCTTACGCATGTTAGCCAACAAATCACAGCGATGGATTCAATCAAGGTTTACTAACCATTGAAAAGAATGTAATTGACTCTTATTATTATATATACAAGGAAGGAATTTTAGTAATCTATCCAATAAATAAATAAGATGAGTTCCTCTCTTGAGTAGGGTCAAAGGAATATGGTATATAGAAACCCTAGATCAAGGGAATTTAAGCAATTGGGCTTGGATTTAAATAGCCCAATCAGAAAATTTTCTTATTTTTCCTTTCTTATTCTATTAAACTATTGCAAATGGTGCACTCACGTGTAGAGGGATGCAATGGTTTTCAAGAGGTGTGAAAGAGGGTTAGGGAAACGGTTTTACATAGGAGTTATTTAATACTCTAGCCAAGTATGATGGTTGATACTTGAGGCTTTGAAATTGTACATGTGACAGGTGAGCTATGTTGAAGAGATGGTGGACTACAAGGCACCTAATTAAACTACAAAACCCCTTAGAAGAGATGGTGGACTACAAGGCACCTAATTAAACTACAAAGCCCCTTAGTATATGTCCTCCATTTACGAATTCCACGTGTGTAGAAGCCCTAAACATCCACACCCACACGTGTAAAAAATTTGCCAATATCAGATGGGCGTGCTTAATTTGACTTTTCCATGAGGTGGGCCACACACTTCAAACCTTCTCTTGTAAGAGGCAAGCTCTTTTCACACCTCGGATTGACCACAGCCAACATTTAGAAACAAAATTTTGACTATCAGTTCAGTTGGAAAGAGCAGCGAAATTCACTAATGTTGTAGACGGAAGATGTAGGCATCATTTCCAACTAGATGGAAAGCTCAGATCTTGCACATGCGTGCCATATTCACATGTGGCAGGGCCAGGCATGCGTGTGGAATAAGGTAACCTCATGTTAGGTTGGAATGAATAATTAAATATGGAATGTCAAAAATAAGAATGAAAAAGAATTCCAGGATAAGATCTTAAGACTCTCACAGCACTCTTAGTCTTCTTTCCCAATAACACGTACCAACACCATTTACTACTTTCACCGACTTAGAAAAATAAAGGGTAGGAAAAGTGTAGTCAATTAAGGTGTGCCCTTGCATGCCGACAAAATCATATTCACCTGCCCATATCTAGTTGGACTAGTGCACAAGATAATCAATCCACACCATCGCATTGATGGACCACGACCCAGAAATCGCGCTTAAAAAAGCAATCTTATCATCCGGACTGATGTGCTCTTTCAGAACCTTCATCCATGTGAAAGACAAAGCCATTTATTAGGCATCCAATCCATTGGTTGGTCTGGCATTAATAATATATAGAGAGAGGATTGTTATTGTAATTGTAAAATCCAAAATTTCAGTTAAAATTCGCATTTTAAGAGAATGTTATGCAAGTTTTAAATGAACCACGAGTGTTTAAAGCAAGCTTGGAAATTCAATTAGTCATGCCACGACTTTCGTGCATGTGTGACTTTGATACTCTAGCCGTGAGTGACTGGTGATTCCGGACGCTTTTTTCCTTTTATATATATAAATTTTTACAACACGCCACCCTTGAATACATGATCTCATTGCTTGTTTTGTATGCCACTGAGCCATAAGAAGGGACCCAAAATGAACGGTCCAATTATGGGTCCAATTTAGATGGATCTTAAGCCAAAATTCATACCTCTTTGATTATTTTACTATTGGATTGATGGACCTTTCATTGGACGGTTAAATATGAAAAACATTTAAAATTATTATTTTTTAAGTCCCCTGAAACAACTGATGCGAACAAGCGTTGGAGGTTTTTCAGCCAATCTGATTTTGAGACTATGACTTAGAGACAGTGAGGTCCGCTATGCCGCAGAGCCCTCAACCGAGGAGTAAATCATCATGTGAAATTTACGAGTGCCTGCGTATCAAGCTTCATACATTGTTAGAGTATTAAGTAATTCCCCTAAAAAGGAATGCGTGCATTTCACGCCTACGCGGAGGGTCTATTGTAGCCTTTGAACGCGGGCCGGAGTTTGACGGAAGACGAGGCCAGTATTTTCATGAGGTTTTGTAAATGGGCACAAACCGAGCCTCTATTTTTGTGCCGTTTGAACGGTGAATCGAAGCCACAGAAAACGAGGTTGGTGGTGGGAAAGTCCCATGTCTGCAACTTCCGTTTGACCGTAGAAGATGGATTACATGGTCATGATTGATGCGCAGGAATTTCCACGCATGTGGAGTCCAGGGTTCCATGATCCAAACCACTGATATGATGGGCTCTGCCGTAGATGAGGGGATTCTACTGAAATCATTGAATACTCCCAGATTTTGAATTTGGTTGCCTACAAATTGGTTGACTGCTCTCATCAAACAGAAAAAAAAAAAGGCTGAATGGCGACTGGTTTGTATCTACAAATCTAGTAGATTTCTATGAAATCCCTTATCCACATCGGTTCCCATCATATCAACGGTTTAGCTCGCTTAAAAATGGTCCCCACATGTGTGTAATCACACGCAAATCCGGCCGTTGGATTTACACGGTTTCTTGTTTCCGTCCTGTCTTATTTGATTCGCTGTTACAATGGAGGGGGCCAACGGCATGGGCCTCACTTATAACACCTGATGAACAACTTGACGGTCCTTTGTCGACTATATGCACGTGCCAATGTGAATCTCGGCCTTAACTTCCGGTATGGATTTTTGTTTTTTTAATAGTATGACCCATGATTATCAGTTCATACATAAACCCCTACAGTTTAAAATTTCAACGGATAAGATCAAATGATCGATGGACACGATGGCAAATCAACGTGCAATCAGGAAATCAAAACAAAACCAGCAAGTTCTTGTACACAAGAAAATGACCCATGGTCAATTGGTCATGTACTTAACTTTATTTTCAGAAGGCTCAGTTAAAATGTTTTACATAAATAACCCTACTGGACCAAAATTAAAAGGCACTGTTGGGTCCCTCCATCAAGGCCCACCGTTCGCTAGGAAACAGAGCCAATGGCATAGGAATGGACCCAAGACACCCTTTTCAGTGTCCAAAATCAGTAGGCAGAAATAGTGTCTTTGATAAATAAATGTCGGCAAAGATAAATAAATATTTGGTCAGTAACAAGTTATGTTGGCTTGAAGGTTTACAAGAGTTCTATGAATGAGCAATGATGTCGATGCATTGAGAGACAATCTGCAACACGGGGGATGATGACTCGTAATCTGAATAGCCAGTCATCATGTAACAGAAACATGAAAATTTTTAAGCATTCATCAAATGATAATATTGCGACTTGATTATCCGTGAAAATATCGATTCTATGCTCCATATTCCAACTTAATTTTTAAAATTGGAAGTTTGAAATACAGGGAAGGATCGGATGCTAAATGCTACTGTCTAAGTTGCGAAATCTGGCCATTGGTCACATGGGCCCTGCCTTGGGTGGGCAATCTGCCGAAAGCCACCCTGGTAAAGTAAACTACTCCTAAGCACTGATTGAAGAGCTGTTGGGCATTTAATGTGGACCGTTGGTAGTATGTGTACCACATATGGTACGGCCCTGCAAATGCGCAACTTTGACTGTTATACATGTGTCACATATGTCCCAATAGAGCTTTTGATAACTTTAGCATTTAACATTGAATAATCATCACCTTGGTTTTGCTTATAGTACGTACGCTGTTACATTTAAAGGACTTATTCATTCCTGTTATCGCCATTTATCGTGAGAGCCAATCATATTAGGTTTTGTGTGGTCTTGGTGAATCCACATAGTGTATTTAATATTTGCATAGATATACAAAAAAGATTTTCCAGCCATACTACTAGAGCACATTAAACAATGCCAAGTCATTGTTTTAAACGGTTGATGAAAAAAAAAAAAAAAGGTTGATGAAAGAGCAATTATAAAAATATGGTTACAAAGATAGTTGAGCGAGATACAAAAGTAAGTCAAATAGTGATAAGCAATTATAATAACTGTCATAATGTGAAATGAATTTAGTTAACCATGTTAAGGTTATAAATAACAAATGAATTTATCAGAAAATTTTCATCTTATACTAACTTATTTAAACCTAAACATCACTCTTCAATTATAGTGTAATTCTTTACTTATTCCTCTGAAAGTGGACTCCTAATCTAGCAAAAAAATATCATTTTTTAAAGAAGCATTTTTTCCACCCAGATACTTTCTGAAGCCCGAAGCAAGCCCTATATCGGCAAGTGAGATATCCATGTTGAGAAAGTTTCTCCAACATAGCAATGCCTTGCTTGACTACCACTCGCGCACGTCCAATATATTTTAAAAAATCTGAGCTGTTCATCAGACTCATGACATAAAAGCACATGCGGATGAAACATCATGCCATTGTATACTTGAGTGGGCTACAATCTCATATTTTAATTCTTGTAGTTGGTATGCCGTTGAATGGCACTAAAATTGTATTGGTGCTTGTCAAGAGCAAAATACATTAAAACATATTTTCAGTGCCATCCAAAAATGCCCTAATCCTTTTAATATAGCTAGTGGATAAGCTATTTTGACATGCACTCACGGGCCACCCTGACATTGTAATCAAGATCAAATCGGCCCTATTACCTACCCCGAAAAAGACTGTATATTTTGATTATTCTTATATAAAAATGAGAGTAATGTCCTACTCAATAAATAATACAACTGGTTTTTCTTGAAGGGAGTTCAATAAAATATGTTGTTGAATATCTGCATCAAAGTAAGTTTTTTAGGACCCGTGGAGCTACATGAGGACATGGATTTGGTGGATAGGGGGAACCATAGAGGCCAGTGGATCTATTAAGGGGCCTACCATGCACGCATTTTATATCCACACCGTCCATCCATTTGGGCCCCACAATCTGCATCGGCTATATTAACTGTGAAAGGGAAGTATGGAAAATCATTCACTATACTTAATGAAAGGCCAAAAATTCAGCAGTTGGGAATTGAAAATTAAACCTCATAGATAAAATATTCTTTTATTCTAATCAATTCTAGGTACACCCAAACGACTACATTCATGATTCACCATCAGAAAGAATAAAAAGTCTCTAGCTTCAATATGTGCCGTTTGCATGCCGACAATTGTAATTGTAGAACTCCAAACCTTGAAAATTTGATCAAATCGAAGAGTTAAGTAACTCAGTGAGTTTTCCAATCGACTCGAGTTAAGCCAAGTGAGCCAAGTTTTGTTGAGTAAAGCAAGCTAACTGGGTCTTGAGTGAGTCTTGACTGAGTCCTAACCCAATCCATTAATTAGTTTATTACATGGAAGAAAAGAAGAAGCATACAATGATGGATCAAGCAAAGCCCAGGTGATAGGGACACTGAATCATGGGACCCACCCGTTGGGTTTTTGAACCGAGCCAACAGCATTGTTTGGTTTGATTGACCAGCATAGAGTAAAATGCTACAGTAGTACCTACCCTACAGTAATAGGGTAGAGTAACACGGTCACGAGAGGGTCAAGTGGCATATCAAGTATTTTTTATTTTTTATTTAAATAAACGAGAGGGTCAAGTGGCATATCAAGTATTTTTTATTTTTTATTTAAATAAATGTTTTCTAGATTTCTTCCTCAAAGGCGCTTTCAAGATATCACATAGCCTGCTAAGATGGTTAATATACCATGTTACCCGAAAGCACGACCCATAGTTAAATTGTTTTTATTTTGATTATTCATTATTTATACACAAATCAGACAGTTAAAAAAACCAAATCAATTTTGTTTTTAGTTTAAGAGCTGGCATCTCATATTTCATATTGATAATATTCGAGAATCGATTTTGATTGTCAATTACATTAGTAAAATTATAGAAATGACATCATTATGATTTTACCATAATAGATGTATTAGGAAATAGGTAAAGAAATATATAATCATTATACTTTTAAAATACGCTTTAATAGATATGATGATTTGACATCAAGGTAGAAATGTATCATTATTATGATAAACCAAACACAAAAGTTATTGGCCAAATACAATGTTTGTAATCATTGCACTTTTAGAATCACCTATTTCTTTAATTATCTTAGTAGGTGGAAATGTGCAATTATTATAAATTAATTCACCTCTCATCTCATAGCACTTGAGAGCATGTGCATTTGATTGTCAATTTTCGTACTTGATTTGTTGGTGGTAAAATTAACATACTCGCATATCTACATTATTTTAATGATAAGTCAATATATTAATATCGCTATTTAAATTTAAGATTTTTATGGTAACACCATCTAAAAGTGCTCTATGATTATAAATATTTTTTTTTTAACTTATTTTTTAAATATATTTGTATTTGATTGACGATTCTTATGTTTGATTTGGTAATTGTAAAATTGTAATGATTTTAAATTTTTTATGTTACAAAGATAATTGTAAAAACAAAAAAGATCTTATAAGACACTATGAATGTAATCACACTCCAAACATCAGTACTTGTATATCAACCATCAAATTGTAGAGTTTTTATTTATTTTATTAATTCTACTAGGAGTGGTTCACCATACATACCCTTTAACTACAAAAATTGATTTTGCTATACTTGTAACCCCATATTATGCTCTTATTGTGCATACCATAGATAGACTTTGTTATGAGCACATAGGGTTACTTCAAGCCCACCTATCTACTTAAAAAGGCGCTTTTTTTCTTTCTCCAACGATGAAACACATGGCAGAACCCACTAAGGCCCCGGACACAATTAAGAAGTACGTCAAATTAACTCATCTAACCAATTATTGATGAAAGTGATTTTTATAAAATCTCATTGGTATTTTATCCTTAAAAAAAGAATTTCTTTAGATGTCAGCATCACATATGCGTGGTCTTTTATTTTACCTTTTTTTTATTATTTTTATTTATTTATTTTGTCTAATTCAAGTAGTGGCCAGTAGTCTATATCTGAAAATAACAAAAATTCTCCTAAAAATTTATAATCATAGATAATGATTTGGATCATTCAAAATTCTGTGGCCAGCAATCTAGGCTATTTAAAGATGTTAGACAATGATCTAGACAACTCAACACCGACTGGTCAACAACTAAATAGTTCAAAATTATGTGAATTATGAGCTAGACCGTTCAAATTAAAATAGTTCACAGCAATCTAAACTATTTATAGATGGTGGAAAACAATCTGGATCAATCCTTCCATATATATATATATATATGCAATGGTATGACCACTTCTTAGTTTGTATTAATAGGTGTATTTTCATTGCTTGATCGAATGAAAAGTGGTAAAATAAAGAGACCTTCAAAAAAGGTTAGTACTAACACCTAATAAAAGTCATTTTGGGTGTTTCCATGTAACTAAAGAGGGGTGACATTTCATAAAAATCCCACATGCCCAATATTCGATAAATCTATAAAAACCTCTCAAATTTAGGGTGTTACTTTAGATTTAGATATAATAACTCAAAAGCCTTTTGTTGGGTGGAAGAAAACTTCAAATCTTTAGATTTGAGAACATTTATTGCAATGAAATAATTTTTATTAAATTATTATTTATTGTTGTTGGGGAAAAATAGTACAAGTCTATGAGACTCGGGTATGGAATGGACCAACTCTACTGACACCACCTGAAATTCCGATGTAACAAGCCTGACCGAGACATGTATCCTCAAAGTCTAAATGAGAGACTCAGCATGTATTAAAAGGAACCAATTCATACCGAGGCTTACAAAGTCCTGATCCAAAAGACAAAGAACCTTTGATATGCACGAAGTTGGCTTGACAAACGAGGTAGCAACATCCAAATAAGCTGACTAAAATCTCAGTGCTCAGAAGCCACACGACCTGCCATAAAACCGACCCATCCTAAGGTTGGTTATAGAGTCAGCTATTGGATTAAGAAGACGCACTGATTATGGATCGGTCTCATCGTATCCGACAGAAGGCAAGTAGATCAACTTCCTATAGCCAGCTGAGACTCGCTTATCGATAGAGTCGACCAGCCCAATCCGATAGATAAAATCTATCGAGAAAGGAAGGAACAGTGTAAAGTGAAACACCTTCCCGAAAATCCAGGAAGACCCCCGATCCCGAGGATTTTAGGATCGGCGAGATTCTTAAATTGGATTGATATTGAATCTCTAAAATATCGAGAAAGAATCCTAGCACAATGAGACCCTCTCATTCCTATAAATGTGAAAGACTTCAAGAGTGAAAGGTACTCAAAAACTCTCTCTAGAACCCTTTTGACACGATCCTAGTCCTGACTTTGGCATCGGAGGGTCCCCGACTCTAGCCAGGGTCTCCATTGTCTCCTTCTTATGCAGGTAAGGACCTGTTTGGATACGCATTTTGGGATGTATTGTATCGTATTAGAAGTTATGATTTGACGTTTACTGTGTTTGGATTGGAGTGAATAGGATTTGAATTTCATGCATGCGAATACAAACTCCAACTAAATTTTTGAACTGACGGTAGAGTATTGCTAGTGGGTTCTGTTGCCATCAATACTTCATATTCGTTGCGCTGTATTTGGTAGTGGATGAAAGTTTGAAATTTGTACGATTACAAGATATTTGGTACCTATGCGGTGTAAGATTAAGACTGTTCATTTGGTACATTTCAATGTAAAAATCATCTGGGCTAGAAATCAGAAAGTTCCATACGTCAAACAGGCCACCCGACCCAATTAAGATTATAGAATACGCAGAAATAATACGTCTTATCCAAACATTGATCTGTATAACGTATTGTATACTATGTCAAACAATACCTCCTATCTAAACATTGATTAATATTTGATTGATTTGGATGTATTCTAAAAACCATCCAATGTATACAAGAACAGTACCCAAATACAATACAATACAATACTATATGTGAATCCAAACAGGCCCTAAAGGATCTAAGGAGGGCGAACTAGTTTTTTGCATCAACAGTTTGGCGCCGTCTGTGGGAAACGATATAAAAAGTCATTTTTCCAACTCTATTCCTAAAAGCTTCAAGTAAATCTTCAATGGCAAGAACAAGGAGAACTGTCCAAAACGAGCCTAACAAGGTCACTGTCACTAGACCACCGGCGACAAAAGGCCTGTCGGGTACGAATGGAGCCCAAGGGTCCCAGAACCAACCTGATAACTGATAAGATTCTGCGGCCCATCCAACAACCTCCGTTTCGGCTAGGCACACTCAACGGAATTGAGGAAACAGACGGTTAGATAAGGAGGTCCAGGAACTCAAGACCGATATGAACTACATAAAGCAGATGCTGGAACAGATCTATCATTAGTAAGTTCACCTGCCCTAGCAGGACGATGGTCGAGCAAACACCCCACGACAATTTGTCAGCCCTTAGCCTGTCGCTCCATGATTTGTTCCTTAGTAAAGCCAACATCAGGGTTCGGTTCAGCCTGCACCCTCTCATATCTCCGTGACCGCCCCGCTGCCTGCCACTGATCTTCGACACAAAATACATTGGAGAAGGTGCAGCAAGCCCCCGGTTGAGGGTACGACTGATAGCGATGAACCCTGGAAAGCTGACCTTTAGGATCTACGGAAGGAAGTGCGGGAGGAGATTGCTAACATGAGGTAAAACCGCAATATAAATTAGACGAGGCCCTAGGTGAAGCATCCCCGTTCACAGAAGAGATTATGCAAGCTCGGCTATCGGAACAATTTTGTCTTCCTCAGATTACGCCTTTCACCGGCAAGACCAATCCAATCGAGCACAACGAGTCCTTTCGGACTTATATGAAATTGCACGATAACTCGAACGTCGTGATGTGCCGAGCCTTCTCCCTCACTTTAACTGACGTAGCTCGGCTTTAGTTTAAACAGTTAAAGCCAAAGTCCATTAGCTCGTTTACAGAGCTCGACGACGCTTTCCTCACCAATTTCATTGGTGGGAAGAAAAACTTGAAGTCATATCTGCGCACTTGAATAATATAGTTAAGAAAGAGGGAGAGCTACTGAAGGACTATATCAAGCACTTTAACTTCAAATTGCTCTAAGTTAAGAAACATTCGGACGAAACAGCTCCCAACTCGATCATGTAAAGCATCAGAGATAGGTCGTTTCTTGCATCCTTGGATAAGAACCCGCCTACTACTCTGGCTGAATTCATGGCTCGGTGGGATAAATATGCGGATGCCGAAGAAACTCGAATCTTGCGCGAGGCCGCTCAAAACACAAAAACCCTGGTCAAAGACTCAGTAAAAAAAGAAATTGAATCGGCTAGTGGTAAGAAGCGTAAGGATGATCGGTTCCGTGATGATCGCAAGACAAGTAAGCAGCCCGATAATAAGTTTTCAACTTATACTCCACTCAATAAATTGCGAGAGCAAGTCCTTATGGAGATAAAGAACAAAAGGTTCATAAATTGGCCCAACAAGCTCCGTGGTAACCCCAACTATCGGAATAAGGACAAGTACTGTCATTATCATCGCGATCATAGAACAATACGAGTGATTGTTTTAACTTGAAACAAGAAATTGAGAGACTCATCCGAGAAAGTCATCTCAGAGAGCACGTCGAAAGAACCGGGACGAAATCTCATCTATTGTCGGTGGTCCTCAAGGCGAAGGGGACTCAAACAACGCTCAGAAAAATCATGCAAGGAGCTTCAGTCAGCCTTAGTCCGAGATCCTGATTTTAGCTCAGCCTTCGAAAGAGAGAAAAAAGGAAAAGTATTCTATATTGTTCATCGATGAAGACGCTCGGGGTATTCATCATCCACATGATGACGCCTTAGTTGTCACTCTCACTATAACAAACCACAATGTGTTCTGTATTCTCGTTGATACAAGATCGTCTGTAGATGTGTTGTTCATTCAAGTATTCGATAAAATGAGCATTGAACAATCGGCATTACAACCTGTCCGAATCTCATTAATCAGATTCTCGGGTGGACAAATCTTTCTCGAAGGAATCATCTCATTGCCACTCACTGCTGAAAATTTTTCGCATCAGGTGATGGTTATGGTCAACTTTCTGATAGTCGACCAAGCATCAGTCTATAACGCCATCCTCATTCGACCTTCTCTATATCTTCTCCAAGTTGTCGTGTTAACGTATCACCTCTCCATGAAATTTCTGACCAAGTCGGGAGTAGGAGTCGTCAAAGGTGATAAGCAAGATGCAAGGCATTACTATGCGACAGCCATAAAAGCTCCAACCAAGATAACCACAATCGAATCATTGGATACTCGGGTCAAGACTCACGAGCGAGGCCAATAGGTAGAGGACCTCATTCCAATACCTCTAGTCGAGACAGACGAGTCCAAAACGGTTTGGATTGGTTCGTCTCCGTAGTCGCCCCTGAAAGATAAGCTAGTATCTCTATTCCGACGGTACGTCGATGTATTTGCGTGGAGCATAAAGATATGCCCAAGATCGATCCTTTGGTAATGACTCATCACCTCAATATCGATCCGACATATCGACCGATCCGACAAAAGGGATGACCACTCGGCCCTGAAAGGTACGCCATCATCGAAGAAGAGGTTATCAAACTCCTCAAGGCTAAATTCATCGAAGAGATATACTATCTGAAATGGGTAGCTAATGTCGTACTCGTTATAAAAGTCAACGGAAAGTGGCAAGTTTGTATTGATTATACCGACTTAAACAAAGCTCACCTAAAAGAGAGTTTTTCTCTTCCAAGGATCGATTAGTTGGTGGATAGCACGGCATGACATGAACTTCTTAGTTTTTTTAGATGCTTATTCTGGGTATAATCAAATTGTAATGCATCAATCAGATAAATCTAAGACAACCTTTGTCACTGATAAAGGTCTTTACTGTCATGCCCCAAACTCGAAAATCGGGCTCACAGAATTTTCGATCGCCGAATCCGCCGCCGACAGCCTCCGTAGAACTCCATTCTCGGCTCCTAGCTCCCATTCGCCAGGTTCCGATCCTGGGATGCTACGAGGAGGATTTTCAATGTCAGTTTGATTCGTAATAAGCATAACCAAAGGCATAACCCATAAACAACAACCAAGAACTCCATTACATTTCCACTATGATCAAAAACTTTACAAGTACAATGAGCAAAAAAAGAAATACAATGATAAAGAACAAAAACTTCAAAATGCTCTGCAACGTGCTCCTGCCTCAGCGCTGCTGCGATCCAACGTCACCTACACGCAACGGTCATGCATAAGCTTATAGAAAGCTTAGAGGGTGGTGAAAGTGTGTGCGCAAGGTAGTAACATGAACATGCAATGACAGAGTAATGTGGAATATGCAGATGGAACCATAATATCATGAGCCGTACCAAGGCTTATGCGATGCAAGACATGAATGGTATCGGCCACCCCAAGGCCATGCGATATACAATGCAACTCAAGCATACAGATCCTCATCTATGTCCACACATCAATACAGCTCAAATATGGGATATCACCGGGGTCTAGTACACTCTAAACTAGATTGCCGCCACATCGCGCGCAATAAGGTAAGTGGAAGAGACCTCACTATCCGTCTGCCAAATATCGGGCGCGACTCGTCGATAGCGGACCCATTCCTCGAGCTGGTCAAACTCAGCCTAGTACTGCCCTCTACACTCGGGAGGATAAGGCCGCACCCCCTTCCAACCGACCACGACACAGTGGAGAGCGTAGCCGTCTGGTAATCGGCACTCAACCCTCATCTACCCACTCGGTCTAGACGTTGGAGCAACCTCTTGGTACCATAAGGGTTTAGGGACTTTCACCCAGAGATATCTATGTACCCCATGTAGAATAAGATTTTTGGTATCCAATCTTGCCAACCACGATCTGTCTGTGGAGGTTACGGCCCCGATGTCGCTAGGGCGTACAATAACCATGTCACACAAATGCGAAATGCATGATTCACGCTGACCAGTCATGCAACAAATCCTGCGCATATCGTGCGCTCATGTAGGGCAACACCGCCTAACCAGGAGCCCATAAATAATCTGCCCGAAGGCGTATGCTATGATCAGTCAATCCTCATATCAAGCACACATATGATGCGTATGATCATGAGTCATGAAACTATGCTAAACATGTAAGTGAGTGATGAATCATTCTTACAACGCAGATGAGCCTAGACGGCTTATACACAGCAAGTACGGCCTAATATTGGGTCCTAAGGAGAGTTGTAATGTGGACATCCAACCAACATTACACTTGCAATGTGGACGTCAAACCAACATTGCTTCCAAGGCACGATCTTTATAAACATCGCTACTTAGTCTGTGTAGGGATCACACATTACAATGGACCTTAGGTACATCCCATTGGGCCTTAAATACATCAAATGGGCCATGTTATATGGGCCCTTTTATCCATCAAATGGGCCACATAAATGGACTACCACATACAAATCAAGATGGGCCTCATCATATGGGCCGATCAAATGTGCCTCAAGTATAACAAATCGGGCCCACCCTCATATATATAAATATATATTTGATAATTTAAGATCCAACCTATTCACTAGTTATTATAGAGTTAGATGAAATGAAAACAAATGTCCACGAAGTTGGAATCTACTGTTGCCCCTTGGAAGTTGAACGGTGGATGATACGGTCCACTATTTAAATGGTGGGGTCCATTTGATTTTCAGATCTGAATCACTCATTTTCCATGTCTTAAAATGATCTTATAAATAGTTGGACAGTATAGATGCAACACATGCATCATAGTAGGCCCACCATCCAAACCGTGGACGGCGTAGATATGACACATTCATCATGTGAGCTTGTGGGCTTGCTGCCAACGAAGAACCGTAAGATGGCCGCTGTACAGGCAGCTTGTTGCTCACGAAAGGGCAAAGGTGGGCCCTACCTAGGGCCCACCACCATATATATAAAAAATATACAACATAAAATGTATGATATATAATATATAATATAATATATATATATACATATATATGTAATGGTGGGACCCACAGAGCTTGCTGGCGACAGATGACAGTGGACCCCACCATCAAAACAGATGGACGGCATGGCCCGGAACACATACATGATGTGGGGCCCACGGCCTACTATCGCTAGAGAGAGAGAGACAGAGAGAGATATAGAGGGAGAGAGAGATATAGAGGGAGAGAGAGATGTAGAGAGAGGAGGGCACGTGGCCCTTGCCTTTATTATTTATATATATATATATATATATATATATATATATATATATATATATATATATATATATATATATATATATATATATATATATTTCTTACTTTTTCTTTTCTTTTCTTTCTCTACTCTGACCAAACAAAGGTGGGTCCCACATAGGGCCCACCGTAATGTTTATTTGAAATCCAACCCGTTCATAAGGTCACTCAGACCTGTATGAAGGGACAGCAAAAATTTCAGCTTGATCCAACACTTCTGTGGGCCCCAAATAAGATTTCAATGGTAGGCTCTTAATCCCACTGTTTCAAGTGGTGTGGGCCACCTGAGTTTTGGATCGGTCCAAGATTTGAAGGGGGCCCACCTGATGATGGGACCCACCTCATGAACGGCTTGGACGACAAATAAGCATTACGGTGGGGCCCACACGCAGGGCCGTGGGCCCCTGCGTACGTCCGCCCGGCTGGCCGTGCAGGCGCTGCCAGCGCCTGACGCAAGCAGCAAGGCTGCCTCACTCATCCTTTCTCTCTCCTTATTTTCATTATTTTGCCAAAAATTGCACGTGGGGCCAGCTACCTGGAAATCCACTCCAGCCATTGCGATCAGCGACTTGAGGCCGTCCAAATGAGTCCAGAGTTCAAATTTTAACATGCTACGGAAGTGAAATAAAATACGAAAATGATGTTTGAATGGCGAGGGTGCGATCTTTGACGCTATGGCGCACCAGGTGCTCCGTTCAATCTCATTTTCTGGCTCAACGCCTAAATTGAGATGGTGAAAGGGATGGACGGCTTGGATTACCTAAATACAACACGGTGGGGCCTAAGCGAGTGGGCCACCAAAAGCCCTTCTCTCTTCCTTCCCTTTTCTTCTTTCTTTCTTTGAAACGTCCATCGTCCCAGACGCTGGACGGTTTTTATATATATATATTTTTGGAAATGGTGGGCCCTGATGAAGTGGGCCACCATTGATGGGTGCATGGGGATAACGTCTAAGGTGGGCCCCACTTGAATAAAAATAAACGCATCAAGGTGGGATCCATTCAAGTGGGCCACACAACCTTATCACATGCCATAAAAATAATATAAAATAAAAAGAATTAAAAAGAGAGAGAGAGAGAGAGAGAGAGAGAGAGAGAGAGAGAGAGAGAGAGAGAGAGAGACATGGAGAGTGGGACACGCCTTGTGATGGAGGGACCCCAACATTATGGGCCCTCCTTTAAAAGTAAATGATACAAAAAAGGGTCCCTCAACACATGGGACCATCAAGATCAAGAATCAACGGTGGAGATCCTCTCTCCACCAAAATGGACGGTCTAGATGACCTTTCTTAAAGAAATAAACATCATGATGGCGTCCATGGAGAATGGCCCCATCATAGAATGATCATGATGATCTAAGTGGTCCATCGGCCTTATCTTAGGGTCCCAAGTGAGATCCACACCATTGATCGGTGGGCATCACTTGGTCCACCATAAAAATAAGGAAAACTAGAATGATCTAGCACCCACCGTCCGATCTTCTCGCTCCTAGGGGTTTCTTGGCACCTTAGCTTCAACTTCAATGGTTAAGATGAAGAATGAAGGGTTGAGATGGGAGATTTTGGGGTAGGAAGGTGGGCCACTTGGAGTTTAGGGAAGCTTGAGAATTTTCATACGTATGGAGTTGAAATTTTGCTTGGAGTTTTGAAATGAGAAAGGGAGAAAGAGAGAGAGTGATGTAAAGGGAGAGAGGGAGTGATGGATGGATGTGTGAGTGATGGTTGTGTAAGAAAAACTTGACTTTTGTGGCTTTTGTGTAAGAGAGGTATGGGTGGTGAAGACTTTTGTGGCTTTTTGTGTAAGAGAGGTATGGGTGGTGAAGACTTTTGTGGTTGCTTGGGAAAAGGGATGGAAGTGATGTGTACTTGACATGTGATGGATTGATGGGTGATTGATTGATGGGATTGATGTGATTGATGTGACACATCGTAGAGATTCCCTTAGTTTTCGCAACGCGTGACGTTTTCTCGCACCGAACGTTGACCCATATCTCTTGACCAGGGTATCGCCTCGGCGCGCGAGTCGCGGTATCGGAACCGCAACGACGGCGCGGTCGTTATGGTATTGGTCTCGGGTTGAGTCGACTCGGATTGTCGGTACATGAATCAGGGTCGCGTGTCGATATCGATTAAGGGTCGAAGGTTGCCAGAATTCGACCGGTAAGACCGCGGAAGTCTACGGAAAGGTACGGACCAAGATATAGGTCTTACATTTACTGTTACTGTGTGATGCCTTTTGGCCTAAAGAACACAGGAGCAACCTACCAGCAGTTAGTGAGCAAAATTTTTGCTTGACAAATCGGCCGAACCATGAAAGTGTACATTGACGATATACTCGTCAAAAGTATACGTGCGGCCGATCATATTGTCGACTTAGAAGAGATGTTCTCCATCCATTGCAAATATCAGATGAATCTGAACTTGTACAAATGTGCCTTTGGAGTAAGCTCGGGTAAATTTTTCGGATTCCTAGTTAGCCAGCGAGGGATCGAGGCAAATTCGGAGAAAATCAAGGCGTTGCTTGACATGAAATTTCCGAAAATGATCAAAGATATACAAAGACTGACTGGATGGGTAGCCACACTCAATCACTTCCTTTCTCGAACTACCAATAAATGTCTCATATTCTTTAAACAATTAAAGGGACAACAAGTGGTAGACTAGATGGAAGAGTGTGAAGCAGCGTTCCAACAGTTGAAGTCATATCTTGGATCTCTTCCTCTCCTATCAAAGCCCTAGCTTGGGGAAGCCTTACTGTTGTATCTAGTGGTCTTCGACACGGCTGTAAGCTAGGCCTTGATACGTAAGCATGAAGGAAGGTAATTATCGGTATATTATATCAGCAAAGCGCTGCTTTCAGCCGAAACTCGATATTCACCTCTGGAGAAAGTGGCCCTAGTATTGGTTATGTCTTCATGATGACTACGGTCATACTTTCAAGCGCACACCATTATTGTCGTAACTGACCTCCCGCTGCGTCAGATTCTCTAAAAATTGAAAACTTCCGGCCACATAACGAAGTAGGTAATTAAGCTCGGTGAATTTGATATCCAATACAAGCCGATGGTAACAATTAAAGGATAGGTTGTGGCTAACTTCATAACTGAAGTTACCCCACAATCCAATCCACCTACCGAGCTTGTAAATGAGTCAGTCAACCAGCCGATGACTGCAGCTCCCGAGATATCGCCCAACCCACCCCACTGGTAGCTTTACATGGATAACTCATATAACTCTAAGGCAAGCGGGGCAGGGGTCGTCCTGGAAACTCCCGATCAAACTTACATGTAATATGCCTTAAGACTTGAATTTCAAGCCTCAAACAACATAGTAAAATATGAAGCCCTATTGTTCAGCCTTCCGCTAACAGCCAGTCTAGGTGTTACTCATCTCAATGTATTCAGTGACTCACAGTTGGTCGTCAATCAGGTTACTAGTGTGTATCAAACATGTAAAGAGTAGCTGAAGGCCTACATGAAGAAAGCCAAAGAATTGATCAATAGTTTTTAACAACGTACTGTCATTCAGATCCCCCAAACAAAGAAAGCTAAAGCCGAACTAATGGCGAAACTTGCCTCTGCCAATGAAGACGATATACCCAGGTTTGTTCCAATTGAGTATGTCGCCAAGCCGAGCATCGACGACCCGCCTAGCTTGACCATACACTCGATCGATTCAAAACCTGCTTAGCTTGACCCGATCGTCCAATATCTCAACGATGGAAAGTTGCCTGAGGATTGCGCCAAGGCCCGACGTTGAACATTCGAGCCTCCCGTGACACTGTACTCAACGATGTACTATATAAGAAAAGATTTTTTGCTCTTTTATTACGCTGCCTAAGACATGACAAAGCTAACTATGTCATACGAGAAATTCATGAAGGGATTTGCAAAAATCACTTGGGAGGACGATCGCTTGTGCACAAGGTCTTACAACAAAGATATTACTAGGCAACCATCCAGAACGACGCTCGCAAGCTCGTCCAAAGTTACGACAAATGTCAACGATTTACGGTCATTTCGAGACAACCACCTAAGAAACTGACCCTTATGGCCTGTCCTTGGCCTTTCGCGTAGTGGGAGATGGACATCATTGGACCGTTCCCTTTAGGAAAAGGACAGACCAAGTTTGTCGTTGTCACGGTGGATTACTTCACTAGGTACTAAGTGGGCCGAATATGAACCATTGACCAAGATAACTGAACAAAATATCATAGATTTTGTCTGAAAAAATATCATCTGTCGATTCGGGATACCTTGGACTATTGTTACTGACAACAAAAAGCAGTTCGACAACAAGCAATACTGAGAGATGTGCGACAATATCAGAAGAAGAAATGTCTACTCGTCTCCCTATCATCCTCAGACGAATGGACAGGTCGAGGCTATTAATAAGATCATCAAACAATATCTCCAAACCAAACTTAACCGAGCTAAAGGAGCGTGGGCTGAAGAACTTAAATAATATGGGCTTACCGAACTACCACTCGAATGGCCATGGGAGAAACTCCTTTCTCCCTTGCATATGAATCAGAAGTCATCACTCTGATTGAGATCGGAATGCCTTCTGCCCAAGTCAGTTCGTTTAATGAACGAGACAATGAAGAACTGTTGGCTCTTGGACTCGACCTCTTGAAAGAACAAAGGGAAAGAGCTTGGCTACGGATGGCAGCTCGACAATAGTAAGTAGCTCGGTTCAACAATGTCCGAGTCAAGGTTAGAAGATTTCGAGCTGGGGATATGGTCATTCAAAAAATATTTCAGAACACAAAGGAGGTTGGTACAAGCACACTGGGACCTTATTAGGAAGGACCCTATGTTGTCTCAAGCACCATCCGACTTGAAACATATCGGTTGAAAGATCTAACTGAGTAATTTCTCTCACATCCGTGGAATGTCGAGCACCTAAAAATCCACTATCTTTAGGTAGGTCGTTGAGCAATTAGTTAAATTCAATTATCAGACGAGCAAAGAATGGAAAACATGTAAACTGAGTTAAACGAATGTGAAAATCAAATATATTCATTCATCAGTATAAGTTTTACATTGAATTTATATCGGAGTACATTAGCTCCTACTTTGGAATTACATTGACAAAATGACAAAGGAAAATGCAGAAAAGAGTCAGCTGAGATAAGCAATGTCCTCCCTCAGTTGCAGATGCTCTCGAGCCCTGCTTGAAGTTTAGCGTGCTTGAAGTGCTTGAAGCTTAGTTTGCTTGAAGTGCCTGACGCACGCTTTGCAATCCAAAATTAGCTTCGAGATTCACCAAGAGCTTACTCAGGAGGTGGCTCAGATTCAGCTGATGCCACCACTTGGAGCAACCACTGGCGCCACCTCAGGAGAAGCCTCGAAAGTAGCCTCAAGATCAACCACCGCCACACCAGCAGACCCAGCTGCCTCGGCATTCGAACCGTTAGACCCAGAGCCACTCTTGTCGAATCTTAAGAGATTAAGTTTGGGGAAGGACAGCTTCATTAAGTTCATGCACTTGACATAGCCATCCTGATACAAGCGGTCCTGCTCGTCCAAGTACTCACGGGATTCAAAATAGGCCTCTACGGCTTGGACCTTGGCATGGGCAAGGGCAGCCTTAGTGTCGGTCTTGAGTTGAGCCAACTTCTCTTCAGAGGAGACATAAGCATGGTGATTCCGCTGGCTCTCCACCTGGGTCTCTTTCAATTGCGAGGCCAAACGAGCACTCTCGACAGTGGCCTCCTTGGCGACCTTCCTTACAATCCCTAAGTCATCAGCCATTATGTTGAGCTGTGTCACAACAGCAGCCAGTTGTGCTTTCGCCTGCCCAGCCCGTTTCTGAGTGATGGCCAGATCTAAGCAAACCCTGGGCACGTAAGGGGCAAACTGCAAAGGAAAATAAAAGATTAACCAAGCCTGAGGAAATCGACAAAACAAGCGCAAAGCTCATCTCTTACCTCGAGAAGTATCTTCACCATATGGGAGAGAGTCCGCCTCGAGGGGCTTTGAAGAGGGCAACAAAGTCCTTTTCGCTCCCATGGGAGATTGCCTAAGGGAGCAAGTCCTTTTCGCTCCCATGGGAGATCACACACACCAAGTTACTTACTTGGGGGAACCCCCAAGGAACGCGAGTGTGATGGGCCCAAGCTCAGCAGTCTCCCAGTGACCACATGCTCAGAACCATTTATCTCTCTAATGTTTATTGGAAGTAGGAGGGTTGGTTATTAAAGGTCTGCCCCTATTCAGCCAAGCACCCAAAAAATACCAGCCGGGCTACTGTGAATTCAGCCGTACTTGGAACAGATAGAGAAACTCATCGACAGTCAGTGGGGGCTGCTTCATCTCAGCCTACAACATTGTGTATCCGAACAAGTTCCTCCATCCATTTGGAACTATCTGCCTAAGCGCTATTTGGAGTCAGGAAAGTAAGTCCCTGTAACGCCCCGAACATTTCGATACTCGAGCATCGAAAGACCTCGAGTGTTATTAAGATATCTAATGTAACATATATGTGTGTACATTACCAATCCAACTATCCTAGCCTTACATCCTTGCCCTGACACAAACCTAACCGTTAGAAATGATTCGCATTCATAAATCAAGTCATCTGACCGTTGATTTCCAAGCAGGACCATCCATCACATGATTTGACGTTAGTACCTTCCCACAAAGGGCACAACGAATAACCCCATATCCGTAATGATTTAGATATACATTCTTTTGTAAAAATTTCTTAGAAACATGATTAGAACCATGTGAAGTCATTAGATTTCACAAAAATCTCAAATCAGCAATAATTACATAATTGTCATTAACCTAGGCCACCGAATCCTAGATCATGAAATTCTCATTATCTGATCAGCATGAAATTTTATAGCATGCCCAGGAATTCATAAATTAGTCATTCATGACAAATTTCATCTCTTGGATCAGTGTATAAGTGACTGATGGGCCGGATAAGGTGAATTTAGGCCCACCTGATCTATAGATATACTTCAAATTTGGGCTCAACCCCTTATATTAGATGGGAAAATGAATGGACGGTGTGGATTTCGTAAAAGACCTCCCAGTGGACCCCACCTATGATGCATGCGCATATCCTGCGCATGCACTGGACGTACGCTGGACATGGGCATCCAGTCAAAGCTGGTTGACCCGAAAGAGTTTAAATCCAAGAGAGACTCTCTCTCCTCCCCTGTTCTCGCCAAGAAAATCGAACGCATGGTGATGATTGTTGGGCCACCATCATCATCCATTCAGATGATCCAAATCGTCCATTGGAATCGGACGTGATTTCCTACACTAACCTGATCGAACCACGACGTCCAATCATCTGCATCAACTCCCTGCGATCGCACCTCCGTGATAAGATGATCCGATGGGCCACACCAAAAACACCTCTTCTTAGGACGAAATCATACGCTGAGAATAGTGGATGGTGTAGATTTCTTAGAGACTAGATAAAATCGACCGACCATAAGCCTCCTCACGTGATTTCGAACAAACACGTGAGGAGGCTGCTCGGAGGTTTTATGTTGCGTATACAGACATTGTCCGTTGGAGACGATGTGCCCCACCGTCAACGTCCAGAAGGATGATTTGAGCCGTCCATCTCAAAGACCAGATAAAATTGATCGACCATAAACCTCCTCACGTGATTTCGAACAGACACGTATATGGGACATTGGACGCAAGAAGCTAGACTGCGTGCGTAAGAAGAGTCCCACCTCATCCCTGCTGCGTAAACTCGCTTACGTAGAGAAGTTCGAGATTTTAGGCTGGCTATAAAAGGGGACGCCCTGCCATCCGCAAGTCAGAAAAGAAAGAAAGAGAGATACAGAGAATTAGCCATTCAACAGCGAGGGAGAGAAAGAAACGTGAGAAGAGAAATGTCCAACTCTCTGCTGGACGTCACAGCCAGAAAGAAAGAAAAGAAAGAGAAGGGAAGAAAAGGAAAGAAAAGAAAGAAGAGAAGGAGAAAGAGAAAGAGGAAAGGAAAGGAAAGAAAAGAAGAAGAAAGGAAAGAGAGAGCGAAAGAGAAAGGAAGAACGAGTGAGGAGTGAAGGGGAGCCGACTTTCCGTCGGGCCATTCACTGACTTCAGGATTGCTGCTCAAGCTCAACCAGGTTCAAAATCTATTCCTCTTCATTCCCTTGCAAACTTTCCTTTTTCCACAACATTAGAAGTGGTGGATCTTAAGGTAAAACACCTTCCCTAAGCTTAGATAAAATCTAGCAACATTAACAAGTTAATTCTAATCCTAACCAGCTTCAATCCGTGGATAAAGGAAAAACAGGTTTAACCTTAAGATCTTCCTAGGCAGACGACTTTATTAACAGATAACCAAAATATTAAAGGTGAGGGTTTTATCCTTTAAGCTTACAGTGATTTAAGTTGATTTATTTATTCTGCCTTTTACATGCCTTCCTGTATTTTATCAGTCTTCATACTAGTTTATCTTGGTTTCTATACATGCTTTCATGAATTTGATATTGCCTTTACATGTATTCCTTTTATACATTAATTTGAATCTTTTCATGTTATTATATGTTTTACCATCAATTATACCCTTTTCATGCCTTTTACGATATGAATTATCATGTATTCCATGTTTACATGTTCCTTGAGAATTATCCTATCAATTGATTTATTAGCCCTTTTGGGATTATGACATGATGTCAAATACAAGAGAATTTCTCTGAATTTATGTAAGGCCATCGGTACAAGCCTTGCCCCTACCTTATCTATTATTGAGTTGGCTCTACCACTTGTCTCTATATTTGATTTGGCTCTGCCACTCGTCCTTATATTTAAGTTGGTTATGCCACTCGTCGTTTTATTTAAGTTGGCTCTACTACTCTCCTTTTGTTGAGTTGGCCATTGTCAATCTTCTCTTGTTATGTTGGCCATTGCCACTTTTACTGAGTTGACCATTGTCACTCTTCTTTTTATTATATTGGCCTTATACTGTTTATCTTTAAAAGTATGGGCATGTGTCTTGTTATTTCAGAACCTTCATGATTCAGTTTATATTCTTCATGATTCAGCTATATTCTTTATAAGTGCAAGTGATGTGTTATGAGGTATCACGACTAGTGATTCAGATATCTTAATCATGGATGTAATGTGTTACGGGTAGCGACCCTCTTGGTCAGCATGAAATTCTGTGGGTTGATTGGCGTGGTGCACAATTAATGTATGTAAATGAGCATACGTGTTACATCAACTTTTTGAGATTGGATGTTGCAATTACTCGCTCCATGAACACATTATGATACATAAATCCCCCAACCGCGTGTTGCGTTGCCTTGAGATGTTCGCATAAATCCACATTAGCGTTGACCATGCCGGCGAATATCCGTAGTTATGGGATGCGGGTCAAGCCGGGTTTCTATTAATTATATTCCACATTGTGATGATCACTATGTATGATGAGCCGCACACACTATGCTAGGCATGCATCTCATGTAGGTTGTTTGTATATGCCGATATCCTCGTGTTAGTGGAGCACGGGACATATCAGACCTTTACTTTATCTGTTATGAATCTTTTGAATTATTGATAATCTTAAAGGATAACCTTCACTATGAGTAGGGCATTGACCCTCTCCCAACGGTACAGATGATGCAGGTGACGTATAGATTGAAGACTTAAAGGACTACTTCCCTATAGAAGATTATCTTGAAAGATTAAGAAGATAGTTTCATTATTTAGTTTTATACTTTCGCTGTAAACTCTAATGTTGTAATAGACCTTCCATTATGAGGCCTTGATTATTCCTTTTACTATAATGGTATAGAATCATTATAGTTGATTTTATTCTTATGGATGTTACCTTTATGAATGTATCTGGATGTTGTAACATCTTAGATTTTTACTGTTTTGATTTTTACTGTAAACTCAATGCTAGCTTATATATGGGTGATTGTAACGTCCCGTCCAACCAGCATAGTATCCTGGGCCGTCCGCATAAAATTTGTCGCAGGGCCATTCATTTAAACCACTCGTGGTGGGGTACCACGAGTTAATTAACTTAGATTTATCCCATTAGAGTAGACCAGTCTGGTCATGACCGAACCAAGTGCGGCACGCCAAGCCAGATGGCTTGTTTACACTTAACAACAGCCCGTGTGGGCCACCCAACGACCGAGGAGGGTCAGAAAAATCTAAAAATTTAGAAAATCATATATCTCACTGGGCTTGTGGTCCATCGCGGATTACGAACCCAGTGGACACCCAGAATTGGGATCTGGTGCTTGCCAAATTTACCCCCACCAATGTCAGAATTGGAATCTAGCACTTGTAAATGAAAGTGAGACTCTGGGCTTTTCAGCCGTCTGATTTCTTTTAAATTTGCAGCAAAGGTCTAATGTATTTTCCTACGCCCGCCACAAAATCTGGGTCCTGATCGTGGCCCGGTAATCGTTGATCGCAAATCTGACCCGTACGACCCAACTCCATATCCGATCGTTTTCAAATTTTGCATGGCCCTTCATCGGGTCATGGACCTCTTATCATATAAGTTTCATGGCCAGGGGGCCACCAGAACTGCCACAATCACCGATATAGTCCCCACATGGCCATTTAGAGACCGGAACCATATGATCAAACCCGATATCCGTTCATCCGTTTGTTCTCAAATTTTGCATGGCCCTTCCTCCGGCCATGGGACACCTACACACCAAATTTGGTAGCCAAGGGGGTATTTGGACCGCTTCAATATCAATTGGGGGTCCTAGTAGGCTATTTTGAGAATTTGTGAAAAATTAAGGCCAAGGGGCCCAACTCTAGCAAATAAATCCCTAACCCTTATCTCATAACTCCTCCACCACCACCATTGCCAAGGGAGTAAAGAGAGAGAAAAGAGAGAGTGAAGTTGAACAAGGTGGACCCTAAATCAAGGTGGGCCCCAAGAAAATTGAACCCCACAACTCCCTACATTTTCTCCAAGAAGAATCCCTTATCCTCGACCACCCTTTTCATTCCATTGATCATTTAGGTAAGATCCATCACCCATTTTCATTGAAACCCATGTGATTGAGAAGGGATTAGCATGGATTTCTAACATACAAATGCTTGTTTTAGGGATTTCAGTCGACCGACCATAAGCCCTCATTCCTAGGTCGTTTTCCAAGTCTCCAACGATCCTAGGTGCGGACTATTGCTCTTAGGTGGCCTAGCACCAATTCTATTATGGGTTTAATGATTTTGATTGCTTGGGTGACATCTTTGGAGAACCTAGAGAATCCCTAGGAATTGCATGTTTGTTGAAATGGTATGGAATAGTATGTTTGACTCACATGATGGTGTTCTTGCTTCTCACATGATGTTGTGTATGGATGGTTGTATACTCATGCCTTATTGATTTTTTTCATGTATAATTGCTTCGTAGTATGTATGATTTCCTTCCTCTTATGCATATGATTTCTTAAAATGGAGAAAGTGCTTAACTTCCTCTCACACACACACTCACATACACATGTATTTTGATATGGTTAGCCTTGCCTGCTACAAGAACATGAACCGTATATCGATAATTATGAGAACATGATGATGTTTATTCTAGTGATGCATTGGTAGTCGGCATGTTAGGAATCATTATTCGTACTCTTGGGTTGGCCAAAACTATGAGGAGAGTGAAGGTGGTCCCATTGGTAGGACCGCCTCGAGACTAAACCTATGGATTTGGGCTGGTGTGTTTGGGTGGCTGTAGTTCAACTACATGGATCTCTTGTGCCCGATGTCACTCGTCTCACGCTTGCCTGACTCTTGCGGTTTAGTCTACTGTCTGACCAACCATGATTGTTAACCCTGATTGCTCACATATGTATGGAATCTGAACCACCCTACAACTGTTGTAGCCCATCAATAACCCACTTGAAACTGGTCCATAGCCTCGTGAGCTGGGCATGGTGCAATGGGACACTTTGTCCTAGCTATCGGCCTACGCTGGGGTTTCGTATCTCCCCGTAGTGACCGTGAGCGATCCCTTTCTCTCGGCACTCCTCATGTGCTTAAAGTCGGGGATGAGGAACCCGACGGGATCACGGACCATGGGGTCTCAGCCTCACGCATTGGGGGGCCTTGGCCTCGTAACCTGTTTAGGGCATTGATACGTGGGGTGTATCAGATTCTCCAACCTACTAAATGAATAGACTTAACTAATAACTCGGCTAACATGATCGCATTGCATCGCATTAGTTAGGGTGACAACTCAGAAGTCGAGATCGCTCTGAGAGAGTGCTGACATACGCGATCGTTAGATGGAGTCGCTCGAGGGAGCGTTGTGGCAAGGGCATGCATCATATCATTCTGTATGCATGCATTTTAATAAGAGTTGTTACGTGTTGATGATTGACTGCGTTTCATTAAGTTCATATTATAATTGATGTCTGCTAAAACTTAAGATTAATAGCACCCACTGAGTTGATCACTTACTCCCACTCTGAGACGGTGTTTTAAAACACCAACCAGACCCGTTTATAGATGCAGGTGATTCAGGGCATGAGGAGCCTAGTGAGGTGGAGCTCAACGAGTTGAGCAAGGTGAGCAAGGATAGGGAAGAGGAACTTTCTTGCTTCCAGACTTTCGACGGATCTTTTTAGTTGAGTTCAGGCCGCCACGGGGTATGAACCAGGGCCCTAGTCGCCTTGGGTCATGTATGAGTGGGACTAGTTCCCTATTTTAATGATTTTGAATTTGTCGTTTGTATATTTTTAATTTAAGAGAAAATGATATTGCTTTATGATGTATTTATACTTCATGCCTTGTTAAATCCTTCATTGTTTATGAGATCATCCAAATGTAATCAAAATATGAAGCTCATTAGGGCACCCATGACACCTGAGAATTCAGGACCCGAGTTCTTATACGGCCCCTGAAAACTCGGGGTGTTACAGATGTAAACAAATGAAAAAAAATTAGGGTGCGATTTCAGAGCATCCAGTTGTACATTATTAACATCCAATTTTCTCGAGCATGAGTGCATACTCTGGCCATGAAAATTCATGTTGTTACAGTCCCGAGCTATCCCTTGAAGGGGCAGATGCAAGCAGTATTGCAGAGTGACCTGAAAAATCGCGACCATTGCAGGAAAACAATGGAAATGGAAACAAAAAACACGCTTGAAAATGAAAAACCTGCGTCCCACACCCCCTTTTATAGCCTTGTCACATGGCAAGTGCATTTAAGGAGGAGTCGAGTTGATGCCTGCTTTGACCCCGACACGTGGCGCGCTTCGAGCGACGCGAGCGCCTTTTCCGCCACATGTCAGACTCTCGTAAGGTGAAAAGAAGTCCTGGCGGCTTCCCAATCGTGTGGCCTCGATCAACGAACCGACGCATGTTCTGGACGACACAGAACGCCTGCAAGCAATAAATGCTCCATCATAAAGTCGATCCTGGGTCAAGCCTACTCAACAACTCTATACTCCTTAGCGTGAACAAAGTTAATGTAAGGAGTAGGTGGGCTTACTGTAGGGGGAAAATAGTACAAGTCTATGAGACTCGGCTATGGAATGGACCAACTCTACTGACATTGCCTGGGATCCCGAGGCAACAAGCCTGACCAAGACACATATACTCAAAGCCTAAAGGAGAGACTTAGCTCGGATTAAAAGGAACCAATCCAGGCTGAAGCTTACAAAGTCCTGATCTAAAAGGCAAAGACTTTGAGATGCACGAAGTTGGCTCGATAAACGAGGCAGCAACATCCAAATAGGTTGATTAAAGGCCTAATGCTCAGAAGCCACACGACTGGCCATAAAATCGACTCATCCTAAGGTCGGTTATAGAGTCGGCTATCAGATTAAGAAAGCGCACTGATTATGGATCGGTCTCGTCTTATCCGACAGAGGGCAAGTAGCTCAACCTCCTATAGCCAGTCGAGACTAGCTTATCGATAGAGTCAGCCAGGCCCAATTTGATCGGTAGAATCTACCGAGAAAGGAAGGAATGGTGTAAAGTGAAACACCTTTCCAAAAATTCAGGAAGACTCTCGATCCCGAGGATTTCAGGATCGGCGAGAGTCCTAAATTGGATTGATATCGAATCTCTGAAATATCGAAAAAGAATCTCGGTACGATGGGATCCTCCCATTCCTATAAATGTGAAAGACTTAAGGGTGAAAGGTACGCAAAAACTCTCTTTAGAACCCTTTTGACACAATCCTAGTTCTGACTTTGGCATCGGAGGGTCCCCGGCTCTAGCTAGGGTCTCCATTGTCTCCTTTCTGTGCAGGTAAGGGCATGTTTGTTTTTTCAAAGAGATGGTAAATATACCATAAACGGTAATTCTCCCTATTTCACATGTTTGAAAATTCAGAAGAATTCATGTCTTTGAAATTGGTTCAAAAGAGGTAACTTTAATTTTTGAACCGCATGATAATGCATGTGATATATCCATTCCGTTTATTTATTTTACAATAATATTTTGAAGCATGAGACAAAAAATAAAGTAGATCCAATACTCAAGTGGCCCACGCCAAAAGTAACAGTGGCCCTACAAAGTTTTTAACAGTCAGTATTTAATTTCCTTTTTCGTTTGACGTGGTCCACTTGAGTTTTGGATATGCCTCAATTTTTTACTCATGCTATAAATTCAACTGGAATAATGGATGAACAGTGTGGATAAGCAAAATGCATCATAGTAGGATCTACGGATATTTTGCAATATCTTGATTTTTGTGTCAAAAAGTAAGCAGTCAAATCAGGTATGATATAAATACGTAGGAAAATAATAATTATTTTTTTACACGGTATTTACCATTTCACCCAAAAATCAAACATGCCCTAAAGGATCCAAGGAGGGCGCATCAATTTTTTGCATCAATAATTATCTTTACGAAAGTTTCTCATTTTGTTGATTTTTTGAATTCTTAGATTTTATTTGACATTTGGATTTAAATTTATAAAATTTCAGGGTGTCAATCTTAAAAATTCACAAATTTAATAAATTTTCAATATATAAAAAAAAAGAAGATAAACTTACAGAGATTTAAAATCCATATATTTTACAAATCTTTGCCCTGAAACCCTCGCCACAAACAGCCATTGAATAGACATCCAAAAGCATATTTCACATGGTAAGCGATCCGGTCATTCGTAAACCGACACTTGTTTTCTCCATTAATTGCAGCTTGGTTTTGGTGGATTGAAAGCACGCATTTCCCGCACCATCATCAATGATGAAATCCAAATAATTCGCCCACTATCTTAGGATAGAAGTCTATACCACCGTCCCACGACAAACTATGGGATAACTGCAATTCCATCCCATGTAATTCCCTCCAATAATTCACCAGGCCAAACAGGCCCCTAAGGTACGGACTTTCCACGTGGAATGGAACCAACAGAAAATGCATGTTGGATGGGGAATTTCCGCGCCCTATCATAAATGGACTTTCTCTTTGAATGTGGACACAGGACCGTATCCAGTTCTCGGAAAGCGACTGTAGACGGCTCGACCATAAATGTATGTGGTCTATCCACGCCGTCCACCCGTTTTTACGCTCATTTTAGTGGTATGATAAAAAATTCAAGCATATCCAAAGTCAAGTGAACCAGGATTTGGAAATAGTGAGAATAATGATTTCCACCGTTGAAACCTTCCTAATCTCCACAGTGATGTTTATTTGTCATCCAACCTGTTCATAACATAAAAAAGGCATGGATAAAAGGAAAACAAAAATATAATATTGATCCAAAACTTCTGTGGGCCCAATGAATTTTTCAACGGTAGAGTTTCAATTCACACTGTTCACTTGTATGGTCCACTTGATATTTGGATATCCTTATTTTTTAGGTTCAGGCTATAAAATTATCAGATAAAATGGATGGACGGAGTGGATGAAATACATAAGTCACGGTGGTCCCCACAGAATTTATTCAGTACGCGTACTGAGTTAGTCAGTACGCAATCCGCTTCCTAGATTCTTTGAGCCGCACAAACATGCCGTTTCGTCGCCGCTCTCTGCGCGTAACTAGGCTGTCAACGGGTCGGCCTAATTAAAACTTTTGTTTCCAGGCCCGAGCCCGGCCCATTAATACCCCTGCGAGTAACATGCTCGCGGGTTGTCAAAAATATCTACTGGCCCCTGTTTTGGTAGTCTCGGGACTACAGTCATTGTCTACCATCATTTTCAAGGTGACGCCGACTCACGTGCCATACACGTGGGGCAAGTTAAGGGAATACACTACCTTACAAATTTACAAGTTGCGACCTCTCAATGGATGGATCATGGAGATCTGACACCCTTAATCATCTGCGCTCGCCCGTGTTTTGACTGCTGATCATTTAGTTTTAGCCGTCTATTTGAGAAAACCTAATTGGATGGTCAGGCTTGCTTGATCAGTGTGATTTTCAACTTATGTTCCATCCATGTCGGGACCCTGATTTGGATGGCCCAACTTTTCGTAACAGATTGCCAAGTGCCTGTAGATGAATTGGCACAATTTTCAAATGTAGCCTGTAAGCTTAGACCTGCCCTAGCCCTGTTATGGCCGGACTCGTATTCGGTAGCGACCCTCTTGTACCGAACTGGGTACTGGGTGCAGGAAAAAGATAAACGAGCCCCACCTTGTGTTTTATCCATGCCGTCCATCCATTTTTTCTGATCATTTTAGGACATGATTCCAAAAATGAGGCAGACCAAAATCTTAGGTGAACCACACCATAAAAAACAGTGGTGATTGAACGCCGACCATTTAAACCTTCTTTGGGCCACAAGTCTTCGATCAGGTTGATATTTGTGTTTCCCCTTCATTAACCTGATGTCTGACCTAATCAACGGGTTAGATGCCAAATAAATATTACAGTGGGCCCTTGAAGTTTTTAAAGGTGGGCATTCAATGAACACTGTTTAGTGTGGTGTGGTCCACTCGAGATTTGGATCTGCTTCAATTTGGTCACTATGCCCTAAAATGAGCCGGCTCAATGGATGGACGGTGTTGATAAGATGTATACATCATGACAGTCTCACAGTGCTTCTCCAGCGCCGACCAGTACTGAGTTGGTACCGGACGCCAGCGGTGCACACGGGTCAGTTCGGTTCGGTGAAACCGGAACGAACTTTTATTAATGATTCTAGGAAAATCGGAACCGGAACCAGACCGTTAACACCTTGGAACCGGACCGTTATATCTGGTTCGGTTCCAACCGATTCTACATTTATGGGCTTTTTATAATTCAGCCTGGAGAGACAGAGTGAGAGAAAGATCGGTAGCATCGCAGGACGCAGTCTTGCAGCGACTGAGAGAGAGGAGCGTAGGGCGGTGGCCGCCTAGCCGGAGAGCGGAAGGTGGTTGTCTGGTGACAGAGAGAGGAATGAATGGGGTTAGTTGCAACACTGCAGCAGAAGGAGCGGCGCGAGAGAGAGAGAGGAATGGATGAGGGTAGTTGCAACACTGCAGCAGAAGGAGCGGCGCGTGTGAGAGAGAGAGAGAAGAATGGATGGGGGCAGTTGCAACACTGCAGCAGAAGCAACGGCGCGTGAAGACTAAAGGGAGAACGAATAGTTTAGGTTTTTTTTTTTTTTTTTTTTGAAATATACGGTCGGATCCTGACTGGTTCTACGGTTGGGATACGGTTCAATTCACCATTTGGTTCGGTTATACATACCCCGAACCAAGAACTGAATTGAACTAATCAGTTCTTTAATTTTCGGAATCGGTGCATTTAAAACCGGACCAAACCTTACGGTTTGATAAGTTCCGGTCCGGTTCCGTGTGCACCCCTACCGGAGGAGTAACCGCCGAATCCGAGTCCCTTGTGAACTGCTTTTGGGCCAGCATAATCGGTGCCCAAGAAATACTTTTAGACAGTGGCAAGGTCTGATGGATGATACTCAGGGAATTATGAATTACATACATGAATGAAAATGCATACATGAAATAATTTAGGGCTGCCAATGGGCGGACTCATGCCAAGCAAAATGAAAATTTCAAATATGCTCAGCCCACCATTCAAAATCGAGAGTGAAGCCAACCAAAGGCCCAGCCCATTAACAGCCCCAAGAACCATTCAAAGGTACTAGTGTAAATGTATAATGACCACAAAAACAAGTGTGCTTGAATCAAAGCTTGGAATTGTTCGAACAGTCTAATTTTCAGACTTCAAATAATAACAGTGATTTCCACAAATTAGTCAGTTTAATTGGAATTCGGGCAGTCTACCATTTCTATGTACCTCCATATAACGCGTCATGCACAACCAGAGTATCAAATAGCTCACCTTTCATGCCCATAACTACCCATGGCTATGTTTCTCCTAAAAAGTACATTCATTCTATAGAGATTAGGGAGTCGGTTACTCATTATGATATTAGGCACTCATTATAATTTTAAAAATTCTTTAAAAATTCCTAGGAATTCGGCAACTTCTTAATTGAGCACCCATGCGCACCTTGTACACGTGTCATGGGAACAAAATCTGAACGGTCCACCTGATGCAGCACCCCTTGAAACCTCACCATAACAATTTTCAGCTTATCCAAAACTCTGGTGGGCCAAGGAAAAAGGAAAAGTTTCCTCCCTTGATTCGCATCTCTTTGCTACGTCCAACCAGAGTTTTCGATCGGGCTGAAAATTGGGCTTGTGTGGTTTCAAGGGGTGCCGCATCACGTGGACCGTTCAGCTTCTGTACTATATATAAACTGTTTTTTATACTAAAAAATAAAAGTATCACTGATAATATGTAATTTTTTAATTAAAAAAAGAAAACTTAAAAGCAACTCTGATTATTCTGTTTTTTTATGATGAATAAAAATTTAAAAAAAAAAAAAAAAAACACAAAAAAAAAAACATTTAAGTGGAAAGACAAGATCAACCAAACTAACACATGCATATAGTGGAAAATGATCATATGGTGTCCCACCAATCTCTGTGGGGGTGCATTGTGAAGTGCGCATCAGATCAACCCTATTAAGACGGTGGACCCATCAATGTTACGAACATAAGGCCCAAAAGCAGCTTGACCAGAAACTCAAGTGGGTCACATCATAGGGAACCGTTGAAAGGAAACACTCAACTAGTATAATCTTCTGGACTGATTTTTTGAAAAACAAAAATATATGGGACAGATTCCATCCAATCCATTCATCAAACAGGATGAAGGGACACACCAAAAATCAGGCCATTCCAAAACTCAAATGGGGCACATCAGGCTAATTTGGAAATTTTAGGCATGATTTTTACTGTTCCCTAAGGTGTGACCCACCCAAATATTTGATCAGGTTAATTTTTTAGGCAGTGCACTTAATGGACGGAGTGGATGTCATTCACACATCACAATGGGCCCCACAGAGGTTGACACTATCGTTTACATGTGTCCACGCGTGTATGAACGGTGCACGTATTTGCAATCAGGCTCAGGCCAGGATCCCGTGGGCATAAAGGTATTACCCACAGTAATTATTATTTAGGCCTAAAAACAATACTTTGGGCCCACACCCATTAGCTATAACAGTAGCCGTCCATGTCTAGCCCGGCTCTTGTTGCTTGGGCCCATCCCATCCCATCCCATCCCATCCCCATTCCTTAGCTCATGGACATGGACACCCTTCAACCCAGACTGGCCCACCCAGTTGAAACCCTAAAATCAAAACCGTATTCCATATCCAAGGAGCTGGTTTCTTTCCGTGAGAAGTTTTAGAGAAGGTTGGGATGGGCTCTCTGACTGGGCCTCTTACTATTTAGTCGTCCATTCCCAGATTGCTAGAATAGGCCTTCACATTTCAAGAAGAAAAACTTGGCCAGCATTCAATAAATTTAGTCTCTACTTTGGACGATCCAGATCATTCATCTTTTGGGCCACCCTGCGAACCATCCTAGCCATCTAATGTTGTCCTCCATATTTATTGTTTAGTAAAATAAAGCCAACGATCCATGTGCAAGAAGAAAAATTCCATTGATCGAATAGGGACCGCTTGACCAAAGAGATTTTCTGTTTGTCCATCATCGATGTCGCGGCCCACCAGATAGATTATCTAAATGGAGGCTCTCAACTGGGTTACATAGAATGGGCTTAGACCTATGCATGCCTATTATCCAACTACTGCCTCAACGGTTTTAATTAAGTTGGGTGGGAATAGATCATAGTTGTAAAAATCAAGATTCGGTCAGAGCCAATCAGGTTGGATATAAACAAGTCATGCAACTCAGGTGAGTTGGGAGGATTCACCCTTGACCCAGCTGAGTCAGCAATCGAGTCAAACCGAATGAGACCAGTCTTGAGTCGATTTGTGACTCTGCCAGGTCATGGCTGTATTGACCCGACTCACCCAATTTGCTGATTTTAAATCCATGTGGCAGACTGACCTATTGGGGCTTCAGGCAAACTAAGGCCTGCATATGGCCCACTTATTATCAGGCCTAAAGCTTAGGCTTGGGAACATCCATTGGAACTCTGGGCTTAGCCCACCCCAGCCAATCCAAAAGTGGGTAGAATCGAGTCTGGCCATGGCTAAGCTAGCTCAGTTGCAACCCTATCCACATCTATCTTTACTTACCAGAAGTAATATAACTTAGCCAAGCAGGCCATCTTGCTGATCAACTTGCTAAAGAAGAAATGGATCCATGGCCCTGTGTCATTGCTGCCCATGGCATGCATGGATCATATCCAAACTGTCCGAACAATGGCCATATAAGTCAACAGTTTATTTATTTATTTATTTTATAACACACACACACACACACTCATGCCCTAGTGAGATTTCACCACCTATGGCTACTCGAACCCTTGACCAGGTCTTGAAACTCCTAAGAGTCTACCTTTAGAGCAAGAGTAAGGACCCTCAGTTGTGATTGCTTGTGGGTTGTGGCCATCTTAAGTTTGAAATTTCTTCATTTTTTAAAAATCAGAACATATATTTTAATGGACCTATTATAATTATTGTGTCAAACATCACATGTGTACACTAATTAGGAATGTTAAAATTGATTTAGTAATCAAAATTCAAACTCTTCAGAAATCGAACTCTTGTAAATACACTACATAAGCATAATTATTTTTGGATTAAAAGGGATTCTGAGTCTAAGGTGCCAAACACAATCAGATGAATCCAAATCCAGAGTCCGATTCCGGGTATTCCCAATTCAACGGCGAGAGCTTGGATTACATTTAAATTTCTTCCTAAAGTTGCATGTGTAACATGTATGTCACCAAACTATTATTCTATTGGGCACGTGGCCCACTAATGGTGTCCCAAAATAATTAGATTATCAATTGCATTACTATAATTACTTTAATATTATGATTAGCGCTGTCTAAACATTATCCATGTAAATCAATGGTTAAAAATCATTGGTTAGTCACTTGTACATGACTTTGTGATTGTGGCCCATTCAAGACTTATAATTTCATCATTTTTGGGCAAAGTGTATATTTCAACAAGCTTATTGTAACCATTATGTTAAGCATTACATATGTTCACTAATTACTTAAAGATATCAAAATTGATTTAGTAATTAAATTCAAGCTCTCGTAAATATACCATACATTGCTACTTTTGGATTAAAGTTGATTCCCAATCAGGGGTACCAAACACAATAATAGGATTTGAAATTCATTGGGTTCCAAATCCACGCTCCCAAACAGGCCTTAAGCTTATCAGAAGAACGGCTCACGAGTTTACGGTTAAAAGTACCTATGCCTTTGAGACCGATTGGCCTGGAACGGCATACTCCCTCCCAATGCGTCTTCTCTACTTTCAGCTTTTACCACCATATTTTTTTATTTTTTATTTACTCATTGTAACAAGAGAGAGTAATTGCAAAATTCCAAGGGGTGAATCTTATCAACATCAACTCAATCGGATGGTAATCAAAATGGGGCCCACTTGATTTGGTTTTAGTGGATCCGATCTTGACAAGATGGTGATTTGATCTTGATAAGATGGTGATAAGATTCATTTACACGTACCAATATGAGTCCTGGATGCGGTTTATTCACGACATACGTTGAGCGTCTTTGCTCAAGCTCTGCATTATGTACGTGCACACTCCTCACACGTGGAAATGCAGCACGTGAGTGTACAGCAGGCGATCCATATTTCCGGAAGCGGATTGGCTGGTTTACCTCAAGCTGCTGTATTGACGGCAGCGAGCTCATTAAGGTGGGGTTATGAGGTATGTGTTATATCTAAACTGTACATCCGATCACGTCTTAAGGATTGAGACTAAAAGTAAGATAGATCTAACGATCAAGTGGACCACAATGAAAAAAGCAGTCGAGGATTGAACGTCTACTATTGAAGCCTTTTTTGGGTTCATAAAAGTTTTGGATAAATATGCAAAAAAAAGTTTCTCTTCATTCAGGTCTTTGTGACCTAATGAATAGATTGTATGGAAAATAAACATTATAGTAGGCCTTATGAAGTTCTTAACAGTAAAAATTAAATCTCCGCTGCTATTTATGGTGTGGTCCACATGATCTTTGGATATGATTCATTTTTTGGATGATTCTCTAAATTGATCTCTAAAAAAAGATAAACAGTTTGGATATAATAAATATATTACTGTTGGGCCCATGTAACTTTGACCTCCTTTGAACGGTTCATACAATTTGGAGCTCGAGGTGCGCAGTGCTCGTCTTCTCACGACACGCACCTACAGCGGCTACATAGCTGGTGTGTACACCAGCCAATCCGCTTCCCACATTTCCACCCTGAAAAATTCGGACGCCGAGTCCTTAGCTAGGAACGGACAGGGTTTACGAGGGGCCATAATGATGTACGGCACCATCCATGCATTTTTTTCATATTATTTTAGGGTAAAGTCTAAAAATGAGGTAGGTCCCAGGATCAAATAGACCACCCGGTAAGAATTAAATACTTATGTTTTTAAAAAAAAAAATAAAAAACAAAAATGGAGAGCTCCATGAGTTGGGTTTTCCCTTCACCCAAACATATGTGACTTTTTCAATGGATGAGATGTCAATTAACCATCAGGATGGACACTAAAAAGGTTCAATGGTCAGTATCATTATCTCCCCTATTTTTTGTATCGTAGTTCACCAGAGTCATGAATCTACCTTAATTTTGAGCTTGTTCCTAAAATGATATTTCAAAATTGATGGATAATATGAATAAAACCCAAATATCATGGTGGGCGAGTTTTAATATGTTCCTATCTAAGAATCGGTATGAGTGTTGAGGGAACCGCGGAAGCATATAGAGATGAATTTATGATAACAATTTAATAGCACCAAGCAAACACAAGAGAACATAAAGATTTTAACATGAAAAAATCATTGCGGAAAAAAAAATCATGGTACAAAGCAACAAATGATCACTATGAATGTAGAAATTACAAAGAGAAAAGCTTATCCGACTTGAACAACCTCAAATCTCCTCTTATTACACCCCTTTGAAACCCTAGGACTATTTAAAAATCCTTATAAATCCTCTCAATCCCCTTTACACCCATATTTATAGTCAATGAGAGAATCTCAAGCAAAATTAGAAACAAATTTCACGGATTTGGCAGATCCACAAAATTTTGCGCAAAACATTCGATGTCATCGAACTTCGAAGCCATGTCGATGGCATCGAACTAACACCCAATTTTTGTAAAATTTGAGATAATTCGAAGCCATGTCCACAGACAAAACCCGATTTTCTGTAAAATCTCGATTGCATCGATCCATGTTTGATGTCATCAAAGGTTCAATCGAACATCCATCAATGGCATCGAAAAGGTGCCCAGTTAGGTCAGCGACCAACTAGAGAGAATTCGAAAAATCTTGATGGGATCGAGCACTGTTCGATGTCATCAAAGGTGACATCGAACAAACTATCGATGGCATCAACATACCCTGTATCTAACTTGATTTAAGACATTAAGTAGAGTTGGGCAAATTGGGTCCGATCCGGCCCGATTCGAACCAATCCAACGGGCTGAATCGGTGTGGATCGGGCAGCCCCATCCAAATCTGAATTCATTTCGGGTCGAGTTCGGGTTGGACTTGACCCGATTCGATCCTATTCAGATGTATTAAGTAATAGAGTATAGCAGGTGAAGGGAGAAACAGAGATTGTGAGTTTGGAGGAAGGAGACGAGGGTGGCAGCAGGCGGGTTTGTGGCGGGGTCCGCCGACAGCGATTTGAGGAGGGAGTGCCAGAGCGGGGTGGGGATAGCTCGATAGGATTTGGTGAGGCGGAGCTCCATCGGGGAGAGCTAGGTCAGGGTCTCAGGCACTGTACCAGGAGTTGGGGTTGGAGTTTTGGAAAGATAATCAAGGAGAGGTGTGAAGTCATAGCGACAATGTTCTTGAATGGAAGATGTTTGATCAAATGCTGAAGTGGAGTAAGTGCTGCTGCTGCTAGTAGTGGTGTTGAAGCTATATATGATGGTGGGGGAAGAGAGAGAGTTTTGGTGAATGAAAGGGGAGAGAGATGGAGAAGAGAAGCACGTGACGAGTCGGACTCAGATCGGATCAATCCATTGAGTTTTCGGGTCGGTCTGAGTCAGGCGACTCGGACTCGGTACCAGATCGGATCAGGTTCGGGTCAAGCAAATGACATTTTGGATCGGTCCAGGTTGGACCTAATCAGATCCAACTCAGACCGATGCCCAGCCCTAACATTAAATACAACAAGGGGTGCCTCTTCCTAAAGTTACTCTTACAATGGATTGAACCTTTTAAAACTCCCAAGTGTTTTAAAAGATAGACAAAGAATGTCAAGCTTTTAAAAAACCGAATCATTACTCTTACAATGGATTAAACATTTTAAAACTCCCAAGTGTTTTAAAAGATGGACAAGAAATGTCAAGCTTTTGGTAAACCGTATCAACGACACTTTTATTTTAATGATTATGTTTTGTTGTTAAAAATGAATGTAAAAGCTTTTGTGGACTACTAGAAAATAGAGAGTAGGATTACTGTCCATTAATAAATTTGAATAGAAGATAAACATTTTTAATTAAGATGAATGAATTTATGCAAGGTCTACTTTAATAAGGATAGATTTGAAAGACCCCAAGAACAACATTAGATAAATGCATAGAAATTGTTGTTGTTGGATTTTGGCAAATAGATATGATCGATGTAAAATTGTGCTCTCTGATGGCTTTGCGAGTGCTATAGAAGATATGAGTAGCGAGGGGTGCCAGTCATCGGATGTGAACCCTACGATACCTAATGTAGGTGTGTAGATGATGATCTCCAAGGTTTAAGCCAAGTTTAGATATTAACCTTTTTTCCTTTTTTTCTTTTTCCTTTGTTTCTAGTTTTGAGAAGTCATATATATGGTTGTGGAGGAGGTTCCGTCTCTTAACGTGATACGCTAGAGAGTTTCATTCTGAGAGGATTTCAATCTTGAAATTTTTAGAGTGATGTTCAGCCGAGCTTGAATTTGTCGGAGTAATTTTTGGCCAAGATCAAGATGGATTCTCCTCTGTATCCAAAGTGAGATTCTCTCCGAATTACTTGTACCGCTTCTCTAACAATGGTCTATTTGGTGAGCTCGGGACTCGAGCTTATTACCTTCGGATTATTTATTAGTATTGTAGACATTCCTGGTGAGGTGAATCCTCTCTTATCAAGTTCCGTCTTCTAATGGTTCAGCTCAACAACTCATACATGAGCTGAAAGAACTCAGTGTCCTGTGTTAATGGTCCTTTTACTTATGCCTCGGTCACCCTAATTTGGGGGTCTTCTTCAGCTTGGAAGCATATCACTTATAGATAACAATCATTTTCCTTGTTCGAGAGGCTAGTGTGGTTTTCCCCACAATAGAAATATTACTTATTTTGCTTAAACTTTTCTAATTTAACTTTAGCCTTATTTATAAATAAAATGTGCATAAATAAGTGTATTTTATGTCTAATTTGTATTAAAATTAAACTTTTTTACTGCCATTTTTCATATGATTCAGACCGTTGGTTGGTTTATCCAAATTCGCATTTATATTTTATTAACCACAATTTTACAGTAATTTTCACAACCGGGACTGAATTAAACACATAGAATTACCGCATTTTTTTTATTTTATTTTTTTTATCATATGCCGTTTTGCTAATTATGGGTACACTACAAGCGTACGAGAACCAATGATCGGTTTAGAAAAGCCAAGCAGCTGTCCGGATTATATTCAGGGATAAGACACCTGACGAACCGACAGGGAAGCGGTTGGCTGGGGGTACCACACACCCGCGATATAGCGGGTGTAGATACGTGTCGTGCGAAGAGGAGCGCCGACGCGGGACGCCGATTAGATGCTGACAGGTTGAGTAGCGAGCCTCGCAACTGAAGGGTCGTCACCGACTCCTGTGGACCCAGTATGATACATGTGTTGGACCATGACGTCCATTCATTTGTATATATTATTTTAAGGCAAGACGCAGAGAACGAGGCGGATCCAAAGTGTAACCAAAGAAAACAGTGGTAAGATTGATGCTTACAGTTGAAACCTTCGTAAGGCCTACTATGATGTTTTTTCGAAATCCAAACCGTTCAGTAGTTAACAAAGGCGTTAAAGAATGGAAAACACAAATTTCAGGTCGATATAAAACTTTTGTAAACTTTAGAAGCTTTTAACGGTGGTATCACTCTCCCAACTGTTTTCTCTGGTGGGATCCACTGGAGCTTTGGATGTGACTCATTCTTTGGATCTTACCCTAAAATTATCTCTCCAGATGGATAGATGGCGTGGATACAAAACATACATCATGGTGTGGCCTATCTAACTTGGTGACGTTACTTCAAAAACTAGTTAACAGCAATCTAAACTATTTTCTAGATGGTGGAAAACAATCTAGATTCATTCTCCACACACGCGCAGACACGTACACACACAATATATATGTATATGGGAAAAGGTACAATGCGCTCGAGATCATGATAACCTCCCATGAGGTCGAGCTATATGGCCCCATCGTGATGCGTGTTGACCATCTACCTCATCAGTCAGATGCACTATTCCATCGTGAGCCTAGATCTCAAAAATCAAGTCAATCCGTGACTTGACCACACCACATACAAAAGTTGAGAGGGGCTACCCTCCATTAAAACATTCATAATCATTTTTTGGGCCCACCGAGATGTGGTTTGTAAATCCAGCCCATCCATTATGTGTGTCCCACTTAGATGAGGGTTCAAACCAAGTTTCAGACACATCCAAATTTCAAGTGAGCCCTACCAAGTGCTTTTATATGTTTTTGGCATGTCTTCACATGATTTTAGATGGTATGGCCTACCTGAGATACATATAGGGCTGATTTTTGGGATATTCCATAATTTAAAGGGGACCCATCAAATGCACGATGTTAATGGTCAACATACTTCACAGTGGAGCCCACACAACTTGACCTCATAGGACGTCATCATGAGCTCGAGTGCATAGGACCTTTTCCATATATATATATATATATATATATATATATGAAGGAAATGATTTTATACGATTTAAGCTCACGAGGGAACTTCCCTCAGGTCGAGCTGTGTGGGCCACCATAATGTGTGTTGAACATCTACTCCATTAGTCAGTACAACATTCCATGGTAGGCCTTGGGCTTAAAAATCAAGTAAATCCATGACTTGTGTGGGCCACACCACATACAAAAGTTGAGAGGGGTTATCCTCCCATTAAAACATTCATAATCATTTGTTAGGCCCACCGAAGTGTGGATCACAAATCCAGCCCATCCGTAATGTGTGTCCCACTTGAAAAAGGGGTCAAACCAAGTTTCATACTCATCCAAATTTTAGATGAGCCCCACCAAATGCTTTTATATATTTTAGGCATGTATTCACATGATTTTAGATGGTATGGCCCACCCGAATTCCTCATAGGGTTGATTTTTAAGATATCCCATCATTTAAAGGGGACCCAACAAATGCATGATATTGATGTTGGACACGCATAATGGTGAGGCTCACATAGCTCAACCACATGAGATATATATATATATATATATATATATATATATATATATATATATATATATATATATATATGAAAAGGTACTATGCGCTTGAGCTCACGATGAGCTCTCATGAGGTTGAGCTGCGTGGGCCCCACCGTGATGCATGTCAACCATCAACACCGTGTATTTGATGGGTCCCCTTTAAATTATGGGATATCCCAAAAATCAGCCGTATATGGAACTCAGGTGGGCCATACCATCTAAAATCATGTGAAGACATGCCAAAAATATATAAAAGCACTTGGTGGGGCCCACCTAAAATTTGCATGCTTCTAAAACTTGATCTGAACCCTCATCCAAGTGGGACACACATAATGGATGGGCTGGATTTGCAAACCACATATCGGTGGACCCAAAAAATGATTATGAATATTTTAATGGTGCACGGCCCCTCTCAACTTTTGTATATGGTGTGGCCCACAAAAGTAACGGATTGCCTTGGTTTTTGAGACCTAGGCCCATGATGGAATGATGCATTTGACTGATGGGGTAGATGTTCGAAACGCATCACGGTGGGGCCCACATAGCTCAACCTCATGGGACGTTTAATTCAACTAGAGCGCATTGTACCTTTTTCATATATATATATATATATATATATATATATATATATGGCAGATGCTGAGCTATGCACCTGCACTTAACTCATGCTAACTTTACTCTAATATTTGAATGGTCCATGCGAAGCAGCACCTCTTGAAAATCTCATGGCTTAATTTTTGCTTTGATCCAAAACTTTGATGAGATATGAAAAATAAAAATAGTTTCCTTCCTTGATTTGCATTTATCTTTTTTATGGCCCACCATAATTTTAGATCTTGGTAAAACTTTGTACCTTGGAGTTTCATGGGATTCCACATCACATGGATGGCTCAGATTGGATATATATATATATATATATATATATATATATATATATATATATATATATATATATATATAACCTGGCCCATGGAAATAATGCAAAATTGCCCATAAAAACTTCTATGTTAGCAAAATGGTCCAACTAAGCTTTGAATCAGACTAAGGCCCCGTTTGTTAAATCTGAAGTCTAAAGCCTAAATCTGAAAGCTGAAGCCTGAATCTGAAATCTGAAACCTGAATCTAAAATCTGAAGTCAAAATACATGTTTGGTAACTACACTGAAGTCTGAAAATTAAGTACTGAATTTGAAACAATTTGTTTGTTAGCAAACATCTTAAATGTATAAAATATGTTAATTTGACACATTTGCCCCTATCTATCTCTAGTTTGGAAATGCTTTACATTATAAATAAATTATTTTTTATTAAATGAAAATAAAATTATTCTATTTAATTCAAATAAATTGTAAAATACTTAATAAAAAATTAAAATATCATTATTAATTATTCTATTTAATTCAAATAAATTATAAAATACTTAATAAAAAATTAAAATATCATTATTCATAAAAATAGATAAAAAATTAATGATTTGCATGTATAAGTGTGGCTAAACATGGGCCCAAAGATGAGCTAAATCCAACGATCAAGTGGACTATGCCAAAGATGACACTTACATTTAGTGTAGCTTGCATTAAATGCAACCAAGATTACTATTTGGTGGGGTCCACTTGCGCATTGGATCTAAGAAAAGGGATGGGTGGCATAGATAAACAGATACATCACAGTAAGTCTCCACACACGAGCCCCGTGGCTGGTGGTCGGTGCTCTGTGGGCTCCATCATGATGTGTGTGTCTCATCCCTTCCGTTCATCCATTTTTAAAGGTCATTTTAGGGCTCTATGCCAAAAATTAGAGGGATATGAATCTCAGGTGGACCACACCACATGAAAACAATAGTGATTGGATATCCATCATTTAAATCCTCCTAAGGCACACTGTACTGTTTATTTAACATCCTATATGTTGTCTAGCTCATAAAGACCCAGATGAAGGGAAAGAACAAATATTAGCTTAATCCAATACTTTTATGGCCCCCTAAAAGTTTTCAATGGTCAACATTCATTCAACATTGTTTCTCTTAATGTGGTTCACTTGAGATTTGGAATATACCTCATTTTTTGTGTAATACCATAGAATGATATAGAAAAATAGATGAATGGCATGGATGAAACACATACATCATGGTGGGGCCCACAGAGCACTGACCACCAGCCATTGGCTAGTGTTAGGGGGAGTAGCCAATCCGTTTCCGCTAGAGACTGGCCGTCCTTGCAAGGACTCTATGAGGCTTTCTCACAAAATGAATGGATGGTAAGGATTTCTCACAAACATGCCAATGGCCCCACCTGCGTTCCCAGCGCAAGAACTTCCTGCGAAAAGCTTTTGTAAGAAATCAGCCTCCAAGACAAAAATGGATTGGTTACTCCACCGCCCACTAGCCCGTGGCTGGTGGTCGGTGCCCTGTTAGCCCCTTCATGATGTATGTGTTTCATCCATTCCGTTCATCCATTTTTACAGATCATTTTAATGCTTCAACCCAAAAATTAGAGGGATACAAATCTCAGGTGGACCACACCATAGGAAAATAATAATGATTGGATATGCACCATTAAAATTCTCCTAAGGCCTACTGTACTGTTTATTTTCCATCTAATCTATTCATAAGGTAAAAAATATCTGGACGAAGAGAGCAAACAAATTTCATATTGATCTGAAACTTCTGTGAGCCCAAAAGGGTTTCAATGGTAGACGTTCAATCCCCCACTATTTTTTGCAGTGTGGGCTATTTTTTTGTTAGATCTGTCTTATTTTTTGGCACAAGCCTTACGACGAGCTCAAAAAATGGATTAACGGTTTGGATATAACAAATACCTTAGGATGGGACCTAAAGAACTTTCTCACGTCAATATACCAGCCAATCCGTCCCAGGCTCCCAGGGACGCGGATTGCGTGCTGAGTAACCCAGCACACCAAGCGTACTGAGTAAACTCTGTGGGGTCCACCATAATTTACATATTTTATCCACTCCGTCCATATATTTTAAAAGATAATTTTAGGGCTCTGTACCAAAAACGAAGTATATCCAAGTCTCAAGTGGACCTCACCACAGGAAATAGTGTGAATAGAAATTATAAGTTGAAAATTTCTTAGGGGCTATAGAAGTTTTGGATCAATCTATTGTTTGTGTTTTCCTTTCATCCATGTCTGTGTAATCTTATGAACAGGTTAGATGACAAATAAACATCATTGTGAGGCCTAACAAGGTTTCAACGGTGGAAGTCATTATTCAACATCGTTTCCTTTAATGTGGCACACTTGAGATTTTGATATAGCTAATTTTTTGTCTCATACTATGAAATGATCAGAAAAAATCGATGGATGGCATGGATGAAACAAATACATCATGGTAGGGCCACAGAGCACCGACCATCAGCCACTGGCCAGTGGTAGTGGGAGTAGCCAATCTGTTCCCGTCTTGAGACGGGCGTGTTTAAGGAGGACGCTGATTGCGTACTACCCCCGCCTGTCCCTGGCTCCGAACGGGCAATTTTGTGGGCAGGCCCACCGTGATGTATATGTACATTCAAACCGTCAATCCCTTTTCTTAGATTATTTTAAGGCATGAACACAAAAATAAGGCAGATCCAACGCTCAAGTGGACCACACCAAATAATAATCTTGGTTGCATTAAAATGCACCAATTGCATTAAATGCAAGAGTCATCTGTGATGTGGTCCATTTATCGTTGGATCTGACTCATTTTTGTTTTGATGCCTTAAAATAATATGAGAAAAGGGATAGAGGGTTTAGATGTACAGATACATCACGGTGGGCCCGCCCATTAAACTGTCCATTCGGAGCTAGGGACTGGCGAGGGTAGTACGCAATCCACATCTGTTGTACAAACGATTCAAAGAGATCAAAGTTACATGGGCCACTGTGATGTTTTTTTACCATCCAACCTATTCATTAGGTCATGTAGACGTGGATGAAGTGAAAACACAAATATCAGCTTGATCTGAAACTTCTCCAGCTCTCAAGAAGTTTTTAACGGTGGACGTTTAATCCCCACCTTATGGTCCAATTAATCATTAGACCTGCTTCTTTTATTAGATCACACCTTAATTTATCTAAAAAAGTTGATGGACGTTGTGGATCAAATACATAAATCATAGTGGGGCACAAAGAAGTTTCACAGGTTAAAGGTTGATTTTGTATTGCGCAAATAATTGAAAAGAAAAAAAAATTCCATAGTAACTTGAAAAGGAATACTTTTGGAAGTAAAAATTTTTTGTTTAATGAAAAATCACATAGCGCATTCCGCGTTCATCATTAAGCCAGACTCTTATCACCGAAAAAATTCGGTGAAAAACCACTTAACGCTTTCCGTCTTCCGAGTTAACAATGCATTAACAAACACCACTAAACATGAAAAATTTTTCCCATTTCGCGTTAAGTGCTAAAATTTAGTGTTAACAAACACGGCCTAAGATTTATATCTTCATTGCTGATTCACACCCCTGATGAACGGATTTGATGAAAGAGAGACCCATGGTGTCTGTACACACAAACTTATGATTCTATCCATGGTTCCTATGGTGTGGCCCACATGAATTGTGAAGTCTGATGATTATGGGCTCCATGGTCCAGCAATAATTAAGGGGCACACCTGATGGACGGAGTGAATTTTCCACGGACAGGATGGTATGCCCAATAATTTGATTGTTGTACGACATGTCTGAAGCAGATGCCGCTCCTCGTTTCTTTCGTCAATATGGACTGTTGAATGAAATTCAGAAGAGGACGGGTCCCTTCAAGTCTCTCCTCTTAAAACAAGGCATAAACCGACAAATTATACGTGAGAAGGAGACGAGAAGGTAAGACGAAAAATATTGGCACGTGTACTGCCGCCTAGATGCTCAGGGTCCCACACGTGTGCGGTGCCTAGCAAGACTCGAGATTCGAAATGCCATGGGTGCTCGCTCTTTTGTCCCACAGCAACGTTGTGATCCTGGACTTTTGTATAGATAGTCCCACCAAGTGCCACATGGAACAAATCTCAATGATCAGAGCATCTTCACCGTCCGTGCGAAGGTCAATCAGTCCAAACGTTGATTGAAACCTATGAGACTTTCCTCGTGGTCCATAATCCATATATTACGATAGGTTTTTCTAGATGGACCGTCTGGAAGTCGCGCTCCTTTCAAAGAGCCGATTCTGAATACGTGGCACGCATGCATTAGGTCGAAACCGTCCATTTCATGCTTCTAATAGTGATTGGGCAATCGTCCAAATTCAGTGTTTAGGCACTTCCAGATCTTGATTTGATGGCATAAAAATGAACGCTAAAAGATGAAAACCAGCAATGGCTCACATTAAGTGAAAAAGGGTTCAGTTATTATATGTTTAAGATAATATATTAGAAGAAAATCTTCGTTACTCATCAATCAGCGGCTGAGTCTAAATGATGTGTGGTTCAGATCATCATACACATGTCCCACGTGTGGGGTACTCAATCTAAAGGCATGAAAATCTGATTTGTGTGATTTTTGAAATGTCTGACTAGATCGACGGCTCGATTTATGCACCCGTGGAATGTGGAGAGAGTTCTAGCGTAGTCCGGTGATTCAGGGTGCCACCGTGCGAACGTTTTTTTATATTATTATTATCCTTGACACGTGATCTGCATTCTCACGGTGGCAGCCGTTGTTGTTTTTTTCTGAATGCGGATTTTGTGGTGACCCTGCCATCAAGGACGGCCGTGATGACAAGATGTGACCGGATTTAACTGAGCCACCTACTCCTGTTAGGAATGGCACGTTCATGTACGTACTGAGAAGACACTGAACAATGCCTAAATATGCCTAGGTTTGAATGGTCCACCTACTGCTAATGTTAGACATGCTGCCAAGCAACGCTACAGGGACTTGGATCGGATTCATTCGGATTTCATAGTTTTCTTTAGTACCCAGTATGGTAATGATTGAAGCTTGTGTGCCTAATGCGATGTATGTGTTTGGTCCACACAGTTCATCCATTTTGTCAGTTTATTTTAAGCATTGTCAAAAAAAAAATAGAAAAATAATGAAAGAAAGAAGAAGAAGAAGAAGAAGAAGAAGAAGAGGCAGATTCAATGATTAAGTAGACTACACCACATGAAACAGTGGTATACAAAATTTCAATCAAGCTTTGCTCCTTCCTTCGGATTTATGTGACTTTATGAATAGGGTCAGATGGTAAATAAACATGCTCATGAGCCCTAGGAAGGTTTCAACGGTAGGTGTCACTATGCTTACTACTTTGGTATGGTTTACTTGTGCTCTTGATTTACTTCATTTTTAAGTTTGTTCGTTAAAATGAGGTACAACATGAATAGACGGTATGGATTGTTGTATTTTAAATTATTTTAAAATAATTTAGTATTTCAAAATATCCATTGGGATGGACCCTGACTATGGCCATAAGTGCACATATGCCCTATGGATGTGTCTTTTCACTGAAAGGTTATATCCTTTTAATTTTTGTTTTGAAAAATTATATCTTTTGAAGCGTAAGGGTCGCACCACTTGGATTTAAACCTAATAGTCACAACCCTTTGTGAAAGGATGTCTTCATAAAGTCTATAAATAGACTTTCTCTCATCTTTTTTTAAAAGAAAAAAAAAAGTTTGTTTTATATTTAAAGTACAGTTTAAGTATATTTTTTTTTAGATCGGGTTAAGACTACAAAGTGGTTCGATCCCGTATACAGTGAGTGTACCGCTGGGACCGAGTCATAGTCGTTGTATCTTGGAGGTTGATTGCTCTGGAAACCTATTGCATTTGAGACGCTGTCCGAGGGGAGCAAATTCGATTTCAAGCCGAATGACTTATGTCACGCCTCGACTTCTATAAACCGATAAGTTTTCTCTTTTTTTAAAAAAAATTTAAATTTATTTTATTTAAATAGTTTTTCAAACTCCATATACCAACAATCTTGAAATCGAGTTTTTTTTAAAAACTATTTAAAAATTATGGTTGCATCTATTTGGTTGGAATAGCCCAAAATGAAACCACACCAACCTAATTTATGAGCCATAACTCATATAATCTAGAGTTGACATATCTCACCTAATCGTCAAGATCTTGTAGATACTTGTTATGTAAGTTCTTTAGACTACATGTACAAAAGTGAATGTATGCACTGACTGAGAATGGTTAGAGTATTTTAGATCTTGATATCTATAAATGAGAATGATTAGACTATGATCAAACATATAAAAGGTCAGGATTTCTAAACAATTGGTCAGGGTTGTTGTAACTCTCGTTAGCACAAAATATGATTCTCAAGTTGTCAGATGGGACGGGCTAAGGCTATCTTGGGTATTAGAGCTATAACTTATATACAGTTTGTATGTCCCAAAGACATGTCATTCTATCACACATATGTAAAATCCAAGAAATCTATAATGCCTATCTCTTGGATAATATCAGACCCTGTTCACTCATAAGAAAGCCTGCATTTAGTAGATTTTCTCAAAGGGATTTTGTGTTGGGATTCCCACTATATTATGAATTCTTTTTTGTAGGCTACCATACATAGTTAAAAAGAAATCTTAAGTAAAGAAAAATATAAAAGAAATTTAAAAATGCAATCTTCCAAAGTATCTTCTAAAATGGGCCTGATAGGTCGATATTGTTATTACTATCTCATAAGTATGCTAGTTGCTCACATGCGGATAAGTAATATTCATTATACAATCAATCAGTTGATGGATCTAAATCCGTCACGTACATGCCAAAAATAAAATTCTCAGTATTGAGAAATGTAGTTGTTAATTATGTGTCTTCCCATCATTTTTAAGTTAACCTTTAAGAAGGGTTCTAACAAGGAATATCTAGTGGTTATAACCATTTTATCTAAACTTGACATATTGCATGAGAGCAAACAACATTCCAATGACTCTTGATCTAGTTCACTGATCTGATGGACCTCACATGTGAACAAAATCATCAAATATATAAAAACTTGAATGTCCCAATAATGAGATTTCTTGGACAATCTCATTAAATAAATAAATAAAAAGGTAGAGATGACTCAAATCCAAATGGGTATAAAAAAAAAGTAATAATGAATTGATACTCTAATCACTTGTTCAGCGAAAATGAAGTGGATGGTTAGAATCATCTATTTTAATTGCTCGTGAGTTTATTCTCTTGTGAGTTTGCTCTCCTAGGAAACATTTTAATACTTTAACAGATCACTGTGGTTCATACACATGCAATCTATAATTTTATATGTTATATGTCTTTGGATAATCTAATTCAGGCCCAATTTTGATGATCAAGACTATTCAGTTAATGTGTCAGACCATGTATAGTATGTCACCAAAATATTCTTCCATTGAAAAATCTAACATGTCCAACTTATGGACTGTAAGTGGATGGTTTACTATCTACTTTATGATAGGAGATTTTGGAAAGATATTTGATAGCAACTTATGGTAGGTGGCACAAGAGTGCATGGTTTGAATCGTGAAAAAATAGGCCCTAATTTATTGTTGGTGCTAGAACAAATAGAACATATCATTTTGATCAAATACATGTTAAGGAGTTGATTTTTGTATGATTGATGTACATAGAATGAATATCTATATTGATGTTGATATTTAAAAATGTAGTACAATGCACGGTTTTATACTAAGACGTCACTGCATATATGTTTGTAACATAATTAGTTCATTAGTGGGTTATTCTTTGTATTTATAGTGACCTAAAAATTAAGTTATAATGTTGACCACCATTGGTATGAATGACTTTTATGATAATGAGTGCACACAATGAATAAATGAGTATGCTATATTAAACTTAATCAGATCAATGACCAAGTCTATCAAACCATGGGCTCACTTATCACCGTATATTATTCCTTTTGTATCATTGCATGTATCTTATGGCCTTTAATCCATCATATGTAGATTTATAATTGATATGTTTGAATCTTATATTCATGTATCACATGTACAAAATATAGTCTTCCTAATATAATATGAAACATTAGACAATGTATGAAACTTGATATGTAGACACTTAGAAATTGTACATATGTGAAAAATCTCTCATTTATAAAGATTTTAAATTGTGGGGTTATATACTTATATGCATTACAATGTTCCAAAGTTATAGATCCATACAAATATTATATTGGCCCATGTAAGATGATTAGGCTGGTGCATTTTTAAAATATTATCTTTTGCAGGCTCAATAGATGAAAGGTCTAGATCTTGTATGTGTGTTACTTTTATGAATATTAAGTACTTAATAACTCACATTATATGAATGTTCATATATCTAGAGTTTCACTTACCATTAAGCAATAAGTAGCTTGAGCTTATCAAATGGACTAGTAGTGAATGTGTCTTAATTCAATGATAATTCTGACTTACATTTTATTATATGTATAGACAGTGATATTAGGTTCAATAGCAGATGGACCATTGACACATATCACTTAACAGTTTAACACACTTATCGCTGTTTTTTTATAAGCGGTTCATATTAGTGCTCTTATACATAAAGTTGTTGATAAGGTGACGAGTGCATATGCCTAATTTATGAGATAAGTTACATTCACTTTTGGCATCGTTTACTATACTTTCTAAACAATATTACCTACTTAGAAAGGCGGAGGAAATGTTATTTCCATCCGATTATGTGCCAACCTCAATTCATATAATAGTTCCTACCAAAGATTTCTCTTAACTCTTGGTTAATAGGTTTATCAGGTAAGCCATAGATATATCTATCGAGGCTAAATATGAAATTGTGGGGGTGTACTTGGATGCATTTATGGATCAATATGCACATGTTTTATGTTAACATGTAGGTCTTTGAGACAAGGTGTCTAGAATTAAACATATTACATGTTTTAATGATTAAATTGGTAGCCATTAAATGAATGGTAGAAAAAATATTGGTAGCAGTCTTAATTTATAAGATGATTGTTGAAACAATGAGATTTTTAGGCTATATTATATTCTCATTGGAGGCTATATTTGGACATTTGAGATTGGTATTCATATGAGATTATAAGTTTATGTAATGAAGTATGTTGTTTTACCATCACCAAATATATCTAATAGCCAGACTTATACACATATGGAGCTCATTGTTCAATCCATTGATCAAGATACTTGATAATGAACTTGGACATTTCTCCTCTATATTCAGTTGCCAAATATCCATTGATTGTATTGAATTCTAATCACCAATTGATAAATTGGTCAACCTTTCATGTTTTAGGGAACATATGATAATATGATAATGTTGCGATATGATTATATAAAAGTTATACTCTATAATTTTAGTTGTCATATGTTTATGCATGATAGATTACTCCAGCCTCTTTATATTACAGATACAATAAGGTCGTTTAACTTTACCACCAGTTAGTTGAATGGTAGGCTAGTGAAGTTGCTTAAATTGTAAGAATACATTCAAAGATAAGAAAGTTGGTTATATTCGGAGCCGGTGATACAACAACTATCATAATAAAAGTGAAGCTCAGTATCTGTTACTTGATGGAGTCATAATTGTTGACTCTGTAAGGTTAGGAATGAGTTCAGTATGCTTTAGATTGAGATATGAATAATCAAAGAGGCTGCAACTGACTACCAAAGACTTGATTGAGGAGTAAAAGGAGGAATCAGCCTAGACAAAGGCTCATTTATGAGTAGCTAGTTGGTGAGGCAATAGCTTACCAATACGATGATCTCTAGCTGATCTGAAAGGATGATTAGCCATAATGAGACTAAGACATGGCCAAACTCGTATGAGAAGAAAGCCTGACGAAGCAAATACGGGTGGAGCTAAAAAGCTTACGGGTCATAAATCCTTTGACCAAGTGACTATTTAAAAGATTAGCCAATGATACATCGAAAGGAATGAGGCTGAGCCTAATATATGAGCTACCAGTGTTGGCAACCCAACTTATACGAGTAGAGATCCTATTAGATAGGTTCAATGGGTAAACAACAAGACACAAGGTAGACGATTGCACTAATGTAAATGAGTCTCTTTTATGGTGTACAGTGCGAGCAGCAATGAAGAAGGATGAGTTTTTGAAGTCTTAATGAATCCATAGTTATATATTTGGTGGTGTACCCAATTGCTGCATATACTTGATGGAATTCACCTATATGGGTGTGGAGGTGGAGGCCGCTTCCTATGAGAATCTAGACGAATTCTCTAGAGCACTCATGAAATCTAGATAATGGTGCATGGCTGAAACGCACCGAACCACAAAATTACTTGTAGCGGAAAAGTTGTGTGAGTGGCATGTACTTGCGATTTACATCAAAAGGAATTAGGTTCAAGACTATAGTGTCACCTGATTCCTATAGACCTGTCATGTTCACTCCAATGTCGGTTCAAGTTTATGGTGACATCGGCACCATTGCACAACTCTTCCATCTTAATCCGAAAAGTTAAAAATTTTGAAACATGGGGGGATTGTTATGTTTTAAATTATTTTAAAATAATTTAGTGTTTCAAAATATCCATTGGGACGGACTGTAAGATTCGTATCTTAGTCCGTACCGTTCCGTAGAATTCCACGGTCTTACCGGTCGAATTTCGGTAACCTTCGACCCTTAATCGATATTAACGCGCGACCCTGATTCATATGCCGTCAACCTGTATCAACTCGACCCAAGATCTGTACCCTAGCGACCGCGCCGTCGCTGCGGTTCTGATACCACGACTCGCGCACCGAGGTGACACCCTGGTCAAGAGTTGTAGGCCGACGTTCGGTGCGAGAAAACGCCGCGCGTTGCGAAACTCAAGAAAATCTCTACGATGTGTCACATCAATCCCATCAATCAATCAATCCATCAAGCCATCATATGTCAAGTACACATCACTTTCACCCTTTCCCAAGCAAGCCACAAAAGTCCTCCATGCCTATGCTTTTCTTGCACAAAAGGGCCACAAAAGTCAAAAAGGTCTTACACACCCATCACCACCATATCCATCACTCCATCACCCATCACTCTCTCTCCCTTACAACTCTCTCTTTCTCATTTCTCATCTCATTCTTCTCAAGCAACAAAAATTTCATACGTATGAGCCTCTCCCTCCCTTTCCAAAACTCCAAGGTGGCCCACTTTCCTACCTCATCATCTCTCATCTCAACCCTCCATTTCTCATCTCATCCATTAAAATTCAAGCTAAGGTGCTAAGGAACCCCTAGGAGCAAGAAGATCGGACGGTGGGTGCTTGATGAGAATAGCTTTTCCTGTTTTTGAGATGGGTCAAGTGAGGCCAACCGATCAATGGTTTGGATCTCACTTGGGACCCTAAGGTGTGGCCGATGGCCCACTTAGATCATCATGATCATCCATGATGGGGCCATTCTCCATAGACCCCATCATGATATTTATTTTCTTGTATTAGTAGGTCATCTAGACCATCCACACCGGTGGGGAACGGATCTCCACCGTTGATCTACGATCTCGGTGATCCCATGTGTAGCGAGATCCACTTGATGTATGATTTATTGCAAGGGACGGCCCATAATGTCGGGGTCCCTCCATCTCAAGCGTGTCCCACCTTCTATCTCTCTATCTCTCTCTCCCTTTCTATTTCTTTTATTTAATATGGTTGTGTGGCCCACTTGGATGGACCCCACTAGGATGCATGTATTGGATCCAATCCATTTTTAGATGGGCCCCACCTTGTATGGGGTAGCCATGTGATGGTCCACCTAATCAGGGCCCACCTCAGTTTTTTTTTTTTTATTTTTATCATTTTTCCAACCGTCCAGCGTCTGAGACACTGGACGTCTCTGCCTATAAAAAAAAAAGAAGAGAAGAGGCCTTTGGGTGGGCCACTAATATAGGCCCCACCTTGATGCGTGTATTCAATCCATGCCGCTCATTACTTTCACCAACTCATTTTAAGCGTTGAGCCAAGGAATGAGGTCCATCCGTTCATTGGGCGGGCCACACCACACAAAACAATGACTATTACCCTTTAAATTAAATTTAATTTTTCTACAGGCCTAAATAGGTTCAATAGCGGACTTGATGGGCTTGTTTCGAGTCAGGGAAGTCAATGGACGGTGTGGATTTTCTTGTAGTGGGCCCCACACCCGAAAAACCCCAAAAAAATGGGATTTTCCTGATTTTTGCAAGAGGCAAAGCCTCTGCTGTCTGACAACCAGCGGCAGCAGCTGCACACTGCTGCGTGCAGCGTTGGGCGGGCGGGCGGACAGCCACCCACGGCCCCTGCCGTGGGCCCCACCGTGATGTATATCTTTTATCCACGCCGTTCATTGACTTCCCCTGTCGTGGGCCCCACCAAACGGTCGCGCTCTCCACTGTGTTGTGGTCGGTTGGAAGGGGGTGTGCCTTACCTGCCCGAGTGTAGGGGGTAATGCTAGGCTGAGTCTGACCAGCTCGAGGAATGGGTCCGCTATCGACGAGTCGAGCCCGATATTGGCAGACGGATAGTGAGGTCTCTTCCACTTACCTTATTGCGCGCGATGAGGCGGCGGTTTGGTTTAGAGTGTACTAGACCCCGGTGATATCCCAGAGTTGAGCTATATTGACATGTGGACTTAGATGAGGATTGTATGCTTCACTTGCATCTTACATCGCATAGCCTTGGTACGGCTCATGACATTTGGATCCATCTGCATATTCCGCATTACTTTGATATTGCATGATCATATTACTACCTTTCGCACACACTTTCACCATCCTCTAAGCTTTCCTATAAGCTTATGCACGACCGTTGTGTGCAGGTGACGTTGGGGCGCAGCAGCGCTGAGGCTTGAGCACGTGGCAGATTACTCTGGAGTTTTTGGTCTATCATTATTGTATTTCCTTTTATGCTCATTGTACTTGTAAAGTTCTTTATCATAGTGAAAATGTAATGGAATTCTTGGTTGTTGTTTGTGGGTTATGCCTTTGGTTATGCTTATTACGAATCAAACTGACGTTGAAAATCCTCCTCGTAGCATCCCAGGATCGGAACCTGGCGAATGAGAGTTAGGAGCCGAGAATGGGGTTCTACGGAAGCTGTCGACACCGGATTCGGCGATCAAAAATTTTGTGAGCCCGGTTTCTGAGTTTGGGGCGTGACACGGACCATGACTGTAGCCATAGGTGCGCATGTGCCCTACGGATGTGTCTTTTCACTGAAAGGTTATATCCTTTCAAATTTTATTTTAAAAAGTTGTCTTTTGAAGCCTAAGGGTTGCACCACTTAGGTTTAAACCCAATAGTCATAACCATTTGTGAAAGGGTGTACGCACGATCTTGTGAAGGGAAGTCTTCGCAATCATTGCGATCAATCACTCTAGAAGTTGGTGCAACGAAATTGTCTATCATCGCATCTTCAATACATGCATTGTTTGATGGGACATGAATGACTGCATAAACCTGTAAAGGGAAGTCCATGCAGTGTTGGCTATCAATCACTCTATAAGTTGGCACGTTTAAACCGTTAAACTTCGGATTTTGTCACGCTCCAAACTCGGAAACCGGGCTCACAGAATTTCCGATCGCCGAATCCGGCGCCGACAGCCTCCGTAGAACCCCATTCTCGGTTCGTAGCTCCTATTCGCCAGGTTCCGATCCTGGGATGCTACGAGGAGGATTTTCAATGTCAGTTTGATTCGTAATAAGCATAACCAAAGGCATAACCCACAAACAACAACCAAAAACTCCATTACATTTTCACTATGATCAAAACTTTACAAGTACAATAAGCATAAAGGGAAATACAATGGTAAGGAACAAAGACTCCAAAATGCTCTGCAACGTGCTCCTGCCTCAGTGCTGCTGCGATCCAACGTCACCTGCACGTAACGGTCGTGCATTAGCTTACAGAAAGCTTAGAGGGTGGTGAAAGTGTATGCGCAAGGTAGTAATATGATCATGTAATGACAGAGTAATGCGGAATATGTAGATGGAACCGTAATATCATGAGCCGTACCAAGGCTTATGCGATGCAAGACATGAATGGTATCGGCCACTCAAAGGCCATGCGATGTACAATGCAACTCAAGCATACAGATCCTCATCTATGTCCACACATAAATATAGCTCAAAGTATGAAATATCACCGGGGTCAAGTACACTCTAAACCAGATTGCCGCCACATCGCGCGCAATAAGGTAAGTGGAAGAGACCTCACTATCCGTCTACCAATATCGGGCGCAACTCGTCGATAGCGGACCCATTCCTCGAGCTGGTCAGACTCAGCCTAGCACCGCCCCCTACTCTCGGGCGGGTAAGGTCGTACCCCCTTCCAACCGACCACGACACAGTGGAGAGCGTAACCGTCTGGTAATCGGCATTCAGCGCTCATCTACCCACTCGGTCTAGACGTTGGAGCAACCTCTTGGTACCATAAGGGTTTAGGAACTTTCACCCAGGGATATCTATAGTACCCCATGTAGAACATGATTTTCGGTATCCAATCCTGCCAACCACGATATGTCTGTGGAGGCTACGGCCCTGATGTCGCTAGGGCGTACAATAACCATGTCACACAAATGCGGAATGCATGAATCAAGCTATGCAATCATGTAACCAATCCTGCGCATATCGTGCGCTCATGTAGGGCAACACCGCCTAACCGGAAGCCCATAAATAACCTGTCCAAAGGCAAATGCTATGATCAGATAATTCTCATGTCAAGCATACATATGATGCGTATGATCATGAGTCATGAAACTGTACTAAATATGTTATAATAAAATGAACTATCTTACAATGCAGATGAACCTGGACGGTTTATACATAGAAAGTACGGCCTGGTAATGGGCCCTAAGGAGAGTCGTAATGTGGACATCCAACCAACATTACACTCGCAACGTGGACGTCAAACCAACATTACTCCCAAGGCACGATCTTTGTAAACATCAATACTTTGTAATGGATTTACACATTGCAATGGACCGTAGGTTGTCCCCCTTAGACCTTACATATATATATCAAATGGGCCATATCCTATGGGCCTTTTATTCATTAGATGGGCCACATAAATGGGCCACATCAATGGGTCTTATGTGCATTGCAATGGGTCAAAACCCGTGAGCCTTAGATTGCATCAATTGGACCTAGTCACATGAGTCTAGTATGTATCAAATGGGCCACACCAATTGGACCCCCAAATGTATATCCAATGGGCCTCAACCCAGAGGCCTTATATGAGTCGAATGGGCCTAAATCCCTAGGCCTTAAACAATTCAAATGGGCCTAATCCATGAGCTTGCATGCATATCAAAGTGGGCCTAATCCCATGGACCCTTTTATAATCAAATGGATTTAGTCCCATGGGCCTTACAATATATCAAATGGCCTACTTCCATGGGCTTTTAAAATTTCAACAAAAAGGTCCAATTACATGGGCCTTGAAGTACATCAAATGGGCCTAGTTGTCACGCCCCAAACTCAGAAACCGGGCTCACAGAATTCCCGATCGCCGAATCCGGCGCCGACAGCCTCCGTAGAACCCCATTCTCGGCTCCTAGCTCCCATTCACCAGGTTCCGATCCTGGGATGCTACGAGGAGGATTTTCGATGTCAGTTTGATTCGTAATAAGCATAACCAAAGGCATAACCCACAAACAACAACCAAGAACTCCATTACATTTCCACTATGATCAAAAACTTTGAGTACAAGGTGTATAAAGGGAAATACAAGATAGTGCTAATAACAAAAATCCAAAGGCTCGACTGCACGCTCCTGCTGCTACTACGCTACGGCTGCGTCCTGACGTCACCTGCACGCATCAATCGTGCATAAGCTTATAGAAAGCTTAGAGGGCGGTGTAAGTGTGTGCACAATACGAGCGTGCTCAGAATACAAGGTTAGAGTAATGCGGAATTATGCTGATAAATACGTGAATGCAATCAGCCGTACCAAGGCTATACAGTGCAAGATATGAATGCGATCGGCCATATCCAGACCATGTGATGCAAGATGCAACTCAAGCATGCCAATCCTCATCATATATCAGTACAGTTCTCATTCTGGATAATCACCGGGGTCTAGTACACTCTACGCCAGTTTGCCGTCCCTATCCGAACGCACAACTGGGAGAGCAGAAGAGACCTCACTATCCGCCTGCCAATATCGGGCCCGGCTCGTCGATAGCGGACCGATTCCTCAAGCTGGTCAAACTCAACCTAGGAGTTGCCCCCTCACTCAGGCGGGTAAGGTCACACCCCTTTCCAACCGACCACGACACAGTGGGAGACGCGACCTACTGGTATACGGCCCTCGTGCGCTCATGTATCCACTCGGTCTCGACGTTAGAGTCATCCTCTGGTACCATCGGGTTTAGGGATTTTCACCCAGGGACATCTATGGCGCCCGTATGCTAGAACCAAACATTTCCGGTATTCAATCCAGCCACCCACGATGCATCTGTGGAGGCTATGGCCCTGATGTCGCTAGGGCATATAATAATCACAATCATACAAATGCAAGTGCATGAGTCACACTACCAGTCATGCAACAATCCTACGTGTACCATGCACTATGGCAACTCCACCTACCAGGGAGCCCATAAACAGTTCGCCCGAAGGCATATGCTATGATCAGTCACTTCTCATATCAGTCATACATATGATGCGTATGATAATGAATCATGGATTTATACTAAACATGTATATAGAGATGAGCTCTGTGTATAACTGAGATGGGCCTAGACGGCCTACTTACTACAAGTATGGGCCTATTAGTGGGCCTTAGGGAGTGTTACAATGCGGACATTTAACCAACATTGTACCTACAATGTGGACGTCTAACCATCATTGTTCCTGAGGCATTACTTACTATAAATATCGTTATTTGCCATGGAGGGATCACGCATTGCAATGGACCTAGTTGCACTCAATTTGGGCCTTAAGTACATCAATTGAGCCGTATCATATGGGCCTTGCATTCATCAAATGGATCACCTTAATGAGCCTCACCAATGGGCCTTAGGTCCTTTGCAATGGGTTATAACCCATGGGCCTTAGAATTCATTAAAATGAGCCCAATCATATGAGCTTTATGTACATCAAATGGGCCTAATCACATAGGCCTTATATATACCAAGGTGGGCCTCAACGATGGGCCACAAATACATCAATTAGGCCTACACACATGGGCCCATAAATAACAAAGTGGGCCTTAGTGGGCGGGCCACAAATACATTAAGATGGGCCTCAACAATGGCCTTAAAATGATCTCAAAATGGTTGGACGGTTTGGATGAAACTCATGCATCATGGTAGACTCCCATGTGGGCCCACTATAACATTTATTTCCAGCCAATCCTGGGCCCACTGAAATGCTTATTTGCCACCCAACCTGTTGTTAAGGCCGTGTGGCAAGGGGCCCGCCAAAATGTTTATTTTACATTCCACCTGTTGATAAGGCCATGTAGCAAGGGGCCCACCAAAATGTTTATTTTCCATTCAAACCTGTTGATAAGGTCATATAGACCCAGGGCCCACCGAAATGTATATTTTCTACCCAACCTGGGTCCACTGTACTATTTATTTGCATCCAAACTGTTCATTGAATCACATGGCCTAGGGCCCACTGTAATGTTTATTGCCATCCAAACCTGTTCATAACGTCACGTGGCCAGGGGCCCACAAGATGGACGGCGTGGACACAATACATACATCTGAGTGGGGGCCACCGTCCACTGGCGTGGACGGACGGCGTGAGTAAAACACTTGCATCACAGTGGGTGGCACCCACTGTTGTGTACGGTGTGGTAAGCCACACATACCACAGTGGGTCCCATATAGGGCCCACCAAAGTGTTTATTTGTAATCCAACTCGTCCATTACGTGTGTCCCACCTGTTTGAGGGTTCACACCAAGTTTTAGCTACATTCAAAATTCAGGTAGGCCCCACCAAGTGTTTTTATATGATTTAGGCATGTCTTCACATGATTTGGATGGTATGGCCCACCTGAGTTCAGTTTGTGGATGATTTTTGGAGTCAACGCACCATTCAAGGGGACCTATTAAATGAACGGTATAGATGCAAAATATACATCATGGTGGAGTCTACAAGTGGGCCAATACGGCCACCCTTTTTAACGTGGACGTCTCTGGACTCATGGCACAAAGTCATGCCAAAAAAGAAAATTATTTTTTTATCCTAGGTGCGACCCACATTAACCAGATCTACCCCATCCATTGCATGTGTTCCACAAAGTTAGGCGTCCAAACCAAGTTTCAGCCACGTCCAAATTTCAGGTAGGCCCCACCAAATATTTTTGTATGTTTCAGGCATGTCTCCTCATGATTTTAGATGGTATGGCCCACCTGAGTTCCGGATTGGTCCCAAATTTTGGTTCAACGCCTAAATTAATCTGAGGAAGATGGTGAAAAGCTTGGATTAAATCCATGCATTAAGTTGGGGCTTACAAGAGTGGCCCACCATTTCCCTTCTTTTCCTTTCTTTCTTTCTTTTTTTTTTTTTGGTTGGACGTCCAGACACCTCTGGACGTCAAGTAGCAAACGCATGCATGGATTTCCTTTAATTTTGTTTTCCTAGGTGGGACCCACATTAAACAAATCTATCCCGTCCATTGCATGTTTCCCACAAAAATAGGAGTCCAAAACAAGTTTCAGGTAGGTCCAAGCTTCTGGTGGACCCCAGAAATCATTTTTTTAAGTTTTAAAGGAAGATATTAGTATTCTTAATGCCACGGCCCGCCAGATAATTGGATCGATCTCATTTTTCGGCTCAACGCCTAAAACGATCCCGAGAATAAAATGGATGGCTTGGATTAAAAATATACATCAAGGTGGGGCCATGTTGGAGCAGCCCACCATTTCCCTTTTCTTTTTCTTTCTTCCTTTATTCCCTTTCTGTTGAAACGTCCAGCGTCCCAGACGCTGGACGGTCTTTTGTTAAATTATTTTTTTTTTTGAGTGTGGGCCTTGATGGAGTGGGCCACCACTGATGGGTGTCATGGGCTCAATGTCCAAGGTGGGCCCCACTTGAATAAAAATTACATCAAGGTGGGATCCATTCAAGTGGACCACACCCTCCTATTGCAATAAAATGAAATAAAATAAAATAAAATAAAATAAAATAAAATAAAATAAAAGGGAGAGAGAGAGAGAGACATGGAGAGTGGGACACGGCTTGTGATGGAGGGACCCCGTCATTATGGGCCCTCCCTAACAACAGATCATGCAACAAGTGGGCCTTAAAACATGTGAGACCTCCGAAATTTAAAATCAACGGTGGGGATCCTTTCCCCACCGACATGGACGGTCTAGATGACCTTTGAAGAGAAAATAAACATCATGATGGGGTCCATGGAGAATGGCCCCATCATGGAATGATCATGATGATCCATGTGGTCCATCGGCCACAAATAAGGGTCTCAAGTGAGATCCACACCATGGATCGGTGGGCCTCACTTGGTCCACCATAAAAACAATAAAAACTACCCTATAGAGGCACCCACCGTCCGATCTTCTCGCTCCTAGGGATTCCTTGGCACCTTAGCTTCAACTTCAATGGTTAAGATGAAGAATGGAGGGTTGAGATGAGAGATTTTGGGGTAGGAAGGTGGGCCACTTGGAGCTTAGAAGGGTTTGAGAAATTCCATACGTAGGACTCTTGGAATTCTCTTGTTGCTTGGAAATTTTGAAATGAGAAAGAGAGAAAGAGAGAGAGTGATGTAAAGGGAGAGAGAGAGAGTGATGGATGGATGGGTGAGTGATGTTTGTGTAAGAAATCTTGGACTTTTGTGGCTTTTGTGTAAGAGAGGTATGGGATGTGAAGACTTTTGTGGTCTTTTGTGTAAGAGAGGTATGGGATGTGAAGACTTTTGTGGTCTTTTGTGTAAGAAAGGTATGGGTTAGGAAGACTTTTGTGGTTGCTTGGGAAAATGGGTGAGAGTGATGTGTACTTGACATGTGATGGGTTGATGGGTGATTGATTGATGGGATTGATGTGATTGATGTGACACATCGTAGAGATTCCCTTGGTTTTCGCAACGCGCGGCGTTTTCTCGCACCGAACGTTGGCCCATAACTCTTGATCAGGGTATCGCCTTGGCGCGCGAGTCGCGGTATCAGAACCGCAACGACGGCGCGGTCGCTATGGTATTGGTCTCGGGTTGAGTCGACTCGGGTTGTCGGCACGTGAATCAGGGTCGTGCGTCGATATTGTTTAAGGGTCGAAAGTTGCCAGAATTCGACCGGTACGACCGCGGAAGTGTACGGAAAGGTACGGACCAAGATACGGGTCTTACACTAGTCCCATGGATTTGCAACACATCAAATGGGCCTAGGATCTTAGGCCTTAAGTGGATCCAATGGGCCTAGCCCATAAGCATTTCATAAACCAAATGGGCCTAGCCCATAGCCCTTTTGAAATTCAAATGGGCCTAGCCCATAGGCCTGTTACAAACCAAATGGGCCACCCAGCTAATAACTCATGCATTAAAATGATCTCACTAAGTGGATGGACGGTTTGGATGCATTACATGCATCATGGTGGGTCTCACTATCCAATGGACAGTGCGGATAAAAACACATACATTACACAGGGCCCCACCGTCCGCTAGACGGTGGAGGCACACAAGCAAGGGGGGGTGCCACTGCAGTGAGTGCCACCGTCCGTTGGACGGTGGACTTGGCACATACATCCATGTGGGTCCCACAAATGTGGCCCACCGTAATATTTATTTGAAATCCAACCCATTCATAAGGCCACTTAGACCTGGATGAAGGGAAAACATAAATTTCAGCTCGATCCAATACTTCTGTGGGCCCCAGAAACTTTTCAACGATAGAATTTAATTCACACTGTTTCGCGTGGTGTGGGCCACCTGACTTTTGGATCTGACTCATTTTTGGAGGGGGCCCACCACTGGGGTGGCCCACCTAATGAACAAGTTGGATGACAAAAATAAACATTATTGTGGGGCCCACGGTTGGAGCCCTGGGTCCCTAACCGGACGCCACCCGCCCACCTGGACGGCTGCACGCAGCAGCGTGCAGCGCTGCCACCCGCCTGACGCCAAAAGCAGAGGCTCTGCCTCTTCTCAATTTCAGGAAAAACCCGTTTTCCTGGGGTTTTTCACGTATGGAGCCCGCTAAAATGAAATCCGCCCCAGCCATTGCGTTCAGTGGCTCGACGCCGTCCAAATGAGTCCAGAGTTTGAATTTTTTTGATGCTTGGAAGTGAAATAAAATAAGAAATTAGTGTTTGAATGGTAGGAATGCAATATTTGGCGCTATGGCCCACCAGGTGATTGGATCAGCTCCAAACTTCTACCCAACGGGTAAAATGCCGTGGGTAAGAGGATGGACGGCTTGGATCGAACATAAACATCAGGGTGGGGCCTATGCAAGGGGACCACCCAAGTCCCTTTCTTTCCTTTTCTTTTCTTTTTTTTTCAACTTCCTTTACAACGTCCAGCGTCCCAGACGCTAGACAGTTCTATATTATTTTTTTTTTAAAATGGTGGGCCCTGATGAAGTGGGCCACCACATGATGGGTAACATGGTTTAACGTTTAAGGTGGGCCCCACTTGAATAAAAATAATTACATCAAGGTGAGATCCATTCAAGTGGGCCACAACCCTATAGCATAAAAAATAAAATAAAATAAAATAAAATAAAATAAAAGTAATAAAAGAGAGAGAGAGAGACATGGAGAGTGGGACACGGCCTATGATGGAGGGGCCCCGTCATTATGGGCCCTCCCTTGCAATGAATCATACAATATACGGATCCCTTTGAACATGGGACCATCAAAAATGTAAATCAACGGTGGAGATCCATTCCCCACCGATATGGACGGTCTAGATGACCTTTCTAAGTGAAATAAACATCATGATGGGGTCCATGGAGAATGGCCCCATCATGGAATGATCATGATGATCTAAGTGGTCCATTGGCCACAAATAAGGGTCCCAAGTGAGATCCACACCATTGATTGGTGGGCCTCACTTGGTCCACCATAAAAATAAGTAAATCTACCCTATAGAGGCACCCACCGTCCGATCTTCTCGCTCCTAGGGGTCCCTTGGCACCTTAGCTTCAACTTCAATGGTTAAGATGGAGAATGAAGGGTTTAGATGGGAGATTTTGGGGTAGGAAGGTGAGCCACTTGGAGCTTAGGAATTTAGAGAAATTCCATACGTGGGGGCTCTTGTTGCTTGGGATTTTTGAAATGAGAAAGAGAGAAAGAGAGAGAGTGATGTAAAGGGAGAGAGAGAGTGATGGATGGATGGGTGAGTGATGGTTGTGTAAGAAAAGCTTGACTTTTGAGGCTTTTGTGTAAAAGAGGTATGGGAGATGAAGACTTTTGTGACTTTTTGTGTAAGAGAGGTATGGGTGATGAAGACTTTTGTGGTTGCTTGGAAAAATGGAATAAAGTGATGTGTACTTGACATGTGATGGATTGATGGGTGATTGATTGATGGGATTGATGTGATTGATATGACACATCGTAGAGATTCCCTTAATTTTCACAACGCGCGGCGTTTTCTCGCACCGAACGTTGGCCCATAACTCTTGACCTGGGTATTGCCTTGGCGCGCGAGTCGCGGTATCGGAACCACGGCGACAGCGCGGTCGCTATGGTATTGGTCTCGGGTTGAGTCGACTCGGGTTATCGGCACATGAATCAGGGTCGCGCGTCGATATTGTTTAAGGGTCGAAGGTTGCCGAAATTCGACTGGTAAGACCACGGAAGTGTACGGAAAGGTACGGACCAAGATACGGGTCTTACAGCTCTCCCCTCCTTATAAAAATTTCATCCTCAAAATTTACACAAGCATCGCAACTAAGCATAACTCGCGAAGAATAAGAGATATAACGTCATCATATAGAATCGGAGATAGCATACAAAATACATCACATAATCAACCATCAAAGAGATGAGGATAACGCTCTCGAATCTCAGCCTCACGCCCCCAAGAGGCCTCCTCTACAGAATGGTGACCCCACTGCACCTTCACCAACGGAATGACCTTGGTTCTGAGGACCTGCTCCTTCCAATCAAGGATACGAACTGACTGCTCAATGTAAGAAGCGTCCTCACGAACCTCCAACGGCTGCCAATTAATAACGGAAACTATGTCTGACCCACACTTCCTCAACATGGAGACGTGAAACACGTTGTGGACGCCAGACAACTGAGATGGCAAGGCAAGCCGATAGGCCACAGCGCCAACGCGCCCAGTGATCTCAAAAGGTCCTATGAATCTCGGGACAAGTTTGCCCTTCGCTCCAAATCGAACTACGCCCTTCATGGGCGAGACCTTGAGATACACATGGTCCCCTACATCAAACTCCAAGGGACGACGCCGACGATCAGCAGAACTCTTCTGTCTGCTCTGAGCTGTACGCATCCTCTGCCTGATGATGTCAATAGCCTCTGAAGTCTCCTGTACAAGCTCGGGACCTAGGAGACGGCGCTCTCCAACCTCGGTCTAACAACTCGGTGATCTGCATGGTCTGCCATGTAGTGCCTCAAAAGGAGTCATGCCGATGGTCGCCTAATAGCTGTTATTGTACGCGAACTCAGCCAATCGCAGATGCTCATCCCAGCTACCCCCGAAGTCAATCGCGCAGGCCCGAAGCATATCCTCAAGTATCTGATTGACCCTCTCGGTATGGCTCCTTTTGAGGCACTATATGGCCCATAACTCTTGACCAAGGTATCGCCTTGGCGCGCGAGTCGCGGTATCGGAACCGCGGCGACAGCGCGGTCGCTATGGTATTGGTCTCGGGTTGAGTCGACTCGGGTTGTCAGCACATGAATCAGGGTCGCGCGTCGATATCGTTTAAAGGTCGAAGGTTGTCGAAATTCGATCGGTAAGACCGCGGAAGTGTACGGAAAGGTACGGACCAAGATACGGGTCTTACAGATTTTGAATATGTGAATTGGTTGATGGGCTAGTTGTCACGCCCCGAAATTTGAGTACAGAGTGCACCCTCAGACTCAAGTTATTGCCCATGACACGTACACTGAATGTACTAATTTCATTCAATTATACAATTATTCATTTACTTAGTAGCTCTACTATAGATCTACATTCCATTTATACTCAACAACATCTCAAGAAAAAAGAAGAAGAAACGATCATTTATTTCAATAATCAATCATAAACATAACTAAGGACCCTCCCATTCGAGGTCTTATGAGTGAAATAAGTATGTCCAACAACTTAAAAGAATTGATCAACAATCTAAGAAAACTAAATATAATTAAAATAATAATATCATGATTAGTTTAAGGCAGCAATTTCTTCCTCTGTCAAGTAGGGTCATGTGTCCCTTAAGTCCTTTCCGGCTCGACTATGTATTCATGTTCTTGAGCCACCGGCTCACCCTCATTCATATATGTATGGTTTTTCTATCAATAAAAAGAATAAGCTGGCTAGGCCTAGTGAGAATTCCCGACATGGTTCTTTACATCAAATTATAACGAAATGTCAATAATCATATATAATATAAATTTTTTTAAAAATGCAAATGTAATGCAATAATGCATCAAGTGGGAATTCGTCTACTTGCTTGAGTTGAAAACCCGTCAACCCGCATCTGTCCCTTGGCAGGCTTCTACCATCTGGTAGGTATAGGCAAGGCACGCATCTACTCCCTAAGTAGGCTTCTAGTAGTATAGTGGGCTTTTGATAATGATTCTAACAGGATACACTATCTAGGGAGGTCCCTCAAGAATTCAGCACGTGTTGTGCATGTAATTGATAGATGCACCATGTAATTATGAATCATGTATTGCATAAACTATTTATCACATTTGAATCAATATAGTTTAATACTTTAATCAAATCATATCATTATTGATACAGAAATCACAACCCTTTAAATCAAATAAGAGTACATGGCAATTAAATCAGGATAATAATACAACATATCAAACAATCCATCTATTTTAACTTAATGGATAGAAAATACATTGGGATCACTCACCTTGATGCAGTGGAGATGATTCCACGAACCAACGGTTTGAATTAAATTAGGACTACCTAAAATCATATAAATAAGATTTTTTTTTTAAATCTTACTATTACACATAATGAATAAAACGTATGATTTATTATTTATTCAGATCAATATTGTTCATCCAATGGTCTGATTTGTCTAGAATTTAAGATTTTAATTTATTTTAATCTTAAAAAATTAATAAATGGTGATGATTTAATCACACATTTCAAAATATGTCATACAATTCTCTCTGCCAAATTGTATCTTACGCATATAATTATTCTTCCATTTTTTTTATTTCGTTAAGAAAGAAGATTGATAGATATATAACCAGTACGGTCCATTAAGGTGTCAAATTGATCTGATTCTTAAAAATATTATATAATTAATTCTTATAACACCCATGAACGGTACAGATCATATTGATCGCTGTCCATCATGAAAAAATCTCATATTATACACATTGGCCTTAAAGCCATGCGCATACTTTAAAATTTCACGTTCTATACTTTAGCCTTAAAGTCATACGTATATCTTTTTACATGAATGAATTAAACCTACAGAATGGATGTCTAATGGATCAAATCCATCCAATGTGTAAATCATATTAAATTAACTATTGCATAAAAAATACTAACGTGAATAAATAATTTTCAAAATCCTCCTTCCTACTTTCATTTTCGTGTTTTTTTTTTTTAACAAGATTTTCTTTAGTTCTTTCAGTTTTGATAGAGCTCTTGCTCTCTCACGTTCCTTTCTTAATAAAGAAGGTTCGTTGGAAAACTACGAGATACGAGAAAATTTTAAATAAAGAGAGATAAGAGGAATGATGATGAGATCGGTGGATCTCTTTCCACTTTTAATTTTTAAATTTTTTAAACAAAATTTGGGGGTGTTACATTAGTGATGTTTGCGTGTTCCTAAGAAATGAAGTGCATTCAGTCTTCTTTATGTATAGAGATATCCACAGTTTTTTATTTTTATTTTTTATTTTTTACACATGCACACACATCCCCACACACTCACACCACAGTGGGATTTCACCACCCATGGATACTCGAACCCTTGACCGGGTGCTAAAACTCCTAAGAGTTTACTAACGAAGCAAGAGTAAGGATCGAGATATCCACAGTTGGTATTAACGCATTCAAATCTACCGCTACATGCTATTTTATACGTCTAACTTTTTCCATAAAAAGAGGTGTCTGAAAATTCAGGTCCTGACTAAAGATAATCATATATGTCGTAATGTCATCATCATCTATCATAATTTGTGGACCAATTGATACGATGTCATGCGTAGTGTAAATAATCTTCATTTTAACATCATATTCCATAAGTATTGTGTTTATAATCTTGTTTTTATATAGTAGCTCCTCATATTTAATTTTGTTGCTCATAAAGATCATCTTATTCTTGCCATCCTTGTAATCTCATTTGCTTTGTTCATATACCAGCTCCTTATCATAATGACACTATATGGGCCGGATAGACATGATGTTCAAAATTTGTTGTATCGGTGATCCATTATGCATTTTGGATAGGATCACTATAAACCTTATTCTAAGGATCTTCATTTGCAATAGGAACCTCATTCAATTTATTTAACAAATCTCAGTTATATATCTTTTATGGGATCACTATTGTGCATTCACACTAGGATCACCCAATAACATTAGTCATTGGATCTCCATTTTGTTAGGGATTTTGACCTGTAGAATCACACAGATCTAGATCTAGAATAACAATTCAATGGCACCAAGCACATATAAGAGAACACACAGATTTAACGTGGAAAATCCTTTCGAAAAAAACCACGACACAAAGAGACAGATCTCCACTATAAAAATAGAAATTACAAAGAGAGGACTTACTCGATTCGAACAACCTCGAATCTCACTTTTGTTACACCCTTTATTTTTCCTAAAATCTCTTTAGAAAGCCTTAGAATTATTTCTCATCTTACTAGAAAAGCCCTAGAAACACCTACTCATAGTTTAGGCAACTTTCCTTCTGCATTCCAGTTGCGAAAGGACTCAAAATCTACAATCCGTACAAAATCGCGAAATGAATCTGCGTAACCATGACCGGTCGAGCGGACTGCACGACCGGTCGAGCGTCACCCACGACCGGTCGAGCATGGCCCACAACCGGTCGAGTACCTCGGACCCCAGAATTTTATGCTAGCTAGACTTTGAGTCAAGCGGGCTACGACTAGTCAAGCCACTCCCACAACCGGTCGAACCTGACCCACGACCAATCGTGAACGTTCAAATTTAAGACATATCTCAACAATCTCCATCATGTCTTCAATCTTGAACTGTATAGCATCTTGACCTCTTCTCATATTTCTGAATCACATCATAACTTCTTATGCACACTCAGTCTTTCTTTTACGTCATTACCAAGTCCAGAGTAGTTACACCGAACTTGAACTTCCCTGTAGGAACGATCTAGGTGAGCATGTCTGCCGGATCAAAATCCATAAGCTCGACCACCTTTGCTCCTGTCTTCTCAAAAAGAAAGACGCAATCTTCTTACCATCTCACCACTACCCAATATTACTTGCCGGGGTATTTGCTCACAACACTGATAGCCTGTGAAATATTCGGTCAAATCCAGACCATGGCATACACTGCCAACCGCATTAGAATAAGGCTCATGAGATATCCTGCTTTTCCTCATCTATTTTCGGACATATCCTGAGGAAAACTTGAGAAGAGACACGTAGGGAACGCTCTTTGGCTTTACCTGGCCCATCACATCCTTGAACAATACCTACACACAAGGTATTCCTCTTGTGATTACCAAAGCCTACTCCTCCTTCAGTCTCAATGCCAAGAACCATCTTTGTAGTCTCCCGATTCTTCATCCATGAAGGAATCAAACCACTGTCTAGGAGACAGGTCAAACCACGACATCCTGCAAAGTCTTTTCTCAGCCCCTTTAACTTCAAATTACTCTGGTTGCTTTATGTAGATCTACTCTTCACTTTTCCTTACAGAAGTGTAGACTCTACATCCATCTTTCCAGTTCAAGATCACATTGGCCAACCAGCGCCAATCACGAATCTAATAGATACCTGTTATACGGTCGGTGCAAATATCTCTAAGAAGTTGATCCTTTCTCTCTGAGCATAACCCTTCGCTGCTAACCTTGCTCTGTATCTATGTTATATCCTCCTGAAGATCCACCTGCATCCAATCGCTCTCCAGCCCATTGGAAGCTCCACCTGTTCCCATATGTCAGTCTGGTACAACGAATCCATCACATTGCCTATATTAACCTTTCACTTCTCAGCACCAGGCTCACCTAGAGCCATAGAATAGAAGATGAATCTCCCGCGATATTGGAGTCGTCCATGTACCTCTCCGATATCCTGTGATCGTGCCATGTGATTCTTCTCATAGGTGACTACTCCACTTGCTCTGTATCCTTATTCGCACGTCTCAGCCTTCCTGCCCTGCTCGCTCATGTGGCCATGCCCATCATGCCACACACTTGCAGAAGCGGAATCCGTTACATCCACTGTAGCTCCGCCTTTTGAAGTGCTCCCGATCAACCTGTACAAGTTACCGAGTCGTTGCACTTTCATGATTACTCGTGCCCCCTTAGATACTTTAAGAGCACCATCAATACCTGTGTACTTACATCCTTTTACCTCAAGCACACCAAGAAAAATCAAATTCTTCTTCAAATTAGGAACGTGCCTCACATCTGTCAAGGTAGGCTCCACCCCATCAAACATCCTGCTGAGCAATGAATCAACAGCCACAACATTACAGGTAATGTCATTGCCCATAAATACTTGTTCACCATCGCACTCCCTGTAGCTGGTGAACCAACTCCGATGAGGAGTCATGTGAAAAGATGCCTCTGTGTCTAGCATCTACTCATCCTTACGATCATTGTATAGTCGTCTAGCGAAGACACAGATAAAACATCACCATCACATCCATCTAACATGGCAGCGTTGACCTCCCTGCATGAAGCCTCAGAATCTTCCCTCGTCGATTTAGGATTTTCATAATCCTTCTTCACATGTCCTTCCTTCCCGCAGTTCCAGCACTTTACCTTTCTTTTACCCTTGCCCTTAGATTTGGATTTAGAACCTGAAGAACCTGTACCTTAAACAGAATTCCTACCCACCGTAGACAGTGCATCAGAAGATGTCCCCATGTCACTGTTTAGCTGTCTCATAGCTTTCCCTTGAAGGGCTGAGATAATGGTGTCGACACTCAGGATTTTATTCATGTTGCATATAGTGTCCTTGAATAACTCATACGATGCCGAAAGAGAATTTAGCAACATACATGCTTGTTCTTCATCTTTTATTACTTCCTCCATATCCAGCAATTTGTAAACTAATTTATTAAAGTTGCTGATGTGAGCCTCCAGATCTCCACCCTCTACCATCTTGAAGTTATACCACTGCCACTTTAAGTACAGGCGATTTTCAGAGAATTTTTTTGCATAGACATCCTCTAACTTCGCCTATAACTTAGCTGCAGTTTTCTCCCTCATGACGTTGTAGAGAACCTCATCCGTGAGACAGACGGATCGATGATAAAGCCTTCTTATCAAGAGCATTCCACTCGTCATCAGTCATAGTAGACTTCCGCTCCTCAAGAGTACCATCTTCGCCTTGCTTGATTAAGGAACTCATCATCTTGATTTTCCATGACTCAAAATTATTTTTCCCTGAGTACGTCTCAATCTTATACCTGGTGCTCGCCATTATTACTAATCCCTCAGATTTAGATTTGTGGCCCAACGATAGCTCTGATACCACTTATTGGGGATTTTGACGTGCACAATCACTTGTCGCAAGAGAACACAGATTTAACGTGAAAAATCCTTTCGGAAAAAAACCACAGCACAAAGCGATAAATCCCCACTATGAAAATAGAAATTACAAAGTGTCACGCCCCAAACTCGGAAACCGGGCTCACAAAATTTTCGATCACCGAATCCGGCGCCGACAGCCTCCGTAGAACCCCATTCTCGGCTCCTAGCTCCCATTCGCCAGGTTTTGATCCTGGGATGCTACGAGGAGGATTTCCAATGTCAGTCTGATTCGTAATAAGCATAACCAAAGGCATAACCCACAAACGACAACTAAGTACTCCATTACATTTTCACTATGATCAAAAACTTTACAAGTACAATGAGCATAAAGGGAAAATACAGTGGTAAAGAATAAAAACTCCAAAACGCTCCGCAACGTGCTCCTGCCTCAGCGCTGCTGTGATCCAACGTCACCTGCACGCAACGGTCGTGCATAAGCTTATAGAAAGCTTAGAGGGTGGTGAAAGTATGTGCACAAGGTAGTAATATGAGCATGCAATGACGGAGTAATGCGGAATATGCAGATGGATCCATAATATCATGAGTCGTACCAAGGCTTATGCGATGCAAGATATGAATGGTATCGGCCACCCCAAGGCCATGCGATGTGCAATACAACTCAAGCATACAGATCCTCATCTATATCCACACATCAATATAGCTCAAATATGGGATATCACCGGGGTCTAGTACACTCTAAACCAGATTGCCGCCACATCGCGCGCAATAAGGTAAGTGGAAGAGACCTCACTATCCGTCTGCCAATATCGGGCGCGACTCGTCAATAGCCGACCCATTCCTCGAGCTGGTCAGACTCAGCCTAGCATTGCCCCCTACTCTCGGCCAGGTAAGGTCGCACCCCCTTCCAACTGACCACCACACAGTGGAGAGCGTAACCGTCTGGAAATCGGCACACAACGCTCATCTACCCACTCGGTCTAGACGTTGGAGCAACCTCTTGGTACCATAAGGGTTTATGGACTTTCACCCAGGGATATCAATAGCACCCCATGTAGAACACGATTTTTGATATCCAATCCTGCCAACCACGATGCGTCTGTGGAGGCTACAGCCTTGATGTCGCTAGGGCGTACAATACCCATGTCATACAAATGCGATATGCATGATTCACGCTATCCAGTCATGTATCAAATCCTGCGCATATCGTGCGCTCATGTAGGGCAACACCGCCTAACTGGGAGCCCATAAACAACCTGCCCGAAGGCAAATGCTATGATCAGACAATTCTCACGTCAAGCATACATATGATGCGTATGATCATGAGTCATGAAACTATACTAAACATGTTATAATAAAATAAACTATCTTACAATGCAGATGGGCCTGGACGGCCTATACACAATAAGTACGGCCCAGTAATGGGCCCTAAGGAGAGTCGTAATGTGGACATCCAACCAACATTTACACTCGCAATGTCGACGTCAAACCAACATTACCCCCAAGGCACGATCGCCGTAGACATTGCTACATGTCTGTATTGGGATCACACATTACAATGGACCTTAGGTACATCACATTGGACCTTACATATATATCAAATGGGCCATATCTTATGGGCCTTTTATTCATCAGATGGGCCACATAAATGGGTCATACCAATGGGTCTTATGTGCATTGCAATGGGTCAAATCCGTGGGCCTTGGACTACATCAAATGGGTTTAATCTCATGGGTCTTATATGTCTTAAATGGGCCTAACCCATAGGGCTTTTACAAATCAAATGGGCCTAACCCATAGTCCTTTTCACAATCAAATGGGCCTAACCCATAGTCCTTTTTACAAATCAAATGGGCCTAACCCATAGGCCTTGCATGCATATTAAAGTGGGCCTAAACCCCTAGGCCTTATATATATCAAATGGGCATACTTCCATGGGCTCTAAAAATACCTCAATGGGTCCAATCCCATGGGCCTTGGAATACATCAAATGGGTTCGCTCCCATGGGCCTCATAATACACCAAACGGCCCCATTACATGGGCCTAAGATCCACATCAAAGTGGGCCCCAATGGATACCCATAAATGGATCAACATGGGCCCTATACACATACCAAAGTGGGCCCACTTGAACCATAGATCTGGCTCATTTTTAGCCCAATCATAAAAATGAAATAAAAAGAAAATAAATGGATAGATTAGATGTAACACATGCATCATGGGGGGGGGGGGGGGGGGGGGGGGGGGGGGGGTTCCACATGGGCTAGGGATTAGCTCATGCCGTAGCTCACAAAATGGATGGACGGTTAGGATACAACTCATACATCATGGATGGGCCCACTGACCGTCCAGCGGCCCCCAAAGATGGCTGGACGGTGTGGACATTACAAGGCTCCACCGTCCGGACGGACAGTGGATTAATACACAAACATCACTGTGGGTCCCATGTGGGGCCCACCAATCGGGTTACGTGTCATCTGACCCGTCCATTAGGTCATGCAGACCTGAATGAAGGGTGAAAACAAATTTCGGTTTGATCCAGAACTTCTGTGGGGCCCAAAAAGGATTTCAATGGTAGAATTCAATTCACACTGTTTCTCATGGTGTAGGCCACCTGAGTTTTTGATCGACCTGAAATTTGGAGGGGGCCCACCTGAGGATGGGACCCACCTTATGGACGGTTTAGATGGCATATAATGATCAAGGTGGGGCCCACGGCTGGTGGCCGTGGGTCCACGTCGCCCGCCCGCCGCTGCAATAGCGCAGGCGCTGCTTGTGCTGGCCTGACAGCAGTAGCAGAGGCTGCCTCACACATTCTCTCTTTCTCTCCTTATTTTCATTTTTTTGTCAAAAATCGTGCGTGGGGCCCGCTACCTGAAAATCCACTCTAGCCATAGTGTTCTACAACTCGCAATAGACAAAAATAGTCCGAAGTTCAAATTTTTTTGGGATTAGAAAATGAAATAAAAACATAAAAGGATCCTTGAATGGTAGTGATACGTTCTTTGATGCTATGACCCACCAGGTCTTCCAATCAGGTCAAAACTTCTACCCAACGGCTAAAATACCGTAGGTAAGAGGACGAACGGCTTGGATTGTTTAAATACATCACGGTGGGGCCTAAGCAAGTGGACCACCAAAAGCCCTTCATTCCTTCATTCCCTTTCTTCTTTCTTCTTTTTTTTTTTTTTTTTTTTGAAACATCCAGCGTCCTAGACGCTCGACGGTTTGCTTTCCTTAAAAAAAATAGTCTGTGGTGGGCCCTGATGAAGTGGGCCACCACTGATGGGTGATGTATGTACAACGCATATGGTGGGCCCCACTTGAATAACAAAAAAACTTGCACAAAATAACTCTCAAGGTGGGATCCATTCAAGTGGGCTACACAATCCTATTGCATAAAAAATAAAATAAAATAAAATAAAATAAAATAAAATAAAATAAAAGAGAGAGAGAGACATGGAGAGTGGGACACGCCTTGTGATGGAGGGTTCCGCCACTATGAGCCCTCCCTTGAATGAAATCATATAATAAACGGATCCCTTTGAACATGGGACCATCAAAAATGTAAATCAACGGTGGAGATCCATTCCCCACCGATATGGACGGTCTAGATGACCTTTCTAAATGAAATAAACATCATGATGGGGTCCATGGAGAATGGCCCCATCATGGAATGATCATGATGATCCAAGTGGTCCATCGGCCACAACTTAGGGTCCCAAGCGAGATCCACACCATTGATCGGTGGGTCTCACTTGGCCCATCATAAGAACAAGAAAGAAACTACCCTAAAGAGGCACCCACCGTCCGATCTTCTTGCTCCTAGGGGTCCCTTGGCACCTTAGCTTCAACTTCAATGGATGAGATGAAGAATTGAGGGTTGAGATGAGAGATCTTGGGGTAGGAAGGTGGGCCACTTGGAGTTTAGGGATGCTTGAAAATTTCCATACGTATGGACTCTTTTGCTTGGAGATTTTTGAAATGAGAAAGAGAGAAAGAGAGAGAGTGATGTAAAGGGAGAGAGAGAGAGTGATGGATGGATGTGGTGAGTGATGGTTGTGTAAGAAAAGCTTAACTTTTGAGGCTTTTATGTAAGAGAGGTATGAGTGGTGAAGACTTTTATGGCTTTTTGTGTAAGAGAGGTATGAGTTTGGGAGACTTTTGTGGTTGCTTGGGAAAAGGGAATAAAGTGATGTGTACTTGACATGTGATTGCTTGATGGATTGATTGATTGATTGCTGGGATTGATGTGAATGATGTGACACATCGTAGAGATTCCCTTGGGTTTTACAACGCGTGGCATTTTCTCGCACCGAACGTTGGCCCACATCTCTTGACCAGGGTATCGTCTCGGCGCGCGAGTCGCGGCATCGGAACCGCAACGACGGCGCGGTCGCTATGGTATTGGTCTCGGGTTGAGTCGACTCGGGTTGTCGGCATATGAATAAGAGTCGCGCGTCGATATCGGTTAAGGGTCGAAGGTTGCTGAAATTCGACCGGTAAGACCGCGGAAGTCTACGGAAAGGTACGGACCAAGATACGGGTCTTACAGCTCTCCCCTTCTTATAAAAATTTCATTCTCAAAATTTACACAAGCATCGCAACTAAGCATTACTCGTGAGGAATAAGAAACATAACGTCATTATATAGAATCAAGGGTAGCATACAAAATACAATACAGGATCAATCATCAAAGAGATGAGGGTTACACTCTCGAATCTCAGTCTCACGCTCCCAAGAAGCCTCCTCTACAGAATGGTGACCCCACTGCACCTTTACCAACGGAATGACCTTGGTTCTGATGACCTGCTCCTTCCGATCAAGGATAAGGACTGGCTACTCAATGTAAGAAGCGTCCTCACGAACCTCCAGCGGCTGCCAATCAATTACGGGAACTATGTCTGACCCACACTTCCTCAACATGGAGACGTGAAAAACGTCGTGGACGCCAGACAACTGTGATGGCAAGGCAAGCCGATAGGCCACAACGCCAACGCCCCCAGTGATCTCAAAAGGTCCTATGAATCTCGGGGCAAGCTTGCCCTTCACTTCAAATCGAACTACGCCCTTCATGGGCGAGACCTTGAGATACACATGGTACCCTACATCAAACTCCAAGGGACGACGCTGACGATCAGCAAAACTCTTCTGTCGGCTCTGAGCTGTGCAGATCCTCTGCCTGATGATATCTATAGCCTCTGAAGTCTCCTGCACAAGCTCGGGACCTAGGAGACGGCGCTCTCCAACCTCGGTCCAACAACTCGGTGATCTGCATGGTCTACCATATAATGCCTCAAAAGGAGCCATACCGATGGCCGCCTGATAGCTATTATTGTACGCGAACTCAGCCAATTGCAGATGCTCATCCCAGTTACCCATGAAGTCAATCGCGCAGGCCCGAAACATATCCTCAAGTATCTGATTGACCCTCTCGGCCTGGCCATCGGTCTGCGGATGGTACGCGCTGCTGAGTTGTAAATCAGTCCCCATCGCACGCTGGAAGCTCCCCCAAAACTGAGACATGAACCTCGAGTCTCGGTCAGAAACGATCGAGACTGGAACGCCATGCAGTCTCACAATCTCCTCGATGAATAATCTCGCAAGCCGGTCCATAGACCAAGTCGCACGCATCGTAAGGAAATGTGCCGACTTCGTCAGACGATCCACAACAACCCAAATGGCGTCATGACCGCGCTGAGTCATCGGCAAACCCATAATGAAATCAGTCGACACATACTCCCACTTCCACATCGGGACGCTCGACGGCTACAATAGACCAGGAGGTCTCTGATGATTGGCCTTGACACACTGGCACGTGTCACACTCGGCCACAAAACTGGCGATCTAGCGCTTCATCTCCGCCCAAAAATACTGTCGCCTCATGTCACGGTACATCTTCGTCGAGCCCGGGTGGATAGAAAACCGCGATCGATGTGCCTCGATCATAAGATCTCTGCGCAACTCTGGAATATCCGGGACACATAATTAGCCTCTGAAATGAAGTCCACCGTCTATACCGATCTGCCAATCAGCCTGACTCTCAGATGTAGCCTCAACCATGTAACTCTGCAACGACTCCCCAGCCTGCTGAGCCTCGATCACCCTAGCGACAAGAGAGGATTGAATCGACAAGCTCGATAACTGTACAATGGAAGACTGCATGCCGAACTCAAAATCATACGCTGTGATATCCTTAAGCATCCGCCACTTCCGAATCATCATATGCGCCACTAGGGCTCGTGGCTGACGGCTGAGGGCATCTGCCACCACGTTCGCCTTGCCCGGGTGGTACTAGAGGTCAAAATCATAGTCTTTCAAGAGATCCATCCAGTGCCTCTGTCTCATATTCAACTCAGACTGCGAGAAAAGGTACTTCAAGCTCTTGTGATCAGAGAAGAGCTCGAACCTAACCCCGTAAAGATAGTGCCTCCACACCTTCAGTGCGAAGACAACTGCAGCCAGCTCTAAGTCATGTGTAGGGTAGTTCAGCTCATGGACCTTGAGCTGATGAGACGCAAAGGCCACTGGTCTCCCGTGCTGCATCAGGACAGCACCCAAATCGATACGCGAGGCATCAGTAAATACAATAAATCCGTCACTCCCAAAGGGAAGAGTGAGGACAGGAGCGGACGTCAGACGGTCCTTCAACTCCGTAAATGCTTGCTCACAGGCGTCACTCCAAATAAACTCTGTGCCCTTCCGCGTCAACTTGGTCAGCGGGGCTGCAATACGAGAGAAGCCCTCAATGAAACGTCGATAATAGCCCGCTAGACCAAAGAAACTACGGATCTCTGTCGCAGTCGTGGGCTGACCCCACTGACGCACTGCCTCGACCTTCGAGGGGTCCACTGCGACACCCTTTCTCGTCACCACGTGACCGAGGAACTTCACCTCCTCCTGCCAGAACTCGCACTTCTCTAGCTTCGCATACAGCTGGTGTGCGCGGAGGGTCTGCAAAGTAATCTCCAAGTGCTGCTCATGCTCCTCATGGGTCCTCGAGTAGATTAGAATGTCGTCGATGAAGACTACAACAAACTGATTCAGATATGAGCAGAAGACCTCGTTCATCAGCTGTATGAGGACCGCGGGTGCATTGGTCAGTCCGAAGGACATGACTTGAAACTCAAAATGACCGTAACGCGTCCTGAATGCCGTCTTCGGAATGTCCTCATGTCGGACCTGAATCTGATGATAACCGGAACGCAGGTCAATCTTCGAAAAGAACTGTGCACCCTGCAGCTGGTCAAACAAATCATCAATCCTAGAGAGCGGGTACTTGTTCTTGATCATGACTTTGTTGAGCTCGCGGTAGTCAACGTAGAACCTCAACGAGCCATCCTTCTTCTTCACGAAGAGTACCGGCGCTCCCCACGGTGAACTGCTCGGACGGATAAAACCCAACTCTCGCAACTCGTCCAACTGCTTCTGCAGTTCCCGTAACTCTAACGATGCCATACGATACGGGGCCTTCGAAATAGGCTCGGTACCGAGCACGAGATTGATCTGAAACTCGGTGAGTCGACGAGGCGGTAATCCCAGAATCTCCTATAACACATCGGAAAAATCACAAACCACGGGCAAATGGTCGATGCAAGCGGCAACAGACTCCTCTATGGCGCAAGACATCAAACAAGACAACCGCTCTCCTCTAGGCTCAGCAATGAACTGGAACTGTGGCACGCCGGGTATACAAAACGTGACGGTCCTCACGGCGCAGTCCAAAATAACATAATACTCAGCGAGCCAATCCATGCCTAGGATGACGTCGAACTCAAACATCGGCAAAACGAACTGATCGGCAGGCAGAAAGGTATCCCCAACTAGAACGGGGCAAGACGAACAAAATCATCCCAACACTGAAGTCTTCTCCAAGGGAGTCGATACTGATAGGCTCTCATCAGCAGACTCCAATGGTAAGCCAGCCGATCGACAGAAGCTTTCGGCCACAAAAGAATGCGATGCATCAGAATCAAACAGTACACGTGCAATGCATGCAGAAACTGGCAGTACACCCTCAACGACTCCTCCGGATGACTGCGGATCTTGCTGAGCCGCATAGAATCTAGCCTGAGCTGGCTGGGGAGGTGCCTGTCCCCTCTGAACGTGCTGCTGATGCTGCTGGGGTTGCTGAGGCGGTCGAAACTGCTGCCTCTGCTGCTGCGGCCTCTGAGGATGGTGCTGATGCTGATGCTTCTGCTGAGGTGGCCTCGGTGGTGGAGGCTGCTGTTGTAAGACCCGTATCTTGGTCCGTACCTTTCCGTACACTTTCGCGGTCGTACCGGTCGAATTCTGGCAACTTTCCACCCTTAAATAATATCGACGCACGACCCTGATTCACGTACCGACAACCCGAGTCGACTCAACCCGAGACCAATACCATAGCGACCGCGCCGTCGTTGCGGTTCTGATACCGTGACTCGCGCGCCAAGGCGATACCCTGATCAAGAGTTATGGGCCAACGTTCGGTGCGAGAAAACGCCGCGCGTTGCGAAAACCAAGGGAATCTCAACGATGTGTCACATCAATCACATCAATCCCATCAATCAATCACCCATCAACCCATCACATGTCAAGTACACATCACTTCCATCCCTTTTCCCAAGCAACCACAAAAGTCTCCCAAACTCATACCTCTCTTACACAAAAGTCAACAAAGTCTTCTCAACCCATACCTTTCTTACACAAAAAGGCACAAAAGTCTTCCTAACCCATACTTTTCTTACACAACCATCACTCACCCATCCATCCATCACTCTCTCTCTCTCCCTTTACATCACTCTCTCTCTTTCTCTCTTTCTCATTTCAAAGAAAAAGCTCCCAAGCAAACATCCCACGTATGGAATTTTGCAAAAATCCCTAAGCTTCAAGTGGCCCACCTTCCTACCCCAAAATCTCCCATCTCAACCCTCCATTCTTCATCTTAGCCATTGAAGTTGAAGACAAGGTGCCAAGGAACCCCTAGGAGCGAGAAGATCGGACGGTGGGTGCCTCTATAGGGTAGTTTTTATTGTTTTTATGGTGGACCAAGTGAGGCTCACCGATCCATGGTGTGGATCTCACTTGAGACCCTTATTTGTGGCCGATGGACCACATGGATCATCATGATCATTCCATGATGGGGCCATTCTCCATGGACCCCATCATGATGTTTATTTTCTCTTCAAAGGTCATCTAGACCGTCCATGTCGGTGGGGAAAGGATCCCCACCGTTGATTTTAAATTTCGGAAGTCCCACATGTTTTAAGGCCCACTTGTTGCATGATTTGTTGCTAGGGAGGGCCCATAATGACGGGGTCCCTCCATCACAAGCCGTGTCCCACTCTCCATGTCTCTCTCTCTCTTTTATTTTATTTTATTTTATTTTATTTTATTTCATTTTATTGCAATAGGAGGGTGTGGCCCACTTGAATGGATCCCACCTTGATGTAATTTTTATTCAAGTGGGGCCCACCTTGGACCTTGAGCCCATGACACCCATCAGTGGTGGCCCACTCCATCAAGGCCCACACTCAAAAAAAAAAAATTAACAAAAGACCGTCCAGCGTCTGGGACGCTGGACGTTTCAACGGAAAGGGAATAAAGGAAGAAAGAAAAAGAAAAGGGAAATGGTGGGCTGCTCCAACATAGCCCCACCTTGATGTATATTTTTAATCCAAGCCATCCATTTTATTCTCGGGATCGTTTTAGGCGTTGAGCCGAAAAATGAGATCGATCCAATTATCTGGCGGGCCGTGGCATTAAGAATACTAGTATTTTCCTTTAAAACTTGGAAAAATGATTGCTGGGGTCCACCAGAAGCTTGGACCCACCTGAAACTTGGTTTGGACCCTTAATTTTGTGGGACACATGCAATGGACGGAGTAGATCTATTTAATGTGGGTCCCACCTAGGAAAACAAAAATAAAGAAAATCCATGCATGCTTTTGCCTACTTTACGTCCAGAGAAAGAAAGGAAAAGAAGGAAAATGGTGGGCCACTCTTGTAAGCCCCAACTTAATGCATGGATTTAATCCAAGCTTTTCACCATCTTCCTCAGATTAATTTAGGCGTTGAACCAAAATTTGGGACCAATCCGGAACTCAGGTGGGCCATACCATCTAAAATCATAAGGAGACATGCCTGAAACATACAAAAACATTTGGTGGGGCCTACCTGAAATTTGGACGTGGCTGAAACTTGGTTTGGACGCCTAATTTTGTGGAACACATGCAATGGATGGGGTAGATCTGGTTAATGTGGGTCGCACCTAGGATAAAAAAAATAATTTTCTTTTTTGGCATGACTTTGTGCCATGAGTCCAGAGACGTCCACGTTAAAAAGGGTGGCCGTATTGGCCCACTTGTAGACTCCACCATGATGTATATTTTGCATCTATACCGTTCATTTAATAGGTCCCCTTGAATGGTGCGTTGACTCCAAAAATCATCCACAAACTGAACTCAGGTGGGCCATACCATCCAAATCATGTGAAGACATGCCTAAATCATATAAAAACACTTGGTGGGGCCTACCTGAATTTTGAATGTAGCTAAAACTTGGTGTGAACCCTCAAACAGGTGGGACACACGTAATGGACGAGTTGGATTACAAATAAACACTTTGGTGGGCCCTATATGGGACCCACTGTGGTATGTGTGGCTTACCACACCGTACACAACAGTGGGTGGTGACACCCACTGTGATGCAAGTGTTTTACTCACGCCGTCCGTCCACGCCAGTGGACGGTGGCCCCCACTCAGATGTATGTATTGTGTCCACGCCGTCCATCTTGTGGGCCCCTGGCCACGTGACGTTATGAACAGGTTTGGATGGCAATAAACATTACAGTGGGCCCTAGGCCATGTGATTCAATGAACAGTTTGGATGCAAATAAATAGTACAGTGGACCCAGGTTGGGTAGAAAATATACATTTCGGTGGGCCCTGGGTCTATATGACCTTATCAACAGGTTTGAATGGAAAATAAACATTTTGGTGGGCCCCTTGCTACATGGCCTTATCAACAGGTGGAATGTAAAATAAACATTTTGGCGGGCCCCTTGCCACACGGCCTTAACAACAGGTTGGGTGGTAAATAAGCATTTCAGTGGGCCCAGGATTGGCTGGAAATAAATGTTATAGTGGGCCCACATGGGAGTCTACCATGATGCATGAGTTTCATCCAAACCGTCCAACCATTTTGAGATCATTTTAAGGCCATTGTTGAGGCCCATCTTAATGTATTTGTGGCCCGCCCACTAAGGCCCACTTTGTTATTTATGGGCCCATGTGTGTAGGCCCAATTGATGTATTTGTGGCCCATCGTTGAGGCCCACCTTGGTATATATAAGGCCTATGTGATTAGGCCCATTTGATGTACATAAAGCTCATATGATTGGGCTCATTTTAATGAATTCTAAGGCCCATGGGTTATAACCCATTGCAAAGGACCTAAGGCCCATTGGTGAGGCTCATTAAGGTGATCCATTTGATGAATGCAAGGCCCATATGATACGGCTCAATTGATGTACTTAAGGCCCAATTGAGTGCAACTAGGTCCATTGCAATGCGTGATCCCTCCATGGAAAATAACGATATTTATAGTAAGTAATGCCTCGGGAACAATGATGGTTAGACGTCCACATTGTAGATACAATGTTGGTTAAATGTCCGCATTGTAACACTCCCCAAGGCCCACTAATAGGCCCATACTTGTAGTAAGTAGGCCGTCTAGGCCCATCTCAGTTATACACAGAGCCCATCTCTATATACATGTTTAGTATAAATCCATGATTCATTATCATACGCATCATATGTATGACTGATATGAGAAGTGACTGATCATAGCATATGCCTTCGGGCGAACTGTTTATGGGCTCCCTGGTAGGTGGAGTTGCCATAGTGCATGGTACACGTAGGATTGTTGCATGACTGGTAGTGTGACTCATGCACTTGCATTTGTATGATTGTGATTATTGTATGCCCTAGCGACATCAGGGCCATAGCCTCCACAGATGCATCGTGGGTGGCTGGATTGAATACCGGAAATGTTTGGTTCTAGCATACGGGCGCCATAGATGTCCTGGGTGAAAACCCCTAAACCCGATGGTACCAGAGGATGACTCTAACGTCGAGACCGAGTGGATACATGAGCGCACGAGGGCCGTATACCAGTAGGTCGCGTCTCCCACTGTGTCGTGGTCGGTTGGAAAGGGGTGTGACCTTACCCGCCTGAGTGAGGGGGCAACTTCTAGGTTGAGTTTGACCAGCTTGAGGAATCGGTCCGCTATCGACGAGCCGGGCCCGATATTGGCAGGCGGATAGTGAGGTCTCTTCTGCTCTCCCAGTTGTGCGTTCGGATAGGGACGGCAAACTGGCGTAGAGTGTACTAGACCCCGGTGATTATCCAGAATGAGAACTGTACTGATATATGATGAGGATTGGCATGCTTGAGTTGCATCTCGCATCACATGGTCTGGATATGGCCGATCGCATTCATATCTTGCACTATATAGCCTTGGTACGGCTGATTGCATTCACGTATTCATCAGCATAATTCCGCATTACTCTAACCTTGTATTCTGAGCACGCTCGTATTGCGCACACACTTACACCGCCCTCTAAGCTTTCTATAAGCTTATGCACGATTGATGCGTGCAGGTGACGTCAGGACGCAGCCGTAGCGTAGTAGCAGCAGGAGCGTGCAGTCGAGCCTTTGGAGTTTTGTTATTAGCACTATCTTGTATTTCCCTTCATACACCTTGTATTCAAAGTTTTTTTTTTTTTTATCATAGTGGAAATGTAATGGAGTTCTTGGTTGTTGTTTGTGGGTTATGCCTTTGGTTATGCTTATTACGAATCAAACTGACATCGAAAATCCTCCTCGTAGCATCCCAGGATCGGAACCTGGTGAATGGGAGCTAGGAGCCGAGAATGGGGTTCTACGGAGGCTGTCGGCGTCGGATTCGGCGATCGGGAATTCTGTGAGCCCGGTTTCCGAGTTTGGGGCGTGACAGAAGTTGGTATCAGAGCATAACTTGGGAATAACCGAGAACAACATTACATGTTTGCTATGAGTGAAGAATGGCTAAGTTCTGAAGTTCGGATAGCTTCGCGACTTTTCGATTCAGACCGTTAACATGCGTACATTCGAGAGTTTTTGAAGATGATAGGCGCTTTCGCTCTTTCCTGTAGGATATGGCGCCTGCGAGAGTTACTCGCTCGACTCCTGCACCACCACCTGAGGATTCTGTTTCACCATCGGAGGCTCCAGCTTTACCTCCTGCGTCTCCCGTTCCACCCTCAGAGATCCCTGATTCCTCCCATGAGGATGACATTCCTCTACCTGAGGCTGATGAGGAGCCGACTGTGACTGTGAGTGCCTCTCAGTTACAGCAGATGTTGCAGGCTGTGACAGCTGCACTACAGGGACAGGGCAGGCGCCCAGCTGTTTCACCAGCTCAGGCAGAGCAGGAGCGCGCGAGCGCCCTACTACGTGAGTTTAGGCGGCTTGATCCCCCACGTTTTCAGGGTGAGCCAGATCCGACTGCAGCTGAGAGATGGCGCTCCGATGTGGAGAAGATATTCGATACCATGTTATGTACGACCGAGCAGCGCGTTCGGTTAGCAGTATTCCTCTTTCAGGGTGAGGCCGAGCATTGGTGGACCTCTGTTACCCGTGTTGCCGGACCTGATTATGTCTGGACATGGGAGGATTTTGTTGACCGATTCGAGGAGCAGTACTTTCCCGACCATATCCGCCGTCAGCGAGCTTTAGAGTTCGAGACTCTGGTACAGGGAGACATGACCGTGGCACAGTACGCGGCCCGTTTTGTGGCTCTCTCGAGATTTGCACCATACATGGTTGATGACGAGGGGCGGAAGGCCCGCCGTTTCGAGCACGGCTTACGTTACGGCCTTCGAGGTCGTGTTGTCGGGCATGAGCTCCCTACCTTTCAGGCTGTAGTGCGGAGGGCTCAGATCTATGAGACTGAGTGGGCCAGCACGCAGGCCGATCGAGATCAGAGGAGGGGTCAGAAGAGACAGGCCCCCTCCAGTAGCTCACAACAGCATCGACGACCACAAAGACACAGGAGCCATCCATCTGCCAGAGTACCAGTAGCACCGTCGGCACCCCCAGCGGCACCACCGCAGAGAAAGCTTTCTGACACTTGCTATGGATGCGGTGGGATAGGACACCGTAGGTGGGAGTGTCCCCGACCTCGGCAGCAGCAGCCGAGAGCACCACAACAGCCTCCACAGCAGCCAAGAGCACCACAACAGCCCCCTCAGCAGCAGCACCAGCCTTCGGGACCTCCCCCACAGCAGTAGAGACCTCAGAGGGGACCTACACCTCCCCAGCAGGCTCGGGGCAGATTTTATACCGTCCAGCAGGACCCCCAGTCATCAGGAGTAGTCGTTGATGATTCACGTGACTTGACCCCTACGCCGCCATGATGCGTCTTGAGAGTTAGAGCTTAAGATTCGTGAGCGTTATCCCTATCTTTTAGGTGTTTGAATTTGATGATATGTTGTGTTTTGATCATATATGATGTTAAGTTCCCTATCCTATTATGAGTTGTATTTAGCTGCAATCGTAGTGTAAATTTCGAGGACGAAATTTTTATTAGGTGGGGAGAGCTGTAAGACCCGTATCTTGGTCCGTACCTTTCCGTACACTTCCGCAGTCGTACCGGTCGAATTCTGGCAACTTTCCACCCTTAAATAATATCGACGCACGACCCTGATTCACGTACCGACAACCCGAGTCGACTCAACCCGAGACCAATACCATAGCGACCGCGCCGTCGTTGCGGTTCTGATACCGTGACTCGCGCGCCAAGGCGATACCCTGATCAAGAGTTATGGGCCAACGTTCGGTGCGAGAAAACGCCGCGCGTTGCGAAAACCAAGGGAATCTCAACGATGTGTCACATCAATCACATCAATCCCATCAATCAATCACCCATCAACCCATCACATGTCAAGTACACATCACTTCCATCCCTTTTCCCAAGCAACCACAAAAGTCTCCCAAACTCATACCTCTCTTACACAAAAGCCAACAAAGTCTTCTCAACCCATACCTTTCTTACACAAAAAGGCACAAAAGTCTTCCTAACCCATACTTTTCTTACACAACCATCACTCACCCATCCATCCATCACTCTCTCTCTCTCCCTTTACATCACTCTCTCTCTTTCTCTCTTTCTCATTTCAAAGAAAAAGCTCCCAAGCAAACATCCCACGTATGGAATTTTGCAAAAATCCCTAAGCTTCAAGTGGCCCACCTTCCTACCCCAAAATCTCCCATCTCAACCCTCCATTCTTCATCTTAGCCATTGAAGTTGAAGACAAGGTGCCAAGGAACCCCTAGGAGCGAGAAGATCGGACGGTGGGTGCCTCTATAGGGTAGTTTTTATTGTTTTTATGGTGGACCAAGTGAGGCCCACCGATCCATGGTGTGGATCTCACTTGAGACCCTTATTTGTGGCCGATGGACCACATGGATCATCATGATCATTCCATGATGGGGCCATTCTCCATGGACCCCATCATGATGTTTATTTTCTCTTCAAAGGTCATCTAGACCGTCCATGTCGGTGGGGAAAGGATCCCCACCGTTGATTTTAAATTTCGGAAGTCCCACATGTTTTAAGGCCCACTTGTTGCATGATTTGTTGCTAGGGAGGGCCCATAATGACGGGGTCCCTCCATCACAAGCCGTGTCCCACTCTCCATGTCTCTCTCTCTCTTTTATTTTATTTTATTTTATTTTATTTTATTTCATTTTATTGCAATAGGAGGGTGTGGCCCACTTGAATGGATCCCACCTTGATGTAATTTTTATTCAAGTGGGGCCCACCTTGGACATTGAGCCCATGACACCCATCAGTGGTGGCCCACTCCATCAAGGCCCACACTCAAAAAAAAAAAATTAACAAAAGACCGTCCAGCGTCTGGGACGCTGGACGTTTCAACGGAAAGGGAATAAAGGAAGAAAGAAAAAGAAAAGGGAAATGGTGGGCTGCTCCAACATAGCCCCACCTTGATGTATATTTTTAATCCAAGCCATCCATTTTATTCTCGGGATCGTTTTAGGCGTTGAGCCGAAAAATGAGATCGATCCAATTATCTGGCGGGCCGTGGCATTAAGAATACTAGTATTTTCCTTTAAAACTTGGAAAAATGATTGCTGGGGTCCACCAGAAGCTTGGACCCACCTGAAACTTGGTTTGGACCCTTAATTTTGTGGGACACATGCAATGGACGGAGTAGATCTATTTAATGTGGGTCCCACCTAGGAAAACAAAAATAAAGAAAATCCATGCATGCTTTTGCCTACTTTACGTCCAGAGAAAGAAAGGAAAAGAAGGAAAATGGTGGGCCACTCTTGTAAGCCCCAACTTAATGCATGGATTTAATCCAAGCTTTTCACCATCTTCCTCAGATTAATTTAGGCGTTGAACCAAAATTTGGGACCAATCCGGAACTCAGGTGGGCCATACCATCTAAAATCATAAGGAGACATGCCTGAAACATACAAAAACATTTGGTGGGGCCTACCTGAAATTTGGACGTGGCTGAAACTTGGTTTGGACGCCTAATTTTGTGGAACACATGCAATGGATGGGGTAGATCTGGTTAATGTGGGTCGCACCTAGGATAAAAAAAATAATTTTCTTTTTTGGCATGACTTTGTGCCATGAGTCCAGAGACGTCCACGTTAAAAAGGGTGGCCGTATTGGCCCACTTGTAGACTCCACCATGATGTATATTTTGCATCTATACCGTTCATTTAATAGGTCCCCTTGAATGGTGCGTTGACTCCAAAAATCATCCACAAACTGAACTCAGGTGGGCCATACCATCCAAATCATGTGAAGACATGCCTAAATCATATAAAAACACTTGGTGGGGCCTACCTGAATTTTGAATGTAGCTAAAACTTGGTGTGAACCCTCAAACAGGTGGGACACACGTAATGGACGAGTTGGATTACAAATAAACACTTTGGTGGGCCCTATATGGGACCCACTGTGGTATGTGTGGCTTACCACACCGTACACAACAGTGGGTGGTGACACCCACTGTGATGCAAGTGTTTTACTCACGCCGTCCGTCCACGCCAGTGGACGGTGGCCCCCACTCAGATGTATGTATTGTGTCCACGCCGTCCATCTTGTGGGCCCCTGGCCACGTGACGTTATGAACAGGTTTGGATGGCAATAAACATTACAGTGGGCCCTAGGCCATGTGATTCAATGAACAGTTTGGATGCAAATAAATAGTACAGTGGACCCAGGTTGGGTAGAAAATATACATTTCGGTGGGCCCTGGGTCTATATGACCTTATCAACAGGTTTGAATGGAAAATAAACATTTTGGTGGGCCCCTTGCTACATGGCCTTATCAACAGGTGGAATGTAAAATAAACATTTTGGCGGGCCCCTTGCCACACGGCCTTAACAACAGGTTGGGTGGTAAATAAGCATTTCAGTGGGCCCAGGATTGGCTGGAAATAAATGTTATAGTGGGCCCACATGGGAGTCTACCATGATGCATGAGTTTCATCCAAACCGTCCAACCATTTTGAGATCATTTTAAGGCCATTGTTGAGGCCCATCTTAATGTATTTGTGGCCCGCCCACTAAGGCCCACTTTGTTATTTATGGGCCCATGTGTGTAGGCCCAATTGATGTATTTGTGGCCCATCGTTGAGGCCCACCTTGGTATATATAAGGCCTATGTGATTAGGCCCATTTGATGTACATAAAGCTCATATGATTGGGCTCATTTTAATGAATTCTAAGGCCCATGGGTTATAACCCATTGCAAAGGACCTAAGGCCCATTGGTGAGGCTCATTAAGGTGATCCATTTGATGAATGCAAGGCCCATATGATACGGCTCAATTGATGTACTTAAGGCCCAATTGAGTGCAACTAGGTCCATTGCAATGCGTGATCCCTCCATGGAAAATAACGATATTTATAGTAAGTAATGCCTCGGGAACAATGATGGTTAGACGTCCACATTGTAGATACAATGTTGGTTAAATGTCCGCATTGTAACACTCCCCAAGGCCCACTAATAGGCCCATACTTGTAGTAAGTAGGCCGTCTAGGCCCATCTCAGTTATACACAGAGCCCATCTCTATATACATGTTTAGTATAAATCCATGATTCATTATCATACGCATCATATGTATGACTGATATGAGAAGTGACTGATCATAGCATATGCCTTCGGGCGAACTGTTTATGGGCTCCCTGGTAGGTGGAGTTGCCATAGTGCATGGTACACGTAGGATTGTTGCATGACTGGTAGTGTGACTCATGCACTTGCATTTGTATGATTGTGATTATTGTATGCCCTAGCGACATCAGGGCCATAGCCTCCACAGATGCATCGTGGGTGGCTGGATTGAATACCGGAAATGTTTGGTTCTAGCATACGGGCGCCATAGATGTCCTGGGTGAAAACCCCTAAACCCGATGGTACCAGAGGATGACTCTAACGTCGAGACCGAGTGGATACATGAGCGCACGAGGGCCGTATACCAGTAGGTCGCGTCTCCCACTGTGTCGTGGTCGGTTGGAAAGGGGTGTGACCTTACCCGCCTGAGTGAGGGGGCAACTTCTAGGTTGAGTTTGACCAGCTTGAGGAATCGGTCCGCTATCGACGAGCCGGGCCCGATATTGGCAGGCGGATAGTGAGGTCTCTTCTGCTCTCCCAGTTGTGCGTTCGGATAGGGACGGCAAACTGGCGTAGAGTGTACTAGACCCCGGTGATTATCCAGAATGAGAACTGTACTGATATATGATGAGGATTGGCATGCTTGAGTTGCATCTCGCATCACATGGTCTGGATATGGCCGATCGCATTCATATCTTGCACTATATAGCCTTGGTACGGCTGATTGCATTCACGTATTCATCAGCATAATTCCGCATTACTCTAACCTTGTATTCTGAGCACGCTCGTATTGCGCACACACTTACACCGCCCTCTAAGCTTTCTATAAGCTTATGCACGATTGATGCGTGCAGGTGACGTCAGGACGCAGCCGTAGCGTAGTAGCAGCAGGAGCGTGCAGTCGAGCCTTTGGAGTTTTGTTATTAGCACTATCTTGTATTTCCCTTCATACACCTTGTATTCAAAGTTTTTTTTTTTTTTTTATCATAGTGGAAATGTAATGGAGTTCTTGGTTGTTGTTTGTGGGTTATGCCTTTGGTTATGCTTATTACGAATCAAATTGACATCGAAAATCCTCCTCGTAGCATCCCAGGATCGGAACCTGGTGAATGGGAGCTAGGAGCCGAGAATGGGGTTCTACGGAGGCTGTCGGCGTCGGATTCGGCGATCGGGAATTCTGTGAGCCCGGTTTCCGAGTTTGGGGCGTGACAGAAGTTGGTATCAGAGCATAACTTGGGAATAACCGAGAACAACATTACATGTTTGCTATGAGTGAAGAATGGCTAAGTTCTGAAGTTCGGATAGCTTCGCGACTTTTCGATTCAGACCGTTAACATGCGTACATTCGAGAGTTTTTGAAGATGATAGGCGCTTTCGCTCTTTCCTGTAGGATATGGCGCCTGCGAGAGTTACTCGCTCGACTCCTGCACCACCACCTGAGGATTCTGTTTCACCATCGGAGGCTCCAGCTTTACCTCCTGCGTCTCCCGTTCCACCCTCAGAGATCCCTGATTCCTCCCATGAGGATGACATTCCTCTACCTGAGGCTGATGAGGAGCCGACTGTGACTGTGAGTGCCTCTCAGTTACAGCAGATGTTGCAGGCTGTGACAGCTGCACTACAGGGACAGGGCAGGCGCCCAGCTGTTTCACCAGCTCAGGCAGAGCAGGAGCGCGCGAGCGCCCTACTACGTGAGTTTAGGCGGCTTGATCCCCCACGTTTTCAGGGTGAGCCAGATCCGACTGCAGCTGAGAGATGGCGCTCCGATGTGGAGAAGATATTCGATACCATGTTATGTACGACCGAGCAGCGCGTTCGGTTAGCAGTATTCCTCTTTCAGGGTGAGGCCGAGCATTGGTGGACCTCTGTTACCCGTGTTGCCGGACCTGATTATGTCTGGACATGGGAGGATTTTGTTGACCGATTCGAGGAGCAGTACTTTCCCGACCATATCCGCCGTCAGCGAGCTTTAGAGTTCGAGACTCTGGTACAGGGAGACATGACCGTGGCACAGTACGCGGCCCGTTTTGTGGCTCTCTCGAGATTTGCACCATACATGGTTGATGACGAGGGGCGGAAGGCCCGCCGTTTCGAGCACGGCTTACGTTACGGCCTTCGAGGTCGTGTTGTCGGGCATGAGCTCCCTACCTTTCAGGCTGTAGTGCGGAGGGCTCAGATCTATGAGACTGAGTGGGCCAGCACGCAGGCCGATCGAGATCAGAGGAGGGGTCAGAAGAGACAGGCCCCCTCCAGTAGCTCACAACAGCATCGACGACCACAAAGACACAGGAGCCATCCATCTGCCAGAGTACCAGTAGCACCGTCGGCACCCCCAGCGGCACCACCGCAGAGAAAGCTTTCTGACACTTGCTATGGATGCGGTGGGATAGGACACCGTAGGTGGGAGTGTCCCCGACCTCGGCAGCAGCAGCCGAGAGCACCACAACAGCCTCCACAGCAGCCAAGAGCACCACAACAGCCCCCTCAGCAGCAGCACCAGCCTTCGGGACCTCCCCCACAGCAGTAGAGACCTCAGAGGGGACCTACACCTCCCCAGCAGGCTCGGGGCAGATTTTATACCGTCCAGCAGGACCCCCAGTCATCAGGAGTAGTCGTTGATGATTCACGTGACTTGACCCCTACGCCGCCATGATGCGTCTTGAGAGTTAGAGCTTAAGATTCGTGAGCGTTATCCCTATCTTTTAGGTGTTTGAATTTGATGATATGTTGTGTTTTGATCATATATGATGTTAAGTTCCCTATCCTATTATGAGTTGTATTTAGCTGCAATCGTAGTGTAAATTTCGAGGACGAAATTTTTATTAGGTGGGGAGAGCTGTAAGACCCGTATCTTGGTCCGTACCTTTCCGTACACTTCCGCAGTCGTACCGGTCGAATTCTGGCAACTTTCCACCCTTAAATAATATCGACGCACGACCCTGATTCACGTACCGACAACCCGAGTCGACTCAACCCGAGACCAATACCATAGCGACCGCGCCGTCGTTGCGGTTCTGATACCGTGACTCGCGCGCCAAGGCGATACCCTGATCAAGAGTTATGGGCCAACGTTCGGTGCGAGAAAACGCCGCGCGTTGCGAAAACCAAGGGAATCTCAACGATGTGTCACATCAATCACATCAATCCCATCAATCAATCACCCATCAACCCATCACATGTCAAGTACACATCACTTCCATCCCTTTTCCCAAGCAACCACAAAAGTCTCCCAAACTCATACCTCTCTTACACAAAAGCCAACAAAGTCTTCTCAACCCATACCTTTCTTACACAAAAAGGCACAAAAGTCTTCCTAACCCATACTTTTCTTACACAACCATCACTCACCCATCCATCCATCACTCTCTCTCTCTCCCTTTACATCACTCTCTCTCTTTCTCTCTTTCTCATTTCAAAGAAAAAGCTCCCAAGCAAACATCCCACGTATGGAATTTTGCAAAAATCCCTAAGCTTCAAGTGGCCCACCTTCCTACCCCAAAATCTCCCATCTCAACCCTCCATTCTTCATCTTAGCCATTGAAGTTGAAGACAAGGTGCCAAGGAACCCCTAGGAGCGAGAAGATCGGACGGTGGGTGCCTCTATAGGGTAGTTTTTATTGTTTTTATGGTGGACCAAGTGAGGCCCACCGATCCATGGTGTGGATCTCACTTGAGACCCTTATTTGTGGCCGATGGACCACATGGATCATCATGATCATTCCATGATGGGGCCATTCTCCATGGACCCCATCATGATGTTTATTTTCTCTTCAAAGGTCATCTAGACCGTCCATGTCGGTGGGGAAAGGATCCCCACCGTTGATTTTAAATTTCGGAAGTCCCACATGTTTTAAGGCCCACTTGTTGCATGATTTGTTGCTAGGGAGGGCCCATAATGACGGGGTCCCTCCATCACAAGCCGTGTCCCACTCTCCATGTCTCTCTCTCTCTTTTATTTTATTTTATTTTATTTTATTTTATTTCATTTTATTGCAATAGGAGGGTGTGGCCCACTTGAATGGATCCCACCTTGATGTAATTTTTATTCAAGTGGGGCCCACCTTGGACATTGAGCCCATGACACCCATCAGTGGTGGCCCACTCCATCAAGGCCCACACTCAAAAAAAAAAAATTAACAAAAGACCGTCCAGCGTCTGGGACGCTGGACGTTTCAACGGAAAGGGAATAAAGGAAGAAAGAAAAAGAAAAGGGAAATGGTGGGCTGCTCCAACATAGCCCCACCTTGATGTATATTTTTAATCCAAGCCATCCATTTTATTCTCGGGATCGTTTTAGGCGTTGAGCCGAAAAATGAGATCGATCCAATTATCTGGCGGGCCGTGGCATTAAGAATACTAGTATTTTCCTTTAAAACTTGGAAAAATGATTGCTGGGGTCCACCAGAAGCTTGGACCCACCTGAAACTTGGTTTGGACCCTTAATTTTGTGGGACACATGCAATGGACGGAGTAGATCTATTTAATGTGGGTCCCACCTAGGAAAACAAAAATAAAGAAAATCCATGCATGCTTTTGCCTACTTTACGTCCAGAGAAAGAAAGGAAAAGAAGGAAAATGGTGGGCCACTCTTGTAAGCCCCAACTTAATGCATGGATTTAATCCAAGCTTTTCACCATCTTCCTCAGATTAATTTAGGCGTTGAACCAAAATTTGGGACCAATCCGGAACTCAGGTGGGCCATACCATCTAAAATCATAAGGAGACATGCCTGAAACATACAAAAACATTTGGTGGGGCCTACCTGAAATTTGGACGTGGCTGAAACTTGGTTTGGACGCCTAATTTTGTGGAACACATGCAATGGATGGGGTAGATCTGGTTAATGTGGGTCGCACCTAGGATAAAAAAAATAATTTTCTTTTTTGGCATGACTTTGTGCCATGAGTCCAGAGACGTCCACGTTAAAAAGGGTGGCCGTATTGGCCCACTTGTAGACTCCACCATGATGTATATTTTGCATCTATACCGTTCATTTAATAGGTCCCCTTGAATGGTGCGTTGACTCCAAAAATCATCCACAAACTGAACTCAGGTGGGCCATACCATCCAAATCATGTGAAGACATGCCTAAATCATATAAAAACACTTGGTGGGGCCTACCTGAATTTTGAATGTAGCTAAAACTTGGTGTGAACCCTCAAACAGGTGGGACACACGTAATGGACGAGTTGGATTACAAATAAACACTTTGGTGGGCCCTATATGGGACCCACTGTGGTATGTGTGGCTTACCACACCGTACACAACAGTGGGTGGTGACACCCACTGTGATGCAAGTGTTTTACTCACGCCGTCCGTCCACGCCAGTGGACGGTGGCCCCCACTCAGATGTATGTATTGTGTCCACGCCGTCCATCTTGTGGGCCCCTGGCCACGTGACGTTATGAACAGGTTTGGATGGCAATAAACATTACAGTGGGCCCTAGGCCATGTGATTCAATGAACAGTTTGGATGCAAATAAATAGTACAGTGGACCCAGGTTGGGTAGAAAATATACATTTCGGTGGGCCCTGGGTCTATATGACCTTATCAACAGGTTTGAATGGAAAATAAACATTTTGGTGGGCCCCTTGCTACATGGCCTTATCAACAGGTGGAATGTAAAATAAACATTTTGGCGGGCCCCTTGCCACACGGCCTTAACAACAGGTTGGGTGGTAAATAAGCATTTCAGTGGGCCCAGGATTGGCTGGAAATAAATGTTATAGTGGGCCCACATGGGAGTCTACCATGATGCATGAGTTTCATCCAAACCGTCCAACCATTTTGAGATCATTTTAAGGCCATTGTTGAGGCCCATCTTAATGTATTTGTGGCCCGCCCACTAAGGCCCACTTTGTTATTTATGGGCCCATGTGTGTAGGCCCAATTGATGTATTTGTGGCCCATCGTTGAGGCCCACCTTGGTATATATAAGGCCTATGTGATTAGGCCCATTTGATGTACATAAAGCTCATATGATTGGGCTCATTTTAATGAATTCTAAGGCCCATGGGTTATAACCCATTGCAAAGGACCTAAGGCCCATTGGTGAGGCTCATTAAGGTGATCCATTTGATGAATGCAAGGCCCATATGATACGGCTCAATTGATGTACTTAAGGCCCAATTGAGTGCAACTAGGTCCATTGCAATGCGTGATCCCTCCATGGAAAATAACGATATTTATAGTAAGTAATGCCTCGGGAACAATGATGGTTAGACGTCCACATTGTAGATACAATGTTGGTTAAATGTCCGCATTGTAACACTCCCCAAGGCCCACTAATAGGCCCATACTTGTAGTAAGTAGGCCGTCTAGGCCCATCTCAGTTATACACAGAGCCCATCTCTATATACATGTTTAGTATAAATCCATGATTCATTATCATACGCATCATATGTATGACTGATATGAGAAGTGACTGATCATAGCATATGCCTTCGGGCGAACTGTTTATGGGCTCCCTGGTAGGTGGAGTTGCCATAGTGCATGGTACACGTAGGATTGTTGCATGACTGGTAGTGTGACTCATGCACTTGCATTTGTATGATTGTGATTATTGTATGCCCTAGCGACATCAGGGCCATAGCCTCCACAGATGCATCGTGGGTGGCTGGATTGAATACCGGAAATGTTTGGTTCTAGCATACGGGCGCCATAGATGTCCTGGGTGAAAACCCCTAAACCCGATGGTACCAGAGGATGACTCTAACGTCGAGACCGAGTGGATACATGAGCGCACGAGGGCCGTATACCAGTAGGTCGCGTCTCCCACTGTGTCGTGGTCGGTTGGAAAGGGGTGTGACCTTACCCGCCTGAGTGAGGGGGCAACTTCTAGGTTGAGTTTGACCAGCTTGAGGAATCGGTCCGCTATCGACGAGCCGGGCCCGATATTGGCAGGCGGATAGTGAGGTCTCTTCTGCTCTCCCAGTTGTGCGTTCGGATAGGGACGGCAAACTGGCGTAGAGTGTACTAGACCCCGGTGATTATCCAGAATGAGAACTGTACTGATATATGATGAGGATTGGCATGCTTGAGTTGCATCTCGCATCACATGGTCTGGATATGGCCGATCGCATTCATATCTTGCACTATATAGCCTTGGTACGGCTGATTGCATTCACGTATTCATCAGCATAATTCCGCATTACTCTAACCTTGTATTCTGAGCACGCTCGTATTGCGCACACACTTACACCGCCCTCTAAGCTTTCTATAAGCTTATGCACGATTGATGCGTGCAGGTGACGTCAGGACGCAGCCGTAGCGTAGTAGCAGCAGGAGCGTGCAGTCGAGCCTTTGGAGTTTTGTTATTAGCACTATCTTGTATTTCCCTTCATACACCTTGTATTCAAAGTTTTTTTTTTTTTTTTATCATAGTGGAAATGTAATGGAGTTCTTGGTTGTTGTTTGTGGGTTATGCCTTTGGTTATGCTTATTACGAATCAAACTGACATCGAAAATCCTCCTCGTAGCATCCCAGGATCGGAACCTGGTGAATGGGAGCTAGGAGCCGAGAATGGGGTTCTACGGAGGCTGTCGGCGTCGGATTCGGCGATCGGGAATTCTGTGAGCCCGGTTTCCGAGTTTGGGGCGTGACAGCTGTCGCTGCTGCTGTGCGGGTCTCTGCTGCTGGGGTGGAGGTCTCTGCTGCTGTGGACCTCTCTGCTGCTGCTGGGGGCTGGGACACTCCCATGAACGGTGTTCCGTCGCACCACACCTGAAGCAAGTGCCCGTGAACTGCCTCTGAGGTGGTGGTGGAGGTGCTGCTGGTGCTGATGGTGATCGAAAAGCTGGACGACCTGTGCGCCTCTGTTGCTGTGGTCGACGCTGCTGGGAAGGACTGGAAGAAGCCTACCTCTTCCGGTCTCTCCTCTGACCGCGCTCAGACTGAGAACCGGCCCACTCAGTCTCATAAATCTGAGCTCTCCGCACTACTGCCTGAAAAGTAGGGAGCTCATGCCCAATAACACGACCTCGAAGGCCGTAACGTAAGCCGTGCTCGAAACGGCGGGCCTTCCGCCCCTCGTCATCAACCATGTACGGTGCGAATCTCGATAGTGCCACAAAACGGGCCGCGTACTGTGCCACAGTCATGTCTCCCTGCACCAGAGTCTCGAACTCTAAGGCTCGCTGACGACGGATATGGTCGGGGAAGTACTGCTCCTTGAATCGATCAACAAAGTCCTCCCATGTCCAGACATACTCAGGTCCGGCAACACGGGTAACAGAGGTCCACCAATGCTCGGCCTCACCCTGGAAGAGAAATACTGCTAGCCGGACGTGCTGCTCGGTCGTACATGACATGGTATCAAAAATCTTCTCCACATCGGAGCGCCATCTCTCTGCTGCGGTCGGATCTGGCTCGCCCTGAAAATGTGGGGGATCCAGCTGTCTGAACTCACGAAGTAGGGCGCTGGCGCGCTCCTGCTCTGCCTGAGCTGGTGAAACAACTGGGCATCTGTCCTGTCCCTGGAGTGCGGCTGTCACAGCCTGTAACATTTGCTGTAACTAAGAGGCACTTACAGTCACAGTCGGCTCCGCATCGTCCTCAGGTGGAGGAACGTCATCCTCAGTGAAGGGAGCAGGGATCTCTGAGGGTGGAACGGGAGACGCAGGTGGTAAAGCTGGAGCCTCTGATGGTGAAGCAGAATCCTGAGGTGGTGGTGCGGGAGTCGATCGGGTAACTCTCCCAGGTGTCATGTCCTACAGGAAAGAGCGAAGGCACCTATCAATTTCAAAACTCTCGAAGGTACGCACGTTAACGGTCTGTATTGGAAGGTCGCGAAGCTACCGAACTTCGGGACTTAGCCATTCTTCACTCATAGCAAACATGTAATGTTGTTCTCGGTTATTCCCAAGTTATGCTCTGATACCAACTTCTATCACGCCTCAAACTCGAAAATCGGGCTCATAAAATTGATGGACGGTTAGGATACAACTCATACATCATGGATGGGCTCACTGACCGTCCAGCGGCCCCCAAAGATGGCTGGACGGTGTGGACATTACAAGGCTCCACCGTCCGTATGGACAGTGGATTAATACACAAACATCACTGTGGGTCCCATGTGGGGCCCACCAATCGGGTTACGTGTCATATGACCCGTCCATTAGGTCATGCAGACCTGAATGAAGGGTGAAAACAAATTTCGGTTTGATCCAGAACTTTTGTGGGGCCCAAAAAGGATTTCAATGGTAGAATTCAATTCACACTGTTTCTCATGGTGTGGGCCACCTGAGTTTTTGATCGACCTAAAATTTGGAGGGGGCCCACCTGAGGATGGGACCCACTAAATGGACGGTTTAGATGGCATATAATGATCAAGGTGGGGCCCACGGCTTGTGGCCGTGGGTCCACGTCGCCTGCCCGCCCCTGCAACAGCGCAGGCGCTGCCTGCGCTGGCCTGACAGCAGCAGCAGAGGCTGCCTCACACATCCTCTCTCTCTCCTTATTTTCATTTTTTTGCCAAAAATCGTGCGTGGGGCCCGCTACCTGGAAATCCACTCCAGCCATAGTGTTATACAGCTCGCAACAGACAAAAAGAGTCTGAAGTTCGAATTTTTTTGGGATTAGAAAATGAAATAAAAACATAAAAGAATCCTTGAATGGTAGTGATACGTTCTTCGATGCTATGGCCCACCAGGTCTTCCAATCAGGCCAAAACTTCTACCCAACGGCTAAAATACCGTAGGTAAGAGGACGGACGGCTTGGATTGTTTAAATACATCACGGTGGGGCCTAAGCAAGTGGACCACCAAAAGCCCTTCATTCCTTCATTCCCTTTCTTCTTTCTTCTTTTTTTTTTTTTTTTTTTGAAACGTCCATCGTCCCAGACGCTGAACGGTTTGCTTTCCTTAAAAAAAAGTCTGTGGTCGGCCCTGATGAAGTGGGCCACCACTGATGGGTGATGTGTGTACAACGCATATGGTGGGCCCCACTTGAATAAAAAAAAACTTGCACAAAATAACTCTCAAGGTGGGATCCATTCAAGTGGGCCACACAATCCTATTGCATAAAAAATAAAATAAAATAAAATAAAAGAGAGAGAGAGACATGGAGAGTGGGACACGCCTTGTGATGGAGGGCTCCGCCACTATGAGCCCTCCCTTGAATGAAATCATACAATAAACAGATCCCTTTGAACATGGGACCATCAAAAATGTAAATCAACGGTGGAGATCCATTCCCCACCGATATGGACGGTCTAGATGACCTTTCTAAAGGAAATAAACATCATGATGGGGTCCATGGAGAATGGCCCCATCATGGAATGATCATGATGATCCAAGTGGTTCATCGGCCACAACTTAGGGTCCCAAGCGAGATCCACACCATTGATCGGTGGGTCTCACTTGGCCCAGCATAAGAACAAGAAAGAAACTACCCTAAAGAGGCACCCACCGTCCGATCTTCTTGCTCCTAGGGGTCCCTTGGCACCTTAGCTTCAACTTCAATGGATGAGATGAAGAATGAAGGGTTGAGATGAGAGATCTTGGGGTAGGAAGGTGGGCTACTTGGAGTTTAGGGATGCTTGAAAATTTTCATACGTATGGACTCTTTTGCTTAGAGATTTTGAAATGAGAAAGAGAGAAAGAGAGAGAGTGATGTAAAGGGAGAGAGAGAGTGTGATGGATGGATGTGGTGAGTGATGGTTGTGTAAGAAAAGCTTGACTTTTGAGGCTTTTATGTAAGAGAGGTATGGGTGGTGAAGACTTTTGTGGCTTTTTGTGTAAGAGAGGTATGAGTTTGGGAGACTTTTGTGGTTGCTTGGGAAAAGAGAATAAAGTGATGTGTACTTGACATGTGATGGCTTGATGGATTGATTGATTGATGGGATTGATGTGATTGATGTGACACATCGTAGAGATTCCCTTGGGTTTCGCAACGCGCGGCATTTTCTCGCACCGAACGTTGGCCCACATCTCTTGACCAGGGTATCGCCTCGGTGCGCGAGTCGCGGCATCGGAACCGCAACGACGACGCTGTCGCTATGGTATTGGTCTCGGGTTGAGTCGACTCAGGTTGTCGGCATATGAATCAGAGTCATGCGTCGATATCGGTTAAGGGTCGAAGGTTGCCGGAATTCGACCGGTAAGACCGCGGAAGTCTATGGAAAGGTACGGACCAAGATACGGGTCTTACACAAAGAAAAAGGACTTACCCAATTCAAACAACCTCAAATCTCACCTTTGCCACACCCTTTAATTTTCCCAGAATCCCTTTAGAAAGCCTAAGAATTATTTTCCATCTTATTAGAAAAGCCCTAGGAACACCTACATATAGTTTAGGCAACTTCCCTTCCGCGTCTCAGTTGCGAAAAGACTCAAAATCCACAATCCGCATAAAATCACAAAATGAATCTGTGTAACCACTACCGGTCGAGCGCCACCTACGACTGGTCGAGCATGGCCCACGACCGGTCGAGCAGACTGCACGACCGGTCGAGCATGGCCCATGATTGGTCGAGCACCTTGGACCCAAGAATTTTATGCTCGCTAGACTTTGAGTCGAGCGAGATATGACTAGTCGAGCCACTCTCACGACCGATCGAACCTGACCCACGACCGGTCATGAATGTTCAAGACATCTCAACACATTTTGTATTTCAAATAAGATCACCGTTGGATAGAATTTATATAAATAAAAAAAATATAAAATACATATTACCCCTCCCATGAAAAAATATTAAAAGAGTCACTAGAAACTCACCAAAATGGAAGTAATGATGTCAGATGCATGCCATTAACTCGCTAGAGTAGATCCCTTAAAGGTGACAACAATGGTCCTAACTACCTTGTAAGGTAGTGATCCCCTCTCTCCAAAATAACTTCCGAAATAACTCAAATTGAGCCTTCTTGTCTTACATGCACCTTTTGAAATTTTATTTTTTTATTTTTTTTTCGGCCCACCATGCATCTCCATTTAAATCCACACTAACCATTATCTCATGAAAATATTTTTAGGGTATGTCCTAAAGATTGAGAGAAGAAGACACCAGTGGTGTACCAAAATGGAGGAAACATCTCCAACTGAAAGTGTATCTTTATTATAAGGTCAAAAGGTGACTCGGATGAAGATAAAATTAACACCAATCGATGTTCCACAATTCCTCGAAATAAATTAATGGATTAGATCAAACAAGGAGTGAGACCCACAATGACATCTTTCATTCAACTTCCTTAGTAAGCTATTGCATTAAGGACGGAGAAAGAGAGAGAAGAAAAGGCTAAATAGCCTTTCCCACACAAGGAACTCACCTATTGAAACCATCTTGCATCTTATATGGATCCCAATGGATACTCTTGTAGTGGATCCAAGACATACAAATGAAAGTGATTTTAATTTAATGTTATTTGTTTAATTTTGAGGGCAGAACTCATCATGGATGGATTGCACTTAGAGAAAATAGTTTGAAATTAACTCACAACGTTAACGTAGTTACAGGTCATAAATAATTTTAATTTAAAAAAAAAAAATGATCAAAGTATATGTTCACGAATATCCAATTAGAGTATACAAAGACAGTCCAATGATTGATTTAACCGTCTACATAACTCTCCTTTAAAAAAAACCTTTCACGGGTACAAGAATCTATGGCTTGCCAAGGATATTTTTGTAATTTCAAAAGCCAAGAGGCGCCGACAGCCTACAAAGCTAAAAAGATGTACATTTAAAATCCGGTGTCAGCACCTTCGTAACGTCACGATTGAGTGTCACTTTAATTAATAGCCCATCCCATGTTGAGCGTGACACTTTAGTGGGTATTACCCTTATCATGGGGCCTACCTTGTTAATGTGTTGTATATCCACGCCGTTCATCCGTTTATAAAGATAAATTTAGATTGTGGTACCAAAAATTACAAAGATCTAAATCTCAGTGAACCACACCACAGAAAACAATGGTGTTCAAGTGCCTCACCATTAAAAATTCCAAAGGAGCCATCGTAAGGTTTTCCTAATGTTTTTTATTTTTTTCATCCATCACAAGAGACGTCCACGGTGGCAGGATCACCGCACAATCTGTTCTGTTTTTCAGTCCTTCCAGAAAAAAATAAAACAGACCTAACAACTTCAGGAAAGCAAAAAAAGAAACGCACGCTGTGCAATGTAGAGTTGTCACCGTTTGGTTCTTAGATGAAGTTGGCCCCTCATGCATTTTGTAAGCGTACCAAAGTAGATCGTTGGTTATCATGGGCACCACACACGCATGTCGAACGCAGACCGCTGTTATCGTTGGGTTTTCTGCTTAATCCATCCAGGCCGTTCATCGGCGGGTCCCATTGCAAATGGGTCAATCATTCATTGGTAATCATCATTGTCCACACAAATTAAAATGAGTTAGAAGCTTCTTTTGTGGACCATCCTTTCCAACTTGGTATGGTTGGCGGAACATTGTACGAGTGAGATTTTCACATGTAAACCCAACCATATCGTGGGACCTTCTACGTGAACAGTTAGGATCATCACTGGGCAACATGAGAAATAGCAAGCTCAGACGTGGATTGCGTGGTGAACCTGGTGGACGACCGACCTCCGTGGTGGCAGGACTGTGGAGCCCACCGTGATGTATGTGTTTTATCCACGCCATCCATCCATTTCGCCAGCTCATTTGAGCTCGTGATCCCATAATTGAAGTATATCCAAAGTTCAAATGGACCACACCACAGGAAACAGTGGGGATAATGACATCCACCGTTGAAACCTTCATAGGGCCCACAGTGATGTTTATGTGTCATCCAACCTGTTGATAAAGTCACACGGACATGGATGAAGGGAAAACATAAATAACAGGTTGATAACTTCTGTGGCCATCAAGGTGGGCCCCACATAGTCCTGCCAGAGGTAGGTAGTAGAAGGGAGATAACACATTCCGCGTCCAGCAAGCTTGCATCCATAGCTTCAGGGCCCTGATGAAAGTTGATTTATTGCTCTACCTTGTGGATGGCCCTATTGAACTACTTTTGACTCATTGATGGATGGCTAAAATCAGTTTTAAGAAATTAATCAATGATCCCATATGGTTCAGCGGACCGTAGGATGTTTTGATGGCAGAAATTTTTGGGCCATATCCCATCCACGTAGTGGACCCGGAAAACAGTTGTGGTCATCCAGCCACAAATATTCGGAGAAACGAGATCATTGCTCTCCTGAGGGGGCAACTTGGCTATATCACGTTGAAAGTTTTTTACCAGTGTTTTAGACCGTTGATTTTGTCCAACCCACTTTTCATGTGCCGTCGTGCTAAAAAAAAACAAAAAAAAAACCCTCAAATTCGATGGGGGTGAGCCCATGTTATGGTCTATCATGTTGGGTTCATCTGAGTTTGAAGTTTTTTTTTTTTTTTTTTTTAAATTTATATTTAGGGTTTCTACTTTCTGCCCATAAAAAAATGGGGATGACTCTAGAAAGCATTTCAAAATGTGAACTTCCAAAATCTCATTTTTGAGATGCATGTTAGTATTCCCGGCATCATTATCGAAGTGAAAGTAAAAGGATAAAGAAACCTAAAATGATAACGAGCTAAAGGATATAAAGCCTATAAGAAGGCTAAAATGATAACAAGCTAAAGGCTATGGGTGCTGTTGCGTGTTGCCAACACTAACCACAAGCTGTGTAGTGATTTGTTGGGCGCTGTGGGGCGCATCGTGATCTATGTGTTCTATATCCACACTGTCCATCCGTTTTTCTAGCTCATTTTTAGGACATGAACCCAATAATAAAGCAGATCCGAGGCCCAACTAGATCACACCACAGGAAATAGTAGGGATAGTGACACCCACCATTGAAACCTTCCTATGGCCCACCGTGATGTTTGTCTGCCATCCAATCTGTTGATAAAGTAACACAGACCTGGATGAAAGGGAAACACAAATACCAGCTTGATCCCAAACTTTCGTGGCCCCTAATAAGTTTCAGTGGTGGGTGTTCAATCATCACTGTTTCTTGTATTGTGGTCCTATTGAGATTCGTATCTACTTCAGTTTTAGAGTCATACCCTAAAATGAGCTGTAAAAACGGATGGACGGAGTGGATATAAAATACATACATCAACATGGGCCCCACAGTGCCCAACACATCACAACACGGCTGCTGGGGGTAGTGAAGGCAACGCCCCTGATCCGTGTTCCAAAGGCTATAAGCTATGACCATGTAATTGTGGAGTATTAGCAAAAGCAAAAGCTAAAGCAAAAGAAACTTTCCTGACATAAGAAAACTCTACAGAAAGGGTTAGGTAAAAGCGTCAAAAGGTCCGCATCTACTCACGTGATCTACTCCTAAGAAACCCGCCCCTTTCTTTTGAATAGGAAAAATAAAAGATTAAAAAAATAATAATAACAAAAACAAAAATGCAACCACACACACACGTTCTCAATAACCATCCTAACCGCTTCCTAACCGCTCTGCATTCAATTTCAAATACCAACTCCCATCTCTTTCTATCCCATTTCCAAAACACAATACCATACCCAAAAACCACGAGGGGAAAAGAGAAAAAGAAAAGAAAAGAAAAGACTTCCTACCTGCAAGAGAGAGAGAGAGAGAGAGAGATGAAATGGGGAAGAAAGAAATCACCCGGGCTCTCACTCCATATTTTCTCTACTTCCTGGCTACCAAAGCTCAAGCAAATGAGCACCAACAAACCCAAATCCCGACCTGCAAAAACCATGCAAAAAACAAGACCAAAATCACCCAAGAGTCCTTCCTTGCCTGTTTGTTTTAGACATTCTCCGCAATCCCAAGGCAGCTGCAGCTTCCATGTCAGTTCAGTTCCCAACCTTCCTGTCTCGCCCGAGATTCTTGATAGAAGGGCTGATCAGGACCTCACCGTGGAATCTGAAGACACTTTCTGGCAATTCTCTTTTTTAAAGCAAAGCAATGAATGCAAGGAGAATAAAGATGTTCCCGAAGGCAATCTAGAGTTTGGATGCTTGAGTAGCGGGAGTTGCAGGTCGAATGGTAAATTGATGGGAAATGGAGCTAGTTGCAAATTCTTGGAATCTCAGAAGTTCGGCGACATGCTCGCTGACATCCGAAAGACAAAATTGCGGGAGAATGAAAGACCGGAGAATGTAGAAGATCAGAAGGAAACGGGATTCAAAGCACCACCACCGGTAATTGTTAAAGAAAGAAAAGTAAGAATAGCAGATCAAAGAACAGGAGAGCACACGACATATCAGAGAGGACCGAAAAGTGAGCAAAAGGCATCGGGGCTAATATCAGGAAGAACAGTTGCTTTAGATTCAAGAAAATCATACCAAGGAGTTACACATGAGCCTGCAAATTCATCTGTGTCCATGCAGAGATCGGCAAGACATCAGATTGCAAATTCATCTGTGTCCATGCAGAGATCGGCAAGACATCAGATCACCGAGGCTCTCCTGTCAAGAAGCGAGGAACAGAAAATTGGAGAAGCAAAATCGTCCCACAGGAATGGGGAACCGCAGCAAAGTAAAATCAGACAGAGATTGAAAAACAGAGTTCTTTCCCCAAGAACAGCATCAAGGATCGAGATCTGTAAAATAAGAGCTCTTGAGGATTTAAAGAAGGCGAGGAAGAAGAGAGAGGCAGAGATGGTGAGAGCTTTCGAGAGCTTTGCAGTGGTGAAGTGCTCATTTAATCCTCAGGAGGACTTTAGAGAATCGATGATTGAGATGATCCTTGAGAATGGGATCGGACAGCCGGAAGAGCTCGAGAGCCTCCTGGCTTGCTATCTGTCTTTGAATTCAGAAGAATACCATGATGTCATTGTAAAGGTTTTCAAACAGGTATGGTTCGATTTGAACCGACCTGGTTCCATTTCTGAGATAGAAAAGGTGGATTAGTGTTTTGATTAGAGAAATTTTTACTTACATGTTGTATGATGTCTCTTGGGGTTTAAAGCATTGATGTAAAGGAGTTGATATGTATATTTTCTAGGCTTTAAGTCATGCCATGTTTTTTTATCACTACTTTTTCATATGTAAATGACTTCACTTCTCATGTTAACTGCAATCACAAAGACAGTTGTGGGGCAAACCTAATTAGTTTCAGATGTGGTCCACGTCTAGGTTCAATCTTGATTGGTGACCTTATCATTCCTCTGCTCATTTTAATTTGGGAATAATATGATCTGGGAATGCATATGAGAGAATCACTTCGAAATGCTTTAACATTATAAGAATAACCATGCAGTAGCAAACTAGTGGACAATGCCATGTTTGTGGCCCACCTAATAGGATCAATCAGAATTTCCATTGAAGGGTGAAATGGGGCGCAAAGATTCAACTAGGATCATTAAAAAGAATATAACAGTTTTCCGTGCGAAAAAGACAACATATTACAAATTAATAGCCTCACATAAGAAAGGATAGCATTCACTTGCTAAAAGAATCATGATATTAGGATCTTATATTTTCTGACTTCCAAACGAGACCCCAAAAGTTAGTGAGGAATGTAGGCAAACTGGTCCTCTTAGGGAAACAGAACCCAAGCACGGGTGCAGATTGGCCCACCTAAGCAATGCCGCTGGGGGTATTTCGGTCAATACCAAATACGCCTCTGCTTAGGTGGACTAATCAGCACAATCATGGTTGCTTTTCATTGAGTGCACTATTGTGCCTATGATTCCTCATCAGCAAGCTGATCTGGAACTGAATTGCCTTCTCAGTAAATGTGAGAATCCTCCATCTTTGTACAGTTTGTAATTGGATTGCTTACATCTTTAACCATGGCAGCAATTGTCCATGACGAAGCTTTATTTTGGAGAATATTAACTACAATTTTAAAGGCATGCCATGATTAAATGTCCAGTTACTAAAATTTCTTATATGACCCTATTTGAAAATTGGGTCATAACAACAAGAAGCAAAGGCCAAAACGGCCCTTTCATGTGTGCTAATATTTTAGAAAAAAAAAAAGAAAAGGAGGCAGTTTCTTTTAGAACATCCAAACACTCATTGGATCACACTTCCCTCAAATCTATGGTAAGCGATCACTGCTGCAAAACTAGAATAATGTTATACTGTTAAAATTGGAATTTCAACAATTGGCAGCAATTGGGTTCTTGAAACTTTTTATTTATTAGGGAGGTGCATTGAACTTGAAACATTTTGCAACAAGTGAACATATATGGATTTTGAGACTCCTTTTGTTGCACGAATTGCCAATACAAAGGAGGAAAAAAGGTATGCTCTGATAATGCATAGGTTTTAGATATGTTTTTTTTTTTTTTTTTGTGATTTGAGAAAGAAACTTCCGGGCAGCTGAATACATTGAAATTGATCTAAAAATGTTTATATTTAATCTTGCAAGGCCTAAAAGGCACTTAGATTAGGCACTGAATTGCACATGGAACACATTTGTTAAAATCTTAGTAGATTTTTGTACATCAATAGAAGCCATTTTAGTGGAGTATGATACGAGGGTTTGATTAAAATTCCAAACAAGAGCATTTCAGGACATGGCAAGGGCAATTTGGCAATGTCCAAACGAGGATAGATGGACTTAGTTCCAAAAACTTAATTCCTTTAATTAAGGATAAGTTGAGAAATAAAGCTTCAACACACATACACAAGCTTCGACTATGAGCTGATTGAAAAGCACTTGGGAATCTAATTTCTTCAAAGGAGAAAGAATGCCGCAAATTATTTTGTATTGCTTGAAAGTTGAGTGCGCACTAAATTTTCAATAACAGCATTATGTTATTATTTTTTTAATGACGATAGGGTGTCCAGCCCCTTTTTTATGAGAAGACTAATCCCTGCGGATGCACGTAATCACTCGCAAACCACGTGCATCAAGTAAAGCACAGAGAGGGGAATCACATTATCTTATCAATTACCTCTTAAATATTATAAAATGCATTATGATAGACATATCAGTTCAGGAATACCCAAATGAGTACATCAGTGGGACTTCAGCCTCTTTACAAAGGGCTTCCTACCAACTCGAGGGTTGGCTACAAATTTTCAATTCTTACACATAAACTACTACCATTTCCAATCACAGCTTCTGGTACTGTACATTAAGTCTTCAAACAATTCTGCGTGAAGAAAGCTATGGACGACCATGACATGCACACCATATTTAGAGTTATAGATTGGTAGGCATTCTGGCGGAGGATTAGGTGAAAATGTAAACCTCATCATATCCCTTCCTACAAACAGATAAACAGGCAAAGCTCAGTTAGTTCATGCATTTGAATACTTTAATATGTCTGAACAATTTTTATAATCTTACCCAGCCTTCCCACAGTAAGTAGGACTATAATTGTAAATGAGATTGTCAAGCACTTCTCTAGCAGATGGCCTATTTAAGGACTTTCGAGCCTCGCTGTACAAAATGATATGGTCAGTTTAAGCAATTCATGTTTGCATTTTTCAAATACATGGTGGCTGAAACTAAATTTCCAGATTAGGTCAAAATACAAAATTGAAATCCGGCTGAGAGTTTTACTAAACATAAATTTAAACAGGAGACTGACATAATTAAGATGTGAAAGAAATTAGTGCCGTAATACGGTGGGCGGGTTCAGGCCAATCCACTGTAGTCCTTTTAACCAATCAGGCCTCTCACCCGTCTATTACTCGGGCATGAAATTCAAACCCAGCCCAAACAATGGGCTTAAAAATCAGGCCAAAACTAGCCCACTGCAAATCAGCCTTGGAAGACTGATGAGTCAGGCCACCCCATTGCCAGCTGTAGATGAGGAAGCACCTTGACTTGAGAGCAGGGAAATTTTGATGGTTTTGTTTCGGTAGTAGCCAAAAGCAATGGTCAAGAAACTAGAAGCCTTGATGCCACCAGGTCAAATGACTAAGCCAAGATGGGGAACTGCCATCACAATGACAGGGCAGACCCAGCAGAGAGGTTTTGCAACTAACCAAGGAGATTCATTTCCCACTTTTTTACCTTAGTACTATAGAAATCAGAAATGGAAAAAAGAGGATTGCACTGAGAGTTCTCTTGCAAAAATCAGAGCAATTAAGGTTCTTGCTCATCTCCTTAAGGCACTCTTTTTGTAATTCATTATTTGAAGGGAAAAAACATCAAAACGAGATACTTGGGATGCAAATGAAATAGGTGAATTGCATGCATATGCAAGTAAAAACATATGCATGTCACATGTCATCTCCCCTGCATGTAAAAGATAAAAAGGAAACAAGGATTCAATCTGACAACAAACAAAGAATAGATCAAACAAAACCTGATGAAAAAGTTGGCAACATTTTGAGTCACTTGAACTGCATCCTCACTGTGTGGAATCATCGACAGCCCCCACTCAAAAGCATTTTTCTGCAGTAAAGTAGATTAGTTTCAAACTTAGTTCATATTAAAAGACATACAATGATAACTGATCTATGCTGACTGCTGAGTAGCACTAGATGAACAAAGCTTCAAGTCTTGTGTCTCAGATAATCCTCTACTCTTCACTTTCAACAAATGCAGAGCCCTCCTAATATAGGCAAACATATGCTTGGCAAATCACAACAAACCACGTCAGCCAACATGCTGTTGGCTCGACCCAACAAGCAGCCACCATGTCAGACTGTCAGGATAAGGCTCGACCACACTAATGCTAATCTAAATCAGTAGCTCAATGCATCTCCATGCCATGATTACAGTCTGTTACACATTGAGAGGCTTAGAGACATCCTCCAGTAGCAAGGGCTTCCAGAAACATGTGAGTGAAGGGGAGCCTCCTCGGACTGAAGAAGCAATCCTGAAACAATCTGCTGAAATTGCCAGCCCCAAATGATCAATTCCCTGGTGAAACATGCATGGGATCTTGGTGTAGGCTCCTCTAAGTCAACCAGGTTCCTCGAAAGATGAAGGCTCTCAGCAAAGGTAATAGGATTCAGTGAGTAGCAACCTGGCACATGTGCAGATTTGCTCAAGGGTGGGGTTTGGATGGCTTCAAATGCTGAGCCCCCTCAACGCGCAACATCTCACGCGTGCATGCACACACCCACACACATGAGAGAGAGGGAGAGAGTCTCGCCTAACACACTAGTTGTGGATGAGAAAATCATGCCACTAGTTGCATGTGAGGCCGACGATTGTGTGTGTAGCATCCAAGCCATCTACAAGGGTCCCCAACAAGATATTCAAAAACAGTTACATAATGGCCATTACATTACGGTAATGGCCATAACCGTTATGCATTATGGGGCTTACAGAAAAAACAACCCGGAATGGTCCCTCAACGGTCCTGTAACGGACCAAAAACATGTTTTTTTTTTTTTTTTTTCAGAAAAATTTAAAAAATGCCATGACAGCCATTACAGCCCATATCATAACGGTAACCGCGGAGTTGCTGTTATTGAACACCTTGGTCCCCACTATGCAAAATGGGACACCCTGTAGATCAAGCTGATCAAATGAAAGAACTAAGGGATTTTCTTGTGTAACCGCCTATCTTTTAGGCTATTCTCGAATAAATCGCATGCTTTCAAAATATTTAAAGCAAAACGCTTAAGTTTTGCAACTATGGAGAAAAAGCTGCCTCTTGATGGAATTGTGTTGTTGACTTGTCTAAATGACGGATTTACCCCTACACCTTTTTTTTTATTTTTTATTGTTATACCCATTGCAAGGGGTAGGTGTGTGGAGGATTCTATGGGGCCCACCTTTATGCATGTGTGAGATCAACACCGTCCATCCATTTTGAGATCTCATTTTAGGCCATGAGCCCAAAAATGAGCTAGATCCGAAGCACAAGTGGACCCCCCACAAGAAATATTGGTGATGGAAGGCCTACCATTAAAAACATGTTGAAGCCATGGAAGTTCGGATCAAGCTAATTTTGTGTCTTCCTTGCATCTATGTCTATGTGGCCTTATCAATAGGTTGGATGGCTCTGATAAACATCAAGGTGGGCCCTAGGAAGTTTGCAATGGTGGACGTAAAAAAAAGGGACGTGGCTTTGGGAGTAAAAACATGGGATGCAGATTGTCAGGCACGACTTCAGTGGATTTGGGGATCCACCAAGATGGGTAGGATTCCTGTGGGGCCCACCTTGATGTATATGCCTTGTATCCACGTTGTCTAGCTGTTTTAAGAACTCATTTTAGGGCATGATCCAAAAAATGAAGCATATTCAATCTTAGGTGGACCGTAGTACACGAAATAGTGGCAATCAATTATTAAAAACTTCTTGTGAGAATAAAAGTTTTGGATCAAGTTGATATTTGTGTGGTCTGTTCATCTAGATCTTGGTGACCTTATCAACAAGTTGGATGGAAAATTAACATTCCGATGGACCCCATGAAGTTTTTAATGGTGGGGATTCAATCATGACTATTTCTTGTGGTGTTGGTCCGCATAAGATTTGGATCTGCTTTATTTTTTGGATCATGCCCTAAAATGAGCTGTCAAAATGGATGGACAGTGTGGATGTAAGGCACATACATCACAATGGCCCCACTGTTAGGGATCCACTAAAATTGTGCCCTGGATTGCGTATGACGCTGCCAATAACGGAAATGGATTGCTTGGTGTGCCACCATAGACCTCCGTGGTGTGTTGACATCACCAAGTTATGTGGAGCCCACCATGATGTATGTGTTATATCAAAACCGTCCATCCATTTTTTGAGATCATTTTAGCGCATGAGACCAACAACGAGCCCAATACAAGACCCAAGTGGTCCACATGAGAGGAAACAATGGGGATTGAACAATCACCGTTGAAACATTCGTATGGCCACAAAAATTTTGTATTAGGCTAAGTTTTTAATTTTTTCAATTCATCCTAGTGGGAATGACCTTATAAACAGTTTAGATGGCATATAAGTATCAAGGTGGAGCCTAGGAAGGTTTCAACAGTAGGCATTCCTTTCCCTAGTTTCCCTCTCTGGTGGCCCACTTGAGTCTTGGATCCAACTCATTTTTTGTCACATGTCCTAAAATGATCTTAAAAAATGGATGGACAGGGTGGTTTCTCACAAACATCATGGTGGGCCCCACCTAGGTTCCTAGCACAGGAACTTCATCTGAAAGCCTTTGGCAGGAAATTTGCATCCGTGGTACACCACACAATCCACTTTCTCCAGTAGTCACGTTGCTACTGGATAGTGCTCTGTGGACCCCCCCCCCATGATGTATATTTTTATCCACGCCGTCCATCCATTTTTTAAGATCATTTTGGGGCACGAGCCTAAAAATGAGGGAGATCAAAGTCCTTGGCGGACCAAACCACAAGAAAACAATGTTGATTGAATGAGTGCAGTTTTGTCATTTTAAAAATATAGTTCATATACCATATATAACCCTAATGGTATATGACAACAAGTGGCTAGATGTCTAACGGTGCAAACCTTAGGCGCTTTATTTTAAATATTTTGAAAGCATGCATTTATTTGGGAATAGCTTAAAAGGTACACGATTATACAGGAAAATCCCAAGGATTAATAGAAGACGATTAACAAAGATGGGATCTATGTAGTCATAGGCAAGTCAGGGGCACGCCTAACACGTTTCACTATCCCTAAGGTTGTGGCTAGGTGCACCTCACACCTAGATGCACTTGTGTGCCACCAGCAAATGACGCAAGGTACCCTTGTGGGAACCTCAAAGAAAGCGTATTTTGAGTTTGCTTTTTTCTTTTCTTTTCTTTTCTTTTTTATACCCATTAAGGGTGAAAGGCTTAAGGGGGTCTTAATAAAACCCTTTGAACATATTTTTCCCACTTTAAGATAAAAGCTTTGATTTTCGAAAAATCTCCTCCCAAATTTCTTAGATTTTTTTAATGAACTCATGAGGTCTTCTCCTTGACTTCTTTCTTCTATTAGTATTTGAAGATCAATACATTGACTTCTTGAAAGTAACTTCAGCTTCCATTTTTTGTCGTATAATAGTGTAGTTTCATGGTTTGATGGAAGGTTTAATTGATGATAAGTAATTTTATCGATCTGTAATTTGTAAGGAATGACTTCCCTTCTATCTTGGCACATCTTCCTTGCTCTTTTTTAATGAAATAGTTACTTTTCAGAAAATAATAAAAAAAGAGAGAAATAAAAAGACATTACTAGTTTGATAAATAGATCATTTGGTGCATAACTTGCTTTTGCTTAATTGCCTTATGTTATACTGTTGGTTTTTCTTTGAATGAGCTTGTTGAATTGATTGGTATGATTGGAATGATTTGTGGATTGAATGGAATGTTTGAGTACATGAAAGTGTAACTGTCTGCCTGGATCCTTGCTCTTGCTCGGGTGGTAGACTCTCGGGAGTTTCAACACCCGGTCAAGGGTTCGAGTATCCATAGGTGGTAAAAGCCCACTACGGCGTGAGAGCGTGGGGGTGTGTGTGCGTGTGTTAAAAATAAAATAAAATAAATAAATAAATAAAAGAGTGTAACTGTCTGCCCAAGATACATAATAACTTCACAATTACTTTCATTTCATCGTCTCAAAGTTAACTTGTGAGCTAACACTATTGAAAATTTGAAAAGAAATCGGGATGTATCTATATGTAATGTGTATGATATAAAACCATTGTGATATAAAATAAAAAATAAAAAATAAAAAAATGCACCTGGTTTCTCTAGGTGTGAGCTGAGGCACCTCTGGTGTTCCAGGGGCACTTGCATCTGGCGCGAGCCTAGAGACTTCAACTACACTACCACTAGGTAAATACAAGTGAAATATCAAAGACAATCACACAAGATTTGCCACGCACACCCAAGATGATTTTACAGTATCCCATGTTGCACCCAAAATGTACACATCGTTATCAGCTCAATGCAACTCTATCTAAAATGAAGTAAAAGACTTTATTTTCTGACATTGTTATCAGCTAAATGCAACTATCTAAAATGAAGTAAAATGTTTTATTTTCCAACAAGCTTTCCACAATCCAAATAAGCAAGGTGCCACCTCTAAATTGAGTGGACAGAAACTACTGAAAAATACTTCCCTAAGCTTGTGAAGCTGTGCACTCATTAAGGGCAAGGGTAACATTTAAATATCCGTGGCTTGGTGGTACTAAATAAAGTAGGTAAGAGTATGAGTGCCAGCAAAAACCCACTTAAGTTCATTTTTATGCGCCAGGCATGACAGGAGGTGTTAGTGCCTGTTGGCATTTCAACTGATGGTTTAGATTCATTCCAGTGCTGCGGCCCACCAGAACATCCATGGGCCTGACTTCTCAATGGAGGAACGGTCACATAACGACACATCAGTTGGGTGGTTTGGATGAGGAGGTAAATCACTACCTCCCCAACTGATTTTACACAATACTGCCTGAGACCTCTTTTAACTGCCATGTAAGTCCCTTCAGCAGAAACAAAACTAGATGATAAACAAGCAGCATCCAAACAGGTCAAGAAGTGTCTTGGATTGGGTCAAAATAAGTAGTCTACCTTGAATGACGATAGAGTCAGCATTGACTTTCATCATCAAGGAAAAATCTGTGAAGTACTAAAGATCAGTTCCAAAGTAGAGCTTGCATCAGGCACAATGGATTCTAAAAAATTCCATAAACTAAATCCTATGAGAAAACATCAAAGTAGTACTCGACTTTAGGACAATTTCCAGTGATGGAAAGCCAATGACAGAGGAGCTTAGAGAATACCTCTGGATGCCACTGGAAGCCAGTAATAGGATAGTTGCAGGCTTGAATGGTAGAGACATAGACCTGATAAAATAATTAGCCAACAAAAAGAATTTATGTCAAGGCATCAACAAACCAATTAACAGATAGCTCTCATTCTATGTATACAATAGATGCACAGAGTAAATAGCTTGTTTCTTTACCTTATCATTTGTATCAGCGCTTGTCGTTAAGATTTTAAAGAAACTTGATAGTGCGGGATTACCTTCGAATCTTTTTGGAGATACACCATACTGTAATAGAAGTTCAAAACTCAACCAAATTAAGGCACACTGGACTGGACTTTTAAAAACATATACATGCCCCTTATAAAATAAAGAAACTAGTTCTCAAAGTCAATGCCGCTGGACTAGACTCTTAAAAAACATATGCATATCCCTTAGAAAAATAAAGAAACAAGCTCTTAAATTAGTTGAACTTTGAGCACAGTTCCTGAAAGTTCAATGAATTATCTATACAATTCCTGAAAGTTTAATGAATTATCTACCTCCGGTAAAATTTTGATGACAACCAACAGCCAACAAGTAATTTTATAAAAGTGCAGGTGCTGCCGTGTAGCAATGATGATGCGAACATCAGTGATGCACCCATTAGAGTGTATCGAGGAGGAGGCGTCGCCGACAAAGTACCGTATTGGATGAGTTGATGTGGATGGACGACGGGTCCATCGGACCCATTTTCTGACGAGCTACGAGTGCAAGAGCGGTATGACCGCACCCTGACCACAGGCCCATGGGGCGGATTCCATACCCTGTCGCACTGGTGTTTTAGTTTTAGGCATATCTTTTTGTTATTTTCCTTGTTTTTAGGGGCTTTAGTGCACTTTTTATTTTTTTCCGTGGCTTATATATACACTGTGAAAAATCCTATTTTATTATTGAATGAATGAGAATTCGTATGCTTTCTTCCTCTTTTACATTAAAGTTTCAGGATTGGCTTTTGGGTGTTGAGGATTTCAGATTTTCCTTCTTTTTAGATCTTCGAGGTGCAGGAAAAGGTAAGATTTGGCCGTCTTCTTTTATTTGATGCCTTGGAATCGGTACTCTCTTTCATCTCAAACCCGTCTCTTCTTCATTTCTTTCATTCCTCTCTAGATATTCCCTTTTAGTTTGAATGGAAAAAAGGGATGGCTAATCAAAAGAATCGGATCCAAACTTGACTATGGACTGGCTTATGCTAAATCTAGGATATCATCATATCCCGAGGTCTTCCTTTTTTACTGTTTACGTGATTTTAGCTAAGAGGCATGATCTTGACAGAATGATTTCATCACTGTATTGAGATTTACTTAATCCCTTTGATTGAAAACAATTAGTTGATTAATTTTATTATTCGAATCTCTTCAACCTGATTATACATGCATCTAGGGTTAGGCCATCACATGTCCCTGCATCAAATGTGTAAGCCAGTCCCGAGCACAAGTAAAGGACGAGGGTCAAGGGTTGATGTCAAGGAAGCAGTTGTTAAACTTTTGCCAAGCAAATCATGAGTCAATACAAGGGTATGATGATGATGATGATGATTTTTTATTTTTTTTCAATAAATGGATATTTTACTGAAAAAGAAATGAGAAACCCAAAATCAATGTTTTGAATAACGAATAGTGTGTAGCTTAGTGTTCACCCCTCTGAAGCATGAGGCATAACCTATATAGCTACACACTACTTCTAAATTTTATTCAAGGTTGAACTTGGTTGCGCCAATTTCATGGTATTCTACATAAAATTAGACTGATTAATAATGAAATTTAGCAAAATTTCATGATATTTGATACAACCAAACACAACTTAAAGTAATAGGAAAGGGCAATGAATGAGTATGAAGGTAAAGAAAGAGTAATGAAACTGATTTTTAATACTATAACTTTATATTATTTTACTAAAAGCATTGAAAAGATTAACTAATTTTTATTAAAAACAGAAAAATATAACAAATTATTGAAAGCATAAATTGATTTTAACGTTATAGTGAAAAATAATTTGCAATGTGAGCTATGTAGCATATAGCGTAGTCTACGTAGTGTGTAGCATATGCAAATTAATCATGCAACATAGGCTACACACGACTTAAGCTATTTGCATAAGCTACGTAGCATTAAGGCTAAGCAACGCCATGAAGCGTAACCTACACACTATATAGCGTAGCTATTCAAAACACTGCCTAAAATACAGCAGCTACAAGAAGTAGCAAAAGATTATAAAAGGATGTACGATATAAGGAACTCCTCTCTAGACATCCCTTTTTAACTAATCTGTCAGCAATATCATTTGCTTCCCTTTTGACAAGATGGAGAGTGACCGATTAGATACTATATCAACTGCTTCATCCAGCATATTCACATATTCCCATGGATATTAAACCGAGGATAGCCACTGAAGCACCAATTTTGAGCCACCTTCGGCAACCAACAGAATATTGATCCATGCTTGCATGATGATGACATGTTTCTAACAAAAGTTTCAAGAACTACTGCATTTTGGTTTTCCTGTGTGAGCATTGATCCATGCAAGAGTTGGGTTCCAGATTGGATCCAATGAACTAATTTTTTATTTACTTAGAAATGATTTTTTTTAAGGAATTTACTCAGAAATGATACATATACAACTTCCATATTAGAATTTACACACATAATATAGTAAAGAATAGCCATGTACAATGGCTAAAGTACTATTGCATCAATATAAGCATATCAATACTACCCTAAATCTAGAAATGTGAACGTACCACTTTGTGTTTGCTGCTAGGCAAACTGAATGTAGATGATTCTGGTTTTTTTTTTTCTAAATAGCAAAAAATAGAAATACTCAAATATCAGGCAGCAAAAGCAAGAACAGGCTTAGATTCATGCTAGGGAGATCAACCATTAAGGTGATTTTCTTACTTAGACAATTAAGGCGATTTTCAACACTGAGGTCTTGGTATCGATTCCCTAGTGTGGGTGGCTAACTGTGAAGTGTGAACTGATAGTGGGTGTACTAACACGCTAACCAAAAAAATAAAAAAATAAAAATTTAATGGAGAATTATATACTAAGAAGAAAAATCTCTACACGATTTTCACATATATGGAGAAAGCAAACAATAGAGCACCTAGGGAGGTAATGTACCAAGTGTTGAGGGAAGGGGTCTGACATCGTTAAAGATGGATATTGCAAGATTGTGAATTGCTGGTAGTGAGAACGATGAGTTCCCTGTTGAGGTGGCCTTCATCCAAGGTTCACACTAAGCACTTACTTGTTTATACTTATCATGGAGGTCAATTAAGAATGATGTCGCTTGTTATTTGTTCTTTGCAGATGACAAGATGCCGGTCGACAAGACTAGAGAGTAACGCTTTAGAGTTTAGCGGTTCAAAAATCCGAAGAACAGGAGATAAAGTATTTGGAATGCTATTGCAGCAGGAATAGTTGTAGAGGTTAGCCTTTAGTTAAATCAATGACCAGGAAAATCCACAAAGCAATCCGTTTCATTACCTTGCCTCTATAATTCATTAGGACAAAAAAATGTGACAATGTTTCCAATAGAGCTGCGTGGATATGTGCAATGTCCTTTGGCAAATATCTTTATAAGGCAACTATTCAATTAGCAAATTCTCTATGGGACAATGTTGCACAGTTGGGAGGTAATGGGCGCAGAGGATGGGTGTTATAGAGATGATGATGTTAAACATGGATATGTGGAAAGCTAAGAAAGGATAGAATCAAGAACATGGATATGTGGAAAGCCAAAGAATGTCCCCAATGGGACATAAAATGATGGAAAGCCAATTGAGATATTTGGGAAATGTGCTACAAAAACCAGATGTTGCCAGGTAAGAGGGGAAACTTTGACCATGTTTGAAGGGCCAGAAAGGGGGATGTGGGGAAATGGTACGGACTTGGATCAAGGAGGTGAGAAGGGTTGTGTAAGGATTGTTTACTTTCAGAAAATATAGGCTTAGATATGAATGGTTGACAAAACAAGATCCGTAATGCCAACCCAATAGTTGGGACAAGGCTATGATGATGATGATGATGATGATGATGATGATCAAAACTATCTGCAACTAAGGCAGTGAGGTGAACGCTAGTCTTCATTTCTAAGCACAGTAAGCCTGCAAAATCCATGATTGCAGGTAACATCAACTTGGAAACAATGTGAGGAGAACTGCAATCTCAACAAGAATTGACTTATTTCAGGAAAATAATACATGTTCACTTTCTCTATTGTTTGTAATTCTATTGAGGCACTGCAACAATGAAACCGAAACTTACAACTATCACAACATGTCCAATGATGTTCTAAGAACCCCAAAACAAATGAACTCGAAATCAGATTGCAGATAACAATGATCTTTCAATAAAAAGCATTGAAGCAAAGGCAGATTGAAGATAAATGTATATGACAAAATTAACAGTGGTGACTGTACTTAAAGAAGGAAAAAGAACTGGCAATGTTCAGCAATGCGGCCATAAGTGTCGTCACTGCAGTCCTAGAACTTACATGATGGTTTTGCATGACAAGACACTCTGTACTCAGTTTTTTAAGTAATTCTGGAGAAAATCTGCACAATCAGTGGCCAATATAATGATTACATGAGTCACCTCAAGAGACATGTAAAATAACCAATTTCAATGAGGACATTTGTTATAAGAGCATATTATTAAATTATGGTGATTTATCATAGAAGAATATAATCTCATCTTCATCATTTTTTAACAGCCTCTAAATAGAACTGGCCTCAGATCCAGAATTTTGCTGACATGAGAGGCAAAGGGAACCTACCATCCAGCAATAGTGCCCATCCCATTTAATGTTCTATTGAATAGTTAGTCCGATGCTTCTTTGTGCTATATACACGTAGAAGTTCTCTAAAAGGGAAGGGGAAGGACCAAAAGGATGTGAGTGGGTGTAGTAAGAAAATAATTGATGACCTATGGTTTAATTGAGGATATGGTCCTTGATAGAGTGGGATGGTGGAACAGGTGTAGCCGACCCCAAATAGTTGGGATAAGGCTTAGATGATTGTGATGAACTCATACATTACCAAACTCATGGCGACGGAAGTGATATAAAAGTAAATTCAACTCTGGAACTATTTACCTCTGGAAGACAGTTCCTTCAATATTAGCATTTTTTGTGAATTGAAGAGTAGATGCTTGATCAGTTGCACTAAACCATTCAAGAATGTTCTTGTCCTACAATCCCAATAAAATAATCCGTCGATAAGAAAGGATATATCAATAAGTTATATAGAAAATAAGATAGAACAGACCAAAAAATCAATCAGGTTAACTTAGAGAGTGACATGTATATCAATGTCAAACACAATCATGAGATGAACATGGGGACCTAGAAAAATTGAAACAACAATGCATCCCTAGAGCTACATAATGATAATGAAAGATATAATATTGAATAAATATTAGGTCCCATTAATAAAAGATATATATATATATATAAACATGTACAGATAAACAATCCCCAAAGGTTTCGACTGCCACGAAGCATGGCCAATCATCAATCTGGATAATTCATTCAATCATACCAATGGAGACAGATCACTAGCATGAAAAATGGATACCAAGATCGAATGGAGAAACAAAACAGGTCCAATCATCATCTTCAAACATCTATTCAATAGGTCCCACCACAGATCAAGTATGATTTTAAGGAAACACTAGGGTTTGATGACGTTAACCATCCGGATCTATGGCTAAAAAAAGAGAAAAGGGGAAGGCTGAAACGAAAAGGTTCGCATTCAAAAGGTTAGGATCAAGCACTCATGGTGATGTTTGCACCATGGCTTTCACAGTGGTATGACTGAATGTGTCCAGATTGATTGTTTGCCCTGCCACAAGTTGATTGAGAACTTTGGGGACGTCTCTAGGGTTCCCATGAAGGTGAGTACATTAGCCTTTCCCTAAAACTATGCACTTACTATATATAAATAATAATCAAGTCAACAGAAAAACAAGCTAAAAGTTCTGCACTAATAATCATGTTTAGAAGCACCTGGCAAGCATGTTCAACATGAAAATTTTCTTTACTCTTTCCAATTCTTGAAAAAGGAATATGCTTCGTACAATATTTCCATTTAATAGAACTACAAGCAGCCATATCTACAACATTAATTTCCATTTAATAGAACTACAAGCAGCCATATCTACAACAGCCCACAAGCATCATGTGATCTAAAACAATTTAGTGTAAAGCTAATTTCCATGGCATATAAAGTGTTGGAGCATAAGCCTAGAGCTAGCACAGTGCACTCTCTCCAGTCAAACATTCTCCATCTCTCCTACAAACCATTGTATCATGAGCGGAAATATTACTATGCACTCCTATGTTTACTAAGTTCGCTAACTACTGAGAGAAATGAGCCCGACTTCTATGACTAACAAAAGGGGCTCCTAGGATGCTATGAAACATAAAATCCATTGTCTAAAAAGGTATTTTTGGGTCACAATACATCAGGACATGAATAATGTCCTAATGTACCCAGTTTATACAAGTGGGGCCCATGGTTCGGTGATATGGACAATTGATTGCTCGCAGTTGATCAAGATTAAAAGATCCTAGCCATCCAATCTCTCACTTTTTCCTGGACAAGTAGTGTATTATTAATTTATTATTGTTGTTGTTGTAGTTGTTCTTAACCATCTATTGGTAGACTAATAGTAAGAGGGTTAGGATCTTCAGATCAGGAAAATGATGGAGCATCCATCATCCAAATGCAGCCCATCAAATCAATAGTGAGGATTGCTAAACCATTGGTCCACCAGTAAAGACAGGGCATGTGATTCACATCCTGCTACATGAGGACCGAATAATTCCTCTCATCTTAAAACTAAAGAACTACACAATAATAAACACTGAGATGTAATTGTCTTCTAGAAATTGAGAAAAAAAAAAAAAAAACAAACACCGAATGCAAAAAGATATTATTATTACCTTGCTGACGATCATGCTTAGGAGCTCAAAGCCTAAGCAGATTGCAACCAAAGGAAAATGATCTCCTGCTTCATTTTTCTCTAAAGTTTTCTGTGAAAGCACAAAACAACTATGAGCAGCATATAATTAGGCAAGGTCAAAAAGGTCAGCCAGCATTAGTGTTAATAAATGAAGAGGTTAGAAGAAAAGCATAGCATCCAAACGTTTCTCCTGGTGAATTAATTTTGTTTATTTCTTTGATTAGGTTACAGCTTAAAACTGAGCCCATTCCCCATAGAAATTTAATAGAGAGGAGTGATACTTATGTGGAGGAGATGTATGTGCCAAATGAATCCTACCACACCTCAACCTGCTGCCAGAGATGTAAATACCGTTCTCCAATGGTATACTGTTAACTGGTAATCACATAAAGAATATTTGTATTCACATACATATAAAACACTATCACTATGAGTGCGTTCGCTTGCACGGGATTATTTTTTTCATGCAAGTTCCCTGCGGTCTTGTAATTCTCAAAGATTAGAGTGACTCCTAAACCAGGCTGGGACGATTCCTCCAGAATCCACATGGGAAACCAGGAAGGGCCCAAATCCCTGACCCAGTCACCCAATTAGCGACCTAGCCTGGGGGACTCCACTGAGTTGTGCATTTACTGGCCTGGTTTGTGAACTATGATAAGATGCAACCGTCTTTTGCTGATATACATTCTAAGGACCAAAAAATTAGATAAACGTAGACCCTTCTAAGTGACAAGAATCTACTTTGTGAAACACCACATGATTCCCTTCAAATTCACCTGAAAAAAGGCCCCGCTTATTTCTCAGGTTGCAAGTTAATTCAACATAATTTATCTTGCAAATGTTATAAGCATTGAACATGTATCCAACTGAGAGTATTTCAACTAGGTCAAGGTTTCAATATTGTTGAGAGGGCTTCTGCACGCATATCAGAGAGGTTGAGGCCAAGCTTGAATAAGATTCTAGTCAAGGAGTTGTTTGGGTGTACAAAGGAATCTAGGCAAGTCACAAGTTACACGATAGAATTTACTGTGATTAATGGAATTTGTTAATGATTAGAAAGGATTGCTCGATTGCTTTAAAAGTTGTTGAGTGGTTAGTAGTTAGTTGGTTTAGGTCCAATTAAATAAGGATTAGCTTGTTGAGTTAAATAGGCTATTATATACTCCTTGGTTTATACATGTATCGGATAATGGCCTTTTTTTATAGGGAAGATGGGCTCGAACCCAAGACCTCAATGTTGAAACACCCCCTGCCTACCATTAAGCCATGGGCTTGAACCCTGGGATAATGGCTTTTAAATGGCTGGAAGATTGGAATGTGAGCTCGTAGAGAGTAGGGACAGGTGAACAGAAAAGTTTTATCCCTTTATTTTATATTTTATATTCTTTGGCTCCTCTCATGTGCGTGTGTGACAGAGAGGCATAAGTTCATTTCCTCTTACATACCACACTTGTGGTTGTTTCATGAGCACTTTTGTGATGGATTTACCAATCTTGCATCTAGAGGTCTTTATGTGAGTTTGTAGTGCTTCTTTTCATGCACTTTGCCTTTGTAGTGTGTCTTTGTAATAAATAACACAGTTTTATTAAAGGAAAGCAAAGAAACAACAAAGGAACAAGGAAAATAGCAAACAAAACTCCACAACCATTGTTGTGTGTTGGTCAGGAAGATTTTTTACATGTTGAATCAAAGCAAGGGTGCATATACTCTTTGTAGGTTTTCTCAGAGTTCTGTTGCTAGAAAGTGCATGTGTATAAGCTTCAGCAAAACTTGTGTTGGCACTGACTGATATTGGCTTGGACGATTGATCAATCCAACTTGGGTTAGAATACTCTGGAACCAAATTCTAGTTTTAATGCCCCCAACCAAACTAATATCAGAAAAGAAGGCCAGTGCAGAAAATGTCAGACCCCAATATTGAACTCCAATAGTTGAACTTCTTACTAGAGAATAACCCAAAGCATAGAAACCGCGTCAAACAAGATTTGTGTTTTAGGCACATATGAATATCAAATCTTAATAAAGAGAAATTGTATAGCTCCCAATAATCATAATTCACAAAAGGCACTCTCTCTTCTTTTCTTTTTTTTCTTTTTTTTAACTTATATGGATATCAGGTCAGAAAAATAAACATAGCACAAATCGCAAAAACAGTCAAACACCTTGAAAATCTCCTGCACAGTCTCATAGTATAAACCTGTTTTAGCCCATCCACCAGTAAATAGCACACCGTTCACCAGGTTGAGCTTCTGCATTAGATGAACATTGTATGTCAAAGTTGAAATTCATGCCATCTATTTATCAGAAAAACAAGTGCAAACAGAAGGAGAAGCAGAACAGCATCTTCAAATAATAGTTATTCAATGAAAGAACATTCAAGAACCTAAGATGTGGTTGCACACACAACTAAATTGGATTTCAATAGTGAGGTAGTCAAATTGCAACAACCTCCATTAGTATTTGTATGAGGAAGTAGCCCCCAAACTGCAATTATGCCCTGTTCAGCACATCTTGAAGGTAATTTAATTGCAATATGGAGCCTTCTCCCTCAATATAAATACTAAGGAAGGTAAGTATGATTTGGTCATATCTACTTAATGAACTAATAGCTGCAGTTCAACGGAATAGAGCATCCAAATGTATCCTTACCCCACACAGGATTATAATATTGTCATGGTTAAAGCAATCTCGTCAGTTAAGTTACTCAACTTGAAAAATAAAAGCTACTGTAATCTTGTCCAAGAAAAATCAACATGATGTAAAAGAGCCATGCTAACTTGACCATGCATAGTCATATGGAGGCATGCACGTGCCTAGAACTAACCGAGCACCATGCTGTGAGGAACGTGCATAAGATCTACACCGTCCATCAGGTGCGCTGCCTCATATTCACTTAAGAAACCGAAAATTGGGCTTGTGCAAAATTCAGGCAGGCCACGCCATAAGGAAGAGTTGAGTTGGGATGCCCACTGTTAGTTATGTATGGGGCCCACCGTGGTTTTTATTTATGTCATCCAATCCATTCATATGACTCCTCACCAAGAGAAAGGTACTCTTCAAAATCACATTACTCTGAAACACAGGTGGACCAGACCATGTGAATCTATAAGTTTTAGGCAGTGTTACACCATTCCCTATGGTGAGGCCCAACTGAGTGTTCGATCAGTGTGATATTCAGGATCAGGCCTAACATGGGGTGGGGCACCTGATGGACGGGGGTCAATCACATCCACATGATGCTGTCCATGGGCGTCAGCGAAATAGTCATAGTCACACAGGTGTTCTTGGTGTAAAAACACACTGGCTATTTACAGGAAGAAAGGCTGTGCTTGGATGCACTACTGAATTACATTGCAATAACAGGTCCAATAAGAGGATCAGACTCCAAATTGCAATTCAAGCTGGACAAAAAACAAATACAACTGCAATTCGAGGATTAATGCAGTAATTCTTCATTGTGAGTACTCGGTCATATCGGAATTTGATTCAGTTGTGCATCCAAACATGGACAGAAGATTTCACCTTCGCAAGAACCTCCGGAGGCTCGTTGTAAATGAGGGGAATGACGCGGGCCCCAGCCGACTCAACGAACTTGATGTAGGAGGCGGCAATGTAAGATGCGTTAGTGGAGTTGTTCAGCCGTCCGGAAGCGCCATCGCCGGGGTGGGACAGGATGCCAATAACGGGGCGGAAATAGAGGGTGGGATCGGGGGAGGGACAGAAGGACGGACGGTCAGATCGGAGACGGGAATCGGAGGGGAGGAGGATGGATTGGGCCTTCGTAGTGCTGAGATTTTTGGAGAAAGAGAGGAGGAGAGGAATCCAAAGGCATTTCCAGACGTCGGAGTAGGAAGGAGACGGAGCAGAAAAGCAGAGGCGACGAGCCTCCATATCTTTGGCAATTTCACTGCTGCTGCTGCTGCTGCTGCTGCTGCGATTTTCAGAGAAATCGGTGGAGGTGGTATTGGAGAGGAAGCGAGCCTGCATTTCTATTGGAGGCTTGAGAGACTGCGATTGACGGTTATGATTTATCAGAGAGACTGCGATTGATGGTTGCCGGATTGGAATCTAGTTCGCCTTGAGGACGACGGCGTTTTATATAGATCACGTCGCAATCTCCCGATTGGATAGATAGATTCCTGCTAAGTTCTACGAGATGGGTTTGATCGAATGCATTCCGACTTGTTGCAATCTGATACGTCAGGACTTTCAACTTCTGAATACGAATATGGGTCGTCTTCCAATAATCCTGACCGTTTATTCATTATTCTCAAATTGGATTATTTCAAGCCCACTGAGTTGAAATAAGGCTCTTTGCTATAAAAATGGACGGTTACCATAAGCTTTTATAATCACAGGGTAAAAACATTCGACCTGAGAGATTTTTGTAGGCAGACTGTGTGTGATTCAATCCATCAGATGCGGCACCGTATGTTTGGAATGGGGCTAAAAATCAGGCGGATTTAACACGGGTAAGCTATGCAATCTGCATCCCCATCTCTCGCATTCTACTTGCAACAGCTCTACGCGGCCGATCGTAATGTATGCATTCCATCAGTGCTGTCCACTCATTTTGTCAGGTCATTTTAATATACATATCCCAAAAAGAGGTAAATTCAAAGCTTGCTTCGCACACCACAAGAAAAAGTGAGAATTGAGTACTCGCGGTTGAAATCTTGTTGGGTTCACAAAAGTTCTCGACCAACCTAATGTTTTTATTTTCGTTTCATCCGGGCCTAGGTGAGCTTATGAACAAGTTTGGATGGCAAATAAACATCTCCCTGTTCATGTTTCAACAGTGGCGTGCTTCTTAGGCTACTGCCTTAAAATGGTACGTTGAAATGGCAAATGGCTCGGAAAAGTAGATACATCGCACGCACGCACTCAGAGCCACTGCCAGGGCGGACTGGCTGGGGTAGGACGGAATAGGCATGAAACGTGTCCGAGACGGGGGAGTGGAGTAGGTACGGCCCCAGCCTCATCTAAGACAGTGCATCCCTTACCATGGGCCCATCTTGATGGATGTATTCTATATCCACGCCGTCCATCCGGTTGGGAAGATCATTTTAGAGCATGTTTAGGAAAAAGAATAGATTCAAATCTAAGGTGGACCACAGTATAGGAAACAATGATCAATGAACTTCCCAGCATTAAAAACTTCCAGGGTCCATAGTAGTATTTCCGTAATTTTTATCTGCCATCCAACTTATTGATAATGTCAGATAAACCTGGATGAAGGAAAAATAAATAAATTTCAGTTTAATCCAAAGCTTTTGTGGCCTATTAATGGTTAATCATCAATGTTTCCTATGGTATGGTCCACTGGAGAATTGGATCTGATTCATTTTTGGGCACCGCAACTAAAATGGCCTGGAAAATGGATGGACAGAGTGGATGTAGAATATATGTTCAAGATGGGCACCATGTTGAGGGTCGCACCATCTTGGGTGGGTGCGGGGCCGCACCTAAATCGCACTGGTACGTATGGTGACTGAATAACCAAACGCGAAGGAAGGCTGACGTGGAATGGCTATCAGCTATGTCGATAGCGGCTCACCGGAAGCTGCGTTTTTCCATCTTGCGGGCAGCAGTTGGAAGCGCAAAACACAGTCAGCCATCACATGCCAAAGTAGGATACGTGCGAAAGATCAGGGCCGTTATTATGATGCGCTTCACAGTGAATGAACTGTAGAGAATCAGGCTGGTCAATTGCCAGGTCTTCTAAGAAACAAGAGGCTGAAAAAGATAAACGATGGTCCACTTTTATGGCCCGATGGAGCTTATTTACAGTGTAATCACGTGTGATGAATGGATTGCATTTCCTACGCTTGCTTCAAGTGGGCAAATGTACGGCGCTTGCACACATGCGTGGATTTAATCCTCGTGTAAGGAAATCGTAACGATGCCTATGTTGTATCTTCAACACAGGCTCACGCAATCAATGCGGTATAACTAAAGCAGCGGGGTGTCAGTGGGCCCGATCGGGCGTGTAAATTGTACTTTCGAATAGGCCTGGCCCGAAGGATCGGCCCTAAACAGTTCAAAACCCGGGCCGTTACCTATCGCAAGCCCTGGCCGTTAACAGCCCTATTAAACAAGGGTAGGAAATGCAATCCATTGCTTTGTAGGGGTGTACATGGAGTAGAACCGAGTCGAGCTGAGGCCAGCTCGACTCAGCTCGGCTACTAATTGACCTTATCTTAAACTTGGCTCTAATCTATCCTTGAGCCTGACTGGCTAACCTGACTCGGTTTAGACAACTACTTGGACTATTTCAAGTTGGGTAAAGATTTTTCAAGTATCTTACCAAACACCTTCTACACAACCTAAAAATCAAGGGAAAAAAAAAAAGATATTTATTTTCTATACATACGTTTCTTGTCATTAGCCACATTTTGTTAAGTCATTCCATCAAATACTTAGTAAGCAACATCAACATCAAAGTAACCAAGTTATCAAGTTAGTTTGAGCTGAGTTCGAATCAAGACGAGTTGAGCTGAGGCTAGCTGGAATTTATTTTTGAGCTCAAAATATCAGCTTAACTCAACTTGAACTCAACTTTGAACCAAGTTAAACCAACTCGGTTCGTGTACACCTCTAATGCTCGTGTACACGTCTATCGTTGTGTCTTCAAAATTGAACTTGCATTGCGTTCCACCGACACCCATCTACAAATCAGAACATGCAAGGGCTTTGAGGGACCACCCTAATGTATTAGTTCTATCCACACCGTCCATCTACTTTTCCATGTCATTTCAGTGTGTTATCCCAAAAATTAAAAATTAGGCAGATACAAGTCTCGAGTAGACTACACAGTGAGGATTAAACTCCTACCGTTGAAAACTTATTGGGAGCTTCACAAGTTTTGGATTGATCTGATATTTGTGATTTCCCTTCATCCTGTTCTACATGACCTTATGAACTGATTGGATGGCACTTAACCATCATGGTGGACCTAACAAGGTTTCAACGGTAGGTGTCACTACCACTGCTACTTCCTGTAGTGTGGTCCACTTGAGCCTTGAATCTGCCTCATTTTTTGTTTAAACGATTAAAATGATATGGTAAGATTGATGCATGGTTTGGATAAAACCCATACATCAGTGGCCCCTCCGAACCCCTGCCTGTTCCAATGAGACGGGTAGGGTAGGTCGCAACATGCGTTCTTCAAAATTAACCGGCATATGGTTGGGCTCCATCAATGTCCTTAAACTGGTAAATGGTTTAAATAATTGAGTAACAGGATGACAGGGCTTAGGCTCTTGCTCCCTTAAGCTGACAAACGTCCTCTGTTACAGAGGCCGTAGTGTGACATAAATAGCTTTTTCGTCATCTGCCTTGGATATTGTAAAACTTATGGGTAGGAATCAAGACTATTTAAAACTCAAGTTACACGTGCAACAACACGTGGGATAGGATGTACAAGGGCCTTGGGATCACCAACTATAATAGTAATGTGCTTTAATGTGTAATAAATAAATAAAGATAGTTATTATTACATTAGGCGTTAGAAGTAAAACTTAATAGCGGCCTTGTGTAAAACTCATATTGCATTACCTTCCCCTGTATAAAGTATTTTTATTGGTTAAATATACTTGAATGTGAATTTGTCAACTTGTGTTATACTCATACTGTCAAGTTTTCTTATTTGGTCCTTACACTTACCCGGGTGGTAGACTCCCTGGAGTTTCAACACCGGGTAAGGGTTCGAGTACCCATCAGTGGTGAAATCCCACGGTGTGTATGTGAGGTGTGTTTGTGTGTGTAAAAAAAGAAGAAGAAGTTATTTTGTGATGTCATTTTAGTGTTTGTGTGTATTAAAAAAAGAAGAAGAAGTTATTTTGTGATGTCATTTTAAGGTGTATCTTAAAAAATGATGAATATCCGGCACTTCTCTAAACTTCAGGAAGTTTTTTATGGCAGGCATTTAATCGTCATTACTAGCTGTGGAGTTGTTCATTTTTGCTCTAGATATGCCTCATTTTTTTTAATCTCTTCCCATACAATGATCATGCAACATGAATGAATGGCGTGATATAACACATATACATCATGGTGGGCTTTTACCCATTGATACTATACAATGATTCCACCAAAAAAATATTAATTAATATCCAATTAAAGGTGAGAAGTAACATGTAAGTTTTATGGTAGTCCATTTTCAAACATGCTCCATTAAACTAGGGAAGTCCCCGCCTGGACAGAATCGGTCCAGGCAGGGCATCTGTGGGGCCACCGTAATGTATGGGTTTTATACACTCTATTTATCTAATTTTCTAAATTATTTAAAGTCATGAGCAAAAAACTGAGGCATATTCAAGGCTCAAGTGGACCACATGGTGAGGATTGAACACTCACAGTTAAAAAAACTTAGGTAAAGGCATGGAAGTCTTGAATCTAGGTGAAATTTGTATTTACCCTTCATCCAGTTATATGTGACTTTATAAACGAGTTATATGACAAATAAACAACATGGCGGCCCCGGGAAGGTTTCAACGGTGGGTGTCATTGTCACCATTGCTTCTTATGATTTGGTTCACTGAAGCATGACAGTTTCTGAGTTCATGATCTAAAATAATCTGGTCCTACTCAGATTCAGCAGGATCACTTCTAAAGGCCTGGCATGGACTAAGATTGGGCAAACGTAGGGCTGTATTATGAAGAATGTCCCTCCTGACTGGTTGGTGGACCGGGTGGGAAGAAAGAAATGGAAGATGTTTCAGTGGTATTTTCAGTTCAGCAGAACCCGTAGCGCATAGGGTGAGGCGGTTAATAGTCGAGTGGGCTTCTAATGTTGATAAATTAAAGGGCTGTACTCTGCACTTTATACAAGTTTAGCTGATTTGCTACCTCAGCAGCTCGGCTCCCTCTGCGTAATTCTTTCTTTGGATTTTAATAAAGTCTTTGTCATCTTTATATATATATATATATATATATATATATATATATATATATATATATATATATATATATATATATATATATATATATCTGAAAAAATAAATGAACAATGTAGATAAAACCCATTCATTAAGGTGGGCCACATAGATCCCCTACATGAATTGGTTTCGGTTAGGTCTGTCAACCAGCCGTGCTTGCATCGACCTAGATTTTGAACTGTTTCTCACAGGGCTATTCAAAATTTGGATTTTACAAGGGCCGAGCCTAGGCTATTGGCAATCTTAATTTCCATCCAAGCAGGAGTAAGACACAATCCGCTTCCTCAAAATATAGAAAACTCTGATAAACACTTTTTGATTAAAGTATTTCTAATATTATTTCGAATAACAATTCAACGCTTCTAAGTTTTTGGTATTTTTCTTTTTTGGAAAAAACACACAGCATTGTGTACTCGAACCAATGACCTCAATGTTGAAACTCAGTCTACCATTAAGCCATGAGCAGTGACTAAAAGTTTTCAATTCGATAAACAGCACCTAAGTAATATTTTTCAGTTTAGATGTCTCATAAACAAAATATACACATAATTACATTTATTAGACAGTTAAAACTGGATCAAATGATTTGGTTTCAACTAACATGTGCCCATGAATTAGAGGTTAGGATTGTTCAACCAATCTGATTACAGGACAGTGATTTAGCAACTGTGGTCTACAATTTAGTTGGTTTAACTCCATTCATGCCACCAAGATGAGTTTTGGAGAGTGCATTTACAGTATCATGAGCTGCCTGAGTATTATATATGTCATCCTTAAAAGAATATACATGTGGTATGCATTATCTCAAGTTAAAAGAAAATGTTCAAAAGTTATTTATGTTATAAACAAACAAAATCTAGAAAATTATTTTTTGAGGATTAAATATACATTTGCTGGAATCATCACTAAATTAACCCTTCCAAAAAGCACGTTAGTTTAGGTATGTGTCCAAATCCATGCTTAGATCTGAGCCTGATTCAAGATTAGTGTCTAAACAAATATCTAAACCTATTTCAAGTCTTAATTAATGCTCAAAAGTAAACAAGACCCAATGGCTACCCGACTCCAATTGAATCCCAAGCTAGAATCCCACATACACACCTATGGTACTAGTATCTATCCCAAGTGGGAACAGAGAGTATTATTGAAAAAAGAATTTCAATGTTTTTTAATTTTAGAGCCTACTTGGATTGAAAGTAAAGGAATGCAAGGGAAAGCAGGACAATTGCATAAGCAAGAGGTAAATTACGTCAGCATCAGGAGAAGCAAATCATTTGCACATGTTTGTTTTGATAAAGAAAAGTCTAGGACAATACTTTTCCTTTGCATTGTACTGTTTGTTGTTTGGATTGTAATCCAACGAACGGAAATCTTTTTTAGCCCAAAAGTTCAATTTGAAACATTATATCAAAAGCAAAATCTTTTGCTTTCATTTGACTTTCTGAAAGATTTTGTTTTTTTTTTTTTCTGACGGGAAAGCAAATACAAACGCTTTATTGCCTATTGTTTCCCAAATAGATCTAAGTGTCTTGTTGATGGAAACTAGTTGCACTCGCAGAGAGCAAATGAACATATAGGGCCTGTTTGATTTTCTATTTCACTGGGAAATAATCAGGTAAATAGTAATAGTTAACTTTTTGAAGGTTAAAACGGCAAATAGTGTAAAACATTTGTGGGTCTCACCCTAATGCATGTCATATATCCACACCGTTCATCCATTATATCAGATAAGTTTAAGATATAAGCCAAAAAATGAGGCATATCCAACGCTCAAGTGGACCACGCCATAGAAATATGTGAATTAAATACTTACCATTAAAAACTTGCTTTGGCCATTGTTTCTTTTGGTATGGCCAGTTGAGTGTTTGATCTAACTCATTTTTCTTCTAATATCTCAAAATGTTGTGATAAAATGAATAGACGGATCAGATATATCATATACATCAAGATGGGGTCCTAAAATGACCACCGTTACTTTTAGACCGGTTTCTAAGAAGTGAAATCCCCTGAATATTCAAACAGGTGAAACGGTAATAATCACCCATTTCTCAGGTATTTACCATTTCCAGGTGAAACGATAAAAATCAAACAGGCCTATGATGTTTGTGAGACGGATGTCACTGTATGTCTTTTGCTTAAAAATTTTACTTCGAAAATTGGTCATGATTTCCATGAAATCCCCTATTTCCTTTGCCTGTTATAACACATTAAAATGTCATATAACAAGAAAAGTCATCCAACCGACACATGATCACTAATTCCCAAGACGGGGGTTTAACGACCTCCAATTTCCACAGGGAATCGTCAACCGATCAAATGACGCCCATTCTAGAAGAATTGGGTAGTCTGGCCCTCTCAAAGTCGCATTTGGCTGCCATTGATGTGATTTTCCCATCCAGTAGCGGTGCTAGAGTCCTAGGACAGATCAATTTACAAATGGTGATCATATAACAATCTGATTTCTCCTGCTGAATTTGGACCGCCAACTATGATACGTTTGACCATCCATTTGATAGACACCAGTTGGATGGTTAGGATTGCTCGATCAGCGTGTTTTTGAGCTGTGATCCATCCACAATGTGCTCCATAATTTGGATGGTCTCGATAATAGCCAGGTGCATAACTGCAACATTGACCATTTTCCAGATACAGCGAAATCTCAAATCGGACGGACAATTGTACGGGTTTCACCTGTTGAATTCTAACATTGACCATTTTGTGTTTGACCTTTTATTTTCCGGCCATCAATCTCACAGGGCCGGGTAATCTATTTGCTGTGAATTGTTCACACGTACAGGTGGTCCACACATACGTATGAGAAAAAAGAAGTATGAAAAATTGACCACAGACCACATGTGACATACGCGTGAGGCACATCATGAGCTCTAAATAAAAGGAGTACTGAATTTCAAGCCAGGATACGTTTACGATGGGACTCACCTCATGCCACGAGAAATCATGGTAGGGCGTTGAAGAATAATCAGCGTCCCGTATTAAATGGGGAAATTCCGTTAATTGGGCTCTACCGAAATGATTTCATTTTGGTCATTGGACCAAAGGCCATCCAAAGTAGGCCTCACCAGATGGACGGTTAGATTCACCGGCCATAGAACACGTAAATTAATGGGAGGGACGGTTCATGTATGTGATTTAAATGCAACCTTGTCCATGCACTTAGCACACAGATTAGGGCTGTCAATCCGCCAGGCTAGGCCGTCAAGCTTTCTAGCCAAGCCTGCTTTGGGCTGAAATACTAGGTCCGGGGTAGGCCTAGTGACACAGAGATGAACATGATGAGGTCAATCACCATCTTTTTCAAAGATAACTACTCTGAATCCGTGGAGCCTATTTGGACTCTTCATAGAGACTAATGGAATCCACGGGAAAAGAATGCAAGAAGAATATAACTAAATTTTAATAAATTCATAATTTGACAGATGAATGAAATAAATAAGTTCACAACCCTTTAAATAGGGATAACAAGCAATGGGAGAGAAATCTGAAGTAAACTACGACTAAAACTCCTAGAATTCATAACTTATATAAATATTAAACTTACCATTTATAGATGGTCGTGATGTCTGCTAGTGCGCAAGGTTTGCGGCCAAAAATAGTAACTATTCTATTTGGCTTCACCAAGCTGTTCTCCTAATTATTCTAAATTTTTTTCGCGCTAAGCGCAACTCCTAAAGCCCAACTAATGAAGAGTTATAATCAAACTAAAACTTACTATTTGTAGTAAAAACAGAATTAAAATAGGAAAATAACCGTCGATCCCGGGGGTATTTCTCAAATCCGGCTTGCGCAACCTGGTATAGCCGGGTTGGGTGGCTAAAGTAGCTCGTTCTACCCCAAAATCATATATTTTATGCCAGATAACTTATTCCAGATTGCGAGATATGCCCGATCTAAGGTCTGACAATCTGGATCGCTTCTGTCGTTGACCGGCCTTTTCTGATCCATCTTGGCCATGAAACTGTCCACGACCCGCTCTACATCACCCAGAACTATAATTTAAGCCTGTTTAATAACATTACTCTCTAAGCGAATGATCGGTCAGCATGGCCTTGTGGGACATCAATTGCAAGCGATAAATGAATCTCCCCCTCTTACACATGATGTTCACTCATTCGAACCTTTTTCAGTCCTCCAAACCAACTGTATGTTGCAAATAGTTCTTGTCCAGCAAACATTTGTTGGAATTGTAGTTGTAAAACAATTCTTTGGCGGCTAATACTGCTATGGACAACATCCTATACACTTCCCTTTTCCCAGAAGAAGTTCTCTCCTGGTGGTGTAAATGCATGAGTACTGTATATAAATGTGTAGGGCCCTTAGACTATCTTATTAATTTCATTCATAAATAAAGAGTGGGAGGGACCCAAAACCCTAACCCTAATTATTTATATTCCCACCTAGTATCGGAGCTTTGCCCAAAAATTTGGCATCGACTACCAAAACACTTTTTCTCTGATTGTTGTTATGGGGAAAAACAAGACAACCTGTAGATGCAGGTCAGGTCGAGACCTAGCACGGCCCGATGCGGAACAGAGGATGAGAAATCCGACCACCGAATTAAGGAGGAAGGTCAGCACAACCAAGGTCAGTCTGAAGGTCGGCACGAGCTATAATAGACTCTCCGAGGGACAACCCGAAGAGTCTATTGAGACTCATGAAGAAGTTAAAGGATAGAGAAATTAGACATCACAAAGCTGTTCTTCATAATTGAATGGATAGGTTAGCAGGTGGGGATGAACTTATCCGACCTTATGCATTATTACCTCTATCGTTCGACATTATCCGAAGGCTAGACAAATCCACCTCAATTCCCAACTAGCGTTCGACCTTATTTGAGGGAGCGGTTCGAAGTTCTCTCCAAGGATCGCAGAGGTTGATCCACAATTAGTTAGGGATTTCGATATCTCTGTCAAGGATCTTGAGAGAATTCTCACAAGTTAGGAACCCGAATCCATCTATAACACATACCTACCAAATAGGAAGGTTTCCTCCATGTTATGATTTCTCCTCAACTATAAATGGGGGCATATTTAATGATGAAAAGTACATACACACACTATCTCTACCCTTAAACCACTTCTACTACACCCAAATTCCTGACTTTGGCATCGAAGGGTCCCCTGCTCTAGCCAGGATCTCCTTTGCATTCTTCCTATGCAAGTACTCGAAGGTCTAAAAAGGGTGGTTCGGATTTTTACATCAACATTTGCCATGCTAATTTCTATAATTGTTAACCAATCTTAGCCTATCAAAAATGCCTTTTAAAATAGAAAATTTTTTGAAGAAATTTATATGCAACTTCTCTTGATTTTTTATATCAATGTTTAATGGTTAAAAAAAGTATGTCACCTAAAAACGGTATTATTAAACTTAAATAGTCCCCACATATCTAGTTTGAATGGTTTAACAATATTGTTTTTCATATAAAAGCTTTCAACCGTATGCTTCTTACCGCTATCTTTTATAATCAACAGCATGGTGATTTTACTATAATGATTATTGATAATAATTGTTGATGCAAAAATGAGGTTCACCCTCGCTGAGCTCCAAGCACTTGCGTCGAGCCTTAAAAGCCTACACAGGAGAGGGACAAAGGAGACCCTGATTAGAGCAGGGGACCCTCTAATGCCAAAGTCAAGATAGGAATCTAGGTCCAAGTGGTGTAGCTGAAGCTTATTGTGTGAGATATTGCGTACTTATCTCTGCATATGAGTTTCATATTTATACCATTTGATTTGAGTTAACGTACCCGTTATTCTCGGCATGATCTTTGTCATTATGTGGAAGTTAAGCATTTGGAGGTGTGGGTGGTTATCCTTAGATCGTGCGCCGGATTTTAGTCCATACGTGCGTTACTAGAGTTGATCCCTGAGCGTAATCGTAGACTTCATCTCCGTTCAAGCCGAGCCTACTGTTTGAATCCATACATAGGCCGAGCCTGGCCGCTTGTTGGTAGGGATTGGGTCAAAGCTTACAATGGAGGTGTGTAATGGCTTTTTTCAAGTTCCAGGCTGATGTGAAAGCTCTACAAAAGAGCTTCGAAGCTGAACTTTGGTTACTACCAGACTGGGTTAAACTAGTCATCGCTGCCAAGCCGAAGTTCCGCTCATCGGCCTTGGTCGTTCGGCTTGCTATGGCAAGTTCACTTAGTCAGCCGAGCCGAGTCCATTCCTTCCAAGGCCTGTTCATACCAGAACCAAATTTTAGGTCGAGTTCAATACATGCGGCTGGACACCGGTTGGGTTGGTCCAGCCCACCACACTTTCCTCTTCTCCACTTAATTGGTCATAACTCAAGAAAATTTGGACTAAAAAATCGTACAAATTCAGGAAATTTTTTTTAACAAACTGGACTATTCACAACTCGGCATTATTTATATATTTAGGGCCTGTTTGGGAGCGTAGATTTGGAACCCCTTGGATTTAGAACTCCTTGAATTTGAAATCCTCTTGTTGTATTTGACACCTTGGATTCGGAATTCCCTATGATTCAAAAGTAGCTATGTATAGCATATCCATATGGGTTTGAATTTAATTATTAAATCAACTTTAATATCTATAATTAATGTACGTTTGTCAAGTTTGACACAATGGTTATAATAAGCCCATTGAAATATGCACTCAGCCCAAAAATGATGAAATTCAAATCTTGGATGAGATACAAGCACAAGATTACGTCTAAGTCACTAACCAACAATTTAAAGTAATTATAGTGATGCAAGGGAGGCCATGTGCCCAATAGATTAATAGCCACATGCAACTAGATGTAGTCCAAGCTTTCACTTGGATTTCAAACTCCTGGATATTGAAACCCGCAATTACTTTAAGGTGTCAAACATGATTTGAAATCACCTCAAACCCCAAGGTTTAAAACTTCCTTATTTTTTACTTAAGTATATATTTCAACAAGTTTATTATAATCATTCTATTAAATATCACATATATATGTTAAGTTGGGATATTAAAGCTGATTTGGAATATCATATATATATATATATATATATATATATATATATATATATATATATATATATATATATATATATTTCTGTGAATGTATTAAAAAATTCAAATGCATTTCGATTACTTATATTTAATCTCATCTAAACAAAATATTTAGATTTCAAATGCATTTCATTTAGTCCTATCCAAACACAACTCTGTATTTACAGGCTACGAAACGAAGCCTCACCCAAGCACAGCTTCATACCAGTCAAATGGTGTTGGCATCAAGAAGTCGAGCTGGAGGTCCCTTTCCTTTACCATTGGTTCGCCAAGATGATCTGGCTCACTTAGATCTGGATGAATAATCTGGGCTGTCAATCTAATGGGCCCTTCTCTTGATAGGCAAATGTATAAATATCACTCATTTGAAAAATCTTATCCTTCAGATTGACAGCCTAAGTGGAAATGGTTAAACGAGAAAATGGCCAAAGATGTGATCATCTGGCCATACAGCCACATGTGCCCCGTGATGGTTGGGCCCAAATAATTAATCCTTCGTTTTTTAATACTTCTATATAGAAGAGGTGTTTCACTTTGATTTTCATCGATAAGATTATAGGAATAGAAAATTTGGATTATATTACCATTTAAGGGAGTAATTTGATACTCCTGGCAGCGTATGACCCTTGATAAGTGCCTGCTTTTTAAATATGGAACATGCATGGCGGGACCCACCAAAGACAAACCTCATCTTTTAGAATAATAACTACAATAATTAATCGCGAGAGTAGCGGTTTGAATCCTGCCATGTTCACACGTGATGATGTTGCATATAAGTGAAAGATCCAACTCATTCATCTGGTGGGTCACGCCATGTATTAGCAATGGCCAAAATATTTGGCCGATTTCAAATAGGCAGCAATTCGTACGTTCATGGGGCAGTGCCCATCATGGATGTGCAAGGTGCACAGTCATGCTTTGCAGCACAGGTGCCAACACGGTAGTGCACATAGAGGAACCAAGCAAAGTAATTTAATTGAACAACCAAGTCCAAATACAAACAAATTGAATTTTAAGTGAAAAAATTCTTATGAGAAAAAAATCATGATAAAAAGTGACAATAATATCTTATGAAAGCAAAAAATTATAAAAGATAGCGATTATTGGTTTCAACAAACATTGAATCTCACTCATAAGCCTAGTTATGCTATTGAAACTCTTAAGAATGAATTTAAAAAACCTATAACACATCTTCCTCCCAAATTCCAATTATATCCGATACGTATGGTATAGAATCATATAGCAATTGAAATAATAAACAAATTCCGCACTTATACAATTACATGCGCGCACTTGATGACACTTTAGATGGTAGTTTGATGGCATCAATAGCCTATGATGGAATTGAGAAATAACCAAAACATTCCACTGCTAAAACATGAATTTTTCAAAATTTTCCAATGTCATCGAATGATTTGTCGATGACGATACCATGCTATTTAAAGATTTGAGACATCGACAGCAACACATACGTTCTCTTGGGGCATCTTATCAGGTGGGGTGCAAAATGACCATCCCTTGGCCATAAATAGGCTGGTCCAATCATCAAGAAGGACTTAAATGAATGTATACTGCGGACCATTTGGTCATCTTTCTATAACCGTCCATTTTTTGATACAAGTATAGCTGGCCTGTTGAATTTACCAGTGACTTTTGAGCCAGATCATACTCAATCTTACTCCTGCCCAGTGAATGGTTCGGATCACACGCATTGGAACCCGTGGTGCGATCTCATTCCGTATAATTCTAGGTCCCACATAGCAAACATAGTGGGCCCACCTGATGAATAGTTCTATGCGGCCCACCTTGTAACCTGATCAGCCTCTTTTTGAAAAGTCATAAAACAAACACAATGGCAAAATTCATGAATGATCCTAGAACTGTTTCATCCATGACCTATTCAGATGGCTTCTTACGGAAGTAGCACCACAGAAGAAATTCTAAGTCCACTATCTTTAGGGATGCCAATGGGCCAAGTGAACGGGCCCTGTCCTATAAGGCTTGGCCCTAAGCTCGGCCCAGGCTTGAATTCTAGGCCCAGTGTCCTGTCTAGATTGGACCATTCAAGTCCTGGATCATTTAAATCTTTTTTTCTCACAGGACCCGCTCTGACCAACCCTATCCTGTACGACGACGGCCAGGATTTTCTACATTGATCAGTGCCAGCCTGCCAGGGCACAGGGCTCTAGGGCCGGCCCAACCTCGATTCGGCCCTAGCCTAGGGAGTTGCCGAGCCTAATTACACTCAAGGATAGATTGAAGAAGTTAATCGTGGCACACGTGTCAACATGATGCATCCGTTCAATAACTAGGTCACTACTTAGATGGTGCCAAACGTTAAATCAGGCCACTTTTATGAGAAAGATGGACGGTTGGAAATGAACTTGTGGCCGCAGGTAATTGACATGCACCTGTTGGTGCAGATTGCCGAGTAGTGACTAAGCTGCCTGCCAGTGATATGATTTTCTTGTTGAATCTGGGCGTGCTACCTTTAACCATCCACTTGATAGGCACTAATTGGGCGATTAGGATTGTCCGTCCAGTGTTTCTTTTTAGGTTTATGTCCATCCACAATGTGCCCCACCAATTTGAACGGTCTGGATTTCGCACATATGTGCGACGTGTAAGGGAACTACAATCAGTCACGTCCCAAAGGTAGGACTAGACCAAAAATCCTCTCCAACGAGAACGGATTGGCTACTCCCCCTGCCACCAGCCCCGTGGCTGATGCTCGGTGCTCTGTGGGCTCTACCATGATGTATGTTGTGTTTCATCCATTTTTAAAGATTATTTTAGGGTTTTTTTTTACCAAAAATAAGAGGAATATAAATCTCAGGTGGACCACACCACAGGAAAACATTAGTGATTGGATATCCACCATTAAAATCCTCCTAAGGCCCAATGTACCGTTTATTTGACATCCAATCTGTTGATTAGGTCATACAGACCCATATGAAGGGGGGAAAATATCATCTTGATCCAAAACTTTTATGGTCCCCAAAGAGTTTTTAATGGTCAACGTTCATTCACCATTGTTTCCTGTAATGTGGTCCACTTGAGATTGCGATATACCTAATTTTTGGTCTCATATCATAAAATGATCTAGAAAAATAGATGGACAGCATGGATGAAACACATAGATCGTGGTGGGGCGCACAGAGCACCGACTATCTGCCATTGGTTGGTGGCAGGGGGAGTAGCCAATCCGTTTCCCTCTCCAACACGGCAACACCTGTTGCGTGCAGCGGTTATAACACGTGTACTCCATTGGGTAACAGTGCTGTGTGTGGCATCGGATCCACCTCCATCAGGCGTGCCTCTTGATGTTAGGTTCGCTAAAAATCAGCTCGATCCACAACTCGAGTGGGCCACGCCACATGGAAACAATGGGGAAGGAGTGTCAACCGTAGATTTGTGTCTGGGGCCCAGGTGGGCCACACGATGTGAATTTAGAGATATTAGGTTTGATTTTTCAAATTTCCCACATCTCCTTGCCCACCTGAACTTTGTACTGGGATAGTTTTTCGAATTCACAATGAACATGAGTAGGCGCACCTGATGGACGGAGTGGATGTCACACGCACAGCACGGTGGACCCCACAGAGCTGGGGTGTTTTACCTGTAAAGGATTAGGTTCCGCAAAGAATTGTGGCATCTCCGCAGACATGTTTTAGTTTTAATTCCAGACCATCCAAATCACAGCCAGATTGTGCAAAATCATGACAATCCAGACAATCTTAACCATCGGATCTCTCCCCTTGAATTATCCTGCCACTGACCATTTTATGTTTCACCTCCCATTTGATGATCATCAATTAGACAATCATGGCCGTCTGTTAGTGTAATATCTTCATGCACATGCGATTGCCACACCCATATGACAAAAACAAAAAAGAAAGCTTTGAACGCGTGACCACAGTTCACATTTGGCGGACTGATTTTCAGGCCATGACACATATATGGTGATGCCACCCATTGAGCATCTTGATTTCACACGCTCGTGTGCTACATTTTCACATGCTTCAAGTAGTCATCCCTGGGTGGAAAAAGAACCAAAATATTCATTAATATTTAGCAAACAATACAAAACCAAAGAGAAGGGACAAGAACATCTGAAATAACTAGATAATCCACGAAAATGGTATCGCTATTTGCAGCAACATATCACACGTGCCAACGTGGCACGCATGTGCCGTGTCCAGGATCTTCATCAAAATGGGCCCTACGTTGTATATTCCTTATCCCAAAAATCCAAGTGGTCCATCATGTTGGATCAGTTGGATCTCAGTTAGAGCGACTATTTAGAAAGCAATAGCCAATCTACGCTTATAATATCAGAGGTGTGGACCACTTGACCAGTGAGCCAACCAGTTTTTTTCTTTCTTTTTTTCGCTGGGACACTTTTGTAGAGGGGCCCACCTGATGAATGTCCTGGATCATGCACAAATGCACCATATCAGCAAGCAAATCGACGGTCAGTACGGCCTTTCTCCAATGATATTGCCATGAGGATAGTAATTGCAAGTGATATATGAATCCCCACTCTTGCATATGATCTTAGCACACCCAACCATCTCTGTAGTCTTCCATACCAGCTGTGTGTAGTGCAAACAGTCCTTGTTTTCCATACACTTATTGGACTTGTAGTCATAAAAGGACTCCTCAGCGGCCCACGCGGCGATCGCATCAGATGGCATCCAACGCTTCCCCTTACCCCAGAAGATGTTCTCACCCAAGTCACCACTTGAATGAATCAGTGCACAGTCTCCCCTCCTTTGGTTCGCATACCACTTAGCGAAATTCGCTAACTTACTGCTCCATTTGAGGGGAGGTAGGCCATGTTGCACTCGGACCTTATTGTGGGGGCCAAGGAATTGTGTGGCTGTGATCTGGTTTTGGCTGTAGGCCGCAGTGGCGGGAGGTAAGATAGTGGAAAGGAGAAAGAAGGTTAGCAATAACATGCATGAAAGGGAGTTGGTGGTGGCCATTAATGGAGATGGAATGGAATGAAAGGTCTTGATTTGTCTTGGTAATGTATGATGGTTGAATTAGGTTGTATGTGTGGATGTTATATATAGAGAGGTTAATGGAATTTTGGGGTGGGATTAAAATACATTAATTGGATTAAAATGGGGTAGAAGATTCGAATCATGGCATGTGGGCATTTGCGAAATCAATGGCTGAAAACAGGTTTTGAGAATGTGGTAGGTGAATGAGTCAGGTACGTTGGAACATGCAACTAATCATTTTTTCATGTATTGAAAATGGTTTGTGAGGAGAAAGGTCTGAATGTTTTATCCATCATCAAGTAATCATAAGGCATTTTGAGTTCGGTATGTTGTATGCGAACTTTGTCATACGGCAGTTTCTATTGAGCCAAATTTTTACTCATGTGGAACATCTGAACCGTGTAAAATCTGGGCCACAGCAGGAAGATCAATTAGGAAAAAAATGGTATTGATCTACCGTTAGATTTGTCACAGCTGTACATTCACTCAGACCATTGGATGTCCGCTGATTTTGACGGCTTAGGTCCCATGAGGAATCGAAGTTTTGGCTTTTGCCCATGGAGATCTTTATGGTGCAACCCGCCTTTTGCAGGGGTTGATGGTGGCCCACCCAATGGAAGGTTCAGATTATCTGGCCATCCAGCTAGATGGGGCCACGAATGAACCCTCCAAAAAGCTGAATGTCCTTGTAAAAAAAAAATTAATAATAAAGCTGCCCAATGTACATTGAAAAATAAAAAATACGCTATTTGTACAAAGGACGAGAAAGATTCATGAGAGTATGGGATGACTAAAATATGCGTTTACCAAATTTTGGCTACTCATCTATGATATAGATGACACGTTTTTTAGCCAATCCAAACCGTCCAAGTCATCGTGGATGGATTGTAATCTGAGAATCACATTGATTTGATGATCTTAACCCTCTCATTCCTTCATTTGAATGTGAACTGATGATAATTTTCCTTTTAACCATCCTTTGATAACCACCATTAGGTTGTTAGGACTTGGGAACTACATGATCATCCACGGACCCACCAAATGTACCTTAATCGAAAATGCCCAATGGGACCCACCAAAAATACCTTGGATAAATCCACACGTGTACAAGTCAGCTAATGCATTTGTCACTCACTATGCCAGCGTGGTAATCAGGTGTAATATCCCAGCCATCCCATCCCAAGAATCAAGTTGGTCCACAATTAATTGAACAAACGTATAGCTGTGAAAGAAATCTGCAAGTTCTCAAACCCGTCCACTTATTTCTATTATCTGACACACTAACTTAGTGGACCCATGATGGATGGCTTGGATATTTCACCTGTGTGCCACGCTGGCGTGTGCATTAGCTAACTGTACAAGTGTAACCCCTTTGATTTTCGGACTATTGCCTATCATGTGACCAGGGCCACTGTCGGGATCACCAAACATCTGTGCGATATGTACTCACCTTAATTGAGTTTTACTAAACTAATGAAATTTTCAATCTTAGGAATGTATCTGCCTGAGAAAGACCTGTCCGACCATCTGGTGGGCCAGAGTTGCACATTGAACGTGGACAGCCGTCAATTATTTTAAACTGTTCGTTTCTTTTGTGCACATGTGGCTTAGATGGTGACTATATAATGGTGGGCCCAACCTGATGAATGCCGATAATCACAGTTTAAAAACTCGGGCGAGTTTCTCCGTATAAAATTTCCTGAATTTTTTCAGTATTTCTACCTATTTTTAAGTAGAGCTTTGCTATGCCCGGACTGAGTTCAAGAAAAGCTCATTGCACACGCCAAACATGTTCCAGCATGGCACAATAGGTAGATAATCCAGTTCATCCAACAGAATGGCACCACTATATTAATGCCACGGCCCAAGAATAAGGTTGATTCACTCGTCAGGTGGGCCGCTGTTTACAAAACAAATGTACAATTCTAAAAAACTTGTCTGGCGTTTTCTAACGCATCCCTCTGTTTCCAATATTACAACCTAAATTGATGCTTATTGGACAATATTTTATTATTGGATAAACAGGTAAGAGGTCGGACCAACCCGATGGATAGATTAGATCTCCCAAGTATGTGCCATGCTGGCACATTTATGTCATGTATATGAACTTTAATGCATACAGGTGTGCGCTTAGCAAACCTGTTATAAGTATAACGAGTAGGGCTGAAAGTTGGGTGGGTTCAACCTGACCGACTTGTGACCGACTCGACATTAGGTTGGGCTCAGGCAGGATATTTCGGGTCCGATCTTAAGCTTAGGCTATACAAACACCAACCCGATAAAACTTAGGTTGGGCTCGTGTTGAGGACTCGGGTTGTCCGACCCAACCCGAACCTGATCAATATATAAGTTACTTATAAATTATAATTGAGTATGGATCGTTTGTGTTGAAGGCACACTAGTGATGTCGAGTCTCATTTGTCCACGTCATTTCCAAGGACTTAAGCTAACAAGATATGTCAAATTTCTCTTCCAAATAGACTTCATGCTATGCTACATGACTTTTAAAGGAGCAGTTGCCTTATATTTTAGCTTATTTTTTAAAGAAAAAAATGAAGTTCTTTATAATGAATAATCACATATATACTTAATAAAATTATAGATACAAAAAATAAGTCATATATTAAAATATAATAATGAAAATATTAGCATGTATATACCCGATCAACCTGACCGAGCCCGCTTGGGTTGGGCTTGGGTTGAGAATTCCCAACCCGAGATTGGGTTGGGTTGGGTCAGGGTTGAGATATAGGAACCTTGGGTCGGGTTAGGGTTGAGCACCAACCCGACCCAACCTGCCCAACTTTCAGCCCTAATAACGAGTCGTTTGTATATCCGATTCAAACCATGTTTGTCACCCTAAAGTAATTGAGGGTTTCAATATCCAGGGGTTTGAAATCCAAGGTGAGAGCTTGGATTACATCTAAAATATTTCTTTCACAGTTGCATGTGGCTATTAATGCCTACTAATGCATATATATATATATATATATATATATATATATATATATATATATATATATATATATATATATATATGATGGTCCACCATCAAAAAACAAAAAAAAAAAGAGGGTCTTAGGATTTCAAAAAGAGGGTCTTAGGACAATACAATCAGAACAACTCGAGGTTTGGGTGGGGCCCGGGTGTAGGCAGCACACCTTAATTTGCATTGGATCATTCTTTTTTTTAATTATTTAGTAAATATTTGTACTCATCTTGTCCTCCATATTCCTCATTTTGCAGTGTTTTGAGTTCATGTGACGGACAGTGATATGTCCTTTTAAGAAGGATTTCATATTGAAACTTGTTAATTTCAAGTGTATTGATTCCCATCTCGTTTGAGGTCCCTGTTTGCCCATGCCGGATGGGCCCAGTGGCTGCCTGGATAGACAATCTGAACCGTCTATACCGTGGGCCCTGAGGTGGATGGGCAACTGGACCTTGTTACATTACTTACTACCAACTTGAAGGCAGTGGTATCATAGCATTTACCTTCAAAGCAAAGACTAATTAGGCCCATTTCATAACGAAATCCACATCAACCAACACAGCTGGAATGATAAACAAAGATTCTCCATTGAAAACCAAACACCAAATTCGATTTACAGAGCATCCAAACATCAACAGAAGCAACATCCCCTAATTCAAAAGAAAAGGGAAAAAAAAAAAAGCGCTTCCTCAGTATGGCCTTTGACCTATGACATTTCCATGAGGATAATAATTACATGTAATGAATGTATCTCCACTCCTACATACGATCTGCGCACAACCAACCATTGTGGTGGCCCTCCAGACCAGCTGTGTGTAGTGCAAGCAGTCCTTGTTTTGCAAGCATGTATTGGACTGGTAACTGTAGAAGGACTTCTCGGCAGCCCATGCAGCGACTGCATCAGATGGTGTCCATTGCTTTCCTTTCCCCCAGAAGATGTTCTCTCCCAAGTCCCCGCTCGAATGAATCAATGCACAGTCGCCTCCCCTTTGGTTAGCATACGATTTTGCAAAGTTTGCGAGATAGAAACTCCATTTGAGTGGAGGAAGGCCTTGTTGTGCTCTAACCATGTTCTGTGGGATGAGAAATTGCGCAATATTGGACATTGGTTTTGCTGTCATGGCCATGGTGGGGAGGAGCAGAGAGAAGAGGAGGAATGTCGCCAAGAGCAGACATGGAAGAGACTTGGTAGCAGTAGACATTGATGATGGAGATGGAATGGAATGAGAAGTTGGTTTTTCTTTTTAAAAAATCTGAGAGGGTTGGAAATCTCTAGTAGTTAAGAAGGGCTTATATAGAGATGGAATGCCAAATGGGTATTAGAAAAATGTGTGTTTTTTAGTTTTTTATTTGAGAGAGAGAGAGAGAGAGAATAAATGTATGAGTAATGTCATGTGTTTCTCCTAAATCCGAGGCTGAAAACATGTTACTGAATGTGGAAGAGGAATGGTTTGATTACTTAAATGTCTTGGAACATGTTACTAATCATTTGCATGATGATTCTGATTCTTGGGGAGAAATTCCAGATGTTTTGCCCACGAGCTAGGGGCGGCCCAGCTCTTGGGTTCTTAAAATTGCTGGCGAGGACTGGGACCCAGGCTTTTCAGAGTCATTTTCCTCTAATCAAAATTAATTATACGATGAGACCCACTGTGGATGGAGGGGATACTGCAGAAATATCTTAGATTTAAATTATTTTCAAACGTTCGATCGTGTTACTCTTTGCTGTTAGGGGTAGGACCAGGGCTTGCCAGAGCTAACCTTGGCCCAGACCTAGCCTGGCCAATTGTCACCTTACCATGGGCCAAGTGATGGCTGAAAGGCTATGATCAAAAGGTCTTTTCATGTAAAATAGAAAATGTAAGAAATGGGAGTTACATGGAAAATGATTTGAGACTAGTTTTATTTTTAGAAAATAGGGAAAACCCAAAAATGGTGGTCCACAAAATCTTATACAAACAGTTCTTTCTGTGGCCTGCAAACTAACAGTTGAAACGAGAATGGTTGACAATTTACACCAGGGAGAAGGTCAGTTAGTTGGACGGCTAGGATTGTCCAACTGTGAAGTTCTTTTGTGGTGGCTAGTCCATGGTGTGGTCCACTGGATGAACAATCCGGATTGGGGATTTGTTTAGATGAGTGGGACCCTGGGTGCATCCAAATTCTAAATGCTGGAACCCTCTATATATACGGAATTCGAATTCTTGAGTGGAGAGCTCCCTGCAATCGCATCCAAACAACCGTACAGCACATAGCCATTTGAATGATGGAGAATAACGTGGGCCACCAGCAAACAGTTCCACCCATCCAAACCCCTGACAGCACAGATTCCATGTGAAAAATGAAATATAGAGGGAAGTGCTCAGATGGCCCATTCGTGGAAGTGGCCCATGGTTATCTGATCAAGATCATTGATCGGATGGTACTAACATTGGATAAGGGATGCCCCAACCTCTTCCAGATTGGAATTTCCTAGCCATCCAATGTATGGCGTCTCTTTCTTGAATGAAAGGAGAAAATCATGAAAGGCCAAGGATTGTACGGATAGCATATTCCAATATTCCTCCACCAACCATTTGTAGTTGACCACATCCAGGAATTAGGATGTGGGAATCTCTGGGACATCGCTCATCCATTGAGAGGCCCATTAGATCGAAGGTCGAGACCACTGGATCCTGGCCCTTGGTCTCAATATGTTTCCACTAATCAGAATAATCATTACGGCCTCAAAGACAACTGGATTGAGCTTGCACCAATCACATCTTAATTATTAAATAATGTATCACAATCATAATGTAAGGTTTTAATATTACGTTTGGAAAGCTGACATTCAGATAAGCAACAGCCCATTTTTCTCTGAGGCCAGATCTAATACAAAGGGTTCAAGGATAAGCTTAACGTACAAATATGTGGAGCCCACCGTGATTTTTGAATGGGGAGAGGATCAGGTGTGGGCTGGCCTCACCCAAGACTGTAAGGCCCTTACCGTATGGCCCACCGTTATGTATGTATTATATATCCACGCAGCCCATCTGTTTTGTGATGTCATTTTAGGGCATGAACCCAAAAGTGAAGAAGATCCAAATCTCAGGTGGACCATACCACAGGAGGCAGTGGTGAATGAATGCCCTACCATTAAAAACTTCCCAGGCCCCACTGTAAGGTTTCCATAATGTTTATTTCCCGGCTGAGCTGTTGGTAAGGTCACATAAACCTGGATGAAGGAATAAAATAAATATCATCTTCATCCAAAACTTGGGTGGCTCATTAATGGTCAATCATCACTGTTTCCCATTGTATGGTCCAGCTGAGAATTGGATCTGCTTCATTTTTAGATTCATACCCTAAAATGATCTGTAAAAACTGATGGACGGCATGGATATAAAATAAATACATCAAGGTGGACCCCACGGTAAGGGCCATACTGTCTTGAGTGAGGCCAAGGCCTCACCTAATCCGCTCATCTTTTAATGACATCTCTCTCTAAAAAAAAAAATACTTCTAATGACACCAATCCTTCATTCATGTTCACCACCTTTTGTTCTCCTTGCACTGAAAAAATACAGCCAATCCAAAACTCAAGTGGGCCACACCACAGGGAACAGTTGAGATGGGGACACCCACCATTAGAAACCTTCCAGATTGTATGTGGAGCCACCGTATTTCATATCTGCCATCTAATCCATTCAAAGATGCACCCCATTCAAACAACGGACACAAATCTTCCCATCCAAAAACTCAGATGGGCAGCAAAATTCGATCTTTAAAGGTTTGAATGATTTTGCGTTGAGAGACTCAGCTGAGCTTTGGGATCTGAGGAGAATAGGTGTACATGATGTATTGGACGTCATTGAATCACCACCGTGGACCCAGCCTCTTTTTTCTATTGTTTTATATATATATATATATATATAAAATTAGTAATTAGTAATTACAATAAACATTTTTAAATATTTTATTTTTGGCAAGATTTTCCCAATAATATCTGAAGAAAAACCTCTTAATTTGAAAATCTCCGAAGATATTTCAGGGCTGAGAAATTGCCGAGAATGAGATTTGTTACTGTGGTTTTTTAGCACAGAAGTGATTGACATTTTGATCAATGGGATTATAGGAATAGAAAATTCAGATATATCATTAGAGAAGGATAAGAGAAAAATAATAAGAAACTATGTACCTCTGTACCTTTTGCAGAGGAATTATATGCAGTACTCCCAAGTTATGAAGACCATCCATTGTCAAAATAAAGGCACATGGGCATGTTCTTACAGATACATTGCTCCATGTGATGAAGCACCTTACAGATACACTGCTCCATGTGATCAAGCACCCTTTTAACCCTTTTGAACAACTCCAGGTAGTAGGTGCTATGGTGTCATTGTTGATGTATCCTGTAAATGGGAAGCAGCCATGTCATACATGACATGTTTATCTTTTTTCTATCGTTGAAGACGGGTTCAGATCTGCAACCTCATCTATTGTGTGCTTACACACACACACACACACTTAGATGATGAGTAGTGTCTGTGAGGTACATGCAGGGTGTTAGATGTGATGCCTTTTTAGAAGCCTGATTCACCAACATGCCCATACACATATATTAGAAATATTAAAATTAGTTCTATGTTTAAAAAAACAAAATGAAACAAATAATAATCAACCCTTAACTTACGTCATTGATATGTAAAAAGAAAAAATAAATAAAATACAATAACAGCCGAAAGACACTTCCTGTCCAACTGTGTAGACACGGTGCTACATCTCTAAAAGACATGTCCCAGTTAGAAAGAGCAAAATCTCCTACACCCACCGAAGACAAGCATATTGGTAAGATGGGAATGAAGATTAGAACAGAAGAAAGAGAGAAAATAGTGCAGATGACACAATCAGCAAAACTTGGGTTCACCTTTAAAGAATGTGGGAAACTGATAGAATTTGTAAGGTATAGAGTAAGAAGGGTTGAAACCAATGAAAGAAGTATGGTTAATGGCCTGTTATAAGCATTACCAATGTCATATAGATGCAAATTTCACTTTCTCAAGGCAACTACGCAAAGACAGAGACATAAGGCATGGGCTATAGGGAAGTATATGAAGGTGAAAACAACGAAAAAACCAAGAAGAAGAAGAGGGGAAGGAAGAACATTATGTTCAAATAACATATCATGGCAACAAAAACTATGTTCGGTGCAATAGCCAGAGTCTGGAAAATAGGTTTCGCAGGGCATATCAGTTCATCTTCGTCCTGAATATATGCGGTGCATAAGTCCATATCAGCAAATTTTTTAAGGCAAAAAAAATGTGGAAAATATCAGAAACAGGTATTAATAGGAAAGCCAAAAATCTATCATTTGTTGGTGTTTTTCATGTGTATTACACGGCTATCGGACAATTCTTTGGTAAGAATGCTATCAGTTGGCCTCACTAGTTGAAAGCTGAATTCTTGAGTTTTTGACCTCTAAATTTGGTTTTAAAGCTTATAAATTAGAACTACTTTGGTCGATCACCATTTCTATTGTAAAGGGTTCATTACCATTTTAACCAAAACATCATGAGAATCACTTCAAATGCCTTTGGAATTAAAATATCCTTGATTACAGTCACAAATATTGTGAGGAAGATGTAATGAGAATATTATACTTACTATAAGTAAATTATCTGCTTTATAACCCACATCTCAGAAGAATTTAACTGATATGTGGTCATTACAAACATGACTAGCAAATGAATTCCTCTCCAATTCAATTCATTGAATCGTACGTCCAAATCTTGTGTTTTGATCTTCAAAATAGGCCTAGATCTACTAGAAAATGAGTTACTAGCCTTTACTCTTGAAATGAAGAAAATACAGAAAAAATGTGATGAGAAAGTGAATTTTTTTAGAAAACACCCTTTTATACATATTTTGGCAGTGTCAAAGATCTACGCCCATATTGGTAAGCCTACCGATTTTTGAAGTGGGTCAATTTCACCCTCATATCGACTTCTGTAATGGCTCATACAGATATATTATGCTCATACTGACTAATACTATACATATGCTTGGAAATGCAAGCTAAGAACTGCTTCTCCCATGCTTATTGCAAGGCATGTTACTCGAGCATTTACAATGGTTGTGGCATCCAGTGTTCCAAAAATCGGTGATATTATTAATAATACCATTGACATTGACAGTATTGCCAAGTCAGCAATATCGAAACTGATGAAAACTTAAAAAGTTTTAAAATATTGCCAATAGTTTTAATAATATTGGGAAAATAAGTTCTCACTAGTACCAGTGATACTATCGATCCCTGATACCAGTGATAGTATTCCATATATCAGGAAAACATTTGTAAACAGGCGAAAATTGACAAAAAATTAGAAAAATCTCCATTTTTTTTTCTTTTTACAATTTTGTTCCTTGGGTGATTTTGACCACTCTTGATTTTGAGTAATCCAAGTTTGGATTTGAGGAGAAATCTCGACTTGAAATGAAGACAGCCGAAACTCAAAGGTGACAAAAATCCACAAACTTTTTTTTTTCAAATGTTAGCAGGGATTCATAGCGAAGAAATTAACATTTAAGTTAAAAAATACGAGAAATTGGTGAAATCCTAATTCTTCCATTTTTTGTATTGAAAAATGTATTTTTTGCTGTTAATTAATGTTGAAATTTTATATCTTTTAACAACACATGGTTTTGTATATTTATTTTATATTATTTTTTTCAACAACACATGGTTTGGGCCCTCTAAAATGAAAACTTATTATGTATAGCTTTTTTTTTGCAATAATTATATTTTTACATGTGTAAACATGTATCTTTTAACATCTTCTGAAGTTTCACTGAAAATTTCCACCTTTTTTCCGACATTTCCCCAATATTTCCCTCAAGCAATGATATCTAAATATCGACAATAATATTGACAATACCGATGCATGTTTTCGTATCTCTAGTCATCGATACATGTAACGATATCGGTACTCTGAACACTGGTTGCATCCATATTCTACTTCAAACTATTGTGTAAAAGCCTCACCTTTCACTCATAAATGACTTCCCCTGCATTTTCATTAGCAGGGCACACAGCTGAAGAAAGACAATAGGACATGGCACACAACTCCACTCATCTCAGTGCAACACAACTACCGCACAAGTCATAACAAACCAGATTTCTTTGGTGCCCAGGGATCAATACTGTTGTTTTGTTCATCTCCAACTGAACTTCCCCAAACTTTCACAAGTCTTTCATCCAAGGATCAATACTGTTGTTTGGCTCATCTCCAACTAAGCTTTCCCATACTTTTGCAAGTCATTCATCCACAAACAATGCGTGTCTCATGGTCTACAGCACACTAGTCTGACATTCAATGACCCCAAGTTCATAGTTCATCTTGTTTAGAGCCTAGTAAATGCAAGACATTAACATCCTCCACTGTAGATTATTTGGACCGAGAAAAGAGTCACTATAATTTAGTTGACGGAGAATGATCATACAATACACGATATTGATACAGTCAAGCCCTTCAAGAAGTATAATCCTACAATGTTCTGACCATGAAATCCAATCATACCAACAATGTGATGACCATGCAATCCCAATTACAAGGTAGATACAAAGAAGAGGTTGCAGCTGAGATGAGATCATGATTCCAACCATACCAAGGCGAGGCATCATCATGATCTTGAAATTTCAAGATCTGGCTAACCACATAATGATGAATTCCAACATTTCATGGATATCGCTAATCGTCTAATGATAAGGAACCACCCCACTCCAATTCTGTGATTCTTGTATAATGCATGTAGTAAAACAATCACGCATCTCTCGAGTAGCATCAGTGATTCACTCCTAATTACCTACTGCCCTCACTAGTTCTCCATGAACATGTTAAACTTATCTTTGGTTCTCGATGCTAAAGCAATGAATCATGGACATCTAATTAAGGCAATCTTAGTAATCCAATTCCTGATAGAGGTTTTGGTATAATGGGTGATGGAAAAACAGTACCTACACATCGCCACTGCATCAACTCCATTCTTTTCTGTAGAAATGTTAAAATCCCAAACTATTTCTTGTTCCTAACATGACAATAAATCTTGTATTCTAGCTACAAGATTTCATTTACCGTCTTGAAATCCTAGTTGATGTCTGAACAGATCATCCATTAAGCTATAAGTTGGCTAGAAGACAGAAGCAGGACTATGACGTATACATGCCAAAAGGCAGCCACATTTATGCTGTCTCAAGGCATTCATGATTCATCTGTTTCAAATGCAATTTGGTACAACAATGGCAAATGATGCTAATTTATCTAAAAACCTATGATACAAGCAATTACGGTTGGTTCCCCTCTCAGTTGACAAGTTGAGCAAAATAGTGCACTGTTTTCTTAGTAATAAAATGGTTAGGATTAATCGTAGGGTGTATTTGAGATATGCAAACAGTCTTAGGCATGATTGATCCATGTATGAAGTATGGGTGGAAATGAAGGAATCAACTCCATTCTACAAGCACCACAAAAGGCACATTCCAGGCTCACTTCAGATTCCACTACCCTTCGCTCACATCAATGAGTATAGGCAACAGAAAGATTAAAACAACACAAGAAAAAAAAAAAGGAAGAAGAAGAAGAAGAAGAAGGGATATAATGAGGCAGGTCCATAGCCCACCTAGGCTCACAGCCCTTCGTAAAGCCCAACATATGCTGATTCTGGACTGTTCATTTATAAATTTGGGGTCTAAATATCAAGATTTTTAATTTACTATCTGTGAAGAATATGGGGTCGATTTTAAAATGTGATTTAAGAAATGGGGAGATTTAAGGGCTAATTTGAAGATGTTATCGAACATTTGGAGAATTATTTCCTAGATTTGTTTTTACAATTATTAGGCTTTTGCTATCTTAGGCAAATTACATTGATTTGAAATCAAACTCTTAGTTGGGAGGATTCTCATTAGAGATTTATTTAGGGTCCATAAAAAAGTGTGGTGCAGGAAGTAGACATTCCAAATTTTTTAAATGTGAGTTTTCTTAAATATTGTAAGAAGAAGTCTAATATCAATAAAGCTATTTCTCCCTCTCTACTCAAATATTCTTGTTGGTGTAGCCTTATCTATTTCTTTGCAATCAGAGTGTCGAAATCTCATTAACTTGATAACCGGGTGGCACCATTTTGGTATCAGAGTGGGTGATTGTTAGGTTATTGCCAACTTTACATCATCTCCAAGTAGATTGAATCCTTCAATTGACCCATCCACTTACAGAGCATGTTAGATCAACTCATGCATGTGGTAGACAAATGTCACTACTAATCAAGTGAGGAAGCTCCAGCCTGTAGGGAATCAAGAGACCGAAATTGGAGCACGCGGACACATAGGGGAAGGTCCCCAAACTCCCCACTAAGGTCCTAACCAACAACAGGTGGCCTCGGGTTTTAAAGAAACCAATGATCGAATCTTTTGATTGTTGGAACATTACAAAGAACTTGGAATTGAAGTAGAAATTCTGAAAATGACAAAGAGATCCATTGAGTCAAAGGAAGAGCTGATATTTGAGGTGATTGATGCATTAACGTTGGACCTACACTTGAATTCGCCAATAGATCAATTGATGAATCCACTAATAGTAGCAATCAAATTTATAGACATGCAAATAGGTCTCAACACTCAAATTGAAGCACCTTTGCAAAAGATGATTGTGGCATGAAAAAGCAACAAATATTTCGGAATCCACAAAAAACTATAACGTTACGCCAAACAAGTTGGTACCCATAAAAGCACAAGCGTAATGGACATATCATCTATAGTGGCCTTCAACAAAGGTTGTGCAAAAGATGATGCTTAGGTTGCACCACCAGCTTCCACCAAAGAAGATCTGTTGAAGAGGTAGTAGTTCCAACTCGGGGACGAGTTCTTTGAATTCCAAGGAGAATTGATGCAGGTCCACAGCCTACCTAAGCCCACGACTCACAATAAGGCCCAACATGTGCTGATTTTGGACTGTTTATTTATAGATTTGGAGTCTCAATATCAAGATTTTCAATTTACTATTTGTGAAAAACATGGGAGTTGATTTAAAGATGTGATTGAAGATCTAGAGAGATTTGATTGAATAGGCGCTAATTTGAAGATGTGATTGAAGATTTTGAGGATCATTTCCTAGAATTGCTTTTACTATTATTAGGCTTTTATATCTTAGGTAGATTAGATTGGTTTGAAACCAATCTCTTAGTTGGAGGGATTCTCATTAGAGATTTATTTAAGGTCTATAAAAAGGAGAGGTGGCATAAGAAGTAGGCATTCCAAATTTTCAAGTGCGAGTTTTCCCAAGTATAGTGAGAAAAAATTTGATTTCCAAGTTTTTTTATTTCTTCCTCTACTCAAATATTCTTGCAGGCGCACTCTTAAAAACAGAAAAGATGAAAGCAACAATGCTTGTAACAATATGATCAAGGCAGCAACAGCTCCAGCAAACTGATGGGCCACTTACCAAACACAGATCTTCAAAGGAATGGTGATGAACAAACCCTGCAGTGCATCACTTGGTGTGCAACAAACGGTGGGGCCATATTGCGGGGCACTGACGATCTGTACCAGTGGGGAATGGACGATGTAGTAGAGGTCATCAACACCATATGTAGCAGCGCTCCTGACGATGATGAAGACATCAGGTTAGTGGGCTAATTTTTTTCCTTTTTTTCTTTTTTTTTAACAACCAGATCTGTATCTAACAATGATCAGATCCTGTGCCTATGGTAGCAACATTCCAGCCTCTCGAAAAATCCAGGATCAAACTAATCCCTGAGAAGAAGCAGATGCAACAACGTTTTATGCCATTAACAGCCACCAGTGGTGCAGAACCCAACTGGTTCTGCAAAAAAAACAAAAAGGAGATGAAGGCCTTTACTCAATCAAACCAGCAATCGAGAAATGCTCCAAGGTAAAGGGATGCTCGACAGGTGATTGAATCTACCATGGGTAATGAAAATGTTGCTCTGACACCATATGGAGTTGCAAAGAAAGAACAAAGAAGAAGGTGAGAGAGAGAGGGTATGGGAGGAGATGTCTCACTACCCTAACCCTAGATACAATTAAATAGATGATATTAAAGAGTCTAAACCATGTGGCTCATTTGGGCCTAATAGGCTTCCAACATGGGCCGGCCTTACAATGCTGTCTATGCAAGCTTATTCATCTTAGTTCACTCACCTATTCAGCTCCTGGTTTTCTACAGTCCATTTCTTTGCAATATGAGTGTTGAAATCTCACTAACTCGATAACCAGATTGACAACTCAGTAATACAGAGTTGATTATGATGAGATCTCGACATACTTTGCTAAATGACCATGCCAGCTGTAGAAAGCTGGGTTCACAAGAAGACGAACCTTCATGAGAAGCTAAAAGAAAAGGTGCACAATACAATCACCTTACTACAAAGATCCATGTCATAGGAATCTGTCTGTAGTTTGAAGAATCCAGATAGGAGTGAAACACAAACCGACAGCCTAGTTATTTAGTTAATTACTTCCAGAGGACATCATTTGGAGAAGTGTTTTATCCAAAGAAATCTTCTCATAGTGTGCCACACTGGCATCTATACTCAAGAGTGCACCTGTGAGTCCCAAGGAGGAAATTCTGTTTGCAGGGCTCATCCCCAGTTACCAATAGGAGCTAAATAAACAATAAAGGACGAAAATGAAATAACAGGCAAAACTTCTGTAAAATGCTTTTCACAAACTGAGTATCTATAAAACAAACAGCACTACATCTAACCTATGGATTAGGTGGACACAAAACAGTCCAGTGTCACAAGAAAATACGAGCTGCAATGTACATGACTGTGCCTTTCAAAGTAAATCACGGCAGAAGCACTGACCTCTGAATGTATTTTTGATGAATCTGCACAGCATCAGAGTAATGACAAATGCAAGAAATTGATATGGACATAGGACAACTGTGCCCTAATAAGTTAGTGGAAATCACCAACAAAAGTTTGATATAAAACCCACCTCAAGATTTTAAATACAAAAGAAATGTGGAACTGTCACAACCATATGCAGATCAAAACAGGAAGCATGCTCCGAAAGGAAGACACGAAGAGGAAGAATGAAGGAGTAAATTGGAAAATGACATCATCAAGGAATACTCGTACACCAACCTAAGGTAAAAACAAATACACGAATTAATGAACAAGGTAAATTAATGTTACAATAGCATAACCAGTTCCATTTACAGCCAATGCTCATAAAAGAAATGAGCCCAAAACATGGAAGATATACATTACAAGATCAAACTAGCCATACCTCTTCCCTATGTGGAGTGCTACACAGCCAACAAGCCATCTCGGAAGTTGCAGATTTTTTATTTTTTTTTTAAAAAAAAAAACAATGCTCTGAAAGGTGATCTACATTCTTCTGTTATATTCTTTCAGCAGGAGTGAGTTGCCCCATCTGTTCCGTGAGATGATCTACACTCTTCCTGTTCCACCAAAAGTTCCCAACTTCACCTGGCTTGCTTTCACTCCTGCCATCACCATCCCGCCTTTGTGACTGGACCTCCTGGGTATCTGATGAACCAGGAGTCTCTGTTAAGAACTGTTCCCAGAACACATCATTCACCCCAGTCGGTGCAGTACTAGCTACCGTGACACGTTCCTTCGATGATGGAACCTCAACAGAGGGCTTGGCATTGACATCTATGCCAGCCTTAAGCCGAATATCCATATGAACTTGAATAGGAGAAAGGGACGGGCTTTCTGCGTAACTTGTAGAGTCTGTCAATTCCGGAGAGGACTGCATATCTCGTGAAAGAGGTGAAGATGGATGTAGTTTTGGTGATTGGGGTTGCATATTTATGTCTGGCTCACCAGATGATGCATGCATTTCAGTAAGAACAACTCCAGAAGGTTGCCACTGCACACCATTACTATACATTTCTTCACCAGAAGCATGACTGACCCCACGGAAAAAATTCTCCCAGGAATTAATGGATGACTCCATCTTCTCAAATGGCTCCACATTTAATACCTGCACCGAAATAATATCTGGTTTCTCTTTCATTCCTGCCTGGAAAGACGTGATCCGGTTATCTTCCATACTGGCTTCATCACAGAAATAATCAGGCTTTGGCAATCTTCTCTTTTTGTTGTGTTTTTCAGACTGTTGCATAAGATTGGAGAGAAACCCTGGTTTCTGCACAATCCGTGTCAAGAAAGCCATCATCTGCCGCTGGCGGTGTTCCATGTGATGCAACCGCTCCTCTAGAGACTGCATCTGCAAATCCATCCCCTGCTGCTGCTCCGTGTGCTTTTGTAGTTCCAAAAGAAGAGCACTCTTTTCATGTTTCAACCTCTCGATTTCCTCCTCAAGTTCCTGCTTCTCTGTTTCAGATAATGCCCCCAAAGCATTGCCTTGTGCTTGGTTATGTTGTTGGGAGTGGCTGTGTATCGGCTTGCGTCTGTGAATATTTTTTAGAAGGTGTTTCTGACCTCTTAAAAACTCCTCATTTGCAAATTCCCACTGATCCGGGTCTATTTTTCTAAAACCCTGGTAAAAGAGGGAAGACACTTAAACTCAAACAGAAAGAACAGAAGTTCACCAATACATAAATCGAACGAAAAAAGAAGCAACAAAAAACTTTTCATAGTTCACCCTTTTACATTAATGGAGTTATAATAGACTCTCTTTTTTCCCAAGATGGATAATGGGCTATACAGTTGTGGTTATATTAAGCAAAAAGCAGTACAAATGTGTTGCTGCATAATCTGTATCAATTATCATAATAGCACAGCAACATGATTTGGAAGAATCCACCCAACATAGAAATGGGCGAACATCACTCCAGATTTTGAACAAGACAACCAGATAGAACAAAGTATTTGCCATGTTAATGTTTTCAACACATGCACGCCCACACAAACGAAAATAGAAACATGAGCGCTTCTTAAATAAAATGGATCTCAACATTCAACACTAAGGGTGTGTTTGGAAGTACCCCCAAATCGACATCTGGCTAAATGTGCAGCGGGAATGATATTGTTTTGAACTTCCAGAGCATTTGGGGCGTCGTCAAATATGAAATACAAATGGGTGGTAGTCTGCTTTCCATTTTTCCACGCCAAAATAACTATTCTACTTGTTCTCAACCAGTAGATAAGGGTGAAATATCCATTTTCATTGACGCAGTCTGCCTACCTGATTCCTGAGGTACTTCCAAACATACCATATAAATACTGAAAATACTTGAAATCAAAAATGGAATAAAAGCCTGAAACTATAACATGACTTGCTAACATTTAACTTCAATACATTGAATCACTGAGGTTAAGTCTGTATGCTCAATCTCAATAGAACTGAACTTCAATAACCTGATACAACACAGATGGAATTACCTAAGTGGGAGCAGCCCAAGTAGCAACATTCCAATCCACATCCATAGCCGAACACCTCACAGATATTCGTTGAGTTTCAACATGAACATGAAATCATCACAATTCCAATTTGGAGGAAACTTCCTCATGATGAATGAGTTGGTGTTATCAGTGATTGGATCATTTTCATTTTTTGAATTGAATTAATACAGTTCGAGTCAATTAAGCATTGCAATGTAGAATTAGGGTAAATTTGGAAGTTCCCAGTTCCAAAGGTCAAACAATTCACAAGCAACAGAACCCAAGTAAGCCATTTTCAGGAATTTCCCAGATCATATCTCACCATTAATTCAGGTTGGGAAAAGGCGGAAGAAACAGAACAACATAGTTCTGGTTCTGAATTGCCGTATTTCTGGCATTTGGCACTACATCCAAAAGCGGCCTAAACTACGATTTCGTTAACTTATAAATGTATATATATATATATATATATATATATATATATATATATATATATATATATATATATATATATATATATAAACCATCATAAAAATCACACCAAAACACTTCAACCTTTGACTCACATATGTATTGAGCTGCCTGACAAAGCTCGAGAAATTATTGTGCTTGAAGTACTTGGGCAGCAAATCCCTTGCAAACTCCAACGGATTCCACACAATGAAGCTGTTGTTACCTGCACTCCATGAGACAACTGAGTTCGTGGATGGGTCATCCACCATTTCGTACGTCTTGGTGAGGAAAGGCGGCGGCCCATTCGAACCTCCCTGTGGCCCATCCATCCCAAAAAAAAACGACAATTGCAAAGCAATCTCACAACTGGATATCAAAAACACCACAAACCCAATTCATCTCCAATCAAATTCGATAACGTCCATAGAAACTGCAAATTCCTCAATCCCAACCTCTATTTCTCTCGCGAATTGAAATCCACCTAAAATCAAATCCCGAAACATTACTTCAACATTCAAAGAAAAATAAAAAAAGCTCGAATTAATCAATTTAAAGAAGGAAATTATTATTTTATTTTTTTTAAAAGAAGATGAAGAAAAGGCAAGAGAAAGTGGCAAAAAAGCGAGCTTCTTTTTTAGGGTTTTGAAGCTTACCTTTTGGAGAGAGAGAGAGAGAGAGAGAGAGAGAGAGCGAGAGAGATCTTATTCTATATGAGATGTGATTCAAAAGCTGTTGGAAATTTAGGGTTTTCCTTTATAGTCTTTTGGGTCGTGGAATTTTCTGTAATAATGAGAGACATAGAAGGGTGAGAAAGGAAATGAAAGATTTTGCAGGTTTTGACTCTATGGAGATTTGAGATTTTGGAGGATTTTCTTTTTTCTTCTTTTTCACGAGCTTCTCTTGATAGACTTCTGCAGTGTCATCTTACTTTTTTCCTCTCTCTTTCAGTTCTTCATTTTTTGGATATGAGCTGATATTTACACCCCTCTTCTTGATCGATGCGCTCTTTCTTGTAATTTTTTGGTAACATAATGGTACATCTTTTTAATGTTTTATCTATTGAAGTAGTAAGAAAAGGGGTGTTTGCCACGATGGCTGGTTAGGTGCGGCCCCGGACCTACCCAAGACAGTGCGATACTTACTTTGGGGCCCACCTTGATATATCTATTTTATATCCACGCCGTTCATCCGTTTTTCCGTAACATTTTAGGGAATGACAATAAAAATGAAGTCAGGTGGACCATACTATAAGAAACAGTAGTGATTTAACGCCACATCATTACAAACTTCTTAGGCCTCACCGTAACGTTTCTGTTACGTTGATATTCCATCGAACCTGTTGATAATGTCACAAACCTGGATGAAGGGAAAAAATAAATATCGGCTTCATCCCAAACTCTTGTGGCTCATAAACAAGTTGTAATGGTCAATCACTACTGTTTGATATGGTGTAGTCCACCTGAGATTTGAATTTATTTCTTTTCCGGATTTATGACCTAAAATAATCCGGAAAAACGGATGGACGAAGTGGACATAGAATACATGAATCGAGGTAGGCTCCAAGACCGTCTTGAGTGAGGGCGGGCCCGCACCGAATCCGCTCTCGGGTACATCATTTAGATGTCAGATCTCATTCTCCTTATTTTATTGCTTGGGGATTATGTGAGGCGCAGATTGGGTACTAACCGACTCGTACCGGACACGGATTGCGTCCAATAATCCGTCCGGGCAGAGCTCTATGGGGCCCACCTTGATTTAAGTTTTTTATCCAGGACGTTCATCGCTTTTCTCAGATCATTTTAAGGCATGATCCTAAAAAATGAAGCAGGTCCACAGCACCAATGGACCACACCAAAGGAAGCTGTAGTGATAATGACACCCACCATTGAAACATTTCTAAGGGCCAGCGTGATGTTATTTTTACCATCCAACCTATTCATAATGTCATGCAGACGTGAATGAAGTGAAAACACAAATATCAGCTTGATCTGAAACTTCTGCAGCTCCCAAGAAGTTTTTAATGGTTTACGTTTAATCCCCACCTTGTGGTCCACTTAATCCCTAGGACTGTCTAATTTTTTGGCACAGCGTTAAAATGATCTGAGAAAAAATATAAACGGTCTGGATAAAACACTTAAATCACTTTGAGCCCAACGGAGCCATGCCCGGACGGATTACTGTCCGGGAGGGGGTAGGACGGAATCCGCGTCCACCGATACCTAGCCAGAGACTGATGGTCCTGTCGGGGGCTCTGTGGGACTCCTTTTGATGTATGTGTCTTATCCGTGCCGTTCATAAATTTTTAAAAATTATTTTACATGAATTTATAAAAAATTAGTCATATATAAATCTCGAGTGGACCACACTGTGGAAACAGTGGATATTAAATGCCTACAGCCCAAAACCTCTTGGGGCCACAGAAGTTTTGGATCAAGCTGATATTTATGTTTTCCCTTCATCCAGGTCTATGTGACCTTATAAACAGGTTGGATGGAAAATAAAAATCAAATTAGCCCTAGGAAGGTTTCAACGGTGGGTTCATTGTGACTACTGCTCCCTGTGGTCTGGTCCACTCGAGCCTTCAATTTTCCTCCTTTTTGGGATCATACTTTAAAATGGTCTGTCAAAATGAATGAACGGCTTGGATGAAACGAATATATCACGGTAGACCCCACAGAACTCTTGACAGTAGCGTCAGTCTCTAGGTATGTACTGGTGGGGATAGTACCCAATCCACGTCCGATAATGTGAGGGGAATCTATAGTAATATATTCGCTCGTATGAGATGGACGGCAGCCGTTTTCCACGTGCTTGCTTACATGGTATACTAATGAAAGATCTAGACCGTTCACCAGCCACTACTATTATTAAAGAAAAAATAATAATTGTTGTTATAGTAATGAAACAATACATGTGTACGAAAAATATGGACAAATGGTCATTTTATCTCTCGTTTTATTATGGCCTAATAACTGAGTGGTCCAGCCTCACATTCGGACGAGAGCATTCCCCCAATATCTGATAGATGGATCACATTCCAGGCACGTACACCATGTTGACGCTTACCACTCCATCATACTACTGGTCACATTGCATTCCTCCCGAGAAATTGTATGATCCTCAACCCGAGGATCACGCATGAGCCCATGAATAAGGCAGATCCAAATCTAACGTTCACCACATCACATTAAAGAGTGGTGATTAAACGGCTACCGTTAAAAACTTATTTGGAGTATAGAAATTTTAGATCAACCTGATATTTGTGTTTTTCTTTCATACATGTATGTATGACCTAATCAATAGGTCAGAGGGCAAATATACATGACAGAGGGTCACATGAAGTTTTTAATAGTTGGAGTTCAATCACAGTTACTTCCTGTGGTGGGGACCTGTGGTTTTTATCTAATTCATTTTTTGGCCCATGAAATAAAATGATCTGACGGATGGACCTACGGCATTAAAACATCCTGGCCACAAATGCTGGCCGCTTTCCCATTGAAGAGGACCATTTGCTCCATTTTCATTCCTAGCCATCCATTTGCAGGTCGGAAAAATAGAGGATGGGATTGTCCTAACGAGGAATCTGCCACTGTGGTCCCTGCGAGAATGGACCCAACAGAACAATGATATGGGCCACTAAATAAATGGCCTTACTGCTATGAAAATAGAAGTGGCGTATCATTGGACCGCGGATCTAAATCCTTCATTAATTAGGGATGCCGATTTCTTTGGCAGGAAGTTCCTGCGCTGGGAACGCAGGTGCGGCCACTGGGATGTTTGTGATAAATCCCTACCGTTCATCTGTTTCGTGAGTTCATTTTAGGACATGTGGCCAAAAATGAATCGTATATAATGCTCAAGTGGGGCGAACATGTGATAATTAGACGTCCACAGCTGAAATATTTGTGAGGCCACAAAAGTTTTAAATCATGTTAATATTTGTGTTTTCATTTCATACCAGTAGAAATGAAGTTATTAACGGTATGGATGGCATATAAACATCACTGTCGAACTGAGGGAAGTTTCAACGGTAGGAATTTCCCTCACCACCTTTTCCTTTAGTATGGCCCACTTGAATCTTTGATCCCTTTCCATTTTGGTCTAACCTCCTAAAATTAGCTCACAAAACAGATGGTCGGAGTGGATTCCTGATAAACATCACAGTGGGCCCACCTAAGCTCACAGTACAGAAACTTCCTGCCAAAGGCTTTTCGAAAAATTCGCGTGTACACGGAGCGCGGATTGGCTGGTGTACCAGACAACAGTGAGGACGCGGATTTCCGAGAAAGCCTTTCCCACGAAGTTCATGCGAAAGCCTTTCATAAGAAGTTCCTGCGTAAGGGCACTGGGAGGCGCCCACTGCCATGTTTGTTTGATATCTATCTCGTTCATCCGTTCTGCGACAAATGATAAAATTTTAGGTGGATCCAAAACTCAAGTCGACCAGACGAGTGGAAAATTTTAGGAAAGAAATACCTACCATTGAAACCTTCCTGGGATCCACCTTGATGTTTATATGTCATTCAAACCGTTTATAAGGTCTCTACCATTGGGATGAAGTGAAAATACTAAAAATTTAGCCTAAAGAAAAGCTCTATAGCCATAAGAATGTTTCAACGGTTCTAACTGAATATCCACTGATTCTTTTTGTATGGTCTACTTGAGTTTTGAATACACTTCATTTTGGTCATATATCCTAAAATTATCTCACCAAACGAATAAACGGGATAGATGTCCCAGGAGCATGGTTATGGGTCCCACTCAAAATCCTTGTGCAGGAACTTCTTACGAAAAGCTTTCGCAGGAAATCCGCATCCGTAGATACGTGTCGTGCGAAGATAAGCACTGATAGTCCTCGAGGAGATCAAAGTTATATGCCCCCACAAAGTTATATGCCCCCACAATGATGTATTTATTATATCCACATTGTATTTATTTTTCGAGATCATTTTAGAGCATTAGCCAAAAAAATTAATCATTTCTAAAGTTCAAATGGACCACATCAAAAATAGTAGCAGGATAATGATTTTCATTGTTGAAAATTTTGTAGGGCCCACTATAATATTTATTTTCCATCCAATTTGTTAATAAGGTCAAAAATACCCATATGAATAAGAATTTCATATTGATCCAAAACTTCTATAGCCCAAAAAAAAAATTTTAGTGATATCTTTTAATACCCTACTACTTTCTTCAATATGGTTCACTTGATATTTAGATCGGCCTTATTTTCCTACCCAAGCCTTAAGACTATTTCTCAAAATGAATAGTCATTTTCCATACAACACATATTTCTTTGTATGGCCCAAAGAACATGCGGACGTCGGTACAGCTGTTATATGGTACTTAGTACACCAGCCATTCCATTTCCACTCTCCTTGCCACCAGCCACGTGGCTGGTGATGGGTGCACTGTGGGCCCCACTATGATGTATATGTTTCATCTATTTTTACGTATCATTTTATGGGGATATAAATCTCATGTGGACTACTCCACAATAAAACAATAGTGATTGGATATCTACCATTAAAATCCTCCTAAGGCACATTGTATAGTTTATTTGACATCCAATTTGTTGATTAGGTTATACAGACTTAGATGAAGGGAAAAAACAAAGATCAGCTTGATCCAAAACTTTTATAGCCCCTAAAAAGTTTTCAATGGTCCACACTCATTCAACACTCTTTCCTGTAATGTGGTCTACTTAAGACTGGAATATATCTCATTTTTGGCCTCATATGATAAAATGATCTAGAAAAATAAATGGACGGCATGGATGAAATACATACATCATGATGGGGTCCACAGAGCAAAGACCATCAGCCATTGGCCGGTGGCAGGGCGAGAAGCCAATCCGTTTCCGGGGGAGTAGCCAATCCGTTTCCTACACAATCTTCGGGCGATCCAAGTGGGCCCAGGGTTCGGTGATCCGGCCTTGGGAGTTGGGACTATTACATGCCCCCAAAATTTCTCAGACCGGACTTGGTAGGGTGATTCGCGCGATGAGAGATTAAAGAGGATACTTGCACACATGCAGTCATGGTACTCATGTGAGTCATCTGAGCCATTCATCAAGTGAATCTTTTCGTGTATATTCCATGACCCAAAATTAAAGTGGGTCCACTCATCAGATAGCATCACATGCACAAGAAAAATCGATGGTTAATAAATAAATGTTTGATTATCTAAATAGAACATACCCATTTCGCTGGGAGACCAGCTTGCTTTTGGGACACAACATGTTCATGGTGGCCTCTGCTTGATAAGAAGCCCTGATCTCTCACATGTGTGAGGATCAGCACGTGTGTCGCAAATAACCTTACATCTATCGGTTACAGGTGGGCAGATATTAGTGATCCAACCGTTGGTCGCAGTTCGTTTCGAATTTGTCGCCGCTCAGAATCCGGCTTGTGACGCCACTGACCGGGGCGAGGGGCTGAGACGGTCCAATGATTTTAACGGTCATGTTTTCGTTTCTAACATAACTGTCCTTGAAATCAAGTTTTGGTGATGATCCTGACATGTGGTGTAAGAGATGAATGTCAGCCATTGGAAATTTCCCTTTCATGTTTTAAGTGCATCTGTATTGACGGTGATGGTGACAATCATCCATCATGGGTGAGCAGTTATGTTGCCGCCTTGGATCAGGAGGGATATGGTTCTAGTGCAAATCGAACGTAGATACTATTATACAATAATAGGGATTTCCCTCTTTGGATAGCCGAGCACCTATACAAGTAGAAGATAAAAGACACCCTGGTTAAAGTAGCAGATTCTCCGTCGCATGTCAAAGTTAGGCTAGTAATCACGATCTTAGTCATGCCAGAGGGTTTAGAGCGAGAAATTTTGCATACCTTTTCATGTCGATGGCTCTTCTTATTTATAGTGTTTAGGGGATAAGGTGGGTGGCCCGCCATCTCAGGCACGATCTTAACCATCTATGCGAAATGTGCACGAGTGATAGACGTTGACGGTTACCCTATAACTGTGCGGTGGATGGTTACGTGTGAGTGATGGGTGCCAGTAGTTACGCTGAATTTGCGCCCATTTGAAGACGATTATTTACCGAGCCAAGTAAAGAGGTCGGCACAGCCTCCTTTACACCGAGGAGGGGGATTGTCGTGTAGCTTGGTATGGATCGAAGAGTTTCCTTACATTTTCAAACATCATCCGGCACGCCATTGTTGCCCACCTCAGTTCGACCTTCGAAAGTGTAACGTCCTAGATTTTCACTGTTTTAGATTTTCAAAATTTCATGAATTTTTTTATGTAATTAACTTATATTACCACTTACTGACCATTAGCACTCAATGTTAGTTTATACACGGGTGGTACCAGTGAAGAGCCGCACAAGTTCGATTAACTAACCGTAAGAAGCCAACGAATCCGTTCAATCGTTTGAACATCAAGTTTAGCCTCATGACTTACTCACATAGGGCCTAAATCTAACCGATCCATCGCTAACTAATTAAGACGATCATAACTAAATTAAAAATCTAACCGAAACTGAGTCAAATAAGGCCCAGATCTTGACTAATAGATCAAATCAACCCCGTTACTCTTTTAGCATAAAATCGATGGTTTAAAGTAATCATGACCAAATCTTCACTTTCAATAATTATAAATAAGTCACACTATAAACATAGTTAATCCAAACCCTAATCATTGCCCACAAGAAATCTTAATACTTAATTTATTTCACAAATGCTCTGATTTTTCGAACAAGTTCTAGACCACTCATTAGTGGGCCACTAGTTCTAAAAATATAAAATAATGTCCATCTTTCTCGGCTCGATGTCCATCGTGGGAGTCGGACCTGAGTAATGTCCAGAACCGTTCAACTTGAGCCGAAGGACGAGTGCATGAGAAGTGCAAATACCCTAAAGGAAGAAGTTGAAACTTGAGTAAATTGAGTCGTCCACTCTTATACAAAGTTAAAAATTTTAAACCGTCGGTTTACAACCAAACTTCACACGTAAAGTAAGAATATTTCTCTTTTCATATCTGTATAGCCACGGTCTCGATCGACTATCGGTGACCGTTGAACAAACTTTTAATCATATCTGTCGATCGGCGCATCCAAATGGCGAGCCGATCATGTCCATACGTAGATCATCATTAAGATTAACTATCCTACGGTGTATGTCGACATGTACACCCCATAATGGACCCTAGAGGTTAAAAAAATTCTCTCATATGGCTAGTATGGTAAAAACCCAACCATTGAGGCCATTTATACTAAATCTGGCACTATATAAGGGCCTCATTTGGACACCCCATCTCTCCATACGAATTTACATCCTCCAAGGAAGAGAAAGAGAGAAATGGAAGGAGAAAGAAGAAGAGAAAAAGAGTGAGAGTAGGGTGGGGAAGCTTTAGTGCTTTCCTTCATTGGTTTCCTCCAATCAAAGCCCTGACATCGATCATTTTCCTCATCCGAATCCACCTCGTTTACAATTTAGAGGTAAGAAACAAACCTACTTCCTAACATTGGTCCTTTTTAAAATAGATTACATGAATCTCATATAGTTCTTAGTGTTTGTATAGGAATTTATGATTTTTTTCAAAATCTTTAACCATACGAACCTTGCATCCACCACCATAAGAGCAAGATTCTCAGGTAATCACCATTCTTCTCCATATATGGGTTTTGTATGCTAGGCCCTTGCATGTATCCTAACATGCGGGTGTATTTGACTGAGGATGTTGGTAAACCCTCTCGCGAGTCCAACACCCCTAGGACGATTCCGCAAGCCCTCAGCGACCTAAAGGTGCGGACCATTATCCCTAGGTGACCAAGTACCAATTTTAGGATAAATTTAATGATTTTGAATGTTAGAATGATGTGCATGAGTGATTTGAGGAAAAACTTAGTTAGAAACCTACATATTAGGTCCACCAACATCCATATAACGATAAATTGCTATTTGTTTGGTTTTCAACATGTTTAAGCATGAAATTGGTGTTGCATGATCACTCCTATTTGATTCTTGCATGATTTTTCCTATAACATGTATGATTGTATTATTTCTTGTTGTATTCTTGTACTATGAGTTGTGTGTTTTCCTTGGTCTTTTCGGTAATCCAGTACCACATGCACACATGTCTAACTCATGCTATTAAGAGTAGTCGCATTTATATTAACAATCTGAAACTTCATGGTCGATGTATTGTGCGCATGATTTCACTTGTGCTAGAAGATGAACTCTTAATTGTTAAAGTGTTATTGAATACAACTCATTCTCTGGGTTGGCTAGGAATTGAGAATTGTGAAGGTGGACTAGTTGGTTGGACTGCCCTATGACCATACTGACTGATTTGGGCTGACACGAATGGGTAACAGTAGTGGGACTACATGGGTTGCATTTATATTAACAACCTGAAACTTTATGGTCGATGTATTATGCACATGATTTCACTTGTGTTAGAACATGAACTCTTAATTGTTAAAGTGTTATTGAATACAACCCATTCTTTGGGTTGGCCAGGAACTGAGAATTGTGAGGGCGGATCAGTTGGTTGGACCGCCCTGTGACCAGACTGACTGATTTGGGCGGACACGAATGGGTAACAGTAGTGGGACTACATGGGTTGCTTGCACCCAATGTCGTGCGTTACGTGCTAGCCTGAACTTAGGCAGTCTAGTCCACCAACTGACCAACAATGCTTGTTAACTATGTTTGTTCACGCGTGTTTGGAACCAGGAACACCCCTCGCCCACTAACGCCCACTGACAATAGTTGGAAACTGATCCACAGTCTCGTGAGCCGACATGGTGGAATGAGATACTGTGTCCGAGCTGTCTGCCTATACTGAGGTGACGAGCCTCCCCGTAGTGACCGTGAGTGATCCCGCTTTCCAGCGCTCCCCATGTGCTTGCAATCGAGGGTGGGGCCCCGATGGTATGAAGGATCGCGGGGTCATGGCCTCATGGGTTGAGGGGTCCGAGCCTCGCAAATGAATAAAGGCATTGATATTATTAGGGTGTATCAGTTTTTCCAACCTGTTGGATGAACAAAATTAACTAAATACTCGGCTAACATTATTCATGCATCGCATTAGCTAGGATTTGACAACTCGGCAGTTGAAGTCGTAATGAGAGAGTATTGGTTATGCACGACCGTGAGACAAAGTCACTCGAGGGAGTGTTATGGGTGAGGTCATGCATCATACACAACTCATGCATACGCATTAACAAAGACTAGTTAATAATTTATGAATGTGTGTTTTTCATTAAATTCATCATGAAATTATTATTTGATATAACTTATGGCTGATGACACCCACTGAGTTAGCTGCTCACTCTCAATCTGGGGCGGTGTTTTAAAACACCAAGCAGACCTTTTACTAGTGCAAGTGAGGCGGAGCTCGACGAACCGAGCGGGTTGTTTATGGGTTGTTGAGTACAGATCTAGTGCACTATTTCTTTTGGGCATTTATTATATAAATTTTGTTAGGCGACGTGTCACGCCCCAAACTTAGAAACCGGGCTCACAAAATTCCGGATCGCCGAATCTGGCGCCGATAGCCTCCGTAGAACCCCATTCTCGGCTCCTAGCACCCATTCGCCAGGTTCTGATCCTGGGATGCTACGATGAGGATTTTCAACGTCAGTTTGATTTATAATAAGCATAACCAAAGACATAACCCACAAACAACAACTAAAAACTCCATTACATTTCCACTATGATCAATGTATAGGGCCCATGTTACAAGGCCCATTTTGATGTATTTTAAGACCCATGGGATTGGATCCATTTGATATATCCAAGGCCCATGGGATTAGGCACATTGGATGTATTTTAAGGCCCATGGGACTGGACCCACTTTGATGTATTCCAAGGCCTATGGGATTAGGCCCATTTGATATGTAAGGCCCAGTCGGTGTGACCCATTTGATATATATAAGGCCCATGGGTCGAGAACCATTGTTATGCAATCTAAGGCCCACGGGTTATGACCCATTGCAATGCACATAAGGCCCATTGGTGTGGTCCATTTATGTGGCCCATTTGATGAATAAAAGGCCCATATAACATGACCCATTTGATGTATTTAAGGCCCAATGGGATGTACCTAAGGTCCATTACAATGTGTGATCCCAACACAGATTATGTACGATGTTTACGACGATCGTATCTTGGGAGCAATGTTGGTTTGACGTTCACATTGCGAGTGTAATGCTGGTTGGATGTCTACATTACGACTCTCCTTAGGGCCCATTATTAGGCTCGTACTTATTATGTATAGGCCATCCGGGCCCATCTGCATTGTAAGGATAGTCCATTTCATCATAACATGTTTAGTATAGTTCCATGACTCATGATCATACGCATCATATGTATGCTTGATATGAGAGGTGACTGATCATAGCATATACCTTCGGGCAGGTTATTTATGGGCTCCTGATTAGGCGGTGTTGCCCTACATGATCGCACGTTACGTGTAAAGCTTTGCTGCTTCATTGAATAGTGTGATTCATGCATCTCGCATTGTGTGATATGGTTATTGTACGTCCTAGCGACATCGGGGTCGTAGCCTCCACAGATGCATCATGGTTGGCAAGTTGGATACCAAAAATCTTATTCTACATGGGGTGCTATAGATATCCCTGGGTAAAAGTCTCTAAACCCTTATGGTACCAAGAGGTTGCTCCAACATCTAGACCGAGTGGGTAGATGAGCATTGAGTGCCGAATATCAGATGGTTGCACTCTCTACTGTGTCATGGTCGGTTGGAAGGGGGTGCGGCCTTACCCGCCCGAGTGTAGGGGGCAAATGCTAGGCTGAGTCTGACCAGCTCGAGGAATGGGTCCGCTATCGACGAGTCGAACCCGATATTGGCAGACGAATAGTGAGGTCTCTTCCACTTACCTTATTGCGAGCGATGAGGTGGCGATCTGGTTTAGAGTGTACTAGACCCCGGTGATATTCCAGATTTGAACTGTATTGATGTCTAGACATAGGTGAGGATTTGTATGCTTGAGTTGCATTTCACATCGCATGACCTTGGGATGACCGATATCATTCATGTCTTGCATCGCATAGCTTTGGTATGACTAATGGTTTTCATGGATCCATCTGCATATTTCGCATTACTTTGATATTGCATGTTCATATTACTACCTTACGCACACACTTTCACCACCCTCTAAGCTTTCTATAAGCTTATGCACGACTGTTGCGTGCAGGTGACGTTGGGGCGCAGCAGCGCTGAGGCAGGAGTACTTTGCAGATCATTTTGGAGTTCTTGTTCTTCATCATTATATTTCCTTTTATGCTCATTGTACTTGTAAAGTTTTTGATTATAGTGAAAATGTAATGGAGTTTTTGGTTGTTATTTGTGGGTTATGCCTTTGGTTATGCTTATTACGAATCAAACTGACGTTGAAAATCCTCCTCATAGCATCCCAGGATCGGAACCTGGCGAATGGGTGTTAGGAGCCAGAATGGGGTTCTACGGAGGCTATCGGCGTTGGATTCGGCAATCAAAAATTTTGTGAGCCCGGTTTCTGAGTTTGGGGCGTGACAAAAGTTGGTATCAGAGCATAACTTGGGAATAACCAAGAACAACATTACATATTTGCTATGAGTGTAGAATGGCTGAGCCCCGAAGTTCGGTTAGCTTAGCGAACTTTCGTTAAAGACCCTTAACGTGCATGCCTTAGAGAGTTTTGAAGTTGATAGGCGCCTTCGCTCTTTCCTGTAGGACATGGCACGTGGGAGAGTGACCCGATCGACTCCCGCATCACCACCTGAGGATCCCCCTCCACCACCTGTGACTCCTGCATTATCACCTACGATGCCCGTTTACCACCAGATATTCCTACTGCCCATCCTGAGTATGTTGCTCCTCCACCAGAGATCGGTGCGAACCCGACCGTATCCGTGAGTGTCTCTCAGTTGCAGCAGATGTTACAGGCTGTGATGGCTGCACTTTAGGGACAGGGCAGGCAGCCAGTTGTTTCACCGGCTCAGGCAGAGCAGGAGTGCGCGAGCGCCCTCCTTCGTGAGTTTCGACGGCTCGATCCCCCGCGTTTTCAGGGTGAGCCAGACCCGACTGTAGCTGAGAGATGGCGTGTCGATGTGGAGAAGATATTTGAGACGATGGGATGTACGACTGAGCGGCGGTTCGAATAGCTGTATTTCTTCTCCATGGTGAGGCTAAGCACTGGTGGGCATCAGTTTTTCGAGCAGCGGGCGCCGACTTTATATGGACATGAGAGGATTTTGTGGATCGGTTTGACCGACAGTACTTCCCTGATCACATCCGATGACAGTGAGCGTTGGAGTTCGAGGCCCTGGTGCAGGGTAATATGACAGTGGCTCAGTATGCAGCTCGCTTTGTAACACTGTCCAGATTTGCACCATACCTAATAGATGATGAGGAGCGGAGAGCCCACCACTTCGAGGATGGCCTACGTTACGGTCTTCGCAGCCGTGTTATTAGGCATGAGCTTCTAACTTTTGAGGAAGTGGTGTGGAAGGCCCAGATTTTTGAGGTTGACTGGGCCGGTTCTCAGTCTGGGCGCGGTCAGAGGAGAGACCGGAAGAGGCAGGCTTCTTTCAATGACTCTCAGCAGCGTCGACCACAGCAGTAGAGGTGCACAGGTCGCCCAGCGCTTCGAGCACTAGTAGCACCTCCAGCACCACCTCCGAGACAGTTTGCCGGTACTTATTTTAGGTGCGGTGTGACGGGACACCGTTCATAGGAGTGTCCCAGTCCCAGCAGCAGCAGAGAGGTCTACAGCAGCAGAGGACTCCACAACAGCCTCCACCACAGTCGTAGCAGAGACCCACAAGCAGCAGCGACAGCAACCCCCACCACAGAGACCACCTCAGCAGCAGCATCAACATCAGCCTCTGAGACCGCAGCAGCAGAGGCAGCAGTTTCGACCACCTCAGCGACCCCAACAACAACAACAGCACGCGCAGAGGGGACATACATCTCCCCAGTCGGCTCATGCTAGGTTCTATATGGCTCAGCAGGATCCGCAGTTATCTGGAGGAGTCGTTGAGGGTATACTTCCAGTTTCTGCATGCATCGCACGTGTGTTGTTTGATTCCGGTGCATCGCATTCTTTTGTGGCCGAGAGCTTCTTCTGATCGACTGACTTACCGTTGGAGTCTTCTTGTGAGAGCCTATCGGTATCGACTCCCTTAGGGAAGACTACAGTGTTGAGCCGATTTTGTTCCTTTTGCCCCGTTCTAGTTAGGGATATCTTTTTGCCTAACGATCTGTTTACATTGTCGATGTCCGAGTTTGATGTCATCGTGGGCATGGATTGGCTCACCGAGTACTATGCCATATTAGACTGCGCCGCGAGGACAGTCACGTTTTATATACCTGGGGTGCCGGAGTTCCAGTTCGTCGCAAAGCCTAGAGGAGAGCGCTTGTCTTGTTTGATGTCCTGCACCATTGAGGAGCCTGTTGCCGCTTGTATCGACCATTTGTCCGTGGTTTGCAAATTTTTCGATATGTTTCAGGAGATGTGGGCCAACGTTCGGTGAGAGAAAAATGCCGCGTGTTGCGAAACTTAAGAGAATCTCTACGAGGTGTCACATCAATCCCATCAATCAATCAATCTCATCACATCACATGTCAAGTACACATCACCTTTTACCCATACTCAAGCAACCACAAAAGTTAACAAAATTCTTAAAAAGCCATGCCTTTCTTACACAAAAGGCCACCAAAGTCAAAAGGTGTCTTACACACCCATCACCACCACATCCATCACCCATCACTCTCTCTCCCTTTACAACTCTTTATCTCTTTCTAATTTTCAAAAAAATTCAAGCAAGACTCCATACGTATGAGCTCTCCAAGCATTCCCAAGCAACAAAGGTGGCCCACTTTCCTACCCCATCATCTCCCATCCTAACCATCCATTTCTCATCTCCTCTATTGAAATCGAAGCTAAGGTGCTAAGGAACCCATAGGAGCAGGAAGATTGAACGGTGGGTGCTTGATAATGTTGGTTTTCATGTTTTTGAGATAGGCCAAGTGAGGCCAACCGATCAATGGTTTGGATCTCACTTGGGACCCTAAGTTGTGGCCGATGGCCCACTTTGATCATCATGATCATCCATGGTGGGGCCATTCTCCATGGACCCCATCATGATGTTTTCTTTGCATTAAAAAGGTCATCTAGACCGTCCATATTGGTGGGGAAAGGGTCCCCATCGTTGATTTTCGATTTCGATTGTCCCATGTGTAAAGGGATCCACCTGATGTATATTTGTATGCAAGAGGGGCCTATAGTGGCGGGGCCCCTCCATCCTCACCGATCTTTCTCTCTTCCTCCCTTTTTCTTTGGGTATGATGGCTTGTGGGCCACTTGATGTATGTATCTCATCCATACCATCCAAATAGTGGGCCACCTTGACTTTTTGTTTTTGGTATAGGTCATCCAATAGTGGTCTACCCGGATGAAAGGGAAACACAAATATTAGTTGGATCCAAAACAGGTTGGGCCATGTGGGACCCACCTTGATGAGGTGTACACCCACACCGTCGGTCCAGGCAGATGCACCAGTGGAGGGTGCAGCTAACAGTGAAGTGTAACTGCTGTGGGTGCACTAGCAGGGTGTGCTGATGGTGGAGTCCATGGACCCACTTCCATCCACCATCCAAAGGATGGGCCACACCATGATGTATGTGCCTTATCCAAACCGTCCACCATTTTGGAGGGTGGGACCACATCAGTGTGGGGCCCTCCTTGGTGCGTGTGCACACCCAGATCCATAGCCCCACTGGCCGACTGAGTGGAGGTACCTCGTTGTAACGTGGGACCTAGACCCTAACTCAACTGGTAGACTGGGCGAAAGATACCTCGTTTCAAACACTAAGGTATTGGCAGCGATCCCCAATGGCTACGGCTGACAGTGAAGTACGACCTGACGGTGGGGCCCATGGTAGCCATCCATGTCGTCCACCCATTAGGTGGGCCACATCGTGTTGCGTGTGGGACCTCCACCGTACCTGACGGTGGGGCCACCTTAGCGTGCGTCCGTCCAGGGCCTGGACATTGGGAATATTGTTAATATAATATTAATATATTATATTATATATATGATATGGTATATTATATATTATATTATAATATATTCTTTTTTTTATATTTCTTATATAATAGATGTGGTGGTGGGCCCTACGTGAGACCCACCTCTGCTTCCTTTAAAAGTAATAAAATCGCTCTGGCAGTAGATTGGATATATATATTATGTATATAATATATGAGGGTGGGCCCTACGTGGGACCCACCTCTGGACTTTTATTTACATAAGCTGCACGACAATAGCTAGCTTTATATAATAATATAATATATATATATATATATCATGTTATTTACCGTAGGCATATATAATGGTGGGCCCTACATGGACCCACCTCTGCCTCTTTAAAACAGTAGAGACTGCTCGTTTTGCAGTTACATAGCTAGCCCATTCACGTCAGCACGGTCTGCTGCACATGTGGATATGATCCACATCGTCCAGTTATGTGGACCTCATAACTTGCTGCTGTGCCGTGGGTCCCACATATCCCATCAATACCGTCTATCTATGGGGCCCACCATAACGCATGTGTTATATCTAAACCGTCTAACCATTTGAAATATCATTTTTACGGCTTGACTTAGAATGAGCTAGATCCATAGTCCAAGTGGACCCCACCTTGGCATGTTTTAAGGCCCATCTTAATGTATTTGTGGTAGTCCATTGGAGCCCACTTTAATGTAGATGTAAGGCCCATGTTGTGAGGCCCATTCGATGTATTTGTGGCCCGTGGTTGAGGCCCACTTTGATCTATGAATAGGGCCCATGTTACAAGGCCCATTTTGATGTATTTTAAGACCCATGGGATTGGATCCATTTGATATATCCAAGGCCCATGGGATTAGGCCCATTGGATGTATTTTAAGGCCCATGGGACTGGACCCACTTTGATGTATTCCAAGGCCTATGGGATTAGGCCCATTTGATATGTAAGGCCCAGTCGGTGTGGCCCATTTGATATATATAAGGCCCATGGGTTGAGAACCATTATGATGCAATCTAAAGCCCACGGGTTATGACCCATTGCAATGCACATAAGGCCCATTGGTGTGGTCCATTTATGTGGCCCATTTGATGAATAAAAGGCCCATATGACATGGCCCATATCATGCCCCAAACTCGGAAACCGGGCTCACAAGATTCCCGATCGCCGAATCCGGCGCCGACAGCCTCCGTAGAACCCCATTCTCGGCTCCTAGCTCCCATTCGCCAGGTTCCGATCCTGGGATGCTGCGAGGAGGATTTTAAATACTAGTTTGATTCGTAATAAGCATAACCAAAGGCATAACCCACAAACAACAACCAAGAAATCCATTACATTTTCACTATGATAAAAAACTTTACAAGTACAATGAGCATAAAGGGAAATACAATGACAAGGTACAAAAAAAACTCCAAAATGCTCAGCAACGTGCTCCTGTCTCAGCGCTGCTGTGATCCAACGTCACTTGCACGCAACGGTCGTGCATAAGCTTACAGAAAGCTTAGAGGGTGGTGAAAGTGTGTGCACAAGGTATAATATGAATATGCAATGTCAGAGTAATGCGGAATATGCGGATGGAACCATAACATCATGAGCCATACCAAGGCTATGCAATGCAAGACATGAATGGTATCGGTCATCCCAAGGCCATGCGATATGCAATGCAGCTCGAGCATACAGATCCTCGTCTATGTCCATAAATCAATACAACTCAAAACACGGAGTATCACCGGGGTCTAGTACACTCTAAACCAGATTGCCGCCACATCGCGCGCAATAAGGCAAGTGGAAGAGACCTCACTATCCGTCTGCCAATATCGGGCGCGACTCGTCGATAGCGGACCCATTCCTCGAGCTAGTCAAACTCAGCCTAGCATTGCCCCCTACACTCGGGCGGGTAAGGCCGTACCCCCTTCCAACCGACCACGACACAGTGGAGAGCGTAACCGTCTGGTAATCGACACTCAACGCTCATCTACCCACTCGGTCTAGACGTTGGAGCAACCTCTTGGTACCATAAGGGTTTAGGGACTTTCACCCAGGGATATCTATAGTACCCCATGTAGATCAAGATTTTCGGTATCCAATCCTGCCAACCACGATGCGTCTGTGGAGGCTACGACCCTGATGTCGCTAGGGCGTGCAATAACCATGTCACACAAATGCAGAATGTATGAATCACGCTATCCAGTCATGCAACCAATCCTGCGCATACCGTGCGCTCATGTAGGGCAACACCACCTAACCGGGAGCCCATAAACAACCTGCCCGAAGGCAAATGCTATGATCAATCAATCCCCATATCAAGCATATATATGATGCGTATGATCATGAGTCATGAAACTATACTAACATGTAAATGAGTGATGAACCATCCTTACCACGCAGATGGGCCTGGACGGTCTATACACAGCAAGTACGACCTGGTGATGGGCCCTAAGGAGAGTCGTAATGTGGACATCCAACCAGCATTACGCTCGCAATGTGGACGTCAAACCAACATTGCTCCCAAGGCACGATCGTTGTAAACATCGTACTTAGCCTATAAGGGATTTACACATTGCAATGGACCTATGTTCCTCCCATTGGGCCTTACATATATATCAAATGGGCCATAGCTTATGGGCCTTTTATTCGTCAGATGGGCCACATAAATAAGCCACACCAATGGGTCTTATGTGCATTGCAATGGGTCAAAATTCGTGGGCCTTAGATTGCATCAATTGGACCTAGTCACATGAGTCTAGTATGTATCAAATGGGCCACACCAATTGGACCCCCAAATGTGTATCCAATGGGCCTCAACCCAGAGGCCTTATATGACTCAAATGGTCCTAAATCCCTAGGCCCTAAACAATTCAAATGGACCTAATCCATGAGCTTGCATGCATGTCGAAGTGGGCCTAATCCCATGGACTTGCAACACGTTAAATGGGCCTGAGTTCTTGGGCCTTAAATGGGTCAAATGGGCCCAGCCCATAAGCATTTTATAAATCAAATGGGCCTAGCCCATTCCTTAAACAACAAGTGAGCCCAAGCCCATAGGCTTTATATGTTAAAGCGGATGGACGGTCCGGATGCATCACATGCATCAAGGTGCGTCCCATTGTCCAGTGGACAGTGCGGATATAACACATACCTCACACAGGGCCCCACCGTCCGTGGACGGTGGAGGCAGCACATGCGTCAGGTGGGTGCCACCGTCCACTGGAAGGTGGATTTTTAATATGCACATCATTGTGGGTCCCATGTAGGGCCCACCCTGCAATGTTCTTTCAAAATCCAATCCATTCACAAGGTCCCTTGGGCCTGGATGAAGGAAAAACATAAATTTCAGCTTGATCCAATACTTCTGTGGGCTCCAGGAAAATTTCAATGGCCAACACTCCTTTCTACTATTTCACGTGGTGTGGACCACCTGAGTCTTGGATGCAGCTGAAATTCGGAGGGGGGCCACTTCAAGGGGTGGCCCATCCGATGGACGGTTGTATGGTATAAAAACATCAAGGTGGGGCCCACGGCTGGAGGCCGTGGGAGCCAGCCGTCCGCCCGCCCGTTCACGGCTGCACGCAGGCGCGTGCAGCCCTGCTGCTGCTGTAGAGGCTCTGCCTCTTAGTTTGTTTTTTTTTTTTTTGGAAATTATGTTTTCCCGAGGTTTTTGCCGTGTGGGGTCCACATCATGAAAATCCACACCGCCCATTAGCTGCCCTGGCCCAAGACGAACCCAAAGAGTCCAGAGTTCAAATTTTAAAACGCTTAGAAGGTGAAAAAAATTAAGAATTTAGTGTTTGAATGGTAATGGCGCAATATTAGGCGCTATGGCCCACCAGGTGATTGGATCAGCTCCAAACTTCTACCCAACGGCTAAAACGCCGTGGGTAAAAGGATGGACGGCTTGGATCGGACATCAACATCAGGGTGGGGCCTATGCAAGGGGGCCACCAAAAAGTCTTCTTTTTCTTTCTTCCCTTTTTTTTTCTTTCCCTTGAAACGTCCAGCGTCCCAGATGCTGGACGGTTTTTCATATTTTTTTTTTTTTGGAAAACGGTGGGCCCTGATGAAGTGGGCCACCACTGATGGGTGCTATTATTTCAATGTCTAAGGTGGGCCCCACTTGAATAAAATGGTTATATTAAGGTGGGATCCATTCAAGTGGGGCACACAATTCCATAGCATAAAATGAAATAAAATAAAATAAAATAAAAGAAATAAAAGAGAGAGAGACATGGAGAGTGGGACACGGCTTGTGATGGAGGGACCCCGTCATTATGGGCCCTCCCTTACAATGAACATACAATAAATGGATCTCTTTGATCATGGGATCATCAAAAATGTAAATCAACGGTGGAGATCCATTCTCCACCGTTATGGACAGTCTAGATGACCTTTTTGTAATGAAATAACCATCATGATGGGGTCCATGGAGAATGACCCCATCATGGAACGATCATGATGATCCAAGTGGTCCATTGGCCACATTTTAGGGTCCCAAGTGAGATCCACACCATTGATCGGTGGGCCTCACTTGGTCCACCGTAAAAACGAATAAATCTACCCTATAGAGGCACCCACCGTCCGATCTTCTCGCTCCTAGGGGTTCCTTGGCACCTTGTCTTCAACTTTAATGGCTAAGATGAAGAATGGAGGGTTGAGATGGGAGATTTTGGGGTAGGAAGGTGGGCCACTTAGAGCTTAGGAAGGTTGGAAATTTTCATACGTATGGGGCTCTTGGAGTTGCTTGAAAATCTTGAAATGAGAAAGAGAGAGAGATGTAAAGGGAGAGAGAGAGAGTGATGGATGGATGGGTGAGTGATGGTGGTGTAAGAAAAACTTAACTTTTTGGCCTTTTGTGTAAGAAAGGTATGGGTTAAGAAGACTTTGTTGGCTTTTTGTGTAAGAGAGGTATGGGTTTGGGAGACTTTTGTGGTTGCTTGGGAAAAGGGATGGAAGTGATGTGTACTTGACATGTGATGGATTGATGGGTGATTGATTGATGGGATTGATGTGACACATCATTGAGATTCCCTTGGTTTTCGCAATGCGCGGCGTTTTCTCGCACCGAACGTTGGCCCATATCTCTTGATCAGGGTATCGTCTCGGCGCGCGAGTCGCGGTATCGGAACCGTAACGACGGCGCGGTCGCTATGGTATTGGTCTCGGGTTGAGTCGACTCGGGTTGTCGGCACATGAATCCGGGTCGCGCGTCGATATCGGTTAAGGGTCGAAAGCTGCCGGAATTCTATCGATAAGACCGCGGAAGTGTACGGAAAGGTACAGACCAAGATACGGGTCTACATGAGCATAGCATATGCCTTCGGACAGGTTGTTTATGGGCTCCTGATTAGGCGGTGTTGCCCTACATGAGCGCACGTTACGTGCAAGGATTTGTTGCATCATTGGATAGTTTGATTCATGCATCTCGCATTGTGTGATATGGTTATTGTACGCCCTAGCGACATCGGGGTCGTAGCCTCCACAGATGCATCGTGGTTGGCAGGTTGGATACCAAAAATCTTGTTCTACATGGGGTGCTATAGATATCCCTGGGTGAAAGTCTCTAAACCCTTATGGTATCAAGAGGTTGCTATACTGTGTTCGAGCTATCTGCCTATACTGAGGTGACAAGTGTTTACTCCCTAAGTGCAGGGTTGTGATGTAGTAATAACTCGGTAAGACCGAGGTCGAATCCCAAGGGACTGAAACTGTACGTAATCTAAAATTAAGTAGGATTTGAACTAGAATAAGATGAATTCTAAATCAAGTAACAATTGTGGAATAATTATGAATTAATTAATCTAAACTTAAGAGAAATCTGAGAAGGAAACTAGGGATTCAGAGGATCCACTTGTAGAGATCAAGGAGATCTTATGCCTGTTTCCTGAATCATGGAATTTACTGAACCGTCATTGATTTAGTTTTCAAAGAGATGAAAAGTATATGAATTAGAATGGATTCCATCACCAAACCATGTCCAAGAGACTATGGCAAACAACAGAATTAAACTAATTACCAACCAATCATATGTATGAAGGTTAGGAAGGGTACCCACATCCAACCATGCCCAGGAGACTATGGTGAACAATGGGACGTCCTAACGTTATAAACATAGAAGGGAAGGAAATATTCAAAGCATTGCAGACCCACTGTAATTTCAGTCACAACAGACCTTTAACGACTAAAAATATTTCATTAATAAAACCACAATCAATCACCGTTCAATCTTAAATAAAAGGAACAAACAAATTCTCTCTCATCACACTACAAGCTTCACCTCTTAGCCCTAACTAAGAGGTTTAGCCGCACATGAGTGGTCTAGACATCTTTAAATAAAAGCAAAATAATAAATAAAATAAACTCTAAAATAATTCTCTCTCCTTCTTTGTCTTACGTTTCAACCCAAGCCAAGATGCACGTCCAAGCTCCAGCCTCAAGCTCCACATGAATATTGAATTCCTGCTCACCCCTTTCTCTCTCTCTTTTATAGTAGCAGGGACGGATGGTGGATGGGAGGTTGGGAGTCGGTGGAGGCTGTTTACGCAGCTGCAGCGTGCGCGAACCGAACTTGTGTGAAACTTACGCAAGTTCAGACCTTGTTTTCTCTGGCAGCCGTATCAGAGCACTGTTGATCAGTTCTGCCTCTATGGAGAGGTTCAGATTCTTCATCCATGGAGTTTGGACGGTCAGGATTGTTGATCCGATCACGACTATGGTCGCACAATCATGCAAAGAAGTCGGAGCGACGTCTGTACGTGGTTACTGCGTAACGTATGCGAAGGCTGGAGTTGCGTAACCAGCGGATCCCACCTTCCCTATTTGTTTGAGAAATCCACACCGTCCATCTGTTTCGTGGTGACATTTCGGTAGGATGGACGATTTTTTTCGTCTTTTGATGCGGCCCACCTAATCAATCATGAGGTGCGGATCATTGCTTTTGAAACGAGTTTCCTCGATGGCTAATCGTTCCGAACTTGTTCTGTCTTCCTGCATAGGGTCGGGACCCACTTATATATCCCCTGGACGGACCAGATCAAGGATCCGGCCACAATCACGCTCGCAAATTGGCCCGCAGCGTCCGAAATTTCCGGACGTCCGCGCAAATCTTCTGGTGGATCATGGTGAGGTCCATGATCAGATTTAAATGAGAAATCCAATCCGTACACTCGATTGACCATGGAAAACCGGTCGAAAATGGTCATTTTCTAGATTAGCTTCGTTGAAACTCATGTCATTTTGTTTGGCGCCATCCAATCCTGCGTCTGCACCTTCATGTTCATGCAACATCTGCAGAAAGCAGGAAAAGGACCAAGATATGGTCTATTTTCTCTTTTGAACCCACTGAACGGTGTGGATCTTCAAAAAGTGTGATGATGGTGGCCCACCAGGAGTCGCCCGTAATTCTCTGTTTGGTAAATTCGAATTTATGAATTCGGATCGGGTCAGCAACCGCTGACCGTTTCCTTCGGTCTGGTGTACCTCCTATACACATGTGCTGTGCATACTTTCGTCATATAAAGTGGGCCCGGCATCGATGTTTGAGAAATCTGTTCCGTCCATCCATTCTGTCATATCATTTAAGGCGTTGAGTTCAAAATTTCTGCATATCTAAAGACCAGGTGGGCCCCAAATTGGAAATTAACGGGGTGATCTGACTGTTGGACCACTTCCACATAGATCCAATGGCTACAAATTGATGTGTACGGTTAATTTAGTGTCTCAGGCTATAAATGAAGTCTTGTGTCAATCTGATGGTGGAAACCTTGTGATCTTGCATTCTACACCAATTTCGGTTATTTGAAAGTGAACGGCTGGAATCTCTCGGGCCCCTGGCGTGCATATCTGTCAATCTTAGTCCTTGGCGTCCGTCATTTGCCTTGGTGATCATCAGAATGTTAAATCCAAGCTTTTAACATCGTTTTTCAGCTCAAGCTCCTAATTTCAACCTGCAGCATAAACATATTAAAACGGGCCATTAGACAGTACAATGTTCGTAAATTCAGGTAATAACTCAGGTCTAATATGTAATATTTGACCCTCAACACAACCCCCAACCAGCATTTTGCTAGTCCCGGGCAAATTATGCGAAAAATAAGTTGAGAATTATAGGAGAACTTTTTATGAAATCGAGTGAGATTTTGAACAAGATACGAGAAATTTAATATTCATGAATGTTGGAAATTATTTTCTCCTGAACTCAAGCACACATTAAACTTCATTAATCAAGTATAAAGTTTTAATCCATCAATTAGAAAAATTTTAAACATTGAGATCCATGGATGTATAGTGTAATCTCGGCTTATCATCATTAAGAGATTCAATTGTCAATTTCATGATAGCATTGGTACCCACAAGAGCATTCAGGACACCTAAAACGTGCCTCATAAATCATTCTTTTTCTTTCTTTCAACCCTTGATTTTTTTTTAATAAAAGTAATGCCAAGAAGGGGAATCAAATCCTCACCTATAGGGAGCAAACCTTTGGTGAGGACTGTACACCCAGACCTTTTTCACATATCATTCATGGAGAATTAACTCCACACCTATAGGGAGCAAACCTATGGTGAGGATTATTCGCCCAAATCTTTCCAAAGGTTTCTTCTTTTCTTTAATTGTTCATGATGGGTAATTTTCAAACGGGTTCCTTACATGCTTAGTGATTACCAAATTAACCCTTCAATATCAAACTGAACACTTAATGTGGAAGCGAGATGTGACATGTGAATGCATGACTCAATCAATGTTTATAACTTCCAATCATGGATTAATATTTTGATCTTAATTGTGAAATCTAACAGATAACTAAATTCAAGAGTCATAAAATTACCAACATCACGTAACTTGAACTTCTAAATCCAGGATATCCATTAAAATCACTTCGAATTCATAAGAATTCCCAGAAAAATTTAAAAATTTTCACAATTTTTTTTTCACAATTTTTGCTCAAGACTAAGAAAATACTGATTAGGTTACCTAATCTCCCACCCCCAACTTAAAATCTACATTGTCCTCAATGTAAAAGATATGAGCCTGCAATGCATATAGGACAACAAAAGTAAATGAGAAGTGATGGGAGGATAGTACCTGGATAACGAATCGAGAGGAATTTTTCAAGAGATCACTGGGAGAAAGCAGGTTAGTATGAGAGTGAAACCAACAAAAATAACAAAAATAAAATCCTACCTATACCACTTTCGCAGGTGCTTTCGATTGCGTTTAGCGTATGCAACAAGCCTTTAAACCCCTAGGTTACCCCTAGTGGACGAGTTGTAGTCTCGTGAGGGTTTGCAATAATGTTACCCACAAACATTGAATTATCTAACTAAGAAAATGAAATGAAAAGCTGAGTTGCCTCCCAGGAGTGCTAAATTTACTATCTTCAACCAGACAAATAAAGTAACTACCCTAGTCCTATGAAAGCGATAAACCTACCTATACCTCCATCAGACTAGAAGTTCAATCCTGGTAAACAAGAGCAGTCAGAGGCATGGACATGTCCTCTGAATCAAATGTCTCGACAAATGGTTTTAATCGATGTCCATTGACTTTAAACTTGTTGCCATTGTCGGGATCTCTTATCTCGACGGCCCCATGAGGATAAGCAGTGACAACAATGTAAGGGCCAGTCCAACGAGATCGAAGCTTATCCGGAAAGAGATGTAGTAGAGAATCGTACAAAAGGACTTTCTGACCTGGCGTAAATGATTTTCGAAGAATATGTTGGTCATGAAACGCCTTCATCTTGTCCTTGTAAATTCTCGAGTTCTCGTACGCATCGTTCCGAATTTCTTCAAGTTCATTTAATTGAAGTTTGCGTAGCGAGCCAGCGTTGTCCAGATTGAAATTTAGATTTTTGATCGCCCAGTATGCTTTATGTTCCAATTTCACAGGTAATTGACAAGCTTTTCCATAGACAAGTCTAAAGGGAGATATTCCAATAAGAGTTTTAAAAGCTGTACGGTACGCCCATAAGGCATCAGTCAATCAGATTGACCAATCCTTACGATTAGGGTTAACCGTTTTCCCCAGGATATGTTTGATCTCTCTATTGAAAATCTTAACTTTTTCACTTGTCTGTGGATGGTATGGGTGCTCACCTTATGAGAGATACCGTATTTCTTCATCAAGCTCTCAAATGGTCTATTACAAAAGTGTGAGCCCCCGTCACTAATGATGAATCGAGGTGTTCCGAACCGCGACAAGATGTTTTCTTTTAAGAATTTAATGACCGTGCGATGGTCATTGTTGCGGCACGGAATCGCTTCAACCCATTTAGTGACGTAATTGACAACGAGCAAAATATACAGATTTTCAAAAGATTGGGGGAATGGTCCCATGAAATCGATACCCCAACAATCAAATGCTTCAATGATAAGGATGGAATTCAAGGGCATCATATTTCGACGGGACAATGCTTCCAATTTTTGACAACGCTCACAAGCCTTGCAAAACTCATGAGTGTCCCTAAACATAGTGGGCCAGTAAAAGCCACACTGTAGAATCTTGGCCGTGGTCTTTTTAACAGAAAAGTGACCACCACAGGCCTGTGAGTGATAGAAGAAGATGACACTCTGATGTTCATCGTCTGGCACACATCTCCTTAAGATTTGGTCTGGGTAATATTTAAACAAATATGGATCGTCCTAGAAAAAGTTATGCACCTTGGTAAAGAATTTCTTCTTATCTTGCGACGTCCAATGTGTCGGTATGGAACCTGTAGCAAGATAATTAGCAATATCAGCGAACCAAGGTGAATGGGAGACACTGAACAATTGTTCATCAGGGAACATGTCATTGATATGAGTCGCCTCAAGGGAATCAGAGGTATTAAGGCGAGAAAGATGATCGGTTACTATGTTCTCTACTCCCTTTTTGTCTTTAATTTTTAAATCAAATTCTTGGAGTAGAAGGATCCATCGTATTAGGCAGGGCTTAGAATCATTCTTAGAAAGAAGATACTTAAGTGCCGCGTGATCTGTGTAGATGATGATCTTGGATTCGATCAGGTAGGACATAAATTTGTCCAAAGCGAACACTACGGCTAAGAGTTCCTTTTCTGTAGTCGAATTGTTCACTTGGGCAAGATTTAGAGTCCTACTTGTGTAGTGAATGATGTAAGGCCTCTTATCTTTTCTTTGTCCTAGAACCGCTCCAAGAGCATAATTAGAGGCATCGCACATAAGTTCAAAAGAAAGACTCCAATCGGGTGGCTGCATGATCGGTGTAGTGGTTAACATGTCCTTAAGCTTAGTTAAAGCTTCTTGGCACTGCTCAGTCCACTCGTATGGTGTATCCTTTTGAAGAAGATTACATAAAGGACGAGAGAGGAGACTAAAGTCCTTTATGAATCGTCTGTAAAACCCTGCGTGTCCTAAGAAGGATCGCACGTCTCTGATGTTCTTGGGTGGAGGTAGGTTAGAGATAAGATCGATCTTTGCCTTATCTACCTTAATTCCTTTGGACAAGATGATATGTCCAAGGACAATTCCCTTTTGAACCATAAAATGGCACTTCTCCCAGTTAAGTATCAAATTTTTTTCTTCACATCTTTTCAGCACACATTTAAGACTTGCTAAGCACTCGATGAAAGATGAACCGAAAACAGAGAAATCGTCCATGAAGACCTCTAAATATTTTCCCACCATGTTAGAAAAGATACTCATCATACATCGCTGAAAGGTGGCAGGGGCATTACACAACCCGAATGACATCCTTCTGTAAGCAAAGGTGTCATAAGGACATGTAAATGTGATCTTTTCCTGGTCCTCAGGGGCGATTTCAATCTGATTATAACCTGAATACCCGTCAAGGAAACAGTAATAAGAATGACCAGCTAGCCTTTCTAAGATTTGATCAATGAAGGGCAAAGAAAAGTGGTCTTTCCTTGTGACGGTATTCAGCTTTTTGTAGTCAATGCACATTCTTCAACCGGTGTCTAAGATGAGGAAAAACTTAGTTAGAAACCTACATATTAGGTCCACCAACATGCATATAACGATAAATTTCTATTTGTTTAGTTTTCAACATGTTTGAGCATGAAATTGGTGTTGCATGATCACTCGTATTTGATTCTTGCATGATTTTTCCTATAACATGTATGATTGTATTATTTCTTGTTGTATTCTTGTACTATGAGTTGTGTGTTGTCCTTGGTCTCTTCAGTAATCGAGTACCACATGCACACATGTCTAACTCATGCTATTAAGAGTAGTCGCATTTATATTAACAATCTGAAACTTCATGGTCGATGTATTGTGCGCATAATTTCACTTGCGCTAGAAGATGAACTCTTAATTGTTAAAGTGTTATTGAATACAACTCATTCTTTGGGTTGGCTAGGAACTGAGAATTGTGAGGGTGGACCAGTTGGTTGGACCGCCCTATGACCAGACTGACTGATTTGGACTGACACGAATGGGTAACAGTAGTGGGACTACATAGGTTGCATTTATATTAATAACCTGAAACTTTATGGTCGATGTATTATGCGCATGATTTCACTTATGTTAGAACATGAACTCTTAATTGTTAAAGTGTTATTGAATACAACCCATTCTTTGGGTTGGCCAGGAACTGAGAATTGTGAGGGCGGACCAGTTGGTTGGACCGCCCTGTGACCAGACTAACTGATTTGGGCGGACACGAATGGGTAACAGTAGTGGGACTACATGGGTTGCTTGCACCTGATGTCGTGCGTTACGTGCTAGCCTGAACTTAGGCAGTCTAGTCCACCAACTGACCAACTATGCTTGTTAACTATGTTTGTTCACGCATGTTTGGAACCAGGAACACCCCTCGCCCACTAACGCCCACTGACAATAGCTGAAAACTGATCCACAGTCTCGTGAGCCGACATGGTGGAATGGGATACTGTGTCCGAGCTGTCTGCCTATACTCAGGTGACGAGCCTCCCCGTAGTGACCGTGAGTGATCCCGCTTTCCAGCGCTCCCCATGTGCTTGCAATCGAGGGTGGGGACCCTGATGGTATGAAGGGTCGCGGGGTCATGGCCTCATGGGTTGAGGGGTCCGACATTGATATTATTAGGGTGTATCAGTTTTCCCAACCTGTTGGATGAATAAAATTAACTAAATACTCAGCTAACATTATTCATGCATCACATTAGGTAGGATTTGAGGACTCGGCAGTTGAAGTCGTAATGAGAGAGTGTTGGCCATGCGCGACCGTGAGACAAAGTCACTCGAGGGAGTGTTATGGGTGAGGTCATGCATCATACACAACTCATGCATATGCATTAACAAAGACTAGTTAATAATTTATGAATGTGTGTTTTTCATTAAATTCATCATGAAATTATTATTTGATATAACTTATGGCTGATGACACCCACTGAGTTAGCTGCTCACTCCCAATCTGGGGCGGTGTTTTAAAACACCAAGCAGATCTTTTACTAGTGCAAGTGAGGCGGAGCTCGACGATCCGAGCGAGGTGAGCATGGATAGGGAAAAGGAGCTTTCCTACTTCCAGCTTATGGATGGATCACCGTAGACTATGCGGGTTGTTTATGGGTTGTTGAGTACAGATCTAGCGCACCATTTCTTTTGGGCATTTCTTATATAAATTTTGTTGGGGACGCCTTGTGCGACCCATTTGATATTCCTATAAACTTGTATTTCTTAGTCACATTTATTTCAGTAAATTAGTTGTGGTTGTGGTTTATTTTCCAGCTGATTCCTTTATTGCTCAATTAAATTGATTTATGTACAAATCACCATAATTAAGATATAAGCGACACCTTGGAATTTGGAGGCCGAGTTCCTACATGGCCCTTGAAAATCCGGGGTGTTACAGAAAGCCCCTAATGTCAAGCCGAACTGAACCCTCAGCCATCCACGTCAAAACCGAGCTAGTTTGTTCTATTGATTAGTTGATTGTTGAGAAGAGCTCAGAAGTCCTACATCTATCGGCAGCTACCAAACCCTCATTCGTTCAGGCTGTTACCTTTTTTCGAGTAGAGGGATATACTCATCAGTTTTGCTGAGTTGATCACTCTGAAGTCATTCTGGCTGGTGTGAAGCTCAATTCTTTCAGACAAGTTGTAGGGAAATGCACTCGTCGGTCCAAGCCGGTCCCCAAAGGTGGTTGGGTTATATTTTCCCATAACAAATACTTTTTCTTTTTTTTTTTGCATTTTACAACCTTAGATTTGGAGGTAAATGATGCATTGTTTTAGTGTGTTTTAAAATCTTAGCTGAATGCTATGACTCACCGCATAATCCAAATAAATTATCTTTTTCAACTCTTTTTAAAAGGCAAGAGAGTCATGCAATCCAAATGAAGTATCTTTTTTTGACTGGCTTTTAAATACAAGAGAGTCATACTTGTAATAAAGATATCGTTTGGCTACTTTTGTCAAAGTATATGTTTCCATGGGCTTATTAGAATCATTCTATCTAAAATCACACACACACATATGTAATTTCAATGCATTTTAAATACAAATTCCCACGTGGAATATTTAGATTCCAATGCATTTCAACTAAACATAATTGAGAATTTAAAATCATCTTAATTCCAATGTAATTGTGATTTTGAATCTAATGCTTTCAAAATTCAAGGGTACCATCCACTCACCTTGAGGCCCACTTTAATCATGTGTTATATATCTAAACTGGTCATCCAATTTTCCAACTCAATTTAGAATGTGCTCTAAAAGATTATATAAATTCAAATCGCAGGTAGACCACAACAAAGCAAACAATGGTGATTGAACACCCAACATTAGAAACTTCCTAGGGCCCACAATAATGCCCACCGTAATGTTTCCTTTCCATCCAATCTGTTGATAAGGTTAAACAGACCTAGATGAAGGAAGAATATAAAGATCAACTTGATCCAAAACTTTTGTAGCCCACAAAAAACTTTTAATAGTCATTCACCACCATTTCCAATAGTGTGGTCCACCTGAGATTGGGATCTACTTAAGTTTTGAGAACATGTTCTAAAATAATATGAGAAAATGGGCATACAACATCGATATAAAAAACATTCATCAAGGTTGACCCTGCACCATAAGGGTAACACCCACTAAGGAGTCACCCTGGGGCATTTGGATCATAAGTTACCTTGGATAAGTTACTTATTTCATAAGTTATCTTGGTTTTTCTACTCACTCAACCCAAAGTCCATTTGGCAACACACGTATTTATCAACCAAAAAGTTAAAAAGCATGTTTGGTTTCCAACATAATAAGCAATTCTTTCTAAAGTTTATTTGGTCCCCTCACATTTGCTATCCATCATGTGGGGCCAACCTTTGGTGTTGACCATTCCTCGTGTGAGCCTCACCTTTGATGTGAGTCATCCATCATACAAGGCCTACCTTGGAAATGGGTCATTCATCACTATGGCCCAACCTTTAATGTGCACCATTCATTATATAGGGCTCATCTTTAATGTTAGTCATCCATCAAGTGGGGCTTGCCATCACTATTATTGTCCATCATATGGGGCCCACCTTTAATATCCACCGCCCATCATGTGGGCCCCGCCTTTGATGTGGGTGATCCATCTTGCAAGGTCCATCTTGGATATGGACCACTCATAATTAGGGCTGACCTTTGATGTAGATTGTCCATCATGTGGGGCCTACCTTGATGCCATCATATGGGGCCACCACTATTAATTGCCCATCATATGGAGCTTGCCTTTGACGTAGACTATCTAACATGTGGGCCCCACCTTCTATGTGGGTTGTCTATCATGCGGGGCTCTCCTTGAATGTGGGTCGTTCATCATTAAGGGCTGACCTTTGATGTGGATCGTCCATCATATGGGGCCACCTCAATATGGGTTATCCATTTGTAACATCTCAGATTTTTTCAAACTTGGCGATGGACGTCCTTGGACGTAGAACTGCCTTAGGACCCTATTTTTTCGTCATTAGGGCACGATTTAGTTAAGTACTAAACTGAACAATCAGTAAAATTAGCTTGAACCACTTTCTATGTGAACTACAAAATCCAAAACCATTAGAATCGCTAATGCTACATTACTTAAAAATCTAGGATCAATCTCAAAATCCAGTTGCTCTCGGGAGCATCTTGAAACTCCGTATCGGACCTGAACCGCACGTCGAAAGTCCAATTACTGTGAAACTTTACGGTTATGACCGCCTTTCTAGGCTTGACTACCATCTCAGAAATCAAATCCAAATAGTGCCTAGAAACGCACAACTTGAGCTCAGAGCAAAGTATGTGAGAAACGCGAATATCTTTAGGAAATGAATTAAAACTGAATTGAATCATTGGGTTGCAGGCCAAATCTAAGGATTCAGACCGTCAAAATCTGACCTAATTACACCCGTAGATCAGAAAAAAAATTTAACACATGTCAGTGTACTTGTGGCCCTGATCCAATACCGTTGACCGTTGAACTGAAACAGGTCCTCTGCGGTCGATCTTCAAACCTAATCGGACTAAAAACTTAACCTCATCTAGATCTAATGTCAGGGAGCTTAAGTCCAACCGCATGCAGAAAAGGGGCCTCCAGATGTGCTCCGTTGGATCGAAACAGCTGACTTCTGGCTATAACATAAGTATATCATGGCCCAAGGGCCATTTCCATAAGTTCTGGGCCTAAACCCACCCCATTTCTATTCCATACAAATTCTTAATCCTAGGAGAGAGAAGAGAGAAAAAAGAGAAGGAGAAAGTGAGGAGAAGTGAGAGAGAGTGAGAGATAACTGCTGGGATTCGATCCCATCACTCCACGGGCTGAATCACCGCTTCCGTATCGCTATACCTGCGATTCTCATCCTGTTGTTGGGTAAGAAATCCTAACCCTAATCTGATATAGATATCCAAATAGATGAATCGATGAAAAAGCTAACCTATTTCATGATTCTGGTAGTCGTTGTGCCGTAGACAAAGAAGCAGTGTTCAAACTGAGCTCGGTACGAGTTTACCAGCGAAAGGTGCAGACTATAAACGTTTAGGTTATGATTTTCAAGGTTATCAATGTCGGTTAATGATTTATAACTGACTTGGTTGCCATTTCTCATGCTAGATACGATGTTTCCCTCGCTTTACAGATATATATATATATATATATGTGTGTGTGTGTGTGTGTGTGTGTGTGTGTGTGTGTGTGTGTGTGTGTGAACTATGTTGAATATAGTGTAATTCATGTGTTAGTAAAAATGTTTGAATGAGTATGGAATTTGGATTCATGCTTGCCATGATTATCCGTCGTGGATATATGATTGTTGTATATGTGACAACTCCTTAGTGAAAAGATTTGCCTTAATACATGTTATGACCAACATACATCATGTATGTTGAAGTGTGTACTCTAAGTGTTTGTAGAAATGTCTGAATGAGTAAATATTTGATAAATTGTATTTTATATGGGTATTGAGATAAGATTTCCACTACCTTAGATATGTGTATAAATCCGTTTATGTAACTTAGATTATTTGATGTGATTTACGTATGAAATGTATAGGTGTGAAAGCATGTTTACTTGTACTTCATAAAAATGCTCAATTAGTTCCATTGTTTGAATTAATTGTTTATTACTGATATGCCTATCACATATACTTTCTTATTATGTTTAAGTATGTTTGGGACTACTACATAGTCCAGGCTATCAATAAAAACTCTCGATCAAGTGGTAGAGTTAATTTCGCCACCACAAATATGTTCAAGGAATCCGAGTCATACGGAGATTGCCAGCAGTGGTTGGGCCACGCAGAGTGCTTACACGCTCTGTGTCGACCAATTCAACGTACGCTTGTACCAATCGAGCTTTTCAAGCAGCCCGATTTGCTCATTATATGTTTACCACGTATGGACACAATTGCTTGAATCTAAGGTACCAACTTACCTGTAAAAATCCCGTTTAACCTTGATACATCAATCCGCTAATACTCATGAGCTGAGCATGTTGGTATAGGACACCGTGGTCGTGCTGTCAGTCTACGCTGGGGCGACGAGCCTCCCTGTAGTGTCCAATGAGCAACCTAAACTCGTGAGATGAATACGGTGGTATGAGACACTGTATTTGAGCTGTCGACCTACGATTAGGTGACGAGTCATTCGTAGTGACCTTGAGCATACACTTGGTCTACATTAAGCTGATGAGTCTTTCCGTAGAAACTTCGAGTATCAACCAGGTATGCGCTGAGGTGATGAGCCTCTCCATAGTGACCTGGAACTGCCCATCGTATGAAACTAATTAGGACTGATGACCCTAGATGGATTATTATTTGGGAAATGATATAAGGGACGTACCTTAGTTTTCTGAACCTGCTATATGAATAAACCTAATTAAGTATTGGCTAACATGATCATGCACCACATTCCATGTGCTTTGAAGAGGAAGCGCACGTTTCGGGAGGATGCCATGCACGAACGTGAGATGAAGTCACTGAAGGAGTGTAGGCGAGGGCACGCATCATTATCACATATCATTCTTGCATTAATAAGAGTAATTAGGACCTGATTATTATAATATTTTATCATTACTGCTTGATTGAATTGATAACATATTAACCTTTGCTTTATAGTTCTACTGAATTAACTACTCATTCCCACCTGTAGTGGTGTTTTTAATGTTATGGGCCTTGCACAAAACCTTAGGATCTAGCCTCCTGAAAAAATCAGAATTATGAGATAATAATAGCAATGAAATAAATCAAAGTAACAATCACACACCATACAAGAGATTTTTACGTAAAAAACTCTCAAAGAGGTAAAAACCACGGGACCTCGTCTACATCAACAATCTACTATGAAGTAGAATGTTACAACCTTCGTCACTCACGCAAGAGTGGATGAACAATAAGAGAATAAATGAAAAATAGAGGGATCTCCCCGATCATGAGGATGTAGAAACGCTGAGATGACGACTCCCTTCCATAAGTTTCCTCTCTCTCTCTTTTCTCTCACTCTCTCACCTTTGATATCCTTAAACCCTTTAGGAAATCCTCTTGTACTTTTTTTTTCACACAACATACCCTAGAAAAACCCTAGGGACCCCTTTTTATAGTTTTAGGAAACTTCCTTCCGCATCCCAGTTGCGAAAGGACTTGCGGAACGAAATCCGCATAAAATCGCGGAACGAATCTACGTTGCTACGATCGGTCGTGAGCCACCTACGACCGGTCCTGGACCACCTACGACAGGTCGAACACCTCGAAAAAATAGTCCGAACTCACTGGACTTTGAGTCGTGTCACGACTCGAACCTATGACTGGTTGAGCACCAGCCTACGACCGCTCGTACAGGGCTCACGACCGGTCGACGACGGGTCAAAAAACCCCATCAAATATCTCCCTTTTTGACCCATGAGGGATTTACCTTCTTCAAGCCAACCTAGTTTCTGTAAACCTCAAACTTGTGCTTGAGCAAAGCCTTGGTCATCATGTTTGACCCATTATCGTCTGTGTGGACCTTCTCAAGCTGTAATACCTTTTGTTCCAAAGTATCCCTGATCCAGTGATATTGAATCTTTATGTGCTTCGACTTGAAATGCTGACTTGAATTCTTGCTCAAGTGTATAGCACTCTGACTATCGCAATAGACCACGTGCTCCTCCTGCTTCAGACTAAGTTCCTGTATGAACCTCTTCATCCAAAGCATCTCTTTACATGCTTCTGTGACTGCAATGTACTTGGCCTTTATCGTCGACAATGCTACGACCCTCTGTAGCTTGCTCTGCCAAGAAACCGTTTTCCCTTCAAACGTGAACATGAACCCTGATGTAGACTTCCTGGAGTCTATGTCACCTATCATATCTGCATCTGTGTAGCCTTCTAATATAGGTTTACCTTCACCATAGCATAGGCTCAACTTAGATGAGCCTCTTAGATACTATAGTATCCATTTCACCGTTGTCAATGCTCTTTGCCAGGATTGGCAAGATACCGGCTGACAACACCAACTGCATATGCTATGTCTGGGCGTGTACACACCATATCATACATCAAACTTCTTACAGCTGACGCGTAGGGTATCTTCTGCATCTCTTCCACCTCCACCTTCGTCTTGGGACATTGCCTGTCGCTCAATCTGAAGTGACCATCCAGTGGAGTACTGACTGGCTTCGCTGCATTCATATTAAACCGCTTTAGGATTTTCTCAATATACCGCTCTTGTGACAGCCAAAGCTTCCTGCTACTTTTGTCACGGGTTATCTCCATTCTTAGTATCTTTTTAGCCGGGCCCAAGTCTTTCAATGCAAACGACTTGCCCAACTCTTGTTTTAGCCTGTCGATCTTCTTGATGTCCTTTCCCATGATGATTATGTCATCAACGTATAAGAGTAGAACTATGAAATCACCATCTGAGAACTTGCGCGTGAACACACAGTGGTTCAACTCTGTTCTATCATACCCTTATTGTAACATGAATAAATCAAACTTCTTGTACCATTGTCGTGGAGCTTGTTTCAGCCTATACAAGCTCTTCCTTAGCCTACACACCATATGCTCTTTACCCTTGACTTCGAACCTTTCTGCTTGGTGCATATAAATCTTTTCTTCCAGGTCACCATGCAGAAAAGCAGTTTTAACTTCCAACTGCTCTATCTCCAGATCCATGCTAGCTGTCAACCCAATTAACACCCGTATGGATGTCATCTTCACCACTGGTGAGAATATCTCCTCGAAGTCTATGCCTTTCCTCTGACCGAATCTTTTTACCACAAGTCTGGCCTTGAACCTTGTCTGTGAATTCTTCTGCTCAACCTTCTTTTTGAACACCCACTTGTTGTTAAAAGCTTTCTTGCCCTTAGGCAGTTTCACCATGTCATAAGTGTGGTTCTTATGTAAGAATTCCAACTCCTCTCGCATAGCTTTCAACCACTCCTCCTTATGCTCGTTGGCTAAGGCCTCGGAATAATCTTCTGGCTCTCCCCCATCAGTGAGCATAATGTACTCATACAGCGAGTACCTCTTGGACGGCTATCTGTCCCTAGATGACCTCCTCACCTATGACTCACCAGGTGGATCAAATGGGGGCTGCTCCCTTGGTCCATCTTCTGAAGAAACTCCCTCGTCCTCTACACATTGTTGTACTCCTTCATCATCAGGCACCACGGGAGGAATAATCGGATCCATGTCCTCTAGCTCACCTGAACTAAGCTGGTTCTTCTCTGGCTTACCAATATCTTCTATACACTAATCTTCAAAGAAAACCACATCTTTGCTCCTGACGAGCTTCTTCTCGGACGGATCCCACAATCTGTACCCGAACTATTTATCACCGTACCCTAAGAACACAAATTGCCTGATCTTCATATCGAGCTTGGACCTCTTGTCCTTTAGTACATGAACGGATGCCCTACATCCAAACACCCTGAGATGACTGTACGATGGATCTTATCCATTCCACACATTCTCACGTACTTCTCCATTCAACGGGGCTGATGGAGACTTGTTTATCAGATATACTTCCGTGTGCATTGCTTCTCCCCAGAACGTCTTGGGTAACTTCGCATGGGATAACATGCATCTGATTCTTTCAATAATGGTGCAATTCATTCATTCAGTTACACCATTATGCTGGGGGGTCTTGAGAACTGTCTGTTCATGTCGTATACCCAGGGACTTACAGTACTCATGAAAGTCGGCAATGTATTCACCACCATTATTAGTATGGATGCACTTCAATGATCTACTTGTCTCTCTCTCGACCATCGCATGAAACAACTTAAACACACCAAAGACCTAATCCTTGGATTTTAAAGCGTAAACTCAAACCCTCCTAGATGCATCATCTATAAAAGTAACAAAGTACAATGCCCCACCCGAGATTTTTGTCCTCATAGGACCACAAACATCAGAATAAACCAAATCTAATGCATGCACTTTATTAACATGAGAAGTAGTTTTAACAAATGAAACTCTATAGTGTTTTCCTGATAAACAATCAAGACAGGTTTTGAGAGGTGTACCTGTTACGTTTGGAAGGAGTCGCTTCCTCGCCAGTAACTGAAGCCCTTTTTCACTCATGTGGCTTAGACATCTGTGCCACATGTCTATAGCTAAATCTTTCACTATGTTCAACCCACCCTTACATACACTGACACTTGTCTTGTACAGGGTGCAACACTTCTTTCCTCTGGCTATAATCAATGAACCCTTGATGAACTTTCAGCGCCCACCAGCAAAGCAGCTTTCATAGTCATCATCATTCAACCTTCCCGTCGACATCAAGTTGAGGCGAAGGTCTGGGATATGCCTCACCTCCCTGAGAACCAATGTGCAGCTCACATCGATCTTCACACAAATATCACCAACCCCTACGATCTTCGATACGCCAGAATTTTTCATCTTCACGGTCCCATAGTCGCCCTACTTGTAGCTTGTGAAGAAGTCCCTGCGTGGAGTTATGTGAAAAGAAGCCCCCGAGTCTATCACCCAGTCGGTGTCCTGACTCATAGCCATGAGACATACATCATGATCTGTAGAAAGAATAACTACAACGTCGCCATCTGAAGCGACCGCAGTGGAATCTGATTCATCTACCTTCTCCTTTCATTTTTCTTTCTTGTCGTTTTTAGCCTTACGACATTCATGCTTATAGTGGCCCTTCTTGCCACAATTCCAACATTCAATATCTTTTCTGTTAGTCGGCTTGCCTCTTAATTTATCTCGGGCCTTCCTGCCCTTCCTGTTCTTTCCTCTCCCATGTTCCTGTGTCACAAGTGCCTCGTGCTAAGTAGACTCCTGAGACTTCCTCCTTGTCTCTTCATTGAAAAGACAGTTAGTAACCTGTTCCATGAATATCTTTTCGTCTGGCGCGGAGTTACTTACAGACACTACCAATGTCTCCCAACTGTCAGACAATGAACTAAGCAAAAGAAAGGCCTGCAGTTCATCATCCAGGACCATCTTCATAGAGGAGAGTTAGTTCACTATATTGCTGACCTCATTCATGTGCTCGGCCACAGAACTACCATCATTGAACTTGAGATTCACAAGTCGCCTTATCAGAAAAATCTTATTACCGGTTGTCTTCCTCTCATACAGCTCTTCTAATTTCAGCCATAGGCTAGCGGCTGAGGTTTCCGTAGACACATGATGGAACATAGTATCATTCAGCCATTGTTTAATAAACCTCACCGCCTTCCGGTCCAACTTCTTTTAATCTTCATCAGACATATCCTTGAATTTTGCTGACATGCTTAAAATTGGAGAGTATAGGTCCTTACAATAAAGTAAGTCCTCCATCTTAGCCTTTCATATGGTCCAGTTAGAACCATTGAGTCTGATCATCCTTGATGAGCCACCTTCCATAATTCCAAACCGATCCTACCCATTCAATGAACTTAGCACTCTGATACCACTTTGTTGGGGGCTTGCATAAAACCTTAGGATCTAGCCTCCCGAACAAACCAAAATTATGGGATAATAATAGCAATGAAACAAATCAAAGCAACAATCACACACCACACAAGAGATTTTTACGTGAAAAACTCTCAAAGAGGTAAAAACCATGGGACCTTGTCCAGATCAACAATCCACTATAAAGTAAAACGTTACAACCTTCGTCACTCACGCAGGAGTGCATGAACAATAAGAGAATAAAGGAAAAACATAGGGATCTCACCGATCACGAGGACGTAAAAGCGTTGAGACGACGGCTCCCTTCCACAAGCTTCCTATCTCTCTTTTCTCTCATTCTCTTACCTTTGATATCCCTAAACCCTTTAGGAAACCCTCTTATACTTTTTCTTCACACAACATACCCTAGAAAAATTCTAGGGACCCCTTTTTATAGTTTTAGGAAACTCCCTTCTGCATCCCAGTTGCGAAAGGACTTGCGAAACGAAATCCGTGCAAAATCGCGGAACGAATCTGCGTAGCTACGACCGATTGTATCGAGTCCACGGTCGGTCGTAAGCCACCTACGACCAGTGGTGGACCACCTACAACCAATCGAACAACCCGAAAAAACAGTCCGAACTCGCTAGACTTTGAGTCGTGTCATGACTCGAACCTACGACTGGTCGAGCACCAGCCTACGACTGGTTCTACAGGGCTCACGACCGGTCTACGATGGGTCAAAAAACCCCATCATTTAAAACACCACCCAGACTCTGTTATATATGTAGGTAATGGAAAGGTCTATACTGCAGTGTTTGATTTCGTAGGCGAGGAGGAAGAGTTTTCCTACATTCATCTATCGGGCGAATCTATGTAGATCTCATACCGATGCGCAGAGATTACTGGGATACGTATTTAGTTGAACACATTTACTTTCTGCATTTTATATGGTTAAAAACAATACATGTATATATTTAGCCTGGTTTCATACTCATACTTCAAAATTTGTGAAATATTTTCATAATTAAATGCATATATTTTAGTCTTCCGCTTGCCAAATTACATTAACTTTAGAGTATGATGTGTTGTTTTAATTTAATCTCACTCATGTTTAATGCATTAGTATGGATAACATGTAAACATCATTATCTATGTTGCATAAGTACTACGTTGAAACTCGGGAGTTGAGCTTCTGCTCGACCTCCGATTTTCAAGGTGTTACACCATCATGTAGGGTCAGCCTCAATGTCCACCTCCTATCATGTAAAGCCTACCTTTGATATGGATTGATCATCATGTAGGCTCCACTTTTGAAGTGAGTCATCCATCATACCAATCCGCTTTGAATGTGGGCTTTTTATCATCAGGGGCTTACCTTTGACATGGACTATCCATATGTGGGCCCACATTAATATGAGGTCATCCATCATGTCATGCCCACCTTTTATGTTAGTTGTCTACCTTGTGAACCCCACCTTCAGTGTGGAGGTGGGCCCTCCTTTAATATGAACAATGAGAGAGAGCTACCTTTGACACAAATCATACAATACAAGAGAACTAAAAATGTCATAAGTTAAAAAGCTTTTTTTTTAAAAAAATTACTTATTAAGATAAATAGCTTTTGGGGCATAAATTACTTTTATAATAATTTTACCAAACTAATTTAAGTGAAAAAAGTAACTTAATTACTTAATTTTTACCCATTAAGATATATAGCTTTTGGGATATAAATTACTTTTATAATAATTTTACCAAACTAATTTAAGTGAAAAAACTAACTCAATTACTTAATTTATTTGGTGGTATCCCCTTTAATCTGCTCCCATCCGTAACATAGACTCCACAGCACAGGTGGTCCACTTCAAATATGGGCTGTAGTGGGGAGTGCCATTGAATCCTGAGTCACGTACGGTGGAGTCAAAACCAACTCATTTTACCGAAAGGGCTTCTTGTTGTTATTAACCGTCTCTTTGCAGCCCAGATTAGGAACGGTCAGATCTCCACCAAAGCAGATTTTTCTGTGAAGGGCCTAACATGGATGTTTCAACTTTCATGCACCAAAAATCCCACGCATGGGAAATTCTTTGTTTGGATACATCCAATTAAAGGGAAATGAAAGAAAATACACAAATTATTTGATGATGATTTTCATGAGAACGATTAAAATATAAATTCCAGTTTTGAAGCTTTTGTTTGGATAATAATTGAAAATCTTAAATCCCTCTTACAACCGGCACCCAATTTCTTTGGTCAAGAATTTAAATTATGAGAAAACTATAATAATAGCTGGGTGAATTCAACTTCATTTTTCATTTTCCATGGTTGGGCATGGAATTCATAGTTTTCAAACATAACCTTGTTATCTCAGCCAATAAAGGCATCTACATCCACAGTCAAGATTAGCACTTTTTAATTGCAGAAACTTTATACCATTCGAGGACTTTTACACAAAGGACTCTACTATTCATAATGCTAGCAATACTGGCAAATTTCTTCTTGTAATTATTACTTTTGCCTGAGGGTTATTTATTTATTTTTATCTTAGTTTATCGAATGCCATGGGTGGGTTTGTATGAAAAAGAAGGGTATTTAGGTCATTTGCATATAGAAAGTTTGACAAAACACTCCCAACTATGTGGGGCCCAAACGTGTTGTTTGTTTGTCATCTAATCCGTCCATCAGATTTAGACCTTCATATTCACTGTACATACCAAAACACTGGCATAATCTAAAACTTTGGTGGGCTAGCATATGAAGTACAATTTCAAATCACACTTTAATCTCCCATTCCATGTATTGTATGGGGTTCCAATCTCTGACTTGTTGGTAGATAGAATACGTGTTAACAATGAGGTCGTTCAAGTGTCCATGTGGGTGTATGTTAAAAGAAAGAAAGAAAAAAAAAGCTGCCCATGCATGCATTGTGACTTGCCTAAGTTTGCATTTCTTCATTCGGGTTATTAGAACTTGGTGAATGGGTTAAATAGACTAGAAATACTATTTTAAACCCACACAAAAATATATGGTTGGCAATCTCCCTTCCCTTCTCTCTCTCTCTCTCTCTCTCTCTCTCTCTCTCTCTCTCTCTCTCTATATATATATATATATATATATATATATATAAACATTAACACCGTAGTGGGATTTCACCACCTATGCGTACTTGAACCCTTGGCGTGGTATTGAAACTCTTGTGAGCCTAGCATGCACTGGCCAAGAGTAAGGACGTAGGTGTGTTCACGGGTTTTGTCAGCTAATTCATTTATATAAGCTCTTTAGTTTATATGACGTACAAAGACAATAGCCTCAACAATGCAGTTGAGATTCGACTGCTCCTCAAAAATAAGACGATGGTCTCAACCTTAAATACCAAACTGCAATAGTCTACTATAATAACAACTACCTTGTAGATTGTGGCTACAACAACCAAGCATGGCGGGGCTAATATTAATTATGGATTAATGGCATAAGGTGTAATTTTGGCTCAAGAGAGGGGCACCGAAGTAACTTCAAAATTCTCTACATGCATAGGACTAGAAAAGCAGCTGGCCCAAGTATGGTTGCGCCCTAGGCGCCACTCGTCCCTCAGTTTTGCTTCAACTTCGTAGAAAGGCTCCTCCCATACACAAGCTCCTCCCATACACGTGGACTACTTTGTTTATACGAAGCTACTTTGATGTCCCTTTCTGTATAGCGATTTAAGGCTTTTAGAGTTTAGATTTAGGGTTTAAGGTGGCTAGGTTTAAGGGTATAGATTAGGGTTTGTTCAATCTCAATAAGCTTATCGGCCTAAGGTGGGGTGTCTACATAAACATCATTACTTTTATGGTCTATATTTCGATGGCCTTGCATGTTGCGTCATTCTCCATTAGAACACTTTCACCATCATAGAACTTGTAGAAATCGAACCAAGTCTCATCCGAGTACATATGATATAACATCCTGGATTGAGTATCCAATTATTTGAAAGATGGCTCGTACATTAGGAAACTGAGATGAGATCTCCTTTTGATTAGTTCTCCTCTGCTATGCTAGCTAATTTACCCATGTTCTTTTTACTTTTGTTTTTATGTCATCCTTTATTTTCTGACAATCTCTCTAAAACTGCTCATTCATGGAACAAATAAAAGCATATGCCCTTATCCTTTGATTTTGATCTAGACTTTTTTTTTCATCACATCGAGATCGTTTATGGATCTCCCATGTCCCTAACCGCCTTTTGCAACTAACCCTTCTGTTTGATAATACTCATTGCTTGATTTCTTTCTCATTTATTTAGAAACGAGAGCCGCAGTGATCTCTTCCATCTTCATTGTATTATTCCCATACAACAGATTAGTGACGAGATGTTCGAATGATGTGGAAAGCAATGCTAAAAGTAACACCACTCTATCTTTATCTTCGATCGTCACTCCAAGCCTTAACAACTCGCCACATACCATTGTAAGCGAGTTCATTTGCTATAGGAGATTGGATCCTTCATTAATCTATAATACGAAAAGTTATTTTTACATAAACAACTTGTTAACGAGGGGACATTGCCATGCATAGGTCTTCTAATTTTTTCCATACTTCAAGGTTGATTCCTCATGCAAAACGTTGTATATGACTTCATCCGATAGACACATACGAATGACGCTCATAGCCTTCTCCTTGATTTCATTCCAACAATCATCCGACATCTTTTCTGATTTAGTATCTAACAATGCCTTGCTGAACCCCTATTCAACCCTTGTAATATTAAAATATCCTTAACATTTCACTACCATAAACTGAAATTGTCATTCCCATTGAATTTGTATGTATCGAACTTCGACCATGACATCTTCACTGAATTCCTGAACATCCTTAAACTTGACGCTCTAATACTGCTTTGTTATGAGAAATCGAGTTCGACTCTAACACAACTTTGTTGTAATCTCAAAACCCAATAAATCTGGATCAACCATATATATTAGAAATTTGGATCCAATACCACTGTTAATTCTTGTGCTTTGCAGAAGCATATTCAACGGAGGTAGAACAATCAAATATATTACAAAATAATCAAGCAAGCAAACACAAAACATTTCGATTTTATGTGAAAAATTTTTACGGGAAAAAAATCATAGCACAAAGCGACAAAGATCTCCACTATAATAATAATTACAAAAAAAAAAGCTTTAGAATTTACACCACTCACTCACCTTCTTTAATTACATATTCACTTGATCTCCCCCTGCGATGCACACATAGGAAAACCTTAGCCTCTTGAGAAAATTCCTTCTCAAGTCTTTTTAAGTGTAAAAAAATCTCTCACCTCACAAAATTCGTGCCCTTAGAGAGAAAATGTTGAAAATAGCATTGATTTTATAAATATATATTTAAAAAAATGTTTGAAAAATACCTTTTCATGTTTTGGGAATAGTCCCACATAGGAAAGAAAAGAGAAGAAAAAGTGGTTTATATGAAGGGTATGGAGTACTATAATACTTACACACATGCTCCAAAGAACCATGGACCTTACGTGCGTAGCAATGGAACACCCACGCGCTTGGGCTCGGGCACAAGTTCGGTCTCAATCTCGGTCTCGGACCCTGTGCGAGGGCATGGGCATGTGAGGCAGTGTGACTGTAGAGGCGTTAGTGGCGCACTTTGCACTTAGTTTTCCAACAGCCAAAAATGGCTTAATGGAATTTAAGTCTCTAGACCATAACCCCCTAGCCACCATAGCCTATAAATAGAGGGTTTGGGTGGGTTTCCAAACCATCTCAATGCACTCCAACAAACCTATACGTACTGAGAACAGCCAGCCCCATTCCACTCTTATACTCCAGTGATTCCAGCAACATAACAAGGCTTGAACCTTAGCTACAAGAATAGACCAACGGTGTGGTTTATGACGGTTCAACTGAACCAGTGGTTGAAAATCTGAACTGACTAGTGTAGTAGTCAAAATCACATTTTCTCTTCTTTTTTTCTTCTTTTGGGATTTTTCTCCTTTTTATTATAATACTACCAGAAAGTGTGTACAATAGTTCCATTTAGTGGGCCTTCGTGTTTGCTGAACGCAGACCCACACCAAGCTTGTCGTATCTTAGAAGTGGTTTGCCTGTAACCTATCAACATACTCAATTCACCTGAGTAGAGGCAAATAATGCTTTAAGGACAACGTCCCAAACGTGCTTCAGACTGTCCTTATTCAAGCTATTTTTATTTTCGATTTCCACATTATACAGAAATAATATTAATCTGTATAATTTCCAACAGAAAACACTTGTAATTATCAAGCGTTAATTATAATTAGGCTTAAATACCTGAATTTCCATAAAACTGCATAACTTAATAGAGATCCGTCAGTCGGACTGATGGCACCGTCATTTGAACCAACAAACCCCTATTGGTCATATCGACAAACCCCATTATGCAATTGAGAAAACCCACAATCTCTCAATGCGAATAACAAAACTTTACATCGACTCTCAGACCAACGTACTCCAATGCACTTGTAGAACAACATTTCACACCAAAAATACCATGGTAACTCATGTAAGTACACTTGGGGATGTCACTTTCTCTACAATTAAGAAAAAAACATTACATCAATGAGAGTTGCCCTGTCTGCCAAGTACGCTGTGTTTGGCTTGATCCTAGAAGGCAAGTTGATTCAACACTCAAGTAGAACATGTTGACCGTTTCTCACAGAGACCGTATGTAGAAACAAGTCTCCAGCTCCCCTTAATTTTAGGAGCTCATAAAGTGGTCCACTTCGAATCTTGATCATGTTTGTAGAAAGTTGTAACTACCCATGATATCTAAAGTTTTAACTACCCATGATATCTGAAGTGATAACTACCTCATGATATCTGAAGTTGTAACTACCCCATGATATCTGCAGTTATGGGACACATAAGCAACTACCCATGATATCTGAAGTTGTGGGACATGTAGCCATCAAAACTTGATGGAAGCTTTGGCTATAAATATACACCGTTTGGTCCCCAAACTCACTAACTTAATCCCCTTCAGTTTTACACCATCAAATAGAGTGAGTAGAGTTTGGAAGTGTCAAACCGAGAGAGAGAAGCAGTGAAGAAGCACTGAATAAGCATCAATGGCTGGAGGTATTTTTTCTGTTCATTTCAGTTTTCAGTTTTGATTCTAATTAAGTGAATAATTTCACATTTTAGAATCATTATTTCACCAACATTTGGTATCAGAGCCCCGTTTTATCTCTGCCTTGGTATTTATTGAGATGCTCTGTTTGTCTCTATTTTGGCTGAAAACTTTTAAATCATTTCCACATGGCGTGGTGGTCTACAGTATGGGATTTGGACCCACACCCTTTCGAACTAGTATAATGTCTAGTGATCCAGATGATTTTTGTTAATTAGAGAATAGCCACAACATCTTTAATTAAATAAAATTCATGTATTATGGTTAATTTGGATCACATAAATGATATTTAGACATTAATTGTAATTAATCATACTTAATATGATAAATTTTATCACACGAAAATTTTTATTATATTTATATGATTAATTAGGATAAAATCTCAAATTATTCATAACTTACCCACATGAATTATGAATTAATTAAATAATTTGATAGTTTTATCATAAGGTTTAACCTAAGATAAAATATATATCAAATTATAATTATAATTTATCTTTTAGAATTATGTATTAAGTAAATAATTTGATAAATTCTATCATAAAGAATACTTGAATCTGCTTGGATTAAAAATTTAGCCCACAGGAAATTTTTTATGTTATTAGATTCAATCTTTAAGCATGATTTACATTGGTAAAACATGATTTATGTCATTAGATTTAAGTTTTTAGTCCTCAGTTTTAACACAAGTATGCAATCTATAATTTTTCTTTTGTAGTCGTACAACCTTCAAATTTCTCTGATGTTCATTATGATATCCCTGAACTTAAGGGAGATAACTATAAGGTCTGGAAGGAGAGAGTTCTTCTTCATTTAGGGTGGATGGACATAGACTATGCTATTAGGAAAGATGAACCACCAACACTCACTGATAATAGCACTGCAGCGGACATCACGCTTTATGAGCGATGAGAACGATCTAATCACCTCAGCATGATGTTTGTTATGGGATATCCGAGCCCATGGTAGAACGTCAATCCGACTATAAGTCCAAGCCGACACCCGAGGCGCCCGAGGCACAACCCATCTGACCAGACTTCAGCATCGCAGCAAAGACACGCGAGCGTCTTTGGAAGAGGGATAGCTCAGAGGGATCCTAACAGTCCGATCGGATTCGGCATGACGGGTCAGGTCAGATATCGGCTCAAGCCAGCCGCATCGGACTCAGCATGACGGGTCGGGTTAGACGTCGTCCGACCTAGAGAATGATCTTTGCTATGGTCTGACGAGCCGAGCCGAACAGACACTCAGATGCGCATATCCCACTCGCTAAGCATGGAAACTGCCATAACCAAACGTGACCGATAACGTCACTCGCAGATATGCATTATTAGTCGGATACGCTACACGATCAACAGATTGCGGACAATATCTCCACGATCTGAGAATCCCTCTAATCGTCCCGAGATTACCGAGACCAGACCGCCCCACAGGCAAGTATAAATAGCACGCAGTGCCATGTCTATCTGTACGCGATATCAAGCTCTCCTCCTCTACTCTTTACCTAGACCTCGATTCCCTTGTCCTGACTTAGGCATCGGAGGGTCCCCCGGCTTAGCCAGGGTCACCTTTGCCCATTTTCTTAATGCAGGTTTCATGGACAACACGTAGATGGCGACGTGGAGAGAGGGCCGATCAGATTTTAACCTCAACAATGTTCATTAAGACTAGAATTTCTGCTGGTATTCGTGGTTCTATCGATCAGCATGAAAATGTTCGAGACTTGCTGAAAGCCATTGGTGAACAATTTGTCACTTCAGACAAGGCACTAGCAAGCACCCTAATCATTAAGTTCTCATCTCTAAGGCTCACTAGTGTGAGAGGTGTGCGCGAGCACATCATGCAAATGAGGGACAATGTGGCTCAATTGAAGAAACTCGAGGTTGAAATGTTAGAGCCTTTCCTGGTGCACTACATTCTGAACACTCTTCCCCACCAATATGGACCCTTCAAAATCTCATACAACACACATAAGGATAAATGGTCAATTAATGAACTTATGACCATGTGTGTTTAAGAGGAAGAGAGATTGATGATGGAATAGGGAGAAAGTACAATGCTGACAACGCATGGAAAAGATAAATCTCAAGCCAATAAGAAAGGGAAAGGTAAAATACCTCCCCAAGTTGGTATCAAGAAATATTCTAAGTGTTTCTTCTGTAAAAAGAAGGGACACATGAAGAAGGAATGCGCTAAATTTCAGAAATGGCTTGTGGACAAAGGTAATCTAACCTTATTTGTATGTTATGAATATAATATAGTTAAAGTCAATACTAACACATTGTGGATTGATTCTGGATCAACAATCCACATTTCGAATTCCTTGTAGGGTTTGCAAAACCTAAGGAAGCCAGCGGGAATTGAGCAAAGAATCTTATCAGGAAATAAAATGGGCTCGCATGTGCAAGCTATAGGAACTTGCAATTTAATTTTAAGTAGTGGTTTTATTTTAAAGTTAGAAAAGACTTTTTATGTTCTAAGTTTTTCTAGAAACTTGATTTCAGTTTCAAAGCTTGTACCTTTTGGATATTCCTTTCAGTTTTCAGATTCATCATTTAGTTTATTTTATAAATCTGATTATGTTGGGAATGGTATTTTATCTGATGGTCTTTATTGCATTAATTTACAAAATAATGTCACCTATAATTCAATGCATGTTCACACTGGCATTAAGAGATGTGTTATTAATGAGGATTCCTCAAAATTATGGCACCGGAGATTAGGTCATATCTCCATAGAAAGAATTAAAAGATTAGTAAATGAAGGGGTACTAAATACTCTACATTTTACTCATTTTGAGACTTTTATGTACTGCATAAAGGGAAAGCAGACCAACAAGTCAAAGAAAGGTGTCACAAGGAGTTGTGACATATTAGATATCATACATACTGATATATGTAGTCTAGACATGGACTCACATGGTCAAAAATACTTCATTTCTTTTATAAATGATTACTCACGATATATGTATCTCTACATGCTTTATAACAAGAACGAAGCATTAGATGCCTTTAAAATCTTTAAGGTTGAAGTAGAGAAACAATGCGGTAAACAAATTAAGATCGTGAGATCAGATAGAGGTGGAGAATATTATGGTAGATACACAGAGGATGGACAAACACCTGGGCCATTTGCAAAGTTTCTTCAAGAGCATGGGATTGTTGCCCAATACACTATGCCTGGTTCACCGGACCAGAATGGTATAGCAGAAAGAAGAAACCGAACATTATTGGACATGGTGCGGAGTATGCTTAGCAGCTCCAATCTTCTAAAATCCTTATGGGCTGAAACACTTAAGACGGCAGTGGGCAGTGTATATATTAAACTGAGTTCCAACCAAGGCTGTTCCTAAAACACCATTTGAATTATGGAAAGGTTGGAAACCGAGTTTGCGACATATGTGCGTTTGGGGATGCCCATTTGAAGTGAGAATTTATAATCCACAAGAGAAGAAGTTGGACCCAAGGACCATTAGCGGGTATTTCATTGGATATGCTGAAAGGTTTAAAGGTTATAAATTTTACTGTCCATCTCACAGCACTAGGATTGTGGAATCAAGAAATGCAAAGTTTCTTGAAAATGACTTGATCAGTAGGAGCGATCACTCTAGGAACATAGTTTTTGAGAAAGATCATTCAGAATCTCAACCTTCCACTTCAAGTGATAGATTGGTTATTGTTTATAACACCCCTCAAGTTCAAACTGGTGTTGAATAACCAATCGTTGAAGTTCCACAATCTGCTATAACATTGGAGCCGAAAATGATCCCCGAGTCCTTTTCACAAGTTATGAGTTGCAAAGAATCAGAATTATGGTACAATGTCATGAAGGAAGAGATGAATTTTATGAAGAGTAACGAAGTCTGGGATCTTGTTGAGTTGCCTAATGGTGTAAAAATCATTAGATATAAATGGGTCTTTAAAACAAAGAAAGACTCATTGGGCAACATTAAGATACAAGGCACGACTTGTTGCTAAGGGATTCACTCAAAAAAGAAGAAATCGATTACACGGAGACTTTTTCTCATGTATCTAAAAAAGACTCCTTATGAGTTATTTTGGCATTAGTAGCCCATTTTGACTTGGAATTGCAACAAATGGATGTGAAAACGGCATTTCTCGATGGAAATCTAGATGAGGAGGTTTACATGAAACAACCTGAAGGATTCTCCTCTAGTGATGGTGAGCAATTGGTTTGCAAGCTCAAGAAATCCATATACGGTTTAAAACAAGCATCCCGCTAATGGTATTTGAAATTTCATAATGTAATTTGTAGAAAATATTATGGATCAATGTATATACCAGAAGGTCAGTGGGAGTAAAATTTGTTTTCTTGTTTTATATGTGGATGACATTTTGCTAGCAACTAATGATAAGGGTTTGTTGCATGAGGTGAAATAATTCCTCTCTAAAAATTTTGATATGAAGGATATGGGTGAGGCATCTTATGTCATTAGCATTAAGATACATAGAGACAGGTTTCGAGGTATCTTGGGTCTGTCTCAGGAAATCTATATTAATAAAGTTTTAGAGAGATTTCGTATGAAGGATTGTTCACCAAGTGTAGCCCCCATTGTGAAGGGTGATAGATTCAATTTGAACCAATGCCCGAAAAATGACCTTGAAAGGGAACAAATGAAAAACATTCCATATGCTTCTGTTGTCGGAAGTCTAATGTATGCTGAGGTCTGCACAAGACCTGACATTGCATTTGTTATATGAATGTTGGGACGATATCAGAGTAATCCAAGTTTAAACCACTGGAGAGCTGCAAAGAAAGTAATGAGGTACCTATAAGGAGCTAAAGACTACATACTTATGTATAAACAGACAGACAATCTGGAAGTAATTGGCTACTCAGATTCTAACTTTGCTGGTTGTATTGATTCACGTAAATCAACATCAGGATACATTTTTTGATGGTCGGTGGAGCTATATCATGGAGGAGTGCCAAGCAGACTTTGACTGCCACTTCTGCTATGGAAGCCGAGTTCGTCTCTTGTTTTGAGGCTACTTCACATGGTGTATGGCTTGAGAGTTTCATTTCTGGGCTTAGAATTATGGATTTTATTTCTAAGCCATTGAGAATGTATTGCGATAATTCAGCTGCTGTTTTTATGGCTAAGAACAACAAAAGTGGGAGTCGAAGTAAACACATCAATATTAAATATTTAGCCATAAGAGAACATGTTAAAGAAAAGAAAGTGGTCATTGAGCACGTCAGCACTGAACTAATGATCACTGATCCTTTGACTAAGGGCATGCCATAGTTGAAATTTAAGGATCATGTAGCAAATATGGGACTTGGTTCCATTATGTAATTTTTTATTGTATTGACAATATTATTTTATTGAAATTTTTAATTATTTTGATATTTTTCTCATATTGATGTGCACCTTAATTTAATTTTGAGAAAATTCATCTGTGTTGGACCAAGAATAAACATAGGGTTTATTTATTAAGAAATTGTTGCCACGTAAATTATAAAATTTAAGAAATAAATACATAGTAATACATGGAAGAAAATACTCGTCATTAGAGGACTTATCGCCATGATTCATGTACTTATTACTTAATACAGACTATCGATGGGTTTAAGATGAGACATAAGATTAAAAGTGTGGACCAAGTGGGAGAATGTTGACCGTTTCTCATGGAGACCGTCTGTAGAAACAAGTGTCCAGCTCCCCTTAATTTTAGGAGCTCATAAAGTGGTCCACTCCGAAGCTTGATCATGTTTGTAGAAAGTTGTAAGTACCCATGATATCTGAAGTTGTAACTACCCATGATATCTGAAGTGGTAACTACCTCATGATATCTGAAGTTGTAACTACCCCATGATATCTGCAGTTATGGGATACATAAGCAACTACCCATGATATCTGAAGTTGTGGGACATGTAGCCATCAAAGCTTGATGGAAGCTTTGGATATAAATACACACCGTTTGGTCCTCAAACTCACTAACTTAATCCCCTTCAGTTTTACACCATCAAATAGAGTTAGTAGAGTTTGGAAGTGTCAAACCAAGAGAAAGAGAAGCAGTGAAGAAGCACTGAATAAGCATCAATGACTGGAGGTATTTTTCCTGTGCATTTCAGTTTTCAGTTTTGATTCTAATTAAGTGAATAATTCCGCATTTTAGAATCATTATTTCACCAACTGAACATTCCGAAATAATATAAAATTACACCTCAACCTCTAAATTCAAGTGTTATACCCCACCTGAGATTGACTACTTGCTTTAGATGAATGGATGGGATGATATACGAAAACCAAGGCGAACCCTCAAAGATGGACATGCCCATCCCGAGTATTTCTTTAGTATGGCTATTTGATTTTTGGACCATCATGATATTTAGGTTCCAAGGTGAGCATGATGAAACTCACCTTGTGGACGGGGCCAATCTCATGAGAGCTTAACTCTCACGGCTCTCGGCTAGCAAAGGTGATGATGTCTATGTACCTAGTCAAGCTACGCTAGCACTGTCCATTTCATAACTAGGATCCTCCTATCTGCTGGAATTTGGGTGTCGAGGTCGTCCATCATTTTACATTTTGGACAACTAATTCATGGACCCACTTGTACGGACCTAAAACCTCAACATACTGTAAAATCTCTCAGCCACCGCGTGTGGGGATCATTGGTTCACTGATCCAAAAAAGTCGATAGGGACCGTGCACCAAAAGTTCCTTGGAATGGAAGATTAATCTTAATCCTCCAATTAAGTGGTCCACAAGTAGATACTTAAGAGAGAAAATGCACAAAAGAGACCAACATTAGATAGAACGGATCCTCCCATCTGAGGATTTGTGGCCCATGACCATCCAAAGTCAATAAGTTCACATCAACGGTTCGGATCATTGAATCATGTGCCCCAACATGTACAAAAATGATAGCTTACAGCATGTGAAACTGAGCATTGTACAATTTTTCGTTTGTTCAACCCTTCAATGGTACAGGTAGGCCCACCACTCATCATTAATCTGGTGGTCCTCTTCATGAGATGGCCCATCTCTACGATATCTCCATTATTATTATTATTATTATTATTATTATTATTATTATTATTATTTGGGAGGGGCGGGGGAGGGTGGTTAGTTTGTTAGTACACACCCATGTCAGTACACACACTCGACGTTAGCCACCCCTACTGGATCGATACTAAGACCTCAAGTGTTGAAACGTGGTATCTCCACTCAGCCTATCAGTTGAGCTATGGACTTAAGTATCTACGATCTCTCCAATTAGATGATCCTAGCCACATAATACATATTTGGCGGAATGACACTTGAAACGAGGTATCTCCACTCAGTCTACCAGTTGAGCTATGGATTTGGGTGACTATGATCTTTTCAATTAGATGATCCTAGCCACATGATACATATTTGGCAGGATGATTTGGATGGTTTAGGATCTGACATGGGATATTTCGGGGTATCAAGTAATCCATGACATATCCTACCATACACACACACACACACACACAACACAAAACAAAACCAAAAAAAAAAAAAAATTTCAAAACCCAAAAGTGGGTCCCACATGCGCAGTTTGTTGAGCCAAATAAAAGCTCTACTGTATCAAATTTCGTTACTTAGTCTTATATTATGGAGGTACGATCCAGTGCCTTCATTCAGGCGAGCATTCTTTCTCGGTTGGGGTCCACATTTCGGGAATTCAAGTTATTTATCCAATTGGATCCATTGTGGCTGGGTGATGGACCGCAGATATTCTCCATTATGCACTCACAGCCCTTCAATCGGTGGTCTTTTTTCCACTGCCGATGGACCGTTGGCTGCAGATTTCAGAAAGATATGATTTTAAGGATAACGATTTGCATCATTGGCCGCCTAAAGAACGGTCTGGCCCATCTGTACGGGAAGTCCGCCCCCGCAAAAACGCAAGTATACCACATGAGTAAGATGGCCCGGTAGACAGAACATAGCTGGTTCCACAAATTTCAAACATGCTGTGTGGGTGACGTAGGATAAAAAGTAATAATAATAATAATAAAATCTAATTTCGCATTTTAACCCACCTAGTGATTGAAGGGACGGGGATTGCGTCAAACCCCTGCCCCTCTATAGCTCTGAGCGGGCAGTTTTGTGGGCGACCTACTGTGATCTATCGTTTTATCCACACTGTCCATCCTTCCTCTCAAGTCATTTTAAGATCTGTGCACAGAAATGAGGCAGATCCAATGATCAAGTGGGCCACACCAAATAACAAGTTAGGATTACATTAAATGCATAGTTGCATTAAATGCAAGAGTCCTATGTCGTGTGGTACACTTGAGCATTGGATCTGCATCGCTTTTGTGCACAGACCTTAAAATGATCCGAAAGGAGGGATGGACGGCGTGGATAAACCCTTAGATCACGGTGGGCCCATCCACAAAACTGCCTGTTCGTGGCTAAAGACAGGCGGGGAAGGACGCAATCTACATCCTGATTGAGGTAGCTTATTTAAAGAGCGTAGAACGTCTAAGGTGGTGCAGTCGTGCAAGCAGATGGGCTCGGAATCCATCCTAGAATAACTTCTTCTACAACGGCTTCCAGAAAAAGTGAGCAGCCGCTCTCACCGTATTAAACGCTTTTTTTTTTTTCCAATATATTCCGTACCATTGACTCTGACTGCATAACCACGGCACAAGTGTATCCAATCCAGACCGTTCATCCCGTGGCCCCGCCACTGCTCAAAACGCACACCAGATGGAAACATTTTAACTGCTGATTGTGCTGAGTATTGGAGACTGGTGGATGGATGCGAGTCAACCACGGATGCGGACATCGCTCTCAAGTCACCTCCATCGGATGACAACATCCATTAATCCAACAACAAGATTCCTATTCTTGCATCCCATCTTCCTAGCCCTTGTTTTAACGGTTGTGATCATTCAATCAGGGTGGTCTTGGCTCATGTCTCATGTAGGATCCACATTGTACTATACTTCCTAATTAGGTGCGACCTATGATCCTTGGGTCCTTAGTTTGTACAACCGGGGCCATGGTTTGGTGATACATTACATGATAATGTGATTAATTGAAAGCCACGGTTTGGTGATCCGCATTTTCTGATGAGATGGCCCAAAAACATTTCCACAAGAAGGGAAATACAAAGTTGGTCCACATCAACCGAAGAAAGATAAGAGATTGGATGGCTAGGATCTTCCAATACGAGAGATTTCAAGGGTGTGGTCCATCCATGTTGGCCCAATCGATCGATGGTTTGGATTATTAAACCATTCCCCTGGCTTTTCCAAACTAAAAGCGGCAGAATATATCAAGCATATCAGGTTGAGCCATTGAGCCAAGAGGAATGGGCCCTTTCTTGTAGTCCGCGGACTACTGAAGTGAATTCTTAGTCCACCATTTGGGCCATACGGACGGACACCACAGTGACAAATCTGATTGTTGGAAATTTCTCTGCAGTAAAAATTCCTTAACTTGTGAGATCTAAAAAATCTCAGCATCTATTGATCATAGTGATAACTTGGCAATCTTTACAAAATCTCAGTGATATTGGTCACACTAACAGACTGGGAACCGATCAATAGGTGGGTCTCGCCCCAAATGGGCCACGGGCAAATTAGTATGAGTTGCCACAAATGATCCTGGCTAATCACCTGGGAATGGTTAATGGTTTGCATTGAAGCCCATTTCACGAATGGCTAGGATCATCTTTTTAGAACTAAGAACCGTCCACGGTCTAACCAAGGTGAGCCTACTTTTTAAAGTCCGATGGCTACCCATGCTCTGACAAGGAAGGTAGGCGTGGTTGACCGGTTCGAGTGGATGTGCTCCGCGCCGGTAATGATGTTAGGGATGAGAATGAGGGTAATACGTGGCTGTTACCCATTTATGGTCATGATTGGCACACTTCAGCATAGCATAAGCATGATGCCAGCATCTTCTTTTTAAGTGGGCCATGCTGTTTGTCCCACTCAAGTCCATTGGATTCTAAGGAGGATTAATTCATTAACTGTGCTTTGACTAAATTGAATGGAATTCGACAAAGTTTCCACGGAAAAATCTTTAAAAAAAAGAGAAAAAAAAAAAGAAGACATAAATATCTTTGATTTCTTTACTGCTCCTTTTTTCAAATACGGCTTTTACTTGTCAGCCAATGGAATTTGTAGGAGATGACTTGAGACTTAAATCTTCCTCACATTCCTTGCACAAGTGTATAACTCATCTGAATAACCGTACATACACGGGGTATTCATAAGGCGAGTCAGGCATTAAGACTAACATACAAAGGCTGTCTGAGAGGAAGTAAATGAAGATAAATAGGAGAAATTAAGAGTAAATTAATAAAGGTAAATGGTTTTGGAGGTACATTTGTATGTGCCTACATGCATGAAAATGAAATGAACCAAGATTAAATAGCTTATAAATAATATTCTCTTTTACGGGAAAGATTTGAAAATACTTAAGATGAAATATCTTTTTGGGCTCTCTTGGAGAGTCGCTCGAGTAAACAAAGGTGTCACTATATATATGCTCATTGTATATGTAGCATGTTGATGATAATCCGGAACAATCCAATTGTTAACTACTTCACGAAAATTATACTAATAAAATGATCTAAATCGTCCAAAGGTTCACCATATAGATGGATGGTTAAAAGACATTAGTAAGTTATTTGTTTATGAACATTATGCTTGTAGCTCACCTAAAGTTTGAAATTTCCTTATTTTTTGTTAAAGTATATATTTTAATAGATTTATTATAGTTGTTGATGTAGAAATTTGAACGTCCTCCTTAGACTACTTGAGACCTATAAAATTAGATGAGATGGAGACTCTGGCTACTATAGGAGACTCTCTGATCCAAAGTCAGACATGTAAACTAAGTCTAGTAGAACATATGGTTTTGACGCGTAGAGTTGTGTGTGTCAAACAACCATTCGCTCTAAAAGCTCAAGCTGTTAGAGTGTGGTGTATTAATGTATATCAACAGACTTTTATCACTTCAACAGTGTGTACCTTTTATCATTAGAGATGCTCATATTTATAGTTGAAAGGGAGTAGTAGCGTAGAGGGCAATCTTCCTATTTAGTAAAAGCATGTTGTAGAGAGAATCATATGCCGAGCATATCGTGAATATCTTTCGAGATCTTCGGCTAAGATCTTGAACAGATGCGTGTTGCAATTATCTCTCATGATCCTCATTTGAAATCTTAGGCAGATATCTTCGATAAGATCCGAATAATCAGAATCAGTAGAAACATATAGTAGGAGGCTGAGGTCGATAGTCCGAGGTGACTTACATACCGGTTCCGAAGGGTAGTTTGCTGACCTGAATTCTCTAGTGAGTTATGATCGAGTTTTCTCTTAATATTAAGCATATTGTTGACCTTCTTACCTGCCCTTGAGAGTTGTGTCCGAGCATTAAGATTGAGCTTATTTTCATAGTAGAATATAAACGGAATTGGTGATGACCATCATCTTTATCTTACGGTATGGGGCATGGTTTCCCTTAGTGTAACGGCTTGGAGTCTTACCTTTTGCAGGGTCATACTTCGAGAGCCCTTACCAAGCGATGTTTCGAGCAATAGCTCGGAAATGAATGGGACTGTGAAATTGCTCGACATCTGATGGAAGTATAGATACTTCATCTTATGATGGTCGAGCTTGAGGAATATGTTGGGGGCCTTGCACAAAACCTTAGGATCTAGCCCTCCAGAACAAACCAGAATTATGGAATAACAAAGCAATGAAATAAATCAAAGCATCAATCACACACCACATAAGAGATTTTTACGTGGAAAACCCTCAAAGAGGTAAAACTACGGGACCTCGTCCAGATCAACAATTCGCTATGAAGTAGAACGTTACAACCGATCACAAGCACACCTTGTATGATCAAACCTTCACTCACGCAAGAGTAGATAAACAATAAGAGAAATAAAGAAAACTGAGAGATCTTACCGATTACGATGACGTAGAAGCGCTGAGATATGGTAGATCACCTCCACGAACATAACCTCCCTTCTACAAGCTTCCTCTCTCTCTCTCTCTCTCTCTCTCTCTCTCTCTCTTTCTCTCTCTCACCCCTTTGATAGCGCTCTTGTATTTTTTATTCCACTAGAAAAACCCTAGGGACCCCTATTTATAGTTTTAGAAAACTCCTTTTTGCATCCTAGTTGCGAAAGGACTTACGAAACGAAATCCGTGCAAAATCGCGGAACAAATTTGGATAACTACGACTGGTCGTGTCGAGTCCACGACCGGTCGTGCACACCCACGACCAATCGTGCACCTACCACGACCGGTCGAGCTCCTCGGAGAAAACTATAGCACCAGCCAATGACCGGTCAAGCATGGGACAAAAAATCCCACCAAATCTCCTCCTTTTTTACCTGGGAGGAATTCACTTACTTCAAGTCAGCCTGGTTTCTACAAACCTCAAACTTACCATTGAGCAAAGCCTTGGTCATCATGTCTGACCTATTATCGTCTGTGTGGACCTTCTCAAGCTGTAACACCTTCTGTTTCAAAGCATCCTGATCCGGTGATACCGAATTTCTATATGCTTTGACTTGGAATGCTGACTTAGATTCTTGCTTAAGTGTATAACACTCTAACTATAGCAATAGACCACGTGCTCCTCCTACTTCAGGCGAAGTTCCTGTAGGAATCTCTTCATCCAAAGCATCTCTTTACATGCTTTTATGACTGCAATGTACTCGGCCTCTATCGTCGACAATGTTACGACCCTATGTAGCTTGCTCTGCCAAGAAACCACTCCTCCTACAAACATGAACATGAACCCCGATGTAGACTTCTTGGAGTCTATGTCGCTTGTCATATCTGCATCTGTGTAGCCCTCTAAAATGAGTTTACCGTCACCATAGCATAGGCTCAACCTGGATGAGCCTCTTAGATACCGTAGTATTCATTTCACCGCTGTCCAATGCTCTTTATCAGGATTGGCAAGATACCGACTGACAACACCAACCGCATATGCTATGTCTGGGCGTGTACACACTATAACATACATCAAACTTTCTACGGCTAACGCGTAGGGTATTTTCTGCATCTCTTCTACCTCTGTCTTCGTCTTGGGACACTGCATGTCACTCAATCTGAAGTGATTATCCAGTGGAGTACTGACTGGCTTCTTTGCATTCATATTGAACCGCTCTAGGACTTTCTCGATATACCGCTCTTGTAACAGTCACGAGTTATCTCTATTCCTAGGATCTGTTTAGCCAGGCCCAAGTCTTTCATCACAAACGACTTACCCAACTCCTGTTTCAACTTTTCGATTTTCTTGATGTCTTTTTTCATGATGAACATGTCATTAACGTATAACAACAGAACTAAGAAATCACCATCTGAGAACTTACGCGTGAACACACAATGGTCCGACTCCATTCTGTCATACCCATGCTGTAACATGAACGAATTGAACTTCTTGTATCATTGTCATAGAGCTTATTTCAGCCCATACAAGATCTTCCTCAGCCTACACACCATATGCTCTTTTCCCTTGACTTCGAACCCCTATGGTTGGTGCATGTAGATCTCTTCTTCCAGGTCACCATGGAGAAAGATAATTTTAACATCTAACTACTCTATCTCTAGATCCATGCTAGCCGTCAACCCAAGCAACACCGGTATAGATGTCATCTTCATCACTAATGAGAATATCTCCTCAAAGTTTATGCCTTTCCTCTGACCGAACCCTTTTACCACAAGTTTAGGCTTGAACCTCGTCTGTGAATTCTTCTGCTCAACCTTCTTTCTGAATACTCACTTGTTGCTCAAAGTTTTCTTGTCCTTAGGCAGTTTCACTATGTCATAGGTGTGGTTCTTATGCAAGAATTTCATCTCCTCTTGCATAGCTTTCAACCACTCCTCCGTATGCCGTCAGCTAGGGCCTCAGAATAGTCTTCTGGCTCTCCCTCATCAGCCAGCATAATATACTCATACTGCGAATACCTCTTGGATGACTTTCTATCCCTAGATGACCTCTTTACCTGTGCCTCAACAGGTAGATCAAGTGTGGGCTACTCCCCCAGTCCATCTTTTGTAGGAACTCCCTCATCCTCTACACCTTTCTATACTCCCTCGTCATCAGGCACCACAGGAGGAATAATCAGAGCTATATCCTCTAGCTCACCGGAACTAGGCTGGTTCTTCTCTAGCTTACCAATGTTTTCTATACACTGATCTTCAAAGAAAACCACATCTCTGCTCTGACGAGCTTCCTCTCGGTCGAAACCCATAATCTGTAATCAAACTTTTTATCAGCGTACCCCAAGAACACACACTGCCTGATCTTCATATCGAGCTTGGACCTCTCATCACCCTAAGATAACTGTACGATGGATCCTATCCAGTCCACACCTTCTCAGGTGCTTCTCCATTCAACGGGGCTGATAGAGACCTACTTATCAAATACACCGCCGTGTGCATTGCTTCTCCCAAGAACGTCTTGGGCAACTTCGCATGGGATAACATGCATCTGATTCTCTCTACAATGGTGCAATTCATTCGCTTAGCTACACCATTATGTTGGGGGGTCTTAAGAACCGTCTGTTAATGTCGTATACCCAGGGACTTACAATACTCATGAAAGTCGCTAATGTATTCACCACCATTGTTAGTGTGGATGCACTTCAATGATCTACTTGTCTCTCTCTCGACCATAGCATGAAACAATTTAAACACACCAAAGACCTCGTCCTTAGATTTCAAAGCATAAACCCAAACCCTCCTAGATGCATCATCTATAAAGTGACAAAATACAATGCCCCACCCAAGGTTTTTGTCCTCATAGGCCATAAACATCAAAATAAACCAAATCTAATGTATGTACTTTATTAACATGATAAACAAATTTAACAAATAAAACTCTATGTTGTTTCCCTGATAAACAATTAAGACAGGTTTTGAGAGGTGTACTTGTCACGTCTGGAAGGAGCCGCTTCCTCGCTAGTTGATGAAGCCTTTTTTCACCCATGTGGCCTAGACGCCTGTGCCACATGTCAATAGCTGAATCTTTCGCTACATTCAACCCACCCTTGCACACATTGAGACATGCCTTGTAAAGGGTACAACACTTCTTTCCTTTTGCTGCGATCAACGAATCCTTGATGAGCTTCCAACGCCCACCAGCAAACCGGCTTTCATAGCCATCATCATCCAACCTTCCCGTCGACATCAAGTTGAGGCGAAGGTCTGAGATATGTCTCACATCCTTGAGAACTAATGTGCAACCCACATCGGTCTTTATACAAATATCACTGACCCCTACGATCTTCGATACACCAAAATTTTTCATCTTCACGGTCTCATAGTCACCTGACTTGTAGTTTGTAAAGAAGTCTCTTCCTGGAGTCACATGAAAAGAGGCTCCTGAGTTTATCACCTAGTCGGTGTCCTGACTCGTAGCTGTGAGACATATATCATGATCTGTAGAAAGAATAACTATAACGTTGCCATCTAAAGCGACCAAAGTGGAATCTGAGTCATCTTCTTTCTCCTTTCTTTTTCCTTTCTTGTCATTCTTAGCCTTACGATATTCATGCTTGTAGTGACCTTTCTTGCCACAATTTCAGCATTCAACATTCTTCATGGTACTCAACTTTTCTCTTGATTTATCTTGGGCCTTTCCACCCTTATTATTCTTTTCCCTCCCCTGTTCTTGTGTTACAAGAGCCTCTTGCTGAGTAGACCCATGAGACTTCATCCTTCTCATTGAAGAGACAGCTAGTAACCTGTTCTATGGATATCTTTCCGTCTGGCGTGGAGTTACTTAGAGACACCACCAATGTCTCTCAACTGTCAGGCAATGAATTAAGTAATAACAAAGCCTACAATTCATCATCCATGACCATCTTCATAGCGGAGAGCTGGTTCATTATATTGCTGACCTTATTTATGTGCTCGGTCACAGAACCACTATCCTTGAACTTGAGATTCACAAGTCGCCTTATCAGAAATTTTTTATTACCGACTGTCTTCCTCTCATACAGCCCTTCTAGTTTCAGTCATAAGCTAGCGGCTGAGGTTTCCATAGACACATGGTGGAACATATAATCATCCAGCCATTATCTAATAAATCCCATCGCCTTTCGGTCCATTTTGTTCCAATTATCATTAGACATATACTTGAAATTTATTAATATGCCTAAAATTGAAGAATATAGGTCCTTACAATAAAGAAAATCCTCCATATTAGTCTTCTATATGGTCCAGTTAGAACCATTGAAGCTGATCATCCTTGATGAGCTACCTTCCATAATTCTAAATCAATCCTACCCGTTCAATGAACTTAGCTTTGATACCACTTTGTTGGGGGTCTTGCGTAAAACCTTAGGATCTAGCTCTCCAGAACAAACCAGAATTATGGAATAACAAAGCAATGAAATAAATCAAAGCATCAATTACACACCACGCGAGATTTTTACGTGAAAAATCCTCAAAGAGGTAAAACCCACGGGACCTTGTCCAGATCAACAATTTACTATGAAGTAGAACGTTACAACCGATTACAAGCACACCTTACTATGATCAAACCTTCACTCACGCAGGAGTAGATAAACAATAAGAGAAATAAAGAAAACTGAGAGATATCACAGATTACGAGGACGTAGAAATGCTGAGATATGGTAGATCACCTCCACGAACATAACCTCCCTTTTACAAGCTCCCTTTCTCTCTTTCTCTCTCTCTCACTCCTTTGATAGCCCTCTTGTATTTTCATTCCACTAGAAAAATCCTAGGGACCCCTATTTATAGTTTTAGGAAACTCCTTTCCACATCTTGTTGTGAAAGGACTTGTAAAACGAAATTTACGCAAAATCGCAGAATGAATCAGTGTAACTGCGACTGGTCGTGTCAAGTCCACGACCGGTTGAGCACATCCACGACCGGTCATGCACCTACTAGACCGATCGAATACCCCGAAGAAAAATAACTCAAAGTCACTGGACTTTGAGTCGTGCAACTCATGACTGGTCGAGCACTAGCCCACGACTGGTCGAGCACGGGACAAAAAATTCCTTTAGAATAGGTTGTTTCTCCAACAGTGGATTGTTGTTTTATGACCATTGAAGAGTTCTTTAGTTGTGACTGGCACCGACTAATCACACGATGAGCACGGATGTCCAACCTGACCTCTCTTCCTTAACTAGTGAATTTTTATCCATCACAATAATCATTCTATAAAATATTATATATGTATACAAATTTGAAATATTAAAACTAATTTGAGATATCATTTATATATATTCCCGTGAATATATCCAAGAACTCCAATGCATTCTAATTCATCTCATTTACTCACATTCAAATAGAATATTTAGATTTCAAATTCAATTCATTTACATCTATTCATGCACAACTAAAACAAGTCATTTACTCCCAACTCACTTTCTTCGTATTTACAAGCTTCCAATTGAGCCAAAGCTAGGTTGATGGTAGCACAATATCATGCATCAACACAATTTCCAACATATGCCATCTCCACACTCTTCATAAAGAATAAAGTCCCTTACTCTTAATATGTAAGAATATATAATGCACTGAAAACAAATAAACTAATTATTCCGGGGGGTGACGTAAATGAATTGTGCTAGTATTACAATTTTATCACCCTCAAACCAAAACAGGAATTAGTAGTTAATCATGTATAACAACCATGCATGAATGAGCCTTATATTCCACAAGTAATGGGCTACATTTGTCTAAAAGCTACGATTTTTGAACTATGGTCCAGTCAATATGGAAAACAGTAAAGTGCCAGTTACCATCCTATCCACATGCGCCCCGTGCGTGTTCAGAATGCCATGTTGGCAAGAAAAAATGCGGTGCCCCAAGACGCACGAAATCTACTCTGGACTCGACACGTCTGTCTTCCTCTTTATTTTTCCACGAACGGTTGACACAATCTTCTCGTCTTTGGAAGGCTTAGCAAGTAAACACGACCCAAATTCTCAGTGCACCGTAGTGCGCACGTATCTCCACGTCGGTCCTAACATGTGGAGCTCCAAAGCAATTTCAAATTGTGATTTTGAAGATTCCACTTTGAAATGCATGTTGGGATTCCTGCCTACTGTATCGTAAGAGGGGCAGATGTTGGTGGACCGACATTCACAAACGCCGCGACCACGATTATCCACGTCAAGCAAATCTGATTGGCGCAAAATTTCAATGATGACCAACGACTCCACGGAGCCGTTGATTTGTGTACACGTAGACATTAGTGCTGACCGACGGTAGCCCCAGAGTGCACGGTCCGCAATTATTCAGGAACTTTCCAATCTCAATTATCTAGGTCGTGGCTAGATATGTTAATCAAATGGTCAAAGTCTCTCCATCCATCAAGGAAAAATTGTAGGCCTTGTTGGATTGGGCTGGGCGCCACGGAAATTATGTAGACCCTAGCATGTGCCTAGTTTAGTTGCTAGAATGTTGATTGAAAAGGGCATTTGGAGATAAAAGCCCTGTGGCCATACCTAACTATGTAACTATTGGAAGTGATGTGGCTGGTATGTAGACGTCACCAAGTTCTGTAGTTCGTATCTTGGGGAATGTGTTATATCCAAACTGTCCATACATTTGGAGAGATCTTCGTAAGTCTTGATCTGAAAAATAAGACAAATGCAAAGTTAAGTGTACCACACTGAAAAAAGTAATAGAAGATTGAGTGTCTACCATTGATCCCTTTTGGGTTCACTGAAAGTTTTGGAACAATATGATTTTTTTTTTTCTTTTCATCAATGTTTTTGTGACCTTATGATTAGATTGGATGGAAACTAAACTTATGATAGGCCTACGAAGGTTTTAACAGTGAGAATCATTGTCCCATTGCTATTTGTGATGTGATCAACTTAAGGCTTCTATATGACTCATTTTTGGTATCATGATCTAAAATAATTCATAAAAAAAAAATGGATGAACATTGTGGATATAATAAATACATCATTGTGGATCCCATCTAACCTTGATATTTTTTGAACCGTTTGTACAACTTGGAGCTCGAGGATTGTCAGCGCTCGTCTTCTCACACGTACCCACATCAGCCAAGTCGGTGGTGTGTGGTACACCAGCCAATCCGCTTACGCAACTATTTAGGGGCCTTGCAAGTCATGGCTGGACACACAGACACAAGTCATGTGGCCCACCATGTTAGCCCATCACTGCAGCATTGCATGGAGTCCCACAGCAGGATGAAGGGTCACATGCATTACAGCTCATATGATGAGAAAGAGACATCTCACCCAAGGCCGAAAATTTTGCCCGAAAGGAGGCAGTAAACAACGAAGGAAATAAAGAGATTTGATATAAGAAAAATAATAGATTTAAATTTTATTTTTTTTTTAAATTGACATATTTGCTACCTTTACCCACCAGTGAGTGGAACCTTTGGTTGGGATTTGTGAGTGGTTTAGATCTCTCTGGTGCATTGTTTCAATGTGTGGCGCACAAAAACCAGATTAATCCACTAAGTAGTTAGTCCATAGCATGGAAAACAAGGACTGCTAATGCATTGATACATTTTGCACATGTGACAACCTTAGGAGTGGCTTGGTTGATTTTTGTGTCCTCTGATCATAATGGTGAGGCCAAATATTTCAATGGATCGGATTTCATGTACACATGAAAGATTGGTTGTACGTGCAAGATGGATGGTAAGTTTACTGTACATTAAGGTGTATTTATGGAATCTCCTTCGTAAGGGTCACGCATGAGGAGTTTCTTTCACGGATTCATTAAAAAAACAAAAAGTGCTTTTTAACGCTCCATAGAAGTTCAAGTGCTTCACGGCAGCCCTTTGTCTTCTCTTGGTTAAAAGAACAGAATCCTACCTAACATTCATATGTTTGAACAGGAATGTTACCATGCAATGGACATGTATAATAACTTGATGCAATCCTCCTAGCGTGAACGTTACTAGAAATGGACCATTGTCTACAATGCCCTCTCACTATTGTTTGCAAGCCCTTCATTGGATGGTTTGGATGGACACCTACCCGGCTGAGATCCTAGGGGCCTGTTTGGATAAGAATTTTCTGATATGGTTACAGTACTCCTCTGTTTGGATTTGCGTATCGGGTCCCAACTACCTATATTTTTAACCCACGGATCATATGGTTGTCATTATCTAACCAAATTGACTCTTCAAAACCATACATAATTCAAGGTCAGGTCCACCGTATGGATGACCAAGATCAACCGTTTTTTTTGTTTGGATTTGCGTATCGGGTCCCAACTACCTATATTTTTAACCCACGGATCATATGATTGTCATTATCTAAACAAATTGACTCTTCAAAACCATACATAATTCAAGGTCAGGTCCACCGTATGGATGACCAAGATCAACCGTTTTTTTTTTTTTTTCTTTTTTTTTCACACGCACACACACCCCACACACTCACGGTGGTGGAATTTCACCACCTATGGGTACTCGAACCCTTTGACCGGGAGTTGAAACTCCTAAGAGTCTACCACACTGGCAAGAGTAAGGACTCAAGATCAACGGTTGAATAAATGTCTTGGACGTCAATTTATCACTTTGTTATGATTTTTCAAGGTACCCTATTGAAGAATGGGTTGGACCAGATGACCGTCCGAATCAGTAGTATGAACTGACCAGTAGACTATTTGTACAGGAAGGTTTCCGTGCACGTAGACCGCTGGAGCAATTCCCACCAGCGTGTGAGACAGCCTGTCTTGATACGCGTGCTAAGATGGCAAAAGTGTGCAGGATCTCGACAATCCATCAGGTGAGCCCACTATCCAGGTGCCCTGTTTATACCCACGTGATGGGTGGACTGGCCTGATTTTTGAGCCTTGGCACCGGCACAATGGCCCGGATGCTACTGGGTCTGCACCCACTGTTGGGCCAACACGAAATGGCATTTTGGTAAATTTTCCTTAACTCGTTGAACGGTAGATGATCGTTTGAGAGGGCCTCCCATAAACCAGAAAATAATTAAACAAAAGACAGCTAAAGCAAAAGATCAAGAGACTCAAAACGGAAAATCATCTAAAATCTTCACAATTCGGACCATGATCTCACTAATCGACCCAATAACAGAGTTTGCACAAATGTCTTTTAAGTATGTTTGGGAACCAAATTGTAATTCCTCCAAATTGCAAGTAGGTCACTTTCAAATGAGACCTGAGAAAAATCTAGCTGCCATAGTTTTAAAACACAAAAATTGGACTGGACTCGAACTCTAGTTGAATTGAGTTTACTTAAAAACTCGGACCAGTTTCTCTAAAATAATATATAAATGTTGTCGAGTTGAGCTGAGTCAGAGTCGAGTGTTAAGTTTTGCATTGTTTTTCGAGTTGGTTAGGGGTATTCTTGAGTTTTAACCTAGCCATGACCAGATTGAATTTTCCGGAATCTTGATGAAATCTGGTGGGATCAAGTCAACTCGGGCCAGTTAAGTTGATTTTTCAAACATACTATGGCCTAGTGGACTACTGAAACACCATTAATCTGCATCACTTCTAATTAAACTCAAATCTCCACAATTCAATTCATTCTGCTTGAAACTTCGTGCAGTTATCTCATAGTTTCTCCACATCAAAACAAGGTTCAAAATATAAGAACGCATTGTAAGAATTGGGATAGATGCATCAGGTGATGCAACACAAATGGGGAAAGTTGCAATATGTGTGCCACTGAGAATGAGTTTTAATGCATTTTTATCCTGACAGGTTTTTGAAAGCATACCAATGGCTGGATTTGAGCTTATGATTGTGGCCCCCCACCCAGGTGTCCAACAAGTCTAAAATTTCAACACAAAGTCTAGGTTAAACAAAAATTTGAAAGCCTAAATTTTGATAATTTTGCAATGTTAGCTTTTACCTCTTAGCCGCCGCATTTTTATCTTTTATTCCGCGCACCACAGCAATGATTTGGGACAATACGTTTGGTTCAAATCAAATCAAATTGTAAAGGGAACAGTGAGAAACGTGCCAATTAGATGGGACTTGGTCCAACTGAATGTAGAAAATGAGACTGGTAGCTGTGATATGGTTGGGGCATTAAGAAGTGGTCAATGATCTCTGCAATAGACAGTGATGTCAATGTGGGTTGGGTAGGCCCGACAGGTACCCAATACCCACCGACATGGGTCACGTATGAGTGTAGGTATTGGGTACCATGCAGGTTTTTTTTTTGCCTTTTTTGTGGGGCCCAGCGTGATGTACATGCGCCATCCCACTCGTCCATCAGAAAATTTCAGTCTCATTCAAAACTTAGGTGGGCCACATGAAAGAAAACAATCGGGGGACACCCACTCTTCGTGAAAATGGGGCCTGTCGTGTGGCCTACCTAAGCCATGGATCGGACTGAATTTTGAGGTGCCTTAGATGGTTGGAATTAGAGGTGGGCATGCGACAACCCGATTCGGCTAATTCGACACGTCCGACTCAGTCTAATCCGGCTAACTCGACTCATCCGACTCGATCCGATTTGACTTAACCCAAACTAAATGGGTGAGTTGGTCTGAACCAAGTAAGCTTCGCCCAATCCGAATTCAAACTGAGTCGAGTTCAAGTTACCCAATAACTCAATCCGGTTAGACTCGACTCGATTCAAAACTCGACTCGACTCGAAACTTGATCTGGTTAGATTCGACTCAATTCGAAACCCTACTCGACCCGGCTCTCTAACCCTACCCCAAGCCGATTCCAACCTCTCTCTTTCCCTCCCCTTCTTCCAAGCTCGGCAACCACCCGCCACCCTCCTCCTCCTCCTTCTCTCCCTCTTCCTCTTCCAAGCTAGGCAACCACCCACCATCACCCTTCTCCTCCTCCTCTCTCTCCTCTTCACTCCCTCCCTCATCTATAAATCCAACTCAGTGCCAACTCGACCTGACTGGGTATTTCTGACCGGATCAGACTCGGTCCGGATCAATCCAGGCTAGACTGAACTCGGATTGAGTCAGGCATTCTGGACTTAGTATCGAGTTCAGGTCAAGCCTATTTCAAAACCGGATCAAGTCGAGTCAGCCCTAACTCAATCCGACCCAACTCGATGCCCAACTATAGTAGGAATCAGCTTCGCACATGCATCATGTTGGCCCCATGTGAAATGATTTCAGGGTTCTTCTTTGGGTGAAACGTTTGCATTGAATCATTTTTCTCTCTCACGTATGTCATGGCTACATATGTTCTCGATATTATAAATATGACTGATACTCCAATTAATTCAGAATTACCAATTTAATAATAATGATTAGCAATTTTTCATTCATACAACTGTGGAAATGATTTTGTTTCTCATACAATATTTTACAACACTTTGCATATGGGGCTTACATAGTGTGTGTAGCGTTTATGCCATCCAATTCATAGAACTAGTTGCAATAGTAAGATAGTGGGAAGCCCCTCTCTAATGGATATTGTTTTCGAGTTTTTGAAATTTAAAATAGCATGTTATCATGATATTTTTTAAAAATGTTTTTCTTTAAGAAAGGTTCATAATATTTCATTCACTGATGTAAATGTAACCTTTTAAGTTAATTATTAGGTTGTTTTAATAGTAAATGGGTTTCCGCTCCATTTCTGGCTGCTCAATATCATAGGTGTCCATGCACATTTCAGGCCCGACATCGTACAGATACAGATCATGTGCATAGTACCTATTGGCGAGTATGGGATACCCTTACATCTAACCTGAACCCAGTTAAATGCCATCCCATTCATGCAAGTCCAATTGTTAAAGAGGCTGGGCCTGACTAATTCAAATTCCAGGCCAAAATCTGCTTTTGGCCGGCTGACAGCCTTAATGATGGAAGAGTATAGGGGGTTCCTCTTCGGGAGGCTCCACTAGGAGTATGCCATGGCCCAAAAATAAGACTGCTGCGTCACTAAAAATGGATGGTTAGTTAAAGATTAGAAAAATTGTCAATGTCAAACTTACATTGCAGCCCATTGATGAATTGACTAGCCTGATTTTTGGGCCAACACATGTTTCTCAGCCTGGTGAATAGCTGTGAGTTCACATGCGTGGCGGACACTTTTTTTTTCCAAGAAATCTGCTGTTGCGTACCCAAAGTATTCTAACATCCGAATTTTGTGACATTTATGAGGTCCAAGGTAAGGAATAAGGGAGCCAATGGGTCAGGTTGCGTCCATTTAGATTGAGCCTGAGCCCAAACCCAACCCATTGTAATAAACAGGCCAAAATCTGAGCCCGACCCAACAGATAGATGAGACGCCAAAACCAAACGGGCCACAAGATAGCGGGTTTGGTGTATAACCTATCTGTTGCTTAATTCATCCCGTGAGTCTCAAACCAATGATTTCAGGTGGCATCCAAACGTGCCACAAAACCACAGTTTGGAATTGAAACGAACGTTTTGTCTCCAAGCCCCAGTTTTGACACTCAAGCCAGCAGGACCCAACGCAGGTTTACGAATGGAACATGGGATCAATATCATACATATATGTGTTCAAACAAGTGCCTCTACTAATCTTTCAGTTCTTTTTTGAGGGTTTGGGTCCGATCATCTAGCCCAATCCACTAATAACTTGACTGGGCGAGTTAGGTCGGATGGGGTTCAAGTTTGACGCAGGGATGAACGTGATGAGGTCGATCACCGTCTTCCTCAAGGATAACTACTCCGAATCCACGGAGCTTCTCTGGACTCCTCACAGAGACTTCTCGAATCCACGAGGAAAGAAAGCAGGAAAATAGCAATAATTCTAATAAATTCGAAATTGATTGATGATTAATTAAAAACGAGTTTACACCCCTTTAAATAAGGGAACCAAGCAACATGAAAGAAATCAGACTCATACTACAACTAAAACTCCTAGAATTCGCAACTTACTTACTATAAATAGTAAACTTACTATTTATAGACGGTCACGATGTCTACTAGTGCGCAAGGTTTTCGGCCAAAAATAGTAAGTGTCCTATTTGGCTTCAACAAACCATTCTCTTAATTATCCTAAGCACTTTTCATGTTGGACACAACTCCTAAAGCCCAACAGATGAAAAGTTATACTCAAACTAAAACTTACTATTTATAGTAAAAACAAAATTAAAACGAGGAAACGACCGTCGATCAGGGAGTTTTTCGCAAATCCGGGCTGCGCAACCCGGCATAGCAGGGTTGGTTGGCTAAAGTAGCTCGTTCTACCCCAAAATCATATATTTTACGTCGGATAACTCATTCCGGATTGTGAGATACGCCCGATCTAAGGTCCGATGGTCCGGATCACTTCTGTCGCCGACCGTGCCTTTTCTGATCCATCTTAGCCATGAAATTGTCCGCGACCCGCTCTACATCAGTCCCCTCCACTTGAAAAGAACTCGTCCTCGAGTTCTCCTCCTGCGCTGGTTCATGATACTCGGTCAGGTCCGCAACGTTGAAAGTCCGTGAGATCGCCATGTCATCTGGAAGATCAACAACATAAGCATTGTCATTGATCTTTCGGATGATCGGTACCGGTCCAATCTTCTTATTCTTCAGCTTGTTGTACATCCCGGTCGGAAATCTTTCTTTTCGCAAATGGACCATTACCTGGTCGCCCACCTCGAACACCTTTTGTCGACGATGCTTGTCCGCTTGTTCCTTGTACTTTTCGTTCGAGGCATGTAGCTTAGTCTGCACCTCCGCGTGAATACCCATGATCCTGTCTGCCATATGTTCTGCTGCAATACTCATGCTTGGGAGCTTGGGCAGAGGGACCAAGTCTAGTGTGTGGCGAGGTACTCGTCCGTAAATAACCTGGAACGGAGATTTCCCTGTCGAGCGGTTCACCATGTTGTTGAATGCAAACTCCGCTTGAGACAAGGCCAAATCCCACTGCTTCGGTTTTTCTCTTGAAATACATCGAAGGAGGTTTCCCAAAGTGCGATTCACAACTTCGGTCTGCCCATCAGTCTGTGGGTGGTAAGCACTGCTGAATTGAAGTCGTGTATCGAATCGAGTCCACAAAGTCCGCCAAAAGTGGCTAATGAACTTCGTGTCACGATCAGAAGTAATGGTCTTAGGGACCCCGTGTAGCCGTATGACCTCCCTGAAGAATAAATTCGCCACATGTGTTGCATCAAGGGTCTTCTTGCATGGGATAAAGTGCGCCATCTTGGAGAAACGATCGACCACTACGAACACCGAATCCATGCCGCGTTGTGTTCGTGGAAGACCAAGTACGAAGTCCATTGATAAATCCTCCCAAGGACCGTCAGCCATAGGTAACGGGGTGTAGAGGCTCGTATTCTGAGATTGTCCCTTGGAGGTCTGACAAGTATGACAACGTTGTACGGCTCTTCCCACATCACGTACTAATTGCGGCCAGTAATACCGCTCATCCACAAGAGCTCGCGTCTTGTCTCGCCCAAGGTGTCCACCGAGGCCACCTCCATGTAGTTCCTGAATAATCTGCTCCCTTAGAGAACTTTGTGGGATGCACAATCGATTCCCTTTGAAGAGAAAACCATCATGTATATGAAAGTCACTGGGGTGACCTTCTTGGCACTTCAACCAGGAATCTTTGAAGTCTTCATCCTCGGCATATAGCTCCTTGAGACAGTCAAAGACGACCACCTCATTGCTCACCGTAACAAGTAGTGACGCACGACGGCTAAGTGCATCAGCCACCTTATTCTGCTGACCTGACTTATGCTTCAGAACAAACGTAAATTTCTGTAAAAATGCAACCCATCTAGCATGCACACGATTCACGTTAGTCTGACTATTAATAAACTTTAATGCCTGATGGTCGGTGTACAGAACAAACTCCCTCTGAATCAGATAATGCCGCCAATGTCGCAGCGCCTGAACAACTGCGTACAACTCAAGCTCGTAAGTCGACCACTTCTTTCGGGCTTCACTGAGCTTCTCGCTATAGAAGGCTACCGGCCTGCCTTCCTGTGATAATACTTCTCCTATTCCGACATATGAAGCGTCACACTCCACCTCAAATAATTTATCAAAATTAGGAAGCACCAAGATCGGTGTTGTAGACAAACGATGCTTGATCTCATGAAAGCTCTTATCAGCTTTATCGGTCCACTGGAACGGCCCTTTTTTCATGCAGTCCGTTATTGGCGCAACTATGGTGCTAAAATCTCGCACAAATCGATGATAGAAATTCGCCAATCCGTGAAAACTCCTCACCTCATGAATGTTTGTCGGGATCGGCCATTCCCTAATAGCTCGCACTTTTTCATCGTCTACCCGAATTCCTGTGGACGTTACAACAAATCCTAAAAACAACAGGCTGTTAGTTAAAAAACTACACTTTTTCAAGTTGAGGTACAACTTGTTATCTTGTAGGACCTGCAGCACCTGCCTGAGATGTTTCTTATGCTCCGCCTCATCCTGGCTATATATCAATATGTCATCAAAATATACTACCACAAATCGACCAGTGAACGGTTTTAGAACTTGATTCATCAAACGCATAAAAGTACTTGGTGCGTTCGATAGGCCGAAAGGCATGACTAGCCACTCATATAACCCTTCCTTTGTCTTGAATGCCGTTTTCTATTCATCGCCGGGTCGAATACGAATCTGATGGTACCCACTCTTTAGATCGAGTTTAGAGAACACTTTAGTCCCTTGTAACATATCGAGCATGTCGTCCAACCGTGGTATTGGAAACTGATATTTAATAGTAATTTTGTTAATTGCTCGGCTGTCGACACACATGCGCCAGCTTCCATCTTTTTTTGGCGTTAATAATGCTGGTACAGCACATGGGCTCATGCTCTCTCTCAATAGACCCTTACGGATCAATTCCTCCACTTGCCCCTGAAGTATCTCATACTCCTTCGGACTCATCCGATAATGAGGGCGATTGGGCAGGCTAGCCCCAGGGACGAGGTCTATGTGATGTTAGATGTCTCTCATGGGGGGCAATCCATCAGGTAAATCTTCAGGCCAGACTTCTTTGAATTCGTTTAGTAACAGTCTTAAGCTTGGAGGGATGTTTGAGGGTTCCTCCTTCTCGCCCTTCACCACTACGGCATATACCTCGCCGGTTTCCTTGGACTCCTCTATGAAATCTCGAATGGTCAAGAGAGAACTCCCCTCCACTTTAGAGGCTTCAGTGTGGTTCTCTGGTGCCATAGGGGCAAGGATTATTTTTCGACTATCCTTGACGAATATGTATACATTGTCTTGCCCCCGATGGGTCGCATCACGGTCCGACTGCCAGGGTCGACCGAGTAGCATATGGCAGGCTTCCATGTCAACCACGTCACAAAGTATCTGATCCTTATAATGTTTACCAATTGAAAACGAGATAGTGCATTGTTCAGTTACCTTGGTCTCGTTCACTTTTTTTATCCAGCCTATTGAGTACGGGGAAGGATGTTTCGTCGTTGGTAGCTGCAACTTATCTACCATCACTCTTGAGACGACGTTCTCGCTGCTACCACTGTCTATGATCACATCACAGACCTTTCTGCTGACAGTGCACCGAGTACGAAATATATTGTGCCGCTGTGGATGTAATTCCTTTCGTGGGGTATACAGTAGTCGCCTCACAACGAGAGATTCGCCACGATCTTCGCTTGTCACTTCATCGCCACCTGTTATTTCTTCAGTGGTTTGTTCATATTCATCAAAGTCATGATCCTCTTCCACGACCTCATCTTCAGTGCCCCCTTCGTTTATAGTCAAGTGCGCTGCCGGACGTTGAGGACAAGTGTTTGATAAGTGACCTGGTTAGCCACAGCGGTAACAATTGTTCGGCCTTGGCCGAGCATAAGGATTCGGAATCCTACTAGGGCCCATTGTTGTGGGTGCTGCCCGTTGAGGTCTGGATGGTCCGCTCCCCGTATCACGGTTTGCGGGTGGAGGAGGTTGAGGACGTTCTCCTACCGGATCTTTTCCTCGAGCCAGCACTGGATCCTGTGTGGGACCTGTCATAGGGGGTCGATTTGAAGGATAGGGACGAGTAGGAGCTCTTGCAAGCTGCGTTTCTGCCCTTCCTGCCAATTGAACTGCTTCATCTACGGTCCCGATTGGGTACATCTGAACTCGATCCTGAATTACCGGTCGCAACTCACCTATAAATCGTGCCACTTTCTGTGACTCAGATTCTGACAAATCGTTTCGTGTAGCCGACCGCTGGAATTCTTCAGTGTAATCTGTAACAGTTCGATTTCCTTGTCGGCAATTCTGGTATTGCTGGAATAATATCTGCTCATAATCACTGGGGAGAAATCGTGAACGAAGAAGACGTCTCATCCGAGGCCATGATGCGATGGGCGCCTTGTTTTGGCGGGCTCGTGAGAGTTGCAATTGTTCCCACCATGCAGAAGCACCAGATTTCAATTTAAACGCTACCAACTTCACCCTTTTATGGTCTGGCACATCCATATAATCGAAATATCTCTCTACTTCGGCTAGCCAATCGAGAAAATCTTCGATACGTAATAAACCGTTAAAACTAGGAAGTTCAGCCTTACCTTGATAGTCTCTTTCAGCACGATCTAGACGATCACCTTCATGGACTGGTCGTCGATCAAAACCCTCATTAATGTCCTCGTCGCTGGAAATATAATCATCTGGTGTAGCCCTACGATTTACCGCTGGTAGTGCTCTGCAATAATCAGGGTCACGTCGTACAGCAACCACGGGTGGTGGCGCGACCATAGGTGGTGGAGCACCGCCTAGGGCTCGGGGCGGAAGTAGCGCATCCGCAAGACGGTCGAGGGTTGCCTGCAGCCCTTGCATGGTCAACTGACTCTCCCGATGGAAAGCTTCTATTCTTTCCGAAAGATAACGAATCCCTGGATCATCGTCCACAGGATTTTGATTCATACCTTCGTTGTTTGCCATCGGCCCGAGGGAAAACCTCGCTCTGATACCAAATTGACGCAGGGATGAACGTGATGAGGTCGATCACCGTCTTCCTCAAGGATAACTACTCCGAATCCACGGAGCTTTTCTGGACTCCTCACAGAGACTTCTCGAATCCACGAGGAAAGAAAGCAGGAAAATAGCAATAATTCTAATAAATTCGAAATTGATTGATGATTAATTAAAAACAAGTTTACACCCCTTTAAATAAGGGAACCAAGCAACATGAAAGAAATCAGACTCATACTACAACTAAAACTCCTAGAATTCGCAACTTACTATAAATAGTAAACTTACTATTTATAGACGGTCACGATGTCTACTAGTGCGCAAGGTTTTCGGCCAAAAATAGTAAGTGTCCTATTTGGCTTCAACAAACCGTTCTCCTAATTATCCTAAGCACTTTTCATGTTGGACACGACTCCTAAAGCCCAACGGATGAAAAGTTATACTCAAACTAAAACTTACTATTTATAGTAAAAACAAAATTAAAACGAGGAAACGGCCGTCGATCAGGGGGTTTTTCGCAAATCCGGGCTGCGCAACCCGGCATAGCAGGGTTGGTTGGCTAAAGTAGCTCGTTCTACCCCAAAATCATATATTTTACGTCGGATAACTCATTTCGGATTGTGAGATACGCCCGATCTAAGGTCCGATGGTCCGGATCACTTCTGTCGCCGACCGTGCCTTTTCTGATCCATCTTAGCCATGAAATTATCCGCGACCCGCTCTACATCAAAGTTTCTAACCTGATCCAAATGGGCTTATTTTTTAAACCAGAGCCCAACCCACTACACATTTAGCTTGGCTCGATCCAGCATCAACAGCAGGTCGAGCCAGGTGACTTGTGGGCTAATCCCACTCTCTTATCTTTGGTCAAACTTCCACTTTTAGCAATCTTCATTGGCAAATGGTCTCCGGCCTGTAAGTCGTAATACGTCAATCAATAAGGACCACCCCCATCTATGTTCCAGTTCTCGAAGTTGGAGCTATTAGACATTTCTAACCTCCAGGAATGGGATATGATGGATCATATAGTTTTGAGCTTCCAACTGACGCCAATGTTCGGGTTCCCGCTTAATAAAAATGCCTACTTATTTGGGTGCTCCTGATCCAGCGCCATGTGGGCCAGATTTAAAAGTCGATGAGCCGTGCCCCTGTCTAGCAAATGGCAAGTACCAGACCCATGAGCTGGACAATTTAATTTGAATCACTTGAATGAAATTTCTAAGCGTCTGCGTATCATCCATCATACTCTGCCAGAGTATCTAAGTTCTCTTCAAACCCCGCTGTTTACCGTCTCCAGTACTGCAACCTACGTCTCCTTACAACCAAGTATTCACTTCCAATGTTCTCCCTCTTTAACTAAAGATGCTTTTCTTCAGAACCCTTCATCTCCATCGTTCGTTCTCAAGAAAAAACCCTGCACTTATCTTCTCAATTTCCAATCCTAGCCGTTCTTCTCCTCATTACTTTTCATCAGCAACCCTTCAGGAGATCCCGACATACGAAAGAATCCCAGCCATCCAGGACACTGAAACTCCTCCAAACACGAAGAAGAAGAAGCCTCTCGATCTCTTCTTCAGAGAAGCCGTCGGATTGCTAGAAAAGATCGAAGAAGGCGAATCTTCCGACGATGATGAGAGGGCGAAAAAGCTGCGGGATTTGGAAAGAGAATTAAAGAATCTGAGACCGAATGCTACAGAAACGCAGAAGAAAGACGGAGTCGGGACTGTCGGAGCGAAACCCAACCGCCTCTATTCTCTGTTTGCGGAGCCTCCAAGTTCAGATGAGAAATTGGAAGGCGGCGTTTCGTGCCCGAAAGAACTCTCGCCGGAGATGGTTTCGTTCGTCGGCCGTTTGTACGAGGAAGGATACTTGATCAATGGGAATTTCGTGAGGGACGGACGGCTGGATCTCAGTTGCCTCTCCAACAGTTATTCATGTGACTACTTGAAGTTTGCGGCAGAGAGGTTTGGTCAGGACCATCAGGAGTCAGCACGGTAACTGGCTTTTGCTTAGTTTCTTCCATCGATTTTTATTTTTTTTTCCTTTTCTTTTTCAAATTGATTAGTTTCTTCCATCGATTTTTCAACTTGAATTTTTCCTTTTTTGTGATTTGGTGTATTTATGTTATAATGATAGATAGATTATTAGCATTCACGCAGGCTTCTGTTTTCCGCCTTTTTTTCCTTTTCCCTAATCAATCTCCATATTGTTTCAACTATGGGCTGAGGATTTTGCTGACATCGATTTGAGCTGACAAGCATTCCCAGCACCCTTGAAATCAGAATGTATCTGAAATGAAAATGTGTGGAAGCAGCAATTAGGGCTTGCTTGCTTGCATACATGATTCGATTGTTAACTCCAATTCCGAATTACATAAGAAACCACTGATGAATAAAGGATCACCCACAGGAAGTCGGAAAAAGGTCAGCACCACCATGAAGATCACACATGATTCGATTGTTTACTCCAATCCCTTGTTATGTGACCGCTGATGAATAAGTAATACCTATAGCCAGTCGGAAAAAGGTGGTCCCCACCATGAAGATCACACATGATTTGATTGTTAACTCCAATACTGAGTTGCATAAGAAACCACTGATGAATAAGGATCCCCGGCAGCCAGTCGGAGAAGGTCGGCTCCACTATGAAGATCACCCGGCACAAGAATCAGACAGGCTCAATAATCAGGCAGGCAATCCTGTATCGAAACAAGGGACAGTTTAAATCATACCCTGTGAATGGGCTGGTTCAGTGTACTCGTGTAGCCTGCCTAATGAATGGACAGGCCTGATTTTCACACGAGGTGATCTTCATGGTGGAGCCCACTTTTTTTTGGATATCCTACACCCATAACATGTTGGCATGTGAGACGGGTTGTATGTTAAGCTAACCAATAATTGGTGGTAGTTTATTGGTACTCTTGACAGATGCATGCTTAGGATGAAGTAGACGAACATTGCAAGAGAGAGATAAGTAGGAAAGCCATAAGAAATGAGGGCACTTAGAACCACTAGCAAATATTGCTGAGATTTTGAAGATCTCCAGATGTTTCCGCAAAAAATTAATCAAGGCTGCATTTATTTGCACCAAATATCATGAAATTTCATTATTAATCAGTCTAATTTGATGGAAATTATCATTATATTTTATGAAATTTGGTTGCAACCAAACACACCCTAAATAATATTATCACAACAGTTTCTGATCTGGTGATTCAAAATCTCAGCAATTTTTATGTTTCTGTGATTTTATCACAAAATGGTCACAATCTTAATGCAAAAATCTCATGTTATTGAGTTAAACTCTTTTTTCTCGTTATATGCATATATATTAAAAAATTTAGAGTGAGTTGTTAATTTATAATAGATATTTTAAATTTCTTACTTACAGTGCGATTTTCCTGATGATGTCCCAAGTAAAACCTAAAAATTGAATTTTTCCCGAGAAATTTCTGAACCAGGAAACTGCTGAGAATGAGATCTGTTTCTATGCCTAGAACTGCATTGATATGGAGTTATAGATGGTTAGATAACCAGAGCTAGTTGATTGTACCATAAATTACTACCAAAACTGTACAAATTGAAGGGAGATCATTGGATTTCTTGATCTCAATTTCAAGGGGCTTTTATTAAAGATTGCCAAATATTGGATGGATCGATGGTGGTAAATGAATGCATTGAATCCTGAAAAATTCAAACTCTGGAAATGCTGGCATTTTATGTAAGATTGACATGGAGAAAGCAGATGATCTTGTTGATTGGGAGTTTCTCTTTTACTCTCTTTGGAGAATGGGGTTTGGGCAAGGTGGGTTGGTTGGATGAGGGAGTGTATGTTGACAGCTTCTTTCAGCCCTTGTGAATGGATAATCAACTAGCTACTTCAGGAGTCAGAGAGGCTTAAGATAGGAGGATCTATTATCCCCATTCATTTTCTCCACAGGGGGACAGATCTTGGGTTTATTAAAGGATTCTTGATTGGCAATCTGGTGTGGAGGTGTCACATCTCTAATTTTGCCAATGGGTCTTTGATATTTCGTAATGGTTTGAAGGATCAAGTAAGAAATCTCTCACATTGCATGTTCTTCAAGGTTTCAAGTGAACTAGATACAGTCACAGTCTCAAATGAAAGTTATGATAATTGCATTACTTTCTTGTCATCAAGGTTGCTTGGTCTCCCAGTGCACACATATTCAATAGCAGCATGAGTATGCCAAATATCATATTTCTCATGTTGCGCGCATAGGCGATAAAGTAATTGAAACTCTACTTGAGTTGAATCTGTGGTAGTTGGTACCGAGATCAAGGTGTTCCATATCTGTTACGATACGACTGTAAAGGCCAATACGTATAGGTAACGGCCGTGACCGTTATGCGATTGGGGGGGAGGGGGGTGAAACGGAATGATTTTTTTTATTTTTTTTTTGGGACCATATCGGCCGTTATAGGGGCTGTAATGGCCGTTATGGGGCATAACTACCGTAACAGTCGAAAAACGATCACTTTTTTTTTTTCCCTCAATGTAAATACATTTTTTTTTCCTTATTTTTTCACTATTCCAAAAACTTTCCTACATCATTCTAGAGCAGATTTTGATCACTCATGTATAAATGTTAGAATTAAAATGGTAGATTGAAGCGATCTGGGCGAATAGAAGCTCCGATGGCCATTTTTTCAAAAAGAAAAAAAAAAAAAAAGGGGCAGGACATATGCAATTTTTTATTTTTTATTTTTCCGATTTCTAATTCTAATGCTTAATTGTGGTGTGTAAACGTTAGAGACACATAACCATGTTCATAAATTCACCAAACAACCAACTACAATACTCTCACTAAAGAGTGTACTGTTACGCTACCATAAACATGTTTTAAAAAATGAATACAAATTTGGAATATTTACATTATTCTATATTTTCTAGATATTTTTTCAGAATTTTTCAAGCATTTTTTTTTTTTTTTCCAACCATTATGAGGGTTGTAATGGTCATTACGCCCTCATATCCGCTGTTATGACTGATACCTGTATCAGTAACGGTGGTGACCATTACGGCCACTATTACTGATTCAGAATACGTTGAGTGAGATGAATATTTGTTTTGGATCCTACCATCTGTAGAATGGGGGAGCCTTGCATATTCGACAGTAAGGTGCTCGAAAATTGCTTATGAGGTCACATTGTAGCCATTTAATGCCTACCTCAATGATTTCACATGAACGGTCCACAGGATTGTCCAGTATCTTATATCTCACTGGGACGAAGTGTACTGAACTCCTGATGTCATTCAATTCTCCAATATAACTTGCCACCTGTTCAAACTCATACTAGACTGATTGCTGAGGAAGTGTTTGGTAGTACCCACAGCGGCACAGCCACAATATGAATTTTGACTGAAAGTGTGGGCATTGTGATATTGTTTTCTAGTAACCATGCATTTGGAAGCACCCACAATCAAACTTGTCACCTGGTCAAACTTCAAACTCATACTGGAGTGGGTGCTTAGGAAGTGTTTGGGTGCCAAAACATTAATGTGTTGGTGTGGTGGTACTGTTTTGAAGTAACTGTGCATTTAGAGCAGCATTGGAAACAAAATATCTTTGGGCGGATTATTGCTTCGCTTCTCTGCCTTCAAAATGTATGTTGTGTTCATTGCCAGCAGGTACCAAAACCACAAAATATTATTTTGGTGAAAAAGCATCACGCTTCCGCCTTTGTTGATGTACTTCGAAATAACCCTTAATACTTGTTAATTCACTATGGGCTAGGGTGTTTCTCTTGCTCTTCACTCTTGATATATTTTGGGAACGTTCTAGCTATGATGAGATCTTGGTCTGTCTGGTAGCAACCTAAACATCCATTATTTGTCTGGCCACTTAAACCATCCACGTAACTGCCTGGAGATAGTATAGGCTAGAATCCTCAAGGTAATTGTAGTAGAACAGGTTATTACCACTGGATACAAGATTGTTATCTTCAGAACACGTGGGGTTACCATTTGCCTTCCAACTATTTACGATAACAGTACAAGCTTTCAGTTCATATGTAACTTTGCTACTTCAGTTTGGTGACATTGAGGCTTTGGTCTGGTTAGTGACTCTTGAGTGTCATTAACTGTTTTTATCCAGTGACTCTCTTGGGCTTTGGTCTGATTGGTGAGTTTGAAGGTCATTGATGATATGGCTAGAGAAAAAGAAGTGCCATGCTTTCAACATGGTTTTGCATGGACATACTTGTCGTCACTCTTGCTCCTCACAAATTGGATCTCCATCTCAAATTGGACAGCCAACCAATTCCATTTTAATTATGGCCATGCCTTGTGCTTTTTATTCTTGATCAGAATCAGTAGACCAATAGATTCATACAATCATTTACATTGTGAAGATGTAAAATGGTTGCAGTTTTGAAGTTTTTTGTGCTCTGTAGCAGTCTGAGCATTTGTTTTGTTTTCCAGTTCACCTAATCCAGCTTTCTAATAATTCTTGCTTCTTTTACTGCAGCCATTAAGTTCTTTCTTTTGCAGGCAGTTGTCAGGCAGTGACTTGAAAGAGGTCACTCTTTTTGGTTGCCCATCCACCGAAAGAAGAACTGTTTTTGCGGCTAAAAGTTTACGTTCTTTTTTCTGCATTCGGGAAGATATTGTAAGTAAATCTTCGAGTGTCTAATTTCTTTCATAGATAAAATAAATAAATGAAGTCTCTATTTACTTTCCCCTTTCCATCTTTTGATTATTCTTTCATTTCTCATGCATTCAGGTTTGCCAACCTTGCAAATTGAAAAGCTTGTGCAAATTTGCAAACCAGAGAGTAAAGAAAAGGTGGAACCTGGATTTAAAAGATGCATTGAGGGTCCTTGCCGTATATGGCTTGGAGTCGTTGCCCCAGCAGTTGATAGTATCTGATGACATAAAGGTTTCCATCAGCAAATTGCTGAAGGCGGCAGTTAAACTCGGCAAATAGCTGTGCAGTCTTGACAGTTTTTGGGTATGCTCTTCCAAATGCATCCATTCTCATATACTGCACCCTTTAGGTAGATGTGCTTTTCTTTGGTGAAACTAAACGATTTTATGGCAGCACCGATAGGGAGCAAAAGGGTGATATGATAGATAGTGCTATTGGCTTTCCCATTGTAGGAGCACTCATCATGCCAACTGTACTATTGTTGCAAGGATGCAACAGGAGATTCCAGTTTATGGGGTCTCGTGTCATGACAGTAGAAGGGAGGGCTTACCAAAATATACTTAAGAGAGATGGGTTTCAAGTCTCAAGAGGAAGTGATGATGATACATTGCCTTGCCTTCAATCTGTGATTCTTCTCTCATGCCGGTAATGGAAATTTCCTTCTGTTCTAGGAAATCCTTATATTTATTACTAGAATCTTGGTTAAATGTAGAAATGGGCTGTGCCTATATAGATTTTGAAGAGTTTTGGGATTATCATAATCAGAAAGTGGCGACAGTGTGCTTAACCTTAGGCTATAATAGTCTCGCTGTGACTTCCATTAGTTACTTCTAAGAAATTCTTTATCTATTTTGTGCCCTATCGAGCATTATTATCAAGCACATATCAGTTAAAAGTATCAGTGCAACTCTTACTTTACATTAATACACCTGTTTTTCATGACATGATTTAAATGTTCTTTTTAATTACCTTCCGTGGCATTCACATCGAGGGTCTTGACCCCAAATTGCGGACGTGGTACACTCAAATTGGCTTGGAAAGAAGTGTAACTGTAATCTGAGGGCTACTTCATTATGAATTCTCAGAAATATCACTATCCTTTGTCATTTCATCTTCGTTTTGTCTTTGAATAAACTGAATGTTCATGATTCAATTCACTCATCAATCCAAACGCTGTGCAAAAGATCTGCTGAATATAATGTGACAGATTTGGCGAGTCGATACATTCATGGTTTAGTCTCATGACTCTCATCTGCTTCTTCAGCTATGGAACGGTACTTTTTGATCTTTTCTTCTGTCCTGCTGTTCTAAGTCCATGCCTTTTCCTCCGCTTCTCTGTTGGTTTGCATCAAAAGAAGTTGGTTTGGCTTTCCGATTTCTTTTCTGATTTCTTCTGCAGTGAATTTTCGCCCTTTGGGCTGTCTCTAGAAAATCTACGTCTTCAACCAAGAAACACTAAGGAGGCTCACCCTTCTTCCCTGCCATATGATGATCCATATCATTCATCTAGAAGGTCCCACCATAGACAGACCACAAGGTTGTCACTGATCAGAGAGATCTTATGACCCTTCAAAGTTTAGTTAGAAACAATGATCCATAAAAGCAGCTCCTAGCCTCAGGCTGAATGTTGATTATTTCTGATCAGTGAAAATTTGCCATGTCGCTCAGATATGTGAGACCTTCCAGACTAACGGCTGGTATCATCATGTGGTGGGGGTGGGGCAGAAGGGCCAAATCTCCTTGGCATCTCTTTTCAACCTTAAGAGGCCTAGTTCAAGAAAAAAAAATTTGGCACTCCCTCTTCTAATTGCCAGAGTTTGAACTTTTGATTTATAATATCCCCTTGCTCAAAGTCTGCACTAGTTGGAAGTTGTCTGCACCCACCTGGCTGATTTATTGGACAGGGCGAATACACAGTCGGGCCCACATATGAACAGTTTTGATCTCGTGTTTGATCTCTTCACAGTGAAAATTGAGGCACTGGTAGAAGGATCTCTAAAGGTCATTGAGTTGGGTGAATAGGATCTCACCTGATCAAAGTTCCAATTGCACTAGATATGTATATGGTGCAGATGTTGGTGTTTGAGTGATATCTGCAGGCCTTCCTACACATTCTCTTACTTTGGAACCTAACCACTATGCACCTAGATTGCAATCCCACCAGTTTAAAAACTTCACTGAATCGACCTTGGACTTGCAGTTGCTGCTGTTGTGCTTTTGTGAATTGTCTCTGAGTCGAGATTTTACTGGATTGCCCATCTTTATTCATGTGTTCATTTTAAAATACAATTTTGTATTTAAAGAGTAATTATTTATTATTGGGTTTCTGCTTTTGAGTTTTGAGTGGGTCTTGGAGTCTACTCAACCCAATGGATTTTTTGAGTCTAGTTTTTCCAACCAATTTGTTAATCTTTCAGGGCCTAAAATGTAGTACCGGACATGACCTATCGGCCTTAAAAATGTACCTGTACTCCAGCCAATGGCTGATGCAAACAGGCTCAGGCAGTATCTCAAAAACACAATGTAGTCAGCTGTAAACCTGGACATTTCAGGCCCAACAGTCTGGTCCATGGCGGGCTGGACCCAGTAGTGGATGGCCGGCCGTGGGCTGCTATACTCACTGACACTCACCTGCATGAGATCAGGTTTGCATTTAGGTGGGGCCCATTATACATTCCTGATGAACACCCATTCTGCTGGCAGGAGCAATGGGACCCATATTTGAAGCGATGGGCTGGTTGTTGTGTTACCTCCAATTGGAATATACCCATATAGTTTAAAAACCTGAAAACTTGACGCAACTCAATGTTCATCTGGGTTGGGTCAACTTGGAGACTGAACCCAACCTGACTTGAAGAATATAATTTAAAGATTTTTAGGAATTTCTAAAAGAAACAATTACATGTAAGAGGTCGTGAGTTCACTCTCTGGTTGGGGACTGGCTCAACGAGTCCCTCCAAGTCAGGGCCAAGTCATTGCTAGAACTGAGTTTCCTATAGGCTTGGCTTGAAATCTTGCTGAGTCAAGTTGACTCGACTGAGTTTCAAAATTATAGGTATACCAATGCATTCCCCATGTTTGAATGAAAGAGTGGGACCCACTGGTGTATTGCCTCCTTTTTGAGAGGGCGTGGGCCATCAAAGCAACTGTAAAGAAGATGGGGTAGCTTACCCACCAAAGGGCAAAGCTCAACGTCTGTTTGGTTTTTTATATTGTAGGCTTCTAAAGCATTGAGCAACATTATTCCATTCAAGTCAAAAAAGAAAAATGATACTGTCACGAAAATGGCACCTGCCTTTCTTGCATTGAATAATTTTATTCAAGTGCTGTGCATGTGCAACTGACACTTGTCACGATCACATGAGATCTGCATCGACCTTCTTGACAGATACCAGCACACGTGGTGATTGCAGTGTGACCATGAAACAAATCCCGTGTACCTTATTAAACACAAATCCCCTCTTCCAAACGCAACCTAACACTAGTGAGGCCACAAAGATTAATACTCTTTGATATTAAAAAGAAGAAGAAGAAGCTGCGCGCGCTTAAATGCAAGACATGATGCACTGTTACAAAGGCCAGAGTCCCAGGGGCAGCTATGTAGCAGTAGTTTGGCAGGTAGAGAGAGAGAGAGAGAGAGAGAGAGAGAGAGAGAGAGAGAGAGAGAATTTTCAGAAAATAGATTACAAAAGAAATAGATTATCGTGTTTGGGTATTTGAGAGGCCGTTACAAGCAAGGAATTCAGATTGTGGTTGGGTACTGGGAAAGAGTTGTTCGTGCTTTTTTAACACTAAAGATCGGTCGTGGGATGAGAATCGATAGCTCAGGAATTCGCACTTGACCTCAATACATATGGATGGATCTTTACATCGAGAGGACCAAAACATAGCTTTTGACTAACCAAGGGTTACGGGAGATTTCTATAACCCCAGCACGGTCCAACGATTACGCACCATTTACGTTTATCAAATGCAGGCTATATTAACTAGCTTCATGTTTATTAACTGCACGCAACAATTCCACATACCTAAGCTGCCCAACTCGCTGAAATATACTCAGTTGATCTACTTGAGGTCCAACTATCGATGGCCCACACGAAAAATCTCACTTATTAAACATCCAACCGTCCACGCAAAGACGGTCCAGTGAAACAGTTTTTCTTGGTCGCCACTTCAGTGGATCCCCGGATCTTTGACTATGGGCCTACTGTGATGTATCTGCTCTATATCCACACCGTCCATCCATTTTGAAAGCTCATTTTAGAGCATGATCCCGAAAATGGAGCAGATCCAAATCTCATGTGGACCATACCACAGGAAATAGTGGTGATTGAATACCCACTCTTAAAAACATCTTGGGGGCACCGGAATGTTTATTTGCCATCCAACCTGTTGATAAGGTTACAATGATGTGGATAAGGAGACCACACAAATATCTACTTGATCCAAAACTTTTGTGGCCCAGGAAGTTTTTAATGGTTAATCACTACTGTATCCTACCGTGTGGTCCAGTTGAGATTTGTATCTATTTCATTTTCAGTACCATTCCCTAAAATGAGCTTTCAAAACGGATTTACGGCGTAGTAGATATAAGGAACATAGATCGTGGTAGGCCCCCAAAGTCAGGGATCCACCCACCTCGGTGGACTGGATCCCATGCCGCGCCATTCTGTCTCGCCTTTTCATGGACAAATAGGATTGATTGATTTATTTATTTTGTGATCACCGAGATTTTTGAAATGGAGGCCATAAAACGGTGGGACCATCCAGATGAACGGTCCCAGTCATCAGGTGGTGCAGACGGGGCTACCCCTTAATGCCAAAAGATAGAAAAGAGAAGATAAAAAAAATAAAGGACCCTTGATTGGCATCATGTGGCAAATGTGGGGCCCACCGTACTTTGACTTTGAACTGGAGGCCAGTGGCGCTGCCATCATCATCATCACATATCCCACTTACAACATCGAGATACCTCTATTTAATAATATTATAATCACTGCTCTCTGCGCCTCTCCTGACCCTGATGCTACGTGCCTCTTATTTTTATTTTAAATTTCCAATAATAACCCCATTCATATTAGCCAATATCCACGCAATAAGTACTTGAAAGGGGTAACCTCGTATTCTTATCTCTTCATTAAGGATCCACCATGTGTCGCAATATTCATTGGGGGTGCACACGATTCGGTTCGGTACGGTTCGGTTTTGGGGTAAAATTGGAATCGAACCGTTACTAACAATTCTGAGATTTTTGGAACTGGAACCGAACCGTTAGCATACTAAAACCGAACCAGAACCGAACCGTTAAAACCGGTTCGGTTCCGGATTGGTTCCACGGTTCTAGGTTTTTAGATTAAAAGAAAAAGGTGAAAAAAAAAAAATCATGTGCAGTAGAGCTCATCTGCTCACCACACATGTGTCATCATGCACATAAGTGCGAGATCCAATCCATCCATCAGGTTGGTCAGACCTTCTACGTGTTTCCCCAAGTAAAAATAATCCGGTCCTCTTAGCATGTAGGCCCCAACATTGCAAACAGAAGGATGAATTGGAGCTGTACATTTGTTTTACAAAGGGTGGTTTGCGGCAACCTCTTTAAGTAAAGAGCAATGGATCAACCCTAATGGTTAGGTTAGTCATCAGTGTAATCTGTCCTTTCTGATGGATGGATTGGATCAGATCTATCATGCCATGATGGCACGTGTAGTGTGTACATAAGCTTTTTATCCACACAAGTGTGGTTAGCAAAACTCTTCATGCATGAATGAAAAATGCCATCTCAAGCATGGTACATGTGTATGCGTAATCAATGGTCCAAAACGTGGTTCCCATGCTAATAAACGGATGAGATTTAAGATTCTTAATCATCTTCATTTTAACTGTCCATTTGACGGTTAACATTAAATGGTTCCGGATCAACAGTTCAGATCTACGGTTCAACGGATTGGTTCAACGGTTCGGGTCCACGGTTCGGTTAATGGTTCGGTTCGATTTTACATATCCCTAAACCGGAACTGAACCGTTCCTAACGGTTCTTAGATTTTCAAAACCGGAATCGAACCGTTAGCATCTAGAACCGGACCGATCCAATGGTTTCGATCCGGTTCCACGGTTCTACCGGTTAAATGTGCACCCCTAATATTCACATATTCAATGATTTGAACCATCCTTGTTCAATGCGGGCTCTATCTAGACTTTTGATTTTTAGATTTGAATAGAAGCCGTTGAAAATTTTCTTTTCGTTGTTCTAACTTAATCTACAGATAGAAATAGTCAAGATAATCTGTTCAGCTTAGGTTTCTTATGGTAGCTCCAACATCATAGATTCCACAATATGGACAGTTCCGATGACTGGAAATTTCAGTATATGGACCCCACGGGCGGCCATGCATGTTGGAATCTGGGTCGCGACAGAGGCGAAACGAACTCTTCCAGAATAGCGAAATGCGAAAGAAAGTTGACCACCTACAGGCAACTGCACGGAAACTTGTGGTACTGTACCATCTTTTCCTCTAATGTGCAACGTTAAAATGAAATCAAAACCATTGAAACAATAGGTCCCATAACGAATATCATCCTTCTAGAAATTAAGTCTGATCCGATTTCCGTGGGCGACAAATGTATCTTGAGTCAATCTGCAGGTTTTCCATTGATTTGAACGGTGCGGCCCACGTGATTAGTCGAAGGTATTTATTTTAATTCTATACTATCTTCATAGAGGAGCCTACCACTTTACCGGTTCTGATATTCTAGAAGAGTGTGACGTCAGTGGGAAAGATGGTACGGTACCACAAGTTGCGGTGCCTTGCTAGAAGGTGATCAGGTCTCACGGTAAGGAAATGGGATTGCGTAAAGAGTAGACTTGGTTGGGTCCACTGTACGTACGTGTTTTATCCACGCCGTCCATCATTTTAGGTGTTGAGACAAAAATATAAGCATGTGAAAAGCTCAAGTGGACCACACCACTCGAAATAATTGGAATAATGATTTCCGCAGTTTAAAGCTTGCTAGGGCCTAAAATGATGTTTATTTGTCATCCAACCTATTTAAAATATCACACAGTCGATATAGATGGAGGGAAAATACGAATGTCAGCTTGACCAAACACTTCCGTTCTCCGCCAGAAATTTTCAACAGTAAATGTACAATTCACACTGTTTCCTATAATGTAGTCTACTTTAGCGTTGGATGTGCTTCATTTACTCTCTAAAGATCTAAAATTATCTGGTAAACTGGATGGACAGAGTGGATAAAATAAATAACTCACGTTGGACCTCACAGAGTTTACTAAGTATGCAATCCCCTTCCCACCAAAAGACGCCGGGAGAAAGAAACGCCAGAGGTTTGCCTGCAGCTCGCTGGTCTATAACTTCTCTGCTTACACGTGGCATGCCTATAAGGCAATCGAAACCGTTGATCTCGTTGGCCACAAATTTAATTTGCTGGAAATAATAATTAAAGATATTTCGATGAGTATCTTTCTACCCATTGTGAGATTAGATGATGGTATGTATTTTTAACAAATCCATTTACAAGTGGGTGAGTAGAAAATTTTTACTTCGTTGACTCGACCAGTTTCCTTTTTTCTTTTAACGCACGCACTCTCACACCCACACACACACCACAATGTGTATTGAACCTATGATTGAAACTTTTGTAAGCCTACCACAAGACTGGTTATAACAGTATTAGGTTAGCTACAACAGTAATTTAGAGAGAAACTAAAATATTTAAAATTTTATTTTTTAAAATATAAATTTTGAAACAAAATACAATACAATCAGTAACGGAGCAGCAGTTTGAGAAATTCTTCCACTTGAGAAAGAAAAGATCATAAGACATGGTATCTTTAAGATAATACAAAAATTGTCTAGCCATCATCTAGTGTTCCATCTTTGGCTGATGAATAAATTAACAGACTTTATTGACAACATAAGCAATGTCAGGTGAAAGATACTGTAGAGCTCCAGTGGTACTTTTATTAAAGTGTAACATCATCCAATGGGTAACTAAAGTGGAGCTAGCACCAGCTTTGTAGTGCACGCAATGGGTATAGAGCCATCCATGTAATTTTTGTATAGAAGATCCATAATGCACTTGAGTTGTTAGGGTACATTGCCATCATTACGAGGTAGGTCTCCCATAATTCATAAGAATAAATGAAGACTGTTGAGAACTTTAAAGAAATCCCTTGACTTAGTTTAGTGAGAACGTTGGTGATAAAATGAGAAATTGTGAATATAATCAACAAAAATGAAAATAAAAGAAGTACAATGATTAACATTGTAGACAAAATTAAAGAAAAAGACCTGCTTTGGAACCCATAAACCTAAGCTTGGAGGGGAAAATACCAAGGTGTCGTTTGTTACGGTGGATTTTGAGGGGATTGGAGGGGGTTTTAAATCCCCTTGTTTGTTTGGCGCATAAAGTAGCTGGGGGTTGTAAATCCAGAGGGTTTCCAATCCCATCTTTGAAGGGGTTTGCAATCCATGGTGATAGCTTAGATTACATATAAAATCATTTCAATAATTGCATGTGTGACATGTGTGTCACTATATGTTATCATTTTATTGGGCACATGACCCACTAATGATGATCAGCACCGTCCAAACATTGTTATATAAATCAGCACTGGTCAAACATTGTCCAGCACGATCCAGACATTGTCCATATTAATCAACAATTAAAAATTACTAGTTAGTTTGGTAGACATGATCTTGTGCTTGTCGACCATTTGAGACCTAGAATTTCATCATTTTCAAGCAAAGCATATATTTCGGCAGGCTTATCATAACCATTGTGTCAAAAATTACATATCTTACTAATTAGAGATATTAAAGTTAATTTAGTAATCAAATTGAAACCCTCGTAAATATACCATGCATAGGTTTTTTTTTTGGATTAAAGTTGATTTACACTTCAAGGTGCCAAACACACTTAGGATTGCAAATCTAGGGGGTTTTCAATCCTAGGGATTCTGAATCTAAAGGGTTTCAAATCCACATTCTTAAACAGGCCTAAGGTGTTCAAACCATGCTAAAGGGGCTTGTTATAAGCAATAAATAGCTTTGTGTGGTTGATATACATGGGTTGGATATTGTGGATCAACAAAACCAGTAGTGAAGTAATTAACATAACCTTCGTAAGGTAATTAATTATGAAGGAATGCATTATGAACATCTAATTGTCAAATAAGACATCCATTTGATTAATAGACAATTTCAAAGTTTTAAATTGTATAATAACTTGTCAAGTATATCCCTTAGTCATAAGATGAGCCTTATGTCTTTCAACAGAGCCATCAACATTACACTTAATCTTAAATATATATCCACTTACATCTGACATAAATCATGTTGGGTTATCCACGTACGTTTCCATTGCAAAGGAGAGCATCATCATTACTTGCAGTGGCCACTACGTGTGTTTGCATGCTTGAGAATAATGAGTGGATTGTACTTCAATGGTACAGTTGCATTTATAAGCATATGTGTATAAGAATAGACTATGGGGAAAAAGTACTATGCGCTCGACCTCACGATGAGCTCCCGTGAGGTCGAGCTGTATGGGCCCTACCGTGATACGTGTCGACCATCAACACCATGCATTTGATGGCTTTCTTTAAATTATGAGATATCCTAAAAATCAATTGTATACAGAACTTAGGTGGACAATTACATCTAAAATCATGTGAAGACACCATTAAAACATATAAAAGTACCTGGTGGGAGCCACCTGAAATTTGTATGCCCCTAAAACTTAGTCTGAACCCTCATCCAAGTAGGACACACATAATGGATGGAATGCATTTGCAGACCACATTTCGGTAGGCCCAAAAAATGATTACGAATGTTTTAATGGTGCACAGCCCCTCTCCAGTTCTGTATGTGGTGTTGCCCACACAAGTCACGGATTGACTTGATTTGTGAGACCTAGGTCCACGATGGAATGATGCATGTGACTAATGGGGTAGATATTCGAAACGCATCAGGGTGGGGCAAACACAGCTCAACCTCATGGGACGGATTCGTAAGGTCCGCGCATAGTACCTTTTTCCCTAAGAAAGATGGGCCTTGGACCTACAAATTTCATCCAAAGTTCTCTTGCATACATGTTGTGCGCACGTTGAGGAGTGTGGTGGAGTAGCTAGCTAGGTTCAGTTAAGGAAGATTGTATGTAGGTAAGGAAGAAGTGGCCAGTAGAGTTAGGGAGCTTGAGGGTGGAGGATTAGAATACGAGGGCAAGACATCATGAGATGGGTTGTGGGTAGAGATAATAACAAAAAGAAGGCCAATGGACGGTCCAAAAGGTGGCATTGTATAAGTGGAGCTAATGTGTTTAAAAAAACTATAAAAGTAGAGATGGAGGGAGAAAGAAAATGAAATTTACAGCTCTTTTATTAGACTAGTGCGGCATAAAACTAATGTGTATCCTAAAATTCGTTGCCATATGGATGTGATGCGTCATTTAATGTTACAAATCATGGTGATCACTGTCAATTTGTGAGATTTCACCACCTATGGGTATTGACCCCAGGACCTGGCGTTGAAACTCTTCACAGTCTACAACACGAGGCAAGGACTCCAACCTCACCTGAGAATTGAGTTTGCTTTTGTTTTTGGGCTCATTCATTAATATGAGCTAGCGAAAGGAATGGTTAATGGTTGTTCCCACAATCACATATCAACATACCTTTTTAGGCTTTTTTGTTTTAACACAGGCACCCCACACACCACGCACGCTGTCGTAGGATTTCACCGCCTATGTATTTCGAACCCAAGACCTTATGTTGAAACTCCTCATAACCTGCTACTACTGAGGCAAGGACTAAAACCCATGGATGTACCTATTCTCAGTGTTCCTTTGACTAGATCATTATAATAACATAGGATTAGTTACAATAGTAATTTGAATGCGGGAGAGTGAAAATCTCTAGTTGTGCATTATCCCTCATCAATATTATTATTATTATTATTTTATTTTTACAGTTTTTTGATCAAAAAAGGAATGGGTAAAAGTTGAGTATAAAAAAAAAAAAAAAAAAGTAAAAACCATACTCATCAATGACCGGTGTTATTTTTACGATTATAAAAGTTTGTTCATGTGTCCCACCATATCAAAACTTGTAGTTTCCACCCAATCACATGATGATCCAGACCATTCATCGTTCCATTCATAAACACTCATATAGGGAATTCCATGGCCATCCCTGTTTGCCATTTACTATTCCACCTTAGATGAGCGGCCTTGATAACGATGCGGTGGAGTAGAAGGTGCCCGAATTGAGCCATCCTTGTACGAAACTCCTTTTTGAAATTTCCCCATCTCCGGCGAGGCGGCGTGGGCTCTAATGCGCACGAGATCCCTGCCATTCATCAGGCGGGCCTTCTGTGTACAGATGCCTTGTCTTATCAATCCGACTGAACTGGCTATCAGCTGGGCACGTGTGTACGAAATAAATTGATGGTCAGGATAAATTGACTAAACGGTCCGTAGTCGCTTATGTCCCAACTAAATTGTCGGAGCAGGATGACGATCGTGTACGTATGCGGTATGCCACTTGCCTACGTACAAGACGCCTGTCAGAAAGTGCATTCTCTCGAATAAACGGAAAAGAGGGTCGTGACTTCGCTGGATCTTTGACTGTGGGGCCCACCTTGATGTATTTGTATTATATCCACGCCGTCCATCCGTTTCTCCGTATCATTTTAGGGTATTAACCCAAAAATGCAGCAGATCCAAATTTTAAGTGCACTGCACCACAGGAAACGGTGGTGATTGAACGCCCACCGTTAAAAAGTTCTCGGGGGCCACCGGAATCTCTATTTGATCCAACCTCTTGAAAAGGTCACAAAGACCAAACAAATACCACCATGATGAGATTTGGATTTTCTACATTTTTTGGTTTCACACCATGAAATGATCTTTTGAAACGGATGGGCCGCGTGGATATAATATTCTTACATCAAAGTGGGACTCACGGTCAGAGATCCACCGAAGCCGCGTTGGAAAAAGAGAGACTCGACTCCGTAGTTATTTTCGTCAAAAGCGACATTCCCATATTCGCTGCACGAATTTCAAAACCTGCTGGCTTGTTTTGGTAAGCAAGGGATGCAATTTTCTGCAACACGTGGCTGTAGGGATGCCGTGCAACAAAAAGGCGTGGTGTCTACGGTGATGTCTGCGTGATATCGAATCCGTCCATTAGTTGCGTCAGATCATGGTTGGGACGTGAGAAGCGGATTTATCTGTGGGGCCCACCATAATGTATATATTTTATCCGCTCATCCGTCCTTTTACCAAATAATTTTAGGGCTTGAGCTCAAAATTAAGAATATCCAAAGCTCAAGTGGACCACACCATACGAAACAGTGTGAATTCAACATTTACCGTTAAAATAATTTTGGGCCATAGAAATTTTGGATAAAGCTTATATTTATGTTTTCACTTCATTCAAGTATCATTGCGGGTTCCAAAAGGTTTCAACGGTGGAAATCATTATTACTACCGTTTCTAGTAATGCCGTCCACTTCAGCTTTGAATATTCTTCAATTTTTAGTTCAACCACAACGTTAAAAGCGTTCTGAGTTACTCGGTACGCACTCCGATTTTTGGGACATAGACCAAAACAATTATCCCGTGGTTTTTAAACTGGCCCGTTTCGTTCGGCTTCGACCTCAACTCGCCCGTCCGTTTGCAATTTAGTTTTTTTCCTTTTAGCTGGTTAGTACACCCACTGTCAGACTACACTGTTAGCCATCCCACCAGGGATTCAATGCAAAGACCTCGGTGTTGATACGAAGCATTTTTCACGCAAACTACCACTTAAGCTATGGATATGGGTGTAAGGATTGAATGTTCGTAGGCAAAACAATTACACTCCAGCGAGTCGGATACGACTCGGACGAGTCGTAAAACTAGGAATCAGACAGAACCAAACCACATGTGACCCCACCAGAGGAAACAGAAAGGATGCGGACACCTAATATTGAAACTTTGTTAGGCCCACTAAAGTTTTGGATCATGGTATAATACTTAGTGCTTTCTCTTCACCCTGGTGTAACCCATCTTATGAACGGTTTAGATGGCATATAAACATTACGGTCGGCCCCAGGAAGGTTTCATTTTTGATGTCCACGTACCCAATTTTTTCCTTCCGTGTGGTTAATTTGAGTATTGAATTTGTGTATTTTTTGTCCTGTCGTTCTAAAATGATCCTTGGAAACTAATTGACGGAGTAGATTTTATATAGACAAAACGATGATGTTCCAAAAATCTTTTCGTTGCAAAGGCCGGTAAGAGGCATGCAACAACAACAGCAGAAGGACAACTGGGTAATTCCACATTCTTTCTTTCTTTTCTCCGACCTTTTCAGTCCGTCGCATTGGTGTGCCTCATGGGTGGCGAGCATATCGGGCTGCATGTGACCCCACAGTATAATCATGGTGTGGGCTCCTCCATTCCGCAATCCATGCCGCGTAAAACCAAACCCTGGAAAGCGGCCGCGGACGCAACCCCGGCATCCAATTCCACTTACCGGTCTCCCGGGAAACGGATTAGGAGTTATCCGCGTAACATTGTAGTGCGTGTATCCCTGTCCGTGGGCCCCATATTGATGTATGTGTTATATATCCACTCCGTCCATCAGTTTTTTCAGCTCATGTTAGGGTACTATCCCAAAAATGAACCAAATTCAAATATCAATGACCGAAGGGTAAGGATTGAATGTTCACCGTTACAAAATTCTTGTGGGCTATAAAAGTTTTGGATCAAGATGATATTTGTGTTTTCCGATCATACATGTCTTCCTGACCTTTTCAATAGGTTGGATGGAAAATAATAATTACGGTGGGCCCTAAGAAGTTTTTAATGGTGTGCATACAATGACGACTCTTTCCAGTGGTGTGGTCCACTCTGAGATTTAGATCTGATTCAATTTTGCGAACATGTCATAAAATGAGCTGGAAAAACTGATGGACGGCGTGAATATGACTGCATGGATATGAAACACTTACATCAAGGTGGGCCCAGGGTAGGGAAACAACCGCGGAGGTGTAACCTGCGGAACACCAAATCCTCCCGTTCTCCCTACCTTGCGCACGTGCGGACGAAGAGCGGGGCCCACTTTCGTTTCGTGGGTCGGTGACTAGTCACGTGAACAGCAGTGCCGGTGCGCCATGACACTGACAGCCGCACGCGGGATCAACGCGTCTCCGCCGCACTAGTGCCGGGATATCGACTCATTCAAGTGGGCCGACGGTTGCACACCAGGTTTGACGGAATAGGAAGGCACATCCATCCGGGATCCACCGAGGTAGCTGGGATGCCTGACTGTGAGGCTCACAGTGATTTGTGTGCCTTAAATCCACACCGTCCAACCATTTTGAAAACTTATTTTAGGGCAAGGAACCAAAAATGAATCTGACCCAAACCTTAGATGGACCACACCACATGAAACTCTAGTGGTTGAATCCCCACTATTAAAAACTTCATGGGTTACACGGCAAATAAAGCCACAAATACTTAGATGAAGAGACCAAATAAATATCATCTTGATCCAAAGCTTTTGTGGCCCCCGTAGAGTTGTTAATGGTCAACTAGCGGTCTAGCACTATTTCCTGTATTATTGTCCATCAGATTTGGATTTAACTTTTTTTTTTGGGGGATAATGCCTTAAAAATGACCTTTTAACACTGATAAACAACATGGATGTATTAACATGCATCATAGAGGACCCCACGGTCAGGAGTCTCACCAACTGGATGGATATAGGGATCCACCGAAGATCCCCCGTAATGCAAGGTCAGTACGCTCTACTGTGATGCATGCGTTATAGCCGGCCGTGGCTTCAAAGAGGTGGATGGATTCCTTACTGTAGGGCCAATTGTAATGAATGTGTCTTATATCCACTGTTCATCCTCCTTTTCTAGCTTATTTCAAGGCATGATCTAAAACATGCAGTAGATCCAAGTATTAAGTGGACTACATTATAGGAAACAGTGGCAATTGGTCGTTAAAAACTTCTTCAGCCCACAAAAGTTTTAGATCAAGTGAATATATGTATGGTCCCTTCATTTAATTCAGTGTGACCTCATCAATTGTTACTCATCGATTTTAACAATTTTGGTCAACTGATATGTGTGGGCGTGTCAGAATTAAATTTGCAGTTCAATTAAAATTGAACAATTATGATCCCAGGTACTGAGATAAGTAGATACGTAATATATAATCGAGATTGAATGAAATCGACGACCTATTTAACCACTTGTTCAATGTATAATTAGGATCAGGTGATATTTAAATGATAGGGTTCATCATTTGATGATGGGTTACACATTTGTCTTGCGTACGAAAGGACTTTTCAGTACATATGAAATAGAAATGAGAAAGGAATTATTACAATCGGTCATGGAGAATAACTGCGAAACACCTTCTTAGATGAAGAACTGAATCAAGCATATAAACGTAAACCCAAATTACAACCAAGATTACCAGTTACTTGATTAACGTTACGGATTGTAGTATTATAAAATATAAGCAACGAGCGGAAAGTAAAAGATTAATGTAATTGACTTGCATAAAAGTATGATGATTACACTAATGAATGTAAATCACAGATAATTGAAAGATAATATTAGGTTTAATTGAATTGGTATGAGATAAAATTTTCTTAGTGAATTCCACTGATATTTATAGTTTTACCCTGGTCATCTAGATCAGTCCCACATTCTGATGGTTACTATAACCATTTAACATTACTTGGCCTTCTTTGCTCATGCTCTTGTCATCTATCCTGTAATCACTTTTACATAATTATTCTTCAATCAATCGCTTAAGATATATCGTGGCATCACTCGATGTGCTCCAGCTATACTATCGCAGGATCCTATTCGTATATCCCTGCAGATCTCTAAATATACCACGCAAAGCCATCCATATCACATGTACATCTCACTATGATTGGCTTTTGCAGGAATTGGTGATAATGGGGTTGAACATCAACCGGTTGAATTACAAATAAACATTCCAGTACCTCTTAAGAAGTTTTTAATGGTGAGTGTTCAATCACTATTGTTTTTTGTAGTGTGGTCCATTTGAGATTTGGATCTACTGTATTTTTTAGATCATGGCTTGAAATGAGCTACCAAAATGGATTGATAGAGTGGATATATGACACATGGATCACGATGGGCCTCACAGTAAGAGATCCACTGATTATGCTAGGTCGAAAGTATATTTACTCTCCCATCCGTTTCACTGGCCAATTTATAACATAGATCACAACTAAGGCGGGATGGAAACACCTATCGTTGAGACCTTCCTAACCCTAGTACAATGTCTATGCTATTAAGCGTGGTCTATAAGGTGATCCCACGTGAAGGATGGACAAAGATTCAGTGTATCCATGAATGTGGGGCCCGCCATGATATATGTATTTTACATCCACACCATCCATTCATTTTGCTAAATCTTTTTAGGATATCAGCCCAAGTAGAAAGTAAATCCCAAACCCTAGGGACTATAACACAAGAAACAATGGTAATTGGGGCTATTTAGACTATGGGATTAAGTGGGATGGAATTTGCATTTGGTCCCATGCAAATTCCATCTAGTGTTTGGAAATGAGAGAAAGGAGTGAATTAATCCATATATTGTATCATCTAGTCCCAATAGTATATATCGTGGGATTTTTAGTTAATTTTGTCACTACATTTGTGGGCCCCATGTTGACCCATATGTTCTATCCACGCTATCCGTCTATATGTGATATTTACATATGACCATCGAGTTATGCATGTGTATAGATGACTGAAATCAATTATAAAATCTGGTCCGTTGATTACAATTCTATGGTCCACCAAATATAGGTTTCACTTGATACAATATTTTCTTCAAAGTAAGTATTTGATCGCAAACATGGGATTGAAGGTCAAAATATTGTGGTATTTATGGACATTCAACATTGTAAAATTAGTGGTGTTAATTCCTTCTAATGCAAATTTATATCATTTAATCCCACGTTCCAAAGCTTCTTGATGAAGCTGATATTTTTGTTTTCCCTCCATCAATCTGTATCACCTCATTAACAAGTTAGAAGGCAAATAAATATTATGATGGGTCAAAGGAAGTTTTTAATGGTGGGCATTTGATCTTTATTGTTTTGTTTTGATCTACTTCAATTTTTGACTTATGCCTTAAAACGAGATGAAAAAACGGATGGATAGATATAAAACACGTAGATCACAGTGAGCACCATAGTCATAGATCTACTTGGTAGTTCTTGGTCAACTAAATCCTAACCAAGTTGGAGTGGGGAGGGCTCAACCCTGTTGAATGTATCAAGAGCTTGTCCGGTTACCATGATGTACTGATGTTTGTATTTTATTCAAAATGTCCATCCATTTTGCCGCTCATTTCAGGGTAGGCATGTGTTGGTGGTCCGGTTTGCTTTTTTATCATGTGTAATGTCAGTGGGTGAGGCAGAATCGATAAAGAGGCTCAATCCAAACAGATAAGCTTCGACCTCAAGCGTCGAAATAAGTAGATACATCTAATATAAACGTATATGACCAGATTTTGAAAAGATCAGTCATTTACTCAGCCATTTGCGTAGTTTTATAATGATCAAGCGATGATAAGCGGAGGGTGGGGTTCTTCCTCTGAATATGAGTTGTGGACTTTATGTCTTCCACAAGAAAGGCCTTTTAGAATACCAGTGCAATCAAACAAAAGAAAAAACTCACAAGAATGCATCTATTGAACTGCATGACATTGGATAGTGATCAAATTCAACGTATAAGCGTAGACCCGGATTACAACTAAAGACTATAATTAATAATTACCGTCACTTGAATATCGCTTCTCCTAGGATAAGCTAAGATAAAAGATAGATTTGTTTGGTTTGATTTGTAGATGATTGAAAATTAGTTGGTTCATGCTTTGTGCATTTCTTCTCCTAGTTATAGATTTCTATTGCACAACTTATTCTTCTATCTTTCTTCCGTTGTTACAACGGTTACAGTAGTTGAAAAGCTTTTCTCTTGATCTTTTTTTTTTTTTTTTGGTTACGTTTTCCTTTTGTAATTGTACCTTTTCTGTCGTCCAAACTTTATTCATCTCTGTTACCTTCTGCATTTTGAACCCCTTCGACTATATTTCTTTCTTCACTTGTTAAACTTTTGGATATTTCAACCACATATTCCATTGACCATTCACTGATGTATAAGATTAGATTTATATAAACTATAATCTATAAAAAGCACTCCAAGTATCTTGAAGATCTTTTCATCTACTTTATATTTCTCGTGCAATACCAAATGTCTCCTATTGGCTTCCTCATGATGATCAAAAATATGGAATAACAACATGAGCCCAAATTTGAAGTAGATCCAAAGCTAAAGTGGACAACAAAGGGGGACTGAACGCGCACCATAAGAAACTTCTCCACCTGGGATTGAATGTGCACCATTAAACCATTTTAAACTTCTTAGCCCGAGATTGAACACGCACCATTAAACCATTAAAAACTTCTCCACCCTAGATTGAAGGTTATTATGCGTGTTTTCCCTCCATCCAAGCTTGCATGGGCTTATGATAAGATTGGATGAAAAATAAACATCACTATGGGCACTAATGAGGTTTCATCAGTAGGCATCATTATCCTCATTGCTTCCTCTAGAGTGGTCCACTAGAGCTTTGGATTTTACTAATTTTTGAGCTCATATCTTAAAATGACATGAAAAAATGGATGGACAGGATGGATAAAACACATATATCACACTAGACTCACAGAGCTTTGCTAGCACCCACCTCCACGACGGCAAGAGCAATACCCAATCTGCGTTGGTCATTAGTGTAAGGGGTCATTTTGACGCCATGAATTTGGGAGGATTTCAAATCCCGTGGGTTGTTTGGCACGATAAAGTAATTGAGGGTTTCAAATCCCCTCAATCGGACCTTGGATTACATCTAAAATCATTCTCATAGTTAGATGTATAACATGTGTATCACTAGACTATTAATCTATTGAACACATGACCCACTAATGGTATTCTAAAATAATCAAATTATCAATTGCATCACTATAATTATTTTAATATGATGATGAGCACCGTCCAAACATTGTACATGAAAATCAATGGTTAAAAATCATTAGTTAGTCACTCGGACGTAATCTTGTGCTTGTGGCCCATTCGAGACTTGGAATTTCATCATTTCTTGGGAAAGTATATATTTCAGCAGACTTATTACAACCATTGTATTAAAAATTACATGAGTTTACTAATTAAAGATATTAAAGTTGATTTAGTAATTAAATTCAAATCTCAGAGAATATACCATGAATAACTACTTTTGGATTAAAGTTATTCTCAACCTAGGGTGTCAAACCCAGTAAGAGGATTTCAAATTCAGGGGCACCGAATCCAGGGGCTTCAAATCCACGCTCCTAAACAGGTCCTAATGTTTGTACTGCATGTACTCCAAGCATCCGTTTCTTGGTGTCATTTCAGTACATAGAGCCCAAACACGAACAAGATCCAAAAGATAAGGGGCCACACCGCACAGCTGGGATTGAACGCCCAACACATAAACCTTCCTCGAGAGCACAGAAGTTTTGCTGCTGATATTTGCGTTTTCCCATCAGTCGGGTGGGCCTTCCGAAGTCTTTTTGCCTTGGTCGGCTCAGATCAGCCCATTAAAGAGCCCCTTGTGAGCCGGCTGCATGAACAATCCTGTATTTAGAGTTGACTAAAATGCCCTTTGATCATAGAAACTGACCCTGTATACAGTCTTTCACTTTTCGGCCACAGTAGCAAAAGCTATTATTACGTAACAAGAAATATAAGAATACGGATCCTCTGTTTGCGTCGAGCAGCAAAACTGTGATTGTTGCAAACCCCATGATTGTGTAATTGCATCTTGAGATGGACCTATCACTATTCAGCAAACAAGGAAAAAACAGGAAAGTCGTGCTTTTGGCCAACAGCGGATCCGGACTCGAAATATAAAGATGGGTGTATTTGTATCCGAGTGGGCGTCTTCATACCAGTGGCTGGCTACACATCAGGCTGTGATGATGGTTTTATACGCATGCGCTTATATTGTACACGTGGCATGCATGTAACTCAAATTCAACTGTCTGAATTTTGGACCCACTGTGGATGGACCACAGCCTTAAATTAGATTGACTGAAAGATCCTAACGTCTGATTAGTGGACACCTGTATGTTGATTCTAGACCAATGATCTTTTTCATGATAAGCGTTCGTTAGATGTCCACGAATTGCCCACTTATAATATTTTTCCTATGTAAATTTAAGTTTATGGCCTTCCTAAATGTGGATCCCACTATTTGGACGGCTTAGCTTAAGTTAGGTAAATGGCACACGTCCATTTTGAAGCGCATGCCGATTAAACATCAAAACTCAATCGATATAGTTATTTTGTTTGGCTAAAAGCTATTCTGATGGGGATATGCTAGCCTGCAGAGTAACGTGTGGTTTTCACATGCCATTCAATTCGTCCATCATCTGTGGCCCTTGACTTTTTCCTTGTGCCCAAAATCAAGCTGCTCAATTTTAAATTTTTTATTAGTTTTTTTTTAGCTGCTACAGCCTCCTCTCTCGCATTGTGGTGAATCTTGTTTATTGGAATTTCTGTGGGTGAGGAGTTTTTAGGTAGATTTCTGAAATTTGATGGTTTTCTTTTGATGCTATTGGAAAATTCTTGCTAAACTAACAAAATTTAATATATTTATATAATTTAATAAATAATTTTAAAGGTTTAAATATATAATGGATAATGAATTAGTTAAAATTTTAAATGATTTTGATATATATAGAAAAATGCCCATGTTTTCAATTTCTGACGGCATGCTCACTTCATTAATTTTCCATGCCAATATCAAGAGATTTTCAAAACACAGGTGATTCTTGCCACACAGCTCCATGGGACATGGATTAGGTAGCCAGGCCTGAGGTTAACGTGGGAAGATGTGCTTGGTGGGACCGGACGCTATTAGAAATGGGCTGAGCACGCATTCAACAGCTAACAACCTTAAAAGTAATTCACATGTACCAATGTGCCATCGCAGAAGAATGTAGGACGGGTTAATGTGCCCTTAGACTAATAGAAATTGACAACCTACACTCTACCAAAACTTGTGGTACTGTAAAATCTTTCCAGCTAACATGCTACTTGTGCACGACATTTAGAATCTTGGGAACTGTAAGCTCCACCATGTAAATCACCTCGCATGATAATCAGGTAGGTACACTTGAGAGGTGGACCACACCGTTGGAATTGATGGAAAATCAACGGCTTGACTCAACATCTAAGCTTTACCACTTAGTAAGAAGATCAGCTTGATTTTACATGGCCACTTGGAGTTACCCTGCTGGAAAGGTTAGATCCCATAAAAACGACCATGGGCGCCATTGAAGTTTTGGATAATTTAACATTTACGTAAGTTCAATGATAAACAAACAAACATCAATGTAAGCCAGGGAAAGGTTTTAATGGGGAATGCCATTGTTGCTACTGTTCCCTGTTCAGTGGTCCACTGATTATTAGATATGCTTCAATTTTTGGACTCATGGCTTAAAATTAGCTGGCAAAATAATGGATAGATGGAATAGTTAAAACACATGCATCTCAGTAGGCCAATAGGGTCCAGCCGCCATGGAGTTGATCTTTTCATCAGCTGGGCAAACCTCCTAGTTTATCCGAATGCCCTGCTTGAAGAGTTCTGAAATGGCGTGGAAGAATTTAGTCACCGCTGCTAAATTCCTAATTTGAGGTTTGTTTAGGATGCGTTTGGTTGCACCAAATATCATGAAATTTCATGATATTTTCAACCAAACACACCTTTAAAAGTTGTCCATATTTTCAGATTCTCTTTTCTATTTGGATAGGATCATTTTATAATCTGGCATATTCGAAAATACGCATGTAGCCAGCATCTATAAACTATAAACACTGATGCATGAATCAATCCAAGTTGTTATAGCTGCCTTAGATGGGCACAGCCCTAAGATCACAATGGTTGGACAATCTCAAGCTCCAATTAAAATAGATTTGTTTGCTGGATTTGGACGGTTGGTATTTCTCATTGAGTTATTTGATACGATACTTGGCAGATGTGATTCTGCATGCACATGCAAACAGAAATTGTGCACGTTGGTATACATGTGCCTCAAGCTAAAGCACCCGAATAGTGGAACTCACCGTATATGAGGCGTAGAGTAAAATGAGATTGATCAGACGAACCTTACCCAGATTCATGGAAAACAAGGAATTTAAGTCTCTCCTCACGTGCCAACCTACCGAAAGATGGGAATTCACGCACGTGTGCCATGTTGGCAAATGCGGATGCACGTGCATAGCAGACTATCTACGCGTATGGGGTCTTAGCGGTCCACTCATTTGACGAAGTAATCCGACGGCCACAATTATCCATTGATTCAATGCACGAGGCTGGCTCCTATGTTAGTTTAGCTTCAGATAGAAAATGGTGGTGAGTCTTCAACAGTACAGGTGTCATAGTTGTACCGTAGTCCCATGTTCAAAATAGCTGACGCAGCTGTGGTTGATCGGACCGGAAGAAACAATACACGGAGCAGCAACATCAGCCATTTAGATTCTCCTTCTGATTTCGTATCATTCCCTATTTTATTTTCAACCATAGATTGCATAGCCATTAAGACGACAGCGTTTAGTCCAACCCGGCCTAACTTGAGATGACAGCGTCCTAACTTTCAAGTGAGAAGATCTAAATAGCGTGTTACTGTTACCTCATGAAAGACGGAAACTCAGTCAACACACACGTGTGGGACGTGTTGCATGTCGGCAAACACGGGTGTACGCTGGGTCTCTAAAGTCCACACGGATGTGGACATGCCAGTCCTCTCATTTGACGATCACGAATGGGACAGCTAGAATTATCGATTCAAGAATTAATCACATACCGAACCATCTTTCCCGCTAGCATCCAACATTTATAAGGCATCACTACCATTAGATGGGTAGGCCCCACCATGAAGATTAAATGGATCAAACATAGGCCTTCCACTCATCAGGTGGACCACACTGTTAGAACGAACGAACAACCAACGGTTTGATTCCACATACGAACTTGGCCACGTAGTAGGATCAGCCTGATTTTTCGAAAGGTAATCTTTGTGATGGGCCCTGGGGATTGAACACCCGCCATTGAAAACTTCTAAAGGCCACAAAAGTTTTAAACTAAAATTATGTGTTTTACTCTGTCACGGTCAATGTAATCCTGGGAACATATCAAATCTCCCACGTTTTCCTTGGATCATGTCCTAAAATAAGTTGACAAAATTGAGGAACGGTGTTGATGTTGTTTTTTTATCATCCTAATTTCATCCTTGAGCACACGCACAAGTGAAACACCAATGGAAACCTTGGTTAAGATAAGAAACCCTTTGATGCCAAAGTTAAATAAAAAATCTGAGCCTAAAAGTGTTAGGGTTTCTCGTGTGTACCTCTCTTTATAGATTGGGCCTTTATTTTTAGATCCGAAATGTCCCCCTTGATGGAAAGCTCCCTCCTACTTAGTAAGTATTATTTGCAGTTGCCTTTCCAGATTCTCGGTTGAGTTCTCCGAATGACTTTAGCGACAAGGTTAACCAGTCGGAACATAAAAAGGTTGCACCAGATAGTTGAACCCGACTAGATGAAGTCGAACAGTATGTTTAAGGGTCAATGTCGATCCAACGTCTGTATTCCAAAGTTGAGTATTCAGCTAGGACCAAGTTGACCCATATGGCAACTTGACGGGAACTTGTTGGCCGCTGCTCAGTGGTGACAAGGTTCCGTTCCCTGCTCTAGTCAGGTCATCGAACCATCCATGGAGGTCACGATTGGTCGTCAAACACGAGTTACCTCATTGTTGTTACTATTCTCTTGTGTTGGTGGGTTCAGTTCCATCCAATTTTACCCACGAACGATGGCATGAATAAAACATGTACACTACTGTCAGTACCATTGGCCTGTCACCAGACAGTCCGTGTGCATTTTGGTCAGAAATATCATACGGTACCACAAGTTGTGGTGGAAGAGAAGTCTTCGAGATCCAACAGTTTGAAGAGCGAAACGGATTGGCTACTTCCCCTCCCACCGGCCCGGTGGCTAGTGGTCGGAGCTCTGTGAGCCCCTCCATGATGCATGTGTTTCATCCATTTCCCATTCATCCATTTTTTAAGATCATTTTATTGCTTCCTCCCAAATATTAGAGGGATATAAATCTTAGGTAGACCACACCATAGGAAAACAATAATGATTAGATATCTACCATTAAAATTCTCTTAAGGCTTATTATACAATTTATTTGACATCCAATATGTTTATTAGGTCATATTGGCTTAGATGAAGGGTAAAAACAAACATCAGCTTAATCTAAAACTTTTATGGCATCCAAAAGGTTTTTAATGACTGATGCTCATTCAACACTGTTTCCTATAATGTTGAGATTGTGATATACCTAATTTTTTATCCCATACAAGAAAATAATATGAAAAAAATATATGGACAGCATGAATAAAACACATACATTGTGGTGGGTGGTGGGGCCCATAGGGAACCGATCACCAGCCATTGGCTGGTAGCGGGGGGAAGTAGCCAATCCGTTCCCTTTGAATAGACGTCTTCGGGATCCAACAGAACCGACTCGTGGTGCGTACGTATGGTATCTGGACCGTTCATCGGGTGAGCTCCACGCAGGATGGTTCACAGTTCAAACTTCACCTAGCCGAGCGTTTACCAAACGCTAGTTGCCCTTTCCATTCCACTATTTATGATTTGACATCTCTCTGGGAATTTCAGTTTCCATTCCTGAGAAAAAATTTGATACTCGGGCAACTGCAATGGATAATACGCAGGCACTTACAAATCACTTTAACATTACATACTTGGCATAAAAATAATTCAAATTAAGCTGCCAATAGTGAACAGAAATTTAGATTGTTTGACCATGTGATTATCAGATCGGTGGACATTAATTGAACGGTTGATGTGAAAAGAATACAGGGGCCCTGTTTCAACGACGCGCTAATCAGAAGTAAAGATTGTTCGAACAGTCTGATTCACGGAGTTATACAAATTAGTCAATTTAGCTCGAGTTTACGTATAAAATTTCTAAGTGCCTACGTATGATAAATCATAGGCTGCCAGAGTATTAAATAACTCCCCCTCCCCCTGCGTCTCTCTGGGTACACTGCCATTCGGGTGATAATATCGGAAGGAACGAAATGTCTTTACTTTTCTATATTTAGCCAACTAATCATGACTTAATCCTGTCCTGAACTGCAGCATTTTTCCCTATCCCTATTTTGTCCTTACGCTCTTAACATAATTACCAACCGAGTAGCACTTCTTCCAATATCCACCTGTCGAACAACAAGGACTAAATCTTTCACTTGTTTGATTGTCATTGAAGTTGTGTTCTCGTAGAATTTTTTGAGCACATCTGTCTGGCGATGGGTGTTCAAACAGGCTTGTATGATTCGACTATTTCTTTTTCTTTTTTCTTTTTTTTTCTGAAAAGCATACTGGCCCTTCCGCACATTAATCACATATTTATTAAGCACTTCGGTTGGGCAATCTGCTTGTAAATTAATATTGAAAATGGTTAAAATTAACATTGTGTCAGGGTTGTCCAATCCATTAACCGCTAGTTTTTGACGGTCTTGCCTTTAATTTCAGTTGAATTAATGGCTAATCTGATATATTTCTTGTTGATATGACTATTGGAAGTGTCCTAATTAAGTGAGCCAAGTTATGTGAGTGTTTGACAGTGGGAAGAGCAGTGACGGCATTTTTAGGTATATACACGCGATATAGTTGAACAGCAATCTTTGAGCGTCCAAAAGGCTGACTAAACTGTGGTGGAGCATTAGTTACCTTCTACTATTTTACCTTTCTAGTTTAGTATGCTCTATTTTACTCTTAACCATCTATTTGATGGCTATTAATTGGATTAATCAATGGATAGGATTTCATTATATATATCTATATATCTCCAAGGAGATGGAGCCAGGTGGGTGTGACCTTGACTGTGGGGCCCACTTGGATATTTGCATTGTATATCGTTGTCCATCTGTTTTGCCCCATGGTCCGAACTAATGAAGCTGATATAAATTCCAGGTAGAATACACCGTCAATGCATGCTCACTATTAAGAGCTTCCTAAGATTTATTTTTCATCCACCTTATTGATAATATCACGCGTAACTGGATGAAGGTAAAACACAAATTGCGGCTTGTTCCTAAACATTTGTGGCCATTAAGAGAAATTTAATGGTGGGAATTCAATCCTTACTGTGTGGTCCACCTGAGGTTTGTATCCACTTCATTTTTTATAAAATACCTAAAATAAACAGGTAAAACATATGGATGGCGTGGATATACAAAATATTCATCGAGGTGGACCCCACGGTCAGGGTCACACCCACCTCGCTAGATTCGCAGCTAATCCGCGTTAACGCACGATGCGCAATGGAATCATGAAACCCACGTCGGCGTCGCACCTAAAACATTATCCAGTGGCATGTCCGTAATTTTCCTTCAAGCGGATGGCCATTGAGTATAATCCCGTGTATTTAACACCACACTCTTCCAGCCCTGCATTTTTATTGGAGCGTGTTTTGCGACTTTTTCTTTTCTTGGAGAAGAAATCTTCAGACGACTTTGTACCCGCAACGAGAAGGAAAAGGCTATCGAAAGCGGTTTTCCGAGCGGTTCTCTGGTGAGGGTATTTATTCTAAGAAGCAGACAGATCTAGCTTTCCGACCGGTATTTCTCGAAATCTACTGAGACTATCAGATCTCTTGTTTCCGGCATCAATTCCGGTGGAATTGGATTTTCAAGGGTTCCGTGCGAGCGCTTGTTGGATGGAGTGACGGATCCGGTTTGCGGGAGCGGTTTTAGTACGTGTAAGCGATTGGATCTGAGATCTAAGATCTAGGAGTTTCCAGGGCGGTTTGGTCCTCGGGGCACCGGAAAATGGTTTTCCAGGCGGTTTTATCATCTCCGAGCTTCTGAGAAGCGGATTCGGTCGTCTTCTTGTCGGTTTTGTAATAATCTCTGGGGGTAGATACAAAAGTGCCGTATGACGTCAGGAACAAGGCTTCCGACGTGGAAAGAGAGGGAGAATAACAAGAGGAGGGAAAGACGGAGGCGAGCTATCGCCGCGAAGATCTATGCCGGCCTGCGGATGTATGGGAACTACAAGCTCCCGAAGCACTGTGACAACAACGAAGTCTTGAAAGCTCTTTGCGCAGAGGCTGGTTGGACGGTCGAGGAAGACGGCACCACTTACAGAAAGGTAATTCAAGTACCCTCCCTCAGCTTTCTCTAGTAACTGGAGTTAGTGTTAATCGCCCGCGCCCCGCCGGCGCACGATAGCATTTTGCTGCGGATGCATGTTAACGTGCGTGCCGTGGACTCGGGGAGCTGGACAATAGGTAATATCTGCCTGTGTCTCTTGCGATGCCAGGCGCATGGACGGAAGCAATTTGATATTGGGCGGTAAACTAGCGTGCGCCCTGTAGGCTTGGTAACTGCAGTTTTCCCTGCGTCTCTCTGCAGTTCCGGTCGGAGGTTTTGCTATCCGATTGTGCTCCGGCGTATTTTAGCAGCCCCGAGGATTGGAAATTTTTGCTAAAATGCGATCATCTGGCCTTAGTCGGATCCAGGAAACTGGGCCGGCGGACATGCGGTGAAGCTGATCGCGGTTCCGTCGGAGACGTTGCGAATCCAGAAAAACGTCGGATCCGACGGCGCTACTTTCCAGGGCCGTGTCTGCCCGGCGCACGATAGAAACCTTTTGTATGTTTTTGCTTTTTTGACCAGAAAAATTAAAGAAGATTCGACACCTAGGCAGATGACGAAAATACCCTCGTTGGAGAAGAAAAGGCCTTGGGAAATTCTCATAAGAATCTAGAAATCTGAGCATTTCTGTGAAATCCAAAATCCTGTTAAAGATTGCTTCCGTTCTTTCCCTTTTCTCTCTTTCTTTGGTCTTGTGCACTTTTCCTATCCATGTTAACCGGCCAATGGGGTTTTTATGAAATTTTCATGGTTTCCGGGGCTGATAGTCATAGTCCCTTGTTATGACAAAACTACCCTTACATACCTAGAAAATTCCCTCGACAAATGACCGTGAGTCGAGGTTATTGGATCTGTAAAACGACGGATGCCAGTACGAATATTTTAATTTTTTATCGGAAGAAGATTCTATTTTCGCCCAAAAGCAGTGAAAGTTTCGGTTTTTGGGCTGCTGCTACTTTTTATTAGGATGGAGACCTGCGCATGAGAACGCAGACCCACTAAAGGTTAAATCGCGAGCCTTCGAACCTCCTTTTCTGATTTTAATCCAAGGCTGGGAAGGAGATTATCACGTGACCATGTTCATTTTATTCTAAAATCTAGTTCGTTTTGCCCCCAGTCGCGCGGCTCAGGTTTCCTGCATGTTCGTCCACATGCTGAGTGGTCCAATGATCGGAACCTTCAATGCTCTGGACTCTATTCTATATGGATCACCGTGAGAAACTTGCGCTAAAACGGACGGCTGTGGCCCCCTTTCTCTCTCTAACGGCCCTGTAATCAGAATCCAACATTGGGAAGGAGATACGGGAGAGTGGTCATTTTATTCCTGAACCGTTTTTTTTTTTCCTGCTTGCCTTCTCTCAGGAGTCAGGATCCAGAATGTGTCAGCCCCCACTGGTTGAGTGGCCCATTGATCAGAACCATCCATTTTGTGCACTCTATTATAATCAGGCCACTATCTGTAGATGAATTTAGAACAATGATAAGAAAATTTTGTCTGACCATCTCAGCATGTAGTCAGACAAAATAATCTGACCATCTCAGCATGTGGGCCGCATTGGGTGGCGACACACTAGATTCTGAGCTATGAAAAACACAAAGGAAACTCAGTTCACGAGTTGAAAGATCACGCCACCAGTCATTCTCACTGAAGTATCCCTTGTCTGTATAAATTACAAAACTGTCCGTGTCATTGTGCCGGTCTTGAAGAATGTTTCTGGACAGCAATGACCAAGCTTTCTGAAGCTGAGAGGCTGAGCCCCACTCTCCGATCCATGCTGGGTGAATTGGAATAAGGTGGCCTGAACCCCACTCTCCGATCAATGCTGAGAGGCCGTACCCCACTTAGAGACAATGACACAAGTAGTTTTATCAGACAACCTGTTGGATGGGTGCACCCTTTTTCTTTCGTCTTTCATTTTGGTAATACCGTACTTTTTAACTCACAGGAGTTTTATGATGCCACGTTGGATTGTGAAGTTGATAGACGGGCACTTAGAAAATTTTACATGTGATGTACCTGAATTGCACATTCATATTGCGGGACCTAGTGCTCAACCAAATCATATTGGTTGAACAATCCTAACCTCTGGTTCTTGGACAGTTCTTTGCTGAATTTGGACTGTTGGATTTATTCATTTTAACTGGCCACAAGATGTCCACCAATAAACTAGTTAGGTGATCAAACTATGGTTCCCTAGGGTTTCAAGGTCTATGCTGGATAGGCAAAATCTCTACCATGCACATGTGGTTCATTTTGCAAAAACTGAACTTGGGCTGTCGATGCCATGTTAGTGTAGCCAATTGCAGACGGTCGGACAGGATTGTTCAATTGGATTGATTGCTGGGACCACAGCCACTTGTACAAATGTGGTGAGCCTGACTTGGCTGTGGTCCATCGATGCTGGGGGCTTGTACATGCCTATTAATCTTAACTTTTGCTCTTCTTCTTATTCTCTTTTTTTCAGGGATGCAAGCCATTGGAGCGCATGGACATCGTGGGCGGGTCAGCATCTGCAAGCCCATGCTCATCATATCATCCAAGTCCATGTGTGTCATATAACCCAAGCCCACATGCTTCCTATAACCCAAGCCCACGTGCATCGTATAACCCAAGTCCAACCTCATCCTCCTTCCCAAGCCCCGCTTCTTCATCCTATGCTGCTAATGCCAATGCCGACCCGAATTCCCTCATTCCATGGCTAAAAAACCTCTCGTCTGCCTCTTCATCTGCATCCTCCTCCAAGCTGCCCCATCACCTCTACATCCATGGTGGCTCCATCAGTGCTCCTGTTACCCCTCCACTGAGCTCCCCAACTGCCCGTACCCCTCGAATCAAAACCGACTGGGATGACCCCACCGCCGCCCCCTCATGGGGTTCTTCACATAACTACCCCTTCCTACCCTCTTCCACCCCTCCGAGCCCTGGCCGTCAGATCCTCCCCGACTCAAGATGGCTTTCTGGGATCCACATACCACCTGGTGGGCCGTCGTCTCCCACATTCAGCCTAGTCTCCGCTAACCCCTTTGGATTCAAGGAGGAAGTGTTAGCAGGTGGGGGTTCCCGCATGTGGACACCAGGTCAAAGTGGGACTTGCTCTCCTGCCTTGGCCGGCACGCCCAATCACACAGATGTGCAGATGTCTGATGGGGTTTCCGATGAGTTTGCATTTGGCAGCAACACGATAGGGCTGGTGAAGCCATGGGAGGGAGAGAGGATACATGAGGAATGTGGGTCAGACGAGCTTGAGCTCACCCTTGGGGGCTCCCATACCAGGTGATCTGGGGCCAAGAACGTGTGATGAACTGCTGGTATGCTGCTGTTGCTCTTCTCCGTCCTTTGTTCTTTCCATTTGTTATGATGGTGTAGAGAGAGGAAGGGAGAGAAAGGGAGGAGAAAACATGGATATGGTTTGACGTTGGTTTAGCTTCCTCTGCAGACAGATTTTCCTTTATTTACTCAAAATGTGTTGGATTTCGGGTGTCTTTAAGCCAAAAGGATAGAACAAGTTGAGGGAAGAATAGCTGGATTAGCTATGTTTATTTATTTTTCAATTATATTTATATATAACATTGTGGGGGGTTCGTTCACCCATTTCTTTATTTCTTTCTCAAAACCATTGATATGTGTGGGTATGGCTTACTGTTGAATGTTGGATGACTAAGGGGTAATTGAATTCCAGCCTCAAAGGAGACTTGTTTGGGAGTTCTAAAAACATGAATGAGGAGCGGATTTTCCTGGGGTGTTTCCTTGTATGGGCCGGACCTGAAGAAAGAGAGTTCTTATTTTATTTTATTTTATTTAAGAATTCTTTAGGGAAGACTTGGACCGAGAAAATGGTTAGGAAACTTTTTGAGTGACAGTAAGAAATAGACCTTGTTTTAGGTCATGGTCGTGTAGCCATTTGACTTAGGATAGAAACCACGGATGAACGATGAATGTAATACATTTTGAGTAGACAAACTCGGGATGACATCTTATATATAAGAAGAGATTTATGAGTCCCATCCGGGCACACTTTCGGAAATGTACATGGCAATTATGATCGAGAAAAGCTTTGATACTCTGGCAGTGTGATGAATGATTTGCTGTTACTTACAAATTGCGTGGAAATTGGCTATATGGCATTAAGGTAACTACTCCCTTCAAATTATGTTGTAAGGGTTTAGATGTTTCATGAACCAGAAATTACTGACAGTTAAAATGAAAAATATCAATTGGACTTATTTCAAGAAACAAGGTGCCCCAATCAGAGGTTAGAATGTTTCAACCTATCCGGATTTAGGACTGTTTTAACTCCACGACATTGGATTCCACATTTTAGTTGACCGGATTTGGGTTCATATATATGCCATGTGTACCACCTCTAAGTGCCTACGTAGCAAGCATCATGACCACGCAAAAAGTATCAAATAACTCACCATCAAGAACAGGTTACCAACCAAAAATGATGGTGATTGGACAATCAAAACCATTTAAGATGTTGTATGAAATCTGCAAAAAATTTGATTAGTGATTTTTATAGAGCCTCTTATTCAGGGTTGTGATACTCTAATCACTGTCATTTCCTTTTCTATGGTCCATTCATCCAAGTTTGTGTGTGTGTGGACCTAAACATCAAATTTATACCCACCTTGTAGGATTAAAGATCCCAGCCCCTGTATTTCACATTAAGCTATAGGCGGATGCGTAGCACAAGTGACTAAAATAAAACTTTCAAAATCATGGGACCTTTCGATTGAACAATCCTAGTTTTTAACTCTTGACTAATCAATGTGTTAGGTTGAAACTATTAACCCCCTTTTTTAGGGTATTTAAACTAACCACCAAACCAATCATCCAGTTGGGACAATCATCTATGCGCATAGGTGAAGCGTGGCAAATTTTATTTCATTTTATTTTCCCTTGGGAGGACACCTTAAAAGGAGTGAGGACGTACCAGTGGCCAGCTTCATCTTTCAGTTGCATTGAAACTAGCTAACTGGAATTGGGAATATCTGATTCTAGGTCCAACCTAATATGGGAGCTAAATAATTTGACTCGGTTGAGCCAGGCATGGCTGCGACCACCAGCATTAAATAAGTTGGGATGGGCTTTACTTGTTGAGCCTTCATCAGGAAAGCCCATGATACCCAAATCATATGCACAGAGCTCAATGCCCCCACGTTAGATTTTGACATTGTACCATGCATGGTGAGATTTAGCGTGAAAACAGGAGCTCCCCTCCATTTTCATTTATGTCGCTGAATGAAAGACACTAGCTAATTGAGTGGAGACAAGAAGCAGATATGGTAACAGCAAATACAAATACAAAAGCAAGGAGGTGCTGCTAGGCAGTGGTGTGATGCACCCTAGAAATCAGAAAACCCATCATCTAATGGTTTCTGCACTCCAAGGAACATGGCTCCGTTCCCCTCCAGTCCCAACTTATGGTTACCTGAATTGAAATAAAGAAAACCATCCCCTGGCAACTCATAGGCTCTACCAATACAGATCATCCATCATCATCTACACCTTATCCCAACTCATTGGGGTGGGGGTTGGCTACCGAGCATGCTAGCACAAAATACAAAATGCCAATTGGTAAGAGATTACTTGAAAATTAGGAGAAACCTGCTGTGGGCATAGCAGGCTTCGCCCATGGTCTCTGAAAGGAGGCACCGATGGAGATGACGTATGATGCCCACTTTTTATGGATGTTGGAGGTCTGGAGTATGAACTGGAACAAAATCGTAACAGCAAGTCTTGAGACTTAAAGACTTGACCCGATGAGAAGCTGCCACATATCATTAATGATGGCATTTCCCCTGGTTGACCAGGGCAACTAGTTTTTGAAGCACAAAGGAATGCATGGACTCAAACAGTACATGCTGTGAAGCTACAAGGGGGCCACCCCAACAGAGGAATGCATGGACTAAGCAACCTCGGAGCACAGAATAAGGCTGATGATTTGGAAAACACCTGGTACAAGCAACTTCCATCTCACCAGGACTTCTACCTGAGGAGCTTTGACCAGGGCCGTCAACACGCACGCACACACACACACACTAAGGTCCTTGGAATGAGTTGCACCGAGCCTAGATCGTGGTGACTTCAGAATTATCCAGAATATGGCTTGCTAAGTCAGAAGAAGACGGTTGACATGCTGAGAACCAAACCTCTTTCTTTTCACCTTTAGTTGGATGGCATAAAATAACTAAATGACTAAATATAAAAGAAACAGCCATCAATAAGATTAAAAGGCTGATGTTGCTGCTCCCCTTTTTTCTGCATCAGAAACAATTGAACTTCACAAAAACAGGGGACCAGGGAACGCATGCAACTCTAGCCAAGCAAAAGATTACAAAGGCTGGAAACGAGGGAACGCCAGCCTCCATTAGTTAAAGGAAGTGTTTACTCAAAGGGGAAACAGAGGGATAGCCCACCAGATTGGGCCATTCAATCCCAATATCATTAGCAGACATTCACCCAAATCTCATATCCCAATATCACCACTAAAAAAACTGATATTGGCCATTCGATGCAGTAAGATGCCATGTAATAAATATGAGCACAATTTTAAGCATAAAAAAGGTAGAACATTGGACAAACTGACCGCAAGTCAATTAAAGAAATTTTCTTTTCACAATTATTTGGTAACTGCTGCCAGTCCATGTGCAAGTCTATATATATACAACCAGATAGTTTTAAGGTCCTCCAATCAATCCCTTGATAGCATTTCATGTATAGAAGGAATGATAATTTGTGAAATTTTCTGGACTGTACAACCATTTATATACCAAATTAAAGATTGCTTTACAAGGAACTGAAGAATAGGTGCTGATAAGATGATTTGGAGTGACAAAGCTGCACATAAAAGCTGCAGAAGCAATCCTATCACTCAGCAGGTACCTTTCCCAGCATTTCTTTAGGGGAGACTGGACCATACCTATAAGAGTGATTGATCATATCATTTATCAAGCTTCTGGAATAGATCTGACAGAGCATGGTAGAGAATGGCAGCTGCAGGCGGTCGAGGCAATGACCCAAGGAGAATGTCTGATGCCTTGATGGATGAACTACCATAGAATCGGGAATTCTCGGATGTACGGGTGGTGACCAGACTTCCTTCCAGCGAACATCCTACAAATGCACCTGCAGAATCAACCAATCATATGAGAATTTGTGAGGTACCAAACCGTTGCACTATACATATACAGGGTTTTGCTAACATCCCCACCTTCATGGGGATGTTAGCAACGTCCCCAAATCTTTCAAATGGCACATGGGGTGACCTATAATTGATCTGAACCGTTCATTCATTCACACTAGGAGCAGGCCATCATGCAGAAATCATGCGAATCGGATGATCCCAAGTTTCCGATCAATAACATGAAAATGGACAATCAAGATTGACCGGAGAAACAAAATAGGCCCAATCATCATAGTGAAACAGCTACTAGACAGATCCGACTTTGTATTTCTTATGATTCTAAAGTAACACTTCAATTTGATAATTCTAACCATGCGACATATGGGTCGCAAACAATGGACAGTTTTAACAAATTGGCCCCATTCAAAGGGCTAAGATCATCTGATCGGCATGATTCTTGCACCATAGCTTGCTCCTAGTTGTAAGAATGGTTCAAATCAACGATAGGTCACACTGTGTGCCACTTGAAAGGTTTGGGGACAATGTTAATGTCCCCACCCCATGAGGGTGGGGACATTAGCAAAACCAACACACACACACACGCACGCACGCACGAGGTGGTCTCAAGTTGGACCACAGGTCACATTCCACCCAGAAGACAACTTCCAACCTATTAAGTGCATGCGACATCCAACCCGTCCAATAGGTTGACCCAACTATTGGACCACAGGCTAGAGGACAACTTCCAACCTATTAAGTGCATGCAACAAGACATCCAACCTGTCCAATAGGTTGACCCCCACTATGAGGATTACCTAGTGCAAAAATCAGACATATCCACTCATCTAGTGGGCTAACCTTCTATTTATCGATGGCTAGTTATTGTTTTCTATGGTAGGGCCCACTTAATTAGTAAATAATTCTTATCGTTTCAATAGATAAACTTCATGTTGGAGCCAACCTATTGGAAGGTTTAGACGTCACACACACTTGATGGGACAGAAGCCAAACACTAAATGGACCATAGCTTGTGGTCCAATTGGATGTACTTGACACTTGTATTTTGCTATTTATCAGTGGCTGGGCATCGGTTCCTATGGTATGGCCCACCTAATTAGTAAATGGGACTGATTTTTGTCAAAAGCCAATCCACATGGTGGGGCCAACCTATTAAAAGGGTTGGATGTAGCACACGCTTAATATTTTGGAAATTATCAGCTGGGTGCACCCCTGGTCAACCTCATAGGAGCATCCCATGAGGTCGAGCTCTCTAGGCCCCACCATGATATGTGTCGGACTTCTACACCATGCATTTGATGGGTCCCCTCTAGGTCATGGGATGTCCCAAAAATCAGCCATATCCAGAACTCTGGTGGGCCACACCATCTAAAAGCATTCCTAAAAAATCTAAAAGCACTTGATAGAGCCCACCTGAGTTTTGGAATGGTCTGAAATTTGGTGTGACCGCTCATCCAAGTGGGAAACACTATGGATCGGTTGTATCTTGTATGTCTAAACCATGTCTCAGTGGGCCCTATAAACAATCAAGAAGGTTTCAATTGGTGAGCTTCCACTCTCAACTGTTGACTGTGGTGCGGCCCACCTAAGTCATGGATTTAGGCCCATGGCCCACCATGGAAGGGCACATCAAATACACGGTGTGGATGTCCGACACATCATGGTGGGGCCAACAGATCTTGACCTCATGGAAAGCTCCAATGAGGTTGACCTTGTAGTACCTTTTTCCCTAGAGCTTTGCTACTCCCACATGCATGTGCAAAAAAGCCCGTGTACATGCCACAAATGTGCTAGCATGGCACGATAGGTCCGAGATCCAATCCATCCATAAGAAAGCACCACTATATGGATGCCCTAGCCCAAGAATCAGGGTGATCCACCAGTCACGTGGGCCACAGTTTGCAAAACAAATGTACAGCTCAAAAAAACTTGGCTGGACTTCTCTAACCCATCCACCTGTCTCTGGATATTGGGTCCCACATGCTGATTGGACCAGATTTTATTTTTGGAAAAACATGAACAATGTTGGACAAACCTGATAAATGGAATAGATCTCGCACATACATGAACAACGTTGGACCAACTTGAAGCATATGGTGTATACATGAGCCTTACTGCACAAGCGTGTGCGCTTAGCGATGCTCATGCAGATGATACTTCGCATGCCATGTAAATGAAACGGCTCTCAAGTGTAAGGGTCATTATTTAGTCAACGCATTGAATGTGTTTTGGGATAAAATTACAAGTGCAGGAAGCAAATAAACTAGGACTATTGACTCAGTACTTTCATTTCTCTGTACAATAAAAATTGAGTCAATGGACATCCAAAATCATTGTTCAAAATATCTGAGAAGCCAAAAAGATGTATCCTCAGCTGTTAGTTAGTGCCCCACTGGTTGCTGGGTGGACCCTAACACACTGTTTTCTAATAGCGAAGACAAAGCATACTTCCATCTGAGATGCCGGGCACTATATTCCAACTTCATGCCCATAATGGGGCCTCTATATTTTGTAGCATAACCATTAGCAGATTACATCTGACAATGAAAGTGCAGTGTACCGTTGATAAAACTGAAGTGCAAGGTAATCCAATGAGCTTCATAACACAGGTTGATTTTTGTTTTAAAGCAACTAATCATCATAATAATCAAAAAATTTGTCACAAGGTTTATGTAAATGGAATTTACCTTTACTGCAGCTATATGTATAACAAGCTGCATAGCCACCATCACCTGCACGAACATCCGCTTCAGCTGCCCGGCCAACAATGCCAACAGCTGCACTGAGACCTGCCCCAACTGAGAAATGTACATTTCCACTAAATGTCTTGATGGCATCCTCTGTCCTCAGAACAATTATGAAATCGGTCAACTCCCCTCCAAACTGTAAACAAAAGAATGTAAATGAGAGACAAAATAGGTACTCAAAATTTTCAATGCAAGTGCATCACACATGGTGGATAAGGCAGGCAACAAGCTAGGTTGGCCTGCCTATCACATTTCAGGTCCCGACCTTACATGTCTGGGCTTGGGCTTGGGCCTGAGTGACATTTAGGCCAATGAGTCAGGTCCAGGCCAGATCTTAAGGACAGATTAATAAATGATTTGGGCCCTGGCATGGGTGGAGGATTGGCAAAATTTTCTATTGGAACCCCTCCCATGCCCAGATTTAGGCCTGTCAATGAGCAAATTGGATGCGCCTGGGCTTGGCTTTGAGGGCCCAACGAATAAATGGGCTGGGGCCAAATCTGGATTTTGGCCCAAAATTGGGCCAGTGAACACCCCATGCAAGCTTGCCCCAGCCCAGTTTATTCCATCCCACTCATTTCTGAAGCTTCAAAGTAAAACAGACAGCTGGGAACACCAATGACGGTTCATTCATCTCCAAAGAAAATAATTCAGCATATTATGGGTTTAAGCTGAATATATTTCCATAATTCCCAAGGAAACAGATCTCTTTTGGTGCCTGAAATATCACAGTAGTTCTGCAAATATGAAAATATTAGAAGCATCCAATAATTTAAAAAAATTAACAAAAACTAATAGGATATTTCTGAGGAACCTATATGATTTCAATAAATAAACACTATTGCCATTCTTTGTACTGAGGGACATTCACCCATTCATTTCCTAGAAGGGAGTTGGTGTATATTCAGTCATTTCCTAAAAAGCCAGATTAAAGGTTTTTAATTTTAATTTGCCCAAAAAATTAAATAAATAGAGCAAGGAACCCACAGTGTCACATCCTGAGCATAGAACACTGAATAAAGAAGCGCTATACCTGAGCTCCCCATCCAAAACCAAAAGAAGAAATGGCAGAGGGCGGAGACCATGACCCATCTTCTCTGCGAGCAATAACAAGCCCTGTCCCAATGTTATAGGTAGCCATCACACCAACCTTCACAACAGTAAGAATTGCGAGGCCTTTTGCGTGTCTTAGAATTGCATCCGGAATCGACTTTTCAGGTCTCATGGAACCCACCTGAGCAATGATTTTATGTCAGTTTGGAGTATTGTAACCATGCAAATAGTGCAAATACCAAATAAATTGTTGCTCTATTCTAGAAGAGTTAATGTCTTGAAAAATCCAATTTCCAATGAAAGATGAAAATTGCCTGATTTTCATAAACACCGAAATGTCCTAGCAGAAACTAAAATGCGAGGTATTCCGTAAGAGTAATGGTAGCCGTAATGACCACCACCATTACCTTCACAATATGGGTTGTAATGGCCACAAAAAACCTGTATCGGCCCCATAATGGACTGTTACGGTGCCATTACAGCCTTTATGGGGAGCATAATGGGCCGTTACGGGGGTTGTTATGGCCATTATGAGTCATTTTTTCCATAACGGCTGTTACGGCGTTACAACCCCGTAACGTGTGACAATTGCCACTATTACCTTTACGTAACAGCCTTTACGGCTGTTACAGCACACCATGCTAATCCCATGCAAAATACCATGGTACCTATGCATTCTTCTTCACACAATAGATTTTATGATGTCAGACTGTCACAAGTAGTTTGGTAACAGTTCGGAAAAATAGGTTTACCAAATAATGGGTGGCATTTTATGGTTTGTCCAAATATCAAACAGCAAAATGCTTGCAATTTTCAATGCAATCTATTAAGAAAGAAAGAAAAAACCTACATGACCGTTTGAATAGTTTATTTATTTATTTTTTTTTTGTGAAAGACTATGAAATATTGTTTGAAATGTTATCAAAACCAGCTAAACTTAGAGATTAAAGAGGCATTGAGGTATGCCAACTACTAGGTATTGAGCTCATAGCTAGGATGATTTGGTTGAAATTTTAAATCAAACAAAGGCTTCTTCAGTACTCTTAAACATGTCCCTTCACAAAAGAAAGCACAGATTTTCATGGAACTTTGAGGTGGCTTGCAAAAGCTAGAAGCACGTAAAAATGGATCACATAGTAGCAGTAATTGGTTTGTATCTTGCAAGTAGATGCCCTGGTGGAAAAGCTCAAGGCCACAATTCTAATCAGGCTCTGGATGCTGATAGGTCTGCTCACAAGTTGATCCAGCAGTAAACTCCAAACTTTCAGGGAAATATACCAGCTACTTTCAGTGCTTCAAGCATTTTACAGTTTGCTCAAATCTTATCCAAGTCATCAAGTCAACCTCTCGGAGTTTGCATTATAGAGGTTTGAGTTTGAATTATAAAGAATTGTCACAAAGAGACCAGTAAGTACAGTTTCAATGGTTGGATGAGATGGCATCACAAGGAAAAAGAGAATCTAAAGGACAGCATCAGCCAGAAGCAAACGTCGCATGAAAATACTAATGCAGTGAGTGAGTAACATTAATGACAGAAAAGTGTACCTTGTTATAACCCCGTATTGTGTTTGTAGCCTTATAAATCTCATATTCCATCGATTGTCCCCATGGAAAATTTAACCAAGATCTCAAAGTACTGAGGTCAGTCAGATCATGGGTTGGCAGCTGTGCAGCATGACTTACTTGATTCATTAAGAATGGCTGAACAGACTCAAGGCGCACGCAGCAAACATCGCAAACCCGTTGTGGATCCCTGGAGCGGAACTTCTCCGGCAATAAGCTCCTCCCCTTAGAACACTCATTGCAAAATATCCCACCGCAGAATCGGCAATGATGCCGAGAACACATGATTGGATGGAACCGCACACTACACAGCATGCATGCTGAAGCAGCACTGTCAGCCAACCATTTTGGTGGATCCTTTTCAAGAATTTCATTCACATTGCCGAAATTTGCCTCAGTGAGAGTTTGTGCCATCTCTTTCCAAGCTTGCTCGAGAAGATGGCCCGATATCCATGACATTCTACATCTATGAAGCTCACCAGAAGCAAGAGAACTAACTTTCCCACGAGCAGCAAGCAACATCTCGATTACCACATCCCACATGGTCAGTGCCTTATCTTCTCCAAGAAAATGACTCCAACCCATGTCCCCTTCAGGGAAGAAGCCTCCATTAGGACCAAAGCCTCTGCTCCATTCCTCGTGATCGCTTTCCGACATGGGTGGAACAGAGACAGGTATCCAAATTCCGGTTTCTTCATGAAGGGGCGAATCGTAATAGAAGTATCTACCTAGTTTCTGATGACCCACATCCTCATGTCTGTTGTTCTCCCCAACATCAAGAGGTTTGTTGGTATGACATTCTCGGGCCAGAGTCATTCCTTGACTAGGCATGTCGCCAATCCCCGTGGAAGGGCCATCCATGCTCTGTTTCTCAATGCAAGAAACCTGATACCAAGTGAGGGTTCAGAAATCAGTGAAGGAGCCAGTATCAGCTGCCACAAAGACTATGGATATGCATTGGATGATACGATTGAACTATTTCCTCGAAAAAAACAAAGCCCCTGTTTGGCAGACGCCTGAAAACTGATTCATCTCATCTTAGTATATCATAATTATGTATAAGAAATCATGATATCTGATACACATTATGATCAACCAGAATGGAATCATGTATTAGAGATCATATGATCTGTAATACATAATTATGATTGACTAAAAAGAGATGAGCTCATTTTCAGGCGTCTGCCAAACAGGCCCTAAAATATTTCACATAAATTATAAAAATAGTGCAATAAGGACAAGGCAACTCCTTTTTATCACCCCCACCCAAAAACTGAAATGCAATGTCCGCCAGTTTCATTGGGATTTTATCACCAATAAAAATGAGTAAGTACAGTCAGAAGATTTCCATCTTATTTTCCCACAGCAAAAGCTAAAAATCTCTATCCTGTCACTAAAACCAGGAACCAAACAAATTAAAAAAAGAAAAATAAAAAATAAAATCCGACCACATATAAGCAAATAGACCAATTCAATCATCCACAAACATGAGCAAGAAATTTTGAAAAAAAAATAAAATCACAATTAATCTCTGTAAACCCCGACGAAAGCATCGAAACTTATTTTTATCGCAAGAAACACTAAAACTCTTTTTTGCTTTTTTTTTTTATAGTTTAAAAAAAAAAAAAAAAATCAATTTAACAGCATCCCCTTGGGATGATTAAGCATAACACTTCGGCGACAAAACAAAGATCGTATCCGTTTCTTCCATAAGAACCACAAAAAGAGCCTCTCTTAGAGACCCCAAAGAGAAATCTCCAAACAAATGAACAGAAGAGACGACAATCAAATTCTAAAAAATAAAAAGAAATGGAAAGGAATCCAAACCAAACAAATTCATATTTCAAATTTCCGAACTTCTATTTCTCAATCTATCAAATACAAATGCATAAATCATTCCTTCTACTCAAATACAGAACCTAATCCCTAAACAACATACAGAAATTCCTCTAAGAGACGAGAAACAGATACCTGATCATGTTCTCCGCCAAGGCTTAGATGAGAAACCCTAGCCTCCAACGGCTGGGATTCTTCGGCGAATATATCAGGGTAGAGCTTGCGGCTTTCCTCCATCGAAGAAGAGATGGAGAGCTTCGATCGAGATGATGCATCAGTTGATGAAAATCGCCATCGAAGAGGATCGAAAAAGTTCTCGGAAGAATCGGGGTTTTTCTTTCTCTCTCTCTCCGAATTGGACAAAAGCAGGGTATCCTACCCGCTCAAGTAACTCGATTGATTGCAACGAAGAGGGGGAGAGAGAGGCTTACCTCGCGTGGGTATCCAACTTTCTCACACGTGTAAGAAATGACTTAACATGCATGAAATCTACCCCGTCCATCAGCCTTTATCCAAATAATTAGGCTGATTCAATAATTAGATCGGCCATCCCGTAAAAGTATACCCGTAAACATCTAAATTCATATGGTATTGCCCACCTCAGTTTTGGAATGCTGTGATTTCTGGGTATTTGTATCGGATGAATGGATTGGATGGCGTATAAACACCATAATAGGCCGTACGCAAAACTAATTGTAAGCGTCCCCTCCCAACTTTTTCCAAGTGTGGCCTACCTAAGTTTTGGATGGCCATGATATCTATTTCACAAGGTGAATATGAGGTAAAGTACCTGATGGACGGGTTGGATCCGAGGAAAGTCTCCCCTCACGTGGCTCTCTCTCTGTCTTTGAAGCTCATTTTATGATGCAAGACAAACTGAGGAGCATCCCAAACTCAAGCGGGCCCACGAGAGGAAACAGTAGAGATTTAGTGACCACCGTTGAAACATTTAGACGGCTATAAAAGTTTTTTATGGGTCTAATTTTTCCTTGTGAAAATTGACCTTATAAACGGTTTAGATGGAATATAAACAGTAAAGTGAAGCTTAAGAGGCATTTCTTTCCCCACTATTTCATCTCCAATGGCCCACTTGAGTTTTGGATCCTCCTCGTTTCTGGAAGCATGTCTTGACATGAGGTCAGAAAAATGGATGAGGAGTTGGATTTTCACAAACATTGTACTAGGCTCCCCGGATTCCTTGCGCAGGAGCTTCCTGCGAAAGGCAATTGCAGGAAATCCGCGTCCCGAAGAGGTGTCTTACGGCACACGTACCAACGTGGGAGTTCGTTTGTGAGAGCTGGACCATTAATTCTGGTGTGGGTCCAATGTGAATAACCACTGAGGTAAGATCACGCGTGTTTGCTGGTCAGGTGGGCCACATGCGTATGAAGAAATGGATATCAAATAAATAAACTGTCAGTGGTCTACATGCAATGTACGCGTCTGGCCACTCGATGAGCCGGGAGATGACGTCTGTTCAATGTTCCTAGCGGCCCCTACATGATCAGCGGCCGCATTCGACATATGCGTGCCTTGTTAGGCGGGACGCATTTACAAAAATAATTTTATTTTTTTTTGTTTATTTTAGTTTAGAAAAAATTAGAAAACTATATTTATATCAAAAGCTATTACTAATCCTTTATATAGAAAAATAAGTGTATACTATGAAGATTCAGAGGCTATACACTTATTATTTAATGAGCCAACATATGCCCATATATATTTATTGCACACCGAGTCCTAGTAACTAACTACTTATTTTTTATAAAAGATTTATCATCTATTGAAAAAATTACCAAAAAATTCTTTATTTAATAAGGTTTTTTTGCAACTTATGTTTGGACAAATCAATATAAGTAATTTTAGGATCACCTGATCAACATTATTTATCTTGAAAGAGAGTTGTTGTATTCAAGCGAAATTTTACCAAAACTCGGTGTATATATAATCTTTCTATAAAGTCAAATTTATCTTCAAAATAGTAATTATATTTACCTTTATGGGTGTACATCGAGTCGAACCAAGTCAAGCTAGCCTCAGCTTGACTCTGATCGACCACTAGCTAACCTCGGCTCCATCCTCAAGCTTGACTGGTTAGCTCGGCTCAATTCGGTCAGCAACTCAAGCTAGTTCAAGCCAAGTTCGTTATTGCATCATTTTCATAAACACTTGGACTACACCTTCAAAATCTCACTGTATTTGAGATAGCAGCAATGGTTTTAAAGGTATTTTATCAAACACCTTCCTTGCCACAAGCCACACATTTCTTTGAGTCATTTCATCATACACTTAGTGAGCAACATCAATATCAAAGTAACCAAGTCACCGAACTAGTTCGATCCTAGTTTGATTCAAGCTGAGTTCGATCCGAGTCAAGTCGAGCTGGGCCAGCTCGAATTCGGCTCGAGCTCATTTTCAAGCTCAAAAAATCAACTCAACTCGGCTTGAACTCAACTTCAAACAAAGCCGAATCAAGCTTTTTCGAGTCGAGTCGAGTGAGATAACCGAGATAGCTCGGTTCGTGTACACCTCTACTTGCCTTAGCTTTCAAATTTCTTCTTTTATTATTTTGATATTTTGGATTTTCCATTATATCTATTTATATTAAAACTAATATAACCATGGTACTAAAACATGAAGACTTGACTCAAATGTTGGGCCGAGACAGGTTGACTCATCCCTCAACTCCACCCTACTGGATAACATTAAGAATGTTAATGGATATTTAAAATAACTAAATTTGTATAAGTAAATATAAACCATTACCCAAAGCGTAAACATTATCCATATCTTACTTTTTAAAGTCATTACCTTCAAAGCTCAATGGACCACAGCACAAGAACCATTTATAGGAGATTTTTATACATTCCACAAAGTGATTATGTAAATGTTCTCATTTGACTAGAACCTATCTCAAATCAAGGTCTAAAAACCATTTGCTACTTGGATCCCGAATCACAATTGGATATGGGTCCAGTTCCTAAGATTTGGACTTGATTGACCCGAATATGGTACTGTAACACCCAGCCCACTAACAGCACTATGCGACTGGACCATTGGGCTAGTGGGATGTAGTCGATGAGCCATTCTTGCACGTGTATATCCATGGTCCAGATCTGTCACTTATTCCATGGTCAAAGGTGGCAATTGGCGGTCGACCCACCCAGGCATGAATCTATTACCACATACCTTGGACCTATCTTGGGCCTAGCATGCATGCCCAATCAATTTTCAGGTTGGGATTGGTTAGTTACATTTAGGGCCTGTTTGGCCGGGCAGATCCCATGGTATTAGGAGGGAGGGGATCAGTTTTAAGGTAATGATGGTGGTGTCAGTGGATTGTCTTAAGATCCATGGGATTGCTTATATCCCGGGATAAGTTCACTGGGTCTGTTTGGCACGCCCTGCATATCCCGAGATTTTACCTTTCAATCCATACAACCAACGGATAGGATCAATTTTAAGGTAACGGTGGTGATGTCAGTAGATTGTCTTAAGATCCATGGGATTGCTCGTATCTCAGGACAAGTTTACTGGATCTGTTTGGCTCGTCATGCCTATCCCAGGATATTGCCGATCCCATCCCTCCTAATACCGTGGGATCTGCCTGGCCAAACAGGCCCCTAAAAAGAAAACAGAGGGATTTTATAGATTTTCGAGCTTCGACGGGCGAATGCCCCGGCCTAGTTTTTGGGGGGAATCAGACACAGGCATTGCAATATATGACCATTGATATCAATCATTACTGGATCTAGCTATTGGCCTCCACCATCACTGCTTATGACCGTGGACCGTCCTCCATCATTAGAAATAACCATTGATTAGACTCGGATTCGGTGGTGACCTCTATGGTACCCTCCTTGTACTCGTTGGCGCTGGAAAAAGCTACGTGGGCCCCACCATGATGTATTTGTTTTATTCAAGCCATGTGACCAAAAAATGAGGTGGATCCAAATCTCATGTGGACCAAATGATGAATGAACACCTAACACTATTAACTTCTTGGGAGCCACAAAAGTTTTGGATCAAGCTGATATTTGTATTGCCCTTCATCTATGTCCATGTGATCTAATACCAGGTTAAATGTAAAATAAACATTATAGTGGGCTTTAGAAAGTTTTTAAAGCTTGGGTCATAGTGTGGCCCAGCTAAGAATTGGATTTGCTTCCTTTTGGGCTCATGCTATAAAATGAGCTCATAAAATGTATAGATAGCATGGATAAAACGCATACATCTTAGTTGCCCACGGTGTCCTTTCAGCATCGACTGATACTGGGGTGGGTAATGGTGGGTTCACTACCCAATCCAAGTCACTTTTAGATCTAACCATTGATCATCCATTATCAGTTAGTAAAGTTGGGCATGTCAAGAGTCGACTCAACTCATCTAACTCGTTTAGACCTTACTCGACCCAAACTGAGTGGGTAAGTTGATCCGAACTAAGTAGACTTTGCCCTATCCAAACTCAAATTGAGTGAGTCCAGGTCACCCATTAACTCGACTTGACTCGAAATCCGACTCAGTAAAGACTCGACTCGAAACCTATTAGACTCGGATTCGAGTTGTTAGTGAGTGTGTGTGTAATCTAACCTACCCACGCACTGTACACGACCCGACCTCTCTCCCTCCCTCGAGCCCGATAGCCACCCACCACCACCAGGCCACCCCTCATACTCTCTCTTCACTCCCTCCCTCATCTCCCTCGCATGGTGCTATTGTCCATCTATCCTGACCTAATAGCCACCATAGCTTGGTCTCTCATCTCGACTCAGGCAACAATTCATCCACACCCACCCGATTAACTATCTAATCAATATAATTTCTACAGTTCTATTTTCATGATTTTCATCCATTCATTTCCAATCTATGGGTTTTGTGAAATCAAGGTTGGATAGGGTTGAATGTCCAAATTGGAATAGGTCGGGTGCATCTAGGTTGGCTCGGGTGCATCCGAGTTGGATGTGATGCGTTCAGGTTAGCTCTAGTGTTGTTGAGCTGGGTGTGGTGCGTCCGAGCTTGCTAGAGTTGAGCCATTTCTAAAATATAAACCTTAAACCTTAAATCCTAAACTCAAACTCTAAACCCTAAATCTTAAACCTTAAACCTTAAATCCAAACTCTAAACTCTAAACCCTAAATCAAAATACAAATAGGAAAAAAAAGTCAATAGGGAAAAAATGTCAACTTAACCCCACTCAGTTTGGGTTAGTCCAGGGTAGACTTGGACTCAAATTATGTCAGGCATGCTGCACTTGATACCTATTCAGGTCGAATTCGGGTTTGGTCTATTTCAAAACCAAGTTGAGTCGGTTGGGTCAGCCCTAACTCGGTCTAACTTGACTCGATGCCCAACTCTATCACTAAGTCTAATTATCGATCTCCCATCATTCCTAAAGCATTGATCATCCAATATTAGTATATTATAAATAGCTGTGTTAATATCGGTAGCTTTGACCATCTGTCCTCCATCAGTTATAGGGTCATCCAGCTCAAGCCTAGCAAAAATCAAAATTTTCAGTAAACCCGCCAGAACAGATTAAAATCCAAGCCAAAGCCAATCTCAGACGCCGACCGATTATAATTGTAGAAGGATACGATTAGTCATCTAAGTCATCTACCAATTGATAACTAAGCACTATCACTAAATATGACCATTGGTTTCCCATCAACACATTTTGGAGCCTTTCATCTCCTCATACATGTTTGAATGCCAATGAGTAATGACTGACCAGGCTCAAGCACATTTTTGCTTGATGAAGACCTAGTTATGCCTCTCTTGCAACTCACGACCCAGAGTCATCCGTGGTCCACTGAGGAACGCATGCTTGTGTTCCAATGATCAGAACCGTCCATGATGTGGGTCTACAACCATAGCTTAAATTATTTTAGCACCCATGAGAAACTTACACTGAATGGATGATTATGACTGACCATCAGCATCTATGGAAGAATTTAGAACAATCAAAAGAAAATTGCTATGGCAGTAATGACAATATGGACGGTTCAAATCAAGAATGCGGGCCCTAACTGCTTGACGAACGGCACATATCTAGTGCGTGTATGATAACCTGGCACACGTGAGACACTTATGTACTGATTAGGACCGCTAGATAAGCATCTAGGCCAGCCCTATCCCTACTATTAGCCCTGTGTGATGTAGTTCGTGTCACCACTTTTAAACAGGACCGGGATAGCTTGCGACACCTGTCACAGGAAGATCCCGCGCTCGAAGGCTAGGTGGGGTCCACCGTGATGTTGGTGAGAAATCCACCCCATTCATCCGTTTTTCCAGCTCATGTGAGTATATTTAAGTGAGCCAAAGACATGAAAAAGTGGATAGAGTAATGACTACCATTGAAACCTTCCTTGGTCTGTCATGATGTCTATATGCAATCCAAACAGTTCATAAGGTCATTCCTATGGGAGATTTTAAAACACAAAAATATTAGCTTGATGCAAAACTTCTATAGCCCGGGGATATTTCAATGATGCAGTTTCGATCGTTTCATGATGTGCGGCCTATTTGAGTTTCTTACCTCTTCATCTCATGTTCTAATATGGCCTAGCAAATCAGATAAAAGGGTTCATATCTGAGCTCATGTTCCGGTTAGATTTCTCACAAACATGAGAGTGGTCTTATCTAACCTTTACTGGGGCCATCCTGATGTATGTAGGTGGGCTATACCATAGTAAACAGTGATGATTGAACACCCATCATTAAAAACTTCATAAAGCTTGCTCTAATGTTTATTTTCCATCCCCCACTGTTGATAAGGTGATACAAAACTGGATGAAGGTAAGTTATAGATATCAGCTTGATTCAAAACTTTTGCAGTAATAAATTTTTAATGGTCAATAACTACTATTTTCTATGGTATGGTCCACCTGAGATTCAGATCTGCTCCATTTTTAGGCTTATGCATTAAAATGATCTTGTGAAACGGCGGGACAAAATGAATTTAAAATAAATACATCAAGGTAGGAATGGAGAGTAGTTTAGGTGAGGAGTGGGTAATAGCTTAATGGGTGATACCCTGACCGTGGGGCATATATCAATACTGTCCATCCATTTTTCCGGTTCATTTTAGGGCATCATTTCAAAAAATGAGATGATCTAAGTCTCAGGCGAACCACACTGGAAAACAGAGGTAATTGAATGCCCTCTTTAAAAATATGAGGGCCCACGATAATGTTTATTTGCCATCTTTTGATAAGGTCATACGGATACTTGTAAATGAAAAACACAAATAAGAGCTTAATCTATAACTTTTTGTGGCCCAAAGAAGTTTTTCATGGGAATTCAATATCTACTGTGTGGTCCACTTAAGATTTGGACCTGCCTCATTTTTTAGAACATGCCCTAAAATGATTTTAGGGAAACGGATGGGACGGCGTGGATATACACCACATTCGTTAGAGAAACATTGACGTGGCCCTACGGTCAAGGCCTTATCCGCTAATCTGTTACACCTAATCCGATTTCCAAAAGGTCACACTTATGGGACGGTGCTGGCCATCCCTTCCTCTCCGTATCTCTGACGGACCAATCACCGCAAGCCGATAATCCGGATTCGTTAAGATACGGGCTCCGAGGGAGCGGATTCGGCGAGACCCTCGATCAACCAAGGTGGGTGGGACCCTTGATTTTGGAGCCCACTGTGATGTATGTGACCACATCCATGCCGTCCATCTCTATTCAAAGCTCATTTTAGGGCATGATCCAAAAAATGAAGTAGTTCAAAATCCAACATGGTCCATAGTACCGGAAACATTGGTGATTGACCGTTAAAAACATGTCGTGGTCTATAAAATCTTTGGATCAAAATGATATTTATGTGGTCTCTTCATTTAGGTTTTTATGACTATATCAACATGTTGGATGACAAATAAACGTTCCAGTGGAATCCATGAAATTCTTAATGGTGGGGATTCAATCATGACTATTTCATGTGGTGTGGTTCACCTAAGATTTGAGTCAGCTTCATTTTTTGTTTCATGCTCTAAAATGCGCTTTTAAAATGGTTGGACAGTGTAGATATAAGGAACATATATCACTGTGAGCCCCACAGTCGGGGTCCCACTCACCTGATGGACATTGGTCTCACCTAATCCGCTCCCAGTCGCCGAAAAATCTGTCATCCACGGACGAGCGGAGTGGCACCATCATCATTTGGGGGATAAAATGCCCGAAAGGCCCCTTATTGGTCTCCCTTTTCTAAAAAAGAGGTGGAGTATTGTAGGTCTCACATGGCCTGTGCATGACATCCAACCCGTCCAACAGTTTCAACCCAGATAAGATGATCATAATGACAAAATTAAGGGAGATCCAATAATTAGACGGGTCACACCATAACAGAAATACGCGCTCCCAAAATCCTCCAAATTCACATCCGGCCCACCTGATGATTTGATCGGCCTGATTTTTTTTTTGTCCACTGTAAATCATAATGGGTTGAAACTTTTGGATGGTGCGGATGTATGGTGTGGGGTCATTTCACTACCATTTGGGGAAAAAAAGATATAGACGAGGCCATTTTGGTCACTTTGCCTCCAAATGGACACATTGCAGAGTCTTTGAAAATTGATAACTAAAGTTATTTCTCTCATATATCTTCCGCAAAAATACCGAGTCTCGCGTGGCATCTGGTTTAGTAATTCGCTCGCACGGATTCAGAAAAAAAAAAGATGAAGTCCCTGCTATCATCCACCATTGGACCCAGAGCCTTGGTTAAGGCCCATCAATCACATTGGTTATCCACGTTGTCTATCTATTTTTCCATATGATTTTAGGGCATTATCCTAAAAATGAAGCAGATCCATTATCAGGTGGACATACCATAAGAAACAGTGGTGATTGAACGCCCTAATATTAAAATCTTCATAGGGCACTCCTAATGTTTCCGTAGTGTTTATTTTTCATCCAAATTTACCTTTGTTTCCTATAGTATGACCCACATGATAATTGAATCCGCTTCATTTTTGGGTAATGCCTTAAAAATATATGGGATATCGTATATGGAATATGTTATGGGAAATTCGAGCTCATAATACAACGCTGGTCCGATCGCTAGTCAGGACTGAAGCGTGACTCCTCCGACCTGTTTCGAAATGCAACCCGTCCGAGCAGCCGACACGGCCGAGATGCAGCTCGGGACAATCCTCATATTCCGACCGGATAACCTTCCCTCCGCTCGACATGACCAGCTAGGCCAACTACGATGGGACCAGCCTAACAGTAATAGATACTGGACTTTACTCCGTGGTCGGATGATCCGAGCCGAATAGTCCTTTACTCCGTGGTAGTATGAACCGAGCCGAGTCGGTATTCAGAGGCGCATACCCCATTCGCTAAACATGGAAACTGCTACGACCAAACGTGGTCGGTAACTTCGCTCGCAGATGCGCACGATCCACCAGATACGTTGCGCAATCAGTAGATTGCGGCCAATATCCGCATGATCCTAGAATCCCTCTGATCGTGCCGAGATTATCGGACTCAAACCGCCTCACAGGCAAGTATAAATAGCACACAACGTTATATCTACAAGTATGCGAAATTGAGCTCTCCTCTACTCTCGACATAGACCCTGATTTCCTTGTCCTGACTTAGGCATCGGAGGGTCCCTCGGCTTAGCCAGAGTCACCTTTGCCTTTTCTCTTGGTACAGGCTTTAGGGACGATACGCAGAGGGTGACGTGGAGGAAGGGCCGACCAGATTTTGTCATCAACAGAATACATACATCAAGGTGGACCTCCTGGGCAAATTTGGGTCTAACATAATCTTGCTCTCCGGATTTCAAAAGGAAAATGTGAGAATTTGAGAAAGTGAATGAGCTACCCGAGGTGAAGAAAATAGATAGGATACACCACGCGGAACAGTTGAGTAGAAAAGTCTCACCATTAAATTTATTCATATTGTGTGTGGGGTCCACCTTGGTGTTTGTATACCATCCATTCCACTCATCTAACGCTATAGACTAGGATGAATTGGTTACCAAAAATAAGGAATATATAATACTAATGTGGGGCACAACATGTGAAATTAGTGTTTATAGTTATGATGTTACATCGTTCCTATGCTATATAGCTCACATAAGTCCTCTATTGGACTAATTTTTAAGGCTCATGGTGAAAAAATGGCAGTTCATCTGATGGACGGTGTGGATACGGTAAAAACATAAAAAATAAAAATCTTCCCCGGTCGGCATGCGAGGAGAGTTCTTGAAAAACTTTTAAGTTCATGAGATCCACCCGTCCACAAGTACAATATCTCCGGTTTGAAGTAATGCCAAAAATCAGGCCGATCAACACACTTTATATGGAATTATACCTAAAACATTTGAATTCGGATATCATGGCGCACCTAAGTTTTGAAATAGTTTGATTTTTGGAGAATAATTTTACCTTGACGAGTCATGCTAGATGAATGAATTGGATGAAATATAAACACCGCGGTGGGGCTCGTACAAAACTAACTAATGGTGGACGCCTATACTAACTGTTCTAGCCTACCTGAGGTTGGAGGGTAGAGTGGAACCAAGTTAAGCTAGCCTTAGCTCGACCACTAGCTGACCCCAACTTGCACTCGGCCCGACTCGATCCTCGAGCCTGACTAGCCAGCTCGGCTCAGTTCTGTAACGCCCGTGAAAAATTCATCCTTGGGCTCGAGTACCAACTCGACCCGAATTTGCGTAGAATTCATTCCTTTGGAAAATTTGACTAGGTTAGCTAGTGCAACGTTAGAATAGCTGGGAAATGGTCCCTGATCACTTTAAATACGTTCTACAAGGCCCGAAGCGAGTGGAACTAAGGGTGCTATAATGCTCTAAAGCCTCGGATCAAACTCTAAGCCGGTTTGTTCTCTGGACCACTTTGAATCTTTGTATTGGATCTAGACCGCACGTTGAAAGTCCGATACCTCCTATCTTAGACCGTTAGGACCGTCTAGCTGGGCTTGACACTCATTCCAAAAATCAAGTCAAACCGATGATCACAGGCTATTTCATTGAGCCCGGACCGAAGAGAGTGTGAATAGGGACATAGTTGGAATTTCAAATTCAAATCTGGCACACAAATTTGACGCATCAGTATTAAGCATTCTGACCGTCAGAATACAGCCAAATTACACCCTTGGATCAGGAAAAATGTCTATTATATATCACAGGACTTATAGGCCTGATCTTGGTGCGGTGACCGTTAAACTGAAACTGGGCCGCCACGTGCGATCTGGGAACCCAACCGGTCTGAAAACTGGATGTATGCTAGATCTAGTATGCATGAGCTTAAGTCCGACCGCATCTGGCCTGGGGACCTCCAGAAATGCCCTTTTGGACCGAAACGGCCCCGATTTGGTTAGGCACCAAGTAAACATTGTTCTCAAGCCTATTTTGGGAATGTTTTAGGCTATAAAAGGGGTTGAAACCCTCACTCCTCTCTCCCATCCGAATTTGAGAGAAGCCCTAGCTTGGGAGAGAGAAAAAGAGTGAGAGATTGTGAGAGAGTGGGAGAGTTCTTCCCGCCACTTGTGCTACGTGTTGCACGTGCTTAAGCGACACTCCTCTACCGCTTTCCCGGCGATTCCACCGCAATCCTAGGTAAGTAAAAACCCTAAATAGTTGGTGATTTGAGTTTTTCTTGTTTCCATGGCGATGTAGCTTATGGATCTTATGTATTAGGCTCCTTACTCGCCGTAGACGAAGCATTTACACTCCGCTTCAATTCCCGAGTCTACAAGACACTAGGTGAGGATTTTAGACGCTTGGATTGACGGTTCCCAATGCTTTCAATGTCGTTTAATAGTAGATTCTTGACGGCATCGCCGTTTGACATGTACAAAATGCTCTCCGTTTCCCGTTTCGTAAGCTAATGAAGAATATGAGATTTAGGGCATTTTAGTCATTTGTAGGAAGTACTGTTTGCATTCATATTTTGCTGATGTGATTGACATGGTTTGTTGTCGCATTAGGAAGTTAGGAATGCGTGCATAATTAGTTTGGCGAAGAGATTCGCCTAGTTGCACACTTTGGGTCGACATGCTATATGTAGACCTAAGTGTGTAGTGCATGTGTTTGTATAAATGCTTGTATTAGTATGTATTGAACTAAATGATGTTATATGCTACTTTGTGATCGATTTTTCAATTATTATGCCGACCTAAATGATTTTCTACATGTTGACAAAATGCATGATTTCATTACATGCATGGAATGTATGTGCTTGAGGATTTGCTTAAGTTGAATACGCATGGGAAGTATGCCTTGAAGATTTGCTTAAGTTGAATGTTATAACATGTGCTAACATGCTCACATGATGTATTTCAATTCCAATACCTTTTATAGTGATTCCATAGATGTGTGGGACTTGACTTAGTCCAGGCAGTCGGTAACCGAGCAAATTCGTGGCTGACTGGTCATAGCCACGAATGACGCATCGATGAATGTGATTCGTGTTGAGAGTTGGCGGCAGTGGTTAGGCCACGCGAAGTGTTTTACGCACTTCATGTCGTTCAATTCGATATGCGATCGCGCTAGTCGAGCCCGTCAAGTAACCCGACTGGCCGATGTTTGTTCACCTTGTATGTAACATAACTGCTTGAACCTAGGGTACTGAACTTACCATTGTAAACCCTATTAACCGTGGTACCTTGATCCACGAAGACTCATGAGCCGGGCATGGTGGTATGGGACACCGTGGTCGAGCTGTCGGCCTACGCTGGGGCCACAAACCTCCCCGTAGTGACCAGTGAGCACCTAGACTCGTGAGCAGATTATGGTGGTATGGGACACTATATTCTAGCTGTCGGCCTACACTGATCAGGCGACGAGCCCTTTGTAGTGACCGCGAGCGTATTCTGAGTTCACGGGAGGCGACGACCCTTCCGTGCAGTAGAGTACAGTAGGCCTGTATTGATAAGGTGATGGGGGAGCGGTGCAACGAGTGCGAGCAACAGCCCTGGCAGCCCTTGCAGTGACCTACGAAATGTACATCGTATGAGATTACTAGGAGTGACGACCCTAGACAGGATCCGTGTTGGGATTGATACAAGGGAGGTACCTTAGTTTCCCAATCCTGCTGTTTGAATGGACTAATAATAACTTGGTAATCATATCACCATAGCATTGCATGTGCCTGGAAGATGTGGAGCACTCTAGGGAGTGTGGCATGCCGCGGTCGTAAGATGTTGCCGTATGAGGGTGATCGTCGGTGAGGGCATACATCACGTCATATCATCTTGCATTAACAACAGTATTAGGACTTGTCTGATTTACTGCTTTACTATTATCGCGTGATTGAATTGTGAACATGCTAATCTTTGCTCTATGATTCCACTGAGTTGATCACTCATTCCCACGTTACGGGATGGTGTTTGCAACACCCACCAGACCCTATTGTAGTTGCAGGTGACGATGAGATCCAGGAGGTGGAGCTAGATGATGACGAGGACCAGGATGAGTTCTCGTATATGCAGTATCATGACGGCTTCCCGTAGGTGACCTGGATCGAGGGGACATCAGTGGGACTTTTCTTTTTTGAACATTATTCTTTTGTTATGTACATGTATATGAGACTCAGAGATGTAGTCATACTTTGGAGACAGTTGAGATTACTTTGTTTTTCCATACAGTGATATATATCTTGTTTAGTCTTCCGCTTGCTTTTATCACTGGATCTGAAGTATGAATTGCAGTTTTGGTATACTTTTACTCATGTGAATGCTTTAAATCAGACAACATTGAATCATAACCATTTTTGTTGCATAAGTGACGGTCTGGAACTCGGGAGTTGAGTTTATACACGACCCCCGATTTTCAGGGTGTTACAAGTTGGTATCAGAGCATGAATGAGAGTATACTGGGCCTGGGTTATGGTCTTGCGACGTACGCTGTCGCTTCATTTGACTTAGGTGGGTGCGAGAAGGGTCTAGAAACACTTCTAGGATCACAGATTCGCCGATAGGCGAAGTTTATAAGGATCGATCGCAAGATCGAGTCTGTAACGCATCTCGGGTCGCGTAAAGCGACCCGAATCACTTCTAAGCTGTAGGAAGTCGGGTGGAGACGTCCTATGAGCGGTTTTAAACCGCAAAAGTGAATCTTTGGGCCGTGGAATGACCACGACTCCAGTAATCAATCGCCAGGGCTTAAAAACCCCGTTTTGCCAAAAATTCTTAAAATTCCTTCTCTAAACACTTCAACCTTCAGTTCTTTTGTATCCATTTCATGTTAGGCATCAAACCTAATGTGAAAATAACACAAATTAGTACATTCACCAAATTTTACAGTGAATAGTAAAATTTCATAAAAAATGGCCATAAAGCCATTCTAACTTCACTTTCTTTAGCAACTAAGGAGCTAGAAAGATGTACTGGATCCTTCTACCCCAAATCCATATGCTGCATCATATGGTTTGGTATTCGGGACTGCGACGTGGACCCGGAAAGCCCCAAAAACATGTTTGGGCTCATAGGGACCAAAATAGTATGAACTAAGGGGTGGGACCAGACTTTTTGGGACCCTGGGACCATGGGGGACCAGACCCATGGGGTCCCGCTGGCCAACCTGGAGGTTGGCCGGCGATGCCATCGCCGGCCGGGCGATGCATCGCCGGCCGGCCACCTCGGCACTGCTTTACTATTATCGCGTGATTGAATTGTGAACATGCTAATCTTTGCTCTATGATTCTACTGAGTTGATCACTCATTCCCACGTTACGGGATGGTGTTTGCAACACCCACCAGACCCTATTGTAGTTGCAGGTGACGATGAGATCCAGGAGGTGGAGCTAGATGATGACGAGGACCAGGATGAGTTCTCGTATATGCAGTATCATGACGGCTTCCCGTAGGTGACCTGGATCGAGGGGACATCAGTGGGACTTTTCTTTTTTGAACATTATTCTTTTGTTATGTACATGTATATGAGACTCAGAGATGTAGTCATACTTTGGAGACAGTTGAGATTACTTTGTTTTTCCATACAGTGATATATATCTTGTTTAGTCTTCCGCTTGCTTTTATCACTGGATCTGAAGTATGAATTGCAGTTTTGGTATACTTTTACTCATGTGAATGCTTTAAATCAGACAACATTGAATCATAACCATTTTTGTTGCATAAGTGACGGTCTGGAACTCGGGAGTTGAGTTTATACACGACCCCCGATTTTCAGGGTGTTACAAGTTCGGTCAGCAGCTCGAGTTAGTTTGAGCCAAGCTCGAGCCAAGTTCACCTGCGCAACATTTTCTCAAACATGTGGAATACACCTTTAAAATCTCACTATATGTAAAACAACAATAGTGATTTCATAGGTATTTTATCAAATACCTTCTAAGAAGCATAAAAAATCAAGAAAAAAAAAGGATTTATGTTTCATATACATACCTTCCTTGCCACCCGCCATACTTTGTTGAGTCATTTCATCAAACACTTGATGAGCAACATCAATATCAAAGTAATCGCGTATCTGAATTAGTTCGATCCGAGTCGAGTCTAGCTGGGGCTAGCTTGAACTCGGCTCGAACTCATTTTTTAGCTCAAAAAATCAGCTCAACTTGGCTTGAACTCAGCTTTGAACTGAGTTGAATCGAGTTTTTTCGATTGAGTCTAGTAAGCTAACCGAACTAGCTCAGTTCTTGTACAACTCTACCTAAGTTTTATATAAGCGGATTGCATACCCAAGTCTGTGTGACCCTCTAAGAAGTATATATTTTATATCTACACCGTTCATTCATTTTTTTTGAATTATCTTAAGGCATCATTTAAAAAGTAAAGCATATCTAATTGTCAAGTGAACCATACCATAGGAAACAGTGGCAATTGACCATTAATGGGTCAGAAAAGTTTGGAATCAAGCTAAAATTTGTTTTTTACCTTCATCTAGACTTATGTGACCTTATCAAAAGATTTGATGGTAAATAAATACCACATAAATGTTAATGTAAGTGCCCTGAGAAGTTTTTAATGGAATGGCATTCAATTGTACCAGATATGCTTCCTTTTTGGAAAAATGGTGTAAAATGATTTGATGGACCGGTGGATGCATTATAAATACATCAAGGTGGGCCCATGGTAGGGGTGCAATGCATCGGGTGAGTCCCAAGTCTCACCTAATCCGCTCCCACCACACACCACCGACTTCTTAGGTGTGTTTATAAATACATCAAAACTATTAAAATTATTTTAGGGCATGGCCCAAAAAATTAGGCAAATCTAAACTTAAATTGGACAACGCCACATAAAGCAATGCCGACAATGATGCTCATAGTTGAAAACTTTATGAGTTTATTTTCCATCTAAACTGTTTATAAGGTCACAAAGAACTAAATCAAAAGAAAACGCAAATAACAGCATGATCTAAAGCCTATGCAGCCCCTATAAAAATTTCAATGGTATTAGTTCAATACCCACTGCTTTTTTATTATGTGGTCCTTTTTTAATTCATGACTTAAACTGATCTCAAAAAATGGATGAACAGTATGGCTGTAACACATACATCATGGTGGGGCGCACATAACTTGGTAACGTTAGTGTGTGTCACACCATTGCAATCAGCTTCTGTTTTCGAAGGAGAGGCAGCGTACACAGATATCCTGCGAATGCTTTGGCCACCGTGATGATTGTGAGAAATCCACCCTGTTCATCCATTTTTCAAGTTCATTTTATAACTTGCAACAAAAAAGGAGGAGGATACAAAACTCAAGTTAGCCACGAGAGAGAAAACAGCAGGGATTCAATGACCACCGTTGAAGTATTCCTTTCCCAAAAAAGTTTTGTATCATACTAAGATTTACAATGACCTTATAAACGGTTTGGATGGAATATAAACAACGAGGTGGAGCCAAGCAAGGTTTCTAATACTAGGAATCTCTTTCCCTAATTTTCCCTCTCTCGTGGCCCACTTGAGTTTTGGATCTACCTCATTTTTTGTTTCATATCCTAAAATTTACTCAAAAACGGATGAACAGGTTAGATTTCTTACCAAGATCACACTGGCCCCACCTAGCATCCCAGTGTATGAACTTCCAAATCCAAGTCCCAACGTAATGTAAGCTACTTTCGTTAAATAAATAAATAAAAAAAATAAAAAAAAAAATAAAAAAAAAAACCTTAAAACTCTGGTGGTGTCTGACAGATGATACACAGATACTTGTAAGATACATGTAAGCCTGTTTGGATACACATTTTGGGATGTTTTGTATCATATTAGAAGTTATGATTTTAAGTTTACGGTGTTTTTTTTTTCCACACGCACACACACCCCCACACACTCACGCCACATGCACACACCCCACACACGCACACCGTGAGATTTCCCCACCATGGGTACTCGAACCCTTGACCCTGTGTTGAAACTCCAAGGAGTCTTCCACCCGGGTAAGTATAAGGACCCAAGTTTACAGTGTTTGGCTTAGAGTAAATAGGAGTTGAATCTCATGTGTGCGAATACAAACTCCAGCTAAATTTTGGAACCGACGGTATAGAGTATTGTTAGTGGGTTTTGTTGCCGTCAATACTTTGTATTCATTGCACTGTATTTGGCAGCGGATGAAAGTTTGAAATTTGTACGATTATAAGATATCTAGTTTGTTAGAAATTTGTAATTCTTTGTACACAACGGAGGATAGAAGAAAATGATAACGAAACGATCAGATTTATCGGGTTCAAGGCTTGACTTGAATAGTCAATTTCTCAAGACAGATTTGCTGCCCTTTTTCTGGAATTTCCAGCAAGTGCAAATGAAGGAAATCTGCAAATTGTCTTCAGGATACAATGAACTCTCAATCCGATTTTCAACACGAAAATTTGCACATTTAAGTGTTGAACAGATCTCTAGTTTAAACACTGATATGCCGTAGGACGTTCAGAAAAAATTCAGTAAGAGATTAGATCGAGAGTAATTGCTCAGAAGATGATATAATCTTAAGGATAAGAAATTACTTCATCTGGATTATAGCATCCAGGATTTATATCAATTGAAGGGTTATGGATTTCTTCCTGAAGAGGTACTAAAGAGACTCTTCAAGAAATCCACACCCATTCACAGCAAATAATTGCCTTCCATGAAAGGACATGACCTTTTGTCCTATGGCAGTTATTTCTGTACCCATTCAGACAGAAGCAGTTGTCCAACAGGAAAAACTGTATCCACATAAGCGACACATGGCATAGGTGCCACATGTACAATCATGTCATAATTACTCTTAATCAACAAAAGATAATAAATCATCAGGGTTCAATTCCATGACCCAAAAAATTTGAACCATGTGCCAAAAAGACTAAGTTCTTTTAGCTCCTTGCTAAGTGCGCCTAATAAAGCGCCAAAAAGCGCCCAAGCAGCCCTACAGCCCACGCCACGCGCGCGCGTGCGCGGACGGTGCTTCGCACCGTCCTCGAGGAGATTTGAACCCTGGTTGCATAAGCAAAAACCCCTCCTCTCTTACCGACAGGCTATTCATACTATTTATGGAAAGTTTTAAATAATTAATATATTTATTTACTTTCTAAAAATAACTTTATTTTTGAAATTTATTTCTTTATTTTTGAAATTTATTTTTATTCTAAAAAACACAACAATCCCCCACAATTTCAAAAATAAAAACAGATTCTGAAACGAATGGCATATCAGTATAAATAGGTGCATAAGTAAAGGTATCTTTTGGATTTGAACCTTTACATTAGTGTATACGTATCAAAGTTATGCCAGGTACTTAGTGACCCATTAGTCTTGAACTAAGGACCTTATATGACTCGCCGGACACATAACACACATCTATTCATATATAACTGGAGATCTAAAAGTTCGCACATTTCTGGCCTTGTGCGTATCCCTATTTCATGAGTATTCTAGAGACGATCCCAATCTCTTCAAAAGCGGCCTCACTTTTCTACCCATATAGGTAGATCTATCAAAGATGATTCTGCTTCATCTCAGCAAAGTCTGCTTATAGATCTATTAAGAGTTAGTACTCACCCTTTTATGAAATGCAGAAACCAAACACTAGACTTTTAGGAATGAGACTCTGTTTTTCTTTTTCTAGTGTATGTTTCAGTCACATACTTGATTTGTTTGTCCCTTTGAACCTAGCCTATATTTCAAAACATAGGTAGGGTTGCCATCAAGAGTGAAAGTTACATCTTTATGGATCTTAGTCTCATTCCTTTAGTGGTTCTTCTTATTTGATCTTTTGATAAACCTTTTGTTAAGGGATCTGCTAAGTTCATGATGGATTTAACATATTCCACTGTGATTACTCCATCTCTGAGCAATCCTTTAACAAAGTTATGCCTTAGACCTACATTTCTAGATTTACCATTATAAGTCTTACTCATTGCACGACAAAGAGTAGCCTGACTATCACAAAAGATAGATATGGCAGGAGTAGGTTTTGGCCAATACGTGATTTCCAACAATAGGTATCTTAGCCATTCACCTTCTTTGCAAGCAGCACCAAGTGCAATGAACTCACTTTTCATTGTAGAGTGAGATATGCACGTTTGTTTCTTAGATGCCCATGATATTGCTCCTCCTCCAAGAGTGAATATCCAGCCACTTGTAGATTTAGATTCTATGTTATCTGCATTCCAGCTTGCATCGCTGTACCCTTCAAGTACAGCGGGATATGATTTATAATGCAGTCCATAGTCTATGGTTCCTCTTAGATACTTTAAAACTCTCGAAATCGCATTCCAGTGTACTTGTCCTGGATTACTGGTATACCTGCTTAGCATTCCTACTGTGAATGCTATATCGGGTCTAGTGCAATTCATTGCATACATTAAACTCCCAATAGCACTCGCATATTCTTGTTGTGCTTTACATCTACCAGTATTTTTAACCAATTTAATACTTGGATCAAATGGGGTTGAAACCGGTTTACTATCATAATGATTAAACTTCTTTAACACTTTCTCTAGGTAATGAGATTGTGTTAAGGCTATTCCATCATTAAGATTAAAAATCTTAATACCTAATATTACATCGGCTTTGCCCATATCCTTCATGTCGAAGTTGGTACTTAGAAACTTTTTAGTTTCTTTCACACAGTCCTCATTTGGTCCAAATATTAGCATATCATCTACGTATAGGCAGATAATGATTTGACCTTTAATATATATGCACTTATCTGCTTGGTTTACTCTAAAATCATTAGATTGTACTACTTGATCAAACTTCTCATGCCATTGTTTAGGAGCTTGCTTGAGCCCATAGAGAGATTTGACCAGTTTACACACTTTCTTCTCTTGCCCGGGTTGAATAAACCCTTCAGGTTGTTCCATATAAACTTCCTCATCTAGATCACCATTTAAGAATGCCGTTTTGACATCCATTTGATGGATTACTAGGTGGTGAATTGCTGCAAGAGCAATTAAAGTTCTAATGGTAGATATTCGAGCAACAGGAGCATATGTATCGAAAAAATCGATACCTTCCTTTTGTCTAAATCCTTTGGCTACCAATCGAGCTTTAAACTTATTTATGGTTCCATCAGGATTGAACTTTCTTTTAAAAATCCACTTACATCCTATAGGCTTTGAACCTGGTGGAAGATCGACCAAACACCATGTGTTATTGGAGACTATGGAATCCATTTCATCGTCGATGGCTTCCCTCCAAAATTGTACGTCAGGAGATGAGAGAGCTTCACTAAGTGTTGATGGATCACTTTCAATACTTAGTGGTAGAGTAATCTCCTTTCTTATTTCATTTCTATCCCCTTCTATAAGAAACATGTAGAAATCTGGGCCAAAAGATGTTTCTTTTCTTGCCCTTTTCGATCTCCTTGGTTCATTTCCTTCTGGATGAGTGTTAGATTTATCATGAAAGTTGTTAGGCTCTACGTTCATTGGTTCTATAATATTTTCATCAACCTGCCTTTTTGTATGATTATTCATATAGTCTTTGTATACTGTATTTTCAAAAAATATAGCATCTCTAGACTCTATAATCATGTTTTTGTCAGCATACGAAGTTTGTTCTAGAACCAAGAATCTATATACGGGACTATGATTCCCATAACCCACAAAAGCACACCTGATTCCTCTAGGACCTAACTTTACTATCTTGGAATCATTAATCCTGACTTCTGCTATACTTCCCCACACTTTGAAGTAATGAAGATATGGTTTCTTCTTTTTCCATAATTCATATGGGGAGATATCCAATTTTTTGTGTGGGATAGCATTTAGAATACGGTTTGCTGTTAACAATGCTTCCCCCCACAAATTCAAAGGTAATCCAGAATTTAATATCATACAGTTGATCATCTCAACTAATGTCCTATTTTTGCGTTCCGCTAGGCCATTTTGCTGAGGTGTGTAAGGTGCCGTAAATTCATGGATTATACCATTTGATTCACAGAAGTCGTTGAATTCATTAGAAGAGTACTCACCCCCTCTATCACTTCTGAGGGCTTTAATTTTTACATTCAACTGATTTTCCACTTCGGCCTTATAAAGTTTAAACTTTTCAAAGGCTTCATCTTTAGATTTTATCAAGTATACATAGGAAAATCTAGTGAAGTCATCGATAAATGTGATAAAATACCTTTTTCCTCCACGAGTTAAGGTATTATTTAAATCACAGATATCAGAATGAATCAACTCCAAGGGTTGTGATTTTCTCATGCCAGTCCCAAATGGTTTTCTGGTTATTTTAGAATGGGCACACACATCACATTTCCCTTCTTGTTGAAATTCATGATTTGGTATAAGGCCTAGGATCATCATTCTTTTCATTGAACGATAATTAACATGACCCAGTCTAGCATGCCATAAAGATACAGAATCCACTATATAAACGGAAACATCATTATTATTATTAATATTCAGTTTAATCATACCATTACATGAATATCCTTTGCCTACAAACATACCATTCTTGGTGATAACCAACTTATCAGACTCAATCACTATTTTGAATCCTCTCTTATTGAGAAGATCGCCTGACACTAGATTTTTAGACATGTCAGGTACATGCAATACATTTGTTAGTGTCAGTCTTTTGCCTGATGTAAACTGAAGCTCTACTGTTCCTTTTCCAACAACGTTCGCACGAACATTATTACCCATCTTCACTTCTTGTCCAGTTGTTATACCTTCATAGGTCTTGAAGATGTTTCGGTCCTTCGATATATGAATGGTTGCACCAGTATCTAGCCACCATCCACCATCGGATATTACTGTGTTAGCTTCAGTAACCATTGCAACAAGTTGGTCTTCTGTCATGTTAGCCTGAGCTTTCAGTTGTTTCTTCCTGTGTCGACATTCCTTTATGTAGTGTCCAGGCTTATTGCAGAAGTGACACTTGCCCTTTTTCTTTCCCTTTTTCTTAAACTCTGTATCTTTCTTTGGGGGAATAGATTTGGAGTTTTGAGATTTTGGCTTGTCATCTTCTACTATATTTGCTTTGGAATGATTTTCCGAAGCATTTTCTTTCTTGTCTCGATTTCTGGACTCTTCTTCTATACGAAGATGTCTTTGAAGTCCTTCAAGAGTGTACTTCCTTTCATCATGTTTCAGTTTCTTTTTATAATCAAACCATGATGAGGGTAATTTTGCAATTACTACACCGACCAGGAATTCTTCAGGCAGATCTATCCCACCAATCTTCAATTCATCAACCAAGTTCTGTAGTTCGGCTACTTGGGAGAGAATTGGCTGATCATTTTTAAACTTGAAGTGGACGTAATTGTCGATCAGAAATTTCTGAGTACTGATTTCTTCAGTTTTATATTTTTGATCCAATTTTGTCCACAGTTCTTTAGCAGAGGATATTTTACGGTATGAATTATAGATTGAATTAGAGAGAGCGTTTAGGATATGACCTTTGCATAAAAAATCATCCTCCTTCCTTTTCTTTCGTTCTTCCTTCACTTGAACTGAGTCGTCTTCCTTTGGCTCGGGTAGAGAAGACAGATCATCATCTAGAATGTAGGATAACTTGAGAGTAGTCAGAAAGAAAAACATTTTCTGTTGCCATCTTGAGAAGAACTGACCGTCGAAACGATCCAGTCGTACAAAGTCTTGGTTCATAACTTGAATTGAATGAATTGCCTCCATTGTGAAAAGATAAAATATCTGTCTTGAATGTTAGAAATTTGTAATTCTTTGTATACAACGGAGGATAGAAGAAAATGATAACGAAACGATCAGATTTATCGGGTTCAAGGCTTGACTTGAATAGTCAATTTCTCAAGACAGATTTGCTGCCCTTTTTCTGGAATTTCCAGCAAGTGCAAATGAAGGAAATCTGCAAATTGTCTTCAGGATACAATGAACTCTCAATCCGATTTTCAACACGAAAATTTGCACATTTAAGTGTTGAACAGATCTCTAGTTTAAACACTGATATGCCGTAGGACGTTCAGAAAAAATTCAGTAAGAGATTAGATCGAGAGTAATTGCTCAGAAGATGATATAATCTTAAGGATAAGAAATTACTTCATCTGGATTATAGCATCCAGGATTTATATCAATTGAAGGGTTATGGATTTCTTCCTGAAGAGGTACTAAAGAGACTCTTCAAGAAATCCACACCCATTCACAGCAAATAATTGCCTTCCATGAAAGGACATGACCTTTTGTCCTATGGCAGTTATTTCTGTACCCATTCAGACAGAAGCAGTTGTCCAACAGGAAAAACTGTATCCACATAAGCGACACATGGCATAGGTGCCACATGTACAATCATGTCATAATTACTCTTAATCAACAAAAGATAATAAATCATCAGGGTTCAATTCCATGACCCAAAAAATTTGAACCATGTGCCAAAAAGACTAAGTTCTTTTAGCTCCTTGCTAAGTGCGCCTAATAAAGCGCCAAAAAGCGCCCAAGCAGCCCTACAGCCCACGCCACGCGCGCGCGTGCGCGGACGGTGCTTCGCACCGTCCTCGAGGAGATTTGAACCCTGGTTGCATAAGCAAAAACCCCTCCTCTCTTACCGACAGGCTATTCATACTATTTATGGAAAGTTTTAAATAATTAATATATTTATTTACTTTCTAAAAATAACTTTATTTTTGAAATTTATTTCTTTATTTTTGAAATTTATTTTTATTCTAAAAAACACAACAATCCCCCACAATTTCAAAAATAAAAACAGATTCTGAAACGAATGGCATATCAGTATAAATAGGTGCATAAGTAAAGGTATCTTTTGGATTTGAACCTTTACATTAGTGTATACGTATCAAAGTTATGCCAGGTACTTAGTGACCCATTAGTCTTGAACTAAGGACCTTATATGACTCGCCGGACACATAACACACATCTATTCATATATAACTGGAGATCTAAAAGTTCGCACATTTCTGGCCTTGTGCGTATCCCTATTTCATGAGTATTCTAGAGACGATCCCAATCTCTTCAAAAGCGGCCTCACTTTTCTACCCATATAGGTAGATCTATCAAAGATGATTCTGCTTCATCTCAGCAAAGTCTGCTTATAGATCTATTAAGAGTTAGTACTCACCCTTTTATGAAATGCAGAAACCAAACACTAGACTTTTAGGAATGAGACTCTGTTTTTCTTTTTCTAGTGTATGTTTCAGTCACATACTTGATTTGTTTGTCCCTTTGAACCTAGCCTATATTTCAAAACATAGGTAGGGTTGCCATCAAGAGTGAAAGTTACATCTTTATGGATCTTAGTCCCATTCCTTTAGTGGTTCTTCTTATTTGATCTTTTGATAAACCTTTTGTTAAGGGATCTGCTAAGTTCATGATGGATTTAACATATTCCACTGTGATTACTCCATCTCTGAGCAATCCTTTAACAAAGTTATGCCTTAGACCTACATTTCTAGATTTACCATTATAAGTCTTACTCATTGCACGACAAAGAGTAGCCTGACTATCACAAAAGATAGATATGGCAGGAGTAGGTTTTGGCCAATACGTGATTTTCAACAATAGGTATCTTAGCCATTCACCTTCTTTGCAAGCAGCACCAAGTGCAATGAACTCACTTTTCATTGTAGAGTGAGATATGCACGTTTGTTTCTTAGATGCCCATGATATTGCTCCTCCTCCAAGAGTGAATATCCAGCCACTTGTAGATTTAGATTCTATGTTATCTGCATTCCAGCTTGCATCGCTGTACCCTTCAAGTACAGCGGGATATGATTTATAATGCAGTCCATAGTCTATGGTTCCTCTTAGATACTTTAAAACTCTCGAAATCGCATTCCAGTGTACTTGTCCTGGATTACTGGTATACCTGCTTAGCATTCCTACTGTGAATGCTATATCGGGTCTAGTGCAATTCATTGCATACATTAAACTCCCAATAGCACTCGCATATTCTTGTTGTGCTTTACATCTACCAGTATTTTTAACCAATTTAATACTTGGATCAAATGGGGTTGAAACCGGTTTACTATCATAATGATTAAACTTCTTTAACACTTTCTCTAGGTAATGAGATTATGTTAAGGCTATTCCATCATTAAGATTAAAAATCTTAATACCTAATATTACATCGGCTTTGCCCATATCCTTCATGTCGAAGTTGGTACTTAGAAACTTTTTAGTTTCTTTCACACAGTCCTCATTTGGTCCAAATATTAGCATATCATCTACGTATAGGCAGATAATGATTTGACCTTTAATATATATGCACTTATCTGCTTGGTTTACTCTAAAATCATTAGATTGTACTACTTGATCAAACTTCTCATGCCATTGTTTAGGAGCTTGCTTGAGCCCATAGAGAGATTTGACCAGTTTACACACTTTCTTCTCTTGCCCGGGTTGAATAAACCCTTCAGGTTGTTCCATATAAACTTCCTCATCTAGATCACCATTTAAGAATGCCGTTTTGACATCCATTTGATGGATTACTAGGTGGTGAATTGCTGCAAGAGCAATTAAAGTTCTAATGGTAGATATTCGAGCAACAGGAGCATATGTATCGAAAAAATCGATACCTTCCTTTTGTCTAAATCCTTTGGCTACCAATCGAGCTTTAAACTTATTTATGGTTCCATCAGGATTGAACTTTCTTTTAAAAATCCACTTACATCCTATAGGCTTTGAACCTGGTGGAAGATCGACCAAACACCATGTGTTATTGGAGACTATGGAATCCATTTCATCGTCGATGGCTTCCCTCCAAAATTGTACGTCAGGAGATGAGAGAGCTTCACTAAGTGTTGATGGATCACTTTCAATACTTAGTGGTAGAGTAATCTCCTTTCTTATTTCATTTCTATCCCCTTCTATAAGAAACATGTAGAAATCTGGGCCAAAAGATGTTTCTTTTCTTGCCCTTTTCGATCTCCTTGGTTCATTTCCTTCTGGATGAGTGTTAGATTTATCATGAAAGTTGTTAGGCTCTACGTTCATTGGTTCTATAATATTTTCATCAACCTGCCTTTTTGTATGATTATTCATATAGTCTTTGTATACTGTATTTTCAAAAAATATAGCATCTCTAGACTCTATAATCATGTTTTTGTCAGCATACGAAGTTTGTTCTAGAACCAAGAATCTATATACGGGACTATGATTCCCATAACCCACAAAAGCACACCTGATTCCTCTAGGACCTAACTTTACTATCTTGGAATCATTAATCCTGACTTCTGCTATACTTCCCCACACTTTGAAGTAATGAAGATATGGTTTCTTCTTTTTCCATAATTCATATGGGGAGATATCCAATTTTTTGTGTGGGATAGCATTTAGAATACGGTTTGCTGTTAACAATGCTTCCCCCCACAAATTCAAAGGTAATCCAGAATTTAATATCATACAGTTGATCATCTCAACTAATGTCCTATTTTTGCGTTCCGCTAGGCCATTTTGCTGAGGTGTGTAAGGTGCCGTAAATTCATGGATTATACCATTTGATTCACAGAAGTCGTTGAATTCATTAGAAGAGTACTCACCCCCTCTATCACTTCTGAGGGCTTTAATTTTTACATTCAACTGATTTTCCACTTCGGCCTTATAAAGTTTAAACTTTTCAAAGGCTTCATCTTTAGATTTTATCAAGTATACATAGGAAAATCTAGTGAAGTCATCGATAAATGTGATAAAATACCTTTTTCCTCCACGAGTTAAGGTATTATTTAAATCACAGATATCAGAATGAATCAACTCCAAGGGTTGTGATTTTCTCATGCCAGTCCCAAATGGTTTTCTGGTTATTTTAGAATGGGCACACACATCACATTTCCCTTCTTGTTGAAATTCATGATTTGGTATAAGGCCTAGGATCATCATTCTTTTCATTGAACGATAATTAACATGACCCAGTCTAGCATGCCATAAAGATACAGAATCCACTATATAAACGGAAACATCATTATTATTATTAATATTCAGTTTAATCATACCATTACATGAATATCCTTTGCCTACAAACATACCATTCTTGGTGATAACCAACTTATCAGACTCAATCACTATTTTGAATCCTCTCTTATTGAGAAGATCGCCTGACACTAGATTTTTAGACATGTCAGGTACATGCAATACATTTGTTAGTGTCAGTCTTTTGCCTGATGTAAACTGAAGCTCTACTGTTCCTTTTCCAACAACGTTCGCACGAACATTATTACCCATCTTCACTTCTTGTCCAGTTGTTATACCTTCATAGGTCTTGAAGATGTTTCGGTCCTTCGATATATGAATGGTTGCACCAGTATCTAGCCACCATCCACCATCGGATATTACTGTGTTAGCTTCAGTAACCATTGCAACAAGTTGGTCTTCTGTCATGTTAGCCTGAGCTTTCAGTTGTTTCTTCCTGTGTCGACATTCCTTTATGTAGTGTCCAGGCTTATTGCAGAAGTGACACTTGCCCTTTTTCTTTCCCTTTTTCTTAAACTCTGTATCTTTCTTTGGGGGAATAGATTTGGAGTTTTGAGATTTTGGCTTGTCATCTTCTACTATATTTGCTTTGGAATGATTTTCCGAAGCATTTTCTTTCTTGTCTCGATTTCTGGACTCTTCTTCTATACGAAGATGTCTTTGAAGTCCTTCAAGAGTGTACTTCCTTTCATCATGTTTCAGTTTCTTTTTATAATCAAACCATGATGAGGGTAATTTTGCAATTACTACACCGACCAGGAATTCTTCAGGCAGATCTATCCCACCAATCTTCAATTCATCAACCAAGTTCTGTAGTTCGGCTACTTGGGAGAGAATTGGCTGATCATTTTTAAACTTGAAGTGGACGTAATTGTCGATCAGAAATTTCTGAGTACTGATTTCTTCAGTTTTATATTTTTGATCCAATTTTGTCCACAGTTCTTTAGCAGAGGATATTTTACGGTATGAATTATAGATTGAATTAGAGAGAGCGTTTAGGATATGACCTTTGCATAAAAAATCATCCTCCTTCCTTTTCTTTCGTTCTTCCTTCACTTGAACTGAGTCGTCTTCCTTTGGCTCGGGTAGAGAAGACAGATCATCATCTAGAATGTAGGATAACTTGAGAGTAGTCAGAAAGAAAAACATTTTCTGTTGCCATCTTGAGAAGAACTGACCGTCGAAACGATCCAGTCGTACAAAGTCTTGGTTCATAACTTGAATTGAATGAATTGCCTCCATTGTGAAAAGATAAAATATCTGTCTTGAATGTTAGAAATTTGTAATTCTTTGTATACAACGGAGGATAGAAGAAAATGATAACGAAACGATCAGATTTATCGGGTTCAAGGCTTGACTTGAATAGTCAATTTCTCAAGACAGATTTGCTGCCCTTTTTCTGGAATTTCCAGCAAGTGCAAATGAAGGAAATCTGCAAATTGTCTTCAGGATACAATGAACTCTCAATCCGATTTTCAACACGAAAATTTGCACATTTAAGTGTTGAACAGATCTCTAGTTTAAACACTGATATGCCGTAGGACGTTCAGAAAAAATTCAGTAAGAGATTAGATCGAGAGTAATTGCTCAGAAGATGATATAATCTTAAGGATAAGAAATTACTTCATCTGGATTATAGCATCCAGGATTTATATCAATTGAAGGGTTATGGATTTCTTCCTGAAGAGGTACTAAAGAGACTCTTCAAGAAATCCACACCCATTCACAGCAAATAATTGCCTTCCATGAAAGGACATGACCTTTTGTCCTATGGCAGTTATTTCTGTACCCATTCAGACAGAAGCAGTTGTCCAACAGGAAAAACTGTATCCACATAAGCGACACATGGCATAGGTGCCACATGTACAATCATGTCATAATTACTCTTAATCAACAAAAGATAATAAATCATCAGGGTTCAATTCCATGACCCAAAAAATTTGAACCATGTGCCAAAAAGACTAAGTTCTTTTAGCTCCTTGCTAAGTGCGCCTAATAAAGCGCCAAAAAGCGCCCAAGCAGCCCTACAGCCCACGCCACGCGCGCGCGTGCGCGGACGGTGCGAACCTCGAGGAGATTTGAACCCTGGTTGCATAAGCAAAAACCCCTCCTCTCTTACCGACAGGCTATTCATACTATTTATGGAAAGTTTTAAATAATTAATATATTTATTTACTTTCTAAAAATAACTTTATTTTTGAAATTTATTTCTTTATTTTTGAAATTTATTTTTATTCTAAAAAACACAACATAGTTCCTATGCAGTGTAAGATCGGAACCGTTCATTTGATACATTTCAACATAAAAATAATTTGGGCTAGAAATCAAAAAGTTCCATATGTCAAACAGGCCACCCGACCCAATTAAGATTGTACAATATGCCGACATAATACGTCTTATCCAAACATTGATTTGTATAACGTATTGTATGCTATGCCAAACAATACATCCTATCTAAACATTGATTAGTATCTAATTGATTTGGATGTATTCTGAAAACCATCCAATGTAAACATGAACAATACCCAAATACAATACAATACTATATGCGAATACAAACAGGCCCTAAATCGCATCCATTGAATTTGAAAATTTAGAATTAAACTGTTCAAATTGTTACTCTTTAAATGTATCATGAACAAAAAGTTACAGCTATTTGATTAGCTAACTGTCTTATTAGTAGATATTTACTGGACGTTTGAAAATAAAAATATCCAACGGTCCAATTTCAACGGAAGATTTGCATGAATTAACGGTGATAATTGACTTTCTGATCGAATAAAACATAACATTATACGTCCCACAATTTAAACAATTTATTTAAAGATAATATAGGAACCTTATACAATTTCTAAGTGCCTGTATATTAAGCATCGTATTCAACAAGAGTATAAAATAACTACCCTCAGAAATTCATTTCTTAAAAATTCGGCAATACTTCTACTTTTAATTGGAGACTACATATGGAGATTACCTAACTATAAAATACTTCCCACTCATTCAGGGATTACGCAATTATAAAATCTCTCTTTAGTTTCCTTTCGGAGAGAGAACGAAGAAAGTAGAGTTATCTCAAAAAATGAGAATGAAGAAACCAGAAGGAAATTCCTACTCCCGCTTCTTCGGGAATACGGAGAAATCTCCAGTCGTCTACTCGGTATATACAAAGGCTGAATTTTTCCAATTCATCGTTCTTTTATTTTGATGTCGAGTAATTTTCAGGAGGCATTATTTGCGATTATATGCATACTTTTTTCAATACAGCTCAATGTACCATTACCAAGTTGGAAGGGAATGCCCTTGCTCAACTTACATTGAGTGCCTACCATGTTTTGTACATTGAATCTGGGCCGTTCTGACTGTTAATATGGCCTGGGTTAAGGGTTAGAACAAAAACTAGGCTGTTTTGCAATTCGTGTGGTTCCCCTTCAAATCAAGGGTGTGCATCTTTTCTCACATTGTTCTGTGCTGTGGCCAACCGACCGTTGGATTGGGCTGATGTGTTACGTCTTGGTGTAATTTGTGGTGATGCGTTTGACGTACAGGTTGGATAGACTGAATACCTCATGTGTGCCCCACGTCTGACTGAAACCACCGTACAGTACCATTTGAGGACGTCAATTTCAATTCCCTAGTTGTAATTTAAATTTGCGTTGTGAATTAATGAAAGCCCCTCATGTGAGAGGGAGGAACATGTATAAAGATCTGGGCCATTAATCAGAAAGGGTGCACTGTGAATATGCCTAGGACTTGAAATATTTGGGTGCACTTATCAGCCCAGTCAAACTTTATGTAAGAAAAATGGTCAGTAAAAAAATCAAAGTCCATGAGTAAGAAAAATTTATTTGAGTAGTGGCAAATAACGCTTTAAGGACAGCGTTTCAGACATGCTTCAGCCTGTCCATATTTTAGAGCATTTGCAATTTTCGGTTTCCACATTATACAGAATTTAGATTAATTTGTATAAATTTCCAACATCAGACCCCTAGTAAGGTTGTTTATTAGGGAAATCTTTATATGTTCATCCAAGCAATAGGTTTTTACTTCTGTATCTTCAAAATTTTGGACAGAATCTCCCACGAAGCTCGGGTACACCTTTCAACTACTCTCCTTCCGAAAGGAAGTTTTTATCTGAATGTTTTGGAATTCCCAAGTTCTTTACACCAGCTTAAAGATTGCCGTTGGATGAACAAATGACAAATCAGAAGCAGCCCTACATGCAGAAGTAAAGACCCTCCGCCGAGGTCTATCGTAATCTTCCTGGTATACAATGTTCCTTTGAAGCTACCAGTATTTATTATGTCTATATGATTCTAAGTTTCATTTTCTTTTCCATTGCTTTGCTTGGTTCCATTCCTGTATATGATCATGTGAACATAATAGTGTCATGGGCACCGTGAAAGTTGTTGAATTCAGAATTCCATTCGGGTTCAGGCATTCGGTACCTTGTATTTACCATACTTCAAAAAAAAATGGAGTTACACATGTTGTCAACATAAGTTCATGTGTTTTACCTTTTTAATCTCAAGATATGAAAATTCTATTATGAAGCCATCTTGATAGAAGTTATATCAAGTTCCAGCTTGACAAACATGTGAACTAGCCAAATAGGTCACTGATTGAATGATTGCCATAGTGATGTGGTCCATCCACATGGGTGCCCCACCAATTCAATGGTTGTGATCACCACATACAAATGCAATGTGACTTCATGGAGCTCCATCAATCATGCGCCTTTCATATTAGCATTACTTCAGAAATTGACATTCTCCAATAAGTGGTCTATAGGCAAGCTCAAAGAGCATGCTCTTGTCATGGTTTAGTGATAAATCCATGGGACCTAACTAGGATGGGCTGCTGTTGCATGGTTATGTGGTGAAATAATAAAGTTGAATGCAGGTAAGGCGTGGTCCCCACTATGGGCTGTCACAGAATATGAGCATCGTTATGTTGTGACAGTCGAACTTCCTGGTGTTCGCAGTGACGACGTAACAGTGGAGTTTTCTGAGAGAGTAAGATTTTTATGTTTTTTCTACTGTGTAATTTTTCTGTTAAGTTTAAACTTGTAGCCTGATGAAGCCCATTTCATTTGCTGATAGGATGATCGTGATGGGCAAGCGCTTGGCCCCATCATGGTGAATGATGAGTAATGATTTGGAAGATTCAGATCCAGTATACCTGCGGAAGGAGATTAAAGAAGGACCATTCCATTTTGTTTGGCCAATTCCCAAATTTGTTAACACATTGGATTCCTCATTTGAGTTTGTGTAAGTAGTTCTTATCATGTTTGTTGTTTGATGCTCTCTTTGGGATAGCTTGAGTTTTTGGTCATTGATTATGGAAACGATAGGGATGGAACTTGAGCAGGTTGGGTTGGGTTTCTGGGGAGAAAAATAACCTTCTCGACCACACATGCAGAGTAATATCGAAATCAAAAGAAAACATAGAGAAGATGCGAACCACAACACAGAATTTTACGTGGTTCCTTTTGGTTATGTATAGGGACTCACGCCAATTCACACTAATCTCTCTTACAATAGACTATATATCCTACCCCAAAGGAGCTACGGTTTGCGTAAAACACCATGTGAAGGTATGCAATTTCCTCTGATGAATAGTACATCTCCGATGATCAGGCTTCACATAGCCTAACAGGGTTGAGGGTCAACCTGAACACAACCCAACCCTCAACCTGATCTAATTCAACTTCCAACAGAGGTGACCAACCCAATCCCAACCTGAACTCGGGTAGGGTCGATCGGGTTTGGGTTGACCTGAACACAAGTTGCAATCCTAGGAAATGAGTCTGTAATTATGGTTCCATGTGCATCTCATGATTAAATGCAAGATAGGTTGAATGAATTTTTCATCTATGGCTCCATTTATTAGATGATATTTGTTGCTTGAGACTTTGTTGCTGGTTCTTTTTAAAGAAAAATTAAAAACAATTGATTATTCCCAACCCAACCCAACCCAACCCACATATATGTGATTATTCCCAACCCAAACTCAGGTAGGGTTGATCAGGTTCAAAGGTTCGAGTTGACTCGAACCTAAGTTGAAGCCAATGTGTTCCATAAGGGAGTCACTGTTACCATTACAATACCACACCCTCCCCCCATCTTGGGAAAAACTGTTTCCGAGCTGTTACTGACCATTAGGGGGCTATTATATGCCATTTTTTCTGTAAGTTTTGGCCCATGAGTCTGTAGATTATTATTTTTTTAATAAAGAAAGCAGCTAATGCAGATCGCTCCAATAACTTTTTAAAATTCTTTTTTTAGAACAAGAAAATGTGATTTGGATGGTCCACATTGGTACTATTTTTTAAAGCCCTGAAAAGTTTTCTACTTCACCCATGATTCTTTTGCTAGATACCATATGAGTTTCTTTACCACTTCACTTCATTTTTCCATTGTCTATACTTGTATTTCTATCCGCTGCTTGTCCATTCTTATTTTGAATCATGTCCGAGGATCTTGCCTAGGAGCCTTGAGGTAAGTTTGATTGAATAATCATGTGGCCTAACTCTCCATTTTGATTAAACACTCTACAAAACTAAAAATGTTCTGTAACTAGAATTCCCCAAGAATAGTTGAAGTACAAATACTTGGATAAATACATTTTAAAATTGCATACTTAATACATGGGAAATATTCTCTTCTATTTGTCTTGGTTATGAAAAAATATTTTGCATTGTCTTCTAGCCAAATCATGCATGATTCAACTAAAAAATGGGACCAAAGCCTGTTGATTTTTCTATATGGTGCAAGTGAGTATTTCTAATAGTAGCTGATTAGGGTTGTAGGATTTCATGTTATCAATACAAGAATTTTTATTTTGGCTCAATAATTCATGAGAATGGATAGATTGAGAAGGATGTCGGCTCATAGATTTCAAGTTGGATGGTAGAAATGGATATTTGTCTCAGATTTCTATGTGATCAGCGTGTACCACTCAAACTAAAGCAGAAATTTTATAGGATAGCTGTAAGACCGGCCATGCTTCATGGGACAGAAAGTTGAGCAATTTAGGAACAACATGTTCATAGGTTGAGTGTGGATGAAATGAAGATGTCGAGATTCATGAGTTGCAAGAAGAGGAATGATAGTATTAGAGATGAATGCCAGTTAGGATGATAGAGAGTAGACTTATGGTTTGGACATGTGAAATGGACACCAAGAATTATGCCAGTTAGGATGAATTGGTACAAGTTGAAGACTCTAAAGTGGCAAGTAGAAGGTCTAGATGGCTGCGGGTGGAGGTAGTAAGAAAATATTAATAGCCTATTGTCTACCTAAAGTTATGGTCCTTGACATAGCTAGTGGAATGATGGAGCAGGATTCATGTAGTCAACCCCAATTAATTGGAATAAGGCTTAGACGATGATGATGATGATGATGGTGATGGTGATGGTGGATGAATGTAAGAATGTACCTTGGCTATGGTATTGTTTTGACAATGTTTAGATTGTTTGGCTCTTCATTTTGGCCTGAGCACTTTTTTGAGGGAATTCATGTGACCCTTGATTGTGGAGGGGACTCAACAAATGTTATCTCTTGAAATGGATGAATATTTTTCTTATCCATGTGTGTAGAGAGGCGAGTTTTCTATAGCCAATGCTATAGTTATGGAGTCTGTGACCTGGCTCTTTTCTCATATGCCCTATTTGGGATCGAGAATATGAATATATTAAATCCATGAATTTATATTCATGCACGTGTAGATGATTTGGATTTGACAACATCTATAGTTTGTGGATGAAACTACAAATCAATGTCATTATTAAAAGACACTCGTTTGAAGAATTTGTGAAGTTTTTAGTTTGTTGGGGATTTGGATTGGCTTCAAATCCATTGATTTATGGAGGTGTGGATTTGTGAAAATCCCCAACATAAGAGGATTTCAAATCTCTACCCCAAATTCCTCACTCGAAACAGCTCCATAGGGACTTCCTTCCCCATTGTTTGATGTAGTTTTCTTGTTGTTAATGTAGTTTCCTTCTTCCATCAATATGATCGTTATCTTCGAAAGCAAAAAAAGAAAGAAAAAGAAGAAGAAGAAGAGAGGGTAGACTTGGGCTTATCAAATTTACAAAATATGATAGTTTGATTTATATGAAAATTCAAGACTCTTTAAGGTTGATCGGGTCATACCTTGTTCACTTGGGCTTGCCAAGGCAGCCAGAAGGGGTTGATTGCTTAGGCTATTGTAAGTGTTTTGACTATCTTGATCTGTATTTCAAGTAGTCCTTGTTGCTTGCATGGAAGGCATTGGCCTCTTTGTAAGACAGTGGGTGATACATTGTCAATGTTAATATTATTATTTTTCCATTAAAGATAGTTTTCTTTCTGTTACAGTTATTTGTTTTGAAATGACACTTTTGCCCTTTTAACTGTACACTTCACATTTAATAGGTATATATTACGCTTTTTCATTGGACCATTTCAGGGTTACAAATAATATGCATCTAATATTCTACCCAAGCATAATTCATCCATGTCTACATGCAACTAAATCATGATATATTAATTGATTAGTTGATTAATAGCTCTTGTTAAGCTTTCATTTTATTATAGCCACATATTTTCATGTTCCTGAGAGGCTGTTGTGATTGATTGAAAAACTTGGGTGTTGTTGATGCAGAGATGGGTTCTTGTGTATCTCACTTGCTAAGCATATACCTCCACGTCCTAAGTTCTAAAAAAGTGAAAGGTAGCTCCAGGCTTCGATACACAGCAATTTGCAGCTGCTTCCCTTTTCATTAGGGAATAGATTATCCATGCATTTTTTTTAATAGGTTTTGATATGTGAAGAAACTTTAATAGGGTCTTTAGTATAATAATAGCATGAGAACTTAATCCTCTCGTGGCTGATTAATTCAGTGAATGTACATGAGCTTTTGGTATCCAAATATGGGTTGTTTAGGGTCCGTTTGGATACCACCAAATGAGTTACTTTTTAACTTAACATTAAGTTTTTTTCAGTTACATTAGTTTGGTAAATTAACTTCTGTACTTAAAGTTTCTTATTCTCATAAATTTTTCTTTTTAAGCTTTTTAAGCCCCTTATATTAAATGAGGCCCAACATGGACTGATCACATCAAAGACCCACATGATGTATTGCCCACATCAAAGGTGGGCCCTATATGATGGACCACATGTATTAATGTGAGCCCGATTTACATCAAAGGTCAGCTCTTAATAATAAATAGCCTACATTCAAAATGGATGGTATGATAGACGACCCACTTCAAAGGTATAAAGGTAAGGCCCACACAATGGATGGTACACATCAAAAGTGAGCTCATCATGATGGGCTGTGAGCATTAAGTTGGGCCTCGCATGATGGATGACCCATATTAAAGTGGCTCCAAAAGATGGATTGTCCACGTCAAAGGTCAGACCCTAATGATGAATGACCCACATCTAAGGTGATCCCTGCGTTATGGTCAACCCACATCAAAGGTGGGCTCCACATGATGGGCAATTAATAATGGTGGGATTGATGATCCACATTAAAGTGGGCCCCCAATTTATACTGATCATAAATGAAAAGTTAGGCCGTCCAATCTTCAAAAGGTTAGCATTGTGGGTATCACAATTTGGACGGTTTATTTGAGTCGATGGTACCTGAGTATCAACCCGGAAAGAAGAGGGCTATACTTCCTACGCACTGTGCGCATTTTAGAGAGGACCCGTCTAGAGGAAGAAGATCCCAGATCCGAGAGTTCCAGACGATGGGTAGGGTTAGGGTTTCGATCTTCTCTGCGATTCTCCTCGTCGAGCTGCTCCTGTCTTCGTCCTTCATCTTTCTCGCCTCTTCCACCCATGAAATCGGTCGCCATCCATTCGGCAGCTTCTCCAAGAGCGGTAACAATCAGTTCCCGAATTGCAGAGAGATAGCGTCGAGATCCGAATGCTTGAGGAGTACCAAATGCAGGTGGTGCCGTAGCGAAGCCATCGACGACATGTGTTTTTCCGCCTCCGAAGCTTGGAGACTACCCCAACAGGTCTTCTCTTGCAATTGATTGATTTTGCTCCGACTCGCCATCTCTTTCTGTAGACAACTGTTTTTTTGGTTGTGAATGAGAATTTCATGAATGAGTTGGAGGACTCTGTGTGTTCGTCGTTTTCCGAGCTTCTGTTTGGTTTTTTTCAGGGAAATGGTAGAAATGCTATTTCGAAGTGTTTGCTGCAGTTTATGTTGCTGCTCTGTTATCTGCTAATATTTCTTATTTACTTTGCGTTTGGATGCCGCAAGTGAATTGGATTGCGAACTTTCAGTTTATCGAACTTGTTAACTCAATTTGATAGTGCATCCAAACATAGGCTTTTCAGAAAGTAGAAACTTAAGCGAGCAAATTAAGTGGGTGCGAGAGGATAGATGATGAAAACCATGGAGGCTGGTGAGCCTTCTTTGGAGATGGAGCTTCCTTTTCTCCAGTGTCTCCACCGTACATATGGCGTGCTTCTTATGCAGATTGAACCATTGATATGGTGGGCCACCTTGTCAACTGGCATATGTCAAAACCTCATCGCTTTGAATGTGGACAATTGCTCATATTTTTGCCGAATCCATTTTTACTATCCATTGGCAATCCACCAAGGGACTGTTCACCCACTTCAAAATGAGTTCATCTCATTTTAGTTAATTGGAATTATGTATTAGAGATCATATTTCTTTTTGTAAGAATTTGAATGTTCTTGATAACCAACAATCATGATCCTTAATACATAATTAGGATTAACTGAAATGTGATGGACTCATTTTAAAGTGGCACCCAAACAAACCCTAATGAAACAGCTAACATAGTCCAGTCCATGCGAATTTTTAATCTACGGCCCTTTAACATGGTCTTGATAGATGAGAGAGAGATAGAGAGAGAGGGAGGGAGATTATCTTTTGGAGATTTTGATCCCTAATTCATAATTACTGTCATATGGGTGCATGGCCACCTAAGGGGAAGCTTCTAGGGTTAGGTGGAAATTGGAAAGAGACTAGTAGCTGGATTGGAGCATAAAGGAAATGCAGCAAAAGTTCAGTATAGAGATTCTAATCAGGGAACTGCGTTAGATATGCAGCTATCATCATGGAATTAGAACTCAGTTCTAGAACGGCTTGATAGGGACTGAGGCTAGCAAGACTCGCCCTGCTGGGTCATGTAATGAACATGTATCTCGTTTTGTTCACCAACCAAACCTAGTTGACTCTGAATCAGATGATTTTCTTTTTCATGATTTCATACACCCACTATTGTTTTGTGGTTTTGTTGCATGTCGGGTGTATTTAATGGTGAGAAATAAGATCGTTTTCTTGTAGGAAATGTGATGCTACATAAAGAAATCGGTGCCTCACCTTAGTCTCCCGCATCACTGCAATTAGGACAATTCCTGAGGGTGTCATCTGGACCAACATGTAGCTCAAGCTTGTTATCAATGACAACTAGCAAAATGATGAAAGGGAGTGAAGACAGCAAGGGTTTGTCTGAAGTAGAAAACAGTAAAACTGCGCCTGTGATCTCAATGTGTGACTGGTGAGCATCTTTAGCGGTTGATAGCTTTTCAGTCTCAAGGAGCCTCGATTCCTTGAGAATCAAAGAAGAACAATATTGTTTGGATTGGGAGTGGGAGTGGAATACAACGGTATTTCCTCCTGTATATTTTCATTGTTTTGGTATTTAGCCTCAGGGCAAGCACTTAGGTATTTAGCTGGTACGCCTGCACGAGGCCGGCAGAAGGGCCAAATTGGCTAGAAAACCAATGAACCGGGTGCATGTTTTGGTACTCACGCATAGGGGGGTGCAAACCCTACCCCTGTAGGCTTGGGCCGGCCCCTTTCTTTCATCTTAATGGGCCTGGTTTTGCGCCCCCCCCCCCCCCCCCCCCCCCCCCACCACCACAAAAAAATCTGTTTTTTATAATCACTTTTTCATCATTATCATAATCTTTGGATGTGACCTATTACCTGAGATTGTTTTCATCATGTGAAATGCGCCTTCTCGTTTTCACGCACATCTTAACAAATATGACTGTTTAGTAATGGGCAATTACTCACCTAATAAAAGGGCTTTTTTCCTAGTGTTTTTAATCCTAACAAACCTTTTTTTTTTATGTATGGTTTTTTCTCTCATCTTTTCTCTCTCTAGCATACATATGAAGGTGTTCTCTAGTGGTTTCAGTGTTGGGTTTTTCCATAGTTTGTGGATGCTATTGCTATGGGAGACCGTTGAATTCTGTACACTTGGTGATTGTATCTTGTGAAGAACACACTGGGTGCCTATTGCACTCATTGATCTTACCAAGGGTCACAAACAATCTCAAAGAGAGCAACTTAGTTTGCACCTTTAACCCAACAAGAAATCAGAATCATTATCATTTGTGTTGTTGCCTCTGCCAATCATGCCAATCATCAAATTAGGTGTGGCGTTTTACATAATCAATTTTGATTTAGTTTGTTCATGTTTTTTTCCTGCACCATTAATTTCAACAAATGATAGATGTTCGTAGTATGCGTGTAGCTGAAATGAGGATGTTGAAATGGATGAGTGGCAAGACGAGGAATGATAGAATTATAAATGAATGCATATGAGGGAACTTAGGAGTGGCACCAATAGGGTAATGAAATGAGGGAAAGTAGGCTTGGATGGTTTGATCATGTAAAATGGGAACAAGAATTGCCCTAGTTAGGACTGAGTAGGTTGAAGGCTCTAAAATAGCAATGGGAACACCCAAAAGAACCTAGATGGAAGTAGAAAGAAAAGAGTTGCTGACCTCTGGTCTAATTGAAGGTATGACCCTTGATAGAGAGGAATGGCATAACAAGATTCATATAGCCAACCCCAGTTAATTGGGATAAGGCTCAGATGAATTTGATAATGATATGTTTAGTCTCAACTGTATAGCCATCGGATCAGGGGTCCTATTTGGTAGCATCAAAACCTTTACATGAAGGGCCACACTGCAGATGGGGGATATCCAGTGATGAAACTCCTTTGGATAGGAATATTTTAACAACTGTGGATTTGAATATGGACCATTGTTTTGTGGCTGTTGATCCAAGTCTAGGTTATTCCAAATATTGAATGTTTCTGAGACAGCCACCTTCATCTATGCACATCATCAGATTGACAATTTGGATCACCGAAGACAACCCCAGATCCAACAGCTATGGTCCTGGTATATTGGACGTTGGACAAGTTGGCATGTATTCTGGGTCATCACTCTTGCTCGGGTGGTAGACTCTCAGGAGTTTCAACTCCTGGTCAAGGGTTCGAGTACCCATGGGTGGTGAAATTCCACCAGCGTGAGTGTGTGTGTAAATAAATAAAAAAAAAAAGTTGGCATGTATTCTATCAAACCTCTTCAGCAGAAAAGCCTAATGCTAGAATAAACAAGATTGGGTTTGGCCTCCCACATATTTAACTTTGATGGTAGAAAACCTTGCTAAATAATGTGCTTTTTATGCACACCTCAACCCAACCCACAGTAAAGATGCTTTGATGCTTGCTACCTGAAGCAAAACAAGCAATGATACACAACGCCTGATATGGGCCGGACCTAAACCAACGGCTAGTGCTGTCGCCTGTCCGATCATAATGATGGATAGATATAGTAAACAAGCCAGGTCTGACTCTACATTGATATGTCAAACTCTGCCCAACACATTCCAATTGCCATCTAACATAAATTTTGGTGAGATAACAGCATTGCATGCATGAGAGGGGCTGTGCTTCAGTGATTCAAGCCATTGATGCGGTGGGACTTGCTGTAGAAGATTCGTTCAAAAGTTCAGATTGGAAATATCCTAACCCGTAAGAGGGAGTAACAAAACAGTAATAGATGGTTAACAGAAATCCATAGATGATCCAGGTTTTTTTAAAAAAAAAATTTTTAAAAATAAAAATCCAAAGATCAAGTTGGGATGTGTTGCTAACTTACCTTCTTGATCATCATCTTCCAAATATGATTCAGTTGTATACATGCTCCTGATCTCACTACTATCTGCTGAATTTGCAGGGTCACAATTTCTAGCCGGCTTTGGTTGGGTTTTTGGCTTGAGAGTATAGAGACCCATGGGTTGAGCTCAAGGACCCAGTAACTTATTGGGTTTGAGTGAGTCTGCCAAGGGACCTGATGCATCGGCCCAACTTGACTTATCAATCACTCGGGCTGGCTGAGTCTTTGGGCAGTGACATAGGACCAATCTGATATTCCTCAACCACAGCCATAACGATGGTAGCAGCAACATTTCGGTGCATTCCAAATCCTGATCACAATTGGGCCCACTGATAATGTCAGAACTGCTGACAATGTAACTCACCGTGAGGATATCCGTTAGCAGTACTACAGTACTCGTCCATATCAGCATTTTGAAGACGAACCATTGCTGTATACCCGACCTACCGGATTCATTGGCAGAACCAAGCTTCTTCCCAGTATCAGTTTGGGATTGGGCTTTAGTAGGGATAGGCCTAGGCCAGCCTGTTTATCGATCTAGCTGGAAATCCAGGCACATGGGCCTGTATTACAACCGCAGCCTACTCAGGAAAACCTGATAGCTAGCCCAGTGCATTGCCACACCCCTAAATAGAACCCACAAGCATAGGGTATAAGCTCAGACAACTCTCTCTAGACAGTTGGGTCATTTGATGAGATCTGAACACGAAAAGGGAGAGACCTTTTACTACTACTGACTGGTAATAAATGAACGGCTATGATACTGGTAATAAGAAAGAAGAGACGTCAATGATCTGAACAGCTTGTACAATGCGCCCAGTCCAGATTCATTGTACTTATGATAACCTAATCAGATCATCCTAACCATTTTAATACCATTTTAATGGATGAGCGTTTCCCTGTTGAATGTAGTCCACTCATAAATTATTATTATTTTTTTTGGCTATTCGACAATTGGATGGTTAGAAATTGGGATACCCCAATCAGAGCAGTTGTAGGGTTAGAGCCATCCTCAGTGGGGATGATTATGATTCTGATATCCTGTGGGTGAGCCAAATCATCATGCTTCCAACCAAAACTTCCCAAAAAAGGCTCTACTGGAACTACCATGCAGAGTTCACATGTTTAATTTTCTTATCCAGTGATTCAGTTACATTCTCAAAACAAACACAGTCAACAGCAACAATTCAATTCCCACAGAATCTGTCCCAACCGTGTCCCTCCCTGTTCATTAGCCATGTTATCTTCCAAAGTGAAATAGACTACTGAAAACAATCTCATGGTTTCACAGTCTGTCAGCATGCAGTTCATAAAGGATGACCTGAATCAAATCATTTCGATGCAAGCCCGAAACAACCCAATACAGGGCAATGCGATCCAGTTTCAGGGGTGACTGATGCGGTACACCCAAATCATTTTTCAACCCTTGATATGTACATCTGGTCGGGAATGATGTGCATGCAATATTAGCAATATTCCTAAAGTGGGGCCACATATGACATCTTAGTTCATAAAAAAAAAAAAGGATTTAAATGGTTCACATCATTTATATGAGCAGGCAGTAGTGTCCACAAAAAAAACGTGGCCACACATTTCATCGCAAGGGCTTGAAGTATAATAAAATACAAGTTAAAAACATATGAGCTTCTTTTTCTTTTTTCTTTTTTACACACGCACACAGCCCACACACTCACGCTGGTGGAATTTCACCACCTATGGGTACTCGAAACCTTGACCGGGAGTTGAAACCCCTGAGAATCTACCACCCGGGCAAGAGCAAGGGCCCACTATAGAATGTGTGGAGACAAGTATAATATGGAATTCCTAATAACAATTGTACATGGTGAGGTCTTGGTTCTCACCTCAGCAGGGGCATGCAAGTCGATGATCAAGAATCGGAACCAACTATAGAATACCCTAAATGCCGGTAAAGTTTTTAGTTGTAAACATTTTATACCTCAAAAGAGTATAGTCTCAGGTGTAAACGAATTACGTGCTATTTGGTTTGGCTCGTAAGTGGTAATCTGTTTAAGGGTAAACAGATAATGTTCTTGGCTAACTTGTAAAGTATTTATAATGGATAAAATAGGTACTCATACGCCTGGGTGGCAAAACTTTTCAAAATCTGCAAATCACGTTGAATTTTCTTTGTTTTTTGGGTTCCAAGAGAGCACTAAAGCATGCACACACCAGACGGATTGGATGTCCTCCACCCATCATGGTAGGCCCCAAATGCCCCCAAATGCAATCTGGAAGTTTTTAATGGTGTACAGCTCGTGCTTCCCTTGTGTTGTCCATTTGATAATCAACAAGCTGTTAATTTTTAGGACCATAGTAGAACATAAAGGGAAGCACAAGATAGACAAATTGGATGTACCATACACATTATGGTGGGGCCCACATATAATAAGTATATTTCAACCATTGTATTCTACAATGTATAATGCCGTTTTAAGTGTAAAGACTTTACCTATAATATGAAACATAACTTTTTACCAGGTTTCAGATTACATCTAAAAGTCGTAATGTGTTTATAGCCCGTAAAGCCTTCACAGGCAAATACAAGTATCTAACAAGTATCCAAACAACCCCTATAATCTGATTACCTGTAATCTCTTTACAACTTGGGGATTTTATAAGCATCCAAACTACCCCTGAACCTGAAGAAAGTAGGTGTGACAACAAAGAAGAACTCTGTCTGGGCACCCGTCATCACCTTCTCTGTTGAGCTTCAAGATAGCATTTATGTGCTATCTGGGCACCAGCCAAATCAAGCAGGCATGCCACCTTCTCCTTCAAAACAATACCCTTACGTTTATGTGCTTCAAATAAAATGAACTAATACTTTCATTTGAGAAAAATATTACAAATGTATTATCATAGTAGATCCACGGCTGCTTTGGAACCAAATCTCCAACCTAAAGCCTTGAGATAAAGTTTTGCGGTCACAATACCTAACACATGGCTTCATAGCAGGCAATGCTTCCATGACATGTAAAGTCACAAGGGCCTGCTTTGCACTCTTCTACTAAACAACTCCCTCAATCAACATGAAAAAATATCCTGACATGGACTTTCTGTTGTCAAGGCATTTAGCATAGTCTGAGTTTGTATATCCAATTGCCTCCAACTAATCAGTTCACCTATTGGCGGGCCTCAAATCCTTCATGCTTCATAAATACTGCATAAAACTTTCTTTATGCTTCTATAATGATCAATACTTCAACCCACTGTCTCTCTCAAGCATTCCCACTGCAAAAGCTAAGTTAGGCCCAAGTGTAGAGATGCACATGATGCTTCCTACAGCAAATGTGCACGGAAAAGATCTTTTTTTCGTTTGAAATCATTCTTAGGACCCTACAATAGGCGTAACTCAAGGGCTTTGCTTGGTACACAATTTTGCATGTCAAATCTGCTAAGAAACTTTCAAACCGAGTTTTTTGGAACAATCCCAATAGACTTCTTGACCTATCATGAAGTATTTATATAGCAATGAAGAAAGATGCATGCCAAGATCCTTCATTTTAAAGATTTAAGACAATAATTTTTTGATGCCATACAACATTCATGCATATGATGTATCATTACTTGCAAGCTGGATATCATTAACATATGACACTGAACACGAATTTACTCCAACTAACCTTCACAAACCAAACAGCAACCTTTTTCTTAAAATTGGATGAAGAAATTGCTTTATTTAATTTCAAGTACCACCTACATGATATTTGCTTTAATCCATCAATAGGCTTCTTTAATTTGCATGCTAGGTGTTCAAATCTTGTCATGAACCTATCTTATTACACCATCAACTATTAAGGAATGCAATCTTTACATCCGTTCCTTGCAGCACAAAATCTTAGAGAGTTACTAGTGTCATAACTCAGTCATTTTAGAGACGGGTGATGTCTCTAAAAATCAATGCGTTCTTTTGAGCGAACCCTCTAGCAACTAAGCTAGGCTTACACCTTTTGTTCTTCACTTTGCAATCACGCTTCATCATATATACCCATGTGCAACCAATTGGTTCTACTCCTTTGGGTAGGCCGACTAAATCTCAGATGTCATTTGTCCTTGATGGACACCCATGTGTGCAACCAATTGGTTCTAGTTCATCCTTCATAGCGTCGATCCATTGCGAAGAGTTGTACTTTGTATGTAATGTGTGATGGATGTGGGAACATCTACACCGATATCAAACCCATGCTCCTAAATATATACATATAATGTAATCGTTTGACACTTCTTTATTAGATATTTCTTCTACAACAGGATTGTCTTGAGAAACAGTTGGTTGATTTGTAATCATTTTCTCATTTATAAGCTGGGGAATTGACAAATCTCCGTGTAATTGACATAAGAACAATCCCCCTTTGCTCCTCAAACAAGATGTTCCTAAGTTGTGCATTGTTATGGCTTTTGCCATCCTCTAAAAGTTTAGCATTCCCTAGCTCAACTGTCCTTATGGTACACAGGTTGAATCCCTTGAAATTTTCAAGATAACCAATGAAATGACCATTAATGGTTTTGCGTCCAATTTTCTTTCTTGCTCAATTGAGAAGACGATGAAGTGTCGTCTCGCACATGCACACACACACACATATGATGATGCTTACCGGTTTTAGACCAAGACCCTAATCAGCTTCCTGCTTCCAGATACTACACCAAAAGCTTTGAGTAGCTTCAATGGCAGATCAAGCAGGTATGCATATTCTCCTTTCTTGATGATCAATTCATGATGGTCTTACGGAAACAGAAAACATCACCTCAGAACTGGAAGAGGAAGAAGCTTGAGTGCATCTTTAAATACTATTCCAAAGAAGCCCCACTCCTTGCTTGATTACCCCACTCAAACTCCAACACCAAATTGACTTTGCTACTTGGGCAATGACGCGAGATCTTATGTTCCTTTCCCAGATGAACTGATGCACAAAAAATCAACAAGCTCGCTGTTCTTTCCCTTTTCATCCTGTGCATCTGCTTGCACCAAAATGGCTGTGTTACTTGAGATAATAGCACAGGATCTCATGTTGCTTTCTTTATGGTCCCAACTTCTTTCCCTGCAGCATGACCAGCCATTCTACACCCCTTCACCTATCTAAAGGATCATGACTCCTTCAGCTTCAGAATTTTCCAAACACCACAATGATAATGAAATCAGTACTAGGCTACTAGCATACTCTCTCGAAATGCAATCCAAACATGTGACAAAAGCCTAATTAGCTTGCAACTGTAACTACTCTCTCAAAGTCCTACCCAGATTCCTAAATGACAGGACACACACACACACACACAAATATATATATATATATATATATATATATATATATATATATATATAGCGGAACGCTCACCTGCGAACCGGTGCGTACGTACTACGTACGAACTTGTTTGAAAACCCATCATACGTGATTTGGGTCCAAATTCTGAACCATTCATGTGAAACAGCACCTCGTGAAACCCCCCAGGCCGAAGTTTTACTTTGATCTAAAACTTGATGGGCCATGAAAAATGAAAACAATTTCCTCCCTTGATTTGCATTTCTCTTTGCTCTGGCCCACCAGAATTTTAGATTGGGGTGAAAATTTGTCACATGAGGTTTCATGGAATTCCGCATCACATGAACCGTTCAGATTAGACACCCATGGCACGTGTGCAAAGGTGCGCAGGGGAGCATGACTCTCTCTCTCTCTCTCTCTCTCTCTCTCTCTCTCTCTCTCTCTCTCTCTCTCTCTCTCTCTCTCTCTCTCTATATATATATATATATATAGAGGAAGCAATGACAAGACAGCATGTTACCACAGAGCAATGACAATGTCCCTCTACCATCGACCATATTATCAGACAAGGATACTTACATGAGGTCATCCAAAATATCATCTATATATTGGGGCATTTTATCTTTGACAATAATATGGTAATACACACAAGTGGCATTGCCTGGAGATGATGTGTAATATTTAAAAGACCACCAATGAACGTGAACTATTCATGTAGGGCTATTTTAGAAGAAACAAACCAAGATAATAAGTGGGTATCTAGATCAAGGCTTACGCTGCTTTGGAACTCAGTACGATGAGCTCCAAAGATGCTACTGCTTTGGGGCTTTTATCATGGCCGTTCATTTGGGACAACAACTCAAGAAGCACACAGCATGATGGGTGTGCAAAATGATTAAGAAGCATATAGCATACATTGGCATCATGTTCATGGCCTACTTTCCAAGTACACAATACAAAATGTTGTACACGATTAAAACTAATAAGAGCTAAAAGGATTCAGAACAAAGTTTTGGCCACATAGGTCAAACCCAGTGCCAGAAGTGGAGATTGAATCTGGGTAGTCTGCTGGTGCAACGGATGAAACCGAATATTTCCAACCATAATGTTCTTTTCTTTTTTCTTTTTCTTTTTTTTTTTTTTTTTTGGGGGGGGGGGGACACCTTGGATCACTCACACACACTACACTGCCTCTACCAAATCATCTAACAAGGGGGAGGGGCTGCTGTGATTGAACCCTGGATCACTCACACACACTACAGTGCCTCTACCAAATCATCTAACAAGGGGGAGACTATACAACTATAGTTAAAAGCATAGCTTAAGATTTGTTTCCCCAAGGGATGAATGCACAAACAGACAGAAAGTTATAGTTTCAGTGTCCAATTCTCATTACATACAGCACTTTTTCTGTATTGATCAGGGAAAAAACATAGATAAGTGTTTCATAGTTCTAAACTACATTTATCCAGAAAAACATGCTGAGAGACTTAGAAAATGTCCAATGTATTTATTTCGTTCTCAGTCAATTAACTATTACTTCTTTTAATACAAGGATAGAAAGACAGGTCATTATTTTTCCAATCCAAACTAGAAAGAACAAAAATCAGAAACATTCATCAAAGTATACCCCATATACAATACAAGTAATGCCGGATCATAATCATTAAGACCAAATAATTGCAGAGCATAAAAAAGACAGCATAAAAACAAAGAGAATCCCATGTGATAAAGCAAAAAATATAGCAAACAGGGAATGTTCATTCAACAGGTTGACAAGTGAATGAGCCACATAACAAACATCACACTATACCGATGATCCTAACTCTTTTAATCAGCAGTGTACAAATAAATCAAATTTATTATTATTATTATTATTATTAAGAACCAAAAACAAAAAAAAACAGTGATAAATTGGGTCAGAAAGTTCACTTATTAGATGGTTAGGATAGTCCGGTCCTGAAAATATTTTGTCAGTGGCCAATAAATCACAGAGTCTGCAGGATGCATGGTTTGGATCACCATATGCATGTGCCATGTGTATGACCCAGAAGCATGAAAATATGGTGCCTCTGGATCCATTGATCTCTTTCCCAAACTGACAAAGGAAAACATACTTTATTCTTCATGTAAACTCAGGCTATTGAAATCCAGTACTGAAACAACTGAAAACAAAAAGTATTGCTGTCTAAACCAAAAATTCAGAATCTCTTCACTGTCAGAATACATTAATCTCAAATCCAAATGCAATTATGAAGCCAAAGATGGCACCAAATATGAAGTCTCATCACGGACGGACCGGATTTGCAGTTTGGCCTGGGCGAGGAGCTTGTCCTGGCTTGGGCGCATCATCCTACAAGACAAACAAACAAATAAAAGAAAACCAACATCAGAAAATTGAACTACAACTTCAGTGCACAACCGCACGCAGGGCTGCATGCATCCCTTATCATTCTCGAAAAATAACAAGAGCATGACCTCAACAAGCACATGAGCACCAAGATTTCATGTGCCCATTATCTAACCCCCCCCCCCATGAGAAAAATATCACCGATGTTTCATAAATCTTGTGATATTATCACAGTATTTTCAAAATCCTGTGAGTTTTTATTTTTATTTTTGCAATTTTTCCACAAATTTTTTTCGAAAGTTAAACTAAATAATGTAATTCCTATATTTTCCAAATTTTAAAATCTAAATCATTTTACACCTAAATTTTAAAATCATTCATTAGTTTATAATAAACATATTTATTTCTTTTTCAGCAAGATTTTCCCAATAAAATATCATGAGTAAAACATCAATTATTGAAAATCTCTCAAGAAATTACCAGCTGAGGAATTGCCAAGGACGAGATTTGATACTGTGCTGCCCCCATTAAATGACATTTGGAGGGAATCTAGCAAGCATTTCGTGTATACCCATTTTGAAATGCTTGTAAAGATTGCCACCCACCATTATTGGATGGGAGGCGATTCATGTGCACCCATTGCACACTGCACACACAATCTTTTCCCAAACAACAACAATTAAAATGAAAGAGAGTATATGTATATATACCCTGCGTCTGAAACGCTGAGGCGGCTCGCGGTTACGACGATTAGTGCGAGACCTGACACGGACGACATGAGAGTGGATCGCGCATGACACACAGTACTGCATCTTGGCATAAAGCTTCGGGAGCATGTAGCCTGCAACAATTATTATAAAATCAAGAAATAATATTGATAAAAAAGGAAAGAAAAGAATGTATATATATATATATATATATATATATATATATATATATATATATATATATATATATATTGAAATACGCATACCGTCATAGACACAAGCTTCTTGAACATCCCTAACCGCCGCCTGCTCGACAATGTTCCGGACAAGGAATCGCTTGATTGCCTTATCCTAACAATTCCATAAGAGAATTTAATAAATAGATAGATAGAAGCGTATGTATGTATGCGCGTATGTTTTATGTATGTATAGGAATGGTAACCTTAGGGCAGCATTTGCCGCAGTTAGAGCAGCGGATGAAGTTGACGTGGCCTCGGCCATGCTTATTCCGTCCTCCGTTTCTTCTTTTGAACGTCTGTTAGGGTTTCAGGAGAAGAAGAAAACCGGAACTTCCGTAAGTTGGGAGGATGGGATGCAAGGTAAGATAGCACTTTCATAGAGAAACAGGGAGAAAATAGAAAGGAGAGATTGAAATTCATACCATTCTTTTCAGCTGACGCGGATCTCCCAACGAGATCTAGATTCTCGGTTCGTCTCGCAGAGTCCTCAGACGGCGTTCGGAGACGATCGAAGAAAGAGTTATGGTGCGTCTTATTGGGTTAGGGTTTTGGAATTGAAAGCGCTTGCGAGTTGCGACGCTGATTGCCCACTCACGCTGCCACTACCAAGATGGCCACTGCTCTGTGGGCCCCACCATGATTTATGTATTTTATCTACACCGTCCATCTATTTTTTAAGATCATTTTAGACGCAATGCAAGGACTGAGGCATATATAAATCTCAAGTGGACCACGTCACAAGAAAACAGTGGTGATTGAACGGCCGCAATTAAAAAATTCCTATGGCCCACTGTAAAGTTTCTTTGCCATCCAACATGTTGATTCGGTCACATAGACATGGATGAAAGGAAAAATTAAATATCAGCTTCATCAAAAACGTTTTTGGCCACTAAAATTTTTTTAATGGTGGGCGTTCAATAACCAATTTTTACTATGGTGTGGTCCAAATGAGAATTGGACTATCTCATATATAGCATAATACCTTAAAATATTCTGTAAAAATTTATGGACGGAGTGGATATAACACATACATTATTATGGGGGCCAGAGAGCACCGTCCAGCAACTCCTGGCTATGACAGGAGTAGTGGGCAATCCGCACCCGCGTCACTCTTCGCACGCGGGTTACCTTCTCTAAACGGGGAACGACTTTACGTGTATACATCAGCCGCACGTTGATCCCAAAATTAGGTTGATTCAACACTCAGGTGGGCCACCATAAATTTTTTACCTAAAGCATCTAAATTCACGATTTTGGAATACTGATTTTTCGGTAATTATTTTCATCCCAACTGTTTCCATGGTGTGTGGTCCACTAGATTTTGTAATTATGGTTATTTTTTATTCAACGGTTAACATAAGCAGCGTACCTGATGGATGGACGGGGTAGATCTCATGAAATTTGCGACCACGTGACTCCCGATTCTGCGACTACCACAGACCCACTCAGCCCAGCCCGTGAGCTGCTGGACTCACCAGTAAAATATTCAGGCCATGAATGTTAATAAAGTACGCAAGGGATAGGCCTGCTTGCGGGCTTGTGGAAAGGTTCATGTTCTGTGACCCAGGATCCATCTCAAAATGGGCTGGACTTGAGGCCACCTAGACAGTCGTCCATCGTCCTGGCACCAAAAACAGCACCAGGTTATAACCTGTCTTCTTACTGAACGCGGTGTAGGTGGTGTTGCCAAACACCACACCTGTTAATGTGTTGGGCTCGGTGGGGCCCAACGTGATGTGTGTGTTTTATATCCATCCTGTAGATCCGTTTTGACCCGATCTGAAGCTCAAGTAGACCACGCCAAAGGAAACAGTGGGAATATCCTGGGGCTAATGAGCCCACCACATGTTTATTTCTCATTCAACCCGTTGATAAGGCCACTCACACCTGGATGTAGGAAAAACACGAATATCAGCCTCATCCAAAAAAAATTGTCGTCCCCGAGTAGTTTTTAAAGGTGGGTGCTCAATCACCACTTTTTCCTATGGTGTGGTTTACTTGAGCTTCAGATCTGCTTTGTGTCTGGGTTCAAACAGTAAAATGAAGGGGCAAAACAGATGGATGGCGTGGATATAAAAACACATATATCATGTTGGGACCCACAGTGTCCAACACATCGATACACCACTATCACCTGATCCGCTCCTCTTCTTACTCAGGCAGCAGTGGGCCCACTTTGGTCTAGTAACATTCCTTGGAAACCAAACCATTTACTAAATGGCCCTAAAATGTCAGCCCAAACACAACATAGAAATTCATTAAGACAACCAGGCCAAACCCAAACCGAGCCTAAACCCATCCCAACCCACATACCAAAAAAGAGCTTTACTAAATCCAAGCCGTGTGTACAAGTCAGGTAATGCATGCACCATCACACATCCCAACATGGCAGACATGAAGAATGTGTACTGACCGTGGCTTGTGTACTGAAAAGCTGACCCAAAAATAAAAATTAAAAAAATCATGGCAGACATGAAATATCGACCTTACTGTGTGTAGATTCTACTGCCCAAAGATAAAGGTGGGCCATTCATTGCGTGTGCCATCCATGATATTAGAAATAAGTTGACCTGTTTGAAAATTCAGGCCAATTTGTCACGGTCATGATTTTGTTTGCTTAATTAATTGTGATTACTCCCCAACTAGTGGGCCCAACCCCATTAATTCTTTTTGGGACCCATTGTGCTAGGCCCATACAGGACGGGCCCTGCTACATGTTGATGACTTCCTTTGTTAAAGTGATGTGTGCCATTCAATTAATATCTCTCTTCATCTAAGCGTACCGAATTAAAAGTCAAGACAGTAAATAAAAGAAGCTCCTTTTCCTGGATTAGTCATTTATCCATGTTTTTAAATGCATGAGAGGGAAGGAAATCTATTTTCCTGTTTGTCAACTGTTCATATTTTTAACATATTCTACCTATTACTGGTAGATTCCAAACAATTTAAATGCTAGAGAAAACAGGTCTTTAGCAATGTTATAGTAGTAAAACAAGTAACTGAAAGGTGTTTTCCCGTCACCGAGTTGATGTCAGCTCCACGATGGCTTATGTCATGATTTTTTTTCCCCTCTTTTAATTTGATCCACTCAATCACCTAAACCGAAATTATAGAAAGCAAGAAAAAATCTACACCATTTTAATGATTTTATTTTGCCAACTAACACTTAATTTTGGTTACTCTCTATCTAAATTCCAAGAATATCATTAGGGTTATACATCCAGCTAAGTCTGAGTTAAGGTGGGCCACTCTAACTCAAACTTACCATTGGAACTGGGCTCCGTCCATGCTCACCTTGAGCTCGAGTTCACTCTCGAATAGACAAAGGCACGGGACGACTTGACTCATCCGACTCGACCTGAACCTAATGGGTGAGTCAGTTGGAACCGAGTAGGTTACTCGGTTATGCCTAATCCAAACTCAAATTGGGTCGAGTCCAAGTTACGTAGTAACTCGAATTTACTCAATTCAAAACTCAATCCGGTCAGACTTGACTCGGATTTGAGTGTGTGTGTGTGTGTGTAATTCTAGTTCTTAAGTATCTCTAATCCTACCCGTTGCACCTGACTCCGATCTGAAACCAAACTCTCTCTCTCTCTCTCTCTCTCTCTCTCTCTCTCTCTCTCTCTCTCTCTCTCTCTCTCTCTCTATCTGACTCGTTGCCAACTCAACTTGACTAGATACTTTTGACCGATTTGGACTCAGTCTGAATTAGTCCAGGGCATACCAAGCTCGGATCGGGTCAGGCATGCTGGACTCAATACTGAGTCGGGTTGAGTTCGGGTTATCATATTTCAAAAGTAGATCAAGTTGGGCCAGCCCTAATTCGGTCCCAGTCGACTCAATGCCCAACTTTACACCATCCATCCAATTTTCCAATCATTTAATGCATGGCCCAAAACTTGAACAGATCAAAAGCTCAAGTGGACCACACCGAAGGAAACAATTCTCCATTTAAATCTTCTTATGCCCTATCCTGTTGTTTATTTGTCATATCCAATATGTTCATAACGTCCAACAAATCTGGATGAAGAGAAAATACAAATATTGGCTTGATCGAAAACTCTTCTAACCCTAAAAAGTAATTTAATTGTAGTTGATCAAACCCAATTATTTCATTATTTCCTTTGGTGTGGGACACTTGAGCTTTTGATCAGCTTCATGTTTGAACTCATGTACTAAAATGAGCAAACAAAACAGATGGAGGGCGTACTAAAATATAAACAATACGATGGACCCCAAGTAGTTTGGTAACCATGGATATCCAGGTCAACAAGCAACCCACTTCAATTCCCTAAAATCACGGGGTTCTAGAATACCATCATTTTTGGGCAATTCTTTCCATTCCAACCGTTTTCCATGGCGTGGCCTATCAGAGTTAATTGTCATGGTGATTTTTTTATTTAATGGTCAACATGGGGCAACGTAATTGATGGATAGACAGGATCCACCAAGGTTAATTAGCACTTGACTCACGCTTTAGGAAAGTAACTCGGCTAACATCTGCCTCAAGGTAGGCCAGCCCGGTTCTTCTGTAGTTGTAAGCAAGAGGTGGAAATGGGCCGGACCCCTTAGGCTGGTCAGCCCTGCTGTTACTGTTGCCCCCACTGTGATACATTTAGCCCATGAATATAAATAAGCAGTTAAGGGATAGCCTGCTTGTGGGCCTTGAGAAATAGTCACATTCCGTTTCCCAAGACTCATTTCAAAATGGTCTGGACTTGATGCAGCCTAGCCAGTTCTCAATCTATTTCCACATATTTCAGCAGTAAAAACAACACCACATTACAACCTGTCTTCTTCTTTAGTCGGCAGTGGGTCCAGTTAGGGTCTAGTTATGATAACCTGAGAACAAACCATTTACTAAACGGGCCCTAAAGCCCAACCTAAACCCACCCTCAATGCGTACAAGTCAGGTAATGCATGCACCAGCACACATCCCAAAATTGCTTATGTGAAATATCAACCTAACCGTGGTAGATTCTACTACCCAATGATACCAACGGTCCATTCAATTAGTGTGCCTTGATATTAGAACTAGTGAGCCCAACCCCACGTGAAGGACTCCAACCTAGCCCCGTATTAATAATTTCCTTTGTTAAAGTGATGATTGCCATTCAATTATTATCTCATTCAAACACACCGAAGATAAGGGCGTGTTTACACTGAATTAAAAGTCAAGAAAGTAAAGAAAATAAACTCCTATTCCTCGATTGGACTTTTTTCCATGTTTTTAAATGCACTGGATGAAAAGAAATATATTTTCCTTGACTGACTTGCACTTATTTTCCTTGACTTACTACACCTCACGGATACCCTTTTTTATATATTTTTCGTACTTTTAACATATTCCACTCATTACTTGTTCATTCTAAATAATTAAAATGCGAGAGGAAACATGTTTTTATCAAAGTTATAGCAGCCAAACAAGCAACTAAAAAGGTGTTTTCTTTCCACTATGCTGATGTCAGCTTCCCGTTAGCTTAGGGCGTGTTTGGAACTGTTGTCTTCTATATTCTTCCACGAAATAAAAGAGAAAAGAGAGAACTAAGTTTTGAAAATATTCTTGAGTGTTTCTATAAGATCCCAAAGGCTTGTTGATTGTTGAAGGTAATATTCTATCTTTTTTCTTATATGATTTAAAATGCATCGAACTTGTTTCACATATGCTTGATAGGATGCATCCTCAATTGACTCTTTGTATTGATTGTCAACTGTACTATTTGAAGATGTTCATTAGCTTTGATAGATCTCTGAAGGACCAACATATTATTTCACATTTTCTATACTATGTTTGAAAAATGCACTTTTATCATTTCTAGTCGGAACTCACAAGATTGTTCAATACAGTATATATTGACATATATACGTCCCCAAATCGTGCAAACAAATCTCGCATCTGGTTCGGTAGACCCTGATTAAGAAAGGTGCGTAATTAGAGTACTAAGAAGCACTTAAAATCAAGCCATTATAAGTGGTCACTTTTAAGTCGGTGAAATGATTATTCTTATTTTTGTGTTTTGTAAAAACTTCTCTTGCTCATAAACTCATTTTAATTGATTGTAACATGTGTTATATCTAAGACTTCACTATAATATGTTGAATTGTTACATACACATTTACATATGTGAAATCCTCTAAAGAATCCAAATACATTGATATCAACTCACCTTCTGTACGTGTACCTGAATTCTTTTCCATACACATTGTATTCTATTATCATTTGCATTAATAAATAGAAAATATTTAAAAAGAATAACAGGTGAGTTGCCCATCTATCATATGAGATCTTATAGTAGTGAATCTAACTGTGATCGGTCCTCCAGTAGTAAATGGAATGAAAATGAAATTGCAGCTGCATTAACTGCGATTGAAGCGTCTGCGTATGTCATGGGAGTTGCCGAATATTATCGATGTTATTGTATAAAGGCATCACCTAGAGGTAGTCATATAGAGAAAAATAGATTCATAAATGAAATCATTAAGAAAAATAATGCTGACTGTCTAGCACAACTAAGAATGAGTCGGGATAAGTTTTTCGAATTATGCTCTCTAATTAGAGATAGAAATTTACTTTCTAATTCAAGGAGGTGTAGCTTAGAGGAACAGGTGGTATTGTTTCTTCATACTATCGGTCATAATGTTCGGAATCGTATCATTGGTAATCATTTTTCAAGGTCTAGTGAGACAGTTAGTCATTATTTTCATAGAGTTCTTGATGTTGCAATTAGACTGTATCGCAAATATATGAAGTTCCTACGTTTATATACTCCGAAAGAGATATCTGATAATCCTATGTGGTCACTATACTTTCAAGTAAAACAATTCTTATTACAAAAATAAATGAAATGAAGTGTGTGCTAAACAGTAATTAATAACCTAAAATTCATAATAAATTTCATATAGGATTGTATTGGGGCATTTGATGAGACTCATGTACTTGCATATTTGGCCAATGAAGCAAGCGTCACCTTTTGAAATCGAAAATTTTTTTTGTCTCAGAATGTAATGACAGCTTGTACTTTTGATATGAAATTCGTATACGTACTTGCGGGTTGAGATGGTTCGGCCTCTAATGCTCGTATTTTGCAGAATGCGTTAACCCATCAACCAGATTATTTCCTTGTTCCTTATGGTAAATACATATTGTTGTTGTTTTCTCTAAAGAGTAAGACAACGACAAATGTAATATCCTTAATATACATACCTTGGTTTGTGTAGGGAAAAACTATACGGTTGATGCAGGATATGCGCATTCTTCTGGATTTATGGCACCTTATCGAGGTGTCAGATATCATTTGAATGAGTTTCGTAAAGGACGAAAGCCTGCTAACAATAAATAACTCTTTAATTATCATCATGTATAGTTGCAAAATGTCATAGAACGTTGTTTCGGTCTCTTGAAAGGCCGTTTTCCTATACTACGTGTAATACCAAAGTTTAAGTTTATAACTTAAGTAAAGATTGTTATAGTTTGCTGTGTTATACACAACTTCATTCGTGTTTGTGGTGATGATGGTTTTTCAAAAAAGTTGAAAATAGTGCAGACAGTGATGAGAAAATGTTGTCATCTCTTGCGGACGTGACTGTGGCCGAAGAAGATCATACTTTATCTCGTGTGACTGATAGAGCAAGGGAAGAGTGGGCGAAAAAGAGGGATGTCATTGTAGATAAGATGTAGAATGATAGTCTCCCTCGGACCCGGCAGTAACATTGACTATTTCAAATTTCTGGACATGTATATTGTTGTTTTATGTAACAACATAATTTTTTTTATTTCATCTGTTATGTTTTGGGATAGGTGTTGAATTTATAGTTAAGGTGGTGATGGATCATGCTTGGATATTATTATAACAGATACTTATTCTGTTTGCTAACGGGTACATTAAATTTCTTGTTATTATCTCTGAATTATGTCAGGACATATATATGCAATGTTTGTTGATATTATGTTTTCCTATTCTCATTAACTGTTACTAATGCGTAGGTAAAATGAATTTTCTATGGAGTTCGTACAAGAAAAAAAAAAGTCTGTTTGAAACGGGTTCCCCTACAGTGATACATCTTCCCAAAAAAAAAAAATCAGCTACAACTCCGAGTAAACAATTTGGTAGCCAGAGTAAGAAAAATGTCACACCGAGAAAAATTAGAAAAAATACAGATAGTAAGAAATCAGGTCAGATTTAGTGGATGGACCCTATGGATAATGCACTAGTGGAACAAGTGAATCTTGGAAGAAAGAGTGATATTAGATTCAAACTTGAGGCATATAAGGGTACAATAACTGAAATCTCTGATAGATGTGGTGTTTATCTAGAGAACAAATACATCTCAAACCGCTTGCGTACATTGAAGAGATTTTATTGGGCCATGCAAGACTTGCTTAATGCTTCCGAGTTTGGCTAGGACAATGAGATGAAAATGGTGACAGCAACAGATGAAGTATGAGATGGGTACATTGCGGTAAGTAATACTTATAACTTTTTTGTATTATATGTACTCAATGAAAATTGTTGAAAAGTTTCTAACAAGATTCCATTAACTGTTGTTGCAGTCACATCCATTTGCTGAAAAAGTCTGTGAGAAATATATTGACATATACACTGATCTGGCATTCATGTTCGGCAATGACTGTGCCCATGGGTCATTTGCGAGCACTGCTTATTTGTCACCAGTTTCTGGTCGACGTTGATCTAGAAATGAATTCAATACTGACTCTGATTCCGATGATTATGAGAATGAGACAGTTCGCCTTTCATCTGATTTTGGGGATGACCACGACATTGGTTAAGCCATTCGTGCCAACGATGGATCACAGCGGGTACACAGGGTTAGGACAGTACCTGTAGAGACCTCTAGGGGCTAAAAAAAGCACTAACTCAACTGCTACAGGATTTACTCGAAAAAAAGAGAGGAGAAAGCCGAGTGATATCATAGGTGACAGAATGGATGAAGTGGCTGAAGCTGTCAAGTCTCTTACTATCACAATATCTCATGGCAAAACAATTACTAGACTCTAGAAAATGTTGGGTATACTTGAACAAGTTGATGGTCTCAGTCTCGAGGACCAAATACGTGCTGCCTGATTGATGCAGGTGGATCTTGTTAGCGCTGACTATTTCTTAAAGATGGGCCATGAGAGGAGAAATGAGTGGGTACAAAAACTCCTTGAACGTTGTGGCCCAGTCTGAAAATAGAAATTGTGTTTGTTAAACAGTAGTGAGGATGTTGGTGAAACTGAACTATTTCTTTGATTTTGTTGGTCTTGTATAACTGTTATGTTATAATGAGTTTGGATGGGTGGTGATTTTGGATTGGATGGGTGCTCAATGGAGCACAGATTATTCTGGTTATTTGTTAATTTTGGATTGTGGTGATTCTGATGGTTGCACCATTAGTAATTTAGATGATATATATATATATATATATATATATATATATATATATATATATATATCAACCTTTGCATTCTGATTTGTATAGATGTTACTACATTTCACTTGACTTTATATTATATATTGGGCAATGTATGTAGCTTAGTTAATGCAGTAACCTACATATAAGTCTGTCTGGATCTATTACAGAGGTTTTACCTACGTTTTTGGAGATGTTGCTTCTTATAATGTTTCAATATATTATATTAGCCAAATGCTATAGATGTTATAGTCTTTTACATTGTGTTGATTTTCTGCATCTGGTCAGTGTTGTTTTTTACGACTGGTTTCATATCATCATATTAGAACTTGTATAATTCTGCATGTAAGTAAACAAGATTAGTTAATAACTTTTTCCACAACAACCAGGATTTGAATCCATCACTCAGATGGGTAATATTATGTTAGTTTGGGTTTAAATGAAGGGTCCGTATCAGGTGAGAAAGACTATGTTTATTTTCTACAGAGAATTTCAATTTGGCTTTTTGTTTATAATATTCCATCTTAGTTTTCAAAAGTGTTGTTTTTATATCTATACTAGTTTGAAAAACTATTTCTTCAGACAATGCACATCCAAACTATCGTTAATTAGGTTTTTTTATAGGTACAAATGGGGAAATATTATGTGGTATTTGTCGGTGGGGTGCCTGGAATTTATGAGAAGTGGGAGCTTGCTCGGGCACAAGTAGAGGGATTTAGTGGGTATAAACACCAATCTTTTAAATCCTACGCAACAGCTGTGACAGAGTGGACGAGATTCAAGGTATGAATTTTATTTACGTATGCATTATTCAATTATTTTCTTCAATATTTTTTGGCTATGGCCAGCTTTATACACTATATTATATAACAAAATAACAGATGGACATTCGGCTTCAATGATTGTAGGCCACTTTGCAGAATGTTGGATCTTCCACCAATAGAGCTGGGCAACGGTTCGGGTTGGAACGGATTACATCCAACCCGATCTTATTCGGAATTTCAAAGGCTTGACCTAAATCCAATTAGATCCGAGACCCAATCCGAGTCACTAGACTCGGACAAATCCGATGCATGATTGGCCAGACCCGAACCGACTCCGACTCGGTCAGGGAAACCAAGTCGGATCGGATCGGGTACAATTCGGATGGTATAAACATTAATTCAATTGTTTCATGTGATGTGGTCCACTTTAGTCTTTAATATACTAAATTTTTGTGCCCATTGTCTAAAATAATATTTTAAAATAGACAAACGGGTTAGATAAAATACATATATCAAGGTGGGCCCCACATGACTTTGGAAGATTACAATCTACCATATACTTACTTTCACTGAAATTTAACTTTTGCGTGTGCAAGGTGCACTGCAAGAAATGGCAGTAGCTTGCCTTCCACGCAAGCACAACGTCCTTGTAAAGGATATTTTATTGACGTTTGCCATTTCTGTGGGTCTGATCATATGCTATATGTTATATCCAAACCGTCCATCCATTTGGCGAGCACTTCATAAGGCTTGAGACAAAAAATAAGACAGATCTAACTGTCAACTGGACCACATGAATTATTTAACGGTGAAAATCATTCCTTGTTGTTATTTGTGGTGTGGTCTAGATGATCTTTGGATATTGTTTATTTTTTGCATAATTCTCTATAATTTTCTCTAAAAATACATGAACGGTGTAGATATAATAAATACATCACTGTGGGGCCATATTACTTTGATCTCCTTTGAACCGTTCGTACAACTCGGAGCTCGAGGTGCGCCAGACGCCGGTACCCTGTACCAGAAATGGGCTGGCTACTCCCCTTGCCTCGGCCACTGGCTGGTGGTCGGTTCTTTGTGGGCCCCACCATAATGTATGTGTTTCATCCATGCCCTCTATCTATTTTTATAGATCATTTTATTTATGAAAAAAAAAATGAGGTATATTGAAATCTCAAGTGGACCACATTATAGGAAACAATGTCGAATGAACGTTAACCGTTAAAAACGTTTTGGAGGCCATAAAAGTTTTTGATCAAGTTAATATTTATTGTTTCCCTCCATCTGGCTCCTTATGACCTAATCAACGGATTAGATTTCAAATAAATAGTACAGTGGGTCTTAAGAGGATTATAATGGTGGATATCCAATCATTATTGTTTTCTTGTGGTGTGGTCCACCTGATATTTATATCCCTATCATATTTTTATATAAAGCCCTGAGATGATATGTAAAATGGATGAACGGAATGGATGAAACATATATATCTCTGGATCGGGTCGAATCAGATCCAATCGGATCGGATTACGGATCGGGTTGGTTCGGAACAAGGACTATCCGAATATGACTCGAAAATATTTCCGATCTGACTTATGCTACCCGATCCTGACCATCGGTTCTGTTCGAATTGGGTCTGATCGGGTCTGATCGGGTCGGATCCACCGGTTCGGGTATAAAATGCCCACCTCTATCCACCAATCCTGCAGCTCAGTACAGGGCGTCAACAATTAGTAACGAAGGCCTCACCAAAAGAGTTGAAAGTGAATTTGCTTCGTTTCATCGGTTGGCTTCCAGTGACAAGGATGAAGTTGGGGTACACCTTCTTGATTAGCTGAACTCAGAAGAGAATCAAGTTGATACGGAAGGAGGGATTATAAATGCCATTTTCAAAGTTCTTATTGGAGTGATGCTTATATACGCAGTGATATCTTAGTTTATTTCATCGCTGTGATGATAAGGATGTGGAACAATTGCTTCGTTGGACAACTGTGGCATGGAACACATAATCTGAGGACTCAAAAATAGCTTTTTTTTGTTTAACTTATGATAAAAAAAAATTTTCAACTTTTTTATTTTTTGTTTTTTTTTTAGTTAATGGAAATACATAATTAGGTATTTGTATTAAATGTATTATATTTCTGCTATCCGAAACCAGGTAATTATTTTTTGTTCTGGGGTATTTATGTGCTCTGGACTGCATAGATATTGGTCGGTTTTCTGTGGGCCACACCCTGACATATGTGCTTCATCCTCTGATGTTCGTCTGTACGAAACAGCCCAGATGCAGGACTCACATGAGAATCAGCTTTGATCCAGATCTTTTATGGCTCCAAAGTGTTTTCTACTGGTGTCGATTGATTGAGCACTGTATCCTGGACAGTTTGGATGAAACACATATATCGTATTGGTGCCCCCTAGAGCATCAAACACCATCCATTGGGTGGTGTCAAGTTTTAGTAGCCAATCCGTAGTCCATAGCAACTATTGTATGTGATCTGTGATATAGACTTTTCGCACTAGGGAGTCCGTTCCTTCAACAAACATTGAATTAGGTATATCTGCTGATTACATTTCTAAAGTCACTCTATACCAAACATTTTACTGATCAATGATAATACTCATGGATACAGTGTATAATGTCCAGAGTATACGCGTTGTACAATATTACATCACAATACAGTCCTATACTCGAATCCAAACATGCTCTTATGTAATGATTTTTTTTCTTTTTTTTTTACCCACTCCAATCACGCGCAAATGGAATTTATAGAACCCAAGACGAAATCTGCACCCTTTTAATGGTTTTATTTTTCCAACTAACACCTAATTTAGGTTACTCTCCACCCAAATTCCAAGAATTTCATAGTCCCACATTATTAAGAACATAGTTTTAGTGGTCCGAGTGACTACATGAAATTTAGCACTGTGGCTTCTCCACTATCCATAGGGGCTTTCTTTGTTGATTGAGAGTGATGCAGGAATGCACGTGATGAGGTCGAGCACCGTCTCCCTCAAGAGGATAACTATTTTGAATCCACGGAACTTCTCTAGACTCCTCATAGAGGCTTCTCGAATATACGAGAAAGAAAGTAAGCAAAATAAAAAATAAATTCTATAAAATTCGAAATTGATTAATGAATGAAATAAACGAGTTTACAAACCTTGAAATAGGGATATCAAGCAATGGGAGAGAAATTAGAAGCAAACTACAACTAAAACTCCTAAAAATCGCAACTTACTATAATTAGTAAACTTACTATTTATAGACGGTCGTGATGTCTATTAGTGCGCAAAGTTTTCAGCCAAAAATAGTAAGCGTCTTATTTGGCTTCACTAAGCTTAAGGAAACAATTGTCAATCTAGGGGTTTTTTGCAAATTCGGCTTGTTCTACCCCAAAATTAAGTATTTTACGTCCGATAACTCATTCTAGATTGTGAGATATGCTTGATATAAGGTCCGATGGTCTAGATTACTTCTGTCGTCGACCAGGCCTTTTCTGATCCATCTTGGCCATGAAACTGTCCGCAACTCGCTCTACATCAGAGAGTATTCATTTCATAGGTCCAATGGTGTAAGAGATGGTCGAAGAAAGAGTTATGGGGTGTCTTATTGGGTTAGGGCTTTAGAATGGAAAACGCTTGCGTCGTCGATTGCCCACTCATGCTGGCACTACCAACATGGCCACTATTATGTGGGCTCCACCATGGTTTATGTATTTTATCAACACCCTCCATCTATTTTTTAAGATAATTTTAGATACAATATTAAAAACTGAGGAGGATATAAATCTCAAGTGTACCATACCACAAGAAAACAAGGGTGATTGAACACCTGCAATTAAAAAATTCCTATGACCCATTGTAAAGTTTATCTTCCTCCTCCTCCTCCTCCTCCTCCTCCTCCTCTCTCTCTCTCTCTCTCTCTCTCTCTCTCTCTCTCCTTCCCTCATCTCCCGATTTGACTCGGTACTTTTGGCCGATTTGGACTCAGTCTGAATCAGTCCAAGGCATACCAGGCTCGGATTGGGTCAGGCATGCTGGACTTGATACCGAGTCAGGTTGAGTTTAGGTTTGGCATATTTCAAAACTAGATCGAGTTGGGCCAACCCTAATTCGGTCTGACTCGACTCAATGCCCAGCTCTACACCGTCCATACAATTTCCTGATCATTTAATGCCAAAACTGAAACAGATCAAAACCTCATGTGGACCATACCAAAGGAAACAATGAGGATAATGATGCTCTCCCTTTAAATCTTCTTATGCCCCATCCGTACGTTTATTTGTCATATCCAATATGTTTAAAACGTCCAACAAAATCAAACCCCATTATTTCATTATTTCCTTTGGTGTGGGGCACTTGAGCATTCGATCTGCTTCATGTTTGTAATCATTCCTAAAATGAGCAGACAAAACAGATGGATAGCGTTGGGCCCCACATAGTTTGGTAACCATGGATATCCATGGTCAACAGGCAACCCGCTTCCCTAAATTCGCCGGGTTCTCGAATACTATCATTTTTGGGCAATTCTTTCCATTCAACCGTTTTCCATGGCGTGGCCTATTAGAGTTACTCGTCATGGTGATTTTTTAATTGAATGGTCAGCATAGGGCAACGTAATCGATGGATAGACAGGATCCACCAAAATTAGTAAGCACATGACTCATGCTTTGGGGCCTGTTTGGCCGGACCGATCCCACGGTATTAGGAGGGATGGGATCATGATATCCCGGGATATGCATGACGAGCCAAACAGACCCGGTGAACCTGTCCCGGGATATAAGCAATCCCATGGATCTTCAAACAATCCACTGACTTCATGCATATCCTGGGATATCCTGGGACAAAGCAATCTCATGCTCTGGAAAGTAACTCGGCAGACACCTGACTCAAGGCAGGCCATCCCGGTTCTTCTGTAGTTGCAAGCAAAAGGTGGGAATGGGCCGGATCCCCTGGGCTGTTCAGCGCAGCTGTTACTGCTGCCCCTACCGGTGACACATTCAGCCCATAAATATAAATAAGCAGGTAAGGGATAGGCCTGCTTGTGGGCCTTGAGAAATAGTCATGTTCTGTTTCCCAAGACCCATCTCAAAATGGTCTGGACTTGATGCAGCCTAGCCTGTTCTCAATCTATTCCCACGTGTTTCGTCGGGAAAAACAAGCCCACATTACAACCTGTCTTCTTCTTTAGTCGGCAGTGGGTCCAGTTAGGCTCTGGTTATGGTAGCCTGAGAACAAACCATTTACTAACGGCCCCTAAAGCCCAACCTAAACCCATCCCGATCCGCATGTGAAAAATAGCTTTTCTAAACCCACCCCCAATGCGTACAAGTGAGGTAATGCATGCGCCAGCATACATCCCAGCATTGCTGTCAAATATCAACCTCACCGTGGTAGATTCTACTGCCCAAAGATAACGGCGGTCCATTCAGTGTCCCTTGATATTAAAACTAGTGGGCCCAACCCCACATGAAGGACTCCAGCCCAGCACCATATTAGTAATTTTTTTTTGTTAAAGTGATGATTGCTATTCAGTTATTATCTCATTCAAACACGCCGAAGACTTAAGGGCGTGTCCGGACTGAATAAGAAGTCAAGAAAGTGAAGAAAAGAAACTCCTTTTCCTCGATTAGACTTTTCTTTTTTCATGTTTTTAAATGCATGGGATGAAAAGAAATACGTTTTCCTTGACTTTCAACACCTCATGTTGATTGCTCGTCAGTGAAAACCGTGTACCCCTGTTTGTACACTTTTCATACTTTTAACATATTCCCCCCATTACTTGTACATTTTAAATAATTAAAATGCTAGAAGAGCCGTGTTTTTTATCAAAGCTATAGCAGCCAAACAAGCCACTGACAGGTGTTTTCTCTACACTGTGTTGATGTCAGCTTCACGTTGGCTCATGTTATGATTTTTTCTTTTTTTTTTTAGGACTCGCTCCAATCAGGACAAACCAAATTTATAGGACCCAAGATGAAATCTGCACCCTTTTAATGATTTTATTTTGCCAACTAACACTTAATTTACGCTACTTTCCACCCAAATTCCAAGAATATCATAGTCCCACGTTATAAAGAAGATAGTTTTAGTGGTCCGAGTGACTACATGAAATTTATGACTGTGGCCTCTCGCTATCCATGGGGCCTATCTTTGTTGACTGAGAGCTATTCATTTTATAGGTCCAGTAGCTTAAGAGGTTCCCAACGACCTGATCTTGCTAAGATGAACGTTTGCACTAGGATTCATTCGATCATCCAAATGCAGCCTTGGAATGTTTGGTACTGGTATAAGCTATTTGCGTTAACCATCCATTTTCAGGTCAAGGTGGGGCCCATAAGATCACCCAATCAATTGGATTTATCACCGACGTCTAGACGAATGAATGGTTCCGATTACATATTGGTTGGTTGAGATGCACTAGAGACTACTATTTCTGGTAGTCCTGCGGGTTATTCTTTTGCTTTTGTCTGTTTTTCCGGTGGGTTGTTGGAGCAGCTTTCAATTCTCTACATCCTTTTTCTCAAACTTAGGCTAAACTTCTTCACATTAATTGAAACACTCCCATTCCTATTTATGATATCTGTTTGTGTCTCTATTTCCATCTCTTTTTCAAGGAAAAAAGAACAATAAGAGAGAGAGAAAGGAAAACTAAGCTTGCGGTCTTTACCCGACTACTCTGAACTTCTCCCTCTTCACCAGAGGATTTTCATCTGATTCTTCAACTTCTACCTTTGGGTTTCTTGGTTCTTTATAAGTTGAAGCTGAAGTTGAATTGTCTCTGTGTTTCTCCTTGTTTTGGAATCACAGTTCAAATCTATTCTTTTGTTCTGTTTTTCCATTTTTGTTCTTCTTCTTTCTATTAGTGATGTCTGAGATTTTAAAGCCCAATGGAAATCATGAAATATCAATGGAGGAAGGAGTGAATGGGAATTTAAAAGAAGGTGATGCTGTTTTAAGTAAAGATGGGGATTCTTCTTTCACTGCTTTGAAAAACAGCAGAGGATGGAGTTCTCAGTTCTCTGTGTCATTCCTACAAAAGGTGAGTTCCCCTTCTTACCTTTGTTTCTTTTGCAGGCTTTCTTAGAGAAACTCAATTCCATTTACCTTTTTATGACTTTTTACCGTTAGATAATGAGTTTATAGGTCTTGAATCTTTCAGATCCACTTGGGTTTTAATACAAAACATCAGTTTCTTCATTGGAATTGATATTGAATCTCAATGAAATTAAGTTTTGGATGTAAAACCAATAGTAATTCGTATTCTCTCTTATTGGTGATAGATTATACTGAAGTTTTCTTTGTGTCTGAGTAGCTGATTGCAGAAGTATTCGGGACGTATTTTGTGATATTTGCTGGGTGTGCGTCTGTTGTCGTTAACCTCACCAAAGGGTCAATTACATTTCCCGGGATCTGCATCGTGTGGGGCCTTGCTGTCATGGTCATGGTCTACTCAGTCGGCCACATCTCTGGCGCCCATTTCAATCCGGCGGTCACCATTGCATTCGCTACTAGCAGAAGATTTCCATGGAAACAGGTACATATAGTTTAGTAATGAAAGCATTTCCTACTCCTCCGAGTCGTCTCGAATTCATCCTGAGTTCGATCCAGTTCGGCACCACGAATCATCATAAAAAATATGCCGGACTTGGTCTGACTCGAACAACTCATCCCAACTCGGCCCAGTCTCGATTCGACTCAGGTCTGAATCGGAAACGGATTGGTTACTCCCCCTGACACTAGCCCGGTGGCTGGTGGTCGGTGCTATGTGGGCCCCACCATGATGTATGTGTTTCATCCATGCCGTTCATAAAATTTTCAGATCATTTTAGGGTTTTGTCCCAAAAATTAGAGGGATATAAATCTCACGTGGACCACACCACAAGGAAAACAATAGTGATTGGATATCCACCATTAAAATCATCCTAAGGCCCACTATACTGTTTATTTGACATCCAATCTGTTGATTAGGTCATGCAGACCTAGATGAAGGGAAAAAACAGAGATCAGATTGATCCAAAACTTTTATGGCTCCCAATTGTTTTTAATGGTCGACGTTCATTCAACACTGTTTCCTGTAATGTGGTCCACTTGAGATTTGGATATATCTCATTTTTGGTACCATATCCAAAAATGATCTAGAAAAATAGATGGACGGCATGGATGAAACACATACATCATGGTGGGGCCCACGGAGCACCAACAACCAGCCATTGGCTGGTGGCAGGGGGAGTGGCCAATCCGTCCCCGTCTGAATCGCCAACTGATAATTACCATTGATCATGCAGTCAGGGTCACATGATTAGCTTGATTATTGGGATATTATGGGAGCCATCAATTGGACGGTGTAGATTGTTGGGTACGTGTACTTAGACGGTTCTGCTCATAAGCAAACGTACAGCTTCCCAATGGTCAGGACTCCATGCAATCGCGGCCCTTTGTTCAGTGATCCCAAAATTTTTGTGATTGTTCCTCAATTTAGACAAACGGACCCTTGGAATCTCCCATGTTGGATGATCATGATACTGTATACTCTAGTATTTAATCCTTTATCCATGGGACATAGGTTTTCTGTATTCTCTTTAACTCTTAACCATGTATTTTCAAGCCATCATATTCAACGACTTGGATCTGTTGATCTGTATGATTACTGGGGCATCCCTATCCAAGTTGACCTTAGCAAATTTGACGGTTTAGAGATGAGCTTAGCACACCGTAATTCAGTGAACCAATATGGAGGCAACGTCACATACACCATATATATATATATATATATATATATATATATATATATATATATATATATATATATGATTTATAGATAGTTGGCTGGTGTGAGAAAGTTCGGATTACACGGAAAGCATGTTTAAAAGTTATTAAAGTTTTTATAAGAGCCATATATAACTATGGCTAAATCTCACCACATCTTGCCTCCACCTATTTACCGACGCACAGGATTCGTGCCTAATTCTCATCCAGCAATGCATGTTGAGAGATTCTAGTGTTGAGTTCAAAGCATTTCTGACCGTAGATTTTGTTTTAGTTGGGAATGTTTAGATTGATTGGTATCATAAAGGCTCAAATTCTTGGGATTTTGGGTGGTGTTTTATAGGTCCCAGCTTATGTATCAGCTCAGATATTGGGAGCGACGCTAGCGAGTGGAACGCTGCGCTTGTTGTTCGGAGGGAAGCATGAGCATTTCCCAGGAACGATTCCAGCTGGATCTGACTTGCAATCGCTTGTTCTTGAATTCATTATCTCCTTCTACCTTATGTTCGTCATTTCCGGCGTAGCCACCGACAACCGAGCGGTAAGTCTCTTACGATTTTGTAATTGGGGTTTGGCTAAATTAGGAAAGAGAGTTTTTTAGTTTGACAATCTGCAATGGTCCATCATCGTGTGACTAAACCGTTTCTACCATCCAATCGACGCACGTCGCATGATTGATGGGTGTTCCCTTGAATGGGAGCATTGGCCGATTGTTTGGTATACGTGCACCTCAATCCAATCCATCCAACTTGTGGGGACCACTTTGAATAGGTAATAACCGAAATACCAGTTGGATCTGATAGTCTTTTGTTCTCCAATTAATGGCATCTGTTTGTTGATTTTGGACCAGCGACCTAATTTCATTGTACCCGTCCATTTGATGGTCACACATCAAAGTGATCATACGTGTGATTTTGGAAGCCCATTCCATGGCGACCAAACTCTGTTGGGACCACGATGATGTATATGTTTCATCCATGCCGTCCATTCATTTTGCTAGCTCATTTTAGCAAAAGGTGTTAAAAACTAAGCAGATTCAAAGCTCATGTGGACCACACCACAGGAAACAATGAGGGCAATGACGCCTACCATTGAAACGTTCTTAGGCTTCTTAACCCCAAGGTGATATTTATTTGTCATCTTCATAAGGTTTGACAGACCAGGATGAAGGAAAACACAAATATCAGGTTGATCTAAAACTTCTATGTCCCTAAAGAAGTTTTTAACGGTGGATGTTCAAGCCCTATTCTATCCTTTGGTGTGGTCAACTTAAGCTCTCGATTTGCTTCATTTTTTGTCTCATGCCCTAAAATGAGCTTTCAAAACAGATAAACGATGTGGAGGAAACATATATATCACAGTGGGTCCCATGGAATTTGATCACCCGTTTCCATGTTTTTGGACTTCAAAGCTCGTCCGACTCGCGTGGACCAGTTTGGCCCCTAGGTTGAGTCTTGACTCAGACGAATTAGCCAGTCATCCCTATTTTGAGTTCCAAATCATGGTGCCAAACCGGATTTGACTGGACTGAGTCCTCCATACATGGTCTGGGGTTTGTGCTGATGTACATGCATGCTACTCGTAGGTTGGCTTTGTGCATGTGTATGGCGATCATACTCTGGCAACCTATCGAACAATCGGTGGTAATTCAGTATTCAGGTTTGGCTGATTAGGACAGTTTGTGGGCAGCGACTCACAAACGGTCCATCGATCAGATAGCTTCCGCTCTGCCAGCTTGTTTTGCCTATGCTATGCTACGACTGATCAGGATCACTAATAATCCATCCCCACTGGGGTCCACATGTAAAGATGATCGGATGATCAGAATTGTCCATCCCACGTGCACTATAATAGATGGGCCTCGTTAAAAAAATTACATTGAACTGACTATTGCCACCAATGATATGTATATCTGAATCTGGACCGTTGAAAATAGATTTTTCAATGGCTAATCATAATTCCACAAATCAATGGCCAAATTCACCGTTTTAGTGTGATTCGGTGGTTAGATTGTCTGACCATGTATGCATGTGGGCCACAGAGGACGGCACTTGCTGGCATTCGTGAGCAGCAATGCAGGTGTAATGAATTCCATCGTTTGATTGGTGTCATTTGATTAGACTGTAGAAATGCGACGACTACCATTCTTTTAAGCGTCCGCAAATCGGAACAACTCGTTCTATTTTTAATTCTGAGTCATGGTGTCAAATTGGATCTGGTCCAACCAAGTCCAAGTCAACTCAGAAAAGACCCCTAGGACTTGTCCGAGTCTTACTACTTTGATTGTTGTTACCCTTAACCCTCCTACTCTCCCACATGTGCCAAAGCGTGCAATGTGAGGACCGTTCATTTGGTGTTCCCCATTGCACATGTGCCGTGGCCCAAAATCAGGCGAGGTATAGCTCATTATCAGGTGGACATATGCATATGAAAGATATGGACGGATAAAACAGGACTGACCAATTGTCCACGTTTGACCAAATGGCCAGTCCCGGTTGATTTTTTGGGTCATAGCTACTACCAACAGGGGGCCATCCGATGCAATGTCTGGATCTCACGAAGACAATGTGTTTATTTGTTGTTTCTGAAATTGCAGATTGGAGAACTAGCAGGGCTTGCAGTGGGAGCTACCGTCTTATTAAACGTGCTTCTTGCAGGGTATTTATCAATTTCCTGTCGAATATCTGTCATAACACATGGGGTTAATAGCACCTACCTCCCCTTGCTAACTGCCCCCATTTTGGATTATTACAGATACCTCCACCAAGTTTCATGGTTTTAAGAATTCGATGAGCCCCTTGTAACTCATCTGAGTTGCTCGGACTCTGGTGCATCCGATCTGGCTCAATACCACGAGTTGCCCAGATGAGCCATCCCCAACTCAGCTGAGTCAGGCCGTTTCACTCCTGACTCAGGCGCATGTGGGCCACCACATGAATTTTAAGGTTTTTGAATAGTTATCTATTATTTTCAATAGTGTAGCCCACTGAAAATTTGGGCATCCAAATTTTAGTGGAGCTACCTTGTTGGAAGGATTGGATGCCATATATACATAACTGTGGACCCCACATACAGGAAAAAACAAACTTCTCATCAGAGGGTATTATCATCATTTGGCCTAACAGAGGGGGGTAACTGCAATAATCCAAGAAAGATCGGGGAGGAAACTGCAATTAACTCTAGTACATAAAGAACCTGGAATGCGTTTACTGAAGAAGCTGCCTTGTATGTTCACAGTCTAAGAACTCCTTTGCACTCATGATACGTTTTATATTTTGACAGGCCTATTTCTGGAGCGTCCATGAATCCAGCAAGGAGCTTGGGACCCGCAATCGTTGCCAACCGTTATGAAAGTTTATGGGTTTATATAGTGGGGACCATATCTGGGACGGTGTTAGGAGCATGGGCCTACAACCTCGTCCGTTTCACCAACAAACCCCTGCGTGAGATCACCAAGAGCGGCTCTTTCTTAAAAAGCTTGAGGAGTAACGGCTCCAATTGAAATTATTACAAGAGAGAGGCTACGAGGAGGTCTCTGCATGGGGTACACCACTTTTCAATTCTGACAAGTGGGCCCATGATTCTGCAATCCGTACCGTCCATTTATTTTCAGTTGAACGCGAGCTTTTATTGCTTTCCACTTCCTTACTATATATTCGTAGGGCATAGATTGAAAGGTGAATGTACTCATATTGAGGAGGATTTTGGGTCCTTAGTCCATCCATAGTGGGATGAAAAGACGATGGTCTAGATAACCTTAGCGTGGGCCCCACTTTTTAGAATCGAAGAACTGGTCTCATGCTTAGAAAGGAGGCCGGTAACAATTCCCATAATTTATCCACACACAGATTTCTGTCGGTTAGGATTCAACTTACATTCAAAAGAGATTGATATAATTTTAAAATGCTCTTCTTCTTCTTTCCTTTCTTTCTTTTGGCATGTATTGCATGTGAATTTCAGAGACCAAGCTTTTTTTATTTTTTTTATTTTTTTGTGCATGAATTGTATAATATGATTATTTGAAATTTGAATAAATCCTTATATATCCAGATGTAGATATGGTGTCCATTTCACATGAATATCAAACCTTGTGCTCACAAGGTTCGCAGTGAAGAGTGAGAATAGATCATTGTTTTCTGTGAGGATTCCTAATATCATACAAAGGGCGTAGCAAAAAATTGCTACGCACCTCTTTTGATAAACATACATCACGTGAGTTTAAAGTAACAAGTTCCCTAGGGAATTTGAAATCACCATTTTCTCGATGAAAAATGAGGGAATTATATTGAGGTTCTTTAGGTCCTCTTTCGGGACTAGAAGTGACCGGGCGTCTCTACTTGCTAGGGCCCGCTTTGTGAGATAGTCCAATGATTTCACCGGTGCCATAAGTCATTGACATGTAATCATGCTTTAAATATGATCCTTGCCTTTGATTTTTAATAGTCAAATGAGAGCAATTGAAAATTTCCTTTGCATTGTTTTTAATTCATCTATAGATACTGATTGTAGCAATCATTCATTTAGTGCAATGTTCATATGGTGGCCCATATAATGCAACATGGGCCATCTTGATCAATGGTACAGTCAGCATATCAGCCATAGTGGACCCCAACATATTCCGATCTTGACTCTCCACAAAAAAAAAAAATAATAAATAAATAAATAATCCATCTGTTTACACTCATTTTCTATTAGTTTGATTCGGGTTTTGTGCTGCCTTGGGTCATTTAGCCCAGCCCATTGATAAACGTTGCGGGCTGGACAGATCACCTGATCCCTTTACTTAAATGGGGCCACATCTTCTAGCTTGATTTAGCTTGGCCCAAACCCACCTCAAAAGCAGGTGTGGCTTGGGCTATAAAATCTGGTTAGTGAGTTTTGTACGTTATATTATACTGATTAGGATTGTCTGATGATTGCACTGTTATCTTTTTTCCAAAATTTGAGCCTTATGGTGAATAGACTGGGCAGATCATCAGATGCATACGCCCCTTGTATGGTATACTCATGAGAAGATAAAATTTTCTTTGGCTGAGGTGAATGGTAGTATAGTGCAATTTCTCAGCTGGAAATTTCTTGGGAGATTTAAATTGAGTTTTTTCTCAGGATATTATCATAAAAATCTCACTGACGATTGATAAATAGGTCAGGCTCAGGCCTACGTTTTCAATATTTCAAAGAACGGGCTGATTTATGAGTATAGCGGTTGGACTTAGGCCCGTAAATGAGGGTTGCATTACTAAATTTGTTGGCCTTTGTCTGACTTTTAGGCCCCAATAAAAATCATTTCATTTAGACACCACGCCCGACTCTGCATTTGAAAAATCAAAGCTAGGGGGCCTGACTTGACCCATTTGATTGTACTCAAGTGGGTCAACCGATCCAACCAGAACCAGCATGACCACACTCAAGTTTAAGAATAGAACATGAGACTAAAGGAATGCCAACCCTAATAATTTCTGGTTCAACGATAACATGCATACATCAGTTATCTGCTTCTATAGTTACCAAATGTATTAATTTACTTCGGGTTTTGGGCTGGGTCAGCTAGGATCACTCAGCCCAAGCCATTGGTAAGCTATATGGGCGGGTCATGTTGACTAGGAACCAACATGAGTCCAATCCATTTACTTAGATGGGCCACATTTCATACTCGCACCCCACCATGCCCATTTAGCTTGGCCCAATCCCACCTCAGAAGCGTGTTGGGCTTGTCGACCTGTGGGCCGAACCGTTTCTCCACTGTGCCTATTCAAAGGAATCCATAGCAGCTCAAATCTTTTTTTTTTTTTTTTGTTAAGCTGAAGAAATGTTTGTAATTCCTAGCCTCTGATTTCTGTTCAAGCTGAAACATTAGTTAGGAATTCGAATTCAATCTAAAAAGCAGGTTTATTTATTTATTTATTAGGCATTGTCCAAAATCCAAACAGTCAGTAATACACAACTGTTCTGTCCATAGATTGTAAGTTGTTTGATTAGGCATTGTCCAAAATCCAACCAACCAGTAATTCACAAGTGTTCCGTCCATAGATTGTTTTTGGACGGTCAAAAATAGTTCAGACCAAGGTCCTCCAGGGGAAAAAGAAGAATAAAAAAAAACTGGATCAAATGGTTAAAAACACCAGATCACTGCATTGTTTGAGCGTGGGCCCATCAATGAGCTGGCCTATCAATTGCTCGGCAGAGCCATAAAAGAGGTACCATTCACCTAACGGAATACCACGTGCACGGGCTTTCAGTTCTGAAAATGGGGCCCGTGATCCACTTGCCCATTGATTTGCTGTACCCCACATTAATGGATAGACCAATCTACTGATTGGTTATATTTCTGAAGAGAAATGAAAAATGGTCCACGTTCAACTGAAGAAAGGCTGAAAGAAAGATGGATAAAATCTTCTAATGAGGGAGAGTTTTGATGATGTCCTTCGATGGCCAGCTGCAAACAGACGAATGGCGTGAATCTCTCGACCATGGTCCGTGTGCGAAATGTAAAATAGAGTACATATGCCAAAATTCTGGAGGATGGGATGCAATTCCTTCCCTTTGAAAAAAAAAAAAAAAAAAAAAAATTCATTTTTCACTCTTTTAGGAAGGATTGGTCAAACAATTTTTACCATTTGCAAGTTTTGGTAATCTCAAGTCCAACTTGAAGCGCATGGAATTGTAATTAAGTGTACTAGAGCCGTTCATAGCCAAATGTCTGACACGTGGCCGGTTGGACTCTAGTCCTCAATCACAGTGTGTGTTATCCGTGGATGGTCAATGATTGAAAATTATCTTTGCTTCTGCAATCTGATGTAGAGCGGGTCGCGGACAATTTCATGGCCAAGATGGATCAGAAAAGGCACGGTCGGCGACAGAAGTGATCTGGACCTTCTGACCTTAGATCGGGCGTATCTCACAATCTGGAATGAGTTATCCGACGTAAAATATATGATTTGGGGTAGAATGAGCTACTTTAGCCAACCAACCCTGCTACGTCGGGTTGCGCAGCCCGGATTTGCGAGAAACCCCCTAATCGACGGTCGTTTCTTCATTTTAATTTTATTTTTACTATAAATAGTAAGTTTTAGTTTGAGTATAACTTTTCATCCGTTGGGCTTTAAGAGTTGTGTCCAACATGAAAAGTGCTTAGGATAATTAGGAGAACGGTTTGGTGAAGCCAAATAGGACACTTACTATTTTTGGCCAAAAACCTTGCGCACTAGTAGACATCATGACCGTCTATAAATATACTATTTATAGTAAGTTGCGAATTTTAGAAGTTTTAGTTGTAGTTTGAGTCTGATTTCTTTATTATTGCTTGGTTCCTTTATTTAAAGGATTGTGAACTCGATTTTGAGAATTCATCAATTAATTTCAAATTTATTAGAATTTATTTCTATCTTCCTACTTTCTTTTCTCGTGGATTCGAGAAGTCTCTGTAAAGAGTCTAGAGAAGCTCCATGGATTCGGAGTAGTTATCCTTGAGGAAGACGGTGATCGACCTCATCACGTTCATCCCTGCGTCACAATCCTTCCAATCGCTTGACACTTTGATAAAAGACTCAACTAAGTAAATTTATTTATTTATTATTATTATATATTTTTTTAAGAACACACTTTTTCAGAAGAGCCAATTAGGAGAGATCTCGGCTTCACCAAAGACAATGCAACTCTTACTGTGGGATTAACCTTGATGTATGTTTTATATCCACACTGTCCATCCATTTTGTTAGATGATTCAAATCTTGTGTAGACAATATTATAGGAAATAGTAGTCACTAAACATCCAACCATTGACAACTTCCTATGTGCCACCATAATGTTTTTGCAATACTTATTTACCATCCAACCTGTTGATGAGGCCACGTGAACTTGGATGGAGGAAAAAAAAGAATATATATTAGCTTCATCCAAAACTTTTTTAGTTCATTATAAGTTAATATGCCCTAAAATAATACAGATAAATAAATAAAATGAATCGATGACATAGATATAGAATAAATGCAACAAAATGGCCCCCGCAATAAGTGTGGCACGGTCTTGAGTAAGGCCATGCCAGCACCTGATTCTCTTCTTTCCATATATTGAAGTTTTTAAAAGAAAAAAGGAATAGAATTTTTTTTTTTTTTTTTTTTTTTTTTTTTTTTTTTTTTTTTAAATACAGGTAAAAGAGTTTGTCAAAATCAATGATTAAAAAAGGTACTTTTACACAAATATTTTATAAAAAGTATTTAAAAATAATTTCATCTAAAAATGGACGTAAATTGTACCCTACTCCCGTACCTCTTTAGCCATGAATGGGCAGGCCCACCGTGATGTATGTGTTTATCCATGCTGTCCGTCTCTTTTATCAGATTAGTTAAAAGTATGAGCACAAAAATGAGTCAGATCTGCTCAAGTGGATCATACTAGAGATGACTCTTGTATTTAATGTGACTTGCATTTGGTGTGGTCCACTTGATCATTAGGTTTACCTCATTTTTGTGCACATTCATATGAGAGGAGGGAGAGACGGCGTGGATAAACAAATACATCAGTGTACACGCCCACATAACTGTCCATGTACGGCAAGGGTTGGTCCACGGTCGACTTTCCTAAAACACAAAGTCAGTGTACGGACGCATGAAGAAAATATCATATATTATTTTAAAAGTGATTTTATTCAAGCCCTCTCATAGAACGTACCGATTGTTTTATTATCAGAAAGCCCATTTACCACGTGTATGATAATTCATGAATACCTCAATATAACCAAGGTCAGAATTGCTTGTGACCAAGTACATAGAATCCTCGTCAACCCTGACGTGGCCAATCAAAAGTTGTTGTACGGGCCTAAAGTGGCGAGGGTAAGATCACCATTTCAGTCAGGAAATTTGAAAATTGAAGAAGTGATTTGCCGGCCTCTCGTCCCATTGGTCGACGTAATTCATGCAATTCGCCCGTTCTCCGGACGGTTGAAATAGTAACCATGTGAGGTCACTGCCGCTTTAGCAACAGTGGTGAGTGGCCGGTGACTCATCCAGTCATCCTCACCAAATGTAGTGGTCACGTACAGCCAATCAGGCCATTGAAAATGTGGGACACATGGTGGGCAGAACAAACCTCTAAATTCACAATCATCAAAATAACCATTCCATCTTATTGAATAGTCGGCCTAAAATATTAGGTGTATGGAACAGGACTGATCGGGGTCAACCACTCTTATTACATTTTTAAATATTCTTCATCTTTTAAAACTCATTGGTTAACTCAGTGTGAGTCTGAACCTTTCAACTCATATCTCCTGCAATTTTCTTCTCCAAGTGTCTCAGAAGATGACAGTGGTCCACTGGACCATCAAATCACTCAGCTCCCAATCTCCCATCATTAGCAACGACTGGGCCAATCAGGTAATGATGGGCCCTTCCGTGCATCACCTAACCCAAAGAGAACAAATCATCACCGCACAAATGACAGTGCATCTGAGATCTGATCTAATGATTCAGTAGTCCAGCAGATTACTGAATAGTAGCTAATGGCGTGATTATCTTGTACAAACTACAAAACCAGTTGCTAGTATTCTATTAATTAATGAGAACTACTCCAGTGCTCTCAGAGTCCTCTAAATTATCGTGCTCCTGGTTGCATTGTTCAGTTGGACAGTTCAATTGAACCATCCATCCGTCTATCATGTCAACAATACATTTCATCCAAAAACCACTGAAATCAGACAATCTAATTCATTCTTGATTGGATCTTGTTTTCGACGGCTATCCGTTTTCTACTCCATGGATGGGATGGTTAAGTTTGTCTAATGAATTTGTTTCCTTAGAATCATAAGCAATCCATGATGAGTCCTAACAAATAAACGGACCAGATTGTTGATTGGTCCTATTTCTGTATAAACGATATTGACCATTCATATTAAAGTTCATGGATCAAATGGTTAATATTTGTGAGATTGGTAGAATGCTAACATGGTAGCCCATGAAATATGCACTGGAACAAATGAACAGTCTGGATAGGTAGATTGCATTATCTATGTGTCCAAATGCAACTAGAAGCTCTATAACTTATAGTGCTCCTGAGAACACTGGAGCACTTCTCTTAATTAATTTATTTTAAGGCCATCCCGGTTTCAAAATCTCTTGTCGTGCGTCGGCATTGGAAGCATCAGCTATCAAATGCTTGCTTTTAGGGCTGAAAGTTTATTTTAATTACCACTAAATATAATACAATTACAACGTGATATAATTATAATATAATACTTATGAAGTAAAATAGAAGAAGAGAGATGATGACTTAACCTTATTTGCCACTACAAAGAGGAGCTGGGTGATAATAAAATGGTGGTGACCCATCTCCAATGCTCGGGGCAAACATTTAGGGCAATTGGGATGGTCCAAATCATGGGCCCCATTGTGAAGGGAGCATAGGTTGAAAATCATACTGATTGGACAGTCATAGCCATCTACCTTTGATGATTAATTCGAATTCAAGCCACTTTAATCTTATCTGTCCATTCATAGCCATCAAAATGAGATGGTGGCAATGATTAGATGACTACATCTTTTGTGATTCTTTGTGTAAGTTATGTCTATAGAAGGCCCAGATCATTTGGACGGTCTGGATTCATGTAAATGCAGTCTAGGTGAAAGCTGGATTAATAAAAATGGTGGTGAACTATCATCTTAATCAATCTCTAATTAGATTCCTTAATAAGAAAGGGTGAGAAAGTGCGGACCTTCCTCCTGTCATATGGTGTGATGACAGCCTGCACATTCTCAGAAAGTTTACCACAGACAATTGCCTGATGAGTTATTTGATACTCTGGCCGCTTATAGCAGTTGATACACAAGCGCTTAGAAAAGGTGCACGTGTCATATATTAACTCAAAATAGACACTGTGGCTAAATTACAGTCCTAAAATCGCATTCTGAACAATCCTAATCTCTGATTTGTAGGCACTTTTTCTACTGAAATAAAATTATTAGATATTTTTCATTCATGCTAGAGTATTTAAACATTTTTTTTTTAAAAAATTCAAACTATCCCATTGAGATAGGAACCGGAATGGTACGCAACCGCACCTGTTACAGATCTGTGGGGATGAACATCCACTCCTTAAATAAGCCCGGTTCAAAACGCAGGTGGTCCACACCATTCACCTCTTGATGACAGTAGATACAACACCTGAGCTCAGTGGGGTCTACATCCAGTCTACCCATCACGTTCACCTTACGTCTCCAAAGGTGCCCCACTCAAGTCATTATCAAAAGCACACATGATGGTTAAAGTGTAAGGCTCCTATTAGGTGGGCCACATATGACCAATGGTTTTAACTTGATTTTTGAATTATTCAAATTGAGCGATCCAATGGGCCACACTAGTCATGATCAGTATAGATAATTAGTTTGGTGTGGTATGTTTGAACAGTAATTCTATACATAATTATTAAGATGGATATAAAATTATACAGTGTGAAGATTCTATAAGGGGAGAAGTGTGATGGATCAGTTTTTTCAAATTTATTTTTTTCTATAAATATGTCTTGAATTTTTCACGAACATAAAATGAAACTAATAACATAAGGTGTGGAAGATTAGAATATTCCCTCTCAACAACTTCGTAGCATTGAATTGAACTGACCTCCCACATAGGTACACATTTAGTATTTTACTTAAGACTCTTCATTATTAATGTATAGATGATTCATTTATTATGCTATTGAATTAAATAGAATGGATGGCACAAACAAAGAACAGTGGAACCATAAGGTACAGATGTTGTACCCACTACCTTACGGGAGTCATCGTCAAGGTGCTAGTAGGTAATTGTATTATATTTTAATCATGTTATATTTTGAAATTTGTACATTGCTACATTGGTATTGATTCTACTGAATATTGATAGGGTCCAAAAATCTCATTTTGAAATAAATGTTGGGATTCCTGCAGCTATTTTCAGACGGTGAGAAAGAAGTGTCTCTGTAGGCACTGGAAATATAGAACCATGGGATATCATTTATTTTTAACCATCCAATAAATTATGTGATGGTCAGATAATCAAATAAGTGTCACTTTTGCTCATGAAATATGTAAACCTGGACCTTAATTTGCACTGTTTAAACTCAATGACTTGTATGCCACATATGTAATTTCCTAGTAATTTCTAAATGACCGCGTATCGTCCATCACACGGTCAGAGTATGGATGTTTTCCCCTTCCAGATAAACCTAGCTAGCTAGGATCGGTGGGGCACCTTTCACGTGCCACAGGTTGAGCTGCTTTTTACAATCTGCTCCAAAAGTCCTCGTAGGCGGCTGGATGCCTAATTGCCTTTTCGACCTTTCCACAACAACATCCACAGAATTGCTTGATACTCTGACAGTGATGGATGATACGTGGCTGGATGCGTGCGTATCATCCGTAACAAGGTCATAGTACCAATGCTTTCCCCTTCCACGTAAACCTGGGATCGGTGGGGGCACCTTTCACGTCCCGCTGCTTTTTATAATAACAATCTGCTCCAAAAGCCCTCTTAGGTGGCTGGACGTGTAATTACCTTTTGTATCTTTCCACAACAACATGGTCCACGGAATTGTTTGATACTCTTAACAGTATATGGGTTCATATGCAAGCACAAAAGTGCTGGTCATGTGGTAGGATGCATCATAATCAAAATCTTTCAAATGGTGTGCATGATACTGTCTTGTTCAATCAAACATAAGGTTACCCATGTTGACGGATGGCTTATATTCGGCCAAACATGTACAATTAAAAATAATACTAGGCGTGCCAAACTCATGCTCCTCTCAATCACCATTGTTGTAACCTAAAGGGCCAAACTAGATGGATTATGATTAGACCAATAAAGGTTGATTTAACCATTCAATCACCATTGTTGCAACAATAAGTCGAATTTGAAAGGAATGGTTAGTCTTTCAATGTGATCTTTTTGCCTTAAGCTAATGACTTTTTTTTTTACAATAGTGATTGTGGTTTTAAGGTTTCTTAGCAATACGATGATGGATGGAATAAAATTAAAAGCTAAGGGTGTGTTTGGCCAGACCGATTCCATGAGATTAGGAGGGATGGAATGAAATTTAAGGTAATGATAGTGGTGTCAATGTTTGGACCCTGATCCCATGGGTTAGGGATAGTCCATAGGATACACAGCAGAGTGTTTGGATTGTCACGGATGGATGGGTTTACATCTCCACTGCTTCTCGTGATGTGCCCCACTAACTGATGGATATCTGCCTCAAAATATGTTTATAGTTAAATGTAGGCTGGTGAAAATGATGGAGGGAGTGGATATCTCATTGATATCTCGGTGGCCCACATAGCAAAGAAAACATGCATCCCTGATTAGCAAGATCCAGGTGGCATTTACAAGGGCGCAGTGAATAAAATACATCCCCGCCATCCCAAACAGCTGACAGGATGGGATGGCACAGGATAACCCTCCTAATCCCACCTAATTCCATCCCTCTTGACTATCCAAACATGTCCTAAGATTGGCTCGTTGATTTTATTGATGTATAAGTAAGATCAGTTAATCATTGAAAAAATTACTGATGACTGCCCGTATGGATAAAACAACCGTGGTATGCAGTTTGCAGGATGCGACTAGTTATATCTTTATCAATAATGAACTTGGTGATCAGTAAAATTTGATGACAGAGATCATAAATATTTAATTTACACCTACAAGATAGTACAATAATGACACTGGATGATAGTGGATCTAACTTAATTAAACTAAAAATTTCAAATTTGCTATAACATAATTGGATTGAAACTGAATGTCTAAACTAAAAATTAAAGAGGTAAGATTGCATTGTAGAGATTGATTTCTTGTATGTGGCGAGGGCATGGAGCGGTTTGTTGAATACAATTTATATAGATTTAAAAGAAGGTTTATAAAGGTTCATTGCCAATACTCAAAGATTATTTGGCTCTACTAACTGAATTCTATCCTTGGAGATTATTCTTTATGCTATCATATTCCGATCTTATAAGAACTCATTTCTTAATCATCCGTGATCTTTATTAAAATATTGTCTAGAGATTTTATTTTATTTTTTCTGATACAATTATACAAGATTGTCTTAGCTGTGCATATTTGATTACAAGATGTCGGTATCAACAGAGTTTTATATGTAGGTTGCTATATATGCTAATTAGTCACGCGTGCCACTTATATGATGCATTATCACGTGTCCTTCAATTAGTGTCTCTCTTTTCTTGATAGTAAACAAGCGTGTGACTCAGAGCTATGTTATTTTTGGCACACTGTGTGTTATTGAGAGCATGTATTGACGATTTCTCTAAGCACGGTTACAATCTTACCTCCCATTATTCACAGGTAACTCATGCTACGAAAATGAGTCTGAATGGAAACATATAAATAGCCTGTTTGTTGCTGATCAAATGGACAATGGTATGTAAAGGTCAGTAGTTACTGCAAAAGAAGTTTCTTAATACAATGATGAGAGTAGTTGGGTCAATGTAATTTTGGTGCTATGCTTTGTAAAAAATGTGGCCTGCAGTTTCTAAGGTATTGATTGAGTACTACACAATTGCATTCCTCTTTCCTGGAAGACGCTTTGTTGAACAATACCGGTACGATTCACTGATTGCGGCAGCCAAAGTCAGCATGGTGAGGGATACCGACGCGGATTTGTCTACTGACCCACTGTTGGCGGTGCTCTGTGGGTCCCAAACTAATGTATATGTTGTTGTACATCTATTTTGGATCATTGTGACGTGAAAATTTGATGCATATCCAAATCAACACACCACAGGAAACAACAGTGATGATAGTGATTGTAGGCCCATCATTAAAACCTTGCTAGAGCACCCTCTAATGCTTGTTTACCATCTAACCTGTTGATCATAAGAAAAAAACAAATATAAGCTTATGGTAAAATTTCACTCTCACTCAGTGTGGCCAGCCTGAGTTTTGGATCAAGCAGATTTTTATATTCCCTTCATCTTGGTAAGTGGTACTTGATTAGCGGGTTGATGAAATAAATACACCATGGTGGCCCACACATGATCCAATTGTTGGCATCTAATGTTCATTGTTCCATCAGCACCATGCTTCACTCAAGTGGAAGACGCAAGCACCATCGGTTGGTGACCAGTCTTGGTGGGCCCACCATGATATATGTGTTTTATCCATGTTGTCCATATGCTTTAGGGCATGAGGAAAAAATTAAAGCATGTCCAAAAGCTCAAGTGAACTACACCACATGAAATAATGTGAATGAACACCGGTCTATTGTTAAAATCTTCTTTAGGGTCACATGATTTTTGAATCAAGCTTATATTTTTGTTTTCCCTTCCTATGTGTCTATGTTACCTTGTGAACAAGTTAGATGGCAAATAAATATCACAATAAACCCTATGAAGATTTTAACAATGGACAATGTTTCTCATTATATGGTTAACTTTAACTTTGGATTGATGTCCTAAAATGATTTGACAAAATGCATAAACAGTTTCACAAAGTTCCGTCCCAAGGATATTGTTAGTGCTGGGTACCCATCTCACAAAGTTCCCATTATATGTACGACAGGTGCTGACATGAATAATCCAATCAGTGCTACATGAGTGCAGACCTTCAATCCTGATCTTCTGGATATAAGGGGGCCGGGACAAGCCAAATGGGCATAAGATTCGGAAGAACTTACAATCAAATGGTGGGCATTTCTCATCATCGGCTTGGATGGACCCTAAGGAAACATTTTCCCTTTCACTAGGTTGAAACCGTCTTGTGCAGGTAAGGGCGCTACTGTTCACACCCATTCCGTTTGCATGCATTTTCTATTTAGGGAATGGAAATACCACACTATTGTGCTATTTCAGTTCCAAAAAGAAAAATAGATGTATGCAAATCAATCTCGGGTGGCAGAAGATACCAATGACCTAACACTAAATAATATATTCAAATGACACCGTTTGCGTTACTTTATGAAGGAATGGGGTCCAGATCTTCAGATCGTAAATACTGGATTCGTTAGGTCGTTTTGTACATATAGCACAAATGGTTCAGGATCCTGACCGTTGAACTGTAGGAGCGCATAATGGATGGATGATGACTAGATACACCCTGTTTTAGATAATTCTAACCCTTGGATTAGTGGCGAAAAAATAAACGGTTTAGCAAAACGTGGAACCAGTCACAAACTGGGTGGGTGACTCATCCAATCTTAACAAACTTTAGTGTATTATCTATCAACGTGTTGAATCATATAAACGGTCTGGATCACCAAACAGTGGGCCCCTCTTGTGCAAAATGGATGGACAGCCGGGACGATTTAATTTCTTCCTTTGGGGAATACATGCAAGTTGCAATACTATATATATCAACAAAAAAATCATTCTCCGTACTGTAGGTTGATACAAATGGCAACACCGTTTACTAGATCTATATAATATATGGAAGAAGTCTGTTGAGGCCGGTGGGCCCCACTTCGTACCAATAGGAAAAAAAAAAAACTATAAACAAGAAAAAAGAGAGTGTACATCCATCTTCCACGAAGTTGACATTGTTTGTTTGGCAATGACTCGAGCTGCAAGTAGTCAATTATTTGTTTCAACTGTGCAGAGGCCCACATGCACCTCTACTTGCAATCGCATATGGGGTCCGAGCGGGGCATCAGGTGGACCCTACCATGTGGATGACCTGGCCCAATAAGAAGCCCAGTCAACTTATTGGACCATACATGCATGTTTGGAAAATAATGGAGTTCTAAAGAAAAAATAAAATTGCAAGAGTTGCTAAGCTCACATGCTTGTATGAGGAAGAGCATATATGCAGGTGAATAACCAGTGGCATAAGCATATTCCAGGACGTATGGGAACTGGCCTCTTATTTTAGAAGAGAAATTTCAAGCAAACCAAATGATAGGAAGCAAAATAACCGATAAGCTACGCGTCAATCAAGATGTGAGAAGAGTACAAATGTCTATGAGCTGATACCTGCGGTGCATTTTCCATAGTTTTGAGCTGATTTCTATGGTCCATTTTTCATAGTTTAGTAGATAATCACAGCTCGCTCAACCGTACATTCATCTCAGTCTCTTACTATTCATAGAGCCTAGAAAACCATATTGTAGAACACTTTTTATTCTTTTTCTTTCTGTCCTTCTTCTTTTATTTATTTATTTTTAATCTTTTATACGTTCAGTTTGGACAACAAAAATTACTTTCGTTTCAACCATCCGCTGTATATAGACCACGTTATCGTCCGATGAATGTCATTTTCGGAGGAGAAAATTACCACCGTAAATGCTACTTCTTATCCAGCGTCTTTTATGAGGAGTCCAAAACTTAACCTTCCCAACTTAGACCTTATATGTACGGACAGAGCATTTCAAGACAAAAATACCTTTACTCTTCACGCAGCATTGCACATACGGACTAAAATGCTTTGTCTTCACGTACAAGGTCTAAGTTGGGAAGGTAAGTTTTGCACTGTTCCTAGGAGACGCTGGATAAAAGGCGGGGCTTACAGTGATAATTTTCTCTTTCGGAGGCACCCGGCACGGTTTGCAATGACAGGTATGGATCGACTTCATGCATGCCAACTATAATTCCGATGAGCCATCACACTTAAGTTTCACGTCCAACTGGTTGGACAATAATTTACAGTGTGCCCAATGAATAACTTCCAATCTATCATATTTGTTAGTAATCCAACCCTTCCAATAGACTGTCCACATCATGAGGATGGAATTTTCGGGAAGAAAAATCCCCATATACTCATTAGGTGGGCACACAATAGAAACAATATTTAATCATTGATAACTAATAAATAAAATTGTGGTTGACCTGGAAATTTAATATGGCTGATTTTTTTTTGAAAAAATAATCCCAATGATTTGGTCAATCTATTCGACGGGTTGGATTTCAAGCAGGCATGAAAAGTTGGGAATTATTTTATCGGTGGACTGTAAATTATGGGCCAACCGGCTACACTTGAAACCTTATCTTTAAAAAAGTGGTACTGAATATAGTCCCACCCCTGTTTTGAATCGAGGAAAACTTTGATACTCTGGCAGAGTGCGATGGATGATACACTGGCACTTAGAAGTTAATTAGAAATTGCAAACGTGGCATACAAGTAGTCAAATCAAACAGTACGAATTATGTTATCTAGGGTAGATGCGTCAAGAACCAAAATTTAAGCTTATTTGAACATCGGATTGGTGGACATTTTACTGGACGGTTAAAAATGAAAAATAGACAGCGGTCTTACTTGCACAAACAAGTGTCCACTAATTAAGGGTTAGGATTTTTCAACCAATCTGATCTTGGGTTTGGGACTTGTAGTCGGTTTTATTCGAGTTAATATTGCTGCGTGTACAATTTATGGGTGCCTACGTATCAAGCGTCCGACGCAACTTGATATCGTAACTCCCATCGATGAGAGGACGAGCCTTTTTGTTTTTAACTGGATCGGATAACTACTCATACCAGTTGCCGAGCTGGCTCGTGAGGACGGGTCAAATTCAACGAGGAATTGCCGAATATTTGGTCAAACAACGAGCAATATCTCGACTCTCGAATCTTTGATTCAACCACCATCATTAAGACGCAGATTGCATTCTGACCCTGCCAGTACCGACGTGGCTACTGGTCAGTGATCTGTAAGGCCCACCATGATGTACGGGTTTTATCCAGGCCATCTATCCATTTTTCAGTTCATTTTAGGGTATGAGCTACGAAAATGAGATAGATCCAACTCTCAAGGTGGACCACACCATAGGCAACAATGTTGATTGAGCTCTCACCATTAAAAGCTTCCTTGGGCCACAGGTTTTGGATCAAGTTCATGTATTTTCTCTTCATCAAGGTCCTTATAACTGAATCCATCTGATGACAGATTAACATTACAGTGGGCGTTGAGATGCTTTTAACGAGTGATAAAACAAAAGTAATTGTGTACTGTGTAAACTGGGTAAAGTCATTTATATATTTTATCTACTCGGCCCATCCACTTTTATTTTTTTTTCCGGTAATTTTAGAGCTTAAGCTAAAAAAACGAAACATATACAAATCTCAAGTAAGACACCTCAAAGGAAAAGTGTGAATTGAAGAGCAGTAGAAGTTTTGGATCTGGCTGATAATTGTGTTTTCCTTTTATCCATGTAAGTTTTGGATCTAAGTGATTATTGTGTTTTACTTTCATCCATGTTTGTGTGATACTCTAATAAGGGTTGGATGACAAATAAATAATATTGTGACCCTAAGAAAGGTTTCAACTATAGAAATCAACTATCTCTATGGCATGGACCACTTGAGCTTTGAATATATGGTTCGATTTTGGTATCAACCCCTAAAATGAGCTTGAAAAATGGATGGACTAAACCACATATATTTATAGTGGGCCCAACAGAGTTTACTGAGTACAGTCAGTAACTCCGTAAGCAATCCGATTTATGAAAAAAACACGCAAGTCTTGGTGAGTCCAAAGAGCACCTAGCCGACGTCGCTACTAGCAGGGTCAGAATACGATCCGCGTTCTCATCGTTCATTCACCGATTAAATGACTTCAGTGCAAGGAGCGGTGCAATGTCTACTCGCGAGAGTAGCCATCCAAATGACACTATTTTCATCCTGGCCATTCATCAGGTGGCACTCACATGTCATGTTCTATGGCCCAAACTCTGGCCGGGACCCGGTCATGATTGGGCCACAAATGTATATAGAACCTAAGCAATCGGCCAAATTCTTTGAACTGACCATTTCCTTCATACACGTGTGGTCCACCTGATTATCCGGAGGGCCCAATATTCTGATGACTTAACATACACTGCGGATCCAACCTGATGAACGATCTAGATCTCCTACATTTATCAGATATTGATGAATTCGTTTTCTGGGCTCACGTTAGGGCAGTGCACAAACCGAACTTGGTTAGCTCGCTCGATCCGACTTGAAAAAGTTTGATTCGACTCGGTTTAAATCTGGGTTAGAGCTAACTCGGCCAATTTTTAAGCTTGAAAAAATTCCAAACTAAGTTTGAGTTTACCCAGGCTTAACTCGGATCAAACCCAACTTGAATCGAATTCAGATCAAACCCGTTGGGTGACTGAATTACTTTTATATTGATGTTGCTCACCAATTATTTGATGAAATGACTTAACAAAGTGTGGCCAGTGGTAATATATATATATATATATATATATATATATATATATAAAATACAAATATATATAATTTTTTTTAAATATTTTTTAAAAAGTATTTGATGAAATACTTATAAAACTATTATCACTGTTTTACATACAATACGATTTTAAGATATAGTTTTAAGTATTTATGAAAATGCTTTACTGGCGAATTCAACTCGATCTCAACTTGAATTGGCCCGACCTATTGACCGAAACAAGCTGAGCCAGCCTGTCAGGCTCGAGGACTAATTTGAGCCTTGTTCGAGCTGGGTTAGCAAGTAGCAAGCTGAGTTGAGCTGTGCCAAGCTCAACTAAGTGGACTCGTGTACACCTCTAGCCCACGTGCCCAGTGACCCGATGATCAGATCCGTCCAAATTGTGGACTCTATGCTACTGGACTACGACAGGAAGTTCTACCCTTATCGTGGACGTATTTAAAACCATGGTAAAACAATAAAAATTAATGGCTTGCTTTCAACTCTAGAAATCAAAAGAAGAGGATCATTACTGAAGTATGACTATAGGAATACGGGTTAATGGCTGAATTACGGCTAGTAAAGAAAAAAAAAATGGACGGTTCAAATAATCGGACCAACTCCGCAAGTGGGCCCCAGTGAACGGCGACACGCTGGATTCTGAGACGCAGTAGAGGCAAAAACGAACTAGATATTGGCACATGTGGAGGTGGTTGGATTGAATGGGATGGATACTCGCACACATCGTACACGCATTATCCGCGTATATCTATATCCATCGAGTCTCCATTGGCTGCTTCTTCTTCTTCTCTCCCATTCCCATTCCCATTCCCATTCCCATTCATTTATAAAGAATTTCCATTAAAATTTCAATTCTCTTTATGAAGTGGGAAAAATCGATTCTTTTTACTTTCCATTGCGGAGATATTTCCTCATCTTATACCTCTGTTCTTCTCTAAGAGAGCTTTGGATCTGAAGCAGAAGCAGATCTTTGAAGATGTTTTACGGAGTACGACTTTTCCTGGTGTCGTTTCTTGTATTGAGTTGCTTTATGACGTTTGGATCTGCAGCTACTCGGCTGCCTGATGATGAAGGTTTGCTTTTCTTTACCTAAAAAATCCTCTTTTTGGCAAAGTCCTTGAATGGTCTGAAATGTCCTGTTTTTGGGATGTTCGCATAATCATAACCGTCCATCTTCCACATGCCAGTTTGAATGTCTATGATGCAGTAATGGCAATGAATGCATGACCCTGGTCATTGATTTCGTTTTTAGCTAATGTTCTCCTGAAAGTATTTTTACTCAGTGCTACAAATTCACTTGGACATGTCGATGTTCAGAAGCATAGGTTCCGTGTAAGTTTATTGCTGAAGCTCACGTAGTGTATTATTCGAAAGATGGATGGTTCCGATCGTCTGATCATCTCTATATGCGTGCCCCAGTGAGTGCTTCTGTAATTTCACCCAAAAATATTGAGCGGCTTCTCTATTTTAATAAACAACATGTTGGGTAGAAATTATATTATCAAGGAAGCATGATCTGGTGCTTATCTTTCGCATTCGATTCAGTGAGTCTCACCTTGATCAATCCGGACCGTTGGTTAGGTTGGCGCTTCGTTGTATTGCCTATGTCTCAGCTAATCATTTCGACTGGAATGGACCTATCGAAAGAATACTAGCTACAGATATGGAAAATTTTCTACATCTGTTTGGCGCTCCCAATTTGAAGCATCCTGACCGAAGGTTAGGATTGTTGGGTCGAGTGGATGTTCGGACATAGGAGGTAGTCCACTTAACCCAGTACAAGTCGGCAGGATCATGATCTATGCTTTTTGTAAATAGATGCCAGGTCGTAATAAAAATTGGTGTTATTTCTTTTTTTTTTTGAAAAAAAAACGCTAAAATATCTTCTTTTCCTGGTATGACTAAAAGATGGGTTGACCGTTGACTTTCTTGTGGTCATTTATTAGAGACCGGTTAGTGGCCACAGCATCCTCAAATGGAAGTTGCATGGGCATTTTAGCCATATCGGGCAATTGGATACTATGGTCTAGAGGTGTATATGAGTCTGACCAAGTCGAGCTCGGCACGACTCGACTCAGCTTGGCCACTAGCTGACTCCAGCTTAAACTCCACTCGACTCGTTCCTCAAGCCTGATTGGCCAGCTCAACTTTGTTTAGTCAGCAGCTCGGGCCAGCTTGAGTTGAGTTTGAGCTAAGATCAAGCCAAGTTCACTCGTGCACCATTTTCACATACATATGGAATGCACCTTCAAAATTTTACTGTATCTTTCTTATCACCAGCCATATTTTTTTGAGTCATTTCATCAAACAATTAGTGAGCAACATCAATATTAAAGTAATCGAGTCACCGAACTAGTTTGATCTAAGTTCAATTTGAGTTGGATTCGATCCAAGTTGACTCGAGCTCGGGCAGCTTAAACTCGGTTCAAATTTTTTTCGAGCTCCAAAAATCAGCTAAACTTGGTTTGTACTGAGTTTCGAATCAAGTCAAATTGAATTTTTTCGAGTTGAGTCGAGCGAGCTAACTTGTCCGTGTACAGCCCTACTATGGTCTATTTAATAGGCTGGGCTTTTCTGTTGGGCTTTTGGTCTTGGATGGCTTTCAGTTGGGATTGGGTTGAAATGCTAGTCCCAATGGCCAGGTTCAAGCCTAAAATTTAGGCCTGATTAATTACTGGGCTAGGCTTGGGCTTCATTTAAGAACCCAACCTAGCCTATATAGTATTTTAAGGGAATTTTTGTCATACATGGCATCCTTAATGACCATCACATATCTTGCTCATAAGCCGACTTGGGATGTGAATAATCATCAGGAGCTGGAGTTTGCTTTATTTATATTTACCTGTTATGGGCCCAGGCCAAGTCAGGCCTAAACTTTACTTTGCTGGATGGTCTTGGTCAGCCTAGGCCCAGCCCAAGCTCAGCCCTTGGTAATTTTGCTCCGAAGTAGGTTAACTTGAAGGGAGGAATTATATAATACTTTGTAACTCTATACAGCGCAGACGAGTTTCTCAGGTCTGATGAGGCACATTATCCTAACCGTCTGGATATTATGGATTGAGTAAATGTTAGGCACGTGCATAATGTGAGAAGTGTACCCAGTGCCAAATGCCCGAAACTGTATTAAGTGGTCCACGGATTGTGCAGTTGGCTCTATTGTGAAAAGGATAGCGGTCCCAAATTTACATAGGTTGGATAATCCCATCCGTTGAATGACCTTTGAGTTTTATACATGAACAACAAGAAAATGTCAACCAATGGACAAGATTCAATTGGTACAAGTCTTTTGAACAGCCAGTTAGGATCATCTAACTAGCATGCAGTTTTGGGCAGTATGGCCCACCAGATGAAAGGTCCAGATCTTTTACACTTTCAAATATGCAAATTATACTCAAGGAATTGATATATGTTCCATCTTGACGATTATTAATGCTTAATCAGAATGGCTGATAGCCTCTTTTAACCGTTTGTTTGTGTCATTTTAAATGTGATTAGTGGAAACACTTAAACAAATCGCAAAGACGTTGGGCAAAAATTGGAACTTCGGCGTGGACCCTTGCAGCGGTGAATTAGGGTGGACCACACGTAACCCCGTGAAAGGGCTGGAGAATAGCGTCACATGCAACTGCTCATTCACCAACAACACCGTCTGCCATGTAGTAAGCATGTATGCCTCGTTCAGCTTCTTTCCTGCTTTGTTCAAATGCCTGTTTCTGCACCTTCTAGTTCTATATACTGACAGTGGGTGCAGACATATCTCCCACCTGATCCAGGGGATTTTAACGCCCATTTCAAGTAGGGGTGGGGCGGGCCTGGCCTTACGCTGGTCCAGGACCAATATTTACGGTTTACGCTTAAGCCTAGCGTCAGACTGGCACAGTGGGCCGGGGCTTGAAAATTAATAAGATCCCCTACTTCCCACTTGAATCTATCTCATCTATGCATTGATGAAATGGGCCGGATATGCACAGAGGAATAGACAGTTACGAGGAGCAGAATCAATAGTCCACTTACTCAAGATGCATGGGCTGCATAGTCAAATATTAGAATGATATTTGTAGGCTAGGCTAGGTTCGCCAGGCGGGCTAAAATCCTTGAGCCAAAGCTCAGTTCAAAATTGATCGGGCCATTCTAACAGACCCAAGGCCGGCCCATGGACCAAGCTATTAGGTTCAAGCACTTTCAAAATCCGGATGGGGCTTGTCCGGCCGGACAACTCACTCGGCACGTGCTTTTATTTGCATCAGCCGCCATCTATGGTGGCAGCCGTAGATGCACCATACCTCTAAAATCCTCATTGGAAGATCCTAGCCACCAATTCGAGACTCTCTTACTTTACCATCTACAAGAACTTGAGAAATAGAAAGCTAGGATTTTCCTAACGCGGACACTTTTGGGGAATGGACATCAGGTCCAAGATACCACTGGTTTCGATCACTGAACCGTTGGAGACCCTTGATTCAAAGGCGGGTCTTACTGTCGCTATCGTCGGCTTCGATAGGCCCGACATGTGCCCGTCCGGCCCTCTACAGCCCTTCCTTGGAGATTGGATTGTATGGTGTCTGTTAAAAATTACAACGGTATTCTAGTCATTACCTATTCTATCTTGGATCGCAGAGTTCTAAAAGGCCAGAATCTTCAAGGTGTGCTTCCACGGGAGCTCGCCAAGCTTCCTTACCTCCAAGAAATGTAACATCTCTCTCTCTCTCTCTCTCTCTCTCTCTCTCTGCGCATTTTAGATGCTTCCAGCGTCAATTCCTTAAACTACGCTTCAACTGTAACCTATCATCCTCTCTTCCACAGCGATCTCACACGTAACTTCCTCAACGGTACAATTCCTCCAGAATGGGGAGCCATGCCATTGGTGAACATGTAAGCACTTTCACCACCACGGTTAACTTTAGCAAATCAAAGCATGGTTTTTCTAGAATTAACAGGGTGTATGTCATTGCAGTTCTCTTCTTGGGAACCGCCTATCAGGGCAAATCCCAAAGGAGTTCGGAAACATCAGCACTCTCAGGAATCTGTAAGCTTTGAATTTCCTTTGGAAGAGGATTCTAATTCCAGTTATCATTACTTATCTGGGAATTTTAGTTGAATTAAATGAAACTGGATCTTTCAGGACCCTGGAAGCCAACCGCTTTTCTGGTTCTCTTCCTCGAGAGCTTGGGAACATAGTCAACATAGAACGAATGTAAGAGCTTCCTTTCATCTATTAACTCGTTTTAGGCTTCTGTGTGCATTTATAATCAACATGTTTCTTTTGAATTTTTATGTATTTTAATCATTCACTGATTAATTTGCTAAAAATTACAATGATCACATGGTCCTAGTTGTCTGACCAAAAGCAGGACACATGTGATGGATGGTGGTGGGACTGTTTCCATTATAATCAACTCAGATCATCCATTACACTAGCCATTGATTATGGTTAGGATCACCCTACCAAAGTGATTTCTTGAGAGGGATGGGCAATCAAGGTGGGATGTATGTGATGGTTGATCTAAATCAATATTCAAACGGTCCAATCAAAATGGATTGCCCATTTTCCTAACCAATGAATGGACAGATCATCCGATCAAAGTGTTTTTTTAGAGGGAAGGGCAATCGAAGGTGGGACCCACTTGATGGATTATCAGTGATTGGACCATTTGTACTCTAATCAAAATGGATTTTCCATTACCCTAGCCATTGACTGGGCAGAGAGAGAGAGAGAGAGGGGGAGAGAGAGAGAGAGAGAGAGAGAGAGAGAGAGAGAGAGAGAGAGAGAGAGAGAGAGAGAGAGAGAGAGAGAGATCCTACCAAAGGTGTGGGAACCCCGTGATGGATGATATAGATCAACAATCAGATCATTTCTAGTACAATCAATTTGGATTGGCCATTTCCATAGACAATTAAATCATCCAATTAAAGTGACTTTTGAGAGGGGTGGCCAATCAAAGTTGAGAACACTGGATAGTTGATCTAGAGAAATAACCAGATCATTCTTACTATAATAAATGTATCATCCATTTCCATAATCATTGTTTAGATGGTTAAGATCATCCAACTAAAGTGGCCTCTTGAGAGGGGTGTGCAATCAAAGGTCCCAATCAATATGATGCATGATTTAGATCAATGAGAAAACCATTTGTAGTATAATTATCATGAACCATCCATTTCCCATCCAATAAATGGCTGGTTAGATCATCCAGTCAAGAGTCATTGAGACGATGGGCTATCAGATGTGGGACCCACATGATGGATGGTCCGATCAAGGGTGGGAGCTTTTCTTTTTATCGCCGCATGGCCCAACTGATGGAACTATTGGATTTTTCACATGTTTAACATACCATTGTGTGTGGATGGTCTGGCCCGATGTGCACGTGGGCTAACATTATTGACAAATTCTAATCTTATGTGTCTATCTAGCTGGATGATGATAAATTCTAATGTATACAAATCAATTCAATTCCTGAAACAGACTTCCAGATCCTCTAGACAAAAGAGATCTGATCCCAGGAACAGTGTTTAGTTCAACCTAATAGCAAATCTGTGATCTCATTTCATACTTTGTGTTTTCACATTTAAGTATCATTAGAATCGGCACCTTGCTGTTGCATTTTTATGTATTTTGGTTATTTGGTGATCATTTTGTGATTGCATTGTACAAAGGTTTTACAAAGAGATCATAAGACCCTTCTTTATATGTGTTTTCGGTTTCTGGATCTTTTTAAATTTGCATCTTTCTTTAGTATTCTCTTGTGTTCTGATAGTGCAATGCTTGGAATCTGTGACTGCATTGTTGGAAAATCTTACATAGAGAGCTCAAAGGCCTCTGTTTTTGCTCTATTAATGTTTTTGGCTTTTCAGTGGTTTTAGAATTTCCATATTCTTTAGAATTTTAGCTGATTTCGATAGTTCTTTGCTTGGTTTTTATGATTATGTTTCAGAAACATCAAAATGTCTTATATAGAGAATGCAATACCTTTACGTGTTTTGGCCTTCTTGGTCAATCTGGGATTGGCATATTTCTTTAGAACGTTAGCATATTATGATCAATGCTCTGTTTTTGTGATTGCATTGCAGAAATGTCTTATACGAGAGATCCTCTTCATTCTTTAAAACATATTTTCCATTCCTAGGTCATCTTGAGAGAACATTCTTTAATTTTCTTTAAAATCTGAGGTTATTCTGATGGTTTAATGCCTCAATTTTTTCTTTGCAGTCTAATTTCCTCAAATGACTTCACAGGAGAGCTTCCGCGGACACTTGCTAATCTCACGAACTTGAACGATTTGTAAGTTTTTCTAATAATTTTCATATATTTTCTTGTATACATAGTTGAGCAATTGTTCAAGACTAGAATCATCTTTTTCAATTTATATATTTTTGTTCTCTTCTGGCATACTGCAGTAGGATAAGTGATAACAACTTCACTGGAAAGATCCCTGATTTCATCCAGAACTGGACAAAACTCCAAAAAGTGTAAGCATCTGCTCTTCCAATCCAAGTTTCTGAGTTTCTTCAGAGTGGAAGTTTTGAATTTCATTTGTTATGACTTTATCGTATTCAAATTTCATCAATCACAGAGCAATACAAGCCAGTGGTTTGGAAGGACCTATTCCTTCTGGTATTTCACTTTTGGAAAACATGTCTGATATGTAAGTAAAGCCTTCTTAATTTGTATTCTGAGTTGCTTCGTGTAACATGGAAATTGGCATTATCACCAGTTAAGTAAAAGGCAATGAAGGGATCTGAATTTGTTGTAATTAGTCCTCTCGGAAATCTTGATATGCAGAAGGATCAGTGACATAAATGGAACAGCCTTTCCACCACTAAGTAGAATGAAAGGAATGAGGACACTGTGAGTCGAATGCTTATCTCTGTCTTCATTATGAAGCTAACATTCCAGTGTTATCAAATTACATGAATGTTCGATTCTATTTTGCAGGATATTGAGGAATTGCAATCTTTCTGGGCCAATCCCTTCATATATTGGGGGAATGCAAAAGTTGAAAACCTTGTGAGTCCATCTTTTTCTTTTTAAAGATTAGATGAAATTGTTCTTTGCCAGATTTTAGGCTTCTTATTTGCACTCTTCAGTGATTTTTTTGGAAGGATTTATTTTCATGTTTCAGTTGGTTAATGGGTTATAAGATGACTTTGCCTAAAGGAAAGAAAGCTGTTTTTTTTTTTTTTTTTGCCTGATGATCTTGAGTTCTGAGTCCCTTGATTGGCACCATTAACTGGTTTCCTTAACTGCAACTTCCCTTCCCAAAAGAAACAAGACAAGGGATGGATTATCTCATCATCATCTAAGTCTTATCCCAACTAATTGGGGTCGGCTAAAGGTTGGATTATCTATACCATATAAAAAGAAAATACTTGAGTTGCTGCTTTCCAAAATTGTCAATATACAAGTTTCCCACTATTAACTTTCAGCTTCGTTTAATCTGTGGACAGTATTCTAAAAAGGAATTTACAATGGTTTCCTAAAACAGGTGGAAAGCATCTACCAGTAGATTCATTCTTGAGAAGACACGTTTACTGAATGAACAAATGGGAAATAAACAAATTTAAGTATTGCCACTTCTTCTACATTTGTTGGTCCATTTTTATTCTTTTATAACTCAATGAATTGGACTCTGCAACCTTTGAGTGGACTTAGGAATTGGTCCCTTCAGTATCTGTTTCCAAGCGCAACTTCTGAAAATATCTGCATTCTCCATATGTGCCATTCATGGTGATCCTAGCCTTCTACTGCTGGAAAGTGAGCCAATAATATGTGGTGGTGCTTTTTTCCTAACACGTCTTTTATTTCATGAGTGGCTATCCTCATTGACAGCTTTAAGCTGCATGGAAAGGTTTCGCACATGTGACTACTTATGTCTTAACTATTTCACTGTATTTGTTAGTAGTACATTTCACCAACAATTTGTTTCGGTTGTTCTTATAGTAAAATTCAGTATAGTTGGAAATGCATTTTTTCCTTGCCATCAGCACCACAATCAATTCAAAGCTTTAGTGCTGGAACATAATGACATGTTCATTGTCTTGTGATTTTTCTTGGCAGAGACCTTAGCTATAACAAATTATCGGGACCAATTCCACTCACCTTTGATAACCTGGCAAAAACTCAATTCATGTAAGCAACCATGTTTCTCAAAATATTTTTTACTACAGCAGATCTCTATGATAAGTGTTACGGTGCTATTAGAAAAAAACTGTTTAATGACAACATGTTTCCAATGTGGCTTTTGATTAGGTATTTGACTAGCAACTTGCTAATGGGGGATGTGCCAGATTGGATGCTGAAGAAAGGAAAAAACATGTACATTTCTCTTCCTGCACTCTTGACATTGGTTTCCATTCAATTAATCTATTGGGATTTGACATTTGCATGGCATTAGCTATCAGACGTAATAACATGGCATTAGCTATCAGACGTAATAATCAACTCCTGACTTGTCCCCAATCTTTCTTAATGCATCCTGTATCCTTATGGCTAATTCTGATGCTACTTTTTTGTCTTTAATATTCTTGAAAACTAACTTCTGTAGATCATCTTCGACAGATGTTTCAGACATGCCAGGGAATTGTTATGAAAGGCAAACTAGGGTGTGTTTGGTTGTATCGCCAAATTTAATTTCCATAAAGTGGGACTTAAATCGGAACTTGGAAAGAACGGAACTGCAATTTGAGGGCTACTTCCTCATTATGAATACTAGGAGACATCTGCAATTTTCTGCATTTCCTCTTGATTAAACTGAATATTCACAATTGCTCAACTAGCAGAGTTTTATTAGTGAGATAAATAGTAGCAGAAAATCCTTCCATTAAAAAAAAAAATATGGATTTGAGCTACATGTAGACGTACAAAAGATAAAACCTCTTAATCATGCCAAAGGAAACATGCGGAATCTAATCTTGACCAATACAAGAAAGGTGGATTTTATGATGAACGTTCCCTGGAAAAAGAAAATGCATGATTTTGGTGTAGTATCAGATTATTGCTTTCATCTTATCACAGCATACAGTTTCTCTTATTGCAATCTAATGTTGGATTGCAGTGATCTTTCTTACAATAATTTCACAGTGGGAGGCTTTGCACCACGTGAATGTCTAGAAAGAAATGTGTAAGAATATTTATGTAATTATGGCTTCTTTACAGTCCGTCTTCTCGTGATTTCTTATATTCTGCAGCTGAAATTTTCTCTTTGTATTTCATCAGCAACTTGTTCGGGACCTCGTCAATGCTGAACAATTCGTAAGCTTCTGATGTTCTTATTGTAAAATTGCAAAATGAGTTGTTAGAGATGGTCGTCCGTTTTGTTGCTGCTGCTTCTGTTCATCTTAAAATTATGTAAAACACCATTGAATATAATCTTATAATGCTTACTCTTGACCTCATGTTGATCTAGGAGTGGAGTTGTTCCATGCTTGAAGAACTTCGCTTGTCCTAAAAGAGGTATATAATTATGGGAGTACAACATGAGTACCTCGAAATTAGTATTTTGTTCACATTATCTGTCTTTGGTGTTTCTCTTTGATGTTTTCTTATTTCCAAGTTATGCAACTTCTGTCATCTGTGATTGTATCACCAACATGAATGGATTGATTTATAGAAACGCAAGATGAGACGATTAAGGGCAGATTTGATAAAATAAATCTGGAAGGATGAAAAAAATTGGTGAAATACATGACGATGGAAATTCGCAGTAACTTCTTTACTTCTTGGAAGATCTTAGTTCCATTTAACCCCCCCCCCCCCACCCCCCAACCCCCCGGTGCAGGAAAAAAAAAAAAAAAAAACCTGTCTGGATTTTATGCATACTTCATTTGAAGTAGCTCCTAATGCAGGGGCATTTTCACCCCGGGTTCGAGTGGGGTGGCTTGTGTGAAGCGGGGGCAGACTCGGGGTGGGCGGCCCATGTGAAGCGGGTGGCTCATGTGAGGCGAGGGGTGCCTGACCTGGGCTATGAGATAAAGGGATTGATTCACTACACTATCAGTTCAAGCTTTTAGAGCAAGTGATTAGTTGTCTTGTGTCAGAAATGGTAGCAGAGTGGGAGGTCCCGGGCTCGAGTGGGGTGGCTTGTGTGAAGCGAGGGTACACTCAGGGTGGGCAGCCCATGTGAGGCGAGGCTCATATGGAGTGGGGCCCACAAGGGGGTTCGGCCGTGGCCTGTGTGAAGTAGGAGCACACTCGAAATGGGCGACCTGTGTGAGGCGAGACCCATGTGAAGTGAGGCCCACGAGGAGGGTTTGGCCAAGGGCCTAACCTAAGCTATGAGATAAAGGGACTGATTCGTCATGTTCTATCATTTAGATCAAGTGGTTAGTTGTCCTACGTCAGCTCCTTTATGCAAGAAGGTTTGTTGGCTTGGATCTGGATTCGTTTAGACATATCTGGATTTGAAATTTTAGTATAAAAAACACAGAAAATGTTGCAAAAAAAGAAAGAAAGGGAAAAAAAAAAAAACAAGAGAGGACAAAGTGGGAGAATTTCAATGCATCTTCTAGATATGCCAAGTAGAGTTCTCTATAGCTCATCCTAATTTGAATTCCCATCCTAATATCATTCAATAACTCATTAATGCAGGGGCATCACACCGGGCTCAAGTGGGGTAGCCTGTGGGATGTGGGTGGCTCGTGTGAGGCACAGGCCCCACTTGTGAGAGGCGGGTGGCTCGTGTGAGGCGGTACCCATGTGATTTGGGGCTCACGAGGGAGGTTCGGCCAAGGTCATAACCCATGAAATGTGGGGCCTGGGCAATGAGATAAAGGGACTGATTCGCCATGCTCTAACAGTTCGAGCTTTTAGAGCAAATGGTTAATTGTCCTGCATCAAATTTGTATCAGAGTGGGAGGTCTTGTGTTCGAGACTCCTCACCGAGGGTGATTAATGCAGGAGCATTTTTACACCGGGGGATGCAAGGGCGTGTTCGAGACTCCTCATTATTGATTGCCCGGAAGTTATACTCATTTTATGAGTTTAATAAATTCAAGGTTGCCGGCGTCTGCCCAAACTAGAGATTTTCACTACAATTCTGGGAATTTGTTAAACTTCTCTTTAGAAATAAAATGCTTAAATATTGAACTAAACCTGGTTAGGCTGTTATAGAAGCCTAATTGAAATGGCTAGCTTTGTTGTTTTTTTCTTGATAGCATTGGATTAACATTAAACTTGTCCCCCCCCCCCCCCCCCCTCTCTCTCTGCGTTACAGGTCGTTTTTCACTGCATATAAACTGTGGAGGAACGCAAGCTACCAACGGGAGCATCACATACGTAGAAGATCAAGACGATGGTGGCCCTTCAAAATTTTTTATAAGTTCTAGAGACTACTGGGCATTTAGCAGCACGGGGAATTTCTTGGACAATGATGATGACAAAGACAACTACAAAGCATCAAATATATCTGTACTTTCTTTTCCCAACTCAGAGTTGTACATGACGGCCCGACTCACTCCTCTTTCCCTCACATATTATGGACTATGTCTTATAAACGAGAACTACACTGTGAACCTTCACTTTGCAGAAATAAAGTTCACAGCTGACAATAATTATAGCAGCCTCGGAAAGCGCATATTTGATGTTTATATTCAGGTGGGTAATCACGTTATTTGAGATACTTTGACGATGAAAACATTGGGTCGAGCTAAATTTGTTTATTGCAGGGGAAATTGGTTCTGAAGGATTTCAATATCGAAGATGCAGCTGGTGGGCCTAATAAACCCATTGTGAAGTCCTTTCCTGCAGTTGTGACAACCAACACCTTGGAGATCCGTTTCTATTGGGCTGGAAAAGGCACATCAGGCATCCCTGAAAGAGGAATCTATGGTCCTCTCATATCTGCTATTTCTGTTGATCCTAGTATGCTTCTCTTCTTTGTCCTCATGATATGTCTTGTTTTTTTTATTGGTAAAATCTGTATCAATCGAGTTATGCAAGTGTATCCAATTGTGTATTTTGGCTTACCACTGTGCTACTGAGTGAATATGGTTCAGTTCGCTATTTTTTATTCTTTCTTTTTATTATTACTATTATTATTATCATCATCTTTACATAATTTACTTCGGTAGTACCATCCATTAAGCCTGGTTGTTCAATATTTTTTTGCATGCAGATTTTGTACCTCCTTCAGAAGGTGGCAAAAAGATATCTGCTGGTGCTGTGGCTGGCATTATAATTTCTGCTTTGTTTCTTACTTTCTTGATTCTTGGTATTCTTTGGTGGAAAGGCTGCCTGAGACAAAAAGACACCATGGACCAAGGTAAGAGCAATTTAATTGCAATCCTAAATCATCATCATCATAGCCTTGTCCTAAAAAAAGTAAAAAACGTATGTCAACCATGTAAACAAAGAAAAGGAAAAAGAAAAATAGGCATATACTATTCTGTTCTGCTTTACCTTGATTGCTTACAATGAATAAACACCAATTATTAAAGGAGGTGGGTGTTTTTGTCTCTCTTTTAAGAAAAATAGAAACCATCTCCCTCCACTTCACCCCTTCCACTTTGCGCACTTATTGACAATGATCAACTCTAGCTTTGATCCCTTTCGCATGATTTATTTTTAGTAGTGTTTGATTTTATTTTCTATGACTGCAATAAGCATGCACAAACATGTAAATTAGTGCATTTATCTAGGAATGCAGGAGGAATTGCTAAATGAGAATATAATTTTTAGTGTCAAACTATTTGTAATCTAGTGTTTGAATTAATCAAAAGCTAGGGTCCTGGCATTCCTTGGGAAAAGGATCATTGTAATCATCCATGGGAAAAAGGATATTTCAGTCAAATAAGTGATAAGATGAGGAAAGTAGAATTAGATGGTTTGGTCATGTTTAACGGAGACCAAGAACTGCATCGGTTAGAAGGTGTGAGTCGGTACAAGTTGAAGACTCTAAAAGGGCAATGGGAAAACCTAAAGGACTTGGGTGGAGGTAGTGATAAAAGAGTTGATGACCTATGGTCTAATTGAAGTTATGGCCCTTGGGATATGGAAAAGGATTCATGTAGCCAGCACTAATTAGTTGGGATTAATGTTTTCAATATTGGTATCGATGGATGTATCGCACCCTTGGGATATGGAAATATATTGGTTATTGCATGGGAAATATTGGATGTATCATGCAATTTTTCATTGTTTTTGGGAAACATTGGAAATTTGGTTGAATTTGTCACTGAAACTTCAGGAAATGTTTTGAAAGACATCAATACACACGTAGAAATTGAAAAAATCACAAAAAACAAGTGCACGTAATAAGTTTCCTTTATATAATGTCCTAAGCTATCCGTTGTCTGATAGAAGTGATGTAACTATATTGAAAATCAATTTGTATCATTTATAAATTGAAGAAATGGATTAGAAGTGGAAGATTTGACAAAAAAAATGGATTTTGTTTTTTTTTTTTTTGAATTATTTTATTTTATTTTATTGAAAACCTTTTAAACTACGTCTTATCTCTAAGTTTCCTTCTTCGACAGAACTTAGAGGTCTTGATCTGCAAACTGGTTCCTTTACCTTAAGACAAATTAAAGCTGCCACTAACAACTTTGATCCTGCAAACAAGATCGGTGAAGGTGGTTTTGGATCTGTTTACAAGGTAATTCTACATCAACACTAGCTATCTTTGATCTATTGCATTCAAACTGAATGTTGGCATCTTTTCCCTATTAAAGTCCTTTAGAGAACTTTATTGCTCTAATGTAGGGTCTACTAGCAGACGGTACTGTAATTGCAGTGAAGCAGCTTTCTTCCAAATCAAAGCAAGGGAACCGTGAGTTTGTGAATGAGATAGGCATGATTTCTGCTTTGCAACACCCCCATCTTGTAAAGCTCTATGGATGCTGTATCGAAGGAAATCAGCTACTGCTTGTATACGAGTATATGGAAAATAATTGTCTTGCCCGTGCTCTGTTTGGTATCATTGCTTCTCCACCTTTTATAATTGATGTCATGATCTGTGTGAATAAAATGTGTAAATGTATTTCTGATTTTTGTTTTTGGATACCTATAGGCCCAGAAGAACGTCAGCTGAAATTGGATTGGTCGACAAGGCAGAAGATATGTGTTGGTATAGCTAGAGGTTTGGCATATCTCCATGAAGAATCAAGATTGAAAATTGTTCATAGAGACATCAAAGCTACCAATGTACTGTTGGATAAGGATCTCAATCCTAAGATATCTGACTTTGGTTTGGCGAAGCTTGATGAAGAGGAGAACACTCACATCAGTACTCGAATAGCTGGAACCTTGTGAGTGGCCACGGTCTATCTTTATTCACTCTGTTTTGATCATTTCTAGTTAATTTAAATTGTAATTTCATATTTTGGATAATTATCTTTTCTTCTTGGTGTAAACCAACAACAACATCAACATTTTGGTAAGCTCGTAAAGCTGATTATCTTGGAAGAGTTTCTCCATGGCTGAATTGCTGCAAAATTTTAAGCCCAGATGGGAAACCAATGAATGAAAGATATTAGATGGCGAGGAACATGCAATTTATATATGGATTGCAGATCAATGTGGCCTGGGTTGTCTCAGTACTGTGGCTTTTCGGGGCTATGTGGCTTAGCCGTGGTCCAAAAACCGCATTGATTCAGGCAGCTTACTCGGTGGCCAATTGACCAAGAGTCTGATGGTTAATATTGTCTTGCTGATGTGATTTTTTGTACACTGGCCCAGCTACAGTGGGCTCCCAATTAACAGTGATCTCTTAACCGTGTACAGATGTGCCACTTGTATGCTTGTACCTTAAGGTACACCAATTTTTATGTACCTCAAGGCCACAACAGTCTTTCCTGTTCTATTTCATTTTCGAGCGCTGAGAATCAAGAATGTCTTGTTTATTGTCTGAGAGCTAACCGTCCTTTGCCAAACTCACAAATTTCAAATATATTTTGGGCATTTGATAGTTGATACTTTCAAGCATCAAGATGTCTCCTCAAAACTATCAAGCATGTTGATCCCCTAATGAAGAAACAGTTTCCTGGTTACTTTTAGAAAATAGTTGTTTTTTAAGACATAATAAAGATTACATGTTAGCCTTTTTGGCCTCATTAATTGTATAGAAATGGCAATCTAAAAGTGGGTATTGTTTCAATATAACACTGTAGACTTGGGCAGAAACACATGTCAAACTACCCTTCACTCGATGTGATTCAATACAAGCAAGATGTAATTCAATAATAATTGCTGTTTTGCAGAGGTTACATGGCCCCAGAATATGCAATGCGGGGTTACCTGACAGACAAAGCAGATGTTTACAGCTTTGGAGTTGTCGCTTTGGAAATCGTCAGTGGGAAGAGCAACATCAGTTACAAGGCAAAGGAGGAATGCGTTTATCTTCTCGATTGGGTAATTTGAAAGATAGTTTTAAAATGTGAAAACATGGCTTGATATCCAACTGGGTCAAGTTGACTTGAAGACTCAATTCAAGTCGACTCAATATTTAATAATTAATTTGGCAATTTAATTACTCTATAATAGAGGTTTAGAATAGTATGAATATAAAAATATGCAGTTTAGAACACAAAACAAGTTCATGGTGAGCTGGCAAATGCTGTTTGACAGCTTAGTTGAGTTGGTGGGATTGAATTGCTCCACCAGCAATTTTCTCTGTTTTGTTTTGTTTTTTAATTACAAGTCTCAACTCAGGCGAGTGACTTGATTGAGTCATTTCGAGTCGACCTAGTAGATGAGCCAACTCAACGAGTCTGAACCAAGTCTGAATCCTTTCACTTTTTAGCAAGTTTCATACTGACTCGGCTTGATTTCTAGTCAAGTTGACTGGGCCGAGTTTTGAGTTGAGTTACTGAGTTTTAGAACTATAATGTGAAACTCCATCTTGTTCTTTGAATTCCAGATGTCGTTATTTTTTAGTATTTTTTAAATATAAATTCACGTGATTAAGGTTGATATAACTTTGATTTTATGTAAAGCAACCCATGAACACATTCTTCTTTTTCTTGTATTTTTTTTTCCTGTCCATGTTGTAGGCATATGTTCTGCAAGAGAGAGGAAAGCTGATGGAGCTAGTTGATCCAAAGTTGGGAATGGATTTCAACAAGGAAGAGGCAATGACGATGCTTAATGTGGCAATCTTATGCACTAATTCATCTGCTGTACGTAGGCCCACTATGTCTGCTGTTGTTAGCATGCTTGAGGGTCGAGCAATTGCTCGGGACCTGATCTCGGACCCAAATGTCTCTGAAGATGACATGATGTTCAAGGCCATAAGGAGCAAACAACAGCACGAGATCCATAGCCAGAGTGACAGCCAGAGCCAGAGCTTGTTGATGGATGGGCCATGGACTGGCTCTTCTACATCCGCCCCGGATCTCTATCCGATCAATCTGGATTCACAATATTGGAAGGATAGAGAATAGAAAAGGGTATGTCGTTTTTTGGTTCCTGTTTATCTTATAGTCAATAATTTTCTAATTTTCTTGAAACATAGTGGAGAACATGGGTCCACCAACTTGCATAAACATTTTTATACAGTAAAAGTGTGTGTGTATATATATATATATATAGCATATATAGAGTCTTTGATTTGAATGAATAGAATGAGGAAATGCTTCCTAGTTTTTACTAGTTTGAAATTTGTTACAGTTCCGTTGCATGGTTTTTGCTACTCTTTTCTACTTGAGCCTTGTATTGTTACTTTGCATCTCTTTCTGAGATCTGCACTCAGAAAACTATCATCCAAGCTGATCCACAAGCAAAAAAACAGGTGAACTGTGGTTTTGCCTTTTAAAAAACTGTATTTCTTGTTTGAAATTCACATGATTCACTCTGTCATGCTTGTTAGAAATCAAAACCCAAATTTTCTATTTTATGGGACAAATGGTCAATCAGGCATGTGTATCCTTCGGAGTTTTATTTATTTATTTATTCTCTACACCCACCTGAATGATGTTTTTACCATCTTGTAAGAAAGGGTACGGAGTCTTTTGAAGTATTACTGAAGGTGGAAACTATTGATAAGTTGGATGTAAAAAGTGTAGCTTCTTTAATATATAGTCAATTGAATAATTTTTTGGAAATTTAAAAAATGATATTAATGTAATTAAAAGAGTAAGATAAGGATTAAAGAGTTCTTTTTCCTTTGTGCGCCCTTGCTAGCCTTATAGTGATAATTCAGCAAGTGCTATGTGTTACCTCACATCCAAACTATTCAAATATATGGCCCCAATGTAGGCGGGACAGAGCTCTAAGATCAGATTAATGGGAAGATGTTAAGCTCTAACTAATGGACATTTGTTTGTTAAGTTCTCACTGTTTACTATTTTTCAGTTCTAACCACCTTTCATGAACTATTTACTGTGAGGTCCACGATTTAGACAGTTCGGATTAAGGATGTACGGCACATGTGCAATTAGACAGTTCGGATTGAGGATGTACGGCACTCTCTCTCTCTCTCTCTCTCTCTCTCTCTCTCTCTCTCTCTCTCTCTCTCTCTCTCTCTCTCTCTCTCTCTCTC